>OY728152.1:1537664247-1547664247 GCA_963277665.1 Viscum album
CAAGAATCCTTCTCTAAATATTATTCATTCTCTTAGTCCGCATGAATCATTGAAACTCTTTCTCCAAGTGGGATGAGAGTAACACATTTTTTGAAATCCCATTGAATTTAATATAACTTTTTTCAATTGATGTATAGTATATCCCAATTTCCGGAATCTAAATACAATTCTCAATAATTTTAAGAACATTTAATACATGTGATACATGATATAAAACCATCTCCTCTCTCTAGATATAAACCCCCTTTACAATAAACATGGTGACACCCACATTGTTGATTTAATTCCAACTATTTATTAAAAACAAAAACAATATATGTAATAAATATAAAATAAATCATCTACCTATGAAAACCTATAACTACTTCTATTACAATATAAATGAATAAATTTCTTGGATGTAAAATTAAAATTCAAAACCATTGGTACTAATTTAGACTATTCATCAGGACTCACTTTCCTCAAGATCTGATTCACCTAAAAAATTCATCCAAAATTTTTGGGAATGATGAAAATATGTTATATCATGAAACTTTTTACATCCCTTCATTAATATTCTATGTTTTCAAACCTTGCGACCTAAAATATTTATAATACTAAAACCATAATTTTCCAAGAAGTTATCCTTTCATAACAATATTCTATTTTTTCATAATTCTAATATATGTGTAAAAAATATTCTTATTCCAACTCTTAGGACATAAAGAACACCATATTTGTACATGATGTTTCTCAAGAAATCATCATTCATTTGAAACTAACACAACATGAATCATCCTCCAACTCATTCATGTGCTTGTTAAAAATAATTACAATATGAAACCATAAAAAAAATATGAATTAAACATCTGAAGAAACTCATCAGAGTAAGATCCCAATACATGAGAGTTATCTAAACACTACATCATTTTAAAAAATTATGTATTCAGTTTTTCCAGTATTTAGTTTAAATATTAATACTATATTGACAATGGATTAATTGAGATCTTATATTATCACTATTTTTATGTCATTTAATAAAGGATCATTATTTCCTAAATCAATAGATAATTATATAAGTATATGTTCAGGGTTTTTCTATATCATGATCGATAAAATATGAATCTAAAAACAAAACTATATGAAAATTATCTCTCTTAATTAATTAAATAATATTTTTAAAAATTCTCCATTGATACCAAAAATGAATATGACATATAATAAACATCAAAATATGATTTTAGAGTAAGCTTCTAAATATGTGCTCAATGAAAGAGTTTTTTATCAATTCAATACCTTTCCATAGAGGAAACTATTATTTTTCTATTCTATCCAAAAAAATATTTTCTTTTAAAAATATTCACAGATCTCAGAAAAACCACTTGAATATCTTATTTAGTAAATATATGTATCAATAAATATAATTTAATTTAAAATGGAGCAAATTTTTTAGTATATCCAAATTCATTCTCAGTGGAAACCTATATTATTATAGGTGAATGTTTTATTCTTCTGGATGTACCTCATTCCTTTACTATAGAAATTTTTATTTATAATTATCTAGTTACTTTTTTTATATATGTGATGATATACCTCACATTGGAACTATCTAGTTTTACTATTTTTACCTTCATCTACATAAGTCCCCCCTGGTGGTGGTCAACCAGACCCGAAGGCCTTCATGTTATTTATTTATGTTAGGATAATCCTCTTTTTAACTAGTTTGAGATAGAACCCATACATGACCCATAATCCCATATGAACAAGATCTAGTACATAACCTAAAGGCCCAAATACCTAACTACACTAGAACTTCCCCTACCTAGTATCATCTTCGTGGATAGAAGCTATCTCCCCAACATGCATGGATGATTTTCTAGAATTTACCTATACAGAGAGGCATGGTTCCTAGTATCAATGGATATTACCATAACATCTTATTCTTCCTATCTAGTTAGCTCTACATTTTGGCCACTAATTTCCATAATTCCTCTTATAGGGCGTGGTCCTATATAGTCAAACCTAATTTCTTCATGGCCCAAAGGCCATATGGATCGAAATATGTTGGCCCGATGTCCTATTGTGGCTTTGAGGTCCTATAGCCCAAAGTTCTAAGGTAGCCTAAAGTATTTATGGCCTGAAGCCAAAATTTGTGGTCTGTAGACCCAAATCCGATGAATAGTTCTATATAAATAGTAACTGCTATAGTACCATCTATAGTAACCACTAAAATAACATCTAAAATAACTGAGATATTTACTAAAAGTGATTTTATCTTGGGATTCATGCATAATTAGGGGTGTGTTAACCACTTGGATAAAACCCCAAAAACTCTAGTTCTCCATGATACTTTCTACATCATCTTTATTTTCTTATGATGATACAAAAAATGTCTTCAATGATGAATTACACAATCTCATGAATCCTCTTATGTTTTCCTTTGTTACTTTAAAGTGTAAGGTTATATCCTTGGTGTAATTTTCCCTTCATTTATTATTTCTTTTCCTTTTTTGGATTCTAATTTTTCCTCTTGATGTTTTGTATTTTTTTCATCAACCCAATTTTATTATCCTTGTTAGTGTTACACCCATTTCCCTCCCTCTCCAATGATTTATATTAACGTTTTTTTATTAACTCAACATTTCCTTCTATTTTTGACTCATTTGTTGAATCATTTTTATTAATTTTATGACACATAAGTGGTAGATCTTGGCCCCTAGAACTGTAAATGACTTTGTTTCTATTGGTGAATTAATGGAATTCGTTTTAACTATTCAAACTAAAATATTATTTTTTTTATCATGTAAGTGGTGGAATTTTGTGTTATAGTATTTTTGAACCACCAGACTAGCTCTAGAGAATATGAAATCAGAGGTTTTGTTGAAGAGGAGGTGGTTATTTTGAGGGTGGGTAGAATTTCTTCATGGTGGTTAGTTTGGGGTTGGTAGTGTGGTACTTATTCATGATTAATTATTCATTACTTCCAATAAATATTACCTCATTTTTTTATTTTCTTGATTGTTGTATTGTGTGTTAGTGTGATCAATAGTGATGGGATCTTGGTGGACTTCCATTCTAGTTAGAAAGAAGTGAGTGGGTTTTCCATAGTACTTTATTTTATGATTCATCCCGTATAGTCTTAAGGAAATAAACTTTTCAAGGATTTTGGAACATAAATCCCTACTACACCATCCTTGTTCTCCACATCTTGACCAATCACAACTTATCCATATCCCAACTTGTCTATCTCATCAACAAACCACCCTACCGAAACTCTCTATGGATCTAACTAATCATTATTTTCAATGGATTTCACCCAACTACCAAGCATCTATTATATTATTAATTTTCTTTTTGGGATCTTTAATAAAAATAAAAAAATAGTTTTATTAATAAATTTACATGGATGAATAGAACAATTTTTTAACAAGGGTTGATTGGTTACAAGTATGAAAAAGATCCCAAAGTGTTTTAATGAAAGAGATGATGAGATAGAATCTTATAGATGTCTTTTGGAGATAAATAATCATCACCAATGAAGATGATAATGATGATGGGTAGGAGGTATGACTAATTTACTACTTTCATCATGATAAGGTGTGATATATATGATCATTGAGAAAAGAAAATATAAAATAATGAGTATTTCATTTATGTAAGAGTGAGATATAATGTTTCATTAATGAGATATATATGTAATGATAAAATATAAATTATTCAAAATTCAATAGATCTATGATTTTGATAATGAACTAGTAAAAGTTTGGTCCTTTATCAATAAGATTACCCTCATAGGGTGGTGAATCTGGGTATTATCGAATAAAAACTTAACCTCTTGAAAATAATCATGTTCTCTCAATATGATAAACACCTATTTCTCTCCCTTAATTCCTATATATTAGAAATAAAATTTATAAATCACATATATATTCTTACTTGGTTCACCCTAACGAAGGTTGTTCAAGGGGCATGAAATAGAGATATGCCTATGCACATGAAACACTAGGGAACTCTACTTCTATTTGGTTTACATGATGTATAAGTCACACTAACCTTATAAATTCACTATTAAAATGAATGAGAAAAGAACCCTACCTCTCATCATATAAATAAATCACACCCAATTTCATGATAGTGTTCTTACTCACAAGATATGTATGTGAAAATACACATATTATGGTGTATATCTTCAATACAACAATATAAAATTCTAGTAAGATGATATTATTGGAATATACCCCATATTTTAACCTTAATTTTTTATAATTCTTGGATTCCACTTATCCTTTCCTTCTCTATATGTCTCCTCTCTTGATTACCCTTCAAATTCTATCTCCACACACATATGTAGAACTACTATGTGAAATTTAATAAAAATCAATTACTTTGATCTAATCTATATGATAGAATCAAGTAGTTCATACTATCTCTTATTAGGATCACGAAATACGTCATCCACACATAAATTTTGTGATTAAGGACCATTTAATTCCCATTAAATTCCTTAAATCAGGATCATATATACTCTATAAAAATCTATATTACATACTAACTACTATTATGTGGTGTGATCACACATAGTACGATGTAGATACCTTATTCAAAATCTTCACCATGTTTTATTTTTCCTTTTTATGGTGAAAATGAATTCTTCAATAAAATTCTATGATCATGGTATGTTGTTCTACATGTGACTTCCTAAGCCCAGGTTTGTATATCTCACATAAAAATGATCCTCTATAAACTACCCAAAATCACCCCAAGATATCTATAGCCTCCTTCAAACACCAAAAATTGAATTTTGTATTCATATTTTTCTATATCATATGATCCAATTGATTTTATGTCACTAAAAAATTCATTTATATTAAAAACAAACCCAATATGATGTAAGTTCTAATTTTAGTAAGGACATCTCCTTCTCAAAAGAGCAATGATGTAGCATGTTCTCCATGGTGTTTTCCTCCTCAAAACTATATTGATCTTGGAAAATTGATTATAATCCCTATATATCTCCTAACAGTATTTAATTCCATCCACAACATAGGCACTATTGAAATTATAGTGACATAAAAATTGGGTTGTTCACCTCCTATGACATAGATTATGATTTTTGGTATAGAGTCGTTACATTAAATTATATTATAGATTATGTAACAATTATGATAAAGTCAACCTAACATGACACCTAATTTAGCTCACTACAAGGCATAATGAGTGCCTCCCAGCATGACATAGTATTTTGGCTAGTTTTGAGGGTCTAAAAGATATTGTGGTGAGTCTATAACCAAGTTTATAGTGTAATGAAAGTGGAAAAAATATACCAACCACAATTACAAAATAAATATTATAGTATGAAATATAAATAACTAAAAAATAATGGTATAATAAATTAAATAGTAATACAATCTCAAATTAATCTAAAGCAAACAAAAACCAGACACTCACTAGATCTAACACATTTATAGCATAAGAAAAACTAAAAAAAATTCATCATGCTCCACTGTTAACTCTAAGAAAAACCACATGCCCAGTCTCCTCAATGGGTGAATAGTTCCAACTCAATCATGAAACTCCAAATGAGTAAATCCACTCAAATAATAAACACTAGGCCTCCATCTAATGTACCTAACCTGTTCTCTAACTTGAAAGTTGATATATGGTCTACATATAAACCTAGTGTCACATTTATGGGTTGAAAGATAAATCTCAACAGGCCACCCCCAACGGTGGAACATTAATATGCTATCATAAGAAGATCATATTCACATGTTATTCCTACCCTAGTTGAACAATAATAACAGATGGTATAGAATATATAACTTCATAAAATAAATAAATAATGGGATAAGGAGAAAAAGAAATCAACCAACCATGGGTTCTAGGATGACACTTGAGGTAAATCAACCATCACTCTGACCCATTCTAGAGGATATATAAGATCTGGATCCCCCAATAAAATGACATCAAGAGTGACCAAATAATCTACACTAGATCACCAAGACATATAGAACACAACATGCATAAATTTCAGATACCTGGGTACAACTATAGACATTCAAGATAACAACAAAAAACTCTACCAAGATTTAGGACTCTAATTGCATGATATTAATTGGATATAAAAATCTATAAAATACCCTAGAGTATATCTAAACAATATTAATATACATGGATATTACATCATTTTAGATAAATATTCATTATATTACAAAAAATACAAACATAAGGACCGTAATAGTTTAGTGTATTAGGAATCATGGAAGAAAAATATTATATCTTGGTGACCAATCTTAAACATATCCCATAAATATATACACATTCTGTACATGTACCTAAAACCGTTCTTTATAACCCAGGTAAAGAAAATATAAGAAATGGGTGAGCTCAAAACCTCAGTAATGTTATATAAAAGAAAATGCATGAACATATCATGAACAAAGGGTATGAAATTTGAGCATAAAATTTGAATATCATACCTTTCATATTAGAGATCTTAATAAATATTGTATGTTCATAAGACATGTATGATAAGAGAATTAAGAGCATAAGTCATACAATCATAATATAGGAATAATACATGGAATTTGTGGCATACATGTTGGTTTATAAATTTGTGAACATGTATAAGTAGAAATAGGTTCACTCATTATGTTATTGACATGAAATCAGGCCCCACATCAAATTATGGACATGCAACTAGGTTTATGCATAACATTGTGAACATGAAATCAGGTTCACACATAACTCTATAGATATGAAACAAGGTCGATGAATAACATTTTGAACATGTAATTAGATTTATGTATAACATTGTGAACATGAAATCATATTCATGCATAAACTTATGGACCTGCAATCAGGTCCATGAATAATATTGTGAACACAGAATAAGGTTCACTCACAACATTGTCAACATGTAATCAGGTTCACACATAAACGTATGGACATGAAAACAGGTCCATGCATAACATTTTGAACATGTAATTAAGTTTACACATAACATGTCATGAACCGTCCCCTAGGGCCCGTACTGTGACTACCGCAAACCCACCTTCTATAGGCCAGGGGTTGGCGACTAGCACCAGAAAGACGTATCCATAAAACGGGAAGGTGATGCCATTAAACCTATACAAACACATAGACTGGGTACACAACAAAAGTAAACCACGTAGAAAAATAGATGAAGTAAAAGTTTGTAATAAAAGTAAAGGGTATAGAATACAAGCCCACTGAAATAAAAACAAAAACAACATAAAAACAAAAAATAGATCTTGAGATTTTCCACCAAGGATCCTACTTGAAGGGTAGGTACAACTCGTCTCCACAGCTCTCCATGCCAACCGTCACCATAATCCATTGTAAGGTCCCAGCTCCCTGAGTCTCAGTCAAGGTTTCCCATCGTCTGCACAAGACACAACAAGGTGGGGTGAAGCTAGGGTAGTGGTGAGTATATCAATACCCAGTAGGGACCCCAAGACCCCCACAGGTCTCTCAGAATTCAAAAAAGGAAAACCACAAAGCATGATCTCAATTAAAAAGCACAAAGTAAAAGACTCAGATCAAACCAGGTATAACTTAAGTGCAGAAGTACAAATGATTAGTCATAAATCTAGATAATCTTATTATGTTAAGAGACACTGTTGTTGACCTACACAGGATCGATATGGACTAACCCCCGCTGAACCACACAAGATCCGACCCACCTAGGATCCATAGGTACTAACCCCTGCAGACCCACATAGGATATTCCCTTCCCAGGATCGATAGGTACTAACCCCCGCTGAATCACACAAGATATGATCCACACAAGATCGGTATGTGTTGATCCACATAGGATCGCTAAGCGATGACCTACATAGGATCTAACTGACAAAGGATTGGTATGCACTGACCCATACAGGATCGCTGTGTGCTGACCCACACAGGATCTGACCCACACAAGATCAGTGCTGATCCACACAAGATCGCAAGGTTGTGATCCACATAGGATCACTAGGTGCTGATCCATACATGATCTCTAGGTGCTAATCCATATATGATCTCTATTCAATTGACAACTAGCCACACGATTCGTCGAACCTGGTACACTTGAGTTGCGTAGTATCTTATCTTAAAGATATCAGTCATGCCTCAACTTCCAAAAAGTCCCATGAAGATGTAACCCAAAGATTCATTAGGAAATAAGGGTTCTAATGAAATAGACGACACGTCAATTAGATGCCTGGTCTGTGAGTTATAGTTATTTTAGTGCGAAGGGCTCGAGTGGATTCAAGTTCGATCCAAACTATCTATACTACAAAAGTTTGCAAAACTCATGTGGCATATCTCAAAAGGACTGTCTCATTCCAAGGAATCCAACGCCATAGAGGGTTCATGAAACAGATGTCTGGTATGTGAGATATGATCTTTTAAGCATATTTGGGTTGAAGAGGGTCTGAGTCAAGGCCGAACCGGTTAGGCCGACCCGACCTGACCTGATCCGGGTCTGACCAGGACCATCCTAAAACAGTTGGGCTGCGGACCGGCCCAACTAGTGCCGGCTAGGCTAGGCTGCGTCGGGCTTGGCCCGCTGGGCAGCAGACTATCCCAACCCTCCAGTTTGGCACATCCCATGCGAGGGTCACGCGGTGCTCCTTCCGAACAGATGAAGATCCCTTTGTCACTTTGTAATGGTGGTTCCATGTGGTGCCACCTCGGCTGCTAGTATGACCCATGGGGCATGGGTCCCCTTCACCATGACTTCGAAGCTACGACCTCCTCACCGTGGCACGCGACGATGTGCCAGTTTCCACCAAAGTGGCTGGCCGGGAGCCGGCTGCCCCATCGGGTCCGCCGCAGCACCAAGCAGCGCCGCCCTCTTCCATAACTGGTGAACACCATCCACTTCCATCGCCGCCGTTGCAGGTCACCGAAGGAAGCTCTACGGGCCACCGTCTGAGCTCTAGTGGTACTTTTTCCATTCCACATGAATATACGGGCCTCTCGGTATTCCTTTGTCGCTGTGTGCCTCTCGGTTTCAACGTTCTGTCGAGTTGAAAATTCATCCCCCAAAGAATGTGACAAGAACAAAGTGGTGGAGGGTCTATTCCTTGTTTGTTTGGCCTACTCCCCCCGTATTAACAACATAACAAGAGGATATCAATAAATTCATCATCAACCACTTCAAATTAAATCAAGTCACACCCCCTACCTCAAGAATCATTGGAGGTGTCGCAGTTGTGTCGGGAGAAGAGTCTTCGCTAGATGAAGTCTCCAGCATTATTGATACCAAATTGTTGGTACTCAATATTCTATCCACCATTGGAGTATGTTTCCATAGTACTACACCAGAGGTTCTTCTCTTGATGAAGCCGTGTCAAAAACCCCAACCTGAGCTCCATTGAAATAGACAGAGGGTGAGAGTTTAATGCAAAATATCTTTAATGAGGTTCATTAATAAGTTAATTAATGAACCTATCATCTCTCAATGGAGAGGTTATGAAAACAAAGGGTCAATCCATTAAATGGATTGAAAACTCAGTGGTCCCACCACCACTGCTCAACTGCTGGAGAAAAATAAAAAACAATTTTGTTATTTTATTATTTCTTTAAAATTCACAAAAACTAACTTTTTTTTCCTAACCTACTGTGGTCAATGTTAATCCTCCCTTAAGAAAAACCTGGCACTGAGTATTTAATGGTTCCCTTGTATTTTTAATTTGAGAACTGATTCAAATGATAGAAAATGTCTCCCACGTGTTTACTGAAGGTACCTTAAAAAAGTTCAAAATTACATTCTGGGAACACCGAGCCTTGGAATCAGGCACCATCAATTTTTAAAAACTTTTAATAGTCCAAAATAATTTTAAAAAAAATTATATAGAATTTCAAGGTCTTTACATTATCCTCACCTTAGGTATTTTCATCCCTGGAAGCTTCAACAAAACTAGGAGAACAAATGGGGGAACTGTGAATGTATATGACCCTCCCACTCCAAGTTGATCTCCTGGAGGTTCTTGTGCTACAAACAAACTCACACAAGAGGAATCGACCACCCCTAAAGGACCTGCTCCTATCGATCCTCTATCTTTACTAGGAAATTCACAAATGTTTCCCCATCATCGATGTCCAGCTCACCTCAGTCAATAACATTTGGTATATCATGATGGTACCTCCTCAGCTCTGACACATGGAATACATTATGCACCCGGTGCATCTGTAGGGGAAGAGATAGACGGTACACCACCTCTCCTACTCTGCTGAGGATATGAAAAGGTCCAATGAACCTCATAGATTTCTTGTCGCCTCGGACAAACCTCTGTAATCCTTACCAGGGTGAGACCCATAAGAAGCCATGGTCTCCCTCCTCAAACTCTAAGGGTCACCATCTCCTATCGACATAATAATTATGCTAGCTCTGTGTAGTCTTCATCATCTCTTGGATGATCTGCACCTTCTTTGTGGTAGCCTGTACCTACTCTAGGCCCATAAGTTCTGACTCCCCTGGGACTATCCATCATAGATTTAATTTGCATGGTCACCCGTACATTGTCTCAAACAGTGCCATACAGATGCTGGAGTGATAGTTGTTGTTGTACGCAAACTCCCCCAGTGGCATGTGGTTCTCCCAACTATAGCCAAAATCAAGGACATATGCACAAAGCATGTCCTCGAGTGCCTATATGGTCTACTCCGTTTGACCATCTTTCTATGCATGGAAGGTGGTGCTTAAGCTTAGATGAGTACCGAACGCCTCTTGCAATCCCTTCCACGAACATGATGTAAAATGTGCATTGCGATTTGAGATGATCACTAATGGAAACCCATGAAGCCGTACAATATCCTGTTCGTAGAGGTGACCCATGCTCTCTACTGATCCCTGCTCTCAGATGGGTAGGAAGTGGGCCAACTTGGTGAGCCAGTCAACGATCAAACAGATGGTATCGTGGCCCCTAGACATACTTGGTAGTCTCATCATGAAGTCCTAGATATACCATCCCACGTCCACTTCGGTACCTAATGTGGCTGAGCTAAGCCTGCTTGTACCTAATTCTCATCCTTCATTTGATGACAAGTGTGGCATCATGATATGAACTTCGCCACTGCTTTCATCATCCCTGGAAACCAATACTGACGCTAGAGGTCCTAGTACATCATTTCCATTCTAGGATGTACCGCCAAAGGGGATGTGTGGAACTACCTCAACACCTCCTCTCGTAATGTTTCTGGTACCATGGTGCTTTCTCTGAGGAGGATGACATGCTCCCCAACTTCAGAAAATCCATTAGGAACCTATCTTGAGGATATCTAAGCATGTCGGCCCCACTAGTCTACATCCACAAGTTCTGCCTCCCTGACTCGCGGAATGAGTGGGGAAGTAAATGTCATAGACTTAGTAATGTGAAACGGGTGGGCTGGGGCGGGGCGGGCCAATCCCACAGGGGTTTGATCTCCCAACTATTTATCTACAAAATCCAGCATATAACGAGAAAAAAAAGTTATAGCCCACACCGCCTCGCATAAACCCGTGGGTTGCCCATGGGATTACCAACATTTATAAGAAAAATACTATTTATAATCATTTAAATACTGTATTTTTTATCATTATTAATGGTATTTGTGGGGAGATGTATGAATTAACAATAAATAGAGTTTTAAAGGATATGATGGAATTTTTTTGTGGGTTAATGGTGGCATGTAGTGATGCCGATTTGGTGGAGAACTGTTTCCATAGAAAGTAGGTGAGTGACCGGTGATGGGCGATGAATGATAATGTTGGTTGTGTGGTGATGTGAACAACTAAACTTGTGAATGAATGAAGTCTGTCTAGGTAATGATTAGTTTCAGAGGAAGATATTAGTGTTTTCATGTGGTTCTATCCTATTCTATTAATAACAAAATTAAATTAAATAATAAAAAATTTAAAATGACCTAAAAAATATTATGATTATAATAACTCTTATAGAATTGAAACCATGTGGAAGGGCAATGAGTTCCATTTTTCGAGGGATGGGTTGACACACCATGTGAATATGGTTAATAATTACTATATAAATTATATAATATCATATTAAAACAATAAATATAGGCCTATTTAAAAGTCACATGTGAATAAATGGTGAATTAATATGACCATTATGGTGAGAAATCATACGTCACCATTTAACCATGATTTTTTTATTAAAAAAATTAAAATGTTAAAGAAACATATATCATAAAAATAATATATATATATTTTTTAAATCAGGCCCATGGGAAAGCTCACACCTAAACAACATCTACCCACATTGGCCCGCACTCACGCAGGCTCAACACTCATTGGCCCACACTCTAAATGGTCAAAATTGTTAGGCCCGCCCCGCCCCACATCCACCCAATACCTGCAAAGCCCGCGAGCTGCAGGCCCTCTTTTCATCGCTATAGAGACTGGAGGTAAGCCGCTCCACCACTATCCCCGAATGGTAACTACAACGCGACAAGCTGCTCTATCGCCTCATTTAGTGACAGTATACCATACCTTCTGCTGAGTGCGTTTTCTACTATATTCCCCTTCCCATGAGTGTAGACTATATCAAAGTCTTAGATTTGGAGGAACTCTAGCCATCATCACTCTCTTAGGTTCAAGTCCTTATGTGAGAAGATATACGTTATACTCTTGTGACTAGAGTAGACTATAAAACATTCACCCATCAAGTAGTGTTACTACATCTTCAGTGAAAATACCACTACTACTAACACCAGGTCATGGGTAGCATAGTTCTGCTCATGTTGTCTCAAATGCCATGAGACGTATGCAATCACCAATCTCTCCTGCATCAGGACAAAACCTATTCTAGTCACTAATGCATAGTAGTATACTACATACCCAACACCCTAATCTAGTAGCATCAAGATTGGGGCACTCATCAGCCTCTACCTCACCTCCTGAAAACTCTGCTGGCATCTCTCCACCCACAAGAAGGGTTGTCCCTTCTTTTTTAAAGCTAAAAAGGTGCCACAAATCTTGAAAATTTGGGTATGAATCTATGGTAGTACCCAGCCAATCCCAGGATACTTTTCACCACAGTCACACTCTTGGGTGGATCCCAAGAAAGCATCACCTCTATCTTTTCCAGGTCCACTACAACATTATCCTCCGAGATAACATGCCCTAGTAAGTGAACCTCCACTATCCAGAACTGCAAATTTGAGATATTTCCATAATTCTAGTTCTCTAGGTGCGTATCTTGAACTATCTTTACATGCATGGCATGCTCCTCTTCCAACTCCGAGTATATCAAGATGTCGTCAATTAATACCACCATGAAGCAATTGAGGTAATGATGGAAGATCTTGTTCATGGGCCCCATGAACACTGCTGGAGTGTTGGTTATTCTAAAGGGCATCACCAAGAAATCATAGTGGCCATACCGACTTCTGAAGGCTATCTTTGGTATGTCCTCATCTCGTACTCTTAGCAGACGATAGCCCGACCTTAGGTTTACCTTCAAAAACCATTGAGTTACCTTTATCTGGTTGAAGAGACCATAAATCCTCATAAGTGGATACTTTTTCTTCACGATCAACTGGTTCAAGAATCTATAGTCCATGAAAAGCCTTAGACTCCCATATAACTTCTTAGCTAACAAAATCGGGGATTCATATGGAGAAACACTGGGCCATATGAACCCCTTCCCTTGCATGTACTCCAACTGTACCCACAACTCACGAAGCTCTACAGGAGCCATCCAATATGCTGGTGTAGATATCTGTGTCGTCACGGGGTACAGTTCGACGTAGAAGTCTACCTCTCTGCAAGGAGGTAGTCTTGGTACATCATCAGAAAAGGCATCAGCATACTGGTCCACCACTATAGAACAACTTAGACTCCTCACATCAACTGTTCCTAGGGTAAGTCTAGCCAACTGATGTGTGATCAGCTGTACCCTACTATGAGTAAGTCCATCTTATGCTGGAAAGGTTCCCTTCTCACCAGTGAATGTAAACCAGATCCCATCCTCACAAACACACCGCACTTTGGGCCAAAAATAGTCAATCAGAGCATGGAATGCAGATAGCGAGTCCATACCCAAGATGACATTGTAAGGCCTCGAAACTGCTACTAGAAGATCCGATCCGAAGCTCTTGCCTCCTAGAGTGAGCTCACACTGTCTTCACAAGTATGTAATCATTGAATATTCTCCCATAAGTGTCTCTAATTGTAAGTATCATTCCAACGACTCCATCAAAATATCCGAGCTCCGAAAAAGTGTAATGGAAATAAAATAGTGACTGAAACCCATGTCTATAAAAACAATAGCTAGGGTGGAATAGACACAAATCGTACCTATAATCATATCTAGAGAACCATGGTCATAGGCCACTACCACCTGAAGCTGAGCTCACCCCTGTCTATCTGCTCCCTACAGTCGGGGTGGACCACTTGTCGGTGGTGGTGGAAGAACCTCAAACCGTCATCCCCCACCTACCACACGACCTTCTCCTCTGCCAAGTCTTCTTCCCTACAGACCCCCTCACTTGAGCCTTGGCCACTTCCTCAGCGGTCCCTCAATCGTCTGTTGAGATTCGATATGATGGGTCGGGCAGTCAATAGCCACGTGGCCCTACTCACCGCATGTGAAGCACATTATACTCCTCTACTGACCCCCTATGTCTCATGAGCTCCTCACCTCCAACCCTACATCCTTGGGTATCAACCGGAGGGTCTAGCCTGTATGGACCTCTGCGTCATATACCTACTGCCTACTACAGATGATTTAGCTACCTATCCTTCGATGTTGGCTCTCACATTCATTGCCTACTCACATAAGAAGCTCTCCACCAATAATGATCACTCGAGCACTCTGGATTGCATCGGGATATTGAGAGATATCATCGATGCTCTCATCTCCTGCCAAAGACCCTGCTCAAATTTCCCGTCCCTGAAGAAAGGGTCCTGTACCATGTTAGTGGAGTAGCATGAGAGTTCAGTAAATCTCACTGAGTACTAATCCACTAATAGGCTACCTTGCTGTATGTGCAGAAACTCCTGGATACACACTAAGTATAATGTTCTTCGTACGAACTCCACCTTGAAGAGGGTCTCATAGTCCAATTAGGAGAGTGTCACCTCCTCATGCATCTGGAGTGTCAGAATCCACCATCTCCCTACTGTGACCTAGAGTAGGATAGCAGCTAGGATCATCCTATGATCTGCTGGTGACTAAACATACCAGAAAAACCCATTCCAGAACATCCAGCCAATCCTCGGCTTTCTGGGGATCTGTTTCAACTTAAAACCTCAGAGGTCTCTATCTCTAGAACTTGTGAAAAATGGTCAGTTGGTGTGCATGGTCTGAAAGTGGAGCCTTTGGCAACTGATTCTCTTCGAGTGGTGGTGCCGTTGGTACACCACCCGAAGGTACTAATACAGTAAGAGGGCCCTACACTGAGGCCTCGTCGCTCGGTGGGCCTTCATCGTTTACTCTCTATGGAATCCTGGCTGGATGTCTTCGTGGTAGCATCCTGAAAAGAAATAGGTGCACCATGGTGAAAACGTTATACCTGTGGAGATGAAAAAATAATATTTAAAGTTAAACATTTCCAAAACACACACTATCAGTGCTTTCATGCACCGAATCAGAAATCAGAATTTTGGGTCTTGGTGTATGGATACGTCAGCTTCCACACCAACACTAGACTCCCAGAACTGAAAACCACACTCAAAAAACTTAACACTACTTCTCCATTTGAAAGATATGAGTCCTAGTTCTTTAGTAGAACTGACTCCTCTAATACCACTTTGTCTGGAACTGTCCCCCGGGGCCCGTTCCATGTCTACGCCAAGCCCGCCTTCCATAGGCCAGGGGTTGGTGACTAGCACTGGAAAGGTGTATCCCTAAATCCAAAAGGTATTGCCTCTAAACCTGTACAAACTCACAGAATAGGTACACAACAAAAGTAAACCACGTAGTAAAACAACTAAAGTAAAAGTGTTCAATGAAAGTAAAGGGACCGTAATACAAGCACAACTAAAATAAAAGAAACTACAATAGAAAAATAAAAAATATATCTTGTGATAGTCCACCAAGGATCCTAGCTAAAGGGTAGGTATATCTCCAATCCACAGCCCTCCATGTCAATCATTACCATTTTCCACCATCATGTCCCATCTCCTCAAGTCACAGTCAAGGATTCCCGTCGTTTACACAAAAAACAACAAGGTGTGGGAGAAGCCCGTGTAGTGGTGGGTATATCAATACCCACCAGGGACCTCGAGACCTCTGAAGGTCTCTCAGAATTCCACAAAGAAAAACTACAAAGCATGATCTCAATCGAAAAGCACAAAAAAATACTATGCTCCAACCAGGTATAAATTAAGTAAAAAAGTACATATTATTATTCGTAAAGCTAGATCATCTTATTCTGTTAATAGGAACTATTGATGTCTTACATAAGATCAATAGGTACAAAACCCCGCTGACCTACACAGGATCCGACCTACCAAGGATAGATAGGTACTAACACCCACTAACCCACATAGGATCTGACCCACCCAAGATTGATAGGTACTAACCCCTACTGACCCACATAGGATCTGACCCATGCATGATTGGTACACGCAGACTCACACAAGATCAATGAGCACTGACCCACAAAGGATCTGACAAACACAAGATCAGTATGTGCTGACCCACAAAGGATCACTGAGCGTTGACCGACACAGGATCCATGCTGATCCACACAGGATCTCTAGGTGATGATCCACACAGGATCTCTAGGTTATGATCCACATTGGATCTCTAGGTTCTAATCCACACAGTATCGCTAGTTGCTGATCCGAATAGGGTTGTTATTCAACTAACAGCCAACCAAAGGATTTTTCGCACCCGATGAAATTGAGTTCCGCAGTATCTTCTCCCAAAGATATTGATCATTCCTTAATTTACATGAAGTTACATGAAGTTGTAACCCAACAATGTTTCATGTCATAAGTGTTCTAATTCAATAGATGACACGTCAATCAGACGCTCGGTTTGTGAGTTATAGGCATTTTAGTACTGAGGTCCCAATTGGATTCGGGATCGATCAAACCTAACCATACTCCAAATTTCTCCTAAACATAGGTAGAGTATCTCAAAAAGAATTTATTTTTCCAATACATCCATCATCACATAAGGTTTGTTAAACGAATGTATGGTTTGCGAGATACAACCTTTTAAGCATATCTGAGTCGAAGAGGGTGTCGGTCCAGTCCGACCCAGTCGAGATGACCAGAACCGACCCATCCAGTACCGACCCAACCCAGTTCAGGTCGACCTGACCTAGCCAGGCTAGAATCGGGTAGGCCACAGAACGGCCTGACCAGAAATGGCTAGGCCATAATGGGCTCAGCGCGTTGGGTAGCAGACCAGCCTGCTGGGTGTGACCCACGTGAGGGTCACGTAGTGCACCTCTTGAACGGCTGAAGAGCCGTTTAGCTCTTTGTGATGGCGGTGACATGTGGTGCCACCTTGTCTAACAGCGGGACCCACGGGGTGCAGGTCCCCTTCGCTGCGGGGTGCAGGTCCCCTTCGCTGTGACTTCAAAGCCACGACCTCCTCATCATGGCATGCGATAGCATGCCACCTTCCATTAAAGCGGCACTGCCCTCTTCTATAGTCAGTGAGCACCATCCACTGCCATCACCACCATCACCAGTCTCTGGTGTTGTCGGGCTAGTTCCGCATCAGAAAAACCTACAAGGGCTATCGGGTGAGCTATGGTGATCCATTTTCCCTTTCGCTCATTCCTATAGATCTCCCAAAACGCTGCCATCCCTGCGTATCTCCTAGTTTCAAGGTTGTGTTGAGTTGAAAATTAGTCCCCTGAAGAACTCAACAAGAACGAAGTGGAAGAGGGTCAGAGCCTTGTTCGTTTGGCCCGTGCCCTCCCCGTTAACATCATAACAAGCGGGAAGTAATAAATTCATCATCAACCAATTATAATTAAATCAAGTCAAACCCATACCTCAAGAATTTTTGGAGGTATCACAGTTGTGGCAGGAGAAGAGACCTCACTGGATGGAGTTTCCGGCGTTCATCGATCTCATATCGTTGATACCCAAGCTTCCTTCCCTCACTGGTTGATGTTGCCGTAGTAATTAACTAGAGGTTCTTTTCTTGATGAAGCCATGTAAAAAACCCTAACCCGAGATCCATTTAAATAGACAGAGGATGAGAGTTCACCGTAACATAGCTTTAATGAGGTTCATTAATAAGAGAATTAATGAATATCTCATCCCTCAACAGAGTGGTTTTGGAAAAAAGGGTCAAGGCATTAAATTTATTGAAAACTTATTGTTCCTGCCACCACCACTCAACTGATGGAGAAAAATAAAATAACAATATTGGTTATTTTATTAATTCTTTAAAAGTCGTAATAACTAACTTTTTCACCCGACCTACCATGGTCTAAGTTAATCATCCCTTAAGTGAATCATGGAACTATAAATTCCATTGTGCCCTAGGTTTTTAAATCCAATCACCATTTAAAATGATAGAAACTTCTACCCACGCATTTATAGAACGTACCTTAAAAAAGTTCAAAATTCTATTCAGTGCACACCGGGCTTCATAATCAAGCACCATCAATTTTCAAAGACTCTAAATAATCCCAAATAATTTAAAAAAAATTATATGGAATTTTAGTGTCTTTAAATAACATATATAATCATGATTCCTCCATAATTACATAATTAATTAGAGGGAGATATAGTTCCCACCAATATCATAATAACATCAATCATACATGTGCCACAAAATAAAACATTCATTATATCATGACCCATAAAAGACATAGGTTTTAAAAATATCAAGTCATAACCCATGAAATGAAATAATTATCATTAAAATTTCATCTTTTTATAAACTATGAAAATAGATTTGGTTTTTAATCACTTCATGAAAGTATAACCCATGAAAATAAGTGGGTTTTAACAGATGTCATCATAGATGGGAAATAATTTCGAATGATCTTTTAAAAAAATTTCTTGGCTAAAATATTATTTATTCTTGAAAAATATTTAAAAAAAATTAAAACCATTTTAAAAACATTTCCTTGAAAATAAACATGAAAAATTATAAATAATTAATTGAAATTATTTTTGAAAGCTTTTTTTTGAAAACTTATAAAGAATTCTTGAGAACGTTCAAAAACATTTCTAAAACATAAAACATTATTGAAAACATTTTTCATTGAAAATAGATTTGAAATATTTTAATGGAAGCTTGGAAGACAATAAAACATTTTTAAAATACCTTTTCTGTGAAAATTCCTTTCAAGGATCACTTGAAAATATTTTTGGAAACATTTTTTAAAACATGGACTTTGAAATAAAACCAATTTTTGACTGAAGATAGAAATATGGTCAAATTTTATAATTTTTTTTCTTATTTATATAAAGTAAAAAATAGTATAAAAATGGTAATAATAAATGGTTATATCTTGAATAAATATAGGATAAATAAACTCATTAGTTTTCATGAGATATGGATCATAATATTTCATTAATGGAAGCATAAAAACAAACAATCTTGAAAAGAAATGAGATTGTTTCAATAAACTCTTATCACAAGTTAACTTTGGATCATTATATCCATGTAAGGAAAGGAAATTAAATTAATATTAAATATAATTAAAATAATTATACTCATTATATAACATGTAAAATGGAATTATATAAACCTTTAAAAAGATTTTAGGTGAATTACCAAACATGAGTCTCAATGAATGAAAATTGAGAGAAAACTATTTTACTGATTTAGAAACTTTTGAAACATCAACACCATAAAATGAAAATGATATAATAGATATCTAAATACCCATTAATTTAATTATAATAATAATATAATACATCCATGGGAAGTATAGACACCACACAAAAGGAATGGGTGGTGAATAAAGCACGTATCTCATGAAAATAAAAAGTGATATTAAATCATCTTACCTTATGTAATGATTCTCTTCATACTCATACAAAATTATTATATAATAAATTTAATATTATTATAAATTTTATATAGAATCCTATTATTATATATAATACCATATATGGTTTTATTAAGACCTTCTATTACCCTCTTGTTAATAATCCTATGTTAAGGTTTCATTTCGGGTAATATTTGCATTGTTCTTCCCATGTGTCTTAACTTTTCATATATTTGGTCCCTATAATTGTATCTAGATTTAATGAATGTAAAACATGATATAAATATCATTTATATAGAAATATATTTTTATTATAATTAATTTTATAATATATAAGTATGAAATATAATACACCATTCATAGAGATGGTAAGCCGTACGTATGCATGAACACTGTTTCTGTTTTTATTGTCGTATTGTATAAAGAAATTAAAATGACATATAAGTATATATATATGTATATATATCATAATTAAAGTATAATTAATATAACATATACATTATATAATTTCAAAAAACCCATCTTTAATATATTCCATTTTGTTTGTGAATGAATCACATCACTTTGACCGGGCAATAGTCTACACTTATCAATAATTATTATTGTATTTACACTAAATGGAATGTAAAAAGGTATGTGTTTTAAAGGAATTGAATAAGATTAATTCCATAATAAATATAATATATTACATATATAAAAAATTTTGTACCATAATTTCCACCATGAGAGGCAGTAAAGGAAAAATAAACAATCATCATTTAGTGAGGCAGTAGTTCATCATACACATAAACAATATGTTCATTACCAATTAGATAGATGGTTGTGTAATTTTTGATAGAAACCTTAGAAAAAATACTATTGTATTGTAGATACTATTTTTTAATAATATATTAGAATAAATCGAGTGTAGGGGGTAGAGAATGGAAATAATTGAAAGGGTCTTGAGAGAAGGTGTTTCCTCTTAATCGAGTACCTCCTTTTAGATTGTGCCAAAAACCTTCCTTGGATTAGTTTCTACCCAATAGGGGGTTTCAAGGAGGAAGTGAGGTATTTTTGGAAGTTTATTTGGAATATCATGAAACAAAATAAGTGGTTTGAGTGGTGTAAAGAAGAGGGATAGCTGGTGGCCTTTTATAGGGCCGGGAAAAGATGTACTTGGGATTTTTGAGTACAAGTTAGGTGTACCCACATATTTACCTAAGAATACTCATAAAAAACAAAAAAATAACTCAATAATGGAAGTTTTAGTGCCTAATAATGGCCATACTGTGGGTTTTGTACAAGTTTTTATGTCACTTGGGGTATTAATTTTAAGATTTAGTACTTTATTAACCTAATTTTTGTCTTACCAATTATAAATAATTTTAATCAATTTCACTAATTTTTTTGGTCAATAAATAAGTATAAATTTTTAAAAATTATAAATTATGTTGATTCAAAATGATTTAATCCTTTTTTCCAAATTATAATCACATACATGGCAGAAATTAATGTAAAATTAATCTCACTGAGTAGACGACACTTCATGTTTTTATAGTAAAAACATCCAAAAATTTTCTGTTTTTTATACCCAATTACAAAGTGAAATAGATTATAATGACCTAAATTGAATTAATTGACAAAAATATGATATAATTAAACATTGAACAAAAATTGAAATATAATTTATCCTTATCGAAAAATTTAATGAGAAGGCAGTTTTGAATTTAAATATCGTATATTTCACTATTCATCCAAAAATGAAGTTTCTCATAAAAATACAAAAACAAATCACCCAAATATAATTTATAAATTAAAAATTCACAACTGAATATTATTTTACCAAATTAAATTTATAAATGTGTCTAAAATTAATTTTATTATTTTTCCTAGATGAACATTAAAACCCGTTCATTTGAGAAAATTATATTTTTAAACATATAAATCATTACCAAAAATAATGTCATTCATTATAAATATGATTATTTATATAAAACAATTATAAAAAATATTTGAAAAGTAGTTATGAAAATTCATATTACTATGATTAATGGCTAGGTTATAATTATCTCATTTAAATAGTCACAAAAATAAAATGATTCCATGTAGAAACTCAATGTTTCATGTAACATATTCTTAGTCAGTATTATGCTTAATGTACACCAAGAAGGTGTCAACTTTAACATACACAAATTCGATGTTATGTGTCACATATTTCAAATCATTTTTGTGTGAAAGGAATTTATGACTTAGTGATTTAATATATAAAAAAAATATTTTTAGGGTTCTGTGAAATACAAAATATCAAAAGATTAAATTAAATCAAATTTTTTTTCCATAGAATCTTTGGGTGTTATAAAGAGATCCCATCATGTCCTAAATTTATTTTCGAAAAAATCAGGATAAAAATGAATGTACGGTAGTTTACACTACCGTAGGGGTCCCTCCATCTATGGAAATGATAGAAAGACTATCATAAGGATTCTATTCACGTAGTCATGAACACTAAACATCCATGATAGCTAAAATATTTCCGATGTTTATATAGTGAAACAACTTTTATTACATGAATATTACATCATTTTAAATATAAAAAACATAACAGTTATACAATCAAGGATTTAAAGGTATAATATCCTGTGAAAATTAGGATCATACATCACTTTTACAAAATATAACTTTAACATTTATTTAAATACTTCTTCTTTATCATTATAAAATATCACATTATCCTTGGTACAAGTAGTCACTTGATGATATATATCAAAATAAAGAGGTTATCTAAAATCCCAGTAAAATGATGAATAAGGATCATGAATCAGTATAACATGGGTGGAAATAATCATCATCACCACATCATAAGAATATGATCATCATCATAATCATGAGTGAAACATTTGATAAAGGCATGGAATGTGTAAATGAATAAAAATGAAACATCTTGTCGTAGTGGTCAAATACCAAACATAGTTGTTAAAGAAGATTGCATCAAGTTCATGCATAACATATGTGCATAATCATAACATAGCCATTATAAACGAAGCTAGAATCATGTTAACACATAATACCCATTATATCATGTGATAAATCACATCACCAAATTTATTGGAGGGATATATAATTCATATCCCACATATCACATCATAATATTTACAAAATCATGAACTACAAGAAAAAAACCCTATACCAACAGTTTGGAGGGCTGTTGGCAATTATTGTGTTGTTTTAGACCTATACCAAAATTTTTGGGAGAACCATTGGTATATGTCATTTGAAAAACCTATACCAATAGTTTTTTAAAACCATATGTATAGATAATCTAAAAAAACCTAGCTTTTTTTTATCCTAGTAACTCTAATTTATAATCCAACATATTAAACAATAACCTAAGATGAATTTCTTTAACATAATTTCATATATATATATATATATTCATATTTACAAGTATTTTAAATTTTGATGTATTTATTTCCATTTAGCAAAATAATCCATTAAAAATATGGGTACCTATACCGATGGTTCTCAAAACTATTGGTATAAACCTATACCAATGGTTTTGAGAAATATTAGTATAATTACCTTGTTTTCTTATCTATACCAATAGTTTTGGAAAACTCATTGGTATAGGGTAGAACTACACCAATATTTAAAAAAATAGTTGGTGTATGGTCTCTATAATATAACTATACTGACATTTTTTCCAAAACCATTGGTATAGGCCTATAAAAGTGACTTATACCAATGATTTTAGAAAAACCATGGGTATAGGTCAATATAAGTGACCTATACCAATGGTTTTGGAGAAACTATTGGTATATGGTCTATTGAATGGAACTATACTAACAGTTTTGGCCAAAACCATTTTTATAGGGCCTCCCCATTATAACTATACCAATAGGTTTTTCAAAACTATTGTTATAGGGTACCTCTATGGAACCTATAATAATTGTTTTCAAAACTATTAGTTTAGGTGTATTTTTATAGTTCCAATTTCTAGTACTGACGCATGCCACATAGAATATATAACAATCATAGTCAAGAAATAACCCATGGAAGGGAATGGGTTTCATAAATATTTCATATTGAAAAAATGAAGGAATAAATTTTGGGGATCCTTATAAAAATGGGAAATCATATATTTGAATACAATATCATTTTTCTTTTGATAAGATATAACACATTGGGAGTCAAAGATTTGTTTTTAGAAAGAAAAATCCTTTTGGGAAATCATTGTAGATGGCTTAAAAATCAAGGTGGAAAACATGTAAATCCTAAAAGACAAGGTAAGAGTAATGAAATGATATTTAAGGAACATTGAATGATTATTCATACTAAAATTGATGTGAAATAGGGAAACCCGAATGAAAGGGAGTTGGGATTGAGAATTCCCTTATCTTAATTCTCCCTTTATTTCATCACTTTCTGGGCTATTGAATAATAAAAATAGGATTAATAAAACATTGTTATAGAAGTTAATTATGTAAATTTGTTCCACTATTCATCCATTATAATTATTTTATTCTATTTTATAACACTCTTTGTTAAACATGAATTGTTGATATCATGTATTAATTTTATTTTCCAATTTGTTTTGATTTCTCTAATTTTGTTCAATGTCATTATACATGAGTTTTATTAATAACATAAAATTATAATACATGTAATTAAATGTTTATAAAGTATACATAATTAATAATTTCTATCCATGATGATGTTTATAAGTGTTGACATGACAATGTCTCTCTAGGTGGTCAACCAACCTTTGACAGGACATTATCAGGAGAGTGGAAAAGGGATGTTTGGAATTTATATATATCATAAATATGATACTTAAAGTAGGATTAAATCATAAATACAATGTTAAATTACATAATAAGTAATATTTTAAGGGTTTTTTGAATGGGGAGGTGAAAAAGATAAATAGAAGAAAAAAAACAGATGATTTGATTGAAACTTAATCCTCAGTGAATCTTCTATTATACAACATTGAAAATCCCTTGATTCTTGGAGGTGGATTACTCCCAGACATCCATAGATATTATAAGGGGATTGAGAGGGAATATTTGGGAAGAAATTTGTCTTTAGGAAGTGTATGAAGAATGGTTTTCCGAGAGGAGGGAGTGAGATTATTTATACATGAGGAGAGGAGTATTATTAGAATTAAATACTAAATAAAATAATATATCAATGATAAAAAATTTAAATAGTGAATTTTTTCAATATAAATCATATATAAATGTAATATAATGGTTTATTAGACTTTAAATATCTTTATAATTCTAATTATTTAATTTATTGAATAGGAATGTGGAAATAAAGGAAACTAGTTATTTTAAGGGGTCACTTTTGACTTTAGGTTTTCAAAAATTATTTTTCAGGTTTGAAATTTATGTTTATTTTATTTTAATAACTCATTTATGAAATTAAATATTTTTTTCCAAAAATAAATTTCTTTAAATTATTAGTTCATTATTTCATCATGAATGATTTAATTTAAGGTTCATCCATCATTAGAAAAACTATATTTTTACTATTCAAATGAAAATTGATGAATTTCAGAAAATTACTAAAAAAGTACCAATGAAATTTTTGATATTTTGATTTCAAAAATGATATTCATTTTATCATAATGTATTTATAACATAGGTAATTTAAAATTTCAATATTAATGTTATGATTTTTATGAAATATATTAAAATACATTATATTACAAATGTGATTATATTTTCTTTGAGTTTTTTCATAGTGATATTTATTTTTTGAAATTTTAATATGTATATTTACTAAAATAAACTGTGATAAATATTTTTTATATCAAATTTTATTATTTTGAGGTAAAATCACTATTCCAATGGTAATGTTATTATTACCACTGTTCATTTTACTTTTTTAATGGTAACATTAATATTCCAATGGTCACATTACTTTCAAAAAATTCCACTTCAATATTTTAATCATTATTCACTATAATTCTTACGAAGATTATATATTTTCATTTTCTAAGATGTGGATTATTTTTCTAATATTTTTTTTCTATAGTGTTGGTAGTGGGGATATTGATTATATTGTACTGGGGAAATCCATATTTTCCCATTTTAGCTATTTTATTTTTTATCCAATTATAATTATTTCAATTTTCATTAGTTTTTTAATTGATTAATGTAACCATAGTTATTAATGAAATAATTTTTTTGTTTCTTTTTGTGTATAATACTATATAATATGTTATAACACACATTTATTTCAAGAGAAATATATCATTTATAAACTCTGGGTTGTTATATTCTCCCCCTTTAGAATTTTAATCACTTAAATTTAAACATAGATTCTTAGTTGAGAATAGGTGAGGTTACTTCTATTTCATTGTTTCATTTGGTTCTCATGTCACTTATTCATACTTATGGTTCCTTCCTTACAATTTGAAAAGTGATTTGTCTTGTTGTTTAGAAATTTGTGTCTATGGTCTAAGACCTTCAATGTCCAGTCCTCATAAGAGAGGTAATTTTCTAATTGTACCACCTCTATATTCATTACATGTCAGTTTTTAGGTATATAATTCCTCAGAAGAGATACATGGACCACATCATGGACATTAGCCATATTTTTGGGAAGTGAAAGCTGATAGGAAACTAATCCTATGAGATCAAGGATCTAAAGGGGTCCAATGTATATAGAGATAAGATTACATTTATTTCCAAACCACATGACTCTTTTCCATGGTGATATTCACAGAAAAAAGTTGTCTGATACATCAAACTCCAATCCCCTTCAATGGTTGTCAACATAACTCATTTTTCTACTCTGAGCAGTTTTTATATGTTATTAGATGGATTTAATATTCAATGTTATATCTTGTACATGGTTAGTTAGATGTAGATTTTTCTCACCAACTTCATCCCAACAAGTTAGATTTATACATATCTCTCTATATAGATCTTCATATGGTTACATTTTATTACTTGAGTGGAAGTTTTTATTATATTAGAACTCAACAAATGGGATATGTTTATCCTTTCAACCATTGAATTCTATTGACAAGTATTTTATCATGTCCTAAAGCATCTGAATATTCCCATGAAATTAGCCATAATTTTTTGGTGATAGGCCATATGAAAATTCAATTTAGTATTCAAAGAATACTAAACACTTTACTAGAATTTAAAGGTGACCCTTAGATCATGATCAGAGATGATTGAAAATGGAACCCCATGAAGCCTCACTAATTCCTTCACATATATCCGTTCAAGTTGTTGAAGAAATAAATCTTCCCAAATAGCAATGAAGTGAGTACTCTTGGTAAATCGATCCGCTACAACTGATATCGCATTGTTTCCTTTGGATTTCTTTGGGAGACTAATGAAAAAGTACATAATGACATTATACTATTCCCATGAAGGTATTGGAAATGGTTTCATCATCTCTTTGGAATTATATCACTTTGATTTAACTTGATGACACACCAAACACCATGAGACACACTCCATAATCTCATTACTCATTTTTTCTCACTATAAGTGCTCTTGAATGTCATGGTACATATCGGTACTTCCAACATGGATAGATAAAGATGATCTATATGAATTATCAAAATAATCATTCTTTATATCAGGTAATGAAAGCACACCACTCATAATTTAAATCCAAATTAAACCATAATCATTGATGTGGAACTCATATATCATACATTTCCTTTCTTCTTTCACCTTATTTTATATCTACATATCATCCCTTCATGACTCCTTAATCTTCTATTGGATAGAAGGTTGGAATGTTTTTGGGTAAGGTAGAATGTATTCTATACCATCATGATTTCTAGATCCATATCATTCATTTCCACGAAGATAGGGCCTTTCTCAATCCACATCATGGATAGAGTAGTATGTTCATTTCTATTAAGAGCATCAACTACCATGTTCATCATTCCTGGAAAGTAGTGTATATAGAAATCACAGTCTTTTATTTTCTTTAACCATATTCTGTGATTCATGTTGATTTCCTCCTATATTAATATATAATTTACAATATTATGATCGGTATATATGTTACACTTCTCACTATAGCGATGGCCCTAACAAATATTCAATGTGAAGATCATAGTTGATAACTCCAGATTAGGTGTTGGGTAGTTTTTCTCCTAGATCATCAACTATTATGAGGTATCAAATATCACATTTCCATTATTCATGAGTACAAAACCCAAGAATTAATTTTAAGAATCACTATATATCACAAAAACATATCCACTTAATGGTAGTGTGAGTAAAGGCATAGTGATTATCCTCTTCTTGATCTCCTTAATGGTTTCCTCATAATATTCAATCCATACATACTTTTCCCCTTACCATATTAACTTAGTTATGAGGATAGAAAAACGTTATAAATTTATCACAAAACATTGGTAGTATCCTGCTATGCCATGAAAAATATGGATTTATATGAAACTAGTGTGTTTGGTCCATTCCCCTATTTTTTTTAATGGTTCCACATAAATTCCTTCACTTGTGATCGTGTTCCCTAAGAATGAGACTTTCTATATCCAAAAGTCACACTTTATAAACATAAAGTACATTTTCTGCTTCCTTAATAATTCCAACACAATCCTCAGACACACTTCATGTTCCTCCTTTTTGTTGGAGTAAAAGATAATATCATAAATAAACACTACCAAGAATCTATTGAGGCAGTATCTAAATAATCTATTCATCAAATCCATGAAGAATTTAGGTCAATTAGTTAGACTGCAGGGCATCACTATGAACTAATTGTGATAATACCTTGTAAGAATGGTTGTCTTATGAATATATTCATTATTTACCTTTAGTCGATGATATCTAGATCGAAGATCCACCTTTGAGAAGTATTGAGATCATCATAGTTTATTTATCAAGTCATCAATCCTTTTTATGGGATACTTTTTCTTTATGGTGATCTCATTGAGCTTCCAGTAATAGATACACAACTGAATTGATCCATGCTTTTTCATTACAAAGAGCACTGGAACACCCCATGGTTATGCACTAGGGTGTATTAGACCTTTGTCCAAATTCCCTTATAGCTTCTTCTTTAAATCAACTAGTTCGATCAGGGCTATACTGTATGTGAAATTAGACAAAGGAGTGACTCTGGGTATAAGTTTTGTTGAGAAATATACCTCATGATCTTGGGTAAGTATAGGATACTCTTTGGGAAATACATCATCATATTCCCTGACTATGGGAATTTACTCTTGGTTGGTACCTTCCATTTAATCAACTAGTTGGGAAAGGTATTCTCCTTAATAAGGTATCAAATCCTACATCAATGAGGGTTTTTACAAATGTGACTCATTATCATCCTTTAATTTAAAAAGGACCATGTGATGGTTCATAATATAAAAATAGATTTCTATTTCTCGATAGTTGATGAGTCATCTATATAACGAGATCTAATCAATGCCATGTATAACATAAATTTCCACCAAGGGAAGGATTATAAGATTATATAGAATAATATTATCTCATACACTAATAGGAGAAGATTACAACACTTGGGTTACAATGATCACCCCACTATTTGTTTTTGTATAGATCTCTACTTAAATGTTTTAGGACTTCAATTAAATAGTTATAGAAAAATAGAAAGATATAAAGGAATGCGTAGAACCATAATAAAATACTATTTTTTCCATTATTGAGTAAATATAAAGTGTACCTTGAATGAATTCATTTTAAATATCCACTTCATAAGTTGATATAGAATAATCTTTCCCTCGATACTTTGGATTTTTTATTTTCTAACACTGATCACCCTCAAGTACTAGTGGTGTAATGTACTAGATTTCATAGTTTCCTTACTCCCTATATTATTATCATTAAACATTGGTGGTATATTAAGAGATTAATTCATTTACTCCGTCATTTTTTCAAACTTTTTCATATATCTTCAAAATTTAAGAGCTTGGCATCCTTCTCTCCCAGACATGAATCATTCGCCCAATATTTTGAGGTAATTACCATTATTTTTCTTCCTACATTTTTTGACATGTGAATTGTTGGATCCTATTTTTTCCTTTTTAATTTGATCCACCATATTGAAACTCTATTATATTCTTATTATCTTCATAACCATGGGACCATTCTCTGAACTCTATATATAATTTTAGAGCATGTCTAATGACTTTTTTATAACTCATAAAGTCTTAAATAGAAAGAGAATTTAAATGGTGTTGTTTTAAACCACTAAATAATCTATCTATTTTTCTAACATTGTTGATAAAAACCCTTGAAATATCTATAAATTCTTGTTAACTATCCCCCATAAGTCATGAAATATCCATATTCCTTTTTCTTTATCTCTATGAGTTATCTCTCCATATTTTTTTTGAAGATTTATATGAAAATAAATGTTATGAAATATTTTATTAAATTATTCCCACTCCATATCTTCTATTTAATCCTTCCTCTTGGAATTTTTATTCTATTCCCACAATTCATCAGCTTATCTATCTAAATGATATATGTCTAGAGTCACATTCTTCATTTCATAATAATGGAGCACATAAAAGGTCTTCTCAATTTTGTTAATCAAATGATGACAATTAGATCAAAATATCCACTAAACATTGGTGGTCATTTCCACATAAAAGACTCAACAACCAGTTTCCTATTATTCGGTGAAAGAGGAAGTTTCAATTCATTTTGGTTATTGTTCATATCTTAAGACACATGGGTAATCATTTACATAATATTTTTAACTAAACCATACTTATAATTGGGAGTTTCATTCATAAAATAGTTTCATTATCCCTAACATGGGTTTTTTTACAAGTTTCTCATAGTTTCCAATATATTATAAAATAGAAATTTTCTGAAAAAATAACACAACAAATAATGAATAGAAAATTTATTATTTTTCACAATAAACTGTAAATTCATATCTTATCGGATCTATACATATATATATTTTTCTAAAATAATGTTATTTTGTTATTTACATATACTTGGTCTTATCCTAAGGGTTTTCAATAATGTTTTTTAATACCAATTCCAAAATTTAATAAACCATACCTCTAAAATGAAATATAGAGAATCTAATTTTCTTACATGAATATCACATCATTTTAAAGATAAAAAATAACAATTATACGTTCATGGGTTAGAAGTTTTAGTATCTTCAGAAAATTTGGATCATATACAACTTTTACATAATAAAACTTAAACATTTATTAAATAGTTCTGATTTACCCCCCCAAATTCTCTTGTTCTTCTTATAAAATGTAATCACCTGAGGATATACATCAAATAAAGGGGTGAGTTAAATGACCAGTAAGAGGAGGAATAAGGGTTTTAAATAAATATAAAATGGGAGAGAATAATCATTATCATAATCATGAGTGAGACATTTGATTAAGGAATAGAATTTGGAAATGCATAAAAATTAAACATCATGTTATAGTTTTCAAATACCACAAATAGTTTGGAACAAATCCAACATCATGTTCCCATATAACATATATGAATAATCAAAATATCATATTTCTAAATAAATCATAATCATTTTCTTGAATAATAAAAATTATATCATGAGATACATCATATTAAATGATTCATTGGTGGGATATATAATTCTTGGCCCACATGTCACATCATAATATTTATATAATCATACACTCCCCACAGAACATATAATAGTAACAGTAATGAAATAACCCATGTGAAAGAATGGGTTTTATATGTATTTTATATAGCATACATTCATGAAAAAACTTTAGAGTTCCAAATTGAAAAATAGAGATAGAACTTTGTAATAAAAGATCAATTTTCTTTTTATAAGAAACAACACATGAAGGGTCGAATATTTTTTTGGAAAGAAAGTTTTTTGGGAAAGGCATTGTATTTGAATTAGAAATAAAGGTAAAAAATGTATATCCATAAAATAAAATGGAATAGTAATGATATTATATTTAAGGAATATAGAAGGAATATCCATACTGAAATTGATGTGATAGAGGGATAACCCAAATAAAGGGAGTTGGGTTCATGAATCCACTTACCTCAATGCTTGCTTTATTTCACTACTTTTACGAATCATGAATAATAAACATAGGATTAAAAAATAGTTCCAAAAGTGATTTATATTAATTTTTCCCCTATTAATCCAATATAATTATTTGATTCTATTTTATAACACTCTCTGTTAAACATGATTTGTTTTGATATCTTGTTTTCAATAATTTTTTTTATTTGTTTCGATTTCTCTAATTTTTTTCAAAGTCATTATACGTGAGTGTGATTAATTACATAATATTATTATACATGCAATTACATTTTTATATATTATATATAATTCATAATATCTATCCATGATTATGGTTATAAGTATCGACATGGCAATGTCTCTGTAGGTGGTTAACCAACCTTTGAGAAGACACTATCAGGAGAGTGGGAAAGAGAAGTTTGATATTTATATATTTAATAAATATGATAATTAAATTAGATTTATATCATTAATATAATTTTAAAATATTTCCTAATTAATATTATAAGTTTTAGTTTTCGAAGGGGTAGAGAAAAAGAGAACGAGAATAAGAAAAATAAAAGAGTGGAGTTGATTGAAACTCACATAATCCTATGTTTAACTTCCCTTGTATGACACTAAAACTCCCATGATGATTGGAGTTGGATTAAAACATAAAGTACCTATGTATTATATGGGTATTTGGAGGGAATATTTTCATATAAATTTGACTTTGTAAAGTGAGTGAGGAGCGGTTTTTTAAGGGGAGGGAGGGGTTATTTATATGTGTGGAGAGGTGTTTTTTAAGAATAAAAAAGAAAAGAAAATAATATATCAAAGGTAAAGCATGTAATAATAAAATTTTGGAAATAAAAATCATATATAAAAATTATATATTGGTTTTTAAGACTTCATAAAATTTTATAATTCAAATTGATTAGTTTATTAAAAATGGATGTTGAAAGAAATAAAAATTATTATTCTAAGGGGTAACTTTTGACTTTAGGTTTTAAAAAAATTGATATTTAGGTTTGGATTTTAACTTTATATTATTTTAATCGATCATTTATGAAAATAAATTTTATTTATTTGAAAATCAGGTTTTATAAATGATTATATAATTATTACATCATAAATTATGTAACATAAGATACACTAGTTACAAGAAAAATGATATTTTTACTATTAACATGAAAACTGATGTATTTCAAAAAATTACCAAAAACTAACCCTAGGAAAATATCAACATGATGATTAAAAAAATAATATTAATTTTATAAAAATAAATTTATATCATAGGTAATTTGAAATTTTAATATATAAATTATGATTTTTATAAAATACTTTAAAATATAGTTTATTAAAAAAGTACTTATATTGTCATTGAGTTTTTAATAATGATATTTATTTTTTGGAAGTATAATATTTATATTTACTCAAATTAATCATGAAAAATATTATTTATATGACATTTTATTATTTTGTGGTAATATTACTTATCAAATGGTCATGTTACTGTTCCCAATGGCCAGGTTACCATTCAACAATCACTTTACTATTCCAATGGTCACAGAATTTCTATAAATACCACATTATTATTTAAAAAAATATTCACTACAAGTTTTCACATGGTTATATATTTTTATTTTTTAATATTCTGATTGGTTTAATAATATTTTGTTTCTTTTCTATATTTTTGGAATAAGGGGTGATGATTCTAGTATATTGATGTAATCCATATTTTACAATTTTAGTTTTTCTATTTTATAATTGTTTTCTAATTATAATGTTTTTTAATATACCTTGGCTTAATTTCTGATTAATGTAACAATATTTATTGATGAAATAATTTTTTTTATTATCTTTATGTGTATAATACTATATATTATATTATAAAACACATTTATCTCAAGAGAATAAATATCATTTATAAACTATGTGTTGTTATAGTGTAACTTTTATCTAAAGGTGTAAACTAATATTAATCATCAATTATATCTATATCCCCATCTAACCAAAACAATAAGTTAAATATGATGATCACCAGATGAAACACCAGGCCAATTCATGGTCCCATGATATCCCAAAATACTCATATGATATCCAAAACCTAAGTAGAAACAACCCCAAGAATCTCTACTAATGTCAAAAAAGGAAAGGGTCAATCTACTATAAACCCAATATCCAAACATCTGAAACATTAACATCAATGATCTCAAGATCAGTAAAGATATAGCACACCTCAGTCCTCCTGATCACCTCACCTATACACTAGCCACCGCAAGCTCCCACCACTAGTCTCTAGGTTATAAAGGGAAAAATGACATCACCAACATGAAGTGATCACCAACCCCTCACTTGGTTTACAAAAACATGGGGTTCCCATAGTCTCTTGGATAACATCTATCCCAAATCATGGTCCACACCTGATACAAGAATGATCAATGGGAAATCGACACACAACCCACCTATGATGATCAACTCAACCTCATGGGAATTCACAAAGATAGGACATGACACCCTATAATGAGATCCTCTATTCAATTAAAGGCATAAGACAAGGATGACATGGGAAACATATCAAATCTTCCCTCAATATCTAACCACTAATCTTCATTCTATATCGCACCCAAGAGGGAATCTAAAAATAACCTCCATTCCCACAAAGAATTTATCATCGGTCCCCATGACCTCCTAAAGAGTAATAAACTGCACAAAGATATCATCAAACAAGTAAAACCTTAGGGTAATACATATTGCATGAATTTTTTTGTACATCCTAGAATAAAAAGTATCATTTCTTATTACCTTTCCCATAAGATATCCAAAACAAGTCCTTAAAACTAATCTCAACATCTTTTCAACAACTCCCAATAGTACTCAACACCCCATTGTGTCAACCTAGCTCATAGGATCTAACAAAATGATCCTCAAACAATAGCTCTAAAATATTATTTGAGAGATATAGAACCTTAAACCTTGAATCCTAAAGAAATTGGGATAAGAAACCATATCAAATACATCCTTTGGTCTCATATTTAGTAAACATCCAATGAAAATTAAATAAATCACCTCTACATAACCAATACAAGTCGATAAAACATTCATGACCCTCACTTGGGTCATTTATCACACACCCTATTGTGTAAGATGATTCTAAAACGTAACCTCACAAAATCCTCCCATCAATACTCACCCATCCCCAAACACCACCATGATAGCCTTAGAAAGGATTTCACAATTTTGGGCTACGCAGAAAAACACTCACAATAGAATACACATTGGTCCAATTATTACTCTAGGGTAAGAATACAAGGAAATTTCCTTGAAAGGGGAAGTACACAATATACACCTCATGTAAAAAATGTGTATCCCCAACTGTCAACCTAGGTCATATACCTTTCATAAAAGACGTGTTCACTTTCCAAAGTACATGGAATGCACCCAACCTACTTGATATGAAATTCACATGGGGTACCTGGACATTTATCCTACCCAAGGTCTAGGCAAGTACCCCACAAAGCCTCTATAAATGTACTGCACATAGGTATTGGTCATGCACCTCACATAGCCATTACCCCCTAATATGGGGTGTCTGGATATGCCCTAGAAAACACTCTGAGTCACCCAAAATGGTGTGTCCCAAAAACACATGTAGTGTAAACCCTTCTTCCTCACCTCACCTGAAAGTAAGAACACATGATATGTATTATCAAAAGTACACATCTTGTAAACAATTTCCCAAATGTAAATAATTTATGATCATCACAAAACCCCATATTTCTAAAAAAATATGAATATTGACCCTCTATGGGTACCCAACAACCATAAAAGGTCATTTAAAACAAAAAACAAAAAACATAGAATTATTGGGGAGAAAACACAATAATATTTCAACCTCGGTGTGTAAAATGTCGATGAATCACCTGAATCTATGCTATATAATAGTCGCATATTGATCCATTATTGTAAAATGTCCCCACCATGATCTCCCTCTCCCTCTACATCTTTCTCTACCCTCCCCTCTCAATTACATGATATCCAAAAGGGGGGAACATATATAGATAATCAATGGAGAAGGTAGAAAATAAAAAGTGAAATATTTATGAAGAAAAATAAAAATAAAAGAAAAGGGAGTCAAGAATGGAACCTGCAATGAGTTTATACCTCACATAGGCAAAACCCTATTCTAGAATTTATTAAAAAGTTGAAATATCAAAATAACACTATATTTAGATTATATCACTGAATGAACACATGAAAATAAATTATTATTTATTCAATTTAATATTAATATTCCAAAAAAAATCAAACATCTCAGATTTCCTTTGAACTCTTATCCTATTGTACAAAACCTATTTTGGGACCAAAGAAGTGGTCAGAAAAATTGTCAAAGATCTTATTAGAGGAGAGATTATACTTTTTCCCTACAAAAGAACAATATAAGTGGTTCAAATTTCTCCTAATTTTCTCAGACTGTAATGATATAGTTCATTACTGTCTTCCCACTCTATGGCTTCATAACTCCAAGAGGCATTGGTAGTCAACCAACTACCAAGAAACCAATCTAATAAGTAGAAAAACCAAAACCATATTGAAAATCCACATATGATCCCCAAAACATCCAAGACTCTCCCAATATGAGAGATACCCAACCATGATTGATGTTATTCCCCCAAGAATAATATAATCCTTATAATAACATCAACTACAACTTCATCCTCTATATGCCACTCTCCATCCATCATTGAATGCAATGACTTGACATGAGCGACTCACTCACACCAGAGAGAAATAAAAAAACAAAAAACAATTCCCATCCAATATCCACTAAGAATGATAAACTTCTAACTCAAAAAACTAATTAAAATGAGTATCGCATCCTCAGACATCATATGGAATTCACCCCACCATAAAACATTTATTATATAGATCTTCCACTTCCAATCTCAACAGGTCCACCATGGCTACACAACTCATGTTTCTTAAAGACCTGAACATTTCTCAAAAGACCCATTCATGATAAATTCAAAAAAAAGTGGATAAACCAACACAATATAGAACACACACACACATTCCTTTACACAATATAGATTTACCCTACATTCCACACTAACCACCACTCCCATCTTCATGGTCAAATGATTCTCCAAGAATATCTCATAGGTTATCACACACCTGAATGCACAATAAGAATCAAGATCCCTTTGTAAAATTCTTAGAATACCTAGGTTAATTCACCTAAACCCCTTACCATGATCCTCACCTAGACAAGTTCCCATAAGATTGATCTACCTTGGAACTAATCTTCAAAATTGAGGCATTTACCTCATTGCACAATAAAAAACACAACCAACCTATACTCGATCATCAATCCTATTCCTCGAGAATCTAACCACACTCTCACCATGCTACCTAAAGAAAAACATTAACAAACAAGGCCAAATTATCATCCCTCTCATATCCAAACACAACATTAGGAGAACTCCTATTTCTCGAACTATGATGAAAAATGCTGTCTCATTCTTAACCAAAACAACATCAAACATGATCCAACCTCCTGGTGATATTAGACCACTATGGGGCCCCATAAAAAAAGATCAACCATGCCCACCCAAGACACCTGTGATAGTAGGAAAAAAATCCACACCGTGTGATCTATCAGAACACATAATGCAAGAAGAAACTCCCTCCCTTGTAACTAAAAATAGGAACATCTAGGGAACCCACAAACTCAGTGAAACTCAATCTATATCAAACATCTCTTATAAATCCTTCCCCTCCTCGAGCCACCAATAGAAATCTCGGAGCTCGAATAAACCCACAAGAGTCACTACACATACCTCGGAGAAGGGAATGCTTCACCATTGATGGTTAATATATATCAATTTTATCCACATGGATTTTCATTGAAATAAAATAAAAGAATAAGATTTATTTGAGTATAATTCCACCAATAATTTATATGGGATAATTACATATAGGTTATTGTTTACACTATTAAGAAACTAAACCTATATCATTAGAAAATTCACACACAGATAAGAATATATCATATGAATCCAACATGCCTAAAATGATGCTTGAACACTGCGTAATTTATCATGGGAATAAGGAAAAAGAATAATAAATCCATAAATTCAAAAATGAAAGTGTTTCATGCCTAGTGAAATCATAAAACCATAAAAAAAATCAATCCCATTCAATGGAAACTTGGAATTACTATTGGAAAAGGCCTTCACAGCAAAATAATTCAATATCTAAGATATGTTCTAAAACATTCCTAGTCCACCTATTTACCAAAAAATCAATTCAGGAAACATGAGTTCTTGGATACAATGTCATAACAAACTAGCCCAGGACAACCAGGCAAACTACCTAACCTAGCTCACTATAAGGCTTCAAGAATTACTCCCCATGTGTTGACTCTACTAATTAGTGAAGAGGGTATAAATGATATAGCAGTGAGGCTATAACCTTGGTTAGATTGCAATGAAATTGGAAAAATAAACCAAACCCAAAAAAAACATAAACATCAGAGTACACAATATAAATAACTAAAAAATCATACTATAATAAATGAAATGTAGAATATAGTTAAACATACATAAATAATTCTAAATCAAACAACAACCCATATCCCACTAGGTACACCACATAAAAATAATTTAAAAAACTAAAAATATTAAATTGGGATCCAATGCCAACTACAAGAAGAACCACATATCCTGTCTCCATAATTGAAAAAATTCTCTAACTTAATCCCTAGACTCTACATGAAAAACTAAACCTAATCAAGAAACTTTAGACCACAAATAAATCCATTTCAAAATTTTTTATCCAATTTAAAAGAAGATATATGTTTTTCATTCACACCAATGTGCATGTAGAAGGGGTTAGAAATAAATCTCAGTAGGTCACCCCAATAGTGAACCCATAATATGCTGTCACAAAAAATGCATGGACACATGATATAATTGACATATTCAAAATCTAATTAAATATAGTATAAATTAATCCACTATGTAATATAAAATAACTAGGGGATAAATAGAAATAAAGAAAATATACAACCATGGGTTCTAGAGTGACACACAAGGTAAATCTACCACCTATTCACCCCACAACAGTGGAATTATAACATGTGGATCATTGAGCCACATGAAATTAGGAAATCCAACCAGATCTACACTGAATAAATATGAAATTTAAAATGAAATAGGTATGAATATAAAATCCTAAGGCATAACCATAAGCATCAAAGACAACAAGACACAACCTTATATGGAAATAAGACTCCAACAACATGATCTGAATAAGGGACATGACTCAACATCAGTCTCTAGAGAACCTAAAATGTTCTAAACGTATTGTAGAACCAATCGACCTACAAATGAGGACCTAATAGTGTATAATATCTTAGAAAACTCTCAACCTATGGGATTAATATAAACAATATCCTAGGGGTTCTAACCAAGTATTGGGGAGCAGTCAGTATCCCCAATCTCTAACCTCTTATTATTATTTAACTGTCAACTAGAGTCATGCAATTATCCATATCTTTCATTATCTCCAAATACCCAGATAACCATAACTAGATTATAAAATAGGATATAAATATATCATACCTAGGGAAAATATTTGGTCCTATGATATCCTAAAAGTTTCATTTTAAATAAAAGACATGAGCAGAAAATGACTAAATATCTAAGGTAAAGGCCACAATATAAAGGTTTAATAAAATATCAATCCCATCATCCAAATTGATGAATCATCAAAACTAACCATCTCAGGTTCAATAAAGATCAGGGATCCCTCATTCCCCTGAACCACTTTACTCATGCAATATCCACCATAGTTTCCCACTTTAAATATCTAGGTACATAAGGGACACATGAAGTTTCCAACACTGAGTGAACATCAACCGATCACTAGGTCAAGAAAAACATAGGGCTTCTATAGTACCATGTGTAATATCTAAATAAAACCACATACCATGTCTGATGCAAGAAATCTCAATGAAGACTCGATAACCAAAACACCCAGAAACATCAACTCTCCCACATGGTCATAAAAAATACAGAAAATGACACCCTACAAGGGTCTCCTCTATCACATAAAATGCCTAATGAAATACAAACATAGAAAGCACATCCAAGCGGCCCTCAAAAACCAACCACTGATCCTTAATCAATAGTGTTCCGAAAAGGGAATCTGAAATAATCACTACACCTATATGGGAATTATTAATCATTCATATTAAAACATTAAGATTAGGAACCCCTATAAATGGATCCTTTTCAAAAGTGAAACCTCTGAGATAAGATTGTCATAAGAAAAACCTCATCCATCCTACCTGACATAGAACCCATCCTTGGGTATTACCTCACCCATAAGGGAATTCGAAATAGGTCCTTCATTCCCATATAAATATCCCTTTAATGAACCCATACCAAATTAAACATCCCACCATGTTATTCCATACCAAATGATCCAAAAACTTCAATGTTAAAATAATAGATATAAAATGTCAAGAGAAGAGTCTAGAACATAAAACCATCAAATATCATGTAAGAAGTATAAAAATTCCCATAAAAGAAATAATTAGGTCCCATATTCAGGATCCATAAAAATAACCTCAAAAAAGATCATTGGAATACTCAATACCAATCAATCACAAACTCATTACCCTCACCTGAGCCTTGCATTGAAAAAACCCAACCCATGGGAGGACTAAAAAATATAAGCTTAAGGAAAATCTCTCACTAACACTACCCTATTTAAGAAAAAAATCTATACAACCTATGATAGAAAAAATAATTCCACAATCATGAATTAGAAATAAAAACACACATAAAAAATAAAAATTATAATTATGAGTTTATGGTGAGAAGATAGGAAAACACCATAAATGGGGAAGCACATAACTTAGACCTCATGTATATAGAATGAACCCCTTAAAATACTACAAAACATGCCTTTTAACAATGCTAAAAATGGCCTTTATATGCATTATATAAGTGATAACTACTTGAGTGATATTAAAATCCCTAGTTGTTTATCATCCCTAAAAAGCACAGATAAAGGGGCATACTGTAGTGTGTTGTGACAACACACTACATCACCAGTACAATGTGTTTTTATAGCACAACATAACTGAAAACACCATGAAATTAGAAAAACTGAGTACAAATATAAAATTCAAATGAAATTAATTTTACAACACCAATACAAGAAAAAAACACTATATTATAGACATTTCAAACATTGGTTTATATAATTAAATTAATACAAATTATTACATACATTAAAAAACAATAGTTTTCCATTGACTTTTGATCCTAACCCATACCAGAGTAAAAAACACTAGTATAATAAAAAAAATCATATTTTGTTAATAATATAAATAAATAAATTAACATATTTTGTTAATTTTAAACCAAAAATGATTCATACTAGGAACTCTATGTATTAGATTGAGTTGTGGTTGATTCTTGATTGTCACACCATTTCTTGTTCATATTTAAGAATTATCTCTGTGAAAATGAACAAAATAAGTGTAAGATAAAAATTATAAAGAAATTAATTTTGTAATAGGAGATAGAATGATGAGAAAACAATATTAGTTCATTTTATAGATTTTGGTGATGTGATGCACGTTTTAAACAAAAACGAGACCAATATATTGAAAAGGAATACTTTTATTAAAATTAGTCACACAGTGTGTCTGATTAAGGTGTGACTGATTCCTAAAAATCTGAAATTACTAATGGATAATTTTGTTAAATATAAAAAACTCTGAATGTGTTTTCTTTATTTTAAGTAATCCACTTGTATTTTTAATAAAATTTCATTTTAAACTGAAAACACACACTTTGACTCGTATCTATCACATCGTATATTGGTTTTATGTGAGACCAATGCCTAAACATCAAAAATGATTTATGAATTTATTTCCTAAATTATTGAGAAAATCCAAGTTTATTTTCTTGATTTTCAGTGAGTGACACTTTTTGAACTTAAATCTCATTTTTAAACTGGAAATAGTCAATTTAAGTCATACCAGTCACACCATATAGAATATTTAGGTTTGGATGATTTATACATGTCTCAAATGAATTATATATCATTTTCATAATGTATTTAAACAATCTGAATTATTTTTGTTAGTTTTCATTTGGTTAGTTTTTCTTTAAACTTAAATTGATGCTAATTTTAAATAAAAAGACGCACTTGGGGTTATACCTATCACACAGTGTGTTGGATTGTGGTGCGGGAAATTCCAAAATGTATAAAATGACATATTTAACATTTTCCTAATGTATCAAAATAATATAAATTGTTTTCTTGGTATTGAGTAGGTCTATTGTCCTTTTTCCTAAATTTGATGTCAATTTTAAATAAAAAGACGCACTTAGAGTCATACCGTTCACACCATGCATTAGATTGAGGTTAAACCAATTCTAAAATGTTACAAATGGATTCTGTATAGTTTTTATAAAGTATCAAAACAATACAAATTCATTTAATTAGTTTTGAGTGGGCCACATGTATTATTTACTAATATAAAATTTTAAACAGGAAACATACACTTTAAATCATACAGATCACATCATGTATCGGTTTTATGTGAGACCAATTCATATATGTCAAAAATTATTTATGAATTTATGTATTAAATTATCCATAAAATTAAAGCATGTTTGCTCAGTTTTTAGTGTGTGATACTTTTTGAACTAAACTATCAATTTTAAACTAATAACGGATATACTATGTCATAATGGGCACACCATGTATTAGACTGAGGTATAGATGACTTCTAGACATCAAAAAATGACTTATGTATCATTTATCAAAATTATAGAAACAATACAAACAAGTTTTCTCTATTTTGAGTTGGTTAGTTTTCCTTTTTACTAAAATTGATGTCAATTTTAAATAAAAAGATGCACTTGGAGTCATACATGTCACACGATTCATCAGATTGAAGTTTTCCCGATTTCTAAACATAAAAAATGACATATGGATATTGTTTTTAATTTTTTTAAATAATAAAAATATGTCTCTTTATTTTTGAGTATGACACTTTTTTTACTAAAATGTCATTTTAAACTAAAAACACACACTTTGACTCATACTAATCATAGTTAATACCAGTTTGATGTGAGACTGATTTCTATATATCAGAAAACTCTTTTCAATCAAAGACCTAAATTATTATGAAAATATGAGTGTGTTTTTTCTATTGGTAGGTAGTGACATTTTTTGAATTAAACTATCGATTTTGAATAGATAACAAACACATTGAGTCATACCTAGAATATCGTGTATAATATTGAGGTGAGACTGATTCCAAAAAATAAATAATGACTTATAGATCATTTACATAATTCCTAAAACAATAAAAATGGGTTTGGTTTGTTTTCTTGTTGGCCATTTGTTCTTTTAATTAAAATTGATGTCAATTTTAAATAAACATATTCACTTGGAGTCATAGCAGTCGCAACATGCGTCAAATTGAGGTGCAGATAATTCCTCAATGTTAAAAATTACTTATGGATAATTTTACAAGAGTATGAAAATAATAATAATATTTTTTCTAAGTTTTGAGTATGTTAGTTTTCCCTTTTACTTAAATTAATTTCAATTTTAATGAAAAAAATAATCATTTGGAGTCATACCAGACACATTGTGTGTCAAATTGATGTAGGGATGATTTTGACACTTCCAAAAGTCTCAATTTTTTTTTAATACCAATGTTACCATGACATCCATTTCCTTTCTACATTGAACTGGAAAAACTATATGTTGACTTGATGCTTTTAGCTAAAAAAACTTTCTCATTGTTGAAAACTAGAAGTGAAATAGATGCTCATGTGCCTATTATATCACAATAAATAACCATAACGAGAACATGATATTCCTATACTCTTTTGGATTTCAACAATGAAAAATGTTTTTGGATAACGACATCAAATAATTATTTAATGTTAGTAGTTCTATAATAAATAAATGAAAATGGAAAACATGGTAACATTGTCAGAAATAAACATTTTATTTCTTTTGTGGCCTATTTTCTATAGTTGAAAGAAAATATAACTTCCCAAATGATATGTGAAGAAATCTAAATAAGTATAAAATAAAAATTATAAGGAAATTAATTTAAAACTATTAGATAAAATGATGAAAAAATTAATTATATAAGTAATAAGAATTAAACTTTTCCAAATGTTTATATGCATTATTATGCATTATTTGTTGTCATTATCTCTGTTGTAGTCTCAAAGTCCAATACCGCATGAGCATGAGAATCTTCAAAAAAACCATACCAACTCGAACCAAATAATCCACCTACACAAGAAAACAATTATTATATGATTAATAATAAAAAAATAAATAAAAAATAAATATGAAATAATATATTAATTCTTTGGATAATGATTTTACTATGAAAACATTGTTGACCACAAGGATATGATGATGGTAAAGCAATAATGATGATAAAAATTCAAATAAATCTTGCATAAAATCAATTAATGAGTGAGGAGGATGAGGAGAAAATAAGATACCTTGGATTGGAGTTTTGAATCATCTAGGTGAAAGTAGAGATATCCTATTAGGTTAATAAAATATAATTTTTTTATAATAAATAAATAAATACAAATAAGATATTCATTATGAAAGGTGAAAGTTATAGACAATTTTTATAAGGAAAACTCAATATTTGATTATTTCAACTAATTACAGAAATCTTTGAAGAAAATGATTAATTGAATTTAACAATAGAATTAATCCACTATGGTAGGTATTATCCACTAAATTCATCCCAAGGTGAAAGTTATTTATATTTTTTATCCTCATAATCTCATGTTTAGAATAGTTATCATTTCATTTTTTGTTTGGGACTCATCCAACATCTATTGTGTACATGCACCTATTTTTCTTGAAATAATTAGAGTAGTAGTCATCTATGTGATGAATATTTCTTAGAGTAGTGTCAGAAAGATAAAATATATTGGGTATATCTCCTGAAAAAATTGGAAAAACAATTATTAGGGAGATGAAAATTATGAGGAAGGCAGTTTTACTCCATTGTGTTCTCTAAAACGAGTAATTTCTCCCATTTATGAAATTTACATGGATGATAATAAGAGATTCCAAAGGGAAGAACCAAAATGAAATGTTAATGAATGAAATATTTTAGTATTTATTAAATTAAACCATGTATTGTGTTTATTAGATGTGTGATGATAGTAATTAAGTGATTTTTAAAAAGCATTAATGAGTGAGTTATCATTTCAAAGTTGACTATATTTTTAGAAATGTATAGATTACTAGATGAACAATTTTTTGATTTTGGGTTGGTAAAAATTTATGTTAATTGTGTTCTAAAGAAGAAATTGGTTTGTGATAGTGAAAAATTTACCATATTAGATAATGAGAAAATTAAATACTGATTTCAAAAAGGTGGGATGAGATGTTTTTATGATGACAATATAAAAGTGATTTATATTTTTAACAAATCATAATGGGTAGATTATTAATAATTAAAATAACGATGAAACATCAGAGTAAATTAATGTTGAATTGAGTAACATAGGGGGAGAACATAGGGATAAGGTAAACTAAAAATATGGAATTTATGGCGAGGGAAATGAAGAAGGATTATTATCTATAAGAAATTATATCAAGGATGAAATCAATGAATACAATTTCATTGTTGATCAGACAGTTTTGGAGAAAACTTGAAGGAGAAAGAATCTACAAAAAACCAATTTTTTCCAAGTAGAGCCTAAATCATTTATAAAGGCTGAAAAAGATTATAATTGAATCAAATATATGTATGAGAAGCTTGATCCAAATATGAACAATGTGAAATCGAAAATTATTACAAGGTTGGAAGACATGAATGTTATTATAACCATGTGGGTGTTCAGTAATAAACTCATTGACTATGAAAAATATTCTAAAAATAAAGAATGGATAGTGTGCAAGGGGAACTACCAGATCAAAGTAATTTGTATTTATTATAAATTTATTCTCCTATCCCAGTTGGAAAATATTTTAATTTTCTTATCTATTTTATTTAAAATGTATTTAAAATTCTACCAAATAAATATCAAATCTATGTCCCTCAACGGAGTTCTTAAGGGGGGAGTATACATTGAGAAACTAAAGGGTTTTATTATGGATGAAAATGGAAGAAATGTTTTCCAGTTAAATTATTGTTTTTACAAAATAAATAAATCATGAGGACCTTGTATTTAAGGTTTGATAAATACCTAAGAAATCCGGTTTTAGATAGTTAGTGTTGATCATCACCTCTATATCAAGATTAGTAATGATAAAATGACGTTGGTACTAATATATGTCAAAGAAATAATATTTATAGGATTGGAAAAAGAATAATATTTCTTTTTATGGATCATTTGAGGCATGGTATTGTGATTTTTCTGTTTGGTGGAACATTTTACATGGTTTATAGGTGAATAAAGGAAATCATAACACATTTATTTCTCAATCCAAATATGAAAAAGTTGTTCCCAAGTAATTTTAAATGGAATATTCCAAACCAATGACAATAAAAACTTCTATATAGATGAATTTTTTAAAAGTTGATGATTGTGAAGAGGTAGATGTCATGGAATAGAGGTATTGAGAGCTTGTTATACCTCACAACAACAAGAACAAACAGCAGGTTTGATATATATCAATTTTCACAATAACAATGTTATCCTAATGAGATACACATGCTATCCCAGAAGGTAATACATCAATATATCCAAAAAATGTAAATTTTGGGTTGTTTTATTATAGGATAATACAATTCGAGTGGTTGGAATACACATTTGTGGGATGAGAAGGTTCAGTGGATTACTGAGGGAAATTAGAGATATTGAAAAACCTAGATTTCATTCAAGCCTTGGTTTTGTTCAACCTTTGAAACGTTCAAGCATTGGATTCGAGGCTTGGAGTAGAGGGAGCCTTGATTCTATCCAAGATCTGATCTTGGATTCAACTACGAGGAGTGCCAAAAATAGGTGGCTTCCACGAATATATTTGGATATCGTGAACTGGTTCATGATTGTAAGGGTTCTTAAAATAGACTAAGGCACTTTTATGAGTGCATCCAAAAAATCACTGATAAAGATCATTTTTTTTCTATTTTAAGATAGCAAGTGATGATAAAAATAATCTATATTAGTGATGATAAGTATTTATATTTATTAGTTCTTTTTAGCACTAATAAATCTCAATCATTATTACTGTAAAAAAAGATCTGATAAATACATATAACCATTTTTAAAATAATTAATACTAAATAACTATAATTATTATATATAATTATAATACTTATAATAATTATTTTTATTAAATAATAATTTCATAATTCTGTGAATTTATAATTATTTATTTCTAATTATATAAATACATTTTTTAAAAAATAAATTTTATATCATTATATATTCATATAATCATATATATATAATAAATAAATATAAATATAAATACAATAATTATATTCATTATCTAAAGAAATTTATTATAATTTTATAATTATTTAAATATATATAATTATTTATTTATAATTCTATAAATAATTTTTTTAAAAAATATAAATTTTTATATATAATTATAAATGTATATAAATAGTAAATATACATTTACGAATATATTTATTTATAAATATTTTTTTACAAATATATATTTAAAATTATTAATGAATATTTAATCTTAAGTGCATGCTTGCTAAAAATTAGTAAAATTGAATAAATAAAAATGAGTACACTAACAATATTGAAAAATTGGGAATATTTTTATTAATTAAATATAAATCATTAAAAAATTGATATATATTGAAATAAAAATGAATACATATTTAAAATATTAAAACAAATTAAATAAATATATTTAAAATAAATAACATAAATTTAATAAATTTTCCAAAAAATATTTGTGCATGCACATTGTATATAAAAATGCATTAATATTACATATATGTGAAATAAATATAATACATTTGATCTATGTTAAATTGAAAATTTAATGACCTAGAATTCTATCAATGATATTTCCTTTATTATGTTTATTTCATATAGTATAGATCACAAAAAATAACTTATTGAACACAATTCACACATTATAAATAAAAAATGAATGAAATAAGTGGTATTTCTAGAAGTTAAGGAACTTATACCGATGAAATAGTAACATGACCTTAGGAATAATAATATGAACCTTTTGAATATTAAATAAACAAAAAAATAGTAACCTCTCCCATGAATGTATAAATAATTTTTTTTGCATCCTATAAATGAATGTATGATATAGTAATTTACGGTATAAATACATTATATGTTAGATATACAGTTACATGATCCATCTCTTATGTAATAACCATAATATATTAATCAATTTTTTTGTGTTAATATATTTTATTATAATTGTCAAACTATTCGTAGTCTTGAGACAGAATAATAAACAAATGAATAAAATATTAAAAAAACACCCCTCTCCTCCACTATAAATACCACCCATGACCACCACTTCCCCCCACCCCTATAAGCCTTAAAAAATAACAAAATTATTCCCAAATCCCCTTCCCAAATCTTCTCCCCACTTTAAGTGGGTTCGTTCTACCAAAAACGACCGAACCAAGGTGCCTTAAGGAGGTTCTCAAAGAGGATAATTTAAGAGGCAAATCATCTTTCTTTTTCTTTTAATTCCCTTCCAATTTTCTTTCTCATTTATTATGCTTTCCTAACCATATTTTTCCAAATGAGAATTATAATTTCAGTATCATATATATACTTTAATGATATCATGTTAATGTAATATAATTCATCAAACTCCCTTCTCTATAACTTTTATTTTAAAAATGAAATCATTGTCTCTAAGGTGCCGATTTACAACCTTCGTGGAAGATGGATATTTGGTCATACATTTTTCATTAAAGTCTGGTAAAGAACCCATTTTTATGGTAAAAAAGATTATTTTTTATTTATTAAAAATTAAATTATTTTCCATAACCATTATATATAAATAATATTAATTCATATGAGAAAACTAGTTCGTGATGACCAAAAAACTACAAAAAATAATCGAAATCATTATAACGAATATTTTATGTAATGACACATCCTCAAACCATATAACCAATTGAATTATATAACCATTTATTCCATTCAATGATAAGTAATATCATATAAATTCAATTTAGGATAAATAAACCCATTCCAAATAAACTTCCATTCTCATATTCAAGTATATCAATCATGAAAAACAAGGAAACGAATGCTCCCAATAGATAAAATTGTATATTATAACTCATCAAAATGTCCCTAAATGGACTCAATAAAACTATAGTAAATAAAATATATATTTAAAAGGTTATTAATTAATTAATTAATTAATTTAATATGATTATCCAGAACATTAAGCTCAATTTTATAACACATTCAGAGAGAAGGTAAGGGTTTTCTTCCCTAACCTCCATTTTCATTTGTGTTACCATTTCTTCCTCTATAAACCAATGAAATTCATAGTTTATTTTATATAATTATTATAAATTATGTTTATATGTTCCAAAATCATGTATTATGATCAGTACATATTTCTTTTGTGGGAGGATACATGTTTTACAAGGATCCCTTCTCAATTCTTCCTGATACACAAGCCCGATTAAAGGGAACATCTAAATTTATTAACTATTTTAAAGAACCATACATAATCTATTATAAGACACTATTATTTTTATAAAATGACAATTTTTTATGAGAAAATATGTATTTTTTACTTCTTATTTCATACAAACAAATATGACAAATACAAATGTTTTTTCTAAAAGAACACATCTTTGCAAAGAAAAAAAGAACATTTCTCTGAAGAACCCCTCGATGATTTTATTGGAGTATTATCATCTATTTCAACAAATCTATTGAATTTTATGTTTTTTGAGATTTATTTATTATGATTATCATCTATCATATTTTATTAAATTATTTATGATTAGTTTGACTGTGGATAATATATCTTAATACAATTCACCATACTACTCAAAATGGTTATTGATTATGTTTATATAATTGAGAATGCAATTTAAATTTCATTTAAATATTATGTTTATGTTTAACCACATTTATACGAGGAATTAATTCCAATTAAAATGTGATTATTGGGGCCTTTTAAATACCCACAATGCATCGGTTGATCCCATGAGACAAACTAGACTCGGTTTTTACCCATTATGTATGGTGTCTTGGCCAAGGAATTAACAATATGTTTATGATGTATAACATTATGTATTCTTTTATTATGAATCGAGTAATTGACCTTCCATATGAAAATTAAACTGGTAAAATATCCATGGTTATGTTATGTTATGGAATTATTTAATTTTCTTTGATTCCTTCCATATTTTTCTCTAAATTATGTTTTAATGGCATGTAGATTTTTAGTTATTCACCATGACATATTAATTATGCTTCTATTGTGTTACATACCCATTCAGATAATCTAATCTCAATACTTTCTTATGCTTTATTTTTCCCTAGGATGAGAAGATGAATATTATTAATGACATGTTGGGATAAACTTAGAGTTATAACTATTTCCAATGGATCTTATATATTGTGTTTCCATTCAAAGTTGTAATGTAAAACTTAGGTTTGTATTTAGTTTTAAAAAAATAATAATTTCTTATTTCACTAGGTATAAGAATTACTTTTCTATTATACCAATTTATTAATATAAGTTACTGAAATTGGGAAACTGTGGTAGGGGAATTGATAGTTTGTATTAGAGGATATTTAGTAGAAAATGTGGAAACTAGATTTAGAAAACATATAGTAGGAAACATAAACATAAGATAGAATTTGAGGATAATAATAGAATAAAATAATAGAATTTTGTTAAGGTAGAGATTATATAGATATTCCTATCAATAGATCCCTATCTGGACACTACAAGTGGATTTGGTTCTGGAATAGATATACTTAGGGGTAACAACTCCAACAAGGTGTCCGAAGCCTAACTTAGGGAAACATGGTACACAAAAACAGGCCTTACTACACCCTTGGTTTGATACTCCCAGGGTGAAAGCTTAAGATAAGTCACATTTTCTATATAAAACATGATGAAGGATTTAAATGTAAATATGTCCCCAAAAAACCATTTTTATGATTATGAGATTATTTATGCTTAAAATTTTAATTTATGTTAAGTGTTTTGTTAGTTTAAGATTATCCATTATGATTCATAACATAATCTATTGTATTACATTATTTAGATTGGATCCTATTGGATGGAATGGAAACCATGTTGACATTCATATCCAATGTAGGGAATTCCCTCCTATGCAGGATAATGATATTGGTATTGGAGATGTGACTCGTGCTGAGAAACTTATAACTATACTAAGACAACTAACTCAGGTTATGAATAGTAAACATACATGTTTGGAGCATCCTGATCCAAAAAATTGAGAATAAATGTTATACCACTTTATGAAATAACATCATCTATCATTAAATAAGTCTACAAACCCATTTTTAGTGGAGCAGTGGATAAGTTCCTTAGAGAAATATTTCTCACTTTGAAAAGCGAACAAATGGAGAAGGTTATCATGGAAATTTATCATCTATCAAGAGATCAAGATCAAAAGTGGTAATTAACTCACATAGAAAAGGATTATAATGAAATAAAAAATAAAAAATAAATGGATTTTAAAGAAAATTTCAAGAAAATATTTTCCTCACGAATAGTGAGTTCATATAGAGAGGAAATTTTTGAGTCTAAGATATAAAGGGGATAAAAAAATTGAAAAATATGATGAAATCTATATAAATTTATAAAGTCATTCCATAGAATACATATATAATCCATGGAGAAATATTGATCAATTATTTGATGGTTTAAAACCATTCCTATAAAGGAAACTCGTCTCCCAGTATTTCTCATCATATGAAGATATAGTCTCATATGCTAGCAAGACACAAAAAGAATTATATAAATCATATGAATTGAAAGTAAATAAAGAGAATAATTGGGATGATGAGAACTCTAGAAAATAAAAAAATAAAAGGGGAATAATGGAAGAGTTTATTTTCCATCCTGTGATATTTGTGGGAAGAAACACCTTGGTACATGCATGAAGGGTATGTGTGTTTGTTATAAGCATGAAGATAAAGGCCACCATGCCTGTGATTAAAAGGGAAATAAAGATGTTACCAATGTTCAATGGTACAATTAGAAATATACGAGACATTATGAAATTGATTGTCCTATGTCTCAAAGAAACTTTCCCCAAAGAAGGCCACATGCGAAAGGTTAAGATTACATGGCCACAACTACTGAGGTTGATGTACCTAATGATGTGGTGTCAGGTACTTTAATCATTTACTCAAACTTAGAAAATGATTTATTTGATTCTGGAAAATAGAATTATTTTAAATCTTTCTATTTTCCTATGAAAATAAGAAATTAAACTTTTGGTTTAATAAAGGAGTTTTCAGTCAAAACTTTTCAGGGAGGTATCATTTCAATAAATATGTGTCAGTTAGTCCCATTTATGACACATAACAATGCTTTAGTTGTTGAACTCTACATCATAACTAGGATTTAATTTTAATTAATCCTTGGTATTGATTGGTTTTAAAATTATGATGAGAAAATATAGTGTAAGAATAAAGAAAATATTTTTTTTGAGAATTATATATAATCCCTTATCTTTAGAGTAGAAACCTCACCATCTAACTCTTATCCAAACCCACCCTTGGTAGTTCTAAAGAATAAATTCCTTCAGATGGAAGAGAAAACATCATATATGGATAAGGAATGAAATATTAAAATTGAATATGTACCTATTATGAAAGAATATATAGATGTATTTCTAGAGTATTTACCTGGACATCCTCCAAAATTAGAATATGAGTACTCTATTGATTTAATTCTTGGGGGAAGACCTATATCAAAGACTCATTATAGCATAGACAATTTTGAATTAATAGAAATAAAGAAACAGCTTGAGTAATTGAGTGATAAAGAATTTATTCACCCTAGTGTTTATCTATGGGGAGACCGTATTCTCTTTTTGAAGAATAAAGATGGATTCATGAGGGTGCACATTGACTATAGAGAATTCCATGATATTATAATAATGAAAAAGTATCCCCTATCTCATATTGATGATTTATTTGATGAAATTTCTAGATCTCAATAATTTTCAAAGATTGAACATTGATCTGCATATCATCAATTGTGTGTGAAGATGGAAGATATTTCATAGAGAACATTTCTAGTGGAATAACATCATGAGTGTATAGTAATGAAATTTGGACTAAAAAACGCACCCTCTGTTTCCATGTATCTAATTAATAGAGTTTTCAAGGAATATCATGATTAATTTTTTTTATTTATTAATGATATATTTATATAATCCAAAATCTATTAAGACCTTGAATATCCCATGTGGATTGTTCTCAAGACTCTTGGAAGAAATGAATTATATGAGAATTTTAGCAAGTGTGAATTTTGGATTTAATCACTCTATTTTAATGGAAATATTGTCTCGAAGGATGGTATTTTTTTGATCCAACAAATAAAAATGTAGACTAGTAATGGCCCACACCATTAAACATATCCAAGGAACATAGTTTTGTTGGTTTAGATGGTTATATTTGATGTTTCATTTAGAACATCACCCAATTTGCTAACCCATAAACCAAGATTAATTATAAAGGGGTTAAGTTTGTATGGACATAAGAATTTGAAGAACGTTATTAATAATTGAATAGAATATTAATTAAATCTCTTATCTTGACTCTACTATCATGGAATGGGGGATTTGTGATTTATAGTGATGCATCAATGAAAGAACTCGAGTGTGTCACAATGCAGAATGATAGAGTTATTTCCTATGAATCATGGTAGTAAAAATTTAGGAATAAAATTATCAAACTCATGATATTGAGTTTGTATATTTAATCATTGATCTAAATATATTGAAACACTATCTCTATAAATAATGATGTGAGATATATAAAAATCACAAGAGCATGAAATATATATTTTTATAGAAATAACACAATATGATGAAAAGGAGGTGTCACGAACTACTCAAGGATTATAATTGTCTAATCCACTACTACCCTAGAAAGGAAAATATGGTAAAAGATACATTGAGTGGGAAATATTATGGTGTTTTTAACAAAGTAAGGATTTTCAAGGACCATGTGTACATGTATCTAGCAATGATGGATATGGGAATTATCAAGGAAGGTGAAAAATCATTATTTTTTCAACTGGTTTCATAACCATCTTTATTTGAAAGGATTAAATGTTCTCAGTCCAATGATGAGAATATTTAAAATAAAATTAAATGTATGAGTGATGTGATGTTGGAAGACTTCATGTATGTGGATGAAATTTTAAAATTTTAGAGGAGGCTATGTGTTACCTATATACTTAGGCTAAAAGTAGAATTATTGGATGATTCCCACATTTTGATTTTTTATATACACCCAAGTCGCACTAATATGTATAGAGATTTGAAGTAACATTTCTAGTGGAATAACATGAAGTGAGGAATTTTTTATTATCTATTAATATGTTTATTTTATAAAAAAGTGAAGGATGAAAGATAACATCCTAGAGGAGTAATAAAACCTCCTCCTTTTCCAATATATAAATGGGATGTCGTCACTATGGATTTGGTAACCAGATTACAAAAAACCCCAAGAAATAATGATGTAATATTGGTGATTGTTGGTCAAAGTAGCAAATATTCACATTTAATTGCAACAGGGGATGAATTTCTACACGAGCACATTGCATGACTCTATATTAATAAAGTTATAAGACTTCATAGAGCACTAATCTTAGTTTTTTCTTGACTGGGATTCATGATTTAAATCAAAATTATGGAAAATTCTATAGATATATATGGATCCTAAGTATCATTTGAGTATTTCTTATCACCCTAAAATATATGGGCAGTAAAAAAGAACGATACAAAATTTAAAAGACATGTTGAGATCATGCTCACTTGACATTCAAGGTATGTGGGATCAATATTTATCTTTGGTGAAGTTTTCCTACAACAATAGTTTCCTTTATAGTATTTAAATGGAACCCTATAAAGTATTGTATAGAAAGAGATGTCGTAAACCAACATGTTGGGATGAAGTTGGTGAAAAGAAGTGTTTGGGCCAAGATCTTGTGAAGGAAACATCAAAAAAGGTAAATACTATTCTAACCCATATCAGAGTAGCTCAAAGTAGTCAAAATAGATATGGCAATAATCAAAAGAAGGATTTGGAATTTCAATTGGGAGATCATGTTTTCTTGAAAGTATCTCCATATAAGGGTGTTATAAGATTTGAGATGAAAGGGGAATAGATCCCCTGATACATTAGTCCTTATTATATTCTAGATAGAATTAGAGCTATGGATTAATGTTTGGAAATACTGAATAACCATTACAAAGTTCATAATTTGTTACACATCTCTTTGTTAAGGAAGTACAAGCTAGAACCAATGCATGTTCTTATGTCCGAAGAGTTAGAATTGGATCCCAATTTATCATACTGTGAAGAGACTATCCAGATTATGGACACTAAAGAATATGTTTTGAGGAATTGGATGACTCATTTGTCAAAGGTACAATAGAAAAATCACAATATTGAAGAGGCTACGTGTAATCCTAATGAACTTATGACGGGGAACTACCCATATCTTTTTTTGAGGTGAAATTCTTGAAATTTTGAGGATGAAATATTTGTTGGATGGGAGAATGTTACCAACCAAAATTCTATCAACGATATTTCCCTTATAATGTTTATTTAACATAGCATAGATGACATAAAATCACATATATAACACAATAAAAACTTTATAAGTAGAGAATGAATGAAATAAGTTGTATTTCTAGAAGTTGAGGAACCTATAATGATTAAATAGTAACTTGACCATTGAAATAATATTATGAACCTTTTGAATATTAAATCAGAAAAATGAATAGTAAACTCACCCATTAATGTATAAATAAAATTTAGGCATCATATAAATAATATTTTGATATAATTATATCACAGTATAATAAAGTGAATATTTTAAAAGTTAATATTTATGTGTTGGTATTTTTATATGTCACACATATTTAATTACAATATTCTAATAAATAATATGTTTTTAAAGAAAATTTATTGTCATAAAATTTATTCAAAAGTTAATATACTGTTGTCTTATTATTTTAGGATAAATTTATGAGACCCTAGTTAATTTTTGAAAGAGTTATAAAATCATGTATAGATTTAAAATATGTATTTTTGAGTAAATTATGATTTTTAATTATAATTAAATTTCCCATATTTAGAATATTATTTTTAAAAAATAGAGTCCCTTTTTTAATTCTATATGTCGAAAAATTCTTAGGGTAATTTTTTTGGATTTTTATAAAATAGATGATTTTTTTGTGAATAGTAAAATACGGTAATTTACGGTATAAAAACATTATATTTTAAATAAAATAATCCTTGAGTCATCAATGATGTAAAAACCATAACCTCAAACTAACCTTAATTATTTTAATATATTTTATGATAATTCTGAAACTATTTAAGATCTTGTATCAAAATAATAAACAAATGAATAAAATATTCAAAAAACACACTTTTCATATACTATAAATACCACCCTCACCCCTACTTCTCCTCACACCTATAAGCCTTATATCTTGACCAAATTCTATCAACATACCCTTCAAAAGTCTCTTCCCAACTTCTAGGAGGTTCTGGTTACAAAAAAAGACCAAACCAAGGTTCTTTAAGGAGGTTCTGAAAGTGTAGAATTCAAGAGGTAAATACTCTTTCTTTTTATATTAATTCCCTTTCAATTTTCTTTTTTCATTTCTTATCCTCTTATAACCTACTATGTATAAATGACCATGATATATCTAGTATAATCTATATACTATAATGATATCATTTTAATGATATATCCTTCATCAAAATCCCTTCTCTCTTGAATTTATTTTAAAAATTAAATCATCGTCCATGAAGTGATGATTTAGAACCTTCATAAAAGACGAATTTTCATTCTTCAATTTATCCTTCAAATCTGGTAATGAAACCATTTTAATAGTTAAAATAGACTATAATATATGTATTAAAATATATTTAATTTTATAGAATTAGTATATATACATAATATTAATTCATATGAAAAATGTAGTTCTTGATGATCGAGAAAATGCCAAAATAATATAAATGGTTATCACTAACATTTTAACTAAGGACTCATACTCAATACATATAACCAAATGAATTATATAAAATTTTTGTCTTATGTATTTTAATTAATACCATATAAATTCAATTATTTATAATTATACCCATTCCACATGAACTTCTATACACATATACACGTTTTCCGATCCTGGAAACCAAGTATACAAACACTCTCAAGCGATAAAATTGTATCTTATAAGTCATCAAAAAATACATAAATGAACATAGGAAAATTATAATAAATAAAATAAATTTTTGTTATGTTATGAATTAATTAATTAATGGACTTAATTTTACTATCATCCAGGACATTAATGTCAAGTACAAAGCATATTTAGATAAACGGTGATGGTTTTCTTCCCAAACCTCCATTTCATTCGGGTTACACTTTCTTACTCTACACACCAATGTAATTATTGATTTTTTTTATTCTTATAAATTAAGATTATTTGTTCCAAAATGATTAATTAAGATCATTAAATCTTTCTTTTGTGTTAAGATACATGTTTTACAAGGATCCCTTATCAATTATTCCCAATTAAAGAGAACATCTAAATTTTTTCTATTTTCAAGTACAATCCATGATATTTTTTAAGAAATTATTATTTTTATAAAATAATAATTTTTTCAGGAAAAATTATATTTTTCACTTATTCTTTTATACAATATATGATGAAAAATACAAATAATTTTTCCAAAAGAACTCTTTATTGAAAAATAAAAAAGAGTATATCTTTCAAGAATTCCTCAATGATTTTATTACAGTTTATTCGTCTATTTTCAAACCACTATTGAATTATAGTTTTTCTGATATTTATCTCTTATTATTATAATTTATGATATTTTATTCAATGGTTTAGGATTAGTTTGATTCTGGATGTTCTATCTTGATTCAATTCACATTACTACTCAAAATGGTTAGTGATTATGTTTACAGATCAAGGAATGTTATTTACATTTCATAAGTATGTGATGTTTATATTTAAACCCACTTATATTAGAAATTAATTGGACATAACAAGTGATGGGTGGGGCCTACTATATCCCCTCAATGAATTGGTAGGTCTCATGAGACAAAATAGAATGTGTTTTTACCATTTATGTGTGGTGTCCTAGCTGAGGCCTTGAATATATATTTTTGATTTCGGGAATTATGAATTACCTTATTATGAATCAATTAATTGACAATACAGGTGATTTATCAACTACTTGAATATAAATGGTCATGTTTTAATATAAAATTATTTAATCATACTTTATTACTGCCATATTATTCTCAATATTCTCTTTTAATGGAATGTGTATTTTTAATTATTCACTAAGACTTATTACTTATGCTTCTAATGTGTTATCTACCCTAACTGAGCATTAGGGATCACTCATTTCTTAAGTTTTATTTTTTCTTATGATAATAAGATGAATATTATGAATGACATGTAGGGATAATCAAGGAGTTATGACTGTGTCCAATTGTATTTTTATATTTTATTTCCTTTTAAAGTTGAAATGTAAAACTTTTTTTTGTATCTGGTTTCCAAAACTACTAAACTATTCAGTATATAAGGATATGAATTCCTTGTCTATTATAGAAATTTATTAATAAAAGGCACTGAATATGAGAAACCAGGGTTAGGGTTTTTACAAAAAAAATCATATAAAATTCAATTATGTCCATTACTCAGTGCAATTAGTTAGTATTTTTAATCCATTTTAATTTATAATTATAAACCATTAATCACTAAATATGTTGCTATTTAATATAAGAAAAAAATATTTTATAATATATAAATCATATTTATATAAATTCATATGTATCTATATATTTAATATATAACATTTATTAACATAATTTATAATCATTTAATTTTTAATATGATTAATTTTTTTTCACAATTTACTTATTTTTAATTTTTGTTTGTTTAATTTCCTATATATATATATCTATATATTTAATATACACTATGTATTATTATTTATAATTTATATATAGTATAATATATTTTTTCATTTTTATCAATAAATATTTAATTTATAAAAAATTCAATATTTTTTTAATAAAAACATTTTTATGATTTATTTTTTAATTTCATTTATTCAGACTTTGATCAGTGCTAAAAAAGTACTGTTAAAGTACCATTTTATGTCCTCTAAAAATAAATTACTGATAAAGGTTACCCTTTATCAGTGCTAGAAATAATGCGCAGATAAAGGGAACCCTTTATCGGTGCTAAAAAAATCTATTAATAATGGGTGCCTATTATTAGCACTAGAAAAAAATGATAATAAAAGGGTTCCTTTATCGAAATATGTTTTAGCACAGATAAAGTGAACCTTTATCTGTTTTTTTTCTAGTGCTGATAAAGGAAAGCACTATTAAAGGCCCGTTTTGTAGTTTTTAACCATTATTCTATTCTATGTACCTTTGGAAAACCAAGTGTGTACTTCCTTAAGTACACAACATGAACCATCCCTACAGTATATGGAAATTACATGGGGTACATAGCTATGAAATCTACTTGGGGTCTATACAAGTTCCCCATGTGGACTCTCGCTATGCACAACACATGAGTATTGGCCGTGTACCTCACACGACCATGTGCCCCATCATGGGGTTCTTAGATATTCCCCATGCCAAACCTTGAGCCATCCTACATGGAATTTTCTAAACATAGACATCAGGTAAAGCCTTATTCCTCACCTCACCCTAATGGAAGAACTCATGTATTATGTTCTCTGAACTACACTCTATGTAAAATGGTTTCCCAAACATAAATCTCTTAGGATCTTCCAGAAACCCCTGAAATCTCTCAAAAATCCATTTATCAACCCTATAGGGGTAGCCAAAATTTATAAAAGTGCTTTAAAAAAAATAAAATTTTGTATCTAAAATGATTTGGGATAAAAATCCAAAAATGTATTACAAAAGGGTGAAAAATACCGGCGATTTACCCAAATTAATGTTCCATAGCATCTTTACATTGATCTAGAATTGTACGGGATCCCTATCATGATCACCCTATAAAACTACCTCTTTATCCCACTATCATCTCTCATTAATGTAAAACCCATAAGGAGTGGGGGAGATGTATATGCCTAAAACTAATGGGGAAGGGGGAAAAGAAAATTGGAAAAGGAAATGATGAAAAAAGGAAACTAAAAGGGTGTGGGCTTGGGCCCGACACCCAAAACAAGTTCACGCCACACCAAGGAAAACCACCTCATTCCTAAATCAACTATATGGTCTGAATATAAATATAATACTCTATTCAAATCATATTAATTAATTAAATAAAATAAATAAAATAATATTCAATTAATTTATTTTTAATATTTCATTAAAATTAAAAAAACTCATATTTTCAGAAAATTCATGTTCCAAGGTAAACACATAATTTAGAGAGAATTTGAGTGACTAAAAATTTTATCAGATATAACCTAATAAGAGAAATTACTATTTTTGGCACTCAAAACAACCCAAGAACAAAAGGTTTAAATTACTTATTATTTTCACAGCCTGCAATTTTGTGGTTTGTTCCAATGAAACCCATTTCTATATAGAATAGAATATATCACAAAAAAATATTTATCCTTTAGCTTCAAACTATATTGATTTAATGAATCTGTAAAAATATTTTGAGCATCACCTGTAGTGCGTAACCATATTTATCTTAAATACTAAAATGAAATTATCAACAAGCACAACTAATGAAAACAACCAAATATATTTTTGATAATAATATCTCCCTACGGGACTTGTTAAAATTTAATGAGAATCAAATCTCAAATCTGAATAGAGTAGATATGTTCAATAAATCATAGTATGTAAGATCATAATAAACTAGCTCAGTGTGAGAAATAATAGTTAGATGAGAGAATCCTCATGATAAAATCTCTTTAAAAATTTAGCCTTTAATCTAATATACTTATAAAAATGATCCCCTAAATCATCGATCAAAACTCTCAACCTATATAAAACTATACTCCTTTACCAATATTAAAAAATAAAAAAATACACATCTTCTTTTGCCTTATTTCTCCCCAACATGAGCACTTTATACCATTATCAATGAACCCAATGATGACTTCCCTAAAAGTTCACAAAAGACATTTATAAACAAATGAAATGAATTAAGGGAGAAAATCATATCTTTCTTAATAAGAAATTCCCATGCGGGAGTGGGGGTATCCATATCTAGAACTATCAAGAGAAATGAGTTTACTTAGAATCATAGAGACAACTAATACAATTCAAAATACACCTTATGTAGAACTGTGATCATAATGTTAGATTCTAGATTTTAAGTCATCATGCACTTTATTTTTGATAATATATAGCTCAGCTTTATCCTTAAATAAATGGAATTTGATCTCAATGTTCTTGTACTTGAGTGTTGAATGGTTTTTTTCTAAATTGAGAGTGCATGATACTTGACACATAACTAGAATAGGTGATACCAGATCAATGAAAATGAATTAAAGATATTATTTTATTCATTAAAATTTGTAAAATCTTGTCTCACTACAATATAATCTAACATACAGATCCTAATGTTATTTTTTTTTACATTTATAAGAAATGCATGAGAAGCCAAAAAAATCACCTCTAGAAGATTATTTTAGATATCAAATGAAACTTCCAAATCAGTATCCATATTTCCCATCAATTATTGTTGTAAATTTCTATAATAAAATAGAAAAAAATCCATTATTTTTTTGATGTGTTGAAGTATTCATCACACAACGATCATGTGGATTTATTTTTAACATCTATGATAACAAGAGGATTAAAAAGTTACAAATTTTCATTTAAGTGTCAGTCAAGTATGGTAAACTTCCAATTATCTACCTACAGTGAGTCACGTCAACTAGAACACATTCACATTCTTTTGAAAATTTCATATGGGTATCCACATGAGTATCCAATGGTTTAAAATCATGCATATAAAACCTATTCAACAAATCCTTAGCTTATTTACTTTGGGAGATAAATTTCCCATCCCTCATTTGAGTATCCTACAGACCATGGAAAAAGGATTATTTACTAATTAAAGACATCATGAATTTTCACCTTATTTGTTTTGCGAACTAATTGCTTTGGGTGTCATCCAATACTCTTAATATTTTTTCATCTATATTTATGACCTCAAGATGGTAATACCCCTTGCACACCAACTATTTATTTTTTTGGTCACTTGGATTTCTTCAATAAGTTTATTTTTTTAAAAACTCACTTGGTTTTGATCATGTTTTTATTTATTGTTCTTAGGAAAACATTCCATGTATTATTATTATCATTGTGGTTAGGTTCCTCATTAATTTCGTTGGACCAATAAACATATTTATATTTTTTATCAAATTACATTGGTTTTATTTATGATAAAAGTGAATTGTGCTTTAGTGTCTTTATTATTATTTTTTAACAGGGTCTATCCAGTTACAAATAATATTTCTATTTGTGATTTTAGATCTTAATAATTATCTGTTTAGTCTTGTTTTCCCAACCATGTCTTCCTTATCATCTGAGCTATCATTATAGTTCATTAAAACCCTATGGAATTCCTAAAATTCAGACACATGTACATCACTTTCACCCTTGAAAGTGATCCTTCTAATTTGTGAATTCTTCTTATTTATAGTTGAAAATTTCTCACCAGTATTAAAGGTCTGTTCAATTTTAGTTACAGAAGTATAACAAATTTTAACAATTTCACCCATAAATTTTTAAAGTATATATATGCCTCGAATTTTTATGAACTTCAAAGAAAAATTCCTTCTTATTTAAATGATTCAAACATCCATTATTTTCTTTTCTCATAATAAAACACTTTCTTCCAAGAACATAGAAATATTTAAGTGTCAACTTCTTTCCATAACAAATTTGATATAGATTCTTGTCCTCAATTAGACACAAAATTTCCAATTGTATATAGAAACTATGTTAGAACTACTTATTTTCAATACATCTCTAATAGGGACTTTTCAATAAGTATAGTCCTATCCATGTTATTGATAATATTATTTCACTTCACAACAACTTTGTTCTCTTGAGGAGTTATCATGGGAAAGAATTGAAATTAAATCCCATATTTTTCTTGATATTCTTTCAGTCTTCTAGTTTTATTCATTATAACATTTTTTTTTGAATTTGTTTAATTTTTACCACTAAAAATTGTTTCATATTATCTTTTTCATCAATTGATACACTTGAATACATCTATTTTATGAGTAATCACCACCAACTAATCCATCATGATAAAATCATCATAAAAAATGTAATACATTTTTCTATCAAAAGATTCATTAGTTATTTTTCTTCAAATATCCACATGAATAAGCTCCAATACTCTTTATGATTTTACCATCATCAGATTATATGTATTTTGAGTAGTCTTATCCTTTTGAAATGAATCTCTTTTCTGGGTATTTCCATGTATGATCTTGAGAAAATCATGTGCTCTATCATTATTAACATTATTTCTTAGGATATTTATATTAAATTCCGATGTCCCTTATGTTATAGAAAATTTTAATCTTCCTTGAAAAACATTCACTAAATATATTTAAAATGTAGATAAAATTTCAATGTTTTCAATCTTCATTATAGAATAGCGTAACTATATATAGATTTTATAGTGCACCCATTTGTGTAAAATTATATAGAATTTCCTTAATCAAATAATAGATTCACACATATTAGATTGTGAATAAGTCCTTCTATAATTATTACATCCATTTTTAAAGATAATTTCTACAGGCCTTGTATTTTCTGAAACAAAAAATTTGGATAAATTCATCATTTAAAAATCATAACAACCCAACTTTATTATATTGGATTTTGGGGATAATATTTTCATTTATAGTGATTTGGATGGTACACCTACAGTTGGGAACTACTAAACAAAACCAATCCATTTCACTCAAAGAAATATCAGTATGGTTTTCCATCTCATATCTTCTTTTCTTAATCCATGATCATTGTGGAACTTATCTTGATTATTGACCCATCTCCTTCACTCCTAGTTAAATAATTTCTTATACTTATTTCAACACTTTGAATCTATTTTTGGTTTTAAAAATATTATTTGATGTTCTTAGATTCTGACTTCCTTATTTTAAAATAACTAGAGACAATTTTCGTTTAAATCTTGTGATAGAATATTATTATTTATGACCAAATCCTTCACAAAAAAAATACTGATAAATATATATGAAAATGAAGAAAAAAACATGCCCATTTTTAGTGTTTTTTATCACTAAAAAAACTTATCATTATTGAGAGAAGATACACAATGTTCCCATTTTTTCAAATAAATAACAACTAATGATTACTATCATAATTCCATTCCTTAATTCATAGTAATTTGCCTTTCTAGGATCTTCCAAATCCACTTTTCTTATTTGAGTATATTCTCATGTTCTCGCATGGGAACTAGATATATACTATTTATTATCATTTTCTATAACAAATTTATCTTCACTTTTAATGTGATGTAATTTTTTATGGGCTCATCCCCTTCAATAGTCGCTCTAGGGTCATCTATAAATTTAAATGTGGGTAGTTCTTTGGTGAAACTGAATAACATTATAGGTATATGGATTTTTTTTTATCCTAAATCTTTTTTCATGAAACCATGACTTGTTATTAATGTTCATAAATTATTTTAACCATTTCATTATTTATATTGGTCTAGACATATTTGATTTGAGCCAATTATTCCAATTTAATTTTGATCTCAACTACTTTTTCCAGGTTTCCATAAATTTCTAATTTGTGTTTTTCAATTCCAGATCTTAGTTCTAAATTTTAATCCTCATACTGTTACATATAAATCTTATATCCATGAATAACTACATTTCAATTCTTTATTTTACCCCTCAAATTTTTAAGTCCATCATGGGATGCCTCATGTTCTAACTAAAGATCAAATATAACCTCATATTAATTATTTATATCTTAACTTCAACTATACTATGGTCTTTCAACAACATCTAGTAAAAAATATTTACTGAGGTGCGTAAAATCCTCAATATCATAAAAATATGACAATCTAATCTATCATCTTCATGAGACAATTGAATTTTCTTTTTTATAAATTTTAATTTTTGTTTTCTTCTAATTTTTTCACCCTTGAAGGGTTTATTTATATATTATTCATCTTCATCATATTAAAATATGTTAAATCACTTAAAAATATGATTTTATACCTTACAACATCAAAATGAATTATGTGGAACCTTCACATTAGGTTTTCCTTTTCCCCTATTTATATTGGAGGAAATGGAAGGCATCACTCCATCAAACTCATCTTATTCTAGATATAATTCAACATAATGTATCTTCATTTCTTTGAAAAAAACTTCCCATGAGTTCTCCTTTACCAAAGATATATTTTCTTTTTTTCTTAAATTATACATAACAAGTGTACTATGAATAAATAATAGAAATAACACATTTGGAAGTTTTTACTAAATAAAAAATACATTACCATTTAATCACATAGTTATCATACTCATAATTATTTTAATAATATTAAAATATTAAATAATTTCACCATGATCTAGCACATCTTCCATGAGAACATTTAGATAATAAAAAACGCATCAACCATTTCAGCTAGGCTTATCCTCAAATCTTCATACTTATTTCACAACACTTTAAATTTTTCAACTAAAACATTGGAATCACCTTTGTACATATTCAAAAAAAATTTCTCATATCATGGGATGTTTTGAAAGAAATTACTTTGGGGAATAAAGGGAGTTCTAATGCTCAACCAAATGTATTTATTAACCTTGAATCCACATATAATTTATTTTGGTCTCTTTTTGATAAATCCCCACATTCCATGCTCGCTAATATAACATGAATTGTTATTATATAAACATACATACCTAACGACTTGAAGTAATGATGTATCATTTTATTTTATGAATAGAACATTTGTACTTTCAAAATTGGCATGCCACTGTGATTAAAAACCACTAATTCTTCTATGATCCAGATAGAGAGATGTAGAGAAATTATGACCCCTTAACCAAGATCTGATACCAATTATTAGTCCCTTATATATGATATAACCCTAAGGGGGTGGGGGTGGGTGAATTATAGTATAAAAAATTATAAAAGTAACCTATTGAAAATGTTTTTTTTCAATGTTTGTAAAACCATTTTATATACCTTAAATTCTTTCGATGGGAGATGAAATAAATTAATAGTTTTTTTACGTGGTTCAACCTAATAGGGATATTCTAAGGACCATGAAAATGTGATGCATTTATATAAAAGAAACACTACAGTTAAAAAAGTTTGTTTGGTTTACCAAATAGATTATTCCCTCTAACTATCCAGAATCACTATTCATAAAAATGATAAAATATCACTACCTCTCATCACATGAGATACTCAAAGCTCCTTACATGATTTTCCACTACCTTATAGGATATTTATGTTCAAATAAACATGGTTTGGTGTGCCTATTCTATAAAATGTATATTATTTATGTGAGATTATGTATGTGTAATATACTACATCATTGTGGCCTTTTATTTTATAAAAAGTGTAAAAGTCTCCTATATTTTCCTTCTTTGTGTGCATCCTCTCCTGGTTATCCCGCTAATTTTTTCTCTATGGACATATGTAGAACTGGTCTGTATAGTTTTATACTATTCAACTACTTTGATCTCATCTAAGGGAATAAATAAATTAGTTACTCCTCTATCTTATTATGATCATTCCATGTGTCATCCCTATCTGAATGTGGTGATTAAAGACCATTTAATTCACCTTAAAGGTCTCAAATCAAAAGAAAATATTCTCTTATACAAATATTTGTTTTCATTATAACTACTATATTGCAACATGATCACATGTACTACGATGTAGATATGTTCTTTTTAAATATCTCTATGATGTATTCTTCTTTACCACAGTGAAAAAGAGATATTCAATCAATTTCTGTGGGATTATATTTCTTATCTATAGGATAACATCATATAACCAGGTCCATTTTTCTTTTACAAAAAGCTCATTTGAAAAATCCCAATGATCACACCATGATGTCCTTTACATCCTTTGATCAACCAAAAACCTATATTATAATATCCTTTGTCTATAAAATAGACTATTATATAATTTAAGGTCATCAAAAAAATTATTTCTCTTTAAAATATACCCTTTATTATGTAAGGGATTGTTTTGACATGGTAAAATCCTTCATAAAAGAGATATGAAATTGAATGTTCTCTATGGTTTAGAACTCTAAAAAAATACATTGATATTTAAAATGTTTAGTCATATTTATACATATCCTTATAGTGCCGAATTCCCTCCATGTTGTTGGAACCCTATAAATTTCAATGATATTCAAAATTAGTTGTTCACCTCTTATGATATAGAGTATTATTTCTATCACAGAACCATTATATTTCTTTATATTACACCTCAAACCATTTATATATTAAATAAAATATATTACAAAATAAAAATTCTTCCCCAACTGAAAACCTTATGGATTCAGTGAATCCATATGAATCGTGCATGAATCACCTCTACTATAGAACCTTCTTCACCTTAAACACTCAAATGAAATTCTCAACAAACACAACCAATGTAATCCACTAAAGGTATTGGTGACAACATAAATATTCAATGAATATTTAGAGAATATGGAGTATAATCTAATCTTATCAAGTAATGAAAACTAATGAAGTGAAATTTCATAAGTTTCATTTATATTGAATATTTTTGTTATTCCTATTATATTATGTATTGTAATTTTATTCAACATTGTATAAGAAATATAGCCATATTAATTTATTTTAGTAACCTAAATTGTGATTTTCAGATGGAAATGTACTGTGTTAAAATAAAACATCTATAATGATATGAGCAAAGAAGAGAAGTTACCTTTTTAAAACAAGCCACTGATAATAAATTAGTTTATTTGTGCATGAAATCATAGAGTTTTTATATTAGTTGGATAACTCAACATTGGGATGAAATGATTGATAATTGGATCAATATAAGGTGTGATATATATGGTAATTAAAATAAGAAGAGAAATAATAATGTATATTTCATATATATAAGAGATAGAAAGAATATTTAATGTACGAGATATCTAAGAGAAGGTAAGAGAACTATTTTTTTAATTCGAGAGATCTGGAGGGTGAAAGAGAGTTTGTATAACATAAATATATATTTAAATAATATGATGTACATGATAATACTATGATGAAAAGTTAACTAGTGAAGAGGAATTTCACCCATTATATTTACACTATATAATGGTGTTACTCCTTTTATATTACATCTACGACATTTAATTAAACTTTCATAGGAAAAGATAATATATTTATATGTGGGAGAAATGCATAATCATATTTTGGTAGTGAGACAAACAAAATTATTGTTATTTTGTTAGCCTGGAAGATATGTGGCCTCCATGAAACCCATAAATGATAGTACATTATCTAATTTTTTGAGGAAATAAGTTAGTTTTTTGTCTACCTTGGATATCCCTACATTAAGGAAAACTAAGTAAATAATTTATTTCTATGAGTGTATGATTTTTTACTCTCTAATGTATAATAAGAGAGTAAATAATTCATTTAATTAATAGTTTAATGGTTAAATTATCAAATCAATATAAAAAAGGATCATTAAGAGGAATATATTAACATATGGTTTAAGATCAAAATGATTTGTGAGGAATTATTTGATTTAATAAGTAAAAATAATGAAGTATGTTGTTCTCACCCAAGTAACTGTTCTAAAGGTTCCTCACAATAGCTATTAGGACCAATAGAAATTGAAGCCTTTTTTTTAATTTATGTAAATTGAGATGTTTTCATATCATACATGCCACACAATTTTAGGATTTGGAAACACGACTAAGTCCCAAAGATCTATATTGATTATTATATAGATTATGGTTAAATATATTATTACAAGCTTCTAAATAGTTTTACATTTTTAATGACATACATTGTTTTCACACTAATAAATATATTCAATAAGATACCTACACATATAAGGTAGATTATAAATTAGGGAAATCACACTGAAGTGTTATACCCACCCATACTTTTAAAATTCCTATGTTCATAAATATTATGTTATTCATGATGTTGGTTATGTAATGACTCACTTGTTAGATAATAGGAGATAATATACTTTTTTCTATTTCAAATGGATAGTTCTACAAATATAGGATATAATTATTCCATCAATTTTATAAATTTAAAAATAGATATATATTGATACGTTGTATTTTATTATTTTCTTACTTTCATATTGATATGACTGTATGTTCAAGGGACCTTTTCTATTGATGTTAGAATACATGGATTTTATTTATACATAGTATATTACTATTTTGTTTATAGATATCCCGATGTGAGAATTACACGTGTTATATTATTTATTATGGATAATTGAATTCATACCATATATTACACTATTGTCATTATAGCCTTATTATTCCGAGACTTTGTATATGTGTCGTATGAATCTTTTTTTCTCTATAGTTTTGATAATGATTCATAATATAAATACATTATGAAAAAATTATGGTAGAATATATTGGATTTTGAATAAGTTTATTTTGAAGGAAACTAATCATCTATAATAATTGGTGATTATAAAAATATAGCTATTACTAGAATATATTGAAGGATTAAAAACAGCTGTAAAATGAACTTAATCATAGGCTAAGTATTTAAAAAGGAGTTTTATTATCATTTTAGTAAAATTTCACTTGAATTATGTCCTATGAAACATTATATTTTATTAAAATATAACTTTAGTAATTATAAAAACCATAAATTTCAAATTCATACATCATTAGTTCTTATATGGAATTAATGAATCAAGTATTATTGCCCAAAATTTTAATCAAGAAAAATCATTTGATCATTTTATTCATTATGTGCCTAAATTATGTGTTGTAAAATAATTTATATTATTAGAAACAATTTTTAGTTAATTTTATCACCTCTGGAGTTAAAATTTAATGTATTTTAAATTCATGCATGTTGCGAATGGTAAAATATTATTTTATTTTAATTTTAACAAGTAGAAAATATTAATTGATATTTTTTCTAACATTCTTATAAATTGTGTGTTTTTACAAAATTCAAATAAGTAAAATATATTTTTATCCATGTTATGAATATTTGGTTTCATATTAATTCATTTTGGGTTTTCTTACATATCAAATGAACCATCTGTCATTTTATTTTGTTTTGATAATCTAAAAATATATTTTTATCGTTATAGACAACTTGAACCTGAATTATGATTTACATGTCAATGAATTTCATTGAATGTATAAAATAAAATTTTAATATTATTGGTCTTATTAGAATTAAAAAAAAAGAAATGATAGTATAATATTGGATTATATATAGTATTCATTAAATTATAAATTTAAATCATAAACAATATGCTTCATATGAGTTTTGATGCCTCATGTACTCCTGTAATAATATTATTTTCATCAAAATGAATTTTGTTAATTTAAATAATAAATCATGCACACAAAATGAAAAAAATATAGTGTGTAATAACACTAGAAAAATTACAATATTTAAACATATTGTCGTATTAATTATAAATAAAAAATAAAAAATTACAATATTCCACACACTTATTAATTTCAATTTGTTGTTTAAGAAACTTTAGTGGTCTCATTCATGCATGTCATTAATGATACATCAGAGGGACACCCTTTTTTTATATCACTTATGCATATATTTAAAAATAATAATAACAAAATAAAATCTAAACAAATTGATAATGAAACAAAAAATTTATAAAATAATATATCCTTTTTTAATTTTCTAAATATAGTATTATTTCAATTGATGACAATAATGGTCAATTCCATCTTTATTAATCACTCTATCTATTTATTAATCTAATTAAGTAATTTCTTTCTTTCCATATTTTAGGATACTTTTCCCAATTATCATTGTTCATATAAGTATTCACAAACTTATTTTCTTAAATTTTTATCCATAAATTATAATTTTTTATTTCTAATGTATCTCATACCAAAACCTCTCAAAAAATATTTCTATATAATTATAATTTTTTTCTTCTAAAATAAAACATTTTTACCCTATTAATATAAATTAGAGTAAAGATCTGAAAATAATGATTTATTAATTTTTTTATATTTTCACACATTAATAGTAACTATTCACATGAACAACATTCCAAATGTCAATCCAATAAAAAGAAAAAAATAAATCATAAAAAAACCAACATCATATCAATAAATAAGAATAAAAAAACCTAATACCATGAAGCACTTATTAATCCCAACAATGTACATCAAATCCTCATGAATAATGATTTTTTATTTTTAAAAATAAATAATAATAATATAGAAATAAATTAATTCATTAGAAAATAAATTTTTAAAAATTAAAGAGTAATTAGTAAAAAATTATTTAACTACAAAAAAATATAGAATTAACCATTAGGCTGAACCCCTGAAACTCAACATGGTTATAAAATACTATATAGTGAGATGTTTGAATAAGGATCATCAATACCATAATAATCCTTTTCTTTACCATTATTACAGAAAAATCATCATCGTCAGTAGTATCAACACCGCAATCACCATGAGGTGGTTCTAGAGAAACATGTGATCTAAGAAGAAAAAATGATGATTGGATGAAGAACATACATGTATCATATTATGATGAACCATCATTTGGAACAAAAAAACACATAAGATATATTATAGTCCTAAACTATTGATTAATTTGATTATTTCATTTTTATGATAGGATAATTCAATCTTGATTCATATATCCCTCCAAATAGCCTCATTATTTTGTATCTATATAAACATTGTGATCGAATTTCTACTATTACTCAAGGAAGTTCAATACATTGATTGAATAAGAATATTTATATTTTACCAATGAACCATCCTACTAGGGTTTTCTTAATTAAAACATGATGTAAATGATCATTTAAACCTCAATATCCCTCTCACTTTCAAGGTCCTTTAATGTAACATGTTCACAATATTTATAAAAAAAATTGAATTGATACAAAATTATATTCCATATGATTTTTGAACAATTTAATAAATAAAATATATTTGTACTTATAGAAAAACCAAACATTCATTAAATCTTATCTTGAGTGATCATATTAATTATATTACAATTATTTTCTATCATCTTAAATAAAATAGTCTTTCACAAAGAACTATACCCTATATATTAAATATTTTTCAGAAGGGTCAGGTATCCCAAGATGGATAGTTGTTTATAGGACATAAAAATCAAGAGTGTAATTGTAATAATTTAAATATAAAATATATTAAAATAATTAATGTAATTTTCATAGTTTATATTGATAAAATTATTTTTATTGGAGGTAATGTGTAAATCTATATGAATGTTTCTAAAAAAAGATTTTTTTGAAGTATCAATACATGGTGAGATGATTTTTAGAGGATTAAAATAAATGTAAGAGAAGAATTATATTCATAAGAGAAATTCCCCATGGAGCTGCTCAAGAATTTATTTGTTGAAAATTCAAAGGATTTTTTTCACATATCATAGAGTGTGTTAAATGGAGGAAATATATGGTTTCCCACAAGATTAATAATAATTAATAAGTGAATATAATTAAAATTATACTATTTTATACGATATTTGGGCCATATATTGTTTTTGTTGGGACACATTATCATAATTATCAAATAGATTCTAGATAACTATACATGAAAAATGATATAAAATTTAAAAAATATATTAATGGGAAAATTAAGTGTGTGCTATTTTATAAAAGAAAAATGAGAATGTTTTTTTGGGTAAAATTAGGTTCCTAGGATAGGTATTATAGATGATAAAAATATAATTCATTTGATATATTATTTATTAGATGAGAATTCATGAATTGGAATTGAAAAAAGAAAAATTATACAACACTCAGTACTATTGATGATTTTTTGTGGATTGAACTCATGAATGCACAAATTTGTTTTGAATAAAGTAAGAACATAAAGATTTAAAATTAAAATTTTATTCACTAGTAAGGATTATTTAGGAAAATAAAAGTGAAATCAATTTATCAAATAATATAGTTTAACAGTATTAATCAAATAACATTGATATAAATTGTAATTTTATGAAGGTGAAGGTAACTAAATTAATGGTTAATATTGAGTATATTCTAATTAGAAAAAGTATATGAAATTTTTAAAAAGTAATTTCTTAAAGAATGATTTTAATATTTGAGGCTGAACTAGAAAATTCATTCTTCTCCTCTTACTTGATGTGAGTAAGTATTAATCGTTCCCTCTATATTATTTTAATTCTATTGTCGATGAGGGAGAAAATTCATAAATATTTTTTGGTTTGAAAGTTATGGAATATCTTTTAATTTATTTTAAAAGTAATTTTATAATTGGGATTGATAATTATTCTGAATTTTTTACTATCATAGTTGGAATTTATTTAATTTTAATTAAATCATATGGTGTGAGAGGGGTATTTTATTTATGGTTAACAAAGAATATGGGGGATATTGATTGAACAATGGGTGTAAAGGATGAAAAAACATTAAATTTTAGCTTCAATTAATATTAACCATATTAACAACAAATACATAGGGGTATATTCAAGACCCATTGATTTATTGTGTTTTTTTATCAATATTTTGATTAAATTTCAATTAGTTTATTCTAATTAGGGAAATATTTGATTGTGTTTTTTGAGTTGGTGGAATTAATTTTTGAAGAATTATAATTAAATATAATGTTTTTATGGAATAATCTATAAGAAAATAAAAATAAAAATTTTAGTAAATGTATAATTTTATTTATAATTAATGCTTCTTGTTAAATTGGATATATATATATATGTTTTAAATAAACGTGAACTGAAAATATATATTGTATAGAATTTTTGGATTTACTCAATATAGTTGAATATGTGTTGAAACTTAATAAAACTTATTTTATTACTCAATATACTGTAAAATGTTACCCAACATAGTGTACAAGCGGATTTGATCAGCACATCATCCCTAGTCAACATAGTTCATGTAAACTTATATTTAACCCATGATTTGTTTTATAGTTATTATTTATAGTGTGTGATATAAATTAATTTCTTACCCAGTAAAGCTAAATAGGAATTAATATTTTAAATTTTAGGTATATTTTGAATATCCATTCAAACAAGGAAATTATGTATTTTTTATTGAGATTCATGTAGAGTCAAAGGTGGTTTTGTAGAAAGTTAAATTAAAATATTTATAAACTTTATCATTGTAATAATTTATAAATGAAATGAATATTTTTTATTGTATAATACATAATAAAGATATATTTTGAGATTTGGGGATTAAAATTACTTTATAAAATGACTAATTATATCATATACAATATGAAGAGGGTATAATGATAAATATTTTGATGAATATTCTTTGATGTATCTGATCGAAGATACATTGATATTGGGATTGAATTATAATTTTTTTTCAATTGGATGAGATATTTAATAATTCTTGGATAAACACAAATGAAACTATGAAAAAAATATAATGAAGATCAATTCATTGATTGAGATTAAATTATTCTTTCAATATGATCTTTCACATTTTGTTATTATTCTTTTTTATGCATATATGATATTTTGGGTGAATGTTAGTGTAATCCCATTATTGTTGGGAAATGGATGATAAAATCACACACTTTTTGTATTAAATCAAGGCTATGAGTAGATTGATATATTTCTTGGTTGATATTATTCAAAATAAGGTCATATTAACTAATATTATAGGTGAAATATGTGAATTTTATATGTTTCTAATCTATTTTTACTTTAATATTTTAAATATGGGAGATGGGGAAACTAAGATTAGAGAGATATCCATATTACTGTAATAAGTAATCAATGGTTAATGGACTATAATTATATAATGATAAAAATACTAATCCACCCCCTCTTTTTATTATATTTAAACCATTTATGATCCCTTCATGTCATACCAGAGCATTTTGGATCATCTACATTTGATCATTATCAGGGAATATATGTTTTATTCTTATTGATGTTTTGATTTTTAAAAATTCACAATGGATAATATAAATTCAATTAATATTATCAATATTACAATTTATGGTAAACAAACTACCATATATATAATAAAATAATGATTCCCTATCTTTATCACTTAGTGTAGAAGCTCATGACACTAATTTAATAAGAATTTTATCCCGTAAAAAAGAAGAATCTATGTATCCTATAGATAAGAATTTTTGTTGATATATTGAAAAGTAACTAATATATTTATATCTTTATCTAAGAAAAAATTAACTTGAGTGACGAGTCTCAAGAATAATAAAAAATAATAGATAATCTAGAGATAATTTATTATGGAATGAAAATGGTAAATTCAAAAAAACATTAATACTTATGAGAAAATTTGAATATTGATAGATTATAAGTGAATAAATTGTCCATGATTTATTTATAATAATTAATTTAATTTTTATCATAATACTTTTATAAAGTGAGACTATTAAGGATTCAATAATTTTCAAAATGTATCTCCTATCCCTCCTTGACAGATTTGATGATAAGGTTTTGGCTATTAGTGGAAAATATCTCAAAATGTTATATATGTATGATATTAAGAGAATTTTAATTTATTATTATATAAGGAAGGATTATTTTTTAACAAATAAAATCAAGGAATATTTTTTTTTATTTTTTAATGTAATGATAAATCTAAAGTTAAAAAAATAAAGATGAAAAATACAAGGATTTCAAAGATGATAGTGATGATAGATTTTTTAAGTGGATTTGAGACTAATATAAAAACAATTCACAATTTAAAAGGATAAGTATATGTAAAACTACTATTCTAATGATTAAATACTATAGGTGTAGAAAAATTCACAATATAATTTCCTAAGAATAAGATTGTTGAATTTGATGAATAGTATACAAAAAAAATTAAGATAAAAAGAAGAAATTTTTTCAATAATGATAAATATATGTATGGAAATTATCATTAAATATGATGAAAAATTAATATATAAAATTTTCAAAGAAGATACAATTACAAATAATAGTGATTTGTATGTATATGAGGATCCGAAAGGAAGACATAGAACTTTGAAGGATCATGTAGAGAAAGAAGATGAATCATCAAGCAGTGTAGATGATGAGACATATAACATGGATTTGATTAAAGATATAATGAAATATAGTAGTGACCACATAAACAAAACATAATAAAAAATATTCAAAAGATTATAAGTAATAATATGTTTATTCTAGAAATGAATATAAATATTCCGAAGAGATCAAAATTATGAAATTGGATGATAATGATTTTACAAAAATCATAGATGAAATAGAATATGAAATTAATTTTAAATAGGATTAATCTATGTAACCACAATACAAATATCTTGAAACAAAAAAAGATTAAAGTTTACTTGGATAATATATAGAGTTTAAATTTGTGTCATGAAAATCTATTGAGAATAATGAAGTCACTACAAAAAACTTGATGAGTGTATTAACTTCAAAATACATATTTCATTAAGAAAAAAATTATTTGAGGCCAATTGAGTTAATTCTCATAAAAATAAAACGAAAAAGTTAACATTTATTCTTAAAACCTCTCAAATTGACAATTTTTTTAAATAATGTATATTTGAAATCTATTTCTAAGAAAATATTGGTTTATTATAATTGTGATTAAAACAAATTATTACAAGGAAATTAAATCTCCCATCCATAAATTATATCTATTTAATAATAGATAAAATGTTAACACATTTTGATATAAAATAATTACAAAATATTTTGGACAAATATATTTTGGAATAGAAAATTCATGTTAATGGTTTCTTATAGTGTTTTAAAATCTATGGTATAAAAAATAAATGACTTGAAAAAATATATCATTATAAAAATACCTAAAGTGTGTGGGGGGGGGGGTCATCTTGCAAAAATACTAACAAAAATAATATGATAAAATCGACTAGAATGAAAATATTCATCATCTACACTCAAAGAATCTTTAAATATTCCGAATAATAATTTGGGATATGTAGTAAAATAATTCATTATATAAAATATTTATTATCCATACTTCTTATATATATATAAAATTAAGAGTTCTTGGATACACTAAGAACTAAAAAATATTTTAAAAGTTATATATTTTAGATGTTTCATTAAGGGAAAGAAAAAAAATAATACATGAATATTGGATAGTGTTTGTTTCTATCACATGAGAGATTACCGAAACAAATTAAATAATATTGAAAATAAAAAATGGTGTCCATATGATATTTTCAGATGACGATGCCTTGATGACCAATAGAGTTGAAACAACTATGATTAAAATACAAAAACTATAATATAATGTAATTTACTTTATTTATGGGACTATATAAAACATTATGAGTGTTATTCTACCTTGTGATGATGAAAATGAGTTAATTTTTAAAAATAATAAACGTCTCTATAAAATAAATAAGTAAAGATAAATTTACAGCACAGAATAAAGAATCAATGATCACTTACTCTAAATTTTCAATGCATAAATTTTATATTAATCTAGTAATAAAGATAAGAAAATATTATGATATAGTAAAATAAGTTACGTAGGTTAAATGAGTGATTCAAAAGGAAAGATAGATATTTATTACTCTAATAGAAAATTATAGAGCAATTTGAATAATTTTAAAAAGTGAACAACACTAATTAACTCCCCTATAAGGGTTATATATACACCATTCTTAGTATCTTCTATTAATAACATATTACTAAAAATTATAATGAAAATATGAAAAATAATTATATTTAAGTTTACCATATATATATATATAAATATTTCAAACATTAATATTGTTTTGCTTTCCATAATTAAGAATCAAATTTTACCTAATAATGTGTTTATATCTAACTATTATTTAATTTATAATATTAAATCACAATAAATCAAATATTATAATTTTATTTATATAAATACTTCAAAAAATTTCATGAAAAATGTCATACTAAAAAATTAAAATTATCAACTTTAGTTTATAGGTAAAAATTCATCAAATGAAAAAATATTTCAAAACATTGACCGAATATGATCTTATTAGAGGAAGGAGTAACCTCAAATGAGGTTTAAATTCCTTCAAATAAGAAATATTTATATTAAATAATAATCTAAATAAGTTCTATCATATGAGATTCCCTCAAAGTTAGTAAGGAGGGAAATGTTCTATAGCATAACATCTGGTAAATAGATAAATAAATATTGGAAATTATAATGATGTTTTCAGACTCCTATTTTTTAGAAAAATACTAGTAATTTTTTTATTTCATGTAAAAATAAATTTTTGAATTATTTCATAAAATTAGGTCTAGTGTACATTGTTATGAAATCAATCTAAAATCCATCTTTTAGACACTATCTTTTAAAAATAAAAAAGAAAGCATAAATAATAATGTTTGTTAATCGTGACCATATTAAATTGGAACTGAACCTTTATATTTCTACATTCAGGATACTAGTACATTGATTATAAAATTTAAATTTCCTAGATTATTGCTTCTTTTAATATGAAAATATTAATTTTTTAGAAATATTTCCAATATTTTTTTATTTTAAATAATTTAATATTATTAAAACCCTAATAATAATAGTTATAATAATTTATTGAAATGAGTTAAACACTACCCACCCCAATATTATCCAAAAAATAAATTAAAGGGGTGGTTGATTATAATCCTCCCCTTCCTGTTCTCCACCTTACTCAAATGACCATAGAAGGATAGATCTTTAATCAATTTTTTATAGATCAAAGACAATATTCTAAATTTAATCTCATTTCTCTATTCTATCTATTCCATAACTTTTCAACTTTATCTATGCAATTTAACAAAAAATATATTACGGTTTTAGGAATTACAATTTTTGGGTGTTCATGACATGTTGGCTATCATTTTATGATAAAAGAATGAGTCTGGAAACCATGACTATGATAGGTGGAATCAATATCATGCAATTTTTATGTTAAATAATTATATGTGGATCTTCAAAAAGAAATACTTGTTATTTTCATAGGTAAAATGAACCATTACAATTTTATATAAACATTTTCAAGTAATTTTTAAATTATTTTGGGTCCCCATTATTTATTACATTATATATGTTTCATGATTAAAATATTCAATTTTTGGAATGATAGCCTAAAAAGGTTTTCAAGATCATAGATTAACTTAAAATGTTATTTGAGATATAATAAAATAGTAGGATGTGTTTCAATAATTATAAATGTTTGAGTATTATTAAATTTTATAGTCTACATGAGTTGTGAATTATATTCATGGAATTTTAGAACTTTGAAATTATTTACACTAGCCTAAAATATTTATTAAAATGTTAAAAAATTTACTAAAGTATATTAAAATGAATCTTAGTCTATATCCTTGGTGTTGAGTATTTAAATTAGCATATATTACTAAATAAATAATTATATAGGGTTTATGGGGTTTTTGTCCAATATATAATTATTTATATGGTTAGATTTAAATTTTATATAAATATCAAGATTTATTTGGGAAGGATGGAAAATGTAACATTATTTCTTTTAATTGGACCACCGAATGAAGGTTTTGTAGTATTTAGGTGATATATATGTGTGTGGGTTATTATTATGGGTGAGTATATAATATAATATAATACATGTATTTCTAATTTTTTGAAATGTTTTCATAATCCTTGTTATTACATAGTGGATTCACACATTTCAATTGGGTGAAGACCTAGTGAGTTTACTTACTCAAAAGGTTACTCAGTTCCATGATATATAAGGTATGTCCTTTTTATTACTCATGAGATAGGTAACTCATGAATTATAGACCATGAAATTAGCTAACCAATATACCACACTCAATTCTTTAGAAAAGGGAATCATATTGGTAATATGTGCCGACATGTATTCCAATGACTACTAGAAAAATAAGATGGATGGTATCATACCATTGGGTAGAATATTCACATGATGAGTTAAAAATTAAATGATTCATATCTGAATATAAAAAAAATTTAATGATTATTCTGTATAATATACATATAAACTTTTGGATAAATAAAACAAGGAGCCACTAATGATCCTCTCATAGTCTAGTATATGGAAAGAAAATAACAGTCTATGTGAAAAATGTATGTTTTTTAGTCCTAATAGACAAAATAAAAACAATAAAAATAGAAGAATAAGTATATAAGGCTAATACAAAAACCAATATAAAGAAATGGAAAATATCCTAAAATAATTTACTTCATATATATATCTAAAGTTCACTGAAAATGATTTCTATGAGACAAAAACTTCCTCAATGATCTCTTACCTAAAAATATAATAAAAATATGATGTAACTTTAACCATGTATAGTAAGAACCTTAACATGTTCAAGGGTAGTGGAGATTACATAAAAAATAGGATTTCTTCATTAGCTTTACACGTCTAAGTGAATATGATAATTGTGGATGCATTTTCTATCTATGTGGGTAACAATTAACCCTTTCTAAAAAATATCATTAAACATTATTGAGAAATACATAAAACAATAAAATATAATATAAATGAAAAAGATTAACTATATTTGATAACTCACTTATATAAAAATATAAAAAAAATACCATTGCATATTCTTAAAATGACTGACTAACTCAGTTATTAAAAATTAACCCCCAATAAACATTTTAAAAATTATTAAAATATAAGGTTCCAACACTAACTTATTATAAAATAAAATACTAATAGAGAGGAAACAAATAAGTGAAAACCAAGGGGATAAGACACACTGAGAGATATACTAATCTCAATACTATTTGAGTGTAACCCTGAGAAAATCATTCTTTATTTAAAAAATAATGTAATTTTGATAATAATTCCCACCCCAGGGATGTCTTCCAACCATATTTATGGTCCATTTGGAGAAAATATGTTCATAAATGACATGTAATTCATGAATTATAAAAGTACCATAGGGTCATCGTTCTATTATTTTTCTTTATATTAGTACATTCAAACTCATCCAAATCTAAACATAGATTAGGTTAATCATATTTATGAGGATCAATTTTGAAACTTGAAAAGATACCTAACAAACAAGATCTATATTAATAAAATTCATTACCATGATCTTCGATCTATAATTGTGAACTAAAATTTTGTCTCTATAATCGAAGGTAATAAAAAGGGTGATTTTTTTAATAACTCCAATTAAAAGAAAATACCCAAATAATCATCCAGTATTGGAAAATATCACACAAAAAACAAAGTGTAAACTCACTTATCTCATTAGGTCAACTCACCTACCTAACCGAGTGTCTGATACCCAAACACAATATATAAGTGTCTATATCATTCCTCTTAGTAAATAATGACCATGGTCTGTATGTATCCATGTCTATTGTCTTGAGTCTCCAGGAATTACTAAACCCATTATTAATCATTCGTAAAAAAAAGTGAACCAAATAAAAAATTAAATGGAAGAAAGTTTAGATCACACAATTATCCATTTGTGAGTCCAACCATGTAACTTAATGAAACTAATGATCCATGATTAAAAAAATAAAGTATTTTACAATTTACAAAACCAGTTAACTATCACACAATAGTGTAATAGTTTTTTAAAATCCAATTTTGAAAATTTTAAATGAAAACTATTTAGAGACATTTTATCCTATAATAAACCAAAACCAAATACAATCAAACATTCTCATTACAACTTAAACTAATTTAAAAAATCTATATCACACAAAAAATATCCCAAGTTCAACCTTTCCAAAATAAGACTAATGTTTTATAATTTAATTTCCAAAATAAATATACAAATCTAAAATCATATCCCAATATGAAAAATTCAAAATCTTTTACCTCATATACAATTAGAATAAGAAAATTTATAATCCTTATAATATCTATAAACTAATACCAAAATTGAAAACCAAACAAATCATAATTATTCATAAGAACTTTATTCATAAATAACCCAAAAACCCCAACATAATTTAAGAAAAAACAAAAAAAAAACAAAATGCAACAAAAACTAAAAAATCACTTCCATTCATTCTATAAAATATATCATCGAGAAAATACATTTTTGAGTACTACCCCTCTCTTATAATTTTTTTTACTAAAACAATGACTTCATTAAAAAACTATCTCATTTTAAAACACATAATCTCTCTCCTCAATCACATTTTTTTGAAAATTAATTTTAAATAATCAAGAACAAAAATAATTTTAAATTCCCTTAATAAAATATTGATAAAAAATTTAAATCAAATACACTATTTTTATCATGAAGAAAAACATTAATTACGATTCCATACTAGTTTCCAAAACTCAAAATAAATTATGATTATAATAATATCCATGATAATAATTTTAAAAAGAAAACATTAATTATGATTTTATACCCCAATCATAATCTTTTTAAAAAAACTAATAAAAGTGGTTGAACCTAACTCCCTACACTTTATAAATTCAATAACACATGTTCATGGATATTAAATATTTAATTGAACCACATTAAACCAAAATCCCTATATATCATCGAAGTAACCTATTAAAAATATTGAAAATATTACTAAATTTTTGAGATCTTCAAAAAGAAACTAAAAGACAATAAATCTATATTTAATTCTCTGAAAAACCATCCATAATAAATTATTAAAATTCCTATACAGAGGACCCATAGTTTAAAGGGTCTAACCATGATTTGATGAAACTCCTGAGACTAAATCCATAGATCCACCTTGGGAAATGAAGAACAAAAGCATAAAATAAGGCAAAAGTTATGGAAGGAAGTATAAAAGTTATTAAATTTGATACATGAGGTATGAGATGAATAAAAGAGATTTTTTTTAATAAATTAGTAAAAATATAGGTCTCATATTTTAAGGTTGAAGTTTGGGTTGTATAGGGTGTTTGGTGCTGAAAACTATATTTTATATTCCTTTTAATGGGTTTATGGGTAGGTTTAATGGGTAGAAAAATATGCACTAAATAATATAGAACACTCTACCCTCATAAAAAGAGGAATATTTTTTGATATTCACTTCAAAAATATATGTTTATAAGTTAAAAACATTAAAAAATCATTCCAAAGAATCAAATTCAACTCTTTTTCAATTTTAACAAAATAAAAATGTATACATTTCAATATAAATTATTATATTATTTTTCATCATTTAAAGAAATTAATTTTATTCCAACCTAAAAAGAAATATCATATACTATGGTTTACTAAATTATATTTTGTTCACATCTTAACGTTACTGAAATAATCACCGCATCTAATTTCTATAATCCTTTAACTTATTTTATAAATTTAATTTGTATAAAACTCCTTAAATTTATCTCGAAAATATCATCAAAATAAAAAATTTCCCATATTTCCACTAACTATAATTTATTTAATTTCAACAAAAAATCATGTAGTGTTATAATATTCCCAACCTAACACATTTCTTCTATTGAAATACCAACTAATGGAAAAGTACTCAATCACCCCAATTATCCCTGAATATAATAAATAAAAAAAATTTGAATATCATCACCAAAAATCAAATAATATCCCTTAATACACTAGTTGAATTCATGAATTCACTCAATCATAATGATTCAAACAATAAACTCACAATCTTATTGATTCATCATAATTATTTAATCATTCCAACATATACTATTACCTAACTCTTACTATCTTCAAATCATCATACCATATTCCACTCCCTACTGTAGAGACTCACCTTCCCACAACTATCTCAAGTAACAGTCAAGTAAAAATACTAAAATATAGATCTTTTGATCCATAATAAAAATACTTCAAAAATTATGTGGGGTATCCCATAAACTTATTTAAAAATAAATATGTGATGGTTCCAGATCACCATTAACTGATTTTGAAATAAATTTATACAATATAACACCATCCAAAAATTAACCAAGTTTTTTTAAATATTCTTAGTTTTCAATGGGAATGGGTTATTGTATATTGAGGCCTCTAATTCAAATAATATGGTTATCTTCTATATATATTTTCTATGATTACATATGGATGAAAACCCAAACAACTGTGTGATAAAATTATAAGAGAGTTTAATAAAGTGAGGGATAAATAAGGGGTCAAAAAACAAGAAGATATACTCATACCATGACCATACAAGAAATTACATAATAAATTCAAGGTTGATACACTAATAAATCATGTTTTATAAAAAATAACAGCTATGGGGTGAATTACAATGGATTTATATTTATTTATTACACTCTACCTAAAGATAAACCATTATTTTATTGTGGAATTTAATGACCCCAGGAGAAAATAAACCCTCTAGTGATCAAAATGATATATAAATAAAATTCTCTTAGGTGTGTTATTCCATTATCTCCATGTATATAACCTCCTCGTAGATAATAAAATTTAAATTCTTTTTATATCATCTCCATACTTTAGGTTCAATAAATAAATTACAAAAATAACAATGAATATGACCTCCAATAATAACAAACCAATTCAATTTTTTGGTCTTGTCATAATAAAATAGTTTCTCCTTATCTCAAATATATACTCGAGGATAAAACAATGGTCACTTATAGACACTACTACAATGATTTAAAAATATATCAATTAATCTTTTCAAAAAGGATAGAATCATTGACGAAATTAATAAAAAATTCACTCATCCCTTTTTCTAACCTTTCTACCTTACTAAGGATCATACAACAAACTGTGGTTTATAACCACTTCTAACCATGAAATAAATTCCTTATAAAGGTCCGAACCCTATCTATAAGTGGTTAGTGATAAAAATAAGTCATGGAAAATAAAATATAGTGATGTATGGTTTGCATACAAGTCACTTGGACATGTAGCCTCCATTTACTCAAGATGAAAGTTGAAGAAACTATGTTCCTAACTGTGAAAAAATACCATTAACCATAAAATGTTTTATTGACACTCAGTTTTAAAAAATTCACCTCTTAACTCATTGGAAAACCACACCACCCCTTAGTACGTAAAAAATATATAAGGAACAATAATTTTTTTTATATTTAAAACAAATTCAACAAGTCAATATCTATTGAGACCAAAAAATTATTATGTTATTGATATCTAGAGTTATTCTTACCATGGGGTTATTCCTATGATACATACGACATTTTACATAGATAATAAGCTTAAGAATAATCCCAAAAAATTGCGGTGTTTCTATAGGGAGAAAAATAAACTAAAATATGAACTAGATATTTTTTTAGTATTTTTAATAAATAATTAATTTTTAAATATATATAAAATAATTTTTATCATGATAGGTGAAGGATGTTTTGAAGTATAAATGTATTTTGATGATTTTTGAATGTTTTTGGATGAAGTTTAAATTTTTTTCAATTTGAATATATTTGGATTTAATTTTTTTTAAATTATTCATGACATAATGCTAAAACTAATATATATGTGCAACCAAAATTTTCCCAATTACTTGTAAGGGTAACCTAAAGTTTTCCCATGATATGTAAGGGTAACCCAAATTTTCACTATGATATGTTTTGGTGGCTTTATTTTCAGTATTATATATAAGGGTAACCTAAATCATCCCTTTGATAAATAAGGGTTACTTAAAAACAAATATTTATATTTGATGGTTTCTCTATAAGTTTGGATAAATCTTGAAATAACAAAAAACTATGTGTGATGGATAAGGGAAGAAGTTGAAATGAAATCAGTAGGAAAGTGACCCATTTGATTTGGATGGTTCAAATTGGATAAAAACGCATTAATTTTTTTATTAAATATATAAAAGGTTATTGATAGGGTTATTATTATACATGTAATTATATTTAAAATTTCATATATTAAAAATTAGTTAAATATAGTTACATATTGAATTTTAAATTCAAAATTTTATTTTGAATATGGAAGATCATTATTATTACTATATATTATGTTTATTACAGATAGGAAATTTTTCAATATAGTGTAAATAAAATTATAAATCTAAAATAAGAAGAAAAAAATGGAATATTAAGAATATTTAGGTTTGATCTCTATTTTTAATTCTAGTTTGAGCATGAGAATTGTGAAAGAAAATTAATAACAACAATAACATAGATATTTCGTGTTTCATGAGTAAATTTTCTATTTATACTAAAAAATGATTATATTTATTTACAAAATAGAATATTAAAGAAATCAATATGCATTTTTCGGTACCAAAAGTTCTAGGATATAGTCTAATAATAGTATCCCGCGTTATTATTCTAGTGGATCATGTGATCAATAGTTTTAACATATTATGCAAAGGATATAACTACTCATTTTAAGAATTGAATCTTGTAAAAATATATTTTACCTATCATAATTGATATTTGGTATGTGTTATTGTGATGTAGTCATTAGCTTTAAAAAGTTATCAAATGTTTCTAAAAAAGAAGCATAGAAAGTGAAGTTAATTACCGATTTACCCCTAGTGGATTCTAATTGATCTTATGGTAAATTTTCAATTCATATTAGATCATCTCAGGTTTACTTAAAATATGATCATCTATTTATAATTTTACAAAATTAAGTTCCACTCTGTGGAAAGTATCATTTTTTTTATTTTTATAAAATGAGTTAAACGAATTCAGTGAATAGAAAGGGGGATCACACTTTTAATGGGAAATATTATTATATATGGAATGATCAGATGAAACCACACATTTTTTTAATCATCTTAGTTACATCAGGGGTTTATAACAATGGTTTTTTACCACATACTATTTTTATGACAATATTTTATAAAACAATTAGAGAATTATGGTTGTGATTGAAAGACTATATTAATGTCTATTTCAAAATATGAGTTTCTAAAATTTAAATGAATAAAATTTTTAATAGTTTTTAGAATAAATTTAATTTAGTTATGAATTATATGAAAAATGAATCAATCCAATCTAAAACATTTTAACTTAAAATATTATGATATTAAGATGAATGTTGTTGAAACATTGTTTTTATTCCTCTCTTGAGTTAATGAAATTGTGAGCTTTATCTGTGGGTTTAGTTAGAATTTATAAAATGATATAATTTTCAAAGAAAAAACATTATATCATTTTGTATATATTTGATATAAAATTTTAGTTATTTTAGAACATGATATTTATATAATTCCATTTTATGACATCCATAACACTTCTATTACAATTGAAATGTTAAAATGTATTTTTTATGAAGAAGAGTATATATAAGAGGGACATTCCATTTAATTATTGGAGACAATAAATTAATAAAAAATATGTAGTTTTGGAAGGTGAATATTCTCTTTAAATAAGAGATAAAAAAATGAAACTTTACAAAATTAAGTAATTCATTTATAAATGTTTGAGATGATTAAAAGAAATTATTCATGGAAATATACAATAGAAGTGTTTAAAGTATGTATCTATTATATATTTTGTAATAAATTACAGAATATTGAGAATAGAATAATATTTAGAGGATCGAGATAAAATTATTAGGACATTATCAAATAAAAAATCTAAAAAATTAAAAAAAAAAATTCCTTATAGGGTAAAGGTAAGAAATTTTCCAAACTAAATATGTTAAATTTTTTTTATTAATTGTTAACCTATTATAGCAATATGGGTGAATAGGAAGTTGACACATATTATTAATTTGATGATAAATTACAAATAAAAAATTGATTGAGGAAGTGTTCAATAGTTACATATTTAGTAATGATCGTAGTGAATAATAAATAGAAATGATGTTTTTGTCAAATATAGAACTCAATTATTAAATATATAAAAATTGGACCAAGATAATAAAAATTTAAAGAAAAACAATCAATCATCAAGAAATATTTATTCTACTAGTACTAAAAACATGTAGTTGATGAGGAATGGGGTTTATAAAATGAATAAGTTTCTTATAGAATAGAATAATTTTAAATTGAGATGGTAGATATATCGAAAGAAAAAGAAAAGGATATAGATCTCATTCAATGGAATTTTTTTTAGGATAGAAATGAATTGAGAAAAAAAATCAACTTTAATAATTATGTGTAAAAAATTAGAGAAATATCAAATGAGATTATTTTTGAAGGAGATAAAGGTTAAAAGAATATTTAATATTAGGTGGATCAAAAAAATATTATTCAAAGTATATAAATTTAATTATAAGTGTTTGTGAAATGGTTTATTAAATTTCACATGTTAAAAATTCATATTTATGAAAAAATAAGATTATTATAAAAAGTATGAATTTTTTAGAATTAAAACTTGAGTGTTAAAAACAACTAAAAATTATGATTTAAATTTTTTTTAAAAATAATTATACGCTGGGGATGAAGGTGTTATGTGTATATCAATTTTTTTATAAAAAAAATCCGAAATTTAATGCCAAAATATGGAAAAAGAGGTGGTGTCAACATCTAATAAATAGGCACTTTTGAGAGGAAAGTTTGCATTTTAGGGATAATGTGGGTATTTTGGTGGATTTTTTATCTTCGAAATAAGATTATAGTTTAATTAAAGAAACAAGTAAGATATTATATGATTTAGGAGATAAATTTTGATGGTAAGTCAACCAACTCAAAAATGATAATTTAAAAAATAATATAATGGTTTTGGACTAATGTTTGATAAAATGTTCCAATCATTAAATAATGTTTGGGGAAGGTGTAACCACCTGGGTCACTTAATTTATTCCTGATAATATATATACCTAATTTAGTTTAAATTTTAATACTCAAATTAGTCATAATAATAAGTAAAGGAAAAGAGAAGAAATTAGTGGTTGAAGTAGCATTAGAATCATTACAAAAATAATGACATTGACTTTACCTGATATTTATATATCTTAAATAATGTTGAGAAGTTTACATAAGGCTCAATGACCATTGTATATGATGGGTAACATAAAATAATATGATTTGGATCAAAAGTTATTGGAAGAGATTATTTGAAATCAAAGAACACATTGTATGTTAATGGGATACAACTGACTTGCTAAGTATATCATAGCTCAGTGAGAAAGATTACAAAGTGTTATGTTATAAATATAGATTATTAATGAATATTTTAAAAGAAGTATGTGTATTTATTAGAGGATAGGTAACATGGGTAAACTGTTTTTAGGTGGGTGATGATGAAAATTGATGATAATTATGATTAAATAAGGAAAATAAATTGTTCAATCGAGGGCTTTGTTATCTTGGTAAAAAGAACATGATAAATCCTTCCTAAGGAGTAAATGTTGATAATGTGCACATGATAAAGGGAGAATTAATTTTGTTTTCTCTATATTTAAAAATGGGAATATTTTTAATTCTTCAAACAAAAATATTGATATTCATGCGTCACACCCGTTAACGTTTATTCATTCAGATACTTGTTGGACTTTGAGGAAGAACTCAACAAATGAAGAAAATTATTTTATTTGTTGTTTATATTAACTAATTCTTATCACATGAATTATGTTTTGGAATCATAATATAGAGGTTCTGAAGATGTTTAATAATTTAGGAAGAAGTTTTGATAAAGAGTGTTGTTTCTAATATATATATATACACATACATATATACAAAAATGTTGAATATAATAATAGAAAATTTGAATCATATCAGGAGAAAATCGGTTCACAACATGAACTTAGTAAACCATACACCACCTAAAAATAGAGTCACAAAGCGAAATAATGTTTTTTGGTGGATATAGATCATTTATCATGATTTATTGTGTTACTAATCATTATTTATAAATATAAAAAATTAATAAAATGAATCATATTCAAAAAAATGTTTTATATAAACCAATTCATAAATTTCACAATAAAATATTAATTATAATATGTCACCACCATTTTAATTCTTATGGTTGTTTGGGATCCTTAGTATTATTAATGAAAAAGGTAAAAACATTGAGAAGTATCATCAAATAGTATTTCATGGTATCTTTTTTATTTATGCTCTAAATATATGAGGATATCACTATTATAATAAAGTGATTAGCAAAGCTACAGAAATTTCTTATGTAATGCTTTTGGAACACTAAAAGAATGAAATTTCACATTAAGATGAAATTTTAAGAAGTGATGACATTAAATCAGGTTTTACAGAGAAACTAACTGATATTTTTGAAAATAATAAGAATTCAAAAGAAATTAAAATTAAATATATTTTATCATTCAATTTTAGGTATGAATATTTTTTTTCCAAATCATACAAGTATAAAAAAATAGGTTGTGGTCCAAAATATCATTAAATACTAAGGGAATATTATTTAAACTAAAATAGCATTGATGAAAACCATCATAAAAAAACCTGGTTGACCATGAACCGATCACCAAAGTCAAACAATGATAAGGCCCAAGAGGTATTACTAATCCTATCAAGGTGGAAACTAGTGTCACAAAGTAATGTTGCTTAAATTATAATGTTTTTCCCATAAATAGAAAATAAATAAAAAATAAAAATTGTAAAACTAGAAATCGAAAAAAATGGAGCATACCACCATGTGACCTCCCAAGTCACCTCTAATCAAATAAATACATTTTGTCCATGAGAGATCCAAAACTGAGTGAAAACCTAGAAATGAAAAATGACAAAAAAAATTTAAGAGCACAAAGACACTCAGTATATATGCCAGGGATAAACAACTATTTATTCCTTAACATTTAATTGAAATCCAATATTTCTATTTTCAAAATAATATATATATATAATATTAATCTTTCAATTCATTTCAAAAATAGATAAATAGGTTCCATTTTTAATAAAAAATCATTTTTCATAACATTTACAAAATAGTTTCCAAAGAATATAAATAATTTTCAATATATTCATTTAAAATATCATAAATTATAGAAAAGTAATCTTAATATAGAATTCAATTTTGGTGTATCACTTTATAAAGATATTGGAAAATGGAGAAAATTATGTTATAAAAAAAGCATCTGTCAGGGGATCTCAGATTCTGGTCGAGATGGCCAATGGAAAAGCTATAAATACTATGTCACAATAAATATATACCTATACCATTTATACTTAAACACTTCCAAAAAACCTAGATACACCCTATTTGGATTGTCCGCGGGGAACATCCCAAGGTAGTTAGGTAATCTACTCAGGGCCCCTAGCTAGTGCGTAATCTCAACAAGTGTAGCACGTGTACCTAGGATCCAACCTAACTACCTAAGAACTCCCATGAAAATAATATGAGGTGAGTTTTTTTTTCAAGATATCACACACACATATATATATATATCAATTTATTTACCCAATATATTATATGCCTTCTCACCTAGAAACTAAAACATTATGTCTAGACCCTTTTTTTGTCACACATAATCCAAACACAAGCATCTTGAAAAAATTTATAAAACAAAATCAAAAAATTATCACACACAATGTATTTACAAATCAAGTTTCATGCCTCAATAGGGGTTTTCAAATTTCAAGGATCATTTTCAAAGTGCTAAGTGAATATCATCATCTTGAAAAGAATCATCTTAGGAAAGACTAATACCCAATTTTTTTGAGTCTGAATCCATTGAGAAAACTAATTGAATAATTAAGATTCATCTCTATTTTAAAAAATCTTAAAGTAATGTTTGAAATTGATAATATACAAGATAAATGATTGTGAGATATTTAGAAAACAAATGCGAACCCAATCCCAATGATTACTATAACTACATAGAATATACAAATTATATAATCATAAAACACACATTTAAAACAAAAATAAATCATGTAACTAAATTTAAATGTTCAAAAATAGGGAGACCTACCTAAAAGACAAATTTTCATGGTGGTAAAAACTCAAAATGTAATTCCCCTACCCCAGTTACCCAGAGTCAGTTCATTTTTTTAATACACTTGCATGATTATAATGAATCAAGTCCTGAAAGACCGATCAGTTTAGCATACATGGAAAATAGATTACATACATGAACGTTACATTACACAATATAAAATAAAACACAACATAAATGATCTTTTGAGAATAACATTAATACCCCCCCTTAACCCTGATTATCAATCATAATACATTTCTTATAATTCTGGGAAAATAAAACATAAGAAAGGGGTGAGCTCAAATGCTTAGTAAGGATAACAATATAGGGGAAATTTTCACAAATAAGCAGAAAAATTTATGGAAATGTATAAAACTAAAACAAAAGAATTTTAAACATAAAATTCATCATAATAGGGCAATTATATATCAAATAATTCCATTTACATACTCAAATGGATATTCTTCTAGTGAAATAATAACACGTAATATCAATAGATAATATCATAATGATGGAATCCATAATGCCAGACTTTATAACCACATAGTCAAGGCCTTGGTCCAAGACTAAAAATAATATTTTTTAAGGCCTTGTACCAAGACACTAGTTTCTCTCATGAGACATACTGATGCATCGAGGAGCTACAGTGGGATCCACTCGTCACTTACTGTGTCCAATGCATTCCTCATATGAAAGGTTTAACCATAACATAAACATTCGTATTAAAACTAGCATAGAAAATGTCAATACTTTATCCACAAACCATGAATGGTATAAAAATAACACATCCATATTCAAACATATCACAAAACCTTCAATACAATATGGAATATTTTTATCATAACAAATCAACCTCGATCAAGAATAATATCTAGTAAAGGATGTTGACATAGTTGAAAATGATCAGTTAAACAATTTGAGAGAAATATCCTTTTTTATGAAATCATTTTAAAAGTCACAAAATTTATAAGGGAATTCATTTAAAAGACATTTTTGAATAAAATTTTCCCATACCACTTTGAAACTTTTGAATGTAATTAACATTTAAAAACAGTCAAGTCCATATAAATAAAACCTTAAAATCATTTTGAAAACATGGGAATTAACGAGAAAAGTTTAGAAGAATAAATCTTTAAAACATTTAAAAAGATTTTTTAGTAAAGATTATCTTAAAATAATCTACTTGAAAACTATTTTATAATACATGGACATGGATAATAAATATGTCCCAACAAAAACATACACATAAACTATCTCGAATAATAATGAGATTGAGGAATTAACCGTTACCTTGCACTTTCCATTGGTTGAGTGTATGTTTAACCACCTGTATAATGACAATAGTATGTTATTAAATTATACTAGAACCATATTCATATTTATTATATCCTACATTATTTATTTATGAATTTATACTACCCATTTAATAATGGTTTCCATGTCAAATTAACATTTCGGGTAATAATCAATTTCTTTATCGTACACATTTTAACTTGTTATTCTTGATCATATCATTTTTATAATGATTTAAATAATTCCAAAATATAAAAATTGATTTATATATCATATATATTTATAATATTAATATTTATAATAGATATATATATGAAATTTAAGGCACCGTTTATGTAGATAGTAGGCTGTATGTACACATAAACGTTGTTTCCGTTTTCATAACGTTTTGAACGGAAGTAAGTGAATAAGATATATGTAAGTACATAAATACATAAACACGCATATATATATATATATGTAGTAGAATTATTATTTCATATATTAAATACTTATTAATAATATATATTATTATAATCATCGTTGAATGGTGAACATGGGAATGAATCTCATCGCGTCGTGGAGACGGTAATCCATACGTACGCACGAGCGACAATATCATTATATTGATTGTGAAATAGTATGTAATTGGATGTAATATCATATATAAATAATAATTTACCTGTTATATTTATTATTTAAATTATTTATACTCATTATTATACCCATTTAAATAATGAAGTGTTTTAATAACAAACTACACCACGACGTGGAGACGGTAAGCTGTGCGTACACAAGTATGGTGGCTTTTTCAATAATACAATGGATAGAATAATGAATATGGTTGTACCATTTTTATAATAACATAACATTATATATAAGATACCAGAGTTTTTATTTTAGAATGGAATCAACAAAGAAAGAAGAAGTGGAAGAAGAAAAGACCATGAAAGAGGTGATGAAATATTTACCTCTTCTTCAGGTTGTTCCTTTCGATTTGATCAAAAGGGCTCCTTAAGTTGGCTTTATGACCAAAGGAAGGACTCTAGGATACAGATAGAAAATTTTTGAGAATATTTTGGTAGGGGTTGGACGATCCAAAAGGATTTGGAGGTGAGAAATTAAGAGAAGGGGAAGTACCCTTTTACAAGAGAGGTGAGGGTCACGTTAGGAAAAGCATGAAATATTATTTTACAATAAAATATTTTTCGGTTTGTAATGGAAAAACTATGATTTATTTATAGGATATGCTGGGGATGGATCGAAACAGTTTTAACTAATAGGTTTTAGACAAGTTTAGGTTATCATTTTAACCATATCTTTTATATTTAACTATTAGTTAAATAGTTTTACGTTTACCGTGTTTTCTTGTATTATTACACTATATGGTTAATAAAATTACTCTAAACTTATAAGATAACCACAAGTGGTTCATTAATATAATATATAATATTATTTAAGTCCTTTTTTCAAATCTTAGGTTTTTAGGAATATTATATCAACCAATAATATAGTATTTGTTTTAAAAATTAATTTATGTCAATTTTGACACTATTTGGTATTTTGTTTTTATGAAAGTCATAAGGACTTTATAATTTCGAAAATATTTATCTAATAAACCCTAACATGTCATATTAACCTATAAAATTAGTTTAATTCATAAGAAGTATCAATTTAAATTTATTTCGATATTTATAATATCAATTATTTTAATATTTCATTAATAAGGTAATTAATGCATCATCATTGTGTCATAAATAAATTAAATTATTTAATGTCTCAAAATTATAAATAAAATACCATTATGTAGGAAATATTATTATATTTCTAATTATTATTTATAATCAAATTTATACTGTGTTTAAACCTACATAAAAAATTATTTATTTATTATACTTTGAATTTAACACTTTTAACTCTTCATAAAATAAAATAATAATAATTGTCCTAATCTAATACAAGAGGACCAAAGAGGATCACATTTAACTCATAAGGTTATATTGGGTCGAATTACACTTATCCAATAAAAGTGGGACATGTGTTAGGGTAATTATAATATCATTTTTACCCTTAATTACCCTATTTACTTTTAACCGTTGTAAATAAAAGTCAAAAGTTACTATTCACAAAAAAAAATTTATCTTATTGAACCACATTTTACGTACTGATGTCAACCATGTCCCTTTTATTTTTGAAATTAAACTAAAAAAAGTGGTAAAATTATGTTTTATGCTAATTTTCAAATGGTCTTAGACGGTGGGTAAAAAACGTTAAAAAGTTCAATAAAATTTCATACATCTAATTTTATTATAAAATGACTCAAGTGAATTAAATTTAACATATATAGGTATTATATATAATTATTGACTTAAACTAAATTTAACATATATAGGTATTATCTATATATCTTGACGTAAAATAAATTTAAATAAAATAAATAATTTTTTAAATAATAATTCTGTTATAAACAATAACATAGTGTTTTTCACTATTCATCAAAATTTGAAAGTTTTCAAAAAAAATACCAAAAATTTACCCTAAGATAATTTTGATATTCTGAATTCAAAAATGAATTTCATTTTACAAAATTCAATACAAAGAAGTTGCATTTATTAATTTAAAATTAATTCTCGTTATCAAAACCAAAAAGTGGGTTTTTAAAAAAGTAAAAACTATCAAAAGATTGACATGTGCTTATGTCAAATTTAAATGTGAAATTACATATAATGACCTAAATTTTGTTAAATGTCAAAAATATAATCTAATTATACTTCAAACCCATTCAAATTCATAATCGAGCACTACAAATTATTTTGAATACAAAAGTTGTTTTCAATTAAAACATAGTATTTTCACTATTCATCATAAGATGAAAGTTATCAGAAAAGTACCAAAATATTTTTAAAACTAAATTATTATCTCCAAATTCTAAAAAAGAATTTAATTTAATTAAATTTAATATATAAAAGCATCAAATATTGGTTTTAAAAAGGGTTTTCCATTAAAAGAAGGTAAAATTGCATTTTTTAAAAAATACTTATTTTATCTGAAAAATGAATTTTTTCTTATATTATGTCTAAGAAACACATAATATGGATGCTAAAAAATATATAGAGTATATAAGATTTCAAAATGCTGTTAATACTATTCATAACCGCTTTTTGAACGGCTAGTTTGGTAAGTTGTGATGCGCTCGAACTCGGTGCTGCCTCTAGTGAAAGCCATTGAATTACTTTAATGAGATAACATACTATAAAATATTGTGGTGTTGCATTAACCCCTCCTTCAATAAATTGTGTCTTCTCAATTTAAAATAGTTCTTCGAAAATAAATGGTCAAAAATATAAAAATACCTTTGTGGAAAACCCACACTGGACATTAGGTTAATAAAATTTAGTCTTAATTAGAGGGAAAGGGAAATGAAAAAGTCACCACCAAATTATAATCTCTATTAGGAGAAAATTAGTGAAAATTAGAGACACACAATTGGAGGAAAAAAATAAATATTTATAGGGAGTTATTGAGTTCATCAATCACAAACCAATGAAAAATTGGGGGCCTCAAAACCATCAATCTAAGATGATGTAAAATATCATCGGTTCAACAAAACATATGGTATTAGGGTAACAAATTTTTGGTTTTAAGATCCCTTCCCTAATGTTTAAGAATTAATTTATTCATAAAATAAGAGGGAATATATATATATATATACACACACTTGACAAGTAGAGTTTCATCCTTCAACTAATTCCTACCACAAACTCATCTGTTACTCCAAAAGATAATAGAATTCAAAAATATTGTATATATCCTAATCATAAAGGGTTCCAAAAAAGTGAATTTATAATTTAACTGCCAGACCATTTAAATAAACTACATTATAAAAACTAGTACATCACATTGGCCAGTGGTAGGTGATGCACCCTTTTCGCTCTTCGGTTACATGTTCATGTCTCACAGCCGTACCGGACGCGATGGGTTGTCGCCCAACCTCTGGGTTTTCCTTTTTATAACAATCCAAAAATAATATTTAGAAATTATTTAGCTTTAAAAATAGTATCCAATGTTGAAATTAATCAATTCCAACCTTTAGACTTATCCAAAGTACTTCTGTCCAAACCCAGAGTCCAAAATTTATAAGGAAGGTAAACACAATGAAGAACCTTTTTGTAATACTGGATATTCTCATTCAACCAAAAAATGTTGTAAACTCCCACAATGATGGAATATAAAAATCATTAATCAGTTTCAAGGTAGTCAAGAATATTCAATATAAGTTATCCAAATCAATTATATATTATTCCAACATCACTACCTCAGTATCAGAACTATATTATAGTTTATATTTCTCTCAACCATATATTTTCCAAAAAAATTAACCTGCTATTGAGTCACATTTCTTAGTTCTACACAATATCAAGTCCTTAATTAAATAGTACTGCAGTACAACCCTTATATACTCTTTAATTCTTATAACATGTACATCATTAATACAATACTCAAATGACAAAATATGTTAATAACAACATAAGAACTCTAGTCATTCCTCTTCATCTTCGGTAGTATCATAACTTCATTATAATCTAATAGCTGCATTTAGGGTATACTCTAATGATTTAGACATTGATTCGCGTAGTGTCCCAACTCCATGTAGATGAAGTGTTGTACATTTGAAAGCTTTTTCTTACCCTTGAAATCACATACTTGGTGTCCTTTTTCTTCACACTTATAACAAACTCTCATTCCCTTCAAGAATTTACCAAGGTGATTTTTCCCCAATTATCACACATGGGAAAATCCTTATTTCCCTTCTTCCCTTAATCAATATTTTTCTCTTACATCCTTTTCTTCTCTTACTTCCCTTCAATTCCACAAGACTTAGATAATTATTTACTTATCTTATTAACACATGATATGATTTCTTTATATTATGAGAATACATGGGAGACTATTTCCCTTTTAAAAGTTGGCATAATACCAAGAGAGATATGATACTTATTAATCTTTCTATCATGCGTATTGCTGGAATTATCATTCCTTCTACTAGGCGCCATTTCTAAACAATGGCATACACTATGTTAGTTTATGAATCACAATGAAAAATTTCAACCTTGTAAAATACCTAACGAAAATTGAAAAGATTATGCATATAATCTATAATCATAAAATTTTTTCTTTGAGGAAGTATTTTATTCTAAATCCTTCAGAATGGATTGTAATGAAAATGTGAATTATCATAAAAATATCCCCCAAGAGTTTCGTAACCAAGAGTGCAGTAAGGCCTGTTGTCATGTACTAGGATATCTCGGGTCAAGCGTGAAACTCTTTTTCGGAGTTTTCACTCCTAGGTACATCTGTGCCAGAGCCGCCTCTATCTAATCGTATCCAGAAATGGATGTATTGCTTGTAAAATATACAAAATATCTACATTACCAAAATTTTAGGAAGTTCTTCTATACTAATCCTCAAATTCTATCATAGGGTAACGTTCTCTAATCAGAGTTTATCTAAATATATTTACAATGTTATTTCTAAACTTCCTATGATACCAACTGTAACACCCCAACCCCAGTTACCCAAAGTCGGTGCTTTATTTTAATACATTGCCCTGATTACAAGGAATCAAGTCCCGAAAGACCGACCAGTTTAGTAGTCTTGGAAAATATATTACATACATGAACGTCACATTATACATTAGAAAATAAAACACAACATAAATTATCATTTTAGAACTCCATTAACCCCAATCTTAACTCTACTTATCAATCAAAATACACTTCTTGGAATCTTGGGAAAATAAAACATAAAAAAGGGGAGAGATCAAATGATCAGTAAGGATAACAATGTTTCAGAAACTTTAATAAATAATAAAAAACATGTAAGGAAATATATAAAACTAAAAAAATCCTTTTAAACATAAACTTCAGCATAATGTGGAAAAGTTAAATCAAATAATTCCATTTACTTATTCACATGAATATTCTACTTGTCGAATAATCACATGTAATATCAATAGCTAATTTATAATAATGGAATGCATAATGCCAGACTTCATAACCACATAGTCAAGGCATTGTTCCAAGACTAAAAATTATATTTTTTCAAGGACTTATGCCAAGACACTAGTTTGTCTCATGAGACCTACCGATGCATCGAGGAGATATAGTGGGATCCACCCATCACTTACTAATTCCAATGAATTACTCATATGAAAAGGATTAAACATTACATAGACATTCGTATTAAAACTAGCATAATAAATTTCAATACTTTATCCATAAACAATGAATGGTATAAAAATAAAACATCCACATTCAAAGATATCACCAAACCTTCAATAAAATATGAAATATTTTTATCATAATAAATCAACCTCGATCAAGAATAATATGCAGTAAAGGATGTTGACATAGTTGAAAATGATCTGTTAAACACTATGAGAGAAATATCCTTTTTTCATGAAATAATTTTAAAATTCACACAATTTATAAAGGAAATATTTGAAACGATATTTTTAATCAAATTATACCATACCACTACGAAACTTTTGAAATTAATTAACATTAGAAACATTCATGTCCATATAAATAAATCATTAAAATCATTTTGGAAAAATGGAAATTAATGACAATGGTTTAGAAGAATAAATCTCTAAACATTTAAAATGATGTTTTAGTAAAAGAGTCCCTTAAAAAATCCTATTGAAAACTCTTTTATGAAACATGTACGTGGATAATTCATATTTCTTTGTAAAAACATACACATAAACAATCTCAATTAATAATGAGATTGAGGAATTAACCCTTTCCTTGCACTTTCCTTTGATCGATGGTATGTTTAACCACCTGTATAATGAGTATTGTAGAGACACAAAGCTTGATGTACATGGAAATTACATTACTTTTTCGGAATATTTAGTACATAACAAAAACACACACACAAGGACCGTAATAGTTTAGTGTCTTTGGAAACTTGGAATATAATCTTCTAATCGTGGTGAAAGATCTTCAACATCTCCAATAAAGATCTTCCTTTTTTTCTACCTAAAACCTTTCTTTATATCCTATGGAAAAGAAAAAAAAAGGGTGAGCTCAAATGCTCAGTAAGGGTAAAAAAAAGAAATATAAATCACATCATTTTTATAAGAACATAACATTTTGGAAATCTTAACCTGTAAAAGAGAGAATAATTTCATAACATGGGATAATTCATAGAAGTGAAATGTAATCCCAATAATCATAACATAAAACCTGAAACTTTGTGGAATACACACATAATCATAGAGAATCATTTCTTTTTAGTCAAGACTCATTTCCAAGACTATCTTAGTGGACAAAGTCCCTTTCTGAACCGAGTCACCCTCGTTTCAGTCCTGTTTCACTGAACCGGTATAACCTACTATTCCATCCATGTCTATCTCATGAGATATAAAATCTTTAACCAATGCATTGGAGGGAGATATAGGTCCCACCCATCTCATAATGATACCATTCTTATGTGTGCCACAAAATCATAAATCATACATCATTTCATAACCCATGTAATAAAAATGGGAATCTTAAACATCATAAAACAATTCATATAAGATAAAGGAATTCATAAAAATATAATTCCATCACAACATAATCAAATCAATGTAGTAAAAGGGATAAAAACAGAACCCTTTATTATCTTAGATGGAAAATAATTTTGATAAAACACTTGAACTCCATTCTTGAGGAAAATATCCTTTCTGCTTCAAAAACATTTTTCCTTTATTAACATGTCATACAACTTTAAACTAAAAGAAGTTGATTAAAAATAAACTTGAAATTTTTTAAAGGAATCTTCTTGGAAAAAATGTTTTAAAAATCCATTCATGCCGTATAAGTTAAAAAAACATTCTTCGTACTTTTGTCGGAAAAGTCAAAAAGTACCTCGTACGAAAAACGACAAAAGATTCCTTTCTTATATTTTACTAAAAAATCACCGAAGGTTAAAATTGGATTTAAACAAATGTAGGTGGATGTAAATAATATTACATATTGAGGAAACATGGATGTGGATGACAAAATACACCCCAGTAAATACCAAAGTATAAACAATCTCGGATAAAAATGGGATTGTGATATTTCCCTTACCTTAGGTCCGATTTTCTTCGTAAGTGTCCGAACATCCTGTATAATGATTTAAATAATGTCATTGACTTATTAAAGAATCATATTCATTGTTATGATCTCATATATGGTTCACTTATGACTTTATATTACCTGTTCTTTTGTAAATTCCATGTTAAAGAGAGTTGTGGATAAAATTGTTTCATTTGTCGCCCGTGTTTTGACTTGTAATTATTCATATGATTAATTAGATCATGATTACTTAATTCCAGAATATAAAACATGATATATATATATATATATATATATATATATATTCAGAATATACATATATATAATAAATCAGTAAATGGAAAGAAATACACCGTTCATGGAGATGGTAGGCCGTACATACGCATGAACGCTGTTTTCGTTTCCTTATTGAGTTGAACGGAATTAAGTAGATGACATACATATATATACACATAAATCCAGTATCATTATTATGTCATATATTTCATGATTACTTATTATATATACTTTATAATCATTCATTAATGGTTAAAGTGGAGAATGAATCTCATCACGTCGGGGAGACGGTAGTCCGTACGTACGCACGAGCGATGATATCGTTCTCATGATCGTGGGACTGTATTCGAGTGTATGTATACTATTTCAGAATCAATATCACTTTAAAATAATAATATATAGTTATTATTTACACCATTATACCCATCCAAGTAAGGTGGTGGTGGAAAATAGATTTCACCACGGCGTGGAGACGGTATTCCGTACGTACGCACGCGCGGTGATTTCATTTTCCGTAGGATGGATAGATGGTGAAATAGGATTGTTTCATACTTATAATAACATATCAGTATATGAGTGATACTGATGTTATTACTTCATACTGAAACAACCTAAGAAGAATAAGTGGAAGAAGAAAAAAGGTGAAAGAATCAGTAACGGAAATTACCTCTTCTTTGAAGCGCCTCTTTGAGACCTCCTCTTAGGGAACTAAAATTGGTCTTTGAGGAAGACCAGAACCTGTAGGACGTTTCTAGGGAAGTGTAGAAGATAATTTTTCAGGGGTTGGCCGAGCATGAAGGCTCAAAGTTGTGTGAGGAAGAGAGGGAGGAGGTGCCCTTTTATAAGGGAGGAGAGGGGCACCTTTGGAATAACAAAAAATATTATTTTATAATAAAGTCAAGTTCGGTTTTAAATAGATCCAAATTAATTTATTTCAAGGATAAGGTGGGGATGGGTCGAATTCCTTTCATCCAATAGAATTTAGACAAGTTTAGGTTCCTATTTTGACCTTATCATTTAGATTTAACATTAAGTTAAATAATTTTACTTTTACCGTGTCTTCTTGTGTTCTTATACTATAAGGTTAATAAACTTATTATATCAAGCCTAAATAACCCCAAGTTGTTTATTATTAATATATATAACCTTATATAAGTCATTTGGCCAACGCTTAGATTTTTAGGAATAAAATAACAATTAATAATATAATATTTGTTTTAAAAACTATTTTATGTCAATTTTGACACTATTTAGTAATTTATTTTTGTGAAAACCATAACAGAATGATTAGTTCGAAAAAAGTTAATTTAAACTATAATAACATGTCATATTAACCTATAAAAGTATTGTAATTCATAAAAAGTCTCAAATTATATTTATTTGGGTATTTATAACATCAATTATGTCAATATTTCATTAATAAGATAATTACTGCATCATCATTGTGTCATAAATAAATTAAATTATTTAATGTATAAAAATTAAAAATAAGATACCATTATGTAGGAAATCTTTTTATCTTTATAATGAATCTTTATAGTTGAATTTATCTTATGTATAACCCCATATTAAAAATGATTTACTTATTAAACTTTGATTTTAACTATTTTAACCCTTCTTTAAATAAATTAATAATAAATGTCCTAACCTAATCCAAGTGGGCCTAAATGGTCATATTTTATTCCTAAGGTTGTTTTTGGTAGAATTACACTTGTCCAATAGAATTAGGATATGTTTTAGGGTAATAATAATATCATTTTTACCCTTAATTACCCCATTTACTTTTAACCGTGGTAAAAAAAGTAAAAAGTTACTATTCACCAAAAAATTATTTTTATCTCATTGAACCACATTTTACTTACTGACATCAACCATGTCTCTCGGATTTTCGAAATTCCACTCACAGAAGTGGTAAAATTAAGTTTTATGAAAAATTCAGTTTTTTTAACTACCACTTAGTGGTTTCACTATTCATCAAAAAATGAAAGTTTCCAGAAAAATACCAAAAATTAGATCTAAGCTATATTTGATATTATGAATTCAAAAATGATGTCTATTTTATAAAATTCAAAACATATCAGTTGAATTAATTAATTTAAAAATTAATTCCCGTTGTCAAAACAAATAGCGTGTTCTTAAGAGATAATAACTATCAAAAGATTGACACTTGTTTATGACTGGTTTAAATGTGAAATTACATCCAATGACGAAAATTGTATTAAATTGTAAAAATATATTCTAAATATACTTTAAAAACACTCAAATTAATAATTTTTCACTATTAATTATTTCTATTAAAAATAAATTGTTTTTATTTATAATTTAGTAATTTTCACTATTCATCAGAATATGAAAGTTATCCGAAAAGTACCAAAACTTCACCTTAGGCTAAATTCGATACTCCGAATCCAAAAATGAAGTCCATTTTGAGAGCTAAAATTTCTAAAATTTTAAAAGGTGGTTATTACTATTCATAACGGCTAGTTTTAATAATATTTTAATAGAATATCGTTGTTTAGTGAAACTCGGTATTGTGTACTACACACGCTATCGAGGAAGGTCGCGATTGCGTGTAATACAAGGCAAGTCAAGGATGCGTGTTGAGAAAGCTCCTTTTGGTTTAGCGTACAACACAATACATTAATGATATTAAAAAGAATATTTTTCATAAAATCTCGGGGTGTTACATTCTACCCCCCTTAAAATGAATTTCTCCCTCGAAATTCGTCGGGGTTATAAATGGTTTACTATTCGAAAGTTTCTTTGATAGAAACCCACATCTTAAATAGGAATACCAAAACTAATCTTTAAAAACAAAAGTATGAAACTTAACGGTTACCCAAATAAACTAATCACTGGGATTCCACATAGGTGAAAATATGGATATGGGAGAGAAATCTAACCATCATGTTCTGATGGAGAGTGGTAGAGAACATGGCTATGGAAAAGCCAACAATCACAAATCCATAAATTTGTGAAGATCTAAGATTCCATCTGATTCATCAGATATAAGAGTACTAGGACAAAATTTTTTGTTTTCAAGATCATTTCCCTAAAGTTGATGAAATTGGAATTACAAGAAATACATTCGTGATTTTGGTATAGTTTCACCGTTTGCCTTTCTTTGGACAATTTCCACTTCATCTCTTAAAGAAATGAAGTTGAATTTGTCATTCGTGATGTGTTAGTAGATCATGTGATAGAATGATGGGTCATTCCATCTGTCTCAAACAAAAGGTTGGAAAATTTACATAAGGCCATCTATAGTGAGATTAATCTTATATTATTCCTAAAATGGACTTATACTGCTTAATATAATAAAACTAGTTTCTACTAAACAGGGACTTCCTGTAGGCCAGTGGTAGGCGAAAAAGGCCAGTCGCACTTCGGTTGTGGGTTCGATTCCCACAGCCTTGTCCGACGCGATGGGCTGTCGCCCGTCCGACATGTTGTCCTTTTTCTAAAACTATATTACTATAACATCCCATCAATAATATCGAAAAAACAAACTTCTATCCTTAAACAATACTAACTTATGTCCAACATAATCCATTCTAGTCTTTAGGCTTATCCATAATACTACAGTCCATTCTCATAATATAGTGAAAACGATTACTAGAGATTTAATACCATCGTTGATCCCCATATATCATAAGATATGTCTTGTTGGTCACATTCCAAACATTCAAAGGCCTTAATCATGTATTCTCTTGAATACCCATTGAACCATAGTGAAAACTTGAATGCAGTTAAAAGTTAACACTTTTCACATACCAAAATACTCAAAATTCTATATACTCAAACTATGATATCACTTAGTCCTTATATCAATCATGAGCTCATGAATACTGTTAAACATTTCGTTTTCTTGTTTTCCCTTCATTATGTGCATATCATCTTATTTCCAAAAATATCTCAATCACTTTGAATACCACATTAGACCCATACATAAATATTCCAATACTTTATGATACAACAGTATTTTGGAATCCCATTACATAAAAACTTAATCATTCCACCACATCGTTTTCATATTCAACATCGCCCATAGTGATCGCATGTGACTTCCCTTTGTCCTTTGCCTTAAGCGGTTGCTCATGTCGATCATCACTAACCCTTGGATTAGGGCATTTATTGGCATAATGTCCCATCTCCTTGCACATGAAGCATTGAAGTGTTGGTGGTGCGTTCTCTGCAGTGTTTGCTTTATTCACATCATTAGAAACCCTTTTTCCATTACTTCAACACTCAGCTGCTCGATGACCTTCTTTTCCACACTTAAAACATTTTTTAGTCCCTTTAAGACAATCTCCACCATGCTTCTTTCCACACTTTGTGCATAAGGAAACATTCATCTTCTTTTCACCATTATTTTGAGATTTCTCCTTGAACTCTATCTTTCATTTCTTTTCAAAACCATGAGATGGATATGTAACACCATCTTCCATTTCTACCTTCATAGTACAACGCACAATTTCTTCATAGCTACTGAAGTCTCTTATAGCTAATGCCCTTCGAAGACTTGGTTTTAAGCCACTGAAAAATCGATCAACTTTACTTTCAGGTTGGATGATAATTCCAGATGCATACCTTGCAAGTCTTGTAAAATTCACTTCGTATATACCAATAGATTCATCATCCTTCTGCTTCAGCTCAAGAAACTCCTTTTCCATCTTTGTTTGAAGAATACGAGGGAAGTACTTACTGAAAAACAAGTTCTTGAACTCGTCCCATTCCATGGACACAATTTCATCTATTAGCCTCGTATTCTTGATAAGATTCCACCATTGATCATCTTCACCTTCCAAACGATATACTGCTAAGATGAATTTATCATGCTCAGAACAATGAAGAACTGAAAATATCATTTCAGTGGTACTGATCCATTGTTCAGCAACAAGTGGTTCGGAAGACCCACTGAAAGAAGGTGGACGTTGCCTCATGAAGGACTCAATAGAATATTGTTCCATTCTCTTATCATTTGGAAGTCCAGAATGATTCATAGCTTGTGTAAGTATAGCAATAATATTTTTCACTCCATCTCCCATAACATTTGTTTGTTCAGGAGGACAATCATTGCATTGTCCATTGCATTGATCAACACGGTTCCTTCGGGTTCCTGCCATCGTCTAAAACCCAAAAAGAATAGTGTGAGAGGAAAAAATCATGCTAGGGAAAAAAACATAATAAAGGGGGAGTAACTTCAATATCTAACATCTTAGGTTTGATTCTATGATCGTTAGCGTAATTCTAGGACTATAACCTATACGTATAATTAACCTTAAGGACATCCCTAGACATACCTTAGAAATATATCTAGGGATCTCACTAAAGTTCTCGCATCCTAGTTTCCAAAGGTTGACTAAACCTTTCCTCTGATACCAACTGTAGAGACCCAAAGATTGACGTACATGGACATTACATTACTTTTGCGGAATATTTAATACATAACAAAAACACACACACAAGGACCGTAATAGTTTAGTGTCTTTGGAAACTCGGAATATAATCTTCTAAACGTGGTGAAATATCTTCAACATCTCCCATAAAGATCTTCCTTTTTTTTTCTACATAAAACCTTTCTTTATATCCTGGGGAAAAGAAAACATAAAAGGGTGAGCCCAAATGCTCAGTGAGGGTAAACAAAAGAAGTATAAATCACATCATTATCATAAGAACATAACATTTTGGAAATCTTAACCTGCAAAAGAGAGCATAATTTCATAACATGGGATAAATCATAAAGGTGAAATGTTATCCCAATAATAATAACATAAAACCTAAAACTTTGTGGCATACACACATAATCATAGAGAATCATTTCTTATTAGTCAAGACTCATTTCCAAGACTATCTTAGTGGACAAAGTCCCCTTCTGAACCGAGTCACCCTCGTTTCAGTCCTGTTTCACTGAACTAGTATAACCTACCATTCCAGCCATGTCTATCTCATGAGATATAAAATCTTTACCCAATGCATTGGAGGGAGATACAGGTCCCACCCATCTCATAATGATACCATTCTTATGTGTGCCACAAAATCATAAATCATACATCATTTCATAACCCATGTAATAAAAATGGGAATCTTAAACATCATAAAACAATTCATATAAGATAAAGGAATTCATAAAAATATAATTCCATCACAACATAATCAAATAAATGTAACAATAGGGATAAAAACAGAACCCTTTATTATCTTAGATGGAAAATAATTTTGATAAAACACTTGAACTCCATTCTTGAGGAAAATATCCTTTCTGCTTCAAAAACATTTTTCCTTTCTTAACATGTCATACAACTTTAAACTAAAAGAAGTTGATTAAAAATAAACTTGAAAATTTTTAAAGGAAGCTTCTTGGAAAAAATGTTTTAAAAATCCATTCATGCCGTATAAGTTAAAAAAAAATTCTTCATACTTTTGTCGGAAAAGTCAAAAATTACCTCATACGAAAAACGACAAAAGATTCATTTCTTATCTTTTACTAAAAACTCACTGAAGGTTAAAATTGGATTTAAACAAATGTAGGTGTATGGAAATAATATTACATATTGAGGAAACATGGATGTGGATGATAAAATACACCCCCAGTAAATACCAAAGTATAAACAATCTCGGATAAAAATGAGATTGTGATATTTCCCTTACCTTAGGTCCGATTTGCTTCTTAAGTGTCCGAACCTCCTGTATAATGATTTAAATAATGTCATTGAATTATTACAGAATCATATTCATTGTTATGATATCATATATGGTTCACTTGTGACTTTATATTACCCGTTCTTTTGTAAATTCCATGTTAAAGATTGTTTTGGGTAAAATTGTTTCATTTGTCGTCCGTGTTTTGACTTGTAATTATTCATATGATTACTTAGATCATGATTACTTAATTCCAGAATATAAAACATGATTTATATATATATATTCAGAATATACATATATAATAATAAATCAGTAAATGGAAAGAAATACACCGTTCATGGAGACGGTAGGCCGTACGTACGCATGAACGTTGTTTTCGTTTCCTTATTGAGTTGAACGGAATTAAGTAGATGACATAAATATATATACACATAAATCCAGTATCATTATTATGTCATATATTTCATGATTACTTATTATATATACTTTATAATCATTCTCGAATGGTTAAAGTGGAGAATGAATCTCATCGTGTCGTGGAGACGGTAGTCCGTACGTACGCACAAGCGATGATATCGTTCTCATGATCGTGGGACTGTATTGGAGTGTATGTATAATATTTCAGAATCAATATCACTTTAAAATAATAATATATAGTTATTATTTACACCATTATACCCATCCAAGTAAGGTGGTGGTGGAAAATAGATTTCACCACGGCGTGGAGACGGTATTCCGAACGTACGCACGCGCGGTGATTTCGTGTTCCGTAGGATGGATAGATGGTGAAATAGGATTGTTTCATAATTATAATAACATATAAGTATATCAGTGATACTGATGTTATTACTTCATAGTGAAACAACCTAAGAAGAAGAATTGGAAGAAGAAATAAAGGTGAAAGAATCGGTAACGGAAATTACCTCTTCTTTGAAGCGCCTCTTTGAGACCTCCTCTTAGGGAACTAAACTTGGTCTTTGAGGAAGACCAGAACCTCTAGGATGTTGCTAGGGAAGTGGAGAAGAGAATTTGGTAGGGTTCGGCTGATATTGAAGACTCAAAGTTGTGTGAGGAAGAGAGGGAGGAGGTGCCCTTTTATAAGGGAGGAGAGGGGCACCTTTGGAATAACTAAAAATATTATTTTATTATAAAGTCAATTTCGGTTTTAAATAGCTCCAAATTGATTTATTTAGAGGCTAAGGTGGGGATGGGTCGAAATAATCTCATCCAATATAATTTAGACAAGTTTATGTTCCTATTTTAACCTTATCATTTAGATTTAACATTAAGTTAAATAATTTTACTTTTACCGTGTCTTCTTGTGTTCTTATACTATAAGGTTAATAAACTTACTATATCAAGACAAACTAACCCCAAGTTGTTTATTATTAATATATATAACCTTATCTAAGTCATTTGGCCAAACCTTAGATTTTTATGAATAAAATAACAATTAATAATATAATATTTGTTTTGAAAACTATTTTATGTTAATTTTGACACTATTTAGTAATTGTTTTTTGTGAAAATAATAACAGAATGATTAGTTCGAAAAAAGATAATTTAAACTATACTAATATGTCATATTAACCTATAAAATTAGTGTAATTCATAAAAAGTCTCAAATTATATTTATTTGGGTATTTATAACATCAATTATGTCAATATTTCATTAATAAGATAATTACTGCATCATCGTTGTGCCATAAATATATTAAATTATTTAATGTCTAAAAATTACAAATAAACTACAATTATGTAGGAAATATTTTTATCTTTATAATGAATATTTATAGTCGAATTTATCTTATGTATAACCCCATATTAAAAATGATTTACTTATTAAACTTTGATTTTAACTATTTTAACCCTTCTTTAAAAAAATTAATAATAAATGTCCTAATCTAATCCAAGTGAGCCTAAATGGTCATATTTTATTCCTAAGGTTGTTTTTGGTCGAATTACACTTGTCAAATAGAATTAGGACATGTGTTAGGGTAATAATAATATCATTTTTACCCTTAATTACCCTATTTACTTTTAACCGTGGTAAAAAAAATTAAAAAGTTACTATTCACCAAAAAATTATTTTCATCTCATTGAATCACATTTTATTTACTGACATCAACCATGTCTCTCGGATTTTCGAAATTCCACTCACAGAAGCGGTAAAATTATGTTTTATGAAAAATTCTGTTTTTTTAACTACCACTTAGTGGTTTCACTATTCATCAAAAAATGAGAGTTTCCAAAAAAATACCAAAAATTAGATCTAAGCTATATTTGATATTATGAATTCAAAAATGATGTCTATTTTATCAAATTCAAAACATATCAGTTTAATTAATTAATTTAAAAATTAATTCCCGTTGTCAAAACAAATAGCGTGTTCTTAAGAGATAATAACTATCAAAAGATTGACACTTGTTTATGACTGGTTTAAATGTGAAATTACATCCAATGACGAACATTGTATTAAATTATAAAAATATATTCTAAATATACTTTAAAACCACTCAAATTAATAATTTATCACTATTAATTATTTCGATTAAAAAAAATTGTTTTTAATTATAATTTAGTAATTTCCACTATTCATCAGAATATGAATGTTATCCGAAAAGTTCCTAAATTTCACTTTAGGCTAAATTCGATACTCCGAATCCAAAAATGAAGTCCATTTTGAGAGCTAAAATTTATAAAATTTTAAAAGGTGGTTATTACTATTCATAATGGCTAGTTTTAATAATATTTTAATAGCATATCGTTGTTTAGTGAAGCTCGGTATTGCGTACTACACACGCCATCGAGGAAGGTCGCGATTGCGTGTAATACAAGGCAAGTCAAGGATGCGTGTTGAGAAAGATCCTTTTAGTGTAGCGTACAACACAAGACATTAATGAAATTAAAAAGAATATTTTTCATAAAATCTCGGGGTGTTACAAGTATAGTATGTTATTAAATTATACCATAACTATATTAATATTTATTATATCATACATGATTCCTTTATGACTTTATACTACCAATTTAATAAATATTTCCATGTTAAATTAACATTTCGGGTAATAATTTCTTTCTTTATCGTACGTGTTTTAACTCGTTTTTCTTGATAGAATCATTTAGATCATGATATAAATACTTACAGAATATAAACCTTTATTTATATATCATATATATTTATAAAATAAAATTTTATAACAGATAGATATATGAAATTGAAGGCACAGTTTATGGAGACGATATGTCGTACGTACACATAAATGATGTTTCCATTTTCATATCATATTGAACGGAAGTAAGTGAATAAGATATATGTAAGTAAAGATATATATATATCCAATAGAATTATTATTTCATATATTAAATACTTATTAATAAAATATATTTTTATAATCATCGTTGAATGGTGAACGTGGGAATGAATCTCATCACGTTGTGGAGACGACAATCCGTACGTATGCACGAGCGAAAATATCATTATATTGATGGTTAAATTGAATGTAATTATATGGTATATCATATATAAAGGATAATTAACATGTTATATTTGTTATTTACATTATTTATACTCATTATTATACCCATCCAAATAATGAAGTGTTTGAATAACAAACTACACCACGATATGGAGTCGGTAAGCCGTACACACGCACGTATGGTGACTTTTTCATTCATTTGAGGGATATAATAATGAATATGGTTGTACCATTTTTATAATAACATAATATTCTATAGAATATATAGGAGTTATTATTTTATAAACGAAACAACAAATAAAGAGGAAGTGGAAGAAGAAAAGAACTTGAATGTGGTGATGAAATATTTACCTCGTCTCTAGGTTCTTCCTTTTGATTTGATCAAAAGGGCTCCTTAAGATGGATTTATGACCAAAGGAATGCCTCTAGGATGAAGATAGAAAATTTGGGAAGATATTTTCATAGGGGTTTTCCGATCCAAAAGTCTTTGGAGGTGTAAAATTAAGAGAAGGGGAAGTGCCCTTTTATAAGAGAGGTCAGGGTCACTTTAGGAAAAGCTTGAAATATTATTTTATAATAACACTTTTTTGGGTTTATAATGGATAAATAATAATTTATGTATATTCTATGGTGTATATGGGTCTAAAACCTCTTAACCAATAGGTTTTTGACAAGTTTTGGTTACCATTTTAACCTTATCTTTTAGATTTAACTCTTGGTTAAATAGTTTAACTTTTACCGTGTCTTCTTGTATTCTTACACTATAGGGTTAATAAACATTCTATAGACTTCCAAGAGAACCTAAAGTGGTTAATTAATGGAATATATAATATTATTTAAGTCCTTTTTCCGAATATTAGGTTTTTAATAATATTATATCAACCAATAATATTGTATTTGTTTTAAAAATTAATTTATGTCAATTTTGACACTATTCTGTATTTTGTTTTTGTGAAAGTCATAAAAACCTTATCACTTCAAATAAAATTTATCTAATCAACCATAAAATGTCCTATTAATCTATAAAATTAGTGTAATTCATCATAAGTCTCAATTTACATTTACAAGGATATTTATAATATCATTTATTTTAATATTTCCATAATAAGGTAATTACTGCATCATCATTGTACCAAAAATAAATTAAATTATTTATTGTATAAAAATTATAAATAAAATTCCATTTTCAGGGAATATTTTTATCTTTATAATGAATATTTATAGTCAAATTTATATTTTGTTTAACCCTATATAAAAATGGTTTATTTATTAAACATTGAATTTAACACTTTTAACTTTTCTTTAAATAAAATAATAATAAATGTCCTAATCTAATCCATGTGAACAAAATAGGATCATATTTTATTACTAAGGTTTTTTTGGTCTAATTCCACTTATACAATATAATTAGGACATGTGTTAGGGTAATTATAATATCATTTTTACCCGTAATTACCGTATTTGATTTTAACTATGGTAAATAAAAGTCAAAAGTTACTATTCTCCAGAATTATTTTCATCTTATTGAACTAAATTTTACATAATTATGTCAACCAGGTATCTTGTAATTTTTAAATTCAACTCAAAGAAGTGCTAAAATTAATTTTTATACAAATTTGCAAATGGTCCTAGAAGGTGGGTAAAAAACGTTAAAAAGATCAATAAAATTTTATGCATCTAATTTTATTATAAAATTACTCCAATTAATAACGTTGAACTTATATATGTATTATATATCTATTTTTACTTAAAATAAATTTAAATAAAATAAATAATTATTTAAATAAAAAGTCGGATTTAAATAAAAACGCACTGGTTTTCACTATTAATCAAAAATTTAATGTTTTCAGAGAAATACCAAAAACTTAACCTAAGTTAATTTTGATATTAAAAATTAAAAAATAAATTTACTTTTACCAAATTCAATACATGTAAGTTACATTTATTAATTTAAAATTAATTCCTGTTATCAAAACTAAAAAACGGGTTTAAAAAAACAAAAAATTATCAAAACATTGACATGTGTTTATGTAAAATTTAAAAATTAAATTAGTTATAATGACCTAAATTGTATTAAAGTATAAAAATATAATCTAATTATACTTCAAAACCATTGAAATTCATAATTTGACACCATAAATTATTTTTATTAAAAAATTTGTTTTCAATTAAAACATAGTATTTTCACTATTAATCAAAATATGATTGTCATCAGAAAAATAACAAAAAATTTGTCCAAACTAATTTTTTAGGTCCCTATTCTAATGAAGAATTTAATTTCATTAAATGGAATATATGAAAGTGTCAAATATTGGTTTTAAAAAGGGTTCACCATTAAATGATGATAAAATTGTATTTTTTAAAAAATACTTTTTTTATCTGAAAAAATGAATTTGTTCTTATATTATGTCTAAGAAACACATAATATGGATGTTAAAAATATATAGAGTATATAATATTTAAAAATGCAATTAATACTATTAATAACCACTTTTTGATCGGCTAGTTTTGTAAGTTGTGATGCGCTCAAACTCAGTGTTGCGTGTAGCGCAATCTATTGAATTACTTTAATGAGATTACATACAATAAAATATTGGGGTGTTACACAAAATCACTTCTATGAAGTCAAAGTGAGAAATGGAAACAAAATAGAAACCTAGAAGATAAAAAACCCCAATTTAAAATCATAGAAACATGAAACCTAGGTCATAGGAACCCTAGACGGAAGAAACAAAATAAAAAAATGGAAGAGATGGGTGAAGGAGTAGTAAGAAGGAATTAAATTTTATGACCCCCTCAAATATTAAAAAATCCCATTATTTCACCACGGAGTGGAGTTGAATCCCAGGGAGAGGAATGGGACGAGATCCATGAATTCTAGGGGTAAAACATGGGAGGAATAGGGGTGTCTTGGGTTAAAACCTAAGAAGGAAAAATTGGTAAAATAGCACTTTTTAAGTGACTTGGTAGGCTGTGTGGTCTGCCAAAATTTGTGCCAACCACGCAATAGAGTTTATCCAAATACATAGAAAGATGCATGAATTCTTGGGAGAGGGAAAAAGGTTGTGCAACTAACTATAAGGGTTGGAAAATGCTTCATTTTTTTCTACACATTTGGAAGAGATTTGACGCATGGTCATGTGCCTAACCGTGTGGCCTTAACAAACCAACTATATAGGTCACACGGTTTGAAAAGGGATGATGTAAAATTTCTACTAACCATGAACCAACCATGATCCACTCTATTCCAATCCCATGAACCAACATTTATATAATATGACCATAAAAACTCATAGAACCCAAAATATTTCAAAAATATTAAAAATAAAGGTTTGTGTTGGGTTAGGGTGTGATGAAAACAACACGTAACTCATTATTTTTTCAAGATGAACTAATATCAGTGAAAGAGTATTTGAAACATCAATAGTGGTTTTACTCTATGGTTTAGGTGATATATTTTATTGATAATAGTTATACATCGGATTTGGTACCAATGATAACAAATGACAATGTTATCAGAACAATGTGGGTGTTCTATAAAAATCTGTATGAAAGAGGAAAAGGGATAAGAAATAAAAAAATCGTGTGTCAAGTATAATCAGATGTTGAAGGAATTTATTTATATAAGACCTTGAAACTGATTTATAGCTTTGAGAATATTAGGAAATTGTGAAACAAATTTGATAAAAAACCTTATAAATGGATGTCAAGTCTACCTTTCTCAATGGATAGTAATAAGTGAAAGTTGACATTGAGTAACCAGATAACTTTATGCTTGTAGAAGCTAAATGATATGTTTATAGGTTAAAGAAAGCTAAATATGGGTTAAAAAAGAAATAAGGTCATGAGATCCAATTTTAGACAGTTACCTGTGGTTTATAATGTTCAATAAGTTGATAGTGGACAATAACATCTACATCAAAGATAAAAAATATACATCATTTATTATTATTTTTATCTATTCTAATGATATTAGCATTTATATAAATAAATTAATTTTACACAAGGAGTTTTCTTTTGATATAAAAAATATTTTTTTAATGTTCATTCTTATAGAAATAAGGTATGTACTAGGATTATAAATTTCTCAACTATAAGCCTATATCATTCTTTACCATGATAAGTTTTCTTGAGAATATATGAAGAAGTTTTTTAGGATGATTAAAAGATGAAATCATTCACAATTTTAGTCTTACCCATGATTTAGAATGATTAAAAAAGAATGGATGTTGATCAATATAATTCAGAAATCTAATTAGAAGTATTTTTTACCTAACATCTTCAATTCTAGATATTGTGTATGATATTACATTAGATTCAAGTTATCAATGCACTCTCAAGGAATCTAGTTTAATTTATAGAAACTGGATTTCTATTTATATTAAAAGTGTGGTTGGTTATGGAATAAAATATGATAATAATGGAAAAAATTATCAATTTGGATATATAGACATGTATTAGACTAGAAATATAGATCATATACAATCAACATATGGTGGATTTTTCTCTTTTTAAGAAATTTCTGTATGATAAAACACAAATAGGAAATGTTTGGTGACATTAAGTACTACAAAATTGGTATACATTGTTTTAACTCAAGAAAAAAAACAAGGGGGATAAATACACAGTCTAAGAGATCATTTAAAAAATTATTTTAGTTCAATTATTATAAATATAATCCCAAGGGATAAATTTTCTAGACCAAGATTTTGTTAGTTAAGATACTGAGATCATGTGTTCTGTGAACTTTGGGATATTTCCATGATCCAAAGTGTTTTCTTAGATCTAGATTTAAGGAAGAATCCCCAATAATTATGGTGTTTATTGGTGAGAAGTATTTTTGAGTAGATAAATGATATATTATTTTTTGTTGGATTTTATTTCAATATGTAAATCATTTTCAAACTCACCTAATATCATGTTTATCAAGTTAGTTAATGTTTATTTAGAAGTTCATATTTATTTTGAAACAATTTTAGATGCCTTTGACTTATGTTAAAAATGTTCGGTACTAATCAGACTAGGTATAATATTTTAAGTCCTCAATATTTAAGTGTAACCCTAATACATAATGGTAAAATAAATTTTATATTTAATATATATGGGAAACGTGAATTTTCCCTAGCATATATAAGGGTAACATTAATTGTCTATATGATGTTTGAGGTAAAGAAGAATTTTCCCTATGACATGTAAGGGTAATATAATTTTTCCATCTAATACATAAGGGTCACTCTACAAAATAAAGTGATATATAAGGGTAACTTGATAATTATGGGTAATTATAATGGTTTACAGTAATTTTAGAGTGTTGTATATGGGAATAATTTGAAATTTAATCACCAATAAACTATCATATAAAATTTATATAACTCAAAGGGGATCAAAAGTCATCTTAAAGGTTCATTAATAATAGAAAATGTGACTAACATAGATGTAACACCCCAAGTAAATAACGAATATGGCATTTTCATATTTATCCATATATGTGAATAAAATATTAATATTACTTTAAAGGAAACTCTATGCTCGATGGAGTACCCAGTACACAACAACGAGTTTCTTTGAAATCTTACCTTGCACCCTAATAATAAAATAATACTATTTTAAATAGTAGTTAACTCCTAGCCGTTGTAATGGCTGGAATGAACGAATCTAACTACAAAGTGATTATATATGTTTTTCAAATATTTTTAATTTTATCCAATAAATTTTAGAGGCTTAAAATGGAAATGAATCCAATTTTAAGCCTAAATCTTCTAATATTCTTTAAAAGGTCGATTAGCCGCCTTTTTATGGAGAACCCTTTTTAAATATAATTTTGACAATTTTATATGTTTTATTTGACAAAATAAAATCCTTCTTTAGAATCTGGACATCAAAATTTTACTTTGTGTAATCTTCTGTTATTTTTCCGATAAAGATCATTTTTAGTGAAAATGTTGCATTTTAATTCAAAACCACCTTTTAATATGACTTATTTATATGGATAGATTATATTTTTAATTGATATTAAAGTGTATTTAAAATATATTTTTACCATTTAATCCAATGGAGGTCATTGGAATTAATTTCACTTTGAAATTGGACTTAAACTAGTGTCAATATTTTAATAGATACTGTTTCTTAAAAACACACTATTTGTTTTGATAGCGGGAATGAATTATTAAATTAATTAATGCAACTTATATATTTTTAATTTTGTAAAATAGACATCATTTTTGAATTCAGAATATCAAATATATCTTAGGGTGAATTTTTGGAATTTTTCTGAAAAACATCAATTTTTGATGAATAGTGAAACCACTAAGTGGTAGTTAAAGAAACTGATTTTTATTTTAAATGAAACATTACCACTTCTGTGATTTTATTTTCAAAAATATGACATATATTGTTGTCATTAGGATGTAAAATGGGGTTCAATGAGATTAAAATAATTTTTTTTGGTGAATAGTAACTTTTAAGATTTATTAATCACGATTAAAGATAATTAGTGTAATTTAAGGTAAAGATAATGTTATAATAATATGAAATGACCTTGACACATGTACTACCCTTATTGTATGAGTCATGGCCGACCAAGACAAATAGTGGGTCAACTTGGGGACCCCATGGAGTCACTTTGGTAGGAAAATGACATCAATAACTTTTTATTTAATGTTAAAATTAAAATGTCACAAACATGTATTGTTTAAATAAAACAATTCTTACCAGGGGTTATACAAGAAATATTTTTGACTATAAATATTAATTAAAAAGCTAAAAAATTTTCCTACATCATGATATTTTTTTATAATTTTTAAACATTAAATAAATTAATTTATTTATGACACAGTGATGATGCATTGATTACCTCATAAATGAATGATTTAAATAAAATGAGAAGATAGGGTAACATATAAGTCTTACACTTGTCACAAACCTATTGTATGGGTGAATTTTGAGACCTTATCACCTTAGACACGAAATATATCCTCTTGGGACCTTTCAAATCCGAAAATCATTTTATAATAAAGTAATATTTTATAACTTTCCAAGGGTTCCCTTCTCTTCTCTTATAAATGGCCCTCCACCTCTACCACCGTACCCACACCTCTCAAGCCTTTTTCTTGGACAAACCTGCCCATTTAATCTATACACATCCCTATATTCATCATTAAAGCCTCACCTTTGGCAGAATGCTCTTCAAAAAACCCTTTTGGTTCAAACCAAGAGGAGTTACCCGATTTAAAGGTAATGTCTTCACTTGTGTCCTTTTGTTTTACATTGCTTCTTCAAACCCATAAACTATTTTATTCCTTTATTTTGTAACAAAACCTCTATCTTAAATATACTAGGATGTTTTTATACAAAGTATTTGAGCTACACTTACACACACCTCCGTCTAATGGTTAAAGAACATACTGTTTCTGTGGATGGTGAATTACTTCCTCACGAAACGATGATTGTTCAATCTTATTTTAACACCTTTCATGGTGGCCATTATGATGTAACTCTATTTTAAATATTATTTGTATGGTATTTATGTTTCCCATATGCTTATTTATTTTATATTTAAAACATACATTTATGCTTTACATGTTGTGCAATTGCGATAATTTCATACGAGGAAGTGTGGACTACCTCCCCCTCAAGTGATGTGACTCGTTCATGCAATACATGGAATGTATAAAGAATGAAATTAATGAACATATGTGACCTATAAAACATATATATTATACTGGAATTATAATATATATATCTCTCAATTATTTTTAATTCCATTAATATGACAAAGAAATGAAAGTAGCGTTCATGCGTACGTACGGCCTACCGTCACCATGAACGGTGCATTTCATTTCTTTTTCTCTCCAAATGTTATGGAATATTATAAAATGAATATGTACTGGATATATATGATATTTAAATAATTAATACTATTCTGGAGAAGATTTACTTATAACTACATGGACAATCATTTTCAAACAAGTTCATTTTTGACTCATGTACCAAACATCGACAAAAACGTATGATATGAACTCACATTATTAACCAATTATTATAAAATTATAATATGTGATATTAACTGAATAATAATATTTAAAGGAGGACACTAAGCAATTATAAATTGACCAAAGTTTATTATTCAGGAATATAAAGAAACAAACAAGACAAGTCAGACTTGAGGTAAGGGATCCAACCTCTCTCTTTCTTTTTAAGTACTCTCTTTTATGTCATTTCTTTTAAGCTCATATTTATTATGTTTGGAGATGTTATTTTATGTTCCAAATTATGTAATTTTTATGTTCATATTATGAGAGACCCTATTTGATCTCATAAATCCATTTTTGGACGTTTTAAGTGGCGCCGTTAGGCTGCCGAGTTTTTGTAAGGGATTTTTCAACTCACTTTTATTCCCGTGAGATTTATGCTACATTTGCCACTATTTACTATGAGTGGTGTATGTACCACCCATTAATATAATCTTTGTGTAATATAACTTCGTTTATGAGTATTTACATCTATGTTGTATAGTCCTTCTTTCATGGGGTGTACGTTTCAAAAGTTACCCAAGTCGGTAAGGGAACATTTCACCCTCCTCTTTTAAAAAGACTTCTTTGTTATGTCTTTTAATTTACATCTTATTATGTTGGGATATGTTCTTATATATCCTTATTTATGTAAAATTTATTTCCAAGTGATTAGATACCTTTTTTTCTCATCAACTCATTTTCTGAATTTTAAAGCGATGTCGTTAGGCTGTCAAAATTTTACAAGGGAACTTCTTAACGCAATTTCGATTTCTTTGGGCCCAACTTGTAATTATAAAATATTTCATCCTATGAATATGTGGGAATGACCTCTGGTTGTTTTAAACTTAATATCCACTTATAGTGGGTGTATTTATATTTTTCACACATAATTATGAGATTGATTTGTCTTTAATTTTAGGATACCTTCTTAATAAGGGATTTCTTCTCATTTTACATTCCTATTGAGACATCATTGTTGTTATGCACCAATTCACTCTTATATGGTGTATATACTATCCTTTGGAATATTATATCATGAATCCCTTTATTCTCATGATATTATAAAGTTCTGATTAAATGTTATTTCTCAATTATTGTATTTAAGTGTCTCTCATTTTGTTAAAAACCCTTTAACTAAAATATCATTTTAAATGTTTTAATGATTTATTCTTATAAATATTTATCATTAATATCCATGTTTTCACAATGTTTTTAAGGATTTATTTATATGGATATTAATGGTTTAAAATATTAAATGCTCCAAAGTGGTATGGGACACTTTGATTCAAAAATCTCTTTATTAAATGTTTAAAATGGTTTTGAAAATGTTTTTTAGAATTGATTCATTATTTGAATATCTTAAAATGTTATATTGTTATTGCAATGTGGGAATGTTATCTTTACTTTATGATTAAGTTATGTGCTATGATTATGTTATGGTTCTTGGGAATTGTTTATGAAGATGGGTGGTTCCATGATAAACTAAGGGAGGGTGAGCCCGATATAGATCTCTAATGCATTGGGTAACGCGAAGGGGTTAAACATTAAGGTTTCTCCGAAGAGATTTAGGGAATATACTATGATGGGTATTCCAAACGTAACCATGAGGGTTACTCCCTACGTAAGAATGTTATGAATGCCTCACGTTACCTTTATGTCTTATGATTTCTATGAGTTATTCATAAATCTTATGATTTCATGAGGTATGTTAACATGCTTATGTTTTATGAGTAATGTATGATTTCATTGATTCTTATGTATACATGGAATAATGATTTATTTCTGTATTTTTATAACCCTTACTGCGCTTTTTATGCTCATCCCAAGTTTTTTTGAAATGTTTTTCATAGGACATAAAGTTTAATAGGGTCAAGGATGGGATCAAGGAAATTTCAGGCTGTCTAAAACAAGGAACTAGACATGAATCTTTTGTTCAAGAGTTTTTATTTTGTTAAAAAAATGGAAGCTGAGTAGATGTGTCTACTTTGTAATCTTTGAGATGTAATAGTTATGTACTAATTCTCTAAAACATTAAACCTGAAAAGATCCTCAATGTGAATTATTCATTTAATTCAATAATAAGTAATGTTTAAGGCCCGGTCCTTATAGTTGGTATCAAAGGTCGGTTTAGATAACTTTAGATGTTAGAGTGTTGTTTAAGCATAAGTGACAAGTTGTGTATAACCATAGTGGTTATTATATTAGATAGAGTCATTGTTATTTATAATAGTTGGAATGAGTTTGAGATAACTTGGATAATTATATCTTAGTGTTTGTCTTCCTCTTTAGTACATGATGATTTTGTTGATATACTCACACTGACATTTTTAGTTTTAGTAAATGGATGGATCTAGCAGGAACCAAAGTGACAATGGGTTTGAAGGAAACTGTGGTGGTTCTCTAATTAAGAGACTAGATGAAATGGGGGATTCAATGAGGAATCTTGTGGTTATTCTAAACCAACTATAAAGGAGTCATGGTCAACCACTTGATCCTTGGGGAGTTCTTTAACTCATCATGTACGAGAGAACCAACTCGATGTGGAAGTTCAGGTAATAATTATAAAGGTTACCATTAGGGTTTATATGATCCTTACTTTTGAGGTAATTATGGGTTACTATATGCTATGTTGGAATATGAAATACATGAGATAAACTTGAGGTTAAATTAGGTTATGGTTATTTTTGAAGATTTTATCTCTTTTGGGGAATGTTTTAAGAATTATATAGTTTTCAAAAAAGGGACAACACGCAGACCGTGTGACAACCCGTCGCGTCAGACCAAGCCGTGGGAATCGAACCGACAACCGAAGTGCGACTGGTATTTATTGCCTACCACTGGACTACATGAAGTCCCTGGTTAGTTTGACAAATTCTTTTTTAGTTAGATGATCTTATGAATCAAGAATAAGTTGATTTTAGGTTATCTATTTAAATGATTAACCTATAATGGAGAATATGGGATTAGGTTGATTACTTTTCAATATGAGACTTTAAGAGCAACTGATTTTATTTAGAGATAAATGTTAATTTTACCTTGGAAGACTATGTGATTAAATCATTCAAATATTTGGGTTTCAATCTTAGTTTGGTTTATTTTGATAAATTTTATGGCCAAATTGTTTATCGAATGGTCTTCGTTGAACATTGGGTTTTGTTGGAAAAATTTTGGAGATTAAGAATATATTTTATTTTTATAAAGGATTATCCTTTTTGGGTATTATTTAATCTTGTACTAACAATTTTTGTTTAAAGACATGGGAAATATATAGTTCTCTTTTGGGGATTAAGTGATTCTCTATATATTGATTATAGCGCTCTTAATGTGAACAAGTCATCCTAAATACTCATCATTTAGAGAAAGTATGAGTTTGTGTTAGAAATATAGTATAAGATGAAAGTCTACATGACAAGTAAGTATGTTCCCTTATGATTTATTTAAGCTCATAAATAAATTCCTCAATGAAAATTAACTTAAAACAAAAATGTTGTCCGTTAACTTTTCCTACTGGGGAATCAAATACCATTTAACCCATCACAAGTTTGTGATTTTCTTATGGTAAACTTTCTCCTAATCATGTTTTCTATCACTCTCCATCAGAACATGACCCTTTGTTTTCTCTTCCATGTCCATTTTTTCCTACATGGAATCCTAGTATGGGTTAACTCAGGTGACCTTTGTACTTCCCTTTCTTTCTTTTAAAGTGACAGTTTAATTTACTCCTTTTCTGATGTGGGATTTTCAATGAAGTTTCCAAGCAAAATTTTAAAATTGCGAGGAAACAATTCACAAAAGGGAAGAAGGATGTAACACCCCAGGTAAATAAAGAATATGAAATTTTCATATTTATCCATATTTATAAATAAAATATTAATATTACTTTAAAGGGAACGCTATGCTCGATGGCGTACCCAAAACGCAACAATGAGTTTCTTTGAAATCTTACGTTGCACTCTAATAATAAAATAATATTATTTTTAATGGTAGTTAACGCCTAGTCGTTGTAACGACGGGAATGAATGGAACTAACTAAAAAATAATTATATATGTTTGTAAAATATTTCTACTTTTATCCAATAAATGTTAGAGGATTAAAATGAAAATGAATCCAATTTTAAGAATAAATATTCTAATATTCTTTAAAAGGTAGATTAACCGCCTTCTGATGGAGAACCCTTTTTAAATATAATTTCTACAATTTTATATGTTTTATTTTAAAAAATAAAATCCTTCTTTAGAATCTGGACATAAAAATTTACTTTTTGTAATTTTTTTTATTTTTCAGATAAAGATCATTTTTAGTGAAACTGTTGCATTTTAATTCAAAACCTCCTTTTAATCTGACATATTTATATGGATATACTATCTTTTTAATTGATATTAAAGTGTATTTAGAATATATTTTTACCATTTAATCCAATGGAGGTCATTTGAATTCATTTCACTTTGAAATTGGACTTAAACTAGTGTCAATCTTTTAATAGGTATTGTTTCTTAAAAACACGCTATTTGTTTTGACAGCGGGAATAAATTATTTAATTAATTAATGAAACTTATATATTTTTAATTTTTTAAAATATACATAATTTTTGAATTCGGAATATCAAATATAGCTTAGGGTGAATTTTTTGTATTTTTCTGAAAAACTTCAATTTTTGATGAATAGTGAAACCACTAAGTGGTAGTTAAAGAAACTGATTATTTGCTTAAATGAAACATTACCACTTCCGTGATTTTATTTTAAAAAATCTGACATACATGGTGTTCATTAGGAATTAAAATTTAGTTCAATGAGATTAAAATAATATTTTGGTGAGTAGTAACTTTTAAGTTTTATTAACCGCGATTAAAGGTAATTAGTGTAATTTAAGGTAAAGATAATGTTATAATAATATGAAATGACCTTGACACATGTCCTACCTTATTTGATGAGTCATGTCCGACCAAGACAATCCATGGGTCAACTTGGGGACCCCATGTAGTCACTTTGGTAGGAAAATGACATTAATAACTTTTTATTTAAAGTTAAAATTAAAATGTCACAAACATGTATTGTTTTACTAAAACAATTTTTAGATGGGGTTATAAAAGTCATCTTTTTGACTATAAATATTAATTAGAAATCTAAAAGTATTTCCTACATCATGATATTTTTTTTATAATTTTTAGATATTATATAAATTAATTTATTTATGACATAGTGATGATGCAGTGATTACCTCATAAATGAATGATTTAAATATAATGATAAGATAGGGTAAAATATAAGTCTTACACATGTCACAATATTATTTTATGGGTGGATTTAGAAACCTTATCACCTTATCCTTGAAATATATCCTTTTGGGACCTTTAAAATCAGAAAATAATTTTATAATAAAGTAATATTTTATAACTTTCGACGAGTGCCCTCCTCTTCTCTTATAAAAGGCCACCACCTCTACCACCTTACCCACACCTCTAAAGAATTTTTCTCGGCCAAACCCTGAACATTTCATCTCTCCAAATCCCTATATTCATCATTGAAGCCTCACCTTTGGCAAAATTCTCTTCAAGAAACCCTTTTGGTTCAAACCAGGAGGAGTTACCTGATTTAAAGGTAATATCTTCACTTGTGTTCTTTTGTTTTATTTTGATTATCCAAACCCCTAAACTCATTTTATTCCTTTATTTTATAACAAAACAAGTATATTAAATATAATAGTATGTTGTTATATGAAGTATTCGAGCTACACTTACACACACCTCTGTCTAATGGTTAAAGAACATACTGTTTCTATGGATGGAGAATTACTGCCTCACGAAACGATGATTGTTCAATATTCTCTTAAAACCTTTCATGGTGGCCATTATGATGTCAATATATTTTATAGATGATATATATGGTATTTATGTTTCTGATATGCTTCTGTATTTTATATTTAAAACATACCTTTATGCTTTTCATGTTGTGCAATTGCGATAATTTCATACGAGGATGTGTGGTCTACCGCCCCCTCAAGTGATGTGACTCGTTCATGCAATACATGGAAGGTATAAAGAATTAAATTAATGAACTTTTGTGACCTATAAAACATATATATTATACTGTAATTATAAAATATATATCTCTCAATTATTTTTAATTCCATTAATATGACAAAGAACTGAAAGTAGCGTTCATGCGTACGTACGGCCTACCGTCTCCATGAACGGTGCATTTCATTTCTTTTTTATCTCCAAATGTAATGGAATAGTATAAAATGAATATTTACTGGATATATATGATATTTAAATCATTAATACTATTCTGGAGATGATTTAATTATAAGTACATGGACAATCATTTTCAAACAAGTTCTTTTTTGACTCGTGTACCAAACATCAACAAAACCGTCTGATATGAACTCACATTATTAACCAATTAATATAAAATTATAATATGTGATATGAACTGAATAATAATCTTTAAAGGATTACCCTAACCAATTATAAATTTACCAATGTTTATTATTCAGGAATATAAAGAAACGAACAAGACAAGTCGGACTAGAGGTAAGGGATCTAACCTCTCTCTTTGTTTTTAAGTACTCTCTTTTATGTCATTTATTTTAAGCCCATATATATTATGTTTGGGGATGTTATTTTATGTTCATAATTCTGTAATTTTTATGTTCATATTATGAGAGACCCTATTTGATCTCATATATCCATTTTTGGAAGTTTTAAGTGGCGCCGTTAGGCTGCGAAGTTTTCGTAAGGGAATTTTCATCTCACTTTTATTTCCTTGAGGTTTATGATACATTTTACACCATTTACTATGATTGGTGTATGTAATTCCCATTATTATACTATTTTTTTAATATAATTTCTTTTATGAGTATTTACATCGATGTTGTATAGTACTTCTTTCATGGGGTGTACGTTTTGAAAGTTACCCAAGTCAGTAAGGGAAACTTTTACCCTCCTCTTTTTAAAATACTTCTTTGTTATGTCTTTTAATTTACATCTTATTATGTTGGGATATGTTCTTATATAACCTGATTGATGTAAAATTTATTTCCAATTGATGAGATACCCTTTTTGTCTCATCAACTCATTTTTTGAATTTTAAAGTGACGTCGTTAGGCTGTCGAAATTTTACAAGGGAACATCTTAACCCAATTTCTATTTCTTTGGGTCCAACTTGTAATTATAGAATATTTCATCCTATGAATATGTGTGAATGAACTCTGGTTGTTTTATAGTTAATATCCACTTATATTTGGTGTATTTATATTTTTCACACATAATTATGAGATTGATTTGTCCTTAATTTAAGGATACCTTCTTTATAAGGGATTTTATCTCATTTTACATTTCTGTTGAGACATCATTGTTATTATGCACCAATTCACTCTTATATAGTGTATATACTGTCCTTTGGAATATTATATCATGAATACCTTTATTCTCATGATATTATAAAGTTCTGATTAAATGTTATTCCTCAATTATTGTATTCAAGTGTCTCTCATTTTGTTAAAAATACTTTAACTAAAATATTATTTTAAATGTTTTAATGATTTATTATTATAAATATTTCTCATTAATATCCATGTTTTAAAAATGTTTTTAAGGATTTATTTATATGGATATTAATGGTTTAAAATGTTAAAAGCTTCAAAGTGGTATGGGACACTTTGATTCAAAAATATCTTTATTAAATGTTTTAAATGGTTTTGAAAATGGTTTTTAGAATGGATTCATTATTTTAATATCTTAAAATGTTATATTGTTATTTCAATGTGGGAATTTTATCATTCCTTTATGATTAATTTATGTGCTATGATTATTTTATGGTTCTTGGGCATTGTTTATGAATACGGGTGGTTCCGTGATAAACTAAGGGTGGGTGAGCCCGATATAGCTCTCAAATACATTGGGTAACGCGAAGGGGTTAAACGCTATGGTTTCTCCGAAGCGATTTAGGGAATATACTGCGATGGGTACTCCAAACGTAACCATGAGGGTTACTCCCTACATAAGAATGTTATGAATACCTTAAGTTACCTTTATGTCTTATGATTTCTATGAGTTATTCAAAAATCTTATGATTTCATGAGGTATGTTAATGTGCTTATTTTTTATGAGTAATGTATGATTTCATTGATTCTTATGTATACATGGACTAATGATTTCTTTCTGTATTGTTATAACCCTTACTGATATTTTTATGCTCATCCCATGTTTTTTTGAAATGTTTTTCACAGGACATAAAGTTGAATAGGGTAAAGGATGAGATCAAGGAAATGTCAGGCTGTCTAAAACAAGGAACTAGACATGACTCTTTTGTTCAAGAGTTTTTATTTTGTGAAAAAAATGGAAGCTGAGTAGATGTGTCTACTTTGTAATAATTGAGATGTAATAGTTATGTACTAATTATCTAAAACTCTAAACCTCAAAAGATCCTAAATGTGAATTATTCATTTAATTCAATAATAAGTAATATTTAAGGGCGGGTCCTTATAATAGTTAGGATGATCAAAGTGTTTTTATTTTAATGATAAAAAAATTGATTTTTGTAAGGTAGTTTATTTTCTTAATTTCAAATTTGAAATAATAATTTTTAGTGGGAAGATCCTTGTTTTTTCTATATATTATATTTTTTCTTCTCCACAAATATTATTTTATAGTATGAATAAAATAATAAAAATAAAAGAAGAATAAGTGTTAAATATGATATAATAAGTAGGTTACATCACTATTATTAAATTTTAGTGTGAGTGTGAGAAGTTTGAAAGAATAATAAAAAATAGAACATTTAGATTATTTTTTAAAGAATCAGCATATTATTTATAATAAAAATGGATTTTATTTTTCTCTATAGAATAAAATTACACAAGTTTATATATTTTTTGTATTCCATGAGATGAAGGATAACACTTACTCTTTATATCCTACATGATGATTCAGTTTGATCATGCAATCATGGATTTTAATAGATCATTCAAATGATGTGACTGCAAATTTGAGTGGTGAAACATGTAAAAATATATTGGGATTATAATTTTTTATGACTTTGTGTGTGTGGAAATATTCTATCCATTCAATTTAATAGGTGTTAATTTTTCTTGATTGAAACATGAAATGGGTATTGGATTTCAAAACTTACCCCTAGAAAATTCTAATTGATTTTCCAGCTGATTTTCAATATCACATCAGCATATCTCCAAGTTCAACCTTATCGAAACCAACCCAATGATTATTAATTCCATAAAAAAATTATAATGATAATACCAATATCATACCCTAATATTTAAAATTCAAAATTCACTCACCTCACAAACCCTAACCTTAAAATGAGAACCCAAGGCATAAAATATCAAAAAAATCAAACCAAAAGAGAAAACAAAACATGGTATAATCCTTCAAAAGTGTTTAATTTATCAAAACTCAAACATAACCCCATAATCATCTAATATGAATTAATAATAATATAAACTATCTACCCAAAGAATAAGATTTTAATTTTGTAAAATAAACCATAAAAAACACATTTAAAAAAATATATCATATCTGAAAAAATATATTTTAATTAAAACAAACACTTCATTAAAAAGAAACCATATAATTTTCTAACACTAAATCCCTACTCTTAAACACATTTCTGTAAAACCAATATTAAATACTTAGGGTCCTTAAATAAAATAAATCCATTTAAATAAAAAAATTAATCGTTTTCAATCTAATAAAGTATTTTTATAATAAAAACTAATTTTTTTAAACATTTAAAAATTAACCCCTTAGAATATAATAACACTAATTGCTAACATTGAAAAATTTCACTCAAATAATTAACTCACCATAAAAAACATGTATTCCATGATATATAATTATTATTTTTTAAATTATAATATAGTTTATTTAATTATATTTCATATCTAATTTTTTTATCGTAATACCAATCACCAAAACTCTAAAGTAATAAAGCATATAATAATATCTATAACAATAATATTTTAAAATCATACTCAAATTAACTTGAAAAAACTCGTTCAAAAATATTTATCAAGAAAACCAAGAAAAGTTAGGAAACCACTCTATGTATGCTTATAGAAATCCAATAAGTTGTATCCATTTAAATAAAATTATCATCTAAATCATATTCTACCAAAATTCCCAATTTCAATTGAAATAAATTTTTAAAATTCTATAGAAATAACATAATTTTACAGGAATTCCATCATTAAATAATTTGTTTACTAATAAATCGTTAATGGAATGAAAAGCATTAATATAATATTCTTCTATAATCCTTGAGGAAAAACCCCTAGGGTTGTAAGGGTATTCTAATGCTCAATTGAAACCATTGAGACTAAATCCCAATATCATCCCATGGGAATCAAGCAAAAAGCAATGGATAAGAAAAAAAGTTAATAAAGTAAATATAAAATGTTTTTCCATTAATAAATTTGTTTATATAATAATATAACAACAGAATATCTCTAAAAAATTCTACAAAATTGAGATTTCCAAAGTCGGTAGTAAATATATAAGGCCCCAACCTTAAACCTTACTTAATCTTGAGTTAATACAAGATTACACATTGAGGATCTTTTCAGGTTTAGAGTTTTAGATAATTAGAACATAAAACTTGCATTACATTCCACATTTAAACAAAGTGGTTACATAAAAGACAGGATTCATTCTTCCCATCAACGGAAACATTTTTAAAATAAAACTTGAATTCTTTCTTGACACATCCTTGACAATATCATCACATCAAGTACCTTTACCTTGACCTGTGAAAAACATTTTAAAAACTTCGGATGAGCATAAAAAATCTCAGTAAGGGATATAAAAATATGGAAAGGAAACATGAGTTCATATATACGTAAAAATGAAATCATACTTTACCCATAAAACTTAGGCACTTTAACATACCTCATCAAACCATGAATAAATCATAGAAATCATAAGACATAAAGGTAACTTGATGCATTCATAACATTCTTACGTAGGGAGTAACCCTCTTGGTTATGTTTGGAATACCCATCACTGTATATTCCCTAAATGTCTTTAGAGAAACCTTATCGTTTCACTCCTTCACGTTACCCAATGCATTAGAGAGCTATATCGGGCTCACCCGCCCTTAGTTTTTCACGGAACCACCCGTCTTCAAAATAATGCCCAAGAACCTCAACATAATCGTATCACATAAAACATGTATAAAGTAAACATAACATTTCCACCATTCAATCACAAGATATCCATACAACACATTGATATAAAAACATTATGAAAACCATTTTCAATACCAAAATAAAAGAAAAGTAAAACATGGTATTTATTTTTCTTTTAAAAAGAAGGTATGGCTTGTAGAGGAAGCCAAAACTCAAATAATGGTCACGACGGTGGAGAAGTCGTTGTCACCGCATACGTACGACAGAAACATTCCCTTTTGTCATTTAGTAAAACGATTCGTATAAAAAGATTCCTTTTGGATAGACGTAAAAATAAAAGGGGTTTATACACCCTATAAATGAAGGTTGTGTATAAAACAAAATATTCCTCAATGAAAGGAGATTGAGACGAAGTCCCATACAAAGACGGTATCCTTGGATTAAGGATAAATCTGTTACATAACTATGTGTGAAAAATGAATACACGAAATATAAGTGGGTATTAAGTGTAAAACAATCAGAGTACATTCACACATAACCATAGAACTACATATTCAAGGTGTACATGTTTATCCCAAAGAATCGAAATTGGGTTAAGAAGTTCCCTTGCAATAATTAGACAGCCTAACGGCGTCACTTCAAAATTCAGAAAAAAAGAGTTGATGAGAGATAAAAAGGGTATCTCATCACTTGGAAATAAAATTAAAATCAATAAGGATATAGAAGAACATATCCCAAAATAATATTATGTGAATTAAAAGACATAACAAAATAAGTCTTTTAAAAAGAGGAGGGTGAAAGGTTCCCTTACCGACATGGGTATCTTTCGAAACATACGCCCCGTGAAAGAAGGACAATACATCATTGATGTAAATACTCATAAATGAAAGAATACTACACAATGAGTAAAATAATGGTCAGTACATACACCACTCAAAGGAAATTGTGGCAAATGTAGCATAAATCTCACGGGTATAAAAGTGAGATGAAAAATCCCTTACGAAAACTCGGCAACCTAACGGCGCCACTTAAAACATCCAAAAATGGATTGATGAGATCAAATAGGGTATATCATCACAGTAAAATAAAATGTACAACAAGAGGAATAGAAAAGAACATCCCCCATCATAACAAATAGGAACTTAAAATACGTGACATAAAGGGGGTACTTAAAGAGAAAGAGAGGGGTTAGATCTCTTACGAAGAATCAGCAGCCTAACGGCGCCACTCAAAACTTCCAATATGGATTGATGAGAGAGAATAGGGTCTCTCATCATATGAACATAAAAATTACAGTAAGATTAATATATAAGAACATCCCAATAACAATAAAGACGAGCTTAGAAGGAATGACATAAAAGAGTGTACTTAAAAAGAAAGAGAGGAGTAGGATCCCTTACCTCGGGTCCAACTTGACTCGATCATTCTTTAACATCCTGAATAATAAACTTGAGTTAATTTCCACTTGATTAAGAACCTTTTTCTTGTTCATTATTACTTTTATATCACTTATTTCCATGTTAAAAACATTATCTAATCATTTAAGTTAATAATGTTTGTTTTGTCGATATTTGGTTCTTAAGTCAAAAGTGGACTTCTTACAATTACATGTTGTTCGTGTGGTCAAATGTTCATTATATCCAGAATTATATTCATGATTTTGATATCATATATTTCATATATATCCATAATATACATGTATTTATAATATTACATAATCATTTAGAGGTAAGAAATGAAATGCACCGTTCATGGAGACGGTAAGCCGTACGTATGCATGAACGCTACTTTCATTTCTATTTCATATTTTTATGGAATGGAATAATAATGATATAGAGGTATATTTTACTTCTAGTATAACATCATATATAATAACTTTATATCCATCCCTTATACGTCCCACATATGGCGTTAACGAATCACATCACTTTGAGGGGGCGGTAGTCCGCACTTCCTTAAATAAAGATATCGCGTTTACCCATAATGGAAACCATAAAGGTATGCAAAAAAAGAAAAATACAGAAGCTTAAGTAAACCATAAACATATTATATATCATATATAAATATAGTGACATCTTAATGGCCACCTTTCAAGGTGTTAAAAGAATGTTGAACAATCATCGTTTCGGGAGGCATAAATTCGCCATCCACGGAAACAGTATGTTCTTTAACTATTAGATGTAGGTGTGTGTAAGTGTATCTCGAATCCTTCTTATAAAAAAATCCTAGTATATTTAATATACTAGAGATGTTACAAAAGAAATGAATAAAAAGAGTTTAGGGGGTTGGAGAGGCAAAATAAAACAAAAGGACTCAAGTGAAGACATTACCTTAAAATCGGGTAACTCCATTTGGTTTGAGATAAAAGGCTTCCTTGGGAAGACTTCTGCCAAAAGTGAGGCCTCAAGGAGTTAGAGAGGGAATTGTAGAGACGAAATGGGCAGGGGCTTGCCGATCCAAAGGCTTTGGGAGTGTGGGTAAGGAGGTAGAGGTGGGGGCCTTTTATAAGAGGAGAGGAGGGGCACTCTTGGAAGGTTAAGAAAAGTCACTTTATTTTAAAATGGTATTCGGATATAAGAGGTCCCACATTGATTTTTTTCGAGGTTAAGGTGATAAGGGTTAGAAATCCACTCATACAATAGGTTTTTGACATGTTTAGGTCCTAGATATTACTTTATCTTTCCATTTTATTTAAGTCGTTAAATAATGAGGTCATCACTGCATCATCATGATGTCATATATAATTTAATTTATTTGATGTCTAAAAATTATAAAAAAAATACTATAATTTAGGAAATATTTTTAGCTTTCCAATGAATATTTATAGTAAAAAATATGATTTGTATAAACCCATGTAAAAATTGTTTTAGTAAAACATTTCATGTTTGTCTCATTTTTTACTTTAACTTTAAATAAAAAGATATTAATGTTATTTTCCAACCAAAGTGGCTTCATGGGGTCCCCAAGTTGACCCATGTGTTGTATTGGTCGACCATGACACATCCAATGAGGTTAGTACATGTGTGAAGTTCATTTCATATTATTAAAACATTTTTTTTACCTTAAACTACACTAATTACCTCTAATCGCGATTAAAAACATAATAAGTTACTATTCACCAAAAAATTATTTTTATCCCATTGAACCACATTTTACTTCTTATTGAAAACCATGTATGTCGGATTTTTGAAATTAAAAACACAAAGATGGCAAAATTTCATTTAAAAGGACAAATTAGTTTTTATAAGTACCACCTAGTGGTTTCACTATTCATAAAAAATTGATGTTTTTCAGAAAAATCCCAAAAATTCACCCTAAGCTATATTTGATATTCTGAATTAAAAAATGAAGTATATTTTACAAAATTCAAATCATATAAGTCACATTAATTTATTTAATAACTAATTCCCGCTGTCATATCAAATAGCGTGTTTTTATGAAACAATAAGTATCAAAAGATTGACACTAGTTTAAGTCTGATTTCAAAGTGAAATTAATTCCAACGACAACTATTGGATTTAATGGTAAAAATATATTCTAATTTCAGTTTAAAAACAATTCAAAAGATAATCTAATCATATAAATAAATTAGATTAAAAAGAGGTTTTGAATTAAAATACAACTTTTTACGCTATTCATTAAAAAATGAACTTTATCAGAAAGATACCAAAAATTTACATAAAGTAAATTTTGATGTCCCAATTCTTAAGAAGAGTTTTATTTAGTCCAAAAGTATGTATAAGAGTGAAATAAACTATATTTAATGATAGTTCTCCATCAAAAGGCGATAAGTGAACCGTTAGTGAAAATTAGGGCATATACGCCTAAAATTGATTTCTTTCCGTAATTTATGACTTTATCTTTTATTGGATAAATGTAAAAACATTTAAAAACATATATAATAATATTTTAGTTATTTCTATCCATTCCCGCCAATACAACGGATACATGTTAACTACCATTTAAAATAATATTATTTTATTATTAGAGTGCAACGTAAGATTCCCAAGAAACTCGTTGTTGTGTGTTGGGTACGCCATCGAGCATAGCGTCCCCTTTAAAGTCATATTAATATTTTATTCAAAAATATAGATAAATATGAAAATTTCATATTCTTTATTTACCTGGGGTGTTACATCCTTCCCCCCTTTTGGGAATTGCGTCCTCAAAATATTTAAAATTGAGCTTGGAAACATCCTTGAAAGTCCCACATCGGAACAAGAGTCGGTAAAACAATCACTTTAAAAGAAAGGGAGAGAAGTACAAATGTCACCCATGTTAACCCATACTAGGATTCCAAGTATGAAAATATGGATATGGAGGAGAAAACAAAGGGTCCTGTTCTGATGGAGAGTGGTAGTAAAAATGTCTAGGAGAAAGTTAACCATAAGAAAATCACAAACTTGTGATGGGTTAAGCGGTATTAGATTCTCCAGTAGGAAAAGTTAATAGTCAACCTTTTAGTTTTAAGTTACTTTTTATTGAGGAATATATTCATAAGGAAACATAATCACTTATCATGTTGACTGTAAAGACCCATAAAATTCAAGGGAAATTTTTTCTTAATTTTCTTTAGAATTTTTTACAAGAGCGCGGTTTCAGACGGCACCTGATTCCGAGGCCCGGAGTGCCCGGAATCAATTTCCGAAGTTTGGCTCGGGTACGTTCAGTGAACGAACGAGTGGGAATTCCTAACTTTTGATCCGGTGCTCGGAATTGAAATCCGAGGGCACCGATGAACTCGCAGCGCCGATATTCGCTTAAAGAGACCTTTTTGGGAGTTGCGTTTGTTGCGGGACGAAAGTTAGTTTTTGGGAGAATTATAAAAAGTTGAATAAAAAAATGTGAATTCTTTTTATTTTACTTTTGTAGGTTAACTCCTCTCAAAGGGAGTTAGGAGTGGGACCCACACCCACTTAACCTCTCTTGAGAGGATTAAGTGTGGTGGGACCCACACGAACCTAAACCTCCCATCTTCCCCCTTAAACTCCCCTCTCTCCCTCTTAAAAGTTTGTTAACTTAACATCTAATTAATTACACATGACATGTATAATTAATTAAGTGTTATGTTTTTGAATTTGAAGTTTTGAATTCCTTGGCTTGGTAAATAAAATAAGGAGGAACCTTATTTTATTTGGTTAGTTTTGTTTAGCCAACTTGTGAGGAATTTTGAGAGCTCCTCCTCCTTCTTCTTCAACCTTGACGAAGAACGCTCAAGCTCCGACGAAGAACGCTCAAACTCTGACGAAGAACGCCGCTCCTCTCTTCTTAGTCTTCCGTGTCAACGAGAGGGAACGCCGCTTCCTCCTCGGACTCCCTTCGTCGACATAAGAAGATTCGCCAACGACGTATCTCTTCGGGCGTATCTCTTCGTCATCGGATTTGACGAACGACGACCGCGACGCCCGACCTCCGCGACGTTGTCTTCCGCGGGACGTTGTCAAATCTTCGAACCTATACCCGAGGTAGGGGTTGTTGATTATTGTTTAATTATTTTATTCTTGCTCGTGGTTCGCATGACTAACGTGAGGATATTAAATATTTAAGTTTTGTTTTAACGTGAGGGGGCCGGACCGTATGAACACGGCCGAACCCCCTCCTCTGTTCTTGGTGTTTTATTTTGCGGATGAATCAAGGTGGCGTGGTGCCGTCGCACCATGCGGATATTCGCCCATATCTTTTTACGCGACGCCGTCGCGCGCGCACCATGGAAGAATCATCAAGAACGCGACGCCATCGCGCCGCGTTGAAGGAAATCAAAGGCACGGCGGAGGGGCGCGGTGCCGTCGCACCGTGCCGGACAACGAACACCGCGACCGGTTCCGGGCCGCGGCGGGACGAGGAGACCGGCGGCCGGGCCGCCGGCGTCGGAAGCCAAAGAGGGAACCGGATTTTCCGGTCCCGTTGGAGAAAACCGGCCGGCAGTTGGCCGACCGGAAGGTCAAAGGCCGGGGGAAATAAATTCCCCCGGCCAGCTCTAAAAACCCCCCTCATAAAGAGGGGGGCGGTTTCCTTGAAGGGGGGTAGGAGGCCCCCCGGTTTTCTTCAAGCCGGCCCCCACGTGGGGGGGCCGTTTTTTTTCAAAGGGCGCGGCATATAGTCGCGCCGCCTCCCAATCAAGCGGGGGGCTTTACCCCCCCCCCCCCCCCCCCCCCCCCGCGTGCTGCCTCCGTGCGGCGCCAGGCTGCCGCGCCGCTGGCCGGCCGACCGGGCCGTGTCGGTCCCGGGTCGGGTTGACCCGGTTCGGGCCGACCCAGGGGGGGGGGGGGGGGGGGGTCGGGCCGGGTCGGCCCGGACCCGGACCCCCCCGTTTCGAATCGGTTTCGGTCTTTTGGCCATAACTTGAGCCACGGACCTCAGATTGACGAACCGTCAACGGAAACGCAATCCTTGGATCGAGACGGTCGTTTCGGTATATCGCACTCAAGGTTTCGAATTACTTTGAGTTCGGCCAGGTTGGTTCGTTCACGAAACCAACCGGGCCTTCGGAGCGGAAACACTCATATCTTGAGCTACGGACGTCCGATTGACGTGCCGTCAGCTGTGTTGTGTTCCTCTTAGTGAGACGAATCTTTTGGCATACTCCGCCCGAGGTTTGGATGTAGGTGGAGTACGGTTGGGTTAGTTTTGCCTTAAAAACCAACCGGGCCCCGGGGACGAAAATGCCAATAACTCTCAGACCGGGCGTCCGATCGACGCGCCGTCTGTTGCGTTGAGTTCCTGTTGACGATACAGAACTTTTGGATACATAAACTCTGGAATTTGTGACAGTTGATGTATCAGCCTCTCGGCTCGTGGAGCGGACCCTCCGAACGAGCTTGCTGTGTGCGGGAACCCTAGTGCTGGCTGCGACTGTTCTGTGACTACTACTGCTACTACTGCTACTATGACTGCGACGACGACAGTACAGAGATCCTTTGTGGATTCGACGACGACGACTATAGCACTCAGCGATCCTACGTGGATCAGTGCTACAGGTCCTGTGTGGGCCCGATCCTGTGTGGGTCCGATCCTGTGTGGGTCCTTGCGCTCAGCGATCCTGTGTGAACCAGCGCCTACAGGTCCTATGTGGGCCCGATCCTGTGTGGGTCTTTTGGGGGGGTTAGTTACCTATCGATCCTTCGTGGGTCCGATGACTTAGATGGATCAGAGATCATCTTTATCGTCCTTTGAAGAAGTATACCTGTGTGAGCTGAATCTGTTGCTTTCCTGTGTGGATTGTGTTGTGCAATCCTGTGTGGATTACGTTTTTCTTTCCTGTGTGGAATACGTTTACTTTCCAGTGTGGACTGAGTTCTACTTGGGCTCGGAGGTTGGAGCGTATTTTAAATTGATGACTTAGGTATATGTATGGGAATATACCTAAGCAGTGTCGGTTATTACTTCATGATTGTTCCTTTCTTCGTGGTTTATCCTTTGTGGATTTGAGAGACCTTTAGGGGTCTCGGGGTCCCTACTGAGTAGCTTATACTCACCCCTGCACGGGCTTTTCCCGCACTACGTTGTGTTGGTTGCAGACGACGGACAGCGTTGACCTTAGCTGAGGCTTGAAGAGCGGGACGGTACCCGGAGGTGGACCACTGGGCGGGACGTGCTCGGAGAGGACGGCGGGACCCGTGGAGCAGAGGAGCTATCTGTACCCACCCTTCAGGTGGGATTTCCAGTGGACAGCTCGGTGTATCGGCTTTTACCTTTCAGTTGCTGTTTTCCCTTTCGAGTTGTACTTTACTTTCTGTTTGGGTTTGTATACTGGCCCATTTACTTTTCCGTACTTTCAGTTGTACTCTACTTTTTCTTAGTGTTTACTTTCCGCTTTCTTACTCTGTGGTGTTTGTTTACTTTACAAAGTCAATGCCTTCCCTTTTTACCGGGATTTTCGCCTTGGTGCTAGTCGCCAGCCCCTGGCCTATGGAAGGCGGGCTTGGGGTAGTCACGGCACGGACCCCGAGGGCGGGTCGTGACAAATTGGTATCAGAGGAGTTCGGTTCTACCACGAACTCTGGTCTTTTCTATGTGAAGCAATAATGTTTAGCGTATTGAGTGTGGTTATCAGTCCAGGGAGTCAAGTGTTGGTGCGGCGGCCGACGTATCCGTACACCAGGACCCTGACTTCTGATTTCCAACTTAATGCACAAAAACATTGATTGCGTGTGTGTTTCAAAGTTTTCTTTGTGATTACTTATATCAGCTCACCAGGTATACTGTTCTGACCGTGGCGCACCTGTTTCCTTTTCAGGATGGCCCCACGACGGCAGCCAGCTAGGGTTCCGAGAGTCGAGCGTGACGACAGCCCACCGAGCGACGAGGCCTCGATGCAGGGCCCTTTGTCAGCAGTAGCACCGGCGGTAGTTCTACCCGCCGAGCCCCCGATGCTTCCAGCAGCAGCCGCTGACGATGCACGTCGCCTCAGCGCACTGCATGAGTTTCAGCGCCAGCGACCGCCCAGGTTTCGCGGGGAGACGGATCCCCAGGCAGCAGAGAACTGGCTGGAGGCAGTGGTACGAGTGTTTAGGCTAGTGAGGACACCAGCAGACCTCATGGTGATCCTCGCTGCGAGCCTACTACACGCAGCAGCAGGACGATGGTGGAGCTTGATGCTCCAGGTGCACGATGAGGCATCTCTACTTTGGACGGACTTTTAGAGCCTCTTCCGCTCGGAGTTCGTCCCAGCCACCCTTCGTGCGGTGCGTATCCAGGAGCTTCTACAGCTGCGGCAGGGCAGCATGACGGTCGCTCAGTACTCGGCGAGATTTACCATTCTCTCGCGCTACTCGACCGACATGGTACGTGACCCATTCTTCCGGGCCCGGACCTTCGAGCAGGGTTTGAGACACGAGATCAGGGCATTGCTGATCTCCCTCAGCATACCGACTCAGACAGGAGTACTGGAGCGGGCCCTTCTGATCGAGAGCTTCCTTGCTGAGTCTACACCAGCACAGTGACCCACCGCAGGGCGGCACGTGGCAGAGTCATCTGCATCAGGCAGTCGACGGATGACTCAGGGGTCCAGACTGACCAGACCTTCGGGCAGATGATCTTAGGGCACTGGCTCAGCAGTGCGGGGCACACAGCGAGGAGCCAGTCTTTCGAGAGGCAGACAGTGCTACTCGTGCGGCGGGCAGGGCCACATGGCTCATGATTGCCCGACCCGCCGTGCCGAGGAGCAGCAGTCAGTTGATGGACCACCGAGGCAGAGGCAGAGGGTCGACCGTGGCGGTCCGCATGGAGGAGGCGGACGAGGCAGCGGAGCTGGAAGAGCAGCCGGTGGTGGGCGACGCTTTGGGGCTCTGCCACCACCACCACCAGGAGGTCCACCCTGACCACAGGGAGCTGGCGGGCAGAGACAGGCACAACTCCAGGCAGCAGAGGCCTACGACCACGGCGCACCCGAGATGATTCGAGGTACTATCTGTGTCTACTCCACCCTTGCTGCAGTTCTTATAGACACAGGAGCGAGTCACTCTTTCATAGCCGCTGCCCTTGTTCGGAGCTCGAAGATTCCGACAGAGCCATTGGCTCGATCCCTACGGCTAGAGACTCCTACGGGAGCAGACTCGACGATTACGCACTGGTGCCGGCAGTGTGAGCTTACTCTAGGAGGCGAGAGCTTCGGCTGTGATCTTCTTGTAGCAGCGTCGAGGCCTTACGACGTCATCTTCGGCATGGATTGGCTATCTACGGTCCATGCACAGATTGACTGTTTTAGGCGCAAGGTGCGATGTGTACGCACCGACGAGAGCAGGTTCACCTTCACCGGCGAGAAGGGAGCCTTAGCAGCACAGGATGGACTTCCACGGAGGAGAGGACAGCCCATCACCCATCAGTTGTCTAGCCTTATCCTTGGAGCAGTTGACGTACGGAGTCCTGGTTTTCCTGCAGTGGTGGATCAGTTTGCGGACGTTTTTCCCGACGATGTTCCAGGGCTACCTCCTCGCAGAGAGGTAGACTTTTATATTGACTTGTACCCCGGGACAGCCCCGATATCCACTCCAGCATATCGGATGGCCCCCGCCGAGCTTCGAGAGCTACGGGTACAGTTGGAGGAATTGCAGGGCAAGGGGTTCATCCGACCCAGTGTTTCACCCTGGGCTTCCCCGATTTTGTTCGCCAAGAAGGCGGACGAGAGCTTACGTCTTTGTGTTGACTATCGTCGCCTGAACCAGGTGACAGTGAGGAACAAGTATCCGCTACCGAGGACTGATGACCTCTTTGATCAGCTCAAGGGAGCATGGTGGTTCTCGAAGATAGACCTCAGGTCAGGCTATCATCAGCTCAGAGTCAGAGACGAGGATGTGCAGAAGACAACTTTCAGATGTCGGTATGGCCACTATGAGTTCTTGGTTATGCCATTCGGTGTAACCAATGCTCCAGCAGTGTTCATGCTCTCATGAACAGGATCTTTCAGCCATACCTCGATCGGTTTGTCGTGGTCTTCATCGACGACATTCTGATTTACTCTACGACAGAGGAGGAGCACGCCTATCACTTGCGAGTTTTACTAGACACACTCCGAGAGCAACAGCTTTATGGTAAGCTCTCGAAGTTCCAGTTCTGGATACGTGAAGTCCACTTCTTGGGACACGTTATCTCTGAGGCGGGAGTTGTAGTGGATCCCGCGAAGATTGAGGCTGTGTTAGCTTGGGAGCCACCCAGGAGCGTGACTGAGGTTCGGAGTTTCTTGGGACTAGCTGGATACTATCGGAGATTCGTGCCAGACTTCTCTAGAGTTACGGAACCACTCACAGCTTTGACGAAGAAGGGGAAACCCTTCGTATGGTCAGACAGATGTCAGCAGAGCTTCCAGGAGCTGAGACAAAGATTGACCTGCGCACCTATCTTGAGGTTGCCTGAGGAGGGAGTAGGGTACGTAGTTTACTGCGATGCGTTAGGGACCGGATTCGGATGTGTTCTGATGCAGGAGCGGGCAGTGATCACCTATGGATCACGTCAGTTGAGGCCGCATGAGCAGAACTACGCTACCCATGACCTGGAGTTAGCAGCAGTGGTCTTCGCTCTGAAGACATGGCGGCACTATCTGATGGGCGAGCGCTTTTCAGTCTTTTCTGATCATCAGAGTCTCAGGTATATCTTCTCTCAGAAGGACCTGAACCTGAGACAGCGACGATGGCTCGAGTTCCTCCAGGACTATGACTTTTAGATAGTCTATACTCTTGGGAAGGGGAACGTAGTAGCCGATGCCCTTAGCAGGAGGACGGGCATTCAGCTACTTGAGGAGGCGAAGGAGCAGCTAGCCTCTTTGCAGATATCCTTCGTGGATAGTGATGGAGCAGCCTTCCTTCAGTCTCTCACAGTCACTCCTCCACTACTGAAGTGGGTCAGAGAGGCACAGCGTGAGGATGCTGACTGTGAGACACGGCATGCACAGATATCCTCGGGACAGGCACCTTATGGTTTCTCCCTTGGAGCAGAGCACGACATCCTTTTCCGAGGACGTACCATGGTACCAGTCGCTTTGCGAGAGGAAGTGCTGAGAGAGTTTCACACTTCTCCTTTGGCGGTACATCCTGGAGTGGCGAAGATGTACCAGGACCTCAGACGACAGCACTGGTGGCCGGGCATGAAGAAGGCAGTAGCAGAGTTCGTTTCTCGATGCCTCACCTGCCAGTAGGTGAAGGCAGAGCATCAGGTACCAACAGGCTTGGTACAGCCCTTGGAGGTTCCGGAGTGGAAGTGGGACGACATATCTATGGACTTTGTAACTGGACTTCCACGTACTTCCAGAGGTCACGACTCCATCTGGGTGATTGTTGACCGACTCACCAAGTCGGCACACTTCTTACCCATCAGAGAGCAGGGCTCAGTGGAGAGCTTGGGACGTCTCTACGTTCAGGAGATTGTGCGGCTCCACGGCGTGCCATCATCTATCGTATCCGATCGAGATGCCCGCTTTACTTCTCGACTTTGGAAGGAGTTGCAGGAGGCGTTCGGGACGCAGCTACGTCTGAGCACAGCCTTTCACCCTCAGACGGATGGTCAGACGGAGAGGACCATTCAGACTCTCGAGGACATGCTCCGCGCATGTGTCCTCGACTTTGGTCATAGCTGGGAGGACCACCTACCCTTCGTGGAGTTTGCGTACAACAACAGCTACCACTCCACCATCGGGATGGCACCGTACGAGGCGTTGTACGACCGACCTTGTAGATCTCCTTTGTGCTGGACAGACCCTGGGGATTCAGCACTAGTGGGACCGGAGATGGTCCAGGCCATGACAGAGAAGGTCCAGGTCATCCAGGAGCGGATGAGGACAGAACAGAGCCGGCATAAATCATATGCTGACAGAAGGTGGAGGCCAGTAGAGTTCGAGGATGGCGACCACGTCTTCTTGCGGGTCTCACCTCGACGTGGTATTCAGATATTTGGCCGAGGCGGCAAGTTATCTCCACGCTTCATCGGACCCTTCCAGATTCTCAGCAGGATTGATGAGGTGGCTTATCGCCTGGCTCTACCACCTCAGTTGCACCGGGTGCACGACGTCTTCCACGTGTCTCAGCTGAGGAGATACGTGCACGACCCGACACGCATCATTGACCATGGGGAGCTTGACGTTGATGATGGGGCGGCTTTTACGGAGGTCCCGATGGAGATAGAGGATCGACAGGAGTGGGTCCTGCATGGGCGATCGATTCCTCTTGTGCGCATCAGATGGCAGCACGGGAATCTCCAGGAGAGCACATGGGAGCGGGAGGCTCAGATGCGTGCTCAGTACCCTCATTTTTTCCCTAGTTTTTGATGTATCTTTACGGGGACGTAAAGCCCTGAGGTGGGAGTAATGTAAAGACCCGTAAAATTCAAGGGAAATTTTTTCTTAATTTTCTTTAGAATTTTTTACAAGAGCGCGGTTTCAGACGGCACCTGATTCCGAGGCCCGGAGTGCCCAGAATCAATTTCCGAAGTTTGGCTCGGGTACGTTCAGTGAACGAACGAGCGGGAATTCCTAACTTTTGATCCGGTGCTCGGAATTGAAATCTGAGGGCACCGATGAACTCGCAGCGCCGATATTCGCTTAAAGAGACCTTTTCGGGAGTTGCATTTGTTGCGGGACGAAAGTTAGTTCTTGGGAGAATTATAAAACGTTGAATAAAAAAATGTGAATTCTTTTTATTTTACTTTTGTAGGTTAACTCCTCTCAAAGGGAGTTAGGAGTGGGACCCACACCCACTTAACCTCTCTTGAGAGGATTAAGTGTGGTGGGACCCACACGAACCTAAACCTCTCATCTTCCCCCTTAAACTCCCCTCTCTCCCTCTTAAAAGTTTGTTAACTTAACATCTAATTAATTACACATGACATGTATAATTAATTAAGTGTTATGTTTTTGAATTTGAAGTTTTCAATTCCTTGTCTTGGTAAATAAAATAAGGAGGAACCTTATTTTATTTGGTTAGTTTTGTTTAGCCAACTTGTGAGGATTTTTGAGAGCTCCTCCTCCTTCTTCTTCAACCTTGACGAAGAACGCTCAAGCTCCGACGAAGAACGCTCAAACTCTGACGAAGAACGCCGCTCCTCTCTTCTTAGTCTTCCGTGTCAACGAGAGGGAACACCGCTTCCTCCTCGGACTCCCTTCGTCGACATAAGAAGATTCTCCAACGACGTATCTCTTCGGGCGTATCTCTTCGTCATCGGATTTGACGAACGACGACCGCGACGCCCGACCTCTACGACGTTGTCTTCCACGGGACGTTGTCAAATATTCGAACCTATACCCGAGGTAGGGGTTGTTGATTATTGTTTAATTATTTTATTCTTGCTCGTGGTTCGCATGACTAACGTGAGGATATTGAATATTTAAGTTGTGTTTTAACGTGAGGGGGCCGGACCGCATGAACACGGCCGAACCCCCTCCTCCGTTCTTGGTGTTTTATTTTTCGGATGAATCAAGGTGGCGTGGTGCCGTCGCACCATGCGGATATTCACCCATATCTTTTTACGCGACGCCGTCGCGCGCGCACCATGGAAGAATCATCAAGAACGCGACCCCGTCGCGCCGCGTTGAAGGAAATCAAAGGCACAGCAGAGGGGCGCGGTGCCGTCGCACCGCGCCGGACGACGAACACCGCGGCCGGTTCCGGGCCGCGGCGGGACATGGAGACCGGCGGCCGGGCCGCCGGCGTCGGAAGCCGAAGAGGGGACCGGATTTTCCGGTCCCGTTGGAGAAAACTGGTCGGCAGTTGGCCGGCCAGAAGGTCAAAGGCTGGGGGAAATAAATTCCCCCGGCCAGCTCTAAAAACCCCCCTCATAAAGAGGGGGGCAGTTTCCTTGAAGGGGGCAGGAGGCCCCCCGGTTTTCTTCAAGCCGATCCCCACGTGGGGGGGCCGTTTTTTTTCAAAGGGCGCGGCATATAGCCGCGCCGCCTCCCAATCAAGCGGGGGGCTTTACCCCCCCCCCCCCCCCCACGTGCTGCCTCCGTGCGGCGCCAGGCCGCCGCGCCGCCGGCCGGCCAGCCGAGCCGGGTCGGACCCGGTTCGGGTCGACCCAGTTCGGGCCGACCCAGGGGGGGGGGGGTCGAGCCGGGTCGGCCCGGACCCGGACCCCCCCGTTTTGAATCAGTTTTGGTCTTTTGGCCTTAACTTGAGCCACGAACCTCCGATTGACGAACCGTCTGCGGCAACACAATCCTTGGATCGAGACGGTCGTTTCAGTATATCTCACTCAAGGTTTCGGATTAATTTGTGTTCGGCCGGGTTGGTTCGTTCACGAAACCAACCGGGCCTTCGGAGCGGAAACGCTCATATCTTGAGCTACGAACGTTCGATTGACGTGTCGTCAGCTGTGTTGTGTTCCTCTTAGTGAGACGAATCTTTTGGAATACTCCGCACGAGGTTTGGACGCAAGTGGAGTACGGTCGGGTTGGTTTTTCCTTAAAAACCAACCGGGCCCCAGGGATGAAAATGCCAATAACTCTCAGACCGGGCGTCCGATCGACGCGCCGTCTGTTGCATTGAGTTCCTGTTGACGATACGGAACTTTTGGATACATCAACTCTGGACTTTGTGACAGTTGATGTATCAGCCTCTCGGCTCGTGGAGCGGACCCTCCAAACGAGCTTGCTGTGTGCGGGAACCCTAGTGCTGGCTGCGACTGTTCTGTGACTACTACTGCTACTACTGCTACTATGACTGTGACGACGACAGTACAGAGATCCTGTGTGGATTCGACGACGACGACTACAGCACTCAGAGATCCTACGTGGATCAGTGCTACAGGTCCTGTGTGGGCCCGATCCTGTGTGGGTCCGATCCTGTGTGGGTCCTTGCGCTCAGCGGTCCTGTGTGAACCAGCGCCTACAGGTCCTATGTGGGCCCGATCCTGTGTGGGTCTTTTGCGGGGGTTAGTTACCTATCGATCCTTCGTGGGTCCGACGACTTAGATGGATCAGAGATCATCTTTATCGTCCTTTGAAGAAGTATACCTGTGTGAGCTGAATCTGTTGCTTTCCTGTGTGGATTGTGTTGTGCAATCCTGTGTGGATTACGTTTTTCTTTCCTGTGTGGAATACGTTTACTTTCCTGTGTGGACTGAGTTGTACTTGGGCTCGGAGGTTGGAGCGTATTTGAAATTGATGACTTAGGTATATGTATGGGCATATACCTAAGCAGTGTCGGTTATTACTTCGTGATTGTTCCTTTCTTCGTGGTTTATCCTTTGTGGATTTGAGAGACCTTCAGGGGTCTCGGGGTCCCTACTGAGTAGCTTATACTCACCCCTGCACGGGCTTTGCCCGCACTACGTTGTGTTGGTTGCAGACGATGGACATCGTTGACCTTAGCTGAGGCTTGCAAAGCGGGACGGTACCCGGAGGTGAACCACTGGGCGGGACGTGCTCAGAGCGGACGGCGGGACCCGTGGAGCAGAGGAGCTATCTGTACCCACCCTTCAGGTGGGATTTCCAGTGGACAGCTCGGTGTAGCGGCTTTTACCTTTCAGTTGCTGTTTTCCTTTTCGAGTTGTACATTACTTTCAGTTTGGGTTTGTATACTGGCCCATTTACTTTTCCGCACTTTCAGTTGTACTCTGCTTTTGCTTAGTGTTTACTTTCCTCTTGCTTACTCTGTGGTGTTTGTTTACTTTACAAAGGCAATGCCTTCCCTTTTTACCGGGATTTTCACCTTGGTGCTAGTCGCCAGCCCCTGGCCTATGGAAGGCGGGCTTGGGGTAGTCACGGCATGGACCCCGAGGGCGGGTCGTGACATTGACTCTCAACTTTTACTTGATTCCTTAATCAAACTCATATTTTTTTAGAAAAGATGAGTATTTAGGGAGACTTGTTCGCATTAAGAGTACTATAATCAACTTCTAGAGAATCAACTAATCCACAAAAGAGAACTATATACTTCCCATATCTTTAGACTTTAACCAAAACCAAAACAAAAAAAAAAGGTTAGTACAAAATTAGAAAATCTAGAAAAGGATAACCCTTTATAAAAAGAAAATCTATTCTTAATCTCCAAAATTTGTCCAAAAAACCCAAAGTTCAACGAGGACCATTCGATAAACAAATTTTCCATAAAATCCTTCAAAGTAATCCAAACTAATATTGAAACCCAAATATTTTAAGGTTTTATTCACATAGTCTTCCAAGTTAAATCGCAACATTTATATCCAAACAACATCAGTTTCTCTTAATGTCTCGTATTGAAAAGTAATTAACCTAATCACATATCCTCCATGATAGGTTAATAAATTTCCATAGATAACCAAAAATCAACTTACTCTTAATTGATAAAATCATATAACTAAAAAGAATCAGTCAAACTAACCAGGGACTTCACGTAGTCCAGTGGTAGGCTATAAATACCAGTCGCACTTTGGTTGTGGGTTCGATTCTTATTGCTTTGTCCGATGCGACGGGTTGTCACACAGTCTGCGTGTTGTCCTTTTTCCAAAACTATATATTTCTCAAATCATTCCCCAAAAAGGGATAAAATCATCAAAAACAACCATAACATAATTTAACCTCAATTTTATCTCATGCCTTTCACTTCAATCATAACATATAGTAACCCATAATTACCTCAAAAGTAAGGATCATATAAACCCAAATGGTTCTTTATAACTATGTCCACAAAAGAAAAGAGAACTATTCCTTGAATAAAATTTGCCTATATTAAACATCAGGGTTACACATAATATCAAAAGTCTTCTAATGTAACCCCATCATCAAAAGAGACTTAATACTCTTAAGAATTTCACCATAACTCTTGAAGCTCTTATATGTTGAAATCTTACTCATTCAACATTCTTCATGATCCATTAACCATTCCTTTCCAACTTATTCCGAAATAACTCTTTCCTACAAACAAAATCATGAATCATATCCTAAGATTCCAAAATAGGAAAACAATAGTCATGAAATAATACATACCTTTGATTGGGCATTGTCAGTTTCTTCATCCTCAATCAAAATGGCATTAGGTATTGGTAAACGAACATTTCTATGCTCTTGGTGACCCCATTCACGAAACTTCTTCATAGGACATGTGTTTGCATAATGACCATGCACACCACATTTAAAACATTCAATTGATCCCTCATAAAGAACTTCTTTCCCTTTCCTCGAGTCAACTGGATGCTTCCTTTTTTCCATGGAAGGTTCTCGCTTTATGACCTTCATTTCCACATCTATAGCATATTTCTGTCCCTTTGAAACATTTTCCTAGGTGTTTCTTTTCACATCTTTGACAGATAGGTTTTTGAACACACTTACCATTATGATTATTACCTGTACATCCGTAGGGATTTTTTTCTCACATATATGATGCCTTAGAGAAATCACCAAGGTTTAGGTGGTCAATCATGACTCCAGATAGTTGGTTGAGGATAATCACAAGAGTTCTAATCGCAGCTCCCATATCATTCAGTTGCCTGCTCAAAAAACTGTCACAGTTTCCTTCACATCCACTGTTACTTTGGTGCCTACTAGATCCATCCATTTACTAAAACCAAAAAGGTCAGTGTGAGTATATAAAAAAAATCATCATGTACTAATGAGGAAGATAAACACTAAGATATACTTACTCATTCACTTTATCTAAAACTAGGGCTCTTTCTGAAATTTTAACCATTATGGTAATGCCACTTATGCTTAAAGAATACCCTAACCTCTAAAGTTATCTAAACCGACCTATGATACCAACTATAATGCCCCATCCTTAAACCTTACTTAATCTTGAGTTAATACAAGATTACACATTGAGTATATTTTCAGGTTTAGAGTTTTAGAGAATTATAACATAAAACATGCATTACATTCCACATTTAAACAAAGTGGTTACATAAAAGACAGGATTCATTCTTCCCATCAACGGAAACATTTTTAAAATAAAACTTTAATTCTTTCTTGACACATCCTTGACACTATCATCACATCAAGTACCATTCCCTTGACCTGTGAAAAACATTTTAAAGACTTCAGATGAGCATAAAAAAGCTCAGTAAGGGATATAAAAATATAGAAAGGAAACATGAGTTCATATATACATAAAAATGAAATCATACTTTACCCATAAAACTTAGGCACTTTAACATACCTCATCAAACCATGAATAAATCATAGAAATCATAAGACATAAAGGTAACTTGAGGCATTCATAACATTCTTAAGTAGGGAGTAACCCTCTTGGTTACGTTTGGAATACCCATCACAGTATATTCCCTAAATCTCTTCGGAGAAACCTTAACGTTTCACTCCTTCGCGTTACCCAATGCATTGGAGAGCTATATCGGGCTCACCCGCCCTTAGTTTTTCACAGAACCACCCGTCTTCATAATAATTCCCAAGAACCTCAACATAATCGTATCACATAAAACATGTATAAAGGAAACATAACATTTACACCTTTCAATCACAAGATATCCATACAACACATTGATATAAAAACATTATGAAAACCATTTTCAATACCAAAATAAAAGAAAAGTAAAACATGGTATTTATTTTTCTTTTAAAAAGAAGGTATGGCTTGTAGAGGAAGTCGAAACTCAAATAATGGTCACGACGGCGGAGAAGTCCTTGTCGCCGCATACGTAAAACAGAAACATTCCCTTTTTTCGTTTAGTAAAACGCTTCATATAAAAAGATTCCTTTTGGATAAACGTAAAAGTCAAAGGGGTTTATACACCGTATAAATGAAGGTTGTGTATAAAACAAAACATGCCTCAATGAATGGAGATTGAGACGAAGTCCCATACAAAGACGGTATCCTTGGATTAAGGATAAATCAGTTACATAACTATGTGTGACAAACGAATACACGAAATATAAGTGGGTATTAAGTGTAAAACAATCAGAGGAAATTCACACATAATCATAGAACGACATATTCAAGGTGTACAAGTTTATCCCAAAGAATCGAAATTGGGTTAAGAAGTTTCCTTGCAATAATTAGACAACCTAACGACGTCACTTCAAAATTCAGAAAAAAAGAGTTGATAAGAGATAAAAAGGGTATCTCATCACTTGGACATAAAATTAAAATCAATAAGGATATAGAAGAACATATCCCAAAATAATATTATGTGAATTAAAAGACATAACAAAATAAGTCTTTTAAAAATAGGAGGGTGAAAGGTTCCCTTACCGACATGGGTATCTTTCGAAACATACGCCCTGTGAAAGAAGGACAATACATCATTGATGTAAATAATCATAAATGAAATAATATTACACAATGAGTAAAATAATGGTCAGAACATACACCACTCAAATGAAATTGTGGCAAATGTATAATAAATCTCACGGGTATAAAAGTGAGATGAAAAATCCCTTACGAAAACTCGGCAGCATAACGGCGCCACTTAAAACTTCCAAAAATGGATTGATGAGATCAAATAAGGTATCTCATCACATTAAAATAAAATGTACATCAAGAGGAATATAAAATAAAATCCCCCCTCATAACAAAGAGGAGCTTAAAAGAAGTGACATAAAGGGGAGTACTTAAAGAGAAAGAGAGGGGTTAGATCTCTTACGAAGACTCAACAGCCTAACGACGCCACTCAAAACTTCCAATATGGATTGATGAGAGAGAATAGGGTCTATCATCATATGAACATAAAAATTACAGTAATATTAATATAAAAGAACATCCCAATAACAAGAAAGATGAGCTTAGAAGGAATGACATAAAAGAGTGTACTTAAAAAGAAAGAGAGGAGTAGGATCCCTTACCTCGGGTACGACTTGACTCGATCGTTCTTTAACGTCCTGAATAATAAACTTGAGTTAATTTAAACTTGATTAAGAACCTTATTCTAGTTAATTACTCCTTTTAGATCAATTATTTCCATGTTATAAACATTATGTAATCATTTAAGTTAATAATGTTTGTTTTGTCGATATTTGGTTCTTATGCCAAAAGTGGACTTCTTACAATTACATGTTGTTCGTGTGGTCAAATGTTCATTATATCCATAATTATATTCATGATTTGGATATCATATATATCATATATATCCATAATATACATGTATTTATAATATTACATAATCATTTAGAGGTAAGAAATGAAATGCACCGTTCATGGAGACGGTAAGCCGTACGTACGCATGAACGCTACTTTCATTTCTATTTCATATTTTTTTGGAATGGAATAATAATGATATAGAGGTATATTGTAATTCTAGTATAACATCATATATAATAACTTTAAATCCATCCTTTATACATCCCACATATGGCATTAACGAATCACATCACTTTGAGGGGGTGGTAGTCCGCACTTCCTTAAATGAAGATATCGTGTTTACCCATAATGGAAACCATAAAGTTATGCCAAAAAAGAAAAATACATAAGCTTAAGTAAAACATAAACATATTATATATCATATATAAATATAGTGACATATTAATGGAAACCTTTGAAGGTGTTAAAAGAATGTTGAACAATCATCGTTTCAGGAGGCATAAATTCGTCATCCACGGAAACAGTATGTTCATTAACCATTAGATGTAGGTGTGTGTAAGTGTAGCTCGAATCCTTCTTATAAAAACATCCTAGGCTATTGAAGATACTGTATTTGTTACAAAAGAAATGAATAAAAAGAGTTTAGGGGGTTGTAGTGGCAAAATAAAACAAAAGGACTCAAGTGAAGACATTACCTTAAAATCGGGTAACTCCATTTGGTTTGAGCTAAAAAGCTTCCTTGGGTAGACTTCTGACCAAAGTGAGGCCTCATGGAGTTATAGAGGGAATTGGAGAGACAAAATGGGCAGGGGATGGACGATACAAAGGCTTTGGGAGTGTGGGTAAGGAGGTAGAGGTGGGGGCCTTTTATTAGTGGAGAGGAGGGGCACTCTTGGAAGGTAAAGAAAAGTCACTTTATTTTAAAATGGTATTCGGATTTAAGAGGTCCCACATTGATGCGTTTCTAGGATATGGTGATAAGGGTTCGAAATCCACTCTTCCAATTGGTTTTGGACATGTTTAGGTCCTAGATATTACTTTATCTTTCCATTTTATTTAAGTCGTTAAATAATGAGGTCATCACTACATCATCATGATGTCATAAATAATTTAATTTATTTGATGTCTAAAAATTATAAAAAAATACTATAATGTAGGAAATATTTTTATATATCCAATGAATATTTATAGTCAAAAATAGGATTTGTATAACTCCATGTAAAAATTGTTTTAGTAAAACATTTCATGTTTGTCTCATTTTTACTTTAACTTTAAATAAAAAGATATTAATGTCATTTTCCAACCAAAGTGGCTTAATGGGGTCCCCAAGTTGACCCATGGGTTGTCTTGGTCGGCCATGACACATCCAATGAGGTTAGGACATGTTTCAATTTCATTTCAATTATTAAAACATTCTTTTTACCTTAAACTACACTAATTACCTCTAATCGCGATTAAAAACTTAATAAGTTACTATTCACCAAATTTTTTTTTATCCCATTGAACCAAATTTTACTTCTTAATGACAAAAATGTATGTAATATTTTTTAAATTCAAAATACAAAGATGGAAAAATTTCATTTAAACGGAAAAATCAGTTTTTATAAGTACCACTTAGTGGTTTCACTATTCATCAAAAATTGAAGTTTTTCAGAAAAATCCCAAAAATTCACCCTAAGCTATATTTGATATTACGAATACAAAAATGAAGTATATTTTAAAAAAATCAAATCATATAAGTCACATTGATTTATTTAATAATTAATTCCCGCTTTCATAGCAAATAGCGTGTTTTTATGAAACAATAACTATCAAAAGATTGACAGTAGTTTAAGTCTGATTTCAAAGTGAAATTAATTCCAACGACCACTATTGGATTTAATGGTAAAAATATATTCTAATTTAACTTTAAAACAAATTCAAAAGATAATATAATCAGATAAATAAATTAGATTAAAAAGAGGTTTTGAATTAAAATACAACTTTTTACACTATTCATTAAAAAATGAACTTTATCAGAAAGATACCAAAAATTTACACAAAGTAAATTTTGATGTCCCAATTATTAAGAAGAGTTTTATTTGTTCCAATAGGATGTATAAGAGTGAACAAAACTATATTTAATGATGGTTCTCCATCAAAAGGTGATAAGTGACCCTTTAGTGAAAACTAGGGAATATACGCCTAAAATTGAATTCTTTCCGTAATTTATGCCTTTATCTTTTATTGGATAAATGTAAAAACATTTGAAAACATATATAATCATATTTTAGTTATTTCTATCCATTCCCGCCTATACAACGGCTACATGTTAACTACCATTTAAAATAATATTATTTTATTATTAGAGTGCAACGTAAGATTCCCAAGAAACTCATTGTTGTGTGTTGGGTACGCCATCGAGCACAGCGTCCCCATTAAAGTCATATTAATATTTTATTCACAAATATGGATAAATATGAAAATTTCATATTCTTTATTTACCTGGGGTGTTACAAAATATGGGGAGGAAAGACAATGTTTGGGGTTAATATGGGATTTTATGGGCCTTTTAATGGGTGATAAGGTTGGTTACATAATGATAAAAGCATGCACCTAACTATATATCATAATATTTATAACTAGTATAGTTACATAATTTTAAATTCACTTTGGATACATATTGTACTAAGTTCACATATTTATAAAATTATTCCAAAACCTCATATTTCACCTATTTTTACCCAAAATAAATAAAAACATATTTATTAGTAAATAAATAATTTCAAGGGAGAAATAAAACAATTATTAACCATAAACTCATTTGAAAATAAATTTAATCATTATATCCAATAATTAACCATTTTAATTTTTTTCACCATAAAATTTGATTAATGACATCCTCTCTTTTAGATAAATCATCATGGGATTAATTTTACATATTTATAATCTATATAAACTCATTAAATTGATCTTGAAAATTTGCTTCAACAAAACATGAAACATTTCATCACTTTTTCACTAACTAAAATATATTTATTTGAAGTATAAATAACTAAAAGTTTTGTATTATATATCAAACTTTTACTATAAATTTTTTTAAATAAGAAGACCACTTGTATTATATTCCTAAAAGATTTATATTTATTTTATTTAACTTATACGAGTAAGTTATTATATGGTTTTTCTTATGGAATTGTAATGGGAGAACCAAAATTCAGAATTTATAAGTGGGAAAGGTTTTCCCTTAGTATTTATTCATATTATGTAACAGCCCATGATTTCATAGTATGTTATCTCTTCAATGTTATTCAATAACTTGCATTACACTCAACATCGAGATCGTGCTCACCACGACTTAAAAAACTAGCCATTCAAAAATAGGTTATGAATATTATTAACTGAATTTTGAATTTTATATAATCCATATAATTTTATAATCTATAATTTGTGTTTCTTAGACATAATATAAAAAAAAGTTCATTTTTTCAGACAAAATATGTATTTTTCAAAAATTGAAATTGTACCGACTTTTAACAGGGAACCTGTTATAAAATAAATATTTAACAATTTTATATATTAAATTTAATGAAATTAAATTATTCTTTATAATTAGGACATAAATATTTAGTTTGGATATATTTTTGGTACTTTTCTGAGAACTTTCAGATTTTGATGAATACTGAATAATATTAAATTCTAATTGAAATTTTTTTTAATTGAAATATTTTATAGTGTTAAATTATTCATTTCAATGGTTTGAAATTATAATTAGATTATATTTTTATCTTTTAATACAATTTAGGTCATTATCAGTAATTTCACATTTAAATTTGACATAAACACATGTCAATCTTTTGATAGCTTTTACTTTTTAAAAACCCTCTTTTTGGTTTTGGGAATGGGAATTAATTTTAAATTAGTAAATTCAAAATCTATGTTTTGAATTTGGTAAAATAGAATTCATTTTTTAATTCGGAATATCAAAATTAGATTAGGGTGAATTTTTTGTATTTTTCTGAAATCTTTCAATATTTGATGAATATTCAAAACATTGCGTTATTGTGTAAAACCGACTTTTTTTAAATAATTATTTACTTTATTTAAATTTATTTTAATTAAAAATATATATATAATACCTATAAAAGTTCAATTTAACTCATTGGAGTCATTTTATAATAAAATTAGAAGTATAAAACTTTATTGAACTTTTTAATGTATTTTACCCACCTTCTAAGCACATTTGAAAATCTGTATAAAATGTAAATTTACCGCTTCTCTGAAATGAATTTAAAAAATCTGAGAGAAATGGTTCACATCAGCAATTAAAATGTTGTTCAATAAGATGAAAATAATCTTTGGTGAATAGTATCTTTTGACTTTTATTTACCACAATTAAAAGTAAATAGGGTAATTAAAGGTCAAAATGATATTATAATTACCCTAAGACATGTGCTAATTCTATTGGATAAGTTTATTTCAACCAAAATCAAACTTAAGAATAAAATATGATCCTTTTGGTCCACTTGGATTAGATTATTACATTTATTGTTATTTTATTTAAAGAAGAGTTAAAAGTGTTAAATTAAATGTTTAATAACTAAACCATTTTTAATATAGTTGTATACATAAGTAAAATTAGACTATAAATATTCATTATAAATCTAAAAATATTTCCTACATAATTGTATTTAATTTATAATTTTTAGACATTATATAATTAAATTTATTTATGATAAAATGATGATGCAATAATTACATTATTAATGAAATATTAAAATAAATTATATTATATATATCAAAATAAATGTAAATTTAGACTTTTGATGACATCAAATAATTTTCAAGGTGAATATGACATATTATAGTTGATTTAATGTATTCTGTTTGAAGTAATCAACATATTGTGACTTTCAAAAAACCTAAATACCAAATAGTGTCAAAATTGACATAAATGAGTTTTTAAAACAAGTACTACATTATTTAATGATATAATAATCATAACAATATAAGGATCATAAAAAGGACTTATATAATGATATATATGTCATTAATTAACAACTTTAGGTTCAATTGGATTTTTATTGTATGTTTATTAACCATTTATTATAATAATACAAGATTATATGGTAAAAGTTAAACTATTTCACTAAGAGTTAAATCTAAAATATAAGGTAAATATAGTGACCTAAACATATCTATAACCTATTGGTTGAGATGTTTTCGAACTTTACCCACCTTATCCTCAAATAAAATCATTTTGGAGCCATTAGAAACTGAATATGATTGTATAATAAATTAATATTTTAAGCAATTCCAAAAGTTACACTCACCTCTCTTATAATAGGGTACTTCCCCTTCTCTCAAAATCACTCCTCCAAAGCCATTTGGCTCATCCAAAACTAGATAAAATTTCCTCCCAACTACCCTAAATTCAAACTAGAGGCCTTACATTGGTCATAATCCAATCTAAGGAGCCCTTTTGATCAAATCAAATGGAAGAACCCGAAGAAGAGATAATCATTTCATCACCTCTTTCAAAGTTCTTTTCTTCTTCCACTTCCTCTTTCGCTGTTGTTTCCATAAAAAAATAATAACCCAAATATATAACACATAATATGATGTTATTTTAAATATTTTACAACCATATTAATTATTCTATCCATCCTATGAATAACAATGTCACCATACGTGCGTACGTACGACTTACCGTCTCCACGTTGTGGTGTAGTTTGTTATTCAACACTTCATTATTTGGATGAGTATAATAATGAGTATAATTTATGTAAATAATAAATATAACATATTAATTATTCTATATATATAATATACAATCCAATTATATATGATTTCACCATCAATAGAATGATATTGTCGCTCGTGCGCACGTACGACTTACCGTCTCCACGATGCGATGATATTCATTTCCACATTCACTTTTAAATGATGATTATAAAAATTTGTATTTTTAATAAGTATGTAATATATGAAATAATAATGATACTTTAAATATATATATATACATACACCTCATTCACTTACTTCCCATCAATACGATATGAAAACAGAGACATCGTTTATGCCTACGTATGACCTACCGTCTCCATAAACAGTGTTTTCCATTTCATATATCTATCTATCATAATTATTTATATTATACATATATATTATAAATAAATCATGTTTTATATTACTGAAGTATTTATATCATGATATAAGTGACACAATCAAGAATTACAAGTTAAAACACATATGATAAAGAAAGTGATTATTACATGAAATGTTAATTTAACATTGAAATTATTATTAAAGGGGTAGTATAAATTCATAAATGAATCATTTATGATATCATAAATATTAATATGGTTCTGGTATAATTTAATAACATATTATTATCATTATACAGAAGGTTAAACATACCCTTGACTAAAGGAAAGTATGAGGTAAGGGGTAATTCCTCAATCTCATTATTATCCGAGATGGTTTATATGTAAGTTTTAACTGGGGAATAATTATCATCCATGTACATACTTTATAAAAGAGTTTTCAAAAGGAGTCTTTTTAAGGGACTCTATAACTAAAACATCATTTCAAAAGTTTTAAATATTTATTCTTCTAAATCATTCTCATTAATTTTCATGCTTTAAAAATGAGTTTATGGATTTATTTATATGTACATGAATGTTTTAAAATGTTAGTTTATTTCAACAATTTCAATGTCGTATGGGAAACTTTGATTAAAAAATTTATTTTAAATGTCTTTCTAAATTGTGTGACTTTTTAATGATTTTATTAAAAAGGGATATTTCTCTTAAAGAGTTTTACTGATCATTTTCAACTATGTAAACATCCTTTACTGGATATTATTTTTGATTGAGGTTGATTTATTATAATACAATATTCTATATTGTATTGAATGAGTTATGCTATGTTTGATTGTGGATGTGCTATTTTTATACCATTCATGGTTTATGGATAATGTATTGACACTTCATATGCTATTTTTAATATGAATGTTTATGTTATGTCTCAACATTTTCATATGAAGAATGTATTGGACATATTAAGTGATAGGTGGAGCCCACTATTGCTCCTTGATGCATTGGTAGGTCTCATGAGACAAACTAGTGTCTTGGAACAAGAACTTAAAAAAAATATTTGTAGTCTTGGGACAAGGCCTTGACTATGTTGTAATGATGTCCGACGTTAGGCATTCCCTCATTATTAATTTAGTTACTACATGTGATTATTAAACTAGTATAATATCAATTTGGATATTTATATGATAATTTTTAATTTATTTTTCCATATTATGTACAAGATTATGTTTAAAAAGGCTGTTGTTTTTATTACACATCATTTTTTAAAAGTTTATATCTTCCACTAAACTATTTACCCTTACAGAACAACTGAGATCACCCCTTTCTTATGTTTTATTTTCCCAGGATTCCAAAAAGTGTATTGTGATTTATATCAAGGTTTCAGATAGAAAAATAACTTAACTCTCAAAGGATTATCTATGTTGTATTTTATGTTAGATATTGTAATGTAAACTTCATGTATGTAATATATTTTCCAATACTGCTAAACTGATCAGTCCTTCAGGACTTGATTCCTTATAATCATGCCAATGTATTATAATAATGCAACAGCTCCAAGCATCTGGGGTCAGGGCATTACTATTGGTATCAGAGTAAGTTTATTACAAAACATGGAAACTAGATTTAGAAAAATTCTGATTAGAGAAAATTACCCTAAGATATGATATGAGATTATGTATAGAATAATTTAATAGAATTTTGATAATATAGAGATCTTGTATATTTTCCAAGAAATACATCCTTTTCTAGATACGAGAAGGTAGAGGCAGATCTGGCATAAATGTACCTAGGAGTGTAAACATCAACAAGGAGTTTCAGGACTGACCCAGGGTATCCTGGTATATGACAACAAGCCTTGCTGTAATCTTGGTTACAACACTCCCGGGGGATATGCTTAGGATAATTCACATTTTCATTACAAGACATTATGGAGGATTTAGGATTAAATACTTCTTCAAAGATTTTTTTTGTCATTATAGATTATATGATCAATTTATTCAATTTAACATAGGTATTTTACATGTTTGGAATTATAAATTGTGATTCATAAACTAACCTAGTGTATTCCATTGTTTAGAAATGGCACACAGTAGAAGGAATGAGAACTCCAGCAATACGCATGATCCAAAGTTTAAGAAGGATCACATCTTTTACGGTATTAAGAAAAAATTTAGAAAGGGAAATAGTCTCCTGCGTATTATCATCATATGAAGAAATAGTATCATGTGTTAATAAAAAATGTAAAGAGTTCTCTGAGTCCTATGGATTTTAAGGGAAGAAAGAGAAGAAAAGGATGGTAGATAAAAATATGGATAAAGTGATGTGGGGAAAGAAGGATTTTCCTATATTTGATAACTATGGAAAGAATCACTTTGGAAAATGATTTAAGGTAATGGGAGTTTATTATAAGTGCGGAGAAAAAGGACACCAAGTATGTGATAGCAAGGGTAAGAAAAAGGTTTCAAATGTACAATGGTTCATCTGCAAGGAGTTGGGACACTATGCGAATCAATGTGTAAATCATTAGAGTATTCACCAAATGATGATATTTGATAACAATTATGTTATAATACTATCAAAGATGAAGGGGAATGACTAGTGTTCTTATGTTGTTATTAAATAATTATTTCATTTGAGTGTTGTATCGATGATGTACTGGTTATATGAATTATTGAAATAAATAAAGATTGTCCTATAGTACTATTTCATTGAGGATTTGAGATTATATGGTTCTAAGAAAAGTGTCTCAATAGAAAGTTAAACTATTTGGAAAATACATGGTTGAAGGAAAGATAAACCATAATATGGTTCTGATATCGAGGTAGTGATTTTAGAATAAGATATTATTGATTTGGATAAATTATATTCAATATTCTTGACTACTTTGAAAATAATTAATTATTTTTTATTCCTTTATTGTTGTAGTTTACAATATTTTTGGATATAAGAAGTATATCTAGTATTCTATAAGGAATAATGGAGCATGAATATAATCAATAAGGGTTTATGGTAATTGAGGGTTTTACCATGTTTCAAAATAATACATGATGAAAGTATTCACATGTTATTACATTGAAAAAAATATCTTCTTTGTGTTTAACTTCCTTATAAATTTTGGGCAGTGAGTTTAGAAAGAAGTATTTTGGATAGGTCTAAAGATTAGAATGGATTAAGTTCGACATTGGAAACTATTATTATGAATAAATTATTTCATAATATTATTTTTGGATTGTTATTAAATTGACAACCTAGAGTTATGGAAACAACCCGCCACGTCCGGTAAGGCTGCGAGACTTGAACCCACAACTGAAGGGAGAAAAGGGTGAATCACCTACCACTGGCCTAAGTGAGGTCCTGATTTGTATTATTTTGTTTTTTAAATAATCTGAAAAAATAATTATAGGTTCATTATTTTGGGAACCATATACTATTAGTATAAATAGAATATTTTTGAATTCTATTATCTTTTGGAGTGAAATATGTGGTTGTGGTAGGAATTAGTTGAAGGATGAAACTATACTTCTCAAGTATATTTCTTTTCCTCTTATTCTGTGAATAAATTAATTCTTAGACTTTAGGGAAAGAATCTTAAAACCAAAAATCTGTTATCTTAATACCTTATATTTTGTTGAATCGATGATATTTTAAATCATCATAGATTGATGGCTTTGAGGCCCTCAATTTTACACTTGTTTAGGATTGATGACCTCAATCACTCCCTATAAGTATTTAAGTTTTCCATCTAATTATGTGTCTATAATTTCCACCAATTTTTTCCTAATCAAGAAGATAATTTTGTGGTGACTTTTTCATTTCTATTCCCCTCTTATTAAGACTAAATATTATTATCCCAGTTTCTGATATGTGTTTTTCAAAATGGAATTTTTTCTATTTTTAATGATTTATTTTTGAAGAAAAATTTCAAATTGCAAGGATTAAATTTATTAAATTAAGGGAGAATGCAATATCCCAAGATTTCATAGTACGTTATCTCATCAAAGTAATTCAATAACTTGTTCTATACAAAACACTGAGTTTGAGTGCACTACCACTTACAAAACTAGCCATTCAAAAAGCGGTTATGAATAGTATTAACGGAATTTTTAATTTTATAAACACCATATAATTTTATAATCCATATTATGTTTTTCTTAGACACAACATAAGAACAAATTCATTTTTTTCAAATAAAAGAAGTATTTTTACAAAATGAAATTTTACCGCCTTTTAATGGAGGACCCTTTTCAAAACAAATATTTTAAAGTTTTATATATTTTATTTAATGAAATTAAATTCTTCTTTAGAATCAGGACATAAAAACTATGTTTGTATAAATTTTTGGTACTTTTCAGATAACATTCATATTTTGATTGATAGTGAAAAGTACTAAATTTTAATTGAAAACAACTTTTTTAATAGAAATACATTATTGTGTTAAATTATGAATTTGAATGGTTTGGATGTGTAATTATATTATATATTTATCATTTAATAAAATTTAAGTCATTATAAGTAATTTCACATTTAAATTTAACACAAACAGAAGTCAGTCTTTTGATAGTTTTTACTTTTTAAAAAACTATTCTTTGGTTTTGACAATGGGAATTAAATTTAAATTAATTAATGAAACTTCTTGTGTTTTGAATTTGGTAAAATAGAATTTATTTTTTAATTCATAATATCAAAATTATCTTAGGTCAAATTTCTGGTATTTTTCAGAAAACTTTCAATTTTTAATGAATAGTGAAAAACACTGTGTTATTGTTTAAAAAAAACTTTTTATTTAAATAATTATTTATTTTATTTAAATTTATTTTAAGTAAATATATATATATATATAATAACTATATATGTTAAATTTAATTCATTGGAGTCATTTTATAATAAAATTAGATCTATATAATTTTAAGGAACTTTTTAATGTATTTTACTCACCTTCTAGGCACATTTGCAAATCTATATAAAACCTAATTTTACAGAATTAGTAAATTGAATTTAAAAAATCCTAGAGACACGGTTGACATATGTACGAAAATTTGGTTCAATAAAATGAAAATTATTTTTGTTGAATAGTAATGTTTGACTTTTATTTACCATGGTTAAAAGTAAATAGGGTCATTAAAGGTCAAAATGATATTATAATTACCCTAACACATGTCCTAATTCTATTGGATAAGTTTATTTCAACCAAAATCAACCATAAGAATTAAATATGATCATTTTTTTCCACTTTTATTAGATTAAGACATTTATTATTATTTTATATAAAGAAGAGTTAAAAGTGTTAAATTCAAAGTTTAATATCTAAAATATTTTTAATATAGAGTTATACTAAAGATAAATTAGACTATAAATATTAATTATAAATATAAATATATTTCATAAATCATAGTATTTAATTTATAATTTATAGAAATTATATAATTAAATTTATTTATGACACAATGATGATGCAGTAATTACCTAATTAAAGAAATATTAAAATAATTGATATTATAAATATCAAAATAAATGTAAAATGAGACTTTTGATGATATAATTGAATTTTAAAGGTTAATATTACCTGTTAGGGTTGATTTAATGTATTCTTTTCAAATTAATCAACTTATTTTGACTTTCACTATAACTAAATACCAAATAGTGTCAAAATTGAAATAACTGAGTTAAAAAAAACACAATTTTATGTAAGGATATAATAATCATAAAAATATAAGGTTTGACAAAAGGACTTACATAATGAAATATATGTCCTTTATTAACCACTTTAGGTTCTCTTGGATTTTTATATTATGTTTATTAACCATTTTTTATAATAATACAAGAATACATGGTAAAAGATAAACTATTTAACTAAGAGCTAAATCTAAAAGATAATGTTAATATGATGACCTAAAGCTATTTATAACGTATTGGTTGAGATGTTTTTGAACTATCCCCACCTTAGCCTCAAATTAAATCATTTTTGATCCATTAGAAAACGAATATGATTGTATAATAAAATAATATTTTAAGCTTTTCATAAAGTGACCCTCACCTCTCTTATAAAAGGGTACTTCCCTTTCTCTCAAAATCACACCTCCCAAGCCATTTGGATCCTCCAAACCCTGCTCAAATGTTCTCAAAACTACCCTAAATTCATCATAGAGGCCTTACATTGATCAGAATCAAACCTTAGGACCCCGTTTGATCAAATCAATAGGAAGCACCCGAAGAAGAGGTAATAATTTCATCACCTCTTTCAAAGTTATTTTATTCTTCCACTTCCTCTTTCGTTGTTGTTTCCATACCAAATTAATAACTCAATTAGCTTCTACATATTGTGATGTTGTTATAAATATGGTACATCCATATTCATTATTCTATCCATCCTCTGAATAATATATTCACCACACGTGCGTATGTTTGGCTTACCATCTCCACATCATGGCGTAGTTAGTTATTCAACACTTAATTATTTGGATGAGTATAATAATGAGTATAATTTATGTAAAAAATAAATATAACATGTTAATTATTATATATATAAAATATACCATCCAATTATATATGATTTCACCATCAATAGTATGATATTGTCGCTCATGTGTACATACGACTTACCGTCTCCATGACGCGATGAGATTCATTTCCACATTCACCGTTAAACGATGATTATACAAATGTATATTATTTATAAGTTTGTAATATATGAAATATTAATTCTACTGGATATATATATATATATATATATATATAAATATATATATACACATATCTCATTCAGTTACTTCCCTTGAATACAATATGAAAACTGAAACAACGTTTATGCATACGTACGACCTACCATCTCCATAAACAGTGTTTTCCATTCCATATATTTATCTGTTATAAATATTTATATTCTAAATATATATGTTATATAAATCATGTTTTATATTCTGGAAGTATTTAAATCATGATCAATGTGATACAATTAAGAACAACAAGTTAAAACATGTATGATAATGAAAGTGATTATCACACGAAATGTTAATTTAACAAGGAAATTTTTATTAAATGGGTTTTATAAATTCATAAATGATTCATGTATAATATAATAAATATTAATATGGTTCTGGTATAATTTAATAACAAACTATGGTCATTATACATGAGGTTAAATATACCCTAGACTAAAGTAAATTATGAGGTAAGGGTTAATTTCTCAATCTTATTATTATCCAAGATTGTTTATGTGTAAGTTTTTTCTGGGACATAATTATCATCCATTTCCATGCTTCAAAAAATAGTTTCAAAATGATTATTTTTAAGGGACTCTTTAACTAAAACATCATTTTAAATGGTTTGAAAATTTATTCTTCTAAATCATTATCATTAATGTCCATATTTCCAAAATGGTTTTAAGGATTTATTAATATGGAAATAAATGTTTTAAAATGTTATTTCCTCTCAAAAATATCAAAGTGGCATGGGACACTTTTATTCAAAAATGTATTTTAAATGTATTCCTTTCTAAATTGTGTGACTTTTAAATGATTTCATTAAAAATTATTAATTCTCTCAAGGTTTTTTACTGATCATTTTCAACTATGTCAACGTCCTTTATAGGATTTTATTTTTGATTGAGGTTGATTTATTGTAATACAATCTTCTATGTTGTATTGAATGCATTATTCTATGTTTGACTGTAGATGTGTTATTTTTAAACCATTCATGGTTTATGGTTAAAGTATTGAAATTTTCTATGATAGTTTTAATATGTATGGTTATGTTATGTTTCAACATTTTTATATGGGTAATATATTTGACATAGTATGTGATGGGTGGAGCCTGCTATAGCTCCTTGATGCATCAGTGGGTTTCATGATACAAACTAGTGTTTTAAAACAAGTCCTTGACTTAAATTTTATTTGTAGTCTTGGCATAAGGCCTTGACTATGTATTAATGATGTCCACTGTTAGGAATTCCTTAATTATGAAATTATTTACTACATGTGATTATTAGACTAGTTGAATATCCATGCACATTTTATATGGAAATGTTTGATTTATTTTTCTATATTATGTTCATGATTATGTTAAAAAAGGCTGTTGTTTTTATTACACATATTTCCTTAATATTTTATAGCATCTGATTAATTATTTACCCTTACTAAGAATTTAATCTCATCCCTTTCTTATATTTTATTTTCCCAGGATGCCAAGAAGTATAATATGATTTATATGCAGGTTTAATCTAGAAGAATAATGGAATTATCAAAGTATTATCTATATTTTATTTTATGTTAGAAATTGTAATGTAAAGTTTCGGTATGTAATATATTTTCCAAGACTGCTAAATAGATCTGTCCTTCAGGACATGATTCCTTGTAATAATGCCAATGTATTAAAATAATGCAAGAGCTCCATGGTCGGAGCGTTACATGTTATCTATGGGATTGAGCAATATGTTTGGAATATGTGGATTTATTAGATATTTGGTTTAATTATACTATTAAGATTTATAATTTTTTTAATAATTTCTTCAAAATATTATATATCTAGAATGATTCATTGATAAAGATGCAAACATAAAAATTGTAATCATGAATGATAGGTTATTATGGTATTTAAAGGAATGTTATTGAGTATCATAATCACCTTGAATTTTTGAACTTTTGGAAATGTTTTTTACACCATTTTCATAAGTTGTGGGTTTGGTGAGAATTCATCAATAATAATTCTCTCATAATCCAATCTAAGTTATATTATAGACTAGAAAATATAGTTTTAATTTTTTTTATTTTCTTATTCTACCCTTTATCATGTGAATACACCGAGAATAATGGTGCATTATGGTATTTCAATTTCAAATACACCCCCTTCCAATGATATTTACTCATTTTTTAGTCACAAAATAACACTATTAGTCTCATTATATCTATGAAATAAATTTTAAGCAGTAACTAAAATTTTACTAGGTTCACTAACATTATACTGTGTTTAGAGATTATATGCATGGGGATGTTCCAATTTACAAAAATCCACCAAATTACAGTTATTGTTTATAAATTTACAGTGGAACTCTTAACTTTCTTGGAAAAAACCACTCATAAGAATGAGATCTCTCTAATAATCGATGCTGCAGACGGTTCATTAGACAGATGCCTGATTCTCATGATAGGACCACAAAAGCGTATCTGGGTCTAGATTGGTCCAAATCCGGTCCGATCTGGCCTGAACTGGCTTGGGTTGACCCGACCTGGTTTGTGTCGACACGACCCAGTCCAGGTCTGGCCCGGTTAACCTAGGTCATGGTGGGCCCGACCCACTAGGCCATGGTACGTCCCGACCCATGAAGTTGGCGACCGGACCCAGCTCGCTGGCTTGACCCGCTGGGCACATCCAACTAGACGCGGCCCGCTGAGCACGTCCCGCTGGGTGCGGCATGCTGGGCACGTCCCGCTGGGCACGGCCCACTGGGCATGGCCCGCAGTGCATCCTGCTGTCGGGTGGCCCCCTAGTAAGGTCCTCCCTAGCCGACACATGATGGGAGGTGCCCCCTGGTTTACCCAAATGGTCCATCAGACCATTCCGTTGCCCTGTTGGCATGCGGGACCGCTTGGCGGTCCTGGTCGATATGATGCGGCCGACCGGAATGGCCGACCGGTTCTCCTCCCAGTGGCATGGATGTGTGCCGCTACTCCATCGCGACCACCTGAGTGTCGGCTGCCCTCCGACCTTCGCCGTGGCTAAGCAGTCATGACCTGTTGCTCTGGTGGTGCAGATGTGCGCCGCTGCTTCCCTACACGGCCATCCGGTGTGCCGACCGTCACCCTACTCTGCTACAGCTGATGGGCCACGACCTCCTCTTCCGGCGGCGCATACGCCCGCCACCCTCGTTCCACACGGCCTGTCAGCTGTCGTCCACCGCCTTCTTTCATGAGACATTGCAGTTTCGTTCCAAGTCTAAAAATTATGACGTTCGCATATTCACGATCCTCGAGTCGAGACCTCCACGTCCATAATTCTCACTCAACGAGACATTGTGTTTTTATTGCGCTTAATTATTTGGCATAAAAGAATGCATTATGAATGTAAAAAATGAATCAAGGTATAAGTGTGGACTGATGACCATGTTTGTTTGGCCATCGTCGTTGTGAATCAAGAATATGAGGAATCAACTAAATATTTAATCATACTTCAAATTAAAAACCCATACCTTGTTTTCTTGTTGGAGATGGAATGGGGAAGGAGATAAAGATGATGAAGTCGTCGACGTCCATTGCTCCCGCAACAGGCTCCAAATTCAGTTCCTCATTCTTGATCTTGAGAACGTACTTCATTGGAGTGGTTCTTTTTTTGGAGGATCATTCTCCAAAGGCTCTCCTTTTCCAATCCTTTTCCTCGCTGGAGGTGAGGTGCCAAATTAGTAAGTTAAGTAAATTAAATCAATTGATTGTTGTAATTTTTAATTGGGGGAATTCCAATAGCTAACTCATATTAAATGAAGAGGTTTCAAGATCGGGTGGTCCCCACCACTAAAATTCAAGAATGAGATTTCAAGAAAATAAAATGAAATTTGTTGTTTTATTTTATTTTAAATCTTTTAACCACCCAAAAAAATATGGAAAACTAAAATCCACCTTTAACCTACTGCGGTCGAGGTGAAGGTATCCTTAATTGAATATTGGCGCTGTGATTTCAATGGTGTCCTCATATTTAAATTCCGAGCACCAGTTCAAAAGTTACAAAATTCCACTCGGGCGTTTACTGAACATATCTAAAATAAGTTCAGAAATTAATTCCAGGCACACCAGGCCTCAGAATCATGCACCATCAATTTTTTCAGACTTGTAAAATTACCAAATAATTATTTAAATTACATGAAAAAATATGGGTCTTTACATTCTCCCCACATTAGGGATTTTCGTCCCCGAAAGCCACAACACAAACTAGGGAAACAATTGGGGGTACTCAGCATGAATTTGAGCCTCCTGCTCCCATGTGATCTCTTGGAGGTTCTCGTGCTACCAATGAATGCACACCAGAGGTATCGACCGCCCACGAAGGACCCGATCCTATCGATCCACAATCTCCACTGGAACCTCTAAAAACGTCACCCCATCGTCGATGTCCAGTTCAACCCAGTTAATGATGTGAAAATGATAATGTACGTATCTCCTCATTTGGGATACGTGGAAAACATCATGTACTCGGTGAAACTGAGGGGGAAGAGCTAAGTGTTAAGTCACCTTGCCAATTCTGCTGAGGACCTGAAAGGGTCCGATGAACCTCGAAGATAACTTTCCGCCCCGGCCAAATCTCTACAAACCTCATCGAGGTGAGACCATTAGAAATACATGGTCACCATCTTCGAACTCTATAGGTCGTCGGCTCCTGTCAGTGTAAGACTTATGTCTTCTCTGTGTAGTCTTCATCCACTTCTGGATGGTCTTCCCCTTCTCCGTGGTATCCCAGACCATCATTGGTCCCATGAGTGCTGACTCCCCTTGGTCAGTCTAGCACATAGGGGATCTGTAAGGTTCTTCACACAATGAATCGAATGGTTCTATTTTGATAGTGGAGTGATAGATATTGTTATATGAAAACTCTACCAAAGACAAGTGATCATCCCAGTTGTATTCAAAATCTATGACGCAAGCACACAACATGTCCTCAAGAGTCTGAATGGTCCACTCTGTCTGACCATATGTCTGAGGATGGAAGGTGTTGGTCAACCGAAGTTGTGTCCCAAATGATTCTTATAACCCCTTTGATAGATCAGAAGTGAGACATACATCATGATCAGAGACAATCGTAGATGCAACTCCATGAATCCATACAATCTTCTGCACGTAGAGGTATCCCAAGCTCTCTACTGATCCCTGAAATCTGATAGGAAGAAAGTGGGACGACTTGGTGACTCAGACAACGATCACCCAGATGGAATCATACCCCTTGGACATGCATGGAAGTCCTGTCACAAAGTACATAAATATTCCATTCCACTTTCACATTGGCACCTCTAGTGGTTGAACTAAGCTTGCTTGAACCTGATACTCTGCGTTCACTTGCTAACAAGTGAGGCACTGTGAGACAAACTCTTCCACTTCTTTCTTCATTCCCAGCCACTAGTGCTTTCACCGAAGGTCCTAGTACATCTTTTCCACTCCAGGATATAGTGCTAGAGGGGATGTATGAACTCCCTCAACACTTCTTCTCGTAGAATCAACTGTACCACAGTACGTCCTATGAAAAAAATGACGTGTTCCCCACCTTCAGAAAATCCATCAGGTGTTTGTCTTGTGGATATATGAGCACGTTGAGCCTCGTAGTCAATTTCCCCATGTTTCTCCTCCCTGTCTCGCTGAAGGATTGAGGGAGTGACTATCAGAGACTGGAGGTAAGTTTCTCTATCTCAATCCACGTAGGATATCCGCAAAGCTTCTAGCTGTTCTGCCGCCTCACTCAGCAACTGTATACCAGATCTTCTGCTGAGTGCATCTGCTACTACGTTCCCCTTACCAGGAGAATAGACTATCTCGAAGTCATATTCCTAGAGGATCTCAAACCAATGCCACTGTCTCAGGTTTAGGTCCGTATGAATGAAGATATACCTGGGACTCTTATGATCAGATTAGACTGTAAATCGTTCGACCATAAAGTAACGTCACCACATCTTCAAGGAAAAGACCATTGCTTCTAACTGCAGGTCATGTGTAGCAAAGATCTTCTCATTTTTTCTCAGCTATCGAGAACCATACACCATCACTTCTTGCTCCTACATCAGGACATATCCAAGCCTGGTCCCTGATGCGTCGCAGTAGACTACATACCCAACTCACTCCTCTGGTAACCTAAAGATGGTGGCACTCATCAGTCTCTACCTCAGCTCCTAGAAACTCTGCTGACATATCTCAGACAACACAAAGGGTTTCCCCATCATTGTCAATGATGATAAGGGCACCACAACTCTAGAAAAGTTAGCCACAATCCTCTGGTAGTAACCGACCAAACCCAAGAAACTCGGCACCTCCATCACACTTCTGGGTGGCTCCCAAGAATGTAAAACCTCAATATTCATTGGATCCACCACAACTCCATCCTCTGAGATGATGTGTCCTAGGAAATGAACCTCTCGGATTCATAACCTGAACTTCTAGAGCTTACCATAAATCTGGTGCACTCAAAGTGTGTCTACAATTATTTACAGAAGATAAGCATGCTCCTCCTCTGTCGCTGAGTATATCAAGATGTCATCGATGGAGAATACCACAACGTGTTCGAGGTATGGATGGAAGATCCTATTCATGAGTCCCATGAACACTGATGGGGCTTTGGTCATTCCAAATGGAATAACCAAGAACTCATATTGGCCATACCGACATCTAAAGGCCGTCTTCTGCACATCCTCAACTCATACCCTGAGCTAGTGATAGCCAGATCTGAGGTCTATCTTCGAAACCACCATGCTCCCTTCAGTTGGTCAAAGATATCATCAATCCTTGGGTGTGGGTTCTTATTCTTCAGGGTCACCTGGTTCAGGCACCGATAGTCTACATAAAGTCTCAAACTCCCATATACCTTCTTGGCAAATAAAATCGAGGCTGCACAAGGAGAAACACTGGGCCAAATAAACCCCTTGATCTGCAAGTCCTCAATCTATACTCACAGCTCTCATAGCTCTATGGGAGCCAAATGATATGATGGTGTGGATATTAGTGATGTCTCGGGGTACAAATCTATTTAGAAGTCCACCTCTCTGTGAGGAGGTAGACCCAGAACATCAACAAGGAAAATATTATTGTACTAGTCCACCACTACAGGATAGCTTGGACTCTCAACATCAACCACTCTGAGAGAAAGGCTATCCAACTGATGTGTTATCTGCTTCAGCCTCCTCTAGGTAAGTCCATTATACTCTAAAAAGGTTCCCTTATCCCCGGTGATGGAAAACCTAGTCCCATCCTCACAGAAACACCACACTTTTCACCTAATACAGTCGATCTGAGAATGGACTATGGATAACTAGTCCATACCCATGATGACGTCGTAAGGCCTCAACACCACTACTAGAAGATCCCAACCGAAGATCACACCTCCTAGAGTAAGCTCACACTACCATCACCTCTATGTAATCGTTGAATCTCCTCCCGTAAGAGTCTCTAGCTGTAAAGATCGAGCCAATGACTCCGTTGGAATCTCTAGGATTTGAATGAGGGCCATGGAAATAAATGAGTGACTGGAACCTTTATCAATAATTACTGTAGATAGGGTAGAGTAGACACAAATTGTACCTCGTATAATCTGTGTAGTGCTGTGATCGTAGGCCTCAACTACCTGGAGCTGAGTTCATCCCTATCCACCTTCTCTCTATGGTCGGGGTGGACCACCTGGAGGTGGTGGTAGTAGAACCTCTATCTTCAACCCACCTCCTGCAGCACGAACTGCTCCTCTACTACATCCGACTCCTACCTACAGACCTCCTCAATCAAATCTTCACCTCTGCCCAGGAGGTTCTTCAACTGTCTACTGGTCATCTGTACGGTGGGTCAGGCAGTTAAGAGCTATATGACCCTGCCCACTGCATGAGTAACACTAACTGATCCTCACCTGTACTTCTCTATCTCGAGATCCCCGCACCACTGACCATGTATCATATGGTCATACACCTATAGGTCTGGTCCTCTTGGACCTCTACATCATCTGTCTACTACTGGATGCAGATGAATATCTTACAAGATGTCCGGTGGTGGTTTTCACTACCAGTGACTACTCAGCAAGGAAGCTCTCCACTAAGAGTGCTCACTCTAACACCCCCTCCTGTGTTAGGATGATGAGAGAAACCATCGATGAATTAATCTCCCATATGATCCCCTTCTTGAAGGTTCGGGCCCAAATGAAATGGTCCCACACCATGTTAGTGGAGTATCATGAGAGGTCGGTGAACCTCACTGAATACTGAGCCACATTCTTGCTACCCTGCTTTATGTGGAGAAGCTCCTATATACGCACAGAGTGTAAGGTCACTGGGATGAACTCTGCCCTAAAAAATCTCTCAAAGTCCACCTAGATGAGAGTGAACTCATCATGAACCAAGAGTATCAGGATCCACCATCTTCCCACTAGCGCCTGAAGATGGCTGGCATCAAGGATCACCATGAGATCAGCTGGTGTCCCTACTAGTCGAAAAACTCTAACCACATTGTCTAACTAATCCTCAGCCACAAATGGATCCATCTCTCCTCAGATCCTTGGTGGCCTCTGGCACTAAAACTCTTGCAACACACTCAAGAGGCGTTCACCCTCTACTACTGGGGCCAGTGGCATCGGCTGCCGAATGGGTAGTGGTGCTGCTGGTACACCACCCAATGGTAAAGATTCCATAAGGGGGCCCTACACCGAAGCCTCATTTCCTGGTGGGTTTTCATCACGTACTCTACATGGAACCTTGGCTAGTTGTCTGTGTGGAGGTAGCCTAAAAATAAAAAGGTGCCCCACAATCATTATGTTATACCTGGTGAGCTGACTCGAAGAGATCACAAAGAAAACTTTTCAAAAACACATACGCAATTAGTTTATTCATGCACTGAGTCAAAAATCACAAGTCAAGGTCCTGGTGTATGGATACGTCGGCTGCCACACCAACACTGGATTCCCCAAATGGAATACCACACTCATCCCACATAACACTATTTCCACACAAAAAAGATTAGAGTCCTAGTTCTTCGGGAGAATTGAACTCCATTGATACCAATTTGTCCCAACCCATCCCCCGTAGACCATGTTGTGACTACCCCAAGCCCACCTTCCATAGTCCAAGGGGTGGAGACTAGCACCTGAAAGGAATATACCTAAAACTGAGAAGGAATTTCCTATAAACTTGTAAACTAACACAGACCAAGCACACAACAAGACACAAGATCAAAGTAAACTATAAACTAAAAAGGGTGTGTACAGTAAGTAAAGGTAGTAGAATTCAATCCCAACTAGAATGTACAAGTAAAACCGAGAACAACTCCTGTGAAAACCCACCAAGAATCCTACCTGAAGGGTAGGTACATCTCTCGAATGGTCGTCTCTACGGTATGTCTCATATAAGGATCCACCTCCGAGCAGCCTCCAGTCCTGGAACCCTCAGCCTCAATCAATGTTGTCTGTTGTCTGCACATGACACAACAAGGTGTGGGAATATCCCATGCAGGGGTGAGTATAAAAATACTAAATACGGACCTTGAGACCCTATTAGGTCTTCTAGAGTTCTATAAAGAAAAAACCGCAAAGCACAGAGCAATAGTCATCAACTTTACATAGGTATATACCCATACATATACCTAAGTTAACAAGATATACTCATCTCATGCAAGAGGGAATAATACCACACAGGTTAAACCACGAAATTAGAAGTACCACATATGTAACACTAAGAAGGTAGAAGTACCACACAGGTAACACCACGAAGGTAGAATTACCACACAGGTAACATCACGATGGTAGGTGTACAACATAGGTAACATCAAAAAGGTAGAATACTCAGCTCAAACTAGGTTTTCAGTGAAGAATAGAAGGAAAAATGATTAGTCGCGAAGCTAGATCATCTTATTCTCTCAGGAGTCACTACTTATGATTATACGAAGTCTGACCAACACATGATCGATAAGTACTAACCCCAACAATGACCCACATAGGATCTGATCCACATAGGATTGGTATGTGCTGACCCACACAGTATCACTGAGCGCTGACCGACATAGGATCAGAACCACACAGAATCAGTATGCACTGACCCACAAAAGATCACTGAGAAATGACCGACACAAGATCTGACCCACATATGATCGATGTTGACCCACACAGGATCGGTTGGTACCAACCTCCTTATGATTTGTCCCCAAACTCTACCTCACTTCTAGCCATTGGATTTCCGCTCATAGTAGGTTTGGGATAATCGATCCTCAAGCCATTGGTCATACCTCAACATCCATGATGTTCCATGAATAAGTATCCCAAAGGACTTTCACATCATAAGGGACCCAATGCAACAAACGACATGTCAATCAGACACCCCGTCTGTAAGTTATTAGCGTTTCTGATCTGAGGGCCCAGTTGGATTTGAGTTAGATCCAACCATGCCATACTCAAACATTATTCAATACTCAAGTGGATTATACTAAAAGCACAATATCGATCCAAGGATTCTAGTGTCGCAGAAGGTTCTTCAAATAGACACACTGTTCCCAAGATATGGCCACAAAGGCATATCTTGGTCTAGATGGGCCCGGATCCGGTTCGACCTGTTCAGACCGACCCGACCCAATCATCCTGGGCTTTGGAGGGCCCGGCCCAGTAGGCCATGGTCTGAACTAGCCCGCGAAGGGGGTGGCCTGGGATAGCCTGCTGGGCGTGGCCCACTGGGAAGTTCGCGGTGCAGCCCGCAGTCGTGTGGGCCACCATGGTGGGGTCTGCCTTAGCTGACACCTGGGGGGAGGGGCACCCCTGGTTTACCTGAACGGTCCAGCAGACTGCTCGATCACCCTACAAGTATGGATGAATACTTGTAAGTCCCGCTCGATATGACGTGGCCAGCCGGAACGGTTGTCCGGTTCATCTCCCAGCAGCGCGGACGGGCGCCGCTGCTCTATCATGGCCGGCCAGGTGCTGGCCACCCTCTGGCCTTTGTCACGGCCTAGCAGTCATGGACTTCTGCTCTTGAAAAGAGGATGCAAGCCACTGCTTCTCCTTGTGGCCGACCAGTGTGCCGAATGCCACCCTGCTTTTCCGTGGCCGACGGGCCGTGACCTCTACTTCCGGCAGTGCAGATGCACGCCGCCCTCCTTCCACGCGGCCGGCCAGGTTCAGATCGCCACATTCTTCCATGAGCCATCATTGTTTCATTCCAAGTCCAAAAATTATAACATTCACATATTCAAGATCCTCAGTTCAAGACCTCCAGGTCCATAAGTCGCTCTCAATGAGACATTGTGTTTTTAGCGTGCTTAATTATTTGGCATCGAAGAATGCACGAAGAACGTAAGAAATGAATCAAGGTATAAGTTCAGTTCGATGGCCAAGTTTTTTTGTCCATCATCATCGTGAATCAAAAATATGAAGAATCAAAAAAATATTTAATCATACTTCTAATTATAACCCCTACCTTGTTTTCTCGTTGTAGACGATGCGAGGAAGGAGATTAAGATGATGAAGTTTCCGACGTCTATCGCTCCCAGAACAAGTTCCACAGTCGGTTCCTTGTACTTGATCTGGAGAACATTCTTCATTGGAGAGGTTCTTTTTTTAGAGGATATTTTTACAAAGGCTCACCTTTACCAGTCCTTTTCCCTACGAAAGGTGAGGAGCCAAATTGGTATGTTATGTAAATTAAATCAATTTATTGTTGGCAAATTTAATTGGGGGAATTCTAAGAGCTAACTCATATTAAATGAGGAGGTTTCATGCTCGGGTGGTCCCCACCTCTAAAATTCAAAAAAGATATTTCATGAAAATAAAATAAAAGTTGTTTTATATTATTATTATTCTTTTAAACTCCCATGAAAATTTTGAAAACTAACATCCACCCTCGACCTACTACGGTCGAGGTGGATGTCTCCTTAATCGAATATCGATGCTGCGAGTTCAATGGTGTCCTCAGATTTCAATTCCAATAATCGGTTCAAAAGTTACAAAACACTGCTCGCGTATTTAATGAACATACCTAAAAAAAGTTCAGAAATTCATTCCAGGAACACCGGGCATCAGAATCACACACCATCATTTTTTTAGACTTGTAATATTCCCATATAATTAAAAACAATTACATGGAAAATCCAGGTCTTATAATTAATAGGAGTACTACATGAGATGATCTTTATGGGATATGTTTATGGTCCGTCAATAAATAATAATATTCTATTTATAGTCTCCAAAGACACTATTCTATTATTGTCCTTGGGTGTGTGTTTTTTGAAATGTATTGAATATTCATATTAAAAGACATGATATTTATATATATTTTTTTTTGGGAGATATAGTTGGTATAAGAGGAAACTTTTTGTTAAAATTTGGAAACTAGGATATTAAAACACTAGTGAGATCACTAGGAATATGTCTATGGGTATGTCTAGGGATATATCTAAGTCTAATTCAAATTATGATAAAATATATTGTAAAATGCCATGGAATTTTGTAAAATGATAGAGAAATCGCTTTCCATGGAATTAGATACCTATAAAGATACTGTAAATGGATTTGGATCAAGCATAGAGGTACCCAGGGGTAATAACCCCAAAATGGTTCATTGAGAATCACTCGATCATCCCTTGGCCCCTAATAATAGACCTTATGATAAACTTGGGTTGACACTCCTGGGGGATATTCCTTGGAAAATTCATAGACTCTATACAAACTTTCATGAATGATTTAATTAATGACCACGAATAGACTAGGATAAATGTAAGGGTCATTTATTTAAAAATGGTATAATGATTTAGATATCATAGTACTGTTTTTTATTTATTATGCGACTCCCCTATTATTAATATTACTCACACTATTTTTTTTGATTTAGTCAATCCTGGGACCCAAAATGTACTAGATCAACATTGAATGTGATATACAATGTGTTGATGAGAAACCAAATTGGATCCAAACTAGAGTGAATGATATCATGATTATTAATTATCATTTATCATGATATATGATTAAAAAATGACACCTTAACAAACTCTCAGACTCACCAAATATGATAAGGATATAGCTCATTGAGAGTTCTGGTTGTGGATATCATTTATGAAATAAGATTGTGTTTCATTCATGTTGATAATTTGGGAATAATCATCCTAGTGAATTTATCATAGGAATGATAATATGGTATGAGTATGGATGATAAGGACACAAAGCAAGTAATTATAGAGGTAAAAGGAAATGTTTGGTTAAATCAATGTATGAGAATAATAGTCGCGCAAATAAATCATCGATGGTTGGATGTTTTAAATGTGGAATGTATAGGCATTATTAAAATCAATTTCATAAGGGGGAATATCATGAATAAACTTAGTAAGGTGGCACCAGTAATAGTTATATTGATGATGATGAGGAGATAACAAATGACATACGAAGTGTAACTTCCATTCTAATAGTATTGTTTATATTAAACATTAGAAGCATTTTTAAATTAGTGTTGATGAATTTTAGGAAATGATCCATATTTTATATTGTAGGAAATAGGTATTGATGAATTATATGATGAATCCAAACTAATGGTTTGATAAGGAAGTGTGATGATTGAAGTGTTTATGTATTGGAATTCAAGAATTATGTTATATGAATCATGAAATATATATTGATTTTTTAGACTACGTTTTTTGTTAAGGATTTCCAAAAATATGTTGAATGGTGATGATGACCAAGAAAAGTGATTTAATGGAAGGTGATATTTTGATTAAGGTAAGATAAACCTTAATATGTTCTTGATGATTATAAAATGGTGTTTATTTTGGAAATATGTATTATTGATATGAATAAATAAAATTGTATATCATCAATGAACATGAAAATGATGAATGATTTACGACAAAGTGGTTAATGTAATCATTGATGGAGTTTAAAACATTATAGGATCTATGGAATATATACAATAATAAATTTTATTATTTATCTAATGAGGAAGTATGTATGTTTTCATTATGTTTTTATAGTAATTATGGGTTTTACCATGAATCGGGAAAATATATGAATAGGATATCCACAAATTAGTTATGTGACAATCAAGAGATACATTATGATATTTTGGGGGATTATTGCTATGTTTATTTTGATAAATTTGGTGAAATTATTTTTAAATTTTATGTTTTGGAAGGGTTATAAGGATAACAATTTATGAAAATGTTTAAGTTTATTTTTGGAAGAGGTTTTAGAGAATAATATGTTATTTCAATATATGAAGATTTATGCATAAGTTGTAATAAACATTTTTTTAATAATAACTAGTGGTATAATGAATGACCTATCATTGTTTTATGGATCTTATTTAGTGTTTCAGACATGAAAAATTCATTTCTTAGTATAGGCGATGAACTGAAATTAATCAAGACACAATGAAATGAAGATATTATGCTTTTGAAATGGAATGAAATAAAGGATGTATATCTTCTGAAAAAAGTACACAACATTCAGAAAAGTATATTGAAATAAAATTTCAACTTATTATCACCATTTTTGATGATATCAATGAAATTTTTTACACCTATTAGTTTTATGACTTTGTGGTCATTAACTTTATCCCAACCATGTTCTCTATCACTATCCATCAGTATATCATTGTTAGTTTTCTCTTATAAATCCATATTTTCACTTAACACCTATGTTATCATATTTGGAAACCTATTATGGCTCATTCTATATGAACTTCAAACATCCATTTTCTTATTTTCAAGATGAATATTGATAAACCCATTTTATGATGCAGGTTTCCCACAATGGGATTTTCAAATGTCAAAGCCTTGCTTATTGAGTAGAAGCTAAAATTCAGACAAAGAAATTTATTTATGTCTTTATAATTTAAAACACCATGATTTTTTAAAATATTGTTTTTCAAATTTCGAGGACGCAATTTATTGAAGGATAGGAGAATGTAACACCCTAATATTTCATAGTACATTATCTTTTCCAAGTAATTCAATAACTTGCACTACACGCAACACCGAGTTCAAGCACACCACGACTTACAAAACTAGCAGTTCAAAAAGCGGTTATGAATAATATTAACTGAATTTTGAATTTTATATACTCCATATAATTTTATAATCCATATTATTTGTTTCTAAGACATTATATAAGAAAAAATTCATTTTGTTCAGTTAAAAGAAGTATTTTTCAAAAAATGCAATTTTACTGTCTTTTAGTGGAGAACTCTTTCTAAAACAAATATTTTACACTTTTATATATTCAAATTAATGAAATTAAATTCTTCTTTAGAATCAGGACATAAAAATGTAGTTTGGATAAATTTGTGTTACTTTTCTGATAATTTTCATATTTTGATGAATAGTAAAAAATACTATGTTTTAATTGAAAAATAATTTTTTAATCGAAATAATTTATAGTTTTAAATTATAAATTTTAATGGTTTTAAAGTATAATTAGATTATATTATTATCATTTAATACAGTTTAGGTTATTATAAGTAATTTTACATTTAAATTCGACATAAACACATATCAATATTTTGATAGTTTTTTACATTTTAAAAACCCGTTTTTTGGTTCTCACAATGGGAATTAATTTTAAACTAATTAATGAAACATCAATATTTTGAATATGGTAAAATAGAATTCATTTTTTAATTATTAATATCAAAATTATCTTAGGGTGAATTTTTGTGTTTATTGGAAAACATTCATTTTTTTGATGAATAGTTAAAAACACTACGTTATTATTTACAATTGACTTTTTATTTAAATAATTATTTATTTTATTTAAATTTATTTTAAGTGAAAATATATATATAATACATATATAAGTTCAATATAATTCATTAGATTCATTTTATAATAAAATTAGATGCATAGAATTTTATTGAACCTTTTAATGTATTTTACCCACCTTCTTGGCACATTTGCAAATCTGCATAAAACGTAACATTACCCCTTATGTGAATTGAATTTCAAAAATCCGAGAGAAATGGTTGACATCATTTAATAAAATTTGGTTCAATAAGATAAAAATAATTTTTGGTGAATATCAACTTTTGACTTTTATTTACCACGGTTAAAAGTAAATAGGGTAATTAAATGATAAATGATATTATAATTACCCTAACATGTGTCCTAATTATTTTTGAAAAGTTTATTTGGACCAAAATAATACTTAAGAATAAAATATGATCCTTTTTTTCCACTTTAATTATATTAGGAAATTTATTATTATTTTATTTATAAAAGAGTTAAAAGTGTTAAATTCAATGATTAATAAGTAAACCATTTTTAATAATAGGATAAACATAAGATAAATTAGACTATAAATATTTATTAAAAATAAAAAAAAATTCCTACATCATGGTATTTATTTTATAATTTTATACATTAAATAATTAAATTTATTTATTACACAATGGTGATAAAGTAATTACCTTATTAATGAATTATTAAAAAATTGATATTACAAATATCAAAATAAATGTAAATTGATACTTTTTAGACATACACCAATTTTATAGGTTAATATGACATGTTAGGGTTGATATAATGTATTTCTTTAGAATTTTTCATCCTGTCATGTCTTTCACATAAACTAAATACCAAATTGTGTCAAAATTGACACAAATGAGTTCTTAAAACAAATACTATATTAGTTAATGATATAATTATCATAAAAATATAAGGTTCAGAAAAAGGACTTATATAATGATATATATATTGATTAATTAACCACTTGTGGTTCTCTTGGATTTTTATTGTATTTTTATTAACCATTTATTATAATAATACAATAATACATGGTAAATGTTAAACTATTTAACTATGAGTTAAATCTAAAAGATAAGGTTAATATGGTGACCTAACCAATCTATAACCAATTTTTTGAGATTTTTTCCACCTATACCCTCTTTATCCAAAAATTAAATCATTTTTTTTCCATAAAAAACCGAATATAATTTTATAATAAATTAATATTTTTAGCTTTTCCTAAAGTGACCCTCACCTTACTTATAAGAGGGTGCTTTCCATTCTCTCAAAATCACACCTCCAAAGCTATTTGTCTCGGCCAAACTCTATTAAAATTTCTTAAAAAAAACCCTCAATTCAACCTAGAGACATTACATTTATCATTATACAACTTAAGGATCCACTTTAATCAAATAAAAAGGAAGAACCTGAAGAAGAGGTAATAATTTCAACACCTCTTTCAAAGTTCTTTTCTTCTTCCACTTTCTATTTCTTTGTTGTTTCCATAAAATAATAATAACCCCAATATCATATACATAATGTGATGTTATTATTAATATGGTATAACCATATTCATTATTCTATCTATCATATGAATAACAGAGTCACTATACGTGCGTACATATGACTTACCGTTTCCACGTTGTGGTGTATTTTGTTATTCAACACTTCATTATTTGGATGAGTATAATAATGAGTTTAATTTACATAAATAATAAATAATTTTTAAAATTTTTATTTATATATAATATACCATCCAATTATATACGATTTAACCATCAATATAATGATATTGTGGCTCGTGTGTACGTACAACTTATCGTCTCCACGATGCGATGCGATTCATTTCCAAGTTCACCATTAAATGATGATTATAAAAATGTATATTTTTAATAAGTATTTAATATATGAAATAATAATTATATTGGATATATATATGTGTGTGTGTGTGATTATATATACCTCATTCATTTATTTCCCTTTAATATGATATGAAAATGGAAAATGTGTTTATGTGTATGTACGACCTACCGTCACCATAAACGGTGTTTTCCATTTCATATATCTATCTATTATAAATATTTATATTTTAAATATATATGATATATATATCATTATTTATACTCTAGAAGTATTTAAATCATGATCTAAGTGATACGATCAATAATAACAAGTGAGAACACGTACGATAAAGAAAGCGATTATTACCTGAAATATTAATTTAACATGAAAATTATTATTAAATGGGTAGTATAAATTCATAAATGTATAATGTATTATATAATAAATATTAATACGGTTCTGTTATAATTTAATAAAATAATATGTTCGTTATACTGGAGGTTAAACGTACCCTCGACTAAAGGAAAATACGAGATAAGGGATAATTCTTCAATCTCATTATCATTTGAGATTGTTTATGTGTAAGTTTTTACGGGGATATAATTATCATCCATGTCTATTTATCATAAAAGAGTTTTCAAAATGATTCTTTTTAGGGGACTCTTTAACTAAAACATCATTTTAAATGGTTTAAATATTTTTTCTTCTAAATCATTGTCATTAATTTCCATGTTTTCAAAATGGTTTTAATGATTTATTTTTATGGACAAGAATGTTTTAAAATGTTAATACCATTAAAAAGCTTCAAAGTGGTATGGGAGAAATTGTTTAAAAAATGTATTTTAAATGTATTCATTTCTAAATTGTATGAATGTTAAATGATTTCATGAAAAAGGGACATTTCTCTCAAAGATTTTTACTGATCATTTTCATCTATGTCACTTCCTTTACTGGATGTTATTATTGATTGAGGTTGATTTATTATAATAATTCCGTCTATATTTTATTGAATGAGTTATGCTATATTGGACTTTGGATGTGCTACTTTTATACCGTTTATGTTTTATGGTTAATGTATTGACATTTCGTATGCTAGTTTTAATAAGAATGTTTATGTTATGTTTCAACATTTTCATATGAGGATTTCATTGGACATAATAAGTGACTGGTGCTGCCCTCTATAACTCCTCGATGCATCGGTAGGTCTCATTAGAAAACTTGTGTCTTGGAACAAGGCATTCCCAAAAATTATATTTTTAGTCTTGGCACGAGGCCTTGACAAAGTTGTAATAATGTTCGGCATTAGATATTCCCTCATTATGAAATTAGTTACTATATGTGATTATTCGATAAGTAGAATATCCATGTGTAGGTTTTTATAGTAATTTTTGATTTATTTTTCCATATTATGTTCAATATTAGGTTTATAAAGTTTGTTGTTTTTATTACACATCTTGCCTTAAAATTTTATAGGTTCCGTTAAATTATTTACCCATACTGAGCATCTGAGCTCACACCTTTTTTAAGTTTTATTTTCCCAGGATGCCAAGAAGTGTACTATGATTTAAATGCTAGAATAAGACAGAATAATAATGGAACTATCAAAGTATTATCTATGTTGTATTTTATGTTAGAAATTGTAATGTAAAGTTCATATATGTAATATATTTTTGAAGAGTGCTAAATTGATAGGTCATTCAGGATTGATTCCTTGTAATCATACCAATGTCTTAAAATAATGCAATGGCTCCAAGCTTATGGGGTTGGGATGTTACATATTATCTATCAGATTAAACAATGTTTTTTTGGAATATGTGGATTTATTAAATATTTGGTTTTATTATATTATTATGATTTATAATTTTTATTTAATAATTTATTCAGAATATAATATATGTGGAATTTGTTTTGATAAAGATACATGCATGAAAATTATAATCATGAATGATAGGTTATTGGGGTATTTAGAAGAATGTTATTGAGTATCATAATGACCCTCAATTTTTGAACTTTTGGTAAACGTTTGTATACTATTTTCTTAATATGTGGGGTTTTTCGGGAATCAATCAATAAGATTTAGCTCAAAATCCAATCTATGTTATATTATAGATTATAAAATATAGTTTTAATATCATTTTATTTATTTTTATTTTCTTATTCTATGCTTTATTAGGTGGATACCTTGAGAATGATGGTGAATTATGGTGTTTCAATTTCAAATACACCCGACCTCCATGACCTAGGGCATGATGGTCTCAGTACCGGACCCTCCCCCATACCGGGGGAGGGTCTCATGATGCCCAAAGATGGAGGTTGACCTCATATTTTTCCCCTTCTAGAATCCTGAGTGCATTCCTTATTTTCCTCAGATTCATCTTAGTTTGAAGGTTCTGAATCTATTCAATGGAGCCACACAATTGTCGATCTCAAATATAGATTTCTTGAACGCATCCGCCTTATTGCATCAGATTCTTATTGCATGGTTCAAACACCAGAGGTCATCAGTTGATGCTTGCGATCGCTTCGTATTTAGTTCCAGTAGGTTATAAGAGTGCGTGACAGTAGGGCTCCTCGACTCCAAACACTTCATGATAAGGTTCACCTCAGAGGAAGATTTGATATGGGCTTGGTTATATTCTCCTCGAATCTAAAATGTATCTTGATTTATTCTCTTCAAATGGACATATGAATTTCATATAAAACGTGACGCACCTACAATGGCCGTTTGGGTAAGTCTTCCTGAACTACCGATTTCATTTCAAAATCCATCGATCCTCTATACGCTAGGAAACCTCATGGGTCATTATTTATGTTTGGATAGTAGGAAAAGTGCTGTCTACCATCCTATTTCACCTAGAATATGTGTTTATGTTGATATATATAAGCCACCTGTAGAGTTATTTTGGGTCACCGTAGGTGAAGAGTTTCATTATAAGTAGTTTGTGGTCTTTGAATCCTGGTATGAATTCTGTCCCCAAAGCAAGAAAATGGGACATCGAATGGAATATTATCAGCACGAGAATATGATGCTGAAGGAATCTAGTTTGAGAGCTAAGCATACAAGCTTGGTCCTAGTTGAGACGGTAATTATTAGTAGTAATTCCTTAGTGGTCAGTGGGTCATCTGGTCGTGAAGCCCCTGATCGACCTCTCAACCAGGAAGATAACTTTTGGGAAGCCATCTAGGGGGTGTCAAAGCCTGAGCACATTCTTCTAGAACCAAAGATTTCAGACATTATTTTTAGATTAAATAGTGACCTAGGTGTGGTGATTTCTAAAAATTATTTTATGTTTAAGTGTGCTGCAATGGATTCAGGTGAGGGAGTGACAAGAGCATCTATTTCAAATGCAACTGCGGAGCATGAGGACTCTCGAAATACAAGTCCTCAAGGTGGAAAATCCTGAACTATAAACACGGAATTATCTATTGAGGTATTTCAAATGGAGGATGCATGAATAATCTAGACCCATTTGGTTGTTTCTTACGCTAAGGCAGCCCGGTTCGGAAAAGGCATCTATGATGAAGGATCGGAAGTGGTCCATTCATACTCAATTAGGTTAAGTCCTAGAATGAATGTGGTCGATGTCAAACAAGTTAACCATTTTTAAGTATTGGATAATGATGATCTGGTGTAGGAGTTTGAAACCTTTTCGACTAGGTTGGAAGAGCAGAAGGACCCTGAAAATGAGTCCAGTGATGAGCATTCTAGCCAGTTAGCTGGTGATTCAGATAGAGATGGATAGGGTAGAAGGCTTCCATGCTATAGAAGAATCAAGATCCATTGGGTTGTATGCAAAGAGAGAAAGGACTATTAATATTTTCTACTACCTATAGAGAATAGATCCACAAAGAAGTCGAAAGCTAATCTGGTGGAAGATGAACCCAAGGATGTCTACCATTAGGTAGAACCTAACACAATGCAGGAGAAATATTTGGAATTTATAATGGACTCGGGAGAGGAGATGCTGGATTCCATTCTCTTATTAATGCTACAGATAAAGATGCCAACAGAATGATGAGTAGATTATTAAAGGTATCACTTAATGAGGATTAGTGTTCTTGGATCGATAAGAATGAGATTATAATGATAAGAGGGGTTAATGATGGGGAGATCAATGTAGAGGAGTACATCCAGTCCTATGACATGTTGGAATTAATGTTTGATGATCTTTTAATGGATGAGCTAGATACGCAGGTAAACACTATATCTTGGAAGTTATTTTTGGAGTTAAAATCTAATAGGATGAAGCTGTGCTTTAATGAATCTGCTATTTATATTTGTGGTTGAATTATGGGTTTCTCACTTTTTCCTCAAAAGTGTTTGGTAATAAAAAATATAATTTTCAGTTAGTCAGTCAATCTATGAAATAAAGTTTAAGAAATAAATAAAATTTTACTTAGTTCACTAACATTGTATAGTGTCTAGGGAGTAAAAACATGGGGATGTTCCAATTTACAAAAATCCACCAAAATTACACTTATTGTTTATAAATTTAGAGTGGACTTCTTAACTTTCATGGAAAAAACCACTCATAAGAATGAGATCTCACTAATTACCCACTTAATAAATCTTGCATCTAGTAAGTATACCAATTTAATTACACTAGTCAAAAACATAGTATTACACTTACATTGATATATTAATATGTTATGTATTCATCATCATGACAATCTATACTTTTTTCTTTCATCATTGGGTTGATGTAGCCAGACTCCTATGATTTCCAGCTAGAGATATTCCTCCATAATTCACTCTTTATTATTTTTTATATATATTCTTATTTCCTTTATATATGTACCTATATTTATAACCTAATAGAAAATATGCATCATTGAGTTAATATAAGTCTTTTTTCATATATATAATCATGATATAATTTATACATATACTTCATCAATAACAATATTAAAACCTTCCATATAAATAGTAAAATTTCCCTATATTAAATAGTAATTAGAATATAATATTTATCTTATTGTTGATTAAACCACAACGTGGAGAATAAGAAACTACTTTTTTTCAGTAAAATCATCATATCTATAATTCATGGAGATCAAATATCATTATATCCTCAAATTCAAATTATTTATTTATTTTAAAAAAGCATTTCTTGGATCACTATAACATAATTTTGAAGAAATCATGGCATTTTTTATTTAGGAACCCTTAGTAGAAAAACCCTTGGCTGAAAATCCCATGGATGCCAACCCTTTATGATTTTTTTAAACCATTATGACCACTATAATCATTTTTTGTATTCCCTATAGAAAAAATATATTCCTCTAAAATATTAATAAAAATTGAAGAGAAAAATTCCTAGGTACATAAAATATTTTCCTATTTCTAGAAAACACTATGCACTATTATTTCTTCTGATCCTAATTCCCATTTTCACCAAAACTATATAAATAAAAATCTTTATAAATAAACTAAACTATGATGTGTTGTGATGTAAAGGACAGATTTTTCAATCATACATAAAAAATCAAGTGACCCACTATTACATGGTCACAAATAACTATATAAAATTATATATATGATACACATCTTCTTAATAATTATCAATAATTCAATCTATTATTAAAAAAAGTTCCCAAAAGAATTTAAATATGCACTGCAACATATTATCATTTTGGTATTTCAGAAAATAGTTAACTAAAGTCTCTACAAGCCTCCTCAAAGATTACCATCACTCCACATGAAAAATGTTAAATAATAAATTGAGCTATTTATAGTATTAAACTCTATAATTGATAATAAACACAACCCAAAAACACTTATAATGTTTTATTGCAAATAATATCTATTTTTGGTCTTATTTACAATAAACCACAAAAAAACACACATTGTGTAAATTAGTTTTAAAATAACCATTTCAAACATTATATTTATACTGATCTCAATTAATCACTAATCATTCACACTAATACAACATTATTCATGTTTAGAGTGAGAAAAAAGTATAGAATCAAATATTTATCAATTAAACGGTTCATTAATATCATGTTATAACAGCACTTGTAATTTGAATATAGATATATCATATTATATCAACTCATATCATATTTACCATTAATTTCACATTAATTTTCTATCACCTACTCAATATTTTAACCATGAGTAGTCTCTCACATTTCCTATACTTTATGAAAACCTACCCTCCCATTTTATGAGAGAAAACATGTAATTGATCCCCCATTAGACTTGAAAATATGTCAACCAATTTTGTTTTATTATCATAAAACCCTTTTTCAATGAAACCAAATAGAACATCTTCAAAGGATATAAAAAGAAATAACAACTCATCCAATAAATTCATATGGGAAGAGAGACCTTTCTATGAACGAATTATTTAAAATAACTCCACTAAATAAAATTTCTTGTTTGTGAAAATTCTCATTGATTACTAAACATACAATGGTAATATCATTTAAGGGAGTGGGTGTGAAACCCCATGATAATAGTTTTATTTTTTTCAAATTCAGATAATATTTTCTATATTTTTCATTATATGCAATACCATGTTTAAATGAAACAGAACATATTATAAAAATATGTTAATTAATATGATAGTAGTCACCAAGATTTTAGAATGGCGGGTATGAATATGACTAACTAAATTTGGTAATAATATTGTTTAAACATGTATATAAAATGAATTTATTAGTGAACAATTAATTATTAATTAATATAAATCTATTTAAAAAATAAAGGAAATATTTTTCTAAAAAACTATTTTTATACCAAAAAATTCATTTTCCATCAATTTATTTTAAAAAAATATTATTGAATTATTTTAGTGGAATTTAAATATTATATATTCAATAAAATGTTTAATATTCACTTTATGTGTATTCTAGATATAAGATAATAATAATCCAATTCTATGATTAAAAAATTTAGTTTTCTAAAATGTAGTGTTGTCACATTTTGTACAATAACTTTAAAAATAATTCTTGAATTTTTTAGAATTTTTTTTATTTATTTATGAAATTTTCAAAATTATTTTAGGGAGGATTTTTTAGAATGTTCTGAGAAGATAAAATATTTGATGAATATTGAGAATACTATTTTTTATTAAGAATGATCATTTCTTTAAAATATTCTGAGAACAACAAAAGATTTAATATGGTTGTAAAATAAAAATTAGCTGAATTATATATATATATATAAATATTAAATTTAATTAATTTGAGTCATTTTAATATTTAATTTTTATATAAAATCATTTTATCCATTTGAACGCTTTCTCTTTGAAAACCTGCTTTCTCATAATAGATACAAGATTATTGATAAATTAAAATTTTATAATTTTGTGGATGTAATTTAGTGAAATGTATACCATATTTGTAATAATAATAATAATTTATTTTATTTAATAAGGTAAAAATAACTTTTGACCACAACCCATAGTAAAAAGAATAAAAATTAGTACCATGGTTATGTTATAAATGGGTTTTCTGGGTGGTAAACTAAAAAGATAAGGGTTAAAAATGAATAAAAAAACATAAAAACCAATTGGATGAATAAATTTAAACATTAAATCTAATAATTTTTATAATTTTAAATTTTTGAGCTTTTTTGTAGCTGAAAAATGTTGGTGCACCTTTTTCCTTTCAAAAATTACATGTGTTCCACTCACCTCACTTATAAAATGCCACACACTTTCCTCTCATCTTCATACTTACATAACAATTTTGTTTTTCAAATACATTCCCAACAATCTTCTGAAATTTCCTATTATAATATTATAATCCTTATTTAGGATATAAATTCAATCTAATAATTCTTTTGGTGCACTCCAAAATAATTTGTTGCATGAAGAGGTAACGTCCCGTATCAAGTATTTCATTTTACTTATTCCTACACTACATAAAATTTTTATTAAACCATGATGATATAAAAAAATTATTATTTGGAATATACTTATATGTTTTTATTTTAATTGAAGGACAAAATTCTTTCTCCTCTTCCATCAAATGAGTTATAAAATAATCATTTGTGTGTATGGTGGATTACATTCTCACAAACTAATGATATTCATTTTCAAAAGAAATATCTCTTTGATAGATATAATAGAGAATTTATTTTTTATATATGTTATGTATTATATTATTATGGTTCTATAATAATTATTTCACACGTTCCGTCTTACTTTCCAATCGTTGGTTGCATGATAATTTCATCCATGTGTACTTCAAACTACCACCTTGCGATGCAATGTGATTTGTTAATGCATTAAATGGAAGGTAATAATGATTAATTTAATGAAAATATATGATATATATGATATAAAAATGATTATTTATTTTTATTATATTATTTATCTATTTTCTTCTTTCCATCAAGATTATGGAAACAACATTTGTACGTACGTTTGACTTACCGACTCTATAAATGCTTATTTCCTTTTCTATCTCTAAATTTTATGGATAAATATGAATACATATATAATAAATATATATTATATTTATATAATGTTTAAAATTAATTATATAATGTAACGTTGATCAATTAAATAGTATCAAAAATAAGAAATCAAAACATAAATGAAAAAACAAAGCAGTAATTGCCCGAAACACGACTTTAACAAGTAATTTTCTAATAAATGGGTAATAAAAGGTAAATATTAAATCATATATGATAAGATATATATAAGGATATTTAATATATATTTATTTAATAAAGTTATAATTATTAATCAAATAGTTTGTACATTTATGAAGGGAGTCAAAACTTAAGGTAAGATATATCTATCTCACTTTTTTTACTTATGTGAGGAACATTCCATATTCAAAACTTATTTATTTTATGTGGTGTATATAATGTACATGAAAGTATTTTATGATTATTATAATGAATTTTTTGGATTTATAAATCATTTTGAGTATACATATTTCATGGGTTAAACAGTTCAAAAGTTACTAAATTGGTAGGTGTTTTTGTCTCAATTTTCTTGTTTTTGAGACATATGTTATGTTATGCAGCTATAATACTCTAGAAGGTGTATATATTGAACCTTTAAAATGTATATATCATTAATATTTTTATTTAAATGATATTATATGTTTCATTTAATTTTATTATTTTATAGGGATTAAAATTCAAATTTAGCAACTACTATGAGTTTTATATTACAATATTATCTTTTATCATGATTATTTATGATAATGATTCCAATGATAAAATATTATGATATATCTATGAATAAAATCATGAATATTATTACCCTATATAAATTTCATGATAATAAATGTTTTCGCTTAATTTTCCACTCTTTATGTAGTTAAGAGTAGAAAAAAATGTTTGTAAGAAAAACCATTTCTATTTCTCTCTTCAGTTGAAAACCCTTTCTATTCCAAAACCACATTTTTTTAAAAAGATTTTAATTTTTTAAAACTATTAAAATTATTTATTAAGGAACTATTAACCCATTTCTTACTTTTTAAAAATGTTTTTAAAGTAAATCCTTTCTTTTTCAAAACAATGCCTATTTATATTTTACCAAAATTTTGAAATGAATCATTGTTTTATTGTGGAAAACATAAAAAAAATACCACCATCATGACCTTTATTTTCATTAATCCTTTCTCTAATTTTTATCAAGTTTATTTACAAAGAAAAGGATTTTCACAAAATTTTATGTTCTATTTTTTTTCTAAAATAAAAATGATAGTTTACTAAAAAAACATTTAAAATTCTTTTTAATGATTACTTTATATGTTTCCAAGGTTACTTTCAAGGAAAATAATTTGGAATATTTTACATTTTTATAATATTTTTTAGAATTAAAAATGCTATTTTTCTTAAGAAATGTTGCTTGTGATATTTTAAAAACATTTTCAATATAAGATGAAATACTTTGATATTAATTATGCTTTAATAGATATAATATTGAATGATACCATCCATATTATTTCTATCAATGGTTAACAATTATATTAATTAATGTTTTACGATACACATATATTTATTATGGGTTATGCTCTGGTGAATTTGGGAAATGTTTATGCAACCCATTTTCTTTTCAGGGGTTATGATGTGATGATATGCTGATTTTCTATAATATTGTGGCACCCATAAATATAGTATTTATTATGATATTGGTGTGACTGATATCTAATTACAATTAATTAGGTAAATATTTATATCATGTGGGATAACATTTGGAAACAAGTTGATGGGATTGATCTATTATCAGAAAAATGTGAGTCCTGATCCACTATGGTAAATAAGTGCTTCCTAATCTATAATGGGAAAAAGGTGATAAGTATTGATCCAATATATTTATTATATTTTTACTTAACCTTTAAATATGAAATTTATTTCCATATTCATGATTTTTCCTTAATTTTATGACATGATATTATGGTTCATTATTGATTTTTCTTGATTCATCAATCTTATTTCACTTGTTTTATAAAGTGATAAAGTTTTATGTGATGACATATGTATGTTATCTATAATGGGGTTTTTATGAACTTCATATGTTTGGTTCATGATCAAATACCCTTATAATTATATTTTGATTTAATATGATCATATATTTATATCTATTATTCTCACCCTTACTGAACATCTAATATCACCATTTCATATGTTTCCTTCCCAAGGGTTTATTGAATGGTTTTTGTAGGGTATTATTAAGAGGAGTAATAATTGAGAATATCTTTATGAAATATGTTAAATATTCTTCAATAAATTAAAAGATTCTATTTATAGTATCCAAAGATACTATTCTATTATGGTGCTTGGGTGTCTGTTTTTGAAATATGTTGAATTTTCCTATTAAAATACATGATATTTATATATGAAAATTTGGGGGAGATGTAGTTGTTATAAGTGGAAAGGTTTAGTTAAAACATGGAAACTTGGATATGAAACCATTAGTGAGATCCTTTGGCCTATGTCTAAGAGTATATCTAGGTATATATCTATGGCTAAGTCTAAGTATGAGAAAATATATTGGAAAATGTCCTAGAATTTTGTAAAATGAGAGAGAAAGAGGTTTCCAAGAAATTACATCCCTATATGTATAAAATAAATAGAATTGGATCTAGAATAGAGGTACCCTGGGGTAATAACCCTAAAGGGTTAATTTATTGTCACTCTATGATCACTTTGTGCATGATAATCGGCCTTACGGTATACTTGGATTGACACTCCTGGGGGATATACTTTGGAAAATTCACAGACTCTTTACAAAATCTCAAGAAGGATTTAAATAACAACAACATATGACATTGGATAAACCTAAGAGTCATTTATTTTAAAAAAGGTATCATGATTTAGGTATCATATAAGTAATTTTTATTTATTATGTGGTTACCCCTATTAGTTTTATTACTCACACTATTTCTTTTTGATTTAGTCAATCATGGGAACCAAAAGGAACTAGACCAACATTGAATGTGATATACAATGTGTTTATGTGAAACCAAACATGATATCAACTATAGTGAAGGATATAATGATTATTCATAAAAATTTATCATGATTTATGATTAAAAAATTACACATAATCAAACTCTCAGACTCACCAAAGATGATAAGGATACATCTCATTGGGAGTTATGGTTGTGGATACCATTTATGAAATAGGATTTTGTTTCATTTAGGTTGATAATGTGGGAATAATCATCCTAGTGACCATATCATAGGAATGAGAAGATGGTTTGAGTGTGGAAGATCAAGATACAAAGCATATAATTATAGTCGATAAAATAAATGTTCCGTTAAATCAATGGATGAGAATAAAATCCTCCCAAATACATCATTGATGGTTAAATGTTTCAATTGTTAAATATATATCCATTATGAAAATAAATTTCCGAAGGGGGAATATCATTAATATAATCGATAAGGTGGTTCTAGTAATAGTTATATTGATGATGATGAGGAGACTACAAATGACATATTAAATGGAACTACCATTCAAATAATATTGTTTATATTAAACATTAGAACATGTTTAAATTAGGGCTGATGAATTTTAAGAAATGATCCATATTTTATAATATAGGAAATAGGTATTAATGAATTATATGATGAATCATAACCAATGGTTTGATAATGAAGTGGGATGATTGAAGTGTTTATGTATTGGAATTCAAGAATTATGTTATATGAATCATGAAATATATAATTATTTTATAGTGAATGTTTTTCATTAAGGATTTCCCAAAATATGTTGAATGGTGATGATGACCAAGAAAAGTGATTTAATGGAAGGTGATATTTTGATTAAGGTAAGATAAACCTTAATATGTTCTTGAGGTTTATAAAATGGTGTTTAGTTTGGATATAGGTATTATTGATATGAATAAATAAAATTGTATATCATTTATTACCATGTAAATGATGAATGATTTATAGAAAAAGTGGTTTTTGTTATCATTTATGGAGTTTAAAACATTATGGGATCTATTTAATATATACAATAATATATTTTATTATTTATTTAATGAGAAACATTGTATGTTTTCCTTATGTTTTTACAGTAATTATGGTTATTACCATGAATCATGAAAATATATGAATAATATATTCCCATATTAGTTATGTAAAAATCAAGAGATACGTTATGATATTTTGAGGGATTATTTTTATGTTTATTTTGATAAATTTGTTGACATTATTTTTAATTTTTTTTAAATTTTTAAGGGTTGTATGGTTAACCATTTTTGAAATAGATTAAGTTTATTTTTGGAAGAGGTTTTAGAGATTAATATATTATTTCACCATATGAATATTTATGAATAAGTTGTAATAAATTTATTTTGACAATAACTAGAGGTATAATGAAAGACTTATCATTGTTTTATGGATCTTCTTTAGTGTTTAAGACATGAAAAATTAATTTCTTATTATAGGAGATGAAGTGAAAATTAATCAAGATACAACTAAATAATGATATTATGCTTCTGAAATGGAATGAAATAAAGTATGTGTATCTTCTCAAGAAAATTACACAACATTAGGAGAAGTACCTTGAAATAAATTTTTTACTTATTATAATCATTTTTTATGATATCAATGACCATTTTCACACCTATTTGGTTTATGAATTTGTGGTCATTAACATTCTCCTGACCATGTTCTCTATCGTTATCCATCAGTATATGATTGTTAGTTTTCACTTATATATCCATACTTTTACTTAAAATCTATGTAATCATATTTGGAAACCAATTACGGTTTATTATATATGACCTTAAAACATCAATTTCCTTCTTTTCAAGAGGAATATTGATAAACCCATTTTATGTTACGGGTTTCCCACAACGGTATTTTCAAATTTTTAACCCGTTCTTATTGAGAAGAACCACAAATTGAGACAAAGAAATTTATTTATGTTTTAATAATTTAAAACACCAATATTGTTTTTAAAATATTGTTTTTCAAATAAATTTAATCTTTTTGATATTTTTCATTATATGCGACTCTAAGTTTAAATGAAACACAATATACTATTAAAATATTTTTTTTAATATGATAGTTATAAACTAGATATAGGAATGAAGGTTTTAAATATTTCTGAAACACGTATATAAAATTAATTCATTAGTGACAAATTAATTATAAATAAAAAAACTATTTTATAATAAATTAATTCTTTTTCAAAAAAAATATTTTTATGTAAAAAAATTTGTTTTACCTAAAAAAAATTACATTGAAATATTTTAATAAAATTAATATATTGTATATTAATATTTTATTTACATTAAACATAATTTTTTACAAGATAATAGATATGGATAAATGTAATTTTATGATTAAAAACTGTTTTTTTTCTAAAAAAATGATTTGTCTCTTTTTTTGTACTTATATTAAAAGTGATTATTGAATCATATGGATAATTTATTTTAAAAATTAAAATTATTTTTTTAAATAATAATTTCAAAATTATTTTTGGGTGATTTGTAGATAATTTTTTGTGAAAAAAATATTTTTGATAAATAGTGAAAAATACTGATTTTTATTAACAATTGAAATTTATTTTAAATATTGAAAAAAATTAAAATTGTTTTAAGGTGAATATAAAAGGAAAATTAGTTCAATTATACATCAATTAATACAATTTATTTTATTATAATAGACATATTGAATTATGAAATAAAAACTTTTTTTGATTTCTAACATTTTCTCTTTGTAACCCTACTTTCCGTAACATTTACAAGATTAATTTTAAATTAAATTTATTAAAATTATGTGAATGAAATTTTGTAAAAATGGATTTAATATTCTTATTTAGAATAATTTATATTATCTAATAAGTTCAATTTAAATTTTGACCATAATAAAAACTAAAAATAGTAAAAACTACTTACCACAGTTAAGGGAAAATGGGTTTATCAGGGGGTAAAACTAAAAATACATGAGTTAAATATAAAAAAACTTATAAAACCCACATTTAATGATAATAGTTAAACCTTATATATTCTAGGATCTATAATGGACAATTTTAGAGTAATTTGTGATGTGATAAACGTCGGTACACCTTATTTTTTTTAAAAGTAGAAGTGTTCCACTCACCTCACTTATAAATGGCCACCCAATCCTCTCTCAAATTCATACTTGAAAAAAACATTTCGTTTGGCCAATAAATTCCATAATAACTTCATTAATTCCATAATATAAACCCTGAATCCTTATATTGGCCATAAATCTAAATTTAGAATCCATTTGCTGAAAACCACAAGAAGGTGTCCAAAGATGAGGTAACATCACTAATCAAGCATTTTATTTTATTTATTATTTCACATATTTAAATTTTAATTATACCATGATCATATTATTACCTCATTATTTTCCACATAATGATATATTATTATATTAATGGAAACATATATCCTTCTCCAATTCCATCAAATGGGTTATAAAATCATTAATCACATGTACGTTGGACTACCGCCTCACAAACTAATGTTATTTATTTTCCATAAAAACCTATAAAAGAAATATAAAATGGTGTATTTATCAAATAAATATGATATTTATTATATTTTTATTATTTTTGAATGACAATATCACATGTTCATTCTTACTTTCCATCCCGTGGTAATATAGTAAAGTCGTTCGTGTGTAAAACAGACTACCACATTGTGAAGCGATGTGGTTCATTCATGATTAACAATGAATGTAATAATGATTATTTTAATAAAAACATGTGATATATATGGAAAAAGTTATTTTATAATGGTAAAAAATTAATTAATTTATTTTATTTTTTCCTATTAGGAAAATAGAAACAACATTCTTGCATATGTATGACCTACCGTCTCCATGAATGATGTATTTAATTTTCGATCTCTACCTTTTATGGATCACTATAAATAAATTTATAATAAATATATAGAATATTTATATCATGGTTAAGATTATTTATATGATTTAAACATTATTAAATGAATAGGTTTAAAAATAATAAATCAAAACATACATGAAAAACAAGGGCATTTTTTCCCAAAAAGTGACTTTTAGATTGAATTGTTAATAAAATGGTATTAAAAGGTCATAATTAAATCATATATGGTATAAAATATATATTTATGTTTAATTAATATATTTATAATAAACTTATATTTATTATATATTATGTTTTATTGTGTACAAAAGAAGATGAGACTTAACATAAGGGATTTCAGTCTCACTTTTCACCTCTGTGAGACACAAGACATATTCACAACTTATTTATCGTAGTTGATGTATAAAATACCCATGAGTTTATTTTATTATTATTCCCCTGAAAATTATTTGTATTTAAATATCCATTTTAGGATCTCCATTTAATGGGGTTTATAGTATAAAATTTACTAAAGCAGTAATGGATTTTTGTCTCAATTTTCATTATGGGAGACATATGTCATGTTATACACCTATATTCTTATATGAGGTGTATATAATAACCTTTATAAATGTTTTTTCATTAATATATTTATTTTAATTTTATTATAAGTTTAACTTATTTTAATTCATTCATGGGGTTTATGATTCAAATTTACCAAAGTGGAAAGAGTTATATATTACAATCTCATCAGTTATCAAGATTATATATGATTATTATTACAATAATTAAATATTATGATATATATCTCAAGAAACTATTGAATATTAATATCATATATTCATTTAATTATAATACATTTTTCATTGATTTTTTTTCTCTTTATATACTCAATAATAGAAAATAATGTTTTTAGGAAAAATTATCTTTATTTCCCTCTTTGGTCAAAAACCCTTTTTCTTCCAAAACCATGATTTCTAAAAAAAATCAACAATTATTTTTACATTATTAAAATTATTTATTAATAAAATTTGAACCCATGTTTTACTTTTTACAAATTGTTTTGAAAGGAATTATCATTTCATTTTCCAAATAACTCCCATTTGTATTTTATTGAAAATTTAAAAGGAATCATTGTTTTAGTATGTATAACAGGTATAAAATTCACTATTGGAATGAAAATTATTTAATTTGAAGATTAATATATATAAATGTGTGTGTGTGTGTGTGTGTTTTAATCATTGTTTTGAAATAAAATGATTTTTAAAATGTTTTATGTTTTAAAAAGTGTTTTTTCCAAGAAGAAAGAATATTTTCTCTATGAAATGTTTTGAATGATTTGTTAACTATTCCTTTATAAGATTCTAAGTTTATTTTAAAGGAAAATAATTTTAAAAATGTTTAATATTTTAGAAAGTGTTTTTCATTGTGGAATGATTATTTTCCTCTTAAGATGCTTAATGTGATCTTTAAAAAAAAATTCATTTAAGATAAAAACCATTGATGTAACATATTATATGAAAGTGGTAATTTTGAATTATATCATTCTTATTCTCTATATAAATGATTAATTATTTTTTTATTAAATTATTATGAAACCCATTAATATTTAATGGGTTGTGATTTAGTGATTTGATGAAATGTTTATAAAATCCATTTTATTTACATGTGTTATGATGTGGTGATATGGTGAATTTTTAATTCTATTATGGAGAACATAAATATGGTTATAATTGTGAGATTTTTTTGAATAATATCTCAATATAATGAATTGAGTAAATATTTATATATCAAAAGATAAGAATGAGAATCAAGTCGATGAGCGTGATCCACTATTGAAAAATAGGTGAGTCTTGATCCACTAAGGGAAATAAGTCAATCCCAATCCATAATGGGACAAAGGTGAGAAGTCATGATCAAATATTTTAATTTCCTTGGCATTTAACCTTCAAATATAAAATGGTTTTATATGTTTATTATGGTTAAAAATTTCTATGACATGAGATTTTGGTTTATCATTGAATTTTGCAGATTTATCATTCTTATGTCTCCTATTTTATAAAATGATAAAGATTTATTCTAAGACTCATATTTATGATCTATGATAGTTTGGGTATGAACTTCATAAGATATATTCATGATCACATACACTTATTTTAATATTATGATTTCATATGATTGCAGATTGATATCTCTTATGTTTACCCTTACTGAGCATCTGATCGAACATTTCTTATGTCTCCTTACATAAGTTATAAAGAATGATTTTGGAAGGGTATGCCAAACAGAAGTAAATTATAAGAAGATATTTGTGGGATATGATGAATATAATTCACAAAATACGAATATCGTGTTTATAGTATCCAAAGACACTAAACTATTGTAGTCCTTGGAAGTTTTTTATGAAAGTTATTGAATATTTATCTAAAAAGTGATATATTTATGTATGAAATTATTTGTTCTATAAAGGGGGTCCCTAATACAAAAAATTCGTGTTTAATGAGGTGGTTTAACTCTAATACTTGACTAATAATTCTCAATTTTTTTTTGAAAGTTCCCTCATCAAAATATCAATAATTTTCTCAGAGGGAACATAATGTTTTTTCAAAAAACCATTCTTTACTTTATTCATGATAAATTTATATTTTATCTAAATATTATTTTTTCCGAAATGATACTTTATATTTTGAAAATGAATAATTTTAAAAAAGTTATCACACTTGATTATAATATGTATATTAATCTCAATTTTATTATCTTTATGTTATTACTTCATTTATAATAATTGAGTTCAACATTTAGTAATAATTATATATTTAAATTCTCCAGTGCTTAACAAAATGAAATATTTCCTTTTTTTACCATCCATTAAATACATAAATACACATGATATAATGAACCACCATATGTTTAAAATCTATAATCCATCAAAATTTGTAAATTTTAGTTCATTTATCCCTATAAATTCACCTTTTATATATTTTTATAAAACTGACTAAGATCACCATTCACTTTCACATAATAAAGAATTATTGAAATGCCCAAACCCTGAAGCCCATATCCGGTGCATTATTTAAATATATTGGAATGATTATAAGAAATAAATATCAAAGGGATGATTATTTTAGAAGTTTTGGAATACCAGATTACATACATGATACCCACAATATATTTGTAAAGATAGAAAATAAAACATGATACATAATAAACTGAAATAAACTACCTCTTTAAAAGCTTATTCAAGGTTCCCTTCTTCATAACTCGGGGGAAATAAAACATAGTAATTTAGAGATCAAATTCTCTATAAGGGTTACATATTTTGGAAATATAAATCGATAATAAGTGAATCACAGTCAATTAGACATAACTAATATGGAATGATGAATAAATTAAAACACTTGGCATCAATATGTTGAGAATAAAAAATGCATCCATAGAATTTTTCATAGTGAAAATATCATGGATAGTTATAGAAAAATAATGAATAAAGAGATTTACTATTATTTGGACGTATTGTATCTGGAACATGAACCATTATACCATCAAGATGGTTTAAGTACATGGATAGAAACCCATATGGTTTTTGGAAAAAAATACTAAGGGTTTCCCGTTAACCGATTTTCCTCATGAGACATGTCGATGCATCGAGGGGCTATAGCTGGCCCATCTCATTGATAACAGTACAAATAATTATTTATATATAGATTTAATAAAATATACATATTCCTTTTTGATATCTATATTTAATAGAGTATACAAACTCATCAATATTTCCTTAGTTTAAATAACATTGAAAATAAACACTACATGCTAAATGGTATATGGCTTAATGAAATAACCATATCCATGATGCAAGAAAATGGATATTTACTAGAATTATAATTTAAAATGAAAAATGATATCAAATGGGCATTGGATACTGAACATAAGAAATATTATGTGCACATTAACAAGTTAGTATCAATGAAATGGAAATTGAGTAAAAGTCCCTTAAAACATTGTAATCAATCAAATCATATGGCCAAAAATTAATAATCACCAAATTAATCACATAATAATATAAATATAAAGATAATAATTATATTATATATACAATTTTAGTGCACATACACCACATATAATAAATATATGGCGAGTAATGGAAATCTCGTGGAATTAAAAGTGAGATGAGAAACCCCTTACCATATACCGAAATGCGTTCTTTGATTGATATTAATGACTTAAATAATAAAATTTATATTCATTAATAAATAAGTACAAAACATCCTCTATATTTATTTGATTTATTTTATCCTTATTAGGTGCATTAATGGAATTTTTGATGGGTTTAAGGGGTACAATTTTGTTGTCTTGGAAACATTTTTTTCCTTGTTTTTCAAGATCGGTTTACTTTTATTCTTGACTGGAAGTTTGTTTGTAATGTGGTTAAACATCCAGAATTATTAATATATATTATTAGCGAAATTATATGTGATATTATAATGATGTTGTTTATATACCCTGAGGATAATTCATTATATTACAGATAATGATAAACTCTTGCATTAACATGGATGTTTTGTGCATTATGTCCTTGTTTTGTATTATTATATTCTGTTATGTGTTTATAATGATTACAAAACATTACATAATATTAAATAAACATATTATGATCTGATAAAATCATTAAGAATATAGTGAACCTGCCATTTATTCCACTACTATTACATCATTTATCATATAAACAAAATAATAATATTACACAACAAGGAACCAAAGATTTAGTGTATTGTAAATACTAGGACCATAAATAATATTTACAACATAAAACATAAACAATTATTTAATCCATTCTTCTCTATATTCTTATTGTCCCTTGAAAACACCTTAGTACACATAATCACCTAAATATATACATCAAAAAGAAGTGATCTAAAATCCTAGTAAGAAGATAGATATGAAAAATAGAACAATTGGTGGGCCGAATCATAACATAGGAAAAGGATCATGAACATGAGAGGAAGAATTAATAAATAATTGAAATGTGGCAATGCAATAAAATGGAACATCATGTATTAGTGGTCAACTACCACTCGTAGTTGTGAAAAGTTTTAGTATTATGTTTACACATCATTTCCCTTTAACTCATGAGATTCATCACACTACCTGATGCATTGGAAGGATGTATAATTCAATGTTCACCCATCACATCATAACATTAATATTCCACTATATAATTCCAAGAAGACCTGTCACATCATAACATTTACATTATCATGAATTCCACATAGAAAATATGTCAAACATAAAAATAAAAATAACCCATGGAAAATAATGGGTTTCACATCATAAATCACACATTCATAAACATTTGTCTCTAAAAATAAAGTGGGGATAACAGTTTTTACATAGAACAATCAACGATGAGTGAAGTAGAAACAATCTTTGAGAAGTAAAAAGATGAGGATTATTTGTAAGAAGAGTTCTTTTGAATGAAAAATAGGTTTTTCATAAACTCTATTAGAAAACATTTATATCCCATAATTGGTAATATTAGGATGAATAAATGTCTATTAAGGAATATTCATACTGAAAATGGGTTGGAAGAGGGAAAACCCAAAGTATGAGAGTTGGGTTTGAGAATTTCCCCTTACCTAGAATCTGAAAGCTTTATTCATTTTAATGTCCTACATAACCACCTTAGATTAAAAAATTAACAATTTAAGAACATTTTATACATTAATAAGATTGATTATGGTTTCATTAAGTTAATTTATGGGCTTTTAGACGAGTTATAGAGTTTAAATTCATTGTTTGGGAATGTTCATTTTTATCGTTTTCTTGAACGATTCACTTGTATACATGAATGGGAGTTTTCTTAAAATGAAAATAAAAAATAGAATTTTAATTATGGGATATTTATGATGTTACAGAATATGAAATGATATAATAAATAATTTTTTATATACCATGAGAATGAATCATAAGATAAGAATTTAATGATGATCATTTGGGTTAATTCTGGAAGTTTTTCGACCACAACAAATTTTTTTGTTTAATAATTTAGTAATATGTACATAAGACAGTTCTAGATAAATAAAGAAAATATATTAAATATAAAAAATATGGTTCAACCATAAAAATGGTTTCATGACCATATCTAAAGGAGGTAAAGGAAAAAAGAAAACACGATGTTCTTGAAGTTGTTAAATTAACACCTCACGAACAATGTTTTCCTTTCTAAAATAAAATGAATATGATATGTGGGTTGGATGATATATTATCACATTAGTATAATAAAATTTTATTATATAAAAGATAAAGGTGTCACCATACAAAGTGTATGAGTATAGGTGGGGTGCGATTAAGAAAAGAACTTGAAATTTAAAGGAAATTAAAGGAAAAGAGAGAGAGCAGAATTACCTATTGAATCCTCCTTAAGGAACCGTGGATTAGACTTTTTATGAGACCAGAAGCTCTTTGATGTGGGTTAGGGGCAAGTTAAGTTGTTTTGGTAGAGTTTAGAAAAGTCTTTAATATTGAGAGGTATGAGAATATGAGGGTGTGAAGAGTGGTATATATAGTGGAGGGGATAAGGGTTTTCTTAGTATTTAATTTGTTGGTTTATTAATTTCCCTCAAGACTAGAAATAGTGAAAATTCCATGAATAAAAATAGTAACATGAGAATGCGAGTTGGAAACAATTGGTCTTATATTAGAAATGATATTATTAGTAGTGTATTTAACATAAAAGGTTTATATATGGTAAATTACCGTATTTCACTATTCATAAAAAATTCATGTATTTCACAAAAATCTGAAAAATTAACCCAAACCGTTTTCTGATGTGTAGAATTAAAAAATTAATTCCATTTTTCAAAAACAATATTTTAAATATGATTAATTTAATTTTTAATTAAAATCATAATTTACTTGAAAAATACAGTTTTTAAAACATTTATTTACTAATTCCAAAACATAGGTACTTCATACATTCACTTAAATCCTATATATATATATATACTATCACATGTGATGTTACTATTCATGAGTTTATATAAATATTCATAAGGGTATCATTACTATTCATAATGATAAGTTACTATTCACTAAAAATTATGTTTGTTCTATTAGACTCCAAAAATCACCCTGAACACAACCGTGTTTGTTAGATTTTTGAAATTCAAAACACATAAGTAGAAAAATTGTGTTTAATAGTGATATAGTATTTTGTATCCTGATATTTCTATTTTTCCCAATGTGATTACACTATAAGGAATAATTTTACGAAGGGAATTCCATTGATAAAACAGCGGGTCATTACATTATTCACCCCATATAAAATTTCTCCCTAGAAATTTTATTTTACATAAATAGGTGAGTGAAATTCTTCTTTATCACCTCCTCCAGTTACTATGTTTCTTCGTCAAACTTATGGTTCTTCCACAAAACATTGACAAGGTGGGTTGTCTTGTTGCTTAGAACCATATCTCTATAGTCTAGAAACATCATAGGTTGTTCCTCAAAAGAGAGATCTTCTTTCAACTATACCAACTCTGAGTTTAGAACATGTGAGGGATATGGTATGTACTTCCTCAAGAGTGATATGTGAAACAAATCCTAAACATGGGCCATATTTGTGGGAAGTGCAACCCGATAGGCTATAGATTCTATTCGGTCAAGGATCTCAAAGGGTACAATGTATCTTGGTCTTAGCTTCCATTTATTTACAAAACACATGGCTCTATTCCATGGTGATATTCTAAGGAAGAATTTATCTCCAAGTCCATTAAATAGTTTTAATCATATCCCTTTTTCCAACTATGAGTAGATTTGATATGTTTCTAGATGGCTTGAACCTTTTTTACCATATCATGTACAAGATCAGGTCCGAGTAACTTTATTTCTACAAATTCATCCCAACAGGTTGGAGTTATACATCTATTTCTATATAGAGCTTCATTTGGAGCCATTTGAATACTCGAGTGGAAGTTGTTTTTGTATGATAACTCATCCAGTGGAAGATGTTGATACCATCCACCTTTTAATTCTAAAGAGCAGACTCTTAGAATATATTCATGCATCTAAATACTCATTTCATATTAGCCATCGATTTTGGAGGTGATAGGCCATGCTAAAATTCGATTCACTACTCAAGGAATGTTGAAGACTCCTCTAGAATTTAGATGTGAACATTGGATCCCGATTCGAGACAATTGAGATTGGAACCCCATGCATTCTTACCACTTCCTTCACATATATTTTTTCATGTTGTTCAAGTGAGAGATCTTCTTGAATATCAATAAACTGGGAAGTCATGGTGAGTTGGTCAACCACAACCCATATCGCATTATTTACCTAGGTCATATTTGGGAGACCCATGGAAAATTCCATAGGGACCTTTTACCATTTCCCCATGGGTGTAGACAATAGATACATCATCCCGTTCGACTTATATCACACTGATTTAACTTGCTGACATATCACGCATCTTGAGATTTACTCATAAATCTTCTTCTTCATGTTTTTCCACTAGAAGTTTTCTCAGATATCACAGTACATCATTGTACTCCCAATATGGATAGAGAAAGTTTATCTATGTGAATTATCCAATAACTCATTCTTTATCCTAGGTGATTAAGGCACACAAATCCTCATTCCAAATCAATTTACAACATCATCATCGATATGGAACTCATGCATCTTCCCTTTCTTTTCTGCATTCACCTTCTTTTGTAACTCTGGATAATCCCTTTTTACCACCATAATATTCTCTTAGATAGATGGTTGAGAAACCAGGAATGGTATGATGTATTCTCTACCTTATGATTTCTAAATCCATACTTTACATACCTATGAAGATAGTGTCCCTCTCAATATACTTCATGGATAGAGTAGTAGGTGATTTTCTACCTAGAGCATCAGCTACCCTGTTCCTCTTGTTGGGATGATTGTGAATGAGAAATCATAATATTTCCTTAGCTCTAACCATCTCATTTGATGCGTGCTGAGATCCTATTGTGTGAATATACACTTTATGATCTTATGATCATTATATATGTCACACTTCTCACCATAATGGTAGTGTCTCTATATTTTCAAGGTAAAAATAAATTTTTATAGCTGTAGATCATGCGTTGGATAGTTCTGCTCATGGATCTTCAACTACTGTGAGGAATAGGCTATCACATTATCATCTTACATGAGTACGCAAACCAAGACTTTCTTTAAAGAATCACTGTATATCACAAAACATTATCCACTCATCACTAATGTTTGTACATATGTATTTATCTGCCTTCTCTTTAGCTTCACGAAGCTTTCCTCACATTTTTTATTCCAGACATACTTTACCCCTTTCCTTATAAAATTAGTTATCAGTCTTGAAAATACTAATAAATTTATCACAAAATGTTAGTAGTATGCAACTAATCCATTAAAACTATGGATTTTAATGATACTAGAGGTACTGGGTCGTTCCTCTATCACCTTTGTTTTTGAAGGGTCTACAGAAATTCCCTAACTTGTGATCACATGTCCCAATAATGTGACATGCTTCATCCAAAAGTCACACTTGCTGAACATGGCATGCAAATTGTCTTTTGTTAATGTCTCCAACACTTGTCTTAGATGTTCTTAATGTTCCGATGTACTCTTTGAGTATATGATAATATAATTAATAAAAACTAACCCCAATTTTTCGTGGTAATGTATGAAGACACAATTCATAAAATCCATAATGATTTAGGGGAATTTGTAAGTCCAGATGGTATGACCAGAATCTCATAGTGTCCATTCCATGTATGGAAGGAAGTATTCTGAATATTTTCCTTCTTCACCTTTAGTTTATGATAACTAGAATCAAGATCCACCTTTGAGAAGTATTGAGCTCCTCATAATTGATCAAACAATTCATCAATCCTTGGAAGATGATACTTGTTCTTTATGGTGAACATGTTGTGTTCAAGATAATATATACAAAACCACATTTATCCATCCTTCTTCTTCACAAAGATCACTGGTGCACCCTATGGTGATGCACTAGCGCGTATGAGCTCATTGTCCAAATGATCTTGAAGATACTTCTTTAACTCCTCCAGCTTTATAGGATCCTTCCTATAGGGACACTTTGATATAGTAGTATATTTGGGTATGTGTTCTATGGATAAATCTACCTCACAATCAAGGAAAAGTACATCTAACTCTTTAGGAAATACATCATTGTGTTCCTACATGATGGGAATTTCTGTAAGTTTGGATCATTATTTTTACTCAACCATTTGGGAGAGGCATGCTTCTTTATAGGGAATTAACACCCACACAATTGAATGATTTTTAATGGAGATTCATGATCTTCCTTTCATTTATAGAGGACCATGGGATGGTTCTAAATATGAAAAGATATTTCCTTTTCCTAACAGTTGATATGTGCTCTATATAATGAGATCCAATCCATTCCCATTATAACATCGAATTACACTAAGGGAAAAATTATGGGATTCGCTAGAAGAATCTTCCCACATATGCCAACATGATAAGATACAAACACTATTGTTTCAATTATTTCACTACATGGTGTTCTTACAGATATCTATACCTTGAGGTTTTTTTTATTCGACTCCATAGTTCTAGCTATCTTGAAAGATATAAAGGAATGCATAGAACAATAATCAAATAAGAATTTTTCCATTATTGATTGAATAGAAAGTGTACCTTATACGAATTCATTATATTGCACCACATTCTCAGTAGTGATAGGATAATCCTTCCCTTTTACCTTTGTCATTGGTGGATATTGACGCTCATTACCATCAAGAACTCGAGTTTTAGTGAACTGGATTTCATTGTTCCCTTGCCCCCTATATTTTTAGCATTGGACTATTGTTGGTTATCTGCTTTATTCCACTACATTCTCCTTCATATAATTTATTTTTAACACTCTTAAGCATGGTGTAATTATTTCCCCAACATGAAGCATTTACCCATCCATTTCAGGAAATTCCCATGATGCATCTTCCCACATTATTGGCATGTGGGTGGTTGAGTTTTCTTCCCACCTTTCCCATTGGATCCTCCAGCTTGAAACTCCATCTATTATTTCATATCACTGTAGACATGAGACCATTCTCCAAAATCCATCTCCACTATGACGTCACACTGAACAAATTCTTCATAACTCCCAATGTCTCCAATTACAGGAGACTTTCTATGGTGTGGTTTTAATACACTAAATAATCTTTCAATTTTACTATCATTTTTGATAAAAAAACCAAATCATATCCTACAAACCTTGTCAAACTCACTTCATAGGTTATGACATATTCTAGTTCCTTTTTTATAAGCTCTATGTATTCTCTCTCTGTCTTCATATGAAGAGTTCATGGGAAATACCAATTAATAAACATGATCTTAATATATTCCCACTCCGTATCTTCAATTTAGTTAGCCAGCTTGGTGTTCTTAATCAAATACCACCATTGTCCAGTCTCTCTACATAGATGAAAAACTGCTAGTTTCACCTTCTCTATCTTAGAATAATGAATCACATAAGATATATTCTCCTTGGAGTTGACCCACTATTCTACAACTAGTGGATTAGAATATCAAGTAAACGTTAGTGGTCATTGCCACATAAAACACTTGATAGCCAGTTACACCCTATTTAGTGAAGGAGGACATTCCACATTATTCAGGTTATTATTAATAACCTGAGATATTTGGGTAAGAATCTCCATCAATTTTTGAACTCCACCTCCCAATGTATTGGGGATTACATTTGGGTAATCATTGCATTGTACCTTGCATGGGTTGTTGGTCGGGTTTCTCCTAGTTCCCACTATTTTCTAAAATAGAAAAAGGTTAGAACAAGACATAAGTGAACGAGTCATGATTAACTTATTCATTTGTGAAATTTAATATAAAATAATATATTATGGGATCCCTACATTTAACAAAGCTTCTTGTGGGATTATTGTACTTATTCACATACTAGAGGATTTCCCTAGGGTTCTCTAATCGTAATTCACAAATTAACTAAACCTTGATTCTTATACAATCTCTAAAGAACCTGCCTTTTCATACACAATTATTACATCATTTAGAATATAAAAAACATAACAATATTACACAATGAGGATCCACCGGTTTAGTGACTTTGGAAAACTATGACTATATAACATTTAGAACATAAAATATAATCATTTATTTAATCCATTCTTCTCTAGATTCTTATTGTCCCTTGAAAACTACTTAGTACACATAATCACTCGAGCATAAACATCAGAAAGGGGTGATATAAAAGCTCAGTAAGATGATAGATATAAAAAATATAAAAATGGGTGAGCATAATCATAAAATGGCTAAAATATCATGAACATGAGGGGAAAAATTATTAAAATACTAGAAATACAAAAAATGCATAAAAATAAATCATCATGTCTTTGTAGTCAACTACCACTAATAGTTGTGAATAATGATAGAATCATGTTCATGAATCATTTCCCTTGAAATAATAAGATTCATCACTTTACCCAATGCATTGGAGCCATATATAATTTTGGGTTCACCCATCACATAAGAACATTCATATTTTCTATATAATTCTAGGCACACCCATCACACCATAACTTTTACATTATCATGCATGCCATATAGAACATATGACAAACATAAACATAAAAATAACACATGCAAAGGAATGTGTATGAAATTATAAATAATGAAATCGAAAAAAAATTCTCCCAAAATAAATATGGGATAACATTCCAGACATTTAACAATCAACAATGAGTGAAGTAGAAACAATATTTTAGAAGTAAAAAGAGGGTGTTTATTTTTATGTGGAGTTCCTTTGGAAGAACATTGGGTTTGTCAGAAACTAAATTAGAAAAAATTTATATCCCAGAATAGGTAATATGATGAAAAAATTATTCTTAATGCATATCCATAATGAAAATGGGTTGAAATAGGGAAAACCCAATGTATGAGAGCTGGGTTCGAGAATTTCACCTTACCTTATATCCAGAACATTTTGTCACATTATTGTCCTATAAAACCACATTAGATTAATTAATTAACAATTACATAACCTTTTATAAATTAATAGTATTCATTACGGTTTTATTAAGTTTCTTTATGGTATTTTGGATGAGTTATAGAGTATAAATTCATTGTTTGGGAATGTTTGTTTTTATAATTTTCTTCAACGGTTCACTTGTATTCATGAATTGAAGTTCATTTAAAACATGGATAAACATCCAGAATTGTAATTATATGTTATTTATTATGTTAAATAACTTTAAATGATATTATATATAATTGTTTTGTATACCATGATAATGAATCATTATATAAGAATTTAATGATGATCGTTTGGGTTAATTCGGGATTTTTTTCGACCAAAACAAACCTGTTTTGTTTAATCATTTAGTTATATGCATGTAAGTTAGTTCTAGAACATTAAATAGGATATAATATATATAACATAATATGTTAAAACCATAAAAATGGTTTCATTAATAGATCCTATGGTGGTAAAGGGAAAAAGAAAACATGTTGTTATTGAAGGGGATAAATTAACACCTCACGAGCAACGTTTTCCTTTCGAAAAAATGAAGAGTAGAAGGTGGTTGGATGATATATTATCCAATTAGAATCATAATATTACAGTATATTTTAGAAAGTGGAGTATCCATAACATGTGGATGGGGATATGTGGGGAGAGATTAAGAAAAGTACTTGAATTTGAAATAAAGTTAAATGAAAAGAGAGAGAGGGGAATTACCTCTTGTATTCTTCTTAAAGTACATTGAATTGGCCTTTTGATGAGAACATAATCTCTTGGATGTGGGGGAGGGGATATAGAAGATTTTTGGGCAGAAGTTATACAAGGCTTGATTCTTGAGAGGTGTAAGGAAATGAGGGTGTGAAGAGTGGTTTTTGTAGTTGAGGGGAGGAGGGTTTTCTTAAGATTTAAGTCATTAGTTTATTAATTTCCTTCAATACTAGAAATAATGATAATTACAAGACCAATAATAGTAACTTAAGCATGTGAGTTATTAGAAATTGGGTTTACATCATAAATGATGTTAGGAATAGTGTATTTAAAATAAAATATTTATATATGGTAAATTATCGTATTTCACTATTCATAAAAAATTCAGGTATTTCAGAAAAATCCCAAAAATTCACCAATACCATTTATCGACATATAGAATCGAAAAACGAATTCCACATTAAAAAAATTAATTTTAGAAATATGATTAATTTATTTTTTAATTAAAATCATAATTTAGTTGAAAAATATAGTTTTTAAAACATTAATTTACTTATTCCAAAACATAGGTACAACATAATTTCACATAAATCTTATATATATAATATCATAGGTGAGGTTACTGTTCATAGGGATATGTCACTATTCATAATGGTAACATTAATATTCATAAGGGTATGTTAGAGGGTGAGGGTTGTTTATATAGTGGAGCGGAGGAGGGATTTATTTATATTTTATTCCTTAGTTTATTATAATTTCGCTAATATAAGAAATAGTGATGATTCCATGACCAAAAATTGTAATATGTTCATGTGAGTTTGAACCATGTCTTCTTACCTTAGCAGGACCTCATCCATGACTCATTAAATCATGTATTTAACATTTATCATAATTTATTGCATTTTACTATTCACCAAAAATTTATGTATTTCAAAAAAATCCCAAAAATTCACCCTAACCATTTTTTAACATGTATAATCCCAAAATAAAATCCATTTCTCAAATATAATTTTCTAAAAATGAAAATTTTAATTTATAATTAAAATAATCATTTAATCCATAAATGCCCACACTTAAAATATGCATCTTTATTTTTAAAGTGTATCAATTTTATTTAAACATTCATGGGTAAGGCTTCCATTCATAAGGTTAATATTACTATTCATAAGGGTATATTATTATTTATATGGGTAACACTACTAGAAATTTTCACTATAGCCATGGTTCTAAACTGTGGTCATAGGCTCAAAAACCATGGCTAGAAATTTTCGCTATATATATGTGATCTGTGTGTCAACTCTACATGATAAATGATACCTAACCCATAACCTAAAATTATAAATGAATTTTTAGATTGATATGTAAATCCCAATACTGAATAACATGGTCGTTAATAAAGGATTTTCGTTCAAATGAAATCCAATTTCATTCAATAAATACACCACAGAAGCATTGGAGTAATATTATTCTATATTTGGTGAGTATTCCATAATGGGGTAGGTTGCTCCACTATCGATTGGATACATGAATGATATGAGAGGATAGTGACACAGTTTGACTCCCCTTGGGCTGTGTAGTATTTTTTGACAAAATGTGTGGGAATTTTCCCAAGATGATTTGTTGAAAAGATGGGGAGATTGATGGACATCCCTAAAGTGCGTTTGTGTTAGACATGTTGACAAGGTGGTTGAGGAGGAAACATTAGATCCCATAAATAGGAAAATAATTCCTCCATGTTTCCCACTCCCTCTAAGATAATGTATATATGAAATCTATGGAGATGAAAAACTAAGAAGATATCACGGTATCTTGTGTCATGGGGATGTAACTACTATTTTAATGGGTCATTCCTAGAATCATCTGCATTTCAGAAATGAGAGGATTCCAGGGTGAAATCAAATTTACTGACGTTATTACATCATTTTCTATATCTTTATCCCCTTGCATCCCCCTTCCATTTGTAAATCCCCCCTCCACTCCCCCTGGACGGACCCCCCACTCTTTCCTAGATGGATCCCCAACCCCACTGCAAACCCCCGCCCTTTCCTGGACATACCCCCACCCTACACCCCCCATGGACTGCCCCCCCCCCCACTCCTTCCTGGATAGACCTCCCATCCTGAACATACCCCCATCCTGGACATCCCCCCATGAAAAAACCCCTCCCACTGGGACAGCCTCCTCCCCCTTAATGGGTCATACAAAGAATCATCATTATTTTCCACTGCATTTCAGAAATGAGAGGATTCCTTGGTAAAATTCCATTTAGTGGTCTTATTGCCTGATTTTCTAAATCTTTATCCCCCTGTATCCCCCGCCCCCTACAAAGCCACCCCTCCTATTCCTACTAGACAGATCCCCTATTTGCTGGACAGCCCCCCACCCCTCCTTCCTGGATAGCCCCCCCCCCCAATCTGTACCCCCACCCTGCACAGCACCCCCTCCCTGGACACACCCCAACCCCCTGGACATCCCTCACCCTCCTGGACATTCCCCCTCACCCGGACAGCCCCCCACCCCACACAACACCCCCTCCCTGGACACACCAATCCCCCCAGACAGCCCCCACCCTTCTGGACTGATACCCCCTACCCCTGAACAACCCCCAACTACTTCCTGGATAGACCCCCCTTCCTGGACAGATCCCCCCTACCCTAGACAACCCCCCTCCTGGACATACCTCCACCCTCAGACATCCACCCACCCCCAACTCTTTCTTAAACACCCCCCACACCATGCACAACACCCCCGGACAGCCCCCTGGATAGATCCCCCCAACCCTGGACAACCCCCACCCCCGGAAAACCCCCACCCTCAGACAATCCCCTATCCAGGACAGCCCCATCCTCCCACCCACACTCACATACCACACACAAACCCCCTGGAAACCCCCCCTCTTGGACAGACCCCCCACCCACTGGACACCCCCTTCCTGGGCAGACCCCCAACCCTGGATATCCCCCTCTTACCTGAACAGACCCCCCACTTCAGACCCCCTCCCCCACCTCATCGAGTTATGAACCAACATTGAATGAATTTTAGTAGTTGATTCAATAACCAATTCAACATGTCACACGACTTTCGAACCTGCACTAACTTGCCAACAATCAACTTTCCTCTCAGTTTGTACATATTTCCTCCAGAGTCTAAAGCCATTATATGGACTCCATCCAGTGCTACATCTGAATCAAGAATTAGGTATTCATCATGGAACCAGTTATGTATTGCACATAGACTCTTATCTCTCCAAGATCTATTTTCTGCCTACTTTGGACACTTTTCCATGAAATTGACCTATATAAATATTTAATTAATGTAAAAGACAAAATGTCACTCTTTCTTTTAAATTTTAATTATGTGTTCAAATAGGCAAAAAGGTATGATGTGAATGAATATTGTCTGTAATTTTTAGTATATTTAAATTAAATTTATGAGTGAGATTTATTTTTAATTTCTATCAATCATATAATTACATTAAATTCATAATAAATTCCAACATCTAAATTATTTAATTAATAGAAAAATAATATAAATGATAATAAAAATATTATATGTAAAAAATTAAATGAATTATTATTATATATTAATTATTTTAAAAAATATAACATATTATACAAATATTTATATAATATATTCAATTTACATAATGGTATTGATATTTTTAAATAAAAATTAATTGAATAATGTCAAAATTGACATTAATGTTACTTTATAATAAATTATACGTTATTTAATGATTTAAAATTATAAAAAATATTACATTCTAAAAATTAACTTGTAAATGTTTATAAATATCAACTATACTATATTAGTGTACCAATTATTATTTTATAATTACAATGATGATATATAAATATTAACAACATTTGATGATGATTATGGTTATACAGGTGGTTTTGGACTCTACAAGTGCCTCTGTTAAAATTAATTTTCAACACACATTGGTTTGTTATTTGATAAATTGAATTTAATATATAGAATAAGTTGGTTCAAATTTTCTATTAAGAATAAATTTATTTTAGACTTTAAGAATAAATTAGAAATTTTTTAAAGAATAGTTACCATAATAGAAAATAAAATTGTGAATGTAAAGAAAACATAGAAGTTAATGAACAACAAGTGTAAAACATGTGTTTTGTTGTGTGGTGGATTTTTGGATCGACCATATCAGAACTACACCCATTTATTTATAATATTTTGATAAAAATGGGGTGATATTAAATTTTTTTATTGAATATTTTTTTCATATTTAAAAAATAAAACCCCTCAATTATTAAAGGGTACCCACTCCCCTCACTTCTATTCACCCCTCAATCCAGTTAGATTGACCAGAAACTACCAAAATTATTCCCAAAAATCCTTATCTACATTATATAGATTTTTTTATTCCCAAAAGTTAAAACCTAGTGTCATTAAAGAGATATATAATGTAGGTTTATATATGAGAAGGTGATTTCCTTCCCTAAGATCATACATTTTTTTCTTCTAATGAAAATTAAATTATTCCTTATCACTGAAAATAAAAAATAATAATATTTCACACTTATAGAGATTTTATTATGTTTATGAAATTATATGTTACTATCTATTATTATATATAATGGGAAATATAATCATCAATCATGTTTATGGAAGACTACCGCCTCATGAACTGATGTAACTAATTTCCTATTAAGACTTCCTATGGTTGGATATAATGATGGATTTAATACACATATAGAAAAACTGATAGAGAGAGAGATATATAATTTTCATGATATAATTATAATTATTATGGTATAATATCACATATAACTTCTTACATTCCATTCTATTTAAAATTTTACAATTCCACTCTTGTATTCGACGAACTATCACCTCACGAAGCGATGTAATTAATTTTTCACTTATTCTTAAATTGAAAGTTAAAAAGGATAAATATAATTATTATATATGATATAAACTAAATTATATAAATTATATAAAATGAATATTCCAAACACTTTCGTACCCTTTCACCCATTAAGGGAATAATTTCATCGCTCATGCGTACGTGTGGCCTACCGTCTCCATGGAGCGATGCAGTTGACCTTATATATCCAAATTTAAAGAATGATAATAAGTATTTTTACAATGATAAAATTAATATTTATAATATTAATATCATTATATATATGATGGAACTATATCATATATAAATGAACTAGAATTTTCAAGACAAACACACATGAGAAAACAAGGCAATTAACACTTGAAACAATCAAAATAATGAAATATTATTCAAAAATAGGTGGAAAAATGTTAAAAGAGGATAATATATGGTGTGAGAAATATTAATATCAATATTTAATAGATTAATAATAAACTCATATTTATTATATAGTATTTTCAAGTACATATGAAGTAAATTGAACAAGTGGTAAAGGTTTTTCATCTTATATTTACTTCCATGAGACATATTCCATATTCAAAACATATTTAATTTGTGTTTTGTAAAAACTACCACTATGATTTTTATATAATGAATATATTTATCTTCATAGTATTTAAATATTCATTTGATTTTATTTATATTAAGAGGATTACAATTCATATGTTACCAAAGTGGTAAGAGCATATTTTATAATATCATCATTTTGCAAGATGTTTTTTTTGTGTAAGTATCCATTTGGGGGAAGTGTTTAATATTTATATCATAAAATAAATATATATTCTTATCATATAGTTATATATGAAATTATTCAAATAATATTACCATTTTATCCACTCTTTGGATTATCAAATGATTGATAAAATCTTTTTTTTGAAAATATGAATTTAATTCTCTTTCAATTGGAAAACACTTTTCATCAAAACACATGTTTTAAAAAAGTATTTTCAAAAAAAAAATTTAAAAATTTAAAAATTATTTATTAAATATATTTTTACCCATTTTTAAATTTTAGAAAACATTTTTAAGGGAATCTTCATGTCATTTTCAAATAATTCTTATTTGGATTTTATCAAAAATGTCAAATGAATATTTGTTTTAATGTGTATGAAATGAACCTAATTATCCACCATTATAAACACTCAAACTTTTAAAATATTCCATGATTATTCTAAAATAAAAATATTTTCAAATTTCTTTAGGATATTCTTGTATTAAATAAAAATTTTCAAAATGGAATGGTATTTTTTCTCAAATTTTATTAGGGATGTTTTTATGGTATATATATTCATCGATGTCATAAAAAATTTATTTATATTATGATCCACTAGGTATATATTGTAATGATAGAATCATTATTATTTATTTAAATTGTTTAAAATTTGTTTTAATGGGATGTACTAATTTTATACCATTCATATTACTCTATATGGGTTGTGATTATGTTTATTAATTGGGGAAATTATTAACATTTAGTATGATAGTTTTTCAATTTCAATGTTTATGTTGATTTTGTTTCACCCCATTAATTTATGTAATGCTTCGGTTTTAGTATGTGAATGTTGGGGTGTGATTAAAGATATCCCCTCGATGCATCGATAGGTCTCCCTATACAAATCAGTTGGCCGAATTAGATGGTTTCTTCCCACATATTTAAACAATATCTAGGAAGGTATTGACAGTTTTATATTTGTAGAATTAAACATCCCCTAATTATGAGTTAAATAATTTATTTCTATGAGATTATTCAACTAGTAATAATATAAATGAGAAAGTTAAAAGATCATATGATTATCGATCTGGATTTATTTCATCAAATTTTATTTCTGACATATTATGCTCAGTTTATTGATTAACTAGAATGTGTTTCAGTTATTTACCTTTTCATATTGATTATACGTATACATTCATGAAAATTTCTATTTTACTCTTACCCTTATTGATCATTTGATCTCACCCCTCTCTTTTTTTGATTTTCCACATGATATAAGGAAGTGTTTTTTTATTGATATGTTGAGATAAGATATTGGGATAATAACATTATCAAAGAAATAAATTTGTGTATTTTATCTTTTCAAATGAATTTGAAATTCAAGTATATAAATAGTTTACCAATACTACTAAACTATTCATTAATTCAAGGTGTGATATGTTGTATCTAGTGAGAATGTAATAAAGTAACCATTTAATCTTGGCTATTGGGGTTGGGGTCTTTACATTTGGTATCAATGGAAGTTCAGTAGAAATCTTGGGAATGGGATTTAAGAAAAATATGATTGGAGAACATAACAGTATGATATATTTAAAGAAAATTATAGAATAACATAATAATTTTTTAAGGAAAATATTATGTTGTTTCTCCTTGAAATACATCCATTTCAGGATAATACAAATATATGTGGTTCTACCACAGATATACCTAGGGGTAATAAATGAAAAATGATACATTGGACTTCACTTGATCTTCTGTTAGTGTTAAAAATGGGCCTTACTGCACAACTAGTTTGAAACGCATAGTAAACATATTTAGGATAATCCACATTTTCATTACTAGCAATTATGAAGAATTTGAAAATAAATATATCCCTAATGAATCCATGTTTTTGATTACGAGATTAGATATGCATAAAATGTTCAATTTATATTAAGTATTTAATTATTTTTAGATCATTAATTATGGTTTATAATATCATTATCTAATATATTATATTATATCATTTAGGAATAGATCCTACAAGAAGTTATGTGACCCTTATTAATGAAATCAATCCAAATAGTCTGAATGGTTATTTATTTGATGATATTAGGCCAATATTTTGAAGAAATATTGTCTCCCAAACATTGTCATTATATGACGACAAAATATCTTATTATATAAAGATATAGAAATAATTATATAAGTATTATGGATTAAATGAGAATCCACATAAGAAGAGGATGATAGATAGAAAATGGATAAGGGGAAGAAGGTAAAGATAGGTTTTCCCATAAGTGATAACTGTGGAAATAAACTCCCTCGAACTTGCTTGAAGGGAACGGGAGTTTGCATCATGTTTCAAGAGAAATACCACTATATTCATAATTTCAAAGGAAATAACTGAATTTCTAATTATAACCACTTAAACTGTAAGGATATGGTGAAAAATGTAAGTGAATTACCCAAGATTAAGGCAATATACCTCTAAATAAGCTAACAGATCATGGATAATCTTTTGATATTACCATATAAAAAGAGGAATGATTAATGTGATTTTATTTGGATTCAAAAATTATTATATATTATTATTTTATCAATGATATTTTGTTTATATAAATAATGAAATGTATGATGGTTGTACTACAATACTATTTCTTAATTGATTTGAGAGAATCTGTTGAACGGCGTTGATGACCAATATTGTGATTCAGTGATAAGTTCAACCTCTTGGAAAACAAATTATTATATTAGTATAACTGTTAATATGTTCTTGATGGTGAGATAACAATGATATTTTAATGGGATAGTGTTGGTTACCAAAAAACTGGTTAGAGGATCTATTGTTTATGTCATTTTTATGGGATTTTAATATAAGCATTCATTAATAAAATATATTAGACAAGCTAAGATTTTATAATCATAAAAATTAATGTTTTCATTAAGGTTTTATGGTGATGAATCTAATATCATATTTGGAATGTGACATTAATATACAATTTATATTGTTTGGGGAATATAATTTTGATTTAGTGACCTTTCTTAAAAAAATTTGGATATTGAATTTAGATATAAATACATAATTATGAGTTTTAATTTAACTGTATATATATATAATTGATCAATTTTAACTTTGGGTTTTATTGAAATTTTTTGATAGAGATTTATAATTTTCAAAATATCTAGTGGCCAAAGGAATGACTTTCCATTTTAATGATATGTTAAATGTGTGATTCATGTATAAAAATTCATTCTTGATATTCATTTCATGGAGTAAGAAATGAATTGGGAATTGATCAAATCCATAAAGGAAGAATTTTTACTATGAAATCGAAATATATCTTTTAATTATATTTTTATATATTCTTATCCTAGAAGGTAATGTAATTCCTCAACTCTGGGAAAAGGATCTTGAAACTAAAAAGTTATCCTAGTACGATCATTTTAGATGAATAATGGGGTATCTTAACTCATTATAGATTTATTATTTTGTGGTTTTCAAATTTATATTCATTATTGAATTTATTTTTGTGAATTACCTCTATCACCCTCCATTATTATCTGGGCATTATACTTTACTTCCATGCATATTTCATAACTTCCCACCTATTTTCTCCTACTTGGAAACCGAGTAATGTGATTATTCTAAATGAACTTCTTTCTTACTATTCTTTCCTACAAAGAGGTTGTTTTATTAATCCTTCTCAGGCTATGGGATTTTAAGATGTTTTTTAATGTCAAACACTTTATTATTAATATCAAGACAAAATTGTGGGTGTAAAATTTATTTTATGGGGGTAGAATGTAATAGCCTGAGATTTTATAAGAGAAACATCATATTTGAAAGTATGTATGGTACAAAGCACTAAAATTAGAAAATACTAAAAGAAATTGATATTTTACAATATATTTATTTTAAATAGAATAAATAACTTCTATTTGTTTCAATTCCTGAAACACTAGGCTTGAATGAAATGTTGTACTCTTTTAAAATATTATTATTGAAACATATCCATTATAACCAAGTCATTAAGATGGAAGGAAAGAATAGTAACTATTAAATTATAAAACATTTTAATTTTTAAACACGTATAAAATAAATTAAATGTTAATATATTTATTAGAAATAAAATAATAACCATTCAAAATAAAAAAGAAATATTTTTTTGAAAAAAACTACATTTTTATGAAAGATCGATTAGTCATGTTTTTTAATCATAATTTAAAACTAATTATTAAAACCATAGAAAGTTAATTTTATAAAATTAACTTTATTTTTTAAACAATCATATAAAAAATATATTGGGGTTAATTTTTTTAATTTTTTGGAATATTATGTTTTTGATGAATTGTGAGAAATACTGATTTTTATTGAAAATTGACATTTTGTTTCAATAATTCACAAAGTTAAATAATCTTTTAAATTGGTTTTAAAGTAAAATTGGTTCTATTATATTTCAATTTTAAAAATATAATTTATTTTAATCAATTTTATATTTTGATTTTATATTAACGCATTCCATACATGTTAGAATTGTTTCATTCGAAGACCGCTTTTTTGTTACGTCTGCCGTTTAATTTTAAATTAAATTCATCCACATATATGAAATGAATTTGGAAAAATGTATTAAATATTTTGCATCAAAATAATTTATATTATAAAATATGTTCAAATTAAATTTTTACCACAATGAATAGTCAAGACAAAAAAATTAACAACCACTCATAAAGTAAAAAATGAGTTTAATATGTGGTTAAATTAAATAGATAAGGGTTACAATGGCCTAAAAATTTATACAATAACTATTTTTTGGACATATTTAGAAACTAATAACCATATTCAATAATTTTATGAGTTTAAATGAAATATTTATATTAAATTTACCTTTCTAATAGTTTAATTAATGAAAAAGACAAAAGGTCACACTCTTGCTCTTAGCATTCAATTACGTGTTCATATATGGACAACTAAGAGATATGAATGAATATGGATAGTTATTTTTATCATATGGAAGTTAATTTTATGATGTTTTTTAAATTTCATTAATCATATAATTAGTATAAATTCATAATAAACCCTAACACAATAATTATTTAATTAATTGAAAAATAAAATAAATCATACAAAAAATATTAATAGTAAAATAATGTGAATATATTATTTAATTTTATTAATTTTTTAGATAAATAAATCATTTTATAGAATTTTTAACATAATATAATATAATTCCATTATTTTATTGATATTTTTAAATTCAAATTAAAAAAATAATGTCAAACATTTACTTTAATGTTATTTTATGACAAATGATATTTTATTAAATGATTTAAAATTCCTATAAAAACTATATTCCTCAAGGTGATATTTAAATGTTTAATTATATCAACTGTTTTTCATTAAAATACCTATTTTTAGTTTATAATGACTATTTTTATCCATAATGAGTAACAACTATGTTACCATGGTTAAGGTTATAGATGTGTTTTAAACTCTACAAGTGCCTGTGTTAAAATTAACATTCAACATATATATGATTTTTATTTGATAAAGTGTATTTAATATTTATAACAGTTGGGTATAAATTATCTAATAATTTTCTTTTTATTTTATGCATAAATAGTAAATAATCTAATTTATAAAGACTAGCTACTGTAGTGAAAACAAAAAGGAGAACGAATGAAACTTATAAGTTAAGGAATAAAGAGTTGAAAACATGACTATTATTGTATGGAGGGGGTTTTATCTACCATATAAACTATTAAACCCTTTAATTGTCAATTTTTGGGACACATTGGGTTATATTTACTTTTTATTATTAAATACTTTTGGGTATTTATAAAAATGACACTCTTCATCAATTATAAGAGAGAACTCACCGCATCACTTATTCACAAATGTCAAGAAAATTGGCATGACCAAAACCTCTCCAGATACCACCAAATATCCTTACACACATTATAGATCTTCTGGTCATCCAAAATCATAATCCATAGAGTCATTAAGAAGATATATTAATGAGGAATATCTAAGAGAAGGTAATTGTGTTTCCTAAGCTCATTCTTTTTCTTTTATAATATACAACATTAAATTAAGACTTAACTCTTCCAATACAATGAAACAAGTAAATACCATATAATGATGTGTTATTATATTTATATAATAATATTTATCCACATCCATTTCCATCAAATGTGAAAAAATCATCAACCGTGTGAACAAAAGACCATTGCCTCACAAACTAATATTAGAATATCCATGGAAAAGATTTAGGATCATGTGATTATTTATATAGATTTATTTGAATTTTTTTATTAACACCGTATTATGATCAGTTTTTTGATTAAATATCATGTTATTATTTATTACCTAACCATATTTATTATTCTTATTCATTCATGATAGATCACACTGTACTCTTACACTTAGTGAGCATTTTTGGTCACCCATTTCTTAAGTTTTATTTTCCCTATGATTATATTCAATATTTTGTGATTCATATAATTGTATATCCTATGATAAATAATTGATTTTTATAGTAAAAAACGTTTTTTTAATTTTTTTTCAAATGTATGTGAAATTATAGTATGTATCTAGTTTACTACGGATAATAAACTATTCATTCATTCAAGATGTGATACGTTGTATCTAGTTTCTGGTAATAAATTAATGATCGAATATGGTATACTATGTTTGGAGTATTTAAGTGAACTCATATTGATTTTTAAGTGTATTTGTAATTGATTTATATTACATTAATTGGGATTTATGATATATTATTTTTAAATGGAATGGTGTGATTTTTTTGATGAAATCTCTTGGAAAATGGATTTAAAAATAAAGTGTTGATTTTTGTAAAGTGGTTCTAAAAAAATTAGTATTTAAAGAATGAATTTTAAGATAAATTTTAAGAATAAAAGATATGAAATATTTTTATTATTTGAAATGAAATAATTTTACTTGAATGTATTGATTTTTTATGATTACCAATTGATGTTGGGTTTGGAAATGAAAGGTAATGTTTTGAAACATGAATTGGGGTTTGATTTGAAATTATTGAAACAATAATTTATTATTTACGGAATATATTAATAACCCACTAAATGATTGATTACCTTGGATAACATGATATCATGGTTGGTTATGAGGGGGGTATTCATGCTAGGTAAAAATGATTACCAAGAATTGAATTAATAATTAAAATAAATTTAAACTATCATAAGGGGAGGGATTTTATTCATTGTGGTTCTCTCATATTCCTCCAAATCCTGGGTTAAGGGAAGTGAGTGCACACATGTTTCCATAATTCTTTAATATTGTGAGGAACCTTGTGACTCTATGTAAGTAACCCCCGAGGAATACATCCACAGTTCTATTATTGAAAATGTTTATTATATGTTGACCGTTTTTGAAATGTGTATTCATGAATATTTTGGTAAAAATTATTATTCCTTCATAGTTTAAAAAATATAATTCAATACACTAAATTTTATGGAAATGAATTTCTTTTCTTTTTTATACTTTACATTAAAATATACTAAAATCATGATTAGTTTTTAATTGTAAAGATATTTTCATGAAATGTTTTATTTTAAATTGATATTATATAGATTATTTGATTTGGAAATACTTATGAAATTATTATAGGAATAATAATGTGCTATTATTATCCACACCATAATTTTTCCTTCGGGAATTTATAGATTTTATTATCCCATCTCTGGGGAATGGAAATACACTACTTGGAGGTGGTTGATGTTTTTTATTCATTATACCTTGGGGGTTGGTGGTGACTAGTGGATGGTGTGATCCATATGTTACATTGGATATTGTGATGATTTCATGATGGTTTTTGGTGATGAATTTAGTTTATACACTTCTTCTTGGTATTTGTATCTATCGAATATCGGTACTTTTCACTTTTAGGGTATTTGGAATACTAAATGTTTTAATGATTAGTATTTTATGAATTCCCTTTATGAGTTTTTCTTGTATGTTAATCATTCCCTATTGATTGTTTTGATTCATAGGTTCTTGTTTCAAACCTATGGGGATTAATAACTCTATTCACATTCTCTCAGGAAAAATTTAGGTACCATTTAGGAAGGTTATCTTAGTATGTTTTTGACACTGAGTGTATCGAATTCAATTAAATTGTGTTAATTTATATTTTATATTAAAGTACATCTATTATATGGGAATTTTTTTTTGTATTAACTATATTTTAAAAATAATAATAATATCTAATTTTTTGTTGAATTAACATGTGCATCAATTAGATCTACATTATTCTTTTGGGATTCTCCCAAATCAATATTATTTTTTGAGTGGGATCTTGATTTAGTGCATTAATAAAAAGGTATATTTTTTTATAATCAATCTCCACTAATTTTTTATTTCATGATGAAATATTTAACATTATAGGAATTCCATAATATTTTTAGAGGATTTATATATATCTATATATGTTGTTCTCAGTTTCTATAGATTTTGTGTTCTAAACCTAGGATGTAGTATTAGTATTCATTGCTCTTTCTTATTTTTCCATGTGTCAACTAATCTAAAAACCATATTCTTAGGGAAACATATTTTTTTGCAATATTATTTATTCTGAGATGTTATCATATTGTGAAATCATGTTATAATTCCTAACGAAAATTTTCACTAAAATTTTCCTTCCATTCATATATAGAGAATATTACTTAGTTTGTTTCTCATCATCAATATCACCACAAAACTTATTAAGATACTTAACATCAAGGTTCCAAATTATTCTACATCAAAAGTTATCACATGGATACTTAAATTTAAATTTACCTTTAATTGATTCTAATTTGTGGATAGAAAAGGAATCACCTCATTTACAACATATTATTTAAGATCATATTCAATAGTGATTTTTTTTGGTTCCTTGAACACTACTTATCAATATATTTTCTTTAATACATTCTCATTATCATTAGTTCTCATCTCATAGGAAACATGTATTCTATAGAGATCATATAATGAGATGGTTTTTAGATAATTTATCCCAATCACCCAAACCATTATTTTTAATTGTGGTGGAAAACTTCTAGCTATATGGTTAAATATTTTTACATATTAATGATTTTAACTAACTCTATACATGTCCCCTATTATAATGTTCAGAAAATCCAAGAATGAATCAAAAAAATAAACCATGTGTATCCTGATATCCTCACATTTATTCCACATAATATGAATAATTACATCACATAATTTTATGTTACCTTGATAGGAAGTTAGAAAATTTCCATATATGAATTGGTGGATTTAAAAACCTCTCCTTTTTGTAGATTGCATTGTAAAAATATCAAACTAAATAATTAATTTCTTTATTGTTAGTATCCAACTACTTATAATCCATTTCTAATAAATCTCCACATTTTATATTGACCATAATTCCCCTAAATATAACTCTATCAACATTAAATCCCAGTTATCAGAATTAGTACATCGTATGATTATTTTATAAATATTAATTATGTCCTTCAAAGATCAGAATTACATTATAATTTCCTTCTACTAATATACCATCTTGAGAGATAGAGAAAAAATCCTTGAAAATTGAGACCATATAATGATTTTTCATCCAAACTCAGAACCTTGTATTTGAGAAAAATTGTTGGCCTCATAAAAGGGAAGATTCCTTGAGAGTTGGGTGAATCAAGCTGTAATGCCCCAGATCTGGGTGCGAGTCAACGGGTACCCCAAACCAGGTAGGTCACATGACCTCAAGCGCATTTCCCCAAATTCCTGAGGCTACCTACTAGCAATGAGCGACTAGGTCTAATAGTATGGAAACTATTCCCTCATTTGTTAGAGAGTAACACAACAAAACAAAATACAAGCATAAAAAAGTGGAAGAAGTAAACAATACCAAAGCAGAAATGGACAACAGTACAGAAATAAAGAAATGAGTAACATTTAATAAAATGATGCAATATGTCCCTAAGTTTAGGAAAGAATCCAAAACAAGATACACTATAATATGAAGCAATACAATATAAGGGACAAATCCAACAAAGCAAAATAAACAGCACAACTGGAACTCAGAAGCATCACAAGCCTAAGCTTGGTCCCATGCTCTGCTACTCCTCTGCAACGTCATGTACCTGTATATGGAATCTTTCCCTTTTCTACACCTGCACGAAATATATTCTGTTTGGGCCAAAGTGATGACCCAAAAAGGGTGTGAGAAATAAATCCATGTAGGCAACCACCAAAGGCCTGTGCCCAACTATCAGTGAATTTATGAAATAGCAGTGCAGTAACGAAAATGCAGTAAACTAGGAAGTACTCAAAAAATATACTCCTATCAATTCCATTTTCATTTATTTATTATTTATCAATTAATTGTAAATGAATTATATTTTCATGGGACTCATCCTCATCGGAAAATCTCATAAACAATTCCACAGAAAAAACTAAAACAAGCTATCTAACAAGGATAAGGTAAAACGATACCAAGCCTGTGCTTTAGCTTGGTATGTACAACAACCACCACAATGAATATTCAAATATACATTGCCTATAGGGTAAATAGTACCATACCCTTAGGCTAATAATATCCTTGCCCTCAGGCCAAACTAAAATGAAACCCTCAGGTATCTACTCCCAGGAATAATGAGTATTTCCCTCAGGTGAAATAGATCCTTGCCCTCAGGCCTTTCCCTCTGGCGAAAATAGAACCTGGCCCTCTGGTGAATCATTTCCTTTCCCTCAGGTGAATAAATCCCTTTCCCTCAGGCTATAAAAAAAATTTCCCTCGGGCTAATCATGCCACTAGGCCAAGCCCAACATATATGTATGAAATTCGTATACATTTTCTCTCAAGAAAACTCAAAGCATGCTAAAATCATAGCATACCCTCAGGTATCCTGGCCAAATGACTAAACAAGCGAAACACACCCACGAGGTGGACCTGGATCCATGTAATGATCACAAAAAGAAGTTTATATATATTCATTAAATTACATATGAAATTCTAAAAATTTAATTAGTCAAGGCCTCAGCCATACGACACCCCAAATATGGGCGTGTAGCACGACGGTACACAAAAACAATATGACAGTTGGAATTAAACATCATACCACTCACCTTGATCTCCTATGATCAATATACGCGAATGGAGCCTTCCGAAACGTCCAAGAATGATGTAGATCTGGGATAAATGAAAATGTATTCACACCCAAATATCTTACCCTCATGATTGAATTGTAAGGAAGGGTTCAAGAAGAGTGAAGAACTAACCCACGCGGTTCAATCGAGACCGTCAGCGAAGGAAACCAAGTTCCGGTCAATGATCGGGAACTCCTCCAAGATCTGTCCATCTATCCTATGCTCCTCTGACGTACTAATCTTCCTCTATCGAAAGGGGAGGCTACTACCCATTTTAAGAGAAAAAAATTACATGGCGTGAACTTCCAAGTACACGACGTGCGCTTTTAATTTTATTAAATGTTCCTCTGGAAGCTAGTTTTCACCGCGAAGTATTCATCTGTCGACATGAGTACACGGCGTGTATTCCTGGGTACACGACGTGTACTGTTGCTTCGCTGGTGGCTGCTTACAACACCTTACTATTCACATACCATCTGATTACACGGTGTGTAAATACTAAGTACACGATGGGTAGTTAGTTTTTACACCATTGGTTGCTGATAGGTCTACACGCCATGTGTACTCATCCCACACAACCAAAGTACAGGACGTGTGGAAAAGTACACGGTGTGTACCCACAAAATCTGGGATTTGTCCCCATTTCCCTTATTCTATCAAAAAAACATAAGGAAAAAGGAAAAGAAGAAACTTGTACCTCAAGAATATGATCCGGGTTCTTACAAACATCTCTCAATGCAATTTGTCCTTGAATTTACCTTCCAAGTGTAGTGAAGATAAAGCTCAGAAAAACTCTAGACATTGAGCGTGTATGTTAGTCTCCCACTCCCACGTTTCATCCTGCACTCGGCCATGCTGCAATAGAACCCATATGAGAGGAACTGACCGGCATTAGAGAACCTTTATGCTTCTATAAACAATACGAATCAGATTCTCTTTAGAGGATGCATTGACCTGAAGTTCAACCTCCTGATGCTGAAAAACATGAGACGAGTCTGAGTAATAATGGAGTAGCTAAGATACGTGGAATACATCATGCATGGCCTACCAGCTATATAGTAACTGCAACTGATATGCAACTGGCCCGACTCTCTCCAGAATCTCAAATGGCACCACATAGCTCGGTGAATGTTTACCATGTCTCCTGATCTGCCTGTATCCCAACATTAGTGAAACACGTAATAAAACATGATCCCCGACCACAAACTCCAAGGGTCATTTGTGGTGATCGACATATGATTTCTGATGAGACTAAGCAGTAGCCTTCCACTTTTGAATCAAATAGACCTGCTCTGAAGTCCCCTGCACGATTCGTGGTCCCAGTAGAGCTGCATCACCTGCCTCCAACTAGCACAAAGGTGATCGGCATGGCCTACCATATAAAGCCTCGTATGGTGCCATCTCAATAGTTTCCCGAAAACTCTTATTTTAGGAAAACTAAACTTTGGGAATGTGCCTCTCCAAAGTGCCCCCAAATTCCAGGACTCATGCAAGCAGTATGTCCTCAAGAACATGTATCATACGCTCTGACTAGCCATCAGTCTGATAGTGGTAAGCTGTGCTTAGAAGCACCTGTGTACCCAGTGCCTCTGAAAACTCTACCAAAAATGAGATGTAAAATGGGCATCCCTATCTGAAATGATCGAACAAGGAACCCCATGAATATGTACTACCTCTCAGATATACAACATCCTGAGCTCGTCTACACCAAAGGTCTCCTTTATCGGCAAAAAGTGAGCTAACTTCATATGTCTGTCCACAACAACACACATGGCATATTTGACTCGAGGTGATATCGACAACCCATTCCCGAAGCCCATCACGACATCATCCCATTTCCACTCCAGAATGGGCAACTACTGTAACAGTTCGTCTGGCCTCGGATGCTCTTCCTTCACCTGCTGACAGGTGGAACATCTCATAACAAAACCAGCTACCTCTCGCTTCATACCTGTCCTCCAATACTAACGTCTCAAGTCACGGTATATTTTGGTAAATCTGGGATGCACTGCCCATGGTGAAGCATGAAATTCCTACATTAGATCCTCAGGTATATCCACTAGAACCAACACTCATCCATGGATACGTAGTACCTCATCTTCGCCTATCGTTCAACCAGGAGGAGGGTCCCGACTTTCCACTAACTCCCATAGAACTAGGCCTTCAGAACCTAATAGATGTCTCATCCTCACTCTATTCAAGAGGGTATAATTCACAGCTACGGATGAAAGATAGACTTTCCCCTGACTATCATGCACCTCCAAATGCATCATAAAGAATAAATCCATAAGTTTCCACTCACCACTGGGCTTCCACGCTGCCTATATCTGAGTCCTCCTACTCAGGGCATTAGCTACTGAATTACCTTTACCAGGTGTGTAGGAAATATCAATGTCCAAGGATGGAAGGTATTCCACCAACCTCTTCTGTATCAAATTCATTTCATGCTGGGTAAAGATATATTTCAAAATTTTTTGTTCCGTAAACACCACAAAATTATCTCCCAAGAGAGAATGTCTCCAATAGCATAACACATGAACAACTGTGGCCAACTCGAGATCATGCGTTAGGTAATTCCTCTCATGTGGCCTCAACTACCGAGACCCATACGCAACAACTCGATCACCCAACAACAACACTACTCCCATCCCAATACCTGATGCATCACAACAAACATTATAGCTCCTCCCTTCCTCGGGAAGTATCAGGACTGGTGCTGATGTCAACCTTCCTTTCATCTCATGAATGGCAATCTCGCAAGCTTCTGACCAAACAATCTTCACACCCTTCTTAGTCAAACCTGTCAATGGCACTGATAATTGGGAAAATTCCTATATAAAGCGCCTATAGTAACCAGCCAGCCCCAAGAAACTCTGTATCTCAAACATGTTCTTAGGATTCTCCCAAGAAACTACAACTCTCACTTTCTCTAGGTCTACCGCAACTCATGACTCTGACATGATATGACCGAAGAAGTGTATCTGGTCCATCCAAAAGTGGAACTTTGAGAGCTTCACATATAGAAGATGCTCTCATAGTGTACTTAGTATGATCTCAAGATGTGTGGCATGGTCGTGTCGAGTGTTAGAGTACACCAAGATATTTTCCACAAATACTACCACAAAAGAGTCCAGATATGGGTAGAACAGATGATTCATTAGATCCACGAAAACTGCTGGTGTGTTCATGAGTCTGATCGGCATAACCAAGTACTCATATAGAAAATATCTACTCTCAGAAACTGTAAGCTGTATGTCCAATGGTTTAACGTGGAACTGATGATATCTGGATCTCAAGTCAATCTTTTATAACACCCATGCTCCTCGAAGTTGATAAAAAATATCATCAATAATCGGTAAGGGATATCGGTTCTTAACCGTCAACTGGTTCAGCTTCTGATAATCCACACAAAGTCTGAGGTAACCATCCAACTTCTTTTCAAATAGGATAGGCAAACACCAAGGAGAAGTACTGGGACAGATGAAACCCTTTGCTTGCAACTCCTCTAAATACCTCTTGAGCTCTTGTAACTCTGGTGTAGCCATCCTATAAGGAGGAATGAACGTCGGTGCTACTCCTGGCATAATCTCAATAAAGAAATCCACCTCTCGTTCAGGAGGTAGACCTGAAAAGTCATCTGGGAAGACATCCCTGAAACGATCAACCACTAGAGAGAAACCCTTCAGACATGTTCCCTAGTCATCTAGATATAAAATCGCAATCTGGGATATCACTCCACCTCACACACGATGCTTGGGTCCAGCTCGGATCGCCTGGACATCTTATTATCCCTTGTATAGAAACTCTCCACCCTCTAGTGATGTGAAACTCACCCTGCAACGATAGCAATCTACAAAGGCTCAAAAGGGTTCCAACCAGTCCATCCTGAGAATGAAATCATAGCTCGCCTTCTCTAAGATGTAAAAGTCACACAGAAGGTGACACCCACCAACCTCAAGGGGGAACTCCTTGCACTGTTGTACACCTATCTTTTTAATTCCCAATAGAGTATATAAAGTCATGATATCATAAGAAGAAGAAACATAGAGCCCAAGGTTCTCCACAATAGGAATATATAAAAATATATGTGTAGCATTAGTATCAAAAAGTACTGAAGACAAAATAGAAGAACTAGAATAGTACCTCTGACAGTTGAAGGTCCAGGATCCTACTCTTGCTGGGTCTATTTCATTGCATATACCTACCCTATTTTGTGGCCCTATGACACAACCTGGCTACCCTGAGCTGACCCGCCCTATTGTCTCTGAGATCCCGGTGTTTGGCTACCATGGCCATGACCACCACATATGCCTCAACGTCCCGATGTATTCCAATTCCATGGTAGGTAAGAAGCTGCTGGTCCTGCTCCTGCACATGGAGACTGCACAGAACCCCTCTCACTAGCCACTGGTGGAATCTCCCTACAAAAAACGCTGCAGATGACCCATCTTTCCATAATCTCGGAACTCCACTGGGTCACGTGGACACTGAGGTCTCTTATTCCCCTCTTTACCACAATGGTGGCACATCACAGGGCAACCTGAAGAATTCCTCTAGATAGTACTACGACCATGAGAGAAATCCATCTACCTCTTCCTCTTACCGGTAGAAATAGTACCATAAACTGGTGTCGAACTGCCCTGTCTTGAACCACTACCTTCATGCATGTTACGCTCAGTTATCAGTGTTTGGTTCACAATAGCATGCACTATAGGAAACCTGAAAACATTCAACAGCACTTGGATGTCATATAAAAGACCATACTGAAATATTCTAGCCCTCAACATCTCATCACCCCCATGAAAAGGTGAAAAACGATGTAGCTTAGTGAAGTGGGAAGAATAATCCATCACTAACATGGTGCCTTGCTTTAGATTCATGAACTATCGAACTTTATCTGCTCTTAGCATCTCCAAAAATAAAAAGTCATAGAAGACCACCGGAAAATCATTCCACGCCATGTATCTATGATACTCTCTCTGGTTTGTAACTTCCCACCACCTCTTGGTGGAATCACACAGCATGTATGTAGTGATCTTGACCGTCCACCCAGGAGGTGTCTCCAGATGCTCAAAGATAGTCTACAAAGAACTCAGCCAAGACTCTACTGCCTATGGTCCGCCATCCCCTAAAAACATAGGCGAATGATGCAGCTGGAATATATGCGTCAACTCTGCCATGGATGTGGCAGTCGGTAGTGCTCCTTGGAAGGTCTTCATAAACAGCATGAAGCCTTCCCAGAACGGTGCCTCTGCGTCTCTGTTCGGTATAACGGCTGACACCACATCTGCCTCTACTGGAGGATCCATCGACACGTTGCCACTCTCCTGGTGAACAACTCATGGTATTCTCGGTAGCATGACTCTAAAAGGTAAAACAAAAATTCCTTAGTTTAAGATCAACAAGGATCAAGAACAGAAAATGTATGAAGGGAATAGGGAACAAAAAACATTCAAGTTTTACAAAACATGAATACACGGCGTGTTCTCGTAAGCCTTTCACATGGGTATGTACATCTGCCAAAACCGGTCATGTAACACCCCCAAACACACAACTTGTTGTCCACACACACGACATGTACTTGAATTTTATTCCCTTGCCCGATTACTTATACACGGCTTAGCCACGCGAATATTCTTTGAACGAGATTACACGACGTGTATAATAACTACACGGTGTGTACTAATTGAGCTTCACCGACCTGTGTTGTTCATGACATGTCTAGGTACAGATCTTAGACAACATGGAGTGTTCCAGATAGCCACGACGTGTACTACTTAGATTTTATCTTCCTCTGTTGTCAGTGACATGACTGACTACTCGATTGACTCTACACGGCGTGTTACACCCGCAAACGGCGTGTACACCACCACGTTTTCCCAACCACATAGAAAAGTGCACACGACCACTCAATGGTCAAGACTACATAGCGTGTCCCTTATGTACACAACATGTTTAAGAAGAGGTAACACTGACCCATGTTTGTTAGTTACATGGTCGGATCCCCAGGTAAAACTACATGGCTGGTTCATGATTGACACGGTGTGTATAAATGAATATTCCTCCATCTGTGTTGTTTGTTTCATGGGAGGACATAGGGTCAACATGCATGGCGTATACAACCGGTACACGACATGTGCTCTCAGAGTATCCCAACCCCGGGTTTCTGCCTACACAGCTTATGACACAGTTAGGAACTACACAGCGTGTACATACGGTACACGGTGTGTAATTGATTTTTTTCATTTATTCCTAAATACAAGATTAAATGGAATGTAATCAAAACTACACGGCATGTATTCTAGGTTTTTCCAGACAGTAAGCCTCAGAAACTACTTCGGAGCCCATAAAAACACTGAAATCAACACATAAGTGAAAAATTCCGATCCGTGAGGGCCCATACTCCATGCGAATCAAATTTTGGCATCTAGTACATGTTATAAACAAAGTAAATAGTCAATGAGCCACCAAATTCCAATCAATGAGGTCCCATACTCCTCAAAAACCAAAGTTTGGAATTCATTCTATGAAATTTCACAGAACAATACCCTATCAAATAGCAGGTATTTCACCAAGGCATCTATCACAACAACATGCATTTTCTAGCACGACATCTATCACAACAAAATGAAATTTCAAATGCACCTATATGGCATGGAAACTATGCATGGCATGTGTTTATAACATGTGCATAATGATGCATGAGATGACAGACCTTCATCTCATCGTGGTGCAACTAAATAGAACCCAAGTATATAATATAAATAGCACACCACAAGTATGTCACCCAACGGTGAAAATCAAATCAACTGTAAAATTGAAAAATGAAATAAACCACAATTAAATGAGGTAGATTGGCCTTTCCCTATACATGGGGTTGATACTCCTGGACACAATTTATTACCAAATACCAATTTCGTCCTATCCCGAACTATAGGCTCCAAACAGTAAGTCAAAGAAAAGAAACTACCTTTGATACCACTTTGTAACGTCCCGGATCCCGGTGCCACTCAACGAGTGCCCCGAACCTAGTTGGTCACATGACCTCAAGCGCATTTCCCCAAATGCCAGAGGCTACCAACTAGCAGTGAGGGTCTAGGTCTAATAGTGGGGAAACTATGCCATCATTTGTCAAAGTTTAAAGCAGCGGAACAAAATACAAGCATACAAAATCCGATGCAGTAAAAAAATACCAAATTTGAAATGGACAACAGAAGAGAAATAAAGAAATGACCAATAGTCATATATAATGATGAAATATGTCCCTAAGTTTAGGAAAGAAGCAAAAACAGGATACACTTTAATATGAAGCAATACAATACAAGGGACAAATACAGCAAAGCAAAATAAACAACAAAACTAGAACTCAGTAGCATTGAAAGACTAAGCTTGGTCCCATGCTCCCCTACTCCTCTACAACGTCAAGTACCTGTATAGGGACTCATGCCCTTATCTACACCTGTAGCAATATAATCTATTTGGGCCCAATACATGACCCAAATATGGTGTTAGAAATAAATCCCAATAAGCAACCACCAAAGGCATGTGCCCAACTATTAGTGAATTTTTGCAGCAGTAGTGCAGTAATGAAAATGCATTAAACTTGGAAGTACTCAAAAGCAGCTACTCCTATCTATTCCATTTTCATTTATTTATTATTTATCAATTCATTGTTCTTGAATTATAAGTTCCCAAGACTCAGCCTTAGCTGACAGTCTCCTAAACAATGCCGCAACAAAACTACAACAAGCTATCTGACAAGTAAAAGGTAAAACGATGCCAAGCCTGTGCTTTAGCTTGGCAGGTATAACAACCACCACAGTGAATATTCAACTGTACATTGACTTGAGGCTAAACAGTACCGTGCCCTCAGGCTAATCAAATCCTTACCCTCAGGCCAAACTAAAACAAAACCCTCAGGTATATCTCCCCAATCAAAACAATTATTTCCCCCCATGAAAAATAGATCCTTGCCCTCAGGAAAAAATAGAACCCAACCCTCAAGCGAATCAATACCTTGACCTCAGGAGAATCAATACCTTACCCTCAGGATAAAAAAACATTTTCCTCAGGCTAAGCATGCCACCGGTTCAAGGACAACATATAAGCAAGCAATTTGTATATATTTTCTCTCAAGAAAACGCAATGCATGATAAAATCAAGGCATTCCCTCAGGTATCCTGGCCAAATGGATAAACAAGGGAAACACACCTAAAGGGTGGCCCTATATCCAAGAAATTATCCCAAAAACCAGTTTATAAATATTCATTTTATTACCTATAAAATTATTGGCATTTAATTATTCAAGGCCTCAGCCATGAAACACCCAAAAAATGGGCTCATAACACAATAGTACACAAAAACAATACGACAGTTGTAATTAAACATCAGACCACCTACCTTGATATCCTCTGATCAATATACATGAATTGCGCCTTCCAAAACATTTGATAATGAAGGTGATCTTGTATAAATGATAATGAATTCAAACCCAAGTAACTTTCCCTTGGAAAATAATTGGAAGGAAGGGTTCAATAAGAGTGAAGAACTCACCCGCACGGTTCAATCAAGACCAATAGCGAAGGAAACTGAGTTTCGGTCAACAATCCGGAACTCCTCCAAGCTTTGGCAGTCTCTCCCGCTCTCCTCCAATGTCCTACGATTTCTCTGTCGAAAGAGGAGGCTACTGCTAGTTTTATGTGAATAAAAAAAACTACACGACATGTACTTCAGAGTACACGGCCTGTACTTTTCATTTTTCTAACTGTTCCTCTGGCAACTACTTTTCACCGTGAACTGTTCATCTATCGACATGAGTACACGACGTGTATTCCTGAGTACACGGTGTGTATTGTCACTCCACTGGCAGCTACTTCCACCGCATTACTATTCACCTGCCCACTGACTACACGGCGTGTAAATACTAAGTACACATCGTGTAGTTATTTTTTACACTATTGATCACCGACATGTCTACATGCCATATTTGCTCATCCCACAGGACCAAAGTACATGGTTTGTGGAAAATGACATGGTGTGTACCCACAAAATTAGGGATTTGTCCCCATTTTCCTTATTCTATCAAAAACACTTAAGGAAAAAGGAAAAGAAGAAACCCATACCTCAAGAATTAAAACTGGGTTCTTACACAAGGTATCATTTTCAAATATGGACCCTTCCAATGATCTTCTATTTTTGTTAGTGAAAAAAACTCCATTTCACACCAAATATGAATGAGATAAAGGGAAAAAATTAATTTTACCTAGTTCACCCACAATGGGACAATTCTAAGAAGAATACACAATAATAAATTTTGGAAAACGAAAGACTATTAATTTTTCACCACTTCTTTAAACACTCATAGTAGATTAATTGCCCCTCCTCGTTCATTACAAATTAAAAGGATGATTTCTCACTTCTCTTTTAATAGATAAAACATCAATACTCTCTCAAGTGAGAATATTTGATTCAATTAGTCAAAAAAATATTATCTCTATTGGGGTAACAATATTCCTTGCCTTCATCAACATAGTGATCTCTTCATTCTTATTTCATTTATGACTTAATGTTTCTACCCTTATCTGATTTATAGAAATATATCTTCTTATGGAATTAACTCCTTTTATATTCACTCATTTATTCACTATATTTCTTCACCAAATGATAACCTATTTACCAAACTAAAAAGAAGATATTTGTCTTTCACTTAGGATAACTCTCTATTCCTCTAAATAGTCATGGAAAATTTCATATATCCATGAAATAAATGATTTATTCAAAATATACCCATTTCTACTTATATACATCCCATTTTAGATAAGAATATAAAGTCGATATTTTTTTACATTAATTAACTAAACCATAATGTGGTGAAAGGAAAACCATGGTATATTTTTCAGTAAAATCATTTACTTTGAAAACCAATGAAATAAAATCTCAAAATCACCTCAAAATCCAATAATTTATTTCCTTTGAGAAAAATATATAAGAAAAAATGTTATATAGTGATTAATAAACCATATTTTTTTCTCTATGAACACTTCATAGATAAATTCATAAATATAATTCTTAAGGCCCCTATCGCTTCAACATTATTTATTGAAACATGGGGAACAACATAATATTTTTTATAATCCTCAGGAAATACATGTATTTTTGAACATTTTACTCCAAATCATGAATATAAAAATAACATGGTCCTTGAACAATATACGCAAAATTATAAATACCTTGAACCACACCTATTTGGGATCCCAAAATATGTTATTTATTGAAACTCAATAATTGATAAAATTTGACCATGAGTTTCACTTTGTTGTGTTCTACTATATCTCTATAATTTTCAAACATACTAAAAACCATGAGAACAATTACGACATGGTCACAAGTATGGGTGGGCAATTATATGTATGAATCTTGTATCTCAAACCATGGTCAATAATTCCATATGTCTTCTTAGAATCTAGTACAATGTAAAATGTAATATTCAGTCCACTAAAATGTGGTTTTGGTAATTTAAAGAAACATTTAACAAATTCTATCCAAACATGTTCCAATCTCCACATCACTCCACATGATGAATATTTATTGATAAAATAATTTTTTAGAGAATTCAACTTTTTCTTTCTCAATAAACTCACCCAAAAAATACTTATAAGTATTTTTTTCTAAATGTTATAGTAGTTGTTTACTAGTGGATAACTTTTTTTTTATTTTTTTTTATTTTGGAATTTTTTTAGAATTATGTATAAAAATACAGTATTTTGTGAGTTTATATTCAATAAATATATTTTTTCTAACTGAGCCATCTTATATTAAAAATAATTGTTATAACAAGGTAATTGAAGTCCAATTGTGGATCCACTTATTTTTATTTATAGTTTTATTTTTGTAATGAATAAATAATGAATGGTTAATAATACATTTTTAGTAGAATTTGTTTATAATCCTTTAAATAGTGTTCTTATATGGAAATTATTACCCCATTACATAAAACAAACATCAATTCTTTTCACCATCCTGCTATTATTTGAGGAATGCGTTTCAAGTCATTTGTATAGACAAGATTATATCTTGGGAATCTATGTATAGGGATTTATATATGGGATATACAAAATAAATTAATATTTGTTTTTACAAAATCATAAATTAAACTTTATAATTAATGTAGGAATATAATTTTATGTTAATTGGTGAACTCGAATGTCATAGATATACTTAATAACTATACCAAGGAAAATCTTACACCAATTGTTTTTGCATATTTTTTTTCACTAATATAATCAATCAAATAATATATATATATATCAACTCTAGACTATACACATCGATGTAAAAACATTTCCTCTTATACTAGGTTATATTCATGATCCAAATATAAAAACAATTAGAACAAAAAATATTTTTTAATAAAATAAAATAAATAATTTTAATAAAAATATTGTGATGTACCTAAGATACTAGTCATAGGATCCTTTGTATTATCATGATCATTATGAGGTACAAAAGGGAAAATATTAAAAGTATAAGGAGTTTCCTCAAGTGAATTGGAAGTCAATTTTTGATGACAGGTGCAGGGTAAGAATAATATTTTATGAATAGTGTGGGGAAAAATATATTTTGTGATAATAAGATCAGTTAGGATAAAAATAAACACCACCATTGAACTAGATATACCCATTTATAGTGGTATAATTATATAAGGAAATTATCTTGATGACTATAGTGATGATAAATAGGAAAAACAATAATCATCTGAAAAAGTATCAAATGTAATGGGAAAATGATATGTGTTAGTTCATATGATATATGGTCATTTATGATTATATATATTATTTCAGTCTATGGTAATCCACTCCAGTTCCACATAAAATGGAAAGAAGGATAATTAATATATTAATCCCTTGGGCGATCACCATTTATCCTTTATAACGATATAACCTATAAAAATATTAATTATGATATATAAAATATTATATATTTAAAAAATCTAGTTAAAAATAATTTCATACTTTCATTTCGAATTCATCGTTTATTTTCAATAATATTTAAATTTATATATTCTTTCTAATCCAAATTATTATATGAAAATACTATTATATTGGAAAGACTAAACATATAAATATAAATTAAAAACACTAAGAAAATATAAAATTTATTTTTAAATTATATTAATATTTTCATCAATGATAAATCTTTTTACACCAGAAATAAACTTACCAATCTTCATTAATAATTAAATTAATTTTATCATTATATCTAATAAAAGGACCATAACCTAAATATAAATTTAATATAGAAATATATTTGACATGATCATCAAAAATATTTTCACAAGTCATTTTCATAATAACATTGAAATGTTTATTTAATGAATCATTGTCATATAACACTTTCATAATTGGTGATTATAGTATATATGTTCCTTTGAATATCCAAATATAAATTCATGTTAACCATTTTAAAACAAAATCTGTCAACATATATTTCATTTGAGTTAATGATCAAAACATTTTAATTTTATTATAAATATATAAACTTGAGAGGTATAATATAGTATAATAATTTTTCTTTAATGGTTTCAAGTTACTTGAACTTGAATTTCATTTACATAACAGTTATATTACTGAAAATATTTTTTCATGTCACTTGCACTAGCTTAATATTTTCTTCATAATCATAACATGGCACCTTCATTTTGTGCTTCACATTTTCTATATTATCGTTAATAATAATATTGTTCCCATTAATAAAAATTTATTTACACTCACATAAAAAAAATATTTTAACCAAACATGACTTATCTAAAATTTTGTGTTATCTAAACATATGATATATTAATGGGAAAAATTTATTAAAAACAATATTATAATTTTAAAATAAAATTAATAATTTGGGAATATTATATGTGATTTATAATAATTTAGAAACTCCTTAAAATTTAAATTTTCTATCATTCTATGTTGTGAAGAAGAATAAGTTGTAGTCATATTCACATTATGATGCTTAAAAAATATATAGAAATTAGATTAATAAACGTTCTATCAAATTGTATTAAAATAAAAAATGGTGTTGATGTTACTTGATGTACTGATGCACCACATCATAATTATACAACATAATGTAGTGTGGCATACCCTCCTCTTCAGGGTTTGAAATAGGAAATGTATCGAGGTATAGAACACTCACTAATAATTAATGTGTTATAAATATTATCTAAATCAAATAATAATGTTTATATTCAGTTGTTATTTGTTTATTACACTTGATATTGACATTATACAAATGAATATAATAAAAAACCATACATTATAGCACTAAATAAACTATGTTTATTGTTTTATTAGTTTATTTCGAGTATCATATTTTGTTTGCAACTGGATTTTAAAATATTTTTTCCTTTATTAGGTTTTCCTTTTTTACAAGGATATAAGATAGAGTTTTTAATGTCCTAACAAGAGCTACCCCAACCCAAGATCATATATTCCACAACACCTCTCATGTGATACTCTAAAGTTCAAATGACCACTAAAAATGACCACAAGTTCAATTAATCCATTGGGAAACATTACCATTTATTCAATTTCTACCCACACCCAAATATTTCCATACGAATTTCATGATTCATCTATAAATGAAACATCTTGATTTTGTTGGTATAATAATATCACCCTAATATGGTTTTGATTTATTTTTATTCTCATAAATCTCCCATTTTTTTATTAATAACGATTCATTGATGGAAATTATGTTTTATTATTTTAATTGAAAAAAATTCAATTCTATAAAAAAAAAATTATGTCTTCATTTTTGAACTTTTTTGAGTGTAATAATATTCTACAAGTCTTTTGGTCATTAATAATAATTTTGTAATTATTTTATAGAAGGAGTATATGAAGATAAAAATTGTATTCGACCTCGCATTTACAACCCCATAGTTGTGTCGAATGATACATTTTGGAGCCTTGCTTTTGTAAGGAACATCAAATTTATATAATTAATGTTCTTTATATACTAAATACAGGAACCTCAGATTGGTGTTATACCTCATGTTGAGAAGAAGATATTTGTATTGAAATTTAGTTCTATATCTCTATGTTTTGAATCAACGGTATGATGGATAACATATTAGAATAAACATCAAGAAGATTGATCCCCATGTTGAACCAGTTTTCTATAGGATTTAAAATAAAAAAATAAATATTTATATTATTATTGTATTCCTTAAAATATCTCTATAACATGATTCAAAGGCCCTTTTAGATGATTTAAAATAACATATTAATTGATTTCATTTCTTAAATGATGTTATGAAATTATATAGCTTTTAAACTTCAAATATCAAATGTGTCGATCAGTTTAAAGTCATGATTTATCTAGATAATATTTTAGATCTATTTGTACAATGACATTTAATGAATTTTTTTATTCTAATTTCAATGGTTTATATGCTACATAAATTTCCACAAGTCGATGCTCTATGCTGTGAATATAATACTAAAAAATAAAGGTAAAAAATAACGATGGTTCATTATTGATCTAAAAAAATTTAAACTGGGTGTCAATGTTATATGTAAATAATTCACACCTCTCTTATAAAGTCATCATCATTTTAGGACATCAGTTGGTATTAGATTCGAATATGTATTGAAGATTTATTTTGACTCTAACAATTTTCAGTTCATGATATAGAAAATGATTGATGTCAATGATTATTCTTAATGAAGTGACATCTATGAATATGATTCTATATTTTATTATTGAAAATTATGCATACTAGAAATATCACATGATTAAATTGAGGAAAAAAGGATTTTAGGTTTTAATGAAAGATGTTTAACCTTATGAAATTTCTAAATTTGTACTAAATAAGTGGCATGTGACTAGAGAAAATTAACCTGATTTCAACTCAAGAGCTATGAATGAAAGTATTTTTGAATTTAGACAAGATGACTTCAATCATGTATCTCAACAATCTAAAAATTTTGAAATGTGGATATTAATAATTTTTTCTTTTGAAGGAATTAAAAATGTGAGAAAATTAACATTAAATACTTCTATATTAGAATTATATAGATTTGAAATGTATGATGGTGAAACTATCACTCATATAATTTGAAAAATAAAAAAGATAGTTAATAGTGTTTCTAGTCATGGAACACTTGTCACTACTACAAAAACCACTTTTAACAGTGGTAGTATTTACCAGTTCTAAAAAAAAATTTATAAATGAAATCTTTATCAGTGGTAAAAAAGCATTGATAAATTTAAGATTTTAATGGTGCTTTATTTTTATTGTTGACAATGTGAATCCTTTATCAGCACGTTATTTTTAGTTCTGATAAATATTTATTTCTTCAAAAAAAATTAGTTCTGATAAAGGTCATAATGAATTAAATAATATAAATAATTAAAAAAATTTTGCTTAAAAAATATTACAAATTTTATTAATTAAATAATTGTTGATAAAAAAGAATGAATTTATTATAAATTATTAAATATTAAAACTTATTTATTAATTACATAATCATCATAATTAATATCAATAAATTGTATATATTAAATATATAGATATATATATTAATGTATATAAATATGATTTATATATTACAAAATATTTATGCTCTTTACATTACATATTCATTAATAATGTTTAAAATATATTTGTAAAAAAAATTTATAAATAAATATATTTATAAATGTACATTTATAATATTTATAAAATTTTATATTTATAATTATAAATAAAGAAATATTTTTTTTAAAAAGTATTTATATAATTTTAAATAAATAATTATATATATTTAAATAATTATTAAATTTATAATAAATTTACTTGAATAATAAATATATTTAACAAAATTATATTTCTATATATATATATTAAATACATATATAGTTATATAAATATATATAATGATATAAATATTATTTTTTTAAAAATTCTATAATTTTAAATAAATAATTATAAAATTATAATAAATATAATTAAAAAATATTATATCTACTAAATTTATATTTATATTTATTTGTTAATTATATATATATATTTCAAAAAATTATATTTATAATTATGATTATAAATAATTTATCAGCGCTGATAAAAGCATCTTTATCAGGGATTTTTTTTGCACTGATAAAATGAATATTTATCTATTTCAAAAAAGTGCTGATAAAGATTCCTTTTAAGAGTGGTTATAACATAAGTTGTGATAAAAATACTCTTTATCAATACTTATTTGTAATCGTTAATAGAAGTGTCCCAATCTTTTTAAAAAACCCTAATGATATGCTACCTCGTCGTGATATAATAATATTTTTTGTTGAATCCAATAGCTATTGACGCTCCTCCTTGGTTAATTGAAGCTCAAATCACACCACTCTACTACATCTAGTTGGTTCAACATCTCATCGAACATCTAGTGTTTGATTATAGTTAGGGTTGCCGAAGAGGGTTTCAAAATTTTATCAACCTAGCGAGGTAGGACTTTTAATTTTGTTTGTGAATTTTTAGTTTGGTTTTTGATTTTTCTTCAATGATGTCGTAATTTATGGTTCAGTGATTGTATACTATTTTGATTATAGATTATGAACCGAATGATATGTTTATGATCCATTGTTATATTGACTATAAATGTATGGAACATCTTTATATACGAAGTTATTGGTTATATATGATATTGAACATTGGATTTATTCATTGTTTTTTTACTGCTATGTTTTATATGTTCCTACTAATCAATTTTTTCATATAAGTATATAAATGTGTAAAAATTTCCACGTATATTCTTGTATATTGGCTACTAATTTGAGCCAAATTGGTGGTTCCTTAATGATTATATATATGCCGACACCATTCAGGGATACCTTAGTTGACTTGCAACTTAAGAAGCTATTTTTCATGAACCAAGTTAGTGGAGTGATGTATTTTCCTCTATTGGTTATATGTAACATAGGATATAGTTCCTTTTATACCTCACTATTGTCCTTATTTTCCTTATGGAGATGATTCAAAGGGTCCATCCCTAGTTAAGAACATGATGTTTTGCCTTGTCAAACCTTCACTTTTTGAATCATTATGGTTCCTTTAGTTCATGTTAGGTTTGAATATTAGGGTTTTATCTAGTTGAGATTTCTAATAGACTATAAGTGATTTTTTACGTGACATGTATGTGTGTCTATATATCTATTGAATCATTTATATCTATAGTTTTTTTCCAAAAGTTAGTCCTATATCGAGTAATGATGATTTTGGGTTTGCATTCCCATTTACCTCAAGGGTGATGCTAGAATTTTGTTTGACCATTGGTACAAATTGTTTCTATTTGGTGGGGGGGACCTCCCATTTATGGGTTTTTACACCCAATGTTTAAACCATCCTTTAGTGACATTGAGTTGTGTTAGAGGTCACACGATGATCTAACATGGGGTTTTTTTTGGGTAATTTAGGCTAGGTTCATTACACTATCCATCTTTCGGTTAACACACATAAATTTTAGTGATAATATAACTTATTATCTACCTTTATCTCCCCCTCATTATCATATTATTTGAGATGATTTGACATAGTGTATCTATATATGTGTAAATCGTGCATCCTTAGAATAGAGACGCAACTAATAACATGATTCATTATAAATATGATGCATTCTCTATGTTCCTTCTATATCCATTTTTAATTACCCTCACTCTCTCTATGTGGTTGATAATTAGTTATAAAGGATTTCAACAAGTTTAACTTCTATTCATGGTATAATTTAATGTCTTAGTGTCTGTAATTCATTAAGAAGTTTATAGTGGATATGAGATTCAATTTCTCCAAATCAGATCATAAGGAAGGTGATGTAGTAAAGTAGCTTTCCATTCCCTATATAAATGAAATAATATTTAATACATTTTTAATGATTACTGATTATAATGTTGGAAATGATTATATTATATTTCCCACATTTTTTTAAAATACCCACTACCCTTATTAGTGAATTTGGTATATCTAGGCACTCGGATATTATAGTATAAATGATCCATATTTCCCTTCATCTATGTATTAATCCCATCGAACCAAGATTTATTCCTTTATTTCAAAATGCACCAAAATGCTAAAAAAGAATTATAGTTCTCTCCATTTTATCTGTAGTATTATTCCACCGTCAATGGAACCATTTATCTAGTTGATTGAATTAGATTTTATTATTATTATTTTATAATATTTGAGTTTTTTATTATTCTATAATTTCTTATATTATATTTTCACTTCTTTAGGGGATTTTATAAAGATTTTATATAGAGTAATTCTTTTCTTTAATTCAATTATCCATTTTTTCCAATGTAATGAAATTCTTTGAAGTAATCAAATGACGAGTTTCCCTTATTGGAATTCTCTTTAACTTTCACTTTTGATAAGGAATATATTATATGTATTTATATATATATTTCAAAATATTAATATTTTATAAACCCAATAGGATGGATATGAACCAAAAATGGATGAACGCTAATCATTTGAAAGATGTATATAATGATGGAGTTAAAGAGTTTATCAAGATTATAAGAGATTATGCAGACGACCCTTTTAAAATTCTCTATCTGTGTTTACATTGTAGTTATTAAATACAAATTAGCCTGGATGAGTTTGAAGAACATTTGATTTGTCATTGAATCGATCAAAGAAATAAATTTTGAACTAAAAATGGGGAACAACTGAATGTGGACATTGATTGGGATGATACAATAGTTTATGAATCATTTGATATGAATAACTTTATAAAATATAATAGATATGGAATAAAAGAAATTACAATGGAAATTGAAGATGTCATTCACAATTTTCCAATATTTTTTGAGGATGTAAATAGTTATTCTAAGAAACCATTCTATAATTTTTTTAACAAAATACACAATGTTTCCTGGTGTATTAAAGTTATATAATCTGAAAGATGGAAGCGGATTGGGTGACAAAAGCTTTACAGAACAACTTGGTCTTTTGAACAATATCTTATCAAAATAAAATAAACTACCATGTCGAACATATGATTCCAAATGAATGTTATGTTCAATGGGAATGATATCTAAAAAGATACCTTCTTGTCCAAATGACTCATTACTATTTCATAAGGACCATGAATCACTCATAAAATTCTCTATGTGCAGAACATATTGATACAAGAAAAATGAATCTAGTACTTAGAAATCTGTATTATACATTCCTATTATTCCTTAGTTTAGAAGACTATATGGATGTTAGGAAACTATGATACAATTAACCAGGAATGCATATATAAAAATTATTTTTGGGAACATACATCACCTAGAAGATTATCCTCAGTGAATGAAAATTAATTACGTGTGTCATGAATTTAAAGATGATCCAAGAAATATTCATCTTGTGTTTTCTATTGATGAAATAAATACATTTGGTGTACAGATTATTACTCATAGTACATGACCCATCATATTGGTTAATTATAACTTAATTCCATGGTTATTCATGAAGTGTAAATACATTATGTTTTCTCTTCTTATATCTATAAAAAATAACACTATAATGATATTGATGGCTATTTTTATCCATTGATCATAGATTTAAAATTTATGTAGTATATGGGTGTCACAAAGTATCTTATTCCTAGAAGACAAGAATTCACATTGAGGGTCATGTTGAACAAAATTATAAATAACTTCCCTGCTTATGTGAATTTATCAAGATATATCATTCATGGAATTTGGGGGTGTCCCATATGTGGAAAATGAACATACTTAGTTTAGTTGAATCATTCCTCAAAGACCGTGTTATTAGAAAATCATTAATTTTTACCTCGATGACATAAATACCGATCCTAGATTACCACATTCAATGGGTATATTGAAAAAGGTAGAACCCCATATCCATTAATGGTCGATAAACTAAAAAAAGTAAAAAAATGTTTGACACTCTTTTCGGTAAATGATTTCCAAAAAACCATAAAAAATCATGTTGGAAGAAGAGATCAATTTTCATTAAATTACAGTATTATAATTTTTTGTATGTCATAAATTTTCTTGATGGAATTCATGTAGAAAAAAATGTTTTTGATAGTGTTTTTGGAACATTACAAAATGCTCCTAAAATAAATAAAGATGTAATCAAGGATAGGTTGCTGAAATGGGGATAGAGGGATAGTTTTCACTAGTGTAGGGTAAAAGACAAAATTTTCATCCTCCAACATTTTAAACTCTATCCAGATAGGAAAAACTGAAAATTTTAATTATAATTATTAGTGTAAAATTTCCAAATAGGTATTTATAAAATTTAAATAATGTGATGTCAATGAATAAATTGAAGTTACAAGGACTAAAATCACATGTATATCATGTTTTTATGAGATTTTTAATTCTTATTTCATTCTATTTCATTTAGAATCAAAATGTACAACATAAAGTAACTAGAATTTAATTATTTTTCAAATCCATATATAGTAAAGTTGTAGACCCGGTGAAGTTTCCCATCAAGAATAAGAAGATTTCATTCATACTATGTGAATTAGAGATGTCCTTGCCACCATAATTCTTTGATATAATTGTCTACTTCATCAGAGTGGGTCAAAAATGTGGTCTTATCCATTACATATGGATGTTCCACATTGAACGTTATTTGAAGAGTTTGAATGGGTATATCAAGAATCAAATTCATCTAGAAGGTTGTATTTTAGAATGATATATTATTGAAGAAACTACTGAATTCCGTACTGATTACCTGTCAGATGAAGAAACCATTAGTATACCAATGTCTTTCCCCAGTGAACCCCTTATGGGCGAAGGGATTTCTGGAATTGATTTTGTTACAATTACCATGGATGAGCAGGATAAATAACAACTTTACATATTACATAATTATGAAGATGTTGATCTATACGTTGAATCCCACAGTGAAATTCTTATAGATTTGATCCCATTAAGTGCTCATGGGTGGATATCAAATACACATAATCAACATTTTATAGGATCGTTCAGATATCAAATTAATAAGGAGTTATATGAAAATATGAATTCATTTGTCTAATGTCTTCAATGGCTAGACATATGACCTAATTCAAATGTTATATATTACAGTCATTTTTTAATAAATGCCTATAAATTTTACACAAAAGAAATATATGACTTCAATACGATGAAAAATTGTGGTGTTATAATTGTGGATGAGGCAAAGCCCATATTTGGTTCAAATTATAGATATACAATTTATGAAAATATTTCATTTTTGGAAATCTCAAAGGGATATACGAGTTGAATTATACCAAATTTTAAGTGCCGATTTACTATTGAAAATGGTTTAACCATATCAATGGTTTGAAAGATGATGAAATGGGTTTGTTGATGGCAAATTTTAGCATGGAAGGGAAAAAGACGATCTGTTCTGTTGGGAAAAAATCCCTCAAGGTATCATTGAACCATTTTTTAGGTGATTGTGTTTGTTGACAAAGTGGACAACTGTGCTGCGATTGTTGAAAAAGAAAACCATGCCATACCAATTTGTTGACAAAGGGGATTTCATGGTGGAATGTTGCGTTCAAGAGTTGTGTTAAATGATCCATGTCTGATTCAAGAATGTCAAAAAAGGAATGAATGATCTAGAGGCGGTACAAAAAGAATAGATACAAGGTGGTGCTGTTTTCAAGTGTTTAACTATTTTTTGGGCCTAAAAATCGACGAAAGGAGAAAAGTGGTTTCGGAAAAGAGACTTCCACACTGTGTACTTGAAGTAGAGGAAATTTTCGCGCCATATTTTTTTCAAGATCAGATGATCAAAATATGGAAAATGGATAAGGGTCGCGCAAGTATTGAGTTGGTCATGCAGGTGACCTGCATGCCAAGAGAAAGGACTTGTGCACCGGTGCCTAGGAGGATTGTAAACTTGTGCGCCTGTTGTTTTTCAAGATCAAAACATCAAAATATGGAAAAGGGAAGAGGTTTGCACATGTTTGGAAGTGGGTCATGCAAGTGAATTGTAAGGGGAAGAGACTTGTGTGCCGAGACTTGCGCGTCGAGGGTAGACTTTCACGTCGTCGCACAGGGTGGTCGAATTTCCTATAAATACTGGACCACCCCTCCTCATTTTTTGACAGAATTCAAATCTTTGAAAAATCAGAGCTCCCGTCACGCAGGTGTGGAAGTCGTGCAAGTGGTGGTGTGTCACGCAAGTAGGACATCCACACCAGATTTGAAGAAGGGTGATTGTTGTATGTTGCGTGCCAATATTGGTTTGGGCGTAAAGGGAAGTGAGTTGCGCAAGTGTGGAGTTGAAGAAGCTTGTGTCGTGCAAGCGTTTGAGGTGGACTTGCGAACTAGTTGTGACTTGTGCGCTGAGAGTTGCGTGATGGGTTAGACCTGCACATCAAGTAAGGTTGATTCCTCGGTAGTGTTTTCGTGCTACGTGGAAGCTGGAAGTTTTCCTGATACCTTCGGTGCAAAGAGAGATTCATCTACTGGTGAAAGTTGTACTTCAACAGAGCGTCCATATACAACAGAGGATGTATTCATTACAGATAATGAAGAGACTTAAAAGTCTATAAACTATGACTGCATCCTTTCTGGAGTAGTGAGCAATGGAAGAGGAAGAAGGTGATCCTCTCCACCGGCAGTGAACCAGAGAGAGAGAAATAGGGAGTGACCGTTGGGAAAGTAGTGAGCTGGCCCTAATCATTGCAAAGGTAGTGATCCTGGGATAGAGTGATTGTTCTAGAACCTTGTAATCCAAATCTAGTGAAGAATAGTGGAATTTGGTTTGACTGGAAACTTGACGGTGTATTCTCTTTGGACGTAGCCCAGTGAGGGTGAACCAAGTAAAAATCTTTGTGTCTGCCTGCTTACTTCCCTGAATTGCATTTAAATCATCATCATCAGATAAAGAAGAAATTAAGTGATCATAATAAACACACAAGTTCAAACAAAGTGACCCTTGTAATAAAGAGGTCAATATCCAGTGGGGTAGGAAGAACATTGACAAGAAATATCCATACCTTGATTCACCCCCCCCCCCACTCAGGGTATCTAGGATCCATTTTGGTTGTATCATGTTCCTAATAGAATCACAATCAATTAAATAAATTTATGTCTCTGATCTAATAAATAATAATTTATTAATTACCCTCCTGAAAACTAAAAGAAATGTTGAGTCAGATGAAAATTCAGTAGAGGATGGCCCTTTAATTAGGACATCATAATCAGCTCATGTTGGTCCCAATGTAGATAATGTCTTTTCAATTAGAGGGGACCACAAAGAGGGGATTTGGATTCTTGATAGGAGAACCAAATCCATGAATCCTTTAAAAAATAAATTGGGTTAAATGAGAAGGTAATTTTTTTTAATATATTATATTTTTCCTCATAATATTATATATTCTTTACTACATTAACATAATATAAATTAAATGTTTGAGTACTCATGGAGGAAATATCTTATACACATCATGATATTACCAATCCATCATAAGAACAAACTATAATGAACTAAACTCTTTAGAATTATGTAAATGTAATGTTATGATGTACTTTCTATATTTTACCAAAAAATATTTAATGGAACCTGGATTTAATTATCATTATTTCATAAAGAATTAGTTTATTTTATAATATTTCTTAACATTTTTCTTGTCTTTGTAAGTAGAGCAATGAAGTTTTCTCTACTAAATCACAAAGGAAATATTGATGTTATCATTGTAAAACCATTTTCCATTGTATTATTTTATTGTTTAATATTTATGTTTAATTTATTTCATTTTATAATTTCTCACATAATAATTGTTTTCTTATATAGGTGGAATTTTTTTCATGTTGGGGTGGTATGTGCATCTTTTATGCCTTCTACACCAATACATCTGTAAACATCTTCTCCCTGAAAAATGTTTCACCAATATAGTGGTTCATTTATCACTTTCATTTCAAGATACATCCACTACCCCTATAAGAAGACCAAAGACACGACCTCTACTTAATTATGAGATAATCTTGATGTTTTCATAATACAATTATTTTCAATAGAATTAATGTATTATTTCATTTTTAGTTTTAATTTATTTCTTTGTATTATAACTCAGTTTATAATTGTTTTCTTATATAGGTGGATTTTTTCAGTTTGGAATGCTATGTCTAACTTTTAGGCCTTTATATAATAAAACATCCACATAATTATTCTCCCTTAAAACATTTTCATCCCAACATTTATTCATTTATCACTTTCTTATAACTAACCTCCACTTACTTTGTAAGAATATTAACAATGATACTTCTACTCAATTATAGAGGTAATATTGATGTTTCACATTGAAATCATTTTCCATAGAATTAATTTGATTTTTTATATTTATGTTTAATATATTTATTTTTAGTATTACTCACATAATAATTTTTTTCATATACAAGTGGATTGCTTTGCTTGGGTTGGGGTTCTGTGACCATCTCTCATGCATTTCTACAATGAAACTTCCATAGAATTCTTCTCCATAAAAACCATTCACCCCTTTAGTGTTGACATATATAACTTTCATTCATGTTTTTTCCACTCCTCAATCCCAGAGGTGATCATGCTATTCTAATTGTAAAATCATTTTCTATAGAATTAATATATTATTTAATAATTATTTTTAGTATTAAAATAATAGTTATTTTCTTATATAGGAGGATTATTTTTTAATTATATGTGTTTTGTTCATAGATGATCATGAATTTGTGGATGTTAGATAAATAAATTAAATGTAAATCATGTTAAAATTGATAGTTATGGGTTTTTTGAGAATTTAGGATGTGTATAAAACATCCTCACCTCAATCCAACACATTTTGTGACCATTATGACTAAATATAGTTCTTTCTATTTAATGTTCAAATTAATTTTAGTAAAAAAGTCAACTGAAATACATAATAATGAGGTAAATTTTTTATATTGTTTTTATACTTTATGAAAATATCTCATTAGTCATTTATTACATTTAATAATACATTTCACCTTAATCTGACACAAGATGTACCCGATATGAGTCAATGTGTCCGTTATCAGTTTAAAATCGATATTTAAATTTAAAAATTGTCACTCTCAAAAAAACCTAGAAAACATGCTCGAATTATTTTTGATAATTTTGGGTATCTATTAGTAAATAAATTTAGACATGTAGGAATTGACCTCCCATAAAATTGAATCATGATGTGTTCTATATGATTCAATGTGAGTGTTTCAATTTAAAGAGGACTAATTATAAAAAAAATACAAGTGATGTAATCAAAATAGATAAAACACCTTCAAATTGTTTTGATACTTTGTGAAAATGATAGATAAGTGATTTGAGATGTGAACCAATCGATTTCACCTAAATTCAATGTATGGTGTGTCCGGTATGACTCCAAGTGAATGTTTCTATTTAAAATTGACATTGATTTTAGTAAAAAGTCCAACTGAACTACTCAAAACCAAGATAACCAATTCGAATTGTGTAAATAATTTAGGAAAATAATCCACACATAAATTTTGATGTGATGTAATTAGAAACACCTCAATATGATACATAATATGATTGATATGAGTCAAAGTACATGTTTCAATTTTAAAATGATTTCTTTAAAAAGGAACGTTACATATGAAAAACATAGAAAACTCTTTCAGATTGTTTTGAAACGTTATGATAATAATCCATAAATCATTTAGGACTTGTAGGAATATTTCTTAGCTCAATTCGACACATGGTGTAAGCATTATGACTCCATGTACATGTTTTTATTTAATATTGACACCAATTTTAGTAAAAAGGATAACCCGCATACTCATAATAGATAAAATTCATTCACATTGGTTAAATACTTTATGTAAATGATCCATAAGACATTTTCAATGTGTATGAATAATAAACTCCTCAATTCGATACACAATATGATCAGTATGATCCAAGGTACATATTTCAATTTTAAAATGATATTTTAGTAAAAAAGACATGTGATGTACTAAAATCTAATAAAACACATTAATATTGTTTTGAAACACTAGTAAAATGATCAATAACTAATTTTAGATGGGTAAGAATCAGTCAAACATCAATCTGAAACACGGTGTGGCCAGTATAGTAAAAAGGATAACTAACATACTCAAAATTGATAAAATAAATTCACATTATTTAAATAATTTTGTAAAATAAATAATATTTCATTTTTGATGTGTAATAATAATCCACACCTCAATTTGATACACAATGTGATCGGTATTAATCAATGTATGTGTTTCAATTTTAAAATGACATTTTAGTAAAAAATACAAGTGATGTACTAAAAATCAGGAAAACACATTCAAATTAATTTGAAACATTATGAAAATGATCTATAAGTCATTGGGTTTATGTAAGAATTAGTATCACCTAAATCTGACGCATGGTGTGACCGACATAACACAAAGTGCTTCTTTTTTATTAAAAAATGTCGTAAATTTTTGTAAAAATTCCAACTAACCTAATCAAAACCAAGTAAATGCATTAAAATTGTTTAAATAGTTTATAAAAATGATCCATAAGTCATTTGTGATGAGTAGGAATAATCCACACATCAATATGATACACACTGTGATTAGTATGATTTAAAGTGTGTGTTTCAATTTTAAAATGGCATTTTGGTAAAAACGATAATTGATGTACTCAAAACATAGAAAACACATTCATATTATTTTGAAACTTTAGTAAAATGATCCATAATTCATTTGGGATGTGTATTTATCATCTTTACATTAAACGTACATACTATGTGGTTGTTATGACACAAAGTGCATATTTTTTATTTTAACTTTTCATCAATTTTACAAAAATTGACATATATCCCACTAAAAACTAAATATACACATTCATATGGTTTTGATAATTAATTACAATGATCCATAAGTCATTTTTGATTTGTATGAATCAGTCTCACATCAATTCGATATACGATGTTCTCAATATGGATCAAAGTGTCTGTTATCAGTTTAAAATCGCCATTTTAGTTGAAAAAGTGTCACTCACTTAAAACAAATAAAACACACTCGTATATTCTTGATATCATAAGAAACTAATTCATTAATAATTTTGATATGTAGGAATCCATTTCACATCAAACTGATAAACTATGTGATTAGAATGAGTCAAAAGTCATGTTTCAATTTTAAAATGACATTTAAGTAAAAAAGCTACTGATATAGTCAAAAACAAGGAAATGCATTTATATTATTTTAATACTTTAGAAAATTATCCCCAAGTAACGGGAGATGTTTTGGTACTAGACACACATAAATACAATGCACGGTGTGACAGATATGACTCTGAGTGCATTTTTTTTAAAATTGACCTCAATTTTAGTAAAATTTACACTTTATGTTAATTTATGTATGTATTTAATTACTAAAATAAGAATTATTTTCTTATATAGGTGTATTATTTTTCTCGATAAGGGGGGGGGGGGGGTGGGTTGTTCGACAATAAGATGAGCCAGTTTAGGATTAAAAGATAAAGGAACATTGATGTTTTTTAATGTCTGAAAGAATTTGTATTCATATAATTGTATAAACCAATGATTGAAATGTCTCTAATATAGTGCTTTGTTTCCTGTTTAAGTGTTTTAAACTCAATTTAATTTAAATACTATATTTTTACTTATTTATGTTGATATCTAGTGTGTTTTTGATTTTTTGGTGTTCTTTTACAGCACATTGTAGTGATGCTGCAACGTTCTATTTCAACACACTACAATATGGACCTTTAACAATGAATTTAAAAGTTTGGATAAAGGTATACTCTATTGTCTATTTTAGAAGAACTAATTAAAGGGTATTTATCTATGTATTATAATCACTAATATTGGTACACTTTATCAATGATTTTATAAGAGATAATAAAGGGTTACTTTAGCAGTGCTAAATTAAAGTGCTGATAAATGGTTCCTTTATCAACTCTGATAAAAGACCATATCTTTTAACATCAGTCATGTAGTCAATGCTTTTCTAGTACTAATAATGATAATTTCTATCACTGTTAAAGGATAGTTTTTCACTGTATATTTTTTAAATTGATAACGATTTATTTGTTCTTGGATTTTTTATTCTATATGGAATGTGATTTTAGTTTTAATTTGGCTATGAATAACGGTAAGATATTTGAAGATATATGAATTAATTTGAAAATTGATGATATATGGAGATGTGATATAAGAATAAAATGATGATCATAAAATGGATTAAAAGGCAAATACTTTTCTCAAAATTGTATCCTAATGGTTAAAAGAAGTCAAAGGTGGATATAATATTCTATGATGTTGAGTCGAGTTGTCCAAATTAAGAAAAGGAATTTTCACATTCTCTAGATGATTCAACAAGTTATATTAGAGAAATAAAATATTTAAGAAACAATTCATTTAATATAAGAAATGAAATATAAAAATGTTGTAAATTAGATTCTATGAATGTAAACAAAAAGGACATACCAAACCTGATTGTCCATAACTCAAGGAATGAAGAAAATTGAAAACAAGAAGTAGAATATTTAGATGTAAGATAATTATCAATGAAAAGTTAAAAAATATAGGAAAAATATTGGGAGTATTCCTAAATATTCTAGTAGTTCCTCTTAATTAGAATCTAAACCAGAATAATCAAACTGAAAATAAAACATGTTTTTTATGGATCATACAGAAAAAGTAAAATCCTATTATTTCTCTTTTACGAATTATGAACCTTAAAACTACCTGTATGAAAAAGTAATTTAATATAGTTCCATGTTAGAAGAGAAATATGAAATCTTTAAGAAAAAACAGAAATATATCAATTTTTTTACAATTTTTTTATGTAAAATGGTACCGTATTAAAACAACTTTTAGAATTGGTACAAACAACAAATAAAGCTTCTTTAAAGTGTATTGGCCATGATACTAAAATTAATGACTTTATTTTTGAATTAGTGTAATAACCCCAAATATTATGAACAAAATTTTATTTCTATTAATTAATGTCTTATAGATATAGAAAACACATGCACTCTTTTTGTTTTATTATATCCCGTTAGATTTAAATTACCATTAAGTATCCTTACCATAGATAATATTGCAGTTGAATAGTTATCAATCAACATGTATAAATATAGGGTTTTAATAAATCCTTTTGAAATATACAAAGAAAGTGATTTCCTCAACCAGTAGGATCGTATATTATAGAGACCGGTTATCAGAGCTTCAGAGAGAGTTGTTATTTTTGGGATTTTCCCTATACCAATCCCATCTCGAAATCTAATAACATAAGCATAAGAAAAACCTCATACAGGATAATTCCTAACTTATTGAGATCATGACCCAAACCATGTTCATCGAATGACCCCATGAATGCCCCACCATCACGCACCTTACATTTTGGGCATATGATGGTGTAGTAAAGGGATATGTAACAAGACCATATCATTATTATTATGGGAATTGTTTTTGTATATAATAATGAATATACATTTATTCTATTATTAGTACGTTGTAAACAATTTTTAAAACACAAATAGTATTTTTTGATTAATATTAATTTTTTTAAGAAATATATTTTCATGAATTAATGGATTTTTGAATTAGAAAATATTTTAATAATATTTTATTATTAAATTAATTTTATTAAATATATAAATTACTGTATAATTTTTATGAAGTTAATAATAATTTTTATTATGGTTTGAATACCATTTTTATCAAAACCTTTCAATTTTCAAAAGATTCCGGTTATTATTTTAAAAATGAAAATTCAGATATTCAGAAAATTATTTAGATAAAATGAATATTAATTTTGTAATTAGGTTGCTAAAATTATCCAATGGTGAATTTTTCATAATTTTCTGAGACAATGAGGTTTTTTGTAAGACTTAAATATGGTATAAATATATAATGTGTTTTATAACGTCATAAATGACCCAATAGTGATGTAATAAAATACTGAAAAAAATTTCTTTGTTAAAATATATGTTTTCCTTTAAATTATTATAATTTATGTTTATTTGATTAATTTTATAAGTACTTAGTGAATCCTCCAAGACATATAAAATATTTAATGATTTTAAAATCATTTCATTGAAAGTGTTAATCACATCCACATAAGAAAGGTAAATATTTTTATATCCTCATTCCTTAGCCTTTTAAAATAATGTATTCCACTTACCTTTTCTAGAAACATTGGGATAACCATTATATGGTTTGTGGTTTTGAGTATTTTTGTGTGTAGGGTCCAAAACCAAAATAATAAAGAATTCCCCTACCATTCTTAAATAAACCCACACACACACCCATTACTCTCCACCAAATATCTTTGAAGCTCCAAACCCTCTTCCCCATACTCCCTATATTCTTCTTAAGGGGCCCCTAATCTCCTAAGAAGATTCTCCCAACCCTTTGGGATCACACATCCAAGTTTGGGATTCCTCTCCTCACATTTGAATTCAAGCACCATCTTTAGGATTTGTTCTTTTAATTTAAATTTTGTGCATTTTAATATCATTTTTGTATAATTAACTTACTCTAAAATTGATGTCATTTCAATTAGGTAACATTTATCCTCCCCCATTTGAACCACTAACTTGGCCATTACTATGCTGAGATTCTGTAAGGGATCTCTCTCCCTCCTTTTTATTCAAGAACCTCTTTTATTTGATGAATTTTAATTTCCATTTTCTTGATTATGGATATGTAATTCCATACCTAATTAAATTCAATTATATATATACATAATTGGATCATTATTTCACTCCCATCCCCCCCATGATTCTTTAATCCCACAAGTTACTATTTAGAAATTCCGTAAGGGATTTCTCTATTCTCATTTGCACTCAAGAATTTCAGTAATATTATGAATCTAAATTATTTTTCACATATTTGGATATTATTTTTCATGATACCCATAATATAAATACCATTTATAAATAATGGTATAACCCTTTCTCTTTCATCAACCCAATTTATGAATTTCCATATAATGTCATTATGCTCCCAAAATTGTACTGCGATTTTCCATGCCAAAATCATCATGTAGTGAATATCGTACCCATTCCTCTATCAAGGCCATTCTCTCTTATGTACATATACTTTATTAATTTTGAGTTAAATGTATGAATTCTACATTCCATGATCATGGAATAAATTATGAGGTTGAATGAGTCTACGTTTTATGATCTATGTTACACACTTAAGCATTAGATTGAAATTATTTTGAAGGATGATCCATGATAGCGCTACAATTCATTGGGCATTGTTTAGTATCATGATAATTTTAACACCCTGACCCTAGAAGCCCAGATCTGGTGCATTATTTTAATACTTTCACATGATTACAAAGAATCAAGTCCCGATGGACTAATCAGTTTAACAGTCTTGGAAAATAGATTACATACATGAAGGTTACATTAAAAATTCAAACATAAAACACAAAAAAATAATCCTTTGAGAACCCCATTATTACCCTAACTTAACCATAAATATTAATCATAATAAAATTCAAGGAATCTTGGCAAAAGAAAAAATAAGAAAGGGTTGAGCTAACATGCTCAGTTACGGTAAATAATTTAGCGGAAGCTATAAACATTTAAGGAATGTTGTGTAATAAAAACAACATCCTTTTAAACCTAAACATGAAAATAATATTGAAAAAATAAGTCAAAAATTACCATATAAACATGCACATGGATATTCAAATAGTTGAATAATCACATGTAATAACTAATTTCATAATGAGGGAAAACATAATGCCCGACATCATAACCACATAATCAAGGCATCGTTCCAAGACTAAAAATAATAATTTTTTCAAGGCCTTACTCAAAGACACTAATTTTTCTCATGATACCTACCGATTCATCGAGAAGATATAGTAGTATCCACCTGTCACTTACTAAGTGCAATGCATTCCTTATAAGAAAATGTTGAAACATAACTAAAACCTTTTTTATTAAAAATGGAATAAAAAATATCAATACTAAAACCTTAAACCATAAATGGTATAAAAATAGAACATCTATAGTCAATAATATCATAACTCATTCAATACAGTATGGAATATTGTATTATAATAAATCAACTTCAATCAAAAATAATATTCAGTTAAGGATGTTGACATAGATGAAAACGATCAGTAATATTATTTGAGAGAAATATCTTCTTTGTGAAATCATTTTAAAGTCACACCTTTAAAAATGTTGTAATGTAAAAGATATTTCTAAATAATAGTTTCCCATACCACTTTAAATGTTTTTAAAAGAAATAGCATTATAAAACAATCATGTCCATATAAATAAATCCTTAAAACTATTTTGAAAACATGGACATTAAAAAGAATGATTTAGAAGAATAAATATTTAAACCATTTAAAATAATGTTTTTGTTAAATATTAACTTAAATATAATGCTTTAAAAAATTATTTTATGGAAAATGGATATGGATAATAAATATTTCCCAGTAAAAACTTTCACATAAACAATCTTGGATAGTAATGACATTGATGAATTAACCCTTAACTTGTACTTTCCTTTGGTTGAGGGCACATTTAACCTCCTGTATAATGATCATAGTATGTTATTATATTATAATAGAACCATATTCATATTTATGATATCATAAATGATTAATTTATGGATTTATATTACTGATTTAATAATAATTTCTATGTTAAAATAACATTTCGGGTAATAATGACATTCTTTATCAGACACGTTTTAACTTGTTATTCTTGATCATATAAATTATATCATGATTTAATTTCTCTGAGAATTTAATAAATTATTTATGTATCATATATATTAAGAATATAAATATGTATGATAGATAGATATATTAAATTTAAAACACCATTTTTGGAGACGATTGGCCATACGTACGGATAAACGCCATTTCTGTTTTCATATCATATTGAATGAAAGTAAGTGTTTGAGATATATATAAAGACATATATATATATATATATATTTCCAGTATCATTATTATTTCATATATTACATAATTATTAATAATATATCTTTTTATAGTCATCATTGAATGGTGAACATGGAAATGAATCTCCTTGCATCGTGGAGACGGTAAGCCGTACGTACACACGAGTGATGATATCATTCTACTGATAGTAAAATAATATATAATTTGATGGTATATTAAATATAAATAATTATTTACATGTTATATTTAATATTTACATCAATTATACTCATTATTATACCCATCTAAGTAATAAAGTGTTGAATAACAAACAACACCACTACGTGGAGACGGTAAGTCATACATACACATGTATGGTGACTTTGTCACTCATAGGATGGATAGAATAAAGAATATAGTAGTACCATATTTATAATGACATTATAGTATATAGAATGTACTAGATTTAATATTTTGGAATGGAAACAACAAATAATGAGGATGTGGAAGAAGAAATGAACTTTGAAACAGGTGATGAAATAATTACCTCTTCTTCGGGTTCTTGCTTTTTATTTCAACAAAAGGGATCCATAGGTTGACCTTAGGATCAAATTAAGGACTCTATGTTGATTTTATGGTAGTTTATAGGATATTTGAGCAGGGTATGTCCAATCCAAATGTATTTGGTGGTGTGAAGATAAGAGAAGGGGATGTACCCTTTTATAAGGGAGGTAGGGGGATCTTTTGGGAAATTTTGAAATATTAATTTATTATAAAATAATTATCGGTTTCTAATATATCCAAATGAATTTATTTGGAGAATAATATTTATATGAATCTAAAGCCTCTAAAGAAATAGGTTTTAGACAAGTTTTGGTAACCATATTAACCTTATATTTATGATTTAGCTCTTCGTGAAATTGTTTAACATTTACCATGTCCTCTTGTATTTTAAAAACACATGGTTAATAAACATACTATAAAATTCCAAGAGAACCTAAAATGGTTCATTAATGAAATATATAACCTTATATATGAAATTTTGACAAACTGTAAACTGTTTTTATTTTTATATTATTTAATAAAATAGTATCTGTATTAAAAACTCATTTATGTCAACTCTGACACTATCTAGTAATTTATTTTTATAAATCATAAAAACATTATGGCTTTAAAAAAAATACATTGAATCATCCCTAACATTTAATATTCGCCTATAAATTTTTTTATGGGATCAAAAGTTTCAATTTAAATTTATTTTGATATTTATAATATCAATTATTTTAATCTTTCATTAATAAGGCAATTACTACTTCATCATTGTATCATAAATAAATTTAATTATTAAATGTCTAAAAATTATAAATAAAATACAATGATGTAGGAAATCTCTTTATATTTATAATTAATTTTCATTTTCTATTTTATGTTATGTATAACACTATATTAAAAAGGGTTTAGGTAATAAACTTTAAATTTAACACTTTTAACTCTTCTTTAAATAAAATATAATAAATGTCATAATCTTAACCAAATGGATCAAAAGGATCTATTTTATATAAGGATGGTTTTGGTGGAAATACACTTATCAAATAGAATTGTTACATGTTTTTTTGGTAATTATAATATTATTTTTACCTTTAAGTACCTTATTTACATTTTACCATGGTAAATAAAATTCAAAAGATACTATTCACCATAAATTATTTTCATCATATTGAACTAAATTTTACTTACTAATGCCAACTGTGCCTCTTGGATTTTTAAAATTAAATTCTCTAAATCGGTGAAATTATGTTTTATGAAAATTTTCAAGTGTGCCTAGAAGGTGGGTAATGTGCCTAGAAGGTGGGTAAAAAGACATTAAAATTGTTCAATTTTTTTACTTATATAATATTATTATAAAATGACTATAATGAATTATATTGGACTAATATATGTATAATATATCTATTTTTACTTTAAGATAAAATTTTAATTAAATATAATTATTTAAATGAAATTGTCGGTTTTTATCTACAACATAGTGTTTTCCACTATTCATAAAAAATTGAATATTTACGGAAAAATACCAAAAATTCACCCAAAGATAATTTTGATATTTCCAATTAAAAAATTAAATCTATTTTACCAAATTAAAAAAATTAAAGTTTCATTAATTAATTAAAAATTAGTTCCTATTGTCAAAACCAGAAAGGGGGTTTTTGAGAAGTAAAAACTATCAAACGATTGATATGTGTCTATGTCCAATTTAAATGTAAAATTACATCCAATAATGAAAATTGGATTAAATGATAAAAATATAATCTAATTATATGTAAAAACCAATCAAATGTATAATTGAACAATATAAATTATTTTGATTAAAAATGTTATTTTCAATTAAAACATAGTATTTTTCACTATTAATCAAAATATAAAAGTTATCATAAAAACACCCAAAATTTGTCCAAAATAAATATTTATGTCTCTCTTCGAAAGAAGAAGTTTATTTATTACAATTGAATATATAAAAGTGTCAAATATTGGATTTAAAAAGGGTACGCCATTAAAAGGCGTTAAAATTGTATTTTTTTGAAAAACACTTCTTTTATTTGAAAAATTGGATTTATTCTTATATTATGTATAAAAAATAATATAAATGTTAAAATTATATTGAGTATATAAAATTACAAATGCAGTTAATACTATTCATAACCACTTTTTAAATGGCTAGTTTTGTAAGTCGTGGTCCGCTTGAACTCAGTGTTGCGTGTGGTGCAAGCTATTAAATTACTTAGATTACATATTTTGAAATCATGGGGTGTTAAATTCTACCCTAATTTAATAAATTTCATCCCCACAATTTGAAATTATTCTTTTAAAATAAAAGGTTGAAAATAGAAAATACCATTGTGAAAAACCCACATAAAAAATAGGATTACTAAAATTTAGTCTTAATAATATAGAAAGGGAAATGAAAAAGTCAATGCCAATTTTGAATTTATAATAGGAGAAAATTGGTGGAAATTATAGACACATAATAGAAGGAATAATTTAAATATTTACAAGGAGTGATTAAGGCCATCAATCATAAATATGAGAATAATAAATTAGATATTGAGGGCCTTAAATCCATAATTCTATGATGATTTAAATATCATCAGTTCAACAAAACATTAGGTATTAAGATAACAGATTTTGGCGTTAGGATCCCTTACCTAATATTTAAGAATTAATTTCTACAGAGAATAAAAAAATAATACTTGACAAGTATAGTTCCATCCTTTAACTAATTTCTACCATAAACCCATCTTTCAATCAAATGATAAAAGAATTCAAAAATATTATATTCATCATAGTCATATAATGTTACAAAAATAATGAATTTATAATTCATTTGTCAGACTATTAAAAAAATAAATTATAAAAACTAGGACATTATATAGACCAGTGGTAGGTGATGCACCATTGTCTCCCTTCGATTGCAGGTTCAAGTCTCGTAGCCCTACCAGACATGACAGGTTGTCGCCCGACCTCCAGGTTCTCCTTTTTTATAAAAATACAAAAAAACATCTTAAGAAATGTTTTAACCATAAACAATAGTATCAAATTTCCAACTTAATTCATTCCAACTTTTAAACTTATCCATATTTTTTCCAAACTCCGAGTCCAAAATTTATAATGAAGGTAAACATAGTAAAAATTTCTTTTGCCATGTAATAATATGTGAATAACTTCATCATGTATTCACTTAAAATATGGCAACATCCTAAATTACAATAAAACCTTATTTAATACGTTCAAGATCGCTTATTCCTTATATAATTTCAGATATACTCTTCAAATATAAAAATGATGTTAAATCTAATAGTGAAGGAATAAAAAACAATTAATTAGTTTCATGGTAGTCAAGAATATCGAATATAATATATCCAAATCAGTCATATCTTATTGTGAAATAATTATATCAGTTTCAGAATGATATTAATGGTTATATTTTCCCCAACCATATATTTTCCAAATTGTTAAACTTGAAACTATGTCACTTTAATTGGGACCATAAAATCTCAAATCCTTTATGAAAACGTACTATAATACAATCCTTATATACTTTCTAATTCTTATAACTTGTTATCAAATGAAACAATTATTCAATATCAATGCAAGAACAATAATCATTCTTCTTTATATGTGGTAGTATCATAATGTGATTATTATCCAATTGCATCATTTGGGGTATTCTATGATGATTGGGGCATTGATTCGCGTAGTGTCCCAACTCCTTACAGATGAAGCGTTGTACATTTGAAGGATTTTTTAAACACTTTAAATCAAGCACCTCAGGTCATTTTTCTCAATAATTATAACAAACTCTAATTCCTTTCAAGATCTTCCTAGAGAGATTCTTTCCATAATTATAACATATGGGAAATCCCTCTTTCCCTTATTCCCTTTGTCCATATTTCTCTCTACCATCCTCTTATTCTTTGGCTTTCCTTCAAATCCATATGACTCAGAGAGTTCGTTACATAACTTATTAACACATGATATTATTTCATAATATGATGAGAATACAACGGAGACTATTTCCCTATTAAATGTTGGATTAAGTCCATGAAAGATGTGATCCTTCGTACACTTTGGATCATGCGTATTGCTGGAGTTCTCATTCTTTCTACTAGGCTCCATTTCTAAATCGTGACATACACTAGGTTAGATCATATCATAATTTATAATCCAAAAACTAGAAAAATTCTCAACATTGATTGATGATTTTCACCCATCTAGTATCATAATCAGAAAAATGGTTTCACTGTTGACATATTTACTAATTAATAATTCATATTGGTTTGTAAAAAATGTGAATTATCTTAATCATATCCCGCTGGACTGTCGTAATCAAGAGTACAACAAGGCCCATTATTTTTCAATAGTTCCCATTCGAGTCTAACTCAAGGAAGTGTTTTTGAGTTTTATCCCTATATACATATGTTCCAGAGCTGCCTCTACCTTCTCGTATCCAGACAGAGCTGTGTAGTTGGAAAATTGAAAAAATATCTACATTACCAATTTTTTTGGATATTCTTCTATACTAATCCTCAACGTCTATTTTAGGGTAATGTTTCCCAATAATATTTTATCTAAATATATTTCCAAGGTTTTTTCTAAACATCCTCTGATACCAACTATAACACCCCAACCTCAGAAGTCCATATCCAGTTCATCATTTTAATATATTGGCCTGATTTTAAGGAATCATGTCCTAAAGGAATGATCAATTTAGCAGTATTGGAAAATAGATTACATACATGAATGTTACATTACATAAACCAACATAAAACACAACAAAAAAATCCTTTTAGGTTGAAATTATTCCCCTACCTTCACCCTGCATATCAATCACAATACACTTCTTGGAATCCTAGGAAAGAAAAATGTAAGAAATGGGTGACCTTAGATGCTGAGTAAGGGTAAATACTTTATCAGAAGCTATAAACATTTAAGGAAATATGTGTAACAAAAAAATCATTTAAAACAAAAAAATGAAAATAATATGGGAAAAATAAATCAAACATTACCATATAAACATGGACATGCATATTTTACTAGTCAAATAATCACATATAATAACTAATTTCATAATGAGGGAATGCATACTGCCAGACATCATAACCACATAGTCAAGAACTTGTGCCAAGACTAAAAATATAAATTTTGTCAAGGCCTTGTTCCAAGACTCTAATTAGTCACATGAGACCTACCGATGCATCAAGGAGCTATAACGAGCTCCACCCATTACATACTAAGTCTAATACATTCCTCATATGAAAATGTGGAAACATAACATAAACATTCATATAAAAACAAGCATATGAAATGTAAATACATTATCTATAAACCATGAATGGTATAAAAATATCACATCTACATTCAAACATATAATAACTCATTCAATATGATGTGGAATATTGTATTATAATAAATCAACTTCAATCAAGAATAATATCTAGTAACGGTTGTTGACATAGTTGAAAATGATCAGTAAAACACTTTGAGAGAAATATACTTTTTCTGAAATCATTTAAAACTCACAAACAAATAAAGAAACTCATTTAAAAGATATTTTTGAATCAAATTTTCCAATACCACTATGAATCCTTTGAAAGTGATTAACATTTTAAAACATTCACATACATATAAATAAATCCTTAAAACCATTTTGAAAACATGCACATTAATCAGAATGATTTAGAAGAATGAATATTTAAACCATTTATTATGATGTTTTAACTAAAGTGTCCCTTAAAAAGAATATTTTGGAAAATTATTTTATGAAATAAGGATATTTAAAATAAATATGTCTCTGTAAAAAAATACACATAAACAATCTCGTATAATAATGATATTGAGGAATTAACCCTTACCTTGTACTTTCCTCTGGTCTGGGGTACGTTTAACCTCTTGTATAATGACCATTGTATGTTATTAAATTATAATAGAACCATATTCATATTTATGATAACATAATTTATTAATTTATGGATTTATACTACCCTTTAATAATAATTTTTATCTTAAAATAACATTTCTGGTAATAATCACTTTCTTAATCATACCCGTTTTAACTTGTTATTCTTCATCATATAACATATATCATGATTTAATTAATTAAATAATATAAAACAATATTTATGTATCATATATATTCAGAATATAAATATTTATTTTAGATAGATATATGAAATGGAAAATACTGTGTATGGAGATGGTAGTCTGTACGTACACATAAACACCATTTCCGTTTTCATATAGTATTGAACGAATGTAAGTGATTGAGATATATGTAAATATATATATATATATATATATGTATATATATTAAAATTAAAATTATTATGTCATATATGAAATACTTATTAATTATATATATTTTTATAGTCATCGTTGAATGGTGAACGTGGAAATGAATCTCATCGCGTTGTCGAGACGGTAATCTTTACGTACGCACGAGCGATGATTTCATTCTATTGATGGTGAAATAATATGTAATTGGATGGTATATTATATATAAAAAACCATTAAAATATTATATTTATTATTTTCATTAATTATACTCATTTTATTATACCCATATAAATAAAGAATTGTTGAATAACAAACTACGCCCCGACGTGGAGACGGTAAGTCGTACGTACACACGTATGGTGACTTTGTCATTTATAGGATGGATAGAATAATTAATATGGTTATAACATATTTATAATAACATCAAAATATGCATAAGTTACAGGATTTATTCTTTTGGTATGGAAACAACAATGAATGAGGATGTGGATGAAAAAATAACTTTTAAATAGGTGATGAAATAATTAACTCTTCTTTAGGTTTTCCCTTTTGATTTGAACAAAAGGGCTCTGTAAGTTGGATTTCCAATCAAATTAAGGAATATATGTTGATTCTAGGGTATTTGGGATGATTTTTGATCAGGGGTTTTCAAAGACAAATGGATTTGGTGGTGTGAAGATAAGATAATGCGAAGTACCCTTTTATAAGGGGGTGAGGGGCACTTTTTTAAAATTTTAAAATATTAATTTATTATAAAACATTTCAGTTTATAATAGATCCAAATGGATTTATTCCAATGATAAGGTGGGTATGTGTTGAAATAATCTCAAACAATATGTTTTATACAAGTTCATGTCACCATATAAACCTTATATTTTATATTTAACTATTCGTTAAATAGTTTAACATTTACCTTGTCATCTTGTATTTTTAAATTAAATGGTTAATAATCTTACTATAAAATTCCAATAGAACCTAATATAGTTTATTAATGACATATATAACCTTATTCAAGTAATTTGGAAGAAATATATATTTTTAGGATTTTTATATTATTTAATAAAATAATATTTGTATTAATAACCCATTTATGTCAATTTTGACACAATTTAGTAATTGATTTTTCATAAAGTTTTAAAAACTTTATGACTGAATAAAATAAATTAAATCATCCCAAACATTTCATATTCACCTATAAAATTCTTGGATGGTATCAGAAGTCTCAATTTACATTTATTTTAATATTTATAAAATCAATTATTTTAATATTTTATTAATAAGGTAATTACTACATCATCATTGTGTCACAAATAAATTTAATTCTTAAATGTCTAAAAATTATAAATAAAATACAATGATGTAGGAGATAATTTTATATTTCTAATGAATATTTACAATCAAGTTTATCTTTTATATAACTCTATATTAAAATTGGTTTAGTTAATAAACTTTGAATTTAACACTTTTAACTCTTATTTAAATAAAATATAATAAATGTCACAATCATACCCAAATGGATCAAAAGTATCATATTTTTATCCTAAAGTTGATTTTGGTCAAAATACAATTATCCAATTGAATTAGTAAATGTTTTAGGGTAATTTCAATATTATTTTTACCTTTAATTACCTTATTTATTTTTTATCGTGGTAAATATAATTCAAAAGTTACTATTCACCCAAAATTATTTTCATCCTTTTAAACAAAATTTTAGTTACTGATATCAACTGTGTCTCTCAGAATTTTGAAATTCAATTCACAGAAATGGTAAAATAACGTTTTATGGAAGTTTACAAGTCTGCGGTTAAGGTGGGTTAAAAGACGTTAAAATGGTTTGATAAAATTATATATATATATATATAATGTAATTATAAAATGACTCCAATGACTTATATTAAACTAATATATGTATTATGAATCTATCTTTACTTAAATATATATTTTTAATTAAAAATAATTATTTAAATGAAAAAGTCGGTTTTTATCTACAATGCGGTGTTTTTAACTATTCATTAAAAATTGAATGTTCTTAGAGAAATACCAAAACATCACCCTAAGATAATTTTGATACAATGAATTCAAAAAATATTTCTATTTTACCAAATTCAAAATATATAATTTTCATTAATTTATTTAAATATAATTCCCATTGTTAAAACCAAAAATCTGGTTTTGGAGAAGTAAAAACTATCAAAAGATTGATTTGTGTTTATGTCCAATTTAAATGTAAAATTACTTCCAATATCCAAAATTATAATAAATGATAAAAATATAATCTAATTATACTTAAAAACCATTAAAATTCATAAATTTAAAATATAAAACATATTGATTAAAAATGTTGTTTTCAATTAAAATTTAGTATTTTCACTATCCATATAAATATGAAAGTTATCATTAAAACATAAAAAAATTATCAAAACTAATGTTTTTTCATGCATCTAAAGAGAAAGATTATTTTCTCAAATTGAATATATAAAAGTCTCAAATATTGTATTTAAAAAGGGTTCAACATTAAAAGGCGGTAAAATAACATTTTTTTAAAAACACTTATTTTATCTAAAAAATTGGATTTGTTCTTATATTATGTCTATAAAAACACATAATATAAATGTTAAAATTATATAGAGTTTATAAAATTTATAATGCTGTTAATACTATTCATAACAGTTTTTTAAATGACTAGTTTAGTAAGTCGTGGTGTGCTCGAACTCGATGTTGCCTCTGGCACAAGCTGTTGAATTATTTTAAAGAAATAACATATTATGAAATCCTTGGGTGTTACATAATTCATGTTAGGATATGCGTTTACCTAATTCCTTTAAAGGAATTGTTTCTACTATGTTAGGGCTGGGGTTTACCTGATTCCTTTATGTTAATGATGTAGTGTTTTATATTGTTTCCACATTTCCATGTTATGATTATCATGCTATATCATGCTTTATATTCATTTTTATCTTATGATCCATTGATACACCAATTTCCTAACATGTATTGTATTATTCAGGTTATATCTTGTTTACTCCCATACTCAGCTTTATAGCACACCCTTTTCTTATGTATGTCATTAGGTTATCCTATGCAATGAAAAGTACAAAATAATGTTGTGGTCATGCAAAATAAGTTTTCAATAAAGATGTGTATTTCATGTTTTATGTTGTTATATAATGATCCTAATCTCAAAATAAACATGACCTCTCAATCATGTGAGTTGTATTAAGTGAATTTTTATGTAATAAATTATGTTTAAATGTGTAACAAAGAACAAGGTAATTATAATTGGTATCAGAGGATAAGTTTTTTTATTTTTGGGATTAGTATTAGAAAAATATTGAGTAAGCCTAAGGGATAAGACTAATTATATGAAAATAATTCCTAAATTTTGGTTAGTATAGAGTAAGTGGTTTATCAGGAAAAATCATCCCTATATGATTATGAACATGTAGTGGTGGATTGGGCCCAAATGTATCTCGAGGTAAAACTAGAAAACACCAATTTGAGCTAGACTCGAACGAAAAATGGTGCATGAAAATAGGCCTTGACGCACTCTTCGTTCAACACTCCCAATGCATATGCTTTGTTAAATTCGTAATCTCAATATGATCCATTATTAAGGAAACAAAAAAATCCCCCTAAAATTATATAGTAGGTAGTAGATCTTGGATAACATAGATCTAAGACTATAAATTCCCAAGTTTAGGAGATAAATGTAATTTATAAGTTATCCATTTTTTAAATTAGATTAACCATTATGTTTTTAATAGTTTAAAATATTTATCCCTAATTTTTTCTTTTATTCTAGCCACTGGACAGTAATTAGAGGAATCAATCTAACAACCAATGCGAAGATCAATGAGATGACTGTTCTAATGAGATTACTAATCTAATGGGAGTGGGAATCAAAAAAATTGTCACAATATTCTATTAGTTAATTGATGTTTTTAATATAAACCTAGATTAAGAGGAACATCCACCACCCCCTCCCCTGTAACAACCCATGATTTTATGAAAAATATTCTTTTTAATTACACTAATTTCTTGTGTTGTACTCTACACTAAAAGGATCTTGCACAACACGCAACCCTGACTTGGCTTGCATTACACGCAATCGCGACCTTCCTCGATAGCGTGTGTTGTACACAATACCGGGTTTTAATAAACAATGTTATATTATTATAATATTGTCATGAACTAGCCATTATGAATAGTATTAACTAAATTTTTAATTTTATAACATTATTATTCATCTTACACATTTCTAGAACATGGTATAAGAACAAAATAAATTTTTCGGGTAAAATAAGTATTTTTCAAAAAATGCAGTTTTGCCGCCTTTTGATGGAGCACCCACTTTAAATCTAGTTTTGACATGCTTATAAGATAAATTTGACAAAATAAAATTCTTCTTTGGAATCAAGAAATAAAAATTTACTTTGGATAAATTTTTCATATTATTCTGGTAACTTTCACATTTTAATGAATAGTAAAAACACGCTATATTTTAATTAAAAACAACTTTTTTCATCGTAATATCTTATGTGGTTAAATTATAATATTTAATGGTTTTAAAGTATAAATAGAATATATTTTTACCATTTAATATAATTTATGTCATTAGCATTGATTTTACCTTGAATTCATAGGTTAAATCAATTCAATCTTTTGCAAGGTTTTAAACAAAAACCCGTTTTTATTCGACAACGGGATTAATTTTAATTTAATTTCTGCAACGTCTATGTATTGAATTTTAAAAAATGGATTCCATATTTGGAATCAGTGGGTCCAGATTATGTTAATAAGCTACTTTTTATTTTTGGGAATTATGAATAGTAACTACGGTAAATTTTATTTACCATAGTTAAAGGTAAATCTGGTAATTAAAGGTAAATATAATATTTTAAAATTACCCTAAAAAATGTCAAAATCCTATTGGATGACTAAAAGTCGACCCATATCACCTAAGGGTCGGATTAGAATCATTTAATGGACATTTAACCATGAAAATAACTTAATTATTATTAAAACCAAAGAAAGTGACAACATGTCACTCTCTTAAATTTTATAAGTATATTAATTTTAATTTAGTGATAAACTTCATGAAACTTCGAAAATGAATAGTCTCCAGAAATCTAATGAAATTATCTACATCATATAAATTTATTTATAATTTTTAGGGATTAAATAATTATCATTAATTATGACACAATAGTGATACAGAAATTGTTTATCTAGTGAAAAATGAAGAATATTGTTTTTTTAAACTAATAGTGACCATAAAATGCACAAATACCTAACCAAAACTTATTTTCCATGTAAAGGTAAACCATAAGCATCCAATGGTCTAATATTGGACCATTTGGAGCCTTATAAAAGCGATTATGACCCTTATATTATTTTATTTTAAATGATGCCAAAGTTGTCACCTTCATAATTTAATAAATATAACAATTTAAATATTGTGATTTTAAGATGATAAATTCGAGTAAAAGTATTATTGTGAAAGGTAATATATGTATCTTCATCATAGGAGTTTATTTTAAATTTTTATACAACAAATAAGTATATTAAATAATTATACAAAAATGATGTAGTAATTATTTTATTAAGAGATAAACCAAATAAATGGTTTTAAAAATAATAAAATAAATATTATATGAACTATTTAATGTGATAAACTAATTTTATAGATACATATGAAATTTTATTAATATATTAAAGCTTTTATTTCGAACATATCTTTTGTATATATTTTATTTAAATTCAAATAAATGAATAGTGTCAAAATTGACACTATTGTTATTTTACAAAAATAACATATTATAAAATTGTTTAAAAATCAAAAAAATATTTAAAAAATTATAAATTTATATTTATATGGTCTATAATGTTATAAAGTAAAGAATTATGGAAAATTCACAACGAATAAGTAATTATTTGTTATAATTTAAAATTTAGAATTTTATTACCACAAATAAACTTAAATAGATTAAATAAGGATAAATCAAAATGATAAGGTTTAAAATAAGATCCAAACATGTCTAAATTTGATTGGTTGATGAGATTACAACCCTATCTCATCTAATCTTCGAATATGAGTCATTTTTGGAGGTTTTTAAGTGGGGTTTGATTTATTATAAATTAATATTTTTAAGAATTCCTAAGGTGCCCCTCTCCTCCCTTATAAAAGGACACCTCCTCCCCCTCCTCCTCACACCAATTTGAGCACTCAAGCTCGGCCAAACCCTGCCAAAATCTTTTCTCCACTTCCCTAGAATAATCCTAGAGGTTCTGGTCTTCTTCAAAGACCAATCTTAGTTCCCTAAGTGAAGGATTCAAAGAGGCTTTTCAAAGAACAGGTAATATCCATTACCGATCTTTTCAATTTCTTTCTTATTCAACTTCCTCTTCTTTAGTTGTTTCATGATAAAGTAATAACATCAGTATTACTTACATACTGATATATTATTAAAAATATGAAACAACTCTAATTAACCTTCTATCCATCCTACGGAAAAAGGAAATCACCGCGCGTGCGTACGTACGGAATACCGTCTCCACGACGCGATGAGATTCATTCTCAATGATTAACCATTTAAGAATGATTATAAAGTATATATAAGAAATAATAATGAAATATATGACATTATAAAGCTACTGGATTTATGTATATATATATATATATGTATGTCATCAACTTACTTCCATTCAAGACAATAAGGAAAGGAAAACAGCGTTCATGCGTACGTACGGACTACCGTCTCCATGAACGGTGTTTTTCATTTCATTTATCTATCTATTATATATATATATAAACTGAATATATATGATATATAAATCATATTTTATATTCTGGATGTAATTAAATCATGATATAAGTAATAATAATGTCAAGAACAACAAGTCAAAACACCTACGATAAATGAAACGATTTTACCCAAAACGCTTCTTTAACATGGAGTTTACAAAAGAACGGGTAATATAATGTCATAAGTGAACCATATATGATATCATAACAATTAATATGATTCTGTAATAAGTCAATGACATTATTTAAACCATTATATAGGAGCTTCGGAAACGTACAAAGCAAATCGGACCTAAGGTAAGGGAAATATCACAATCTCATTTTTATCCGAGATTGTTTATTCGTAAGTATTTACTGGGGTGTATTTTATCATCCACATCCATGTTTCCTCAATATGTATTATTATTTCCATCCACATACAATTGTTTAAATACAATTTTACCCTTTGGGGAGTTTTTAGTAAAGGATATGAAAGGAATCTTTTTTCATTTTTTTTTCATACGAGGTACTTTTTGACTTTCCGACAAAAGTACGAGAAGAATGTTTTTTTTAACTTATACAGCACGAACGGATTTTTACGGTTTTATAAAGCCTTATTTTAATGAACCTTCCTCCAAAATATTTCATGACTATTTTCAATAAAATCTTTCTTTTAAAATTTGCATGATGTTTTGTGAAAAGAAATTGATTTTGAAGAAGAAAGGATATTTTCCTCAAGAATTCAATTCAAGTGTTTTATCAAAATTATTTTCCATCTAAGATAATAAAGGGTTCTGTTTCTATGCCTATTTTTACATTGATTTGACTATATTGTGATGGAATTATGTTTATGAATTCCTTTATCTTATATGAATGGTTTTATGATGTCATGTTGTTTAAGAATCCCATTTTTATTACATGGGTTATGCAATGATGTATGATTTCTGATTTTGTGGCACACATAAGAATGGTATCATTATGAGATGGGTGGGACCTATATCTCCCTCCAATGCATTGGGAAAAGATTTTATATCTCATGAGATAGACATGGCTGGAATGGTAGGTTATACCGGTTCAGTGAAATAGGACTGAAACGAGGGTTACTCGATTCAGAAAGGGACTTTGTCCACTAAGATAGTCTTGGCAATGAGTCATGACTAACAAGAAATGATTCTCTATGATTATGTGTGTATTCCACAAAGTTCCATGTTTTATGTTATGATTATTGTGATTACATTTCACTGCCATGATTTATCCCATGTTATGAAATTATGCTCTCTTTTGCAGGTTATGATTTCTAAAATGTTATGTTCTTATGAATATGATGTGATTGATATTTCTTTTGTTTACCCTTACTGAGCATTTGAGCTCACCCTTTTATGTTTTCTTTTCCCTAGGATATAAAGAAAGGTTTTAGGTAAGAAAATAAAAGGGAAGATCTTTATGGGAGATATTGAAGATCTTTCACCAGGATTAGAAGATTACGTTCCGAGTTTCCAAAGACACTAAACCATTACGATCCTTGTGTGTGTGTTTTTGTTATGTACTAAGTATTCCGCAAAAGTAATGTAATGTCCATGTAAGTCAGGCTTCGGGTCTCTACAGTTGGTATCAGAGGAAAGGTTTAGTCAACCTTTGGAAACTAGGATGCGAGAACTTTAGTGAGATCCCTAGAGATATTTCTAAGGTATGCCTAGGGATGTCTCTAAGGTTAAGTATGCGTATAGGTTATAGTACTAGAATTACGCTAACGATCATAGAATTAAACCTAAGATGTTAGATATTGAAGTTACTCCCCCTTTATTATGATTTTTGCCTCTCACACTATTCTTTTTGGGTTTTAGAAAATGGCTGGAAACAAGGTGATTCACGATAATGGAGGATATGATGGACAATGGACTGATATTCTTCATGAGAAACCAAATGAAATGGGATTTGGAAGTCCAAAAATCACCATTATGCCGAATCAGAAATCTCATAATATGATCAATAAAGTAAAATTTGGTAAGTTTCCTGACTCGGCTAATAAGAGAAAGATAGAGTTTCATGATGATCATAGAGGAAAGAAAGTTCAATTTCTCCTATGTAAATCATGTGGGAAGAGGCATCAAGGAGAATGTTTCAAAGGAGCTGGAAGATGCTTTGGGTGTGGAAAAGAAGGACACAAATCCAGTAAGTGCAAAGGAAAAGTTTCAGTTAACACTAGGGATGAGGATAATGGTATTGCTACGACATCAACAATGGTTAAATGTTTTAAATGTGGAATGTACGGGCATTATGCAAACCAATGCCCTAAGGGAATGTCTCATGAAGAGAATCGGTATGGTCGTATGGGTAGTATTTATGTTGATGATGATTAAGAGACTACAAATGATATGTGAGATGAAAGAATTGTTGAATCTTGGACAATGGTTTAAGAATGTAGTGGAATTATTACAGGTTTATCATGTGTAATGTTGTATAATTAATCTCATGGTACTGTAGAATAAAGAGACATGTGAGGATTGTTACACTGTTGTCTGATTAATGTTACCAGTATCCATGAAAGGAAATTCAGATATTTTTGGAATGTAGATGATATGCGCATAATGAAGGGATAAGGAGAAAATTAAATGTTTGATAGTATTCATGAGCTCATGATTGATATAAGGACTAAGTGATATCATGGTTTGATTATAAAAAATTTTGAGGATTTTGGTATGTGAAAAGTGTTAACGTTTAACTGCATTCATGTTTTCAATAAGGTATTCAAGAGAATACATGATTAAGGACTTTGAATGTTTGGAATGTGACCAACAAAACATATCTTATGATATATGGGGATCGACGATGGTGTTAAATCTCTGGTAATCGTTTTCACTATGTTATGAGAGTGGACTGCAGTATTATGGATAATCCTAAAGATTGGAATGAATTATTTTGGACATAAGTTAGTATTGTTTAAGGATAGAAGTTTTCTCGATATTACTGATGGGATGTTATAGTAATATAGTTTTCGAAAAAGGACAACCTGCAGGACGGGCGACAGCCCATCGCGTCGGACAAGGATGTGGGAATCGAACCCACAACCGAAGTGAGACTGGCCTTTCTCGCCTACCACTGGCCTACAGGAAGTCCCTGGTTAGTATAAACTAGTTTTATTTTATTAAGGAGTATGATATATGAAGTATAAGTCCATTTTAGGAACCATATATGATTAATCTCACTATAGATCGACTTATGGATATAATTTTTTCTAACCTTTTGTTTGAGACAGATGGAATGACACGTCATTCTATCACATGATCTGCTAACACTTCACGAATAACAAATTCAACTTCATTTATTTAAGAGATGAAGTGGAAATTGTTAAAGGCACGAACAATAGTGAGATTGTACCAAAATAAATTAAGTATTTATTCTAATTCAAACTCTTCAAATTTAGGGAAACGATCTTGAAAACCAAAAATGTTGTCCTAGTGCCCTTATATCCGATGAATCAGATGGTACCCTAGATCATCACAAATTTATGGATTTGTGATTTCTGGCTTTTCCATAGCTATGTTCTCTACCACTCTCCATCAGAACATGATGGTTAGATTTCTTTTCCACATCCATATTTTCACCTATGTGGAAACCCAGTGATTAGTTTATTTGGGAAACCGTTACGTTTCATACTTTTGTTTTTAAAGATTGGTTTTGATATTCCTTTTTACGATGTGGGTTTCTATTAAAGAAACTTTCGAATAGTAAACAATTTATAACCCCGATGAATTTCGAGGGCGAAATTCATTTTAAGGGGGGTAGAATGTAACAGCCCAAGATTTTATGAAAAATATTCTTTTTAATTTCACTAATGTCTTGTTTTGTACGCTACACCAAAAGGATCTTGCACAACACGTAACCCTGACTTGGCTTGCATTACACGCAATCGCGACCTTCCTCGATAGCGTGAGTTGTACACAATACCGGGTTTTAATAAACAATGTTATATTATTATAATATTGTCATTAACTATCCGTTATGAATAGTATTAACTAAATTTTGAATTTTATAACATTATTATTCATCTTACACATTTCTAGAACATGGTATAAGAACAAAATAAATTTTTCGGGTAAAATAAGTATTTTTAAAAAAATGCAGTTTTGCCGCCTTTTGATGGCGCACCCACTTTAAATCTAGTTTTTGACATGTTTATAAGTTCAATTTGACAAAATAAAATTCTTCTTTGGAATCAAGAAATAAAAATTTACTTTGGATAAATGTTTCATATTATTCTGGTAACTTTCACATTTTAATGAATAGTAAAAACACGCTATATTTTAATTAAAAACAAATTTTTTCATCGTAATATCTTATGTGGTTAAATTATAATATTGAATGGTTTTAAAGTATAAATAGAATATATTTTTACCATTTAATATAATGTATTTCATTAGAATTGATTTTGCCTTGAATTCATAGGTTAAATCAATTCAATCTTTTGCAATGTTTTAAACAAAAACCCGTTTTTATTCGACAACAGGATTAATTTTAATTTAATTTCTGCAACTTCTCTGTATGGAATTTTAAAAAATGGATTCCATATTTGTAATCAGTGGGTCCAAATTATGTTAATAAGCTACTTTTTATTTTTGGGAATTATGAATAGTAACTACGGTAAATTTTATTTACCATAGTTAAAGGTAAATCGGGTAATTAAGGGTAAATATAATATTTTAAAATTACCCTAAAAAATGTCAAAATCCTATTGGATGACTAAAAGTCGACCCATATCACCTAAGGGTCGGATTAGAATCAGTTAATGGACATTTGTCCATGAAAATAACTTAATTATTATTAAAACCAAAGAAAGTGACAACATGTCACTCTCTTAAATTTTATAAGTATATTAATTTTAATTTAGTTATAAACTTCATGAAACTTCGAACATGAATAGTCTCCAGAAAGCTAATGAAATTATCTACATCATATAAATTTATTTATAATTTTTAGGGATTAAATAATTATCATTAATTATGACACAATAGTGATGCAGAAATTGTTTATCTAGTGAAAAATCAAGAATATTGTTTTTTTTAAACTAATAGTGACCATAAAATGCACAAATACCTAACCAAAACTTATTTTACATATAAATGTAAACCATAAGCATCCAATGGTCGAATAGTTGACCATTTGGAGCCTTATAAAAGCGATTATGACCCTTATATTATTTTTTTTAAATGATGCCAAAGTGGTCACCTTCATAATTTAATAAATATAACAATTTAAATATTGTGATTTTAAGATGATAAATTCGAGTAAAAGTATTATTGTGAAAGGTAATATATTTATCTTCATCATAATCGTTTATTTTAAATTTTTATAAAACAAATAATTATATTAAATAATTATAAAAAAATGATGTAGTAATTATTTTATTAAGAGATAAACCAAATAAATGGTTTTAAAAATAATAAAATAAATATTATATGAACTATTTAATGTGATAAACTACTTTTATAGATACATATGACCTTTTATTAATATATTAAAGCTTTTAGTTCGAACTTATCTTATGTATATATTTTATTTAAATTCAAATAAATGAATAGTGTCAAAATTGACACTATTGTTATTTTACAAAAATAACATATTATAAAATTGTTTAAAAATCAAAAAAATATTTAAAAAATTATAAATTTATATTTATATGGTCTATAATGTTATAAAGTAAACAATTATGTAAAATTAACAACGAATAAGTAATTATTTGTTATAATTTAAAATTTAGAATTTTATTACCACAAATACACTTAAATAGATTAAATAAGGATAAATCAAAATGATAAGGTTTAAAATAAAATCCAAACATGTATAAATTTGATTGGTTGATGATAATACAACCCTATCTCATCTAATATTCGAATATGAGTCATTTTTGGAGGTTTTTAAGTGGGGTTAGATTTATTATAAATTAATATTTTTAAGAATTCCTAAGGTGCCCCTCTCCTCCCTTATAAAAGGACACCTCCTCCCCGTCCTCCTCACACCAATTTGAGCACTAAAGCTCGACCAACCCCTGCCAAAATCTTTTCTCCACTTCCCTAGAATAATCCTAGAGGTTCTGGTCTTCTTCAAAGACCAATCTTAGTTCCCTAAGTGAAGGATTCAAAGAGGCGTTTCAAAGAAGAGGTAATATCCATTACCGATCTTTTCAATTTCTTTCTTCTTCAACTTCCTATTCTTTAGTTTTATCATGATAAAGTAATAACATCAGTATTACTTACATACTGATATATTATTACAAATATGAAACAACTCTAATTAACCTTATATCCATCCTACGGAAAAAGTAAATCACCGCACGTGCGTACGTACGGAATACCGTCTCCACGACGCGATGAGATTCATTTTCAATGATTAACCATTTAAGAATGATTATAAAGTATATATACGAAATAATAATGAAATATATGAGATTATAAAGCTACTGGATTTATGTATATATATATATATATATGTATGTCATCAACTTACTTCCATTCAAGACAATAAGGAAAGGAAAACAACGTTCATGCGTACGTACGGACTACCGTCTCCATGAACGGTGTTTTTCATTTCATTTATCTATCTATTATATATATATATATATACTGAATATATATGATATATAAATCATATTTTATATTCTAGAAGTATGTAAATCATGATATAAGTAATAATAATGTCAAGAACAACAAGTCAAAACAACTACGATAAATGAAACGATTTTACCCAAAACGCTTCTTTAACATGGAGTTTACAAAAGAACGGGTAATATAATGTCATAAGTGAACCATATATGATATCATAACAATTAATATGATTCTGTAATAAGTCAATGACATTATTTAAACCATTATACAGGATATTTGGACACGTACAAAGCAAATCGGACCTAAGGTAAGGGAAATATCACAATCTCATTTTTATCCGAGATTGTTTATTCGTAAGTATTTACTGGGGTGTATTTTATCATCCACATCCATGTTTCCTCAATATGTAATTTTATTTCCATCCACCTAATATTTTTTAAATACAAATTTACCCTTTGGTGAGTTTTTAGTAAAGGATATGAAATGAATCTTTTTTCGTTTTTTTTCATACGAGGTACTTTTTGACTTTCCGACAAAAGTACGAGAAGAATGTTTTTTTTAACTTATACGGCACGAACGGATTTTTACGGTTTTATAAAGCCTTATTTTCATGAAACTTCCTCCAAAATATTTCATTACTATTTTCAATAAAATCTTTCTTTTAAAATTTGCATGATGTTTTGTGAAAAGAAATTGATTTTGAAGAAGAAAGGATATTTTCCTCAAGAATTAAATTCAAGTGTTTTATCAAAATTATTTTCCATCTAAGATAATAAAGGGTTCTGTTTCTATGCATATTTTTACATTGATTTTACTATGTTGTGATGGAATTATGTTTATTAATTCCTTTATCTTATATGAATGGTTTTATGATGTCATGTTGTTTAAGAATCCCATTTTTATTACATGAGTTATGCAATGATGTATGATTTATGATTTTGTGGCACACATAATAATGGTATCATTATGAGATGGGTGGGACCTATATCTCCCTCCAATGCATTGGGTAAAGATTTTATATCTCATGAGATAGACATGGCTGGAATGGTAGGTTATACCGGTTCAGTGAAACAGGACTGAAACGAGGGTTACTCGATTCAGAAAGGGACTTTGTCCACTAAGATAGTCTTGGCAATGAGTCATGACTAACAAGAAATGATTCTCTATGATTATGTGTGTATGCCACAAAGTTCCATGTTTTATGTTATGATTATTGTGATTACATTTCACTTCCATGATTTATCCCATGTTATGAAATTATGCTCTCTTTTGCAGGTTATGATTTCTAAAATGTTATGTTCTTATGAATATGATGTGATTGATATTTCTTTTGTTTACCCTTACTGAGCATTTGAGCTCACCCTTTTATGTTTTCTTTTCCCCAGGATATAAAGAAAGGTTTTAGGTAAGAAAATAAAAGGGAAGATCTTTATGGGAGGTATTGAAGATCTTTCACCAGGATTAGAAGATTACGTTCCGAGTTTCCAAAGACACTAAACTATTACGATCCTTGTGTGTGTGTTTTTGTTATGTACTAAGTATTCCTCAAAAGTAATGTAATGTCCATGTAAGTCAGGCTTCGGGTCTCTACATCCCCCCCCCCCCCGAAGAAAGAACAAGTCACAATCAAGAGCTTCATAAGACAAAAGGACTCTAACTTTGAATGGATCATCCAATCCCTCAATTTACGAACAATGGATCAAATCCATTGAGAAGATCTTCTCCATCCAACAATGATCCGAACAAGAGAAGTTTCTACTTGATGGTTATCATATGGAGGGTGAAGATGATCAATGATGGACATTGATCAAAAATGAAAAGCCTGAGGAAGAGTTTGAGGTGATGGGATGGAAGGATTTACAATTTTTTTTATAAATATTTTCCTTGAACCGTCCATCATAATATGGAATGAGATTTCCTTACACTCAAAAAAATGATGATGAATCTATTGGGGCATAAGAGAAAAACATCACCAGACATGCATTCTATGCCTCTTGTTTCTTCATTACCCTAGAATGCAAGGTTTATTGCTTTTTTGGGGGTATAAAACCTACCATATGGAAAGCCCTGGTGATATATGACTTTGATATCCATGAGGATATCATCTGATGTTCCATCAAAGTCAAGATAAAGATCAGAGAATCTCAGGGGTGTCATGATGGATAAAATAAGAAAGTGGACTTTAATTCTAGTGTTTCTATGAAAAAATCCAATGTTTTTAAAATATTACATCACCCCACTTGTAAAAAGTGCAGAAAGAAGCACCATTGAAATTTCCTGAAGGGGATGAGGAAATGCTTTAGGTGTGGAAAGGAAGAGCACCTAGCTAGTGATTTCTAAAAAACTATTACTGTGATTGAAGAAAGAAATGCTCCATTCAATCCTCAACGCATTGTTCATTGCTAAAACTAAAAAGAACTAGGGAACTTTGTGAAATAGTGCCTTAATCAAAGGATTTTTGGAGGCAACCAGCAACATCTATGGCAGGAAGGGAGTCTTATTCTATCAATACCACTAAAGTGAATCCCAACTATTAAGTGGTGATAGGTACGGTGGTTATTCATTCAAGAATATTTAACTTACTTTTTGATTTTGGTTTTACACATTTTTTAACCCTAAATGTTTTTTATAGGAATATAAACATCACCAAAAAAAATGGAAGTAGAGATGTTGGTGAAAATGAAAAATGGGGAAATTATTGTATCCCATGAATATAACTCCTCCCCTATCACAATTATTTGATTGAACTTATTGGTGAACCTCATCATACTTCCCTTGGTGGAATTTTATTCCATTCATGGCATGGATTTTATTTCCCTATATAGAGCCAACATAAATTGTCACAAGAGAGATATCACTATCCAAATAGAGAATCGACCCCACGGTTCTATACAAGTGTAAGAGGTGGATGAATCTTTTTTCACACCATCATCTCAAGCATGGATATTACTTTTCTATGAGAATACATATCATTCTAATATGATTGAGTCTAAGGAAGGAAAAATCCTCAAATAAATAAATTTTTTGGGAGAAATCACTAATGTGTTTCCAGAAGAATTTCTTTATCGTCCTCTTAGAAGAGATGTTGAATTCTCCATTTTTCTTATACTTGGGGAATTTCCAATATCCAAAACTCTATATATAATAAGTATTTTTTAGTTTAATGATCTAAAGAAACAAATACCAGAGAATCGGGATAAAGGGTTTTACGCCCGAATGATTCACCAAGGGGGGCACTAGTCCCCTTCTTCTAGAAAGATGGGTCAATACGCCTCTTCATTTATTATTGTGATCTCAACAAAATCATGATAAAGAAAAATTATCCCTTTACATTAATTTATGAATTATTGGATCATTTATGTGGAGCACAATATTTCTCTATGGTGGATATACGGTCAGGATATTACTATGTAAGTGTGGAGAAGGAGGATATCTCCAAGACTGGTTTTTGTACAAGGTACAAGAACTATGAATTCATTATAATGCCTTTAAGACTCACTAATTCTCCAATAATATTCATGGAATTGAATAATTTAGTCTTTATAAAATACCAAGACAAATTTGTGGAAGTTTTTATTGAATATATTTTAATACACTCCAAAACTAAATAGGATCATGAGGAACATCTTAGCATTGTGCTAGAGACCTTGCTAAAGGATAATCTCTATGTAAAGTACATAAAGTGTGAGTTCTAGTGAAAGGAAGTCTCATTATTTGGAAATATCATCATAGGCACTAAGATATCTGTGAATCATTCAAAAACAAAAAAAAATCAGTGATGGAAGAGGCCATAATTAGAGAAAAATATCTATAGGTTAGTATGGTTTGATGGATATTATTGCTGATTTGTGAGATATTTTTCGCGATTGTCAAACCCTGTTACCAAGTTAACTTGCAATGGAGTCAAAATTTTATGGAATGATGAATGTGAATAATGCTTCATGTAAATAAATAAAATTCTTATCATTCCCCTGTGCTCACACTACCCACATGCTAGAATATTATCTTAATCATCAGCGATTCTTAAAAGAAGGGTCGAGGATGTTTGTTGATGAAGAATGAAAAAGTCATTGCCTATGCATCAAGGAAGTTGTAAAATTCATGAGAAAAATCTGTCCCACACATGATATGGAGTAGGAAATAGTGATAGTTGCATTGAAAATACGGTAGAATTATCTCTTTGGGGGAGAAGTGTGAAATATATATGGATAAAAAAAGCCTCAAATATATATTCACAATGAAAGAGAAGAATATGCACCGATGAAGATGGTTATATATAATCAAGGATTATGACTACCCAATCCATTACAACCATAGGAATGAGAACAACGTGGAAGATTCTCTACGTAGAAAGGACCCTATAATTATATCATTTTTGATAATGGAAAGGAATCCAATCATATTAGATTTGATGAATATAGACATGGAACTCATAAATAAGGGAACATAATAAATTATTTCACAAATTATTTATCAAATATCTCATTTGGAAAGGTTAAAGGATGCTAAAAAAGATGATGTGGGAATTTAGAAGAAATTGGAAACTATCAGAAAAGGGAAATCCTCATAGTTAAATGTTAATGGACAAGGAATTGTGAGATTTGGGTCAAGAGTATATGTTCTATCAAATCCAGAGTTAAAGAATGAAATTTTGGATTATTTACATAGTTAGAATTTCTCTATTCACCCAGGAAACATGAAGATGTATAGAGAAATCCAAGAGCACAACTGGTGGGATAACATGAAGATGGAGATCAAATAATATATATCAATGTTCCTAGTATGTCAACATGTGATTGATGAGAGGAAAAAGCCTAAGGGGATGATGAAATCAATAGCCATACCAACATGGAAATGGGAGAACATCACCGTGGACTTTGTCACTGGACATCCAAAGACATAAAAATGAAAAAATTCTATCTGGGTTGTTGTGGATCATCTTAAAAAGACTACACACTTCATTGAAATTTGAGGGAATTTCTCATTGGATCAACTAACACAGATATATATCCGGGAAGTGGTAACGGTTCACGGAGTAGCACTATTGATTATGTCCAATCGAGATCCAAGATTCACCTCTTGGTTCTAGAAGAGTCTCAAATATGATCTAAAAACTGGGTTGAATATCTGCACAACCTATCACCCTAAAACAAATGGCCAATCTTATCAGACTATTTAGAAACTTGAGGACATTCCGAGAGCTTCTAAAATGGACATCAAAGCCGGATGGGACCAAAATCATCAATTGTTGGTGTTTTCTTACAACAACACTTTCCTATCAAGCATCCAAATGGCTCTTTATGAAGCCATTTATGAGAAGTGGTGTAGAACACCAACATTTTGAGATGAATTTTGGGAACAAAAACTTCTAACTCTGGAAATGGTCAATGAAATGGAGGAGAAGGTTAAGGCCATCCAATAACACATCAAAGCTGCTAAGAGTTAACAAAAGGGCTATAAAACCAATCATAGACGAGATATAGAGTTTGATGTTGGAGACCTGGTATTCCTTTGTATATCCCCATGGAAGAGAGTTATATGATTTGGGATGAAGGGATAACTTAGTCCAAGGTACATAGGCTCTTTTGAGATCCTTGATCACGTCAAAGCAATGGCCTATTTACTATCACAACCACAACCTATCTCAAGTTCATGATATATTGAATGTATAACTCTTAAGAAAGTACATACTAGACCTATCACATGTACTTAATCCAAAGATGGTACCATTGGAGAATGACCTCTCATATGAAGAGAATCTAGTGAAGATATTTGATCATAGATAAAGAGTTATACAAAACAATACAATTCCACCTGTCAATGTTTTGTGGAGAACCCACAAGTTTGAAGAAGCGACGTGATAACTAGAGTTAGTGATGCGGCAAAGCTACCATCATTTATTTTAGTTTTGGAAAATGAAAATTTTAAGGTGAAATTGCATAACGGGGGAAGGTTGTAACAACACAAAATCTTATGAATAAAATTCCCTTTCAGTTAATTAAATGTCTTATGGATATAGAAAACACATGCACTCATTTTGTTCTATTATATCCAATTGGATTTAAATTATTGTTAAGTATACCTATGATTGATAATATAGTCATTGAATAGTGATCACATTACTAGTATAAATATAGGGTTTTAACAAATCATTTATTAGAGATAATGGAAGTGATGGCCTCAACAGGTAGGATCATTCCATGTAAAGCCTATTTATTCTAGTTTCTAAGGGAGATATAATTATTGGGATTTTCCCTAGAAAAATCCCAAAATGAGATCTAAAAACATAAGCATGTGTGATACCATCTATGGGAGAAGTTCAAGCTCATAGGGTACAAAATCCAAACAAAATTCACCGAACAACACCGTGAAAGCCATGCCATATCACACCATACGCTTAGGGTGTATGCTGGCGTAATAAAAGGATATGTAAGAATACCATAGCATTATGATTATGTAAATTATTTTTGTATATAATAATAAATATACATTAATTATATTATTTTTTCTTTGTAAATGATTTTTATTGAACATATAGTATTTTTTTTCTTAAGATTAAAATATATTTAAACGTTATATTTTGATTAATTAATAAATTTTTGTATTAAATAATATTTTAATAAAATATTATTATTATATTAATTTTATTAAATATATTAATGAATGTTTAATTTTTAAGAATTCAAATTTTATTTTTATTATGTTTTGAAAAATATTTTTATTAAACTTGTCAATTTTCAATAATATTGGTTTTAATTTTAAAAGGGAAAATTAAAATATTTAAAAATTATTTATATAAAATGATATTATTTTTGTAATAAGGATTTAAAAATTATCGAATCGTGTTTTTTATAATTTTCCAAGATAATCATATTTTTGGGTAAATATTAAATACTATATAAATATACAATTTGTTGTATGACATCATAAATGACCCAATAGTGATGTAATAAAATACTATAAAGGGTATCTTCCACCATATATACATATTCAATTAAAATAATATAATTTTAGGTTTATTTTATTTATTTTATAAACCCTTCATTAATCCTAAAAAAAAAAAAAATTATTAATGATTTTAAAATCATTTCCCTGAAAGTGTGACTCACCTCCACATAAGAGTGAAATATTTCAATACCTTAGTACATTTTATTATAAAATAATTTATACCAATCCCTTTATTTAGAAACCATGGGAAAAACCATGGGATGGTTTTTGGTTTTGAGTATTTTAGTTTGTAGGGTCCAAAACCGAAATAATAAACAATTTACCCACCTTTCTTATATAAACCCAACCAAGCACCCATTAATCTTCACTAAAACACCTTTAAGCTCTATAACCCTCTAACCCCTACACTATAGAGTCCTCTCATGGCTTATTGAAGCTCTTATGAAGCCTCTCCCAATACATTGGGATCACACATCCATGTAAGGGATTTATCTCCTCGCCTTTGAATTCATTAATCTTCTTCAATATTAGTTATTTTAATTTTAATTTCATGAGTTGAAATTATATTTTAATCATTATATTACTATACAATTTATTTTATTTTAGTTTGTGAAAATTTATACTCCCCCATTTGGACCCTTACCTAGACTGTTACTATGCCGAAATTCCATAAGGGATTTCCCTCTCGTTTTTCTTCAAGAACCTCCTTTATTTCTTGAATTATTATTTTCCATTTTACTGAATTAGGATATGTTATTACATACCTTATTACTATCCATTTTATGTATAAATTATGATATATTCCTTTCACTCCCATTAATCCCCCTATGATTCATGAAACTCACCTGTTACTATATTGAAATCCTATAAGATATTTCTCTCTTCTCATTTCCATTCAAGAATTAATTTTATATTATGCATCTAAATTACATTTAACTTGTTGGGATACTATGTTTCATTATCACCATATAGTCCATACCATGTATAAATAATTATAGATCCATTTTTCTCTTATCAACCCAATTTATGAATTTCTATATGTTGTCAATATGGTGCCAAAATTTCACTATGATTTTTCAGGACAAAATAATCGTATAGTGAATACCATACCCATTCTTATATCAAGGGTATTCAAATTTATGAAAATATAAATATTTCATGTCCACTAAAATGTAGAAATTACAAATTTTTTTGTCATATAATAAATGATGATTTTGAATGAGTTCATGTTATATGAATTCTGTGGCATACTTAAGCATGGTATTGAAATGATTATGAAGGGTACGCCCTGATAGCACTCCAATGAATTGCGTAATTTTTAGTGTCATGATACGCCATGTTGGGATAATGGTTTACCAGATTTTTTATAGGGATTTTTTCTACTATGTTGGGACACGGGTTTACTTGATTCTTTTTTGTTAATGATGTAGTGTTTTATGTTGTTGCCACATTTCCATGATATGATAATCATGCTATATCATGACTTTATATTATTATTTCTTTTATACTCCATTGATACACCAATAATCTAACATGGATTTTATTATTCATGTTATATCTTTTTTACTCCCTTATTGGGCTTTATAGGTCTCGCTTTTCTTATATATATCATCAGGTTTTCAAAAACAATGCTATGTATGAAAGAATATTGTGGTAATGTAAAAGAAGTTTTCAATAATGTTGTGTATTTTATATTTTATATTGTTTTTAATGTTCTTAATCCCCAAATACCCTAAGCATCTTAATATTCTGAGTTGTATTACGTGCATATTTATGTAATAAATCATGTTTAAATGTGTAATAAAGACCATAGTTTTTATTGTTAGAATCAATAAAACCGTATACTAGTATGTTTACCAAAGGGAATTATAATTTATAACAAAAACCTTTTAAAGAGTATACATAAAAGTTAAAATATTTAATTCAATGTTGTAGTGATAAATAAAAACCATATTGAAATTATTTTGTTCTCAAATCAAAGGATCATAGCATGTTTAAAGGTATCTCTTTTTATTTTTCAATTAAAGGATACTATGCTAATTATTTTTTCTTAAGGAATACTTTTATATGTAGGGTTAAGAAAGAATAAAATTTTAGAAACTTATAGAATTTTTATTATTGAGTTTCAAATTGATTTAAATAGTCCTGGTTTCCCAAATCATTTCTTATTAACACAACACGATCCAAATGTATTTGGGTAACAAAAAAAGTTTATGAATGACGTTTTTAGGTGAAAATGAGTAAAGATAATAATTATATATTATATATGGAAAGTTGATGTTGATGGCATATAATTTGAGATTTTTGAAATTTTCATTCACCATCTAAAATTGATGGGGGGCTTGGTAACATTTAATGATATTTATAAAGGGAATATCATTTGTGTTTGGTTGGTAAGAGGTCTGAATTGAATTATGATAAATAATTTTCTCTATATTCAAGGGTTGGAGGAAATATTAATAAGTATTTCTCACCCATATAATGATGGTCTTACCATTGATTTCTCTAATAATGGATTATTTATTTTTAATAACAAAAAAAATAAGTGTATATCACCTATAATAGAAAATATTTATAATGTGGACCATAGTTCCTTGGGTAAAATAAAAGTTTTTTCCTAAAATAATGATGTTAGGGAAACCTAGATAAGTAAAATAATTCATGGACATTGTAATATAATTTACCTATCTATGTTATATAATAATAATTTGGCAATAGATCCTCATTCTCTCAAATTTAATGAGAAAATATTTTATGAAGCATTTCCAATTAGAATATCCACATATAATTGATTAAATAAACATATAAGGTTGATAAATATAAAGGATTATAATTTATCAAAATATAATTTTCTATATATTCTATATTACCATGATAAGATAGAACATTCTCTTTCTTTGTGTTATTTAATTATTTTTTATATTTTCATGGGTTAACTTTTTGAAAATATAAAGTGATACTTATAGGGTTTCTATGATTTTTTATATGTTGGTTAAAAATGAAAAAGAATCCAATATAATTTCATTAAGAATTGATTATGGATAAGAATTTGAGAATCAAGAATGTAATTATTTTTCTCTAAAAACAAGGTAGTAAATATTCTATTTTATGCTCCAAGTAAACCACAAAAATGGAATTAATGAATAAAGGAATATAACTATGTAGGAAATTGATATATTTATGTTAAATTATTATATTTTACCCACTAATTTTTTGTATGAATTTGTTAATAAAACATTCCATTTTATGAATAGGGGTTTACTTAGATCATTACTCAATAATTCACCATATGAGTTTTGAGAAAATATAAAACCTAAATTTTAGTACTTAATTGTTTTATGAGACAAGATTTAGATATTAAATAATAATAAACAACTTGGAAAATTTGATTCAAAAGTTGATGATGGTATCGTTCATGAATAATATCATACTTCTAAATGTTATGGTATTTTTAATATAACTTCAAGAATAGTTGATGAATCAATCCATGTGATGATTGATGATTGTAATCCTTTTGATGAAAATATAAAAAACAGTTAATGATTTTGATTATTTAAATAAAAATAGAAATTATTATTATATTGTTAAAAGTGAATATAAAATATAGCATGACCATGATAACTCAATTCTAAAGAGAATGAAATTAAGGATGTTGAATGTGTTTTACCAAGAAAAACTAGAATCATAAAGAACCATCCTTTAGATAGTACTAATGAAGACCTAGATGAAGGAGCTAAATATAAAACGAACATTAGAAATTTATTTGATTTATTTTATTTTTAATACCAATTAGGACCTTTATTTGTAGACGAATCAAAGAGTGATGATAGATGGGATGTTTTTATATAAGAATATCTAAATTACTTAAAAATAAATAAACTTTTAGAGATGGTTAATTGGACCTCATATCATCTAGTAAATGGATCATTGTGGGTATTTAAAAATAATAAAAATGATCAAGGTTTGATTACCATATGTAAATATGTGATAGATGTTATAGGTTACCATAAGGATTTTGCAATAGACTACATGGATACATTTTTTCATGCTTATAGGCATGAATACATTACGATAAATAAATATTTTGATTTATATTTTGATTTTAAGATATACAAATTTGATATCATTAGTTATTTCTAAATGTTAATTTAATGGAGGAAGTTTAAGATAAAATACCCCCTGGTCTTGAAAATATATATTTAAAAAATTTATGATTTTAAATTTACTAAATTCCTTATGGTCTATGATGAACCAGGGTTATGGTGAAAAATATTGTGTTATATTATTTTTTAAAATCATATTTTTTAGTTTTTTATGATATAATACTTTTTAAGAAAAGTTATTCTTCTAATATTTTATTATCACTAAATCTATGTATATTTTGTTACTTTTGGTTCCACTAATCAAAAAAATTGTAATGCTTTTCCAAAAATTGTGAAAGAAGATTTTGAAATGATTATGATGGGAGGAATATTTTTTTTTATTTTGAAATCATTCAAATGGATCTTCGAAACATATTTATTCAAAATAAATATATTAGTGGTTTATTGAAAAAAACTAGACTAAATAATATTAAGGAAAATATGATCACAATTTGTAAAAATAGAAAACCTGATTTTGATGAATCTACTAAAGAAGTTGATAAAATGTTTTATAGAGGAATGATTATTATTTTATTATATATTATAACAAGTAGGATAGACCCCATGTTTTATATATTTGTATGTGAAAAGATTCATTAAAATTAAAAAGTTATTCATTTGAAATTGGTCAAAGTAATCTTAATATATTTAAATGAAAATTCCACATTATTTACGCTCTATCAAAAAATCATTGTTAATTATTTAATTTCACTTTTAAATGTTTCTATTAGAGGATAAATATTTGTCAGAAAGTGTAACTTAAGAACGTATTAATTTTTTAAAAAATCACTAGTTTAATCGTAAAGTATGTAGATAACCTCAGTTTAATTATCAAATACTGAGGATTAATATATATCTTCTAGCAGACTATATGTATAGTATTTCAATGTGAAGCATAATCCTTTTGACTTTAGACTAAATTTTTCTTGATGTTCTTATTTTGTGTGATATGAATAATGCCACGAACATTTCTAAAAATCTAGTGGGTCATTTGAGAACTATGCATACTGATATTCAATATCATTTTCTAAGAGATCACATTCAAATTAGTGATATTTATTTATATTTTATTAATAATAATAATCATCTTGCAAATATTATTACTCAAATTATTCCTACAACTCATTTAGATTTTGTAATGGGGGATATTGGGATGTTTAATTTTAAATAAAGATTATCTGTATTTTATTAATATTTCTTATTCAAAATATAAATAAATAATATTTTATTTTACTTAACTTGTTTTTAAATTATAAACATATATATTCAGTTAATAAATATGTTTTTTATCTTATTATCTTATTTAGTTTTTTAATTTATCTTTATAAAATTTACTCAGGTACTTTTTATTTTTTTTATTTTTTAATGATTCATTTTAAATTATAAATCACTACTCTAATTTTTTTCTCAATAAACCCAAATGTCACCCTAAACCATCAGAAATCTAGTTTATTTTCCATAATCATCAAACCATAAATATTTTAATCTCTTTAATCCTCGAAACCTAAACCATTAACCAATATTTGAAATAGAGTGGATGAATATAACTGATTAGGTCGGTCCAAGAAGTGAAATAAATCAAAATATATCGAGTTCTAACTAATGTGTATTCCAGGGAATGGTTATAGACTATGAATTGTTGTTCAAAACTTATCTCCTGCCAAATAATGTTCTGAGCTATCAAGGTTGGGAGTTTATTTCCTATAGAGGTAATACATAGTATATTTTCCAAATATAAGGTAATTAATTCATTGAAAATGTCCATTATTGTTTTAGTGAATATGAAGATATGGTTTAATTGAAGATGAGAAATAAGGAATTTTTGAAATCATCTAAATAGATGGCTAAGTTGTTTCTATTTCATCATGAAGTATTTTTTAATTTTAATTTTATTCTATTGGTGAAGTGATTCAAAAATATGAATCAATCAAGTCTTTTATTTTTATAACCTCTCAAATAAATAAGATAATAGTGAAGGATCTTAAGTCTAATGAGAATGTTCTTATGAAATTTATTCAAACCGATGTAGTTCCTAGGATTTTTGTATTAAAAAATATTTCCTTTCTAGATATGTAAATTATGATTCTTATTTTGAGTGATATAAAGATATTTCTATAATATTAAATGTCGAGATACATGTAGCAGTGTTGTTAGAATGACTCTAGGTGCTCATTTTATTCATAAGGAAGGATGATAACTCATTTTCTCTATAAGAGAAGCATTTTTCAGATATAATGACATAGAAAATATGCCATCATAGAAACATTTTATAAATGAGAACGTTGAGAAAATTTTGATTTTTCTATATATTATGCATAGGAATGATCATGCTAAATGTATCAAAAGAGTATGATCCCTCTACTGTTGGTGTTGAGGGGGATAAATGAAGGGTTACTTCTACTAAGACTACAAGAGTATCTGGAGAGAATGTTAGTGAGTATTGAAATGGAGGTTGTGTTTGATATTTATTTGGGATGGAGCTATGTGTTATTGAATCTATATTTGTCAGAGCTATTTTGGTTAATTCATAAAATCAGGGATGATAATATTTATTTAAATAAAATGTGGAAACAATTTTAGATGAGAATATGACTGCAAGATTTGAAGGATCTATTTATTATTCCAGGGATTATTTGAAACCATCATTTATGATAGAGTGTTAATCTGTGTTAGTCCAATGACCCCGAATGAGTTCACTAAGAATTAATTGGTTTCAATAATGAAATTATATCTAGAGAATACCGATGAGAATGTTTCTAAAAGTACATATTTTATTAGAGAGTTGTTTATTCCCATAGGTGAATTTTTGAATATTTAGACACTTAGACTAATGGATGAGGTCAAATCCTCAGTAATAAAAAATATAGAATCCTCATTTTATAGAGAGTTGGAAGCTAGTTTTATGAACCATGTTGAAATTTCTTCCAATATTTTAACTATGTTATATTTTTAATGAATGATTTTTTTATACTATAGTTAAAACATAAAAATTTATGAAAATATCTTAAAGTGGTCAAAAATAGTTTTGTTTTAATAGAATATTATGAGTCTCTTTAGACACAATATCAAGTTTTAAATGAAAATTATATTTCTATAATGAAATTTGATGCTTTGAAGAGGGAAATCGAAGATCAGTTTGGAAAACAAGAAGGCGATATGATGACCAAATAAGATATTATAGACATAAATAATATCTTGGTGTCTCAATTTGAGTCTATTAGGACAATAAATTTTCGATAAAAAAGAGTATCTACCTTTTATTGAAATGTTTTTTGGATGTATTTTGAAGGAAGAAGATTTTATCGTTAGATATTAGTGAGTTGGACATGAGAGTAAAGGACTCATAGTTTGATATTTCCATCTACACATGGATAATAAAAAATAGATAATTACTATTTTTATATCTACTGATACTAGGGTCAATGAGTTAATCAACCATTTTGAGATAATAATGGATATTTTTTTCACTATTCAAAAATATTCCATAACTTTATAGTGGATAATTTGGTTGTGATTTAAAAAATCCATCAAGATTATTTTCATGCGAACAAGGAATCTGATGCACTGATCAATCAGTCTTTCAAGGTTTTGATGAAGGAGTTTCAGTAAGTTCATCTGGAAATTCACGATTCTACAACCTCTTACTCATATTAGGATGACACCCATCATGCTAAATTCATTTATCCCAAAAAGTTTTTTGAGTTTAATTATTATGTTATTAAAAAATATTTATAAATAGTATTTAAAGTAATTTTTTATTTGTTTTTATATTAATCTATCATTTATTTATAATAATCTTGATTATAAATTTATCTTACCTTTTTCAAGACTAAAATATACTTATATTTATATATAATTATCAATATTTGATTAAATCTTATAAACATATAAATCTACATTTTAACTTAATTAATATTATATTTGACTATATTTAATAATAAAAATGTCTATATGTTCTTGTTTGATGGATTTTTTCATCACCAAAAGGAGGAATGTTTTTGGAAAAATAAATATTAGGCCACAAAGTTGTTAATTTATTTTAATTGTCAAAATAAATCACATTTTATTTAATAATAAAGTTCCTTTGAGTGAATTTTGGGATTATTATTTGAATTAAATAAATTATTTAATACATAAAATTCTAAAAGTTTGTGTATAATGTTTTTATCTTTATTATGTTTCAGAATATTTTACTAAGACTTTTGGTCATTAAAAAGAGTACTAAAATCACTGTTCTGAAAGTGTAGTTGAACCTAACTTTGGTATTAAACCCCAAATTTAAATATCCTTGTTTTTTTGAACAGTATATTTTGGAACCACCCTTTCGAAAATGTTTTGTTACCTTAAATCTCGTGTATACCTAACATGGGTACCTCATATTGGAGGTAGACCTCATGTTGAGAATAAGACGTTGGTATTGAGATTCACATTCTGGAGCACAATGTTTGGAATCACTCATACAGTAGTGAACATACTTTTGGACTCAAACTCACAAAGAATGATCCTTAGATTGATCTAGTCTTTAGTAGGATTTAAAATTTAAATTATTCTAGGATTTTTAACACCCCTACCTGGTTGATTTATTATTTTTAATTGATTTAATAATTATTCTCAGTTTTATATGATTTTTCTCACAATTTACGGTCATCCCACACAGTTATGAGTTACTGTGCAGTGCCTGCACAGATTCCCATGCAGATGCCCCTGCAGATGCCCACACATATGCCCATGTAGATGCCCAAGTGGGTCAGAGTTATGGCACACGACAAGCGCGCAACCTGACCCCGTAAATGGGTAGTGATTGGTGGCATTGTTCGAGCATTGTTTTCTGAACAATGTGTTTGACTGCATGCAAACTATGAGACCTCCATATATTTAGAATAAATAAATAAATAAATTGAATAGTAAAGTAAAAAATTAAAGTAAGATAAATTAAATAAAATATAATTTCCAAAAGCATTCAAGTAATAATATTATGATTTTTAATAATATTATTATAATTATTACTTTCATTATTGTAATTTTTTTGTTATTATCATTGTTATTATTATTAGTATTATCATCATCATTATTATAATTGTTATTATTATTATTATTGTTTTTTTATAATTATTTTTAATATTAATATTAATATTATTATCATCATCATCATTATTTTAATTATTGTAATAATAATAATAATTATTATAAATAAATAAAATGATGAAACCATAGAGGGGGAGTTACCCCCCCTCTTCTACCACAAAGGGAACCAAGCATGCCTGCTTTATTGTGCATATAAGAACCATCCAACCCCGTCACCTCAACACTCCAACGTTATTTATTCTTGGATGATCCACCCCCGCGGCAAACCCCTCTTTACTACGTCCTTATCATAGTGAGTTCCTCTCAGATCCCTTGTGTGCATGCTTCCCTAGACTGAATCCCCCCCTCCTTCTCTGGCCGGTCGTGACCTTCTCTAGTAAACCCGATTCCCGCCCCGACGTGCCTCTAAAAAATCCACCTTAATCCAAGGTGGCTGACCATTTCGGTCATGACACGCTTTACTGACAGCACTCTACCCAATGGTTTGTTTTTTCCATTTTGTTTTGGGGGTTTTTCTCTGAGTTGACTAAACCCAAATCTTGTGGTTTTTAGTTTTTCATCTTTCTCTATTTTGTGAGTATGGATTGGGGTTATTTGATAACTAGTGGCTGATTTGAAAATGGTAATGTCTTTGGTATGAAAATTAAAAAAGGGTCTATTTTTCATGTTTTATAATGTTGCATGATTTTTTTTAAAATGTGGGAAAATATAATTGGAAAAAAATTTGTTTCAGTAAATGGGATGTTTGTTTTGATTATAGAAGAGCATTTATTTTTTGTAAAAGTGAGTACTCGGTTGGAGATTTATGGGTCACCTCTATAAGGTTGATATCCCTTTATGGGTAATCATATAGAGTGCTTGTGTTTTGGGTAGGCAACTATAGTGATGGTAGGTAAGGTGAGTCATGCGTGTGCGGTCCCCCACTAACATATTATTGTTATACCATGGGTTATTGGGTGTCTTTTAGATGATCAAGTGACAGTTTCATCCTTTACCTGATTAGACGAGATAGTTCCCCCAGGATTTGTAGACATTCCAGGAGGGATGTGGAACTAGTGAGGCCAGGGTAGGGCATCCAATTAGTTATTAACTTAGGGGATTCATGATACACTGACAAGTGGTTCTGAACTGAGTACATCCAGGGTTAATCTTGATATGTTTTGGATCACCCCTGGTTATTTCTTGTATCGATTTGTGTACCTATATTGTTTTTTAGATTTCATCCTATACTATTGATTTACTTATGTATCAGCCCAGTTTTTGACTTCCTAGGTAATGGTTTGTGTTTTGGTTTCTAAAAGGTTTTATTATTCTGAAAATAATTGTGTCATGTGTGGTGGCTTTTAAAATAGTGATATAATTTTGTTTTATTAAAATGTAAAAACCATAATTTTATAATTTAATTAAAGTAGCATTAATGGATTGTTTTGGGAAAGGAAACACTTGGATTCAATGGTTCATTCTTTGAATCCATACAGAGAATTTAAGTGCCCGCACTTACTTTATATTTTCTAGGTACAAGTTTGTTTTTCTTATTAAGGTTTCTTGGTAAGTGATCAATGTGGATAAGGTTTGGATTAGTGATTTTAGGTTACAAAGAGGAAACTTAGAGGTCATGGTAGCATGGTTTCGTTTCCAGTTTTGTATTTTATTTCCACTTGTTCAGTGTAGTATGTATATGGACTAACTATTTAGTTATTTTATGTTCTGCTGTTGGATATAGAGTCTTGTTTGGTTAATTTTATCTATATGGTCTTATTCATTTTATTTTTGAATTAAATCATTCCCACATGTATGTTTTGAGGTCTGAAACTAGTTTCCATCCTAAGGGGATCCGGAATGCCCTTCGTGCCATGCCATAGACCGACTCGGGTGAGAAGTTCAAGGTCAACCCAGTTTGGTTAGGTAAAAAATGGTATCAAAGTAGGAACCTATTATTTGGGGTGTTCAGTAGATGGAGGTTTAGATTGTTAGGGCTTAGGAGGCAGGTTACAGGTCTGTTCATGATCACCATCGCTCATGATGAGACAGGAGTAACGAAGGGCAGTCTAGGTTGTGAGCCTTTTGTCATTGTTTTGGATTGAGGGATGATAATAGAGTTGACTCAGTTTCATGCTATGACCCCACATGGTGTAGTGACCCATGTGGAGCCCATGTGTCAAGTTCAAGGTCCTCATTGTGTTACATATTAAATTGGACGTGGCCCATTACAATGTCATTAGGTTAAGCATAAGAAATAGTTCTTTATTCAGTGTAAGATGGTTAATTTTTTTCCTTGTTGTGGTTTTCGTTACTGTGAGTTTGATTCTAAAATGAAGGTGGTTTTGAAATAAAAAATTATTTCATTCAAATCATTTTGAAATAATTAATGTGTGTTTTAATCATTAAACAAAAAGGGTGGATTTTGAATGTTGTGTTCCTGGGTATGTTTATAATTGTTTGTATTCTTATAGATTAAGGTACCTTTATTGATGTTACATTGGATTCATATTGGTTTTGCATTTGTGTTTTATATGTTGTTAAGAAAATTCCACCCAAAAATGCCTCCAAGGTTTATGATAAGTCATACACAGTTTTTGGTTCTTCTTGGAATTTGCATGTTCGTCACGGTGATCAAGGTCCATTAGAGGCTGTGGTGTGGCTTGAAGAGGTCTAGTGAATCTTCAAGGTATTGGGAACTCCAGAAGCTATTAGAGTGCATTCCATTTTGGGTCTGTTTGAAGGTCCACCTCTGTATGGATTGGAGTTGTTCATCAAACCATAAATACATGTTTGGATTATGTGTGATGTATTTAAATCGATATCTATCTCATGGTTCTTACCTAAATTGGTGAAGATGAATAAAAGGGAATAACTCAGGTGTATTCAACAAGGCCAATTACCGGTGAAGTCTTATGTTGATAATTTCAATCAACTTGTGTCCTTGTCTATAGTTTTAGAATCATAGGATTTGATGAAGGCTTATCTCTTTATTGTGGGTCTTTATCTAGAGATAAAGGGTTGATTCCTCCCTTCTTAGGACCATCGTTTCCAGAAGATGGTGGGTGTGGCTTTCCATGATGAGTTGGTCTCTAGAGCATAGATGGTTGGAAATCTTGCATATCTAGTTTCTCGTGAAGGTTCCCCACATGGAGAGTAGGGTGTGCCAGAGGGACCAATTTTTTAAAATTAACCCTCATCAATTTCTGTTTCTACTTCTTCGGATCATTCTTATGTGTGCCACCAGTGTGGCTGGTTTGAGCACTTGAAGCCATCATGTTGCATTCCTCCAAGGACATTGCATTGTTGTGGTTGTATGGGCCATCTAGAAAAGTTTTTTTGAAAGCATAAACTAAAGAAGACATTTTGATTGGGGGATGCTATTGCATGACCGTGAGGCCGGAGATGCTTTAGCCATCAGAGCCCCAGCCAGAACTCTTGGGGTGATGTTCACGCGCAGTGAAGAATTTCTGGGGGGTGTGAAGCCTCAGTCCAGGTTTCTTATTCCATGTTTGGAGTGGAACATTTAAATCTTTTTTATTCTTGTTTTTATGCTGTTAATGTTTTATTTCCATTGCGATTTCATCATTTTATAGTTATAGTGTGGTGGACTTGTTCTATTGTAATCAAACTAGTTATACCTATTTAAGAGTGACCCTTTCAAATAATTCATTTTCTTTGACTGTTTATGTTCTTCTCATTGGGAGATATTTATATTTGGTAGAATTGACAGCTAATGTACTTGTTCATTATTCGATTTGAGTTTCTATTCTGGAGTTACCCCTAACAATGGGTTTTTTGATGGTGTGGGAAGTTTATAGTTCTTATAATAGTGTTGTTTTGTTTATACTAAGGAAATTGGTATAACTTGTGTTTAGAGTTCCATAGTTATATATTGTGGTGGGGAGAACCTGTTCACGTTCTCCCCTTGTTTTGGGTTTAAGTTTTATCTGGACCAGTCAAGTGTGACTTGGGAGAAAATAAATAGTCACTCCAAGAAGCCCTCAGTTCTTCAGGATCTATTTTGGAATGAATTCAATTCATGACCACCATTTTTCATGGTGACTTTTTTTGGGAATTATGTTTTGTGGTGGGGAGAATTTTAACACCATAACCTGGTCGATTTAATATTTATAATTTTTATAATTATTATTTTGAGTTTCGGACAAATTTTTAAAAACTGTTCGGTCAGCCCGCTTGGTTAGAAGTAACTGTTTGGTGCCCATGCAGATGCCTGAGTGGGTTGGAGTTATGGCACATGGCTTGTATGCAATTTATAAAACTGTATGACAAGCCTGCTTCTTGACACTGTAAGTGGGATGTAATGGGTGGCACAGTTCGAGAATAGTTTTCTCAACCCTGTGTTTGACTGAAGGTGAACCGTGCAGCTACCCGGTATTCAGAATATAAAAAAATTAATATTGAATAGTGAAGGAAATAAAATGATGTAAGATAAATAAAATAAAATAAAATAAATATTTAGAAAATTTTTTGTAATAATAATGGTGATAATATTATATTTATTAATAATAATAAAAATATCTTCTTTATTATAATTATTGTTATTATTATTTTTATCATTATTATAATTATTTCTGTTATTGTTATTGTTATTATTATTATCATTATTATAATTGTTGTTTTTGTTGTTGTTGTTATTATAATTACTGTCATTATCATTGTTATTAATATTATTATGATTATTATCCTTGTTCTTAAATGTTTTTATTGTTATTGTTATTATTGTCAATAATAATAATAAAATTATTATTTTTTTAAAAAATGATGATACACCTGGGGTGTCACCCCCCATTATCCTACCACTAAGTGCATGAAGCATTCCCTGATCCCTAGTGCGTGCACGAAGCGACTATCCCTGAAACCTCCACATCTCAACGCTCCACCTTCCTGGCCGAACCACCTCTGTGGTGAACCCCCATTTGCTTTGGCCTGAGTGCATCAAGTTCCTCCAAACTACCTTGTGTGTGCCCTTCCCCAGTTTGAATCACCCCTCTCCCAATATGGCTACCCATGACCTTCTCTGGAAAACCCGACTCCCTCCATGACGTGCTCTGTCGAATCCGCCATGCTTCGATACGACCGATCATTCGGGTTGGGACTTGCTTTGCCAACAGCCCTCTCCCTACTATTTTTTTGTTTTCTATTTCGTTTCGGATGTTTTCATTTGAGTTTCCGAAACCCTTATTTTGTGGTTTTATTTGTGTGTCTTCTTTATTTTTAGGGTGCGTGAAGGGACTGCAAAACTCAGTTCTTCCTTCCACTGAAGAGACATCATGTTCGCATGTCAGGGAGGTGGAAAAATCTGCGTTTTTTTCATTCCAATTATGTTTTTTTAATTCATGAGTGATTTTAATTAAATTTTCTAATTAATTTTCTACTTCGTAACACATATAAATATTTTTTATAGTGTTTTCATATAAGTAGATTTTACTAAAAAATAGTTTTGTATTGTTTTCATGGTTATGATTATATCTTCCTATAGAAAATGTGTTTAATGGATGTGAAATTTAATTTTTATATATTTTAAACATTATTTTCACCTTTATCACGTATGCAGTGAATTAATTATGGTGTTTTCCCATTGAATTTTTTTGATAAAAATTTTTTGTTTTTATTTTAGGCTTTACATGTTGGATTTGATGATATGTGAAGTATGGTTTGTGTGTTATTTTGGTAGGTTCATTGATTTATAACCCTCAAGTTGCATCATTTAGAGTTTATTAAAATTGGATTGGGGTCATTTGAAAACTAATGGATGATTTGAAAATGGGAATGGTTTTTTTTAGGAATTTTAGAAGGGCATGTTGTACATGTTTTACAAAGTTTCTTATTTTTCCTAAAATGTGGGAAATCATTTTTGGAAAAAAAGTGTTTTTCTAAAATTGATGCTTGTGTTGATTATAGAAAAGAACTTATTTTCATAAAAGTGAGTACCCGGTCATCAATTTTAAATGTTTTACTAAAATGGTTTTGATGTATGTATAATGTGAAAGACCGGTTGGATCCTTCGATGATATTATGTGAATATGTGATATAAGTATGAATCTATATATATTTATAGGGTACCTTTATAGGGGGGATATCCCTTATGGGTTATCATATACAGTTTTTTTTGTTTTGGGTAAGCAGGTGTAGTGACAACAAGGTGGGTCACACGTGCGAGGGCCTACCACTAGCACAATATTGTTACACCATGTGTTCATGGGTGTCTTTTAGATGATCTAGTGATGGTTTATTTCGATCCCTAATTAGATGGGTTACTACCCCCTTGGACTTATTGATAGTCCAGGATGGATGTGCCACTAGTGAGGCTAGGTTAGGGAAGGTAGTTGGTTATTGACTAAGGGGTTTCACCATACGACAACAGGTGGTTCAGAACTGAGTATGTCCATGGGTCATCTAGGGATGTTTAGGATCACCCATGGTTATTGTCTGTATCAACTTGTATAATTATTTTTCTTTTATTTATCATCTTGCAATAATTGTTTTACATCTCATCCTTGTTTTTGACTACTTGGGTTATTTTTTGGGTTTTGGTTTTGAAATGGTAATATTGTTTTGAAAATAAAGGTGTAGCATGCATTGGATTTTAAAATTGGGAAATCATTTTTTATATTAAAATGTGAAAACCATATTTTAATATATTTTTTTAAAACCGGTGTTAATGTATTTTTTTGGGAAAGGAAACTCTTGGATTCAGTAGTTTATTCTTGGAATCTTTTTTAAGAATTTTAGTGCACATGCATACTTTATATTTTTCAGTTGTAGGTTTCTTTCTCCAATTTAGTTTTTCTGGTAAGTTCTTGATGTGGATTAGGTTTAATTTAGTGATTAAAGGGGACCAAGAGGTAAAATAAAGGTTGTGGTAGCATGGTTTTGTTCACAATTTTGTATTTTGTTTATGCTTGATTAGTGTATTATGAATCTAGACCAACTATTTATTTTTTATGTTAAGATGTTGGATCTGGTGGCTTGTTTGGTTCATTTTATCTATTTCTTCATTTTCATTTTATTTTGGGATTAAATTATTCCCACATGTGTGTTTTGATGATTGAAACTAGTTTCCATCCTATGGGGGTTTGGAATAGCCTTCGAGCCATACTATAGACCAACTCGGGTGACCAATTCCGGGTCGACTCACGCTGGTTCATGATAGGATTTCTATTTCAATTTTATTAAATAAAATATATTGGAAAATTATTTAAATACCAATTTAAAATATCTAATACAATTGATTAATTTTTTATTATTATTTCTACATAAATATATTAATTTCTATAACTTTTATATTTCAGATTTCATATGTGACAAGAAACGTTACGTTTCAATTTAGTTATATAATTTTCTAGATTTATTTATTGAGATATATTTGAGTTAGTATATTTATTGTAATTTAAAGGGATCATATTGTACATATGTCTTCACAATCATCTTCTCTATGTTTTGAATATCATACTCAAAATAAAAAAAGAAATAGTAATGAGTCATTATAAATATGAAAAAATTTAAACTACATGTGAATGTTTTATGGACACAATTCACAACACTCATGTTTCTTCATCATCATTTCAGGAAAACACCCATGATAACTACTCCACTTGATAAATTTTCATAAACTACCATAATAAACTATATACCATATAGAGATAAACTGAACAATAATATATATATATATATATATCTATAATAATATAAAAAAATGTTATGATATAATCATGAAAATATGAAAATATATATATTCAATCACTAACCCATTGTATAATTTCCATAAAATTAAATTGTATCTATATAATTTTTTCGTAAGAATATAAAAAAAAGATACTAAATATAAAAAAAGGGGTGAATTGAATACAAATGATATCCGATTTTACTTAGCTATTGAAATGATCATCCATCCTATGGTTCCAATTTCATTTTTATTATCACCCTTATCCTTCTTTTACCATGATATATATGGTTCCTATGTATATATTTACATACTATGAAAAAATATAAATATAAAGGTAAAGTATTGAAACATGTTAGGATGCATCTATGTAACATCTCAGGTAAAGAAAGAAATAATAAATTTTCTTTTTAATTAATATTTTGTGAATTAATTATTAATTATACTTTAAATGGGTTTCTATGTTCGATGGGATACCCGATACGTAATAATGAGTTTATTTGAAATCATACATTGCATAGTAATAACATAATATTATTATTGGAAATGGTAGTTAATGACTAGCCGTTGTATTCTCTGGAATGAAAAAACTAACTACAATATGATTATACATGTTTTTTAAATGTTTTTACATTTACCTACCAAAAGTTAGTTGCTTAAAATGTGAATGAACTTAATTTTAAGCATATTTTACTTTAAAAGGGTGATTTACCACCTTTTGAGGGAAAACACTTTTTACATCTAATTTTGGTCACTTTTGTATGTTATATTTGACTAAATAAAATTCTTCATTAGAATCAAGACATCAAAATTCACTTTGGGTAAAATTTTTGTATTTTTCTGATAAAATGAAATTTTTGATGAATAGTGGAGAATACTGTATTTTAATTCAAAAATACCTTTTAATATAATTTATTTATATAGTTGGATTATCTTTTTAATTATTATTAATGTTCAAATAGATTATATTTTTACCATTTAATCTAATTTTGGTCATTGTAATAAATTTCACTTTGAAATTAGACATAAACAAGTGTCCATATTTAGATAGTTAATATTTCTTAAAAACAAACCTTTGGTTTTGACAATGAGAATTAATTTTAAATTAATAAATCCAACTTCTATATTTTTGAATTTGGAAATCTAGACATCGTTTTTGAATTCTGAATATCAAATATAGATTAAGCTTATTTATTGGTATTTTATTGAAAACATTTACAATTTTTTATGAATAGGGAAACCACTGTGTAATAGTTAAAAAATTAAATTTTCATTTAAATAAAATTTTATAGTTTCTGTGAATTGAATTTTTAAATTAGGACATACATATTTGTTATTAGTATGTAAAATTTGGTTCAATAAAATGAAAATAATTTTTTGTTGAAAAGTATCTTTTCAATTTAATTTACAACAATTAAAGGTAAATAGGGTAATTCAAGGTAAAATGAATACCATAATAATAAAAAATTACATTAACACTTATACAATCCTTATTTAATGAGTCATGTCCAACCATCGGCATCCTTGAGTCTATTTTTGGACCATATGGAACCACTTAAGAGTGATAATGACACATTTTTTTAATTAACTTAATGTAAATACAAAAAAGATACTAAAAAATATATTTTAGTAAATTACTTTTTACAGAGTTATATAAGTTATATTTTCAATTATAAATAATATTTGAAAAGATAAAAAAATTTACTATGTCATTGAATTTTTTTAATATTTTTAGGCATCAAATAAATAAAATTATTTATGAAACAATAAGTATGTAGTGTTTACCTCATTAATAAATGATTTAAATAAATAATATTATAATGATTAAAAAATATCCAAAACATGTATAATTTTTGTTGGATGATTTTATTTTGACCATGGGTCATATTATCTTCGAATTTAAATAGTTTTTAATCTTTAGAAACCTAAAATCATGATATAATAAAATAATATTTTCACACATTCATAAAGAGCCCCTCCTCCCCCTTATAAAAAACCCTCACATATAACCCCTTCCTCACACTTATCAAGCCCCTTGGAATGAAGAAAACTTTCCCAAATAAGCTATATAGATCCATCTCTTACACCTAGTAGCCTTAACATAGGCAAAAAGAATTTTAAGAAGTCCTTTTTGTTCAAACCAATGGAAGTTACTGGAATTGAAGGTAACATTTTCTCTTAAATTCTTTTATTTTATTTTACTTCTCAATACTCTAAACTCTTTTTGTTCCTTTTTTATAAAAACACTAGTATTCTTAATATACTATGATGTTTTCATGAGAAGGATTAGAACAACACTTACACACACATCTATCTAATGGGTAAAGAACCTACTGTTTCTGTGGATTGCAAACTAACGTCTCACGAAACGATGATTTTTCAATTATCTCCTACCACTTCTCATGCTGGAAATGAAATGGCACTGTAATTATATATGATACATATTATTTTTATGTTTTCGTTATTCTTCTATATTTTCCATTTTTATCATACCTTTTAATGTATCTATTTTTGGCAAACATGATATTTTCATTTTATGAAGTGCGGACTACCGCCCCTCAAAGCGACATGGCTCATTAATGCCCTATGTGGGATGTATAAACAATTAAGTTAATGATATTATATATGATATTATATATGATATTATACTAGAATTATAATAAAACTATGTATCATTATGTTTTAATTCCATTAATATAAGAAATAGAAATTGAAGTAGTGTTCATGTGTACGTACGACTTACCATCTCCATGAACAATATATTTAATTTCTTACCTCCAAATGTTATGTACTATTATAAATACATATATATACTTTATATATAATATAAATATATGATATCTAAATCATTAAAATAATTTTGTAGATAATGAAATTTTGACCACATAGACAACTTGTAAATTTAAGAAGTTCATTTTTGACTCAAGTACCAAATATCAACTAAACGACCGTTATTAACTTAAATAATTACATAAGGTTTATAACATGGTAATATGTGATATAAAATGAATAATAAACTTGAAAAAGTTTCTTAAGAAAGTTGAAATTAACTTTAGTTTTTTATTCAGGAGATTAAAGAATGAATGAGTCAGGTCGGACATGAGGTAAGGGACTTCGTCTCAATCTCCTTTCATTAAGGCATATTTTGTTTTAATACAAGAAATTATTTCTATAATGTATAAATTCTTTTTACAATTCATTTCATTCAAAGGGAATCTTTTTCTGTGAAGTGTTTTACTAAACAACAAAAAATAATGTTTCTTTTTAACGTAAGTGGTGACAATGACCTATCCGCCGCTGCATGTATTATTTTATCATTGACTTTATTAACAAGCCACACTATTTTTAAAGGAAAGTAATTACTATATAACCTTTTTACGTATTTTTTTTGTAGAAAATGGTTTTACTAAAGAATTTATTATTTCAATATCTTGAAATGATTTATTGTGATTGAAATGTCGAAATGGTTTCTTTCTATTATGCTTGTTTTATGTGTTATAGTTCTCGTGCATTATTTATGTAAACTGGTGGTTCCATGATAAACCTAGGGTGTGTGAGCCCGAGGTAGCTCTCCAATGCGTTGGGTAACGTGATGGAGGTAAACATGAAGGTTTCTCCTAAGAGATTTAGGGAATATACTGTGACGGGTATTCCAAATGTAACTCCCTATGTTGCTATGATAGGTGCAATGTAAGTATAATATGGTTGCCAAAATTTACCTTTATGATTTATGTTTTTATGTGTTATTCCTAAATCCTATGATTTCATGAGGTATGTTAAAGATATTATGTTATGTATGTAATGATGAACTAATGTTTTATTTCATTGTTTTATAACCCCTATTGAGGTTTTTATGCTCATCCCAGGGTTTGAAATGTTTTTCATAGGACATAATGATTAATATGGTCATGGATGGGATCATGGAAAAGTCATGTTGTCTACAAAATGGAACTAGAAATGACACTTTTTTTAAAGATTTTTTATTTTATGAAAAGATGGGAACTGAGTATAAGTGTCTACTTTGTAAATATTGAGATGTAATGTAATAGTTATGACCAAATTCTCTAAAACACTAAACCTGAAAGGATTCTCAATGTGTATTATTAATTTAATTCAAGATTATTTAATGTTTTAAGAATGGGTCCTTATACAATATGTATCATAACAAAAATCCTATGTGTTGGTAAAGTATATACCCAAAAAAGAAAATGTGTAACAAAAATGAATAATAAAAGAGATATTAGATAATATAAAGTGAGAGAGATAATGTGAACTAGGTCTCAAAATAAAAGGGAAATAATTATATAACATTTAAATAATATTTTTCAATGAAATTTTCTCAAATGTGTCAAAGAAAAATAAAAATTACTTTCTAATTCCTCTCTTAATTACCAAAAAAAATTCTTTATTATACACCAAACCCTAATTATTCACCATAGGGGGAGACATCCTAAGGTATCAAAGTGTTACTGTGTATATGAAACTAATATCATATATCCTTTTCAAACAATAATTTTATACCAATATAGCCTTCATGTATCTAATAAGATACACAATCAGTGACCCCACTTGTTAGGATCCCAATGGAAATCAAGAATGCCTAGACGAAACTCCCCAAAACCACCTAGATTTATATTTCATGAAAAAAATAATCAATAAAAAACCATTGAGAAATAAAAAAATATTAATTTCACATTATATACAATGAATTTGATGGTGAAAATACAATAACATATTGATAAATAATACTTAATAAAAAATCAGGTATTAAAAAATAATAAACTATGATGATATTTATCATAATTGAATCTAATTAAAAAATGACACTTTCATTAAAATTAAAAATAAATTAAATAATTTATTTTCTAAAAATATGTTGGAATTATATCCCAATTTTATATTTTTTTAAGTTGGAAGCAGTGATTACAATACTAACACACCCATTCTCCTGCTGATCTGGACAATACACCTCCGCTCAACTATTGGTATAAAAAAACTATCCCATGTAGCATGTCCATATTACTAGAATGACCATATATAAAATGTATAATAATTTATCCCAAAACTATAGAAACTATTTTATTTAATTAATATATTTATTTCATGTAGAATTATATATTTTAAAATATAATGTTTCAATCACAAAACTATATTTTATATTTACGATTGTTAGTACTATTTTCAAAAAATTTGTTTTAATTACATTATTCATTATTATTTTAAAATTATTTTTTATCAATTGAATAAAATGAAAAGGATTAAAAATTTATAATAAATGGTTCCAAAAAATCTAATATTTTCAACTGTATTTTTATACCTAAATATTATGTTATATTTGGTAAGTATTAGTTACCCTAGTAAAAGAATTATTTCTCAAGAAATAATAATTTTATAAATATTGTGTTTTAAAAAAATTAAATGAATAAATATTAAATTCAAATACTAATAATACATATAAACACATATTAAAATTTATTAAATATCACTTATTGGGTAATAAATTGTATATAATGTTACGTGCACTTAATGATTAAAATGAAATATTTCTAAAAATACATTTCTTTAACACATTATATGATTTTGTTTAAAGTTTATTTTTCTATTACATTGAAATTTAATTAGGTGAATTAGATCCCAAATTAATATTCATAATTTCAATTTATGGAAATAAATAAAAAATTATATCTTTTTCAATTAATTAATTACTATGATTAATATTTAATTAAGACTAATTAGTGTTTAAAAGTATAATCTAATGTGGCTTTAATTTTCCTAATTTTAGATAACCTATTGAGATTATAGAACAATTTTTTTAAAGTATTACCCTTTTGTATCACCAAACATAATGAACCTAGATATTATGAACATCCATTCTTACCCCATACATAACCTTATTTTCCATGGAAAGTTACTTTTTCTTCACTTATAAAAGGATATCACTTAGAACCCATCTGCGGATGACCTTATTTTTGAATTTCTCTAGAAACTCAACCAAAATTATATATCCTATAAGTAACATACAATACCTAAAGCCCTTGATATCCTAAAAATAACCTAACTCCTACATTTTCAATATGAAATTCAAGATAGAGTTCAAAGTCTCAATGATGGTATCATAGATTTATTAAACTTTATTTTATTATTCTTTATTTCTTCAACAACATACAATATATTCTATCCATAAGAGTATCTTAAAAACAGTTATAAGCATATTCTGAATTTTTTTAAACTAATTTAATATCCCTTTTTTCCCTTACTCAAAAATCTATTGAAAAATGAAAATATCCTTATGTGTAAGTGCGGAATATCGACTCCATGCATGATATGTACTATTTTTCCATACCATGTTGCATGAATATTAAAAAAATATTTTTTAATTACTAAATATTATATTTATAACATTTTTATGATTATTAAATTTTAAATAATTTTACTTTCTACCTCCATCATATTTTATGGAAAATTTCCTACTATGTGTAAGCATTGAATTTCAGCCTCCACATATCGACAAATATTAATTTCCATTGCCATCAATGAATGATTGCCTTAAAAATTTTCTGTATTTATAAAACTAATATTTAAAAAAATATTTATATTCATTAATTTGTTAATCTACTTTCAAAATAAACATAACCATGGTCAAGATTCCTAGATACTCAAGTAAAATTTTACCAAACCACCTCATGTAACACAAAGAAGTGGAAAAATATTTAATAAATAAACATCTTATGAAAATTAATAGACACTATTAAACGAGTGAAAATAGAATAATTATATATTCATTTTTTTAATAAAAATATTTTAATTATACATGAATTTAATTATAATTGTATACTCTTTTGAGATATAGTGGTAAGTTATATTAAATACTCCCTAAAAAAATTACGATTACACTTTCTCTTTACTTTTCTTTCTTTTATGCCAAAATAATTTCATTTAACTATTATATTTTTGTTTAAATTTACCTTTTATTTATAGAACATTTTATATACAATAAATTATAGAGTTATTGATGCTTATAGTTCTTTGTAGATTCACAATATTAAGGGAAAATGATTTTAAGAGACTTTCAAATTCTTATTTCATGTCAACCATCACCCCTTAAATTTTTTTATCAACCTTGAATATAATTTAAATTTTATATTTATTTTATTTTAATCCTATAGAGTTCAATTCTTATTTTAATGTAAAATTATTATCCCTTATCTATAAGAGATCCATTTCTTATTTTGAAATGCTGCACTAAAGTGATTAATTTTATTATTTATTATTAGAACATTCTCTTGGATTTTTATACTATGGGACTCAAGGATTCATTACTTATTTTCCTTAATGATAGGAATGTACAATAAATTTAATCAATTTTTCTCATATGAATCACTATATCATAGCTTTTAGGTATTCCTAAGTATAAGATCATGAAAGCCAGTTCCTTCTCATAGGGTTTTTACCATGAATGCGAATTATATGATGTTTAGTTTCCTTATGTGGAAAATATATATATTATATTAATTATATGATGGTTGGGATAAATATTATATATCCATTTAATTTATTGTGAAATTATTCCATCTCATGATATATCACTATATGTGTGAAGTGGTCCTATCCAACTATGTGAGTGGGTAGTTAGATAAACCAAATATGTTACGTTGACATAGAAAATAGCCTTGATGTATTATTATAATTTAATGTTTATGTTGATTAATCATTCATATGATTTCATGATTTAATGATTTGATCATATTTACTATATTCTCTTATGTTTTCATTTTTCTTATTCTATAATTCCATGATTTTTCTTATTCCCATTGTGATATCATGTTATGAGTCCCAGGATACAATCTATTATTATGTTTAATCCCTTATATTACTTTTTATCTCACCCTTTTCCATATGTATTTTTCTAGGTTATCTTATGTAGTATTAAGAGGACATATGGGACTTTGGATTATTCTATGGAGGTTAAAAAAAGGAAATGATGTTAATTTTTAAAATATTGAATTTATGTGTATAATTATCCATAGACACTTGAACCTATGTCCTCATATTGTATTAGAAATTAAAATTTATTAATATATATTTTTATAATTTTTGTTATAATAACTGGTATAATAGTAAGGTATAGAAATTTTCTATGATTATGATTAGCGAACATTAGTGAAAACCCTATGGATAAGCCTAATCACATGATAGGATCATGAAATCTTGGTATGGTAGAGATTATATAGTTTCCATGAAATAAATATATATATGGTTACTAAAAGTGGATATAATTTTGGAACATATGAATCAAGGGGTAATAAGAATAAAATGAGTTGGTCCTGTATATCTCAACCATTTTACTGTTGTATAGTGAATGGGCCCTTACCATTCACCTAGTTTGATACTCATAGGGGATATGATTTGGGTGATCAAATTATCATTATAAAACACTATATAGGACTGATTTCTTTGTTATATAGAGATATTAAATTGAGAATTATAAGAGAACATAACTTATATTAACCTAAATTAAACTAATATTAATATAGGTTGAACTAATGGAAAAATAGTACAATATGAAAATGTAATAAAAAGACATTAATGAAAATTAATTTTTATTATTATGATAATTTTTCAATATTTTAAATGTTCAATCACACAATCAAACCCATTTTGTTCTAGAAAATGTTGAAATAAGAAGTAACCACTAGTGTGAAGGATAATTGATAGATTACATCAATGAATAATCTATCAAAATTAGAGCTAGAATGATAAACCATAGTATTATGATAAACCAATTATCATTGAATATGAAAAAAAATATATAGATAGTAAAAGTATCAAAAACAAAAAATAAGATAAAGATGAAGACACATGAAATATCATGAGATAAATATAATGATGAAATAAATGTTCAATTTTCTATATATCACAAATTATTAATAGAGAATTAAGGTAATTTCCTTAAGGGTATTGGAAGGATCATTACTTTTGGTAAACAAGGCCTTTTAGAATAAAACTATAGATAGAAAATGAAGAGTTCATTTAACCAAAGAAAATATGAAGGAACTCTTCCAATGGTACCACCAGAAATTCGATTTCATATTTGTATAGAACTCATGGATTATCCAAGTCAACTCCCTTATCTAATAATTGTTGTGAATGATGTGAGTAAACAACATCCTAGACCCATGGAGGAAGTAATAACCTATACAATGACTATCAATGGAGAGGATTTTCGTAATTTGGTTTCAATTACCCCCACCACGAATTACTAGAAATATCAATCCTAATATATCTTGGGTGTTTTATAATTACATCAATTCACCCCACTTAATGATTTTTTTGTTTTAAGGAAAACATTTATAGGTTTGATTATTATTATTTATTAAATAAAATTCTTGAAAATCATAACATCCTCTAAAAAAATTTACTCGATTTTGGAAAAAGAATTTATATCTTCACTTTGACCCCATATTAATATTTATAATAGGTTTAAACACATTTTAAATCAATTTTTACCATTTATTAGTTTATGGACAACTATGAATTTCCTATGATCAAAATTGAATACTTCACGTGGTCTTTAGTACTTAGTTATGAGATTCATTTACATGAAATTATTATTGAAAATAACTATTTTATAATATTCACTATGATATTTTGGATCATATTTCATTAGCGAAAATATATTTAATCATTTTAATCTATTAAACACCTTTAGCTGTTCCTAAAAGTAAAAAATAATTAAATTTCTATGATGAAATTATTCTAAAGGGGAGAATGAAATAAACAGTGTTTTTGTCCTTAAATAAATAATATTATCTATAGATTTCTCTACATAGAACACCAAAAACCAAACCAATAAATAATTTTATAAGATAATCATATAATAAGAATGTATAAATAGTGGCAAATAAATTATTATATATATATATACGAACATAATAAAATAATATTTTCATTAAACATAAAACTTAATTAATATAACTATGAAACTAATAAAATTTATTTTTATGATTAAATTTTATTTTATAAAATGAATATATTTTGAATTTTAAATGTTTATGATTAAAAGTAAATCTAAAATAAAATTTAAAATATGAAAAAATGATTTCTTATAAAAATATTTTTGATGATGTTTTTGGAATTTATTCTATTGTTACATTTATAAATATTATGATTTGAAATTGAAAAAAAGTAACATTATTTTTTAATTTAACATGGTCATATGTTCTTAAGATTAATTTTTTACATTTTCTAACATAGTTTATTTTTAGGTTAATACTGAAAAATAACATTTTTGAAAATACTGTGTATTTTAAAAAATCAAATGGATATAACCACATCCTAAAAATTATGAAAACAGTTTCTTGAAAAAATATAATTAATTAAACTAGGATTATATATTTTTAAATATAAATTTTTAATAATTAACCTATATTTAATATTTTAGAAATTAATTATTATTTCCCAAACATTATTTTATTTTCATTATATATTAGTATTTCAAAAAAAAAATTTATTAGTTTATTCAAATGAAATGAGTTTTAAATTTTAAATCAGTGGGTACATATTATCTAATAAGGTAAAAAAATTAGAAACAGAGATTATGTTATATTCATTACATATTAGTTACCCTGGTAAAAGAATTTATTTTCTATGAATTATAAATTTTATAATATTATGTAATTTAAAATTAAATAAATCAATTTCAAATTGAATCTCTAACATTATTTTTAAACATATATATAAATTAATAAATTCTCATTTATTTTTTAATCAATTTTTGATATGATTAAGACAACATAATTATTAAAATGATATATCTATAAACAAAACATTTCTTTCAACACATTATTTGTTTTTATTTAAAAGATAATTTTGTCATTTTTTTAATTGAATTATTTTAAATGTATTACATATTCTTATTCATCGTATCAATTTTTGAACATGATTCACATTTTATTTTTAGTAATAAATTAATTACCATGATTAATATTTAATTAAGAGTAATTAGTATTAAAATGTCTCGTCTAGAGTGTCTTGAATTTCCCAAGTTTACGTAACCTTCAGACATTCTAGAACCCCTTTATTAGCTTGGAGGGTCTCAAAATTACATGTCCTAGAAAATAAAACACATAACTCACCTAGATTTCTTGAACATCCAATTTTACTCTATGACATTTTTTTCCATGGAATGTTCAATTTTATTATCTTATAAAAGGAGACCAATTCTACTGCTTCTATAATTGATATCCCTAACAAATTCATCTTGAAACACTTCCCGTATTACCTATACTATAATTAAATTAACATACTTAAATCCCTTGGTAAACATAATATGTCATTAATCCTCTATTTTCAACAATACTTTCAATAAAATGTTTGATGTCTAGATGATGTTATCAGGTATTTCTTAAAAATTAATTGTTTCTTTATTTATTGAAAAATTTATAATATATTAAATACATTATGAGAATGATAAAATAAAAAATAATGATATAATTTTATATTATCATACTAATTTAATTTCCCTTTTATGCATTCCTTCAAATCCATGCAAAAAATAAAAAAATCACCATGCTGATCTATAGACTACCACCTTTATAAACAACAAATCCAATTTTCTATAACCATATTTCATCGCTGGTTTAAAATGTGTTTTATTGAAATAAGTTTTTATTTATAACATTATTATGAGTCTTAAATAAAAAATAATTTTATATTCTATGATTTTCCTATTTTATGGAATTTTTTTGATCGTACATACATCCAAAATTACACCACCACATATCAAAATGTTTTTTTTTCATTACCACCAATAATGGATGGATTTTAAAATTATTTTTATATATAAAAATGATATTTTCAAAACTATATATATTGTATATTTTTTGATATATTTTTAAAATAAACATAACTATGGTCAACATGCCAAGAGATCCATATAAAAATCATCTAAACAACCTCATTTAGCAAACATATGTTGAAAATATTTAATAAATGTAAAATTGATGGAAATAAATAAGAAGTAAATATGTAATTATAGATGATTAATATTATTATTAAGAATTTTATGAATTAATTTGATTATACTGGATGTTATGAAAAATTAAAACAAAGCTTTCAGATGTAATTGTATGGGATCTTTCGTACACCACTCGTAACATTCTAGTTATGATTTCCCATTATTTTTCTACATTTTATGCCAATTTTTTTCATGTAATTAGTCTATTTTTTATATATTATATATATATATATATTAACATCCCTTATATTTTTGGGGTCATACATTTTAAATGTTTCTTTGAAATGAACTCTTTTATGAAACCCGATTTAAGGGAATTTTCAAATTTTAATATCACAAAAACCATCAACCCCTTAAATTGTTTTTAAACCATTACAATCTTTTAAAAATAAAATTTATTTTATCGAGACACATCCTTGTTCAAACCCAACTTTAATGGGAAATTATGGCCCCTTTTCTTTAAATGATTTATTGCTTATTTTTAAATGAATAACCAATGTTTCTCATTTTTATGCTTACTTCTTTGAACCATATAATGGATTTTTATACCATAGGACTCCAAGATTAATGCTTAGGTTTCTTTCAGATATGAATTTCTAAAGTAATGTTATTCAATATTCTTATAGGAATCATTATGACCTATCTTTCATATATTCTTTGAAAAAATATCATGAAACTCATTTAATTCCCATGTGTTTTTTACTATGTGTGTGAATTATGTGTGTTTTATAATCATTATGGGTCACAAATATGTATGATTTAATTTTCATGAATGTTTATCCCCATATTTTATAGTTGTCAAATTAATTTGGTATTGTTTCCATCTCATGAGATATCATAGTGTGTGGGTAGCGAGCCTATCCAACTATGAGACTGGGTAGTTAGCCTATACAACTATGTCATGATAATGAGGGAGGAAGACTTGAATTATGATTATGATGATTTTTTTATGTTTTTTCACACATTTCTATGATGACATGATCATGTGACATGATGATGTTTTATCCATGATATTATGAAATCATTTCCTTATGTAGTGATTCTATGTTTATTATCATTCTCATTATGATATAATGTTATTACTCCCATGTTATTTTAATTTGTCAGGTTTATTCCCTTAGCGAGAATTATAGCTCACCCATTTCATTATGTATTTCCCAATGTTATCCTATGCAGTATTAAGATGACCTATGAGAGTTATGTTCACTCTACGGAGAATAAATAAATATTATCGATTTATGTTTTAAAATATTTTATATATGTGTCTAATCCTTCAAGAAAAAGAAACCATACATATTATCCATGCATTTTATGTTAAATTTTATAAAATAATATGTGTTATTGGTTTGGATATCCACACCTTAAATCTATATGTATATCCATAATGATCTTGGAAGCATAATTTCTTATTTAGTTTCATAGTTTTGTAAAGTGAAATCAATCAAAAGAATAACTATACCGAATCCTTTATATAAAATCAATTAGAACCTTATAATAGACCTTACATGTTAAATAAAAGAAAATAGAAAAGGAAACCAATATAGAATCCACAACACATAATGAAACTGCATTAACATCAATTTCTCTTTCCATTTAAACAAAGAGAGAAGAAATTAATATTCTTTATATTCAAGATAAGAGGATAAAAAATAATTCATCATACACAAGCACTCAATCTAGGTCATACACGAGATTAAGAAGCTGATTGATGGAATAAGGATGATGTAGAAGATCCATAGAGGGGTTTAAAACAACTACAAATTTAAGGGAGATACCATCACAGGCTAAAACGGGATTAAATAATGAAAAAGAAAATTATATTAAACTTTAGGTAAAATGTGGATTTACTATTATTACCACTTCTATAAATCTTTAATTCTATTAAAATAATATAATACTATAATATTTCTATATATTTTTATTTGATAACAATATATAAATTTATTTTTTTCTTCCTTTATGTACCATAATCTTGAAATTTAATAAATTTTAAAATTTTGAAGGGGGTATTAATTAATGAAGGATTAAAATGTCATAGTTCATATTTTATTACATATTTCGATCATTTTAATAAAAAAATAATCTTAAAACTCAAGAGTTAATCATATTTTTTTAACTAAATTCTTTTTTGTAAATTAACTTTGAAATAAGTAATCATTATCATTTATTGTATTTGAGTAATAGTTAATTTTTTAAATTACCTAATTTATATTTTTTACAATAAACTACCTAATTAATTGATCAAGTTTGAAAAATTAAAATTTTAACACACATCATAACCTTATAATCTTCCTTAGCATCTTATTCCAATTATTTGAAAGTTAATAAATTTTGGGTTTTATAGGGATCATTGTTTGGGGGTAGAAATTTAATTATATTATAATATTGCATTTCATATAGTATTTATTTTTTTCTCTTAACATCACACCCCTCATCATTGTCTTGAAATGTGACTAGTGTGATACTGAGAACTATTTGACATCCCCACGATACCAATGGAGATAACAAATGAAAAGGGACTTAATACATTTTGGGGATTATTTTTACATAAAAATATAAAATATCAAAACTACATAATAAATCACCCATCAAACATCTAAATGAAACATGAGTATAAATTAAACTAAATACAATACTAAACCAATAAACCATATTATATCATATGATGAAAATAAAAGACACACTCAAAGAGATCCAACAGACCAAAAACTAAAAACGTACAAGTGATATCAACTAGAAACATTCTATTCGCTCCAAACTCTTACTCACTATATAAAATTACCACAGTATTAATATGCTTCTATAAAGAACCAAGATACCTTTAATTTACCTATGTATTGATATGCTACATCTCCAAACACACAACATTACCCAAGAATGTGTTGATTATAATATTAGTAGGATTACCTAATAATTTACTAACTCATTCCACAAGGAAAAAAATAATTTATCATAATTTATATAATTTTATTAACAAGTAAAAATATTTTATTTAAAATTAACAAATAATTTTCAATATAAATTAGTATAAAAATCATTTAAACCATTTATAATATTATTTATAATAACCATTCCATGTCCAAACACACAAAAATATATACATAATAAAACATGGTTTTCCATTGATGGTTTAACTTAACATATGTACTCCCTTACACTTTATGGTGGAACATCATACATGTAATCCATCCAAAAAAACACACACCATAATGATAATTCCAAAATAAGGACAAGACATTTACAAAAAACCAATTTACATGAAATACAATTTTACATTAAACAATTTCCAGGTTTTAATGAATTTTAAAAATCACTTTAAATTCATTGAAACTGAAAAATAATTTTAAAACATCATATTTAAATTATAAGAAAATAATTTTCCAAAAAAAATCAATTTCCACAATTTTCATGATAGAAACCAAAAATAGATTTTATAAATATATTGACATAATTATTTCACCACCATTTTAATCAAATAATTTAATTAATACCAATAAATTAATTTCCAAATCATAGAGAGATAAGCATAAAGACACCTATATCACAATTGTTGTGTATAATGTTGAATGTAACATCAAAACTCTAGGTTTTACCTTGGATATTATTTACACAAATCAATATAATGGTAAAAAGTCAATATTCCAATCATTGAACATGAATCTCTTTACCATGGTGTCTCTCCCCTATTTTTAGACCAAATAATGTTACTAAAGAATTTTAATATTTTCATTTAATTCCTGTATGTTTTTTAATCCGAGCATAAAAATGTAGTTATGGGAGGTGGGCCACTTCAAAGTGTTGTTTTTGGGATTAGTTAATGGATCAACAGGTTTTTCAGGTGTTCCATCTTGTTTGGGTGCATCTAACTCCCAAAACTCAAGTTAGAAGGAGCTGACAATGTAACATGGTGTGTCTAAATTCATGTAGCCCTCTCACAGTAACAATTAGGGTAGTCTATAGAGACGATAAGGGACAAGAAATTTCTTCAAAACAAGCACACTTGGTCTCAGAGACAAGCCTACTTCTGAAATTGTTTTATAAACGAGAAACCCATTGTCTTTTCACGATTTTCTAAATTCTGTGTATGAATGGTGTGACCCATCCCCTTTATAAGTGACCCTCACTTGGTTGGCACAAGGTTTAGAGAATTGTGTGGCCAAACAATGCACCCATTCAATGATGGGTAAATTTAAAATTTTTCCATTTTTGTGTAAATTTCTGTAAACACCCTCTTTCCACTTTTCTATCCTCCCATGGACAACCCCTCTACCCCTCTTTTGAGGCACCTCCCAATCCTAACCTACTATTTTCTCTAATTCCTTCATCCATTGTTGGAATCGTGGTTCTTCATTATATATGGATTCCTCTCAGTACTCTATACATTCCTTCATCTCCTTTATTATTTTCTATTCTTCTCTTACATGTTATATTCATGTGATCTAATTCACCCTCTTTTAAGGGTATTCAATATTTTTTATATTTTTTATTGAACCAAACAAAATCAGGCCACACTTCGGGATTTTTAGGTCATATATGAAATAGGGTAGTTGCTACAACTCTTTTATCAAATTTTGATTGTGTTCTATATGGTGACCTGTTGAAATACATGCTGAAACCTTCCATGAATTCCTCAACGATGCTATATAATTTAATCTGATTTTTTTCTTTGTTAAAGGTATCCTTAGATTACTGAAAAAAATCATCCTTAGGGTGTTTTCCTTTTCAGGATCCACCCCTTTGGGTGTGCCGACGTTTAGTTGACTAAATTCCCATTTCTTCAGATGTTCACCACCATGAGTGTGCATGTGTTACACTTGAAATATATGACAGAAATAATAAATTTACTAACTATTAATGGTAGGTAATGAATTTCCCCTTTCATCCCATGATTCTTGCTATAGTTGACCACATTGATTGAAATAAATTGAGTTATATTGGTTGAGTGGAACATATGCAATTCATTATGCTTAATGCATATGTCTTATACCATTATACTGGTTCATAGGATTCTTTTTTCATGCTTACTACTTATACCCTCTACCATGTTCCAAATCCCTCATGTGAGTTTTTAAATACTTACACTTTAAGTATCACTAATTATTTAATATGCTTCAGATGTTGTTTCTAATTATCCATGTTAGACTCCTATTTACTTATTCATTATTCTATGTTCTATATATCATATTCTTATGTATATTTTATGTGGGTTATAACTTATATCCCTGTGATTATTCTTAGAATCCATGTCTATTTTCTTTGGAATTATTCCTTGTTTATTGGTATGAATAAAATACTTGAACTAGTTTTATTATCTTATGGCACAAGAAACATCCTTGTTATGATATTTGTTTCTGAATTCTATGACATGACTTCATATGGGATGTGATATAATGTGTTTTCTAACATAATAATTCTATAGAAAGACTCATAATTATTTTCATGGTACTACTTGATGCAATAATAATTATTATTATTTTTCCTTATATGTGCACTCTGATCAGTTTATTTATATTTTTGATTAAATCGATTCCCTAGGAGAGAAACTATGGACACGAGCATTGGAAATATGTTTATACCATTCCTAGAGTGATACTTAGTCCCCTATATGGGATACCTGGTATGAAATCAATGTTTACCATACCAAGAGTCATACAAGGGATGTTGTTACAGGTCAACTTGGATGAATTACATGGTATTGGTTATATCAAGGGATCCTATAGTGACCCTTATGATTCCATTATGGATCACCTGAGACAGGATCATAATTCCATTACCAGATCTGTCATATTCCATATTTGGATTTTTTATGGTACCTTATTATTATTATTGTTATTATTATAGTATGAGAATTCTTGAATGATGTCAAAATGGTTTAACCAGCATTCAAAAGAAAAAGATTGGGGACAACCAACTTCTATTGATTCACATATAATATAATGTATAAACCATATCAATTTTTCATGTTCTATTCTTTCTGAAGTCTCCATTAAGAAAATGAAGGTAGAATCAGTCGGGTATCCACTTAAGAACCCATGACCAAGTGTTATTTTTTTATCACCCTATATTCAACTATATTGGAACACTATTTTTATAGTTCATGAACTAAATTAATTTAGACATCATTTTTGGTTTCCTATTGAGATTATATCTCACAACCATCTTAGGATACCATTTCAATGGGGGTACCCAATCATATCTTCATGTTTTCATGTCATTGGATTTATTTATTATGTTGTGTTATATACTTGGGAGTATAATATTAAACAATTAATTAGGATGATTATGGAGTTATCCTTTGGGATTTCACATCTTAATTGTGTTGTACTATGTATTTAACCTTCTTTTTTTATCTTATGGAATCATATGTACATGCATGCCTTATTTTATGTATTTTCTATGGCCATTTAATCATATTCATTTGTTGTATTTATCTTCATGTGCTTTTTCTTTTATAATTACTGCTTCTACTATTTTTCATTCCTTTACAAATGATATACAACAGTGAAACTATGAAATTGTGGGTATATTCTTCCCATTATTACACTAGTATACCCTAACATCTAGTATGATACCTCTAAAATATGGGGAGGTGTTTTTATGGACATGTAGTGACTGCTCTGGCTACAGGTTTAGTGGTCAGTCGGGTCAGGACATCACAAAGTGGTATCAAAGACATCCTTCATTTTAATTGTCTTTTTATTTTGGGTAGGTAGATAGGAGAGTAGTAATGTTTTATTTCCTGGTAAATAGTTGTTCTTAGGATTGATGAACCCATGTGTGGGTAAAAGTCCATATGGCCTGGGATGGGACTGTTGCTCATGCTGTCTATGATTATAGTTGATTTTGATTACACCTTTTGTGATTGGAATATATTCATCTACTTACTAATTTTTTAGATTCATAGTATTTACCCTTGTCCTGGTATGGTAAGGATGTAATATTATATTCATCATGATAGGAACATATGAATTCCCATTCTATGAATATTACATGCCATGTAGATTTAATTGTTAAGCTATTTTAAATTCTCGATGCGCCTTGTATGTTATTTTAATGCCTTTTATATGCCATACTAGGTGTTTTTAGTAACATACACAACTTTTAACATCTTTGTTATCTCATTTAATAATTATTTATAACATGTTTAATTATATAATTTTTATTCCTATGTTGAGAGTTATCCCATGAATTTATGATTTTAGTATTAGAATGAGCATATTGTTTGTGCTTGACTATCTTATTACCATTATAAATCATATGTAATTCATATTTTTAGAATTCCAAGATATAAATTTTAATGTGCGAAATTGGTTATTGATGGAAACACATCACTAATCAATTGTAAAATTATTGAGACACGAGCCATTCATTCCATGGGATGACATTTTATAGTTTTAGTTAAATGGAATCCATGTTATTATTAGTAATGTGTATGGGAGATTTATGAATTGGAATTGGAAAAAAATATATAATTGAACCATTATTTATGAACCATATATATTCAAAATATTTTTCGTAAATATTAGGACTATTATTTTTAAAATTAGATAATGTAGTTTTGGTTAGATGGGAGCCACCATGAATTCACAAAGTGTATGAGTGATTTAAAAATTGAGATGTGGTAACCCATATAACTGAAACAATTGTTTTGATCCTTATACTAAGAGACTATTTATAATAAAAATGTTGTTAAATTTTGACATTAAATGTTTTTGTTTCCTTATTAAGTCTCGTACCACTATTGTTTGGGCTTAATGAACCATGTGAATAAATTCATAAATGAACAACTATACCCAAGTAGGTATGTTGGGGGAATATTTCATAAAAAATGAACTACTACCGGATTTTTAAATAATTAATTTTTAAAATGTTTAATATGCTTTTAGTGGAGCCTAAAATGGCTCAATGGGACCCTAGTAGGTCTCTTTTTAATTGTTATTCCCTAGAGATTAAACCTCAAGGGGGGAATGTTTTCTCAATGTGTCGGTTCATTTAACGTGCCCATAGAAATTTATAAGGGTTTTCATGTAAATGTAAAGTGGAATTATTTTTTAATAGTACTCCTTTAAATAATAGAATTCATTTTAATCATCTTGATCTATAATTGTGTGAGGCCTTATGAAGAACTGAATGATGTTTAAAATGGGGTTATGTAAAAAAATGGATAAATTATAATGGGATGTCAATAAATAATGTTCAAAAAGAAGATAAGATAACAAGCCTATTATTCCCAGTGACCATAGTTAAATATTGTACCAAATCACATTGTCTTATTGATAGTAACTGATGTTTTAAAACTGGCCTTTAATTTGTTTTGAGTTCAAATTTATAAAAATGAACAGAATCAATGAAACCATAAAGTGTTCTCTTAGAATTAACCCACATGTAAAGGTAGTTTAAATCATTTCTATGTTTTTCCATGAATAGATTCATTGAAATGGGAATGTGAACATTTTTTATAGGCCTCTTATCCTATAGATAAAACCTATGATGAAGGATATTTAGCATAATGACCATCTCTAGAATGACCCCTTATTAGGTTCGATGCTTTATGTTTCAGTAAAGGGGCTATCCCAATATAGGTAGCACCATCACATCCTTAAAAAATTATAAATGCTCTGAGATTTCTGATGAGTGGTATTTTCATGGTGATGTTGTCTGTATAGGGATTGTAGTTTCGAAAATGATACCCTTTTTTGGAAGGTGGTTGTGGGTTGTTTCGGCCTTAGTTACGAGTGTCAGTATTTGAAAATGGGGATTTATAGTCGGATAAGCATGTTATGGGAAAGATCCCCTACTTAATATGTTATGTGACCAAAATTTTCCTTCGTCTTTAGTGTTGGATGAATCATGGGGTATTTATATTATTTTGATGTGGTATAGGGTAATGTTGATCTAGGTTGGTTATTTTGTACGTGGAATAAGATACTTGAATTCTTAGGGATGATAAGCATATGAATAGTGTATGGTATGTTCTATTTACTCTAGTGATCTCTTTGTAGTTCACATCAACCTAAGTTTTACCATTGAGATGATGAGTGCTAAAATGATCCACTTGGGTTGAGGACAAGATATTCAAGCCTTGAACTATGATTCACCATACATAGGTTATCTCCACGTAGAGTGACCTTGGAGTTAGAAAAATCAAGATCACCCAAATCAAGGGGATGATTTTTAAATAGGATTGGGATTCTTGACATGATTATTAGTTTTTTTTTTGGATTTTATGCCCAATAATATAGCATGTGTGGGAATAGATCTAAATTAGTTCCACACATACATCAAATTATTACTATAATCCAACACTCTCAATAAGCTGGTTTTATATCTATTCGGTTTAATGCTATATAAAGAATGATGGCCACCTCTTTGGACTACAATTAAGTGTCAATGAAGCATGAATTGTTTTTTGAGATACCTTCTTCACTAAATTTTATGACTAGGACAATCCTAAGGTGGGGAGTGTCATGTCATAAGTTTCATAGTGTGTCTTCCATGTAGTGGGAGAACTATCATGGAAATACCATTTCAAAATTGTCGGTTATGATTAAAAATTCCACTATGGTTGTTCATATTTCATTTTATGTTGGTTCTTGCAAGAGATAATGATAGTGTTGTGCATAGATGTATGTACAACCAATGAAGACACCATTGGTCGGGGATAACCAATGATGGGCATGCTGGAGAGACTATGGAATGCATCTAGTGGTAAGAGCATTGTTTTTAATTAATGATGATGCGTTTGTGGGTGATGCTAGGTCATTTAAAATGAAATCAGACAAAGAGGTTCTCGTAACCTATCTCGGTGAATTTTATAGGGTTGTTTTGATACAGTATAGAGAAATTCTCCCCCTTGTAGTGGGACTATCATGGGTCATTTTTTAAAACAGTTCAAATCCTCATAGTTCACTCTTGGTTGAATGATGATAATGCCCCTAACTTTATATCATCTTGGTACACTAAAAGAGTGTCATTTATACTCCACACTAAAAACATAAATTCTATTGGGTTTGATAAGTGGTCTCTATTATAGTGCGATCTAGAATAATGTTTTTCCTTAACAGCATAGCTAGTCATCAGTGATACCTAGGTTCCCAAGTAGGAACACCATAGTTAATATCGTGGACACCACCTTTTCCATTTGACCTGATCACTAGGAAGATAAAACTTTAGGTCCATTGAATGTTATTGGTAATGGGATGTTCATCATTATACCAACGTCTCTCTTGTATGTTTATTTATGGTTTTCATTGGATGGGATCTTTGGGATCTCATTGATTATTCTAAGGTTACATCAAACCCGAGTCGAGTTTAGATGAGTTGTTTAAAATGGATATCGATCCATGTGTTTGGGATCATGTATACACCCATGGTCATGCCAAGGAATAAAAAATTAAATTGGGTTTTGGATAGAAAAATAATTGGAAGATAGTTAAATTCTTCAATGGTTATGATCCAACAATTAATGATGTATCTTCTTCTATAGGAACTTGGTTTTGCTTTGAAAAGTGCCAGTTTACAATACATGAGTTTTGAGTGTAGTCATCCAGGGATGGTACAAATTGATATAACTCTTTCTTATCGTATGAATCCAAGGAGAAACCTCTTAATTACACATCATCATGTCATGCTAGATGTTGTGTGGGCCAGTCATGGATTTTCTTGAAAAGTTTCTTTGACGTGGCTAAGATGGGTAAATTGGTAGTCGACTGATTGTTTATGCTAAGAATCATTCCTAGTACACCATTAGAGTACTTTTTGAATTCTTAAAATATGAGTTCCATCATTGAAATATCATGACACTGTTTCAGACTTAAAAATTCTAGAACCTTGTGGTGAAGGATATGGTGATGTGATCATGTCTCAAGTAAGATGGGATCAGGTATGTTTCATTTCAGTGTTATAATTTAGAAAAAACGCCTTGTATTGAGTTTCTACATCTTATGTATTGTATGTTAATGTGATTTCCTGAGGTGATTTGGTAATTTGTAAATTCAACATAGCCATTTGAACAATAATTCATAACCTAAGTAGGTTGAGTGAAGTTCACTTCATTTCCCTAATGAAACCCAATGATGATATGTTTTATGGTGGGGAGATTGTAGCGCCTTGTGTTTTTGGATGATATTATATTAAAAAGAAATTTGAATATTGATGTTGGTGGATGGTTTATTTTGTAAACCAAAAATAATAACTGAATTATGAGATTTGTGACACTTCAATGTTTTGTTTTTGTGTTTTTTTAAATGCCTGAGAGGTGTGTTTGGTGCTCCATAAATTTTGGGAGTGTCAGGCTCCAAAACCTCAAGCTAGGAAGAGCCGACAAGGGCTCACGGTTTTCCTGAAATCATGCATCATGCTAGTAGTGACCATTTGGCTAGTCTGGAGGTATTGTGGGTGTCACATAGTTTTTTCCAAATGTGCACACCGGGTAACATGACAATGTGACCTTGTACATATTTTCTTCTGAGGGGAACGACATTGTTTACATATGGTTTACCAAACTATGCCAAGGAACCATGCGAACCTCCCCTTGAGTAGTGACCCTCACATAGTTGGCACATGGTTTTTCCAAATGTGCATCCGAACCATGTTCCAAATTAAATTTGGGTGAATTTACAATTTTTTCTATAATTTGATAATGATTAGCCCCCATATTCCCTATTTTCTCTCCTCCCTCTAACATCCCTCTACCTCTCTCATGATGCGCATCCCAAGCCAAACCTAGGATTTACTCTATCTCCCTTATCCATTATCATAATAGAGTTTCATTGGTCCCTATAGATTCATCTAGGTATGCTATAATATCCTCTATCTCATTTATCAGTTTCTATTATCCTCATATATGATATCTTATTGTAAGATACTTCACCCTATTTTTATGGTGTTCATCTATTTCATCAATTTATCTTGAACTAGACCAAATAAATCCTCGATATTTGACGCGTAGGTAATCCTCAGTATAAGGTAGGTTTTCTTATTTCATTCATGATGTTTTGTTGCAATATATACGGTGTTCCATTGCACTGTGCACCAGAAAATTCCCATGACTCCCCACAAATGCTAAATAAATTAACATAAATTGTTTCTCTTCTTTATGGTGTCTTTAGCTTATGGGGAAACCCATCCATAGGATGTTCACTTTGTCGAGAGATAACCCTTTGGGTGTTCCCACCATAAATTTCCTAACTACCCATTCATTGAGATGATAACCAACATGTTCCAATGTGTGTTTCACATGTAATAATTCTAATAATTAATGAATTTACCTAAGGTTAATGGAAGTCCATGAATATACTGTTTTTCCTATGATTCATGATATAGTTGAACTCCCTGATGAAAATGAATTTGGTTAAATTGGTTGACACACACATGTTAAATCCCTCATACTAAATACATATAACTTATACCATTTTCCCAGTGCATAGGCTTCTTTTCTCAAGATTGATACTTAATCCATGTACCACATGCCACATCTCTTATGCGAGTTGATAACTACTAATTCATCATGTCTTATTACTTATTTACCATGCATTATAAATTGATCCAAAGTCCATATTTTAAATACCACTTTACATACATATTATTCCATGTTTAATATACCATATTCTTATGTTTATTTCCTATGTTAATTTCTTTATAGCCTAGTACTTTTGTTTAGACTTATGTCGATTGTATTTGGCCTTAAGTCATGTTTTTTGGATAGGATAAAATTATTGGTCTTTACTTCTTTTCTTATGGTATATTCAAGTGCCTTGTAATGAAATTAGTTTGAGAATTATATGGATCATTTTCTTATGAGATGTGAGAGATCATGGGGTCTGACATAAGTGCATCGTTAATGGACTCGTTATACTTGGCTTGGTAATACTTGATACCTGACCTGTCGTGCCTACCTTTTTCCTCACCTTTAATAGAGCGTTGTGGGTCGTGATTTTCTTAAAATCCATTGAGTGTGGTTGATTTCTTGCGGATGTTGGGATGTGGGAGGCATGGTGGGATTGGGTTCCTTTGTCGTACCTTATTGTACCTTCCTTTTCCTCACCTTCTCTAGAGCATTGTGGGATTTTGGTAGTGGTTCAAGAGAGAAACTGTCCCCTCTAAGAGATACTTGGTTTCCCTTGTACATTTTATTAGGGAGGTTTATTAATAATATTGGGTGACATTGGTTCCCTGGGGGAGAAACCGTGGATGGACCCATTGGAAATATGGTTATACCATGCCTCGAGTGATACTCATTCCCTTATTTGAGATACATGGTATGAAATTATAGTTTACCAAACCATATGTGATATAGGGGATACTGTTACGAGTCACCTTGGATGGAATCTATTATATTGGTTATGATAAGGGCTCCTATTGAGACCATTTTAATTCCAAAATAGACTTCCTTGGATGGGCTCATGATATCATACTAGGATTTGACGGATGCCTTGCATAGATAACTTGTGGTGCCTTATTATTGTTATTGGTATGATTACAGTATGAGAATGCTCAAATGATGTCCTATGGGTTTGGTATCCAATACAAAGATCAATCTTGTGGTCAACCCACTCTGTTGCAAAGCCTATTTAAGTCACTATATTGTACTTAACTAAAGGAGGAACATCAGATGTTGACATCTGTTCTATTATGGATGTAGATATCAACCACATTATCATATTGGTAAATTTATCATAATGTGATGAAATTAAGATAAGTTTTCAGAAAAGTCAAATTAATATTTACCAAATTAAATGGTTGAGGTGGTGGAGTTGCAAGAATCAAAGGTTGACCAACTCCAATGGTTGTTTGGTCACACGTTTCATTTTGTTGTGAAACATCATTCATCAGATGATTACCAATATATAATAGAGTTGGTAAATGTTTATGATGATTATCTTGTATGATGAATGTATGTGTAACATTATATTTTTAGGTAAAATGTCTTTAAATTTTATATTTTTAATAATATATTAGTTTCTAATTCTATCATGTGAATGTATGATGAAATTATAGACCACATAATCAAGTGTGTATAATTTACTTTTTTATTAATTTATTTGAATAATTGTTTGGGAGAATGTTTTTTGAGTGTGTGAGAAGTGTGACTTAGTATGGGGAGTGGGGTTCCACATATTTCCATTTCTGGTATACTAGGTTTAGTTTAGATTTTCAAAATTATTTTTTTGGTAGCATGGAATCACTAACATGTTGATCTTTTGGGAGTTTTAAGTTTCAAAATTCAGTGATTTCACCAAAAATAATTCCTAATAAAATTCCTCTAGTGTTATACACTAGGAATAAAACATTAATATATAATAGCTGATAATGATTTAACAAATATATTTCACACAATTAGTACATATTAATATCCCAATGTATTCAAAGAGAATTAAATAGATGTACCCCATTGAAAGATACTATGTTGATCCTACATTTTTTTGGTCTTCCAGAAAACACCATCCCCATATATATATAGTGATTTAGTTGGACCATAAAAATGAAAATTGGATTTTAGGGAATTTATATTCACATATATTTCACCCATACTACCTTCTTTAGAATTTGAATCATGTTAATGGTACACATTATCTATTGACAAACCCCCACTTATTTGGGACATTAATAACTCATCATATACCAAAATATATGAATTAATAAACTAGTTTACTATTGAATCAATGATCGTATATAAGACAATATTAATAAATAAGTGAGTTATATTCTATATGGAAATTTAAAAGATAAATCTAGGGAATTTATTGAACTCTTACCTATTTAATAGTTTGATGTGATGTAATTCAAAGAAAATGTTGACCTATATAATTGGGACTTGAGAGAATGTCCAAATCTAATGAAACAAATAGTAAAATTTTCTACTTGAAACATTATAAATTATGATAATTGTGATATTATTTTATTAAGACTATGCTAAAAGGATACAATGGGATAAATCCAACACTCAGAGGGGTGAATCAATATTGGTATAATGTTAGCACAATTTCTACTTTTATCCTTTATTAACTCTTTTCTTGTTCTGTGAATTAATATTATTCTTTATTTATATATCCTTTAATAGATTGTTCAGGCATATGTGAATAGAAAATCATCATGAAAAGAAAACCATGGTTTTTTATCATAGATTTTCACCCTTAGAATGACTACTTACCCGATGTACTGTAGTTTTTATCCCACTATCACATAGCTTACATGGTATTATAAAAAGAAACATGAGAAAGGATATGAACTTAGACCCATTATACTGTTACTAAATATATATAAGGAATTAAATTCCTTTTCTTCTATAATATATATTGGAAACATGATTTATCTTTAACTTATTGAAACTTATCTTCTATTAGAATGTTTCATCCATCCTTAATGGTGAATGTCTCATATTCATTCTCAATCATTGATTTTTTTTCATTCATCAATATAATTTAGTATTATAGGACATGTAATCATTTGGGATATATATATATATATAATCATTTAAAAGAATCTGATAGAGTCATGATTATCTCTTTCTCTAATTTTCTTTTTTTCTTCATTTGTGTTTGGTATGTTAGATCAGAATGAATCCCTAGTTCACTCTCTACCATAATTTTATACTTCATGTGTGAAATATGCAAAATATTTATTCTTCTTCTTTCCATTATAATTTTATGATATGTATTTTTACATGATTGAAGATATCTTTATATTATTTCTTCTTTTAACATATAGAACATTTTTAATACACGCGAAATTTATTTTTTCAAAAACATTCTACTTTTTTTAAAAATATATACTCATAGATTTATTATAAATAATATTTATCAACAAAAAATACCAAAATTATCACAATTTATATCCCAACATATTTGATCTTACATCAAATTAAAAATGTATTTTAATTGAACTAATGATGTAATATTCTTTTCTTTCTTTCAAAAAGATATTTCATCATATAAATATAAGGAATTAAGCTACAAGAGGGGGTTAATTATAATAAAATATTTGATTTTCAATTTCATCACACCTCAAGGTGAAATTTAATGATAAATTTAATATTTTTATCAAATCATAATTTATTATAGTAAGATTTATAATGGATGTGTAAATTAAAAGTGATTAAAGGAAATTATAAAAAAGATAATTAGTATATATTGATAAAATTAAGTTTATTGGGAATTCATAGTATTAAAAAACTAAAATAACTTAGATGAAATTAAAAATAAAATATAGTATTAAATTAATTATAGGGTAATGATTAAAATCATTAAAATAAAAGAAAATAGTGGTATCAAACTACTCTTTTAAACTAAAGTTTATGGTGGATCAATTAAAATAATACAATATATATTCTATTTCTATCCCTAGAAAACCTTGACCATAAAATCATAAAAATTTAATTCTATGTTCCTCTAACTATAATCCTTAAACAAGATAATAAACACAATATCTATCAATACATACCCAAAATGTCTAAAATTTATAGGCTCAAATTAACCTCTATCTTCCTATCCCTAGAAACCCTCAATATCTTTAATTATATTCAAAACGAATAAAATTTTAAATTTTAAGATCTTTAAAAAGTTAGCCTCAAATAGATTAAGCTCTTAAAAAACATTTAGAAAGAAAATATTACACTACCAATAAGTTCTTTTACCAGTATGTAGTCACTCAAATTCAAGACGATCAAAATATTTTCATTTTTTAGTTCCTAAAATACAATCCTGTTATAATTACCCATAATTTTTATGCATTGATACTAATTAAATGTTGAAAAATATTCATTACAGAATATAAAAAATATAATATAAGACAATATAGGTATTATTTATTTAGAATCTAAGAAACCTAAACAACTGGTTCATAAGATATATTCATTTTCTCCCAATTATTTCGTCATAACTAGACCCCTTATTGACAAAACGTACTTAATACCCTTTTTCATGAACATGGCAATAGAAACATGTGAATGGGTGGGCTCAGATTATTAGTAAGGGTAAAAAAGGGAGATACTAATCATATCCTAATCATGAGACATAAGAACATAACATTTTGTAATTTTATCCTACATATGAAAGATCATGATATCATGCCATGTGATAAATCATGAAAGTCTATAGAAATCAATGAACAAAATCCCAACATTCATAACATAAGAAATAATTTTTTTTCATACATATAATTAATGAAAATCATTACATAATAGTCAAGGCTCATTTCTAAGAGCATCACAATAGACAATGTCCTTTACTAAATTGAGTTCAATCCTCATTCTAGCCTTGTATTACATAACCAAGGTCATTTTTTATTTTATCCATTTCTATATCATGAGATATAAATATTTACCCAATTAATTAGATGGAGATATTGTTATCACCCATATCATGATGAAATCATTATTATGTAGGACACAAAAACATTCATCATTCATCATTGCATAAACTGATGAATAAAATGGGTTTCATAAACATCATTCCACTATAATCCATATAAAACAATTGAATTTGTTAAATATAATTCCATAATAAAAAATAATAATAATAGTAGTAATAGGTATATAAACATATCCCAATTTAAAAAATTTCATCTTTGATAGAAAATAATTTTTTTAAAACTCTGGAAATAAATTCTTAAGGAAAATATCATTTCTTCTTCAAAAAAGTATCCTTTAATCAAGATGACAGAAAATTTGAAAATAAATTAATTTATTTAAAAATAAACATGAAATCATATTAAATAATTTTCATGTAAATAAGGAATAATGAGTGCCTAAAAATACTTTCATCCTATATTATTTTTAAATCACTTTTCTCATACTTTTTCTGGAAAAGTCAAAACGTACCTCGTATCAAATAAAGACAAAAGAGTCTTTTCAAACCATTTACAATAACTGAAAAATGGGTAAAATTTACATTAATATTTTTATAGTAATATAAATAATATTACATATTTAGGAAACATGGATGTTGATGATAAATATACCATAGTAAATGCTTACATATAAACGATCTCAAATGTTAATTAGATTTTGATATTATCCCTTACCTTAGGCCTGATATCCTTTTTATGTATCTAATCCTATTGTACAATGATTTAAATAATGTCATTGACTTATTCTAGAATCATATTAATTTTTATGAAATAATATATGATCATATGATCATTTGTTTGTTAATAACATTTCATTATTAGTTGTTATTCAGCTATTTACAACTTTATTTGCATATGCTTGTTTTCTTGAATAAGTTACAGTTCTCCTTAATATGTCAACTTATATCATTAAAAAAATGATATGAAAATAATATATACCAAATTTATTCATTCATTACATTTATATAATCACAATTTAATAAATATTATGTAGAATGAATCTCATCGCATCATGGAGATGGTAGGTCGTACGTACATTCGATCAATGATATAATTACCATAATTGTTGAATGGAATTTAAGTGAATATTGTATATTATTTAAATATAAATATCTTGATACAATAAACCTATATAATTTTTATTTCCATCAATAAAATCATCCATTTTAGGTGGTTGTAAAAAAAATTGCACCATGACGTGGAGATGGTTAGTCATACGTACACATGCGTTGTGATTTCGTTTTTCATATGATGGATAGAAAGTGGAATATTTTTGTTACACTATCATTATAACATCTCATTATATAATTTATAATATATCTATTACTTCATAATGAAACTACTAATTTAAAGTATGTATAAGAATAAATAATTTTTAAATAATTAGTAGAAGAGATTACCTCTTCTTCGACATGCTTCCTCTAAATCTACTCTTAGAGAACGAGAGTAGGTCTTTTGAGAAGAAAAGAACCTATATAATGTTACTAAGTATGTTTATATGCAAATATTTTATGGTAAGGACAATATTTAAGTATCAAAGTGAGGCGAAGAGGTGAGGGATAAGGTTCCCTTTTATAATTGAGGTGAGGGGAACTTTTGGGATCATCAAAAATATTAATATATAATAAAATAAAACCCCATCCAGACACCTATGAAATTTCTCAATATAGAAGACGATGTTATATAGTGTTTTTATATCATCAAAAAATATATTTTATACTAGTTTGACACTCAATTTAAACCTTATTATTTTAATTAACAATTAGTTATTCTATTTAATTTTTAACTAGGGTAACAAATATTTCAATATTAAAAGGGCGAAATATTTACTTATTTAATGTAAATTATAACAATAAAAATAACTTAGAAAATTTATACCACATAATAATTATTATATATTTTTAATTGTTTGGAATTTTTTATTAATTTAATAAATCCTTTTTTGATAAATATTAAATTGTGTCAATTTTGAAATTATTCAATTAATTTATTTTAAACAAATATCAAGACAAAAAGTTAACATAAAAAACCATTTTAATATATTAATATGTGGTCAAGGTAATCTATAAAATTTATTAGAAATATTAATTAGACCAAAATATACTTATTTTCATATTATTAGTAACATTTACATGTTATATATGTTAATAATATAATTACGACCTAAATTTTGTTTTATTATTTAATATACATATTTTTTGAAAAAAATTTTAAAAAAAATACTATGATGAACATAAATTTTAATTATTTCTTGAGTAATATTTTTAGTCAAATTTATCTTTTGGAAAAATAATCATTTAAAATATTATACTTATTAAATTATGAATGTGACAACTATAACATCACTATAAATAAAATAATATATGTTTCACAATATCTTCTATAAGTCTCCAACATGTCACTAACTCAATACTTGGATGGTTATGGTCGAGATATAATTTAAAAATAAGATTTTGTCCTATGTTTGGGACGTTTGATGTTATTATTTTTCTAATAAACATGTTTTATTTATTTCTCATCAATTAATTAATATTTACACCATCAAAGTATATGTTTTTAAATTAATTATTTTTCTTCTAAAAATTAAAAATTAATTACCATGATAAATAAAATAATTTTATATTTTAAATGATTATTTATAATCGAATTTATCTTCTGTATAAACTTATTTATAAATTATATAGTATTATAATTAGAGTAAAATATATTTGAATTTTCTTTAAATAAAATAAATTAAATGACCAAATCTTATTCAAGTGGCTTCCAAAAAACAAAATTTTGACCCAAGTATAATTTATATAGAAACACACTCATACAATAATATTAATAAAAAAATTAGGTTAACTTTATAAAAGTATTATTACACTTAAATACTGATTTAACCTTTTTGTGTGTTAAAAACAATTATCGAGATTACTATTCATAATGTTGAAAAATAAAATAAGTCTATTTATATAATATGGACCAAATGATTAAAAATATGGATTCCCTTTTTTAATATTCAAATCATAGATGTTTTAGTAGTTAATTAAATTTTAATTCTATTGTCGGTAAGAGGTATCAAATTTTAAAAGTTAAAAGAATACAAAAGATTTAAATATTTTTACATATTAATTCAATATAAAATTAATGATAATGTCATAAATTATATTGAATGATTAAAATATATTATATTTATACTTTAAAACAATTAAATATTATACTTTAATGATATACATTATTTGGATGTAAAAGGTTGTTTTTAATTAAAATTTAGTGTATTTTTACTATTCATCAAAACATGAAAGTTATAAGAAAAAATATTAAAAATTCATCTAAAGTCAACTTTTATACCCCGATTACAAATAAAATATTTATTTTTTCATATAAAAATTAATAATAGTTAAATTCTAAATTTAAAATGGGGTCACCACTAAAATATGGATAATTGCCCTTTTGAAAAATATAGGTTGTTTTTACATCAAATAGGTTTTATTAAAACTCTATGACAAAAATATCTATTGGATGAATATAAAAAATATTTTAATAAGTATATATTGTATATATATCATTAATTTTATTTATTAATAGTAATTCATTCAATTTATAAAAAAAAATTGAAATTGATTTATATTTTTCATAAATAATTTGTAGCGAATGACTTCACCATATATTTTAAAAACATAGTCACATTTATTCCTGATATCATAAAGGCTAGGTTAAAATGAACATTTTATACTAATGGAATCTCACAGTTTGTTTAAACTCATGGTTACGTGTGATTAAATCTTTTGAAAAAGAAAAACTATTTTGAGGAAATATTTCATAAAAACATCTAGGTGTCACATTATACCCACTTTAACAAAATTACTCACTAGAAATTGATCACATCGATACAAATATATGAGGAAATATGTCCCTCATTATATCCTAAAGTTTTAATGTATCTTCATAAAATTGGTGTTTCTTCTTTAAAACTTTATCCAAGTGAGTGGTTTTATTTCGCATAACACATTCACTATGATCCTGAATCTCTATCAATTTTTCTTCATAAAAAGGTTCTTGCTCTGGAGGTATGAATTTTGAGCCTAGTACATGTGAGAGATCAGGTATGTACTTTCTTAGAAGAGATATAAGGAAGACATCATGAACTTGAGAGAGATTTTGCGGAAGCACCAATTGACAATCTACCTTCCCAAAATGATTCAGAATTTCCAAAGGACTTATACACATATGGAGAATTTTACAATATTTAAAAATACCATTATTCTCATTCAGGTAGATATTCATAGAAAATCCTTGTCACCCACTTAAATGTTTATTTATTTTCTTCAGTTTTCATCGTAACGTTTTTATTGACTATGAGATTTTCTAATGAGTTGTTTAATAGATCTGAGCTTTTATTTCATTTAATCAACAAGATCAGCTCATAATATCTTTCTTTCCCAAAATCTATCCTAGAAAGTTGGAGTTCTTCAATTATTTACATATAGGGATTCATAAAAATCTATTTGAATAATGGATTGAAAGCTATTATTGTATGTAAATTCATGAAAGTTATGTGTTGAACTTAAAAACCATTGATATCTATAGAGAATGATCTCAAAATGTCATATAAAGTTTTAATTTTCCTCTCTGACTGACTATATTTCTGAGGATGATAAGCAGTGATGAAACATAACTCTATAACTAGAGCCATCTGAATATTTCTCCATAACAAAAATGAAATCCTCAAATACCAATAAGATATAATGGAAATTAGTACTTCAAGAAATATTAGCACTTCATGTACATATATCCTCGAAAGCTGATCAAGAGAGAAATCCTATTTAATAGAAATGCAGTCTGATGACTTCATAAGGCAGTCAATTATAACCCATAAGTCATTATGAACTTTTGATGTTTTGGGAAGTCGGATGAGAAAGTCTATAGAGTTTTTTTCTATTTATATTCTGTTATGTGTAATATTTGTAAAATCCCATTGGACTTTTGTCTCATAGTGTTAAATTTCTAAAAAACCAATTATTGAGAGGTATAATCAGAAAAATATCTTTTCATGCAATCCCACTAGAAATACTCTTTTAGGTCCATGTATATCCTCATACATGTAGGTTCAATGGATAATTATGAACTATGATCCTCATCCTATATCTCCTTCTTTAATCCTAGTATGGTAGGAATAAAAACCAAATTCATGAAACATATTATTCAATCACAATCATGTTTTAATTCTTTAACATTTCTCACCATCTTTTTTATCTCAAATACTTCTTTATGTGCCTCTTTAATCTTCACTTTTATAGACGGTTAAAAATTCAACTGATAAAGATACGATTTTTAACCTTGCTTTAAAATTTCTAGATCCATATTTTTCAAATACATATATATTGGATCTTTGGTTATCCTCATTATGGATAGGCTAGCATGGTCTTTTAGAATCAAAGCATATGCCACCTTGTTCCCTTTACCGAGGTGGTGATGTGTTGAGAATTCATAATCTTTAATAAACTCCAACCATCTTCTTTTGAAAATATTCAACTACTTTTGTGTGAAAATAAGCATTAAAATTTTATGATTAGTATAAATATCACACCTTTCACCATAATGATAATTCCTCCATATCATCAATTGAATGTTTACCAAAGCTAACTCTAAAACATGACTTGGGAGATTTTGCTCACTGATTTTCAATTGTCATGGTGAATAATCTATCACTATATCATTTCACATGAGAAAACATCCCAACCCCTTTTTGGATACATCACTTTATATCACAAACCTTTCTCAACTGCAAGGTAGTGTGAGCATAGGTGAAATATATTACATTATTATGAGTTTTGAAATTCTATTCACATTACACCATCCACGTGAACTTGACTCCTTTATGAGTCAACATGGTGAGTGGATTAGATAATCATGAAAATCATTCACAAGACATTGATAATATCCACCCAAATCAAGAATGCACCAGATCTTAGTTTCTTTTGTTTGTCTTGTACAAATTCCAATAACTTTTGTTTTTTTGGATCCACTAATATCCCCTCTAATGAGATTATGTGACCAAAAAATTAAACATTTTGAACCCAAAATTCACACTTGGTACATTTTTTATAATGCTTTTCCATTATCATGGCCTTCAATACAATTATAAAGTGATATTTATATTCTTCCTTACTCTTTGAATTGACAAGAATATCATCTATAAATACTTCCCCAAACTGATCAATATTGTATCTAAAGATTCTATGCATTATACCCATGCAGATAACAAGGGAATTAGTAAGAACAAAAGGAATCACTATAAATTCTTAGTTTGCATACCTTGTACGAAATGTCATATTTGGTATATCCTCCTTCATTAACAATAATTGATGATATATTGATAAAAGATCAATATTGGAAATGTATTTAGATCTGCGTAGTTGGTCAAATAATTCATCAATGCATAGAAGAGTATATTTATTATTGACATTGATCTTATTATATTTCACGATAATCAATGTAGATCCACATTGATACATCATTATTCTTAATAAAGAGAAAAGTTTCAACCCAATGTGATGTACTAGGGAATAGGAATCCCTATTTAGGATTCCCTTGGATTTCCTTTTCCAATTCCTACAACTCAATTGGGGACATTCTATATGGTTTCATTGAAATAATAAAAGGATTTTGTTTTTGTTCTATTGAAAACACTACTTCATGATTTGGCTGAAAACGTAGAAATTCATCTAGAAGAAAATCATCAAACTATCATAAAATGGGTATATAGTTTATTGTGATTTTATCCCCAATAATTTGAGAGAGATAACCTTCATTTATATGGATGATGATCCCTAATATGGATGATATTTCTACTAGAAGGTTATATTCCTCCTTGCATCGATAGATGGTCATAAATTGATCTAGAATATAATATTTTACTTTCGATCCTTGAAAATTGATATGAGATCCACATGGAGAAATCCAATCCTTGCCAAAAATCTAAAAAATGCCACTTTAGGAAGGATCCATGATTTTCAGGAAGCACTTTCCCAAAAAAATCTACTAGAGAAGAATTTTAATCTACTAATGTGACCATTGTTCCATTAAAAGTTTTCATAGTTAACTGAACATATAATTGTTGAGGAAATACGATGACACCATATGAAAATTATTTAGGGATAAAAAGTTGGTGGATCCATAAAAAAATAAAACATTTACTATATTAGATGATACACTATGTGTACCTTTCCCCACTTCATTATCATACTCTACATCGCTGATAGTGATCACATGTGAATTTATTTTTCATTTGGACATAAGAGTTTATTGACATTGATCATCATCAAGTACACTTTCCATAGGGAATTGAATAGAATTATGCACCATTTCCTTCAACATGTAACATTTAAATATAACAGGTTCACTATGTTTATCCATTTCTCTATTCTCATAATTAAAAATAATTTTCCCATAACTTCAACATTCAACAACATGATGAAATTTTATTCCACACATAAAACATTTACTAGTCTATTTAAGAAATTTTCCACCATAATTATTTCCAAACATTGAACAGAAGGGAAAGATCGTCAACATTTCAGTGTGATCATTAGATTTTCCCATGAATTACATTTTTCTCTTCTTATCAAACCCATAATACTTATGGGTTACTCCAATTTCCATTTCAACCTTGAGATCACATCAAATGATTTCTTTAAAGTAATTGATGTACCTTATTGATAATGCCATTTAGAGACTTGGTTTTAAGCCATTAGCTATTCGATCAATTTTTTTTTCTCAATTTGGATAAAAATTTTAGAAGCATATCATGAATGTCTTGGAAAATATTCATCATAGGTACCATTGAATTTGTCGTCCTTTTTCTTAATGTCAAGGTAATACTTCTCTGTCTTTTTTCGAAGAGTACAAGGAATGTAATTTTTTGAAAATGATGTTCTTGAACTACTCACATTCCAAGGATTCAATGTCATCCATTTGCATCATATTCTTGATATGGTTCCACCATTGATCATATCCACATTCCAAAAAATATTCTGCTGAGAAAAATTTATCATATTTGGAACATTGCAAAGAAACAAATATCTTTTCTATGGTAATGATCCATTTCTTAGCCACTAATGGATCAGAAAACCCAATGAAAGATGGTATACACTTCCTCATAAAGGATTCAACAGAATGTTGTTCCCTCCATTGCTCATTTGAAAGTCCAACATGGTTCATATATTGACAAAATTGTGTGAGAAGATATATACTATTTTTCATTCAATCTCCCATAATATTTGGTTGCTTAAGAGGAAAATAATTTCATTTCCTGTCACACTCAGCATTAATGAGCTTCCTTCCAGTTCCATCCATTGACTAAAACCATGACGCATAGTGTGAGAAACACTAATCATAACTGAAAAACCACATAATCAAGAACAATATTTCAATTTAAGACACATTAGGTTTTATCATATATTATTCATAGCCACTTCTAAAAGAATAGGGTTGTAACATATACTCAGTCATATCCTTTAGGTTCTTACTATAGTTTTCTCATCATAGTTTCCAAAGGTTAACTATAACTTTCCTTTGATACCAACTATAATGACCCATACATTACATACATTTATATTACCTCAACGTTAAATAAAATTCATTAAAAAATATAATAAATCCATGATAAAACAATATATGTATAGTGTCATTAGAAACTAGGAACATAATCAACTGGTTTAGAAGAAATCTTCTTTGTCTCCCACTTATTTTGTCATAACTGGACCCATTTTCGACATATCTTAATTAATACCCTTCTTTATAGCCTGGGGAGAAGAAACATATTAAAGAGTGATCTTAGATTCTCAGTAAGGGTAATCTACAAAGATATCAATCATATCCTAATCTTTAGACATAACAACAAAAAATTTGATAATCTTATCCAATATATGAAATATCATGATATCATGCCATATGATAAATCATGAAAGTTCTGAAGAATCATTGAACGTATTACCAAAAGTCATAACATAAGACATGATATTTTTTGGCATACACATATTCCTAGAATATTATTTTATATTAGTCAAGGATCATTTCAAAGACTATAATTGTGAATAAAGTCCATTACAGAACTGAGTTCATTTCTCATTCGCGCCCTATTTTACTGAACCAAGATCATTTTTTTAGACATGTTTATATCATGACATATAAATATTTGTCCAATGTATTAGGGGGATATATAGATCCCACTGATCTTATAATGAAATAATTCTTATGTATGGAAAAAAATTAATTATCCAAAATTGCATAATCCAAAGAAAAAAATGTGTTTCTTAAACATCATTCCACCATAATACATATAAAAAAATTGATTTCATAAATAAAATCCAATCATAAACACAATAAAATCGTAGTAATAGTAGGAATAGAATCATAACCATATTTAGATAATTTCATCTTAGGTAGGAAATAATTTGGTAAAACACGTGAAATTAATTATTGAGGAAAATATCATTTCTTCTTCAAAAATGATTTCTTTTTTCAAAAAGCCACTCAATATTAAAAGAAAATAATTTAATAGAAAATAAAATTGAAATCTTGTGAAATATTTTCATGGAAATTTAGTGTTTTTAAAGAGTAAAAATGTGTTCCGGCTGTATAAGTTAAAAAAATATTCTCCATGTACTTTTTACAAAAAAGTAAAAAAGTAACCTTTATAAAATAAAACAAAAGATGACCTTTATACCTTTTAATAAAATTAAAAAATGGTTAAAATTAATTTCAAAAATATTTATATGCATAGAAATAATATTACACATTTTGGAAACAGGGATGTGGATAATTAATATATCCCATGAAATACATATGTACAAACAATCCCAGATATTAATGAGATTGAAAAATTATACGTTACCCTAGATCTGATATATTTGATATGTATATGAACTACCTATATAATGATTTAAATAATATCATTTATATAATCTAGAATCATATTTATTTTTATGATATAATATATGATCATATTGTCATCTGTTTTTAATAACATTTTATTATTACTTGCTATTCAAGTATTAAATACTTCATTTTATTAAGCATGTTCTGTCGAAAATGTTTTACTTCTCATTCTTAGGAATTATTTATATAAATAAAACAATATGAAAATGTTATATACCATATATATTCCTTATATAAATTTAAATAATCATTCTTTAATTAATATCATGTATAATGAATTGCATCGCATCGTGGAGACTGTAGGTCGTACGTACGCATGAGCGACAATATTATTCCTATAATGGATGAACGTCATTGAAGAGAATGGTGAATAATATTTAAAAACAAATACTATGTTATAATAATCATATAGAGTTATTTTTTCCATCATTATTCACATCCATATAATGGGTGTTGAAAAATATATTACATGATGGCATGGAGATGGTAAGTCGTACTTACGCAAACATGTTGTTTTCGTTATTCGTAGGATGGGTAGAAAAATGAATATTGTTGTTCGATACTAATAATAATAAAATATTTCTATATAATTGACATTGGAGTGATTACATTATAATTAAACAACTCATGAGGAATAAGTATAAGAAGAATGAAGTATGACATAATCAGTATAGGAGATTACCTCTCCTTCGGCATGCTTCATCTATATCTCTTCTTAGAGCACTTGAGTTGGTATTTTTAGATTACAATAACCTCTGGAATGTAACTAGGTAAGTTGGTAATGAAAAATGGTAGAGTATGAATTTTTATGAAGTCTCAATGTCAAGTGAAGAGGTGAGGGTGGAGGTGACCTTTTATAATTGAGGTGAGTGGCACTTTTGGGATATACAAAAATTTTAATTCATAATAAAATCAAACCCCATCCAAAAACATCCGAAATGTAAAATTTTTTAAATATGAGATAAGATAGGGTATTAATCTCTTAAACCAATATATTTTAGATATTTAATGCAATCAATGTAAAACATATCATCTTAATTAAAACTCACTTATTCTATTTAATTTTTAATTAGGGTAACAAATATTTCCATATTCAAAGGGAGAAAAATTTACTTATATAATGTAGATTAGAATATAAATATATAAAATTTAACATTTTATACCATATTATAATTATTATATATTATCAAAAAAATTTATGGTTTTTAAATAAATTAATATAAAATTTTATTTAATAAACAATCAATGGTTTCAATTTGGACACTATTCAATTCATTGATTTTTAAAAAATATTAGGATAAAAAGTTATATTTGAAAAAATTATATTTTTAAATTATTAAGAGGTAAAAGTAATCTATTAAATTTATTAGATATATTAATTATCCCAAATATATATTTATTTTAATATTTTTAATAACATTTATTTGTTATATCCATTAATAAAATAATTACTATAACAATTTAGTGTAATAATTTAGTTTACTTATTTATTGAAAAAAAACTAAAAATAGAGTAATATGATGAAGATAAATCTATTAGTTTTCATAATAATATTTTTTGACTAATTTATATTCTAGAAAACCAACATTTAAAATTTTATACTTATTAGATTACAAACTTGACAACTTTAACATCATTTGAAATAAAATAATATAATTTTCCCAATCTCATATATAAGAAACCAAAAAGTCCTAACTAGACCTTTGGATGGTTATGGAAGACATATACTCAACCCAAAATATTTTTTCAAGTGTTTAGATTTTTTAATGCTTATAAAAATTTTAAAAAATTGTTTTATTGATTTCTCATCAATTAATTAATTTTTACCTCATCAAAGTATAAGTCTTTAAGGTAATTATATATTTCAAAAAAATGAAAAAAAATTACCATGATAATGAAAAACATTTTATACTTAAAATGAGTATTTATAATCAAATTTATATTCTGTATAACTTTATATAATAAATGATATAGTTATTAAAATTTGAGTAAAGAATATTTAATTTTTTTAAATAAAAAAAATTAAAAGCCCCAATCACATCCAAGTGGCTTCGAAAGGACTCGATATCGGCCCAAGGAAGATTTTTGTTGAAATAGGCTCATCCAATTATATAAATACGTGTCTTATGGTAACATTATAATATTATTCTTACCTTCAATTACATAACTGTCTCTTTTACCTTTTTTAAGAAAAGTACCAATGTTACTATTCATATAACCCTAAAATATAATAAAGATATTTACATAATTTTATACATACATATTAAAACTATAAAATTAATTTTATAAAATTCTAAACCAAGATTTTTTATTAATTAATTTAAAATTAATCTCGTTGTTGGAAAGAGAGAACTTGTTTTAAATGTTAAAACATTGTAAAAGATTAAAAGGTTTTTACTTCTGAATTCAATGTAAAATTAATTCTAATGACATAAATTATATTTATTACTAAAAATATATTCATTTATACTTTTAAACCCTTCAATATTATCATTTATCCATATAAATTATTTTTATAAATAAATTTGTTTTCATTTAAAAATTAGTGTATTTTTAAAACTCATTAAAACTTAAAAGTTGTCGTGAAAAATATTAAAATTTCATCCAAAGTTAATTTTTATATTCTACTTCAATGAAAATGTTTATGTTTTCCAATGAAAATTACTAACATTTCAAAATATTAATTGAAATTTGGTACACTACTGAAAGGTGGAATATTACCATTTCGAAAAGTATTGGTTTTTATACATCAAATTGGGTTTATTCATACCTTATGAAAAAATATCTATTGGATAAATATGTAAACTATTTTATTATGTATAAAACTTATATATTTTATTAATTTAATTTTCTAATTGTAATTCACTAAATTTATTAAAAAACAAACAGAAAATTGATTTTCATTTTTCATATAAAATTGGTAAAGAATTAATTCACAAAACATTTTTATAAGTTAGTTATTTATATTAACTCTAACTAACAGCTAGGTTAAAATGAAAATTTTATAAAATTATAATCAATCAGTTCGTTTAAACTTATAATTGCGTGTAATGAAAACTATTGAATAATTAATATTATTTAGAGAAACAATTTCATAAAAAATTTCAGGCATTACACATTTAATACGTTAGTTTTTAGTTTTATTTATAGTTATTAATATAAGTAACTTCAGCACTTGATTTCCTAAATCTCTAGGATAAATTTAAATAGTATAAAACTTTATTATAATCTTCTAATGCGTAGGTTCTGGGTGTAGCTGAATTGTGTTGTGGGTCATGCCAATCATTTATTTTTCCATAATCGATGATCAATGTAAGATTTAAAAAATAATAAACATCATGATCTATGTAATTGAATCAAATAATGAGGAATATTAATAGAACATCGTGAAATTTTCTATTTTTATAAAGTAGAAAGTCAAAATATTTAATATCGTTTCGCATTACCAAAATTTTATAATTTTAACAGCAACTATATTTTTTAATACATGGGAATTTTCATCAATCCCGTTGTTTGATTCTTCTCTATCATGGATTATAGTGGTCATTTCATTCTCAAAAAAATAACTCCATTATTTACACTCCTCATTAATAGTGTTAAGTCTCCTACAAATTTTATATACATCTACACCCTTCCATCGAAATCCTTCTCCATCATTTCTTACTCATCGTCAAGGCATATGATATCCATTTATATAATTTTAAAACTACCTAAAATACTAATAACAATTTCTTTTGGAAATTTATATATAATAACTCTGAGTGAAATTATTGATTTATCTTTGATTATTTAAATATATGTTCATCCCATATTTTTGTTTACTCTTATATAGTATATTTTTATAAGAAATTTTTATTTACACCACTTTATATAGATATTGTGATGTATATGAGATTGAAATAATTTATACTTTCATTGTATTTGATTCAACTAACCTAACTCCTTCTTTTAGGCTTGATTTTCTTTATCAATATTGCAACATAATAAATATGATTTTTCTACCACTGTTTTTAATATAATTACTATCTATTTATTATCATCTTTATGTGGAATCTTATTAAATTATGTTATTAAAATACATATACTTTTAATACCATCAAATAGTTGAGAGGCATCTTTCTTTGATGATACACCTCTATATATATTTTCATCCCTTTTCATTAATTTCTTCAATGTCATAGTAAATTTATCTTTTATGTTTTCATTATATGATTATTCACAAGATTATTCAAATATAAATTTAATATATCCTTAGAAATGAAAAAAACATATGTTAAAAAAACCAATTATGAAAATTAAACAGATGTGTGAACTTATCTCATACTAATTAAAAGGATCACAATGGGTTGTGTTTAAAACTAAGAGGAGTCGGGTGAATCGGTGTTATAATAATTCTAGTACAATTTTCAATTTTATCCACCATCACCATATTATGTGTTTAGTAAATAGATATCATTCATTATTATCTAACCTTTGGTTTATAATGCATGTAGTTGTAGATTGAAAAAAAGTAAAAATAGAAGACTACAATTTACTAATATGATTCTCCACCCTTCTAATGACTAATTCCCTGGTATATCTTGGATCCTACTCACATAATGATTTATTATTATTATTATTATAAAAAGGATCATGATAATGGGTATGCATTTTGATATGTAATCCTAGAACTATACAAGTACAAGGAATGGAATGGATTTTTATGTAATGTCTATAGAATACATGATTCATCATGGAATTTATAAATTTGATTAATAATATTTTGTCTTGTCCCTCATTGAAAGTTTATGTGTGATCTTCATCCTTAATTATAAAAACCACCCTAGATTCATCAAACCCCATTAGTCATCTAAAATATTAAATGACTATAGGATTGATATATAAACTCTTAATCATATAAGAATATTTGATAGAGTCAAACCACCCTCTTTAACCCCTCTCCTCCTTCTTTAGTGAACAATAACGATGATATGAATGTGAAACCAGCTTTTTCCCATTATCTAACTCACAAACATTGATTCTATAAGTCCATAATATGTACAGTATCAGTTCATTATCTATTTTATTATCTTTTAAGAATTCAATTACTAAAAATATTTTAGGATCCCTTTCTTACTTCTTTATTCTTTCAACTTGTAGAATATTTTTAATACACACACAATATGTTTTTTTTCAAACTTCATACATATTTTAGAAATATGTATTCATGAATTTATTTTCCATAATATTATTCACAGAAAAATTATTCAAATATATCTAACTAAAGATTAATATAATTTCCCTCCTTTCATTTAAAATTACATTTGAACCTAGGAGAAGATATAAAATTATATTAATTCCTTACATAATATCTCTAAAAAAATTATATATGTAAACACATTCAAATTTTCAATCCACACAAGCATGGACCCATTTGTTTTGATATAGAAAATTATTTTTGTTGTGTGGCACTCATCTTAGCAAAAAATGCTTCCTCAGATAGATACTTTTTTATTCTATGATTGACTTATGGTCCACATTGATTGATTGTGATGTTTTAATCAATGAATATCATATAAAGAATAATATGATTTAATATAAATATTTTGAATATTTTAGATTCTTAAAACTGAAACATTTTTTAAGAATAAAATGTTATAAAAAGTCTATCTTATGAAATATCAGAGCCATATACACATTAAATCCATATGTGTTAGATTTTAAGTCTTATATCATTTCTCAATGTCTTAAAAGCTAATGTAAATTCATATGTGTAATTCATATCAAATTATCACTCATGTTCATAGTCATACATATAATTATAATGCTATACATGATTTTCTATTTAAGTATTATATGTACTCTAAATGTCTGACCTGGGCGTAGAAATTCATTCACATCTCAACAAAAGATAGATTATTTGGACTTATCTAATTTTTTTCTTATCATAAAAATTACAAAATTCACATAAACACTCAAAAATAAACATCAAACTTCATCCAAACATTCTCATATTATTTGTATAGTCATCCCACATTCTATAATAGAAACATTATCGAGAATTACCTCAAATTAAATCTCCCCTGGAAGCTAAAAAATTCAATCAATTAGATAAGGTTATAAATCAAACCTCATTTAATATTCTCAATTCATTACACATCTTAATACCTTTCTTGGGTACTATGTGATTCTTCTAAAATATCTTTAGAACGTTCGAAAATCTTCCATGAAATTATTCTTTAACGTATTGAAAACATATAACTTTTCTTAATTCCTTCCACCCATATCAACAAAAAATAAAAAGGGAACAAATTGTTTCAATCTTATGTTTATCAAAAATATTTATCAGGTATTATGTAAACATGGTACTCAATATAAATATTCTTATTACTGATTTATATTATTTTAAATAATTAATGTTTCTCATTCCATAGAATAGTCCTCGAGAAGGAAATTTTTATTTTGTCAAAATTTTTAGTGTTTTTATAGTAAATTTAGATGCTTTTATGGTTTTGGATAGAATTTTCAAGTTATAATTTTTATTTTACAGATTATGATATTATCATTTTCTCTAAAAAGGTAAATAGATTCAGGTGATATAAGACCCCTTGAGTTATCTATCATATATTTTAACTATAAAAAGTAATATGAAAACACATAATCATTCAATATGAATTAATTAATTTAAAAAGATAATAAAAGATATTTATGAATATTTATCTGATATATATATCAATAAATCAGTTTTTAATTTATTGGTATTAGATATCAGATGTTCGTTAAATTTTTGACTAGTGTATGAAATTGTAAATTTAAAATAAGTATTATTAAAGGATAAGCTAACTTACACTTATTAAGTAGGGAAATATTTACTTTTTAATCATAATAGAATTTTTTTCTGCCTCCTCCTAGTATGTTATTATTATATATATTAAAATATTACTATATTCAATCAATAAATAGAAATTTTATTTATATATCTTATTTAGAATGGAAATGATTTTTTCATTTCAATAAAAAACATGAAAATTATAAAATAACATATAAAGAATTATTATATAAATTAATTTAATATAAATAGAGCACTCTTATCATTAATTCAAAAATTAATAATATTAAAAATATTTTATACAATGTTGTACCCATTATTACATTGTATGTGGATTTGACTTCATGGCGGTTGTGTAATGTTGTTAGATTATTAAAAGAATATTAAAGTTTAATTTATGGGGATTTAAAGGTTAGATTCATTTTATATTTTAGAAGAAAAAAATAAGGATTTATTAATATAAGGATGTCTGTAATTTATTCAACATTTGGTATGATAATTAATAATTAAAATTATTGTGGGGTATAATCTTTATAAACAAAAATGCTATAAAATTGAATTTTTCAGAGAAATAGACATTTCTAATGATAAAATATTACACATGTATTGTTATTAAGGTAGAATATATATATATATATATATAATATTAACATATAATAAAATGCATGTTGTGAATCAAGGATGAGCACTATGAGACGAAATAGTTTCATATAAATTGTTTATTATAGAAATATTTGTTGACAAAAAATTTTATGATAAATTAATGTATAAGAGAACTAGATATAGTCAAATAAGAGTATGATAGATCCATATTTGATAAAACATGCATATAATTTTTTAAATTTATGTCCAAAATCTATAAATGTAATCTAGGATTTAGGATATATGATTCATGCACAATATATTACTCATCAATTCAAGTAATATCTAGTTTACATTGATGGATTTATTATCATTTTTTTAAACTTAATTATAAAAAACCATATAGATATAATCCCTTTGCTCCTAATTAATAAATTTCATCATGAAATATTATTGGTTGCAATGAAATGATAATATTAACAAGAAATAAATATATGATGAGATGATTCATGGGAACAGAGTTTGTGAACATATACCTAGAGATAGTTAATAATAAAATTACATGGGGTTGTATATATGTTGAGGTGTGATGTTAAATCAATAGGAGTAAAATTAATAAAACATAATGGGGAATGTTTTTTTGACTTATTTTCGATGTTTTCATACAGATGGAGTGATTTGGAATGAGTGCATATTCTATATAATGGACAAATTGGCGCAACAAGAGATAGTTTTTTGTAGTTAATTAAATATAATATAAGGTAGGTGGGACATCATGTGAGTCCTATGGGACAAAAAATAGTTAAAAAGTAAGGAATTTTGAGGAATTGTAATTCTATAGTAAGATGTGGGGATCCTTAGTTTTTCATGGTGTAGGTTAACTCATGTATGTAAAGATATGATGATGGTGGAAAAAGATTCATTGGATGGACTCTACATTAAATTAGTGTGGATCCTTTATGATTGAAATATTGACATAGTGAGTTGATTAAATATTTGTAATCATACACTTGTACCTTTAAATTAATGTTCATAATCATTCCGACGTGTATTAGGGTGAATGTATAAATTACACAATCCTTTTTCTCTTTATGTTTCATGTTTTATTTCAATAATTTTTTGATAGTTCTTATTTAATTCTTTTTATGGTTTTATATTGTGTTGTGCTGACTTGGATGAACTTTTTTTCCATTATTTCAGGCCTCAATAATTTTTTCTTCTATGCATGAAGTTTTAGAGGGGAATCAACCCATGGATTAGTAATATGGTTTTTATAGATCCAAAAATTGGTATTAGGGATCATTGTTGGAGGGATTTAAAAGCATTAGGCCCTGATAAATATTTATTAGATCTTGGTTCAATAGAAAAATTATAAGCATGTAATTTTATGATAATTTAGGTAAGTTATTCTTGACTACATATTTTACATTGATTGAAGGTAGTGGAAATTCACAATTTCTACCAGGATAGTGTCATACAAGAGAAGTATCTGACCAGAGAAGTTTGATGAAATATATTGTGTGTTTTAGAAAATAAAAATAGAGTATTTTATTCTATAGAAATTACATGATCATTAATTGACTACATCCAATATAGAATTGATGAAAAGATATAATGGGATAGGATAGATAAGAAATATCCCATGTTGATGTGAGTTAAACATTACTAGAATGTGGGATTCATCATATAGGGAGTGATGACCACATTAAAGCTCAGGGAAACCATATAATACATATATGAGAATATGAAATAGATGAACAATTTGTTCTTTATATATATAATATTTAATATATAAATGTTGGAAGTAAATTATTCCACTAATAATATAAATAACTTCAACATCATTCAAAATCTGTTGGAATCAACAATGGTAGACCTGAGAGACCTAATTTTAGAACTTTTTTTCTTTCCTTAATTCCAGAGTCATGAGACACAATGGTTACACCAGTGAAAAATTCAATAGTAAATATAGACATGATGTTCATATATGTTTTTCACCTGATCAAGAATGAATTCATTTATTAGAAGGAGTTATAGGCTTCTTTATGTAATATGTATATAGTTGATTTATGAGTACAAATGAATAAATTTTAATTTCTGAATAATTGAAAATATATCAATAGTTAGAGAAGAAATAGATCATTGGAATATGTTCCAATGTTTTGGAATTGTACGAGGATATACAAATTTAAGAACAATTTTAATGATTGGAGGGAGAAATTTTTATGATATGCATTTTTTAGTTTTTCTGTGAAGCATTTTTCAAAAAATATATTTGTTTCTCCTATCTTCTACTATCTCAATTGAGTTTTGACTAATGTACATTTTTGCCTTATTCTATTCAACATCTAAGAGGGAGAGTATGAGAAATAAAATCAATGTATGGTATGGTATATTTTTTGGAAGAAGGAAAATCCCTTGAGATATTGGGATTGGGATATGACTCCATTCATAACTATAATAAAAGCATGATGATCCTAAATTTTTTGTGACACATAAATTGATTAAGGAATCACATAATATCAGTGAAAAAACTCGATGACTCATGTTTATACACAATGAATTAAAAATGGAACGTTGATTTTTTCATGTGATTCTAGTATTGTACTTCATGGAGTAAAAGATGGTACCCAAAATCATATAGGTTTATCAGATTGGGGGATTCATGTTGGATAAGTTACATCCTATAAACTATGAAATAACCATAATGGGCACCTAAATGAGACATAAATAACTATTATAGCTAATAAGTGATTTTAAAGACAAAAATAATGATGTATATATAATACCGTAATAATATAATTAGAAATATGGGGATTGTGTCCCTTCAAATTGATAGGAAAAATGAAAAGAATTGGAAGTCAATGTTGTTTCACAGAGATGTTTGGTGCCCAACATTATTGTGTTCTCAGAGAAATTAAATTTACGACTTGTCTTTCATTAATGAATTTACAGAAAAAATTTAGATGTACTTCATCAAGAAAAATTCTGAGGTGTTCAATAATTTTACTCAGTAGAGGGACTACATGATCATAAAGGTAAGTTAAGTACACTAAAAGAGGGGGTAGGGGTAGGGTGAATCCTACATTTAAAACAACTAAAAATTTATATCCACATAGGATATATATATTAGTATTATTAAGGTCCAATAAAATAATAATAAAATCAAATTAAATTCGATGTATGAAATTCAATGTATCAATATTTATCAATTGTGGATGAAAAATTAACATGCATAGTGAAAATATTACAAATATGGGAATTTTATTAATAAATTTAATTGTAGTTATGATAGTGAAAATATAATCTAAAAATATTAATGAATTATGTAAGAAATTTTATAATGATAATTTATAAAATAATGAAACTAATGTTTTAAACTAAAAACACATTATTTGTTACCAAACCAAGTAATCCTTTAAAATAATGTTATAAATCACCACTTTTTATCTAAAGTGAAAGGTATATTTGTATATCTGATATGAGGGATGCATGTATTAAAATGTACCATTTGGTATTTTCTTACCAAATCCTGAGCCTTGGATTTATATTCTTTACATTGGAATCCCTCAACTAGCTTGATCAAAAATTCTCTATTAGAATAACATTTATTACTGTTTTCATTCTAATTTCGCTGGTACCTTTATACTTCTACTATAATAAGCTATATCTTAGTTTACCTACTACTTTAATTGGTTATTCTGTTTTCCCACTAATTTAAAAGGTCACATGGTAACAAAATTACAATAAGAAATTACCCAATATCATAATTTGACAACCTCTCTAGAATTGATCTTTAGAAAAACACTCTAAATAAAAAACAATCAAAATTTAACTAGTCAACATGAAGTTGATGAATTTGATTGAATCGATCGTTGTATACATCGATCACATGTATATCATTAGTCTTTTACTCCATAGGGTGAATTTAAATTTATATGAGATCCTCAGTGGTTTGATTCTTAAAATATTGGGTCTAATTTAACCTACATCAGAAATAACTTATGGATTATCTTCGAATGGATTTAGCTTTTATTCATATCTACTCACGTGTTGGTTCAACAGTACAATGTTTATTCAAAAAATCAGGGAAGTTAATCTAGATATCGTTATTTAGATTATTGGGTTTTCATTAAAATCATATGTTATTGGTGTCACATAATTACTTACGTTATCTAATATTCATAAATCAGAATTATCAATATTTTTTCATATATAAAATTAGTAGTTCTTCTTTTATTGATTTAACTACAAAAACTACCAATGATAAACATGTTTTTTTTATTTAATAAAATATTATGCTTATTGTGGTTATAAAAAGTAGTATAGCATGTATGTTAAGCTACTCAATAATCAACACACTTATAAAAAAATCAAAAAATGAAAGATTAAAATGAACTGTAATTAATCCTTTTATATATTTAGATAAAGATATTGTTCCCCTTTAAAAAAAACAAAATTTTCCCTAATTAGAGAACAAATAAATTATTTATATAATTTTTCTTCCTTTGGAAATGATATTAATTTTTAAATAATATATTGGAAGTATATATCCCCCTTAAAAACTATCTATCGATTTTTTTTAAAATATTTCATCCCCTTTGTTGGTTTTAAATGAAGTTATTCATGAATATTTTCCATTAAAATTTCATGAAAAATATTTTCCAGCTTATTTTATTAAAATTTACTAAAGGCATAGTTTCTCATATTTTTTATTTTTCTTATATATAAAAATATATGTTTTTTTGAAATATTATATAAATGGTAAAAACTTCATCATAAAACATTTATAAAAAGAATAGTAATACGAAGAAAAAATTGTTACAACAAAATCATCAGGATAAAATTGAGAAAATGTTTATAGATAAAGGATTTAGAATTATAAAAAAAATAGATTTCTTAATAAATATTTCTCTATTTATTTTTAAAAAATGTTCACCATTTTAATTCATTTATATTGTTCTTGAAGCATATTTTAAAAACTTTTAACAGTTGGTCAAACTCTACTACATTCTCAAAAATTCATCCTTATTTTTCTTTCAACTACTGGCCTTTCCTAGTTAAACATTTCTTCTAAATAATGTATTCTCAGGGAATAAACTCTATATATATCTTTCTACAAGAAAAACTAATAATTCTAGACATCTTTTTATTAATTTTCAATAACAAATATTATCCTTAAATTTACTATAAATTTTGAAAATCCTTCAACTTTTATTTCATGATATTTTAAAACACCTCTAATAGTATTTGATTTCTCACAATTAATTTCATATTAATGATGAATTGAAGTGGTTTGATCACCATTATAATTATCATCCTTAACATGTGTTATAAAGAAAATTTTGATGTTATTCAACATCCACTCATAAATATTATCATCATATTTTACTTCCTTTAAATCTGCCTTAACATTTATTATGTTTTGAATTTACTGACCTGGCACATTAGTAATTTAACCATGATTCATTTTTATATGAATGAGTCTAACAATTGAACTAGGTTAATGTATCATAAATGTGTTTTGATTTATTCTTTTTTTTAATGACATGAAATTTTTCAATATTTTAATCAAAAGATTGATATCTTAATTAACATATATATTACGATGAGAAGTCCTTTTTCGTCTTCTAATACTTCAAAAATATTGCCACCAAAACACATATACGATATATTTTGTGGAGTAATCCTCAATGTCATTAAGGTCATCATATTCTATATTTTAATCATTTATAGATCACATATTATAACATGATGAAGAGGAACTGGAACTGAAATATTCATCTAATAAAACTAATTTCTAAACATATTTTTAGAAGGTGAATATATATCATATTGAATATATAGTTAAATTCATAAGGGATTTAGTAGTGAATATTCTAATGATTTTTTAATTTGAAAAATTAGAGTAAAATCTAGTGATTTTGTATTATTATCACTCTCTCTGGATGAACTATTTAAAGTATAATCGATTTCACTTTCACTCTGTGTGACTATTTTTTAGAATTTTATTTCTAATTTTTCTTAAAATATTTTATAGAGAATTTAATTTTTTTTAATTTTTTTTAATTCATGGTAAATATGAAATTTCATTCTTTATTTATAGAAAATTAGTTTAAAAATAACAATATTATCTCTTCATTAATATTCATAATTTCTTATGAAAATATTTTGGATGAAAATTATTTTTTATAGGTTTGAAATTTTACCATTATTTGGTTCACACAGACATTCATTTGAAACACATTTTTTAATATTTCTTAAATTTTATTATTTAATTATTTTTCAAACATGAAATTTGGAACACCATTCTTATTTTTATCTATCTCTATATCTCTCTAAATATGAATTTCATACTACATTAATTTTTCACTAAGATCACAGACCGTGATTTTGGTGATATATTTAGTATCATCATTTTTTGTTCTTTTGGATTGTTATTTATTTAGTAAAATGTCTTTGACCTTTCCAATAATCTGATCATCTGAATACTCTTTTTCACCAAGAGATTGTAAACTAATATCTATTTCATGAATCTATGATTATTTTTGAAACCTATTCAAGTGGAGGATAATCAATGTCACCACAAACTACTCTTAGTTTACTTATCTTAATTTCAAGAACTGTTGATCTTATGAAACGAGTAACTCCCTGATTTTTCCATATAATATAAGCAATTTTACATGATAAAATTTGAATATATAAATTTATTTGAATAAAAAAAATTATTTTATCACTGTATTTTAATTGAAATAATGTATTTTCATAAATTTAAAAATTAGAAACATACATCTTAAGAACATTATACTCTCCAATAAGCATGTGATAATTTTTAAATCTAGTTTTGATAAAATATTTTTTATCTCTGTCTCCCCGGTATTCATAATAATTTCCATAAAAAATATGTGGTATGTTTTTGTTTTGATTATAATAAAATATAACATCTATACTAGGAATACTTAAAAATTTATATATTCAATGATAGGTGTAAGGATACTTAAATATGAAAATATGATAATGTAAAAGAAAATCAGAAAAAAATATCAGATTTAGTTTCAGATGTAGAACTAGTTCGGATACAAAATATAGGATTGTAAAGGTATAGTAAGTACACTAAAAGTGGGGTGGGATGAATTTTAGTTTGAAAAAAATAAAAAGAATTATTCCTAAAAATATATATGAATTTATATTAAAAAGTTCTAATTAACCCACTATAAAATCAATGAAAAATGTGTAAAAACATTTATTCAATGGTATTGCACAAGTTTCGAAAAACATAACATGAAAAAAAGAAATATAAAAAACAATAATTATTTTATTAATTATAGAATAAGTAGTTATGATAAGGGGAATTTAAATAAATTAAATTATAAGAATTGATGGAAGAATTATCTTATAAGTAATTCAAAAAAGGATACAATTTATTTTTAAAAACATGACATGAAATATTTGTCATAAAATAAATTACATCATTAAATGGATATTATAAAACATAATTATTAGTTAAAATTGAATGCTATATTTATATATCTGATTAAATATATCCATGAATATAAAAAGGTCATATATTTACCACTTCTTAAATTCTAAATCGTGGCTCAGTATCCCTTACCCTAGAAGCCCAAGATTAGCCCACTCAGAAATTCACCTCAACCAAAATAGGTTACCTATTTTTACCACTACATTAACTAGTATGTCGGTACTTCTACTAAAAAAACATGTATCTTAGTTTAACCAATTACTTTAACCATTATCTTGGTCAAATAGCTACAACAATAAATTCTAGGACCGTTTAAAAGAAAGCCTCTCAAGTACTAGCTCTAGAAAAATAATCATAATAAAAAACAACCATAAGTTCACTAATAAATAAGAATATGAAGACTAATGTTGAAACTCTCAGCATATTACAGAATCATATGTGTATCTTTCATCTTATAATCCATGTGGTTTAAATATATTTATTATAAATTATTCAATAGTTAGACTCCACATATTGTGTTGGTAGTTGTAATTGAATTAACTACAACTTAATGTTTATATTGTTGATGGAATTATCTTAATTCCATATCTATGGATGGGTTTGTTCAAAATATTAGAGTTCTTCATAAAACCAGTGATGGTATATAAAAAATAAGTATTCTGGTTACTAGTTTTTCTAGAAAAAATATAAACATTTGATATTAGAAAATTATATTGGGAATAATATTTTTGATAAATTAGTAAAATAAGTATTTCATTATACATGAAGTTGTCATAAATTCTTTGAACTATTTTATATATTGAAAATATTAAAGATAAACAAAAATTAGATATATCAAATACTAAATGAAGTGTTTTATGGGTTTCAAATTATGTATATTAAAGTGACTCAAATACTCAAAAAGTACCTGTTGGAAAAGGTGATCATATGTAAGTTGATGTAATTTAAATCATTTAATAGAGTTAAGCATAAAGAAAATAGTTATAATGTTTACACTAGTGAAGTGTAATTTGTTTTGAAAATGTTTTAGATGGGATTCAAGAGAATAATCATGTTTCATAATGGATGAGTAAGACCATAGTGGAGAAGGTTAGGGGAATGAGTATTCACATAATTATCCCTAATATTATTTTTGGTAGAGTCTATGAACTATTCTGTAAAGACCCGTAAAATTCAAGGGAAATTTTTTCTTATTTTTCTCTAGAATTTTACAAGAGCGCGGTTTCTGACGGCACCTGATTTCGAGGCCCGGAGTGCCCGGAATTAATTTCTGAAGTTTGGCTTGGGTACGTTCAGTGAACGAACGAGCGGGTTTTCCTAACTTTTGATTCGGTGCTCGGAATTGAAATCCGAGGGCACCGATGAACTCGCAGCACCGATATTCGCTTAAAGAGACCTTTTCGGAAGTTGCGTTTGTTGCGGGTTGAAAGTTAGTTTTGGGGTTTTAGTTTGAGTTAAATAAAATTTGTGAAGAACAAATTTTATTATAACTTGATAAAACCTACCAAAGGGGGTTGGAAGTGGGACCCACACCCACTTAACCTCCCTTGGGAGGATTAAGTGTGGTGGGGCCCACACGAACCCCTAAACCTTTCATCTTCTCCCAACTTACTTAACCCCTCATTAAATGACATGAGTTATTTAATTTGGAGTTAATCCTTTTGAATTTAAAACTTTGGAAATTCTTTTGTGTTGATGTGTTAATAAAATAAGATAGTGTCTTATTTTTTTTGGTTAATAGCTTTGGCCACCTTGAGAGCTTTTGGGAGATTTTCTTCTTCTTCTTCAACTCTGACGAAGAACACGAAGAACACTCAACTTGACGAAGAACGCTCAAGTTCCGACGAAGAACGCCGCTCCGCTCTTCTTCTTCTTCCGTGTCAACGAGAGGGAACGCCGCTTCCTCCTCGGATTCCCTTCGTCGACATAAGAGGTTTCGCCAACGATGTATCACATCGGACACATCTCTTCGTCAACGGAATTGACGAACGACGACCGCGACGCCCGATCTCCGCGACGTTGACTTCCGCGGACGTTGTCAAATCTTCGAACCTATACCCGAGGTAGGGGTTGTTGATTTTTGGTTTAATTATTTTATTATTGATCATGAATTTAGCAAGTCTAACGTGTGGCTTTGAAATATTTTAAGTTGCGTTATTGCTGAACATGAGGGGGCCGGACCGCATGAACACGGCCGAACCCCCTCCATTGTTCTTGTTGTATTGCTTGCGGGTGGATGAATCAAGGTGGCGTGGTGCCGTCGCACCACGCGGATATTCGCCCAATCCTTATTACGCGACACCGTCGCGCCGCGCCATGGAGGAAACATCAAGAACACGACGACGTCGCGCCGCATTAAAGAAATCGAGGTACGGCGGAGGGGCACGGTGCCGTCGCACCGCGCCGGATGATGAAAACCGCGGCCGGTTCCGGGCCGGGCGGAAGAGAAGACCGGCGGCCGGGCCGCCGGCGTCGGAAGCCGAAGGGGGGGACCGGAATTTCCGGTCCCGTTGGAGAAAACCGGCCGGCCAGCTGGCCGACCGGATGCCATTAAACCGGGGGAATTAATCCCCTGGCCAGCACTTTAAACCCCCCTCTTTAAGAGGGGGGCAGTTTCCTTGTGGGGGGCAAAGCCCCCCGTTTCCTACCAATCAAGCCCCCCACATGGGGGGGGGGGGGTTTGCAAATAGGGGGCGCGGCATATAGCCGCGCCGACTTCCAATCAGCGGGGGAATTGAATTCCCCCCGCGCAGCCACCATGCGGCGCCAGGCCACCGCGGCCCCCGCGCCGCCGCGCCGCCGGTAGGCCGGGCTGGGTCGGACCCGGGTCGGGTCAACCCGGTTCGGGCGACCCAGTTCGGGCCGACCCAGGGGGGGTCGGGCCGGGTCGGCCCGGACACCCCCGTTTCGAATCATTTACGGTCTTTTGGCCATAACTTGAGCCTCGGACCTCCGATTGACGAACCGTCTGCGGCAACGCGATCCTTGGATCGAGGCGGTCGTTTCGGTATATCGCACTCAAGGTTTCGGATTACTTTGAGTTCGTCCGGGTTGGTTCATTCACGAAACCAACCGGACCTTCCGAGCGGAAACACTCATATCTTGAGCTACGGACGTCCGATTGATGTGCCGTCAGCCGTGTTGTGTTCCTATTAGTGAGAAGGATCTTTTGGCATACTCCGCCCGAGGTTTGGACGCAGGTGGAGTACGGTCGGGTTGGTTTTGCCTTAAAAACCAACCGGGCCCCGGAGACGAAAATGCCAATAACTCTCAGACCGGGCGTCCGATCGACGCGCCATCTGTTGCGTTGAGTTCCTGTTGACGATACGGAACTTTTGGATACATCAACTCTGGTCTTCGTGACAGTTGATGTATCAGCCTCTCGGCTCGTGGAGCGGACCCTCCGAACGATCTTGCTGTGTGCGGGAACCCTAGTGCTGGCTGCGACTGTTACTCTGACTACTACTGCTACGACTGCTACTGTGACTACGACGGCGACAGTACAGAGATCCTGTGTGGATTCGACGACGATGACTACAGCACTCAGCGATCCTACGTGGATCAGTGCGACAGGTCCTGTGTGGGCCCGATCCTGTGTGGGTCCGATCCTGTGTGGGTCCCCGCTCAGCGGTTCTGTGTGAGCCAGCGCCTACAGGTCCTGTGTGGGCCCGATCCTATGTGGGTCTTTGCGGGGGTTAGTTACCTATCGATCCTTCGTGGGTCCGACGACTTAGATGGATCAGTGATCATCTTTATCGTCCTTTGAAGAAGTATACCTGTGTGAGCTGAATCCTGTTGCTTTCCTATTTGGATTGTGTTGTGCAATCCTGTGTGGATTATGTTTTACTTTCCTGTGTGGAATACGTTTACTTTCCTGTGTGGACTGAGTTGTACTTGGGCTCGGAGGTTGGAGCGTATTTGAAATTGATGACTTAGGTATATGTATGGGCATATACTTATGTAGTGTCGGTTGTTACTTCGTGGTTGTAATTTTCTTCGTGGTTTATCCTTTGTGGATTTGAGAGACCTTCAGGGGTCTCGGGGTCCCTACTGAGTATCTTATACTCACCCCTGCACGGGATTTCCCGCACTACGTTGTGTTGGTTGCAGACGACGGACAACGTTGACCTTAGCTGGGGCTTGCAGAGCGGTACGGTACCCGGAGGTGGACCACTGGACGGGACGTGCTCGGAGCGGACGGCGGGACCCGTGGAGCAGAGGAGCTATTTGTACCCATCCTTCAGGTGGGATTTCCAGTGGACAGCTCGGAGTAGCGGCTTTTACTTTTCAGTTGCTGTTTTCCCTTTCGAGTTGTACTTTACTTTCAGTTTGGGTTTGTATTCTGGCCCATTTACTTTTCCGCACTTTCAGTTGTACTCTGCTTCTGTTAGGTGTTTACTTTCCGCTTGTTTACTCTGTTGTGTTTGTTTACTTTTCAAAGGCAATGCCTTCCCTTTTTATCGGGATTTACGCCTTGGTGTTAGTCGCCAACCCCTGGCCTATGGAAGGCGGGCTTGGGGTAGTCACGGCACGGACCCCGAGGGCGGGTCGTGACAAATTGGTATCAAAGGAGTTCGGTTCTACCGCGAACTCTGATCTTTTCTATGTGAAGCAATAATGTTTAGCGTATTGAGTGTGGTTATCAGTCCAGGGAGTCCAGTGTTGGTGCGGCGGCCGACGTATCTGTACACCAGGACCCTGACTTCTGATTTCCGACTTAATGCACGAAAACATTGATTGCGTGTGTGTTTCAAAGTTTTCTTTGTGATTACTTATATCAGCTCACCAGGTATACTGTTCTAACCGTGGCGCACCTGTTTCCTTTTCAGGATGGCCCCACGACGGCATCCAGCTAGGGTTCCGAGAGTCGAGCGTGACGACAGCCCACCGAGCGACGAGGCCTCGGTGCAGGGCCCTTTGCCAGTAGTGGCACCGGTGGTAGATTTACCCGCCGAGCCCCCGATGCTTCCAGCAGCAGCCGCTGACGATGAACGTCGCCTCAGCGCACTGCATGAGTTTCAGCGCCAGCGACCGCCCAGGTTTCGCGGGGAGACGGATCCCCAGGCAGCAGAGGACTGGCTGGAGGTAGTGGTTCGAGTGTTTAGGCTAGTGAGGACACCAGCAGACCTCATGGTGATCCTCGCTGCGAGCCTACTACACGCAGCAGCAGGACGATGGTGGAGCTTGATGCTCCAGGTGCACGATGAGGCATCTCTTCTTTGGACGGACTTTGAGAGCCTCTTCCGCTCGGAGTTCATCCCAGCCACCCTTCGTGCGGTGCGTATCCAAGAGCTTCTACAGCTGCGGCATGGTAGCATGACGGTCGCTCAGTACTCGACGAGATTTACCGATCTCTCGCGCTACTCGACCGACATGGTACGAGACCCATTCTTCCGGGCCCGGACCTTCGAGCAGGGTTTGAGACACAAGATCAGGGCATCGCTGATCTCCCTCAGCATACCGACTCAGACAGGAGTACTGGAGCGGGCTCTTCTGATCGAGAGCTTCTTTGCTGAGTCTACACCAGCACAGCGACCCACCGCAGGGCGGCACGTGGCAGAGTCATCTGCAGCAGGCAGTCGACAGATGACTCAGGGGTCCAGATAGACCAGACCTTCGGGCAGACGATCTCAGGGCACAGGCTCAGTAGTGCGGGGCACACAGCGAGGAGCCAGTCATTCGAGAGGCAGACAATGCTACTCATGCGGCGGGCAGGGCCACATGGCTCGCGACTGCCCGACCCGCCATGCCGAGGAGCAGCAGTCAGTTGATGGACCACCGAGGCAGAGGCAGAGGGTCGACCGTGGCGGTCCGCAGGGAGGAGGCGGACGAGGCAGAGGAGCTGGAGGAGCAGCCGGTGGTGGGCGACGCTTTGAGGCTCTGCCACCACCACCACCAGGAGGTCCACCCCGACCACAGGGAGCTGGCGGGTAGCGACATGCACAGCTCCAGGCAGCAGAGGCCTACGACCACGGCGCACCCAAAATTATTCGAGGTACTATCTGTGTCTACTCCTCCCTTGTTGCAATTCTTATAGACACAGGAGCGAGTCACTCTTTCATAGCCGCTTCCCTTGTTCGGAGCTCGGAGATTCCGACAGAGCCATTGGCTCGATCCTTACGGCTAGAGACTCCTACGGGAGCAGACTCGACGATTACGCACTGGTGCCGGCAGTGTGAGCTTACTCTAGGAGGCGAGAGCTTCGGCTGGGATCTTCTTGTAGCAGCGTCGAGGCCTTACGACGTCATCTTGGGCATGGATTGGCTATCTACGGTCCATGCACAGATTGACTGTTTTAGGCGCAAGGTGCGATGTGTACGCACCGACGGGAGCAGGTTCACCTTCACCGGCGAGAAGGGAGCCTTAGCAGCACAGGATGGACTTCCGCGGAGGAGAGGACAGCCCATCACTCATCAGTTGGTTAGCCTTATCCTTGGAGCAGTTGACGTGCGGAGTCCTGGTTTTCCTGTAGTGGTGGATCAGTTTACGGACGTTTTTCCCGACGACGTCCCAGGGCTACCTCCTCGCATAGAGGTAGACTTTTATATTGACTTGTACCCCGGGACAGCCCCGATATCTACTCCAGAATATCGGATGGCCCCCGCCGAGCTTCGAGAGCTACGAGTACAGTTGGAGGACTTGCAGGGAAAGGGGTTCATCCGACCCAGTGTTTCACCCTGGGCTTCCCCGATTTTTGTTCGCCAAGAAGGCGGACGGGAGCTTGCGACTTTGTGTTGACTATCGTCGCCTGAACCAGGTGACAGTGAGGAACAAGTATCCGCTACCGAGGATTGATGACCTCTTTGATCAGCTCAAGGGAGCACGGTGGTTCTCGAAGATAGGCCTCAGGTCAGGCTATCATCAGCTCAGAGTCAGAGACGAGGATGTGCAGAAGACGGCCTTCAGATGTCGGTATGGCCACTATGAGTTCTTGGTTATGCCTTTCGGTGTAACCAATGCTCCAGCAGTGTTCATGGCTCTCATGAACAGGATCTTTCAGCCATACCTCGATCGGTTTGTCGTGGTCTTCATCGACGACATTCTGATTTATTCTACGACAGAGGAGGAGCACGCCTATCACTTGCGAGTTGTTCTTGACACACTCCGAGAGCACCAGCTTTATGGTAATCTCTCGAAGTGCCAGTTCTGGATACGTGAGGTCCACTTTTTGGGACACGTTATCTCTGAGGCGGGAGTTGCAGGGGATCCCGCAAAGATTGAGGCTGTGTTAGCTTGGGAGCCACCCAGGAGCGTGACTGAGGTTCGGAGTTTCTTGGGACTAGCTGGATACTATCGGAGATTCGTTCCAGACTTCTCTAGAGTTGCAGCACCACTCACATCTTTGACGAAGAAGGGGAAACCCTTCGTGTGGTCAGACAGATGTCAGCAGAGCTTCCAGGAGCTGAGACAGAGATTGACCTGCGCACCTATCTTGAGGTTGCCTGAGGAGGGAGTAGGGTACGTAGTCTACTGTGATGCATCAGGGACCGGACTCGGATGTGTTCTGATGCAGGAGCGGGCAGTGATCGCCTATGGATCACGTCAGTTGAGGCCGCATGAGCAGAACTACGCTACCCATGACCTGGAGTTAGCAGGAGTGGTCTTTGCTCTAAAGACATGGCGACACTACCTGATGGGTGAGCGCTTTACAGTCTTTTCCGATCATCAGAGTCTCAGGTATATCTTCTCTCAGAAGTACCTGAACCTGAGACAGCGGCGATGGCTCGAGTTCCTCCAGGACTATGACTTTGAGATAGTCTATACTCCTGGGAAGGGGAACGTAGTAGCCGATGCCCTCAGCAGGAGGACGGGCATTCAGCTACTTGAAGAGGCGACAGATTAGCTAGCCTCTTTGCAGATATCCTTCGTGGATAGAGATGGAGCAGCCTTCCTCCAGTCTCTCACAGTCACCCCTCCAATACTGCAGCGAGTCAGGGAGGCACAGCGTGAGGACGCTGACTGTGAGACACGGCATGAAAAGATATCCTCGGGACAGGCACCTGATGGTTTCTCCCTTGGAGCAGAGCACGACATCCTTTTCAGAGGACGTACCATGGTACCAGTCGCTTTGCGAGAGGAAGTGCTGAGAGAGTTTCACACTTCTCCTTTGGCGGTACATCCTGGAGTGGCGAAGATGTACCAGGACCTCAGACGACAGCACTGGTGGCCGGGCATGAAGAAGGCCATAGCAGAGTTCGTTTCTCGATGCCTTACCTGCCAGCAGGTGAAGGCAGAGCATCAGGTACCAGCAGGCTTGGTACAGCCCTTGGAGGTTCCGGAGTGGAAGTGGGACGACATATCTATGGACTTCGTGACTGGACTTCCACGCACTTCCAGAGGTCACGACTCCATCTGGGTGATTGTTGACCGACTCACCAAGTCGGCACACTTTTTACCCATCAGAGAGCAGGGCTCAGTAGAGAGCTTGGGACGTCTCTATGTTCAGGAGATTGTGCAGCTCCACGGTGTGCCATCATCTATCGTCTCCGATCGAGATGCCCGCTTTACTTCCCGGCTTTGGAAGGGGTTACAGGAGGCGTTCGGGACGCAGCTACGTCGGAGCACAGCCTTTCACCCTCAGACGGATGGTCAGACGGAGAGGACCATTCAGACTATCGAGGACATGCTCCGCGCATGTGTCCTCGACTTTGGTCGTAGCTGGGAGGACCACCTACCCTTGGTGGAGTTTGCGTACAACAACAGCTACCACTACACCATCGGGATGGCACCGTACGAGGCATTGTACGGCCGACCTTGTAGATCTCCTTTGTGCTGGACAGACCCCGGAGAGTCAGCACTGGTGGGACCGGAGATGGTCTAGGCCACGACAGAGAAGGTCCAGGTCATCCAGGAGCGGATGAGGACAACTCAGAGCCGGCAGAAGTCATATGCTGACAGGAGGCGGAGGCCACTAGAGTTCGAGGATGGCGACCACGTCTTCTTGCGGGTCTCACCTCGATGTGGTATTCAGAGATTTGGCTGAGGCGGAAAGTTATCTCCGCGCTTCATCGGACCCTTCCAGATTCTCAGCAGGATTGGTGAGGTGGCTTATCGCCTGGCTCTACCACCTCAGTTGCACCGGGTGCACGACGTCTTCCACGTATCCCAGCTGAGGAGATACGTGCACGACCCGACGCACATCATTGATCATGGGGAGCTTGACGTTGACGATGGGGAGACTTTTACGGAGGTCCCGGTGGAGATAGAGGATCGACAGGAGCGGGTCCTGCGTGGGCGATCGATTCCTCTTGTGCGCATCAGATGGCAGCACGGGAATTTCCAGGACAGCACATGGGAGCGGGAGGCTCAGATGCGTGCTCAGTACCCTCATTTGTTTCCCTAGTTTTTGATGTATCTTTACGGGGACGTAAAGCCCTGAGGTGGGAGTAATGTAAAGACCCGTAAAATTCAAGGGAAATTTTTTCTTATTTTTCTCTAGAATTTTACAAGAGCGCGGTTTCTGACGGCACCTGATTCCGAGGCCCGGAGTGCCCGGAATTAATTTCTGAAGTTTGGCTCGGGTACGTTCAGTGAACGAACGAGCGGGTTTTCCTAACTTTTGATTCGGTGCTCGGAATTGAAATCCGAGGGCACCGATGAACTCGCAGCACCGATATTCGCTTAAAGAGACCTTTTCAGAAGTTGCGTTTGTTGCGGGTTGAAAGTTAGTTTTGGGGTTTTAGTTTGTGTTAAATAAAATTTGTGAAGAACAAATTTTATTATAACTTGATAAAACCTACCAAAGGGGGTTGGAAGTGGGACCCACACCCACTTAACCTCCCTTGGGAGGATTAAGTGTGGTGGGGCCCACATGAACCCCTAAACCTTTCATCTTCTCCCAACTTACTTAACCCCTCATTAAATGACATGAGTTATTTAATTTGGAGTTAATCCTTTTGAATTTCAAACTTTGGAAATTCTTTTGTGTTGATGTGTTATTAAAATAAGATAGTGTCTTATTTTTTTTTTGGTTAATAGCTTTGGCCACCTTGAGAGCTTTTGGGTGATTTTCTTCTTCTTCTTCAACTCTGACGAAGAACACGAAGAACGCTCAACTTGACGAAGAACGCTCAAGTTCCGATGAAGAACGCCGCTCCGCTCTTCTTCGTCTTCCGTTTCAACGAGAGGGAACGCTGCTTCCTCCTCGGATTCCCTTCGTCGACATAAGAGGTTTCGCCAACGACGTATCACATCGGACACATCTCTTCGTCAACGGAATTGACGAACGACGACCGCGACGCCCGATCTCCGCGACGTTGACTTCCGCGGACGTTGTCAAATCATCGAACCTATACCCGAGGTAGGGGTTGTTGATTTTTGGTTTAATTATTTTATTCTTGATCATGAATTTAGCAAGTCTAACGGGTGGCTTTGAAATATTTTAAGTTGCGTTATTGCTTAACGTGAAGGGGCCGGACCGCATGAACACGGCCGAACCCCCTCCATCGTTCTTGTTGTATTGCTTGCGGGTGGATGAATCAAGGTGGCGTGGTGCCGTCGCACCACGCGGATATTCTCCCAATCCTTATTACGTGACGCCGTCGCGCCGCGCCATGGAGGAAACATCAAGAACGCGACGCCGTCGCGCCGCGTTGAAGAAATCGAGGTACGGCGGAGGGGCACGGTGCCGTCGCACCGCGCCGGATGACGAAAACCGCGGCCGGTTCCGGGCCGCGGCGGAAGAGAAGACCGGCGGCCGGGCCGCCGGCGTCGGAAGCCGAAGGGGGGGACCAGAATTTCCGGTCCCGTTGGAGAAAACCGGCCGGCCAGCTGGCCGGCCGGATGCCATTAAACCGGGGGAATTAATCCCCCGGCCAGCACTTTAAACCCCCCTCTTTAAGAGGGGGGCGGTTTCCTTGTGGGGGGAAAAGCCCCCCATTTCCTGCCAATCAAGCCCCCCACGTGGGGGGGGGGGGCGGTTTGCAAATAGGGGGCGCGGCATATAGCCGCGCCGACTTCCAATCAGCGGGGGAATTGAATTCCCCCCGCGCAGCCACCATGCGGCGCCAGGCCGCCGCGGCCCCCACACCGCCGCGCCGCCGGCCGTCGGCAGGCCGGGCTGGGTCGGACCCGGGTCGGTTCGACCTGGTTCGGGCTGACCCAGGGGGGGGGGGGGGGGTCGGGCCGGGTCGGCCCGGACCCGGACCCCCCCGTTTCGAATCATTTACGGTCTTTTGGCCATAACTTGAGCCTCAGACCTCCGATTGATGAACCTTCTGCGGCAACGCGATCCTTGGATTGAGACGGTCGTTTCGGTATATCGCACTCAAGGTTTCGGATTACATTGAGTTCGGCCGGGTTGGTTCATTCACGAAACCAACCGGGCCTTCGGAGCGGAAACGCTCATATCTTGAGCTACGGACGTCCGATTGATGTGCCGTCAGCCGTGTTGTGTTCCTCTTAGTGAGACGGATATTTTGGCATACTCCGCCCGAGGTTTGGACGCAGGTGGAGTACGGTCGGGTTGGTTTTTCCTTAAAAACCAACCGGGCCCCGGAGACGAAAATGCCAATAACTGTCAGACCGGGCGTCCGATCGACGCGCCGTCTGTTGCGTTGAGTTCCTGTTGACGATACGGAACTTTTGGATACATCAACTCTGGTCTTCGTGACAGTTGATGTATCAGCCTCTCGGCTCGTGGAGCGGACCCTCCGAACGAGCTTGCTGTGTGCGGGAACCCTAGTGCTGGCTGCGACTGTTACTGTGACTACTACTGCTACGACTACTACTGTGACTACGACGACGATAGTACAGAGATCCTGTGTGGATTCGACGACGACGACTACAGCACTCAGCGATCCTACGTGGATCAGTGTGACAGGTCCTGTGTGGGCCCGATCCTGTGTGGGTCTGATCCTGTGTGGGTCCGCGCTCAGCGGTTCTGTGGGAGCCAGCGCCTACAGGTCCTGTGTGGGCCCGATCCTGTGTGGGTCTTTGCGGGGGTTAGTTACCTATCGATACTTCGTGGGTCCGACGACTTAGATGGATCAGTGATCATCTTTATCGTCCTTTGAAGAAGTATACCTGTGTGAGCTGAATCCTGTTGCTTTCCTGTGTGGATTGTGTTGTGCAATCCTGTGTGGATTATGTTTTACTTTCCTGTGTGGAATACGTTTACTTTCCTGTGTGGACTGAGTTGTACTTGGGCTCGGAGGTTGGAGCGTATTTGAAATTGATGACTTAGGTATATGTAAGGGCATATACTTAAGTAGTGTCGGTTGCTACTTCGTGATTGTACTTTTCTTCCTGGTTTATCCTTTGTGGATTTGAGAGACCTTCAGGGGTCTCGGGGTCCCTACTGAGTAGCTTATACTCACCCCTGCACGGGCTTTGCCCGCACTACGTTGTGTTGGTTGCAGACGACGGACAGCATTGACCTTAGCTGGGGCTTGCAGAGCGGGACGGTACCCGGAGGTGGACCACTGGGCGGGACGTGCTCGGAGCGGACGGCGGGACCCGTGGAGAAGAGGAGCTATCTGTACCCATCCTTCAGGTGGGATTTCCAGTGGACAGTTCAGAGTAGCGGCTTTTACTTTTCAGTTGCTGTTTTCCCTTTTGAGTTGTACTTTACTTTCAGTTTGAGTTTGTATTCTGGCCCATTTACTTTTCCGCACTTTCAGTTGTACTCTGCTTCTGTTTAGTGTTTACTTTCCGCTTTCTTACTCTGTGGTGTTTGTTTACTTTTCAAAGGCAATGCCTTCCCTTTTTATCGGGATTTACGCCTTGGTGCTAGTCGCCAACCCCTGGCCTATGGAAGGCGGGCTTGGGGTAGTCACGGCACGGACCCCGAGGGCGGGTCGTGACATATTCTATATAATTAATCAATTGGATTCAATCATCTCTAATTGGGAAACAACATCCAGAGAACTGTAGGTACTGAAGAGATTTTTATTTGAGCAACATAAAAGTCTTTATATTTCTTTCCTATGACCATGTTGATTCCAAGGAATTGGAGAAGCTAAGGGATATTTTATGACTTTTTTACTTTATTGGTTATTCTGAAGAAGAATTTGTCTTTTTAAGTGGGATAATGACTCTAAAAAAGTCATTTGAATTTAATGTGTGATCTTCAATAAATGGATTCTATAAAAGGATAGAATCAATAAAGGATATTCAAATGGATGAAAATTATCTTCATAATCCATGGTTTAGAATGATAGGACATCAAGTGATTTTGAAATTCTATTGAATGTCAAAAGAATATAGGTTAAGGAAACACCAGACCATCTAATATGTTTACCAAATATGGTGGGTCATGTCCCTCTTCAGTTTCCCTTGTTTGAAGAACTTGAGTGTTAAAGGAATTTGGATGTTTGGGCATCAAAAGATCACACTCAAAAATTTTCAGTATCATAAGGAGCTCTTATGTGGAAAAATTTTAGAGATCTACCATGGAATGAAACATACTTCAAAGGTATAAAAGTAGTTTTAATTATCTTCTAGTAGTGGGCGATATCGATCCTGAATTTATAATGGAGTTAAGAGGTTTTATGGATTCAAAATAGTGGGATTTGACCACGATTGATAAACTTGATTCCATCCATATGATTGCAACATGGAATATAATAGAGAGACCAGATAGGAAGAAGATTTATTAAATCAAATGGGTTTATGTGCGGAAGGAATTTGTGGATTGTAGGTTTAGGTATAATGACAAGATAATTGTAAGTGATTTCAATTGAAGGAAGGGTTGGATTTATCTAGAAATAATATCTCTAGTAGTTTGGAACACAATTATATAATATTTGTTAAGTACATTTGCATCATATAATGCATTTTAATTTGAAGAAAAAATTCCCACACATGGATATAGATAAAGAGATATATATATATATATATATATATATATATATATATATATAGAGAGAGAGAAACTTTCTAGTTTAAAGGATCAATTAAATAGGTAAATATTTGGCTAAACCAAATGTCTCCTTTACAGTTTGAAGAAGACACAATATAATTGAAATTAGAATTTCAATTATTTCACTATGAAATAGAATTTTTCCAAAACAATTCAATCCATTACTATTTCAAAATATTTATTATTATTTATTATTCATCATACATTTACATTACACGGAAGACCTGCTAATAGTGGGTCTAATGAATGATAGGATCATTGAGATAAAGGATAAATTATCAAGAATATTCAAGATAAAGGATCACTATTTTGGAAAAATTATGTTGGGGATGAGGATTGTATGAGATAGATGTTGTGGTATATCATTTCAAACTAAGACCGACTACATCTTGGAGAAGAAAAAATTCATAGGGTTTTTTTTTGGAAAAATCCTCCAAACACATCTTTTTCTAGGAATCTCAATCCCTGTTATTAGAGTGAAACTTGAATAAAATTAGGTATTAAGTATATGAGGAAGGTAAAAAATACATAATATATCACCAATTTGATTTAATCCATTATTTTTACTAGTTAAGACATTCTGTATGATGTGGGAGTTGTTAATAGGATTATTTTAAAACCCATAAGGGATAAATATAATGCCCTAATATGGATCCTATGGTATTTGAAGGGTTATGAAGATGTAGCACATTTCGTATAAATAGATGATTTTGTGAATTGTTTTTTAGATTCTGGATTTAGTTTATATTCTGATTCATTGATGTTTGATTTTTTTTCTATGTCTCAACTTTGGAAAAAACTATTGTTAGTTGTATATCCAAACAAAAACTGGTGGTCACACTTCAAAAAATAGAAGATGAGTACATCACATTGATGTATGTAAGGAATGTGTTGTTTTGTATAAATCATTGGTGGGAGGATCTTGTAAGGATCAAGTGTGATGATATACTGTTTTTTATTTATAATTAATAAATAAATTATCTAATTTCCCAATTCTTTATTCTAATATAAATTAACTTTGGTTGATGTATAACTTCATTTGTATGTTATTTTATTAATGGTAGTCAGATCAATGTAATATCTAAGGGGAAGAAAATGTTTTTGAAACAATAAAAAATGTTGTGATTTAGGATGATTTGAGTTGGAGTTACACCTCATTAAGTATATATTTAATGGGTGGAAGGAATGGTGGGGAACCATGAAGGTCATTTATAGGAATTCAAAGAAGGATCTTTTTGGGGAGATGATAGAGGTCTTAGTTGAAAAATTAGATTAAATTTCTGGTAAGAATATTTTGAGTTGTGTGATTCATTTTTTCATAAGGAATAAAATTAAGACCACTAAAATAGGATAATACATTGTTCTTATTTTTGGTGTCCTCATGGAGATGAAGTTAAAATAGTCTATTTTTTATTCAATGGAAGTTATTGGCCTGTGCAACCAGATTCAATCCATTAGAATTCCATTCAACAAAAGATAATGTATGAGGAATGTGCTATGATTACCTTCAAAGGGTGAACATTCAAATAGTATGAAATGATATGGAAATGGAATGTTTTAACCATATGAAGCATTCCTCCGTATGTCATAGAAGGGGTACACCTTATCTTATGATAAAAAGATGGAATTGGTGGAATGATTTTGTAATTTCTCATTATCGATCCCTATTTTTGTGTGTTGTATTTGAATCCCATGTATGTAAATATTAATCGAGTATCAATGTCAATATATGGGTGAACAAGATTGAGAATGAACATAGATGTAGTAAGTTGTTAGGATAACCCAACAGAGGTATGGAGAAGAATCCCAATTAATGTCTCACTTATTTTATGTGAATTATGATTTATAAGATACATCGTGATGTTTTTTTGAAGTTGATTATCATTTTTTATATTTTAAGGGAATATCATTGATTTATAGAATATGATATTAATTTTTATTAATGTAAAATGGTGTTTAATCATTTAAAGTCCCACTGAAAATTTATAATGTTAAATTATATTCCACTACACTAACATGAAGTTGATAAGGATTAAGAAAAAGTTGAAGATGGGAAGGCTAATTTTTATAGTATTTGGAATTAAATAGATATTTTGATAATGTAAATAATAAGTGTTTTATTAAAAAAATTTGTTTGTCTAAGTCTATGTCATATTAGCACATGAGAAAATATGCAATCCTAGAATTAATTATGAAACAAGCTCAATGGTGAGACAACTGGCCAATAGTGGTAGGGTAAGGATAGATCCCTTACACGGGGCAGCACAACATCAAGGAGTTGAGAGGAAGAAGTGATTGGAGGTATGGTGACCCATCATTCTATAGAGGGACAGATGAATTTTTTAAAAAATTCATAAGATGTATTGAGGTTTATATGTTAGTCACATCACTATAGAATTTTTAATATGGGTCATGGAATAATGTTCTCTAATCATCACAAAAAAATTATGTCAATTTTTATAAACCCAAACCATGTTCAATCATCTTTATCATGTTGTGAAAAAATAAAAACCTTTCCTATAATTCTAAGAATTATTTTTCCATTTAAATGAGGGTAGAAGATGAACCAGAACATGACAAGTAATGTGGGAATTCTCAAAAGGTCGTAATAACTCCATTTAACCTTGAAAGAGAATACAAATAAAAGAATGATAGAAGGAAGAAATATAGATAACATGATGAGTATATCATATAAAGATAAATAAAAATTCCCATTTAAAATTCAGAATGTTTTGTTATAGTGGTTAATATGGAAAAAATGTAGTTTATAAGGATGAATTAGAATCAATGTAATTGGATTCATAAATGGAGATCCATGAAATGATTAACATAGTGTTTTTAAATTTTAAATCCATAAAAGTTTAAGGATGATTATACCGGATCCAAAAGGATGATAGTTGTAATTTTAATTCCATCGTTATTCATAATAAACATTCTCTAGCATATAAAGATGATTATATTTCATTCCGAAAGGATGCTCAAATGTTAAGATCAAATTATCATTACTTGGCCTCTTTGTCAGGATCATTTCGGATGTGTAAAGATGATACATCATTGAAGCTTATAATGATAACATGGATTGTTGTAATTGTGGAAGAGAACTATTTATTGGTATATATACAAGTGATCCATATACATGTAATTCACATATGAGTTAGTGATAATTTTTTGGATTCTTAGTTTTTTTGTAATTTCATAAATATCTTGATGCTTGTACTATGATTCTTATATTGTTTAAAATAATGAAGTATAATTTACAAGATTCGATCCATTAATTAATGATCAATAACCACTACCTCAATATGCCTGATTAAAAAACACATGTGGAACCATATTATTTGAAATAATATATTGTGTAAGAAAATGAAAATATGATTTTCTTAAGTTGTGAAGGAAACATTCAAAGTTATTCAATATTTTCAATTTCATTATATTTTTTAGTGATGGAATAATTTTCATAAATTATTACACATCTAAAAAAATATAGTAATTTATTTAATTGAAAAAATTAATTATTTTAAAAACACTAACATTAATATTTTTTGGGAGAGTAATAGTGACCCACGAATTTTATAGACACATATGACATATTCGAGATGTGTTAAATGTTTAGATTTGAAAATAAATAGTTATAATAATGTATTTATAGTTAATTTTATGGAATAACATCAAAAATAATATTATTGATATTTCATGAAAGCTAATTGTTTATAAAATTATTTAAAAATCATAAAGATATTACAATTGGAAAATTAGGATAAAAAATCTTCTAAAATTTTACCCATTATACATTTATAATGAAATTATTACCTTATATGTAAAATTATAACCCTTTAAAATTGAAATGGATTTTTCTAATGTTAATGGAAAAATTGATTCATGAATGCGTTAAACAAAAAGATAAGGTCTAAAATACCACATAAACTAAAAAAATATGTTGATGGTATTTAAAGCATATTAAATATTATCTTATTAATTATGGACACATTTTTCTACTTCTACATGAATCTAATTTTATTGTATATAAATATTTTTATTAATTCTATGTGTGTCCTTTATTACAATATAAAATATGAAAACATATCCTCTAATCTATATACATCCTAAAAACACTTATCTCAAAAAACCATACAAAAACCTATTCCCAAAATAATTATCGATGTTCTTGATGTTTTTTTCCTCCTAAAATACAGACCCTAGTACTCTTAATAGAAGATCTAAATGATCTATTTCTAAGAAGAGGTAATATCATTTATCAAATCTTTCAATTTCATTTATTATTAAACTACCTCTATATCTTTTTAACCATCCTAATATAATATCTATAGTATCAAAAATATTATTAGATTCTATTATAATTTTTTACGAACATTTTCCATCTATTTTCCATCCATGAAATGAGAAAACATCGGTTGTCTATACGTATAGTTAATCATCTCCATTTATAAGTGTAATTATTTTTCATCACTAATTTGCACAGATGGTTATAAATATGGAATTAATGAATATATATGAAATTTATTACATAAATATTAATCTATAATTTTAATATCATGAAAACCTTTTAACCTTCATATCTATTTGAAAATGATAACATCACTCATGTTTAGGTGTGAAATACATCCTTCACGAAGCAATGTGATCTATTTTACATTTTATCTTAAAATGAAAAGTAATAAGGATATATTTTATGAATATATATGGTATTTATATCATGATTAAAATCTTGGATATTATGGAACCATAATAACATTATGATGATCATAATCCCCCTGATAAAACAAGTATGAGAAAATAAAGTAGTTAACACCCAAAACATTGATAATAATGAATGATTGTTGATGAAAACATGGTATGATATTATACTAGGATCAGATATGATATTATAAATATAAATATAGTTTTGTTATAAATTATTATATTTTTTATAACTATTATATATGAGGTTAACGCACGTTCATCTACAAGGAAATGTGAGGTAAGGGGCTTCATAACTCAATTTCCTCTTATTGGGTTATATCATTTATTTATTTATTCTATTATGTCACGATTATGTGTGAAATGAAATTTTGTTATATTATTTTTTAATTGCCCTTTTTTTGGGTTTACATTAGTTATATATAATCACTTTATGGATTATTTATCAACTAAACGATATGACATTTATAAGGGATGCCGTGTCAATTTCCACTATATTGAGACATATTTGGTATTAGGAACAATTTTAATTTTATATAGTGTATATACATCACCTTTTAGATATTTAATAGGAATATCAATTTATTTACCCAGATTTATGTTTCTTCTCAAATTTACTCTTTCATAGGATAAAAATTTTAATGTTACCAAAGAGGTAGTTATTTATTTTAACAATATCATTTTTGGGATCAAATTTATTTTCAATGAATAAATCTTATAATTTTTCCTTTATAAGTTCTAATAATTTTCTTATCCTAGGGATATTTATTTATTTTCAATATTTTATTCTAAATTTTTCTCTATGTGGAATTTTAATTGAGAACATAAATGTTGAAATGAAATTATGATCTTATTTTTCTTATTGATCATGTATATCTTTCTTCAATGTCTATATTTTTCAAAAGACTTTTGTATTAATTAAATAATTTTTTAAAGACATTATAATTTATCCTTGAATTTTTTACTTGGTTTGGAAGGAAACCTTATAATGTTTTCCTGAACGGGTCGTTTTTATCTTTATTTATTAAAAGTCAAAATGAATGTTTTATTTTTATTGTGTATGATGTTAAAAAACATTCCTACCACGATAACCATTTTACTTAATTAGCTTATTGTGTTTGTTTTAAATGGATTTAAAAATAAAAATATTTATGAAAAATTCCTTTAATTTTTTTATTTAATTTTATCTTATTCTTTTAAATTTTTGATTTTACAACAAAATCTACATTCCTGGTGAATTTTTAGTAATTTCTATCTTGATTAATTTTATGTCCATGAACTTTCTCTTGAAACGTTCAATTATTTTTGATCTTTGGAAATTATATTTCTATAAAATATCTATATTCTCTGTATCCTTTATATGATTATTTCATAATATTTATACCATTTATAAATATGGTGTTATATGTGTAATTTTATTTCATTGGTTATTGAAATATTGTTATTATATACTATTTATTAAATATATAAATTTATTAATAAACAGTATTGTTTATGAATTAAATTAGTTATTAAATATATGTGGAATCCCTTAGATATGAAGTAATAAGAGGGGCTTAGAATTATATATCCCCATTATTCATTGACATGTCAGATGAGGTAAAATAGTTTGTTATCCCTATTAAATGGGTTTTTAGTGTATGGATAAAGACAATTTAAAATATATTATAAAAATCTCTTGATGGTATAGATATTATGATGAATGATTTCATGAAATCCAAAATTAATAATTTATTTCACAAAGAATTAAATTACAAGTATCTATGAGATTACAACATTGATATTATACATTGATGAATTTTATACTCAATATATAGATTGTATGGAACATGTTTATACTTATTTAACTTTCAATATTGATTATTCCTTATTTCATCATGATAGACACTATTGTACATAAACCTTTATTAGTTATGAGCCTTCCCTTATTTATTTTCCTTTCCATAGGATTAGAGGAAGGAATCATTGAATGGGTTCAAGGATACATATTATTCACTATTTAAAAGTTATATATTTTTTTGAATGTAATGTGATATTCAAGAATGGATCTTTTTCAACAAGACTACTAAACTTGGAGGTCCTTTAGTTTGTGATTTCTTCTATCTAATACCAATGTAAAAATATAAAAAACAAATCTGGATTACTAGTGTTGGGTTTGTCACACATGGTATCAGATGGAGTTTATGTAGATTTCTTCATAATTAGATTTTTGAAAACATGTACTAGGGAATATAACCCTATTTTAGGAATTCAAGATAATTTTATTTATAGGAAAACATCATTAAGTCATTGTAATGTAGATATTTTTTCCCGCTATTATTATTTGTGCTCATACTATGTTTTTTAATAGACAATGGATCAAACGAGGAGGAAATTTTTTTACACTGAATATGGTGGAAAATGTGGTGATTATGAGTAACCAAATTGTATGATGACTCAAGTGAAAGATATTTTCATTATTCCTAATTAGTTATGATGATATGTATTTAAAAAATTACACGTTTAATAAAACATAGAATCATGAATGAAGAACAAAATATAGTTTTTTACAGATCAGTTGGGAGATACTACTGAGGAATGTTATCTTGATTAACATCCTGTCATAAATTTGTAAAAATATATCATATAGAATGTATCAAAATAATGGGAACATGTTTTATTGGTGGAAAGTAATTCAATATATGAATGAATTTTCTAGAAAAAATAAATATTCTAATGGAGGGAAATTAATTTCATTCTAATGTAACATTTATAGTTTAATGTCTTTTATTTTGGGAATATATGCATTATATTGGACAATTTCCTAACCCATGGTATAACTCATAAACCAATGAAAGACCTATGATAATACAATTATTGTATTTTAAGGATTTAATTGCATATGTTTTGGAATAAATGGATGATCAGAATTTATGAAGTTAAAGGGATAGTATTGTGGACTATAAAATCGGTATGTGATTTGATAGAAATGGGATTTATATAGTCTTTGATGAAATTTATTCTACTTTTGGAATTATGAAAATATTTTTTGATTTTATTTTAAAAATAAATATTTTCATAATTTTTGGAAACATAAATGTTTTCATGTGCATTTAACATATCAGTTATGGATATTATAATGGGTTTATAAGTATAGAGGTTTCATAAGTTCAATGGAATAAATAAACCTTTTGATGTTTTAAGTAATGTGATTTTGAGGTGATTTGAAACATTTACTTGGATTTTGGAAGAATACACTATTGAGCTTTAAATAAACCATTGGGTTAGTTTATAATTTTTTATATTCTATTAGAGAATGGGATATAGAAAATATCGATGTTTAAAAAGTGATTCATTAAAAAGGTAATACATTCAAAGACATGAATTGTCAAGAAGAGGATTTCCTTTCAGGTTAATATCAAAATTTAATTAATTATATTCTAATTAATTTCACACTATTATAAAATTATATAGTGTTATATCATGGTTATTACTATTATTTTTTGGATTATTCATTGGGTTGAAGTGCATGTAACCTTTACGAAAATGGTCAGGTCAAATTACTTTTTATTAAAAAGAAAATAAAAGAAAAAGGAGGTTTGATGAGGTCATACAAACATACCATCCATCATGCCACTATGAAATGAGAAGAGAGGTGAAAGAACATAGTAAAAATAGGAAACCTCCTAATAACCATCCTAATTAGAGTAATAATCTAAATGACCAAGGGATCCGGTAACCGTAGATAGCTTCAAATATGAATAGCCATTCCTCCATCTTGTCTTCCTAGAAAGAACAAGTTGGAAACCTTCATTATCTACAACGATATCTTTTCCTTTGGATAAAATCTGACTATAATTTTTTTGGGGGATCATCCACCAAACCACCCCACCTTCAATAAATGTCATGTTTTTTCTATATTTTGTTAATTTCTTCTTGACAATTTGAATGATTTGTACCATCACTAGTAATTTTATTCACTAAGGATGTAGAACTAATGTCCTACCACTCGACTCTCAAGTTCTCAAGAACCAAAACCAGGCCCAAGCCTAGATCAGATCCAATCAAGTTAGGACTATATTCATTAGTTTAATGCATAAGTACACTTCTTTCTATATCATGATCCACCAAATTCTCTATTACCAGTTCATGAGATAAATCATCCACCACTTAGGGAACAACAGCAGTAATAAAACATTTATTTTTTTCAAAAGTTTAATTCCTTCCACCAAAAAAAATCTCATTATTATGCTTTTCTTGCTTCCTCAAATTCATCTTACAAGAGGCCTCGGGATTCCTTTTTAGTAAATAAAACGAACATATAATGGTTTTACAACACATGACTTTAACATGACCAATAACGTTACATTCTATACAAAAATCAGGTAATCTCTCATATTCCACTATCAGAAAGATTTCATCATCCAATGTAGATAAAATAGTACTATGAGTAAAACAAGAAGTTAGATCTACTCCAACCATTTTCCTAGAGTAATGAGAAAACTTCACATCCTTAGTGGTCCAATCCATTTTGATTAGAATTTCCACAGCCGAAGAAATGTACAAATGAATCTTTGTATGCCACAAGATCCAGTGATGTAAAAAAAGTATCCAAACATGAACTCTGGTACTTTTTTTGAGAGATGATTCAAATGAAGATCCCATAATTGAAAACAAACTATACTTGTCTTTTAAGCAATTGATCTGATCTCACAAGCTATTATTTTTAGATCCTCTGATAGGAAAATATTGTGGAAGAATATTCACCCCATCGGTACACATCCCCAATCAGAAAAACCCCAATAAAAATTTAATTTACTGACCAATTAATCAATCATTCAATGTTTTTCTCCACCAGGAAGAACAAGTATGGGAATAATTTAATGCTCACAGGGTTTAAATCTATCTTGTATAGCCTCCTAATTGGAAACCACATAGGCAATGTCATCCCTTTTCACAATTATTTTAGAATCATCATCACATAGATATTTGAAATGCCACCGACTGAAATCACCTACAATACATGAAGGAAACCTGCTAGGGATTCTTACATATGTCTTACCAGATGTGGAACAACCGAAAACTACAACATAAGGCCTCATCACATCCTGAGCTGCAGGTTTCGACTACATCACCCCTGAATCGAAGAATTAGTTATCGTAAGCTTTCCCTCAATGAATCTTAGCCTCCTCTGCAAAAGATAGGTTTTTATCAGTAATTATTCCCACTGATCAGAAGTCCTCCTTAAAAATCTTCATATTCATCGTTGTAGACCAATGGTTGGGAAAAGACACCACCTGAGCTTAGAAATCCACAATGTTATCTGATCTCACAAAAATCTAGTCACTTCCTATAGATTTGAGGAATATTCCAATCTCAGCTAACACCAATGATTTTTAGTGCTCAACCTCTGCATGCTCTACTAAATCTCAATGAATGACATCATCCAATACGACCATTTTCAAATCACCAAATCAAAATAATGCATCCATTTCTGTGGTTGTAACCATCTAACCAGATCGCCGAATATCTCCAGGTATCCCACTTCTAGTGAGAAGAAGGAAGGTGAGGTAATCGGGGAAAATTGAAAAATACAACTGATAATGATGTTAATATCACCATCAGATCATCACCGTAAATCTTACTATGTCCAAAGCACTCACTATCTTCAGAAAAATATTTCCCCCTACATTTAACCTTTTTTATTAATATGTTGTTTAAAATGAAAGTTTTTTTGGGATGAATGAAAATATATATGGAAAAGGAGATCATCATTTAGTTTAAAACATTATTTAAGAATGAGGTTATTTAGGTTAATTGGGATGTAGGGTTATTTATCTATGGAATAATCTAGGTTGAATCACTGTTGTTTTTAATGAAATAATTTAAGTAAAATTTATTATTTCTTTATATGGAAGATTTTTTATTTTGGATACTATCTTACCATGGGGTAACCATAATAGTTTTGGATAAAAGTTAAAGAAAATTTTAATATATTGTTATAATTTTTTTATTATTTAATTTTTAATAAGATGTTTTTGTAATTTAGGAATGAAAATATATGTCTTCAATAATCATGATTTGGAGAAAGGATGAGATTACTCTTGATTCTGATTAATGGATGAAATTATCAGTTTTCAAGTAAGTATATTAACTTTATTTGTTATTAAATATGGTAATAGGATTCATTAAATATAGAAAAATGATCTAGAAATAAAAATGTTTTCCTATTATGATATTTTCGAATGAATCGATGGTCTATTCACTAATTACAGATTTATGATTTTGTGGCCTTTATGTTTCTCTCGACCTTGTTCTTGGTCATCTTCATTAGTCCATGGGAATTAATATTCTCCTCCTTGTACATATTTTAACTTCCCACTAATGTTCTCATATTTTCCGACCTATTTTTGTGTTATTCTAGATGATATTAATATTTCCATCTCCCTCTTTTGAAGAGAAATTTTTTTTATCATTTTTTGATGTAAATTTTCTAAATATGAATTTTCAATTATAAATAAATTGATTAATGATTAAGTTAAATATAGGTCATAATTTATTCATGTTGGGGGGGGGGGGATTTTAATGACCCATGTTTTTAAAATAATACAATATTAGATAACCTACACAACACACAACACTGAGCATAAACAAGCCATGCAATATTATTATTTAAATACGATCATTATAACGTAGCCATTTAATTCATGGGGGTAAATAGGGTTAACATTATTAAGAAATATAATATATTTATATATATATTAAATACACAATACAAATTTATTTTAAATTCTTAAGAAATAAGCACTAATTTGGTTAGTAAATGTGTTCTGTTGTTGAAAATATATTTTCATAAAAAATGGATTTATTTAATCTTATGTGACAACATAATAAATAAAATATCAACAAATTAAAAAATTTATGTGATAAAAAGTATATATTTTTTCAAATTATCATACTGAAATTATAAGACAAAAAATTTTGGATTTTTTTGAAAAGATTGATTTTTCAGTGAATATTGAAAAATAAAAAATTTTCAAATCCTGTAATTTATTATCATTAAATTAATTAATTTAAAAGTTCCAATAATTTTTTTAATATTAATTTATAATATATTCCATTTTATTTATAATAATCTAATTTTTTCAATAATTTTTACGATTTCGATATCGGATAATTTTTATTCAAAAAAAATAATTTTTCAAAAAACTATTTTTTTTGAATTTTATGAATTTATAATAAATTTCATTACTAATAATTAAATAAAATTAATCTTGGATAATGAATACCATATTCTTAATGATATTATTCACATTTGGAAAATATGACTCATTTATTTGTACACATTATATATAGTAACTATTGAAAAATTTATCATAACAGTAAAAGATGGATTTGGTAATTAAGGTTATAAATAATTTAATAAGGAATAAAAAATCCACCAATAACATTTCTTTACTTCCTTTTATTGGAGTAAATTATCCATTTTCATCCCATCTTTTTATATATTTCATTTTTGGTTTATTTGACCATGGTAGGCACATTTATATTTTTTAAGTAAAGAAAATTCCAAATATTTCTCACTATTGTTTTTATTTTATTTGATATGTTAAAGTAAGTATAAGAATATGATAGTAATTAATACAAAATAATATATTTAATTTAATTAATTTATTTTAATTATGTTATTTAAATTTTTTTGTTAGGGAATAATTAGCATAAATTCTTATGTAATGTTGAAAAATATAAATTCACTAACTAGAAAAATAAAATAATTATTTTTTGAAACTATAGAACTAATATTTTATAGGAGAGTTATAGTCTAATAATAATTATATATGTATATATAAATTACTAATTAATGATGAGTTAAAATTATATATTCTAAATTTAAATGTTTTTTCATGACATTAATGTCAAATTAAATGAATTATTTCATAAATGACATTATTGACAATTTAATAAAAATAAATTTTGTAAAATTTTTTAAAAAATATAAAAATATAAAAATAGTGTTATTTGGATCCTAAATGGTCTGATATTTCATAAATTTTCTAATTATTAGAAAATGAATACCTTTTCTGTAATAGTAAACCCATTTTGATTAAAAAAGTTATTACTATGGAAAATGATAAACATTTTTACTGATGGGGTTAAACCAATAGATAATGTTTAAACACTACATAACCTATCAATTTTTTATTTTTCTAAGTATTTTATACAATATTGTATCATATCTTTGAAATCGTCGCCACATTGTTCCATATTCACATTGAAATGAATTTATTATATTTAAATTTATTTATCGATTCCAATTATGTCCTTTCATTCACTATATTATGACACCACATATCCCCCATTTCATATACCACCTAAAGCCTCTTATCTATGCAAAATCCAGACAAAAAATCATATAAACATCCTTATCCTTGTAATGGTGGTATTTATCTTTCTAAAATACCAACTTTGTATCCCTTAAGAGAGGATCCAAATGTACTATTCTAAAGAATTTGTAATCCCCTTTATAGACACTTTCAAATTTATTTCTTCTTAAACATACTATATATTTTTTACCATAATAAAAAATAAAATAACATAAAATAAATATTCATATGTATTATTATGATTAATTTTCATCCATTTCACAGCTCCTTCATATCCCATGAAATGTGAAAACATTACTCATGCGCACGTACCATTGACTGTCTCCATGTAGAGGTGTAATTAATTTTTCATCACCACATTGAATTTATTTTTATAAAGATATAAATACTAAGTTTATACATATTATATTTATCCCTGAAAAATTATTTTTGAAATTTAATATCATATAAATCTTTTTTACATTCCAAACCATTGAAAAATGATAATTCCACTTGTGTGTACATGGGATTACCACCTCCATGAATTGATGCGATCTATTTTTTATTTTCATTGTACATGGAAGGTAATGAGAATATAATTAATTTGAGTTTATATATATTTATTAAATTTATATCTTTGTTAAAATTATATATATTATAGTACCATAATCAATGTATGTGGATATGAACTCATATGAGAAAACATTCACGAGAAAATAAAGCTGTTGATAGCCAAAATAATGATATTAATGAAATATTGTTGATGAAAGGGTTATATGATGTTATAAGAGGATAATATATGATTTTATAAACAATAATATGGTTCTATGATGAAAAAAATGATTTTTTAAAACAATTATATTTGTTGTTAAAGCATGTTTCACTATGGTGAAACCTGACAAAAGGGGGTTTTAACCGAATTTCATTGTATTAGGTTATAAAACTTCTTCATTGATTCAATTATGTAAATAATATGAGTATAATGAAAATTTATTTTATTATTTTTTATTTAGAAATTTTATGGATGTAAATTTATTACACATAATCACTTAATTGAATAATTATCACTTCAATGATACAATCTTTTTTTGGGATTTCATCTCAATTTACTATCTAAAGAGACATATTTGGTATTACACACCTGTATATTTTTATGTGAGGTATATACTACCCCTTTGATATATTTAACATGAATATATATTTATTCTTGATTATTAATATCTAATTTCTTTTTTTACTCTTTTATGGGAATACAATTGGGAAGTAACTAAAGGTGTAATATTCTATTTTAACAAAATCGTTTTTCAAAAAACCTTTAATTTTGTTGAATAAATATTATAATTTATCCATCACAATACCCACTATATTTATTATACTAATGATTTTCCAAAATATTATATATTTTCATCTAATATTATCTATTTTGGCACTTGAATCAAGAAATGAAACATTTAAAAGAAAATCTAATCTTATTTCTCTTTTTGATCTGGAATATTTTCCTTCCATGTCCAAATTTTATAAAAATTAAAAAATTATTTTATTAATCAAATTATTTATTAAATACATTTTAGGTTATCGTTGGATTATAACATTTTTTCAGAGGTATCATAATAATGTTTTCTCAAAGGGGTTATCTTCAATATTCTTTTTAAAAAGTAAAAATGAATATTTTCCATTGAACACATATGATGTTATTTCAATTTACCTCCCCCATAACAATTTTATGCCCTTAATATTCTTCATCCAATTTTTAATGATTTTAAAATGAAAAATATTTTTGAATGTTTATTTTAAATTTTTCTATTTAATTTGCACTGTTCTTTAAAAGAAATTATTTTTCTATAAAATTTACTTTCATACTGAATTTATATTCATATCTCATCTCTTTATTAAATTTTTATCCATTCATTCTATCTTTAGTAAAAAAATCATATTATCATTAGACATTACATTTATAGTAAATATCTACACTATCTTTGTCATGGGTACTATTATTTATTAAAACATATACCATTTCTACATATTATATTTTTCTTTGAATGTTATATGATCTACTAGGGAAATATTTATATTTTATATTCTTTATCAAATGTAGATATTTATTGGTATTAAATATTTTTTTTAATTAAATTGATAAATACATATGTGATGAAAGTATTGAATGTGTTGTGGTAGGTGTGGATTGGAATTATATAGCCCCCAATTAATTCACATGTCTAATGAAAAAAACCATTTTATTAGTCTTATAAAATTAGTTTTTGATGTATGAAGAACCATAGTTTAAACAAGACTGGTTTTGGGTCTTAATGGTAATGATATGATGATGTCTAAGATGATGACCTCCAACATTAATCATTTTATTCATTGATAATTCAATTATTAATATTCATGATATTACAATATATAAAGCATCAATGGATGCATTTTGGTATCAATTTATTGATTAAATGAAATGTGTTTTCAATTATTTACCTTCTCATTATTCTCATTCCTTATTTAATAATGATATATTCAGTTGTACATAACCCTTATTGAGCATTTGAAATCACCATTATTTTTTTACTTTCCAAATAGTGTGATGAAGGAATCATTAAATGAATATAATGATGAAAATTTTTCTATTCTTATTATTTATATTTTATTTCCTATGTATTGTGTTATTCAAGTATATATATATCTTACGAGGACTACTAAACTATTGTTCCTTTGGATTTGATCACTTGTATCTAGTACCAATGCTATGATGTAAATAAAGACTCTTGATTATTGGATTGGTGGTTTTAATGGGATGATACATGAATTAAATATCGAAAACTTTTGAATTTTAAATTTTTATTATTATCAAAACCTAATGATGATTATTATATTCTTTATATACTATATATGTTGAAGAAGAGATTAAAAGAAGATAAAAATTATATATAAATAAAAATAATAAAAAACCTTATATATGGAAGAATTTTACTGAGAAAATTATGCTGATATTATTGTAGTTCATTCATTTTGTACAAAGAGTGATTGAGTTCTTAGTTTTATTTTATGATCCTATGATTTTCTTTGTTGGGATTTTTAGAACCTGATTTATCAAATTCTTATGTGTTAAATAATGATCAAGGATTTAGAATGGTAAATAAATGGTAATAATTCACCTAAATAGTGAATTTAGAAATGGTTTGAATAATGGATGATGAATTAGATATTTCATGATCATACGTGTGTTTAGGGCTCAAAACTAGTGTTTTTAAAATTATACAAATCACGGTGCATGGTTGGCATACAATTAGTGATCATTGTGAAAACTTTTTTATACATTTTCATAGTTTAATAAAATTTGTGGTGAACCAAAGGAAACATTTTAGGGTTATATAATTTGATGAATACATGTTACAAGGTTTGTGTATAGTTTGACTAATTGTGTGCTACAACCATGCAAGGTGGTGGTGCATGTGGATTATTGCACTACATATATGGAACACTATTTTTGAGACCATTAAGACAAACTATGCACCTTATTATGAGAGGGAGAAAATTCAGTTTTCCCATCCAACACTTTAAGGGGTTTTCCCTTTTTTCTCCCACATTTCACATAAGATATCCTTAACATGATCGAGCCTTATTCTCCTATCCTCCATGGAAATTCTACCTAATAAATAGTAGGAATTGAATACTATTAGATGTGTTGGATTACTTAAGGTAATCCAATGAATCTATTAACCATTATTGAGTTATTTTTCATCTTCCATTAGTCATGGTTTCTATGGTCAGATATTTTAGTCTCTATTCCACGAAATCATGGTGTAATATGATACTGATGATAGGGATTTCACTTTGTTTTGGAAGAGGGTGACGCAAGAGGTCGTTCACACTTCATTATGGGTAATTTCATCATGTTAAAAATTTAATATTAATTTATAAATTCATAATTCATTTAATTAATTTTTCTTGTTATTTTGATCTATTGTTTTAAGGATTATTCACTATTTATGGTTGATTATATGTCCCCAGTTGTTAAACAGATTTAGGCTATGATTTCAGTGTGACACAATTAGTCAATGAGGTTTTGGGAATTATTTTTTATTAGTAATGTTTCTTAATTGTTTATAAAATGTTATGTTAAACAAATTAAATACAATTTTTTTGAACAAATTATGATCCAATGGTTTGATTGTGATACATGAGCCTAGAATGTCACAGATAGTCTTAGATAGGCCTTGCAAACTACTATTGGTCTATGTAAAATAAAATGAATGATTTTAAATGATAGATGGTCTTTCATACCTTCCCTATAGTACTTATTCATTTTTATGGTATTATGTTTACTATTGGGTGTAACCCTAAGGGGGAAACCCCTTTTTGGGACTCTTTCTAATTAGTCACTAAATTAAATTATATTGGGTCAACATAAAAGGATGAATGACAATGGTCACTAAAAACCCCTATGTGATGGCTTCATACCTCAAATAGAGATAATAACTATGACCCATGATTCCATGTGTGATACCTTCACCTAAGATCTAACAATGAGTATCCTATATAGTTTGACTCCACTTGAATACTATTTCTATGGATCCAAATAGGATTTACTCTCCTTATGTGATGACTTATTGGACCCCAAGAGGAATAACTTTACTATTGTGTGGACCTCAAGTATCCCATGTAAGAAGGATCTATTGAGTAGTTGCCTATGGTAACTAGTTAGTTCTCCAATGTTTTCTTGACCCTGACCTAGTGTGTTATGTGTTTAGTGTAGAGACAATAGTTGGTTTCACCTTAGAACTCAAACCAAACATGTTATCTGATGCACTCCTATCGTAGGGCGTGGAAAAAATTTTTTTTATATATTTCCCAGTGTAGTCCAGTGATTAACCTTAAGATGTCTCCCGAAGAGGAGTGCACGCAAAATAGTTGATCACATTAAAATGAGGGTAAAAATGTTGTGCTTTTGAAAGGAAATTTGAAATTTAAATGATTTAAAAACTATGATTTTAAAAGGGTAATTAAGTTGGGATAGGTTTTCTAATTGTAATGATATCCTTGTTCAATTTAATTCAAAACTCTTCTTCTTAGTTGATTTAAGTGAGTTTTCACAATTGTTTCCTCTCATTTCCTTGGAAAAATTATGATGGTGAGAGAAAACCTTACCAAGATCTTAGTTTGGTCAACTCTCCTTCCATGTGTAAAATAGTTGTATTGAATATCCTTAATTGACATGGGAAATACCCAATTGGGTCTTCTTTATCCCAAACAATCAAAAACATTCACTACCCCTTTTAAATGTACTGACGATCATCGAGTACTTCACCACTAATACCTAGTCTATTCTATCGTATATAAAACAGAAATTAGTGGAGGGAGATAATGATTATTTTACCAAGGTAAAAATCAATAACGGAATTAAAATTTAAGAACAATCGCACTTGATAATAAAATCTTCTATATGAAATTGAAAACAAAATTTAAGAAGAATGAAATTTCATTCAATTACGTCCAAGATCTCAAGTTTTAAAAAATAGAAAACCAACCCTTCCCCAATCACTTAAAATTATTACCCCACAATAGTATTTATATTCGAGATAAATGGGGAAGAAGAAGACATTACTAAACTATGTAAAAAAAGAAATAAAAAAGAAAACTGAAAAGATCTCCTCCATGGTGTCCCAGGAGGAATGGGGTGGAATGAGAGATGCCTTGAGAGGGATGACCACTGCTCCTTTTATATCCAGAATTCGCCCACCAAACGTTGATGCATTTTAGCCCCATTAAATGACATCTTTACACATTTCACCCTTCTTGAATGATGTTCATAATTATCTTGGCCACGTCCCTTTAAATGATCAGAATATTTGGACAATTATTTCAAGAGGTATGCTCGTTTTACTCTAACCATTTATTCTATCCAATCAGACTCTCAAAAACGCCAACCCCAGGATTAGGAAGATATAATGGCCCCTTTAATGGCCAATTCATGCAGACATGCATTCATGAAGGATATTCCCCAACTCCTTGGGCGTCCATACACTAAATTCCACAACAATTGATCCCACAAAGAATGAGTTATGGACCCCACACCATAAATCAGAAAAACTGTAAATAGATTTCTTTAGACACTTTGGGAGCTTCCTTTGAGCTTCCATATAGTCGATTCAGCTTTTTGTACAAAAATATTATATGAATCCATGGATGTTTAGAATCTAGAAAAGGAAGAATTTTTCATTTTGTATTAGTTTATAATATTTTATGTCCAAACTACAGAAATAATTTAAACTAGTAAAAAATCCAAAATGATCTGTTTTTACTGTTCAGCTCAAAATAACACCAATATCATAAATATAAAGCAATTAATCTTAGAGTAACATTTTTGTTGGTTTAAAACAATTAAATTCAATGTAAATATAATTGAAAATATTTTCTTAATCAATTCTCTCACACTTATCACTTAGACTCCTGGACAAGTAAAAATCAAATCAAATCAAATCCAAAACACATTTTAATGAGATCTATCAAATCCATACTACGAAACAAAAACATATCATGCATCATCAAAAATAAATATTTCAAGTTCTTAATTTCAGATTATTTAATATATTTCCACTTTATTTCTTTCCCCATACACACAAAACACCTAACTCACATGAATTTTCCCTCATCTAAAAAATGTAAATGCTAAACAAGGCTTTTCTCATCCAAACTCACATAAGAGTCACCATAGGCTTGATAAATTTCGACTCCTCCACCCGATGTGAGTAAAAGACATGTGTTTATCATGAGGACGTTTTAGGGTTGTTCTGTGGCTTCCAGTTGGTATGATTTAGATGTTAAAAATTCTGAGGCAAAAAAGGAGGGCTTGGCTCTTTTTGAAGAAAAATTGCAAGATTCTAATTTTCACTCATGAATGGTCTCCTTCTCTTCCCATTTTTTTTTAAAAATAAGCTCCATCATCATTCAATAAGCTCATGATTTTAGCAGAAAATTTTTTTAATCTTTTCAAACATGATTTTTCTTGAAAGCTCTAGATAGGCACAAATTTTTACCTTGGAAGCTCCAGAAAGGAACAACTTCTCTTATCGTGAAAGATTCGAAAAATTCACAAATTTCAAAAGAATAAATTTTCAATAGCACACACATCTCTTCAATAATTTTTTTTGCAAAAAAATATTCCCCAAATGTGGTATCACAACATAATACAGCTTCCCCCGCACTTAATTTCTACTAGATCATGCAATTTCACTTCAAGAGCAGGTTGGATAGGTAAAATTGGCTTGCAATGTGGCTAATATAACATGGTATTCATGGATTCTAAGGGATTCAAGGATTAATGTAAGGTAGTACATAATGAAAAATATTATTTCGAAAAGGGGGCTTAGAACCAAATAAATGCCTCAATCATTTAAAACACATGTACTACAAACCCTCAAGTTTTGAATGGAATAAATAAAATTCAAGTTAAAGAAATCATGGTCTGGTTCTCTCAAGAATTGACGTGAATGAAAATAATATGACAAAAATGGTTTATAAGCCTCAAAAGAAAGTAATTTCGACGATATAGACAGTGAAATATGGAATGGGGTTAAAAAATTAGTGTACTTTTCATGAATTTCCAAAATATTTAAACTTGAAACAAATTCATTTCAGCATTTACATAGGCTCAATTTCTTGTAATATATTGTTTCAATCATTAACATGGGATTCAAAAATGCTAATGATAATCATTTCATCTCAAAATATTAAAAACCACACCTAAAATTGAAAAACAAACACACAAAAATATGAAAACATGCAATTTAAAAAAACAAAATGAAAATTCTAAACTAAAAAGGTTCCCTACCCCACACATAAATGTTGCAGTGTCCTCAATGAATTCAAGTGGATTTAACATGTAAGCGAATTTTAAAATGAATCCCAACATCAAGAAAGTGTAAAGGAGTGGTACGACCTCACTTATTGGCAATTAAATGTTGAGTTTGGCTCCTATGTGTTGGTCATTGAAAACCTAAAAAAAGTAAAAATATAACAGAAGACATTTATTAAAGGAAATTAAAATAGGAGAAGGATAAATCTTGGTTTAATCCCAAAAGTGGGCCCTGGGTTTTGACTTCCTCTATGGGGGTAGTTCTAATCGGTTATCCCCAATTGGATGGTGGGTGAGGTTTCTTGCTCATGAACCAACAAAAAATTTCTTTCCATGATGAACTTCTTCCTTTTTCATGGGGACTCCATGGATATAGCATACCAAGTCAACCTCGACGAGAATTACATAATACATCAATAGTGGGGGAAGGATAATGAATGAGTCCTCTTCCATCTTGGTTTTCACTTTCATGACATCTTATTTATGCTTCAGTGGTTGTTGAAGGTATGCTAAATCAATAGAGAAATCAAAAGGAATGTTAAAATGTAATTCTATTTGATCAAAATTAAAGCATGATGTGTTAATATGAAATTATTCTCGTTCAATTTCTATGTATTTTGACTCTATTTCCTCAGGAAAATTCACTTTGATCTCCTCTTGAACACCTTCCAATAAATATTCAACATGTTCGGGGTGCTCCAAATGTTCCTCTTCAGAAGAATATTTTTTTTTCATTGTATTCCTCCTAGAAAATACATGTATTGGATGAGTTTAAAAAATAAAATCAAGGGGAGGTAATAATCAATTCAGTTTAAACAATATCAAAATATAATGGGTTCATGAAAAGATTATCTCCCTGTGTTTGTTCATCATCAATCACTTCTTTAATGGAAAAAACCTCTTGGAGTTAAGTAGTACTAGGTGGAGGTAGGTAGTCAGTCTCCACTATATCTTGGATCTCCATAGAAAAATCAGGGATGTATGATGGGGGACTTCTTGGACCGTGGAAACTTCATAAAATTATGGAAAGTATTTGGAGAACTCAGTTAGCTTTCGGGCCATCACATCAAAAACAACTCCGTTCATTTCCTCTCTTAGACCATCTATGAATTGTTTGAATGTCTGTACCTTATTATTTGTTTTCCAAAAAAACCTCACATGTCTAATAATAGAAGAAACACCATCCACCTTAGAAAAGGTTGAGTCAATAATTGGTTCATTTATCGGTGGGTAATTGTTCTACGAATTACATAAATAATCATTTAAAAACAAAATGGAATCATATTTTTATTGTTTTTTTAATTTTAAAAGATTCAATTATTTATAATTAGTTTGTGGCACTACCTCCTTGGAAACAACGCCGCGTTTGACGCATGCCTGTCACAGGGCATGGTAAAACAATTTTTTATATATTTCCTAGTGTAGTCTAGTGATTAACCCTTGGATGTCTCCCAAATAGAAGTGCACACAAAGTAGTTTGTCACTATAAAACAAGGGTAAAATTGTTGTTCTTTTGAAAGGAAATTTCAAATTCAAATGATTTAAAAACTATGATATTAATAGGGTAGTTAGGTTGGATTTGGTTTCCTAATTTTAATGTTATCCTTGTTTAATTTAATTCAAACCTCCTCTTCTTAGATGATTTAAGTGAGTTTCCACAATCATTTCCTCTCACTTCCTTGGTGAAATTATGACGGTGAGAGAAAACCTTACCAAGATCTCGGTTTGGTCAACTCTTCTTCCATGTGTAAAATAGTTGTATTGAATTTCCTTAATTGACATGGGAAATTCCCTATCGGGTCTTGTTTATCCCAAACAATCAGGAACATTCAATACCCATTTACACGTACTGACGATCGTCGAGTACTTCACCACTAATCCCTAGTCTATTCCATCATTTATAAACCGGAATTTAGTGGAGGGAGATAATTATTATTATACCAAGGAAAAAATAAATAACAGAATTAAAATTCAAGAATGATCACACTTCATAATAAGATACAATACATTAAATTGAGAACAAATTTTAAGAAGAAAGATATTTCATTCAATTATGTCCATGAACTCAAACATTACAAAATAGAAAACCAACCCTTCCCCAATCACTCAAAATGTTTACCCCACCATGGTAAGGGTAATCGAGATAAATGTGGAAGAAGAAGTCATTATAAAACTATGGAATAGAAAAGAAATAAAAGATAAATCCGAAATGATCCCTTCCTTGGTGTCCATGGAGGAATGGGGTGGAGTGAGAGATGCCTTGAGAGGGAGGACCTCTCCTCCATTTATATCCAGAATTATTCCCCCACATGTTGACGCATTTTATCCCTATTAAATGAAATACTCATGCGTTTCACCCTTCTTGAATGATGTTCATAATTATACTGGGCGCTTCACCTCAAAAACCCAGAAGATTTGGACAATTATTCTGAGAGTTATGCTCCTTTTACTTTGACTATTTATTCTGTCCAGTCAGACTCTCCAAAACGCCAACCCCCAGATTAGGAAGCATTAATGGCCCCTTAAACGGCCACTTCACGTGGCCTTTTCTTTATGAAAGTTATTATGAAACTCCTTGTGTGTCCATCCTCTGATGTCCACAACAATAGGGCACACCATGAATGAGTTATGGACCCCACACCAAAAATAGGCAGAACTGTAAACAGTTTTCTTGAGACACATTGTGAGCTTCGTTTGAGATTCCATATGGTCAATTCTACTTTTGGTCCAAAAAGATTAAATGAAGCCCTGGTTTCTGGAATCTGGAAAAAAGTTTCATTTTGTATTAGTTTATAAGATTTTATGTCCAAACTATAGATATAATTTAAAACTGTTAAAAATCCCAAATGGGCCATTTTTACTATTCAACTCAAAAAAACACCAATTTCATAAAAATGAAGCAATTCATCTTAAAAAAACATTTATTTTGGTTTAAAACAATTAAATTTAATTTGAATTTAATTTAAAATATTTTCTCAATCATTGTCCCAAGGTAATGTGGCAGTATTGGTGGGTTTATGCATTCAAAAACCATCACTATTTTATTATTACATTCAATTGGTTTCTATTTATAAAGTTATGATTTTTAGAGGTGCTTCCCTATATTTTGTCCTATGAACCTGATGAAGTTCAATATTTCACTTTGATTCCATGAGGTCCTCCATAATATATGTATTTTTCCTTTTATTGATTATATAATGGGCATTCCCCAGTGAAATTCCTTGAGTAAGGATTTTGAACCTTACCTAATTGAATTTTGGACATGGTTCTCTTCATCATCCATCAGGTATGGTTCAACATGAATCTAAATTATCTTCTTTAAATACTCTCATGGATGATTATTCTCTCCTCAAGTGATTCCTAGGATTATCCCAAAGGTTTGTTGGGTGCACCATTATGAAACTTGTATGAATTTTCTAGGAGTTTTGTGATGAGTTATTTCTAAAAAAGATGTTGATTATGTACTCTGATTTAGAGGTCATTATTTACAGGTCTCATAAGGTTGATCTCTTTTGGGATACTTAGATTCACAGTTTCAGAATTTTCATACAAGACAGAACCTCGGAGCAAAACATCAGACTATATTTAGATGTCTTGAGTGGTGTGACATATAGAATAGATTCATTCACAGGATATATAAATAATGTATAAAATATTTTGTTACTATTATTAGAGGTTAGAATGGGAGAACCTAGGGTTAAAACATGTACCCCCTGTGGTGATGTAGCTTGTTCAGAGACATTCTGACACTAGCCAATGTCGGAATCATCAATCGAGATTACAAACCAAAGTATTGATAAGATTATTAACAACTTTTGTAATATGAATTCTAGATCATTGTTTCATTCAATGTATATTCTATCAATAAATCACATGAAACCATGTATTAATTTTGGTCTTAATTTTTTCATTACTTCTAGTGGTGTCTCAGCTAAGATGAGCACATTTTATGAGTATTCCCTTATAACAATATGTCATGGTCCATATATTTTATTTCTGTTTATTTTTAAAAGAAATTATTATTATTATTATTAATATCCTAATTAGTAGACCACAACCACATACACTAAAATACATTTTAAAAAATGAGACAAAATTGGTGGTTTGCTGCTGTGTTTTGTAATCACACCTTTCACATGGCTTCATTACAGTAGGTTTTCCAAGTAGACATTCACTTGATGTTAGGTATAGGATGGGTGGAGGCATAGGAATGATTGAGCCAGATAACTCTTATATGTATATCGAGATGAGGTGTCTGGTTTGGGTCAAATTATCTTGTAGACCCGAATACATTTATTTTTTGTTCTATTATGTACTCTCTAATATTTGGTCGACAAAGAGGGAGAACAGTTTTGTATGTATGACATGATTTTTTGCGAATTCACTAAATTTCATTTATTTTTAAAACTAGGTTATATTTAATTCTTATGAACTCTATTTATTACTACTAAGGAATATTTTCTTCTACTTATAATATTTTATTACTCTAACATGAGGTCATAGTATCCCCACTAACACACCATAAGCCCATACTAATAGCCAGAAGCCTCTAGCATATATGTAAGCATACTTGAGGACTTGTCCCTAATTAGTCTGGTTATTATTCCTAGAGTGAAATAGGATGGGATGTTTAAAATTTGTATCAAATTTATTCCTTTCCTACAGTATTACTGTTTTTTATCTGGTATATAGGAGTATTAGTAATGTTCTAGAACTTGTGATAGATATTAGACTAGTTCATTTAGAACACTAATTTAGGTAATAATTCATAGTTTCAGGGGTTATGGGATTATTGTTCATGATCTTTAATGTTACAGTTGTATATGGATTTCATTTTGAGTGATAAACATGTTTTTTTGAGTTATTATTTATTATGGATTTATTTTTTTCCCATTTATGATAGTCTAGTGAATAATTTTGAATGTAGGACTAAAGTGGAAATATGTAATTATATATGCATTATTTTTTGATCTAGGTCCCACGTTTTATTGTTATATAAGTGTGTGATTTTACTACTGATGATAGAGGAAAATTATTTAATGTGTAAAAAAACATAAATTGTGTTTTCTTATAAAGTTTTCTGGTGGTATTCTACTCAATTGGGATGACTTAAATATATTTAATCATTTTTATGGAATGTCATGTGGATCTATGGTGAGACATTTGGTATTGAGGATACTGACCCATTCCTCATTCATTAGAGGTGAAGTGACACTCTTAGGTTGAAATGAAACATGTTTTCCAATGATATAGCCCTCATAGGGTGTTATCAATTAGGTTCAGTTATTTAAAATGTCAATAGAATCCTATACAATGTTTTCCCACATATCTTGAAATGGCATTATAATTAACCTAGTAGACGTCTTATGATATGAAATAGATCACTGAGGTGATTCTATGAAATAATTTTTTACCCTTTCTAGTTGATATTTCCAGTAGATACATTCATTTTTGGTGATCTATTTAGGTAACTATGAAAGATACCAACTGAAACATAACCATTTATAGTAAACTAAGACCTTAATAGGGTATTTCCATATACATATGTTGGAAGGGGATTAGTCTATAATTTTTTTTATTTTATATCATTACCCTCAGTGGAGTAGTTCCATATATGGAAACTCAAAGAGGATCTAATCCTAGGTAGAAATATTCTTGATAGGTTTTGACCTCTATAAGTCAATTTTATCCTTACCTCTATTTGAGAGGTTTTATAGGATTGTTATATTCCTTATATTGATACTAGTGGGTGGATGATGCCGCATGCTATATGAAATTCGGGATAGGGTTGACTTGTGGGGTAGGAATTCAAACAATGTAACCCCATTTTGAAGCTTGATGAGAAGGTATATATGGGAGACCTTGAGTCCCATAGTTTTGAACCCGACCCTTGTAGGTTTAATTTTTTTGATCAAAGGTATACTATGGGAGGGTTTTTATTTGGGTTCTAGATTCCTTTTTATGAGGACAAACTAGTTATATACTAATTATAAAACCAAATCATAGTAGGTTCACAGGTTTTTTGATATATTCATGATGATGGATTCGGTTTTTGATAAAGAACCATGGGTTATTTTCTACTGATAATGGTTTTATGTCCATGATCGTTCAAGATCATTGAACAAGTAAACACTTTTTTGTGTAGAATGGAAATATTATCCTTGGGTTGGATGAATCATTTGAGAAGGAGTTGGATTATAATGGTACACATTCATTACACATGGTAACATTTAAATCTTAAATCATTGAGCATCCAAGAGTGAGTTGATGACTAATGGTTTAAAATAATTCTACCGACAAGGTTTTCAGAGTGTTGTTATGGAATGAAATATTTCAATCCGTGGTAGAGGATGCATTACGAAGTGAAGGGGTCTATGAGACATAATACCTATAGGTAGACCTAGACAAGTAATGTCGAGAGACATGATTCTGGTGCTTGTTTAAAGGTAATTATCCATGTCTAATGTGGGCTTGACATGAGAAAAGATATTCAAACATATGTATGGAATGTTAGTGTACTTCTTGTTAGAGATGATAATTCCCCATATCTTGAAATCGAATTTTTCATATTTAGAGAGCACAAACTATATGTCAAGAAAAATCTAAATGTATTTTCTATTTTGAGAAAGGGACTCCATAGGAGTTTTTCTCAAGGAGTAGTATAATATAACCCATATGTACGGGATTATGCCATTGGTAATTTTAGGGAGGTGACCCCCATTATTTGATAAATTCAATCTAATTCAATATGTCTGAGGAACATGTGACATGTGATGTTTCATTAGTTCATGGGGATGAGAGGGTTCATATCCATAGTAGTTCTTAAGTTCACATATGAATGTGGATTGTAATGCAGTGACCGAGAACTCGAATTTTTGGTCTAAAGGAAAATATTATTCTATGTTTAATAGAGGGATATTGATCACTGGTATGTAAACCTAAGGTGGTAAATTCCTTTCATTCTTTATAATGGTCATTAGACGGTGATTTTTTCATTAGGATGATGTTAGATGAATGGAATCTGGTACTATTGAATTCATTAGTGAATTCTATGTATATTTTTGAATACAATTCTTAGTTAATTCCGAGATTGGACTTTATTCCCCAGATGTTTTGATGAGACAAGGGTATTGGATTTGGTTGAAACTAGTGTTTGTATTATGGTATGACAACATAAATGGAAGCGAGTTTGTTTTTGTCAAGAAGTGTCACTAAAATTTAGTTACAGGAGTTGTTTAGTGTTCTCAGAATGATATCTATGTGCCATGAAGTAAGGGATTGGGAATGTGGTTTAGTGATGTTTTGTCTGTAGAATTCAACTATTATTTTTAGAATATTCATCTAAAGGAAATTGTACTGGTGTTATTTTTTATAGTTGGATGTCGTGGATGAGGAACCACATTAGACATATTGTTGGGATACGATAAGTACAATCTAATGTTCGACTATTTATTTTCAAAGAAAAGACAATATGAATAGTTTAATATTATTTGTTTGGAATTCAAAAGTAGAAATTATAATGAGTACTGAAATTTATCTCCTCGTGTTCAAATGGGTGTAGTGTGTGGGAACCAATCTGAGATAATCCTTATGATGCTAGGGATGTGTTTCATTTGGAAATTCTGATGGTGGAAGTAACATGTCTCAGAATTTTTCATTAAAATCAAGAAACTATGGCCAAATGTTCCATAGAACAGTTAAATGAATATACAATTACCTTATTAATTCTCATGTTATATGGGCTCGAGTAATCACCATCTTGTTGTTTAAACTTTTAAAATGATCTTCAGGTTAGTTTTTAGTGAGTTAAGAATCATTTTTTTACCCATGGAAATGTTTTTGGAATTTAGAGACACAACACAATCATTTTTATGGAGTTAATGAGAAAATTATATTAATTTTTTTTTGATAAACACCAATTATTATTAAGGATGAGAATCATTATGTTGGGGAGGTTGAAACATTTCATGTTTTTCAGAGTTAGAATTTTACGAAATAATTTTGATTTTCAAAAGGAATTTTAATTTTAAATTACTAGATGAGTAAAATATTAATCTGATATTAGGAACATTAATTATATGTTTGTAATGACTATAAATATTGTTTTATTAGTTTTTTGAGGCTTGAAATATTCCTTGGAGGTTTTGATAGTATCTCAAGTGTTTGGGGATTAAAACCAGAGTTTTGGAAAGGTGTAGGTCATAGAATTCAATTAGTGATAATCATACGGACTAACCATGTAACCCATTTTGTATAGGAGCATAGATTGAGAATCTTTGTGTTAGGATTATGGAAACCATGAGGGGTATTTGATTTTCTACATAAAAGTTTCATGGTTGGAGTATGGGTTGAATAACCATGCACTACAATCGCAATAGGTGGAGGTGCATATGGATAGTAGCACCACACTGTAGGTGCCTGGTTATCCAGACAGTGTAACCTCACTATGAACCTTCATTAAAAGGGGAAAATTTAAAAAAAACTTGTGCAACTTAATGGGTTTGACACCTCTTTCTGGATAATTTCACTTATGAGCTGCCACATGCGTGTCATCCACCTTCTCCCTTCCTCCACGAGAGTTCTTCCTCATTCTTAGATGGAATCGAATGTTGTCAGATGGGTTGGAATCCTTAAGTTAATTATCTATTTCCCTTAGGCTCTGTTGATTAATTTTTCTTTGTACCCATAGTCTAGATTCTATTTATAGGGATTTTAGGCTTCATTCTACTAGATCATTTTTCAATCAAATATGGGTGATAGGTCTTTCACTATGACATGGAAGAGGGTGACCTGAGAGGCTGTCTTCACGTCTCTACAACCCTTTTTTTTGAAGGTACATTGACAGGGTTAATTTAAGAATATATAATGTTTTAAAACAACTTTTGGTGTGGTACATTTATATTTTGTTAGAGAAATTGTGGTTTTGGATTTGGTGCAACATGATCGGCCATTATGGTTTTGGGAATAATGATGATGTTAATAACATTTATTAATTATTTATAACATATTAATAAAAATTAATTTAATATAATTATTCATTATTTAGTATTTTTGATGGTTTTATTTAGATAAATAACCCTAGTATGTCATTTGTAGGCTTGGATGTGCCTTGAAAATTGCTACTATCACGTGGAAAATAAATTGAATGCTTCTAAAAGGTCGGTGGGTTGTTGTTCCTAACCTAGATTACTTATGCATGTTTATGGTATTATGTGTATTCTGGGGAATTCCCCTAATGGTGATTCCCCTATTGGGAGTATTTATAATGAACCAATAAATTAATTTAATTGGTTTAGCTTTAATAAATGAATCTCAGGGGTCCCAAACAACCCATGCGGGTAGGATTCATACCCCGAACATAGACTGTGGATATCATTGAGGATCCCTATGAGATTCTTCAACCGATGATCTATCCTATATTATTTTAAGTAGTATTCCTCAATTTCATTATGTTTCCAATGATCCCAAGAATGTTTTCCATACTTACATGCTGAATTAGGGGACTCTAAAAGGGATGCCTCTAAATATATGTGAACCTTGAGGATAATAAGTAGGATGATTCTTTTAATTAATTCCCTAGGGGATTTTTCAGTTCCCTAAGGTTTTGATAAACTTGAGCAATTGATTTATGGATTTTGGGTATAGACGGTAGTGGGTGTAACCTTAGAACTGATACCAAACATGATATCTCAAGGGACAGTGGATGTAGTGGTGGGTTTAGTTCTTAGAACACCCTCACTCTTTTATTTATTCATTCACATAGTAACAATTAATGAATTTAGGATTCATAGATTTTCTACCTGGAAGTTTTCCCATTGAGTCTGACATGATACAATATTTTATGGGGATGCTTAAGATACACTTCATGGGATCAGGTTTTGGGTCTTTATAGATTATATGATGATGATTCCATGAGGTTCTTAGTAGATTTGTATTTTTGAGAATTACCTGATTAGATATTGGATAAGTAACACCTTTTCATTCAAAAAAAATTGATGGATATGAGGCACCATACCCTTATTTGGATAATATTGAGTATGTTTACTCACTCCTTGAGGGATTCCTAGGATTCCCCCTATGTTCGGGTGGATGAAACATTTTCAAACTCATTGTACTTTTCTAATAGTTGTCTATTGAGAAATGTATTGAATGGATATTGAGAAATTAATTTGATCAAAAGATAACTACTTATAGTTAACATTATGATCAACACCTTGGGGATAATTTTATTTACAATTTAATGATTTAACTATTGGTTGAGTTCTTGGGGAAACACATCAAACTAAATTTATATTTCATGAGTTTTATAGAATCTAGATCAAATTCATTTATAGGATGTCCAAATACTGCATGGAGTCTTTTATTATAGTGATTTGAGGTGAATATTTTTGAACATAGGATTAAGACATGCATCCCCCTATGGTGATGTAGCTTGATTATAGACATTACAACATTGGAAAAAGAAGGTATCATCGATTGGGATTAAAACCCAAGGATCGATAATATTATACATGGCTTGGGTTGTATGACATAAAAATCAATATCCAATTCAATGAATTTCAAGTCGATCGGGTTCTTGACCCCAAGGATCGACTTTGGTTTTATTTTATTCTTTAATTTCATTTGTGCCCAGGTAGGCAGAGAAAATTTCTTTAGCATTTCATTAATACAACATGACTTGGGATTATATTTTTCTTTCATTTTGTTTTAAGTAGTTATTATTTTTATTTTGATCTTGATGAGAATATCACATACACATACACAATATTTACTAGCTGTTTATGTGACCATGTTGGTGTTTTCCAACCATGTTTTGTACCCAAACCCTACATACGCCACCATTGTACTAGGGTACTTGAGAATTCGTTTATTTAATATCAGGTACAGGATAGGCCGAGGCCCGAGACTGATCGAATATGAAGGTTTGGATATGTATGTATATATTAGGTAGTATGCTTGAATCAGAGTACGTAGTAGATCCCAATACATTTATTACAGATTTTTTGTACCCTGATGTATGTGGTCAACCAAGTGGGAAATCAGTGCTGTTATATGAAATTATTATTCATGATTTTACAACATTTTATTTATTTTCAATGACATGTTATATTTATTACCTCAAAACTATTATTATTATGTATATGGATTATATATTGTTACTTACTATATTTTGTTAATATAACATGAGGGTATAGTCTCCTCATTATCACAACCTAGGACCTTTCTACTAGTTGATAGCATATAGTGTATAAGGAGGTGTTTTCATGACCCATCGCCCGGGGCCCATGTCATTACTATCCCAGGTCCGCCTTCCATAGGCCAGGGGCAGGTGACTAGCACCAAAGGCATATTCACTAAAAATATGAATGAATTTCCTTTATATAATGCGAACACACGCAAACAATAACACGTAAAAATAGTAAGAAAAATGGGCTATAATACAAGCCCAATAGGAAAGTATAGGAAAATTGAAAAGTACAAATAAACAGGAACAACTCCTGTGAACACTCGCCACAAATCCTACCTGAAGGGTAGGTACAACTCTTGAACGGTCATCTCTGCTATACGCCATGTCTACTGTCCACCTCCAAGCTACCTCCAGTCCTGGTACCCTCATCCTCAGTCAGCACTATCCATCGTCTACACCAAACACAACAAGGTTCGGGCATATCCCATGCAGGGTTGAGTATAACGGTACTTAGTAGGGATCCCGAGACCCTCACGGTCTCACAAAATCCACAAAAAATAAACTGCAAAGCATGAAATCAACTGAAAACCCTACATAGGTATATGACCATACATATGCCTAAGTTATTAAGAATGCCCATCTTAATCACGAGGAAACACATAGTCCAACTCAAAGGCCCATGCTCAACTGTCCCACAAAGGAAGGAGTACCATGAAGGTAAGTACCACACATGTATGCCACACAGAATAATACCCCCAAGGTATTACCACAATGGAAAGTACCACATAGGTACGGAATTAGCTCACACCATGTATAACATAGGTACAATAGTAGAGATGATTAGAGGTAACTATGAATTTAACTTACTCAGTTAAGAGGTAGACCCACAAAGGATCCTAAATCACCATCAGACCCACGGAGGATCATAGTACATTGTCAGACCCACATAGGATCCTAGTGCCTCGTCAGACCCACACAAGATCCTAGTACATTTTCAGACCCACACAAGTTCCAAGTACATTGTCAGTATGTCGTCAGACCCACATAGGATCCTAGTACATCATCAGTACATCATTATACCCACATATGATCGTAGTACATCGTCAGTACGTCGTAATACCCACACAGGATCCTAGTACATCGTCAATACATCGTCAGACCCACATAAGATCCTAGTACATCGACAGTAAGTCTTCAGACCCACACATGATCCTAGTACATCGTTAGTACGTCATCAGACCCACACATGATCCTAGTACATCGTTAGTATGTCATCAGACCCACAAAATATCCTAGTACATCGTCAATACATCGTCAGACCCACACAAGATCCTAGTAGATCTTCAGTACGTCATCAGTCCCACACATGATCCTAGTACATCGTCAATACATCGTCAGACCCACACAAGATCCAAGTACATCATAAGAACATTGTCATACCCACACAAGATCCTAGTATATCATCAGTACGTTGTCAGACCCATACAGGATACTAGTACATCGTCACAACCAGCTACAGGGTTCTCGTACTAAGCTCGCTTGTCTCAAGGAGGGTCTGATCCTCAAGCCACTAGTCGGTACACCCATTGTCACGATGCCCCATGAAGAAGTATCCCAAAGGACTGCCACATCATAGGGGTCTTAATGCAATATATAGTGTGTCAATCAGAGGTCTGGTGTATAATTTATTATCCTTTTATTCCTGAGGGCCTGGTTGGATACATGCTCGATCCAACCTGACCATACCCCCAACATTATCCAAAGCACTAGTGGGGTATAATAAAGAGATCGTCTCACTCTACGGTTTCCAGAACCATAGAATATTCCTCAAAAGAATGTCGGGTGCCAAAGTTATGGCTAAAAATATGGAATGGGTCGAAACAGGTTCGGGTCCGGTCTGACCCAGTCAGACTGACCCGGTCCACGATATGGCCCAGCCCCACTGGGAAACTGCGGTGCGACAGTATATCATGGCTGGCCGAATGGCCAGCCGTCCTATCCATGCGTCACGGTCGCACGCTGCACCTTCGCCAGTGGTCGGCAATGAGCAGGACACCCTTCCCTCACAGTCGTGGCACAAAGCCACGATTCTCTTATTTCTGGTGGCACAGTCACGTCGTGGCCTTCGTTACAGCCTGTCGTGGTTCCGACCGCCATTCTTGTGCTCCACCAATGCCGGTTGTCTTCCTCCTCCAACATCATGAACACACCAACAATGAAGGATGGAGGAGGGATCGAGCCATGTTTTTTTGGCCTACACCCTCTGCCTTAGTTTTGTAGTAGGAAGATAAAGATTATTAATTTGACAAAAAACACGAAGAAAAACAAAACCCCTACCTCAAAGTTTTTCTGAAATTAGTGAGTAGATAAGGGAGGATGCCAATTCATCATTGTCAAAGATATCCTACGTTGAAGGTGGCACGTTCTTCGTTGAAGAAGTTCTTTGTTGGGAGATTTTCTTTGTTGGAGAAGCGTAATCCTCCCAAAATCTCTCCCCTTCTCCTTTGACCACCAAAGGAATGAGGTGCCAAAATAATTTAACTTAAGAATATTAATTATGTTGGCAAAATTAAAATGCTGACACATTTCATTAATTGTTAGTTGGCTCAAATAGTTAAATGTGGAGTTGGAATAATTAATTTAGAGGAAACCTATGGTCACCCCCTCATTAAAGAGGGAGTTCAATGGTCGAGTGGTACAAAACATTGAATTCAAATCAGAGGGTTTTAGTTTAGGTGTTCCACACCTCTATAACTATAAGGACCCGCACTTATTTCATGCATAATCTTGAATTTATTCAAGAAAACACTTCATTTTACATTGAGGATCTTTTCAAGTTTAGAGCATTAGAGAATTAAGACAAAATATTCATAACATTACACATTGTTACATAGTGGATACCATAAAATCAGTTTCCATTTTCCTCAGAATATAAAACATTAAAACATAAAACAAGACTCCTTGACAATTCTTCAACATTTAACATGTCTTCATTCCTTGTATTATTCATCCATTAACCTGTGAAAAATCATTTAAAAACTTGGGATGAGCACAAAAGCTCAGTAAGGTATGAAAAAGAAGGAAAAATCTCATTAGTCCATGAATACACAAGACATATGAAAACATTTTTAAAATACATGATTTACACCCATAAAATCTTACTTTGTGTAACATGAGATTTACACAAGATCCATACAAACATAATTATAATCATAAAGGTATATTGGGGCATTACTTACATAATCTTGTAACCATCTTGGCTACCTTAAAATTTGTAACCCTCACGGCTACCTTACTTTGTGTAACCATCACAGTTACACTTGGAGTAACCATACGGCCGACCTCCAACTTACTCATACCCAATGCATTGTAGGGAAATATAGGTCCCACCCTTCATCATAAACAATGCCCAATAGCCAAAACATAATCATTCAACATAAATAATAGCATAAAAACATTGCCTTTGAATCTTATAAAACAGAATTTTAAAAGAGGATTTTAGAAGAAAAGTCCCTTATAAACATCATATACTTGAAGTGAGACTTAATTGAGTGGATGGAATATGTATATACTCTGTAAATACACATAATTAAACATAATATAAACAGAACCCATCACACAAACAATTTAAATAGAACATAAATTATAAAGTAGAAGGTTAACCCAAAGAATGGAAATCGGGTTAAGAATTCCCTTACCTTGGGCTTGTCCTACTTCAAAATTGTTTGAACCTCCTGTATAATGGTTAAAGGAGTGTTAATAGGATTTTAAAGAAACGTGTTCATGTTTATAACATCTTATATGGTCATTTCATAACCTCATTTCACCCCTTATTTGTTAGTATTTTGTTCCTTGCATTATTTTGGGTGAGGTCTTTTATGATTTTCACGATCGGTTCATGATGAATCGTTCTTGTTGATTGGAAGTGAAACTCCAGAATTGGAATGGAGTATTAGTTACATAACTCCAGTACCATAAATTATACCATTCATCACTTTGGTGCCTTATATGATGATGATTTATAAGTTAAAACATTAATTATGTTCGTTTAGATAATTTAAGTGGTTCTTTGATAATTACAATTTCATTTAGTCTTATAAGTTTGAATCATGAGTACAAAAGAATTACAGAACCTTATATGATTCATAAAACATATATTATAACCTGGTTCAACCATATAAATGGTTTCATGACCAGACTTGAAATAATTAATGGAAATTGAAAATACATCGTCCACGATATCGGTAATTCGACACAAATGGACAATGTTTTTTTGATTCTTTAAATAAGTGAAAGAGGAGAGGAATAATGATTTGTAATTTTCCATAAACATGAAAACATCCAGAATATACATGATTCTGGAGATTTCATGCCTCTTGGATAAGAGGGGGTGAAGAAAGAAGTGGAAGGAATCATGAAATAAAGAAAACATGGGAAATTTCTTACAAAAAAATTCGGCAGCCTAACGGCGCCTCTAAAAATTTCATAAAAACAAGATTGATGAGAGGAATGGAATATCTCATCAATCATACAAAATTTGGACTGTAAGGGAAAATATTTAATGAAATATCCCAACAAAAGACAAAGGGAAAGGAAGAGAATAACATAAAATGGATGGAAAGAATGAAAATGAAAGAGGATGTTTACCTCTTGATCTCTTCTCCTTGAGATCCTTCTTAAGGGCTTTGATTTTGGTCTTTTGGTGAGACCAGCAGCTCTAGGACGTGGGGAAGAAGATTGAGGAGGGAATTTGGCAGAAATTAGACAATGCTCAAGGCTTGAGAGGTGTGGGAGGAAGAGGGGAGTGAGGGTGGTATTTATAGTGGAGGAGGGGAGGTATTTTAGATTATTTTAATTATTATTATAATATTTTTATCAAGACTATGAATAATCTCAAATCAAGTGGCCTTAATTAGTGAAACTATCATGTGATTTCGAAGCAAGTGGCCTTGCATCACTTATGATGTCATAAATAGTGCATTTTTACTGATAAATTGATTATACGGTATTTTACCGTATTTCACTATTCACCGAAAATTCAAGAGTTTCAGAAAAATACCAAAAATTTACCCCAACCATTTTTCGATGTGTAGAATTCAAAAATGAACTCCATTTTTCAAAAATAATTTTCTAAATATTATTAATTTAATTTTAAAATAAGGTCACAGTTAATTCGAAAAATAACAAAATTGAAGTGCAATTAGTTTTATGTGACATTGGAAAATTAATTAAGATCCCATTATCCTATTGCCATGGGAAAATAAAATAATAATATTATTTACTATTCATGAGGTCATATTACTATTCATAAGGGCATGTTACTATTCACCAAAAAAACAAGTTTGTTCCATCAGACTCGAAATAACATACTGAACACAATTGTAGATGATAGTTTCATGAAATTCAAAACATAGAAGAAATAAAATTATGTTTAAAGGATACTTATAAATATATACCTTAAACAAAATTTCAAGCATTTTCAATTTATTTTTAGAAAACCTTGGGATGTTACATTATCCCCACCTTCTTGAAATTGCGTCCTCGCAATTTTATTTACTTATTAAACAACTGAGGGTATTTTTCCCTCATAGCATTTTCAGACTCCCATGTTGCTTCTTCAACCATGTGGTTTCTCCACAAAACCTTTACCTGGTGGATTACCTTATTCCGCAATACCTGTTCTCTTCGATCAAGAATCTGAACCGGTTTTTCTTCATAAGAAAGGTTCTCTGCTAGCTGAACTTCTTCTGGCCTCAAGACATGTGATGAATCTGGAACATACTTTCTCAACATCGAAACATGAAAAACATTGTGTACCTGAAACAAGCTCGGAGGAAATGCTACGCGGTACGCAACTGTTCCAACTTTATCCAAGATTTCAAAAGGACCAATGAACCGTGGACTTAGTTTCCCTTTCTTACCGAAACGCATCACACTTTTCCAAGGAGATATTTTAAGGAAAACATGGTCACCTACCGTGAAAGAGAAGTCTTTCCTTCTGTTATCTGCATAACTTTTCTGCCTGCTTTGAGCTATCCTCATGTGTTGCTGGATCATCCTCACTTTCTCAGCCACTTCTTCTACTAATTCTGGCCCCATCAACTTTCTTTCACCGACTTCATCCCAAAACGCAGGAGTCCGACACCGCTTTCCATACAAGGCCTCAAAAGGTGACATCTGAATACTGAAATGGAAACTGTTATTATAAGAAAACTCAACTAATGAAAGATGCTGATCCCAACTTCCCTGATAGTCCATTGAACAAGCTCGAAGCATATCCTCCAAAGTTTGAATCGTTCGCTCTGACTGCCCATCTGATTGAGGATGAAAGGCTGTACTGAAATTCAACTCTGTGCCCAAAGACTTCTGAAGTCCCTTCCATAATTTAGAAGTGAACCTGGGATCTCGGTCAGACACAATGGAATGAGGAACTCCATGTAGCCTGACAATCTCTTTGAGGTACAATCGAGAAAGCTGATCTAATGTCATTGTATCTCGAATAGAATGAAAATGAGCAGACTTTGTTAGCCGATCAACAATAACCCATATCGCATTGTTACCTCGAGAAGTCTTTGGTAGTCCCACCAAAAAATCCATGGATATATTCTCCCATTTCCATTCTGGCACCGGCAAAGGCTGAAGCATCCCCTTCGGTAACTGTCGCTCTGCTTTAACCTGCTGACATGTCAAACATTTCATTGTAAAATCAGCAATATCTCTTTTCATCCCATTCCACCAGTAATACTCTCGAAGGTCTCTGTACATCTTAGTACTTCCAGGATGAACAGAAAATGGAGAACTATGAGCTTCACACAACAATTCTTTCTTCAGCTGGGAATCACAAGGCACACACAACCTTTTTCCAAACCTTAAAACACAATCTTTATCAAGATTAAATTCTGGAAACTTACCCATTTTAACCAATTCTACCTTTTTCTGTAGCTCACGGTCTTCCCTCTGTGCTTTCATAATTCTGTCTGACAACGAAGACTGAACTGAAACCTGAAACAAAACAGATATATTCCCTGCACCAACAACTTCCAAGCCAAAATTAATCAAATCATTAATCAAGGGATCACGTTCCAAATGTAGCATGGTTAATGATGCATGATTTTTCCGACTTAAGGCATCCGCTACTTTGTTTGCTTTTCCAGGATGGTAATTAATCGTGCAGTCATAATCCTTTATCAGTTCTAGCCATCTTCTCTGCCTCATGTTTAATTCCTTCTGAGTGAATATATACTTAAGACTTTTATGGTCAGTATATATTTGGCATTTGGTTCCGTATAGATGATGCCTCCATATTTTCAAAGCAAAAACCACAGCTGCCAATTCCAAATCATGTGTGGGATAATTCATCTCATGAGGTTTAAGTTGTCTCGAAGCATAGGCAATTACCTGACCATTCTGCATCAAAACACAACCAATTCCCTTCAAAGAAGCATCACTATAGATGACAAACTCACCATTCCGGGAAGGTAAGGCCAAAACTGGAGCATTCACCAATCTCTTCTTTAGTTCCTGAAAACAAACATCACATTCCTCTGTCCAAACAAAATTAACCCCTTTCCGTGTTAACTTAGTTATTGGGCTAGATAACCGTGCAAAGTTCTCAACAAAGCGTCGGTAATAACTTGCTAAGCCCAGAAAACTACAAATCTCTGTAACATTTGTGGGTCTTGGCCATTCATCAACTACTTTTGTTTTGGCAGGATCAACTGTTATTCCATCCTTATTTACAATGTGCCCAAGAAAAGAAATCTGTTGCAACCAAAAATCACACTTGCTGAATTTTCCATATAGTTTCTTTTCTTTTAAAGTTTGTAAAACAACCCTTAGATGTTTTTCATGCTCCTCTTTATTTTTAGAAAAAACCAGAATGTCATCAATAAATACCACCACAAACTTATCCACGAACTCATGAAATACTCTATTCATAAGATTCATGAATACAGCAGGTGCATTAGTTAACCCAAATGGCATAACAACAAATTCATAATGCCCATATCTAGTACGAAAGGCTGTTTTCGGGATGTCATCCTCCTTCACCTTCAGCTGATGGTATCCGGATCTCAAGTCAATCTTGGAAAAGTACTGAGCTCCCTGGAGCTGATCAAACAAGTCATCAATATGAGGCAAAGGATACTTGTTTTTAACAGTGATGTTATTCAAAGCTCTATAATCAATGCAAAGTCTCATGGAACCATCTTTCTTTTTAACAAACAAAACAGGGGCTCCCCATGGTGAAGTACTGGGACGAATGAAGCCTTTGACAAGCAAATCCTGCAACTGATTTTTCAATTCAAGAAGTTCTATTGGAGCCATACGATATGGGGGTTTTGAAATTGGCTTAGCATCAGGAACTAAGTCAATTGTGAATTCAACTTCTCGTTTAGGTATGACACTGGGTAACTCCTCAGGAAAAACATCAAGGTATTCATTTACCACTGGCACATCATTGATTTGAATAGTTCCCTTGTTTTCAACAATATGAGCCAGATAACTTTCATTTCCATCTTTCAGTAGTTTCTCAGCTTCTTGATATGTTATCAATTGTACGGGTTCATTCTTGTATACAAACTGAAACTCTTTCTGAAAAACAACTTCTTTAGCTCTACAGTCAATCTTAGCATGATAATCAGAAAGCCAGTCCATCCCCAGAATAACTTCAAACTCGACTAAGGGTAAAACAACAAGGTTTGAAGGTAAAGTCTTTCCACATACCACAATAGAAATATTCTTATAATTCCTCTTTGCTATAACATTTCCCCCTGGTGTTTTAACAACAAGTTCGGGTATCATTTGTTGAGGTGATATTTCCAATGTACTAGAAAATTTCTCAGAGATGAAGGAATGTGTAGACCCCGTATCAAACAAAACTTTAGCAAAAACTGAGTGAACAAACAAAGTACCTGATACAACTTCATTGGACGGCCCAACATCTGCTGACGTAGTCGCAAAGGATCTCACTACACCTTTCTGCTTGTAGTCTGGCTTCTTTGCATCATTGGGATCCCTCTTTGGACAGGCATTTGCATAGTGACCCATCTCACCACATTTAAAGCACTTTATAGTTTGCTTATCAGGATTAGTCTTTGGATCATTTTCATTGCAATCTCGGGCCATATGTCCAAACTTACCACATTTAAAACACTTCCCAGTTTTGATAAGACATTCCCCAGGGTGCTTCTTGCCACACTTTTCACAAACTGGAAACTGTATTTTCTTACCATCAGATTTCATTGGTTGATTCTTACCCATTGCTTTCCAATTTTACCTCTTCTTCTCTTTGTTTCCAAATTGCATGTGATCGTCAGCAAACTCCATCTCTACCCTCTCAGCACATCGGACAAGTTTCTCGTAACTTTTGAATTCACGGGAGGCCAACGCCCTTCGATACCTTGGCTTCAATCCTGAGTAAAAGCGGTTGATTTTGCTATCGAGATCCAGAATAAGATTCGGAGCATACCTCTCCAGTCGGGTGAAGTTCGCCTCATACATAGCCACTGAATCGTCCTCCTTTTGTTTCAGTTCAAGGAATTTTTTCTCCATTCTAAGTCGCACCACCTTAGGAAAATATTTTTCAAGAAAAAGACTTTTAAATTCATCCCATACTAAGGCATCAAAATCCTCTCTAACCCTGATATTCCTTACCATTGACCACCACTGATCAGCTTCCCCTTCAAAACGATAAATGGCAAGACTTACCTTTTGATTGTCTGAACATCCCATAACATCAAATATCTTTTCAAGGGCCTTAATCCATCCTTCTGCTGCCACTGGGTCAGAAGATCCACTGAATGCAGGAGGATGCTGTCTCATAAAATGTTCCACCACTGTCATGTTCCGTTGGGGTACATCTATTTGTCCTCTTGCATGGATGCCACCACCATTTATTGCCTGTGTTAGCTGAGCCATTACTGTCACAAACTGCTCGGTTCCAATCCCTACCATTCCGGGCTGTTGATCAGGAAGGATGTCATTCTGTCGGTGCCTATCCTCTTCAGCATCCATGTTCCTTCTGCGGACAACCATTCTAAACAAACATTTCTTAGATGAAGCAACATGGTAATCTTTAAATGCTATAACAAATTAAACATAGGGTGAGAATTATTTATGGTATTCTATTAGCATCACCTTAACCCCTAATGTTATCTAAACCATCCTCTGATACCAACTATAAGGACCCGCACTTATTTCATGCATAATCTTGAATTTATTCAAGAAAACACTTCATTTTACATTGAGGATCTTTTCAAGTTTAGAGCTTTAGAGAATTAATACAAAATATTCATAACATTACACATTGTTACATAGTGGATACCATAAAATCAGTTTCCATTTTCCTCAGAATATAAAACATTAAAACATAAAACAAGACTCCTTGAAAATTCTTCAACATTTAAAATGTCTTCATTCCTTGTATTATTCATCCATTAACCTGTGAAAAATCATTTAAAAACTTGGGATGAGCACAAAAGCTCAGTAAGGTATGAAAAAGAAGGAAAAATCTCATTAGTCCATGAATACACAAGACATATGAAAACATTTTTAAAATACATGATTTACACCCATAAAATCTTACTTTGTGTAACATGAGATTTACACAAGATCCATACAAACATAATTATAATCATAAAGGTATATTGGGGCATTACTTACATAATCTTGTAACCATCTTGGCTACCTTAAAATTTGTAACCCTCACGGCTACCTTACTTTGTGTAACCATCACAGTTACACTTGGAGTAACCATACGGCCGACCTCCAACTTACTCATACCCAATGCATTGGAGGGAAATATAGGTCCCACCCTTCATCATAAACAATGCCCAATAGCCAAAACATAATCATTCAACATAAATAATAGCATAAAAACATTGCCTTTGAATCTTATAAAACAGAATTTTAAAAGAGGATTTTAGAAGAAAAGTCCCTTATAAACATCATATAATTGAAGTGAGACTTAATTGAGTGGATGGAATATGTATATACTCTGTAAATACACATAATTAAACATAATATAAACAGAACACATCACACAAACAATTTAAATAGCACATAAATTATAAAGTAGAAGGTTAACCCAAAGAATGGAAATCGGGTTAAGAATTCCCTTACCTTGGGCTTGTCCTACTTCAAAATTGTTTGAACCTCCTGTATAATGGTTAAAGGAGTGTTAATAGGATTTTAAAGAAACGTGTTCATGTTTATAACATCTTATATGGTCATTTCATAACCTCATTTCACCCCTTATTTGTTAGTATTTTGTTCCTTGCATTATTTTGGGTGAGGTCTTTTGTGATTTTCACGATCGGTTCATGATGAATCGTTCTTGTTGATTGGAAGTGAAACTCCAGAATTGGAATGGAGTATTAGTTACATAACTCCAGTACCATAAATTATACCATTCATCACTTTGGTGCCTTATATGATGATGATTTATAAGTTAAAACATTAATTATGTTCGTTTAGATAATTTAAGTGGTTCTTTGATAATTACAATTTCATTTAGTCTTATAAGTTTGAATCATGAGTACAAAAGAATTACAGAACCTTATATGATTCATAAAACATATATTATAACCTGGTTCAACCATATAAATGGTTTCATGACCAGACTTGAAATAATTAATGGAAATTGAAAATACATCGTCCACGATATCGGTAATTCGACACAAATGGACAATGTTTTTTTGATTCTTTAAATAAGTGAAAGAGGAGAGGAATAATGATTTGTAATTTTCCATAAACATGAAAACATCCAGAATATACATGATTCTGGAGATTTCATGCCTCTTGGATAAGAGGGGGTGAAGAAAGAAGTGGAAGGAATCATGAAATAAAGAAAACATGGGAAATTTCTTACAAAAAAATTCGGCAGCCTAACGGCGCCTCTAAAAATTTCATAAAAACAAGATTGATGAGAGGAATGGAATATCTCATCAATCATACAAAATTTGGACTGTAAGGGAAAATATTTAATGAAATATCCCAACAAAAGACAAAGGGAAAGGAAGAGAATAACATAAAATGGATGGAAAGAATGAAAATGAAAGAGGATGTTTACCTCTTGATCTCTTCTCCTTGAGATCCTTCTTAAGGGCTTTGATTTTGGTCTTTTGGTGAGACCAGCAGCTCTAGGACGTGGGGAAGAAGATTGAGGAGGGAATTTGGCAGAAATTAGACAATGCTCAAGGCTTGAGAGGTGTGGGAGGAAGAGGGGAGTGAGGGTGGTATTTATAGTGGAGGAGGGGAGGTATTTTAGATTATTTTAATTATTATTATAATATTTTTATCAAGACTATGAATAATCTCAAATCAAGTGGCCTTAATTAGTGAAAATATCATGTGATTTCGAAGCAAGTGGCCTTGCATCACTTATGATGTCATAAATAGTGCATTTTTACTGATAAATTGATTATACGGTATTTTACCGTATTTCACTATTCACCGAAAATTCAAGAGTTTCAGAAAAATACCAAAAATTTACCCCAACCATTTCTCGATGTGTAGAATTCAAAAATGAACTCCATTTTTCAAAAATAATTTTCTAAATATTATTAATTTAATTTTAAAATAAGGTCACAGTTAATTCGAAAAATAACAAAATTGAAGTGCAATTAGTTTTATGTGACATTGGAAAATTAATTAAGATCCCATTATCCTATTGCCATGGGAAAATAAAATAATAATATTATTTACTATTCATGAGGTCATATTACTATTCATATTACTATTCATAAGGGCATGTTACTATTCACCAAAAAAACAAGTTTGTTCCATCAGACTCGAAATAACATACTGAACACAATTGTAGATGATAGTTTCATGAAATTCAAAACATAGAAGAAATAAAATTATGTTTAAAGGATACTTATAAATATATACCTTAAACAAAATTTCAAGCATTTTCAATTTATTTTTAGAAAACCTTGGGATGTTACAATAACCCTTGTAGAGAAGTTTTAAGAATAAAAATAAAATCTTAAAAAAAATATTTATTGTCCCCTCAAAAATTGAAAAACTATCTTTCACCCACAACCTACTGTGGTCAAGGTAAGGGTATCCTTAAGTAAATATCGTGCTGCGAGTTCAAAGGTGTCCTTGAAATTCAATTCCGATTACCGGTTCAAAAGTTACAAAAACCCACTCCCACGTTTACTGAACGTACCCAAAAATAATGTTCAGAAATTCATTCCGGGAAAACCAGGCTTCAGAATCACACACCGTCAATTTTCATAGTCTTGTAATATTCCATATAATTAAAAACATATAAATTTAATTTTAGGGTCTTAACATTTTCCCCACAATAGGGCTTTGTGTCCGCAGAAGCCACAACTCAAAACTAGGAAAACAAGTTGGGGTACTGAGCCCGTATCTGGGCCACCAACTTCCATGAGCTCTCATGGAAGGTTCACGTGCTTCCAGCACATACACACCCGAGGTATCGACCACCCATGAAGGACCCGCTCCTGTTGATCCTAAATCTCTACTATATCCTCCAGAAATGTTTCCCCATCGTCGATGTCCATCTCACCATGGTCGATGACGTGGGTAGGATCATGCACCAATCTCATCGGCGGGGATATGAGGAAGACGTCGTGCACCTGGTGCAACTGAGGGGGGAGTGCTATGCAGTAAGCCACCCCTCCAACTTTGCTGAGGTCCTGGAAGGGTCCAACGAACCTCGAAGAATACATGTCGCCCCGGAAAAATCTCTGCAAACCTCATTAATTTGAGAACCATATAAATATGTGGTCTCCATCCTCGAACTCCAGAGGTCTCTGTCTCCTGTCAGCATAAGACTTATGCATGCTCTATGTAGTCTTCATCAACTCCTGAATGATCTGCACTTAATCTGTGGTAGCCCGTACCATCTCTGGTCCCATGAGTGCTGAATCCCCTGGGTCAGTCCAACACAAAGGCAATCTGCAAGGTCGACCATATAATGCCTCAAAAGGTGTCTTCCTAGTGGTGGAGTGATAGCTTTTGTTTTATGAAAACTCTACCAAAGGAAGGTGATCCTCCCAGCTGCGACTGAATTTGAGGATGCAATCACATAGCATGTCCTCGAGGGTTTGAATAGTCCACTCAGTCTAGCCATCCATATGTTGATGGAAGGAGGTTCTCAAATGTAGCTACTTCCTGAAAGCCTCCTGCAACCCCTTCCATAAAATGGAAGTGAAATGTGTATCACGATCCGAGACAATCATCGAGGGTACTCTATGTATCTGCAAAATCACCTGCACATAGAGATATCCCAAACACTCTACTGAACCCTGTTCTCTAATCGGTGGGATGTGGGCTGACTTGGTGAGTTGGTCGATGATCACCCCGATAGAATCAAAACATTTGGATGTACATGTAAGTCCTATCACAAAGTCCATAGATATCCCATCCCACTTCCACTCTGGGGAATCTAATGGCTGAACCAAGCCTACTAGCACTTGATGCTTCGTCTTCACATTCTAACAAGTGAGGCACTGAGAGACAAACTCTGCTACTGCTTTCTTCATTCCTGACCCCCAGTGCTGTCGTCAGAGGTCCTGGTACATCTTCTTCACTCATGGATGTTATGCTAGAGGGGATGTGTGGAACTACCTCAACACTTCCTCCCAAACTAACACTGGTACCATGGTACGTCCTTTAAATAGGATGACGTCCTTCCCACCATAAAAAAATCTGTCAGGTGCTTGTCCTGTGGATATCTGAGCCCGTCGTGCCTCACAGTTAGTGTCCCCACGCTGCGCCTCGCTGACCCACTGAAGAAGTGGGGGAGTGACTGTAAGAGACTAAAGAAAAGTTTGCCATCCAGATCCATAAAGGATATCTGCAAAGCAGCCAGCTGATCCATCGGCTTTCCTAGTATCTATATACCAAACCTCCTGCTGAGTGCATCTGCTACAATGTTCCCCTTCCCAAGAGTATAGACTATCTCGAAGTCATAGTCCTAGAATAACTCAAGCCCACATAACTCTCTTAGGTTTAGGGACTTCTGAGAGAAGATATACCTGAGACTCTTTTGATCTATGTTGATTGTAAAATGCATGCCCATCATGTAATGTCACCAAATCTTCAAGGAAAAGACCATTACTGCTAACTCTAGGTCTTGGGTAGAGTAGTTCTGTTCATGATGTCTAAGTTGTTGAGAAACATATGAGATCACTGCTCACTCCTGCATCAGGACACATCCTAACCTGATCCCTGATGCTTTGTAGTAGACTACGTACCATACGCCCTCCTTTGGAATCCTTAAGATGGAGGCACTAGTCAGCCTCTGCCTCAGCTCCTGAAAACTCCGCTGGCATCCCTCTAACCAAATGAAGGGTTTCCCCATATTCATCAAAGTAGATAAAGGTTTTTCCACTCTGGAGAAATCTGGCACAAATCTCTCATAGTATCCGGCCAATCCCAGGAAAATTCATATCTCTGTCACACGCCTGGGAGGATCCCAAGAAATTACCGCCTCAATCTTCACTGGATCCACAGCAACTCCAGCCTCCGAGATGACATTTACCGGAAGGTGAACCTCTCTGATCCAGAACTGGAACTTCAAGAGCATACCATAAAGATGGTGCTCTTGGAGTGTGTCTAGTACTACCATAAAATGATAGGCATGCTCCTCTTTACTACCCGAGTATATCAGAATGTCTTCGATGAAGACTACTACAAAGCAATCAAGGTATGTCTGAAATATCCTGTTCATGAGCCCCATGAACTCTACTGGATCATTAGTTACACCGAATGGCATAAACAAGAAATTTTAATTTTCATACTGACATCTGAAAGCTATCTTCTACACATCCTTGTCATGTACTCTCTGCTGGTGATAGCCGTATCTGAGGTCTATCTTCAAGAACCACCGTTCTCCCTTCATCTGGTGAAATAGGTCTTCAATCCTCAAGAGTGGGTACTTCTTCTTCACATCACCTAGTTCAAGTGCTGATAGTCAACACATAGTCTCAAGCTTTCATCTACCTTCTTGGTGAACAAAATCAGGGATTCCCAAGGAGAAACACTGGGCTGAATGAATCCCTTCCCCTGTAGGTCTTCCAACTATACCCACAACTTAAGAAGCTATGTAGGAGCCATCTGATATGATGGTGTAGATATCGGTGCTGTATCGGGGTAAAATTCAATGTAAAATTCCACCATTATATGAGTAGGTAGACCCGAAACATCATCATAGAAGACATCTACATACTGGTCCACTACTACAAGATAACTCAGACTCTCAACATCAACCGCTTTGAGGGTATGGCTAGCCAACTGATTAGTGATCGACTGCACTCTCCTCCGGGTAAGTATGTCATGTGCTGTCAAGGCTCCCTTCTTGCCGGTGAATGTGAACCTGGCCCCATCCATGTGGAAACACCACACATTGCGCGTAATACAGTCTATCTGAGCATGGACTGTAGATAACTAGTCTATACCCAAGATGACATAGTAAGGCCTCGACGCCGCTACTAGGAGATCTCAGTAGAAGCTCTTGACTCCTAGAGAAATCTCACACTACCAGCACCAGTGCTTAATCATCAAATCCTCCCCATTATGAGTCTCTAGACGTAAGTATTGAGCAAAAAACACTATCAGAATCTCCGAGCTCCGAACGAGGGCCGTGAAAATAAAATAATGATTGGATCCTAGGTCTATAAGTACTGCAACTAAGGTGGAGTAGACACAGATCATACCTCGTGTCATCTCCAGAGCTCCGTGGTCGTAGGCCTCAGCTGCCTGGAGCAGAGATCGCCCCTATAAACCTACTCTTTGTGGTCAGGGTGGACCACTTGGTGGTGGTGGTGGTAACACCTCGAATTCTCGCACACTACCAGCTGCACGACCAGCTCCTATGCCACGTCTACCTGCTCCCTGTGGACCTAATCGGTAGAACCTATGTCTCTACCTGGGAAGTCCTTTAGACCCTCTACCATTCATCCGTATGGCGGGTCAGGTAGTCATGATGTATTTGACCCTTCCCTCCACATGTGAAACACTATATTTTCCTCGCATGACTGACTCTGTCGCCTGTGCCCCGCATAACTGACCATGAATCATGTGTCTGTTCACCTATATGTACGGTCCTCTTGGACCTCTATGACATTTTTCTACTTCCAGTTGTATAAGACTCCTCTACATGACATCTGGTTGGGGGTCTCGCTGCTGGTGACTGCTCAGCAAATAAACTCTCCACTAAGGGTGCTCGCTCTAATAACCCCACCTACGTCGGCATGCTGAGAGAAATCATCGATGACCTGATCTCCCACTTGTGTCCCTGATCGAAGGTCTGGGCTTTGAATAATGGGTCATACACTATATCGGTGGAGTAGCATGAGAGGTCAGTGAACCTCATTGAGTACTGAGCCACAGTCATGCTGCCCTACTACAGATGAAGAAGCTCTTGTATGCGCACTACGTGAAGAGTCGCTCGGAAAAACTCTGCCCGAAACAGGCTCTCAACATCTGCCCAGAGAAGTTTCACCCCATCGTGAACCTAGATCATCAAGCTCCACCATTTACCAGTTGTTTCCTATAGAAGACTAGCGACATGGATCACCATTAGATCAGCTGGTGTCCCTACCAGTCGGAAGACTCTCACCACGACCTACAACCAATCCTCAGCCGCCTTTCAGTCCATCTCTCCCCTAATCCTCAGTGGCCAATGGTTCTTGAACTCTTGAAATGTGCTCAAGAGGCATGCACCCTCTACTACTGGGGCTAGTGGCATTGGTGGGCCAATGGGTAATGATACTTCATGTGCCTCCGCTGGTGCCTTTACTGGAAGGGGGCCCTGCACTAAGGCCTCATCACTCGGTGGGCTATCAGTGCATACTATACTCGGAACCCTAGCTGGCTATCTGCGTGGAGGCACTCTGAAAAGAAACCGGTGCACCACAGTCAATAAGTTATTCCTGGTGAGCTAACTCAAATAGATCACAAATAGAAATCTTGAAACACACATGCTATCATTGTTTTCGTGCACTGAGTCAGAAATCTGATGTCAGGGTCCTAGTGTATGGATATGTTGGACACCGCACCAACACTAGATTCCCTAAACTGATAACCACACTCACTACACTAAACATTATTTCCCTTAAAAAGATCAGTGTACAATGTTCTATTGTAGAACCGTCTCCTCTAATACCAATTTTTCATAAAACGTCCCCTGAGGCCCATGTCGTGACTACCCCAAGCCCAAATTCCATAGGTCAGGGGCTGAAGACTAGCACCGAAGTACTATTCCATAAAACTGGGAAGACATTGCCTTTATATCCTATAAACACAGGCAACCAAGAACACAAAAGTTTATGAACATGAGTAAACTATAAAGTAATAGTGTGTGTACAGTAAGAAAAAGGGGGTAAAATATAAGGCCAACTGGATAGTATAGGAAAACTGAAAAGTACATGTAAACTGGGACAACTCTTATGAACACCTGCCAAGGATCCAACCTGAAGGATAGGTACAACTCTCTAATGGTCGTATCTTCGGTACGCCTCATCTAATGACCTCCTCTGAGCTACCTCCAGTCTTGGTACCCTCTTCCTCAGTTAGCGTTGTCCGTCTTCTGCACAAAACACAACAAGGTGTGGGCATAGCCCATATAGGGGTGAGTATAACGACACTCAATAGGGACCCTGAGTCCCTTATGGTCTCCCAAAATCCACAAAGGATAAACCACAAAGCATGAAATAAATTCAAAACCCTACTTAGGTATATACGTGTTGGTCAGAGTGGGCACTCAAGAGGGGGGGGGGGTGAATTGAGTTTCAATTAAAATTTCTGTTAAAAAACATTTCTTTTAAAATCCCCCAAATTTATAACAAATTAAACTGTAGTGAATATACACAGAGTGTAAATGTTCAATCAGTTTCTCAAAGATTGATTAGGTCTCAATTAACTTAATCTAAAGATTTAATTAACTTTTGAAACTAACATTCTTTTTTACAATAAGTATAGACACTTTCTAATTTAACTATCGAAGTATGATTAAAATAGTTTTGTATTTTAAAGTAATAGCAGCGGAATAAATATATCGCTTACTTATAGACTCAAATTAAAATGAACATCCGAGTTAACCAAGAGGTTCAGTATCAAGCCGAGACTTAGTCCTCTCAAAAATTTCTATAAATTGATCCACACCCTGGATCGGGGTTTACAATAGTGATAGACACTCCAGGCCATACAGGAACCTCAACCACAGTTCTTTGTGGGAAACAAAATAATGACCAGGACACACAAGGACCTATTCCACAGTTATTGTGGGTAAACAAGAGTAAACAATTTTGTTTTGTGGATTTTGATATCCTCCACTTCAGCACAAGAGTCTATGTGTGTGTATGATGAACAGAGTACACACACTGCTCAAAAATGTAGGTAAAATAAATACTAAGAGAGAATGTATCAGAGTTTAGAAAGCTCTAGTGATTGGTAGTGCACCTATAGGCTCGTTGGATTTAGCAGAGATGCTTCTGAGTCCTTCTGTGGTTTTTCTGTTAAAAACAGAGTATCGTGATTCAACATGATTTCCTTCACAAGCAAGTGGGTTCTCTAATTTCCAGTTTCTTCATATGTTCTTCAGTAGTGATGGATTGCGTGCATAATAGTTTTCTTTAGATCTTGAAAATTCCCCCTTTTTAACTTTTTCATCTGTTCTTCAATCTCGCATGTATATTCATGGATGAATTCTCTCTCTATGCCATTTCACACATACATCCTTTTACTATATCTCGATCTCCCTTTTTATTACACGATCTCTGGCAATTGGACTGATTACCTTTCCATTGGAATGAGGTACAGTCTCCTGACATTCCAACAACTAACATTAAATATAATTAATTGCATTAAAAACATCAATTATGACCATTAGAATTAAATAAGATTTTATAGAAGTTCAAACAGTTTTCATGAATATCGGTGAGTCATGAGATCAGTGAGACATTTTGAATCTTCATCAGTTTCAGTTGCATCAGAATCGGTATCTCAACATCACCGGTGTCTTAGCATCAGTATCTTAGCATCTGTGTCTAAGTATCGGTATCTCATCATCAGTATCTCAACATCGGTATCTTAGTATCGGTATCTCAGAATAATCGGTGTCTTAGCATCAGTATCTTAGCATTAGTGTCATAGTATCAGTGTCTTAACATCGGTAGCTTATCATTAGTGTCTTAGTATCGGTGTCTTAGCATCTTTAACACAGCATTGGTGTCATTGGTGCGATAGGTCATCATTGATGCTATAGTTCCTATTATTGGTGCAACCCTTCATCGGCGGTGCAACCGTTCATCGTCGGTGACTCAGGAAAATGTCTAATAGTGAGTCAAGACAGGGGATTCATACAAAGTGTCTATTCAATCCAGAATACTTCCAGGTCAACCATAAACATAAATTGATCATAGATAAACATTTGTAGATATGATTTAAACATATTTAGAACAATTTAAACAAAAGACTAAAAGGAAATAAATTAAACTACGATTTGTGATTATTAAAATAACTATTCCACAGAGAGTTCAACAATCTCCCCCTTTTTGATAATCACAAATCAATGGCATAAATGAAGAGAGAATATAGTATGTCATTCATTATGCTCCCCCTATAAAAAAGAATATATTCCAAAATATAAAACATGGTTAGAATAGAAACTAGATCAAATATATAACTAAGGCATTCTCCTCTTTCAACATTTCTCCCCCTGTGTATACATGCATGTGATAAATAGCTAGCATAGACTCGTATGGACATTTAGTTCAACCATCCAGATACATGATCTCCCTGAGTTCGCATATGCATGCATGATTCCCCTATTTTCCCTGCTTGATTTCTCATGATTCCCCTGTTTTCTCTCCGTGATTTCTCTCCCCCTTTGGGATTATCAAAAAGAAGAGATAAAGAAGATAAAGAAGAAGACTCTATACCAAAAATGAGTACACATATTATAGACAAAAGGGAATAGTTCATGAAAACAAACACCCTATCAAAAAAATGACAGTAACAACTATTCCTTGGGGTGCAAGGGAGATTTCCCTTTAGTAGTAGGAGGAATTGAAGGTCCAGAAGTTTGTTGGGTGGAAGGTGGAACTGGACTTATGGATAAAGGAGGTAGGATTACCCGAGTTGGAAGAACTGTGGGTTCCAAGGTCACCTGCTGTGAAGAAGGTCCTTCTAAAGGTTGCTATTGAAATACTGGTCTAACACTGGAAAGAGCTTGAGAAACAGACATCTAGCTGAGAGAAACATCTGATGATTGCAGAGTCCCAGCTGTAGAAAAAACAATGGCTTTTTCTTGAACATGATGTTGTGGTTTTTACAAATTGATGAAGTCCTGAATGACTTCTCCACCGTACTTCATGTCCTTTTCAAAATCATCATTATTTTTCATGAAATTTTCTAAAGTGGGGGGTCAATCTTTTAACTGCTGAACTTGAGCTTTAAAATCTTGAGTCACTAGAGGGAGTCTCAAATTATTATCCTGTACTTTAAAATGACGATTCAACTCATGCTTTGTGTATATCATAGAGAAATAATTATATACTATCTCTTTAATCTCTTTTTGAGATTTCGTAGCATCAGCCGAATACAACTGTACGATTTTATGCACATGATCACTATGCTCTTTCATTTTAGTCAAAAAATCTTAATCTAAAATCTTTCCAAGAGCTGCCAGCTCTTCTCTAACAACATCTCTTAAGGTGTCTAATTCACGACCAGTGATCTTAGTCACCTTGGCATTGCCAACCTGAGAAATAACATGAGTAATCTCAGCTTTTAACTTCCTCAAATATTCTTTCATAAAACGTTCTATCATATTTCTTTAAACATACATCATACCAGAGATGGTTGTTCTGAGATCACATGATAGAGAAACAAGATTGATTCCTAACTCCGTAAGAGTTTGATTCAAAGAGGTAACATGCCTGCCAATCGATTCACTGTAATTGAACAGGTCAGGTTTGATAAGGCATGCCACTCATTGAGCCAAATCATCCATAGAAGCATCAGATAACGTCAAAGGAGTAGGATCAGGAATATAAGAAAACACACTTTTCACAGTCTCACACACAGCTTGAATCAATTCAACCTTGAATTTATCAAAATCTGATTGAGCAACTGCCGGATCAGGTCTACCTTGAGACACTGAAGGATCAGGTATGACATCTGTTCTTTATAAAAACTCAGAAACAAATTGAGCCTTAACAGAATCACTTATTCATGCAAGATCCACTTCTACACCTTCCTCTTCCTCTGGGTAGTCTAATCCTAGAACAGCAATACCTGGATGCTCTTCCCAAGCTGCTTTGCATGAAGGGTACATAAGTTTCACAAACTGAGCTCATCCATAATTTTCAGGAAGGACTTCTCCATCATCATAATTCTCCAACTGTTCTGTCCTCTTAGCCTCATGGACAATTTCTTGCTCAAAAAAATTTGGGTTGAGGATAATCTAGATTCACATTCTGACGTTCAAGAGGTTGAGCATCACCATCATCATCATCAGCATCATCACCATTACTTTCACTGTCACCACTACCACCATCACCACCTTCATCATCAACATCATTAACTGATCTCTCACTTGAACTGTTTGTACTTCCAGATTCATACTCCTCAGAAGTTGATTCATCAGTATTGCCTTCTTCTTCATCATCTAAAAGCAGTTCAATTTCTGGTAAATCGAGAGGATGACTTGCTGAACCAAATTCCATCCTTCTTCTCTTTGGGCTAACAGTATCAAGTTCACTCCTTTCATCGGGAGATGATTCAGCCTCTTATTCAGCATTTAGATTCTCAGTATCTTCTTCTTCTTCTTTTGTTCCTTTCTTACTGGATTCACTGGTTTCTTTAGGAACAACCACTTCCTCTTCTTCATCCAAAAAGATCACTTCCTCACCAGGTTTTAAGCTAGGATCTCTTACTTCCCTTGGTCTCCTTGGATGATCAGTATGATTGAAGGACTCATATATCTTTTCATCATTAGCATCCCAATCTTTCTTCCCTGGGTTCTAATTTATTTTCATCCTCTTACAAAAACTTTGTTGAAACAAAAGCTAACTGATGAGATACACTCATCTCCATCATCCACACAGCCTACGAATTTCAGTATGGTAGAAATCTATTTAGAATAAAACAAAGTAGTAGCTTTATTTGAAGGTTTTATCATCTCAACAATGTGCTCGGAAAAATATCTACATAGATTGATCTTTTCACCATTCAACAAAAGAAATACCAGAAAAACAACTTGATACTTTACTGTAGGAAAATCCCATTTTCTTAGACATACATGATGTTGAATAAATTTGAACAGGATTCGGTTCTCACCATCCAACTCAGCAGTAATTATCCTTCGCAATTCAGACTTCCCAGTCAAAAAAACCAGGGCCATCTCATAAGAGAAGAAACCAGTTGAGGGAGGAATATTACCAGAATATTCCTCGTATCATCCATTGTGAGGTACTCCTAGACATTCAACCCATTGTTTTGATGAAAACGTAATCGTTTTCTCTTTTACTATAGAAGACAATCTCGCAGCCTCTACTCCGTCCAAATCTATATTCAGGTTCAAATAGAACTTATGCACTAGCTTTGGGTAAAGGAATCTATCATTATTATAGAACAACTCCTTCTAGCCTTGAGTTTCCAACACTTTCAAGAGAATGGAATTGCTAGATAAAAACTATTCCGAAAAAATTTCCTTTTCAGCTATAACTTCTCATTTTTCTAGCTCCGGGTTCTCATCCCTCTGCGTCGTACTACTCGACTCACCTCGAGCATGCTTGATAGGTGAAGTTCCTTCAGATTCCTTGCTCTGTCTCTTTTTCTTGTCCATTTTGAGGTTTTGAGACAATCGAGAGGCTTCGAAAGATTCAAAAGGCTCGGGTTATAGAGAAGTGAGGGGAGAGTTCAGCAGGAAATGGAAGGTCAATAATCTTTAGAGAATAAAATAGCCGAATGTCATTATTTCTCTCATTTAGGGTTACAAATAATAAAATATAGATTAAGTAAAATAGCGTTATTTTTAATGGACAAAAATAATTTTGAAAATAGTACGACCCAATCGGTAGCACTAATTGACTTGACAGATCGGTTTGACTGATCGGTTTGATAGATCATTTTGACAGATTTGTTTCACCGATCTATCATACCTAACTCTTGTTTAATCGAGTTTAACCTTTATCAATTTAAGGTCTTGGTGAATATATCGGCTAATTGATGTTCAGTACCTATAAACTCAAGTGCAATATCACCTTTTTGGTTGTGATCTCTCAAAAAGTGATGTCTAACATCAATGTGTTTGGATCTAGAGTGAGACACATGGTTCTTTAAAATTTTAATTGTACTAGTGTTATCACAATTAATTTAATTATGCTTAAAATCATATCCATAGTACAAAAGGGTGTGTTTCATCCACAGAATTTGTGCACAACAACTACCAGCAGCAATGTATTCTTCTTTAGTAGTAGATAATGCAACAGAGTTCTGTTTCTTACTACACCAAGATATTAAGGATTTTCCAATTAAATGACATGTTCCTGATGTTCTCTTCCTATCTAACTTGCAACCAGCAAAGTCAGCTTCTGAATAACTGATTAGCTCAAAATATTTTCTTTTTGGATAACACAAGACTAAGTTTACAGTGTGTTTAAGATACTTAAAAAATATTTTAACATCATGTAAATGAGTTTATTTTGGGTTACATTGAATTATTTCACACATACACACACTAAACATAATATATGGTCGACTAACAATAAGGTAAAGTAATCTTCCAATCATACCTCTGTAATTGGTTTGATCCAGTGGTTTCCCAGTTTCATCTGCATCCAATTTACTGACTGTACTCATAGGAGTACCACTTTCCTTAATACTATTCAAACCAAAACGTTTTAGAATATCCTTTTTTTATTTACTTTTATTCAAAATAATACCATTTTCATTTTGAAAAACATGAAATCCAAGAAAATATTTATGTTCTCCCATTAAACTCATTTCAAATTAGTTTTGCATACTCTTTGAAAATTAAATACATAAAGAAAGTTTGGAAGATCCAAAAATAATATCATCAACATAGATTTGTACTATTAAAACATCTTTAGATTTTTTTTTATAAAAATAGTTGGACCAGCAATCCCTTTAGTAAAATTTTTTAAAATAAGAAAATTACTAAGTCTATCACACCAAGCTCTTGGAGCTTTTTTAATCCATATAAAACTTTAGAACGTTTAAAAACATGATTTAGGAAAATGAGGATTAATAAATCCATGTGGTTGTTCAACAAAAACATCTTCAACAATAAAATCATTTAGAAAGAACTTTTGACATCCATTTGATTTAACTTGAAATTCAGATGAGCAGCATATGCAAGTAATATCCTAATGGATTCTAATTTGGCTACAGGTGAAAAGGTTTCCTCATAGTCTATACCTTCTTCTTGACTATATCCTTGTGCAACAATCCTAGCTTTGTTTCTAACTATGTTTCCAGACTCATCAACTTTGTTTCTAAAAACCCATTTTGTGCCTATTGTTAAAGTGTCCTTAGGTCTGTCAACTAATTCCCAGACATTGTTTCTTTAAAATTGATGTAACTCTTCTTGCATAGAAATTACCCAAAATTCATCATTGATAGAATCATTGACATTTTTTGGTTCTAGATGTGAAAGAAAGGCTTGATGTTCAACCTGGTTTCTTAGAGAAGCTCTAGTCTATGTCCCTCTATCAAGATTACCAAAAACAGCATCCAAAGGATGATTATTTAGAATCCTGGTTGATCTAGTAAATTTAAGACTAGAAATTTCAGGATCATCTATAGGTTTGGGTTCAACAGAAGCATATTATGGAATATGTCCAGAACTAGATATTTTAACAGTAGGTTATTTAGATTTATCATTAAGGTCCAGAACACTCAAATATTCTTCAAGATTTTCAAGAGAGGTTTTAGACTCATGTGGATCAGTTTCATCAAACTTGATGTGTACAGATTCTTCCACACATTTGGATCTCTTATTAAATACTCAATAGGCTTTTCTATATAAAGAATAACCAAGAAAAATTTTGTCACCACTTGTAAATAAAAACTTGTCCAGGTTATCCTTTGTATTAAGAATAAAAACTTTGCAGCCAAAGACTCTAAAGTAACTAACATTGGGTTTTCTATTATTCTACAATTCATATGGGGTCTTCTTAAGAACTGGTATAATTAAGACTCTATTAATTAAATAACATGCTTTATTCACAGCTTCATCCCAAAATTAAATTGGCAGGTCATACTCATTAAGCATGGTTCAAGCTATTTCTTGAAGGGTTCTATTTCTTCTTTCTACTACACCATTCTGCTGAGGAGTTCTTGGAGTAGAAAATTTGTGACTATGGCCATTATGTGAGAAATAAGACTCAAAGTCTTGATTTTCAAACTCACGTCCATGATCGTTTCATAGAGTTTTAATCTTATGTCCACTATGGTTTTCAACAGATTTGGAATATTTAATAAAGTAAGAGCAAGCTTCACTTTTGTGAGCTAAGTAGTATACCCAAGTATATCTAGAAAAGTCATCTACTAGAACATAGAAATAGTGCTTCCCATTTAAACTAGAAACTCTTGATGGTCCAAACAAGTCCATGTGAACCAACTCGAGATATTGAGAGGTAGAAACTTATTTCTTTGATTTAAAAGAAACTTTATGTTTCTTTCCCTTTTGACAGGGATTACAAACTTTGTCATTTTGGAATTCAAGTTTAGGTAGGTCTCTAACCAAGTTCTTCCTAGTTATTTTTCTATGTCAATAGATGTTGCAGTGTCCTAATCTTTTATGCCAAAGCCAAGACTCTTTATCAAAAGAATTTAGGCAAGTAACATTTTACTTAGCTAATGAATTTAAATCAACTGCATAAACATTTTCATTTCTTAAAGCAGAAAAGACTAACAATTTTTTAGAGTTTAAAACATTAAAAAAATAATCTTCAAATTTGACATTAAAACCATCATCACACAATTGAGAAATACTTAACAGATTATATTTCAGTCCATCAACAAATAAAACTTTGGAAATTAAAACTGAATCAGTGTTACCAATTTGTCCTAGACCGATGATTTTTCCTTTAGAATTATCACCGAAGGTGACATGGCCTCAATTAATCTTGATTAGTCTTTTATAGCATGATTAATATCCAGTCATGTGTCTCAAACATCCACTGTACAAGTACCATACCTTCTTGTGAGAACACTTCAAACAGGTTTCCAACAAAACAGGTTTAGATGGAAAATGACTTCGGTACCAGATCTTCTTTGGTCCAGACAGGTTAGCAATCAATGATTTTAGTACCCACATTAGTCTTATGGGTTACATAAAAATTGTAGAATAAAAATATTTTGAAAGATAAACTTTATTTGATCTATAACTGTGTGAATCACTAGTTGAATCATATGAATGTCTAGAACTAGAGCTACCCGTATTGTTTCTAGAATTAGGAATAAATCTATTCTTAGTAATCTGTCTCTGTCCAGGTTTGTAGCGAATTCCAGTAGTGTATTTAGGTGTCTCTTTCTTTCCTAGCAGTTGAGTTAGTGTATCCTTTCCATTTGTGAACTTCTCTAACTCTTTTCTAAGTTCCTCATTAGACATTTTCAGTTCAATGTTTTCCTTTAACAGTTGATCATTATTCACTTTTTCAACAGTAAGTTCAATTTTAACAGTAGCAGTGAGAGCATGTTGTTTCTTCAATGATTTGTATTTATCTTTAAGTTCATTGCATGTCTCTTCCAACATATTATAGTATTCAAATAATTCCTCACTAGTTATGTTTTCAGAATCAGAATCAGATTCTGCATCATCTCCAGAATAACAAGAATTTAAAACAAGAGTATCTAAGGTTACCTCGGATGTGTTGGTCATGAAACACATGTTGGAATGATTTATTTCAGAATTAGAAATTTCAGATTCACTTGTGCTATCTTCAGAAGCACTCTAGGTAGCCTTCATAACTTTCGTGTACTTACTATCTTTGTAATCATATTTCTTCTGGAATTTTAACATTGTGATGTCTGCTGTAATGTGTCCTTTTCTTTTCACTCGTAGAAAAAAACTTCATCACTTCTATTTGGATTTTTACATTCCTTATTCTAATGTCCCTTATTGTCATACATTCCTTTGTAATTTTATTTTATGAAAAATATCTTCTTCCTATAAAATTTCTTAAACCTTCTGGCTATCTGAGCCATTTCAGCATCACTATCAGAGTCTGAACATTCACTTGTTGAACTGTCAGTTTGTATTTGAGCTTTTTCTTTGTCCTTGCTTTTTGAAACATCAGTGTTGAAATCCACTGATTTCCTTTTTGGTTCATCATATTCCACTTTATTCACCTTGAGTTCTTCCTCATACATCATTAGTTTTCCAATAAGTTCTTTGACAGGCAGAGCTCCAATGTCACATGATTCTTTGATTGAAATAGATGTGCCTCTCCCTTTGTCTGGTAGATATCTCATGATTCTCATGATTTGTTCGTTTTCTGGAACAACTTTACCAAGTAAATTCATTATATTGAAAATCTAATTGAACCTGAGATACATATAATAAATGGGTTCATCAGTTTTTCATTTTAAAATTATCATATTTAATAGTATAAATATTCAATCGCATTTCTTTATCATTAGTTGTTCCTTCATGAGAAACACCTAAAGTATCCCAAAATTCATAAGAAGTTTTGGAAGAAGATATTCTGGTAAATTCTTCATCACTTAATGCATAGTACATGACATTCATATATTTACAATTATTATTGTAAGAAGTCTTTTTAGGTTCGTCCCAATTTTTTCTTTTAGTTTCTGTAATTTTATATTGAGACTCTATAGCAGCCTTGATATCAAAACCCATACTTTCTAAATGTATTTTCAGTTTATGTTTCCACTTAGCATAGTTCGTAACATTAAATAAAGGTGGCATGTTAGTAGCAGCACCCTCTAGTCTATTATCCATAACAAGATTTTAGAAAATAAATTTAAAGAGATAAAATTTAGAACTAACAGAAATTTAAGATCTTTAAAGATGAAACTAAAATCATAGTTGAAAATCAGAGTATTTAAAAAATCCTTTAATACAAACACACCCTCTGATACTAAATGTTGGTCGGAGTGGACACTCAAGAGGGGGGGGGGGGAATTGAGTTCCAATTAAAATTTCTGTTAAAAAAGTATTTCTTTTAAAATCCACCAAATTAAAAAAAAGTTAAACTGTAGTGAATCTATACAGAGTGTAAATGTTTAATCAGTTTCTAAATGATTGATTAGGTCTCAGTTAACTTAATATGAAGATTAAATTAACTTTTGAAACTAAATTACCGGTTTAAAATAAGTATAGACACATACTAATTTAACTGTCAAAGTAGATTTAAAATAGTTTTGTATTTGAAATTAATATCAACCGAATAAATATATAGTTTACTTATAGACTTAAATTAAAATACACATCAGAGTTAACCAAGAGGTTCTGTCTTAAGATGAGACTTATTCCTCTCAAAAATTTATATAAATTCATCCACACCCTGGATCGGGGTTAACAACAGTGAAAGACTGTCCAGGTCACACAGGAACCTCTACCACAGTTCTTTGTGGGAAACAAAACAATAACCAGGACACCCAAGGACCTCTTCCACAGTTGTCGTGGGTAAACAAGAGTAAAAAATTTTGGTTCGAGGATTTTTATATCCTCCAGTTCAGCACAGGAGTCAGTGTGTGTGTATGATGAACAGAGTACACACACTGCTAAAAAATGTAAGTAAAATAATCACGAAGAGAGCGTGTATCAGAGATTAGAAAGCTCTAGTTTTTGGTAGTGCAGATCTGGACTCGTTGGATTTAGCAGAGATTCTTCTTGAGTCCTTCTGTGGTTTTTCTTTTAAAAACAGAGTATCATGATTCAGCTTGATATCCTTCACAAGCAAGTGTGTTCTCTAATTTCTAGTGTTCTTCATATTTTCTTCAGTAGTGCTGGATTGCGTGCTTAAGTGTTTTCTTTAGATCTTGCAAATTCCACTTTTTCAACATCATCATGTGTTCTTTTGTCTCGCATGTATATTCACGAAATAATTCTCTCTCTATGCCTTTCACGCATACATCATTTTACTACAGCATGATCTTCCTTTTTATTCCATGAGCTCCAGTAATAGAAATGATTACCTTTCCATAGGTATGAAGTACGGTCTCCTGACATGCCAAAAACTAACATTAAATATCATTAATTTCATTAAAAACATCAATTATAACCATTATAATTAAATAAGAATTTATAGAAGTTCAAAAAGTTTTCATGACTATCGGTGAGTCATGTGATTGGTGAGACATTTTGAATCTGCATCAGTTTTGGTTGCATCAGTATCAATGTCACAACATCGTCGATGTCTTAACATCGGTATCTTAGCATGGATTTCTTAGTATTGGAATCTCAACATTGGTATCTCAGCATCGGTGTTTAAGTATCGGTATCTCAGCATGATCGATGTCTTAGCATCAGTATCTTAGCATCGGTGTCTTAGTATCAGTGTCTTAGCATGGGTAGCTCAACATCGGTGTCTTAGTATCAGTGTCTTAGCATCGGTAGCTCAACATCAGTGTCATTGGTGTGGCAGGTCATCATCGATGCTATAGTTCCTATTATTGGTGCGACCGTTCATCATCGGTGCAACCATTCATCGTCGGTGACTCAGGAAAATGACTAACGGTGAGTCAAGATAGGGAATTCTTACAAATTGTATGTTCAATCCAGAATACTTCCAGGTCAACCGTAAACATACATTGATCATAGATAAATAGTTGTAGATATGATTTAACTATATTTAGAACAATTTGAACAAAAGACTAAAAGGAAATAAATAAAACTAAGATTTTTGATTATTAAAATAACCATTCCACAGAGTGTTCAACAATACCCATACATATAACTATGTTATCTTGTATGCCCATCTCAATACTGAGGAATCACATAGTTGAACTCAAAATCCCATGCTCAACTGTCCCACAAAGGAAGGAGTGCCACGAAGGTAAGTACCACATAGGTACGCCACACAAATGAATACCACCACGGTATTACCATAAAGGAATGTACCACACAAGTACGGACTCAGATCAAACCAAGTATAAATTAGGTAAAATTGTATAGATGATTAGATGTAACTGATAATTCAACTTACTCTATTAAGAGGCAGACCCATGAAGGATCCTAAATCATCATCAGACCCAAAAGGGAACGTAGTACATCGTCAGACCCACATAGAATCCTAGTACCTTGTTAGACCCACACAATATACTAGTACATCGTCAGACCCACACAAGATCCGAGTACATCGTCTTTACATCGTCAAACACACACATGATCCTAGTACATCGTCAGTACGTCGTCAGAACCAAACTGCATCCTAGTACATCGTCAATACATCGTCAGACCCACACATGATCCTAGTACATTTTAAGTATATTTTCAAACCCACACAGGATCCTAGTATATCTTCAGTACGTCTTTAGACCCACACAAGATCCTATTACAACTTCAGTGTGTTGTTAGACCCACACAGGATCCTAGTACATAGTTAGTACATCATCAGACCTACACAGGATCCTAGTACATTGTCAGTATGTCCTAAGACCAACACAAGATCCTAGTACATTGTCAGTACGTTGTTAGACCCACAAAAAATCCTAGTATGTCGGTACATCGTCAGACCCACACAAGATCCTTGTACATTGTCATTATGTCTTCAGACACACATAGGATCCTAGTACATCTTCAATACGTTGTCAGACCCACATAGTATCCTTGTACATCGTCACAGCCAGCTACAGGGTTCACGCACTAAGCTCACCTGTCTCTGGGAGGGTATGCTCCTCAAACCAATGGTCAATACACCAATAGTCAGAAATTCCCACAACGATGTATTTAAAAAGACCACCACGTCATAAAAGTCTCAATGCAATAGACGGTGCGTCAATCGGATGCCTGAACTGTATGTTATTAACCTTTTAGTCCAGAGGGACCGGTTGGATTTGTACTCGATCAAACCTGACTGTACCCCAACTTTATCCAAAAATCTAGTGGAGTATACCAAAGGGACCATATCAATCTATGGTTTCCAATGCTGTAGACAGTTCATCAAACAGATGCTCGGTGCCAATGTTATGGCCAAAAGTATAGAATGGGTCGAAACTGGTCTGAGTTATGTCCGACCCAATTTGACTGACCCAGTCCGATCTGTTGGGTCCAGCATGGCCTACTGCGCAACTCGGCCCATGATGGATGACCCGAACTTGGTGGCCCGCACTACAGCATGGTGCCACGGGGCGGCGGGGCGGCCGCCGTGTGGTGGGGGAGCCTCGGTGTTGCAGGGCGGCAGAGGTGTGGCATGACGCCGGGGTGCGGTGGTCCGCTGCAGCTGGACGGATGTACAACCTTCATCTTCGCATGGTGAAATCGCGTGCTGCCCCTTTGCCAGTGGCTAGAAGCGAGCCGACTGCCCTTCCCTTGTCACCGTGGCACAAGGCCAATTTTTACTTCTTTCGGGTGATGCGGTCTCACCGTCACCTTTGTCGTAGCTGACCGTGGTTCCAGCCACCGTTCTCGTGCCCCACTGGTGTTGGTTTCTATCCTCATCCATTTCAATGAACACACCAACCATGAATGATGGAAGAGGGATCGGGTTGTGTTTGTTTGGACTACACTCTCCGCATTAGTTCGGCAGCAGGCAAATCAAGATGATTAATTCAACGTAAAATTCGATGAAAAACAAAACCCCTACCTCGAAGGTTTGTTGACATCAGTGAGGAGAGAAGGGAGGACTTTGGTTCATCATTCTAGAAGACATAACATGTTATAGGTGGCGTGTTCTTCGTTTAATTTGTTGTTCGTTGGGAGGTGTTCTTTGTTGGAGAAACAAAATCCTCCCAAAAGCTCTCCCCTTGTCCTTTCCCCACCAAAAGAATGAGGTGCCAATATAATTTAACATAAGAAGATTAATTATTTTGGCACAATTAAAATGATTACACAAATCATTAATTGTTTTCTGGCTCCAACAATTAAATGGGGAGTTGGAAGAATTAATTTCAGGAAACATAGGGTCACCCCCCTCATTAAAGAGGGAGTTCAAGAGTAGGGTGGTCCCCACCTTTGAATTCAAATTGGGGGTTTTAGTTTTGGTGGTACCCACCTCCATAACCCGTGTAGAGAGGTTTCCAAAATAAAAATAAAATGTTAAATAATTTTATTATAATTTTCCCATGAAAAAGTGAAAAAATATCGTTCACCATCGACCTACTGCGGTCGAGGTAGAAGTCTCCTTAAGAGAATACTAGTGCTTAATGTTCAACAGTTTCCTCATATTTCAATTCTGAGGACCATCTCAAAAATTACAAAAACCTACTCGCACATTTACTGAACGTACCCGAAAATAATGTTCCAAAATTCATCCTGGGCACACCGGGCCTCAGAATCACGTGCTGTCAATTTTCACAGTCTCATAATATTCCATATAATTAAAAAACAATAACATGGAATTGTTGGGTCTTTACAGTTGTGATTTAGGCCATATTGACAAACAGTCTAGTTATAGTTAATGGAATGAATTGGGCCAGAATATGACACGTATAATACTATGGAAAGAAGATACAGGGGATATAAGAGAAAAAAGAGTGCATTTTCCAATTTAATTCACATAGGAATAATTAGTTGTCTTGATAATGTAAATGAAATAATAATTAGAATAATTGTTCATGGAATACTCTCAGGTTGATTGTTTGAATAAGATGATGTTAGAACAATCATTTTACTACTTTTTGGTAGAATAAGGTGTTCAGCTGATACTATGATTTTAAAATAATAATAAGTTCCCAAATTTTATTCTTCATGTAAGGTAAAAAGTAGAAGTAGTACTAAAAAATGCACCAATAATAAAAAAATATTGAATATTGTCGAAAGATCTTATTTTCAACCTATGATTATTATGCTACCATAATGAGGTATTATAAAGACTCATCAAGATGGTGATGCACTATAAGGAGAATAAAGTTAAATAAATGTTCATGGATATACATTACTTGTTGTAGATCACATGATTTTATTAGTGGTTCAGTTGATCACGGGTTTATCCAATTAAAACTAAAAATTGGTTGTTTTATTGAGTTATGAACCCTTTAAATAACTATCCTATTTTTGTGTGTTGGTGTTATTGGATATATTGTATTAAAAAATGAGTAATGAAGAGATAATGTGATAACAATTCACCTAATATTTACATGGGTAATAGAGAAAAAGGTATTAAGAGATTTAAATTTGATAAAATAAACTAACATTGATTCACCCCTTATCAATGTTCATTTCATCCCAAACTGGTACATTCATGCTCTAGTATACAAGTAGTTTATATCACTTATGATATATATAGAGACACTATGTGTAGATTTACTCATTGTAATCATCTATATTTTCCAAAGAATAAAATTAACACACTATTCCCTTATAGATTTGGGAAAAATAATAATCCACTTAATCCTTTTTGTTGTACATTACATTATAGGTTTTTTAAAACTTTTTATCATAGTTCATGCATGATTGTATGTGTTTTTTTTCATTATGAGGTGTAAAATTGGGTTGTCTCTTATTTTATATTCATTGTGTATTATGTGGGGTGCATTCCATATTTTTTCTTCAATTCATGATATTGCAGTGGAGTATCTTTTTTTCATATAATTTGAAGGCTGTAATAGAAACAACAATATATTAGTTATTTTATGTTATTATAATTTTCAATAATCATTATTACTTATATATTATGTTATAAAAATTTCATATATTGAAATATTGGGTATATTGATTCTTGTATCATGTCATTATAGAGTTTGACTCAATAGTGGGTTATTGGGAATACCACTATTCGTGTGTTGAGAATTGAATGAATATAGACGATATAGTTAAGTCAAAAACCAATTATACATTATTGAGTGTAAATAATTAATTATATTCATTAACTAATTATTTTACTTGAGATCTATAATTTTGTGTTTTGTTAGTCTAAAAAGAGTAATCAATATGTTGTGGGTCAATATATACAATAATGGTTTACCATGTCTTTACATATGATCACTGTATGTGTAAACACTATTTGATTTGATATGAGAAAACCCCAATAAGAAGTTTATTAATTAAAATGGGAACTAATCAATGAATTCATATTTAGTTAAATATTTTTATTCATATTATACAAATCCTTTTTAGATATTACCCAATCAATTTATATTATCAATTTATTTTTTTCATTTTCATTAGAACCCAATAACTTAAGAAAAAATCATGAATAATATATTTTTAAAAGGTTCATTATTCCATGGGAATGAAAACATTTTTTGTATGTCTAGAATTATCTATGATAATATGTTTCAATATGTATCAAAATAATTAATTGAATCGACTACGTATTGTCACCCGACATTTTTATGATATAATGTCTCGAGACTATAACAAGGTATATTTTTATCCTTGAAAACATCCCAAGTTAAATATTATCTATTTATAGTAGTAATAGATATTGAAAATCATAAATGATGTTTGATACAAATTAAAATGAATAAATACATCCAATAATAATAATTCATATATATATATAATATTGTATCTATATACTTCAATGCATATTTTTTTCTATTAAATATTGATTTATTATATATAAAAGGTAACATTAATTATATTACGTAGGATTTAAAGATGACGTGTTTTACTAATTAAGGTGGAATTTTAGTTTATAATATAAAACATACAATATTCCTTAACCCATTTATGATATTATTTTTGATGAAGATTCATTATAAAATCTTAACAATTAGAAAAAGAAGTGTTTATAACAAACTATATATAACATTTTTTAAAAAATTTACATAATGGAAGTAGTAACTTGTAAAAATTATAAAAAATGTATAAATATGATAAGAAGAAACTTACTAAAACATTATAAAAAATATTCCACACTTTAACCTCAATTTTTTATGAATTTTTTACTATACATTAGGTATCCAAGTTATATCACTTTAATCATTGGTTCTGTCTTCCACATAAGGGAATCCATGATCAGTAGATTGGGAACAACTTTTATTTCCACATATATGGGAACCCTCAGTCAGTAAGATTAGACAAACATATTTATACATAAACCATAGAATCACTTGAACAAACCATATTGGATATAGTATATACATTAAAAAAATTCTCTAAATGAATTTATAAAAATTCATTGCATGATGTTTTTTAGTAAAAGACACACTAAATGTTGTAAGTCATCACACTCAAGTAACAAGGCGTTACAATATATTCATTATAACTTTCGATCATACAAGTTGAAAAAAATACCCCTCTTCCTCATATAAATCATCTATTTATTAAAAAACTCCCAAAGATCATATTCTATATATTTTGGTTATGGTTATAATGATATATTGAAAAAAATTATTTTCCTAAAAAAATTAAAATCATATATCTAAATAATTGTTATCTTGAAAAATTAACATTACAATGCATGTATATTCTGTCAGGTATAATGATAAAATTCATCTAGTGGGATTTATGAACTTTTTCTATAATTTTTGGAATTATAAATGTTATTTCTGAAATTATGTATACCTCTATTCAATAATGTTTGTTTGGGAAATTATATAACAACCCGAGCTTACGCTTTTGGATTCAGTTCTTAAAATGTTGTGTATATTCAATTTTTAAATAAAATGTAAATAAAAATACACATAGCATTTTCAATTAGAGGAACATTTACCGGTATAGGTTCTTGCGTATTAGATAAATTATTACATTTAATCATAACTATACAAAATATAATTATGTAAATAGAAATGTCTTCAGTAAAGAACTTCCTCATAGAACTCACATCATAACTAATTCCATTAAACCTATAAAAACTATTTTAAAACTTATGGTGAAAATTTAATATGCGCAGTAATGGGTTTTGAAAACATTAATAAAATATTTCAAAAAAATTTCTTGAAATAATCACACACACACATACATATATTAAATTATATTTTCAAATAATTGAAATCCATATAATTTAATTTCATAAAATAATCATATTTGAAATGATTCATTGAGAATTATCGATCAATTTTTATTTGTGTGGGTTATTTATGATACTTGGAAGACCATAATAAAACCATAATTCCTATAGTAATAACTCATATGGAACAAAGTTCCCTGAATACTTATGGGTTTACTCCCAAAAAATAGAAATCATTATATTGGCACCAATTTTTTTAGATAACTTTCAATATACCTTCTTTTCTAAATCCTTGAATAAAAAATTTCTAAAATAAATGCATAATATTTTTTTCTTTAAAATAATATAATTATTCATATAATATGTAATAAAAATTTCCATTAGAGTTTCTAAAAACATTTTTAGGATAATCTCATGATTAAAATGTATTACACTTATTTAAAAGTTAAATATAAAATTCATAACAAAATACGTGTACACATGTTTAAAAATTTGTGGAATGTAACCTATAAGTTATATAATAACCATACCTAATTATGTATGTTATACCAATGAATGAGAATAAAATTTTTTAGTTGAATGAATATCATGTCTTGGATAAGCACAAAAAATAATAATAAATACCATTTATAAAAATGTTACTCATAAAATATAATCCATAAAATGATATACTAAAAACAATTTAAATCCTTTGAATATAGAATTGAAAAATAATTTTTAATCCCTTTTAATCCTAAAAATATATTGATATATATTTTTGTATATATGTATAAAAAAATCATTCTCAGTATACAAAAATTATAAAAAGAAAATATAATCAAACCCTTTTATAAAAATAAGCGATCCCCACTCAAAACATAAAATTTAATAAGAAAAGTCATATCATATAAATTTTAAAAAATGGATGGTTTATAGATAGGCATCAATAAATTAATATATATATATATAACATTTTAAATGACATACTTTGATTAATAATAAAACTAAAACACTAGAGACCATAGGCTTAGAAAAAAAATGAAAATGAAAATACTTTTCAAATATATTATAAAATTAGATAATCATATATGTATATAGATATATATATATACATACATACTTATATATATAAATCAATGTAATTTTTTTTAAAAATAAGACAAACTGTTACAAACAAAAGGATTTAGAAATAAAATTTCAAACAGAAACCCTTATCTCATATGTACTGAAAGTAGATAGTTTTATATGTGAATATATGAATATACACACTCATATATATGTTACCCTTTGAAAAAATAAAATAATTCTATGAACTCTTAAAAATATATTTTTAAGGATAAAATTTAAAAATAACCCTTATCTTATAACATATGAATATATTAAGTTATATAGATAGATTTAAAATCATATATACATATATACATATGTATATCCTTAAACAATTGATGAGAAATAATTAAAACCATACCTATTTTTGGATACAATGAGGTACTAATAATTGAGCATAATGAAATAGAGAAATTTGGTGGACGAGAGTTGGGTGTTTGAATGTGTGGATATGGGAGTTTAAATAAAATCTGAAAGCTAAAATAATAAAACCCTTTTGAAAAATTTTCCATGGGTTTGGACCCATTTTTTCAATTTTCACGAATTAAACGAACATTTAATAAACCAAGTTGTTTTTTTAAATGGAAAGAGGGGTTTCAAATGACCCAATTTGAATTGAAAATAATAAATGTGTCAACTACTGTAAAATTAAAGACATAAATATATATATTATATCCAAGGCATGTAATGAGTTTCAGGTCTTGGGATAAAGAATTTTTTTTATATAAAAACCATATGTGTTATTTAAGAAGAATATGATATTGATATGAGTGGATGAAACAGACTTAAATGGAGGAGGATAAATGAGGACCAACAACATCAACCTACAGAATGTGAAGGAAGAGCTTAACAAGGAAAAATGTTTGATTTTTTTAGACCGATGACTCATATCAAGAGAAATACAATTGAATAGATGATATGTAACCCTATCATTTATAATAGGAGACTCCATCTAGGAATACGTGTGGACGACTGAGATTGTATACGACAGAAACATGTGGTCGGGATTTGACCCTTTATTTGAAGATGTGTCCAACATCAAAATCGTCCAGTTTCTCGGACCACCTTATATGGATGGGCGTGAAAGGCATAGTTCGATAACATGAAATCACATAGAACATTATCCTTATTCAAGGTCCATGCAAGGTTTAGTCCATCCTACACCCAGATCAGTTCCTTAGAAATCTATGTTTTGTTCGAAACTCACCCTTGACACAGGAGGGCCTACTACTCAAGTGGGCTTGGGTTGTGCCCATTGGAACTTGATAGCATGGCCTTAAATGAATACTCTCAGTTGTATGGGAACATAGAAAAATTTTTATTAATTTTTTTAAACATAAATAAAATGTATATATTTATATTTATATTTTTTTCACATAAGTCATTTTTTTATAATCGAAAACCAATTTTAATTTTCATAATTTCATAAAATTATAATTAAAAAACAATTTAATGATTATTATATTTTTAAAATGATTAATTCATAAAACTAATTCATATATATATTCATAATAATAAATAAAAAGTATTGTATTTTCTTAAAAAATTACAATAATATATTATTTTAATACTACCTTTAGTTATTTTTATTTATTAAAATAATAAATTACAAAATATTATGAAATTCAATTTAATAAAGTATATATATGTGTTTACATAAATTTGTTATCATTTATTAAAAATCCTTTTCAAAAACAATTTTATTAAAACACATTTTTATTTATTTTAATTATGACATGTTCATCATATATTAAAAAATTATTAAAAAAATTAAAATCTAAATAAGACAATTTCATTTTGATGAAATCCTATTATTTCAAAATGATATTTAAATTAGGACAATTAATCACTTCAAATTTCTAGGATGTTACATCCCCTCCCATAATTGAATTATGTCCCCACAATTCATTTGTACACAAAATGAATGAAATTTTATACATGAGGTATATTTAATATTTTTTAATTTTTTTTTCTAATTTTCCATAACTATGATGACAATTTCTCTCATAACATGTATAGAGGCCCAAACCCATGCTTTTGGAACCAGTTCTTAAAATGTTGTTTATATTTTATTTTTAAATAAAAGATTAATAAAAAAACATATCATTTACAATTGTAAGAATATTTACCATTCAAAATTCTAAAAAATTATATAGAAATGTTACATTTTAATATAAGTATAAATAATTAAATTAACAAAATATAAATGACATCAATGCACTGCCTCTTTATACAACTCACATCACAATTAATTCTATTAACAATTTAATTTTTTTAAATGTATGGTGAGAATTTAATATGCCTAGTAAGGGGTTTGAGAATATTAATAAAATATTTTAAAATATTTTCTTAAAATAAACACACACACATATATATATTTAAAATTATATATCTAAATCATTGAAATCATTATAATTTAATTTCATAAAATTATTATTTTTGAAAGATCCACTGATAATTATATATCAAAAATAATAATTTTTGGTGGGTTATTTATGATACTTGGAATACCCTAATAAAACCAAAAGGATAATTTCCATAAATCATATTGAAAATTTTCCCTTAATAATTATGTGTTCACTCACCAGAATATAACATTCATTATACTAGTTCAATTTCTTTTAAAACACTTTCAATGGACTTACCTTTCTCAATTTTAACCGAAAATATTTCAAAAATACATACATTAAATAATTTTCTTTAAATGAAAATAACATTTCTTATAACATGTCATCAACATTTCCTTCGATGTTTCTAAAACCATTTTTTTATAATATCATTTTTAATAATATTTACCCTTATTTAAATGTTAAAAATATGCATAAGAAATTATGTTCCAACATGTTTTGAAATGCCGAGAATGTAACCTACTAGTTAGAGAATGGCAGTTCCTAATTATTTGTGACGTAAAAAGGGGTGAAGATACAATTTTCCACATTAAATAATATCTTTTTATGAATTAACACATAAAATGATAATAAATACAATTTAGTAAAAAAATTTACACATAAAATATAAAATTATATAACGATAGACGAAGATCAATTTTAAACCTTAGCATATAGAATTGAAAACGAATGTTTAATCCATTTTATTCTTTAAAATTAATCGATATATATTTAAGCATATATGTATATAAAAATAATAGTACATTATATATAAAATGATAGAATGAAGAAATAATCAGACCCTTTTTAAAAATAAGAAATCCCCCTTCAAAGAATTAACTTTAAAACAAAAACTAATATCTTCTAAATTATGAAAAATGGAAAGTTTTATAGATAGGTAACAATATATACATACACACACAGACATATATATATATATATAATGTAGTAAATGACATACTTGGATCAATAATAAAATTATAACCTCAAAAACCATATGCTTTTAAGTAAAATTTAAAATAAAAATTATTTTCTTATATATTATTCAATTAGGTAATCATATAATATATATATATATATATATCTACATATATATACAAAATCATATATATGAAAATATTTTTAAAATAAAAATAACATCATTAAAAAAATTAAACCATTACAAACCACATGTTTTAGAAATTATTTTTAAAACAAAAACCCTTATCTCATATATAATTGAAATAGATATTTATATATGTGAATATTGAAATATATATACACATATATATGTAACCATTTGAAAAATGACAATAATTTGATGAACCCTTACGAAATATAGGTTTAATGATAAAATATAAAACCTATACATTATCTTATAACATCTAAAAATATTATGATATCTTAATAGATGTAAATTAATATATACAGATGTACATATGTATATATCAGTAAAAATCATAATTTGATAAAAAATAATAATTAAACCCTTACATATTTTTAGATTTAATGATAGACTGGGGATTAATCATAACAGAATAGAGTACTTGGGAGGATGAGGGTCAGATGATTTAAAGTTCACATATGGGAGTTTAAAAAGAACATGATTGCTAAAATAATACTCCCCTTTTGATTAATTGGCCACGGGTTTGGACCCATTTGGCCTATTTTCATGAATTAAATGAACATTTAACAATCCATTTTGTTTTTCAATAAAATAGAATGTGCGTTTTAACATGACACAATCTAAATTAAAAAAAAGGTGTTAAATACTATAAAATTGAAGAGATAAATATATCTATTAAAAAAAGGTTTATAGTGGAATCTGGGGCTTGGGATAGGTTTTCGGTTTTATTTTAAAATAATCTATGTCATTTAGGAAGAAGATGAAATCGAGATGGGTGTTATAAAGAGACTTAAATGAAAGAGGATAATGGGTGGCCGATTACATCAACCTAAAGAAAGCGTGGGTAGGGAGTGATGATGAAGAATGCTTGATTTTTATTGGACTGGTAGATCAAATAAATAGAAACATGATCGGAGGGATGAGATGAAACCCTAGAATTTTTATGTTGAGGCATGATAGGAGAATGGAGGTAGATGACCGTGATTGTACGCGACCAGAACGTTCAGTCGAGATTTAATCCATTAATTAAATACATGGCCCACATCGAAACCATTTGGTTTCTAGGACCAACTTATTAGGATGGATATTTAAATCATTATTTGAAACAATGAACACACACAATACAGTGGCCTAATACATGGGCCATGTGGGCTTTCTTCCATCCTACACCCAGACCGGTTTTCGCACCAGCTATGCTCAATTCAAAACACACCCTTTACATGGATAGACCTACTATATGAGTGGGTTTGTGATATTATTACTAAACCTTTAGGGATTGGTCCTAAATTACATATCTTTATTATGTGGGTACTCATAAAAATTCTTAGTAAATATTTTTTAAACATGAATAAAATATATAAACATATATTTTTATTTTTATCAATTAAACAGTTTTTTTAAAATGAAAACAAATTTTGATAATCATAATATCAAAACATTATAATAATAAAGTTTTTAATCATTATTATAATTTAAAAATAAGAAATCATTAAAAATTTCATATATATATTCATAATAATAAATAAAAGCAATTATATTCTATTAAAACGAAATTTATAAGAATATTTCCATTAATATTCCCATTAATTATTTTTATTTATTTAAACAATAAATTTCAAAATATTATGAAAATAAATTTAATAAATTCATTATATATATCAATTTACACATATTACAAAGCATTTATTAAAAAATAAAATTTCAAAATGGATTTTTTAAAACATATTTTTAATTCTTTTAGCTATGACATGTTCCTAATGTATTAAAAAATTACATTTTTTTAAAGAATTACACAAATAAAAAATAGAAAAATTCATTTTGATGAAATGATATTATTTTATAAAAGATATTTAAATTATAATTATTAATAACTTCAAATTTCTAAGATGTTACAAATTACATCTTCTTAGTTTATCATAAATTTTAATTCACATTTGTTTGTTCTAAATAATTAAATAAAATTTATATATTGAGTCAAAGGGAATCAAATATGACCTTTTTATGGTTTAAGAATACTATGATATCATATTTTTACATTTATAATCATTCCATGTGTATTTTGGAATGTTTTAGATATGGGAGTTGGTAGTGGAGGCTGGTAATCAAAATGTGTGAAAATGGATGTTGAGAAAATATTTTAAAGTATAATATTTTTATCGAATCATCAATGATGGTCTACTAGAGTTTGGGTAGTATTGATTTGGGTCACCCACTAACCACTAGAAGGCAAGTGGTGGTAATTAAGGACATAATGGCTCATTCATAGCTCCAATGGTGGCCACCCATACTCCTGTAAGAACTCTAACCCCAATTAATATAAAGCATGATTAGGTAATTTGTGAAAAAAAATAATTTTAGGAACCTTATTATACCTTATGCAGCCCATACGATCATTAATAAATGTCATATTTGGGTTTTCAATCAATATTGGTTTTAACTCCCTCATTTCATTAATAAATTACATTTCATATATTATAATAAACCCAAATCATTAAGAACATCATTTCTTCATCTTTTATCATTTTATTCCACTTTTTGGGGTTTTAATATCCTAGTTTCCATAAGTTATAGTGTATTATACATTTTTTAAATTCATTAAAAAGATGAAAATCCAATCCATGATAATTGAAGAAATAAATCCAATAAAATCTAGATTGGTATTCCATAAATTTGTATTACATTTTATATTCAATTGAATTGGTTGTATAATTGACTTATTTGGTATATAGATATGGTATGTTATAACATGGGTTGATAAGACATGAGTGTATATGAAAGAGCTAGTGAATATTGATAGACACATTAATAAAGTAATATTTGTGGTGTTCCTTGATATTAGTATAATCCATTAATTATATCAATATAAGGAAATTAACTATAATTAAAAGTAAAACCCATGGAGGGTTCCTTATATTGAGTGAGACTTAAATGACCTTGTTAGGTATGATGGAATGATATTAGATTTTTTATCAGGGGAAGTAACTCATCCTTAGAATAAGATAATGTGTTTTTAAATGACCTTTATTAAATATATTTCACAATTTGATGTAACTTATATTATTTAGAGAGATACTTGAGAGTGGATCTCTATGAAATAATTCTCATTTGGATGAGATTCGACTATAGTTTGATTTATTTAATAGCTATCTAGAAATAGATTCACCTATGGGGATAGAGTTTTACTTGTGATATTGTTCTTGATTATTTTCCAACTCCATGGGTATCCTTGGGAGATTAAGAGTTTGACCAAAAATAAGAAGGAGGCTAAAACATTAGTTAGGAAATGGGATTTATATAACTTTGGGATGGGAATTAAAAGGTTTATAGCCTAAGGTATTAAGTCTTATGAGAAATGACGATTTATGGGTATGGTATACTCATATAATGTATAAGATATGAGTTCAGTGTTAAGTGTATGATATCCATGCGGTGTGATCTTGTTTAATTAAGTAATAGTTTTGGGTAGGTTTATAGCTCATCATTGTGTTTATTTTCCGAAATATTCTTTTTAAATTTGTTATACCGAATTACCCAAGGGATGATTAAAATGATATCCATCTTATTATTTTCGATCTTCTAATGGATTAGTATGTTTGTACATTCCCTTCCCTGAATAGAACTATTTATGATAGGGTGTATTTTCTGTATATGATTGATATATTACTTCTATAGAAGATAATCATTCTCTCTTATACATTAATATTATATATTGGATAAATATATAATCCTATATGAGGTTAATAGTTTGTATAGTATAGGGAATTTAGTTACCAAGGATCGATATTATATTATAGGTAATTTAGTTTTACCAATCTAAGAATATTATACTATATAAGATACAATATATTTACATCCTACACTTGACATATTAGGCCCAAGACAGAGAGTGATACCTTTATAAGAGTTATATACCTCATACATATTATAATTTGGAACCCATACGTAACTAATATAAATCCTTTAGGATAATATGTCATTCCTAGCTATGATTTAGACACTACTTCTAGTACAGATTATACTACATCATTATCATTGAGGTGCTACACATTACAAAGAAAACATAATTTAGTAACATTTTGTTACACTTGAATCATTTGAAACTTAGTCTAATAAATTTACATATGTTTTTGGAAAAAATTGGCGAATGTGGTGTCACTAATTATCAATGTTTATAAAAAAACCTAATTATCAATTTTGTAACATCATTAGAAACCTCATTAAATAAAGTCAATTTTCCAAAATCTATAGACATTACAAAATTACAAATTAAAAACTTTAATAGATGTCTCTAATTGGAGAAACCACATTTACCATCATTTTTATGAAGCATTGGTAAATTAATTTTATTTTTATTGAAGTTTTTAAAAGTATTAGTAATCAAATTTTTTCTTTATTATTAGATTAATATTGTGTATCATGTGCACTTCCTTAGATCATGCTCCCCATCCTACTGACCTAGTCAACACTCTCCATGACCCCATCCCATCGGCCTTGCTCATTAGATGAATCTTATGGCTCCCCTTCATTTCATCCTCGTTTGACGCTACCTCTTTGATCATGCTACCCAAAAAGTTGGATTTCTGTGATCCCTATAGTCCCTATGATTCCCATCCCATCGGCATCCAACAAGAGGACCAAGTCTGTTGGCCTCATCTATATGTTTATATATATATTATATATATGGTTATATTTCATATATATATATATGTTTATATACATGTTTCTTTGTTTATATATATATAAATATATATAAATATATATTTAGATCAATTCATGTAAATGATTCATATATACATAGACATATCCTAACAAACATGAGTAAATTTTAAATTATTAATGTTTAAAAAAATGATGCTAAATTAATGTTTTTATGGTGATATTTTCTTCAGTACACCTTAATGCCACTTTTGGTTTGTCGAATCGGTATGTATGGTACATATGAAGGATTATTTTTGATGTTCCTGTATTTATTATCATTTTAGATCATAGGAATATCATTCTTGTATACTTCCACTGGTCAAAGAAAGTTGGGTCTCCCATATAATTACTGGTTGGGAACTTTCTAACAGGATAAGTGTTTTATTATTTATATTTATCATATTTTTATATTATATGATGTCAAAACCTGTGTATATATTGTATTGTGTTATGATCACAATATTTTTTAGCATGTTGTGTTCTTTACTCACACACTCCATGAGAGCCCTGGTGAATATACATACCCACTATTGGAATGTAGGTCTGTGTACATGCCTATGAACAAGTTATCAAAATGTAATAGATTGGAGTTGGTTGAGAGATTATAGGGATGTAATGATGAGGTCCTTAGAGGAAATACCTCATTTAATATTTTTTAGTTTCTATCTATTTTGTATTCGATTGTACAACTGATGATTCTACATCTTGTGTATAACTTATACGATATTATATGGGTGATATATTATATAATAAAAGTGAAAATTTCTTTCTGGGTTAACATTATTTTAAAAAATATATAATTTTATGATAGTGGTTATGAATTTCAATTAATATACGATTTGTTTGGTTTCTGATACAAAAAATAGTCTATTCATGATATTTATATACCCTCACTACTTGTCACTAGCCTCTAACATATGGTGTGTTTCACCTGAGGACATATGCATCATATATTGGGTATGGAATCATTTACTAGACAAAAAACATAAGAATATCTATATCGTTATTATATTTATCTACATTTTATTATTATGCTATTTTATATTACAATTATTTATCATTTTGCGAAATTATAAAAATACATTATTCTTTATTTTTTTCAATTTCCACTCACTATCCTTTAGAATTTTCTTCAATGTTTATATTATTTTATGTTTTTTATATTTAAACCATTTCAAATTTTCTTTGTCAATTTTTCTTATCATTAAGGGTATATCCATATATCTTGTTTATATCATGAAATTAATGATTACATAACTCTATATAATCTTTTATGTATCTTTTACCCTTCACATCACATCTTAACCACAATATGAATTATTCTTGACAAATTATAATATTATTCTATTTAAATTTTTTTTATTGAAATATTATATGGTGGGATGATTTTTTAGAATTATTACTCTACCTGATAATTTTTTTTAAATCTTATATCTCTCAAGATTATATTTATGGTACAAGTCTTGTGAGTTTATTATGTTATGTTATAATGTACTAGATGTGGATCCTAGATTAAATTTGTGATGTATTATTTTTATATTAAAATAACATTCTTATATAATTTTTTTGTAAACTTACATACATAGTGTTTTTTGTTTTTTATTATTTTATGATGTTCTAGATGATCCCTCCAACACCTCCTTTAAATATATTTGTGTTTTTTATTCATTATTAAGTTTTAATATAATCATTTTCTATTAATTTATGTTCATATGGGTTCACATGTATTGAAAACGTTATGATTACTTTCTGGAAATAAATTTATAAAACATTTTGAGTTAGAATTAGATTTCTCTTTGGTAAAATTAATTTGACTTTAGTACATATTTTTTTGGGTAATGGTTTAATTTTTTAATATTTAAAAAATCCATGCCTAGATCATAAGTTATGAGTGTTATAATATTTATAGACTAATAAGTACGTATTGTATAGTTATCTATGGGTAATCATAGTTGGAATCAAATAATAGTTTATGGAAATTTGGACAATAGGATTTATGATTATGAATAAAATTGAGAGGGTTAAAATAAATTTAAGGTTTTAAATTTTTTATTAGTATATATAAATGTAAATATTAGTATGATGCAAAGGAGAAAATATTTAGTTAATAAACTTTATTAGATATTATTTTAATAAATAATTTTTTATATTTATTTTATTTTTTAATATTTTAAATCTTTTACCTCAATATAATAAAAATATATTTTCACCACAGATGACAAATAATTTTACACTACATCAATATCTCTTCTTGAATAATTAATAAAAATTATAATTGAAAAATATAGTTTAAGTGTTTTTAAAAACATTTTAATATTCAAATTACATGGGAAAAATTTTATTGATCTATTTAATTCATCATTTATTCTTGAAAATTTTCATTGATTAATTAATATTTAGAATCATATTTTGAAATCTTATCATTCCTATATCTCCCAATTTGATAAAAATTACTATGGAATTAATTTATATTTTCATAATATTTCATTAAAATCATGGTCTTGAAAAAATATATATAAACACATAAGCTGAATATATTTTAGTAAACGATATTTATATAATTATTAAATTAATTATTTTTAGAAGTATCGAATAATTATAGAATTGATCATGTCTTCAACCACAAATTTAAAATTTCACTATAAGGTTAAATAGGAATCATTCCCATAGGATGATTTGAAAATATTGATTTAGTGTATAATATCTTAATCTAAAATTTATTTTTTTCAACACCACATTACAATTTTCAACTCATGCTAAATATATTTGGGGGAAAAGCTAGATCATTTATAACATTTTAAAGTATTATTCTAATTCAAGGATAATATATCTTAGAGGATGAAAAAAATTATATTAAAAAAGGAAATTATTATCGTAAATATTTGTATTTTGATGTTATGAATAAATTTATGACCACGTAGAACTTTAAATGAAAAATTTCAAGAATTAAATTTTTTAAGAGGAGTTAATACCATCAAATGAAATTGACTTTAACATTAAATAAATTATTTAGAGAAATAGTTTTTAAAAAAACATAATATTATCCAATATAAAAATAATTAAATATCATTAGATTATTTCATGATGTGCCATTAAAGTGGTTGAAATTTACAATCAAATTTAAGCTATATATATAAATATAGTCAAATGAAACATATAAAAATGATTAAAGGAAAAATTAATTTTGGTCGTTTATATCCTAGAATGAGTATGAGTAATAAAAACCCATAGAGAAGATTATTAAAATTATGAATTATGGTGTAACAATTATGATAGAATATAATGAAAATTTTATGAATTCTATAATAAAATTCATAGTTTTTTCATAATTATTCTTGGAGGTATTTATAAATGTGTTATGATAGTATTCATTGTGTTAAATAGTTGTTAGAGTAAGTATAATTTGGGGGTAATGTTGATATTAGAATACATTATGGTAAAATTTTAAATTGAGTAAATTAATTAGTAGGATTAAGTGTGAAATATTTGTTTATTGGTTAATTTGTATGTTATTCATTAATTAGTCCATGTTGATCACCATATACCTAATAAAAGTATTAATTAGTGGTAACTATTATAATATGAGCATTAAAAAGACAATATTTTCTTCACATTAAATTAGAAATAAAATATTTACATTGTTAGTATAAATAAGAGTAATAATAGTGTTATGTTTATGTAGATGGAAGTATATAAATCATCCAGTAGTGAAAACATCCCATAGGAAAAAAATTTATTTGATCTTGGGAGGGAGATATAATTATTAAGGTATTATTTATATCAATAATATGATTATATTAAATATATTGATATCTCAATGAGACCCATTATATAACCCCATTTTATATTTTAATATTATACATTATAATATTGGTATTTTTGGTGAATGTTTTGAAACTTTGAATTTTTTATAAGTTTCATGGTTTGGTGTGTGGTCTAGAGAACATGAAGCATGCCATATAGTGTTGTTTTTAAATTATTATGTTACCAAAAACCTTGTGCATGGTATTAAGAATTAGTATATCAATCATGAATCCATGAAAAATATACAAAAACATTGTTGTTATATTTTAAACGTCCAAATACTTGGAATAATTACTGCAGCTTTGTCAAGGGTTCATTTTATAACTTTTTAGGAAGTTGTTTTGTTATGAAAGATGAATTGTGGGTTGTTATATTTGTTTTTAAATATGAAAATATTTTTTTATTGAATAATATTTATATTGAATGTTTCTATACAATAATTATTATCATGTTCATGAGTGATTCTTTTAATCTATCCTTGAAACTTCACTTATCTTATTTTGAATTTTTAAGGAATATCGAGGATATGAAAATTATGGTTATATATATAGGATGTGTAATAGGGTATAAGATGCTAAATATATAAAGGATATGGTGGATGAATATTCTTTTTAATATTTTAATATTTTGGAATACTTCTTCCCACTTCAATTTTTAAATGTTAGAGGTGACACTTACACTTGTCTTGTTAATCATTTCCTATAATTTCACAGTTTCTTATTTTTTGATAACAATTCTCGTAGGTGTTTTTATGGATGTCCTCCAATATCATTATCATCATTAAATATTATTTTTGTTATTACAATTATTATTATTATTTGAGTTATAATATACTCACTACCCTATGTGGGTACTATGAGGTGGGTGCTAATAACTGAGAAACCAGTGTTCAATCCTGTTTAGATGCAAAATTTCTATGTTACTATAGTTATGTGTCAGTGGATACGATATAATGAATTATAGTGGGTGATGATATAGAGAATATAGTTTTTACAATAATAGATAATTTAATATCATGGAAATTTTTTAAAAAACCATTAGTCCATATTTTTAAGGCCTCCAGGAACAGTTGTGTAGGCTTTCATGCTATGTGCAATAAAATAAAGTAATTAAAATTAGGTCATCCATTATATAGGTTAGTGGAATTATCTAATAGCCCCATGTGAAGGTGTCTTTTTTCCCTATCCCTATAGACTTAAATAATAGTATAATTTATTATGTGGGTTTTGATATAATAATAAAAGAAACCCCTCCCCTATTTCCCTCATTCATAGATGTTGCACACAGGGGGATTGTTTTTTCCATATCATTCTCCAATAACAAAAGATTCATGAAAAAACCTAGGAAAATGTTTTCCTCTTTATTATTATTATTTATATTCTTGTTCTTTTTTGAAATTATAGATTCATGAAATTACAATCCTTTACAATTTAAGGTGAATCCCTTATGAATGATAACATTTTTAAATATTTGAGGTTCCTTCAACGAGTCTAATTCACTTTATTATAAGGCTAATCATTTCCATATGACCCATTGATGGGAATTAGTTATTTTTGGGATTTGAAATATTTTTTAAATATAATGATTTAAATTAGATTATATATTTACAATGTATATATGACATTCATTATAATGTATTATAGAAGTCATACTTAGTAAACACCATCGGTCACTCATGATGTACATTACAATATATGTTATCAACACTTTCGATATAAAATTTTATACCTGAGTTTTATAAATGTGTTATTTATATATGTTACACATATTTAAAAATATTCTTTAATGTGTAATTGTTTTTTTCAAAATTTGAATCATAATATTTTTAATTGAGGTGCATCTTAATTTAATACCTTGAAAATATAAATATTTTCTTATAATTTAATAGTTGGGGGTTGTTCAAAGAGGAAAAATGTTTTAAATGGATATATAATTGATTGGATTCTTTTTATTTTTGAAATAAGTTGGAATAAATATATTTTCATACAAAAAGTTTATGTTTTGATATATTAATTTTTTAAATCTATTTATTTTTAATTTAATCTAGTTTAATAATTAATTAAAAATATCATTATAAAATAACCTTTCAATATTTTTATAATATGATTATTTTATTTATATACTCATGTGTTTCATAATTATTGAGTTGTGATAAAATTAATATTTTCTTATAATTATTTTCGATATAAATTTATTTTTTAGTATTATTTTGATAGTTTTTCAATGAAATTGAGTTCTGGAAATGTCAGATGAGCAATTTTATGTAAATAAGTCTTTATTATTTTGTTTACAGATTCATGGGTGCACCTTTGAATAATTTCCAAAATTATGATTATCAGTATTCTAGTAGTTATGATTCGATATTGACTAGTTTCTCATTATGATCAAAGTTTTACTATCTTTTAGAAACATAATCAAGATTATTTCATGCATCTTTAGTGAAGTACGATAACATAAGTGTTAGAAGAATTTTTCCACAGAAAAGTAGTTGGAAAAAATCTCTAAATTTTAGTAATCTTAGACCATGATTATTATGTTTCAAATTTCATAGATTTAAATTTATGAATTCTATAGGTGTCTAATTTTAAAATTCGTTATTACTGTTTGATATATGTCTATTTCATAAATTATTTTGGAAATATAAAAAAAATTATTTATTTATAAATTTCTAGTTTAATAAAACAATTTTTACATCATTTCCATGATTTTTTGTTGGTATTACATTGGAATCGATATTTATATAATTCCTATAGGAATTATATGAAGTTATTCACTCACTCCCTTCATGTACTCGTGTACATGCTAATGTCATCATATTCCTCTTATTCATGTCCATAGACATTTTCTCTTCAGATATGTGTTATTTATGAAAAACAACATAATGTGAATAATAAATCATTTTTATGGATTATTAATATTTATTATTCTATTTTATGAATTAATATTTCTGATATTGATCTTAAAAATTTATCCAGTCAAAATATAAATGGGGTTTTCATATCAAACTATTTTTCATTAATCAGATGGATTTATTTAAAAAGTAAATTTTTAATTATTAAGATTTTAATTGGATAAAATGGATTCTATTTTATATGTCATCATATAAAATATATATTAGGGTCAATTTTTCAGATATTTATAAAAATAATGATTGTTGAGAGAATATTAAAAAATATTCATTTTAAAAAATAAGAATTGTCTTATTTTAATAAAGTAATTTAAAAGTACAATTATATTTGGGATTTAGTTTCAAATTTAAATAAAATTTATTATATTACATATAATAAAATTAATTCTAAATTAATCAATGTTATATTTTGTTTTGGTATAAGTTCATTTTTATACATAAAAAGGATTTTTTAAAACAGCTTTTTCTTAAATTATTAGTACTTATAGTAAAATTAATTTATAAAAAATTAAAATTTAAAAATTAAATAAGGATTTTATTTTTAGAAACACGGGGTTTAAATTTATTAAAGACATAAAATTAATTTGATTCATTTTGAATTGCGACCTTGGTAAAAAATTTCTCACAACGATAAATAGATAAAACATGGTAATTATGATTAATTCTAATTGATAAGGTCCAAAAATATTTTCTATAAACTTGTTGGATTATATTATTTCTACCCTTATAACCATATATTATAAATTTAATTTTTTAGTTTTCACTAGACCGTGAGAGTGACTTAGTATTATTTTTAAATTTTGTAAAAATGCAAGAGTGAAACTCACCTCACTTGTAAATGATAACCTATTCTCTTCTCAAATTAATATAGATTGAGAATTTTAGCACAAATATAAAATTCCAAAATACCTCCTAAAATTACTTCCCCACACACTAGAGTTCATGGTCTCACTTTAGTATGATTTATAGATGGAATAAGGTTTATGTGAAAGGATGTTTCCCAATGAAGTGGTATAATTCAAAACTGAGGGATTTCATGTTTATTTATTATTGTAACTATGTAAAATATTCTTTAACTATGAAAATATAATAACATAAATACCTTATATATACTTACATTTTATTATTTGGATAACATAACACTTTTTCATATTTTTTTTTCATCCTTCGTGACAAAAAACATTGCTCATGTGTATGTGTGAACTACGACCACCATGAAATGATGGGATTCATTTTTCATAAAAAGATCATATGGTTAATTAACATGATGAATAAAATGAATATATATATTATATTAATCAGATAATTATGATTTTTGAAATATAATGTATTACTTACCTTCCTACCCTTACATATATTGTAATACGACAACTTCATCTATGATTATTTTTGGACCACCAGCACCATGAAGAGATGTTGTTAATTTTTCATTAAACCTTACATGTATGGTCATAATCATGGAACTAGTTATTAAATATTAAATTTAATAAATATTTTCAATTAACTAATATTAAATATTAATAATTTTTTTCTTTTCTGCCTAATAGAAAAATGAAACAGTCAAGCATGAGTTTGTATGGGCTACCTTCTCAATAAAATGATGTGCTTAATAATTCATTACCACCTTACTTGTATGTTTTAAAAATAATATTTAATGTAAAAACCTTAAAATCCTAACTTTTTTAATATTCTTGATATTATTTTACAATAACCCAAGTTACTATGTTCGAAATATTGATTTTTTTAGGTTACAAATAGAACAACCTGAAAATATCTAAGGTAAACATTACTAGTTTAGTAACTAAATAAAATATTTGGATAAATGAAATAAAAATAATAATGATATAGGAGTGAACATGAAAAAAGTTTTTAATCAAGTAAATAACTGATATTATTTTTTTATTCCAGTGTTAGGGAATGTATGAAGGTAGGAAATACTTAAGGTAACATATTTCTCAATATAATTTCTTTTCTTAGGGACATATTCCATTTTAACCACATGTTTTCTTTTATACAGTGTATAACATTCAATATGAATGTATTTTATAAATTTTTTCTGAAAACTCATGTTTTCATAAAATCTATTTCATGTTCTCTCCATCAATTTTCATTTGAATAAAAATGTACTAAAGACATAAGGGATATTCAATTAAAACCTTACATCAAATTATTCAATTAAAATATTTTTCCTCTATATCCATGATCCTCCAAATTTTACAAAACATTAAATAATATTAATTTTTTTTCCAAATAATATATTATTTTTTTTAATCTAGGATTATTTCACATTCATAGTTTTTAAAAAACTGATATTTCTCTGTCTATTTATGTAAAAATAGAAAGCGCTTTTTCTTATGGGTTCAAATGAGTTTTTCAATTATTTTATACTATGAAAGGGAAATCCTAAAATAATTTTTTCCATGATATATTAATACATAATTATATATTATGATGAGTGATTTCAATATATCTCATAATGATGGGTGAGTCTGATATAGCTGTACAATTCATCGGGTAATGATTAGTCATCGAAGGTGAATAGGTGGGTGATAACATGGTTGGATACTCCTTTGTAATTAATTAGGATTCAGTAATTCTAAAATGGGTTAAACAAGAGTGAATAGGGTTATGAATAAAATGATACACGATACTTATTTTATTTTTGTTAATGTTAATATGGAAATATTATGATTTCATGAGGCAATAAAATTTTATGAATGTGTAATGGACAATGGTTTGTTTCTCAAGGAAAATTTTCACGAATTATCATATTTACCATTTTTCTTTCATGTTTTTTTATTTTCATAATGGGACTCAAAGATTTTATTTATGATATGGTTTATTATATCATATGTATATGTTTTATTTATGTGCAATTTTTTATATTTCAAAAAAGGTAAACATTTTAATGAGTTTTCATGTTTTTCATTGTACTTAAATGTTTATTTTGATATCCCTTACAATGATTTATTTTTAAAATAATTTATTTTAAAGTAATTTTTATAGGATATAAGGTTGTTTAATAATTATTTAAAGGTAAATGTTGAACATTAAAGAATGAGGAAAAGGTTTCATGAATGAAACAACAATGTAAATTAATGAACATTTTTGTTGAAAAAATGTACATTGTGTGGAAGTATATAATTTGTTATGTAATGTTTTACCTGATTATATAAAAATATAAACCTATAAATGTCTTAAAGTCATATTAAAGTAAATCCTTTTTTATAAATTATGTAATCATGGGTTTATTATGGGATGTGGAAATATAGTTTCTATTAGAAAAATTGTTTAGATAATTTTACAGGATAGGGAGATGTTAAAATACACATTAATGAGATTATAATTGGCAATTATATTATCATGTGATAGTTTTTTGAATTTATATGTTACATTATCTAATATATTTTTCAACATATTGGGTTTTTATAGACCTAACAAGGTAGTCAATGTAAGAAGGCATAAATGGGTAATAACATTCCAAAACAATAACCACAAATTATATAAATAGAATAGTTTGTGTAGTGTTGAATATATTGATGCAGGATATGAATGACGGATCCCATGTAAGAGAGAGAATAAATAATCTATACATGAACATTTATATAGTGTATTATTTCATTAAAAAGAACCCTCAAAATTATGGTGTATCTTTAGAAACTGTGAAAGAGAATGGATAGATATTTTTGGGGTAAGTACTTTCCTAAAGTTCATTAACTTTGAATGTAAATGAAATTTCTATAGTTGAAGAAAATGAGTATGACTTAGTGGACACATATGAATAAAAATTTTACTTCTATATTATGTTATGAACTAAATTCTATTCTAGAACATGTGAGTAAAATTGATTACATAATTCTCAAACCATGTTTAGGAAAAACATTAGGAACTCATGAATTTAAATTCTATGAGGATATTTTTTATATTGCTAAAAAGACGATATGGAGTTTTTTGACACATATTTACATTATGAAGACATGTTTAAGGGAAATTATCCAAATCATACTAGTAATGGGTAAATATATAGTTATCTAGTTGTGGGATATTTTAGTTTCAATGATTTTGGTGATTAATCCAACACATTTCTGAATATTTTTACTCAGGGATTGAATCATCAAGAATGAATGCAGAATGTTATGGAAAAGTATTTTGCTACTACTATGATAGATGATATACTATTAAATGAAGGGGCCTCACGTACATTACATGTTTTTTCATTTAATAAAAATTTATTATTTGATTATAGATCCACACAATCTTTTATTTATGAGAAATTTACAAGTACAATGAAATACTCTCTTAATAAGTGATGTACAATTTTTTTTGTAAAAACTCACGGGGGTATTATTAATGAAAAATGAATATATTGGAATATTCTAGTTATAATATATTTAATAGTTAATATATAAAGCTTCATTATATTTCCAATTATAAATTTTAATGTGATTATGTAAATGGATTTGGTTTTAATTTATCTTGTTTTTATAGATTGTAGAGTTAATGAAGTTATATTTTATAACGAGTTTCATTTTGTAAATAAGTTGAAATTCATAAAATTGATAACATATTTAGAATATAAAAAACTAATTAATTATGTGATTGAAACTTATTTTATAAAAATTATTTAAATGAATGAATGTTTTGAATTTAGTGATGTGCCTAGATGTATTACCTAATGATTCGACTAGTAATGTTTTTGATTGAGATGGTGAGTTTAATATTGAGTTATTACTTGATTCTAATCCAATTAAATAACCCTATTACTGTGTGACTCCAGTAAAACATTTGGCATGGAAAAATAAGTTAAAATATTTTCTTGATAAGGGTTTCATTCAACCAAGGTGCCTGTATTTTTTTAGAAGAATAATGGTTCCATGAGCCGTTACATTGATTCTATAGAACTCAATAACATAACATGAAATAAAAAGTATATATTTCCCCATTTTGATTATTTATTTTATTAGATACATGGGAGATATATTTTTATAATATTGATCTTAGGTCTGGGTATCATCATTTGAAAGTGAATGAGTATGAAATTTAAAAGATGTAACTTTATACAAGGTATAACCATTAAGTGTTTTTGGTTATGAATTTCGAATTAAAAAATGAACCCAATATATTTATGGATCATATGAATCATGTTTTAAATAAATATTTGGATAAATTTTTAGTTTTTTTAATTGATAACATTAGAGTTTTATCTAATAGTTATGAGGAACACTAGAAACAACCTTGTATTGCTTTTAAGACATTAAAAGAATGAAATGTTATTGAAAATAGAGAAGATTTAAATTTTGGTTACATCATATTTATTCTATTGCGTATATTTATTCTAAATAATTAAAAACAATTTATCACAGCAAAGATAAAGTGGTGTAAAAATGTATATGACTAAAAAAAATTTCTAAGATTTGATGTTTTCTTTAATTATCTAGTTTATAATGATTAATTTGTAAAAACCATTCTCGGATACCATTCCCAATAACCAAGTTAACTTTAAAGGGGTTAAATTTATCAGGATAAAGGAATGTGATGATTTTTTATGAATTGGAATTAAATTGGTTAAATATCTTGTATTACCCTCTTTAATAAGGAATAGTGAATTTTTTTATCTATAATGGTTCTTCATTGAAGGGACATTGAATTTTTTAAAGGCATATTGAAAATTTAATTGAATATGATTTAAATAAATTAAAAAACCAAGGTTAATATTACCCTACACATGATAAAGAGAATTTAGTGGTGGTTTTGGATTAAAAATTTGGCAGAATCATTTATATGGTGTAAAAAATGAATTTTAAGCATTCAATATAGGTTTACAGAATATTTTAACTCAAAAAATTGAAAAAGTGGGAGAGATGTCATTGAAATAGATAATGGATTATGGTTGCATGATTTGTTATTATATTGTTAAAAACCACAAAATAGATGATTCCTTCAGTTGAAAAGATAGTGCATAATTCACCATATTATATTTGTATCATGAATCATTTCTTAGTTATTTAGGGAATGTTATCAAATTAATTTTTTATATAGGAACTCCCTACCTTTTCGATTAGGTATTAGTATAGTTATCGTTTTTATACAGAATTAATAATGCTAAAAAATGTCATTATTTTTCAAAAATGATGAATTGGCCAAGAAGGTTATGTTTCATGAATTTAATAACCACACAGTTGGTGTTTTGGGATTGTTAAAGCTGTTTTCTATTCATAGATGTTCCTAGTTGAATAAGGAATTGTTAATTAAAGCTACAAGATCTTAATTTCCTATTCATATACATATGTAACATTTTCTTACCAACATACATGTATTTACCATAACATTTCTAGTTTTCCACTTTAATTGTGAGAATCTTAGGACTCCTGAAGATTGAGAGTATTTTATGCAGAAAATGACTTAACATTCAGGATGTAATGGTTTTTTCAATTAACAAATTCTGGGTATAAATGAGTTAATGGTTCTTTGTGGTTCTTATTGAGTATGGGGAATGTCCAAGTTGGTTTGGGGTTTTTTGTAATAATATGGATTTTATACAATGTGTTAGGAAATTACACGATGTCTAATGGTTTTACAAGACATGTACTTTATTTCCAGATACATTTCATGAAATTTGTATAAGGCGTGAATGTAATACAGACCATGTAGGAGTTACATGCCATGTATGTTTTAAAGATATTTTTTATAAAATGAACATGTTTTTTCACTATTTTTATGAATTGTGGATTACACGATGCGTAAAGGAGTTACATGTCATGTAACTTTGGGGAGGTCAACTAATAAGTGGTCACTCAGCTACAATTATATTTCATTGATCCACAATTTGTTTGGATCTCATCCAAGAAGATTCTCCAGTTATTTTAGGAGTCTCTGTTCAATACAGATTAATCCTTTCTGCCTTAGATCACCAATGTGGATGGATCATATCTCTCTAGGTGAGAAAACCTTTTTTTAATTTTCCTTGCTTTGATCGTAGTAGCAGTATTTTATTATGTTATCAGATATGTTGATTTGTAGTGATGTTTATTTTTGTTTCTATATATATCCATTATGCGATCTTGGTACTAGGGGCACTGTTTTCAGTGTTTTATCCCTTTTTATAGGTGGGTTACATTGTAGGCATGTGCGACCAGTGTTTTATGGTAGGTGGTTTCGTCTTTAGCTTTTGTTAGATGAACTGTATTGCTCCTATTTTAATAAATTGATTTATAAATAATATGGGCATGATTTTTTTTTTGTATAAATGGATTTTTGGTAATAGTGGGGTTTCTATTATTTTCAGTAAATGGAGAAAAAGTATTTCTAAAGCATTGAAAATATTTATAAAAAGTAGCATGTGGGAAGACATGGGTATGTTGGTTGAAGGTTTATCTTATAGATATTTTCTGCATTACCATCAAGAATTTTTCTCATTGTGATTTCATTTTTATCCCTAAACATTTTGTTATAGGATCATGCACATAACATTGTTTAGGTTTTTACTCATGGTGTGTTTTTGTTCTCTTTAGGCCTTTGTTGTCAGGAATTATTGTGTACTAGTCATTTGTTTTGGTACACATAGTCTGCTATCGTGGCCTATTGAGTTCCTGGGTTTGATTGACCTATCTTTGTATTTTTACTATTTTAAATGTGAAATGAAGTCTTTTTATTTTGATGAATGATATTGGAAATTGTGATTTATATTTATGTACCTAAATTTGTTTTCGGATTTTTCAAAATAAAAGGAAATATTTACTATATTGTTGGTAAAATTGATTTAATTATTATCATTACATGTTTTATTGAAAATGGGAATACTTTAGTTATTTGTACAATGACTAATTAGGGAACACCATAGTAGGACCCTAATGATCCTTTTTCACACCTTTCATACCACTTTAGTGATGTGAAGGCTTGGTTATGTCATTCAGTGTTGGGAAAAAAGACACCATAGTGAGGTGGTGAGTTTTTTGGTCAGCTGATTATGGGTAGCTGGTGGTGAAATAGTGGGGGTGGGGGTCCAAATCTATCACATAGAGTAGCATTTATGGTTTAGACATAATTAGATTGTTGGCCCTGTATATGGAGATTGTAGTTAACTTTAGTTATTTGGTTTCTATTTTTTTGTTTATATTATCACATATATATCTCTTCCACTATAATTTCTCTTTTTTGATGTATATGTACCATGTTTTTTCTTTCAGTGAGGTGAAATAATTCCCTCTGGTAATTGTGTGATTCTCGAGTGCTAGTTCCTAGACCACGGGGATCACGGACGCCCTTATGGTATGTGATGGGTCAGGTCGGTATCCCAGATGCGAGGTTATTTAGGTTGGTTTATTATATTTTGGTATCATTTTATTTTATTTCCTTAGGAAATCTTGTAGGTTATGGATAGGATTATCGAGACATGATATGTATATTTCAGTAAGTGTATGGCCGGACCCTTCCATGATGATACTCAAGTTACCATAGGAAATTTGGATGTGTTTCATATGTTTTGAGTTCTTATTTTCCATCTCATTTTTTATTATGACTTTTCTATTTTGAACATATATTTTTATATTGTTTGGTCTCTAATTTCATTTCGGTGTGTAGAAACATGCCTCTAAAACAAGTTCTATGAGTTTCTTGAGAGGATGTAGCTGATGATCCTCAATTAAATCCTTTGATATGTCAGAACAAGATTGATACTATCATAAAGCTAGATCATTCCATTGATGAAAATGTTCCAGAAGATTAGAACACAATTTTTTAGGGATATCATGGAGCTGGAGGAGACATGAATCAGTAATGGGTGTTCATGCATGAGAATTTATCATTTGTTAAGGTTATGAATGAACCTCAAGAGATGAAGGACTGTCTGGATAATGTAATCAGATATTTAACATCTTAGATACCCTTAAGAGTATCACCATAATGTTTGATTCATTTTTACTCGAAGTTCCCAGAATGAGGTGGGGGATTCCATGGGATAGGTTGATAATAACATAGTCTTTCAATTGAAGGGTTTTAAGAATCACTAATTCTTGTTGTTTTTTCCAAATATTTTAATGACATAGAATTATCTGTTCTTCCGTTGTTTACAGTAAGGAGAGTGTAAGGTGTCAGCATACAACAATCGCTAGTCATAGTAGGGTTTTTTGAAACATAGGTGGTGAGGAGTGTCCTTGTGAAGGCTCAGAAGTACTTGTAGGGTTTATGAATGGATATTAAATCGTAGGTATTTATACTGAATCTATTGACCTATGGGAAGACAATAGACATGGATATGAAAATAGACGTGAATATGGAAGGCATTGTTAGATATTCTTCTTCTTTGCTTCCACCTAGTGAAAACATCAGTGGTGCAATAGCAAAAAAAAAAGAAAGTGAAAAGATAATCATAGGAGTGGAGGAGGTGGTTCTCAATAGTAGTCCTCCCCAGCACCTTTGGTTATATTTATCATTATTCCATTGACATTATATCATTGTGGAAATGTTAGATACACTATATGTTCTTGTCTTACTATAGAAAATATGTGTAATAATTGTGGAAGTTACAATCCTTTAATGGGTGTCTATCATTCCAAGTCTACTCCACAATGTAGATAGGGATCATCATCTCTAAAGGACACTATGATTCAATCAAATTCTTTAAATATAGTAGGGTTACAATAAAAATACTTAGAAGTGAAAATCCTTTATATAGTAGATGATTTTCAAGTACTGGTATATATGGTCTCATTGATAGGGAGAGGTACCATATTTATTTCATTATTAATATTTTTTAATTTATTTGATACAGATTCTTCCTAGTCATGTTAATCTGGATGCTTCTTTGATATTCATAAACATAAAACAAAACTCATGTATTTTGTTGTGGAGTTAGTTCTATATCTAGGGGAGAGGAAAGGAATGGTTATTCAGTGTCCTTGTTTTATTGTATCAATTGCTGATATAGAGATATTATGGGATTCACATGTTCAAAAACTGGATTGGTTTCACATCATCATCGGTATGGATCAGATTGTTTCTCATTGTGCTGAGGTTGATTTTTACCATAGAAATGTCTTGTTTTTTTTCTCTTATGAGAGATCTCGTGTGTTTTAAGGATTGTTGGATCCCTGTTCTATATGTGAATTTGCTTCTTAACCAGAGCTCATGAGTTTTTTATCTACTATTGTAGTTGAACCTGATGAAATTTATTTATTTTTTGATATTCATGCCATTTTTTGATGTTTTATTTATGTTTTCCTATATAATTTTTCCTTTCTTATTTTAGAGAGAGAGGTAGAGTTTATGATTGACCTGGAGCTAGTAAAATAGCTGATATCAATACATTCTCATCATATGGAACCCGAATATATGAAAATGATCATGATTAAATTGAAAGATATGGTAAAAATAGTTTTTGTTCTCCCTAGTTTTTTTTCTTGCATAGCCCTAGTTCTCTTCTATAAGAAGAAAGATGGATCACTCTAATTTTTTGTGGATTATGAGATGTTTAATTGGGTAATGATTAAGAAAAAGTATCCCATGCCTTATGCTGATGATTTTATTGGTCACTCAAACTGGGAAAATGTGTTTTAAAAAATTAATCTTTGGTTTAGTTATCATCAGATTATTATTTGGGAGTGTGATATTACAATGTTGGATTTCTGGAGCAGGTATGGCCATTTTGAATATCTTGTGATGCCTTTTGGTTTGACTAATGATCTTACTAATTTCATTACTGTGATGATTTGGATATTCCAACAGTATCATGATATTTTTTAGTAGTGTTATCATATGAAATTATGCTTCACTCAAGATACCAATGTGAGAATGAGCACTATCTGGGTTTGGTTTTTAAAATACTAGTATGTCCGTATTTTAATGGAAATATTTTGAAATGTACATTCTAGATTCAATAAGTGAAATTATTAGGGTATAATATTTCTAATCATGGATCGTTAATTGATCCTAAAAGTAAGAGGATGTGCTTTCATAGGAGGAGCCAAAAAATGCCTTTGAAATTCATCGCTTCCATTTTCATGTTTGTTAATATCTATTTTTTGTAAAGGATTTCTTATATTTGGCGTCACCATTGACTACTGTTAATAAAAAAATGGGTGAAATTCATATCGGAAGAAAAATTTCAGTCTAGTCTTGACACATTTATACGAGTTCTGACATTATCTCCTATTTTTTTCTACCTTAGCTTAATAAGGAGCATGTGGTTTTCTATGAAGATTTTTGAGCTGATTTTTGTTAAATGATCAAAAAATATTATCATGCGGAATCATATGGTTCATTTCTTCTTAAACCATATGATAATAATTACCCCACTCACAAGTTTTAACTTGACATATTTTTGAATATGCTTATGTGTTGGTGGCATTATATTTTTTGGGAAAGGTTCAAAGTCTTGTATAACCATATGAGTATGAGTTGTATCTTTTATTAGAAGAAATTGAATCCATGATAGAGGTAGCAGATATAATACTATAAAATGTTTGAATTCTATTCCTCCTACAACCATGGTAAGGGGAATGTCATTGTAGACACTCATATTTAAAAGTTCCCTCATGGGATATTTTGAAATCGAAGGAAGAGTGGAACCTTATATGAATCTTCAATTAGTTACATATATCATGTGGATGCTACAAGAATAGTTTGGAATTTTTATCATTATTATTATATCCGTGTGACTATTATTTATTTTTAATGACATGATTTCGAGTTCATAGAAATCTAAGAAACGCTATCTGATGGGGTTTCCATTTCAGGTTGGTCTCTTTTGTTAGATGGTGCACTCCATTTTGGGTATTGGATTGTTGTACTAGAATCAGTGAGAAACTCAGTTTTTTTATTGTTATAGTTATTCATGGTAAATTCATTCGGGAACTATGAAGATGTATTATGAACTGAGAATGAGATTCTGGTGGCTGATTATGAAATGTGACATTTCTAATTTTGTGTCCCACTATTACACCTATCAAAAGATAATGGTAGAGAATCTAAACCCTTATAGTTTGTTGCATCCTTTTTTGGTTGTTGTTTGTAAATGGGATAAGGTATCATTGGACTATATTTTTGGATTACCATGGAATCCCAAATATATTAATTCATTCTGTGTGGGTATTGATCAGTTGAAAAAGTCAGGTCATTTTTTTGATGAAAGAAACTAAAAAAATAGAGATATGGGTAAGCTATATGTATAGGATTTTGTGAGGATAAATGTGATTTCAGGGGATATTATTTTATACGTGGATCCCTGGTTTACATCGAGATTATATATAATTGTCTATAAGGAGAGGGGGACTTAGGTCAGATTCATTACAACTTATCATCCGCATAAAGGTAGTTAGATAAAGCGTTCTTTTCAAATTCTGGAGGATATGATCTATGCCCGTGTCTTGGATTTCAGTGGATATTGGGATATCCATCAAGAACTAATTGATTTTATTATAACAAAATTTATAAACCATCAATCATAATGGATCTATTTTAGGCATTACATGATGACTCATTCAAGTCACTACTTCATCGGGGAGAAGTGGTAAAAGCTTCTTTGGTGGGACTGAGTTTGGTTTGCGAGATGTCCATGGGGATTCAAGTTATATCTTGGAGGTTGGTTAAAATGTATATTCATCATAAATATTATACAAATCAATTATTTCATCTTTGTATTTTTCCATAGTTGACTAGGATTTATTGAAAGTTTCTCCTTGGTTGGGTCATAGTCACCTTAAAAAATATGTTAAGTTGGCTCCAAGAAATGATGGACCATTTTAGGTCATTGAGATTATCTTTAATTTTTATTATCATATGGAATTACTATCTTATTTGACAAGAATTCATGATTTTTTCTACATATCACAACTAAAGAAATATCATCTTCATAACTCTCATATTATGAGTTGGGAACATATTGAGTTAGAGATAGATGTTTCTACTTTTCACCAGCCTCTTGAGATCATGAACTCTAAACTAAACATATTTCATGGAAGTCTATTATATTTTTCATAGTTTTATTGATGAATAGATCAATTTCACATAAGACATGGGAGTAGAAGTCATTGATGAGGTAACAATGACCTCACCACTTTACCAGACATCATTCTTCCACATGCCTTCATAGGGATAGAATGTATCATAATGGGGTTTTTGTAACAAAATATTACTATATTTTAGGTATTTACCTTCTCATTTATAGTTTTACACTTTTATTAGGCATATATTAGGACTCTCAAGGATGGAGGTCATTTTTTGGCTAAATGGCTTGATTTTAGGGGATGTAATGTTGAATGAATTAATGAATTCCAGAAAAAATGGGTTAATATTGTTTCAAGTTTCCTACTGAGTATGGGGAATCCACACATTGGTTTAAGGTTTGTTCTAAGAATCCTGATTTTTTCTATTTATTTGGATGTTACATGATCCGTACTTTCTCGCCAGACACAAGTCCGGAACAAGTTACATTGCGTGAATGTAATACATTCCATGTATAAGTTAAACACCATGTATGTTTTAAATATATGTTTTTTATTAAATGGTGATGAGTTTTTCTGAGTACTTGAAAGTCATAGGATAAGTTAGTTGTAAAGGGGTTACACATCATGTAATTATCAAGAGTTAATATTTTAAGTTGTTTCTTGGCCGAAATTTTATTTCATTCACCCACATCTTCTATGGATCTCAACATGGAAGGCTTATTCAGTGATTTTGGGAGTCCCCATTCATTACATTTTGAACTATTCGGTGTTGGAGGACCATTTTGGTTGGATCCCATCTCTTCAAGACTTTAATCCCTTCTGATTATTCATTTCTTAGATCGTGGTAGCTCTGTTTAATTAATTTATTGGATCCATTGATCCTTAGTGTTGTTTAGTTTTATTTATCTCTAGTTATTTTGTGCGATCTTGGTTCTAGGGCCTTAGTTTTTAGTTTTATTTCCATTCTAGTTATTGTGTTTTGTTTTGGGACCATACTACCTATGTTTTAAGGCAGGTGGTTCCTCCTGGACAAACTGTATTTCTTTTATTTTTATAATTCGTATTGAAAATAATTTTTTCCTGGTTGTTTTGTGTGATTAATGGGATTTGTGGTAACATGTTGTTTTTCTTGAGTTTTTTGCAAATGGAAAATGGGGTATTTTCAAATAATTAAAATGATTTATCAAATCAACCACCTGGGAAGCCTTGTGTATGTATGTGGAAGGTTTATCTTAGAGAAATCATCCATATTATTGTCAGGTGGTTTTCTCAAGGGGATTTCCTCTGATCCAATATTACTATTGTTCTAGGGAAAAGATCTTAACATTTTTTGGGGGATTCACTCATGGGATGTTCATATTCTCTTTAGGCATGTGTTCTATGGAATTTTTTTCACTAGTAATTTATTATGGTATGAGTAGTCTATGTGAAAGACATGTTCAGTTACTTGGAGTGATTTAGCTATGCTTGTATTTTTACTCGTTTGGATGTGATATGAATTCTTTGGATTTTGATAAATGATAATGGAAATTGTGGTAGATATTTATGTACCTACATTTTTTTGGAATTTTTTTAAGAAGAGAAATATTTACCATGTTTTTGATAAACCATCTTTACTCCACATCATTCCAAATTTTATTTTAAAAGAAAATACTTGATTTATTTTTAAATAGACTTGTTATGGAACACGTCGGTGAGACCATACAGAGCTTGTAATCTCACACCCTTCTTACCCCTTCAGAGGTTTTGAGAACTAGTTAAGTATTTCAATGTAGGGAAAGTAAAGAAATTGTAATGAGGTGATGATGTTTTTAATTATCTGAATTTGGGTATTATGTTGTTATATGGTGGAGGGTTTTCCCACTATATTAAATAGAGCATCATTTCTTATTTTGTTAGCCTATGATATTTGGACTTGTTCTAGATATTGTAGCTTCTTTGATTTGTTTGGTTTCTGTTGTTTTTTTAAGTTATGACATATATATCCATCTTGCTATTATCTATTTTATCTTTGTATATGTGTAGTTTTTTTTATTCAGGTTTGGTGAAATCATTCCCTTTGGTGGTTGATTTATGATTTGGTGCTTTTTTCCAACTGGTGGGGATTAAGACTGCCCTTCGGGTATGTGACTTGTCGGTTCAAGTTCCAGTTTGAGAGGGTATTTAGTTTAGTTCGTTACACGGTAGCATAAAAATGAATACATAAATTAAATAGTTTTTTTTGGGGTGGAATAAAGAAACATATTGCAGATTTTATCATGAAATTCCTGAATTCTCAATAATTTAATGCTATCCGAAATCATCCAAAGGGGTTACTTCATCCACATCCAATTCATAATTAGAAATGATAGAATATATCAATGGATTTTATAGTTGGATTACCAAATATTAATCAAGTTTATAATTTTATTTTAGTAATTTTTTATTGAATGACTAAATCTATTTAATTTTTTCTTTATTTAGGATAATATTTCATTGGAACACACTAATTGAGATTATCCTAAATAGATAGTAAGATTATATATATTCCCCCTATAAATATAATGAACCGATAATCCTAGAGCTGGTTGTTAATTTAGTATATTGGAATAAGATACAAGATATCACATCCCAAAGGGATAAATAATTTAATATCCTTGGGAAACTAGATACATAATTTAATATCAAATGACATTGGAAAATACAAAAATGAAACATAGTGAACGTAAATATTATATATCCTTGAACACATAAAAATATTTATTCTTCCTATAATGACCCAGAAATTTCAAGGAAATTTTTTTTTCTTATTTTTTTTGGAATTTTACGAGTTTGTGGCTTTTGACAGCACTTGATGCTGAGGCCCGGTGTGCCCGAAATCATTTTTCGAAGTTTAGCTAAGGTACATCCAGTAAACAAATGAGCGGGTTTTTCGAGGGGTCGCGCCCCTTCCGACCGGGCCATGCCCCTTCAGGTCAGGCCACGACACGTCACACTGAGCCGCGCCCCTTGAGCCAGGCCATGCGAATCACCGGGCTGGTCCAACCCCTTTGCCGGGTCGGACCAGCCTAAACCGAGTCGATCCGACCGGTCAGCCCATCGGGTCTAACAGACAGGCCCCGTTTTCACTTAAATGTGAATAACATAAAGACTGCACGTCTGATCGATGTGACGTCTACTGAACTAGGACCCTTGCGACGAGGCGGTCCTTTTTCGATACTCTATGTGATTTTTGGACGACTTTGGACAACCGGCCGGGTTTGAAACGAATATAATTTTAACCGGGCCCTCGGAGCGGAAACACTTATAACTTAATGACCGGACGTCTTTTTGATGTGTCGTCGACTACGTTGGATTCCTCTTGTTGATACAGTTCTTTTGGAATACTACACTTGAGGTTTGGATGCAGTTGGAGTACGCTTGGGTTGGTTTAGCTTATAAAACAACTGGGCCCCTGGAACGGAAATTCCAATAACTATCAGACCGGACGTCTCTTTGAAGAACCGTCAGTGGAATTGGTAATCTCGTTGAGAAATGGTTCATTTGAGTATTCCCCATGGGAGTTTGGGGTACAGTTGAGTTACCGTCGGGTTGGTTCATACACGATACCAACCGGGCCCCTGGGACTAAAAGGCTAATAACTCACAGACCGGGTATCTGATTGACGCATCGTCTATTGCATTGAGACCCCTATGACGAGGAGGTCCTTTGTGAAATTTCTTCATGGGACTTTGAGATACATGGAGTATCGACCAGTAGCTCGTGGAGCGGATCCTCCCGGAGACGAGCATTTAGAGTGCGGAGACCTAGTAGCTGAATAAAACCTGATGACTGCTTGTCTGATTCGTTTTGCAGTGACTTGAAAAGACCAGTGGGGAGCACTGTTGTTTTGGGGTGGCAGACCCATGGCGTAGGAGCACTAATTTGCGAGGTGGAAGACCCGCGTTACTCGACATGTGGAGTACCTCTATAGGCTATGAGGGGGAGAACTACTATGTGAGGTGGCAGACCCATGGCGGGTGAGAACTACATTATGAGGTGGCTGACCCACGGTACTCGACAGGAGGAGTAACTCAGCAGTCTAAGGTTAGTGAGTAGTACCTCGGAGTCACGAGATGATCACTGTGCTCGACAGAGGAGGAGTTCTCCAGCAGCCGTGGTTTCGATATCGTAATTAAAAATCCTGGTTTGAGCTGAGTTATTGACATTTGAGTTTTCCTCATGATTGAGATGGGTTAATTGATAACATAGGTATATGTATGGTCATATACCTATGTAAAGGTTATCTGTTGAGATATTTCATTGTGGTTTATCCTTGTTGGATTTTGTGAGACCATTAGGGTCTCGGGGTCTCTACTGAGTATCGTTATACTCACCCCTGCACGGGCTATGTCGAACCTCGTTGTGTTGAATGCAGACGATGGACAACGTTGACGGAGTCCAAGTGTACGAGGACTAGACGACACCTAGATGTAGACCTCACGACAAGTAGATACCCGGAGGTGGACCTCACGATGAGTAGGTACCCGGAGGAGGTTGACGAACGAGGGTGCTGAGAAGGCTATCTGTACCTACCCTTCATGTAGGATCTGTGGTGGACGACCTAGGAGCTGTGCTATCTATACCTACACTTTAAGTAGGATCCCTGGTGGACGATCTAGAAGCTGCATGTCACCTTCTAGCAGTTTTGTCTTTTACCTTGTACTTTACATTTGGGCTTCTATTTCCGGCCCCTTACATTCAGAACTACTTTTGTTTTTAGTTTTACATAGTGTTTGCTTCCACTTTTAATCTGATTGGATGTGTTTATGATTTATAAAGGCAATTCCTTCCCAGTTTTAGGGATTTACACCTTTTGGTGCTAGTCGCCAGCCCCTAGCCTATGGGAGGTGGTCTTGGGGTAGTCACGACACGGGCCCCGAGGACAGGTCATGACAAATTGGTATCAGAGGGAGGTTCGACTATAGAACATAGGACTCTGACATTTTCTTTCTGTGAAGAAATATTTTTCAGGGTACTAAGTGTGGTGTTCAGTTCAAGGAGTCCAGTGTTGGTGCGGGAGGCCGACGTATGCATACTCCAGGACCCTGACTTCTGATTTCCGACTCAGTGCACGAAAACACTAATTGTGTGTGTGTACTAGAAAGTTTCTTTTAAACCAGCTCAAACTAGGTCAGCTCACCAGGTATAGTCTTTTGACAGTGTCACATCTATTCCTTCAGGATGCCTCCCTGCAGACGACCATCTAGAGCCCCTATACTTTTATGTACTGACAGCCCACCGAGCGACGAGGCCTCAGTATAGGGCCCTCTTCCAGTTGAGGCACCAGTGGAGGCACCAGCGGTCCTACCACCAATTGGGCCACCGATGCCACCAGCCCCAACAGCAGGCGATGCATGTCTCTTGAGCATGTTGCACGAGTTCCAGCGCCAGAGGCCACCCAGGTTCTGCGGAGAGACGGACCCACATGCGGTTGAGGATTGGTTGGAGGCTGTGGTGAGAGTCTTCAGGCTAGTAGGGATGCTAGCAGACTTTATGGTGATCCTTGCTGCCAGCCTCCTTCAGGAAGCAGCAGGAACATGGTGGTGCCTAATGCTCTAGATGCATGACGAGGTGAAAGTCTTATGGGAAGACTTTGAGAGCCTATTACCGGATGAGTTTGTACTAGACAGCCTTCGAGCCGTGTGGATAAAGGAGCTACTGCATCATCAGCAGGTTAGCAAGACGGTGGCCCAGTACTTAGCGAGGTTCACCGACCTCTCGCACTACTCCACTGATATGGTACAGGACCCATTCCTCAAGGGCCGGACCTTCGAACAGGGGCTCAGGCGAGAGATTAGAGCTTCAGTTGTTTCTCACAGCATCCTGATGTAGACCAGGGTGTTGGAGCGAGCCCTCTTAGTGGATTGTTTCCTTGCTGAGCAGTCTCCAGCAGTGGGACCCACCATTAGACGACATGTGGCAGAGTCTTCTGAAGCAGGCAGTAGACAGCTGAGGCAGAGGTCCAAGTGGACCAGACCTATAGGTGGACATGGAAGAGCACAACTTCAAGCAGCTGAAGCATACGACTATGGAGCTCTGGAAGCAGGAGGAAAGGGGCGGGACTAGTTCCAGGCATGAGGGCCTTTGTTCTAGGTGCTTCTTGTTTCTGTGTTGTTGTTGTTGTGTTTGTTTTGTGTCTTTGTACTTAGAGCCGTAGTAATAAAAGACACTTATCATTGTGACGTTTACTTTCCTGTCCTTTTTTGTATGGTTGAAACTAATTGGTTCCGGTTAAAACTGTTGACTAGACCCACACTTATGAGATTCTTACTTGAGAAGACCCAGTAAGCACGCATTGATGTCGAAAGTGTGACTCATACCTTGGAGGTGAGAGTAACGGTTGGATATCTTAGTAGTAGCGTCGAGGCCTTATGACGTCATTCAAGACATGAATTGTACCGCTCATATAAGGATTGAATGTACTAGGAAAAGAACGTGGTTCATCTAGGGGATGAGACCAGATTTCTCTTTTCAGCAGATGAGAAATCTCAGTGCTCTTGTAGGTCCAGAGAAGGTGCAGATCAACCAGGAGAAGATGAAGACTATACAGAGAAGACAAAAGTCCTGTTCTGATAGGAGATGAGACCACTAGGGGTCAAGGATTGTGACCACATCTTTATACGGGCCTCACCTCGACGAATTCTATGGAGATGTGGCTGAGGCGGCAAGTTATCCCTGAGGTTCTGTAACACCCCGAGATTTTATGAAAAATATTCTTCTTAATTTCATTAATGTCTTGTGTTATACGCTACACCAAAAGGAGCTTTCACAACACACATCTCTGACTTGGCTTGAATTACACGCAATCGCGACCTTCCATGATAGCGTGTGTTGTACGCAACACCAAGTTTCGCTAAACAATGATATGCTATTAAGATATTATTAAAACTAGCCGTTATGAATAGTAATAACCACTTTTTGAAATTTTGTAAATTTTATTTTTCAAAATGGACTTCATTTATGGATTCGGAGTATCGAATTTAGCCTAAGGTGAAATTTTGGTACTTTTTGGATAACTTTCATATTCTGATGAATAATGAAAATTACTAAATTTTAATTAAAAACAACTTTTTTAATCGAAATAATTAATAGTGATAAATTATTAATTTGAGTGGTTTTAAAGTATATTTAGAATATATTTTTACAATTTAATACAATGTTGGACATTGGATGTAATTTCACATTTAAACCAGTTATAAACAAGTGTCAATCTTTTGATAGTTATTATCTCTTAAAAACACGCTATTTGTTGTGACAGCAGAAATTTATGATAAAATTAATTAATGCAACTTATATGTTGGGAATTTTGTAAAATAGAAATCATTTTTGAATTCGGAATACCAATTATATCCTAGGGTGAAATTTTGGTACTTTTCTGAAAACTTTCAATTTTTGAGGAATAGTGAAACCACTAAGTGGTAGGTTAAAAACTGAATTTTTCATAAAACTTAATTTTACCGCTTCTGTGAATGGAATTTCGAAAATCCGACAGACACGGTTAATATCAAGGACTAAAATGTGGTTCAATGAGATGAAAATAATTTTTGGTGAATAGTAACTTTTTACTTTTTTTACCACGGTTAATAGTAAATAGGGTAACTAAGGGTAAATATGATATTACTATTACCCTAAAACATGTCCTAATTCTATTGGATAAGTGTAATTCGACCAAAAACATCCTTCTGAATATAATATGACCATTTAGGTCCACTTGGATTAGATTATGACATTTAATATTATTTTATTTAATGAATAGTTAAAATAGTTAAAATCAAAGTTTAATAACTAAATTTTTTTTAATATGGGGTTATAAATAAGATAAATTCGACTATAAATATTTATTAGAAAGCTAAAAAGTTTTTATACATAATGATATTTTATTTATAATTTTTATACTTTAAATAAATTAGTTTATTTATGACACAACGATGATGCAATAATTACACTTTTAAGGAAATGTTAACATAATTGATGTTATAAATGCTCAAATAAATGTAATTTGAGACTTTTTATGAATTCCACTAATTTTCTAGGTTACTATGATATATTAGTGCTGATTTAATCAACTTGGTTCGAACATATAATTCTTTTATGACTTTCACAAAAATCATATATCAAATAGTGTCAAAATTGACACAAAATAGTTTTTAAATCAAATATTATATTATTAATTGTTATTTTATTCCTAAAAATCTAAGGTTCGGCCAAATGACTTATATAAGGATATATATATTAATAATAAACAACTTGGGGTTCGTTTGGCATGTTATAGTAAGTGTATTAACCATATAGTGTAAGAAAACAAAAAGTCACGGTAAAAGATAAATTATTTAACTTAGAGTTAAATCTAATTGATAAGGTTAAAATAATAACATAAAATTGTCTAAATCTTATTGGTTGATAGGCTTTCGACACATCCCCACTTTACCTTCGAAATAAGACCCTTTGGAACCATTATAAACCGATTTTGACTTGAATATAAAATAATATTTTGAGGTATTCCTAAGGTGCCCCTCTCCTCCCTTATAAAAGGACACCTCGTCCCCCTCCTCCTCACACCAATTTGAGCACTCAAGCTCGGCCAAAACCTGCCAAAATCCCTTCCCCACTTCCCTAGAATAATCCTAGAGGTCCTGGTCTTCTTCAAAGACCAATCTTAGTTCCCTAAGTGGAGGATTCAAAGAGGCGTTCCAAAGAAGAGATAATATCCATTACCGATCTTTTCAATTTCTTTCTTCTTCCACTTCTTCTTCTTTAGTTGTTTCATTATGAAGTAATAACATCAGTATCACTCATATAATGATATGTTATTATAAGTATGAAACAACCCTATTTCACCATCTATCCATCCTATGGACATAGAAATCACCGCGCGTGCGTAAGTACGGATTACCGTCTCCACGCCGTGGTGTACTCTATTTTCCACCATCACCTTACAAGGATAGGTATAATGGTGTAATGAGTAACTATATATGATTATTATAAAGTGATATTGATACTAAAATAGTATAAATACACTTAAATACAATTCCACGATCATAGGAACGATATCATCACTCGTGCGTACGTACGGAATACCGTCTCCACGATGTGATGCGACTCGTTCTACATGATCTTCATTTCATACTGATTATATAAATGAATTGAATGAATGAATATGATATATATTACACTAATACCATTCTGTAAATGAGGTATCTATAACCTAAAGAAAAGAATAAGAATTTATTCGACAAAACACGCATAAGAACAAAAAGTTATAAACACCCGAATAACAAGTAGCAATGAAATATTACTACTAAGAAGCTAAGAATTTGACCATATATGATATCATATCAATATGTATGATTATTGAATAAGTAAATAACATTATTTAAACCATTATACATGAGCTTCGAACACGTACAAAGCAAATCGGACCTAAGGTAAGGGAAATATCACAATCTCATTTTATCTGAGATTGTTTATACTTTGGTATTTACTGGGGTATATTTTATCATCCACATCCATGTTTCCTCAATATATAATATTTATATCCTTATAAAATTGTTTATAACCAATTTTACCCTTTTTTGAGTTTTTAGTAAAAGATATGAAAGGAATCTTTTGTTGTTTTTCGTACGAGGTACTTTTTGACGTTTTCGACAAAAGTACGAAGAATGTTTTTTTTAACTTATACGGCACGAACGGATTTTTACGGTTTTATAAAGACTTATTTTCATGAATCTCCCTCCAAAATATTTCATGACTATTTTCAATTAAATCTCTTTCTTTTAAAATTGCATGATGTTTTGTGAAAATAAATTGATTTTGAAGAAGAAAGGATATTTTCCTCAGGAATTCAATTCAAGTGTTTTATCAAAATTATTTTCCATCTAAGATAATAAAGGGTTCTGTTTCTATCCATAGTTTTACATTTATTTGACTATGTTGTGATGGAATTATGTTTATGAATTCCTTTATCTTATATGAATGGTTTTATGATGTCATGTTGTTTAAGAATCCCATTTTTATTACATGGGTTATGCAATGATGTATGATTTATGATTTTGTGGCACACGTAAGAATGGTATCATTATGAGATGGTTGGGACCTATATCTCCCTCCAATGCATTGGGTATAGATTTTATATCTCATGAGATAGACATGGCTGGAATGGTAGGTTATACCGGTTTAGTGAAACAGGACTGAAACGAGGGTTACTCGATTCAGAAAGGGACTTTGTCCACTAAGATAGTCTTGGCAATGAGTCTTGACTAACAAGAAATGATTCTCTATGATTATGTGTGTATGCCACAAAGTTTCATGTTTTAAGTTATGATTAATGGATTTTCATTTCACTACTAAGATTTATCCCATGTTATGAAATTATGCTCTCTTTTGCAGGTTAAGATTTCCAAAAGATATGTTCTTATGAATATGATGTGATTGATATTTCTTTTGTTTACCCTGACTGAGCATTTGAGCTCACCCTTTTATGTTTTATTTTCCCCAGGATATAAAGAAAGGTTTTAGGTAAGAAAAAAAAGGGAAGATCTTTATTGGGAGATGTTGAAGATCTTTCACCAAGATTAGAAGATTTTATTCCGAGATTCCAAAGACACTAAACTATTACGATCCTTGTGTGTGTATTTTTTTGTTATGTACTAAGTATTCCGCAAAAGTAATGTAATGTTCATGTATGTCAGGCTTCGGGTCTCTAAAGTTGGTATCAGAGAAAAGGTTTAGTCAACCTTTGGAAACTAGGATGCGAGAATGTTAGTGAGATCCCTAGAGATATTTCTAAGGTATGTCTAGGGATGTCTCTAAGGATAAGTATACGTATAGGTTATAGTCCTAGAATTGCGCTAACGATCTTAGAATTTAACCTATGTTGTTAGATATTGAGGGTACTCCCCCTTTATTATGTTGTTTTCCCTAGCATGATTTTTGCCTCTCACACTATTCTTTTTGGGTATTAGAAAATGGCTGGAAACAAGATGATTCACGATAATGGAGGATATGATGGACAATGGAATGATATTCTTCATGAGAAACCAAATGAAATGGGATTTGTAAGTCCAAACATCATTATTATTCCAAATCAGCAATCTCATAATATGATCAATAAAGTAAAATTTGGTAAGTTTCCTGACTCGGCTAATAAGAGAATGATGGAGTTTCATGATGATCATAGAGGAAAGAAAGTTCAATTTCCCTTATGTAAATCATGTGGGAAGAGGCATCAAGGAGAATGTTTCAAAGGAACTGGAAGATGCTTTGGGTGTGGAAAAGAAGGACACAAAGCCAGTAAGTGCATGGGAAAAGGTTCAGTTAACACCAGGGATGAGGATAATGGTATTGCTACGACATAAACAATGGTTAAATGTTTTAAATGTGGAATGTACGGGCATTATGCAAACCAATGCCCTAAGGGAATGTCTCATGAAGAAAATCAGTATGGTCGTATGGGTAGTATTTATGTGGATGATGATGATGAGACTAAAAATGATATGTGATGCTCGGTCAATGGTCTAAGAATGTAGTAGAATGATTACATGTTTATCATGTTTAATGTTGTATAAGTAATCTAATGGTACTATGGAATAAAGAGACATCTAAGGATTGTTACACTGTTGTATTTCCTTGAGTTTTAAAAGTGTATGATTAATGTTACTAGTATCTATGAAAGGTTATTCAGATATTTTTGGAATGTAGATGATATGCGCATAATGAAGGGATAAGGAGAAAATGAAATGTTTGACAGTATTCATGAGCTCATGATTGATATAAGGACTAAGTGATATCATTGTTTGAGTATATAGAATTTTTAGGATTTTGGTATGTGGAAGGTGTTAACATTTAACTGCATTCATGTTTTCACTAAGGTTCAATGGGTATTCAAGAAAATACTTGATTAAGGCCTTTGAATGTTTGGAATGTGACCAACAAGACATATCTTATGATATATGGGGATCAACGATGGTATTAAATCTCTGGTAATCGTTTTCATTATATTATGAGAGTGGACTGTAGTATTATGGATAAGCCTAAAGATTAGAATGGATTATGTTGGACATAAGTTAGTATTGTTTAAGGATAGAAGATTTTCGATATTATTGATGGGATGTTATAGTAATGTAGTTTTAGAAAAAGGACAACCTACAGGACGGGCGACAGCCCATCGCGTCGGACAAGGATGTGGGAATCGAACCCACAACCAAAGTGCGACTAGCCTTTATCGCCTACCACTGGCCTACAGGAAGTCCCTGTTTAGTAGAAACTAGTTTTATTGTATTAAGCGGTATGATATATGAAGTATAAGGTCATTTTAGAAACCATATATGATTAATCTCACTATAGAATGACTTATGTATATTTAATAACTTTTGCTAACTTTTTTTTGAGACAGATGGAATGACCCGTCATTCTATCACATAATCTGCTAACACTTCACGAATAACAAATTCAACTTCATTTATTTAAGATATGATGTATAAATTGTTCAAGGCACGAACACCAGTGAGATTGTACCAAAATAAAGTAAGTATTTATTATAATTCAAATTCTTCAACTTTAGGGAAACGATCGTGAAAACCAAAAATGTTGTCCTAGTGCTCTTATATCTGATTAATCAGATCGTACCTTAGATCGTCACAAATTTATTGATTTGTGATTTCTAGCTTTTCCATAGCCATGTTCTCTACCACTCTCCATCAGGACATGATGGTTAGATTTCTCTTCCATATCCATATTTTCACCTATGTGGAAACCCAGTGATTAGTTTATTTGGGTAACCGTTACGTTTCATACTTTTTTTTAAAGATTGGTTTTGGTATTCCTTTTTACGATGTGGGTTTCGATTAAAGAAACTTTCGAATAGTAAACCATTTTTAACCCCGACGAATTTTGAGGGCGAAATTCATTTTAAGGGGGGTAGAATGTAACACCCCGAGATTTTATGAAAAATATTCTTTTTAATTTCATTAATGTATTGTGTTATACGCTACAACAAAAGGAGCATACACAACACACATATTTGACTTGGCTTGAATTACACGCAATCACGACCTTCCACGATAGCGTGTGTTGTACGCAACACCAAGTTTCGCTAAACAACGATATGCTATTAAGATATTATTAAAACTAGCCGTTATGAATAGTAATAACCAGTTTTTGAAATTTTGTAAATTTTATTTTTCAAAATGGACATCATTTATGGATTAGGAGTATCAAATTTAGCCTAAGGTGAAATTTTGGTACTTTTCGGATAACGTTCGTATTCTGATGAATAGTGAAAATTACTAAATTTTAATTAAAAAAAACTTTTTTAATCGAAATAATTAATAGTGATAGATTATTAATTTGAGTGGTTTTAAAGTATATTTAGAATATATTTTTACAATTTAATAAAATTTTGGACATTGGATGTAATTTCACATTTAAACCAGTTATAAACAAGTGTCAATCTTTTGATAGTTATTATCTCTTAAAAACACGCTATTTGTTGTGACAGCGGAAATTAATTATAAAATTAATTAATGCAACTTATATGTTGGGAATTTTGTAAAATAGAAATCATTTTTGAATTAGGAATATCAATTATAGCCTAGGGTGAAATTTTGGTACTTTTCTGAAAACTTTCAATTTTTGAGGAATAGTGAAACCACTAAGTGGTAGGTTAAATACTGAATTTTGCATAAAACTTAATTTTACCGCTTCTGTGAATGGAATTTCGAAAATCCGACAGACACGGTTAATATCAAGGACTAAAATGTGGTTCAATGAGATGAAAATAATTTTTGGTGAATAGTAACTTTTTACTTTTTTTTTACCACGGTTAATAGTAAATAGGGTAACTAAGGGTAAATATGATATTACTATTACCCTAACACATGTCCTAATTCTATTGGATAAGTGTAATTAGACCAAAAACAACCTTATGAATATAATATGACCATTTAGGTCCACTTGGATTAGATTATGACATTGAATATTATTTTATTTAATGAATAGGTAAAATAGTTAAAATCAAAGTTTAATAACTAAAAAATTTTTAATATGGGGTTATACATAAGATAAATTCGACTATAAATATTTATTATAAATCTAAAAATATTTCCTACAAAATGATATTTTATTTATAATTTTTAGACTTTAAATAAATTAGTTTATTTATGAAACAACGATGATGCAATAATTACCCTTTTAAGGAAATGTTAACATAATTGATGTTATAAATGCTCAAATAAATGTAATTTGAGACTTTTTATTAATTCCACTAATTTTCTAGGTTACTATGAAATATTTGTGTTGATTTAAACAACTTGGTTCGAACATATAATTCTATTATGACTTTCACAAAAATCATATATCAAATAGTGTCAAAATTGACACAAAATAGTTTTTAAAACAAATATTATATTATTAATTGTTATTTTATTCCTAAAAATCTAAGGTTCGGCCAAACGACTTAGATAAGGATATATATATATTAATAATAAAAAACTTGGGGTTCTTTAGCATGTTATAGTAAGTGTAGTAACCATATAGTGTAAGAAAACAAAAAGTCACGGTAAAAGTTAATTTATTTAACTTAGTGTTAAATCTAATTGATAAGGTTAAAATAAAACCTAAACTTATCTAAATCTTATTGGTTGATAGGATTTCGACCCATCCCCACTTTACCTCCGAAATAAGACCCGTTGGAACCATTATAAACCGATTTTGACTTGAATATAAAATAATATTTTGAGGTATTCCTAAGGTGCCCCACTCCTCCCTTATAAAAGGACATCTCCTCCGCCTCCTCCTCACACCAATTTGAGCACTCAAGCTCGGCCAACCCCTGCCAAAATCCCTTCTCCAATTCCCTAGAATAATCCTAGAGGTCCTGGTCTTCTTCAAAGACCAATATTAGTTCCCTAAGTGGAGGATTCAAAGAGGCGTTCCAAAGAAGAGGTAATATCCATTACCGATCTTTTCAATTTCTTTCTTCTTCCACTTCTTCTTCTTTAGTTGTTTCATTATGAAGTAATAACATCAGTATCACTCGTATACTGATATGTTATTATAAGTATGAAACAACCCTATTTCACCATCTATCCATCCTACGGAAAAAGAAATCACCGTGCGTGCGTACGTACAGAATACCGTCTCCACGCCGTGGTGTACTCTATTTTCCACCATCACCTTACAAGGATGGGTATAATGGTGTAATGAGTAACTATATATGATTATTATAAAGTGATATTGATACTGAAATAGTATAAATACACTTAAATACAATTCCACGATCATAGTAACGATATCATCACTCGTGCATACGCACGGAATACCGTCTCCACGATGTGATGCGACCCGTTCTACATGATCTTCATTTCATACTGATTATATAAATGAATTTAATGAAGGAATATGATATATATTACACTAATACCATTCTGGAAATGAGTTATCTATAACCTAAAGAAAAGAATAAGAATTTATTCGACAAAACACGCATAAGAACAAAAAGTTATAAACACCTGAATAACAAGTAGAAATGAAATATTACTACTAAGAAGCTAAGAATATGACCATATATGATATAATATCAATATTTATGATTCTGGAATAAGTAAATAAAATTATTTAAACCATTATACAGGAGCTTCAGACACGTACAAAGCAAATCGGACCTAAGGCAAGGAAAATATCACAATCTCATTTTTATCCGAGATTGTTTATACTTTGGTATTTACTGGGATATATTTTATCATCCACGTCCATGTTTCCTCAATATGTAATATTTATATCATTATAAAATAGTTTATATACAATTTTACCCTTTTGTGAGTTTTTAGTAAATGATATGAAAGGAATCTTTTGTTGTTTTTCGTACGAGTTACTTTTTGACTTTTTCGACAAAAGTACGAAGAATGTTTTTTTAACTTATAGGGCATGAACGGATTTTTACGGTTTTATAAAGCCTTATTTTCATGAAGCTCCCTCCAAAAGATTTCATGACTATTATCAATAAAATCTCTTTCTTTTAAAATTGCATGATGTTTTGTGAAAAGAAATTGATTTTGAAGAAGAAAGGATATTTTCCTCATGAATTCAATTCAAGTGTTTTATCAAAATTATTTTCCATCTAAGATAATAAAGGGTTCTGTTTCTATCCATAGTTTTACATTTATTTGACTATGTTGTGATGGAATTATGTTTATGAATTCCTTTATCTTATATGAATGGTTTTATGATGTCATTTTGTTTAAGAATCCCATTTTTATTACATGGGTTATGCAATGATGTATGATTTATGATTTTGTGGCACACGTAAGAATGGTATCATTATGAGATGGGTGGGACCTATATCTCCCTCCAATGCATTGGGTAATGATTTTATATCTCATGAGATAGACATGGCTGGAATGGTAGGTTATACCGATTCAGTGAAATAGGACTGAAACGAGGGTTACTCGATTCAGAAAGGGACTTTGTCCACTAAGATAGTATTGGCAATGAGTCTTGACTAACAAGAAATTATTATCTATGATTATGTGTGTATGCCACAAAGATTCATGTTTTAAGTTATGATTATTGGATTTTCATTTCACTACTAAGATTTATCCCATGTTATGAAATTATGCTCTCTTTTGCAGGTTAAGATTTCCAAAAGATATGTTCTTATGAATATTATGTGATTGATATTTCTTTTGTTTACCCTTACTGAGCATTTGAGCTCACCCTTTTATGTTTTCTTTTCCCCATGATATAAATAAAGGTTTTAGGTAAGAAAAAAAGGAAGATCTTTATTGGGAGATGTTGAAGATCTTTCACCATGATTAGAAGATTTTATTCCGAGTTTCCAAAGACACTAAACTATTACGATCCTTGTGTGTGTATTTTTTTGTTATGTACTAAGTATTCCACAAAAGTAATGTAATGTTCATGTACGTCAGGCTTCGGGTCTCTACAGGTTCATCAGACCTTTCCAAGTCCTCAGCAGTGTAGGCAAGGTGGCTTACCACCTGGACTTTCCACCTCGGTTGCACCAGGTGCACAACATCATCCACGTATCTCGGCTGAGGTGTAACACCCCGAGCTTCCACGATACGCTTCTCTTTCAATAATGAAATAGCTTGCATTGTATGCAAGTTCGAGATTTTAACACACTGCGACTAATCAAAATATTCATTATGAATAGTAATACCCACTTTTTGAAATTATATATATTTTATATTTCAAAATTTATTTCATTTTTGGACTCGGAATATCGAAATTATCCTAAGTTGAATTTTTTGTATTTTTCTGAGAACTTCCAATTTTTAATGAATAGAGAAAATACTTAAAAACAATTTTTTTAATAAAAATATTTTTTAGTGATAAATTATACTATTTAATGGTTTTAATGTATAATTATAATATATTTTTACCATACTATCCAATGGTGGTCATTAGAATTAGTTTCACTTTGAAATTGGACATAAACAATTGTCAATCTTTTGATATATATTTTTTCTTAAAAACGCTACTTGTTGTGACAGCGGGAATTAATTATAAAATTAATTAATGCATATTATATGTTAGTAATTTTGTAAAATAGACATCATTTTTGAATTCTGAATATCAATTATAGTTAGGCTGAAATTTTTTTATTGTTCTGAAAAACTTCAATTTTTGATGAATAGTGAAATCACTAAGTGGTAGTTAAAAAACAAATTTTTTGTTTAAATGAAACATTACCACTTCTATGATTTGATTTTAAAAAATCTAACATACATGGTTGTCATTAGAAATTAAAATGTGGTTCAATGGGATTAAAATAAATTTTGGTGAATAGTAACTTTTAAGTTTAATGAATCGCGATTAAAGGTAATTAGTGAAATTTAAGGTAAAAATGATATTATAAAAATATGAAAATACCATTACACTTGTATTAACATTATTTTATGAGTCATGGTCGACCAATAAAATCCATGGGTCAACTTGGGGACCCCATGGAGCCACTTGGGTTACAAAATGAAAATAATTACTTTTTATTTAAGGTAAAAATAAAATTGTCACAAACATGTGTTGTTTTACTAAAACAATTATTACATGGGGTTATATAAATTAAATTTTAGACTATAAATATTCAGTGGAAATCAAAAAATACTTCCTACATCATGATATTTTTTTATAATTCTAAGACATTAAATAAATTAAATTATTTATGACACCATGATGATGCAGTGATTACCTCATTAATTAATGATTTAAATAAAATGAAATGATAATGTAAAATATAATGCTTACACTTGTCTAAAACCTATTTTATGGGAATATTTCTAACCCTTATCACCTTAAACATGAAATATATCATTGTGTGACCTATAAAATCCTAAAAGCATTTCATAATAATGTAATATTTCATGACTTTTTTAGAGTGCCCCTCCTCTCCTCTTATAAAAGGCCCCCACCACTACCACATTATTCACACCATCCAAGCCATCTGGCATGGACATACTCTGACCAAATACTCTCTAAACTTCCCTATCTTACTCCTAGAAGCCTAAATTTGGGCAATAGTCTTCCCAAGGAATCCTTTGGCTCATATCAAAAAGAGTTACCTGATTTCAACGTAATGACTTCTCTTGTGTTCTTTTGTTTTATTTTGCTTCTCCAACCCCATAAAATCTTTTTATTACATTATTTTGTAACAAAACTATTATAATAAATATACTTGGATGTTTTTATGAGAATTATTTTATTTAAACTTACACAAAAATTCATCAAATGGTTAAAGAACATACTGTTTCTGTGGGTGGTGAATTTCTGCCTCACGAAACGATGATTGTTCAATCTTCTTTAAACAACTCTCATGGTGGCCATTATGATGACACAATTTTTATATATGATATATATTATGTTTTTTTTCCTTATGATTCTGTATTTTTCATTTATGGCATACCTTTATGATTTCCATTATTGGTAAATGCGATAATTTCATTTTAGGAAGTGCGGACTACTGCCCCCTCAAAGTTATTTGAATCGTTATTGCCATATGTGGGATGTATAAAGGATGGATTAAATTGTATTATACATTATATTATACTGTAATTATAGTATAACTTTATATAATTACAATTTCATTCCATTAAATATGAAATAGAAATGAAAGTAGCGTTTATGTGTACGTACGGCTTACTGTCTCCATGAACGGTGCATTTCATTTATTACCTCTAAATGTTACGTAATATTATGAATGAATGTATATGCTGGATATATATAATATATATGATATCTACATCATGGATATAATTCTGGATATAATGGATATTTTACCACATGAACAACTTGTAATTATAAGAAGTTTTTTTTTTGACTCAAGTACCAAAGATCGCCAAAATGACTGTTATTAACATAAGTAATTAAATAATGTTCATAACAAGGTAATAAGTGATATAAAAGGAATAATAAACTTGAAAAAGGTTCTTAAGAAATTATAAATTAACTCTAGTTTGTTATTCTGGAGGTTAAAGAACGGTCGAGTCAAGACGGACACGAGGTAAGGGAACTTCTTAACCCAATTTCCATTCTTTGGGTTCATCTCATACTTTCAAATTATGTCATGATATTATTATGTCCTATCAGGTATTTAAACTTTTATTATGTGTAAATATAGTGAATACACATAATAGATCTATTTTATTTAAAAAATTATCTTTGTAAGGGTCTTCATCTCAATCTCCTTTCATTGAGGAATATTTTGTTTTATACGCAACTTTCTTTTATACGGTGTATAAACCACATTGAATTTTATGTTTTTTTCAAAAGGAATGTTTTATACGAATAATTTTACTAAACAACAAAATGGAATGTTTTTTTTGTCGTACGTATGCGGCAACAATGACTTCTCCGCCACCGTGACCATTATTTGAGTTTCCGCTTCCTCTACAAGCCATAAATTTTTTTAAATGAAAAATAAATACAATGTTTTAATTATCCTTTATTTTAGGATTGAAAATGGTTTTGAAAGTGTTTTTATTAATCAATGTGTTTTATTTATATCTTGTGATTGAAATGTGGAAATTTTATGTTTCCTTTATACATGTTTTATGTGATACGATTATGTTATGGTTTATGATTTTGTTTAAACCTATTCATTTGAGGAATGGATTGGACTTAATAAGTGACGGGTGGATCCCGCTATAGCTCCTTGATGCATCAGAATGTCTCATGAGACAATCTAGTGTCTTGGCACAAGGCCTTGACAAAATCATATTTGTGGTCTTGGCACGAGGCCTTGGCTACGTGGTTATGATAGTCTGGCATTATGCATTTCATCATTATGAAAGTGGTAATTGATATTGCATGTGATTATTCGACTAGTAGAATATCCATGTGAATAAGTAAATGGCATTATCTCATTTTACTTTTGACACATTATGTTGAAGTTCATGTTTAAAAGGCTTTTGTTTTAGTTATACATTGCTTTAAATGTTTATGTTTATTTATGAAAGCTTCCGCTATATTGTTATCCTTACTGAGCATCTGAGCTCACCCCTTTCAATGTTTTATTTTTCCCAGGATGTGAAGAAATATTTTATGACTGACCTATAGGGATAGTCTGAAGGGGATAGAAGTGTGGACTAGGGAGACTATGTTATTGTGATTTTTTACTTTATGATGTAATGTAACATTAATGAATGTATCTATTGTTTCCAAGGCTACTAAACTAATCGTTCTTTCGAGACTTGATCTTTTGTGATCATGCCAATGTTACGTAATAATGCACCGACTTTGGATAACTAGGGTCGGGGAGTTACAATTGGTATTATAGGTAGTTTAGTACTAACCATGGAAGCTAGATTTAGATAAACTCTGAATAGAGCACATAGACCTAAGGTAGACTTTGAGGATTAGTATAGAATAACTTCCTAGAATTTTGGTATTATAGATATTTTGTGAGTTTTCCGAAAAATACATCCATCTCTGGATATGAGCTGGTAGAGGTGGCTCTAGAACAGATGTACCTAGGGGTAAAACCCCAAAACACCGCTTTGAGCTAGACTCGAACGAGAACTGGTGCATGACAACGGGTCTTGCTGCACTCTTGGTTACGACACTCCCAGGGAATATGCTTAGGATAATTCTCATTTTATTTATAAACCATTATGAAGTGTTTATGAGTATAGACTTCCTCAAATGTTTTTTTATGATTATGGATTATATCCATAAATTGTTCAATTTATGTTAAGTGTTTTACATGCATGGAATTATTTATTTTGATTCATAAACTAATCTAGTTTATGCCATTGTTTAGAAATGGCACCCAGTGGGAGGAATGAAAAATGTATAAATGCATGCACTGCATGTAGTGATTGCCCTCCCGCTCAAGATAATTATTGTGGATCTGGAGATACAACTGGTGCTGATCAACTTATCACCATACTGAGAAAACTCACTCCGGTTATGAATAATAACCTTACTCGTATGGAGTACCCTGATCTGCAACGTGGATGATCAATGCTAGATCATTTCATGAGGCAACAACCGCCAACATTTAATGGGGGTAAAAATCCATTAGTAGCTGAGAATGGATAAACTCCTTATAGAAAATATTCCATGCCTTGGGGAGTAGAAAAAGGGGGAAGGTTGTCATGGCAGTTTACCGCCTTACTGGAGATACCGATCAATAGTGGTCGCTGATTCAAAACACAAAGGAAGATGAAGAAGTATCAAGTATGGAATGGAGAGATTTCAAAGATAATTTCTTAGAAAAATACTTCCCTCATGAACATCGAGCAGATATGGAAAGGCAATTTCTGAGTCTGAGGCAAAATGAGGATGAGAATGTCGCAAAGTATGAGTATAACTTTACACGATTAGAGAGGCATGCTGCAGATTATATACGCAACCCAATATGTAAGATCGATCGTTTATTGGATTGGTTAAACCCATTTCTTCGTCGAGAATTAGTCTCCCAAACCTTCTCATCGTACGAAGATATTGTCTCATGTGCTATCAAGACAGAAAAGTAATTATCTAAATCTTATGACAATAAAGTAAAGAAAGAAGAGAAGAGAACGGTGGAATAAGAGACAGATAAAGGGAAAAAGGGAAATAAGGATTTTCCATTATGCGATAATTGTTGGAAGAATCACCCCAGTACTTGCCTAAAAGGTCTGGGAGTTTGTTATAAATGTGGAGAAAAAAGTCACCATGCTCGTGATTGCGAGGGAAAGAAAGAGGATATCAATATTGAATGCTACAATTTTAGGGAAATGGGGCATTATGCAAATGAATGTCTTAAGTGTCAGGGAAACATACCTTAGAAAAGGCCTAGGGATCAAGGAAAATCTTATGCTATTGCTACAGTTGAAGTGGAATAATTAATGTATTGGTGCTTTTGGACTCAAGGATTATATTCTAGTTATAAGAATAATGTGATATATATAAGGATTGTACTGCAGTACTTGTTTTCTCATTTAGGATTTAATATGATGAAGGTAATCATATTTTTAGTATGTGAGAATAATAGAAACTTTAATTTTTTTGGGGAATCTGATGTTACAATTGATTTTGGAATTTAGAGACCTTTTAGGAAAAGTCTGGACAAAGGTATTTTGGATAACTATAAAGGTTGTAATGGATTAATTTGATCTTTGGATAGTATTTTTTAAGGTTAAAACATTTCTAAATATTATTTTCGGAATATTATAATACTACCGTTTTAGGAAAAAGACAACAGGCAGGGTGGGGGAAAACCCGTCGCGTCGGACAAAGCTGCAGTAATCAAACCGACAACCATAGTGCGACATGCCTTTATTACCTACCACTATCCTACTGGAAGTACCTGGTTATTAAAAAATATTTTTCCTAACCTAAATGGTATGTGTTAATATTTATAACCTTGTACGATTAGAATAAATATAATATTTTTTAGTTCTATTATCTTTTTGAGTGAATGATGCATTTGTGGTAAAAATTTATTAAAGAATGAAAGTCTACATGACAAGTATGTATATTCCCTTACTTCCTTATTAAATATCTTAAATAAATTCCTCAACTTTATAAAGGGTAACTTAAAACAAAAACATTGCCGGTTAAATTTTCCTACTGGGGAATCAATGATCGTTTAACCAATCACAAGTTTGTGATTTTCTTTTAGTTAACTTTCTCCTAATCCTGTTATCTACAACTCTCCATCAGACCTTGATGGTTTTTTATTCTTCCATATCCATATTTTCATAGAATCCTTGTATGGGCTATCTCGGGTGACCATTGTACTTCTCTTTCTTTCTTTTAATGTTATGTTTTTATTAACCCTATTTCCGATGTGGGTTTTCCACAAAGGTGTTTTCTATTTTCAACCTTTTATTTTCAACGAAAAATTTCAAATTACGAGGACGCAATTTATGGAAGGAGGGGAGAATGTAACACCTCGAGCTTCCACGATACACTTCTCTTTCAACAATGAAATAGCTTGCATTGTATGCAAGTTCTAGATTCTAACACACCGCGACTAATCCAAATAGACATTATGAATAGTAATACCCACCTTTTGAAATTATATATATTTTATATTTCAAAATGGACTTCATTTTTGGATTCGTAATATTGAAATTATCCTAAGTTGAATTTTTGGTATTTTTCTGAGAACTTCTAATTTTTTATGAATAGAGAAAATACTTAAAAACAACTTTTTTAATCAAAATAATTTATAGTGATAAATTATACCATTGAGTGGTTTTAAAGTATAATTAGAATATATTTTTACCATTTTATCCAATGGTGGTCAATATAATTAATTTCACTTTCAAATTAGACATAAACAATTGTCAATCTTTTTATATATATTGTTTCATAAAAAATGCTATTTGGCGTGATAATGGGAATTAATTATAAAATTAATTAATTCAACTTATATGTTTGGAATTTTTTAAAATAGAAATCATTTTTGAATTCGGAATATCAATTATAGCTTAGGGTTAAATTTTGGCATTGTTCTGAAAAACTTCAATTTTTGATGAATAGTGAAATCACTAAGTGGTAGTTAAAAAACTGATTTTTTGTTTAAATGAAACATTTACACTTCTGTGATTTGCTTTTCAAAAATCTGACATACATGGTTGTCATTAGGAATTAAAATTTGGTTCCACGGGATTAAAATAATTTTTTGGTGAATAGTAACTTTTAAGTTTAATTAATCGCGATTAAAGATAATTAGTGAAATTTAAGGTAAAAATGATATTATAAAAATATGAAAATACCATTACACTTTTCCTACCCTTATTGGATGAGTAATGGGCGACCAAAACAATCCATGGGTCAACTTGGGGACCCCATGGAGCCACTTGGGTATTAAAATGACAATAATTACTTTTTATTTAAGGTAAAAATAAAATTGTCACAAACATGTGTTGTTTTACTAAAACAATTATTACATGGGGTTATATAAGTTAAATTTTAGAATATAAATATTAATTGGAAAGATAAAAATATTTCTTATATCATTATATTTTTTTATAATTCTTATACATTAAATAAATTAAATTATTTATGACACCATGATGATGCAGCGATTACCTCATTAATTAACGTTTTAAATAAAATGAAAAGATAATGTAAAATCTAAGGCATACACTTGTCTAAAACCTATTTTATTGGAATATTTCGAACCCTTATCACCTTAACCTCGAAATATATCATTGAGGGACTTTTAAAATCCTAAAAGCATTTCATAATAATGTAATATTTCATGACGTTCCAAGAGTGCCCCTCCCCTCCTCTTATAAAAGCCCCCCACCTCTACCACCTTATTCACACCTTCCAAGCTATTTGGCTCGGCCAAACGCTGCCCAAATACTATCTAAGCTTCCCTCTCTTACTCCTAGAAGCCTCAATTTGGGAAAAAGTCTTCCCATGGAAGCCTTTTTCTCAAATAAAAAAGAGTTACCCGATTTCAAGGTAATGTCTTCTCTTGTGTTCTTTTGTTTTATTTTGCTTCTCCAACCACCTAAAATCTTTTTATTACTTTATTTTGTATCAAACCACTATCCTCAATATACTTATATGTTTTTATGAGAAGGATGTTATTTACACGTACACACACCTTCGTCAAATGGTTAAAGAACATACTGTTTCTGTGGGTGGCAAATTTCTGCCTCACGAAACGATGATTGTTCAATCTTCTTTTAACACCTCTCATGGTGGCCATTATGATGACAATATTTTTATATATGATATATATTACGTTTTTGATTTCCTTATGATTCTGTATTTTTCATCTATGGCATACTTTTATGATTTCGATTATGGGTAAATGCAATAATTTCACTTAAGAAGTGCGGACTATAAACCCCTCAAAGTGATTTGAATCATTATTGCCATATGTGGGATGTATAAAGGATGGAGTAAATGGTATTATACATTATATTATACTGGAATTATAGTATACCTTTATATAATTATAACTTCATTCCATTAAATATGAAATAGAAATGAAAGTAGCATTCATGCGTATGTACGACTTACCGTCTCCATGAACAGTGCATTTCATTTCTTACCTCTAAATGTTACGTAATATTACGAATGAATGTATATACTGGATATATATGATATATATGATATATACATCATGGATATAATTCCAGATATAAAGGATATTTTACCACATGAACAACTTGTGATTATAAGAAGTTTATTTTTGACTCAAGTAGCAAAGATCGACAAAACGACCGTTATGAACATAAATAATTACATAATGTTCATAACATGGTAATAAGTGATATAAAAGGAATAATAAACTTGAAAAAGGTTCTTAATAAATTATAAATTAACTCTATTTTATTATTTATGAGGTTAAATAACGGTCGATTCAAGATGGACATGAGGTAAGGGAACTTCTTAACCCAATTTCCATTCTTTGGGTTAATCTCCTACTTTCAAATTATGTCATGATATTATTATGTCATATCTCGTATTTATACTTTCGTTATGTGTCAATATAATGAATACACATAATAGACCTTTTTTATTTAAAAAATTATCTTTGTAAGGGACTTCGTCTCAATCTCCTTTCATTGAGGCATATTTTGTTTAATGCACAGCTTTCTTTTATACGGTGTATAAACCCCTTTGACTTTTATGGTTTTTTCAAAAGGAATCATTTTATATGAATCGTTTCACTAAACAAAAAAATTGAATTCTTTTTTGTCGTACGTATGTGGCGACAACGACTTCTACGCCGTTGTGACCGTTATTTGAGTTTCGGCTTCCTCTACAAGCCATAAATTTTTTTTAAATTAAAAATAAATATAAAGTTTTAATTTTCATTTATTTTGTGATTGAAAATGGTTTTGAAAGTGTTTTTATTATATCAATGTGTTGTATTGATATCTTGTGATTGAAATGTAGAAATGTTATGTTTCCTTTATACATGTTTTATGTGATACGATTATGTTATGGTTTATGATATGTTTAAACCTATTCATACGAGGAATGCATTCGACTTAATAAGTGACGGGTGGAGCCCGCTATAGCTCCTCGATGAATCGGCAGGTCTCATGAGACAAACTAGTGTCTTGGCACGAGGCCTTGACAAAATATTATTTGTGGTCTTGGCACGAGGCCTTGGCTACGTGGTTATGATAGTCTGGCATTATGCATTCCTTCATTATGAAAGTGGTTATTGATATTTAATGTGATTATTCGACCAGTACAATATCCATGTGAATAAGTAAATGGCATTATCTCATTTTACTTTTGCCATATTATGTTGAAGTTCAAGTTTAAAAGGCTTTTTCTTTAGTTATACATTGCCTTAAATGTTTATGTTTTTTTATGAAAGCTTCCGGTATATTGTTATCCTTTCTGAGAATCTGAGCTCACCCCTTTAAATGTTTTATTTTTCCCAGGATGTGAAGAAATATTTTATGACTGACCTACAGGGATAGTCTGTAGGGGATAGAAGTGTGGAATATGGAGACTATGTTATTATGATTTTTCACTTTATGATGTAATGTAACATTTATGAATGTATCTAGTGTTTCCGAGGCCACTAAACTAATCGGTCTTTCGAGACTTGATCTTTTGTGATCATGCCAATGTTACGCAATAATGCACCGACCCTGGGTAACTATGGTCGGGGCGTTACATGAGGTGATGTGCGCACGGCCTATCCGTCATCATCGACCACTGAGAGTTGTACATTGACGACGGGGTGACTCTCATGGGGTTCCAGTAGAGGTTGAGGATCGATAGAAGTGGTTCCTATGGGGAGGGTCGGTTCCTCTTGGGCACTTTCACTAGAAGCACATGAACCTCCAGGAGAGAACTTGGAAGCGGGAGGCTTAATTGCGTGCGCGGTACTCCTTTTTGTTTCCCTAGCGTGTGTTGTATATTTATGGAAACGTAAAGCTCTGAGTAGGGAGTAATGTAATGACCCATAAATTTCAACGAAAATTTATTCTTAATTTCTTTCGAATTTTATGAGTTTTTGGCTTCTGACAGCACTTGATTTCAAGGCCCGGTGTGCCCAGAATCAATTTATGATGTTTAGCTTGGGTACGTTCAGTAAATGAACAAGTGGATTTTTTATATCTTTTGAACCGATGCTCGGAATTGAAATCTGAGGGCATCGATGAACTCAAAACACTAGTAATTGCTTAAGAGGACCATTACCGTAGTCGTGTTTTCTCGGGAGGAGAATTTATTTTTGGGGTTTAATTAAGAAGAAAATAAAATTGTTTGTACAATTTTATTTTATATCTTAGGAGGTTAATTACTCCCATGGAAAGTTGTTGGAGGGGCCTACACCCACCCAACTTCCCATGAGTGAATATATGAGAGGTGTGTCCCACATGATCCCCAACCATTCACCTCCCCCTAAACCCCTAAAATCCCCCTTCATTAATTTGTTAACTCCTCTTAAATGTGAGACCTCTCACCTCATCCTCTCTCCCTCTTTAACTCTTGCCAACACATTAATATAATGAAATTCAACCACATCAAATAATTAATGAAGTTGATTGAATTTGAATATTAAATTTCATGTGATAATAAAATAATAGGAGAAGCCTAATATTTTATTTTGGGAGGGTTTTTATTATGCTAAGGAAGATTGGGAGAGAACTATTGTGAAGAAAGAATAGAATTCCTCTCTCGATGAAGAACGTCGCATCTTCAACGAAGAAAGCCGGTTCCATGAAGAATGACAACCATCCAACCATTCTCTTCTCCATGAAAAGTTTGGAAATTCCACTTCCTCCTCAGATACACTCCGACATCGCCTATGAATTATTTCCCCACGATGTTGTCTTCGACGACGCCCAACGTGTGACATCAACTATCGAGGTAGGTGTTATGTTCAATTTTAATGGATTAAAATTGTGCCTCCGTTCGTTTCTATATAATTTTGTTTGTCTGACGAATTTCTATTGCTTAACGCGGAGGGCGTGTGCCGAAAAAACCCGGCCAAAAGACCCTCCGTTTGATCCTGTTTATTGATGGAATTTGTGATCGGAGGCGGAACATGGATGAGACCTGCGACACAAGGGCTGCTGTCACATAAGATAGGAAAAGGCACGACCAAGCGGGCCATGGAGGAGGAAGCACGGCACCGTCACGTCATGCCGGGGATGTTCAACCGGGGCCTGCGTAGGCCGCGATAGAGGAAGACGACACCGTCATGCTGGCTGTGCAGCGGGAACCATGGCCCTCTTTGCGGGCCGCTTCGGCGTAAGGACCGGCCAGCCCGTCGGCCGGTTGGGTGAAGTGGAGCCGCGGAGCCGTGCTGGAAAACCGGCCGGCCCGTCGGCCAGCCGGGTGGAGCAGATCCATGACGCTAGGAGGGCGCCATGCTGGAAGAGCCGCGCCCCACCATGCGGGCCACTTGATTCAGAAGGCCGGCCAGTTTGGGAAGGGCAGCGCCGCTTGGAGACGCCGGTTCGGATAGCCGAGGGGTCGCGCCCCTCGGACCACTCAGCCTGCTGGCCGAGCCATCCAGGCAGCGTGCCCAAGCGGGCCGCGCCCTGCCGAGCTGGGCCGCACCACACCAGGTTGTGCCCCTTCAGGCCAGGTCACGACACTTCGGGCAAGGTCGCGCCCCTCGGTCCAGGTCGTCTGACTCACCGGTCCAGTCCGACCCCTTTGTCGGGTCGTACCCGCCAAAACCGAGTCGACCCAACCCGTCAGCCCATCGGGTCTAATGGACCGGGCCCATTTTCACTTAAACGCGAATAACATGATGATAGTGCATCTTATTGACATTCCGTCTGTGACACTGGGACCCTCGCGATGAGGTAGTCCTTTTGCGATACTCTATGTGAGTTTTGGATGACTTTGAAAAAGTGTCCGGGTTTGGAACGAATGTAATTCCAACCGGGCTCTCAGAGTGGAAACACTTATAAATTAAGGACCAGACATCTGTTTGATGTTCCATCGACTATGTTGGATTCCTCTTATTGAGACAGTTCTATTGGCATAATACACTTCAGGTTTGGATGCAGTTGGAGTACGCTCGGGTTGGTTTAGCTTATAAACCAACCGGGCCCCCGGAACGGAAAAGCCAATGACTCTCAGACTAGACATCTGTTTGACAAACTGTCAGCGGCATTAGTAATATCATTGAGAAATGGTTCCTTTGAGTATACCCCATGGGATTTTGGGGTACAGTTGAGTTACGGTCGGGTTGGTTCATACACGAAACCAATCGGGCCCCCGGGACTAAAAGGCTAATAACTCACAGACCGGGCGTCCGATTGACACGCTGTTGATTGCGTTGAGACTCCTATGGTGATGCAGTCCTTTGTGATATTTATTCGTGGGACTTTGAGATACTTAGAGTATTGACCAGTAGCTCGTGGAGCAGATCCTCATGGAGATGAGCATTCATAGTGCGGAGACCTAGTAGCTGACTGAAACTTGATGACTTCTTGTCCGATTCGTTTCGGGGAGACTTGAATAGCCTAGTGTGGAGCACTACTATGTTGGGGTGGTAGACCCATGGAATAGGAGCACTTCTTTGCGAGGTGGTAGACCAATGGTATATGATAGGAGGAGTACCTCTGTAGGCTATAAGGGGGAGCACTACTGTGTGAGGTGGCAGACCCATGGCGGGGGAGCACTACTTTGTGAGGTGGTCGACCTGCGTTACTCGACAGGAGGAGTACCTCAACAGTCTAAGGTTAGTGAGTAGCACCTCGGAGTCATGACAGGATCACTGTACACGACAGAGAATGAGTTCTCTAGCAGCCGCAGTTTTGATATCATGAATAAAAACCCTAGTTTGAGCTGAGTCAATGACCTTTGTGTTTTCCTCATGATTGAGATGAGTTACTTGATTACATAGGTATATGTATGGGTATATACCAATGTAAAGGTTATCCGTTGAGATATTTCTTTGTGGTTTATCCTTGTTGGACTTTGTGAGATCATGAGGGTCTCGGGGTCCCTACTGAGTATCATTATACTCATCCCTACAAGGGCTATGCCCGCACCTCATTGTGTTGGATACAGACGACATACAACACTGACAGATTCTGAGTGTAAGAGGACTGGACAACTCCTGGAGGTAGACCGCACAATGAGTCAGTACCCGGAGGTGGACATCACGACTAGTCGGTACCCAGAGGAGGTTGACGGACGAGGGTGCTACAGAGGCTATCTGTACCTACCATTCAGGTACGATTCATGTTGGACAACCTTGGAGCTGCGCTATTTATACCTACCCATCAGGTAGGATCCGTGGTGGACGATCCAAGAGCTACTTGTCACCTTCCAGTTGTTTTTTCTTTTACCTTGTACATTATAGTTGGGCTTGTATTTCTGGCCCCTTACATTCATCACTACTTTTGTTTTCAGTTTTACTTAGAGTTTTCTTCTGCTTATACTCTGTTTGATTGTGATTATGATTTATAAAGGAAATTCCTTCCCCGTTTTAGGGACCTAATCCTTTTGGTGCTAATCACCAGCCCCTAGCCTATGGGCGGCGGTCTTGGGGTAGTCATGACACGGGCCCCAAGGATGGGTCGTGACACTTCCTATATTAGGAAACAATAGAAATAAAGGTGGATAAGATACTTGGTATGAGTTATGTATAATGGAATCCAGCATGAGTAAATAAGGAATAAAAAATTAAGGAATTGTAAATATTTGAAAACACATGTCATTTAATCTTTAACCTCATCACAAAGAATAATATTGAAGGAATAAATGATAATCAAATAATTTCATATAACTAATAACAAAACATTAAACATATCTATTGATATCTATCCAAAGAATCATGTGGAAATAAATAAATAATCACAAAATTATGGAATTCATAATTCTAGACATCTTAAACATAATGTTTAGGCCTAATCCTAGTACATCTTATATAAATGGGTAAGGCCTCGGCTATATTCCCAAAATAGTTTATCTCATGATACACACTGATGCATCAAGGGGATATAATTGGACTATTCTATCACTAAATATGTCCAATTAACTCATCATATGAATAAACAATACAATATAACAAATGTTCTCTAATAATAAAAAACTATCGATAGAGGAAGAATAATCATTCGAAATGTCTGTACATTCACTAGTCAAAATGATCACAAACCATACATGGAAATAATACCTATAGTATCATTACAAAATTTAACTAGTGTATCATAAGTAAATAGGTGTTTACTATCATTTATGGATATAAATACCATAAAATATAATTAAAAAATTCAGGAGTAAAATTCCCATTTTAGACAGAAAATTACTTTCATAATATAAAAATTTATAGAATATTATGAAAGAAATATTATTTGGAATGAAATTTGGAAACTCGTAAATTAATATTCAAATATTTTATTATTTATTATGGTAAAAAATTCTATTCATTATGTGTATATAAAAAAACAACAATTTATCATTTTTAGTAAAAAGTTAAAAAATTACTCTGTTTAGAAAATGAAAAAAGATGCATTTTAAACCCTTTCATAAAAAGTAAATCATTGGTAAAATGAAATTTAAATTATCATATGATAATATTGAAAACATTATTGAAAATTTTTTAATGAAAATATGTACGTGCAAGAAAAATATTCCAGACCAATTGGAATGACAATATTGTTTTTCCTTAAAAAGTCATTATGGTATCTGGAATAATTAAGAGGTGAAAATCGAAGTAATTTTTTTATATTTATAAATAAATAGACTATAATAAATTAGATTGGGTGTAATATATAGGCTAAAATACTTCCCCCAACAAAAATTGAGTTAAAAACAATTCCCTGATAATGATAATATTGTGAAATAAACACTAACCATTGTGGTGACTTTTGAATCATAAGCCCCATCAATGAATAAATTCAAACAGAACATTATGTATCATAATAATAAAAAGATACATGATATTACATCTCCAATGAGTAGTATATACCCCTCATAATGTAATATATATGTATAAAACATTCATATGTCTAAATGATGGAAATTTTGAGATGAAGATCCTTTATAATGGTGAAATCATTGAATTGATGATTAATCAATTGAGGGATTATTTGTCACAAATGTAAATTCACAAAAACGTGTAAATACTACATAAATAACAATATTTTTTCTCACATAATCAAGGAATTGTATTATAAATGAAAAAGTGATATGTCCTAATAAAATAAAATTGAGTTACAATAAAACGTACCTCACATTCGAATCATCACGTGAGTTCATTATCCTCTTAAAAAACAAGGGTTTGTTAATTCATATTTCTCTTTTCTAATAAGAAAAGATTCATTAACAAATTCATTTTATCTCCATATAATTTTCGGTTCACCCGTCACATCATAACATTACATTTCACTGTATAATTCTAGGTGCACCGATCACATCATAACATATACATTATCATACATGCCATAGAGAACATATATCAATATTAAACATCTAATGACACATGTATAGGAATGGGTTTTATTTCACAATCATAAATTCATAAAATTTGGGTTCCTAAATGAAACAGGGAATAACAGAATTGATATAAGAATCATCAACCTTGAGTGAAGAACAAACAATCTCGAGTAGTAAAAGTGTGTTTATTTGAAAGAAGGATTATTTTGAAAAAAAATTGTGTTATTAATAAACACATTTAGAAAAATTTAAATATCAAAAAAGGTAAAATAATTAATAAGAATTTATATTTATGGAATATACATATAGAAAATGCGGTGAATGAGGGAAATCACAAACAAATAGAGTTCGGTTCAAGAATTCCCTTACCTTATGTCTAAATACATTATTCAAATTAATATCAGGTATAATCATATTGAATTAATTAATTTATAGATAAATATCCTTTTATAAATTAATTTTATTCATTATGGTTTTATTAATTTCATTTATGGGAATCTTTTTGAGTTATAGTGTTTAATTTCATCATTGGGTAGTGTTTGTTTTCACAGTTTTGATAATCATTTCACTTATATACATGAATGAAAGTTCGTGTAAAATGAAGATAAATATACATAATTTTAATTATATGTTATCGATAGTATTATAAAATATTACACGATCATATAAATAATTTAGTTATATGGTATGAGGATGAATAATTAGATAAAATTTCATGATGATCATTTTAGGTTAATTTTGGCAGTCTCTTCAATCACAACAAAATCATTTTGTTTTATCAATTAGTAATATGTAAATAATTTTGTTACAGAAAATAATATGGGTTGTAAAATAAATTTTAAAATATTTTTCAACCATTAAAATGATTCAATTAACATCATTTAAGGCATTAAAAGAAAATGAATGTGAATTTCCTAGGATGTCGATAAATAGAAATGTCACAAGCGACAATTTAATTTTTATTATAAAGGATAGATAAAGAAGGAGTTTCACGATCAATATTCCATTAATAAGATATAATTACATTATATCAAACATATTAGAGTTATCATTACATTTTGATAAAATAACTTGAGGATAAGAAAATAAATGAAATGAAACTGAAAAGAAATTAAATGAAAAAGGAAGAGGATTTTTTCTCATGAATTTATCCTCCTTGATAAGGTCCTTAAGGACTTGTTTTTGATCTTTTTTTTAAAAAAAAAGTGTTGTGAGAAGTGGTGTAGAGGTGTGGTGAGTGTTTTGGGTAACATTTAGACAAGGCTAAATTCTAGAGAGGTGTGAGGAGAAGATGGGGAGAGGCGTGGTATTTATAGTAGAGGAGAGGGATGTTTTCTTATTATTTAATTCATTAGTATATTATTTTTCTCAAGACAAGACATGTTGATGATTATTGGGACAAAATACAGTATTTAGGTCATTTGTTTTTGGAAAAAATGGTTCTTTCATCAGCCACAACCAAAGGAATAGTGTATTTAAAATATAATTTATATATACAATAAATTACTGAATTTTACTATTCAATAAAAATTCAAGTATTTTAGAAAAATCTAAAAAATTAACTCAAAGAATATTTTATTGTTTATAATTAAAAAATTAATTTGATTTTATGAAAATCATTTTTTTAATATGAGTAATTTATTTTCTGATTAAAATCATCAATTACATGAAAAATACAAATTTTAAAATTATAACTGATTTTATAACACTTTGAAAAATTACTTAAGGTCTCATAAGATTTTCATAAAATCATAAGACATAAAAATATTGATTTATGAATATATTTAACGAAAATATAATTTCTTTTAAATTATTAAATTATTTCAAAAGTGTAATTAAATATTTATAGAAAATAAAAATGCCAATACGTAATTAATAATTTTTTAAACATTTATTTACTTAGACTATGATATAATTATAATATCATTTAACTAATAAAATGAATAAATTTTATTTATACTTCCATGGGTGCAGTTAATATTCATTTGGGCAGTTTACTATTCATAAAGGTCATATTAATATTTCGAATTTCTGTTTAATATTCCATCAGTATTGGTTCCTTAACTTCTATAACTAATTTTTATTTTGTCAATTAATAATTTTTAAAATATTATTATGGTCTATATGTATTTTTAATTAATAATAAATGAAATTATAATTAGAAGGGATAAATTCCACTGATAATTTTTTAGTTCATTACATTCTTCCCCAATTTTAAAATTTCACCCTAAAAATTTTGTTTTACATACTGTGGTGAGGGTACTTATTATTGAGCGCCTCTTATGGTTCCCAAGATGTTTCTTCACAAATTTGGTTCATAAAAAACACTTTTACTAGGTGGGTTGTCTTTTTTTGTAGAAACATATCTCTCTAGTCCAGAGTCTTTTCTCGATGATCATTAGAGAGATCATCGTTCAGTTGTACCACCACTGTGTTTAGTACATGTGAGGGATCTTGAATATACATCCTTATAAGTGATATGCGGAACACATCATGAACTAGAGCCATATTCAGGAGATGTTCAAGCTGATAAGTCACAGATCTGATGCGTTCATGGATCTAAAATTGGCCAATGTACCTGGTCTTAGCTTCCTTTTTTTCCAAATCGCATGACTCTCTTCCATAGTGACATTAAAAGATACACATTATCTACAACAAAAAACTCTATGTCCCTTCAATTATTTTTATCATATATTTTCTACCAACATTGAACATCATTGATATACTATTGGATGGTTTGAACATTATGTGTCATATCTTTTATAAGATCAGCTCCTGGTAGCATTCTTTCACCTACTTAATCCAAAAAAGTTCATGTTATACATCAGTTTCCTTACAAAGTATCATATAGAGGCATTTAAATACTCTAGAAAAAGTTATTTTTTAATGAGAACTCACCCTATGAGAGATGCTGAACACATCATCCATTGAATTATAAATAGAAGGTTCTTACCATATCTTCAAGTGCCTGAATACTCCTTTCAGATTAGACATCAGTTTGGGGTGATAGGTCATGATGAAATTTAACTCACTACTGAATTCATGTTGACAACTCCTCTAAAATATCGATGTGAACCTAGGATCATGATCAAAGGTAAATGAGAGTGGAACTCCATGCAGTCTCACAACATCCTTCACTTATACATTTTCAAGCTATTCAAGAGAGAGATGTTCTTGAATAGTGATAAAGTGGGTAGTCTTGGTGAGTCTGTCCACCACAACCCATATCAAAATATTTCCTTTAGATGTGTCAGAAGACCCATGATAATGTCCATGGTGAAATTATCCCATTTCCATATGGGTATAGGTAATGGTATCATCATTTCATTAGACTTCAATAGCTCTGCATTAACTTGCTAATATATCAATCACCTTCAGATATACTTTATAATGTCATTATTAATGTTGTACCACTATAAGTGTACTATGAGATCATGGTACATCTTGGAACACTTAGGATGGATAAATAAATTTGAGGTATGTTCATTATCCCATAGATCATTTTTTCTAGGATAAGAAGGAACATAAATACTTATTCGAAACAAAATCACACCATCATCATCAATATGGAACTCTTGCAGCTTACCTTCCCTTAATGCATTCACCTTATTTTATAACTCTAGATCATCCCATTATGTGTGTTTAATATTCTCATAGATAGATGGTTGGAAAATTATTAAATCATGGTTGGATGTAGTCCCTATATTTATGATTTATAAATTCATCATGATCATGTCTGAGAATATATGGTCTTTCTCAATCCAAAACATGGGAAGAGTAGCATGTTATTTTCTATTAAGAGCATCAACTACATATTTATCCATTATAGGATGATGGTGAATAGATCAATCATAGTATTTTATTATCACTAAGAATCTATTTTGAATCATGTTGAGCTCATTTTTTTGTGAATATATACATTCTGAACTTGTGATCAATAAATATGTCACACTTCTCACCATAGGGGAATTTCTGCTATATTTTCGAGGAAAAAATCACAAATAATATATCCATATCATGCATCAAGTAGTTCTTATCATGGATCTTCATCTTCCCTGAGTAATAGGTTATCACATTATCAATTTTCATGAGTAAAAAAACCAACGAATTTATCAAAAGAATCACCATATATCAAAAAACATTCTCCCCTTATCAGTAATGTGAGTATATGTGCCCCAATCATCCTTCTATTTAGCTTATTGATGCTTTCCTCATATTCTTCCATTCATACATACATTACCCATTTCCTTTAACTTATTTATCGATCTTGAATATCATAAGAAATTTTCAAAAAACATAAATAGAACCTTTCTATGCCAAATAACTGTGGATTTCCATGACACTAGAGGGTCTTGGATATTCCTCAATCCCAATAGTTTTTGAAGGTTCAATATAAATCCCCCCACCAGTGATCACATGTCCCAAGAATATTAATTTCTACACCTAAAAGTCAGAATTTCTATACATAGAATACTACTTCACCTCCCCTAATTTCACCAACACAAGCCTTATATGTTCTTTATATTCACCCTTTCTCTTGGAGTAGATGAGAATATCATCAACAAACACTACCAAATAAATTCAATGTAATTTCAAAATAAAATATTAATTAAATCCATGATTATTATAGATGAATTAGTAAGTCTAAAGGGAATTACCAAAAACTCATAGTTCCCATAACATGTACAGACAACAGTCATATGAATATCGTCCTTATTCACCATTAGATGTTGATACCTAGAATGCATTTCCACTTTTGATAAGTAATGAGGTCCTCACAAATTATTGAACAAGTAATCAATCCTTGGAATATAGTACTTGTTATTTATGGTGATCTTTCTCAGTTCCCAATAACTGATAAATAGCCACATTGATTCCTCCTTCTTCTTGAAAAATATCACTGGAACACCCCAAGGTGATACACTAGGGTGTATGAACCCATTTTCAAAATTCTCTTACAGTTGCTTATATAACTGCTTCATTTTGATAAGATCCTTTCTATAGGGACAATTTTATATAGGAGTAGCTCCGGATATGAGTTCTATTATAACTACACCTCATGATCTTGGGGGGGGGGGTTAATTTTTAGGAAATACATCATTGTATTCCCCCTAATGGGCATTTCCCCAAGGCTGATAAATTCATTTAACTCAACCATTTTTGCAAGGTATGCTTCATCACAAGGAATAAACTCCCACACCAATGAATGATTTTTAAAAGGAGATTCATGATCTTACTTTCATTTATAGATAATCATGTTATGGTATGAAATATGAAAATATATTTCATTTTCCTAATAGTTGATAGGTGATCTATATAATGAGAGTCAATCTGTCCCTATTATATATTCAAATTCTAACAAGGTAAGTATTATAATATTCATTGGAAGAATCTTCCCACATATGTTAATATAGGAAGAGTCCAACACTTGGGTTGAAATTATTTCACCACTTGGAGTTTTTGTAGATATCTCAACTTTTTGGTTTCAAGGATTCGATTTAACAGTTCTATAAAAATTTCAAGATTTAAAGGATAGTGTAAAACTATAATAAAATAATACATTTTCAATTTTTTAGGGAATATAAAGTGTACCTTGTACAACGTCCTTTTTTTACTCCACTTTAGTGGTAGTGATGGAATAATCCTTTCATTCCTCATTTGGATTTTTTGGATTGTGACACTGATTACCCTCACAGACTCGAGGGTCAGTGAACTAGCTTGTATAGTTCCCTTGCACCCTACAGTTTTAGGATTGAACCATGAGAGGTTATCTGCATTCCACTATGACATTATCCTCCTTCCTCATGTATTTTTTACATTAATGGGCGTGGTGGCCTTCTCTTCCAAACTTGAAACATTTCCCCATCCCTTTGAGGATGTTCCCATGATTCTATTTCCACACATTTTAAACATGTGGGTGGTTGACTTTTTATTCATCCTTTTTCATGAGATACAGTATATTGAAACTCTATATTTCACTTCTTATCACCATCACCATGGTAACATTTTCAAAAATTCATCTCCTATTTGAGAGAACATAGAAAAAATTCTTCATAACTACCAAAGTCTCTAATTACTATATCCTTTCGAAATATTGGTTTTAATGAACTAAAGTATCTATCAATTTTTATCATTTTTTATAACAAAACCTGAATCATACCTTGAAATCCTTGTGAAAATTTCCTCATAGACCGCTAAAGTATATACATCCAATTTCCATAATCTCTATTAATTATCTCAACATCTTTTTATGAAATTTTTTAAGGAATTACTAGTTAATAATCTTTATATTAATGTTTTCCCACATCATCTATTCAATTTCATCCTTAGGCTTGGTTTTCATAATAAAATACCACCATTAATCATCCTATCCATCTAGATGATAAACGGAAAGATTCAACTTCCCCATATCAGAACCCATAATAATAGAAAATATCTTCTATATCAGGTTGACCCACTATTCTGTAACTAGTGGATCAAAATATTCACTAAACATCAGTTTTTATTTCTGGGTAGAAAACATTTTATCCAATTTCTCCCTCTTAGGTGAAGGTAACTGTTCCACATTATTTATATTATTGTTCATAACCTAAGATTGATTGGAAAGAATCACCATGATATTTTGAACTACACCTCCCAAAGGACTGTGGATGTAATTTGGTTAAACAATACATGGTCCCTCCCATGAGTTGTTTTAATATTTTCTACTTGTTCCCACTATTATCTAAAATAGAAAATGTTAGAAAAAAAAATTAGTGAAAAATTCATCAATAATACATACCTTTTTAAAATTAACTCTATTAGAATATCATATGGGATACATATGTTTATAATTTTAAAAAAACCTTCTTGGCTGCTTTTAATTATTATCATACTATGAGTTTTTACAAATGTAATCCGGTCCTAATTCCCAAATTAACAAAATCATGATATGATACCAACTGTAGCGACTCTGATTTTGTTTATATTACTATTACATAATTTTAAAGATAATAATATAAAAACATTTCATGACCAGGATCCAAATATTTAGTGTCTTAATGAAATTAGAACCATACATAGCATTTATAAAATAAAAAAAATTATTTATTTAATTATTTCCTCTATAGCTTCATATGAGCCCTTTAATTATCCATAGTACATGTACTCATCTGAGGATATATATCAAAGAAAGGTGTGAGCCAAAATCCAAGTAATAGAACTTATACGAAAATGAAATATTATAATAAGGGGTGAACCTAATCTTAAAATCATCATCATAATCAGGTGAGGAAGAATTAGGTAAAGACACAGACTATGGCAAGGCATAAAAATAAATCATCATGTCTTAGTGGTTAACTACAACACGTAGTTGTGAACAAATATAGCATAATGTGAACACATATTTCAAATTAATAATGAGATAAATAAAATTACACAATGTATTAGAGAACTATATATTCATGGGAACACCTTTAAAATAATAACATTTACATTGTTCTATATTATTCTAGGTGCACATGTCGCATCATAACATTTACATTAAGATACATTCCATATAGAACATATATCTATCTTGAGAATAAAATAACCCATGGAAAGGAATGAGTTTCATTTAATAATAAAACCATCATAAAAATTGGGTTCAAAAAATGAAATAGGTAATAATGTACTTGATATATAATCATCAACCTTGAGTGGAGAAGAAACAATCTCAATAAGTAAAATGTTTGTGTGTTTGAAAGAAGAGTTCTTTTGGAAAAATATTTGTTTGTCATAAACTCAAGTATAAGACATGTATATCCCATAAAAGGATTTATAATGAAGTATAAATGAAATATACAAAATATTCATACTGAAAATGGGGACAATGAGGAAAAATCTATAGAAAGAGATTTCTGTTCAAGAATTCCCCTTACCTTATGTTCAAATGCTTTATTCACTTTAATATAATATATAATCACATTATATTATTAAATTTACAACTAAATAACACTTTATACATAAATATTATTCATTATGGATTTATTAAGTTCATTTATGGGCTTTTATATGAGTTATAGAGTTTAATTTCATCATTCAATATTGTTCGTTTTCTTAGTTTTTATGATCAGTTCACTTGTATGCATGAGTGGTAGTTCATGTAAAATTTGGATAAATAAATAGAATAGTTATTATACTTTAATGATGACATTAACGGATTTTAAATAATATTTAAATTTATTTTGTTATATGGTATGAGGATAAACCATTAGATAAAAGTTAATGATGATCAATTATGGTTAATTTTGGCAGTTTTTCAAGTATAACGAACTTGTTTTGTTTTATCATTTAGTATTTTATATATAAGTTAGTTATAAAGAATAAATAGGGTTATAAAACAAATTTTAAAATATTATTAAATAGTTATAATTTTTTTCATTAACCTCATTTATGTCATGAATGGAAAATGATATTTCATTTCCCATGATGTTGGTAAATTGACACTTTATTAGCAATGATATCATTTTTATTATAAAAGAGAGAAAGGAAGTAGTTTAATGATGGGTATTACATTAACATGATGTAATTCTAGTATATCATACATTGTAGAGTTAACATTACATTTGGAAAACATAAGCTGAATTGAAGAGAAGAGAAGAAATTAAATAAAATTGAAATGAAATTAAAAGAAAAAGGAAGAGGATTTAACGTTATGGATTTATCATCGTTGAGAACCACCATGGGGAAAAAGTTTTTCTATTTCGATGATTCAAAGAGCTACTAGAAGTCATAGAGGATATTAGATAGAGGTTTGGGTAAAAGTTTTACTAGGGTTAATGCTTGAGAGTTTTTAATAGAGGAAGGGGTGAGGGTGGTATTTATAGTGGAGGAGAATTGTGTTTTCTCATTATTTGATTCATTAGTTTAATATTTTTCTCAAGACAAGAGATAAAGTTGATTTGTGAGACTAAATTAATTAATTTGACTAAGTGAATTTAAACCAATGGTTCTTACATCATCCATGACTAAATAAATATTATATTTAACCTATAATGTATATATATTGTAAATAATAGTATTTTACTACTCACCAAAAATTCTAGTATTTCATAAAAATACTAAAAATCCACCATGAAATTTTTTTGACATATAGAATTAAAAAAACAAATCCATTATATGAAAATAAATATCTAAATATGGGTAATTTAATTTTTAATTAAAATAATCATTTACATGGAAAATATAGATTTTTATATTTTATTCAATTTTACAATGGATTGATAAATTGCATAAGGTATCATAAAATTATCATAAAATCATAAGACGAAAAAATAATAAGTTATGATTACTTTTTATGAAAATAAAATTTCTTTTAAATTATTACATTAATCATAAAATTGTAATATAATATTTGTGGCTTATAAAATGACATTAATTAATTAAATATTTTTTAAAAAATTATTTACTTAGACTATGATATAATTATACCCTAATTTCAGTAATAATAGAAATAAAATTTATTTATACTTTCACAGGTGAGGTTATTATTTATTTTTCCAATTTATTATTTATAAGGGTCATATTACTATTCCTAAGGACAAAAAATATTTCATCAGTATTCTTTCCTTAACATCTATATATACTTATTATTTCATTAATTATTTGTTCAAAAACTTTTTACTATGGTTAATAAGGGATTTTATGTTATTTATACTATATGACATTACTATATGAAGGGAGACATTCCATTGAAAAATGTTCTGTTCGTTACATAAACTATGGAAAAAGAATTAATTGGTACATCATCTATAGAATAATATTCATGTAACAATTAATTTTTTATGCATAAAATATAATTTTAATATAATCTATGAAAGGCGGATATGAAAAATGAACCGCATTAACATTATGGAGAAAAAAGCTATATGCATAGATGAGTAACATTTCCATTTCTCAAAAAATAACTATTATTCTATATATAAATAACAATAATTATATCATAAAAACATATAAATTATTAATATAAACTAATATATATCATCACTGTGATCTGCTAGAGTAAAAAGAATCACATCGTTTCATGGATGTGGTAGTCCACCCAAACAAATGTATGAGATTATCATTTTTAAATTGATATAATTTTAATATTATATGATATATTATCATTTAAGTATGAAAATATGTTACCAATATAATATTTCAATATTTACTCAATCATTATAACTACTAGTGCGAGGCGGTGATAGAAATCGAATTACATAAGTTTGCGGGGTGTTAGTCAAACATACACATAAATGATGGTTTCATTTCTCATTGTATCGAAGATGAGATGCATATAGGGTATAAAATTGACATAAAAACATTTAAATATAAACAATTCAATGTTTTTATTACTTAATTGTCTTTTAATAATTTTATATGGAGAAATAAGAAAAAATATCACTAAGTCATTCGATTAAAACATATACATTTTTTTAGAAAATTGCATTTTCTTTAAACATTACCCCCTTATAGATTTCTTTTATGACCAAAATAAAACCTATAGAATGTGTTATGTTATTTTAGGAATGTATTTATTAAATTCTTGTCCAAAAATTGGCTCTTTATGTGTGTATATAAAAGATGTATGAGTACCCTTTTTTATTTGAGGGAAGGGTACTCTTGGAATTCATTATAGTATTTAATTAATATTAAAATATTTTAATTTTTAAATAGCCCTGTAATTAAAAAAATAGAAGATAATTCGAGGTTAAAACTAAATTATCTCATAAATAAAATTCTTACTTTCTTGGGTTATCTTTTCAACAGTATCTTTTGGAATTAGCACCTTGTGAACCTTTTTAAAAGTTACAATGATAACAAAGTTCATTACTAACATGTGGTCAATATAGTTTCTATGAAAGTAAAATTAAAACCTTTTAATGAAAATTGTTGATATTTTTATTGATATAACATTAAATTAACATAATATAGGTATTTTAGGATTTTTAAGTCCATTGATAAACTATTATTTATTATAAATTATCGTTAATGTTATTTTTTGAACGGTTCATTTAATTTGACTTTTAAAATAGTATGATAGCAATGAAATTCAAATATATTCATTTAAAATATACATATAATATTATATATATCTTAAAAATTCTGGGAACACAATCATTCCTTCTATATATTTATTTAATATTTTTTGAATAATTTATTTTATTTTTATATTAATTGAATTAATACTTTGTGTGTGTTCCGTAATCATTTATGTATCTTATTTCAGAAATTAAGATTTGGAAAAAAAATTATGATAATTTTTTTTAAATAATAATTTGTGACCTAAGATGAATTTTTTATATCATTTAAAAAAATATTATAGATATTAAATTTTTAAAAGTGATATTTTTTATATTTTATTTTATTTAAATATTAAAATAGTCCAAATCAAAGAAATATGGCACAAATATTCCTTATTATTGAAACATATTTAGACATAGAATACATTAAATCATAAAAAAGGATAAAATAGATTTTGAGGGTCATTTTGTTCAATTATAATATTATTTTTAACATTAATTACAAGATTTGTTGTTACCATAGTGAAAATTATTTTCTATGGTTACTACTCATAATGATAATAAATAAAATGAAAATATTTTCTAAATTTAGACCTAATGATTCAAAATATGTTAATCCATCTTTCCAAATCCAATTTCTATAGGTGGAATTTTTTTTAGGAATAAAATATAAATCACAATGAAAAACAGTTTTTTCATAAAAATGTGTTTTTATGTATATATTTTTTACATCAAATTCTAAAATATAATTGATTCCAAAGAACATAATTAAAATATTAATAATATAATAGTACTAATATTACTTTGAAACCACTATTAAAATAATTAACTTCAATATTTCTTAAATTAAAAATACAATTTTCAATAAAAAGAGAGACCTTTATCACTATTCAAGAAAAAAATCTGTATTTTCCGAAAAATCTCAAACAAATCTCTAGAAGATAATTTTTATATTATAATTTATAAAATTTTATTATTTTTTAAATAAAATTTCTAAAAGTTCTAAAATTAATTATAATATTTAATAATAAAATTAAATAAAAAACAATTTCTGACGAAATTATATTTTAAAATAAAAAAATGTCTTTTCTTAAAAATGAGATATTATTCAATTAGAATTAATAAATAATTTTTTATGAAGTATGAACTTTTAAAGTAATTTTTATAATGTTGTTCTTCCAATTTATATAGTAAATTTTAATGGCTATGATATATGGTATGTATAAAAAATAATATTTTAAAAGTGTATTATTATTTATTAAACTTTGTGTTACACATTGTTTACACTATCAAACAAATTGATCTTCTAAATACTTAAGTGTTACATTCTACCGACATAAATAAATAGTTTTCTCATAAATTTTAATTATACTTGGTAGTCAAGGGTTTTACATTTAAATTTTTTTTATTGGAGACCGACATTGATTTTTTTTAAAAACATCATATTAAAAATAGGGAAGAGTAAATAAGATGTTTAAATAGATAACCACATAGCCAATTCTATAAATAATACATTATTGGGAAAAAAATATGGATTTTGACAAAAAAATAATTCCCATGAAAAATATACTATAACAATTTTATTTTTCCATTGTATGTATAGGGAATATTTTATGTAGTATTTTTAAAGCTGGGTACTGATTCTGTATAGGATTTTGGGGATGATAGAGCCATGATGTTGATATCTTAAGTAATTATATCACATACAATAATTATTAAGGAAACAATGAAAAAAACCCCAATTTTTGCATGAGATAAAAAATTTTAGAATGCCATTATATACGGAATTCATGTTTTACCTTAGGCACACCAAAACCTATGTGTGCATTAGGGGTTTGTCTTAGTGTGTTCATGGGAGGATGATAATTAAATAAATTGATGTATTAATTTATTTTTTATTACATTTCATGACCTAAATCCTTCTCAATTTAAACCGGGTTATGGGAATATCATAGGGTTAACCACATAACCTTAGGTAATAGGAGAGAGGGCATGGAGAAGATATTTGGAGAATGATGACTAGATCATGGATCAACTATCATTATTGAGGATTTTGACTTCACAATCTATGTTCATGGATCAATCCAATTATATCATCTTTTACGATTATTTATCATTTATTTATCCAAAATTGTGGTAGGTTGTTTGCTTCATATGGACTTATCCCCATTTTTCATCTCATGTTGAACATGAATAAAATCTCCAAAACAATTTGATTTGGGAGTTGATCACTGATTTATGAATGGATAATGTTTTGATTATTTCTTCTTCATTTTTCTTTATCATCATAATTAATTGAGGCCATCCCAGAAAATATTCATGGTTCATTCATTATGTTTTCCGTTTTGTCTAGTTCTCCCACTGTTCATCACATGTTCATCATAAACATTTCCTTTTATAGTGTTTTGACAAATACACAATATGAGATCATTATGGAATATACCATTGGATAAATTTATCAATTCTATGGGTTTGTGTTCTTCAACAATGACATGCCAGAGTTGTGAAAACAATGACAAGAGATTAGGGATGGACTAAAGGACGCCATTTTCATATATTTTAGTGTTATGGTAATGTTGGGCGATGACATATGATTCTCAAGAAAAAAGAAGTGGTTGAAATCTAGCTATTGCTGGAAGCTAGGTTTGGTGAAGACCAAATCCACATTTAATGGGAATGATTTATGTCATACGTAAAGGAGGAGAATACATGAGATATATTGTGTGTGGTCTAGTGGTTTTTGGAAGCTTCTGAATTACACACCATGTAGTTCAGATGAACAAATGAATTTTAGTCCCCTCTACGTGGTGGTACATGTATATGAATTGAGTTAAATATAATACATCATGTGATACTATCACATTCTGTGTGACTCAAATCCTTTTTGATTGGTGTGTATAGGGACTACATGCCCTAGAAGCCATGTAGGTCTATATACCATGTGTGTCAAATCACATGCTATGTAACCCTTAAAAAATGATGGACTATACATGGTGTATATTCCTAGATATCCATATATCCCCCTACTCTATGTGGTTTGGGTAAGATACTATATACTATGGATAGTGCCTAGGCCTCATAATAGTTAGTGCACATGGGCATGACCATAAAACATAGGCATGGTCCAAAGTATGCAAGATTGAACAAATAGAATATGCCATGTGTCGCCCAACCTCTATATGAAATGAACCTCTAGTGGACATGGATTGTATCTAGAGGATGAAATTTCATTATAGACTATAAGATAATGGTATATCCCAACTTATTGAGACAGTTAATGTACAATATTGGTCACAAAATATATTCTATTTAGGGAAATTTGGATCCCTTGATATTTTACATTTCATATTTACTTATTTGATACTTGTATTTGGGACAAAAAATATCCTATCCTAAGTTATTTTATATGTTTAACACGATGAGGGACATCATTTTGGAAGAAAAGGTATGATTTGAGGTTATTCTAGCAAGGTTCTTCTCTGAGTGATGTTTATCTAATTGTAGTGACTAAGTGTCTTTATTAGAGTATTACCAAAGTTGGTACCCCCAATCTCACTATAGGGAATGGGTCCCCCATATCATTTAGAGATGAAGAGTAAGAACCCCCCACCATTATAAAATATACATGGGAACTATATATATATATATATATATATATAATGTAACCCCCTATCACTGAGATCTGGTGGGGAGTGGATCCTGCACTAGAGACAGCTCTCCCTCAGTGTTGGAGAGTTGTAGTGAATTGCAATCCCACTACCCTGATTCTTGATAGTTTAAATGGGAAACATGTCTAAGAGATATATCCCCATCAGTTATTGAAAAGTGTGGTGAGGTGGGATCCTTCCACACCGATTCAAGGGAGGTTACATGTGATGCATGGGTAAGAGACAGATCCAACTCCATTGTGGAAATAGTGGAGAGGTGTGGGTCATCCACATTTATTTTTAAGAGGTTATGTTTGTCGAATGGATACAGGATACCATCCACTTGTCTATAAAGAATATAGATTAGGTGGGATCCCACTACAATGATTCTTGTGTTGTTGTGAGTGTTTATAAGCATCAGAGATGGATCTTTGAGATTTGTAGGCCAAATCATTACTCAGAGTTGTCGATGGAAATAGAGATCCACTTTATCTCACTGTTCAGGTTTATAATTGAGAATTGATAGGTTCTTATTATAGATGTTTTCTTGTATTCTTATGAACATTCCTTCAAGGTGATGAGTTGACTACTCACCCCTGATGCTTTGTGTTTGGTGGTTTCGATGCATCCTATTTGGTATGATTATACTCACCCATGAATGGGATCTTCTAGAACATGTCATGTATTTTATAAATGAGAGGAATTTATTTGGATTTCTATACAGACCAAGTGTGGGTGGAGCTTAGTTTGATCAGGTTTATTCTAGATGGATCTCATATGGATCTAGGGGTTTCTTATGGGTAGATTCACCCCATGTTCACAGTAAGGTGAGTTATTTTATAGTTATTGGTGGGCTTGTACTTTTACCTTTACACTTTCGTTATACTACTTGTTGTACAATGATGTGAGATTTGTGTTATGAAAGAATATAAAGTATCTAATGTTAATATTTTATAACAGAATCTAGTGTATATATATTTCTATGTGCATATGAGTACTTTATGCTAAGGTCGCCCATGTGTGAGATATGCCTACTCCGAACTTGTCTCTATACCCTGACATTTTGGAGGTGGGATTGGGGTGTCACGCTTAGCTTTTCAATAATTTGAAAACCCTTTATTGTCTGGGTTGTGACAAAGTGGTATCAAAATATGACATATTTGGACTAGTGTTTTGATATTTTCCATCTAAGTGGTTTTGGATGGGGAATACGAGGGACTGGGGAAACTATGTTTTAGTGTCTTGAGTTAGGATCTCAGGATAGGGAAATCAATATTATTTTGACACAAGGAATATAAATTTACTAGGAAAATGATAACCTACTTTTTTTCATGACATTTGTAGGAACATGTTGTTGGGAAAACAATGGTATATAGATTATATAGGAATTGGTTGTGGATTCCATGTCCTTGAGTAGTAAAATCCCAATATATTCTCTTTCATCATGGTGATTATATATAATTTTCAATATCCTAACATGATAATAGTTAGTTATGAATGAATGGTAGTGTGAAAATTATGAATATTTTAGTGATGTGTCTTCAATTTAGTGATCTATTCTTGAACTGTTCCCTCCAGACGAGTATAGAGTTGTGCTTCCACCACATTAGTTGTACATAGACCCAACTCCAGTGGTCAAGAAATATTATTTTCCTCATGTTGAGTATTTTATGGATCTATAAATACATAGAAATGGTGTGAATAGGCTTAGTATGTCACATGAGTCCCAATGATTGAGACCGCTCAATTTTTACAGAGAACCTGACCCTTAGGTGTTGTAGGATTAGAACGAGGAATGGTCTATGTTTTATAGAATGTGTAAACTCTGAATAATTAAATAATTGTTCTCATGACTGTTATTCTTCATCGATAATCAATTATATAGTAGGGTTTTTACATTAAGATTCTTGATGAGGTTACCCTCTCATAGGAAGAGACTAACATCTCTCCAAATAGAAGTAATTTTCAGAAAACCCATGGGTAAATGTGGTTTAGCTACAGGTGGAGGATTGTGTTTTCTATGTTGTGAAGGAAACCTCCTAGTGAAATGTTACTCTAGATAGCTAGAATTAATAAGGGTGATACAGTGTAATATTATATCCTTGTGTGATTGATTTCTGATGTGGCTTCAAAGATGCAATAAAGTGGGACACTTCTCCCACCAAGATGTGTTCTTATGATATGATTTAAAACATTATAGAAAATAAAGTTCCTCCAAAAGAGGATATAATATATTGGTGATATATTTTTTCATTTGAATTGGATTATTGAAGATATTTGTGTGGTCTATGGTGTGAGAGTTGGACTGAGATTTGGATAATGGGATGGGAAGGTAAAGTAAAACTTCTAGCGGTAGGATATTGTGTCCCAACATATTTGAGTGTGGTCCAAGGTATGATCTGTGTCTTCTATAATAAATACGTAGTTTTTATATAGTAATAATAATTATCACATATTTTATCCCCTATTTAATTACCAGTGATTTTTGTAGAGTCTTGTTTCTCAGCACTTGTATTTAGTGGCTCTAGAGGAGAAGATTCATGGATCACACACTTTTGTAGATAGTGTGAAAAGACTATTGAGGATATACATCCTTACATAAAACATTTCACACATGGAAATGAGGCCATATGTTGTTTTAATCAGTATATACTAGTTTTATAACATTCATTCTTTGTTTATTGTTACCAGTGAGGCTTTAATTATATCTAAGTTAGTGGTATATAACTTTCATTCTTTGAAGTGAAGTGATTCTAGAAAGAGTATGATTAGCTTGGGTGAAGGAGAATATATCCTATTTCTTATCATTTGTATTATATAACCATTAGTGTTGTTAATTCTACGATATTTCTATTTCCTATGATGATGGAGGATTAGGATGATATTTTCCCTAAGTATATGTCTTGATTACCACCCATCTATGTTTTTTATTTTATATTGTCATGCACTCAGGGACAACCTGATATCTATTCCAGAATATCAGATGATCTTGTCTAACTCTGAGAGATAATAATGTGGTAAGAGAATATTTAGATTATGGGATTTGTTATACTCAGTGTATTACATTAGAAAACCCATTTTTTTCTCTGAAAAGGTGGATATAACCTTGTGGTTAGATTTTGAGTGACATTTTCTGAATAGAGTTATTGTGAGAAGTAGCATCCACCTTTGATAATCATTAACTTCATCAACCAATAGTTAATGATGAAGTGGATATCAGATTTTGACTTCAGGATGAGTTATCACTAAATTTGGGTTTGAGAAAATATTATACCAAAGGTGTATTTTTAGAACTTTTATGAAATATTTGAGTTCATAGTGATACCCCTCAGTGTGTTGAACATTCTAGTTTTGTTTGTGAGATTTATTCACTATGTCCTTCAACCCTTCTTGGATTTTTTTATTGTAGTCTTCATCAATGGTATCATTGTGTGCTCAATGTAAGATGTGTAACACCTAGAATAATGGAGTATGGTTTTGGAAAATCTCCAAGCGTGTCATATTTATATGAATCTCTTGAGGTTTTGGTTTTGTATTTAGACGATCCACTTCCTATGTTCCATATTCATTGATTTGGAGGTGATATGTGACCATCAAATTGTTCAGATAGAGCATTCTTTTTAGCCACACATGAGTGTGGTCATGGTAGAAGATTCTCATTACAGGTATTTTCATTATCTATTGTGGAGTGAGGTGGTGGAGAAATATACCACTTTTTATTTGACCCTTAATGAAGAGGATAGTGTATTATACCTCCAGTTGATAGTTATAGATTCTACACCTCTTTATTTAATCAGGGTGTAAAAATAGGGTACACTAGTAGTGAGAAATTTCATTACTACATATCCACATTACATGTTCCGGATTAATTATCTGAATATGGGGAGAAATTCATCATTATTGGAGTATGAATGATAATAGTAGACATTATTTGAGAGCTGTTGATAAGTATATTTCATTCATTCCCATAGAAGTTCATCCATGAGGGGTGTGGATTTATCTAGATCCTCTAGTATAATTTAGGGAAGCCATGGATTTTTTGGTGTGTTTTTGAGTAATCTCTCTATGATTATACTATCAATAGGTGAATTTAGAGGTTCCCAAATGAAAATAGATTTGTGATGTTATCATTTTGGTTCTTTTATTGGACCATCCATGATCAGAGATAGGTTGCGACACAAGCATAATAAACATAACCGGTATCACCATGTTGGCTCACATCCCAACCATCAGAGAGAAAAGTATAATAGAGAGTTTTGTATGAATTTTCATACAATTAGTATCTCATCATCCTGGATCTTTATTAGTGATAATTTTATAATTTGATTACCAGTCCACATAACTAAAATGGGGAGGATAATAGAGGTTTTTAGTGTCTAGTTTCAGTTGATCGTAGTGTTTGTACTCTAGATATATATCTAGGAAAATGAGAACCATTCATATTTTAGATAAGATTACTTAGGTTTTCATATTAGTTCGTGTTGTAGTTGGAAGGATATTCAATCATTTGTGGATATTTCATATCAAAATACTTACCAATCAATCATCTGGGTATCACCATTCGATGAAATTAATTGCAGACCATATTGGTCAGTGATGTATTGGTCAGAGCTAGTGTGAAACAACAAATATGATCCAAAAATTTGTGAATGCGATGGTTAGAATAAGTGAAATTCATCCATGGGAAAATTTTGGTTTCCTAGTGATGTAAAGAGTCTTATTTGTACTGATAATAGAGGCCTTTGGAGTTTGATGAGGGTTATATGGTTTCGAGAGATCTCCTATTGACGAGGACATAAAATATTCAGTCAAGGCTGTAAGCTGTCTCTAATGATCATTAGTCTTTTTTTTCAATTTTTTCATCGGGTTACCAAGGATGAGAACTTCTTACCCATACCACCACTTTTAGGCGGAGTATGAAATGTATTCCATGTTTTCTAGATAAAGATACATGGGCATAACTTATTTCATGGTTTCTGTTGGGGCAAGATATAAATTTATGATGGAGTTACATTTTTGAGGATACCGATGGTGTTGGAGAATATATAGAATAATTCCCTTCATGGGAAATATTTTTCCTTAGATGTGTGCTTATTTGAAGCATGGGAACCTAAGGAAGAGAAAATTTTTGTTGGTGACCTATATGATAAATTAGTATCCTCACTTGTGAGTATGTTTTTTTGGATGAAAATACCTAAATGTGTAGAGAATGTAATGAATCTAATTTTTAAATGTAATAATTTGGCGTAATTTTCCGAAATATATTTAAATTCAGGCGATGGGTTATAAATTGATTCTAGAGCCTAGAGAGCATCTGTGTTAATATTTTAAATATAATATATCACACACATGTAGTTTTTATAAAATAATTAATTACCCCTAGAATCTTATCTTGAGGTGAAAATCTGAGACTAGTATTGAATTGAAGGTGTCATTTTTATAATAGGAATGACATAAACTATGTGTGCATTTGGTGTTTGGATTAATGTTGTTGTTATTGGTTGATGATAATTATATATATATATATATATTAGTTAATATATGTCATAACCTAACTACATATATATTTAAACATAGTTATAAGACGATTCTATAGTAAGGCACGTGATTCTAAATATTTGGAGTGATAGAATGGATGATAGCTTTGACGAATTATGACCTCATTATTGGTCAATGATCTATTCTAATGAGTTTCCCTTTGACATAGGATTTCATTGATTTCACCTACATCACCTACCAGAAACCATTTTTCATCATTGATTTATCCTAACTGACAGTATGGAGTTTTTTAGTTGGATTTATTGTGGTTTTTTATCCTATGATGAAATTGAATCAAATCTCCTAAAAATTTGTTTTTCAAGTTGGTCGTTAATTTTTGTATATTGGTTTACCTTTCTTAGGATATAAATATATGATGTTTTGATTATTTATTATTCATTCATCATTTTCATGGTAATAGATTGGGGCTAACTTGAAAAATGGCCATGGTTTGTACCTACTATTTTTATTTGGTTCATTTCTCCCATCAGTCTTCTAGTGTTCATCATTGACAAGTCCTTGGACTAATGGTTATATAAATACCTAGTAAGAAATAATTACAAGTCACTCTTTGATGAAAAAAATCATTATTGTGGGTTTTTGTTCAATATATACAACATTATTGGGAGGTGATCATAATGAACGTGGATTAGGGATGGATCAGAGGTCATTATTTTCATGGTTTTTGGACTTCCAATGATGTGGAAAGATGAAAAAAGAATCCCAAGTAAAAGGTATGGCTGAAATATTTCCATTATAGATGGATTATCATGAACCGTCCCCCGGGGCCCGTGTCGTGACAACCCCAAACCTGCCTTCCATAGGCCACGGGTTGCCGACTTGCATTAAAGGTGTAAAAAACCCTAAGCTAGGAAGGCATTGACTTTATAGTAGTAACACACACACACAAACAGAGTAAGCTAGAAGCAAAGCACTAAGTGAAAACTGTATACTAAAAGTAGTGCTGAATGTAAAGGGGCCAAAAATACAAGTCCAATAGTAATGTACAGGTACAACAGAAAGTAAGTACAACTGAAAAAGGTACAACAACTAAAAAGGGAATCACTTGGAATGTCCACTGAGTATCCTACATGAAGGGTAGGTACAGAAGTCCACCTCAGCACTCCATGTCTATCAGTTCGCTCCATGTGTCGTCTCACCTTGTGGTCCACCTCTGGGTACCATCTGGTCCTAGATCGCTCTCAGCCTCATCAATTTTGTCCATCATCTGCATCCAACACAATGATGTTCGGGCGTAGCGCGTGCAGGGGTGAGTATAACAATACTCAGTAGGGACCCCTAGGCTCCTGAAGGTCTCCCAGAATCCACGAAGGATAAAACACTGAAGAAAGATACAAACATGAAGTATCAACCAGCTATACTTAGGTATATGCCCATACATATACCTATGTTATCAATCACAGTTAGGCTCCAACTCTCGAGACCAATCACAACCCAGTCCACACAAGAAAGAAGTCACTCACATTGATGATAATGATTGAAAGTCAAAACTCAGCTCACACATGTATACACAACTCAAAGAGAGAAAGATATGATTATCAGTAGCCACTGAATAATATTTCACTGTCAAATGGAGGATACTTGAAGAAACATAGAACAATATTATTTCATTACTGTTGAACCCACAGAGGATTCAGTCCAGCCTCATTGCTGTCGAACCCACGGAGGATTCAGTCCAGTCTCCTTGCTGTCGAACCCATGGAGGATTGAGTCCAGTCTCCTTGCTGTCAAACCCACTAAGGATTCTGTCCAGTCTCCTTGCTGTCGAACCCACGAAGGATTTTAGTACAGTTGTCATCATCATCAAACCCACAGTGGATTCTAGTACAGTAATCGTCGTCATTGAACCCATGGAGGATTCTCGTACGGAAGTCATCGCAGTCGCAGCCAGCTCTAGGGTTTTCGAACATAGCACGCTCGATTCCGGAAGGGTCCGCTCCTCGAGCCAAGGGGTCAATAAATCAACAATCACGAAGTCTAGAGTTGATGTATCCAGAAGTTCCGTCTCATTAAAAGGAACTCAACGAGATAGACAGTGCGTCAATCAGATGCTCGGTTTGAGAGATATTGGATTTTCCATTCCAGGGGCCCGGTTGGAATTATGCTTGTTCCAAACCTGGCCATTTTCAAAAGTCTTTTAAAACTCAATTAGAGTGACACAAAATAACCACTTCATCACGATGGTCCTAGTGCCGTAGATGGCGTGTGAATCAGACGCATGGCCGCGATGTTATTCTCATTTAAGCGTAACGGGCATGGCCCGTTAAGCCCAGTGGGCTAGCGGGTCTGACACGGTGAAGCACGCTGCCCGGCCCGGCACAGCCTTGCCCCACGGGGGCAGCCCGGCAGGCAACGGCTGGGCTGAGCGATGAGGGGGGGGGGGGCTTCTTTTCGAATCCGGCGGCGCCCTCCTATCCGGCTGGCCGATGCTAGCCGGTTTTCCCGACTCAAGCGGCCCGCATGGGCGGTCCGTGGTCCTTCCGTGCAGAACCTGTGGGTGCCATGGCCTCCATCAACCTAGCCGGCAGGTGTCCCGTCAGATCTTCACCGAAGAGACCTGTGGAAAGTGGGTAGTGGTCCTCCGCAGCGCGGCACCCCTTGTGGTGCCATGGTCTCTTTGGTCCGGTCGGCTTTAGCCAGCTGGTTTTTCATCGACCGTGCATCCCGCAGATGCGGTCCTCGGTTCCTATCCACACGGCTGGCATACAGCTACCGCTTTCTCCGGTCACCGCCACCCCTTCCATAACTGTCACCATTGAAATAGAACAAGGATTATCGGAGGGTCGTTAGGTCGTGTTCGTTCGGCCCGCGCCCTCCGCGTTAGGCAGTATCAATTGGCTGAAGACAAATTAAGAATTCACCAAGGACGAGATATAATTTCATTCACTTCAAATTATATCAAACCCCCTACCTCATAATTGACGTCGCATGTCATCGAGCTAAAGAAGACGAGCGTTGCTGTAGTTGGGCGTCCTGGATGAATGGTGTCGTCCTGTCAACAATGGAGGAAGAGTCATTGTCGTTGACGACTCTTCTCGCGAGCGGTGTCTTCTCCCTTGACGTAGAGGAAGGAGAAGATAGGAGAATTCGTGGAGAATTCTTATCCGATAGAGTATGAAATTCTTCGTGGAAGAATAAATATCTCCTCTAATTCTCAAAATCCCCCCCCCAAATATTTTCCAATCAAATATTATATTAAGCCTCTCCATTTTTAAAAGAATTTCCATGCAATTCAAATTGTTTCAAAAATTGGATGTACCAATTAATTATTGAAGTAATTAATTATTTGGGGTGGAATAATCAATGGGTGGAAGGTGATAAATATTTAAGGGAGAAAGTGGAGAGTTATAAGGATTAATAAGGGTTTCATGGGGGTTTAAGGGGGTTAAATGAGGAGTTGATGGGTTAGGGGATCGTGCAGGCCCCACCACACTTAGTTATATCCTCCCATGGGAAGTTAGGTGGGGCATGGTCCCCACCTCCAACTTCCCTTTGGAGGAATTAAATTCCAGTTAAAATAAAATTCCAACACAACAATTTTATTTAAGTCTTAATGAATCCCCAAATATTAACTACTAGATACGACAAAACGCAACTGTGGTAAAGGTCCCCTTAAAGGAATATTGGTGCTGGGAGTTCATCGGTGCCCTCAGATTTCAATTTCGAGCATCAGTTCAAATTATATAAAAACCCACACGTACGTTTTCTGAACATACCCAAACAAAACATTAGAAATTGATTCTGGGCACACCTGGCCTCAGAATCAGGAGCTGTTAGACACCGCAGACTCGTAAAATTACAATGTATTTAAGAAAAAAATCTCCTTGAAATTTCCTAGTCTTTACATTACTCCCACCTCAGGGATTTACATCCTTGTAAATCTACAAATCACACTAGGGAATCAAATGAGGGTATTGGGCACGCATCTGAGATTCCTGCTCCCATGTACTCTCCTGGAGGTTCCTGTGATGCCAACGAATGCACACCAGAGGAATCGACCCACCACGTAGGACCTTCTCCTATCGATCCTCTATCTCCATTGTGACCTCCATGAATGTCACCCCGTCATCTATTTCCTGCTCCCCATGATCGATGATGTGGGTCGGGTCATGCACGTATCTCCTCAGCTGAGATACGTGGAAGGCGTCGTTCACCCAATGCAACTGAGGTGGAAGGGCCAAGCGGTAATCCAAATCACCTACTCTACGGGGACCTATAAATGTCTGATGAATCAAGGAGACTACTTACCGGCTCGGCCAAATCTCAATAAACCTCGTCGAGGTGAGACCCGTAGGAATACGTCGTCCCCATCCTCGAAATCTAGTGGCCTCTGTCTCCTATCAGCATAGGACTTCTGTCTGATCTATGATGTCTTCATCTACTCCTGGAAAATCTACTCCTTCTCAGTCATTGCCTGAACCATCTCTGGTCCTACATGTTCTGACTCCCCTGGGTCAGTCCAACACAGAGGTGTTCTGCAGGGTCGGCTGTACAGTGGCTCGTAAGGTTCCACCCCGATGGTGGGGTGGTAGCAGTTGTTGTACGAAAACTCCACCAAGTCTAAGTGATCCTCCCAGCTGCGACCAATGTCTAGGATAGATGAAAAGAGCATGTCCTCAAGTGTCTGAATGGTCTCCTCTGTCTGGCCATCCGTCTGAGGATGGATGGTGGTGCTCAGACGTAGCTGCATCCTAAAAGCCTCATATAACCCCTCCCATATCCAGGAAGTGAATTGAGCATCTCGATTGGAAATGATAGATGATGTAACACCATGATTTCGTACGATCTCATGAACGTAGAGGCGTCCCAAGATCTCTACTGAGCCTTGCTCACTATTCTGTAGGACGTGGGCCGACTTGGTTAGTCGGTCGACAATCACCCAGATAGAGTCGTGTCCTCTAGATGTACATGGAAGCCCTATAAGGAAATCCATGGATATCCTGTCCCAACTCAACTTTTGGACCTCTAAGGGATATACCAAGACTGCTCGTACCTGGTGCTCTGCCTTCAATTGCTGACAAGTGAGGCATCGTGAAACGAACTCTACTACAACCTTCTTCATACCCGGCCACCAGTGTTGTCGTCTGAGGTCCTGATAAATCTCTGCCACTCCTAGATATACCGCTAGAGGGGAAGTGTGAAACTCTCTCATCACATCCTCCTATAGTGCAACTGGTACCATAGTACATCCCCTAAAGAGGATGACCTATTCCTCACCTTCAGAAATTCATCAGACACCAATCTTGTGGATATCTGAGCACATCACGTCTCACAGTCAACGTCCCCACACAGTGCCTCCCTGACTTTCTGAAGAAGTGGAGGAGTGACTGTGAGAGACAGAAGAAAGGATGCTCCATCTATATCCACAAAGATATCTGCAACGCGGCTAGATGCTTTTTTTCCTCTCCTAGCAGATGAATGCCCGATCTCTTGCAGAGAGAATCAGCTACAGCGTTCCCCTTCCCAGGAGTATAGACTATCTCAAAGTCATAGTCCCGGAGGAACACGAGCTATCGTTGATGTCTCTGGTTCAGGTCCTTTTGTGAGAAGATGTACCTGCGACTCTAATGGTAAGAGTAGATTGTAAAACACTTTCCCATCAAATAGTGTTGTCACATCTTCAACGTGAAGCCCGCTGCTGCTAACTCTAGGTCGTGGGTAACGTAGTTCTGCTCGTTCTGTCATAGCTGTCGTGAACCATATGTGATAACTGCTCACACCTGCATCAGGACACACCTGATTTGGGTACCTGATGCATCGTAGTAAAATACGTACCCTATTCCCTCCTCCGATAGCCTCAAGATAGGTTCACTAGTCAATCTTTGCTTCAGTTCCTGAAAGTTGTGCTGGCATCTGCAGGATGGGTCGGGCAGTCTCGAGCCATGTGACCCTGCCCGCCGCAGGCATAGCACAGCCTGCTCCTCGTATGGATGGCTCTATTTTGGGTGCCCCACACAACCAATCCTATATCCTGAGGTCGCCCACCTATTTGACCAGTTCGCTTGGACTTCAGTGTCATTTGTCAACTGCCGGCTGTAGAAGACTCCTCTACAATCGGAAAGCCCTACGGAAAGGGATTCAGCTCCTGAGCCCACACATAATGTAGAGTTTCTGGTATAAACTCTGCCCTGAAAAGGACCTCGAATTCTCCCCATGTGAGATTCGCCTCATCGAACAACTGGAGCTTCAGGCTCCACCACCACTCAGCTACTCCCTGAAAGAGACTAAAATCTAGGTACACCATCAAGTCAGCAGGTGTCCCGACTATGTGGAAATCTCGTGCTACAACCTCCAGCCAGCACCCGACTATCTGAAAATATGTCTAGCCTCAAAACCTCAGAGGTATCTACTGCTGGAACTTATGAAACGTGCTTAGATGGCGTGCACTCTCTTCTGCTGGGGCTAGTGGTATCGGGGGTGACTCTACTATGATGGGGACCTACACTGAGGCCTCGTTGCTCGGTGGGCTACCATCCCGTACGTAACTCAGAACCCTAGCTGGTTGACTTTGTGGGGCCATCCTGAAAAGAAATAGGTACACCATGGTCAAACAACATAAATGGTGAGCTTACACAAAGTAATCATGAAGAAAAATTTTCAAAGGTAACACACATACAATCAGTGTTTTCATGCACTGATTCAGAAACCAGAAGTCAAGGTCCTGGTGTATGGATATGTCAGCCTCCACACCAACACTAGACTCCCTGGACTGAAAACCATACTCAATAATCTTAACACTATTGCTCTATAGAAAAGAATGACCAGAGTCCAGAGTTCTACGGTCGTATCCTCCCTCTGATACCAATTAATCATGCCCCGTCCCCCGGGGCCCATCCCGTGACTACCCCAAGCCCGCCTTCCATAGGCCAGGGGCTGGAAACTAGTACCAAACACGTAAAAATCACTAAGATGGGAAGGCATTGCCTTTACAGTAGTAACACACACACAAAAAGAGTAAGCTGGAAGCAAAGCACTAGGTGAAAACTGTATACTAAAAGTAGGGTTGAAAGTAAAGGGGCTAGAAAAAAAAGCCCAATAGTACAGTACAGGTACAATGGAATGAAAGTACAACTGAAAAAGGGACAACATATAAAAGGGGATTCTCCTAGAACGCCCACCGAGTATCCTACCTGAAGGGTAGGTACATAATTCCACCTCAACACTCCATGTCTATCGGTCTGCTCCGTGTGTCGTCTCACCGTGTGGTCCACCTCCGGGTACCATTCGGTCCTAGCTCGCTCTCAGCCTCGTCAATGTTGTTCGTCGTTTGCATCTAACACAACGAAGTGCAGGCATAACCCATGAAGGGGTGAGTATAACAGTACTCAATGAGGACCCCGAGACTCCCGAAGGTCTCCCAGAATCCATGAAGGATAAAACAATGATGAAAGATACAAACATGAAGTATCAACCGACTCTACATATGTAAATTCCCATACATATACCTAAGTTATCAATCATAGTTCGGCTCCAACTCTCGAGCCCAATCCCAACCCAGTCCACATAGGAAATAAGTCAATCACATCGATGATAATGATTGAAAGTCAAGACTCATATCTCATAGGTATACAGTACTTAAAGAGAGAAAGTGATGATTAGTTTTAGCCACTAAATCAACTTTCACTGTCGAACAAAAGATACCCCCAGAAACCAAGAATAATAGTATGTCGCTGTTGTCGAACCAACGGAGGATTCTATCCAGTCTCGTTGCTATCGAACCCGTGGAGGATGCATTTCAGTCTCCCGGCTCTCGAAACCATAGAGAATTAATCCAGTCATCATGTTGTAGAACCCACAGAGTATTCAGTCCAGTCTCCTTACTGTCAAACCCACGGAGGATTTTAGTACAGTTGTTATTATCGTCAAACCCATGAAGGATTCCAGTAAAGTCTTCGTCGTCGTCGAACCCACGAAGGATTCCAGTAAGGAAGTCATCGCAGTCGCATCCAGCTCCAGGGTTTCCACACACAGCACGCTCAATTCCGAGAGGGTATGCTCCTCGAGCCAAGGGGTCGATACATCAACTATCACGAAGTCCAGAGTTGATGTATCCCGAATTTCCGACTTGTTAAAATAAACTCAATGCGATAGACGACGCGTCAATCGGATGCTCGGTCTGAGGGATATTGGATTTTCCATTCTCAGGGCTCGGTTGGAATTACGCTCGTTCCAAAATTGGCCATTTTCAAAAGTTGTCTAAAACTCACTTTGAGTAAGGCAAAATGACAGCTTCATCACACGAGTCCCAGTGCCGCAAATAGCACATCGATTAGACGCATGGTCGCGAAGTGGATCTTGTTTAAGAGTAACAGGCCTGACCCGTTAAGCCCAGTGGGTTGGCAGGTCGGACATGGCTGGTGTCGGACCGGCCTGGCGAAGCGCACGTCCCAACCCGGCGGGGAGAGGCCTAGCCCGAGGGGATCTACCCGGACTAGAGTGGCGTGGCCCGACGGAGTCCGGTCCGATGCGGCGTGGCCCGTAGGAGTGTGGCCCGACCCGGCATGGCTCGGCCGGCCGAGAGATGCGGGGGTGGGGGGGCATTACCGAACCGGCGGCACCGCCCTCCTATCCGGCCGCCAAAGCCGGCCGGTCCTCCCGGCTCGAGTGGCCCGCATGGGCAGGCTGTGGTCCTTCCGCATGGCACCTGTGGGTGCCACGACCTCCATCAACCCGGCCGTCAGGTGGCCGAACGGCTCACCGCTGAAGTGGGCTATGGTCCTCCGCATTGCAGCGCCACTTGTGGCGTTGTGGTCTCTTCAGTCCGGACGACTTTAGTCGGGCGGCCCACGGATGTGGGCCGCGGTTCTTCTACACGCGGCCGACATATGGCCCCCGCTTTCTCTAGTCGCCGCCACCCCTTCCATCACCGTCGCCATTGAAATATAACAAGGATAAACAAAGGGTCGTCGGGCCATGCTCGTTCAGCCCACACCCTCCATGTTAGGCGATATCAGTTGGCCGATGAAAAATGAAGAATTCACCAAGGACATGACATAATATCATTCAATTTAAATTATATCAAAACCCCTACCTCGTAATTGATGTTGCACATCGTCGAGCCGCAGAAGAAGAGCATCGCGGTAGTTGGGCGTTGCAGAAGAATGATTTCGTCCCGTCAACGATGAAGGAAGAGTCGTTGTCGTAGGTGATGCTTCTCACGAGCGGTGTCTTCTCCCTTGACGTGTAGGAAGGAGAAGATATGAAAAGTCGTGGAGAATTCTTCACCGAGAGAGTATGACGTTCTTTGTGGAAGAATAAAGCTCTCCTCTAATTCTCCAAAGTCCCCCCCCCCCCAAAAAAATTTCCAATCAAATATTATATTCAGCCTCTCCATTTTTTAAAGAATTTCCATGCAATAAAAATTGTTTCAAAAATGGGATGTGCCAATTAATAAATGAAGTAATTAATTGGTTGGGGTGGCATAATCAATGGGTGGATGGTGATAAATATTTAAGGGAGAACATGGAGAGTTATAATGATTAATAAGGGGTTTTACAGGGGTTTAAGGGAGTTAAAGGAGGAGTAGAAGGGTTAGGGGCTCGTGTGGGACCCACCACCCTTAGTTATATCCTCCCATGGGATGTTAGGTGGGTTTTGGGCCCCACCTCCAACTTCCCTTTGGAGGAATTAACTTCCACTTAAAATAAAATTTAAAGACAACAATTCTATTTTAGTATTAATGAATCCCCAAATTTTAACAACCACATACGACAAAACACAACTATAGTAAAGGTCCCCTTAAGCGAATACTGGCGCTGCGAGTTCATTGGTTCTCTCAGATTTCAAGTCCGAGCATTGGTTCAAAAGATAGAAAAACCCGCACGTAGGATTTCGGAACGTACCCAAACAAAACGTTAGAAACTGATCCCGAGCACACCAGGCCTTGGAATCAGGCGCTGTTAGAAACCGCAGACTTATAAAATTCCAAAGTATTTAAGAAAATAATTTCCCTGAAATATTCGGGTCTTTATATGGGCAAGATCAATCAATCGCATATTAGAGTATTGTGGGTATGATTTTTGTCTGGGTAATTGAGGTGGAGGCATTAGTGGATATATGTGAGGAATATTGGGTTCTAGAAAATTTAAAATTACATAAAGTGTAGTTTAGGGGAAAAAATCTATTTTGTCCCCTCTATGTGGTGGAATGGTTTTATGAATTGAGTTAAATATCACAATCCAGGTGATTCACTCACTATATATAACCAATAGCTATCCAAATCAGCATGTTCTAGGAGTACACACCATTGAATCCATGTAGCACTACACATCATGTGTGTCAGATCACATTTCATGTAGCCCTTTGTGAATGGATCTGTGTGTACACAGAGTACACACCTTGGTCGAAATGTAACACCACATGATGTGTGTGTTGGGGAACATGTCATATACTTATAATAGAGAATGGATCCTTTCAAGGATAGAGTACAAGGGCACACCCCTAGTATAATGGAACATTCCATAGTACATGGGCTTGACCAGACGACACACACTAAGTGTCGACCGATATATACCTTATGTGCACCCCTAGTGGACACACCCTATATCTTTATGAAGAAATGTCATGTGTGATGGTGAGACATGGGTAGAGATAGAAAAAAAGATACATGTAATATCTGATGTTTTTTTAAATTAAAATATATATTTGATAGTATAAAAAATATGCAACACTCAGCCTAAACGAGAAAAAATATATTATAATTTAAATGTGACCCTAAAACCCCATCATTAAATTGGATGGAATGAATATTATTAACAAAATTATGAAACATATAATTTTATTAATCATTTATAGTATATTAATAAATTATTTTCTAAATAAGTATTATATTTTTTGTAATGTTATTTTATTCATAGAAAAATATGTTTTCTCTAAAAATGATTTTTTTATTATTATTTGTTCTTTTTATAAATAATTTCAGAAAATTGTTTAAAATATATTTTTGAAAATAATTTTTTTAATTCACCATGTATAAATTATCATATAATGATTTTTTTAGAACTTACTAAATTTTTTCTTTCAAGGAATAATATAATATTCTAATTTTTATTGAAAAATGTATTGAATTTTTACATTATTAGATGGAATTTTTTTTAAGTTTATTAGATTTAAATATTAATTAGTTAATTATGATTTAATAAAATCCAAATATGGTTTTTAAAATACATTTTAAGATTCAAAATATTATAAAACATTTTATATTTACAAATGTAATATTTTTCAAAAAAATGTTATTTATTTATTTTTTTACAGTTTAATTTCAACATAAATTCATGAAAATCTATAATTTTAATTTTAAAAAATATATTGGTTATTTGAAATAATGGGGATCAAATTTAGAAAAAATTTCCATTTTCTTTATTGTCACGACCCGCCTTCACCAAAAGGAGGGAAGGGTCAGCAGATTGCCAAGCCCTTCCTTCTTTATGTTGAAGGAGAGATAATGACCCCCGAAACCCGCCTTCAATAGGTCCCAGAGTGGCGACTAACACCAAGGGTATAGAAATTTCTCAAAAATGGAAGGCATTACCCCTTTTTGTTTTATAAGATCGAGAGATGAGATGATGAAACTCAACAACACCAAGTTAAAATAGAAGTAAATCCAAAAGAAATAAACCATTCCCACATGCATGTTCCAAAAGTAGATCCACAAGTAAAAAAGGTGACTACAAGGTATGTACCAAAGAGGAAAAGAAAAACAACAACTGCAACTGCTCCAATGGTCCAAGCTAGTAAGGTCCTGCGTGATCCCCGAAGTCCTCCTGGAAACCTGAAAGCAGTTTTATATACGTAGGGTGAGCATACAAGTACACTCAGTAGGGAAAACCAAAGACTCTCGTGCACAAGTGGGGGAACGTACTAATGTTCCGTGAGAAAAGAATAAATCAAACACCTATCAAGGTAAACTATCCACCCCAAGCCTCACCAAGGCACACTCCCCAAATAACGCAAGTCAAGTAATATATATATTAAGATCACATCGATGTTTGGGTACCCCACACCACTTTCCCACTGGTTATTGAGACATCCTACGCATCAGACCAATCCCGCCATTCTCACCGCAGTCCCACTGCCACACCCGCCCGCACACACCTGGGCCACCACCACACGCAGTCCCACTGCCGAATCCCGCCCGCACACACCTGGGCCACAACTGTCACATGTAACCATGCCTACAAACACCTAGGTCAGAACAACCACCACCACGCCCGAAGACACCTGGGATAAAGGATCTACTGCCACGCCCGAAAACACATGGGCCTCATCCCGAAGACACTTGGGAAACCACCTGCCGCACACACCTGGCCAACCACCACACTACCCCGCCCGAAGGTTCTTGGGCTAAAAAATGGACCTCAGGCCATCACATCCTGCCCGAAGATACTTGGGCTATCCGGGAAAGGGAGCAGAAAAGGAGCTAATAACCAGCCACTAAGAATAGTGTTGGGAAAACACCCTCCCCCATGAAATGGGGGTGTTCGGCACTATGTGCTCAACTTGGGTGGGGCGTGAATAAGAAACACAGAGCTACAGGTATATATATATAGGTAACAAGTACTCACCCAAAGCTAGGTTTTTCTTCCAACAGCCTACAGATCACAACTGCACTCAAGTCCAAGTCCCGACTCACGCTAACAACCCATTTGTCCCCTTTATCATTTCACATTCAGTATTAATGTTTATTTTAAGCAGTAATGGGCATCTAGTAGGCATAGGCAAAATCCAGGAAGGTAAAAAATCAAACATCAACCAAAACGTCCACACCCGGTTCTCAACAACAGAGGATCCCACCCCAATTCGTGATATAAACAAGTAACCACCGGGTCATAAAAACTCATTAACCCTGAAGCCACACCAACAGGGGATCCCATCCCCAGATTCATAACCACCAAAAGCATAAAAGTACATGGGATCCGATCCCCTCCCACATCTCCGGCAATCGACTCGTAAGAGAAAACCACCAAAACACTGCCACCTGCACTAAGTAGGGCCAACCTGTATTTTTAGATTTAGAAGATTTTAAACGTTCCATGATTTAAATTCTATTTGGACCGGGGTTATCATAGAAGGGATTGATCCTGGTGCTTTCAATTTATTCATCCGGGTATACGTGATTAACCAATTTACTTTTCACAGCAAGAGTTTACAACCACAAACAAGCCATGTAAAACATCAGCGGGGTTCATTAGTGCAAAAGCAACGACCACCAGCAGCCTCGATTTTCAGAAGGCATAAGCCAGCACAACTCAACAAGATGGTCATAGGAGAAACAGCATAAAAAAATATATGACAACATCAACAAACACAGCCCCCCTTCTTTATCTATAGAAATTCGTTCATTATCTTTAATTAGGTATGGTTGGTTTATCCAATACTACGGAAAAAAAAGCACGACCACCCCGCATGATACACAAAATAGAGAGGCAGAGGAGAAATTCCTTAATTATTGATAGATGATTGACGTTTAGGCCGGGGGCGCAGAACTTTAAAGATAACGATGCGCCCGATGAACCAGAAGCTATTTGTGAAAAGCCACGATTGAGAAAAGAGAAACCAAGACTAACCCTTAGTTTATAAGAGCCAAGGACAGTTGAGGTGAGAACCTGTAACCGCATAAGGCGCGGGGGTCGTGGGTTGACCACGCGGCTCCACTCGTCATTAAACGGGTTCGGGTGGTTTAAACCGACTCACGTATTGATTAAGTATTTAATTACAATTGTTATGCGCATTACGGGTCTTTAAAACACGCTTAAACGAGTCAGAATAGAGTTTAAAACCCTATTTGCACAAAAGGGAGCGCTACAGGAAATAACCCGTGGGGTAGGCCAGAGCCACCGGTAGCTGAGAGCTACCGGTGGTTGACAGATACCAGTAGGCTGCAGCTACCGGTAGGCTGTAGCTACCGGTAGGCGGTAGCTACCGGTAGGCGGCAGCCACCGGTAGGCCGAGCTACCAGTAGGCCGGAGCTACCGGTAGACAGAGCTACCGGTAGGCCTACACCACCGAGATTCCCAGACCAGAAAACCCAAAATGAAATTTTTACAAAGTAATGGACCACAAAAACCCAGGCCATTACATCAGATACCTCTTAAACAATTCTTATCCTCAAGAATCAAAACAAACTAGAAGGGAAGAGAGGGTCCGAAAAACCACATTGAAAGAAACCTCTTAGGATCTAACCCATGCTAACTAAAACATTTCCCTGCCAAGAACCAAGCAACATACCATGCCAAACTACCCGGGCATGTGGGTTGGGGAGTCTCCTTCCCCATGTCAAGATATTATCCGCTTTGGGAGGCACTGACTCGCCCGCACAGGTTTAATCACATCCACCTTAATGCGTCTTGATTAGGGGTTGGGTTCTCTCCTCCCCCATAGCCAGGGCTTTTCACACACAAACAGAGGAAAGAAACCAGTATATTTCATAGCCAAAAGAAAAACCATTCTACCACAACAGGTACAGAAAGGAGAAAAACTCAAAAGAACTCTGGTTACTGGGTATGCATCTATGCTTCCCTCTCCCACGTACTCTCCTCAAGCCCACCATGTCTCCACAACACGCGAACCAAGGGAATGGTTCACCCACGAAGCATCTTCTCTTTGCGATACTCGATCATCACTGGTCTCTTCACAAAGGTCACGTCATCCTCGATTTCCAGCTCACCCCAATCGAGGACGTGTGAATCATGGTGCAGATACCGACGGAGCTGGGACACATGTAAGACACCATGTATCCTCAGTAGCGGCAGTGGCAACGGTAGCTGGTAAGCCACCTCGCTGACTCGCCACAATACTTCGAAGGGTTCGATGAACCTAGGGGAAAGCTTACTCCCCTTGCCGAACCTCCGCAGCCCCACGCCGAGGGGAGACCTTCAAGAACACGTGGTCCCCAACCTCAAACTCCAAGGGTCTCCTCCTGGTATCAGCATACGACTTCTGTCGGTCTTGGGACGCCTTCATCCTTTCCCGTATGAGCTGAACCATCTCTGTTGTGTTTTGCACCACCTCCGGGCCAAGGATGCATGCCTCTCCTACTTCGGCCCAACACATAGGTGAAGGGCATGGCTTCCCATATAGGGCTTCAAACGGGGCCATTACAATGGTAGAGTGATAGCTATTATTGTAAGCAAACTCTACCAGGGGCAGGTGTCGCACCCATGATCCTCCTGAGTCTAGAACACATGCCCGTAGCATATCCTCTAATGTCTGGATCATGCACTCTTTTTGTCCATCTGTCTGGGGATGGAAAGCAGTGCTAAGGCATAACTGGGTGCCAAACGCATGCTGAAATTCTCTCCAGACTCGAGAGGTGAACCGTGCATCCCTATTCGAGACTATATACCTCGGAACTCCATGAAACCTCACCACCTCGTCCACGTACTTTCGTGCCAAAGCGTCCATAGTACTCGACTCCTTGATCGCCAGAAAGTGAGCCGATTTCATCAACCTTTCCACTACCACCCAGATGGTGTCGTACCCTCCTTGGAACTTGGGTAGTCCCGTGACAAAATCCATCGAGATGTCATACCACTTCCACTCGGGGACATCTAGAAGCTGAAGTAGGCTACCAGGAACTCGGTGTTCAGCCTTCACTTGCTGACACACTAAGCACTTGGCCACAAACTCTTCCACCGCTCGTTTAACTCCGGGCCACCAAAATTGCCTCTTCAAACCTTGGTAAATCTTGGAAACTACTGGGTGTACCGCTAGGGGTGAGTTGTGGAACACACTGAGAACCTTGTCGCGCATCACTCCTGGAACAAACAAACTTTTCTGGAAAAGCATCCGGTTCTGACCATCCTCTGTCCATCCTTCCGGAGCATTGCCCTGGTCAACCCGGTCACGCATCACTTCGCACTCCAGGTCTCCCCACTGAGACTCCTCCACCTGTCTAAATAGAGATGACTGCACTATCACCTGATATAGGCAGCCTCTGCTGCTATCCATCTTCGCATCCAGGTGTAAGGCGTCCAACTCCACCATTGCCTTCCAGGCATCTGCCGACTCTCGGACCGCATCCTTATGCGTCCTCCTGCTCAAGGAATCGGCCACCACATTTCCCTTGCCCTCAGTATAAGAGATCTTGAAGTCATAATCCTGGAGGAACTCCACCCATCTCCGCTGTCGCAAGTTTATGTCCCGCTGGGAGAAGATATACCTCATGATTTTGTGATCCGTGAAGACCACAATGCGTTCCCCGATGAGGTAGTGCCGCAATAATTTTAGCACAAAAAACGACCGCTGCAAGCTCCAGGTCGTGGGTGGCGTAATTACGCTCATGGGAACGCAGCTACCTGGACCCATAAGAGATCACCCCTTGACGCTGCGTCAACACGCATCCCAGGCCCTGTTTTAATTATAGAGGTATTTATTTATGAATAATACCAGTCATAGAGATCTTATGGTGTAAAGTAAGATATGATTTAAAAAGAAAAGATATAGATTTAATTTTGATGTTTTAGTTTTGTTTCTTCTTCTACATTCATAAAAACATATTAAAAAATGATAAAATAATAAAAATATAATAATATATATGATTTTATGTTTTTATTTTGGTTTTATTCCCTATATATATCTTCACATCCATCAAATGGGAAAATAACTCATCCTTCATGTGCACGGCAGAATACTATCTTATTAATCGATGTAATTCATTTTCCATCACCATGTATCATGAATATTTATATTGATGTAAATAATTATTATATAGTATATTAATTTAATAGTTATCATTTCTAATGGATAACATATCACTTAAATTTTTACCTTTCCATGAATTGAAAAATGATCCCGTTTTTTGTGACTATGTGTGAACTACCATCTACACAAAGTGATGTGATTTGTTTTTCATTACCACATCATATGGATGATGCATATAATTATATTTTAAAAAATAATAATACTATTAGGATATTATGATAATTATATCAATATAAAATTACAGGTACATTCTTTCTAGAATGGTCATTAAAAAATGGATGCATTACACATGCATACGTACGACCTAACATCTCTATGATTTTATTGTAGTTATTTTTTCAAAATAATATTTATAGTTAAAAGTAAAAATTGTGTATAAAAATTATACTTTAAAGATGAATATTAATCTTGATATGGTGGAGTAAGGACATCTTTGACCATAATCATCATAGTTAAGTCATTTTTGACTTGTGAACCGAATATCATCAAAATATATAAAGCGAACATAATTAATTGAGTAATTTTATATTTATGTTTATTAAATAAAATAAATAATTAATGATCTTGAAACAGGTTTTTAAGAACATAAAAAAGTATCCTATATTTATTATGTTGTATGATAAAGAATTTATTTGACGATTCAGACTCAGGGAAAGAGACATTATTGAAAACATTAATATCCAAAAGTTTCTCATTATGAGATATCTTTTCATCCATATTCTATTTATTGTTATCTAATATTTAAAATCATATTATTATTATTATTATATAATTTTTTTAAATTTTATTTATGAATTTATTGATATTTAAAAATATGTTTGAATGAAATATTTTTTCTTTTTCCAAATGATGTTCTTCTTGAATTTTCCAAAAAAAATTGGGAAGGAATGTTTTTTTAAATTATATAGAATGAGTGGAATTTACCATATTCATGAAAAATATTCTTATTTAGTAATCCTTTAATATTTTACATTGTTATTTTCAAATAAATTTTTTCATTTTCATGTGTGAAGTGTTTTTTTTTCGATAAGTGATTTTCCTGAATGAATATTTTTATAATACAAGTATTCTTTTTTTATAATTATCTTTTGGTTGTTGGGGATTGTTTAATATAATTGGTGATTTTGTTATAAATCAATCAATTTTTAGTATCTTATGTCCCTCCAATTCATTAGGTATGTGGATATGGGAAATTTACTATGATGGTTATTCCAAATATAATTGTGACCGTTACTCTAAGTATAACTCTGAGGGTTATTTTAAGTATAACCTTGATGATTATTTCATTTGTGGACATGAGGGTTACTCCATATATATGTAAGATAAAAGAATTATTCTCCAAGTTACCTATATGATTTATTTATGCATTATATGTTTCTTCATAAATCATTTATTTTCACAATGTACATTTTTATGTTTATGTTCAAGGGAAAGTATATATTACATTTTAATAATGAAAAGTAAAACATTATAAAAATTATTTCATCATTTTATCATGTTTTAAAAAGAAAAATTTATGTGTTTTATTTTTTCCTTTAATTTTTCATAGGATTATTTTTAAAGAATATTTTGGTAGGTTTATGTGATTTCTTGAGCCAGCAACTCATTATTTTGGGATGAAATATTATTTTAAAAAAGGATATTTCTTAAATGTATTAATGGACAAAAGTTTTTTTCATTTATTTTCATATCCCTAATGAGAATTTATTGTTCATCCAAATTTTTAAAATTTTATTTAAATGGTTTAAGGATGGGAAATAGAAAATAATAATTCTAGTTTAAAATTTGGATGATTTTTCTTGAAAATAAAACTAGTTTTATTTTAATAAAATTAATATTATTGAAAAAATGGATACTTTGTAAAGCTATAGATTTATAATGTATTATTTTATTGTGTAAGAGATTTTCATATTTCTATAAAAATATAAACCAAAATGATCCTTAAGGATTTAATAATGAAAATTATATTCTAAAATCACCAGAATATGGATTGTTTAAAGAAAGTCCTTAAAGTTGGTATTAGAGGTAGGGTTTAGAACACTATTGGAGATTTATATATTTTCATAAGAGGTATTATTATGTGTTATGTATATCTTCCCGTGTTTATAATATTATAATGGGTTATAAGTTCAATATCATAGAATACCATTTTTAGTATTTATACAACAAAATTTTTGGGTGAATAATGGTATTTTTGGAGATATATTTAGGTAATTATTTGATACTACATTTTGAGATGAAAAATCAAAATTTTGAGACATCCTTTGAGGTTAAATAATTATTAAATATTGAATTTTTATGTCTATTTTTGAGGTTATTTCTCAGTTTTTTATAATTTTATAATGAGTATATTTATATAGTTATTGAAAAATGACAACTAGTAGGTTTGGATACAACCCATCATATTCTAAAAGGGTATTAGGATTGATCCCAAAATCGAAGGGAGATAATGGTGTGTATCCTCCCAATAGCCTACATGATGTCTTAGATAGTATTAAATTGTTTTCATCATTTAAATTATCCTATAGATAAAGGATATGTTCATTTTTGGAACATTGTTTTATCATTTAGTTAACCATTGTGGTTGGAAAATGATCTAGTGTTATGCGATTAATGTTATTTCAGAAGATGTTAACTATTATGGGAACCCTATACGATTAAGGTGAATATAATAAAATGAGATTTTATTTAAGGAATAAAGAATGAATTATATTTTGGAAGCATATATTTTTTTTTAAATTTATATAGATTTAGGTTATTTATCCAAATGATTTTCATATTTTGGAGACTGTATGATTTAGATAATTATATTTTTAGAACAAGACATTAATAACGATTATTGTTATTTTAAGATAAATGTTAATTTTTTTATTGGAAGAATATATGATCCAATACATTTTATTTTTTGGTTTCAATATTAGTTTATAATAATTTTGGGTTTTTTGACAGTATTTTTCATGTTTAATGAAAAATATTTATATTTTATTGTTACTATTGAATTTTCGATATTAATGTGGTTTTTCTGTGTATGAATGTTTACTAATTTTGAGGAACTACCTTATACTATCCTAAGAATTTTGGATTTGGATAATTCCTAATGATAATAGGAGTATATTGTTATTATTATTATTGATTATAGGATTCATTATAAGTTTATTCTAGTTGATTAAATATGAGATCTTTCTACTAATAATTTGGATTAAAATGATGATTTTGTGGTGGAAATTGATTAATTGATGAAATTATACTTGTGAAGAATGTTTATTTTCTTATGTTATTAGTATATATGGAAATGGAATTCCTTAACTCTACAAAAATGAGCATGAATAAACAAAATTCTATTTACTTTTCATTATAAGAAATCATTGGCCTTTTATCCCATCATAGATTCACAATTGGGTGATGATTAAATATCCCCAGACCATGTTATCCATCAATCTATATCAGTACATGAAAATTATTTTTCTCTTTCACCTTCATGAATTTACTTCCCATGGAAGATATCATACTCTGATACCATGTATGTGTTACTCTAGATGACCTTTGTACTTACATTTTCTTTGTTTTGAAGTGGAAGGGTTATTAATCCTTTTGGTGATGTAGGATTTCATCAAAGATATTTTTAGACGTAAAATACATTTTTACTAATCTTGAGTTAAATTTATGTGGATTTATTTAAGAATAATGTTTTCCACTCAGGTATGTAATCTTTAAATTTTGGTCTAATTATTTATTTTATACCAAATATGGATGCCCAATGGGTTAGAAAAGGCCTCTGGGGTGTCTTTGGAATGTTTGGTGACTGTAACCCTTCTTTTTGGGGAAACTGGCCATGTCGCATAGATAGCACATGGTTTGCTTAACCGTGATGATGTAAATTTTTAGACAGAACCATCTCACATGATTTTCTCAGGGTTTTTTAGACTAACCATGCAAGTTTCCCTTCTCTATAGATAAATGTGGACGGTTTTTGCATTTTTTGTCAAACTGTGCAGACAAACACTGTACAATGTATTTTTTTGGGTAATTTTACTTATTATCCCTTAATGATCTATCAATTCATCTCATTCTATTGATTAAAATTTCCCATAGGATTTACATCCATGGATCTTATATTGGAGAGTTTTAAGTCCAAATATAAAGATTAGAATATCTTTTTCATCTGGAATCTTATTAATTTTATGTTCATCATATTGGATGCACAACGGTATGAACTCAAGTGCATTTTAGCCTTTCTTCTCCAGTCTTTCTCTCAACCTAGTTATTATGGTGTGGTCGTTTTTCTCTTTTTCTATGATATAATTCATTCTATGATGAATCAAGGGGAAATACCATTTGAGGAGAGTGATATAAGCCTGAGGTGGGTGGTCTATATCCCATCGCTCATGTTCATTGATTTTTGAATTATTGTGTGGGCCCCACTGATTTTATTGGATGCTATTTATTGAATTTTTATGCCATGATTATAATCATTAGAACCATATGGTTATTCTCTTTCCATATATGTGATTAAATATTGGTGGTTATGCCTATAACTCCATCCATACCATAGAGGATGTTATGCCGTAAATGGTTTTTTAGTATTTGACACGTTTGAGCCATTGTTTGTGTATGAATTGGAATTACATTTCTAAGGTTAATATTATCAATATTAAATGGATTGATTTATATTGTGAATTTCATTATGTAAAGTACCACTTATGCTCACCACTTGACCCGCCAATGGTATGTGATTAAAATTGATAACTAAATGTGAAAGGGCACTTCGAAAGTATATCATGTATATTAATTGACCATATAAAATGTGAATGCAATATAAGTTTCAAGTCTGTACCACCCATTCCTTCATTAATGGAATGTTGAAGAACAAAACGTAATTATTGAATATTCCTATAATAGAATTAATAAAGGTTTCATGATACTAGAACTTATCACACTAATGAAAGGAAATGATTAAATCAAATGAAATACTTCATAACATCATAATTAAATTGGAATATCCTATCTCGAGATTGCCTTGGATTCTTATCGGGTTTTTCTATGAGCACTCAGGAACCCCATTCTGATTCATAGATACAACTTTTTTAGGTGTAGAACCACCTAGATCCTAATCTGTGACTATTCTTGGAGGCCTCATATGAAATTGTATCATCCCTCACATAGTATTAAAGGATGCCATGGATACACTCCATCGATACAATATTGAAAAGTAGGTTCCATAGTTATAGAATATAAGGCCCTGTCTCTATTTATCCCCATTTTACCTTGGATTTTATCCTACGATTTGGTAGGTATCTTATTGTAAAATTTCATGGAATGTGATCCTTTGATTACACTCTTAACATAATCTAGGCTATATTTATTACTTAGCTGGTGACCCTTGAGGTCTATGTTACCTTGGTTATTACATTGTAAATTCTTTATTAAATGTCATTACACGTTGCCTTATGATAACTTGGAACATTCCCTATTGTTAGAATTCAACTTATTTATAAAATAATAATAATAAATTAATAGGTTTGTTATGTTTAGACGACAGCATATGAATAAATCAGATACATGGGTATTTAGTTACTTTGTGCTTTAATACTTTATATATACAGGCTAGAACACTTACATTTCCATTACACAAGTTAGATGTTATAGACACCATTGGTGGTGGCCCACTAAGATTTATCTCACAACCTCTTTGGGAGCCATTTGGTACCCAGAGTAGATTTCATGAATGGGGGTGTTGATAAATGGAATCATATGGATTCAAACACTTGATTGGTTGCTATTTAGGATGGAGCGTGATATCACACAACTAATCCAAATCTCGGGTTTCTTGGGATAGTCTTTTGATTTACTTTATAATTTTGTGGAACATGTTATTACTTTTGTCTTGTATCGATGTTTTCCAGTTTTCTAGATACATGATATATCATCATCAGTTTAATGAATGTATGTTATCCTAGTTATTTCTGTTATTGATACCATTGTCTCTATATTCCATTGTACCTTCAGTTTACATGTATCACTTCTGCTATTTACCTCTTTTTATATTTATCCATAGTGTTTCACATTGCTAATGAGGTCATATTCTACACATGTAAACACCATGGGCCCTCACATCTAGTCATAAGCCTATTCCATTTAGGGAGATGCTCTTGAGGCCTTGTGGTCCACCGAGCTTGGGGAACCTATTATGTGGAATATGGGTCGTAGACATCACAATGCTGTATAAGGGGATATTATTTTCATGATTTACTATTTGAGACTGTATATTGGATATTAGGAACACCTGATACTGGTTTATAAGATATTATTGGTTTTTGTGAACCCAGTTAGGGGTAAAATCCAGGTTACCCAAAATATTGTTTTTGTTTTTCTTTTTCCTATAACAGTTGATATTACGTAACCGCTAGGTCATGCATGTGTTGTGTTCTGTTATTGATTATTATTCTGATTCGTGATTTCTTTCATCCTTTGCCTGATGATATAAGGGAAATCAGAATTGTTTCATTCATCAATAGAGGCACCTAAAATTCACATGTCATACATAGTTCTAATCCATAAAGGTTAATTTCATTATTTTTCATTGCTTAAAATATCTCAGATCATTTAGTATTGTTGTGATAGTTATCTTATACTTTTATTACTCTTATTTGTGATTGAGTGATTGCATGTCTCAATTCATGAGGTGTATGGGTCCACATGGATTAGGATGAGTAATTTACCAAGTTGATCCATTATTCTATAAGTAAATGGGTATAATTTTCATTGATAAAATTGATGGGCAATGAATCAATGGGAATGGATATCCATTATAACATGAAACATGACTTAAAATATGAAATGATTGCACATCCTTATCCAAACATTTTATGTTAATTAATGGTAAATTTATGAACCTCGTTATTAAATTTAGAACAAAATAAAACTTATTATTGATGATACATGGATGTCTAAGATGGTAGATTGGGTAGTACACATTAGGTAGTGAGTTTTCTTAAGTTGATCTTCTACTAGTGATGTTATCTTTCTACTTAAGATTGTTATGAAGTGTGTGATAGGCATTTGTAGACCAATGTCACCACGAAATCCTCATATCGTATTCTAGGAACCTGGAAAAACCACTCATTAGACATGGTGGGCTTTGAGCTGCCACTTTTACCTCTCATAGTGACACTCATGGAACTCCATTTTGAGATAGATTTGGGCTCTAATTCCTATGTCCAGTGTAGTTTCCTATTTCTGATGCAGTCCATGCATGGTGCTCCATGACATGCACCAACAATGACTGATTGGAATTATGTGTTCTAGTAGTATAGTCCTCCTAATTGTTCTAGGGATAGCTGTCGTCAAACTACTATGTCTTGGATAGAGGTGAACCTATATATATTAGAACATTTGGAGACAAATTTAGAGTAGAGGGTCAATCATTCCACATACATGCTTCACGATTCAGACAAGTGCGGGTGGGATGTGATTACCAAGGATGGTCATCATCAGGGCATGTTATGGGTTGATTTCCAGACTAGCTTATATGTTTAGTTCATTCCTCAGACACTAATAGATGACAGATCCAATGATTTCATGCATCTGAAGTAGGGTTCTATGTTATTCATTGAGTATTTAGCATGTTTCATGGAGTTTTAGTGCTTTTCACCACTTCTAGCAGGTGATTAAATTTCACATGTAAGATGTTTCGAGGATGGGCATTAGTATGCCATCCGTACATAGCTGAATGTATTTCTTATACTTACCTTTTAGAAAATAGTCAATTAGGAACTTATCAGTGACTGTAATATAAGGGATGAAAATAATATCATGTATAGAGGACCAGTGCCACCTTAGGACAATATTTATTTAAGTAGCAGGAAGTGTTCTTTTGAGGTTTATCATTAGGGAATAGATAACGAGAGTTCCCATTTCGATAGATCTATAGTGTTTCATCCATGTGGAAAATGGGGGAACATGATGCCTTGTTGTGATAGAGACCCAATGCAGTGTTGGTCTTGCTGCCATATGGGATATCTTTAGTGTTTTCACAGGTCCTACACACCAACTTCAAGTGGAAAAGGATATGGGCCATCTCCACCATCAGGATAATGTTATTTTGTTCCCATTTAAGTGGGGTAATGTAATAGAACCGGTATGACTTTACGCGGATGAGTTAGTGGATGTGGAAGCCAGACCCCTATTCACCAACAACACTAACACAATAGTTACAATTATTGTATCCCATCAGTTGGACATGGTCATGGACCAGTCCGGTTTCCTGAGCTACAACTCATACCCAAGGATCAGGTTTTAGAACCATATAATGTAATAGGTACTATTCTTATGGAATCATCAATAGTATCTTCTTTATTTGATAGAGGTTATTTAAAATCATTTATCACTTTATCTACCATATAAGGTCTTGGACTGAACATACATTGTTACTACGGTGTAACAAACCTAGATATGCCATTACACATTTGAATAGAGGTAATACACCACTGTTGGGATTTTACCCTTGAGGTCGGAAAATTTCATTTATTATGGGACCTCTTTTTTCTGGAGATGATGGGTTTAGATTTAATTTTCAAGACGAATTTTTTGGTTTTGAATAATGAATTTTTATACTTCTATCACCACTGGGTATCATTTAAATCACTTGAGGGAAGAAGTTTCCAAATTAAGGGTGAGTGGTATCTCTAGGGTGGTAGAACAAGACCAGTTCATCATGGGCATGGTGGAGTGGACGTCCAGATCGCAAAACACTCCATGGAGGATTAGGTCTTTCATAAAACTAATATTCGTCAAGTAGTGGATCTTTTTAGGGATTTATTTTTAAATTTTTTTTCTATATTTCCATCTAAGAGATAGGTGGTGTTTAGAGTTGAGAATGCTCCAGAAGCAGCTCCAGTGTCCATTACTCTATAAAGGATGGCACCTATATATCATTAGGAGCTCATGATACAATTATAGGATTTATTGGACAATGGTTTAATATTTCCCAATACATCCTATTGGTGTATTACTATGCCTTTTCCAAGAAGGTAGATATAACCTTAATATAATGCAAGGATTATAGAATTTTGAACCAACTTACAGTCAAGAACATATTTCCACTTCCTCAAATAGATTATCACTTTTACCCTCTCCAAGGAGATAGGGTATTCTCAAAGATCGACTTGAGATCGAGTTATCGTCATGTATGAGTCAAGCCATCAGAAATACCTCATACATATTTCCACCTCATTTATTGTCTATATGAGTACCTTGTTAGGAATTTCGTTATTAAGAATGTGCCTTCAATTTTCATGGCTCTAATGAATTGGGTTTTCAAGCCCTATTTGTATGCTTTTCTCTTTGTCTTTTTGGATGAAATGTTGGTGTATTCTCACACTCATATCGACCATGCCAAATATCGTGACTTCATTCTCAGTACCCTAAGAGAGAACCATCATTAATCCATGATTTCTATGTACCACTTCAGGATAAAAAATGTTCACTTTGAGGATCATATTATCTCAAAATTATATATATCTGTTGACCTATAAAAGGTTATTACTATAATTTAGTGGGATAAACCCATGAATTTTTTTGACATACAGAGTTTTTTGGGATAGGCAGGATATTACTAACATTTCATACAAGACATTTCCCATATTGCTTCACCTTGTACTAGCCTTATAAAAAAAGTTGTCATGTTCCAATGGTCAAAAAATGTGAGGAATCCTTTCGAAAGGTAAAATGGATTCATGTATTAGAACATATTCTGATTCTTCCTGAGTTAGGTGTAGGTTTTATTATCTTATATGATGAATTAGTAATAATCCTAGGAGAATTATTGATTCCATAAGACAGAGTCATTTCATATGGATCTCATCAATTAAGTCCTCATGAGATAAATTACCTAACCTATGACCATGAGCTATCAGTAGTTGTCCATACCTTATGTTGCTAGAGACATTATCTACTGGGTGAGATCATTTTGGTTTAAACATAATAATAGATCCTCAAATATACCTTTAATCAGTCTGACATGAGCCCCAAACAACAGGGATGGTAAAATATCAACAGTACAATCATTTTGATATTTCCTATATGCCTAGAAAAGAAAATTTGGTTTCAGGAACACTTAGTCGGAAAAATCAGGCACCTTTCATAAGGGAAGCCAGTGACGAATGGATGTTAATGGCCCCCCTTTTTTTGGCATATAGATTTTTAGGAAGTCACAAGCATTGTTATCTCTCATCCATGACAGTTACCTCTTCCCTCTTTGAGATAGTTAAGGGTAGAAAATTTTCATATCTTGAAGGCTTAGTACTTCTTGAGATTATATCAGGAGATAAACTGACTCTAGATTGGTCAGTAGACAGAGAAAACATTCTATATATTCATGGACATGTATGGGTCCCTATAGATATGAGAGAGGACTTGATGAAATTTTTTCACACCACTTATTTGGTAGTTCTTATAGGCATCTCAATGATGTATTGAGACATGTGACACATGTATTGGTGGCCTGTGATAAAACTTCAGACAACGGGCTTTATAATTATATGTTCCACCCCGCATCAAGTGAAGGTGGAGTACCAGAGACATCAAGACCTATTAAAATAGCTTCTAGTATCATAATAGAAATGGGAAGATGTTTTTATGGACATTTTAGTCAGTTTACCTTGGTCGCCAAGATCCACTGATGTTGTATGGGTTGTCATTGAAGGACTGATGAATATAACCCAAATCATTCCTATTTGGGAGAGTTTTTCACTTTATGAGTTTGGAAAACTATATGTCCATGAAATCATACAACTCCATAGGGTCCCTAGTTATATCATTTCATAATAGTATTATTGTTTAACATCATGGTTCTGGAAGGTATTTTATGAATTCTATGTGAACCCAGGTTTTTATAAGCACACCTTTTCACCCTCAGACCGATATAAAATTAGAACAGAAAATACAGGTTCTAGAGGATATTATTAGATCATATGTCCCTAATTTAAGAGGTTATTGAGAAAATAATTAACCTTTGATTGTGTTTTTCTTGTACAAATAGATTTTAGGTGAAACTTTAGATGGATCCTTTTGAGGCCATATATGGTAGGTCATGTTGTTCACCCCGGTGCTGGGTAAAGGTAGGTGAGGCAGCCCTACGTGGTCCCTATCTTTTTTAGGAGACTTTACAAAATGTTTAGATGATCAAAAAGTGTATGAATACGACCGAGAATAGAAAAAAATATTATCATGATTAAAATTTAAAATATCTAGAGTTTTAGTTCGGGGATCGTGTTTTCCTTTAGGTATCACCCATGATAGGGAAGAGATTATTTCAGAAGCATGGGAAGTTGTCATCTCGTTACATAGGTCCTTTTGAGATCCTTGATAGAATATGACTGGTAGCCTAACGGTATCTATTAACTCAAAGGTACCATGTCATTAATGGAGTCTTCCTTGTTTCATAGTTTCTCTAGTATCATGCAGACAATTCTAATACCTTCGATATTGAGGAATTGACATAGATGTGGGTGATACTTTATGGAGTATCTAGTATGCATTATCAACTGGAGAACAAAGGTTATCTAAGTCCTTTATGTCCCTCTAGAAAGGGTGATATGGTAGCATATCCATTTGGGGGAAAATACATGGGAGTGGGATGCTGACATACATGCTTAGTGGCCAGAATTATTCGAAGACAGTGTTTTGACACCCTTGGAAGGTGATCTCAGGGACGAGTTATTTTAAATGAGGAAGACAATAAGTACCCAATTTTCCACTAATATATGGATCCATTAAATTTGGTTATAATTATTTATTTAGGACCTAATATGGATGTATGATAAGTTCGAATAGGTCCTTGGGGTGTATGTGGCTTGTTCGGAGGTCGAAACCCTTCCTTTTAGAGATACTAGCCATGTTTCATGGTTATAGAATGGTTGGCGCATTGTTTTCCTAACTGTGCAGAAGAAATTTTTTTAACAGAACAATCTCGCATGATCTGCACATGAATTTGAAGTATAACCCTAAAGGTTCCCTTTTTCTAATGTATCCATGGATCGTTTGCTCATGGTTTTTCAAAACGGGGAAAAAACTGTGCACATGATATTTTTGTGTGTAATTTTACAGATTTTACCTCATTGATCTATTATGTCCCCTCTTTCCTCCAATTATGAGTTCCAATGGGATGTGTATCTAGGGATTTTATTTTAGTGATTTTGGAAGGCCAATTATTGGTATAGGAAGATCTATTTCATCCAGGATCTGATATAGCTTTTATTCATCACATTGGATGCACGACGCTATGTACTTGAGTTCTTTTAAGCCTTTATTCTCCTCTCTTTATCATGACCTATTTATCATGTGTGTATGTGTTTCCCATTTTCTCTGATAAAATCCTTTCTAAGATGAATCAATGGCTGATACCGAAGGAGGAGAGTCATAAAAGCCTAAGGTGGGTGGTCTATAACTCATATCATAAGATCGTTGATTTGGGATTTATCATGTGGGGAACAATGATTTCATTAGGTAATATTTATTGAATCAATGTTCCATGCTTATAATAATTAGAGTCTTATGGTCATTATCATTCCATATATGTGAAAAATTATTTTCGAATATGCCCACAACTCTATCCATCCCATGAAGGATGTTATTCAGCCATTGGTTTTTTAGTATTTGACATGTTTGAGCCACCGTTTGGGTGTGACTTGGCTTGACCCTTCTAAGGATATTCTATTCTATATTAAGTGTCTTGATTGATATTATGAATTGCCTAATGTAAATTACCATGTACGATAATATCTTTACCCACATAAGGTATGTGCTTCAAATTGATAATTAAATGTGAATGGTAAATTGGAAAGTATATTAAATACATGAAAGGACCGTACTAATTGTGAATTAAATATACATTGCATGTGCATAGAATCCCTTACCAAATTAATGGAAGGTAGCAGAATGCAATGTAATTATTGAAAATGGCCCTTATGGAATTAATAAAGGTTCCTGCTACATGACCACATCACACTAATAAAAGGAAAGTCTTGAACAAGATGAAATATTGAATGAAATCATAATTAAATATGAATTTGCTGACTTGATTTCGTTTTGGATTATTATTAGGGAATGTCATGAGAACTCAATGGCCCCATTCTGATAAGGATGCGTCTTGATTAGGTTCAAACCCTCCTATATCATGATCTTTTTCTATTCTTGGATTCCTGGTATGACACCATAGGATCCCTAATATAGTATTAAAATATTCCTTGGATACACTCCTTGGATCCAAAATTGACAAGTAGGTTTCATTATAATAGCCTATAGGCCCCTGTCCTTATTTAGACACATTTTACCTTCGATGCTCACCATATTTTTGGTTGGTTTCTTATCATGGAATGACATGGAATATGCTCCTCAGATTACAGTCTTACCAATAAATAGGTTTCATTTATTACTGAGTTGGGTACCCTTGAGTTCTACATTTACCTGCTTATTACCATAAAAATTGATTATTAAATGTCATTACAGGTATCTTTTTTATATCATGGAAACATCAAAATTGTTAATATGTGAATTATTTATAATCTAGTAATAATAAATTAATGGACTAGTTATGTTTAGATGCTAGCTGAGGGAAAAATTAGGTACTTGGCTATTTTGTTTCATTTCGCTTTTCCACATTATATAGGAATTCCTGCACACTTTTATATTTCTATTACATGGGTCAGATCTTATAGACAACATTGGTTATGGTCCACTGATATTTATCTCACACCCTCAATGGGTGTTGTTTGATACCCAGAGTAGATTACATGATTCCAGGTACTGATAAAGGGAAGAATACAACTTCAAACACTTGATTGCTCACTGATTAGGACAGAGCATGATAGTAGATGACCGAGCCAAAGATCAGGATACTTGGGATTGTCATTATATTTCCTTTATATTTTTTAGAACATGTTCAGTTTCATGTCTTGTATCCATGTTTTCTAGTTTTCTAGATACATGACATATCATCATTAGTTGTATGCTTGTATGTTATTCTAGTTATTTCAATTATTGATAATATTGTGTATATTTTCGATTGTGATTTATATTTACATGTATTTATTCATCTATTTTCCTCTATTTATATTTATCCACTATGCTATACTATTCTAATGAGGGCATTGTCTCCCTATGGACACTCCCAAGGCCCTCATGGATAGTCAGTATCCTCTGGGGTTTGGGGAGATGCGCTTGAAGTCATGTGGCACATCGGGGTTGCGATACCTGTTAAGTGGCATCTGGGTCATGGATGTAACAATTTAATATCTTAAAGGTTTATTATATAACAACCCATGTTTTTAAAAAGGGAAAAATATATTCAATAGAATACTAAAAGGACACAATGACCTTGAATGAATAAGGAAATATTCATATCTAAATATGACCATTATAACCTAACCATTAAATTGAAGCTAATGAATATAATTAAACATAATATAAAATTTATAATTTTCTTACACATTTATTATTTATTAATTAATTTTAAAAAAATTACTTGATTTTTTGTAATGTTAATTTATTCTTCAAAAAATATGTTTTCTTCAATAAAGTATTTGTATTACATTTAATGATTTATTATAATATTTAATTACTAATTTTTTTTGTAATATATTTTCATTTTTTATTCTAAATTTTTATATTATTTTAGGAATAATTTTGATAATTTTCTGTAATTATTGGGTTTTTTAGGAAATGTGATAATATTTATTTTTATTGAAAATTTAATTTAATTTTAATGTTTTCACAAGATAAATGTATGTTTTGGATTTGTTTTAAATTTTAATTAGTTCATCATGATATAAATTAATCAAAATATTGTTTTAAAATGGATATTATAATTGATTTTATTATAAAATAATTTTTTATTTAAATTGATATTTTTCTAAAAAAATGTATTGCATTGTTTTTTAGGATTAATTTTAAATTAAATTCATCCAATTTGGTTTTTTGAATTTTAAAAAATGGATTAAATATTTTAATTTATTGTATCCAAAATAATTAAATATTTCATTAATAATTTTGGATAATACAAATAGTAAAAATAGTAATCTTTCTTACTACATTAAAGGGTAAATAAGGTAATTTATGTTTATAGTACAATGATAAGAAGTATTGAATGAAACAGAACCTTCCTAAATCTAATTTTATGAGTATATATATTCTATAATCATACAATGGTCTAATATATAACCTTTATCAGTCTCTTGGATGCAATTATGACTTTTATAATAATATATTTAATTAAATATCAATTATGTCACACACTTGCTTTTAATAAGTGCAATATTATTAACATGGAGTAATAAAAATGATATTTTTAATATAAATATTATAATAAAAAAATTATATATTCATCATCGATATTTAATTTTAATTTTTTATGAGTAAAAAATTACCTTAAATCCCAGCACAATACTAATGTAATAATTATTCAATTATTCTAATAACTATGTAAATGATATTACAAATATTACAGTAAATATAATTTTAGATATATAATGTGATAAAATAATTTTCTAGATTAAATTGTAATTAATATGATATAATACATTTATTTTTTTATTTCAAACTATTTTTTTATGTTTTAAACTTCAATGTAATGGATTATAACAAAATTCACAATAATGAAATTTTATGAGATTAATATTTTATAAGATATTTATAAATATTAAAAATATTAAATAATAACTAAGAAGATAATAAATGGTATAAAATTTCAGCCAATATAAAATATAGGACATTTTAAATCATATGTATCTTGAATATTCTCATTATAATTTAATATTTTTGGAATTTTCAAGAGTTCCCCTCCCATTTCATATAAAAGGGGACATATTCTTCTCATTTATTCAGATTCCAAAAAACTAATTGGTTTATCCCATACCTACTAAAATACCACCATAAACTTCCTAAGCACATTATAGAGTTAGTTTCTATGGTATAATACTAATCATAAAGGTCTTAATGTTTTAAATAATGTTTCTTTTGAAAGAAGAGTAATAGTTTTTATTTTCATGTTTTACTTTTGTATCATCTACAACATCTGTAGAACCTTATTATGCCTTGTGAAAATAATATATAATGTATCCTCCATATAATTACATTTCATTATGTTATTTAAATTACCTATATCCATCTTTACTTCCATCAAATGGGAAAATAATTCATCATTTGTGTGTACGACAGACTACCGCCATATGAACCGATGTAATTTGTTTTCCATCACTGTCTCTCAATACTTATTATAATGATGGAATTAATGGCTATATATGATAATAAAGACATATTTATGATTCTTAAAATATAATATATCTCTTCTATTTTTAACATTCCATGCATTGAAAATTGATAATTTTTTTTCCTACGTACATGTGGACTAACACCTCCACAAAGAAATGTGATTCATCTTTTATTAACGCATCATATAGATGACATATATAAGTATATTGGAATAATTATTATTATAATTTAAATATTATTATTATTTTTTAATTATAAAATTTTACTTACATTCCTTTCATAATTATCTTTGAAAAATATAAATGACACACACTACCAAAAAATATTATTTAGCATCTTTTTATTAGCAGAAATTTTTAAAAACATCTCTAATTGTTAAATTTAGCATCATTGTTCTAGAAATTTCAGTAATTAGTGAAAATTTTCATGAAATGTCACAAATTATGGGATGTATCTTGAAAATAATATCTAAATTAGTGACTCTTCTTGAAAAGCATCTCTAAATGAGAAAAGATTTGTGAAAAGCGATACTAAATTAACGAAGCTTTGTGAAATGCGGTGCTAAATATGGGACGCACTAGTGTAGGAAACGTTTTATACAGTAGTTATTTGTTATTTTTAATGTAGTAATTTTACCAATGTTATTATAGGAGACCTTATATAATTTTTTTTACTTTATTTATATTAAAACAAACGTAAAAACCTAAAATCCAAATCATTTTTCATGTCTGTTCCTTAAAAATAAACATGGAAAATTCTTCAGAGTCGTGATTTATTACAGAGATTTTTATATAACTGATGTGGTATATACATTTTCACAATAATTATATAATAACCAACTTAATAAGATATACCTATGAAGTGTTTATAACATTAGTTATTGAATAACTAATGTGAAAAACAAGTTTATTACGTTGGTTATTTTCATAACCGATGTGATAAACCATTCTGCCAAGCATTTTTTCACATTGGTTAAATAATAACCAACATGAAAACATATATACTATGTTGGTTATAAGAAAAAATGACATAAAAAACTATTCCATTCATTTTATTATGTTGATTATGAAGTAACCGACATAAAACCCACTCCCATGCATTTGTTACGTCGGTTGTCAAATAACTGACGTTAAAACCCATTCCCATGCATTTTTTATGTCGGTTATAAAATAACCAACGTAAAAACCAATTTAAAAAAGAACTATTCAAGAACAATGTTTTCCTACCCAAGAAGACCTGAAATAGAAAAAAATAGACCAAAACCAGACCAAAACTAGACCAACCCACCCCTACCCCACAGGAAAAAACTCCCACACCCATGAACCCACACCCCACTGAACAACACCAAACCCCTATATAGCCCCCACCATCATAGATAGACCCCACCCTTGGACATCCCTACCGTCCACCTAGACACCCTCCCATCCCCCATGGACACCCTAGACATCCCCACCCCACTAAATTGCCCCCCCACACCGTTGGAACCCCCACCCCTGGATACCGTAGACCCCTTCACACCCCATGGATAGCCCCCACCCTCTTGGACAACCCCCACTCCCCTGGACAGCCCTACCACCCTCTTGGACACCCTCCCACCCCCATGGACACCCTGGAAACCCCCACCCCACAAGAAATACCTCCCACATGGCTAACCCCCACCCCCCCCCCCCCCCACCACCACATTGGACACACCCACACCCCTAGACACCCCTGTAAAACCCCCCAACCTCTGGGATAGCCCCCATCCCCTGGGAAGGCCTCCCACCTTCTTGGACACCCTCTCACCCTCATAGACACTCTGTAAACCCCCACCCCATTGGATAACCCTCCTACACCCCTAGAAACCACACCACCCCTGGACATGAACACACTTTGAACGCCCCCTAGACACCCCCACCCTCCAAGAAAGCCCCACTCCCATGGACATCCCTCCCACCCCCATGGACACCTTGGACACCCCCCACACCACTAGACAACCCTCCCACACCCCTGGACACCCAAAACCCACTGGACAACCCCCACACCCCTAGACATCCCCTGGACAGCCCGCCACCCTCATGGACATCCCCACCCCCTAGACAACCCTCCCACCCTCTTGGACAACCTCCCACCCCCATGGACACCCCCACCCCACTGGAAAACACACCCAAACTCTTGGAAACCCCCCTAGAACACCCCCACCACCCACTGGACTCCCCTTGGACAGCCCCCACCCTCATGGATAGACCCCACTCCCCTGGATGGCCCTCCTACACTCCTGAAAACCCTCCCACAACCATGGACACTCTGGACACTACCACCCAACTAGAGAACCCTACCACACCCCTAGAAACCCCCCACCCTAGAGGAAACCCCAAATATCCCTTGACACCCCCTAGACATCCCCCATTCTGGACAATCCCCCACCCACTGAATAGCCCTCCCACCCTCCTGGACACCATCCCACCCACATTGACACCCTAGACACCAACCAACCCAACTGGACAACCCTACCACACCCCTAGACACCCCTGGACTACCCCTACCCTCTTGGATAGCCCCATACCCTTGGAATTCCCTCCCACCCTACGGGACACCCTCCCACCCCCATGGACACATTCGACACCCCCACCCCACTAGACAACCCTCACACACCCCTAGAAACCCCCACCCCACCGGAAACCCCCCCAAACCCTTGGACACCCCCCCAGACAGCCCCCACCCTCCTGGACACCCTCCCACCCCGATGGACACCCTAGACACCCCCACCCCACTGGACAACCCTCCCACACCCCTAGAACACCCAACCCCACTGAAAACCCCCCCACACCCCTGGAGACCACCAGGACAACCCCCACCCTCCCAGATATCCCCCACTCCCCTGGACAACCCTCCCACCCTCATAGACACCCTCCCACCCCATGGACACCATGGACACCCCCACCCCACTGGGAAACCATCCCACACCCCTGAAACCCCCACCCCACTGGACACCCCCCACACCTCTAGACACCCACTAGACAACCCGACCCTCTTGGACAAACCCCACCCCTGGAAAGCCCTCCCAACCTCATAGAAACCATCCCACCACCTTGGACACCCTGGAAACCCCCACCCCACAAGAAATCCCTCCCATAACCGTAGAAACCCCAACCCCACTGGTAACCCCCACACCCCTGGATATCCCCGGGACAACCCCCCCCCCTCCCACCATCCTGGATAGCACCCACTCCCCTGAACATCCCTCCCACCATCTTGGACACCCTTCCACCCCTACGGACACCTGGACACCTGGACACCCCCACCCCACTGGAAAACCCTCCCACACCCCTTGAAACCCCCCACCCCATTGGACACCCCCACCCCACTGGAAAGCCCTCCAAATACCCGTATAAAACCCTCATCCCACTGGACACCCCCCCCCCCTGCACCCATAGACATCCCTAGACAGCCCCCACCCCACTGAACAGGCCCCACCACCCTGTACCACCCTACCACCCTCCTAGACACCCTCCCACCCCCATAGACACCTCCACACCACTGGACATCACCCCAACCCCCTAGAAACCCCCACCCCTAAAACCCCCCATACCAGAATCCATACTAGAGAAACCATCAGAACTAGACCAAAAAAAAGAAGTAGAGAAAAATTAATCATTCAGATATATAAAATTCAAAACATACCATGGATACTAAAAAAAACCTAAATCCCATCAAAATTACTACCAAATAACCAATTATAAAGAAAATATTTAAAATTAAATTTTACACCTATAAACAAATTAAAATCCAATCAAACCTGTAAAATAATTTGACCATTCCACTTATAAGTGTTTGATCTCTTGACCACCATAGGTTTGAGGGTCATCAAGTGGGTACAAATTAAAAGTATAGTAGTTAACATTTATATTGAATAAATCAAACGAATCATTATTGAAAGTTTTTAAAAGTAAATCATACCGGGTCAATGTTCACTAGTGTTCCAGTTGTTATTATTTCATACATAAATGATAACATATAATATACTCATTCGACGATTCCTTGTTGTTCAGGAAAATTCTGTTTAAATGTGTGTAAATTCAAAATATTATTTATATGTAATACATCAAAAATTACAAATTATAAATGGATATTTACCTTTACCTTTACATATTAGATTTTATCACTCCTTTTCATTGTGTTTTTCCAAAACTAGACTCATCCCCAGTTAGAAAATAATACGAATGGGATAAATTTAAAATTCATTATAATTTATACAACTAAGAAGAAATTAAAACACACTTGTCCAAAATATTCTTAAAACATTCCCACACATCACCATGGAAATAACATATCCTACATAGTGTTTTCTCCCGTGGAGAAAAATCACCTAATATATAATGATCACTCATAAAAGAAAATATAAGGATAGTTGTATTTTATGTTAAAAGATAATGAACTCTTTGTGATAGATATGTTTCATACCTCTCACAAAAAGGCATCATCCAACACTGTGTGATTATATTCTGTTCAAATATTTTAGCAATATAAATCATTATTTGTTCCTCATCCAATTCATGTACATTAGGGGAGATAAAATGTGGGTCCATGAATCCATATACATATTCCCTCTCATTATTCTCACATATTTTATAACGATACTTAATACAAAACAGACAAAAGTATACATTTTTAATAAATATGACACATGGAAAAGTTGTTAAGAATTACATGGAAACAATTTGCAACACATTGATGCCCAACTTATCTCTAGTAACAAGCTCCATGATATCATTTTTCACAATACCCACTTTTATTGCATCTCCACAAACATGAGCTTCCATTGGAATCCCATAATTATCTTCCAACAAATTTGAATATATTGACAATCTATCAAGACTATTACAATCTGTATCTGATTTCAGATTCATTGGCCATTGTTGTTGTCTATTCAATAATTATTTACGTTTAAAGTATTCCTATAAAAATATATAGGAAAATATATTATTTTTCAAATGATACAAATACATTAATAAAAAATAAAAAATAAGATATAACATACATACCTCAATGTTAATGAGTCGCAGATGTCGGGATGGCCAAATTAAAAAATGGTCAATACTATGTCAAACTGTCGTCACCTCATCTGTAGGTAATGGTACTTGATCTATTATATCTATATTATCTTGTACTGTGACACTATGATGTTCTACCTCTAACTGTTGATGCTGAACTATATCTCCTATACAATATAACATCCCATATTCAAAAATATATTGTTGAGGCTCATCAACATACAAATCGTAATATGTAAGAAGATGCGGTGGAGGAGTATAATATAAAATGGATTCCCCAGGATGTGGTGGGGGAGTGGGATCTACTAGTAGAGGAGGAGGATAAATAATGGGGTCTGTAGTTAGAGGTGGAGGAGCGAGAGCTGCAGTCTGAAATTTTCCAGACAAGTATGAGAACATACATTGTATCGACACTCTAATCCTTTCCTCCATCACCACATTAATATTATGAACATCATCCTCCAAGGATTATATTTTTTTATAAACACCCACAATGGAATAAGTTGAATATCATGGAAAAACCTTTCTTACCAATACACCCATCGAATATCCCCGTACACGACCAGGATGTTCGGTCTTTCCCAATGCTGCAGATAAAATATCTTGCCACCCAATAGCTGTAAATACCCCTTGTGAGCTTTTCACCTCAAGATAATACTATATTAATTAATTGAACATTTATGTAAAGATTTAAATTAAATAAAGAATATAGTTAACTTAAATAAATTAAATAAAAATCTTACAATTCTCTTAGCTATGATTCTTGAATCTTCCCAATGATTTTCCCTCTTTTTTCCCAGATCTCTTCTATTTTTCCTTTCTAGATGTATGGGATAGAGGGGAATCCTCTTCACAGATTGAAGACTCAACTCTCAATTTTTGTAATATTTCGGCCATAATTTGCTCTTCCAATAATGTATACCCTCCCCGAGAAAAACTATGAGGGTATAATTTTTTAGATTGGATCTCCTGATGATATTTCCTTGTATTTTTTAAATTAAGAATAATAAATCCTTAACAAAACATTAATAAGATCATTTATATAATAATGAATATAAATGTTTACATTTCACTTAGAAAAAATAAATCATTTCTTATAAATTAAAAAAACTGTCTCCATGTGTCTTAATCTATGAAAGGATATATATATCATGGATTGTTTGACTCATATGACCAAAAATGAAATCATATGGGGGGGTTGATTTAAAATCCCTCCATCTCCTAACAGCCATCGTTAAGCATTTCTTCCTGAATCCTCCAATGTTAAGAATATCCAATTTCATCTAATAAAGAAGGGTTAAAACATATTATACAAGAAACACTTAAATAAAAGGAAAAAAATAGTACAAGATCTTACCAAAATCATCTTCCACAACAGAGATATTATCACTTTGTCCATAGTTATCCAATCATCATACAAAATTATTACTTTTCTATTACACTAAGTTGATACAAAAATCTTAAAATCTATTTCATTTGGACCTCTAAGAATATCATTCTCATCAAACTCATTGAGTATCCTCTGGTCCTGGGTATGAGCAAGTGATTTTTTTGGTACATGTGTGCACCCACATTTACTAACTCAATAGTGAAAAGACACATTTTAATGTCATTATTTTTATTTTTGATGTTAGTTTATAACCTAAATCTATAAAGGCGGCATAAAAAATATTATTTTCAGCATTGGTTTTCAAAAAATCAAAGTTGAAAATCATTATCTTTGAGCATTTCTGTGTCTATTTATTAAATAAAATGATGCTGATAACTGATTTTAGGTGTCAGTTTTACATAAAATCTACATCGAAAATCAAATTGGATTAGGTTTTCGGCATCCTTTTTTTTATTAAACTGACGCCAAAAACTGGTTTACAACATTAGTTTTATAAAAAACCAACTCCTTAAGTTAATTTTATATAAAAATCATAAAAACTACAATTCCAATTAAATTGAAACCCCTGTAAAAAAATACACAAAAATAAAATAGTATTTATCATTTAATAAAAATATACAACTTACATACTTTTACCCTGTTAATCAAAAAATTATGCACACATTTGTATAATAAAGTAGAAAATATATTTGAGTTATTGATAATATTTACAGGGATTCCAATTAAATATCAATGAATCAATAAATATTATAAAAAAGTAGATAAATACATTGTAGAGAAATTGAGAGAACTCGATGAATTTTAATGTCAAATTTTGGAAGAATATGCACCTATATGAAATGTGGAATCTTTGGTTAAGGTTGAATGGGATGGTTTGATGGTAAAATGTCCTATAATGGTTGTTCAGATAATATAGGCTGAGAATGAGATGGCTAATGAATATACTAAGTCGAAGTTCTTCATTTCTCATTTAAAATTAGTGATTTTTTCCTTTTACGTGTGTCTTGATATCCCATGATGGTTGAGTGTATGTACATTTCTTTTAATAGATGTACACTACGATGTAAGCACAATGGTGTGCGTGTGTATATATGGCCTTGAGAGACGTTTTATGATATGGTAACTAAGGTGCATGTGTATAACCTGAAACCATATTGGATGTTTGATACCCTAAATATTCTTTTTTAAATTGTTACCACATTCATCATTGTGGCATGACTCAATAATAAATGCCTTAAGTATACCATATAATATGTTTAATGCACTTTTGTATTATTTTTGGTCAGTTCTAATGTCTTTTTTATCCTTTTGGTATGGAGTTGTAGTAGGTACGTCATGAGTTCATGTCAGCTTGGATAGTACATATCCTCTCAGAACATGGTTGATTGATTATATATTCTATCAAATACCATGAATAAACAAAAAAAATTTGATGAAAGTAATAATTTTTTTAGAAAATTCATATTATTACATTTTCAAAATAAAGTATAATTAAAATACACATACTTGAAATTTACGGTGTGATCATTGTTGGTTATTGTTGAAGCATTCATTTGATTTTTAGTAGGTTTAAACACCTAATATATCAAAAGAATCAGTTTCTGAACCCATATGTAATATTATTTATAAATAATAGAATATACTTACCTTAAATACTAATAGGACATAACAAATAGTTCAAATAAGGTGACTGAATATGGGCCATATAAAATTTAGAATAAGACTGTGAATAATTGAATTCCTAGAATAACATTGAATGATACGAGATAAAAAATATAATAATATGGAATTAAATATAAAAATATATATTCAAATAACCTTATCAAAATAAGTAGTTTGCTCAGTTGTGATTATCTGATACATGAATCATAGAATAAAATAACAATATTCAATATTTCCTTGTTGATGATGACACTACTGTTATAAAACATTATGCTGTTAATAAAAATTAACATATAATAAAAATTAAAACAAATTTTAATATAGAAATTAATTACCTATACTTCCACATATTTGATTTTATTTTGTGTCTTTCTTGACTTGTATTCCTTGTTATATTTTTTCTATGAACTATATTTTCATATATGTAATAATAATACATATCTGAATCAATGAGAATTAAACATAATGGGCTTATAAATAAAATAACATTTCTAATAAGGTGGAAAATATTTTTACGAACATTCCCTAATAAAGATAAAAACCAACACAAAGTGCATTCACTTGGGAAAAATACACCAAACATCCAATACCCCCTACAATACAAATAGTTCACAATTGATGACATTATAATGAATATTGATTTATAATTATGTTTCTGTTCTTACTTATCAAGAAATGGTAGAAACTAGCATTGAATCTTCGTGTGTGATAATCTATGCCACATATATGCAACTCTATCAGTATTCTTCACATATTTCACATTTATGGAAAGGAATTATGAATCTATAAAACCATAGATGTCTGTACATTCATTTTTTAAAATAAGTGTGTGATGATACCTATTTGAAAAAGAAAATACAATTTTTCAATTTAAAACCATATTTTATTAAAGAAATATAAATTCAAAAGTCAATTTAATTACATGGTAAACAACTGCACCACATTTTGGCCGAGCTCTTAAAAAATTACTAGATTCATGATATCTTATTTGAGTAATGTCAATAGATATTCTCTTTCGCATATATCATTCGTCATAATAAACTCAGAGATAATATTTAATAAAGAATATGCTTGAGATAATCCTTGTATCCCATAAGAAATATCTAAAGTATCTACAGTCGATTTCTCCTGAACATTTTGTTTTATTTGTGCAGCTTCTTTTTCATTAAGATAATTCTATATAAGTAAAATGTCAGAAAACATTATAATTAAATTTGAATCATTGGTAATTGATATTTAAAAAATTTATACCTCATATGAAATATAATGAAGCAAACCCATTGGCCAATGTAAAAAATGACCACCACAATCCCCAACTCTAATAATCTCCACATTAGGAAATGGTAATAGATCATTAATATCTATAATATTGAGTACTAATACACTAACCCGGCCCATCTTCATAGGCTGGTGGTGTACAAAATACCCCAAAAATGCACGAGTCCTAACATAACAATATGTATGTGAGGATCTCCGACAAACAACTCACAATATTTTTTTTGGTCTGAGTGAGGTGGTGGAGAATCAAAGTAAGCAGATGGGGCAGGGTAGTCTGGGAGAGTATGCTGGGAAGGCTGCAAAATGAAAAAGTTATATAACTGTTTATAATTTATAAAATATAAATATTGATGAAAAATAAATAGTAAACCTGGTAGGGATTCTCATACGTGGCACGATAGGAAGATGGGGTAGGGTAGTCCGGGTGAGCAGGCTGGGAAGGATGAAAAATTAAAAAGTTATATTAGTTCTTATAATTTAAAAAATATAAAATTTAAGAAAAAAATAATAATATACCTGGGAAGGAAGCTCATACGGGGCGGGGTTGGCAGATGGGGCAGGGTAGTTCGGGTGAGTCGACCGAGAAGGCTAAAAATGAAAAGGTTATATTAGTTTTTATAGTTAATAAAATATAAAAACTGATGAAAAATAAATAATTTGCCTGGGAAGGCTGCTCATACAGGGTCGGGTAGGCAGATGGGGCAGGGTGCTATGGGTGAGCAGACTGAGAAGGCTGAAAAATGAAAATGTTATATTATTATTTATAATTTATAAAATAGAAAAATTGAAGACAAATAAATAATATTCCGGAGAAGGTGGCATAGACTATGAGTTTCTAGACATGTTTTCTAACAAAGCCTTTTACACTGCTGCTTGAATTTAATCACCCATAGTCTATTTCATATTTTTCAGCTCTACTTTTAAGGACTATATTTCTAGGTCTCTTTATTTATTAATCTTTGCAAAAATCATCGGAATACTAACACCTTCCTGATATACTCTAACACGGATAGGGTGTTCTACCTTTCCCAATGTAGTGACTAGGAAGTCCATCCTACCCTCAAAGATAAAAGAGCTTTGTGTTTCCTACTTCTAAAAGTCATCCTGAAATGAAAAATAAAAAAGTTATATTAGTGTATATAATTAATAAAATAAGATAATTGATAACAAATATATATTATTTACTTATAATTTTATCTACTACTTTCTTAGATTCCTCTATAAGATACTATTCATTTTTTCTTCTACTTTCTCATTTCCATTTTTCATGTCGGGTGGGAGGAGATAAAGGACCAAACTGGACCTCTTCTAAACCGCTACTAGATCAAGCTCTTAATGCTCCAAAATATTCTTCAACAATTATCTACACCAAATATGAGTATCCTCCACATGATAAAGTATGAGGGTATACATTTTGCAACTGGATCTCATGATGAGATCTCATGGAGGCCTGTTATATAAAAATAAAATACTAAGTAATAAGAAAATTATATAATGAATTTTACAATATAAAATAATTATCATACCTGAAATTTTTCTCTATTACGAATGTCAAAAAATCACTTCCATGTTTCTTCATCTATAAAACGATACTTGAGGCATGAGTTTTCAAACCGTCTCTTTACAAAAACATAATGTTTTGTGAGTATTGATTTAAAATCTCTTCATGAAACTTCGCTAAAGGGAGATGTCTTTTCTTAATATCTTTGGTTTCCATAAAATTGAATGTCATCTATGATTGAAAAAATTAAATATGTCATTTAAAATATATAATATTAAAAAAATGAGATAAATGAAATCAATTAAGATATTTTACTGTCATATCCTCCCAAAGCTGTTGCTTTTCCATGCTATCCACTAACATCCAATCAGGATATAAAATACTAAACTTGCAAAAAAATCTGCATTGCTATATAACTGAGAAAATAAACTTCATTTGGACCAATTGCATTATTATTACCATCAAAATGAATGGGTACTTTATCATTATCATGATCAAGTGATAGTTATGGTAAATGTGTATTACCACATTTACCAACTTTAGAACTTTATTTTTTAGTACTAACAGGAGATGTCTCCTCCGCCAAGGACGCATCAAGAGTCTTGCAATTTTTTTTTGTAAATTAACTATTTTATTTCATTAAATAAGTTGTTGCTAAATAATTAATAATATATAAAAAGGATATACCTCAGTAACTGCTCCTCTCTATCTGTATCTATCATTTCTACTAGAATGTGTAATGAAATATTGTGTTCTTTCATATCATTAGAAAACTAAATATTTATAAACAAGGCAGACAATAAATAAGTAAGTAAAAAAAGAGGCATGCCGTTGTTAGTTTCAAAAAAACTTACAAAATATAAATATTTACTAGAAATATTAGGAGGCTAATTTAGTGTTTTCCCACATGCCTTCATCATGATCATTACATATTGCATGCACTATGTCTGTCCTATACTCATTATAATCATCCAGAAATTGCGCAATAGATGAATAAGGCTTATGTAAATCACTAACATCATGAGAATTATCCTCATTACCCAAATGGATTCTTTTTTCCTGGAAAAAAACTATCCACTAATCATGTTATGGATCAATGACATAAAATACTTGGTTTTCATGTATTTTCATGATAAATGTGTCCTCGTTGTAGTTAACTCTTTTCAAATCAACTAGTCTAAACCCATATTCATCATGTTTCACACCACTGTTAATATCAACTCAATTAAACTTAAAAACGATGAGTCCAAATTTAATATAACTAATTTCCCATATGTCTTTTAGAACTCCATAATATTTTGTTGATGCAGAAATTGGGTTTTTATCTTTGGCACTCGAAAAATGCATCGCTTCAGCAAAAACCATCACACAAATATTCTGAATGATACTCTTGTCATCCGGGTTTTTTTGTTAACTGTATATCCATTAATATCAATACCAGACCACGTGATCACCTTAAGATATAGTCCACCTGCTAAACACTTCAATTTTTCTAATGTAGATATGTCTTGAGTTGAATTTATATTTAAATCATGAAATAAATTTCATGTTATACTCAATCATAAACCACATTTCGTTTCTTTTATGATATCATAACTTTAATTCTACAATATGGGAGGATATATATGATTGTACCTCATTTGTGTTTTTTATATTGTATAAATGTACCTGCATCACTTCATATCTTGGAATGAACTTTACCTTTAATCCTCGAACCCCTCTACCTTCACTATCAACTGTCATATGTCAAGAAACAGGGAGACCAATATGCCCTACCTCATACAAATAATCATTACATAACTCAATAACCTCTTCTGATACATATTTTTGAATAATAGAGGCCTCTGGTTGATAAGGAATTTTAAAATATCCCTTAAAAATTTTTATATATCATTCAAAAGGATACATCCATCTTAAATAAAAAATCCCACATATTATTATCTCATGCACCGAATAAATCAGTAGATGAACCATTTTATCAAAAAAACATGTGTGGGAAATACATTTCTAGTTGAGATAGTATAAGAGTTCCTTTATTCTCCAACAAATCTATCAAATGTATATCAATGACTTTGTTACAAATGTATTTGAAAAAATTACATAACATGATCATAGTATTTGTGAGAGTTGTAGACAATATACCATGCTCTGATACTGGTAGAAGTTGTTTCATCAACACATGGCAATCAAGAGATTTCATACCTATTAATTTTCAATCCTTCAATGACACCCAATTATTCACATTTGAGGAAAACCCACTAGGTACTTTAATACCATGAAGACACTGACTGAAATTCATCTTTTCAATCTTACTTAATGTGTGACAAGACGGATGTAAATATGTTTTTTTTCATTCACAGTGGGAGATAACTTCAAACACATTTTCGTTAATATCAACTCAAATCTAGCATACGATCCATATTTTGTATTTCCTTTTTTATCTAACAAAGATCCAACCAAACTGTCACATATTTTTTTTCAACATGCATAACATCAATGTTATCTTTTATCTCTAAAATTTCCAATAAGATAGATTGAAAAAAATAGACTGCATCTTCCAAATTTTTCTTTGAAGACCAGAACATCTTTTCTTTCTAAATTTCAAATCAATATCCTTCACCCTGTCATAATATTCTTCAGATGACAATCATCGAGGGGGAAGGTTGTATTCTTGTAATATGTTAAATTATTTTTTCAATATTTGATAAGGATGACCGATTCACAAAAATATTCAATGCCTCATGTACATTGTCTTTATTCAATTATTCAATAGATAATATGAAGTAACATCTTCATAAATTAGAAAATATTCATGTCCCTTAACACTATATCTAGATAAGTTTCCATATACAGGAAAGTCATTTATGGTGAACATTATGATAGCACGCAATAGAAAATACTCATTCTTGTATGCATCGAAAACATTACTACGTGCCTCCCAAAGTAGTTTCAAATCATCAATAAATGGTGAAATATACACATAAATATCATTTCCCCATTGTTTTTTTCCAAAAATCATCAATATCATCATAACATATTCTTTCTTCAAACATAGATATGTGGAAAAGTTGTAAACAACAAGAAAAATAGGCCATGAACTATGTTGGATACTGAGGCTCTGATAGAGATTCATTACATCAGTACACAATCCCATTATGAGATTTCTAACTTCACTTCAAAAATCATGAATTTTATTATAAAAACTCTTCCACTATGGTGAATCGGTAGGGTGACGTAAGTTACCATCAAAATACACTCATATGAATTCCATTTTAACCTTTTTCATTAATTGAATTTTCATATAGATGCTTTAAAAGAGGAATTATTGGAAGGTACCAAATTTCATTAGAATGTGTTTTGATTTTGGTACCTAAAAATAAATCCCAATTGAAATATCAGAATTGTATTAAAAAAATATTGGATGATATCATTAGAAAGTAAAAAAATTGACTTTTCATGATGTTAAATGACATCACCTAAGAATAAATATGATTTTACTTTCCCATATATCTTATAGCTTCATGTTCCACATGTAAGATAACTTGATAAATATTCATTTTATTTCGTATACAGTACACAATCCTTGGGGAAAGCATATATTTTTTTATACCCCAATCCCATTGGGCGTAATATTTTCTACACCTCATAATTGGAATCAAGAAGCCCACTGCCTTCTAGAAATACCTCTTTTAAAATTTCATGTATGTTGGAGAAACTTTTATCACTCCAACAATTTTTTTCTATTAAGTTAACTAATCATAAAACTAATGATAACATTATATATTTGCTGTAACATGGGACTAATGGTTTCCCATAATATCTAAACAATCATTAAAAAATTACAGTTTTTTCGATAGTTTCAACACCTAAATCATGAATTAATTCTTCAATATGATCCTATGCCTCGTTTTTAATATTTTCATCAACATTGGATGTTGATTTTTCAGTTCTTTCACAATGCAATATCCAACATGTATAATTAAGGCTAAAACCATAACAAATGAGATGGTCCTTGATTTTTATGGAGTTTAACATTCTCATTTTTAAACACTTCACACATGTATAGAAAATCAAATCAATGTTTTGAAGATGTCATTTAGAAAATTCCCAGAATTCAACAATTGCTTTTTCATTTTCCCTAGTGGTTCTTCGTAAATGTATCCAATTATGATCCATTCAATATCTAATATCACAAAAATAATTGGTGAATATATTAAAACAAATAAACATATATATATATATATATATATTGTAAAAAGAAGCCCAATTAATAAAATCTTTTGATAATCAGATTGAAAACATAAAATATAAAGCACATTAATAATTAGTAATCATTTTATTTTCATACTATATACATTTTTTATATTGATATTATAATTAAATTAGAAAATCAATCTTCTAAAATTTATTAGTTCATTTTACATAGTTGTTTCATTATTTTGATGTTTCATGTATCAAAAATATTTATTATTACATTAATTTAAATGGTGAAAAATTAGTTATTATTAGTAATATGAAATAATAATTAGAGTAAATTTACATATTATAAGTGAAATCAATCCTAAGACTCCCAAAATTATGACAGATGAAATTAAATACATAACTAAATTGATATATCTTACGACACATTTGGGTGAGAGAAAAATAGAATCATTTGAGGAATAATAAGTGGTTGTGGATCCATTGCATGTTTTAATGAGTATATAAATATATTATTTATTTTTTTGTATAATTTAGGCAGACCTGATTCAATCCCCACAACCCCCACCCCTCCCAGGTGTATTTTCTCAATCATATGTGGAATAATATATCATATAAAAATATTTTCATAACATTATATAGTCAATTGGTCAAGATAAAAATAATGTTAGATAAAACAAATTCAACACATTGACTAATAAAATTGGTCAATAACATTAACCAATATATTTATACATAATGTCAGATAAAAATAATGTCAGATAAAAATAATTCAGTTGGTTTTTTTGTGTAATTTATTCAAGAAAATTGATTAATACACATATACATAATTTTAGATAAAAATTAAAAAACCTAAAATCATTCAACTCTAATCCATATCAAGAACATCGTCTAATCACTCTTAGGGATGAATATTAACTATCTTCCAACACCTTTTAAATAAACTATACTCTAATATTTTAAGAAAATAAAAATTAATATTAAATAATGAATAATTAATCTTCAAAATTTAATAAAAAATTAAAAAATTCTGAGTTTAACTCGAAAATAGATCTCCAATTTGAACTCAGATACTTATAAAACATTTAAAATTTCTGCACTACAAGATCTATAACAAAATTGATTGTAATAAAGAAAAATAAAGACAAACAATAAAGTAAAATCAAACCATCATTGAAAGTCAGTAAAAATAGCATTAAGAAGGAAAAGTAATCCACAGACGATCAAAGAAGACCCTATAATGAAGAACGTAGGCCACAGATCATGAAAATGGAATAAAATCATCAACAATGGAAGTTGGAATTCACAAATAAGGCTTCGATGTCCTCAAGAGTGAGAGGAGACGTCACGGGTTTCGATTTAGAAGAACAATGAAGATGATGTTTTTTCGTTCCCGTCAAATTTTAAATGACTTTTGGTGTATTTTTGTCTAAAAACCGAGGCCAAAATTTTAAAAAAAGATTTGGGGTCAGTTTTTGAAAAAGCCGATGCCGAAAGTCTCTGGGGTTGATATTTTTCGCATTGCTTTTATGGAAAAATGATGTTGAAAATAACACCTATGGCTTCGGTTTTCTATAATACCGATGTGTGAAAAAATTATATTTTCTGCATTGGTTCATGTTAAGACCAGTGCCAAAAATCAGTGCATTCTGATTTTCTGTTCCACTTTATAGTTAAACCGATGGAAAAACCACTCATTAAATTTTTTGGTGTCATTTTTTAGTAAAACTGACACCAAATATTTCTCGTACAAACCATCAGTGTCGATTTATAAAAAAATTGATGTTAATAATTCAATGTTAATACCTGTATTTCTACTAGTGACTAATGAACTCTTCTTTTTTCCTTATGAGAGCACATGAGGATGATTAGGGAACATCAAGAGGAGAATTTGAATATTCGTCCCCAAGGGTATGATCATTATTCTCATCTCCATAATCTTGTGGTTGATTAAATGATTGATATTTCATTATCCACCAAATCAAAAAAAAAACATTAGTTCACAAATATAAAAATTCAAATATTACAATACTAATATAAATAGAAAATAGAAAATTAATCTATGTTATGCAATAGTAAACATGGTTAATATGGTAATCATGTTTAACAAAGGTAAATATGGTAAACATGGTAGTGTAATTGTCATTAAACAAAATTAATAAATATATATGTTTCGTAATGGTATACTATGGTGAACTATGGTAAACATGGTAAACAAGGTAAACATGGTAAACATGGTAAACATGGTAAACATGGTAGACAGGGTAAACATGGTAAACATGGTAAACATAGTAAACATGGTAAACATGGTAAACATGGTAAACATGGTGAACATGGTAAACATGGTAACGTTATTATCATTCAACAAAAATAATAGATATATAATTTACGTAATTTCAAAAATGAGAAACTAAAATAAAAAAAAAATTAAAATAAACAAAAAAATTTACTTATTTATTTTAATAAGTGTTTTAATAAAAAAATTACAATATCTATCATTTTATGAAAATAATAAATGTAAAAAAGAAATAAAAATATGTTACCTATAACATTAGGAATTTAAAAATGTATTTTTTCCCCAATTCCTTCATCATGATCGTCACTTATGGCACAAAACATATCTTCAACATGCACATCATTATGTTCTGCTACTCTTTCTATGGAAGTAAAGATATCACATAAATCTGCATATTTACCAAGTTTGTCCTCAACAAAATACTTCTTTTTTCCTTTGTAAAACAACATACAACTGCCTATCAGATTTATCAACTACATAGAAAATCTATTTTGCATGTGTTGTCATTATAAAAGAATCTAATGTGTCTTCCATACTATTCAGATTAACAACTGTCATTCCAAAATCATCGTGTCTGACACTATTATTACTGATAATCCATTTGCATTTAAAAACATGATCTTTAATATTAAAGTAATTATCCTCCCATATTTCTTCAATTACATTATAATATGAACTTGATGCATAAATTGGGGTTTTTCCTTCAGAAGTCCAAAAATGAATTGCTTATACAAACACCAATACACCACTATTCTGAACTACACTTATGATGTCCCGAGCATTCGAATGAAATGTGAATCCATTAATGTCATACCCGGACCATGTTATATCATTTAAACGTGAACCACCCACTAACTATATTAATGTATCTGATACATCTGATCTAACAAGAAAGGAGTTTTTAAACCATGACAAAAATGATTTTTTTATCATTCAAAATCCACATTTACATATTCTTTAGATGACATTATTTCCACTAATTAATATGCAATGTGATATAAATTTGAGCATTATCTATTTTATTCAAGATGTATAATTCTAACTTCTTCATCTATTTAGCTGAAAATGATTTCACTTTCAAGCCATGAATCCCCTTTCCTGCATTATTCACTCATTCATTGAGAGATGGAGGAAAACCTATGTGCTCTAACATAGAAAAGTAGATCGTAAAAAACTCTGTAACCTCCTCAGAAATATACTTTTCAATAATGGAGGATTTAGGTCTATATATATTCTTAACATACCCCTTAAATATTTCATGTACCATTCAAAAGGATATATCCAACGAAGCTATATATGTCTACAAAGCATTATTTCATGAACTAGATGAATCATTAAATGCACCATTATATCAAAAAAAAGGTTGAATAGACATTTCCAATTGGAAAATTATATAAATTTAATCATTTTCCAAAATTTTCAATGCATTCACATTAATCATTTTATTACAAATTGAATTGAAAAAATAACACAACATTTTAATAGACTTTATTAAACGGATGGTCAATATTCCATGCAATGAAACTGGTAGAAGTTATTTCATCATGATGTGATAATCATGATATTTCAAACCTATAAATCCTTCAAAGAGATAAATGTTTTTACATTTTAAGAACAACCATGATGCACTTTGATATCATGAATTTACTGAAAAATCTAATCTTCTCCCTATTGGATAATGTATGAAAATTCAGGGGAATAAATTTTCATCTTCCATTAGGAGTGGGAGCTAACTCCAAATGTATTATCATTGATAATAAGTATAATCATTCATTCAACACATCTTTTTTCCTTTCCTTTAATATCAAAAAATGTTCCAATCAAACTATCCTATATATTCTTCTCTACATGCATGAAATCATTATCATGTGTCACTTCATGATATTAAAAATATGGAAGCTCAAAAAATATTGACCTTTTCTTCCAAATAAGTCTATCATTTCCAGATTTCTATGTCTTTTCCAGTGTCACATCAAGGTTTTCCAACCTCTCAAAATATACATCAGGAGATAATAGTTTTTGAGCAATATTAAATTATTGTGAGCCATTGATTACCTTTTTAGACTCTTATAAGAGTGATCCATAGGCAAAAACATTTGATGAACCATGTGTACTATTTTCCTCCCATGATGAAATTGACAATATGAAGATTGTTGTTCATAAATTGGACATGATTTATGACCCATAACACTGTTTCTAGATAAATTTCCATATGCTGGGAAGTCACTTAGTGTTAACATAAGCAATACATGCTGTTGAAAATATTCCATTTTATAGGAATCATACACCCTAATACCATCCTCCCATAAAAGTTTCAAATCATCAATCAATGGAGAGAAGAAAACAACAATGTCATTTCCTGGTTTCTTCAGACCAGATATCATTATACTCAACATGAAATATTTGCGCTTCATAAAAAATTTAGGAGAGAGGTTGTGAATTAGAAATAAAACATTTCATGAACTATGTGTACTACTGAGGGTTCGGTAGGGATTCATTCCATCAATGCACAACCATATTCTGAGGATTTTAATTTCATTTCCAAATTTTGGATACTGCTCATCAATTTTCTTCCATTGTGGAAAATCATCTTGATGACATATTTTTCCATCACATATCCTCTCATTAGCATGACATATTAACCTTTTATCATCATTTGAATTAGAAAATACACGTTTCAGATGATTAATTATAAGAAGATACCAAAATTATTTGGAAGGGATCTTTGTAATATCTACCCCAGCCTCTGATTTTCTTTGAACTTATACCATGATGTCTGACATTTAGGACACTCTAATATAAATTCATATTCCTTCTTATATATCATACAGTCATTCAAACATGAATGTATTTTATTGTATCCCAATCACATCAATCAAAATATTTTCTTGGCCATATAATGTGAATCTGGAAGATCATTGTCTTTTGGAAGAATGTCTTTCAACAATTGTAGCAGCTCTGTAAAATCAAATTCAATCAAAACACAAAATATATAAAGGATAAAACGTTATTCCTCCTATATTTAGATATTAAAAAAATTGTAAGCTCCTTAAAATAAAATTCTCAAAATTAATAATCCTTCATATGATGAAATATATTATTAATCTTATAATCTATATTATTAAGACCTAATGATCAAATTATATCATTTGATAAATAAATAACCTTAAAATTCATAAAAATATTCCGAAAAATGTTTGAAACCTAACAATAAAAATGAATTAATCACATATTACTTGATATAAATTTTGTATTTATCTCAAATAAATAATAGTATTTCATTATGTTATATACCCAAAAATTTTCATTCTATAATAATATAATCTCTAAAATATACTACTAAATTTCTTAAATAATTTGAATAACCATAAATCCCATTAAATTCATATATTATTCCAAAATATACTTGATCCTTTATTCCTCAAATAGAATCATATACAATATTATAATTTTATATTTTCATTTACCATATAATGTTACAAAACATATAAAGACATTTTTATAAAATAATAATAAAAAAATAAAAAAATTACTTTTTAATCTAATTGTTGTAAAAAACATATGTTAAATTTTTTAAAAACCCACAATTACATTAACATCAAAGATCACATTATACCTAACAGATACCAAAATATTTAATATTAGTTACCAATAATATAAAATCATTTCTATTGAAGTAAACTTTTCATATATACTAAATTGAAGTGTATATTATCGTAATTTTATCCCAAAATTTCCTTAGTCATGTAAAAAAACCCTCACATAATACCTAAACACGGTTTTTGATGGATTTAAAATTATTATTGACCACAGGATTATCAAACCAAGACACATTTTCTATATCCCATATCACTATATCATATGATTCCATAGATTATATTCTCTCATTCATCACAATGGTTCATAATAAAAATGTGAATTAATAGAATAATATCTATTTGGTGTTTCAAACTAGGCATGTTGTAAGGGCACACTCACGGTGTACTTGAATGATGGATGAAATAATGTCAACCATATTTTTTAGGGTTATTACCCTATTCAAAAACCATACCCACTTTTAATATCAATATTGGGATGTATTTCTTAGAAAAAAACATAAGTTCTACCTTAAAAAAGATTTAGGATATTATACATTACTTAGATGTGTTCAAAAAATATGTCATATGGCAATGTTCCCTAATAAATGTTATTAAAATTCTAGTTCCCAAGGTTTTTATTAAACTTTCTTTGATTATTATTGTAAATAGACCAACAGAAGTAGCATGTAGCCTGTGGATACATTATTATATTGGAATAAGATACAAGGGTTCAAATACCGAAGGGAAAAAATAGTTTATTAGTACTAGTAAACTAGATAACCACTTGAATCTCACATTACATTTGGATCACCCAAAAATACTATATAGTGAAAGTAAATATTATGCATAAATCAATTCATTAAAATATTCCTTCATTATTTCCTATGGAAATGAATGAAAATAACGGTTGTCATAAATTCTCACTAAGGGTTATTTATTGTGGAAGAAATCACACTGAAATAATGAATAATAAATATTGAATGGTAAAAAACTGAAACCACATGTCATTTAATTAAGAATGGGTTCTTGATGAATAATATCATATGAATAAATGATGATCATATAATTCTATATAACTAATCCCATGAACATGAAACTTATCCATGGATAAATATTCAAAAAATCACATGGATATTAATAAATAATCATATAATAATTGAATGCATAATTTTGGAAATATTAAGCATTCCTTCAAGGCTTTGTTCCAGGACATCTTATATAAATTGGTAAGGCCTCAACCAAAAAAAAACTAATTTTTCTCATAAGACCTAAAATTATATAGATGGGTTATAACATGACTATATAGTCTCTTGATATGTCTGATTCATTCATCATATTAATAAAATGTACAATATAATTGACTGAGAATTATTATTTTTTAATTTTAATAACCCCCTTTTAAGGGTTAAGGGGGAACCAAACATGACATAAAAGACAAGAGACAAAAACATGTTCTCCAATGATCCAAAATTCATAAAAACAGATCAATTTGACAAAGTAAAGCCCCTCCCCATCATCAAAATAATTAATCCTATTTCCCACCTTCTTATCTCTACTCATCTATCTATATCGTGTAGAGATGAATGGGTCTGATACAGATGAAAAAAATACTTACTCTCTCAAATATCCCATTCTGGATAGGAATGGTATGGTGAAAAATATCTTCTCTAAACCTCATCCTGAGTAACCATAATAAAATATCTGGATGGGAAGACCCTTGAACCACATACCATGGACCACACGGTAGATCAGTAGATCAAAAAAAAATCACACACCAATATAGAATCACATAGTTGGCTTCAAAATGAGTTCACACAAAAAATTCACATCAAACTCTAATTCACATACTATAAAAATGTTCAAAAACCATCACCATATTAACGACCAACTGAATTCTAGAACATGCTAGAAGAAGGCCCCACTGCATGCCCGATATTCAAATATCATAATTACCATCAGGATTTCTAATTATGACCACAAAAATCAACATACAAAACTAACAACCGATACAAAAAATGAGGCGACAACCCTTTGACAGAAAAATCTTGAACTTGACCACTAGAACTTCAACAAGAATCCATGGGAACCCCAAGCCATTTAAAAGGTGTAATGGGGCATGAAAACATGACAAAAAACTATGAGAATTACTGGGATAGTAGAGCCCAAAAATCGCATGATGTTGTAAATGAAAGGGGAACTACACACCCTGAGCTCATCGAGGAGAAGCACTGAGGAGAGGCGCCACATCCGACATGAGACAGAGGAGAGGGTGGCGCTAACAGGGGAAACCATAATGAAGTAGCACCCCTTATAGGCTCATTTATCCCCCATATCCCACTTTACAAATTTTTCACAAGTAATGGGATATGATAAAATATAATTAAAATTCATTAATAATTAATAACTATATATATAGAAATAACTAGATTACAAAATGTGAATAATTTCTCCAATCAATATGATATTAAATAATGTAGATAATGAATAATTATGATATCATTATAACATAATCATTTTTAATTATAAATAAAATAATATGATATTTTCATTAATGAATAAAAATACCATAAAAATAACATTAACAAATTATTAAGGAATATACACTTTTAAACATGAAAATATCATTCAAGAACTAAAAATTTCTATAATATGGGGAAAAATTCATTAAAAAGAAATATGGAAACCTATTAAGGATACTTTTACTATTTTTGTGTACATGATGGTGGTAAATTCTATTCATTTTAAATGAATTAAAACATTTTTTCAATTTTTTAGTAAAAAGTTATAATGTTCCTTGTATAGAAAACAAATGGCCATCCGTTTAAAGAAATCTTAAAAAGTATCTAATCAGTAAAACATACATTAAAATATCATAGTATAATATTATAAACATTATTGAGTAAATTTCAATGAAAATTTGGATGTGGAGGAAAATTATTCTCATCTGATTATAAAAACAAAGTTAGTTTTACATAAAAACATTATTTTGGTACCTTGAGTATATAAAATATGAAAAATAGCGGAAAAAAAGTAATTTTTAAAAATAAATAAATTAAAATAAAATATACGTGTTTCAACATTGAAAGATAAATTAATTCCCCCGATAGAGGAAAAGATAAAAAAATTCTCAAATAATGATGTGATTGTGAAATAAATCCTTTACGTTGTGGTAACTTTTAAAGCATATGACCCGGTAAAGATTTACATCAGACAAAACATTAAATACCATAATAATTATGAGATTCATGATATAACATTTTCAATAGATATTAAATAAAACTCATAATGGAATATTGTTTTATAACATAAATATATATCACAAAGAAGGAATATTTGATATGAATAAACCTTACCAAGATCATATAATTTAATTGAGAATTAATCAACTGAGTATTTTTGTGTCAAAAACATAAATACAAAAAATTAGTAAATAAAACATCAATTAATCAAATTTTATTATACACTTAATCTTGGAATAATATAATATATGAGGAAGTGGTATGTCTTAATGAAAGAAAATTTAGTTAATAAATCCATTACATTAGATCTGAATCCTCATGTATGTTATTTATCATTATAAATAATAACCTCAAGCAAATGATATAAACCATTAATAACACTTTTCAAACATTATTATTCCATTTTTTTATTAACATGTTATATTTAATTACATAATTAATTATGTTCATGTGTGACGTTTTGATGATATTTTGTTCAGATGTCCAAAATCACTTTGGTATGATTCCAATGGTAAAAGAGAACATTATTCATTAATATCAAGAATAATAATTAAACCCCAACTATAATCTTTAAACATATATTATATCTTCAAAAAAAACCATGAAACATGGCAATGAATAATGAAGTAAATTACAATCATAATGATGTTATACCGTACAAACACATGAGTAAAATCTCATTTTTCATTGATGCCTATATAAATAACTAAAGTATAATATTTTGTTTCCATAATGATCATTATAAAATAAAAATTATTTCTTATTTAAAAAAATTATATATCATCCATGTGATGTGGTGATGTAAAATGAAAAACATCACTTCATTGAGTTGGAAGTCAACTGGTACGCACTAACGACATGATCATTTTCAATGGATAAAAAGGTAATAATTTATATAATATATTAACTTTTAAAAATAATAAAATTTTCATTAATTACAAAATTTAACAATAAATATATCATTATAACCATCTCTGGGGGCGGTGATGGAAAACGAATGACATTGGTTTGTGAGGTTGTTTTCCTCCATACAAAATAATGATAGTTCAATTTTCCATTTTATGGAAGATAATATTAATATAGGGTATTTAATTAATATCGAATCATCTGAGTATATATTATATATTGGTTATGTTACATCATAATTTTATATAAAATATTATTAAGAGATACATGATGGAATAAAACTAAAATATTCGTTTAAAACAGAACTCAAAATCATGCATATAATAACGCTAGTAAAAGATCTTTATCAGTGTTCTAGAAGAACTGATATTTTAAATGATGTTAAAGGGTTAGTTTTAACAGTTCTCATAAAAATATATGTAAAAGGATTCCTTTAATAGTGCTAAAAAGAGAAGATAAAGGATTCATTGATAAAGGGTAAAATTTCTTCCACACGCCCACCTTTATCAGCGCTTCTCCCCCTTTACGATCAATTCCGATTCTCCCACCCCCAATGCATGTGCCCTGCCTCCAACGATTCTCCACCCTAAGACCTCTATGTTCTACACCATCCCCCTTTTAACTCCCTTATACTATTTTATTTTATTTTTATTATGTATTTGTGTATTTATATATTTTTTTATCCATAACATTTTATATATGTTTATATATATGAATATATATAAATTTTATATAAATATTTATTTATATTTATTTTCTAAAATGGATATTATATTTTATTTAGATAAGGTTTATATATTGATAAATATATTTTATATGTAAATAAGTTTGTTATTTATTTATAAAATTAAAATTTTATATGTGAATACATAAAATATATGAATATATATTGTAACATATATGATTATAAATATTAGTAAATTATTAAAATTATAAAATTTAAAATCCATAATACTAATATGAATTTAATACTTATGAATAAGTTAAGTACCTACTGAAAAAGTGACAAAAGTCTCTCTTAAACAATGCTGAAAATCCATAAAATGTTACAAAAATTGTGTACCCCGACGAAAAACATAGTTTTAAGTAAATTACTATTTATCATTATCTAAAAAATATTTAAAAATTATATATTATATTTCTATCAACATAAACATATTTAAATATTAATATATTATTTCTAATTTTTTTTTGGAAATATAACCTTTATCAGCACTAGTAAAAAATCATTGATTATGGGGGGTCTTTATCAACACTTCTAAAAAAGAGCTGATAATGCCCCACAATATGATAACATTTTACAAGAGTTGATAAGGACCTCCATTTATTAGTTCTTTCTTAGAAATGATAATAAACTCCATTTTATCAGCTATTTTTGACTAACACTAATAAAGGAAGGCTTTATCTGTGCTTTGTTTACAAGCATTGATAAAGGGATCCCTTTTACAGCACTTTTTTTATTGCTCTTAAATACCCCGTTAAAAGAACTAATAATGTGTTGTTAAATAACCACTTTAATAATTATTTTTCATTAACTAAGAAATGGGATTTTTAACTCTGATTTTAACCAGCCCTGTGAAAACCACAACACCAGGTAAAATATGTTTTGTAGTAGTGATAACATTACATATTCTTCCAGAATCCAATTTTTTATTTATACATTAATTCCTATATAGTTGTTATCATTCTTAAACTAATACATCTTGAATGTTGGGATAACTTTTAGGAATGTAATAGTTAGTGATTGGCTAAACCATATGACTCTTAAAGTGTGCATATAAGAGGAGAAAGAGTGACCTTTTATAAGAGAGTGAAAGGGATTCTTGGAATTTATTATAGTATTAAAGTAATATAATTTAATTTCAATGTTAAAATTGATTAAAAATTATATTTTTAGAATATACGATATGTATAGGTGAAATAGACTCATACAATAATAAATTTTGTTTTTAGGTGATGTTTTCCCAATTTACTTTTTTATTTAACCCATCATTACCCCTTTGATGATTACCATAATAACATTGTTTTTACTATTTTGAAGTGAATATAGTTACAATAAAAGAAAAACAGGCGCAAAAAGGAAACATTCTCTATTTTAAACTGTATCTCTAACACATGAATGAAGATATGATTTTTAGGAATTGTAAATCATTTCATAAAATCTTATTTATTTTTAAATCTTATTAATGTTTTTTTAACTATTCATTGTATTGACTTGAAAAAAATGACAACAATTAAATTATAATATATTCATTTAACAAATCCATAAAATGTGTATTTAAATAAAAAATTAGTGCAACATTATTATTCATTCATAGTATATTGATTTTAATACTTTTAGAGTCATTTATTTTATATTTAAATTAATTTAATAAATATAGTATCAGTGTTGCATAAGGATTTATAGTAATTATTTAATAAATAAAAATTATAAATGAAATAACATGATAAAAAGTAAATATACTTAAAATAAAAAAATTCAAATTAACACATTTTGTTTTTATCTCTCTAACAAAATACTACAAATATTAAAATCAAGGAAATGATATTTTTGACATTATCTTTTTGTCAAATATTATAAAGGTAAAAATCAAAGAAATATGTTCCCATGCTTCCATGTTTTCTAAAATTGGAAACAAATTAACGAAATAAATACCAATAATATGATAAATTATGGTTGTAGGGTCATTTTTGAGTCCTTATCATGTTGCTTTTAATGTTTATTAAACGACTTAACTTTTCTATATTGACAATTATTTAATACAGGTACTATTCATAATGCCTAAAATTAAAAGGAGAGTATTTTGAAAATTTTAAACTCTTATTTCATAAAATGTAATCAATTATTCATGATTAAAATTATATGATTTGAAGAAATTTATTTAATATTAAAACATAAAATTCAATGGAAAGCACATTTTTCAGAAAAAATGCATTTTTTGGTATACAAATGTTTTTATGCCAAATTCAAACATAATATTGACTAAAATGAACTAAATTAGATTATTAAAAATATAAGAGAAGTGATATTTCTTTGAAACAATCTAAAAAGGAAAATTGTAAATTATTGAATTAAATTAAAGATTTAAATAGAAAGAGTATTTTTTTAACTATTCACAGGAAAATAATATTATTCAGAAACATCCCAAAACTATACCATATTCAAGGTTTAATATTATTATTTAAAAAAATGATATTATTTTAATTAATTAAATTTCAAATATTTTCTGAAAAAATTATAATATTTTCCCACAAAAACAAAAAATTTTGAAGAAAACATTTTTTTAAAGAATAAAATGACTTTTCGTAAAATTGAGAGATTATTCCATATGAATTAATCAATATATTTTTATTGAGTATGAAAACTATATATTTTTGTAGTAATTTGAAATTTCTTATTCATTCCTCCAATTTTATTGACTATGTTATAATAATAACATTTAAATAATAATATTTAAATAGTGTATCATAATTTTTTTAAACAAGACGTTTCTTATGCAATATGCAATCGAACATAGTGTTATTTGAAATACTCAGGGTGTCAAAACCCATATATTTTATATCTCATCTTGATTTTATATTTAACTAAAAACATTGAACGAAATATAAAAGTCACTATAGGTGAATAAAATTTTATTATACATTTTCATTAGCAGTATAATGGTCATTTAAAGTGAAATATTTAGACTATATAGGATGTGATTTAGATTGCTTGTTAGATACAATTATACATTGGTATAATAAAAATTTATTGGTTTTGATTTTTATGATTATATTTTATATTCCAGTATATATATGTGGGACCTTTTTTAGAATTATATGAAAAGTTGTGTCAGAATCCATTATAATGGGAATGATATAGGCCGAATGTAGTTATTGGGGCTATAAATTGTAAAATAGAACATTGGAAAGGTAATAATTATTTAGCATTTTATTAAGATAGATCATTGTAGGTTGAAAAGTTATGTATATAACTAAATTAAATTACACCAATTTGAGATAGGTGATCACGGTTTTCCAAAATGGTATCCTTGAAATGTTCTATGAATTTTGGAAGTAAAGTAAAATCAATTCTATGAGATATTGTTCCATATAAAATTCTTGATGACGTTTTATCAGTTTCATACTTCGGGGAATTACCTCTGAGATTATATCAATTACATGGCATGTTTCATGTTTTGTTATTACGAAAATATGTACCTAATGAATCACACGTCTTGATCCTTGAAGTGGTTTTGTTGGAAGATAAACATTATTATATGGAAAATATTTTTTCTATTCTAGATTTCAGAGATTATATTTTTTTATAATGTGACTTATATTTTCAATGTTTTCTAAAAGAAACTAATGATTGAATAAGAAATATAGGAATCAGAAAAATGTATCAAGGAAAAATTCCCTTATCTTATTATGAAAGAAATGAAATTATGATGATGAAATTTCATAAAGATAGACGAATTCAACAACCCATATAATGTTAATAATAAATAAATTTTATTTCATTTTAATATTCATGATTATATTTTATATATTAATATTCACAATAAAAATTTTAATAAGGTTTTCAATCAGAAAAAATAATTATTTTTTCTATCCAGGTTTGTTCTTCATGTATTATATGGTTCTATTTAAAAGTTGAATATTTAAATTTAAATAATTTAATTTTTTGAACTATACATTATTGTTATTTAATTATATTAAAAAATTAGGGTGTTTTTATGATTTTATGAATCTATATATTTTGTAGTGAATATTGAATTATTTTTACTATGTTATCAAATTTTTTTAAATAAAGTAATTTATAATTTCCATATTTTTCATTGGGTTTTAAAGTAACATAAGATGAATTTTTTTAAGAAAATATAAATAATATTATATAACATAATATTTTATTTTATTTTGGTATATGTTCATTTTAATGCTTAAAACATTATTTTTCTAAAAAGATTCTTAATTCATTTCAGCAATTTTAGTTAAATGTAATTTCATACTCATAATAAAATTGAATCATGAAAAAATAATTTCATATTTATAATTAAGAAGATCAAAATTATATAAAAGTTCAATTTAATTTTAGATCATTATGCATAGTTACCTTTGTAAAATGTTTTTAATATTGTAAATTGGTGAAACATGATAATTATGTTTCAAGTTGGGTGATAGTATCAAAAAATATTATCTTCAATATTTTTGGATGAGAGGATTAAAACCAACATTAACTAATCTTCTAACATTATTTTATGTTCCACATGATCTTGATAGTGAATTAATATTATTTTAAATCATTTAATAATTAGAAGAGTTCCATTCCCCTAACATATAAAATGGAAACTCCTCTCCTATGTTAATAACATACATTGACACTTTTATCATAAAAAATCCCTAACTAAATTCATTCTAAACGTCCCTTCCCATTTTATATATGTTTTTTCTCACCAAAGAACCAATATTAGAAGGATTAATGTGAAATCCAAAAGTTTATTCCTCTTGAATAGGTATAACTCTAAACCAAGACGTTTAATATTTATTCATTCTTCTGAATCCATAAAATATTATTTAAACAGTATAACATAATTACAAAAATATATTATGTATAAAATAATATAATTATATTTAAATATAAACCCTTTCCATATTTTTTCCATCCAATGGGAAATAAAAATGTTTCTCACATGTACATCTTAAACATCAACTTCATGAAGAGATTTGTTGCATTTTTCATCTTCCGGTGATATGGTTGCTAAAAATGGTGGATAAAATTAAATTTTATTATTTTTATGAAATAATTTTGACTCTAAAATGAAATAATGTTACTTTCCTTATTAACATTAAATCCATTGGAAAATTATAATTTTGCTCATACATACATATAGAGAACCACGGCAACGAAGTAATGTGATTCGTTTTTTTACAACATTACATGGATAGTCATAATGATGAAAATAATAAATAAATATTATATATATAAAATAATTAATAATCCTAAAAATTAAAATATTATACAATTTATTTCCATTATAACAAATATATAAATTACAATTTCATTAATGATACTATATGGACTACTGTCTCCATGAAACAATGTGCATCAATTTTCATGAAAAACATATATATGTGATTTTAAAAGTATATTTATTGTAAAAATTGATAATTATAACTTATCTAATATTATATAATTGATTTAAAAAGAAATACTTTGACCAAGGTTAATACAAAAATGAAAATTTTAGGTTATAAACAAAATGACCTAAAAACAACCAATGCAAACTTAATTAATTTAGAAACTTAATAACACATGGTAATAAATGAAATGAAAGGAATTATCAGAACATAGTGAGAAATAAAAAGGTTATTAAAAATAAAATAGCTAATATAATTATACAATTTAGGTGTTATAAAACATACTATGCAATTCATGTCTTAATGTGTTTTATTTCTCATCTTATTTTTCATTCAAATATGAAATATGTGATTTTCACAAAATGTCTTATTTTTATGTAGTATAAACATCCAAATGAATTTATTTTATTTATAATTTTCTTAAATTAATGTTGTTCTGAAATACATTCCACATTATCACTTTCACTATTTTTTACTAAATGTTTCCAAAATCATATAGTATTACTCATTAAAACATTGTTTGAAAGTATTCTATTCAAATATTTCACCTAACTATATATGTTACTCAAATGGTTCAAATAATTTTATTTTTTATAAATAAATATTTTAGATGTTATTTCTGAACTAAATTTAAATTTCATTAAACATATTTAAATTTTAAATTTGGAATATTTACCAAATGAGTAATTTAAACCTTTTTATTCAAGTGAAAAAGAGTGTTTTAATATATATTGATTGATTTAAATTTTTATTATTCAAAACATTATTAATTATAGTTATTTCTATTTATAAATGTTCTGAAGGGATCTTACAGAATATCACATTACCAATTTTATGGGAATATTTTTCTTAAAGTGTTTTCAAAAGGAAGTAAATATTCTTTCCATTATAATGTGAAATGGAATATAGTTCTTATTATGGATTCAAATGGGTTTTAAAGGATTTTGTGATAAAAAGGTGAAATAATACAAATTCAATGTCCACGATATGATACATAAGAATTAAAGATGATGACAGGTGAGCCTGATATTTCCCATGATGACAACTAATTCTAATATTGATCTCAATTGCATAGTACATGGCCAGAGTACATGGCCAGAGCACAATGGCCTGCCAATGTAATAGTACACAGCATGTACACTACTGTACACGGTGTTTACTGTTAAAAAAAAGTCACGCCGTGTCCATTTTCACCCGAACACATTCCCATGTACCACTACACGACGTGTACTTAAAGTACACGGTGTGTAGTCCTAAAAAAGACACTAGTCTGTGTTCTACTCCACACGGCCAGCCACACGGCCAGCCACTACATGACATCTACTCAATGTACACGGTGTGTACTTAAGAACACTTCATCTTCCCTGAACGGGAAGAACACAGGGTGTGTACCCCTGCAATACATGCTGTGTATTCTGGGTTTTCCGATGGGAAAACCCATGAAACACATGAAACATCCATTTTCACCCTTGAAACATTAGATCCAGCCTTAAGAGGCCACAAACAAGAAATATAAGGCTTAAAAGACTTAGAAAACATGTGTAACGAGGATCGATGGAAGAAACATAAATTTCCATACCTTAGGGCGGAAACCGCCGAAGCTTCGGTTGATCCCACGGCTCCCGGTTGCCGCACACAAACTCAGCGTGTCGAGAGCATCAAATTGGTACCACTCTCGCCTTCCTTCTCTCCCGTTTTCTCAATATCCAAATTCTCCCATAGGTCATGACCAAGGATAAGTGGCATAGGAGACATGCGCAAGGATGAGGAAAGAAGAGAGAAAAAAATAAAAGGAATGAAGAAAAGAAAAGGAAGAAAATGGGGCTCGGGCCGGCCCCGATGCCCGACATGAGTTTATGACTTCCCTACGCTAAACTCCCCATTCCGGACTCAAAGACATAGAAATAATCTCAATCCGATGCTCCGTTTAATAGTTATTTCCAAACGAACCTTCACAAATAATTTAATATTTAATTTAATAATATTAAATATTAAATATCCTGCCAAAATTTAAACAGCTCAGATTTCCTCCAAAATCGTTTCCTAGGGTAAACTCCCTATTCCGGGACCAACAGAGCAGTCAGAAAAATTATCTGAGATCATCTGTTAGGGGAAAATGACCAATTTACCCCTCATGAGCATCCAGTAGCAAAACTTCAAATTTTTGCTCAAAACGACCATCCGTAAAAACGCGGGTTCTTACAAACTCCCCACCATAAACGTTCTCGTCCCCGAGAAGCCTAGTGGAAGAACCGACAACCATGCTCATAACCCGAGTATCTTCACAACCAATCTATCTAGACTATCCAACGACCTGCCTTAGTGTTAACAACCACCTTCTACACAGAAGATATTCAACTACAACCAACTAGTAATCCCCACCATAGGATTACTGATGTCGTCGTCTTAAAAGAAAACTCCGAGTTCAAAAGCCTACTGGAAAACACCGAATTTTAACCTAAACAAGGAAAACCACCCTAAAAAAGGGCCAATGGTGCATTCCCCACCATCTGTATTTCCTTACACCACTTTAAGATCGCCACTACAACATGTTTTATCCTTAACAAGGAAGAACATTAAGAAAGAAAAAGGAGCTCGATGTAGGGTCGAAGATCTCTCAACATACTCAAGATGAATCAAGATATCACATGATCGTCTCTTACAAGAGTACACTAAGATTTAACTGAAGTTGGCTCTAGCTCCCTCTGATCCACACTAAAATCCCACCAAAAACTGACCACGATTCAAGCACGGGTCAACCATTTCACGGTAACCCAGAATTTCACAAGGTCACCTATACAATAGCAACATCATAAACATTGTTCGACCGGGCCAGGCACCTGAAGAGGCCTGCTCGTTGGAACAAGTCTCGAAAACAAACACCTCCAAAAAGGAGTTGGAAAACACTGGACAACCTTATCACCCAAGCTCCCAAAAAACGGAACAGACATCAATCGATAAGGGGTTAAGTCAAAACCCAACGTCTCAAGGTCTTCCACCTATCCCTACAGAAAAAGACTCACAACTGGGTCACAAGGTCTAACCACATAGCCCAAAAGATCTGAAACCACTCGGAAGATGGTAAGGATCACAACAAACAATGAAAATCCAAACCAAAAAATAGCCTACAAGGGACCTGATCCTCTCTGAGAATCTTCAGAAGGAACTACTCCCTGGAGTTCACAACCCAAGCAGAAGAGAAACTGAACTGACTCCCATCGGGCATTCGTAAACGAGAATACCTCAAGGAGGACAAGTTCATATGAAAAGACATGGTATCTATCGACATCGTTCTCAACGATCTGACTAGATTACCATAGACCCGAGAAACAACACCAAATAAGGGTTAAACTGAAAGGTATCATGCAAAATATCGGCCAACTGGGGTCACTGAACCACCTGTGCAGAAGGTTTGAGTCAACAAACTCACACAAACGCCCCAACATAAATCCACATAACCAGCCATCAGAGTAAAAAGTATGCGTAAGCAGACCCAAAGGTCTCAGTCATCAGTAAAAACACACACTAGCAGGCCTATATGCTGTGAATCCTACGTGCCTAGTTTGATGCATGAGACGCCTCTTGCCATTTTCTAGCTAAGAGTCAAAATCTATCTGTGGGATTTTACCAATGTCCAAGGGCCAAAGATCCATATTAAATTAAAATACCAAACAACATGCGAGTCACTCAAGGCGAAAATCATATAGAACCGTAACATCGTAAAATCAGAACAACAATCCCAAACCCTGGAAACCAGGACGTCTTACCAGAACAAGTGTTCGTGACGCACCAGCTCGATATCCATCATAGGTTCTGACACATTCCTCATACTCCTGTCTACCATATCCCAAATAGTAAAGACTAAAAAGGAAAAACTTCTCTAATCCCACATTGTAACATCCCGACTCGGATGCCACTAAACCGGTACTCCGGGCCGGTTCGCCACAAGGCCTCAAGCCTGCCTCCCCGTATGCCAGAGGCTGCCGACTAGCTATGAGGGCCTAGGGTGTGATAGTGGGGAGACTATGCCCTCATACCAGTGTAAGCAACCCGCGTAAATAACTAAGTATCATACACAACGGAAATTAAACAGAGTGCGGAAGTAGTAACAACTGAAGAAAAAGACAAGAAGTAATAGTAAAATGTTGTAAAAGCCCGAATTGCTATGTAATACAATAAAAAACTGGTCACCCATTGGGCCGACCATACAGATACATGTACAAAAGAAAGTGAAAGTTAAATTAATGGTCTCTACTACTGACTTTGAGCCAATCCACGTAATCGATCTCTAGTAAATATCAAATTGTAGTAGCCTGATCAGTAGAACCACTCGAGTAGCTCCGCTTGATCATGCAACACTGGGCCTAAGCTCTATCCACCATGCAACTCATGCTAAACCTGAAAATAATACATGTTCTACATGTACACCAAGGTGCACGTGCAGGGGTGAGATATAATCTCAATAGGGAACCCCGAAAAGAAACCTATAACTGTGCTGCTAAAAGTTTATGCAACAACAATGTGCTCAGCCTAGCTGGAACACAAAAAAAGGAAGCAAACAAAATGTGAAACCATAGTTGAACTCAGGGTATGTAATCCCTGTCAACTGGAGAAGTTCCACCATGGATTTCCATATCTATATACATACACATGTATAGTCCCATACCTATACACATATACATAAATAAGAATATTCATGATGAAGGGATTCAAATAACAAGAAACAAAATCAGCATTCGATACTTGGAACCATAAGCTCGATCTCTGAATATCCTCTGCAACATAATTGATTTGGAAATTGTTCAACTCTAGCCATGTATCATTAGGTCAATTTCTAGGTCCGTAATCCCATCAACATGTACCTGCTTTGGCCAACGTCAAAAATATTCCTCTGAACAAGTTAAACAAAAACAAGTAAACCTCTGGGAGTTACTCATAGCCTATCCCCTCTAGTTTAACCAAACAAACACAAGAAAGCAACTAACACAACATGTAACCCTCTGTGAAGTATTCACAGATTATCCCCTATGGTTCTACCTAGCAACACAAGAAACCCTCTAGGAAGCACACACAGTCTCACCCCTCTGGTTTAGCTAAAGCATAGACTCTCTGGGTGGATCAAACTAGCAGACCCCTATAGTCATGTAAACATAAAATAGCACAGACACTCTGGGAAGCTCTCCCCGTCAATTCCCCTTTGGTCTTGCAAAGATAGCTATAGACTATATGAGGAATCACTTACGTCTAATTACTCCCATGGTCTCGATACGTGCGTAAACTAAGGACACTCTTGGGATGCACAAAGTCCAATTCCTATAGGTATTGCATACAAAACTAATTTATAACAAACTCTCTAGGGAAGCCCTTAATCGTCAATTCCCTCTTAAGTCTACTGAACCAGGTTCACATAGCCCTGAGCAGTCGAGTTGTGCATAATCGACTGTTAGCAGCCCTAAGTAAGTTCAACAAACTACATGGATAATAGATATAAAGCCTCAAAAGCATATAAACAGAAAGCAATACATGCAATCATCTATGTGAATTTAATCAAGCAATGCAACATTGTTTTCCTCACAAGAAACCTATGCCAAACAACGATAAATAGACAAAACAAGGGAATCACCCATGGGGTGATCCTCAAACATGATAACAAGAAAACATTATTCATCTAACAGCCACAACCATACATTAGTCTAAGTCAGATAATAGAGCCGGATCAAAACCCTATCTTGAGATACCCGATGCATGGGTATTCAGCCCTTTTTCACGAAAACTCATAGACATTCAATGTATGGGAAGAACCACCTACTCAGGAACACAAGGAAAAGCAGGAATCCAAACAAACAAGAAAGATGCATTGCGTCTGGCTCATCAGCCACCAACCAGGATGCACCTCTGGTAAACACAACAGCATCAACAACCAAGTCATATATAAAAAAACTATGAAGGTGGCCCGAACGCCCAACCCAAAAATACATCCAAAGACCAAAGGGATTACCAGTTGCACATGTTCTAGGTGACACCCGATCACTATCTCTTCCCAAACCCAACATAACAACCCAGGGTCGGTCAAAAAACAGGCACCCACTGGGTCCCTCATGTCAAACACAGAGGAGGCATCATACACAGGATCTTCAAGGTAAACACAAGTGAAGGCATCCTACGCGGGATCCATAGAAAAGAGTCAGGGAGGAATCATACATAGTATATTAAAAATAAGGAAAACATAGGAATCCTGTAACATGGTTCCTGTCAAAGGAAGAACAAGTGGGGGATCCTACAAAGGACTCCCTAGGTAGGCACACAAGCAAAGGCATCCCTCAGGTGATCCTTAGAAGTATCTGGTCTCAAATCCTCAAAGACTAGAAGGGAACGTCTCACAAGGGACACATCCTTTAAAGCATGGTTTATGGGATATAGCTCATAGATCAACTCCTTTTAATGGTCTCAACTAATTTGGTTTGAAAACCCAACCTATCATCCCCCCAAGTCTCACTCTCCGATGACAAAAGAACTCGATAAGTGGAGGAAGGACCCCTACATTTATGTGGAAACCCCATCACTCCCTTTATATTACATGTATATGTAAAACAGACTCCACAGTTTCGATCTATGCAGAAAAATGCTCAGAATCGACTACTCACACGCCCAAATCTAACTTCCAGAGCCCAAGATATCTCAAAATTACTAAACTGAAGCATTACATGGCCACAGTACATGGCCAGACCACAATGGCAAGCCTGTGTAATAGTACACGGTGTGTACTCTACTGTACATGGCTTGTATTGTGCACAAAAAGTCACGTTGTGTCCGTTTTCACCCAAACACATCCCCATGTACCACTACACGGCGTGTAGTCCTAAAAAAGACACTAATCTGTGTTCTACTCCACACGGCCAGCCACACGGCCACCCACTACACAACGTGTACTCAAAGTACCAGATGTTTACTTAAGAACACTTCGTCTTCCCCGAACGGGAATAACACATGGCGTGTACCCCTAGAATACACGCCGTGTATTTTGGGTTTTCTGACGGGAAAACCCAGGAAACACCCGAAACACCCGTTTTCACCCCTAAAACATTAGATCCGGCCTTAAGAGGCCAAAAGAAAGAAATATAATTCCTAAAACACTTCTAAAAACATGTTTAACGGGGATCTATGGTGAAAACATAAATGTCCCTTCCTTCGGGCAGAACCCGCCGAAGCTTCGGTTGATCCCACGACTCCAAGTTGCTGCACACAGACTCAGCGGGTAGAGAGCTTCGAATTGGTACCACTCTCACCTTCATTCTCTCCCGTTTTCTCAATCTCCAAAACCTCCCATAGGTCATGGCAGAGGAGAGCCGGCGTAGGAGACGTGCGTAAGGAATAGAAAAGAAGAGATTATAAAAGAAAAGGAAAGAAGAAAAGAAAAGGAAGAAAAAGGGGATCGGGCCGGCCCAGACGCCCAACATGAGTTTATGTATTCCCTAGGATAAACCCCCCATTCCAGAATCAACGGTGCAGAAAGATTCTCAATTAGATGCTCCATTTAATAGTTATTTCCCAAATAACACACATGAATAATTTAATATTTAATTTAATAATATTAAATATTAAATATCCTGAAAAAATTCTATTAGCTCAGATTTCCTCCAAAATCCTATCTTAGGGTAAACATCCTATTCTGGGACCAATGGAGCTGTCAAAAAAATGATCAGAGATCAGCTGGTATGAAAAAATGACCGTTTACCCCTCACGAGCATCAAACAGCAAAAATTCAAATTTTTGCTCAAAACGACCATCCGGAAAAACATGGGTTCTTACCAACTCCCCACCATAAACCTCCCCGTCCCCGAGAAGCCCAGTGGAAGAACTGGAAACCTTGCTCATAACCCGAGTATCTGCACATCCAAGCTGTCTAGACTTTCCGAAAACCTACCTTAGAGTTAACAACCACCTTCTACAGAGAATATATTCAACTGTAACCAACTGGTACTCCCCACCATAGGAATACCCTTGTCATCGTCTTAAAATAAAACTCAGAGTTCAAAAGCCTTTTAGAAAACACTGAAGTTTAACCTAAAGCCATTGGTGTTCTCCCCTCTATATGGATTTCCTTACACCGCTTCAAGTTCGCATCCAGAACATGTTTCATTCTTTATAGGTAAGAACATTAAGAATGAAAAAGGAGCTTGAGGCAGGTTCGATGCTCTCTCAGTATACTCAAGATGAATCAAGATAGCGCATGATCGTCTCTTATAGGAGTACACTAATATTTCACTGAAGGCGGGTCTAGCTCCCTCCGAGCCACACTAACATCCCACCGAAACTCGACCAGGATTCAAGCATGGGTCAACCATTTCATGGTAACACAGAATTTCACAAGGTCACCTCTACAATAGCCACATCATAAACACCGTTCGACCGGGCCAGGCACCCGAACATACCTTCTCATCGGAACCAGTCGTAAAAACAAACACCACGAAAAAGGAATTGGAAAACACTGGCCAACCATATCACCCAAGCTCCCCTAAAATAGAATAGACATCGATTGATAAGGGTTCAAGTCAAAACCCAGGGTCCCTATGTCTTCCACCTAGCCCTACAGAAAAATCCTCACAACTGGGTCACAAGGTCTAACCACCTTTCCCAAAAGATCTAAAACCACCCGGAAGATGGTAAGGATCACAACAACCAAAGAATGTAAAAACCGAAACACAGCCTACAAGGGCCCTAATCCTCTCCGAGCATCCTCAAAAGGAACTACTCTCTGGAGTTCACAACCCAAGAAGAAGAGAAACTGAACTGACGCCCATCATGCATTCGTATAGGAGAATACCTCAAGGAGGATAAGTTATTAAGAAAAACCATGGCATCTATCGACATCGTTCTCAACGATCTGACTAGATTACCACAGGCCTGAGAAACAACACCCAATAAGGGTTAAACAAAAAGGCATCATGCGAAAAATCGGCCAACTGGGGTCACAACACCACCTGTGCACAAGGTCTGACTCAACATCCTCACACCAACCCTCAACGTAAATCCACATAACCTTCCATCAGAGTAAAAAGTATGTGTAAGCAGACCCAAAGGTCTCAGTCATCAGTAAAAACACACACTAGCAGGCCTATATGCTATGAATCCTACGTGCCTAGTATGATGCATGAGACACATCTTGCCCTTTTCTAGCCAAGAGTGATATTCTATCTCAGGAATTTTACCAATGGCCAAGGGCCACATATCTATAGTAAATAAAAATACCACACAATGTGTCAGTCGCTCATGGTGAAAATCATATACCACCATAACTTCGTAAAATCAGAATAACAATTCCAAACCCTGGAAACCAGGACTTCATACCGGAACAAGTGTTCGTGACACACTAGCCCGATATCCATCACAGTTTCTGACACATTCTTAATAATCTTGTCTTCCATATCCCAAATAGTAAATACCATGAAGGAAAAACTCTTCTGATACCACCTTGTAATGTCCCGACCCAGAAGCCACTAAACTGGTGCTCCGGGCCGGTTCGCCACAAGGCCTCAAGTGCGCCTCCTCGTACGCCAGTGGCTGCCGAATAGCAACGAGGGCCTATGGTGTGATAGTGGGGAGAATATGTCCTCATACCAGAGTAAGCAACCAGTGGAAATAACTAAGTATCATACACAGCGGAAAGTAAACAGAGTGCGGAAGTAGTAACAACTGAAGAAAAAGACAAGCTGTAATAGTAAAATGCTATAAAATCCCGAACAACTATGAAATAAAATACAAAACTGGTCACCCACTGGGCCGACCATACAGATACAAGTACAAAAGAAACTGAAAGTAAAAGTACTGGGCTCTACTACTGACTCCGAGCCAATCCACATACCTGATCTCCAGACAATATCAAACTGCTGTAGCCCGATCAGTAGAACCACTCGAGCAGCTCCCCTCGATCATGCTACACTAGACCTCAGCCCTATCCACCATGCAACGCGTGCTAAACTTGAATGGAAGACAAGGTCTACATGTACACCGAGGTGCATGTGCAGGGGTGAGAATTAATCTCAGTAGGGAACCCCGACAAGAAACCTATAACTATGCTGCTTAAAGTGTATACAACAACAATGTGCTCAGCCTAGCTGGAACACAACAAAAGTAAGTAAACCAAACGTGCAACCACAGTTTAACTCAGGGTATGTAATCCCTGTCAACTGGGCAAGTGCCACCATGGATGTCCTTATCTATATACGTACACATGTATCATCCAATACCTATACACATATACATAAATATGAATATTCATGATGAAGTGATTCAAATAACAAGAAACAACATTAGCATTTGATCCTTGGAACCATAAGCCCGATCTCCAGACATCCTGTGCAAGGGCATTGAGCTGGACATCGTGCCACTCAAGCTATGTATCATGAAGTCGATCTCTGGGTCTGTAATCCCATCAACATGTACCTGCTTCGGCCAATGCTAGAAATATTGCTCTGAACAAGATAAACAAAAACAAGTAACCCTCTGAGAAGTACTCACAACCTATCCCCTTTAGTTAAACCAAACAAACACAAGCAAGAAACTATCACAACAGGTTACCCACTGGGAAGTACTCACAGACTATCCCCTCTGGTCCTACCTAGAAACACAAGCAACCCTCTGGGAAGAACACATAGTCTCACCCCTCTAGTTTAGCTAAATCATGGACTCTCTAGGTGGCTCAAACTAGAAAACCCCTATAGTCATGTAAACATACAAAAGCACAGACACTCTGGGAAGCTCTCACCGTCAATTCCCATGTGGTCTTGTGATGATAGATATAAACTGTCTGAGGAATCACTTACGTCTAATTCCTCCTATGGTCTTGATACATGTGTAAACTAAGGAAACTCTTGGAAAGCACAAAGTCCAATTATTGTAGGTCCTACGTACAAAACTAATTTATAACAGACACTCTAGGTAATAACTTAATCGTCAATTCCCTCTTTAGTCTACTGCACCAGGTTCACACAACACTGAGCAGTCCATTCATGCGTAATCAACTGTCATCAGCCCTATTTATGTTCAACAAACTACATGGATATTGGCTACAAAGCATCAAAATCATATAAACCACAGTCAATACATGCAATCAACTATATCAATGTAAGAAATCAATGTAACCAGGTCTTCCTCACAGGAAACCGAAGCCAAACAATGATAAACAGCCAAAACAAGGGAATCACCCATGGGGTGATCCTCAAACATGCTAATAAGAAAACATTATTCATCTAACACCCACAAGAATACACTCAGTCTAAGGCAGATAATAGTGCATGATCAAAACCCTAACTCGAGAAACCTGATGCATGGGTATTCGACCCTTTTGCACGATAACTCAAAGGCATTCAACGTAAGGCAAGAAACCACCTACTAAGACACACAAGGAAAAGTAGGCATCCAAACAAACAAGAAAGACGCATTGTGTTAGGCTCCGCAGCCACCCACCAGGAAGCACATCTGGTAAACACTACAGCATTAGCAACCAAGTTAGATATAAACAAACTATGCAGGTGGCACGAACGCCCAACCCAAAAATATATCCAAAGCCCAATGGGATTACCAGTTTGGCATGGGTTCTAGGTGACACCCGATCACTATCTCTACCCAAACCCGACATAACAACTCAGGGTCGGTCAAACAACGAGCACCCACTGGGCCCCTCATGTCAAACACATAGGACACATCTTACTCGAGATCCTCCAGGTAAACACAAGTGAATGAATCCTACGCGGGATCCATAGAGAAAAGAGTCAGGGAGGAATCCTACATGGGATCCTCAAAGGAAGGACAACATAGGAATTCCATAACAAGGTTCCTGTCAAAGGAAGAACAAGAGAGGGATCCTACAAGGGACTCCCTAGGTCGGAACTCAAGCAAAGGCATCCCTCAGGTGATCCTTAGAAGTACCTGGTCTCAAAGCCTTAAAGACCAGAAGGGAACGTCTCACAAGGGACATGTCCTTTAAAGCATGGGTTATGGGAGATAGCTCATAGATCAACTCCTATTAACGGTCTCAACTAAGTTGGTCCGAACACCCAACATATCATCCCTCCAAGTCTCACACTCCGGTGACAACTGAATTCGATAAGTGGGGGAAGAACCCCTCCATTTATGTGGAAAACCCCAAAAACTCCCTTTATATTACCTCTAAATGTAAAAATGACCCCACCATTACGATCTACGTGGAACAATTCACAGAATCGACTACTCACACGCCCAAATCTGACTTCCAGATCCTAAGATATCTCAAAATTACTAAACTTAAGCAGTACATGGCCAGAGCACAATGGCCTGCCTCTGTAATAGTACAATGTGTGTACTCTACTGTACATGGCTTGTACTGTTCAAAAAAAGTCACACCATGTCCTTTTTCACCCGAACACATGCCCATGTACCACTACACGATGTGTACTTAAAGTACACGGCGTGTAGTCCAAAAAAAGACACTAATCCATGTTCTACTCCACACGGCCAACCACAAGGCCACCCACTACATAGAATGTACTCAAAGTACACAGAGTGTACTTAAAAAACTTCTTCTTCCCCAAACGGGAAGAACACATGGTGTGTACCCCTAGAATACACTCCGTGTATTCTAAGTTTTCTGAAGGGAAAACCCAGGAAACACCCGAAACGCCTGTTTTCACCCCCGAAACATTAGATCCAGCCTTAATATGCCACAAGAAAGCAATATAAGGCTTAAAAGACTTAAAACAACATGTTTAATGAGGATATATGAAAAAATCATAAACATCCCTACCTTTGGGCGGAAACCGTCGAAGCTTCTGTTGATCCGATGGCTCCCGGTTGCCGCACACAAACTCAGCGGGTCGAGAGCTTCGAATCGGTGCCTCTCTCGCCTTCCTTCTCTCCCGTTTTCTCACTCTCCAAATTCTCCCATAGGTCACAGCAGAGGAGACGTGGCGTAGGAGACATGTGCAAGGAGGAGGAAAGAAGAGAGAATAAAATAAAAGGAAAGAAGAAAAGGAAAGGAAGAAAAAGGGGCTCGGGCTGGGCCCGACACCCGACATGAGTGTATGCCTTCCCTAGGCTAAACTCCCCATCCCGGACTCAACGGAGTAGACGGAATCTCAATAAGATCCTCCATTTAATAGTTATTTCCAAACAAACCTTCACGAATAATTTAATATTTGTTTTAATAATATTAAATATTAAACATCCTGCCAAAATTCGAACAGCTCAGATTTTCCTCCAAAATCCTGTCCTAGGGTAAACTCCCTATTCCGGGACCAACGGAGCTATCAGAAAATTTATCAGAGATCAGATGGTAGGGTAAAATGACCGTTTTACCCCTCACGAGCATCCAATAGTAAAAATTCAAATTTCTTCTCAAAACGACCGTCCAAAAAAACATAGGTTCTTACAAACTCCCCACCATAAACCTTCTAGTCCCTGAGAAGCCCAGTGGAAGAACTGACAACTATGATCATAAGCCGAGTATATGTACAGCCAAGCTATCTATAATGTCCAACGACCTACCTTAGCATTAACAACCACCTTCTACACAGAATATATTCAACTACATCCAACCAGTACTCCCCACCACAGGAATACCCTTTTCGTCATCTTAAAAGAAAACTCCGAGTTCAAAAGCCTACTGGAAAACACTAAAGTTTAACCTAAACAAGGAAAACCACCCTCAAAAAGGGCCAAAGGTGTGCTCATCACCATATGGATTTCCTTAGACCCCTTTAATATCGCAACAAAAATAGGTTTCATCCTTAATAGGGAAGAACATTAAGAAAGAAAAAGGGGCTTGATGTAGGGTCGAAGTTCTCTCAGCATACTCAAGATGAATCAAGATATCGCATGATCATATCTTACAGGTGTACAGTACGATTTCACTGAAGGTGGGTCTAGTTCCCTCTAATCCACACTAACATCCCCCCGAAACCCAAACATGATTTAAGCATGGGTCAACCATTTCACGGTAACCCGGATTTTCATAAGGTCACCTCTACAACAGCAACATCATAAACACTGTTCGACCGGGCCAGGCACCCGAACATGCCTACTCGTCCGAACTAGATGCGAAAACAAACACCACCAAAAAGGAATTGGAAAATTCTGGACAACCTTATAAACCAAGATCCCCTAAAACAGAACATATATCGATTGATAAGGGCTCAAGTAAAAACCCAGGGTCTCTAGGTCTTCAACATAGCCCTACAGAAAAAGCCTCAAAACTTGGTCACAAGGTCTAACCACATAGCCCAAAATATCTGAAACCACTCAGAAGATAGTAAGGATAAAAACAACAAAAGAAATTCAAAACTGAAACATAGCCTACAAGGGCCCTGATCATCTCCAAGCATCCTCAGAAGGAACTACTCCCTAGAGTTCACAACCCATGCAGAAGGCAAACTGAACTAACGCCCATCGGGAATATGTATACGAGAATACCTCAAGGAGGAAAAGTACATAAGAAAAGACATGGTACCTATTGACATCATTCTCAACGATCTGACTAGATTACCACAGACCTGAGAAACAACTCCCAATAAGGGTTAAACAAAAAGGTATCACGCGAAAAATCGGCTAACTGGGGTCACTGCACCACCTGTGCACAAGGTCTGAGTCAACATCCCCACACCAACGCCTCAACGTAAATCCCCATAACCAGCCATCAGAGTAAAAATTATGTGTAAGCAAACCCAAAGGTATCATTCGTCAATAAAAACACACACTAGAAGGACTATATGCTGTGAATCTTGTGTGCCTAGTATGATGAATGAGACGCCTCTTGCCCTTTTCTAGCCAAGAGTCAAAATCTATCTCTGGTATTTTACAAATGGCCAAGGGACTGAGATCCATAGTAAATAAAAATACCACACAACATGTGAGTCACTCAAGGAGAAAATCATATACAACCATAACATCATAAAATCAGAACAATACTCCCAAACCCTGGCAACCAGGACTTCTTACCGGAACACGTGTTCGCGACGCACCAGCCCAATATCCATCACCTGTTCTGACACATTCCTAATAATCTTGTCTAGCATATCCCAAATAGTAAAGGCCATGAAGGAAAAGCTCCTCTGATACCACTTTGTAACATTCCGACCCAGAAGCCACTAAACCGGTGCTCCGAGCCGGTTCACCACAAGGCCTCGAGGTTGCCTCCCCGTACGCCAGAGGCTGCCGACTAGCACCGAGGGCCTAGGATGTGATAGTGGGGAGGCTATGCCCTCATACCAGATTAAGAAACCAGCAGAAATAACTAAGTATCAAACAAAACAAAAAGTAAATAGAGTGAGGAAGTAGTAACAACTGAAGAAAAAAGACAAGCTCTAATAGTAAAATTTTGTAAATGCCCGAACAACTATGAAATAAAATACAAAACTGGTCACCCACTGGGCCGACCATATAGATTCAAGTACAAAATAAACTGAAAGTAAAAGTACTGGGCTCTACTACTGACACCGAGCCAATCCACGTACCCGGTCTCTAGACAATATCAAACTCCAGCAGCCTGATCAGTAGAACCACTCGAGCAGCTCCGCTCGATCATGTAACACTGGGCCTTAGCCCTATCCACCACGCAACTCATCCTAAACCTGAAATGTAGACATGGTCTACACGTACAACGAGATGCATGTGCAGGGGTGAGAAATAATCTCATTAGGTCACCCAACTAAGCAACCTATAACTGTTCAGGTAAAAGTTTATGCAACAACAATGTTCTCAGCCTAGCTTGAACAGAACAAGAGGAAGTAAACCAAACGTGCAACCACAGTTAAACTCAGGGTATGTAATCCCTGTCAACTGGGAAAGTGCCACCATGGATGTCCATATCTATATACGTACACATGTATAGTCCCATACCGATACGCATATACATAAATATGAATAGTCATGATGAAGTGATTCAAATAAAAATAAACAACATCAGCGTTCGATCCATGGAACCATAATCCCGATATCTGGACATCCTGTACAAGGTCATTGAGCTAGACATCGTGCCACTCAAGACATGTATCATTAAGTCGATCTCTAGGTCTGTAATCCCATCAACATGTACCTACTTCAGCCAATGCCAAAAATATTCCTCTGAACAAGATAATCAAAAACAAGTAACCCTCTGGGAAGTACTCACAGCCTATACCCTCAAGTTCAACCAATAAAACACAAGCAAGCAACTAACACAACATGTAACCCTCTAGGAATTACTCAAAGACTATCCCCTCTGGTCCTACCTAGAAACACAAGCAACCCTCTGGGCAGAACACACAGTCTCACCCCTCTAGTTTAGCTAAATCATAGACTCTCTGGGTGGCTCAAACTAGCAGACCCCTATAGTCATGTAAGCATACAAAAGCACAGACACTCTGGGAAGCTCTCACTGTCAATTCCCCTATGGTCTTGTAATGAATGTTATAGACTATCTGAGGAATCACTTACGTCTAATTCCTCCTATGGTCTCGATGCGTGCGTAAACTAAGGACACTCTTTGGAAGCACAATGTCTTATTCCTGTAGGTCCTGCGTACAAAACTAATTTATAACAGACTTTTTAGGGAAGCTGTTAATCATCAATTCCCACTTTAGTCTACTGCATCAGGTTCACACAACCCTGAGCTGTCCAATCATGCGTAATTGACTGTCAGCAGCCCTAAGTAAGTTCAACAAACTACTTTTCTAATAGCTACAAAGCATCAAAAGAATATAAACAGTAGGGAATACACGCAATCAACTATATCAAGGTAAGAAAGCAATGCAACAAGGTATGCCTCATAGGAAACCAAAGCCAAACATCGATAAACAGCAAAAACAAGGGAATCACCCACGGGGAGATCCTCAAACATACTAATAAGAAAACATTATTCATATAACAGCCACAAGCATACAATCAGTCTAAGGCAAATAATAGAGCAGGATCAAAACCCTAACTCGAGATACCCGATGCCTCGGTATTGGACCCTTTTGCATGAAAACTCAAAGGAATTCAACGTAAGGAAAGAGACCACCTACTCAGGAACACAAGGAAAAGAAGAAATCCAAACAAATAAGAAAGACGCATTGAGTCAGGCTCAGCATCCACCAAGCAGGAAGCACCTCTGGTAAACACTACAATATCAGCAACCAAGTCAGATATAAACAAACTATGCAGGTGGCCTGAACGCCCAACCCAACAATACATCCAAATCCCAAAGGGATTACCAGTTTGGCACGGGTTCTAAGTGACACCTAATCACTATCTCTACCGAATCCCGATATAACAACTCAGGGTCGGTCAAACAACAAGCACACACTGGGTCCCTCATTTCAAACACAACAGAGACATCATACTCGGGATCCTCTAGGTAAACACAAATGAATGCATCCTACGCGGGATCCGTAGCAATGAGTTAGGGAGGAATCCTACATGGGATCCTCAAAGGAATGACAACACAAGCACCCCGTAACATGGTTCCTGTCAATGGTAGAACAAGAGAGGGATCCTAAAAGGGACTCCCTAGGTCGGCACATAAGTAAAGGCATCCCTCAGGAGATCCTTAGAAGTACCTAGTCTCAAAGCCTCAAAGACAAGAACATAACGTCTCACGAGGGACACGTCCTTTAAAGAATGTGTTATGAAAGATATCTCATAGATCAACTCCTATTAGTGGTCTCAACTATGTTGGTCCAAACACCCTACCTTTATCCCCCCAAGCCTCACTCTCCAGTGAAAACTGAACTCGATAAGTGGAGGAAGAACCCCTCCATTTATGTGTAAACCCCCAAAAATCCCTTTATATTACCTCTAAATGTAAAAAAGACTCCACCATTGTGATCTATGTGAACAAATGCTCAGAATCGACTACTCACATGCCCAAATCTGACTTCCAGAGCCCAAGATATCTCAAAATTACTAAACTGAAGCAGTACATGGCCAGAGTACATTTCCATAGCACAATGGCCTACCTGTGTAATTGTACACGGTGTGTAATCTACTGTACACGGCGTGTACTATTCACATAAAGTCATGTCGTGTCTGTTTTCACCCGAACACATGCCCATGTATCACTACCTGGCGTGTACTTAAAGTACACAACGTGTAGTCCTAAAAAAGACATTAATCTGTGTTGTACTCCACACAGCCAGCCACACGACCACCCACTACACGACGCATACTCAAAGTACACAGTGTGTACTTAAGAACACTTCTTCTTCCCTGAACGGGAAGAACACATGGAATGTACCCCTGGAATACAAACCGTGTATTCTGGGTTTTTCGATGGGAAAACCTAGGAAACACCCGAAACGCCCGTTTTCACCCCCGAAACATTAGATCCGGAATTTAGAGGACAATAGAAAGAAATATAAGGCTTAAAATACTTAAAACAACATGTTTAATGAGGATCTATGGTGAAATCATAAACGTCCCTACCTTCGGGCGGACACCGCCGAAGCTTCGGTTGCTCCCACGACTCCTTGTTGCCGCACACAGACTCATCGCGTCGAGAGCTTCGAATCGGTGCCACTCTCACCTTCCTTCTCTCCGATTCTCTAAATCTCCAAATTCTCCCATAGGTCACGGCCATGGAGAAGCATCATAGAAGATGGGTGCAAGGAGGAGGAAAGAACAGAGAATAAATGAAAAGGAAAGATGAAAAGAAAAGGATGAAAAAGGGGTATGGGCCGACCCCGACGCCCGACATGAGTTTATGCCTTCCCTAGGCTAAACTCCCCATTACAGACTCAACGGTGTAGAAATAATCTCAATCCGATGCTTTGTTAAATAGATATTTCCAAAAAATCCATCGCGAATAATTTAATATTTTATTTAATAATATTAAATATTAAATATCTTGCCAAAATTCGAACAACTCATATTTTCTCCAAAATCCTGTCCTAGGGTAAACTCCATATTCTGGGACCAACGGAGCTGGCAGAAAAATTATCCGAGATCATCTGGTAGGGTAAAAATACTGTTTTACCCCTCACGAGCATCCAACAACAAAAATTCAAATTTCTGTCAAAACGACCGTCTGAAAAAACACGGGTTCTTACAAACTCCCCACCATAAACCTTCTCGTCCCCGAAAAGCCCAATTGAAGAACCGGCAACCATGATCATAACCCGAGTATCTACAAAACCAAGCTGTCTAGACTTTCCAATGACCTGCCATAGCGTTAACAACCACCTTCTACATAGAAGATATTCAACTATAACCAACTGGTACTCCCCACCATATGAATACCCTTGTCGTCGTCTTAAAAGAAAACTCTGAGTTCAAAAGAATACTGGAAAACATTGAAGTTTAACCTAAACAAGGAAAACCACCCTAATGAAGGCCCAATGGTGCGCTCCCCACCATATGGCTTTCCTTACACCGCTTCAAGATCGAAACTAGAAAAGTTTTCATCCTAAACAAGGAAGAACATTAAGAAAGAAAAGGGGATCGATGTAGGGTCGAAGCACTCTCAGCATACTCAAGATGAATCAAGATAGTGCATGATCATATCTTACATGAGTACACTAAGATTTCACTAAAGGTGGGTCTAGCTCCCTCTGAGTCACACTAACATCCCACCAAAACCTGACTAGGATTCGAGCACGGGTCAACCATTTCAGGGTAACCCAGAATTTCAAAAAGGTCACCTCTACAACAGCAACATCATAAACACTGTTCGACTGGGCCAGGAACCCGAACATGCATGCTCGTCGGAACCAGTTGCGAAAAAAACACCGCCAAAAAGGAATTGGAAAATTCTGGCCAACCTTATCCCCATTCTCCCCTAAATGGGAACAAACATCGATCAATAAGGGTTCAATTCAAAACCCATGGTCTCTAGGTCTTCCACCTATCCCTACAGAAAAATCCTCACAACTGGGTTACAAGGTCTAACCACCTAGCCCAAAAGATCTGAAACCACTCATATGATTGTAAGGATCACAACAACCAAAGAATGTCAAAATCGAAACACAACCTACAAGGGCCCTGATCCTCTCCGAGCATCCTCAGAAGGAACTACTCCCTGGAGTTTACAACCCAAGAAGAAGAGAAACTGAACTGACGCCCATCGGGCATTCATATACGAGAATACCTCAAGGAGGAAAAGTTCATAAGAAAATCCATGGTATCATCATTCTCAACGATCTGACTAGATTACCACAGACCCAAGAAACAACACCCAGTAAGGGTTAAAAAAAGGTATCACGTGAAAAATCGGCCAACTGGGGTCACTGCACCACCTGTGCACAAGGTCTGAGTCAACATCCTCACACCAACGCCTCAACGTAAATCCACATAACCTACCATGAGAGTAAGAAGTATGTATAAGAAGACCCAAAGGTCTCATTCGTCAGTAAAAATACACACAAGAAGTCCTATATTCTGTGAATCCTACATGCCAAGTATGATGTATGAGATGCCTCTTGCCCTTTTCTAGCCAAGAGTCAAAATCTATCTCGGGTATTTTACCAATGGACAAGGGCCAGAGATCTATAGTAAATAAAAATACCACAGAACATGTGATTCTATCAAGGTGAAAATAATATACAACCATAAAATTGTAAAATCAGAACAACAATCCCAAACCCTGGCAACCAGGACTTCTTATCAGAACATGTTTTTTTGACGCACCATCCCGATATCCATCACAGGTTCTGACACAATCCTAATACTATTGTCTACCATATCCCAAATAGTAAATAACAAGAAGGAAAAACTCCTCTGATACCACTTTGTAACGTCCCGACCCAGAATCCACTGAACCGGTGCTCTGGGCCGGTTCGTCACAAGGCCTCAAGCGCGCCTCCCTGTATGAAAGAGGCTTCTAACTAGCAGCAGGGGCCTAGGGTGTGATAGTGGGGAGACTATTCACTCGTACCAGAGTAAGCAACTAGTGGAAATAAATATGTATCATACACAGCGGAAAGTAAACAGAGTGCGGAAGCAGTAACAATTGAAGAAAAATAAAAACTATAATAGTAAAATGCTGTAAAAACCCGAACAACTATGCAATACAATACAAAACTGGTCACCCAGTGGGCTGACCATACAAATATAAGTACAAACGAAATTGAAAGTAAAAATAATGTGCTCTACTACTGACTCCGAGACAATCCACGTACCCGATCTCCAGACAATATCAAACTGCAGTAGCCCGATCAGTAGATCCACTCGAGAAGCTCCCCTCGATCATGCAACACTGGGAGTCAGACCTATCCACCATGAAACTCGTGCTAAACTTGAAAAGCAGACAAGGTCTACATGTCCACTGAGGTGCACGTGCAGGGGTGAGAAATAATCTCAGTAGGGCACCCCGACAAGCAACCTATAACTGTGCTGCTAAAAGTGTATGCAACAACAATGTGCTCAGCCTAACTGGAACACCACAAAATGACGTAAAGCAAACATGCAACCACAGTTGAACTCAGGGTATGTAATCCCTGTCAACAGGGCAAGTTCTACCATGGATGTCCATATCTATATACGTACACATGTATAGTCCCATACCTATACACATATACATAAATATGAATATTCTTGATGAAGTGATTCAAATAACAAAAAAACAACATCAGCATTCGATCCTTGGAACCATATGCCCAATCTTCGGACATCCTGTGCAAGGGCATTGAGCTGGACATCATGCCACTCATGCCATGTATCATTAAGTCAATCTCTAGGTCCGTAATCCCATCAACATGTACCTACTTCAGCCGACACCGGAAATATGCCTCTAAACAAGATAAACAAAAACAAGTAACCCTCTAAGACGTACTCACAACCTATCCCCTCTAGTTCAACCAAACAAACACAAGCAGGAAACTAACACAATAGGTAACACTCTAGGATGTACTCACAGACTATCCCTTCTGGTCCTACCTAGCAACACAAGCAACCCTCTGGGCAGCACACACAGTCTCACCCCTCTGGTTTAGCTAAATCATAGACTCTCTGGGTGGCTCAAACTAGCAGAACCCTATAGTCAGGTAAACATACAAAATCACAGACACTCTAGAAATCACTCACAGTCAATTCCCCTATGGTATTGGAACGATAGCTATAGACTATATGAGGAAGCACTTACATCTAATTCCTCATGTGGTCTAGATACGTGCGTAAACTAAGGATAAACTTGGGAAGCACAAAGTCCAATATCTATAGGTCTTGAGTAAGAATCAAATTTATAACAGACTCTCTAGGGAAGCCCTTAATCATCAATTCCCTCTTTAGTCTACTGCACAAGGTTCACACAGCCCCGAGCAGTCCAGTCGTGCGTAATGGACTGTCACCAGCCCTAAGTAAGTTCAACAAACTACTTGGATAATAACTACAAAGCATCAAAATCATATAAACAACAGGAAATACATGCAATCAACTAAATCAAGGTAAGAAAGCAATGCAACAAGGTCTGCCTCACAAGCAACCTAATCCAAACAGCAATAAAAAACCAAAACAATGGAATCACCCAGGGGGTGATCCTCAAACATGCTAACAAGAAAACATTATTCATCTAACAAACACAAGAATATAGTCAGTCTAAGGTAGATAATAGAAGATGATCAAAACCCTAACTCAAGATACCTGATGCATGGGTATTCATCCCTTTTGCACGAAAACTATAAGGCATTCAACGTAAGCCAAGAAACCACCTACTCAGGAACACAAGGAAAAGCAGGCATCCAAACAAACAAAAGAGACACATTGCGTCAGGCTCAGTAGAAACCAACTAGGAAGCACCTCTGGTAAGAACTACAACGTTATTAACTATGTCAGATATAAACAAACTATGCTGGTGGCCCGAATGCCCAACCCAAAAAAAACATCCAAAGCCCAATGGGATTACCAGTTTGGCACGGGTTTTAGGTGACACCCGATCACTATCTCTACCCAAACCCGACATAAAAACTCAGGGTCGGTCAAATAACAGGCAACCACTGGGTCCCTCATGTCAAACACAGAGGAGGAATCATACTCGAGATCCTCTAGGTAAACACAAGTAAAGGCATCCTACGTGGGATCTGTAGCAAAGAGTCATGGAAGAATCCTACATGGTATCCTCAAAGGAAGTACAACACATGCATCCCGTAACATGGTTCCTTTAAAAGGAAGAACAAGAGAGGTATCCTACAAGGGACTCCCTAGGTCAGCACACAAGCAAAGGAATCCCTCAGGTGATCATTAGATTACCTGGTCTCAATGCCTCAATGACCAGAAGAGAACGTCCCACAAGTGAAACATCCTTTAAATAATTGGTTATGGGAGATATCTCATAGATCAAATCCTATTAAAGGTCTGAACTATGTTGTTCGGAACACCCAACCTATCATCCCCCCATGTCTCACTCTAAGGTGACAACTGAAATCGATAAGTGGAAGAAGAACCCCTCCATTTATTTGGAAACACACAACACTACCTTTTTATTACCCCTAAATGTAAAAAGTACTCCACCATTGTAATCTACGCAGAAAAACGCTCAGAATTGACTACTCACATGCCCAAATCTGACTTCTAGAGCCCAAGATATCTCAAAATTACTAAACTGAAGCAGTACATGGCCAGAGTACATGGCAAGAGCACAATGGCCTGCTTGTGTAATAGTACACGGCATGTAATCTATTGTACACGGTGCGTACTATTCACAAAAAGTCACGCCATGTCCGTTTTCACCCGAACACATGCCCATGTACCACTACACGACGTTTACTTCAAGTACACGACGTGTAGTCCTAAAAAAGACATTAATCCGTGTTCTACTCCACACGACCACCCACATGACCACCCACTACACGGCGTGTACTCAAAGTACACGGAGTGTACTTAAGAACACTTCTTCTTCCCCCAAACATGATGAACACAGGGCGTGTACCCCTGGAATACACACCGTGTATTTTGGGTTTTCCGACGGGAAAACCAAGGAAACACCAGAGACGCCCGTTTTCACCCCCGAAACATTAGAACCTTCCTTAATAGGCCACAAGAGAGAAATATAAGGCTTAGAAGACTTAAAAAACATGTTTAATGAGGATATTTGGCAAAAACAAAAACTTCCCTATCTTCCGGCAGAAACCGCCGAAGCTTCGGTTGATCCCACGACTCCCGGTTGCCGCACACAAACTCAGCGTGTCGAGAGCTTTGAATCGGTACCACTCTCGCCTTCCTTCTCTCCTGTTTTCTCAATCTCCATATTCTCCCATAGGTCACAGCCGAGGAGAAGTGGAATAGGAGATGTGCACAAGGAGGAGGAAAGAAGAGAGAATAAAAGACAAGGAAAGAAGAAAAGAAAAGGAAGAAAAAGGGGCTCGGGCCGGCCCCAGCGCCCGACATGAGTTTATGCCTTCCCTAGGCTAAACTCCCCATTCCTGACTCAACGTCATAGATGGAATCTCAATCCGATGCTCTATTTAATATTTATTTCCAAACGAACCTTCGTGAATAATTTAATATTTAATTTAATAATATTAAATATTAAATTTCCTGCCAAAATTCAAAGAGCTCAGATTTCCTCCAAAATACTGTCCTAGGGTAAAAACCATATTCTGGGACCAATGGAGCTGTCAAAAAAGTTATCTGAGATCAGATGGTAGGGGAAAATGACCATTTTACCCCTCACGAGCATCCAACAGCAAAAATTCAAATTTCTGCTCAAAACGACCGTCCAGAAAAACATGTGTTTTTACACTTATGAATGATATAAAATCCATTATGGCATTGATGAATAAAATATTTTAGTGATATCTTGAATCTAATATTGTGGTGTTTGGGAATGAAATATTTGTGTATTCAAGGACATGATCTAAGAATGAGAAACATTTGAAGAGAGTTTATGTAATCTTGATAGTTCAATGGTTGCATGACATACTTTCAAAGTGTGATTTTTTGGATACAAGTGTTAGAATTTCTTGTCCATGTTATTTATAAAATATGTGTTTTAGTAGTTCCAAAATAGATAGAAGTTTTTATCTCTTTTTAACCATCAAATAATTTCTTTTAGATATGAATCTTTCTTTTTATCATTGGTTATAATCAAAATTTTAATCGGGACATATCATGGCTAGAGTCACCTACGATAGCTTTTAAAAACAATGACACCCCACTTAAATGGAGTTAGGAATGTTAGAAGTATTTATGAGAGTTAAAAACATTTATTACATTATCACTAATATGTATTTTTCAGAAATCATGTCAAGGGTATGTGGAGTATTGTGATGCTTCTAGATCTAGGTTGGGATGTGTTCTCACTCAAGAAGACCACGTGGTATCTTATGGTTTATGTAATTTGAGAGTGCATGAGAAGAATTACCCAACACATGATACGGTTTTAGTTATTGATGTTGTTACCATAAAGGCTCGACCTCACTATCATCTTGGTGAGAAATTTTATATGTTCACATATCATAAAAACTTGAAAAATATTTTTTCACAACATGATATGAATATAATAAAAATGAGATGGATCGAGTCTCTGTTGACATTTTACTTTCAATCGATGTATACAAAAAGTAAAGGTAATTTAGTGGAAAATGCATTAAGACGAAATTTAAATTCTCAGTTGGAAAAGGAAGATTCAAATTGATGTAAGTTGATGTTGGTCCTTGATAACATGCATGTCGAATGTGAATACCAAGGTGATTTTGTGATTTTATTTTAAATTTTTTTGATTCCAAATTTAATAATGATTGTTAAAGGGGAAAAACATATGATGTTGAATTATTAGTCATGAGTTCAAAAGTAAAGGGTGGGGATACCATAGGTAATGGGAAACTTGATGGGATTTTGTTTTAGTGGCTTAGAGAAAGGATGGTTGTACCTAAGGCTTGTTAAGTACAAGTTCTTTATTATTACCACAAATTGAGAATGGCTGTCCATCCAGGAATACAAAAGTTCTATAGGATGATGATGGGATAGTTTGTGTGGATTGGAATGAAATAGAATGTGGATAAGTTCATTTCAAGGTTCTTATCTAGTCAGCAAGTTAATGAAGAATATCAAGGATCAGTAGGTATGTTGCATTCCTAGCCTATCTTTAGAGTGGATATGGGAGAAGATATCCATGGATTTTATTACAAGTATCCCAACAATGGTTCAAAAACACGATTACATATGTGTGATATTGGATCGACTCACAAAGTCATCCCATTTCATCCCTTTTATTGAAACTCTTACGTTGAGGATCATTAAAAGATATATATCCATGAAGTGGTAAAGTGACAGGACATTCCTGTTTCTATTGTCCCATACAGAGATCTGATATTCATATATCGTTTGTGGGAATCCTTTCAAAAATCCCTAGGCACTCAGTTGAATATGATTACAACATATCATCCTCAGACAGACGACCAATCTGAACAAATTATAAAAACATTGTCAAACATGTTATGGGATTTTGTAATAGACATTGGCGGCTCATATAAAAATCATGTTTCATTTGGGAGTTCTCACAAATAAAATCTATCATGACTCAATACACATAGATCCGTTTAATTCTTTTTATGGGAATTATTTTCATTCTCCACTGTGTTGGGTGGAAGTGGGTTAGACCTCACTAGTTGGGCCGAGCCATGTCGAGGAAACATCAAGGATGATTCAGTTGATCAGAAAGAGAATTCATATAGCTCTAAGTCATCAAAAATCATATGTTGATAATCTTCAATGACCTTTTTCATTTTCAGTTAGTGATCATATGTTTTAAATGATCTATCCAAGGCTTGTACATCATCATTTAAAGTATCAGGGAAGTTATCTCCTCAATACATTGGCCCTTATGATATAGTAGAATGTTTTAGAGAGGTTTCATATTGGTTGGTGTTTCCACTACAGTTCTTTTTGGTGTATAATGTGTTCCATATATCTTAATTAAAAAATTATCAACCTAATCCTGACCATGTGATTAGGTGGGATCACATTATCCTAGAGTCATATGCTTCATTGGTACATATATCAGTGTGAATTGTGGATAGGTTGGATAAATTATCCAAGGAAGAACCACCCACCTAGAGAGAATTTTATGTAATCATGGACAAATTCAGGAAGAGACTTGGGAACATGAGATGGAAAAGAAGGAGAAGTGTCCAGAACTCTTTCAGGGGAAGGATGGTTTTATACTTTTCAAGGATTGAATGAACAATAGTGGAGAGAATATTGTTCCCTTAGTTTCTGGTATGTAACACTTAAATTGTTATTTTTATAAATAATAAGTACAAATTTGAAGGTTTTTAGAGTTTTTATACTTTTCATGGAGTTTTTTAAGCTAAAGTGAAGGTGAACGGGAATCACATATTTTATCTAAATGATGTAGAATCCTTGTAAAAACAGTGAAAAGGTTTAGATGTTTGATTATAACTTTCAAATATTGGGCGAATGATTAAGGATACTATTTGTGGATTCTGTTAGAGTTTCAAACCAAGTAGAAAATAATGCATTGTTATCGTATGGTTTTATTAACTGTGTGACTAAACCATGTGCAGGGTCAAAGTGAGATCCTATAAAAGTGGATCTGACACATTTTTTACTTTGTGTGGCTCATTTTCCCTTATATGAAACCATAAATTAGTATTAATCTCTATTTAATGATTGAGAACATATCCCATGAAAACTATAATCTATTCAGAGCCTTTCCCTGGTGTTTAGAAGCCCATTTCTTGCGACAATTGCTTGTTCTTCCCCGTTCATGTCACATTTTCTTATATCTACTTTGCCTCTCCTCTTGGGTTCTTATATATACACCCGTTGTGGGTAGATATATGATTATGGATTCCATATAAGTTTATATTTTTTCTTTCTCATTTTATGTGAAGAAAACTATTGTGGTTTTTTGAAATTCTCACCCGGTTTCATGTGCTTTCTTTGTCCGTTTACCGTTTTCATCAAAACGATCATGGAAGGTGGATTCACTATCAAAAAATATTATTATAAATGATTTTAATAAATTAAAATTGATAAAATTGTGATGAAAATATGGTGAATTTTCTATTTTTAATTATTATAAGTATTTTTACATGATTTTTTGAGGTAATCATGAAAATTGGTGTTCTGGAATAAACTGCTTGACTCTTGATTTTAAAATGATGATTTTAAAATGGAATTTTTATGGAATTATGGTTAATGAATTTTATTAGAGGGTTTTAAGTAATGGGAATGATTTTATTTAAATGGAATGGGTGTTTGGAATGGTTTTTTAAAAGGTTTTCATTAAAATAATGGTTTTACAGAAATGGGTTGAATTTGGTTAACACTATTGGTTTTTGGAATGGTTTTTTCATTGGGAGTGGTGTTTTTTTCATATATATTGAACTAGATAATCGAATTAAGGACCCCCAAAAAATTATGGTATGTATATGGGAATGATGTACCCCCATCAAATAGGTCTACTATTTAATGTCTTAGTCAAAGTATAACTCACCACTCACGAGTATAGGAAGGTCCAGGTTGCATGCATGGTTGTGTGTGTGGTTAAAGGGAATGGAATAGTTGTTCTAAAGTGATGTTGAAAAATGGTTTTAGATCCTTGTTTGGTTTTTTAATAGAAATGTTTCTTGCAGGAAAATTGGTTGAAATAGGACATGTTTGCTCTTGGCCATAAACGGTTTTTTGAACATGTTTATATTTAGTAATAAACTATTTTTCAGATTTGTTTTATATAAATATTGATTCCATTTCAATCCAAGTGGTGTGAGTAGGGAAGTCATAGGGGAAAACCTAGTATGTTTTATACCGACCCCTACTTTTTCACTTAGCCTCTTTTGCATAATCTATCTTCTGATACATAAGAAAAGGTAATGTATCACATGTCGTTATCACCACCTTGTGATATTTTGAATGTTGGGTGACTGGAGCATGGCGCTTATTGATCTTGGTGTATTATTGTCATCTTAGAGTTTATTAGTTGTCTTTATGAAATTTACTTTGATGATTATTTTTTCTTCTATAGTTTCACACTTTGGTTGGTTTTGTTATAAAAGGTATCATTCAGTTGTAATTTTTTATTAAGATTCATTTGGTGTTTATTGGGTTATGGTTTTTGATTTTTGTTTTTCATTATTAAATGTTAAATAATCACCAATTGTATTGAAATCCTTATGCATTTATATCTGGCCTTTGATGGTGTGGGGATCTCTCATAACGCTTAGTAATGATTCATTGTATTTTCAAGACAACGAGAATAAGAGGGTCAATACACTATCATGTTTTCATTTGTGTAATTGTGTCCTTATTTATGGAATGTTATGAAATGCATGGTTCATAAATGTTTAAATATATTTATTTTATTATGTTTTGATAGGTCCAATATAAGGATACATCATTGGAGATATTGGTTAAAGTGTTATGTTCATTAATATTAATCTATAAAAGTGAAAATATTTTTTATTATATTCTCATGATGCACTTCAAATTTATTCAATACTATGGTGATTGGGAATTTAATTTATGTAATGGAACACACATTCTCTTCCAGTAACTAATCCATAATGAGAATTATAAGTGTTTTAGAGGAGGTTTGAGGAGGATTCAAGGGAGTTACTATCTATAGTAGAACTATATTAGGAAATTCATAATCCGAAATATGAATTCACATTGTGAGATTGTGTTTTTTAGCATGGGATTCCAATGATTCACTAGTTATGTTTGGATAAATATTTTTGTGAAAAAAAAATAAATTAAGTCAAAATAATTGAAAACATTAATTAATTGTAACTATCGTGTCATGAATTTCAAAAAAAAAGTTTGACATATATGAAATTCCAAAAATTAATCTGGTTTGTGGATTGTAATGGGATGTTGTAAAAAAATAAAAACAAGAATCTATAATATATGAAATGAATGAGGTGGTTTCAAAGATTTTTATTAGCATTAGGCACATCCTAATTATCACATTTGATAGTCTTTCTTTCCATTTTTAGGTGAACTATTGGATCCTTAGGAGGATCTTCTATACCAATCCCTCCAACATTGAATCCATGTGATCCAAATATTTTTTAGTGGAAATTGTTGTAGAGTTATTCAACCTATTCAATCATTCACTTCAATTTTCTTTTGAGAATCCATAGTAGTGATGTTTTTCGGTTTTGTGTGTGTTTGGGTTGCATTTTGATGATACATTTGTTTGTTCTATTTTAATATAAGGCTGAAATAGTGTTGTTTTTTTCGGTTGTTTCTCTTTTTCCCCATTCCAAATAGAAAATCATAATGCTTCTCACGACAGGGGATCCTATTTCCCTCTATATTTTTCTACATGTTTAGGGATTCTTGTTCTTTCCTTCCATTGGATGGATAATAAGGGTACACAAAATAATGAAAATAAATTTAATAATATAAAATTCATGGGTATGGGTGATAAATTAAATGATTTTACTCCTTCGATGTTATTATAGATGTGTTATTCATTCTTATTGACATTTATGAGAATCAAGGATACTGGGAGCCATATTATTTCAATATGTTATATGTATTTTAGATTCTTAAAGTGATGATTGTTGTTATTACCTTAAATATAAAATGTTAAGAACATATATATGGATAAAGAATTACTTTCACATAGAAAATTGTCTATTGTGATAATATGCGTGCTAAATAAACAAGTAATGTAATGTAATACCCTAAACATAATATGAGGAAGTTGGGTTTTTTTGGTGTGGGTGGATATTCTTATTGTGTTTCCTAGTGTTGGGTAGCATATATTGTAGTGACGGTAGTGGATTACTTTAGTGAGGATATTTTAGGGAAGTGATGAGATGGTTTATTGGAATAGTACGTGAGGTTTGAATTTGTGTGGTGGTTATGGTATATAGTAGTTGAGACTGATAGTTGTAAGGTTATTTTGTTTTCTTGTAGTTGTGATGTGTGGTGGATGAAATGAAAATATGTGTAGTGGTTGGGTGGTGCAATGGTTTTTACATGGTGGATCTGATGTATGGTTGTTACGTTGAGATGGATTGGATGAGGTGGTGTTCTAGAATTGGTTGATGAGAGACATGATAGGTGTTGTTTGGTGTGGTTGTATTTGTTTCTTAGTTACCCTTGGAATAAATAGTACTCCTTATATAAAATATCATGGGTTTTTAAATAAATAATATTTGATAAAACTATATAATGGTATATATGTTAAATGATTTGAACATTAAAATAATAGATGTGAAATAAAATTAGTTAACAAATATGAGTTAGTGTAAATTTTTTAAATCATAAAAATAATGAAATTTATAATTTTATGAGGGATTTTTTGTCTTGTGTGGTCTTTTTATGATGTGTTTCATATAGTTGTGTAAGTGGTTGTCATAGTTGATGCAATGTAAAGTGGTGGAATGGTGGGGTATGATTCTAATATTAATGTAAACCCATATGTTGGGTATTATGTATTATCTATATATCATTTATTATATGTTGTTTATATATATTCCCCCTTATAGTTGGATAAACTTATAAGAACACAAAGTTTTAGGGTTCTAGTAATTTTTGCTAATATCTAAGATGGTGGTGAAATGGATAGATGGATACCCCCACTTCCCTTCTCATCCATTACCAGTAGTGATTATATGGGTTGGTGTTGGAGATTACCTTGAAGTAATTTCATGTGATATTTGATGGGGTCATGAGTGACAAGAAGATTAAATGAGGTTGATGTAAACCACTTTTATGAAACCCTACTAACTTGTTTATGTGATTAGATTTGATATGTTGGACTATGTGTCTTGAGAAAATATGTGGTCTGATGGCCTTGGAATCTACAAGAGAATTGTGACGTGATGTGGTTTTGATGTGATGATGACATATTCTAGCAGTAGATTCCAGGCCTCATGAGAGTGGGGTTAGTATGGATGTGTTTTGAACCAAATTAGACATGGCTAGTTGTGATGTGATATATATGGAAGCAGTTTGAGCACAAGACATTTGAAATTGGGAAATGAGACCAAAAAATCAGTGGGGAATTACTTGCACAGTTCCTTGGTTATTTTTTATTACTATATTACTATATTGGATGAGTGATTTTTTGAGTGATCCATTGTGATGTTGTAAATGGTTTGTAAAGATGTTTAGGTTCTTGTTGGGTTTTTATTAAATATTTCATTTACATATTCATTTCACATGTGCACTAGATTCCTTGGGTATGATCAGACTCAGTATAATTGTATCCTCATCCAACATAATTAAACTATTTTTGAGGTTTCTTAGAGGACATTATGAACTGATAAGAACATTTCTAGATTGGATTGGTGATATTATTGAGATACTAATATAGACAATGAATTTTTGTGTTTACTTCAAGAATTTTATTTGTATTGTTGACATTGTTCAAACATTGTCAGATAGTTTTAGATTTATGTTTAGATTTTTTATTAGAGTTTCTTGTCAGTTTTTATGCAATATCAAGATCAAATATTATTATAGGATTATAATTATTTCTGTATATGATATATTTATACCCTTGGTGCTTCTCACCAACATGAGGCCTATTAGAGTCAAGACTCATTGTTATTATCTCAATTCCATCATTTCTATCCTTGGAAGGATACCATTGGAAGGCAGGGTCATTAAATTCTATCATAATAGTTTTTGGCTGAGAGATAGTGTGAAATTTAGAGTTACGTGTAACACTAGATCTTTAATTCCAATAATTTAACATTAAATTTTAAAAAAACTATAATAAAAATCTCATTTTTATTATTCATGGAATAAAATTATAATTTGATAACATGAAAATTGATTTTGAACATACAAGGAAAAAATTAGCTAGAATGGAATTTTGAAATGTTCCCTTAGAAATAAGATTTTTGGAATAAATGAAATTCAAGTATTTAACTATTCATCCTTTTATTTAATATAATATGTTATAATATTAATAACTAAAAATTTATTGAATATTAACTTCATATTAATAAAGATAATATAATGGGTAAGAAGGCATACTTTCTAGAAAATAATTTTTAAGGCCATATGTATGTCCATTTAAATTAATTAAAACTGTATTTAATGTAAAAATAATTAAATTAAATATATATATTATATATATAAATATATGAATTTTAATCCACATAATTAGGATTACTATTTATTTTGTTAATGTAAGATCATTTTTTACATGAAAAATGTATCTCTTGAAAAAATATTCCTTGACACGTTCTGTGGTTTTTTTAAATTAAAATTAACCACTTATTTGATTTAATTTTTAATAAATCGTTTCAATATTTTGAATATTATTAATCAATAATTTTTAATATGTTCAGTTTAATTTTTTTCCTTGTGAATAATTAAAACATTAAAAATTAATTACTGTGGTTATAGTCAAAAGTGTTTTACTAAGGTGTAAATAAATAAATATAAAGTTTAAAATAAACAAAACATACTAAAAACCAATTGGTTTTATTTATTTCATCATTATCCTTATTAAATTGAAATATTATCGATTTTGATCCAAATTACCAGGGATGTTACTTGACAATGTTGAAAAACAAAGAAAAATGTCATCTGCGTGACTTACCTCAATTATGAAAGGGCACAAAATACCTTACCATATTCACATATGGAATCTATTTATCTCAAAAAAACATGTAAATATATCTCCCAAACATATTTATACACTTTATATAGGTTTTATCCCCAAAATAAAAAATATATGGACCTTAATAAGTGATCCAGCGAGTCTTTTCTAGGTGAATGTAATTGTCTTAACCAAACTCATTATTTTTCACTTATTATTTCATCACCGTAAATTATGTATTAATAATTAAAATATAATTATAAAATTAGATCCCATATAATAAAGTATTATTATGTTGATGAAATAATATTTATCCATCTTCTTCACCATCAAATGGGAAACAAAACCATCGCTCCTGTATACAGAGGACTACCACCCTGTGAACTGTTGTAATTTTTTTTCACACAGACTAAAATTGAAAATAATAAGGATGGAACTAATGAGTATGTATAATAATTATCACATAATATAGATTTTTTTATGTTAATTCACAATCCACTCTTTTACCATTTCACCAATTATGGAAATGATAGCATCCCCCATGAGTATTTATGACTTACCATCTTCACGGAGTGATGTGATTAATTTTCCATGAAAAACATTAAAAAAAGATTATAAAAATATATATAGTGAATAAAAATTATATTTTTAACATTACAATAAATATATATGTGATGTAACTATATATTATGCTCAATAAATAGGATATTCATGAAAAAAGGCAATTAACACCAGAAACTATTTTAATAATGAGAGATTGTTAACGAATAGGTGATAATATGTTATAAGAAGATAATATATGATATTATGAATATTAATATTGTTAAATTATATATTAATAACAATTTTGAATCCATTATATTGTATTTTAAATCATTTTCAACTAAAGAGAAGTGTGGGGTAATGGATTTCATCTACATTTTCATTCCTTTGAGATGTATATGATAGTATGTACCTAATAAATTTTATGTGTTGTATATAAAATCCCTTCAATATATTTATCATTATTAAATCATTATTCGTGATGGTTAAATTCTGAATTCAATTTTAATCTTTATGTGGTTACAACATAATTGTTACCACATAGGCACAGATTTATTTTATAATCACATTTTTTGTGATTATCTTTATTATCATTGAAAGAAACTTATAATACATACATGATGGAAGATGGGAGCGCCAAGAAACCTGATCCTTGGTGAGGGAGTGTGGAACCCTAACACGGTTGTGAAAAATATGAATGCCAGATCCTTCGCTGATGTAGTTGTGGGGAGAAACAAAAAAGACACTAGGCCCTGCGAAGGTGCTTCTACCATGGATTCCTGCATCAAACCTCACATTTTCCTTCACTGTAGGAAATCAACGATCTCTTTCACTGTGGATGAGGTTTTCATCCTTGCTTCTGATTTGCGATATGTGCTTTTTGAAAAATTTGTTAAGCATCGTCCTTCTTTGAAGTTCTTACGAAGCTCCCTGGAGGTTATTCGTTTTTCGAGTTTCCATACTGGCCTCCTAAATGCTTCGAATGTCATCTTCAATTTTTCTTCTCAAGAAAACTACTATAGGCTTTGGGCTAAACGTACTTGGAACTTCGGGGGTTGTGTGATGAGAGTACTCAAATGGACCCCTACCTTTGACCATTTTTCTAAATCACCCATAGTCCCTATCTGGATTGGCTTCCATGGTCTTCCTCTATATTTGTTTAATCAGTCATCCCTTTTCCCGATTGCAACGCTCATTGGAAACCCTTTGAAACTTGACTTGGCTACTGAAAAACTCTGTAGACCATCAGTGGCTAGAATATGTGTGGAAGTGGATGTCCCTCAGGAGCTTCCTAATCAAATTTGGATTCAAAATGGATCTTATGGTTACTTTCAAGAGGTATGCTATGAAAACTTACCAGATTACTGCACTACTTTTTTGAAACATGGACATCCATTGAAAGATTGTAGCTTCAAACCATCAACTTCAGCTCCTAGAAAAATGATCTGGATTGAAAATAACGAACAGGAGCACAAAAAGATTGTGTTTTTCACTGAGGCTGGTCCATCATATGCTGATTTGGATAGTCATATGGATGCTCCAAATAAAGATAACCTTTCCACTGTTGAGAGCCCTTCTATGCTCCCTCCACCCTTAATGGAAAATCAAGATTTGATGATGGAAAAACATGGCAATCATAACCAATTATCTGATTATGTGAATGGTATTCTTGCGAACACGGCTAACAACCCTCCTTCCAAGAAGGACTCTACCAATCATCATGATTTCCCTCATTCAAATGATATTGAAACAAAGGACCCTGCTCCAACGTCACCTTGTGAGTCAATACAGTGGGAAGCTGAGGGATCTTTTCAGGAGGATGTTGACAAGATCTCTCAAGTGGAGGAGAATTTTCAAAGAAAGGATTAGAAAGGGAAAAAATCCACTGTTAACTTTGATGGTTTCATCACTCCAAATCCTAGGAAAACTAGGAAACATAGAGATAATGTAAATTTTGAAAGAACCATTATCACAAGATCAGTAGCTACCAAAATAGTGATTTTGAGGTTCCTATTTAGCCTATCCCTATTGAATCCATTCCTGAATCCTCACAATCTTCAGATTCCTCTGATCCAGATACTTCCTCAAGTGAAGAGGATGAAAATGATCATGCATATCGGGATGCCTATCAATATTAAGAGGAACCGAATTTATCAGAAGAGCTTTCATCCTAGTTTTCGGAAAATGATACAAATTCCTTTTGAAAATATAAGAATGGTGAAATTACTGCGGATGCTTATCTCGATATTAGAAAGTGAATGGTTATTCAAGTGGCTGGGGAATTTGAGAAAGATCCAAATTTCAATTTTAAGGACATTCCATTGCAATGATTTCTAGACCCTGATTTCTTTATGCTCATTCATTACAGATCAGTGGGTCTGTTCTGATCTGTTTATCTGCTCTGACCTTGATGGGTCCTCAACTTGTTCTCTCATGGTTTCTTCCTTTTTTATGGTTACTATTCTAGATGAAAAACCATGATGTGTGATGACTGGATGTCTTTTTCATCAATGGTGATGTGCTAGATCTTTGTATCAGAAATACAGATGAGACTGGACTGCTATACTCTTATTTTGAAGTTGAACTGCTTCTGTCTTCACTTCGGTTCAAGTAAGGCGCAGTCTTCTACTTCTTGCAATGATTCTCAGGAAGGATGCAAGTGTCCTACCTCTTCTGAATACCCCTGCGAGTGGAACTTCACCTTAGGACCCTGGAGATTTCTCGGTCACTACACCGTTTCCTGAATACATGCAGCAGGACTGAAAGTCCAGTGCATAGCAGCATGGCTGCTCTTCAGTAGGGAGGTCTAATTGCATTTTTCTTTGGTTTTCAATGTATGTTTTTTATTTTTTGGTTTCTTCAAATTTCAGAGGGTGTAAGCACATTACACCTCGAGATTGCCATGTACCCCCATTTTTTGATTCAATAAATTCCTTGGATGTGAACTGGGAAACCAGTTCATGTCAACGTAAAAAAATACATCGTAAAGTAAATATGTTTACTTATTCCTTGTATATTTATGGATATCATTATTTTTCAAAGACTTTCAACCTCATTGGAACATCAATCAAGCTGCGAAATATGTAAAGGAAATCCCGATCTTATTTCTCTTTTTTGATTGGTTATATTTTCCTTCCATATCAATGTTTTTAAAATTTATATTACGAAATTTCTTTTTAATTACACAAATAATTTATTTAAGACATTTTTTATTATCCTCAAGTTATTAAATGTTTTGAAATGAATCATTATAATTTTTTCCAAATGGTTTATTTTTGAATTTCTTTACAAAAATTCATAATGAATGTTTTTTATTTATAAGGTGTTAACAAACATCCCTACATCAATATGAATTTTCTTATATTTTGATTGTTCTAAATTTTTTTTTTGGGTTTATAGAGAAAAATATTTAAGGAAATATTATTTTAATATATCACTTCATTTTATTTATTTGTCTAAATGGAATGATTTTATTACAAAAATGATATTTCTAATAAACCGATAGGTATTTATTGTCATTTATTATTTTTATTTTCATTATATTTGTCCTGAAAAATTAAATTTCATGTTATAATCATTCATTAAATTTTTATTAAATTTATATATTCACTGTATTATGGAAATGATTATTTCCTAAATCATATAACTGTTTTTCATACAGTGATTTACTATGAAAGATATTTTATTGATTTAAGAAATATTGATATTCCATATTATTTATTCAATAAAGAAATTTGTTGATAAAGAAAATTTTTATGAGTATAATTAATCTTTATATTTATTAGGAATGCTTTAGATATATAGTGACATGTGGGACTCAGTTAAATCTATCTCATTGATGCATTAAAAGGTCTCATGATACAAATCACTTTACGAAATTAAATGGGTTTTTTGTGTATACTTACCAAACAAAAATAACTACCTTTGTATAAAATATTTAAGTTACAGATATCCTAATGTCTGATATCTTGATATTTAATATTAGTAATTTCCTTAATTGAGGCTTTATTTTTTATTTTTTATGATATTATTTTATTAATATTCTCATAGATTCATTTTCTATCAAGTTATTGTTTAAATAAAATGTTTTTTCATTTATTTACATTCCCATATTGATTATAACTTATTTAATCATGATAAATTCTATTTTATATAAAAATTACTAAGAATTTTGGCACAACCTTATTTTGTTTCCATTCATTGGTTTAAGAAGAATTATTCTTTGAATGAGTTTCAAGGATGCAGAACAATTTCATGTGTTACCTTTTCTTTTTTATTCCCAATGTAAACTTAATGTCATGATTGAATCTAGATCTCGAAGAATAAAAAAATAGATGGAACTTCAAGATTATATCCATTATATCTATTATAATGATATCAACTAACCATTGATTCTATGTTATTGGAGTCAGGTTTGATACAGTTTGTATCAGATAATAATAAATAAAAATCTTGGGACCTAGTTTTATGGAATCATATATTAGGAAACATAACCCCATAATAAACAATGAGGAAATTCAAAATTGAAGGATAATGTCATAAAAGTATCATTATATTAGAAGTCAAATTGATTTCTGAACAGTACATCCACATCTGGATACTATTAGTAGATGCATTATTGTAACTAATACATCTATGGGTAAATCCTTGAAAAGAGGTGGTATAGTATAAATCATCCATCATTATATTGTATGATGTGTGTTCCCTAAATGTACATAGAATTTGATAATATAGATGGATATTATAGAGTTAATATACATTTTATTTAGAATATAATTTTAATTTTTTTGATTTTTTTATAATTTAATGATACCCATAAAAAACTATGTTTTTGATTATGATATTAACAATACATTAATTTTAAATTTACAATAAGTGATAGAAAAAAATTATAAATAAAAATTATGATTTAAATTTTATAATGTTATGAATAAATTTAGAATATTCCATTGTCTATATATAATCCATGGTTTAATGATTGGTTTCAATACTCATGTGAAATGTCGTAATTTTATAGTTGAATAGGTTAGTACAACTAGTGTTGGAGATTAGAAAATCATGGCCATATTAGGGATGATGACCAATATTATGACTAATAAACATGAAAATATAGAGAAAAATATCATTCTCCAACATGATACACCTATATTGGATCATTTCTCGTGATATAATTCCCTATCATTTAGCATAAGTACTGATCACGTGGAAGTTGATAAATGGATTATATCCAATGAAAACATATTTTTGGCCATGGGATGTGATGAAACAGAAATAATTATAATTATAGTGTATTTTCTCAAAGGAAATGTGGCTAAATGGTGGTAGTTAATCTAGATTTTTTAGGGGATATGAAATTGAACACTTGGAATAGAGGGATTTTATAGAAACATTATTCAACAAATATCTCCCTCTTGAGAAACAAGCTGAAATGAAATCAATGTTCCTCAAAATAAAGAAAAAGGTATAAGATACTTATATAGAGTATGATAATACCTTTAAAACACTAACAAGGTTTACTTTTTGTTATAGACTTAATAGGGAATTGAATATTGACCATTTATTTTAAGTGATTAAGTCATGTTTTTGAAGGGAACCAGTTTCTCTATCTTTTTTATGATATAATGGAATAGTTTTGTATCCCATCAAAATAGAGATGGATTTTTGAAGATCATTTATATTAAGGTTGAATAAATAGAACTATAGCATGGATTAAAACTAAGAAGAAAAGGAACTAATTGTAGAATAATAATAAAGGAGGCTATTTATAGCATGTTACATTTTTTGAAAGAATCATCATGGAAAATTCTGGAAGTGCATGGTAATTTGTTACAAGTGTAGGGATAATTTTCATGTATATCATGAATAAAAGTGAAATAAATATACAACTAATATATAGTGATTATTCTAAAAATTAATGGATAATTCTTTGAAAAAGTGCACCATGCGCCAAGGGAACATACAAGAGAATATGACAAGTAGAAAATTCCAAGCTTATATTACCACTATAACTAAGGTTGATGTTTTTGAAGAAGTGGAGGAATGTACATTACTCATATATTAATATTTATATAACAATTTATTTGATTCTAGATCTACATAATAAATTTTATCTTCCATTATTGATAATAAATTTATACTTTACATATTAGTTTAAGAAGTGAGTAAGAAGTTAAAAATCATTGTAGAAAAACCACTATAACAAGGATAATTTATAAAGACACCATTATAACTCATAAACATTCTTATTTTGAGAAATCTATAATTTTACATATGGTTGACATGTAATTAATCCATTTTATGGACTATATTTAAAAATATGACACAAAAAATTATTACAAAGAGAAGGAAATTACAATTCACGATGATGATATTGAACCAACTTTTGAAGGGTGACATCATACTGAGTGTAGTTTATATATCCACCCCCAATTTCTCCTATGAATAAAATTTATGGGGAAGAATAAAAACACAATCTAAGGATATAAAATGTATTCATAAAATTTATTATGTACTTATTATAAAAATAAATATAGATTTATTTCCTAAAAATTTTCCCGAACATCCACCATGGTTTGAAGTTTTAGTTATCCATTAATTTAATCACTGATGATTGAACAATATTAAATACTCCCTATATATTGTAATCTATGAAATTAGTGGAGTTAAAGAAGAAATAAGAAGAGTTGTGTGATAAATTATCTATATAATGTAGTGTTTCACCTTGGGGTCCTATACTATTGTGACAAATATAAAAGATAGATCCATGACTATATTCACTAATTATATATAAATAAATTCCATTACGATAAAGAGAAATTATTTTATTCATCACATTGATGACTTATAAAATCAAATTCATAGAGATCATTATTTTCAAAACATGTACCTCAGTCTAATTATCACCGATTGCGAGTCAATAATGAATATATTATAAACACAACATATAGAATTTGGTATTTGAATTATGAGTTTATGGTAAATCCATTTTGAATGACTAATGTACCCATTATTTTTATATATCTAATGAAAAAAAATTCATGGAATATATTAATGATTCTATTATGGAATTTATTAATGATATCTTCATGTATTATAAAATATTTTAGGACCATGGGAATAAATTATGAATCATTCCTAATATTCATAAAATAAAATGATTAAATGAGTAATTTTTAAATTTTGGATTATGTCTTCAAAATGATTCTTTTGTTGGAAATATTCTTACTAGGGATGGAATATTATTTAATCATATGAAGATATATAAAGTAAATTAAATGTACACACTAATGAACCCAACCAAGGTATGCGGTTTTTTTTAGGATTACCATCATTAGGTAGTTCGAAACATTAAATTGTTGGATAACATGGTAACCAAGAGTACACAAAAGTTGGTTAAGCTCATATAGATTTGGAAATGTGAAGAATGTTATGAATAACTAAATGGTATATTGGTCAATGTTCCAATTAGGACTCTATAATCAGTAAGTGATGGATTTGTGATATTTAGTGGTTCATTAAAGAATGGAAATGGTTGTGTCCTTATGCATAATGACACAATTATTTCATTTGAATAAAGTCAGTTAAAGAGCCATGAAATAAACTATCTAACCCATGTTCTTTAGTTGGAAGTTGTAATAATTTCACAAAAGATATGGATACATTATCTCTATATTGAAATATGTGTGAAATACATATATCATAAGAGTATAAAATACTTCTTCCATATAAAGTGATCAATATAATGTAAAAGTGATGGATCATGATACTCAAGGATTATTATTTCTCAATATAATAAAACCCAATGAAGAAAAATAAGGAATAAGATGCATTAAAAAATAAAGATCATGGTGTTCCTAAAAAAATTAATATTAACTCAGATCCAATTTTTTTGGATATAGTAAATATGGATACATAAATTATTAAAGAAAGGAGAAACCACTATTTTTTAAAATGAATGTGAAAACATATTAATTTTAAAATTAAAACATTTTTAAATATGTTGATTATAATTTTCAAAATAAAATTAAATCCATGAATTTTTGTAAATTGATAGACTTCATATATAAAGATAATGTTCTTTAATTTTTCAAAAGGGGTTATGTGTTCCATATGTACTTGAGATTAAAAGGTATTTATTAAATGATAATCGTATATCTAATTTCATGTATATACAGTGGTATAACAAAATATGTACAGTTATTTGAAAGATCATTTTTGGTGGGATAATATGATGTTTGAAATAAATGATTACATATGAAGATGATTGGGTTTTAAATAGGAAAATATGAGAGACATCATCCATAAGGATTCATGAAAGTGATACTTATTCCACTATGTAAATGGGATGACATTACTCTAGAAATTTTCATTGTATTACGAATGACTCCTAGAAAGAATGATTCAATATATGTTATCACTGATCAACTTAAAAAATATGCACATTTCCTTACTTTAATAGAAGTTTTACTCTTAGGATCCTTGAATGAATCTATACTAGTAATGTTGTAAGTCTTCATGGTTAAAAAATTTCATTTATTTTTAACAGCGAATCATTATTTACAATGAAATTATGGAAAATACTTTATAATGTTTTGTATACTATTATTTATTTGAGAACCACTTGTCACCCTCAAACAAATAGACTTTCTAAAATGACTATTCAAACATTAGCGTACCAGTTGAAATTTCTCTCACATAACATTCAAGGTGTGTGGGATAGTATTTTCCTTTGGTAGTATTTTCCCCTAACAATATCTTCCATTAAATTATTTTAATTTCACCATGTGAAGCATTATAGGGAAATATATGTCATAATCCATCTTGTTGGGATTAAGTTTGTGAAAGGGTGCTTATAGGCCTATAACATTTTGAGGAGACATAAATAAAAGTAAATAGTCTTTAAACACATATTAGTTATCTAAAAATTAGGGAAAACTATTATGATGATATACAAAGGAAGGATTATGAATTTAAAGTGGGGTTCACATTTTCATGAATGTATCTCCATGGAAAGGTATTATAATATTCAATAAGAATGTAAATTGAGCCCTAGGTAAATCAATTTTTTAATTATAGGAAATATTTGAGTTGTGGAATACCATTTTTAAATGGAACCAATCCTCTATAATGTACATGATACTTCCCATATGTAATTTTTGTATAAGTACATGCCAGATCCACCATGAGTTCTCACCTCTTAAGAAATATAATTAGAACCAGATATATCGTACTGTGATTATAAAATATATATTCTTATCACTAGAGATAATTTATTAATTAATACGATAACTCTAATAGTAAAATTAATTAACAAAAATCATAAATAGAGGAAGAAACATGTGAATAAGAGGATGTTATGAATAATAACCACACTCTATTTTTTAGAATGTAATATCAATGAAAATTTAGATGATGAAATATTTATTGAAGGGAAAACTAAAACACATGATATTAAATTATGGTAAGTGATTTTTTTGAAAATATACTATTAAAATCCTCATTTATATATTTCATGTAAAAGAATCTTATTTGACAGGATGAATATCAATTTTGAACATACTAGGTCAAAATTATCCAAGAATAAAATTTTGAAATTTTCCTAAGGAAACAAGAATTCATAATTAAGTTAAAATGTAGTATTTGAATATTAAAACAATTATTTATAATTTTTTAAAAATAAATATATTTAACAATCAATTTTATGGAATTTTTTATAAATATATGTAATAAAATTTGATTGTAAAAATACAAAAATTTCAAAAAAATATTTTTTAAAAGGAACAATGTACATCGATTTTAATTAATTAAAATAATATTTAAGGATGAAGAATTTAAATGAATGTTATAGATTATATATATACCTGTATCAATTTAAATCCATAAAATTATGATTAATATCCACATATATAATTTAAGATCATCTTATATATGAAAAATGCATTTCTTGAAAAATAGTTATTCAAAATGATTTAAATTAAATTCATCCACTTCTATGAATTTATTTTTTAATTTAGATTCTATATTTGGAATAAGCATAATTTTTTTAATAATTTATACATTATTTTTTCTAAAAATTAGTAGCAAAAAACTATAAAAAATATTTCTTACGGTTACGGTAAAAATGGTTTAACTATGGGTTAATCTATAATGATATTGGTTAAAATGACCAAAACACATTCATAAACAACATTGGTTGGTATAATTTATGAAATATACTTATCCATTTATAATATTATTCAATGTATAACCATATTTACATGAAATTGACTTCAAATAATTGAAAACATTTGAACAATTACAGGTGTTTCACTCACCTAAATTATAAAATGGTACTTCCTTTCATCACATCATCACACCTCTAAATAAATTTTTCTCAACCAAAAAATAGCTAAATATATCCCTAAAAATATTCTCCACTCTTAATATGTTATATTATTCCCAAAATAAAAACCCTATGGTCCTTAATAAGATAATTAATTATATTTTTTATGTGAAGGTAGTTGTCTTCTCTAAGATCTTCCTTTTTTACTTCTTCATTTATCAACTTAAATTATTTCTTAGTAATTATTATATAATGACAACATTATTTCCCATAAACAACGAGTTTATTGTATTTATGACAAAATATTTACCCATATAATTCTCCATCCAATAGGGAAAAAAGCATTGTTGGTGTGTAAAATATACTCCCAACTCGTGAAATGATGTAATTTGTTTTCCATAGCCGAATCACATAGTGTAACACAACGACTCAGGAGACATGTGATAGATCCTCGATCCAGTTCTTCACAAGACCTCAAGAACACCTCCCAATATGCTTTAGGCTGCCAACTAGATCCAACTGTCTGGTAAGTCACTCATTGGGAGACTATGAAATGATTTATTAGAATAAAATGCCATTGTAAATAAATCAGAAAATGTGGAAACATATATAACCAAAAAAATAATTGTGTTATAAGATAGAAAAACTGAAAACTCAATACTCAACTAAAAGGGGAAACCTACTATGCCTATATAAGTGTCATGTGTCTATAATGAAATGGAATGTTAAGACACTACGACTCGCTAAGCGGGTCCCAAACCATGTCAGGTTCCCAAATCCAAGCTCTATTCCCAATCAATAATCTATCAAAGGGCCTTTCCCATATCCATTCCTACAATAATAAAATCTATTCTGGTACCAATCAAGCATCCCAAGTTTGGTTTGAGTACAACTCAATTGGCCACCACCAACAGTGTCTAAAACAATTATTGTCAAATGATAATTTATGTAGTTCTCTAAGACATAATTATAATTCATAAACAACCAGTTATCAAATTATCATTTATTCATATCTAACAACATTAACTCTAGTGTTCCTAATGATACACATACCTCAATACTGACTACATCTTGTATAGGGCACTGAAGTGTTCCCTAGGTAATATCATATTTTAATTACAACTTTTTGTTGAAGCTCTATGTGATAAATGTTGGTAAAATATCGCAATAAAAAATTCTAATCATGTTGGAGATTGAATATTCTTGTGTGAGGCCATTACGTGGTGTGCCATTATTTCCAAAATTTAATTTCACATATACATGCCACATTAACAAAATTATAGTAATCACAATTACATAATTAAGATGTCCATGTTATCATGCTTATGCTTCAATAGAATGACCATGTTCCCATTCTCTTTACACATATGTATAATGACCATGTTTCCATGTATTCTTCCCATTATAATAACCATGTTCCCATTCTCTAATATATAATTATGATGACCACGTTACCATTTTTATTTCTTAATTTAGAATGACAATGATCCCATTCCTTACCAGATAAATAATTTACCAATTTATTATCCACCTCAATCCCATTACTAACTAAACAATTAGATAAACACATCTATTCCATTATTTATGTCAATAATTAATGAAATGCTTCAAACCTGTAATTAATTCAAAAATTAATAAATCAAGGTCACAATTCATATTCAAAAATTACTTTTCTAGAATTAATTATCTCATTCTAATATCCACTTTTTATAATTAATCCAACAATTAATTATCTATATCATATTATCAAATGAACATAATTAATCCACATTTAATTATCTCAATTTATCCATTCAAAATATCACCTAATTAATCATCCAATTAAATATCTAAATTATAACCACTAACTCATAAAATAATTTTAACCAAATTATTTATCTAATAAGACACCCCTTAGTCTCATGAATAATTCCATAATTAATCTCATTTTCAACCAAGCATTAATAAATCGATTGGTTAATCCAATTAAACCAATTCCATAAGAATAATTTCTAAAGGATGCTAAAAATTCATCAATTTTTAATATTAATATCAAATCAAATGATATGGGAATTTTATTTATACCACCTACCTTGGTTCGTTGATGGATGTTTTCCAAACGAAAATCCCCAAAATTCATGCAGCACAACGATATTTATAAAACATATAGATCTAAATCTATAAACCAAAATTATGAACAAAGACATCAAGATCTCATAAATATAGATCTATTCCTCACCACATAAGTTTAGATACAATGAAACATAGGATATCTTCCTATAAAAGATCAATGAATGATTTAAGAAAGAATATTATAAGCATCAGGATGAAATCCACTTACTAGGAGAAGAGAGGATCTTTAATTTGGGTCTTTGATCTCAAATCACAGTGTTCATAAGGCCTTGGAATCCCTTTGTGTCGATGGGAGAACCATACATTAACCATATCAATGTAAACTAAAGAGTTAGGGCCATATAAAAGGTGAAATAGGTCATTAAAAGTTGGAAATAAGTGAGTTACACAATTTTAGGATCTCACTGTCATCCCTTTCATGGTTTCATCACAAGTTTAGTCAAGATGTAAGCTAAACATGCATTAGCCACTACTTAATGGGGGAACGTTGCATGAACACCATTCATGGTTTGGCTATGTGTGAGCCAACCATGCATATCCTCTTTTCTTGGCCATAAAAGATTTACATAGATTTGTCACATGGATTTTCCTTACTGTGTGCCTACCATACACATCCCCTTTTCTCCAAAATTTCGTAAAACTCAACCCAAAATCCCCAAAATCCATAAATCCCATCATTGTAATTAACTTAAAAAAAGTATATGGAAAACGCACTCGAGAAAACTCTAGAAAATTTCAGGATCTTCCAATCTCCCCACATTATAACAGTTCATCCTCAAGCAGCACTTTCATACATTTCTATGATTATAAGCCAAAAAATTGATCCATTGAGCCCTCATATCCTCTTACCTTTCCCATTTTCCCCTTGTAAATATCCATGTTTCCATTACACAAAAACAATCAGTACAACCATTTCCCACAACACTTTCTCATCGTGATCCAGCAAACATATCTGATGCTCCAAAAAAATGCATTTATCTCATGGTCAACCTCATCAACATTGATAAAATGTGAAGGTTTAGGATGATACTGATAAAGTTGTGAGCATGGAAAACATCAGGCATAACACTCTATCTCTATCGAAGATCCAATCGGTATACCACTAGACCAATTCTTTAAACTATTTAAAATGATCTAACAAACATCGATTCTAACTTTCCTTACCTATATATCCTATGGTGGCCCTATCTAGGTGACACATGAAGGAACACATGATCAAACTATGTAAACTCTAGGGGTCATCTCTGTCTATCAGCACATAACTTTTGTTTACTCTGATTTGTAGCCATACATTTCTAAACCAACTATACCATTTACGATGTCTCCTGCACGAGACTCAGTCCCAACAACTTTGACTCACCAGCCTTCATCCACAATACTGGTGATCTACATGGCATACCATGAAGAGCCTCATATGGTTCAATTTTAGTAGTTTTCTGATAACTGCTGATATTGGAAAACTACACTATATCCAAGTGATTTTTCCTATATCCACTGATGTCAAGAACACATTCCCATAGAATATCCTCATGCACCTGTATAGTACGTTCCAAATTCTCATCATCTTGCAGGTGGGAAGTCGTAATCAACAATACCTATGTGCATATCACATTATTTAATCAATTATAGAAGCGTGATGTATATAATGAATCATTATCTAAATCTATAGTCTGTGGAACTCCAAATAGATGAACTATCTCCAAAACATTATGTTCTCCCAAATTGTTCTAATGTAAAGGTTTGCCTTATTAGAATGAAATTTTCTACCCTTTTCAGTCAATCCAAAATGACCCAAATAGCATCATTATTCCTAATTTTCTTCAAGAGAACCACCAAAAATTCAATGGTCATGTCATCCTACATCCATTTTAGAATAAGAAATAGATATAGTAAACCACCAGGTTGTTGATGCTCTATCTTCACCTGCTGACAAGTGAAGTATCTTGTCACAAACCCTTCTATCTCATTTTTCATTCCTAGCCACCAAAATATTCATTGTAGGTCACGGTACATTTTAGTTACACCTGGATGCACCACCCATTTCATGGCATGAAATTATCCTATGAGCTCTTCTAACAAGCACATAGGTACCACAACTAGATTACTCACATATTTTATATCATCCTCTTTTATCAACCATTTTTAATATATCTCCACACCCTCAAAACATTCCATAAAGTCTAAGCACTATGTATCCTCATAATGTAATTTCCTGATCAATCCTAAAAGAAAAGAATCCACCGCAACTGGAACCAATGTCATCTACTCTTAACTCTCCAGAACCTCCACAAGCATTTCAGCCATCATATTCATCATCTTCCACTCCGCAACCGACTCCTGAACTATCTAATTTTGAGTTTTCCTTCTCAAGTAGTGAGCCACATTTTCCCCATTCTCGAGCATATATGCTTGTTCCAAATCAAAGGTCTTCATAAACTCAACCCATCTCCACTACCGAAGATTCAATTCCTGATGTGAAAATATATACTTCAAGATCATGTGATCTATGTATACTTTGAACTATTCTCTAAAAATATAGGTTTACCAACACTAAAGATCATAAAAAAATACTTCCAAATCGAGGTTTTGTGTAGGATAATTCTATTGATGAGGCCTCAATTACTGAGACCCATATGCCACAACTTGATCTCTCGACATCATCAGAGTTCTATTTGTGATCCCATAATCATCACAATAAACCATATACTCTTCACCTTACTCTGATAGGATAAAAATTTGTGCTGATGTTAAGCCCTAATTCAACAACTAATAATCTACCTCATAAGGATCTTACCATTCAAACATTACTCCATTTTTGGTCAACCCAAAATTGATGCTTCCAAATTTGAAACATCATGGATAAATATCCTATAATATTCAGTTAATACCAATATTATTGAGATATAAAAAACATTCTTAGGATACTCTCAATAAACCACTTCGTAAACCATGTTTATGTCCACTGAAACACTTTCCTCTAAGATGATGTTCCCCATGAATGGTACCTGGTCAATCCAAAACTAACACGTAGATAGATTTGGGTACAACTGAAGCTCTCTCAGTGTACCTAAGACAATGTCATGATGTCGGGAATGATCAAAACGAGTTGTGGAGTAGACCAAGATGCCACCCAAAAACACCACCATGAATTGATTAAGATATGGATCAAATATCATGTTCATCAAATCCATAAACACTACTAGTGCAATATTCAGTCCAAATGGAATTATGAAAAACATATAAAGTTTATACCTGATTCAAAATGTTTTCCTCGTTATATCAAAAGTCCATACCCTCAAATTATGATATTCTTGTCACAAATTGATCTTTTAGAACACTCACGAACCCGTAAATTTGTCAAAAAAATAATCAATATTTCGAAGAGGATATCGATTCATTACAGTCATTTTGATCAACTTATAGTTATCAACAAAAAAATGTAAACCCCCAGAAACATTCATTGAGAAAAAAATTTGTGATACCCAAAGGGATGTATTTGGAGGTATAAATCCCTTATCCTTCAATTCCTCCAACCGAGTCTTTAGATCTTGAAGCTTAGTCAGTGCCATTCTGTATGGTGGAATAGATACTGATTCATCCCCTGATAATAGATCAATAGTAAATTGAATATATCTTCAGGTGGTAGCAATGAGATGTCTTTATGAAAGAAATACTAAAATAGTTCCACCACTGGTGGAAGTAAATCTTTCCTAACACCGTCTCCCTCCAACAAATTACTAGACACTTGTGTTGTGAGCTCTCCCATTTGCGGAGTAATTGGCCATGCTCAGCCTTCCTGGATATCCCACTCTATGTTATTAATATACTAGTCACCATTAAGATACACAAAGGTCAATCTCCTATGGTAAAATTTAATGTGGTCTCAGTATGTGACTATCCATTCCATACCCAGAATTATGTTGAAACCAATCATATAAATAACATAGAGATCCCATATGAAATGATATTCCCCTATATCTAATTATCATACATTGCATAGAAAGATATTTCTAGACCGTACTCCCTATAGTGTGTCTATATCCATAACCCCACTCACACAATGTACTGCTAGACTCAAACCAGTAACAAGTTTTCTAGATATAAAGGAATGAGAGGAAAAAATATCAAACAAGGAACTAGATAATGTAAATGCTACTAGAATAGTACCTCTCACTATCGATGGTATGGCCACACTATCTAAATGTGTTAGTTGCACTGCATGTAATTGTGATCTCCCTCTTTCATATGATGTTGTCTGACTCCCCTACGTGGCACCTGTCTGTTGGTTTGGGCTCTCCTGCCCATAAGCACCATGCCTACTACCTCTACTGTCTCAGCCAATATAAATACAACTACTAGCCTAATATGGTGTAAAAGACCCCCATCCCAAACTATGACTATGCCTAGCTGCTCCATCACTGCTTTTATATCACTGATACCTACAAAACATATATAGATGTCCCATATTTCTTCTGGATTGAAACTATACTAGTGGTCAAGAATAGTGTTAATGATAGTGTCCAAACCTATAACACTAATGAAATATCACTCCAGTAAGTTCCTCTCCAAACGACCCTCCTATTTGAATACGATTTTCCACTTATTTTTCTAAAGTTGTTATAATGATGATTTCATTATCTCAGATGTCTGACCTCTTGATTGTCCAGAAAAAACAACATTTCCCACACTGGAAGCTATCCTTAGGTTCCCTTAAACTATGAGAGCCTAATTCACAACTTCTGTAAACTTCTTCAATATGAAGATATTCAAATGGGACATAATCTCACATTGAAGTACATCTAGAAAACATGTAATTGTAGTTTCCTCATCTCCTGCTAAGGAAAGGAAAAATAATTGTAGATCTATGTATCATCCAACATAGTCCATCACCGATATGTTCTCCTATTAAAGATGCATGAACTCAACAAAATTCTCTTATCTCATTTTATTTGGATAAAAGTATTATATGTACCTCTTTAATAATTCATTCCATATCATATCATCAGTATGTCCAGTGCATTCCAGAATATCCCACCAGAACAATGATGAACCATGCACCATATAAGTGGCCAACTTAACCCTCCTCTAATCTAGGGTCTCCATTGGTCATGTATAGTTTCCATTGAATCAAACAAAAATACAGTTCCATCTGGTCCACCCTCTCTAGTAAAGTTCATGGGGTTTTACAACTTACACTCCCTTGTCAACACAGACATATTTTGGCGACTCACCCGAGGTCACCTTCAATGAATTGTATGAAATTGTAAACTTTATCCCACAACTTCTCCCCTTCATCTTCAGATGGAATGTTCAGTGCCTCATATTCCATAAATGGAATTTCCTTTTTGGGAACACCCTGAATTCATCCCTTCGACAAGAATCAAAGTGGAACACTCTATACAATACCAAAAACATGTCTCAAATCTCATAAAAAAACCTTATAACGTTTACCAAATAGGAAATAATCACAATAATCACTTTCCCCCCACATCGTCACATTGTCAAAAACATGTCTCTATCACTAACCTGAACCATCATACTCCTAGGTTTTTGTTATCAAGGGAAAAAACACTATAATAAACTAGTTTCTCATGTATACCCCCAATTAATCTCATTTTTAATCATTTTAAAATCTCTCAAAAATTATATTGGGAACCATTTTTCATTTCAATCTAAAAAAAAGAAAACATGTAGCAACTCCGGTTTGAGCCCTGTCAGACTTTGGAATATTCTTATGAATAATTCCAGAGCTAGAGGTGAAGACGGCGTGTGATTCCGAGTCCCGGTGTGCATGAAATGAATTTTATAAAAATATTAAGTATTTTTGAACTATGCATGTTTCGGGGGGGTGTTATCCCATAAACGGTATCTCATAACGGGAATTTGAGGGCACAATTGCTTCTGGAGCGTGCCGTTTACCCTAGGTGTGGGTTAAACATTGCAGGTGCGGGCCTGCTGTGAGAAAAGCCACCAGGGGTATTTTTGTAAATAAATGGAAAAGTTTATTTATGAGTGTCGGCTCGAATAACATCTGAAAAGATTCATGGATCAAAAATCTGAACCCACCGTTGTGTTCAGCATAAAGAGTTTACCCTAGGGGCGTCCTAATTTCCTACGTGCTGGGAGGTCTGGTCGGTGGTGTTATATTAAATGAATTGTTTTAAATTAAAAAAATAGAGATACCCCTCACCCCTCACCTCCCTCCTCCCACACGCTAGAACGAAACCCCTCCCCCTACCTCCGTTCTCGCCAAATTGAGCTGCAGAGGTCCGTTTTCTGCGCCGATCGTCTGCGGATCGAGTTTGAGGGCGTCGCAGGTGTCGTTCTGCACCCGAAGCTTCAGCGATCCACCAAAAGGTAGGTAGTTTGAGTTTTAAAATCCTGGATCCTTTTTTTAATTCTTCAAATATTCATAAGGGTTGTGTAGTTTGGGTCCTGAGCTATCCGAAACATGTTTCAGATCTGAATTCCGAGCACCGGGGTGCTCTCGGTGGCTCCCGGATGTTTTCTGGTCTAAATTCCTGTCTTCAGAAGTATCCGTGGTGGATTCTGTCGAGGGAGGTGGCGGCGCGGAAGATTCTAGCAAGGGCGGTGGCGGCACGGCCGATTCCAGTGGCGGTACGGTGGTTCTCGGCGAGGCAGGCGGTGGTCCGACCAGATTCTTCTGGGGTTCTTTAAACCCATGTAACTCACAAATCGTAAATCTGATTTGCATGCCTTTTGTAGTGACACATTCCTTGCGTCGAGATGGACCTGTTAAACCCAATTTGGGAATTTTTTCAGTCGATATTTTGGCCCGGGGCCGTGAAATGTTGAAAATAATAATACTATTTTATTATTTTCAACTTCGATTCACCATAACTCATGCACGTAGTGACCAAATGATGTGTCGTCAATGGCATTGAGACCCTGATGGTATGAAGAACTTTTCATGATAGTTTTTGGGTGTTGGGAGCTAGAACAGGGTGTGGGCTCAACGAGGCCAGATTTTGGAATTTTCAGAGAAACACAACTTTTTCACCGGGTGTTTGTTTTGGACGGATGAGTAGACGATCCAATGTGTGTTTCCGAGGGGATCACAATGGTGTGATATGCATGACAAATTTCACGATCATGGTGTGGGCCCCACTCGGGCTGGCTACGGTGAATAGAATAATTTTCACCAGTTGTCCGTTTTGGATGATCGAGTAATCGATCCCGTGTGTTTTTCTGAGGGGATCGCAGTGGTATGATTGCTTGATGAGTTTTGGGATCGTAGTGTGGGCGCCACATGGGCTAGCTATGGTGAATAGTGACTTTTTCACTAGTTGTCCGTTTTGGGTGAGTAAACAGCCTATCCTACATGTTTTTCTACGTGGATCGTAATTGTGGACTTGGAATCGGCCTTGGAGGTCTGTAGGGCGCCGTTGTGGCGTGTCGCTTGGGATAATGATGTTTAGACAACCGGTTATTGAGGGTACTCCATTGGTTCATTCCTACAAGGGTTCACATGGAATCATAACCATAGGATAGGTTTGTGATCCTCTCGATGGGATGTTTAATCTGTTTGAGTGGGGCCATCCCTCTAGAGGGCCCGGATCGGGATCATTTAGCATCGTTTTCCTAGATCAAGTTCTTGGTAGCACTATGACCGCTTATCCATGGGCAGCGATCCCCAATCTAGCAGGTTAACCATATAGAGTTTGTGGAATCATCGAGAATATGATCCCATACACAGTGGGCCATGCTCAGTAGGGTTGTGGAATTGTTGGGTATATGATCCCCTAATCAGTATGAGGACTATAGTAGGGTTGCGGTATCGTTGGGTATACAATCCCATACTCAGCATGAGGATTATAGTAGGGTTGCGGTATCATTGGTTATACGATCCCCTACTTAGCGTGGGGTTTCTATAGTGTTGCGGTATCATCAGTGCGATCCCGTACAGTGCGAGATATACCAGATAGGGTTTCGGTATCGTCATGACCATCGTGACACGGGTGACGATCGTCTATCTAAGTGACATGTTTCTTTCGAGCGTTAGATCGGGTTGTGGTTTCCCCCAGCGGATCTTGGGAGTGATCACCTATCCGTGAGATCTACGAATTCCAGATCGGGTTATGGTATCCCCCAGTGGATCCTGGGAGTGATCCCCTATCTGTAAGATCTACGAATGCTAGATTGGGTTGTGGTATACCGCAAGGGACCCTGGGAGTGATCCCCAATCTGTGAGATATTCTTATACCGGTGTGGGTTCTGGTATTCCCTAGAGGACCCTAGGAGAGATCCCCTATACGAAAATTTTGGTTTTTATGTTGTTTTTGTGAGGTTTCCTTAGTGACAATATCCGGCGAGCGTGATCTCTTGTGTGAGCATCTGAGATGTTTGTGTGGGACCCAATGGAGTGTATCTCTCGGACAAGTGTCATCTAGGATGATAGTGATCGTGGAGTGTGCTCTCCCGGTTGTGAACCATTGCTGGTGATAAGGTCACTACCTCAAGGGGATTGGTGCGTGAGCTGAGTATATCTAGATGTTTCTGGTATACATAAGTATGTATATCTGAGAAGATGTTCATGGTATATGTATGGGCCTATACCTGGGTAGATGTTCGATATAGATGTTTGGGAATATACCAGAGCGGATGTTCAAGGTGTATGTATGAGAATACACTTGGATTGAGCCGACTAGTTGTGTTTATCTGAGGCTGGCCACGAGATGGATTTTCTCTCTAATCTGGGTTCCCTCTAGCTGGATTGAGCCGACTGTTTCCCTTCAGTTTCTCACTTTTGTTATGGTTTTTTTGTGTGGTGAATACTAAGTATTGTTACACTCACCCCTTCACATGCTTTTCCTGCACATGTTTGTGTCTTGTGTAGACCATATGCCTTTCGATGGAGTCCTAGGAGGACATTGGGAAGGTGGAGGTGAGTGAGTTGGACTGACTGTGGAGTCTTATCAGAGCTATGCCGAGGATCATTCCATTGGTGCTTTTGGAAGCATACCCCTTCTTCCGAGCAGGTTGGACCCCTTTTTTTCATTTGGTGGGCCCTGTTTTTCCCTTTTGTACTACTGTTTCTCTCTGGTTTGGGATAGTTGTATACATGCATTTTCTTTTTAGTTTTATATATCTATGCCATGTTTCATGAAGGTGTATGTGGGTGCATGTGAATAGGTACCTTAAGCTTATGCATCCCATGTGAGTGATTGCCTACTCGACACTAGTCGCCAGCCCCTGGCCTATTGGAGGTGGGCTTGGGGAGTCACGGTTGGATCCCCATTGGGTCGGGTCATGACAGAGTGGTATCATATGAGATTCCACCTTTGGGATCTCAGAGCATAGCTGGTCAAGCTGTGAGTTTGTCTTGTGTTTCATAGCGGCATTCTCAAGTTGTTTCGAGTTCAGCTTTTTGGCCAGGGACTCTAGGGTTGGTGCAAAGGCCAACGTATCAATTCACTAGGACCCTGATAACCTGGCTTTCACTTGGGATGTTTGGACACTGGTCGTAGGGATGTAACGGTACATGCACCATCTTGGAATGGGGTTTGGGTTTCCCTTGTTCTTCTTGAGTCAGCTCCCCAGATATACTCTTTAAATATGGTTCGCCTTGATTGTATTTTAGGATGCCTCCACAACGATAGCCAGCGAGGGATCCGCAGTGGGATTGTGTTGACGATCCTCCATGTGTAGAGGCTGTGGACCAGGGCGCAAGTTCTGAGGCTGCACCTCCATGTGGTCCACCAGTTGAGCCACCACCTTTCGAACAACTAGTTGTGATGGTAGTGTAGGATGAGGTTACGTGCAGGCTGAGTGCACTGCATGAGTTCCAGAGGCAACGACCTCCGAGGTTCTAGGGTTATCTAGACCCTCAGGCAGCTGATGACTGGCACGAAGCAGTCACCCGTGTTTTCTGCCTAGTGAGGAAACCTACAGATCAGATGGAGGTCCTCGAGGTGAGCCTTCTACATGGTTCATCTAGGTGATGGTGGTGCCCAGTGAGGAAGTCCCACGACATGGAGACAGTCATGTGGGCAGAGATTGAGCGGCTCTTCAGGGAAGAGTTCTATCCAGGGACGCTGAGGTCAGTGCGGATCCAGGAGCTTCTGCAGCTTCGACAGGAGGGCATGACCATGTTGGAGTACTCAACGAGGATTATAGACCTGTTGCTCTAATCCATGGATATGGTTCAGGACCCGTTCTATAGGGTTCAGAACTTCGAGATGGGCCTACGTAGAGGCATCTGGGAAGCTGTGGTTTCCTTGTGTCTGCCCACCTATGCTTGAGTGAGGGAGCGAGCCTTGGTGTTGGAGAGATTTCTGGCTGACCAGATTCATCCCATCAGTGTTGGGCATGTGACAACTGAGACGTCAGCAACTGGTAGCTGGTGGCAGGCGCAAGGGTCTCGACATGACCAACATTTTAGGAGGCAACCCCAGGATGGAGGATCTAATGCTCAGGGCTCACAGGGCTCGCATTCCAGTTTTTTTCAGCCACAGAAGAGGCATTGGTACAGTTATGATGACAGAGGACATCTTTCTAGGGAGTGTCCGAACCACTGTGTAGCTGAGAGGGAGTTAGTTGACATACTGCCTTTGTCGAGGCAACGTCTTGATTATGGTGGTCTGTTGAGCGTCGAACGGGACGACAGAGCAAGTGCAATAGCAGGAGGTGGTAGGCGGTATCAGGTGCCACCACCACTAACCCCAAGTGGGTCACGTAGAGATCAGGGAGCTAGAGGGCGAGGGTGAGGATAGATTCATTAACTAGAGGTTATTGACCCGGAGGCTTCGTGGAAGGATAGAGGTACGCCTTGTGTCCTTTCTACTTTCTGCAGTAGTTTGATAGACATTGTTTAGTGGTACTCTTCCCTTCCCGTTGCTTGCTCGGGTTTTGTTCAAGGGATAGGAAAGACACTATGTGGGTGTTGTTCAGCGTAATCTGAATGCATGAGGAAGAGGGATCCTTCCCCCACCGAGTCGTGGTTTGTAACGTGATAAGAACCATGCGGTGAGTTAGTGCAGCCCAAAGTGGATAGTGTTGAGGTTTGGTGGATGAGTCCCTCTGACTTATGTGTTCAGGAAGGGGTCTTTGATGGAGAAATCACTAGTGTGGGAGACCCAGTTGAGATTCTAGTTTCTTTCCTTGTGCTTATGGATTTTCGAGGACGAAAAGATCTAAGGTTGGGTGTATGTATCTACTCGGGTTTTTGCCCTATTAGACTTTGGAATCATTCTATGAATAATTTCAGAGCTAGACGTGAGGACGACATGCGATTCTGAGGCCCGGTGTGCCTAGAATAAATTTTATAAAAATATTATGTATTTTTGTACTATTCCCGTAAAGGGGGTGTGTTATCTCCTAAATGGTAGCTCAGAATGGGAATCTGAGGGCATGGTTGCATCTGGAGCATGTCATTTAACCGAGGTGGGGTGTAAAAATTGAGGCCACGATCCTTCTATCTGAAAAGCCACTAGGGGCATTTTTGTAAATAAATAGAAAAGTTTATTTGTGAGCGTCGGCTTGAATAACGTCTGAACATAGTCTCAGATCGAAGATCAAATCGCACTGTTGCGTTCAGAACAACGCATTTACCCTAGGGGCGACCTAATTTCCTCTGTGCCAAGAGGTCTGGTCAGGGGTGTTAAATTAAATAATTTTTTTTTAAAATTAAAAAAATAGAACCCCCTCACCCCTCACCTCCCTCTTCCCGCACACCAGAATGAAACCCATCCCCCTACCTCCGTTCTTCACCAAATCAAGCTACAGATGTCCGTTTTCATCGTCGATCGTCAACAGATGAATCTTCCGAGCATTGCAGACATCATTCTACACTCGAAGATTCGGCAATCCACCAATAGGTATATGGTTTGAGTTTTAAAATCCCGAATCCCATTTTTGTGTTGTTTTTCTTCAAATTTTAATAAGGGTTCGGTAGTTTGGGTCCGGAGATTTCTGAAACATGTTTTTGGTCTGAACTTTGAGCACCGGGGTGCTCCCAGTGGCCCATGGACGTTTTCTAGTGGAAATTCCGGTCTTCGGTGGTAGCCATTGATGATTCCGGCAAGGGCGGCCACGGTGAGGCAGATTCTGACGGTGGTGCGGTGGTTTCTGGCTAGGCAGGTGGTGGTCCGACCAGATTTTTATGGGGGTTTTTAAACTCTTGTAACTCGCAAACCGTAAGTCCAATTTGCGAGCCGTTTGTGGAGATGCCTTCCTTGCATCAAGAAGGACCATTTTAACCCATATTGGGTATTTTGTGAGTAGGGATTTTGGCACGAGGCCATGAAACATTGAAAATAATAATAATATTTTGTTATTTTCAACATTGATCCACCATAACTCTTGCACTGAGTGTCCAAATGATGTGCCATTAGTGGAGTTGAGACCATGATGGTACGGAGGAATATTCAAGATATTTTTAAGGTGTTGGGTCCGAGAACTGAGAGTGGGCCCCATGTGGCCGAGTTTTGGAGTTTTCGTAGAAATGCAACTTTTCCACCGGTTATCCGTTTTGGACGAACGAGTAGACAATCATGTGTGTTTTTTCCGATGGGATCGCAATGGTGTGATCCGTGTGATGAGATTCAGGATGGTGTGGGCACCACCTGGGCAGGCTATGGTGAATAATACACTTTTCACCGGGTGTCCGTTTTGGACGATCGAGTAATCGATCACATGTGTTTTTATGAGGGGATCATAGTGGTGTGATCCACTTGATGAGTTTTGGGATTGTAGTGTGGTCCCTACACGGGCTAGCTACAGAGAATAGTTCCTTTTTCAACGGTTGTCCGTTTTAGGTGAGTAAACATATATCTTGCGTGTTTTCCATGTGGATCGTGATGGTGGCCTCAGTATCAACCTTAGAGGTCGGTGATGTGGTGTTATGGTGGGTCTCTTGGGTTAGCGATGTTTGGACCAACAATGGTTGAGGGTACTCCCTTGGTTCATTCCTACGAGGGTTTGTGTGGCACCTCAACCTTAGGATAGGTTTGTGATCATCTCGATGGGTTTTTTAAATTGTCATAGTCGTGGCATCCCTCCGGTGGGCCCGGAGCGAGATCCTCTAACACTATTTCCCTAGATTGGGTTTTTGGCTTCACTGTGACCGCTTATCCACAGGCGGCGATCCCCTATCTAGTGGGTTAACCCCATAGGGTTTGTTGCATCATCGGGAATATGCTCCCCTACACAGTGGGTCATGCTCAATAGGGTTGTGGCATCGTTGGGTATACGATCCCCTACTCCGCATGAGGATTATAGTAGGGTTTTAGTATCTTTGGGTATATGATCCCCTTCTCCGCATGAATATTATAGTAGGGTTTCGGTATCATTGGTTATACGATCCCCTACTCAGCGTGGGGTTTTTGTAGGGTTGATACATTGTCAGTTTGATCCCCTATTGGTCGAGATATACCAGATAGGGTTTCAGTATCATCGTGACCGTCATGAAATGGGTGACGATCCACCATCTAAGTGACATGTTTCTATAGAGCACCAGATCGTGTTGTGGTATCCCCCAGCAGATCCTAGGAGGGATACCTTATCTATGAGACCTACTAATGCCAGATCAGGTTGTTGTATCCCCCAGCGGATCCTGGGAGTGATCCCCTATCTGTGGGATCTACGAATGCCAGATCGGGTTATGGTATACCCCAGCGGACCCTGGGAGTGATCTCCTATATGTGAGATCTTCGTATAACAGTGTGGGTTATGGTATCCCATAACAGACCCTAGGAGAGATCCCATATCTAAGGAGTTTGGTGTTTATGTTGTTTCAGCAAGGTTTACCCAGTGACGATATCCGACGAGTGTGATCTCTTGGGTGAGCATCTGAGATGTTTGTGTGGGACCCAATGGATTGCATCTATCAGAAGAGTTCCATCTGGGATGACGGTGATCATGGAGTGTGCTCTCCTGGTTCTGAATTGTTATTGGTGATGAGGTCAGTATGGCATGTGTCTTGGTGCATGAATTGAGTATATATGGATGTTTTTGGTATATGTAAGTGCATATATCTGAGCGGATGTTCATGGTAAATGTATGGGCGTATGACTGGGCAGATGTTTGAGATAAATGTTTGGGCGTATACCTGAGAGGATGTTCCCGGTGTATATATGGGCATACACTTGGATTGAGCTGACTAGTTTTGTTTAGAAAAGGATGGTAACGAGATGGAGTTTCTCCCTCGTCTGGCTTCCCTCTGGCTAGGTTGAGCCAACTATTGTCTTTCAGTTTCTCTTTTTTGTTTTGGGGTTTTTGGGGTGCCTACTGAGTACTGTTATACTCACCCCTGCACAGGCTTTTCCCACACATGTTTGTGTCTTGTGAATACTACATACCTTTCGACAGAGTCCCAAGAGGACCCAGAGCAGGCAGAGCTGAGTGAGAGGGACTGACTGTGAAGCCTTACCGGAGTTAAGCAGAGGAGCATTCTGGTGGAGCTTTTAGCAGAGTACCCCTTATTCCGAGCAGGTTGGAAGCCTTTGTATTTTTCTTTTGGTGGGACCAGTTTTTCCCTCTTATACTTCTGTTGCACTTTTGTTTTGGATAGTTGTATGCATGCATTGTTTTCAGTTTTATATATCTTCGCAATGTTTCATGGAGGTGTATGTGGGTTAATTTGAATAGTTACCTTATTCTAATGCCTCTCATGTGTGTGATGGCCTACTCGGTGCTTGTCTCCAGCCCATGGCCTATTGGAGATGAGCTTGGGGAGTCACAACTCGAGCCCCATTGGGTTGGGTTGTGATAAGACAGTTCATGTTTAACAACTTTCCCATAACCCATTTTCCCAAGAGTTCCTAAATTGATGCCCCTCACAATAACCCTGGGTGCATATAATGAGGCATGCAGACAAAACTCTCGTGTCCTTATGGTATATCAATCAATACTCAAAATTCTTATAAATAATAATAACATCACACCCCAAGTGTTTCACCCAAGAAGAAATAAAATTCAACTGTAACACTGAACTACAATCAAACAATATCACTTTGAGTGCATAGGGTTTCCACCATACATGGGTTTCCAACTCCCATATCCAATCTCATTACCATGACCCGACTCTTCCTAGTCTCATATCTACCTTTCCCAAAACAGTATGGCAAAAGAAGAAGAATGAAAACTGGACCTCTGATACCACATTGTATCATCCTGATGTGGGAGTCACGCGACAGTGCCTGGAGATGATTCACCACATGACCTCAAGCAAGACTTATCGTACACTAGAGGCTACTTACTAGCTGCGATGTTTTGGTAAATCATTAATGCAGTGACAATAATATCATTTATAAAAATAATAACCTAGTGGGAGTAATGGAGAAAACATGAAATCATATATAACCAGAACAGTACTCATGTCAGAAGATATCCAAACATAAAATACAATACTAAATAGAAAGGGAAAACTTGATATTCCAATATAAATGTCAAATGTAAATAATGCAGATGAATGTTATGACACTACGACACCCCATGCAGATCCTAAACCATGTTCAGTACCCTCCTCCATGATATATTCCAAATCATAAATCTGTCACAATTACTTTTCCTTTATCAAGTACTATAATAATACAATCTTTACATGTATCAATCGTGAATCTTGAGTATGGTGTGAGTATAACTCAGTAGTCCACCACCAAATGTTCCTAAACAACTCTAGTCAAAATATAGTGTATGCAGTTCTATAAGAAATAATCACAATTCATAAACAACCAGTTTTAAAATTTTCATTTATTTCTATCGAACTACATTAACTCCAGGGTTCCCATAGATACTTGTAGCTCAATAATAACCTTTTCATGGACTAGATACCAAAGTGTTTCTTAAGTAATATCATATCATAATACCTTGTTCTTTCCAAATCTTAATGTATTCAAAGGTTATATGATATCACAATACATGATTCGACTCATTTTGGAGTTCAAATATTCTCGTGTAAGGCCATTACTCCGAGTTCCATTATTTCCATTCTTTAATTTCTCATTTAAATGAAAAATTTCCAAAATTACCAATATCAAAATCATGTATGTTAAATTAACATGTTATCTTAATTACCCCGCAATAGAATTACCATTTTTCCATTTTCTTTACACATAATTATAATGACCATGTTACCATGTGTACTTCTAATTAGAATGACCATGTTTCGATTCTCTTACTTATAAGTATTATGACCATGTTACCATTTTTATTTCTCAATTTAGAATGACCCTATTCCCATTATTTATCATGTAATTAAATTACCAATTAATTTTCCACCCCAATCCCATTACTAACTCCACCGATATTTAACCACATCCATTCCATTAGTTAACACAATAATTATCTAAATGCTTCAAATAATTAATTAAATCATTAATTAATCATAATTCATATTCTATGATTAATTTTCCAGAATTACTTATCTCATTCTAATATAAAATTTTTATAATTAATCCCAAAATTAATTTTATAAATCATATTATCAGAGGGACATATTTAAACCCTAATTAATTATCTCAACAAATACAATTCAATATTTCATAATTAATCCCATAATTAATTATATAAATCAATAAAACTACCCATTATAATAAATTTACCCAAATTAATTATCAAATATTGAATCCCCTTAGTCTAATGATTAATTCCAAATTAATACTCTATTTCAACGAAACCTATATAAATCGATTATTCAATCTCATTAACCAAATTTAGGAAGAAAAATATATAAAAGAATCTATCAATTATTCAATTTTTCATATATATATATATATATGTATAATCCATAACTATGGGAATTATATTTAGACCTCCTACCATTTTTGGATGATGGATGTTTTCCAATGGAAATCCCCAAATTTCGAGCAGCACAATGACTTTAATAAAAATTCTGGATCTAAATCACTACACCAAAATAAATATCAAAGACATCATGATATCAGAAGTATTGATCTAGATCTACAACCCTTGTTCACTAATTCACCACATAGGATTTGATCCAAGGAAGAAAAGGTTATCTTCCATAAAAAGGTCAATGAATAATAGAATAATGAATGAGAGAAGCATGAGGATGAAATCCACATACCGAGAGAAAAGAGGATCATCAATTCAGGCTTTTAATCTCAAATAATGGTGTTTGTAAGGCCCTACAATCCTTTCGGGGAAATGGGAGAACCTTTCTTTACCCAAATGAATGTAAAATACCAGGTTAGGGGTGCATAGAATGTGGAGAAGATAAATAATAGTTGAGAATGAGTGAGATTCCCAATTTTAGGATCTCATTTTCGACCGACACATGGTTTAGTCACATGGTTCGAAAAACCCTAAGCTAACCATGCATTATCTACTACATCAGGGGTCATATCACACGATCACCACACATGGTTAGCCTCAGTGTGTGCCAACAATGAGAATCATCTCTTTCTAAGAATACATGGTTTACATCGGTTGGTCACATGGTTTTACCTAACCTTCCGCCAAGAGTGAACATTACCTTTTCTCCAAAATATATTAAATCTCCACCCATATTCTCCCCAACCCTAACTCCCATCAATGATATATAAGTAAAAAATGTAACTGGAAAATGTGCTCAAGATAACTCCGGGAAAAGTTGGGATCATACACATGGATAGTCAAAATGATGGAAATAATGAATATATATAATACTTACATAAAAAAATTTATTTTAAAAAACTAATATATAATCAAATATATTACCAATTAATCTATTAAATAAATGTTAATGTTTCTCATGAATATGTACGACATAAAATCTTCAAAACAAAATGTTATTAATCTTCTACGTAAAATATTAATGAAGAATTATCAAAATGTATATAATCAATTTAAATGATATTTATAACATTAATATCTTTCTTAATATTATGGAACTATATCATATGCTCAAGAACTAAAAATTTTGTGATAAAACATGCATGAGAAAATATGGATGGTGACACTAAAAACTAAAGGAATAATAAATGATTATTAAAAAATGGGTGATAAAATGAAACTATAGGATCATATATTATATTTTAAATATAAATATGTGTTTTTTATAAGTTAATTACATGTTTTAAACCATGATACATTATTTTAAAGTGTTTTCAACTAAAGGGAAGTATAAGGTAAGGGATTTCATCTCAAATTTCTTTCCATTGTGACATATTTGATATGATTTAGTAATTTAATTTTATGTTGTTCATATAATACCCATTTAACATTTTTAATGTTATTAAATATTTATTCATGATGATTAATTTTTACATTCAAGTTCATTCTTTCAATGGGGTTACAATTTAAATGTTACCAAAGAGTTAAGGATTTAATTTATGATCTAATTTTCTTGGATTTCATTAATTATCATTGGAGTAATCTTATAATACATTTTTCATAAAATCCAAATATTATATTATACTATGAATATATTTGTATTTTCCATATTTTCTCCCCAAATTTCCCCTCTTTGAAAACTGAATCATGAAAAAAATATTAAAATAAATTTCCATCTTATTTCTCTTTTTGATATGGTATATTTTTTATCCATGCAGATATTTTTTAAATGTTTTTACATATATAATTTAAGTAATAATATTATTTAAAAAGGAAGTTTTATATTATAATTTAATTTGTAATTTTTTTAAAAATAAAATCTCTATAGTTTTTCAAAATGGTCTTTTTAAGATTTCTATAAAAATATTATGAATGAAATGTTTTTTAAGCTATATAGTGTTGACAGACATCCTTTCCACCATTACCATTTTAAAATATTTTGCATTATCTACACATTTTTAAAGGTATTTCACAGAAAAAAAAATTTAATTACATTTTCTGAATATTCCACATCGAATTTCTTAACTTTTTTCAAAGGACGTGATTTTATTATGATACCTATAATTTTGATGAACTAGTTTTCATCTCTTATATATTATTAATTTTATGGTGATTAAATTTCAATCAGAACAATAACATTCTTATAAACATTTGTAGTTAAATTTCTCATAAAAATATATATTATTTTAATAATGTATATGATTATTGGGAAAACCATATTCCATTTTTTAAATATCATGGTTTATTATGAAATTTATTTAATTAATGAGAGAAATATTGATATTCCATAATATTTTTTAATATTAAAATTTTCTGATAAAACATATCATTTCCCAATTTAATTTATTATTCAATATATAGAGAATTAATTATGTATGTAGTGATGTGTGGGACCTGATTTTAGATAGTACATCGACACATTGATCGGTCTCATGAGTTAAATCAGTCAGCCAAATTAAATAGTTTTTTGGGTGTATATGTACCCATCGATTAAATTGAATTTGAATAAGGTAAAGATGATATATATATCATGTTATATGAGACCATGATGTATAATATTAATAATTTCTTCCATTGATAATTCAATCATTATTATCAATGATATATTTTCATTTATATTATTTATGGAAAAATTTTCTAGTGAAGTTATCAATTAAATGTAATGTGTTTTTAGTTTTTTAACTTTCCTTATTTATAATACCTCTATTAATCATGATATCTTCCACTATAAAAGAAATGTTATAGATCATTTTATATCTCCATTGATTTGTTTCATTTTCCAAGGTTATTAAGAATAATTTTTTGAATGGGTTTCCATTATATAGATCTTGTTATTTTCATACCTTTCATATTTTATTGTATATGTAAAATGGGTAGAATGTATAGTTTTATCTCTCCAATAATACTAAACTGATGTTTATTTGGGATTAAATCCCTTGTATATATACCAATGTAATAGAGTAACCATGAACTCTAGGTTACCCTAGTCATTGTTTTTTTTGTTATAAAATATGTGGATTTCATGGGTTAATTTGGAAATGGTTCTAGTTGAACTATGTTAATGAAATGGATAGTGATACTAGATCAGATATATGATTTTGGCCCCATCCCCTCTCATGATTTGATTCAATGACACTTGGCTCATCAAATGGCTAAGTGAGGTGTGATTTCTTAAAGGGTAGAGACCTAAGAGAGGTTCATACATCATGCTTTCATATATTTGTATATAAATTTGGTTATTATGGAAAGTAAGTTGTATAAATGAAGTAATTAAATAAAACTATAACAAAATTAAATACCATTGGGCTTGGAGTTCTTCCTTTATTTTCCTGAATAAATATTGTTCACCATCCATAATAAGATTAGGTGGTTGAGTATCATCAGTTTCACCAATTATATTGTTGTGGGATTGACCCAACAAATTATGAGGGGGAATGGTAGAGGGATTTGTGTTCCTTTCAAAAAAAAGTGATTTAGGATGTATTAGGGGATCCTCACAGACCTAGATAGATAGTTATAGTTAGAGGAGATCATGATTCCATTAATTCTAATTAGGTATCTTTCTAATTTCATGGTGGTTTTGGTAGTTATTTAGTTTCAAGGAGTTATACATCAGTGGATGATACAATATATTGGATACCATATAGAGGTATATGATTTGTTTCCACACATTTGAGTAGGAGTTTTGTTTGTAATTACTTTCATTGAAAAAATGGTTAGAAATGTTTAAAGATTTTATCTCCCTTTATCAGGGGAGATTTAGTGTGATGGATCTTAGGTTCAAGTTCAAGAACCTCATTCACTTTTCCCTAGTTGTATTGCAAGATGTATATTCTAGAGACCAATTTCTTGAGGAGGTGTTGAAAACATAAATCAATTATAAAATCACATTATTTATGCTTTCTAAAAATATAGAGTAATAGAATAATGGTTAGGTTATCAGTTGAAATATTGACATGGGTTTTGATCCTCAATAGAGTTTCCAAAAGGGTTTCTTAAGGATTAAATATTTAAGAAGTATTCGATGGATATTTAGTAAGTCAGGGATTTGACCTGGGGGAACTGACAGGGGAAAATATCTTCTCATCCTTCTTAAACATGTGGTTTCCTTGAACCTTCAATGGGATTCACATTGTCATGCTATGTTATTGACAGACATGGTCACTAACAATATCAACGTTTAAAAAATCATGGTTTTAACTTTTATATGGGTGTTCAAGCACCATTTTAGAAGAACAATCTATTACCTCTAAGGTAGTTTTATGGAAATAAAAAAATGACACTTTTTCAGTAGATGAGGGTAAATGGTATTGAAAGGTGATTCCTTGCATTGGAACCCTTCTATAGGTACCTATTATATTCTATTATTATGGAGGCTGATAGCTTATAGGTAGAGTATCTAGGTAGTGGTTATGTTCTTGTGTTCTATGTAGAGATTAATCTAGTTACCCTAGTGTTATTTATGACATTTGGAGGTTAGGATACTTTGAATGATGTGTTCGGGGGGCATGGAATAGTGATGTGGTATCACATTTCATTATGATATTTCTTATTATTATAGATACATCCATACAATTTTATCCTTGACATGGACTTCTAGTATTATGTGTGTTCAATCATAGAGTTTTCTCAGAATAGGGTTTCAATTTCTGAGGTGTTGTGCCAATGAGAGTACATAATTAGAGAGAAGGTTTAAAAATTAGGAGTAGGAGAGTGGAATAACATTGGTCTTAATTGGATGATATTTCAGTATAATCCCATATATATGATTTTCCCATGGTTGTGGAGGAGTTACGATATTTTTTCAGTCATTAGGTTTTGACAATACCCCCTCGAAGCGATATTTCGTTTAAGAGAGAGTTACAACCAGGTTAATCATTGATTTTGATAGATCTGTATTGAATGGAACCAATGAATATGCAGTAGATTAGGTTTTTAGTATATTATCTAATATAGAGTGGTTTCATATATATTCCTATGTAATCTTGGGGTTCTCTGATGTTGTTCTCCAAGAATGAGGATAGTGATTTGTGGTTGTGAATAGACTACCAGAGGATGAATCATGAAACAATCAAGAACTGTTACCCACTTATTAGGATTAACAATCTGTTCGACCAGCTTAGGGGGTATAGTTGGGTATAAATGGTCAAATTGTGGTCTTTATATCACTAGATAATGTTGAAATATGAGGATATCCAAATTACTTTCTTCAGATATAGGTATGGGTATGTCGAGTTCGTGGCCATGTCGCTTGGTGCCATAAATATACCAGCTCTGTTCATAGGGATTATAAATATCATAATCCATGAGTTCTTATATTAGTTCATCATCTTGTTCACCAATTATATCTTGATCTACTCGAAGATAGAGGAGGGGTATTATGAGAATCTCAAAAATTTCTTGAAGGTCCTTCGACACCCCAATATTTATAGAAGGTTGTCCATGTATAACAACAGTATGTAATTGTGGATTTTCTTAGGCATGTGGTGTATTATAATGGTGTCTTTATAAACCCATTTTGCAATGAAGAATCTATTTCTTGTGCATAACCCCAGAACATGGTTGAGTGTCATTATTTTCTACGTCTCGATAGATATTATTGAAGGTTTTTATCTAATTCCTCTCATGATACTTCCTCATTGATAGACTTTATTAGATGTATCAGGCCCTTGTGAAGAATAATTTTTATATGGTAACATACTGTTACATAAAATAGAATTTAATTCATTCTTTACATATTTAGTTTCCTTTTTAGTGTTTGATTATTGTGGGATTGTATTAAACTTCCTATGTGGGATAGGATGTGTCTTGATGTAATATAGGGAAGTGATTTTTTATTACTGTAGGTTATTTCGTCCCCATGACTGTATCCATCTCTCCCATGATCTAGAGATAATTTCTATTCAATTTTTTCTAAATATATGGTGGAATAACTTCATTTGTGGGTTCTTGTGGGTCTTATAGACCACCATAGTATGAAATATTACATTTCCTAGTGGTATTTGAATCTACACAATCAGATGTGGATAAGGATTCTTTAGGATCACAATTTTGATATATATTACACACAAGTAAGGGGTAATGTTGTTTCTAATTTACAGAATTGTTTGTTCTATGAATATGTGGTTTAGGAGTCTATAGATGTTTAAAAAGGGATAAATAAACTTTAAGTGATGAATCATGACATGGGAGTGAACAACGGTCAATGTTTTCTACATAAAATGATTGTGGGGTCACATTTGATTTAGTATTAGGAGGATGTTTAGTGGGGAGACTCATAGTTTGGGGAGATTCAACCACATTTGGACCATGCTGATGCTACCAAGGGTTAGTTAGAGGGCTGTCAAAACTATTGGTTGTTTTAGGGGAAGTTTTTTATTCAATTGGTAGTACATGATAGAGTTTACCTTGATTATCATAGCTCATCTGTGGATGTTCATCATGGTGTGGTATGATATATCATGGCTTGATGAGAGTGTTTTGATGACTTGGGATGAAACTGTCTGTAGCAGAGATTGTGGATATGTTTCTTGTTTTTCAATTGATGAAATCATAAAACTAACTTCCTAGAGGTCCTTTATAACCCTTATGTTTTATTAAGTGGAAATTTGATTACAAATAGATAGATTTAATCACCATCATACATCAGTATTTGGGAGGATGTGATACATTTTTCTTGATAGTTGACATACTAATGAAGTCTGCACATTTTCTGTTGATTTGTGAGTCAAGAATTATGGATCTGTTGGCGAGGTGATATATGGATGATGTGGTTAGGATTCAGGGTGTACTAAGGAACATCATCTATGACAAGGATTCTCATTTTACCTCATGATTCTAGGATTATTGAAACATGATTTGGGATCCAATTTTTTTTTTAGAACTGATTTTATAACAACCCATTCTTGACATACATTAAAAATAAATAACATTTTTCATAATACATAAACCATTATACATATAGACTACTGAATAAATTACTAGTCTAATTCTTTTGGGAACCTAGAAACATGAACATAGGTACAAAAATGAGATACATTATTTTTTACTGGGATCTTCTTGGCTATCAACATTCTTAGACAAATCAAACATAATATATTTCTTCATAACCCGGGTGGGAAACATAAAAAGGGTGATCTTAAATACATATTATGGGAAAATAAGGGATACATATAAGCATAACCATGACTATAAGGGTATGATAACATGATCATTAAAAGAGATGATCATACCGTGCATATCAAAGATCTATATATATCATTTCATAAATCTTGGTAATAATGGCTCACCTTCTATACCATCTTGACAGTCATGGTTCACTCCAATAGAAATATTAGTTGCATTATTTATATACTCATGCCATCATGGTAGTAATGGTGCACTCCCATGTTCATCTTAGTAGTCAATGTTCATTCCAAAGACCATCATACTATATCTCATGAGATATAAATCTTTGCCCAATTCAATAGAGGGAGATATAGGTCCCAGAAATATCCTAATGTAATAATAAATACAAGGACCATAAGATACTAAATAGTCATATCATAACCCATTAAATGAAATGGATATTAAAAACATGTAATCATATCAAAAACCTTTAGAAATAAACAAGTTTCATAATTGTTTCATAATAAACATAACTTATGAAGAGAAGTAGGTTTCAAAAGCATATAACCAGTGATGATGAAATGAATTCCATAAAAATAATACCATCAAAATGTAATCCATTAAGTGAAATAATATGAATGAAAAAATTGAATTAATTATCAATAAATTAATGAGTAACACCAATATATGTTATCTTATATGGGGAATAATGTTTAAACATATTTTAAAAACATTTGTTGAGGAAAATATTCATTCTTCATTTATGGAATTTGTTTTAAAACATATAACATTTTTAGATCTTTTTTTTATTTTAAAATATATTTTAAAAATTTTAAATGAAGATTCGAAAACAATAAATAATATTTAAAATCATTTTTCCTTGATAATAGTCCTCATGGATATTTTTAAAACATTTTAAACAACATGGTTTTTGAATATAATAGATTTATGACCAAAGAGAGAGACTGTGAAATTTTACATAAAAATTTAATCTTAACTAAAAATGGGTATAAAAATTGTTATAACATAAGAGGAAATATTAAATAAATAGAATGGGAGGAACTTAATGAGTTTTCTTGAGATATGTATCATAATATTTCATTAAATACATATAGCCATTAACAATATAACAAAAGGATGAGATTGTTTCTATAAACTATTTCCAATTGGATACATGGGACCATACACATAATGCAGTAAAATAAAATTAAATAATGCTTAAAATATCATTAAAATAATGTAATTTTTGATATAATATGGAATTATATACACCTAGAAATTGTTTTTTGGTACATAACAATACATGAATCCCAAAGAAGTAAATTTGAAATAAATAATGTTTTACAGATTTGGTATAATTTGAAACAAAAACCTCATAAAATAATGTAAATAAAATGGATATTTTAATACACATATATTTATGTAAAATATACATAGAAGACAATAATGGAAATTACTTACACTACACTAAAGAAATGATAGACCAACATAGTGTGTGTCTCCCAAAAATAAAAAATGAGAAGAAATTCCCCTACCTTGTGTCTTGAATATTATCGTACATGTTAAAAACACGATTATAATAAATATTATTTTATTATAAATATTTTAAAAAACCATATCGTTATATCTAATACTGTAAATTTTATTTTTATGACTTTATATTACCCTCCTATTTACAATCCTATATTAGGGGTTCACTTCGGGTAATATTCCCTTGGTTCTTCTCTTATGTTTTAATTTGTAATATTGTTGGTCTTTATACATATATCAAGATTACATAATAAGGACCATGATATAAAAATAATGTATACTAATTACAATTATATTTTTATAATCTATATAATATAGATGTATGAAATGTAATACACTGTTTAGTGAGTCGGTAAGTTGCATATACACATTAACAATGTCTTTGTTTTTATTATTTTATTGAAAGAAGATTTGTAAATGATATATATATATATATATAATTATTCCATTATCATTATTATATAATATATATCATATAATTTCTCTAATCCCATCCTTAATACAATCCATGTGGTGTGTGAATGAATCACATCACTTTTCTGCGGTGGTAGTCCACACTTCCTCAAACAATATTAGCATATTAACAGAAAATGGAAAGTAAAAGGTATGTGTTTTAAAAAATAATACATAACCTTAAATAAAAAATAAATATAATATATTAAATATAAAAATATAATTTCTATCACAATGTCCAACATGATAGATTGTAAAATAAATTTAAAAATCATCGTTTTGTGAGGCAATAGATTGCCGTAAACATAATGAGTATGTCCGTTATCCATTAGATGGAGGTGTGTGTTTGTGTAGGTTCATTAAATTGAATAAAAAATCCTAGTATATTAATTATAATATTGATACTATAAAATCATGGAAAAAATATAAGAGTGTTGAAAGAAAATAAAATAATGGACATGATAGAAGAAGTTACGTCGTGATTGGGTAACTCCTTTTGGTTTGTGGAAAAAAGATTTCTTGGATTGCCATTTATCCCATGTAATATTTATATAAGGAATTTATGGATTTTTCGATGTTTATTTAGAATTTATTAGCCAAAAATAAGGGGTTTTATAGGTGTGAGGTAGTGGTAGATGTTCTGATTTTTTAGGGAAGGAAAATGACTCAGTTTGAATTTTTACAAACAAGTTTGGATGTACAAATGTTCTTACAAAAAAAGTCATAATAATCCAAAAAATAATAATTTATGGTTTATGTATGAAAAATGTACTAATAATTTGTTTTGTTAAAGTGTATAGATCATTTGGACCCTTAATTTTAAGGTTTATTCCCGAAATAAGTTTAATTTTTCCTAAATAACTATGATTAATTTTAATCACTTTTACTAATGATTTTATTAAAAAATTAAATTGTCCATATTATGATATAACTATTATATTTAATAAAATGGTGTTTATATGTTTTTCATAATTTATATCATTGCATTTGAAAAATTAATATTAATGTTAATCTAGTAGACATGAAAAATAACAGGGTTTTAAAATAGAAAAATGTTCAAAATATTATGAAAATTTTATATTTAATTTAAAGTAAAATTAATTATATAGAGTTAAAATTTATTAATATATTTAATATTTATCTAATGTGAGCTTAAATAAATATATAATATCATTTATCATTAATTATTAATTAATCCAAAAGGTAATTGTTAAATAAAAACCATTATTTTTCACTGTTCATCAGAAAATGAAGGTTGTCAAAAAATTCCAAAATATAACCCTAAGATCATTTAAATTTTTTTAATTAAAAAATTACTTCTACTTAATAAACTAAATTTATAAAGGTTTCTAAAATTAATTTTCTTCTTTATAGTTAGTTTATTTTTCAAAACATTATTTTAAAACATAAGAGGACTCTACCAAAAATCATATTATTCATTATCAGAATGTTTTATTTATATAAAAAAATTATAATTTTTTTTTAAATTTAGTTATTAATATTATTATTACTGAGTGTAACATCTCAATTATAATTATCTCATTTAAATAATTATATCATTACAATGATGTTTTGTGGAAACTCTATGTTGTGAGTGATGTAAGCTAAGTCGATGTTGTGTGTATCATATGCCAAGTCAGTGTTGTGTGTACCATAAAATGAGTTAATTTTTCTTGAAACATACTCCAAGTTGGTTCCATGTGAAAGGATTGTTTTACTTAATTCATTGAAAGACTCAAATGAATATTTAATTCGTTAAAAAAATGGCCAACAAAAAATCGGTGTGTTATAGATTTACACCCATAGAGATATGGGAATACATAATAGACCATACCAAAATTAGAGTATATGTTGAGTGGATTAATCTGATAATTGTTATGATCATGGGTAATGAGCCTTCATTTGGTTGATTTTTTAAAAAAACTGCAAATTTTCCACTGGGATGACACCATTTTAGGTGATTTATAGGAATTTATGTCATTTTATGGTGCACTGGATTAACATTGGGGAGTGAGGATATATTGGCATGAAGGTGGTTTATAACATGGCCATGGATATGTAGTTTTTATGAGATATTATGATAGAGAAACATAACCATCATATGTCCCGTGTTGATTGTAGTTGGAGCCCCCGAGAGTTTGAGGTTAGAGAACATGTTTTATTAAGTGTTTCTCTTTGATGGGGGTAGAAAAAGTTTTGATGGTGGTGTAAGATCACTCCCTAGGTTTTATGATTTTTCTAATGATGAATCATGTGCTCATGTTTTAATATTAGTTGTATCCCCACCACATCTAGAAGGTATCTATGAGATTTACCATGTGTCCCAACTTTATCTGTATCTTCACGATGACTCTCATGTAATTGACTGTGAGGAGTTGGATATCTAAAATTATTCATCATTCATGGAGTGGCCTATAAAGATCCAATATCAAAAATATAATGTGATCTAATGGTTAATCATACCCATGGTTAATCTTCTATGGAATCCGGACGACATAGAGGAGATTACTTGAGAGTATGATTTACAAATTCATGTCCAATACTAATTTTTATTTGAGTTTTTCCTTACTCTATTTGTCTTTGATGATGTGATGTTTTGATCATTGGTGTTTTATGAGATGTTCCTTTTATCAATTTTTTTTTATTTTTCATATTTTCAATGAGATGAATAATTTATTTCCCCATTCTAATCCTGATGAATTATATTACGAAATTTTTTTAAACCATATTAGTGGGTCAGTTGCACACAATGTGAACAATATAATAACCTAGAGGTTTCGTTACATTGATTTTTATGGTCCTTTAAGTGTATTTTTCTGGTTGAAGTTTTTTTTGGATTGGTTTTTATAAATATTGTAATGTTATTATAGATGGCTATGTACAAATTAGTTGGCTTGTGTTTAGTTCTACGTGATGTGCTATTGTGCCTGGTGTTGTGGTTCTCTGGGGTATTCTATGTATGATTGGGTTTGGTGTGATTAGTTGGTGGTAGTTTTTAAGCTGTAAAGAGATCCCTAAGAGGTATATAATGGTGTGGGTGTATTGATCTTATAACTCATTTGGGTTTGGTTTTGATTCTCGAGGATAAGAATCTTTTGAGAAGTATCTAATGTAAGAGACTATTACATTGATGGTTAGAGATTTGGAATTGTTTTTGAGGAGGCTTGAGAAGGGTTTAGGGTAAGTTCGATCTTTATAAAAACTGTAGTAGAAAAACTTGGACATGGAATGGGAATTAAAATCATGAGATTTTGATTCATGGAATGTAAATTCAGTGATTCAGGTACTGTGTTCGATTGAAGAGTTGATTGAAAAATAATTAGAAATTGAAAAAAGAATTCATAACATGAATTAATTCAAGTTTAGGATACATGAATTTCAAAGGAATCTTTAGATATAGGAAATTCATGCCAATAATTTGGTTCCTGATCTGAAATGGGATGTTATTCTAAAACTCATGACTTCAATTCGTAATTCATAACATGATTAAGAATATCTACATGTTCTTTATAAGTGTTGGAATAATTTTAATTATCCCATTTTGTAGCCATTCCACTTTGTTTTAAGGAAAAAGGCATGATTATAGGATCATTCATCCCCTACTATCATACACCGAATCCTTGGGTTATGATGGTTTTTTCATGGTGATCTGTGGTGATTTGATCACACTATTCCCTTGTTTATTTCCATTCTTATCAGGGGATACTCATTTGTTTAATTTTATTGGTATTGGGTGTGTCTAGGTTATATTATGATGATTATCTAGTGAAATTTAGGTTTATCTAGGGTTTTCCTAGTGTATTTGTGGTTTTGGGGTTGTATCTCTATCACTCTACTATAATTTGAAATGTTTTTTATGCTAGGCAATCCTCTTTCCAAACATATTTTTTCTTGTGTTGGGATTTCTTAAATTTTAATTTTATTAGGTAGATAGTAAGGGTATTTCTAAAAAACTAAAACAGAATAGTTAATTTGAAATTGGTTGGGATGGGGTAAAAGTCAAATATTATTATTTATTTTATGTTATTATAGATGTGTTTTGAATACATGTTGAGAGTGAAAAAATACCTACTATTTGGGGAATTGTTTATATTTTATTTGATATGTTTGTTAGACCCTTACTATAAAGATTATATATATCACCATAAATTGAAAAGGCTTTGAACATATATATGGCTAATGAATTTTTGCACCTGGAGAACTGGCTTGTGTGATAATATCCATAAAAAATAAATAAGTAATGTTTTGTAATTCCATTGACTATTTTTCAGAAGATCATTTATAGTAGTGTGCATGGTTATGATTTTTTTGTTTCCCCGTGTAAGGTAGGATTTTGTGTGGTCATTGTAGTAACTATATTCGTTGTGAAAAGTATGAGAAACTGATATAATTGTTTGTTGTATTGGCATATGATGTGAGATGTTTTGCAGTGGTTATGATCTGTGGTTGTTGAGATGGGATTTTTTATTGGTATTGTTGTGTTGGATTTCTGATGTGTGGTGTTTGAGATGGTTTTTTTTATGGTGGTTGTTTGGTACAATATTTGTCGTGCATTTGTTGTGATGTATGGTTGTTAGGTGATATGTCTTGGCTAAGGTAGTGTTGTGGTTATATTTTATATGAGATGTGTGGGATGTTGTGTGGAGTGGTTTTGTTAGTTATATAGTTATCCATATAATAAAATATAATTATAAAATGAAATTTCATGTGTTGGTAAATGAATAAACTGGGATGAATCTAATGTGTGGAAATTGGATTTAATGGATTGAACATTAAATTAATCAACTGTATATGAGTGAAATTAAGTGGATTAGTAAATTGGAGTTAGTGTATGTTCATTTAATCATGAAATTAGTCTGATTTTTAATTTTTATAGGGCTTGTGTTGATTGTTTTTTTGGTTTGGTACTGTGTTTCATGTAGTGGTGGAAATAGTTGTGATGGTTGACATTTGGTCCAGTGGTGACATTGTGGTCTATGATAAAGATGTTGATGTGAAACCATACATTGTTTTTTGTGTTATCTATATATCATGCATTCCATGTCATTTCTATACATCTACCACACCATTTGGATTGCCTTACCAAGGTTCAATGATCTTTAGATCTTGTTATTTTCCCCGATATCTTGGATGATGGTGACAAGGATGGATGAATTCCCCTCTTTCCTAATCTTCCTTCAGTATAAGTGATGATATAGGATTGTGTTTGAGATAACCCTAAAATGATTCGATGTGATTTGTAGTGGGGTTATGTGTGTTAGAAAGAGTGAATTAGGTTTATTTACTTCACAATCATGATTCCCCACTGCCATGGTTTAGTGATGAGATATGATGTGGTGCCTCATGTGTCTTTGGGTGAGATGTTGTATGATGACTCAAGTTTCATAAGGTAAGATATGATGTGATATGGCTATGATGTGATAATGAATGCTGTTATTACCTAATGCTAGATATTGTGAGGTTGAGGGAGGTAGGTATGTGTCTTGAACCTCATTATATATGGCAACTTGTGACGTGATATGTATGGAAGCGAAGAGAGCTGATGACATTTAATGATGGGGCCAAGGAATGGAAGATTACTGTGGAATAGAACCAGAGGAATTTTGTTATTTTTTTGATATAATATAAATATATTGGATGAATGATTTGGTGAATGAGCTATCATGAAGATGGGATTGGTTTGTTGGAATGTTTGGGTGACAATTGGTTCTGTTTCTTATTTTCTAGGTCAATGACCATCTCTTTTCACATTTGTATTAATGACATTGGGTATGATACTATCGAGTATGCATGTATTATCACCCTATGTATGTAATTATTTTCATATTCTTAGGGGAACGTTCATAACCTAGATGGATATTTCTAGCATGGGTTGGAGTTTCTGTTGAGTTACTGTTGTCAGACTTGGCATCTGATATTTTATTGGACACTTAAATTCGAATTATTGACATTGATCACGCATTGTGGGATAGTTATGGGTTTACCATCATATTATGTGTTTTATATAATAGGTGGTTTTCTATCCTTTCTCCTGATCCTATATTAGTATATTTTTGTAATTCCTACCATAGTTGAGATTTTTATGCCCTCGATGATTGTCTCTAACCTAGGGCCTATTGAAAACACAACTCATGGGTTATTATATTTCTTCCATCATTGATCACCAGGTAGGGGTACCTTTGGAATGGGGGGTAATGGAAATGTAGGAAATATGGTATATCAGTTTGGTTATTTCGTCGGATAACAAGGTTGGTAGTTCATTTCTATGTTTGTTAAATCATTACATGAAAATTTCACCATTCTTAATATCATTTTTCAATCCAACATAGTTGTTTTATGAGTTTATATAACTAGAATATAGATTGTTATTTATGTAGAATTTCCTATATAATAATATTTTATTTTACTATATATAAAATAATTTATTTATAATTCCCAATTTTAGGATTTCAATATTTTTATTTATAAATTAATTATTTTTAATTATTCTAATAATTATAAAAATATATATTGGTTTTATATATTGATATGTTATTATGAATCAAAAAATTTACTATATGTTCATTTAATATATATAATTTATTTATATAATTAAAAAACCCTCTCTTTATTATTTTATTTTTAATGTATTAGATGTTTTTATTAAATAATTAAGTTTAATATTTTTATATATTTATTTTAATAAAATATATACCGTAAATGGATGCAATATGTTGAAATTATATATAAGGTTAATTTTGTTTATTTTAAAAAATACCACTTTAATGAATATTAAATATATCAAAATATTGTTGTTATTAAAAATATTATATAAAATAATATTAAAAATATATATTTCAATTATACATGATGATAGAATTATCCATATTCCATTTTGACGCATTTAGTGTCACAATTCATTCAAAATGTCACTACTTATTCATTAAATAATGATTATTTTTTAATATTCTACCCATTTTCACTTAGAAAATATCACCTCTACCAAACATTTAGAAAAATCATATATTTATAATTTTAGTCTTAAATATTTGGAAATTACCTATCCAAAACATATTTTACAAATTTGTGATATTATATTCATTATAAGACCATTTGTTTTTAGCACAAATAATGAAACAAGTGAAGATATGATTTAAATTATTTGCAAACCAATTATTTTCAAATTATTTCCACTTATTTTGACTTATTGAATTTTATTAACCAATTTATCAATATGAGAGAATAAAATAATTTTTATAATTTTAATGGTAATATTTAAAAAAAAATAGATGATAATTTATGTTTCATTCTATATCTTTCAAGCATGTTCAACAAACTTTTGTTTTAACCACCTATATCAATGATATTTTTCTCAAACTATGATGTCATTAATGTATGATAAAAATATTAATTTATAGATAAATATAACATTAATATATTATATAAATTTATAATAAATCTTTAAAATGGTAATAATTTTATTTAAAAAAATCATATTAGAAAAATTATTTATGATCTAAAAAAAACGTGAACAATTGATCCATGAACCATTGATTTAGAGAGATGGAATGATTCCTATGATGGAATTTCCATGGATATATATAACTGATGGAGGTCTTTTTATCTCATTACCATGGATATTATAGATATGAACAACTTATTTAGATTAAACAATGATTGTGATACCAATATCAAAAAAATCATGAAACAAATGGAATAAATATCTTCCAATGAACTATTTGAACTAGAAATACAATATAAAAAAATTAAAAAATGAATAAAAATTATATATAATATATAAAATAAATATAAGTAAAATTATTAATTATGTCATTAAATAAAACAAGTTTATTATATATAAAGAAGTGTATTCATGTGAGTCTGGAGTTGAGATATGTGGAGCTCACTATTTTCACATTAAAAAACACCTATCCTTTTCAAATATTCCATTATAATATTTTTTTTCTAATTATAAATAACATATTGTTTTAATTCAATTATTTTCTTTTTTATTTGTGGAATGAATTATTATACTATGTAATTATTGATTCTTAATTTATGACTTATGAATTTTGTAAGGAAAGAGATCCTAGAAAACTCTTTTATCTACAAATATTTTATTCATGTATACCTCTATAATACATTAAATAATAAATTCATTAGAAAATACTAAACCATATTAAAATATTTTTTTGTAATTTATATCTCTCTTTTCCATCCTCCCATTGACCGATTATGAATTCATACGCGTTGATCGTTATAAAAGTATTTCTCTCTATATTCTCTATTATTTTCCTTGATACCATTAGATGTTTTTCCTTCATTATACATAAAATGAATAATAAAAATATTATGTTTAATTTCATTTATTTTTAAATGAACTTATATTATTATATTTTAATTTTAATATTCTCTAGATCTTACTAAATATTTACTCAACTCATACCCTATAGTTCAACGATTTACTTTGTTATGATTTATTCTTTATCTATCATCCCTATGATGTTTTGAAAATAATATTGTGACACATGACATTCAATTATAGTAAGAGAATAAATATTTTTTATAAAAATAAATTAAAATTATAAGTTTAATATTTTATGAAAAAAATATATAATTTTAAAGTAAGAATATTGATTTTAAATTTACATTGTCAAAATAAACATTGAATTAGATTTTGAAAATTTATCTTGCAAATATTATTTATCAATGATTTAAAATTATGTATTAAAATATTTTTCTATTTATTTATAATATTTTTTATATAATATTGATACTTTACAATTTATTGAATATCAATTTACTATTAATAAAGATAATATCATTTGGGCGTAAAAATGTATATTTCTCAGAAAAATATTTTCAAATGATTAATATCTTTCCGTTTTAATTAATTATAATAATTATTAATGATAAATGTTTTAAATGAAATTTGTATATCATATTTATATCTATTTTATTTTAAATATATTTAATGAATATTTTTAGTCTCATAGTTAAGGTAATATCATCTCATGCTTGGAAAATGCATATATTGAAATACTATTTTTTGACAAGTTTTTTTGTTTTATTTTTAAATTATATTCTACATATTAATTGAATTGAATTTCATAAAATGGATTACATATTTAGAATCATCACAATTAATATTTTTTAATATTTATAACCATATATTTTCATAATTAATATTACAAATAGTAAAAATTAATTAATGTCGTTATGGTCAAAACAGGTTTACTAGGGGTTAAACTATAAAGAAAAGGGTTCAAATGACGTAAAAACATTATAAAAACAATTAGTTGGTTGTATTTTTAACATAAAATTTTAACCTTTTAATATGATCTATATTTGATCTATTTTTCCCTGAATCAGACATGACATTATTGTAAAATTTTGAAATATTACTAATATACCTCACACCTCAATTATAAAAGGGAACCTCTACCCCTTATTTCATCACACCTCGTAGTCCATTTATGTCAACCAAAAACTATGACAATATCTCCCAAAAATTGTTATACATGTTCTATGTCTTTTGATATTCCCATAATACGAACTCTAGCGTCATTAATAAGAGATTCAAATGGGGGTTTTCTATGAAAAAGTAATTATATTCACCATGATAATTCATTTATTACATCTTATAATATCACCATTAATTATGTATTAATAATTAATATATAATAAAAAAGTAAGATAAATATTTTTATACGTCATAATATTTACTTCATAATAATTATATATTTCTTTCTCCATTAAATGTGGGAAAAAACTTGCTCTTGGGAGTACAGTGGACCACCGCCTCCCAAAATGATGTGATTTTTTCCCATCATCCACTCAAATAGAAAAACATAATGATGAAATAAATAAAAATATATGTTAATTATAACATTATATTTATTTTTTATATTTAATAAATCATCTACCTTTTAACCTTTAACTCTTTAAGAAAATGATAACGTCATTCGTGTGTACGTATGACCTACGATCACTACGAAGTGATGCAAATAATTTTCCACATCAAAAATAAATAATGATAATAAAGTGGAAAATGATTAAAAGGTATGATAATTATAAAATCAATATCATTTTTTAGGTGATGGAACTATATCCTATACACACATACCAGAACATCCATGACTAAAAATTAATGAGATAACAATGCAGTTAACAACAACAACAATGATAATAATGAAATATTATTAAAAAAGTGATAAGAGATCATAAAATGAACATATATGATATTATAAATATTAATATATTTTTCTTTATAAATTAATAAAAATTTTAAAACCCTTATATTTGAGGTCAAATAATGCTTAAGTAATTTTAATTGTTAGGTAAGGTATTTCACCTCAATTTCCATACCATTAAGGCATATTTGATTATATGAACCTCTTTCAATTTATGTTGTGTAAATACGTTGCCATTTATATATTTAAAATGAAAAACTATTTATTAATTATGTTTAATGTATCAATTGATGTTTATTTTTTCTAGGGGTTATAATTTAAAAGTTTCCTAAATGGTAACGATTAATTTTGAAATCCCATTTTTGGGATTGCTTTAATTTTTAAAATATTATTATAATACACCCTTAATAAAATCCAAAAACATTCTTATCCTGCATATATTTATTTATTTTACCTATTTCATTCTAAATTGTAATCTCTTTATAACTTGAACCTTTTAAATAAAATTTTTATAGAAAAATCAGTTTTATTTCTCTTCTTAATCGGATATATTTGTTTTCTTGGGACATATTTTTTCAGAAATATTTTATAAATATATGTTTTATTAATCAAATTAATTATTAAGTATATTTATATTCTCATTTACTTTTCAAAAGTTTTTAAATGAATCATCATAATATTTTAAAGGTTATCTTCAACATTCTTTACAAAAAGACAAAATAAATTTTTTAATGTATATGACGTTAGTATTGTTTTCATTTATCGTAACTATTTTATGTTAAATATATGATTTTAAAAAATTATTTCATAAAATAATGAAATTAAATGAAGTATTAGTTTAATTATTATCTCACATGATTTTTTTTCTCGGAAGTATATGATTTTATTTGAAAACCAATATTTCTGATGAATATATAGTCATCTCTAATAACTTATTAGTTTTGTGTTCATTAAATAATTTATGAAACATTATATTTATTGTGACTATAAAAAATATATTTCTATTATATATCCATATTAATTTTATCACATATATGTTTTTTTCCAAATCCATATACTATTTATATATATAGAGTTTTTCTTTTAATGTTATTTTATTTATTGGGGAAATTTTAAAATTATTTATTATTTATTTAATATAGTTATGCACAAAATGCACCAGTAATTGATTAAAAAACTCATACATTCATGCTATAATTATATACATGCACAAATATTTGTTACTACTTCCAAAATACAAACATGATTAATTAACAAAACCCTTCATGATTTGAATATATTGAAGTTATTAGGTTTTTTTAAATAATAATGTTTCCACCAGTCCTGAAATCCATTCATTGGATTCCCCCTATACATTTGTTTATAAAAATTAATTTGGTTTGAGTAGTCTCTATAATTCCATGGCCCTTTGTATATCGAGGATTTATCTATACCAACCATATATTCATCAAAGGATTCTATTATAACTCTACTAGAATTGGAATTGAATATGTGGAAAATTTTAGGAAATAATATATTCCATAAAATATGGGTTCAATATTTGATTGAAGTCACTGTATATTGAATATAATTCAAATACTTCTATTGGGGACTAAGATTCTAGATCTATGAGTGTCCCTTGTAAATTATATAAATAATATATTTAAGGTACTGATGTAACTAGTAACCTCAACCATTTTATCTCACATGCATAAAGGGACTCTAACTGGGTTGTAGATTCCATTTTAAATAAATCGTTTATGGAGATAAAATTGATGTGTTACTTTTGGAAACTATATTTGTGGAAAAAACCAGTGGATTTGGACATATAGGGTGATAATCACTCCCATATATGATAAAACCCATTTAATGATTAAACTTTTTAATTTATTTTTAATAAATTCTAGGATGGGTCTCACCTGGATCATGAACCCTGTGGATAATTAAATACGGTTATTTTTAAATAAGGAATACTTTTATAGAATAAAATTAATCATTTAGTATAAGAGGAATTATATGGACTAGAAATGGGGGATGGAGATCAAAATTATATAACAAAATAATGCATCAATATGTCTCATTAGACAAATCAGTTATCCAAATTTAACAGGATTTTTGTGTATACCTCACCATCAATTAATGTATCATGGTGAAAGGTCATCACAATATATATATCATGTTGTATTGTATAATTATGTCCAGTATTATATATATAATTCATTGAGAATTGATTTATTATTACCATGATATTATTACAATGACACCATCCATAGATTCTTTTTGTCATCATGTTACTGATTAAATGGAAGGTTTTTTTAGTTATTTACATTTAAATATTAATTATTAATTATTTATGCTTGAAATATTCCACTGTACATAACCAATATTGAGAATTTTAGGTCACCTTTTTTTCATTTTCTATGATATGATGTATAATTATTTATATGATGTGAAGGATTCCAATAAATTTCATTAAAATGGTTTAATATTTTATTCCAAATGTAAAACCAGAATCATGTATGCATTTAGTATCTCCAATACAACTAAAATGATTGGTCTATAATGATTATAAAACATGTATCTTTAATTATGTCATAAAATAGATACAAACTCTTGGTTACTAGAGTTTGGGTTGTTACAGATGGTGTCAAAGCATATTTAGTAGAGACATTGAGAAGAAAACATAGGAAAAAATTTATTATTTAAGATAACCCTATAAATCACATTTAGGGTAAGTCAAAGTATATGTGAACATCCTAATGTTTTGTTATAGATTATATTATGGTGGGTTTATAAGAATATATCCCTATTTTGAAACTAAATGTGGATGTGGATTTGGAATAGATGTATTTAGGGGTAATAACCCAAAACATATTTGGTTGAGTATATCTCGAGCATCATTCTAATTCAACATAAATGAAACCTGAATGTGAACTTATTTTTATATTCTTCATGGGTTTACTTGGGATAAATAACATTTTCATTTCAAACCATTATTACTAATTTCAAAATATTTATATGATTTAAGGACTTTTCCCAAAGAAAATATGTTTATGATTATGAGATTAATAATGCACCAATATTCAATTTATTTCAACTGTTACAAAAAATTTAGAATTATATATTATGCTTTAAAAATCATAATAATATGACCTAATATTTCTTAAGACCTTGTTTGGGAATAACACCTAAAACAAATAATAGTACAAATACTCGTGGATAATGTATAAATTTACCAGTAGATCTAGCCAATACAACTAGTGTTGGATCTAAGAATATCATGGCCATATTAGGGTAAATGGTCTATGTTATAGAACATAACATTCCAAATATGGATCATAATGATGTTATGCGAAATGATACACCTATATTGGATCATTTAATTTGATATAGGACCCAATATTTTCGTAGATCTAAAAATCCAATGACATCTGAGAAATGGATTAAATCACTTGAAAAGATGTTTATGGCCCTAGGATGAGATGAAAGAGAAACGTTTATTCTGAAAATATATTATCTCATGGTAAATTTCAATTAATGGTATATGTTTCTCCACAATAATAGGGATGAATAAGAGATATATGTATATATATATATATATATATTAGGTTCTCAGAGGAAAAATTACATTCAAATACACACAAACACACACACACACATGTACACACTGCACACATAGAGACTAGAAAGGCATGTATTAGACACCAAGGGAACACCCACCCATCCATATATATTTATAAATATATTAAAGTCTCGTAGTTCTAGAATTGGATGACATGAATATCCATTCACTTTGAGTGCCCACAGGACCTACATGTATTAGAATGTCCATGGGTCTGCACCCTTTATCTTGTATATTCTTGCACCACCACATACCCATTTCAGGTATACATAATCACCATATATGTCAGCACCTGGATTATAAATACCCAAAATAGATTTTTCTAGAAATATAATCCTGGCCTTTTCAATCTCGGATTATGGGGTTTACATGACGATAAACAATTTTGAATGAAGAGAATGCTCCTCAGATTAATGAAAAATGAAGAATAAAGTGTTTTAGAGTATGAGTATACCTTTACATTTCTATATATGAATTTTAATGATTCCATATGTAATATGTAACACATAATTGAGAATTTATTTGAAGTGAATTATCCAATTTTTTGAATGGAACTGGTTTCTAATTTTTTTTCATCATATGTTGAAATATTATTATGAACCATAAAAAAGAGAAGAACATTTCTAGATCCTATATATTTTAGGGAAATAAGTAGAATATAAAGAATGATTAACACCAAGAAAAATAAAACAAATAATATAAAAATTAGATATTAAATCAATTTATATCTTGTGAAGAATGTATATAGAAACAACATTTGCATTAAATACATGGGATTTTGATATCTGTGAATTGATAAGGGGTTTATTAATAATGAATATAAGGGAAGGAAATATACCAATTCTATTTTGTGCTTCAAATATAATGAAATGGGTAATTATTAAAACCAATTTCTCAATTGTTAAGGGAATATTCCAGAAAAGATTCCAAGGGGACAAGGCTATGCTTATGTGATCACTACGGCTCAGTTTAAAGTACCCAAAGATGTGATGAAATATAATTTAACAAAATCATAAAATATAGTTAATATTTATTTTTTGGATCCCCAAACTCTTTTATATGCTCCATCTCTTCCCAAAAAATTGATATTTCCAAACCAAATTTTGAATAGATTTGAAAGTTGAAACTCGTAGTGAAATTTTCACTATAATAAGGATATGTTGGGTAGTTTCCATTACGAACCATAAATATGCTCCATTTTTTAAACTGTATTAATATAACTATGGTTGTATTTGCTATAATCGTTGGTATGGATTCTATTTCAAAATATGATGGATATTTTTTCAAATATAAGGAAATTATTATTTATGATGAATTAATTGAATTTATTATCTTTAGTAAAGAGACATCATAATCTAAATCTGGTCTATAACCTCTTGTATATCATTTGATGAAATTATTATGTATGAATTAAATCCAGAACATATGTATTGAAATGGTAATCATCAAATTAAGGATATACCTATTGCGTATGAATACATTGAGGTATTCCCAGAGTAATTACATAGACATCCATCAAAGTATGAAGTTGATTTTTCCAATAATTTAATCCATGTTGTAAGACAGATTTCATAGAGTTCCTTTAGAATGAGAACTGTTGAATTAGTGGTGTTTAAGACACAAATTTATCAAAATGAGGTAATTTTAATCAATTAAATATTTAATTCTGATCGCAATAATTTTTAAACTTGTGAATTTTTATGTTTGTAAATCTATTTTTTCAACGTATATACGAGTTTAATTTTATGTTAAATTCTAAAAAATCTAACAATTTATAGTGAAAAAATTGATTCCACATGTTCAATAATCATAATTTATATTTGATAATAATTTCAACTTAAATTTTGGTCGTATTTTATAGTAATAAATTAAAAATTAATTATCACAAGTAATGTTAAAACAAGTTTACTGTGCATTTAAACTAAAAAATGAAAATGTTTAAAATGACCTAAGCACTTATTCTATTTAAAATGGGTAGAAATATTTACTCTATTGGAACCATATGATTGATTTTAAGTGTTTTTGAACCCATTTCTAGGAAATATCATATAATATAATTTAATTAATGAAAAGGACAATATACAACTTTATTGCTTTTTAATATCAATTATATGTTCACATAGTATAAAAAACAAGATGTGAAAAAATATGGATTATAATTTTCAGCATAATGAAATTAATTTAATTCAGATACTTTATTTTTAAAATTTAGTAATTATATACATACATGAAATAATTAACCAACACCAACATAGTAATTATTTAGTTAATATAAAAATAAAATAAATGATATTAATAATATTAAAAGAAAAATTAATTGACATAATTATTGTGAACAATAAATTTTATACACAAATATATCATATAATACGGGTTGAATCTTTATATATTTGAATTCCATCATTTCAATTTTATATTTAAAATTAAAATTAAATGTGTAATTTCAAAATTTAAATTAATGTTATTTTAAAATAAATGAAATTTTATTAAATGATATAAACTTACTAAAAATCCTATATTCTTACATGTTATTTTTAGATGATTAAAAATATTTACTATGATCCATTGATGAACCAATTTTTTATTTTATAGTCACTATATTGAGCAATAAAGAGTAAAAACGTTTTTACAACAGTTATAGTTAAAGCAGTGTTTTTTCATTTTACATGCACTTGAGTTAAAATAAATTTTCAACACACATAGAATTTTTTTATTTGATAAATTGGATTTCATAATTATAATAATTAGTTAAATATTTTCTAATAATTATAATTTTATTTAATTCATCATGTATAAAATACATAGGTGAAAATAACTAGTTTCCATATTGAAAACTAAAATTATAAAATTAATAAAACATAATAGTTAATAGAAAACAAATCTAAAAAATGTGAATTTTGGTTGGAGTTATGTATTGATAATATAATACTTCCACCCCATTAGTTATATAATTTTGATCCACTTGTGGTGAGAGAGACTTCTAATTATTGAATTTTTTTTAGTATTTATAAAAATTCCACTGCCCTCATTTATAAAAAGAAACTCAATCACCTAACTTATTAGCACCACTCAATCCTTTCTTCATGACTAAAACCAGAAAAAATAACTCCCCAAAATAATTATACATATTAAATATATTATATTCATCCAAAAATAACAACCCTATGATCATTGAAAAGATATCCATTGGAGATTCCTTTAAGAAAATATAATAGTGTTAACTAAGATCAATCTTATAATTTCTTATTTTACAACCATTGATTATGACTTAAAACTACCAATATAATAGAAAACTTTTGTTCCATATACTTTGTTATTATAATATTAATGGAATACTATTTATCCAACTCCACTTCAATCAAATAGGAAACAAAATTTTCAATAATGTGTATGAGGGACTACTGCCTCACAAATTAATGTTACTCAATTTCTATCAGAACATTTCATGGTTTTATATAATGATGTATTTAATATATATATATATATATATAATATATATATAATTTTAATCATATAGTTTTAATATCATATTTCCTTCTTACTTTCCATTTCGTTTAAAATAATATAATGTCGCTCTTGTGTACGACAGACTATTGCCTCATGAAGTGATTTGATTTGTTTTCCAATTATGCATTGCATGGAATGTAACAAGAATTAATTTAATAAACATTTTTGATATATAATATATTATATAAACTATTTAATATTAATATATCAAACACTTCATTACCCTTTCTACCTTTATGGGAATGATATTGCCCCTCGTGTGTATGTTCGACCTACCGTTTCCGCGCTATGTTGCAATTCATTTTCTATGTCTAATTTTAAAGAATAGTTATAAAGATATATATAAGTAGTAAAATATTTTCTATTACATTAATATAATTTTCAGGTTTATGTAACTATATATTATTTATTATAACAAGATCTTTCATTACAAAACACACATGATAAAATATGGCAATTATCACATGAAACAATAAAAATAATGAAATTTTATTAACGAGTGGATTATAAAATATTATAGGAGTATAATATATTGTATGATATATATAAGTATGGTAACTTAATATATTTATAATTAATATATATTAAATTTATAGGAGGTTTAGACAGATCCAAAGTGATTCAAATATGAAGTTAGGGTTTCTCATCTCATTTTTACTTTAATGAGAAATATGCCATATTCGCCACTTATTCTTTTGTGTGGTGTATATACCAACCTTTTTTAGATTTTATATAATATATCTAGTTATATACATGCTATTTAATGATTTATTTTTTGTAATTTGTTTCATAGGGATTATGGTATAAAAGTTACCTTTGTGGTAAAGGTTTGTTTCACAATCTCATCATTTTTTAGGATTATTTATATTTAAGTCACTTTTAGTGAATTATTTAATAATTATAAAATAATATTAATATTTTAATTATTTTATTTTTTCTATATATTTGTAAAATAACTATTTTTTCTCTCTTTAATTCATTATATGATTGAACTTTTTTTTAGAAAATCCAAATTCATTTCTCTCTTTTGTTGATAATTCATTTTCTTCCAAAATGATGTATTATAAAAAAATTCATATTTTTCACTATGATATATTAACTAAAAGTTTACTAATGTTTTACTTAAACTTTTTTTCAATGGAATGTTTATGTTTTTTTTCAAACAATGATTATTTTTATTTTACAAAATATGTGAATGGAATCTTTGTTTTAACATCAACGGAATGAAAAAAATTTCATCCCTTAAAGTCCACTAAATATTTTAAATATTAATTTATATGTTTAAATGTTTATCATCAAAATGTTTTTAATGAAATTATTTTGGAGTTTTATTCGTTAAAAAAAATCAACCCATTATTTTTAAAATGATCCAATTGAAATGTGTTGTATTGATATCATTGTTATTATTTCTTTGGATAGTTTATGATTAGTGTGACTAACTATGTACAATTATATTAAAATTTACTGTATAACTATGGAACTGCTAAAAAATAATACTTTAATAGTTTTAAAAATATTCATTATCAATGATAGAAAAGTGATAACTACTTGTGGGAGATTAATATCCCTAGTCTTTTATTTTAAATTTTATAAGAACTGATAAAGAACCACATTTATCAGCGCTTATAGAACCACTAATAATGGCCCATACTATAATTTGTTGTAACACCACACCGTTGAACCAACACAACATTCTCTAACAGCACACCACAAAACAAAACAACCAAGATAACAAAAAAATAAATTTAAAAAAAAAATTTAAATGAAATTAAATTAAGAACACAAATACAAGAAAAACACAATATTATAGACATTTCAAAAATTGGTTTATATAATTACATAATTATAAATTATTACATACTTTCAAAAACATCATTGTTCTTTTACATTTTTATCATGAACATGACTCATGCTATTAATTAACCATCCATCATTTTTCAAGAGTAATACCACACCTATTTATGAATTTTTTTTATATTAGTAGTGATATTAAGAAATAAATTAACTCAAAAGAATTATTTTTAAACAAAACATTGAGTCATCCCAAATAAATTATGTATCAAATTTACTTACGATTCATTTTTTACTTGTAAACCCATTTCTTGTTCATATTAAATAATTATCTCTTTGAAAATTAATTAAACATGTATAAGATAAGGCACCATGGGTGCAGCCTAGTGGTTGTGTCTTGTAGTGGTGTTTGGGAAGTCTCGGTTTCGAGCCTTTTCATGATTATTTAGGTAGGTTTTCATTTTTATATTCCCCCTAACATTGGATATGTTATATAGATATGTATAAGAAAACAAAAATGAATGAAATCAATTAATTAATAGAAAATATAATCCTAAGAAAAGATTTCACACTCATTTTCTCAATTTTCACTATGTGATGCGTGTTTTAAACTAAAATGACACGTATATGATTAAAAGATACAAATGGATTCATACCGAGAAAACCATACATTGGATTGATTGAGGCTTATTAGAAAATGTCTCAAATGATTTATGAATCATTTTCCTAAACTATAAAAATAATAATAATGTGTTTTCTAGGTTTTGAGTACGTCACTATTCATTTTTGCTAAAATTATTTTCAAAAAAGTAACATGTACATTGATTTATACTGGACACATCATGCCTATTTATAATGTGAGTATAATTACTAAATATCATAAATGACTTATAAATCATTTTCAAATATGATACAGACAATCTGATCACTTTTTCTATGGTTTTTAATGAGTCAAACTTTGTAAAATAAAATTTTGATTTTAAAATGATAATAGAAACATTGATTCATACTGGGAACATCATGTATCAAATTTAGGTGAGGGTGATTTATAAATGTAAAAAATGGCTTCTGTATCATTGAAATGAATTTTTAAAACAATTAAAATATGTTTTCTTAGTTATGAATAGGTTATTTTTCCTTTTTACTAAAATTGAATATAATTTTAAATAAAAGGATTCACATTGAGTCATATCGGTCACACCATGCCTCAAATTTTAGTGAGACTAATTCAAACAAGTATCAAATAATATATGGATCAATTTTAAATTATTAAAACAATCTAATTCTATTTTATTGGTTTTCAGTACATCACTTTTCTTTTTTACTAAAATGCCATTTTAATCTAGAATGAAACACATTGACTCACACCATTCACATATTGTCTTGGTTTGAAGATAGAACAATTCCTAAAAATAAAAAATAAATTATTAATCATTTTACAAAATTATTATGAACATTTTATTTTGTCTTCTCTGTTTTAAGTGAGTTATATTTTTGGAACAAAAATGTTGATTTTAAATAGATAATGGACATATTGGGTCATACAGAAAACACCATGAATTAGATTGAGGATAGGCAGATTCCTACATGTCAAAAATAATTTATAGATCATTTTACAAAAGTATCAAAACAGTAAATTTTTTTTCAAGTTTTAGTTGATCGAGGTCATTTTTAGGAAAATGAATGTGAATTTTAAATAAAAATACACACATTGAGTCATACCGATCAAACGTTGCTTCAAATTTAGGGGTGTCTAATTCCTATATGTCTCAAATGAATTATGGAGGATTTTCATAAAGTATAAAAAATATGACTTCATTTTATTGGTTTTGAGTACTTCTATTATATTTTTTACAAAAATATCATTTTAAAATGAAAACATAAGCATTGACTCATATAGGTCACATCATGTCTCATTTTGTCATGAGACTGATACCTATATGTCAAAATTGAATTATAATTCATTTTAATAAATTATCAAGAAAATCCTAGCACCTTTTCATTGTTTTTAGGGAGTGACACTTTTTGAAATAAAATATCAATTGTGAAATGACAATAGGAATATTGAGTCATACATGGCACATCATGTATCAAATTGAGGTGAAACTAATTCCTACACATAAAAAATTACATATGGACTATGATATTAATGTATAAAAATAATCAGAAAATGTATCCTCAGTTTTGAGTATGTCAATTTTCTTATTTTCAAAAATTAATGTCATTTTAAAATTAAAAAATCACTTAGTCATACTGGTCACCCTATGTGTCAGATTGAGGTGCAGCTAATTCCTACAAATCCAAAATCACAATATAATCCAAAATCCAAATGTTACCTTGATTTCCATGTCCATTCTTTTTCGAACATCAAACACTACATATTGACAAGATGTTCTTAGCTGAAAAAAATCACTCACTATTGAAAAATTGAAGAGTAGATAAAGCATATGTGCCTATTATATCATAAGAATTCAACAAAATGTGAACAAGATCTTCCTCTAATCGTTTATATTTCTATAATGAGAAAGGTCTTTCATATAGGAACATAGATCCATTATACAGTGTTTTTATTTTGAGAAATAATGTCAATGGATGTTGTGGTAACATTGGTTGTTCATTAAATATGATGTTTGAAAATATATGTCAAAAATAAGAGATATGTATTGTAAAAAAAATTATAAGGAAATTAAATTTAAAATATTATATAAAATGATGAAAATATTAATTACATAAGTATTGTGGAATTAACTTTTCATGATGATTTTATGAATTCCTGATGCATTTCCTTATTGTAATTATATAATTTGTTGTCTTGAAGTATAATTTATCATGACAATGAGCAACATCAAAAAAAACAACCCAAATAAAACAAAATAATTCATCTATATAATAATAAATTTTAATATGAGTAACAATAAAAATAAATAAATAAATCCTAAATATGAAACAATATATTAATTCAATGTATAATGAATTTATTGTCCAAACATCATGATTACATATGTGATTGAGTAGTGGAGGTAACATGAAGGAAAGTGATAAATGTATGCACTATGGGGGTGAAATGGTTTTGAGGGAGAATAATTATATATATCTTTTGGTGTGGAATGTAATAAAAGATGGATATACCACTACAAATTGAATAAAAAAAATCCACATATATAAAAAAATAATTATTATGTGAGAAATATTTTTAAAATAATGTTTACATAAATATGGTAAAATATATTAATTCTGCTGGCATTGATTTTACTATGAAGGCATTAATATTAACTCTGTGATTGAGAAGAGGCAGCTTCATAGCTCTTCCTTCAAAGGAAGTGGATGGAGCCTGAAGGAATGTGATACATAAAATGATTTAGTGGGGAAAATATTTTGAGGGAGAATAAGTACATGAATGTTTTAGTGTAGAAATTAATGAAATATGGATAAAAATATTCCAAAATAAAATAATCTCTTCAAGGAATTATCAAAATTAAATGAATGTTTTGTTATATATTTTTTTAGTTATATAGCGAAATTATATCATTACATAACTTTTAAATCTTCCCAATGGGTTTCTTTCAGTATAGTTTCCTCATAAAAGGGATTAGTAACAACATCATGTGTAGAAAACATTTTCTTCATTATTAGTCATATTTTTTATGTTAATAAAGTTGGGAAAATTTAATATTATTATGTAAAATGTATTATATTAAAAAAAATTACCTTCTAATTGAAATGTCTCTATATTTTTAAATATTTTAGGGATTCAGTAGCCCTCTTGAGAATCCAAATCATATATCTGTGGTCCCATATAATAGAGAATGTATTTTATATATTTTTGAAGACATGAAATAAATTGTGATCAACCTATGACTGGGTCATGATCGATTGAAATTTCATCCGCACACTAACTATTTAAGTTTCTAGTAGGAAAATCAAACAATTATTGTTTTCTAGATTAGAGACATAAAATACATAAATTTTTTGTTATTACATTATGAATGAATAAGCTTTTTTCCCTTCTATACTGAAATTCACCTTCAAAATTACCATTTAATCTACTTTCAATTCAATCATATTGTCAACCCATTTGAAATGTAAAATATAAACTTGAAATTTTGTATAATATTACTTATATATCTATTCAATAATGAAAAAATAAGAAATATTTTTATAATTTGTATTTATATCATTTGAATAATATATGTACATCGAATCTGCCAATAGCATAACACCATTGTTTAGAACTGTACAAATGTAATCATGTTATTTTGTTTTTAGAATATAAGAATTGATTATAAAAATAGTGCTGGGTATAAAATTTTCATTTGGCCCCCTTACTAGACATTGATGTAGGTTATAAATTGAAATTGGATTTTCAAATAACTCTTATAAATTATATCATAGAACAATTTTTTATAATATTAATTATGTGTATTTGATATCCTTCCATCAACCCTTGATGGACTAAAATCTATAATATTTATTTATGGGATTAAATGTATGGATCAACATCATAATTATTATACAAAATGTAAATATTCAATTGCACACGCTCTGCCAAGGTAATTATAACAACATCTCATCTTGATATCCCCTATCCCATACGGCATCTGATATGAAAATACTCTAGGAGACTGATGTTGTCACCATGTAATTGGTAATTGGAAAAAAATCAATAGATTATTAAAAAATATATCATTATACATTAAATAATTCTTGAAGACTTTGATTCTCGACTCACCTATTCAAAAACATCCATATACAATTCAATGGGGTAAATTCATTGATAACGGATAACACCACATTGTTGAACCTCCCCAACCAAGAGAAAAATCAGGTGGACCATTATATAAAAGAATTGTGGTGGGAATAAGATTTCTAATTCAAATAATATGACTGCAACCTTTTTATTCATGATTGGGAATTTTATCAAGTATATAACATTACCGCATATGGATTTGAAAAATAAATAGAGTCTGCTTAATGAATGTCATAAATTTTTAGGAATAATAAAATATAATGAAACAAGAAAAAAAATATTTCTTCAAGACATGAATTTCATGTGATTTTTGACATTGTAACTTCAAATTAGTCATTGACACAACATTATTGGTTTTGGTGAATACACCTAGGGAACCTTTACACTGTTAATAAAAATTATTTTTTTTTCTATTTTTCCAATATAGATAGAGTGTGATCTACTAGTGGAAAAAATATTCACCCTTTACTATACACTAGTTCAAACTCTTCCCTTATACCCAGGTCAGTCATCTTCATCCTATTATTGATGACATATTTCAATTTTCCATGAACATTTAGTAATGATTAAATAACACTGCAAAATAAAATTTTTTTCTATATGCATGACATGAACAATTTTTTTAACATAATAAAAATTCCAATATGGTAATTCAATTAAAATTAATCCCTTTTCTCTAGAATAATTTCATAATGTTTTTAAAAAATGGTTTATCGATAAGCAGTGTGAATATCATTTACTTTATTGAAAATTTGATGAAATTTTATTGGAGACGATGGTGTTCATTGTTTGATATTCCCATATAATGTTATTGTCTTGAATAGTATTTATGTTTTCAGGGTAAAAATTTTTGATTTCTAAAAAACATTGTCTTTGAAGAATGTTTCAACTGAACTGATATTGTGAATTTTTCCCAAATAGGACTCCCCAACATTCATTTAAATCTATAGACAGAATAATTTCAATAAGTGGGGATGTCATTTATCATCCCATATAACAAAGACCTCAATGTGAGTTCTTCCCTTATATGAGAATCATACATTGTAACACCTATATTCCCCATCAATTGTAGAAATTTGATCAATAGAGACAAATATATATCAATATCATTACCAAGTTTCTTTCATACTGATATAAGAAGAGAAAACATAAGATATTTGCACATAATGCATCAGCATGTTGGAAAATTATAATTTTCCAACATGACATATTGTGTACTATCAATACTAATCTGTAAACCAAATAGATTTATACCATCTGTAGATAATGCAATATGAGATTTTATTGGCCCATTTTCAAATTCATTGTTCACATAAACAAATTTATTCCACTATGGAGAATCTAATTGATGATGTAGCTTTCCATAATTAATTATTGTATCTGCAATCCATATAACTTTCTCTATGGTTTTTAACATCTATATAGTCTTATAAAAAATAGAATGTTAGGAAAGTACCACACATATTTTGAAAGACTTGATTAATTTTTCTTGAATTAATCCATGGTTCTCATAGGTCATTTTATGAGTGATTCATGGTCCTTGCGGAACAATATGAAATCATTTTGACTAGAAAGAATTTGTTTAAGGATCATGATCATTACATGTATCATTTATTTAACATCATATGTTTGACATGGTAGTTAATTTTTTCTGGTAGCATATCATTTAGGAGACAAAATAGTTATGCAATGATGGTATAACATTATACACAATATGCATTCAATTTATATAAATTTAATATTGGTGACAATATTGTGTGTTAAGTACAATCAGTGTAAAATGATTTCATAGAACAAATATTTATCTTCTCAAACAAATATCAACAATCCTGAAGGTCATCCTCAATTTCCTTTATCATTTCTTCCATGAGATCTTCATCATAATTTACACATGTATTCATACCAAACAATCCATAAAACACTGTATCATCCCAATCGGTGTGAAAATATTGTTTCCCCCCTATTTAGTAAAATATTCATAGCTTTGATCTATTAAGTGAAAAATCAAATGTTCTTCAAACTCTTCGAGACTAATTTTTCTTAAATAAAAAATGTAAACGTGGACAAAGGTTTTAACAAGGGTCATATGAATACTTTTCTGCAAACCTGATGAACTCTTTAACTAAATATTCATACTATTTTTTGAATGATTTGGGTGAATCCATTTTTTATTTTAATATATCATATTAGGTTCAAAAAATATTAATTTTATATGATAAGTAAGTAAATATACATAATACATTAATTATAAATAGTGAAACTTATAAATAATTATTATTTGGGAAACTAAACATTTTATTGCTTCAACTATTTTTATTATTCTTTGAAAAAATCAGTAAACGATTTAAAAAATAATTAATCCACTATGTTAGGTGTTATCTTTGAAATTGATTCAAAGGTGGAAGTTATAGACAAATATCATATTCATTAGTTCTTCTTCCGAAAAATAATCATTTCATTATGCTTTTGATACAAATTCTCTATCTCTTGAGAATATGAACCTATGTTGCTTGAAATACTCCTAGCAGTAGTCATCCATGGGAAGAATGTTGCCCAATTTAGTTGACGCAACATAAAATAGATGGGGATGAGTCTCAAGAAAAAGATAAAATAACTATTCGGTATATGAAACTGATGAGGATCACAATTGTACTATGTTTTGTTCTCTAAAAGAGGTAATGCCTTCTATTTGTGAGAATCAAACCATTGGATCTAGTTATTTACTCAAGGACTTTTTACGGAGATATGTTGAGGGAATAAACATTTCTACATATGATTAAATGTGTCTTAGAGGGTACATGTCTTGATATATGTATATTTGGCGCCTCTATGAATTCAATATTTATAGTTTAAATCGCACATTTAATAATTTCAATCCTCTAACTTAGACTAGTAATAATACAATTAGAAATTTATATTATAAAAAAGAATGTAATGTAAGTGTAATTTTTAATTGATGTCACACATTAGAAATTTCAAAAGAAACAACATTTCATATCATATTTTTTTTGTTCAGCTCAAATGTTGGCTAAATTTATGTATTTGTATATTTTTTACAACTTAAAAGTGTAATTATTAATATAAAAATTGTGGGCCCCTTAAGTTAAATTTTTATAATTTAAAATATATTGGAAATAAAATTAAATGTTAAGGAATGATCTTTTTCTAGATGGATTAAAGTAATACATACATCGTGTTTATTAGATGTGTGATTAAAGTGAAAAACTGATTTTTTAAAAAGTATTAATGACTGGATTTTTTTCAATGTCGGAAATATTTTTAGTAAAGAATAGAAAAATGGGTGAACCATATTTTAATTTGTTGTCAGTAGAAATTTATGTAAATTTTGTGTCGAAATGGGAAATTTATTTTTAGTATTGAAAAATAGAACATATTAGATAAAGAAATTTTTAAATACCAACTTTAAAAGGGTGATTTGAGAAGTTTTTCGGATGAAGCGATAAAATTGATAGATAAAAGATAAAATTGACAGATATTTTATTACTAAATATAATGGGGTTATTGTTAATAATTTAAAAAATAAATTAGATATTTAAATTAAACAACTATTGGGCTTCCCCTAGTGAGACTTCCTCTTGTATATGATCTATTAGGTGGATGTAAACATTTGATGCATCGACCAATATTCAAATTTAAGTTATCTATAAAATTTCATACATATTTTAAATGGAATATCTTGATGACATACTGTATGGTTCAAAATAATATGTTCCTCCCATAAAATGGTCTTTCAATTCTAGATTTTCATTTCATTTAGGTTAGATCATCATCTCATGTAATCTTTGACTACGACATTCATGCATAAAGGAAACAAATTTCCCCTTAATGGAAGCTAAAATAATTAGGGTTTCAAATATCATCTCAATTTTCTCTACCCAATCCTATGTATCTATATGATCATTTTACATTGAAAGGATGGAAGCTTATGGCGAAGAAACTCTTGATCGGGATCCTTATCTCCAAAAAAAATTTCAATTAAATCAAAATAAAATGGATATAAGAATTCATGTCACTAGGTAAATATAGAGAATGTGCACTGTAAATGTCCTAGCTCAAATGGAAGAATAAAATAGTCGATAATTAAAATATTGATCACAATATATATTGGAATGTCCAAAGAGGAGGCTATGAGTTTTTGAAAGACACTCTTTCACACCTATTACTCAGGCTTTGATAGCCCTATATACATTCAACCAAATATCCACATCAAACTTCATTTACCTTAGGGATATGATGATGGTAAATATATAATTAATATAAAAAAACATAAATATATATCACCAAAAAAATCGATGAGTGTGGAGGAGGAAGTGGAAATATGATACCTTGGATTGAATCTTGGAATCAACTAGGAGAAATTTGAGACATTGAAAACATATAAAATGTATGAGCCTTTGATTAGTTCAACCCTTGAATTATTCAAGAAATTTATTTGAGCATTCGAATTGTTCTACCCTTTATTCGAGCCTTTATTCAAGACCGATTCACTGAGGTGGAGTGAAGGATGAGGGTTGCTTCTGTAGAAAGATTCATATTTTGCGATGAGTTCATGACATGTTAGGATTATTTAAATAAATATATTCACTTTTATCATCATTTACAAAAATGAACTAAAAATTATCCCTTTTATAGTTTTAAATTAAATGCTGCTAATGAAATCTAACTTTATCAGCTCTAAAAAATCACTAATAAATATTGATTCTATCAGCGCTTATTACTTAGGCGCTGATTAAAGAATTATATTATAATTATAAATAAATACATTCTTAAATATATATATATATTTATATATATATATTTAATAAATATATATAAATATAAAAATTGTAAATATATTATTTATTTTAATATATTTATTATAGCTTTATAATAATTTATATATATCATTAATTATTTATAATTATAATAATGATTTTTATGATAAAAATATTCATATCATTATATATACTTATATATTTATAAATATAACCTAAATATAAAATATGAAAATAGAAAATATATTCATTATTTAAGTAAACATATTATAATAATATTATTATTTGAATATATATAATTCTATATTTATAATAACATGAATAAATTTAAAGACAAAATATTAATTAATTAATTAATTAATATATAACATATAAATATAGTAAATAAACATTAATTAATATATTTATTTATAAATATTTTTTACATATATTTAATATAATTATTAATGAATATTTGATGATAACAAAATGTATGTTACAAATTATTGAATCTAAATAATTAAAAATTAGTACAATTTACAAATATTGAAAAATGAGAATGTTTAATTAATTAAGTATAAATTAATAAAAAATATTTTTATATATTTAAATAAATATGAATACATATTTAAAATATTAAAATATTGAATATATATATATATAATGGAAATCAATTAAAATTCTAAAAAAATAAAAAATCAAGCATAAAACATATGAAAAATTAATTATGAGTTAAGTGTAATTAAATTTGACAAAAATAAATAATATTTACAGTGATTAAATAGATGACATATTAAATGTGTCATTTTATACTTAAATTAATAAATTAATGCTAAAATTTGAATAAAATTAAAAAATATTTGGTGTTCATGTTTCTATATAAATTTTCATTAATTATGTATATATTTGTTTGTGTGAGTTTTATATTAAAATTCATTCGTTACTAATATTTTAAATCAATATAACACAAGTTTGATCTATGTTTAATTGAAAAATCAATTGACATTGAATTATATCAATTACACAATGCAACTACTTAGTTATCTTAATTTATATTAATTTTTAATTATAAACTATTATTCACTAAATATATGACAATTAAATCAAAAATATAAGTATTTTGTATTACATAAATCACATTTATATATATATATATTAGATTTCTACAATGTATTTACAATATCGATAATTATTTAATTAAAAAATTTTACAACATTTTTCTTAATTTACATAATTTTAGTCTTTATTAGTTTAGTTTTTATTTTACATATATCTATAAATTTAATATATACTATTAATTAGTATTTATAATTTATTTATAGTATAATAAATTAATTAATTTTTATCAATAATTATTTTATTAATAAAAAAATTAATATTTTTTTAATATACTCATTTTTATATTTTACTTATTTACAGACCTTTATCAGTACTAAAAAAGTGCTCAAAATGGATTCTCTTATGCGTGCTAAAAAACCATTAATAAAGGGTACCCTTCATCAGCGCTAAAAATAATGTGGTGATAAAGCGTACCCTTTATCAGTGCTAAAAATAAATTGATGATAAATGATGCACTTTATGAGTGCTAAAAAGGGGATGAAAAAAGGTACCTTTGATCAATGCTTAAAAAAGCCCTTATAAATGGTACCATTTAGCAGCGCTTGTTTTAGCACTGATAAAGGCAACCATCATCAATGATTTTTTCTGTCATTGATAATGTAATACACAGTTAATGTCCTATTATTTAGTAGTGGGGATGAGTTATGATTATGGTTTTCTGATTTGGGTTAGTATAAAATTTTAGTATGACAGTTTTTCAATAAAAATGTTTATGTTTATTATGTTTAACCCATTTCATATAAGAAATTAATTTAACTTTGCAAGTGATGTGTGTTTTCCCATTATATATAGGCCCTCAAAGCATCAACATGTATCAGGAGATAAAGCAGTTTTCCAAATTAGATGAGATTTTACCCACAGTTTTAAAAAATCTTATGAAAGGCCTTAGTTGTATGTTTATGATGTCTAGGATTATGAATTCCTTAATTTTGATAACATTTATAATCATTTTTTTGATTATTAAATTAGCTATAATATCCATGGATAATTTTCATGATCATTTGTTTATTTTTATGGATTTATGTGATAATCATTTATTCCTTCATTATTATGATCAATTTATTCTTGAAAATCAATTGAATTTTAGTTATATAACATTCCAAAATGATTTTGACTATTTATTCATTTTATTGATCATTATATACACACCATTACTGAGCATTTAATCTCACCCCTTTCTTATATTTTATTTTCCCCTAGATACATGGACATATTTGATGATTGATATGCTAGGATAATCTAAGTAGAATAATGGAATTATCAAAGAAAATATGTTTTTCTATTTTATTACTTCAAATATATATACTATATAATTATGTATTGGGTTTAACAAAATTGATAAACTATTGTATCCTTTGGGTTTTGATACCTTGTGTCCTTTTACAATGTTATAAATTAACCACCTACTTTGGCCTACTAGGGTGAGGGACATTATAGATATTAAATCCATAAGTATTTATATAATAGACATAATGATATAATTGAAGAAAGTAATTGTAGATATAAATGTTACAATAGATTTAATTTAAAAACCATGATATACAACAATGGTTAGATGAAATTTAAGTGATATAGAGAGATAGATTAACTTTCGACTATGAAATCCTAGTGAGTTACTAAAGATGTTTTTAGAGGGAAATGTAAAAAATCAATATGATTTTTGATAGTTTCAAGTGATATCATGAAGCTTAAATTGTTTTAATGGTTTGGTTCCTTGTTAAATAAGAGCATACATCTTGTTGTGTAAATCCATCAACCACAAATATAGATTTAATGTGAAAATTTAATGGTCTATGAGATTGGGATGGTAGCAGTGAAAAAATAATACCACAAAAACAAAGTTTCTTTGTATGTTAGTGTAGGATCCCTACTCATATAGGTTTCTATATAATATTGGTAAAAACACTCCCCATTTATCCTTCCCCATGGTATGCAATTTATTTTAGATCTAATAGTGATATCAAAGTAAAATTTTCATGTAGCATAACTCTAAATTTTATAAATTTATTGTTAAAATAATCAAATGCACTAAATCATCAAGGATAAAACCAATGTTTTGTAAAAAGTTTAAAATCAAAACATATACAAAAGTCAATGTAGTAAAATTCTCCGCACCAAATTAATTTTGATCCATAAAATATTCATGTGCACTCTGTCATTACAAAACATTGGTCATAACTAAAAAATATCTTCTTTAGTCTCCAAATTATCTTGATGTATCATCTTGTTCTACTAAATAATACAATAAAAGGTAATACTAAATCATTTAAGGATAATTTATCCCTGATAAATTTTCTAAATAGTTCTCCATGGAAAGGATACATAACGTCTCTAAATAAATTATCTCCCAAGTTAATAGTGATTCAGATCTAATTAATATATAGTTATATGTATTTTTTTTGAATAGATTATTAATCTTCACATGATTATACTTAAATTATAATGTGTAAGATGATTCACCAATGTAATTTATAATTCAAAATGCCCCACATTCAGTGAAAATGATTTCATTATTTACCAAGGCACTGATATCTGAACATTTGAGTCACTTTCAAGAACACATGATCACCAACAAAAAATATCAATGGTCATATCTCATGACATTGTGGGTTTTAAAATATACAACTTCCCTGAAACCACCTAATTTTTAGGTTGGATAGGATAATGGAATATGTTCTAGGAGGGTTTGAATAGCCCAAATTAAAATTTAAATCATATAGATTAATTATTAATGATAATTATTATAGTTAATTATTAGTGTTAATTTCAAGTGGAAAGAATAAATAACATAATGATATTTTTTATATCAGTTTGATACAATGTGGTCATAATATACTCATATAACTCTCTAACTAGCATGATATACATTGTCCAATAATATATTCATATTGGGGTAATCATAACCAAATTACTTAATCCTTTTCTAGTGAAGGGATTACCATGACTTCTCAATATGGAGGCACAACTCTTACAACAGAGACTTTAAAAAACGAGAGTTTCAACCCGAATGGTCTTAACATTAGAATATGAAAGCCACAACCCATGGAAATTGAATAATAAATTCTTTTATATATAAAATTATATAGAAAAAAATAGAGTGTGTGAATGGTATGAAGTAGTGTTTCTAACTCAATAAACTAGATGAAGTATACAAAAGATTAATAAAAACGCTAGCACTAGTTCTTGAGAATTGGATCGACTCATCCGGTCAAGGTACTATAAATTGAAGTATATATAATTCATCACTTGAACGTTTATCCATATGATGAAACATGATATTGTGAAAAACATTGAAAATTCCTTAGGAGGCTAAAATATTATATCGTTTTCTTTCTTAGATAAAAAAAGTGCATTGTAGAAGTAGTTATTCTGTTTGTTTGATACTTTTCAATCAATGAAGAAAACCCTTTGAATATTGAACTACTACGATTAAAAAAATACATTCTATGTGTAAAAAATTCACAAATAATAATAATAATAATAACCCTAAATATCAAAGAGGGAGAGAATTTATCATTACAATAATTACTTAGGAGGGACAATGTTATCATCCTTATTAATTGTAACAGTAATTATTTGAATTTAAAACATAAAGAAAAATTCCAATTTATTTTAATAACTTTTTAAATGATAATAATAATTCAACGGTAATCCGAAAAAAAAATATTAAGTAAAATTAAATAATTAAATTCAAATAAAAATTTATTTTAATTTCATTCAACAATTTATTTTAAAAAATTAATTATACTACATTAAATAAAATATATTTTTGAATTAATTAAATTTAATTAAAAATAATGTAAGAAATGATAAATTTTTTAAACTAACTGAAAATATTAAAACAAAAAAAAATATTTGAAATATTTTGTATGTTTATGGATAAATAAAGAGTAAATTATTACAATTTTTTTAAACAAATTTTTTTTACCACTTTTCCTATCATAAATATAGAATATTATTTTTATAAATCAATGAAATAAATAATATAATTATAATAAGTATGTAGTTCATCAAAATATAAAAAAATTATTAAAAATAGAGTACTGAAAAATTTTAAGAATAATAAAATTATGAGTGACAATACCAAGAATCTGCAACCATTAATATATATAATTAACTCACAATTAGAAAAAAATTAATTCCCCATTATAAAAAAACAAAATTTTCATTATAAATAATACTTTTAATTTATTATATGAAATAAAAAATAATGTAACCATTTGAAATAAATAATTAATTGACTCTTATAAATAAAAAATAAATTCACCATTAGAGACAAAAAATTAATTAAAAATTAGAGATAAAAATTAAAATAGACTTTTGAAATAAAAAATTAATTATATATTAGAAATAAAAAAATATTCATGGTTTTAAAAAATATTTAAGGTTTTAATAAAATAAATTAATGAATAGTGCATTGTTTCATGTAGAAGTTGAACACACAAATTTATTTGAATTTTTAAGCAATCTATATTACTATATTAGATGTGTTTGAAGTATGAATAAATAAATAAATTTTTATCTATTTACAATGAATAAAAAACCACTTCTATCTGACATGTATATTAAAATATATGATCAAAAAATTGTTAAAATATGAAATAAAAACAATATAAAAAATTATGTAATTACTCCACTTATTAAGGTACCTAAATTAAATTAATATATTTTCATTTTGTTAAATAAAAATAATATATACTTTTTATATTTATAAAAAACAAACATTGAGTGATTTTGATGAGAATCGAATGAGATATCAAAGAAACAAAAATATTTTGAATTCTAGAAAATCTAGAATTCCATAACTATTTCATAATCATTGGACGTTCCGATCACCCCATAAATAGTAAAATAATACAACCTTGTATTCTAATGAAATGTACATAATTTTTTTTCTGAGGGGAAAATTTTCATATGAATTATATCATTATAACATAAATTATTATTGAACATTGAATACAATAAAAAATAAGATTATTAAATATATAATTCTTGAAACAAAAAATATGTATCATGTTCAGATCAAAATTGAAACTTCTTAGAGATAGAATTAGACATCATTAATGTTTAATAAATGTTATATAAACATTTTATCTTTATAATTAAATAGAAATTATAAAATTATGATCACTACAACTCATGTTATAAAAAAATATATTGATGCTTTTATAAAAAATCACAATACATAATTTAATGGTTTAAATAATTTAAAAAATAGAATAAAATATAATCAAATAAAAAAAATACATTCATGAACATTAACAAAAAAATATACCCCTGTTTGTTTTTTACAAAATCAAAACAATTAAAAACAATTTTCTCCAAATTTGGTAAAAAAGAAACAAGATAAAACAACACCCCTAACAAATAAATAAAATAAAATAATTAAATATTCAAAATTACATGATCATTTTTTTTATTTAGAAGCGTCTAAAGGATTTATAATGATATCCTCTAAATTATTTTCATTTGAGATAAATTCTAAAATAATTCACCCTTATTCACAAGAGCTCTAATAAAATTAAATCTATGATCGATATGATTTTTTCTTGAATTCTGTAACGTGTTTTTAGAAATAGAAAATTTTTATGTATTATCACAATAAATAGAAAATTTATAAAGATAAATACTAAAAGAATTTTTTTTAATCCATATGATTTGAGAAATACCACTTTTAAAATATTTATACTCGGCTTCTCTTGTAGATAGAGAAACGGATACTTGTATTTTAGAGAATAAATAAATTAAACTATATCCAAGAAAATGAAACATAATAAATGTTCATTTTATGTCTACTATACATCCTCTTAAGATAGATGGAAAATAAGATATTAAATCATAAAAGATATATTTAGGATAAAATATACAAGACTAAATAGTTCCTTTAACATATCAAATTATTCTTTCTATAGGTCTAATAAGATATTTGTAAGGATCATCTTGAAATATAGAACATAAAAAACACTAAAAATGTTATTGGTTCTATATTCAATTTAACATAACAAGCATCCTATCAAGCCTTTAAGAAATTTAATTTCAGCACATTTACCAGATTTATAAAAATATAATTTACTATCAGTACCCATATTATTTTTCATATATTTAGATGAATCATGACCAAATATGTTAACCAACTCCTTAAAATACATAGATTTATTAATATAAATTACTTATTTCCTTTGATAAATTTTATGTCCACATATGAACTTTAATTCTCCCATTAATCTCATTTCAAATTTGGAAGATATATAATTAGACAAAACATTTCAAAAAAATTCACTAGAAGAAAAAAATTATCATTAACATAAATTTCTTCAATTAAAATATCATTATAAATTATTTTAATATAATTATTACGATAAAAATTCCCTTTATTGAAAGAAATATATAATAATATTATTCAGATCATTTCATACCAATCATGAGGTTCTTTTTCTTCACTATAAAAAGAATTATATAACTTAAAAACATGTTTAGGAAATTTCTCATTTTCAAAACCAGGGGTTTAAGAAACAGAATCACCTTCATCTATAATTTTTTTTAATAAATCACTCTTTATACACATTTGATAAAATATATAATCTTGAAAAGAATGAAACTCAACAATGTTTTAATATCATTTCACTTGGATATAGTTTAAAAAGAATCTTCAAATCCTATACATTTTTTTGATGGTATCCTTGAGAAACAATTTAGGATTTGTTTTTTTAAGTCTATCTTGATACATCCAGCTTGTTTATAAAGTTCCATTTATTTATGATTAACTACTTATCCTTATACAATTCTACTAATGACCAAAAATTATTCCTCAAAAACTTATTAAGATCAAATTACATATCAATAATACAGTTAGAATCATTTAATACATCACTAATACTATTTGGAAGAAAATCAGAAATAAGAAAACAATTGAAAATTAACATTCATACAAAATTTCTAGTTTTAAAACCAGAATCAAAATTTCCAATTAAATTTTCAACATGATGATATTAATTAATATTCCATGAACATTTATCAGGTCATGAATGATTATAATCCCCCTAAACTTATTCATTCTTATCTGAGTTATTTGATCACTAAAATTAAAATCTCTTAACTCATCATCAATAACATCAGAAATAGAATTTAATTTAAAATTATTTTCATCAAACATAACATCTGAATTTTCTTTAATAATCATAGTTATATTATTATAAAACCTGTAAGCGTAAATATTAGTATAATATCAAAGAAAAATACCATATACAATTTTATAATAAAATTTATCTAAATTGTCCTTTGAATTCCAAATAAAAACGATACAACCAAACAAAATATGAAGTAAACCAAATTAGTTTTTAATTATATAAATAATTTATAATGAGTTTTATTTTAGAATTTTATAATAATAAATATTATTTAAATAAAACAATAATTGATAAAGTTCTCATCACAAAAATATCCAGATGAATTAAATTCAGTTAACATAATTTTATCAATTTTAATAAAAGTTCTATTTTTCTATTATACAAAACAATTTTTTGGTGTTCTTGGATAAAAAAAATTATGTAAATAGCCATACTTTTTAAATAATTAATTGAAAAATAAATTATAAAATTCAGTTCCTTTATCAAAATATATTGAAGCAATCATACTAACTCTTTATTTTTTATCTAAATTACAAAAAGAATTAAATCTAGATAAAGTATCGATTTTATGAGAAGAAAAGTGTAACCATGTAAAAGTACAATAATCATTGATAATAACTAATATATATTTATTTCCACCAAGAAAATAAATTTTAATTGGATAAACGAAATCAATATATAATAACTGTAAAGGTCTATTCATACTTATCTAATTGATAGGTCTAAAAGAAATTTTTCATTGTTTCCCTTTCATGAAAAAATAAAAATCATTGAGTTTTTCTTTCTTCATGGGAGGAAATTGAAACACATTTTCTTGTTTATAGAGCTTATGTAACATTTTAAAATTAAAATGACTTAAGATTTGATGCTAAAAGATGTTGTCTCTAAACACACTAGTTAACCCCTTAACATGTGGAATAGTTTGTTTAGAAAAATGAATAATATAAATAATCTTTTTTCTATTTTCATAAAATTATAATGATTCATCTTTATAAACAAAAAAACATCATTTTGAAATTTCACATCCATCATATCATCACATATTTTTTATATAATAATTATTTTTTTAAACCTTCATTATATAATACATTATAAATAATAGTTTAATTTGAAATAATATCATTACAAAATCATTTACATTGAGCATGAAATTATCTCCAAATATAATACGGACTACATCACATGTGTTATAAGTGGTAGATATTGTTGGGTCACCTGTCATATTCCTAGTGCATCCACTCTCCATGTACCATATGTCTCTCTGGAGACATCCTTGTAATTTTCCCTAAAAAAATAAATTAATTGAATATTATAGTACCTATTCTACTTTCGGTACAATATGATTAATGATTAAATTTTTAGGTACCCATATAGACTTTTAAAATGTATTTTATCTTACACATAAAAGGGATCTATAAATATTAGTTTTTATAATCCTAATGACTTTTTGAATATAAGATTACAATTATTTCAATAGTGACAATTCATGACACATTCCAAAAATGAAACAGTAGAAGTATAACTATTTTTATGTTTCAAAAAAAAATTAAACATTCATGGTAATTATTTATCATAGAAAAAAATCATATTTAATTTAACTTAATTTATTTAAATACATTATTTTATTTTATTTTTCATCACCTTGAATAAAAGAAGATAATTTTTTACGACTCTAAAAGTTATTTTTCAATTATTCATTCAAGTAATAAGAAGATTTAAAAGTTTTTAAACTATAGATGGAAAAAAATAAAGTATTCATTAATTTCACATTTTATTATAAAATTAATTTATTTTCATAAGTATGTTTCTCATTATTTTCCTTATGATTATTATATAAATCACAATCTTAGAAAATATCATTTCATAAACATTAAATTTCTTCATTTAATTTAGGAGCTTTCTAGTTTTGATAATAATTGTCTACATTAAATAATCTAGAATGAAAAACTAAATCAATGACATTATCTACTGATACCATGAGACACAGGTTAGAAATTTTATTTTCATTTCATGATTGTTCACTAGAATTCGATTCTTCAATACTACTCTAACTGGTTTTCAATGCCTTTTGTATCCTTGATTTTGAATTTTTCATTATTCGTTAATTTAGGAAATTCAATATTGATATTTCCTTTCTTCCTGAACTCATAAAAAAGTTATATATAATGTATTTTAATTCATACTATCTTTCTTACTTCCATAATCTGTTTCTTTTTGAGGGGTTATTTAAAAAAATTTCTTAAATCCATTATTTTTTATTTTTTTGTAAACCCCAGACACAATCCAATCCATATATTCTTTTTCTCTATCATGTAGATCAAAACCATAAGTTCCAGAAGAAACAAAATTCAAAAATATATGATATACACCTTCTTTATTATTTTTATCTTATTCAATAATTTTAATTATTTCTAGTTTATACTGGAAGTAGTTATCCAATCAATTAATCGAGATTGTACTCTATGAAGATCATACCTTCATGAATAGAGGCCTTATTTTCATTACATTATTCCATAAATATTGTATGACTCATTCAAAAAGTGCAAGGTTTTACAATTCTTCTCAATGTGAATACATTCCATTCAATATGATTTTGAATTAGTGGAACATTTTGTCTATAGTATCATCTTTACCCATCTGGGAGTCTTGTAACTCTACTCGAAGCATTCCATATTCGGTTCAGATTAATTTGTCTGATATAAGGCGAGTGACATGTATAATCTTCTAAATTTCATGAGATATTATAAATGAAGACACTATCTAAAAACAATTTTATTAATATAAATATATAAAATATTAAAAACATTTAAATTAAAAATATATTTTTTGGCATATGTTATAGTATCTGTATCTAGTTCGGCTTATAATAGAGTGTACTGTTTAGAAATGATATACATAAGTTCAATGCTCAGTTGTTTTAGGTACTAATCCATTTTGGATCTCTAGTGTCCATAATCATAGCCATAAATGTGCGGAGGTTTTTATGGAATCCAATACATCATTTGTCTTCAATCCTACCAAGTTATAAGATATTTATCCTTAGATTGTGACGTCTAGGAACATGTAACCAAAACAATTATAAAATCATACATTATAGAGGTATTCGCTAATTTCAAAATAAAAAACCATTGATACTGTCACGACCCACCTTCACCAAAAACGAGGGAAGGGTTAGCAGATTGCCAGGGCCTTCCTTCTTTAAGTTGAATGAGAGATAATGACCCCGAGACCCGCCTTCAATAGATCCCGGAGTGGCGACTAGCACCAAGGGTACAGAAATTTCTCACAAATGGAAGGCATTTCCCCTTTTTGTTTTATAAGATCGAGAGATAAGATGATGAAACTCATCAACACCAAGGTAAAATAAAAGTAAAGCAAAAAAGTAAACCATTCCCACATGCATGTTCCAAAAGTAAAGCCACAAATTACAAAAGGTGACTACAAAGGTAAGTACCAAAGAAGAAAAGCGAAAACTACAACTGCCCCAAAGGTCCGAGCTAGTATGGTCTCGCATGATACCTGAAGTCCTCTTGGAAACCTGAAAGCAGTTTTATATACGTAGGGTGAGAATACAAGTACAATCAGTAGGGAAAACGAAAGAAACTCGTGCAGAAGTGGAGGAACGTGCTAAAGTCTCGTGAGAAAGGAGTAAAACAAATGCCTATCAAGTTAAAATATCCACCCAAGCCTCACCAAGGCACACTCCCCAAATAACTCAAGTCATGTAATATATATAATAGGAGCACATCAATGTTAGGGTACCCCACGCCACTTTCCCACTGGTTATTGAGACATCCTATGCATAGGACCAATCCCGCCATTGTCACCGCAGTCCCACTACCACACCCGCCCGCACACACCTGGGCCACAACCACACGCAGTCCCACTTCCGAAATCCCACCCGCACACACCTGGGCCACAACTGTCACACGTACCTACGCCTACAAACACCTAGGTCAGAACAACCACCACCACGCCCAAAGACACCAGGGCTAGAAAATCCACTGCCACGCCCGAAGACACCTGGGCCTCATCCCGAGGACACTTGGGAAACCACCTGCCGCACACACATGGACAACCACCACATTACCCCGCCCAAAGGTTCTTGGGCTAATAATGGACCTCAGGTTATCACAGTCTGCCTGAAGATACTTGGGATATCCGGGAAAGGGAGCAGAAAAGGAGCTAATAACCAGCCACCAAGAATAGTGTTGGAAAAAACACCCTCCCCCATGAAATGGGGGTGTTCGGCACTTAAGTGCTCAACTTGGGTGGGGCGCGAATAAGAAACACAAAACTACAAGTATAGATATAGGTAACAAGCACTCACCCAAAGTATAGGATTTCCTAACCAGCCTACAGAACACAACACCACTACATCCAAGTCACAAGTCACGACTCTCTCCAATAAAACCCATTTGTCCCATTCATGTTTCATGTTCAGTAATAATGTTTATGTTTAAGCACTACTGGGCAACTGGTAGGCATAGGTATAAGTCCAGAAAAGTAAACAGTCAAACATCAACCAAAACGCCCACACCCGGTTCTCAACAACAGAGGATCCCACCCCAACTCGTGATATAAAAAACTACCCACAGGGTCTTTAATCTCACAACCACCGAATCCATACTAATAGGGGATCCCATCCCCTCCCACATCTCCAGCAATCGTCCTGAAAGGAAAACAACGAACTACCACCACCAACACAAGTCAGGGTCATGCCGGTATTTTCAGATTTAAACGACTTAACACACTCCATGATTCAAATTCCATGTGTTCTAACCGGGATTTATCACAGAAGGGTTGATCCTGGTGCATTCAATTTATTCAGCCATATTTATGTGATTAACCAATTTACTTTTCATAGTAGGATTTTACAACCACAAACAAGCCATTTGAAACATCCGTAGGGGTTCATTAGTGTACAAACAACAACCACCAACGGCCTCGATTTTCAGAAGGCGTAAGCCAACACGACTCAACAAGATGGTCATAATATAAACAACATCAATGATCACAGCCCCCCCCCCCCCTCTTTCTTTGTAGAATTCATTCATTATCTTTAATTAGGTCTGGTTTATCCAATTCTACAGAATCAAAAGTACACCCACCCCGCATGATACACAAAAGAGAGAGGCAAATGAGAAATTCCTTGCTTGTTGATAGATGATCGGCGTTTAGGCTGGGCGCAGAACATTACGGATAATGATGCGGTGCGCCCGATGCACCAGAAGCTGTTTGTGAAAAGCCACGGTCGAGGAAAGTGAAACCACAGCTAACCCTTAGTTTATAAGAGTCGGGGACAGTTGACGTGAAAACGCGAAACCGCATAAGGCACGGGGGTCATGGGTTGACCACGCATCTCCACTCGTCATTAAAGGGGGTCGGGTGGTTTAAGTCGACTCATGAATTGATTAAGTATTTAATTAATACTCTTATGCGCATTACAGGTCTTTAAAACACGCTTAAACGAGTCAGAATAGGGTTTAACACCCTATTTGCGCAAAAGGGAGCGCTACTAGAAACAACTCGACAAGGCCGGGTGACGCAGATCGGTCTCACCGATCGGTCTCCCTGATCGGTCTCACCGATTGGTCGCACCGATCTACCTCACCAATCGGTCTCACCGATCGGCCGCGTCGATCGGTCTCACCGAGACGCCACCCCTTTAGGACCCGGATTTTGGCAAAGGGAAGGATGAAGAGAGTCTGGGTCATCACATCAGATACCTCTCAAACTATTTTCGTCCTCGAGAATTTAAACAACCCAGAAGGAAAGGGCGGGTCTGAACAACCACCCTGAAAGATACCTCTCAAGAGTGATCCTCGTTATTAACTAAGAACACCTTCTTGTCACGAACCAAGCAACATACCATGCCAAACTACCCGGGCATGTGGGTTGGGGAGTCTCCTCCCCCATGTCAAGATATTATCCGCTTTGGGCGGCACTGACTAGCTCACACGGGATTAATCGCATCCACCTTAATGCATCTTGATTATGGGTCGGGTTCTCTCCTTCCCCATAGCCGGGGCTTTTGACACACAAACTGAGGAAAGAAAACCAGTACATTTCATAGAAAAAAGACAAAATGTTCTACCACAACAGGTACAACAAGGAACAAAACTCAAAACAACTCTGGGTACTGGGTACGCATCAATGCTTCCCTCTCCCACATACTCTCCTCAATCCCACCATGTCTCCACAACACACAAACCAAGGGGATGGTTCGCCCGCAAAGCACCTTCTCCTTGCGATCCTCGATCACCACTGGTCTCTCCAAAAAGTTCATGTCATCCTTGATGTCTAGCTCACCCCAATCAAGGATGTGTGAATCGTCGTGCAGATACCAACGGAGCTGGGACACATGAATGACATCATGTATCCTTAGTAGCGGCGGTGGTAATGCTAGCTGATAAGCCACTTCGCCGACCCGCCGCTACACTTCGAAGGGTCCGATGATTCTGGTAGAAAGCTTACTCCCCTTGTAGAACCTCTGCTGCCCATGCCGAGGGGAGACCATCAAGAACACGTGGCCCCCAACCTCAAACTCCAAGGTTCTCCTCTTGTTATCAGCATATGACTTCTGTCGGTCCTGGGCCGCCTTCATCCTTTCCCGTAAGAGCTGAACCTTCTCTGTCGTGTTCTGTACCACCTCCGGGCCAAGGATTCCGGCCTCTCCTACTTCAGTCCAACACACAGGTGAACGACATATCCTCCCGTACAAAGCTTCAAATGGGGCCATACTGATGGTAGAGTGGTAGATATTATTGTTGGAAAACTCTACTAGAGGCAAGTATCACACCCATGATTCTCCTGAGTCCAGAACACATGCCCGTAGCATATCCTCCAAGGTCTGGATGGTGCGCTCTGTTTGTCCATCTGTCTGGGGATGGAAAGTAGTTCTAAGGCGTAACTAGGTGCCAAACGCATGCTGAAATCCTCTCCAGACATGCGAGGTAAACCATGCATCCCTATCCGAGACTATAGACCTTGGAACTCCATGCAACCGCACAACCTTATCCACATACTTTCATGCCAAAGCATCCACAGTACTCGACTCCCTGATTCCCAGAAAGTGATCCGACTTCGTCAACCTGTCCACTACCACCCAGATGGTGTCGTACCCTCCTTAGACCTTGGGTAGTCCCATGAAGAAATCCATCGAGATGTCATCCCACTTCCACTCGGGGACATCTAGAGGCCGCAGTAGGCCGCCTGGAACTCGATGTTCAGCCTTCACTTACTGACACAATATGCACTTGGACACAAACTCGGCCACCGCTCGCTTAATTTCAGGCCACCAAAACTACCTCTTCAAACCTTGGTACATGATGGTAACTCTTGGGTGTACCGCTAGGGGTGAGTTGTGGAACTCACTGAGAACCTTGCTGCACATCGCCTCCGGGACAAAAAACCTTTTCTGGAAAAGCATCATTTTCTGACCATCCTCTGTCCATCCTTCTGGAGCATTACCCTGGTCAACTTGGTCACGCATCACTTCGCACTCTAGGTCTCCCCACTGAGACTCCTCCACTTGCTGAAATAGGGATGACTGCACTGTCATCTGATAAAGGCAGCCTCTGCCGCTATCCATCTTCACATCCAGCTGTAAGGCGGTCAACTCCTACAATGCCTTCTAGGCATCCGCCGACTCTCGAACCGCATCCTTCTGAGTGCTCCTGCTCAAGGCATTGGCCACCACATTTCCCTTTCCCTCAGTATAAGAGATCACAAAGTTGTAATCCTGGAGGAACTCCACCCATATCCACTGTCACAAGTTTATGTCCCGCTGGGGGAAGACATACCTCAAGCTTTTGTGATCCGTGAAGACCACAAAGCGTTCCCCGAAGAGGTAGTTCCACCATAAAATTAGCGCAAAAATGACCGCTGTAATCTCCAGGTCGTGGGTGGCGTAATTATGCTCAGGGAACATAGCTTCCTGGACCCATAAGAGATCACCCCTTGTCGCTGCATCAACACGCATCCTAGGCCCTGTCTTGAAGCATCATAGAACACCTCATAATCCACCCCTTCTTATGGTAATCTTAGCACTGGGGCACTGGCAAACTATTCCTTCAGATAGATGAAGGCTGACAGGGACTGCTCACTCAAAACGAAATCCTGGTCCTTCTTGGTCAGAGTCGTCAAAGGGGCTACTGCTCGGGAGAAGTTGGGTATGTATCTCCGGTAGTAACCTGCCAGCCTGAGGAAACTTTGGACTTCCGTCACATTCTTGGGTGCTGCCCAAGAAACAACTGCCTCAACCTTTGATGGGTCGACCGCTACCCCCTGCTCAGACACTACGTGCCTGAGGAAGTGCACTTCTCGTGTACAGAACTTGCATTTTGACAACTTCCCATAGAGTTGGTGCTGTCGGGGGACCTCCAAAACCGTCCTCAGGTGCTCTGCATGGTCCTCTTCTAACCTCGAATAGATCAGGATATCGTTGATGAACACAACCATGAACCGATCCAAGTACTCCTGGAATATAGAGTTCATAAGCCCCATGAACACAGCCGGGGCGTTCGTAACACAGAAGGGCATGACTACGAACTCTAAGTGTCCATACCTGCACCTGGACGCTGTCTTTGGGATGTCGCTCTTTTTCTCCCTCAGCTGGTGGTACCCAGACCGCAGGTCGATCATCGAGAACCATCCTGCCCCTTTCAGCTAGTCGAAAAGATCATCTATTCTCGGAAGAGCGTAGTGATTCTTGATCATTACCTTATTCAGCCTTGTGTAGTCTATGCAAAATATGAGGCCATCATCTGCCTTCTTTGTGAACAGGACTGGAGTGCCCCATGATGACGAGCTCAGACGAACATAACCCCTCTTTATTAGATTGTCAATCTGAATCCGCAACTCCCATAGCTCCGAAGGTGCCATCCAGAAAGGAGCCATCGAGATTGGACGAGCGCCGGGCTGGAGGTCTATCCCGAACTAGATATCACGTCGAGGGGGTAGAGTCGTCACCTCCTCAGGAAAGGTGTCCATAAACTCATGGACGATCTCTGCCACTTCCACCATTTCAGCATCTACTAATCCCACTGTCAGCTCGGTCAACAATGAGAGGAGGGGTTCCTCTCTCCTGCTTCGCTTCGGACTGCTCCGCTCCCCGGTGAAGGTAACACGTCGGCCGTCCAAGTCTGATAACACCACCTTTTTTCGGAAACAGTCGATGATGGCACACACAATAAATAGCCAGTCGATGCCTAGGATGACATCATATGGCTGAATCTGTAGCAGAAGAAGATCCCTAACCGACTGATGTGGCCCTATCATCAGTCTACATCCCCGACAAATGAACAACAAGTCGGTCTGACCTCCGACTGGTGTGCTCAACACCAGGGGAACTTGATGTTTCTCATCATCTAGACCCAAGGCACGAGCTAGACTGGGTGCAACAGAGGAGTGCGAAGCTCCGGTATCGACCAAAGCATAATCAAGAGTGCTAAACAGACTGATCGTACCTCAAAAAACCTCTGGCCCTGCTGGAACTGTTGTCTCTGCAGCGTGTAACTTTCCACGCCCATCTCCCCTGCCCCTCAGCTTTCAGCCACCTCCCCGACCACGCCCTGGTCGAGGTCCCTGTGGAGCACCCTGAGGTCAGCCTCCTCCTCCTACATCTTCCCTCGGAGGAGCGGGAGCTCGCTGTCCCTGCTGCTGCTGTTGGAAAGGTCTGGTTGGAAGCTGCTGCTGGGGCGGGTGCTGGGGATGAATGCCACTGCTGTACTGCACCCGGTCAGGGTACTGACTCCGGAGATGCCCAGGGCTCCCACAGATGAAGCACTGTGGTCCCGGGCCTGAAGGAAAAGGGCGAGGGCCAGGGGATCGAAACTGAAACTGATGCGATCTGCTCCCTGTGGGTTGGAACCAAGAGGGTCCCGACGCTGGAGGCCTGGTGCTGACGGCCTTCCCTTTCGATGGTTCCAGCTGGATCCCCTCTCGTGAAACTCCTCCTAGATCATACATCCTCTCCACCACTTCTGCCTTCTTCTGGACCTCCAAGTACGTCGGAAGGGTAAAGGGGGTGAAAGCATACTGGAGGGAGGGTCGGAGCGCCTCCTCCAAACGTCTTGCCCGAGACTCCTCATCGAGAAAGAGGTCCAGAGCAAAACGTAGGAGGTCCTTGAACTTGATCCCTAGCTCCCTCACGGACATACTCCCCTGCTAGAGGGAGAGCAGTTCCTGCCTCTTTTCTGCCTTCATCATCGAGGAGAGGAATTCCGCCCAGAACTCCCTCTCGAAATCCGCCCAAGCCACCTCAGACTCTCTCCTCTCCCCCAGGTAAAGCATCCACCACTGACGTGGTGATCTCCAAATCTGGCTAACGGCCAGAGGAACCTAGTACTCGGTCGGGGCCCGAATCAGGCCGAAGGCTATAACTATCTCCTTTAGCCAGCCTTCAGTCTTCATATCGGAGTTGCGGCCCTCATACTTCTCGAGGGCCACTCACTGGAAGGCCCAAAGAGTCTTCTGCCACTGGTCGCCCTCTTCCTCTCGATCAGCTCTCTGCCGATCAACCAAGGTAGTCTCCGGGGCCTCAATCGCCTGTACCACATGTGGTCTCCTTCCAGGTGCCATAGCTGCACGGTAAACAAGGAATGCCTAAGCCCAAGTAGAGCAGAATATCGTTCATAAAACTTCATAAATTTTAAATTTATTCTTCATTACCAAGACATCCTAGAAACACAAGGACACAAGTCATTATGATGCATGTACCTTTCCTAGGGTCTCTACCCTGCAATCAGTGTGGTCTCACTTGGCCATTCTGTAGGTCCAGAGTCCTTGCATCGGATCACGGGGGGCCCTAAAATCCAGTGTCCTAGCCGGTCTTCCCCGGCGTAATTCTCGCGTCAAGGTCACCCAACACTGTTTCCTTACCATCCCATTCAATCCGCACTGTGCCTAACTCCAGACTCCATCCTATCCCTCAACCATCACCTCTGATACCATTCTGTCATGACCCGCCTTCACCAAAAAGGAGGGAAGGGTTAGCAGATTTCCAGGCCCTTCCTTCTTTAAGTTGATGGAGAGATAACGACCCCAAAGACCTGCCTTCAATATATCCCGGAGTGGCGATTAGCACCAAGGGTATATAAATTTCTCACAAATCGAAGGAATTACACCTTTGTTTTATAAGATCGAGAGATAAGATGATGAAACTCATCAACACCAAGGTAAAAGAAAAGTACAGCCAAAAGTAAACCATTCCCACATGCATGTTCCAAAATAAAAGCCACAAAGTACAAAAGGTGACTACAAAGGTAAGTACCAAAGAAGAAAAGGAACAACTGAAACTGCCCCAAAGGTCCAAGCTAGTATGGTCTCGTGTGATCCCCAATGTCCTCCTGGAAACCTGAAAGCGGTTTTATATACGTAGGGTTAGCATACAAGTACACTCATTAGGGAAAACCAAAGACTCTCATACACAAGTGGGGGAACGTGCTAAAGTCCCGTGAGAAAGGAGTAAACCAAATGCCTATCAAGGTAAAATATCCACCCAAGCCTCACCAGGGCACACTTCCCAAATAACGAAAGTCAAGTAATATATATATAGGAGCACATCGATGTTTGGGTACCCCACGCCACTTTCCCAATGGTTATTGAGACATCCTATGCATCAGACCAATCCTGCCATTCTCACCGCAGTCCCACTGCCACACCCGCCCGCACACACCTGGGCCACAACCACACACAATCCCACTGCCGAAATCCCACCCGCACACACCTGGGCCACAACTGTCACACGTAACCACGCCTGCAAACACCTAGGCCAGAATAACCACCACCACACCCGAAGACACCTGGGCTAGAAAATCCACTGCCACGCCCGAAGACACCTGAGCCTCATCCCGAAGACACATGGGAAACCACCTCCCGCACACACCTGGTCAACCACCACACTACCCCGCCCGAAGTTTCTTGGGTTAATAATGGAACTCAGGCCATCACAGCATGCCCGAAGATACTTGGGCTATCCAGGAAAGGGAGCAGAAAAGGAGCTAATAACCAGCCAATAAGAATAGTGTAGGGAAAAACACCCTCCCCCATGAAATGGGGGTGTTCGGCACATAAGTGTTCAACTTGGGTGGGGTGCGAATAAGAAACTCAAAACAAAAAGTATAGATATAGGTAACAAGCACTCACCCAAAGACTAGGATTTCTTAACCAGCCTACAGAACACAACACCACTACATCCAAGTCAAAAGTCACAACTCTCGCCAACAAAACCTATTTGTCCCATTCTTGTTTCATGTACAGTAATAATGTTTATGTTTAAGAACTACAGGGAAACATGTAGGCATAGGCATAAGTCCAGGAAAGTAAATAGTCAAACATCAACCAAAACGCCCACACCCAGTTCTCAACAACAGAGGATCCCACCCCAATTCGTGATATAAACAAGTACCCACCCAGTCTTAAATCTCACAACCACCGAATCCATACTAAAATGGGATCCAATCCCAAAATCACACAACCACTGAGAGTATAAAGACAGGGGATCCCATCCCCTCCCATATCTCCAGCAATCGGCCCGAAAGGAAAAAAACAAACTACCACCACCAACACAAGTCAGGGCCATGCCGGTATTTTCAGATTTAAACAACTTAACACACTCAATGATTCAAATTCCGTGTGTTCTAACCAGGAGTTATGACAGAAGGGTTGATCCTGGTTCTTTCAATTTATTCAGCAGGGTATAGGTGATTAACCAATTTTCATTTCATAGCAGGAGTTTAAAACCACAAATAAGCCATTTAAAACATCAGCAGGGGTTCATTAGTGCACAAACAACGACCACCAACGGCCTCGATTTTCAGAAGTCATAAGCCAGCACAACTCAACAATATAGTCATAATATAAACAACATCAAAGATCACAGCCCCCTCTTTATTTATATAATTCGTTGATTATCTTTAATTAGGTCTGGTTTATCCAATTCTACAGAATCAAAAGCACGCCCACCCCGCATGATACACAAAAGAGAGAGGCAAAGTAAAAATTCCCTACTTGTAGATAGATGATCGACGTTTAGGTCGGGCACAGAACTTTACGGATAACGAGGCGGCGCGCCCGATGCACTAGAAGCTGTTTGTGAAAAGCCATGGTCGAGGAAAGAGAAACCACGGCTAACCCTTAGTTTATAAGAGCCGAGGACGGTTGAGGTGAAAACGTGAAACCGCGTAAGGCGCGGGGGTTGTGGGTTGACCATGCGTCTCCACTCATCATTAAAGGGGGTCGGGTGGTTTAAGCCGACTCATGAATTGATTAAGTATTTAATTATAACTCTTATACACGTTACATGTCTTTAAAACACGCTTAAACAAGTCAGAATAGGGTTTAAAACCCTATTTGCGCAAAAAGGAGTGCTACTGGAAACAACTCGACAAGGCCAGGTGACACCGATCGGTCGCGCCGATCTATCTCACTGATCGGTCTCACTGATCGGTCTCACCGATCAGTCTCAGCGATCGGTCTCACCGATCGGTCGCACCGATGGGTCTCACCTATCGGTCTCACGGATCGGTTGAGCCGATCGGTCTCACCGAGACGCCACCCCTTTAGGACCCGGATTTTGGCCAAGGAAAGGACCAAGAGAATCTGGTCATCACAGATACCAATTTTTGGTATCATGAAGGATATGATAGATATAAACTATTCTAAATAAGGTTATCCGTTAATACCAAATATTAGGTATCAGATTAGAAAAATAAGAGAAGCTAACTATCATTTATGGAATGACCCTCTAATATCAATTGTAAGGTTGGATACGATAATGAATGACAACATATTAGGGGAGAATAGTCAATAATATAATATTAATCAAATAAATAGTTTATTTAATTTTATTATTATAGTTAATTATTATTGTTAATTTGTAGTAGAAAATGTAAATAACACAAGAATTATTTATTATAGTAGTTCTATCCAATGTGGGCCTACTCTACTATTATACATCTTTACATGGTAAGAGATACCTTACACGAAAGTATTATTTTTAGGGGGAATTATAACCCAATTATTGAAGCATGACACTGATTTTTTTATGTGGAGTCATTACCCTTACAACACTGACTTTCGAAAATGTTCATCAATGCCTGATTAGTCATGACATAAGAATCCAAGATTCACAACTCAAGGAAAGGTAATGCGAAAGGGATTTATATTTTAAAGATTAAATAGGAAAAAAAGAGTGTGTATGAAAGGTAAGAATTTGTTTTACATTCACTTGTAAATAGATAAAGTAAGTAGAATAAAAATAAAAGTATAAGTACTAGTTCTTGAAAAATTAAATTACCCATCTAGTCATGGTAGTAGAAGTTGATTTAGATGTAATTAATTACATGAGATATCATATAAATACTGAAACAAAGTATTTCATGGGACATTAACAATTGTATAGAATGATAAAGTTCGCATCCATTTCTATCTCAAAGAAAAATAGAATATCCAAGAAGAAACCAGCTAGTTTTTTCAATAATTTTCAAGGCTTCTCAATAACCCTTTAAATAACGAACTGCAAAGAGTAAGAAACACCATCCATAATAAGAATAATTCATAAATAATAATACTAAATCAAAATATCAGATAGGGGAAATTTATCATTTTAATAATTATTTAAGAGACATAAAGTTATCATCCACAATAATTGTAATAATAATTGTTTGAATTTAAAACATAATGATCAATTAAAAACAATTGGTATTACCAATTAAATTATAATAGTAATTTAATTTTAATCTGATAAAAATCATTCGTTAATTTTAATGTCAAAATAAAAATATTAAACACATTTTAATTTAATGTATTGAGTAAGTTAAATAGTTTAGTATAATTTATGAAATACCAAAAAATTTGTTTGAATAAATCCAAATTCATTAAATAATAAATTACATAAGTTAACTCAAAATACTAAAAGTTCAATATTTTAGAATTATGATCTATGTTTATGCATGAATAAAGAGACAATTGAAACCTTTTTTTAGCAACCTAAAAATATTTAAAACACTTAACATGGAATAAATATAATATATTACTTTTCTGAAGCAATAAAAAACATAAATGAATTAAAAAAAGTCTTCATTTCATCAAAATATAAATAAAATGATGATAAAGAGAGTACTAAAAAATCAAAACAAATAAATTTTAACTACCTATATAAAGAATCTTCAATCAATGAAATAATAAATTAACACATATCTAGATGAAAATTAATTAACTATTAGAAAGAAAAATTGATTCATCTTTAAAAATAAAAAAATTAATTCACAATTTGAAATAAATTTTTAATTCACCGTTTTAAATAAAAAATTAATAATCAGTTAAAAAGAATAAATTAACTGACCTTTAGAAAAAAAAATTATTTGATTGTAAGGAATCAAAAATTTACTCACCATTGGAAATAAAAAGTTATATCATATTTATAAATTAAAATATTATTCATAGTTTAAAAAAATTCTTTATTTTTTTAAAAAAAAAATTGATGAATAGTGAATTATTTCATGTAGAAGCTGAACAAAAAAACATTTCTGAATTTTAAATCCACCTAAAATATATAATTAGAATTTGTTTCTCAAAAATTAATTAAATATAATTTCTAGATATTTTCTACTAATCAAAATGACATCAATATAAAAAATATGTTAAATGATATGAATGAAATATAGTAAAAACATGAAATTGAAACATTATAACAATCTATAAAATTTAGACTATTTTATGGTAACATAATGATTTTTTATATTTTTATTAATTTTAATGAATTTAATAGAAACCTCTTATCATTATATACAAAAACTCTCTGAGTAATTCTAATGAGCTTCGATGGAGATATCAAATAAACAATAAATATTTTAAATTCTATAAAATCCAAAATTTTAGTTCGATTTATAGATATTAAAAAATTCTACACATCAATTAATCACTAAAATATGAAGTCCTATTATTATAATTAAACGTATATAATATATATCTCTTTAAAATTAAGCATGTTGTGCAAGAATCTGATTATTATAGTGTATGATATAATTGAATAATAAAAAAACTAAAAAGTAGTTTTTACAACAAATAAATCTTCAAATCAAAACAATGTATCATGTTCAGATCAAAATATGAACAGTCTATAGATAGAATTATACTTTTTTTTAATAAAAAATTAATATTAATTTTATATATAAAATGAAATAGTAATTATAAAACTATGATCACTACTACTTAAATTAAAATATAAATTCATAATGGTCTTAAAACAAAAATTTCACATAAAATAATATCTGTTTTTAATGTTTTTCAAAAAATAAAATAACATGTAATCAATCAAAATAGAAAAACATTAATACATATGAAAAACCACAAAAATTATGGTGAAAAATATGCCAGAATGTAAAATTATTAAAATTGTTCTGTATAGATAAGTAGATAATAACTATTTTCATAAATGAACCATACTAATGAAATGTGAACTTCCCAAGATAAAAAATTATTGATAATGTATGTTTGAAGAATATAATCTAAAACATAAATTTAATATTCTATTTTTATTACCTTATAAGGGTTTTGTTTCATAGTCGTATTTCATTGTCTCCTCATATAATTATAGATTCTCTTGTAGATATATAAATATATATAACGGATCTCTATCTAAGAGGACAGATATCATAATCCCATGATTTCCAATAATATCCTCTAATTAAGGATAATTATGTCCATAAACTGAAAATTGCTCCCATAATGGAATTAAATTTAACAGTGTCCCTAGTTGAGCCATCTAAATGCCATTATTCATGTGATCTTAAAAGCGTAATCATAAAATATATAAAAAATTATCTTTTCCATGTAAAAATGGGAAACAAATGAATAAACATATCAATAATAAATTCTCCACAATTACACATTAAAATTTTAGATAATTAGAAACACATTTAAATATATCCTTCTTCATTTCTAACAATCGGAATTAGAATCTTCGGTCTGGATATTTCTGGGTTATTTTTGGGTACACTACACAAATTAAATGGAGAAATGTTTTCAATGAATCGTATCTTAACTCCATATGAATTACCACCCATCCTCTATAATAAATAATTGAATTTGGTATAATATTCTATACATATATGATATCCTATCAATTGTGGATGTCTCACATCCATATTTATTCCTCGTAAATCATTCTTCTCTCTCTTACTCAACAAATTAACACGGATTCCACATTGATGATATAATGAACCACAAAACCCATTATATCCTTCACCTCCATATAAAATTATTATATTAATTTCCTTTACTAAATTTACTCTCCATCATTTTTTAATACCTTTGTTTTACTTTTCTTACTCAAATTATCTTACACCACATTTCATTTTCATTTTTTAAGTATTTTCTAAAAATAAAATGTTTACAGGTACCCCATCAACCATTATTGTATTTTGATGAGATCCCAATGTGTGAATATTTATTTCAACCTTTCATTATCTATATAAACTATAAAATACTCAACAAAAATATCAATCATTTTACCCTACAAAACCAAAACAATATCAGTTAATTCCAAGTTAGGTTTGGGGTAACACTTCTCATTAGGTTTCAACTACTGAGACTCATGCACCATCATTGCACTTCCTAAAATTGAAAAACATCTTATTCCAAAATTATATGTGATAAAATTCACATTATAACCAATACTCTACACATGGATGATAAAAATTATAGATGTACAAAGTATTTTATTAAATTCCTCAAATGTATCATAATGATTTAAATTCTAACCAATCATTGATCCTCTTCAATTCATGGTTTAAATGGGAGAATCCAATTTTTTAAAAAATTAGAAATCTTTTGAAAAACATAAAAAGATCTATTAAACATTATATTTTAAATAATATCCTGTCTATCTCTATAGAAATAAATACCATATCCTTTTCTAGATCAACTAATATTCCTTTATAATAAATAACATGTTTATTAGGTATTATCATCAGAATACAAAAATGAAAATTTGAGAGTTTGAAATATAACTTATATTGATTTGGAATCTCTAAAGTGATCTTTATGATCCTCCAACTATCTTCCATTGATCATGACAATATAATAATATCATCCATAAATATAGTAGTAAAGGATTATATGTATTTATAATAGATTTGATACCATAATTCCATGAAAATAATTAGAGATTTTGTATGCCCAAATGGAATAAAAAACGCATGCTATTAATATCAACATAGTCGAGTTATTATCAGAATATCCTACTCTTTCTCCTATAATCATTGATGTAAAGACCCAATTTAAACCATCCAATGATTACATCATTTATACAAAATAATGAAATAGTTACATTTAGAAGGCCCTTTTAAGGTTTATAGTTTCTAATAATTAATAAAATACTCTAATATAATAATACAACACTTATTCAGTTGATGGCAATTTTTCATCTTAACAAAACTCCTCAAATGGTTGATTTTTTATTCAATTCTAGAACCTCATAACCAAAAATCTAACATTGTGACCTTTTTTAATCATCCATAGTCCCCTTAGAAGTAATTTTAAAATATATTATGAGAATAAAATTAAATAAATAGTATAAAATAAAGACAAATTCATATAAATTCATTGAAATAACTAAATAAGATTTCAAATATTAATATTATTAAAATAAAACATTGAAATTTTTAAAACTAAATTGTAAACACTGAACCTTCTTCTTTTCTCAAAATGGTTTCATAATAAAACATATAATAGAGCATAATAACATGAAATAATTTTCAATTATCCTTTATAAAACTAGGAAACTAATGATACTGTTAAATATTTAAAATATAATAATACGTTGTAACAATATCAATCTTTACATTTAGATATAAAAAACATCACTTTTCTCATAAATTACACTTCTCATTTCTTGAAAAAAAAATTAATTTAAAACTCATAATAAAGCATTGAAAAAAAAACTAAAAGTATATGAGTACAATATATTCATATCTGAGTTCACTCATATTCAATCATAATACAATACCTTATAGTTAATTAAAACATTATTTCTTTATAGAATAAATATTTTCTCAATGAATTACTATGAAATTTCTCAGGGTCACTCATATTTATTTATAATGTAAAATAAAAATCTTTTTGGAGAAAAATATTTAAATATAATTATTTTCCATCACTAAACATTTTAAAATATAAATTTTTTCCCATAAGCACAAGCATGTTTCCATAATCCATATATATTAGGAGAAAAATCATTTCAATTTTAAAAACATTTTTTTCAAATTAAAATATTTATAAAATAGGGAGAATATAAATAACATTGGAAAACCATGAAAATATATTGAAGAGTCTGTGTAAATAAATCCTATTAAAAATGATGAATTAAGTAGCTATGAAGAATGCATTTATAAAGATGTCCCTTTCACATTTTTTAAAATAAATGAAAATAGAACCATGTAGAAAATGTGAAAATATATTTATAAATAAATACCTATGTAAAATAACATTTATAATTTATAAATTTTTAGAGAAAGAGGTAAATAACATAAATTGATGGTATATTTCATTGAAGATAAATACATTGGAAGAAAATAATAAAATATTACAAGATATTGTAAAAAATATCTTTCCACGAGTCCAGAATCAAATTGTGGTTGGACCAAGACTTATAACAGCATGAAATTTTTGTGTGTGTGTTTATTTTGAATCCGAAATGGGGTAATAATGTAGTATTTAATACAACTATTTTTATGGGGTAGATGGATTCAGTATTGATAGTGGAATTCTTTCTATGTTTTCTCCAACTTTTTAGCATCCAAAACATGGAAGACAAATATTTTTTTGGAAAAAAAATATTTTTTAATTTATTTTTCATTCAAAAGTGGATTTTCGAGAATATAACATCAAAATATTGAAAAAAGATATAGTTTCATTTAATATTTTTAATTTCATGAGTGTCAGGTTTTCATGACAGAGAAATTTTTCAATCGCATTGTAAACATGTGCGCTATAGGAGATTTCCAAATGAGGAGTTTAGTGCAAGAGAAATTTTTTCCACATAGTACCAGACATTCAAGGAACATTGAAATAGGGTTGAATGTTTCGATAAATAGGTGGTTACCCCTTCATTTGATGTAACATTTTTCAATGAAGATCTGGTACCTCTACCAAAAAAAATACATGTGATCCATAGAGTTTCACGATAGTTATTTTCATGAAGAGTAATCCTTGTGCCTATAAATAAAAATTTGGACTCATGATATGTTCTCATAAAAGATAGATTTTTTGAAAGGTAAAATTGTGAGACAACACCCAGAATTTCCCCCACATATACAATTGTTGCGCAATTGTTAGTGTTGTGAGACTAGTAGGTATCAAATATCTAATTTGGTTGATTAGTAGTTCCATATTCATAAATTCAAGACATGGGAATGGGAGGAGTCTCATGATAATCTAGGAAAAAGATATAAAGTATCAATCTATTGAGGTGAACGTCTTTTTGTTAAACAATATAAGGCTTTATCCAAGGAAGTTAGATAGGGGGAGATTACGAAAGTTTTATGAGGGAGATAATATGATATCAGAAAAATTCTTGTAAACATAGTTTTCTTATCATAGAGTGATTAGTTATAAACATCTATTTTAAACCATAAGTACTGAATATTAGTGGATTTTGGTATGAATGACACACTTTTAGTGTATACTCCATGGAAAATCCCATAGTAGTGAATCAAGTAAATTTATTGTGTTATCTATATACATGTCAATGTGTAATTATTACATTATTCTATTAGATAGGTTAAACAAGTTCCTACCTACATGGTAACATGATCTATCACTTTAAAAGAAAAAAATTAACACCCTGATTCACCCCTCCCCTCTTAGGGAGTTTCTTGATCTTACACCTTGTATGATATCTACCCTCCAAAATATTAACATTATATTAATTATATTAATTTTAATAAACATCATAATGTTAATATAAATTTTATTACTCCACTTATTTTAATTTTTATCCTGTTTCATTGAAATAATAAAATTATTTTTTACATCAGTCATTTTTGGTTTGTTGGTTCATAATAATAAAAAATATTGAATTTTTATATTATCAACAAAGGGATATTATCCAATAGTTTCATAATATTCATAATTTATAATTTATTACATCCATACCATTCTATAATAAAATAAGTTCAATAGGACATGAAATAGTCATCACTTAGAAAATCAACCTAAAATGAATCATTTTATACTGTCACAAATCAGTATAGTGGATTACTTTAAATATGATTATTATGATGTATATTTAAAAATAAATAATCCATAATGAATAAATTATTTTAATATAATATATTTATAAAATCATGATATAAATTTTTAAGAATTCCCATGAAATTATTATGTTTATGAAAATGTCATTGTCTACATAGGTAGTGTAAAACTAGCACTATAACTCATGGTTTTCAAAATTCATTTACAAGAAGGTAAAACCCAATAAATTTAATATATTCACCTGAAAATTATGTTATAATTTTGTTATTTTTCCCCTTATAAATATTAATTATTATATTTAATAGTTTAAGAGAATAATTGGTGTAAAAAATTATTATTTTTTAAAATGTTTATATTAATGTAATAATGACTATGAAAAAGAGCATGGTTAGAGAACGTTCCTAATATAATAATTTATAGATCGCGTGGATTTACATACCATGAAATTATAATAATTTGATCTTAAAAATTCAGATTTTTAAAATCGTTTCATGATAAATAATAAAAAATATGAAATAAGAACATGGCTTGGAAATGTTTACCTTAATATTTTAATAACCTCTTATATATTTAGTTTAAACCTTTTAAATAATATAATATTATTATGTTTTGAGAACTACAAAAAAGGAAATCGATATTAAAAAAGATTTGAGAAAAATATTGGGAGAAATTATAACGTGAGATGTGTTTTGAAATAGTTAGAGGAGTCCCTTTTAAATAAAAAATTTGATATTGGTTTTTTGTAAATATAAAATCTTTAAGGGTCAAGAATTTAAATTCAATATAAAAAGAAGTTCATAAATTTAAATTAGATTTTGAAATTGAACATTTCCCTTCCCTAATTAATTTATGATAATATTTTATTATTTATTTATTTATTTATGAACCATTTATTATAATTAATTAAAATATTAAATACATTTCTGGTTTATTTTTATATGTTTTTATGACAAATATCTAGATATATATTGAATTATAATTTAATAAATTATATAATTTATTAACTATTTTGTTTCCAAAATAAATTTAAAACCAATTTTTCATCATATTTAATTCATTTCAATTTTTTTTGTAACCATTTACTTCGACATTACATTCACAAGTATTGTATAAACATTCCGTAATAATTTTCTATAATTATATGAATTATTATTAGAAAAAATAAATTAATAACATAAATATAAATTATTATTGAAAAAACATAATGTTATAAAACCATCCACAAAATTATTTATTCCTGTTAATATAATTATAACATTTTAGGATAATAATGTTGGTTTTTTACCCTACGTAATCACTGGGTATGTATTTGGATAATTTTTGTTCCATATAATTAAAAAAGTAATAAATATAAATCAACATCATTTATTATTAATCATTATTATATCTTCTGTTCTCTCAAATTCCTAACACATTCAAGATACTATATTAAAAAATTCTAATATACTTTTCTAATTTTTCCCAAGAGTTATTTTAACACTAGTAAATGTTTTTATATTTATCTTTCTACAATAATTAACATTTTTTCACTTGAATGATATTTGTAATACATCTTTACATTTAAATAGTATATTATATGTTTCATAAGTTTCAAAAAAATTATTTCATTTTTATGTGATAAATCACATTGTACTCATATAAACTGTATTTTTTTCTATTCACTAAAAATCAAAATTCTTAAAAAATTAACAAAAATTGACCCTATGGAAATTTTAACTTGATAAAACCCAAAATTATGTATATTGTATCAAATTAAATTCAGAAATGTGATACATTTAAATTTAAAATATAATTATTCACTTCAATGAAAAATAAACTTTTTAAAATATAATTACTACTTATTTTAAAAACAAAAAACCTTATTTCTATTTAATACATTGAGGTAATTAATTACAATATTATGAATATAAATTTGATTACATATGTTTATAATAAATACCCATTTGTAACATATAATAAAATATATAATTCTTTAATTATTTAAAAATAGTAAATTATGTTAATGAAATTTATTTATCTCTTATTTAAAAATAAAATTTTATCATAAAGTAAACATTAAATTTTTACTTGTATAATGATAATAATATGAATAATATAATACCTTTTGATACAAAGAATAAAGATATTAGAACAAATATTTTTTTAAATAAATATGAATTTATAGAATTATTTTTAAACATAAACTAATATAATAAAAATATATGGGTATTCAGTTTCTCAACATGTAACCAAATTACTTCATAAAAATTTTATATTTCCAAAAAACAAATAAAAATATAATTACATCAGACTCTTAAAGAATATAACTCCTGAAAATATTAACTAGTAACTGATATCATGTTCAATAATGAACTCTTTCTATAAGAAATGATATTATCCTATTTACCTGGATCTAATAAATGTTTTAAAAAAATATAATGTAACAATTTTTAAAATAATGGCTAGATTTCTTGAAGGGATAATTTCATTTTTTGAATTAGTCATGATGAGTAGGGTTTTATAATGTGTAATAGTATGTTAATCCATATTCAAAATCCATTTCAAGGGGAAGAAGAGGGATAAAAAACAATAATTATCAAATAATAGCCTATTTATTGATCTTTAAGGGAAAATATGTTAATGATAATAAATGTGGATCGAAATAGAAAAAAATATATAAGTCACTTGAATTTCCATTTTAAACTTTTTGAATGGTTTATAAGGAAACCCACATTATTCAAACATAAATAAAATTTTCTTTTGAATGGGGGTAAGGTAGAATATGAATGGTTTAGAATAGCATACATATTTTTTTTTAAAATAAAAATAACATTATTGTATGAAAAAATAAAGATATAAAGAATAAAAGTATTCAACAAAAATGATGAGAATTATCCCTAACAATGTTTTTTTAAAGAAAAAATATATCAATAATGAATAACATGAAATTAAAATATAATCCCCCCAAGGGAAATAAAAATACCATTTGGGAACGAAAATGAAATAATATATTAATAAGATAATATCATGGACCAAGAAGAAAGATCATGACTTCTAGAATGTATATTGAGTTAAGAAAAACCATTATGGATTTTCTAAAATATGAATCAAAAGTCAATGAAAGTGACAACATAAAATGAAATAGTAATTATATTGAATTAAATTTATATTATGATAAAAATATATCTATATGAAGTATATTGAACACCCAAATAGAAGCATGTGTTTAATATTAAACATCTCTAAATGATGGTAAATGAACATAAAAACTCATATGAATATGGTGATTTATAAAGCAAGAGTTATTTTAAATTGTAATTATTATAAAGAAATGTAAATCCCCAGAAATAAAAAATAAATAAAAAATAATAAAATAATATAATAGAAAAACCATGGATAGGAGACCATATTTAATGAATATATACTGTGACCCAATGTAAGAGGATTAAGTGGACAAATACATTTAAAATATCACATTTATGATGTAAATATAAATAAAATGTGATTATGAGATAGAAAATAAATGAATAGTGAACATAAATAAGGATAAAATATAATATAGTCATAAGGTAGAATGTACCCAACAAAGATAGATGAAATTTAACCAGAAATATTTTAAATGAGCAAAAAATTATTGAGTTAACAAAAACCCTTATTAACAACATGTTGTGTTATTTATAAATCAATGAGAGAAAAATAGACCATCAAATAATAAAATATAAAATTAAAATATTAACTTATCCATCTTCAGATATCTTATTCAATATATAGAGGAGAAAATTAGAAATATAAGAAAAATACATGAAAATATTCCAGTCTCAAAATGATAACCCATAACTATGGAGATCCTTTATCACAAGTTCTCCTAAAAATCAACATAATATTTTTTCAAAACAACATTGATCATCGATGATAATAAAAATAAGTGTATCATTATATAGGTATAATACTTTAAGTGGACATTATTAAGAACATTAAAATTTAGGTTAAGACGACAAATATAATTAGATAATAATTTTTAAAGAATATATATACCATTTTAAGACTTTTGATTTTGAATTAGTTTCCAATAGTTTACCTAGATAATTTAGTGTTTTTATTTTCACATATTAATTAACTAAATTATATTCCTTTTAATTGATATTGAGAAATTATTTTACCATCGAGGGAAAAAGTATGATAAAATATATTTACCTTATTTATTTCAATTCAATAATAAAAATTTCATCCTCTCATTATGTGTTTAATAAGTCTTTAACTTAATTTCATCTCATATTATAAATGAATAATATAAAAGATAAATTTTTCATGCTTAAATGGTAAAATAATTTTTATGGATGATAATATCAAATAATGGAAAGGATTATTCATTGTGTGAAGAATTTTATGAAAAATTATTCATCTTAAATCTATCCAATTACTAAAAAATTACAGTTAACCTGAATAGTGATAATAATCAATGAAAAATGAAAAAACCATTATATGATAATTTAATAAATTAATATAAAGAACCTAAATAAAAATAATAACACCCATGTTCAACTAAAATCCATCCAAAAATAACTAAACCATAAACCTCTCTATAAAATCTCTATGAAATTTGAATCCCAATAATCATGAAAACTTGTTCAAATATTCTTATGAAATCAACATATGTTCTTCCTAGAAAAATAATTCAATCATAATCTAACATGTCAAATATGAATTTTCTACAATCATATATTATCCCAAATTATATTAATCATTTAATAAAATAACATGATTGGCCATGACATAATACCATAATAAATATATATATGATCCCAAAATCAACTCAAACATTATCCAAATAATAATAATAGATAGTTTGATATGAAATAATATAATGTACAATATTTTAATATAACATCATATTATAATTTTTAAAAAATAAAAACATTCCCAAAATAGCTTTAATCACTTTGTCTCTAACCCAAATATAACATTCCAATGTTAACTTTACTACCAAACATAATTTCTCATAATTAATAATCTATTTATCCCAATAAAAATAATTATCATATCATAAAATTATATACTAATCATGAGGATTGTTCATATAGTTAATATTTTTTATAGAAAAATATAATAGCAATCCACAAAAATAAATTCCACACAAAAGAACTTGTCAATCCTAAGGGTATTGTAAACCTAATTAATGTTTTATTCCTAACAACCTATAAATATCTCAAAAAATATCATTAACCATTTAAATATAAATCCACATAAGATCAAAAAAGGGTATCCATGCCACTGAATATATGGTCACCCTTAAACATTTCAACCCAGGATGATATACATAGCATTTTCATTATTATAAACTAAAAAAATCCTAAACTAAAATGTTATCTATTCCTTTCTCTAATACTTGTTGTGAGTACAAGAATATAACAATCCTATACTTTAATTATTTATAGAAAATAATGAAAAATAACATTTTTAATAGGTTTTTAGGTTAAGAGTTTTATAGAATTGGGAAAAATATTACACCAGAAACAAAAACATATACCACAGAATATAATTTTTTTCCCTAAACCAAAATCATCATAAGATTAATCTACTTCTCTGAATGAAAAAACAACCTAACCAAAAAATTGACTAAAAAATCCTTCAGACTCATCCATAATCTATACAAAAAATATTAAAAAATATGGAATGATAATGAAACCTAATAAGGGATGTAAATTAAATAAATAACCCTTTTAAAATTTAAATTTCTAAAACAATTTTAAAATAGTTTTACCTTTAAATATATACCATTGATATTGTATAAAAACACGTTAAAATATATATAAAACATATTCAATTTGAAAATCTTCTTAAGAAAAATCATAATAAATCCTATAGAAATGAAATAATGTTGAATATTACAACAGAACAGGTGAGAACATATATTTTTGACCTGAAATAGGGTGGCCCACTATGTAGTTTTTCTGAGGGGATAATCATGGCTTCACAATTCTCTCAATGGGTCACTACTCTTACCTAGGATAGTTTTTAATGGGATTTATTCATGGAACAAGAAACACCTTATAGTTTCCACATCAATATAGGGGTCAAGCCTATTTTCTACAAGGAAGGTAGTTATTATATGCCAATAATACATAGAAACACACATTGATCCAGAGGATTGGTTTTTAGGCTCATCACACCCTATTTGGGGGATTATTTCCTACTTTAGGTCTCTCTTGTCGAATTAAATTATGTTTTTGAATCTCTCCCAGATCTTGATATGGGACTTTCCACCCTAACACCAATAAATGGATACTGACTTATATAAATTTGAACATCTACAAAATTCATGGATATCCCAATAATGCGAAATTCGATTTCTATCATAGGTTCCCCATCGGGTTACTAATTAATACATAGTGATTTTTTTCTAGTGATTTAAATGTTTTAACACCATTATGGTATGAAATATATATTTTATTATCTTCTAGAAAAGTGGTGTTTTTTTTCTATTTTTATAAATACAATGATTGTGAGTCCTATATATCATTGTGAAATGAATTAGAATCCTCATAAAAAGGTGTCACTTAATGATACATGTCATAACATTTAATGCCATGTGAAATGAGAAAATCTATATTGTTTAACAACATATTCTATGAACAGCTAGAAAAAATGATTCATAACAAGGATTGATTGGGGGGTTAAAAAGGAGAATCCATATCTGGTTACACTTAATGTTAATATGGCCTAGTAGGTATGATTTAATTTCACATAGAATATAGATTTATGATTGTGGTCCCCACCAAGAATATTGATTAATGAGGATTATATGATGAGTACTAGAATGAATAAATACCTATAGGCTAGGGCATGATTCTATCAAGAGGTTGAACAAATATAAAATTATTTTAGGGAGTATATCCATAATGAATATGAGACATCCATACACATAGAAGTATATCCTTATGAGTAATTGTTTTTAATAAGTTTGATGAGGAATATGTACTAATTATTATATCAATGAAATTTAATGATTATTGGGTTTAAACCTAAATTAGGTACCTTATAGATTTTATAGATAATGAAATAAAGTCCAATGTGGTTTAATTGACATTGTTTATAGTCGTATGAATGGATTTTATAGTGTGGTTTAACATCTTTTTGTAAGAATATATGTGGGGAAATTTTTATATCAGATATGGGGGGAAGAACCTTGGAGAGAAATCCTACATGTCTCATTTAAATTTTTATCATAGTCCACAGAGTTTCCATGTTATTATAATCATTCTTAAAAGGTGTGATAATAGAGGATTCAGTGGGACTTATGCATATTAGGTTGAACATAGATGTTTAATTGTGAGTATAGGACTTCGAAGGAAATGAATATGTAGCCATTAATTATAGCTAGAGGATTACCATAATTGTTGTCTTTTTATTATTCTAATGTTATGATCATTGCAGATATCAAAGACCACATGATACGCGCTCAGTGTGAGAATCAAGGGATAAGAGAAGAAAAAAATCATATGATTATAGGATCTAATTTTAATTGGTCTTACACACTAACGTTTATATAAGGGAAACATAGTTAAAATTTCCAGGGAGGATATAGATCCATGGGAGGAGACGTGATATTTCATAAGAAGTAGTATAATGTCTAGACAATATATATGTATTTTGAAATAGTGTCAAGGAAATTTCATGGTCTTTATAGGGGAAATTTCTACATAGAAGTACCAATTGAAGTATATTAGATATGGATATTGGGATATAAAAAGGATTCCTAAATATCCTGATTATAATTTGCATCATATTCCTCTAGTTCATATGCTCCCCTCCTGATATTGGGTAAGGAATCATGTTAAATGGACATTTACCATGAGTAATCGAATACTAAAAAATAATATTTTGGAAGTATAGACTTATTATTGAAGAATAATATTGGTAATATGAATTTTATTTGATCCCGTGGGTGCTATTAGATAACATAAATTATACATGGTCATTATATTTTTGTAAAAGGGTTGGGGGCCATGTGATCACATGAAGGAAAAAAGCTCTTATAATCATGTAATGGGAAGGGGAGATCACCACACAAACACATGGGGGTAATGTGTTCACATTGATGGTATTGGTAAGGAAAATCATTTTACACAATTTAATGACCAAGAGATCATCACATGATCTTTTGACTGGCATGTCATCATATGAACACATGACTGAAGGGTCATTATGCAACCTGCTATTGTACCAGTTGTATTACAACGAGGCTATGTGTGAACAGATTATTCCATTTTTAAACTATAGTAAAAAACTAAATACCTATTTTTTCAAATGTAATTCTTTGAAATACCAAGACTCCATAACTATCCTATTTAGTGAATCAATTCTCATTAAAACTCTATTTTCTCCCTTTTTCATGTGTCAAGGGTGTTTTTTATAGATGATAATCCTCCCTATATCAACACCTCTTCATATGGTTGGTGAGACACATTCTAGGTCCTAAGGTAGATAATGATTTTACACATATAACGATGGTTTATTATTTACCTCTCATGACTAGATCGCATATCATCCATGACACTCCCTGACACATTGTATAAAAAAGAGTAATCATGAGACATATCATTGTGAAAAACCTCACCCTATAGTTGATCATGTGATCCATTTGTCAGGGGTTGAGTACATGAATCTAAGATAATTTTAAAAGGAACAATGATCTTATGAGAGCCCCTTCATGACCTTTTTCACTAGATTCACTTGGGGTTTATAAATCACTTTTCTGGGGATAACGAATGAATAAAAAATGATAACATATAGAACCATTCAATTTTTTTTAAGTAATAATGTGAACTGGTTAGGGTTTCATGTCCATGTGTCCCTTTTAGTATTATTGGATCACATAACCCAATCACATGACCCCCAATTGGTCATACGATCTAGGTATGAATTTATATTTCTATTGTTTTCCCCTGTAAAAAATACCATTTAATTTTTGGAATATTCAAAACCCTAATTAGTTAATTTTTTTATAGTATTAATCAAAACATGCCTCCCATGTAAATAAAGTCTAAAAGATGAATAATATATGACTCAGTTATGAAGAAGTAAATTATCTCCTGATTATCTTAATGTTCCATTGGTTTTTCGGTATTTTGGGTAAAATTTTGAATTTCTAGTGGCTTTATATTCCTATCGATTTCCTTTAAATATAAGTAAGATGGGGTATTTCATTTCATGTTGGAGTTATAAATACAATGTTCATTAGATTTTTCTATTATGTGAATCATCATAAGATATATTCAAAGGACACCATCATCTGATCGGATCATGTAACTTCATAATGTGATCTCAATATATTATCCTCCATCACATAGTTATAATGTGAAAACTTACTTCTAACTAATCAATGGTAACTCACTTGAACCATCCATCCTGTATATTCAACATTCTAATTCAATTCAAGTGATTTATATGTTTTTAATTGTTCATGTACTTCCCTAATGGTTATGTGATCATGTGACCATGTTATGGTCTTGCGATCATGTGAAATTATATGGATCAATCTCTTTAGGAGATTATTCCCATGTCCAGTAGGTACTCTCAATTCAATCCCCTTTTTGATTCTAAAATCATTTACTTTACACTTATTTATAATTTACCATTCCTCATAATACATATGTCTTCCATAAGGGATGAAAAAGATGATATATCTCTCTATAATTTCATGGTTAGTGGTGTAGATGTCAACCAGTGCATAGGTACTCTATCAACTCTAGATCATGTTATTAATTTTTGGTATCCAGAACGATTCCTCGATTATTTCACCCAATAAAGGTATCATGCATTTTTCTTATAACCTCAAGACTCACAATTCATTTATGGAAAAAAATTCATATGATTGGGAATTAAATCCTCAATGAAATATTTTTGATGGACACATTATGAATCATATATTTATTGATTTCAATTTGTAATGATTCCAATCCTGACACGCATGTCACATGATTTACAATCTGATGAATGCATCCAACCATATGTTTGGATGGTTATCCATAAGGGATATCATATTGGGAGAAATTTTTTGAATAGACTAGGGAATGAACTTCCTGTTATTGGTTTATTTGTATTTTAGCTAAGCTGAAAAGTGTTCTTATTATTGAAGATGGGATAAGTGAGGGTCTCTACCTTTTTTATGGTGGCAATGAAGGCTGATTTTAGACATGTCAGCATTCCAATTCCTATTGTATCCATGTTATAATTCTATATTCACCACCATTACATGGGAAGGTCCCTATATAAGATATTCATCCCTATAAAAGTATTATGGGGTTTGATTAAGGTGCATATGGATGGATATAAGACTCCAAATTCTTATACCATTTGTAGCACCTGATTCATGCCAATTCTTTAGAGCATCGGTTGGGTCAGGCTGACCAAATTAATGAATCGTGACATAAGGACAAGTATAAACCAGTATGACTTGTTTGATAACTTATCATATGGGATTCCCTATAATAAATCACTGATAATACAATGGATGATCCCAAGGGCCAGGATAATATGATATATATTATCAAGGTTTCCCTCTAATGTTTAATTAGTGATAAGATATTTTTATGTGGTATGCACTCAACCAAATCAGAAAATAGTTTTTGTGTGTCCATGTGAGGTTCCTTGCTCCACCCAATAATATCTAGTTAAAATGATATATGATGGTGGTTTACCAATTTTGGTGGATGTTTAATGTGGTGGAGACTCATGTTTGGGTGAACTCCCCCTCATTAATGTGATATTGGTCTCTCCAAATATTTCACAGATACAAAGGTACTGTCATACATGAATGGGAAACTAGAATTATTGGTGGATTTTGACACCCACTGAAGGAGCATTGGTGATTTTAGGGTTGAATAATTACATGATTAAAATGTATTACTTTCTTTTCAATGTAATGAAGGGAGTCACATGGATAAATTTAGATTAATATTCTGATGTATGAAAAATTCATAATATTAAATAGGAATGGTGAACACATGACCCATGGAGCATCATGAAAAGAAGTTACATGATTCATCTGATCTATTAATTGAACACTTGAAATCCACCTAATGATCCATCCTGATATCATGATGGTGTCGAGATGATCCCTCATAGTACTATGTTGGCTATTATATGTGTCATAATTGTGTGACATTACTACCGGTATATTCCTCGATGTCACCCAAGTGGGTCATGAAATGAAAATATATAAATTAATGGATCCTTATATAAATAGAGTTATTCTATTTTTCATGAAAATTAGTAATTTTATATGCATTATTAGTTCATTGATCAGGTGAAGGCACTTCGAGATTATTTCTTGATATTGAAAAGGATTCTAAACAGGCCCTAATGGTCATATGAAGGCCTGTAAATGAGTTCCTCGGATCCTACAATATATTGAACAATAGATGTCGGAAAATCACCTAAGGCGATCATGTTCTGAAAACCTAAAATTTATGGGACACTTATGTGAAGATGAGTTAAAATATTTTCCATATGAAGTGTTTATGTGCTTCGCAAGATCAGTATTCTAATCACACAAATGGACTTAGTCACAACATCAGGATTCCGAAAAGGGCCCCATACATGCAAATATAATCTCATGGAGGTCCCCAAACACGTCGTACAAATTTTTCAAAAGATCGTTGTCTTGTCAAAATATCAGGTTACAACAATCATACATATGTATTCAATTATGAGAAATCCATTTTGGAATCCCAGATTGATAATTTGAAATCCCATATGAAATCTGTGGGTCAAGAAAGCTGGTAATGATAAGGTGTTCACGTAGTCTCTATTTATCAAATTCCATGAAGATAGAATCATTAATGATATGTGAGAGATCATGTGAAGAATTTGATATAATATGAAAATTCACACTCTTTTGAACCAAGTAAATACAAGAGAGTTATATTCTATTGAAAGATTAATTGTTTAAGGATAATGATTCCAATTTAATCAACACTTGACACATATAAGAAACACACATAGGTGAGAGTGAACATCCTGGAGTGACTTTTCATATAATCTCAAGATTTTTCTACCTGAAAAAGAATGATTTGTAATTTATGGGTTTACATGATATGTGTATGAACTTCATATGATTATTTCATCAATCACATGAGGAATATAGAGAATGTTAACCTTATCACATGAAAATACTTCATCACACTAGATCAATCATCTGAATCCTATATAGTCAAATTCTTGTTAAATGTTGGGGTTTTTCATAGGGGGTGATAAAAATGACTGAAGATTCATATGAATGATGACACAATACTTCTCATGAAATGGAAATATATTCTTTGTGTGATCAATTACTTGATCACGTGATAGCCATTGTATATGTAATCGTAGATTATATGACACATCTCAGACATGTAACCCATGTTCATTCAAGGTATCTGAGATAATCGACATAGATCATGTGAAAACCCTTTGAAATTTCTACCAATATTCAGATAAATCCATGGGTATGTTAATCAAATTATGAAAAAATCCCCCATTCATGTCATTTAAATCAATATACATCTCTTAGGCATGTTATCTTGGATCACATGTCACACTCTGGACATTTCATTATAGATCATGCAAAAGGTCATGGCCATGTCATCTCTAATCATGGGAAATCCTTGGGAATGTTTTCCAGATAACATGATAACCCCTAGTCATGTCAGTTGGATAACATGATATCACTTATTCTTGTCATCTTCAATCATGTGAATACCCATGGACATGTTGGGTGTGATCACCAAAAGCCCCCTAGACATGTCTTATTTGATCATACAAAGAACCCAAGACATTTCATCTTTTTTAGAATGACATCCCCATATATGTTAGCTAGACACCCTCATACATTTCTTCCTTCTCAGGCAGAAACCCTTTGGCATTTTAGGGAGACACCCTTCGACCTGTCAGGAAGACACCCTAAGACATGTTAACCAAACACCCTCAAACATGTCATCCTTGTTAAGAAACCAACATGAGATGTTTTGGGAAGACACCATAAAAAATTCAATCATACACTCCCATATATGTCACCTTTTCCAGTTAGAATAAATGGATATGCACCCTCAAAGTGGATTCTAAACTACACATATTAAACTAAAATGTAATCCATGGTTTTTGACTCTTATCTATATAGGATATATAGGTTTCCCTTTAGTGATTAAATCCAAATCCTAAACACCAATCACCTTCCTAGATGATAGTAAACTCAGGATTTCCTGGTCACAAGTCTTTAAATCACATGAATTCCCTAATGGTTAATTAATAACTGTAGCCAAACGTAGAATATATAACCCATAAACAAGGGATTATCAACAGAACATCATCATTCATGTATAAGGATTCAATACCTGATCATTTTATTAGGATAACCAAACCCATATCTGGGCATGGGAGAGATTAATGAACATATATCAAATTTGTAAGAGTGTCCTGGAGTTAGAAATAATTCCCTAAAAAATGTTTTGATGATACCTAACACCCATAATATTGACCAATTTGAGTTCTTAACTTTCATTTGTCTTGAAACCATAATGACTGTACACCATTGGAAAACATGCCCAAATTTATTGTGTTAATGGGAACTGTTAAATGTTTCTATGGATAAAAATAGACAGCCAAAAATAATGAGAAGATATTGACGAAAAAAATGGTGAAACTGACATGAACATTTTAATAATAAAATGTAATTAGTGTTCCCAAGATACATTCATCTTCATTGTGCCCATTCCATGTGAGGGAAATTATTGAACAGAAAACAAGAACAAACAATTATGTTACCTATTCATAGATATATAATAATGTTTCATACTTGTGATTATTCACTGGTTGGTGAAATTCTTCCAACTTGAAATTGTGACTTTAGATACGGTTTTCAAAAATATATCCTTGACCCATGATCATGTCATCATCATGTGAATGTTCTAAAACCTCAACTATGACTACGACCTCTGCAAGTCATGAAACAGAACCACACACCGAATTCCTTCTTCATTCCGTGGAAATGTGATGTTATGGGAATACCAATGATGTTGAATAATCCCAACCCTTGGTGATGTATATCGAGGCCTCTAGACACAAAATCATGAAATCCTTCCTCATTCAAGGAAGAATGAAGTAAAACCAATGATTATTGTTTCCATTAACAATTTTTTCGTAAGCCTATGCCCATAGCTTGGCAACTATCACCCTACATACCTTATAAAGGTTGATGAAGGATTCCCTCAAAGATTTATCCTAGTTTGTGTGCTGCCTATGAGGATTCTATTAACTATTATCACCATCACCATCCTACTGATTCCCCTCGGCCTCCTATAGAGGGTACTACCTAGTAGGTCACCACCCTGGACACTCATGCTCGGGTCACATAGAGACCTCTCTAGGCATAGTAAGATATAGATCAATGAGGGTGGTCCCAAATTACAACATAAAATGATGAATACTATCATTGTTTTTTGGTGGAAACCAATTAGAAAACTCACATCCTCACTCACACAAATTAGGCTCTCTGGAAAATTTGGACAACCACCATAGGGTAGGCACATATTAACACCCCTGAACATGAAGTACATTGGTATATCTGAATATCAAAAGAAGGATATCACTGGTCTTATATCCATTCATCAATCAATGACAGCCATTAGTATATATTAGATATTGAGAAGGTGTTAGCCTATATTCTTGTTCATACTCTGCTGAAGTTTCACTACACCCTAGAAATAACTAAATAACTCAACTAGTATATTCCAAAACTAATACAGGTATAAGTATTAGGTCATTTTACTATCCCAATAACAAATACAGAATATCATTGTAATCAATATGAATAGGTGGATACTCTAGAGAATGCATTCATTCTTTCTCCCATCTAGGTGTATTATTATCATATACCTGTAAAGGATGATGCACATGACTAAGATGATATTCCCATTCAATAAGGGAATTTCCAACAAAGGATTAAAAATTCCTTAGAAAAATAACACATTCAAATCAAAGAAATCTAGTCTTATATTCCAACGGTATAGGATCGGTAATAAATACCTGCTCTAATAGAGGTATGTGAACACAAGTTTTCAATCACCTTAGGGAAGGATCATATCCCTACCGTTGATGCTACTCAAAATATTTCTGATGTATATGGGATTTAGGCTCATATCCCTACTTCCAATGACAAAATACTACACCATAATTATTCATTGGTTATACGAGAAGAGTCAAATACCCCTTATCATATTTCAAATTTCCATTAAAAAAATTTATGGGGAATGTATACATAAACTGTACCAATATCCTCATATAAACTAGGATTGACCAATATATTCTTGAACCCATCAAAAGATATGCTCGTATCATTACTAATGATATAGAAGCTCACTGGAGTACTACAACATCCTCTTAGTAGAAGTTTCATATTACCATAAAAATATTCATCAACATATTATAGATTCTATCCTGAAAAATGATAATATCCATACTCAACTCCAAAAGGAAGGTCATAATTTTCTTGATATGAATGTTTTTGACTATCTATTCACAGATGCACTAAAGGAGGTGTTCATTCCTTACTTATATCATAATATCCAAGAGCCCCATAAATAGTTAAAGGATATGAACCTCCCTTATTAAGAATATAAGGATCACTATAGTTCATAAATTCACTATATTGTAAACTATGTGTGGTTTTATTCTCTATGGACTAGGAACCGGGATCAGAAGAGTTTAAAAAATATATATGGATTTTTTTCCTCTACATTATGTTAAATTTTCGATGGTTGATTTCCAAACCCCATAAAATGTGCATATCTGAGGATGGGGAATGTATAAAGTATTAAATATTACCCTATCAATTGAATTGAAAATATCACCATATGAAAAATCATATAATGAAATAGTCACTAGAGAGGTCATTGGACAAGGTAATGCATGCAATTTTTGGTCAACACAACATAGATCCTCCTATTAGAGGATAAAAAGATACCACAAATTGAGGGAGAGGACCACCAATAGACTCTTAGGTTGGGCCCCTAAAAATAGAAACATTTCACAAACACAAAAGAGAATGTTTCAAACTACCTAATAGCTTCCCATATGAATTATCTACCATCATAAGAATCCATTAAAATGGGCCCATGTGCAAATTATATTTAACAAAATCAGTAATATTCTAGTAGAGTCCATCATGAAATCTATTAAGGTGAAAACCTAGCCTACATGGATACATTTATTTTCCCTCAATCTCCACAATTATGGTTGGCATACCATAACTGGTTCCTGAAGAAATTAGCAGAAGATAAACATCATTCACACATCATAGTGTTGGGGGCATTTTTATCAGAATTTCCTCCCCATGATTTATCATATCCGCAACAATATGATCAAAAACATCCAATAGTATCCCTAAATCAACCCCATACTATAGATATGGGAGAAGTTTTATTATTATCATCACACCAAAACGAATTGGTCTTTTCTACAATGTGGGGTAAATTAAAATGTCCCACATCCTAGTCATTCCTCCCTTTAGGAAAAATACATTTTTAATTTGGGTCATGGTCAGTAGGTGTGACCGTAAAATCCTTTAAGGTCACCATTAATTGGATGAGACGAGGGTAATGGTTGGAAAAGTAAACCAAAACCTATAAGGGTTATAATCCATGATGTTTTAATAATACTTGGGGACGAGAAATGATCATAAAGAAACCCTTAAAGGAGGAGAATACAATATAATAATTACCTATTATGCAATAAGTGATGTTGTTACTACGCTAAAATGGTATGTATTTGTGAAATTTATCACTATACACCCAGAAAATGATTAATAACAAGATGAATATGTAGAGGGCGGTAACATTGAAATTATACCTTGAGATGTAGATGATCAGGATGCACAATACGAGGTTTCACATATACAGAATCATAAATGGTGCCAGAACCTAGCACCTCTGAATGATGAGTTTCCGTCTCCTTAGTGGAATTCAATGAAGGATACATGGAATGGTGTGGCTAGATCGCACTCACAACATTAAATAACCAAAATCCCCTACATAGTGTAACAAAAAACATAATATTGAATGAGATAAAAATATTAGCTAACTAAATTTTTAACTAATTATGGAAAATATTCCTGATATGTATTCCATTCAGAACAAAAACACATACACCTAGGAAGAAATATTCTAATAGAGTCAATAAACCTAAAAGAGTGAAATATTTGTATCAGGATGTCTCCATATCATGGAAACATGTCTACATAAATGTGGAATTTGAGGATGTTCAAAAATTTCTTTTATTATAGTGACTGCATGTCCCCTATATGGGTGATAATATAGTCTTGGAAAAGATCAAGAATCATCAGGGTATGAATGTAGAACCACCTCATGAAGAATCACTCACTCCTTATAGATCTGATGTGGTCCATACAAATATATCTTCAGAACTACAAAACACCATGGAATCCCCAGATATGCAAATGGAATTCATGGAGGGTAGGCACACCCCCATGTATCCTGAAAATTAATTTCTTCTAGAATGGGATAATGAATCTTTTACCATTAATTTTTTTTGATACTTTTCACTTATCCTTTAATAGTGTTGGAGATCCAAAGTATTATATCACACACTTTGTGTCTTAATGAGTCATGATGATGGGACCTCAGGCCCCTTAGTAGGTGAAACACTGATATTATTTTTACAGAATCTAGTACGGGCCTACCTTTTTTAGTTACAATTGCCTTCCAACTTGATCTATCAAGAGAAGTGAATACCATTTTCCTAAATTCATTTATCCATTCCTCCCCACTCAAAGGAAAATGATGATCGTAGACCTCAAAACATAAAACAATGTGAAAATAATGGGTCTCTAAAATTATATGAATATTTAATGATTTAATTCAATAATTAAGTATCCCAATCTCAAAAGATTTATTACTATAACATTTTTATGAATATCTTTGAGATGATATGGAAAAACTTTTCATCCAAATCAAATATCCAATAGGGTTTTCTGAGTTCATAGAAATTCGATGATGTGTAGATGATTCCATTTAGTGAATGAGGGGTAAATCTTATCCCACACACAAAATGCCGGAAAAAATTCCGGTTTAGGAAAAGGCCTTGTTTTTTACCCTAAAACCAATAATGGTGCCCATTTGAGTACTCATGTAGGCCTTGATTCACTCAAATAATCCCACTAAGTGGCAACTAAAACAAAAATTTCCCTTATACAGAGGTGAATAGTGTTCAGGGTATCCCGTGATTTGTTAAATGGATGAAAAGGTGTATTCACCATAAAATGATCATGTTCCTAGTTATTTCATCATAAACTATGAAAAATAACATCCTATAGAAGATGAAGCCTATGAATCCCAATGAGGTTAACCTCAGTTATGTTACAAACTATAATCCTTTTCATAGAAGGTTGGGCCACACCATCCAAGACTCATTTGTCTTAAAATACATCCTCAAAATCATTTTGGATTATAGTTACTTGATACTGGGAAAGGACTTGACATAAGTGACCTATGTGACTATCAACTAACTATATTAAGATAGTGACTTGTAAGAAGTTGTAGCTGGGTGTGAACAAAATATTGACAATTGGATGAATCGAAAAAAGAGTTAATCAAACTCATTACGTCCTACATGAACAATATAATAAACTAGTAATGATTCCCATAAAAATGGATACATTAATAAATAAAAATATTAAAGGTATAGGTAATCATAAAAAACCAGAAAATAAAATTGATAAATAGAAATATACAACTCCTGCACAAACATTGACTTTTATAGATTTATTTTCTTCAGCATTCGATGTATGGATATAACTCACCTAAAGGACCCCCATTGGATGAAGATATAATTTCATGTTTTTCCATCATATATCACAAGATATATCTAATATCTAATTATAAATAAACTATTGAGTATGATTTCCTCATACCAGATAGAGGATATGGAAGATGAGGATGTGGAATCCTATGGTATAGTGAACGATGTCAGCATGGATAAACCCAATATTCCAGGGACATCCCCATAGAATATAAATACACAGATGAAACATGTGGGAAAACCCTTTATTAATACCAAAATTATAGTCGATATGCCTCACATCCCATCAAGAGTAGTTCAAATCCATTTATTTAAAAAAATGACTGTAAGGGGTGTGATTGTGTAATCGACCCAAACAATGTGGTAGACTCGTGTAACATAAAACATTTTCAATATATTCTCCTAGATCTCTTCCCATGTACCGTGTCAATATACCTCCATCAGATAATCTCCTATGTTTCATGATGAGGATAAACGACCCCTTGTGAGGCATTATCCCCTAGATAAAATACAACATTTTAAAATAGTTAGCATTTTTCAAAGAAAAATCCTCAATCATGGATTCTTTACAACATTCAAAATAACTCAGTTTCATAGAAAAACCATGTATGTTTCAAGAAGACATGATAAAACTGATATATGAATTTATCTAGTTTATAATGGTTATGAGATCAACATTATCCCTGTCCAGACTCTCGGATATTTGGGATATAGAAAGGGGGACTTGACTCTATCAAAGATAACAATTAAAGGTTATGAAAATAGTGATAAAAAGAATATTGGAAAGATCAACCATAAAATTTATTTTTGGGATATCACCTCTAAATCCATGATCATGGTTATATAGTGAGTAACAACATACAATTTTTTATTTAGACAACCATGGAGTAAAATCCATGTGGTGGTTCCTTCAACATTTCATCTATTTTTGAAATACCCTATCAATGGAAAGGTTAATAAAGTACATGGTGATAGTGCCCCATTTGATTCATTCATATCCATATAGTATTAGGCATGATTCTATATTAATGAATGAAAAAAACTAGTGGAAGATGGTGATATACCGGGTTCCACTCCCAATGGCTTGGGAACCACCCCTGTGAATCCATGAATAATTCCCAACAAAGATTTTGTATTGTTTATAAACATGTTTTATATAGTAGACCGAACCCTATCATGATGTTGTGAACCACAAACATTAATATCCTAAGTCTCTCAGATAGAAATAATTTCTTTTGAAATGGATTTTTCAGAGGGCTGTTAGACTAATTCCATTCATGAATTTGATAATTCCCTCTAGAAATATTAGAATTCCCTAACAACATTATAAAAAAATGAAAATCCCCCAATGATATTAAATAAATATTTGAATGTCCATAACTATACTTCCCCTGGTTGTAACATCTTGGGTAAATAAAGAATATGATATTTTCATATTTATTAATATTTATTTTGAATAAAATTTTAATATTACTTTATAGGGGATGTTATGTTCGATTGCGTACCCAATACACACAACGAGTTTCTATGAAACCTTACGTCACACACTCATAATATAATAATATTATTTTAAATGGTAGTTAACACCTACCTGTTGTAATGGTATGAATGAATAGAACTAACTAAAATATGATTATACATTTTTGTTACATGTTTTTACATTTATTCAATAAAATAAAAACACTTAATATAAGAAAAAAATCAATTTTAGGCATAAATACTCTAATATTCACTAAAAGGTCGATTTATCTCCTTTTAATGGAGAACCCTCTTTAAATATAGTTTTGGTCATGATTATATGTTAAATTGAACCAAATAAAATTCTTCTTTAGAATCAAAACATCAAAATTTACTTTGTGTATCTTTTTGGTATTTTTCCGACAAAGTTCATTTTTTAATGAATAGTGAAAAATGTTGTATTTTAAGTCAAAACCTCCTCTTAATCGAATTTATCTATATGGTTAGATTAAATTTTTAATTGGTTTTAAAGTTTAATTAGAATATAATTTTACCATTTAATCCAATGGTGGTCATTATAATTAATTTCACTTTGAAATTGGATTAAACAAGTGTCAGTCATTTGATAGATATTGTTTCTTAAAAACACGCTATTAGTTTTGACAACATGAATTATTTATAAAATTAATTAATGCAAAATATATGTATTTAATTTTTCAAAATATACATCAATTTTGAATTTATAATATCAAATATAGCTTAGGGTGAATTTTTTGTATTTTTCTGAAAAACATCAATTTTTGATGAATAGTGAAACCATTCAGTGGTAGTTAAACAAACTAATTTTCGTATAAATGAATGTTTACTGATTTTTTGTATTTAATTTCAAAAAATTTACATACATGGTTATCATTATTAAGTAAAATGTAGTTCAAAGTAATTAAATTTTTTTTGGTTATTAGTAACTTTTGAGTTTTGTTAACCACGATTAGAGGTAATTAGTGTAATTTAAGATAAAAATGATATTATAAAAATATAAAAATATCTTGAAACATGTCCTAACATTATTTTATAGTTCATTTCAGACACATAAAATACATGGGTCAATTTTTGGGACCCCATGGAGACACATGGGTAAGATAATGACATTAATACCTTTTATTTAAAGTAAAAATAAAAATATCACAAACATATATTGTTTTACTAAAACAATTTTTACATGGGGTTATACAAGTTATATTTTTGACTAAAAATATTAATTATAAAGATCAAAATATTTCCTACATCATGGTGATTTTTTTATAATTTTTAGATATAAAAAAATAAAATTATTTATGATAGAATGGTGATGCAGTGTTTATGTCATTAATGAATGATTTAAATAAATAAGAAGATAATGTTTAAAATAATATCCAACACTTTTTAAATTCTTATTTGATGATTTTATATCGAAAATGGGAAACCATATTTTTGACTTTAATTATTTTTGGAGCTTTAGAAACCAAATTTAATTTTATAATAAAATAATAGTTTCAAGATTTCCAAAAGAGCCCCTCCTCTCCCTTATAAAAAGACCCCAATTCCTACCCATATCTCACACTTCTAGAGCCCTTTGGATCGTCTAAACTCTACTCAAATAATCTCCCAATATCCCTCTCTTAATCCTAGAATAATCACATTAGGCAGAAATCACTTCAAGAAACCCTTTTGGTTCAAACGATGAAGAGTTACCCGATTTAAAGGTAATGTCTTCACTTGTGTTCTTTCGTTTTATTTTATGCTTCTCCAACCCACCTAAAAACATTTTATTCATTTATTTTGTAAAAACACCAGTATCTTAAATATACTAGGATTTTTTTATAATCAGGATTCGATCTACACATACACACACCTCCGTCTAATGGTTAAATAACATACTGTTTCTGTGGATGGCAAATTACTGCATCATGAAACAATGATTGTTCAATATTCCTTTAACAACATCAAAGGTGGCCATTAATATGTCACTATATTTATATATGATATATAATATGTCTATTTTTTCCTTAATCTCCTGTATTTTTCATTTATGGCATACCTTTATGGTTTCCATTATGGGTAAACGCGATGTCTTCATTTTAGGAAGTGGGGACTACCGCCCCCTCAAAGTGATTTGATTCGTTAATTCCATATGTGGGACGTTTAGTGGATTGAGTTAATAATATTATATATTATATTATAATATAATTATAATTTACCTTTATATGATTATAATTTTAATCCATTAATTACGAAATATAAATAAAAGTAGCATTCATGCGTACGTACGGCTTACCGTCTCCATGAACGGTGCATTTCATTTATTACCTCTAAATGTTATGTAATATAATAAATGCATGTATATACAGGATATATATGATATATATTATATCTACATCTTAAATATAATTCTGTATATAATGGATATTTTACAACATGAACAACTTGTAATTATAAGGAGTTTATTTTTTACTCAAGTACCAATGATTGACAAAACGACCATTATTAACTTAAATTATTACATAGTGATCATAACATGGTAATAAGTGATATCAAAGGAATAATGAACATGAAAAAGGTTCTTGATAAAGTATAAATTAACTCAAGTATTTTATTCAGGAGATTAAAGAACGATCGAGTCAAGTCAGACATGAGGTAAGGGATCCTTCCTCTCTCTTTCATTTTAAGTACTCTCTTTTATGTCATTCCTTTTAAGATCCTCTTTATTATGTTGGAGGATGTTATTTTATATTTCTATTACTGTAATTGTTATGTTCATATGATGAGAGACCCTATATGATCTCTTCAATCCATTTTTGGAAGTATTAAGTGGCGCCGTTAGGCTGCCGAGTTTTCAGAAGGGATTTTTCATCTCTCTTTTATTCCCGTGAGATTTATGCTACATTTTCTACCATTTCCTTTGAGTGGTGTACGTACTTCCCATTATTATACTCTTTGAGTAATATAATTTTGTTTCTGAGTATTTACATCAATGTTGTATAGTCCTTCTTTCATGGGGTGTACGTTTCAAAAGTTACCGAAATCGGTAAGGGAACCTTTCACCATCCTATTTTTAAAAGAATTATTTTTTAGGTCTTTTAATTTACATCTTATTATGTTTGGATATGTTATTATATATACTTGTTTCTGTAAATGATATATCCATGTGATGAGACATCCTTTTTATCTCTCATCGTCTCATTTTCTGTCTTTTAAAACGACGTCGTTAGGCTGTCGAATTTCTGTAAGTGAACTTCTTAACCCAATTTCAATTCTTTGTGTTAAACCTCTAATTCTTGATTATGTTATACTATGAATATGTGTGGATGACCTCTGATTATTTTACACATAATATCCTCTTATATTGGGTGTATTTATATTTGTCACGCATAATTATGTAATTGATTTATCCTTAATCTAAGGATACCGACTTTGTAAGGGACTTCATCTCAATCTTCTTTCATTGAGGCATATTTTGTTTTATACACAACTTTCTTTTATATAGTGTATAAACCCCTTTTTAATTTTACTTTTATTCAAAAGGAATCTTTTTATACGAATCATTTTACTAAACGAAAAAATTAATGTTTTTGTCTTACTTATGCGGCGACCACGACTTCTCTACCGCCGTGACCATTATTTGAGTTTCGACATCCTCTACAAGCCATAAATTTTTTTATGAAACTCTACTGGAAAATGGACCTATACCCACAGTTTTGGGAAAACCCGTGGGTATAGGAAACCCATTCCCACGGTTTTCAAAAACAGTGGGGATAGGTAGTTTTCCAGAACCTATACCCACGGTTTAAGAAAACCGTGGGTATAGGGTCTCAAAAACATGCCTATACCCACGGTTTGGCCATTAACTGTGGGTATAGGTGAGCTATATCCCCACGGTTTGCCCAAAACCGTGGGGATAGCCTTTGGTTAAAAACCTATACCCACGGTTTTGAAAAACCGTGGGTATAGGTTTCCCACGTTTGCACGGGAAATTGTTTTTTTCTGCGGGAAATTTTTTTTTGGCGTGAGTTCTATTCCCACGGTTCTTCCCTCTATACCCACGGTTTAAATAAATATATTTAACAAAATATATATACATATACGTAAAGTCGACATTGGGACAGTGGTAAGGTGGTTCGTTACCGGCGAAGAGGTCATGGGATCGAATCTGGACACCCGCTATTTTATAAAACCTATACCCACGGTATGAAAACTGTGGGTATAGAGTATTGACACGGTGGCAAAAACCTATACTCACGGTTTGACCAAAACCGTGGGTATAGTTCAGGGACCTATACCGATGCCGTTCAGCCGCACGGTTCCCAGAACCATGGGTATAGCCTATACCCATGGTTTTGGGGGCTATACCCACGGATTTGAACCGTGGGTATAGGTCTATTTTCCAGTAGTGAAAACTAAATACCATGTTTTACTTTTCTTTTATTTTGTTATTGAAAAAGGTTTTGATAACGTTTTTATTTGATCAATGTGGTGTATTGATATCTTGTGATTGAAATGTTGAAATGTTTTGTTTCCTTTATGCATGTTTTATATGATACGATTATGTTGTGGTTCTTGGGAATTGTTTATGAAGTCAGGTGGTTCTGTGATAAACTACGGGTGGGTGAGCCCGATATAACTCTCCAATGCATTGGGTAACATGACGGAGGAAAACATGAATGTTTCTCCTAATAGATTTAGGGAATATATTGTGATGGGAATTCCAAACGTAACCATGAGGGTTACTCCCTACATAAGAATGTTATGAATGCCTCAAGATACCTTCATGTATTATGATTTCTATGAGTTATTCATAAATCTTATGATTTCATGAGGTATGTTAAAGTGCTTATGTTTTATGAGTAATGTACGATTTTATTGATTCTTATGTATACATGAACTAATGTTTTCATTCTGTATTTTTATATCCCTTACTGAGCTTTTTATGATCATCCCATGTTTTTGATATGTTTTTCACAGTTCAAGGGAACGATACATGATATGATGATAGTGTCAAGGGAGTTTCAAGAAAGAATCCATGTTTTATTTAAAATATGTTTCCTTTATTGAGAAGAGTGAATATTGTATTTGATGTAACCACCGTGTTTACAAGTGGAATGTAATGCATGATACATGATATAATTCTCTAAAACTCTAAACCTGAATATATCCTCAATGTGAATTCTTGAAATAACTCAAGATTAAGTAATATTTAAGGCTGGGGCCTTATACTGGTAATCAAATAAAGGAAGATAAGCATACCCCAAATATCTTTATGATGAGTATGGTAGTTTAGAATTTGATTGTCTCTTATTATGGCCTCTATTATCTAAAAAGGGAGTGAGACTCACCTGAATTACCCAACATGTCATAATGTTCCACCATGGGAGATGAAATAGAAGAATAAGTGGATGAACATATGAATGATCCTCCCACATTTGAGGAAGGTGCTTCCACCACTATCTATGAGCTCAAGCAGGTGAATCTATGAACTAATAAAGTCTCACGACCTATGTAGGATAGTTTCATGATATCTCTTAAGGTGAAAGATTTGAAAATTTTATTTATATAGTGGAATTGATATGTGTTCTTTAGTAATTATATAGAGTTTCATCAGTTAAACCCCATTGTGGCTAATCATCTGATAGGTTTGTTTGATGATCATATAGGCTTTAAGAAGGCATCTAGGAGAATATATGCCTCTCATTCAACTAATTTAGAATCAAAATTATTTTGAGCTAAGATATCTTCTTCCAAGAGGTGGGGTGCCAAAAATGGATTTCCACCACTATCCCAATAAGGAAAAATAATAGTAGAATAGAGTTTGTTTTCATTTTTGAGAACATAATCAACACTGAAAAAAGGATTATTTCTCATTTACAATCACATAATATTTGATCAATAAAACTAGTAGATACCAATCCCTTTATCATTGTATGGGTATTTGGGGTAAAATTTGGTAATATTTACCCTTAAATTGGTTGAAGACACCACATTTTATGTACCTGAGGGAAAAGTTTTCATCATGTTCATTCCCTTTAATATAAATAATCATAGCGCAACTTACCAAAGTTCTATGAATCATATATCTAAACAATTATTAGGATGAATCAAAGAATGGTATATCATTGTATTAAGAGAAAAATATCGAGAGTTTTGTGATTAATATAGTAATATTTAAAAAATATTTAGAAAATTATAACAACATAGTTTTATTATAACCAATATGAAATGTTCAATGGTACCATTTGGGAAATTCCCGGTCTTTTTAGTTTGCTACTATAGTGCTGACATTGATTTGAAAAACGTGTGGTGAAATCCTTGAAATTTCACCCACATAGAATATTAATGAATTAAGGGGAATCCAAGGGTAACATTTTTATACAGCGTGTTTCACATCCAAACTGGTTGGAAAATATATCCACTTTACTATGTTGACAAAAAAATTTATCAGACTACCAATGTGATGTGAACTGACAAGAATATTTTGTGAATCTCATGAAATACACACTTCATCCTCCGATCATGATTCTACTGATTGAAGGAAAGCTACTTATCCAATATTTGGACAGTATGGAATGATAATTTGCTTATATCCATTCAAAAAAAATGAAATAGGGTATGATAATATCATATACTACCATATTCAAACAATGTTAGATATTGATGCTTGATATTATGAAAATGAAAAGAACTAACTCACACTCAGATTTTTAGTAAAAAAGTTGAGTAATTAGATACAAAATCATGAAGTTCATGTGGTCTATTATATCAACTCATTCAAGTATATTCCTATATTTCATTTTTAAAATGGAAATTTTGAATGATAGTCAACAATCGTATAATAAAAGGGATTCCAATTCAAGTTAAAAATAGCAACTAAAGAGAAGGCCTTGGATAATTTATTTTCCACATATACCACCCCTAAAAACATGATTGTGGCCACCAAACATCCAGATTTAGAAGTTTTCTTTTTCCACGACTCTCTTTGAACGTGGGAGATGAATTTAGATATTTCCTACAAAATTCCTACTAGAAATAGAATAGAAAGCCTGAATATTAACCTGGTAGGTCAAGGGATTATTTGTTTTCTCATAAAATGAAATGTTTTCCTATTATTTCTCACTATCTGGTGGTTCCACTAATAATGGGGTAGAATACTGAGACCTTATCATCAACATGGAGACTTCTATGTGATCATAGATAATATCCTTAAATATCAAAGGGACCTCACCTCTAGTAATCAAATAAATCAATAATGATTATTCCCTAAAAATTGATGAATTGGCCAACCTCATTGGTTATACAATGTATTTATAGTTTAATTACAATATAAATCAACACTATATCTTTTCCATCAAACAAAAAACAATTATTCTAACACACTATACAAAGAATCCACAATCCTAGATGATCATGATCATGATGAATTGGATTTATGCATCATGCATCAAAGGGTGGTCTCACCAGTCATTTTCTACTACATAAAGAAAATCATGTAGGTCAACACTACCCCAATGAATTATGATCTAATATCCACCCATGGATTAATGGATCAAAAAATATATTACCTTAAATATGGTACCCTCCCATCAGATTGAGCCCAAAGGGAATGGATTTTATTCCATGTTGAAAATATCAGTGTTGGATATGGAAAAAATGAGCTAATATCCCTCTATAAATATTGATTAGATGGGGCCACCTCATATGTATTATAGATGGATAGATTCCTATAATCATGTAATTATTTATTATAAGATCTTGTTGCTCCCACTAGTTAGGAACTAGAAGTTCTGTCCAAATTTTAAGGCTTAGTTAATATTGTCAAATGATGATGCATGTCTACTTATAATTCACTAAGAATATTTAATCATTTTAGACACATTCAAACTTCATATGTCACCTCATCGTTTATAAATGTTTCTAAATATTCCTAGACATTTACCATACGGGGAATGGATGTTGTGGAAAAATTTCTCCCAACTATAACTAATAAGTTTAAATACATCATTACCCCTACCGTCTACTATTTCAAACGGGCTAAGAACATAAAACTCAAGGAATTCATGATGAATAGTATCATCATCTTCTTAAAGTATAATATTATCACTAGATTTGGTGTTCTGAAATGGTATTAACAGTTAATAGAACCAACATATATTCTTTGTACTTGAAGATACATTATCTAGAATATAACATTGATTTGAAAAATTCATCATGATATCATGAAATAGAAAACTGAATGACATATGAATTTGATAAGAATCATTAAAATATATTATATAAAACGTTTTATACCAGAAAATAATTCTTGAATGGACAAGATACCTCCAACTTTATAGGGATACCATTTCACAATGGGTATCACCAATAATAGACCACATATTAATTATTTTATGTGAAATAGTTAGTGTTTTCCAACATATTTCAGTTTCCATTACACATAATAGTTTTATGTGGACATCTATCAGATGATGAATAATCACAACAATATCTGTATGAGTTAGAATGACTCAATGAGAAAAGGATACATGTACCGCACAACCTTAATGTTCATCTTAATGGGATCACATGAGACTTAATAAAAATGTGCACATCAGCATTTTCCACCAATGAGAATTAGTATTGGCTCTCACAATCCCAATGATTGCATGGAAGAAACCCCAAAAGTTGAAACCTATGTGAGAAGTTCCTTATATAATACATAATTTCTAGTATAACAAGGATTACTCGTTGGACATGATGGATGGGGAATAAATTACGCCCCCACAAATGTGGTGTTTTCTAAAATTTACATCACATAAATCCTATCATTAAATCAAAGACCTAGAGAAAATAATTTAAAATTAATATATTTTTACCTCATATCATATAAAATTGAACTCAATGAAGGAAATAATCATATTCTGAAATTACTTTGCAAATAACATGGTCCTGGTTTCCTGAAATTAAAGTTGCACAACATGGGGTAACCTTATAAGACCTACTTCCTATTTATGCATGAACTAGATATATATAAAATTTTTCTAGTGTAGGGGCCTACTATCTCACACCAAGTTTCCTAAAATTATTTTACACATGGGAAAAATAGTCCTACTATGTTTTAAACACCAAAAAACTCCTTCACGGAAGTTTTAGTACTTTCTTGATAAAGAATGTTACTTCATAAATGGTCTACTACACATAATTTATATATGCATGGAGGAAAAAAATGAATAACCCCCCCCCCCCATCATATATGAGTGTCAGATCAACATAATGGATGTTTTTTATAATAAATATGTGTGTCTTGATTCATTTTATCATATGATATGTAGTGACAACCATATATTGAATCATTTGTTCATCCAGTATATAAATGAAAAAATGCCTCCTCCTCTCATTTGGGTCAGATCAGGGAAGGGAATTCCCTATATCAGAATGACATGTATGTTGTTTACCATTCCATTGAGATATGAAATGACTCATGGATTTCAATTTTAGACTCAACCATGAATTTTCATTTACATGATAAATGGATCCCTATAGAATCCTTTGACACATGGATAGTTTTTATCTCAGAGTAATAATGCCCAACTTCCCAACATATGATTATGATATGTGTAGTAAATTTTCTATCTAATAACAACATGTGGATTAGATCTTGTTATCAAATTATACATATTGACACACATATCTCAAATCCTGGGTCCAACTGTAATACTAATGGAAAAATATCACATACCTGTATATGGGTCAGACATGTGTAGAGTACTTTCTATATACAAGAAATGTGTGTGGCATAACTTCGGTTATAAAAGTATACATAGTGCTGATCAGATCTCAAATCCTAGGTCCAATTTTAATATAAAAGGAAACATTTTTCCTCCCGACATATGGTTCAAACCTTCACCGGTTATTTTCCATATATAAGAACTACATTTGTCTTAATTTATGTTGTTAAAGGAAACATTTAATGCATGGTCCTCAATTATTGGGCCCAGAAAAAATATAAATAGGAAAATTCCATTTATTTATTTATGGGTCAGATCTAGATAAATAGAATTCATTTTAAAAAATATGTGTGGATTGATTACTATTATCACAATATATGTAGTGACACATACATCCCAAATCATGGGCCCAACTAAAATGTGATAAAACATTTTCTCCCTACATAGGAACTATATTATAGTGAATTTTCCATATTAGAACTATATGTCTCTTGATTCCAACCATCATAAGGTATTTAGTGATTAATGAATCTTCTATTTAATTATCATCCATGAGTTTCCCTTAGTCCCAATCAGGTCCCTTGGTCTCTCTTATCATTGATTGAAGTTATATGCGTCCCAAATTAATTACCCATTCTTAGAACATTAGTATATCATATGTTCGGGGTCGATCCACAGGGAACTAAGGCGTGCGTGAATTCAATTGAGTTAATACTTAATTAGGTGATGTATGTGGAATTTATATTTTATTGAGTTGATTTTGGTTTTTTATTGAAACTAAACTGTTTTACTTTGAAGAAATGATTAACAGTTTTAAATAAAACAATGGGTAAATTTAAAGAGATTAAAATAGGAAGAAAAGACGTGTCAGGGCTGTGGTGATTAAGGAGTAATTTTTCAGGTTGTTTAAATGGTTGTGTTGTTCATAATAATTCAATTATTCTGGATTTCGTTTTGTTACATGATTTCCTTGGTCCGGTTCCTCTTGTTTGGAATTAGAGTAGTTGACCCCTTGGTCTGGTACTCAGTTGTCTCAATTCATTATTAAGTTTGGTCCATTATTTGAATTGGTGGAATCCTTCCAATGGTCATGGATGTTTTCACCGTTACTTCTCTTTTGTATCGCTAAGAATTATTCCCTTGGTCCAGCTCAGAATAATCAGTTATATTAGACTGTGGATTAAGAAAAGTAAGATGAATTACAATGAGAAAACAAAACTATATAAAACAACACACAAATTATGATCCTATCATCCACATCCCCAACATGATGTGTTTATTTACACATAGAAAGTGGGAGAGAAATGACACACGTGATACATGATGGATTCATCATGTAGGCATTGGGGTAGGGTGTCGGAAGGTGGAATGGTGGAATGACGGCACCTTGGTAGCTTCGAGAATGGTGGTAGTAGAGCTTCTCTCTACTCTAATGGGTTCTGAACTCCTAAATCCGTAGGCCAAGGTCTCTTTTTATAGAAAAATAATGTACACAGCGTGTATAGAAAGTACACACCGTGTACTTTTCATCAATGCGCTTTGGTGCCAATTTCTCCGCTAGCAGGTTGCCTAACAAGCCATCTTTGACTTTTGAACACGGTGACGCCTGGTAGTTGAGTGTACACGGCATGTAGCACTGCCATACACGGCGTGTAGTATCCAAATTTTGGTCGACAACCCCTTCTAGAATAACAGAAACGGCATGTAAAAATGGAAAACGATTTGTCTCCATCAACAGCCACATGGGCGTGTGGATTTTCTTCGGCAACTACTGCTTCTAAAAAGTAGTACACGGCATGTAGCGCTGCCACACATGGCATGTATCTTCGGCCTGGTGACATGGGCATGTACTCTCTCCTTCGGTCCGTGTCCCTGCCTAGATGTACACAGCATGTATAAAAGTACACGCCGTGTAGTTTCAAAATTTTCACAGACTTTCCTTGATCCGTGTATTTATCCATAAAGCTCTTGAAAGTAAACAGATTCACCAAAATCAAAGAATATTTTCATAAAACAACAGATATTTTCTGAAAACATGTTTTTATTGTCAATTATATATATGGAAATTCATACACAAATCGGGTGCATCAAATTCCCCCACACGTAGTCATTTGTTGGACCTCAAGCAATATCTCAACATCTAGTTAAGAGAGCATGTACTTTAAAAAAGAAGGCATTTAAGAAATCAAACGTATAACTGATAAAGTTACTAAGGAATATTTTTAAAAGGCATAAATAAATTCAATTCATAAGATATTAAAGTCATGCCTTATATATAATGCAATTAACTACTCTCATCCTCTTGGAACACATTTTTCAACCTTTCAAAAATAAGAATGCCACTTGATGATTTACCTTACCACTTAAAATAACACTTCACACTCAAGATGTTTTTAATCAAAGTTGTGCTCAATCTAAGGTATATACACTCTATCCATAGGTTTGAAAGATATCTTGTTCTCTACTTCAAAAAAATTTAATTACAAAAATCATGAGGGCTTTATCAATAAGGTTTAGATGTTTCTTTGGCTAAGGGTTGGTAGATTCAGATGTGAAAATAAATTCTGAGGCTTGAAAAAGGAAGGATAATTCTTTTAAACAACATTGGATGATATTCAATGTAAATCTCACTGGAAATGCATCCTTCAAAAGCTTAGTCAAATTCTTTTGTAATCATCACCATCTTCCTTAGGTAAGTAGGGTTCATGAGCATAAGGTCCCCTTGTTGTTTGTTTGTTTGTTTTTTTATAAGAAAACACAAGGAAAACACTGATGAATACAATGAGTAGATTTTTTGAACCCATTCTACCCCGAATAATCAAGAGGCACTCCCCCACACTATATATCATGGTTGATCACAAAATATGCCATGTATTGCCAACTCCCTCTTTAAAGCTCAGATGAATAATCATGAAAATTTTAGAAAACAAATAGGGTACGAATGGAAATAGGCTTGTAATGTGGATTCATATAAATGAATTTCATGTCTTCTAGGGGCTTAACGAAGATTAAAGGTAGGGTAGGTCTCAAGATAAAGAGGTTGAAACAATCTAATCCCTCAATCATTTTAATGAAATTCAAAAATTTCTTCATGTTTCGAAAAGAAATCTTGCAAATTCTGTTAGGGATGCATATCCTAAGAATCTCTCAAGAAAGAGGGTATAAGAAAATAAATACAAAAAGTGGTTTAGAATACCTCTCAGGAGTGGAAAAATAATAAAGGGACAATCAAGTAATTACATGCATTAAAATGATTAGCCTAATCAATGTAATTTAATCAAGGATGAAAAGTGGCAATTGAAACAATATCAGCAATCATTTTAAAATACTTAATAACTAAAATAAGAATGAAACCTTTCCAAAAGTTCCTACTGATAACTCTAGAATTTATAAGAATGATTAACCATAATTGCTTTACATTTTTTAATATAGAATCTAATAATTATGTCTCCTATATTAGCTTAAGGGTAAAGACTAAGGTGAAAGATATAGATGCTCTCCCACACTTAATACTGCACATGGTCCACCAAGTGACATACTAAGGTAAAGGGTGGGAAATGGGAAGAAATGGGGGACAAAATGAGGGAAAGCAGTGGAAGAAGTAAATCCAAAAAAAAAGAAAGAAAATTGAAATGGAAAAATACTCCCCTCATGAAAAGTGATGCCTAAGGTGCTCCATGATACCTGTGACTGGCGAGAAGAAAGAAAACGACAAACATGCACAACATCACAGCACAGAAAATGACAGAAGAGATATATAAGATAAAGAAAAATGTCACTATCATGGGGTCACCTCTGGGGAGGCATCATCCTTTACAGAATCGGTCTATAAAGATGGCTCATGAGGCGTGGAAGTGGGAGGCCCAGACTCTGCATCGGGAAGGGGAGCTGAAGAAGTAGGAGCCACAGGTGCGGGACTTAGCAAAGGTAGGTCAACAGCAGGCCCTGGCCCGATAGAAGTGGTAGTAGTAGCAGATGGGCCAGGAGGAGAGACAGAGGCTGGTGGCAGAGGCAGTGGAACACCAAGATATTGAGCAATATGTGCCAACAACTGCTCCATCGGGACTTGGAGGCCGTCCAGACGAATCAAATGGCGTGCAATGGTGTCCTGGAGGCCGATGATATGAACAAACTGCTACTCCATCTGAACCTGTTGGATATCCATGTGACCCAAGACCTCCTCCATCGCAGCTAGGCGGTGGGAAAGGGCAAGATCGACTGAGGGTGCATGGGTAGGGGGTGGGTGATGGAATAGAAGAAGGAAGGTCAGAAGAAGTGGGGTCAGTAGGAGGTGGGTGAGGTGAGGAAGCTGGAGGGGGTGGGGAAGGAAGAGTAGGGTCAGCAGCTGGGGTAGGAGGGGCAGTAGGTGGTGGGGCTCGAGCCTGAGCAAGGATGTAGGCATCCCCTGCTTCCGGACCAATCCCATGTGAATGAGCATGAGAAAATCCATCCGCTGGGGTGAACCTAATAAGTCATGAGGTAATGAGGGCTTGAACACCCCTAGGTGATGGGCAAGAAAGGGTGTGTAAAAGCCACCGGTCAGGTTTCCCTGATGGCCGGTAATCATGGAGTGGAAACAGGTGGCGGTGATATAGGGGAGGTCTGAGTAGTCGTGCCGAATGAAACAGGTATGAAGCTCCATGTCACGGTAGGTCACGACCCCTATATCCTCATGGCGGGGGAATAGGATGGCGTTGAAGCACCAGTGGGCGAAGAGAAGGATGAGGTCGGCTATAAGAGTGCTCTTATGGGATGTGGGGGAGTATCGGTGGTCAGGCCCAGTGATCTCCCACCACATGGCAATGAGGTCATAACGCTCCGGCCGGGTCAAGGCAGAAACCGGAGGTGGGGGGATAGGATGGGTTAAAAGCCGCACCCTCGACCAAACTCTGTCATGGTAAGATAAAATAGATGGCCGCCTAGTCAAAACCGAACTACTGGTACCGCATCGCCAGGTGTCTCCTGGTACTCCGCTCCATCAAACTCAAACGAGGCCCCAAACTCCAAAAATAAATCACGGAACACAAGAGTGCTGACTTGGAAAATATTGAGGAGCGAGGTGTGCCCAAGAAGTGCCTCCAACTACTCCCAATTACTGAGATGCTGCGAAATGCTGCTGTCAAGGAACCAGCCACTCAATGGGATCGTCTGATGAGAGAAGCATCGGACCCTGTCGAATGCGAGGTCGGTGTCCAGGAATACTGTGCAAGGAGAAGGACCTCCAGCAGGTTCTGGCCTAGGTGCCAGTGTAGAAGCAGCGGCAGGCTCTGTAGGTGGATCGACTGAAGTGGAGGGTGGCTAGGTGGAAGGTGTGCTCGAAGAGGGACCAACTGCTGATGAATATAGAACAGGGAAAGTGGCAGCTGGAGCAGTAGAAGTAGTCCTGGCCTCCACTGGAGGAGTGAGTGGGGGAAGAATGGCCAACAGAGGGAGCTTAAAGACCGGAGCATATAGGTCTGACTGCGTAGGAGGTCGGAGTCAGATCCGACGATAACTGGACTCTTCACCCTCAGTGGCGGAGGATGGCTGCTTCCCGTATGAAGGATCATGATCTGCCATATCCTGAAATAGAAAGAAATAGAAAACAAAACAAAAGAAAAAGAAACAGGAAAGAAAACAAAACAAAGAAAATGTGAGAGAACTGGAAAATAAAAGCACACGGCGTGTACTACAGAGTACACGGTGTGTAGTCAAAAATGGAGAGTATCCCTTGTTCTCTGGATAGACACGCTGAGGGTGAAAAATAGACCATGGAAAAGTACACGTCGTGTACCGAACATACACGCCATGTTCAGTCAAAGTGTTGGTGGTCGTGTGGTACAATTGACACGGCCATGTTTTTATCAGTTCATAGAAAACAATACACGCCGTGTAGGTACAGGACACAACGTGGACTGCATACGAAGAACATGGCCGTGTAGTAGGTGATACACAGGCCGACATAACCTCTAAAAGACATGGCATGTACCGAACACACATGCCGTGTATAGGAACAGGGGGTGAGAGTCCGTGTAGAGGGAAGACACAGGCCAACTGAATATATAAAGGACACGGCGTGTACCGAACATACACGCCATGTTCGGGAACATGGGGTGAGAGGCCATGTTATGTGCCACACACAGAGGGGCCAACAGAAATGACTTAAATGGTGTGTACCAAACACACATGTTGTATACATGAAAATGGTGTGTGAGGCCGTGTGCAAAGGTGTACTCGTACATGATGAAAAGGAAATGGTGTGTACCGAACATACAAACTGTGTATATTCAAATTTCGAAATATTTTGTGTGTGGCTATGTACAGAAGTACACGGCGTGTGTTCTTCATTTCGTGGCCATGTACTGCCAGAAGCGGAATGGTTGGCCGATCCGAAAAACACCCTAAACGATACTAAAAACATGAAACAAAGAGTGTAGAATGGAGGACCTAGATCGAGGATCACAATGTGGGAAGAATCAGAACATGAAACGCCCCAAATCGACAGATCTGGCAAAGGGGGGTTCGGGTGGCGTTCGGGAGAAGAAAATGAGAAGAGGGGAGGAAATGGGGAGATTGCACGACACGACCTCAAGCCGAGTGGACCGCGGCTTATATAGCCGCAGTACATGGTGTGTATGTTTGGACTACACGCTGTGTATCATTTTTTTAACAACAGACATAAATATATAATTATTATAGTGAACTATATAATAATTATTATTAACAATTAAAATAAAATAGAAATATCTACAAATTATATTATAAATAAACCTATACATGACGTATATCGGGGAATACACGCCGTGTATTTTAAAATTAGGAAAAGAGTAGTACAACCTTTGGTCCGGTGCTTGGGGCGGGATTCGAACCAGCGATCAGTCATTCCAAATGGAAGCCCTCAACCACTGGAGCAAAGGTTGTTCTATTGTTCATATTAATTATATATATATATATATTCTATACTGCCTATACACATGGAAAGAAAGAAAAGAAAAACGTGTGGTTTTTATTTAGGAAAGGATTTGGTGAAGCGGGGAGATTAGCGCGATTCGAAACCGGGTCTTTTGAACCTGGTGCTGAGACTTTTCCTATCCGCCAACTTCACCCACATATAATTTCTTATTTAAAAAAAATTGTTTTTAATTTATATTTGAAAAATTATGGCTCACACGACATATATCGGAGTACACATCGTGTGGTTTTATTAAAAGAACAAATGATGGTAATGGGATGGTTGTATGGGTTCGAACCCAGGTCTTTTGAAAATGGATTACGATTCTAGAAAACCGGTCCATCCCCATCATGGGTTTTATTAAACACACACACACACACACACACACACAGAGATATATATATATATATGGAAAATACCACACACGCCATGTAAATAAAAGGAGGAACCACGTGTCGAAGGTAGGTCAGGAGGATTCGAACAGGGAACAACTTGAATAAACTCCAGTGACTTTACCATCGGCACCAGAATCATCCCTAGTTCTTTATTTGTTATTCTATAAATTTATACTATTAAAATTACATTTTAAAAAGATAATTACATGCTGTGTATATTAGTGGGACACGGCGTGTAACCTCTGGGTTTCCTCCCAGGAAGCACCTCTGTTTTAGGTCGTTGGCTCGACCTACTTACCTTGCTTACCTAAGGTGTATGGTGGACAATGTTCCCACCATGTTGTAGGTAGGATGGTATGCTTTCAACCGCTACCGGTTAACCTTGAATGGTTGACCATCTTCTCCAGAAATTTCTACCGCTCCATGATGGAATACGAGGACAACGTGGAATGGTCCTAACCATCGTGACTTTAACTTCCCTGGGAATATGCGAAGACATGAATTAAAGAAAATTACTTGATCACCAGGTTGGAAAGATTTTCATAAAATCATCCTGTTGTGAATGGCTCTTGTATTCTACTTATACAACATGGTGTTCTTGTATGCCTCTAATCGGATCTCATCTAGTTTTGACAGTTGGAAATTCTGTTTCTCTTCAGCTGTCTTCAGATCAAAATTTAGGGCTTTGACGACCCAGTAGGCTTTGCATTCCAATTCTACTGGCAGATGGCAGGGCTTGCCATAGACGAGGTGGAATGGGGAAATTCCCAGTGGCGTTTTGAAAGCAGTCCGATATGCCCACAAGGCATCATCTAACTTCTTGGACCAGTCCTTCTGTGAAGTGTTCACTGTTTTCTCTAGGATCTTCTTGAGCTCATGATTGGAGAGATCTACCTATCCACTGGACTGGGGATGATATGGTGTCCCCATCTAATGCTTTACTCCATACTTTGACAGTATTCCTCTCATTAGTGTGTTGTTTAAGTGGGTCCCTCTATCGCTGATCAGTACTCGTGGAACTCCAAACCATCTAAAAATATTTTTCATTAAGAAATTTATGACTACCTTGAATGTGTCTTGAGCTGTAGCAGTGGCTTCCAACCATTTGGAGACGTAGTCAACGCAGACCAGTATGTAAGTGTTCCCAAAAGATGGGGGAAAAGGAGCCATGAAATCTATGCCCCATACGTCTAAAATCTCGACCTCCAGGATGGTGTGCGGGGGAATCTCGGCTCTACATCCCACATTATCGGTCCTCTGGCATCGATCGCAATAGGAAACAAAGGCCCGAGCATATCTATGCATGGTGGGCCAGAAAAATCCAGATTGCAGGATCATTGCTATGGTACGGTCTGACCCATGATGTCCTCCTACTGGTGAGGCATGACAGAACTCCAGGACACCATGAACTTCATTCTACTATATGAAACGGCAGATCACTCCATCTACACAGGATCGGAATAGCAGAGGATCCGCCCAGAAGTACATTTTCACATCAGAGAAAAATCATTTCCTTTGCTAGAAGGGGAAGTCTGGGTGAACGACACATGTAACTAGAAAATTAGTGATATCAGCATACCCTGGCCTAGGTGTTTTGTTGATCGAAAAGAGGTTCTCATCAAGGAAATCCTCCCCGATCTCCCGATCTTCTTCCTTCTCTAAATGAGGGGGATCGAGGTGGAAGAGATGGTCAGCAATGAAGTTCTCACTCCCTTTTTTATCTCAGATCTCAAGATCAAATTCTTGTAGGAGGATTACCCAGCGGATCAATCGGGGCTACGCATATTTCTTGTTGAGTAGGTACTTTAGTGCTGCATGGTTAGAATAAACAATAACTTTAGACAACACCATGTAAGAACGAAACCTGTCAAATGTGAAAACCATTGCAAGAATCTCTTTTTCTGTGGTGGTGTAGTTGATATGTGCCTCATTGAGCATCCTGCTGGAATAATAGATAGTTCAGAAAATCCGGTCAAGTCGCTGCCCCAAGACTGCCCCCACTGTGTAGTCGTTAACATCGCACATCACCTCAAATTGTTCCTCCCAGTTGGGAGAAATCATAACTGGAGATTATACCAGGTGCTGCTTTAGATGCTCAAAAGATCTGACACATGTCTCATCAAACTCAAATATGGAATCCTTGGTTAGAAGATTGGTGTGGGGCTGGGCTATTTTGGAGATGTCTCGGACAAACCGCCTGTAAAAACCTACATGCCCCAGGAAACTGCAGATGGATCGGACAGAAGTCTATATAGGTAGTCATGAAATGACTTTGATCTTCAGCGTGTCCACCTCTATCCCCATCGCTAAAATTCCGTGGCCAAGGACTATGCTACTTTGTACCATGAAATGACACTTTTCCCAGTTCAAGACTAGGTTAGTGTGCTTACATCATTCCAAAACAAGCTCTAGGTGTCGTAAACAAATGGTGAATGATTTTTTGTAAACGAAAAAATAATCCATGAATACTTCCAGGATTCATTCCGCCATGTCATGGAAGATGGCCAGCATACAACGCTGGAAGGTGGCGGGGGAATTATACATGCCAAAAGACATCCTTCGATAAGAAAATGTGCCATATGTGCAAGTGAATGTGCTCTTTTCCTGATCCTTCAGAGCAATGGAGATTTTGTTGTAGCAGGTAAAACCATTGTGGAAGAAATAGAAGCTGTGCCCTACTAGTCGCTCTAGAATTTGATCCATGAATGACAAGGGGAAGTGATTTTTTCTTGTGGCATCGTTTAACTTCAGGTAATCCACACAGACTCCCCAGCCCATGATAGTGCGTGTATGGATGAGTTCTTTTTTTCATTTGAAATCACAGTGATACCCCCCTTTTTGGGTACCACATGGAGGGGACTCACCCATGGACTATCCGAGATGGGATAGATGATGCCGACATCCAATAATTTGATCACATCCTTTTTTAAAACTTCCATCATGGGAGGATTTAAGGGCAGTTGTGGTTGCCGAGATTTCTTGACACCTTCTTCAAGTAGCACCTTGTGAGTGCAAATGGTTGGGCAGATGCCCTTAAAATCAGTGACTGTCCACCCAATAGTGTGTTTCCATTGTTTGAGAACCTCCATCAGTGCATCTTCCTTCTCCTATGATAGTTCTGCACTAGGTATAACATGCAAAGTTTGATTGGGTCTTAAATACCCATACTTTAGGGAATATGGAAGAGGCTTCAGTTCGAGTTCAGACGCCTTTAAAATCAAAGGCACAAGTGGTTGCTCCTTGTACCATTCCAAACTATTAGGAACAACTACATGCTACAAATAGTGGCTGCCCTGTCCTTCTAAGAATTACAAGTCTTTTGGTGCTTCTTCGAATAGAATATCTGGAATAGTTAAATTATTCGAAGTAAAAGAGCATACCAGATCATCCCCTTTTTCACTAAAATGATTAACCATGGTGGACACTGCATAAAAGTCCTCATGCTCTGATAAGGAAGCATGTTTGATGGCTTTGAGGACGTTATAAGAAACTCTTTCATCACCTACCCAAAAAATAAGCTCCCCTTGGTGCACATCGATCAACACCTTCCCAGTTTCCAAGAGAGGTCTTCCAAGTATAAGAGGTGCTTCCTGGTCATCCCCCATGTCAAGGATGATGAAATAAGTGGGAAGGATCATCCTATCCACCTTGACCAGTACGTCCTCTAGTAGTCCCTTTGGGTGTTTGATGGATCGATCAGCAAGTTGAAGGGCTACACGGGTAGGCTTGAGCTCGTTGAGTCCCAACTTCTTAAAAACTCTGAGGGGCATGAGGTTCACGCTGGCCCCTAAGTTGCAGAGGGCCTTCCCAAACTCACAAGATCCAATAGTACAAGGAATGGTGAAACTACCTGGATCTTGGAGTTTGGGAGGAATAGACTGTTGTACCACCGTTGAGAACTCCTTTGTTAGTGCAATAACGCCCAAATACTGCATCTTCCTCTTATTCGAGAGGATTTCCTTCATGAATTTTGTGTATGTGGGAATCTGAGTCAGGGCCTCGGCAAATTGTATGTTGATATGTAGCTTCCTGAAATCATCCATTAATTTGCTGAACTAGTGGTCCAACATCCTCTGCTTCAATCACTCCGGAAAGGGTAAGGCATGCTTGAATGGTTGGATTACTTCCTTTCCTTTATTCTGCAAAGCCTCCTTCTATGGTATTTTGGAATAGGAGGGGTTTGAATTGGTACGTTCTTCATCATCAGGGGGTGTGGGTACACTTGGTTGTGCTGGTGACTCCTTCTGTGGCAAGTCTTTTCCGCTCCACAAGGTGATAGAATTGGCCTCCTCCCTCGTGTTCTTTTCTATGTTTCCCGGTAGAGTACAGGGTTGCCTTCCTGAAAGTTGGTTTTCCAGCTGGTCAATTTGATTCTACAAGCCTCGAATTGAAGCTTCCTGATTTTGGAACCGAGTCTCAGCAGTAGATATGAATTTAGTCATCAGATCCTCTAACCTTAAAGTGTTCTCCTGCTAAGTTGGTTGTTGAGCCGGTGGAGGAGGTGGATGTCATGGCTACTGTGGAAGAGGGTTTTGATACCCTTGTTGCTGATAAGGACCCTGCTGGGGTGGTTGCGTCCTTTGGAATTGGTTCCTGTATGGAGGTTGGTTGTAGCTGGGTAGTCGCTGGGGTGGAGGATTCTATTGTTGTTGGCCCCAGCCTATGTTCTGTTGATCTCTCCATACCGAGTTCTGGTACTGCTGGTACTAGTTGGGCCCTCGATATTGGGAAACATAACTCACCTCGCTCGCTGAAGGGCCTCCAGTCGAACACGGGCATTCTCCCATGATGTGGTTATCACCACAGTCGCCACATGCTGGATGGTTCGCCACATGAACTTGAGATGCTCCTTTGAGATTCAATGCGTCGATTATTTTGGACACAACATCCAATTGAGCAGCTAACAGAGTGGTAGAATCAATAATGTGCATACCTCGCTTTTGAGTCCCTCGCTTGGAGTTCCATTGAAAGCTGTTGGCTGACATATCATCAAGTAGTTCGAATAGTTCTTCGGGGGATTTCCGCATCACCGTGCCTCCAGCAGCAGCGTCCAGCACAGATTTGGTATTCGTGGTAAGTCCTCCGTAGAAGGTCTGGACTTGTATCTAGAGTGGGAGTCCGTGGTGATGGAATTTTCGTAACATTTCATTGAAACGTTCCCAGGAATCATACAACGACTCGGAGTCATGCTGCTGGAAATTATGGATCTCATTGCGGAGTGTCACCGTCTTTGATGGTGGAAAGTACTTGGTCATGAACGCTTGGGCTATCTCCTCCCAGGTGAGGATATATAGTTGTGGTAGCCCCATGATCCGGTCTTTTGCCTTGTCCTGTAGAGAAAAGGGGAATAGGCGAAGAAGGATGGCGCCTTCAGACATGCCGGTGTACTGAAAGGTGTCACAGATCTCCAGAAAGTTGGAGAGATGAGCGTTCAGGTCCTCGCTGACCAGGCCTCCAAATTGGACTGTGTTTTGGATCAACTTCCTGATAGCAAGCATGATCTCAAAGTGTGGAGCCTGGATCGGGAGATGGATAATGCCTGTATCAGCTCCGTGGATTGAAGGATGACTGTACTCTATAAGGGTACGTCTTGGAGGTTGTTGCTAAAGGGGTGGAGCTTGCATGAACTACTACTGAGGGGTGAAATATGGCCGTGGGAAGAGTTGATGCGGCAGCAATTGGTAATACCATGGGGGGAATTCCATGAATGCTCCAGGAGCCTGCTCCGGTAAACCAACAGTGGGAGGCTGCTGATCATGGTACTGATGCTCAGCCGCAACATCTACGGCTGGTGCTCCATCTTCCTTGTTCTCCATGGGTTGTGGCTGCTGGTCGTGAGTTTCTGTCCGTGTATGCCGACGATGAAGCAAGGTCCGTTATATTTCTGGGTCAAGAGGAACTAATTCCGAAGACTCGGCGCTTCTAGATCACGTAAGACGTCTAAACATAGACATTAAGCTCTACACAACACTACACAAATACCAGGCGTAACAAGGGGAAGGTAAAATAAAAAAATTGAAATGGGATTAGAAAAGATATTTTTGATAATTTTTTATTTTTATTTTCATTGAAATCATTTATTGACAAAATTCAAATCTTAGCACTAAATCCAAATGCGTTCCCCAACAACGATGCCAAAATTTTCTCTTGCTTGTCGTTGAATGAAGTTATATGTGTTCAAAATTAATTCACAGTTATTAGAACATTAGTATAGCATATGTTCAGGGTCGATCCACAGGGAACTAAGGCGTGCGTGAATTCAATTGATTAAATACTTAATTAGGTGAAGTATGCAGAAATTAGAGTTGATTGAGTTGATTTTGGTTTTTGATTGAAACTAAATTGTTTTACTTTGAAGAAATGATTTACAGTTTTAAATTAAACAGAAGGTAAATTTAAAGAGTTTAAAACATGAAGAAAAGATGTGTCGGGGATGTGGTGATTAAGGAGTACTTTTTCAGGTTGTTTAAATGGTTGTGTTGTTCATAATAATTCAATCATTCTGGATTTCGTTTTGTTACAAGATTTCCTTGGACCGGTTCCTCTTGTTTGGAATTAGAGCAGCTGACCCCTTGGTCCGGTAGTCAGTGTTCTCAATTCTTTATTAAGTTCGGTCCATTATTTGAATTGGTGAAATCCTTCCATTGGTCATGGATGTTTTCACCTTTACTTATCTTTTTTATTGCTGAGAATTCTTCCCTTGGTCCGGCTCAGAATTCTCAGTTATATTAGACAGTGGTTTAGGAAGAGTAAGATGAATTACAATGAGAAAACTCAACTATATAAAAAAACACACAAATTATGATCCCATCATCCACAGCCCCAACACGAGGGGTTTAGTTACACATAGAATGTGGGAGAGAAACGACACACGTGTTACCTGACAGATTCATCCTGTACGCATTGAGGTAGGGTGTCAGAAGGTGGAATGGTGGAATGATGAAACCTTGGTAGCTTCGGAAATGGTGTTTGCAGAGCTTCTCTCTCCTCTAATGGTTTCTGAACTCCCAAATCCGTAGGCCAATGCCTGTTTTTATAAAAAAATAAATTACACGGTGTGTATAGAAAGTACACGCCGTGTACTTTTCGTCAACGCGCTATGGCGCCAATTTCTCTGCTGGCATGTGGCCTAACACACCGTCTTTGACTTTTGAACATGGTGCCGCCTGGTATTTGAGTGTACACGGCGTGTAGCACGACCATACATGATTTTTAGTATCAAAAGTTAGGCCGCCAGTCCCTTCTAGAATAGCAGACACAACGTGTAAAAATGGAACATGCCGTGTCTCCATCAATGGCCACCTGGGTGTTTGGACTTTTCATTGGCAAATACCGCTTCTAGAAAGTAGTACACGTCGTGTAGTGCGACCAAACACAGTGTGTATCTTCTGCCTGGTGACATGGGCGTGTACCCCCTCCTTCAGTCCGTGTCCCTGACTGGATGTACACGGCATGTATAAAAGTACACGCCGTGTAGTTTCAAAATTTTCACAGACTTCCCTTGATCCGTGTATTTAGCCAGAAAGTTCCTTAATGTAAAAAGATTCACCAAAATCGAATAATATGTTCTTAAAACAACAGATATTTTCTGAAAACATGATTTTATTGTCAATTATATATATGAAAATGTATATAGAAATTGGGTGCATCATCCCTACAGAAGAGTCAGATTCGTGTAGAGGCTCATTAATACATTATATCATGAAATCCCAATATATTCCCTATCACATATTATTAAATTGATAGATCAAGTGACCACATGTCCCATGTTTCCCCCATTGATCATAACTCATGTGAGATTATGGAAACCAAAATTCCACTTTAAGAATTGTGATCAGGAAATATTTTAGATAAGAAAATACATCTTCTTCATATGGAATTATACATAATGACAAAATACTGGTTTCATGATGTTAAACTACATGATTAGGGGTAAACATTCAAAAACAATCATCCTCATGATGACTATGTATTAAAGAATATCATTTTTATCATATAGTTCAAAAAAATTCAATATAGATTTTCGTAGACATTAGGTTTTTCTAACCCTTCAATAATATTATGTTCTCGATGAAAAAACTTCATATATTTGATATTTTATTTAAAACCATCATATTCATGGAAAATATTTACTTCCCTTGGAACATCATGTACTTTGAGAACCACGTCTCTTAGTTCCCACCTCTATAAATATGGTTTCATAGAGTGGTAAATCGGAAGGGACCCTTCCTTGATTCACTAGTGAATAATTCATTTCCTCAAATATTTTAACTTATAGGTTTTCAAGACATATAAAAAATCCCCCCTTAAATGTAAGTTATATTTTCATGACTTCTTGGGATAAAGGATTTTTGACATTATTTATTGTTGACATATACCCTCTGGTATCCACTTCCAATTGAATCATATATTCTTGGTTTAAAAATTACACATCCCATAACCCAACTATTAAAGTGGATTTAGATACCATTTCTTGTAAACATTACTTAATTTTACCGATTTTCGAAGAAATATAATGACATCACATTCCTGTACCTTTATATTTTTTAGTTGTTATCCTCTATGAAGACTTAACATCACTGAGATTCCAAATCCCTTTGGACATCCCACCCCCTTTCCACTATGAAAGCTTCATACTCACATTTTTAATGTCTAAATATAAAGAGACATTTAGTGAATATTCAAATGGAGTTTCATATAATATTATGTAATAATGACTAGATAATCAAGAAGGAACCCCTCTAAGATTCACTGTTAAATAATATAATAGAAAAGAGATTGTGTCTATGGGATGTTTTGATTCTTAAAGGGGCCTTATTAGAATTAAATAGTGAATATCATAATGTCTGTTAACATATTCCCTTATCATACATTGGTTCCAGGGGATAGGTCCACCCAATCAAATAATGTATTTATCTAATTGTGTGGTGATGGTCCCAAAAATCATCGAATGATTATCCTTGACATATACATTAAATGAAAAGATTTAATTCATTTATTTCCCCCATTAACAGGAGATATCAAGAATATCTCTATATTATATGCCTGAATATTCCATTTCATAATAGAATCACTCTGAAATTCTCAGCACTATGGTCCACCCTCTATGAAACTAAACTACTTATAAAAGGCTACCCCATGTATAACATGACTAGTGTGATGGTTTGGTACAGTCCAAATGAGAAAAACATTCCCTCTAATTATGTATTGGTTAGACTTGTGAAGGCAGATTTTTGTACAAGAACTACATGTGTCTATATTTCTATAATTATAGGATACTTTTTAACATCTATATATTCTAATCCTAGTCTGAACTATAATCCAAATAAAAATAAGATATAAATAATCCCAAAGCTTATTTAATAATAAAATCTACATATAGATTATATATAAAAACCGAATGTGGGTTGATATATGTTACCAGAGGATATATATTGATGTGTAGGTTTCAAATCCTTTGTCCAAACATAATGAAATGTTAAAATTCACCTTTACCACATATTATTTTGATCTATTTGGGTAGGCCTTTTATGAAATACATGTGGATTGATCCTAATTCCCATTGTATATTTAATGATGCTTGGATCCACTATTTCATAATGATCCATAAATTACCATCACTATCAAATAGGTCCCATGACGAGAACCAAACATTTGTGGTTATTCCCATGTTTAGGAAAATAAGGACAACCACTGTATATTCCTTCTCTTGAACACTCACATGACACAATCAATTATCCATTGGTCTATTGTTTCTAATGTCGAGCATGAATCATGAGATATTAGGGAACCTAGAATGTTATTCTTACAAGTGTTATCAAGATACATTCTATCCTTGTATAGGGATCCACATACATGTCACATGATGTTAAACTACATAATGAAGTCCTAGTAACATGATGTTCAACTGCATGACAGTTTCCTTGTTATGTGATTTCAAATTTCCGTATAATAGGTCTTCACATTGAAAGGATCACTACCTTTAATTATCATGTACTTAAGTATAGCTTGTTTTATCTCTTCACCTAGAAATATGTACAATACAAACTAGCATATCCTTTAGGGTTCTCAAATCATTTTTAATTTTATGTTCCTCAGGTACCAACTTCATATCATTAATATTGGATTTAATACTAACAAGTTATTTGAGTTGATATACATCTCTTGGAAACCCATTAAACTTGATTCAATAATCTCGGTTCACCCTATATCAATATAGTTATAAGGAATGGTTAATAAAATGGGTCCCACAAGTATTCACTTATGAATAACACAACACCGTACATCTTGGTCTATTTGATTTTTTGTACCTAGAGGAAATACCACCATAAATGAATGATTTATTTTCTATACTACATTGGATGTATGCTTTCTTCAATTATTAATGATTTACATATACCCACCTGTCTCCACTTACTATCGACTCAGATATTATTGGGGTATGCATCATAATTCCCATACAAATTTTTTTAATGTTTATTCAGATACCCATGAAGATACAAATATCTACATCATTCCCATTGTCAAATTAAGGTTATAATATCATATTCTTGTACCCCCACCATTTCGTGGTTTCCATTTCATGTGAATACCCAAATTACCTGAGTCAATAATTCATCTCAAATATACATCCTAGTTTAAAACTCTTAAACTACATGACATTTGGCCTGTCAAGATAGACCTAGAATTGATTAGAGAAAGCCATACTGTCCATAAATTTATTATAGAGATGATCATTTTTTCTTTGTATAAGAATGGAATATTTAAAGTCCACCTCCCTAAATATGATCTTGATCTATACATGGAGTCCTCTTTTTATAATAAGAACAGGTGGCTTGATTCCAAGACTATTAGGTACATAGTGATTATTAGTTATATTGTCGTAGTCCTAGACATTGGTTTAATAGTATCACAACGTTCCATAGTTCATGATCTGAATTAATGGATATAAACCTTGGTTGGTCTTGAGAATATATAAATTACCCCTCCAATTAAATTATATATTTATATGATATCAATTTTCCTCAAATGTGCCATTTATTACAAGATATTAGGAACTCGATTGGTAGAGGATGACCTCCTCGTAAAGGGAAACAAACCCATCACCCATGTATATGACTGCAGTCTATATAATGGGACTAATAAATTATCAGGAACTACATGTTCCTTGATTCATATCCATCTAGGATACATAGAAACAGTCGGACCACTTATCACTGATCCCAACCATGACTTTTAAAGAAATATTATGTTCCTTATTACCTTAGTACTTAAACCTTTGTAATCATTCTTCGCCTCCCTAACAATCATAATCTAAGATAAGACTTAATCCTCCTTTTCTACAAATGGTCTAAATCTATAAAGATGAATCCCCAAAAATATTGTTAATGTTATAGAAAAAATCCCCCTCACCACATGAGAGTTCAATCGATGTGCGGAGAAATATGGGAAAGAAGAGTATGGATTGATTCATTCCCTTACAATGATTATATGGAATCCTCAGGAAGACCATTCATAGAAATTTCATATTCCCCTAAGATCTAGTCCACCATTCAAGACATCAAATATATTATAGAAATTCAATTCATATAGACTGACTTCACCGACATCTGAATCAGATCTACATACTATTTTCTTGTTTATGAGAGAGATTTGTACCTGATGGGAACTAGAACATATCTACACACTTATATGCCTTTGAAAGGATAACATATTACTCTAACAAATAAAATTTCTTAATCGGTGAAATGTATATTTAAGGATATGTTTTCAAATTTGACATATGTTCCTATATCCCTACCACATTATGATAAACTATAAGGAATACATCCTTGTCACGTGACATTAAGCTGCATGATAGATACTTCACCACTATATTATGTTAAATAGTGTAGACCATCTTTTTTCATCAGTCCTTAAAAATGGAAAATTTGATCTTGATTTTGTCCAAACAACATTATGGGTGCTTTCGACATCTTTCTTTTCACCTCAACTCATAATCCACATGTCATATATTGAGTTTCATAGGATTCCAAAAACCATTAACATCTATTAAAAAGGAAAAAATATCTCATTATGGACATGTATGTGATGGATCTACTAACGGGACAAAGAATCATTAACCAAATATATATTATCCTTATAATAAGGTCCTTCTGAACTTTATAATCCCTGACATAATTACATTGGAATTCATCCCCATAGTGAGATCTGCAATCATCCTTAACATGACTATATTATATCATAAACCACGATTCATGATCCTTGAGTACATTCCCCTACACATTGTTTATGTAAATGTTAATGTTTAAATAAAAAGTCCTAAATATCATAGAGTCCATAATTTTCATATATTAAAATTTGAGTTATGCTCACTGGCCCCCATAGTCTAGGATATAGGTAGAGTAAGGATTCCTCACATATGTTCACTGTGATATTGCGTTCCTAGGCTGTGAAAATTTTATAGGTTTCTCAACCCCTTCTTGAATGTTATATTTTACAAAAATTATCTTCATGTATTTTTGGTCTGATATTAATATTGGAAAAAAATAAAAATATTACAAGACAGTTCGAGGAAAACACAACTGATTTGGGGTGAATTCAGTACAAAATTGCCAAAAATACACTTAAGGGATTGGATTTGAGAAAGTACCTACCTCCAGAAATGGATACATATCATTAATGGAATGGAATCATAGAGGATTTATGGTAACCTCCATGCCTCATAATTTCAGATTCATAGAGTTTAGTTTTGTAAAACCCCCCAACCGTGTGAAGCCTTCACGATAACCTCCATACAGCATTACACTATTTTAGGGAGGCCCATCCATTCACAAATCTTATAATGCATCATGAAATACTCCATATTTCCTAAAAAACTACACCTTCACCTCTATTGGGCCTATAAATACATCCTCAAATATGATATTTATGGGGACACAACACTTCATATTCATTGAAAAGCTCTGTGTTCATGATAATTTGATTCTTTGAAAGTGAGAGTGAAGATGGATTTCCTAATCTTCTAATCATTCATAAAACTGCCTACGATTAGTTGTTGAGAACATTAAACAATTACGGAGATACGTTTTATAAAATTCTATGTCCTTCATTGAAAAATAATTCTTTTTGAGGGTCTTGGGGTTTCACAAGACACCTATCATTCATGATACCAACCCCATGAGAACCATGAAATTACCATGATGTAGGTAACCTTGTTTCACAAAAAAATACTCTTTCGTGAGACCTAAAACCACTACATGCCCCAAAGAATAATTGGAGATGAAAACTTCTATATAGCCCCAACCATCATTACACCACGCATCCAGGACCCTCCATGGTGCCTCCAATGAGCTAACCCTATTTAAAAACAATTGATCGGCCAAGTACCCTATGATCATCTAGAATTAGTACAAAGTCGCACCTCGAATATATATGCGACCAGTACCACCTTTCCTTGTGTTGTACCACTATTATCCTAGTCCACCCTTGGTCAATATCCTATATACTAATATTTTGAAAAGGCACTATAATTCAGATTTATCAAAATCATTGTTAACTTAATGTTATGACTCTTGATGGCCACTCCTCTATAGTAGTGTCAATTCTGTTTCTCACCTAAATGTGCATGAGAGGTGGTAACATAATACCTAGGGGTGGAATCATCTTGGGAAACCATAGACATATGTTGGTCTTGATACCTTATAACGAATCTCTTCCCCCCTCGACACAGTTACCTCAAGAGGTGTGAGCACACCCACATCCTAGATACATGACATAAAAATAACTATCTCCACATCATTGTTGTACAAAGCGAAATTGCACAACAACATCCTCATCACATGAATTTAAACTCTATAATTACCCTATGTGATGAACACATGGTCCCCCATTTATGATCATCATGTGATGCCACAATGTTCCCCACCATGGGATGAAACACCACCCCTAGGAAGCTTCCACGTGTACACACCACACTATCCATCCTACATGGGGATTAGACACCCACAATGAAAAACTTCCATGTAAAATCCCCACATTATCATATATAAATGCGCAATAATACCCCTACCATTGGTATCATCCACTAATAATACCTACATAATCTTTCTGAGAGTGATCCTCTTGCATTAGGAAAAATCCATGAATAATCCACACACCATGCCACATTGATGCTCCTTCCAGGACCGAAGTGTCCTCAAAAAATGATGTTAAACTACATTGATTGGTCTTATCACATGAATGTAAACATTGGAACCAAAACACATGGGTTTTGGATCATGTCTTGTTAATATGGTAAGTATTATTCCCCCTCAAAGTTCAATCATGACCTAATCCAAGTATGAAAGCATGCCTCCTAGGGAAACACCACATTGATTCACCTCAATAGGATGTTTTGATTCATATCCACATGATGATAATATTGTGAACCAATCTATCTCAGAAGGATGTTCTGATATATCTCCACAAGAATTTAGGATTGTGAATCGATCCATATCAATATTACATTATAATTATTCTCAATAAGATGATAAACACATTCCCTGATCTACAATTCCTACAGAAGTCAATAAAAATGGGATTCGTAAGTGAAAGACTTTGAATACTTATTCCCATCGCATAAATTCCCTCATGACCTACAGGGGATGCTTTGGATTTCATGCTTAATATGCCTTATAAATGATATAACCTCCAAAGAGGAATACATTATAGTTTCCCAATATACCTAATTTCCAAACATTCCATGATGTTCGCAATGTGACTACTCACCCTTTTGAGGTATAAATGATGTAATAATAAGGTATACACCACAAGATGGTTTCAAAAACAAGTTCTATGAACACTAATTAAAACTATAAGTGATACCCAAACTAGGAAAAAAGATACAAGCTGTAATACATTGTAGGATAAACCAACATATCACAATACCATTTTAGTTTAGGAGAAAACATCAACAATGAACTACTGAAATCCACCAACCTTTAGAAATTTGGATTGTGGGGATATAGATCAGCATGTGTGACATGCTATTGGCCTGGTAAAATCATTGAAAAAAGAAATGGTGAACTTGATGAAAAACATGTATCCCCAACCATAAGGAATAATAAATTTTAGAACATCAATGGATTTTAATTTCATCAGATCTAGCTTCTCCTCAAAAGTTAACACCATGAAAATAATGGGATTAACATAAAACTATCACCCAGATTTGGCCATGTAATATTGGGAATACCCAGTATGTGACACCATCAGCACGGATCCTTACCTTCTATAAGAGGATTGGATTATGTTTTGGAATTTGGATTCACTTTTACCATACCCATACTGATGGATGAATCCCCATACAATATAGGACTCAAGATATTGGAAACAAAAATCCAAGCCATGGTTGAAATCGGGGTTGGAGGAACATTGATTCATAAATCTCATACAACTACACCTCTTCCATGTATCATACCTCACCTATAGCTACATGGAGCCCACACCATATTTCAAACATTAAGATCATCCATCAGAGGCTGATTGACACCATAGTGTATCAAAATGATAGCGGTGATTCCCACTAGGGATGTGGACCGACAACTAATTGAGGCATCAACAACTCATCAACACCAACACCCATGGGGACCACTCTATGGAAAATCACCCATGTTCCAATAATGAAACACATACGGAGTATCTCCCTAAATTTCATTGATTACTAACTTCCCTATTCCAAATAAGTTGGTATGTTTGAGCCACCTATGTAGGGAAATACTGCTCAGGAGTTGCATAGAAGGGCTCACCAGACCTCATCAATGATCTCACCAACATATATTTCAGGCCGAAGAGTGGATAGATTTCAAATTCACTCCATTGGACCATATATTGGGAAATAAACATTGATTTTTATGGAGTTCCAATGCCATTTTCTTTCCAAATAGGATCTCCTATAGCTGTTGTGGCCCCCCAACACCAACTGTTTATCCTGCCAGATAACTACAATATGTGGGAAGATATCCTTCTTTTTCTAATTGGGAATGAGTCCCCGTCAACATCAAAGGAAGGGCATGTTTAATTTCTCAGTCATTGACACCATGAACACTTTTATAGAACCTCCCATGATAAATAGAATTAGTGTGGAGGTCCACCCCTCACCATCACCAACCAGTATGGAAGTCCTCTCTATTCCCATACAGATCAATATGAAGGTCCTCTATTAGTTCCCAAAAATATATTCAGAGGTCCTCCCCATACTATCAGCAGTCATCACAGAGGTCCTCCTCATTTCATTAGCAACCAAAGTCAATGTTATCTCAACTCAATCAGCAACCACCATAGATATCCTCCATGTTCCACCATCAATAAATATTGAGGTCCTACCTATGATTCTACCAAACATCATAGAGATGCTCCCCATGATCCCTCTAAAAAAAGATGAGATCATCGACATAATAGAACCAACCAACACATAGGTCCCCATCCGTATTATGGTGCACCCTTCATAAAAGATTCATGTTGATATAAGAGGGAGAATAACTATTGTCACAGATGGATGTATTGGAAGCTTCATGGTATTTTTGACCCCTCTGAGTCTAAAATGAAGAATGACAAGATGGGGGAAACTTCATCCCACCAGAAAGATTATAATGGTAGAATTCCAGAAATTGGGGATAACCATTCTGGAATCTAAGATCCCTAGGATCCATAGATCCATCCCAAAATACCTCTATGTGGATTGGATTTAGGCACCCTTACAGGGGCTCAAAATGGGCCCATCTCTATAACCTATATTTTTCATTTTATATACCTCCACATGGAATGTTGGAGAGTTTTCGTGATCTAGATTGACACCCTCATATGGAGGGAAATCCACTGAGTCATAGATGGTCACTGATACCCTCTCACATGATTTAGTGGTGAACACCCAATCCTACATCGATGTGATCATGATGTTGGATCATGCAGTAAGAGACATATCAACATGAACCAACTATTTTAACTATATAGAACCTCCTCTTCCAATAGAGACGTCTCAAAATAGTTTTACATTTTAAAATCCACCCATATATCAGACATCACCAATCAATGTTTGGGGAGAACAAGAGTAGGACACTACCTCTGATAAAGAGAGCATGTGGGATTTCATGGACCCTGAACATCTATCATTGCTGTTTTGGCCTCCTATAACTATAGGATTTGAAAAACAAGAGTCCCATTCTATGGAAAAATAATTTTGATCCCACAAGAATATCTGGGAGATTTTTCACACCACTACTATCATCAGTTTTTCAGACCATGGTTCCCCTGGCATGTCAATTCCATCAACCAGGTATGCATAATGATTGAGATTATGGTTCTCTTAGTAAATCACTTTCCTAAGTAATATGGATACCAAAAGACTCTAAAAAAGACATATTTCAAGAGACTCATTGGTATTTAGTGAGTTATGTAATATTCATCTCTACACATACATATTATAGGCTTGGGGGATTATGATGCCTCTATTTAGGATTTATATCGAGACAGAAATATGATCTGTAATATGGATTATCCACTGATAGTACTAGTGAAAGCTCCACTCTTGAAAAATCCATGGTAAATAAGTTCATAACTTAATATCAAAGGATCAGAGGAATATGGCTATTGTGAGAGGGAAAACAAGTATGTTCCAAACTAAGGGGAGACATAGTACCAAGAAGACCCTCCAATAGGTTGCATCACTCATTAGTAGAGACATGAACAAGGCCTCAAAATTCTCCCAATGGGATGTTGTTTCATACCCATCAGTAAAACTAAAAATTTAGGGGGAATTACAAACCACTCGACCCATTTGATATTGTCGTAAAATAAGAAACAATACCCATGGTATTTTCCTTTCTCCATCAGCTCAAGGTATACAAAAGGATTACCACTGATCTTGTTGTTGTATAGTGCCAAGGCTATAAAAATTACCTATGGGATCCCATCAATAATCCATATGGGAATCGGGTCCTCCACATCCTAACACCCTAGTTTGAACATGGTTCCCATGTGCATCTAATTAGGGAAGAAGAAAGTAGATATAGAAAACGATGAAGGTACATGTTGATGAACCCACCCAAGAAGTATGATTATCTGCCTCAGCATCATGTCCATGATTCTCCATGAGTTGATGAACCTTTCAAAACATTTGTGTTTAAACATCATCACAATTTTGATCTGATAGATTCTCTCACCACTCATATAGAGGCCAGGGAAACATGAAACGTGAAATATTGCATGGCAGAATTCCAAAACCAGCATAGGTGGACAATATCTGAGAACCCCTTAAAGTGTGGAAATCAATGAATCACTATGTTCAATTTGATGACTAAACCAATATATCACCTATTTTTTTTTGAAGGTGTGGTCATATGTTTGGTTGTCCAAAAAATATTGAAGAAATGATGATTTGATACATTGTTCAGATACTAGACAAGAATTATTTTTCATAGTACGTCTAGCTACCCATGGGGTCAACTATTAGGTGGGAGGACCATCAAAAAAATTTCCATGCCCAATTGTACTTCACTGTGTGAAAGAACATCATAGACATACAATTATTATGACAAAGTCATGTAGAACAAGTCCCTGATATCATCTCCCAATGAATAGGCCTCACGTACATACTCATTATGATATAGTACTATGAAAAACTACTAATGATTTGAATGGTTAATTTCAAGAATGATATATTCACTACCATCATGTTTTTTGATCTATATAGGATGCTTCTGATAATACCATGACAAGTATTGGTGTCTATAATAAGGGTTATAGTGGATAAGAAAATAGTAGCACCCATTACCCCTTTAGGCTCCTATGATAATACCTACAAAAGAAAATAGTTCTTCCACTATGCATGTAGATATTTTTATGCTAGTAAACCTTTTAGAAATTTTCTACAAGAGCTTCACCATGTTTATCCCTACCATGAATAGTCCCTCCTAGAAGAAATCTGCTAAGAAAACCCGCTTGAATTATAGATTTCCCAATGAGAGAATGTGGATCCAACCCACTGTCAAAGTTTGGATCATATAGATACTTTTATTGAAAAAAGAACGAATGTTTACACATTTAGGGAATCCAATGTCCTAGGATACTTCATTTATGTCTTAGGTAAGAGAATCCTAAAATTTACTTTGTGAAAGTGGCCCTAGGAGGCAAGAATCACTGGCCTCTCCAATCATTTCTTATTCTAAACGATCCTCAGACACACCACCATGGAATGATTCATGTTAAAAAATTGTATCTAAGGCCATGTGTATCATTGATTAGTAAAGATGGATGATGTTATTGTCCATATTACGGATGTATCCTTAGATATCGATAGTGAAAGTAAAGGATCAGGTGATTAAAAAATGGGTCCTAGACATGGGATGAACAAATATTATGATTGGTTAGCTTGCAAGGATGTTTCTCACACTAATGGTGTCATCAATTCTCACATGAGCAAGACCAACCCATATATGGGTTTTTCATCTGCTTCGACCAATAATTTTACATCTTCATCATAGCCTTCCATGTCTTGGATGAATATGCATTGACGACACAAGGGAAGTTAGAGTCCCGTGCCAATGTTGAATACATCTCTCACTCATGTTGACTTCATGCCTCTTGAGTTGATATATATGAATAAGGTTTACCCAGCACCAAACTATTCCACATTGGATGAGTATAAGTATACATATGTGAATAGTATCAAGCTTGTAGACCACTCCAAAATGAACGATAGTGAGGAATACCATGTAAAAACCTCTGGAACCTCTGGCCAATACCACAAAATAAAAGGTAAAGGATATTTGAGACTCTATAATACTCATATCATTTACAAAAATAATGATGTTTATGATTACAAAACTAAAAAGTATCGTTTAGAATATATTTTCGTGAACTCTCTCCCTAGACTACTCCCTTAGTTATGCCTACATATCTGAATATGTTAGTTGAAAGTGTATCTCATCCATGAAAATTATTTGATTTGTTGCATCCATCCAGAGACAGATATCATTGAACAGATAGACATTTAATTTTTTTAGAGTGATTCTCTATAACAAAACAAAATATTTCCAACACTATTTAGTACATAATGGTTTATCTGATGGAATTGTTCATCCATCCATACAAAGGAGAGACCTTAAACGGGAAATAACACACCACTTATCAAGAAATATGATGTGTTGAAGACAATAAAAAGAATACTGATGATAATTTTGATCTTCAATGATACCTAGTTATCAAAATAAATGTGAGAGGTCCTTTAAAAAGATATAAAAATCCCTCTAGAGTTCAATGATGATGAAGCTTCCACTGATTCATAATATGGAGAAGTTGGCGAGAAAAAATAATATCTAAACATCATCTCATTTTCAAAGGAAGACGAGGGTCAACTTATAAATCGGAAAATAAGATAAATGTACATCAAATTCATATTCAATGGAGTGAAAACCATCCACAACCTAGTAGATACTAGATCAAGGATCAATATCATCTTGAAATAGAGACTCCATAAGCTAGTACAGACAAATTTATATCCGAGTCCCTCATATATGATGATTTAGGGTTATGAGAAGAGTGGTTTGATACTATATGGTAGGGTTTGACAAAAGATCCACTTTGGTGAATTGATATCAAACAAAAAATTCATGGTAGTCTCATATGAAAACATATAGAAAAGAGTTATTAGTAGACCCTATCTTAATTTCAATAAAATAACCCCTATTCAAATCATTATTTTATTATGTACTCTCTCAATGATTAAATAGGGTTAATCCATGGTTATTGGTCACCCTATGGTACCTTAAAATTCAATTATCTAGATGTTGGATTCTATAAGATAGGGGATGAAAATTCAGACCGATTGGGTTGATCCCATCAATTATCTTAATGATCTAATGGACATTGTAGTCAATTTGTGGGTAGAATGAAATGACAACTTCATTCTTCCTGTTTATCTTTTAGAACCCACAACACCAGAATAGGAGGGATGTTTCATTGTCTCCATAAAAAAGAGTTTTAGTGTCTGTATGAAAGATGAAATCCAAAATATTAACTCATACTCCTATGAAGGAAATGCCTAGATGATACCAGAATCCTCTAATCATATGAAGTACAAAGAAGATCACCATATGGTGACCAATAAATAGAATTTCTACCTATTTCATAGTGTAGTGCTAGCTCGAGGGAAGTCTACCAGTGACCATTTAATAAAAATTATTATTAGATCTTGAGATTAGAGGGTGAACAAAATTGACTCGATAGATTCTATCACAAAAATTTCACCAGAGTTGAAACCCCTCGGTAAGGATTATGTTTCCACCAATGAAAGGACAACTTCATCCACCAAGTCGATTGTCCAAGAAGATCCACCTCCTCTCACCATTTCTCATATCTCGGTAAATGAAGAGGATTTGGAAGACTCTCCAATATTTCAAGAGGATGTATCCACCACCACTGATGAGATACTACTAATGAACTTTAGTATCATAGAGGATCAAAGTCCAGTAATGACTAGTGTAGCTATGTCTCAAGTGGATCATAAGAAACATGATTTTTTCATGAAACCTCACTATGAAATTTTATCTTAGTACAATGAATAGATTTTAGGACTACAAATTTATGTCTTATTTCATCATCTTGGCATTCCAATGGGTCTTTATAGGTTCAGAAAACCTTCTAGAAAGATTCAACATTCTCACGGTGCTATGGTCAAGTCCAATGATGAGAATCTTATCAAAGCTATCTTCTTCCAGGAAGTCTATTATAAAAGATGGCTAGACAATTTCATCTTAGAAATATAGAATAGATTGGGGATTATAGTATTTATCAACTAATGGGACCTCAACAACAATTTCCCAAAATATTATTTTCCCCTTCCATTGATAGAGATATTTATTGATGCTATGATAGGGCTCAAATATATCCCATTAATATATGGATATTTTGGGAACAACTAGACCGATATTTAACTCAAATATAAGGATTCAACAAAAATAAGAAAATCCTAGGGGAATTCATGATATCATATTATGCCTTCATTTTGAAAAATTTGGGATCCTATTTTCACTAGGTCCAACACCACTTCTTTAAAAAAAGTCTCAGTAAATTGGTTGAATGCAAATAGATGAATTTGTGGGGAGGTCCCAAGACTCTTAAGACCATCTCATGGATCTTGAGAAATTTTTTGTACTCCTTCGGTCCAAGAAGTTGATGTTGAACCACATAAATTTGGAATTCATTGTCACCTCTTGGATGTTTTTGGGCATAGTCATATGATACCATTTCATTGAAATTGACCCAGATAAGATTAATATCATAAATCAAATCCCTCCCCGATCAATCTACGAGGGTTGAAGGGAAACTAAGGCCACTTATCCTACATATTATAATTTATTAAAATCTAGATGGAAAGTGTAAACACTTCATGAGGCTTATAGTGAATGTCATTGTTAACCTGTGGGATGAAGAGTTCTGAACCAAAATTTAGTATATAAAAATTTACCTTCTACAACCTATGTTTTTAATTCCATCGATTTATGGAAAAAAATTTCTCATATATGTTACCACCCTAGAACGATCTCATGGTGACATCAAATCCAAAAAAATAGGGTTGGGAAAGAATATTATACATTCTAAGTTGAATTATTCTTAACATGGATACCAGATACTCCCTCATCAAGAAGAGTTTCAACACACAAAATTTTGTAGTGCAGATGTTATGAAATTATCTATAACATAGTTAGATAAAACATGAGTCTTTATTTTACCTGATAAAGTGTATTTTAAATGTCTCCATGCTAACATGATGATTAGAACATTGTCTAGTGATCCTCTAGTAGTTTGAAATCAGATTCATTTTGCAGAAGTCTATCAAAGTTAGACATCGTAAGAATTATTGGATGTAGATTTGGCCCTTAAAGAGGTTCCCCTAGATGTTTATTTACTAGAATATTCTATTCTATTTGTAGATCATACTACTCCATGTTTCTAGTATCATTTCTATGTATCCTCTTAGAGGTTGAAAAACATAAAAATCAACAACACCAAGCTTCGCAGAGTAGGCACGGGGATAGTCTTTATCACAATGTAAAAAGTCATCCTTCCATATACGTTCCAATTTTTATAGGGATTAAATAATAATGAGGTAGATTATTAGACTCTAATTACTAGTCTGATGTTGGATCAAGATATTTATTTCCCTATTTTACATGTGAAGGGAGTCTCAAATATAGTCTATAGAATGATCAAAGGTGACTACATCATGAAAAAAAAGATCACACACCCCTTCTACAATGTACACTCTAGATAAGTCCTAGAACCCTTACCAAACAAAGGTGACTCTAGTCCCTCAGTATTAAATGGTCATGTTTATGCCTTGGAAATTTTAGTTGTGTCTCTTATAGATCCCGACAAGGATGACCCTGTCCCTGTTATGGCACACAATAGAGTCATCACCCCCGCCACTTCAAATGATGGTTACCAATAGGTTAACCAAATATATACTGATACATATATTATTTGGAAACTTATGTTTCCACATAGTAGGATAAATTAAAAGTTTAAAAACCCCCTTTATAATGTATCTATAGTATGGGTTCTTCCTTTCAGACCAAGTTGAGTGTTAGTGAATCTGCCAGCACGCAACATTTTTTCCCTTTAGAGTGGGCCTAAAATTGGGAAAACCCTCTATAGATATGGATTTGATGGAATTATCTTATAAATTATCCATGGATATTAGACCCCTTAGTTTATAAAAGAGGTTTATTTTTAGTATTGTGGCACCAGTCATGTTGGATTGAAGCTCTCGCACAAGATCCCGAGCCATGGCTAGTTCCATCCCACCATGGCCCATGACAGCATCATGTTTTCCAAGAGGTTCGATGTGTGTCATATCCATACCAATTTTATGCATCAACCAATGTATATTCTCCACACCACCATGTATCATTATCCCTTTTTAGTATAGGGACTTGGCATTTTTGTTCCATAACATCCATAAAGATATATTTAGTGAAAGTTCACCCTAACACCAACAAAATTCTTCCCTAAATGGGTACATGAAATTCCATTCGAGGAATTCAAAACCCAGTCCATGAAAGAGTTTGTGATATCCTATATCTTCCATATATTTGAAGTTATTTATACTATTCTCATAGGAAAAGGATCAAACATCTATGATGACTACATGACATAATTTTAATCCAATTCACAACATACATTCTAACCGTACATCTCACTACTATTCATATGAAAATGGGACGATTGAAGAACATAACAAGACACTATCTAACATAATAAAATAAATGGTGTTATATAACAAAAGGACTAGTCTTGACAAGTTTCTAAGAACCCTATGGTCCTATTAGATGATGAATGGGAATTCAACCTAGGTGACCCCATACTCTCTAGTATATGGGACATATGATGTATTTACCATAGATGTTCTGTTATTGTTGCTCCAAAAAACTACCTATGATCATCATATACAATATATAATGGAATAATTTCATCTAGATGATCTATAACCTCTAGAGGAAAATAGTCTTCATGCCTTGCACAACATAGAGAGGAATGATAATGTGATAATGAGATCATTTAACAATATCGTTCATCTCCACTCCTTCCACTAGTGTGACATGGTATTGGATCTCAGAATGCTAATCATATATGGAAAAAATAAATGAAAGTTTGAGACAAATAAATGTTACATTAGATCATCCATATGGCATATTATAATAGATCATACTAAATTATCACCATGGATGGAGAGAATATAATACTTACCACCAATTAAAAGCTTCCAAAGATGTACTTCATATGAGGAGCACCATGTTAAAGTCTGTAAGACCCTAAAATCATTGCAATGGGTCCAAGTTATATAACCTTAAACAGAAAACATCCCCACTATTAAAGTAGTAGGATCTAAAAAAGTTTTATACTGGTCTAAGCTGTATAACCTTAAACTATTTGAAAATAGTTTAGGTATTACAACCATCAACTATTTACAATGTTTCTTGGATGAATGAACTTATACTATTTAAAATTGTTCAATTCTAATCAACCATAAACTGAAAATAACCTAGTCTAAACTGTACGACCATAAAATATGAACCATGGTACTGTCATTTTGAACATAAATTATTTTCATCCCTTATAGTCCAAGATCCATGAATTTAAACTAGAAAAATTTGTAGTCTAAGATATATGAAATAAAACTGAAAATTATAATGCCCTCATTTAACAACATTTAAGTCATGACTTACCCTATAATGTAGGATGACCCATTTGACAAATATGGGAGATAAAATTACATTGCACCATTTAAATCAAGGATGCCTTATATGATTGATAACGGATGATAAAGAAATTAATATATAAAATTCTTTATGTTAAACTACATCTTTTCCCCACAAAATTAGAATTGTATGCCTCATATAAAATGTGTGGAATGATCTAAAAGGAGATTTTTTTATCATGTTATGTTTTACTCTGATCTTACCGCATTAAATGAGCATGAAATACCTCATACGATATGAGATGAACAAAAAACAATGTCCTTAGAACTTGATATTTAAAATTTTTCCCTACCCCATTTCATAAGAAAATGATTCCCAAGGAAAATCATGGGATGCATCAATTTTATCATTAGAGAGGATTTCCCCCACATTCTATGATGGTATTCTACCATACTATGTCCTAGACCTACATGTGTCTATATTTCTAATCCCATTGGATACATAGAGAAGGCTAGAAATCATTTATTTAGGCATAGCTAAAAATTTATCAACCCTTGGGATATTTTTACCAATTTAAAGTCCAAGAATTACATCCATAAATTATGATTAGTTCATGTCAATGTATTTTTGTGGTATGTAGGCCAACAAGTCCTCTTTTCACTTCAGGACCTCCCTATTATATGATACACATTTCCCTTCTGCCCAAAGTCTTCATAGTTTAATATTCCTAAAATTAAACTATTTTCCACATTCACCTTGTTCATATAATTTTGAATATAAACTATGTGCCATTACTTTTGAGGTATCTATGTTGTAGGTGACACTACATTCCCTCTTTTCACATCAGTTTCTACCTGTATCATTCCTTAAAAATAACCAAAAACAATATCCTAGTCCAAAAATCATGACATTAAATCATTTTATAATTTTCTAAACATCATAACTTTAAACTGTTTTCCTTGGCCCAAGACATATTACTTTAAACTATGTGCAACTGGATTTAGTATTTCTTTAACTGTCATAGAACCTCCTTGGATACTCCCATGTAGTATTTTTAACTATTTTCACAAGAAGAACCTCCTTAGAGTACCCACCACTATTTTCCACGATTAATCACCCTAAACATTTGGTGTTTCCCCCCATTCACATGGTTCACTTTATCCTTGGTGTTTCAGCCAGGCTATACTTTCACCTTTACCAAGAACTACGAGTTTCTTGATTCCCACATTCATGATATATGTAGCGGCACATAGATTTTTTTTCTATGGGACTATCCATTGATTCAATACAAACCCATTAGTTACTTGTGGTGATATCACCCCAAGTTGTATCCCATGGGCCACCTTTTTAGGTATCAATCACATTTATTTTTATTGAACCCTTAACAAGACATTATTTTGTCAATACATGACATGATAAATAAGAGAGAGGGATTCACAATCTGCAAGACCCTCCAACATCCTCTCACACAATATTAAATTGTAGCCTAACACCATATAAATAATAGATACCTCATATGCCAAAATTAGAGGATTTGATATCCTTATTTTAGAGGATAACACCTACATTGTCAGTCTCCTAACACAACAACCTCCAGAATGATATGTGTCTTGATTATTATCCCCATCAGATATTTAGTGATGCATGGATATTTCATCCGAGGCCCACTCCCCTTCATCAACTTGTTATGGGGTTCTCTCTTCCCCAACAACATGAGGTCAACTAGGGGTATAGTTTGTTGAGTTGCTTGTGGAATAGGGTCTCTTTGGACCTCAATTCACAATGGGTTATCACACTTTTTTCCATACAGGCCACCTTAGGACACCCATTCTCCCATCAAATAAATGGAATCTAACCTTATACAAGTAGCATTACCCTGTAAAAAAAACAAGGGAGCCTCAAGAATAATGTATGGGATGATATTGAAAAAATGTTACCCCATATAAAACTGAAATTCCACATACGATAAATATGGGATGACCAAAAAAACATTACCCCGTCTAAAATCACAATGAAACATGAAAAACATTTGCTATGATTAATAAAAAATGATACACTTTATAAAATTGGATTCCTCCAAATGAGATTTGATTTGATATCATCATCAAAGAGGATGTCACTCCACTGGTGTTGATACAATTCCACACTGCATATTAGAACAATGTGTGAATGAATTACCATTCTTGTGGGATACGTAGTGATTCTTGGATATCTTATCCTAGGATTTACCCAACCATCGACTCATCTTGAGGTCTTTCCCCACTGAGTCTGGATGGGTTAATTCCTACAACTGTGGTCATCTTGTATGTTTAAGTGTGTGGAAGAGTAGATCCCATGGAACCTAATATTCCCTCCAAAAAAGTCTCCACTTCCACTTTTATGCTTCACACTTTATCCTATTTGGATAATCATCATCCTCCCGATATGAACATGATAACTAATGGTAATGGGCATATGAAACACTAACTCACATACCATCATGGTATTATTCCATGATGGAAATTCAATAAAAAAATTGCGACTCCCATATTTCAAACTCATTCAATGATAGATCATTTATTATATCTCCCAATCAGGAACTGATATAGGTGTTGAACCTTTTTTTTGAACATGTTTAGTTGTTTTTTCCTACTCATAGGTCATCCCATTTTCACTATCATGGTATCAAAATTTGTGATATCACTCATGATATTTTTGGGTCACTTTATCCTCATGTTTTTTTCTCCCCTACAAGAAATTTGAGCTTCACACCATTATTTTTTTTCTCACACTGAGCATGTCTCACATGGGATTAGCAGTCAAGAAGGATTTTTCATCAAACAATAATGAGAAGTTTGAGTGCTCTATTGTCTGAAATATAAAACTTTAAACTAGTCACCCATGTCTCGGAATCATGATATTAAAATGTGTCTATATACCTTGAGGAATGTTTTGGGTAGTGTTGGGCCCCCTTTGTCCTCAGTTATTGTAGGGTAGTTACTCTTCCATGCTACATGTGTCCCTTTCAAGTATTTACACCATCAGCTTGAACTCTAAAACCTCAAACTATAAGAAAAGTATTGATCATGATGACCATAATATATGTTCATATTTTTTCAAGGATGTTTTTTGTGTCATTAAAGGGGCCCCAGTCCAATCCTCTTACATAAATAAATCTTTCATTAATGTAATAGATGTTCCATTGAGACAACTATTCCATTTGTACAAGAAATATGACCTTAAACTATTTTTAATCATTCTAGACTATACTACATTAAACAAAGAGATTAGGTCCAAGCAACATAACACTAAAATGTGTACAAGCTGTCTCCATGATATTCAATTTGGTAGGGTCTCCTAAGATCCTCAATCATGTCAGGTAAGCTATATCCTATGTCATAAATGTCCCATTTGATACACAAAGCATATGGTCTGACCTCTATGAAATTAAACTATTATCCTAATATCCTTGTTAGAAAAAATTAATCTTTAAGCCTCAGCATACCAATCACATGATGTTATACTGCCTATCTACCATTGTCAATGTATGATGTTGAACTATGTTTCAATCATCCTCATTACATGGTGTAAATATTTAAGGCTTTTTAGGCACTTGAAATTTGGTCTATTTCATTTAGTACTAGTCACATACCGCATCATTCATGTTCATTAACTATCACTCAACATCTGAGTTGATCCTTCCCTTATAAGATGAGTTTGACCTTTTTTATACTATTATTCCCACCCTACATGTTCAAATCCATGGCTAGGTAATTTTGAGAGTGTTGAAATGAATTTGAACATTCGATAATTTCATCTCGATGGTTCACATGACCCATTATTTTGATCCACATAAAATTTCACATCTAAAGGCCCCCCTGATATCATGGTCCCATGCCACACTATCTCACCAAACTTACTAGGCCACATCTCAAAATAATTAAGAAGAAACATTGAGATAGGGCCTATTTTTCGAACATAGTCAGTTTTATAACCACATTTTCCCCTATAATATATATAATTATAATGTATTATTTGTTTTGAACATTGTCGGCCATTATCCTCTATCATAATACCACCCCCATTTACAAAAACATACACAGATACATTGGTACCCTGATACTTGAGCGGATAAAGATATATCTCAAAGGGAATTGTCGATCCCCACGAGATGGCAACTAGTAGATTGAATCGTACAATGATAATATGGGTATGGTTTTACCAGATAACAATAGAAAAAATAGAAAAAAATAATTATTCTGAAATGATAGAACCACAGGGAGAATAGTACAATAATTCAAATAGGTACAAACAACCCAATATACATATTCAATTTACCAATAAAAAGGAAGGTCTAAAACCAAATTCCCCACAAGAAACCTCTCCTTAAGAACCAAATATCAATAATAGGTACCACCTCTATATGTAAATTTAACCTTACTCAAACCTAATAATAGATAATTTAAAAACCCCTAATGTCATAAGTAGGGTTTGAGCTAAAATCCTAGTAGGGCCTCACCAAGGATTCTAATAGAATATTCCATCATTAATTAACCAAATAAAGCATTATATTTTAAATAAAATAGTCTTGAATTTTCAAGAGAATATTGAACAAAAAACATTATTTTACATTTAAATTGATTGAAGTATTCAAAAAAATTTCTTCATAATTTTTATTATATAAAATAGTTTATATAAAATCATAAGGGATGTGTAAAAAAATTATAATAAATAAAATATTTAAAAATAATCAAAAGAGAGAAAAATCGTCATTTTATAAGAGGTGACATACTTCCAGTTTATAATATCCCCACAAAATAGAATATGTGATCATAGAAATATGTGTACACACGTCCCTTAAACACTTGTTAAATTGAACTCATAATCCTCCCATTGAGGATGTGACCTACTTCATATGTCTGGATAGAGTAGTAAAACATCAATATTCTGTTGTCCGGAAACACATACAAACTACATAGTCATACAAGTTCTAAAAAAAATTAATTAATGTGAACTATTAAAAACAAAATATCACATTTCAAATTTAAATATATGACTTTTCATTTAAAAATAAAATCACATTTTTAATCAATTCAAGATTTTTTTAAAAATAAAATGAATGGGTTCATATCAAAAAAAAAGAAGCCATTTTTCTCAAAAAAAATTTAATCAATTTCACAATTTAAATCCCCCAATTTAACTTCTCAAATTTCCATCAAATTCCATAGTCACGCCTCCATTCATTGGAATTTATGGTTTTAAAAAATTTAATTCCAAATAAAATTTATGCTATAATCTGTAGTGAATTAGTTTTTTCACAATATAATTGAATAATTTTAATATAAAAAATGAAATTTAGGGTTATTTAATTTTCACTATGTAAATGGAACCACCTAACATAGATCACAGAATCATGTAACACAACTTATTTAATGGGATTCTCTAATGAATAATGATGATAACAAAGATTGAGAAATAAACCCTAGATTCAATATCTTATGCAAAGGAAATTAGATCCTCCAACAAAAACGTGAACTATCAAACCGAATAGAGGAGAGAGGAAGAGAGTTTGATAGAAATAATGTAGAAGGAAAAAATATTGGGAAGGAATCAGAGAATTATCACATAGCTTTGATCCACCTTAGAAAGGTTATAGAGGATCCAAAATTGGTTCATGGGAGCCCTACCAATATGGAAAATTATAATATGGAGAGTTAGGCCTAAGAGGGTGGTAAAAGGGGGTTTGGGAAATTTTATAATAATTTTCATTATAATTAGATATTGCAAGCATGGTTAGATTGGTAGGGTCATATATGTTTCAAAAATGTGTGCCCTAACTGTGTGCCTATGATGATGGGGTTGTACAGTTTCTCCTTGGTGGGTGAATAGTTAGAAAAATTGTTCATCATTCATGAAAACCACCAATGGTTGGGTTTTCGATGTTTATGCTGGGTGGGGGCATAGTTTCGGAAAACTATGTCCCAACTATTCATAACCTAGAATCTAAAAAAAATTCCACATTTTCTCCCAAATCATCTCTAAATAAAACAAAACCAGAACAATATTCAAATATAGTGAAAGGATTAAATAAAAATAATAATATTATATTACAAAATTCCCACCATATAAATGTTTTTCCCCTTTAAATATGTTAAGAAACTTTTATTTCAAAATAATGAGGCCACTACTTCCTAACATGTTCATACCTCTCCCACACCTCATGAGTATCATAACTACGCTTCCATAACACTCAAACCACATGTATAATCTTGTTATGAAGTTCCTTGGTTTTGGAAACAACTATCCTAAATGGATTCTAAGTCGTGGATAAATTAACCTTGACATGAAGATCACTCCAGCTTAGAAAATGAGATGGATCAGAAAGATAAATTCACAACTATTATACATGGGCCATAATCTGTATCGAATTCAACTATGAATGAAGTGAAAAATGGTAAGCCACTTCCCCTGCCTACTCAACAACCACAAAATAACTCATAGAATAAGGAGAAATGTTCCCTTTCCTCCCAAGATTTCAATGACCCAAATGAGGTTAATCTTTCAAGAAGACCTGGTCAACAACTGAACACTCCAATAACATACAATGACGATCCACATAATACTTATAATGGACCTGTGTTGTCAAAATTCTCTAACAAATCACCTGATTATTTGTATTCATATCTTGAACCAAGTTCATCCCAACCAAAGAACATTCACTAATATCCATCAAACACATCCAAGACATGCAACCCCAACCATACAAGGAATCAAAAGAAGATATTTTCACCACTGATCAATATCATTTATTATAATAAAATTCAAGCAACGCCACATGGTTTTCTAAAACCCCAACAAAGTCAATAACACAGGCATGAAGTATTTCTTCATTAATATATATAGCTCTTTATTTTTTTCCATCTGACTGTGGATGGAATTCCATAGTCAAAAAAACATAAGATCACAGTGCATCCGAAAATCCTCTCCAAACATGATAAGTAAAACTATCATCTATGTGATAGAGTATATCATATATAACTCCATGAAAAAGAATAATATCTTTCACATAGATATTTCTTATTTATTAAAATTTGGTTGTATAAATAAGTGGTATAATGTGAGATGATTTGGTTAGCCTATCAATCACAACCCATTTAAAATTATTCATTCACTAGTTTTGTGGTAACCCTTATGAAAAATTAAATGACATCTCCTCTCAATTCCAAATTGGCACTAGAAGTTTCTAAAGAAACCCCAAAAGAGTTGGGTGATCAGCCTTGACCTATTGGAATGTGTAGCAATGAGAGACACAATCAGCGATGCCTTATCTCATAAATGACAAAGAAATCATCACTACATGTCATAGAACATCTTTACAGTTTTGAGGATCACTTCCCAATAGTAATTATAGTAATCCCCATCACATTTTGTCTTACTAATAATGACCCCACAAAATTATTCTAATAGCATAGAATTCCCTCCATGAAGAAATACCACCCACCAAAGGTATCCATGCCATAAAAATATTCTCTACTGAAATGGAAGTCATTTTCAAGAAGCTATTATTGAATAATCTACATGAGAATAGTATATTTCAGCTGAACACTAGATAAGGGAACCTCCCCCCCTAATTTTGTGGCCCCCATATGTAATTATACAAAAAGATCATTACATTTCCAATCCTTAAATGAAAATTTCATGGTGTGGGTTGGATTTTTTCCTCTAAATGAATCTCAGATGAAATTTTCTTTCCATAGGGTATAGGTGATGTGAAATAAAATATATCATAAGTGTACCATCCAAAACCTTGGGCGATGATTAAAATATTATTAAGATAATAATAAACTCAAGATATTTTGGTTGGAATTCATGGTAATTCTTTCTATAAAAAGGTAATGTAATCAATAATTAAGTGCATAAATTTTGGATTCAAGTTCAATGTCATATGTCATGAAATTCTTCTCATGTGGACTAAGATGTCAAGTGAAATAGGCCACGACATGATCACCCTGCATAAGAAAATAGCCCAAACCATAAAATGATCTATCGCATAAGACCATATTGCCCCACCCACCCTTTTGAAGAGTCATCACTAGTGAATTATTCAAAAAATGTTTTAGAACATCAAAATAACCCTAACACTTTTCATCACAAACAAACATTATTCCCTTTTGATTTATGCAATTCTATTGATAATCCTTCATTGAGATTTTCTTTAAATACCGAAAATAATATTCAACTAATCCCATGAATATTTGATTCTTAAAAACATTACATGGTAGCTCCTATATCATAATATATATTACATTTTCAGGATCAACGAAACCACTATGTTATGAAAATACATCTCCCAATAATATCACTTCCTAAATCCATAAATCATATTTTGATATCTTAGCATATAATTGGTGATTTGAAAAAAAAATCAAAACAACTCTGAAATGATGCACATGATCCTACTTTGAATTAGAGTAAAAAAGGATTTCATCAAAAAAGTCCACAAAAACAGTATCAAGGTACTTATGGAATATCATATTAATCATATACATAAAGTATACCGTAGCATTGGTGAGACAAAAATACATACTAGTGTAATCATAATAGTCGTTCCTAATCTAGAAGGACATTTTTTGAATGTCATATTCTATTATTCTGGATTGATACTAACTAGATAAAAGATAAATCTTCTAGAAACACATTTCCCCTTTCAACTGGTTCAATTGATAGTCAATATGTGGTAAAGGATATTTTTCTATTTTTTGTAACTCGATAAGGAAAAGTGACCCATCAACATTCCTCGTAATGAGAATTGGCATCTACCATGTCGACATACTCAGGAAAATGACGAATTCCTCTATAATATCATCCAAATGATTCATCTAATCCTTCACTTCATCTAGTTCCATGTCATAAGAAAGATTACTTAATGGATGAGTAACAGAAACTAAATCGATAGAGAACATTTTCTCCCGTAATAGTTGTAAACCAGAGAAGTTAGAAGGAAAAACATTGGGAAACTCTATAATAAATGGAGGGATATCATCAAATAAAGACAACAACTATATATCTAAAGTTGAAAAAGATATCACATTCCCTAGATATGGATAATAAGGTTTGGCTCAACTCATCCATGGTACCCATACTCCCAGAAAGATAGGACACACACCATCAAACATAGGAAAGGAGACTCATTAAAGATAACAATAAATCTGAGCTTTTTTTTAAAATGAGACCATCCATCCAAAATATTAAATCAAGAGGATTCATGCAGAAAAATATAAAATCCCTATAAAGATTAATCTCTAATAAATAGAACACACATATGGGAAAACTAAGACCCTTATCTCTCTTTGTTGTGAAGGTTTTAGTAATATCCATCACATAAAATTAAATATCTATAATATGATTAATCAGATTCCCAATAAGAGTCAAAATGAAACATAGGGATTCCCCAGTATTAAATAATGTAGTTATTAAATTTAAAGAAATAGTTATGGTACCTCTCACAATCACTGGACTCATATATTCTTCCACTAGAGACTCTTCTACTGCATGAAGAAGCTTTATCCTAGATGCTTGTGGCTAGAATCCATTTAAAAAAAAATCTATAAAAAATGTAGTAATTTTTGGTGAATATGATCCCATGATACAATGAGTTAGTTGAATAGAAATGAAAGAACTTATGAATGTGGCTTGGATGTCTATGAGAACCACCTTCCTTGGGTGCCATAGTACAACCCTATTTTGAGTTTCCTAACTTACCACAGTGGTAAAAAATCAATGGGCCAATTCCATGTACTGAACGGGGTATAGAAAAACCCTTCAATTGCTAACCAATAGGTGAACCATCCAAATTTACCTTTCCTTTTAATGATTCTATGTAATTTCTAGTGGGATAAAAGGGAACTACAATCGATACTAAATTTATAGATAATTCTATCTGAACCACCAATGCTCTATCCAGAATATCAATATAAGAAGGAATATTCATCAAGAAAACATTAGAATGAAGATTAGACTGATGTATCATATCAAACCACAAATTATTTATCTTATCATTTGATAAAATATCAAATGAAAACTACAGTATCTCAGAAAAATTATTTTCATATCCTATCATGGTCCATCATGTTTTTTGATTTTGAAAAACTCAATACCATTATACAACACCATCAACACTATATAGAACTAGTTGGTGAAAATAGGTTTAAAATATTCCCACAATAATCCATGATACTTCTTTTTCATCACCATAATGTCCATCCATATACTTCTAAATCCCTCTATCATGAAGGTTTCATATTTTACCTTGAATTCATCATTCATTTTCTAGAACTCAAATAGAACCTTAATATTTATTAGCAAATCAGTATCCTTTTGGTTATTTTTTTGATCCATGTAAAACTAGGGGATTTATCAAAAAAAAACTTATGAGAATGAATTATGAATTTCTCCCAATGAGTTTCCATACCTAGAGCCTGAATGGGAGTGGGTGCATTTGACAATATGAGAGCTTGGACAACATATATAATTACTTCAACCAGATTCGGGTACATGGGAGTATTTTTTTACTATAGTTCATCAGTAGATTCGTCTTGGGTCCTATTAAATTTTTTTAAGGTAGGATGTCTCAAAAAATCATTAGAAAACACTAAATAGAAAAAAGGATACTCAAAACAACTCTCATAAAAGACAAATAATGAAAATTTATCCTAACATGTAGATAAAATAGATTATAATTTCAATCTATACACATCAAAAGTAGGAATAATAAAAGAGAAATCCTTAATAAATATTTCATAAACCAACCTGAGAGACTTAAGGATTATTATAGTGAGATCTATCTATACACTCTATGATAACTACCTCATTATTCTAGAAATTATTACACAACATTTTACAAACATAATGAAAATATTCATAACTAGATCATTTGATACCTCGTTTTCATGAAACAACATAGATATACTAGTACCCTAATACCTAAGCTAATACTGAAATATCCCTATGGTCGTTCATAATAACTATGGGTTAGAAACTAACACCGCATATCATACAAGATAAGGTGGGAATTCGTTTTTACATATAACAATAGAAAAAATAGAAACAAGTCCATATTTTTAAAAGAAATCTCCATAAGAAGAATAGTACTGAGAGAAAAATAGGTACAAACAACCCAATGTTCCATAAAATTTGACGTTAAGAACCAAAATACTTAATAAGACACAACTCTCTAAGAAGAATAGATCCACAATAAGAACCCCCACAAGTGAAATTTTACCCTTTCTAAAAATTGGATCGAGGTGATCTAAAAACACCAGAAGGAATAGGTATGGTGTAAGATAAAATCTCAGAATGGTTTCACCAATTATTCCATTAAAATATGTCACAATTAATTAACCAAATAAATATTTCAATTATAAAAAAAACTAGAATAGTAGTTCCAGTGTAACTTTGAGGAAAATAGTTTTTTACATTTCAATTGATTGAAATCTTTAAAAAAATACCTCTATAAACAGTTTATATAAAAAATTTTATATAAATTCAAAAGGGATGTGAAAATTAGTTTTCAACGAATTGAATATGTCAAAATAATTAAAATATAGAAGAATAGACATCTTCTAAGAGGTACAACAGTTCTAGGATATGTGATCCTCATAGACTCTAATAGGTGATTGCGAAAATGTGTATATACATATACCTCATACACTATTCTAAGATGACTCATCTCTATGCCTTTAGGGATGTTGCTTACTATATATGTTGTGTTAGTGTTATAAATCATCAATATTGTGTTTTCCTGAATATCTCAATAACAACATAGGCTTCCATGTTCACTAAAAAAAATAAAAAATGTGAAATTTGATTTAAAATTGTTTAAAATACTATTATCCCATTTCTCATAACAATATTCTAATTTGTATTTTAAAACCAACATGAATTATAAATCAATTCATGCATTTTCTTGGATAAAACCAATGGGTTATTTTTTAAAAAAAATTAATCTATATTTCTAAAATATAAATATTAAATTAATTTTAAAAATAAAATTCCACATTTTAAATTAAATAATTTAATTTTACAATTTCCCATAAAATTCAACAAACACACAAAAATTCATTAGAAATTTGGGTTTTCCAAAAATTTTATGCCAAAAAAAATTTAAACCACAATGAAAAATGAATTATTTTTTCACAATTTAATTCAGGTGTAATTTAATTGAAATCAATCAATTTAGGGATAAATAAATTTTTAACATTTAAATGGAACAACCTACCATAGATCATAGGATCATATAACAAAAAATCTGTAATGGGATTCAACAACAAAGAAAGATGAAAATATAGTTCAATTAATTAACCATAGATTACAGATCCTTAAAAAATGAGAATATATCCTATGAAAACAAATAGATTGATCAACCCATAAGTATGAGAGAGGAAGAGAGTAGCGGAGGTGGAACATGGAAGTAAAACATACTAGGATAGGATAAACTGATTATTACCAATCTTCGATCCAACTTGGAATGGGTTTGGGGGAGCCCTAATTGGTTCTTGAGAGCCCTCCCATCATTGATAATCATAATATGATGAGTAAGGCTAGAGAGGGAGGTAATAAGCTTTCTCGATAAATTATTGATGAATTTTTTGAATAATTATATCCCACATGCATGGTTAGTTGAGAAGGGACACACAATTTGTGACACTATGTACCCTTCCTTGTGGGGTATCACAATTTATCCAAGTATGCTGTATAGTTTTAAAAATCATGTTCCAGATATGCAATCCCAAACAATTTGGGTTTGCATGGATTACCCTTGGGGGCGCACAATTATGGAAAACAGTGTGCCAACCATGAAAATCTCATAATTTTCAAAATAATTCCATATATTCACCTGAAGCCTCCCTACATAAAACATAACCAAATAATGATAAAAATAGGGATTGAGAAGTAATGAAAATAGTTACAGTATGTTTCACCCATCGAGTTTCAAATATTGGGAATCATGATTAATGCACTTGATTACACTATTTTATAGTAAAATTTGACACCCTTGGCATTACACCACTTTTATGATATCACACATTAGGAAAGAATGTTGAATTTTTAAGGAGCCCCATTCTCTATCCATAGCCCCTGTCATCCATGAAACTCCATGTTATCAATAAGAAGATTCAAATCATGAGTGATTTTCCATTTCATGACACTATCATATAAACAAAGAATTACACGATCATCCCTTATTTCCCATATGGAGTATTGATCATGTGGTTTTAGGGATTATTCATTGGTAGTCTCATAAATGTGATTTATTTTTGGTAGTAAATTGTCGATAATGAAACTTGTCCATGATTATGATCCTTGAGAAAATAAATATGAAATATTTATCATGGGTTATCCACACCCTGGATATTCTCTGGGTTCCATCCAAAAACCCCGCTGTAGTTCAATCCCATCAATAAATAATTTCATCTCAACCAGCCTATATTAAGATGAATCTAGTGTCATTTTCCACTCCTCCAGGTCAGCTGCCTCTTCCCCATATTTATAATTAAATTTTCATCTCTAATCCACATCTCGTCTTATTCTATTAGTCACTCTACCACTAGTGATGTCTCTTCCACTATCTTAAACTCTACTATCCGGATATGTTCTCTCAATTGGAAAATGATATCATATTGAGTGGTGATGATGGTCACATTATCCCACACCACCCCTTTTAAATGGTGTATCTCTTATTTATATACCTAAATCACTATAGATCCATCATATTAGTATTTTTACAATAATGTTTCTATAATCTTCCAATTGGAATGTGCCTACTCGATGAGGAATTATCAAGATAGCATGTAAATGATTCCAAAGTCCACCCCACTAGTATATATACTAACTTGAAAATGGATTAGATATCCCAAGTAATATGGTAGGTCAACATTCGAGGTGTAGGTAATAAAGTTTAGCACACACCCATATGCCTTGTGATGAACATACTTGTTCACCTCGATCACATCAGAGCTGGAGTCATTTAATTCTTCAACCAGAACAGTCTTGTATGGAGGGAATACCAGCAAGACTTCCATGGATGGGTCATCTAAAGGATGGTTCTAAGGTGGGATGAGATTCATATTTAGGGGGAACAGAACCTAACTAACCCCATTATTTACAACAATATCCCCCACTACGTCCTGTGGAACCACCGTGGTTAGCAGAACCATTGTAATAACACTGTATTTAAAAATTATATTTACTTACTGAAAAAATATTTTTTATAATATATCAAATTATACACATACAAAATATTTAAGAACTAAAAAACCTTATCTCATTAAAAATTATCCTTAATTTAATCAGCTATGAAACTTATTAAAAGGACTAACATTACAAATGGACAAAACATATAAAATAAAAAATCTAATGTGAGAACATATGGAACACCCCAATTCCTTAGAATCAACTCCCTGGATGAAAAACTATCAAAATTAAAAAATATATATAAGTAAATCAATGTTAGCTAATCCACCCCATGAAACAACCACCATCACACCCCATACCCATAGGGAATTCACGTCTATTAAAAGGGGTTACATGTATATGTATTAGTAACTTATAGTTTAATTCTTTTTTATTAATGAAATTATTATTCCATAAATTCTACTTTAAGAATATTTTTTTCTTAATGCAATACATGTTTCATTTAGATGAATTTGAGAAATTTATTTCTAGAAAAAAATGCGTAAATTTATTTTCTAAAAATATATACATTTTTATATTCAGATAAGGTATTCGAAAGAATATTTATTTTAATAAAATTGAATTTTAATATACTATTTTCTAAATAAAATGATCAAATAGTTTTATATTGTCATATAAATTTTTTTAAGTGGTAAAAATATAATTGTGCCATAAAACCTATTACATTTCAATAATAAAATGTTTTATACATAAATTTTAAAATTTTAAAACATTGAGGATTTTTCTGATAAAATAAACATTATATTTTAAATCAGAACATTTAAATTAGTTTCAGGTGAATTAAAGAGAATTTTATAAAATAATTATTTTTAAATGAATATTAAAAATAAAATGTTAGGTTTTCGGTTTGTTTTATGACATCATATTTATGTCACATTGATGTAATAGTTAATTTTCCAAAATCTTGGACCAAATATATGTTATTTTTAAATATTATCTATTTTAATATATTTTAATCAATTTACCGACCTATATGTGACCATACAAATTCTAGAAGTGTTATTTGGATTTTAAAAACATTAATCTATGAAAATTTAATTTTCTATTCCATAATAAGTATTAAAAAATGGTTTTTCCATTCTATTTTACAATAATGACATAAATTTTGACTCATATTTCCAAATCCATGAGAAAAAACCATTGGTAATCCAATGGTTGTGAATTTAACACAACCGTGACTTCCAAGATCCATATTTAGAAATTATTAAAGAAATCCTCCAACTATTATATAATTACACACCAATTTTAGAGTTTCCATCCACTAAATCCAAGATTTTATACTTAATTTTCCTCCCAGTGATTCCCCTAGATGTTACCTTAATACCCCAAGGTTTTGACCTCATGTTTGAAGAATAACTCTTTAAGGTAAGGGAAATATTCACTTCTCTTTTTCATTCAAGTTCCATTTTTTATGATATGTCATATTTTTTAAAAAATAATTATTTTTTCCAATTTATTTAATCTAATTACTATAATAATTAATTTAATCAATGGGATACCCTTTTACCATCCCATTTCCCCTTTCCTCGGTCCATATTTATAAACTCTTCATGTTGTTAAATTTATTTCACTCTTTCATTTAGAAATATTCTTTTATTTTAATTTTGTGAATAAAAAAACCTTTTTCTTATTCCATGGGTATTAATATAGATGTAATGTAATTTATTGATTCTAGTAGTTACATATTTTTACCCCACATTTCAGATTTTTTCTGTTAAGAACGATGTAACGATCATTCCTTTAAGGGATTTTCTAGGACATGATTTTGATAATCAGCGCATTGATTATTATAAAATAGTCATTAGTTAAAAGACTTATTATTATACATGTAGTTAATATGAAATTATTAAATACGAAGGGAGAACACTAATAGTAATCTATTTCAGTGGTTAATGGATGTAATCCCCAAGGATTAAATTTTTTTCGATACATTGGTGAATAACCCTAAAAATTTTCATTTACAACACCTTAGTGATAAACCATTTTGATATGCTAATGAATTACTCATTTTTATGTTATATCCAAATTTATATTTTATGTCTCATGTTATTTTTATTATAATACGCTTCATGTTCTCTTCATTAAGTTATATTTTTATACAATATGTTATTACTGATATTTATCATGCTTCCATATTGAATGCCTCCCTTACTCTCTTACTAGGCTCATGATAACCCTTTCCCTTGATGTACGTCCCCCAGATATGAGATGAAGTAAAATTAACATAGGGAGAACCCATGATAAAATATTTCACATCTATTAGAATATTGTTTTATGTTTTCAGGTATTATATTCTTCATTTCAATTAAACTAAAAATTAAAATATCCTATATTTTTCCATGTAATTAAAAGTTTATGTAATAAAATGATGGGATTCTATAGTTGGTATCAAAAGATAGTTTATATATATATAATACAAGATATAAAATATTTAGTATTAAACCTAGTTAAAAGTATAAATATACTAAAACATAATGGTATTTTCTGAGTATTAATTAAGTGGCTTAAATGAAAATACATTCATTTATTGATAAAATAAGTAGATATGGATTTTCAACTGATGTACCTAGTAATAACACCTAAAACTACACATTTATTCACACTGTATTAAAAACTATTGTATGAAAACATGTCCTACTTCACAACTAGTTCAGAACATCCAATGTATTTGTTTTGTTAATCAAAAAAATTTATGAACAATAATGAATGATATATATAGAAAAAGTAATTTTTGTCAAATAATAACAAATTTAATAATGATGTTTTAGCAAATAAAAACCCATTAGAAATATAAGATTCCTAAATTTAACCCATTTCTCACTAGGGAATTATTATTTTTTAAAAATGGTGGGATAAAGGAAGAATAATGTAAATGATGTGTAAAATAGATGACACACTGGTGGCCTTCCAATGGTTGTTGAAATGGAAAAATTTATGAGGATGATTAATCAAATATCTTTCACTATTAATAATAAGATGAATCATGTTGAGGGACCATATTCATCTTTAAATAAAAAACATTATATTGAGTATTTCTTATATCAATTAACACCTTAATTTATTGGATCTACATAAACATTGATTTTAGAACAATGGTTTTAACTGTATAAAAGAAATTTTATGCACTCTATTATTTGAAGCTATAGAAAACCACCCTAACATTATACCTCCTATAAGGAGAAGCATATCAGTGGTGTAAGCTGATTAAAATCACAAATCCATTAATGGAGACTGATGTTATGGATTATGAAGAGTTTATGGAAATATTTATCAAAAAAATTCTATCTATTAGATGTGATAAAACATAGATAAAGAATTATTTGAGTTGAAGTATAAGGAAAATAAATCATTAGGAAGATATGATATGAAATTTAAAAGACTTTCTCTATACACCATTAACATTGTTATGGGTCAAAAGGGAAAATTTGATAGATTCTTCGGTGGACAGAGAACCCATTTTTGTATGAGTATAGAAAAATGAGAATATGGAATTTATGAGAAGATAGTATATAGTTCATTGAATATTTAATTGGATCTTGTATAAAAAAACTGGTCATATAGGCTGAATGAAAAAAAATAGATAAATAGATCCAAAATAATGAAAGAACAATGATAATGTAAGTGGTGAAAATAAAGTGAAACTACCCACAAGAAACAATTGTCGACAGATGAATTTGTGGAAAAAATTTAGGAATGTAAAGTGTTACATGTGTATAATGAATTTCTATATAGATCAAAATATCATGGGTATGTGAATCCTAAACAATAACAAAAAAGGTGATATGGTGTTATCCCAAATATAAGTTTTTTCATTATGTTTGAGAAACTTTGTAACTGTTCCAATCAATGTAAAAATCATAAGATATTGGTGGGAATCCACCATCAACTTCGCCACAAGCCAAGAGAATAATGTCAGAATATTTTATCATGATGGATAAAGTAGAGGCTCTAAATTATGTGGTTTAAGGTACAATCATTGTGATCTAAAATATTGTAGGTAAATTGTTTGATTTTTGTTCTATGAAATCCTTTATTTCATCCATGTTTGAAAATAATACATAATCAATCTCGAAGCTTCTTGATGTAAATTTATCAGATATGACTCTTAGAGGGACTATCCTAGTATTAATAGTGCATTAAAACTCCATTATTAACATAGGCATGTACAATATCATTAAAAATAATTTATTTATTCCCATGGTATAATTATACTCTATGCTAGGTTTGGAATGGCTATCAAATTATAATGCTAGGATCAATTGTAGGAGAATGAAAATTTTAGTAGTTTGGAATAGAAAACCTATTGTTATTTTCAATGGAGAGATATTACATTATGAGAATTTTATAGAATTACCTCCCATATAATTCTTTATGAATGATATTAGTGAAGCTAGAGAAGTAAATTAAAGTATAAGGGTAGAAAAAATCCCAAATATTCTAGACTACATTTGATGTAATTGTTGAATAATTACATAGAAATCCCCTAGAATGATAGGTTGAGTACTCCATTAAACTCATACCTAGATCGAATATGATATCTAAGACCCCATATAAAATAAAAAATTTGGGGTTAGTGGAATTAAGGAAAGATATTCAACATCTTCTATAAATGGTATTTATCCAACCATATGTTTCCTCTTAAGTAACACTTGTTCTTCTTTAAAATATGAAGGATGGATCGATGCGTCTATTTATTGATTATAGAGAACTTAATGGAATCACAAAGAAGAAAATGTCACCTCTACCATGGATTGATGATTTATTTGACTAGATTTGTGGGGCACCATTCTTATTTAAGATTGACCTATGGTATAGGTATCATCAATTGAGGCTGAATAATTAATATGTTCAAATTACTGCCTTCCAAATATGATATAGGGATTATGATTTTGTGGTTATTCCCTTCATATTGGCTAATTCTATAGCTATATTTATAGATTTGAGAAATAGTTACACTAAGGACTAGCATGAAAAATTATTCATAGTTTTTATTAATGATATTATAATATAATATATTAGTCATGAAGTGTTTGATGATTATCTATGGGTAATACTAAAAACTATGTGAGAGGAAGATATTTAGAAAATTCATAAATTATGAATTCTGGTTACAAAAAGTCGCATTCTTGGGGCACATTATAACTAATGAAGGAATTTCATTTCACCCTTCCAAGGAAAAGGTTATAAAATAGTGGTTTCATCCTAAAATAATAATTTTTATTAGTATTTTTCTTGGTTTATAAGGATTTATTGAAGGTTTTTAATTTCCCTTTTAGGGATTTCTAATCCTCTAACAAAGTTAACATGAATAGAGGATATGTTTATCTAGGAAAATAATCTTGAAGAATATTTCCATGAACAGAAGAATATATTGGTTACAACACAAAAATTAACTATAAGCTCTATCAAATATTATCTTATATTTATATTAATGAAACTATGAATGAGATTTGGAGTGTTCTCATGAAAAACAACAATGTGAACACTTATGTATCTGAATAGTGGAATTATAGTTGAAAATTTACCCTTAGGCAGACCTAGAATGTGTATCACTTATTTTACACTCAGAAAATACGGTGAAACTATCTTAGTGGGGGATAAATGTGGTATATATATATATATACCAATATTTTTTTTATGTATATATTTACACAAACTAAATCGAACATGAGACAAAGGAGATGGTTTGAACTTATTAAATACTATGACTGCTAAATTTGTTATCAACCTTGAAAATAAAACGGTGTCACTAATGTATTAAGTTGGATAAACCCTTTTATGAAGAAAATAATGAGGAATCATGGAGATCCATTTCTCGAAGACCTGGTAATGTTCTACGTGAGAATCACAAGGGAAGGGAAATCATCAATCATATCCCAATTGAATAATCAACCATATTTACTAGATAATATCAAAAGATATTAAATATAATATCCTTTTATAAAAAATAAGATTGAGGCTATGATAAATGGGATGTTTCTTGAGTTTAATTTAGATCAACATGGTGTACTTAAGTTTCATACAAGGCTATGGGTCCCACCGATCCCATAGATAAATATATGGTTGGTGGATGAATCTCATAGATCTAAATTCTCTATACAATATCAATTAACTAAAATGTATAGGGAACTTATTGATCATAAATGGTGGGATAACATGAAAAGGGAGATTTTAGACTATATAGTAGGGTTCTTGGTGTGTCAACAAGTGTAGGTGGAGTAACCAATTCATAAAAGGGTATTCTAAAAACTACCCCTACCGACATGATATCATTATGGACTTCATCATTGGTCCCCCAATAACATACAGGGAAATAATTTTTATATGGGTTATAATGTATTAACTTAACAAGACTACCAATTTTAGCATTGTTTGGGAATATTTATCTCTTAAAACATATTACATGATTTTCATAAAGTGTTGAGGCTTTATGGGGAACCACTTTCAATAATTTTTTATCATTATCCATGGTTAACATATAACATCTGGAGAAGTATTCAACATTAATTTAATATTAAACTGAATTTAAGTTTCTATTATCATCCCCAAATAGATCGAATATCTGGAAAGACATTTCCAAAACAAGAGGAAATAATGGGAACATAGTCAATGTAATTTAATAGTGGATGGGACCAACACCTCTCATTAGTTCAATTCTCATAAAAAATAGTTTCCAATCAAGTACTAAGTTAGAAACCCATAAAGATATGTATGGTAAGTGAAGTATAACTGTGAATTGTTTGGATGGAGTTGGTGATTGAAATTTACTTGGGCCAAATATTGTTCAAAAAATGATATAAATGTTTCATGCCATCTAACTACATAAAAAAGGATCTCATAGTCATGAGCAGATATTTATTGAGAATAATAAAAGGGACATGGATTTTGTTGTTGGATAAAAACATTCCATTGAATATATCCATGGAATAGAATCATCCTCTTTCGAAATAAAGGAAAGATTATCTCTAGGTGAATTAGCCCCATTGAAATCCTTGATCGCTTTAGAGAAATCCCTAACAAATTTAACTTCAACTAAATCTAGATCAAATTCATGATGTATTCCATGTATATCTCTTGATGATATACATATATAATCCCTCACATGTACTTCATTTGGAGGTTGTACAAGTAGAACATGTCCTATCTTATAAAGAGAATCCGATGGATACCTTGGATCATAAAGACCACGTTCTATGAAATAATAAAAATCACCATGAAAAAGTGTTGTTGGTAAACCATAATTATGAATTGGTTATATTAGAACTAGAGGAATTAATGAAAAAAATTTACTCTCATCAATTCTCAACTAAAAATATGGGTTGAAATTTCAGAGAGTAAATTTCTAAAGTGGGGGAGAATATAAAAACACATACATTATAAATGATATTTATTTCATGAGAAAAAGTTTTTTATATTATATTATATTGCACACATACAAAATATAGAAGAACCAAAAAAACTTATATCGTTAAGAATGATCCTCAAATTATTCATATATGAAACCAATTATAATTCCGAACATTAAAATTATAATAAATTATATAATGATATAAAATTGGAAAATATGGGTTTTAACAATATGTTAAAATCATCACCCCTATAGAAATAACCTTATAAATAAAATGATTATAAATCCAATAATGATATTATAAAATGAATATATATAACTATGTGATTATTTATAGTGAATATTGTGTAAAATAATGATGTGTTATTCATTAGGAATAATGAGAAATTTGACGATACAGATTTGACTATTCTAAGAATTGTGGACAAATATAACTATTGATAAATATAAAAATTGGTCATTTTGACCATTGGGAACTATAATCATTCATGATAATTTTTTTCTATTATTTATAGTCTATTAGAGTAGTAAAAAAGGATAATTTATGAATAAAAGAGAATGAATGGCCTCAAATAGTAGGGTTATGTCGTTTGAAGCCCATTTTTCTTAACATGGGTGGGTTGTAACATCACTGGGGTTTGAATTTGACCACTCATAATCTAGGAATTAATAATTAAAGCTTAAAAAATTAAATATGAAAGAATTTCATGTTAGTGGAGATTACCAATCGGTAAATGTTAGCAGAGTCATTCCATGAAACCACTATCATTTCACACCATATCCTTAGGGTGTATGTAGGTGCTATAAGGGCCTATGTTTCCATTAATTAATTTAATAAAGTGTAATTATATTGCATAAATAATATTTAAATTCCATAAATTCTATTTTAAGTATATAATTTATTAATAAAATATACATTTAATTGGGATGAATTTAATATATTGATTTTTGGACACACATAAAAAAAATTGTTTATTTAGAAAAGTTATACATTTTTATAATAAATTAAGATATTATGTTAAATATTTGTTTTAATTAATTAACATTTCAAGACCATAATTTTGAAATATAATTTATAAATTAATTTAGTAATATCCATTGTATTATTTAAATTATTCAAACAATTTATTTTTCCATAAAACTATAATTTTTCAATAAATAAAGACTATTAGATTTAAAAGTAAAAATTATTATATTTAGATAACTATTATGATAAAATAAACATTATATTTGAAATCAGTACATCAAAATTATCTAATGTTGAATTTATGAGACTTTTCTAAAATACATTATTTTTCTGTAAATAGTAAAAATACAGTTTTGAGTTTTTAGTGTGTTTTATGACTTCCATTTTAGGTAATATTGATGTAATAATTAATTAACCAAAATTATTTACTGAAACTAATTTATTTTATTAATATTAATTTTTTAATATATTTTAATCAATTTGAAAACCTATACGTGGCATTCAAAATTATAAAATGGAAAATATGATTTTAAAAACATAAATTTGTGATAATTTTTTTATCCATGATAAAATAAGTACTAAAAAATGGTGTTGAATTCTATTGGAATAAAACATCATAATTTTTACTCAAATTTAAAAAAAAGGGTAAAATCCATCAATAATCCAACAGTGTTTTACTTTCCACAACTTATATTTCCAAGACCTATATTTAAAAATTACTAAAAAATTCCTCCATATTTTCTATAAAAATCCACCAATTTAACCATTCATCTTCACTAAAAATTCATCCATTGTGATTTCATACATAATTTTTATCCCAATGAGTCCCTAATCGTGTTCATATTCTCTTATGGTTACATCGTCAAGTTTTAGAGAAAACATTTCATAGTAGGGAAATATCCACCTCTCTTTTCCATTGAAGTTACCTTTTGTGGTATGTCTTCTATATGCCAGAATAATAAATTTGTATCAAATTATATTATACAATTACTATAACAATATCCTTTTACTGATGTTAAAGCCTTGTCCCCTATCGCTTCCCATTTCTTTAATCTATGTTTTATGCCCATTATGCTGCATAATTTATTTCTCACCTTTACTTGATAAATTCTCATTTATTTTCTTTTCTTGAATACACATACCTATACCTTTTTCAAGGGTATTAACCTATATGTAAAATAATTTATTTATTTAGGGAATTGAATATATTTACCCCACATTCTTTTATCCAAGGTTTATAATGATGTAATGATCACACCATTCATTACTTTTTCTACTCTATGAGGATGATAAGAAACCCATTGTTTGTTTCTAACAAATTATTAATGAAATACTTAATTCAAATATAATTCCATCACACAGAATTAATAAATATGATGGGTTTATAGTAATAGTGCTCCAATTCATTGGTTAAATAACCTAATCTTTATAGATGACATGTTTTATGATAAATGGTTGAAAATATTGGTAATTTTAATTTATGAAACCTTTGTGATAAACCGGGATGATATGATTCTAAATGCCTCATTTATATATTATAGCCACATTTCAATGTTTTGTATCATGTGTTTATTTTCTGATAGTCATTATATTATTGTGATCATGTCATATGGTTATACCTCTTGTTCTTACCGACATGCCTCTAGATCACATGCTAAGCTTCTCACATACATATTCTCATACTATGATCCTGCTCACCCCATTCCTTTGATGTATATCCCCATGTTATGAGATTTAGTAAAATTAAATTATTGTGAACCCATGAAGAAAAATTTAATGAGGATTAGAATAATTTTTTATGTTTTCAGGTATTATGTTCCTTATTTTCATGAAACTAAACATAAATGATCATTTATTTTGTTCAATATAATGAAATGTTTATGAAATAAAAATTTTGGTTTCCATAATTATCCCAGCCACCTAGACTTGATATATTGGTTGTGTAATTCTAGTTACGTCTACTAAGTCATCAGTTATAGTATTTTACATAAATTGAAAATTCAGGGTAAGCACATCAATCACAGCCCCATGATCACATTAATTTCTAGAACAAGTCATGCTTCCGCCATTGGGGCTTCAGATCTGGCTATCACATCTGACGATGTGTTTAGGATGGGACTAGAGACAAAAAACTTCTTATCGTTCTCTATCATGGGGACCTCCTCACTCCCCTCCACTGAGAGAATAGTCTTTTATGTCCATTCCATTGGAACCTCTATGGTTGTTCAGACTTCCATGGACTCCCAAACCCTTTCAATCCAGAGAGAAACACTTGATTCCACTACATCATCTATGAGCACTACAGACTAGGACATCAATGTTGGAAGCTAAAACCTAAATATAATTTGAAGTCATATTTATGCATGAGGTAATAAGATATAAAAATGTCAAGAAGTAAATGAATAGAAAAAATAGGATTACATGAATATTATATCCCAGTGAGAATCTCATAGACGTCCATTGGATATCCCCCTAGTGATGGATTTCCCCCAACAGTCCTCGACATAGTCATAACCTTTTCCTCACCTAATAGTTGGATGTCCATGGTCACAATAGTAAGGAGGGAAACTCTGCTCACTTCTTTAAGGGTGAATGATCACACTCACTCTTTCTTTAGTTCATTTGGAGTCTCCCCTATAATGTGCTGATCAATTCATGTACAAGTGATAAAGGTGTTAGGAATCAGTCTTAAAGGCTTAAAACTGTTCTTAATATAGGATTCTAGATGGTTAACCTTTTTGATGATAGATCCCCCTTCAATGGGAGAATCTCATTTGGAATAACCTTCTTATGACTCATATGACCCCCCCATTCAGAGGCATGTGAGTGAGAACTCACTGTGAGAGGGAGACAAAGGGTATATTATCCCTAGTAGCACCTTTACTTAGTTGGTTTGAGGACATTCTGCACCCCAATAGTGGTCTAGTCCCTTCACACTCTTATGTATTTCACAACCTCATCCTTGGGTATGTTGAAGCATACCATGGAACGACCCAACCCAGTGAGGAAAATTCTATCCCTTTTTATATTTCACTGCATACCATGGAGAGTGTGGATATATCTTATGATTTCCTAGATCTCCTAGGATCATAGGAAGGCATCATCACTAGGGATATTTGGATGGATCTGTTACATCCCTAGACCTTGAGAAGAAACCCTCAAGACCACCTTAGAGGGTTCTCTATCCTCTCATGACCACATTCTTAGGAGGATAAATCCAATTTCAGCTTATCTCTTTTAAGTTTTATAGTCGGCCCCTCTTCAAAACTGGATTAAAATAAATGTCTATAGATCATCATAAGGTAACCCATGACCTGTAGGTTGTGTTGCTATTTTTATAGACCGCAACAGTAATGTCCTGGACTGTTTTTCCTACACATGTGGTATCTACACCTCTCGTGAGGTTAAAATGCTCAGCGTTATCCATGTAGTTTACATTGGTCACCTTCAATGAATGGATAAACTCTTAGTTGAAAGTGAATCCACCACTGTGGTCCAAGATATTCACAGTGGTGTGATTCATCTATTATTGAAACTCACTACAAAATTGATGAACTATCTTTCCTACCTCTTAAGTTGCAACTACATCATCACTCTTGTGTATTGAGAAGCTAATTTCAAAGTGGATGAGATCTCCAACAAAGGAATTAACAATGATCTCACATGGTTTATGATCGTCATTTAGATCTAATTCCCATTTATGAAAAACATTGTCATAAAATACCCTCATTTAAACACATGTAATCATTTATAGTTTCAATAAATTTATCAAGGACTCTCGACCAAGACACCCCCAATGCAACAGATCAATAAACGTACTAATTTTTTATGCTTATAGAACACGTTAATATAAACCATCAGGTTTAACCACTATAGTATACAAAAATCTAATTTCCCAGACCTCCCTGGTATATTAATTTTTTAAAATTTTGTGTTGATGTGCTTTGGGAAGAAACCATGAAAAATTTCAACATTTTACCAAGAATCTAGTTTTTCCATAAATAGGTGGCATCGGTATGTGGAATCAATAGGTGTTTAGGTAGGTGCATCAATAGGTGGTGTTAGTAGGTGGTTTGATAGTTGTGTTAGTAGGTGGTGTCGATAGGTGTGTTGATAGGCCATTTATAAGGTGTTATCTTTTATATCGGTAGGTGGAATCATTAGGTGGAACTATTAGGTCCATTTGTAGGAGCATTGGTAGGTGGAGTTAATAGCTGACATTGGTTGGTGCATTAGTAGGTGGAATCAGTTGGTGGCATCAATGAGTGGCTGAATCAATGACTCACAATGGTGACTCGGTAATGGTGGGTCATGATGGTGATTCTACTAACAGTAAGTGGTGTTAGTGAGTCACATCAGTGACTCAAACATTGGAAACTCATAAATCAGTGAATCACATTAGTGAATCTCCCTATATTGATTCTTATTGATAGTTTTTTCTATTTTTCTAGTTTTTTCCAGATTCTCTCATTTAATGGTTTATATGAAATAAAATGAGTTTAAAACCACATTTACTTGTTTTTATGCCATTTCAAAGGATATAAAATTTATATATTTAATGTCATAACACCACAAAGACTATTAAATGGCCAATATATTTGGCCTTGGTCAAGATCTGCATTTAGAACTTCTAAAAACTGTTTCATCTTTTGATAAAGGATCTAGCCTATCTAAAGATGAGACCATTTCCTAGCATGTGTGATTACTTTTTCTCTAGATACTAAGGAATCTTAAGAACCATTCATCTCAAAGAGATCATTTTTTAAGACATTGGACAACATCTCTCTAGAGGATCCTCATACTACATGTGTACCCCCTATTCCAAGTGGAATGTGGAATTTTTTATCATCTGCTTCTCAAGGTAGGGATTACATCACCTCAATTCTATCTGTGCCTCATGAGGGGTGGATGTATGAATTATCTCTTGTGAAGATAACAGAATTATAAATAAAGAAATATAATTTAATATATTTAATATCAATACACATGGTCTATGGAAATGTGACACATGATTATTTCTTATTGGATACTGATATTATGATCTGTATAGGCTATATGCCTACTGAAAATCAAGTTCATTGGTTGTCTTTTTCTGAACAATTGAACTAGATTGTGAATATTTATTTTTGATCCCGTGTGAAGAACCATATGAATATAAAATTCATTAACCCCATAAATTTGGTTAAATAAATTCAACCAATAGGCGAAAACATTCTATGTGATAATCCCTAAATTATTACAGTATAAATAAAGAACAATTGTTTTATAAATATTAATACACCTTTCATTGTGGGTTTGGATGTGTGGTTGTGGGTATTTGTTCTATATTGTTACTTTTTAAGATTTATGTTGCTATCATTGAGATAACGACTATTTCTGGGTGATATGTGTGGTGAAATGGAATATCTTGTTCAAATATTGTTTGATTGTGTAATGGATGGGAAACGTTTGAGTGGTAGGGATAAAGGTTTGGGTTGTGGTATATTCATGTCACTGGGTGTGTTTTTGTTATACAGCGGGGTAGTTGGGTTGCTTGTGATGAGGTGTGTTTCATGTTTTGGTAGAAATTTTGGTGTTTTCTTACTGAATAGATGGTCATGGAATAATGAATTTGAATAATGGTGATGATAGTGATTGGTATGGGTGTTAAAGGAGATGAATGTGAAGTGGGTTATCTCATCGTGGTTCTTCTTCATCTCTGTGACCATGTTGTTGGGATTGTCAAATGATGGGATTAGATGTTTCTAGGTGGGGATAGAATGAGTAAATGTTCACCCTACTTAATAATGGTAATTTTTTAATTGATTTGGATGGGGTATTTTTGATTTGTGTCTTGTTGCAAATGGATTTCATTATCTCTATTCCTTCATTTCCAGCTAGTGAGGGGAATAATTAGAGGGAGGGGCATGAATGAATGGTATCAGATGTGATGATTTGGAGATAGAATAGTGTTTGGAGTTAGTCACATGGATGATTTCATGTGTCGGTAGGGAAACATATTTACGTGATCTGGGTGTGTGACATAGTCTAGGGAAGACCAGCTAGGACATGATATTTTAGCCCCCCCTGTGATCCAATGTAAGGACTCTGAGAATACTGAATAAAAAAGTTAACCAACACTGTTTTTAGGGTAGAGAACCTAGAAATGGTACATGCATCATAATTACTTGGGTCTCTATTTGAATTAGTTTGTTTTTGGAAATTGAAATGGGAAATGAATAGAGTAAAATGAGTTAAAATAAATATTAAATGAAATATCATACTACTCGGGCCTATGATTTCCTTGTTTAACTTTCAACTATGGAACCCATTCATAATACGCGAGTAGTATAGGTAATTAAGCCTCATTATGCTAATCTAGTTGACTAATAGAGGTTTGAATTAATGGAGGAGGATTTCCAGTGGAAGAAGACATTATCTTCCCTATAGTATCCAACTCTGGGGGTAAACTGTAACATCCCAGTTCTAAAAGCCACCCAGACGCGCCCCATAACCGGTTGGTCACATGGCCTCAAATGGATTTCCCCAAATGATAGAGGCTGCCAACTAGTAGTGAGGGTATTGGGTGTGATAGTGGGGAATCAATGACCACATTGGTAGAGTACACAATGGATGAAAAATAAAATAAAAAGCAGTAAATATCCAACAACACTAAATAGAAGAAGACTGGAATAATAAACAAATGGAGCCCATATATATAAATAATGATGCATGATACATATGTCTAGGAAAGAATCCAAAAAAATCACAATACTATAAATAAAAACAGTTCTAAACCAATGTACAAAAGAAAAAGATAAACAGCTCCTTAGCATCGCAAGCCTATGCTTTGTCCCACGCTCTCCAGCTCCACAGCAAGTCATGTACCTAAAGTATAAGGGTGATTTCCCTTATCTATACTTGCAGCAATATAATCTGTGTGGGACCAAAAGCATGTCCCAAACAGGGTGTGAGACTAAATCCCAGTAGGCATCCACCCAAAGATCTATGCCTAACCATCAGTGAGTATATAGCAGTTAAAAGTACTGAAAGTAGTAAACAGGAAGGCACTAAGAAGTAAAAAATCTATAGTTTCAAATGAAGATATAGTGAATAAAGCTAAACCTCAAACATGTAACCCTATGGGAAGTACTAACAGTCATCCCCTATAGTCCAACCTAAAAAGAAAACAAGAAACCGTCTGGGAAGTACACTTAGCCTAACTCCTCTTGTTTAGTATATGAATATAACAAGACTCTTTGAGGAAAATCTCACAGTCTATCCCCTTATAGTCAATGGTAAAGCAAGACTCTATGAGAAATATCACACAGTCCATTCCCCATATTGTATAGTGTAGTCAAGGACTCTCTGAGGAAGCTCACATGGTCAATTAACCTTATAGCACCAAGGTTAGGGACTCTCTGAGGAAGCTCACTCGGTCAATTCCCCTTATATCCCAGGTCGTACAATTCAAACAAAAACATTCTAAGGAAGATCACGCTGTCAATCCTCTTATAGTATAAAGAAAATAAGGAATCTATAAGAAATCTCACTCGTTCAATTCCCCTTATAGCCCCATGTGGTTCTAGGCTCTCTGTGGATGGACACTCGGTAAATCCCCCTTATAGCCTAAGTGCTCAAAGACTCTTTGAGGAAGCTCACCTGGTCAATTCCCCTTGTAGTCTACTACACCAGGTTCTAATAGCCCTGTGTAAGTCAATGAGTATAGTAGTGTAATGTGGACAAATATAACCTACAGAACTACTTGGCTAATAGGATAATGCATATCAAGCATGTCAGAAAACAAACTCTGCACCCTACAACAACAGGCATGGAAATCAGGCAAGGCTGCCACACCAGCTAAACAAGAAAAAATAGTCGTAAACAGAACAAACAAGGAAAAAACGTCAAATGAATAGCAATAAACCCATTTCATATCCTAATTATCTTTACACCGGAATAAAATCACGGTAGAAAAAACAATTTGGGTAAACGGTAAACACATAATACCTCGTTTAAGGGTATTAGTGGATTTTTGCACATAATACACAAGGACATTCAATACAAAGGCACAAACCACCTACCTCGGTGTTAGGAGATCTCTATATGTGAACCTCAAATCTTGTATCTCCTTCTAACGTTGAAGATCTACAAAAAGTTCTAAAACATTCAACACACGATATCTCATGAGAGAGGAGAAATTGGAAAACTATGCTCTAGGAGAATTAAGAACTCACCGATTTGATTCCAATGCAACCGATGATGTTTGATTCATATTACGGTAACTGGTCTGGGGGCTCATCAAAGATCTTGAATTGCTCAATGCTCTTGGATGAACTAGGTTGAGAAGAAGAAGGTTATGTCGTTCAGACGTTAACCTGGTGCATTGAATGAAAAAAAATACACTGCATGTACTTTTTAAGTACACATCATGAACGTGTTGTTTCTGTAGTCCGCTTTAGGTGGCCTCTAGGTCATCTCACATTGCCATGTGCAAGGCAGCTACATGGCCTACACACCACTACTCACGGTAACCAAGTACACGACGTGTACTCATAATGTACAGGACTTGTACTTCAAAAATTTCCAGAAACTCTTCTTTTCTCAAAAACTCTAGAAACAAGAAAAACATACTAGAAAAGAAGACGTGGGTTCTAAAAAACTTCCCCCATTAGTGAAATAATTCCCCGAATTTCACTAGCGTGGAATAGAAGAAGAAACCCTGAATAGTTCCGACCACTATGATTGGACGTCGGCCTCCCTCTCCCAAGTCTCATCTGGTACTTGCCCATGCTGCCATTACACCTGTACCAGAGGAACAGACTGGCCACAGAAAACCGTTGCACTACGATCGACTATCTGGATAGTCTGATCCTCAAAGGATTCATCTGCTTCGACCTCATCCACCTGAGGTTGAAATACATGAGACGGGTCTGAAAATTAACGCCGGAGCTGAGAAACGTTGAAGACGTCGTTCATATCCCGGTACCTCTGAGGCAACTGCAATTGATATGCAACTGACCCAACTCTCTCCAACACTGAAAATAGCCCATCATACCTCGGCGATAGCTTACCCTGTCTCCTAATCCTCTTGTGTCCCAACCTTGGTGTGAAACACAAGAAAACCTGATCCCCGATCCCAAATTCCAGAGGTCATCTTCGCTGATAAGCATAAGACTTCTATCAAGACTAAATAGTAACCATCCTCTTCTGAATCAACTCTATCTGCTCTGTGGTCTCCTGAACTAGACGAGGTCCCCACAAAGCTGCCTCTCCTTCCCCCAGCTAATATAAAGGTGATCGGCATGGCCTACCTTACAAAGCCCCTTATGGCGCCATATGAATAGTTTCTTGAAAATTATTGTTTTAGGAAAACTCCACAAGAGGTATATGATTCTCTCAAGTACCTCCAAAATCTATAATTCATGCTTAGAGCATATCCTCAAGCACCTGAATTGTATGTTCAGACTGGACATCTGTCTAAGGATGGTAACCTATACTCAAAATTACCTATGTACCCAAAGCCTTCGGAAGCCCCGACCAGACCCGAGAAGTAAAACGTGAATCCCTGTCTGTAACAATGGTGTGTTGAACTCCATGAAGACATACAATCTCATGGATGTAAGACCGTCCATGGTCATCAACACTGAATGTCTCCATGACCAGCATGAAGTGAGTGACCTTCATGAGTTTGTCAATGATAACCCATACTGCATCATTTCCTTGAGCCGACCTTGGAAAACCTACCACGAAATCCATCGTGGCATCATTACACTTCCACTCGAGAATGGGTAACTGTTGTAAGAGCCATGCTGGTCACTGATGCTCTTCCTTCAACTACTGACAAGTGTAATGCCTCATGGAAAAACCAGCAATGTCCCTCTTCATAACTGGACACCAATACTGGCGATGTAGATCATGATACATCTTGGTGATTCCAGGATGAACTACCCAAACTGAGGAATGAGAGTCCCACATCAGCTCCTCACGTATGTCTGATAGAACCCATACGCACACCTGGGAACGCAAGATCTAATCCTTGCCTATGGTTCAACTAGGAATAGGGTCCTCTCCTGACACATTATCCCTTAGGACTAGGACTTCTGAATTTGATAGCTGCTTCATTCGAACTTGATCAAGAAGAGTAGAGGGAACAGTTACAGATGATAGAAAAGTCTTCCCCTGCCTCTCGTGCACCTCCAAATGCATCTTAGAGAATGGATCCACAAGCTTCCCCTCACTACTGGTCTTCTTAAATACCTGTATCTGAGTCCTCCTTCTCAACGCATCATCCATCGCGTTTCCCTTCGTAGGCGTATAGGCAAGCCCGAAGTCGAAGGACTGAAGGTACTTAACCCAACTTCATTCTCTCAAACTCAAATCACACTGAGTGAAGATTTTATTGAGAATCTTGTGGTCTATGAATAACACAAAGTGCTCTCCAAGAAGATAATGTTCCAATAGTGTAAGGCATGAACAACGACATACAACTTGAGATCGTGCATTGGGTAATTCCTCTCATGTGGCCTCAACTTCTGAGACCTGTACGCAACAAATCTATCTCCCAACATAATCACAACTCCCAGCCCGATACCAGAACCATCACAGTAAACGATATAGCTCTTGAATAGCTCTAGAAACACTAGTATCAGTGATGAAGTAAACCTCACCTTCATCTCCTAAAAGGCTGACTCGCAAGAATTTGACCACAATAACATTGTACCCTTATTAGTCATACCTGTCAGGGGTGCTGCTAACCGTGAAAAGTGATGAATGAAGTATTTTTAGTATCCAGCCACCCCCAGAAAACATTATACCTCAAAGAAATTCTTTGGATACACCTATAAAACTACTGCTCTCACTTTTTTTCGGTGTACTGATACTCCTGCCTCTGAGATGATATAACCCAGGAAGTGAATCTGATCCATCCAAATGTGGAATTTTGAGAGATTATCATATAACTGATGCTCTCTCAGTGTATTAAAAATGATCTCAATATGTGTAGCATGATCATGTTGTGTGCCAGAGTACACCAAGATATCCTCCATGAATATAAATACGACGGAATCCAAGTATGGATAGAATAGTTTGTTCATCGGGGACCTGAAAACTGTCTGCGCATCCGTGAGACAGAACGACATAACCATGTTCTTGTATAGACCATACCTGCTCCAGAAGGCTGTGAGAGGCATTTCTGATGATATAACGTGCAATTGATGGTAATTAAACCTCAAGTCAATCTTTGAGAACACTCGGGATCCTCTAAGCTGGTCAAAGAGATTATCAATCCTTGTTAATGGATATTGGTTCTTGACTGTCAACTGGTTCAACATCCAATAATCCACACAAAGCCTAACGGTACCATCATCCTTCTTTGAAAACAGGATAGACGAACCCCAAGGAGAAGTAATGGGTCAGATGAATCCCTTTATCAGTAACTCCTCCAACTACTTCTTGAGCTCTTGCAACTTTGTTGTATCCATCCTATAAGGAGGAATGGACCCCGGTGCTGCTCTGGGCACAAGCTCAAAAGGAATGTCTACCTTACACTCCAAAGGAAAACAAAAAAAGTTCTATGGAAAGAAAACACTAAAACGATCCACCACTGGAGGAATCTCTAACTATCATGTCCCCTGGTCATACAGATACAAACTAGAAATATGGGCTGTAACTCCTCCCAACCCATGATTCTCTAGACTCGCTCTGCTGGCCAATACATCCCACTCACCCTTATGAAAAAATGATTCACCTTATGGTGACGTGAAAATCACCCTGCAACAATAATAGTCGACGACTACCTAGTATGGAACTATCTAGTCCATCCTGAGAATGACATCATATCCTTTCATCTCTATGATAAAGAGGTCCCATAGAAAGTGAAACCCACCAAAATCAAGTGGGATCTCCTTACACTGACGTAAACTTGTTGCTCTAGTCCCCAACAAAGTGTCTAGTGTCAAGATATCAGCAGAGGAAAGGCTGTAGAGACCATGGATTCCACAACAACAGCAGATATAATGCTATGGGAAGCCCCTATATCAAAAAGGGTTGAATATTAAACTGAGGCAACTAGGATCATATCTCGAACTGTAGAAGGTATGGGATCCTTCTCCTACTGGGCCTGATCTACTACAAATGTTTAGCCTACACCGCAACCCTATGACCCTTCCTGACCACTCGGAGATGATCCACCCTACTATCAGTGAAAACCGGGTGACTGGCTACCTGGCCACAACCTCCACTATGGCGTAAATGACAGAAAAAACTCCAGTGCCTTGACTGATGAGAAACTGGTGGTGATTCTCTTGAACGAGGAGTCATAGAAGAACCCCTGTCACCATCTTCTAGTGAGAAGATATGGAAAAAACGCTGAAGATGACCCATCTTGCTGCACGATCAGCATTCCACCGGGTCTCTCAGGCAATGCGGCCTCGTATGCACATCCTCCCTCACTGGTATCATACCACGTGGCTACCAGAAGATGCATCCCACCTACTCTGATCTCCTTGTGAATTCTCCCTGTGGCGATTTCTACTATCAGTATGAGTAATACAAACTCTGGATGTCTAACCACCCTAGCACACAGCTCCATAATTCATCAGATTATGCTCTGTGATCAACGCCTCATTGACAATAGAGGATATATAAGTCAACCTGAAGATGTTCACCTGGGATCAGATGTCGTGCCTCAGTCCATCCTCAAACTTATGTGCAAGGAACAACTCATCACCTCCTGGAATACATGTGATATACTGAAGCTTGGTGAAGTGAGAGGAATACTCCATAACAGTAAGAGTACCCTACTTCAGACTCATCAACTCTCGGGCTCGATTGGACCTCAAGGTCTCCGGATAAAAGAAATCATAGTGGCTGCACCAAAAATAATCCTAATAAATATTCTGCTGGTGGATTGCCTATGAGATCACATATCACCACATCTTGGCGGAGTCTCGGAGCATGTAGGTAGCAAGCATCACCCTTTTCTCTTGAGTTATCTCTAGATGCTCAAAAATTGTTAGCGTGGCTTATAGCCATGACTTTGCAGCCTGAGGTCCTCCATCCCCTGAGAAAGTAGGAGGATTCTACTATTGTTAGACCCAAATCAAATCATCCATCGACGGGGTAGTAGGTTTCACTCCCTAAAAGGTTTTCATCATCCTCAAAAATCCCTCCCCGAACTATGCATCATCACCTATGTCACGTACAATGGCTGGTGCCAAGGCTGGAAGAACTGGAGGATCAATTGAGGGCCCGTGATCGACCATGTCTGGTGTCTGATCACCACTTGACAACTACTATACAACCAAAGGACATCTCGGTGGCATGAATCTCATGGTCAACAATACAACATAATACGATATTATCTAGGACATAAAACTAGAAGCATACGAATGGAATAAAAGAAATAAAACATTCATGTTTCACAAAACATGACTACATGGCGTGTTCCCTCAAGTCATTTACATGGGTGTGTAATCCTGCCTAAACTCATCCTGTAACACCCCAAACACATAGAGTTTTTTCCTAACACAAAACATGTACTTGAATCCTCTTCCCCTACCTTATTCCTTCTACATGGTTAAGCCACATGCATCTCCTAAGAAAAGACTAAACGGCGTGCTCAATATAGACATGGCGGGTACTATAAAAGATTCACCTGGACCGTGTTGTTAGTGACATGGACAGACACACGACTCAAACTAGATGATGTTTTTATGGTGTAAATGGTGTGTATTTGAAAGGATAACACCAACTTGTGTTGTTGGTTACATGGTCGGGTACCTAGGTCAGACTACACATCGTGTTCAACTGGTACAAGGTGTGTTCCTACAAATTTTTTCTATCCAGTGTCTCTTCCCACATGGCGTATGACATGGATAAAATCTACACAGAGTGTGCATAAATTAAACGACATGTACTTAAGAAAAACATTTTCTTCCCAAAATTAAGAACAAATTCCATGTAGTAAAAACTACACGACATGTTTTCTGGCTTTTTCTAGAGAGTAAGCCTCAGAAACTACTCTGATGCCCATAAAAACACTAAAATGAACATTAAAGTTCTAAATTATGATCCATGTGGGACCATACTCATCAAAAATCATATATTTTCATCTTAAACATGTGATAACAAGGAAAACAGAGCAATGATCCACCAATTTCTGGTCCATGGGGTCACATAACACCTCCAGAACCAAAGTTTGGCATCCATTTAAGAAAAACATTACACAAAACAATGACCTATCAAACATCAGGTATTTTATCGAGGCATCTATCGCAACAACATGCATATTCTACACAACATCTACCACAACAACATGAAATTTCTAATTCACCCTAAATGGAAAGGAAAAAACGCATGAAATGTGATTTCTAACAAGTGCTTATATGATGCATGATATAAAATACCATCATCTCATTATGTTGCAAAAAAAAAATAGAACATAAATAAAATCAACAGTAATAGCACAAAACATGTGAATCACCCAATGGTGAAAGCAAATATACTATAAAATTACAAAACGTGATGAAATTTCAATTAAGGGGTATAATGGATATTTCCTGTACAGGGGTTAACTACTACCTATTCCTTCATATCCCTGGATAAAGGCTCCAAATAGTGAGTCAATAAGAAAATAACACCTCTAATAACACATTGTAACATCCGGGTTCTGGAAGCCACCCAGAGGCGACCCATACCTAGTTGGTCACATAGCCTCAAGCACATTTCCCCAAACGCCAGAGGCTGCTGACTAGCAGCAAGGGCCATGGGTGTGATAGTGGGGAAACTATTCCCTCATTGGCATAGAACATAGTGGATGAAAAACAAAATTAAAATTTGTAAACATCCAACAACAAAAAACAACAGAATACTGGATTAATAAAAAACTGGAGAATATATATATATATATATTATGATGCATGATACATATTTCTAAGAAAGCAGCGAAACAAGTTAGAATTATAGAAACACAAACAGTGTTAAACCATAGTACAAAAGAAAAAGATATACAGCTCCTCGACATCGAAAGACTAATCTTGGTCCCATGATCTCCAGATCCACAACAAACAAAGTACCTAAAGTAGAAGGGAACTTGCCTTTATCAATAACTGCAGCAAAATAATCTATTTGGGCCCAAAATCATGGCCCAAATAGGGTGTGAGACTAAATCCTAGTAGGGATCCACCCAAAGATTTGTGCCTTATAGGCAGTGAGTATATGGTAGGTAAAAGTACAGAAAGCAGTAGACAAGAAGGCACTAAGTAGTAAACAATCCATAAATTAAAATCAAGCTACATCGAACAAACAAATAAACCTCAAACATGTAACCCTCTGGGAAGTACTCACAATCATCCCCTCTAGTCCTACCTAAAAATAAAAGAAGCAACCCTATGGGTAATACACACTGCCTAACCCCTCTAGTTTATTATATGAATATAACAAGACTCTCTTTGGAAGCACTCAGAGTCTATCCCCTTATAGTCAATGGTAAAGCAAGAATCAATGAGGAAGCTCACACAGCCCATTACCCGTATAGTCTAGGGTAGTGAAGGACTCTTTAAGGAATCTCAACCGGTCAATTCCCCTAATATCCCCAAGGTATAGGACTCTCTGAGGAAGCTCACTCGGTCAATTCCCCTTATAGCCCAGGTCATAAAATTCAAACAAAGACTCTCTGAGGAAGCTCACGTGGTCAATCCCCTTATAGTCTAATGTAAAAAAGGACTCTCTAAGGATGCTCAATTGGTCAATTCCCCATATAGCCCCAAGTTGTTCTAAGCTCTCTAAGGATGCTCACTCGGTCAATCCCCCTTATACCTAAGTGCTCAAAGACTCTCTGAGGAAGTTCACCTGGTCAATTCCAGTTATATTCTACTACACCAGATTCTCATGGTCCTGTGTAGTTCAATGATCATAGCAGTGTAATATGGCCAAAGTAAAGCTACATAACTACTTGGCTAATATTCTACAACATATCAAGAATGTCAGAAAACAAACTCCCCACCCTACAGCAAGAGGCATGGAAATCAGGCAAGGCAGCCACACCGGCTAAAAAGGACCAAATAGCCGTAAAATAGAATACAAAAGGAAAAAATCCAAAGCATAACAATCAAACCATTTCTTATTCAAATTACTTCTACAAAGGCATACAAGCATGCCATGCAAACAATAGGGGGAAAACAGAAAACATGCAATACCCTGTTCAAGGGTATTAGTGGAATTTGCACATAATACTCAAAGACTATCAACAGAAAGGCACAACCTGCCTACCTCAAGGTTAAGAGATCTCTATATGTGAACCTCGAAGCTTGAATCTCCTTATAACATCAAATATATACAAAAACATTTAAAATGTTCAACCCAAGATATCTCACGAGAGAGGAGAAATTGGAAAATGATGCTCTAGGAGAAAGAAGAACTCACCAATGTGATTCCCATACAACCAATAGTGTTTGATTCGGTGTACGAATGCTTGTCAGGGGGTTCTTCATAGATCTGCGGATACTCAATGCTCTCAGAAGAACTAGGTTGATAAGAAGATGGTTCTTTCCGGCAGACGTGACCCTAGTGCGTTTAATAAAAAAAAATAAAAATACACAACATGTAATTTTTAAGTACACGTCTTGTACTCTCCGTTTCCATACACTATATTAGGCGGCCTCTAGGTCATACCACATGGTCGTGTGCAAGGCTGCTACACATCCAGTACACGACTACCCACAGTAACTGAGTACAAGGTGTGTACTCATAAATTACAAGTTGTGTACATAAAAAATTTCTAGAAACTCCTCTATTCCCAAAAAATCCAAAAAAAAAACATATCTAAAAAAAAGATCTGGTTTATTACATATATGAAGGAATCATTTTAGGCATAGAGATAGAGGGTTGGAAAGAGGAACTTCTGATCACCTTCAGCTTGATCCGAGATCTGATAGAGTACTAGGATCCCTTGGCAGTGAGCTTGATGTGGGGAGCTCCAATTCAATGGTGGATGAATTTCTTAGAGGAGACGAAGTAGGATGATGTTCTGTGGGCTGATTTTATGAAGGATTTCCAAGAAAAATTATTTTATCTAATCGTGAAGGCCGAGAATAGGAAGGAGTTACTCTCCATCTAGAAAGAGAGTATGTCAGTATCTGAGTTGAGGATCGTGTTCAAGGATATCCTTCAGATTTATCCAACTCTCTTTCGAGATGAGGAGTCTAGTGTGAGACACCTATAGGAGGCACTTCTTCTTTATCCCCAGTATGCGGTTACTCCCTTAACCTTGATGATATAATTTGAGGTCCATAATAAGGTACATGTTGTTGAGATTATTAACTAGTTAGGATTTATATATTGAGAGGGGATTCAACCGAGTTCTTCTAAGGGAATTGTTATCCATAGTAGGTCTCAGGTGCTAAAGACATTGAGGTTCTATCTAATGGGATGTTGACCTCAATAGATTCAATTTTGAACTTCTGGTTCTCATTAATATCATTTGGGATTTGGGTTCATTTATAGTCTATAGAGTATGTGGGAATATCTATAGTTAGTTCCTAGTTTCGTTTGAGCTTAGTATGGTGGAGGTGGAAAGGTCCAATGCCCAGCTTAGTAGTAGTTTTCGGCAAGACAGTTCCAGTAGCAAAGAAAGTATCATCATAGTTCACTAAGGGGAGACCGATCAGGTAGAGGGTGACCTTAGGGTGCCCCTAAATGACCTCATCCTATACGTGGTTGAGGAGGTGTCTGTCAGCATAGGGGAAGATGATCTGTTCATAATAAATTACACACAGTAGAGGAATCAATTATAATAGGGATGAAGACTGTTTGAGGTATGATCAATTCTGTAGTAATATTTCTTACACATTGATTGATTCAGGATCATCAAACACCTTTGTTTCACCTGGTCTTGACCATATTCTTGGACTATATGTATAGATAGTTTGCATTCCCATGGTGTTGAGTACGCCAGTCAAAGGTCAGAACAACTTGTTTGATGTGTGTTTGTGATGTAGGCTGATGATGGGACCACAATGGTCTAATGAGGATCATTTCCTATTATAGATGAAACCATTTTATTTCATCCATCAAATCAATTGGTTAAAATTTATGCATTTTTTTGTCGGTTGCTTCCATATGAGAGTTGTGTTTTCAAATGAGGATGACCATCATGTTCCTTTTGTTGGTGGGCAAAGATGTCAGATGGGCAGTCGACATATGGAGCCCCTTCTTTCCCTGTTGGTCAAGTTGTCAGTGGAATCAGTGGATGATGAGATGGTGGAGGATCGTGTGTTATTTGGAGAGATCATGGATTTCTTTTTTCAGGAGGTGGTAACTCTAACCCCTCAATGTGACATTGATATTGGGATAGACTTACATGCCAGTGTTTGTCCAATATCGATGGATCATTACCGGATTGAACCTCTTGAGTTGTGGGAGCTCATGATTCACATTGATGACCTGATGAAAAAGGGAATTATCTATCCCTGTGTTTTGTCATGGGGTTCTGTATTCTTGTTTGAGAATAATGTGAGTAGTGGTCTGAGGGTTTTGATGTCTACGAAATATTGAATCATTTAATAGTGAAGAACCATTACCCTCTCCTAATGATATACGATCTTTTCAACCATCTTAGGGGAGAGAGCTGGTTCAATGAGATCAATCTGAAATCTAGATATCACCTGTTATGGGTGAAACTTGGGGATTTACTAAATAATACTTTTAGGTGAAGGTATGGGCACATCGAGTTCTTTGTTATGTCATTTGGTGTTATGATTGTACCAGCCTTGTTCATAGGGCAAATTAACTCTTTCTTCTGTGAGTTACTCGATTGTTTAATCATTGTTTTATTTGATGAAATATTAATATACTCAAATTAAATGGTGAAACATGCATTGTATCTCATGACCTTCATGCAGGTTCATAGAAATGAAAAACTCTATGAAAAGTTTTCCAAATGCATGTTTTTTTCACAAGAGGTGCATTTACATGGGAGGGTGATATATTGAGAGGGATTATTGGTGGAATTATCAATGTTAGAATCATTTTTTTTCCAGGGAGTCTCCAATGATTATAGATTAGTTTCACAGTTTTCGCAGTCTGGAAGGATATTACTAGAAATTCATACCTAATTTCTCTCGAGTAGTCGCTTTGTTGACATCATTTTCTAGAAAAGGCCAACCTTTTGGGTGGATTGGGCAGTTCCAAGTAGCATTATACAATCTAAATGGGATGTGGGTTAGTGATCTAGTTCTCATGTTTCCATAGGAGCATTTGATGTTCAAGGTGTTTTAGTGATGCTTCTCGTGTGGATTTTGGTTTTGTGGTGATGCAATGGAAATGAGTGATCTCTTATTGGTCTAGTCAATTGCATCCCCACAAACGAAACTATTCCACCCATGACATGGAGCTAGAAATGGTCGTGTTTTTACTGAAGTGGTGTCAACATTACCTCATTAGGGAGAGATTTCGTGTCTTCATGGATCACAAGAGAATGAGTTATATCTTTTCCTCGCGTGATCTAAACATGCGACAATGGCGATGGATGATGTTTCTTTAAAAAAATGATTTTTGGATCACCTAACCCTCATGAAACAGGAATTTCATGGATGATTCATTGAGGAGGAAGCTGTAAAAGGAGGTAGTTCATGAATTTGTGGACTCTTGGAAGGTAATATAGTAGTTGGAATTCTTGGACATAGATGTAAGAATGAATGGAAGTATAAGTATCCCGTTTTAGATGATGATGATGTAGTATACTCTGATAATGAAGGTGGATAAGTATTAGTGGGGAGAATCAGAGGCAATGATGATGCATAATCGCATTAACCATGGTGATGATCTGGAGTGATGGTTGCGGGATGGTCAAAATTGAATGTTCTTATATGGGAGGTTGTTTATTCTAGTGGTGATGCTTGAGGGAGTTATCCGTGAGTTACACATATCATCTTTAGCAGTACAAATATGATTTTATATGATGTACCAAAAATTGAGAGAACATTTTTGGTGGTCGGGATGAAGCGGGCAGTGGAGGGGTTTGTAAGGAAGTGTATAATGTGCCAGTAGGTGAAGGATGAGCACCGTGTACCCAGTGGTTTGTTGCAGCCATTATATGTCCCTGAGAGGAAGTGGTATGACATCTCGATGGATTTTGTCATATGGATACCTAATGAACTAGGGGTATTTGACGAAATCTTGGTTGTGATGGATCGACTGATGAAATCAGATCACTTCTTATTGATCAAGAGTTAGGTGTTATAGATGTCATGGAAAATAAGTATGTGGATGAGGTGGTGTGGATAATTTTAGTTTCAATATCAATAATCTCATATTGGGATGCGTTGTATACTTCATGAGTCTGGAGGTAATTTCAGCATGTTTTTGGAACTCTGTTATGCCTCAATAGTTCCATCCACCCTCTGATAGAGTGGACCATATAGACATTGGAGGATATTTCAGAGGCGTGCATATTGGACTTTGGAGGATATTGGGTGTGAATCTTTCCAATAGTAGAGTTTTATTATTAAAATAATTATAACTCTTATGTTGGTATGGATGTTTTCAAAGATTGTTTTTGGAAGACCATGTCATTCACCATTGTACTAGAAATAAGTGGGGGAGGCAGTTTTTCTTGGTCTGGACATGGTTCAAAGTATGATTGAGATGTTGTAGCTTGTTCGTGATTTGATAAAGTTGTCACAGGACCAGAAAAGTCATATACCAATTTTAGGAGGAGGCCATTGGAGTTTGATGTCAGGGACCAAATGATATTAATGGTTTCCCAATGATGTGGAAAATGGATTATGGGTAGGGGGAAATGATTTCTCCAAGGTTCATTGGTCCTATTTATGTGTTGGGTAGATTTGGTGAGGTTGCATACTAGTTGGAGCTACCACCACAGATAGAGAAGGTAAATCATGTGTTTCATTTACATTGTCTTTGTCAGTATCTTCATTATGACTCTCTTGTCATTAGATGAGGAGAGTTGGATGTTGAAGATGATGCGACATTCATGGAGTGTCTAGTAGAGATCCAAGATCATCATGAAAAGTTTCTTTATATATTGACCATTACCTTTGTTTTTGTGTTGTGGAGGCATGGTGGCCTAGAAGATAGTACTTGGGAAAGTGATAAACATATACGTACCCAGTGCCCAAAATTTTCCTGACATTTTCCTCGTTGTTTTTTCCATTGTAATGTATTTTTGGCACTTGTTTTCTATCAGATGATTTGTTTCCCTATTTTGTAGTGTGTGATAAAGACCTAGCATACAAAAGTGAAGGATATTATTCTTAATTGAGATTCATTAATTTATATGTGAATATACCCATATGGGTGAGTCAGTTCCTCCTATAGGGGATAATATCTTGATATGGATGATGGAATTCCTTAATTCCTGTGTCTAGATAGTTGGTTCTTATGTAGGGTATCATGTGGTTATTTGGTTTCACAGACCTTAGAAGAGGTGTTCTTGGATGTTAAAATTTCACTCCATATTTCAGAAAACATGGGGTGGTTTATTTTTTAACTATTCTGTCATAGTAGTGATTCAATTATAGTAAGATACTTGAGAGGTATCTCAAGGGGTGGTCGTTTGGACCCCTCCTTCATTGGGGTTTAGTTGTTGATTCTCATGGATAAGAACAGTTTGAGAGGTATATAATGTAATGACCAGACCTACCCAGTCCTTTACTTTATGAAAATATAGTGTTGATGTATTTGGGGAGGCCACAGTGAATCATTTTAAGTATTTTTCAAAAAAAAGTTTTCCATCAGTAGGTGGTGTCAGTTGGTACCATCGATAGTTGCATATGTTGGTGCGTCGGTAGATGGCATCGGTAGGTACATCAGTAACTGAATTAGTTGGTGGAATTGGTAGGTGGAATCTTTTCCCTAGGTTGGTGTCCTCGGTATGTGGTTTCAATTTCTCGAATCAGTAGGTGTGTTGGTAGGTGCATCAGTGGGTGTGTTGGTAGGTGGTATTATTGAGGGGAAATGGTGAGTCTTGTTAGTGACTCCCAATATTGACTCATTAATAGATGGTCATGTTTGTGAGTCATCCATTGTTAGATGGTGTCAATGAGTCGCAGTAGGGAATCAATAATCAGTGAATCATATTTTAGCGACTCATACCGGTGAATCACCCAATAGTGATTCTTTTTTACAATTTTTTCAATTTTCCCAATTATTCCAAATTCGCCCTTTTAATTTTTTATTTGACATAAAATGAGATTAAAACCATATGTAAGTGTTTCTGAAGCTTTTTCAAACTATATAAAATATATATTTAATTTCCATACAACCCAAAGACTTTTTAACCACCAGTATATGTGGTCTTGGTCAAGATTTGCATTTAAAGTCCTTGGAATATTGTTTCATCCATTGATAAAGGATCTAGACTATCTAAAGCGTATACCCTTTCATCCATTATGTTTTTCATATTTCTATGGATACCAAGGCATCCTAAAAACCTTTCTTCCTTGAAATATCATGTAGTTTTCAAGGGCTTTGGATCGTGTCACCCAAGAGGTTCCTCCAACTTCATGCTCACCCCTTTTTTCTATGTGTAAGGTGGAATTAACGATCATATATTTCTAGATGTAGGGCTTACATTATATCTATTTTATTTGTGCATCATGAAGGGCTGGGTGTATGGATTTTATCTTATAAAAGTAACATAATTACAAATAAATTAAAGATAATTAATTCTATTTAATATCGATACAGAGGGGGTGGGGAAATGTGATGCATCCTTATGTCTTATTGGATACTGATATTGTGATCTGTATAGGCTATACGACCACTAAAAAGCATGTTCTATGGGGGTTATTGTCTACACACTAGTGATGGATTTTATATTATTATATTTGATCTAATGTGAATAAATTTATGAATATGAGATTGGTTAACAACATATATTTGGTTAAATAAATGAATTCATAAAGATAGAACATTCTCTATGATATCCCATGAATAATCAAAATGGAATTAAAGAACCAGTGTTTGATAAATCTGAATTCACCATGATTTGTTGGTGTAGCTCTATGCTATGTGGGGCATTGTTTTTTATTGTTACATGTGTGGTTGCATAGTGCTTGGGAATATATCACAGCTGTTTCTTGTTTGATACAGGTGGTGAAATGGTATCTCAGGTTATGAGATTGTTTGATTCTGTAATGGATGGGAAATGTTTGAGTAGAGGGGTTGTAGGTTTGGGTTGTGGTATATTTATGTTACTGGGTGTTGTTTTTTTACAAAAAAGGTCTATCAAGTTGATTGTGATGTGGTGTGTTACATGGTTTGGTAGTATGTTTGTGGTTCCATTTCTGAGAGGAAGGACAAGGCATAATGAATTTGATCAATGAGGATGATATTAGTTGGTATGTGTTTTAAATAGATAGGAAGGTGAAGTGGGTTAACATACCGTGGTACTTTTTCCTCTGTGTTACCATGGTCTGGTGCTTGTCAAATGTTATGATTGGTAGTTCATCGGGTGGGGATAGAATGAGTAAATGGTCTCCTTAATAAAGAATTATAATTGGTTAAATTAGTTGGTCGGGGGTATTATTGAGTTGTGGATTGTTATGAATGACCTTCATTATATATAATCATTTATTTAAAACTCAGGTGGGGTATCGTTGGATGGAGGGGGTCATGTCAATAACTTCTTCATGAACTAATGTTGGGTATGTGGATCATATATGACCTTGAAATTGACCCACATCATGAGTTCTAAACCTCAAAAATCAAGGATGTATGATCACTTCTTGATGGTCCCTATTCCATCATTAGTTATTGTCACTATGAGAAGGGTGAATAGGTGGAATATAGGGTGTTCTGATGATCCAATATTTTCTAACTCCTCCACAAATCCCGAGTTAAGCTACTGACACATGCGATTGTTTCAAATCATTAGTTTTAATTCCTTTATAGGAGTGTAGATGGGTTTAGTGTATTTGTATCTTACCATGTGTGTAGTGAACAAATCATACAGACAATGGAAGGGCTCACACACATAGAGAGGAGTCTTTCCTTGGATGGAGTAGTGAATCACCTTGTATAGATTCATCAATACCAATATAGATAGGTTGATGTGATTCCCCATTACCATTATTGTTTCCATGATGGAGGTTATTCGCTACACCACCTTTTGCACATCCATCATTGAGAGAATCCATCCATAGATCCGGGTGACGATAATCCCAACCAGACTATCAATGGTATCCTCAACCTTCATACTATATCCCCATTGGATCTACAAGATATCCTCTAGATTCCTATAATGGGATTGCCCATTTCCCTATTGGAATTCCATGAGTCATTGATGAGGCATCTTTGGTATCCTTTCTATTAGTTAATTTGAGATGTACCAGAACAATTTCTAAAATGATATTTCCATTATCCCCATATTGTGTTTATTGTTCCTCTAAATCAATTTCATTAGTGAATTTACCATAGCTAAAATCTATTATTTTCCCTAAAATAATCTATTTTGGGAGAAATTCCTCATAAATTTCTCTTTGGATCGGGAACCCAAAAGGTTGGAAAAGATACCACTAGTTGATATGGACCCCCCTAGTGTAGATGAATGTTTTTGGTCTCTAGAAACCACCTTCTTAGTATCTCCATCATGGTATATTGGTGGTGGTAGATTTGGAATTGGGATTCCCACACTTCCTCATAAATCCCTACACATATAAGTTGTGCCTAGAACTCACAACATGAATTTTTTGCCCAATACACCTTGTCCCACTTTTCTATGAATTGTTAACCATAACACAGATCCTGTATTTCAATAAACACCATGAGGAAGTCCCCAAAACCTTAATTGATGTTTTTTCTCATGCTAAGTGTTGGATATATCATCCTTAAACATCTTCCCATTGTTTTTTCAATGATATTTTCTAAGAGTGTGTGCTGTAAGAGATTCATGATTCTCTTGTAAGTGTTAGATATATCAGCCTCCCGCAAGTTGGAATGACTGTCTTTATCAGAATTTGTGATGAATACATCATCACTCAGTGAAAATATATATATTGGAATCCTTTTTAAACACATAATTGATTTTTTGAGAATCCCTTAGTTTTTAGATAATCATGTCATGGTCCTACAGACTCTAGACACTATCCTTGGTCAGTAAGATCCATTCCATATCCTCCGGATGAGTAGAAGAAACATTAGAACCATCAGCATACATTTTTTCATGGACATAAAAGGTTTTATAAGACCAGTTTTTGATGAAATATTCATGAATGTCAATTTCATAATGGTTTATTCATGTAAGGTGGTGGGTTCATTGAGATATCCTCATAAAATTTTGGTCACATAATCAAGTTTTTTGAAGGGTTGATCTTCATGACTACCGAGGATCAAATTCGTAAAATAGTCACAAAATTCATCAATTTCATGAAACGATAGAAATAGTCTTATCATTCCTGAAATGATCACAGTCCCTTATGGGACCCTACCCCTATTTATTGGTATACATACAAGGGGAGTTCCTTGAACAAGTTTCCCAATATGACATGAAATCACCAATTTTTTATGGTTTTCCCACATAATCACACAATCATATCCCACATAGTCTTTGATTCAATGGGGGTTGGATTTGTTTATAAACAAATATATTTTTCAAGATAGTGATTTGGGAGGTACGAAAAATTCAGGGTGAATTCATGCCAAAAACCCCAAATCCACATATGGGATTAGATTCATGAAACTCCCTACCATCATGAATTTCAACAGTTTCAAAAATTACCAACCACACTAAATTTTGTTGGTAAAATATGTGTATCTTGTGATTGGATTCATGGATTTCAGTTTTGAAAAAACCTCCATCTTTGTGAATCCTTGATGGTATTCTTCTTATAGAGTTGGTCGAGCTTTCGATGGCTCATCCATTAAGAAGCTCAAAAAGATTCATGAAACACTATATATCGTGAATCCTAGACCCCCACAATGTTATGACTATTAATAACCTCATTATGTTTTAATTGTTATGGGATGTTACTTTTTATCATTTCTTAAAATCAATGATTTCACAACACTCTAAATCTTCACAAGATATGGATTATATTTTGTTCCTAGTGTACCCATCATTTTCAAAACCACCACCCATGTTTTTTTGAGAACATAAATGAATAGTAAATATTCATTTCATGAATGTTCATGGCCTTAATGGAGGAAGCCTATTTGAGGATCTTAGGGTTTTGTGGGACATATGTCTTTCACGAAACCATACCCATGGAAACAATGACATTAACGTCAGATTGGGTTACCATATTTTTCAATACATACTCTTTCATGGGACTACTATCCCCCACAAGCCACCAGGCATTTACAAAGCTCCAAACATCCAATAGTCTCCAACCTTCACGATAACCCTCTTCTAAGCCTATATGGGGTTCCCCCTTTTATCCATGCCACTTTCGTGAATTTTGAGTTCATAACTCCCTTATGATCATCAGATACCTATCCAGATACACCTCGAATTCTTGTGCAACTAGTACCACCTACTATTGTGTTATCCCACTTTTCATTAAGAGAGGCTTGGGCCTTCATCCTTCAAACTTCTCTTAATCAAAGGGAACCTAATGCCTATTATTCCTTTGAATAGGTACTATAACACTATGTATTATAATGGAAACTATAACACCTGAGACTTTTATGAGAAATATTTTGTTTTTATGTTATATAAATCATCAAAGGAATATTTCACTACAGACAACACTAGCTTGTCTTGCGTTACACACAATCGTGACCTTCCTCGATAGCTTGCGTCATACGCAATATCGAGTTTCACTAAACAACGATATGCTATTAAAATATTATTAAAACTAGACGTTATGAAAAGTAATAACCACTTTTTGAAATTTTATGACTTTGATTTTTCAAAATGGACTTCATTTTTGGTTTCAGAATATCGAAATTAGCCTACGGTGAAATTTTGGTATTTTTCTGAAAACATTCAATTTTTGATGAATAATGAAAACACTCGGTTACAATTTAAAAACCGACTTTTTACTTAAATAATTATTTATTTTATTTAAATTTATTTTAGGTAAAAATTGATACATAATACCTATATATGTTCAATGTAATTCTTTGGAGTCATTTTATAATAATTGTAGATATATAAAAATTTTATTGAACATTTGACCGTCTTTTACCCACCTCCTAGGAGAATTTGCAAATTTATATAAAACTAAAATTTACCGCTTTTGTGAATGGAATTTAGAAAATCCGAGAGACACGGTTGATGTCAGTATGTAAAATTTGGTTCAATGAGATGAAAATAATTTTTGGTGAATAGTAACTTTTTACTTTTTTTTACCACGGTTAAAAGTAAATAGGGTAATTATGGGTAAAAATGATATTATTATTACCCTAAAAAATGTCCTAATTCTATTAGATACGTGTAATTTGACCAAAAACAACCTTAGGAATAAAATATGACCATTTAGGCCCACTTAGATTAGATTAGGACATTTAATACTAATTTATTTAAAGAAGGGTTAAAATAGTTAAAATCAATGTTTTATAACTAAATCATTATTAATATAGGGTTATACATAAGATAAATTCAACTATAAATATTAATTAGAAAGTTAAAATGATTTCCTACATAATGGTAGTTTATTTATAATTTTTAGACTCTAAATAATTTAATTTATTTATGACACAATGATGATGGAGTAATTATCTTATTAATGAAATATTGACATAATTCATGTTATAAATACCCAAATAAATGTAATTTGAGAATTTTTATTAATTAAAATAATTTTCTATATTAATATGACATGTTAGTATTGATTTAATTAAATGTTTTAGAACTAATATTTCTGTTATGATTTTCACAAAAATCAATTAGCAAATAGTGTCAAAATTGACATAAAATAGTTTTTAAAACAAATATTATATTATTAATTGTTATGTCATTCCTAAAAATCAAATTTCGGCCAAATGACTTAGATACGGTTATATATATTAATAATAAACAACTTGGGGTTCGTTTGGCTCGTTATTGTAAGTTTATTAACCTTACAGTGTATGAAAACAAGAAGACACTGTAAAAGTTAAATTATCTAACTTAAAGTTAAATATAAATTATAAGGTTAAAATAGAACCTTAAACTTGCCTAAATTCTATTGGATGAGATTTTTAGACCCATACCCACCTTAGATTCGAAATAAATCAATTTGTAACTTTTAAAAACCGAATATGACTTTATAATAAAATAATATTTTTAGTTTTTTCTAAGGTGCCCCTCTCCTCCCTTATAAAAGGGAACCTCCTCCCTCTTTTCCTCACACCACGTTGATTGCTCAAGATCGGCCATCCCGTGACAAATTATCTTCTCCACTTTCCTAGAAACATCATAGAGGTCCTGGTATTCTACAAAGACCAATTTTAGTGCCCTAAAAGGAGGTCTCAAAGAGGCGCTTCAAAGAAGAGGTAATGTCTGTTACCGATTCTTTCAACTTTATTTCTTCTTCCACTGCTTCTTATTGAGTTGTTTAATTATGAATTAATAACATCAGTATCACCCATATACTGATATTTTATTATATGTATGAAACGACCCTATTTCACAATCTCTCCATCCTACGAAAAACGAAATCACTGCGCGTGCGTACGTACGGAATACCGTCTCCACGCCGTGGTGTACTCTATTTTCCACCACCACCTTATTTGGATGGGTATAATGGTGAAAATAAATAACTATATATGATTATTGAAAAGTGTTATTGATTCTGAAATAGTATACATACACTCCAATACAATTCCATGATCATGGGAACGATATCATCACTCGTGCGAACGTACGGAATACCGTCTCCATGATGTGATGCGACTCATTCTACATGATCTTCATTGCATAATGATTATATAAATGAATTTAATGAATTAATATTATATATATTACACTAATAAAATTATGGAAATGAGGTATCTATAACCTAAAAAGAATAATAATAATTTATTCAACAAAACACACATAAGAACAAAAAGTAATAAACACCCGAATAACAAGTAGTAATGAAATATTACTAATAAAAAGCTAAGAATATGACCATATATGATATAATAAAGATAATTATGATTCTGTAATAAGTCAATAACGTTATATAAATCATTATACAGGATGTTCGAACACTTACGAAGCAAATCAGACCTAAGGTAAGGGAAAATCTCACAATCTGAATTTTTATCCGAGATTGTTTATTCTTCGATATTTACTGGGGAATATTTATCATCCACATCCATGTTTCTTCAATATGTAATATTATTTATATCCTCCTATAATTTTTTAAATCCAATTTGACCCTTCGGTGAGTTTTTGGTAAAATATATGAATGGAATATTTTGTCGTTTTTCGTACGAGGTACTTTTTGACTTTTCCGACATAAGTACGAGAATAATGTTTTTCTAACTTATACGACATTAATGGATTTTTAAAACATTATTTCCAAGAAGATTCATTTAAAAGTTTTCAAGCTTACTTTTAATAAACTTCATTTAGTTTAAAATTGTTTGACATGTTAAGAAATGAAAAATGTTTTTGAGGTAGAAAGGATATTTTCATCAAGAATAAAGTTCAAGTGTTTTATCAAAATTATTTTCCATATAAGATAATATAGGGTTATGTTTCTATCCCAATTATTACATTTATTTGATTATTTTGTGATGGAAATATTTTTATGAATTCCTATATCTTATATTAATTGTTTTATGATGTCACGATGTTTAAGAATCCCATTTTTATTACATGGGTTATGCAATGATGTATGATTTTTGATTTTGTGGCACACATAAGAATGGCTTCATTATGAGATGGGTGGGACCTATATCTCCCTCCAATGCACTGGGTAATGATCTATATCTCATCTGATAGACATGGCTGGAATGGAATGTTAATCCAGTTCAATGAAATAGGACTGAAACGAGGAGTGAACTCGGTTCAGAAATGGACTTTGTCCGCAAAATAGTCTTGGCAATGAGTCTTGACTACTAAGAAATGATTCTCTATGATTATGTGTGTACGCCAAAAAATTTCATGTTTTATGTTATGATTATTAGGATTACATTTCACTACTATGATTTATCCCATGTTATGAAATTATTATCTCTTTTGCAGGTTAAGATTTCAAAAAATTTATGTTCTTATGAATATGATGTGATTGATATTTCTTTTGTTTACCCTTACTGAGAATTTGAGCTCACCCTTTTGTATGTTTTCATTCCCCAGGTCAGGAAGAAGGTTATTAAGTAGGATATTCCAAAAAGGGACTCTAGATATGATGAAATAAATGGGAGACAGTGTAGATGCTTTATGAACCAGTTTTTTATGTTTCCCAGTTTCTAAAGACACTATACCTATACGGTCCTTTCATGGTTTTATTATATTTTGTAAAAAGTGTACTTCAATTTTGAAGTATTAATAATGTCTGTAAAGTATGGGTCATTATAGTTGGTATCAGAGGAAAGGTATAGTCAACCTTTGGAAACTAGGATGTAATAGCCTTAGTAAGAACCCTAAGGATAAGTCTAAGCATAGAACACAATCTTAGTGTTTTAGAAATGTCCATGAAAAACCTATGATAATACCTTAAGTGTGAAATTTTATTCTTGATTATGTGTTTTTCCTATTATAAATAGTGTTCCTCACATTATTCTTCTTGGTTTTAGTCAATGGCTGGAACCCGAAGGAACCACGTTAATGCGGAATGCGATGGGCAATGCAATGATTGTCCCCCTGAGCAACAAAACGTCATGGGAGCATGAATAAAAAATCTTGTAGCCATGATCACACAACTTCCTCAATCTATGAATCATGCAGGACTTCTAAATGAGCAAAGGAAGGAGAAACATTCTATTGAATCCTTCATGAGGTGGCGTCCACCTTCATTCAGCGGGTCTTCTGATCCATTAGTGGCAGAACAATGGACCAGTACCACTGAAAAGATATTTTCAGTTCTTCAATGTTCGGAACATGATAAAGTCATCTTAGCAGTGTATCGTTTGGAAGGAGATTCTGATCCATGGAGGAATCTTATTAAGAATATGAGGCAAAGGGATGAAACTGAGTCTATGGAATGGGATGAGTTCAAGAACTTATTTTTCAATAAGTACTTCCCTCGTATTCTTAGAACAAAGATGGAGAAGGAGTTTCTTGAACTGAAGCAAAAGGATGATGAATCTGTTGGTACCTATGAAGAATATTTTACAATACTTGCAAGGTACGCTTCTAGTATTATTATCCAACCTGAGAGTAAGATCGATCGATTCTTTAGTGGCATAAAACCAAGTCTTCGACGGGAGTTATCCATAAGGGACTTCAATAGCTATGAGGAAATCGTTTGATGTGTTCTCAAAGTTGAGATGGAGATTGGAGTAACCAATCAGTCATATGGGTTTGATAAGAAGATGAAAATGGAATTCAAAGGAAAATCTAAAGAGCGCATTGAAAAGAAGATGAGTTTTCCCTTATGCTCAAAGTGTGGAATGAAACTGGGAGGGAGTTATCTTAAAGGGACAAGTAAATGTTTCAAATGTGGGAAGGAAGGTCATCGGGCATTTGAATGCCGCAATGATGGGAAGAAGATGTCTAGTGATGCGAACAAAGAAAAGGCTACACAGAGTGCACCTCCTAGTCTTCAATGTTACAAGTGCAAGGAAATGGGGAATTATTCCAATCAATTCCCTAATCCAAGGGTTTTTGATGATGATCGACGTCAACAAACTCTTAAGGCTAAAGACAAAGGAAAGTCACATGCAATTTCTATCAGGGATGTGGAGTACGATAAAGAAGTGGTGAAAGGTACACATACCATCCACTCTAAAGTAGAAAATGTTTTATTTTATTATGGATCCACCCACTTTTTTATTTCGGAAGAATCATCTAAGGGTATCGCCGTATTACCTCAACAATTAGATGTTGAATTAGTAGTGACAACCCCTAATGGCACAACAGTCGTATCAAAAGTTTATAATTCTTCTCCGATTGAAGTTTGTGGGAAAGTGCTTCTTGGAAATATTGTGATCCTTTCTATAGTGTAATTTGATGTGATTCTTGGCATGGATTGGGTTTCTCTATATGGAGCTCATACCAATTTCCAAAGAAGGGAAGTCACATTTCATATTCCAGATCAATCTATGATAGTCTATCGATGCAGGGATGAACATAACATTCAAGTGGAAATTTCTTCCATCTTATGGGTCTTGATTCCACTAAATTAAGGTTATTTATCTCAAATGGTTTGTGATAAACTCATGATTAATAATATTCCCATTGTATGGGAGTTTGATGATGTCTTTCCTGAGGAATTTCCGGGTCTGCCTCCAAATCGAGAAGTTGAGTTTTAAATAGAAATCGTACCGAGTGCTTTGCCTATTTCAAAGACACCTTATAGAATGGCCCCAATTGAGTTGCAGGAAATGAAGAAGCAACTCCAAGGGAATATTGATAAAGGATTCATACGCCCTCGTGTGTCACCTTGGGGAGCACCTATTCTGTTTGTTAAGAAGAAAGATAGATCAATGAGACTTTGCATTGATTATCAAGAAATTAACAAGATCACTATCAAGAAAAAATATCCTCTCCCATGCATTGATGACTTATTTGACTAACTACTTGGATCTCAATACTTTTCTAAGATTGATCTTCGTTCTGGGTATCATCAATTAAGGGTCAAAAAGGAGTATATACCAAATACGAGTTTCTGTACAAGGGATGGACACTATGAATTTATAGTGATGCCATTTGGTCTTACTAATGCCCCTGCTATTTTCATGGATATGATGAATAGAGTCTTTAGAGACTATCTTGATCAGTTTGTGGTAGTCTTTATAGACGATATTATTGTCTATTCAAAGAGCAAGGAAGAACATGAATATCACTTGAGAATTATATTGAAGACCCTGAGAAAGGATAAGTTTTATTCCAAATTTACCAAGTGTGAATTTTGGCTTCAAAAAGTTTCATTTTTGGGGCACATAATCTCAAAAGAGGGGATATCTGTGGATCCAGCAAAAATAGAGGTTATTGAAAGATGGTCGAGACCAACAACAGTAACTAAGATCCGAAGTTTTCTTGGTTTGGCTGGATATTATCGACGTTTTTTGAATGATTTTTCACGATTATCTATTCCACTCAAAAAGTTGACTCGGAAAGGAGTTACATTTTTTTGGATGGAGGAATGTGAAGAGAATTTCAAGGAGTTGAAAAGAAGGTAATCCAGTGCACATGTGCTCAGACTTCCTTGTAGTGGAGAAAGGTTTGTAATCTACAGTGATGCATCCAAGAAGGGGTTGAGGTGTGTTCTTATGCAAAACGATATGGTGTAGCTTATGCCTCAGGACAATTGAAAATCCATGAGTAAAATTACCCAACTCATGATTTGGAGTTAGCTGTGGTAATCTTTGCATTAATGATTTGGAGGAATTTTCTTTATGGAGAAAGGTGGGACATTTATACTGATCATAAAAGTTTAATGTATATTTTCACACAAAAGGAGCTGAATATGCGCCAAAGAAGATGGTTGGAGCTGATTAAGGATTATGACTGCTCAATTCATTACCACCCTGGGAAAGCAAACAAGGTGGCAGATGAATTATGTCGACAAGACCATGCAAGCTTATCAATGATGGGGATCACAAAAGATCCAATATTTATGGATTTACAAAGGATGGATCATGGAATTATAATGAAAGGGGAAAAATCATATCTTTCTCAAAATAATGTTCAACCATCTATACATGTGAAGATTAAAGAGGCACAAAAACAAGATATAGAGTTACAAAATAAGGTGAGAAATGTTCCTGAAGTCAACCTTGATTGTGATGGGATAATAATGTTCAGGAATCGGGTTTGTGTTCTTCCCATCCCAGAATTGAAGAAGGAGCTACTGGATGAGGCTCATATTTCTTCACTCTCTATTCATCCTGAAAGCATGAAGATGTATAGGGACCTGAAAGAGTACTTATGGTTGGATGGCATGAAAAGTGATGTTGCTGAATATGCCTCTCGATGCTTGGTTTGTCAGCAAGTTAAAGCTGAGAGACAGAAGTCTAAGGGGATGTTACAACCATTACCCATACCTGAATAGAAATGGGAAAACATCACTATGGACTTTGTCACTAGACTTCATAAAACATCCAAAGGCAATAATGCTATCTAGGTCATAGTTGATCGTCTTACAAAGTCGACACAATTCATCGCTATTAGAGAGGATTTCTCTCTGGATCAGCTTTCCAGGATATTTGTGAAGGAAGTGGTAAGATTGCATGGAGTACCACTTTCTATTATATCTGATCAGGATCCGAGGTTTACCTCAATGTTTTGACGAAGTTTTCAGCATACTCTGGATATAGAGTTGAGTTTCAACACTTCTTATCATCCTCAGACAGACGGTCAGTCTGAGAGGACAATTCAAACTCTAGAAGATATGTTGAGAGCTTGCTCTATGGATTTTAAAGGTGGTTTGGATCAACACCTACATTTGGTGTAATTTTCTTATAATAATAGATTTCACTCCAGTATTCAGATGGCTCCTTATAAATCTCTCTATGTAAAGAAATGCAGGACCCCAACTTGCTGGGATGAAGTTGGGGAAAGAAAGCTATTAGGACCGGATCTTGTTGATGAGATGGCAGAAAAGGTCTGATCTACTCAACAACACATAAGAGAAGCTCAGATTCGACAAAAACGTTATGCCGATAACCGAAGAAAAGACCTAGAGTTTGAAGTGGGTGATAAAGTGTTCTTACGAATATCTCCTTGGAAGAGTGTAATGAGATTTGGAAAGAAGGGAAAGTTGAGCCCTAGGTATATCGGTCCTTTTGAAATTATGGATCATGTTGGGAAGGTATCATACCGATTGGCGCTTCCACCGAATCTCTCCCAAGTTCACGATGTGTTCCATGTATCTCTCCTGAGGAAGTACATACCTGATCCTTCACATGTACTCAGCTCAGAAGTTGTACCGCTGGAGCAAGATCTTTCTTATAAAGAACAGACGATAGAGATTCTAGATCATAGCGAAAAAGTCCTATGGAACAATACCACTCCCTTGGTGAATGTTTTAATGGGGAACCAGCAATTAGAAGAAGCTATATTGGATCTTGGGGATATGATGAGGGAGAGGTATCCTCATCTCTTTATTACAATGTGACGAATTTCTAGGGCGAAATTCATTTTAAGGGGGGTAGAATGTAACACCCGAGACTTTTATGAGAAATATTTTGTTTTTATGTTATATAAATCATCAAAGGAATCTTTCACTACACACAACACTAGCTGGGATTACTTTACCCGCAATCGCGACCTTCCTCGATAGCTTGTGTCATAAGCAATACCGAGTTTCACTAAACAACGATATGCTATTAAAATATTATTAAATCGACCCATTATGAATAGTAATAACCCCTTTTTGAAATTTTATAAATTATATTTTTCAAAATGGACTTCATTATTGGTTTTGGAATATCGTAATTAGCCTAGGGTGATATTTTGGTATTTTTCTGAAAACAATCAATTTTTGAGGAATAGTGAAAACACTGGGTTACTATTTAAAAACCGTCTTTTTATTTAAATAATTATTTATTTTATTTAAATTTATTTTAGGTCAAAATTGATACATAATACATATATATCTTCAATGTAATTCATTGGAGTCATTTTATAATAATTGTAGATATATAAAAATTTTATTGAAATTTTGACCGTCTTTTACCCACCTCCTAGGAGAATTTTAAATTTTACATAAGACATAATTTTACTGCTTTTGTGAATGGAATTCCAAAAATCCGAGAGACATGGTTGATTTTATTAAGTTAATGTGGTTCAATGATATGAAAATAAATTTTGGTGAATAGTAACTTTTTACTTTTTTTTAACCACGGTTAAAAGTAAATAGGGTAATTAAGGGTAACAATGTTATTATTATTACTCTAACACATGTACTAATTCTATTGGATAAGTTTAATTCGACCAACAAAACCTTTGGAATAAAATATGACCATTTTGGCCCACTTGGATTAGATTAGGACATTTAATATTAATTTACTAAAGGAAGGGTTAAAATATTTAAAATCAAAGTATAATTACAAAATCATTTTTAATATTGGGTTATACATAAGATATATTAGACTATAAATATTCATCAGAAAAATAAAATAACTTCCTACATAATGGTATTTTATTTGTAATTTTTAGACTGTAAATAATTTAACTTATTTATGACACAATTATGATGCAGTAATTATCATATTAATGAAATATTGACATAATTGATGTTATAAATACCCAAATAAATATAATTTGAGACTTTTTATGAATTTAAATAATTTTATATGTTAATATGACATGTTAGTATTGATTTAATTTACTTGGTTCGAACTAATATTTCTGTTATGATTTTCAAAAAAAAATCAATTTCCAAATAGTGTCAAAATTGACAAAAAATAGTTTTAAAACAAATATTATATTATTAATTGTTATTTTATTCCTAAAAATATAAGGTTTGGCCAAATGACTTAGATACGGTTATATATATTTATAATAAACAACTTGGGATTATTTTGTCTTGTTATAGTAAGTTTATTAACCTTATAGTGTAAGAAAACAAGAAGAAACGGTAAAAGTTAAATTATCTAAATTAAATTTAAATCTAAATGAAAAGTTTAAAATAGAACCCTAAACATGTATAAATTCTATTGGATGAGATTATTTCGACCCATACTTACCTTATATTCGAAATAAATCAATTTGGAGCTATTAGAAACTGAATATGACATTATAATAAAATAATATTTTTAGTTTTTCCTAAGGTGCTCCTCTCATCAATTATAAAAGGGCACCTCCTCCCTCTCTTCCTCACACCACGTTGAGCCTTCAAGATCAGAAAAAACATGCCATATTCTCTTCTACACTTCCCTAGAAACATCTTATAGGTCCTGGTCTTTTTCAAAGACCAATTTTAGTGCCCTAAAAGGAGGTCTCAATTAGGCGCTTCAAAGAAGAGGTAATGTCCATTACCGATTCTTTCAACATTATTTCTTCTTCCACTTCTTCTTCTTTAGTTGTTTAATTATGAAGTAATAAAATCATTATCACCCATATACTTATATTTTATTATAAGTATGAAAAAACCATATTTAACCATCTGTCCATCCTACAGAAAACGAAATCACCGCGCATGCGTACGTACAGAATACCGTCTCCACACCGTGGTGTAATCTATTTTCCACCACCACCTTACATGTTTGGGTATAATGGTGCAAATAAATAACTATATATGATTATTGTAAAGTGGTATTGATTCTGAAATAGTATACATACACTCCAATACAATTCCATGATCATGGGAACAATATCATCGCTCGTGCGTACGTACGGAATACCGTCCCCACGATGTGATACGACTCGTTCTACAAGATCATCATTTCATAATGATTATATAAATGAATTGAATGAATTAATATGATATATATTACACTAATACCGTTCTTGAAATGATTTATCTATAACCTAAAAAGAAGAATAAGAATTTATTCGACAAAACACACATTAGAACAAAAAGTAATAAACACCCGAATAACAAGTAGTAATGAAATATTACTAATAAGAATCTAAGAATATGACCATATATGATATCATAAAAATAATTATGATTATTTAATAAGTCAATATCATTATTTAAATCATTATACAGTAATTTCAGACACTTACGAAGCAAATCGGACCTAAAGTAAGGGAAAATCTCACAATCTCAATTTTTATCCGAGATTGTTTATTCTTCGGTATTTACTGGGGCATATTTATCATCCACGTCCATGTTTCTTCAATATGTAATATTATTTCATTCCTCCTATAATTGTTTAAATCCAATTTTACCCTTCTTTGAGTTTTTAGTAAAAGATATGAAAGGAATCTTTTGTCATTTTTCGTACAAGGTACTTTTTGACTTTTCCGACATAAGTACGAGAATAATGTTTTTTAACTTATACGGAATAAATGGACTTTTAAAACATTATTTCCAAGAAGAATTCCTTACAAGTTTTCATGATTATTTTTAATCAACTTCTTTTTTTTTAAAATTGTATGACATGTTAAGAAAGGAAAAATGTTTTTGAAGTAGAAAGGATATTTTCCTCAAGAATGGAGTTCAAGTGTTTTATCAAAATTATTTTCCATATAAGATAATATAGGGTTTTGTTTCTATCCCTATTATTACATTGATTTGACTATGTTGTGATGGAAGTATATTTATGAATTCCTTTATCTTATATGAATTGTTTTATGATGTCCTGATGTTTAAGAATCCCATTTTTATTACATGGGTTATGGAATGATGTATGATTTATGATTTTGTGGCACACATAAGAATGGTTTCATTATGAGATGGGTGGGACCTATATCTACCAGAAATGCATTGGGTAATGATTTATATCTCATGAGATATACATGTCTGGAATGGCAGGTTAATCCGGTTCAGTGAAATAGGACTGAAATGAGGAGTGAACTCGGTTCAAAAATGGACTTTGTCTGCTAAGATAGTCTTGGAAATGAGGCTTGACTACTAAGAAATGATTCTATATGATTGTGTGTGTACTCCACAAAATTTCATGTTTTATGTTATGATTATTAGGACTACATTTCACTAATATGATTTGTCCCATGTTATGAAATTATGATCTCTTTTGCAGGTTAAGATTTCCAAAATGTTATGTTCTTATGAATATGATGTGATTGATATTTCTTTTGTTTACCCTTACTGAGCATTTGACCTCACCCTTTTGTATGTTTTCTTTCCCCAGGTCAGGAAGAAGATTATTAAGTAGGATATACCATAAAGGGACTCTAGATATGATGAAATAAATGGGAGACAGTGTAGATGCTTTATGAACCAGTTGTTTGTGTTTCCCAGTTTCTAAGGACACTATACCTATACGGTCCTTTCATGGTCTTATTATATTTTGTAATAAGTGTACTCCAATTTTTATGTATTAACAATGTATATAAAGTATCAGTCGTTATAGAAACTCCTCCATCGAATTAATAAGGACATATACCACCTATATGATCAATATAAGTTGTCACATAAGCCCTAGGGGTGGCATCCTCATAGGACACTCTCTACATATCTCTGTAGGGATTTCTTATGAAGAATCTCTTCCTATCTCAACACAGTCCCCCATTGATGAGTGATCCCATTCACATTCAATATTTTTGAAGTAAAACTTCCTATCACTACATCAATGTCATATAATGTTAAACTACATTGAATCCTCATCATCACGTGATATTAAAATGTATTCATTTCTTATGTGATGAAAAAATGATGCCACATGTATGATCACCAAGGGATAAAAATTGTCTACAACCATGGGATAAAACTCCACCCTTGGGTATATTAAAAACCTAATAATTAAACCATCCTATTATAATAGTGGTTTAGATACCTGAAATGGGGAGCTTCATTGCATAATCCAAATAGTTCTCTCTCTCTTGGTAGGATGAAACCATTATGATAAGAAGCTTCTATGTTTAAGCCCCATGATGTCTCCCCACGGGTGATCCTCATGAATCAGTTAATATCCAAGCATAATCCCCACTCCATAATTCATCAAAGCTCATTTCATGACATAATAATCCTTTCCACATGACGATAAACTAACAAGATTGGACCCATCACATGACCTTAAATTATGGCATAAAAGTACGTGGGTTTTGATCCCTATCTCTTAATCCAAGTATGTAAGATTCTTCCTTGAGGTTCAATCCCGACGTCATCCAATAGTTAAATCTTCTAGTCCAAGGACACACCACATTTATCCATATAAATAAGACATTTTCATCCATGTCAACAAGATGTTAGGAATGTAAACAAATACTTCAATATATGATATTATGATCTATATCCATAATATTTTCAAATTTAGAATTGATCCATCTTAATAGGAATTTGTGATTCATAATCATAAGATGATAAAATCATTCTCTGATCAAAAATCCATACACCATAAAACAAATATGGGATGCATAAGGTGAATATTCTTGGATGAATTACAAACCTGATGACAATTACATCATGACCGACATGATATGCTTTGAGTTATGCACCTAAGATGACTCACAAATGAAATTACCTAGTAATATAAAGAATTTGTAGTTGTAAATTATTCCTAATATATAAACAAACCTATATGATACCAACATGACTAATCATCATATCAAAAGGATTCTTCCATTTCAATATAAAAGTGCAATATTTAAATGGCATCCACCTCAAGATGGCATCGAGAATGAGTTCCATGATCATTACCTAAATATATGATGGAGACCAATACTATGAATAAAGTTCCAAGGAGGGCTCCATGAAAAATGTAACTAAAATGTTATAATACCATTTTAATCAAGGAGAAGACATAACCAATTAATGTGATGAAATAATTCTACCATTGGAATTTTGGAATGTGAGAAAACAGAGTAGCACACATGACATGATGGCACCCCTATCAAAGTGTTAGAAAAACCGACATAACCAATTACTTGAGTTGATACACATCTAATGGAACCTAATATCCTTGATTAATTTCTATTTTATCTTCCTTATAGTGTATTCTTTAATGGGAATTATTTGTATGAAGATACCCCACTGGTATTCATAGGTTAACAATGAAAGTCCTCAGAGACTGGAAAAAGTGTATGTTTTTCTCTCAGAGGAAAGGACCCCCTTAAATCCGTAAGCTATTATCCTTACTATATGTGATACTAGTTTTCACCATTAATAATGTTCTACCTATACCCTCTAAAACCTATTTTTAGTTTTCTCAAATATTCCTAACCCATGATAAAATATCATCGTAACCATACTATTCAATTAGATTCGATATCCTTGACACCATATCCCCTTGTATTATACACTATATCAATACAGAAATGTGATATTCTATTTCTAATTCATTATATGACCCATACCATGTGAGCCAAAACCACATGTTTTTGGTATCTATGTTTTAAGAAATAAATATAACTCCCCAAGGGTTCCAAAACCCAAAGTACATAGTATATCTCCCATAATCTACTTCACTTTCCAAGTGTTTCAATCTCCATAAATATTTCAAGGCCTTTGGAAAATAGAGGGGGACCATTTTAATTACAATATATGAGTTGGATCACCATAAGGTTCTTAAACCCATCAACTATAGGCATATCCTATTATAAGAAATGAACTCTAATTCTCACAATCCCCAACAACATTATAGTGGAACTTGTCAACTTAATGTATTTTGTGATCATCTCAAATATGTCTACCTCATTCAACCAACATCAATTAGAACTCATAGATGCATGATTTAAACATTCCATATTCCATATATCCATGTGTATTTATAATATCTAAAATTAAAAAATGACATATCAAAACATATTTCTGCAATGATGTGTGGTGTCCGAACCCTTCATGAAAACTCATACGTCAAAATCTCTTAAATGATACTGTTTTATAATAAATTCGTGAATACCCATCCTTCATCAAATCAAAATAAATTTAGGGTGTCTTAAATCTTGATGAATACCCATCCTTCATCATACCATTAATGATACATGATTTCCAAACACATCAAGAATAACCATTCTTCATAACCAATGAAAAGAAGTGGGGAGTCTAGACCATTCATGAAGACTCGTCCTTTAGTAATGAAGCATATATTCCTAGTACTCTACCCCTTAATTAATACCCACACTTCAACCATTATAGGTATTTGGAATACAAAAAAATAGCATGTTTGAGATATAATGACATAAAATATTCTAACAGTTGTTCTGATCTAGAAGTCCCTAAAATACAAAAGCTCTAATGTATAGTTTTAAGCCATTGATTAGCCTATTAAATGATACAAAATGTGTTCTCAAGTTGAAAACCCCATAATGTAACCCTGTTAAAAATGTGATTCTCTACTTCTAGAAATAGTTTTTGTGTCACTCAAAAACAATGAGCATTTATGAAGTATAAAAGGAAAAAAATTAATAGTTTGAAAACACATAGAGGGTGGTATGAGAAAAATTCATTTTGATTCCTAGTATTATTTCAACATAAGAAACATAGATAATAGTTATGGGAAATATAAAAAAGATACTGAGATTCTATGGGCCATTGTATTTCCCTATAAAAATCAATCTATCTTCACTAGGTTTATTAACATAAGAAAACATTTCCTCACTCACCCCCTTGGAAATTTTTACACAAATTAACCTTTATAACATGATGATTTCAGAATTATTAGAGATGATAAATCAGGGAAAATAATTTTGATTTTAATAATTTATGGGGTTTTCTCATGGACGGTCTATTAGGAAATTTTAATTTGATTTTAATGTTTGGTTTCGATCAATATTATAAATATAATTGATTTATTTTACATTCTCTGGGATATTTATTTAATTAAATTCCATTTACATGATAAATGAATGAAATATTGGTAGAATAATATAATTTTTGAAAAAATATTTCATTATTGATTTAAAAATAGGGGGAATATAAAAAATTTGGAGTCTCACCCAAAATATTAAAAAGTGAAAATGATCAGTCAGTAGAGGGCATGGATTTGGTTCTCTCCCTTAGCCTCTAAAACCCCACTCTTCCCTCATGTTCTTCTATACCTATCCATGTCAGAGATGGAGTGGTTGTATCAAAGAGGGTTTGGGTTATGTGGTTCGGTGTTCAATGGGTTTCAGGCTATCCAGAGTCAGTCTAGTTTTGTTAGCAATTAGTCATCCTCTTCATCAACGATTCCTGTTACTGAAGAACTTGGCTACTCAATACCCTACTTTAGCCCATAATTCCACTATGCCTCTCACTGTCAGATCTAGATTGGTGGAACTATGAGGTTTTGGGATGTGGGTAGGTGTTTGCTGGTGCTCCAGGAGCGACATGTGTTAGTGTGAATGTGATTTCGGATTTAGTCGATATGCATGTTGTTTCTTCCTATTTCCCATAGATTAATGTTTGTTCTATATTTATATAATAAGTTTGATCCATTTTATGTTCACATATGTAATATCGCCATTCATGTTTCTGGTTGAGGTGATTTTTATTTTTAGTGTGGTCTTGAATGATGATGTTAACGTTGGCGATGTGGGTGAAACAATTATGGTGTGAATGTTTTCTTCAAGGATGATGTGTTGGGATGTCTTCAATGGGATTTACTCTAGTCATCAGCTCAGGCTATGATGGAGGATGGTGACAGAACCAAGGTGTTCAGTGGATGGTGAATTGACCTAGCTGTGATGCTAGATGATGATGCAACCTAGCTATGATGACGAGTAGCGACGCGACTAGTTATCATAGGTGGCTCATGGATCAAGGCCCCTTAGTTTGGGATTTCTTTAGTGTATTTGGATCTTTATTCTATGATATTTTTTTGCTCGAATATGTGGTCTGGTTTTGGGTTTTGAATTTGGATGTTGTGATCACTTCCTCTAGAATTTGGTATATATAATTTGTGAGGTTCCCACTTTTCACCTAAAGTGTATTTTAAGAAATTTTCAAATTACTTGTAGCCCATCGTTAAAAAAATTTAAAAAATGTATATGTACAGAGTTAGATCATAATAACATTTGGTCACATGAATTTTTAAATTTTGATAGACTCTAGTGGGAGGTGTTGGTTGAATACTGATGTATGATCAAATCAATTTCCCTAATTGTCACCTGAGTGTGTATAGTTTAAATAAAGGATGAAAAGTCTTCACCCCCTTCAAAGTGGTTTCCAATAAAGATGACTATTTTAAAATATCAATCCTCACACTAGCTATGAGAACCTCACGTTCTATTATCTATGTGGTCAAATAATCCTTATGAACTCACAACTGATAGACATTATGATATCTCTATTCCATCACCTCTAATGATTCATTTAATGATTGTAATTTTGAACTTCTATCGTCAATGTTTTGAAATAATATCTTATTTCTAGATATTTATTTCCATGTGATTAAAATACATAAGATTATGTGATATAATTTCACGTAGTTGAGGCCAATGGAACCCAATTCACAATAGAGCTAGTGAAGGTGTCCCCTTGGTAAAAAATAACTTCTAATATACTCTTAGTAGTCATGGAATGTATTTTCATCCAAATTATCTTTCATGATACTCAGATCTTTGTGTTCGTTTGAGGGAGTTAATTAGAAAAATGAATGATTGATTAGATGTATTTAGGAATCTAGTACCTTGAATGGAGATCATCCAAGTCGATGAAGAAGAAGAAAAAATAGTCTCATGTATTATCCTTCCAACTGGTGAATCATCTCTAATTGGTGACGAATGATCAACATCCCTGAAATACTATTCCTTACTTATGGATGTGATTTCTCTATAATGAGAGAACTTATTGGGGGGGGGGGTCTCATAATTCTGGAATCAACTCCATCAAGGCCTTGAACATGGGGGAATGAATTTTCTTCTTGAAATACTTATCAAACTAGAATAATAATCATATAATATTCTACCCATGATTGGTCATAGTTCCGAGACAGATAGATAGGAGCATCAGTAGGGGTAAGAATGATTTGTTCATTTGTTTCATTCAGAGTATCCATAATCCAAAATAAGTGAATTAGTACAAGGTTAACATTTCCTCATATTTCATCTAAGGTAGGAGGATAAATGATATTACTTTAAGAATTAAAGTTAGTAAACTAGCAAGGGTTGTATGGGTGAAATATTATTAGCTTGTCTACATGAGCAACAATACCCCCATCCTTGAGTGAAACATGATATGACCTATCTTCATGGGAACCAATTCCATTGTATATAATTATCCAAGTAGGTGTGGGGTACTTCATGAAATTAAAATGGGGATTTTATCATAATATATTTAGGATGTCATGCACACCTAATGAAATCAACTCAACCCTGTATATTTAAAAAGCATATGTTGAAATAGGGAACGATAAATTTCGATATTATTATGATATTTTTATCACTAAAAATTATTTTCTATCCAACCAAATAAAAATAAAATGGGAAAATTGATGGAATATTATTATATTGAACATTTCCATAGATTTGATAAAAATGTGAAAGGGTTGGAATATATAGGTTTAGAGGCCTCCCTTTTTCTAATCATGCTACCATCACCAAAGTGCTAACTCGAATTCCAAAGCATGCATCCATAGACAAGAAACTCCCTCTATAAAAAATAAGGGAACCCCCACCTAGTAATTGATGTCCTAGAGATAACTCCATTCTCATGGTATTTTCCCATGAATCATATTCAATGGCCTCAAAATTGACCGTATAAGATCTCATACTATCCAGAACCAATAATGAAGGGATTCAATATGAGTCTTTATTTGGAGAGTATCTCTTCGAAAAAGGAATAATATAATATAATCCTAGAAATAAATAATTGATTAATGATCAAATACTTAAATAAATTCTCCTTCACTATGTTGATCATATGTCATGCCAATATTTGAGTTTGTTCGGGATCATCTCAAACCTCAAAAAATCAGGAAGGAATTAATCCATTTCTTTGTGAAAATTTTGGTATGTTTTTCCCTAGCTAATAAATATCCCTTAAGTAGGTACATAAAACTCAATGTGTTAGATTAAATGTGTCAGTGCAAGTACACGAATGACAAATCTATTCTATAAGATATCTTAATTGATGAAATATGATAAATTGAGAAATCCATATCAGCTCAAAGATATGATCATTTTAAAATTGGTCCTAAAATTCTTTAAAACTCTTCCAAACCTCAAATGACCATAAGCATTTGTAAAATATGTTCCCCTTAGGGTGAATATTATATTTTAAACTCCATCCACCATTTGGTTAGACTAGGGAAGAGATGAATATACTTTAGTAACTTTGGGTGATCAGTCAATGAGGGATATCAGATCAATAATTACCTAATGAGGATTTATCAAACATATAAGATTTCCCTTATAATGTTTTCACAGTTATCTAACAATCCTGTGAAATGGCCATTGTATTGAAATCAAGAGAGAATGAAAACCAGTGAGGTAGACGAATGTAGTTGGAAGAATCAATTGTATATTTATATAAAATGTGGAATCAAAAAAACAGATTCTATCTAATAGGGGATAGTTTTGAAACACAGTTGAAATAATACGCTAGAAAACATCATGGTTAAAAAATACCCAATAAAAAGAATCAAAATTGTGTTTCCCAAAAATCATACCTCTGTAGTTAGCCACATAAAAAAACAATCATGAAATGGAATCCATATAAATAGAGCATGAATAAAACATAAGAAAAGGTGTAATCTAGAATAAAGAACCAGTAGATTAAATTAAATAAAAACAATTCATGACTTGGGAAACAATACACTAACCACATGATTCAATATGGATTTCATGAATCATGTGATTTATATAATATCTCATGATCACATGATATGTTTTAAGGTTTTTGGTCATGTTACCGTGTGATGGTAAGACAAATTAAATAAATATTAAGAGATCAAATGAAAATCCCTGAGAGGAACATAAAGCCCAAAAAGTTACCCAACAACTAAGGACAGGTGTCATTGTCAATGTGACATAATATTTATTAGTTAGTAGGTTTTCTACATGAGTTATATAGGTAGATAAAACTTGTGAAGAGGTCTATCTATGAGTTCATGTGACCAGGTCTCTTCCAACGTTCTAATGAAGAGGTTATGTGAAGTTTTCTTTCAAATTAATCATGTGAGAATGAAAATTTTGGGATATATGGACGTCTAGATCTCTAGTGTAATGATCATACTATCAATAAAATATTAATAGAAAACCTCAATGAATATAAATAGTCAATAAAATGAAAATAGTATTCTAATAATAACAACTATTTAAATCCTAGGATACTCAAAAAGGAATTTACAACCTCAAAACTGATTCATTATAACATCAGACATTACTTCAGAAGTGGTGATTTTTTTCACTCCTACCAAAGGATAGAAAAATAATACCGGATTTGAGATATACCTAATTCATGGGTAGAATTTTCTCTACAAAGTAAAGAAAATTGAAACATTAATATTTGGATATTAATAATATTAAGCACACTAATCACATAATGTTTAATAGGACTTGTAGTATCATGACCCTAGGGGAATTATTTGATGGGGTAATGTGATTTATTTGATATATTAATTGATCACATGATTACAACTTGATGAGCCCTCTAGATCTCAATAATCCTTCTATGAGAATCCTGGTGGTGATAGGAAGGATTCTATATGAGTCCCTTAGATAATGAAACATATCAACCTGTAGATGGATAAAAATTACCGAGGGGGGATCATATAATGAAAATATTAAAATGATGGAATCGTTATATGAAAGGAGTTGGGATTTTTTTTTCATTTCATGGGGATATGTGAAATAATTGAAAAGTTATATAAAAATGAGAAGCCCTTTGAAAATATATTTTGATCTATCAAACGATTCTATAAAAGATCAAATGGTTATTCGAAGGCTTCTAGGTGAGTTATTCTGATCATCTGACATGTCAAGCAATAAGTGCCAAACAATCTTCCAAGGGGATCATGTTACAGAAAGATAAATATGACATTACCATTATTTGAATAATTCAAATGATTTTTTATTTTGGAGGTATTATATACTACACATAATTAATTTTATAATAAAAAAAAGATACCTAAACAAACCAAATTAATCCTATGAAGGGATCTATACTTGCAAGAATGATCTCATGAAGGCACCCCATCATATTGTATTGATCATGAAAAGTACTATTTGAATGTCAACTCAATAATAAAATATATATCTGGAATATGGATTATATTACATGAATTATTTTTTGGTATCTTTTATTGATCATGTAAAATCCATTTTGTTAGAAAATCACAAAAGAAAAATGGTACTGAAAGAGTGATAATGTGATTTTCATTTTTCACACATCACAAAGATGAAATCATTTATGAAATTTGGGGATCATGTAAATCATGTGATACCTATGGGAGTACACCATCCACAGACTGAATACAAAATATTAAAATTATGTTTCATATAAATTTTCATAGATTCATGATGGTGATTCTAATAACATCCCCAAAAACACATTGAAAAACAAAAATAGATCAAAGAGAAAAATTATCAGAGTGAAGGATCACATGATAACTAGAGTATTACACCTAAAAAAGATTGGTGAGTATCTTAACATGTTATTAAAAATGTGTATACACTCCACATGATCATATCATCAATATCATGAAGAGTCATTTTTACATTACTTGGATAATGCAAAAATCCTTCTACACGTCATCTCGATCAAACAATGTATTCAATGGAAAATTTATAGAATTTTTGGAAAATTTATATATGGAAGAATGAAAATGAGAGATTATTTCTACAAATAATGATATGTTTTTTCATATAAAGGTCACACGTGCATTATTTGATCAGTTCCTCAGTCATGCAATAGACCATAGGCATGTCATCTCTGATTACATGACACACCTCAGACGTGTCTGATGGGATCACACAACATCACTTAGCTTGTAAGATTTGATCATCCGATAATTCTTGTAAATATTAGCTAGGTTAATTCTTAATATTTGGACACATCATCCAAATCATTTTATAGAACTTATTTTTGTGATTTTGATAACATGACATCCCTTGGTCTTTTTATATTGGATTACCAGACACACCATGGATATGTCATTTGTCTTCACACAAATTATCTTAGATTAATATCCTTGACCATGGGATAACCCTTGAAAATGTCATCTAATTTCATGAGAAATCCATGGGTATGTTAGATAAATCACATGAAAGACCCCAGTCATGTCAGTTGGATCATGATACAACCTAGATACATGTTAGCTTGGATTATGTGACACACTAACTACATGTCAACAGGGTTCATGAAATGTTATTAAGGGTGAAGGTTTAGATTATGTAATAATAATTGGACATGATATATATGTTCAGTAAAAATACTTGGGCACATCATCTATATCACATTAATTACCTCAATCATGTTAGTTATATCACATGATAGCCCTCATTAATGTGGGCTTGGATCACTTGACACACCCTAAACATTTCATCAAGGTTCACGAGAAATTCCATGAACATGTAAACTCTGATCATGTTTAATCCATGGTAATTTTATCTAGATCAAATTAAATCCCTAAATAATTTTATTTAGATCATGATAATGAACTAAATCACGTCATCATTGTTCATAAAAATCCACATGGACATGTCGAGTTCGATTATGTGAAGAACATATACATGTCAAACATTGAACATGAAATGACCTCTAAAAATGTCAGACGTGATAGGAATACACCCCCATTCATGTCAAGTATACACCCTAAGACATTTCATACATTTTAGGAAGACACCCTCGAACATGTCAGATAGACCCCCACAAACCTGCCATCCATGTCTCTAAGACATCCCAAGAAACATCAAGTAGACAGCCTAGACATATTAAGTAGACACACCCAAACACACAAACCATATCCGATAAGAATGCATGGTAATTGATAGTAGGTATAATAGTTTCATTACTCTATTCAATTAGATTCTTATTTTCCTATGAGTGTACCATAGTGGCAGAGCCTAAGGCCGATCAAAAGGAGGACACTTACACACACATTATTTTCTATTTTCTATTTTTAATTTTAATTATATAAACCTATATTATATAACATATATGGGGGTGGATTGAATTTAAATAAAATAATAAATAAATAATTTAATAATTATTATAAATTAGAGTATACAAATCCTATACAAACTAAATTATGAAAACAAACTAAACATAGTTGCAATGGAAAAACGTTGATCGTTGGACACACCCTTTATCATTGTTTATTAATATATTCCAATTATATCATATAATGAATAAATTAATTCCTCAATTTATACATATAAATTATCTTGATAAAAAATTGAATCCTCATACATGGGTTTTGGTCTTCTTATGAAACTGTTCTGATTACTCGAAGACCTCTGAGTAACCATAACTATTTCAACTCATCCTACTAAAAGGTGAGACCTCTCCAAAGAAATTTAAACTATGAAAATAAAACGTTAAATTAATTATATGAAAATGATTCCTGAAATAGTTGGAATAAATTGAAAACAAAAGATAAATATACCTCCTTCATTCATGAAAACAACTTCCAAGACAGTTTAAATGAAAATAATTTATAATAAAAACAAAAACTCAAAAGGGGAAATGTCTTCAGTTCTCTGCTTCCCACCACCACATAGATTTATCCCTTAATGGATTGATTAAATCATGAAAATACGCTTATAATTTCCCTTTATCTCTTATTACAACTTCCCTTATGGTTGATTGCCTAATATTTGAGAAGTTGCACATATTTATAGGTGAATGGGTGATGAATTTTTCTCAAAAGATTTACACTGAAATATTATATGTTGATGTGGAAATAATTGTCCGAATATATAATAGGTGTCTACATAAAAGTTGTTCCAAACTATCCATTCATTTCACCCTAGAAATTTAACATTCATTGGTCATGAAAAATAGATGTTATGTATTTTATATTTTAATTAATTTTTCTGGATGAGAATTCCAGAATTCATACTCCAATATATAATGTACAATTCCCTGTTAATTTTTTAAAAATCCATAAAATTTATTTCCCAAGATTTTATATGTTTCTACTTCCATATAAAATTTGAATCACCATAATTATAGAATCATAGTATGTGTTATGTTTATGTTTTAGAGGTGGGGTCCACCATGTCCTCCAGAAAAATGATCACATTGATTGATTTTTAGGGTCGTATGTGATTCGAATCAGTTCATGGATCTGATGAAAATTTTTAAAAAAATGATACAAATATCCCAAAAAATTAGAATAACAATTTTTTTATAAATACTTTAAAAGAAAAATCCAAAATACCATTGTGATTAAAATGTGCTAAAAAATATAGAATTTATCCATTTTTTCATCTGAGCTCAAAATACATCAAAACCTAAAAATGCGATTATTGACCATTAAATAACACTGTGTTGGGTTTATTAAAATTTAATGATAGAATAAAATTTATGAAAATTCAATATTCATCCGGAATGTACCCTCAAACCATGTAAACCCTCCACCTCGAGACCTTATTTGAGAATTCCCCCTTCACATAGGAAGTGTCAATAATGGACTAGGTTCATTCTCTCATGAAGTATTCATAGTGTTATGGGATCCTCATGCACTTCAAGGATGTTCTACCAACCAATCATGGCCCCACCCAGTATCCTTTAGAGTATAACAGTTGAATATAATTCATTAGAATTCACCTTAGTTTATGTACCTCGATATTCCATTTACTCGTGTTTGTTGGACCCACCCTTTTTGGATATACTATTAATCATTTTCCATCAGTGCATTATGAAGCTTCAATAAATTATGAAGACTTTGATTCCATTTATAAAAATGATATATTGGAAGACTTCTTAAAGAATGAGTTCAATATCTAATAGTCCATCAAATATTTATTTAGTACAGAAGCCATTCATCAATATGTAGCATGACTAACCACTTGAAATCCCTTGTTTCTCACACCAATAATTACTGATATGAGCATATGTATTTTCGATGATCATTTCACTAGCATCATAACCCCCCCAACCAGTGATACCTTCATGTATAATCCCCATTCAATAACATAGAAAAAATCAATACTTTTATGGATTCAAGCTTAGAGTAAGACCCTATGGCATTCCTATTTTGATAAACTATAAGGAAATGACCCTTACAAGTATTAATTTTATGTCACAACCCATTATCATATTAAAGAAAAACTGAACTATGAAGAAACTATTTCATGTCGTAAGTATGGTACATATGATTCCTTTATATGGCCTAAGATTAGTACCTAATAGATAAATGGATTCATATATGACATTTCTACATGTCGTTATACTATACAGATTTGACATAAAATAACCACGTGGGTTATGATTCCTATCCTCACATGATACATAGGACACCCCCTGGAGGGTCAATACTTATCTGGAAACACTAATCACAGTTTCAGATGGCTAGAAATAATAGATTGTTTTATCATATAGAATCATAGAATATTTTTTCTTATCATGTATAAGTAGAATGGGAACCATATGGAGAGACATTGATATATAATGAAGGGATTATTAATAGTGAGGCCTCTTTTATGTAGACAGATTCAACACATGATTATTTGTTGAGGTTAAACAATATAGGGTCTAGGATTGGGAAGGAATCATTAATATATATTATATCTATAAGAATATACCGATGATGGAGATAATTACACACAAAAGGATGTGAAGAGCTCCAATATCTTGTTCCCTAAACCAATGTGAGTTACTAGGCATCGTTGGTCTTAAAACCACAATGCACACATACCTTTGGAAAGATAGACCAGATTTGTTAAGAATGTGGGATCCTTTTGGTTTTTATATAGATAAAATTAGACACCCAACATAAAATAAAATATCCTGATGAAATAGTAATAAATGACATTGTTTATCCAATAATGGATGAGTGTAGGGATATTTATGATCTATTAGAATCATTGAGGAATATTCCAAGTATGTAGCCATCGTCTTATATATTTATGGACATAGAGATGTATAACCTAAAAATGTGTACCCTAGAGTTATCTCCATTGTCATATAAGGAACAAACATATGCAGTGGTGGTTGGTGGTGTGGCTGAAAATTAATATTCAGGCACTAGGGTTCCTTTTACATCTATTTTTGTATTTCCCATTGCATACTAGAAATCAAAATCCAAGTGAATGAATACATATATCACTGAGGAATGAGGGTGTTGTGTTGAGTTGGATCTGGTGTTTTTTGGGATTACTAGTACTCCTAGAAAATTTTTCAATGAAGTGAATCCCTATAAATTCAAGGGATTAATTTAGTACCTTGATGTAGTGATTCATTTCATGATGGTTCAAATCCATTTCATGACCCGAGTGCGATGATTGATGATTCCGAGCACAACAACGGTTGATGAGGAGAGGGGAAACAAAAACATCTCAATTGAAGAGGTAAAAATAAATTTTATGCTTACTCTAATATATTTTTACTATTATCCACACTCTATCTTACCATTATTTTGGGTATTTCAATATTCTATAGGTATTTGGCCTCCTTTTTCTTCAATGATTTACTATCATGGGGAACGAATGATGAGGATGAATCAAATGGTAGTGATTAGGAATCTGATTAATAGTTATCTCCTTGTTAGATAGAACATATGGATGATGTGGTGGTTGGTCCAAAAGCAACATTGACCATCCCCACCTAGTTCCCCCTATGGAACATCTAATTTCAGTTCCTCGTGAATTTCCTTCCTCAATGAAAATTAAGAAGATGAATCATGAAAAGTCACAAACTATGTATCCTTTCCTGATATAAACCAATATGTTTTATAGTGACCCATGCCCCTCACAAATTGGTTTTACATCAATTTAGATGAATTTTTATTATTTTGAACATAATATTTTCGGGCTATGGTAAAATTTTAGTCCCTATGGAAACATGAAAACACAATCATCTAATCAAGAGAAACATCCTCAATGCTTCCCAAAAAGATCACCTCATTTAGTAACATTCATATAAATACCATATATAAAATATTTCATCTTGATATTGGGAAATACAATATATGAAAGTGTGAGATAAGATTCTACATAATGGTAAAAATATGAGATATCAATTTAGGATCATATAAAGGATTAATATAATCATAAGGGTATGTGACTAGTAACATAACTTATGAAGTTCATAAATATCCTATCATAGAAGTAAAATATGAGTCATGGAATAAATATTTGTAGTCAATAATACATGAATCATAAGAATATAAAATTACATGATTGATGAGAACATATCGTTTTCATAGGACATATTGTTTTCTCTTACACAAAGTCATTGAAAACAATATGTCAAGTCAACCCATAAATAAATTCATAAAATGATAGTCTTTGGCTAACCACCCATGTAACTAATTTGGGATTTGGAAAACCACATGTGTACCCCCCTTTCAAGTGATATACCTCATGGATAAGATACACCACCATCCCTAGTGACGTCCCATTTCACATTGCAGAATGGGTACACTACACTTAACCATCGTGTTAGTCAAGGTTCAATCATATGGCTATCATAGTTGAAAAATGACATCATTGAACTGATTTAACTCCCCATTATAGTCTTGTGTATCTCATGTAATAAAAATATTTACTCAGTGCATTTGAAGGAGATATAGTTCCTGCCCCTCTTTGATTATAATGTAACCGTCATCCTTTATTATAATGTAACCACCAACCATTGTTATAATATAATTACTATCACATAATGAAAATCATACATATGTGTTCCGTAATATCATAAACAATTCATCATATCATAACCCATGAAATGAAATTTTCTTCATAAACATTTCATCATATCATAACTTATTGAAAAGAAATAGGTTTCATAAATATCATAGCATAACCCATCAAAATATAGTTGGGATTCATAAGAATATTATTATGGTATAACCCATGGAAGATAAAACTATTTCATAAACAACATTACACAATAAAATTAAACAATTAATTGGATAAATAAAATTTTATCAATTAATCATATCCCCAATGAGGAATAAATAAAATCTAGGGGTGATATCTTTGTTGAAAATTTATTTTGATCTATCATATAAAATATTTCCTGAGAAAAATAAATCATCTTGGAAAGTATTTATTTAAAAATAAATCCTTTTTGAAAATAATTATAGTTTAATATATATTTTAAATATTATATGGTATTCTTTTAAAAATTATTTAAAACATTTCTTCAGTAAAATATCATTTTCTCTTTTAAAAACAATTTCAAAAACCTAAAACAAATTCAAAATCTTGTTCGCATTGAAATATTTTACATAAAATTTTAAAAATCCAAATAATAATTAAATAATTTTATTTGAATATAATTTTTAAAACATAAAAATTATTAACGAAATCATAGAGATTTCATGATAGAAATAAATGATTTTTATATCATGCTTGTTAAAAATAATTATTCTTTTAAAAATTTTGGTAAAATCCAAGTGAGAACTATTTTGGAAAACCCAATTGCAGACTAATTTAAATTATTTTTAAATATTTAAAAAAAGTGAAAAATTATTTTAAAAGTCATAATATCATGAAAAAAAATTATTTTTTAGAAAACACCGTTTAGAAAAAAAAAGATTTCTGACCGAAGAGATAAATAAATTTATATTTTAATGAAAACATTTTCATAATAACATTAAGTAAAAAAAGTGGAAATGTTGTAATATTACTTGAAAATATCATGAATAACCGAACAATAAATAATTAAATTATTTTAATTAGATATGGATCATAATAATTGATCACTAGATACACATTCAAAAACAATATCAATTAACAATGAAATTTTAACTAAAATTTTTACTAATCCCATATAAAGAATAAAATCAAATGAAATATTAAATATAATAAATATAATGGTATTATTGATAAAAAATTTAAGAGGGGGAAGTATATACACCACAAAAAATAAATTAGTGGTGAATTTTTATATGTCACTAAGAAATATAATAAAGACCATAAATCTCATATCAATTTGTTAAATTTTAGACCGTAAACCCCATGAATGATAGACGCTCACATAGATATGTAATTAATAATATTTTATAGTAAAATAATAACAATATAAATTAATATATTGTAACATCCGAGGTAAATAGAGAATAATACATTCTCATATTTATTAATATTTACTAATTAAATTTTAGTTTTAATTTAAAGGGCTTTCTATGTTCGATAGCGTACCCGATACGCAACAAAGAGTTTTTTTGAAATCGTACGTTGCACACTAGTAATAAAATAATATTATTTTAAATTGTAGTTAACACGTAGCCGTTGTATTGGAGGGGATGAATAAAAATAACTAAAATATGATTATATATGTTTGTTAAATGTTTTTACATTTATCCAATAAGGGATAAAGGCTTAAAATATATAAAGAATTCAATTTTATGCATATATACTCTAATTTTCACTAAAAGGTCGAACTATCCCCTTTTGATGGAGAACCCTCTTTAACTATAATTTTGGTCACTATTATACATTCTATTGGTCCAAATAAAATTCCTCTTTAGAATCGGGACATCATGATTTACTTTGTGTAAATTTTTGGTATTTTTCGGATAAAGTTATATTTTTTAATGAATAGTGAAAAATATTGAATTTTAATTCAAAACCTCTTTTTAATATAATTTGTTTATATGATTATATTATATTTTGAGTTGGTTTTAAAGTAAAAATAGAATATATTTTTACCATTTAATCCAATAGTGGTCATTGGAATTAATTGCACTTTGAAATTGGACTTAAACTAGTGTCAATTTTTTGATATATATTGTTTCATAAAAACACGCTATTTCTTCTGACAGCGGGAATTAATTATTAAATTAATTATTTTAACTTATATGTTTTGAATTTTGTAAAATAGACATCATTTTTGAATTTGATATATCAAATATATCTTAGGGTGAAGTTTTGGTATTTTTCTGAAAAACTTCAATTTTTGATGAACAGTGAAACCACTAAGTGGTACTTAAAAAACTGATTTTTCATTTAAATGATATTTTACCACCTCTGTATTTTGAAATTCAAAAATCCTACATGCATGATTTTCATTAGGAAGTATAATGTGGTTCAATGGTATTAAAATATTTGTTTGGTGAATAGTAACGTTTATGTTTTTAATCGCGATTAGAGGTTATTAGTGTTGTTTAAGGTAAAAATAATGTTTTAATAATATGAAATGACATTGACACATGTCCTAACCTTATTATATGTGTAATGGCCGACCAAGAAAGCCCATGGGTCTATTTTTGGGACCCCATGGAGCCACTTGGGTATGATAATGACATTAATGCCTTTTATTTAAAGTAAAAGTAAAAATGACACAAACATGTATTGTTTTACTAAAAAAAAATTACATGGGGTTATACAAGACATAGTTTTGACTATTAATAGTCATTGGAAAGCTAAAACGATTTACTACATCATATTATTTTTTCTATAATTTTTAGACATTATATAAATTAAATTATTTATGACATCATGATGATACAGCGATTACATCATTATTTAACGATTTAAATAAAATGAAAAGATAATGTAAAATATAAGGCCTATAAATGTAAAAAACCTATTAGATGAGTATATTTAGAACCCTTATCACCTTATCCTTGAAATAAATCAATGTGGGACCTTTAAAATCTGAAACTCATTTGAAAATAAAGTATCATTTTATACCTTTCCAAGAGTTCCCCTCCTCTCCTCTTATAAAAGGCCCCCACCTCTACCTCCTTAAAAACACCTATAAAGCCTTTGGATCGGCCAATCTCTGATAATTTTGTCTCTCCAAATCCCTCTCCTCATCCTAGAAGCCTTACCTTAGGAATTAAGCTCTTCGAGAAACCCTTTTGGTTGAAACCAAAGGGAGTTACCCGATTTTAAGGTAATGCCTTCACTGGTGTTCTTTTGTTTTATTTTGCTTCTCCAACCCCTAAACACTTTTTATTCATTTATTTTGTAACAAATACAGTATCTTAAATATACTAGGATGTTTTTATAATAAGTATTAGAGCTACACTTACACACACCTACATTTATTGGTTAAATAACATATTATTTCTGTGGATGGTGAATTTCTTCCTCACGAAAGGATGATTGTTCATTATTCTTTGAACACCTTAAAAGGTGTCCATTAATATGTAACTATATTTATATATGATATATAATATGTTTATGTTTTCATTAATCTTCTGTATTTTTCATTTATGGCATACCTTTATGGTTTCCATTATGGGTAAACGTGATATCTTCATTTTAGGAAGTGCGGACTACCACCCCCTCAAAGTGATTTGATTTGTTAATACCATATGTGGTACGTATAAAGGATAGATTTAATGATATTATATATGATACCATACTGGAATGATAATACTATTATGTATCATTATGTTTTAATTCCGTTAAATAACAGATAGAAATGTAAGTAGCGTTCATGCGTACGTACGTCTTACCGTCTCCATAAATGGTGCATTTAATTTCTTACCTCTAAATGTTATGTAATATTATAAATGCATGTATATAATGGATATATATGATATGTATGATATCTACATAATGAATATAATTCTGGATATAAAATATATTTTACCACATGAATAACTTGTAATTATAAAAAGATTATTTTTGACTCAAGTATCAATGATCGACAAAACAACCATTATTAACTTAAATAATTACATAGTGTTCATGACATGGTAATAAGTGATATAAAAGGAATAATGAACTTCAAAAAGGTTCTAAAGCATGTAAAAATTAACTCATGTTTATTATTCTGGAGGTTAAAGAACTATCGAGTCAAGTCGGACAGGAGGTAAGGGAATCCACCTCAATCTCCTTTCACTGAGGCATATTTTGATTTATACAAAACATTATTTTATACGGTGTATAAACCCCTATGACTTTTACAATTATTCTAAAAGGAATCTTTTTATACGAAGCATTTACTAAATGACAAAAGAGAATGTTGTTTTGTCGTACGTATGCGGTGACAACGAATTCTCTGTCGCTGTGAGCATTATTTGAGTTTCGGCTTCCTCTACAAGCCATAACCCTTTTTAATGAAAAATAAATACCATGTTTTACTTTTCTTTTATTTTGTTATTGAAATTGGTTTTGAAAATGTTTTTATTATATCAATGTGTTATTAATATCTTCTGATTGAAAAGTGGAAATGTTATGTTTCCTTTATGCATGTTTTATGTGATACGATTATGTTATGGTTTTTGGGAATTGTATTGAATATGGGTGGTTCCTTGATAAACTAAGGGCCGGTGAGCCCGATATAGCTCTCCAATGCATTGGGTAACGTGAAGGAGTTAAACGTTAAGGTTTCTCCAAAGATATTTATGAAATATACCATGATGGGTATTCCAAACGTAACCAAGAGGGTTACTCCCTACGTAAGAATGTAATGAATGCCTCAAGTTACCTTTATGTATTATGATTTATATGATTTATTCACGTTTTCATGAGGAATGTTAATGTGCTTATGTTTTATGGGTAAAGTATGATTTCATTCTTATGTATATATGTACTCATGTTTCCTTTGCAGATTTTTATAACCTTTACTGAGCTTTTTATGCTCATCCCATGTTTTTGAAATATTTTTCACAAGTCAAGGGAATGATACATGATATGATGATCGTGTCAAAGAAGTGTCAAGAAAGAATCCATGTTTTATTTTAAATATGTTTTCGTTGATGGGAAAAATGAATTCTATCTTTTATGTAACCACTGTGTTTAAATGTGGAATGTAATGCATGTTTTATGATCTAATTCTCTAAAACACTAAACCTAAAAAGGTCCTTAATGTGTAATCTTGTAATAACTCAAGATTAAGAAAGGTTTAAGGCTGGGGCCTTATAGTTGGTATCAGAGGTCGGTTTAGATAACTTTAGGAGTTAGAATTAAATTAAATGATTATCCAAAAATATTGTTTTAATGGTCAAATTGAAATGATATAGCATTTGACGATTACCATGTTGCTTCATATAAGACATGTTTGTTAAGAATGGTTTTCCATAGAGGAAACAGGGACGTAGTGCTTCGAAGGCATACAGAAGGAAATGACCTTCAGAATCAGCATCCTGAGATGGTCGGAATTGGAACTGAACATTTTTTTTTCCGTAATGGCGTAGTTGACTCATGTGATAAATGGTGGCGGTATCCATGCACGAGATCATCCAGAACAACCGCAGAGGAACATGTCAGTGGTGGAACATTTCATGAGGCAACATCCCCCATCATTCAGAGGATCATCTGACCCTTGGCTAGCTAAAGCGTGGATGAATGAACTGGAGAAGAGTTTCGATGTCATGGGGTGTTCAGACAATCAAAAGGTTAGTCTTGTTATTTACCGTTATGAGGGTGAAGTAGATCAGTGGTGGTCGATGGTTAAAAATATTAGCGATGCTGATGAGATTGATGCTCTTGATTGGGATGAATTAAAAGGTATGTTTTTTGAGAAGTATTTCCCTAAGGCCATTCGACTTAGGATAAAAAAACAATTTCAGGAATTGAGGCAAGAGGAGGACTCAGTGGCTGCCTATGAAGAAAGGTTCACTCGATTGGCAATGTATGCTACAAATTTTATCCGAGACCTTGATAGTAAAATCAATCATTATTACTCAGGATTAATGCCAAAATTTTGAAGGGAATTAGCTTCTCGTGTGTTCAAAAGTTATGAAAATCTTGTTTGATATGCTGAGAAGGTGGAAATGGAGTTTACCGATGATCGAGTGTTCTATAACAACCAGCAAAAGAAGAGACTGAGGTGGCAGGAGAAAGGAAAAAATTCTTCAAAAAGTTCTGACGGTAAGAAAACTATGTTTCCAGTTTGTGATAAATGTGGTAAAAGGTATGTTGGGGAATGTCTTTTGAATTCTGGAATGTGCTACCGATGTGTTAAGATGGGACATAAGGCTTGTGATTGCACTGAAAAAGATCAAGGTGATTATAAGTCCAAATTTGATTTACAGTTAGTGAAATGTTTTAAGTGAAATGAGATGGATCACTATGAAAACGAGTGCCCAACAAAGAGCTTGAGTGATGGGAAGCAGTTAGACTACAAGTATAAATGGGTGGTGAAATCCTTTGCAACTACTTCAGAAGATGACGAGCCATCAAATGAAGTTGTATCAAGTACTTTGTTTGTTTTTTCAGATTATTCCAGTGTGTTGTTTGATTCGGGGTCTACACATTCTTTCATCTCTAAAAAATTATCTAGTAAAATAGGAATACCATCTCAAGAAATTACTCCTGAACTTGTGGTAAAAACACCTGGGGGAAATGTTGAGGAAAAAGAATTTATAAGAATCTTCCTGTCCTTATCTGTGGAAAGAACCTACTTGCGAACCTTATTGTTTTACCTCTAGTAGAGTTTGATGTTATTCTGGGTATGGATTGGCTCTCTATTTACCATTCTAAGATTGACTGTATAGCTAAATAAGTTTCTCTTCAGAAAGACTTTCAATTTGTGTACAAGAATTAACCCTTACAGTTGATAACATATCAAGAGGCCAAGAATCTTGTTAAAGTTGGAAATGAATATTACCTTGCACATATTGTTGAAAACAGGGGAACTGTTCAGATAAATGATGTTCCACTGGTAAATGAGTATCCTGATGTTTTTCCTGATGAGTTTCCTGGAATAATACTAGATCGGGAAGTTGAATTTACTATTGACTTAGTTCATGATTCTAATCCAATTTCAAAACCCCCTTATCGAATGGATCAATCTTAACTTTTAGAGTTGAAGGGGAAATTGGAAGATTTATTAGAGAAAGGTTTCATTCGACCTAGCACATCACCATGGGGTGCTCCTATTTTATTTTCTAAAAATAATGATGGTTCTATGAGACTTTTCATTGATTATAGAGCCTTGAATAACATCACTTTTAAGAACAAATATCCTTTGCCTTATATCAATGATTTGTTTGATCAGCTACAGGGAGCTCAATATTTTTCAAAGATTGACATGAGATTAGGGTACCATCATTTGAAGGTAAAGGAAGTAGATGTTCCGAAGACCGCATTTCGTACAAGATATGGCCATTATGATTTTCTAGTAATTCCTTTTGGGCTAACCACTTCACTTGCAGTATTCATGGACCTTATGAAAATAATTTTCCATGATTTCTTGGATACGTTTGTGGTGGTTTTCATTGATGATATTTTGGTGTTTCTAAAAGTAAAGAGGATCATGAAAGACATTTAAGGTTTATTTTGAAAACCTTGAAAGAAAATAAATTGAAAGGGAAATTCAGAAAGTGTGAGTTTTGGTTGCAACAAATTTCATTCCTTGGTCACATTGTTTCTAAAGATGAGAAAACTATTGATCCTGCAAAACCAAAGGATGATGAAGAATGGACAAGACCCACAAATGTAACTGAGATTCCTAGCTTCCTTGGTTTGACAGGATATTACCGATGGTTTGTTAGAAAATTTTCACGGTTATCTAGTCCAATGACTAACTAACTCGGAAGGGTGTTAAGTTTATCTGGACAAAAAATGTGATGATTGTTTTCAGGAATTGAAAAGAAGATTGGTGAATGCTTCAGTTTTGGCCCTACCTTCCAGGAATGGTGAGTTTGTTATCTACAGTGATGCTTCATTGAAATGACTTGGTTGTGTCCTAATGCAGAATGATCAGGTAATTGCTTATGCATCACATCAGTTGAAAACTCATGATGTAAATTACCATACACATGATTTGGAATTAGCTGCTGTTGTTTTCGCTTTAAAAATTTGGAGGCATCATTTGTATGGATTAAATTGTGAAATATATACTGATCACAAAAGTTTAAAGTATATATTCACTCAGAAAGAATTGAACATGAGATAGAGGAGATCGCTAGAATTAATCAAGGATTATGATTATAGAATTCATTACCAGCTGGGAAAAGAAAATAAAGTGGCTGATGCTTTGTGTCAAAAAAGTAATGCATTATTAACAATGTTGTGTTTGGAACGTGATCCTTTGGTTAAGGATTTGATGAAATTTGTCATAAAAGTTGTTGGTGCAGGATTTCCTTCTATTTTTTTTAGGTATCAGTGAAATCTTCTCTATCAAATAGAATCAAGCAAGCACAGAAGCAAGATAGTGAGTTGCAGAAAAAGGTAGAGCTGGTTCAAAAGGGTAAGTTGCCTGAATTCAACATTGATAATGATTGTGTTTTGAGATTTGTAAAGAGATTGTGTGTGCCATTTGATTCACAGTTGAAGAGAGATTTGTTATGTGAAGCTCATAGTTCTCCGTTTTTAGTTCATCCTGGCAGTACTAAGATGTACAGAGATCTGCGTGATTATTACTCGTGGGATGGAATGAAAAGAGATGTTGTCGATTTTACTATGAAGTGTTTGACTTGTCAACAGGTAAAAGTAGAGCTGCAGTTACCGAAAGGGATGCTTCAACCTTTACCAGTACCAGAGTGGAAATGGGAGAATATATCCGTGGACTTCATTGTGGGATTGCCAAAGGAACCTTGAGGTAATAATGCAATCTGGGTTATTGTTGATCGTTTGACTAAATCTGCTCATTTCCTTGCTATACGAGATAATTTTTCCCTAGATCATCTTTCTCATTTGAATCTTAAAGAGATAGTCAGGTTACTTGGATTTCCCCTCTCCATTGTATCTGATCATGATCCCAGGTTTACTTCTAACTTTTGAAAGTTCCTTCAGAAGTAGTTGGGTTCTGAATTAAATTTTAGTATAGTATTTCATCCACAATCAGATGGGCAGTCAGAACGAATAATTCAGACTTTGAAAGATATGCTACGTACTTGTTCGATGGGTTATCTGGGAAGTTGGGACCAACATCTTTCTTTGGTTGAATTTTTATATAATAACAGTTTTCATTCCAGTATATATATGGCACGGTTTGAGGAATTAGTTGGGAAGCGGTGTCAAACTCCAGCTTTTTGAGATGAAGTGGGTGAAAGGAAGAAGATGGGACTAGAATTGGTAGAAGAGATGGCATAAAAAGTTCAGTTGATTCAGAAACACATTAGAATAGCTCAGAGCAGGCAGAAGATTTATTCGGATAACCATATGAAGGATCTATCTTTCGAGGTGGTTGATCATGTTTTTCTCAAAGATTCACCATGGAAAAGTGTGATGCGATTTGGTAAGAAAGGAAAGATGAGTCCAAGGTTCATTGGACCATATGAAATTCTGGAGCGAGTTGGATCAGTTTCTTACTAAGTGTCTTTACCTTCGAGATTATCTCAGGTACACAATGTTTATCATGTTTTGATGTTGAGAAAGTATATGCCAGATCCATCTCATGTTTTAAGACCAGAGGTAGTTCAGCTGGAAGAGAATCTCTCTTATGAAGAACAACCAGTCCAGATTCTCGACTGAAGAGAGAAAGTGTTGCGAAATAAGGTAATTCACCAGGTAAGGGTTTTGTGGAAAAACGATATGGTTGAAGAGGCAACGTGGGAATCGGAAAATTCTATGAGGGATAAATACCCCCACTTATTTTGATAAGTGAATAAAATTGCGAGGAAGCAATTCCCCAATGCGGGGAAGGATGTAACATCCCAGATAAATAAAGAATAATACATTCTCATATTTATTAATATTTACAAATTAAATTTTAGTTTTACTTTAAAGGGGTTTCTATGTTCGACAGGGTACCCGATACGCAACAAAGAGTTTCTTTTAAATCTTACGTTGCACACTAGTAATAAAATAATATTATTTTAAATTCTAGTTAACACGTAGCCGTTTTATTGGCGAGAATGAATAGAAATAACTAAAATATTATTATATATGTTTGTTAAATGTTTTTACATTTATCCAATAAAGTATAAAGGCTTAAAATACAAAAAGAATTCAATTTTATGCATATAAACTGTAATTTTCACTAAAAGGTCGACTATCCCCTTTTGATGGAGAACCCTATTTAAATATATTTTTTCTTACTCTTATAAATTCTATTTTACCAAATAAAATTCATCTTTATAATAGGGACATCAAAATTTACTTTGTGTAAATTTTTTGGTATTTTTCCGATAAAGTTATATTTTTTAATGAATAGTGAAAAATGTTGTATTTTAATTCGAAACCACTTTTTAATATAATTTTTTTATATGATTAGATTATCTTATGAGTTGGTTTTAAAGTTAAATTAAAATATATTTTTACCATTTAATCCAATAGTGGTCGTTGGAATTAATTTCACTTCGAAATTAGACTTAAACTAGTGTCAATCTTTTGATATATATTGTTTCATAAAAACATGATATTTGTTCTGACAGTGAGATTTAATTATTAAATTAATTATTTTAAATTATATGTTTTGAATTTTGTAAAATAGACATCATTTTTGAATTCGGAATATCAAATATAGCTTAGGGTGATGTTTTAGTATTTTTCTGAAAAACTTCAATTTTTGAGGAATAGTGAAACCACTAAGTGGTACTTAAAAAACTAATTTTTAGTTTAATTGAAATTTTACCACCTCTGTGTTTTGAATTTCAAAAATCCAACATACATGGTTGTCATTATTACATAATATTTGGTTCAATGGGATTAAAATAATTTTTTTTGGTGTATAGTAACTTTTAAGTTTTTAATCGCGATTAGAGGTAATTAGTGTAGTTTAAGGTAAAAATAATGTTTTAATAATATGAAATGACCTTGATACATGTCCTAACCTTATTGGATGTGTCATGGCTGACAACGAAAACCCATGGGTCGATTTTTGGGACCCCATGGAGCCACTTGGGTAAGATAATGACATTAATTCCTTTTATTTAAAGTAAAAGTAAAAACGACACAACCATGTATTGTTTTACTAAAACAATTTTTACATGGGGTAATATAAGTCAGAGTTTTGACTATAAATATTCATTTGAGAGATAAAACGTTTTCCTAAATCATAGTATTTTTTTAAAAAAAATTTAGAAATTAAATAAATTAAATTATTTATGACATCATAATGATGCAGTGATTACCTCATTATTTAATGATTTAAATAAAATGAAAAGATAATGTAAAATATAAGGCCTACACATGTAAAAAACCTATTGGATGAGTATATTTAGAACCCTTATCACCTTATCATCTATATAAATCAATGTGGGACCTTTAAAATCCGAAACTCATTTGAAAATAAAGTAACATTTTATACCTTTCCAAGAGTGCCCCTCCTCTCCTCTTATAAAAGGCCCCCACCTCTACCTCCTTACACACACCTCTAAAGCATTTGTCTCGGCCAAGATCTGATCATTTTTTCTCTCCAAATCCCTCTCATAATCCTATAATCCTTACCTTAGGCAGCAAGCTCTTCAAGAAACCCTTTTGGTTCAAACCAAAGGGAGTTACCCGATTTTAAGGTAATGTCTTCACTTGTGTTCTTTTGTTTTATTTTGCTTCTCCAACCCCCTAAACTCTTTTTATTCATTTATTTTGTAACAACTCTAGTATCTTCAATATAATTGGTTTTTTTTATAATAAGGATTCTATCTACACTTACACACACCTACATCTAATGGTTAATGGACATACTGTTTCTGTGGATGGTGAATTTCTGCCCCACGAAACGATGATTGTTTAATATTATTTTAACACCTTCAAAGGTGGCCATTAATATGTCACTATATTTATATATTATATATAATATTTTTATGTTTTCCTTAATCTTCTGTATTTTTCATTTATGGCATACCGTTATGGTTTCCATTATGGGTAAACATGATATCTTCGTTTTAGGAAGTGCGGACTACCGCCCTCTCAAAGTGATTTGATTCATTATTACCATATGTGGTACGTATAAAGGATAGATTTAATGATATTATATATGATAAAATAATGGAATTATAATTCTATTATGTTTCATTTTTTTTAATTCCATTAAATAATAAATAGAAATGGAAGTAGCGTTCATGCGTGCGTACGTCTTACCGTCTCCATGAACGGTGCACTTCATTTCTTACCTCTAAATGTTATGTAATATTATTAATGAATGTATATATTGGATATATAAGATATATATGATATCTAAATAATTAATATAATTCTGGATATAATATATATTTTACCACATGAACAACTTGTAATTATAAATAGTTTATTTTTGACTCAAGTAGCAATGATCGACAAAACGACCATTATTAACATAAATAATTACATAGTGTTCATGAAATGGTAATAAGTGATATAAAAGGAATAATGACCTTGAAAATGTTTCTCAAGCATGTAGAAATTAACTCAAGTTTATTATTCAGGAGGTTAAAGAACGATTGAGTCAAGTCGGACACGAGGTAAGGGAATCTGTCTCAATCTCCTTTCATTGAGGCATATTTTGTTTTATACAAAACTTTCCTTTATACGGTGTATAAACCCCTTTGACTTTTATGATTATTCAAAAGGAACATTTTTATATGAAGCGTTTACTAAACGAAAAAAGGGAATGTTTTTTTCATTCGTATGCGGCGCCAATGACTTCTCCACCAAAAAGGTTTGTAGGTGTGAGGAAGAGATGAGAGGGTGTAGCCTAATATAAGTTTGGGATAGGACCGACATTGTATTTTTGGAATTAATTTAGTGATCCTACATTTTTCATATAATTCAAGGGTTTATAATAGGCCATTATAGATCCTTATAGGTGGAATTACTGAAATAATGTTATATAGTAGTATTTAGACATGTGTATAGGTCATTTTGACCCTAATATATTAGGTTTACCCCCGATAAACCCATTTTTACCTTTTCTATGGTAAATATTTTTTAATTCATTAAATATTGATTTGGGTAAAAAATTAAGTATAAATTATGATATAATATGAATTACTTTGATTTCAATTATTGAATCTATTTTAAAAATACCATTTATAAAAGTAAAAAACTCTAATTTAAAATTAACCACATAGGCGTGATGAGAAAACAAGTATTTAAAATGAAAATGTTTAAAAGTATACAATGATATTATATCCAAATTCATTATGAAATTGATTCAAATGACCTAAATCTTATTAATGGATAACTAGGGTATCATTAAAAATAATTTAAAATATAATTTATCTTTATAAATAAAATAAATGAAAATGTAGTTTTCGATTAAAATTCCATATTTTAAATTATTTATTAATAAAATATACATTTCAGAAAAATAAAAAATATTATCCCTAATATAATTTTGATATTAAAATTTCAATAATTTAGTGTATATATTAAAATAAATATATTTTATAGGTAAATATTAATTTAAATATATGTTCGTCAAAAGTGACAATCTTTTTTAGAAAAATACATTTTAATACATAAAATTGGGTCTATTCATATCTATTTTCTAGAAATAAAATATCATAAATGTTAGATATTTCATTAAAATTATGATATATTCATTAAATAAAATTAATTTACCTATATATATTCCTTTAATTTATTGAGTTAAAACATGATTATGTGAATAAAAATGTTATTTTAGAGAATGATTTATTTTATTTTAAAATGGATTTTATTTTCATTTTACATAATTGGTAATAAATTTTTTTATTATATATACATGCGAAAACCATGTATTTTCATAATTTAGTTTATCATATTTAATCTCGACATTCTAACGACAAGGTGTTAACTATCATATTAACTTATAATATTTTAATACTATGATGTGTTTTGTTTAAACATGTTATTTCATGTAGGGAAAGATACAATTAGTATTGTGTGCTACACAGTCCAAACTCATTATTTCATGTAATTCATTATAAAAACATTTCTTTTTTGAAAAAAAATCAAAATATAGTGATCTATGTAAGTTAATCTAAAATTCATGTTGTTCATTATGAAAAATAACAAAAATATAACAGTCATTTTAAAAAAAATTTCTCACAAAATATCGGGGTATTGAAGAGTTGTCCATGTAAGATATGTTCTTGGAATTACATCAATCAATTATCCTTTCCCGTATAATTTCTTATCCTCTCCTCTAGTCACCTAAAAGTTAAACCTATATGCGATCGAGATAGATACATCATCCACCCCTTATGTGGTACCTCATACATTGGGTTAGGTCCATAGAGTGGATGAGGTGGTAGAGGTCCAAGAATGTTCAAACTCGGTGTCTGAGTCAGATTAATTTTCACTTAATCCATTTTCTCCAAAAGGGGAGAGTAAAATCCTAGAATATCTGGAAGTCATAAAGTATTCATCTATTGAGCTATCCAGAATAGAGGCATCATTGGTTGATAGAAATAAAATTTTCTAAAATTAGATACACTATTGGATAGTTTATCATTTAATTATTTTTTTATGTTTTTATCCTTTTAGGGTGTTGGAAAATCTACACTGATAGAAAGTTTGTCATACCTTTTGTAGGTTCACCTACCAAAGGAAGATACCATCATATACTATCCAGTTTTGGTTGAGGTGACATAAGCTAGTAATTTCATTGATAAAAATTTATTTTCTCAATAATTAATTACCAATTATTTGGGGGAATAAATATATATTTATTGATTAATAGACTTAAGGTTTTTAATTGTAGTAATTCTTCCTCAAGGATCAATGTTCCCAAATAATTACACATAGGATCTCACCTCACTGAAATAACGATGGTGTAAGTCTGCCCACCCCAACCTCACTATGTGATCTGGGTATGAGACCCTAGAATAGATTCTTAGTAGAGTAACACATCTCTTTTACTGGACTAGTCCTCAATTCGGGCATTAAGAACTCGCTGTTTCACCAATAGATGATGAGGAAATGTTGGGGGGGTTTATGGAGTGTGATAACATAGTGTCCATTCTTGGATTTGAAGTAACGTTTGGTCCACCTCTAGTATATGTTCACAACTCTTGTTAATGGAGGGTTTTACAATAGAGATATTCATGTTAGGGTAAAGGATTTGGTAAACATGAGATAGTAAAATTTGGATTTTGAGATGAGAGTATCGAAAATAAAGGCATTATCATTAGATAGTTAACCTCGAGATGAGTCCTTGAATGATGCTTCCCAGTATACTATATAAATATAATATCCCCAATATTTGTTCAATGATGTGGATACCAATAGGGAAATGATCCAATATAATATTGCATATCTATATAATAAGATTAATGTTGTGGAAAAGGTGGTGGTAGAACAATTGTTAGTTGTTTATGTGATAAATAAGGCCATACATGCTATTTTTTCTTTGGAAGTGTCATTACAAAAGTCTATAGTGGAGGGGAATGTGTTAATAGATCAGTTCATTGAGCTCGAGGGATTGTCTGATCCTTCATTGTCCTAATTTTTGTATTTCTTAGAAGACTCCTTTGGCATAAGGGAATTTTTGAGAGACTCCATTATGTAGAGATTCCTACCTTCTTTTTTACTTATCAATAAATGAAATCCTTTAATATACGATTTTTTTATCCATCATTATTCCCCTTATTACATTTTATAGTATCTTGATGAGTCAATATTTCATAAATTTTAATAAAATACTAAGATTCCCAAAAATATTTTGTTACCCAAATATTAAATCAAAACCATAAAGTTTAAATAATTCCTTTTGTTGTTATTTTATCGACAAATATCATTATAAATAACATCATTGACATACTAATGAAAATTTAGCTAAAAAAGTGGATATTTTTTAGAGGGTTAAATTAGGTGAGACTGATATTGGAAAGGAAGTATGTAACTTATTCTGAGGCCAGAGACTTATAATGAATGGATTTACTATTGCTAGGGATATATGGTGGGCCCCTCAGGTTTGTTGTCTCTATTTTTTATTGACCATACTTTTTCTGAAGCTTCATATAAGGAAGGTTTAGTACGAATTGACAGGATTTTTTTGGGACACCATTTTTTGGTTTTCAACCAAATATGTATTATTCCGTTTTATTTGTCCGTGATGCTCAATTTTTTAAAAAGCATAGAGGATCTATTTATAATCAGTGGGGAGTCATATTTTTCCAAGAGAAAACATTGTCAGTTTTCAAAATGTAGAGAACTATGAATCTATACATATATAGTTTAACATCAAGCCGGTTGGTCCAATGATTTTTGATTTTATATTTTTAGGTCAAACATATCTGACCCATTAATGATAATTTTTAAGGTTGTATATGATGGAATTCTTTATTGATCTAGTTTATGGTCATATAACTTGGAACCTGAATTTTTAATTTAATGTAATATAACATAAACATTATATTATTCTATTTTATGGTCATATAACTTTGACAGTACATTTATGTATTCTATGGTCATGTAGATTGTATGTTATGTTTCTTTAGTTTAAGTTACTATATCATGAAATAAATGTTTTGAAAAAAATATAATGTGTTGAATGTGAGAGTCATAGAAATAGAGAATCATGACTCATTGATATTTAATCGGGGTGATGATATGGGGATGAAATCCTAGGGATGATCACATACCACACTATGGGGATGAGTTCGATTATAATTTTTCTATGGATACCAAGTAATAGAGGACATTTTTTTAATTTGAACATGCCTCTTGTTAATAAGGAATGGGAAAAAAATTTATATAGGGACAGACATTCATTTATAATAAAGGGGCCCATTGAGACAAGATACACTCCTCAGTAGGTTTCATAAAGGATTTAGTGGGGGATTCAAGTGCTGAAGACATGAAGTGGGTCATAGAGGATGGATAATCAAGAAGGGTTTTACCACCCTGAATCCTTTCATGAAGAAAAATAATTCTTTGTAGAAAAATAATATCAATTAATTTGAATCCATATTGATATATAGATTATGGGGTTATTAAATTTCACCCTACTGGATTTGAACTAAGGATGACGAGATTAGGTACACCCGCCAAGGATGAACTTTAATTACTCTCGGGTCAGAATATCAACTACATTATTTCAAAGGATCGTAAGGATTGGTGGGCCATTTTTTAAGGTTGAAACTTCTTTGGTTGATAGGATAAAGGTTCATATGTATGAGAGAGTGGTAGAAAAGGATAGTCAAGACAGGGGTCCCTTGAAGATGGATATATTACTCACCAAGGGACATGAAAGATTTGGTAGGATTTAAAATCAAGATAAATAGTGAACGTTATAGAGAAAAGCAAATCGAATGAGGATTCTGACACCACAAAGATATTTATTAGACTACATCATAAAATAGAGAATTCATTTTATAGTCATGAATCTCTAACACTATATCATGTTGTTTACGATCATAAGATGAAGACCCCAAAATGGTGAATGAATGAGGTACCACATCCCTTATTCAAAAAAAGTTATTTTTATGGAGTAATAACATCAACGATATCAAATATATATAAATAGTTAGATTATGGTTTTTATAAATCACAACCCAGGGTGATTTAACCGGGTTCAATGATATGGGAAAATCATGTGAGATGTATTCACAAATCTCATGCAGGTGAAATTTTCTACTATAATTTCTCTAGGGATCATAGGGATCATGGGACTTTTTTAAGTATTAGATGCATTGGATTGATAGGAAAGGGGCACATTTGAAAATATAACTCAACAATAGTGAATCATATGGTCTCTTAAAGCTAGAAAATCTCCTTAATAGGGTCCATTTAAGATTTGTTAAGAGTAAATATCTTTTGAAATGGAGTAGGTTATAGAGAAAAGTCTATACAAGGTGGGTTATGTAAACCTACATTATGTGGATCCATGTACTAAACATGAAATCAAGGGTAAATAGTGTCATATTTATTTTTTATACTTTTTTACTACTACAGAATGATATAAAGAGAATGAACAATCTTTTTATTGGGTTATTAGGTAGACCTTATTATCATTGGGTTTCTTTTTTTATTTTTAGTATAATTAATTCTGAAGCTCTAAATATGAATAGTATAGTGAATAGTGACCTTAATTTTTCATAGGCAAGGCATTGATGTTTTTCATTCATACAAATTTTTATCTCTTCTACTATCAGTTAAGGTTCCTTTCATTTAGAAAATTGAGGTATAGAGTATAGGGTCATATAACATTGAACAAAGTGTGTATAGTTTAGGGACATGATGTGTGGACTAGGTATTAGGGATATCTGTGAAGAAAACATAATTAAGACTCTAATGGACAACAATTGTTACCAACCAATCATTCATTAAGGATAATTCCTCTTAGTCTAATTAAATTTCATATTAGGGTTATATAAAATGAGTACATAATTGGTTTTATGTTTCTATATTTCAAAATACTATTATGAATTTTGATCAATGCTAATATAGTCGTTGAATAGTGATCACATGATTAGTATAAATATAGGGCTCTAACAAAACCAATTTACATAGAAAAAGGAAGTGTTTGCCTCATCTAGTAGACTATCTCCATACGAAGCCAATTAAATGGAGATAGGAAAGGATTTGGTGGAATTGGGCTTCACTCTTGACCAAGCCCAATCCGATCTTTAATACATTAAACTCGAGTGGAACCACCTATGAGAGAAGTGGAAGTTTATTGAGATTACCACCTGAGCAATGTTATCCGAGCCACCCCAAGTGTCTGTCACCATCGCACACCTTACCCTTTGGTCATATACAGGTGTTTTAAGGGGTTATGCAACAATAACATAGTACTAAGATTATGTAAATTATTCTTGTATAGAGATTATACATTATTTTTTTATTGTTACTTTGTAAATGCTTTTTAAGAAAAAATTGTATTTTTAGTTCATATTGATCTAAAAAAATCTATTTTGAAGAATTAAATTATTTTTTAATTAAATATTATTTTAATAAAATAATATTTTTATTTAAAAAAATCTTCATTATAAATTATCATATAATTTTATGAATGAAATTGTAATTCTTTTTAAGGATTGAATGACGTTTTTGTCAAAACCCATAAATATTCGATAAATGTCGGTTTTTATATTAAATGTAAAAATTCTCATATTTAGAAAATTATTTCGATAAAATGAATATTTTTTTTTTGAATCAGGATGTAAAAATTATCCAACAGTGAATTTTTCTTATTTTTTTTACACAGTCGTGTTTTGGGATAAAAATTAATTACTCTTTAAATATATAATGTGTTTTATGACATCATAATGACACAATAGTTATGAAATAATATATTATAAACATTTTGTTTGTACAATATATGTTTTAACATTAAAATAATAACATTTTGGTTATGTTTGATTTATTTTTCAAAGCATTAGTGGACCCTTCAAGGCTTATCAAACATTTTGTCATTTTAAATTGATTTCCTTAAGTGTGACTCACATCCACATAAGAAACCATATTATTTTAGGATTTTTGGACATTATCCTTATAAAATATTATTTTCATATGCCCTTTTTCAATAAACATGGGCATGAACCATGGGTTGGTTTGTGGTTCAGATTTGTTTAATGTGACCTGTCCCAAACCTAAATAACAAATAATTATTTACCTTTTCCTATATAAACCCACCAAGATCCCACTTCCTATTCACCAAAAGCCTTTGGAGTTTGACCAAACCATACCCTCATCTCTCTAGAATCCTCCCAAGGTTCCCCAATCCCCCAAGAAGCCTCTCTCAAGCCTATCCCAAGATTTTGGGATCACACTTCCATGTATGGGATTCTCACATTCCTTATTTATCTTCAAGTTTCTCTATATTGTTATTCCATTTTATATTCTATTATAAATTTTGGGTTATGATTTTGAACCTCCCACATACTACCCTCTTTATGTTTGAATAATTAGAGGTCCCCTTTCTCTGTCAATAATTCCTTCCAAGTATACCCTTTACCATTCCAAAATTTTGTAAGGAATTTCTCCCTCTTTATTTACTTTCAAGAAATTATTTTGTATCATAAATATAAATTCCATTACAATTATTGGTAAATGTATCTATATGACTCCCTAACTGTCCATTTCAGTTACATATGTTGAGAAAACTCTTTCTCTCTCATCAACCTTTTTTATGTTTTCTTATGTCACGTTGTTACACTGCCAAAATTTCACCATGATTTTCCAAGAAAAAGTAATTGTGTAGTGAATACCATGCCCACTTCCATATCAAGGGAATTCACCTTTATATACATTTCCTTATTGTTTAATGAGTTTCATGTATTAATTACACAATCCTTTATCATGGAATAAATGATTATGGTTAATGAATCCTTGTTTTATGATCCATGTGGCACACTTAGGCCTGAAATGAAATGATTAGGAAGGGTGCGCCTGAATAGTGCTCCAATTTATTGGGTATAGTCTATTATCATGATATGTCATGTGAAATGAGTTTCGACTCATTCTAATTCAATTGAATCAATGGTTTACTTGTGCTTCATGTGAAATGATGGTTTACTCATGTAACACCCAAAGATTTCATAGTGCGTTATTTCTATAAAATAATTCAATAACTTGCACTACACGCAACACCGAGTTCAGGCACACCATGATTTACCAAACTAGCCGTTAAAAAGTGGTTATGAATAATAATAACTAAATTTTTAACATTATATAATTCTTATAATTTTAGAATCCATATTATGAGTTTCTTAGACATAATGTAAGAACAAATTCATTTTTTCCCTTTTACAAACTTTTAATAGTGAACCCTTTTTAAATACAATATTTTAAAATTTTATATATTAAATTTGAATAAATAAATTTAGTTTTTAGAATGGGGACATCAAAAATTTACAATTAAACATCCCAAGCTTCCACGGTACATTTCCCTTTGAATAATGCAATGGCGTGCATTGTACGCAACTTCGATATTATAACACACCACAACCAATCAAACTAGCCGTTAGGAATAGTAATACCTACTTTTTGAAATTTTATAAATTTTATCTTTCTAAATGGACTTCATTTTTGGATTCATAATATCGAAATTATCTTAGGGTGAAATTTTGGTACTTTTCAGATAACTTTCATATTTTGATGAATAGTGAAAATTACTAAATTTTAATTAAAAACAAATTTTTTAATCGAAATAATTAATAGCGATAATTTATGAATTTGAGTGGTTTAAAAGTATATTTAGAATATATTTTTACTATTTAATACAATGTTGGTAATTGGACATAATTTCACAATTAAACCGAACATAATCAAGTATCAATCTTTTGATATTTATTATATCTTAAAAACACGCTTTTTGTTTTGACAGCGGGAATTAATTTTAAATTAATTTCTGCCACTTCTGTGTTTTTAATTTGGAAAAATGGATTCCATATTTGGAATCAGGATGTTTAAATTGTGTAAATAGGTAACTTTTATTTTTAGTCATTTAGAATAATTATTTCGGTAAATATTTTATTTACCATGGTTAAAGGGTAAATCCGGAAAATAAGGGTTAACAAATAATACTATAATAATAAAAAATTACCCTAAAACGTGTCCTAACCTTATTTGTTGATACGTGTCATACCAAGAGCATCTTTGGGTCGATTTTGGGAACCCATGGTTCCACTTGTAAGTGATAGGGACACTTTATTTTAATTAAGTTAAAATGAATACAAAAATGACACAAGCATATATCTTTTAGAAAAATAATTTTTACATAGGGTTATATAAGTTGGATTATCGACTATAAATATTAATTTGAAATATAACATTATTTTATACATAATGGAATTTTATTTATAATTTTTAGACATTAAATAATATAATTTATTTATGACACAATGGTGATGCAGTAATTACCATAATAGTGAAAATTTAAAATGATTGATATTGTAGATACCCAAATAAATATAATATGAGACTTTTTATGAATTAAACTAATATTCTAGGTTAATATGACATGTTATAAATGGTTTAATTAACTTTTTTAGAAGTAATAATTCTGTTATGATTTTTACAAAAATCAATTATTGAATAGTGTCAAAATTGACATAAAAGCGTTTATAAAACAAATATTATATTATTAATTCATATTAAATTCCTAAATATCTAAGTTTCGGCCAAGAGACTTATATAATGATAGTTTAATCATTAATGGACCACTTGGGGGTCTCTTGGATGTATATGGTATGTTTATTAGTCATATAATATAAAAATACAAAGAGACACTGTAAAAGTGAAACTAATTAACTAAGAGTTAATACTTAATGATATGGTTAATATAATGACCCAAACCTGTCTAAATTCTATTGGATGAGTGGATTTAGACCCATACCCACCTTAAACTTTAAATAATAAACTTTTGAGACATTAGAAACCGAATATTAATTTATTATAAATTAATATTTCTAGCTTTTCCAAAGGTGCCCCTCACCCCTCTTATAAAAGGGAACTCTCCCTTCTCATTACATAACACCTTCAAAGCCTTTTGGCTCGGCCAAAATCTTCCCAAATACTCTCTAAAATTCCCTCACTTAATTCTAGAGGCCTTACTATAGTCAGAAATCCAACTTAAGATCCCTTTTGATCAAAACAAAAGGAAGAACCCGAAGAAGAGGTAATGATTTCACCACCCTTTTCCAAGTTCATTTCTTCTTCCACTTCTTCCTTCTTTGTTATTACCATTCTAAAATAATAACCCCAGTATCTTATATATACTGTGATGTTATTATAAATATGGTACAACCATATTCATTATTCTATCCATCCTTTGAATAACATGTCACCATACGTGCATACGTACGGCTTACCGTCTCCACGTCGTGGTGTAATTGTTATTCAAAAAATTATTATTTTTGTGGTTATAATAATGATGTTTAACTCATGTAAATAATAAATATAACATTATAATTATTCTTTAAATATGATATACCATCCAATTATATATTATTTTAATATCAAAAGAATGATATTGTCGCTCGTGCGTACGTACGGACTACCGTCTCCACGAACGTGTTGAGATTCATTCTCCATCGTATCTATTCAAGTATAATTCTCATTTGATGATTAATAATAATATCTAAGGACTTGATATCATTCTGGATACGATTAAGATACATCCTATCCATTACAATCATGTCTTACGTAACAAAACATATAAAAGAAAACAAGTAAGTTAACACACGAATCAACGATAATACTAAGATATTATTAACAAATCAATGTTAAAAGATCATATATAATATCATATTAATGTATATGATTCATGTATAATTTAATAACAATTATTTGGCATTATACAGGAGGTTAACCTAACCTCAACCAAGGAAAAGTACAAGGTAAGGGGTTTTCATCTCACTCCTTATTCCCGTGAGATTCATGCCATATTGCCACTATTACCTTTTGTGTGGTGTATGTACTGCCCCTAATTGTATTATTTCTGTAATACACTTTAATTTATGTGTATTTACATATTCATTTTATGATACCTCTTTCATTGGTTGTATGTTTCTTAAGTTACCAAATTGGTAAGGGTTTATTTCGCAATCTCTTCATTATCCGAGGTTGTTTATACGTAATAATCTACTGGGAATTCTTTATCATCCACATCCATGTTTCTTAAAAATGTATTTCAAAACATTTTTACTATTTACAAGAATACGGGTTAAAGTCATTTATACCCTTGTATGACTTTTTATAAGAGGTTTATAAAGGAAACATTCTGTCATTTTCCAAACAAGGTCCTTTTTAACCTTTTGACAAAATTAATGTAAGAATGTCTTTTTTTAACTTATACGGCAGGTGCAGTTATTCTCCGCCATTAATACACCTTTGAATCTTCCTTCACAAGCTTATAAAGATATTTTCAAAATAAAGGTTTTCTCTATAATTATGCTACAATTAAATGTTTTCAAAAAAGATATATTTCTCTCAAATAGTATTGAATTCATCTATGTCAACATCCTTTGAAAATTTGAAACTTGTTTCATGTTGATTTATTATGATACAAATCATCCATATTGTATTTACGGTTTTGGGATATTTTGACTATGGATGAGTTATTTTTATGCCAATAATGATTTATGATTAATGTTTTGACATTTTGTATGTTAGTTTTAATATGAATGTTTATGTTATATTTCATCCTCTTCTTAAGATGAATGTGTTGGACTAGTATGTTCTGGGTTGGGGACCGGTAAAAGTAAGCCCTCTGGGTTGGTGTTCGGTTATTAGAGGCACTCCGGGTTGGTGTCCGGTTATTAGAGGCACTCCGGGTTGGTGTCTGGTTATTAGAGGCACTCCGGGTTGGTGTCCGGTTATTAGAGGCATTTCGGGTTGGGTTCCGGTTATAGTTAGCCCCTAGGTCTTAGCACGAGGCCTTGATAAAGAAATTAATGTTCAGAATTATGCATTCCATCATTATGAAAGTGGTTAGTGATATTTCATGTGATTATTTGATTAGTAGAATATCAATGTGAATAAGTAAATGGCATTATTTCATTTTATTTCTGCCATATTATTCTGAAGTTCACGTTTAAAAGTCTTTTGTTTTAGTTTTATACATTGCCTTAAATGTTTATTCTTATTCATGAATGTTTCCACTGTATTGATTACCCTTACTGAGCATTTGAGCTCACCCCTTTCTATGTTTTATTTTTCCCAGGATTCCAAGAAGTGTAATGTGATTGATATGAAGGGTTAAGACAATGGAATAATGGCATTCATAATGAATTATTTATGTTGTTTTGTATGTTATGAAGTGTAATGTAACATTCATGTATGTAATCTATTTTCCAAGACTACTAAACTGATTGGTTCTTCAGGACATAGTTCCTTGTAATCATGCTAATGTATTAAAATAATGCACCGACTCTGGGTCACTGGGGTCGGGGCATTATAGTTGGAATCAGAGGAAGTTTAGCAATAACCTTGGAAACTAGATTTAGATAAACTCTGATTAGAGCACATATCCATAAGATAGAAATTGATGATTAGTATAGTAGAACTTCCTAGAATTTTGGTATTGCAGAAATTTTGTGAGTTTTCCGAGCAATACATCCCTGTCTGGATACGAGCAGGTAGAGGTGGCTCTGGCACAGATGTACCTAGGGGTAAAACCTGAAAACACCGCTTTTATATAGACTCGAACGGGAACTAGTGCACGACAACGGGCCTTGCTGTACTCTTGGTTACGACACTCCCGGGGGATATGCTTAGGATAACTCTAATTTTCTTTACAAATAATTATGAAGGGTTTATGAGTATATACTTCCTAAAAGAAAACATTTTCATGATTATGGATTATATCCATAAATATTTAATTTTATGTTAAGTGTTTATTTGTTTGAAATTATGTATTTTGATTCATAAATTGATCTAGTTTATGACATTGTTTAGAAATGGCACCCAATAGAAGGAATGTGAACTCCAAAAATACGCATGATCCAAAGAGTAAGGAGAATCATATCTTTCATGGTCTTAATCCAGGATTTAGATGGGAAATATTCTCCCACGTATTATCATCATATGAAGAAATAGTATCATGTGTGGATAAGATAACTAAAGAGTTTACTGAGTCCAATGGCTTTAAAGGGAAACAAGAGAAGAAAAGGATGGAAGAGATAATGATGGATAAAGGGAAGAGGGAAAAGAAAAATTTCCCCATATGTGATAGCTGTGGGAAGAAACACCCTAGAACTTTCCTGAAAGGAATGGGAGTTTGTCATAACTATGGAGAAAAATGGCACATTGTACGTGACTGCAAGGGTAAAAAAAATGGTTTCAAATGTACAATGCTTCATTTTCAAGGAGTTTGGAAACTACGCGAACCTATGTCCCAGTCATCAGACTATGCCACAAATGATGCTATTGGATAATAATCAAGTTATGATACTACCACTGATGAAGAGGAATGATTCGAGTTCTTATGTTGATTATGTCATTTGAGTGTTGTATCAACAATGTACTTGTTATAATAATTATGGAGTATATAAGGATTGTACTGCAGTACTATTTCATTAAGGACATGAGATTGTGTGGAACAAAGAAAAGTGACTCAATAGCAGGATAAATTTTTGGAATATATATGGTTGAGAGAATGATAAACCATAATATAGTTCTGATACAGAGGTAGTGATTTTGGAATAATACATGATTGATTTGGATAAATTATATTGGATATTATTGACTACCTTGAAACTGATTAATGATTTGTATATTCCATCATTGTTGGTGTTTACAACATTTTTGAATTTGAAGGAGTATATCTATTATTCTTTAAGTAATAAGTGATCATGAATGTAATAAAAAAGGTTTTATAGTAATTCAGGATGTTGTAGTGTTTTAAAAGAATACAAGATGAAGGTGTTCAAATGCTGTTACGCGGAAAAAAGGATCTTCACTGTGTTTACCTTCCTTATCAATTTTGTACTGAAGTATTTTGGATTGTTCTAGTTTGTATTATCTTGGATTACCATAAAAGGACAACCCAGAGGTCGGGCGGAAACCCGTCGCGTCCGGCAAGGCCGCGAGAACTGAACCCACAACCGAAGGGCGACAAGGGTGTATCACCTACCACTGACCCACGTGATGTCCTAGATTTAATATTGTTGTTTTTTTAATGGTTCTGTTAGATGAATTATAAAATTAATTTTTTTTGAACCCTATATGAATAGGATAAATTGAATATTATTTTTTAGTTCTATTATCTTTTAGAGTGAAAGATGAGTTTGTGGGAGAACATAGTTAAAGGATGAGACTCTACTTGTCAAGTATATATTTTTCTTATTCTCTTATTCAATGAAGAAATTAATTCTTATACTTTAGTGAGGGGATCTTTAAAAAAATGTGTTACCCTAATAACATATGTTTTGTTGAACCGGTGGTATTTTAAATCATCATAGATTGATGAAATTTAAGGCCCTCAATTTACACTCGTTTGTGATTGATGACCTCAATCACTACCTATAAATATTTACGTTTTCCTCCAATTATATGTCTCTAATTTCCACTAATGTTCTCCTAATCGAGATCATAATTTGCTGGTGACCCTTTTATTTCCCTTTTCCCCATATTAAGAATACATTTTATTAACCCAATTTCCGATGTGGGTTTTCCCACAAGGATATTTTCTATTTTCAAAATTTTATTTTTGAAGAATAGTTTCAAATTGCGAGGACACAATTTATTGAAGGAGGGGAGAATATAACACCCCAATATTTCATAGTGCGTTATTTCTTTAAAATAATTCAATAACATGCACTACACGCAACACCGAGTTCAAGCACACCATGATTTACCAATCTAGCCTTTCAAAAGTTGTTATGAATAATATTAACTGAATTTTGAACATTATATAATTCTTATAATTTTAGAATCCATATTATGAGTTTCTTAGACATAATGTAAGAATAAATTCATTTTTGCACTTTTAAAACATTTAACAGTTAACCCTTTTTAAATCCAATATTTTAAATAAATTTATATTCAATTTGACTAAATAAATTTACTTTTTAGAATGGGGACATCAAAAATTTACAATGAAACATCCCAAGCTTCCACAGTATGTTTCCCTTTGAATAATTCAACGGTGTGCAGTGTACACAACATCGAGATTCTAACTCACCACAACCAATCAAACTAGCCGTTATGAATAGTAATACATACTTTTTGAAATTTTATAAATTTTATCTTTCGAAATAGACTTTATTTTTGGATTCATAATATCGAAATTAGCTTAGGGTGAAATTTTAGTACTTTTTGGATAACTTTTCTATTTTGAAGAATAGTGAAAATTAATAAATTTTAATTAAAAACAACTTTTTTAATCGAAATAATTAATAGTGATAATTTATGAATTTGAGTGGTTTTATAGTATATTTAGAATATATTTTTACTATTTATTACAATGTTTATCATTGGACATAATTTCACAATTAAACCAAACATAAACAAGTATCAATCTTTTGATAGTTATTATATCATAAAAACACGGTTTTTGTTTTGACAGCGGGAATTAATTTTAAATTAATTTATGTGACTTCTGTGCTTTGAATTTGGAAAAATGGATTCCATATTTGGAATCAGGATGTTTAAATTTTGTAAATAGGCAACTTTTATTTTTAGACATTTTGAATAATTACTTCGGTAAATATTTTATTTACCATGGTTAAAGGGTAAATCCGGTAAATAAGGGTTAAAAAATAATATTATAATAATAAAAAATTACCCTAAAACGTGTCCTAACCTTATTGGTTGATACATGTCCAACCATGAGCATCTTGTTTCGATTTTGGGAACCCATGGTTCCACTTGTAAGTGATAGAGACACTTTATTTTAATTAAGATAAAATGAATACAAAAATGACACAAGCATATATCTTTTTGAAAAACAATTTTTACATAGGGTTATATATGGTATATTTTCGACTATAAATATTAATTAGAAAGATAACAAGATTTACTACATAATGGTATTTTATTTATAATTCTAAGACATTAAATAATGTAATTTATTTATGACAGAATGGTGATGAAGTAATTACCATAATAGTGATAATTTAGAATGATTGATATTGTAGATACCCAAATAGATATAATTTGAGACTTTTTATGAATTACACTAATTTTCTAGGTAAATATGGCATGTTTTAAATGGTGTAATTAACTTTGTTATAATTAATAATTATGTTATGTTTTTTAGAAAAATCAATTATTGAATAGTGTCAAAATTGACATAAAAGAGTTTTTAAAACAAATATTATATTATTAATTCATATTAAATTCCTAAAAATCTAATGTTCGGCAAAGCGACATTTATCATGATAGGTTCATAATTAATGGACTACATGGGGGTCTCTTGGATGGATATGGTAATTTTATTAATCATTTAATATAAAAATACAAAGAGGCACTGTAAAAGTGAAACTAATTAACTAAGAGTTAATACTTAATGATAAGTTTAATATAATGACCCAAACCTGTCAAAATTCAATTGGTTGAGTGTTTTTAGACCCATACCCACCTTAAACTATAAATAATCAACTTTGGAGCCATTAGAAACCTAATAGTAATTTATAATAAATTAATATTTCTAGCTTTTCCAAAGGTGCCGCTCACCCCTCTTATAAAAGGGCACTCCCCCTTCTCATTACTTCACACCTTCAAAGCCTTTTCTCTCGGCCAAAATCTGCCCAAATACTATCTGAACTTCTCTCACTTCATCCTAGAGGCCTTCCTTTAGTCTGAAAGCCAACCTAAGAGCCCTTTTGATGAAATCAAAAGGAAGAACCCGAAGAAGAGGTAATGATTTCACCACCCTTTTCCAAGTTCCTTTCTTCTTCCACTTCTTCCATCTTTGTTATTACCATTATAAAATAATAACTCTAGTATATTATATATAATGTGATGTTATTATAAATATGGTACAACCATATTAATTATTCTATCCATCATTTGAATAACATGTCACCATACGTGCGTACGTACGGCTTACCGTCTCCACGTCGTGGTGTAATTGTTATTAAATAAATTATTATTTGGATGGGTATAATAATGATGTGTAACTCATGTAAATAATAAATATAACATGATAATGATTCTGTATATATGATATACCATCCAATTATATATTATTTTAATATCAAAATAATGATATTGTCGCTCGTGCGTACGTACGGACTACCGTCTCCACGAACGTGATGAGATTCATTCTCCATCGTATCCATTCAAGTATAATTCTCATTTGATGATTAATAATAGTATCTAAGGACTTGATATCATTCTGGATATGATTAATATACAACCTATCTGTTACAAACATGTCTTACGTAACAAAACATATAAAAGAAAAAAAGAAATTAAACACCCGAAACAACGATGATACTAAGATATTATTAACAAATCAAGGTTAAAAGATCATATATAATATCATATTAATGTATATGATTCTTGTATAATTTAATAACAATTATTTCACCATTATACAGGAGGGTAACCTACCCTCAACCAAGGAAAAGTACAAGGTAAGGGGTTTTCATCTCACTTCTTATTCCCGGGAGATTCATGCCATATTACCACTATTACCTTTTGTGTGGTGTATATACTTCCCAAAGCTGTATTCTTTGTGTAATACACTTTAATTTATGTGTATTTACATATTCATTTTATGATACCTCCTTCATGGGTTGTATGTTTCGTAAGTTACCAAATTGGTAAAGGTTTATTTCACAATCTCTTCATTATCTGAGGTTGTTTATACGTAATAATCTACTAGGACTTCTTTATCATCCACATCCATGTTTCTTAAAAATGTATTTCATAACATTTTTAATATTTAAAAGAATATGGGTTAAAGTCATTTATACCCTTGTTTGACTTTTTATTAGAGGTTTATAAAGGAATCTTTCTGTCATTTTCTAAACAAGGTTCTTTTTAACCTTTTGACCAAATTAAGGTAAGAATGTCTTTTTTTAACTTATACGGCGGGTGCTGTTATTCTTCGCCGTTAATACACCTTTGAAGCATCCTTCAAAAGCTTATAATGATATTTCTAAAATAATGTTTTTCTCTATAATTATGTGACTTTTAAATGATTTGAAAAAAAGTGATATTTCTCTCAAATAGTATTGATTTCATCTATGTCAACATCCTTTGATAAATTTTAAACTTGTTTCAAGTTGATTTATTATGATACAAATCATAGATATTGTATTTTAGGTTTTGTGATATTTTTGACTATGGATGAGTTATTTTTATGCTAATAATGGTTAATGATTAATTTTTTGACATTTTGTATGTTATTTTTAATACGAATGTTTATGTTATATTTCATCCTTTTCTTAAGATGAATGTGTTGGACTAGTATGTTCCAGGTTGGGGACCGGTAAAAGTAAGCCTTCCGGGTTGGTGTCTGGTTATTAGAGGCACTCCAGGTTGGTGTCCGGTTATTAGAGGCACTCTGGGTTGGTGTCTGGTTATTAGAGGCACTCCGGGTTGGTGTCTGGTAATTAGAGGCACTCCGGGTTGGTGTTCGGTTATTAGAGGCACTCCGGGTTGGTGTCCGGTTATTAGAGGCACTCCGGGTTGGGTTCTGGTTATAGTTATCCCCTAGAACATCGCATGAGGCCTTGATAATGAAATTAAAGTTCAGAATTATGCATTCCATAATTATGAATGTGGTTAGTGATATTTCATGTGATTATTCGATTAGTAGAATATCCATGTGAATATGTAAATTGAATTATTTCATTTTATTTCTGCCATATTATGCTGAAGTTCATGTTTAAAAGGCTTTTGTTTTAGTTTTATACATTGCATTAAATGATTATTCTTATTCATGAAAGTTTCTGCTGTATTGATTACCCTTACTGAGCATTTGAGCTCACCCCTTTCAATGTTTTATTTTTCCCAGGATTCCAAGAAGTGTAATGTGATTGATATGCAGGGTTAAGACAGTGGAATAATGGAATTCATAAATAATTATTTATGTTGTATTGTATGTTATGAAGTGTAATGTAACATTCATGTATGTAATCTATTTTCCAAGACAGCTAAACTGATCGGTTCTTCGGGACATGGTTCCTTGTAATCATGCCAATGTATTAAAATAATGCATCGACTCTGGGTCACGAGGGTCAGGGCATTACAACTCATGCTCTATTTGCAATGATCATTATCTCATACTAATTCCATGTTATGTGGTGTTTCCACATTTCCATGTTATGATTATCACGCTTTATCATGCATTTATGTTCATGTTTCTATTTTCCATCATTGATATTCCTATTTTTTAACATATATTATATTCCTCATGTTATTCCATGTTTATTCCATTACTGGTCTTTATAGTTCACCATTTTTTATGCATGCCCTCAGGTTATCCTATGAAATGCTATGAGGGAATGTGGTGGTCATGTAAAAAACATTTTCAATTATGATCTTGTGTTTCCTGTTTTAAGTTGTTATGTAATGTTCCTAAGCCCCAAAGACACTAGACATCTCGGTCATCCATGTTGTATAAGGTGAAAATTTTATGTAATAAATCATGTTTAAATGTATAATAATAGAGAATGGTTTTATTAACAATACTCTACCATTATTTTTAACAGTGGGTGAGGTTGTTGAAAATTGTGTATGATGGTTCTCACATAATGAGTAATGGTTTGGTAAAATAACTAAATGGAATATTTTGAATCACTATGGTGTGTAGAATTATATTAAAATGTTTAAATGGATCATGAGGATTCATGGAATCTTTATTCAATGTCATGAGACCACTGGTTGATAGGTTGGAAACTTATATGTAGGTCCCCAAGGAAGACATGAAATGATAATAAAGGGTCCCTTGAATCCAGATATGTTGTTTTCCAAGTACCATGGATGTTATGTAGTGATCAAAGACACTAAATATGCAATGTTTTATTTTCAAAATGAGATGTGGAAATAATTTCAGAAGAATATGAAGCGTCATTTGGTCAATGAAATCCTATTGATTTCCTTTGATAAGCGATAATAATGGATGATTGTTTGTTAATTTCAATGATGTGAAATGAGAACACAACTTTAATGTAGTTTAATGTCATATGAAAATGACTTTTCTTTTCAATATTTTATGGTCACACAATGTGGACTATATTCTATGAGGATAAACATCATACAACAAGGATGGGATTTTGGGGACTTTTTATGCTTGATTAAGGTTATTGATAAATATTCATATGTTAGAAGCCCTTATGTATATCTTATTTATAAATATGAAAAAATTGTTCTTTTGGAATAGATCATTCCTGAGTAGTTTAGCATCTTGAACGGTGGACCGGTAGTTCCTCCATTATTTATTATTTATTCTTCTAGTTATTCTATATGTGTCTTACAATACCTCTATGATCACGTTAATCATTCTCACTATGAAAAACAATAGATTTTTGGACAAAAAACATTAATGTGTTGGATATGGGTATATTAAAAAGATTCGTATGAGATATAAGGGATTTATTAGGTAAATATATGGGAGAACCAATTACAAGGTCACTTTTGAAAATAAATCACATATATATGAGGAGGCCCCTTTTCTAGTTTTTCTGTTTTTTGAAAATCTAATTATGGAATGAGGGAAAATATACACATCTTGGAACTATTGGATACATCATATCAAGAATGATTAGGGATTTGGTTGAAAACCATGATGTGTTTAGTCTTTTTATGTTCTCTATGGTTGGGGTTGTATGGGTGTATCTATACATACATCATGAATAGAGTGAAATCCACATTCCATTTCTTAAAATAAATCCATATTCATACTTTAGATCTTATGTAGAGTGGGGGTGGGGGTGTCTCTAATAAATTATGGCTAGTTCCAGGATAAGAGGCTCTAGGTTCACTACATATCATTTATAAATATAATTAAATCATCATGTAGTTCTTAGGTTTTTCCTATATAGATTGATCTCAAAAATATAGTGAGGGGATTTATAATCAAGCCATAAAAAATATTTTTAATGCTTCCTCTATATGAACCCAAATATTGTTAATGGAATGACAATCAATCCCTAACTTAGTGTATGGTCATCGAGGAAGTGATTTATCCCTGTGTAAGTTAAAAAACAATGGTAAGAGGGAGAATTTTTTTTAATTTGTTTCTAGGTGTGCAGTTGGATATCTAAGAATCACTATGTATAGTATAATAATAGGATCTAATAAATAAATAGTTCTAGAAGATAAATTTACCCTACTCATATGTGAATTATACTATGGGATAATGAAAATGGGATTCACCAATGCACTTGACCATTAAATAATGAAATAAAGGCCCACACATCATGGATTAGGGTGGAATTATTATAATTTATTTTTTCAATAATGGAATATATCTTTTTAAGAATCAAGAACCCATCCCTTCCAGGGATATGGATCATATATATCGAAGTGAAAAGGGGATTATTATTTTGAGGATTTTATCTAGGACCATGAAAGAGAATTTAATCATTAATATGTATCCTATATAGACAAGGGTAAATACACACATAGTTCTGAAAAAGAGATTCCCTTACACATATTAAAATCACATATAAGGGAAGGTGGTATGTTACTCCAAAAAATAAATTTTATCTTCAATCATCCAGGTGAATAATAAATGACAAACTTAATCTTGTAATAGGATAATATACACAGGCGTCGCTACAAATCATGACATGTTAGGAATAAATCTACACAATATTGTTATATAATAAGTTCCCTATACAGATCAAGATCATGTGTATGGAGAGGGATCTTAACTTTTCTTTGATACTGCATCTGGTCATAGGATTAGGGGATATAAAAATTACCATGTATCTTATAATAATATTAACTAAGAAAAGTAGTTATTATTGAGATATTTACTTATACAGATCATGTTCATGTATATGGGAGGTCATTTTTTGACATCCTAGATGGGCCAAGGATTTGAGACTCATGGTCATTATGAATCATGTGTAGAATTGAATCATTCTCCATTAAACTATTGTTAATAAAATTACTACCTTTATAGATAAAGATCATATAAGGTGGATAGATAGAAGGGGGGTTATTTTTTTAGTCATTACACGTACACCTAGGGTTAAGGGATTCCCTCATCACTACGTAACACGTGACGAGAGGAATCAAAAAATTGATCTTCTTGTAAATAAATATCCCCTAATTTTATATGAATCATAAGTAGTGAAAGGGAATCATAATTCATAGAAAAAGGTCAAAATGAGAGGACATATGTAAAAAATGTCATGTTCAGATCCAGCTTGCATGTGGAAGGGTGTATTTTCATCTTCTAATTAAGAGGACAAAAATGGAGTATATGGTCGAGTGGATAGAAATCTCTACATATCCCATTGTGATAAAATTAAGTCATACACATAGATAGTGAAAATAATGATGTTAATTGACTTATATAATATAATTGTAATAGAGGGAATACATTATCTATGTAATATATAAATTGTGTCACCAAGACTTCATCATGGATCAAACTCTGATGTAGGGGGAAAGAGGCCATATATAATATGACACTATACGATGTTTAGAGTCTTGAATGTTACACTTCTGCCTCATAGTTTTTTTCCATATGGTGGAGACAATTACTGTTCATTATAATATAATACGGTTTGGATATAGATGTTGTGTATTTGAATGCGTTAGCGCCATGTCCTGTTATTAGTTTCACATGGAATTAATTTTTATTAAATGTTTGTGTCCATATACACTATGTTGAGTAATAAAATATCTATAATAGATGGGTGAAGGGTCATAATTACAAGACATGGGGAGTGAATTTTACATTATTGAGTGAAATGGTTGAAAATTATCCTTTTCTGAATTTTTAGTTTGGTCAAGAGTAGAATTTCTAGATATCTCTATGTATTATAATGGAATGGTAATCAAGTAACACATAGTTTTTTTAATTAAATGTCTTCATACTGACCTAGATCGCATGTTGTACACATGTCACCTTAGATGGACCACCCTAATAAGATTACGGTTCTGTAGGATATACCATATGTCATTCATTTCAATATTACGTGACAAGTATTTATGTGCTATAGAGTTTAAAGACTTTCTACCCAAACATGGTAATTTTATTATTTAATGTCTTAGATCTTGGAGTTGGGTACTCAAATAATATTTATGAAAAGTATTTCATTTGAAATATATAATTACTGGGGGTGCGGAATGATTCATTCCATGTACATAAAAACAAGGAAATAATCTTAATTTGAATAAAAAGGCTACAAAATAAGGTCCTTACAACATGGGTTCTAGATTTAGAGGTTTCATCCCTCGTGTCATTAATGTTTTGAGAATAAGTAACAATTCTACTTGTAATAATGAGTGGTGGTGGACCATCTTATTTAAGTTTCATGCAATATGATCATAATGGACTTTTATATTGTGTAATTCATGAAAAATATTCAAATTGAGTAATTATAACTTATCATGTCACTTATGTGATTTTTAATAACATGGTAATTTACCATAGATCGTGATTCATAGTGGTGTTAATTGGATTTTAGTGTGTTCAATGCCTCTATTACATAGGTAATAAAATATGGGATCACTTCTGGGGTAGTTATGTTTGTGGTAATATATAATCACATGACATATAGGAGCTTGGATAACTAATATTTCCTTAATTTATTGACCATTTATTGAATTATTTTTCATGAATTCTTATTTAAAGGTAGCATCTTCCCATTTTCATTTTCATGATAGTGATTTGAATTGTTAGACATGATGTTTTACGTCTAATACATCATTTTATTATTGGAATAATTTATATTGGTTTAATTTTCCATCATTATTTTTGGAGGGATAACATATATAGTGATAATATAAGATATCATAAAGTTGATGATGTTTTTTACGCCACATTATTTGAGGGGTATGTCCATTTACCATTTGGAGATAAATTCAACAACAATTAAAATGTACCTTAAGTACATTGATGTGACTACTAGATATGGCCCCATGACATCCATTTCCCATATAAGAAATGGTTAGGTGTATTTGGTAGTGTGTAATAGTTATAGGAACTAATGGTATAGATTTTAATGTTTTTTATAAGAATGAAAAATGTTGGTGAAATATATGAAATATGAAAACATTTTCAAATAAGAACAAAAAAAGCCATTTAATTTTGTGGGGGAACCATATTTCTAATTGGTTTTCACTATAAGAGCTTGAATGAAATCGTAAATTATATATACTATGTCTGCTTCTGAAATCCATCCAAGGAGTTCTCTATTGAGTCTCCATTTATATATTAATTTCTATTAACTTTGTCTATCATAAAGGAAGGAGTTTATTTTCTAATTTTTGGTATATTTATTTTATAGTATATTCATTGGGAGGGTCCCATTTTAAGGTATTCCATTAAATTAATCATCCATACAATAATAAATGTTAGTGAAACATGTCTTAAGGAAGGGTTTATCTTATTGATCTACTTTATATCACATAACATGACCTATAAAAACATTTTTTAGTGTGAAATGAATAAATTTATTTATCTATATCAGGATTATCCAAGTCTATAGATGAATTGGACAACACATAATTATTGTCATTATGTGAATGAGGTGTGTGATGAAGTGTTATTTCAAAGGGTAATTTATCCATCATAACTCTCACATATCCATTAATATGTTCCAACTATTTTTTATTAGTAAAATATTTACTATTCATATTCTTAATCACCAGTTTCAAATCACCTTTTACATTGAGACATGATACTTATTGCTAAAGGGCTATCTCTTAGCCAAAAATGAGGAATTACTATTATAACTCATTTTTTGATGTTTCCCCCAAATAGTAAATAGGATTGTGAAAGTGTTTCCTTGACCATGGAAACAATGACCATCCTTAAACCTACCAAATTAAACATTGGTGTTTCTATTCTATTCTTGGTGATACATTAAGAGGCCCTATCAATGTACATATCCCAGTTTTGGGGAGTTTAAGGAGTATATAAATCATATTTTTCTTTTATTTATGTGATTATGGGAATATTTTTAGGGTGGTATATTCTTCATGGAAATCATCTAGTATCTACCATTTTATTTCCAAATGGGACACTAATTGAATTTCATATTGTTATGTGATGACTACAGATTGTTCTAGATATATTTTCAACATAGAGAGTTTATGAATGTACATGATCATGCCTATATGAGAGACTATATGGATGTAGTGAATTTTTAAGAATTGTCACAACACATTTACATCTTAAACGAGTTTAATTAATTTATTTTGATATTAAAATATTGAGTATAATTATCTATTTTGTTCATTTAAGATAGTATAAAATGTTTCTAATCCCTGAAACATTATTTTTAATTATAAGGGAGCTGCGGTATTGTTCCATGGTGGCCATATTGATGATGTGAGGCTTCCCTTCTTATAGTGGAATTAATACTGGAAGATATAGATGATACTGCTTTTGGTTCTCAATGGATTACTATAAATCTGCGTCCCATCTATGGGAATCCCCATTCACCATCATATATATAAAGGGGTTGTTTTCCCATCATATTGGATATCAAATTCTTAATGTATTTAAAGAATCTATGAATCCATATCAACTATTTAATGATTCAACGATATAATGTTCTATGGATCACATTTGTATTCTCTAGGACAACCTCAATGTAACAGTGGAATACAAAATAAGTAATTTCCCTACTAATACACTAATGAAACACTTTATAGGTTTCATCGTAATGTTATTTTTTAACATATTAATAACTATTTGAAGGATACTGATATGGACCCTACACTTTTGGGACTTGACTTCAGTTTTTCTACATAACACTCCACAATTATTAATAGAAACCCACTGAAAATTTTATGTATCACATATTTGTTGACGGAATTGTAATTCCTAAAACCAATGGGAATAATCTTGTTATAGAATATACTTTAAGGATCACTAAAATTAGCGGCTTCATCATATTTAGGATACATTTTGAACTTTTTTTTACACTGAGTACCCATATATTAAATAAATATCTTGGAATCCTATAGTTCTAAAGAATAGGAGTACAATAATCTGAACTATGAAGTTATCGTCTAGTTATTCATGGTTGAATCCATGAATTAGATAAAAAAACCGATATTCCTAATCATTTTAATAAAAACGATGATGTTTGAGATCAATTTCATGTATTTGATCAATAGAATAATGTTTGAATTGATGATATTATGAAAATAGAATTTCAATATGGTGGGGGTGGATTAGTATATCTTTCATTAATCCTAGAAAACCATCATATTGGACCAGATGATGGCTAGTTACATATGGATATATCCCTTTAATTTCTATGTAATAACATGATAAAACATATTGGTACTATTTCAATAATGGTATTCCAATTTCCTACTCTTCTAGAGGCATTAGAAAATTGATCAATGTAGGAAAGGGGTCCTTGTTTTCATGATTAACCTTCTTGAGCTCATTCATGGTAATAGAGACATCATCCTCAAATACTAGAGGGGAATACCTAAGGTCATATTCTCATTCTCCAATCATTGTGTCGACAGAAACAACTTTAGTATTGGTAAATAGTATGAGAGAATATACATCCTTGATGGGGGATTTGAGGATACTAAGATTAGAATTAGAATGCACATTCTATGGGAACTATAAATTTAAATCAATGGTTTATAGAAACATTTTGAACATGATATATCAATGAACATACATTATTTTTTTGGAAAAATATTATTATGCATGACTATTATAACATACTTATGGGATTGTGTTGTTTTCTGGTTTACATAGGCCTATTGGGGATATCTCTTCCACCATTATATTTTTTATTCATATCAAATAGTCATTCATGAGTTAGCAATGTGGAATTTCATGGTTTGTTTCATATCCACTATGAGAAGAAAATTTCATGTCACCATCTATCATTTGTTTATTTCCTTCTATCTTATATAATCTTTCCTCAATGTTCTAAGATTCTAATGATTCAAAGGGGGTGTTATCACCACATAGAAGGAAAACCTTTTCATTAATTGGGAAATTCAATAATTGATGGAATGTTAATGGGAAAACCACATTAATAAGATGGAATATTATATTTAGAATAAAATTTTATGTTATTTCCTATTGGATAACTCTGAACTCAATATTTGAAACTAGGTGCCTAGATTGGTCATTGAGAATGATATTTTCATGGGGATTTTTCATTCTCATATGATACATTTAAATGGTCCACATTATGTGAGATAAATCATCCTAACAGTATCAACAACCTTAGAGAGTTCACACAAAGATAATATTAATCTAAAAACAGTTATAAACCAGGGCCAATAGAATGTTGATGATATCATGATTTCTTGAAACTAAAGCGTTCAGATATGTCATTTAATTTATTATTCTCAGTCTAGCATTTGTGAATGAGATAGTGACATGATATTCGACTAGATAAGTTTGCAATCGATAAAAACCATCCATAATAATTCTCTCCTAAACTCTTAGGGACTCTTCATGGCCTCAATAACTAGATCTCTATATTTTTTTGAATGTTGAAGTGAATCCCATGTTGTAATATTGTTTTGGACAACTACAAACTATTCCAACAAAGAATATTTCTAAATCAGGGGAATATGCTTCCACAAATGGGGTTTCTCCATTGAATGTGTCATAGGGGATTCAGTTCCTGAGGTAAATAGAAATTTAAATTTCTTATAATTTGAGGTAATATATATTTTTTATGGAGTGTCATGAGTTATTCTACCAATTCACCAATGATGATCAGATAGTTTCACACCCACCGGTCTGTGATCCATAAAAAATGAAGTTCGGAAAACATTGGAAAACTTTATGGGGGGCTCTATAATCCCACTATTCTTACTGAATTTCATTTCTATAGATCCCAGCCACATATAAGGATTCATTGGGGAAATGTTTTAGATAATTGGATTTCCCACAACTTCATCTCCCCAGTATTCCTTAGCTTCCATACCTTTTTCCCCAAACTCCTTGTTCAACTATGTGCACTAAATACCATATGAATATTCATCATTATATACGGAGTCATCTATGTGAATTTAATTAGAAATGTAGAAAATAATATCTTAATATGAATTTTTTTTATTTTTGTGGCGTAGTTTTTACATTCTTTGGATGATGACGGTATGAAATCTGTGATATTCATGGTTAGTTTTGGAGCCTTGAGATACTCTTCCACTTGGTCCTTATCCCACCTCGAACAACTATTTATACCTCTAGATGATGTGTCTAATAGTGTATACTTGAATAAATCATGATGCTTTGGGACCATGACTTGTAAATGAACTGGTGTTCTAAGAGTGCAATAAGCCCGATCGAGTGTATTTCAGATCATCTAGAAATTCAACTATCAATCACACCTAGTTGGAACATATAATAAATTACCTTCATTATATAGTTGAGTAGGGAACACATGGACCACAAGTTCTAGGGAATTTTTTATTCATGATAAACTTGAAACAAGTATTCAATATAAGATGTAAGTAAGGAAAAGGTAGTCGTGTATAGTGTGGTGAAAACATTGATGAAAAATGAATTAATCATGAAGATCACTGAGGATGGACTCATTGGGTTTCATGGAAAAATATATGTTGACAATATTTTTTTCACGGTTATGAGGAAATAACTAGGAACATATAATTTTCATAAGAAATTTATTTTATTCGGTTTTTCCTCAAATTATGGTCATCATTGAGCTCTCTTTTCCTCCCGGCGAGGGATGTTTTTATCCTATTGTCACTTCGGGGGAGGAATTGTGTTACGTAAGGTATTTATATAAGTTCCAATAATAACCAACACTAGTTTTAATGTGATATTGGATGTGTATACCATTCCAAATATTTTACCTTACCTCATGGCCATGGGTTAATCTTTGGATCTTTTATTTTTTAAATAAAATCCTTCAAATGCTGAACTATGTCCCCAAACTCCTAGAACTAACCCAAATATTTAAATAGGATTAGTGTAATCTATATTTCATTGTATATTTTTTTTTACATTGTCCTAGGAAATAATATTTTTGTGTTTCATGTTGATCATTTATTACAAGATGTTTCATCCAGTTATAATGTTAGCGAACCATTCATTTTCACACAATTTACAGTTTTTTTGCCAATAATCATTTTAGAACATAGTGTGGAGCTCATTTAGTAGTGAAATTTAATAATAATGTTTTCTAAGACATTGAAGGACTCTATTAAGAGGAAAAAATGCATGATTAATGATAAAAAAGAAGATATTTCACAAAGAAGGTCACTTTTTTTCCAAATTACGAGCCTCATGGGACCATCATAGGGAAACATCATTACATGTAGTGGGAGCATTGTTTCACCAAATATCACATTCCATCGAAGGATGAGAAAAAAAGATTCCTAAAATTGGAAGTGGGAAAAGTGAAATCCATTAATTTTGGACATGAAATTATTTTTATCTAAATTAGTTGACACCACCCATACATGGATTTCATTTGAGTAATAAAAGACTAAATTGTACAAAGGAATTGTTTTTGGGGTGATGCAGTTTAAACCACCTTTTGAGGGTCATATTTAGGTGATGATTGACGTGGAAACCCATAATTCATTAGCCTATAAATTATATTTCATGTGGGGACCACATTATTACCCTGATATGGGGAAGTATTTAATATTAATAGAGGAAAATATTGGACTTCCTCAATTCCCATGTTCCGAGAGGCTGACTGTCTATATACTTTTCCATCATAATGTTTAGATTTCTATATTGTTGGTAAACATCTCTATCCTATTGTGATTGAGGGGAATCATATTATTCTATTTATAGTTTATGTTTAGTGGGGATGGTTCCAATTATAAATTCCACGTAGATTGATTGACATTGTATATTTCAACCATATATTATGCCAACCTATATTTAATATATGGAACATCAATCTTACTTGGTGGAATGTGGGATGTATCCGTGAATTTCCCTTTATATTTGTAGATTGATACCAAGGTGTGGAATATTTTAATTTATATAAATATTATGGGAATTCCTTGAAATGATTACTGGAATATGCCGCTGAACATTAGTTAGAGTAGGAACATGATCTTGATCCTCATTTTCCATTGACTAAGACACCTTTATTTTTTGATATTAATACTTGCATTCCTTTGAGGTGACTGTCAATCTTGGATGATGAACTGCAATCAAAATTCAAAATGAACCTAATATTATTCCTTAACCTCTATTGGGATATGAATATAATCCTACCGAATGGAAGAAATAATATTCTCTTAATTCATCGTAGTTATGTAGTCATTTTTTAATTGCTGATATGCTTCTATGTTTGTGGGAACAATATAATGTTTCATTCATTATATCATTTTTGGAATATATCTATGATGATTCTATTTTTATGCCAAATTATACTAAAACTTTATAAGGTAATGGGTAGTAATATATGCATAATAATTTTTAGTCTATAAGTAAATATAGAATAAATATCTTATTGAAGTGGTAATATACTCTAAATACTGTACTCTATTTCCGTTAAGAAATGATAATGGTCTTATTTTACGGTGGTTTTAATAAGTGTATCCCCATTATTACTGTTGGGATATATTTCAAGACTTGATATTGGTGAGTAGGGTCATGATCATTGTCACTAGTTTCCTCCATATATTTAGAAAGCGATTCATTAGTGTATATATGGATATGTGGATATTTTATAACTCCCAATGACACATATATTTCCATTTGAGGTGGGATCTTATGGATTCATGGATTTTAGTTAACTAGGAAGAAACCTATTAGTATGTTCCCCTGGCAGGTTAATAAGGGGTGTTAGCTTCATGAAACTACTATATATATTCTATAGGAGACCTTATAGGTGTCTCATAAATTGGATTGGATTTTTGGTTGACTCCTTGATCCACCATCTTAAGGTATGGATTGTGCTGGTATTCATTCTTTGATGATAGGATCCTAATATAGGTTATAGTGGTGAAAAGCATTGTCTTTGTTAATATTTCCCAAAGGTGAGGTGGGATGGTATGTTTTAGCAACTATAAATCCATACACATAAACTCCTAGGATGGTATTTTTTTTTACCGTGATCTTCCTTGATCATCACATTCACTACTTGGTGCTCATGCAGTGTGTTGTTAACATCATCTTTTAGATCACAGAGGTGACGAATCTCATGGATGGTATAGTTAATGAAATAATTCTTCATGACTCTATTTCATTAGGTCAATATGATATTGAGAGAAATGTATATTGATTAATGAATAAAAAATATCAAAGATACAGACAAATTCAGTATTAAAATTATGAAACATGTTTTAAAATATATGCATGTACAACTCAATTGTTTACAAATTCACATATATATCAATTTCTTTCATATATCATGAATAAGATATTAGCTTGAGTTTTGTTCAACATGAACTTTTTTTAAATGAATTATTGTTATCAGGTTCACCAATTTCATATAAAAATTTTATTAGTTGTCCAAAAATTATTTTTCCATGAGGGGATGAGTATGAAAACACAATCAATGTGATTGGCCACTATTCCTATATCAGACAGTTTCTCATCAGGTTTATGTAGGGAATTAAAATACCTAATGGTTTCAATATATATATTAGGTTACATGCCTAAATTTTAAAGGCAGGTGGTTATTTAATTTTCAAACCTATCACATATAGGAACTCACAATAGTCAAGAGGATGGGTGTTTAAGCTCATCTCACCCTATTGGGGGAATTATATCATAATTTTGGACTCTATTACATATTTAAGTCATCATTATGAATATTTCATAGAAACTAATATTATAATGGTCACCTTAACATTAATAAATGGTTTATGAATTAGATAGTTGTGATCATCTGTACAAATCATTGACATCACGTTGATATGAACATATGTATGTATTATATGTTTCCATTTTTGTTACTATTGTTACATAGTGTTGAAGGATTGGTGATTTCTTTTTTTAAATATATTCCTCAAAGAACTAGAGAATTTATTTCAATATAGGAACTAGGTAGCTGTTAATGTTATTGGGATCAATTCCTTGAAGGATCTTTGAATGATTCAATGTGAAATGAATCATAACCCAAAACATTTTATTACCACATAATGGGAAACATAATACCTTTTAGGGTTTTGGGACAAGGATAAACCCATGAAACATAATTTTATATGATATGGATGACTTGGAAAAAGATACATAGTAATGATTGGCGATAGAATTTACCTTGAGTGGCTCCAAATGGTTAGATTCAAAGGAATATAAACCAATGAGGATAAGTCAGTTATATATGGAATAATGAATTTTGAAGGTGAACCCCATTACAAATATGAACTAATTCAGATGATATGATTCTATTTAGAAGTAATATATATCTCAATGGGGGTCATGATTCTATTGAAATTATGGCTCCAAATAAAATGATCGGTAGGGAGTATATCCCTAACAGATACGAGACATCTAGAATCCTATCAATATTTATATAAAAAGAAAGGGGTGTAAGAAATATCATTAGGAATATGAAAAAATGAGTATATCGATGAAATGTTATGATTTTTGGGTTTTAAACATAAATAATAATAAAACACATCCCATTGATAGTGGAATAAAATTCCATGTATTTTTAATGGAATAGTTTACAGTGGTATGAAGGTATTATACCATGTATATGGAAACAAATTGTAATGAAATATTTAGGTATATTTTTCTATAATATATGGGGGGACAAGACTAATAATGTAACCCTACATATCCAATAATATTGGGAATCAGATTCCACATAGTTAAAATGATATTGGAATATATTTCATAAGTGATGTGAGAATGTAGGTTTGATAGGGAAATAAGAATATGAGTCTTCAATGAGATTTTAATTGGGTATATGGATTTTTGAAGGAAACGAATATATTGTCAATAATTATATCTAAGGAACATTATCATAATGGGAGAATTTAAATTTTGTTAATGGTATGATCATTTTAAATCTATATTCCCACATGATTCATGCTTGATGTGGGTAATATTATATAGACGAAAATAAAACACATTTTATGTGAGTGTAAGATAAAATATTTATGGGGACTATACCCTAAGGATTACTTATGAGAAACAAGGATAGGAGTCCCATATAGGATATAGATCATTGATAAGAGACATGATATCTCACAAGATGTATTAAAATGTCATGATTATATGAGGGAATTAAATAATGCCTTCATGAAAAGTTAATGCTCAATGAGGGGGATATATCATCGTTGAAGTATCGATGGAATTGTATTAGATATGGATCCCAATCCATAAAAAGGATTCTTACATATTAATATTTCAAAAAGAATCAAATTCCTCATAGTAATGTGTTACATACCAACTAGTGGGAAATGAATCCAGGTTAAAATTGTTGGGATATTTCCCAAGAGTAACAGAATATTTCAAATAGTATTAAGGGGTATGTATTTATGGTGGTATAATTAAATAAGGATTGGGATAATAAATGGGACCCTTATGAGTCTAGGGATCCCTTGGATGCAATGCAATTGTGTGATTCATGTAAAGGAGTTGGGGATCATTGGACTATATGATGGCCAACGAGTGTTGTAATCATGTAAAGGAAAGGGGAAATAAATGTGAAAATACATGGGGGTCGTGTGGTCACATGAATGGTATTGGGTTGGGTATTCATGTGATATATTATCCTTAACAAGAGATCATCATGAGATCACGCGAAAAAAATTTCCCGCCTTACCTAAATAGTTTACATTAGTAACAGAACAAATTTTTAAATTACTTATTCAGTTTTTAAATGGATTTCTTCGAACTCAAAATATTCCTTTACTCTAATATTCTAGGTATCCATTCATGTTAACTCTAAGATTAAATCCTTTTCATGAGTGTTAAATGGATTTTATAGTGATCAACCCCCACATATTTCTTGTGCATTGTAAGGTAGTAGAGCCATGTGATTGGTCTTGAGGTGGTGGGAGATTTTATTTTAATTTATTGGTGTCTCAGGAATCGCAAATGATATGGTCCCATTTTGTCAATAACATTCCATAGAACATCATGGAATCAATAGTGATCATGAGATTGGCCCATCACATTCAACCTCACCATTGAGTTGGTCACAAGATCCATTTGTTATGGGGTGTGTTCCTGAGTCTGAGGGAATTGTTAAAATAATATCAACAATTATGGAGACCCTTCCCATATAGACTTTGTTTGTGGATTTCCTTGGGGTTAGACAATCTCATTTCTAAGGCATCGTATGAAAAAAATGATCACATGATAACCCTATCATAGAAAAAAACATTTTATTTTGATTGAGGCATCAAATGAACTAGTTAGAGCTACAAAATCATATTTACCATTCAGGGTAACATGATCATGTTTCCAATTGAGGGTTATATGATAATGTAATCCAATTTTTTACCCTCAAGTATTAATGTCATCTAGGAATGAAGTAAGATTTCTATTATTTTACATTGTACAAAAATGGAACTTGTATTTCAGGTATTTTCCCAACTCAAAATTTCCATCACTTTTTGGAGGGCATCAACACTTTAAAAAATGTTGATTAAACAAAAGAGAATAAAATTTCCATAAATAATCAACATTTACATTCGAGAAAATCCAAATCATCACTTTTCATACATATTAAACTTCTTTTGTCATGAATTAAATAGTCTTCCATTTAGAACTCATAAAAAAGAATATAAAAAATATGAACGTTTATTAGGCGATTATATTCATCACCCATGTTAACTCGCATTTACTCTTAATAATATAAATTATAGTTAATTCAAATATTATTTATTTAGAGAGTACATCATTACCCAATGAATTAAAGTGATATATTCTAGGATCACCTGTATTCATTTTTAATTTTCATGGATATAATTTTGAAAAAAATTATATGATTAAATTATTCATTATAAAACTAATTAAAACATAAATTTCAGCCCATAATCTCATTCATGTATCATTTATCAAATAAATCCTTGAATAAATTTTTTTTATGATTTTACCAATGTTTCTTTTAAAAGGCATATTTTTATAAATCAGTGAGAGTAGAAATTGAATTATAAAAACATGAAAAAATATGGAGGAATATAATCAATATAAAATAATGAAGATGAGCTGAAATATAATCATAAGGGAAAAATTTAAAAATATTTATTTTTATCACATTTGAAAGGGAAAAAAAATTACACGAAAATGAAATTTGAAATGGGATTTCTTTCATTATATTGTATTGAAATTCAAGTGTAACTAAAAATTACATTATGAAATAAAATAATTATTCAAGGGTAAATTTATTTCAAATATTAAATAATATCAACAAGTAGGTGAGAAAATTGAGAGGAATGATTCAAAATATTTAAGGTAATGGTTTAAAAGAAGACTCTTACCCCATGTCCTGACTCACTCATCCATCCTCTACTCTCATAAATAATAAAAAAAAATTTTATTATATTCATAAATAAGAAAATTCTTCATTTTCTAATATTTTTCAAAATTTTTCTTCTTTAATTTATTAATATATTTTATTTATGTACAAAATAAGTATTGTTAGCATAAATTGTTTTGATTTAATTTGGTTCATAATCTTAGAAAATATTTTGTATAATTTTAATTTTGAAAGGTAACTATCAATTTATTCCATACATACCATATTTTTATGGATTTATGTATATATAAATTAAGAATTAATTTACTTATATAGGTTATGAAATATTCTCCATTCAAAAAATCATCCTTAGAAATTAGTTTTTTGGTAGTCATAAAAGAAAATGATATTTTACATTTAATTTCCTATTTATGTTGGATATTTTACCGTTAAAAATAATACTATTTATATTTTATGATGAGTAATGAAATACTCAAGCATGAAATCAATTTTTAAATATACCCCTGAAATACACATGTTTACAAAAGAATCAACATTTTCTTAGGCATCGTAAATCTCCCACAGTAAGCAATGATTTTATAAATATTTTTAACGAAGACAATGGACAATAAATATTTGTTTTCAATAAAAAAATATAATTAAAACACTATTTGGAGGTTAATTTCAAATATCACGTATGATATATAAAATATTAATAGAATAATTTGAATGATATTTCATAGTTATTAAAACAATATTTTGACATAATAACAAATTATGAAAAAGTGAATAGGGAGATGTAATGGGTGATTTATTATAATTAATGTAATATTTTTAATAATAAAATAATATAATCTTTGTTGAAATATAATTGAAGGAAGAAAAGATTTTTATTATAATGAATGAAGAATAAGAAGGAAGAAAAATTCATGGAAACTGTTACCATGATCTTTAAATTGCCTCTTTTGAATTGCGATATAATCCCTCATAATTTTTTTTACTAAAGGTCAATCCTTAGAAATGTGTTATGTGATATTTAGAGAAGGAATTTTATAGAATATTAGGATAAAAACAAACATCATATGTGTTTTGAAAAGGATTGAATGAGTCCCATGTTATTGGAACCACTTTTTGGGGTTTTCTGAAATATTCGATTTTTAAGGGTCATGAATGTAATTATAAAATGTAAAATCTCTAATGAATAGAAAATTGCGGATATTATTGAAAATTAAGAATCCCTAATTATCTTTTTATATTCTTTAAAAAAGTTTATGAATCATTTTTATAATTAAATACACTTTATATTCATTTTTTTGGATTATTTTAATAATTTAGATTTAAAGATATGTAGATATATGTTGGATTTTAAGTAATAATTTTAATTATTTTTAAATATAATTTTAACCCTAAATTTTTTGAAAAACCATATTTATTTCTACTCTTATAATTTAAATATTTTTTAAAACATTTTTTTAATTTTTATCATATTTTCACAGGTGATGTATTGATGTTGTGTAAGAATTTTGGTTAACTATAATTTTATTTAATATTAAAAATTAATTTATAAAATAAATAATTATTATTTCCAATAGATTCATATAAAATCATTCATAATAGTATTTACTTCAATTTATATCATGGTGACATTTTTTAGTTAATAATTATAACTTTCTTACGTTAAAAATGTTCAATGTAAGTACTTGGATATTTTTCATTTTATATGATTCCAAAAATTAATATATATATATATATATATATGTTATTTAATAATAATTTTTTTAATTTTATCATTTATTAGTGAATTATCAATTCTTAGATACTATCATAAAGACATCAATTTGACTTTTATAGTGTCGTACAAGTGATATATAAGCACCAATAAATGGTTTCATATTTTTCTTGATATAATAATTAAATTATATTAGTTGAATAGTATTATATTATAATTTTAGTATAAAATAATATTATAAATTTTCCATATGTTTACTAAATTTATATTTCATTTTTATATAATGACGATGCATTAAAAGTATCATTATTTGAAAGTAGTAAATATTTTTATTAATAACTGAAATAATAACATTCTTCGAACAATATTAAAACTTTTACCTAACGTATTTTTAGATAAGATATTATAGTTCATAGAAATAAATTATAATAAAATTTATTCCTTATTGAAATTAAAACCCATAATATTATTTCATACATTAATAATATAATTTTTATAATTAAAAAATATCAAAAATATTTTATATATTTATCATATATAACCATTTCTAACAGAAAAAGTAATTATATAAATTTATATATATATATATAAGAAATTATCTTAGGTAAGTATATATATTTCATAACAAAATATTTTTTATAACAGAAAATTGAAATAAAAATTTTACATGTATAATGAGAACATAGTCGATCATATAATAAATCTAGATGCTTACAATATATATATTAATATATGTATTTTTCAAATAAATCATCATTTATAACCTAAATATAATCTTAAAAAGTATATATTATAAATACAAGGGTTTTCATAAATTAAACTAAAATTATTTTTCAATTTTAAAAATCTAATGATATACCTTTTGTCAATCAAAAAATTATCAATTTGAGGTATTTGTTATTTATTCATCTGCAAATCAGAACTGCTTATCCATGAGTCAATACATATCCTTGAGCCTTTATTAAACTTCTTAAAAAATTAATCTAGTTACACCTGAGATAAAAAAATTCAATCGAATGAACCACTTATAATCAATCTCATCATGTTTCACATTCAACTCCAATAATTAGATTGGTTCGATTATATTTTATCATAGATATATTAGGATAATACAATGCATTATCTCAATAGAAAAATTCTAGAACCTATTTTGGGGTGATAAAAAATTACTAGGACAACATCAAGATAATAATCCACCATCCATAAAAGTAAATGTAGATCTCCAGCTTCCATTGATCCTAGTTACAGATCCACTGAATGAAAATATATAGATCCAATATTACATTCTATTTATCCATCTCATTTTACGTGAATATCTTAATCTCCCTTTAAAGGGTTGATAATCCTATTTAGTGAAACAAAAATAACTTTTCAACTATAGAATTTTATTTACACTTTTAATTCACTTATCAAGTACATTTTAATAGTCATGTTGTATTTTTTCATCTCATAAATTAATAATTCACATGTTATTTTCTAATCATAAATCATAATTGATAAGGATTTAGATTTTAAATCATTATCAATTCATTAACATTGTGGGTTATATATTATCATTTATTATTGTATAAACTCTACTGTAGTCCAAATTGAAAATAAATATTTTTTATAAATGAAAAAAATTAATGATTAAGAATAAAAATATATTGAAATATTCAAATAAGTAATCATAATGGTTCCTTTCACTGTAGAAGGTTCCACATCAATATCAGGATCTTATGATACATAATATGTTTGAATGATCTTCCCCTAAATCTTATGAGGATTATAACTCTTTTATATACATTATTTCACCATTCTACCCTAAATTATTGTCTTATCTTATTCAACCCAAAAACACGCTTCCCTTATCTTTGGATAATATTGGACACACCACTACTACTCACCCACTCAAATCACTAATTATAATTATTTATATGACCCATCATCCTATATTAGAAGCATGATTGAGGTATAACTGTATATTTTTATTTTAGATTCTCCACTCCACCACATTAGAAACACAACACTAGACTCTTTCCCTGGATTAATTGAGATTAATGCTCTACTAATTTTTGTCATAAATCATTTTTCTTCCACTTTTGACGACATAATGAATTTATTAGTCAATTTGGACAACAAATAAAATCATCATAATTATATTAATGTAGTACGTCCACTTCTTCTATAGTTTTTGGCAATATTTCCTCAATGTATATTAGTAGTATCAGTCTGATAATCGTTATTTTTATCCCTAGTCATAGCTGCATCTCATACCTACATGCATTGAGGTTTTTGTTCATTACCAATTCAATTCCATGCCTTGTAAATTCAATTAATGTTTATCATTACTATATAACTAAAATGAATCCTTTTTTAAAGTCATGAAATTACTTGAAAAACATCAAGATTCAACTCTTTCAAGAAATATTAATCATAAAATTATTAAATAATAACTTCCATTGAAAATATTTATACACACTTTATTTTTTGATCAATTCCCACAGATTAATATAGTGTCTCTCTATAAAATAAAAAAGAAATTCCACCATTGGGGTTTTAATAATTTTATATAACAAAATAATATAGATGATCTTCTATAACCATTATTCATTCTACATTAGTCTGACATAAAATGTAAATGAATATTATATTTTCAAGACTCTATAACATGTAAAACATCCCCAAGAGTACCCTATCTATATTCCCTCCCAATCATTTGGATAGACTAAATTATATTTCTCATAGGAAGAGGATCTAAAAGTGATATCTCTATAATTCATCAATCTATTCCCCTAGATCTAATTTAGGTGAATAGTTCATGGATATAGATAGAATCTAGTTTGAATAAAATAACTACCCAATCATTCATTAATATAATAATTACATAATATACTACATCTATGTGTTTTATTATCACCTTTGATTGGATAATCCTATTTCCCATCATTTCATCAGAAGATTTATTTGACAATCAATTTTGAGAAACCATATACTATTGAGTCATTCAAAATAAACATAAATTCAATACAATATATTACTTAAAACAATTTTCATGTGATTAAACTCTTTAAATGTTTATCAGGATGAATAAATTCACTCTTTTACTAAAAAATCAGGGGTTAAGAAGCCATAAATAACAATCACATGGGTTATCATAATCCTCTCATTCTACCCGAACATTACTGTTACACGATATTTTCCTTGAACAAATTGTGAAATATATTTATATGTATATATTGAGTTCCAACAATCATGTTATCCATGTCTACAAGTAAATTTCCTAAATCAATGTAAAAAATAATGTAGTAATTCATTTTTACAACACTCTAGCCTTGGATTCCAAAACATGAGGCCCATGTCAAGATGCCACATACACTCAAGTATGATCCCCAATAACCATGGGCAATCAAAAAGTTATAATATTTCAAAATAACCATTTTACAAATTATTTTTCATCAAAATAAAAAATCCTAAAGAATATATCTCAATGTAAAAACCACTTTAATAAATAACAATTTAAAAAAAAGTCATCAATGAAAACAAATAATTTTTTTCTAAAAAATTAAATATTATAAAAACATGAATAAATATTGTTCACAACCATGAACTACTCCAACCATATATCAAACATGGATATCAGTATCAAAACTAAAAATGAATAATTATTCCAATTTTCTAATTTCATGATTGATTATATTTACATGTACACTAAATTATATGCATTAGTGGATATTATAAACTATTTAATATTTCCTAGATAACCCATGTTTTAACTGAGGAATGGGAAATACAAATAATTATTTTATTAAAATATGATACATGAAATATAATTTTCATTAAAAACATTAATTTATCATATCTATTTCAAAACAAAGATGTCAGATCTAAACATTCTCAATAATTTCAAAAAACTTATTTTTTAAAAAAACAAACAATATTTACTACTTTAAATTTAATTTAATATCAATATTTTATACATAAAAATCATTTAAAAAAATATTTCTCACTTCTAAAATCGATGAAAAATCATTATTTCCCTAAAAATCCATGGAAACTCTCTCATTCCAAAAAATCCCTAGAAACTCCATGTTTCTAAAAATAAATTATTATTATTGCATATATAGGGAATAATATATTGTTAAAATTATCTTTAGTTACATAGAAAAAAATAATCAATCAACCATCACGAATTATTTTTTTACACACACGATTTAAATGTGTTAGATAATTAATCACTCTTTCAAATGATAAACCACAAACTATCCACTTTACCACAAAAATTTGTAAAGTGTTTCTTATTTAAAATAATCATATCAACCATTTATTTACATATTACACATTTTATAACTCTAATTTACTATATAGAAATATAATATTCTTTAAAATAGTTCTCATAAGAAATCTATTTTTACGTATACGCACATGTCATGCATGAAAGTAAAAATCAAATAATGATAAAAATAATTTTTAAAAAATTTGACCCCATTGTTGGTGAATTATGACAAAAATATATTTATTATAAAAAATAATTCCTTAAAATTCATCAACAAAAAATAATTAATAAATCAACCATAATTTAAAAAATCAATAAAATTATATTTAAATAAATTATATTTGTAATTTTAAAACATCGATGAATATAGAAGCCTAAATTTCATGAATATCCATTGAAAATCAAAATTTCATTCATAAAAAATTGATTCAATAAATAAAGAAATTCAAATAAATATTTAATCATAGTTTATCAAATAATCATAATACATAATTCAATCACATAAAATATATCTAAGAAACCTTTCTAGAAATTTCATGCCTAAAAATTCACAAATTCACAGTCAACGATGACACCAATAGGATGAATCCACAAATACTTATCACGTTGAATTAAAATTATTAATATAATATAATAAAATCATAGAATTGATATGTCATATACCATATCTAATATTGATAAATAAATAATTAATGTGATATGATTTATATTTAAATCATACCCTAGATTTTATGTCAAACCATTTGTGTAAACAAAACATTCGAAGAAACAAGTGACATAGAGAGAGAGAGATCTAAAATCTTCATTGAAATAGTATAAAATTATGCAACACATTTTGATAGAAAATTTCGTAGTTGTGAGGATTTAAGAATAGTTTAATGTGAAATTGATCCATGTAATCTCATTTAAATGTTCTAGTTACATGATATCAAGGACCATACATATGGAAACGAAAAAATATCTACATCACAACCAAAAAACATAATAAAACATCATAGTATCTAAAACCCTATAGGATTCAATGAAAAACCTAAATTCCATATAACAGTGATTCATGGTCAAATAACATGGTCTCCCTACCTAGGGAACTAATAACAAATCCTATGAAAAACATCTCTCGAAACTCTTTTTAAATTTATATTCCTATGAAACATGAATCACATTATAAGAATCCAATTGTTTATCCAAAAATGAAATCAAGATTGCATTTTGAGATGATATACCTATATATTTTAAAAATTCAATTATAATAAATCATGATACTCTCTTGACCATCAAAGTTATATCCAATGTTAAAGAAAAATGAAAAAAAACTACACACATTCCAAATCGTAGGATTTATAGTAAATTTTAATTTATTTTGGCCATGGTCAGTGGTTTATTGGATATAATTTCAAAATAAATATTACATTATAATTATTCATCCATATTTGGAGTTAAAATAAAATAGGAAGCATTAATAAGTCTTTATTAATGATCTATGGATTTTAGAACATTCTTTCAAACCATTCAGTGATATAAGGTTTAAAATTCTATTTAAAAATTATGGGTTGACTACCTATCACACCATACATAATCATTAGAAGGATTTAAGTTTATTAAATGTTTAATCCATTGTATAATGATGTTTCAAAATCCAAATCTATGTTTTTATAATCATATGTTTGGAATATTATTTTTTAATATTATTATATATATATAACATGAATCATTAATTTTATCATTTTTGGAACATGTTATTCAATTGGATTAACATAAATATATTTAAATTATTTCAAATAAAATAATGAATAAAAATAGGGGACCTAAGATATGAAATATATATAATATGTGTATATAATTATATGGTGAGATAAAATAGAAAAACATCAAAATAATAAGGTGATAAATTCATTCAAAAATAGAATTTATCAACACCTTGATAATCCATACATCATGGGTCATGTCATAGTTGGATTCCAATAATAAGTCATGTATATGGCTCATATAGTATCTTATAATTGATTTTATAGGAATACCAAATAAAACACAGAGTACATGGAAAAATAAGATTATAATCATGGGAAAAACATGGCATTGGTGACCCTAAAAAATTTGATTCCTAACAAAATGTCATTTATAATATCCACAAGATGGATTATAGATAGTCATTATCTTATATACTATCCAAGAGTTATATATTATATAATTGACATTATATTCTATCTATACATATAATTGATGAAGTAAATTTCAAATTGGACACAAATATTAGTGAAATCTGGAACCTCTCCCACTAATATTTATAATGCTAAAAATTAAAATAATATTTTGAGATTTAATTAAATAAAATAACTTATATTATTTTTTTCAAAATGTTTACTCACATGTAAAAAAATTCTATTAGAGATTAAAATTGAAATTATATAACCTCAAATATATCTTTGAGAATATTTATTGGATGAGGACAACCAAATTTTTTTGTAATTTTATATAATTTTATCTGTACGTGAATATTGTACTCAATAATTAAAAAATAATGCATTAGGTATAATACTATTTTAAATGTCACCAAATAATGATTCCAAATTAGAGGAGAAATATGTTTATAGTAAGAAAAATATTTATAATTTTTTATATCTCTAAAATTTATCTCATTTACATTGTACAAAATTTATATAAGAAACATTATAGAGGGAAGGGGTATGAGATAATGGAAAACATGAATAGTCCCTAATAAGAATATCTAAGGCATAAGAGGTATAAAGATTAAAAGGTATCCTTTTTATGTAAAATAACTATGGGTATATCAGTTTTCACTCATGTTCGCAATATTAAATGGCTTGTAAATGATTTAAAATTATTGATTTATTCAATAAATATAGATATAATTATAGAAATTATTTATTATTATTTCAAGGTGTATTTCATCAATTAATTTTTCATTATAACCTGAATGTTTTGCTAATACATAATATAATCTTGATCAGACATGAAAGGTTATATGCTAGGATACATGCTGCTTTTGTAAATAAATAGAAAAACAATTATCCAGATGGAGCAAATAAAATATGAATACTCAAGATAAACTCCTACTTATTTAAAAATTTAAAGGAAACAAAAATAAGGATGATATATGATTCCATTATTTTATAGATAAATATTAGAAATGTAGTTTTCCCTAAAACCTAAATGAAATTTGAAAGATTCATAGAGGGTACACACTAGGTATATATAGATGTATTTTTTTATTTTATAATGGTATATGATAACAATTTGGAATTATTTTTAATATTTTAAATATTTCAATAATAAGGGTAAATCAATAAATATAGATATTTTCTTTTGATCCTAGAAATAAGAAATGGTTTTTTGTTATAGGGAAAAAATATTAACCTATGCTAATATGATTGAGATGATTTTTAATTGATATTTTGTGTTTTTAATTAATTATAATATTTGTATCAAGGGACATATATATGATTAAACAAATTTGATTTTTCAATAAAATAAAATTTATTTATAAGAACATGGTTCATATTCATTTAATAAATTTCATTACCTAAAAAAAATAAATGGTATAGATAAATTTATAAATAAATTATTTGAATATTGAAATAAAATTTATATTAATATATTTATTAAAATGTAAAAATATTTAATATTTTAATATTTAATTTATTTTTTCTCAAGATATATGAATTTAAAAAGAATGTAATGATTTCATATGATATGTGATCTTAAAAGTTGTTTTATAGATGAACCATAAAGGAAAATATGATTTATTTTCTATGTGGGAAATTTTATATGTTTTGGAATAATATGGTTTTAGAATATAATTTAGACTGCCATAATGAACCATGATTTAAAGAGTAGTACTAGAATGAGTGACCTCGTGGAAGGTACTAATATAAAAACTATTTAAAACTTAAGGTTCACCAATGTAGATTGATCACTATTCACCTAGTGGTGTCCGATATAGAATTAAGTTATGATTTCCTCCAGTAACAAAATTATTTTCTTAAACACCTCTATTACCCATCCTATTTTATTAATATTTTGTATGTATTCAATTTGCGGGTTCCTCTACCACTCTTTCAAGGCTACTTAGATTGATTCTGATCCTTTTTAATAGATATAGTATTCCATTTGTTTCCCCATATCTCATTTAGTATTAACCTTTTGGGACATTGGTAATATAGGTGATAATGAATTAAGGTGGTAACCCAAGTTTCTCTAGTTCAAGGGGATGGTTCGGATAAATTAATTAATGGTTTTGGTGATTTTGTTTTTATTAGTGTCACTAGTTATTTTATTTTTATCATTGTTTCTTAATTTGTGAGACTCTTTCTGTTGTATTGGGTCATTCATTGGGATAGTTATTTCTCCCAAACTCATTTCTTCACTATCCCTTGCTACTTTGGAATTTTTATTTGGATGACCTTAAATTGCCCCATCTTCTTCTGTTTGAGGCACTGGTTCTCCATCTATTTATATGACTATCTATTTTATCAATGACATGCATGTGTAATGTTCCAACCGAAATGATTCTGAATAGGTTCCTGAAGTCAGTTTTCCACAAGGCCACAATTGTCTCACCCCTTACTCCAGAGACTTTATAATAGAAGTGTGGGTCTAAAGGTTGTTTAGTGGGGAGAATATACACTCAAATCAGAGTATAACCAAATGAAATGACTAGATATCATCCGTAGAATTTAATAAATAGGGTGTGGAAGTATTAAATAAACTAGAAAAAAATATTTTGTAATAAATAATGAAATTATATAAAAACCAGAATATAAATGTCATATAAATATAGTGGTAACCCACATGGCTTACCATACATACAAGATTCCATAAAAGATAATGAATTCAAACTACAGGTCTCCACTACTAACTCCACGATAGACTACATACCTAGTATACGTGACACTATCAAGTTGATACAACACAATACGAATAATCCACATGAGTGAATGTGCTCAATCATGAAATCCTATGCCTCATCCTTATCCATCAGATAGGTTGTGCTCAACCTGAGGAGAATACATAAGGTCTACACATACACCAAGGTGAGGGTAAAGAGGTGATACATAATCTCAATATTCCACCCAAATGATTAACCTATAAATATTTTGGCTAATGTGCATTTCTATATAATATGCTCAGCCCAGCTGAGTCATAAATATAAAAGATAAATAAAACAAATAATGATAAACAATAGTCAATCCCTAGGTCCATGATCCTGAAAAACTACGAAATGTTCAATCTTGTATGTTTACATTTGGTATGAAGATATATATATATATATATGAATATATGAATATATATGGCTATGGTGAAAATTAGCATAAACCAGTAGTAATATATCCTTGGGTCTTTATTCCTGATCATCTGGACATCCTGTGAAAAGTGTATTGAGTCAAATTTCATACCACTAAATCTATGAATGGTTATGTTTATCCCTAGGTTCGTAATCCTAATCGACAATACCTACTTCGACCAACACCAAAAAAATGTATCTAGGCAAGCTATTTCACTACATCAGGAAACATGTCCTAGCCCTGGGTTCACCCATACTCTCTTCCAATAAATATAATGAAGTATTCCATATAATGATAGAAAATCCATTAAAATATCATTATGAAGGATACCATACCCATTAAGAATTGTGAATATTGTCGTATTTCTAAACCCTATAACTTGGTCTTTAGAATATCACGACAATGCAACTCAGACGATCTCTAATGGTATAACCCCATGTGATGTATTAGAAGAGATCATAGGTGAGACATCATGCCCACCCCTCAAGGTCTCTAATCAGGGAGATAGTAATAATCCCCATCACTCAGAAGATCTCAATCATCCATGAGCATTTTTCACATCAATGAGGTGGAGTGCCATGTCCACCACCATGATCTAGTTACCGATCCAAGAGATCATCACCATATGTTTCACTAAGAGAAATCTATCCACAAGTATCATCATTAGGGATTCCATGACCATGTATCGCAATCATGTGAATTTGTGCCTAAATTTCATTATCTATGGAAACCATGCCTGAATATCATAATAAAGCGACACCACTCCTAAATATCATAATTATAGGGACATCATTCCTAACATCATAATTATAGGGAAAAAGGCTGGATCCCAAGGAATACATCTGAAAATCCCAATATGTAAATGAAAGGATCATAATCCACAAACTAAGAAGAACCATTAGTAGCCATCGATACATATGTACTAAACAAGTTAATGCATAAATAATGAGTGAGGGTGTCCAAATGACTAAACCCCCACTACTACCATAACCTCTCAGGTTCACATTTTTGGTACATGTTATACAGTGAAACCCATTACTGTAACATCCCAAACCCCTACACCACATTCTCAAGGGTTGTCAAGAATTAGGTTACCCATTGGTTTACTCATGTAATAACATAATATAAGTATCCTATGTTGGTTATTTAGAATAAAAGGAAAAATTAGGAATCCAACATGGGATCCTTTACAATGGGCCAACAGATGCATCCTATATGGGATCATTATAATGATAAACAATAAAAGGTTTCCTATAAGGGATTCTATGAGTTGGAATATATGAAAATGTATCACATAGGGGAACCTTGGTATTGTAATAAGATAGATGAATCCTACACGAGATCCCAAAGGTTGAAACATATGATGAAGCATCCTATAGGAGATCCTCGAAACAACTAATCTCACAAACTCATTGGCCAAAACAAAATATCTCAAAATGGGTATGTAATCAATGTAAAAGCTAAAAAATCACTATTAAAGAGAGGTGGATCAAGGATCATCTCAGATAACATGAGTTTCATTTTCATGAGAGAGATGGATTTAATTATCATAGGAAGAACATATCCATTTGGGAAATGGTTGAAATGACCCATAGGATTCCTCAACTCACCTATTGGGTAGTACCATTGAGATATATGTATAAAAATTCTCAAAATGAAATACTCATGTGTCCAATTATTTCTCTTATATGTAAAGGTATGAAAAAACGAAGAAAGGGTATAAATAGAGGAAGTACATGGAATGTATGCCTAATACACTGTGTCTTCTCCAAACTCACCACATAGGCATATAATCGAGTCGAACATGGCAGTTAAAAACCCATGTATATGGCATGGTGATCATGTATATGGCATTTAACCAAAACAAGGAACCTTACCATTCATCTCAGATAGCCTATCCATGTAGATATTTGGTTGTGTACCTCTACATGGTGTTCAACCCATGTGGTGTCAGTCGATGTCCTTTACAAAACCATGTACCACAACACATTCTTTTTGGATAGGTACTAGTCTACATGTCTGAGTCCCAGTACACTACATATATACCTCATACTTAGTGTTTACATGTAAAAATACCCTCTTCCCCTAATAGGAACAACACACAACATGTGTTCCTGAACAACAAGACATTTCATTGGAATATCTGAAGAGGACACCCCTCAAATCAGCATGAATCCCCATTTTTATGACCAAAAGCTATATATTGAACCTCAATGGGACATAAATATTTATAATATGGGCCTAACACATGCAAAATAGTAAATAATTTGGTATTTAGTGAAATCATAGAAATAGACTACCTTTGGGTTGAATCCACTGAAGCATCCCTCGTTTCTATGGTCCACAGCTGTCACCGAATGATCTGGCCCCTTTAAAGCTCCACAATGGTGCCTCCATTCTTATAACCCTCTCTATGTAACTTTTATAAATACTATAAAACAAGCCATTGATATGGATAAAAATGTATTTTATCAATGCTAGTGAAGTGATGATAACAAGACCAATATTAAATTCTCAAGGCTCTTCTCAGTGATAAAAAAACACTAATAATGGGAACATTCATCAGTACTTATAGAAGCATTGATAAAGGGTACCATTATCATCACCTATAAAAGTTCATATAAAGGGGAATACTATAGTTTTTGGTAATAGCATTCTAAAACTATAGAACACCCCTATATATCAAAAAAATCATTTAACAATACAAACTTTTAATTAAATTAAATTTATAAAACTAATATAAGAAAAAAAATTATATTATAGACATTTTGATCATTGGTTTATATAATAAAATTAGTAAAAAATATTACATACATTTAAAAACATCAAAATTGATTTGTGTTTTGATCCAAACACCAACTCATGTTAAGACCGAACAAACCACCCCATCTCGAGCCGAAGAACACCCCAATATAAGGAAAAAAATTCTTAATCTAATAATAACATAATGTGTTAATTTTAAATTATACATTGATTCAAATAATGAACACTATGTATCAGATTAATGTGTGATTAATTCTTATATCTAACACCATTTATTGTTCGTCATTAAGCATTATCTCCATGGAAATTTAATAAATATATATAAAATAAATATCATATGAAAATAAATTACGTAATAGAAGATATAATTATGAGAAAATAATATATAAATTTTTTCTTGGTTTGTCAATGTGATGCATAGTTTATAATAAAATGTAACTTATATATTGAAAATATGTATATAGAGTCATACATGTCACACCATGATACCGATTTAGGTGTAGGTGATCCCTAATTATCCAACATCACTTATGGATCATTTTTTTAATGTATAAAAATTTTCAAAATGTGTTTTCATGTTTTTGAGTACATCGCTTGTCCTTTTAAATAAAATATCAATTTAAACTAGAAAGACTCAATTTGGCTAATACCAATCATATCATGTGTCCTTTTGTCATGAGATTGGTTCCTATAAATCAAAAATTACTTATCAATTTTTTCCTTAAATTCTAAATACAATATGACCATGTTTTCTTATTTTTTAGTTAGTGACACTTTTTGAAATAAAATTTAATATTAAACTCATAGTGGATACTCTGAGTCATACTGGGAATATAATGTATTAGATTTAGGTGATGATCATTTCTACAAATATAAAATTACTTATGGATATTTTTCCTAAATTATCAAAGAAATAAAAATTTGTTTTCATAGTTTAAGTAGGTCAGCAAACCATTTTTCCAAAATTAATGTCAATTTAAAAAAATAACTTGGGTTATTATTGTCAGAATGTGAATTAGATAGAGGTTCAGTTGATTCATAAAAATTTAAAATGACTTATCTATCATTTTCTTAATGTATATAAATAATCCAAATTCATTTTCTCAATTTTGAGTAAATAATTTTTTTTTCTTACTAAAATGTCATTTAAAACAAGAAAAAGGCATTTGAATCATACCAATAACATCATGTATTGGTTTTATGTGATACTAATTCCATCATGTCCAAAAATATAAATGAATTGGTTTCCAAAATTTTAAAGACAATTAGAGTGCATTTTTTTATATGGGTGATTCTTTTTGAACTAAAATGTCAATTTTAAACAAATAAAGGATAGTCTGAGTCATACCAAGTACATTGTGTATAAAATTAAGGTGAGACTAATTATTATAAATTAAAAATGACTTATGGATAATTTTACAAATGTATAAAAACAAATCGAATTAATTTTATAACTTTTGAGTATGTCGATTTTCATTTCGACTGAAGTTGATGTCAATTTTAAATTAAAAGATTCACTTGGAATCATATCGGCCACACCATCCATCAGATGGATGTGTGGAAGATTCATACATGTCTATGATTACATATGGATAATTTTTAAAATGTTTCAAAATAATCTAATTTTTTTTTATTTTTGAGTATCGTATTTGTGTTTTTTACCAAAAGAACATTTTCAACTGGAAACATGCACTTTGACTCATACCCATCACATCGTGTATCATATTGTTATGAGACAAATAATTACTTGTCAAAAATGTCTTATGAATCATTGGAATAAATTATCATGAATATTGAAGTGTGTTTTCTAGATTTTGAGTGATTGAAACTTTTTGAACTAAAATGTCAATATTAAACTCATAATAGACCGTCTATGTCATACTGGGCACATCATGTATTAGATTATGGTGTTTCTGATTTCTAAACATCACAAATGACTTGGGGATAATTATCATAAAGTATAAGATAAATATGTTTTTTGTGATTTTGAGTTGGTCAGTATTCCTTTTTACTAAAACTGAAGTCAATTTTTTAAAAAAGATAGACTTCCAATTATATCATTAAAACCGTGCTTGGGATTGATATGCACATGGTTATTTAACATTTCAAATGACTTATGGATCATTTAAATAATTAAAAAAAACAATATTAATGTGTTTTATCTATTTTTAGTATGTTAGATTTCCTTTTTACGAAAATTTCATTTAAAACTAGAAACAAACACATTGACTCATACTAGTCACATCATGTGTCAGTTTTATGTGAGACCAAATCATACACATCAAAAACACATTTTTTGGATAATTTTCATATACTATAAAGATATTTTGAGTGAATATTTTTTTTTTTGTGACTGATACTTTTTTAACAAAAATTACTATTTAAAATAGATAACAGTCACTTGGAGTCATTCTAGGCACGTCATATATCATATTGAGGCGCATAAATTAGAACAGGTAAAAAGTTAATTATGGATCATTATTCAAAATTATAAAAATAATGCATCAGAATTTTCAGGTTTTTTTATTGGTCAACTGTCTTTTCAATAAAATTGATGTGAATTTTAAATAAAAAGATGCGAATAGAGTCATAATAATGAAAACATGGCTCAGATTGAGGTATGGATAATTCATACAAATCTCAAATAAATAATCGATATTTTTACTAATGTATCAAAATAATCATAATTTATTTTATCAATATTGAGTAACTCATTTGTATTTTTTATTAAAAATTCAATTTTAACTAGAGACAATCACTTTTAATAATAACGATCAATTCATGTATTGGCTTAATTTGAGGAAAATTAGCACACATCAAGCATTAATTATAATTTTTACCTAAATTATCAATACAATCTGAGATAAATTGCTCAGTTTTTTTGAGTGAAATTTTTTTGAACTAAGATGTCAATTTAAAACTGATAATGGATACTTTGAGTCACACCAAACACTACATGTTTCAGATTGTGGAGAGAATGATTTCTACAAAGAAAAATGACTTATGGATGAGTTTCCTAAAGCATCAAAACAACCCGAATAAATTTTCTCTATTATGAGTTGTTACATAGCCTTTTTACAAATTTTTTTTACATTTTTAAATAAAAAGTCACACATGGAGTCATATCAGTAAAACTATGCATCATATTGAGGTATGATTGATTCTTACATGTCGTAAATGATTTATGAATCATTTCTATAAAGTATCAAAACTATATAAATGTGTTTTATCATTTTTGAGTATATCACTTGTATTTTTACAAAAATATCATTTTAAAATAGAAACAAGAACATTGGCTCATATTTGTAACATTATGCATCAGTTTTATGTTATATTGACCACTACAAGTCACAAATGATTTATGAATCATTTTCTAAACTATAAATACAATATATGTTTATTTTTCATTTTGTAATGACTGTAAAATTATGAACTAAAATATAAATTTTAAACTTATAACATACCCTTTGAGTTATACTGGGAACATCTTGTATCATATTAAGGGTCCCCTGATTCATAAATTTCAAAAATGACTTATAGATCAATTTCATAATTTATCCGAGCAATTTGAATATGTTTTCTCAATTTTATGTATTTCATTTTTCATTTTTCCTCAAAATAATGTCAATTTTTAAAAAAAGTAGCACTTTGAGTCATATTAGTAACACCATGTGTCAGATTGAGGTGTGGCTAATCCTTACATGTCCAAAATTGTTAAAAAAATATAACATCCATTGTTCAAATTATATCCATTGGATTTATTTGTGGAACTACCAAAACATCATATTAAATAGATGTTCTATGTTAAAAATTCCTTTCTTATATAAGAACATTCATTAAATATATTGTTTTGTTATTGGAAAAATAAATTCATTGTAATGAGTGGTAACATTGGTCAAAAGAAATATTTTTTCTCTTTTCCAGTTTGTTGCAGATAGTTTAATGAACAATATGACTTCCCAAATGATATTTGAAAGAAACTAAATAAGTATTAGACAAAAATTATAGGGGAATTATGTTACAAATAATAGATAAAATGATGAAAAAATAATTAAATAAATACATGGAATTTACTTTTCATGATGGTAGTTTTCATTATTGATGTATTTCTTTTTTATGTTATGCCAGTTGTAAGCTCGAAGTCCAATCTTAAATGAGCCTGATAATCTTCAAACATACCACCCCAAATTATGAATAAGAATCCACATGTATAATGAAACCATTATTATATATGTAATACTAAAAATAACATTACTAAAAATATATATAGAGGAATATATTTCTTATATATAAAATTATTTTATTTTGGAAGCCTCAATATTACCTCTATGATTGAGTATTGGAAGAAACATGAATTAAAGAAATTAATTATGATACTATTTGGGTTAAAAGGTTTTGAGGGAGAAGAAATATGTTGGAATTTTTCTGAATAAGGACATGAAAGAAGGATATAAATATTCTAAAATAATGGAACTATGAAAATATGACTTCCCAAAAGATCTGTGAAAAAACAAAATATTGTTAGATTAAAATGATAAGGAAAATAACTTAAAAAAAGTAGAAAAACTAATGATAAAAATAAATAAATAATTTATATGAATTAAACATTTCATGATGGTTATATATATTAATTACCAATTTACATTTTTTTATTAATTTATTTATATCCTCTAGTTCTAATCTATTATGAGTATGAGTATTTTGAACAAACCAATCCTAAAGAACAAAAAAATCCACCTATGTAAGAAAAAATTTATTACATTATTAATAAATAAAATAAATAAATTAATGATAAATATGAAAAAAAACATTAATTCTATAGACAATAATTTTTCATTTCAAATATCAAGATTACCTCTCTGATTGAGCATTGTATGTAACATTAAGAAAAGATACAAATTTTAACACTGCAAGTGTAAAATGGATTTGATGGGGGAAAATTAATGAGGATTATTTGATGTAAAAATAAATAAAAGATGGAAAAGAAATATTTTAAATAAATGAACGCTGCATGGAATAATAAATATTAAATAAACATTTGTATTTATATATTTTTTGGTAAAATAAGGAAATTATTTCACAATATTACCTTTACATATTCCGCAATGGTTTCCTTAATTATATTTTCTTTTTCATTGGGATTGGTGACATCATCATGTTCATAGATTATTGCCTACATGAGTAGTTAAATATTTATTTTAAATTATGTCAATGTAGTGGAGAAAAAATAAAACCTCTATGAAAAACATAGTGTATTTAAAAATGATTTACCTTCTCATTTTACTCTATTTATTTTGGAAATTTTATAGGGATTTAGATCCTCTATGAAGAATCCAAATCCTATATTTGTGGTACCTGTTAATCTAAAAGACATTATCTACAACGGGATGGTCATGAACTTTTTTCGATATCCCAATGAAAGTGTTATCCTTAGACGAATTTTCATCTAACCTGACATTTTTTTATGTTCCCGGTTAGACAATAGACCAATTCATGTTTACAGGATTTGGGACAAAAAATATATACGCTAATTGTGATTTCATTATGTATAGTTCATATTCTCCCCTTTCTCATTGAAATTTTCCTTTATGAATCTAATTCCATCAAATCGCAATACTATCATATTATCAATCGACTTTCAATAGATTATAGGCACTTGAAATGTCTTGTAATCCAACTCATATATCTATTTAATAGTTCCAAAATATAAAATATTTGAAAAAAGTGTATTTCTATCATTGGAACCAGATATGTGCATCATTTTCACCACAATTAGAGACCACTATTTTTCATTGTATGAAAAGCGTCATGTTCTTTTTATAGAATTTATAACCATTTATTACACAACTTTTGTAAGATATAACATTTTAATTTCATTTCCTAGCAAGAGATTGAAGTTGTTCTAAAATTGAATTCCTATTTTAAAAAAAATCCTTATAAATATGATCTGAGAAGCATCCTATAAATTATTCATTATTTGTATATGATATCCATATTTAAACCTTTGATGGATTCAAATATCTAATAATTACATTGTAAGGTTCAATGTATATACCAACATATTTAATGTTAGATAAAATGAAAATGTGAGATTTCTCCAACTATCTCATGGTAATTGTAACATTATATCTTGTGTAAATCTCTTCTCCCATAAGGAATCCACTTTAACAAGAATTTGGTAGACAGATACTATTAACATCTGATAGGTAATTGGTGCATAATTCCACATATTCATTAATAAAATAGAATTCAATAATACAACCATTTAGTTGACTTCGATTTTGGACATACCCTTTCAAAATATTCATATGTCATTCAATGGGGTACATCCATTTATAATGGACATGACCACATTGGTAAACCTATGTAACCAACTGATCCATCAGGTGGAACATTATATCACTAAATTATAGTAGGAAGAAAATATCTAATTTAGTTAATATGACTACCACATCCTTATTCATAGTTGGAAAATTTTACTGCTCAATAACTTTTCTATATATGACATTCAATATGAAGTAGAGTTAAGTTAATGTATGTTATAAATTTTGATGATGAATGAAATAGAAAGAAAAAAGAACAAAATCTTTCATCAAAATAAGAATGTATTGATTTTTAGTCATTGTAACTTAAAATAAGTCATTGAAATGATATTATTTATATTTTACGAATACCCATCTAGAACATTTACACTATTAAGGAAATGAATAAATTTAAATTATCCTCTCTGGATAGAGTGTAGTTGTTAGAGGAAGAAAAGTATTCTCTATACCCTTCACTAGTACTAACTATTTCCTTATCCACATGTCAATCAAGTCAAACCTAGGCTTGATTAAATATATTATTTTTGAGTAATATTTAGTATCATTCCATTAACACTATGAGATATGTTTTTTCTACAAGCATCAAAACAATAAAATTTATGACATGACAATTATTCTAATATGAGAATTAAATGAAAAATGGTCTCTTCTTCCTGCCTGATTTCGTAACGTTTTCGGAAAATTGTTAACTGAAAATAGTGTTAATATCTTTTACATTATGGAATAGTTGATCCCCCATTATTGGAGGAATTGATTTACCTTGTTTGATATTCCCATTGAATTTTTCTTTATAGGAAAGGTATTTATGTCATCGAGGTAAAAATTTATGACGCCCAAAAAAAATCTATTTGAAAAATGATTCAACAAAACTGGGTTTGTGCGTTCATCAAAAATGGACACCCCAACATTCCATTAATTCCATAGCCAGATAAATTTCCATATATAGGGATGAAATTTATCTTCCCATATAACATGGTCCTCAATGTGAATTATTTACTTATTTGAGCATCATATATTGTAACACCATTATACCACATCGATTTTAGATCTTCGATCTATGGAGCCAAATAGACATCAAATATAATCATTAGGTTACTTTGGTTAAGATATAAGTAGGGATAATATAATGTATTTATGGTTGATGTATAACCATGGGGGAAGTTATAATTTACCATCCTGATGAGCCATGTACAATGAGTAATACCTTGTACAATAGAATGATTTATTCCATTTTTAGATAATGCAAGATGAATGTTTCTTGTCTAGTTTCCAAATTCTAGATACTCATAATCTATTTTCTTATACTATGGAAAATGTACTAGATTACATAGGTTCTCCTTTTTATTCTTTTATCATCATTCCATTCTAATTTTCTTATGGTTTTCTAAAATCCATATAGTCTTTTATAACATGGAATGATAAGAAATTATGACAAATATTTTGAAGGACTTGATTCATTTTTATGGTATAAATATGCGCCACACCTGGGGAATTTTATGAGTGATTCATGGTCCTTGGGAAATAATATGAAATAATTTGGAAAAGAATTTATTTTTTAGAGATCATGTCCATTGAATTTAACATTCATTTAAAATCACATGTTCAACCTTGTAGTTTATTTTAATCAATTATCGTTACATTCAAGAGACTAAGTAGTTTTCTAAATATTGTATCACTCCATCTACTACCAGATTTTAAATTATATAACATCTATATAGAAAAAAATTGTGTGTCCTTTTAACAACCAGTATACAATGGTCTCTTATCACAACTATTTAACACCTCTAATATATTTGGACAATCAATATGGTCGTATTAAATTTAAATTTTAATATATTTCATTTGTTCTCCATCAAAATTTAGACTGATATTCTTTTCAAATGATCCATAAACCACTGTATCATCCCAATCAGTTCATACATTTAGTTTTTCCTTCTGTTTAGTTCAAAATTTATAGCTCTGATCTATTCAATGAAAAATCAAATGTTCTTTCAACTCATGAGGGTGGTGAAATTTTTATGAGAAAAATGACTTAAATTTCAGGGATATATATTGGTTTAAATTAATGGTGTTCACCTATAAATAAGTTAATGGTTTTTCAGGGTTCTTCCATATTTTTTAGAATACCTGAGTTGCCTTAGTATTTTTATAAAGAATCTGATTTTTTGCAGAGTGTGGGAGAAATACACACCGTGTAATGGGATTACACAACATGTATGTTCTACATAGATGATTTCATGATCCTAGTGCAGAACATGAAGGTAGTATAATATTTTTAATGGTTACACACTATTCCATGTTAAAATATCATTTTGTAATAAAATAGAAAATATTTTTTTAGTGTATGTAATCCATATAGATTAGATGGAATATAAATGGTTTATTCACCTTGTAAAGGATACAGATTAGGGATTTAGGGAGCATCATGACTGAAATTTACATTATTCATCCACATCCTTCTTCCCCCTGACCTAAATCTCTCTTACTATGATTTTGGAAGTCTCAATTCAATTTGTACTGATTTGGTCATTGGTTAATCATCATTACAATTTGATTGAATCTCTTAAAATGAGAAATCGTTACTAATTCTTTGTTTATTTGATATCAATAGCACTGTGTCATTGAGTTATATTAATTCATTGACTAGTTTTTTTGTTTCTACAAGATTATATCTAGATCTATTGTGCTATATTGATAAAAGGGTTGTTTCCATTGTTGGATATTGTTTCATGGGTGTGTGTTCTTGAGGTATGCATTGTTTCCTATTCTCCACCAACCCTATAGGTAAATTGAATCAATTCATAGATGCGAGTATTAATTCTAGGACCTCATTTTTGGTTGTTGTTTTCTTTCATGTGGTTGATTCAACTGCATGTGTATGCAACCCATGTTATGAAATTAGTGGTTTTATCTCTATACTATATTGGTGAACTTCGTATTTCTTATTTTGATAAATTTCTTCATTAAATGAAATGGAATGATATGACATATTTTATTTTTTACTGTGGAAATGTGATTTAATAATGATTTTTCCCCTGGTTTTGGTAAATGGAAGGGGTTTTCAATGCATTATGAAATATTTTTGGGAAATGGTTTTTAAATCATTAAAAAATGGTTTTTAGAAAAGATTTTGAACGTAGAGCACATGAGAAGCCTTGGGTATTTAGGTGGAAGGTATATTAATTGGTCTCACCAACTATCAGGGGGGTTTCCCATGTGTATTTATTTTACTCCATAGACCTCTAGTTCTTTTTATTTGTTAGAACTGTTGGGGGTTCGCATTTTGGGGTGTTCATATACTCTCTATACTCAATGTATTTCACAAGTGAGTTGATGCGTACATTATTTTCAAGGTCTATGTATGATTTTCCTAACTGTCATGACTTAGTGATATACTTGGAATGATGTTACTTATTCTTCTAGTTATTAATTATACTATTTTTATATTACTATATTAGATTTCATATGATATGTGATGAATTCTTTGTTTTAACATGATATATCTTCTATGATATATGAATATTATTTTTTTTGAAATTGATTTACCTACTATATTTTTAAATTTGGAAATGGGGAAATTATTTTTTTTTCATGATTCTGATGTAAAAACTATTGAATTTTTATCATGACTTCTTTTTTTATAGTTGTCATAGTTGGATTAATGTTTATAGAATTGATATAGAAACCCCTAGGAGGTAACCTGATGATCCTTTTAGCTTACACCCCTTGTATCCCTTCGGTGGTGTGCATGTAACATCCCAAGTAAATAATGAATAACACATTTGAATGTTTATTAATATTTGTGAATTAAATATTAATTTTATATTAAAGGTGATGCTATGTTCGATGGCTTACCCGATACACAATAACGGGTTTCTTTGAAATCTTACATTTCACACTAATAATATATTATTGTTATTTTAAATGGTTGTTAACGCCTAGCTGTTGTATTGGAGTTAATGAATAAAACTAACTACAATATTATTATACATGTTTGTTAATTTTTTTTACATTTATCCAGTAAAATTTAGAGGCTTAAAATGTGAATGAATTTAATTTTAAGATTAAATACGCTAATATTCTTTAAAAGGTCAATTTGCAACCATTTAATGGAAAACCATCATTAAATATAGTTTTGGTCACTTTTATATTTTCAATTTTTCCGAATAAAATTCTTCTTTTGAATCAGGACACCAAATTTTACTTTGGGTAATTTTTTGCTATTTTTCTGATAAAATTATATTTTTAATGAATAGTAAAAATAGTGTATTTTAATTCAAATTTGCCTTTTAATATAATTTATTTATATGGTTATATTATTTTTTTAATTGGTTTTAAATTTTAATTATAATATATTTTGACCATTTAATCCATTGATGGTCGTTGGAATTATTTTCACTTTGAAATTAAACATAAAGAAGTGTCAATCTTTTGATTGTTATTGTTTCTTAAAAACACGCAATATGTTTTATAAATGGGAATTAATTTTAAATTAATTAATTAAAATTATATGTTTATAATTTGGTAAAATAGACATCATTTTTTAATTTGGAATATCAAATATATCATATGCTGAATTTTTGGTAGTTTTTTGAAAAACTTCAATTTTTGATGAATAGTGAAACCACTTAGTTGTAGTTAAAAAACTGACTTTTTCATTTAAATGAAATTTTACCACTTCTGTGAATAGAATTTTGAAAATACGACATAAATGGTTGTTATTAGTAAGTAAAATGTGGTTCAATAAAATGAAAATATTTTTTGGTGAATAATAACTTTTCACTTTTATTTACCACAGTTAAATGTAAATAGGGAAATTCAATGTAAAAAGAATATTATATTAATTCAATATTACCTTAACACTATCCTAACATTATTGGATTAGTAATGGCCGATCATGAATATGCATGGGTCGATTTTGGGAACCCATGGAGTCAGTGATGAATGAGAATGACACATTATTTTAATTAACTTAATGTAATGGAAAAAATGACAAAAACAAATATCTCATGGTAAATTAATTTTTACATGGTGTTTTATAAGATATATTTTAGACTATAAATGTTAAATGGAATTATAAATCGATTTCTTGTATCATTGAATTTTTTTTACAATTTTTAGTCATCGTGTAAATTAAATTATTTATGAAAGAATAAGGATGCAGTGTTTATCTAATTAATAAATGATTTAAATAAATATGATTATAAATATTAAAATAAATTCCAAAACATGTCCAATTCTTATCGAATAAATTTATTTAGACCATGATACATATTATCTTCTACCTTAATGTGTTTTGGACCTTTAGAAACCGAATATCATTATATAATAAAATAATATTATCACAATTTCATAAAGAGCCCCTCCCCCTGTATAAAAATCCATCACTTATAACAAATTCCTCACAACTTTCAAGCATTTTGGATCATCCAAAATCTACCAAATTAATCTCATTATATCTCTATCCTACTCTTAGAAGCCTTAACTTAGGCAGAAGGCACTTCAAAAAAACCATTTTGGTTCATACCAAAGGGAGTTACCCAAATTAAATGTAACAGTTTCTCTTAACTTTTTTTCTTTATTTTACATCTCAAACCCCTAAATTCTTTTTACATATTTATTTTATAGCAACAAAAGTATCCGAAATATAGTACTATTTTGTTATGATATGGATTCTAACAATACTTACACACACCTCCATCAAATGGGAGAAGAAAATACTATTTACATGGATAGAAAACTAACGCCTCATGATACTATGATTTTTCAATTATCTCCTACCAACTATAATAGAGGCTATTCAGAAGATTCTATATTTATATATGATATATATTATTATACTATTTTCTTTATGCTTATTTTTTTTTATAGCACAACTTATGGTTTCCAGAACGGGTAAACGCGATAATTTCATTTGAAGAAGTGTGGACTACCGTCCCCTCAAAGTGATATGACTTGTTAATGAAATATGTGACAAGTATAAAGGATGTAGCTATTGATATTATATATGAGATTATACTGGAATTATAATATACCAATGTATCATTATGTTTTAATTCCATTAGAAAAATAAATAGAAATGAAAGTAGCGTTCTTGCGTACGTACGGATTACCGTCTCCATGAACGGTGCATTTCATTTCTTACATCCAAATAATATGTACTGTTATAAATATATATATATATACAGGATATATATGATATATATGATATATATGATATCTAAATAATTAATATATTCTGGATATAATGGACTATTGACCACATGGATAAGTTGTAAATATAAAGTGTTCATTTCTGACTCAAGTACCAAATATCGACAAAACGAACATTGTTAACTTAAAATGATTACATAATGTTTATAACATGGTAATAAGTGATATAAAAGAAATAATAAACTTCAAAAAGGTTCTTAAGTAAGTATAAATTAACTTTAGTATATTATTCAGGAGATTAATGAATGATCGCGTCAAGTCGGAAACGATGTAAGGGACATCATCTCAAACTCCTTTAATTGGGGAATATTTTGTTTTAATACACAACATTCTTTTATATGATATATAAACACATTTGACTTTTAATTTCATTCAAATGGAATCTTTTTCTATGAATCATTTTAATAAATGGAAAAAAATAATGTCTTTTCATCATAATCAGTGACAAAGATCTTTCCGTTACCATGAGTATTATTTGACCTTTGGCTTCCTTAATAAGCAGTAATGTTTTTAAAAGGAAAAATAAATACCATATACTCTTTTTATGTAATTTGGTATTTAAAATTATTTTGAGAACGGATTTATTATTTCAATGCCATGAAATTATATATTTTTTTACAATGTGGGAATGTTATCTTCCCTTTATACGTATGTTATGTGTTATGATTAGGTTATATTTCTTGGGAATTGTTTACGTATATGGGTGGTTCCATGATAATCCTAGGGTGGGTGAGACCAATATAGCTCTCCAATGCATTGGGTAATGTGATAGAGGTAAACATGAATGTTTCTCCTAAGATATTTAGAGAATATACTATGATGGGTATTCCAAAGTAACTCCCTATGTAGCTATGATAGCTATAATGAAAGTATGTCATGGATTCCACAAGTTACATTTTTTATTTTTTATTTCTATATGTTATTAATAAATCTTATGATTTTGTGAGGTAAATAAAAGAGTTTATGTTTTGTTTGTATTTATGAAATAATGTTTTCTTTCTTTGTTTTATAACCATTACTGATCATTTTATGCTCATCACAAGTTTGGAAATGTTTTTACATTACTTCAAGAGGAATAGGGTCAATGATGGGATCAAGGGAATGTCATGTTGTCTAAAACATGAAACTAGACACGAATATTTTTTTCAACAGTTTTTATTTAATGAAAAATTGGAAACTATGTATAAGTGTCTACATTGTAATATTTTGAGATGTAATATATATTTCATAATTATCTAAAACTCTAAACCTGAAAAGATCCTAAATGTGAATCATTCACTTAAATCAATATTATGTCATGTTTAAGGTAGAGTTCTTATAGTTTGTATCAGAGGTCAGTTTAGATAAATTTAGGAGTTAGGGTATTGTTAAATTAATATACATAATGTAATTTATGTTAATATTGAAATATTATAGCATTTACAGATTACTATGTTACTTCACCTAAGATAATTCTATGTTCAGAATGGTTATCAACAGAGGAAAGAGGGATGCTATGTTTGGATGACATCAGGAGGAAGAAAACCATCCAAATCCGCAACCTGAGATGGTCAGAATCAGAACTGAATAGTTTGTGGCAGTGATGGGATAGTTGACTCAGGCTATAAATGGTGGTGGTATACATGCACTAGATCATCCCGATCAACCATAGTGGAACATGTAAATAATATATCATTTCATGAGGAAAACCCCCCATCATTCAGAGGATCATCTGACCCTGTGCTATAAAAAGGGTAGATTAATGCACTAGAGAAAATTTTTGATACCATGGGGTGTTTAGAAAATCAAAAGGATAGTCTTGCTATTTACCATTTTCAAGGTGAAGTTGATCAGTGGTGGTCTATGGTGAAAATATCAGGGGTACTGAGTAAATTGATTCTCTTGATTGGGATAAATTCAAAGTTTGTTTCTTGAGAAATATTTTCCTAAGGTGGGTCGTCTTAGAATGGAAAAACAATTCATAGAATTAAGATAGGAGGATGAATCAGTTAGTGCTTATGAAGAAAAATTTACATGACTGGAAAGGTATGCTCCAAAATTCATACGAAATATTGATTGTAAAATCAACCATTTTTCTCAGTATTAAAGCCAAATTATCGAATGGATTTAGATTCTAATGAGTTCAAAAGTTTTGAAAAACTTGTTCATTGTGTGGAGAAGGAGGAAATAGAGTTTTTCAATGATCAGTTTTTCTTTGAAAAACAACATAATAAGAGGTCGAGGTAGCAGTCAAAAGGGGATAACTCATCAAAAAAGTCTGATGGTAAGAAACAAAAGTTTTTAGTTTGAGAAAACTGTGGTAAAAATCATTTTGGGGAATGTCTTTTGAATTCTGGTAAGTGCGAACAATGTGGTAAAATGGGTCATAAGGATCATAATTTCTCTGAAAAGGATCAAGGTATTGGTAAAAAATGATTTACAATCAGTTAAATGTTTTAAGTGCAATGAAATGAATCATTATGCAAATGAGTGTCCAAAAAAGAACTCAACTGAGGGAATGCAGCCAGAAAACAAGAAAAAAGGGGTGGTTAAATACTTTTCATCTACTTCAACATATGTTGGGTCAACAAATGAAGTAGTCTCAGGTACACTGTTTGATTGTTCAGATTATTCCAATGTGTTTTTTGATTCAGGTTCAACACACTCATTCATTTTTGAGAATTTTTCTGGAAAATTGGTAATTCCATATCAACATATGAATACAAAACATCAGGTAAAAAAACCTAGAGGGAATTTTGAGACAAAAAGATAACATAAGAACCTCCTTGTCCTTGTGTTCTAAAAGAATCTCCCTGTAGACCTTTTTTTAATCTAGTAGAGTTTGATGTTATTTTGGGCATGGATTGGGTTTCTGTTTATCATGTTATGATTGACTGCAGAGCTAAAGAGGTTTCTTATCAGAATGACTTTTAGTTTGTGTATAACAATGGACCATTTCATTTGATAACATATCATGAAGATGAGAAACCAGCAAAATATGGAAAGGAATGTTACCTTGAACATATTGTTGAAAACAAAGGAATTGTTCAGATTAATGATATGCATGTGGTAAATGAGTACCTTGATTTTTTTTATAATGAGTTTCTTGGTATTATACCTGATCGTGAAGTTGAATGTATTATTGATTTAGTTCCTTATGCTAATCCAATTTCAAAAGCCCCTTATCTAATAGATCAAATTGAACTTTTAGAGTTAAAGATTCAATTACAACAGTTATTAGATAATGGTTTCATTCAACATAGCACGTCACCATGGAGTGATCATATATTTTTTGTTAAAAAAAGATGTTCCAATGGGATATTTCATTGATTATAGATCATTGAATAACATCACTGTTAAGAACAACTATCCTTTGCCTCATATCGATGATTTGTTTGATCAACTGTAGGGAGATCAGTATTTTTCGATGACTTACTTGAGATCGGGGTACCATAAGTCGAATGTTAAAGAAGCAGTCATTTTGAAGAGAAGGTTTCTTAATATATATCACCATTATGAATTTTTAGTTATGTTTTATGGTTTAACCAATTTACCTTCAGTAATCATAGATCATGTGAATTGAATTTTCTGTGAGTTCTTGGATATGTTTTTGGTTGTGCTCATTGATGTTATTTTGGTTTATTTTAAATGTAATGAGGACATGAAATTCATTTAAGGGTTGTCCTAAAAATCATAAAAGATAATATACTATTTGGGAAATTCAGCAAGTTTGAGTTTTGGTTGCAACAAATTTCTTTCCATGGTCACATTGTTTCAAAAAATGGCATAACTATTGATCCTTCTAAAGCAATAGTTGTTGAATAATGGACAAGTCCAAAAAATATAACCGATATCCATAGTTTTATTGGTTTGGAAGGTTATTTCCAGAGTTTTGTTTAAAATTCGCATGGTTATCTAGTCTAATGAATATGTTAACTTGAAAATGTGTTATGTACATCAAGGAAAATGTATCTGATGATTGTTTTCAGGAATTGAAAATAAGATTGGTAAATGCTCCAGTTTAGGCACTGCCTTCTAGAAATGGTGAGTTTGTTATCTACAGTGATGCTTCGTTGAAAGGACATGGTTGTGTCCTTATGCAGAATGATTAGGTAATTGCTTATGCTTCACGTCAGTTGAAACCTCATTAGTTAAATTACCCTAAACTTTATTTGGAATTACTTGTTGTTCTATTTTCATTAAAAACTTGGAGGTATCATTTGTATGGAGTACAATGTGTAATATATACAGACCAAAAAAGATTAAATTATATATTCACACAGAAATAATTAAACACGAGATAGAGGAGATTGATACAATTACTCAAGGATTATGATTATATGATCCATAACCATCTGAGAAAATAAAATAAAGTTGCTGATGCTTTGAGTCAAAAAATTAATGCTGCATTAACCATGTTACGTTTAGAACAAGATCCTTTGGTTTTTGATTTGATTAACTTGGGCATAGAAATTTTTGGTCTAGAAAATTCTTATGTTTTGTATAAGGTGTCCATGAGATCATCTATATCATACAGAATTAAAAAATCATAGAAGGAAGACAGTGAGTTACAGAAAAATGTAGAGTTGGTTTAGAAGTGTATGATGCCTGAATTTAACATTGATAATGATTGCGTTTTGAGATTTGGAAAGAGATTATGTGTGCATTGTGATTAAAAGTTGGAGAATGATTTGTTATGTGAAGCTCATAGTTCGCTGTTTCCAGTTCATCCAGGCAGTACTATGATGTACAGAGATATCCAAAAGTATTACTAGTGGGATGGAATTAAAAGAGATATTGTTGATTTTACTGTGAAGTGTTTGACTTTTCAATAGGTTAAAGAAGAGTGGAAGTTATTGAAAGGGATGCCTAAGCCTTTACTAGTTATAGTGTGCAAATGGGAAAATATATCAATGGACTTCATTGCGGGATTACCGAAGAAATCTCTAGGTAATAATTAAATCTGGGTTATTATAGATTGATTGACTAAATCTACTCATTTCCTTTCTATTAGAGATACATTGTCTCTAGATCAACTTTCTCGGTTGTTTGTTAAAGGGATAAAAATGTTTCATGGAGTTCACCTCTCCATTGAATCTGATTGTGATCCCAGGTTTACTTCTATCTTTTGGAAAGGCCTTTAGAAGACGTTGGGAACTGAATTAAATTTTAGTGCAGCTTTTCCTCCTTAATCAGATGGGTAATCAGAACGAAAAATTTAGAACCTGGAGGATATGTAATTTTCTTTTTCACAGTATTACCAGGGAAGTTGGGACCAACAACATTGTTTTGTTGAATTTTCATTTAATAACCATTTTCATTCCTATATACATATGGCTCTATTTGAGGCATTAAATGGAAAGAATTGTCTTAGTATATATTTTTTGGGATGAAGTAGGTGAAAGGAAGCTGATGGGACCAGAAATTGTAGAAAAGATGGCAAAGAAAGTTATGTTGATTTAAAAGCAAATGAGAACATCTCAGAGTGGGTAGAAAAGTTTTGCGAATAATTAGAGGAAGGATATTTCTTTTGAGATAGGTGATCATGTATTTCTCAAAGTTTCTCCATGAAAAAGTGTGAATCATTTTGGTAATAAGGGAAAGTTGAGATTGAGGTTCATTGGACCTTATGAAATACAGGATAAAATCTGATCAGTTGAATATATAGCGGCTTTACCTCCATGTTTATCCAAGGTACACAATGTTTTTCATGCTTCGATGTTAAGAACGTATATACCAAATCCGTCTCATATTTTGAGCTCATAGGTAGTTCTGTTGGAAGACAATCTATCTTATGAAGAAAAACCAGTCCAGATTCTTGACTGTAGAGAGATATTATTTCAGAATAAGGTAATTCACCAGGTAAAGGTTTTGCGGAAAAACCATATGGAGGAAGAGGCTTCGTGGGAATCTGAAAATTCTATGAGGGATAAATACCCCCACTTATCTGATAAGTGAATAAATGTTTCGAGGAAGCAATTTCCAAATGGGTGGAATGATGTAAAATCACAAGTAAATAAGTAATAATACATTTTGATTTTTATTAATATTTGGGAATTAAATTTTAATTTTAATTTAAATAGGATGTTATATTCTATGGCTTACCCGATACCCAATAATTGGTTTCTTTCAAATCTTACATGCACACTAATTATATAAAATTATTATTTTAAATATTAGTTAATTCCTAGCTATTGTATTGGCTGTAATGAATAAAACAAAGTACAATATGATTATACATGTTTTTTAAATGTTTTAACATTTATCCAATAAAATATTGAGGCTTAAAATGTGAATGAATTTAATTTTAATCATAAATATTCAAATATTCTCTAAAAGGTCGATTCACCACATTTTAATGGAGAACCCTATTCAAATATAGTTTTAGTCACATTTATATGTTCTATTTGACAAAATAAAATTCTTCTTTAGAATCAAGACCCCAAAATTTACTTTGGGTGATTTTTAGGTATTTTTATGATAAAATTCAATTTTTAATGAATAGTGAAAATACTATATTTTAATTCAAAACTATGTTTTAATCTAATTTATTTATATGGTTATATTATCATTTAAGTTATTTTAAAGTGTAATTATAATATATTTTTACCATTTAATCCAATTTTGGTCATTGGAATTAATTTCATTTTGAAATTGGACATAAACTAGTGTCAATATTTTGATATTTATTGTTTCTTAAAAAGATGCTATTTTTTAACAACGTGTATTAATTTTAAATTATTTAATGCAACATATATGTTTAAAATATGGTAAAATAGACATCATTTTTTAATTCAAAATATCAAATATATCTTAGGCTGAATTGTGGGTAGTTTTCTAAAAAACATCAATTTTTGGTCTATAGTGATACCACTTAGTAGTAGTTAAAAAACTGACTTTTTCATTTAAATGAAATTTTACCAATTCTGTGAATTGAATTTCGAAAATCTGACATACATGGTTGTTATTAGTATGTAAAATAAGGTTCAATAAGATGAAAATAATTTTTGGTGAATAGTATCTTTTGACTTTTTTTTTACCGCGGTTAAAGGTAAATAGGGTACTTCAAGGTAAAAATAATGTTATAATAATTCAAAATTACCTTAACACTTGTCCTAACCTTATTGTATTAGTAATAGCCGACCATGGAAATCTTTGGGTCAATTTTGGGACCCCATGGAGATACTTATGAATTATAATGACACTTTTTTTTAATTAACTTAAAGTAATGGCAAAAATTAGATATAAAAATATGTCTTTGTAAATTAATTTTCAAATGGTGTTATATAAGTTATTATTTAGAAAATAAATATTAAATGGAAATATAAAAATATTACTACATCAAGGTATTTTTTTATAATTTTTAGACATTATGTATATTAAATTATTTATGACACAATAATGATGCAGTGATTACCTCATTCATAAATGCTTTAAATAAATAAGATTATAAATATGAAAATAAGATATAAAACATTTCCAATTATTATTGGATGAATTTATTTCAAACATGAGTCATCTTATCTTCTTCTTTAAGGAGTTTTGGACCTTTAGAAAGAGAATATCATTATATAATAAAATAATATTATCACACTTTCCTAAAGATTCCCTCCCCACCTTATAAAAATCCCCCACCTATAAACAATTATTCACACCTATAATGAATTTTGGATCATCTAAACTCTTCCCAAATAATCTCCCTACATCGCTATCCTCTTCCTACAAGCCTTACCTTAGGCAGAAGGCACGTTAAGAAACCCTTTTGGTTCATACCAAAGGGAGTTACCCAAATTAAAGGTAACAGTTTCTCTTAACTTATTTTTTTTATTTTACACCTACAATCCCTAAACTCTTTTTATTCCTTTAGTTTATAACAAAATAATAATCCTCAATATATAAGGATTTTTTTATGAGAATTATTTTAACTACACATACACACACCTCTATCTAATGGGTGAAGAACATACTGTTTCTTTGGATGGAAAACTAATGCCTCACAAGATAATGATTGTTCGATTATATCCTACTGCCTATCATGGTGGCCATTAAGATGAAAGTATATTTATATATGATATATATTATGTCTATGATTTCTTTATGCTTCGGTATTTTTCTTTTATATCATAACTTTATTCTTTCCATTATGGGTAAACACAATAATTTCATTTGAGGAAGTGCGGACTACCGCCACCTCAAAGTGATATGACTCATTAATGACATATGTGGGACATATAAAGGATAGAGGTAATGATATAATATATGATTCTTTTCTGGAATGTTAATATACTTATTTATCATTATGTTTTACTTCCATTACAATAAGAAATAGAAATGAGAGTAGTTTTCATGCATACATACGGATTACCGTCTCCATGAACAATGTGTTTCATTTCTTACCTCCAATTTATATGTGTTGTTAATCATAAATAAATTTATATATATATAATAGATATATATGATATATATGATATCTAAATAATGAATATCATACTGGATATAATGGATTATTGACCACATGGACAACTTGTAAATATAAGGTGTTCATTTTTTACTAAAGTACCAAATATCAACAAAACGAATGTTATTAACATAAGTGATTACATAATGTTTATAACATGTAATAAGTTATATAAAAGGGATAATAAACATGAAAAAGGTTCTTAAGAAAGTATAAATTAACTTTATTTTATTATTCAGGAGATTAAAGAATGATCAAATCAAGTCAGACACGAGGTAAGGGACTTCATCTCAATCTCCTTTCATTGAGGCATATTTTTTTTAACAAATGACTTCAATATATATGCTGTATAAACACCTTTGACTTTTCATTTCATTAAAAGGGAATCATTTTCTATGAAACATTTTACTAAATGACCAAAAAGAATTTCTTTTATCGTAAGAGGTGACAATGATCATTCTGCCGCCATGAATATTATTTGACTTTTGACTTACTTAATAAGCCGTAATGTTTTTAAAATGAAAAATAAATTCCATATACTCTTTTTATGTATTTTGTTATTGAAAATGATATTGAGAATGGATTTATTATTTCAATATCGTAAAGTGATATATTGTAATTACAATGTGGGAATGTTTTCTTTACTTTATACGTATGTCATGTGTTATGATTATGTTATGGTTCATGGGCATTGTTTACGTATACGGGTTGTTCCATGATAAACCTAGGGTGGGTGAGCCTGATATAGCTCTCCAATGCATTAGGTAACATGATGAAGGAAAACGTGAATGTTTCTCCTAGGTTATTTAGGAAATATACTATGATGGGTCTTCCAAAGTAACTCTCTATGTAGTTGTGCTAGCTACAATGTATGTATGTTATGGATGCCACAAGTTACCATTATGATTTATGATTTCTATTTGTTATTCATAAATCATATGATTTCATGAGGGTAGTAAAAGTTTTTATGTTTTGTATTTATTTATGAAGAAAATTTCTTTTCTTTGTTTTATAACCCTTACTGTGCTTTTTATTCTCAACCCATGTTTGGAAATTCTTTCACAGGACTTAAAGAAGAATAGGGTCAAGGATGGGATCAAGTAAAAGTCATGTCGTCCAAAACATGGAACTAGACATGACTCTTTTTTTCATGATTATTTAATTTATGAAAAAAATGGAAACTGAGTAGAAGTGTCTACTTTGTAATCTTTTGAGATGTAAAAGTTATGTCCTAATTCCCTAAAACTCTAAACCTAAAAAGATCCTCAATTTAAATTATTCATTTACTTCAATATTTTTTAATTTTTAATAAATTATTCATTTACTTCAATATTTTTTAATTTTTAATGCTAGTTCCTTATAGTGAATTAATATTTATGTATTTCTTATTAAAAAATGTCGTAGTTCTATAGTGATGCAATGTAATTTTCTATCATCAATGATTTTGGTACCTAGTTGAGAAATAGTTGGAGTTTTGTCCATGATATCACATAGTTATTTTGGAGTATCTATTTGGTTTCTTAGTCTTTTGTATTTGAAATATTCAATTAGATATTTATTTCTACGTTTTCAGTGGTATCACTTATATTATTACTCAACTTTTTTTCTATATAATTTTTCCTTTAATTATGTCTCCCTATTCCATGTTATTTATTTATATTTGGAAAAATCATTCCCTATGTTTTTTTGATGTTCGAGTGCTATTCGCTAGATTATTGGGATTGGGTATGCCCTTCAGGTATGTAGAAGATCATATTGGGTACTAGATATTCCGGTTGATATGTTAAAATTTAGTTTCAAAGGTGTTTATTCCTCAATATTTCTTTTCTTTGGATGTTTGGTAGACATGAGATAGGATTTTTGTGTCATGATAGGTATGTTTTTGTGAGTTTATGGCCATAAATTTCTATGAAGAGACTCATGTTACCATGGGATGTTAGGATGTGTGTCTCATGTATTGAGTTCTTGAATTTGTTCTCAATTTATTATTATTGGATTCTAATTTGAAATTAGATTATTCTATTTTCTGAGTGTTTCTTCTATTTTACTATGCATCAGTATGCCTCCAAGATGTATTATGTGAGTTCCTTAGGAGGATGTCTCTGATTTTCTACAAGGGGATCCTTAGAGGAATCCGAACATTATCAAGCCTATTATGCGAGATGTTCATGTTGTTGATGAGAATTTACTGTATGCTCATAATGTAATTGTCAGGTACAACTAGGGGATGTAGGAGACACAGACTGATCACAATAGTTAATGAATGATAATCCTCCATCCATTAAAGATAAATATGCACCTCAATAGGTGTAATAATGTCTTACAAAGAATTATTAGATCTTTCAATTCTAGGATACCCCAGAGAGTATCAAGGTTAGGTGCAAGAAATTCAAAAAATAGGGTCCCAAGAAGAATTGGTCGGATTCCATTGTACAGGAGGATAGCCATGTGGGATTAGATTGGAAGGGTTTCCAGACTCTCATCTTCCATAAGATTTCTAAAGAGTCACTGAATATGGAAATGTATATAGACTTCCACTCTTTTTATAGGGGACAGAATTTGGTGTCGGCATTAACTAATAATTTTTAGCTACTTCTTCTTTCACCAATGGTTGTAAAAAATGTACATTGGATAGATTAAATGTATCTGTAGGGTTTGAAATTAGATAACATATCTCTATTATTTATTAGGAACATTTCAACCTATGGGGATAAGGTAGAAATAGATATGATGTAAGAGATGAATATGTTAGGAAATTTTGGTTATTCCATCACATATATTCTACCTGGTGGATGCATGAGTGGAGTACTAGGGAAAAATAGAAGTGGAAATATCATCATAGGAGTGGTGGAGGTTGTTCTTGGGAGTATTCCTCTTAGGAAATATTAGTTCTAGATTGTCGTGTGACTCTATATTTCTATCAATGTGGAATGGTTAGGCACACGTAAAATTGTTCTCCATCACTTATAAACATGTGAAATAGTTGTGGGGATTACAAACATTTACATCTTTTCTTTCAGGATATGTCTACACCTCGATATAGTTAGGGATTGTTGGTTATAAAGGGTACTACAGTGAAGTTAGACGTGTTAATGTCTACAGGGCTCTAGCAACAGGCCTGATGAGTGAATTACCATAACATAGTATATGATTTATTTATAGGTAGATACGAGTCTAGTAAAAGTGAGAGGTACTATATTTATTACATCATGAGTAATGGTTTCTTTATATAATACATGGCTTCCTACTCATTTATATATATCTATTTCATTGATATGACTGATATTCTAATAAATATCATTTATTTTATTATAGAGTTAGTGATGACTATTTTTAAGAGGAAAGAGAAGGGGTTTCCGTGTCCTTCTTGTGAACTATAGATAGCTAATATAGGGTTAGTCTTCTATTTACTTGTTTTTTATTTTGATTTTCTTGAGGGTATCATTGGGATAGATTCCCTTATTAATCATCATGCTATGTTTTATTGTTATCATTACTGTGTTTTGTTTTTATAGTTGGTGGGTGATCACATGTATTTTAGTGAGATTGGAATCTGAGGTTTTTTATGCATGTCCCTTTTTACCAAATCTCAAGAGTTTTTTGTCTACTATTTTTGTTGGGCCTGATGACATTTCTTCTATTGTTGATATTATTGTTATTGTTTTTATGCCATTATCTGAGAATATTTCTCTAGAATCCTCCAGAGATAGAGGTGTAGTTAATGATTTAATTTTTAATAGGTATGAAACCGATTCAGATACATTGTTATCATATTTAATTATAATATCATAAAAATCTAATGATACACTTCGAAGATACGGCAAAATAGTGTTTTGTTATCCCCAATGTATTTTCTGGGGTATCCCTAGTTCTATTTTCCAAGAAGGAAGATGGTTAACTTTGATTATGTATAGATTATCAGTTGTTGAACTGGGTAATAGTTAAGAATAAGTTTTAGTTTCCTTGTGTGGATGCTTTTTTACTAGTAAAAGGGTAAAAGTTGGTTTTCAAAGACACATTCAAATAAAGCTCATATCAAATTTATGGATATAATTAATCAAATATTCCACAAGTATCATGATCATTTTGTGAAAAATTTTTGGATTGTATTTTGGTTTATTTATGATATGAGTGTTATCATGATAACCATCTAATATTGGTTTTGGAAAACTAAGGTGTAACCATTTGTATGGAAATATTTATAAAATAAATTACTAAATTCAAGATGTGATATTCTAGGGAACATGACTTCCAAGAATGGATTTTCAGTTGATCCTAATAAGATAAAGGCTATTTTTTATAACAACAACCAGAAAATTCCTTTTAGTTTTAATGATTCCATGTCCTTTAAAGATACTATAAATCATTCATGATGGATTTCAAAAATCTGTAATCAACATTGACTGATGTTATTGGGAAGAGAGTAAAATTTATATGGGATGGGATGTTTCAATATTCATTAACTAATTTGAAAATACTATTGAAATTATATCCTATTATGATGTTACCTGATCTCAGTAAGGGGTATGTGGTAATATGGGATGTTTATTTCACCGGTTTGGTTTATTTATAAATAGTGATGATCATATGATAGCATATGGTTCTCATCATACAATACCATATAAGAAATATTCCCTCACTCGTGATTTAGATCATTCCATGTTATGAATGCGTTTAAGTGTTGTAAAAATTATGTATTCATGAAATGGTTCATAGTATCTTTACCAAAAAGAGTTTCAGTTATATATTTCCTTAAAAATATGTTAATTATAGACATTGGTGTTGTGTGGAATACCTTTGTAAATTTTAATTCAACCATTCCAGTGCCACAAAGTAGGGGAATTTTCTAACAGATGGTCATATATTTAATTTACCATCAGAAGTTTTTTTTGAATCAAAGGAGGAATGTAACCTTTTGGCCATTTTTTATCGAATTCATTTGGATGGATAAGAAGATGTTTGAGGTGTGGTTATGTCCATTTTGTAGTTATCATCATCTCTCATTGAGTATATTTTGTGGAGTCAACATCAGGATGATTAGTTTGGAGGAATTCAAGAAACCTAATATTGTAGAGATACCTTTTTTAATTGCACCCTCTCTTCAGATGGTATTATCTACTTTAGCAATCAATATTCATCCTTTCATTAGTGATGAGTTTCGTTTTCTTTCACTTTCATATTTATTTATATTTTGTTAATCTGTAAACTACAAAGATGTATAATGAAATGAGAAAATAATCTTGATCTCATGGTATTAAGAATGAAATTTCTTATTATGTGTCCTACTATTACACATTCCAATAAATAAAGGATGTTCATTTGATAACATATGGTTTAATCAAGCCTCTTGTAATAATGTTGTGGAAATGGGATGATGTATCCATGTATTTTGTTTTTGGATTACCATATAACCCGGAAGGAAATAAATCTATATGTTCAGTTATTGATCAGTCGAAAAATTCATTGCATTTCATTATGAACTAGGAAACTTACAAATACTAAGATCTAGTTAAATTGTATTCATAGAATATTTGGATGTTATATGGGGTTCCTTCTCTATTGTTTCAGAACAGAATCCTTGTTTTACTTCAAGATTCATTGGGAGAATCTAAGAGGTATTGGGGAATCTAGTAAGGTTGACAACAACTTATCCCCCATAAGCATATGGTCATACGAATCATGATATTTAGATCCTAGAGATTATTCTACTTTCATGTATCTTGGATTTTGGGGGTTCATGGGATAAACATGTGATACTTGTATAGTATATTTATAATAATAGATATCATTCATCTATAAAAATGGATTATTTTGAGTCTTTGTATGGTTTCCCATGTACATTACCTCTTTTTAGGGAAGCGTTAGATGTGACTTCTTTCGTGGGACCCATTTTTTTATAGGAGGCATATGCATGGATTCATGATATACATCGTTATCTAGTTTCAACATTGATCTGATGGAAATCCTATGCAGATCAATGGTGTCATCCATTAGGGTTTTGAAATTTTGGCATAGAATTCTTAAAAGTTACTCTTCATTTCGGTCATCTTCATCATGGATATAGGTAATGTCGGACCAGAGATATGTTGGACCTTTTTTGGCCACTGAAAGTCTTGTAATTTTATTTATCTTTTGTCATTTATGGTACCGTTGATGGTAATTCGTGACGTTTTCCATTTATCAAATCTTAAGAAATACCATCCTTATATGTCTCATGTTAATATTTACGAAGGGATTGCGATAAATACAAATGTTTTCTATTTTTGAGAAGGTAGTTTATAATATTGACTATTGGCTGAACGTCTTGAGTGGGATGTTAATAATGTTGGTTAGAGTGTTATGGATGAATGGGTCAAATTCTTGTGAGACTGGGGAGTTTGATTATTAGATGAGGGAGGAATGGATTCACCTCATTACCAGAATTCATTTTTCTTAATGACTTACTTGGGAAAAGAATTCTTAAGGGGGAGTTTATAATATCATGTTACCCTCTTTCAAGTATTTTCTCTTCTACATTATGATTTCCCTCTTTAATTGATGTTGTTATGGTATTATTTAGGATGGAGAAAATTTAATTAAAAATTTAGTTATTGATTTGGGATATATGTTTGTTTGAATAAATAGATTCCATGTATAATTACCTCTACATATTTAGGGGGCTCTTCCTGAGTTTGTAGAATGCCCATGTTGGCATAAGTTATTTCTAACTAATCTATAGTTCTTGCAGTCTTAATGATAAATAAATTTAGTGTAATTGGAGTACATGACAAGTACGTTCGTTAGTGAAGATATCATGAACATGGTACATAATGTGAATGGAATAAAAGTTGTTTCAAGGTTACAAATTGTGTAATGCTAAAAAATATGTTTTTAATAAAAAGGTGGATTAATTGTTGGAATATGTTATCCCCATTGATTAGATTATCTATAAATCGTTTATGAATGTGTAAATATTACGATATGGGGATTTAGTCAACTATACATATAATAATGCCTTTATTCATACAAAATATCCATCCCTCTCAATATAGAGCTCTATTCCCTATGATTTTTGGAGCCTCTATTCAAACCATATTTATTTCATCGAAAATTGGTCACAGACGTGGTTGGATTTTAACTCAACGAGTGAGTAGTAATTTCTGACTCTTCATTTATTTGATTGTAGTTGTGTCATGTTTTATGTAATATTTTCTAGTTCTGATTTTTCTTCTTGATTATCCCAAGATCTGTTGTGTGATCTTGATCCAGGATTGTTTTCTATTTTAGTTCTGGTGCAACATGTGTGAATTATTAAGGTAAATTTTTATCGTATGTGTTATGTACTGTTCTCTACTAACAATGTTTTAAATAAATCTATTATGAGTTGTGTGTAGTGGTTATAGGTCATCCTTTTTTGTTTTTGGTATCCTATATTTTGTGGATTCCATTGCAAGCATGTGTGACATGGGTTTTGAGGAATGGGGATCCATATCTAGCTTATTTTGGTGAAATTCATTGCTCCAATTTTAGTAATTTTTTTTATAAAATTAAATGTATTGATATGAATAATATATTTTAAGTGTGTGGAACTCATTTTTTATGAAATATGGTTTTCCCCTATTTTTTGTAAATATAAATGTTTCTCAATAAATTATGAATTTGTTTTGGGAAGTGGTTTTCAAAACAATAAATGATGAAATGGTTTGATGAATTGATTAGGAAAATAGAGAACATTGGAATCTCTGGATTCCTAGGATGATGTTATTAAAATAGGTATTAGTGAATATCTTGAGGTTTTGTCATGGGGATTTCATATGCCCCACAACCATCTTGTTTTATGACCTTGTTAGACCTATGGAGGGGGGGTCACTTTCTAGCATCCTCCTATACTCTCTAGATTCGATACATATGTTTAGTGTCTTGATGCATACACAATAGTTAATGATTAGGTATGAGAATCCTATCTATATGGGTCAAGTTTGATCCATGTTGTGATGCTACCTATAATTATACTTTTTTATAGTACTTTTTTGTTAAACTTATATAGATAAGATATGATACGTGATGCATGATTCATTTTTACATGATATATATCCTATAATATATTAATATTGGATTCTTGGAAACCAATTTACCATCTTCATTTTTAAATATAAAATGGGGAAAATAATATTATTTTCCTGGATTTTGATATAAAAACTATTAAAATGTTATCATGTCTTATTTTAATTAATGTTGAGAATTCATGGATTTGTTTTGGTGACTTTATACATAACATCATTTTGGGACCCTGTTGAGCCTATTATCTCACACCTTGCAAACCCCTCTAAAGGTGTGTTGAACTGGTGATGTATTTTGATATAGGGAAATGAATATAACCATAGTGAGGTGGAATGATTTTTTAGCAGGGTTTTGGGTAGTGACGCACGCCTGTCGTAGGGCGTGGAAAAACAATTATTTCCTAAGTTAAAATGTAGTAATGTGGTTGACCTAGGATGTCTCCCGAAGAGGAGTGCACACAAAACGGGGAAAAAATGTTGTGAAAGGAAATTTGAAATTCAAATGATTGAAAAACTATGAAATTAAAAGGGTGATTAGGTCGGGGTCAGTTTCCTAATTATAATGCTATCCTTGTTCAATTTAATTCAATCCTCTTCTTATTAGTTGATTAAAGTGAGTTTCCACAATCGTTTCCTCTCACTTCCTTGGTGAAATTGTTATTGTGAGAGAAAACCTTACCAAGATCTCGGTTTGGTCAACTCTCCTTCCATGTGTAAAATAGTTGTATTGAATATCCTTAATTGAAATGGGCAATACCCGATCGGGTTTTGTTTGTCCCAAAAAATCATGAACATTCACAACACCTTTTACACGTACTGACGATCGTCGAGTACTTCACCACTAATTCCTGGTTTATTCCATCATATATAAACCAGAAATTAGTGGAGGGAGATATTGATTATTTTACCAAGGAAAAAATAAATACGGAATTAATATTCAAGAACGATCGCACTTGATTATAAAATCCTTTATAATAAATTGAAAACAACATTGAAGAAGAAAGAAATTTATTCAATTGCATCCAAGAACTCAAGCATTACAATGTAGAAAACCAACCCTTCCCCAATCAATCCAAAAGTTTACCCCACCATGGTAAGGGTAATAAAGTTGAATGGGGAAGAAGAAGGCATTACAAAACAATGAAAATGAAAATAAATAAAAGAGAAAGATGAAAAGTTCTCCTTCTTGGTGTCCCAGAAGGAATGGGGTGGAGAATGGATGCTTTGAGAGGGTGGAGCTCTCCTCCTTTTATAGCCAGAATGTTTCCCCCGAATGTAGACGCGTTGTATCCACATAAAATGACATCCTCACGCGTTGAGCCCTTCTTTAATTTTGTTCATAATTCCCTTGGCCGTGTCCCTTCAAAAGTTCAACGGATTTGGAAATCTATTCCGAGAGTTATGGCCGTTTTACTATGAGAATTTATTCTGACCAGTCAGACTCTCCAAAACGAAATCCTCCGGATTAGGGTGATTTAATGACACCATAAACGGCCAATTCACTCGATGATTCTTTCATAAAAGATTCTCCAAAACCCCTTTTGCGTCCACCCACCGAATTTCACAAGATTTGGGCCCACATTGGATGAGTTATGGATCCCACATCAAAACTAGACAGAACTGAATACAGTTTTCTTGATCCAACTTGTGAGATTCTTTTGAACTTCTATATGGCCGATTCAGATTTTATTCCAAATATATTAAATGAATCCCTGGATGTGTAGAAGCTGGAAAAGAAAGAATTTTTCAATTTTAATAAGTGTAGATAATGTTATAGCCAAACTACCGAAATAATTTAAAAATGTTAAAAATCCAAAATGGCCAATTTTTACTATTCAGCTCAAAATAACACCATTATCAAAAAAATGAAACAATTCATCTTAGAGGAACAATTTTGTGGATTTAAAACAATGATATTCAATATGAATTAATTGAAAATATTTCTCTATCAATTCCCCCACACTTAGCACTTGGACTCCTGGACAAGTAAAAATCAAATCAAATCAAATCCAAAACATATATCAATGAGATCAATCAAATCAATTTCAAGAAACAAAAATATATCATGTCTCATTAAAAACTGTTATTTCAAGTTCTCCATTTAATATTTTAATATATTTCCACTTCATTTCTTATCCCATGCACACAAAACACCTACCTCACATGAATTTTCTCTCATCTCAGAAATGTAAAGGCTGAACAAGGCTTTTCTCATCCAAACTCACACAATAGTCACCATAGGTTTTATAAATTCCTACTTCTCCACCCGATGTGAGTCAAGGACATGCGTTTCTCATGAGGACTTTTCAGGGTTGTTCTGTGGCTTCCAGTTGGTAGGATTTAGATGTTAAAAGTTCTGAGGCCGAAAAAGGAAGGCTTGGCTCTTATTGAAGAAAAATTGCAAGATTCTAGTTTTCACTCAAATATGGTCTCCTTCACTTCCCCTTTGTTGAAAATAGTCTCCATCATCATTCAATCAGCTCAGTAGCAAGCATTTCAGTCTTTTAAAACATAATTTTTTTAAAGCTCCAGATAGGCACAACTTTCTTTTTACATTGGAATCTCCAGAAAGGCACAACTTCTCTTGTCATAAAAGCTCCAGAAAAGGCACAGCTTTCAACATAATAATTTTTCAGCATCACACACATCTCTTCCACTATTTATTTTCCAACCAAAATATAACCAAATGAGGTAGTACACCACAATATATCTTCCCCCACACTTAAGTTCAACTGGATCATGCAATTTTACTTCAAGAGCAGGTATGATAGGGAAAATTGGCTTGTAATGTGGCTAACCTAACAGGAAATTCATGGCTACTAGGGGCTACAATGAAGGATAAATGTAAAGGTGGGCCATAATGAAAAGGATTATTTTGAAAAGGGGGATTCAAACAAAATAAATTCCTCAATCATTTAAAACACATGTACCCCAACCCTCAAGTTTTGAAAGGAATAAATCAAATTTTGGTTAAAGAAAGCATGGTCTGGTTCTCTCATGAAATGAGGTGAATGAAAAGAATATGACAAAAATGGTTTAGAAGCCTCACAGGAAAGTTATTTCAAAGATATAGATAGTGAAATATGGCATGAGATTCAAAAATCAGTGTACTTTTCATGAATTTTTAAAAGATTTGAACTTGAAACAAAGTTATTTCAGCATTCATTTAAGATCAGTTTCATGAAATAGACTGGTTCAATCATTGACATGGGTTTCAAAAATGGTATTGATAATCATTTCAGCTCAAAATTTTCAGAAACACACCAAAAATTGAAAAATAAACACAAAAAAATTGGAAAACACACATTTTTTTATTTTTATTTTTTATTTTTGAAAACAAACATCAAATAAAAATCCTATACTACAAAGGTTCCCTCCCCCAAACTTAAATTTTGTAGTGTCCTCAATGCGTTAAAGTTTATTTAACATGTAAGCCAATTTTAAAATGAATCACAACATCAAGAATGTGTGAAGGAGAGGTACAACCTGATTTATTCGCAATGCAACATTGAGTTAACCTCCTATGTGTTGCACTTTGAAAACCTACACATAAAAGAACAAAAGTAAACATAAGATATTTATTAAAAGAAATGAAAATAGAAATCCGATGAGAATAGAAGGATAAATCCTGGTTTAATCCCCCAAGTGGGCCCTGGGTTTTGACTGCCTCTAGAGGGGCAGTTCTAATCGGTTATCCCCAATCTGATGGTGGATGAGGTTTCTTTGATTTGAACCACCACATGTGGATCTTCCCATCTTTCATTTCATTGTTCTTTTTGAGGAGGACTCCATAGATAGAGTACACCAGATCCACCCCCTTCGCACTGTTGTACACCGTGCATGGTGGGGGTAGGATAAAGTACAGAGCCTCCTCCTTCTTGGGTTCCGCATGAACAACATCTTCTTTATTTTCCAGTGGTTGCTGAAGGTATGATACATCTGGGAAAAAATCAAAGGGAATGTCAGAGTTTAATTCTATTTGAAAAAAATTAAACCATGAAGAATCAATATCAAATTATTCCCTTACAAAGTAAGTAGCTTGTTTCTCATTTTCCTCCAGAAATTCCACTTTGATCTTCTCTTGTACTCCCTCCATTAAATGTTCAATAGGTTTGGGGAGCTCTAGATGTTCCTCCATGGATGAATATCCTTTTTCATCTTCTTCTTCCAAGGAAATACATGTGTTGAATGAATCTGAAAAATTAAAAGAAGGGGAGTTAATACTCAATTTTGATTCACCAAAATCAAAAGATAATGAGTTTATGAAAATATTGACTCCCTGATCTTTTTTGTCTTCAATTTCTTCTTCAATGGGAGGTGCTTCTTGGATTTGAATTTCCCTAGATAGAGGTAGGTAGTCAGACTCCTCTATCTTCTCTTCAAATTTCACTTCTTGGTTGGTTTCATCCTTCAATGTTGCTGAATCATCTATATTACGAGGAATATTTGGATCAAGAAGTTCCTCACACTCATTCCAGAAGTCATCCAGATCTTTTTTATCTCCAATATGCATTTCAATAGTTAAATCTTCTTCATCACTCTCCTCTAACATTGATTTAGTTCGGCTCAGTGCATCTTCTTTTAATTTCATCAAGGATTCCATGGGTTCTTCAACTTGAAGGATTTTTGGGGATACTTCTTCCATCAATTTTTCTGGTTCTGATTCTTGTTCGGGCTCCATTTGTTGATCCTGAGATGCATGTACTTGTTCCACAATCCAATTTATTGAGGTCTCTAGGTTTTGAACTGTTTGACTAATTCTTTCAAATTGGGATTCAATATCCTTGTGAACTTCTTCTTCTTGGTTTTGTACTGTTATCATTTCTTGATTAAATTCTGGAAAATACTCTTGATGTTCAATTAATTCTCTTGCCAAACCCTCCAACACTGGGTATTCGAGGTTCTCTTTAAGGTTTTCAATGAGTTCTTTGAATTCATTCTCTATGATGATTTGGATTCGAGCTCCTCGAATTTGTTTAGACAAGAAAGAAACATTATACTCTATAGACCAAGGTGATTCAATAATTGGTTCTTGAACTGGTTGGTAACTATTCCATGAATTAATGAAATAATCATTTGAAAAAAACATGGCAAAAGATTTTTTTTAAAATTGAAAAAGTCAAATATTTTACAATTAGTTTGTGGGACTTACCTCCCCGAAAACGGCGCCAAGTTTGATGTACGCCTATCGTAGGGCGTGGCAAAACAATTATTTCTTAAGTTAAAATTTAGTAATGTGGTTGACCTAGGATGTCTCCCGAAGAGGAGTGCACACAAAACAGGTTGTCACTTTCAAACGGTGGAAAAATGTTGTGAAAGGAAATTTGAAATTCAAATGATTGAAAAACTATGAAATTAAAAGGGTCATTAGGTCGGGGTTGGTTTCCTAATTATAATGCTATCCTTGTTCAATTCAATTCAATCCTCTTCTTCTTAGTTGATTAAAGTGAGTTTCCACACTCGTTTCCTCTCACTTCCTTGGTGAAATTGTTATTGTGAGAGAAAACCTTACCAAGATCTTGGTTTGGTCAACTATCCTTCCATGTGTAAAATAGTTGTATTGAATATCCTTAATTGAAATGGGCAATACCCGATCGGGTTTTGTTTGTCCCAAAAAATCAACAACATTCACTACACCTTTTACACGTACTGACGATCGTCGAGTACTTCACCACTAATTCCTGGTTTATTCCGTCATATATAAACCAGAAATTAGTGGAGGGAGATATTGATTATTTTACCAAGGAAAAAATAAGTAACTGAATTAATATTCAAGAACGATCGCACTTCATTATAAAATCCGCTATAATAAATTGAAAACAACTTTGATGAAGAATGAAATTTATTCAATTGCATCCAAGAACTCAAGCATTACAATGTAGAAAACCAACCCTTCCCCAATCACTCCAAACATTTACCCCACCATGGTAAGGGTAATCGAGTTGAATGGGGAAGAAGAAGGAATTACAAAACAATGAAAAAGAAAATAAATAAAAGAGAAAGATGAAAAGTTCTCCTTATTGGTGTCCCAGAAGGAATGGGGTGGAGAATGGATGCTTTGAGAGGGTGGAGCTCTTCTCCCTTTATAGCCAGAATATTTCCCCCGAATGTCGACGCGTTGTATCCCCATTAAATGTCATCTTCACGCATTGATCCCTTCTTGAATGTTGTTCATAAATCCCTTGGCCGTGTCCCCTAAATATTCCAGCAGATTTGACATGTATTGCGAGAGTTATGTCCGTTTTACTATGAGAATTTATTCTGTCCAGTCAGACTCTCCAAAACGAAATCCTCCGGATTATGGTGCTTTAATGACACCATAAACGGCCAATTAACTCGGTGCTTCCTTCATAAAAGATGCTCCAAAACGCCTTTCGCGTCCACCCACCGCATTTCACAAGCTTTGGGCTCACATTAGATGAGTTATGGATCCCACATCAAAACTAGGCAGAACTGAAAACAGTTTTCTTGAGACAACTTGTGAGCTTCTATATGGCCTATTCAGATTTTAGTCCAAATATATTAAATGAATCCCTGGATGTGTAGAAGCTGGAAAAGAACGAATTTTTCAATTTGGATAAGCGTAGATAATGTTATGGCCAAACGACCGAAATAATTTAAAACTGTTAAAAATCCAAAATGGCCAATTTTTACTATTCAGCTCAAAATAACACCATTATCAAAAAAATGAAACAATTCATCTGAGAGGAACAATTTTGTGGGTTTAAAACAATTATATTCAATATAAATTAATTGAAAATATTTTCTCTATCAGGTAGCTTGTGGTCAGATTATGGGATATTTTCTACATTATAATGTAGAGCTACTAGAGTAGTTGTCATGTTTTTTAGTCATTTTTAGTTAGTCTTGTTACATGGTGATTATTTTATATCCTTTTCAATGTATCAATTCTATTATTATTCATTTTTTCTTTAATATACATTCATCTTCTATTGTGTATCTCTATTAATTTAATATATTCCTTGTTTTTTCTTCACATATGGAGAAATCATCCCCTTCATTTGATTTTTGATACTCGAGTGCTAGTCACAAACCCATAGGGATATAGAAAACCCTTCGAGTAAGTGGAATATTGGGTCTGATTCTAGTTTGAGAGGTTAATTGGTTTGATTCTTTATAATAATCATAGAAATTAAATCCAGAATATTTTAATCAAGGGATTCCATGCCAAAACATCATAATTGATGGAAATCAATGCAAAATATCAAAAACATAGGGAAAATAGTCCCAACATAATTAAAATAGTCAAAAATTCCAGATACCATGGAATATATCCAGACATACGATTATGTAAAATAAAGGGATCATAAGACAAAAAACTACTATTCACCTATAGTAATCATCACTACATCAATAGTAAAAAATTGAATTCACAAATATAGGGTGAGGGTATCCAATGCCGAAACAACCCCTAAAGCCACAACCTCCTCGGATCAGAGGTTTAGTATGATTTCTAAGGTGACACTCACTGCCATATCCACCAAGACCCCAAACACACTAGCTTTGAGTAGGTCATGAATTGGGATACTCACTAGGCCAAACTTTTTAAAACATAATAGAGCAGCCTACAAAGCTTCCTTGATAGTAATGGTAAAAGGAGGAATCCTACATGGGATCCTTAATGGTGAGAAAACCGATGCATCCTACATATGATCCTAAAAATAGTACATAGATATAGGTATCGTATAAAGGGTTACCTATGTCAAAAAATAAATAAAGGCATCCCATAGGGGACCCTCAGTATCGTAATAAGATATTGTCCTCATATATGAGATCCTCTAGGTTGAAACATAAGAACATGCATCCTATATGGGATCCTCAGAACAACTAATATCATAGCCTCCAATGGAAAATAGTCATATATTATAAGGGATATGACCTCAAGGGTAGAGTTATAAAGGAACTATTCAAGGGAGATAGATGATGTCTCATCTAAGATCAAAGGGGTCTCACTCTTAAGATATATCTGGATTTATTGACTGAAGGATGAATCAATAAGTACATAAGAAAGCCTGAAACTCATCCTAGGTGTCATCAACTCACCTCAATGTTATTACCTCCATGATCTACAATGAAATGATCAAAATATACTACCCATGTTTCCAATTATGACTCATATGTGTAAAGATACGAACAAACCAAAAAGGGTTGCAAGGGGGAAGTACATGGAATGTATACCTAGTACATGATATGTTCTCCCCATGCTCCACCTAAGCATGTACGATTGCTAGACATGGAATATAAAAAATAAATTACACAGTATGATGATCTTGAAAACAACATGTACCCTACACATAGTACCTTTCCATACATATCTCATGGCCATGTAGATAGTCTAGTTGTGTACCCTTACATGGCATGCAACCCACATGGGGTCTGGCTGTGTACTCTTCTAGACCATGTGCCCCTATAATGGATAATTTTCCAAGTACATGCCTGTACAACTAAGTCTTAATACATGGTTTATGTACCCAAAAAAATGAATTTACTTATAAAATACATCTTTCCTATATGGGAAGATTACATGGCATGTGGCCATGAACTACACACTGTGTGATCCAGATTTATGAATGGCAAACCCCTCAAATCCACTCAAAACCCCTTTTTCCTCCAAAAAAAAAGCTACAGATCAACCCTTATTGGGTCCTAACCAAATAAAAAGATGGGTTTAAATATTGAATGTTTTAACTGTATAGATATTTATAGGAAACATCAAAATGGACTATCATTGGATGTAATATGTTGAAGCTTCTCCCATTTATGTGGTCCACAGCTACCACACAATGATCCGGCTCATAAAGAGTTCTTGGTAGGTACCTAATTTATTTTATATCCATTTATCTCCCTCTCTCCATATTTATCTCTAATTATCATATTAGGGAATCCATATGGGCTCGTATTCCAGAATCCAATGGAGGAAGGGAAATAAAATAAATATAATGAAAGGAAAGAAAAGAAAAAAAGGAGGGCTTGAGCCAGCCCTGAGACATTACCTGTGTTTATGTTTTGCTAACGAAATATCATTTTTTGAACTCAATAGTGGAGATGGAATCTCAATATGATCCTCCATTCAAAATATATTTTCATGTTATCCTTGGAGAATAAATTAAATTTTAATTAATTAATTTTTAATTATTAATTATTATAGTAAATTTCAAATGGATCATAATTATAGAAAACTCCTCTATTAGAGAAAAACATATTTTAAAACCAATAGAGTGGTCAGAAAGAGTATTTGATATCATATTCTTGTGTAAAATGACCACATCATGATTATATTCATATGAAAGTAAAAATTCAAAATTTCCTCTCATAATTCCAGTTCGAGAACACATAGTTTCTTATTTGTGGTATCATTGTGGCATTTAATATTGTGTTTAAAAATAAGGAAAAAATATGGGAGTGGGTTTATTTTTATTTCATAGTTTTTTTATCACTGAGGTTTACCTATGTCAGCCCCTTCCACTTCATAAGATATAAGTGGTTTCATTTCTTTTCATTTTTATATTCCATTGATTCTATTTATTTATCATTTTTATTCATAATATTGTGTATCAGTTCATTGATAGTTATATTTTTAGTCATAATCCAATAGTTTATATTGTATGGTACCTAGTTCTTTCACATCCACACAGTTTTTAGGGATGCAGTTGGGCTTGGTGTTGTGGTTTAACTTTTGTAATATAATAGAATTTTTTTTTCTTTTGAGGACCTATATATAATAATAATGTGTGTGAAAAAGAAATTTGAATGGGGGGTAAATGTGACATCTCATTTGATGATATTGTGTTTGGGAAGGTCCTGGAGGTAGACGCACTGTTGGTGCTTTTTTGGCTGGATGACTTATCTTCTAATTTTTATGTTGGTGGATATGGTATTTGTTTATACAAGTACTATTGTGATGATATCAGAAGGAATCTAGTTGTGTTGTTGATGATTTGAATTGGTGGTTTGAGGTGATGATATGCATTTCATAGTATATTATGTTGATCTGGATGACTAATTAGGTTGGGGTATCAACCAATAGATGGTGAGTGGGAGAATTGGAGTTCAAGTATTGTTCGGGAACATGGTAACATTGTTGTTAATATTTAGGTTTCCATATCCTGAGGTGGACCTAGATAATACCCCTTATACTCTAACCAAACATCCAAGATTATAGGGGGCCTAAGCAACTCTGTTAGATATACAGTGATGTTTTCTATTGTAATGATTTGATATTTATTGTCTGGTCTTGGTGTCCCTCGAGGGTTGTATCAGGGATTGTATTTGGTTTTTGTCTTATACCTACGTAATTGAATTGATTTCTAGGTTCGGGAACCCAAAAATACTAAATTTATGTTTTCTTAATAAGCCATATAATGTTTATTCCCTCACACATTATTAAAAAAAAGGTGATGTTTGAGGAGTAATATACTAATGAGAGAAAATATTTATATAATTGAAGTTTAATTTTTGACATAAAATAAATACTATATAAATATATAAATTAATGATGCCAATTTATTAAAAAAAGGAAATCTCTTTTTTTATCATAATCACTTGAGAATAATTATAGATATATTGATTAACTAATTTCTTAACATAAGAGATACATTATTTCATTTTTACCAATGATCATAATGATTTTTTTCATTAAATTCATAGAATGCTTCTATGTTAATCCCATTTAAATAATATTAAAATAAATCAATGTAGTTGATATTATATATAAAAGTTAATTTGAAAAATGTTTTATGTGTTTAAAATGATAATTGAAAATATAAACATCACTATTATAAAAATATTATTTATCTAAATATTTTATTCATCTAAACTGTTTAGTGTGAGGGATAATTTTTATGTTACTACACAGTGAGATAGAAAATAACTATATGATGAAATTAATGATGTCGTATAATTATGTGACATGTTTGGATAAAGTAGATGAAATATTAAAACATAAATTAATTTAAGTTCATTACATATTTTTTGTTTTCTATATATTTACAATAAAAAATAAATTAAAAAATGTTTGATTTCATAAAAACTCACTTCAACCTTTTTATTTATTTATTTATATTTCATAAACATGAAATTTGAATGGTATTTATTCTTAAGAGAAAAAATCCTATTTAAGAAATAGTTGATGGTAATTATTATATGATATGATTTAGGATGATACATTAAGATAAATAAAAGTTGGGATTTTATAGAGATATAAATTTAAACCATGTGATATAATTGTGAACTATTGTCTAAAGTGAATTACTAGAGTATAATATAGAGAATATCAATCTTAACTTACTTTTTATAGCTTGGATTAATGTTATATAACAATACCTATAAGATTAAATTAATAGGGTTCTACATATGTTAACTTTATAATATGATACTATTCTTATTATAGTTCCAAGTCTATGTTATATATGGGTGGTTGAATTTATTGTTGATCATGTGGAGGGTATTTATATGAATCATTAAGAAAATGTTTGATTGAATAAATAATATTCACATGCTACATGTATTGTAGTTATATTTATTTTCTTAGAAAAAAATATTATAAGATTTGGCTTCATGTATGAGATACATTGGGTGTACAATTTAATGAATATACACATGAATGATTAATATCACACTAGATCCCACGATTTATTTATTAGTAATATTTATCTTATTAATTATACACTTTTATGATTATGAATTAAAAATTAGTAATAATTTTTATGCTACAACGACCCAAAAAACTACAGAAAAGGTTGTACAATTAATTATTAATTTTTTTCATAACTTTTTCATTCAATAATAATTGATTTTTTTTCATAAATTATGCACAAGATTTTAATAGGATATCAAAAATAGTTTCATCTATAGTTTCTAAATTTATTCAATATTATGTTGCATATGTTTTTTATCCATAGTGAATTTCTTATTTTGAAGAACAAGATCCTTGAAAAAAATATATATATATACTTATTTTCTGTATAAACTTTTCTAAATCTATCAAGGGTGATTTTGTGTCTTGATTTTTGTTTGTTTCTTTTATATATTTTAGACTTTTTTACTGTCAACAAACCTGATATTAATGGTTTTATTTGGGTTTAATTATTTACTTAATTAATGTTTCTTTTAATAGTTGAAAAATATTTGTTTTTAAATCTCAATATTATTTAATTCAATATATTTAAATAAGTTAAAAATTTCATATAATGAAAATATCAACTTTTTAAAATAGATATATTTTTTATAAATAAATTATTATTATCATGTATATAATAATTTATTTATATACAATATAAATAATGTCAACTTATATTAAAAAACATTTTTACTCATGGAAATTTGAAACTTTAATGTATTATGAGTTCGTATTTAATATTAAAATTTAATAAAATTATATATTTATTTAAAATAAATGGATACCATATTTAAAATTATAATGTCAAAATTAGGAAATATGCTTAATTGTTTTGGAAAAAATAAATTACTTTTCATGATGAATAGTGAAATACAAAAGTGATTAATAAATACTATAAAATATGATATACAGTATAACTTATGTTTATATTAATAAATTGTAAATAAATATCAATTATAAATGATGAATAAAAGGAAAAAATCATTTTTTACTAATTAAGGGTCATAATCCTTATAACATTACATTTCTTATAAATTTAGTAATTATTATTTTAAAAAATAATACCCATTTTTACATATAAAATGACCCCTCCAATAGTAAAATCATATCAATATTTAAATAATACATTCACTCTAAATGTAACACCCCAAAATTCCATGGTACACATCTCTTTGAATAATACAACAGCTTGCGTTGTACGCAGCTCCGAGTTCAAGCACACCACGACCAATCAAACTAGCTGTTAAAAAATCTGTTGTGAATAGAAATACCAACTTTTTAAAATGTTATAAATTTTATTTTTCGCAATAGAATTCAGTTTTCGATTCTAAATATCAAAATTATCTTAGGTTGAAATTTTGGTAATTTTCATGAAAACATTCAATTATTGATGAATTGTGAAAATCACAACATTATTATTTAAAACCAAAATTTTATTTAAATCATAATTATTTATATTGAAATTTATTTAAAAGTAAAAATATATAAATAATACCTATATTAGTCCAATTTAATTCATTTGAGTAATTTTATAATGACAATATATATATAAGATTTTGTTGATCTTTTTAACACCTTGCACCCACCTTCTAGGCACAATTGAAAATTTTCATAAAATGTAATTTTACAGCTTCTTTTAACATAATTTAAATAATATGATAGACACGGTTTTCATCATTATGTAAGATGTTGTTCAATAGGATAAAAATAATTTTTGGTGAATTGTTTCTTTTAAATTTTATTAACCATGGTTAAAAGTAAATAGAGTAATTAAAGGTAAAAATAATATTATTATAATATCAAATTACCCCAACATATTTCTTAAATGAATTGGATAATTTTTTTTCTACCAAAATCAACCATGGGACAAAAATAAGACTTTTTTGATCCATTTGGGTTAGATTAGGAAATATGATATATTTTATTTAATGAAGAGTTAAATGTTTTGTGTTTAAAGTTTAATAATTAAGTCATTTTTAATATATGGTTACACATAAGATAAATACGACTATAAATATTCATTATAAATATAAAAGTATATCCTACATCATAGTATTTTATTTACATTTTTTACATATTAAATAATTAAATTTATTTAGGATATAATGATGATGAAATAATTACCTAATTAATAAAAGATTAAAATAAATAATATTATAAATATTAAAATAAATTTAAATTGAAACTTTGATGCCATCCAAAAATTCTATAGGTGAATATGAAATGATAGGTCTAGTTCAATGTATATTATTTGAAGTAATAATGTTGTGATGAATTTCCAAAAAACCTAATACTAAATAGTGTCAAAATTGACAAAAATGAATTTTTAAAACAAATACTAGTTACAAAATTTTATAATAGTCTCATATTTCTAAGGATTGGCCAAATGACATAGATTATTCAACATAAGTAATCAATGAACCACTTTAGTTTCTCTTGCCATTTTATAGTAACCAGATTAACCATGTAGTATAAAAATTTAAGATGTCATGCTAAAAGATAAACTATTTAACAAAGAGTTAAATCTAAAAGATATGGTTATTCTGGTAACCTAAACATGTCAAAAACCTATTGGTTCAGAGTATTTTAACCCATCACCTCTTTAACCTCGAAATAAATCCATTAGGAGCAATTATAAACTGAAAATAAATTTTAAATCAATTAATATTTCAAGAATTTCCTAAAGTTCCCCTCATTTCTCTTTTAAAAGGGTACTTCCACTTCTCCTAAACTCACAACTCAAAAGCCATTTGTGTAAGGACCCGACCCCAATTACCTGGAGCCAGTGCCTTATTTGATTACACTGGAATACTTACAAGGATTACGGATCCTCAAAGACCATGTAGTTTAGTAGCTTTTGAAAAAAAAGATACATATATAAGTTTTACATTACATCATAAAGGAAAATACAACACTAATATGTTCCACTACAACATCATGTTTCCTAGATTGTGCTTGCAAGTCATTCATAATTTACTTCTTCATGTCTCATGAAAAATGAAACATAAGAAAGGGGTGAGATCAAAAGCTCAGTAACAGTATGAAATATAGTTGAAGATATCATAAACATAAGACATGGTGCATAATTGAAATGACATGTCTGTAATAAAAATCAACACACGTTATGGAAGGAATATGAGATGAGTAAATAATGCCATACAAAAAAATCATGGATATTATACTAGTCAAATATCAACATGAACATTCAATTACTAGCTTCATAATGAGATATTTTCATATGTCGGACATTCTGAAACAATTTGTCAAGGCCCCTGCCAAGATTTCTAATGATTAAGGCCTCGACCAAAATCTATATAACACATTGGGAAAGGCCTCATCAAAATTCCACATCTATTTGTCTCATTATACCTACTGATGCATCTATGGGATATAGAGGGACCCAACCATCACATAATAAGTCCAATTCATTCCTCTTATGAGCTAGGATAAACATAAACAATATATACATTCATATTGAAACTATCAAACGAAATGTAACTATGTTTCCCCAATCATTAAACATAAAACACTAAACATTCTGAGTAATATGGTGAATTGTTTTAGAATAGATCATCCACAATAGGTTTACTCATAAATCATTAAATGAAATATGGTATATGAATTCATAAATTATTAAACCCGATAATACATATGAATCAACAAGAGTGTTGAATCAAACGAAAATACTCTTATATACTCACTAAGAAATCTCGAGATAAATAATAATTTAATATTAAAAGAAGTGTTATTTTGGGAAATCTTTGTATTAAACCATAATTTTAGTAAGATTAAATTTTAATAATAAAATCAGTGTTTTTAGAAATATAATGGTTTCCAAAAAACAGATTATAGAGTTCCCTTGAAAATATATATGAATATGAGAAATTCCCGTGAATCAGGCTTGAATTTTTGAAATAGTTTGGAAGGTTTCTTCTAAAAAATGTTTCAATACATAAAATAGGGAAATATTATCAATGTTGTACATATATATAATACTCACACATAATTTTTGAGGAGTACATAACAATATATAACAATTTCGTTGAGTTAATTGGACAATGAAAGTAACCCGAATGAAAATGGAAGTTCGAGTGGAAACCCCTTACCTTAACTCCGAATGTGTTCCACTCTTGTACTTAAGCTCTAGGAATATGAAATTATAATTATTAATAACATATTTCAGAACCTATTAGACATGTATTTAGATTATCATAATTCTGTTTAGTTCATTCATGTATTTATTGATAAGTTATTGTATTTAATTTCATCATTCTTGAGTGTTTGTTTTCCTTATTTTTCATAATCGGTTCACTTGTTCTTAATTAATGAAGTGGTATGGATGTGAATATAAAGAATTAAAATTAAATAATATTTATGAACATCCATAATTTTTAACTGAAATTTCTATCTTTTGGTTACATGGAATGAGGATGAATCATTAGATGACAGTCACTTAAATTATTTGGCAGTATTTGGACTATTATGAACTAGTTTTGTCACGTAAATTAATAATATGTACACATTATGGTTCCTTAATATTAATTATATTTTAGTAAATATATTATAGTTAGGTTCAACTATAAATATGTTTTCATGAACAGTAATTAAGGAAAGGATTAGGAACAAAACTTTTCCATCCACAAAGGTTATAAATTAGAACCTCATGGACGTTGATTTTGTTTATAAAAATAAAAAAGAGGGAGTAAGAATATTGATGATGTTTATTAAATTAATATGATATAAATCCATTATATAGATGATACAGGATTTATCATGATCATTTGGATAGAGGAGGTGAGGAGGGAATACAAAAATAAGATAAAGTCAAATGAAACTATAAGAATAAGAAAGGTGTTTTGCCTCTTGAAATAACTTTCTCAAGAACCTCCTTAATGGATGGGGTTTTGGTCTTTTGGCAAGAAAAATAACTTCTTGGCCATGGGGAGTTAATAGGGAAGGGTATTTGGGTTGAACATTTCGAATCATCAAGGGTTAGAGGAGGAAAGAGAAGTGGTATTAGTGAGGGGCTTTTATGGTGGAGGAGAGGGGTAAATTTTGAATATTTAATTCTTTATTTTATTATTTCCCTCAAGACAACCAATAGTGTTGTTTCATGTGACCCCTAATAGTAATAAGTGCACGTGATTTCAAAAAATGTGTCCTTACATCACTTATGATGTCATAAATAGTGTATTGAACTGATAATTTGTATATACGGTATTTCATCGTATTTCACTATATAAAAAAAATTATAGAATTTCAGAAAAATACCAAAAATTTACCCTTACCATTTTCGACATGTATAATTCTAAAATAAACTCATTTTTCAAAATTTCTTTTCAAATTTTTATTAATTTAATTTTCAAATAAAGTAATAGTTAATTTGATAAATAACAATTTTAAAGGTGCAATTTGTTTTATATCACATTGAAAAATTAATTATGTTATCATTATCTTATTGACTTAAGAAAATAAAATAATACGTGTTTTTACTATTCATAAGGGTCATATTACTATTCATATTACTAATTATAATGGAATGTTACTATTCACCAAAAATCAAGTTTGTTCTATCAGACTCCAAATTACTTAGTAATCACAAATCTATATGACTGTTTTTGATATTTAAAACATAGTAGAGGAAAAGTAGAGTTTAACTTCTAGATTATAAAATGCACTCAAAATTTATTTTCAAAACCATGGGGTGTTACATTCTTCCCCCATTTAGAAATTTTCCCCCAAAATTTCATTTTACAATCTAGGCCAAAAACAGGTGGGGGTACTTTTCCATCATTGCTTCCTCCAGTTCCTATATTGCCTCTTCGTACTTATGTTTTTTCCATAGTACCTTGACTAGATGAGTTGTCTTGTGGCATAAAACATTGTCTCTTTGATCCAAGATTTTCACTGGCTACTTCTCATAAGAAAGATCATTCTTCAACTGTACCACCTCTAAAGAGAGTACATGTGAAAGGTCTGGCATGTACTTTTATAATAGGGATACATGAAAGAAATCATGTACTTTCTACATGGTGGTGGAAGTGCCAGTTGATAGGCCACAGTTCTAACTCGATCAATGATCTCTAAGGGGCCGATATACCTGGGACTTATCTTTCCTTTCCTCCAAATCCTCATGAAATTCTTCCATGGAGACATGCGTTGAAATACTAGGTCTCCAACTTTGAACTCAAGGTCTCATCGATCGTTATCTTCATAACTCTTTTGTCATCTTTGGGATGCATTGATATGCTACTGAATGGTTTTCACCCTCTCCACTATTTCTTCAACCAATTCATGTCATAACAGCTTTCGCTCACCGACTTCATCCCAACACACATGTGTTCTACCCATTTTCCCATAAAGGGCTTATTATGGGTCCATTCAGATGCTTGAGTGGGAACTATTGTTTTAGGTGAATTCACCTAGTGGAAGATGTTGATCCCATCCTCCATTGAATTCCATAGAACATGCTCCCAATATGTCTTCCAGTGTCTGAATAGCCTTCTCAGACTGGACATCAGTTTGAGGATGATAGGCCATACTGAATTTTAGTTCATTGGTTAAACCATGTTGTAAACATTTCCAAAACATTGAGGTGAATCTAGGATCACGGTCAGATACAATAGAGAGTAGTACACCATATAGCCTTACCACTTCATTGATGTAAATCCGTGCAAGTTGATCCAATGATAAGTCCTCTCGAATCGGGATAATTTGATATGTCTTTGTATGATGATCCACAATGACCTATATGGCATTGTTTCCTCTAAATGTCCTTAAAAGTCCTGTGAAAAAGTCCATGGTAATGCCCTCCCACTTCAATGATGGTATGGGTAGTGGTTGCATAATCCCCTTAGAATTTTGGCTCTCAGCCTTCACTTGTTGATATACCAGGAACTTTGATGTATATTCAGCAATATCCCTTTTCATATTGTCACACCAAATGATTTGTCTAATATATCGATATATCTTTATGATACCAGGATATATAGAGAAATTAGAGCTATGAGTATCATCTAACAGTTCTCTCTTTATCTCAGGAATTGTGGGAACACAAATCCTCTTCCTAAATATTAAAAATCCACCTTTATATGAGAATCCAGTCATCTTCCCATCATATATACCTTTAATTTTCTTTTCAAACTCTTCAACATCATCCTACAAACATATTATACTCTCCTGCAAAGAAGGATGGGAATAAATTTGAAAAAGCAGTGATGTGTTACCTTTATTGATAATTTTTATATCCGTCTTTACTTGATCCATGAACATAGGATCTGTTTCAACTCCCATCTTGTTCAGAATTCCATTGTCCTTTCTACTCAATGCATCTTCTACCTTATTTTCTATCATAGAGTGGTAATGTATTTTGAAATCATAATCTTTTAGTAGCTGAATCCACCTCCTTTGTCTCGTGATGAGTTCTTTCTGTGAGAATATATATTTCAAACTCTTATGATATGTATATATCTCACATTTTTCTCCCTAGAGGTAATGCCTCCACATCGTCAGACAAAGATTACCACTGCTAAATCAAGATCAAGAGTTGGATAGTTTTGTTCATGAATTTTTAGCTTCCTAGATTCATATGCAATCACCCCGTCATTATCCATAAAGACACAACCCAATCCTTTCTTTGATGCATCACTATAGATAAAAAACCCATCATTCCCCGATGGAAGGGTTATGATCAAAGGATTCACTAACCTCCTCTTCAATTCTTCAAAACATTCTTCACTTTCTTTTGTCCATAAGAACTTAAGTCCTTTCCGTGTGATCTTGGTCATTGGGTTGTCTAGATGGGCATTGTTTTGAATGAAATACCGATAATACCCTGCTAAACCAGTAAAACTACATACCTCAGTTACATTTGTGGGATTAGGCCATTGTTTCACAACCTTTTTCTTCATAGGATCTACATATATTCCATCCTTAAAGATAATGTGGCTATGAATGGAAATTGAAGAAGCCAGAAATCACACATTCTAAACTTACCATATAGTTCATTTGTTCTCAAAGTCTTCAGAATAGTGCGCAAGTGATTTTCATCTTCTTCATAGCTTTTAGAGTACACCAAGATATCATCAATAAACACCACCACAAATTCATCAAGATATTACTTGAAGAGTATATTAATCAAATCAATGAAAATAGATGGTGAATTAGTTAGTTGAAAAGGCATTACTATAAACTCGTAATTCCCATACCTGGTTCGGAATGCTGTTTTTGGAATGTCTTCTTTCCTCACACGTAACTGATGATATCCAGATCATAGATCAATCTTCAAAAAAATATTTGGATATATGATGTTGATCGAATAAATGATCAATTCTTGGAAAATGATACATATTCTTTATTGTAACATAACTGATTTCCCTGTAATCAATGCACAACCTCATAGACCCATCTTTATTCTTAACAAAAATAACAGAGGATCACCATGGAGAAATGCTAGGGTGAATAAATCCTCTATCACTAAATTAATCAAGTTGTTTCTTTAGCTTCATGAAGTCCACAGTGGCCATTGTATTAGGGATATTTGATATGGGCCTTGAATCAAGAATTAATTCAATGGAAAACTCAATTTCTCGCTCTGGAGGATGTCTAGGTAAATCCTTTAGAAAGACATCAATATATTCATGCACAATAGCTGCATCATCAATTTGAACATTGTTTTCCACAATAATATTTATTTCATTCTCTTCCTCCATGATAATTGAATTTAGTTGAACTACTGGGGGTGGATCTAGATAAGATTCAGGCGGTGACGTTTCTGCTCTATAGATAAGGTACACATTATCATCATCGAAAATTGTATCCTCCTTCTTCTTAAAATAAATTTTCAAATCATGGTTCGAAATCCAATCCATACTAAGGATTATATCAAATTCAATCCTTGGTATGACATTAATATCAGAAGATAAAGAACATTTATATTCTATAATGGGAACTTATTCACAAAAATTGGTTGCAATGATACTCCCCTTTAATGTTTTGACTGAGAACTCCCTTGTTAAATTCAATTGAAAATATCAAATTTTCATAGCAAACTGGGAAGATATGAAACAATGCGATGATACAGAATCAAATAAAGCATTGGCTATGTATGGTGAAATTATTAAAGTACCTAACACCACGTTATTCAGAACTTCAACCTCTACAGTTGTGATCGCATAAGCCTGTCCCGTCTCCCATATCCTTTTCTGTTGCATATTTCCATGATACTTTGGAAAATCATTAGCATAGTGTCCTATATCCCAAAAATTATAGCATTGAACATTAGTAGCCTTTTTATTCCCATTGCAATCACCTGCATGATGGCCTTTCTAACCACATTTGTAGAATACTCCTTTTCCCTTTAAGCACGCACCTGGGTGTTTCCTTACCCAATTATCACGGAGTGGAAAATTAACACTTCCCTTCTTCACTATTTCCATATATCCTTTCCCAGATTTCACAGCCACCCTCTTCTTTTTTTGATATCTTTTAAAGTCATAATAATTAGAGAATTATTTTTCTATCTTTATAGTACATGAATATATATCCTCATTGGATGAAAAACATTGGGATATCAGTGCCTGCCGAAGGAATGGCTTTAGGCCATCCATGAATTGATCAATTTTTCTCTACGTTTTTGTATGTAGTCCACAATATTTCTTGCTAACCTTGTGAAGTTGTCTTCATACTCTACAATATTATCAACTTCATTCTACCTCAGATTCAAGAATTGTCTCTCCATATCTGCTCTCTATTCGCGAGGAATGTATTTCTCTAGGAAGATATCTTTAAAATCTCTCCATTACATCTCTTCAATTTATTCCTCCTCCTTTGTGATTTGGATTAATGATGTAATTACCCGCCAATTATCATTGGCTTGAGAGTACAACGAATCATTACTAGGCTTTAATATACATCCCCGAGGCACCAAAGGCTAGCAATAAATTCTGAAGGATTTCAAAACAATTAGGGGATGATTTACTCTTTTTTTGAACATAACACAGATCCAACAACCATAACCAAACCAATCATCTAAATTTTACATGATAAAAACTAAGACAACTCAACCATTTATTTTATCATAAACCAACCATGAGTACCACAGTGGAAACCAACACTAAATTAGAGTAATCATCAGATAGACAAACTAAAAGACTAAAATATGACAACCCAACTCCATGATCCACAAGCTCAATGATCCAATCATCAAGAACCAGTACAAGTATCACGAAGTAGTGCAATAAACATGCGACAGTTTACCTTTTCCAACATCCCGATATATGACATATGCAAGAGCACTAACGTGCCAAAGTAGAGGGTGAGTAATGAAACTCAGTAGGTTTTACCCAATGACTTCCCAACCCATGCCTCTAGGATAAAACATGTTAACACATTTATATAAAACTATTTCTATAAAACAATTCCAACACGGTTCATGATATTACAAGCTCCATGTCAAAACCATTTTTTAACAAATCCTATCTTTCCCAAGAAAAGAAACCAAGCAATGTTTCCCAATCAAATTCCCATTTAAATTTTGGCACATTCATTCCATTTCACAAAGCCACACAACCAACCATGCATGCAACCTAGACCTCCCTATACTTGTGAGTGGTGACCTATCCTTCCACTAAGCCTTCACTTACGGTACTACCTTGATCGGGGTACTTCACGACCTTTTCCCTCCCTTTTGATGGGGGTAATTCTCGCCCTTATCCATCCCATCCTTTTGATGGGGGTACTTCTCACCCTTATCCATCCCAATGTATATGAACACCCACCACAACCCACGCAAATCCATGCCAAAGCGATGTGTGTTCAAAACCTTTCAATAAAGCATCTCAACTTTTATTGAAAACCATTCTTTTCAAGCAACAAAACCATACCCTATTTAAAATACCTATTTTAAATTTACTTCAACAAACACTTTCCAAAAACACACAATTTCCCTCACCCATTACTAAAAAGGAGTTTCAACCATTCTTTCACAGCAGATAAACAAACTATTTCAATCAATGAAAACAATTAGAAACTAAGCCTTCAAGTTCTAAGAAATGGGAATCAAGACTGAATCCACCTACCTCAACCAAATAGGTGAAACTGACCAAGAACCGGGTTGAAATACCATGAAACCTCCTTATATTCCTTCCCCTATCACCGACATGACCAAATCCCAACATAAAATTCATCCACTACCTTATATCTTCCCACCTTGGGTGTAGATCTAAGAATCCATCAAGAGGGAAGATGGATATCTAATAAAACTCAAGGAAACAAGACTTAACTTTATCAAAAGCCTCTAAACACCAAGGCAACCCTCCAGAATGCTTCTAAAATGCCTGGTAGTGTTCTACCACCTTCAGCAGAGAGAAATCCGGAGTTAGGTCCATCTAGGAGAAAAAACGTGTGGGTTAAATTATAAAACAGATTAGACCCTTAAAAATAGGTTCTAAGTTGACTTCGTGCATGGTTATTCCACACAGTTAGTCAAACCGTGCGCTAATCGTGTGGTAGTCAGTTCTTGGAAGGGGAGCTCCGCACGGCCTCCTCACACAGTTTTCCCAAACCGTGCGCACACCATGCGGTCTCCTCTGTCCAAGGTGAAACCACCTACAGGGCTTCAGCACGGTTTGGGAAAACCGTGCGAAGCCCATGCGTCACCACCTGTTTCCCTTTGAAACATTAAAAGTCTCCAAAAATTTCCCCAAACTTTCCTCATATAATTCATGGACTTAAAAATAATAAAACAAGGGTTACGTACAATAAACCGGGGGTACTACATTATCCCCACCATTGGCCTTTCCGTCCCCAGAAAGTAGAAAACCATTGCTTTCCTGAAAGTGTTATGGCTACTGCTCTTTCATTTCTTTCTCATGTTCCCATGTCACTTCCTGAATCGGACCATGTTGCCACAAAACCCGCACTAGACCGATGATTTTTTCACGCAAGAATTTATCTTGCCTATCCACAATCTGCACCGGTATATGTACAAACGAAGCATCAAGCTCCAGGTCAACGTGATCCCATATGATCACTTGGTTAGGATCGGGCTGATACTTCTTCAACTGAGATACATGGAACACATTATGCACAACATGAACCGTGGTTGTAATTATAACTGATATGCGACCATGCCAACCCGTTCTAGTATCTAAAAATGGCCTATATATCAAGGAGATAATTTTACCTTCTTCCCAAAATGATGATGTCCAAACCTAGTAGAGATTCTAAAAAAGGCATGATAACTCACTGCAAACAACAACGGTCTTTGATGGTGATATGTATAAGATTTGTGATGACTCTAAGACGTCTCTATCCTCTTTCTAATCAACTGGATCTTCTCTATTGTCTCTTGGACGAGGCTTGGTTTGACTAGTGATGTCTCACTTGTTTCCACCCAATAATGTGGAGAACGAAAAGGATGCCCATACAATTCTTCAAATGGAGCCATGTGTATTGAGGCCTAATAACTATTTTTATATGAGAACTATACTAAAGGAATTTTTTCTTACCACGATCCACCAAAATCCATTACACAAGCCCAAAAAAATTCTTCCAATGTATGTATAATTCTTTCGGATTGTCCATCCGTATGAGGATGATACGCCATACTCATATTTAACGGAGTTCCCAGGGCTTTCTGTAAGGATCGCCAGAAACGAGATGTGAACCTCAGATCTCTATCTAAGACGATGGGAACTTGTACACCTTTTCTCTTTACAACTTCTCAGATATAGATTTCTGAAAGATATTCCACCATATGGGTATCATGAATAGGGATGAAATGGGAAGACTTGTTAATCCAATCCACTATCACCCAAATTTAATCGTGTTTCCAGACCGTTATTTGAAGACCTATAATGAAATATGAATATATATTCTCCCATTTCCACACTGTAATTGTTAGAGACAACAATATACCTGCTGGCCGCTGATGTTCTGTTTTAACTTCCTGACAAGTTAATCACCACGAGACAAAGTCGACCAATATCCTTTTCATGCCTCTCAACCAGAACTGCGCCTTAAACACCTTATACATATTCTGTGTTTTTGGATGAACTACCCATCTAGAATGGTGGTAAGCATGAAGGAATTGTTCCTGAGTAGTTAAAGGTAAAACCATCTGATCTTGAAACCACAAAACTGAACTCCCATCCATATTCCATTCCTTAATGGTCTCCCCACCATTGAGTTTTGAACTCATTACAACATAGTCTACATCAGATGCTTGAGCCTCCTTTACTACCTCCACCAAATCAGGAACAAGCACAACTGGAATGAAAACGACAACATCATCTTGGTCTTCACATTCCACATGCATGTGGTCTAAGACCGACATCAACTGCCAATCATCTAAAGCTTCTTTCACTAACTGAGCATACGACTTTCTTCTTAATGCATCAACCACCGAATTTCCCTTACCTGGGGTATACATCAAGTAAAAATCGAACATTTGATGATACTTCATCCATCTCCTCTACCTCAGATTCAAATCTTGTTGTGAGAAAATGTGTTTCAGGATTTCATGATCTGTAAACATATTGAATTTCTCACAAAATAGATAATGTCTCCTTGTTTTCAAATCATGGACGACTGCAGCTAACCCCATATCATGTGTTGGGTAATTTTTCTCATGCACTCTCAACTACCTTGAACCATATGAAACCACATGATCTCTTTTCATGAGAACACAACCCATCCCTGATTATGAAGCATCACAATACACCATGAACCCAAGTCCTGATTCTGGAAAAATCAAGATAGGTGCCGATGTAATACGAACCTTTAGTTCCTGGAATGACATCTAACATTCTTCTATCCATTTAAATGGAGCATTATTCTTTGTCAGAGTAGTCATTGGTTACACTAGTTGTGAGAAATCATGCACAATGCGTTGGTAGTAACCTGATACACCATGAAAATTGTGTATCTCGAAGTCATACATTGGTGGTTTTCATGAAAGAACAACTTCTATTTTTTGGATCCACTGAAAAACCTTTCTCAGAAACAACATGGCCTAGAAAGCATACCTCTTGTATCCAAAAATCACACTTTGATAATTTGGCCTAAAACTGATTGTCTCTGATGATTTCCAACACTATCGCCAAGTGTTGCTCATGCTCAACCCTTGTTCTTGAATACAACAATATGTCGTCCACAAACACCACCACAAAAGAATCCAGATATCTCAGAAATATCTGATTCATCAATGCCATAAAGACTGTTCGTGCATTCATAAGACCAAACGGCATGAATACATATTCATAGTGGCCATATCTTCTTTTGAAGGCTGTCTTTGAAATATCCTCTTTGCGAACTCGCAACTGGTGATTTCATGACCGCATGTCAATCTTAGAGAACCATTGAGCTCCCCTCAATTGATCAAACATGTCATCATTACGTGGAAGTGGATATCTATTCTTTATAGAAACTTGGTTAAGTTTATGATAATCAACACATAGTCTCAAAATCCAATCTGATTTCTTTACAAACAAAACATGTGCTTCCCACAGAGACAGGCTTGGATGAATAAAACCTTTTTTGCAGTTCTTCCAACTACACATTCAATTCCATTAAATCTGTTGGTTCCGTCCTATATGATGGAATTATGATAGGACTGGTCCCTGGAAGGAGGTCAATCATAAACTCCACTTCTCTTACAAGTGGTAACTATAAGATGTTTTTAAGAAAAACATCAGGAAATTTAGATACGACTACTGGAAAACTGTTATTTGGGATCTTGTCCTTCGATTCCAAGTTTAGCGCAACCAACTGGTAAGAAATCGTTGACAGTACTATGGCCAACAAGCCCATTGCACATTCATTAACCACACTTTCTTCTCTAAAGAGATGCTTGACACTATCCTCAGTCACAAAACTGATCGTTCTGCAATAATAGTCGATCTGAGCCATGAACTCTGTCAACCAATCCATTCCTAGGATTATATCATAAACATCCATCTCCAGCATAGAGAAATCCAATTTCAGCTCAACTCCATCAACAGTTATAGAACAATCTCTACACACAAAGGCTCTACCCTTTCTTTCACAGGGAGGAGTTTGAAGTTTTACCGCAGAAGGAATCATTTCAAGTTTTATGTTAGTAAATTAGAAATACGAGAAGAAAGAAAAGAATATGATGCACCAGTATCGAACAACACATGAATGAGCGTATAATTTAGAGGAGTCATACCTCTCACCGTAGATGGTCCAGAATGGTCGTCCACAATCACCTCTTCTGTTTTATAAAATTTCTTTATTGCTTCACTTTTCTCCTTATTTCCTTGTTGGTATTTCCCTGCCTGAGGAGTCATGGTATTCTTAGAATCACCATGGCTAGCTCTATTCTTTTGGTGAGATTGATTTTTCTCTCCTCGCCCTGTCTAAGCATAAGATGTTTGCGACACCTGAGAAGTATCACGAACAACCGACCATGGAGCACTACGACAACATCGCTAAATATGCCCATCTTGTTGCAATTGTGGTATGCTCTCGGTGGTGTTGTACATTATCGTTTCATGTGATCAATCGAGACACATTGAAAACACCCGGCTTTCATCATGGGTCATGGAGGACGATTCACCGATCTAGCCGTCTGATTCTAATTCACACTCCCACCTTGGAAGTAGATTTCCCTCTTCCACTTGTTCCCAGCATAATAGATCCCACTCGTTCCCATGGGAATCATCATCCTTCCTCCTACCATAACTCCTGAGATGTCTCTTTCATCTATTTTTTATCTATTTGCTATCTCCGTATAATTTGTAATTCATAGCACAACTATTTTCGAGTGAATATCCTATTGCAACACCGATTCAATGATGCATGCCTTCAGTGATGCACTTGCAATATCTTCTGGTGCAAAGAACACTAAATTCATGAATTTAGCCGCATTCTCCATGATAGAGTGATTCTCTGGCTTCAGGCTGAAAAAGTCTCTCGTCCTCTAGATCTTGAACGTGTGAGGATAGAATTTTTTATTGAACAATTACTCAAATTCCTCCCAGCCCAGGCCTTGATCCACTATAGCCTACACCAATAGCTCCCACCAATATTGTGAAAGATCCTCCAGCATATACATCACCAACTTTACTTTCAGTTCTTCTAGTGTGCCGATGAAATTGAAGATACTATTCATCATAATCAGCCATACCTCCGCCCTTTCTAGTTCAGAATCACCATAAAAGATGGGTGGATTCTGCTTCTAGAACATGACAGAATGGTCTACATGGCATGAATCATCGCTTCAATTCCATTTTTACACATCCTGAAACCCTTTAAATATACTTTGGACTAGTTTTTGGTTCACCTGTGGATTAAGTGCGACCACATTCCCTGCAACCTCTTCCATTTGGTTTCTACGACGCCTAACGGGTGCCATTTTCTATACAAAAAATGCACGCCGTTAGTCTTACTTCCTAGAAACTAAAGGCTTATCATTTCAATTTCTATCACATCACTATCACAACATTGATTTCCAGATATCCTATTTTTCCCCATTTATGCATTTCTGAAAAATCTTTTCATTCTATTGAAAATCAATCCATTTTCAAAATACATCAATCATTCTCATATGAAAGTCATTCATTTGAAAACAAGTTAAATTTTTTTTCAGAAATCAAAATGTTGCATCAAATCATAATCCATTTCTCAAAATGATATATGCACTCCTAGTGGGATGTAATTCCTCTAATGCATGTCATGCTCATCTCATTTGCTAAACCCCTAAAAATGAGATTTGTTATCCTATAAGTGTCTCCAAAATACTTATGTACCCAACTCCCTGGTAACTTGATGTTCAACATAAAAACGTGAGATATGTATTTTTATGCTATACATTCAATGTTTTGACAGTCCTACTCCTTCCTACGATGACCAACCATGGAATAGACACGTAATAATTTGACGCCAAGACCAACAAACACTGATGAATACTTGTTCCACAATGAAAGTAACAAGGTGATTGCATTTATACCCTAAGGACCGAACAAACTGATACCATTTATAATGACCTGGCAAATCTCATTTTATTGAGAGTACAAGGAATCATTACTAGGCCTTAATCGACATCCCCAAGGAGCCAAAGGATGGGAATAAATACCAAAGTGTTTCAAAACAATTGGGGGACGATTTAACCTTTTTTTTGAAAAAAACACAGAGCCAACAACCATAACCAAACTAATCAACTAAATAATGAATGATAAAAACTAAGATAACTCAACCATTTATTTTATCATAAAACAACCAAGAGTACCACAAACGAAACCAACACTAAATCAGAGTAAACAGCGGAAAGAAAAACTAAAAGACTACAAGATGACAATCCAACTCCATGCTCCACAAGCTCCAAGCTCCAATAATCATAAACCAGTCCAAGTATCACGAAATAGTGATATAAACATTCGACACTTTACCTTTTCCAACATCCCGGTATATGACATCTGTAAGAGCACCAACGTTCCAAAGAAGGGGGTGAGTAATGAAACTTAGTAGGTTTTCCCCAATGATTTTCAAACCGATGCATCTAGGATAAAACATGTTATCACATTTATATAAAATAATTTATATAAAACAATTCCAAAACGGTTCATGATTTAACAAGTTCCATATCAAAACCATTTTCCAACAAAACCAATCTTTCTCAAGAAAAGAAACCATGCAATGTTTCCCAATCAAATTCCCATTTCCATTTTGGCACATTCATTCCGTTTCACAAATCCATACAACCAACCATGCACGAAACCTCGACATCCCTATACTCGCGATTGGTGAGTTATCCTTCCACTAAGCTGTCACTTAGTGGAAAACCCTGACAGGGGTACATCACGCCCTTATCTGTCCCTTTTGATGGGGGTATTTCTCTCCCTTATCTATCCCAACCTTTTGATGGAGGTACTTCTCGCCCTTATCCATACCAATGCATATGAACACGAACCACAACCCATGCAAATCCATGTCAAATACAATTCCTCTAAAAACCATTCAATAAAGAATCAAACCTTTTATTTAAAACAATTCCATTCAAGAAAAAAAATCATACCCAGTTTAAAATCACCATTTTTAATTCACTTCAACATACACTTTCAAAAACACACAATTTCCATCACATGTAACATAAAAGGGGTTTCAACCATTCTTTCATAGTAGATAAACAAAACATTTCAATCAAGGAAAAAAAATTTGAAATTAAGACTTCATGTTCTAAGAAAGAGGAATCAAGTGTGAATCCACCTACCTAAACCAAATAGTCGAAACCAACCAAGAACCGGGTCGAAACACCATGAAACCTCCTTAGATTCCTTCCCCTATCACCAAAAAGACCAAAACCTGACTTAAACGTCATCCACTAGCTTATATCTACCGACATTGGGTGTAGATATATAGATCCATCAATAGGGAAGAATGATATCTAAGAATACTAAAGGAAACGAGACTTACCTTGATCAACCAACCTCTAAATGCCAAGGAAACCCTCCCGATCGCTTCCAAAATGCCTGGTAAGTTCTCTCCACCTTCACCGGAGAGAAATACCATGTTAGGGTCATCTATGAGGAAAAACAATTGGGTTAAATTATAAAACACATTAGATCCTTAAATATAGTATCTAAGTTGATTACGCGCACGGTTAGTCCGCAGGGTTAGTCAAACCATGCGCTAACCGTGTAGTAGTAAATTCTTGGAAGGGGAACTCTACACATCCTCCTTGCATGGTTTTCCCAAACTGTGTGCACACCGTGCGGTCTCCTCTGTCTAAGGTGACACCACCTGCACGGCTTCTGCACGGTTTGGGAAAACCATGCACAACCCGTGCATCACCACCTTTTTCCCTTGGACACTTTAAAAGTCTCCAAAATTATCCCCAACCATTCCTCATATGCTTCATGTACTTAAAAAGCATAAAACAAGGGTTACTTACAAAAAACCATGGGTACTAAAAATGACCACCACAGATCCGCTTCTCCCGATAGCCTATTTACTACCATGAAGACCTTCTCTCTTTCATTACATCCCAAAGTACGAAATATCTTGTTGAGGGAACTTATCCCCTGCTCAGCTAAAAATTGGTTTCTAGTCCCATTGAATGATGGTGGATGTTGTCTTATAAAGAGATCTAGTATAGCTCCTCCATGTGGTGGATCTGGATGCTCTATACAAGCAATGTTATTATTCATAACCTGAGCATGTTGTCCCAATATATTTATGAGTTTCTCAGCACCAGAGCCAACATCATTATCTTGCATCAGAGGAAAATCCCTACAAGTGATATGATCATTCATGTGATTTCTATTCCTTCCACTAGGCGCCAATTCTAAATAATGGCATACACTAGATTAGGGTATGAATCTTAATTTATAATCTCAATGTAGAAAAATACTAAGCATAAATTGAAATTCAACTCATAGCTAATCTCTTAATCATAAACATGGTATCTTTGAGGAAACAATTTTCATTTAAATCCTTCATAATGGCTTGTAATAAAAATTTGAATTATCCTAAGTGTATCCCCTGAGAGTTTCATAACCAAGAGTGTAGTAATGAACGTTATTTGTATACCAGGATACAATGTGTGAATCCCAAAACTCCTTGTTGGAGCTTTCACTCCTAGGTATATATGTGAGAAAGCCACCTCAAACTTCTCGTATCCAAATAGGGATTTATTTCATGAATGATCAACATTATCTATTCATTACCAAAATACCCGGACGTTCATGTATGTTTATCCTCAAAGACTCAATTAGGTATTCTTCCATAATCTACGTTTCCATGTTTTCTACTAAACTTCCTTTGATACCAACTGTAAGGACCTGACCCTAGTTTCCCAGAACCGATGCCTTATTTGATTACGTTGGAATACATACAAGGAATACGAATCCTAAAGGACCAAGTAGTTTAGTAGAATTTCGAAACAAGATTCATAAATCAGTTTAACAATACATCATAAAGGGAAATACAACAATAATTTATTCCACTAGCAACATCATGTCTCTATGATTATGCATGCAAGAAATTCAGAATTTACTTCTTCATGTCCTTTGAAAAACAAATCATAAGAATGGGGTGATCTCAAACGCTTAATAAGTGTACGAAATATAGAAAAAGATAGCATAAACCTAAGACATTCTGCAAAATTGATAACACATTCCTTTAATAATAAACTTCCACACATCATGGTAGGAATATGAGATGAGTAAATAATTCCATAATGAAACATAATCATAGGTATTATAATTGTCTAATTACAACATGAACTTCCAATTACTAGCTTCATAATGAGGGAAGTGCATATAACCGAAATGCTAGAACATTTTTTGAAGTCCTCGGCCAAGACGTTTAATTATTAAGGACTCGACCAAAATCCATATAACCCATGGGGAAAGGCCTCAGCCAATTCTAAGTCTATTTGTCTCATGAGACCTACAGATGCATATAGGGGATATATCGGTCCCCAAACATCACATAATAATCCCAATTCATTCCTCATATGAGAAGGGATAAACAAAAACAACACATACATTCATATTGAAACTATCATAGGAAATGTAACTATCATTCCCCAATCATTAAACATTATACACTAACAATTCTGAGTAATATGGTGAATGGTTTTAGGATAGATCATTCACAATAGGGTTATTAATAAATCAAAAAATCATATACAGTAGACGAATTCATAAATTATTAAATCAAATAATATATAAGAATCAACAAGAGTGTTGAATCAAACAAAAATACTCTTATAAAATCATTAAGCAATCTCGAGATAAATACTATTTTATTTTGAAAAGAAGAGTTCTTTTGAAAAATAATTGTATTATACCAAAAGTGTAGTAAGATAGTATTTTAATAAAATAATAATGTTTTTATAAATATCATGGTTTCCAAAAAATATATTATAGAGTGCCCTTGAAAATAGATATGAATTTGAGAAATTCCCTTGAATTTGGCTTGAATTTTATAAACATTTTTGAACATTTTTTTGAATCATGTTTCAATCCATAAAAGAGGGAAGTCTTCTGGTTGATATATATATATATAATACTAACAGATAATTTATGAGTAGTACATTACAATATATAATAATTTCATTGAGCTAATTAGACAATGAAGGTAACCCGAATGAAAATGGATGTTTTGGTGGAAAACCATTACCTTAACACCGAACATGTTCCGTTCTTCCACATAAGTTCCATGAATATGAAATTATACTAATTAATAACTTATTTAAGAAACTATTAGAAATTTATTTAGTTTATCATAGGCCATGTTAGTTCATTTATGTCGTTAATTTTATGTTATTGTATTGAATCTTGTCATTCTAGAGTGTTTGTTTTCCTTATTTTTCATAATCGGATCACTTGTTCTTATGTAATATAGTGGTATGGATGTAAATCACTACAATTTAAATTAAATATTATTTATAAACATCCATAATTTTTAGTTTCCATTTCTATAATTTGGTTACATGTTATGAGGATGAATCATTAGATAACAATCACTTCAAATATTTGGCGGTATTTGGACTATTATGAACTAGTTTTGTAACATAAATTAATAATATATACATATACTGGTTCATGAATATTTATTAGGTTTTAATAAATATAGTATAGTCTAGTTCAGCCATAAATATGGTTTCATGACCAGTAATGAAGGAAATATTGGATAAATAAATATCGTCATCCACAAAGGTTATAAATTAGAACCTCATGGATGTTGATTTCGTTTACAAAAATAAAAGGGAGGGAGTAAAAATATTGGTGATGGTTATTCCATTCACAGGATATAAATCCATTATATATATGATATAGGAGTAATCTTGGTCATTTGGACAAAGGAGGTGAGGAGATAATAACAAAATAAGATAAATTCAAATGAAACTAAAAGAAAAAGAAAGGTGCTTTACCTCTTGAAATAACATCTTAAAGAACATCTTTATGAGAAGAGATTTTTGTCTTTTGGAAAGACCAAGAGCTTATTGGTTATTGGGAGTCACTATGTAAGGGTATTTGGGGAGAAAATTGAGGAGTTTCATGTCTTAGAAGAGTGAAGAGGAGATGTATTGGCGGGGGGTTTTATAGTAGAGGCGAGGGCCAAATTTTTAATATTTAATTCATTATATTATTATTTACCTCAAAACAACCAATATTGTTGTTTCATGTAACCCCTAATAGTAGTTAGTTCATGTGATTTTGAACCAAGTGGCCTTAAATCACTTATTATGTCATAAATAGTGTATTTAAATGATAATGTGGATATACGGTATTTTATTTTATTTTACTATTCATAAAAAATTCTAGAATTTCAGAAAAATACCAAAAATTTAGCCCCACCATTTTTCAATGTGTAACATTGAAAAATGGACTCCATTTTTCAAAATTAATTTTCTAAATATTATTAATTTTATTTTTCAATAAAAATATACTAAATTCGATACATAACAATTTTAAAGGTGCAATTAGTTTCATATAACATTAAAAAATTAATTAAGATCACATTCTCTTATTACCTTATGAAATTAAAATAATATTAGTTTTCTACTATTCAGCAGGGTTGTATTACTAATCATATTACTATTCATAAGGGTATGTTACTATTCACTAAAAAATCAAGTTTGTTCTAGCAGACTCCAAATGACTTTCTAATCACAACTCTAGATGACCATTTTTCTAAAATCAAAACATAGAAGTGGAAAAGTTGAGTTTTACTTCTGGATTATAAAATGCACTCAAAATTTATTTTCAAAACCTTGGGGTGTTACAATTTTGCACCACCATCCCATCTCAATTCTCCTCTAAAATACCCTCACTTCATCCTAGTGGCCATACATTGATCAGAAATCCACCCAACAGATCCCTTTTGTTCAAATTAGAAGGAAGCACCTGATGAATAGGTTATTTTTTTATAAATTCTTTAAAAGTTATTTTCTTCTTCCACTTCCTTATTATTTGTTGTTTCGATAATAAAATAAAAACTCCACTACCTTCTACATACTGTGATTTTATTATTCATATGGTACAACCATATTCATTATTCTATCCATCCTATGAATGAAAATGTCATCACACGTGCGTATATATGGATTACCTTCCATCCAATAGCCCAAAGGCCTTCAATTTTTATTTTATTAAATGACAACCGCCCTTTTTGAATGAATAATTGGGGGAAAACCAAAGACATCAATGATATAAAACAAATCATGAACCAAAGGTATAGTGAAACAAACCAAACTAACAACATGAAGAAACCCCTCCCCAGTAAATGATCATGGAAAGATCTTCACCAGTGCAAGACTAGATGAAATTAATTGTCCTATTCTAAATAACATGCCTGATCTGATGGCTTATTCCATACCCTATCAAATTTCCAAATCCATAAAGCACATAAATAATGTATCTGTGCTATGGAACCTCCTATGGGGCCTGATCTGTGAGGATGAGTATGGGTGTAACAATGTACCAAGTGTGCTAAAAAATCTTTCCACCATTTGACAAAACAAAATAACCTCCAACAAAGACCATTGTAGACCAACCCCAACGTACTACTTTTGACACTCTCACAACTGCAACCAATGACGTCCAGATGGAAGTCCAAAAATTGGGGATCGAGTAATCATCATCTAGGACTGGATAACCCAACCCCACGCAAATAGAACGCCCCAATGAGGGTATTAGGGTCTTCCTGAAAGAGAAATGCCACTCTGGGCAAGGATCTGATCCGATTAGAACTGCGATGCATTTTCACTTGGTTCAAACACAAGACTCATGGTGATAGGGAGAAAATAGAAGGACCATTGTTGTTGAAACATGACAATCCAATTACCAGATCAAGACAAAGAGAGAAGTCACAACATTGATCATAGAATTAAATAAATTAAAAACCCTATATAATTTGAAACTGAGGAGCCTCCCCCCTCCTAAGAACTATAGATCTGGCCAGATCCATACTAGAAACCTGTTGGAAGCACACCTAGTCATGCCGGACCAGGCCCACTCCAACACCTGAACCATTAGAGGGACCACAAGGAACCCAGGACACTCAAGTCTAACCTCTAATGAACTGAAAAGGTGCAGTGATTCCAACCTCACTGTGGCTTGAATTTGAAAAAATGACTCGGCAAGCAGAACACCAACGAAAGTGTTCCACTGCCGCTGTAAGAGATCCATGCCTAAGCAACGAACACACCAAGTGGAAACCACTACCGCCGTAGGAGATCCATGACTGACTGAATAAACCAACTCTGATTTGAACCCACTACTGCCTCAATTAGATCCTGATCTGAGAAAAGACACCCATGCTTCCATGAGTAGATCTCGACTATAGTAATGAATCCCATTCTAAGTCAAGCCCCCTACCACCACGAGAGAGAACGCGAAGACACAAAATGATTCAAACCCACCGCTTCTAGATGATGCCACCACCGACCCGAGAAGTTACCAGCCTAGAAGGGGGAAGGAAGAAAAAATTTGGGAGAAACCCTAGGTTTTGTATAGTGAAGAGGGAGAGGACTCTTTGAGGATTTTTACCACAAATTTTCCCTATGTACGTATTACCATATCCTCGTCATCGTGTAGTTGTTTAATCAATACTTAATTATTTCGATGAGTATAATAATGAGTATAATTGTTGTAAATAATAAATTTAACATGTTAATTATTCTATAAATATAATATACCATTCAATTACATACAATTTCACCATCAATAGAATGATATTGTCTTTCATTTATATGTATGGATTACCGTCCCTACAACGCAATTATATTTCATTCTCCATCATAACGATTCAAGAATAATTTATATTTGATGATTAAAAATAGTGTATAAGAACATAATATTATTTAGGATATGAATAAAACACATCCTCTCCCTATAAAACATGACTTTCGTATCAAAACATATAAAGGAAAAAAATTAGTTAACACTTGAAACAATGATACAAATGAAATATTATTAACAAATAAAATATTAGAGAATCATATATGATAACATATTTATATATATTGTTATTTAATAATTTAATAAAAATTATTTATCTATTATACAATAGGTTAACAAACCCTCTACTAAGGAAAAGTATAAGGTAAGGTTTAATTTTAAAATCACATTATTATCTGAGGTTGTTTATACATAAATATCCACTATGACATCTTTATCATCTACTTATGTGGTTCTTAAAAATTTATTTTAATTAATTTTTTACTATTTCCTAGACTATGGGATAATGTTATTTTCACCGTTGATTAAATTTTTATAACATGTTTTGAAAATAATCTTTTCGTTATTTTCTAAATGATGTCCTTTATATCCTTTTTGGAAAATGAAAGAAATAATGTTTTTAACACATACTGAAAGTATGCCTATTTTCCACTGTTATAACACCTTATAAGCGTCCATTACTTGTTTATAATAACATTTTCAAAACAATTTCTTGCTTTTGAAATTCCACGACTTTTGAATTATTTTTAAGTTGAATGATATATTTCCCCCAAACAGTTTTTGGATTGATTTCATCTATATCTACATCTATTGTTTGAATCTATCTTTAATTGAAGTTGATTTATTATAATTAAATATTATATATTGTATTGATAGTTTTATTATATCTTTGACTATAGATGTTCTATTTTTATGTCATTCATGGTTAATCGTTAGAGTAATATCATTTTTTATGTTTGTTTAATATGAATTTTTATATTATGTTTCACTATTTTCATATGAGGAATGCATTGGTCCTAATAATTGTTGGGTGGGGCCTGCTATTGCCCCTCGATGCATCGTTTGGACTCATGAGACTGACTAGTGTCTTGAAACATGTCCATTACAATATTTATATTTGTAGTCTTGGCTTAAGGACTTGACTATGTTGTTATAATATCCTGCATTATGCATTCCATCATTATGAGATTCTTTATTGATATTAAATGTGATTATTCGTCTAGTAGAATATAGATGTTAATATGTAAATGGAATTATTTGATTCTCTTTTCCATATTATGCTGAAGTTTATGTTTAAAAGGATTTTATTTTCTTATACATTGGATTAAATTTTTATACTTATTTTTGATAGTTTCCACTATATTGATGTCTTTAGTAAGCATCTAAGCTCACCCCATTCTTATTTTTTTTATCACGATGTCTAGAATTATATTATGACTGACCTATTGGGATATGAAATGGGATATGATTGTGTTCAAAGAAGACAAAATGTTGTTTTTTTATTTCATAATTAAATGTAAAACTTACGTATGTTTCTAGTACTTCCAAGGCCACTAAACTGATCAGTATTTCAAGACTCGATCTCTTGTTCTCATGCCAATCTTATGTAATAATGTGCCAACTCTGGCTAACTGGGGTTGGGCTAGTGAATTTGGTATTAGAGGATGTTTTGTACAATCCTTGGAAACTGGATTTAGAAAAAATTAGATTATAGAACATTATATTATGATAGAATATGAGGATTAGTATAAAATAACATCCAAATTTTTTGGCAATGTAGATATTATATGGGTTTTCCTAGAAATACATACATTTATCGATACTACTAGTGGGCGTGGTTCAGACACATATGTACCTAGAAATGAAAACTCCAACAAGAAGTTTCTTGCTTGACCTGGTATATCCTAGTACCTAAAAATGGGCCTTACTGCCCACATGGTTTGACACTCCCTATGGATATTCTTAGTATAATTCCAATTTTCTTTGAAAATCATTGTGAAGGATTTAGGAGTAAATACATTCACAAAGAAAGTTTTTTTAGGATTGTGGTTTATATGCATAACCTGTTCAATTTATGTTAAGTATTTTTAAAGTTTGGAAATATGCATTGCGATTCATAAACTAATATATTGTATGATATTTTATATAAATGGAAACTAGTGGAAGGAATGAAAACTATATCAACAAATGTAATCCATTTAGAAATTTCCCTCCAATTCAATATAATTATAGTGGATCTTGTGATACAAATGGTAGTGAAGAGCTTATCATGAAATTGGGAAAACACACTCAGGTTATGACTAATTACCTGACCCATATAGAGCACCCGGATCTACAATGCAGAGGATAAATGTTAAATTGATTCATGAGATAGAAAACAAAAAAAATCAACGAAACTAAAATTCCATTTTTAGCTGATTAATGGATAAGTTACTTAGAGAAAATATTTCATTCTTTGGGTGGAGTGAAAAGGTAAAAGTTTTCAGAGAATTTTATCACCTCTTAGGACATGTAGATCAATTGTGGTCATTAATTAAAAACACAAAAGTTGATGGAGAAGTATCAAATATGTAATAGAGGATGTTTGAAGAGTATTTACAAGAAAAATACATTCCTCCTCAACATCAAGTATATATGGAATTTTGATTTCTGAGTATGAGGAAAAAGGATAATGAAAATATAGCAAAGTAAGAGGCAAACATGACTAGGTTAGCAAGGCATGGTGAAGATTATATACATAATCCACAAAGTAAGATTGATTGATTCATTGATGGGTTAGATCCATTTCTCCAATGAGTGTTAGTCTCACAATCCTTCTCATCGTATGAAGATATAGTCTCATGTGATATGATGAATGAATAGGAATTATCAAATTCTTATGACTTTAAAGTGAAACAAGAAATGAAGATATCTACTGAACACTCTAGAAAAATAAATAAGGTGAATAAGGGTACAGTTAACATTCCATCATTCAATAATTATTGTAAGAAACCATTTTTTACCTGACTAACGGGGATGGGAGTTTGTTACAAGTGTGAATAAAAAGGCCACCACGGTCATGATTGTAAGGGCAAGAAAGAGTCCATAGATGTTAAATTCTACAACTTTAAAGAAATGGGGCATTATGAAAATTAATGTCTTAAGCATCAAGGATGTTATATCAGAAAAGGCTAAGTAAAAAATACCAAGATTATGCGGTCACAACTGCTGAGGTTTATGTTCTTGATGAAATGGTGGAAGGTACTTTAATCATTTCCTCAAAATTATACAATTCTATATTTGATTATATATCAATGTATTCTTTCATATCTATTCATTTTGTCAAGAAAATTAGATATTTTTAATTTGACTTGACAAGGGAGTAGTCAGTTAAAAATCTTAAGGGAAATATCTTAGTAAAAATGTTTTTTTCAATCAGTTACCATTAGGGCATTAAACTGAGCTTTATATACTAATCATATTTTCATATCAATGATTTAATTTGATATAATCCTCGTTTTAGATTGGATTTCAGACACTGATTTGAATTTTTATTGTAAGAAAATGGAACATACAAATTTTTATTATGATAAAGGTTTCCCTATATTTAGAACAAAAACATCACCATCCAATTCTCATATAGATCCACCCTCTGTAGCTATACTAAATTCAATTATTGGAGAGGAAGTGATTTAAATAACTATGGGTGTTTAAAGTAATTTTAAAATAGTGGATGTAACTATTTGTGCAAGAATATTTTTATGTGTTTCTAGAGGATTTACATGGACATCCTCTAGAAAGGGAATGTAATTTTTCCATTGACATAATTTCTAGTTCAATGCACATATCATAGAACCTTTATAGAATGGCCACATTGGAATTAGTGGAACTATATAAACAACTAGAGGAATTGAGTAATGAAGGATTTATTCACCGTATTGTTTCCCAAGGGAAATCACATGTTCTTTTTGTTAAGAATAATCATGGATCTAAATGGTTGTGCATTAACTATAGGGAGATCAAAGCTATAATAATAAATAACAAGTATCACATACCTCGCATTTATGATTTATTTAATCAACATCATTGAACTCAAATTTTAAATTTTTTTTACCTTTGATCTGGATATCATCAGTTGTGTGTGAGGAAGGAATACATTCCAAAGACATCAATTCAAACCAGGTATGGGAATTATGAGATTATAATAATGCCTTTTGGACTGAAAAATTTACCCTATGTTTTCATGGATCTAATGAATAGAGTTTTCAAGTAATATCTTGATGAATTTGTAGTGGTATTTACTAATTATATCTTGATTTACTCAAAAATCTATGAATGTCATGAAAATTACTTGTTCACTTTTCTGAAAACTCTTAGATGAAATGAATTATATGTGACATTTAACAAGTGTAAATTATCGTTTCAAGAAATTTATTTTCATGGCCATATTATTTTAATGGTTGGAATCTCTATTGATATTTCAAAAGAAAGGGTAATAAAAGAATTTCCAACACCAATGAGTATAAATGACGTTTATAAATTTATTGGTTTAGTAGGTTACTATTGGCGTTTCATCCAGAATTTTGCCTGATTGGAGAACCCATTAACCATTATCACACTTAAAGGGGTTAAATATATTGGGACAAAAGTGTGTAAAGAATTTTTTGAAGAATTGAATAAAACATTATTCAATGCTCTTATATAGACTCTGCCATAGGGGAATGATGAATTTGTTATTTATAGTGATTTTCAAATAAAGGAATTGGTTTTTTCCTTATGCAGAATTATAGAGATACTTCCAATGCATCGTGGTATCTAAAAATTCATTAAAAAATACAATCCTACTAATGATATTGAGTTAGCAGCTATAATCTTTTCTCAGAAGTTATGGACACACTATCTCTATGGTGAAAATGTGAGATATATATTGATCACAAGAGTTTGATATATATTTTCTCACAGAAATAACTCAAAATGTTGAAATTGAGATGTCTTAAACTACTCATGGATTACAAATGCACAGTACAATACCACCCAGGGATGGAAAATATGGTTCCGAATACTTTGAGTATAATGTATCAGGACGTTTTGACCAAGATGAGATTTGGAAGGGATCCTTTTTTCATTGATATAGTAAAGAACGATATTGTAATAATAATGGAAGGTGAAACATCAATAATTTTTAAATGCTTTCCAAACTATATTTACTAGAAAGTATAAAAAGTTCTAAAATAGAACATGAAGAGTTTTAAAAGAAAATTATAGCTATGAATGATGGGAGATTGATTGACTTTGTATATGGAGATATAATTCTGAAATTTTGGATGATGCTTTATGTTCCCGACACAACTGATCTAAAAAGGGAATTGTTGGTTGATGCTCATAGATCCAATTTCTCTGAATACCCTGGTAGCACTAAGATGTATAGATATTTAAAAGAACACTTTTGGTTGGACAAATGAAGAAGTAGATTCCTGATTATGTGTTAAGATGTATGGTTTGTAAATAGATGAATGATAGAAGACAACATCTTTGAAGATTCATGCAACCTCTCCATATACCTGAGTGGAAATTGGATGATATTAGGATAGATATTGTCAGGGGGCTACCAATGAACACAAGAAGAAATGATGAAATAATGTTCATTGTTGATCGCCTTTATAAATCAACACATTTCTATGTTATAAGAGAAGATTTACCACTTGAACGTTTATCATGAATAAATATTAATGATGTTTTCTTTCCACATGGTGTACCCATATCGATTGATTCTATTCATGATCCCTAGTTTACATCAAGATTCTAGAAAAATCATTAGAAAGCACAGGATACTGAACTTCGGTTAATAACTTTATACCACCCACAAAATAATGGAAAATCAGAACGGACTATTCAAACTTTAGAATACATGTTGTGATATTTTTTACATTACATTCAAGGTATGTGGGATCAGTATTTACCTATGGTAGAATTTTCTTATAACAGTAGGTTTCATTAAAGTATTCAGACGACACTATATGAAGCATTATATGGAAAGAAATTTCACAAACCCACTTGTTGGGATGTTGTTGGATAAAGAAAATTTATAGGCCCATAACTTATTGAAGAAACAATTGAAAAGGTTATGATTTTCAAAACACAAAACAAAATAGCTTAATTTAAGAAAAAGAGCTATGTTGATAACCAAATGAAGGATTTGGAATTAAAAGTAGGAGATCATGTTTTTTAAGGTATATCCATGGAAGGGTGTTATATGATTTAGTATAAAGGGTAAATTAAATCGTAGGTACATCAGACCTTTCAAAATTCTTGAATGAATCAGAGTTGTAGCTTACTATTTGGAAATGCCCCCAAATCTCACCAATGTTCATGACATGTTACATGTATCACTTTTGAGGAAATTCATGCCTGGCCTAATGGTTGTACTAACCTATGAAGATATAAAACTGGAACCAAATCAATCATATTGTGAAGAGACTATCAGAATCTTTGATAACAGAGTACTAGTGTTGAGAAACTGAACAACTAGTCTGGTAAATGTTCTTTGGAGAAAGCATAAAATGGAAAATTCAACGTGGGAACCTGGGGAACATATGATAAAGAACCACCCAAATTTTTTTTATGTAGTAATATTATATGAATTCTGAAGTCAAAATTACTTAAAGGAGGAAAGAATATAAAACCCAAAGCTTACATAGTATGCTTCTCTTTGAATAATACAATAACTTGCGTTGTATGCAGATCCGAGTTCCAGCACACCATAACCAGTCAAACATGCCATTTAAAAAGAGGTTATAAATAGTAATACCCACAATTTAAAATTTTGTAAATTTTATTTCTCAAAATGGGCATCATTTTTGGATTCATAATATCAAAAATATGATTGGGACATTTTTTGTTAATTTTCTAAAAACAATCAATTTATGATGAGTAGTGAAAAACACTCCATTATTATTTATACCAGACTTTTTATATAAAGAATTATTTTTTAAAATTAAATATATTTTAAAATAAACAAAGATAAATAATACCTATATTAGTCTAATGTAATTCATTGGATCCATTTTATATTGAGATTATATATATATATATATAATTTTATTGAACTTTTTAATTTCTTTTACCCACCTTCTACACACATTTAAAAATTTGCATGAAACATAATTTTACAACTTCATTGAATTGAATTCTAAAAATTTGATAGACGTGGTTTTCATCAGTAAGTAAAATTTGGTTCAATATGATGAAAATTGATTTTTCTGAATTGTAACTTTTTATTTTTATTTACCATGGTTAAAAGTAAATATGGTAATTAAATGTAAAAATAATGTTATAATAATATGAAATTACACCAAACATGTCTTAATTCTATTGGATATGTGTCTTTACACAAAAAAAATCATTAGAACCATAATAAGATCCTTTTTTATCTATTTGGGTTAGATTAGGACATTTATTATATTTTATTTAAGGAAAAGTTAAAAGTGTTATATTTAAATTTTAATAACTAATCTATTTTTAATATTGGGTTCAAAATAAAATATATTCGACTATAAATATTCATTATAATGACAAAAATATTTACTACATCATATTATTTTAATTATAATTTTTATACATTAAATAAATAAATTTATTTTTGACATTATGATGATGCAGTAATTACCTAATTAATGAAAGATTAAAATAAATGATATTATAAATAAAAAAATAAATGTAAATTGAAACGTTTGAATCCATCCATGAAATTTTAATGTGTATATTACATGTTATGGTTAATTAAATGTATTTTTTTCTATGTAATGAAGTTTTGATGACATTCTAAAAAACCAACAACTAAATAGTGTCAAAATTGAAAAAAATGAATTAAAAAATATTATTTAAATAAATTATATAATATTCCTAAAAATATAAGGTTAAATAAATGAAAAATATAATTCTAAATATTTTATTAATGAACCACTTGTCTTTCCCTTGTCATTTTATTGTAACAATATTAACCATGTAGTATAAATATTCAAGAAGACATTGTAAAAGTTAAACTATTAAACTAAGAGTAAAATCTATACGACAACGTTAATATGGTTTCCTAAACATGTCTAAAACGTATTGGTTGAAAGGATTGAGACCCATACCCACCTTATCCTTGAAAAAAAATTATTTGGAGCTATTCGAAATCGAAAATAATTTTATAATAAATTAATATTTCAAGCTTTTCCAAATGTGCCCCTCACCTCTCTTATAAAAGGTTACTTCCCATTCTTTTAAATTCACACTTCCAAATCCATATGGATCATCAAATACCTAATAAAATATCTTCTAAAATACACTAACATCATCCTAGAGGCCATATTTTTTTTTAGAAAGAAAACCTAAATATCCCTTTTTTCAAATAAAAAGGAAGAACCCGATGAAGAGATAATTATTTTATCACGACATTCAAAGTTCTTATCTTTTTCTACATAATATTTAGTTGTTATCTCCATCAATGAATACTAACTATAATACCTTATACATATTTTGATGTTCTTATAAATATGATACAACCAAATTCATTATTCTACCTATTGGAAAAACCTGTATTGATAATCCCAAATCATGTTTGGATAATCTCAAATCATCCAAATCTTGTTTTATTTATATAGAAATTAGGTTTCTCTTAAATGATAATCATTTATGTGAAAGTAATGTTTATATCAAAGTGATAAGTAAGTAAATTTAATATCACTTCACTCTTGTTCAATGGTCACCGATGAAAAGTTCACTGATGCAAAGGGCACCAATGTAATGATCAGTGATGAAAAGGTCACTGATGCAAAGGTCACTGATACAAAGGTCACAGATGAAAAGGTCACCGATGCAAGGATATTGTTGAGAAAGTTACTGATGGAAAATTATAAATTAACTGTTACTGATGGAGAATTATCAATTGAAGGTTACCGATGGAGTGTTATTTATAGAAGGTTACCATTGGAGAGGTTACAGATGAAAGCAATCGATGTGCAGTTATAGTTGAAGGCTACCGCTGTGATGGATATCGTTACCAGTATACCATACTATTCTACTCCATATTTTTTCAAATTCATATGATTATTCAAAGGGTCATATTTGATACTTTAATGCTTCTGAAATTAAGTAATTCTGATTATAGACATATTAGGTGACCATATCTGGATAGTACGAGGTACATGAAATATCACACGTGATGTACATATTCCTATTGTCGAAACGCAAATATAAAAAGTAGAAGAATGAGGATGAAAAAGAGGATTCATGAGTGATCATGTCAAGAAGGTAAGAAAGTCAAGAGGAGTAGAGGTATCATTCTATAGAGCCTACTGTCTAGATCAATGAAGAGCCATCCATCACTTACACTAAGAACTCACAATCCCCATGGAGATCATTTGAGGACAAACTCTCTTCTACCTTATGTACATAATTAACTCTTAATCAAAACAAGAAGGAGAACACTCAATTTATGAAATCCTAAACCTAGAGTTGCGACACTCTGTTTTGGAGATAGCTACTAGAGAAATATAGGAACATAAAATTAATCACTTCAAAGAGTCAAGATCTAAACTGCAAACACATAGAGCCTTCTAAACTCAATCTCATCATATTTTCTGTAATATGTTCTTTTGTTTAAATTTTTTGAGAAGTGTGTATTTGTTTCATACATGCTGTCTCTTGTGCTTGAACTAGAGGATACAAAAATACTCACATTAAACTTCTCTTACTCTTTGTTTTCACACATATAAATGTGGAAGAGACCGTGTGTCTTCTGTGTTGTTTGTCATTCCCATGAATAACTATGGTAGAGGCAGTAAACCCTGGATAGTTTGTAAAAATTATTGTAAATCCCAATACAGGCTGTGTATGAAGTATATTAATTTAAACTACTAGGTGGTAGTTGATCACCAACTGGAGAAGATTATGTCTTGGCTTGAGACTGATCCCCTTGATTAACCTTTCTCAGCAGTGTATTTTTTTATACATCGTTTTATATATTTTCCACTGCTTATTGCTAAAAAATTAAATTGTTTTTCATTCACATTTATAGTTATATTTTTTAAGTGTGTTTATGTGTTTAATTATGTAAACATGTTTTAATATTTGAAGAAGTGTTTTACAATAATTCAACTGTGGACTAATAACCCATTGGGAAACCTATTGTCAAATTAGACTTCTATATCTCCACTACCTTAATTAAATAGGACATTTTAAAAAATTTTGGGGATCTTTAATATAAGGTCATTAACATAAATTTTCAGAAGGAAGTCAATTCACCCTTTCATGAGATTCCACTCTGACCAACATTTTGTATCAGAGGTGGTTAGTTTAGTTTTTATTACTATAACCTGAACTGTTGTGAAATTTGTAAAATTATTTAACTATGATTTTAGTTATAAAAAAAGATCCTTAATTTTTTATCATATCTAAATTTTCAGTTATTTATGATACTATTAAACAATGCATAACCGATTTCAGGGTTCTTCTACTAATATGAGACATTTCTTTAATAGAAATAACTATGCTTAGTGGTAATTCAAAATGAAAATGTATCTAGAGTGCATTGGACCTAAAATATGGTACATAATTGAAGATCAAAATGTATTACCTGTTACTGCTGGGGACACATGGTCTCAGTTGAATAAGGCCACCTATAATAACAATTGTAATGCAATGAATTCATTGTACTGTTTTTCTAGGTGATGAAGAATTCAATAGAATATCTACCTGTAAAAATGCATATGAAATTTGGGAACCTTTAGCTGTTTCTCATAATGGACCAACTAATGTTAAAAATGAGATTCATTACATATAATATTAAATATGATAATTTCATGATGAAGCATGATGAACCTATATCTGAAATGTATCGCAGGTTTAATGAAATAGTGAATACCTTGAGTCTTCTAGGAAAAATAGTGGACATCAATTATCAGATTATGATATTTCTTCAATTCCTACCTGAAAAATGGAGAGCTACATCTGTTTCTATTTGATAATCTTGTGACAAAGGCAATCTACCAGTGAATGAAATAATTGGAACGCATATGATCTATGAAGAGGATATTAAATTGAATCAAGACAAAGATGAAGAACCAATAAAGAAATATTTATTATTAAAGACTTATAACTCAAAGAACAAGGAAAACGAAAAGGCTCAAGCTTCTATAGACACATCCACCCATGAAGACTCAGATTCTGATAGTGATAATGAGATGGATCATCTTACTAGGAGATTCAAGAAGTTCTCCCATAAGAAAAATTCTTCTTAAAGTGAAAATATAAAAGAAGGGAATATAATACAGGATAGTGAAATAAGGATAGAAAATGGAATCATAACACAAATGATATAGTCTGTTAGGACTGTAAAAAAATGGTCATATGATAGCATATTTCCCCATGCTATTATTTAAAAAAAAGTATGAAGATATGGGAAAATGATATAAAAATTCTATGAAAACAACATGGAGTGCCTTATAAGATATATCAAGTGGATCTAAAAAATCTGATATTGAATAGAACAATCATGAAAACCTGGGTTTCATGACAAAAACATCCGAGGTAACACCCAATTATCCTTTTTTACATAAAGCTTATTATTCTGGTAATGAAAGTGAATCAAACAATGATGAGAATAGGAATAAGGATGAAATTTTTGTGTAATGTATAATGCTTGAGGACACCTTTAATGAACTCATATATAAATATACATTATTGAAAAGACAACATGATTTAAATGAAAATTATAAGTCTGATCCGGATATTGAAAAAGAAAAATGTGCTCAGCTGTTAAAAAAACATTAAACATAAATTATCCAATAAGAAATTAAAAAGAGATCTTGAGAAGTTTATTTCAGGTAGAGATACCTTGACACAGTTACATGGAAAACAAATTTCTCCAAAATAGAGAACAGGTCTAAGATATCATCCAGGACAGAGAAGGATTATTAGGAATAAATGTTTTCCAAAATTTGGACAGTTCACTACTTGTTAATGTTCTGGACTATGTTTTGAAAAAAAATATCTAAAGGACCAAACAATGTGTTCATGTCTCAAAACATGTATGTTGATTATAGGAAATCTGTGAGACAAGTATGTGTTCCCAAAGTTTTACTTGCTAATATCTCTAGACCCAAGAAAATAAGGGTTCTAATGTTACCCTAAATTGAATTTATTTTATCGGAAAACTATTTAAAGTGATCTTATAAAACTCTATGGTACATGGACAGTGGATGTTCAAGACACATGATAAGAGAATACTCATGCTTCAGGGTCTTAATAAATTTTGATGGTGGATATATCACATTATGTGATAATGCATAAGGGATGATTGTTGGCTTAGACCAAATTGGTATCCATAATAATATATTAATTTCAAAAGTACATTTTGTTGACAGGTTAAAGTAACATTTACTAAGTTTCTCGCAGTTATGCGGTGATGGATTAAATGATAAATTTGAAAATGATGCATGCAATGTTTTTAATTATAAAAATGATTTAATATTCACTTCTCTTATAAATGAAAATTTATATGATGTCGATTTAAATTCATTAGCTATGAAAAATGTTTCATGTTTAAATGCCTTTCATAAGGAATCGTGGTTATGGAACTTAAGATTAAGACAGTACAATGTATACTCACTTTGGAAGCTAACTATAAAAGGATTATTTAGAGACATACCTAAATTGCAATTCCCTCTTATAAATGTTTGTAATCCCTGTCAAAAGGTAAAAACACAAAGTATCATTCAAACCAAATAAAGAAGTTTCTACTTCTCAATGACTTGTGTTGTTTCACATGGATTTGATTCGACCATCTAGAGTTTCATGTTTATATGGGGATCATAATGTTTATGTTTTTGTAGTTGATTTTCCTAGATATACTTGGGTATACATTCTATCTCTCAAAAGTGAATCATGTAATTACTTTGTTAAATATTACAAATCAATAGAAAATATTAGTGGACATATAATTAAGAACTTGAGAAGTGATCATGGTCGTGAGTATGAAAATCAGTAATTTGAATCACTTTTCCCATAAAATGGCTATCCTCAAAATTTCTCTGCTACTAGAACACCCCAACAAAATGTAGTTGTATAAAGATAAAATAGGCCACTTTAAGAAATTTCTCAACTATTCTTAATGAGTATAATCTACCTACAAAATTTTGGACTGAAGCTGTTAATACATCTTATTACATTATCAATAGACTCTTAATTAGACTTGTTCTTAAGAAAAACCCTTAGGGTCTTTGGAATAATAGGAAGCCTAAGGTTAATTACTTTATAGTTTTTGGTTGCAATGTATTCATCTTTAACACTGAGGACAATCTTGACAAGTTTTCTTCCAAAAGTGATGAAGGAATTTTCCTAGGTTACACAATATCTAGTAAATCTTATAGAATATTTATAAGAGAACCATGTGTGAGGAAGAATTAGTTCTTGTCAAATTTGATGAGACTGATCCACATGAACCAAAAACCTCTATTGTACTCCTTGAGGAAGATATCTCAATTCTGAACCTTAATGATAAACATAGTAAGCCCTTAATTTTAACAACCAGTTCTGGAAATTCTCAAGAATCTCTAAATGATAAATCTAGACCTTTATAATTTCATGAAGAGTCTAGTTCAACTCTTTATAGTGGTATTAGAACTCTAAAGAATCATCCTTTGGATGTTGTAGTAGGTTATTTGAATAATTGAATAGAAACTAAAGCTTCTTTGAGAAACCAGGTTGAACCTCAAGCCTTTCTTTCACAGCATGAACCAAAAAACATTGATGATGTAATCAATGATGAATTCTAGGTTATATCTATACAAGAAGAATTAAATCCGTTTGAATGAATCTATGTTTGGGAATTAGTAGAAAGACCTAAAGACACTTCGACCATAGGAACTAAATGTGTATTTTGAAATAAAGTTGATGAATATTGAAATATATTTAGAAATAAGGCAAGACTAGTTTCGCAAGGATATAGTCAAGAAGAAGGAATAGACTTTGAGTAAACATTTTCACCTATAGTTAGACAAGAATAAATTATGATACAAATTTCATATACAACCCATCTTAATTTCAAACATCATCAAATAGATGTAAAATGTGAATTTTTAAATGGGTACATAGTTAAAGATGTATTTGTTTAAAACCCCTGGTTTTACAAATCCCCATTTTTCAAATCATGTTTTTAATCTTTCTAAAGAATTATATGGTCTGATATAAGCTCCATCATCTTTGTATGACATGATTTGTTCTTTCCATATTTCAAAAAGTTTTACTAAAGGAATATTAGATCCTACCTTTTTTATTAAAAGGATTTACAATTATGTTTTAATAGTAAATATTTATGTTGATGACATTATTTTTGGATCCTCTAAAAATTGTTTTTGTATTTATTTTTCAAAAATGATTCAAGATGAATTTTAAATGTGTTTAATGGGGGAACTTAAATTTTTCCATGGATTTAAAATTTTTCAACACATGAATGGTATTGTTTTTAATTAAAGAAAATATACAAAGGATATTTTGAATTTTTTTGGGTTGGACTGCAATAAAGGTAGTGATACTCTTATGAGTACCACCTATATGTTGGATTCTGATGAAACTGGTAAACCAGTGGATTAATCCAATTACAGACATATGATTGGATTTCTGCTCTATCTTACATTAAGAAGACCTGATATTATGTTTAGTGTATGCTTGCACACTCTCTTTCAACCTAATCCTAAAGAGTTACATTAAGATGTTGTTAAAAGGATTTTCAAATATCTCTAGTTTACTATAAACATAAAACTTTTTTATCCAAGAGGAAAAACTTTTTATTTAATAAGTTATTCAGATGATTACTTTGCTGGCTGAAAGTAAGATAGAAAGACCACCTATGGAACATGTCACATTTTAGGCATGTAACTATTATCATGGAGTAGTAAGAAATATAATTCTATTGCATTATATACTGCCGAAGCTAAATATATAGCTGCTAGGAGTTGTTGTGCTCAAATTCTCTGGATGAAACAAACTTTAATAGACATTGGATATCAATTCAAACATTTAACTATAATGTGTGATAATACAATTTATATTAACATATCTAAAAAACTATTATCTCATCATAGAAAAAAGCACATTGATGTAAGACATCACTTCTTGAGAGATCATTATCAAAGAGGTCATATCACTCTTGAATTCATTGGTACTGAACCCCAATTGGCTAATATATTTACATGGAATTTTATTATCAGATGATAAATTACATAAAAAATTAGTTAGGAATGATAAAATTTTAAAATAGAAACCTCACCATTAGTAACATCACCAATAGAAACCTCATCAAAAGAAACCTCACCGTTAGAAGCCTCACCATCAGGAGCCTAAACTATAGAAACCACATCATAACAAACCTCTCCGTTAAGAACCCCACTGATAGAAACATCACAGGTGGGTACCTCACCATTAGGAACCTCACCGATAGAAACGTCACCATTGGAAAACTGACATTTAGAAACCTCAATGTAAGGAACCTCACTGATAGAAACCACACTGATAGGCACCTTACAATTAGAACCTCACCGATGGCACCTTACCAATAGTCAATGTTTTTTGGGACATTGTCTTTTCTTTCTTCTAAAAGTTGAAATGTATTTTGGTTAAATTATTTCTTATACATGATATGTTTTTCAACACCTAAATTATAAAATTAAAAGACCCTACCACATTTCGATCCACCTCAAACTCTCACCTAAATCTCATTCTCCCTATCCTCAGAACCCAACCCTATTACGAAACACTCAAACCACTTCAGATCGCATGGCAAGAGTGAAGAGACCATTGGTCACTGATGAAAGGGATACACCAAACACAAATTGACCTCGAGCTTAGTCGAGTAGTGGAAGTAATGCTGTGGAAAAGCCGATCAACTATCATCTATCAAAAAGGGAAATCATAGTTGAAAAAGATCCCAGTTCTGAATGGTTGTTGAAGAGCATATCTTCAGTACTGAAGGAACATAAAGCTTAAGTCTGGGTTGATTCATTACAAACAAAAGTAGACCATATATTTTGATACTAGTTAAAGAGTTTTAGGAGTTTTTGAAATTCGAACAGACTGAGGATGAGAACAGAATGTCATGAAGGGTAAATAGTGTAAGTGTAAGGTTTTCCTCTGTTTAATGGGTTCAAGGTCTAAGAGTACCATATGAAGATATTTATGACAACTACTCAGGATTGGTTCCCCCCCCAACTACGTTCTTCTTTTATAATGAAGCCTTAGCTGAACTAAAAGGGAGTTGGATTTCTAGGATGGTCATTACTGTTGAGATGGAAGGAGAAGACATCATACTGTTTAAATTTGTTCATCATGTCTTGAATCCAAAAATAGGGGACTTTTCTACATTTAAATTTCTTGACTTATTTCTTTTGTAACTATTGAAACATAGACAGAAGTTAAATTTATGTATGCTGTTGATGATTCGATTGGAGGATATGACAAAGCCCAATTCAAAATCCAATTCATTATTTCATGCTATATTGATATATTTTATGACCAAGGTTAAAGGAGTTTTTGGTGAAAAGGAGGAAATAGTTGTAGAAAGTGAAAATTTCAGCATTACAAAGGTAATTTTCATGTTTATGTAGATAAATTAGAACCCCAAGAAAAGAAAATGGGAACATGATGAAGGTAAGTTATATTAGGAATTGATTCTTGTCACTCATCCTACCATGGCAAAGGATAAGAGGGATTCAGGTCTAAAGCCTGATGAAGTGGAACTAGTATATTTAGATGAAGAAGAGGATGTTTCTGTAGTTTCAGAAATAGAGAACTCTCCTATATATGACAGGAGTGATCCAGAACTTCCCTTCAATCCTCATACAGATACTGTATCATTTGGTGCGCCTAGCCCACAAAAGATATTTCTTAGACGAGAGAATGTTCTAACGAACAATGATGATGAAGGGACTATTCAGGAAGAAGGGGTAGAAAATGTCTTAAGGTACACTAGAGGGACTTCAGATGAGTATGAGGACACTAAATCTAGTCATTTTGACTTTGAGACAGCTATTGATGTAATTGGAGATGAACGTATTTGTCGCAGTCCCTTGATAAGGAAAACCGAAATGTTTGAAGGTGAAAATGAAGATTTTTCAGATTCAGTTGAAGCTGAAATTGCTTTGTAAGTAGTTGAAGATTCAGTAGAAGAAGTGGTAATGGGCCCTCTTGTTTATTAGGTTGCTCAAAGAAGTATGGAAGTGATGGATATGGCTGAGTAGGAGAATTATCCAAGTGAGGGGACGGAACCTGTTGCGACATGTTCAGTTGCTATAGCTCTTGGAAAAGAAGATTGGTCAGAAGACCATAAATTTGAGGTGTTGGGTTGATATTATGGAGATTTTGAGGATGAAAATCATATTAGAAGTCCTCTAATCCCTTCAGTGACAGAGACTACTATTGTGCAGCCAGTAGTACTTCTACCTTGAGACTATGTGAAGAAGGAAGATTTGGAGTCAATAAAATCAGATCTAACGAGACACTATTATGAGAGATTTGTTAGGATAGAGAGGGATGTGACTCACAATCAATAAGTTTTCACTTATGCAATGGAAATACTAGTTTCTACCTACCACTCCATCCAACTAGAGAAAGTAAAAAAACATTCAAAATCAGATTATAACCTTTACATATTCTATGGAATCTGTGAAACAATCTATATCCAGATTGAACTCTAAGGTGGATTCAATGGTTCAGGTGGACAAAGATTGTAACGCCCCGACCCCAGTTACCCAGAGTCGGTGCATTATTACATAACATTGGCATGATCACAAGAAAGATCAAATCTCGAAAGACCGATTGGTTTAGTAGCCTTGGAAACACTAGATATATTCATAAGTTTTACATTACATCATAAAATGAAAAACTACTACAACAACATAATGTTTCCACAATCCACACTATTAACCCCTCATAAAATCCCTGCAGGTCATTCATAACTTACTTCTTCACATCCTGGGAAAAATAAAACATAGAAAAGGGGTGAGCTCAAATGCCCAGTAAGGATAACAATATAGCGGAAACTTTCATAAATAAGAATAAACATTTAAGGAAATGTATAACTAAAACAAAAGCCTTTTAAATATGAACTTTCAACATGGTATGGCATAAATAAAATGAAATAATGCCATTTACTTATTCACATGGATATTCTATTAATTGAATAATCACATGAAAAAATCAATAACCACTTTCATAATGTTGGAATGCATAATGCCAGACTATCATAACCACATAGCCAAGGCCTCGTGCCAAGACTACAAATAAGATTTTTTCAAGGCCTTGTGCCAAACACTAGTTTGTCTCATGAGACCTACCGATGCATCGAGGAGCTATAGCGGGCTCCACCCGTCACTTATTAAGTCCAATGCATTCCCATATGAAAAGGTTTAAACATAACATAAACATTCGTATTAAAACTAGCATACGAAATGTCAATAATTTCACCATAAACTATGAATGGTATAAAAATAGCACATCCATAGTCAAACATATCACAAAACCTTCAATACAATATAGAATTTTTGTATCATAATAAATCAACTTCAAATAATCTTAAAATCCATCAAAGGATGTTGACATAGATGAAATCAAAATTCTTTTTAAAGAAATATCTCCTTTTATTTTGAAATCATTTAAGATCCATATAAAATAAAACATTTTCTTAGAAAATATTCTTATAAGCTTGTAAGGAAAGCTTTGAAGATTTTATAACGGCGTAAAATAACCGCACCCGCCGTATAAGTTAAAAAAAACCTTCTTACCTCAATTCTGTCAAAAAGGTTAAAAAGGACCTTGTTTTGAAAACGACGGAAAGATTCCTTTATAAACCTCTTATAAAAAGTCAAACAAGGGTATAAATGACTTTAACCCATATTCTTGTAAATAGTAAAAATGTTTTGAAATACATTTTTAAGAAACATGGATGTGGATGATAAAGATATCCCAGTAGATTATTACATATAAACAACCTCAGATAATGAAGAGATTGTGAAATAAACCCTTACCTTGTACTTTTCCTTGGTTGGGGTAGGTTAACCTCCTGTATAATGGTGAAATAGTTGTTATTAAATTATACAAGAATCATGATATCATATATGATCTTTTAACATTTATTTGTTAATAATATCTTAGAATTATCGTCGTTTCGGGTGTTAACTTACTCATTTTCTTTATATGTTTTGTTACATAAGCCATGGTTGTTGTATCTTATTCATATCTAGAATGATATCTAGTCCTTAAACATCATTTTTAAATCATCAAATGATAATTATACTTGAATGGTTACGATGGAGAATGAATCTCATCGCGTTCGTGGAGACGGTAGTCCGTACGTACGCACGAGCGACAATATCATTCTTTTGATATTAAAATAATATATAAATGAATGTTATATCATATATACAGAATCATTAACATGTTATATTTATTATTTACATGAGTTACACATCATTATTATACCCATCCAAATAATATTATATTGAATAACAATTACACGACGACGTGGAGACGGTAAGCCGTACGTACGCACGTATGGTGACATGTTATTCAAAGGGTGGATAGAATACTGAATATGATTGTACCATGTTTGTAATAACATCACAGTATATGTGAGATACTGGAGTTATTATTTTAGAATGGTAAGAACAAAGGAAGAATAAGTGGAAGAAGAAATGAACTTGGAGAAGGGTGGTGAAATATTACCTCTTCTTCGGGTTCTTCCTTTTGATTTGATCAAAAGGGCTCCTTAGGTTGGCTTTCTGATCAAACTAAGGCATCTAGGTTGTATCAAGGGATGTTGGGAGAGTATTTGGGCAGAGTTTGGCCGAACCAAAAGGCTTTGAAGGTGTGAATAAATGAGAAGGAGGAGTGCCCTTTTTATAAGAGGGGTGAGGGGCACCTTTGGAAAAGCTAGAAATATTAATTTATAATAAATTCATATTCGGTTTATAATGGCTCCAAAGTTGATTATTTAAATTTTAAGGTGGGGATAGGTCGAAAATAACTCAACCAATAGAAGTTAGACAGGTTTGGGTACTTATATTAACCTTATCTTTAAGTATTAACTCTAAGTTAATTAGATTCACTTTTACAATGTCTCTTTGTAGTTTTATATAATATGGTTAATAAACTTACTATATACATCCAAGCGACCCCCAAGTGGTACATTAATGATGAACCTATAATTATATAAGTCTCTTGGCCGAACCTTAGATTTTTAGGAATTTAATATCAATTAATAATATAATATTTGTTTTAAGAACTCTTTTATGTCAATTTTGACACTATTCAATAGTTGATTTTTGTGAAACTCATAACAGATTGATTACTTCGAAAAAAGTAAATTAAATCAATCCTAATATATCATATTATCCTATAAAATTAGTTTAATTCATTAAAAGTTTCATATTATATTTATTTGGGTATTTATAATATCAATTATTTTAATTTTTCACTATTATAGTAATTACTGCATCATCATTGTGTCATAAATAAAATAAATTATTTAATGTCTAAAAATTATAAATAAAATATAATTATGTATGAAATCTTTTTAGATTTCTAATGTATTTTTATAATATAAAATCCAACATATATAACCCTATGTAACAATTGTTTTTCTAAAAGATATATGCTTGTGTCATTTTTGTATTCATTTTAACTTAATTAAAATAAAGTGTCATTATCACTAACAAGTGGATCCATGGGGTACCAAAATAGACCCAAAGATTCCCATGGTCGACCATGTATCAACCAATAGGGTTAAGACACGTTTTAGGGTAATTTAGTATTATTGTAATATTATTTTTTAACCCTTATTTACCAGATTTACCCTTAACCATGGTAAATAAAATATTTACCGCAGTAATTATTCAAAATTTCTAAAAATAAAAGTTACCTATTTACACAATTTGAACATCCTGATTCCAAATATGGAATCCATTTTCCTAAATTCAAAACACAGAAGTGGCAGAAATTAATTTAAAATTAATTCCCGCTGTCAAAACAAAAAGCGTGTTTTTAAGAGATAATAACTATCAAAAGATTGACACTCGTTTATGTTCGGTTTAATTGTAAAATTATGTCCAATGACCAACATTATATTAAATGGTAAAAATATATTCTAAATATACTTTAAAACCACTCAAATTCAGAATTTATCACTATTAATTATTTTGATTAAAAAAGTTTTTTTTAATTAAAACTTAATAATTTTCACTATTCATCAAAATATAAAAGTTATCTGAAAAGTACCAAAATTTCACCCTAGGCTAATTTTGATATTCTGAATCCAAAAATGAAGCCCATTTTGAAATATAAAATATATATAATTTCAAAAAGTAGTTATTACTATTCATAACGGCTAGTTTAATTGGTTGTTAGAACTCGGTGTTGCGTACAACACACGCTATCACATTATTCAAAGAGAAGCGTACCGTAGAAGCTTGGGATGTTTCATTTTAAATTTTTGATGTCCCCATTTAGTCAAAAAGTTTAAAATATAGTATTTAAAAAGGGTTCACTATTAAAGTTGATAAAAGTGCAATACTGAAAATGAATTTGTTCTTGCATTATATCTAAGAAACTCATAATATGGATTCTAAAATTATAAGGATTATATAAACATTAAAATTTATCTAATACTATTCATAACCTCTTTTGAACGGCTTGTTTGGTAAGTCATGTTGTGCTTGAACTTGGTGTTGCATGTAGTGAAAGTTATTGAATTATTTTGAAGAACTAACACACTATGAAATCTAGGGTTGTTACAAAGATCATCGATAAATTAAATGTGTGGTTCCGCAAATGGTCCATGCGATTTAGGACATTAATGACATCATGGAGACACATGTGAGTGTCCAAGATGATGATGTGAAGAGACTGATCAGTGGGATAACTAAATCTTTTAAGGAGACGATAACATTCACCATGGAACCTCTATGTGTATCTACTTCGTCTTCAACTTCTCCACCTATTTATCTAGAATCCTTCAGGTCGGTTGTTTGAGACGATGTTGAGAATTTCTCTAGTACCTGTAAATAAGATCTTCATTCTATGACTTAGGTTATTTACACTACCTCGGAGATTCATAATCTTATTGGAAATTATCAAAGGGAAGCTTCTTTAGATCAGAAGTCCATCAAGGAACAAGTTGTTTTCTACTACAAAGGGTATACACTAAGCATCATATGTATGGTCACTTCAAGTTATTGTTGGAGAACATGAGTATTCCACCTGTCACTCAAGCCTTTAAAGAACATGTCAGTAGTCTTCGAGAGTTGACTACTTACTTTGACAAAGTTTTGAAGAATACGAATGATTTTATTTCATCCATGAAGGTAGGGGGATGTATAATTTTGTATCTCATAAATCATCTTTTTCCCTTCCTTCAGGTGGAATTAACTCCCATCATTGTTCATCCAGCCTTTCCTTCAACCACAAGTGCCTTAGGATCTAACAGTGCGACACCATTTATGACTCATGCACATGATATCAGAAGCATTAGCCCCTACTATTCCTTATAGATCTACTCACTATCAGTCTGCTTGTTCTTTTTTTGAATCTCCTTTTACCTGTTGACATCCATCCCTCGTCCTATCCCTCCATCATCATAACCTTCTTCCTATACATCCAATGACAAAGCTCCTTTGGAAATATCAAATGTGGATTGAGTGTGGTTTTTCTAAGTTGATACAGATATTTGTAATTTTTTTTATATTGTAATCTATATTCATTAATGTAAAATCATACTCTATTTCTTTTTTATATATTAAATTCTTTTTGTTAATCACAAAGGGGGAGAAAAAGGACAGGTTACAAGTTAAGTTTATTTTTTAAGTTGAATATTCATATCTATATTTTTTTCATAATAATCATGGTTCAAATGTTCTTATGCACACCTCTAAAGAAATTATCATATGTTCTTAAACCTAATTCAAAAAATAGTAAAATAATTTGTGATTATCAAAAAGGGGGAAATTTTTTGTCTCGCCTATTTTGATAATCCCAAATCATGTTTTGATATTCTCAAATCATCCAAATCATGTTTTATTTTTATGGTAATTATATTCCACTTACATGATAATCATTTATGTTAAATCATGATTATATCAATGTGAAAAATATGTACATTTAAAATCAATGCTCTCCTGTTCAAAGGTCATCGATGCAAAGGTCACCGATACAAAGGTCACTGATTCAAAGGTCACCGATGCAAATGTCACCAATGCAAAGGTCACCGATGAAAAGTTCGCCAATGTAATGGTTACCGATGCATGACTACTATTGAGAAGGTTACTAAATGATTATTGTCAATTAAAGGTTACCGATAGAGATTTATCAATGGAGGTTATCGATGGAGAGTTATTTTTGAAAGGTTACCATTAGGGATGTTACTGATGAAAGCTGTCGATGTGCACTTACCGTTGAAGCCTATCGTTATGAAGGCTACAATTACCAGTCTACCATACTCATCTACTCCATACCTTTTCAAATTATTAATATTATTATAATTGTCATATTTTGTAACATTAATGCATCTAACATTAATTATTGCTGATTATAGACATATCAGGAGACCAAATCTACATATTACGAGGTGCGAGAAAGATCACACGTGATGTACTTATTCTTATTGTCGAACCTCAAATATAAAAAGCATAAGACCAAGGATTAAAAAGAGGATGCATGAGTGCCTGAGTCAAGAAGCTATGAATTTGAAGAGAATAGAAGTGACATATGAAGGATCTTACTTACTAGATCAAAGAAGAACCATCCAGCACTTACACTGAGAACCCACAAGCCCCATGAAAATCATTTGAGGAAAAACTCTATTCTACCTTCTATAATTCATCAAAACATAATCAAGACAAGAAAAAAAAACTCAATTTCTGAAATCCAGAACCTGGAGTTGTGACACTCTGTTTTGAGACATCTTCTAGAGAAAGACTCATACATCAAATTCTTCACTTCAAAGAGTCAAGAGCTGAACTGCTAACACATAGATCCTTATAAACTCAATCTCATTATATTATCTCTACTGTTTTCTTTTGTTTTACATTTCTAATAAGAGTCTATTTGTGTCATAAAACTATCTCCTATGCTTGAACTGGAGGATAAAAATATCTGATTATCAGACTTCTCTAACTCCTTGGTTTCGCACATATAACTGTGGAAGAGATCATGTGTGGTATGTTTTTTTTCATTCCAATAAAGAACTGTGGTTGAGGGTGTAATCCCTGGAGAGTTTGTAAAAATAGTTGTAAAGCCTGATACAATATATATATCAAGTTTATTAACAAAAAAAATTTGGTGGAAGGTGATCACCATATGGAGTTGATTATGTCCTGGCTTAATATAGAACATCTTCCTTAACCTTTCTATGCACTATACTTTTTATACCCTATTTTATTTATTTCTCTCTACTTATTCTAAACCATTAAACAGTTTTTCATTAACTTTGATAGTTAGTTTTGGTAGGTGTGTGTATATATTTAAATTTAAGAACTTGTTTCAAAATTTGAAGTATTTTTTATACTAATTAAACTGAGGAATAATCTCCTTTTGAGAATCCTATAGAAAATTAGACATCTATATCTCTACTGCTTTAATTTATTGTTCCGTTTTCAAAATCTTGTGGCTCATTAATATGATGTACTTAATAGAAATTATATGTAGGATCTCAATTCACCCCCCTCATGGGATTCCACTATGACCAACAAAATCTATCTTATGAATTACAAATACACCATACATATGTACATACATCTTATTGTCTCCACGTCGGGGTGTAGTTTGTTACTTTACACTTCATTATTTGAATGGGTATAATAATGAGTATAATTGATGTAATTAAGAAATAAAACATTGTAATGATTCTTTATATATAATATATGATCCAATAACATACAATTACATCATCAATAGAATGATATTGTTGCTCATGCATACATATGGCTTACCGTCTCCATTATGCAATGATCTTTCATTCCCCATCATAACCATTAAAGAATAACATTTCTTTTATGATTAAAAAATAGATTTTCAGTACATAATATTATTCTATTTATGAATCAAACACTTCTTATCCATATCAAACATGACTTATATAAAAAACATATAAAGGAAGAAAAATCAGTTGACACTCAAAACAATGATACTACTGAAATTTCATGAACAATGAAATATTAGAGGATCATAAATAAAATCATATTTATATATGTGGTTATTATATAATTTAATAATATTTTGAAAACATTTTATAAGTCGGTTAACATACCCTCAAATATGTAAAAGTACATGATATGTGTTAATTTTACAATCCCTTTGTTATTTGATGTTGTTCAAAAGTAAGTATCTACTAGAAAATCTTTATCGTCTACATCCTTATTTCTTAAAAATTTATTTCAAATAATTTTATTGATATTTCCTAGACTATGGGTTAAATTAATTTATACCCTTATTTTACTTTTTTTTAAAACAATCTTTCCGCCATTTTACAATGAAGGACCTTTATAACCTTTTGAACAAATTAAGGAAATATTGTTTTTCAAATTATACTGTGGGTGTGGATATTTTATACCATTATAACACCTTAAAAGAGTCCATTAGAAGATTATAATAATATTTTCCAAATAAATATTTTCTTTTAAAATTATGAATCTTTTAAATGATTGTGAATTAGAAATTGATATTTTGGCAAACAATTTTTTGGATTGATTTCATCTATGTCAACATATGTTTGTTGGATTTTATGTTTAATTGAAGTCGATTATTATTGTATAATATTCTATATTGTATTGATAGTTTTATGATATCATGGAATGTGGATGTGCTATTTTTATTTCATTTACATTATATTGTTAATGTAATAACATTTCGTATGTTAGTTTAATACGAATTATTATGTTATGTTTAACCCATTTCATATGAGGAATTCATTGGTGATATTAAGCTATGGGGGGAGGAAATATAACACCTTGATGCATAGGTACAACTCATGAGAAAATATACTATCTTGGCATAAGGCCATGACAATATTTTTATTTTAAGTCTTTGCACGAGGTATTAACTATGTGGTTATGATGTCCGTCATTATGCATTCCATCATTATGAGATTAACTATGGATATTACATGTGATTATACACCAAGTAGAATATCCATGTGAATATGTAAAATTAATTATTTCATTTTTCTATGACATATTATGCTGATGGTTATGTTTAAAATTCAAATGTATGAGTCCTATAAATTGTATTAAATGTTTATGCATAATTATGATAGTTTCTTGATATATTGTTATACTTATTGAGCATCTAAGCTCACCCCTTTCTTAGGTTTTTTTTCCCAGCATGTGAATTAGTATATTATGAATAAAATACAGGGATATGATAAGGGATATGAGTGTGTACAAAGTAGTAACATTGTTTTTTTATTTCATAATGTAATGTAAAACATTGCCTGTATCTAGTACTTCTATGGCTACTAAAATGATCGGTCCTTTAGGACTTGATATCTTGTGATCCTTCAAATTTAATTTAATAATGCACCAAATCTAGGTAACTGGGGTTGGAGAATTACAATAAAATCTACCCAAATTACATATTATAAAAAAATTATACATGTTTGGGAGGTTTTGATCACAAGACGTTCAAAAATATTTAAGAAAAATGATATTTTAAGTTAAAATATGACTTCAATTATGTGTTAGTAGATTATTTTCAAACATTTATTTTAATTTATTGATAATTATAAAAATAATTATTTACAAAAATAAAATAAAATAAATATTCTAATATCATGTTTAATGTTGAAATAAATATTAAATAATTTTATTTCAATTAGTTATCGTTTTAGTATGTTTATCATATGGTTGGTAATAGTATCCATGAATTATGTTTTTATCTAACTCCCACATCCTTTATAGAAGTTATATAAATATTAATTTAGGAAAAATTAATATTTGTCAGGGATTTAGATGTATTTTTATTGGGTTTAATGGTGAATTATATACTGAAAATAATTATATTAAAATTATATACCTTGATTGAAAAAACAATGTCTAACAAATGATATGTGAAATAATAATTTTGTTAGATTTGTTGAATCATGTAATGGAACATTTAATTTGTAACATATCATTCTAGAGCACCTAAATAATACCATGAAATATGTTTTTATTGAATATTATGTATACCTACTCATATTCTAGAGGCTTTTGACTCATGATGATAGTCTATAAAAAATATTGAGATGTCTATATTCTCAGTATCACAATATACAATATCAATAAAACAATATAAACATGGATAATATGAGATAATATTATAATATCTATGAGGAATTAAATCTAATTTATAACCATAAATTATATAAATGTTCAAAAAATTATACTAGAATATGTACTTGTTGAACATACGAGCATGCATCATAAATAATACTCAATGAGACAATAAACTAAAAATTAAAATAACAATATAGTGGGATAAATAAAATCAAAAGACCAATTAACTCCTTATCATTATCTTATAAACACCATCAAGCTACTCTATCTATATCTCTTACAGAAAATGTTACTTGAAAATCAATCATTTAGGTCTTTGTGTCTACCAAGGTCTACATAGATGGTGTGAGTATAAAACTTGGTAGGTCATCGCTAATGGGATCAATTATATACAATAAAATAACTAGTGAATCTATATATAGTAAAATAAATAAATAAAAAAATGGGATATAAGAAATCATGATAGGTTGTCTTCTGCTAACCAGGAAACCATAATACCTAACCCCATACTTTTTATAATGTCGGTAATGTATATATAGTCTCAATATATATATATATATATGACTAAAATTGTGTTCCATAAATAATGTTACTATATAAGAAACATCATAAAAGAAATTCCTCTCAGTATGGTGTACCATGTATCCACTCATTCTTATAGGAAACACATTAGAAAATGATATAAAACTTATCTGAATCCTTCCATAGGAGAATCTAAGAGTCATATACCAAGTTAGTAATCCAACTATGATCCCATATTATATATGAAATGTATCTGAGTAGGTTTTCATAATTATATAGTGTGATTTATATGAATTTGATAAGTCAAACATGCAACACTTAGTTCGAACCATAAAGCACATCAACTCTATATCCTCTAACTCATTTGGAATCCAACCAAAACTATGAAAGAACAAGTTCGTAGGGTAAATTTCTCAACAATGTAATTCCACGGACTCCAGGAAAATTCTTCCTGAAAATATTCATTAATATGTAGAACATATTTCATATCCTAGCTTCTAGATAGCAACCAAACAATACCTAACAATGCACTACATGTAACACATACTAAATATCTATTGTATATAATCCTAACTTATATCACTATACCCTGTTATCCTTGTAAGACTCACAACTAATAAAATGCTTTATGGTGTAACAAAACATAAGGGATAATCTGACTACTAACTCTAATATCCTTTTTATGACCAACTAAAACAATTTTTGTATCCATCACATTAGATAATATATCCCATGAACTCTCAAAAAACTCACCTCAACATCATCTAATATTAGTATTTCCTATAAAACACCCTAAGGTTATTTATAAGTATATAAGATTTTCTCTTACACCTTCCCATTCACTAATAATTTAAATTAAACAAATGAGATTCCCTCTTTGATCAACTCATTAAGATCACAATATAAGAATTGTATAAGATAATCTCTCACTAGAGGAACCTAGAAGAACACATACATCAATCCCCACAAAGATATCCCACACCCACTATATCTAAAAAATAGTTCTCTATTATTAAAATAATTATAAATAGACATAAAAGAACCAAAAACTACTAAAAAAGTGACCATACATTATAACCATTTCAAATTCAGAAAAAAACATATATAACAAACTATTAAGGCCTCTACCTAGTAAAATCGATCTCACACTCCATCAGAAGACCTTTAATCCAATGAATCCATACCAATATTACATTACTCTACCCTAGGGGGATTTATTCCTAGAGGATATAGCCATGGAAATTATCATATAATTCGCATGATCCTGAACTATGTTAAATCTCATCCCAAGGGAATATCCTCTTATAAGGCTTTTAACCAGCTCACAAATTCCCAACTAATGTCATTAATAATTTATCACTAAATATAATTACACATAGGTGTTTAGTGATTGTATCCAGTAGTCATTCACAATAGATTCATAACCCATTGGTATCTACAAATACCCAAAACCATGAACATAAGATCCACTTTACTCATAGATAAATTTATCTTAGCCTATATCATAACTTAGATATCTATTAGTTCATAACATAAATTCTAAGACCTGGTTATATATTAACATGAATAAGAAACACATACATCAAAAAACATATAATTAAATACTAATTGGAATGACTACCCTATGATTATAGGACATATCTCATCTAGCCCATGGATTGTATTGTATTTATTCAACTGATATCAAGAAATATAATAATTAATATTTAAAATGAATTTTATGAATTAGAAAATAATTTCTTGATACAGAATAAAAAAAATATATGGCTCACCGTATCTTCCTCGTAGGAATTCTAATACTTTAGAAGACATAATGATCCATAATGATATAACAATCTACGATATTATATAAATTTTGGTAGTGGGAATGAATTTGGGGGAGAGGGAGAATGGGTACATGCAGTTATATAAGAGTAGGGGGAGGTATGTGTTTTAGGTTTTTATGAAACATAAAATTTAATAAAAAAATTTAAAAATAAACCTAAAGGGTATTGGGTACTAAATGGATGGTCATTATATTGAACACAAATTTCATGGTGTCACCTCAAATAGTACATAGTTTAATTATTATGAATATATATTACATTCTAAAACATATTTTAATTTCACCCAAATATCTAAAATTCTACTAAAAATATAATCATACATAAAAATATCGTGCTGAGACTTACTATATTATATAATTTAATGAAAATATAAATTATCAATAACACCAGCAACACAAATTCACAAAATATTAAATTTTAATTGACTCTACCAACCAGTAATGATGAAGGTCACAAAAAACACTCCACTATATGGATTCTTATCCACAATAATATTACACAATGATTTTTCAAATCATAATTCCCCCATTAAATTTTATTACAACTATATGTCCCAAATTATTGATATGATGTATTCATACTACTCTATAATCTAGTGTTACCAAACTATATTTTTGGAAAAAAAATATTACGTTGAACCACAACACATTCCCTACACTCTCTAAATGACATGTCCAATATAAATCCCACTTCATGATATAATATTTCATATGATATGTTTTTTTCAAACATATGGAACAGAAAATTACTCTAAAACTACCACTTTCCCACTAAACATTATCACAAATTCCACATTCTCACCACGATGTATTAAACTGAGGAAATTATGAGAAATTATTGAATATGTCAATATTGATCTAGAAATCCCATTCCATGATAGATATCCAGTGTTTTGACTACACTAACTACTATAAAAGAATAATCATTTTTAGTATGGAAGAAAAAAATATAACACATCATAACTCTATCCTTACATAGGAAATGATCTCTTATCATATAATATATTTGGAATGGTCTAAATTAATTATCATATCTTTAGTAAATCATATGTTTGTCCATACTATAAGATGATACAACCCATGTTTTGACAAGAATAAGATTCATCGTCTCTAACATTCCATGAATATTAGTCTTTTAGAAGATATTTAAAATTATATCTATTAGAATATCCACCAAATAACAACAATTTTCATAAGAAAATAAAAAAAAATAGGAAAAATTGTAAATAGACATAAATAATTACGTCTAATATCCTAACAATTTTATTGTTAGAGGTGTACCTAATGATGATGGTGCCAAATCATAAATGATAAGCTTTCCTGACCAACCCACAATAATTTTTAAAATGCATGGTTATTCTATAGGTATTAGAATTTATTAGTTTCATTGGAAACTAACAACGAATATACCTTACTATTCCACATTGATAAAACACCATGGTATGGTTCTTATTTATTTGTGGTGGTGATGGATATTTGATTCATTAACTCCATCACCCATTCCCAATAGATTACTAGTAAACCAACATTTCTACTAGGATATTGTTATACTATTTGTTTCATCTAGAGTATAGAAACAATATTCTTCAACAACAAAATCCTTGTTAACCACCTAAACAAAGGATTCAAATAATAAGAAATCCAATCACACCCATAACAAGCACTTATTACCTTCTTAATTTAGTGTACCTATAAAATCTATTTTACCTTAATGGATAACATAAAAAAGAAAACAAATCAAATTTAAAGGTATACTCATTCCCAGATGTCTCACACTATATAATTCCAATGAATTCCAAAAACCTACCATGATGTTGAATCGATGGTAAAAATATATCATATATAAGTGAGTAAAATTCATTCCAAAACATACACTAATTACCAATATCAATATAAAATTCATTCCCCTATTTAAATACCACCCTTTTGAATTTTGAAACATTCAGTTAAACCTATATCCCCTTAAAAGATAGATTTTTTCACAAATGAAATCAATATTTTTCAAAAAATTATAAATATTATTTTTACAAATGTAATCTATAAAAACGAAATACAATTTATCTTGAAACTCATGGGTTTGATGATGTGACTTGAATTGGCCCTTTATTGGACCTTAGTCAGATATTACAATCACTCGCATCGTACTCATTATGAAGGGAATATCAAGATATAAACAATCCCTTAGAATACAATCTTATACATCTAGATATAAATATACTAATAAGGGTTTATTTGATAATACACTTTATGATACAATCACTGTATAAATGATCACATCATTACATTCCATTACTCTACTACAAAAAATCTAATAAAATCAAAGCATGAGACTTCATTACACCAACATGAATTTTCCTAGCATCTTAAAATATGAAGAAAATAATGATTATATACAAAATTAACCATCATATATGCCTTAGTTAAATAAAATATACCAAGTAACTTGCCTCATAGAAACTAGGAACTATCTATCCCATCTTACAAAAAATTCCTAAAATAATATTCTACCAGAATAACCACTTATATGACCTTGTTACCAACCAATATGTCCATATAGAGAACTATATATCAATACCATTAATAAATACCACATATTATATTATCCAACTCAAGGGTCACTAATCAACTAAATAGTATTGAACATGCACTAAATAAATACAGAGACCTACATCTCATACCACATACCATAATGTATTTTACTCACAATCTACAAACTACAAGGTTTTCATCTACCACATAATCATTCCTTAAATAAATTTATATCAAAATATGTACATACAAAAACATATTTATTAGTTTTAATTAATTAATATTCCACAAATTTAATTCTTTATAAAAACATATATTAAATTATTTTTTATGTCTAAAAAAACACACTTTTTCCAAAATTTTATCCTTAAATAATGAATTTGAGGAATTTTTAAAATAATTTGAATCAACAGATAAATCTCAATAAATTTACTAATTATACATAAAATATCATACAAGGATAACATAGATTTAATTTTTAATGTATATAAATTGTGAATTTCATCATTTGGGATAATCTCCTTGGAAAAAATTATTTAACTTATATAAACACCCATGTAGTATATTAACAATAATAATAACAGTGATTATATATTCGACAAATTGTTTTTGGAATAAAATTTATTAAATAAATAAATTAATATTTATTTGAATGATATTCAATATATTATTATTATTTGATAGTTAAACACGAACCATATCCTCCCATATAATTTTTCAAATTTTGAGTAATTAAATATTCATTACAACAATTTAATAAATAATATATATAATAAACATGAGATTATTTATTTATTGAAAAATTTATTTAACTAAATAAATGTTTTAATCTATATATTCACCAAATTTGTGAATAAATATTCAATTTTCGTTTAATTTGTGAATAATTAATTAAGTGATAACATTCGACTCAGATATTCTAAATTATAATATTTTATGAAAGAATTAAGATTGTAAATATTATTTCAAAAAATTAATAATTAATTTTTTCGTATATTTAATTTCATTATAATTTAATAAGTTTCAAGATAAAATTTATGTGGGGTCCTCTATGATCATTTCTCAAAGGTAATCGGTGGGCATACCTAAAGTCCATGATCATCACCTGGGAAACAATCGAGGCTTCATTTAGAGATAGCAATTAATATATAAACAACATCAATCATTCTAAAAGTTCTATTCTGTAATATAATCCATTTACCAATTGATATCTAATAACTTTGGATGAATACTTATGTCACCTCCCTATATTGATGATTTATATTTCATTGATGTTCCAAAATGATTTTTTCTATAAAAATACATGGACATGGACTCTAGTATATCATTTTAATCACAATAAAAGAGAAAAAAATATCTTTATTTATTTATATATAAAGAATAAATCCCTTAATGGATTATTCATTTAATGTTATCCCACATATGACATGCCCAACATATGATACCTCTCGATAATAATATATCGCCATGACCTTTATCCATATAACAATGTTTTTGATTAATAATATATATTAATAGTAATAATAATTATAAATACTAATAAACAAATTGACATAATGAAATATAAAATTCCATATAGGCATGTGGAATTCTAATTGGAAGGACTATCCTCATATCCTCCCTTTTTGGATTTCACCATGTGTAAAGATCAAAAGAATAAGTTTTAATATTTAATGAAACTAAAACACATGATAATAAAACATCATCTTTATCTAAAAATAGAAAAGTAACTAGACTATATAATATATTGATTAATAAATAAAATAATTGAATATCTATGATCTCATTATTATATATAACTATTATAACCCATTAATGTGACGAATATTTTAAGGATACTATCACATTAATGTGACATAGAATAATTATCACTATATGATAACTATTATACTCATATATTTTGGTAATCAAATATATAAATTCATTTGATTCTAGGTAATAAACTCCAACAGAATCACACTTTAACTAGATCTTATAACTAATAAGTTTTAACCCTGTTTTTGTCACATGATGTCCATGATTCTTCTGAGATATGCTAATAGTAATTGGGTCAGGAGTTATTTTTTCTATGGTTACTATGATTACAAAAACATCATCTCTCTATGTAAAACTTACTAGAGGTAATATCCCCATTTAAATTCTATTTTTCTAAAATAAACATAATTTTTTCTACCACTATAATGAAAATATTATTATATAATATATTATGAAAATTCATTAATATCATTGATGAATAACATTATTATAATATATAATAACATGATTAATATTTCTTTTGTTGGTGTACTAAAAGATGAATCTTACTTGGTATATATAGAAACCTCTAGTGTGGAATTATAAAAGATTCCTCTTTAATATTTTTTTATATTATTTGTAAATGTAATATTGGTTTGATCTATAGAAGGTAATTATCCACACCCCCCCTTTAAAAATAATATTCTCTCATCTCTACATACATATAATGTACCCTTCACTTTGTATCAGGTACTTGTAGTTAGTTTTTACTAAAACATTATATAGCTATCCTAGTTCTATTTGATATTTTCCATCAATATTTATGAATATGAAATATCAAATAGGATTATATATATAGAATATATAATACCCCCAATTGTAGAGAAATGGGAATTTCGACTCATGAACTCAATCTCCTCAATTATCTTAAAACATCATTTAAGAGAGGTTGATTCTTGGTAACAAAGGTAATAATTCACCCGTGAATTTTATCATCATTTAGTTTATAATATATTAAAAATATATGTGAGGTGACCTGATATATGAAAACCCATAGTTATATGTTAATTAAATTTTTTCCCCAAATATTTTGTATTTACTTTACTTCATTCTTGGTGAAACATATTTCAACAGAGTCTTAACTAACTGTTATAATAATATCTATATACAATATGTAAACATAAAATATTAATTATAAAACCATATCCCTATAATTATCCCCATATGGATTCATGAAAAAAAATAATCATCCATGAGTTAAGGACTATATCAGTTTAAAAATTGATCCTTGATTTATTTATCTGATAATATAGATAGCATTTATGAAAACATGAATTCAAAATGGATTTCATGATTTATATCAGAGAAATGGGTTCCACACTATCAATATCTTGATAAGTCATATACCCCTAATATATAAACCTACTGGACAGGTATTAGATTTTACATTCATACACTGTTTCTTCTTGAATAAAAAATAATTGGTTTTACTTAATCTGGAGGAACCACCAAAATACAGAATATCATTTTTGTATATTGATTCCATTTTTAAATTTATATCAACTTTTCTAATTTATCTTATTAACATTTCATTATTTTATATAGCATATATTTTTTTTATTGATTATATATATATAACCAAAGTAGATGATTATACACACATCAATAATTGGATTTATGTTTCCCATGAAATATGTATCTCTCAAATAAATCATTTAGGAAAGTCCTATATATTTTATTTTCATATGCCTACTCATGTGAAAATAGAGCCTTAAAATTATTAATTTATAAATTTCTCCCACTATCTAAATTAAAGATATGTACCCTCTTATAAATATACAATCATTATTTAGATTAATACTTATCTGCCTTTAGGATTTATATTATCTCATAAGTAAACATTAAGATTATTAATGAAGATGATCTCTGTGTTTCCTTTATAAAACAATATTTCTAAAAAGTTATTTAAAAAATTGTTTTTATATAAAAGTGTGAATGTGTGAAAAAATGGATTTATTTTATATTATAACTTATATGATATTCATAATTAATTTTTGTTGGCATATTGTTATTTGTTAACACAATAATTATAATAGAATGTATTGAAATAAGTAATATATGTCTACAAATTATTATCAAACTCTTTATTGATATATATTTTACTAAATAATAACTTTGATGTGTATATATTAATAAATTATTAGTAGTAAATCAACTCTACATTTGATGATAAAATAACTCTGGGATAACATATATCAAGCTAAAAAATTTAGACAATCTTATATCTTTTACAGATCAGAATACCTACTTATCTATCATATTATTAAATACATTTAATATAATATAAAGATATAAATAAAATATTCTCTAATATTTTCTTTATTTTTTCACATTTATCTCAATAAAAGAATTCATGATTAATTCATTCATTATGAACTTTTCTATGTTAAATAGTTTATTTTTCATTAATATATAAAAACAAATAATGTAATATGATTGACAATGTTTCTCTAGTGAGTTTAAACACACTTCTATGAATGTCATTGACATTTACTTCATGTTTTTGTTGAAAAAAACTATCTTGTCAATACAGGGTATTATATTCAGTATTATATTTAAAACTAATCCTTAATTTACAAATATTATTCAAATATAATTAAATAGTTAATTATGTATGATATTCAATAAAAAACACTTTTTTTGGTCTCATGTATTGTAATCACCCTTAGCGGGAGGGGGTGGGGGTGAATCATGGTATGTCAACATTTTTCAATTAACCCATCACCAATGATTCTTTTAAACTATTATTTAAAATGAAAATATCCCACATGATTGATATGACATAGTAAATAAAGTAAATCATGGTAAAGATAACATTTACTTGGTTCACCCAAACCAGACTAATTGAAGGATCATGAAATGGAAGTGCACCATAAACAAAGAAAACAGTTCTTTCTACATGTTTCTTATAATTTAGAGAGGTTTTATTGATCTTATATTTTTACAGCCATTATAGAATAAATAAAATCTCAACTAAATATAATTTAAACATATCACAACATTTATGAGTGTCTTTTCCATAGCCATAATGGACAATGAATATGTTTACACTATAGGGGTGTAACAATTTTTCTCCATAATCCTGTAATTGGAATACAAAACGGATATACTTCATTAATAACATATTGTTCTATAAGGTCACTTTATCACATCAATATATGTTCCATGAACCTTCCACCTCTGAAAAGATTAAGATATATATATTTCCATATTTAAAGAATCATCTTGTTACCACGTAGAAAGTTCATTAATACACATTGATTTATTATGGAATGTTCATTGAAAATCACCCTTTAATTTTTATTCTAAATCACTCTTTTAATTATTAGATCCATCTGATAAAGTATATTATATTTTAAACTTATAGTCTCTTACTGATATCCACCATATTGTTTCCATTTCTACTATATAAATAAAAATTTATATGTGGGTTCATCCATGTCATATGACTTGTATCTTATATTTGTACATGTAATGAATTTAAAGTTGTATAATTTTAAATCATCTTATTAACTAAAAACATTGTAATAAAACAATGATAACCACAACATATCCCTACTCCAGAAAAAAATACCCTTAAAAATACTTGACACTAGGGTCATATTTATATTTACCCTCAACATTGAAAATCATAAAACTCACCAGGACTAGTAGTATATCATATTGGCTCCCAATATCCCAAATCAAAAAGTATTTCATCTGTCCCGCAATAAAACAAAAACCATCTTAATCGACCTCCTTATTTCCTAGATGGATTCTAAAAATAAACAGTGGTGTACGCCATGAGGTGGTCTCCACTATCAGCTATGTTTCTATTCAATGGTTCCTATCAAGGCGTCAAAAATGTGTATAATATTTCTTCAAAATTTGAAAGTGAATATTTAAGTAAAAAACTCCCTGAACCATGATATTGTTTAAAACTACAACTCCTTTTTTGATAGGTACATGATAACATGAAAAATCTATATAAAATTTTGTTTCACCATTATTCTACTTATTTAGAAAATAAAAAGACATGGATCTTCATTTTATTTCATTAATAATAATTATCATACCTCTAATATGCCTTCTATAGTTTTTCAATGATTTTTTTAACTTCATAATCTTCTTTATAAGTCATATAAAATATTTTCTAATTTCATATTCATCAAACAAAAGTCTAAAAATGATTTAAGGTATTTTTTTATAATAGTATCCATCATTGTGTTTATTGAAAACCCTTACAAAGAACAATAGTAGATTCACCCAATTTTTACTTGAGAACATTATAATTGACCTTCTATATACACTCTGAAACCACCCAACCTGATATGTTGCATTAATGATTCACTAAGTATTAACATATTCCCTCACGAGACAAAAACATTTTGAGAAAAAATTATTATATTAAAAGTTACTTATAAAAACACTTTCGATGATTTCTATGAACATCAAATATTACAAAAGATCATCCACCTGAATAGGCACTTAATAATTCTACACCTTTTATAATACAACAACTATGTGTTTGAACTCATTTTATTATAGCCAAAAACACTCATATCCATCTTTATAATCATCCATGTAAAACTTTATCCCTGTCGATTAACATTGAAGGACTCTCACCCTCCCCCAATATATCAATTGATAGTTCTCATACATTTACAAAAATATAACACTAATTGACATATTTATCATCCACCATGGAAAATTTCTTCCCAGTAATTTATTGAAATATTCCCCTGTTAATGAAACAAAACAAAAATTATCTTAAAATTCAAACAAAGAAGATTAAAAATCAAAAACATATATTTATAAGAATGTTATCATTCCTTTTTGTAAATAAAAAATTCCATGGTGAGTAGGAGTCCCCTCTCTACACTATCTTGTTGGATAGATTATTTTACTCCATGTGTCAAACAATGCTTCTCAGACTTAGTATTGATTATATAATTTATCATGATATTCATAATTTTATATTATATTGACACATTATTCAATTATATTATCCCTTACTCAACCATATACATTAAATGATACATTATCTAATTTTTATTTCTACTTCAACTTGATAAATGACTTTTGCAAATATTAAATATTGAGTGGCTCCTTGGACAACTTAATGTTTTGATAAATAGAAATATTTTTCTAGTTTTATTTCCTATAATTTTATCATTATTTTGAATTAAATATTTATTAATATATGATTATTCATGATCATATAGTAATATTTAGTTTCATAATGTATATATAGATTCCAAATTTTGACTTATCATAACAAGTTATACATGTTTTATACTGAGTTCTATGGATAAATAAATCATTTGGGACCTTAAAATATCAATTGTATAGGTTTTTTACTATTACCATATATTTTATTTATGTAACTATTTTTATCATATAGTCAACTCACACAACCAAATCTTTCACATATCTAAATTACTATTCATTATAAATCCAGTATTCAAAAATCAATTTCTTTATATATTTCGACCATATTGTGAGCTACATAACTCCAAGATGAGATTTTTTATAAATATACGAAGATTATATACATTAAATATCAATAAATAAACATATGAATCAATGTATTTTATATATAAAAAATATTATAATTTACTTAAAGTTTTCAATCAAATTTCAACATTTTTTTTGAATTTTTTCCACTATTTTAATCATAAGATGAGATATTGAACTCTGATTAAGGTGATTCTTGATTATTTGGGAATATAATATAATTTTATTAGTATAATTAGACTGGAATTATTATTTTTCCCATATTTATGTAGTCTTTTTTAAGTACTAAAATTTATAATGTTAATAGTTTTAATGATTTATGGAATTTGGATATGTTAGTCGTTTATGAGATGATTTAGATTATGTTAATACATTACATGAATCACTCACATTAAAACCATAAATAAATTATCCTATGTGTTCAATCCCCTATTTAGAAATCATGTGATGTGTTTAACACTATTTTAAATATGTTTTTATGATGATAAACGAGTGTCTTATTATCATGCTCGAGACTTGTTTCTTGATACTCCATAAATATTTTTGTATGTATTATATTATTCCCATCTATATTATTGTTTAGAAATTAATATTATTTTATATTAAGCACATTCAAAGTTGTTTTAATATTTTTAATGTGACACCCGGATGTTTTAAAAGATTAACATCATATTTAGTATCATATATGACATGAAACACTAAGAATAGAAGAGAATGATAAACCTTGAAACATTATTGTATTTTTACTTTTAAATATATTCAATTTCTACAATATCATTAAATTAACATAAAACCGGGTTTTAATGAAACACGATACTCAATTAAAATATTATTATATACACATATCTATTATAACATATATGTTAATTATGTGGTTATGAATAGTAATAATTATATTATGAAAATTACATGGTTTAGACAGTAATAAAATAAATTCAGTGGGTATATATTTATTATAAGTAAAACAACAATCATTTTTGAGAAAATTAAATGTTTTCTAAAAAATAGTATGTCTTAATAACACGGTTTAGAGGGGATTTGCACTCAAAAATTCAGGATAATTATTACTAATGTTAATAAAGTTGTTTTAAAAAATAATATTTTATTTTTAAATCTAAATTTAAAAATTATAGTTGGTTAAATTTATGATAATTTTATGGATAGATAATGTTTTTTGATGAATATTAAAAAAATAAAGTTTTTTTAATACAAACTGCTTTTTTATTAAAAAATTCTAAAGGTTAAATTATACATTAAAATGGATTTATATACACACTAGATAAATTATATTAAAATCTAATAAATTTATGTCATCTGAATCTATTTTATATTTAATTTTGACATGAAAAAAATTTAATATTTTCAATGTTTTTTTCAAGAAAACTTTTTTTACAATGCACCCGTGGGAGTAATTTTTAATTAAATTCTTCCAATTTTATGAATAAAAATTTTAAAAATGGCTTCCATAATTATGGTGATCATAATTTTTATTTTCTCATAAGGTGAACATAATTATTAACCATAATGAATAGTGAAAATATTAACAATTAATTACTATGGTTAAGGTAAAAATGAGATTACCAAGGATGAAATAAAGATGGTAAGTGTTAAAAATTTCCCAAACCACGAAAAAAAATAATTTAAGGACATATTTTTATATTATAACCCTTAATTTTATATAATGACTCACTTTAGGGTCTTTTAGCATGAGAATAATGTGGCCGTCACATTTTAATTTTAAAAATACCTCAGGTGTCATCTCCCCCACTTATAAAAGGCCACCCCTTTACACTTACATTCATACTTAAAACCAAATTTTTCTATAAATACCATTCCAAATACATTCATTACTCATCTCCCAATAGCATTGATGCCTTTTTTATTATAAAACTGATGTATGAATGATTTAAAAATAATAATTAACTTGTGTTTTTGTTTAAATCATCATCCACTTCCTAAAAATATTTTCTCATAATTATAATATAAAAACAATATTATATAAAATATGATGAAATTTTATTATGTAAATTTAGTAACCTACATCTATATCCACTTCCATTAAATGGAAAACAAAATAATCGATCATATATACGGTGGACTACCACCTCACGAAACAATGTAATTCATTTTCCATCACCACCTTTCAAGGATGGATATAAAAATTGATTTTAAATATTTATAAGTTAATTATTATATTATTAAACATATTTAATTATTATGTAACATATATCTTATTTCATTCTATTCATAGGTGGATTTGGAATGGTTTCTTGAGTCTATAGTAGACCACTACCTCGCAAAGTGATTTGATTCATTTTACCCATAATATTTAAAAGAAAATTGTTAAGGTTAAAATTAGCGTATATATTTTATATTTATGAAATAAAATAAATTTTTTTAATATAATATACTATATAACATCTTAACATTAAAAATATGTTTTAAAACAATAATTTCCCTCATACAAACAAGTGGAATACCACCACAATTCAGCGATGATAACAGTATTTCATTTTATTTTTAAATGGATGTAAATAAGAATTTAATTGTTAAATATTAATGATATATATGAAATAATAATTATTATTTAATGGTTAATTACCATTTATTTTACATTCATTTTATCATATATTAAAAATGAGAAAAAACATTTATGCGTACATACAATGTATCATCTCAATGAATGGTGTATCCATTTTATTTATCATCCCTCTGTAGATTATTCAAATGAAATTTATAATAAATATATATTACAGTTAATAAATTTCAAACATTATTTAAATGATGGAACTAGGAATAATATAAAAGGACCAAATTTACCGAATGAAAAAAAACATGAAAAACGAATCAATTTTGAACTGAAATAATGATTTTAACAAAGAATTGTTAATAAATATCTAATAAAAAAACTATATGTACATCGTATATGGTTTGAAATATATTATTATAGTTCTTTAATAAATTTATAGTAAACCTATGTTTTTTATTCCTGAGGGCTGGACACAAATGAAGGAAGTCAAACGTTATGTAAGGGTTTCTAGTCTCACTTTTACTTCCAAGGTACATTCACCATATTCACCACTTATTCTTTTATGTGGTGTATATAATAACTATTTTTATATATTATTTCATAAATATATTTATATTAATGGAATTTAATGTCCTATTTTATGTTATTAATTTATGGCGATTATAACTAAAAACGTACCAATGTGGTATGATTTAATTAACAATCTCATAATTATTTGGCATTATTTTTGTTTAAGTATCCCTTGGGGGGAATATTTTGTATCACTGTCATAAAAAATATATTTATTTATACTCTAATTACTCATGAACCATTCATGTATTAGTAACATTTTCTCACACAATGGAACTTAAAATGAATGATAAAATGTTTTTAAAAAAATCTAATTTTATTTTTCTCTTCTGTGAAAAGTTCAATTTCATAAAAATATGTATTCTCTAAAAAAGATATCAACGTTTTTTAGAACATTTTCAAATTATTTTTAATTTTATTTTTATGTAATTTTTTAATATAAAAGTAATGTAATCTATATGTTTTCATCAAAACAAGGCCCGTATTACATTTACCCAAAAGGTTAAGGGAATACTTTTGTAACATGAACTATATGAACAAAATTTCCTATCATAATGACCACTCAATGTTTTAAATAGTATACTATAACATTTAGTGTTTATATTAATATAAATTTTTATAAAAAATATTTTGTGAATTTTTGTGTTAAATATAATATATTGAAAGTGAAAATGTTATTTTCCAAAAAAATAATTTTTATTACATTATTATGGTCTTTATATTCATCAAATACATCATCCCTTTATTGTAATGAAGATAAAATGGGGATTTTTTTGTATTTATATCATCCTTCTTCTTTCACTGGATGTTTTATAATTAGTTTGAAATTGAATGTATAATTTTTTTTATTATTCATCAGATTACTCAGGATGGTGTATGATTATTTTTATTTGATATGGTATTAATTAAACATTAATATTATATTTATTCAATATGAATATTTATGTTAATTATCTCTAACCCATTTCATATGTGGAATATATTAGACATAGTATGTGATAGGTAGGCCTAGTTATATATATCTTGTCGATGCATCAATAGGTTTCATAAGAAAAAATAGTTCACCAAATTAGAGAGGATTTTCCAATATTTTCAAACAATCATGTGAATGGTCTTGATATTGTGTTGTAACTGTAGGAAATTTTGAATTCCATCATTCTGAGACCAGTTATTGATTTCCATGTGATTATTACATTATTTATAATTTTTATGGATAAATTTAGGGTTAAATGATTATTTATATGGATTTATTTGATAATATTTAATTCCTTCTATATTATGAGAATGTTAATGATTAAATGTAGTTTTTGGGTTATTTACCATTACATATTGATTATTATTATTAATTAATGATAGATTCCACTATACATAAAACCTCACTAAGCATCTAACCTTCTCCATTTCACATGGCTCTTCAACTATGATGTTATGATGTGTGTTATGATTGATATGAAGTGTTATGATAATGAGAATAATGATTCACTAAAAGAAAATAATATGTTCTATTGAATTTTTTCAATAATAATTTGATATTTAGGTTTTAATATATTTTACCATGACTACTAAACTATATTGTACTTCAAGATGCAATTCCTTATATATTATGAAAAAGGAAAAAAGTATGGACCGACTCTGGATTACTAAGGTCATGATCTAATCATTTGGTATTAGTGGGAGGTTTTTTATAAATAATAAGAACTAGATTTAGGAAAAACTAGATTAGAAAATATGACCGTATAATTTACATTAAGGATGGAAGACCTCAGAAAACCCTCAGAGAGGATGACTAAATCATGGAGTAAAATGTTTGTTTTAAACTGATGGATATTTTTCCAATGTTGGTATAAACTTGTTAAAAATATATGAGGAAATCATATAGTAATTAAACATACATACCCAGAGAGATAAAAAATAGATTTTAATTGGTTAGTCCAAGGAGAATACATCAACAAAGAGTTATTTATAACAAAGTCAACTAATCTTCAGTTGTTTTGGAATACATAAGTTCATACATATTCACGATATTCTACGAATACTAAATTTTCAAGATATAGGGATTACACACAATATCACTCATAACAGTTCCATCCAATCCCCCTAGGTAAATATTTTGGGATAAAGTATACACATTCAATCCACTAAGAGGTCTTCTTAGTATATTGGAATATTAGTCATTTGCCCTAACTAGCTTGAAAATCTGCTTTCACCATAGTCTTGAGTTGATGAACATGAAATCACTTATCTATACAACAATATAATCAAAAACTATTAGTCATGAAATAGAAGCACATACACACAACATATTATAACTTTCACACCACCCATATCTTTCCTGGAACCAAATAATGAGTTTCATATAGTCTTTATATACACAAGTAACACTCTAAAAAATGTTTTGTTATGAGAAACTATTCTATGAAAAACTCTTTCACCCAAAGAAGACACCATATTTTTGTTGGAAGGCGTTCTATGAATGAAGTGGTAGCCACCTATTTATAGACATGGTAAAACTTATATGAGAGTTCCTTATGCTTCTTCTATTGTGTGATTGAGTTTCCTCATGAACTAAACTCCTCATTTTTGACATCACCACTAACATAAATGTTCCTTGCATGACTTCTACTTAGTGCCCAAATATTCCTATTAGGAAATCCCATCTTTTGTGAAATTTCATATCTTCTTATGAAGCTCATGTATTTTCCATATTTTGACATGATGATCTCAAATATTCATATTCATGAAATATTTCAATTCACATAAGCATTGCATGGTATTTCAAAATCTGAAAACTAGTAAAACATTAAAACATTGAATATTTCCAATCACCCCCTTAGAAATAAACCAAACGAACATATTTGTCTACATATTGTTCTCAAAGGAAACACCCCAGGGACCATATCATACCCATAAGACTATATCACATAAACAAAATTATTAAAACAATTAACAAAATTAGAGTTATGTGAACAAATCAATACCTCCTCATGCATTGGGAGGCGGAGAAACACTGAGGTTCATCTGAGGTTTCTCAAACACCAGTTCTACTATTAGATTAGTAAAAATGTTGTCCAATTGGTCATTAGTTTCAACATGCTCCATTTTAATATGACCAGGTTAAACTGTTACCTTGAATAAGTAATATCTAATCTCAATGTCTTTTTTGGGGTGTTTTGAACTAAATTCTTCATCTAATCGATCATGAAATTTTTTTCACAGTAAACCACCATTGGTTGTTTCACTGTATCTCCAATATCAGTTAAATGTTTCTTCATCCTTAATAGTTGAGTGAAATATTTTTTAGTAAATATATACCCTACATCTTCATTACTAAGAGAAGGGACATCCTATATATTGATCAACCATACCACACATTTTTTCACTATGACGAAAGCACCCCCACTTCTATAATTTTGAACCACCACATATCTAGCTTAAACAACACTATAAAATATAAAATTTATTCCCAATTTCTGTGGAAAAGTATAAGACAAAATTGAATGTACCTTTAATATAACTATTCATTTGTTTAACTTCTTCCAAATTTCCGTTCATAGAATTACACTGAAAGTAGTCAGATAAAAATGTGGAAAATACGATATCTAACCATGTTTTAGTCAAGTTTAATATGTTTCTAATGATTCTCATATATTTTGTGGGATCTAATGATGTACCATCCCCTAACATTCCATGTTTTTTCCAAACCATAATAGAAGTTGAAATTGGTTTGGATTTTTCCTTGTTGAATTTCATCGGATGTTATCTTCCATATTTTTTCCGAGAAAGGAATGTATAATCCTTCGTTGGAACCACCTGTAGCCCCAAAAAATATACTAGTTTACCAATAATAGACATTTAAAATATGAATTTCACATTATTATAATATTCAACCGCTTATTTATTTCTACATCCATAATATATAATATCATACACGTATAAAAAACCATAAATTAATATTTGAGTGATTTCTTCACATAGATATTGTGATCAAAACCACTTCTTTTTAATTGATGATTGGAAACTATGAATAAAATCAAGAATACCATGCTTGTAGTGCCTAAAATCAATCATAAAGTTCCTTTTTTAATATAAAACCCATTTATTCAGGTTTTTGAACAATAAATTCCATTGGTTGTTCAATATAGACTTCTTCATCAAAACTCATGTTAAGAATTCATTTTTTCATCCAATTGATAAGAATATTATCGTATATTGATTCCCATATCAAGGAAAAGGATGATCATCTATGGTATGGTTACTGGATAAAATGTTTCTTTAACATCAATGAACTCAATTGGGACATAGCACTTACTCCCAATGCCTTCCAGTTTCTAATAAAATTTACATTTTCATAAATCTATTTTTAAAGATCCAATATATTCCAATCACATTCCGATTATCATGTTTTTTAATAAGAACCGGTGTATTGTTGTCATCAATATTATATAGTTCTTCATTAATTAACATAACCCATGATTCCACATTTATTACTACTTTAATGAGGTTAGTTAAACAATTTATTAGCTAAAATAATTTTCTTCAATCCTTATTCTAATGGTTTATGTGGGTGAATCCCAATCCCCAGTAATGTTGGATTGAAAAATTTCCTCTCATCTATTATCCAATGAGGTTATGATGAATATTATTATGCAATGGTTTCATTTTTTTATTCTTATTGTAAATCATCATCATTTTGTAATCCATATTGGGTTTTGAAGCCTTAAAATATTTTTACATCAGAATCTGAACCTTTTGTACTTTCTTATTTATCTTCTATAATATAATTATATGATATCCTCGAGGTACTTATTATTTTAACTATAATGATCATTATATCACTACATTATAAAATTCATAAAAGAAAATTATTGTAACATTTTTAGGCTTTACTATTAATTGAATATCCACAGAATAATCAATCATCTTCAACATCACCATACATTCCTTAATTTTAATCATTGTTTATAATGACACTTTTTTCCAAAACATGAAAATTCTTCAGAGATGGATTTTTTCAATACCATAACTCAAATTAGGTCTTGGTTTCTCTAATAAAAATTGATTTTCAATTTTGAGGGTAAACCACTACATGAACAACAACTTTCTTGTAATGATGTGAAATAAGACTCTTAATCCATATTATTCTAGCTATATTTTTCACTTATTGATATTTGTGTTTAAATACTCATTTTTTGTGTGGTTATTGATAAATCATGCTTTTAATATATTCTATGTTATCATGGTAATTTTGAAATTAAATTAATGTTTATTCTACTCCATTGTCAGATCATATAATCTCGATTGTTCTTCCAATTTAATTCTAAGCTATTATACAAAAACAATTTATGATATTTAGAATTTTTTGTACCCATGTATAATCATTAACCAACATATTCTAAAATAATAATTAAAAAAAGGAATAAATTAACTCTATTTTTATATATTTCATCCACATTTTTTGGTCTACAAACATCTATGTAGAGAAGATCAAGAATATTCTATGCCCTTTTTAATTGGCCGATAGAAAATGCCAATAATAATTCTTCCCATGAATGAATCGCATGTAATTTCATGATGCCTTTTCAGATTGGGAGTTTTAAAACAAATTTAATCTTATATTTTTTCCCATGGTCGGTTGATTAATGTGAACTAGCCTATGGTTCCACAAGTTGTCTTCTTTTTCAAATATTATGTATAAAATGTTCACATTACTAAATGTTGTATAAATTTCCATATATTCCACATCATATCAAGATTTAATTACCTATATTAATCTTGATATTTTACCCCTTCTTATTAAATGTCACTATCAATTCTATGTCATAGAGTTGACTCACAACCAGGAAATTTTGACAAAAAATATCTAAATAGAGAACATTGGTTTTCTTTAGATCTTCATTTTTCTAGTTCTCTATATCCACTACCTTTGATCATCAATGAATCATCATTACCAAATCTCACTATTCCATGAACCTTTTAATTATCCTTTTTTTACAAATATTCATTTCCTGTCATGTGGGATGAAAATACACTACCATGAATTCAAGAGCTTCTATTATTTACAACTTTGATGGATATTTATGAATGATTTTCTTTCTTGATATTATTTTTTGATTTCATGAGATATATAATTGAGTTGAGGTTCAAGTTATCCTTTAATTTATCTTTTAAAAATTCATGGGTTCATCATAGTCATATTATTCTTCTGGATGAGAATATATATTCTCAAGAGAAAATAAATCTGGTCGGTGTGTATTGACTTGTGTATGAGTTTTGTAGGTATCGTTTGTTCCTTTCCTCTGCCAGTAATGAATATCCTTATTTCTGTAGTAAGAAAAATAAAAAAAATACACATAGAAAAACAATATCTTATATATAATTAAGGATATTGTTAAATTTTCTTTTATTAACTTATTAGTGCTTCCTAATTTTGATATCTCCATGATTCTTCATTATAAGAAATAATATATCCTAGAAATCTATAGAGTGGACATTTTATAAGAGGAAATGTCATCATTGTTCCATTCATCCTCAGGTACCCTTATATCATTAATGAATTTGATAGAAGATATTATCTGGAAATGTGAGGATTATTTTTATCTACTTTTTCTGTTGGGTTCAAATATTTCTTTTATGAATCAATATAAACCATTTTGATATGTGAAACCATTTTCTTCCCTTTCTTATGGATCATACTAATTCTGGGTTTTTTGGTTTTTGCATCATATCCAATTTCAATTTTTCTTATACGGGTGGATTTAATCAATCAAGGCATTTTCTCCTCCTTCATAACCATGTATAGCTCTTTCTAATAGATCATAATCTGAGACTCTTTCAAATATTTATCTCATAAATGTTTCCATTGATTTGGATTTAGTTTCTAGTTTACTCCATAGAGTAAAAACTTCTTCATTATGTCCCTCAACCATATTATCCTTCTCCTCTAGTCTGGATGTATGGTCATCAATGACTTTTTTCTACTATTCTATAATGGCCTTAAATTCCATAACTTATTCTATGACTTAAATATTTATTAAATTTACTTCTTCCCATACTTCCAATAGATTTATTTAAACATCAAGAAAATCAAAATACTCTTATGGATCTTATAAAATGGATCCTTTCTTTATTTTTCTGTTTCACATTCCTTGAATGTAAAGCATATCAAGATCACCCTCGAGTTTGACAGTGAGATCAACCACATCATTTAACTGATTATATCTATCTTTTGATGTTTATACCTTTTAAATTACACCTATCATGGATTCTTGTGTTTCAAATTAATCTGTAGTTATATATACTAAAAAAATTCACTACCATATTTATATTTTGTATAGATGAAATTATTTCTCAATATTTTATTTCATTTTTTGTAGTCTCAATTTTTGGAGAACCTTTTTAAAGGCTTAATTATGATTTCTATTAACTTTTAGCATCGTAAAATTACCTTCAGTACTAAGAGTAAATGTTCCCTAATACATCGCATAGAAAATAATAAAATTAATTCTTTACTTCATATATCCCTTTTCCTATAATGAATTTTAATAGAAAAAAGAGAATGAATTTTTTTCTTCCTCATTATCTCCCTAAATACATACTCTAAAAATTTTATGTTTTTACATGGCCTTTAATTCCATGTCCTTGTTTTATTGATTTGATGTGTCTTTTGGTTTGAATCTTACTTCATACTCCATGAGGATGCTTAATAGGTCATCAGTATAAATCTTAAAAAATTAATTTCGTCATGGTTTGACACTTTGGAATTTTATAGGGGTGGAATCCATCACAATATTTTCCTTATAATGTCAATATCCTTAATTGGTTCACGAGTTCTTTTAATCTCTCTAAAGAACTATAATATTTTTTTTAATAAGACAATCATCATTTTCATCTGGATGAATTTTCAGATCATCAAATTTGTTTTCAAAAACCTAGAGTTTGGACTCCTTTACATATTTATTTCCATAATATATATATTATAGTTTCTCATACATGGTCTTTGATGAAGTGAAACTCATCATGATAAAATAGATATTATCATAAAGATATGAAAAAAATGAATTTTTTTCTTTGGAATATTCGTTAAGCATTTTCATATCTGTTTTGGTCTTAAATAGTGGTGTTATAATATTGATCTGAATCCTTTGAGTAGTGGAAAAATGATCAACCACACCAAGGGATCTCAAATGAGATCTTATATTACTCGTCAAATATAGAAGATTCTTCCATCAAATATGGGGACTCCTATATCATTAAATGTATTATTTTTCAAAACAGTAGATAATATATTTAACACATATAACGTATTTCCTCTAATACCAGTTATAGGACCCTGAAAATCATTAATGGAGAGGAGTGAATCAAGGTATAAAAATTTTATTTTAAAGTCAGAGATCTTGTTCTCATGGTTGTAGGAAATTTTTAAACCTATATGATAAAATCTTCCAGCAATTGAACATCCATATTTAGGGAGACAATACAAAATTAACAAAATATTTTACTATTAAGGTCTAGTGTAAGGAGTATACCCAAAATGTCTTTCAGTCGTACTAAAAATCATCTAATCATCACCTTTTATGGAATATATATGTTTTGAAACATCCACTTTATGCTTGAAATGTTACTTTTACCAGATTTTGGAATATCACACTGCCTCCCTCAAAATACTTCAATCAACTCCCCTACGCTCACCTATTTAGGAGTTGTATTAATCAGTTTAATGACTTGAAGGTCATAGATATAAATTAAAATTTCAATTTTTTTCCATGACTATCATGATACTCATAGTCATAGTTTATAGTATTCCTAAGTTTATTCACATGAATGAACTGATAAAAAACTAGGCATTCAAAACATGTTAGTCACACAACACAAGAATTTGATCACAACACCTATACATGAACATATATTTTGGGGCTTTCACACATGATAACTTTCTTAAAAACCGTATCTTTAATTAAAACAAATACATAATTTTACATAGAGTTGATAGTCATATGGAACACTCTGTGCACAATTTTTACAATGTGAAACTCATTCATTCAACAGAGAAACTATATCATTATATGAAAATTCAATACGAATGAATGATGTAGTTTCCAATTTATAGACAAGGATGACCCTATGTGTAATTTCCTTTTGCTCCTTCCATTGTCTGATCACATATCCTCTTTCACTGAACTACTTGTTTTGATGTTTCCTTTGTCACAAAAGTTCTTTGTGGTGATTCTTCTTTGCATGAAAATATTTTTTTATTTAAAGCAATATTTATTCTAATTTCATATCACGTGTTCATATCATTCCATTTCCTTATTTTTATATAATTAGCTCAAAACATCAATTCTATGATATTATTTGATCCATCTTAATCTTTTCACTAAATAACCTATTCCTGAAAAAACATTATGTATACTCCAAATTATATATATTTTTGGTAAACACTGAGAAAAAATGCCACCATCATCATTGAATCCATATACAACATGAAAACACATGTTTTTCAAACTACGTGATCAACCCTATTGTTGACTAAATACATCACAAAAAACATCCTACATTTCCAACTATGAATAAAAATTTTGGTTAAAAAAATATACCCCTTTGGGTTTATTGGAAATCATTATATAAATTCCTTAATGAACCATCATTGAAAAAACCCTAAATGATGAGAAACAACTCATTAAACAGTCTATATTTGTATGAGAAAATATACATATATAAAATAAAAGGGGAATCCGAAATTGGGTTCTCCTAATTTAGAATTCTTAACGATGTTCATGATAATATTTGAGAACTATAAACTATTTCCTTATAAAAACTGATTCTCATCATGTCACAAAAGAAAATCACGGTTTCTAAAACTCCTAAAACCAAAAAACCATTAAAAAATTTAATTTATCTATCATTACCTTTGTAATAAAATCCTAATAAGCTTTATTTTTACTTATATATCTCAAAAAAATCCTTATGTATTATATCTCTAACATAAACCTACATCACATCCATAAAAATATTAAAATAGTTAAAATAAATGTGTAGAGGGAAATAAACCGAAACAACCTCACACACTAGGAGGTGATTGAACATTGATGTTCAAATGATGATTGTTGAACACATGTGTTAAAAAGGACTTAGTTATAATTTCGACATTTGTTCATTAGTTCCAATATTCACCTTTTTAATCCTTCATTGTTCAACTTTTTCCATATTAAGTGATATCTGATCTCAATATTTTTTATATCAGAGTGTTAAACCTGATTCATTGTAATTTTGATCATGATAGTTTTTGTCATAGTTAATTACTATTGTATATTTCACCACATAACCAATATCATTTTGTTTTTTCCTCATCCACAATATCTGAGTATATTCCGTTATAAAAGAGATATACTTTACCTTATCCTAACTAAAGGGAGTATTTTTCCTATTTCATTTTCAACCATCCAGTATAGTTTTTTGCTATAAATAAAGCATCACCACTTGTGGACATTCGACCCACAACGTCTCCAACCCAACCAGCATCATAAAATGATGAGAATTTGTAATCTCATTCTCTAGTAAAGTATAAAGAAAAATCAAATATACCTTTAATTTATGTCTTGATTTGTTTAATTGATTCCACATGCTCATACATCATATTACATTGAATGTGGGACACTAACCATATTGTAAATATGATATCTTCTCATGTTGAAGTCATTTATAATAATTATCCGATGAATCTCCTATATAGTGTGGGATCCATAGATGTCATATCCTCATGCATTCCATATTTTTTCCCAATTGTAATCAGTGTCTATGTTGCTTTATAATCATGAATGTTGAATTTACTCAGAACCTATATTGAATATTTTTCCTAAGAAATGAAGTTAGATTCTTTCTTTTGAACCACCCATAGACTCAAAATGTGTGTATACTCACCTATCGTGGATATTTCAAATTCTTATTTTATGCCACTTAGAAGTTATTCAACTGAACCATACTCGCTTCCCCCAAATTTAATAGCATACATGTATAAAATAACCATAAATTGATATTATAGTGAATTATTCAAATAGATATTATGATCAACACATCATCATTTCAATTGAATCTTCTTCAAAAAAGAATTCATTCAAGAATACAATTCTTGATGTTCTAGATTTTGACCATTGAGATCCTTCTTTAATATGAAAAACATTTCATCATGATTTTTAATCAATAATCCCACTAGTTGATCAATATAAAATTCATCATAAATAACTCCATTTTAGAATGACATTATGAAATTCATCGGATAAAATTTCTTTCCTCTTTATATTTCCATAGAAATGAAAATCGTAATTGCATCTAGTCCAACTATAAGAGAAAATAATTCTTTAAAATCAATGCCTTTAATCTCTATATAGCCTTTACACAGTAATAGCGCCTTGTTTATGATTACATTTCCATTATCATTGAGTTTTATTTGAAGACCCATATCTTTTCTAATCAAATTGTGATCTGTTGGTCACATAATGCGATTCTATGTTCGATTTTTTCCAAAATGATCTCGTTCTTCATTCATGGACTAATACCATGGTTCATCAATTATTTCTTCATCAAACAGTTTTGGTTCCCCAATTGATAGGAAAAAAGAATGTGCTTCATTACTCATTCTCTTTGTTTGTGTGGGTGTAGACTAATCCCCAATGACGTTGGATTGAACAATTTATACTTTTTTATTTCTCTTCTGAGTTTCTGATGGAGTTTCTTCATCCATTTTTTCTTCTTCTAATTCTTCTTCAGAATCATCACTATATTGTGAGCACTACATGTTTTTAAAGCCTTCATCTATTTCAGTATTCATATATTTGCCACGTCCACTTTCATCATAATCTTCTATCAAATCATTATATGAACTATCTAAGGTAATTATTATTTTATATTCAATGATATTTCACATAAATGAATTACAAAATTCATCCAAGATACTTATTATAACATTTTTATGCTTTAATCTTTGTTGGATATCCAATTTATACTCCTTCATCTACTACATCACTATACTTCTCTGGTTTTTTTCTTTGTTTTAGTTGAGATATTTACTTCAAAATATATGAAAATACATCATTGACTAGTTTCTTCTGTACCATAACTCATATTGTACTTTGGTTTCTCCCATAAAAAGTAATATTTTATATTGATTTCACACCACTAATTTTACAAATAATTTCTATTAATGATGATAAATACGAATATCATTAAGAATAGCTCTAGAAATATTGATAACCTATTGATTTTTGTGGTCAGGAAATCTATTATAATGTGGAGGTTTCACTATATCCACCTCATCTTTATTAAATTCTTTTTGAGGTAATTTTAAAATTCATTGTAAGTGCATTGATCTCCATATTCTGATCATGGAATCTTGATTAGGTGGCCAATTTCATTATATGTTATTCGATGATAAATTTATATTATATCACTCACTTTATACTTCCTATGCATAGCCATTACACAATTCATTCTAATATAATCATAAATAAAAAATTAAATTTGCCCTGTATGTATGTTACAACAACATATATTGAAGTAAATACACTTTTGGGGACAATATCAAGATTATTTAAGGCCCTTTTGTTATTTGTCCTACATGAAATGCCAAAAATGTTTCCTTATACGCAAGCATCACATGTATTATCTCAATCAAACATCAGATTCGGATTGTTAAAAACTAAATTATGCATAGATATTTTTTTGATGATCTATTAACTAATGTAACCCAACTTATGGTGCCAATTTTTTTTCTCTTATTCATTTGTTATGTAACAAATGTTCTCTTTAACAAAAACATGTTATAAATTTCAATTTTTTCAATATCCTCTCAAGAGATAATTACTTATCAATACCTTGAAAGTGCACCAATTCTGATTAAATGTCACTATTAGACCCAAGTCAAATGGTTTCATCACATTGAAGAGTTTGTGACACAAACTGTATGTATATAAAAAATCAGTTTTCTTTATCTCATCATTTTATAGTTCTGTACTTCAACTTCCATTGATCATTAAATCACCACTGTTTCCATGTATCATTGTTCTATCAATATTTTCATTACATTCAACAACAAATATGCATTTCTTTTCATATAGGATGACCATCCACATCCAATAATCCAAGTTCTACTCTTCATTGTTGCTTTGAGGGTATATCTTAAAGATTGGATTTGTCAATATTATTCATTTACTTTCATGAGATATATTATTGAGTAGATGATAAATATGGTATTTCCAATATATTATCAACATATATGGGTTTTTCATAACCATATTATACATCGAGAGGAGAATACATATTCCTAAGAGAAAATATACCTAGTTGGTGGGTATTGACTTGTCTCTGAGTTTTGTAGGCATCATTCCCACATTTCTATAGCCTTCAATGAATAAATTAATGGCTATAGTTAGAATAGTTAAAAAAATATCCATAGAAAGTATATCTTTAATATAATGAAGGATATGGTCTAAGTCTCCATTTTTGAATTAGAATCACGTATCCATTTATATATCTCATTGATTCTTCACTGTATGTCATGTAACATCTTAAAGACCCATATAATTTAGATTTCATAAGTGGAAAAGTCTTCTAACTTCCATTCCTTCTCATTTTATCTTATTTCATAAAATAATTTAACTGGTGATTTTTTCTATAAACATGAGGATTATTTTTAGATATCTTTTATGTGGGTTCAAAGATTTATTTTTTGGAATAAGAGGTGTTTATTTATATGTGAAACCTTATTCTTCCATTTATTTTGGCTCCTGAAATATCCATCTTTTGAATTTTATACATCACACTTGATTCTACTTTTTCGCATATATGTCTATCTCTAATAATTCTAGGCATTATCTAATCCCTATGAACCACATTAATCACTATATAACAGCTATACTTCTATGAATCATCCAAAAATAAATTTCTTCTTAGTTTCCCTTGATTTTGATTCTGTTTCAGGTTTACTACATAGAGTAAAAACTTCTTCATGTTAATCCAATGTCTCACCCTTCACCTCTAGTCCGGATATATGTTCATTAATGAATTTTTTATTCACTTAAATACTATGATTTAATTAACGATTTATTCTAATTGATTAGGAGTTGTTAAATTATATTATTCCCCTGATTCAAGTTGATCAATTTCTGATTCAAGTTGATCGACATACATTTACAATTCTCCTAGAAAATGCCATATATTTATGAATCATTTTCATTGACTGTGAATCTTATCAATAGAACCCATTGTTATACCTCCATAAAATGGAAATATTTATCTTTTGAAGGTTCTATATTTTGAACTATTTCCATCATAAATTCTTGGGATTCATATTTAACCTCCGGTTATACATCCTCTAAAAAATCATTATCAGCTTGTTCTTCTATACAAATGAAAACCATTTTAGGTAATTTGTTTCTTGAAATGATTATTCCTTTTAGGGTAACCTTTTCTATGGATTCTACATGATTTATTGTTTACTTTAAACATCATATAATTTTAATGAGCACTATGAATCAATGTCCCCTATTCTACCACACTAAAAATAATCGAAGGTAATATTGCCATCAAATATCTTTTTTCTTATCTTGACTTTCTTGAAAAAAAGAAATAATTTTTCCTTAGTAGTTAACTCCATCATGATATAATATTTATATCTCATGTATTCCCATAGCGTTGATTTCCATTTCCTTACTTACTCATGTAGATGCATCTTCTAGTTTGACTCTTATTTCATACACCAACGTGCAACTTAACTAATCATCAATGGAAAAAATAGAAAAATATATTTCCTAAAGGGATGAAACTTTTAAATTATATTTGGGGTAGAATCCTTCAAAATATTTTCTTCATAATTTATGTATCATTAATTTATTTACCATTTTCATAAATTTCCACAAAAATTTCAATAATTCAGTTAAAAACCATATTCATTTTCATATGGATCCATTTTCAAGTCACAAAACATACTATAAAAAACATAGAGTTTGGACTCGTTTGATTTGATTTCACTTTCGTATATGTTATAAAATACCTCTTATTTGATTTTTATATAAATAAAACTCATCCTCTTAAAATATATTTTTTTAGAAAGAGTTATAGTAAGTGTATTTTTTATGATTTATCATCTTTATAACACATTTTAGAATCTATTTTAGTCATATAAAGTCATATAGAAATAGTTTCATGAATCCCATGAGAAGGGAAAAAATGAAAATCTATGCGAGGGGAAATAAAATGGGATATCATTATATTCATACAAATCGAGTAGTTACTTCAATAAAAAAGGGATACTCCCCTATCATTCGTTGAATTCTTTATAAAAATAAGAGAGAATAGATTTAACACTTATATATTGTCCTCTATGATAACACATGTAGGACCATGAAAAACTGTAATAGAGGAGGTGTGAATAAGAGAATCAAATTTTTTGTTCAATGTGACAGATCTTTTCCATAATTATTAGTAACATGTTAAACATGTTAGATGAAATGATGAAACAATTAAACATCAATATCCTTATAAAAATTTCAATAGTTTTACTTGGTTTACTATTAAAGGCTTGTTCAAGGGGCATACTATAACATTGTTTTTGTCAAAATAAAATCCAATAATCATCACTCTTTATGGAAGATGGATGTCCAGACACAACCAGACTGTACCAGCCACACTTCCCATACTATATTTAAGGATAACTCACTACCTCTCCCAAAACACTCTGGTCAAATCCCCATACCTCACTTCCTTAGAAGTAGTCTTACTCAATTCAACGTATTGAAGGTCATCTCTATAGATTTTAATTCTAATCTTTTTCTAGGAGTAGAATGATACTCTTCTTGAACAATATTTTTCAGATGATGCAATTTCAAGCACAGATCAATCAAATAAGATCTTCAAAACACTATATTCATGCAACTCAACCACATCCATGCAACACCTATACATGGGCACAATTTTTGGGTATGTTAGGAAAGATATACCAAATAAAACCCTTATATTTTACACTACCAATTAATGAGATTCAATTGGTCCTGATGAACATAAGGAACTCAATTATCTTTTTTTTACTTTGGGAAAATATTCTTCGCTCAACTCTATCACGTAGTATAGGCACCTTATCTTCGTTGGAGAATTTACTATAAATGAATGGGTTAGAACTATATTTATTGACATGAATGGCCCCACATGAATGTTAATTTCACATATTATATTGTTTATACATGCTTTGTCTTTTATTGAACTCCTTGTTTTGATGTCACATTTATCAATTATGATCCTTGAATGACTTCTTCTTTGCACGCAGAAGTTCCTATAGTGAAAATCCATATTTCACATAATTTCATATGTTTCATAGAACTCATGCATTTTACATATTTTGATATGATATTATAAAACCATAAATTTCACAAAACAATTTTATTCACCTTATTATTTCTATGTGAGTTTCTTTTAATGAAACAACTTTCATAAACCTTCAAAATTTGGATCAATTTTTTTTATCATGCACTAGTAAACAATATGGGCCCGACCGTAAAATTAAAAAATATTTCTATTTCAACTTGATATAACTTCATTAAAATCCAAAAATATCATTTTGTTTTAACGTTTAATATGTTAATAAGAAACTTGTACATGTAAACCCCTAGGGAAAAAATGTGGGTACCATTAATACAATATCCATTTCTTTTAAAATATAAAATCAATTTAGCAGAAAATAAAAAAAAATTCATTGAAAAAACATCATAACATTTAACAGGACTTCCTTCTTTATAATACACATCCTTATAAACTATAATTATTTTAAACAAATGTGCTGATAATAAAAATGACAATATGTAATATAAAAATATGGAAACAAACCATTAGTCCATGAAAACTTATAATCATATGAAATCATTTTCACAAAGACAAACTTCTCACCCATATATAATTACTTTTTAAGACTTGAAATTTCCATTAAATAATAGATAAAATATATAAAACCATAAATTAATCTTTAGAAATTACTTAAATATATTTTAACTCTCACGTCTACCATATGATTTGTAACCCTCATGGTTAACATGCAATGTAACCCTCACCAATACTCTATGGTGTAATATCAAAATTTCCCATAAAGTAACCATACGACCGACCAAAAACATACACATACCCAATGAATTGGTGGGAGATATAGGTCCCAATAATTATCATAAAAACTTCCCATAAACTAGGAAATAATAACAGAACATTTATAAAATCATAAAAACATTTCTTTTGAATTTTGTAAAATAGAATTTTAAAAGAAATTTTTAAAGGAAAATTCCATTACAAATGTCAAATTATTGAAGTGGGAATTAATCAAAAGAAATTAATATGTGTATAAAATATAAATAAACATAATTAAACATAATTTCAATTAAATGAATTTACTAAATGATCTTAGTAACATATAATTAACGAAATAAAAGGTTAACCCAAACAATGGAAACTGGGTTGAGAATTCCCTTTCCCTGGGTTTTTCGTACTTCAATCTTGTTTAAAACTAGGATATATTAGTTAATATAGTGTTATTAATATTTTAAATAAACATATTCATTTTTATAACACCATATGTGATCAGTTTATAATATCAATAGACCCATTTAAAATTATTAATTTTGTATTTTGATTGTTTCGGGTGCATGTTTAACATCATTTGTATGGTCGGTTCGTAAAATATTTTCTTATAGAATTGATTATAAACTACAGAATTGTAATGAAATGATATTAATACTTTTTTATAGTATTAAAATATTCCATATATTTTTTTCATATGTTATGAGGATGAATCTTTAGATAAATCATTAGTGATATCTCTTTAGATCATTTTGGTGGTTCTTTGATAATCACAAAAAATTTCATTATATTACATAATATTGTCTTTATATGTCAACTACATAAAATTAAAGATTATAAATCATACACATTATAATATTTTTCATCCATTAAAATTGTTTAATAATAAGTTATGAAGGATGTAATTTAAATTGAAAACACATCTTCCATGATTTCGGTAAATCAGCACATCACATACGATGTTTCTATTTTTATAATAAGAGTATGAGGAGAGGAAGAATGATGAATAATATTTCCATTAAAAAGCTAAAATATATTATAGATAATATTATGGATCTTTCATGTCTCTTGGATAAGAGTAGGGGAAGTGAGTATATGAAAAGAAAAGGAACTGAAAAGAAAAAATACGAAAATGAAATAGGATTATTACATCTTGATATCATTTTATTGAGGCCCACCTTATGGACTTTGGTTTTTCCATTTTTTTAAGAAAAAAGTTTTTGGACGTGGTAAGGGACATAGAAAATGGATTTGGAAGAATTTATGCAATTTTAAATTCTTGAGAGGTGTGAGAGGAAGAGCGGGTGCCGGTGGTATTAATAGGGGAGGAGAAGAGCGGGTTTCCATTATTCCAATCTTTAGTTTCATATTATTTCTCAATAATATGAATATTATAGATTAATGTGACCCAAAAATAGTAACAATTTTTTGTGTATTTGAATCAATAGCCATTTAAATAATCCATTACTCAATCACGGTGCAAAAAATCATTCATTTAGAATTTTTCATAAAATATTTAATTTAACTATTCACAAGAAATCTTGTATTTAATAAAAATCCGAAAAATCAGCCCAACCAATTTTTGACTTGTATAATTCCAAAAGAAACTATATTTTTTGAAAATTATTTTTTAAATACTATTAATTAATTTTTTTTAAATAAAATCAAATCTAATTCAAAATATAACATTTTTGTAACTATAGGTCATTTTATATAACCTTGAAAAATTAATCAAGGTCTCATTATGTTATAACATAAAGAAAATAAAATAAAAATATGATTTAATATTTATATGGGTTATATTAATATTGATATTACTATTCATAATGGTAAGTTACTATTCACTTAAAAACAATATGGTTCTATAAGACATCAAATAACTTACTTATCACAACTATAGATGTTGTGTTTCATGCATTTCAAATTATTTTTAACACAATGGGGTGTTACATTAATCCCTACTTTTGGAGATTTCCTCCTTACAGTTTTTTTATTTACTTATTAAACAAGTGAGGGTAACATTCCCTTGTATAATTTTAATACTATCACATTTCTTATTCAACCATTTTGTTTCTCCACAATGCCTTTACCTGCGGGATAACATTACTTTTCAATTATTATTCTCTTTGATAATTATTCTAAATTGGTTTATCTTCATAAGAATGGCTCTCCTAAAACTGAAATTCTTTTTGTATCAAAACATGAGATGAATCTAGAACACACATTCAGAACACTGAAAAATTAAAAACATTGTGTACTTAGTATAGACTTAGAGGAATAGTTACCCGATAGGTGAATGATCCAACTTTCTCCCTTAATTTATAAGGTCAAATAAACCATGCACATAGAATTCCTTTCTTACCAAAAATCATAACACTTTTCCATGGTGATATTCTAAGAAAATCACGATCACCTACTTGGATAGAAAAGTAATTACACCTATTATCTGTATAAATTTTCTCCCTACTCTAAACTATCCTCATGTGTTGTCAGATCATATTTAATTTCATAGGGACATCCTATAATAAATCTAGACCCACCAACATCCTTTCACAGACTTCATCCCCAAAATATGGAGTATGAAATCTCATTCCATAACCCACTTCAAATTGTTCTATTAGTATACTCAAATTAAAACTATTATTATAGGAAAATTCAACTAAAGAAAAATGTGTATACTAGATTCCATGGAAATCCTTAGAACAGGCTCCAAGAATATCCTCCAAAGTCTGAATCTTCCATTATAACTACTCATCTTGTTGAGGATGAAAATTTGTATTGAAAAATAAATCCATACCCAATGACTTCTGATAGACTTTCCAAAAGTTAGAAGTGAACCGGGGATCATAATCAAATTGAATGGAAAGAGGAACTCCATGTAACCTGACATCCTTTTGAAGGTAATGTCGATAAATTTGATCCAAAGGAATATTATCTCTAATAGTAATAAATTTTACAGTTTTTGTTATCCAATAAATGATAACCAAAATCACATTATTACCTCATGATGTATTTTGTAGTCCCACCTTGAATTACATGTATACATTATCCTTTTTCTACTTTATGCCTCATAAAGGCTGAAGAATTCCTTTCCATAACTTATAATCTGACTTAACTTGTATGCATTTCAATCATTTCTTGGTAAAATCTTAAGTATCACATTTCATTTCATCCCACCAGAAATACTCTTGAAGGTCTCTATACATATTTTTGCTACCAGGATTAACTAAAACCAGTGAACTACTATCATTTCATAACAACTCTTTCATCATATGAGAATCACAACACGCACACAATCTTTTTCCAAATCTGAAAACAAAATATTTATCATTATTAAATTCTATGAACATATAATTTTTGAATAATTATACCTTATTATGTATCTCAAAATCTTCCTTATATTATTTATTAATTCTATCTGACAGAAATGGCTGCACTGAAACTGGAAAAAATAGAAGAATAATCTGCACCAACAACTTCCAAGAAAAAATTTATTAGTTAGTAAATAAATGGGTCATGTTCCAATATTATCATGGTTAATGTTGGATGATGTTTTAGACTCAAGGTTTCCACCACATTGTTTTCTTTTCTCATATGGTAATTTATCATGTAATCATAATCTATTATCAATTTAATATTTCTTCTCAGCCTCATTAGTATATCCTTAAGAGATTATATATACTTCAATCATTTATGGTTGGTAAATAAATTATATTTGGATCCATATAAATCATGCCTCTATATTATAATAGAAAAAAAACATAGCTTATAATTCCAAAACATGTGGGGATAATTTAACTAATGAAGTGTTAGTTGTCTTGAAGCATAAGAAATTACCTAATAATTATTCATCAGAACACAAACAACTCAATTAAATGAAGCATCTTTATAGATGAAAAACATACCATTTATAGAATTCAGGTACAAAACTATAGTACTCAACAATCTCTACTTAAATTACTAAAAATAAACATACCATTATTCTGTCCAAATCAAATTTTACCCCTTTTTGAATTAACTTTGTCAGTGGGAGAAATAACCATGATTTTTTTAACAAACCATTTGTAATAACCGGATATCCCATGAAAACTAAGAATCTCTATAACAATTGTAGGTTTTGTTCATTCATTAACCACTTTTATTTTTCCAGGATCACCTATTATTCATTACCTATTTACTATATTCCCATGAAAATAAATTTGTTGAAACCAAAATTCACCCATGCCTATTTTTCCATACAGTTTAATTTCTTTTACAATTTTCAAAACTACCCTTAGATTTTTTTCATCCTCCTCTTTATATTTACAATATATCAAAATGTCATTAATAAAAACAACAAAAATCATATCCAAGAACTCATGAAATATGCTACTCATAAGATCCATGAATATAAAAAGTGCATTAGTTAACCCAAACAACATGAAAACAAATTCATAATGTCGATATCTAGTATGGAATGCAGTCTTCAAGATGTCTACATTATTTACATTCAACGGATGGTACTCTGACCTCTGTTCAACATTCTAAACATATTATACTCCCCAGAGCTTATCAAATAAATCATCAATATGAGGGAAAGAATACATGTTTTTTACAATGCTCTAATTCTAGGCTCTATAATCATGAAAAATCTCATTGAACCATATTTTTCTAATGAACAAAATTGGAGCTCCCCATGGTGAAGTTCTAGGAAAAATAAATCCATTATCAAGGAACTCATAAAATTGATTTTTCAATACAAGATATTCAATTTGATCCATTCAATAAGAGGGTTTTGAAATTTTCTTTTAATTATAAACTAATTCAATATTGAATTTTACATCTCTGTCCGGAATAACTCTAGGTAACTCATCATAAAAAGTATCATGGAATTAATTTACCAATGGAACATCATTAATATGAAGAGTTCCCTTATTTTCAACAATATGATAAATATAAAATAAATTTTAGTCTTTAAATAGTTTCTTACCTTCTTGATATGTGTTCAATTTTATATTTTCATTTTTTTATACAAACATAAAATATTTTTGAAAAACAACCTCTTTATCTCTACAATAAATTTTAGTAGGATAAACAGAAATCCAATCCATACCTAGAGTGACATAAAACTCTACTATCGAAAAACCAAAAAGTATTATAGGTAAATTCATTACACATACCACAATATAAATATTCCTATAATTTATATTTATTGTAATATATACCCCTCGTATTTTAACAATATGTTTGGGTCTCATTTCTTGAGGTTATATTTCTAATTTACCAAAAAGTAACTTAGAAATAATGAATGAGTAGACCCCATATCAAAAAAACTTTAAGAATAGTATGTGTAATAAAAAAAATGCACCTGATGCAACGTCATTACATGGACCTACATCTACTGACATACTGGGAATGAATCTCACTACATCATTCTACATATATTATGGCTTCTTTTCGTCATTTAGATATCTCTTTGGGAATACATTTTCTTAATGACCTGTCTCACCACATTTAATCACAGTATAGATTTCTTATCAGGATTATTTTTTGGATATCTTTCATTACTATCTAGGGAAATATGTCAACAATTACCACATCAAAAACACTTCTTTGTTTTCATAAGGCTTTCCCCTTGGTGATTTTTACCACACTTTTTAAAAACTAGAAACAAAACTTTCATACCATCAGATCTATTAGATTGAATCATTTTCACTGTTTACCGTAACAAATTCTAATTCTGTGTGTTGTCAAGGTACCCATATCTAACGGAAAACATCATATATACCCTCTCTACACATCAAAAAAGTTTCTCATAACATTATAACTAATTGATAGACAATTCATTATGATATATTGGCTTCAATCCTGAGTAAAAACTGTGGATTTTGCTATCGAGATCTGTAATAATATTTGGATCATACCTCACTAGTCAGTTGATGTTCAATTTATACATGACAACTGAATCTTCATCCTTCAACAATTTAAATAATTTTTTCTTTATCCTATGTTGAACCTCCTTTGGAAAATATTTTTCAAGGAAAATCCTTAAAAATTCATCACACTCTATGAAAAAAATCTTCTCTCTATCCCTGACAATTTTGACCATTGAATACCACTGAATAGATTCAACTTCAAAATGATAAATGGAATGAGTTAAAATTTTATTATCTAAACATACCAAAACATCAAATATATTTTCAAGGGCCTTAATCAATTCTTCATCCAATACTGGGTCAGAAGCTCTAACAAAAGAAGGAGAGTGTTCTCTCATGAGATGTTCTATTATCGTCATGTTCCTTTTTGGTAGCTCTGGTTTTAATATAACATAGATACCACCACCATTTTTTTGATGCATAATCTATGAAATAACTATCCCAAACTTCTCAGTTCCTATTCCAACCATTCCATATTGTGGATTCAGAGTGATATCTGCCTCTCGGTTCCTTCCAGCATCATATTACCAATTTATTCTGTGAAAAATTGTTCTAAACACACATAATTTAGATTTATAAACATGGTAATATTTAAATTATCTATTTTATCAACATAATAAGAAGATAATAATCATTTATGATATTCTATTAACATCATATTAACTCTAAATGATATCTAAACTATTCTCTAATACCAACTACAAATACCCTACCATAAACACTACAAAATCTAGCTATTTCAACATGATTTCACTTCCTTAAAATTATAAATATATTTTAGTTTTAGGTTTTTAGAAATTAAGAAAAAAACTCATAAATATAAATCCACAAGTATACAATGTTGTTACCATAAAAACATTATACATTTCTTCCGAAACATAATGATTTTTAACACAAAAACAACAACATGATTTCATTAACAAATCATCATAACATTTAACTTGACTGTCTTTATGCTATTACATAACCTTATAACCTATGGAAAACATATAAAATAATTGTATGTGAATAAAAATCATAGTAATGGATATAAAAATTATAATATATACTAATATTCTATGAAAACATATAAGCATATGAAATCATTTACACAAAGACATACTTTTGACAATTATATACGTAATTAGTGAAGGATGGAATTTCCATAAAACATTTGATAATATATATATATATATAACCATAAAAGTTTATTTGGTAAGTACTTAATTATATTGTAAAACATTCATTTTCCTTTTGATTTTTAACCCTCACAACTACCATAAAATATAACCCTCACAACTACCATATGGTGTAAACATCATAGTTACACATGCAGTAACCATACATCAGTCCTCCAACCTAAAAATACCTAATGAATTGGATTAAGATATAGTTCCCACAATTCATCATAAAAAATTCACATGAACTATAAAAAAATCATAAAAAATTATTAAATTCATCATAACATTTCTTTTGAATTTTGTAAAATATATTTTTAAAATAGAATTTATAAACAAATGCCCCTTACAAATATCATATAATTGAAGTGAGAGTTGATAAAATGAAATAAATATGTGCATAAACTATAATTAAACATAATAAAACATAATATTAATTAAATTCATTACCCAAATGATCTTATTACCATATAATAATTGAAAAATATGGTTAACTGAAAAAATCAAATAGGGTTAAGAATTCCTTTACATAGGGTTCGTCATACTAAAAAATTTCCTAAACCACTTATATAATGGTTAAATGAGAGTTAATAAAATTTTAATGAAACATATTAAGGGTTATAAGAACTTATATAATCATTTTATAATATCATTTGACCCATTTATAAATTTTATTTTCTAATTTCCATTGTTTTGGTTGCGTGCTTCAAAAGATTTCCATGGTTGGTTCGTAACGAATATTATTTTTGAATATTTGAAAAACACCAGAAGTAAAATGACATGGTATTAATATGTTTACATAATATTAAATTATTCCATAGATCAATTTTTAAATGTTATGAGGATGAATAATTATATAAATCATTAGTGATATCTGTTTATATCGTTTTGGTGGTTCTTTGATAATCACAGACTAGTTTAATTATATATAATAAGATTATTTATATATGTTATTTACAGAACATGAAAGTGGATATTTCATAATATTTAAATTATTTTAAACCATTGAAATGGTTTTATAACTAGTTGTGAAAGATTTATTGGAAGTTGAAAACACATCATCCATGATTTTGGTTAAAAGGAAAACAATAGATGATGTATTAATTTTAACAATTAGAGGAAGATGATATGAAAAATGAAGATTATTTTTTGCATAAACATGTAAAAAATATAATATATTTTTTATATTATAGATATTTCACGACTCTGGTATAATGGGAGGGGAAGAGAGTATATGATAATAAAAGGAATTGAAAAAAACACTAGAAAATAAGTGGATTTTTACCTCATGATCTCTTCTCCTTGAGGTCCTCCTAACATCCATTGGTTTTGTCCTTTTGATGAGAATAGTTTTTCTAGGATGTGTTAACTACCTTAGGATGTTTATTTTGTATAAGATAAACTATACTCAATGCTTGAGAGGTGTGAAAGGAAGAGGGGGAAAGAGGGTGGTATTTATATTGGAGGAGTAGGGTGTTTTTCTATTATTTTAATCATTAGTTTAATATTTTTTCTTAATAATATGAATTGAATTGATTAATCTGACCAAAATTGTATTACATTAATTATATTGAACCAATGGATATTTAAATTAGCCATGACTCATACATGATGCAGAAATTCACTTATTTATCATATATCCTAAATTATCGAAGATAACAATTCACCAAAAAAACAAATATTTCAAAAAATTCCCAAAACATTAGTCAAACTATTTTTCTACATGTTGAATTAAAAAATGAAATCCATTTGTTGAAAATAATTTTCCATGTGTTATTAGTATATTTTTAATTAAAATTGTAATTTATTTCAATATTAATCATTTTAAAACTATAACAGTTTTATATAACCTTAAAAACATAATCATGATTTCATTATCTTACTAGATTAACAAAATAAAATAATAATATGATTTAATATTCATAGGGGTAATATTAATATTCATATTACTAATCATAATGGTATGTTAAATTTATCACCAAAAAACATTTTGGTTCTATGAGACTCCAAATAACTTATTAATCACAGCCGTAAATGACCGTTTTTTGAAATTCAAATCATAGAAGCAGAAAAAATATTTTTAATGGAAATTTTATAACTATATCCTTAAAAATAGTTTCATTAAGTAGTTTAAAAAAGTTTCTAAGTCTATATTTATTCTTAAAACCTTGTGGTGTTACATAAACAACATCACCTTAAGCACTGAATAAGTCACCACTATAAAAACACTTTTCTTGAAAACTCTTTGATCAATCCTAGTGTTGACTAATAATAAATACAAAACACACACCATTTTCATTTTTGAAAAAAATCCTTGTTTCCAAAAAAGGATATATCTAAAAATATCATAACATTATAATGTTATGATAATTTAGTGATAATGTGGTTATCCTAGTAATAAATCTATATCAAGATATTATAAGCACACATGGTTCAGGAACACATATACCTAAGGGTAATAAAACTGAAAATGGTGCATCAATATTGAGTCGATCGTTACCTGGTACATGAGAAAGGGAATTAATTTACACATAGTTTGAAACTCCCAACGAATATTTTTTGGTTAATTCATAGTTTCTTTAAAAAAAAGTATTTAGGATTTGGAAATACTTTTTTAATTGAAAAATTTCCCAAAGAATCCATTTTTATGTTTATGAGATTAACCAAACATAAATTTTCAACTTGTGGTCTGTGTTTCCTATGTTTTTTGATTATAAATAATTATACATAATGTTACGATCTAATGCAGTGTATACCATTATACGAAAATGGAATCTAGTAGGAGGAATGAGAATAAAATCAATTCATGAAATCCATTGAGTAAGAACTGTCCTTTCCATTATGGGATTAAACTTGTCTTTTGAAGGGAACTAGTTTCCCAAAAATTCTCATCATATGAGTAAATAGTATGATGTGATATCATGATAGATAAATAGTTATCCAAAATTTATGGATTTTATTTGAATTTTTAGAAGAAGATTATAGAAGAGAAAAAATAGATAATATGATGAATGTAAATAAGGATTTATCCAAGTGATAAATGTGGATGGAAACACCCTGGAACTTTCGTCAAGTGAATGATATATTTACATTTGATCGGAGATAAGATCCCAAATTCTCATGACTACAAGTGTATGAAAAACACCTTTTATGTTTAATTTTTTAACTATAATAATATGGGGAACCACATAAAAAATTCCCCAAGATTCAAGGTAATATTCCTTAAGAGAAGCTAAATGATAAAGTCCATGTTTATGTTATTATTATAGTATAAGTTGAATGATTAATGGTATTTTCTATTTTGATTCAAATATTATTTTATAAAATTAATATATAAATAATATTCTAGTTATAAAAACTATGAAATGTATAATTATTTTACCATATAAATTTTTCATTACTAATTTTAGAGAATATATCCAACAGTACCAATAGCCAAAAGAAGTTATTGAATGGAATGTTTAATTTTTAAGAAAAATACACGATTATGGTAATTTAGCACTTAATTTTTTTTCTCAATTTTAAGATAATAATGATAAACTTAAGGTTATAGGATTATATTGGTGACATATTTATTATGTGACATTAATATCTAAAATTATATTTTGTAGGGAATATAATATTGATTAATTGAGCTTCCATAAAAAATTTTGACTTTGAATTTGGCCCAAAAAACTTTGGATGATTCATAAGGTTAAACACTAATGAAATGGATTAATGATAAATTTGGGACATAATACTGAGGTTTTAGTGATTAGGGTATTTTATTTGATAACATATGATAAAATTTTGGTTTTTGTAAATATCTAGAGATAAGAGGAATTAATTCTGTTATTTTATTGATATAATGATCTGTTAAATGTTAATATTATTACTACATGAATAAACATTCATATTAGATATTCATTTATTGGGGTTAGGGAGGAATTAGTAATCGATAAAATCATAACTAATGGATAGAACTAGCCCTTAAAATAGAAAGAAATCAAGTAAGTATATTTTATTATGTTCTCCGTCTAAATATTAATAGAATTTCACAACTCTAGGAAAAGGATGATGAAATGAAAATTTTATACCATAATATAAATTTATTATTAATTAAATGGTCCCTTAGTTAATCTATGATTTATGAATTTGGGGTTATGAAAATTCTAGACTATTCTCTATATTATGATCAATGATTCATTCAACTCTGTATAATTATTTATATTTTTCTTCCTTCTCCATATCTTCATTTACCATCAATGTTCTCCTAATTGTTAAAACAATAATGTTTTATTCTAGATAACATTAGTACCTAGTAATGTGTTATTCAGGATAACCATCGAACAACCCTTTATCCAAAATGAAGAGGATGTTTTATTAATCCATTTTCAATGTGTGTTTCCAAAAAAATTATTTTCCAATGTCAATCCCTTGGTTATTGATATCAAAATTAAATTGTAAGGAATGAATTTATTTAAGGGGGAAAAATATACATCCCCATTATTATAAAAGTGTAAGAACATATTTGATATAAATTATGAAATGAAATATAAATCTTATGAGAGAATGTAAGACCTGATACTTTATTATATAGTTATTTTTAAATAAATTAAATTTCCTTTATATCTTCTTATTCACATAACACTAGGCTTGAAAGAAAGAGGATACTCTATTAAAATATTATCATTTCAACATGAACATTAACACCTAGACTTTATGTTTGTGGGTGTGAATAGTAATAAATAAATTAAGAACATTTATGTTTTACAAATTTATAAAATAAACATAATTTATATCTATTTATTATAGATTAAATAAAGAATAATTTGTAAGAAAAAAATATTTTCTAAAAAACAGTATTTTTCAATAAGGTAGTTAAGTCACACTTTGTGTGCATAATTTTAAAGTAATTTTGAATTTTTTTGTAAAAAACGTTTAAAAAACCGTCATCTATTGTTGTAATGTTCGTTGGTAAAATATTTTATTATTTTCCAAAAATGAATATTTTTCTAATGAATAGTCAAAAATACTAAATTTTTGTTGATAAATGTTGTTTCTTATAAATTGAATACAATTTTAAATTTTATCAAAAAAATTATTAAAATTAAAATTAGTATAATTATATTAAAATATATCATATTTGGGTCTTCGAAATTTGTTTCATATTTAACAATGACATAGTTGTTTTAAAATCATCCGAAAGTCTTATAAAAAAATTATTTTTCGACATGCATGCAAAATTAATTGTAAGTTGAATTCCACTAAATATGTTAATTTAATTCTGAAATGTGTAATGAATATTTGGGATCATAATAATTTATTTCCAAAAATAATTTAAGATTAATTTTTTGGCATAAGTGATTGTAAAAATAGAGAAAAATAATTACTGGGGTATGGTAAAAATATGATTTACTCGGGGTTAAAATAAGAAGATAAGGGTTAAAATTTCCCTAAAATTGTCAAAAAAACAATTTTATGTCTATATATGACCCTTGTAAAATTTTAGGTTCGATAATGACACATTTTAGTTTCTTTTGCATGATAGAAATGTGGGTATCACTTTTTGTTTTCCAAAATTCCATGTGATTTCTCTCCCCTGCTTATAAAAGTCCACATCCTCTCATGTTCTCTTCACAGAAATAAAACACGTTGTTCATAAAATATATTCCTAAATCACTTACACAATCCTTTAAAAAAATCATGTATTACATTGATGGATTATAAATCAAATCTAGGAATGATTTTAATATAATGCTAAAAGAGTTCTATAATGAAAATGTAAAATTCAAAATGTGTGTATTTTTTTAATATTTTCATCCACCTCATTCAAATATGATTAAATTATGATAATATAATAACAATATTATATAACATATAATAATATTTTTTATGTTACTTTTATAACATATATCCAGATCCAATTCAATAATATGAAAAATGAAACTGTTGATCGTGGGTTATGGTGACTACCACCTCGCCAACCGATGTAATTTGTTTCCCATAACCATTTTTCTGGGATATATATATATATAATTAATTTTTTATAGACACACACACACAAATAAATATGTATATTATAATTGTAACATTATTATACTTTGGTATTTATTATTTTACATATGCCATAATACTTTCCATTCTATTAAGGGATACTATAATGTTGCCCTTATGTATGGTGGACTACCTCCTCTCAAAGCGATGCGATTCATTTTTAACTTATTATTTACATGGTATTTATTAATAATAAAATTAATTAATGTATATATAAATGATATTTATGACTTAATAATTTTTATGTATGTATATTATCAAATATAACTTATTACCTTTTAGTTTATTGGAATATAATATCATCACTCATGTGAACGAGTAGACTACCACCTCCATGTAGTGATGTAAATGTTTTTCCATTTTTTACATGGACGAAAATAAAGTTATATTTTACTAATATAAATTCTCTATATGAAATAATAATTATTCTATAATGGTTAATTAACATTTATTTCTATTTTATTCAATCTGTTTGATAAAAATGAAAACAATATTCCTGCATAAGTATGAATTATCATCTCTATGAACCGTGTAATCCATTTTATATATCTAACTATTATAGATTACTATAATTACATTTATAATTTATATATATGAAATTAAAATCATATCTAATGGTTATTATTTTATATAACCAAAAACAATTGTAATATACCAAAGTTTCCAAACCAAAACATAGTTGAAAAATGAAGCTATTATTACTCGAAACAGTGATTTTAACAAAGAAGTGTTAATAAATGGTCAATAAAGAATGTGATAAAATAATATAAGGTATGAAATTTTTATTATGGTTATATTATATATTAATAATTAACCAATATTTATTATATAAGAGGATTGTACACATATGAATGATGTTGAAACTAATGTAAGAGTTTTTCTTCCAAATTTTACTTTCAGAAGGAATACGTCATATTCCCCACTTATTCCACTATGGGGTGCATATACTTACAATTTTGATATATTATATAGGGAATATATTTATATTAATGTATTAATGTTTAAATTGTTTTTATTTCTTTCATGGGATTAAGATTCAAAATTATCCAAAGAGGTGAGGATTTATTTCACAATCTCATTGTTATTTGAGGGTGTTTTTGTTTAAGTATCCCTTATTGAAAATATATTATATCTATATCATAAAATAGAAATATTTAATAATCATCTATTTATGTTTGATCTTTTGAAGTTATATTAAAATTTTTATAATATTTTATAAATAAAATGACTGAGGATCTATTTTTAATAAAACCCTTCTTTATTTCAAACATCATTTGAAAATCATTTTCAATTAAATTTTATGATTTATAAAAATGTTTTTAAAAATTATTTTATGAATTTAAAAATGATCTATTAAATGATATTTTACCAATTTCATACTTTTTTTAAAATAAAATATTGAAATATTTATTTTCACATCAAAATATGGCTCATATGGATTTTACAAAAATTGTAAAAGTAATTCTTGTTTTTACATTTATAGAATGAATAAAATTTCATGATTTCATGTCCACTAAATGTATTAAATCATTATTTGTAAGTTTTAATAGATATTTTCAAAATAATTTATAAATTCTAGTCTTAAAAATATATATTTTCAATTTGAAAATTTTATTTTCCTCAAAAATGTTTATAATGACATTTTTATGTTATTTATATTCATCAACAACATCAACCCTTTGTTGTAATTATGATCCTCTGAAGATATTTTTTATTGATATAGTATTTATTAGTTAATTGATAGGTTATGATAAGTTTGAATTATAATATAAAATGATATTACCATTCACCAGATAAATCTATATGGTTTATGATTATGTTTATTTGATTACGATAAGTATTATTAGTAAATATTCTTGTTATCCATTTAAAATATTTATGTTAATTATCTTTCAATAACATCATATGAGGAATTAATTTCACATAATAAGTAATGGGTGGTGAATGGTTATTTATATCCCCTCAATGAATCGATATATACAATGAAATAAATTATTTAACAATATTAGATGAATTTTTACCAATAGTCTTAAATAGTATTACGAAAGGTCCTGATAGTATGTTTCGGATGACCAAAATTGATCATTCCCTCATTAGGATATTATTTATTTTTTTTCTAGGTAATTACACAATTAGTTAAATTTTCAATGGAAAATATCTTGGCTCATGTGATTATTTATATTTATTTATTTGGTCATCTATTTTTACCTCTATATCATGCACAAAATATTTTTAAAATGGTATGTTTTTTAGTTATTCACCTTTACATATTAATTAATATTATTTATTCATTATATCCTTCACTTTACACATACCCTTAAAGGAAAACGATCTCACCCCTTTCTTATGTTACATTCTATTGGGTGTTATGATGTCTATTATGATTGATATGAAGAGTTATGCTAGAATAAATAAAGATTAAATCACTGAAAATACTATGTTAAATTTTATATTATCAATTTTAATGTGATATTTAGGTTTGTATATAGTTTACCATGTCACGACCCAACCCAAATTTTCATTCAACCCGACACTCAACCCGGTTTGTGACATGGTATGAATGGTGCTCCCATCTCCCATGGGATGGAAACCAGTGTCGAGCATAAAAACATAAAAGTAGGTATTATTTAATCCCATTAATAACCAGAATAAAACAACTAATTGATCATGCCACAATAAAAAAACATTTGAATCTCAAATAGATTAATATGCATATTAAGTTAGATAATTCAACTGAATAAAATAGAAACCTAAATACCTAACTAAAAAAATGGACAAAACTGAACTGCTACCGGTTGATCTCTTGGTGACCAAAATGTTACCACCATCCCTAGGAAAGAATCTCTCCAAAAGTATGTTTTAAAAGGGAACCTGGACCTAATGAAGAACCTTCAAAACATCCCAGCTCTACTAACAGTAAATGGTACAAGTAGGTTGTGAGGATTAAAATTTAGTAGGAAATCACTATAGAATCCATCCAGTTCCATTCAATAAAAAATAAATTAATAGTATTTTTTTAATTATGTTATATATATATATGTTTTTCACATTTTTTTAAACAAACATATCATTCTTGTTTCTAAAACCAACATGCGCCACAATGAATTTTCAAAAAATACCATTTTATATCCAAAACCACCAACAAAATGATACTAGGGATTATTTGAAAATAAATATCAGGCCCCGAAATTGAACATTTAATAATATTTAATTATGTTAATAATTATTATTAAGTATTTTTTCAGGTTTATAATTTTAGAAAATTAGGCCATAACTATTCCGTTACATTTAAAAAAGTTCAATGTAGACACTCTTACTCAGTATCCATTTTTTCATAGAAATAAAACCCTTATGGAAAAATAGAATTATTTTCTTGATATTAATATTCATGAACTATTCCTTTCTCTTAACCTTCCATATACCATGTGAAAAATATTTCAAAAACATCGAATGAGCATAACAAGCTCAGTAGGAGTTATAAAACAACGAAGGAAAACATTAGTCCATTAATACATAAAAATTAAAGAAATTATACTTTTCAATCTTTAACATACCGTAAATGGTCATACGATTTATGAATAACAAATGGAAATCATAAATCACAAAGGTAACTTATGGATTCCATGTCATACTTACACTATAGATTTCATAGCCACATTGGTAGTTAAGTTATAATACCCATCCTAGTATATTAACTAACTCTCTTTGGATACACACTAATGTTTACCTCAGTCACGTTACCCAATGCATTTGAGAGATATCTCGGGCTCACCCGCCCTTGGTTTATCAAAGAACCACCCATATACATAATCAATTCCCAGGAACCATAGGATATTCATAACACATAAAACAAGCATTAAGGAAAGATAAATTTCCACATTTCAGTCAAAATATGTCAATTCAAGATATTGAAATAATCAATACTTTCTCAAAACCATTTTCACTACCAATATATGTAATAAGGTTATATAGTATTTATTTTCCTTTTAAAAACATTATGACTTATTATGGAAGCCAAATATCAAATATTTCTCTAGGGGGTGCAACGGTATCTGTCACCACATACGTTAAAACGAAAAATTACATTTTTTAATTTATTTAAATTCTATGTAGAAAAAAGATTCCCTTCGAATGAAATTAAAATTCAAAGGGTTTTATATGCCTTATAAAAAAGTCGTGTATAAATCAAAATATGCCTAAATGAATGGTGATTGAGATGTAGTCCCTTACCTCATGTATGAATGGTCCTATTATTTCTTTAATCTTCTGAATAATAAAATAATGTTAGTTTTTAATTTAATCCAAAAAAAAATTCTATTTTATTATTCCTTTTATATTATTTATTACAATGTTATAAACATTACATAATCTTTTATGTAAATAAAAATGTTTTGTCGATATTTGGTACTTGAGTCAAAAATGAACTTCTTATAATTACAAGTTTTCAAGGTGATAAAAAGTCCATTATCTCTAGAATGATATTCATTATGTAGATATCATATATGTAATATATATATTATATATATATATTTAATTATAACAGTCCATAACATTTGGATATAAGAAATGAAATACACCATTCAAGGAGACGTTAAGTCGTCCGTACGCACGAACGATACTTTTAGTTCTATTTAATATTTTAATGGACTGAATATTTAATGATACATAGGTATATTGAAATTACATTATAATATATTTTATATTTTCATTAACTCCATCCTTTATATGTTTCGCGTATGCCATGAATGAGTCATATCACATTGATGCGACGGTAGTTCACACTTCCTCAAATGACATTATCGTATTTATCCATTATGGAACCCATAAAAGTATTATATAAATGGAAAATAGAAAATAATAGAGACAATATAAATATAATATATATAAAATATAAATATAGTTCCATCATAATGTCCAGAGTGATAGTTAGTAGGAGATAAATGAACAATCATCATTCAGTGAGGCACTAGTTCGCCTTCCACATGAAACAGTCATTTCGTATACATTAGTTGGAGGTGTGTGGAAGTGTAGTTATAATAATTCTCATAAAAACAACCTAGTATATTATGGATACTGTTTTTTTATGTAAAAAAATAATATGACGATAACTGGGAGTCAAGATGGAAAACAAATGAAAAAAACTCCAGGGTAGACATTACCTTTAAATAAGTAACTCTGTTTGATTGAACCAAAAGGCTTTCTTGAATTGAATTCTATTTAATTTAAGGCTTCTTACAGGAATATAGGGATGTTGGGAGCTTATTTGGGTAGAGGATGGATGAGGCAATGGGATTTAGAATTGTGATTAATGGATTATAGGTGGTTTCCTTTTATAAAACGAAGAAAGGTATCTTTAGGAATGCTTGAAAATTTTATTTTATAAAAAAATTATTTTCTTTTTCAGAAAGACCAAAACATATTTAATTCTAAGATAAATTAAATATAAGTAGAAATAAATTCATCCAATAAAAATTGGTAGGATTTTGGATATTTTTTAATCATTTTATTTTTTATTTAAGCCTTCGTTAACTTCTTTAACTTTTTTCATGACTTCTTCTATATCCATACTGGATTGTTAAAATATTTACAATAAAATTAAAAGAGACCCAAAATGGATAATTAATGATATTTTTAACATCATATATGTGATTTGGCCAAATCATATATTTTTAGTATTTTTTTATCATTTAATAAAATATTAATTGTTTTAAAAACTCATTTATGTAAATTTATGAACTATTCATATAAAAAATTTTAAATAATCTATAACAACTTGATTATTTTTAAAATCCGTTATTAATTCAATGATAAGAAGTCATTATTATCTATAAAATTCGTGTATGGCAAAAAAAGTTTAAAAATATATTGATTTTAATATCAATAATATAATTTATTTGGATCCTTTATTAATGATACAATTATCGTGTTTCCATTGTGTCATAATTAAATTTATTTATATAATGCATAGAAATTATAAATAAAATTACCTGATGTAGTAAATATTTTTTTATAATGACTATTTATAGTTTAAAATATCACTTATAAATACCATTTATTTTTTTAACTAAGTGATATATGTTTTTGTTAAAATTTCCTTAACTTTAAATTAATTTCTATAAAGTGTCATTTTCACCTACAGGTGGCAGCATGGGGTCCCAAAATCAACCATAGAATGACCATTGTAGGACATGTATCATAAAATAGGATTATGAAACATAGTAATTAAATATTATTAAAATATTAATTTCTCCCATATTTACCGATTAACCCTTTAACCATGGTAAATAAAATATTTACTGAAGTTACAATTCATAATGTCAAAAAATAAATGATAACTATTTACAAAATTTTGTACCTACAAATACAAATTATGGAATACATTATCACAAATTAAATATAATAAAGTTTTAGAAATTAATTAAAAATTACTTACCATTGTCAAAACAGAAATCATGTTTTTAAAAAATAATAAATATAAAAAGATTTATAGTTGTTTTTATCCAATTTCCATGTGAAATTACTTCTAATGAAAAACATTGGACTAAATGGTAATACTAAAATAATAATAAAATTTAATACCAATTAGATTCAAAGGTACATTGGAAAGAAAATGCAGTGTTTTCACTATTCATTAAAAAATGATCATTATCAGAAAAATACAAAAAATTTACCCAATGTAAACAGTTATGCCCCACTTAGTGTAATCATATTGTGGTTAATTCTATTCACTCTCAGTAATAAAATGTCTATGTGTTAACAACCATTTTAAATAATATTAATATTATATTATTTTCAGTGCATCTCAATGTTGTGTGCAATGTAATATTTCAAAAAAAATCGTTAATGCATAGCAAGTACACCATAAATCATTGTATCCCCTCAAAAATAAAAATAATATTTAAGTCAAAATATTAAAAAAATGAATATTTCATCTTTTTTATTTACATGGCGGGTCATATCATTCACCCTTTTGGGAATTACTTACAACAATTATATTAACTTATAAAATAAGTGGGGGTATTTATCCCTCAAATGATTTTATTATTACCATGTTTTTTCATCAACCATATGGTTTTTCCACAAAAATTTTAATATATGAATTACATTATTATACAAAACATTATCTCTTTAGTAAAGAACCTTGATCGGTTGTTCCTCATAATAAATATTCTCTTACAACTGAACTATCTCTGGACTCCAAAATTAGATGGATCTAACATATACATTTTCAACATTGAAACATGAAAAACATTGTGTACCTAGGATAATCATGAAGGTAAATACACTCTGTATGAAACTGATATAACATTCTCCATGATTTCATAAGGTCCAATGAACCTCTGACTCATCTTTCTCTTCTTAAAAAAATGAATCATACTTTTCAATGGAGAAACATTGAGAAGGAAAAGATTACCAACCTCAAAGAGAGATGCTTCCTACAGTTATCTGCAAACTTTTTCGGCCTACTATGAGCTATTATCATGTGCTTCTAAATCAATTGAACTCTTTATATCATCTCTTCTACCAATTTTGTTCCCATCATATTACTTTCACCCACTTCATCCCAAAAAGCTGAAGTTCAACATCACTTTCCTTATAATGCCTCAAATGGAGAAATCTATATACTGGAATGAAAACTATTATTATAAGAAAATATAACCCATGAAAGTTTTTGGTCGCAAATTCCTTGGTAATCCTCTAAGAAATAACATAACATATCTTCCATAGTATGAATTGTTCATTATGACATCCCATATGATTGTGGATGAAAAGCTATAATAAAATTTAATTCATTACCCAACGACTTATGAAGGACTTTTCAAATGTCAAGATGTCAACTTGGGATCTTGATCAGGTAAAGTAGAGAGGGGAACTCTATGAAACATAAATATACCTTTAACATATAAATGAGAAAGTTTATATAGAGAAAAATTATCTCGAATATGAAGTAAATCAGCAGATTTAGCCAATTGATCAATAATAACATAGTTTACATTATTACATGAAGATGTCATTGGTAATCCCACAACAATGTCCCGTTATATATTTTCTCATTTCCACTATGGCATCGGTAAAGTCTAAAGAATTTATTTTATTAAATATAGCTCAACATTAACCTATTAAAAAGTATAACACTTTACAGTGGAGTGATAAATAACTTTTTTTATCCCATCCCTCTTGTAATACTCCTGAAGATCTCTGTACATATTATCACTTCAATGATGAAATGAAAACGGAGAACTATGAGATTAAAATAACAAATAATTCTTCAACTATGAATCATAAGTAACACATAATATTTTTCCATACACAATATTAAATCATTATCAATGTTAAATTTAGGCAACATACTCTTCTAAACCATCTATACCTTTTTCTGCAACTCCCTATCTTCCTTCTACCCCTGCTTAATTCTGTCTGATAGGGATGATTTCACTGAAACCTAAAAAAAAGAATCTCCTCCACCAACACCTTCTATTCCCATGTTCAACATATCCTTTATCAAATAATCTTGTTCTATACATAACATGGTTAATGTAATATTACGTTTTCGACTCAAATCATTAACCACTATATTTTTCATTCTCGGATGGAAATGGATCAAGAAATCATAATCCTTGATTAATTATTGCCATCTCCTCTATACCATGTCTAATTAATTTTATGTGAATATATACAACAAACATTGGTGATCAGTATATATTCACACATTACTCCAAACAAATGATGCCTCCAAATTATTAATGAAAAAACAACATCAACTAATTTCAAATCATTTGTAGGGTAATTTTACTCATGAGGTTTCAAAAATCATGAAGCATAAGAAATTACCTGATCATTCGGCATAAATAAACAACCATATCCTTTCAATGAAGCATCATTTTATATAAAAAAACTCACCATTTTTTGAATGTAGTGCCAAAATTAGAGCATTTGGAAATATTATTTTCAATTCCTGAAAAAAATCATCACATTATTTTCTCCACACGAACATAACACATTTTCATGTTATTTTAGTATGTGGGATAGATAACTGTGAAATATTTTCAACAAACCAACATAAATAACTACCAAACCAAAAAAACTATGGCTATTGATTATATTTGTGGGTCTTGGCCATTCTTCAACAATGTTTTTATCAGGATCAATAGTTCCTCTAATTTTGGAAACAATGTGACCAAGGAATGAAATTTTTTGTAACCATAAATCACAGTTTTAAAATTTCCCATATAGTTTACTTTCATTTAATGTTTTCAAGACAACCCTTAAATGACATTCATGTTCCTCTTTATTTTTTGAATAAACCAAAATATCATCAATTAACACAACCAAAAACTTATCCAAGACTCATTGAAAATTATATTAACAAGATCCATGAATGCAACAAGATTATTGGTAATCCCAAAAGGAATAACCCCAAATTAATAATGGATATATCTAGTATGAAACACGGTCTTTGGAATTTCTTCTTCCTTTACTTTTACCTAATGGTACCCTGAATTCATGTCAATCTTTGGAAAATACTGAGCTCCTAGGATCAGATCAAAAATATCATCGATATGTGGAAAAGGATACTTCTTCTTAGTGGTGATGTTATTCAATAATCTATAATCAATGAAAAGTTCCATTGAACTGTCTTTATTTTTAACAAAAAATAATGAAGCACACCATTGTGATGTGTTAGGTCGAATGAAACCTTTATCTAATAACTCTTACAATTACATCTTTAACTCTAAAAATTAAATTTGATCCATTTGATATGAATTTCTCGAAATTGGATTAACAGTAGGAACTAAGTCAACAATAAATTCAACCTCCCAATTATGCATTATTCCTTGAAACTCATCAGGAATTACATCAAGATAATCATTTACCACCAGAACACCATTCATTTGAACAATTTCTTTGTTTTCAACAATATGTGAAAGTTAACATACATTTCAATATTTTAATGTTTCTCAACATCCATATATCTTATCAAAAGTAAGGGTTCATTCTTGTACAAAAACTGAAATTATTTCTAAAAAGATACCACTTTAGATCTGTAGTAAATAATAGCATGATAAATAGAATTCCAATCCAAACCAAAAATAACATCAAACTCTATTATTGGAAAAAAAATATGGTTTTTAGGTAGATTCTTTCAGCACACAAGTATAATAAGGTTCATAAAATTTATTTTTGTCTCCATATTTTTTCCCAGTGTTTTTACCATAATATCAGGATTTATATCTTGATATGGAATTCCTAATTAACTATAAATATTACCAGAAATAAAAGAATGTGTAGACCCTAAATCAAACAATAGATTGGAACAATATGAATAAACAAACCATGTACTTGATACTACTTCATTCGATGGCCAAACTAATACTAATGTAGTTTCAATGGATTTCACCACCCCTTTTATTCTCTTATTCCTGCTACTTCCCCTTAGTTGGGATCTTTTTTGTACACTCATTTTCATAATGACATATTTCATTACACTTAAAACATTTTAACGACTCTAAATCCAATTTTGTCTTACAATTACCCTAATTTTGTTCAAAATAATTAAATTCCTTATTCCCCATTTTACCACATCAGTAGAACTTACCAGAATTTAAAATACATTCCCCAGTGTGAATTTTACCATAATTTTGACAAACTATAAACTTAAGATTGCTACCATCAGACTTTTTTAAAGTGTTCATAAATTTTGTTTATAACCTCTACCTCCTATTCTTTTGTTTTTCAATAAACACTTTATCATCAACAAACTCTATTTCCACCTTCTCCTCTCATCAAAAAATATTTTCCTAGCTTGTAATCTCAGACGAAACAAAATCCCGTCGATACTTTGGATTTAATCCTGAGTAATGATTATTGATTTTACGATCTAGATCTTGTATGAAATATGTCGCATAACTTCCGGTCGAGTGAATTTTTCTTCATAAGAATCCACTGAGTTATTATTCTACCTCAATTCAAGGAATTGATTTTCTATACTAAGAAAAACCACCTTAGTAAAATATTTCTCATGAAACGTACTTTTGAATTCATCCCATTCAAGATCATAAATCTCTTCATTATCCCGGATATTTTTCACAATCTACCACCACTAAATCACTTCATCATAAAAATGGTGAAAAAACTATCCCTTTAATGTTATAAACATCCCATGACATTGGAAATATTCTCTAGTGCTTTAACCCATCCATCATCTAGCTTCAGGTAAGAAGATTTTGTAGTCGATGGGGGATGTTGCTTCATAAAATGATCCACTACTGACATGTGCTTCTATCATTGATCAAGCTAATATGGTGCATGTATACCACAAACATTTATAGCCTCAGTCAAATGTTCCATCACTGAAAAAAACTATTCAGTTCTGATTTTGACCATCTCATGTTTCTGATTTGGAAGGTTATCTTCCTCCCAATTTCATCCCATCATAGATTCCATTTTTTCTCTATGAAAAACAATTCTGAACACAAAAATATCCTACCCTATGAAACAGGGTAATCAGTAAATGATATATCATTTAAATCTTACCATAAAGTGAAAATAATTTATGGATACTAATTTAACAATATCCTACCTTCTAAATTTTCCTATACTGACCTATGATACCAACTATAAGGCCTTAGCCTTAAAAATAACATTATATTGAATTAAGTTAATAATTCACATGGAAAATATTTTCAAGTATAGAGTTTTATATAATTGTTCCACAACTATTACATTACCTCTAAAAAATTAAAAATAGACACTTCTACTCAGTATCCATTTTTCATAAACTAAAACCTCTTAAAAGAAAACAAGAATTATTTTATTGATATTCATCTTCTTGAATTACATCATTATCTTACCCTTCCTCATACCCTATGAATTTTTTAAAAAAAACATGGGATGAGCATAAAAATAATAGTAAGGGTTATAAAATACAGAACAAAACATTAGTCCATCAATACATACAAATCAATGAAATCATAATTTTCATTCATTAACAAACCACAAAAGTTCATATGATTTATAAATGACACATGGAAATAATAAATCTTAAAGGTAAATTATGGTATCCATATCATAATTACATTATAGCTTTCATAGCTACCTATGGAGTAAAATTGGAATGCCCATCATATTATATTACCTAAATCTCTTAAGAGAGACATTAACGGTTACATTTGTCTTATTACCCAATGCATTGGAGAGCTATCTTGGGCTCACCTGACCTCATATTATCTCGGAACCGCCCATATATGTAAACAATGCCCATGAATCATTATATATTCATAAAACATAAAACAAGTATAAAAGGAAAGAAAACACTTCCACACTTAAATCACATTATATAATGTCAAGATATTGAAATAATCAATGATTTATCAAAACCATTTTCAATAAAAAAAATATATGTAAAATGTGTATATAGTATTTATTTTGCTTTAAAAAACAAAATGTTTTATTAATGAATCCAAATATCAAATAATTCTCACGATGGCAGAAAGGTCATTGTCACTATGTACGTTAAAATAAAAAATTCCCTTTGTTTTTTAGTAATTTGATACTAGAAAAATTATTCCATTTGAATGAAATGAATATTCAAAAGGGTTTTATACACCGTATAAAATAAAATCCAGTATAAATCAAAATATGCCTCAATGAATGGAGACTGAGACGAAGTCCCTTACCTTGTGTCTAACTTGACCTATTCGTTCTTTAATATACTAAATAATAAAATAATTTTAATTTATAATTTATTAATAAATTTTTCAGGATTATTATTACATTTATATCACATATTAAGATATTATTAAAATTACATAATCATTTATGTTAATAACTATTGTTTTGTCCAAATTTGGTACTTGAGTCAAAAATGAACTTCTTATAATTACATGTTTCCCATGTCGTCAAAGGTCCATTATCTCAAGAGTGATGTTCATTATGTCGATATAATATATATAATATATATCTAGTATATACATATATATATGTTTATATCAGCACAAAACATTTGGAGATATGAAATGAAATGCACCATTAATGGAGACGATAAGCCGTACGTACACATGAACACTACTTTTATTTCTGTTTTGTATTTTAATGGAATGAAAACATAATGATACATAGGTATATTATATATAATGTATATTCTCATATATAATTTCATCAAATCCATCCTTTATACATTCCACTTATGGCATGAACGAGTCATATCACATTTAGGGGGTAGTAGTCCGCACATCCTCAAATGAAATTATCGTATTTACCCATTATGTAAACCATAATGGTATGATATAAATGTAAAATACATAAGAATAGAGACAATATAAATATAATATATATTAAATATAAATAATTTTACATCCTAATGGCCACCATGAGAGGTGGTAGAAGATAATCGAACAATCATCATTTTGTGAGTGAGTTGTTTGTCGTCCAAAAAAACAATATGTTTGTATTTGTTAGATGGAGATGTTTGAAAATATAGTTCAAATAATTATCATAAAAACAGAATATTATATTGAGGATACATTAGAAGTTATGTAAACAACAAATAATAAGAGCATAGGGAGTGAAGAAGTAAAATAATAGAAAAGAACTTGAGAGAAGATGTTACCTTAAAATCGGGTAACTCTCTTTGGTTTGAACGAAAAGGCTTTCTTGAAGTGCCTTCTTCTTACAGTAAGGATTCGAGGAGGAATAGAGAGATATTGCAAGCTTATCTAGGGAGATATTATACTAGACAAGGGTATTGAGTGGTGTGATTAAGGGATTATAGTTTGTGTCCTTTTATAAGAGGGAGAAGGGGCTCTTTAGGAAATATTGAAAACATTTATTTTATTATAAAATTATTTTCGGTTTAAAAAAGTCCAAAAATTAATTAATTCAAAGAATGTGTAGATTTATGTAGAAATAAAATCATAAAATAAGTATTGGACTAGTTTTTGATATTTTTTAATCCTTATATGCTTTATTTAACCTGTGGTTAACTTATATTACTTTTACCGTGTCCTCTTATATAGACATACTACAAGGTTAATATATTTACTATAAAATGTCTAGAGACCCAAAAATGGATCATTAATGGTGTTTATAACATCATATATTTCAGTTGGAAAAATACCATATTTTTAGTATTATTCTATCATTTAATAAAATATTAATTATTTTAAAAACACATTTATGTAAATTTATAAACTATTCATATCATGACTTATAAAAAACTATAAAAACATGAATTTTTATAAAAAACCTTCATCAATTCAAATATATCCTGATTGTAGTTTCAGTAAAATTCTTGGATAGCAAAAAAAGTTTCAGAATAAATTTATATGAATTTTTATAAAACAATTTATTTTAATCCTTTATTAATGAATAAATGTATGCATCACAACTGTGTCATAATTAAATTTTTTTATATAACGACAAAAAATTACAAATAAAATATCACAATTTTAAAAATAAATTCATATTTATAATGAAAATTTATTGTTGAAAATATCACTTATATAACATAGTATAAAAATTGTTTTACTAAGAGATATAGGTTTAAGTTACATTTTCCATAACATTAAATCAATTGTTATAATGTGCATTTTCCCTTAAAAATGACTCTATGGGGCCCCAAAATCAACCCATGTATTCCCATGGTCAAACATGGATAATAAAATAGGGTTAGGAAACATTTCATTGTAATTTAATATTATTATAATATTATTTCTTACCCTTATTTACTAAATTTACTCTTTAACCATGGTAAAAAAGATATTTACTGAAGTTACTGTTCATAATGTATAAAAATAAAAGAAACCTATTTATAGAATTTAGAGCTCTTAATTACAAATATGGAATCAATTTTTCCAAATTCAAAACACAGATATTTCTGAATTAATTTAATATTAATTCCCACTGTCAAAATAATAAGCGCGTTTTTATGAAATAATAACTATAAAAATATTGACACATTTTTATTTTGAATTTCAAAGTCAAATTGATTTCAATGACCCAAATTGGATTAAAATGTAAAAATATAATTTAATTAAACTTTAAAACCAATTAAAAACATAATATAACAATATAAATAAATTAGATTAAAAATTTGTTTTGAATTAAAAAGCAATATTTTTCAAAATTCATTAAAAATTAATCTTATCAGAAAATATAAAATTTTTACCAAATGTAAATGTTGATGTCCCACTTCTAAAGAAGAAGTTTATTCTATCAAATATAACATATAAAAGTGAAAAAATATGATTTTAAAAGGGTTCCCCATCAAAAGGCGGTAAATTGACATTATAAAGAATATTAGAGTATTTATGCATAAAATTGGATACATTCACATTTTAATCCTCCAAATATTATTAGATAAATGTAAAAAAAATTAAAAAAACTTGTGTATTCAGGTTGTATTTTTTTTTCATTCTTTCCAATACCACGACTATGTGTTAACTACCATTTAAAATAATTATAATATTATATTATTTATCAGTATAACTCAATGTTGTTGGAAATGTATGATTTCAAAGTAACCCATTGTTACGTATCATGTACGCCATCAAATATAGGGTCCCCATTAAAGTAAAATTAATATTTAATTTACAAATATTAATAAATATGAAAATTTAATATTCTTTATTTACCTTGGATGATACAGTAAATAAATAATTATAAAATGCAATCTGAAAACAAAAAACTATGGAATGTAAACAAGAAGATAAATATAGTAACCATTGAAAGATAAAAATAAATAATAAGGGTAAACAGAAAACATAGTGCCAAAAATTACATATAAAATGTTATATAAATTAACTATAGGATTCCATAAACATCAATCGAATTCCCATAAATGTACTTAGTTCTGATCCACATACCAGTGTTTGGTGAAGCCCCTAAGTCAATAAAACCCGGTTATTCTAAACAAGCCTCACCAGGGGCGCAACCTAGCTGACCTGACTACAAATCTTGGGATTCCAACCCATCTAATTAGGTTTGATCAACAACCATCACTCAACCCTCTAAATGATTCCAATGAACCCATGGTGGTAGCAATACTTTGTAAATATGACTCCCTCACATGCATGACTCACATTACCTATTGCCACCACACTTGCCTCCCCAACACAGCCACCCTATATGACTACCTAAAAAAGCGAAATACCACCTATAGAGGTGCCACATATATACACATAAATACACGTCAAATATTTTAGTTTCCAACTAGGATATCATAATATTATGATGATCAAACCATTCAGTGAAACACTTTATATCACAAACGGGGTGTTTGCATTTCCCAAAACACATTATTTTCTCAAAATAAACACAAACCACACTTTTTTTGACGTTCCAAATAGGCCCTTTATTTTAAAAGACTACATACATTTACCAACAACATTATACAAACACACATTTCATATTTTCAATTCCAAATGGGCTCCAATGTTTTAAAAACACACCCAAACACATTATATTCATCAAAAATACCATTGATCAATCCACTCTCACACTAAAATATGATTCAAGGGATGAAGGTCCAAACATTATGGAATACACTTAAAACCATTCTTAGAAGACTAAATGAACCAGCTCCCCCATTTGGGAAAATAATTAACTATTTTATGAATAATTGGAGAAAGGGGAGAATGGGAGTTCTTGATGAAAAATGCTCTAGAATTTAATTTTCATATGGGTTCACATCACATTGTGAAACTAGTGCTCCCATGGATGTGAAAACATCTAATGGAACCCTATATACTCTAAAATAACACCCAATACCCATTTTATTTTAAATCGACCTATAGTGTTCCAAATAACACCAAATTCAATTTCACTCACCACATGAATATTCAATTAAGGATTTAAACATCAATGAACATACCAAAGCAGCATACAAACCATACTACAAAAATAACTAAATCATGTATGTAATGACCAAAACTCAATCCAAACATTTTAAAAAGACATTTGAAATGGAAAAACCCACTCAACCACCCAACATTCCCCTTATGTTTTTATTGACATTTAAATCATAAAAATTCGTTATGAACACACATAAAAATAAATCAAGAATCATAATAAAAAATATTATTTAGAAACTCTACAAGTTTGAGACACTGAAAAAAATTCCAAATTAATTATATAGGTTCATAATAAAGATAAAAATTCGTTTAACACATGGAGGATTCCATAGTTTTTTCAGAAAGAAAAGGGGATGAAAATTCATACCTTAAACATGTGTGGATCCAATGGGTATTTAATAAGAGGTAGATCATGGAAACTTGGACCAATCATGGACCCTAAAACCAAAATAAAATCTAATAACAATGGAACCCTAACATCTAGGGTTCTTTAATTGGAATACAACCACAAAATCGAAGGAATTCTCACCAGATGGGGAGGGGGAGGATGGAAACACTGGGATGGGGGATGGCCGTCAGAATAAATAATTGTACGATGATTGTGGAATTCTAGAGAGGTGGATTGGATATGGTAGCCATTAGAGAAGGAGTCTATTTGATGGAGGTCTATGCAAGGGAATGTGTCATGTGAGCAAGGAGGTTCCATGCAGGGGAGGACCGCTACAGTGGAGAACAATATGAGTTAGGGTGCATCGGTGGGGGATCGGCTTGCAAGGAAGGGGGACTGGGTGGCGTCATAGAGGGATATGGGAGGGGGAAGATGTGTGACAGAAAGAGGAATGAGAAATATGGGAAGGTTAAAAAGAAATCAGAAAAGGAAAAAAAACCAAAAAACATTCTCAACAATAATAGTAATAATAATAATCATCATCATCAATTCATTAATAATAATAATAATTTCATTATTCTTTTTAAATCATTATTTTAATATTATTTCTTTTTATTTTTCATTTACATATTCATTTAATTATTATTTAGTTTGAATAATGGAAACCACACAGTTCCCCTGCAACCAGATGCGCGGTTGATAAAGTTGCGCTCAAACTGTTCCACCTAGTACTTTTGTCTCATAAAGCCATGTCCTATGCTTATTAAATGATTTTATAGACAATTTGCAAGTTGTGTTCCATAACTCAGTCTAAACTAGGTACCCTTATGGGCACCACATGGTTACACATAACTGTTCAGGATAACATTGCAACAATAAAAAGGCATTCCAATTTTTTTTTTAAAACCCACCATCTCCCAATTTTTCAAATAATGACTAAATGTAATTACAATGATTAAAATAATTAAATTAAACTATTTGGGTGTGAAATTTTACCCCACCACAGAAACATTATTCCCTAAAAAATTCATCAATCCTTAGGATAACCAAAATTTGAGTTCATATCGGAATAGAACCCTGAGAAACAAGGAGTTCATGGTGACTATTCATTGCCTGAGTCACACATGACTGATCTAGGCGAGACCACAACCCAAGAATGGGAGAGAATACAAGGGGGTTCTCCCAACCACATGGATTAGACAAGTATGAAAATAATTACCCAAACACTTTCAAATGATAACAGCATAAACCAAAACAATAAATTCATAGGCCAAACACCCCCTAAAGAATATAAACGATTCTGAAAGCCATATTTAGAAAAGTATCAATTTCATAGATTGTGGTAGAACAAGTTCATCATAAATTCAAAAAAAATCGATCGGCATAGAACTGCATGAAAACAATAATGAAAATAAATTTAATGTTTCAATCTCAACATAGAATAGAAACCCTTGAATATGGATTCACAAGACCCCTACAACCCCTGACTATGATGGAGCTTCCAACCGAGACCTAGGGCTGTGTTATAATAGATAAGGCATCCCTTGCATCATTGTGAGGCACTAACTTAATCTGGATACAAGGATTTATTCTGGAAATTTTTCCTACATAAATTCTTTAGGCGACCTAGAGAGCCATAATGATGGTATGCACTCTGAGGCCTGTGACAATATGGTTTCGAATGGCCAAACTAACCACACTGATGGAACGCAACTAAACAGTCTGATGAAATGGAAGCCAGAGCCAATGATGAAAAATCTTAATAAATATGTTCATCCGGTATGCATTTCTTGCTACATGGTTAACCTAAACGATATCTGACCACCACTGACTACACACCAAAAATAGCTCAGCCAAAAATTCCCCATCCACTAACATATCGAAATTTGTTTCACCCGATGAGAGATACCTTTACATAATATCAGGATGAATACCACAAATCAAAATGGGGGGGGGGTGTGATATTTGATCTTTTGATGCTTCCTATGAAGAATAGGTAAAGGTCTCGTAAATGTTGTCAAAAAACTATTTTACTGACTGATGGCATTGCCAAATATTCTGGAACACTGATACCTTCTCCAAATTTAGATGATCAGGTATGAACCCTTGGAAGAAGGTGGCCTTAAAAATATCCCACATCATACCAACTTAATTCATTGATGTGGAAACCAACTTCCACTGGTACAAATATGGACCCTCAAAAAATACCATAACAACATGAAACCTTATAGACTTAGGATTTCCCAACATCCTGAAGATGAACTCTATTTCTTCAATCCACTCCAATTCCTCTAATAGACCTCAGTCACCACACTAAATAATTAGCACTCCATAAGAATGAGAAAATGGGAATGACAAATCTAAATCTTTTGGGAGATATCGTGGTAGAATTTTCTGAAGAGATCATAAAACACCAAACTAAATTTGATATCAAGCTGAAGCACGATCATGAAGATAAACTCATCCCAAAAACATCGATATAAAAATCAAAAAAAAAATTAAACACAATGAAAAAAATCATTTTCAAAAACCACATTTGAAATACTAGGCCAATCCTTTGGTTTTAAATACACAACCAAGGAATCCAATTAACTTTGGTACATGTATTCATCAAATTCAATCTATACATACAAACATTTACATAATATACACACCCTCACATGAGAAAACATTCATAATGAGTACCCAAGGTTTCACCGAAACTATTTCTTTAATAATTCCATATAGGTACCAAACTTTAAAAACAAAAAAATCATTTTAATTTCAAAACCATTTCAATTTTCAGAAAAATTTATATATCCAACAAAACTAAGAAAACGCACCACATACACCAAAATACTAGAGAGAGGGAGTAGTGTTTATTCCCAAATCGGTGACATGGTAGTGAGTCATGTCCTATGAAGGTAACAAATATAAGAGGAACTTGAACTAGGAATTAGGAAGTCACATGGGTCACTACTCCATGTGAAATCAGAATATGACACCAGCTCATTTCCATTGCCATCCCACAATCAAAAACAGAAATAGAAGACACAACAGCAGACTACCCCTGGCGACTCGAGGTTCTGAGTGCGTAAGGGTTTATGAGACCCTTAGCATGCCTACCAACCGAGTCTCGATAGTCTTAATCTAAATCAAATTGACTTCCCAAATAAAAAGGGTATGAATCTGATATGATTTCTTCAAGAACCAATCTGTGATGTCATCTGTCCTGACACCCGATCCATTCTCCAGCATGTACCGAAGGGAATTAACAATCTCCACGGGCATCAAAGAAGTTTTGAGAATCAAATCATATAAGAGGGAATGATTTCAGCCCAAAAAAATAACAAGGATACTATAAAAATAATCTCAACATTCCATAAGTGACAGAAACTGAATATCAAATAGATTAAAATTCATATTCAGTTACATGCTATGACTGAACAAAACATAATAATAAATACATGAATTGAATAATATGAACAAAAATATACTGCTATGAAGTGATATGCACGTGACCTAATGGTCACCACTATCCACAATACTGAACCGCTGCAAAAGCCAGTTCGAACCAGAGAACCTGTATTAGAAGAAGAATATATAAAACAAATTGGGTATACCAACACCAAACAGTTCAAGTAGGGTGTGAGATTTGTATATCTGTAATAATTTAGCACATAATTAATTCAATTTTTTCCCAAAACAATCCATAAACCCTAGATTGGAAATAAATTTATTTTAAAATATGTTTTTCATATTTTATTCAACAAACATATATTTCTTAATTTAAAACCAACATATAACACTATCCATTTTCAAAAAAATACCATTTTATAACCAAAACCCTAACCAAAATGATACTAGGTATTATCTAAAAATAAATAGCTAAATAGAAAATGCATGCTGAAAATGAAAATTGGTGGAAAGTAAACAAGTAGACAAAAATAATAACCATAGGAATCTAAAAATAAATGACATTGACCAATAGAAAACTATGTACCAAAAGATAAAAAAAGATTCTATTGAAAGTAACCATTTGATTTACGAAAAATCCCTAGAGAACAACTGGACAAACTTGGTTCAGAACAACCTTTCAACATATAGTGATTCCCTATGTATGTAACAAACTAGCTTCTCTAATCTAGTCTCACCAATGGAACAACCCCCTAGCCTATCAAAAAAATATATAGGTTTTACCAATCCATATAATTGAGCCTAATCACCAACCATCACGCAGTCCTCTAAAATATTCTTAATAACCCATTGTTGTTGTAATAAGGTATAAGTTAGAGTCCCTCACATGCGTGACACATCATACCTAGCACCACATAACTTGCCTCAAAAAACACGGATACACAATATGAAAAATCAATAAAATGTAAATACATCGTATAGAGGTGTCCCATATATATACATAAATTAATGACAAATCCATTAGTTTCAAACTGGTCTATCATAATATTTATAAGTTCAATCCATTCTATGAAACACTTATTTTTGCTAAACGTGCGTTTTCATTTCCCAAACCACATTATTTTCTCATAATAAAAAAAACATCACTTTTAAAATTTTAGTTCCATATAGTCCCTGGATTTTAAATTTCTAATTTAATTTACCAAAATCATTATACAACACCCATTTTGAAATTAAAATTCCAAATGGTCGGCATACTTCCAAATACACACCCCAACACATCACATTTTCTAATGGGAATTTTCTCATTCCACTATCAAACCAAAATGTAATTCAAAACAAATGGGACAAAAATTATAGAATATACTTTGAAACATTCCTAGAACACTAAATGCACCACTTCCCCTATTTTCAAAATCAATGAATCATTTAATGAAAACTATGAGTAAGGGGATTATAAGATTTCTTGAGGAAAAATGCTCTAGAATGAAATTTTCATTTGTTTTAATGTCCATGTGTGCACCTAGTGCACCCATTTGTGTTTCAAAATCCAATGTAACACTCTAGACCATCAAAAAACACCCAAAACCTTCTCTATTTCCAAATGTGCCACTATTTTTCAAATAACCCCAAATTCAATACCACAAAACTTATAAAGATTCAATTTAGGAATTTGAAATCAAAAAACCTACAAATGAAACCTTCAAAAAATAATAAAAAAATCACTAAATGCTACACGAAAATCCCAAAACACAAACTAAATAATTTACTAAGACATTTAAAATTGTAAAACACCATGCAAGTGACCAAATTTACCCTTAAAACACATTTGAAATTTAAATCATTCACATTTTACACGAACACATATAAAAATAAATCAATAGTCATAAGAAAACATATTTTTAACAAACTACACTATTTTAGAAACATGAAAAAAATAACCAAATTTATTATAAAGGTGTATATCATAGTTTAAAATTATTTGAACACTTGAAAGAATCCCTCGTTTGTTTCAAAAATAAAAACAGATAGAAACCCCTACCTTAAATATGCATTGATCATACATGGCATCAATGAGGATGAACATGGAAACTTTGACCAATAACGGACCCTAAAACCATATAAAATTAAGCCAAATGGGAACTCTAACATCTACAGTTCTTAAATTGGAAGAAAACACCAAAATCTAAGGAATACACACTAGAGGGGGTGGGGGAGGCTGGCTGCACCACGAGGAGGGACAATATTTGGAGAGGAGATTCATCATAAAAGGGTGAGTGCTAGAGAGGAGGATTAGCCGGGGAATCATTTTGTGATAAAGAGGATGTTTAAGGGAGGGCAGTGTGAGTAAGAGGGCCATGAAAACAAGAGGGAACCACGCAGGGGGGACAACATGATAGGAGCACGACAACCGGAGGGAGGGTGTGCTAATAAGGGATTTGTGAGCAGCGAAATGGGGAGAAGGCAGTCTCATAAAGGGATATGAGAGAGGTAAGTCTCTCTACAAAGAAGAATATGAAAGATGGGAAGGAAGAAAATAACGATGATATAAAAAAATAAAAAAAATAATGAAAAAAATAAAAACAATAAAAAATATATAAACAACAACAACAGTATTAATAGTAAAATTACTATTCATTAAATTTTTAATAATAATATAATTTTCATTATTTTTATAAAAATATTATTTTAATTTAATTTCATTTTATTTTCATTTATTTTTTTTAAATTTTTCATTTATCTGGAATACTAGAAACCGCACGGTTTGCCTGCAGCCAGACATACGGTAGAGAAAACTGCACTCAAACTGTCCCACCCAGCTCTGCCCACATAAAGAGCCAAGTATCTTTCTATTCACATAGTTTTATAAACCGTGCTAAAGTTGTGCACCATAAACTAGACCCACCATGGAACTCACATAGGCACCACATGGTTATCGCTAACCTTGTGGGCTAACCATGAAATAATAAAAAAAATCATTTTTAAAAAAAACCATCAACAGTAGATTATTCAAATAAATATTTTCATTAATTATAATAACTAAAAAAATTTAATAACAAGGTTGGGGTGGGAATTACCAAGTCATTTTAACTATATAGTCCTTTAATATTTCTTTCCTTATATCATATATCGATACAATAAAGTAGAAATTGGCTTTGGGTTACATGGGTCTTAGTATTTTATATCAGTATCAGTGGTATGTTTACTATAATACATGGGAACTAGAACTAAGAAAACATATATTAAAGAATATAATCCTATAAAATACATGAAGGGTAATTATAAGTAAAATATGATATCTTTTTGTTCAGATAAGGTAGAAATTATGTTGTTTTCCTAGCAATACATCAATTTTAGGAATTTATAAGTTGATGTGGATATGGAAAAAATTTACCTCCAGGTAATAAACCATAAAAGGTCCATTAGGAATAACTTGAGTGTTACCTAGTACATCATAAAGGCCATAACTGCAATACTTGCTTTAAACTAAATGTGGATTTTATTTGGTTAATTCACATTAATCTTCATTCCATTATAAAGAATTTTAAAAAAAAATTTTTTTGATAAAATTCTCCAAGAAACCATTTTTTTATTGGGAGATTAACCGTGGATACATTTTCGATTTATGTAATGTGTTTCACTAGTTTTTAGATTATATATTACGATACATAATTTTAGGATCTTATATAGTGTATTCCATTGTTCATAAGTGGAACAATGTCGGAGGAATGTGATATATATTAAACCACATAAACCAAAAAGTATGAATTATCATTTCATTGATGGTCTTAATCCAACATTTTGAGTGGAACAAGTCTCCCAAAATGTACATTATATGAGGAAATATTTTCATGGGCTATGAAGATAGTTGTAGAATACTCCATGTTTAATAGCTTTAAATGGATGTATGAGAAGAAGAGGATGGGAGATAAAATTATAGATATTTCGAATAAGTAAAATAACAACTTCCCCATGTGATAATTATGGAATGAAACACCCTAGTAATTTATTGATGGGAATAATATTTTTCTATTAGTGTAAATATAAGGTACACAACACCTATGATTTTATGTGTATGGAGATGTGGAACTACACAAGTGAATTCCCCTAGCATCCAAGGAATATACAATTGATGAATCAAGGGGATCAAGGTTAACATTCTTATATTACTATGGATGAAGTGGAATGCTTAAAGTTAATTTTTATTTAGATTCATGAATTATGTTATAGTATTATTTTGACAATGATATTATGGATATAACAATTATGAGATATATAAGTACTTTTCTACAATAATATCTCATTATGAATTCGAGAGCATATAAAAAATGGTATCGATGAGAAAGGAAATGATTCAGAAGATATTTTAATTTTTTTGGATGAAACGTGATTAGGGGAAGATACACTTTAATATGTGCTAAATTTTTAAATAATAATGATAAAGTTGTGTTTATGGGATAATATTTTTTATGTTGATTTTTTATTCATTTATTTATTTATTTCATCTTTTTTAGAGTTTTGTATATTTTTGTATTAATGCAACATATTTAACAACCAAGGATTTTATTTTTCAAATAATGTTTGTTTTCATTAAGGTTATATAGTGATCAAGGTATTAACATACATGGATTTCTCATTAAGGGATACATTATGTTATCTAGGGAATATGATATTGATTATGTGACATAACATTAAAAAATTCGGAAATTGAATTAGTTTAGAAATTTTTTGGACGAGTCATAAGATAAAATGTTTATGAAATTGATTATGTTGAATGTTGGGAGTTACTATTGTGGTATTTGAGATTATTGTATTTTATTCGATAAAATTTAATATCCATTTTGGTTTTGGGAAATATCTAAATTTTTGAAACATTCATAAAAGTGAAATATCGAATGTTTTTTTAAAACAATCAATCATAAAAGTACTAAAAGAACATTACAGTTGATATGTATTGTTTTATTTAGTCAAATTCAAAATTCAATTATAGTAGAATGGAAACAATAATTATTTATTGAGGATTATTTAAAAAAAATTACAATGCATTACTTTCTTGCATAAGAAGACGACACATTGTTTATATATATATATATATATTTAATTTTTTTATAAATATTAATTATTATTTTATTTTCTCAATTTATTTTGATAAATGAGGTTAATTTCATTAGTTAGAAAGGATTATTTTTGATAAAAATGGTTATTTTTATACATTATTTTCTCTTATAAGACAAAAAAGGTGTTACAGATCAGAAAATTTGAACTCTTATATAAAAGGAAATAACATTGTTCAGATAATATAATTTTCCTAGATTGTTTTATATGCATGTTTTTGTTATACATTTCATATTTCATATGTAATTTTTGATAGAAGAATGTTAAATAAATTCTCTTATAAATTGTTTTATGTTAAAAATAAAAAATTTGGATATTTTAGAGTGTGTGGTTGTTATGTTTTTTTTGAATTCTAAACAAGATTTAGATAAATTTAATGGAAAAATCGATTGATATATTTTTCATGGTTAATCAAATAAAATTAATTACTATAGATTTTATAATAAAAGAAGTATTTTTATTAAAAAATATATTCAACACATGTTTGATGAAAATATTGTGAATTTAAATTCTGAAAATGATGTTTTTTGTAAAGATTTTAGATATTATAAGATTAATTAAAAAAAATTAGAATGGGGATGAATCAATTATGGAAGAGAATACTCCTTCCAACTAGATTCAATATCATGGAATATTCAAAAAAACATACCATTGAATATGTGAATGTTAATAATGTTTCTGGTATTAAAACTAGAAGATCTACATAAAATTTCTTTGATAACTCTACTTTTTTTGTAAATAATGTTCTTACTAAAGTTGTCGATTCTTTAAAATAACAAAATTTAATTATTTCTATGAAATATGAGATTAATTAAAATTTTAGACATAAATTTTGGTTTTTATTTTAATTTCATTCAGAGATGTAGGTCATCAGAGAAAAATGGATCTTTATAATCAAGTTGAATGAATATTGATAAATTGTAAAAAATAAATCTAGACATAATGCCTATTGATACTCCCAAGAAGAAGATGTAGACGTTGAAATTTTTTTTACATCAGTTCCTTGATAGAGGATTTTATAATCATGTTATATATTTTTTATGTTTTTTAATTTATAAAAAGTGGATGTAAAAAGATATTTCATAAATTCTTTTACAACTAAAAAAGTTTATGTTAATCAATCCCTTGGTTTTGAAAATGTAAAATTTTAAAATATTGTTTTTAAATTTTCAAAATCATTTTATGGTCTAAAACAACAATCTAAAACATGGTATTAGTGGATATCATTATTTTTTTACTAATGGTTTCATGAAAGGTAGTGGTGATCAAAGTCTTTTTTAATACTATTTTTTCTAAGGATATTTTAAATTTTCAAATTTATATTGATGATACAGTTTTTGGTTCCTCTAGTGAATTACATTATAATGGGTTTTCTACGTTAATTTCATCAAATTTTGAAATGAGCTTATTGGAATAACTGAGGTTTTATCTTGGACATCAAATGTATAAAAAAAATATGGTACCTATTTTAGTAAATCTATGTTTTTTAATGAATTAGTTAAAAGGTTTGGTTTCCATTGGCATAATCTTTTGAAATAACATATGGGTACTGGTTGTAAATTATATAATGATAATTGTAGAAAATATTTTGATATTAATGTTTTTATAGGAATGATAATTACCCTACATTAATTTTTTAAATTGATACCCAATATGATATTTATTGTATGTTTATATAGACGTTTCATATATGATATTATGGAGATTCATATCAATTTTTTGAGAAGAATAATTACATATGTTTTTGGAATTATAAACTCTAGTTTTATTTATTCAAAATATAACTATTGTGATTAAATACCATAATATGACTCTGGTTTGGGAGGATGTATAATTAATAGAAAAACAACATCAGGTATGATTCATTTTCTTAAAAAAATTAATTTATTAGTCTTATAAGAAGCAATTGTATGTTTCTCTATCTACTAAAGAAGATTATTATATTTATACTTGTAGTAATTATGTACAATGTTTATAGATTAAGAAAACCATTATTATTTTCGAATTTATATTGATAAATTAACAAGGAATTTGGATAACACATCTACAATTCATATTTGTAAATATCCTCTACAACATTGTAGAAAAATATATATCGACAATAGATTTTATTTAATTATGGATCATATGAATATGGGGGATATTTATTTAGAGTTTACCCCGAATAAAAATTTTCTTATAGATATATTTATTAATATTTTAGAATTAAATAAATATGGAATCATTATAAATGGTATGGGAATCTTACTATTTTAATGATTTCATGTTTTATGGAGATTTTTATGTATTTATGTTCATATTTACATGAAATTTGTAAAATATGGAATTTGTTTTCTAGATTTCTTTTGAATAATTTCCATAAAAAAATTTGTTATATAACTCTTTTATTTTATTCATACATACTATATGATATTAAGTTGGTGTCGAAATTTTTTTTTAAAATTATTATTTTGAAAAAATTGAATTATTATTTTTTCTCAATTTGATTTAACAATTCTTGTCACATTATTTAATTCTATATTTTATCTATGTATTAATTTATCATTTCTCATTGATACATGTTTTCAAAATGGGATATTATAGTAATTTTTTCCCATAGGTTTTCAAATATGAATGTTTAAGAACACTCAATATACAATTAATTTTTTTAAATAATGAATTCTTATATTGAAAAGATATCTTTTTTATAATTAAAAAGAAGGGATATTTTTTGGAAACAATTATTGTTTTTTTAATTATCATATTGGAGGAAAATGTTGAGTGGAACATTTAAGAACCTTTCATTTATTATTGAAAATATTTCATTATTTTTTTCATTTAAATTTAATTATACTTTCAATTACATATAGATTAAATTATTTTTAATCTTAATCATATCGTAATATTTCATTTCTTAAAACATCACCAGATGTAATGCTTTTATTGTTTATAATATGATAACCCTATTTTATATTCATTTCCTAGGATAAATTTCTCATTTTGGACCTTAAAATATCAATTTTATAGGGTTTTTATTGTTCCCATATCGAAAAATCAAATATCCATGTTTCTCATGTATACTATTTACATATCCAAATCTCCCCCAAATATAAATTAATGTTCAATATGTAGCTGTTTTTTAGGAATCATTTACCCTATATATTTCAACCATCTATTCAGCTAAAAAACATATATTTGAGTGATAATTTTTCTTTGAATATAATAATATATTATACATATAATTATAATGCCTAAAATTTTTATTCTATTTATTATGACATAAAATAGGTTATAATTTACTAAATTTATTTAGTCTCTTCTCATTAGTTTATCAGAAATTTTAACTAGATTTATTTAATCATAACATGAGCTATACAACTCCCATTAAGGTGAGTCTTGATAATTTAAATCATAAATAAATAAAAAAATATAATTAAACTAGACATAAAGTTGACTCTACTATTTAGGTGGTATGTTTTAGGCCTTACATTTAAAATGATAATCCATTTAAAGTACTATGGAATTCAGATATGTGAATCACCTACATGATTAATTTTCTACATGAACCCCTAATGTGAATCACTTATGTTTATTTAAATATATGTTGATTTCTATTACATAGTTAAAACAATTATGTAAAAACATCTTACATGAATTTTGATAAGTATTTCATTGAAATTCAATAGGTTTTTCTTAAATATAGAAATTTTATTTATTTTAATTAATATTTAATAATATAATTTTATCCATTAATATTACACATACTACAATTGTTTAAATGTGTAATGAACATGACTTAATTACCTAGATTCAGTGGTTACATTATTACATCGACTATGGATACAAGTGATCACATAACAAAGGATCAAATTTTATAGTTGTATTAGAAAAATATATTAATACATGAATTTCACATTAAAATTGAAAATATAATTTTTTATTTATATTCGGGGAGTATACAATTATACCCTTTATATTGTCCCTACATATTAATCAAAATACACTTCCTGACATCCTGGGAAAAAGAAACATAAAAGGGGTGAGCTATAGTGCTATATAAGGATATTTATACCACTAAATCTATCATGAATAAATAAAGAATAAATGATATATAAAGGTAAAAATCTAAAACTCTTACTATTAAATCTATCACATAGACATGAAGAATAATATTTTTTGAATAAATAATGACCAATAATACCATATAAATAATTATGTGTTCTTGAAACATGACCATATATATTTCAACTAGTTAAATAATTACTTTGAACATCAATAACTAGCATTGAAATGATTTAATTCATAATTGTAGAACTCATAATAATAAAATCAAGGCCTTGTGAAATACATATTACTAAAATGGGTAATAACTCATCCAAATACCCAATATAAATTGTATCATGAGAAATGTTGAGGCAACGGGGGGCTATAGCCGGCCTCACCCATTTATTATTAATTTTAATTTATGCCTCATATAGAAGGGGTGAAACATAATCTATATAAAAATTATTATTTAAGAAATATAAAACAGGATGTTAATTATTACCCCAATTAATAAAAAGATTCATAAACCATCTTGTGTAATATGAATGGTATCAAACTAGAACATCCATAGTCAAACAAATCACAAAAAATAGGGTTCAACAATAAGGATGGTATTATTAAAACATATTTCAAATGGATCATATATAAAATGGGGGTTGTTTTCATTTATAAATCAAAATACCATAAATATAGATTAAAACATTCATGAGGAAAATATCATTTTTTTCTTGTTAAATCAAATTAAAAAAAAAAAAATATTAGTAAAAAAATTATTTGAAAATTTAATTGTAAAATTGTAATGTAAGCTTCAAATTAAATAGTGGTCATAGTAGTGGTTAATTCCATGTATATAGTACGTATTAAAACAACAATTCAGTTCAAAGTATTAGTAAAATATATAAGGTCCTTGTTTGGAAAACAAAATGATGATTATTTTCATAAAATTAAAAAAACAAGGGTTAAACTGTTTGTAATGAATTATTTATATAATTTAAAATAAAAGTATTTAAAACATTTATATAAAACATGGTTTCGAAAGAAAAATGATTTTCTATGGAAGATAGAAATAAAGTATTCTTCTTAAAAAATCATTTTTCAATAATTTTATAATCTAAAGAGAATGAAAATGTTATTGTTACATTAAAATTTAATTATTAACCACAGTATATGAAATTCATTAGGTTTTTTACTGACATATCAAATAATTCCCTTATGGGAGAGTTAATCATAAACAATCCTTAATAATGATGACATTGTGAAGTAAACACATACCAATTTAGAAACGTTTAAATAATAATCCCTGTGAAATAAATTAATCATAATGATACTTTAAATTCCATGAAGAAAAATTAATTTTATAACCTATATAAAGGGAATTATATGCTCTACACAATGTAATAAGTTGTGAACATGGTATGTGTCTCGCATAAGTAAAAGTGAGATGAGAAACTCTTAAATCATGTTCAACATCCATCGTATATTTCCAGAACTCATGTTTAATAAATAATGAATTTTTATAAATCATATATATAATAATTATTATATACCTCAACCAATATATTACTTACTTATTGTCTTTTATAACCTTTTGAATAATTTTATTTGGTAAAATCAATATTTAGGGTTATAATTTCTTAATTATTCGTATATGTTTTGGTTCTATAAGGTCATTCCTTTTATGATAATCATGGTTCCATCCTATTTATAATTATATAAATTATATAAATATAATAATTATTTATTATATATATATTTATATCAATCTATGAAACTTAACAATAGAAATTTTCATTCACCACCGAAGGAGACAGTATGTCGTACGTACGTATGAACATTGTTTTCATTTTCTAGACGGATTAAAAGGAATGAAAAAAATATTAATTCACATTTATATAATAATTATTATCATATATATGTCATTTATATTAATCAAATCCATTTATTTATCAATGTATTTATCAAATAAAAATTGTTTCGCATCGCTATATGGAAGCAGTAATTTATATAAATGCACGAGTTATTTTATTGTTTTCCATTAGATTATAATATAATAATATGTATGTGATATTTTATTTGAATAATTTTTTTAGGTAATATATATCAATTATATTAATTAACTCTATTTTTAATACCACCCATGTAAATTTTAATTGAAAACAAACACATTGCTTCGTGGGGCGATAGTCTACCATATACACGAGAGACGTTTTCGTATCCCCCCACAGAATGGAAAGTAATAATTTATATAAGAAATAAAAATTATATAATTATAATAATTTTATAAATATAATATAAATATATTAAATCCAGTATTATACCAATCCTTAATGGTTGTGATGGATAGCAAATTACATTAGTTCGTGAGACAATAGTCCACTATAAACGTGATCAATGGAGTATATGAAAGTGTCGATGTATATATGTTATTCCATTAAAATGAAAACATATAAATATATTAGATACACTTGTTTAATTATATTATATTATTATAATATTATTTTAAGAATGGGGATGAAAATAAAAATAAAAAATATCCTTTAAGAACATTATCACTTCTTTGGGAAACATCGTCATATTTAAACCCACATCCTTACTAGGGTTCCATTATGAATAAAAAATTACTCAGGTATTATTTAGAGGATGAATTAATTTATTTTTAATCTTATTATAATATAGATATGGTTTTGGGGAGTAAAGAGTAGGTGAGTGGGGGTGGCCTTCTGTTAGTGGGTGTGAGGACACCAATAGAATGTTTTTAGAAGAGTGAATTGCACCCATGTTTTAATCCTAAAAAGCCATAAAAGATGGTAATTATTGAACCCTATAGGTTATAATGTTAAAATTGTTCCATAAAATAAAAATTGGAAAATTTTTATGTCATTTTTCACTCTTATCATCTTTGTTTAACTCTGGGTACACCCATTTTTATCTTAACCACGATAATTAACTTTCACTATTTTCATTATTCATTATGGAAAGAAATTAATTTGATGTCATTATATATTATAAATTATTAATAATAATAATAAATTAACATTTCAAAAAAATTCCATACATTGATGCGGTATAATTCAATATAAAATGAATCCAACAAATGTGTTGAAGAAATGGGTTTTCCAAATAAAAACTATCAAAAGTTTTAAATGTTTTATATAATAATTAATTATGAAATAAATTCAAATGAACTAAATTATTTAAATTGTATTAAATTAAACTAATTACCTTAAAACCAATTTAAATTATAATATTCCTTTTTTTCAAAATTTAGTATGAAAGAAGATTTTTATAGAAAAATTAATTTTTAATATTCATCCAAAAAATAATCATTTCATAAATGTGTCGAATATTTTACCAAATATAATATAATCATGTAGATTTAAAAATATTTATTTATATTTCCAAATAAATTTTCTAAATTTGGAAAAATAAATTTTAATTATGTACACAATTCATGTCTGGGCCACCTTTTTAGAAAAATATAGTTAATCAAAAAACTTTTTCTCTTTCAAATTGTTCTTATATTGTTTCAAATAAATATATAGATATTTTATTTATTTTATAATTTTGTAAAAAATATAATTTTTATAATTTATTTTATCCCATTCATATCAACCAACTTAACAAATAGGTTATAATGTTCATGTTTGAATAGTAATATTTTCATATATTATTATGTTTTGTTTAAACCTACTTTTGGGTGCATCACAATATATAAAAAATATTGAATTTCTTTAAAAATAAATATATTTAAAATTCTTGATCTATTAAATTCTACTCCAATTTTCGTTTTCTTAGTCATATAAACTATCAGCCATGCGGTTAATATTTAAAAATATTGGAGTGTTACATTCTACCCTCGTAAATAAATTACACCCTTGAAATTCTATTTTTGACATCATATTTCTAACCATTTTTAAAACCCATATTGTTAAAAGGGTTAATAAAACATATTATTAAAATATGAAAAGGTAGTTACAAAGTTCCTCTGGAATAACGAACAAATAGGATTCGAAGTAGGATAGCATTATTGGGATGTGAAAATATTGACATTGAGGAAAGGCATAAATACATACAGCATGTGATGTAGTTCATTAATATAAATAAATTGATTGATAAAGATAATTAAAAAGACCACAAATCCATAAATATTCGTTGTTAATGAACGAATTGGGATAAATGTTTCTTTTCCAGATCTTTTTATAATGTTAGGGAACTCATTTACCATATCGAATATGATCATAAGGAATTATTATTACTTGAAATTATTCCATTTCATAGGAATAATTTATGAATTTTTTTGTGATTTAATAAATTTAAAATTCATCTGTTACTCAAATAATTTGTTATCAATTTTCATCTAATGCAAGAAAAATATCTTTTAAAATATCATAAGATCAATAAAAAAGTAATAGAATATTCCTCATATCATCACTAAAACCAAAATGGATAGAAATTGTTGTCAAATATAATACATTAATCTGGTATAACTCAGTTGTAACTCCTAAAATTCAACCAAATCCAATTCATACATGGTTAAACATAATACATGTCCAAAAAATGTCTAACTAAATATAAAGTCCAAAAAATTAAAAAGACGGTCACTAAAATAACATTTTATTCCCTATAAAATATAAATTAGTTGTTAGTGTCACATTCCAAAAACTTTTATATGTTGATCCGAATTAAAACATATTGAATTCATGCTTCCTTGAATTATTTTTCTCATTTTGGCTTAAAACAAGTTCCACATTATCAATTTTTAAATAATTAAAAACATGTAGTAATCTACAAGAAAATATAAAAAAACCATAATATTACTAACCAATTCGAAGGTGCCAATCAATATCCATAAACATATATTTATCTTTATTTTATTAACATTTACCACATATTAAGGGTAATACCCAGTCAATCATGTGATTTCTGAAAATATCATCATTCCACTGAATCACATTTCATTCTACCATTTGAAATAACTCTTCAAATATATAGTTAAACCCCACTATTGTACCATCCTTAAATGTTTCATGACTATTATAAAGATAATATAATTGATAAAATACTTCTCTAAGAAAATTATTTTACCCATACAAACAAAATCCTGAAAATCATTCCACTTCACCTTTAAACCATTAACTATGATTTATAAAATTAATCCTTGATACTTTATTATATTGTAATTCATTTATAGTATATTCATAATTATAAGTATAACTATTACTCATAAAAACTTGTGGATTAAATTTCTACACATTCTGCCTTGGACATCAATTATCATAATTACTATACTTCCCAAATATAAAAAATTTACCCATTATTAATACTCTAGAGAGACCATTACTCTCATTCAGTGCATTAACTAAAAATTACATTTTTTCTTAATAGTTAAATTCTATGGTTTTCGCTTTTCCAAACCCATAACATGTTGTGTTTCTTATAATATATTTACATGGAATTTTCTTCCAACATTCTTAACATACATGAAAAAGAATGTGTTTTCCTCTATAGTCTCCACCACACGAGCTCTTAGTAAAATCTATTATTCTCATCCATTATGATTCCATGAGTTACATATGGTGAAAATTATTAATCATATATCATTAAAACGGATTTGTAATTATAAAAATATCATTCTCTATTGTCATCAAAATATTTGTTTTCTAATCAACGCTTTACCCATCACATTCAATGTTAACCCAAATACTTCTAGTTCTCACCATTAGCTAAACCCAAAAAGAATATTTTATGAAATAATCAGAACATTTGGAAACTATATGATCCTGAAAATCATTTAAATGATTCCTATATCATGAATCCTTATTTTTAGTGTACGATACGTTATCTTTAATCCTATTTCATTTATAGTCATTACATATTAAAATACATCATAATAGTTTATAATGATAATTACTTAGGAGTGACATATAATGTGGGTGGGATGGACCATTTTTGTTGTTTAGTTAGTTCTTGTGTTTATACCAACAATCCTATTTAAGAGTTATTTCCCCTAAACACAACATGGTAAAATTCACATCCAATTTTAGTATCAAGATAGGGATGTATTGTAAGATAAACCACATAATCTATTCCTCACTAAAACATTAGAAAATTATTATATTAATATAAAAAAATTATATCACATGGTTATGTTATTTGATCAAATTTTTTTCCTAATTCAAGTCCCTAACATTTCAACAAAACTTCCTCTAATACAAACTATATAGACCCCCAACTTATTATCCTAGAGTCAGTGGTTACTTTACTACATAAGTGTAAGATACAAGTTATTGAATTATAAAGGGCTGAATATATTGATATCCTTAAAAAATAGATACATAATTTAATTTAAAATAACAATTGTAAAATAAATATAAAATATAGTATTTAATTAAGTTCACTAATATCCCGTTTTCAATATCCCTAAATATCAGTGATAAAACACATCCTAGTATCTTGGGGAAAGTAAACATAAGAAATGGGTGAGCTGTAATACTCGGAAAAGGTAAGAATACAGTGTAAGATATCATGAATTAATAATTTATAAAAAAATATTTCATGGTAAGTAACTGAAACACATCTCATTATATCAATTTATGTGAATGTGAATAATATTATTGTAGGAATCCAGAATGATAAAATAATTCCATATAAATAATCACATGATCTAGAAACATAATCAAGTATATTTTAACAAATCTAATAACAATATAAACTATCAATTAATATTTTAATAATGGAAGAATTAATAATAAAAAAATCATAACTATAGCACAAACACCTCATGTTAAGACATATTAAATAAGTTGGCCTTTCCTCAGCTAAATACCGAAGATATTTTTCCCTATAAGACTTATTGATGCATCAAGGGGAAATAACAGGTCATAACCATCACTTATAATGTCTAATAAAGTACTCATATTTAATGGGTGAAACATAATCAATATGAAAATTCATATTTAATAAAAATCATATAAAATGTTACGAAATAGTATGATCAATAAACATAATTATAAAAGATCTAGAGTAATATTAATGGTAATAAAATGGTACATCCCCTGTATGAATGGTCATTAAACATAATTAATAATAAGAAGGATGATATCACTATACCATATTCATAATATATCATAACCAAAATATGCTATGCTGTCATTTATGAGTCTAAATAACATAAATAGTATATTAAAACTTCTTGATGAAAATATCCTTATCACATTAAACATCGCATTTAAAACCATAAAATTATAGAATATTAGGGAAATAATTTTCTTTGAAAATAAAAACATAAAAAATTTAACAAATATTCCTAAAACAATGTACATGATGGTAAAGAAATTTTTACATTCTATATACTTTAAAATAATGATTTATTTCACATTTTTGTTAAAATCTTTATAGGACTTGTTTAGAAAATGAAATAATGATTCCATTGAAAAAATTGTAAAAAATTAAACATTTCAAAAAATATATTAAATAAATCATTCTGATATGTTAATTTAATTTCGAAAACATTTATAGAAAACATTTTTTTGAAGAAACATGATTTGAAATCAAAGAGATAAATGAATTCATATTTTCATTAAAAAATATTAATAAATTTTAAATTTAAATTGATTGAATGTGGTAAAATTAGTTAAAATTTTCATGATTAACTAGATGAGATGAAAATATTATATTTATATGATATATTTACCAAATAATTAAACAAATCTGTGTTAAACATAAACAGTCCCAAATAATGTTAATATTTGTATATAATCATTTAACACTTTGGTGACATTAAAATAATAGTCCCCCTGAATGAAATAACATAAAATAAAATATTAAATAACATGAAGAGAAATATAATCAGGATACATAATATAATAAAGGGTAGTATAAACACTACACAAATGAATAAGTTGTGAATATGACATATGTATCACATAAGTAAAAGTGATGTGATAAACCCATACCTCAAGTTTAAATTCCATTATATTTATCCATAACACATATATATTAAATATATTATAATTATAAATATATTATAGATCCATTTTAAATTATATCATACTATATATTATTCAATTATGGTATTTTATCTCCTATTTATTTACAATTCATTGTTAAAATCATTATTTCATATGACAGTTGTTTCATCGTTCATGTATGTTTTTGTTCGTTATTTTTGATAATTTTACATTAATAATGTTTCAATCATATAAATTATTTTAAATATTATATAAATATTATATATATTAATTATATAGGTTTTTTAGATTTATTTATTAAATGTTAAGGATTTAAAATTTATTACATAATTAATTTAGAGAGTATGCAACATGTACAGATGAAAAATGATTCAATTTTCGTGAGAGATATGAAAAAATAAAAAATAAATACAAATTAACCATTGAATAATAATTTTTATTTTATATGAGGAATTTAAATAAGTCAAATACATTTTTATTAATATCCATGTAAATATAAAAGGAAAAATATTCTACATTTTTTATGGAGGTGAAAGTCTACACATATGGATAAGTGATATGATTAGTTTCTAATGGATTGAAAGGTTAGATGTAATACATGAATTTATATTTCAAGAATTTTTTTGACATCATCAATAACAAATATATTCCTTAATTATATCCTTAGTACCTTCCATGCACAGCATAAGCAAAAAACTAATCACATTGCTCGATTAAGTGGTAGTCATCCGTACACACGAGCGACGTTATAGTATCCTCACACAGAATGTAATGTAATAAAGTATATGTTATATAATAATTATATAAATATAATATTATTAATTTTTTTATAAAAATGTGTTAAATAATTCATCATATTCAAACTTTAGAGCTGATGACGGAAAGCAACAAACAACAGTTCACGAGGTGGTAGTCGACCGTAGATAGGATTGATGGTTTCATTTTCCATTTTATTGAAGTGGAGATGGATATATCTTATGATATTAACTTAATTTATATATATATGAAATATTTTAGTTTTATGATATTATCATTATGTAATAATATTTTTATTATGTTTAAGATGAAATAAAATAAAAATGATCATTTAAGAACATTACCTCTTCTTCAGAGAACATCATTAGCTTTTCAACAAAAGAATTAAAAATGGATTATAAGATTTTGGTAGATAAATAACTATATTATTTTAGTAGGTATTGGTAGGACCAAAGTGTTTTGTTATTGTGAAGAGTAAAGTAGAGGGGGAGACCTTTTATATATGGGGGTGAGGGCATAAATCGGATTATAAAAAAATGAATTACACCAATGTTTTTATATTTCACATATACACAAAAATTAAAAAATACTAATATATAGTGGTTATATTGTTTAAATATGTCTTTAAAATAATTATAAGACATGTTATATGTCATTTATAACACTTATCATCTTATTTTAGCCCCTTATTAAACCCATTTTCACCTAAACTGTAATAAATAATTTTTATTCTTTTTACAATTCATTTTAGTGAAAAATTATTTTTACCTTATTATATAATATAAATTTTTATCTTCTTTAATTCGGTTAATTATATTAAAGAATATATTTATTGATGCTTTGTTGAAATATAAGATTAATTGGGGAATTAATCTTGAGACTAAGGGGAATCCATTTTAGATAATTTATTTGGGAAATTAATTATAATAGGTAGGGGTTGTAAATTAGATAATAAATCACAGGATTAAATATGGTATATTTAAATGGATAAGTTGATATAATAAATTAGGTATTAATTATGTTCCTTTGATAATGTGATTTAGATAATTAATTGTGGGATAAATTATGTAAATTTAATATCTGAATGAGATAATTAATTCTGGAAAATTAATATGAAATATGAACAGAGTTATTCATCAATTATTTGAGGAAATAATTAATCGTTTGAATCACTTAGTTAATAGTTGAGTTAACTATTGTAAAGGATGTTTTTATCTAATTTTTTGATTTAGTAATGGGATTAGTATGGATCAATAATTTTTAAATTAAATATGTGATATATAATGGGAAAAATATAATTCTAAATTGATATGTACCAATGGTAAAATGGTCATCATACATATGATTAAATATAATGGGAACATGGTCATTCTAAATTGAGAAGTCTACATTATATCAATGTCATTATAATTATAATCAATGAGAATAGTAATGTGGACATTCTATTGAAGATTAATTATTGTAACATGGTCATCTTAATTACGTTTTGAAATTGGTAACGTTGTAAATGTGGCTTATAAATGTGAAAATAAATAATCAAAATATGTATCTCATATTTATGGCCTTATATGAGAATATTCGGACTCCAACGTGAGTCAAATTGGGTACTAAGATATCAAGGATTCATGAATACTTCATGCATTATCAAGATAAAGGTATAGGGATATAATGTTACCTGGGGAACACATCAGGATCTAGTACACGATGAAGTTAGTGTTGAGGTTAGGGTATCCCTAGGTATCTTGGAGTTAATTTAGTTAGATAATAATAAATTATAATGTAATAACCGGTTATATATGCATTGTACTTACTTCTTATAGAAAGTCATATATTATCTTTTGACAAGAAATTTTTTGACACTGTTAGTAGTGTCCTATAATGTTTAACTCAAACCTTATTCATTCTTCTTTATTAGTACCATGATAAATTATATTGTTGCAAGACAGGAAAAGGTAAAAGACCTTAAGATACATGGATGATTGGGGATGGAGCTTGGAGGAATTAACAAGACATGGTTCGGGACCCATTTAGGGAGGTGTAGTGTCTTTAATTTTTGCTTCATTATAGACTCATGAAACATATATTGACATATAATGTATTTTCGTTCAATTGAGTATTTTATTTTCTATTTGGTTATCATGTGACTTGAGTATATTTGTGGTTATATATGCTTCAAATTTTGTCTGTTTATTTAAACTGGTATTTTACTCTGATAAATTAGGGTACAATATCCCCATGACATACTTACCAGACCCTCGCTGCTACTTGGAATCCTCTTGTGTACCAAGAGGCACACTTCTAGTCATGTGGCGAACTAGCTTGGGGTCATTGTCACATGGAACCTGATTATAAATGTTACAAAGTGGTATCTGATCTTTTGTTTTCATTCTTCTTATTTTATATTACTTTTTGGGAATGGTAGGCCGGAGACTAGGATCATTTGGGTCTTAGTAATGAGTACATACAAGGGAGTTTCAAACCTATGTATAAGGGAAAACTCAAGTACTCAAGGTTGGAATGTTTTTATTGCTGTTTTCTTATACAATTGAACTTTATTTCAATTTGGTTGATGTAGTTGTGGTGACATACAATTACTATTTTTTGAAATTTGTTTTGTATTTATCTGTGTCCTTGAATTGAATGTGAGTTGACTATGCATGAATTGTTATAGGCACTCACGGTTATTATAACATGCATCATTTTAGGTATGCATGAAAAACTGGTTATGCGTATGTTTTTAACATGAATTATTTTCCTTGTTATTGAAATTAAAATGAAAAATGGTATCTAACAAGAGTTGAAAAGGTTATAAAAATTTTAAGAAATGAGAATAATTCACTGTCTAAATGATAAAATTGAATTCCATTGTGTGTTTAGCCTTATTAAACAAAACCTAGTTGTTTGATGGTTATAGGTAGTGATAACACCTTCATTTTTACCATTTGGTGTGGTGCGGGAGTGGTTTTTATTATTTGTTAATCTTACATTAATTTTATAAGTTTGTGTTATGATACATGACACATGTGTATGGAATTATAGATAGTATGCCTCTATAACTCTTATTGAGGGGATGACCAATGGAAGTGACTAGGAATTTCTTCACAATTAGATAACTTGAGGCACTGAATGTTCCAGTTGATGATAAAGGGGAGATGTTCGGGGAGAAATTTTTCCATTTCATACAATTCATCGAAGGATACCCAAAGAGATTTGTCAAAAGTATGTCTGAGTTTAAAAAGGGGCTTTAATTTCATCACCCTATGACTTTTACATGAGACAATATTCCTAAGACAGATGAATTCTTGTTTGAGTCCATAGTGAAAATATATGACCATTTGTAGACATCAGATGATAAGAGGTTTAAGGTGGATTCTTATATGCTATGGGAAAAAATGATGTGATGGTGGGACATTCTACCACGAATAGGAAAGGATGATAGTATGTTATGGAAGTTCTTCTTAGAAATGTTCTTGGAGGAATTTTATCCATAGATGATGACACAATACAAATCTACCGAGTTCATGCATCTAACCCAAGGGAGAATGTTGATTATGGAATATGATGGATGCTACATAGATATGTAATGATTTTCTCAAAAGTTAGTAGGACATAAGGAAACCATGGAGAAACATTTTCAGGATGGATGTAAATGTGATATTATGTCCCATGTGACTATCTTTAGGATAAATATGTTTATAGAATAGGTGGATTAGGAATCCGTAGTCGATGGGAACCTAAGTGAGTGTTGCTTGTTTTGAGTAGGGTTTCTTTAGTGACTTCGGCCTGGTTGTTCCTGGACATGGAGGGTTGGTTGTTTTGGATCTGGACCTTCGATAGTAGTGACGAAGGACATTGGTGAAGCTCACCCTCGTTATGGATGATGCGGTGTTTCGTGGTTTTTTCAGTTCATGATCGTTAATGGAGTTGGATGTGAAGTTTATGATTGTTTTTTTTATCGTGGAGGTTTTGCGATTCATTTTGGTTCAGTCAGTGAAGGATTTCAATTTTGTGAGATAGTGTGTCAGGATTTTTCTCCAACGGTGCTGGTTAAGACAGTTGCTGGTGTAGCACGCCGGTGTCCATGTTTGAAGAAGATTGGTATGAAGTCACACCTGGTGTCACGACTCGAGGTGACACAGCAATCGAGAGGATCCATTTTTTGAGGTCAACACGTGATATTTTTATGGTTCGCGTGTCTGGGCTTGTGGCTCAAGGTGACGATGGCGGTGGAGTTGAAATTTGAATGTTTATGTTTGAATTTTTTATTTTAAATTGTCACGGTTTCCACTTTCCAAAAGTGGATTTTATAAAATACCAAAAAATTGTTTGCAGGACATATACGAGAATGAAGTGCTGTTATGACAACATTATCTAATATAGTGGGAAGAAAAGTACGTCTTTAGAAGTTTCTATTGGACAAGAACTTACTGGGGTTATCTATCATTAGTCTGGAAGTTCGAGACACTATCATCGACACTATTCCTGACCTTCATTAGAGTTTCGATCTTGAAAAATGATGGGACATCTACTAATGTTTTGTAAGTTGTAGTGATAGACATGTACTGAAGGAGTTACTGGGATGTGTCAGAGTTTGAGAAGGGTGTCTTCTGCACTATAACATGTCTCTATTTGGGGTTAAAATATCCAAGTAGAAAGATGAAGTAGGGGTGGTGCTTCTATGTAGGATCACTTAGATTAGATGATTGGTGCTACTCAAGGGAGTCAGAAAAAATCAAAGGGAAGAAGGCCAACACCGTTAAATGAAGTACATCCTATACTTTTGGATAGCGAGGTTAGACCATCAATAGTGATATGTACAATTGTATTATCTACAATTTTATCTAGTTACTTATTTTAAAATTGTTTTTCTCATTATATTATCTCACAAAACTGGTTATTGGATTGAGCCTAGTGGTGGAGTTTGTGACAGTGGTAATGACTATAGATACACCATTGGGAATGCGGTTTAGAGATATCAATATATGGAAGGTATTTTTGTTAGATATCGGGGAATATAATTTCATATGGGATTTCTAGTTTATTGATATGATGGTATTCTATGTAATTATGTGTATGGATATGGTAGTTGCAAACTTATCCCACATCAACTATTACTTTAGGAGGGTTATGTTTACATCTCTTAAGGGTGACCCTTATATTCATTGTGGAGAGTGGGATATCCTAGTAAGATGAGATAGGCCAATTATATAGAAACCAGGAGAGCAGATAAGGCATGTTTTTATTCTGTTTTTGGATGATGGGGGTGTTAGGAAATATGTCCTTCGACTAGTAGTGGAACTATTTCAAGATGTGTTTATTGAATATTTATATGGGACACCACCTAAGAGAGATGGGGAATTTACTAGTGATCTTATGACTAGGGCTGATATAGTATCTATTCCACCATAAATAATGGAGCCGACATAGCTTCATGATCTTAAGACTTAGTTGGAGGAGTTGGAGGATAATGGATTTATTCATCCAAGTACATCTTCTTGGGGATCACCAGTTTTGTTAACAAAAACGGCTGATGAGAATTTACACTTATTAGTCGATTACTGAATGTTGAACAAAATTAATATAATTAAATGGTATCTTATTCAACATATAAATGATATATTTAACCAATTGAAGAGATATTGTGTGTTCTCAATGATTGGTTTCAAATCATGGAATCATTAGTTGAGAGTACAGACTTCTGATATACCTAGAATTGCTTTCAGAAGTTGGTATGGCCTTTATGAGTTTTTTTGTAATACCGTTTAGGTTAAAAAATTTACCAGTTGTGTTTATGGATTTGATGAAAAAGATATTTCATCTATATCTTGACTAGATTGTGGTGGTGTTTTTGGAGGACATCTTCATGTACTCTAAGACTCATTACGTTTGTGGACAACATCTTGACATCGTCCTTGGTAAACTGGGAGAGAATTGGCTATACGCAAAGCTATCTAAGTGTCAGTTTTGGACTGATCGGGTATACTTAGTAGATAACATCATCTTAGAGGAAGGTGTTTCAATGTACCCAAATAAGGATAACTTACTAGTTTCTTGGGAGCATCTTAATAATGTAATTGATATTCAAAGAGTACTATGATTTTATGGATGTTATAAGAGATTCAATCAAGACTTTTATTGTTTCAAAGCACCGCTATTAGGATAGAACCAAAAGGGGATAATTTTTGAATTTTTAGAGTCATTTGAGAGATATTTTCAGGTGTTAATGAATTTTTTATCATCGATAGAAAGTTTGATCCTATCTATGACATGTGAGGAGTATATGGTCTATTATGATGCTTCTAGGATCAGACATGAAATTGTGCTGATGTAGGGAGATTGAGTTGTGGAATATGGGTCTCAAAAGATGATATTTTTAAATATAATTACCCTATAAACAATCTTGTGATGGATTTATTGTTTTTTGCTATTTAATTTAGGTGTATCTATCTTTTGGGTGATTATTTACAGTCTATACAAATCACAAGATCTTGAATTTTATATTTTCACATCGTGACATCAATCTTCAAAATTGAAGATGGGATAAGTATATATGTTTTCCCTTGATTTTGAACTGGAATACATGTCCGAGAAAGGAAATAGTGTGGATTATTTCTTGAGCTAGAAAACTCAGACTCATTTGGTTCATGAGTTGAGTGCAGTGTTGAAGATGGTACCTTTTTGGAAAAATGCTTGTGGTGGTTCAAGATAGTCCTGTGCATATGAATCTGCTTTCAGTTATAGTGGAATCTATGCTTTTAAATGGATCATGGATAGAAAGTAGGAGGAGTATGAGTGATTATATTTCAATTAATGTTTTGAAGGTGGGGATACATCTTCGTAGTGTCTGATAGATAAGGATAATATCATCTATGGGAGTAGTCGAGTTGTGGTACATATGAGCATGTGAGAGAAGCTCAAGTAGGAATTTAATGACTTGAAATTGGCCATGCATCCAGTTGTTACTAAAATTTACCATGACCTATGATGATATATTTGATGTTCATTCATGAAAAGAAGATAACATTGTTTTTGTAAAGATGCTTCAGTTCTACATAGGTGAGGTCAGAGAATCAATGACAAGACGGTTTACTACAGACAATACATATTCTGAAATGGATGTGAGATGACATAACCATGTAATTTTTTGTGGGACTCATAAAGATGCTTAATTTGAATGAGGTTGTTTGGGTCATTGTGGATTTACTAACAAAGTCCGAACATTTCTTGTTTATAGGGAAATCCTTTATAATTGAATTGTTGGGAGAACTATACATTCGGGAAATAATTCATCTGTATGGAGTGCCACAGACTATAGTTTAAGATCATGATTGATGCTTTACATCACACATCTTGTATGGGTTTTATAAAGTGGTTGGAACATAGGAATTATTGAGTACAAATTTCCACCCACAGACATATGGGCACTCTGATTGTACAATATAGGTGATTAAGGATATTCTACCTCCATTTGAGCTTGACTTCAATGGGTCTTGTGAAAATAACATGGATTAATTAGAGTTCTCCAAAATAAATTTTCACCATGATATTATACATATGGAACCATAAAATGTTATGTATGGTAGGCTATGTAGATCACTATTATGTTGGATGGAGTCTGGGGAGTCATAGCTGTTCGGATCGAGTCTTATGCTTGAGACATTGCATTATGTATAGTTGGTTTAGAAATGTATGACTACATATCATAGTAGAAAAAAGTCATATTCTAATAGATAGATACGACTCCTAGAGTTTTTAATGGGTGATCATGTGTTCCTTTATGTGTCACCTAGGTTGGGTCACCACAAGATATAGAAGTAGGGAAAGTTTTCACCCATGTTTGTTGGACCTTTAGAGATAGTGCAGATAATTGGGCCGGTGTTGAACTGATTGGCTCTTCCACAGAGATAAAATACTATGCATTATTTTCTTCATGTGTCACATCTATGATCGTATCACCCTGACCCTTCTCATGTGGTCGATGTGGATGCGATTAAACATGAGATAGATGCATCCTTTAATGAGTATCTAATATGTGTAATGGATCATAGTGAGAATGTATTGAAGGGAATGACCATGAAAATAGTTCTTTTGGTATGGACACATGGATGTGTAAAAGAAGAATCATTGGAAGGTGATGTAGATATGAGGGCTCAGTGGCCCGATCATTTTGTCCTGGAGTCTTAGAATGTCTTGGAAGTGTATATCAAGGATGAACAGTTATAAGGGGGGAGATTATAAGATAGCATATTTTTCTGTATTTATCTCAGGGAAATTTTCCATGAAATTTTGGGTTTTACATTACTACCATTGAAATGAGTTATGGATTGGGGTTCATTTGGGGGGAGTTGTAAAAAATTATGAGAAATTTGGGGTCTTACATGGTTGGCACATAGATTGGGAAAACCGTTAGACCAACCGAGGTAGACTATGTATTCCTAGGAAGAGAGGATTCGCTGGGTTTGAACCGAGTTAGGCTAAACATAGATGGTTTCCATGAAATTATCCCCCTTTATGATGTGTCTAATGAACATTTAGAGCACAGTTTGTGTAACTTTTTGATTTAACCATGCGACGATTGACACTGAGATCCTAAAATTGTTTATTTCACTTATTTTCAACATTAAATGACTTGTTTCACCAATTCTATGGCCCTAACTCAGTATTTAACATTATTAATGGGAATTTGAGGTTCTCCCATCAACTCAAATAGATTCCAAGGCATTATGAACATAGTTATTCAACATAGAAATCCCAAATTGAAGATTCACACTTCTCCTGGTAAGTGGTTTTCATCATGATCCTTCTACCATTCTTTATACTATCATTAGTTAATATTTTCATGGAATATATCAACTATTTTGAGGGATCTAATCCAATTTTTTGAGATACAGATCTAGGATTGTGGATCTTGATCTAGATTCATGGGATCTTGATGTCATTGATATTGATTTTTATTTAGGGATTTTGATCTGGATCTTTTATCAACTTCATTAGATTTCTCGAATTTTGTTGATTTCTATTCAGAAAAAATCAATCAATGAACCGAGGTTGGTGGTCTAAATCTAATTACAATAGTTTAGTTTTTGATATATAAATATGAAAAAATTATAGAATTTTTATAATAATTTTTCATTTGATATTCTTGAATTGGGTAAATTAGATTGACCAATTGATTTGTCAAAGATTTGTTGAAATATGTGATAAATTGGGTAATTAATCATGGGACTAATGGGATACCTTATTAGAAAATTAATTTGGGTAAATTAATAATAAGTGGTATGGATTATAATTTAGATAATTAATCGAGGAATTAATTAATAGATATTGAAATGGCTATGTTGAGATAATTAATTGTGGATTAATTATGTCCGTTGTTAATTTAATTTAGATAATTAATTGTGGGATTAATTATGTAAATATGATATTAGAAATATATTATTTGTTCTGGAAGATTAAATATCGAATATATAATGTTATATTTATTAATTCGTTAATGAATTCATTAATGGTATGTTGCACTTATAGTTTGAGTTAACTAATGGAATGGATGTGTTTTAGAAATTGTTGAATTTGTTATTGGATTAGGGTGGATAATTAATTAGTAAATTAATTATGTGTTAATGTATGGGAACAAGGTCATTCTAAGTTTATAAGTACAAATTGTAACATGGTCATCATACTTATGATTAAATAGAATGGGAATATTGATATTCGAAATTTATAAGAATACATGGTAACATGGTCTTTATACTTTTGAGTAAATAGAATGGAAACATGGTTATTCTATCCAGGAGTATGTTGGGTAACATGGTTCTCTTACATATAATTTTAAAAATTGTAACACTATAAATGTGGCTTATAAATGAGAAATTAATGAATGTAAATAATGGCACTCCGTGTTATGGCCTCACATGAGAATATTCGAATTCTGATGTGAGTCGAATCAGGTACTCAGATATCAGAGCTCATTTAATTCTTCAAGCATCAACAAGAAGAAGGTATTAAGGAATGATATTACTTAGGAAACCAATCAGGATTTAGAATGAGATGATTTTATTATTGAGGTATGAGTATCTCTGGGAACCATGAAACTAATGTAATTAGATAAGAATAAATGATAAATTGTTAATTGGTTATTTATACATTGTAATTATTAATTATATAACTGCATACAATATATATTGAGTTAGACACCATTTTTAGGGACCTATTGAGTTGTACTCACTCCTTCTTTTGGATTCTAGATTGGTACCAAAATAAATTATATTATTGGAGGATAGCATAAGGTCAAATGACCTAGGATATGCGGCCGATATGGGATATAACATGGAAGTGGAAACCAAACAAGGTTCAGTACCTGTTTGGGGAGTCTTAGTGTATTTAAATTATGTTCCATTATAGACAGTTTACAATTATAAAATAATATCGTGTTATCCATTTAGTTCAGTATTTAATATTCTATTTGTTTATCTAGTGACATGGGTATTTTTTTGGATATGTATACATTCTGTTTTTCTATTTATTTTCACTTTTATTTTTCATTGATAAATGAGGGTATAGTCTCCACATCACTAACTTACCAGACCATCGTTTTTAGTGGATAGCCTCTATTGTACATGAGCCATGCTTGAGGTCATTTATTGAACTATATTGGGGAACCGTTGTGTGGAATTTGGGTTGGGACAATCAATAATTTGCCAAAACTATATTTATTTTAACAGTTTTAATGATATTTATGTAATAGTTCCTTTAGTGAAAAAATTTCTAGAACATTTTTGTGTAATTATTTAACAATATTATTTGTGGAATAAGAACTAAAAATTAAATACTACGATAAAGAAAAATACATTATTTTTTAGATGAATACTAATAATTTAATGAGTCATCTATATAGTCAATCATTAAAAATGTTATACTTATTATAACATTAATTTGAAAACGTTATCATCACATAAAATAAAATAATAGATGTCTAATAATCTCTTCTATAAGTCTAAAAATGGTCAATAACTTGAAACTGGTTTGTTATGGTTATGATATACTCATCATATAATATTTTATCAAGTGTTTGGTTCATTTAATGGTTATTATCACTTTACTAATAAATATTTTATTGATTTATCATCAATTAAATAATTTATCGGTCTTTAGAGTATATGTATTTAATATATTTATTAATTTATAAAAAAAATATTAAAAAATTATCATGATGAATAAAAAAAATATTTTAAATGGATATTTTTTAAAAAACATATCTTCTTTATAACCTTATATTAAAAATTATAGAGTTATTAAAATTTGATTAATACATACTTACTTATTTGTAAATAAATTAAATTAAATTTCCTTATCATATCCAAGATGCATACAAAGGACACCATTTCTACATAAAGATAATTTAGGTCGAACCACACACAATCAAAAATATTATGAACTGTGATTGGGTAATTTCATAATACTATTTTACCCTTAATAATTATATTTACCCTTTCACTGCATTAATAAAAAATACAAAGGTTACATTTTAGAATGAACAAAAATAAAATAAATCTATTGAAAAAATTTGGAATTAATGATTCCGAATATTGAATCAATTTTTTCAAAATTTCAATCAAATATGTTTGAGATGTTAATTTAAAATAAATCACATTATCAAAAATATAGAATGGGATTTTAAAGAGAAGACATTGCCAAATATTGAAATGTTTTTACAACTAAATTCAATTTAAAATTTAGGATTATGGAATAAATTATATTTAATTATAATAAAATATTCTATTTATACTTTAAAACTATTCAAATTTATAATATAACCCTATAAATTATTATTTTGAAAAAAAATTTATTCAATTAATGATTACTGTATTTTTACTATTCATAAAATCTTTAATGTTTTCAAAAAATATCAAAAATTCATCCAATGAATATTTTTATATATCACTTCCAAATAACATGTTTATGTTGTTATATAGAAAAATAATATGAAAAAATATTAATTTAATATGGGTTCACCATTAAAATGTATAAAATCACCCATTTGAAAAAAAATATTTTTTTATACATCAAATAACATTTATTCATACCCTATGAGAAAATATAAATCTGATGAATATAAAACTGATTTTATAATGTATATAAATTATATATTACATTAATTTCATTTAATAATATTAATTCACAAAATGTGTAAATAAGAAAATAAAAAAATAAAATTGATCGATGTTTTTTTGATAAGTATTAAAGCCAATGAATTCAACATTCATTTTCATATGTAAGTCATATTTCATCCTGAAAACCTGACGGCCCTGTTAAAAGGGTAATTTAATTCTAAGGTGTCTCATAGTTATTTTAATCCAATAATTGTGTTTAATGAAAGATACTAAAGTATTAAAATTATTTAAAATACTTAATTAAAACATATTGGTGTTACATGAAATGACCAACATGGAAGTAACTAAATAATTTCGATTATTTTTTGTAAATTTTATTGGTTTTATAATTTAAAATTTCATATTAGTTATCATTTAAAACTGAATACATTTTTTTATATCTTTAATGTAGTGGTGCTAATGTTTTATATTCTTTATATATTTAATGAATCTTTGATTTTTTTTTTGAATTTTATACTAAAAATTAAAACATTTTGTTTCCATGGGATCATTCACTGAGCTATTATTAGGGAGTTATTTTAAACTATTGAATTATGTGATTTAATTTCTTTGTATCATTCATCATTATATTAAATTTTGGTTTTAATATGATTGATTTTTATAAAAAGATAATTTACCTCTTTTCTCTCCAAATTTGATAATCTAATTTTATAATTTTTCTTTAATTTTACATTCTCTGACCTCTCTCAATTATGTCGATTAATTTTTTTAAAATATTATCAGCCTTCATATTATAAGAGACTAATCATAAATTACATCTTTAATGAGTGATTATATGTTTCATGGTGAAATAATGTAAATATTGTGGTGGTTTTGATACTATGAACTACATTACATTTTCCAAGTGATAAATATTTCTCACTGTTGTAGGATGATCTCTCAAGGGATCAATAAAAAATTCTATGGAAATTATCTCCTTAATGAGATTTCATGATACCTTTCTCAAGAAAAAGTTCAATTTTATTTTTCTTTAATATTATATTTCATCATGGTTTCTAATTCTTAAAACTCTTCATCACATCTTTCACATACAATGATTTTTATTTACATGATTTTACAAATATAAGGAATTATTCTTCTATATAATCAGGCTATAGCTCCTGAATTATAATGTTATGATCATTGAGACAGTGACCCATTTATTTTAGTGTTAGTGTTTTTATTGGGTTGTGAATCCCTATATAAAATTCAGATTTCCTAGTTAATCTTCCATTTTAAAATGTATTTTGTAATCGGGCTATTGTTGTATTTCAAAATCATATTAGCACACAAAATATCTATCATCGAGTAGTGTAATTTATTAGTTTACATGTACCCCTTTGGATATCACTACTACAAAAACCATAATTTCATTCATTTGTTATCATAGATAAATAATTCCATTAATTTAATTTGATAATTGTTTTGAATAACTAATCTATTTATTAAGAAAACATGGTCTATTCACCACCTTTAGGAAATATTCATTTATCTTATGGGAACGAACATTAATATTACCCAATATATTACACCTGATTAAAATTGGCTATTTCACATCAATTTTCTCATCCTCTAGTTGTTTTTTTATCATTATTAGTTGAGTAAATGTTTGAGTATTCAATATTTATTCATTATCAACATTGTCATGTGAGATGTAGTTGGATTAATTTCTAGATGATAAATCAATAAATTTAGAAGATATTAAGAACCTCATGATTTCATATTATGATCATTTACTGAGCTATACTATTACACAAATATGTTTCCCAAAAACTCGTGTAGTGATGTTTTATGAAAAAAAACCAAAAATACATTTAAATTTTGATGTATCAATGAATAATTTTAACTTATAGCATGTGGATTTCTATTGGAAAAATTTGGTATCATGTTTTTTGAAATATGGTTAACACAATTATTTGTTGTGTCAATGTTGAAAATAAAAACCTTCAATTTATTTTCATATATTATATTATATCGACATTTTTTCAATTTTTTATATCTTCACAAAATAATAGGAGTTTTCACCATTGATGTCATCAGCTTATAATCTCCCATCCAAAACATGTGGCAACATATTTTTAATAGTGTGATTTATAAATACATGCACCAGTTATTCCTTATTTCACATGTGAACTAATGAAAATAATTAACCCCTAATCCTGAAATTTATAACCCGGCCTTACATATTCCGTAGAAAGATATCACATTGAATAACTAGTTCCTGAAAATATTATTTTATCCATATAAATGAGAACATTAATTTAATAAAAACTATTCTCCAAACACACACACACAGAGATATATATAAAAAAATCCACCACAATGGAATTTATTCATTCTCAAGTTTTTGTCCATCCTATAATACTAAGATCATTGTAATTATTTTAATATACACAGAGATTTTTTCAAAAAAATTAATATTTATTCCATCTTCATATATAATAAATCTATCAAGTCTATGAATTTAGATCTCCACCTCAATTAATAAATTATGTAATGCAATTTTTACATCCAAATGGTAAACCTTGAATCTAAATTTTTTTAGAAGTTTCTTATTGTTTCTATCAAAGTTGTTAATGAAAATATATCATTGATTTCAGTTACCTTGATTTTGGAATTCCATTTTCACACAAACTATGATTTCTTACAAATCACTTTCCCATCTTTATTGATTTTAATCTGGAACACCCACTTGGTTCTAATAACATTTTTTTCATTAGGGATTGAATTAATTCCCTTTTCCTAATTCATCTCAATTTAGTAAATCTGTTCATGAATATATTTGACCCAATTGATATTTTTGAGAGCCTATTCAAAACAATTAGACTCTAATTATGCTTATATAGATGTTTTTCATATAGATTATTCATTATTTATATTTTCACTAGAGTTATCTATTACCCAATAATAATACCATTGTTGATTTATCTGTGTTTGTTACCTTATAAAGTTTTATGGAATTTATTGTCATTTACTCATCATTGGTATCATATTATAAATCATTATAATCTCATTACTCCCCACCTATGATACTCACATCATCACTATTATCCTAACATAATTGTTCAATATTTTATTTTGAAATATACTCACATGATTTTAAAATCTTCATGTCTTTCCAATCCTTTAAATATTTTATTAAAAAAATTCCTTTATTTTTATTATCACATTTCTATAACTAAATTTTAGATGAATATCCCAGATCCTATCTTCCCACTTGGTTTCAAACTTCTGGACCTTCTCCTTACATAGAATATATTATATAATTCTAAATATTTTAATTTAATATGTTGTTTGATTCTTCTTGTACCAGTTCTCATCTTGCGTATTTTCTTAAATTTGACACATAAAATCTATATTATAGATATAAACTTATATAGGTACTACTTCCATCAAAATATTATCATTTAGATGCATCAATGAGAGCATTGTATAATCCATATTGTTAAAAATAATATTCCTCCCCAAAATAACTCTATTATTAGGAGTAATAATCAATGAATTGTGCTTCATTGTCTCACTATTCATGATATATTTTTCCACCGTATTGTTAGTAAATTTTGAACCATTATAAATCCTTAATTTTGAATCTTTTATCTCAATTATCTTATCATCCAATCATTGATAATATGTAATGTATTTGAACACTTAAAACATATAGTACTTAACCATCAACCATTACGTCATGATATAATCATTAATACAAATAATATATTATGTACTTCCATCTATGAACAAAAGAGATATTTTTTAACATACATCACCATGAACCAAATCATGAAATCGTGCCAAATTATTATTTGTTGGATTTTATACCTTCTAAATAATCATCTACATATTTTCAAAAAATACATATGTGAGTGTGATCATATGAATGTTTCAGACTTTCATGTTCTCCCTCATTCTTCACCAATTCATCCAAGGAAATTTAGTTAAAGAATACAATTATTATGATATATTATTTTGTTTTTTTAATTGGATTGAAATAAAATATCTTTTTTCCCTATGATAATATAGTGATTTTTATTTTTGTTCTTAACATACAAAATAATGAAAAGAAAATTTGATTTCACTAATAGAAAAAAAATATTAATAGTGTTATAAATGTGTTGATAACTAGAGCGATGTTAAATGCCTAGAACATTTGTTAGTATTGAAAAATCACTGATAAAGGGTCCATTTATCAATTATTTTATTAGAACTGATAATATTATTATTTTTCAGTGCCTTAATTATGCAGTGCTAATGGTTTACATTATTAGTTCTCTTATAAGAGCTGTTAAAGAAATTTATCAGTTCTCATTGAAGTGCTTATAAAGTAGACATTTATAAGTGATTTTGGAAGCACTGATAAAGGAACATACTACAGTGTGTTGTTACAACACTCTACAGTACTAGACATACACTAGAAACACATATAATATACACAAAACAAGACTCAATACAAAATTTAAATTAAATGAAATTTACTACACAAATACTAGAAAATAAGTTATATTTTGAACATTTAAAACATAGGTTTATAAAATTACATAAATATAAATTATTACAATCATTAAAAAACATGAATGATACTTTGTATTTTAATCCTGGCAGGAATCATGCTATTTCCAACCAAACCACGCCCTACTCAATAAAAAGAACACAAATATATAAGAAAACAATTATTATGTTAGTAATAATATAAACAAAATGTCTAAAGAATAATGAAAATGAAATCAATGTTCTATTATATAATTTTTCTGTGGAATATATAAAGTATATCATAAAATTACATTTATACCTTTACAAAGGGTTTCATTAATTACTATTTGATATTACGAAGGATTGGTAAAATTTTCATGTAGAAAAATAATTCCCTTCATGAGTAGTCAAACATTTAATTTATGTTATGTTAATGTAGTAGAGAACATATAATATAATGAAGAATAACATAATATTTTAAACAACACATTCCATCTCATTGAACTCTCACTATTATTTTAAATGTTTCAAAGATTTGGTTGCACTTTCAAGGATCCAAATCCTTTATTTGGGGACTAATCTAACGTACAAGAAATTTTCTACCCTGGGACCATCACTAACTGATTATAATGTCCGAATGAAAGAGTCATCCTCAATTGAATTTTCAAATAAATCAACATCTGTTTTAGTCTCGAGATGGAAAATCGACCAGATCTAATTTGTTGGATAAGGGACATAATATACTTACACTACATGTGATTAAATTATGAATAGTTCATCATTTTTCGCTTCTACATTGAAATTTTCCTTCACAAAACCTACTTCATCAACTTTTAATCCATTGATATTGTCAATCCATTTGAAACGAAAAAGGGACATTTGAAATTTTGTATAATCATATATGTATATCTTTTTGATAGTTCCAAAATATGACATATTCCCATTAATTTGATTTCTATCCTTGGAACCACAAATGTAAATTGCTTCATCCACAAGTGTAACACCATTGTTTTCCATTGTACTAAAATCATCAAGTTCTTTTTTATTGAACATATAACCAATTATTACAAACCCAATGTAACATATAACAACTATAATTAGTCCTATGGTAACCATTGAAGTCATTTAGATATTGAATTCATATTTTCATATAGTTCCGTATAAATTTGAACTCTGGATCATTAAAATTGTTGAATATTTTTATCTAATGTCTATCTTTCAGCTCATGATGGATTAATATCTCTATTAATTCTATTGTTTGATTCATTGTATGGATCAATATATTTACTATTATGTAATATGGAAAGATGTGTTTTCTCTCGTTATTTTGGGGTAATTATAAAAACATCTCTTCCTATAATACCTTTTCTATATGGAATTTTTTTACATGACTTTGGTAGAAAGTTTTGTTCATCACCTGAAAAGTAAACAATATTGAATTCAATAGATTCTTCCATAATACATTTTTTTACAATACAACCTTCTGGCTGATGTCGATTCATGACATACCCTTTCAAAATCATCATATATTATTCAATAGGGTACATCAATATATAATTAATAGGACAACATAGTTTAATCTCTCTAACCAATTGAACCATAAGGGGGATAATTATTTCAATGAATGATGGTGGGGAGAACATTTCTAATTCACATAATATGATTTAAATATTCTTATACATGATGGGTAACATCACCAGGTCTACAAATTTACTACATATATCTTTGAAAAATAATTATATTTTGGTTTATGAATGTTTTAAACATTTTGGTAGAATACTACAGAAATTAATAGGTATTAGATCTTGCATCAAAACATGACAATAGTGTGATTTTAGTACCTGAATCATCAAATTAGTTATTGATATGAAATTATTTATATTTAATGAACACCGTTATGGAACTTTTATACTCGTAGGGAAAGGTAAAATTGAAATTTTTTATTGTCTAGATTTATTTTATTCTACTGGAGAAATAAAAGTACACTTTTTACCCTTCAACATTGACAAAATAAGCCTTATGCCCATTTCAATCATGTTCAACATGGCCTTGATATTGTCTATGTCTTTCTAGGTACAATTAGTAACATTCCAATAAAACTATCAAATACATTTTTTTCTTCAATCATGACATAATGAAAATGTGTGACATATATACATTTCCAATATGGTAATAAAAAGAAGATCCCTTCTTCTGACCTGATTTTTTTGGTTATTCAAAAATGGTTTAATGAAAACTGTGTAAATAGTTTTTTACTTTTTTATTATTGATCACCCGTTACTGGAGACAGTGTTCTCCCATGTTTGATATTCCCATAAAATTATTTCATATAGGATGAGTATTTATGTCATTGTGGTAGAAAAAAATAATGTCCTAAAAACACTCTTTCAGGAATGTTTTAAATAAACTAGGTATGTGTGTTTCTCAAAAATAGTACACTGCATGTTTCCTTTAATGCTATAGCCTGATAAATTTACATAATCAGGGATGTTATTTATAATTATGTGGAACATGGCCCTCAAGTCAATTTTTCATTTCTTGTAGAATCATATATTATAACACATGTATCCCCCATCAATTTTAGATCTATGATTAGTGGATCCAAAGAGACATCAATATCATTACTGGGTTGCTTTGTTCCAGATATGAGTAGATAAAACCTAATGTATCTATCCTTCATGTATAACCATGATAGAAAGTTATATTTTACCAACATGAAGGGTCATGTACTATGTATATAACTCTATACATGAAAATTATTTCTTCTATCAGTAGTTATTGCTAGACGAATGTTTCTTGTCTAATATTTAAATCCTGAAAACTCATAGACAATTATCTTCCACTAAGGAGATTATTTTGGACGACATAACTTTCCATATTTAATTATTGAATCTGCTTGCCATTTTAATTATCTTCTTGTTTTCTAACGCCCATATAGTCTTCTAAAATGTCGAATTATAGGAAATTACCATACATATTTTTAAGGACTAGATTCATTTTTCTAGTATCAATCCTCACCACTCTTAGGGAATCTCATGGGTTATTCATGGTTCTTGTGATACATAATTCAATCCCTTGAAAAATCACTTATTTTATAGAGATCATGAAAATTAAAAATAATATTCATTTAGTGTCATATGTTCGGCATGATAGTTCATTTTTTTCCAGTAGCATATCATTCTGAAGACCATGTATTTCTGTAAATATGGTGTCTCTCCATCCATTGTCATATTTCAAAATATTTGACTTCAATAAACCTAAAAATGTGGTGTATTTATTAAAATAATTATAAAATGGTTTCTTGGAAAAAATATTTAACTCTTCAAAAAACTTTGGACAATCACGAATGTCATCTTTAATTTCCATTTTCATTTCATCCCTGCCATCTACATAATCTTTTAAAAAGGTATTCATATGAGATGATTAATAAACCACTATATCATCCCAATCGATATCCACATTTAGTTTTTCCCCATGTTTAGTCCAACATTTATCGCTTTGATATATACCATGACTAATAAAATGTTCTTCAAACTCTCCCAAACTAATTTGTATTAAATTACAAAAACATAAACACAGGTAGATGATTTTAGAAGGGTCATCTCGATGGCCTTTTTTAAAAAATATGAACTCTTTGAATCCATCTTCATATTCATTTTTAAGACAATTAGCATGAATTTATTTAAATTTTATATCCCTCTTATTGGGTTCATAAATAGAGATTTGGATGTTCTCAGTAAATGTTGATATTGAGGATATGATTTAAAAATAATTAGGACGACCCATATGAAATGTATAGACAATAAGATAAGCTATATAGAAAGGTAAAAATAATGATGATTTTATTTTGGATTACATTGGTATTTTTAAAATTTTACCTCATTTATTTGGAATATATTAACTATTGTAAAGTTAGAGAAATATTTATAAAATAATGTTACCAATTATACTAATGATTTCATGGATATTATTCAAATAATTATTTCCATGTCAACTGTGTCTCAAGTGGATGTCTTGGGTGATATACAACAAGAATAAAATTAGGGAACGAATGTGAACTAAATGAAAATTGCATCAGAAAGATGAAAATTATTATTAATAGAAACTATGATGTTATAAATAATGATTTCATGTAGTTAATTTATTTTAGAAATGTTGAACATGAGTTGGTTACCCAACCCCCACCCCCTAAAATTATAAAAGGGGAATAAAAAAAGGTTGAATGAGGTTTAATTTCCTTGCACTGGTAATGAGTATAAAGATAATCATGAGAATACAGAATGCATAGGAAGAAAAATAGGTAAGTACAATAAATAATGCTTCAAAACAATGTTGTTTAAAATCATGATCCTTAACATCTCACATATGTACACAGAAGACCAGTTGCAAGTGCACACAATAAATGCACCATTTATCTATCCTCCACCATAATCAACAGATGAGTAGTATCATTGGATTCATGTTTCATTGGGAAAATAAAATGGAATAAATCAACTAGTGCCTGAATGATTTGGTCAGATATATTAAACCCTCAAACTGATTTTCTGGTAGAAGAATAATAATTGCAAGTCTTGAATGAGATGAATTTCTATATCTAAATATTCATGTGCATGAGTACAATAAGAGACATCATAAAAACAAAAATTAATGTCCTATCATTCATTAAGATCCAATAGATTAGTGGTAGAAACAACCAATCATAAATTAGTATTCAATAAAAACAACACATTACAAATTGTTACATAAACAATTGAACACAAACAAATCAAAAACAATAGAACAAAATAAATAGATCATAAACAAATTGGAATGAAGAAATCAAAAAACAAGAAAAAAAATATACATATAAAATCAGAAGGCCAACCTCATTGGGTTGACTAAAATTAGTGACCCTCTTTGATTTTCAGATGAGATATTCTGAGGTAGTCATGTGGTGTGATTTGACCTTCGATTTATCATGGAGGAGCATTGGCATAGGGTGACTTCCATGGAAAGATATATATCATGACATGTTTGCAAATAGATAGGGTTTTTAAAACAGATCCGATCATTTATTATCAGTTCTTACAAATTAGTGTTGATATAAATTCCTTTTATCAATGCTTATAATTTATTTTATGATAAAATGACTACCTATTATTTATCTTTTAGCACTGATATAGGCAAATCATTATTATCTCTAGAAATGAACTAATAAAATCAATATTTATCAATGCTAAAATTAGAGAGGTAATAAATGTTTATTTAATAAATTCTTTATTTAGCAATGATAAATCCTAATCTTTATCACCGTTGAAAAGGCGTTGATCATGATTCGTTTATCAAATATTATTACTGAAGCATAATTAAAGGATGTATAATTATAAATATAAATAAAAACATTGTAAAAAAAATAAATAGTTAATAAATATATATAAATAGCGATATAGTAAATATATTCGTTTATATATATATTTATTATAATTTTATAATTATTTACTTCTAATTATAAAAAAATTTTAAAAAAATATTATTTATATGATTTTATATATTTATATAATTATACATATATATTTAATAAATATATATAAATATAAATATAGAATATATATTCATCACATAAGAATATTTAACATAAATTTAAGAATTTTTTAAATATAAATATATATTTATTTATAATTATATAATTACTTGTAAAAAAATGTTTATTAGATTTTAATTATAAATATATATTTACATAAATATAGTTATTTTACAATTATAAATGTATTTATTTATAAATATTTTTTACAAATATATTTTTAACGTTATTAATGAATATCTAATCTTGAGTGCAATCATATATGTTAAAAATGAATGAAAATGGATAAATTAAGAATATATGCACACATTAACAATATTCAAAAAATTGATATGTTCTGTGTGTGTGAATATTGTATATAAAAAGGTATTAATTACATATATGTGAAATAAATATAAAACATAATTGATCTATATTAAATTTAAAAATGAAACAAAATTCAATTATATGTCGAGTACTATGCAATTAGTCAAAATTTATATTTTATATGAATTTTTAATTATATACAATTATTCAATAAATATATAACAATTAAATGTAAAAAACATAAATATTTTGTAATATATAAATCAAATTTATATATATTAATATATATCTATACATTTACTATTTACAATTTAATAACATTAATTATCATAATCACATAATTAATAAATTGTTTAATATTATATAATGCGTAATCAATAAATTCATTTTACCAATAATTTAATTAATAAAAATTGATGTAATATTTATATTTTTTATTTAATTATTTAATTTTATTGCTGTAAAAAATTTGATGCTGAAAGAAATATTTATCAACTCTATGTATAAAGCACTAAATATGTGTACCCTATATCGATGCTAAAACTTAGGAGCTGATATAGGATACCCATTCTCAACGCTAAAACTAATGCGATGATAAAATAAATCATTTATAAACGCTAAATCTAAAGCTTCGATAAAGGAAAACCTTTATCATTTATTAAATAAATGGGATGACAAAAGGTTAAATGTATGAAAATGTTCTTTAAAACTGATATATTGACCATTTATTAGAATTTTCTTCAAGCATTGTTAAAGGCATGTTTTGTTGTATTGTTTGATGATAAAATCCATCTTTTTAAATTTTGCCACATTACTCTAGTCACAAATTTTTCATAAACACTGTAAACTAATAGAAAAACCTTCAACCGCCAAGAAATCCATGCACCTCCAAATTTTCCTTTTCTGGATCCAATGATCTTTAATCCTTCATTATTTAAAAAATTATTGAAATATAATTTTCAATATTTTATTCCAATGGATAGATTTATGTGTCATTTAATATGTTAAGGTAATGAACTATAATGGATTGGAAGACTCTAAAGGTCTATTGAATTCATAGAATCCTCTATGAGATTATATTCCACAAATTATTAATTACTGATCTTTGTTAACTATTTTTTCTCCAATAGTGGTAAATATTAATTTTCCACCACTAGCTCCCATGGATCATCCACTTATTATAGGGAAGGAAAATAAGTATGAATTTATTGCAACTTGACATAGATTCAATATACTTATATCTACACATCATGGCCTATTTTTGCACATATCATTATTACCTTGATGAAAAAAGCATAGAATTTTGTCCATAACCATCACACCTAAATAAATAGTAAATTAAAAAATTCTGATAGTCAAGAATTCATATTTTTTCATTTTTTATATTAGGCACATAAATTCTTCTTTTGGGTGGAAAATTAATGGTGTCTATTCCCATCACCCCCTAACAATAAAACCATATTAATGGTTCATTACTATTTATCTTCACTATAGTATCCCAAAATTGAACTCCTATATCTAATGATGAAAACACATTCATCAAAAACATTTTTTTGATACCAACTCATGTTACCCAATTTAGAAATTTCATAATTAAAAAATTAAATAAATTTTTATTCACATACCCAAGGATTTTTCAGGATTAAGGATTTAAAGGGTTAGTGAAAAAATATACTTAACAGGACTCGTGTCTTTCCCATTTAATGATTTCTTTTCTATTATACCCTTTTTTTATTATTAAATTAAAATCCTTTAACACTTTACAAAAAAATCTTCCCATATAATACACATAGAGATCTATCATATTCATTACTATTCTTAATATCATGTGGTGATGGAAATATAAGAAAGGGTTATCTCACAAACTGTTAAAATGAATCCATAAAATTGAAGCTTCCCAGAATACATATGGAATAAACAATATGTAAGAGTAAATAATAAGTAAATATTAATCGTAATAAATTGTAAAAATCTAACTCCTATAACAACGGTTCATTGTTTATTTCATTAGAACATGATATAAATGATCACACCATACATTATTGATCAGTTCAGTATTCCTGTTAAACTAGACGCCTATATGATTCCCAAATTACATTAGAAATATAAAATAATAGCACAAGAAAATTTTCTCTTCCTTTAATTAATTTTTAATATCCATAATAATATCATGGGGAAATGATAACAAATAAAGGGAAATATTAGATACTCAGTAAGAGTTACATATAGTGGAACCAACTATGATAACATAAGGAATTCTCAATATGATGGAATAGAAAATAAATACACATGACATTAAAAAAAATGTCTTGATTCAAATGAAAATACATGGATAAATTAACATACCCTACACAAGGATAAAAAATTGAATTCTTGATAAAGGAAACACATAATTAATTATATTCATAATCAATCCCTCTCAACCATTATATCATGAATCATATTATCAAGAACACTCTACCAAGTCATTATTCTTTATAAATGGGTTGGTATAAACTACATACCCATAGAATATGGAATCTATGATACTCTATCTTATGATACCCATAAATTCATCTTGGTGAAACATATAATCAGTACCTACCCATCACATTCACATCCTATGAATTCCTCATATGTTGAATGAATGATACAGTTTATTCTCAAAATTACTTATTTCTCAAAAATTATCCATCTTAATTCCCTAATATAGAACATAAATATTTCATCATAGTGATCATAAAACATCCTTGAAAACGAATAAATATATTATCATTAAATCAAATCCCTGGTAACATTAATGGGAGTTTTCATATGGGACAATAACATTAAAATATAACTAGCTCATTTCTTGAGGAAAATAATGTTTTCATATTTGATTTTAAACATTTAAAATAAAAAAATCCATAATAATGTTAAAAACTTTTTGATTGAAAATAACAATTCAAAAATTTTAATATAAGCTTAAAATAAAAATTATTCATGATTGTTTTAATATTGTTTCATGTGGTGTACGTTAAAACAAAGATCATGTTTATAAAATTGGTAAAAAGGTTTGTGTTTGAAAAATGACATAAAGATTCCATTTAAACTATTTATATAATCTAAAACATGGAAAATATTGAATTTATTATATTAAATTATAATATTAAAAAAAATGTATGAAAACATTTTAAATAAAATATGGATATTAATGAAAAATGGATGGAAGAAAATCATAAAAAAATATTTTTATAATAATGTCTTATATATATATAAATTACTTGTTTATTTTTTATCTGATAAAATAAGAAAAGGAATGTATAACATGTAAATCTAAATATAACATAAGGATATGATAATAAATGGGATTAATGAATATTAAAATAATATATTTTTCAATAAGGAAGTATTAACATAAACAATCATAAAATGGAAATGAGACTGTAATAGAAATCCCTTAGATGATGTTCATCGTTCCATTTATATGATTTTAAACTCATGTATATTATATTTAAAATTATTATAATTATATACCAGAACCATATACATACCTATAGTATCAAATACTATCCCCTTTAAACATTCATATACTTCTTTGTAAATAATCCTTTTTAAAAGCTTTATTTTTTGTGAGTGTTATATTTTTTATTATGATTTATGATTCAGTTAGTAGTTTTATCCCATGCATCATTATCAGGTTTATATCATATCTATAATGTTAATAATGATATAAATTTCACATATTATATATATATATATATATATATATTAATAAAACAAAATTTTTGGATCGTAAAAATGGACCACAATGTTCCATAGAGGTGGTAGTCCAAGGACACACATAAGAGACATCAAAAGTATTTAATTGGTGATAGGGTAAGAAGATTATGGAAATATTATATTTAAAATAATCATAATTTTATTATAAATATCTTATTTAAACATTATATTAATCTTAATAACCATCTATGAGTGGTTGTGATAAAAAATCAAATACATTATTTTGTAATACTATAGTTTGAATATACCCACAAATGATGATTTCATTCCCCATTAGTTAGAAAAGGAGAGAAATGAAGAATTTTAAATTGATGTAATAACATCTATGTATAATGGGTTTAAATTATATAATTTTTGGCGGAATAAGAAGAATAAAAATGAAACTAGTTGAATAGGAGTCGTACCACTTCTTTGGAAAACATCCTTTAACTTACACCATAATCTTTATAAGGGTAGTATTTTGATATATAATGAAATCTAGATAATTGGGAGGGTTATTATTAAGGTATTTGGGTATGTAATGGATTAAAAAGGTGTATATTGATATTTATATAATAAAAGATATATGGTGTTCTATTATAACATTAGGAGAGAACAAATTTGGAATTTTTAAAAAGAGAAAGATATTTTAATGTATTACCAATCCAAATGGTTAAAATATGTCTAATTTTTTATATTTATAAAGGTAATGTATATATGAAATAGATCTATGTAATCTATTGATTTTTTTATATTGAAACATTATCTCATTATTTTTAACCCTTATATCCCATTTTACCCTTTATTGAGGAGGTAAATATTTAACATGGTAATTATTGACCATGACCTAAAATTAAATTGAAATTATTAAATAATTTAAAATATTATGATTCAAAGTATGTAATATATTTTACATTATTTCTCACATATAATTGGAATAAATTTATTTTAATATATATTCTCAAAGTGAAATTAAATGGGTTTTACAAAATATGTTTAATTAAATCATAAAAATTAATTTATAGAAAAATAAAGTAAATTGTTGATTAAAATGGAATTAAATGGATTATATTAAATTAAAGAAGAATTGTTTTTATTTTAAATTAATCTAAAAAATAATGTTACATTGTGAGGAATTTATAAAAACTAAATAACCAAAAACATTTTTTATTTGAAAAAATCATTACATAGATTTTTAAAATGGTATATATATATATAATTTAAAATTTAAAAATTTAAATACATTATATTAATTATTTAAAATATATTTTTTCTATAAAAGTTGTTTTTAATCTTTTATGTTATTTTAATATCATTATAATGTCATAAAAGTTATATTTTTGTATTTTTTGTATTTTTTACTATTTATATAAAGTCACTTGTTTATGAAAACATTGAAAAATTCATACAATCCTAATATTAACATGGTGAATTAAAAATGAAATTAATTAATTAATATTATATTTTAAGAAAATTTATATTAGGTATTATTTACATTGTTGTGAAAATTTATTTTCATTATGTTATTATTTTTTTAGAATCAAAATCTTACATACTATAATTGAATATATGTCATTACATTCTAAAATATATTAAAAAATTTAATCCAATAAATTTAAAAAATGAATCCTCATGAAAAAATGTGGGTAGTTATTCAAAATAACATCGTTAGGATAAATTTTTTTACATCTATTTTTTTTATTTCTCAAAAGTTCCTTCACTAACCATGTCATCTGATTTGACATCACTTATTCTCAAGTTTAAATAAATTGATATGATCTTTAAAGTAAGATAAAGCAGGTTCTCACTCTATATGTATATTTTCAAGGGAATGAATTAGGTTTGTAGTGAACTTATTTAATAATGTTATAAGAAACACATAATTAAAATTTGAGAGGCTATGTCACATTACCAAGTGCTGAGCTGCAAAAAATGTTTTTTCTAGAATTTCAAAAGGCCCGATGTACATGGGACTAAGTTTATCTTTCTTGATGAGCCTTATAATAGCCTTGCATAGATATTATTTTTATAAAACATGATCTACCATGTGAAATTATAAATACTTTCATTGGATATCCATGTACCACAATTTTATTCTTTGAGATTCTTTGATATGACATTGAAATGTTCTCACACTCATGATTGTCTCCTTAACATGTTCTATGCCTAGAATATTCTTCATACCAACTTCATCCCATCAATTTGTTTTACAATAACTTGTCCTAAAAAGATATTCATATTATCTATTTTAATTTTTTAATGGAGGCTATATTATATTAAAATTCCACAAAATAAAAATATGCATCCCACATAACTTGAAAGTCAAATGAGCACAACATAAATATGTCTTATATTTTTTAAATAGTCTTTTTTGGTGGTCAATTTGTCGAGGGATTATAATCGGTGGAAAAATGTAAAATTATATGAAGATCACTTTTAATAATTTTACCAAATTTCTATGTAAATTATGGGTCATTATTAGATACAATTGTAAAATGTTATCCATGATGTCTCAACAATTCAGTTACATATAGTTTCATAATTAACTAAAGTGATAGATCTTATTTTATAGTATGGTCATGCATAAACATTGTAAGTAAATAAATAATAATCCATATAGAATTATTCTTTATATGGGTCATTGGATATTCAATGAAAATGTACATTATGATTTCATCCCATTTCCACATAGGAATTGGTGTATGTTTCAGGAATACATTTGGATATTATCCCTCACCCTCTTCCTATTTAAATACTATGAATCATGATATTAATCTGAAATTTCTAATTTCATATTATCCACAAAAAAATTTCATTCAAATTTAAATATATATTTTTTCTAAATTGGTGTATATGAAACATTTTTCAATGGTATTCATCCAAAAATTATATTTTTTTCTCTGAAATGGATATAAAACATATCATATTTACAAATTTAAATATACTATCTTAAAATATAAAGTATACCGGATTCCCATAATTCATGCATTTGATTCTGGTTTTAATATTATTATCATTAAGTTGAGAACTTTTTATTTTCTCTAATATGTATGGTTTAGACATAATGTATAATATAAGTTTTGTTTCCTTTTTTACTTATTATCATGTCTAAAATGACTAAATCCATGTATATAGTATTTTATAAATCATTATTTTAGTCACAATACCATAATATTTCCTACTTAACACTTTATCCACATTATTTTATATATTTTGGTTGTAGTTTATTTAAGAATAATAAACTTTTAGTAAGTCTAGATGTCATGTTTCACTCATATTGAGAACTTTTTATATAATATATATTTCAAAAAGTCCTAATTATTATATATTTCACATTTTTCACTATAAAGGAAATTCCACCATATCTGCAATGAAAATATTATGGCTATCAACTCAATATCATGCATTGGGTAATTCTAATCATGGATCTTTAACTGACATGATTCATAAGAAACTATTCATCCATTTTTCTTAAGGATACATCTAAGTCCTTTCTTTAGTGCATCACTAAGTATAAATAATCCCATCCCTTTTTAAAGGATAATTTAATATGATCACCTTGACCAATCTCCTATTTAATTCATTAAAAATTTATTTTCATTATTACGACCATAAAAACTGAGCCCATTTACCTATCCACTTAGTTAATGAGTTAGATAATCAAGAATTATTTAGCAAATCATTAATATTATTCTTATAATCTAGGGATGTTAATTATCTCAATTATATTCACCGTTGTAGGATATTCCATAATTTCCAATATATTTAAATGTTCAAATGATATTAAACCCTTAGAGAAAATATTTTTATTTAAATAAAATTCCTAAAGTAAGATTTACTATGTTTCAAATTTTCTACATAACAAGTTTTCTCAATTAATATTTATGTTTGATTCAAAATTGAATCTTATTCAAATAAAAAATTCTAGAGTGTATTATAATTTCATTAATAAATAACAAAAATAAATTACCTGATATTCCTTGAATACTTTGTTCATAATTTCCATGGAAATAGAGGTCTAATTAGTTGATACAAAGGAAATTGATGTAATTTATAATATCCTTTCATCTGTCTAGAAGTAATATTTGGAATATCACCCTTATTTACTCATTGTTTATGATACCTAGGTTGAAGGTAAATATTAGAAAAATATTGATATTTCTGTAGTTAATCGAATAATTCATTAATTTGAGATAGAGGATACTTCATTATTATTGTAATTGAATTTATTTTCCTATAACTGATTCAAAACCAAGAAGACACATCTTTCTTCTTGCGAAGTAAACATGGGACCCCCATAGTGAATCACTATGGAATATAAATACATTATCTCCAAAATCATAATTTTTTTTCTTTAGTTACACTAATTCCAAAGTGAAAATCATTTGGTAATATTAGATATAGGTTTTGTATCATGGATTAGTATAATAAAAAAACTAAACTTCATGATCAATTATGTGTACTTGTAGTTCATTAGGAATGACATCAATGTATTATTGTAATACATGTTCTCCCATATTAAAATATACCTTCACCATTCATCGGTTGTTTCTACTATTATTCTCCTAGTGTTTCATTAATATGAGAAAATTCCGGTGGATAGAGATATTATTTAGTTGTTGTAGTATCAACTAGGATGATAATGGATTTTATATCTCCATCATGATTAATAATAAATTTCTCTTAGAATTTTTTTTCAATATAATTTGTATTCCCTTTAAGAAAAATATTATATCAATGTCAACAATACAAATAAAAATTATATATTAAAATAATCTATATATATGTTCCATAATGATAATGCAATAAAACATCATTTTCAAAATAATATTTCCACTACAAGTCTTGATTGGAAACTCCCTTGTTAGGTTTCTAGAGACATAAACAATTTTCATAAAAAATATGGAAGATATAAAAGTGTTAGATGATCTACCATCACATAAATCGTTAGATACATTTTAATTTATGATAAGATTACATATAAAAACATTTATTTAAACTTATACCTTAGCTATAATTTTCACAAAAGCATGGCATTATCCCTTTAGCCTCTTCTATGAGAGGTTCAATTTATGCATGGGAATTGGTTTTCATAAATCCAATTCTCATAATTTTTGATGCAATTATAATAATAGATTCTTAAATTTACATAAATTTAATATCCATAAGAACCCTTTCTCCTCAATTGAATCAAAATCATATTCCCTATAAAAAGGTAATATGGTGTTTATTAACTCAATTATAAAATTTTGGATATCACATCCTATTTTTCATATTCTTTAACATGGTTATTTTTTTATTATTATATGAATATTTCATTTAATGATTTTCCTTGAACATATAAGGCATATAAAATTCCTTCTCTTTCTTAATCAAAAATGATAAAAACCCATATTATCATAGAATTTTTGAAAAAATATTTCCTTTTAGAGACTCATCATAATATCATCCATGAAATTGTCAATATTGATTTTTGGATTCTCTGTGTATTCTACATCATTCTGGGATAATCTTGTGAATTTATCTCCATACTCTTCCACACCATAATCTTCCTCCAGCATTAAATATTTTATCATCCACTTCATTTCATCTCATTTTTATTTATGATATTATTTATTAAACAATGTAATATTAAAAGTTCTTTATTATATAAATTATATTTGATAAAACATTTAATGCTCTATATAAATGACAACTATTAATTAGCATATCCCATTAGATGATAAAATTCTAGAATCAAATTTTCCATTTCATTAATTCTAATATCTAGTAATATATTTTTAGGGATTTAATCCATTGCTAAGATGTCGATGGTTTATTATTTTCAATAAAATATTTATACATTTGGATCATTAAGTAAACAGTCATAGGTAAATCATGAATTGGAATAATATAAAATTCCATAAAATAAATTTATTCAGCACAATGATAGTTAGAAATCCTTATATGGTCATGATATTCTTATTTCCAACCCCATATATATTTCTTTACCTACATGAGAGATCCCTACATTGACTACAAGTTTTGATCTTCTTTTTTATATTAGGCTCCATCTCGAAACAATAGAATATACTGAATTAACATAAAATCATCAAAACCATTGATTGTTAGAAAAATCTTTATAATTGTAAAATGTAACAAAAACACAATGAATTATCATTATTCGCATGTTATATATGTTTATATAAATTTTTATTCCCATTGTTCATAATAAAATACAATTGATAACAATTGTAATGAACCAATTCCAATAACCCTAATCTAATGATTAATTTTATATATTGATATAATATACAATAGATCACACCATAGTGTATCAATTAATTTAGAAGTATTGGTAAACATGATAGTTACAGAATTTTTATATAACATAAGAAATATAAAATCATATATTAATAACTATTCATGTATATTTTATATCATTCATAATATAATTCATTAAATCCTAGGTAATGTAAATTAAATATATGGTGAGAACAGAAACTCAGAAAGGGTTGATTATAACATAAGCTATCATTCTTAAATAATGAATAATAAATACGGAAGAGTGGGTAACAAAAATACAAAAAATTAATACAGTTAATTAGTTTGAAGAAAATATATGGATAATTTAAATATAAAAACACATGGATAATGAAAAATTAATTCTAAATAAATAAAATACATAAGTATAGAAATTCTTGATGAATTACACTCAACCCAAATATCATTATTCTTACCATCAAGGCCTCTTAAACAAGAATTATTCTTTTTAAATATATAGGTGTATACTCTATAGACTTCTAAAATTAAGTTTATAGACTTTTTTCTCACAAGACCTATCAATGAATTGAGAGATTTTCTATAACTGGGATTCACTCATCACATTCTTGTCCTATGAATTCCTCATATTTTGAATGAACAATAAAATACATTGTCCAAATTATTTATAAGTATACCAATAATAATATTAATTCTAGAATTTTCAACATAGATATTCCATTGTCACAATAATAAACCATCTAGATATTGTATAAATATGGTATCATTGTATTATATCCATAGTAACATCAATCTGTATTGTTATAGATGAAAATACCTTAAAAATATCAATATAACATTTCATGTGAAAATTATATTTTTCAATTCTGAAACAAATTATTTTAAATCTAAAAAATTATTAAATATAAGGAAAAAATATTTAAAAAAAGAATGGAAAAATTTAAATCAATATTAAAATTAATGATTATTCAAGATAGTGGGAAAATTTATTTTGGGGAGGTACGTTAATACAATGATGATGTTCACAGTGTTTGTAAAAAATAAATTTTTCAAAAAAAAGAATAAGGGTTTCATTTTAAACCTTTTTATAAAAAGTAAAATAATGGAAAAATTTAATTTCAGAAAAATGTATATATTATTAAAATAATTATTGGGAACATTTTCTATAAAATATGGATGTGTGTGAAAATGATTTGGAAAGAAATCCAAAAAAATTAAATTAAATGTGAGTATTTTATATGTAACTTACTTATTAATTTTTAATAGAATTATAGTATAAATTGAAAATAAAAATGTAAATTTGGTAAATTATAAATTATAAGAAAATTAATTTTTTAAAAAAATATTATGATCATAAAATTTTACATAAGTAAATAAGAACATAAGAAATCCCGAAATAAAATGAGATTTTAACTGAAATCCATTACATCATGTTTGAATTTCCTCATTAGTGTTTTAACCACCTTTATAATAAATAGGAGTATAATATATATATAAAAAAAAGAACCATATAAATAATTATAGTGACATATATTATACAGTTGTTACATTCAAAAAAACATTTATTAATAATTTTTTGTATTAAAATAATCATTTCTAAGTCTGTTATTTATTTTATTTTTCACATAGGTTTAGTTCTTTATTTTAAGTCCAGATATATTTCTCATGGTTTTATAATATATTTATTACCAATAATGATATAAATATCACATATATATTCATTATATTAATGTTTTGAATATTACATGAATTTTGGACATGAGAAATGGATCACGGTGCTACGTGGAGACGTTAATCCACGTGTAAGAAGGAGAAACATTACGATTTTTTAATTAAAGGAAGGGTAAGAAGATAAATGATATATTATATATAAATAATAAACTTTTTTATAAATATAATATATAATAATTATAGTAATCATAATACACATATAATAATGTTCATGGAGAAAAATAAAATACATCCCTTTTTGAGGAGTTAATATGCAGGTATGGACAAATGAAGTTTTCTTTCCCATTTTATAGATAATGATATGAATAAATTATGAAAAATGAAATAAAAAAAATCTATTTATATGATATATAATGATTTTATTATATCATCTTATGTAAAATATAATTTATGGTGGAATAATAAAAAATAAATTTACAACAGTTAATTAAGTGTTTTATCACTTCTTTAGAAAACAGCTTATGTCTTACAGATTAATCATTATATGGTTTTATTTTGGATAAAAAATAGTTATAGATCAGTTATAGAGATTTAATAAATGGTTTCTTGTATTCATTTACTGATCAAGTATTATATTTAACGGTGGATAATAACGGATAAGTGGGGTCCATTTATAAGTGTGGGAGTGCAAAACACTAGGCTTTTTTCAAAATATTGTTATATATTAACGAATTACTCAAGAAAATATATAAATATTGAAATATATTTTATTTTTATAAGTATAAGTTAAAAATACAAATTAATAAGGGGGTTTTATAATGTTTTTTATGTTATCTTGAATCCTTATACCATTATTTTTATCCCTTTCAATCAATTTTACCCTTAAACGAGGTGATAAATAATTACTATGGTTACTATTGATTATGAAAAAAATAATGTTAAAATTATTACCAAATATTAATTTTGATGATTCATAATATTGAATCCATTTTTAATTTTTTAACTCCTAGAATTGGTAAAAATTACGTGTAACATAACTTTTCAATTTACAATGATTTTTTTAAAACTGTTTCTTTTAATCATAAAAATGATTGCCATAAAATATATAATAGTTTTTCTCAAAATATAATTATTTATATTAGTTTAAATTCAAAAAATAATTTTTTATATTTTAAAAACCCAAAATAAAAAGGTTTCTTGAGAATGAATGATTATAAAAAATTCCTAATTTTTTTTAACAAAAACCAGTAAGTATATTTCCCCAAATTTATGAATATATTTATAAGTTAATAATTAAATTTTTGTTTAATTATATTAAATATTTAGTATATATTTTTTCTATAATAATATTTTCATTACCCAAATGTTATTATTACTAATTTATAATGTCATAAATGTGATAGTATTGTAAAATTGTTATTTTCTACAATTCACCTAAAAATAAACTATATTGAGAAAAAAATAAAAAATTAATCCTAAAATTATTTTTACATGAATAATTAAAAAATAAGTTAAATATCCAAGAATAGAATTTATTAAAATTTATAATTCCATTTTTAATTAGAATCTTCATTAAATCTACGTCCATTATGTTAGAGGGTCTATAGAAGGAAAATCTTCCTTATAGTAATTATATCTTGAGAATTAAATAAAAAAATAGTGGAAGAAAGTAATCCATGGATAATATCAATGTATTAATAACATATATTATAATTACACATTATATATTTTAATGAATAAAAAAGACATATTAATCTTACCCTCAAGCCCTCTCAATCTATACATTTTGCATACCATATATATAAGGACCCGACCTTAAACATTACTTATTATTGAATTAAATGAATAATTCACATTGAGGATCTTTTCAGGATTAGATCTTTAGAGAATTAGGACATAACTATTACAACTCAAAGGTTACAAAGTAGACACATCTACTCAGCTTCCATTTTTTCACAAAAATAAAAACTCTTGAACAAAAGAGTCATGTCTAGTTCCTTGTTTTAGACAGCCTGACATTTCCTGGATCCCATCCTTGAACCTATTCAACCTTTTGTCCTGTGAAAAACCTTTAAAAAAAACATGGGATGAGAATAAAAAGATTAGTAAGGGTCATAACAATACGGAAAGAAAACATTAGTCCATGTATACATAAGAACCAATGAAATCATACTTTACTCATAAAGCATAAGCAATTTATCATACCTCATGAAATCATAAGATTTATGAATAACTCATAGAAATCATAAGACATAAAGGTAACTTGAGGCATTCATAACATTCTTACGTACGGAGTAACCCTCATGGTTACGCTTGGAATACCCATCACAGTATATTCCCTAAATCTCATTGGAGAAACCATAGTGTTTAACCCCTTCACATTACCCAATGCATTGGAGAGCTATATCGGGCCCACCCGCCCTTAGTTTATCACGGAACCACCCGTATTCATAAACAATGCCCAAGAACCATAACATAATCATAGAACATAACTTAATCACAATGGAAAGATAACATTACCACATTTTAATAACAATATAACATTTTAAGATATTGAAATAATGAATCCATTCTAAAAACCATTTTCAAACCCATTTAAAACATTTAATAAAAATATTTTTGAATCAAAGTGTCCCATACCACTTTGAAGATTTTAACATTTTAAGACATTAATATCCATATAAATAAATCCTTAAAAACATTTTTAAAACATGGATAATAATGAGAAATATTTATAAATATAAATCATTAAAACATTTAAAAGCGATATTTTAGTTAAAGGGTTTTTACCAAAATTAGAGACACTTGAATACAATAATTGAGGAATAACATTTAATCAGAAAATTATAAAATCAAGAGAATAAATGGATTCATGATATAATATTCCAAAGGACCGTATATACACCATATAAGAGTGAATTGCTTCATAACAACAATGGAGTCTCAATAGAAATGTAAAATGAGATGAAATCCCTTATAAAGAAGGTATCCTTAAATTAACGATAAATCAATCTCAAAATTATGTGTGACAAATATAAATATAGCCAATATAAGTGGATATTAATTGTAAAACAATCAAAGGTCATTCACAAATATTCAAAGTATGACATATTTAATAAGTACATGTTGATCCCAAAGAAATCAAAATTGGGTTAAAAAGTTCCCTTGGAAAAAATTCGACAGCCTAACGACGTCACTTCCAACTTCAGAAAATGAGTTGATAAGAGATTATAAGGGTATATCATCACTTGGAAATAAAATTTATATCAATAGGGATATATAATAACATATCCAAACATTACAATATGTAAATTAAAAGACCCAAAAAAATAAGTCTTTTAAAAAGAGGGGGTGAAAGGTTCCTTTACCGACATGGGTATCTTTCGAAACATACACCCCATGGAAGAAAGAAAATAAAACATTGATGTAAATAATCATAAACTAAATTATATTACACAAAGTGTAGAATAATGGGTAGTACATATACCACTAAAAGGAAATGGTGTAAAATGTAGCCTAAATCTCACGGGAATAAAAGTGAGATGAAAAATGCCTTACGAAAACTCGCCAGCCCAACGATGCCACATAAAACTTCCAAAAATGGATTGATGAGATAAAATAGGGTCTCTCATCATATTAACATAAAATTTACAGAATGATAATTATAAAATAACATCCCCCAACATTACAACGAGGAGATTAAAATAAGTGACATAAAAGAGAGTACTTAAAAAGAAAGATAGAGGTTGGATCTCTTATAAAAATTCGGCAGCCTAACGGTGCCACTGAAAATATCCAAAATGGATTGATGAGAGAAAATAGGGTGTCTCATAAAATGAACATAAAAATTATAGTAAGAGTAATATAAAATAACATCCCAATCATTAGAAAGATGAGCTTAAAAGGAATGACATAAAAGAGTATACTTAAAAAGAAAGAGAGGGGTAGGATCCCTTACCTCAGGTCCGACTTGACTCGATTGTTCTTTAAACTCCTGAATAACTAACTTGAGTTAATTTATACTATCTTAAGAACCATTTTAAGTTCATTAATCCTTTTATATCACTTATTACCATGTTATGAACACTATGTAATTATTTAAGTAAATAATGGTCGTTTTGTCGATCATTCCTACTTGAGTCAAAAATAAACTCTTTATAATTACAGGTTTGTTCATGTGGTAAAATATAAATTATATCCAGAATTTTATTAATTATGTAGATATCATATATATCATATATATCCATTATATACATGCATTTATAATATTACATAACATTTAGAGGTATGGAATGAAATGCACCGTTCGTGGAGACGGTAAGCCGTACGTACACATGAACGCTACTTCCATTTCTATTTCATATTTAATGGAATTAAAACATAATGATACATAATAGTATTATAACTCCAGTATGGTATCATATATAATATCATTAAATCTATCCTTCATACATACCAGATATGGTATTAATGAATCAAATCAATTTGAGGGGGCGGTAGTCTGCACTTCCTAAAATAAAGATATCGCGTTTACCCAAAATGGAAAACATTAAGGTATGCAATAAATGAAAAATACAGAAGATTAAGGAAAAAATAAAAATATTATATATCATATATAAGTATATTGACATCTTAATGGACACCTTTTAAGGTGTTAAAAGAATATTGAACAATCATCATTTCTTGAAGCAGAAATTCACCATCCACAGAAACAGTATGTTCTTTAACCATTAGATGTAGGTGTGTGTAAGTATAGCTCGAATACTTATTATAAAAACATCCTTGTATATTTAAGATACTATATTTGTTACAAAATAAATGAATAAAAAGAGTTTAGGGGGTTGGAGAAGCAAAATAAAACAAAAGAACACATTTGAAGACATTACCTTAAAATCTGGTAACTCCTCTTGGTTTGAACCAAAAGGGTTTCTTGAAGAGAATTCTTCCAAAGTTGAGGCTTCTAGGATGAGGAGTGGGATTTATAGAGACAAATTGATCAGATCTTGGCCGAGCCAAAGGCTTTAGAGGTGTGGGTATGGAGGTAGAGGTGGGGGCCTTTTATAAGAGGAGAGGAGGGGCACTCTTGGAAAGGTATAAAATGTTACTTTATTTTCAAATGTGTTTCGGATTTTAAAGGTCCCACATTGAAGTATTTCGAGTGTAAAGTGATAAGAGTTATAAATCCACCCATAAAATAGTTTTTTGACATGTGTAGGTTATATATTTTACATTATCTTTTCATTTTATTTAAATCGTTAAATAATGAGGTAATCATTGCATCATCATGAAGTCAAAAATTATTTAGTTTATTTAATGTCTAAAAATTATAAAAAAATAATATGATGTAGGAAATATTTTTAGATTTACAATGAATATTTATAGTACAAAATCTGACTTTTATAACCCCATATAAAATTGTTTTAGTAAAACAATACATGTTTGTGTCATTTTTACTTTTACATTAAATAAAAGGAATCAATGTCATTATCTTACCCAATTGGCTCCATGGGGTCCCAAAAATCGACCCATGGGTTTTCTGGGTCGGCCATGACTCATAAAAAAAGGTTTAGGACAAGTTTCAAGGTCATTTCATAATATTAAAACATTATTTTCACCTTAAATAACACTAATTACCTCTAATCGCGATTAAAAACTTAAAAGTTATTTATCACCAAAAAATTATTTTAATCACAGTGAACCACATATTAAATCCTAATGAAAATAATGTATGTTGGATTTTTGAAATTCAAAACACAGAGGTGGTAAATTTTCATTTAAACGAAAAATCAGTTTTTTAAGTACCACTTAGTGGTTTCACTATTCATCAAATATTCAAGTTTTTCAGAAAAATACCAAAAATTCACCCTAAGATATATTTGATATTCAGATTTCAAAAATGATGTCTATTTTACACAATTCAAAACATATATGTTACATTAATTAATTTAATAATTAATTCCCGCTGTCTGAACAAATAGCGTGTTTTTATGAAAAAATATATATCAAAAGATTGACAATAGTTTAAGTCCAATTTCAAAGTGAAATTAATTACAATGACCACTATTGGATTAAATGGTAAAAATATATTATAATTTAACTTTAAAACAAATTCAATAGATAATATAATCATATAAATAAATTAGATTAAAAATTGGTTTTGAATTAAAATACAACATTTTTCACTATTCATTAAAAAAATGAACTTTATCGGAAAAATACCAAAAATTTACACAAAGTAAATTTTGATGTCCCGATTCTAAAGAAGAATTTTATTTTTTCAAATATAACACATAAAATTTTCAAAAAGTGGATTTAAAAGAGGTTCTCTATCAAAATGTGGTTTATCGACCCTTTAAAGATTATTAGAATGTTTACGCTTAAAATTGGATTTATTCGCATTTTTAATCCTCTAACATTTATTGTAAAAAGTAAAAATATTTGAAAAACATATATAATAATTTTTTAGTCTGTTCTGTTCATTCCCTCCGTTACAACAGCTAGGCGTTAACTATTATAATATTATTATATTATTAGTGTGCAACGTAAGATTTCAAAGAAACTCGTTACTGTGTATTGGGTACGCCATCGAGCATAGAATTACCTTTAAAGTAGTATTAACATTTTATTCACAAATATTGATAAAAATTATAATTTAATATTATTTATTTACCTAGGATGTCACATCCTTCCCCCCTATTGGGAATTACATCTTTGCAATTTCAAAATTGGGCTTGGAAACTTTATTGAAAGTCCTACATCAGAACAATAGTCAGTAAAACTATCACTTTAAAAGAATGGGAGAGAAGTACAAAGGTCACTCGAGTTAACCCATACTAGGGTTCCAAGTATGGAAATATGGATATGGAGGAAAAAAGGGTCATGTTCTGATGGAGTGTGATAGTAAACATGTCTAGGAGAAAGTTAACCACAAGAAATTCACAAACTTGTGATGGGTTAAACCGTATTCGATTCCCCAGTAGGAAAAGTTAACAGACAACATTTTTGTTTTAAGTTACTCTTAATTGAGGAATTTATTTTTTAGCTTAACTAAATCATAATGATACAAACTTACTTTTCACGTAGACTTTCAACTTTTACTAGATTCATTAACCAAACTCATATTTTCTCCAAAAGATGAGTATTTAGGAAGATTTGTTCTCATTAAGAGTATGATAATCAACTTCTAGAAAATCACCTATTCTCCAAAAGAGAACTATATTCTTCCATGTCTTTAGACCTTAGCCAAAATTAAACCAAAAAGGTTAGTATGAGATCAGATAATACCCAAAAAGGATAATCCTTTATAAAAACAATCTATTCTTAATCTCCAAAAGTTGTCAAAAAATGTCCAAAGTTCAACAAAGACCATTCAATAAGCATCTATCCATAAAATTATTCAAAGTAAAAAAAACTAATATTGAACCCCAAATCTCTGAAGGATTTAATCACATAGTCTCCTAAGACAAATCTTAACATTTTTCCCCAAAATAATATCAGTTACTCGTATAGTCTCATACTGAAAATTAATTAACCCAATCACATATCCTCCATGATAGGCTAATCATTTCAATTGATAACCCAAAATAATCTTTCACTTAATTCATAAAATCATCTAAATAAAAAGAATGATTCAAACTAACCAGTGACTTTACGTAGTCCAGTGGTAGATGATAAATACCAGTTGCACTTTGGTTGTGGGTTCGATTCCCGGAGCATTGTCCGACGTGATGGGTTGTCACACGGTCTGCGTGTTGTCCTATTTCCAAAACTATATAATTCATAAAACATTCCCCAAAACGAGATAAAATCTTCAAAAATAACCATATCCTAATTTAACGACAAGATTATCTCATTTCATTCATATTCCATCATAATGTATAGTAACCCATAATTACCTCAATACTAAGGATCATATAAACCCGAATGGTTACCTTTATAATTATTACCTAAACTTCCAGGTCGAGTTGGTTCTCTCTTACATGATGCATTAGAGAACTCACCAAGGTTCAATTGGTTGATATGACTCCTGATGGTTGTTTTAGAATAACCACGAGGTTTCTCATTGAATCCCCCATTTCATCTAGTCTCTTAATCAGAGAACCAACACAGTTTCCTTCAAACCCATTCTCACTTTGGTGCCTGCTAGATCCATCCATTTTCTAAAACCAGAAATTTTAGTGTAGTATATCAACAAAATCATTATGTACTAAAGAGGAAGGCAAACACTAAGACATACTTATACAAGTTATCTGAAACTCATTTTAACCTTCAAAAATAACAATGACTCTATCTATTATAATAACCATTGTGGTTATAAACAACTTTTCACTTAACACTCTAACCTCAAATGTTATCTAAACCGTCCTCTGATACCAACTATAAGGACCTGGCCTTAATCATTACTTATTATTGAATTAAATGAATAATTCACATTGAGGATGTTTTCAGGTTTAGAGTTTTAGAGAATTAGGACATAACTATTACAACTCAAAGGTTACAAAGCAGACACATCTACTCATCTTCCATTTTTTTAAAAAAACATTTTGAACAAAAGAGTCAGGTCTAGTTCCTTGTTTTAGACAGCCTGACATTTCCTAGATCCCATCATTAACCCTAGTCAAGTTTATGTCCTCTGAAAAACATTTCAAAAAAACATGGGATGAGCATAAAATGCTCAGTATGGGTTATACCAATACGGAAAGAAAACATTAGTCCATGTATACATAAGAACAAATGAAATCATACTTTACTCATAAAGCATAAGAATTTTTACATACCTCAGGAAATCATAAGATTTACGAATAACTCATAGAAATCATAAGACATAAAGGTAAATTGAGGCATTCATAACATTATTAGGTAGGGAGTAACACTCATGGATACGTTTGGAATACCGATCACAATATATTCCTTAAATCTATTTGGAGAAACCTTAGCGTTTAACCCCTTCGCGTTACCCAATGCATTGGAGAACTGTATCGTGGTCACCCACCCTTAGTTTATCACAGAACAAACCGTATTCATAAACAATGCCCAAGAACCATAACATAAGCATATAACATAACTTAAGCACAATGGAAAGATAATATTCCCACATTGTAATAACAATATAACATTTTAAGATATTGAAATAATGAATCCATTCTAAAAACCATTTTCAAATCCATTTAAATCATTTAATAAAGAGATTTTTTAATCAAAGTGTCCCATACCACTTTGAAGATTTTAACATTTTAAACCATTAATATCCATATAAATAAATAATTAAAACCATTTTTAAAACATGTATTTTAATGAGAAATATTTATAAGAATAAATCATTAAAATTAAACATTTAAAGCGATATTTTAGATAAACTATTTTTACCAAAATTAGAGACACTTGAATACCATAATTGAGGAATAACATTTAATCAGAAGATTATACTATCAGGAGAATAAATGGATTCATGATATAATATTCCATAGGATAGTATATACACCATATAAGAGTGAATTGGTGAATGACAACAATGGATTCTAAATAGAAATGTAAAATGAGGTGAAATCCCTTATAAAGAAGGTGTCCTTAAATTAACGATAAATCAATCTCATAATTATGTGTGAAAAATATAAATAAACCCAATATAAGTGGATTTTAAGTGTAAAACTATCAAATGTAATTAACACATATTCAAAAGATGACATATTCAATAACTACAAGTTGAACCCAAAGTAATCGAAATTGGGTTAAAAAGTTCCCTTGGTAAAAATTCGACAGCCTAACGGAGTCACTTCCATCAACAGAAAATGAGTTGATAAGAGATTAAAATGGTATATCATCACTTGGAAATAAAATTTACATCAATAAGGATATATAAGAACATATCCCAAAATTACAATATGTAAATTAAAAGGCCCAACAAAAGAAGTCTTTTAAAAATAGGAGGGTGAAAGGTTCCCTTACCGACTTGGGTATCATTCGAAACATACATCCCATGGAAGAAATACAATACAACATTGATGTAAATACTCATAAACAAAGTTATATTACACAAAGAGTAGAATAATGGGAAGTACATATACCACTAAAAATAAATGGTGGAAAATGTTGCATAAATCTCACGGGAATAAAAGTGAGATGAAAAATACCTTACGAAAACTCGGCATCCTAACGGCGCCACATAAAACTTCCAAAAATGGATTGATGATATCAAATAAGGTCTCTCATCATATTAACATAAAATTTACAGTAGGAGGAATATAAAATAACATCCCCCAACATAACAAATTGGATATTAAAATAAGTGACATAAAGGAGAGTACTTAAAAACAATGATAGAGGTTGGATCTCTTATGAAAATTCGACAGCCTAATGGCACCACTCAAAACATCCAAAATGGATTGATGAGAGAAAATAGGGAGTATAATCATATGAACATAAAAAGTACGGTAAGATTAATATAAAATAACATCCCAACAATTAGAAAGATGAGCTTAAAAGTAATGACATAAAAGAGTATACTTAAAAAGAAAGAGAGGGGTAAGATCCCTTACCTCGAGTCCGACTTGACTCGATCGTTCTTTAACCTCCTGAATAATAAACTTGAGTTAATTTTTTCTTTCTTAAGAACCTTTTTCAAGTTAATTATTCCTTTTATATCACTTATTACCATGTTATGAACACTATGTAATTATTTAAGTTAATAATTATTGTTTTGTCGATCATTGCTACTTGAGTCAAAAATAAACTCTTTATAATTACATGTTTGTTCATGGGGTAAAATATCAATTATATCCAGAATGATATTCATTTTTAGATATCATATATATCATATATATCCATTATATACATGCATTTATAATATTACATAACATTTAGAGGTAAGAAATGAAATGCACCGTTCATGGAGAGGGTAAGCCGTACGTACGCATGAACGCTTCTTCTATTTCAATTTCATAATTAATGGAATTAAAACACAATGATACATAATAGTATTATAATTAAAGTATGGTATCATATATAATATCATTAAATCTATCCTTTATATGTACCACATATGGTATTAACGAATCAAATCACTTTGAGGGGGTGGTAGTCCACACTTCCTAAAATGAAGATATCGCGTTTACCCATAATGGAAACCATAAAGGTATTCAATAAATGAAAAATACAGAATCTTAAGGAAACCATAAACATATTATATATCATATATGAATATAGTGACATCTTAAAGGCCACTTTTGAAGGTGTTAAAAGAATATTGAACAATCATCGTTTTGTGAGGCAGAAATTCACCATCCATAGAAACAGTATGTTCTTTAACCATTAGATGAATGTGTGTGTATGTGTAGCTCGAATAATTATTATAACAACATCGTATTATATCGAATATACTAGAGTGTTTACAAAATAAATTAATAAAAAGAGCTTAGGGGGTTGGAGAAGCAAAATAAAACAAAAGAACACAAGTGAAAACATTACCTTAAAATCGGGTAACTCCTCTTGGTTTGAACCAAAAGGGATTCATGAAGAGAATTATGCCAAAGGTAAGGATTCTAGGATTAGGAGAGGGATTTGGAGAGACAAAATGATCAGAGCTTGGCCGAGCCAAAGGCTTTAGTGGTGTGAGTAAGGAGGTAGAGGTGGGGGACTTTTATAAGAGGAGAGGAGGGGCACTCTTGGAACGGTATAGAATGTTACTTTATTTTCAAATGTGTTTCGGATTTTAAAGGTCCCACATTGACGTATTTCAAGTCTAAGGTGATAATAGTTCAAAATACACCCATCCAATAGGTTTTTTACATGTGTCGGTCTTAGATTTTACATTATATTTTGATTTTATTTAAATCGTTAAATAATGAGGTAATCACTGCATCATCATGATGTCATAAATAATTTAATTTATATAATGTCTAAAAATTATAAAAAAATATTATGATGTAGGAAATATTTTTATATTTCCAATTACTATTTATAGTCAAAATTCTGACTTTTATAACCCCATGTAAAAATTGATTTAGTAAAACAATACATGTTTGTGTCATTTTTACTTTTACTTTAAATAAAAGGCATTAATGTCATTATCTTACCCAAGTGGCTCCATGGGGTCCCAAAAATCGACCCATGGGTTGTCATGGTCTTCCATGAGTCATCAAATAGTGTTAGGACAAGTGTCAAGGTCATTTTATAATATTAAAACATTATTTTTACCGTAAATTGCACTAATTACCTCTAATCGCGATTAAAAACTTAAAAGTTACTATTCACGAAAAAATTATTTTAATCCCATTGAAAAACATTTTAATTCCTAATGAAAACCATGTATGTAGGATTTTTGAAATTCAAAACACAGAGGTTGTAAAATTTCATTTAAACGAAAAATCAGTTTTTTAAGTACCACTTAGTGGTTTCACTATTCATCAAACATTCATGTTTTTCAGAAAAATACCAAAAATTCACCCTACGATATATTTGATATTATGAATTAAAAAATGATGTCTATTTCAAAAAATTCAAACATATAAGTTACATTAATTTATTTAATAATTAATTCTCGCTGTCAGAACAAATATCATGTTTTTAGGAAACAATGTATATCAAAAGATTGACACTAGTTTAAGTTCAATTTCATTGTGAAATTAATTCCAATGACCACTATTAGATTAAATGGTAAAAATATATTATAATTTCACTTTAAAACCAATTCAATAGATAATATAATCATATAAATACATTAGATTAAAAAGAGGTATTGAATTAAAATACACCATTATTCCCTATTCATTAAAAAATGAACTTTATCGGAAAAATACCAAAAATTTACACAATGTAAATTTTGATGTCCTGATTCTAAATAATTATTTTATTTTGTCAAATATAACACATAAAATTGTCAAAAAGTGGATTTAAAAGAGGTTCTCCATCAAAAGGTGGTTAATCGACCCTTTAATGAATTTTAGAATGTTCACACTTAAAATTGGATTCATTCGCATTTTTAATCCTCTAACATTTATTGTAAAAAGTAAAAATATTTGACAAACATATATAATCATTTTGTAGTCATTTCTGTTCATTCCCTCGATTACAACGGCTAGGCGTTAACTATTATAATATTATTATATTATTAGTGTGCAATGTAAGATTTCAAAGAAACTCGTTGTTGTGTATTGGGTACTCCATCGAGCATAGCATTCCCTTTAAAGGAGTATTAACATTTTATTCACAAATATTGATAAACATTATAATTTAATATTATTTATTTACCTGGGATGTTACAATAAAGGCATAGCCACCATGACATTTGACATACCATATAAGCCTCTCATCTTAGTCATCATACATTGTATTTGATACAATGCACCAAGAGGTACCCAATATTGTTTGTCTCATGATACTTACCAAATCATTGAGGAGATATATAATGGAGGGCCCCATGTATCTGTAACTCATGCCCAATGCATTTCTCATATATTTAGTATACCATAAAATTAACCACCAATATACCTTAATTGTATATTAATTTCCATATTTGATTTAGTAATATATAAGGTAAATATTTCCCTAGAACATAATAAAATTTAATTATTAGTCAATAATCATCTGTATAGTACCATGAAGAATATATATATTCAATATTTTTTCCTATTAATAAATGTTCATTCTTTCTCGAAAACACCCAAAATATTATTTCTGAGAAATGGGGTGTTTACGCTAAATAGAGTAATGGGTACATGACTACATCAATGAATAAATTGATACATAATAAAATTATGATAATATAATAAATGGAATTTAAATTTTTAATCAATTCACCATAAAATAATCTTTTATAGTAACCGAATTTATTTTGGAAAATATCGTGGAAATGAATGTGTTAAGAGAAAAAAGATTTTTCCTATAAATTTTTCTTATCATTAAATCAAACAGAATTGAGAAATTCACTTTAAAAAATATATTCATGAGAGATTAAGAATTACCTTAATGTATTATTTAAAAAATAATTTTAAATAATGGATCCTTGAAAATATATTTTACATAATTAATGAAATGTGAAGTGGCTAATAAAAATATATAACTACATTAAGTAAAAAGCATTTTTAATTTCTTCTGATAAAATAATATATCATTCTATTATATAATATTTATAAGTGAAACTGTAAAATAATAATGGATTTTGTATTATCTTTAAATAATACTCAAAAAATTTATTAAAATATTTGTAATAATAAATATATATGATAGAGGGAAATTTTAGTAATGTGGAAAACTATGAAAAGAAAATTCTTTTCACATTTGTAAAAATAGAAAAAAAATCTCTTCATAGACAATGGCGTAAATATTCCACCAATATTTTTTATTTTAAAAAAAATTAATATAATTTCATCAAAAAAGAATTTCTGTATATAGATTATCATCCATTAAGTAAACTAAAAAACATTGTTAGAGTAAAAAATGATTCATAACCAAAAAGGAAAACTAATAATGACATTTCATAAAATCCTTGTTTCTATTGACATGAGTACAAAATTGATGGTAAATGGATGTAATACTAGAAACCATTAAATTAATTATAGAAAAATAAAATATATTTGTTTTAAAAGAGTATTAATATTTAATTACCCAGATTTCAATTTAAATAAAAACACTTGTGATAAATAGTGAGATTGTATAATAAGCCCTTACGTGTTTTGTAACACCTAAATCAAAACCAGTTGAAATTGGTAACCTAAAATGGAATACTAATTTAAAAATTTTAAATAGTGGATAATGATATAATATTTAAAATGGTTTAATATAAATCATATAATATAAATTTACTCTTAATAAAAAATATATATCAAAGAAAGATGTTTGATATGTGACACCCTTACCATGGATTCCAAAATGGATAAAGGTGTTACAACAACTTATATAATAAATTAATATTCATTATTAATATATATTTGAATCATATTTATATCTCTTTTATTGGATATTATTTTCTCTTAATTTATTGCTCTTTATTTACTCATAGTTATCTGTTAAAATCAATTATTTTGGTGTTAATTGTTTCGCTTCTCATGTATGTTTTGATTCGTCATTTTTGGTCCTTGAACCATAGTTAGGATTAAATCACCTACAAAATATTAATAATATATATATATATAATATTTATGAATTAAACACTTTTTAATATCTATCCAGCCAAGAGGTTATTTCAAAAGAGATACATCCTCCATAAAGGTGGTAGGCGGCACATACGCAAGAATGATGTTTTCATTTTTCAAATCAATGAAAATGAAATACAGTAAGTAAAAGTATTCCTAAAAAAATAAAATAATAAATATCATATTACTTCATTAAAACTATATTTATGATCATACATGTAATGTGGTTTTGAAAAATGAACTAGATCTCTTTGTTGATGTGGTATTTCCACACACACATGAACAACGTTTCCATTTCACAATAGATTGGAGGGTGAGAATTTAGATAATATATAATATATAGATAACTATAATCATTTCATAAACAAAATATATATTAATTAATTCCAAATTGGTAAATATCCATGTGAGGCTTTAAGGAAAAATTAATTAGATCCTATCATGAAGATGGTAGTCTATACATTTACATTAGGGATATTTTCATATAATATTAAATACACATATCTATATTATAACATACATAAAAATAATAACATTCAACAATAGTAAATATAATTTATTTATAATATCAATATGCTTATTTTATATTTTAAAATTTTAGAATAAGGAATAAAGATGAAATTAATCATACAACACTTATAAAATATATTTTTATATCTTCCTTTAACATGCACTATTAGAATTTCAGCATAGATATTTTGGAATTAAAAAACATCTACGCCATGGATATGGGTGTCATAAGGGATGTTGGGTAGGTCATAGTACATATAATGGTGTTTTGGGTCTGTATATTAGTGAATATTGGAGGTGTCCTTTTATATGATAGGGGAGTGCCACCTTTACAAATATCAAGAACATTGAAATATAATAAATTTCATTAATATTTCAATTGGATCAATTTTAATGTAATTTATATTATATATATATACATTAATTTATTAATCCCCACAACTAATCCTAGTTAGACAAGTCATGTAGATATTTGCTTCCTTATCTCTTTGTTTAGCCCCCTCATTAACAACTTTAAACATTAGAGTGGTGGAAAAAAATTACCATAGTAAATATTATTTTTTAATAAAAAATAAATTGAAATAATTACCAAATTAAGACATGGTGATCATATATATCTAATACATTTTAATTTATTCAATTTATTGAATTGGTAAAACATTATTTTAATGTATGTTTGAAAAAAACAGTGAAAGCAGTTTGTAGAATAATTTTGTTTTAAGCATAAAAATTATTTTATACCAAAATCATGTATAATTTCAATTCATATAGAATTAATTGGGATGTGTTTAGTAAAGTTGATCTTATTTTACTTTCAGAGAAGACTTAAACCAATAGTATCTTCCGGAATTGTAATGTCTAGGATCTAGATTCCACTAAACTGGTGCCCCATACCTGGTTGGTCTCATAGATTCATGTCCATTTCACCAAACCCCAGAGGCTACTGAATAAAAAAGAGGGCATATATTGTGATAGTGGGGAAAAAATTCTCTCATTGGTAGAGTGCAACACAGCGTAATAATAATAAAAAATTACAGAATCAGTATATACTATACAAGTGAAAAAAACATTGAATGACTGATAATAAAGATAACTAGAATTCATAGAATACAAAAGATGACGCTCCATATCACATGTTCTCAAAATATAGATGAAATAAGATACACTGTTGTCAGTTAAAAAATAAAATATCATGGTATTTAAATAACAACTAATACTTGGAAGCATCACAAAACTCATGTTAGTCCCATGCTCTCCTACTCCTAAAACAATCAAGTACATATAGATGGGTGATTGCCCTTAATGACCCCTGAAACAATATATTATTTTTGGGACCAAAATCAAGGCGCAAACATGGTGTGAGAAATAAATCCCATTAGGAAACAACCCATGATATGTTTTTATCTGTTAGTGAGTATTTTTAACATGTAGTGTACATAAATGAAAAGTAGGAAACTAGGAATTACTCAAAGGTAAACAATCCTACTTGTCCATTTCCATTTTTGTTATGTTCATGTTCATAAAACAATTATATTACATTTAATTATAAAAAAACCGAAATATATCATTATCTGTAAAATACCACGTATCATTTAAGAACAATAGATGTCTTGAAGGACCATCTAAACATATTTAATGGAAGACTGAATGCAATCTTGTGATTTTCCATGGCACACACCAATTAAGGATTTTCTCAAAATAATAACTCGAAAAACTCACCTAAAAGCATAGAAAAACACTATATGTTGGAATGAAACAACCATTACTACTAGAATAACCAATCCTTACCAACAGGAAAAACAAATCATCACCCACAGGCATGGAAAGACATCGCCTGTAGGAGAATCACAATATTTCCCGCTTACATATAACAATCTTGCCTACATGAAAATCACATAACATGTTAACCTGTAATTTAAACTATTATATGGAAACCAGTGATTAATTCACATGGGAATCAATCATATCACAAGACGATAAGTAATTTAAACAATTAGAATATGTAAATAAACATATTCTAATATGGGAAATTTACGTAACAAACATAACATTTGATTTAAACTATCACAAGACGTAACAAATACTTATATCATGTTGCATCACAATCAATAAACCAATTCCACTATTAAAAAACCATAATACGGAATACCAGGATTGACTCATAGGAAACACAGGGTAAATAACTAAACATTTTTTATTCAACTTAAACACACACACAAGGTGTGCCTTAATGAAATCATGCAACCTAAAAAATTGATTATATTATCAAAAAAATTTCTAATCTATATTTGGAAATACAATTGTTCAATACTAAATAATGTGACACATTTAAATTGGTTGTTTAGAACTCCAGATCATATAAACCTGTTGAAAATCTGCCAACGGTGCAAGACAACCTACCTCATAGTCGTACATCTCTCCTTGTCCAGTGTTATCTTCTTATTCAAGATAGAATGAAGTAAATCAACAAAAATAGAAAAACTCTCATTGTATGATAACTACATATCATGGAAAAAATAATGAATAATGTCTCAATATAAATCTAGAGTGTACCGATTGGGTTCAAATGCATCTAACATCATTTGAATCAGGGATCAAATTAAAAAATTGGAGGAAATTCTTCCTCTAGTGTTTCTTCTCACATATCCCAGGTGAGCCATTCTATTTTTCTGATATAATGAAAGGATACTAATAATTCTGGAAATGATTAAAAATTACACACCATGTACATGCTTATACATGATGTGTAAATTCCAAAATTTTCCTCCTTCACTCACTTCTCTTCCACATAATAACTAAGTTCTGCAGACATCCCTACACTGTGTGTGCAAGGTTTATATCGAATGTTACCCCTAGTCACATTATGTAACAGTATTTTATCCAATACATGTCATTATTTCCTCATGTTACACAAGTACTAACCAGAAGTAAAATAACTTCACCATAAATGGAATTACCAGGTTCCTAAAAACATCCCCCTTAATTCAATTCATCCCCAAATTTCTATTCCAAGGGTGATGAAGAAATATCATTGAAAAAATCTAGTCATTGTTATTGTACATTGGTCTACCTCAACCAAGTCCCGTCCTGCACATGGTCGTGTTTCTATAGAAACGATAAATAGTGAACACACCGTCTTGGGAGAAACCATAATACTATAATCCACAATACGAATGAGATGCTCCTCAAAAGACACATATACCAATAACTTCACTTCCTCAGGATTAAAGTCAAGAGATAGGTATGCATTATATAATATAGATAATATATGTGGAAGACATCATCTACATACATATTCCTATGAGTTAATTGTAACTAATATGCAACCATCCTGACCTTCTCTATAATCTCAATCGGGCTGGCATATTTCGATGAAAGCATACCTTTTCTCTTGATTTTCCTGTGTCCCATCCTTAGTGGAACACTCAATAAAAAAATAATCAATGAACATTTACTCAAGAGTTCATATGAAAAAATAGAAATAAGATTTATGATGAGACTTCATATTAGCCACATGCTTTCGAATCACCTGAACCAATTAAGGGGTCTCTTGGAGAAGACATGGTCTCAACATAGCTACCTCTCCTACCTCAAGAAAACATATGGGTGATCTACATGTCCAACCGAACAAAGAATCATCGATCTATCAAAAAAGTATCCGAAAAATATATAATTGTTGGAGAACTCAACCAAGGGTACTTCTCCCTCCCATGTACCCTTGAAAATTTGGATTCATGCTCGATGCTTTTCCTCCAATACCATAATCATGTGCTCTAACTGGATGTATATCTTGTCATGGTAAGCTGTCCTCAGTAGCACTTGTGTACCCACTTCCATTATATCCCTTTCTAGAAATGAGAAGTAAACAGGGTGTCTCTATCTAAAATATTAGTATTTGGAACCCCATGTAGTCATACAACAACTCAGATGTACATACTTCCATGATCGTCAACACTAAATGTTTTCTTTATCGATTGGAAGAGTGTAAAATTCGTGAGTCTATTAAGAACAGTGAAAATTTAATAGTTATCCCAACACCTCCACTATTGGAAAATAGCACCAAGAACAGCCCTAATAATTCTAGTGACTCTTACAATGAAATTTTCATTTAACTAGTATAACCCAAATAGAAATGGGGTTATATTAGCGGCCTCACAACAATGAACAGCCGAAGCCCGATTGACCTCTTCAAAAGTGGTCAGACAATATTTCCTCAAAATGCATTGCATACATTTAAACCATGCCCAATATAAAATTATAATGGCCTGGGTTGTTCGAGGTCCATTACTTAGGAAACATCTGATGTTTGTGGTGTTATGGTGGTCTGGGAGGCCATCCCAACTCCTCGGTAATGTTTGACCCACAGTTGGCCTACCGGTAGCCTTAGCCTACTAGTAGCAGGACGACAAGTAGCTCAGCCTACCGGTAGGTCAGCTACCGGTGGCTCAGTTTACCTGTAGCTGTAGCTTACCAGTAGCATGGACTACTGGTAGCTCGGTCTACCTATAGCCGCAACCTATTGGTAGCTCGGCCTAGAGATCTCTATAGCCTACCGGTAGCTCGGCTACGGGTCACTGTCCGGCACCAGTAGCTCTCAACTACCGGTATCTCTTGCCTACCACCACAGGTTTTTCCTTTAGCACCTCATTTTTTTCAAATTGGGTTATGAACCCTATTTTGACCCCTTTAGGGCTATTTTATATCCCATTAACACCAATTAATGGCGTTTGGTTAAGTGATATTCTCTGGTGTGCATCAGTTTAAACTGCCCTTAAAGGGGAGGACCCCTTTAATGACGTTTGGGGCCGCGTGGTCAACCCATGACCCCACTCATTACGTGGTTTTTCGTTCTTATCTCAACCTTCCACAACCCTTAATACTAAAGGGTTCTCCCTCGGTTTCCTTTTCCCGATCACCCTCCCATTGATTTGTCTGCTCGTCCTTGAGTTCCAGAGGTCACACCCCAACAATTTCCTCGCATGTAAAGAGATCTTCGATCATTGATCAATCAGTAAGGGGTTTCACCATCGTCTCTCATTTATGTGTATCCTGCGGGGTGGGTATGCAACTGATTCCGTCGAATTGGATGAACAAAACATTATTAATGATAATGAAGGGAAACTAAATGAAGGGGAGGGGCGTGATCGATGATGCTTCATTGTTTTTATGATCTTCCATGAATAATGATTTCTGAATTGTGTGGGCTTACACCTACTGAAAATCAGGGCCGTTGGTGGTCTTTCTCTGTTCACTAATGAACCCTTACCTCTGGCGATGTTTAAATGGATTGTGTTGTGATTGTGAACCCTTTCTATTTAAAGAAACTTGGTTAATTACATTGATCCGGCTGAATAAATTTAAATACCATGATCAATCCTTTCTGTGATAACACCAGTTAAAGCACTGCGAAGTTGAAATCATGGAGTGTGTTAAATATTTTAAATATGAAATTACAGGCATGGTCCTGCTTGTGTTGGTGGTATTGGTTTGGTTTGTGTCATTAATGGGCTGATCGCTGAGTGATGGGGATGGGGTTGGGATCCCCTATTGTTATGGTTTCACTGGTTTTGAATTTGAGGCCGCGTGGTTACCTTGCTTACATCACGAATTTGCGTGGGATCCTCTGTTGTAGGGAAACCATTGACTCCTGGATTTTGGGGACATGGGGCTTAATCTTGTTGTTTTCCTTGGATCCAGGACTTCGAGGGATCTAACATATCCCTTTATTGATTATGACATTACAGGAGAACCAGGTGATAATGTTTAAGTTGATATTTGACTGTACTTTTTTCATTGGCATGTGCTTATTCTTGTTAGTTTCCCAGTAGTGGAGAGCTTATTAAACATTATTACTGAACATCAAACAAGGATGGGACAAATGGTTTTTGGTTTGCTGTGAGTTGTGACTTGGGCATGGGTGCTGTTGGGTTCTTTAGGCTGGCTGAAGAAAAACATAGATTGTGTTAGTGCTTGTTACCTATCCATATACTTGTAGATTTGTGTTTCTTTTTCACACCCCACCCAAGTTGATCACATAGTGCCGAACACCCCCACTTCAGGGGGGAGGGTTTTTTTTTCCAACACTTCTATTAGTGGATGGTTATTAACTCCTTTCTGCTCCCTTTCCTGGATAGCCCAAATATCTTCGGGCAGGCTATGATGGCCTGATTTCCATTATTAGCCCAAGAATCTTCGGGCAGGGTAGTGTGGTGGTTGTCCCATGTGTGTGCGGGTAGGTGGTTTCCCATGTATCTTCGAGATGATGCCCAGGTGTATTCAGGCATGGAAGTGGTTATTCTGGCCTTGTTGTTTGTAAGCATGGTTACGTGTGACATTTGTGACCCAGGTGTCTGCGGGTGGGTCAGTGGTTGTGGCCCTGGTGTTTGCGGGTGGGGTTTGGCAATGGGACTGCGTGAGGTTGTGGCCCAGGAGTGTGCGGGCAGGGTGCTGTAGTGGGACTACCGTGGGAATGGAGGGATTGTTTCTATGTATAGGATGTCTTCAATAACCAATGGGAATGTGGTATGGGGTACCCAACATCGATGTGATATTACTATAAATTACATGACTTGCGTTCTTTGGGGAGTGTGCCTCGGTGAGGCTTGGGTGGTTATTTTCCTTGATAAGTTCTTGGTTTTCTCTTTTTCCATGAGGAATTAGAATTCCTCCCCACATGTTCATGAGAGTCCTTGGTTTTACCTACTGAGTATACTTCTATTCTCACCCTACATATATAAAACTACTTTCACGTTTCCAGGAGGACTTCGGGAATCATGTTGGACCGTACTAGCTCAGTCATTGTGACAGATCATCGCAGTTTCTGTTGTTCTTTTTTTTGGTATTTTCACTTTGTAGTCCCCTTATACATTGTGGTTTTTACTTTTATATCATGCATTGGGAATGGTTCACGACTTTACTTTTACTTTCAGTTTGGTTTTGTGGGACTTACTATCTTATCTACAGATTCTATTAAAATATAAAGGGTAATGCCTTCAATTTATTGTGTGATTATATACCCTTGGAGCTGGTCTCCACTCCGGGACCTATTGAAGGCGGGTCACTGGGGTCATTATCTCTCCTTCAACATAAAGAAGGAAGGGTCTAGCAATCTGGTGACCTTTCCCTCCTTTTGGTGAAGGTGGGTTGTGAAAGAATGGTATCAGAGGCAAAGGTTGAGAGATAGGATGGATTCTAGAGTTAGTAATAGTGAGGATTGCATGGGATGGTAGGGAAATGGTGTTGGGTGACCTTGGTTTGTGAATTGTGCCAGGGAAGGCCGGCTAGGACGCGAGATTTTTAGGCCCCCCGTGGTCCGATGGAAGGACTCTGGACCTACCGAATGACTAATTGAGGCCACGCTGATTGTGGGGTAGAATCCCTAGGGGAAGGAACATGCATCATAATGGCTTATGTTTTGGTGTTTCATTGGTGTTTTGGGAATTTAAATAAATAAGAAGTTTAAGAAATTTTAAGAATAATATCTTGCACTATTTGGGAATAGGCATTCCTTATTTACCTTGCAGCTATGGCACCTGGGAGATGACCATGAGTTGTACGAGCGATCGAGGCCCAGGAGGCTACCTTGGCTGATCGGTAGAGAGCTGATCGGGAGGAGGAGTATGACGAGGGGAAGAAGACGCTTTGAGCTTTCCAGCAACAGATCCTCGAGAAGTACGAGGGAATCACCTCTTACATAAAGATAGAGAGCTGTCTAGAAGAGCTGGTGATAGATTTCGGCCTGATTCGGGCCCTGATCGAGTATTGGGTTCCTCTAGTTGTCATCCAGATGCAGGTATTGATGCATCAGTGGTGGACGCTTTACTTGGGGGAGAGGAGAGAGGATGAGGTGGCATGGGATGATTTCGAGAAGGAGCTACAGGCAGAATTCCTCTCTTCTATGATGAAGGAGGGGAAGAGGTAGGAGCTAATCTCCTTCCAGTAGGGGAGTATGTCAGTAAGGGAGCTGGGAATCAAGTTCGAGGACCTATTCTGTTTTGCTCCAAACCACTTTCTATATGAGGTGCCTCAAGAGAGGCATTTAGAGGAGGCACTCCGGCCCTCCCTCTAGTACGCTGTTATCCCCTTCACCTTGTCGACATACATAGAGGTCCAGAAGAAGGCCTAAGTGGTGTAGAGGATGTACGATCTAGGTGGTGTATCACGAGAGGGGATCTAGCTGGGATCATCGAAGGAGATGGCTTTCATCACTAGACCACCAGCATCCGTACCCTCTCGATTCCGACTAGTAGTGAGCAGGCCACATCAGTTCTAGTTTTAGTCCCCTGGTCCTCGCTATTTCCTTCCGGGACCAGGACTGAGGTGCTTCGTCTATGGGAGACATGGACTTTTCTGAAATCAGTTCCCGGACCGAGTAAAGTACGTCGGTGGCGGACTGGCCCAGCACCCGCCCCAGCAGTAGCATCCAACTAGGCCCTTCCAGCAACAGCAGTAGGGGAAGCTCTCTCCCACTCCTCCGAGGGCAGACGTTGCAGGAGGAGGCCATCCTCGGGGCACTCCATAGGAACCATGACCAGGGCATGTTTGGGGAGGTGGTCGACAGCCGAGAGGTAGAGGAGCTGGGAGTGGTCAGTTGCACGCCATGGAGGCAACATTCCCAACAGGACTGGTGGTCATTCGAGGTACGATCATTTTTTTTAGCACCCTTTCTTATGCCTTGTTCAATACCAGAGCTTCGCACTCCTTATTTTCACCCAGTCTAGCCCATGATTTGGGTCTAGATGCCAAATGACATCTAGTTCCCCTGGTGCTGAGCACACCAGTCGGAGGTCAGACAGACTTGTTATATGTTTGCGGAGGATGCATACTGATGATAAGGACACATCATTCGGTTAGGGATCTACTACTACTAAAGATACAACCAAACGATGTCATTCTTGGCATCGACTGGCTATTCTCTGTGGGATCCATCATCGACTACTTTTACAGAAGGGTTGTGTTCTCAGACTCGGGTGGCCAGCGTGTTACTTTCACCGATGAGCGGAGTAGTCAGAAGAGCAGTAGGCGAGAGGAACCCCTGCTCTCCGTGTTAGCTAAACTGTCAGTAGAGCTTGTAGATGCTGAGATGGTAGAGGTGCCAGAAATTTTCAGAGAGTTTATGGATGTCTTTCTTGAGGAGGTAATGAATCTACCCCCTTGATGTGATATAGAGCTTGGGATAGATTTGCAGCCCAATGCTCACCTGATTTTGATGGCTCCTTACTGGATGGCACCTTCAGAGCTTATGGGAGTTGGAGATTCCGATCGATGATCTGATGAAGAGAGGTTATGTTCGACCAAGTGCATCACCGTGGGGTACTATAGTATTTTTAGAAAATAAGGCATATGGTGGACTCATGTTTTTCATAGACTACATGAGACTGAGTCAGGTAACGATCAAGAATCACTACCCTCTTCCGAGGATAGACGATCTCTTTGACAAGCTCAAAGGGGCAGGATGGTTCTCCAAGATCGACCTATGGTCTAGATATCACCAGTTGAGGGTGAAGGAGGGATACATCTCTAAGATGGCCTTCAGGTGAAGATATGGACACATCGAGTTTTTAGTCATTCCTTTCGGTGTTACGAATGCCCCGGCTATGTTTATGGGGCTTATGATCTCTGTCTTCCGGGAGTACCTGGATCGATTTGTAGTTGTATTCATCGATGATATCCTGATCAATTCAAGATCAGAGGAGGACCACACGGAGCACCTAAGGATGGTTTTGGAGGTCCTCCGACAACACCATCTCTATGGAAAGTTGTCAAAATGCAAGTTCTGGATGCGCGAAGTGTACTTCCTTGGGCATGTAGTTTACAAGCGGGGGGTAGCGGTGGACCCATCAAAGGTTGAGGCAGTTTTTTCTTGGGAATCACCCACGAATGTGGAAGTGGTTCGTTGTTTCCTTGGGATGGCATGTTACAATTGAAGTTTCGTACCCAACTTCTCCTGAGTTGCAGCCCCATTGGTACCCTTGACCACGAAAGACCAGGTTTTCGTGTAGAGTGAGCAGTGCGAGACAGAATTTTTCTATCTGAAGGTGACGTTGGTTAGTTCCCCAGTGCTAAGACTACCAGAAGAAGGGGTGGTGTATGAGGTATTCTGTGATGCTTCAGGGAAAGGCCTCAGATGTGTGTTGATGCAGCGTCAAGGGGTGATCTCTTATGGTTCTAGGAAGCTACGCCCTCATGAGCATAATTACGCCACCCACGATCTGGAGCTTGTAGCGGTTGTTTTCACTCTAAAGTTGTGTCAGCATTACCTCATCGGAGAATGCTTTTTGGTCTTCACGGATCACAAAATCTAGAGGTATAACTTTTCCCAGCGGGACCTAAACATGCGATAGTGAAGGTGGATGGAGTTCCTCTGGGATTACAATTTCTTGATTTCCTACACCTCAGGGAAAGGAAACATAGTGGATGATGCTTTGAGCTGGAGATCGTAGAAGGATGCGGTCTGAGAGTCGGCAGATGCGTGGAAGGATATGGAGGAGTTGGCTCCCTTGCACCTGGATGCGAGGATGGATAGTGGTAGAGGTTTCATGTATCAGATGACAGTGCAGTCTTCTCTGTTGAGAAAAGTAGAGGAGTCTTAATGGGGAGACCCAGAGTGCAAAGTAATGCACGACCCAGATAGCCAGGGTGATGCTATGGAAGGGTGGACGGAGGATGGTCAGAACTGAATGCTTTTCCGAGAAAGGCTGTTTTTTCAAGAGGCGATGCACGACAAGGTTATTAGTGAGATCCAAAACTCACCCCTAGTGGTACACCCAAGAATTTGCATGATGTACCAGGGTCTGAAGAGACAGTTCTGGTGTCTCGGAGTAAAGTGAGTAGTGGCAGAGTCTGTGGCCAAGTGCCTAGTTTGTCAGCTGGTAAAGGCTAAACACCGAGTTCCAGGCGGCCTGCTGCAGTCTCTTGATGGCCCCGAGTGGAAGTGGTAGGATATATCGATGGATTTCATGATGGTAATACCCATGGTTCAAGGGGGATATGATTCCATCTGGGTAGTAGCGGACTGGTTGATGAAATTGGCTCACTTTCTGGCAATTAAGGAGTCGAGTGCAGTGGATGCTTTGGCACGGTGGTACGTGGATGAGGTGGTGCGGTTTCACAGATTTTTGAGGTCCATAGTCTCAGATAGGGATTCACGGTTTACCTCACGGGTCTAGAGAGGATTGAAGTATGCTTTTGGAACCCAGCTACGTCTTAGCAGTGCTTTCCATCCCCAGACAGATGGATAGATAGAGCGCACCATCCAGACCTTGGAGGATATGCTGCGGGCATGTGTTTTGGACTCAAGGGGATCATGTGTGCGACACTTTCCTATGGTAGATTTTTCCTACAATAATAGCTCTCACTCTACCATTGGTATGGCACCGTTTGAATCCTATTATGGGAGACCATGCCACTAACCTTTGTGCTGGACCGAAGTCGGAGAGGTGGGCATCCTTGGCCCGGAAGTGGTGCAGAGCACGACATAGAAGGTTCAGCTTATAAGGGAAAGGATGAATGTAGAACAGGACCGACAGAAGTCGTATACTGACACCAGGATAAGGCCCTTGGAGTTTGAGGTTGGAGACCATGTGTTCTTGAAGGTCTCCCCTCAGAGTGGACAATGGAGGTTCTGTAAGGATAGTAAGCTTTCTCCCTGGTTCATCGGACCCTTCGAAGTGTTGTGGTGGGTTGGCGAAGTGTCTTATTAGCTAGTGTAACCACTACCGCTACTGAAGATACATGTCATATTCCATGTGTCCCAGCTCCATCGATATATGTGCAACGATTCACACATCCTTGGCTGGGGAGAGCTAGAAATCGAGGATGACGTGACCTTTGTTGAAAGACCAGTGATGATCGAGGATCATGAGGAGAAGGTGCTTCGTGGGCGAACCATTCCCTTGGTTTGTGTGTTATGGAGACAAGTTGGGCTTGAGGAGAGTATGTGGGAGAGGGAAGCACAGATGTGTGCCCAGTACCCAGAGTTGTTTTGAGTTTTGTGTTGTTTTGATTATACTTGATGAAGTGGAGCATTTTACCTTGTTGGCTATGAAATATGTGGTTTTTATTTCCTCTCTGAATGTTTGTGAAATTTCCTGGCTATGGGGTGGGGAGGATCATACCCTTAATCAAGACACATTAAGGTGAATGCGATTAAACCCGTGCGTGCATGTCAGTGCCGCCCAAACCGGATAGTATCTTGACATGGGGGAAGAGACTCCTTAACCCACACGACTGGGCAGTTTGACATGGTTTGTTGCTTGGTTCTTAAGAAGAAGGTGTTTTTAGTTAACAATGGGGTTCTCTCCTGAGAGGTTTCCTTCGAGGTTGTTGTTCAGACCCTCTCTTCCATGTGGGTTGTTTTGATTCTCGAGGGTGAGAATAGTCTGAGAGGTATCTGATGTAATGGACCAGGTTGTTGGAGGTCCATTACTTAGGAATAATCTGATGTTTGAGGTGTTATGGGTGGTCTAGGAGGCCATCCCAACTCCTTGATGATGTTTGACACATGGTAGGCCTACCGGTAGCCTTATCCTACCTGTAGCAGGCCTACCGGTAGCACGGCCTACTAGTATCTCAGCTACCGGTGGCTTGGTCCACTAGTAGCAGTAGCTTACAGGTAGCTCGGCCTACCGGTAGCTTGGTCTATTGGTAGCCACAACCTACCGATAGCTCGGCCTATTGGTTGCTGTAGCCTACCCATAGCTCGGAAACCGGTAGCTGTCAGCCATTGGTAGCTTTCGGCTACCGGTAGCTCTTGCCTACCCTCGCGATTTTTTCTAGTAGCACCTCCTTTTTTGCACAAATTGAGTTATGAACCCTTTGTTTGACCCCATTAAGCCTATTTTAAAGCCCATTAACGCCAATTAATGGTGTCTGATTAAGTTATATACCTTGGTGTGCATCGGATTAATCCACCCCTAAAAGCGAGGACCCCTTTAATGACGTGTGGGGTCGCATGGTCAAACCACGTCACCGCTCATTACGTGGTTTCGCGTTCTTATCTCAACCATCCCCGTCCCTTATAAACTAAAGGGTTCTCCCTCGGTTTATTTTTCCCAATCACCCTCAAGTCGATTCGTCTGCTCGTCCTTGAGTTTCGGAGGTCACACCCCTATAATTTCCTCATGCGTGAAGAGAGCTTCGATCGTTGATCAATCAGGTAGGGGTTTCACCTTCGTCTCTCCTTTCTGTGTATCTTGGGGGGTGGATACGCTACTGTTTCCTTCAAATTGGATGAGCCAAACATTAATAAGGATAATAAGGGTATCCTAAATGAAGGGGAGGGGCATGATCGATGATGTTTCTTTGTTTTTATGATCTTCCATGAATAATGATTTCTGAATTGTGTGGGTTTACGCCTACTGAAAGTCATGGCAGTTGGTGGTCTTTCTAAATGCACTAACGAACCCTTACCTCTGGTGAAGTTTAAATGGATTGTGTTGTGATTGTGAACCGTTTCTATGTAAAGGAATATGGTTAATTACGTACATCCAGCTAAATAAATTGAAAGCACTAGGATCAATCCTTTCTGTGATAACCCCAGTTAAATCACAGCGATGTTGAAATCATGGAGTGTGTTAAATGTTTTAAATCTGAAATTACAGGCATGGGCCTGCTTGTGTTGGTGGCAGTGGTTTGGTTGTTTTCTTTCATAGGCTGATCGTTGAGAGATAAGGGTGGGGATGTGATCCCATGTTGTTATGGTTTCGCAAGTTGAAAATTTGAGGCCGCATGGTTACCTTGCTTACATCACGAATTGGGGTGGGATCCTTTGTTGTTCGAAAACCATTGACTCCTAGATTTTGGGGACATGGGGCTGTATCATGGGGTTTTCCTTGGTTCTAGTACATCGATGGATCTCACTTAACCCTTTTTTGATTATGACTTTACAACAGAACCGGGTGTTAATGTTTATGTTTATGTTTGACCATACTTGTTCCTTGTCATGTGCTTATGCTTGTTATTTTCCAAGTAGTTCAGAACTTATTAAACAATATTACTGAACATGAAACAAGTATGAGACAAATGGGTTTTGTGTTGGTGTGAGTTTTGACTTGGGCATGGGTGTTGTTGTGTTCTTTAGGTAGGCCGAAGAAAAACCTAGATTGGGTGAGTTCTTGTTACCTATCCATATACTTGTAGTTTTGTGTTTCTTATTTGCACCCCACCCAAGATGAGCACATAGTTCCGAACACCCCCACTTCATGGGTGAGGGTGTTTTCCCCAACACTTCTACTAGTGGATGGTTATTAACTCCTTTCTTCCCCCTTTCCGGGATAGCCCAAGTATCTTCGGGCAGGCAGTGATGGACTGAAGTCCAATATTAGCCCAAGAATCATCGGGTAGGGTAGTGTGGTGGTTGGCCCATGTGTGTGGGGCAGGTGGTTTCCTAAGTATCTTCGGGATGAGGCCCAGGTGTCTTCAGGCATGGCAGTGGTTGTTCTGGACTAAGTGTTTGCAGGCATGGTTATGTGTGACAGTTGTGGCCCAGGTGTCTGTGGGCGGGTTAGTGTTTGTGGCCCAGGTGCTTGCAGGTAGGGTATGGAAGTGGGAGTAGATGAGGTTGTGTCCCCGGTGTGTGCGGGTGGGGTGTGGTAGTGAGACTACGGTGAGAATGGAAGGATTGGTTCTATGCGTAGGATGTCTTCAATAACAAGTGGGAAAGTGGCGCAGGGTACCCCACTTCGATGTGCTATTACTATACATTACTTGACTAGCATTATTTGTGGAGTGTGCCTTGGTTAGCCTTCGGAGGTTAGTTTCCTTTCTAAGTGCTTGGTTTTATTTTTTTTCCATGGGGCATTAAAATGCCTCCCCTCTTGTGCACGAGAGTCTTTGGATTTCAATACTGAGTATACTTGTATGCTCACCCTACATATATAAACCTGCTTTCCGGTTTCTAGGAGGACTTCAAGGATCGTACTGAACCGTACTAGCTCGGAACTTATGACATATCATTGCTATTGCTGTTGTTCTTTCTTTTGGTATTTTCTCTTTGTAGTCTCCTTGTACATTGTAGTTTTTACTTTTGTAACATCCATTGGGAATGGTTCTCGTCTTTACATTTACTTTCAGTTTGGTGTTGTGGGACTTACTATCTTATCTCCCAGTTCTATTAAAAGAAAAAAGGCAATGCCTTCCATTTAGTGTGTGATTCTATACCCTTGGCGCTGGTCGCCACTCTGGGACCTATTGAAGGCGGGTCTTGGGGGTCATTATCTCTCCTTCAACTTAAAGAAGGAAGGGCCTGGAAATATACTGACCTTTCCCTCTTTTCGGTAAAGGTGGGATGTGAAAAAAATAGTCCAACAGAAATAATCATGAAGAACAAGATGGATAATTAGTAAATCTATCACTGGATGATATATATCAGAAATTCTTGGCTTATAAGGCCGACATATTGCAGCAGAACAGAACCCCTTCTCCATAGGAACCATACGCGCACAAACGATCTTGCTCAGCAATGCTCATACATGTCTCAAAAAATCATTACCATGATCCATCCCACAATAATCATTAAATTTTTTTAATAATCACTTCTGAGATCCATCTGAAGGCACAATACACCCACAATGATACCGCTCACCGAAGCTCAGCGATCTCACTCACCACATCATGAGTAAAAGCATAATTACAGATCCATCCCACTAGAATCCTTAACTATTATTAAGAATCACATCAGAGCCTAAAATTATGTTCTATATAACCCCATATTCACCAACCATGAGTCTATGGAACTCACCATGGTGTTCTATACTCCTCGTTATAATTGAGGCATTGGTACAAGGTTTAAGGTCCACATAAGAACACTGATCGAACCTAGAGTGGCGTCATCCTGGTGGGCATGTGAATGAAAATGGTAGGAATCGCTGATTCCATAAATGTTATTAATTCATGTATAACCATGTATAATATAGGATTAACCAAGACACATTTAAATCTATGCAACTAGTGCACAACACAGAAAGAGATCACAATCCAGCCCAACGAACTTGAACTTTAGCGCATCGTAAAATTAACACACTCTTAGTGCAGATAGAATGATGTCAACATAGGGACATGATCGTCTCAAAAGAAACATCTCAATAAGAGGATTTTAGTGATCACCATAAAAGGATATCAAACCCAACATTTCTCAATCTCATAAATGAAATCTCAGCTTCACTTGTCGATGCATCGTCATTTGACTGATCACAATTTCTTTATCTCAATGCATTTTGGTAAAAATTAATTATTAACCACCATGTTCCACCAATGATCATTGGTTCATCACAAGGTCTATGTACAGAACCAACCAAAAAAATCATGTTTCTTAGAATGAAATAACATGAATCAGAACTCAGATGTCTCAAAGGAATCCAAGTAGATATGACCATATCAGAAAGGTCCACGATTTTGATCCTTCTACCTAGAAGAACACATATAATTGAAACAAATGTGGATCTCCCAAACTAAGAGTTTCGAATTCGTTGAGAATAAGCAATATCCACTCTAATATGTGCTAGTTCAGAACCAACTTAAATGCACAAGTTTCATTCCACAATCCATGTTCACTTAATCATATCACTTTGGTGTGAAAACAGAAAATCAACCCAAGTGGCGTGTTAGAACTAATGTGTCTTACAAAGTCCTGATGAGTAGAAGGTTGTACATGGTTCCAAATCATTATGGTCACTCTAATCTAGAGATAATTGGGAATTGAAACAACCTCTCAAAGATAAATGATATAACCTAAATAGACATCTCATTGTTAACATTTTACACTCGGAGGGTACCATGTATATCAACATATTCTACATCGAGCTTATAATACAAAATTAAAGAATCTAGGTACTATTTATTTGTTTTCCACCCTATTCATCCGAGTACAATATGAATCACATATGAACGGGATCAATAGAACATCAACTATTCATACAGTCGATGACATACCATGTTTCTCGTTACTTAAGGAAAGAGCGGTTCAAATGACCACCTAAGCAGCTGAACATTCCCAAGGCATGTCTATCTTTCCTAACTGAGCATCCATCAATGCTCATTCTCATATCAAGGGTTATGATATAAGGATCACTAATATCAATAATATTTTTCTCTCTAAAAACTAAACATCCATCTAGGGACAACTGAATCAGAGCCACACAAATGTCAGAAATTTCACTGTAGAAAATAAGAAACAAGATTTATGGGTGATACTAACCACTAGATAGCCCCTTATGAAGAATAACTTTCTACTATTAGCACTATGTAAAGGAAAAAAAAATTAAAATGCTAAAAATCCAATTTTTAATTAAGAAAAAGATAATGGAAAGAGCCTATGGATGATCACTCACATCTTCATTCCAAGGCATAACTCAAAACTGTTAAACTACAATAACACAATGGTATCTAGGTGTAAGAAAAAATCTAAATTCAAAATCATAGATATCAAAATAGGACCAGGAAACACCTTTCTCTCAGAAGCTACGTCCTTCCTACGCATGGGGTACGATCTGGGTTTCAAACATCGATTGATACTGCAAAAAATTCCACTACAAATGTTAGGTTTGGTCAATTCAAAAACACAGAGGAATATTACATTGGATACTCTTGATTAACACAACTAAAGTCTTCCTATAGCACATATCCTCACAAATAGTACATAGTATAGGGATATTACAAGGGACCCCCAGGAACAACAAATGTAATGATAGATAGATCGCATCTCATCTAATATCAAAATTCACAACAAGGATATTCCGTACACTAAACCAATCATTCACACCAAGTCTCACTCTTAGGAGATAAATGAAAATGTAAACTATATGTAAAACCTCTAAATTTAGATAAAAGAACTAAAATACTGATTATGAATCCTGAAAACGTTTCATAGGTATCACCATCGTGATATAAACTGAAAACTACTTAGAAAGGACTACTCATAGGTCCAAAATTGTCAATGGGGGATAAAACTTGAAAAGACCCTCAAAGGGTACAAAAATATGTATACACGGTGTGTACCCTAAATCTCTCACATGGGAATATACCACCACCCGAATGGGTGTGAAAATTCCCAATGTACGTGGTCTGTTAGTTGGGTACACGACATGTACACAAGACTCCCCATCATTCTAGGAACGTTTACGCGACCAGACTCACAAGGGGTATGCTTCTATAAAACTACATTATGTGTTCCATAATTACTAGGTTGTGTAATTTTACAATATTATTATTCCATGTTATTCATTATGTGGCCGGACACACGGTCACATACCACACAACTTGTACTATGAGTACATGTTGTGTAACCAATAACTAAAATCTTCCTTCCAGAAAGAGGAAGAACACATGGCGTGTTAGGCTAAACTAAACACCATGTAAACTTGGGTTTATAACAAATAAACATCATATTTCTCAAATAAACCAATTCATCATAAAAACCAACCAGTGGTATTCCAGATTCCAATCTTTGGGGGAAAAAACTCCTCACGAATCAATGTTTGGCACCCATACCTAACATATCACAATAAAATTCTATAAAAAAGGCAGAAACATGATCCATAAAATTTCAATCTATGAGGTCCCATACACTACTACGATCAAATATTGGTATCCATACAATTTTAACCATAACATGTATCAATACAAATAACACAAAAATAGGTATATATATCATGGTACCTATCACAATATCATAAATCCCTTGTACAAAATCTATCAAAACAGCTTTCAATCCGTAATTCCTTCTAAATGTCATGGAAAAAATGCACAACATGCTATTTCAAACAAGTTAATATATGATAAACGATATGTAATACCCTCATCTCATTGAGTTTCAAGATAATAGAACCACAATAATATAAATATTAACAGAAAAACCAAGTTCATCACCATGCCATGAAATTGAATAAACTATAAGAGAAGAAAATAAAAAAGACACAATTCAATTTAAGGCATTTCATATTTTCTCTATACATGGGGTAGATAATCTTGGGAAAATATTATTCCAAAATTCCATTTCCATCCATTACTTGTATAGTGTCACTAAACTGTAAGGAAAACTAGAAAGGAAACCCCTATGATACCACATTGTAACGTCCTGGATCCGAATACCACTGAACTAGTGCCCTGTACCCTCTTAGTTACATAGCCTCAAGCGTATTTCCCCAAATGCTTGAAAATTATAAGTAGCCGTGAGGGCCTAGGGGGTGATAGTGGGGAAACAATGCCCTCATTGGTATAGTGTAACACATTTTAATAATAATATAAAATAGCAGGAATTATAAATACCATACAATAGAAACATAGAACGGAAGAATCATTAAAAATGTATCTAGATGTCATAGCATGAAATATATGATGCTCCCCATAACATGATCAAATAACAAATCCAAAATAGGATACTTTTCATTAATATAGAAAATACAATACTATGGTATATAAATAAATAATAAAACTCAGAATCATCACAAGCCTTAGCTTAGTCCCAAGCTCTCCTGCTCCTAAGAACAAATCATGTACCTATAGAAGGGAACATTAACTTATCAACACCTACGCCAATATAATCTATTTGGTCCCAAAAGAAAAACCTAAACAATGTGTGAGAGATAAATAATAGTAGTCAATAACCCAGGATTTGTGCCTATCTGTCAGTAAGTATATTCAATATGAAGTGTACAAAAAGGAAAAGCAGTCATCCAGGAAGTACTCAAAAGTAAACAAAAATAAAATTCTTATTTATAATTATATTTAATTTAGGTTAATAAAATAATTCAATTACATTTAATTTAATGCATCTTGAGATCCATTATTAACCTGACAATCCTCCATATCAACTATGCAAAATAGATGTCACGAAATTCCATCTAAATAGTTGTAAGGGATGACCGAATCCAAGATTGTCCTTTGTCTTTGAAGATGCATCATAAGGATTTCCACAAGATATTCAGTTCAAAACCACTCCTAAAGGAATAACAAAAACCTACCTACAAGAATAACACAAAATCTTCTACAGGTATAAACAATCATTTCCAGCATGCATGACAAATCTTCTCCCTTGGGTAGGACACAACATCGCACACATGAATATCAAAATCATTCCTGCATGCATATCACATAACAAAAGAACATGTAAATTAGACTATTACATGTAAAAATAGATCAATTCATGTGGGCATCAATCGTATAACATTCCAATTAGTTATATACCAAATTTTAAGGCATAAACAATCATATTCTCACATGGGAAATTTATGTAACAAACACACCATGTGAATTAATCTATCAAAAGGCCTGACCAACAATTTTCTCACATGGATTAACATTCAATTGGAAAATCCCACTTTTAATAACCCATAATATGGAATAAAAGGATTTCCCCATATACAACCTAGGCCAAATGGCTAAACATTGGTCATTCAAGGGAAAGTCAGCCACATGGTGGCCCTTAATCAGACCACGCAACCTCAAACATGTTTTATATCATCAACCCAAATACAAAATCAATGATATGAATTAACATGTGTCTGTTTTAAAAAAATACATTCCCTACAAATGGGCATGTGTCACTTCAGAACCTATAAACCACTCGACAATTAGAAAAAGGTACCATAACACATTAATCGTAGTCTTATAACTCTCCCCGTCTAGTATCAACTTCTAATTCATGCTACAAAAAATTAAATCTACAAAAGTTGAAAAATTATCAAAGTCTAATAACTTCTTTGAGAGAAAAAATAATGAATAAAAGAAAAATTGGAATCTATAGATTACCTATAGGGTTAAAATGGATCTGACTACATTCAAATCAGAGTTCGAACAGACAAATGGGAGGAAATTCTTCCTCTGATGCTGCTTCTCAGATCATTCTTGGGGGCCATTCTATCCATATAACTAAATATGGGGCTACTTCGCATTTTAGAAAGTTTTACAACAGTACATGTTGTGTCCTTTCATATAGACACATTGTAAGTGCCACAATTTCCATCCTTCACTAACATCTCTTCCATGTCATAAATAAGTTATACCGACATCCTTAAAAATATTGTACTCAGATTGTAAGGATTTTAACCCCTGGTGACACTATTAAAAAGTCTTGCAGCTATTACTTAGCATGCTTTCATCCTACTCTCATGTACAACCCTAAAAGAAATAATCTTAACCTTGAATGAAGAATCGAGCTCTTATAAGAATAATTGATTAAAATTTTATAACCAAAGATAGTTTTTATTATATAAAAATATTAATTAGATTTCAAAAATGTATGATATAGATGTATAAGTAGAAAGATGTATTTCTAAATGTGTTTTTAACATATTAAATATAAATTTGGTGTATTATATTTTTCCATAAACATAAAAGTCAATATTTTATCATGATAGTTCCAAAAAACTGATAATATTTGTAGAATCAGTGTTTTCCATTATTCACCTAAAAAACAATTAGAGAAAAAAACCAAATTAAAACCTAAGATAAATTCAACATCTAAAATTTATTAATTTAAAATAAATATGATAACAAAAAATATAAATAAAATATATTATATAAAAAATATACTTTTTATACATCATGTACTTGTAACTTTATTTCATTTCAATTGATAATTAATTGTGTGTCAATTTAATAGTATATAAATTAAATTATATCAATATTGATTTATTTATTAAAATGTAAAAAAATTAATAAATTTGTTGAAAAATACCAATTTTATCATTTAATGTTTTTAATTAATTATATATTTTGAAATCATTTAATTTTAGTACTAAAAAAAGTATTATAATATAAGTATTATAATTGATTAATATCTTTATCTTTAAAAAAAATTATTTTTATATTTCTTTTATAATTTTATTTCCACCTTTCTCGTAAAATAATCTATCTAACACTGTATTATAAAGATTATATTTTCTTATTGAAATTTTGAGGGGTTACATTATCCCCTTAAATAAATTATTCCCTTGTAATTATTGTTTTTACTATCAAAAAGTGAGTATATAATCAAATAGTATTAAAATATTAGGTTAATTTTATAATTTTAACTAATTTCTAATTCCCTTATTTGAAGCCTAGTATTCCCAAATTTAATATTTTTAAACCACGTATGATTCATTATAAGACTTATATTTGTAAATTTGTTTCCAAAAACAATCTATCATAATTGAATGATTTTTTCTGTATTAGACTTGATATATTTATATTCATTATATTTGAGTTGAGGAATTATTTTAACAGTAACGTCATGAATTTGATGAAAACTTAATTTATTAATTTATCTCCATCCCATAAGAAAATTTTCATCGTTCGATTGTGTATCAAATAATTTTTCACTCTAATTTATCTAATACTTTAATTGATTAATAATCAAGAGTAAATTTTCAGGATTTCATTACTAAAATTATATTTTATGGGGTAATAATTTAAAAAAAAATTAAATGTGTATTTATTCAGACCTTAGTGGCGTACTAAAAGAAAAATGGTTGGCACAAGTTATGATAATACTTAATGTTGTTAAAACATCACATAAAGAAACAAAATATTAATCTCAATAATATAAACAATAACACATAAATATAAACATAAATATTTTAATAAATAATTATCCATAAAACTCCAAAAAATATTTTTTATCAAATTGAAAACTAAAAATATGAAATATTTGATCATATATTCATCCAAAATAAACTATATATTTAGATTTAAACAGCATTAATCACTCATAGTAACATACCAAAAATTTATTTACCATAGATATATTTTCTGAAAAGTAATATAATAATTTCTTCTATTAACCTAATAAACCATATCATCAAAAAATTCATATATTATTATAGAAGTATACTAAATCAATATTTTGAAAATAATATTATCCACTTACCCACTATCCATCAAATAACAAAATCCTTAATTTTATTAAGAACATATCGAAATTAAATTATAATTAATGTAACATTCTATCCATAATATTATATATACTTTTCCAAATTTTATTGAAATACATTCAAACACTAACCAAATTGGTATTGATACAATAATATTTTATCCAAAAATAAAAATCTTCTCAATTTTCCTTAACATAATTTCAAGCGCTAAACTCAAGGGTTATATTCACCTTAATTTTGTATACATAGAAAATTTACTTGAAATATCTTAATTCCCATTTGAATATAGTCACAGAAGACATCAATAGGATATTAGTGCCTTTGACCTTGTAATAAATCGTAAACGTATAACTCGTAAAAATTATGTATTTGATAACTCATAATATCATAATGTATATAAAACCTACACTAATTACATATTTAACAACCCATACCCATACAACCTGATTTATTACTAATAATATAATATTTACATACAGTCCTTGATAGTACACTAAGTGACCCATTTATTAACTTTTATAATTTGGACATCAAATAAATTATCCCTTGTTAGAGTTGGTGGCCTAGAACCAACTACATTGTACTTTACTCATTAATAAATACAGTATCACATCATGATTTTTCTTCTTCATGACAATTATTGTGATAATGTCTTAAGGTTAGTTGTTCCATTAATGGGTCATAGCGGATCCCTACTATGATGAGAACACAGAAGTTCCATAACATTGTTCTTGATAATATGTTACGTGGAAAGATGATGTTATTTGAGGGTCACAAATTATACAGGAAATTAGTGGTGAGTACTCATAAATCATTGGTTCATCTTGCATATTTTGCACCCTTGGTAATATACTATAGGATACTATGAGAACGAGACCCTCCAGTTGGAAATACACATTTTATTGTGTCATTGGATGTTCCATGTCTGCAGATGCGTGTATAGGTCATTAGACTTTAAGATTATTATTAGATGGTATTTCAACCCAATCACATAGATTTATTGTCAAAAACTATGATGACACACTATTTTATTTGAGGTAGGATATCTTGGGTGTGTTGCAAGTAATACTGCATTAATAGATAATGTGATAAATGATTTCACTCTTTTCTTCCATTATATAAGTATACATCTCATGAACTTTTATGTAATTAATATAGAAAAAATAAATCCATGTCCATGGTGAGTAATGGGAAATTTCAATTCCATTATTTCAAAGAAATTATAATCGATAAAATTGGTAAATGGAACTAGTATGTAACCCACTTGATTTGAGATATCGAGACAAAAGGATTACATTACACGGTAAGTATTCATATGAGGTGACATGACATTTTGGAGTTAACTTATTTTATTATTAGTGCCCTATCATGTTTCTACATTAAAAACATATACATTAAAAAGTACCCTCCTAATGCCACTGAGAAATAGGCCTAGAGGGTCACATAATAAGTGTGTCCATGTATCCCAGTTAAATATTAATTTTTACAAGGTGAATAAATATTATTCTCGGATGTGGTTTAATAATTAGTCAAGGATACCTGATCTTATTTATTTTAACACAACTTATTCAAGAAAATATATTGTAGGAGAAATAATATATTTATTAGCGAGTAATTACATGATATTTTTTTTGAGAAAAATATTACCATTATTCAAGGCTTAATAAATTTGTTGGAGAAATAATGAAAATGAAAAAAAAAATTACACGTCATATATATTAATATACACACTGTGTAATTTTACTAGGGATTTAAGAGAAATAATATAATTTATTTAATAAAATAATATTTTGTGTAATTTGCTGGGTGCCTGTCAATTAATAAAAATAGTCAACTAGTTTTATTAGATATAGCGTGTTACTATGAATTAAATAAAATGAATAATTTATTTTTTGTAATTAATTGATTTTATAATATTATGTAATTAAAATCCCAATTATATAATTCTCTAGCCATTTTTTTGTTGTGTACAACATTTCAAGATAAAGCACTCATTCCAAGAATGAATTATTTTCTTACAAGAAGCATCTCGCGAAACGAGAGAGATACTCCTCTAGCAGATCAAGAAGATCTCTTTTCAAGATGCTATCTAGGTGATCGAAGGCGAAAATCGCTTGTGAAGTCACATTCACGCTTGCACCCAAAGATCCCTTCAGCGGTATCTAGAGATGTGTGGAGCACATTTGGATCAATATTATTTGAATCCTATACTTGGAATCTATGACACAATGACGGATCACATCAGGTCAGGACTAGAAACATCCACGGAGAGTGATTTCCATCAAGGTAGTGCTTGTCTTTTTTTTTTAAATTAATTACAACCAACATATGATTATCCTCTATAAGGTTTTGTGACTCCCACCCTTTATTTAATTATACTTTATATTCCAAATATCCAGCGTTTTATTATTGGAATGGATCTCAGATTGATCGTTGTTAACCGAATAAATAATGTTGGGCACACCCACCCCCCCCCCCCACCAATCTGCTTCCGTTGTGCTCGGAACCTACAAGTTGTATTAGAGCAGTCATATCGTTGAATAAAATTATCTAGTTTCCTATGGGTGATTTATGTATATAATAATTTATTTATTTCAATTCATGTTAATAATTCTATAAATCTGACTCTCGAGATCTATTCCTCAAATTTGATTTCTCATTCACCTTATAGAAATAATTTTTTCTTTTCAATTTGTTTAAAATTAAACAGAATATCTCATCCATAGGTGCCAAATCATTCTGGCCGTACAAAATAAGAACACACATTGTGTATTCTAAAGAGCACAACTTGTAGTATAGGTTTAAGGAATTGGGACGGTTCGCCATACCCGGTCGTTTCATTGGATTCTATCTATGTCTTTAATACTTCAGGTGTTGACCAGGAATAGGTGGCACATGGTTTTTAGATTACACGTTGTGTGGCCCACTAAACATGGCATGTGGTCCCTTAGGGTTAGGGTTGAACTGTGTACCCTGTAAAAAACTTCCCCAATTAAGAATTACGTAATGCAGATACTACATGGTGTGTGTCCCACTGATCACACAATGTACTCCGAATATTTCTATAGTACATTTACATGACTTGTCCCTGGGAATGTACTTCATATGGACGGTGACCAAAAGTACACATTGTGCAGTCAGAACTACATGTTGTGTACTAATCCAAATTAAGCAGATTTATTCAAATTTATTATTATATTATATAAAACCATGATACATGTACCATAGTGAAGGTATAATGTTGAGTCACCACACCATATATGTGATATATATATATATATAATTTAACATTTGTGTAATCTTTATTTCTACCCATTGGGTAGTTATAAATGGGAATTCACTAGGTTTCCTCAAAGATACAAGTTACATAAAATGATAACATTAAATGAATTTATTTTTTTATATTTATCATTGATGAGACTCTCAAGGAAATTTCGAAAAATGATTAACATAAAAGGATTGATTAATTAAAGATAATTAATTGATTTCATCATGATTTATATTAAACAAAAACAATTAATGTATTGAATGATAGTTTTATTTATTTGAAATATCAATTCCTATAGGGATGATAATGATCTAGACAATGCCTTTGTATTTGAGTGGTTTCTTCTAATTTATTTATTTAAATTAAATTTGTAGGCCTATGATCCTTCTCCTCATTAATATGTAGGGAATGTGTGACCAAGGATTATATTATGTAAAACCCTATTATCTGCCTCACATGCGAGTGAGATAAAAGCATATGTAATAGATGTAGCTCCCAAGCTAGTGGGTGAAGCTCAAATTAAGAGCCAAGGTGAAACCAATCTAAGGAGATACAAAGGTGAACAATTGGAATGCTATAAAAAATAACCCAAAAGGTTTAATGTGTTTCTCCCCAAGGTATTGGGTTTGTTTATCAACCACTAGATAAACTAGCTAACAGAACAAGATCATGATCATACCATTTATTTTATTTCAGTCATTTTCATGCGTTATTTATTTTGGGTGTGTTTTCATGATCACACAATAAATGAATTAATCATGCATGCAATATGAAACTAAAAAAACATCATATTATGCGTAAATATCATATCAGACATGGTTAATCACATATGTATACCCACACAATATTAAAAAGAATGTACTAATAATAAGAAAATAGAAATTTATGTATAAGGATAAAATCCTTCAAAGGAATATAAAGTTGGTATAGCCTTCAATAATCTTTGTTAGAATAAAACCATAGTTAAATGTTCTTTAAAAACCCTAGATGGGGTGCATTCAATTTTTGGGGAAATCTAATTCACGGTTTTGGGTTGACATGACTTGGTTCACATCAAGGGGTTGACTACCACAGCAATAGTTGGTGTGACCAAGAGGCAAAGGTTTAGGAAATCCAAAATAAAATGATTTCTAGATTGGGGAGTCCACTCAGAAAATTATGGAGCTATGAGTTAATGTAGTTGGAATTTAAAATGACTGCCTAAATCCCTTAATTTTAATCATCCAACCTTAGTGGGGTAATTCGAATGGAAATATGTATCCCTTCCACTAGAATATTCACGCAAAAAAATATTTAGAAGTCAATGGTCAGGACTATTAGAATTTGAAAAAATTTGGGAGACTAATAAGTACTAATTTATTTATCTATATCAGTTTTATCATGATAATGTACTAAACCTTTTCGCATTATAATTTTCAAAAATAGAAAAAAATGACTTAAAACATATCATAGAGAACCATACATGAGATGAAAAACCTTCCCACCGACACATATTTCATAGATGGAAGAGGTGTTTTTGTGTCATCGTTCCACACAAGAGGAAATTGTATGTGTTGGAAGAGAATGTTATAGTTTTGCGGGGAAAAGAATCGAGTGATAAAGAACTATCTCTTTATGTGAAACATATGGTTGAAGCCTTAGATGTCCATTGTTTTATGCTATAGTCTATGTCTAATAAGATCTTGAAGAAACATGAAAATATGTATGATTATAGAATGATGTATCTCATTAAGGATCATTATCAAGAGAATTAGTTATGGGAGAGATATGGGATATCCAATGCTTTTTTCACAACTAATCTTGGAATGTCTATGGCAGCTGGGCCTTAAGTCGCCAACCTTATCTGCTACATTGAACGCCTGGAAATCTTAGGGATTATGTTCTCGGACGAGTTTCATATAGGTCTCATCCTATCATCACTGCCCAAGAACATCTCTGGTTTATTGTCAAAAACAATATGAGAAACAATGAGAAGAGTCCATCAGAATGTCTGCACTTAATTCACCATGTAGTTAGGGACATATGGTCTGAAAAAACTACAGTCATTATAGTGAATAATAGAAGGAAGGACAAGGAAAATGGGATAAGGATTATTAAAAAATCTGAACCCCCTGAGCACCATCCCTCCATGAAGGGAATGATACAGAGACAAGGCAAGGAATCATAGGTGGTATGTTTTTTATATGAAAAGGTAGGCCACTGGAAGAGGAACTGCACCTAGAAGAATGGGGACGCTAATGGTGTGTTCATTATGGAGTGTAATCTTTCCATATCTAAATATTGACTATTATATATAGCATGTGGGGCTCACATATGTATTATAAAGTAGTAACCATGTAGATTAAGAATTAATTATAGAGTAGAGGTGGATTTCGAACTACCAATGGCAGATGACAGGTTGTGTTAGCCATTGGCAATTACCATCTCTCACTGCCAACTCGGATAATTTTGATTTTACATGACTATTATTATGTGCATAGTGTTACCAAAAAAACAAAATATCTCTATTATGATTAGGTATTGTTGGATTTATTTTCATGTTTGGACATATGGGTTGTTTCTTTTATAATAACATTGCATGTTACGGTATGGTGCATTTAAATAATGGTCTGTATTTTTTAAATTGTGAAAAAAAGTGTTGAAAATCGATAACAAAACAAAATCACCATACTCATACAACACACAGTTGTTGTGTCACCATCTTGGTCATGTAATAGAGAAGCGCTTGAGAAATATCTATCTAGATGGTTATTTGGAATCTAATGAGATAATACCACTTGATATATGTTACACTTATTTATGTGGTAAAATGACCAATCCAACTTTAAGTGGACAGGGTGAATGAGCCACATATCATCTAGGATTGGTGAACAAATATGTGTGTGGACCATTTCCAGTATAATATAGAGGTGGTTATTCATTATTCATTACGTTTACTGATGATTTGAGTATATATGGCTAATTCTAAATAATGAGGTATTAGTCAGAAGCCATAGAGAAATTTGAGGAGTTCCAGAATGAAGTAGAAAATTAGCTTTGTAAAGAAGATAAAGGAACATTGATCAGGTCGAGGTGGAGAATATCTGAAAAAATAATTCATAAATCATCAATGGGAGTCTGGGATTCTATCTCAGAACTCTCATAATTATACACCACAGTGGAATGGTGTTAGTGAAAGGAGGAACCACACACTATTTTACTGGGTGAGGCCGATGATGAGTCATGTAGATCATCCATTATCTTTTAGGGGATAATCATTACAAACTGAAACATTCACATCAAACTGAGTACCAACTAAGGTGGAATACGGAATTCCTCAGTGTTTTGGAATGGAAGGAACCCCATTTTGTCACACACATGTGTATGGGTATGTGAGGAAATTGTTAAGGTCTTATTTGGGAACAAACATGAACCTTAGAGCACAAGGTGTATCTTTATAGGATATCTAAAGGAAACGAAATGGCATTACCTATATAACCCTTCAAATAAGAAATTTATTGTCACCAGACAATCCATATTTATTGGGAGGGATCACATCTCAAAAAATATAGTGATAGAAAAATTCACTTCGTTGAAATTGATGCTAAAGATACACATGAGTTGGTAGAGGAACAAGTTCCATAGGTCCTCATGGGAGATGATCTAGAAACACTAGTATTGTGTAGGAGCTCAAGAGAGGTAAGGGAGTGAGAGAGCTTTAGTTTTCTAGTAACTGAGGATGGTGAATCATTAGAGTTGGACAATGATGAACCTATATCCTACATGGAAGCAGTAGAAATATTAGATGTAGAAAGATGGATAGAATCTATGAAATCTGAGATAGATTCCATGTATCAAAACCAAGTCTAGGTTTTGGTTGATGAGACAATTAATGTAAATCCTATTGGATGAAAATGGGTATTCAAGAGAATGATAGACACAGAAGGTAATTTTAGCACCTATAATGCAAGGATAGTGACTAAAGGATTCATACAGTGTTAAAGAATTGACTATGATGAAACCTTATCTACATATTCCATGTTTAAATCCACATCAATAATACATGCCATAGATGCCTACCAGAACTACATGATTCAGATGATGGATGTTAAAATAATGTTCCATAATGGTAACATTCAACAATATGACTATACGACACAACCAGAAGGTTTTGTGACACCTGGTGAAGCTAAATTTTTTTACAAGTTATATAAATCAAATTATGGATTATTGAAAGCAACTAGGTCATGGAAAATTAAATTTTACAAATCAATAAAGTAATTATTTTTCATTAAGAATGAATGTGAGCCATGTGTTTATAAATTTATAGAAGTAATGTGGTCAATATCCTTGTAGTATATGTTGATGACATATTGCTTATTTGAAAACATGTACCTATCTTAGATTTAGTTAAGGATTGGTTGAACAAGTGTTTCTCCATGAATTACATGGATGAAGAAGACAATATTTTGGGGATCATGTTCATTCTTGATAGATCCAAGAGGCTGCTTTGACTATGACAAGGTATATACATTGACCATCTAGTAAAGAGATTTTGCATGGAATAATCTTGGAGAAGATTTTTTCCAGTGTCACATGGCCTATACCTTTCTATGAAAATGTTTCCTCAGACACAAAATGAGACAGATAGAATGAGTAAGATTCCATAAACATAGGATATAGGATCCATGATGTATTCCATGTTATGTAAAAGGATTGATGTTGTCTATGCACTGAGCATGGTAGGATGATATAAAGTTGATCTAGGAAAACAACATTGTACTACTATTAATATTATCCTTATGTGTCTGAGAAGAACTAAGGATATGTTACTGGTGTTAGGAGGAGACAATGAGCTTTTCATCGGAGGGTATGATGACACTTATTTCCAAATATATCAGAATGATCGAAAGTCCCAATTTGGATATGTTTTATATCTCAAAGGAGGAGTTGCGAGCTAGAAGAGTTCAAAGTAACAAGTGGACTCTGATTCTATATTGGAGTTCGAATATATAGTGGCTTCTGATGTTGCCAAAGAATCAAACTGGATTTAGAAAATTTCCTATGATCTTGATGTGGTTTCTAGTAGTAAAGATCATATCACATTATATTATGATAATATTGTAGTGTTGTGTAATGGCCCAGACCCTCATGATCCAGCCCATTGCCAAATTCTAGGATCCTAAGGAGTCGCACCCCATTCGGTGTGACTGATTGGTATGACCAATCGGCGTGACTGATCGGTGAGACAACATCAGTAGGACCGGTCGGTGTGACCGATCAGTGTCACCTGGCCTTTGCGGGCTTTCCATCCGCAGCCTCCCCCATAACCCCTCTTTTAGGCCTTTTTAACCCTTATGAAGCATTTCAAGACCATTTTAAGCCCATAATTAATATCTAAAAATCCATAGAAACATCCATACTGAATAAAAATTAATTCAGTCATGTGTAACCACCCAACCGTGTGGAAGAACCACGATCTAACTTCCAAAGCATTCAAATTTCTTATCCTGTAACATTGGGGACTCATCTATTTATCAAGCTGTATTTTATTCTCATTCCTCTTGGCAAGTCTCATATTCCTTTTGTGTTTGAAGTCCTTTGTTCCAAAGGCAAGTTTTGCACCTGTGCCGGAGCCCTACAGGTCAGGCATCTCCTGTTCCTAGCACGTGGAGAAAAACATAGATTGTTGATCAATCAAGTAAGGATTTTCTCTTTCGTCTCTCCTTTCTGTGTAACATGCGTGGTGGGCATGCGTTTTACCTTGTGGAAACTAATGAAACCAAAATTAATGAATATAATGAAATGAACCTTAAATAATGAAAGGGGGGGTGTGATCGATGTTCTTCTACTGTCTTATGTTTTTGTGTGTTGTGAATTGTACGGGCCTACACCCACTGAAAATCACGGCCATTGGTGGTCTTTCTCTACGCACTAATGAATCTTGGTGCTCCTAGATGTTTAAATAACCCTAATGTAGAATTGGTTAATTACATATACTCGGTCGAATAAACTAAATGCTTCAGGATCAACCCTCTTCTATGATAACCCCGATTAAAGTACAGTGGAATTGAAACCATGGAGTGTGTTAAGTCTTTTAATTCTGAAAATACCTGCTTGGGCCGGCCTTGTGTTTGTTGTAGTGGTTTTGTTGTTTTTACTTCACGGGCAGATTGCGGGTGGCCTTATGGTTTTCTTGGATTGGTGCTTAGATATCTTGGGTGATATATGTGAGGATGGGATCCCATGTTGTTATACTTTCACTGGTTGTGAATTTGAGGTAGTGGTTATTCTATTTATATCACGAATTGGGGCGGAATCCACTATTGTTGAGAAATCATTGGCTCCTTGATTTTGGGAGCATGGGGCTGTATCTCAAGGTTTTCTTTGGTTCCAGTACTTCGAGGGATCTCACAAATCCCTTCATTGTTGTGACATTGCAAGAGAACTGGGTGTGAAAACATAAATTGATGTTGGCTTTTAATTTTTCCCTTGGTTGTGTTTATGCTGTTAGTTGCGCAATAGTGCAGAAAATTATTTAAATGAGATTACATGAACATGGAATAAAGAATGGATTAAATGGGAATTGGATCTGGGTGGGCGAGTTGTGACTCGGCTGTGAGAAGTGTGCTTCCTATGGATAGGGATGAGTGTGCATGTGCATGTGCATGTATTGGATTTGTAAACCCTAGGTTGGGTTGAGTTTTTGTTACTTATACATATATTTGTAGTTCTTATGTTTCTTATTCGTGCCCCACCCATGTTGATCACTTAGTGTAGAACACCCCCATTTCATGGGGGAGGGTGTTTATCCCAACACTTCTATTAGTGGATGGTTGTTAGATCCTTTCTACTCCCATTATCAGATAGCCCATGTATCTTTGGATAGGCTGTGATGGCCTAAGGTCCATTATTAGCCCAAGAATATTTGGTCAGGATGGTTGGCCCAGGTGTTTACAGGCAGGTTGTTTCCCATGTATCTTCGGGATGAGGCCCAGGTGTCTTCGAGTGTGACATTAGCTTTCTAGACTAGGTGTCTATTGGCGTGGAAGTGGTTGTTCTGGCCTAGGTGTTTGCAGGCATGGTTACGTGAGGTTTTTGTGGCCCAGGTGTTATTGGGCGGGTTAGCGGTTGTGGCCCAGGTGTTTTTGGGCGGGATGTGTGGTTGTGGGACAGGTGTGTGAGGGTGGGTGTGGTAGTGGGACTGCGGTGAGAATGTCGGGATTGGTTCGATGCATAGGATGTCTTCAATAACTTGAGGGAAATCGGCGTGGGGTACCCAAAAATCAATGTGATATTACTATACTTTATTTGACTTGTGCTATTTGGGGAGTGTGCCTTGGTGAGGCTTGGGTGGATAGTTTACCATGTTAGGTTCTTGGTTATCTCTTTTTCCACAGGTCATTAGAATATCTCCTCACATATGCCCGAGAGTCTTTGGTTTTCCCTACTGAGTATACTTTTATGCTCACCCTACGTATATAAAACTTCTTTCAGGTTTCTAGGAGGAATTCAGAGAATGTGCGGCGCCGTACTAGCGTGGACCTTTGGGGTAGTTGTTGTTTTTGTTTTCCTTTTCATGCTATCTTTTCACCTTTGGATTTTTGTGACTTGTATATTTTACATTTGAACATTCATATGTAAATGGTTTACATTCAGTCGTACTTTCACTTTCAGTTTTGGTGTTGTGGGATTTATTATCTTATCTCCCAATCCTATTAAAAGAAAAATGGTAATTCCTTCCATTTAGTGAGTGATTCCACACCCTTGGTGTTGTTCGCCACTCCGGGACCTATTGAAGGCGGGTTTCGGGGGTCATTATCTCTCCTTTAACATAAAGAAGGAAGGGAATGACAATCTGCTGACCCTTCCCTCCTTTTGGTGATGGAAGGTGGTGACATAATTGTATCAGAGCAAGGTTGAGAGATAGGATGGTGTCTGGAGTTTGGCATAGTGAGGATTGTATGGGATGGTAGGGAAACAGTGTTGGGTGACCTTGGTACATGAATTAGGCTAGGGAAGACTGCCTAGGAAATATGATTTTAGGGCCCCCCATGATCTGATGCAAGGACTATGGACCTAACGAACCACCAAGTGTGGCCACATTAATTGCAGGGTAGAGACCCTAGGAAAGGTATATGCATCGTAATGTCTTGTGTTCTCATTTTTCTTGGGTGTTTTGGGAAATTTAAATAAATAATAAATTTAATAAATTTTAATAACAATAATCTGCACTACTTGGGCTTAGGAATTCTTTGTTTAACTTGCAGCTATGGCACCTAGGAGATTACCATGAGTTGTATGGACGATCAAGGACCAAGAGGTTGACTTGGACGATCAGCTGAGGGCTGATGGAGAGGAGGAGGACGACTAGTGGTAGAATATGCTTCGAGATTTCCAGTGACAGACCCACAAGAAGTACGAGGGCAGCACCTCTGACATAAAGATGGAGGGCATGCTAGAAGAGTTGGTGATAGTCTTCGACTTGATCCCGGCTCCAACTGAGTAATAGGTTCCTCTGGCCGTCAGCCATATGCGGGGATCGGTGCATCTTTGGTGGACACTCTACCCAGGGGAGAGGAGAGAGGATGAGGTGGCATGGGCTGATTTCGAGAAGGATTTCAGGGCGGAATTCCTCTCTTCTACGATGAAAGTAGAGAATAGGCAGGAGCTACTCTCCCTCCAATAGGGGAGTATGTCAGTAAGGGAGCTGGGGATCAAGTTCAAGGACCTCCTCCACTTTTCTCCAGACCTCTTTCTATATGAGGAATCTCAGGAGAGATGTTAAGAGGAGGCGCTCTAACCCTCCCTCTAGTACGTTGTTACCCCAATTCACGTTTCCGACATACTTGGCGGTCCAGAAGAAGGCCGAAGTGGAAGAGAGGATGCACACACTAGGAGGTGTGTCACAAGAGGGGATTCGGCTAGGCCCATCAAAGGGAAAGGTTGTCAGCACCAGACCTACAACATTAGGACCCTCTAGGATCCGACTATTAGGGAGTAGGCCGCAGTAGTTTCAGATCCAGTCCCCCGGTCCCCGCCCTTTCCCTTCAGGCCCAGGACTGAGGTGCTTCGTCTGTGGGAGCCATAGACATCTCTTGAATCAGTACCCAGACCGAGTAAAGTACGGCGGTGGTGAACAGGCCCGCACCTGCCTCATCAGCAGCTTCTAGCTAGGCCCTTTCGGTAGAAACATCAGGGGTAGGGAGATCCCTGTCCTCCAAGGGTAGACATTGCACGGGAAGGCTGACCTCAAGGCACTCCTCAGGGACCTCGAACAGGGCATGGTTGGGGAGGTGGTCGACATCTGAGGGGAAGAGGAGCTAGTCGTGGATAGTTTCACACCATGGAGGCAGCAGTCCTAGTATGACCATAGGTTGTTCGAGGTATGATTAGTTTGTTCAGTACCCTTTCTTAAGCCTTGTTCGATACCGTAACTTCGCACTCCTTTGTTGCACCCGGTTTGGCCCGTGATATTGTTCTAGATGCCGAGAGACTTCTAGTGCCCCTGGTGATAAGCACACCAGTCGGAGGTCAGACCGACTTTTTATATGTTTGTAGAGGATTCAGACTAATTATAGGGCCACATTGTAACACCCCAAGCATCCACGATACGTTTCCCTCTGAATAATTCAATGGTGTGCATTATACGCAGCTTCGAGATTCTAACACACCACAACCAATCAAACTAGCCGTTATGAATAGTAATACAAAATTTTTGAAATATTATAAATTCTATCTCTAAAAATGGACTTCATATTTGGATTCAGAATATCGAAATTATCCTAGGGTGAAATTTTGGTACTTTTCGGATAACATTCATATTTTGATGAATAGTGAAAATTACTAAATTTTAATTAAAAACAACTTTTTAAATCGAATTAATTAATAGTGATAAAATATAAATTTGAGTGGTTTTAATGTATATTTAGAATATATTTTTACCATTTAATTCAATGTTTCTCATTGGAAAAAATTTCACAATTAAACGAGACATAAAAAAGTGCCAATCTTTTGATAGTTATTATCACTTAAAAACACGCTTTTTGTTTTAACAACGGGAATTAATATTAAATTAATTTCTGCCACTTCTGTGTTATGAATTTGGAAAAATTAATTCCATATTTGGAATCAGGATTTCCAAATTGTGTAAATAGGTAAAATTTATTTTTATACATTTTGAATAATTACTTCAGTAAATATTTTATTTACCATGGTTAAAAGATAAATCCAATAAATAGGGGTTAACAAATAATATTATAATAATGATAAATTACCCTAGACATGTCCTAACCTTATTGGTAGATACATTTCAGACCATGGGTATATTTAGGTTGATTTTGGACCACCATGGAGCCACTTGAAAGTGATAATGACACTTTATATTAATTAAGTTAAAATAAATATAAAAATTACATAAGCATATATATTTTAGAAAAACATTTTTTACATAGGGTTATATATGTTTGATTTTCTATTATAAATATTCTTTAGAAATATGAAAAGATTTCCTACATAATTATAGTTTATTTATAATTTTTAGACAATAAATAATTAAATTTATTTATGACACAATGATGATGCGGTAATTACCATAATAGTGAAAAATTAAACTAATTGATATTATAAATACCCAAATAAAGATAATTTGTCACTTTTTATGAATTAAACTAATTTTATAGGTTAGTATGACATCTAAGGAATTATTTAATTAACTTTTTTCGATGTAATAATTCTGGTATGATTTTTACCAAAATCAATTATTGAATAGTGTCAAAATTGACACAAAAGAGTTTTTAAAACAAATATTATATTGTTAATTGATATTAAATTAATAAAAACCTAAAGGATCATAAAAGAGACTTATATCATGATACATGTATCATTAATGGACCACTTGTGGGTCTCTTGGATGTATATTGTATGTTTATTAAACATATAATATAAAAATACAAAGAGAACTGTAAAAGTGAAACTAATTAACTAAGAGTTAATACTTAATGACAATGTCAATATAGTAACCCAAACCTGTATAAATCCAATTGGATGAGTGGCTTTCGACCTATAACCACCTTAAAATTTAAATAATTCAATTTGGAGCCATTATAAACTGAATATGAATTTATTATAAAATAATATTTCTAGCTTTTCCAAAGGAGACCCTCACCCCTCTTATAAAAGAGAACTCCCCCTTCTCATTAATTCACAACATCAAAGCATTTTGGTTTGACCAACCTCACCCCAAATACTCTCTAAAATTCTCTCACTTCATCCTAGAGGCCTTCGTTTAATCATAAATCCAACCTAAGGAGCCCTTTTGATCAAATCAAAAGGAAGAACCTGAAGAAGAGGTAATAATTTCACCACCCTTTTTCAAGTTCCTTTCTTCTTCCACTTATTCTTTCATTGTTATTTCTATTCTAAAATAATAAATCCAGTATCTTATAAATACTATGATGTTAATATAAATATTGTACAACCATATTCATTATTCTATCCATCCTTTAAAAGGAATGACACCATACGTGCGTACGTACGACTTACCGTCTCCACGTCGTGGTGTGATTTTCATTCAATAAATTATTATTTGGTTGGGTATAATAATGATGTGTAATTAATGTAAATAATAAATATAACTTGATAATTATTTTTCCTATATGATATACCATCCAATTATATATTATTTTAACATCAAAAGAATGATATTGTCGCCCGTGCGTACGTACGGACTACCATCTCCTCGAACGCGATTAGATTCATTCTCCAACGTATCCATTCAAGTATAATTCTAATTTGATGAATAAAAATAATGTTTGAGTACTTGATGTAATTATTGATATGAATAATATACAACCAATCCATAACAAATACGTCTTACATAACAAAGAATATAAGGGAGAATGAGTAAGTTAACACCTGAAATGACGATAATACTAAGATATTATTAAAAAATCAATGTTAAAAGATCATATATGATATAATATTAATGTAAATGATTCTTTTATAATTATATAACAATTATTTCACCATTATAATGGAGGTTAACCTATTTTCGACGAAGGAAAAAGTACAAAGTCAGGGGTTTCTTATCTCACTTTTAATTCTGTGAGAATTCCATTGTTCACCACTTATTTATTTCATGTGGTGTGTTTACAGCCCATGAATCTATTAATTGTGTAATATACCTTAATTTATGTATATTTAAATCATCATTGTATGATACTTCTTTCATGGGTGTATTTTCTGTAAGTTACCAAATCGATAAGGGAATTTGAAATATCAATTTCCACTAATTCGTCTTTACGAATACTTCATTGATTATTTTACTCCAAGATTATGTGTGGATTCACTATTTACTTGCTTATTTCATAATTTCCACTCCCCTTTATGTGGATATTCTTTTGATACTCATAATCACTCAATTGATAAATTCTCAAGTCATCGATATTAACTTTATAAGAGTAATTTTAACTCAATCACCATTTATTGAGTTAAACATCTAATTCATTGGTGTTGTTTTAACAAGCATATGTGTGAATGTCCTTTGATTGTTTTACACTAAATATCTAATCATATTGACTGTATTTATATTTTTCACACATAATTATGTCATTGATTTATACTTAACCTATGGATACAGCCTTTATGAGAGATTTCATCTCAATTTACAATCCATTTTAGACTCCTTTGTTTCTATACCCCAAATCACTTTTATATGGTGTATATAATGTACTATGACATAGTATATCATGAATCCCTTTATTCTCATGATATTACAATGTTTTATTTATCTCAATTATTTTTATTCAAGATACTCTCTTTTGGTTTGGAACTCTAACTAAAATATCATTTTAAAATGTTTTAATAATTTATTATTCTTAACCATTATCATTAATGTCCATGTTTTAATAATTATTTTAAGGATATATTTATATGGAAATTAATGTTTTCAAATCAAAATTACTTTTAAAAGTTTCAAAGTGGTATGGGAAACTTTTATTCAAAAATCTATTTTAAATGACTTTTTAACAAATAGTGCGACTTTTAAATGTTTTCAAAAAAAAGAAGGATATTTCTCTCTAATAGTTTTGATGATTATTTTCATCTATGTCAATATCATTCATTGTTCTCGATTGAGGTTAATATGATACAATAAAATCTTTCATATTGTATCGAATGAGTTATGTTTGACAGTGGATGTCCTATTTTTATACCATTCATGGTTAGTGGATAAAGTATGGACATTTCATATGCTAGTTTTAATGTGAATGTTTATGTTATGTTTCAAACTTTTCATATGAGGAATGAATTGGACTTAGTAAGTAATGGGTGGAGACCTCTATAGCTCTTTAATGCATTGGTATGTCTCATGAGACAAACTAGTGTCTTGGCAGAAGGCCTTGACAAAATCTTATTTGTAGTCTTGGCACGAGGCCTTGGCTATGCGGTTATGATAGTATGACATTATGCATTCCATCATTATGAAAGTGGTTATTGATATTTCATGTGATTATTTATTTAGTAGAATATCCATGTGAATATGTAAATGGCATTATTACATTTTATTTTTTCCATACTATGTTGATGTTCATGTTTAAAAGGCTTCTGTTTTAGTTATAAATTACCTTAAATTTTTATTCTTATTGATGAAAGTTTCCACTTTATTGTAATTTTTACTGGGCATTTGATCTCACCCCTTTTCTATGTTTTATTTTTCCCAGGATGTGAAGATGTAAATTATGAATGACCTACAGGGACAGTATTAAGGGATAAGAGTGTGGACTTTGGAGACTATGTTGTTGTAGTTTTCATTTTTATGATGTAATGTAAAACTTTATGAATGTATCTAGTTATTCCAAGGCTACTAAACTAATCAGTCTTTCGAGACTTGATCTTTCTTATGATCTTTCGAATGTTATGTAATAATGTACCGAATCTGGGTAACTAGGGTCGGAGAGTTACATTTGGTATCAGAGGAAGTTTAGTACAAACCTTGGAAGATATATTTAGATAAAATCTGATTAGGGCACATAGACCTAAGATGAACTTTGAGGATTAGTATAAATGAACTTCCCAAAATTTTGGTATTGTAGAGATTTTGTGAGTTTTCCGAGAAATACATCCCTGTATGGATACAAGCATGTAGAGGTGGCTCTGGAACAGATGTACCTAGGGGTAAAACTCAAAAACACCGCTTTGAGCTAGACTCGAACAGGAACGGGTGCACGACAACGGGCCTTGCTGCACTCTTGGTTACAACACTCCCGGGGGATATTCTTAGGATAATTTACATTTTCATTACAAATCGATTTTAAGTACTATATATATATAATGAGAGGAAATAACCTTGGTAAATACTTATGTGTTTCAAATTGAGAATATTGTAACATGTTAATCTCTAAATGATTTTATGACTACTGTTACTCACACAATGATTTCTGGTTTTAGTCAATGGATGGATTCTATGGAAGTCATAGTGACTTTGAGAATGATGGAAAGGTGGGAACGGTGGTGGAAATGAGAAACAAAATGAAATGTTGATAGGGGTAAAGGATATCATCTTTATGCCAAATAAATTTTCCAAAAATATGATCAACAATATATATATTAACCAAATCCCGGACTCAACAAAGAAGATAAAGGTGATGAATGATAAGAGCTCCAGTAGTGGAGACCATGGAGAATGAAATCCGAAATTTCGATCATGCATGAAATATGGAAGGAGACACCCAGGAAAGTGTCTCAATGGGACAAAGAAATGATTTACATGCGGGAAGGAAGGACATAAAGTGAAGAATTTCTGAAGAAAAATGAAGAGTACTATGGAAGAAGATAAATATGGTCCCAAGAATCCATTTATAGTCATTTGCCGAAAATGTAGGGGACCTAGCCATTCACTGAGTTAATTCCCTATTCTACAGGATATTTTCTTGGACAAAGAAGAAGCTAGGTGGAAATAAATGGTTGGATAAATATTTAAAAAGTATTAGTGCACCTTGTTGATGGGTTTACTTTCGAATAATTTTCTCTTGTATTTTTAACCCTGCAGTTTTCCTTGTGAGAATGATATTTGAGGAAGAATTATCTTTTCTCTTCTAGATATAGTTATAAATAACCATTTGGTTTTATATGATCATTGGGTTTGAGGCAATTATAAGTTATTATAATTTTGGATGAAAATGCAAGGTATGAGACAAGATTTGTGGTTAAATTATTTTATGGTTAAATTGAGGAATTTATCTCATTTTGGTAATTTTATAAAATATAGTTTTTGAAAAAGGACAACATGAAGACCGTGTGACAACCCATCGCAACGGACAAAGCTGTGGGAATCGAACCCACAACCAAAGTGCGATTGGGATTTATCGCCTACCACTGGACTACGTGAAGTCCCTGGTTAGTGTGACTATTATTTTTAGTTAAATGATTTCATTGATCAATAATAATTTGATTTGGGATCTTATGTCTTATCAAATGAATACCCTTAGTATAGGAAAATGAATTGGTGATTAAGTTATAAATGTTATTTTGGAAGTTGTTCGCTTTGTTGTGAACACTATATGCCCATGGAAAATAGAATAGTATGGGATTTCATTTGAGAAGTAATGGTGGATTTTTATCTATGTTTTCAATGTCGATTTATAGTGATTTGGGTTATTTATGGAAATGATTAGGTTAATTACATTAAGTATGTGACTTTAAGAGTAATTAATGTCATTTGGAGATACAATTTGACATGGAAGACTAAATTCTTATATGTTTTTGGTTTAAATATTAGTTTGGATTATATTGATGGATTTTAAGGACAATTGATTATTTAATGGTATTTATTTAACTTTGGGGTATTGATGGTTTAATTTTAGAAATTAAGATTGGTGTATTTTTCTATAATGGAATATCCATTTGGGGGATAGTTAGATATTATACTAACCATTTTGGTTTTGATTAATCTCTAAAGACAAGGTAAATATATAGTTTATCCTACGTGGATCATGTATTTTTATAGATGTTTGTTCTAGCTCTTCCATTGTGACCATGTCTTCTTGAATACTCATTGTAAAAAAAACGAGTTAGTGGTAATGATTTATTAAATAATGAAACTCTACATAAAAATTAAGTATATCTCTTTATGTTATTAGTCAATATCATAAATGAATTACTCGTCTTTATGTAATGTAACTTAAAACAAAAAATGTTGTCTGTTTACTTTTCCTACTGGGAGACTAATGACCGTTTGTCCCAACATAAGTTTATGATTTTCTTATTGTTTCTATATAAAGGTCATGTTTTCTATCCCTCTCCTTCAGAACATAACACATAGTTTGTCGTCCATATCCATGTTTTCCTACATGGAATCCTAGTATGGATTATCATGGGTGACCTTTATACCTCTCTTCCTTTCTTTTAAAGTGACAGTTTTATTGACTCTTTTTCCGATGTGGGACTTTCCATTATATTCTCAAGCCAAATTTTAAAAAAATTACAAGGATTCAATTTATTTAAGGAGGGGTGAATGTAACACCCCAAGCTTCCACAGTACATTTCCATTTGAATAATTCAATGGCGTGCATTGTACGCAACTTCGAGATTCTAACACACCACAACCAATCAAACTAGCCGTTATGAATAGTAATACCTAATTTTTTAAATTTTATAAATTATATCTCTAAAAAATGACTTCATATTTGGATTTGGAATGTCGCAATTAGCCTAGGGCGAAAGTTTTGTACTTTTTGGATAACTTTCATATTTTGGTGAATAGTGAAAATTAATAGATTCTAATTAAAAACAACTTTTTTAATCGAAATATTTAATATTGATAAATTATGAATATGAGTGGTTTTAAAGTATATTTAGAATATTTTTTTACAATTTAATTAAATTTTTTTCATTGGACAAAATTTCACAATTAAACGAGACATAAACAAGTGCCAATCTTTTGATAGTTATTATCTCTTAAAAACACGCTTTTTGTTTTAACAATGGGAATTAATTTTAAATTAATTTCTGCCACTTCTATGTTTTGAATTTGGAAAAATGGATTCCATATTTGTAATCAGGATGTCCAAATTGTGTAAATAGGTAACTTTTATTTTTAGACATTTTGAATAATTACTTCGGTAAATATTTTATTTATCATGGTTAAAGGGTAAATCCGGTAAATAAGGGTTAACAAATAATATTATAATAATACTAAATTATGCTAAAACGTGTCTAAACCTTATTGGAGGATACATGTCCGACCATGGACATCATTGGGTTGATTTTGGGACCCCATGGAGCCACTTGTAAGTGATAATGACACTTCATATTAATTAAGTTAAAATAAATACAAAAATGACATAAGCATATATCTTTTTGAAAACAATTTTTAACATAGGGTTATATATGTTGGATTTTAGATTATAAATATTAATTATAAATATAAAAATATTTAATAATTAATGATATTTTATTTATAATTTTTAGACAATAAATTATTTAATTTATTTATGACACAATGATGATGCAGTAATTACCATAATAGTGAAAAATGAAAATAATTGATATTATAAATAACCAAATAAATATAATATGAGGATTTTTATGAATTACACTAATTTTATAGGTTAATATGACATGTTAAGAATGATTTAATTAACTTTTTTCGAAGTAATCATTCTGTTATGATTTTTTCCAAAATCAATTATTGAATAGTTTCAAAATTGAAATAAAAGAGTTTTTAAAAAAGATATTATATTATTAATTGATATTAAATTCCTAAAAATCTATGGTGCGGAAAAGAGACTTATATCATTATAGATGTATCATTAATGTACCACTTGGGGGTCTCTTGGATGTATAAAGTATGTTTATTAACCATATAATATAAAAATACAAAGAGGCATTGTAAAAGTGAAACTAATTAACTAAGAGTTAATACTTAAAGATAAGGTTAATATAGTAACCTAGACCTGTATAAATACTATTGGTTGAGTGGTTTTAGACCTATCCCTACCTTAACATTTAAATAATTTACTTTGGATTCATTAGAAACCGAATATGAATTTATTATAAAATAATATTTCTAGCTTTTCTAAAGGATCCCATCACCCCTCTTATAAAAGGGAACTCACCCTTCTCCTTAATTCACACCTTCAAAGCCTTTTGAATCGGCCAACCCAGGCCCAAATACTCTCTAAACATCCCTAAATTCATCCTATAGGCATTCCTTTAGTCATAAAGCCATCCTAAAGATCCATTTGGGTCAAATCAAAAGGAAGAACCCAAAGAAGAGGTAATAATTTCACCACCCTTTTTCAAGTTCCTTTCATCATCCACTTCTTCTTTCTTTGTTATTTCTATTATAAAATAACAACTCCAGTGTCTTCTATATAACATGATGTTATTATAAATATGGTACAACCATATTCATTATTCTATCCATCTTTTGAATGACATGTCACCATACGTGCATACGTACGGCTTACCGTCTCCACGTCGTGGTGTAATTGTCATTCAATAAATTATTATTTGGATGGGTATAATAATGATGTTTAATTCATTTAAATAATAAATATAACATGATAATTATTATGTATATATGATACACCATCCAATTATATATTATTTTAACATCAAAAGAATGATATTGTCGCTCGTGCGTACGTACGGACTACCGTCTCCACAAACGCGATGAGATTCATTCTCCATCGTATCCATTCAAGTATAATTATAATTTTATGATTAATAATATTGTTTAAGGACTTGATGTAATTATGGATATGAATAAGATACAAACTATCCATAACAAACACGGCTTACGTAACAAAGAATATAAAGGAAAATGAGTAAGTTAACACCCAAAATGACGATAATACTAAGATATTATTAAAAAATCAATGTTAAAAGATCATATATGATATCAGACTAATGTAAATGATTATTTTATATTTAAATAACAATTATTTCACCATTATTTAGGAGGATAACCTACCCTCAACCAAGGAAAAAGTAGAAAGTAAGGGGTTTCTTATCTCACTTTTAATTCTGCGAGAATTCCATTATTCACCACTTATTTATTGCATGTGGTGTGTGTAATGCACATGATTGTATTCATTGTGTAATATACTTTAATTTATGGATATTTACATCATAATTGTATGATCCTTCTTTCATGGGTGTATTTTTTGTAAGTTAACAAATCGATAAGGGAATTTGAAATTTCAATTTCCACTCATTCAGCTTTACGAATACATCATTGATTATTTTACTCCAAGATTATGTGTTGAATAACTATTAACATTCTTATGTCATAATTTCCACTCCCCTTTCTGCGGATATACTATTGATACACATAATCACTCCATTGATAAATTCTCAAGTCATCGATATGAACTTGATAAGAGTAATTTTAACTCAATCACCATTTATTGAGTTAAACATCTAATTCATTGGTGTTGTTTTTACAAGAATATTTGTGAATGTCCTCTGATTTTTTTTCAATAAATATCCATTCATATTGAGTGTATTTATATTTGTCACACATAATTATGTAGTTGATTTATCCTTAACCTAAGGATACTGCCTTTATGAGAGATTTCATCTCAATTTACATTCAATTTGAGACTCCTTTGTTGTTATACACCAAATCACTTTTATATGGTGTATATAATGTACTATGACATAGTATATCATGAATCCCTTTATTCTCATGATATTACAAAGTTTTTATTACCTCCATTATTTGTATTCAAGTGTCTCTCTTTTGGTTAGGAACTCTAACAAAAATATCATTTTAAAATGTTTTAAAAATCTATTATTCTAAACCATTCTCATTAATGAACTTGTTTTAAAAATGCATTTAAGGATTTATTTATATGGATATTAAAGTTTTAAAATCAAAATTCCTTTTAAAAGTTTCAATGTGGTATGGGACACTATGATTCAAAAATCTATTTTAAATGACTTCTTGACAAATAATGCGACTTTTAAATTTTTTCAAGAAAAAGAAGGATATTTTTCTATAATAGTTTTGATGATTATTTTCATCTATGTCAATATCCTTATTTATTCTCGATTGAAGTTAATATGATACAATAGAATCTTTCATATTGTATCGAATGAGTTATGTTTGACTGTGGATGTGCTATTTTTATACCATTCATGGTTTGTTGATAAAGTATTGACATTTCGTATGATAGTTTTAATACCAATGTTTATGTTATGTTTCAAACATTTCATATGATTAATGCATTGGACTTAGTATGTGATGGGTGGAGCCTGATATACCTCTTCAATGCATCGGTAGGTCTCATGAGACAAACTAGTGTCTTGGCACCAGGCCTTGAAAAAATCTTATTTGTATTCTTGGCACGAAGCCTTGGCTATGTGGTTATAATAGTCTGGCATTATGCATTCCATCATTATGAAAGTGGTTATTGATATTTCATGTGATTATTCGTTTATTAGAATATCCATGTGAATAAGTAAATGGAATAATTTCATATTATTTTTTTAATACTATGTTGAAGTTAAAGTTTAAAATGCTTCTGTTTTTGGTATACATTGCCATAAATGTTTATTATTATTTATAAAAGTTTCCGCTATATTGTTATCCATATTGGGCATTTGAGATCACCCCTTTTCTATGTTTTATTTTTCCCAGGATGTGAAGAAGTAAATTAAGAATGACCTGTAGGGATAGTATGAGGGGATAAGAGTGTGGAATATGGAGACTATGTTGTTGTAGTTTTCATTTTTTACGATGTATTGTAAAATTTTACGAATGTATCTAGTTATTCCAAGGCTACTAACCTAATTTGTCTTTCAAGACTTGATCTTTCTTATGATCATGCAAATGTTATGTAATAATACACCCACTCTGGGTAACTGGGATCGGTGCATTACAACATCAGTCGATCAGGTATCTACTACTGCTACAGATACAACCATACAATGTCATCCTAGGCATCGACTGGCGGTTTTCTAGGTGTGCCATCATCGACTTATTCAGAGAAAGGGTTGTATTCTTAGACTTGGGTGGTAGACGTGTTACTTTCACCAGTGAACAGAGTGGCCAGAAGGGCAGCAGGAGAAAGGAACCCCTCCTCTCTTTGTTAGCTGAGCTGTCGGTAGAATCAGTAGATGCTAAGATGGTGGAGGTACCAGGGATCATCAGTGTGTTTATGGATGTCTTCCCTAAGGAGGTGATGACTCTACCCCCTCGACATGATATCGAGTTTGGTATAGACTTGCAGCCTGGTGCTCATATGATTTCAATGGCTCCCTACCGAATAGCACCATCGAAGCTATGGGAGTTGCGGATTCAGATTGATGATCTGATGAAGAGGGGTTATGTTCGACCAATCGTGTCACCGTGGGGTGCTCCAGTCTTGTTCGCAAAGAAGGTAGACGGTGGTATGAGGTTGTGTATAGACTATAGGAGGTTGAATCCGGTAACGATCAAGAATCGATACCCTATTCCTAGGATAGATGATATTTTCGACCAGCTGAAAGGGGCAGGATGGTTCTCGAAAATCGACATGTGGTCTGGGTATCACCAGTTGAGGGTAAAGGTGGGTGATAACTCGAAGATGGCCTTCCGCTGCAGATATGGGAACTTCGAGTTTGTAGTCATGCCTTTCAGCATTACAAACACTCCGGCTATGTTCATGGGGCTTATAAAATCCGTCTTCTGGGAGTATCAGGATTGGTTCATAGTCATGTTCATTGACGACATCCTGATCTACTCAAGATCATAGGAGGACCATGCTGAGCACCTGAAGACGGTTTTGGGGGTCCTCTGACAGCACCAAATCTATGGGAAGTTGTCTAAGTGCATGTTTTGGACGCGAGAAGTGCACTTCCTTGGGCATGTAGTGTTCGAGCAAGGGGTAGAGGTGGACCCATCAAAGGTTTAGGTGGTTGTTTCTTGGGCAGCACCGAAGAACGTGGCAGAGGTTCGTAGTTTCCTTGGGCTAGCAGGTTACTACCGGAGGTTCATACCCAAATTCTCTCGATTTGCGACACCTTTGATGGCCTTGACTAAGAAGGACCAGGTTTTCATGTGGAGTGAGTAGTGCGAGGCAGCCTTCAGCTATCTGTAGAAGAAGATGGTTAGTTCCCCAGTGATGAGTCTACCAGAAGAAGGGGCATCATATGAGTTGTTTTGTGATGCTTTAGTGAAATTCCTCAGATGTGTGTTGATGCAACGACAAGGGGTGATCTCTTATGGGTCTAGGCAGGTATGCCCTCATGAGCGTAATTATTCCACCCACGGTCTGGATCTTGCAGTGGTCGTTTTCGAACTAAATTTGTAGTGGCATTACCTCATTAGAGAATGCTTTGTGGACTTCACAGATCAGAAAATATTGATGTATATATTCTCCCAATGGGACCTAAACTTACAGCAGCGAAGGTGGATGGAGTTCCTCTAGGATTACGACTTCAATATTTCCTACACATCCGGAAAAGGGAATGTAGTGGCCGATGCTTGGAGAAGGAGTTTGCAGAAGGGTGCAGTCCGAGAGTTGGCAGATTCTTGGAAGGTGATGGAGGAGTTGTCTACCTTGCACCTGGATGCGAGGATGGATAGTGATAGATGTTTCCTTTATCAGATGACAGTGCAGTCTTCTCTATTGCGGAAAGTGTAGGAGTCTCAGTGTGGAGACCCATAGTGTGAAGTGATGCACGACCAAGATGACCAAGGAGATGATCTGGAATGGTGGACGGAAGATGGTCAAAATCGGATGCCCATTCTGGGGAAGATGTTTGTTCTAGAGGCGATGCACGGTAAGGTTCTTAGTGAGTTCTACAGCTCACTCCTAGTGGTACCTAGAAGATTCCAAGATGTACAATGGTCTGAGGAGACAGCTTTGGTGGCCCGGAGTAAAGCGAACAGTGGCAGAGTTTGTTGCCAAGTGCCTTGTGTGTCAGCAGGTAAGGGCTTAACACCGTGTTCCAGGAAGGTTGTTTCAACCTTTAGATATCCTCGAGTGGATGTGGGATGACATCTCAAGGGATTTCTTCACGGGACTACCCAAGGATTAAGGGGGCTATGACACCATCTGGGTAGTAGTGGACCGCTTGACGAAGTCGCCTCACTTTCTGGCGATTAAGGAGTTGAGTGCAGTGGAAGCTCTAGCACCGAAGTATTTGTACGAGGTAGTGCGGTTGGAAGGAATTCTGAGTTCCAAAGTATTCGATAGGGAGCCATGATTTACCTAACGAGTTTGGAGGGGTTTGCCGCATGATTTTGGCACCCAGATGCGTCTTAGCACTGCCTTCGACCCCCAAACAGATGGGCAGACAGAGTGCACCATCCAAGACCTAGAAGATATGCTCCGAACATGCGTTTCGGACATCAGGGGAACATGGGTGCGACACTTTCCTCTGGTAGAGTTCGCCTAAAATAATATCCATCACTCTACCATTGGCATGGATCCATTCGAATCCCTATACGAAAGGCTGTGTCGCTCACCCGTATGCTGGATTGAGGTTGGGGAAACAAGTGTTCATGGCCCGGAGGTGGTCCATAGCATGATAGAAAAGGTTTAGCTTATACGAGAAAGGATGAAGGTGGCTCAGGACCGACAGAAGTCATATGCTGACGATAAGAGGAGACCCATGGAATTTGAGGTCGGGGACCACATGTTCTTGAAGGTCTCCCATCGGCATGGACAACGGAGGATTGGCAGGGGAAGTAAGCTTTCTCCCAGGTTCATCAGACCCATCGATGTGTTGTGGCGGGTCAGTGAAGTGGCATATCATCTAGCGCTACCACCGTCACTACTGAGGATACATGATGTATTCCATGTGTCCTAGCTCCGACGATAACTGCACGATGTTTCACACGTCCTCGATTGGGGAGCGTTAGATATCAAAGACGATGCAACCTTCATGTAGTGACCAGTGATGATCGAGGGTCGTGAGGAGAAGGTGCTTCATGGTCAAAACATTCCCTTGGTTCGTGTGTTATGAAGACATGGTGGGCTTGAGGAGAGTACTAGGGAGATGGAAGCACAGATGTGTGCCTAGTACCTAGAGTTGTTTTGAGTTTTATCATGTTTGGTCAGTACATGTTTATTTTGTAATGATTTACCTTATTGACTAAGGATATAGAGTTCCTTTTCTATAGATGTTTGTGTTAAGTTTCCTAATGAATGTGGAGGGGAGGACCTGATCCCTAGTTAAGGCGCATTAAAGTGGATGCTGCTAAACCCATACGGGTGAGTTAGTGCCACCCAAAGCAGATAGTATCTTAACATGGAGGAAGGGATACCCATCTCCCTCTGGACCGGTTGGTTTGGCCCTTGTTTTGTGTGGTTTCATGGGGAATGGAGTGGTAGGGCGTTTGTGTTTGTTCAGGGGATGAGGTGTTCATGTGTCGAAGAGGTATCTTCCAGGGTGGTTGTTTGGATCCCCCTCATTCCTTCGGTATGGGTTTTGATTCTCTTGGAAGAGAATGGTTTGAGAGATATCTAATGCAATGGGATAGACCCTCATGATCTATCCCTTTACCAAATTCTAGTATCCTATGGAGTCGCACACCATTCGGGGAGAACGATCGGCGCGACCGTTTGCTGCGACCGAATCGGTGCGACCGATTGGTGTCAGTCGACCATGGCGGGATTTTCTTCCGCAGCCTCCCACATAACCCCTCATTTAGGATTTTTTAACCCTTCTAAAGAGTTAAAAGACCGTTTTAACCCCATAATTAATATAAAAAAATCCATAGAAACCTCCCTACTAAATAACAATTAATCCAGTCATGTGTAACCACCCAACCGCGTGGAAGAACCACGATCCGACTTCCAAGGCATTCAAATGTCTTATCCCGTAACATTGGGATCTCATCTATTTATCACACTAGATTTTCTTCTCCCTCCTCTTGTCTAGTCTCCTCTTCCTTGTGTGTTTTATGTCCTTTGTTTCTGAGGCAAGTGGTGCCCCTATGCATGAGCCCTTCAAGTCACAAATCCCTTATTCCAATAATGTGGAGAAAAACTTCGATCGTTGATCAATCAATTAGGGATTTTCTCCTTCGTCTCTCCATTCTGTGTAACATGCGGGGTGGGAATGATTTTTCATCTGTGGAAACTGATTAAAACAAACATAATGAATATAATTAAAAACCCTTAAATAATGAAAGGGGGCTCCTACTCTAATATGTTGTTTTTTGTAGTGAATTGTATGGGCCTACTCCCACTAAAAACCACGGCTGTTGGTGGACTTTCTATGTTCACTAATGAATATCGGTTCTCCGGGATGTTTAAATAACCATGATGTGGAATTGGTTAATTACATATACTCTGTTGAATAAATTTAAAGCACCAGGATCAACCCTCTTCTGTGATAACCCCTGTTAAAGTACAGTGTAATTGAAACAATGGAGTGTGATAAATCATTTAAATCTAAAAATAACTGCTTGGGATGGCATTGTGCTGGTGGTGGTGGTTTGGTTGTTTTTCCTTCACAGGCTGATTGCAGGCGACCTTATGATTTTCTTGGACGGGGGCTTAGATTGCTGGGGTGATATGGGTGGGGATGTAATCCCCTATTGTTGTACATTCACTGGTTGTGAATTTGAGGTTGTGGTTATTCTGTTTATATCACGAATTGAGGAGAAATCCTCTATTGTTGAGAAACCATTAGGTCCTAGATTTTGGGAACATTGGGTTGTATCTCAAGGTTTTCTTTGGTTCCAGTACTTAGAGGGATCTCACTTTCCCTTCGTTGTTGTGACTTTTCATGAGAACCGGGTGTTAATGCTTAAGTTGCTGTTAGATGAAAATTTTACCCTCGGTTTTGTTTATGATATTAGTTTCCCAGTAGTGCAGAACTTTATTTCAAAGAGATTACTTTAACGTGGAATCAAGAATGGCTTAAATGGGAATTGGTTATGGGGGGGCGAAGGGTTAGTTGTGACTCGGCTGTGAGCAGTGTGCTTCCTATGGACAGGGAAGAGTGTTCCTGTGCATAGATTGTCTTTGGAAACTCGAGGTTGGGTTGAGTGTTTATTACATAAACATATATTGGTAGTTCTTATGTTTCTTATTCGCATCACACCCATGTTGACCACTTTGTGTCGAACACCACCATTTCATGTGGGATGGTGTTTTTTCCAACACTTTTATTAGTGGATGGTTGTTAGCTCCTTTATTCTCCCTTTCCCGGATAGCCCAAGTATCTTTGGGAAGGATGTGATGGCCTGCGATTCATTATTAGCCCAAGAATCTTCGGGCGGGGTGGTTTCAGTGGTTGGCCTAGTTGTTTACGGGCAGGTTGTTTCCCAAGTATCTTTAGGATGATGCCCAGTTTTCTTCAGGCGTGGCAGTGGTTGTCCTGGTCTAGGTGTATGCATGCATGGTTACATGAGGTTGTTGTGGCCCAGGTGTCTATGGGAAGGTTAGCGGTTGTGTCCCAGGTGTTTGCAGGCAGGATGTGTGGTTGTGGACTAGGTGTGTGCGGGCGGGTGTGGTTGTGGGGCTGCGGTGAGAATGGCAGGATTGGTTCGATGAGTTGGATGTCTTCAATAACCAATGTGAAAGTGGTGTGGGGTACCGAAACATCAATGTGCTGTTACTATAATTTATTTGAATTGTGTTATTTGGGGAGTATGCCTTGGTGAGGCTTAGGTGGATATTTTACCTTGTTAGGTGCTTGGTTTGCTCTTTTTCCACAGGGCATTAGAATGTCTCCTCCCCTGTGCATGAGAGTCTTTGGTTTTTCCTACTGAGTGTACTTGTATGTTCACCCTACGTATAGAAAACCATGTTCAAGTTTCCCGGAGGACTTCAGAGATCATGCGGGGATGTACTAGCTTAGACCTTTGGGGTAGTTGTTGTTGTTGGTTTCCTTTTCTTGGTATCTTTTCACCATTGGAGTTTTGAGAGTTGTATCTTTTACCTTTGAACATGCATATGGAAATTGTTTATTTTCAGTCGTACTTGCACTTTTAGTTTTGGTTTTTTGGAATTTACTATATTATCTCTTGATTCTATTAAAATAAAAAGGGTAATGTCTTCCATTTACTGTCTAATTGTACACCCTTGGTGCTGGTCGCCACTCCGGGACCTATTGAAGGTGGGTTTTGGGGGTCATTATCTCTCCTTCAACACAAATAAGGAAGGTCCTGGAAATCTACTGACCCTTCACTCCTTTTGGTGAAGGCGGGTCGAGACGTGGTGGCTCTTGCAAAAGAACCAAGTTCACATCAATGGATAAAGAACATACTCTAAATGTATCACCGCTTGAAATATTTCTATAAAAGGGGTGAATTTGAAGTGAGTAGAGTGTCCACAGAAGATAACTTGGTAGAATTTATGACTAAAGGAAAATCTTAGAAAAAAAAATGAATAACATTTGAGATATACTTAGTTAATGGTTGTTAGTAATTGGTTATTGTCCATGTGGGAGTCTGATGGAGTTGGTGGCCAAGAACCAACTATGTTTTAATTTATTCATTAATAAATACCTTGTCACATTTTTATTGTTCTTCTACTTGAAAATTCATTTGATAATGTCCTATGTATAACTGTTTCATTAAAGGGTCATAGTGGAGCCCAAATATGATGAGAACTCGGAAGTGCCATAACACTATTCTGGAAATTATGTTCTATGGCTGGATGATGTTATTTGGGGGACACAAATAATACATGCCATTAGGGGTGTAGACTAATAAAACATTGATTCATCTTCTCATGGTGTGCTCCATTGGTAACATCCATGAGGATATTATGAGAACGAGACCCGCCAGTAGGAAATTCACCTTACATAGTGTCATGAGATGTTCCTATCTATGGATGTGTGTATTGTTCCTTAGACTTCAAGATTATTATTAATCTGTATTACAAATCATGCACATAGATGTGTAGATGAAAACTATGACAACAAATTATTCTTAGTGAGGTAGGATATTTTGAGAGTGTCATGAGTAATACTTCATTTGTAGATAATGCGAGAAAGGATTTGTCCCTCTTGTTCCATAATGGAAGTAGATATATCAGGCCCTTTGATATAATTTATATAGCCTAAATAAATCCATGTCCATGGTGAGGAATGGGAATGATCAATTATAAAATGTCAAAAAAATGAGCACATTGGTTGATGGAACCAGCATGAAACTCACATTATTCAAGATATCGAGAAAAAGGGATTACATTACACGGTAAGCGTTCGTAGGAGGTGACACATCATTGCGGCATTAACATCATTCTCTATGGGTTTCTTGGTAGGTTTCTAGATTTTAACCTTTGAATTTTGGTAGGATCCACCTAATTCCACTGAAAAAGTGTCCTAGAGGGTCACACACTATGTGTGTCATGTACCTAAATTAAATATTAATTTAACAAGTTGAACAATGATTTTTACCGATTGTGGTTTATTAATTATTCAAGGATGAATGGCCACATTTGTTTCGATAATAGTTATTCGAGAGAATATATTGTGGGAGAAATAATAATTTTATAAGGTAGTAATGCAGTAATATTTATATGAGAAGTAAATACCCATTATTGAAGGTATAATAAATGTGGTGGAGGATATAAAGAAAATATAAAAACAAAAGTACAATATGTTTATATTAATATTAACACCATTTAAGTTTTCTAAGAATTTGTGATAAATAATAGTATTTATTTATTTAAATAATATATTGTGTAATTTGTTGGGTGCATGTCAAGTAATTATAATATTCAACTATTATTATTAGACATGGGGCCTTAGTAAGAATTAAATGAAATGAATAAATGCTTTCAGGTAATTAAATAATTTTATTATTATAATTAATTAACATTCAAATTATACAATTCTCCATAGACTAGATATTTTTTTGGTCCTGCACAACGAATCTAGAGAAATATCTCAATCCAAGATAGAATTATTTTCATCCACGAACTCTCTCTCAATGTATGAGAGAGATCCTCCGCCACCGAATTAAGGAGAGTGATTCGCATGCATCCCTCAAGAAAACCAAAGGCACACATCGTAAGTGAATGCTCTTTGAAACTAGCACATGGAGATCTCTATGGTGACGTCTATAGATATGTGGAGGATGTGTGGATCACCACTAGAGGAATATTACAATTGGATTATATGATTCAATGAATGATCACATCGTATCATGATCGGAAACATTAACAGAGAGATAATTCCTTAAAGGTAATTCTTCTATTTTAATTAAATTAATTATAACCAACATATGATGATCCTTTCTATGGTTCCAGGAGTCCCATCAATAATTATGACATAAAATTAATTATTGGGTTACATGTATACCAATTTCCTTTTTTGGTTCTTTATTGGATTAGGTAGAACATGTACTTGATAAAAACTCATGTAATTTATTTTCAATGGATATTTTCCTATTATACCCATATTTTGGAATTCGATAATAATCCATAAATATTTCCCATAATATTAACTATACATGATAACCATTTAAAAATATAATATACATTACTCTTCATCACCAACAGGGTAAATAAGAACATAGTAAAGTGTGTTCTATAACTCTCAATAAGTTAACGTGTGCAATGGAAGATATAATAAATTAATAAGTTCTAAAAAATATGGATGAGTGGATAATCAATACCTATTAAATCTAATCCATATCATAAGAATAATATTAATCAATATATAATATAAATATAATAATCACATGGAAAAATAAATAATTCTATAATAATGGAAAGCACAATGTCAGGCATTTTAATCGTTGCATTATGGCATATTATCCAAGACATTTTAATTATCATCAAGGCCTATCAAACAATTAATTCACTATACCATTAAGTCCTCACAACCAATAAAATTAATATATGGTTAAGGCCACTCAACCAATACATCTGTTATTAAATGGGTGGGAATACAAAAAGAGACACCCAATCCTTTTTGTCTCTTGATTCCTACTAATCCATCGAGGGGATATATAATTTGAGGATCCACCTGAAAAGCATCCTAATATCATTATCCTAATGATGGAGTCTATATTGTTACATTGGAATAAGATTCAATGAACAACATCCAAAGAGACCAAATATTTTAGTATTCGTGGTAAACTAAATACATTCATTAAATTCTTATTACAAATGAATACATAAAATACACAAATTATTTTCATTGATTAAACCATTATTCCCCTTATAATATCATTTAATATCAACCAAAAAACCCTTTCGGATATCCTATGGGGAATGAAAAATAAAAAATGAGAAATAATAGATGAAAAATAATAAAAATATAATAATATATATTTATTTTAAGATATAAATAACCAATAATTCCCCAAATGGAGACTTAAGACAACAATCTGGAATAATTATGAGATCATGAAATAAACCCTTTCTCCTTGGGTATGGTTTCTATCATAAGTCCAATGAAATAATGAAAACTATATGAAACATTAATTAACATGAAGGTACTTTAATTCATGATATAACATAAAAAAGTCCTGTATAAACACAAAAAAAATAAGTGGGTAATATGGTGTATGTTTTGTAGAAGTAAAGTGGATATAAGAAACCCTTACACTGAGTCTGACTCATCACATACATTATCTATCATTATGAATAATAAAAATATATTAATTATTAAATTTATTACGATCCAATTTAATGTTTATTGTTAAATTTATTTTACATATTACCATGGTATATATGATTACTTAATCAATTAATTTTATGTCAGAAGTTTAGTTGATATTTGGATTTGGTGTCAAAAATGAGTTGTGTAGGTTGACTATGCTCAAGGAGTTAATAATTTAAATTTATATAGAATAATTAAATAGTTATATAATTTATATTTAAATAATAAAATTTAAAACCCATTATGAAATATGTTTTTGAGAAGTGAACTATGTTACAATCATGGAGACGATAGGCCAACCATACGTATGAGTGACATTTCCAGTTTTCATTGATCAATATGGAAAGAATGTAAGTAATATTAAATTATTATAAAATAATAATAATATAATATACAACATATTATTTATTTAAAAATAATTATATATATAATCCATGTTGTGTGGTGATGGAATGATATTCACATCACTTAATAAATGTGGTAGTCTACAAATACACAATTTTTTTTATAATTTTTCATTGTATGAAAGAAAATGATATATAATCTTTACATAATGATAAATATTTCATTAATATCATAATTATTTCATTTATATCACATATATTCATTAAAAATATCATTATTACCTTCCATTTATGTGTAAATGGATAAAGAATCACATCGCTTCACAATGCTGCAGTGTGTTCTTCACATGAGTAATGCTAATGTTTCTCATATGGAATTAAAAGAAAAAATGATATATATGATATAATAAATCCATAGGTTTAATTTTTTTTATAAATATTATATGCATAATTTATATTCATCATCACAACCAACCATGATAGGTGTTGTATGAAACATTGTCACCTTTGTTAGCGATGCGGTAGTCTTACGTACACACGAGCGACGTTATAAATTCACATTTGATGGAAGATGAGATAGATATAGGTAATTAACATAACATAATAACCTATCAATGTTATATAGATAATGGTGTTATCATATAATCATGAATTATTAATATCTAAATTATGTTAAATAACAAATAAAAAAATGCATTATTTGTAATTGTACCTCTTTTCGGACCACCAATTTAGGATTATACAAAAATAATTCATAGAATGGATTTATGACCAAACCCTATATAATTGTTTAAAGTTATGTAACTTATAAATTATTTTTTCTAGTATTTACCAATGAAAATTGTTTTTATGGTGTAAATACTAGGGTAAATGGTGTGTCTTTTATAGGTTAGGTGAGTTGCACACTAGTAATTTTTTAAAATAAAAAGGTGTAACCTCATTGATCATAATGAAAAAGGGTAAAAAGAAATTATTATGGAGCCTCAAGTATTATGAAGACTGATTATGGACATAAAATATATTTTCGTAGTGGTTTGATGATATTTTGACCCTTATCTTTTTATATTAACCCCTAGTAAAAACATTAGTACCTTATATATTGTACTTATTTTTTAATGTTTTCACTATTCATTTTGGTCAAAACATAACATAGTAAAATTCATTAATATTGATTATAATGATTCAAACTAGGGAATATTTTTTTTATTTTCCATTAATATAAATGGAAATATTGAATTTATAATTAATCCCGCAGACATGATTTGAAAGCAGGTTTTCAAAGAGAAGATGTTCAAACATTTACTACGTTTTTATATAAAAATTTAATATGAAAATGATCACAATGAAAATATTGTATTAATAGATATATATTTGAACTAAATATAAATTAAAACCAATTTAAAATTTCATTTATACTTATAAATAATTTAAATGAATATCATGTTTTCCATAAAAAATTTTTATTTTTCATTATTCATGATAAAATAAAAACATTCATAAAAATAAGAAATATTCACACTAAGATAATTTTAAATTTATGATTTCAAAAAATATTATTTTTATTTCAAATAAATAATCTAAAATTAGTATGATATAATTTTAAATTATATTTACAATGCACCACTATTATAAATTTCATAAATAATACAATTTTTTTAGAAATAATTTCTTTCCATTTCAAATAATTTTCATTTTATTTATAATAAATATATATTCATTGTATTTTATTTAACATGTTAAAATAGATTAATTTCAATAATTTAGTTAGTATAAATCAATCATTACAATATAAAGGCTAGTTTATAATTATAATGTTTAAATACAAATATTTTAATATAGCATCGATTTTCGTTCAAACATGATATTGCAATATTGAAAGATATTGAAGAGATTTAATTTATTTTAAAAAATATCATAAAAACTAAGGATGATATATTACCCTCTATTTTATGTGTTTCATAACCTATACACTATGGAATTTTATGCTCATATTTTAAAATCTCATGGTGTTATTCTCTACACCCTAAATAAATTGCATCTTTAAAATTTAATATTTATCTAGGTATTCGAGGGTGTATCATTTAAAAATGCCTTTATTGAAAACCAAAATCATAAAAAGTGTTAATAAAACATTCAGTTAGTATGATATAAATGGTATTAAAGTAGTCATATGGAATAACACATAACTAGGCTTTAGAGAAGAGAACATATATGGAATGTGATGATATGGACTTGAATGTAAATAATAAATATCTTTTTAAAGTGATAGAGTTTATTAGTCCCATGAAATTGAATTATCAATGGAAATTCAGTGGCCTAAAACTAGGAATCCATGATGATTTAAAATTTCATTGGATGAACATTATTTAAGGTTTTAATATATTTTTTCAAACTATTTTTCCTAGAGTATAGAATTTGTTTTTCAATATAGATTTGTAATTTATTAAAATATATTTCTTTTAAATATTTTTATTTCATAATCACAATTTCAAAATTGGGTTATTCTTCGATAAATTTCTAATTCATTGTTTACATGAAGTAATTAATATCCAAAAAACAAGTTTTTATGCACGATGCACTAAAATTTACTTTTAACAAATCATAGGATCCATAATATAATGATAATTCATTCATTCAAACACTAGATATTTTTATAACAAAATTATTGGTACATGTTATAAAATATGAATAAAACCTCATATAGTGATGTAATAAATTAATATGTAAATCCTTGTCCAAAATTTCATGTTACACCATTTTATTAATGTTTAAACTTTTAAACCTTACAAAAATATTATGATGAAAAACATTAGAAAACCTTTTACAATATTTATAAATTGATCATTTCATTAATCCCTCAAAAAATATGTTGTGGATTCTAACAATAACATACCATACTTGTGAACACCTTAATTATTTATTCTCTTGAAATGTGTTTATTACCATAAAACCTTGAAAAAAATACAAACTTCCTTATTCTCGAAATAAAAAAATAATATTGGATGTATTCCTTAAATAAAACAATTCTGTAAAATCCATCATTGATAGCATTAATAACTTTATCAATGAATCCTGAATAAATTTAAAGGTAAAGTGTACTATCCAATTTATTTTATCCATTTCAAAATCTATTTATCCAAATATCATTATCTCTGCTTCATGAACATATTAAGGGTTATCGTTCCTTCAATTATGTTTTTTCCAGGATGTTTAGCATGCTACTATATCATTTATCATGGTCATGGGTACCATTTAATGAATAATTGAAAATAAATTCTGAATAATTAATTTAGTATAATCCTTATACATTTTATTATTATTATAACCTACATATCAATAAAAAAAAGTCCGAAATTATAAAATTATTTAATCAAAAAACAAGAAAATTAACCATTTCACTTAATTGTTCAAAATAAGATAAGCTTGACCATGAACCATTCTGACATATTTAGGAATTTTACATTGATGCATGTAGAATTAATTTCTTATTTCTTTATCTATATATTGTTTTAAAATTTTAAATTTGAGAAAAATCTTTCCATTCAAATCTCTTTCATGGTTTGCTTTCTCTACATCCATGTTGCAAACTCCCATTCCCTTTTGTATGTACTAGGTGTTTCATTCCAAAATTTCTATATTTGGGAAAATATTTCTTTCCCATTTTGTCATTTCCTATATTATTTATAGGTATCCTATTCATATCCAACTTCACCTCTTGGACACAATACATAGATAATTATTTTACTATATTTTCATCCAACGACACTATGTCATCATATTATATAAATGTTTTGTAGACTAATTCCCTTCGAAATATTATCTTAAGACCATAAATGAAATGATAATGATTAATAAATAGGTTATAGTAATTGAGGTGACTCATATTCATTATTTTAGGTTCCATTTATAAATTATGGTTTACACTATATTAGATCGTAAAATTTTGACACATAATTTATAATCCTAAAATAAGTGGAACCCTTTGACAGAAATTGAAAATTTTAGGTATTCCTAATATAATATTCATAAACATGGTTTTTTTGGAGATATATTTAGTTTAATATCCTTCATATTGGTTAGTAAAAAAATATGAATTACCCATGGAATATCTTTTCGGAGCATAAAACCAGGTGTGCATTGAGACTTGTTTACGTGTTGTAGGTGATGATAAATTCAATCCCAATAAAATATTTTCATACTTATCCCCCCTAGGTACATATTTCCCTAAACCACATCCATTAGTAGTATCTATATATGGATGTATTTTCAAATAAAACTCATTATAATACCTTCCTTACCATATCATTCATATGTTATTCTATACAACTCCTTAAACTATATCATAGGATTATGTTCTAATCTATTCTATCTTGAATATAGTATACAATGTTTTTACTAAGCTTCTTCTAATACCAAAATTAGCGACTCTATCCTAGTTTTCCATAGAGAGTTCCAAATTTTTTACATTGTAAATAGATATAAGGAATCACATCTCGATGTACTAAATATTTTAGTTGTTCAGGTAAAATAGATTCATACTTGAAATTTCAATAAAAATTGAAACTATAAACTACACAAAGTATTTTATTTTCAAAATAAATTTTCTCATTATCATATCCCTATATATAAATCAAAAAACACATATTTTTATTTTAGGGTAAATAAAATATTAGAAACAGGTTATGTAAGATGCTTTTTTTTGGTAAGCGTATAGTAGAATCAATGAATAAATTACAAAACATAAACTTGGAATGGAAAATAACTGAAAAAAATGTCATCTAATCAATAACAAGATCATAATATAGATGGAATAAATAATTATCACATAATGAAAAAACTAATCACGCGATCATTAATGAATAACCATGGATATTCAAACTAGTTGAATAATCACATTGAATATTAATAACTGAATTCATAATTACAGATGGAACAATGATGGACAACTAAATCATACCGTCGAGGAATTTTTTTATTGATATGTAATATCATTATTTCCTTATACGAAACTCAATCTATTTTATCTCATGAGACATACCGATTGATTGTGGTGATATATTGGGCCAGGATCATCACATAAAGCATCTAGGTCATTCTACATATGAACGAGATGAATGTTAATTCACATAAAAAAATTTATTTAAAAAATCATATTGAATTTAAATACATATCCAATCAATAAACATAATCATAAACTATTCTGGGTAAAATTAATGGTATTGAAAAAGTACATCACCAATCAAACTGATGATAAACCATATACCAATATAATAGGAGGGTATCATTTGAATTTTTCCCATTATTGTATAAGTAACATCAAATGATGTTTTTTTAGATGGAAAATTATTTTGAAATATCACTTAGAACGTTACCCAAGAAAAATAAACTTTTTCTAAAAATAAAACCAAATTAAAAAAATTGAAATTTAATAAAATATTATCAAAATAGATTTTTCTTGAAAATAACATTTAAAAAAAATAATTTTCATAATATTAGGAAAACAATGAAATTAAAAAAATCCTTGAAAAGTTGAAAATTATAATTCAAATAAACGATGACAATAATAGTGGGATAATCTATATATGTCGTATTAGTAAAAAATAATATTCATTTCATAATGTAAAATGGTTATAAAAGTGCCTTTGTTAGAAAAATAACAATAATATTTATATCAATTTTTTTAATTTAAATCAATTGTTAAAAATATATCAATGAATTATTATTTGATTGTAAAAAAATTTAAAACATTTTTTAAAAAAATTATTTAAAAAAAGGATTTTCGACCCCGAGTGAAATAAAAATGGACATTCTTAAAAACATTTTCAAAATCATTTTAAGTTCCAAATAGAAAAAAATGGTTCTATTTCATGAAAAATTTTCTTATTAGCCAAATAAAAAAATATTTTTATTTCGAGATAAATTATCCCATAATTTCTCCAAGGGATACTTAAAGAAAAAAATATCTAATAATTATGTGATTTTGAATACACCATTCCCACATTCAAATCTTTTGTATCATAATCCCCATTGATGAAATATCAATAAATGAAACATTAATAGTAGGAAGGTAATTTAATTTATCAAATAATTAATAAATTTCACTATATACAACACATAAATGAAATAAGTTTTGAATATGGAATATGTCAAACATAAGTAAAAGTTAGATGAGAAATCCTAACCTTGTTTCTGAATCTCCACCATAATTATATATATTAATGAATAATAAACTTATGATGGATTATTTTATTTCATAAAAATATGAGGTTTATTATTTATTTAATTTCACTTATTACAATTCAATACATGATTACTTAAACTATTATGTTGACATCTTTTGTTTGGGTGGTATTTTTCTTTTTTTTAATGAAATTTTCAGGTTGAATATGGTCAAAGTGTTCATTATTTAAAAAACTACAGAATAATAATAATTAAATAATAATAATATTTATTCATAAATTATACTTTGAAAAAAATATTTAAATTTGGTTATGAACAAGGAACTAACTATAATCATAGAGTTTGTAGTCATATGTACGCTGGAGTAAGATTTCCATTTTCTAATGATTATAATTAAAATAAGGTAAGTTAACTTTTATCACTATAGAATGACCAAAGATAATATTTAACATGTTATTTATTCATAAATAATTATATATAACATCCATGTGGTGTGGGGATGAAAATAGCTGCACATCTCTTAATGAAAGTGGTATAATACACAAACACAAACAACACTATAATTTTTCAGTGTAAAACTATATTTATATATTATTATTTAATAATGATAAATATTTCAGTTATATCATAAATATTTCATTTATATCATATATTTTCATTAACATTATCCTTATTACCTTCAATGTAAATCATTTTTTAAAATCGAATCACATCGCTTCGTGAGGCGGTAGTCCAATGTACACACGAGCGATGTTATAGTATCCCCTACATAATGTAATGTAATAATGGTATATTTGATAAAATGTATCCATTTTTATAATTATGTTATAAATATATCATATATACTTTAAATCTATTATAATAACCATCTGTGAGAGGTGACAAATTTAAAAAAGTTTCATCGGATCGTGAGGCGGTATTCCGCTGTAAACACAAGTGATGTTATCATTTCTCATATGTGGTAAGATTAGATAGATACAGGTAATTAAAATAACATAATAACATATAATTATATGTAAAATTATCGTGTAATTATATAATCATAAATTAATTATTTTTTAATGAGTTGAATGATTAAATAAAATGAAAATGCATTGTTACGAATTTTACCACTTCTTGAACCACCACTTTAAGATTATAACTAATGTATTCCTAAAATGTATTTATGAAAAATAAATCAGTTAGAGGATGATGGAACTGAATTTTTTATTTTTTGGGAAGTTTTTTCCTAAAATTTGTTTGAGTATTTGTATAAGAGATTATAGGGGTGGCCTTTAATAAGTGAGGTGAGTGGTATAATTGTAAATTTTAAAAGGATAAAGGTGTACCCACATTTTTCAAATTATAAAATAATCCAAATATATTATTCAAGATATTTTGAAATATATGTTTTGAATTTTTAAATAAAATATTCATTATAACTGTGTTTATGTCATTTTAACACTTTTCATTTTAGTTTAACCCCCTAGTAACCCCATTTTTACCTTAATAATAGTAAATAATCGTGATTGTTTTCACTGTTCATTTTGGTAAAAAAATAATTTGGTACTATAATGTAATGAAAATTATACTAATTTTAAATATGAAACTCGTTTTTTAAAATTACATTTATATAATAGGAATAAATTAATTTAAAATTAATCTCGGAGTCACAAAGTGATAAAGGGTTTGAAAGATAAAATGTTTAAAATTTTATAATGTTTTAATATCCAAAATTAATATAAAAATGATTCCAGTCTCTAAAATTTGACTGTTATTCAATAAATATATAATTTTACTTAAAATAAAATTTAAAATAAAATATATATTTACAAATTATTTAAAACAAAAATAAATTTTTAATTAAATTTCAATACTTTTCAATATTCCTCATATATGTATCTTTCCAAAAGAATCCAAAATGTTTAGCCTATGTTATTTTGTAAATATAGATTTCAAAAAATATTTTTAATTTTTCAAATGGTTATTCTAAAATATATAGAAATTAATATTATATTATATCAAAAAATAAGTGAGTAATCTGCCTTTCTTAAAAATACCAATTGTTTTGAAAACATTTTATTTTTCTTTATATCATCATTATTGTATTTCTAATCAATATATAAATATATTTTATTTTGTATACATTTAAAAACAATATATTATTTATACTTTTGTTAGTACTGTTCAAAATATTCAGTTAAATATCTAGGTAATAACGGAAAATTTTAAATAATTAAATTTTAATAGAGTTTTGTGTTTCATTCAAACTGATACATGCATTCGTTGCATGATATTAAAGTGATTTAATTTATTTTAAAAAATATATTTCATAATTTTTGGGAAGATATATTCCCTTCTATTCTTGGTGTTGTGTATCATAAACAATATCAAATATGATATTCACTTTTTAAAACCTAAGGGTGTTTCAAACTTCTACTTACATATATACAATCTATTCAATATATATCAAATGAATAGTAATATTCATTATGAATACAAATTAATAGTCAATAAATATTTTTATTCACAAAATTAATATATAATTATATTATTTTACAATAACATAATCAAACATCCTTAAAAAAATAATCCATATAAAACATGAGGTATATGGATTGTAAATATTTTGCACAGTCAGTACAAGCATTATATTTATTGGTAAACACAACCAATTTGATCTATATAAAATATATCATTTTCAATATATAGTTTAGTATGTATATTTCCATTTCAATACGTGAAATAATTTATGTTAAATCCATGATAGTAAATAACATGAGCCTGAGAGAGACTATCAGTTTAATAGGAATGTAAGTGTTGTAGTAAAGGTAATACTTTTGTTAAATTGAGAGGAGAATTTAATTAAATATTTTAAAGAGAGAATTCCATTAATGCATTAAAAAATTTATTTCAGAAAAAACGTTTTAAGTCACTTTTAAAATTATTTTAATGATATTTCAACAATAAATTTTAAAAATATATATATAATAATTTATTATAAATTAATATTTAAAATAAATTATGCCGAAGTAATAAAATGTTTAGTGTAATATAAATATTTATAAATAAATAAAAAGTAACCCCTTTTTAAATCATTTGTGAAAAATAATTTAACTCTATTTTCATAAATTTTAAAAATAAAAAATTCCAAGATAAATGTGTTAATAATTTTCTTTGAAAATAAATTGAAACTTTTGAAAAAATATCATCATAATGAATAATGTCTATGAAGGAAATAAATTTTAGTTAAGTGCTAAGGGTTAAAATTCGATATCATAATTATTTTATAAAATTATTAAAAAAGGAATAAAAAAATGATAAAATTATTAAATTTTGAAAATATTGAATTCAAATTAAGAAATTAACATAATTTCAAATTATAAATTATTTTATGTATTTAAATATTAATTTTTTTTTAAAATAAATAATATGTACATTGATGAAAATGTTTCTTGAGAAAAATAGTATAAATAATGTGGAATTTCATTAAAAACATTTTTTCAGGATATTTGAATACCAAAGAAAGAAAAATTGGAAGTAATACTTGAAAGCCCCATAAATAATAATAGTATAATAAAATTAATGTGTTTCGGGAGAGTTAAACATAAAAATCCATTATGGGTAATTCAAATATAAAAAATCTTGATAATGTGGGGGATTTCAAACTATACACCTATTAATTTCATTACACGTTAATCAATCCATCCTGAAATAATGAACATAAAATAGAACATTAATTTCCATGATTTAGATTGGTTTATTAAATAATATTTTAAAAATTATTCATACAATAAAAATAATTTAAATAGGTACATAATTAAAAACATTCCTTAAAAAGGTAGTTTGACATGAGAAATCATTACATTATATTCCATCATGGATGGATGCATTACAAACTTATATATAATAAATTTAAATTTATTACTAATATATATATATGATACATATTTATATAAATATAATTATGGATATCATTTATTCAAAACCTTTTTATACCCATTTACTATAATTCTTTTTTAAAATCAGTTATTTAGCTATGTACTGTTTCATTTATCAGACATGTTTTGATTCGGAAATTCATGTCATTGAGAAGTGGTAATTATTTAATAACATCTAGAATGTTAATAATTTAAGATATATATATATATATATATATTTCATATTTATAAATTAAATACATTTTTGTAACCATCCATTTTGGGTTATGATGAAAAATTATATATGTTATCCCTAGAGGTGCTAGTCTGTACATATGAATGGACAATGTTTTCATTTCCCTAAGGATAAAAATCAAATAAATTATATAAATGTTTATAATTAAAAATAATAATAATATAATTAATATCATATTTATTAATTAAAATCATCCTAATGACTATCTCTGCTAGGTGTTTAAGAAAAACGAATCACATCACTTTTTGGAGAAAATATTATATATGTATGCACGAGTGATGTTTCCATTATAGAATGTTTTGTTTAGTGAGAAGATAGATAATATCTCATTTTTATAGAATAATTACATATTCAGAAACATAATATACACATGCAATAATTACATATTTATAAATATGATTGTGAGGTAATGGTTAAAAGTGAACCATATTGCTTCGTGGATATGGTATTCGATACATACAAATTCCAATTTTGTCATTTCCGGTTAGATCAAAAGAAGATAGAAAATAGATATTAAATTAACATAAATATATTTTAGTATATTAAATATACATATTTATGTATATTATTATGCTAATTATATATTATAAGGAGGTATAATAGGAAATATTCATTGAAATAATTCTCTTAAGATATATAAATACACGTTCGATATCTTCCTTTTCATTGCACACTGATCCTTTTGGGATGAGAATTTTGGAAATTCCAGAATGACTATGTTAGGTATTCATATGTTGGGAGGATATTTTGGTAGATCATAGATGATCTATGGTATCTTTGGGTGTGTATAAAAGATAATTAATGATGTTTCCTTTTATAAGTGAGGAGAGTGGAACCTTTATAAATAATTATAATAGAAAAATATAATACTTTTATTTCCCATAGAAAGTGGATTTTTTTTCTATAATTTAAAATAAAGGATAATTTAACATTTAAATACACTCATATAATAACATTAAGAATTTTTTAGAGATAATTAAATCATTATAACTTAGTTTAACCTCTTTGATTAGTCTTTTTACCCTTTCCATTTGGAAAACTGTTACCATGGTAACTATTAATTATGAATAAAAAAGAAATTTAACACATTATAAAATTATACAAAATATGGTCCCAAATATATAATTATATTTATATGATTAAATTTATATAATTATAAAAAAAATTAATATATGTTTTTAAAATTAAAAAAACTTGTTTTTCTATAAAAATACCCAATTAAGCATAAAATGATGTTTCAATAAAATATTGTATAATTTTGATTTAAATTGGATTAATTATATTATAATAAATAAAAGTGATAAAAAATTTCTTTATAACCAAACAAAACCAAAGTTATCCACATGAATAATTTTTTAAAATAAACTATCCCAAAAAGTTGTTTTTACCCGTAAAACCATTACATAGATTTCCAAAATTTCAACTATAGATTTATAAGTTCAAAATTATATTTCTAATTTGATTATATTACTAATTAAATATATAGTTCTATTGAATAATGTTTTCTTAAAATTTAAGGTCATTATAATACGATGAGAATTTCATGATAGAGTAAGTGTTTATAAAATAAGTATTTTCATAATTCACCAAAAATATCCACTATTTATAAAAATAAAAAAAATCACCCTAAGATAATTTGAATATTATGAATAATTTTTTTCATTTCTTAAAATTAACCTTCTAAAATTATTAATTTGATATTTTAAATTAAATATGGAAATGTAATGATAAAAAATTTTATATAAAATCTCCCTTTTAAACATCATGTGATGATAATTTTATTTCATATTAATTTAAAAATATTTCTGTGTCAATTTATCAGTTCATACATTAAATTCATTCAAAAGAAACCAATTTATTAAATTAAAATAATATCTTCAAAATATTTTTTAAAATACCCGATTTTAATATTGAATGATTTTAATTAGTTTTTTCTTTTAAAATCATAAAATTCCATTAGTCAATACATACTAAGAAAATTATACATAAACATGTCAAATTTCAAATTATGGTTTTGTCTTCCTACTGATTATTCATAACGAACAACTAGTGATAATTTCTTTAGAATGAGTCATAATATCTTGTGATCCCCCATTTACAAAGAGTCAATGTTCATTTATGCCCCATCAGAAAAATGTTACTAAAATATAAGACATATTGACTTACGAATATCATAATGGAATCTATAGATTTTCATTATACAAGGGAAATAATACAATTAACTAATGTGATTAAATATCCCAGGAAATTGTCAAATTATTTTCATGAAAAAGAAAAATTACAATGTGATATGTATATTTTCAAATATTATACTAATTAAATTTATAATTTTTTTTGGTTCTAAGGAAGAAAATCTATCTTGAGAACAAATTTTTATAACAATTTTGTCCTTCCTAAAACCATTTGTCAATCATAAGAAATCATTAATGGGTATAATAAACATGTGAGCCTAATTTAATGCAGAAACTATTGAAAGGTAACGACCCTAATAAAATAGTTATACAATAAATAAAAACCTCAATGGAAACATTTTATTTTTATAAAGAAATAAAATATATCAGTGAAACAAATGAAAAATATTATCATACCCATGATTGTTTTTGATTCTGTTGTTCATGTGTTCATGTGGAATTAGACTTGTATATGTCCCATGTTTTAACCAATAATAAGTCAATCTAAAAAAACCAATTGTATGGGAATAAAAATATGCATAGATACTATTTCATAATATTATTTCCCATTTCAGATAAATAGTTTTTTTGTAGGTGTTTCTATGAGATATCAGGATTGAATCCCAATATGATAGATGTTTTTTCTAGTGGATAGTGTGTATAACCTATATTTGGAAGACTATACACTTTATATCACAGTTTAAAATATTAATTAAATAACATAAACATACATTAAATTATAATATTAATAGATATATATTTCTAACGTCTAATCATAAATAATATACAACATTAACATGTTATATCTAGATAGCCCTGTGTTTAATAAACCAAGATGAAATTATAAATATCAATGATCGGTCCGATCAAGTGAGACTAAAAAGGTGAAAAAGTGGAGAAAACCCAAACAATACTGAGTATATCACCACCTTTATCTCCCAAATAAAATCAAGTTATTCTTTCCTGATCTCATATTTTTCTTGATACAAGAAAATCCGAAATAGTAGTCCCCACATCTAACAAGATGCTTGTATAGGGTGTGAGTATAAAACCCAAGAGAGAACCTCTAATGGGGTTCCATCTATATGACGCAACATCCAATAGATTCATATAGAAGAAAATATCTAATATTGTAATAAAAAACTAGAAAGTAATCATCTAAAGTCCCCATGTTCAAAACTAAAATCCATGATATGTAACCCTATATAAAATTTCTAATGTTTTAAATAGCAATATTTTCTTACACAATACAAATAGAAAAATAGAAGAGTGTTTTAGTAATAATATATTTTTTCAACCCTTATTATTTATAAAATTTGTTAGAATATGTTGTAATACTTTTCTAAACTATCATATAAACATAAATGAGGGAAAGGTGTAACACATTTCCAGATGCATGTGTTTGAGATTTTGGGACACATCTCATTTATAAACAATGATCCCAAGACTCCATAACATATAAAAATTGAATTTGAGTACGGTGTACCATTTAGAAAGAATTTTTATAGAGAATACACAGGGGAAAACCACAACACAAATTCAAACATTCATAAATATAAAACATGAGATGTTTACACTCATAAGTGATATTCCCAAAAATATGAATTAATAACTACCAAAATATTACTAAAATATATGAAAATTTATAGTATACTAAGACTATATCAACTGAATTGTTTCACAAATATATTTAAATGAAAAATACATATATGGTATACATATCCTTTATAATAATGAAAAGCTAGAAGAATACAATAATTTGTGATCTAATAAAGGAAAAACACAATGAAAATCACGGTTTTAGTAAATCTATCTCAACCTCATTATACATTATCATCCCAAAATAGCACCAAACAAAAAACAATAACCTTAATTTGTTATAGAACTTAGAGTCCCTAATTGTACCACTAACCCTAATATCTTATATTTTATCAGTTAATAATATATTCTAATAATATATAATATAACCAATTAGATTAGCCTTGAAATATTTTAATTTATGATATGAGAATGTCATAGAGTATGGTATAAATGAAAAAATTTTCATATTTTTGGCCATGTATTAGAATTTATTAGGAGGAATGATATGGAAATATCATGCCCCTTCCCAGTATTATCTTATAATATGATATATTGATATCATATTATGTTTTGATAATTTTATAATATTAATATAACACCATATTATTTATGGAGAATCGGAATTTCTTAACATTTGGTAATTCAATATAATTTTTTTTATCAATTATAAATTATTTTAAGATGAAATGTATTGGAGATTAAATTCCCTTAACCGTTATGTGAATGTTCAAATGTTTACAAACACATTAAATGTAAAGAATTAACTAAACATCATATAACATATTAGAAAATCCTATGAAATGATTGGAAGTGTCATGAGGTCTATATAAAAGAGGCAGTGCCCATTATAATTGTGTTAGATCTTGGATAAACTATTATAATTTAAATCATAGGAATATCTCTCCTCCTATATACTTTCCACTAATGGTACTAGCATATCAGGGTTTGATAGAGGGTAATTCCTTAGTGTTGGGAAATTTAGACATGACCATGGATAAATCATAGAGGAAGTAACTCAATGGATTCTTATAGGCAGTCCTCATGAAGGATATGATTAAATAAAATGCATGTTCTAGTATTTTTTGAATGAAACATGTTATATATTTATTTTATATGTTATTATATTACATATAATGTTGATATTTTTTAAAGTATCTAATGTCTTCCACCACATTTTAAAACTATTATTTAATACTTAGAAATACTTTAGCGGTGTCTGATATTTACCATTCTTCTTGATTCATAAAATTATGTTTGAAATAAAGGATATATTTATATCATATATTGATAATTGAATGGGGTATATATTTTATTGATTAAAAGTGGATTTCATATTTCTTATCAGAAAAATGATATATTTATTTTCTATTTACCTCACTATATTGTATGGATTGGTATATTATAAAAGATATCATATGCTGTGATATGGTGTCGCCGTAAAATATAGAATATCATCGGTGGTGACAATGTCTAAATTCATCATTTCCAAATATATTATATTATTATATGGGTTGTTTTAATGTGTGATAACACCCATTATCACCTATGATGGATATAGCCTCATATTTTCAAGGTGATATCAAGTGACCAATAAACTACATCTCAAGGACACATAGGGAATGTAATAGTGATCAATTATCTATTAAAAAATACGATAGATAAATTCATCAACTAGTATGATAGGTCATTCAAAAATTCATAAAACATGATTCAATTTTTTACTTAATTAGATTATGTGATTTACGAAATATCATAAAATATTATATACAGATTTTTTCCATATTTTCAAATATGAAATGAGTTATACAATTTATTAAATGTATATAAATTATTAAAAACATATATTGGGAAATTAATTTTATTTATAATATTTTTATTAATTAATTAATTATAAAATTTTTATACAAAAATATTATGTTTTATTGAATCATGTAAATTTACAACTGTCAAATTATCACAAAAATCATTCATTTGGGTATGAAGAGGGACATTAAACACCCCAATTTTTTTTTGGTATTTGTGATTTTGGTTTAATTTACACATAAATGTTTAAAATTTGGAAATATATTAAAATATTTTTATTTATTTATGAATTATTCAAATAGGTAAATATAAAATATATATATTAAGGCTTTTTTGTAAAATTATTTAATAAATTAAAAAAGTTATTTTTGGAATTTTTGGTACATGGTTTAAATATAATAAAATGTGAGATATTTTTCTTAAAATTTGTACAAAAATTTTGAGTTATTTATTTTTTGATGAATGTTTTTATAAAATATATCATATATATAATGTGAATTGGTTCATATAAAGAACATGAAAATTATTATTTGAAAAATTTATATTGGATAAAAGTAAATTATCAAACTGTATCCATTCAAAAATTATGTTGTTTTTATATTATTTAATTTATGAATTTTTTATAATTTTTTATCTCACGTTTAAATAAATAAATAAATCATTTAATTTTTTTATTCCATTCATTAATCATAGATAAGATTTATATATTTTTCATTGATATTTGATTTAGATTAAAGATGATAAATTTTATTTATAGATTTACATATATATGTATAAAGAGTTTCAATTCGAGTACAACAATTGATCTTATGGATTGATATGGGATTCAGAACTATATCATTCGAATAATTCATAACTATAAAGGGACTACATAGATAACATGGTGAGGCTGATTCTAATTTAAAATACCAATGTTATATACCTTAAAAAATTGAACTCTTTTTATAACCATGATCATCTAATTTTGTAGTTTTAAAAAAATTTGGGTGCCCTTTGTAACATCCTGATTTTTTAGAAGGAAACATTATATATGATAGTGTACACGATACGCCACATTGAACATAAATGAACTATATTTTTTTAAAGGATACAATTAACGTAGCTTTTAGAATGGTAGGAATGGAAATTATTAACAAAATTATGACAATATTGTTTAATTATGATTATATAATTATTTTACCAATTAATTATAAATTAATGAAAAAATTCCTTTAAAATAATGGATATATTTTTCTAAAAAAACTATTTAAATTTTCAAAACACTGTTTTATTCCAATATGATTATAAATCACCCTTGAGGGATAATAATAATGGAATATATAATAAATATATATATATATTAATATTTTACATTGAACTTATGTATTTTCTATTAATGATAATTGAACAAACAGAATTTTATGAATTAAAGAAGTATTTTTAAGAACAATCAATTTTCAGCCTTTTGACAGAGTAATTTTTTTAATATTTTTTGGTACTTTAATAATTTATATATGAAAAAATAAACCTATTATATGATATATTAGTATCAAAATATACCTAGGTTTACATTTTGTTAGTTTTCTGATGAGTATCATTTTTAGATGAATAATAAAAAATACAGCATTTTAATTGAAAATTTCTTTTTCAGAAAATTCATTTATATTGATAAATTATATATTATAATGGATTTAAATTATAATTAGATAAATTTGTTATTATTTAATCCATTTTCCTAATTAGAATACATTTCAAATTTAAAAAAGATAGAAAACCATTGTTATCTTTCAAATAGTTTTACATTAAAAACATGTTTTCTTGATCTGTTAAAGGGATTAATTTAAAAATAATTTCTTCCACATCGATATTTTGAATATTGGAAAATAAATTCCATATTTTTTATTCTATTTTAGAAATTTATTAATTATTTCCATTTTATTTTTAGAAAAATTTTGAATAACCAATTTAGTAATATTTTTATTAACACAGTAATGGGTATATCAAGAAATTAACGGTAAAAATAATATTGAAATTTATTATACCATTTATCTATAACATGTAAAATTTTCATCTTTTGTGTTATTTTTTTACCATAATCATAATTGTACAATTTTTCTGAGCTCATGGTGCCACATGGATTAAATTAAAGCTATTGTATTATTTTATTCATTAAAAAGTCAATTTTGTCACAGTATTGTTTTTAACAAATAAAATATTTTTATATGGGGTTATATAAGGGATATATATAAATATAAATAGTATTTATAAAAATTATTTTTTTATCTACATCATGGTATTTTAATTATAATTTTTTGGAATGAAATAATTAAATTATATTTTTTAAAAAATTATGATGTAGTAATTAATTCATTATTAAAAGAATCAAATAAATGATATTTAAAATATTAAAATAAAAAAAATTCATATAATTAATGTCATAAATTTTTTTATCAATGTGTGGACATGTTGGAGACTATTTAATAGAGTTTTTTCAAGGATATCATGTTTTTATGATATTTTTAAAAATTTAAGTAATGAATAGTGTTGAAATTGACATTAATGATATTCTAAAATAAATAATATTTTGTTAAATGAAATAAACACCACAATAATATTTGAACAAATAATTGTTTTATGTAATAAAACTTCATATATTACTCATTTAGGTTTCTTTTAGATGGTCATAGTAATTATATTAACCCTCAATGTGTATTTTACATGATAACACGATAAGAGTTAAAAGGGTGAAATAAAAGATAAAAAATAGATAATGACTAAAAAATATTTAAAAAAAATTAAACATTCAATGTATTTGGGGATTCGACTCAAAATAATCATATATTATAAATAAATAATTTTGGAGCCATTTTCATTAGAAAATCAATTTATATTAAATAAATATTTTTCCATGAGTTCCACTCCCCTATCCAATAAAATTTACCTCATTCTTAACTATTGTTAAAATTTTAAAACGTAATTTTTCGGCTAATATATGCCCTAAAAACATACTAGAATATCTACCCACAATCTAGTGGCCTATATTTAGTCATAACACTCACCTTAGATGTGTTAAGGTGTTAATCAAATGAGATCACACGAAAAACGTATAATATATTTAATTTAGTTTTTGTAATTTATTTCTTCTTCCACTTCCTTTAAATATTGTGAATCCATGATGAAAATAACTCTAATATAGTCAATATAATGATATTTTATTATGTTAATATACTCACATAAATCCATATCCAATTCCATCATATGGTGAAAAATTAATCGTTTTTGCGTATGTGTGAACTATCACCTCCACGAACTGATATAATTAGTTTTCTATTACCATATATCATTATGGGTTATAATAATGGAATTATTATTTATATATTATATTCATGAATTATATACAATTATAATTTAAAAATATCTCATATCTCATTATTATATTCCATTCACATAAAAATGATGATGTAGTTCGTACATACGTGTGAGCTATCACCTCATTGAAGCAATGTGGTTCATTTTTAATAACCACATCACACGAATAATTTATTTATGTATTTGTATATATTAATATGACATTAATGATATTTTTATTATTATGTGAAGATAAAATTATTATTATGTTATTTCCATAATTATCATTGAAAAAAAAACATTACTCATGTGTATGTACGGTCTACCATCTCTATGATTATAACAGATTTCATTTTTCACAACCATACATAATTTTTTTACTAAAAATTATAGTTAAAATATCAATATAATAAAAAAATACCATAATATTATTGTAGATATTAGAGATTAATAAACACTTGGACTATTTACATCACCGCAAAGCCACTTTGGACACAAGTTCCAACTATCGACAAAACATATGACATGAACATAAAAAATTAAGTAATTGTTTAAATAGGAAAATAATTTATATAAACAGAATAACAAAATTAAAAATTTTCATATATTAAATAAATAATTAATATACGTTTATTATTTTGGAATATAAGGATTATATGTGATGATTCAAACACATGTTAAGAGACTCTTTAACTAAAAACAAAAATTTAAATGTTTTAATGATTTATTTTCTAAATATTTCACTTTCATATACATATTTTTCCAATGGGTTTTATGATTTTAATTATATGATCATTGATATTTTATATTGTTAATTTTATAATTTCTCCTAAATTTTACAATGTGTTATAGGACACTATGATCAAAAATTAAATGTTTTTATATCTAAAAATGGATTTTTAGAAATGAATAAATTATTTCAAATACATGGAATTTTGTTTAACATATACAGAATGAATGTAATTTATTTCACTCCTAATGATTTAATTATTTAATATTCCATTTTATATATTTATAGTTATTTCAAAATAAAATTGTTTCTTTATTATGTGTGAGTTTTTTATATTTTAAAAGTTGTTTTTAAGTGAAAAGGATATTTTGATATCTGAATGTGTTTAACACATGGGTTTAAAAGATTTTTCGATGATTTTATAAATTATTTTCAAAAAAGTAATTATATATGAGGGGTTAAACCACATAATATATCATGTTTGAGATCCATATATCTTATTCAATGTGTTCACCCCCGAAAATAAGTCAGGAAAATGGGTGTTCCTGATATAGCTTATTTGAAGTGTGAGCCCCGTTATAGCTCTCCAATGCATTTGGTAATCCAGTTATAGAATAAGACTTTATGGTTATTCCATTTGTAATGGTGAATGTAACAGTGATATACAAAATATTTCCCAATTCACTTATGTAATTTTTTTTATTTCAAATGAGTTCTTTGAAAAATGATTTTAATCGGTTTTCAATTTTTCTATGGACTAATGGTTTTATTTATTTATGTACCTTATTGTGAATTTTTTTCTCATCCAATGTATTTATATTTTCTCATAGGTATTATGATTGGTAGAGGAAAATAATATTACATGATATAAGAATTGATGATGTATCTCAAAAACACGTTATTTTTTATATGAATAAGGATTCCATTGTGTGAGTAAATTGACACTGAGTATAAGTTTCCACGTGTAATGCAAGGGTCAACATTGTAATTGTTTTTCCACATTATCTAAATATTAAAACTCAAAAATCCCTAAAATCTGAATTCTTGTTCAAAAATAGAAAAAAAGTTATGATTATGGTCAGGAATTTAGAATTTTTTTTGAAGGATGGTTTAGGTAACATTGGATAATAGGATGTCTTCTTAAGAGTTATAGATATCATCACGAGTTTATAATTTTCTGGTTGATCATAATTTCAGTGTCTATAAAACCTTTTGTGCATTTATGTAATGAAATTACATGGTTGTTAACAGTATTTTAAGATACATTTATTTTAGAGGTAATTATAGATTATAATGTTTTTGGGTAAAAAAATGATATGTATGTGAAAAAAATTTGAAATTAAAACATGATATGTACATTATAACAATTTTATTATATTTTGGGAATGATATAAGAAATATATTGTTTTTATAAAAGGATAATGTGCTGGTTGGGTGATAACCTATCACATCTGGCAAGAACATAAGGATATAACAGACAAATGAAGGAAGAAGGGCGTGCATCACCTACCACTATAACATTGGATGTCTTGGTTAGAATGAATTTTTATTTTTTGTTAAAAAATTTTAGGATTGAAAAACAAATTTATTTTGGGAACATAGATTTTATCGAATAGATAACCATGGGATAAGAAAATGATTTGTTGATTATGTGATTAATGTTATTTTAGAATATGTTCATTATTTTGAAAATTCTATAATATTGAGGTAAATATAATACTCTGGGAATTCATTGGCTAAATAAAGGTTGAATTTTATTTTAGTGGAAAATATGATTTTATGGTTATTCATGACATTTATGGAAATGTATAGCACACATAAAGCTTATATTATTTATGAAATTGATTTTTTTATATGATACATAAAGACTGATTGATTTTATTTGATGATAACTGTTAAAATTTTTCTTGGAATACTATCGTATCAAATATATATATATATATTGATCTTCAATATTTGCTTATATTATTTTGAGGAATTTTATGGGAAATTATTTCTTGAATGGTCTACGTTGAACATTAGGATTTACTAATGTATTTTGGATATTGAATTAGATTTTCATCATATAATACTTATTATTTTTAGGGAATTTCCTTGTCTTGTAATAACCATTTTTTTTGTATGATGTGTTTTGAAATGATAAATATATAGTTAATCTTACGTGGAACAAGTAATTATCTAGATGTTGATACTAGTTCTTCTTTCATAACAAATTCATCTTGAATACTAATTATTTAGAGAAAAAGAGAAATTCGTAGTGTAATTTGATATAAGGATGAAGCTCTACATGTAACATAAGTATATTTCCTTATTTTCATAGTCCATGTAATAAAATATGTATTAAACAATATAAAAAGGATATCTGAAAAAAAATATTATCCATTTACTTTTCATTTTAGTAAATCTGTGACCTTTTAATTAATCAAATATTATTGGTCTTTTCATTATTAAATTTATCGTGATCATGTTCTCTATCACTTTCAGTCTGAAATTGATAGTTATTTTTCACATTAATGACTATGTTTTTCCACATGAAGCACTAGTTTGTGTTTTCTTAGCATACATTCGTAGTAATGTTTCGTTCTTTTAAAGTGTATGTTTTATAATTATTTTTTTGGTGTGGGATTTCAATAAAAGTAATCTGAATAGTCGAACCATGGTTAAAAAAATCTCAATTTAAAATTGAGAGGACATAATTTATTAAATTTGTGGATAATATAAGATCCTTAATTCATAAAAGGAAACACTATGTATGATAGCATATAATATAAAATACACAAAGCTTAAATGAACATATAAATATTACTATTTAAATGTTAGAATTAAAATATCAATTATAATAGAATGAATTATAGAGAACCTACATTTCTTACATTCTTATTACATCATTTTTAAAACAAACAAAACAAAAGAGTTATACAACCAATATATAAGATCTAGTGTCTTCTTAAAATTAATATCATACACAACTTTTACATAATAAAACATAACCATTTATTTAATTCCTTCTTCTCTAGCTTCATAGAGGTCTTCACAATCTCCATAATAAAAGTAATCAAATGAGGATATATATAAGAAATTTTTATGATAAAATCCAAATAAGATGATATTTAATAATTTGAAACAGTATTACAATGATTGAGAAAAATCATTATCATTATAACATAGGCATAAGATCATAATCATTAGAGGAATCTTTAATAAAAGGCTTGGAATTTAGCAATAAATTAAAATGAAACATCATGTCATAGTGTTAACTAATACACATAGTTTTGAACAAATATAGCATTATTTTTATGAATATATCACTCATGTCATGATTCACATAATATTACGCAATGAATTGGAGCTCTATATAATTTCGTGCCCACCCACCACATCATAAAATTTACATAATCATGCTTGATACAAATAATGTTTATCAATCCTAGAAATAAAATAAACCATGGTAAGGAATGGATTTCATTTCAAAAACCATAAATTCATAACCATTGGGTTCTAAAATTAATGAGTGAAATAAAATACATGATATAAGAATCATCAACATTGAGTGACGGAGAAAAAATATCGAGAAGTAAAAATTGTTTTTTTTTTAAAAATTGTTTTTTGGAAGACATTATGTTTTTAATAAACACTATTAGAAAAACTTTATATCCCTTAAAAGTTAATATAATGTTGAATAAATTATATTTATCAAAATGTCAAAATGAACATAGGGTGAAAGAGGTAAAACCCAAAGAAATAGGGTTATGTTGTAGAATTACCCTTACCTTATGTATAAATTATTTCTTCACATTAAAATCAAATAGATTCACAATAGTTCAATAAATTAACAAATAAAAAACTCATCTACATTATTTTTTTCGATTTGGATTTATTAATTTCATTTATTTTATTTTTATGTGTTATAGTGTTTAATTTTTTAGTTCAGAAGCCTTCATTTTAACGATTTTCGCGATTGGTTTGCTTGTATATGTCACGACCCATCCTCGGGGCCCGTGCCGTGACTACCCCAAGCCCGCCTTCCATAGGCCAGGGGATGGCGACTAGCACTAAAGGCATAAAATGCCGATAACTGGGAAGGAATTTCCTTTATAATAGAAAACAAGCACCACAGAGTACAAGCGGAAACAAAACACTAAGTACAAAAGAAAAGATGAAAAGTAAATGGGCCAGAATAAAAACCCAAAAGAAAGTACAACTACTACTGAACAAGGTACAACAGAAAAAAAGAAAAACAGCTGGAAGAGGGAAGCAGCTCTTGGGTCGTCCTCCTCGGGTCCTACCTGAAGGGTAGGTACAGATAGCGCAGCTCCTGGTCGTCCACCTCGGATCCTACCTGAAGGGTAGGTACAGATAGCCTCCTCTACGCTCTCGTTTGTCAACCTCCTCTGTGAGTCGTCTCGTCGTGTAGTCGACCTCCGGGTACGGACTCGTCGTGTAGTCCACCTCCGGGTACCGACTCGTCGTGTAGTCCACCTCCGGGTACTGACTCGTCGTGTAGTCCACCTCCGGGTACCGACTCGTCCTGTAGTCCACCTCTGGGTACCGTCCAGTCCTCGAACACTCGGCCTCCGTCAGCACTGCCCGTCGTCTGCAACAAACACAATGAGGTGCGGGCATAGCCCGTGCAGGGGTGAGTATAACGATACTCATTAGGGACCTCGAGACCCTCAAGGTCTCACTAAACTAACAAGGATAACCACAAGAAGATCTCAACAGATAACCTCTGCTTAGATATATGCCCATACATATACCTACGTTATCAAGTAACCCATCTCAGTCATGAGAAAACACAAGGATTGTGAAATCAATGGATAACCACTACCCAGGTATATGCCCATACATATACCTAAGTTATCAAGTTACCCATCTCAATCATGAGGTAAACACAAAGGTCAAAAGTCTCAGCTCAAACCAGGATTTTCATTATCGAAACCGTAACTGCTGAAGAGCTCCGTCTCTGGAGTGTACAGTGGCCCTGTCACGACTCCGAGGTACTGCTCACTAACCTAAGACTGATGAGGTACTCCTCCTGTTGAGTAATGCGGGTTTGCAGCCAACTACCGGGCGCTCCGTCCGCTGAGGGTCTATCGCCAAATACCGGGCGCTCCCACTAATAGCCTATAGAGGTACTCCTCCTGTCGAGTACCGCGGGTTTGCGGCCAACTACCGGGCGCTCCGTCCGCTGTGGGTCTGTCGCCAAATACCGGGCGCTCCGTCCACTGGGCTAGTCGACTCACTCCAAGTCGAGTCGGTCAAGCAGTCGTCAGGTCTCAGCCGGCTACACGGTCTTCGTACTCCGCACGCTCATCTCCGAGAGGGTCCGTTCCACGAGCTACTGGTTGATACTCCAAGTATCACAAAGTCCCACAAAGAAGTATCTCAAAGGACCACCTAGTCATATGGGTCTCAATACAACATACGGCACGTTAATCAGACGCCCGATCTGTGAGTTATTAGCCTTTTCGTCCCAGGGGCCCGGTTGGTTTCGTGTGCGAACCAATCCGGCCGTAACTCAACTATACCCCGAACACTCATAGGGTATACTCATAGGGACCGTTTCTCAACGAGATCACCAACGCCGCTGACGGTTCGTCAAACGAACGTTCTGTCAGAAAGGTATCAGCTTTTCCGTTCCAGGGCCCCGATTGGATTTCGGTGCGATCCAACCCGGACACTATCCAACTGCATCCAAATCTCGGAGAAAGATGCCAAAAGTTCCGTATCATCAACAGGAACTCAACGCAATAGACGACGTGTCAATCGGACGCCCGGTCTGAGAGATATTGGCTTTTTCGTTTCAGGGGCCCAGTTGGATTTCGGTGCGATCCAACCCGACCGCACTCTGTTGGCATCCAAACCTCGAGCGGAGTAAGCCAAAAGATCCGTCTTACATAGAGAAATTCAACGAAACAGACGGCGCATCAATCAGACGCCCGGTCTGTTATTTATTGGGCTTTCCGTCTCACACCCACCCTGGGAAGCTTACCAGGAGGTCACCCATCCTGATCACTACTCTAGGCCAAGCACGTTTAACTATGGAGTTTTAACCACGTAGGCTCCCGAAAAGGAAGGTGAACCTTGAGTATAGTGTACTGAAACGACGGTCTCGATCAAAGGATCGTGTTGCCACTGTCGGCGAGTCGTTTGGAGGCCCGTAGCCCAAGATACGTGCATTTGACCGAAAGTGGTCTGAAACTGGGGGTCTGGGCCCGGGCCGACCCAGCCCGACCCCTCTGGGTCGGCCGAACCGGGTCGACCCGCCCCGGGCGGCGACCCGGCCCGACAACCCGGCACGGCTCAGAAAACCCGGCCCGGCCGGCAACGCGGCGGCGCGGGCCAGCTCGGAGGCGCGGCGGCGCGGGCCGGTGCGGCGGCGCGGGCCGGTACGGCGGCGCGGTCCGGCGCGGCGGCGCGGTCCGGCGCGGCGGCGCGGTCCGGCGCGGCGGCGCGGTCCGGCGCGGCGGCGCGGTCCGGCGCGGCGGCGCGGTCCGGCGCGGCGGCGCGGTCCGGCGCGGCCTGGGCCCCGTTCGGGTGCCGCGCGCGGGGGACAAAGCCCCCCCCCCCCCCCCTTTGAGAACCGCGACCCCTTAATTGGGGCCGCTTTTGAGACCCGGCCAGGGGAAATTAATTCCCCTGGTCTCCACTGTCCGGCCGGCCCCCACTGGCCGGCCGGTTTCGCCAGCAAGGACCGGCGACGGTCGGTCCTTCCTTCGCTGACTCCGGTGGCCCGGTGCCGACCGCCGGTCATCTTACTCCGCCGCGGCCCGGAACCGGCCGCGGCCTATGCCGTCCGACGCGATACGACGACATCACTTCCCTCCGCCGCGGCCCCGCTCCGGCCGCAGTGCCTTTGACTTCCTTCGACGCGACGCAACGACGTCGCGTTCTTGGATTTCTTTCCACGGCGCGGCGCAACGGCGCCGCACAATAATTGTCGTGTGATTCCTGCATGGTGCGACGGCACCACGCCATCCCATTCCATCCGCAAGGAAACAATTATGAACATAGGAGGGGGGTTCAGCCGTGTTGGTGCGGTCCGGGCCCCCCTCTCGTTAGACAATAACATTTAATCCTTTATCCTCGAAGTTCGACATTCTAGAATCAATAATGGAAAATAAATAAATAAAATATCAACAATCCCCTACCTCGGATTCAAGTGCGGAGCATGCCAATCAAGCCGCAGAAGACTAGCATCGCGGAGGTCGGGCGTCGCGGAAATTGAGCGTCGTTTCCATTGATGTCGAGGTGCATCCGAAGAGTTACGTCGGTGGAGAAGCTTCGTAAGCTGACAAAGATAGTCCGAGGAGGAAACGACGTCTCCTTTCGTTGACACGGGAATAAGGTCGAAGAAGTGGCGTCGTCGATCTTCGGAAACACACCGGCTATGAAGAAGAGAAGCGGTGTTCTTCGTCGGAGCTTATGTGTTCTTCGTCAAGGTTGAAGAAGATGGAGAGAGATTCTCAAAATCTCTCAAGGTGGAAATGGAGACCGACCCAAAATAAAGTAAGCTTAAACCTTATTGTATTTACACAACAAAACATTTGAATTTCAAAAGATAAGAAATGAACCATTAATTCGTAGAATTAATTCAACGAAAGAAACAGCTCATTTAATTTACGAAAAAAAACCGCCCAATTAAATGGTCTGTTAAGAATTTAAGAAAACGCATCAGTTGACTTTCATAAAGACGGGTTTTCACGGGTGAATTACTTAGGGGAAAGAAACGGAGGGGCTCTTGTGGGCCCCACCTCACAAATATCCTACCAAGAGGGTAGGATATTTCTGGATAGTACCCTATCCGATTCAACTCATATTAAGCCGCTTTTAAGGGGCTTCAAATGGCTTCCAAGTGGCTTAAGTGAAATAAAATAAAGTGGTCGCAAAATTATTTTATTTCTTAACTTTAAGCCCGAAAATTAAAAACCACACCCGAGAAAACGCAACTCCGGAAGAGGCGTTTCTAAGCAATTATCGGCATTTCGATTCCATCGGTGCTCTCAGAATTCGATTCCGAGCACCGGTTCAAAAGTTAGAAAAACTCGCTCGTCCGTTCACTGAACGTACCTGAGCCAAAATTCGGAAATTGATTCCGGGCACACCGGGCCTCGGAATCAGGCGCCGTCAGAAACTGCGTTCTTGTAAAATTCCAAAGAAAATTAAAAAAAATTCCTTGAAATTTACGGGTCTTTAAATTACTCCCACCACAGGGCTTTACGTCCCCGTAAAGTTTCACCACGAACTTAGGGAAACAAAGCGGTATTGAGCACGCATCTGAGCCTTATGATCCCATGTGCTCACCTGGAGGTTCCCGCGCTGCCAAAGAAAGTGCACAATAGGAATCGACCGTCCTCCTAGGATCCACTCCTATCGATCCTCGATCCCTACCGGAACCTTCGTAGAAGACACTCATCGCCACCGTCCATCTCCTCATGGTCGATGATATGCGAAGGGGTCGAGCATGTATATCCTCAGTTGGGATACGTGGAAAATGTCATGCACCTAGTGCAACTGAAGTGGATGGGCCAAGCGGTAAACCACCTTGCCTACCCAGCTGAGGACCTAGAAAGGTCCGTTGAACCTCAGATATAACTTGCCTCCCTGGACACATCTCCGAAAACCTTGTCGAGGTGAGACCCGTAACTAGACGTGGTCGTCATCCTCGAACTCCAGAGGTCTCCATTTCTGTTAGAACTAAAACTCAAAACGACTGCTGCTACGAGGGTATGGTTGACCGACTCAACAGTGATCGGTCGCACCCTCCTGGGCAAGAGTTACCCCGCACTGCCTGGGGTTTCCTTTTCCGCCGACCAAGGAAAACCCATCCTGATGTTTTCCTAAAACCGTCAATTTGAGTATGAACAGTTATTGCCCATTCCATACTCAAACTAACGTCGTAAGACCTCGACACTGCCACCAAGAGATTCTAACCAGAACTCCCGCCTCGAGGGTCTGACCACACCGTCGGTGTAAGTGTGATTATCAAGTATCCTCCAAAGGTATCTCCAGACGTGAGGGTCAAGTCCACGACTTACCGGAAACTCTAGGTCTGGAATAAGATTTGTGAAAGAGAGGAATGATTCAAATCAACGTCTGTTACTACAGTAGCTAGTAGTGGACACAGACTGTCCCTTGAATCATTTCTAGAGCCATTGGGTCACACTCCTTGACCACATGCAGCCACACACTTCCTCCTCCCTCCAGCTCCCTGAGTCTGGCGGGAATAACTAAGGCGGGTGGTTGTAGCATGTTAAGATGTACACCACCTCATGCTGCTCTCCTAGCTCTGCCTCCACGTCTGCCGCTTCGCAGACTCATCTCTATTTAATGCTACCTCTTCTTGAAACATTTAACATGCCCGAGTCTCTAAGACTGGCACCGGTTCCTTGTTTCTTACTGCACTGTGCAGTCTTCATCCGCTCCTGGATGAACTGCACCTCCTTTAGTCTCACAAGAGCTGTTATGATTTCTTCTTTGCCGATAAGAGAAATCAGGTCTCATCCCATGGATGAACCACATTCGTTGCCTAATACAGTCAATCCTGACATAAATGATGCATTCATGCCATGGATGACGTCGTAAGGCCTCGACGCAACTACTAAGAGATCCAACTGTCACTCTCGCCTACAAGGGTCGAGTCACACTGTCGGCATCAGTGTGAGGTCACTGGGTCTCCTCCAGTAGGAATCTCAAAAGTGAGGGTCAAGGCAACAGTTTAATCAGGACCACTCAGTATCAACCAAACAAAAAGGACAGGAATGCAAAAAAAGATAAGTGTCTTTTTATTATTGCAACTCATAGTACAAAGACACGAATACAAAAGCATCATGGAACTAGAAGTACAAAGGACGTATCCACTAGTTCCTCTCCTGTCCACCTGCTCTCGGAGCTCCATGACCATAGGCCTCAGCTGCCTGAAGCTGAGCTCTACCATGTCCTCCTGTCCCCTGCGGTCGGAAAGCTGTGAGAAACAATAGAAGCTCTAATCTCTCTCCTGAGCCCCTGCTCGAAGGTTCGGGCCCTGAAGAATGGGTCCCGTACCATATCTGTGGAGTAGCGCGAGAAGTCTGTGAATCTCGATGAGTACTGCGCCACTGACATGCTGCCCTACCGTAGATGAAGTGGCTCCTGTATACGCACCGCTCAAAGGGTGGCTGGTACAAACTCTTCCCGGAACAGGCTCTCGAAGCCTTCCCATAGAAGTGTCGCCTCGTCATGCATCTGAAGCATCAGGCTCCACCATCTGCCTGCTGCTGCCAGAAGAAGGCTGGCAGCTAGGATCACCATGAAATCTATCGGCATCCCCACTAGCCTGAAGACTCTCACCACAGCCTCCAGCCAATCCTCGGCCGCCTGCGGGTCCGTCCCTCCCTAGAACCTGGGTGGCCTCTGGCGCTGGAACTCATGCAGTGCGCTCAAGCGACGTGCATCCTCTGCTGCTGGGGATGGTGGCATCAGTGGCCCAACGGGTAGTAGTACCACTGGTGCCTCCGCTGGTACCTCAACTAGGATAGGGCCCTATACTGAGGCCTCGTCGCTCGGTGGGCTGTCAGTACGTACCACTCTCGGGGCTCTAGCTGGTCATCCACGGGGAGGAATCCTGAAAGAAACAACGTGGCACAGAAAAAAGATTATACCTGGTGAGTTGACCTGGTTTGAGCTGACATTTAAATAAAACTTCTGGAAAACACACACGCAATCAGTGTTTTCGTTCACAAAGTTGGAAACCAGTTGTCAGGGTCCTGGGGTATGGATACGTCGGCCGCCCGCACCAACACTGGACTCCCTGAACTGAAAACCACACTCGGTACTCTTAACACTATTTCTTCATAGAAGGAAACATTAGAGTTATAATTTCTGCGGTAGAACCGAACCCCTTTGATACCAATTTGTCACGACCCGTCCTCAGGGCCCTTGCTGTGAGTACCCGAAGCCCGCCTTCCATAGGCCAGGGGCTGGTGACTAGCACCAAAGGCGTAAAATCCCGATAACTGGGAAGGCATTTCCTTTATAAAAGAAAACAAGCACTACAGAGTACAAGCGGGAAAAAAACACTAAGTACAAAAGAAAAGCTGAAAAGTAAATGGGCCAGAATACAAACCCAAAAGAAAGTACAACTACAACTAAACAAGGTACAACAGCAAAAAGACAAACAGCTGGAAGAGGGAAGCAGCTCCTGGGTCGTCCTCCTCGGGTCCTACCTGAAGGGTAGGTACAGATAGCGCAGCTCCTGGTCGTCCACCTCGGATCCTACTTGAAGGATAGGTACAGATAGCCTCCTCCACGCTCTCGTCCGTCAACCTCCTCTGTGAGTCGCCTCATCGCGTAGTCCACCTCCGGGTACGGACTCGTCGTTTAGTCCACCTCCGGGTACCGACTCGTTGTGTAGTCCACCTCCGGGTACCGACTCCTCGTATAGTCTACCTCTGGGTACCGTCCAGTCCTCGAACACTCGACCTCCATCAGCACTGCCCGTCGTCTGCAACCAACACAATGAGGTGCGGGCATAGCCCATGCAGGGGTGAGTATAACGATACTCAGTAGGGACCCCGAGACCCTCAAGGTCTCACTAAACCAACAAGGATAACCACAAGAAGATCTCAGCAGATAACCTCTACTTAGATATGTGCCCATACATATACCTATGTTATCAAGTAACCCATCTCAATCATGAGGAAACCCAAGGATTGTGAAATCAACAGATAACCACTACCCAAGTATATGCCCATACATATACCTAAGTTATCATGTGACCCATCTCAATCATGAGGTAAACACAAAAAGTCAAAAGTCTCATCTCAAACCAGGATTTTTATTATCGAAACCGTAACTGCTGAAGAGCTCCGTCTCTGGAGTGTACATTGGTCCTATCACGACTCCGAGGTACTACTCACTAACCTAAGACTGATGATGTACTCCTCCTGTCGAGTACTGCGGGTTTGCGGCCAACTACCGGGCACTCCGTCCGCTAAGAGTCTGTGGCCAAATACCGGGCGCTCCCACTAATAGCCTACAGAGGTACTCCTCCTGTCGAGTACTGCGGGTTTGCGGCCAACTACCAGGTGCTCCGTCCACCGTGGGTCTGTCGCCAAATACCGGGCGCTCCGTCCACTGGGCTAGTCGACTCACTCCAAGTCGAGTCGGTTAAGCAGTCGCCAGGTCTCAGCCGACTACACGGTCTCCGTACTCCGCACTCTCGTCTCCGGGAGGGTCCGCTCCACGAGCTACTGGTCGATACTCCATGTATCACAAAGTCCCGCAAAGAAGTATCTCAAAGGACCACCTCGTCATAGGGGTCTCAACGCAACAGACGGCGCGTCAATCGGATGCCCGGTCTGTGAGTTATTAGCCTTTTCGTCCCAGGGGCCCGATTGGTTTTGTGTGCGAACCAATCCGGCCGTAACTCAACTATACCCTGAACACTCATAGGGTATACTCATAGGGACCATTTCTCAACGAGATCACCAATGCCGCTGACGGTTCATCAAACGAACGTTCTGTCAGAAAGGTATCAGCTTTTCCGTTCCAGGGGCCCGGTTTGATTTCAGTGCGATCCAACCCAGCCACTATCCAACTGCATCCAAATCTCAGCGAAAGATGCCAAAAGTTCCGTATCATCAATAGGAACTGAACGAAATAGACGGCGCGTCAATCGGACGCCAGGTCTGAGAGTTATTGGCTTTTTCGTTCTAGGGGCCCGGCTGGATTTCGGTGCGATCCAACCCGACCGCACTCCGTCGGCATCCAAACCTCGAGCGGAGTAAGCCAAAAGATGCATCTCACTTAGAGGAATTCAATGAAACAGATGGTGCGTCAATCGGACTCCCGGTCTGTTATTTATTGGCCTTTCCGTCTCACACCCACGCTATGAAACTTCCCAGGAGGTCATCCATCCTGATCACTACTCTAGGCCAAACACGCTTAACTATGGAGTTTTAACCATGTAGGCTCTCTAAAAATAAGGTTCACCTTTAATATAGTATACCGAAACGACCGTTTCGATCCAAGGATCGCGTTGCCGCTGACGGCGAGTCGTTTGGAGGCCCGTAGCCCAAGATACGGGCATTTGACCGAAAGTGGTCTGAAACTGGGGGTCTGGGCCCGGGCCGACCCGACCCGACCCCTCCTGGGTTGGCCGAACCCGGTCGACTTGCCCCGGGCAGCGACCCGGCCCGACGACCTGGCCCGGCTCGGAAAACCCGGCCCGGCCGGCGGCGCGGAGGCGCGGCGGCGCGGGCCGGTGCGGCGGCGCGGTCCGGTGCGGACCGGCACGGCGGCGCGGTCGGGGCGCCGTTCGGGAGCCACACGCGGGGGGAAAAGCCCCCCACACTTTGAGAACCGCGGCCCCTTAATTGGGACCTCTTTTGAGACCCGGCCGGTTTCGCCAGCTAGGACCGGCGACGGCCGGTCCTTCCTTCGCCGACACTGGCGGCCCGGTGCTGGCCGCCGTTCATCTTGCTCTGTTGCGGCCCGGAACCGGCCGTGGCCTATGCCGTCTGGCGCGATGCGACGACATCACTTCCCTCTGCCGCGGACCCACTCCAGCCGCGGCGCCTTTGACTTTCTTCGACGCAACGCAACGGTGTCACGTTCTTGGATTTCTTTCCACGGCGCTGCGCGACGGCGCCGTGCAATAATTGCCGTGCGATTCCCGCGTGGTGCGATGGCACCACGCCATCCCGTTCCATCCGCAAGGAAACAATTATGAACATAGGAGGGGGGTTCGGCTGTTTTGGTGCGGTCCGGGCCCCCCTCTCGTTAGACAATAACATTTAATCCTTTATCCTCGAAGTTCGACATTCTAGAATCAAGAATGGAAAATAAATAAATAAAATATCAACAATCCCCTACCTCGGATTCATGTGCGGAGCACGCCAATCAAGCCGCGGAAGACTAGCGTCGCGGAGGTCAGGCGTCGTGGAAATCGAACGTCGTTTCCGTTGACGTCGAGGTGCGTCCGAAGAGGTACGTCGCTGGAGAAGCTTCGTAAGATGATGGAGATAGTCCGAGGAGGAAATGATGTCTCCTTTCGTTGACACGGGAAGAAGATCGAAGAAGCGGCGTCGTCGATCTTCAGAAACACACCGGCTACGAAGAAGAGAAGCGGCGTTCTTCGTCGGAGCTTAAGTGTTCTTCGTCAAGGTTGAAGAAAATGGAGAGAGCTTCTCAAAATCTCTCAAGGTGGCAAAGGAGACCAACCCAAAATAAAATAATCTTAAACCTTATTTTATTTACATAACTAAACATTTGAATTTCAAAAGATAAGAAACGAACTATTAATTCGTAGAATTAATTCAACGAAAGAAATAGCTCATTTAATTTACGAAAAAAAACCACCCAATTAAATGGTCTGTTAAGAATTTAAGAAAACGCATCAGTTGACTTTCATAAAGATGGGTTTTCGTGGGTGCATTACTTAGCAGAAAGAAACGGCGGGGCTCGTGCGGGCCCCACCTCAAAAATATCATACCAAGAGGGTAGGATATTTCTGGATAGTACCCTATCCGATTCAACTCAGATTAAGCCGCTTTTAAGTGGCTTCAATTGGCTTCCAAGTGGCTTAAGTGAAATAAAATAAAGTTGTCGCAAATTTATTTTATTTCTTAACTTTATGCCCAAAAATTAAAAACCACACCCGAGCAAACGCAACTCCGGAAGAGGCGTTTCTAAGCAATTACCGGCGCTGCGATTCCATCAGTGCCCTCAGAATTCGATTCTGAGCACCGGTTCAAAATTTAGAAAAACCCGCTCGTCCGTTCACTGAACGTACCCGAGCCAAACTTCGGAAATTGATTCCGGGCACACCGGGACTCGGAATCAGGCACCGTCAGAAACTGCGTTCTTGTAAAATTCCAAAGAAAATTTTAAAATCATTTCCTTGGAATTTATGGGTATTTACAGTATACATGAATGGAAGTTCATGTAAAATGTAATTAAAAAACCAAAAATGATATTATATATTATGAATGATCATAAATAAGTTTAAATTTTATTATGATTAAACTTTTTATAAGGTATTAGGTTGATTAATTCGATAAACGTTAACGATGATCATTTTAGATTGATTTTGACGGTTTTTCAATCACAACAAATACGATTTGTTTATTCATTTGGAATTATTTATAAATGTTAATTATAGAAAAATAAGATGGGATATGTAATAAAATTTAGAATATTATTTCAAACAGTTAATGGTTTTAATAAAATTCAGGTATTTGTTAATAGAAAATTAAAGTGTGTCACCCATGATGTAGGTAACTTCACACATCATGGGAAATGATTTCCTTTTTATAATAATTGAGAGAGATATGAAGGATATTGATTAATTATTTTCAGTTAACATGATATAATTATAGTATATCAATGATACTAGAGTTATTTTCCCTTTTGAATAATATAAGGAGAATATAAGAGAAAAAAATAAATGAAATTTAAAAGAAAATAAAAGAAAAAGATGAGGATTTTACCTTTAAATATCTCTTTCTTGAGAACTTCCTTAGAAAAAAGATGTTTCACTTCTAGAGAGACAAATAGATCCTAGACGTGGAAGGGTGATTGGGGAGTAGTTTGGTTAGAATTTGGATAAGGCTCAAATCTTGAGATGTGTGAGGAGAAGAGAGAGTGATGGGTGGTATTTAATGTGGTGGAGAGGGGTGTTTTCTCATTATTTTAATCCATAGTTTTTAATTTTTTCTCATCAATTTGAATAGTTTTATAATTTTATCTAAATATAATAAAATAATTAATGGTGGTTCGATATTAATGTTCTTACATCATCCTTGTATCAATAATGACTAAAAGATTCTTGTATTTAGCATTTACAAAAATAATATCATATTTTACTATTCATAAACACTCATGTATTTTATAAAAATACCAAAATATAACCCTAAAAATTTCTTAACAAGTATAATTCAAAAATGAACTCCATTTTATGAAAATAATTTTCTAAATATGACTAATTTAATTTATAATTAAAATCATCACTAACTAGGAAAATACAAATTTTAATACTATAACTCATTTTATAACTCGTTCAAAATATAAAAAAGGTAATATAATATTAAACTAAAATAATAAATCATAAACATAATAATTATGAATATATTTAATGAAAATAAATTATCATCTAAATTATAAATTATTCATAAAATTTTGATTAAATTTTATTGACATACCAAAATACCAACACATAATTAATAATTTTTTAAACATTTATTTACAGACTGTGATATATAGTTATAAATTTATTTTATTTATAAAATTCCTAATTTTATTAATCATTAACGGGTTATTTTACTATTCATTTGGCTGGTTTACATTTCATACTGGTCATTTTACTATTCTTAATGTCAAGATATTATTTTCTAAGTATTGGATCCTAAATTTCCAGAAATACTTTTTATATAATTAATTCATAATTTATAAGGTATTTATTATGATATATATTTTATTTTATGTGATTTATACTATATTAAAATGTTTTAATAAGGGAGATATTCCACTGATAAAATTATGTGTTGTTACATTCATCCCTCGATTAAAATTTCAGCCTGGAAAATTCATTTTACATAAATAGCTGATGGTACTTCTCCTTCATCGCCACCTCCAGTAACAAATTTTCTTCATCATACCCATGGTTCCTCCAGAACACATTGACAATGTGATGTATTTCTTCATATAATCATTATCGATTAGGCCTAGAATTTTTACTAGTTGCTCCTCATAAAACAGATAAAATTTCAACTATAACACCTCTGAGTTTAGTATATGTGATGGGTATGGTATGCACTTCTTTAAGTGTGATATGTGAAAAAAAATCATAAAAATGAGCTATATTCTGTGGATGTGAAATATGATAGGCCATGACTTAGATGTGATCAAGGATCTCAAAGGAGAAAATGTTCCATTGGTCTTGGTTTCCTTTTCTTTCCAAACCTCATCAATCTCTTCCATGCTGATATTACATGTAATACATTATCGCTAATGTCAAACTCCATTTCCCTTTTTTGGTTGTCAACATATCCCATTTTAAAACTTTGGAAAGATTTTATATGATGTTGGATGGCTTGAAACTTCTCTCCCATCTATTTCACAAGGTCATGTCCAAGAAGTTTTCATTCTCCAACTTCATCTTAAGAAGTTGAGGTTCTAAAACTCTTTCCATATAAATATTTATATATAACTATCTTAATAATGTAATGGAGGATATTTTTGTATGAAAACTCATCCAGTGGTTGATTCTTGTCTCATTATCCCTAGAATTCCAATGAGAAGTCTCTTACAGTATCTTCGAGTGCCTAAGTAGTCCTTTTAGATTCGCCAACTATTTAGGGGTGATATGTATTGATGAAATATTATTCAGTACACAAATTATGTCGAACAATACTGTATAATTTAGATGTGAACTACAGATCAGGATCATATACAATTCAGTGTGGTACTCCTTGCAGTTTCACCAATTACATTACATGTATAATATCAAGTTGTTCTGGTGATATATCATCCCAAATAGCGATAAATTGGGTAATATTTGCGAGTTAGTCCAGCACTAAACATATTTCATTATTTCCAATGGATTTCATGGGGAGAATCATGAAAACATCTATAGTGACATTCTCTCATTTATACATGTGTATAGGAAATGGTTTAATCATCTCATTGGAATTCTATTTCTAGACTATAACATCAAAACATATCATGCACCTTGACATATACTTTGCAATCTACATCTTCATGTTGTTTCACTATAAGTGTTCTCGGTGATCATGGTCTATCTTGGTACTCCATGGATGTATAGAGAATGTGGATATATGTGTATTTTCTAATATCTCCATCTCTATCTCACATGATGAAGGCACACAAAGACTACTTCCAAAACGAATCACATTGTCATCCTCGATATGGAAATCTTTCAATTTCCCTTCCATTACAGCTATCAACTACTTTTGTAACTTAGGATTTGTCCCTTTATGCTTCCCTGATCTTATATTTGATAGATCATTAGAATATAATTTGGGAAAGGTATGATTTATTCTTAACAGTTAGGATTTCCAAATCCATCCTTCTCATATCCACAAAGATGGGGTCTTTCACAGTCCACAACATGGATATAGTAGTATGTTCTTCTCTTATATGACATCATAGGCCTTTTTCACCTTACAAGGATGATAGTAAATAGAGAAATCATATTCTATTATTAGATCTAACAATATCTCTTGATTCATTTTGAGATCCCTTTGTGTAAATATATACTTTAGGCTCTTTTGATTGATATAAATGTCACAATTCACAAATTAGAGGTTGTTTCAACATATTTTAAAAGAAAAAATCAAAGATTCTAAATCCATATCAGGTGTTTTGTTGTTTTATTAATGGATCTTTAACAGTCATGAGGTACATTCTATCAAATTATCATTTTTTATAAGTACAAAACCTAATTATTTATTTAGAACATTACTATATATCACAAACCATTCTCCACTTTTTTCTAATCTGAATACATACGTAGAGATCAGCCTCATCTTTATCTCCATGAATCTTTCCTCACATTCTTCTATATAGGAATAATTTACCCCTTTCCTTGTTAACACCGACAACAGGAATAAAAATCATGATAAATTTCTAACTAAACATTGATAATATCCCATTAATCCTATAAAAATATGGATAAATATGACAATAGAGGTTCTAGGCCATTTTTTAATCACCATTGTTTTCTGAAGGTCCCCATATGTTCCCTCACTTATGATCATATGTCCGAAAAATGTTGGTTGCTGCATCTAAAATTCACACATTTTGAACATGGAATAAAAATTTTCTTTTTATAATGTAGCTAACACAAGCCTTATATGTTCATCATGTTCCTCATTTATATTGTAGAAGAAGATAATATCGTCAATAACCACTAGCCTAAATTTTTTAGATAATGCCTTAAAAATATATAAATAAAATACGTTAATAATACAGGGGAATTTTTATGTCTGAAGGGAATCACCAAAAACATGTAGTTCCCTTAAATTGTATGTAATTTTCTCTTATGAATATATGCAATCTTCACCTTTAGCTGATGATATCCAGAATGAAGATCTGCCATTGAGAAGTATTTATCTTCTCATAACTAATCAAACAAGTCATCAATCCATGGAATTGGATAGTAATTATTTATGGTGTTCTTGTTGAATTCTAGATAATCGGAACACAACCACATCTATCTATCCCTCTTCTTGAATAAGAGCATTGGAACACACTAAGGTGATACACTTGAGAGTATGAACCCTTTTCCAAATTCGTCTATAGATTATTTTTTAACTCCTCTTGTTCTATTGGATCCATCCAATAGGGACACATTGAGATTTGAGTAGAACTGGGTATTATTTCTACTGATAACTCTACAAGATGATCGGGGAGAAGTTATGGTATCTCTTTAAAAAAATACTACCCAATATTTCCTCACGAAGGGAATTTCATCTTAGTTTGTATGTTCTATTCAGTAAACCATTTAATCATGTTATAATTCATGATAGTGAATCAACACCCACACCTCTAAAGAATTTTTAGAAGGAGATTCATAATCTTACATGCATTTGTTGTGGAGTGGAGGGTGGTTCTAAATATAAAATGATATTTCCTCTTCCATAAAGATGGTATGTGATCTATATTTTGGAAGTTAATACATCTCTAGTATAGATTTGAATCCCACTATGGTACAAATTATGAGATTCATTGGATGTTTATTCCCACATATTCCAATAAGAGAAGTTTACAACACATGGGTTGAAATTATTTTAGCACTAAGTGTTTTTATATTTATCATTACCTCTAGGTGTCTATGATTCGATTTAATAGTTCTAGAAAACATTCAAGATATAATTTCATGCATATAAATAAAATAATATAATACTTTTACCATTCTTGCGGGGATAATAAATGTACATTTTAGGAAATTTTCCTTTCCCCACATTAGAAAAAGTGATGGAATAAGACATGACTTTATCATTTGGATTTTATGGCTGCTGATGCAGATTACACTCAATGAGTCATGGATTAGCATACCAACATTAATATTTCCCTTTATCCCTACAAATAAAGCGATGGAACATGGGTGTTTCTCTCCTTTCCTCAACCACATTCTCCTAATTCCCTATTTCATCTCAATATTCATGATCTTGGTGGACTTATATCCCACACTTGAATCATTTTCCCATCCCTTTGAGGTAGTTTCCATGAGGATTCTTCCCACATTTCTGACATGTGGGTGGTCGAGTTTTATTTTCAACATTCTCATGAGATCCTCCATCTTGAAACTACATCATTTATTTCTTATCACTATATCAATGGGACCATTATCTAAACATCATGTCTACTTTTAGTGCACATCAAAGAACTTCTTCATAATTTCAAAATTCTAAAATTACATATCCTTTCAAAATCATGGTTTTAAACACTAAAGAATCGATCAAATTTTCTATCATAGTTGATAGAAAACAAAAATCATACATTTTAATAATTTTGAAATTTTCTTCTTAGGTCAAGACATATTCTCCTTCCTTTTAATTCTACTCTATGAATACTATCTTCATCATTGTATGAAATGTATGGGGGAAATACTTAGTAAGAAAAATTATCTTAATGTCTTCCCACTCCATCTCTTCAATTTCATTTTTTGTCTTGGTGATCTTAATCAAATACATCCATTGATTTGCCTCTCTATCTGGAAAATAAATGGTGATATTCACCTTCTTGATCGTAGAATATTGAAGAATATAAGATATATTCTCTATCATTTTTACCCATTGTTCTCAAACTAGTGGATCTGAAGATCCACTAAACATCAATGGTAATTTACCGATAAAAAACATGATATCTAGATCCTCTCTCTAAGGTGAAGGCAGACATTCCACATCATTCAGGTAATTTTTTATAACATGAGATAGTTGGGTAGGTTATTTAATGATATTTTGAACTCCCCATGCCAAAGAATTATGGATGTCATTCAAGAAATCATTGTATATTCCCTCACATGGTTTTTGGGACTCGTTTCTCCTGGTTCCCACCATTTCCTAAAATAGAAATTTTATGAACTAAACCAAATTCAACAAGTCATCGAGATATTTCCCTTTGTTAAATTAACTGTAAAGTAATATATAGTTGGATCACTACATTTATCATTTTCTAAAAAAAATCTTCCTGGGTTCTTACTTATACATAGTATCATACTAAGTGTTTTCACTATTGTTTTCAAATCCTAATTCCCAAATTAACTAAACCGTGCTCTAGAACCACTATAGAAACCCTGCTTTTGAGCCATTATTCTTACATAATTTTAATGATGATTGAAATAATAGTGTTACACAAAAATGATCCAAATTTTTTAATTTCCTTGGAAAATTAGAACCATACACAACGTTTTAAATAATAAAACATAAACATTAATTTAATTCCATTTTCTCTATATTCCTAGAGGTCTTCATATTCTCCTCAATAAATGTAATCATGTGAGGATATAAATTAAAAAGGGGAGAGATAAAATCCAATTAAGAGGATATATAAGAACATGAATAAATATAACATGGGGTTATAATAATCATTATCATCATAAAATATGCATAGGGTAATAATCATGGGAGGAAGAAATAAAAAGGGTCCTGGAATACAAAAATGCAAAAAAATGAAACATTTTGTCTTAGTGTTCATCTACCACATATAGTTATGAACTAATGTAAGATCATTTTCATGAATATTTTAATTATCTCATGAGATACATAACTTTATATAATGCATTGACGTTCTATATAACTCATAATACACATATCAAATCATAACATTTACATTGTACTATATAATTTTAGGTTGCACTGGTTATATAATGACATTTACATCACATTTCATGACACATAGAATGTATTTAAATCTTGATCATAAAATAAACCTTTTAATGGAATGGGTTTAATTTAATAAATCACAAATTCATAAATTTTCAGTTCACAAATGAAAAATGAAATAACATTCTTGGTATAAGAATCATCAACCTTGATTGAAGAAGAAACAATCTCGATAAGTAAAACGTGTGTTTTTTGATAGAAGATTTCTTTTAAAAAACATTGTGTTTTTAATAAAGTCATAAAAAAATTTATATACAAGAAAAGTTATTATAATTATGAAGAAATTATATTTATGGAAAATTCATTCTGAAAATGAGGTGAAAGAGGTCAATCCTAATGATACAGATTTCTGTACAAGAATTCATCTTACATTATATCCAAATGATTTCATCACTTTAATATCATGTACAATAAAATTAGATTAATTAATTCACAAATAATTAATATTTTATAAATTTAATTTGATTAATTATACTTTTATTAAGATCATTTAGGATCTTTTTAATGAGTTATAGGGTTTAATTTCATCTTTTAGATGCATTCGTTTTCATTATTGGTTTTCTGGTATACATGAATTGATGTTTTTGTAAAATGAGTATAAATATCTAGAAGTGTTATTATATAGTTTTATTGATCCTAAAAAATTATAAATGATCTTATAAAGAAATTGGTTATATGGTATAAGGTTGAATCTTTAGAAAAACGTTTTTGATATTCATTTTAGGTTAATTTTGGTGGTTTTTTTCACAACAAATTTATTCTATTTTATAAATTAGTTATATTTATAAATGTTATTTACATAACATTAAAATTGATATAAAATAATATTTATATTCTTATTTTAAAATTTTAATGTTTTTATTTATATCATTGAACGTATTAAAAAAAATGATTGTTCATCACCCATGATGTTGGTAAATTGACACATCACGAATGACAGTTTCATTTTTACAATAAACGAGAGAGTTAAATGAGTATGATGATGGATATTCCATTATCATGATAAAATTAAAGTATAGCAAACATAATGGAGTTATAATGCGTTTTTATAAGATTAGGTGAGTATTATAGAATAAAATAAATAAAATTGATTAGAAAATAAAAAAAAATTAAGAGGATTTTACCTCTTAAATATATCCACCTTGAGAAACTCTTTAGAGAATAGGTTTTTGTATTTTAAGAGTGCAAGAGATTACAGAAATATGAAATGGTCTTGGGGACATTTTTTAGTGGAATTTGGATACGTCTCAAATCTTGATATGTGTGACGAGAAGGGGGGATAAGGGTGGAAATTATAGTTGGTGCGAGGGGTGTTTTCTCATTATTTTTGTCATTAGTTTATTATTTCGGTTTAAGAAGATGAATATTTTGATAATTATCTATAAATATATTAAAATAATGACGTATGGTTTTGTATTATGTTTTGTTAAATTATCCATACATCAACAATGACTGAAAAATTCAAGTATTTAGCATATATAAAAAATTATCGTATTTTACAATTCATCATAAATTCATGTATTTCAAAGAAATACATAAAAAACGACATAATTTTTTTCAACATATAGAATTAAAAATGAACACTATTTTATGGAAATAATTTTATAAATATGAGTAATTTAATATTTAGATAAAATCATTATTTACTTTTAAAATTTAGATTTTATAATTATAACAGATTTTATAACACAGAAAAATTACATAAGGTATCATAAAATGTTCTTAAAATAATAATACATCAAAATATTTATTTATGACTGCATTTTAAGGTAATTTTTTTTATTTAAATTATTAAATTAATAATAAATATGTAATTAAAAATTTTGACTTAAAAAATTCCCACACATAGTTAATAATTTTTATAAAATTTATTAACTTATATAGTGATATAATTATACCATTATTTTATTTATTATATGGAAAAAATTATTTATAATTTCATGGGTGATGTCAACAGGAATTTTTTCAGTTTACTATTATTATGGGTCATATTACTATTCATACGATCAAGTTACTGTTTCATCAGTATTGGATCCTTAACTTCTATAAATACATATTATCTAATTAATTATTTGTATATAAAGTCATTATTATTGAATATATGTGATTTTATGTGATTTATAATATATGACATAACTATAAGAAGGGAGATATTACATTGATAAAATATTAAGTTTTTATTTGAATAATTAATATTATCGGAATTATGAAATATGGTTTACAAATTTACAAATAATTTATTTACCAATTAATTATAAATTAATGATTTTTTTTAAATAAAATAAAATATTATTCATAAAAGTTATTTAAAATTTCCAAACATTCTTTATAATAATATGTTAATAAGTCCCTCTTATTAGATTATATTAATGATATATATATGAAATATATTTAATTTAATGTTTTTATTGACCCTATGAATTTTCTAGACAAGATATAAGAACAAAATAAATTTTATGAATAAAAGAAGTATTTTTCAAAACAAGTAGTTTCACAACCATTTGATGGTGTAATAGTTTGAAATGTTGTTTTGACAATTTTAATAATTTATATTTTAGAAAATAAACTACATCATAGAAATAAGAATATAAAAATTTAATTTTATTTAACATTTGATAATTTTATATTGAGTTTCATGTATTAATGAAAAATGAAAAAATATTTCATTTTAGTTGAAAACTATTTTTTCCTTAAATTTACTTATAGTGTTATGTTATATATTTTAATGGTTTTAATGTATATGTAGATCAATTTCTTATCAGATAATATTATTTTGGTAATTTTAATAAATTTCACATTGAAATCCACTATCTATAGTATAGATAGTCCTCTCCCCTCTACATGAATCTCCCTCCTTCGTTATCACCCCAACATGAAATCGTGACTAACTGTCTTCAAAATCGATACCCCCCAAAATGTTCTCTCATTTGTCTCTGATAAATATAATCTTCATCACCCTGACTCTCCTCCTATATCCCATACCATGCTCATCTATATCTATCCTCTTCCTACCCCATGCATCGTCCTCTATCCTGCCACCTCCGACCTTCGCCTTATCCTTCTCCCCATCCATCACATTCGCCTTCGCCTCGATATGTACCATACCTAATCTATCTACAAATATTACACCACCTCCACCCTGTTCTCCTCTTCCTTGGTCTCCACTTCTAACTACGCCCACCCCCCTCACCTCTGACTATGACTCCCATTCTAATGAGGACATTCTTCACCTATGTTTAAGACTCCTCTTCCTTGGTCTCCACCTGTAACTCCACTAAAACATAATAAAATTTATCATTTCATTTAGGGTTTCATTTATTTTATATCTATCCATCGATCACCATATTTTGTTATCCCCCTTGGTCCTTCCACACAAATCAACTATTTCTATGGATGATACATGTGATTACACTATCAACCACACCATCTAAATTCCTAATATTGACATATAAGACCTATAATGTTTTTTATACAAATCAACCCATTCTAGGTTTATGGATTAATTGGGATTCAATGTTTGCAATATTTTCTACCCAACTCCATTTTCTCCATCATCTGTAAGCTATTACTTCTACATCCAATCCAGGTGACTCAATTAACTCAATAATCATATTTCTTGATGTTGATCTATTTGTATTGTATAAATTTTTACAATAATCATCCCATTAAAGGATTATCATTTTATTATGTTTTAATGAGTTTATAATAGGTTTTACATGAATCAATTAATTATATTTTACATTTACCTACACTTTATGTGTTTTTTAGTTTATAATTATTTCATTTACATTTTTTATTACATTATACTATTAACCAATTATATTAATAACATGATTTATCTAGGTACTCCATTTAGTTGTTGTATGTAAAAAATTATTTAATCATTTTTTGGATGATTTTTAACTATTGATGTTTACTTCTCATGAAATTTATCTGGAATATAATCTGTAATTTAGCATTTGTTATTCGATGATTGTATGTTATAGATTCTTGAATCTCATAAAATTTATCAGGCCAAAATATATGAGTTTATACTACAGATGAATTCTTCTCATGGGTTACTTGTACTTTCTATGGATAACTTGATATTTTGAAAGCGTGATTTTATTTTTAAAAAAATTAAAAATTATTTTTCAAATTTTGTTGTTTTCATCATGATTACAGTTACTCTAATAGAGGTAATTAATTAAAGATTTACTTAAAAAGTTCTTCTAATTTTCATGTGATCCTATATATGTCATTGAATATCACTCCCACACAAATGGTAATTTCATTTTATCTAATTAAACAACAATAGTGATTTTAATAATATATATGCACATATATGTTCTCGTATATGTATATTTATCTTGATAAAACTTTTCATATTAAGGTAATTATATATTAATTTTCAAAAATAATGTCGGTTGGTAGTATAATATATAATAATATTTATAAAATATTACTCATCCCTAAAATTATTATAAATTTATATTTAATTTATTTACAAATTAATTAATCTCTAATATTTTGTTTGTTCACCCAAATTTGTTGATAAGATTTTTATGCATCATGAGAAGGAGTGTAAAATAATTTTAATGGAATTGAGAACTACCATTTAATTACTCATTGTGATCTTTTAAGTATTATATTGGGAGTCTCTGTAGGGTATAAGTTCATAAATAATCCAAATCTATATTAATAAATTGCATTTTAGGACATCTTGAATAAGTATATATTTATGTTAGTAGGTTGTGTTTAATTTTATTTGAAGAATTATAGAAGACTAGGAGTTACCACAAAGCATTCATAGATCTACTTCTCAATGGAAAAAACAAAACAAATACTACTCACTTTACATTTACATGATGAATTCCAGAGGATTAAGATTTCTTTTTATATTCTCAACTATATATTGTTTCTATGAGCTTAAATAGAAAATTAAATATCATGGGTCTATAAATCATGTTTAATAGTCTATCAATATTTATATTATAGGATTTTTGACATGTTTCCATATAGAAGGCTTTTAATATACTCATACGTACACGAGTAATCATAGTGAATACTAAATCTTTCATTAAATTAAAGGTAAATAGATTTTTATAAATTATATGTTTGGTAATGATTATGTGACATGTTTTGTGTAAAGTATTAACTCATGTTAACTAGAGGCCATGCAATCTTCATAATTGTTGGTTCAACCATCATAGAATTTATGTATTATTTCAATATCATTTAAATATCAGTTTTTATTTTCATTGATTATTTTTGATGTGTGACAGGTCCTATTATTGGTTGTGTTGATTTAATAATAATTTATATATTTTGATTCATTAGGATTCAATGGAAGCAAATTTTTTTATTCATTTACCTTATCAGGTTCATCTTTTGGATTCTATCTATTTCATATATATTATTCCTAGGTATCATCTAGATGTTATTATTTCGATTTAGGATACTTACTACAGTGAGGTTGTGCTCCAAGGTGATGGAATTGGTCTTCATGAATTTGGTAATGGGGGTATTGATACTGAAATGATTGAAGATGGTATTGAGGGTAAATAATGTATTATTTTGAAAAGACATAGTATTTTTATACAAAATATTGGAACACTTATGTAATTGAAACTAATACTCACTGTAAAGTATGGTTTTTGCACAGAAGATGTAATAACCCAGATCTTTATTTCAGGTTTGGATCAATATGTCTGGTAGTATTTCAGGAAAACAAAAGAAAGGGAAACATTGTGATTATTCATCGTGCACTCCTGATTACCTACTATATACCTTGTTTCTGCGCATAATTTTGTACTGGCCGTGTAATGTATGAGTACCCGGCCAAAATGGGTGATTTGGAATACATCGTAAAGTGGGGGCTCATTGAGTCTAGTACACAGCATGTAAAATAAATTAAGATTTCATGTACTGTTATTTTTAATTTATTAATAGGATCGGGGTCGCATCTAATCATCACAAGTGACTTCTTTTTCTTGTGTCTTGTATAGGAGAGTGACGAGATTTTTGAGAACTTCACATGCCTACCATTACTCTATCTGAGCTCTGATTGAGATGACACCAGGTGCATTGGGTTCCCAAAGATGATTTCTCTCTTTCCCTAGATGCTCCCTTACTGGTTTCTCCTCTCTCATATGTTATTCAATGTTGATCAATTTTGTCCTTTTTATAAATCTACCACTTTCTAGGCTGATTCAAGGGATAACTATCACAAGTGTTCATTGTTCCACACTAAGATATGTGGGGTGTCACTTTCTTTTGTTATTTTTATGTTATATATAATAAAAGTGCCGAATAGCATTGTTTACAGAATTGCGTGTTTTGGAATTTAACTAGGTATAATGTCTTTTATAGTTTATTTTGCTTGAGAAAGTGGTATTGATGGTGAATAAGGTTCAGTAAATTGTTTATGGAGGTGTTTCCCATGTTTTTTTGGTCACATTCGATGGGTATATAGAGCATGGTAGGCTCCTTTTTTCTATTCCAACTGTTGTTAAGATGGCGTTGTGGTTTATATGTGATTCATGTGTTTTTCATTATGAATATATGACCAAGGGGATTGGACTGTGAGAGCTTCCTGAAGTAGGGTCTTTTAATTATGAGTTTTTGTTATAATTGAGCAGAGTTACTGACTGTGAAAGATGTCTTGGCTCATTGAATAGAGGGGTTAGAATGTGAGAGATACCCAGAGGGTCCTCACTAAATAAATGTTGGACCATAGGGCATTGAAAGTGAAATATTCCTAGGAAATTATAATCCAGAACAAGGGTGTGTTGTTTGTGAGAGCAACCCATGTGGTTTCTTATAAATGAATAGTTCAATGAAAGACTAAATTGGTCTTAGACTATGTGAGCATTCCTAGAGAGTCTTTATTATTATTTATAGATTTTATGATATGTTGAATAACTGAGGATTATAATGTGAGAACATTCCTAGAGGGTTGCTTATGAAAGATTGTTTGAGTGTGACGATCCTTCAAACCTATTTATAAGCTTGGACTTGATCTTAAATGATTTTCTAGATGGTATTTTGGGACATCCGTGGTTATTATTATATAGGGGGATATAGATCATTTCTAGGTCTCAAGCTAAAATTTTTTAGTGGTGTAAATAGTTTATAAATGTAAAATAATTTAATTGAAAACTGTTGGATTGTTTTCTATTGAGTACATCTTTGTTTTTGGGTTATTTCTGCATATCACTATCTATACATATTCACTAACCTTTCTGCACAGATATCTTGGTGTTTCCCTACAGGGATGCTTCTCACACCCTATTTGGGTCATGATTTTTTACCCAAAAAGATTATTATTGTTGTTGGTATAGATAAGGGAAAGCCTCTTCTTTATCAGGTACCTGATTGATGTTGGAACTAGAGAGCATGGGAACGAGATGTGGCTTGATATGCTTCTATAGTAATACTATTTCATTTGTACTTTGGTTTAGTATTTTATTTCCAGAATTTTGACTTGTTTGGATGCTTTCTTTGATTCATGAGACATGCATGATTTATTTATATTTGATGCAGTTATTTATAATATCAGTCTTCCGTTGCTTACTTCAGTTGTAAGCTATTACTTCTTCCATTATTGTATACTATTTTTCTACTATGTTAATATTTATTTCAGGGTATATTTTTCCCACTATCACCCACAATACCCTTGCAATAAGTCGGATGCCTCCATTATCTGGGGAAATGTGCTTAAGGCCATGTGATGAACTGGGTATGGGGAACCTTTTGGAGGCAAATGGATCCGAGACATTACAAAGTGGTATCAAAGGAGTTTATTTTCTTATTTTTCATACTTTTTTTAGCATATAGTCAGGTATAATAAAGAATAGGTAGTCATAAATAAGATGTTCCTACGATTAGCTTACCCATGTATAGGGAAAGGCCACGTTACCTCGAATATTTCCATTTTTCTAGTTTTTCAATTACTACAGATGATTTCATTTCACCATTGGGTGGCACACTTGTGTTGTGATTTTATTATTTATATATATTTTGTTCTATTTCTACTGCAACCTGATGAGATGAGGGTATTCTATATCATGCATCAAATAAGAACATACTAGAGATCACATGCCATGCATTCTTTTCTTTACATTTAGTGTGCATTACTAATTGCATGCTATTTCGATATATATCGTGCTAGATATGAAGGTAGTTTTGATATATTTCCTGATATAATACCTTCTATTTTGTTCAGCTTATTGGAATATGAATTTTTCATTTTGATGGATGCCAAAATTTGGTTCCTGATGTGTTATGGGTCCTCTTGGATCAGAATTTGGTGGATTATGTTTGACCCTTCATTAATTATTTTCAATGTGTTATTTGAATAAGAACTCCAAACATTGATTCGTGGGAGTATGGTCTGTCACGGGACGCGATTTTTCATTCTGTGGAGAAAATTCCTTGTTTTTAAGGGTTCTAGAGGAGTTTCAAGGGCCTACTATCTAGAAACCCAGAAAATACGACATGTGATGTTAGGAACACACACAGTGTGTTCTTATGTTCTGGAAGAAACAATATTTCTCAAGTTCATGCCATGTACTGCATGTATATGCAATGTAGTCTTTAACCAAGTAACTGCCATTGTGAGCCGAGACACAAGGGTTGGGAAAACATTTGTAGAACAAGGGGTGTACTAGGATTACACATTGTGGTGAAAGGACCATGTGTCTGACCGTGTGACTAATGAAACGGGTGGATGAACCTGGGTGAGTACATGCCAGGTCCCATTCTTGATCTCCATGTAGATTCAACAGTGTCTTTGACCATGTGACCAACAACATAGGTGGTTCGAACATAAGTAGTACTTGTCCTGTCTATGGTGAACACGTCGTGTAGTGTTTCCCAGGAGAGAATTGTGTGGTTTAGACATGTAGAAGAACATGGGTAGCAGGTAAAATTTGGTAAACATCATCTCATTGGAGGAAAATACTGTCTGTAGGGGTGTTACACTACCAGTGTTGTTAGAGGTACATTCCCATGTGGAAACTAAAGGAAACACTCCATGTAGTGGTTATACACATTATGTAACCTTCTTTTGTAAAATATGAAGATTATCTTTTTCTGATACCTTCTTTCCCTTATAAGTTGATGTCATTGATAATAATGAACTGAGTTGTGTGCTTGACCTTGCAGATTCATGCCACTGAGATTTCCTTTGGTTGTAAGCCAGGTGCGGGGTGATGATCAGACGCTGAAAAGGATAGATCGTGGACTACCAGTAAATCCTCCCATTGTGCCCATCTTATCACCAACTATTATACCGAATGCAGGTGCTGATGTAAATTTTCATGATGTCATTTTAAGGATGATACAGACCTTTTAGGGTGTACTGCACCCTACCTCATCTATGGAAGAGTTGATACGGGTGTTCCAGTAGTATCATTATACCTCGTTTTCAGGGGATGGAGGACCATAGGATATAGAGTCATAGTTGGATTCCGTGCTTATTATCTTAGGGAATATAAATATGACTATGGAGAGGATGGTGAATCTTTATACACACATGCTTTGTGATTCCCCCATGAGATGTTTTGATGTTATCTCACAGGTGGGAAGTCATTGGGATATGGTTTGGCAAGAGTTTCATAGAATCTTCTGTGATTTTTTATTCCCCATGTCTTTTAACAATGATGGAGAACATGATTTCATGCATTTGGAGCATGGCACTCTTTTCGTTATTGAATACTCATCTCGTTTTACAGAGCTTGAGTGCTTCGTACCTGTTCTGGGAGGTGAAAATTTATCTTTGTCTAGACATTTTGAAGATGGTCTCAGGTGTGACATATGATCATAGGTGATTGTATTTATGCTGACTTCAGTGACATCTATAGTGAACTAGGTGTTGATTGTTGAGCATAATCAGATGGAGTTGGGATCTGTGAGCTAGGGAGGTTCCACATCTAGTGTTGGGACACTGTTGAAAGATAGTAGGAAGCACTGCATTGAGTCATCACACAATGATTATTTATGTAGTGAGGTGGTATGCTACAGGTGTGGGATGAGTGGGCATACAAGAAACATTTCCTGAGAGACCCAGCTGAGTGCTGATATTTCTGAAAGATGGGTATTTTTCAAAGTTTTTCTAGATTTACTCACTAGAAGTAGATTATTGGATTCTTCTAGGACTCCATGATCACTTGTAGCACCACTAGTTTCCTATCAGTTAGGGAGCTGGAGTTCGTCAGGCCATTCAGGATGAGTAGGTGGTCACGAATATTGTAGTTAGGCTAAAGGCTTCCAGTGACAGTAAGGTGGCAGAACTCAGTGTGGTCAGGTAGGGACATAGGGATGTCATACATGTCATACTTTTGTAGAGGATCATACATATTAGGAGTAGTTCCCCAAACCCTCTACTATTGGAGGTACGATTCTAGTTTTCTCAGATTTAGCTTCTCCTCTTTTCAATACATGGTCTTCCCATAGTTATATATCTATTGATTATTTGGAGAGTCTTGGGCCTTGTATCATTTCTTCTGAGGATTATATGATGCTAGAAACATTTTTATGGATTAGGGAGACTAGTGTATATTAGCATAAGGAGTTACCTTTTGAGGTTGTTGGGTGGCACTTCTTATGGGAAATTATTTTCATAGAGATGGGCGACTAAGATTTCATTCTCAGAATGGAAGGGTTAATATTATTTTGATAATTTTATGACTACTATCATCATATGGTGGGTTTCAAATCACCGAATGGAGGGAATCTTCTTCCCAAGGGTGAATGGGATGTCCAGGAAAGCAGAGTCGGACCAGAGCATCATGAGTTGGGTGGAATTACAACCCAAATTTCTATTTTATATCTGAAATATTAGGGGACTTCACATATAATATTTCCACATATGGTGGATTGTTTTAGATATGTCTTTCTTGATGACTTTTTATGTTTACCTCTAGAGTGAGAGGTATATTTATCTATTTAACTTGTTCTGAAAGTGGAACTTGTATCCATTCCTTCATCTAGGATGGATACACTAGATTTATAAGAACATGAGAAGTAGTTAGAGGAGTTTCAAGGAAAGGGTTCCATCTAATAGAGAAGTTATTCATGGGGTTTTCCTTTCATTTTTTGCAATGAAGGATGATGGTACCCTAAGAATTTGTGTGGATTATTAGAATCTAAACTAGTTAACGTTCAAAATTGATATCCATCGCTGAGGATTGATGATCACTTTTAGTAGCTTCGTGAAGCCCGAGTGTTATATAATGTTGAATTGAGATCCGGTTATCATCAGTCGCGCATTTGACCATCAGATATACCTATTAAAGACTTTTGGAGAAGGCGAGGTCTATATGAGTATGTGGTTATTCCGTTATATCTCAAAAATATGTCGATACTTTTAGTGGAACAGATGAACAAAGAGTTCCATCCTTACATGGATTATTTTGTAGTAGTATTCATGGATGATATCTTAGAGAAATATAACACCTGATATGACCATTCCATACATCTTGATATCTCCTAGAGTAAAGTAATAAAGCATCATTAATATTCCATTACATGCAAATGCCACATTTGGATTTATTAGAATCATTCTCGGGTCATGCTATATCGGAGACAAAAATATCAATAGACCCAGAGAAAGTGAGAGAAATAGTTTCATGTGTGATAATGGAGAACATATTTAAAGTGTGGAGTTTTTTAGGTTCGGCTGGTTACCACATGATATTTATACATGACTTTTCATGCTTAACAGAACCATCAATGGTCTAGAATAAGAAGGGTGAAATGTTTTTGTGGACCAATTACTATGACTCATTATTTCATGAGTTGAAAGGGGGATCGAATTGATCAGCGATTCTGATTTTTTTATAGCTGGGAAAGAGTGATGTTTTTTACAATGATGCGGTAGTTATTAGGAATGGAGTAGTTCTAATTCAAGGGGAAGGAGTCATTACATACGAGTCTTAGTATTTTAGGCCATATGAGAGGAACTATAAAACACATGATCTCGAGATAGCTTTATTTTTTCATGCTTCCAATTGTGGGAGACATTATCTTTTGGGTGAGAATTTTGTGGTGTATACTGACCAAAAAATATTTCAAGTATATCTTTACTCAGTGTGATCTAAATTTGAGACAACGAAGGTGGGTTTAGTACCTTCACTCTTTATACCATGAGATTTCCTATATTCCTCGAAAAGGAAACAAAGTGGTTGATGAGTTGTGAAGGATGAATTAGATATAGGAAGTTCTAGAGGATAATCGTGATTGGAAGAGATTGGATCTATTCTCAAAGATTCATTTGGAGGTGCGAAATAGACAGGGTGAGACGTTTCTTTCTTCTATAACTGTTACAACTACTCTACTAGATCTAGTGAGAATGACGCAGTTTTCAGATTTAGATGTCCATGTCCTATGGGAGGGTGTGTCAATAGAGAACACTGCATCAAGGTGGAACATAGCTGATGATGAGATCCTTAATTTTTGTGGACGCATATGGGTCTTAGAAGACATGTGTGAGGAGAAAATGTGAGTTTTTCAATACTCAGTTTGGGCAATTCATCGTGGCATCACTGAATGTATTGAAATCTACACTGTCATTATTGGTGTCCCGGTATAAAGAGGGATGTAGCGGGGTTCATTATGATGTGTTCCTCCTATTATTAGGTGAAGTGGGAGTATCAGCAACCAGTGGCTCTTTTACAACATTTAACCATTCTTGAGTGGAAGTGGAATGATGTCATGCTGGATTTCGTGATGGGATTACCAAGGTCTCCTTGAGGGAATACTAGGGCTCAGGTTGTTGTTGATAGAATCATGAAGGATTCACATTTCATACCGATAAAGGAAACCATCAGTGTTGATGAGATTTAAGGATGTACATCCCTGAGAATGTATGATTGCTTGGGGTTCAGCAATCTATTATTTTTTGATAGGGATGCCTATTTTACTCTCTTGATTGGCAGGGACAACAGAGGGATTTGGGTACATAGTTAATTCTGAGTACAACTTAGAATCTCCAAAGATGGTCAGTCTGAGTGTATGATTCAGGTTTTTCATGAAATTCTATGATCATGCATCATGGATTTCAAGGGTTCTTGGAAGAGAAACATACCCTTATTGGTGTTTCCTTACAATAATAGAATTCAGGTGACGATTCGGATAGAACCTTATGAGGATTCTTTATGGTAATCCATGCCAATAACCCCTGTATTGGCTGGTGGTAGGAGTGGGATCTATGTTGTGACCTCATATTGTCTAGAATATCAGTGAGCTGGTGGAGTTTATTTGGAAGTGGATGGATACAACATAGTCTCACCCGAAATCTTATGCATATCGACAGAGAAAACCTCTAGAGTTTGAGGTCGGAGAAAATGATTTCTTACATGTCACATCAAGGATGGGACATAGGATGTTTAGGAGACATTGAAAGCATTCACTAAGATATATCGGGATGTTTGTGGTTTTAGAGATAGTCGGGCTTGTTACCTATCGATTGTAGTTACCAGAGAGGTATTAGTCTATGCACGATGTATTTCACGTTTCTCATATACGATGTTACTTTTTGGACCCATCTCACGTTTTTCAAGACAAGGAGGCTAGGTGGGAGGAGGATGTATCTTTTGGGGACTACCATATTTGGATTGTGGATCAGATCATGAAGGATCTCCATTGATGGTATGTTACTCTGGTATGGGTGTTATGGCATCATGAGAGAGTATAGGATGAGACATGAGAGAGGGAGGCTGACATATGATCATTGTGACCAATGTTTTTTTTGTTTCTTATTCACAACCATTGGAAGGGAAATTTATGGAATATTTGGTTTAAGGGGGGTGTGGTTATGAACCCATATCATCATTTTAGGTATGGGTCATTATTTTGGGTTGTTTTTTAGGAACAAGGAAGAATGAAAAAATTTAGGAGTACACATTGGGTACTCATGATTAAACGCTATGTACCCAGTTGCTACCATTACCATGTACTGGTCATGTAACAACTGAGTACATGGTCGTGTAGGGTGATCTGGCAGACCGCCTAAAGCGGAGGCCGATTGAGTCTAGTACACGGTGTGTAGATTAAATGAACACACCGTGTAATTTTCTTTTTTATTTAATTAATCAAACTGGGGTCACGTCTAATCTTAATAAGCATCTTCCTCTTCTCATGTCTTGTACATGATATTTATGAGATGAGCACGATCTTTGAGCACCAACCATTCCACTATCTGGGCTCCAATTGAGACATCACTAGGTGGGTTAGGTTCCATTAGGTGAGTTATATCTTTCCCTAAATCCTCTCTTCATGTTTTATCCTCTCTCTTATGTCATTAAAGGTTGATTTATTTTGATATTTTTGTGGATATATGATGATATAGGCCAATTCAATGGTGGGCATTTGAGAGTGTTCACCGTACCACATCTAGGTTGGTGGTTTGTGCCTTTTATTGGTTGTCTTTAGATAACATATGAAAAAAGTGCATAATACCATTGTTTTTGGTATTGCATGTTTTGGAATATAACTAGTTTTAATGCCTCCTACAGTTTTTTTATAATGGGTTATTAATGTGGAATAAGGTTTACTATCTTGTTTAGGGACGTGTTTCCCTTGTTTTTTTAGTTATGGACGGTGGGTCTAGAAAGAATGTTTAGATACCTTTCTTTAGGCATTGTGTTGATATGATAGGGTTTTTTATATGAGATTCATGTGTTTCAGATTATGAAGTTATGAACTTGTGGAATTGACTATGATATCTTTTAGAAGTAGGGTATTTTAAATAAGAATTGTTATTATAATTGACTAGAGGTATTGATTCCAAGAGCTTTCATGGGTCATTGATAAGAGGGGTAAGATTGTGAGAGCTACCAAGAGGGTCATCAGTAAATAAACATTGGACCACAAGGAATTGACAATGAATGCTTAAAGGGGGTCATTAACATGTAGAACAAGGGGTATTATCCATGATAACTACCTATTTGGTTGTTTGTAAATGAATAGAGATATGTGAGACCAAAGGGGTTACACCTTCTGAGCATTCCCAGAGGGTCTTTATTATTATATATTTATTTGATGTTACGTTGAACTAGTGGGGATTATACTATGAGAACATTCTCAGAAGGTTGAATATGAATGATTTTTTGATTTTGATGAGCCTTCCATGAAAAAGAACAAGCTTGGACATGGTCTTAATATAATATTTCGATGGTATTTTGATACATCTATTGTTATTGTTATATAGGGGGATACATACATTAGGATACATCCCATGGTTACATTATAAAAAAGTTTGAATAAGTTATAAATGTAAATTAATGTAATTGAAAACTATACGATTGTTCACATTTGAGTACTTCTTAGTTTATGGCTTCATTTTTTCATATTACATATTATACATATTCACTGACTGATTGGCACAGATCTATTGGTGGTTTCCTACTAGGATTCATCTCACACCCAATTTGGATCATCCATTTTGACTTAACCAAATTATTTGGTTGCAGGTATAGATAAGGGAATGTGCCCATCTTAATCAAGTACTTGATTACTGTTGGAGCTGTAGTGCTAGGGACCAAGATGAGGCTTGTGGTGATATTGGAGTTTACTTATTTCATTTTTTACTTTAGATTAATATTAAATTTAGAACGCTATGACTTGTTTTGAGTCTTTCTTAGATTCATTTGACCTGAGTAATTTATTTTAATATGTTGTAGTTGTTTATAGTATCGGAATTCCATTGCTTACATCAATTATATAGTATTACTTACTTTGCTACTATTAATTATTGTTTTTCACTATGTTACTATACCTATGAGGGAATAGTTTCCCAACTATCACACACAAGGCCCAAACATCTAGTTGGTAGCCTCTAGATTAAGAGAAATTCACTTGAGGCCATGTGACCAATCTGGTACGGGGCACCATTGGGTGGCACCGATATCTGAGATATTAAACAAATAAGGAGTATAATGTAAAGGGAATTTTCAAGAAGTTATTTATGGTTTCTTGAGGGGATTTAATTATAAGTAATTAATTTTTGAAATTATATCCATAATAATATTTGTTTTATGGGACCTATGATGACATGATAGTGATGAGTTTTTTAGATTGTTACTAATAAAAAATGTTAATTGTGATGTTTTTTTGGTTGCATCTTCTTAATAAATTTTCGAATTTTTTGTGTTGCAGACGAGAATGAAGCATGATGTCTTCTATAATGTGAATGGTTTTATTCCACTACACTAGAAATTTAATCCCTGATAGTACATAAGATGGTATGATATTTACAATATTATTGTGAAATGGAGAGTTCTAAGGCATAAAAAGGTTAATTATTTGAGAATGAAACTAATAACACTGATAGAGGCGAGCTGTAGAGTTTTATTAATATTTTTGTATTTGTATTTTTTAATATTATTTACTTCACAATTATTATCTGATGTCATTGGGTTTTTCATTGACGTACACCTTATGGAAGGTATGTTATATAACTCACACACCCCTTCAAATCCATCCTTCTCAATGGAGATAATAAAAAGTACTCACTTTTCATTTATTCAAAGAATTCCATAGAATTAAGAGTTCCATTTATATGACCATATCAATTATGAATTATATTATAGTTAATTACTTTCCTTGGATTTTTGAAATGGAAAAAAATCAAGCCTTATATTAGAAATTGTTATATTTTATTCTATTATGAGTCCACAAAATAGTGTGAAAATCCTTAAATGTGTCGAAGTAAGGTATTTTATCACCTTGTGCCCCAGCCCTATATTATATATCAATAATGTTAATTAAAAATTATATATTTCATGATAATATATGGGAAAATTCAAAACATAACAATGTAATAGGATTTCATTGAGGTGGTGTTCTTTCTATTAGAATTAATTTTTTAATTTAAAATATTGATGAAGGCCCCATTTACTCCGTGAAAAATAAATGTTTACCAATTTATACAAACACAAACATATATATAACCAACTGATATATAGTGAAATAAACCAGCTTGAGGTAGATGAAAAATGAATATTGGGTTATTTTTATGGATTGGTAAGCATTGAATTATGCTTTCCTAACCATCTATTTATCTACTAATGTCCCTTAAAGGTTCCTCAATGTTAGATTTATATATACATGTATTTTTCCTATACCAATATCATATAAACGAAGAAGGAAATTGAGGTTTCATTTTTTTATAATCTACCAATTTATAATTATATCTATATATGCATATATATCACATTTAATATTCAATAATAGTAATAGGTAGAAGGTTGAAGAAAATACGACATTGCACCAATTTAATTTATATATATGCATGCTTAAATCGTAGAAAATGGCTGGAAGATGCATGAACAACATAAAAAATGCCTTCTTTGATTTCATTTCTTATATTCCTAGCGTCAACATAAGTGGTAGTTTAAATCCATATGGAATATGTGGTTCCCCTAAAACACTTATGCATATAAACCATAATGACGCTAATAACTAATGACCTTCCTCATCGACATCCGCCTCAACCTCCACCTCAACTCCTTATCTACCTTGGCCAATACATTGGTTCCTTATATGGATCATCCTCAACATTGTATGCCTCTCCTTTGGCCTCCACCTCTATCCCCACCTTGATCTATATCTCCACACTTCACCCCACCCCGGTCTACACCTCAACCCTCACCTCGGTCCCTACCTATCTCTCGGGGAAAAAACTCCTTCTTTAATCCTATATTATTGATTTATTTTCCCTAGTACACAAAGATCCATTTTTCTATCGTATATATGATGTCCTCTATGATCAAGTACACACAAATCTATGTTTGTATTTTGGTTCAATTTATAGGCCTCAACTCCTCTTCTACCATGGAGTTTGAGAAAAGATCACTGTCTTTCTGGACCTGAACCAATAAAACTAGGTCATCATGTCATGTAATTTATAGCACCTTATATTCTACATCATCACTTTGATCTATCTCTACGAATTATTTGTTTTATTTTTTCATTTATTGATTCTAGAGTATATCTAATGGTTTCTTTTGGTTTTGTATTATCATTATTTTTGTTGACTTTTGTTATAGAGAAAATAGATGCACCCAACAAGATAATCTGAGATTACTTTATATACAAAAACATAACATCTTTGTTGATTTTATTGACTACATGACTTACCAGGGGTGATCCCCTTATGAATTTAAAGAGGTATTTTCAAACTGAAGGATTGGTGCTTCATTTGATCGAAATAAAAACATTGTTTTTATGTTTGAGGCATTTTCGTTTACATAATATAATTTGTGTTCATTTTAATTTATATTTCTACAATTCCTTTTAGCATGGACTTATTATTTGTAAATTTGTTTACTACAGGTTCCTGAGAGTTACATCATGAAATTAATGGGTATGTTGGAGTTTATAGAAGGATGGAAATCCCATCAGAGGGTGACCATTTTATTTATTGAATTCTTTAGTGGATTTACTATTGTAAAGGTAATGTTATTCTATTTTAGTTATTTTTTTATTTATGGAAGAAAATTAGAATCTTTGGTGTTACATCTATTTTTTTAATATAATTTGATTATATTTTTTTGTGCACGTGAGATTGTACAATGTGATACTGAAAATGTGAGGTGGCTAAATCATGCTCTTGAAAAGATATAGCATGTATTCACATAACACATAATTTCACATAAACTAATCCTTCCCATCATTAAATTTTTTGGGAAAAAATTCATGACTTCGAGTATCGTATGGTCTTCCTTAGGAATGTTATTACTTATCACGTCAATCTAATCAAATATTTTATCACTTATTTCATTTAATATTTTTTTTAACACACACATCTTAAATTATTCTGGGGTCAGAATATTTTGATGCAAGATACGTGAACTTATAAATTTTTTTAATTGGAATACTTTTCCTTACTATTATTATGTCTTCAAATTACATTAAAAATTTCCTCCAACTCATAAAACATTTTGGATACACTCTATTATTTTGCTATGGAATTACATGATTCTCATCCACTTGTAGTGTTTTTAGATTCTCTCTAATTTGGGTATATTAAATTCGTATCCAATTGGTTTTGGTTTTGTATTTTAGGTAGTTAGGTTGACATAATTGGTGGAAAAAATGGATATACCCAACTATAGAATATGAGATAAATTTATACAAAATAGCATAGCATCATTGTTTAGTTTCATGAATACAACATATATATAGGGGTTTTTTATAAAGAAATTGAATAATTTTATCAATACAAATGATGGGCCATTTATTTTACCAAAAATGGAACATTGTTTTTCTATTTGAGGTGGTTTTTTATATATAAGATAATGTGTGTTTGTCTTCATAAACTATTCCACAAGTCGATGAAGTTGGGAGTGATTATTTTTGAATTTTTTTTACTACATGTTCATGAATGTTACATCATGAAATTAAAGACAAAGACGGAGTTAGAGTAATGAAGACATTATAAATAAATGGTAACCATTTTTCTTTAGTTGAATGCATTAGTGGATTCACTATGTTAAATATAATGGTGGGAATTTTTAGTTATTTTTTGGTTTTATGAAACTGACGTAGATGATTTTGTGTTAATTATATTTTTTATATAATCTGATTATATTTTTTATACATCTGTGAAATGAACTATGATTATGAAATTATGCGGTGGCTAAATCATGCTCCTGAAAAAATATGGCATGTATTCATGGAATATGTTATTTCATAGAATATTTTTATTCCCATCATTCTATTGTTCATGCAAAAAATCAATCCATAGAGTGTTGTAAGGTCTTCCTTATGAATGTTTTTATGTATTATATCATTATAATCCTAGATTTTTTCACTATTTTATTTTTAATATTTATTTTTTTTCAAACTCATTTCTTCTATGTTGTTTTTGGGTCACATTAGTTTTATTTAGGATACATGATCTTATATTTTTATTAAATTTTTAGAATTTTACTTCATGGAATTATGTTTTAAAAATACATTTTATATTTTCATCATTTGAAAAACCTTTTTGGATTCACCCAATTACTACACTATAGAATCACATAATTCTCATTCAATTGAATTAGTTTTAGCTTCTCCCTTATATTGGTGCATTAAATTGGATAGAGATCTTGGGTATATTTGATTGTACATACTGCTTATTATTTTTATCACATATGATTAACAATTCGAAAAAATTAACCATTGTTTATTCAATTTCTAAAAAACATTCACAAAATTTTTTAAATAGAACAACTTTAATAAGTGGAACTAAAAGTAATTTTTGATATGATACTAGACAGAATAATATAAAAGTGATAAATGTGACGGTTAGCTTCTTGCAAGTGATTAAAAATATTTTTTTACCATTTTTCACATTTATCTAAACAATTATGCACCTTTTACGATTATCATGTACAATTTAAGACATGCCAACAGATTTATTTACTCATACTTAAGGCAAAATAATTTCATTATATTTATTTAGAAAAAATTATTTGATAACATAAATAGAGCAGAAATATATATTTTTAATTTATTATGATTTGTATTGTCAATATGCTATTATGTAGTTGAATTCCCAAAATAATTTTCCACTACATTATTGAGTAATATAGATTAATTAATTATCGTCATGACATTATTTGAATGATTAAATACATTTAATCTAGGATATATTAAACTCTATATAAATTATGTTTCAACTATAGGCTTATATGTTGTTCTAATATACTAGTTTAAATGATACATTCAACTTTTCTATTTTGGTTTATTTTTCTCATAATCAAAACTATGATTTGAATAAATTTCGACAAAATTATAAAAACAAAATGCATCTATGTTTTCCATATTAATAATTACCAATATACATTCTCTTATAGTGTAATATTATGAAATATGAATTTATTTTTTAGTTAAAATATTTTTTTATTAAATATGGGTAAATTTTTTGGTTTATGTGGTATGTTTTACTGATTTCACTATTTCCACTCATCATTCTCATTTTATATATTTTAATATATTTTCAGGATGAATTATTTTGTTGTTGTTATTTTAATTTATTTAAATTCATTTATTATGGATTGATGATGTGATACTATAATATTTTCTACTGTATTTCATGGTAAAATCATGGGATGTTGATATTGACCTTTTATGAAAAATTATAATTTTTTAGAATCTCTAAAAAATTGCGCCAAGGTAAATCAACATTGTTAATTGAAACAACATTGTCCTATCATACAATATTAACTCATGTTTCATATAAATATTAGATTTATGAATTGCATATAGAAATTCATTTATGAAAGTAAACATCAATGATTTATAAGGATCACAAGTAATTTAGTTATGAGTTTTTTTCATAATGGACTTATGGATGGAAATTTTTTTGGCCTTAATATTTATTATTTATTTATTTTGAATATTTTTTTAAATATTATTTGTAAACATATTTAACAGTAAATATTTCATATAAACATAAATTTCTACCTCTCTATAATTTTTAATATGATATTTTATTGATTTTATATTTCCTTATTCTGTACTTTTATCCACTCTCTTGTCAGATTTAATGTGACCTTCATAATGTTTTTGACATATGTTTTCATTTCCTATGCCAAAAATCTCAAGTATTCATCAATAAATTTATCATTATTATTATATCTCTGAGGATATTTTTTCAAAAAATTATTTCTTTTTCCATTTACATCACGTTTATTTATTTATTTTCACCAAAAACATTTGTTTTATATTTTATTCGTCATCACTACTATTATTTATTAGAGGTGTTTTTTAGTTTTAATAGACACTAATGTTTAATATAATTCTCCCAAAAATATCACATCTAGTAATAGAAATGTGTCTGGGGTATCCAATCACTGTATGACTATACTCAGAGTAACATAGTGTTTTGACATCATCAATAGATCAACACTTTTTGACTGATTCTCAAAGGATTGGCCTCTGGTAACAGAATATATTATGATTAGGTGAATGTAATTTCCATGGATGAGAATTGTTGATATTTGATTTTTCTGAAGTTATGATGCCTATGATGAGTTGAATTGGGTTTCTGATGAATTAAAATGGGGCTGGTCTAGTAGTGGGTTTTTGTTTCTCCATGCATTTTATATTTTACTGTGCCTTGCAAATTTTCTATTTCGTCTTGCGGCATATGAGTTTTTCTAGAATTAGGTGACCTTATTTTTATGATTAATGTAGTTTGTTTGTATATATTTAGATCTTATACAATCATAAAAAATAGGATTTCACCACCTATGTTTGGTTTAATATTTTAACATGCATTTTGTTATATTTTCATTGTACTTATGTATCTATTATGATTCATTAACAATTCCAATTTCTAGATTACAATATTATTTAATAATTAATCTTAATTTTAAAAATTAATCCATGTATTTAAAAAATATAATGTTTTTTATAATAACCTGATGAGGTATTAAGAAGGGTGATTAAGTAAAATCATCAAAAATTTGGGAGGATCCAAGATGCAATCAAGGACCTGTAGAACAGACTCAACAGCCAGGGTTCATGGTGAAACACTATGGTGATGTGGTGCCCTAGAAAATGTTTCCCATGAATAAGATGTTTGAATAAAATGTAAGGAGTTCCTAAAAATGGAAACGTTGTTGTGCTGATCCCCTTATACAACCCTTCATAACATTCGAGTGACTCCGAATAGGGGAGAGAAAAGGTATTTAAATGGGATTAATCCATTTTGAAATACCTAGTTTTAACCTCATTAATATCAATCTTATTTCTAGAATTATGTACTATTTAATACATAAAATTAGGCATCAGAGTAAATATTATTTATATTATATGCATACATATTATATGATGGTGAAAACATCACAAAGCTCAAATAGTTAAACTGGTTTTACATTATCTCATTTTAATGTCAACATTCACTGATATGTTACCTCACATATTATTTGCAAAGGTGTTTAAATCATGAAGCTGGTTTTTTTGAAGTTGGATTCCAAGGATTATATTATTCTCAGTATTCGAAGAAATTAATAATCATTAGGTTTTATGATTTTATTTCATATTAGTTTTCATTTATATTGAAAAGTTTTTATTATCTTTTTTTAATGGTTTGAGCTCAAAAATATCGTCCTACCCACAAACAAGACCACACAGAGTCACCATCGATGCGTTGAGAGCGATAGTGATATAAATATCGATATATGAATGAAGTAGGTTATTGTCATCACTCATTCTAAATTGAGTGTGACCTAATTGTTGCATCTGGTGGTGGTGTTTTGAGAGGTCTCTTTTTCAAGTCTCCCCATGTATAATTAGGCATGGTTTTAATTTATTCCTTCCCCCTCCTCGATCAATGTATTAATAGATAAAGGTTTCTTTCCCATTATCTCCAAAAAAACTTTCTATTATTCATTACTCTCTAAATACATCTTCTAAACTTTATGATATAACAGTCTACTGTTTATATTTTCTTTATCCTATCATGCATTATTCTTTTGAATCATGTTTAAAATATATAATATATATATATAATTTATAATGTTTAATTAAGAAAGTTATATTGTAAAAATAAAAACCATATCAAATACACTATATTTATTTTATTTCAATGATGTAATGATTCTTAAAATATTTTATGACAAAACATGCAATATTTGGTATTGTTTTATGTATTATTAATTATCCATACCTAAATTTCTCTTCTTATAATGGGTCTGTCAAAATATATCTCCAAATTATGAGTGTGTATGCCATAGTTTAATTAAATAATTATTGTGTGCAAACGTTTGGGTTGGGTAATAGTTGGATATAAAATCATTGTGAACGTTTGAACATTTTTACTTTAAATACATGTTCTCCCAATCCATTAACATGATTCATTATAAATTAATTTTACCCAATTATATTTTTTGAATTATGGAAAAATAATTTTATATTTGGAATAAAAAGTTTCAAAATTATTAAATTGATCCCTTTTTAATTTTGGATGAAATTTGAATAAAAAATCAAGAAAAAAAATTAAAAACATTGGTAAGGTTAAATCAAGTAGTTAAGGGTTAAAATAATATTATAAAATATCGCAAATTCATTTCCAAATATAATTTTATGAGTTATTTTTTTGAAAAATAATCATAGGTCTAGTATTTTGAGATCCTAGAGCCACTTGGATTTTTAAGACATTTATTGAAATTTATTGAAAGAAAATCCAAATTTGTCACAATCTTATTTTTAATAAGTATAACATTTTTAATATATGGTTATATATGGGATATTTTTTAATATAAATATTCTTATGAATCCTAAAATTTTTAAATAAATTTTTGTAATTAATTTGTAATTTCTACGAGGGAAGTAATTAAAGTAAATTGTAACATAATGATTATGTATTAATTTCTTCATTAATCGAAAAATCAAATAAATGTGACTGAAAATATTAAAATAGATATAATTTGATAAAATTGATGTCATTCAGAAAATTTATATTTTAATTTTACATGTAATTAATGATTAAATATAATTTTCTTGAAGATAAAATGTTGTTTGTATAATTTTTAAAAAGGCAAGTTATGAATTGGGTCTAAATTGACATTATTGATATTCAAAAAAAATATTATATTATTAATAATATAAAATTTAAATAAATATATCACTCAACATACATATTAGTATAAGTAATAAAATATAAAATATTATTCATTTATTGGCCTTTTGGAATGTAATAATAATTATATTGACCCTCAATGTGAAAATTACATGACAAAACAATAAAAGTTTAAAGGGTAAATTAAGGGTTAGAACAAAAAGGCAAGGATTATTAAATAGTAAAAACATAAATAATTTTACTTTTAATGGGGTATTCAACCAAAATTCATAATATATTCAAAATAAATCAATTTATAGCCATTTTTTATTATAAATTAAATTTATATTTAATATTTTTATGAATTCAAAGACTTCCCATTCCCTCATTTATAAAATGGAACACATTCATTGCTATTGTTAAAAAATAAAAACCTATTTGGTTTAGAAAATATCATAAAAAATCACTTAATATAATCCATACACACATTCTATATTTCTTTTTCTAGGTATAACACCATCCTTGAAGGTGTTAAGGTGTTAATTAATGTATGTCACTCGACGAGAAGTATTGTTTTTAATTAAGTGTTTCTATTAAATTTCATCACCCACTTCATTGAACTATTATTGAACCATGATGAAATAATATATCAAATATACTCAATACAATGAGATTTTATATTGTTAATATCATCACCTATATCTATCTCCACTTCCATCAAATAATAAAATTAATCATTTGTGCTTGCATTGAACTATCACCACCATGAACTGATATAATTACTTTTCAATTACTACCTCCACAAAATTCATATAATTGTTTAATTAATTTTTATATATTATATTAATGACAGATTCATAATTATAATATAATAATATATCAATTATATTCTTACCTTCCATGAACATAAAAAATATAATGTTGTTTGTGCATACGTATGAACTATAACCTCCATGAAGCGATGTGATACATTTTTTATAAATGTAACACATGAATAATATATTTAATTATATTTAAATTATTTATATGATATTAATGATATTGTATCATTATTAAAATATAAAATTATGAATTCTTTTCTTCCATAATGACCATTAAAAAATGAAAACGTTACTCAAGGGCACCTACAACCTATAATCTCTATGATTATAACGTAGTGCATTTTTCATAAACATATATAATACTTTGATTTAAAATTATAATTGATGTATAAATATTATAATTTTTTAATGTATTTTATTCTGATGATTTTCCACTAATGAACACATTGGAAATTTACATAATAATATTTTCACTTTGGACTCAAAAACTAAATATCTACAAGACATCTGATATAAACCTAAAGAATTAACTAATTGTATAACCTTGATAAAAAATGAGATAAAAGGAATATTAAAAATTTAAAATTTTATGAAGATAGTAAATAATTATACTACGTTTATTAATCAAGAATATACAGATTGTATGAGATGATTCAGGATCAACGTATGTGACTCTATAACTAAAAACATAATTTTAAATGTTTTAAAGATTTATTCCACTATACATTTCTCTTTTAAAACAGTTTTTTCAAAATGGGTTTTATGAATTAATTTATATGGAAATTAATATTTTAATATTTTAATTTTATAATTTCTATCAATTTTTTTAAAGTGGTTTGGGACACATTTAATAAAAAAATCTTTTTTAAATGGTTGATGTGGGTTTTAAAAATGGAATGATTGGTTAAATAAAATGGAATGTTTTTTTTAACATAAAAAGAATGAATAATATTTCATTATTTCATGATTCTTTAGTAATTTAATATTTACTTTATGCATTTTCAATTTTCTTTCCAGATAATGTGGTTTCTTTATTATGTTTACTATTAAAAATTTTATAATTATATTACATTAAAACTATATCTTGATATATAAATGTTTTTTAGACAAGGGTGTAAAAGAGTTTTCAAGTGTTGTATTAATGAATTTGTCTTAGAAACTATATACAAATGTTTCAGCTCCATTATAGCTCCTAGTTGAGCCCGATATAGCTTATATAAATTCTTGATCCCCATTATACATCATTAAAGACGTGTGAGCCAGATATAACATATATGAAGGGTGAGCCCCATTATAGTTATCTGATACATTGGATAATCCAATAATGGAAATAAATTGTATGGCTATTCCATTTCTAATAGTTAATGTATAAGTGATATGGTAATTATTTCCCAAGAAACCAATGTTATTTTTCTGTTGTTACAAATTAGTTTTTAATAAAATGATTTTAATGGGTTTTGATGTTTTAAATAGAAAAATGATTTTTATTATTTATGTTTTAAATTTGGATTTTTGTGCTCATCCAAAGATTCATAATTTTTTTTATAGGACTTACGAGTGCTAAGAAAAAATAATATGTAATTATGAGTGTAGTCAATATGTGTCTTGAAAATAAGACATGTTGTATTTTAAATTTTTTAATTCTGTGGAAAAATGGATACTGTGTATAGGTTACCACATATAGTTTATGGATATACATTGTAAGTGTTTTTACTAATTATCTAAACACTATAATGAATATATTCTTGAATCTAAATTCTAGTTCAAAAACACCAGTATAAGGTATGTTTACGGTTATGTCCTCATACCCCTATATTATATTATATAAGAAATATATATAATGGGTGACACAAATAGGATTATATTCCCTTTATCATTTTAATGGTGTTATGTATAGCTAGCAAGCCCATAAAAATGATACCCAAGGAATAATGTTTTCATTTTCATATAATGGATTAGTTGAAGAGTTTTTCTCACAACTGTACAAGATTAATATAAGATGTGATGGGAATGATGGCCTTCCAAAATTTCTGTGTGGAATGTTCAACAAAAAAGATTAATAATTACATAAAAAAAGATATTTTTTTTCATTAATGAGTATAATGGTTGGAAAATCGAGTCATCTTTTTTGGGTGTACATTTAATAAAATGACTAGTTAAATGAATGTGACATAATAATAGAATGAATAATATTTAGTTTTATAAATAATAGATTCAACATTACATTCGAGCATCAATTTGTGATCAATTATTTATAAATGATTAGACTGATGTATGAAAATAATTAAAATTTTATCTAAAATTAATAATTATTTTTAATCAATTAGAAAAAAATTTCTTCTGATAAAGGCCTCCTGAAATGAATAAATATTGAATATGTTCATTATGTATATCTGGATCTTATGAGTTGTTGTGATTAATTCACATAATGTTTCAAACCAAAATATTTATATAAAAAATTATCATGGGATCTTGTTCCTTCCCTCATGTACACAATATGAGTGAGTATCTGTCTGACTATATGATACCAAATATATTCCTTAAGGATTCAATTTACTAGGGAATTAATTTGGGGATTTTTGTTCAAAATATTCAGGAAATGTGAAATATCCAATTAAATTTTATACATTTTTTAAAATGTGTTGAAGATAAATAAAAATGAGATATGAATTATAAAAACTTGTATTAATTTGGAATTAAGAACAGTAAAGGATTTTTTTGATGTTTGAATATTTTACTTTTCCAACTGTTATCCTTTTCTATAGAAACATGAATTTTCATGAATTGAAGAAATATGTTTCATTAGATTTTATAATACATGATCTGAAAATGGATTTGAGAAACTCCATGGAAGTATTCATGTCAGGTATCAGTATTATAGAATCAATTACTTGATTCTTTAGGGTATACGATACTGAATGTATATTTTTAAAATATATAGGAATTCAAGATCAAGGAAACAATTGTTAGAAATTTTAGTGGTCCTTAAAATGATGAATCAGTGGGTTATTTAGTAATATATTTAAATGTAAAGGAATATATCAGGATATAATGTATTTGAATAAATTTTGTATATTTTAATATTATTTATCTCATGTTCTAATATAATCACTTTGTAAACAATGATTTTTTATGAAAAAATGGTATAATATGTTTTATATACATGTGATTTATAATTAATCACACTCAACAACATATTTGATAAGTATCCATGGATAAAAATGATTTATCATGTTTAAAATATTTTATCCATAATATTTATTAAAATATAATTGAATAGTTTTCCCACCACCCTATAGTGTAATATTTATTGATTATTACATTCTTCTAAAAAAATCTCTAAACACATGGAAAAACAAATAAATATTTTTTAACAGTCTATTGATAATTTATACTTAAATAAAATAACAATAATTAAATAATATAAGGGATTTTTATATTGTCATTATATTATGAATAAAATACATCTTCATGTGTTTTGTGGGAGTATGGTTTGACTTTTATATTTTCAATGTTAATAAGAAAACGATTTTACTACTCAAAATACAAAGATAATGTATCTTTATTTCCAAATTTAGATTCAAATGTGTTGTTTATAAAAATATAAAGAATTAAATTATTAAACAATTGATATCAAGGAAAATGTTAGATGTAAATTTTTAAATAATGATGATGATGATGAACATAGAAAGAGTTACAATATTCAATAGTAGTTTTTAACAATAATAATTTTGAGGTTGTTATGATTAAAAATATAAATACTATGTTAGCATATCTAAACATTAAGAATGTGATTTCTAAAGTATTTTAATTTTTCAAATTTATTTTACTTATATATGTTACACACTAACGAGGATTAGTGGGGTTGTATTTTCATATGATAAAAAATAGTTGTCGTGGTAATCACATAGTAATGTAATGAGTTTTATAATACGCAAAAAGTAAAATGAACATAATCCCCCTCTTGTGGTCTATCATGTGGGATATGATCACAATATATCATATGTTTGATTATTTTATTATTAATAAATGAGTTTAATAATATAAAATATATCATTTTATTCAATATGATGCTTCTACATTATCGTTTTTCCACATTGGGAACAATAAATTTGTGAATTGAAATGATAATTATCATCTCAATGTATAACATTGAGTTATATATATACAATATTTATCAGGGAGTATATTTTTTTTGTTAAAACAGATTATGGTTAGCATGGGTATTAAGTAGTGAACTAGATCTAGATATCCCAAATCCAATTTTTTTTACAGTTACATTTATGTAATTAAAAGGAATCAAATCCTAAAGGAATGAATAGTTAATTAGTCATGGTAAACCAGATTCAAACATGAGACATGTATTAAAAATGACTACACCAATTACAAAATAATTGTTTTTATCATTAAATAAATACGTTTTTGGATAACTCTAATACATCTAGTATATATATATATATATATATCTTTCATAGTATGATTCTTGGATTCCCAGTGAAATAAACACAATATGGGTGATCTCAAATGCTTAGTAAGGGAAAAATATAGCGGAAGCAATAATGAATCAATGAGAGTAATAATTATGGAATATTATTTAACTAAACAAATTTCCATGAAGTCAATAAATTGAATGCATGTTCATTTAGAAAATGTAAAGGTAATAATTGGAAGCACATTACATTCAAATAACTAGATAAGAAAGAACCAATATTAAAATGTAAGAAAGTGAACACATTCCATTTAATAAATGAACTAAAATGAAATATATCCATTGATATGTCGATGCATAATCTCAAGGATAAATAATAACAAAAAATAAATGAGGGAAATATTGTCTTATTAGAAGATATGTCTATGTCATAAGGAAAACTATACCATAAATTCCTTCCACAAGATGGTTTAAATTAATGGTATAAACCCAATCTAATTTTCCATTTATTTGTCTCATGGGAACCTCTCGATGTATTATGGAGCTATATATTTTTTGGGATCCTCCTGTGATTTCTAATCCAAATAATTCCACATATCAAATTATTGAAATAATTAATATACCATAATAAATATCCTTTTCAAATAAAGAATACTAAACTATCCACATTTCCCTAAATAATAAAATAAATTTCAATGTATACACCCAATGTAAAATTGTATATGGATTAAGAAATAATAATATCCATCATATATTAAATTTATAATTTTGGTGAAATACATTATTCAATAATGAAAGAAGATTAAATATTTCAAGGGCACTAACAAATAACTGATAGAAGTGAATGTGAATACTATCATTGAGAAAATCAATCGTAAACCATCTAAATTAAAAATTTGTATGGTATCAATAAAAAAATCCCATGTAGAGTAAACATAATTTTTTTTTGTTTTTGATGAATAGAAATATATTAAAATGATATATTAAAAAAATTCATGGGGAAAAAATTCTTTTTGTAAAACATTTGAAGAAACATTTTCATTGTGAAAAATATTTAAAACATTTTCATTATAAAGTAACCACTTATACATGAAAATGAAGCATTAATGAAATTGTAGTGAGTAAATATGTATATTCCATATAATGTAAAATAAAAGTCATTTTTTATGGTAAAACTGTTTTTAAAATGCCTTGTTAGGTGAGGGACATGATTAATCCTTTAAAAACATTATTAAATGAAAAAATGTTAATTTTTTTTACCAAATCAATTAATTTTTTTAACAAAAAATTATTTTAAAAGATAACATGATCTCCAACTAAAGAGATAAATATATTATGTTTTCGTAAAAAAAATTTAACAAAATATTGAGTACCAATGAGTGGAACATTGGTATTGTTACTTATTAAAGGTCACAAAAGCCCATACGTGGGTAAATTTATGTTTTTATTATACAATGATCATATAGTTTCTTATGATGTAAATTTATGTGTAAAAAACCTAAACAAAATGATATTTTAGTGTAAACAATTGAAAATATTATAATGTTGGACTGAGAATCAACAAATGAGTATAATATATATATCAACTATAAATCCAAATATAGAATAGGAAATACATCAACTTATAGAAAATTTAATTATTCACATAATCATAGAATATTAACGAAAAAATGATGTAATATAACCTAATTAAAAAAAATTGGGTTATGAAATTCTTTTCCACTTGGAATATTTTTACTCAAATCCCCTTATACGAAATAAGTCAAATTATAACTCAAATATCTTCAATAAGGAATTAATCATGATATATTATGTCCAGTGGAATTATGAAGATTATATATAATAAATTAGGTGTCATAAAATAATTTGAGTGTTTCAAGAGAAATCTAACAATCATAAAATTAATTAATATTTCAATGATAATCATTAAAAACATTCTTGGGAAGAATATTATTTGAAAATTTCAATGTGTCTAATAACACATTGATACATTTAATCATGACCTCTATGAAATAATAATATTATATTAAATTTATAATTTCATTAGAAAAAATATTGTCCAGGATATAACAATAAAATGGTAATATATACAACATGTAAAATAAATTAGGTGTATAACAACAAAAATTTCTCAATGGAAAGTAAATTGAGATTAAATACATTACCATGAGTTTCCTTTTAGGTGAAAATCCTTCAACATCACATATAATAAACATATGTTAATTTTATACTTTATTGTGAAAAATTATCATGTGTATCATTATTTTTATTTCACTTATTACTGTGACGTATACAACTAATTGAACAATTAAATTTAAATTTGGTGTCTTGACCAAATTTTGTTTATATGTTGAAAACAAATATTAAAGGTAAACTATGATAAAAGGTGTTCTTATATAACATATCCAGAAATATTATCATGGAATAATTATCAAATATATACATAAAGTGTAAATTAAAAAAAATCATTATATATGGTTTTAAAAAATGAATCATTATTAAAATAATTTAGATGGTAGGGCATACGTACACATGAGTAATTATCTAATTTTTCAATCATCATTATAAAAGAAAGTTAATTAAATAATATCTTTTTATAATGATAATAATTTATGAAATACCATAGTATTTAGTAACATTTACATATATATAATTTTTTTTTGATGGAAATAGGAATTATCTCAAGGGTAGGTGGCGGTAATCCACACATCCATAATAAATGATATCATTTTTAAGTCTGTGAAATGGTAATAAATAAAATGATATATTATATTTATATAAATTTAATTATTTAATTAATATAATATATATTTTATTTATGTTACATATGTTTAATTAAAACCATCAATTAAAAATTCATTGTATTGGGTAAATGAATTATATCTTTTCGAGGGGGTGATATTTCACATTTCCACAAATGATGTTATTATTTTTACCAAAAATGGAAAGTATGCTGATATGAGTTATAAAATAATTATGGAAGATTAAATGAATAATAAATATCATAAATATCATATATAAATTTATTATTCATTATAATGTCCAACCATGAATGTTGGTAAAGGAAAATTGAACAATCATAATTTTTTGGGGGTGTAGTTCAACGAAAAAAGAAAAAGTATTTTCGTTACCAATTTTGAGGAAGTGAGTGTTAGTGTAGCTTGAAACCATAGTAAAACTACATTATAGTATATTAATTATATTGTTTTTATTATAATAACATGGGAGAATAATATTTGTGGTGTTGGATATGTAAATGAATGAAAAATGGTCAAGAGAAACAACTCTCAGACTTATGAGTTCATTTGGGGTAGATTTTATAACAACCTTGGGAAATGAAAGAAAACATATATGGACTCATGAATGTGGCCTTACATAAATCATATTTTTTCAATAATCTAATATAATTATTGATCGATCGTGAATAGGAATTCATATATTCTATTTTTGGTAAGATTGCTGGAATAGAATACCTCAATGTATCATGAAGATACCCCATTTATTTGTCCAATATTTCTAACATCTCTATAAATGATTGTGTGAAATCCATTGATTTGGATCTACCTGATTAAATCTATTTTATTATCAACAACTACCCTTTTTATAACACTAATGATTTCTTATTTTTGAAATCGGATATTAATAGTGTGCTAACCTCTAAACATTACTATATTTATAATTTCACTACCTCCAATTATAATTTTTCATACATGATGAATTTAATCAAAAATGGATTAGCCCGTCATGACACACCCGAGTTTGGAGAATTTCTCACAATAGGATTACAACAGATTTAAATCTTCAGATGTGTAGTATATTTTTTTCTAAATGTTACATATGTATTAAACATATAGAGGATAATGATCACCTATTTGTATGATGTGATATACCTTCTGCATTATAGAATTACATTTTTGACATTATTAATATTTGATGGAATGGTTTGGACACTATCAATTTATAGCTTTAAAGATGAACTATTGTAGATGCCTCTCCCCAAATTAATCAACACTTCACTACTTCTGTGGCGGAACTGATACTTCTTATTTGAAATTAATGAAATACAATTAATCACAATGATAATACTTTTAATTTATGTCCAATATAAATAAAAATCTACAATGCGGTCAAGGAAACTAGAATCACACAAATATGTACTTTCCAAAACTGAGTCAAGGATCTCTATATCCATAGGCATATTGGGATCAAAGGAAGATACATATATAAAATATTTTTACTGGATCTTTTCTTATAACTACCGATTCCTGGATAGATAAAAATTAATTTGGATGGTGCTTCAAAAGGAATCCCAGGGCATTCTTCCTATAGAACCATAGGTAGAAATCACAATGATAACATTATTGGATGCTGATATGGTTCATGTGGTCATCCCTCCCACCTTTAATCTAAGATGTATTGTTCCATTAATGAAGTTGATTGGATAAAGAAAAAATTAGAACAATGTTTGGATTGAAAAGGGACTCAATTACCATCGTTCAATCTCTCAGACATGGAAAATTTCACCAGGTGTTGACCCTCACTACCAAATGGATTATTTTCCTTCAATACCTATCAGGACACAATTATATCATCACACAGACCTAGAGAAAAGAGAACAAGGTGGCGGATGGTCACCCCATTTTGTGTGATGATAGAAAAACAATGCATATGAAGAATCTTCTTGATTATCTAACCGCTCTTTTCCAGAATGATTTTCATGAAACCCCAACCTTTATACTTTTTTAATATTTTAAATTATTTATTGAATGTTCTTTAAATAAAAAATAAAAAAATGATCTTTTGAAATCATTACATTAAAAATCAAGTAACTCTTTTTTGTGTATATGAAGGCGCTTACATGGAATTATTTCATTTCAAATAGATGATTGAAGGTATAGGGGAGGTATTTTGGGATATTATTTGGTTAGATATTTTTCGAACCAAGTTGATTCGTGAGGTGTTAGAAAAGGGGGATTTTGTGGTCTTTTATAAGGGAGTAAAATAACCCTCTGTATAGTTTTTCAAATATTTTATGTGTACCCACATTTTTACCAATCTAATGTATTAATAACCCAAACACTCAATAATGGAATATTATTTGAGTAAGTATGGCCATAATGTATTTTTTTCATGTGTCTAGGTCAGTTTTCCCCATAAGTTAAAGGTTTCATCCTTTATTAAGTTTATTTTTAACTCAATAATTGTTATTAATTCTATTTACATTCACTAACAATTTTGGTCAAACAAAATTGGTCTTATTATAAATTATCAAATATGATTATTCAAAATAATGATTCAATTATTCTAAATTCCAATCATTTATGGGTCATAAATTGATAAAAATTTAACCCTACTGGTCAGACGACAATGCATGTTTATAATGTAAAAACGTTCGAATGTTTTCTATGTTTTTATAATAAATTTCAATTCAAAATTGATTCCAATAGACTAAATTGTATTAATTGATATAATATGTATAATGAAACTTTAATAACAATTAAAAAATTTAATAATATAAACAAGTTAATTTTTAATTCAATTTTTAACTAAAATCCAATATTTTTAACTATTCCTAAAAAATGACAGTTTTCATAAAAATATAAAAATTTCACCTTAAACTAATTATTTTGTTTTAATTTCTAATATAATGTTTATTTTGAAATATTTATTCATTTGAATATGTAATATTCATAATTAAAATGGGCTCTCTAATAAAATTGGCTAAAATTTCCTTTATAAAAATATACGTTTTTATGTCTAAAATATAGATTTTTAAAATCTTATGTCTATAAAACCAAATAGATGAATAAAAAAAATTTTATTTAGAATAATATATATATATATATATTACATTAATATCATTCACTAATTATATATAATTTAATCTATTATCATAAAATAACATTTTGAGCATAAAATTTGTTTTCTACAAGAATAATCACATTATATTCAATTTCTTATTATATACAATTATAATTAATTTACAGCCAATTGATCCATTATATATTTTTATAAACCATATTTTTCATAATATAGGTATTACAATACATATATACTAATTTAAAATCTATTTTATATCTCATTTTTTTCTAATAATAAATTATTGTTCGATAAAACTCAGTCTTGCGAGTAACACAGGCCATTGAGGAAGGTTTATCAAGAATATAAATCATGATAACTTAGTGATAAATTAAATTAAATATATAGAAATTATTTTAAATGGTAAATATATTTTAAAATACTTATATATTATATTAAAATATTTTCATGGCGGCGTGTGTCATATATTCTATAAAATACAAGGTTATTAATTTAGATTACTGGGGAGTCCCATTAAACCCACTATATTTAAACTGTGTAATCATAATATAAATATGACTTAGTGATGATTTTAAGATATAACTAATTTTTAAATCCAAAAGCCTATCAAGTGTTCATAATACATACTCTATGAAAGATAGAATGATAAGTACAATGGTCACATGGAATAACCTATAACATAGTCTATATGTAAGAGAACATTAGTGGAAAGTCGATAAATGTACACAGAGAAAAAGAATAAATATTTATTTGGAGTAAATGAGGTCGTCAATTATAAAAAATTGATGTACCAATAGAAAGATGAGAGAATCAAAGAAATAAATTTGTGATGATTCATAAAACCATCGATTCAAAAAATGTTTAGGTACAAAGACAATATTTTTTTGATCACTTTCTTGAATGTAAATAGTTATTTTACTGATACATAATATAAATAATATACATAATTATAATTTTTCAGAAAAAAATAATCCTAATTTTGTACTTTGATAAATATCTCATTTAAAAAAAATTTGATGCCTTAAGAAAAAATACTTTTCTAAAGGATCATAGGGCCCATAAAAAGTGACATGTAAAACAATTTGTCTCTACCTATTTTTGAAATATAATACGGTTAATACATTAATTTATAAAAATAAAAAGTAACAACCTGGATTATAATTAGTTTTTCTTTCATAAAATCATTCAACTAAATAATTATGTATTTACTACAATATTGTGTAGGATATTGGTTGGTGTCAAACACTTATCGACTTTCGGTCATAGGTTCATGTAACACAAACTTACCAGATTCAATGGGAAATCACTTGGTATACATGTTTTCTTTTTCTAAAACCATATTAATGTAATTATAACAATATATCAAGGTCATCTGGGAAATAATGTTAATAAATAAATAGACTTTTAATTTTTTTTATTCAATACAAACCAAATACATAAATACTTCATCCATTTATTTCAACATATGTTCTTTCCTTGGTCTAGGGGTTATCCATAATATCATTCATTGGATTTCTAAATAATAAATACTTATCTTCAATCTAAAACAACATAGGTTTAACCTTGTATATCCAATTTCATTTCCAATTATAATCTGTTATGACAGTTTTTAAAGGAAATGTGAATAATCCTTTGCATATCCTCCGGGAGTGTCAAACTATGTGCATAGTAATCCCCATTGTCGTGTACCAAGCTACCTCGAGTCAAGCTCAAAACACCTTTTTTGAGTTATTTCTCCAAGGTATATATGTTAAAAAACCACTCCACAAGTAGTATTCATATAGGGATATATTGCTAGTAATACCCATATAATCGTTACATTAATTTTTTTTGAATGTTCTTTTATTATTATCATCAAATTCTACCTTATGGTTATGTTCTCAACCATATGTTTACCTAAATATAATTACCAATTATACTACTAAACATCCTATGATACCAACTATTGCGATCTGGCCCAAGATAGACATATGTCGGTGTCTACAACTATTACATTAGCAAAATTTAATGGAATCAAATCCTGAAGGACCGAAGAGTTTAGTAGTCTTGATAAACCAGAAAAATATATGTGAATTGTAATAAAAATGAATACACTATTTTCAACATTAATTTTTTCACTTTAAATAAATAACTATGAGGATTACCCTATTTCGTCAGGAGAATCCCTACATATATATCATAGTATACTTCTGGGATTCATATGGATGAATTATAACTTGGTTGAGTACAAATTTTTATTAAAGGAAAAATATAGGTGAATTAATAATGAATCAATGAAATTAATAATTATGGTATGGTAAATATATGAACACACATTCCATTTAAAAAATAAACCTAATGGACGTGTGTAAAAAATATGGATATGTAATAACTAGAAACACATGCCTGAAAAAAAAATAGATATGGAAAAATAAATATGGAAAGGTAAAAAAATAAACACATTCCATTTAATCAATGAATGGAAATGAAATGTATCCATACATATATCGATGTAAAATCTCATGGATGAATAATAAAAAACTAAATTAGGGAAGTTATTTCTTACTGGATTTCATGTCTAAGGAAAATGAAAACGTACACAGTAAGTAAACTTCAAAAGATGTTTCAAATTCTGGGTAGAAACCCAATCAATTTTCACAACATATTTTTCCAATTAGAACCTTTTATTCCAGGAAGGATAAATATAATTTCTAAGATCCACCCATTATTTCATTTTTAATGTATTCCTCAAATTAAATAATCAAAATAAATTATATTCCTTATCATATATCCTTATTAAATAAATAATATAAAATTATCAATATTTTCCCAAATAATTAAATGACTATCAATATATACACCATAAGTAAAATGTTACATGGTTTAGTCAATAGTAATATCAATGAAAAATAAAGTGGATAAATTAGGGGACATTCAATTTTCAATTATCATAATTTAATTAATAATTCAATGGGACTAAAAAATCATGGATATGAATACGAATACTATTATTGGAAAAATCTATAATAAACTATATAGAGGATGAATAAGGATGGTATCAATAAAAAAATCCTAAGTAGATTAAAAATAATGATTTGTTTTTGTTGAGGAATATGAATAAAATAAAATGATATTTTAAAATTATGCTTGAGGATAATATCATTTTCTTTTAAAACCTTTTTCTTGTAAATCACTTTTAAAAAAATGTCCTTTAAACTTTATCCTTTTATACAAGCAAATAATGCATCAAAGAAATGATGGTGAGTTAATTCATACTTTCTATAGAAGAAAAAAGAACATTTCTTTTAGATGGTAAAAAAGTTTTAAAAATTTATTTTCCAGAAAGAGACAAGAATATTCGTTTGAAAACATTGGTAAAATAAAAAAATGTAAAAAATATATTTACTAAATCATTTTAAAAACATTTCTGAAAACATATCAATAAAACATGGTTTTTTGAAGAATATATGTTTTCCATATTAAGGGAGAAATAATGATGGGTTTTCCTAAAAACCTATTTTCAAAATATTTTGATTACCAACGAGTGGAAAAATGGAACTATTATGTAATTAATGACATATGTAACTAGAGGGGAGATATTAAATGGTTAATTAGACAATTATCAAATAATTGCCTCTGATGGAAATTTAAGCGTAAAATTTCCAAAACAAAATGAGATTCTAATGTAAACTCTTGAAAATATTATAATGTTTGACTGAGAATAAATCAATGATTAGATTATTTTTTTCAAATATATATCCACATAGATAAGTGGGAATACATTAATAGGTATTCAATGTAATTATAACCATATTCATTAAATATTAACGATAACACGGAAGAAATTTAACCTAATTAAAAGAAATTATTTTATTTAATTACTTTTTACTTTGTAACTCATAACTCAAATCACTATAAATGAAATGATTGAAATTGAAACTCATAATTTCATGAATAATTAATGATATAATACACAGACCCATGAATCCCATAGCCAATGAAATAATTTGTTACATTGGAATGATTAAAAGGAATAAAATCTAGATGGACTGATCAAGTTATATGTCTTGAAGAATCTAAATACATTTATGGAACCCATTTTACATTGGGAATGAAAAATATATAATACATAACAATATATAGTAAAATGTATACAAAAAAACTCAATAAATAATCTCTTATTGATAACTCGGGGAAGGAAAACAAATGAAAAGGTTAGATTAAACGTTTAATAAGTTTTACATGTACTGGAATAATGAATTAATAAATTCTAAATCATATTCAATTTCAAATAACAAATTTGGAATCGTAAATAATTGAAAAACACACACTATCATCAAACTGGCAAGAAAATACATTCATAGATTTTGTCATACTATAAACCAAATGGAATGTAATAACTAAATAAAAAATAAATAAAATGATTATTATTTATAAACTATTTATCTATCACATGATCTATTATATCATCAATATGGTATATGTATGTGGTTAGATACCTTTCTGATTATGTTTTGGAAACAAACTCAATGGGGTTGCCACTAACTATTTTGTATCGTGAAACCTGTCGATGAATCGAGGATCTATAATGGTCACATACCATCAATGAATATTCAAATAATTACTTATACACGTTTTTAATATAATAAAACTATTCCTTCTCAATATACATATACAATACATGACATAGATTCATTAATATTTCCCTAGTTAAAAAACATTAAAAATAAACACCACATCTAAAAATTTTATACAACTATGACAATAATCATATCCACGATACAATAATAACATTATTGAATATAAATATAATTTTAAATGAAATTTTTTTTCAAGGGGGTAGTATATGAACCACATAAAAATTATTAGGTTCACAATACCAAGTAAGCCTCAATGAAATGGATATAGAGACAAAGTCTCTTACCACATTATAATGAATTGAATAATATGACCAAAATTGAATAAAAATTAAATGAAAAATTTAATTCCATGAATATAAATAGAATAATTATATTATATTTCAAATGAATGTGTATATAAACCATATACATGAAATAATTGTTGAATAATGGAAATATCACAGAAATACAATTGAGATGAGAAACACCTTACCTTATGTCTAAATGTGTTAAGCACATGATCTTAATGTCCTGTGAAATCATAATAAATCCATTAATTAATTAACTAAAAACATTTTATAAATTTATCTTATTAATTATATTTTTATTTTGATCATTTATTCCATTTTTATGAATTATAAATAAAACCAATTTAATTTCTCAAGATCATTTGTTTCCTTTGTTTTCATGATTGATTTACTTGTATACATGTAAGGAAGTTCCTGTAAAATGGCTATAATTATAAAGAATTATAATTATGTGTTTTCAATGAACATAAAAAATAGTAAATTCATATATATATATATATATATCATTTTTATAAGGTATGATGATGAATCATTATATAATGTTTTAATGATAATTAATTAGATTATGTTTTCATTTTTTTGACCAGCACAAAGATGTTTTGTTTAATTAATTAATACTATGTTTATATAATGATTCTAGAGCATTACAGTATCTAATAAATATTTTTTAACCATTTTCAACAATTAAAATGGTTTCATGACCAGACATGAGAGATAATTTGAAGGATTAAAATCCATTGTTTATGATGGTTGTAAATCAGCACCTCACAGGCGATGATTTCATTTTTAAAATAAAAAATAAATATAGAGAAAGGATTTTGAGGAAGGATATTAAATTTACATGATATAATAATAGCATATATGTGATATTGGATTTACCATGCTCTTTTGGATATGGGAGGTTAGTATAGAAATTGAAATGAAAATAAACTGAAATGAATTTAAAAGGAAGGGGAAGAGGATTTATCTGTTGAATTCTCATCCTTGAGAACCTCCTATGTTAATGGGGTTTTGGTATTTCTGTAATACCAGTATATCTTAGATGTGGGGGAGACATTAAGAAAATGTATTTTTTAAGACCTTTGAGAAACATCCAGGATTAGACCTGTCAGGAGAAGAGGTTGTGAGTGGTTGTTTTTATAGTGGATGGGAGGGGTGATTTCAAATAATTTAATACGTAATTTTATTATTTTATCAGGACAAGAAATATAAATCATTATTGTGACTAAATTTAGTAATGAGTTCATTTTATTTCAAAAACAAAATGTTCTTACATCGGCAAAACATCATCCATGACGATATAAATCCTGTATTTAACAACTATCGTAAATTATCATATTTTACTATTCACATAAAATTCATGTATTTTAGAGAAAACTCAAAATTTATCCCTAACCATTTATCCATGTATCGATTTCCCAAATGAAATTAATTTTATGAAAATATTTTTATAATGATGTTAAATTTAATTTTTAATTTAAATCTCCATTTACTCCGAAAATAATGTTTTAAAATTATAACTGATTTTATAATTCGATAAAAAAATTAAATAAGGTCTCATTAAATTATCCCGAAATCATATAGAAACAATATATTGATTTATTAATACAGTTTATGAAAATTAATTATCTTTTATATTAATTTTTTAATTATAAATTTGTAATTAAATATTTATTACCCCTAAAAATATGAACACATAGTTAGTAACTTTTTAAAATATTCATTTACTTATAATATGATATAATTATATCATACTTTCTTTTATAACATGCATAAATTTTATTTATGCATTCATGAGTGGTGTTATTATTCATTTGGCAGTCTACTATTCAAAAAAATCTAGTTACTATTCATTAAGGTACAATACTATTGGAAAGGTACGACTTACAATTCACCAACAAAGTTATTTTTAACCTATTAGATTCAAAATATCTTACTAATAACAATTTTATATATCTGTTTTTGATAATCAAATATTAGATGTATAAAAATTATAGTTATTGTATAGGTTGTAATTTAATTGTAATAACATAGCATTGTTTCATATTGACATATTTTTTTATGTAATATAAGCCATCTAATAAAGGGAAATTATTTATGAAGACACATACCGAAAAAATATTAGGGAGTTATATTCTTCCCCCTTTCAGAAACATCATCCTCAAAATTTTTCATCTATCATTCCCTCTAAAAAAATTTGGGTGTTCTTCTTCCTAACATTCTAAAGATCCCATGTTGCTTCCTTCATTTTATGGCTTCCCTATAGAACATTTATCAATCGAGTTGTCTAATTTCCCAACACATTCTCCATAGTTTCCATAACCTCAATAGAAACATTACAATAAGATAAATCAGGTTCCAGTTCTATTATTTCATATGTGAGTAAATTAATTGGGTATGGCATGTAATTAAATAAAAAAGTGATGTGAAAAACATATTGAACATTAGAAAATCTATGCAGTATTGGCAATGTTAATCCATAGCTCCATCTCTCTCAAAAATTTCAAAATGTTTTATTTACCTTAGGCCTAGTTTCCCTTTATTTTCAAATATTATAACACCCTTCCATGGAGATACCTTCAATAAGACATGATATTCTACATTAAACTATAAATCCTTCCTTCGGTTATTGGAATATCCAATTTTTAAACTTTTTTATACTTTGATATATGTTTGAAAATATCTTACCTTTTTTGTCATTTCCTCAAAACGTTCTGGTGTTATGAGCATCCTTTCAACAACTTCATCCCAACTAGATGTTATAGGTAATCTCCTTACATACAATGCTACATATGGTGCCATAAAAATACGTGAATGAAAACCCTTTTTTAGGAAAACTCGACCAAAGATAAATATTGATCCCACATACAATGAAATTCAAGTTAGAAAGAGATCAATTTTTCTACTAATGTTCAGATCATCCTTTGTGACTGCTAGTCTGTTTGAGGGTGATAAGTGGTACTCAAATGAAGCTCAGTGTCCAATAATTTATTAGGACATTTCCAATATTTTTATATAAATAATGGATCTCAATAAGGGAAATCGATATATATGCACCTGGATGTCTTACTATATTTTTAATTTAGAGTCTGGATTGGTGCTGAAGTGGAAAATCATCCCTTACTATAAAAAAATGTGACTATTTGGTAATTAAAAAAATAACTCATCATTAATCATTCATTCTTGGACTACATGGTGGTCCTATGAAAAAGTTCATTGTAATAGCATCCAATTTCAACACAGTTATACGAATAGGTTGCATGACTATTTTAGGGTGTTATCCTTTAGAAGTGAACAATTGAAAAACAAGTCATCATGACACAAATTTAGACATTTATCTCTTTATATTATCCCACATATAATGGTTCCTTTATATAGTTATACATCATGGTACTGCAATGGTGTATAGAGAAATTTGAGATAGGATAACCATCTAACAATTCCATTTTTAGATCTAACACTGATGGAACACATAACCTCTTTCAAAGTTTTATAATTTCATCCCCCTAAAAATAGTCTTCCAATACCCCATCATTAGAGACATTATCTTTAGTTTGAAAATTATCACCATTATATTGAGATATTTTTATCTTCTCAAGTAAATATAGTTTTGAAATCATTTGAAAAATTAAGGATGATTCCCCTTCATTAACAATTTTGATATCCATATTTACTAGATCTATGAACATAGGATCTTTCTCAATCCTCATTTAGGTAAAATGTCCATTTTTTCCTTCATAATGCATCTGATAACTTATTTTCTTTTCATGGGTAGTAGTGTATTGAAAAATCATAATATTTGAGTAACTATATCCATCTTTGTTTCCTCATGTTGTGTTATTTAAATGTAAAAATGTAATTCAAACAAATTTGATAGGTATTTATCTCACATCATTCCCAGAAGAGAGAGTACCACTATATTCTCAGAGAAAAAATAACCGCTGGTAACTCAACATCATGAGTTGGATAATTTTTTCCCTGTGCTTTGAAGTCCATGATGGATAAGAAATAACATTATCATTTTTCATTAGGACACAACCTTGTCCATTATGGGATGCATCACGGTATATGACAAACCAATCACTTTCGAAGAGAATATTCAAAATTATATCATTGACAAATCATCTCTTCAATTCATTAAAATATTTAGTACATTTTTTATTTATATAAAATTTATTTTTTTACATGTGAGCATGATTAGTGGGATAGCCATTCAACGAAAATTATGTATGAAATGTTTATAATAACTTGATAAGTCAATAAAACTACAAAACTTACTTATCTGTGTTAGAATATTCCGTTCATGGATTTACATTATCATTATAAGATCCACTACGATTCCATCATAAAAGAAAATATGTTCACGAATAAAAAAATTGAATCCATAATTCACAATTTCTAAACATCCCATGTAACTCATTTCTTCTAAGAGTCTCCATAATAACCTATATGTGTTTCTCATGGTCTTCATGGATTTAGGAATATATCAATATATGATCAACAAATACCGCAAAAAAATTAGTATGAAATTACCTAAAAAATGTACATTAGATCCATGAAAATGGAGGATGCATTTGTCAGTCCAAATTTAATTACAATAAAAACATAATGTATATACCTTGTCCAATAAGATGGCTTTGAAATATCACCCTTCCTCTCAAGAAACTGATGATATCCAGATTGAAGTTCAATCATAAAAATATATTGAGCAATGCGAATTTGATTAAATAAGTCCCCAATGAAGGTAAAAGATAGTTTTTTTTATTTTAATGAAATTAATTTCCCAATAGTTAATACACATCCTTAGGGATTCATCTTTCATTGTGAAAAATATAATACGAGATCCCTTTATAGAAAAACTAGGAAAAATAAATCCCTTATCACTAAATTCATATAGTTGTTTCCTCAATTACACTAATTCCACTATGACCATTCTTTAGGTAGTCTTTGATATAGGTCATACACGAGGAAATAAATCAGTAGGGAACTTGTCTTCCTACTCTGGGGGATGACTATGTAAATCCTCTGGAAATACAAGAAATATATTCTTACACAATTGGTACATCCACAATTCGAAGATTAATTTTCTCATTCCTAGATATTGTTTACTCTTACACCACAAGTGTTTCATTTTGTAAAGCTACTAGAGGTGGATCTAGATAAGAATTATATGATGAGGTTTCTTCTCAAATGATAAGGTATTATACACCATTCTGAATTATTGTAACTTTCTTCCTCTTTTGATAAATTTTTGCATCATAGATTTAAAGATAGTTCATAATGAGGTTTATATCCAATTGAATCATAGGTATGATGATAAACCCAATACCAAAATTACATCTATGTGTCATGATCTTGAATGATTGACACGTCTTTATTTAAAATATACATCCATTAGATGTTTTAACTAAATACTAATCTATTAAATCCTAATGGAAATGTCTAGTTTTCCAAGAAAATTGGGATGTATAAGATAATACAATGACCCAGAATCAAATAAATCATTGTATATGTTTGAGGAAATACTTAAAACACATACCACTACATCATTTGGAACATTAACCTCAACATTTGTGATCACTTAATCTTGACCTTCTCTACATGGTCTCCTTTGAGGTAGATTACCCTATTAATTAGGACATTTATTTTAATAATGGAACATTCCATTTATTTTTTACCATTTAGCATCATTTATTTTCTTTTTTCACTTTCATTTATTTTCATGATGACCCTTTTTCCCACACATATAACAAACTCACATGTCATTCAGGCATTTACCAGGATGAATCATTCCACAATTTTCACATAATGTAAATTTCATCATTCCCTTATTATTAAATGTTGCTTCACCCCTTCCATGGTTATCATAATAGCACTCTATATCTTGATTTCCCTTAAACAAATTCGATCTAGAAAATTCCATCTCAGTTTTGATAGAACATAATCCTATTCAATGATATTATGAAAATATAGTATAATCCAATTATATTTGTATACATGGATTAATGAATTAAAATAAATGATCAATATTTTCTTCCAAAACATGTATGTAATCTATAGAATATCTGGATAGTTTCGTCAATGTAGCATCATACTCTGCATCACTCTCTTTTTCCATTTGCTTTAATCTAAGGAATTTTCTCTTCATTTATGTTTGTTTCTCATAAGGGAAATATTATCCAAATAATACTTCCCTAAAATTTCACCATTCCATATCATCTATTTCTTTCCCCATTAGTATTATAGAAAAAATCCAACCATTGATCAACTTCACCCCTGAGACAACACACTTCAAATACTACCATTTCATTTTCATTGCATATTAATTCCAGAAATACATTTTCAAGGGACTTGATCCAATTCTTAGATAACACTAGATTAGTAGTCCTACTAAAATGTGGGAGATTATACTACATAAAATTCTCAAACGTAGGGGTATTTTGGTTATTCTTCACTACTTGAGAAATTTTTCCTAATCTGTTCATGATATGTCCTACTCCAACATTAACTATGTAGACTAGATTAGTGGGGAAATACTTTAAAATGGTTGTTGGTATTTATTCCCTTTATTCCATTAGGCCCCATCACTAAATAATATCATAAACTAAATTAGGTTGTGAATCACAATACATAATTTCGAACTATAAAAAAAACAAAACACAAATTGAAAATTTATTCCTAGATAATCTCTTATTCATAACCATGGTTTCTATTTACTTTTAAACGCTTAAAAATATTTTGTAAATAAAATAAAAATTATCCTAATCATATCCCCTGGGAGTGTCAAACTAGGTGCATAGTATGTCCCATTGTCATGAAACTAGTTACCCTGATTTAGTTCTAGGACAACTTTTCTGATTTGTTAACCCTAGGTACATCTATTCCAGAACGACATCCACTTGTAGTTTCCAGAATATGAAGTATTACTAAGAATAACCACATAATATCTACCTTACCAAAATTCTGGTATTTTATTCTAATTTTTTACTCAAAATATATCTTATGTTTTTTTTCCTAAACTATGTTGTCAAAATCTAGTCTCAATGATTCTACAAAACAAACATTGATACCAACTATAACATTCTAAAACCATAAGACCTGATATGGTGAATTGATTTATTTTATAGGAATTATTAAATGAAATAAAATCCCAAAGGACAGATCACTTCAGTAGTCTTCGTGAAACTAGATTCATACATGATAACTATTTAACATTTGGAAAGTTACAAAATAATACATAACAAAAGATAATAAACTGCATCCTTAAAAACTCAATAAATGTTCTATTCTTCTTAACTTGGGGATGAAAAAAAATAGGTGAGGTTAAATACTCATTGAGTGATAAATATTGCGGAATATTGAATAAATAATAATTGACTCATATTAAAATAGACATAATCATTATATCATAGGGAATAATTGAAAAACACACACCATTATCAAACAGAGAATGAAAATGCATCAGTAGATTTTTTTCATAGAAAATGTCTCATGTAATATATTAATAAAATACTTAATAAAATAAATTATTAATATTTTTATTTCATGTATCTAGAACATGAATAATTGTTCCATTAGATGGTAAAGACTGTGGGTAGATACCCGCCTGATTGTGTTTTTGGAAACTAACTGGAAGGGTTTTTCAACAATTGTTTTGTATCATGAGACCTATAAATGAATCGATGGGATATAACACCCCCAACTCATTCATCAAAAATATAACTTATTATTTATACATAGATTTATTACTTGAACAACATTTATTAATAATATCTATACAGAGTAGAGGATACATATTCATAAATATTTCCTAGTTAAAACAACATTTAAAATAAACACTAAATGTAAAATGGAATACTCCTAAGAAAATAATCATATACATGATACGTTAATATATATATATATAATAAAAATATAACATTGTATGCAAAATTAAATCAAAATTGTTTTAGTTACACCTCATAAAAATGATTTAGTGTACAATATCATGTAATTCTCAATGAAATGGAAGATTTAAAAAAGTCCCCTTACCGCATTATAATAGACTGAATCATAAGATGAAAAAATAATAATAATGAAATGAGTCATTGAATAAAATTAATATAAATAGAATAATGATATTGTATATCAAATTTTTGTATACATATAACACATACAAGAAATTAGTTGCCAATAATGGAAATCTCACGAAGGTAAAAGTGAGATGAAAAACTCTTTACCATATGTGAAAACGTGTTCTGCACTTGGTCTTAATGTCCATGAATATCATATTGAATTAATTAATTAATTAATTAACAACCTTTTATACATGTATCAAATTCTTTATTGGTTTATTATGTTCATTTATAGACTTATTGATGAGTGATATGATACAATTTTTCAATTGGTTTTGTTTGCATCCTTGTTTTTTCTTATCGATCTACTGGTATTCTTGTAATGAAGATCATGTAAAATGGGTATAATTCAATAAAATTAAAATTATATTTTATTAAATAAAATAATAAATTTTAAATGGTTATATATAATTATGGTATGAGGATGAATAATTAGTCAATATTTAGTGATAACTAGTTAGATTATTTTTGCATGTTTTACATCATCATGCACTAGTTTTGTCAAATTAATTAATAATATGTAAATATAATGGTTAGAACATTAAATAGCATGTAATAAATATTTTATAACTTGTTTTAAACATAAAAATGTTTTCATGATCAGACGTGGGGGAGAAATTGAAGAACAAAAATCTATCATCTATAAATGTTCAAAATCAGCACCTTAGGGACAATCAATTCATTTTAAAAATAAAATTGAGAGGGAGAGAGAAATGAGATTATGATTTTTATTACATTAAATTTATATCATGATATTATATAGAATATACTATAGTAATTAGTATATTTTTTATAGATTAGGTTTGGAGATGAATTTAAATGAAAATAAATTGAAATGAATTTAAAAGAAAAAAGAATAAAATATACCTCTTGAATTCTCCTCCTTGAGAACCTTCTTAGTAAAAGAGATTTTGGTCTTTTGTAAAGAACAAGAACTCCTAGAAATGGGTGATATAATAATTAAGAATGTTTGGGTAGAATTTGGACAAGATTCAAACCCTAGATGTGTGAGGAGAAGAGGGGGTGAGGGTGATTTTTATGCTGAATGAGAGGGGTGATTTCACATTATTTTATTCATTATTTTATTAATTTTCTCAATACAAGAAATATTGTCAATTCTTGTGACTAATAATATTATTGAGTGCATGTGTTTTCGAACCAATGATTCTTACAACATACAAACATCATCCATGACTCTATAATTCATATATCGTGAATTTATCATACATTATCATATTTTACTATTCGTACATTGGCCTCAGCCCGGTTGTTGAGGACTCGGGAAGTGCATCAAAGAGACCCAAGATCAAATCCAGGGGGAGACATATTTATGTGTACTATAGAAGTATTGTAGCAGGAACTGCTCAGTACTGTAGTAGTCGAAATTATTCATCCAGTTAGGCCTCTGTGTCACCGGTTTGGTCTTTGGGTCCAGTAAGGCTCTCGGGCCACCCAAGCCCTTTGGGACAGCTATTTCACAAGGAATTCAGGCCACCTTATGGCTATAGGTCCACCCCAAGTCCTTCAGGACAAATGATGCAGATTTATAAGTCATACAACAAGGGGAAAGGAAAAATATGAGGATTAATGAAGACAAATTTAGTAGAGAAGAGCTAATGAGAACATGAAGAATGAGAGGGTGTAGATTCTCCATTGATACTGGACATGTGAAACATTTCATATGGAATCTATCCAACCAAACCATCCAGGGTGGAGTGCTAATATTATAACATATGCAGGGTAGGAGAAGTTCCATGTTGTCTGGTTTGGGAGATTCTTTCTAATAACTACTGGTCATGTAACTGGCTCTAAGCCATCAAGAATTATAAGGGTTCCACATCACCCTTTGAAAGGTGAATGATATAAATAACAAAAAAATGAAGGTCATTGGGCCATTCCATTTATCATGTTTTACGATTCACTAATAATTCAATTATTTTAGATAAATCAAAAAAACATACAACAACCATTTATTGATGTGTTGAATAAAAAAATGAACTCCATTTAATTAAAATTTAATTATAAATATGAGAAATTTATTTTTTATATAAAATTAACATTTAATAAAAAATACAGTTTTTATAATTATAATTAATTTTATAATACCCAAAAAAAATAACTAAGGCCCTATTAAATTATATAGAAATAATATGACAACATAATATTTTCTTATGAATACATTTTTTGAAAATTTATTATCATTTAAATCAATTTATTATTTATAAAATTATAATTAAATATTTATTACCCCAAAAAATACCAACACCAGTTTAATTGTTTTTTAAAATATTCATTTAATTATACTATGATATAATTATATCATAAATACATTTATATAGTGCCTAAAATTTATTTATTATATAATGGGTGAGGTTACTATTCATTTTTTTGATCTATTATTCAGAAGGGACATATAACTATTCATAAGGGTACATAACTATTCCAAATGGTGATGTTACTATTCAAAAAATTTGAGTTCATATTATTAGATTTCAGATATATTACAGATCAGAACTATAATGGTTCTTATTTACCCAGTTATATTTTTAGAGAATTATTTTGAAAAATTACGTGACCAGACACTGAGACGGCGTGCGATTCTGAGACCCAGTGTGCCCGAAATGGTCTATTGAAAATTTTTATGTTTTAACTAGCGCAAATGATTATTTTTCATGAAAAACAATAATAACTCTTAAATAGGTGTCAGGATCAGAAATCGGAGGGCACTATTGTGTTCAAGATGATGGGTTTACCCGAGGCATGGCTTAAATTTATTCGGCGCATGCCTCTAGTGTGAACATCCCAAAATGGAATAACATTAAATAAAATAATAATAATATATTATTTTATTTTATTCAAATCATTATAAAATGTCAACGATGACTCAGATTGGAAATCTGATACCACTGTTGAGCTCATGAGGTTGTGATTTCATAATGGGAAGCCAAACATTGCTCGACATGGACAAACTGTGCAAAGTAGATTTTGGGAGATGACTGTAAATAAAATAATAAAGTAATTGTATTTTCACATCTTTATAACTCTTAAATGATAACTCAGATTGAAAAAAAATGTGTACTATCGAGCTCATGAGAGCGTGTTTCCCTTGGCAGAGCTTAACCTCGACATGCGCTAGTTGAGGAAGAAAGAATGTTTTTGAATTTTTTAATGAAAATTGATATGTCCCACATTCACTATATTGGAAACTTCTGAATGGGTGACCATATTTCAAATATTAAGGCTCTTTTGTGTAAAAAATGATTAAATTACCTAAAATGAACATGACCTCAACCGGTGCGGGTCGAGGGAAAATGTTAATTTTTAGAAGTTTGGTGAAAAATAAAATAATTTTAAAATGATTATTTTATTTAAAAAAATGTTTCACTAAAACACAGTGAAGAGACAAATGTTTAATTCAATAATTAAAATAGTTTGAATACTATATAATTGATGCTTAATAAAAATGTTGGTTTATAAACGAAAAAATTTAACGACGCGATGACTGATCATAATTGAAATTCTACATCGTGTTTCTCTATCATTGAGATAATGAAGTTGGAGAAACAAAGATAGATATAGAATTACTCTGAAGAAAAATGAAGGAATCCTCTCTAATAATGAATGATGGTGAACTAGAAAGTGGTGAAGAAACAACTTCAACAATAGATCTAGGATTAGGGATCGACGAACGCCAATGGCTTCGAACAGATCATAGATCCCCATGGATGGATCACCACCAGAAATGTGCCATCCCACATATCAGTCCTTCTAAAGGTAGGGGAATATCTTCTAAGAATTTTGATACCAAATTATTATTTATAAATCAAATAGCAATTATCAAACCATGTTCAGGTTGATCCGTGAGTCTCTTGTTCTTGCGGGAGGGTGTTGTATCTCGATGATAAGATTTAGGGTTTTTCATGATAAAACCTTCAATATTGCACAATGGTTTTAAAATACTACTGTGGTAGGTATGGTAAAAAATGAAAAAGAACGGTTCCCCTCTTCCATGGTTGTTCTTGTGCTCTTCATGTCAAAACATTCATATAGACGGCAATATTGTGAGGTAGCAGCAGGTGGAGACGCAAAAGGCAATGTACGCCGTAGTAGAGGAAGTCGTCGGTAAGTGGCTGATGGTGGTGTAGAATAGAGACTCCAATAGTGTGTCATACTAGGCTAGGTGTCCATGACCATTTGGTCCTGGTGGAGAGGGAGCATGATGCAAGTAGGGTACCACGTTCGGTATATGAGGTTGCAACCATTGGGCCATGGTGGAGTAAGGAGTCACGCAAGTGACGGCGCACCTCAGGTGGTGGGATGGGCCACTGGAAATGACTGGTAGTGTTAGTTTCAGGGATGCTACATTGAGAAATGTCACACCGACTCGATGTCATAGGTCCATCTGAACCGTGGTAGGTGTTGTCCGTGTTGACCAGTACTGAATGTGGCGACCATTATCGCGTCCATGTGTGTGGCTAACAGGTCCGCTTAGAGGGGTTTGGGGTGTAGGATGCGGGAACATAGGTGGCACAGAATATCAGGCTTACCCACCTAGTGCTATGGGCTAGGTTTGGACCAAGGTCAGGATAGTGGGCCCCGGTTCGGGCCGGGTTGGTCTGACCAGGTCAAACCGAACCTGGACCCAACTAACCCCTTTTTACTCAAACTCCCTTAACTCTCAAATGAAGCATATGTTTGAAGAGATATCTATGGTGTTGGAAACTATGCAATGAGACTACCCTTTTGATATAATTAATGTGAGTGGTATTTTAATAGGTTGGTTCTGCCTTAAGACCACAGTGTAGTGATCTTGGTTTTGGTTTCATAGAGACTACAATAAGATGTTTCATGTTCATCTCTATGGACAGTGGTTCTAGTGTTATTTTGGTGGCTGACATATCCATTCACTGGGTCTCTGATAACAATATTCTTTAATCGGTATAGTAGGACACTGGTCAACTTGAAATAAATAGTACACGCATCATATATGAATGTTTTTTCCATGACCTTATAGAGTTATCTCTCTAGATATACTCTATTAACTAAAGTTCATCTTGATCCATTTTAGGATGTCCCCATGAAAGTGATGTGATAGTATTCTAAAGTGTGATCATGATGATGATATGACCCATGAGGAGGATCCAGTATATGAAACTATTTCTGAGAAATTACCACTGGGTGGTTTGGCAAGGATGCCACCACCCGTAGAGCTGCATTTTTTCTAGCAGTTTATACTGAGAGTGTGTGTAGGTTGAGTGCACTACAGGCGTTATATGGGTAGTGAACATTGAGATACTAGGGTAATCCAGAACCCCTGGAAGTAGATGACTGAACCTATGGTGTTTGGAATATGAGCTAAACCTAGTTGGATGTTACCGATGAAGCACATTCTCTCATACATATCATTAAAAATGGTAGAGTTCTTCCTGATAGAGTGTACCCCTCAGATTGGTACCATGTTTGATGGATGAGAACATAGAGCATGTTTCTCCCATTTTTTGGGGTAGCCTTCCCAAATTTTGATGACAATCATATTACTAGATAAGAGTTTGGAACCTTATGATTCGTAGTGTCTTATATGAGTATATATAAATGTACTTTGTATATGTATTTTCATATATCAGTTGGGATATTACTGTGCATCAATATGTGGGGTTTCCCTTGTTCTTTAGCATCATGGTTTCAGGGTGTCCCACTGAGTATTGTTTAACTCACCCCTGAATAAGATTTTCAAACATGTGATGTGTCTTGTGCAGATGTTTGATGATTTTATAGTGTCTAGGGAGGGCCAGGCCCATGTTGTGCTCAGTGAGATCAAAAAGATGAGGCATACTCATACAGATTCTGGTAGCTACCCTTCACCAACATTTTAGGTACTGTTGTTGGTGGACGTGACATAGGGACTTGGAGTTTTACATTTTTTTGATCTTTCTTTTGGTGGGATTGTATACTTTCCCAGTTTTCTTCCCTTTACTTATCTTTTTTTTCACTCTAGTTGTGTTATACATATTGGTTTTCATGAATAGATTCCTTGGATATTTTTACTTTCTGTAATCTTTGGTTGGTAGTTTTGTGTGTGTGTGATGGTAGAAATGATAATGCCTCCCATTTGTTGGATATGCCTACTTGATGCTAATTTCCATTCCATGGCATATCAGAGGTGGGCTTAGGGTAGTAACAATTAGAACCTTGGGGGATAGGTCGTGACTAAAAAAATGTATTTCCATTTTTTAAATTCTATTCACATAAGTGTAAAAATTCTGTTTAATATCTGGGTTAGAATATAATTTTAATAACATAGGGTTGCTTCACAATGAGTTAGTTTTGTTGTTAAATATTATCCATCAAATGAATTGAAATTATTTATGAATAAACATACCATAAAATATTGGGGTGTAATCAATGAATCATGATAAAATATGTCAAAGTGGAAGTACGTACACCATTTATAATAAATTATGTTCCCTAAAATAATGTATGTATTCAGGAAAAATTTAACAATCACAAAAGGACGTGATATTACAAAGATTATAATTAAAAATGTTCTTGAGGGGTGTAATCTATAAACATTCCAATGTGTCTCATACGACTATTAAACATTCGAATAATAATCTCTGTGAAGGAATAAAAATAAATTGATAATATAATATCATTATTATAATGAGTTTCATTATATAACGTTTCAAATTTTAGTATGTAAACCGTATATAATAAACTAAGTTCATATCAAAAAATAAGTCTCAATGGAATGTAAATTGAGGTAAAATCACTTACCTTGAGTATACTTTTGGGTGAACAACCATTAAATTCATCTATAATAACCATATGTTAATTTTATAAATCCATTATAACCTTATAAATATATATCATTAATATTATTTAACTTATTACTATGTTTTATAAAAACACATAAACAATTAATTTAACATGGGTTGTATTGAGAAAATTCTGTTTATATGTTCAAAAGGTCTTTGGAAGGCCACCTATAGTCATATGAGTCATTATGTAATATCTCATTAATAATAATAATGAAATTATTATCATATCTTTAAAAATATCATACTTTTAAAACAAATCATTAAATATTTTCATGAAAAATGAATCCACATTACAATCATGGAGACCGTAGTTCATACATACACATGAGTAAAATTATCAATTATCAATGATCATTATTGAAAGAAGGTACGTTAAATAGTATATTTATATAAATTTCATTATATAGTAAATACCATATTATTTAGTCATCTATAATTATATATATAATTCTTTTTGTTGTAAAAAATGATTTGCATCATGTCGAAGAGGTGGTAATCGACACGTCCAAAATCAATGTTATCACTTTTTAGCTGTGTGAACATGTAATAATAAACATGATATATTTAATTTAAATAAATTAATTAGGTCATGAATATAATATATAAATTTTTATGTTACATATTTTTAATTAAAACAATGCTTTATACATTACATGTATAGTGTGAATGAATCACATCGCATTGAGGGGGCAGTTGTCCACACTTATACAAACATCATTATTATTTAAAAAAATAGAATATGTAAATATATGAGTTGTAAAAGAATTCATGAAGCATAAAGTAATAATATATGAATATATAACATATATAAAAATAGATTCCATCATAAGGTCAAACTATGAATGTTGGTAAAGGAAAAACAAATAATCATCGTTTCGTGAGGTTATAGTTCATCGTAAACAATAAAAGTATGTCTGTTACCCATTACATGGAAGTGTTTTTTAGGGTAGGAAGAAACCATATAAAATACATCAGAATATATTAATTATTATGGTTTTCTATATTAATATCATTGAAGAATATTGTAGCTCGTGGAGAAGAAAATGAAAGAAAAATGAAAATTGGAAAGCATTACCTAAAAAATCTTTTAACTCTCATTGGTGCATACCAAAGGGTTACCTTTGAAATATTATTCCTAAGGGGAGGATTCACTATCATTGGGAGGGATTTTATAAACTTATTTTGTTAGATATTGGGAAATCCTATGAGTTTTGATAGGTGTAGGTAACGTACGGAGGTGGTGACCATTTATAAAGGAGGAAACTGACTCACTTGGTATTTGTGAAAAGAATTTAGGTGTGGGATCGTTTTTACCAAAACAAAGTACTAAAAAACCAAAAAATATAAATATTTGAAGGTTCATAACCTACTTATAGCCAAAAAATGGGTTTTTACAAGTGGATAGGTCATTTGGGACCTTAGTTTGTTGGTTTATCCCTTTATTAATCAAAATTTTTCATTAATAATTATATATAATTTTAATTAATTTAAATTTTTTTTAATAAAAACAAAAAATTTCTTGTTATATATTATAAATTATTATTATAGAAAACATGGAATACATTTTTCCAAATTATAATCATATAATTTGTATAAATTTATTTAAATTTAATCCCATGGGTGGGATGACAATGTGGGTTTTTAAAAGTAAAAACATCAAAATGTTTACTATGTATTTATAACAAATTTCTAATTAAATTGATACAAATGACTTAAATATTATTAATTTTAATAAAATATCTAATTAAATTTAGAACAAATTAAAAATATAATTTTTCCAATAAATAATTTTGATGAAAAATAAGTTTGTAACTAAAATTCAGTATCGTTAAGTATTCATTGAAAAATTATATTTTTCATAAAAATATCAATAATTCTCCATAAACTAATTAGTATGTTTCACGTTATAATTTATATTTTATTTTCACATATTAAATCAATTAAAGTGTCGATGTTTTTTATTTATAATAGGTTCTCAATTAAATGGTGGTAAAATTTCGTTTATAAAAATATAGGTTTGTTATTTATAAAATAGAGTTTGTTGTTATATTATGTCTTAAAACCTTATCGATGAATATAAAAAATAATTCATAGATTATATAACATATTTATTACATGAATATCACTAAAAAATTATAATTAAATTAATCTATTAGAATAAAAAACTTTTGGAGCATAAAAAGAGTTTTCTATAAAAATATTCACATTCTACTAAATTACTTCTTATATTCATTTATAATTAATTTGTAACCAATTAATTCATTAAATATTTTCATACACTATATTTTTTGTAATATTGTTATTAATATAAATAACTAAAAATATAACAACTATTTTATATATAATTTTATTTTAATAATATGTTATTGTTCTATAGACCACTTTCCAGCATGTAATGAATGCATCGAGGAAGGTCGATCTTGTGTGTAACACATGCTAAATATTTTTTTCTTGTATTGAAAGATAATGAATATAATTTAAATACATAATATATTATAACTTAATCATAAATTTTATTACCTAATGTTCTTGGGTTCAGATTTCATACATATTATCGAATACAAGGTTCTTACATTATATTTTCATGGGCTCACATAATATTTCTAGTAAATATATATGATATTATCATGAAGAGAACATTATGTTGTGGGTTCCATATGATTACTTTAATATACCACATAGTGTGTTATACACTTGGTCATTGGTATTCTAGGGGAGCATGTTTCCTAATGAATTACTATATAAGATATTTGGAAGGTAAAAACAAGAGAACCTTCATACATGGATTCTTTTTAAGCATCCCAACCTTTTTTTGTTGAGGTTTGAAAAGGGAGATATTAGGAATTAGGTAATATAAACAAGAAACTGATGGATGCGAATAAATTTCAAGGTCCTCAAGGATATTTGGAGATTATTATTTAATTGAATGATAAATCATAAAATCTACAAAAACAATGGGAAACCAAATAGACTACTATATGATGCTTGGGAAAATAATACAAGTCAAGAATTACCAAACCAAGAAACTATATTACATTACATGACAAAATCAAAATACATACTCAAAAATTACCATAGGAATAAAAAGGCTCTAAATCTATAGTGACATCAACCAATAACACCCAATCCACTCTATGATCGAATTCTACATTCCAATCCCACGGTATAAAGAAGCATCTCTTGAGAAATGAGAAAATTTTTATTTACCTATGTCCTGATAGATGAAATCTTTAAACACAAAATAGTTCCCAAGAAAAATGTGAATATATATTAAATATTTTTCCAAAAATGACTTTTCAACTCACACCACTATTGAAAAATGTTTGAGAAAATTTAAAAAATAGTTCAAAATACATTTAAACAGTTAATATAAAATCCATAAACCTTTTTTTAAATATCACCAAATACATTTAAAAATTCTCATCTAACTTGTAATATTATTTTTTATTTCCACACAAATAACCAAAAACATTCTATCAGGATTAGTTCCACCCTTTATGATGGAACATAACTTAATTACATGATCTAGTTTTTTTAGTGGTACTCTAGGAACATTATCCATTCCATTCAAAACACATCAAACCGTTTATGCTAATATATTACCTAGTCATTTCATTCAAAATAATTCTTTATTTAAATCATTCCAAATAAATACATTATATGCAAAAAAGAAAAGCATAATTTTTAAGTCCCCATTTTATAATTATGAATAATGGGATTTCAAAAAAATAATCAAAATTCCACAATTTCCAAACAAATACCAAAATGATATTCTCAGCAATATCTCACAAGGACTTCACAACAACTTAAATAAAACCATTTAATTAAAAATAATCCTGGAGGTACTAAATAAAGTGACGTAGAGATAGAATCGACCAACATAATAAATATTAGAAAAATGAAGAACAAAATAATAAAAATTCATGATCTGATCACAAATCACATTTCCTTCTATAGATAAAAAACATATATTTATAAAACCATTAACAGAAAAAATATATTCATAAATAACTAGATATATGGTTATAATAGCGTGAGAGGGAGATATAGAGAGGGATAAGATCCTTGGATATAAGAAGTATAAAGAAAAATTGGAACTTACTGATGAATCTTAGATTCCAACACGTATAGATTTTCATAAGGACAACTCTTGGATCGAATTAGATCTTCTCACACTCGATATGAGAAAAAGGAAATCGATTTATGGTTGGATGATGAGAAAAATGAGGGTTAAATGAGATAATTAGGTTTATATCATCATTTTAAGGAGGTCCAACTATTGGCCACGCTGTTAGGATGAATAGTTTAAAAAACCATAACCCAACCATGTGGTGATACTGTCTTGAGGTTATACCTTTAATGATTGTCTTGTACAGTAAGAAAAATAGTCCACCAACTATTAATATTTTTCAAAATCATGATGTTCCCTTTATCTTCGGAATTGAAATAGTTTGGAAAAGTTTTGCACCAACTATTTTTCATCCTATGTCTAGATGTATTCTCTTGAACTACTTCTTAGAGATACTTCATGGTTTTTAGAAATTGTCCCCAAACTTTTCACCTCTATAAAATCCCTTAATATATTGAAAACCCACTTCAAAACACACAAAATATAACCATAAAATTGTATGTACTCTAAATACATGAATAAAGTGTAATGTACCTAAAACCGTGTGGGGGGGGGGGTGTGCAACACATTTCTTATGAAATAAATGTGGTTTAGCTAATTAGAGGTGGATCGGTATGTTGTCGATAATTACATAATTTTATGTTTAAATGACTAAAAAAATTTCCTTTTCTATAGTGAGTATGATATCAGTTTCATTAGTTTAGATAGAATGAGGAAGTGAATTATCCATTCTAGATATAGTTCATGTGATGTTCTACCTATTTCTGGGTTGGGAATATGATGTTCTAATATGATTGGGTGAATGAAATGTGATATATTCATCAACCTTGTAAATTTATAATATACAAATCACGAACTTATAAGGATGATATATGGAATTGACAAACTCAATGTCTCATGATTTCTATATTACATTGATAAAAATATTAATTGTGTATATGTATTTTATATGATATAGTTGAGGGGAATGGGTATAATGATACGTCTATTTGATGGAGATCATGCTAGATCACTTTGAAAGAGTATTACTTATTAGTTTCAAGAGACAACGCTTTACAAATATATTTTAGTTTAGAAATAATTTTTTTTCCTATTTTACAAATGGTAGGGGTTATAATTCATGCTGGAATAAAAGAGTATTGTCTTTTATGAAACATAAACAAGCACTATAAAAGTGTTTTTTGTTTACCCAAAAAGGGGTTTGGTTAAATATTTACATAGTTTTTCATATGATATGATGTTTGCTGAAATTAATGATAACATTCAAAATGTGTTTTTTATGTTTTCCTAATGATGATATAGATGTGGTTTCATAAGTTATTAAATGTGAAACAGTCTAAGATGAAATGGAACCTTGTATTTATAAATGTTGTGAAAGTTATAGATTGAAGGAAATATACCATAATGCTAATGTAAACTATAATAGGTGTTTTTACATATTATAATACAAGATAAGATCATCTTATAGAGTATGGGAATTATAAAACCAATGGAATATCACATTGATATTTTATGGGATATCATAAAGAATTATATCGAAATATAACACATTTTCATTAGCTACCTATATTAAACAATATAGTCATATTGTAATATAGATTAATTATATCTATGATTAATATAATACCTTAATATTTATGAGGTGGCTAAATAGTTTAACATTTGTTAATATAATACAAATGGATATTATCTGTTATTAATGATTCATAAGATAAAACATAAAAAATGTAAAATTCACAAAAAATGTTAATTGAATGATGGAAATTTTATAAAATATGTAAAGATATAAAATTACTCAACCACTATGCAAAGTCTGATGAAATAAAAAACAAGTATCGAGAGTGTCTAAAGGGATATTAAAACATGTTAGTATCTGTGAGAATGGTGTGTAATCTCTTCCTAATATTTTTCAATTGAATTTCTCAATCTCTCCCTCCTCTCTCATTTTCTACCCAATATACTAGCATACAACATTTACTAGGATTGTCTTTCACTTGTGATGGATGATTCAGATTTTACCAGGGATACACCACATAAGAAGGAACTCTCTATATTATTCTAATTGAAATACATCATGAATAATATTGAATAAAAGAGTAGTGGGAAAAATTAGTGAAAAGTACATTTTCTTCATTTTGGCAATACATAGATTTAGTTTTTTATATATTTTGATCATAGGGTTCATGTTTATAAACTATTACACAAAATTAAATAATTTTTATTCACTAGACAAATATTATTATTTATAATATGATATACTATCAATCATGGGATCTATATTAAGACACCATGACATCCTCTCATATCAAAATGGGCCCTAAAAACAACATAGGGTTCTTTAGAAGTAGATGCTCTTCCCTCCAACACCTTCTAATATAGTTGGAACGTAAATAAAACAATGGTGTTCACACTTTTATCTACCAATTTATATACCTGTACAAGGACTAGAAAACCCATGCTCATAACAAGAGCATAGAATTTTTCATAACACAAACATAACCCATACATCAATAAATCCAAAGGTAAAACACTCTCTTAAATTCAATAAAATCACGATATAGTATTATAATAATGGTATACATTACTAAAAAAATAAAAAAATACTAAAAAACTAGTTACATTAGGGTAAAACCAATTTTATTTGTATGCAAACCATAATGAAAATCCACCATATTATAAAATATCTCTCTCCATATGAGGATATTTAACATATGGAAACCATAACACTCCAACAATACTACAATAAAGAGGGTATTAATGCTAATAGGCCACACTAATGTATATTCCCATATAATTTTCTTGGTTATCCACTTGAAAACCCAATTCATGGGGACCCGTCCATAGAGAAGTCCTTCAAAAACCAGACTATGGATTTCCCCAAACCACTAATAAATTTTTACCCATTCAACAACTACTTAGGGGTTTGAAAACATGAACTCAATTTCATTCTCATTGATTGTATAGTCATCAGGGATATCCAAAATCCAGAAAACCATCAATAGAAAAACCACTCCAATCCTAGATGGTTTTATTTAATATTATTTTAATATTTAAAACTAACCTCTTCCCTTTGAAAATTTAGGAAAACAAAACCCTATTTCATGTGCATGTATTACACAGACATATACACAATATAATTTTAAATATTAAGGACACAATCTATATATTGTGTATAAGATTTGTATCATCTCTTTACACAACCTGTTTAAAAACTATTCACAAGAAAATGAGAAAACAATCAAATAAACATTAAAACTATGTTTTCACTAAAATAATAGTGATACAGTAGAAATAGTAAATTCACACACAGTTCATACCATAACATCATTCATGTAAGCCTCTTGCTTCAAATGTTTAATCATTCTAATAATAATTATTTATTAAATATATTAATGATGTTTTTATGGAGGGAGAGAATGTGAGGATAGAAGTCATGTGACTATGTTGTGCTAGAAGAGGTGGAGAGAGGGGTGTGTTGAATGATAAGAATAAATTTAAATAAATTAATTTTTTTAAATATTACTATTAAATGACTGTAGATCCTGATAAATGGCCATCATGAACCTCATGGATGCCCATCATGTACCTGGTGTCCACCCAGAGGCACCCCTACATCTTAATTCCACACTTGGTACCTAGTGTAGTCTTACAATTTACCTAGGTAAAAAAATTGAATACACACTATATTAAAAAATCCCTATGGTCTTCAAAATATTCACTAAAAACTATAAAAACATCCAAACATATATAAAAACAACTCCTAATACATAACAATTCATGATATTAAATTAAAATCAACATTTATAAAAAATAACATACCTTATATTATCATAATTTTTTATTTCCTTTGACTATAACAACCCATAAAAACATGGGATCTTACATAAATGATTACAAATATGGACATGCCATATTAACATAGGCATTCCTTCATATACTCTTAATGTTGATGGATACTTGTGAGAAGATAATCAAACGATGGGGAGACTATTTTATCCTAGTTAAAATATAAGTGTCATGCATGAACCAACTCTGCATAGAAAATCATATAAAGGAATGGAAATAATATAGGGATCCAAGAATAAATACTATAATTATAATAGTAAAATTTAATAATTTATATAGTGTAACAATATAAGATATAATATAGGAATTGTGTAACCAACAAAATATAAATAAACATCAAACAGAGCCCCTAACCCCCAAAACAAATTGGCATATCCCATCCATAAATTGGACATCCATATAAAAAATATAAAATTGAAGAATATAATAATAAGTGAATATTCTATTAGTTGCATTAAGAATAATAAATCACTTATAAATATCAGATCATATTCATAAACAAAATTTCAATAATATCCTTAATAAATATAAAAATGTAATGTTATGGGTGATGTTACTAATACAAAATAACCCCAAAACATAAAAAATGATACAAAAATGATTCATATGATCCCAAATTCTTATAACGCATGGTCACCACCATCACTATGATAAGGAATGAAAATAATAATCATGAAAAACCACCAAACAACATGGCACCCATAACTTTTTTGATATCATATAATACCAAGTCTACTAAGAAACAAAATCATATGAAGAGTGATATGAAAATTCAAATAGGATTTAACCATGAATCTATATAACATCATTCAGTATTAATGAAATTAGTTCAAATTATAAATGAAACATTATAATGCATTATTATTTGAGAAAACAATTTATAGATACTTTGGTTTTAATTAAAACAATAGAGGATCCATATTTAAATAAGATATAAAATTAACATATGAAAAAGGTAATTGATTATAATTATATTTGAAATTAACTAATTAAATAGACCTGAAATAATAATATATAAAAAAAGATAAACATATGTACAATATGGGGTATCTGTGAAATATAGATTGGAAAAGGATATTAGACCTCAATCATGGAATACCATGCAGCTTATTTGATCTTAAAAGGTGTTATATCATAGTATATCTCAGTGTTTCAATAAAATAACCCCAAACATGACCACAATCTAAGATATAAAACTACCCATCAAATTACCTCTGAACCCCATGGTTACCCATCTTCAACTATAACTGATCTATATACAATGGAAAGACTAAATATGTAGAGACAATTGACTTGAATCCAATTTAAACACATAATAATAATCATAAAAGATAATATTGAATAAAATATTGAATCATCACGAACCAAATCCATCAAACAATCCGGAAAAAATCACCTAGAACCCTCTATCCCCACATTGAGAGATAGAGTTCTATGAGTTAAAGTATATGGAAATACAAGATAAAAAATTGGTAATAAGAGATAAATAAAAGGTTCAAGATGGATTATATTGAAAAATCCACCATGTAGCAAGGGATTATGGAACTCCATTGATGGAGGGAGATGGTGTGTAATAAAAGAGAGATAATAAATGGAAAAGAGTTAAAAACTCATGATGGAAAATGGTAAACATTCAATTTTTAATAATTTTTTGTAATCCAAAATGCTTGGGTGTATGGTAAGTAAAACCATGACTTAATAATTTGAGTGATAAATTATATACAAAAACGTTTACATAGGTATCAAGAAAATATCATACTTTATTATAAACTCACCAATAACTATGAAAAATGGAACTAGAATTCCTCAAAACACACATTCATAGTTTTGTTCCCGGTTATTTGTAATTTTTCCCATATTTTTGTCATAATATTGTTCCTCCAAATTTAAAAATTTCAACCCCCATTTATTGAAAAAATCATGAGTAAATAAAATAGAAAGAAACCAATAAAATAAACACACACTGGAGACCCAGAGGGTGTCCTAATTCTACTCATTATGCCAATTTTTATACCCAGAATGTCATTACGAATATTTATCTAAGAAAAGGTGGTGCCACTTATCCCTCCCCAAATAATCCATATTCTAGTTATCATATAAATGTGGGGCTGGAAATTTATAAAACATAATAAGGGATCAATTTTACATAGATAACATTATTTTGATAATCTATGATGTGAACACACTCCTCTCTCGTGGAGGTGTCAATCTCCGAAGTCAAATCCTATAAATCTATGATATCAGTTGGATCTAAATGGAATATATATAGATGATACATGTTGAAAATGTTATGAAAAATTAACAATTGAGATGAAAATTTTCTCTACTATTCAATATTCCTTGTATCTTATACAATCTTAAAAGGGCTAAAATATTGTGGAATCAACATACCATTATTCACTAATTATTTTTTTCCAATAAAATAGAGACCTTAAGAAACACATTATCATCCATGGTAAACTCTACTGTTCATTGATAATGTTCAACATAATATTTAACATAAAATTGATCTATCATTTATATTTTCATGATCAACTAAATCTAACTAGTCAACTCCAAGATTATTATCAATCCCATTAAGTATTATTCACCATCTTTCATCAAAGAAATAGGGGACCAACCCAAATAACCATAAAAATCATTGAACGAATCCATATTTATTAAATATTTATAACTATTTTATAGGAAAATAGTAATTTTGTATACTACTTTTCCAGTGATCTTTTGAAATAAAGTATGTATTAAATTAGTATATCATTAAACATATTGATGGAACAACCTATCTAAACACCCATATATAGATGGTGTTTCATTATCATCATCAACTATGAACCCAATACATCATTAATATTATTAAAAAATATAGGGGTAAATAATGTGTCTCAATAAAAAATGATATATTATGGAACTCCAATAAACAATAAAATTTCTTGGACATATAGATGTAGAAGTTCCTAGACATTCATTGACTCCTCAATGGTATTTAAATGGGTTGATTTCATGCACTGGTTGATAATGACACAAATAGAATAATTATTACTCATATTCCAAGGTAATAAAATAATAAATGTATTAAAATATCATCCCATTTATATAATTTAATATGAATGGGTTACAATATACCAGTTGTAATCAAATGATGATCCTTAATTATCTGAAAAATAAGGCACAGAGACACATAATATTTAATTGGATTCAATGGCCCAATCCACCAATACTGTGATTATTTTATATAAAATATATATTTATCCTTAATATGACCAACCCAACTAGATATGTGACAATCATAAACCAACCTCGATAACTTGTATTAATGGTACCCAAATCATTTGTAACATCTCCTGAAGGGACTTCTAGAACCACTTATGTTGGTAACTACTATTGTGGAATAAAAATAAATAGGTTGAGATATTTTCACAAAAAGGATAAATAATAAATAATAACTATTATAAATAATAAAATAAATAGTTTCTATTACAACATCTCTAAAATATATAAGTACACAAGTAGATAGATACAAGTCCAAAAAGATAAATTTCAACCAAATTTATTACATCAACCATAAAATATAACCACAAAAAAATATATGATGCATGTAGATCATATGATCCAATAGTCACAAAAAAACCAAGATCCTACTAATAATGAACATCTAATTCCATTATTTGGTTCTTCACCTTTTTCTTAACATCAAATAAGAAAATATATAAATGACTATTGGAAAAGTTAGGGAGTGAGAACTAATTCCATGTGGACTCTCAAAAACTATTTCATAAGAAATCCATACAAAATGAACCAAATATATAGTGACCTATATTGTTCATACAAATAAATAACAATTTATTAGGTAGATATTTATTACATAACAACATAATACATTCCAGAATAATAATGTTACTGTGTATTTGGAGTCTAGATATAAATTTTTATTATTTAAGGAAATATATCAAAATTATTCCATAAATATATTCTCATATAGTACCCTTCTTACCCAAACCCAACATATTTATTTTTAACCAATGGAATGGAAACATAAGAAAGGGATTTCTCAAATGGTCATTAAGGGTAGACAAGGGAGATAACATTTATCATATAAACATTACCTAAGAATAATCTGTGAGAACATGATAATGACATTTAAAATTCATAACAATTATATCATAGATCATTATATTAAATCATGGTTTAAATTATGGTCGTCAAAAAGACAAGAATCATAAAATAATCGGCGAACAAGAACTATGAGAGCATAAAATTAGAATATTACATAAATTTATGGAAAATCCTTAATCATATAAAATCATTTTCTTAGTCAGGGTTCACTTCTAAAACTAACATATTGGATTGGGTTCGCACCAATTCTATAATATATTTAGTCAAGGTTCTCTATATATAACATTATAGTGGAAACATACTGTACAAAACTAGGTTCCCTCCCGAGTATTGTTTTTTTATCTACTGAGATACTAATATTTAACGAATTCATAGGTGGGATATATAATTCTGGAACCACCAAGGATATAGTCATAATCCATTCATATGTTCTCTGAAATCACATACATCATTCATCGTATATCTTAACCTATAGAAATGAAATTGGTTTTACAAAAATTTCAACATTTCATCATAGCATAAGATGTGGAAAATAAAAGATTTTCATAATCATCTCATTATCATAATCATAATCCATTAATATAAATAGTTATGATGGTATAAATGTATAATATCTCTATTAAATCAAATTTAATATCAAATGATGTCCTATTAGATGAAGAAAACATTAATGCATCACTAGATCATTTCTTCATAAAAATATATTTTTTATATTGTAATAAAATATTTAAAACAAAATTGTATAGAATTTTTTAGAAAAAAAATTATTTGAAAATAACGTCGAACCTTTTAAAGGTGTAAAAAATAATTGAGTAGTTATGATAATTGAAAATTTTATTTATTCCATATATTTTAACGAAAATATTTCTCTCAATTTTTCGTTTAAAATTCAAATCTTCCTCGTATGGAAAATGATAAGAAGGATCAATTTTAAAATATTAAAAATTAAATCATATTTTAAAATAATTTTTAATAATAATAAGAGAAAATATAAAAAATAATTGAAAACCTTTTCAAAAATCATGGTTATTGGAGAAAAGGTATTTTCGATCAAATAGGGAAATATATTCATTTTATTTAAAAACATTCATTTACTATCCAGATATCATAAAGAGAATAAAATTACTATAAAACATGTATTATCTATAAATAAAAAGTGCTCATGCAAATTTATGGGATTCATGATATATTTTCCATAATGTTTCATCATTGGAAATATATTCGTAAAAAATCTCGATAAATAATGAGATTGGAACATAAAGCCCTTACGATACTAGTATGATTTGAACGAAAACCTGATGAAAGAGTTGCATTTAGATGGAAATCTATATCCCCATAATTTTTCAGATAATATTTATAAAATAACTTAATGTTAATTATATAAACCACATAAAAGACACAAGTGGTGAATAAGGAATGTTTCTCAGGAAATTAAAGATAGATGAAAATAACTTACCTTAGGTTTTTCATGCTTTGAATATTCTCTATAATCATGTATAATAAATTTATGTTTATTATATTTCCATAAACTATCATATATGACACATTTATTATATTTCAACACTAATTTATTAATATTTCTTTAATAAAATCAGTGATTATCTATGTTTCCTCATTCATTTTTCATGTGAGTTTTGGTTTCGTAGTCTAATTCGATGTAATTTAATCCTTGTTTAATAATTTCCATAATTTTAATAACCATAAAAATATCAACTATAATAATTATATATTGATATAGTCATAAATATAATGTATGTATTGAAAAATGAATTAATCATTCCATTGTGAGAACATGTTATGAGTTTGTAGTAACATTGTATTCACATTTCAATGGTTATAATGAATGAATGTTAAATTTTAAATCAACATAAGAAAAGATGTATTATATCATATATAAACTATATTGTGAATAAAAGTTTTCTTTATTATCATTCATTTAAATTGAAAAAGATAAATGAATCTCATCGCTTTAGGGAGGTGGTAGATCACCTATACTCCGGAGGGATACTATCATTTTCCAATGGATTGGAATGTAATAAGGATGACATTAAATTATAAATATGAAAGAATAATTATTTAATAAATTTAATTTAAAAAAATTAAACCCATAATAAAACCCTCCCAAATAATCGTGATGGTTAAATAATTTTACAGCTCTATGAATGCGGTATTCCAGACCTACAGACATGCAATAATTTCACATCCCATTTCATGAAATTGAGTGCGAATAACAGTAGTTACATTGTAATAATAATTTATTTTATATTTATGATACATATATTATTATTTTATGATTAATAAAATAAATTTAGATGATATATTATAAGAAAAAAATTTGAAATAGGTCAGGTATAATGATTACCTCTCCTTCAGTTATCCTCTTTTAGATCGTTTATTAAAGACATGTGGAATTATAATTTAAGAATAAAAAAAACTAATTTATGTATAGGTATGCTAAGAATATAATATTTCAATGTTTTATAAATCTATATGTCTTAGAGAGGAACAAATGAGACAATGTATGGGTGAACATTTATAATTGGGGGAGAAGAAAGACATTGTATTTCTTAAACTGTTAAAAGATAATAATTTCATACTATATCAAAATAGTTATAAATGAATAGGGATTAAAATATCGGATTGTATATTTCATAAATATGAATAAAAAATAGTATTTAGTGAATTTTAACTATCCTACATACCCTTATCTCTTTTTATAACCCCTTATAATTTATTTTTATCCCTAACTGTGATGGTAATTTTTTACACTTTATAGTATTAATTATGATCAAAAATAAAAGTGGCCTCATTAAAAATCATGAATATTTAGATTAAAAAAATATGGAAACCATTTTATCTAAATAAATAAAAAAATTATCATAATTTATTTCAAAATTAAACCCACAAAACATCCCCAAAAAATAATTAAAAAAAAATGTTTTCTTATGTAAAAATCATTTTACAAGAAAATAGATTATTATAATAATTATTATGACACTAATTTTATTATTCATAATATAAATGAAACAATTTTTACTTTATACACTTATTTTAAAAAAATAGAATTTTCTAAATTCTTGAAATGAAAAGATAGTTTTCAATAAAGACCACTAGGTTTCACTATTCAAAAAAAATTTCTATATTTTCATAAAATATTCAAAAATTCATAATAATATATTTTTAAAATAATAATATAAAAATTAATTTTAATTTTTTAAATAATTTTTTTAGAATTGGAAAAAATAATTATATTATTTTATCATAAAAAGAAATAAAAACCATTTTTGAATGAATAATGTAATTTTAATACGTATAAATATTTTAATAAAAAAATTATTTGTTTACATATATATTTTATTTATCTAAAAAAACATAAAATAAAAATAAAATTGTTGTTATTAATATTCAATCCATTAATTTAATATATATGTTATAATGGTTTGTTATATTTTTTTACACAAATCCTCAAGATTTCATATATCACAAGCTATCAAAGAATTAAATTATATTTAAAGAGAATGTATATCATAAAATCTCATGGTGATATATTTTAAATCAATTAAAATAGATTTCACCCATGAAGTTCTTTTTTTAAATAAAAATAAATGTTTATTTCTATGTTTTATCACATTCTAGGGTACCCAAGTAACTTATTTGCATTTCAAATTACTCCCCATAACATTATAAAATTGTGTAGTCTTGTTCAGTTTCACATTATATCTATTATCTATGAACTATATAAAATTGTAATCATAAGAAATAGCATTCTCCAGTAGTAAAACCTTTCAGTTCAGGGCATGGGAAATAATTTTTATGTACTTACTTAAGAGATACAAATGGAAGATATCATGAAATTAAGTAAGGTTTGAAGAAAGATTCACATGATAACATAATTTTCCCCTCATTCAAATATTTTGAAGGGGCTTATTTGATTGGGGATGAACATTCCCTTCCATAAAAATATCATAATCATATTTCATGTGGAAATTAATAGGAATACAATATCACCAAATTTTAATTCCCAATTACACTGGTGAATGTAAGAATAAATTTTCTTCATCCTCTAAATTGCCTTGATATGAAGCTTAAAGGATCTAAATTTATATTCCTTTTCCACACCCATCCTTGGTTCCAAAAACTTCTTTTTCTATTACTTCATCTTAGTACATTAGACTTCTATACTTTTTTCATATAGGGGATCCATCTGAATTCTCAATTAAATAATAATCTTGTAAGAGAACATAACTAGAAGACGATGTTGACCCCAAAAAATTTTAAAATCCCTAGAAAAAGATATCAACATATCATATAGGTTTTGAATGATTTTTTAATATTAGAAATATATCAATGGATGATAAACAGTTCTATGAAACTCTAAATCAGGATCTTTCTAAATTCACTACTCGAACATCAAGGTAATCCTCAGATCTTGATCATGTATAATAGAATGTGCTACTCAATTTTTCATTCCCATTTACATAATTAATATTCTCACATGCTGATCAAGAGATATATTTTCTCTCATATAAAAAAAGGGAGTTGAATTCATAATGATATCTACTATAACCGAAAATAATTATGTCATTTTGAAATATTTGAGAGTGCAATGAAAAAAATACATGGTTATGTTTTTTCAATTAAATTTCACTATAATAAATGGTCTTAACATCCCCTAAGTCTTATAGCTCTCACACTTCACTTCCAATCATACCAATAACTAAAAAAATACTATATATAATTTATATTCATGTTTTACAAAAAAACATACTCTTCCATAACTATATACTTCCTTTTTAATTATTATATGTATAGAAAATAATGAATTATCAGTTCAATCCAACAAATTCCACTTCAAAGTTGCATAAAAAAAATATCTGGTTCCATAACATTATAATTTCATCATAATCAATATTCACCTCAGAAATATTTCCCATCTCTACATAATCCTTTTTAGACTCATAAATATTAACATAAATCGATGTTTGAACCCTCATTCAAGAACGATAATACCCTTCTACTCCATCATGATTTCTACATACTTCCATTGTAAATATAGTTATACTGGAACCTTTTTATCCTCATCATAGATAAGATGCATCGATTCTTTTTACATAGATCATCTTCCCCCTTGTTCACTTTACCAAGGTGGTAACTAATTAATAAATCATAATATTTAATCAACATGAACTTTTTTATACATTGTTTATTCAACTCTTTCTGAGTTAATTTATATTTTAAAAATTTATGAAAAGTATAAATGTCAACGCATTCCCTATAAAAATAATTCCACTATATATTTAATGAAACAATTACTGTATAAAACTCTAAATCATTAGTTGGGTAATTTTCCTCATGAACCGTCATTTTCATGAGGCATAATCTATATTCATATAATTATATGAGGGTATGAATTAAAATCTTGTATTAATTGCATCACAATAGTTAAAATCACTTCCCTATTATATGGTAGTGTAATCATTGGTATAGGGACACATATTATTTTTTATTCTTTTTATATTTTTCTCATATTTTTTTGAAAAGGAACTTTTCTGCCTTATGATTTTACTTGGTCAGTGGATTTGATATACATGAGAAAGTTTCCATAAATCATTGATAATTTATTTCCAATATATAAAAACTACATATATCAATCACAATTTTTTGTATAGTAAATAATTAAATAACTTATATCATTGGTGGATCCACCGATATACACTTGATTGAGATTATATTACACAAAAAGTGAAAAAATTGTTTGACAAAATTCACAATTGGTACATTATTTGTACGACTTATTCTTCCTTAAGGTCTTTAATACAATCCATCAGAAATAGTCAAGAATATATTTGTTTTTAGAATATATTATAATATCTATATAAAGACTACCAAAAAATAGTGGTAATCTATAAAGTCTCTCTTCATTAATTCCATCAATATTTTTGAGGAATTTTTATGACCAAAAGAAGTTACTATAAATTCATAATATAAATATTTTATAAGGATGGTGGTTTTGGGATTGTCACAAATTTGGAACCTCAACTAAAAGTATCATGGTTGAATATAAATCCTGAAAATATATTAATCTTCCTGAAATTGACCAAAAAATAATTGATATTAGGTAACAGATAGTTATTCATACTTGTGATCTTTTTTAGTTCTAGATAATCAATGAAAATATTCATTGATCGATATTTATTCTTGAAAAAAATAGCATGTTCTCTACATAGTGATACACATATAAATATAAATCAATTACCAATATTATCCTAGAGTTGCTATTTTAATTCGAGAAACTCAATATTTTTCATTCTATATAGATACCATTAAATAGTTGTAGAACCAGATATGATTTCTATTGAAAATATATCCTCATGATATAGAGGGACAATATATATCTTATAGAAAAAGGCATTAACAAAAACCCATAAAAAACCATATATATTAAGTCGAGTTTCTCTAAACCATCTTGGACAATCATTCCTTTTATATAGGAATCAAAACCCATACAATAGTTTTAAATACCATTGGAAGATCATAATTATCCTCAAAACTATTAAATATCATTAGTTGGATTGGAATATCAAATTTGTCCCCCTTACATGTAAATTTAGTTGGAAATCATGTAAATAATTTTTATCCATTCCAACGATGACATCAAATCATAATATTGGGAGAATGAAAGGATTTTTAGGAAAATCATTCTAATATACATAAATTAGAGAACAATAACGGACATTATATTTGTTACACATACCATTTAATGTATTCAATTATAATTAAATATCAAATCATTCAGGATATGAAATAAAATTACTAAATTATTTTCATTAAACATAAGAATTCCAATGACTAAGATCAAATAAGTTACAATAATTATTTTTTGTCAATTTCACCACCTTAACATCATCACTATATCTTAACTCCCTTACTAAAAAAATGTTTAGCATGACAATAATTAACCACTATTCCATGTATTTAATCCTAAAAACCATTCATATTATTTCTAAATCAGGACACATTTTTTCAATATATGTAACATTTGGAATAAACTAGGTTTACTTGATCATAATTTTTCTACTCCATTATAATGGTTTTTAAAGAAAATATAAATTCACCGAAGTGTATCCCCTGGGAGTTTCAACAAATGGTGAAATTTATGTGTGAAATAACCATTGAAAAAAATTATGGTAAATATATCCATGAAAAACTGTTTTCATGGTTATTACCACAAGAACCATATATTAAAAAATGACATTTGCAAATAGTATCCAAACATAGATTTTTTGAGGGGAAAACCACACTGTTTTCTTTACCATAAAAAAGGATGTTATCCTATACATAGGATTATCCTAAGGGTCATCACTAGAGTTCCTCATACTTATTTCCAAATTTATTTATAACTTAATATAATACCAACTATATTGACCCATGAATTTTATACATATTTATTTCATCTTAAGAGATGAATATTCAATAAAAAACATTTCAATCCATGACAAACCATTAAAAGTTTAGTTTCAATGTGGACTAGATACACAATATTCTAATATCACAAAAAATAAAAATTGGTTATAAAAATATTCCCATAGAGTTCTTTACTTATAAATACCCTATATAAAATAATTCATCATATAATAGATAATTAAAACATGTCAAATATGGAGCATAGATTCTTTGTAAGTGTAAAAATAGAACATATCAATAAAATATTAAATATTACATGAGAATAATGATTTTTGAAAATGATAATGATATTTTAAAATCTATAACTAGTATATCATAGATCATAATCATGAATTAAAACATAAATCTTTGTAGATCATAATACATTAATAATAACAGAATCAAATAACATGAGTCAAGAGAGAATACAATCAGTATAAGACACAATATTTTGGAATTAATATGACATCTTTTGTCAAGTACATCTAAAAAACTGTCATAGTTTATTGGTTTCACTACCCATTCCATCATATGCTAAGTCAAATATCACTCCCAAGACTGTTATAGTTGAAAGAGCCCCTTAATAAAATAGTTTAACTCCCCAATACAATAATTATTATGTCACTGGAATCCATCATTACTCAATAAATTAGATGGATTTATAATATTAGTCACATCTAGAACATAATTTTTATCCATTAATATGTGTTCCAAAATACCAAAAATCATTCATCATAGATCATAACTCATGAAAAGGAAATGGGATTCATAATCATTTCAATATTTCATAATAGCATAAACTATAAAAAAATGGGTTCAAAATAATATTATTGAAATAATCATAAATCATTTATATAAATAATAAGGATAATATCATTTGATAATATCCCCATTAAATCCCATGTAACATCCAAGGAAATCATCATAGATGATCATTTTCTTTAAAAGATCACTAAACATGACATGTTTAAAATAACCATTTCAATATTAAATAAAATGGTTTAAATATTAAAATTTATAAAATTCAACAATAATATGTCTTAGAAAATAACCATTGAAACATTTAAAGGATGATTAAAATCATAGAATGGTCCTAATGATACTAAATTTGTTCATGTCATATATGTTAAAACAAATATTCCACTAACATTTTTTATAGAACATCAAAATTACATAATTTGAAAATTGATAAGAAGATAAATAAAAAAAATTAATATTAATTAATTGGTAAAAATTAATTTCAAAATTAATAATATAAAAAAATAATTTTATTAGAAAACATACAGATTGAAGAAAATGTATTTTTAACCGAAGATATAATTAAATTTAGTTTACTTTAAAAACGTTCCATTGGTCACATGAGTTATTAAAGGGAGTAAAATGAAATTAAACCATGTATTCTATTAAAATAATCATTATAGAAGATAAATAATTGTACTATCAAGAGACATGTCATAACATTTCATCATCATAAACATAATCATTAATAACCATGATAAATAATGAGATTGTAAAAGAATTATCTTACCACATTGGTATCTTTTGAATCAAAACCTCATGAAATAGAGAAGCATATATAGATTTTTATATAAAAATAATTTTCATGATAATAATCCTAAAATTCCTACATTGTCATTTTATAATCCCAAATAATGAATAAGTGGTGAATATGGTATGTGTCTCATAGAAATTAATGTGATACAAATATAGTTTATAAAATCCGACTTTCTTGAAAAGTACTCTAACCTATTTTATAATATATTTAAATTTATTATAATTTTAAAGACTAATTTTGTTATTTTTAATGCCATATATGATCATATTATAATATTTTAACAACCATTTATTAATAATTCATTATTATAATCATCATTTTTGTGTGTTAAAAGGTTCATTTTTCTAGATAATTTCATTTTCACAGTTTTGATATTTGTACATTAATCATGGTTCTATTATATAAATTATGTTAATAATGATATAAATATAATATTTAGACATTTTATATATTTATATTCAATAATTAAAGGTAGATAAATAAAAATTAATTTCACCATTCATTGAAATTGGTCATAAGTATGCATGAACATTGTTTTCATGTTTCGACAGATGGAACAAATTAATTATAAATAACAATTCACCTTAATACAATAATTATTATATCATATATATTATATATATTTAATGAATATATCACCATTTACATCCATATAAATATTAACGGAAGTCAAATCATTTCTCTTCATGGGGGTGTTCTTCCACACGTATGCACGAGAGAAGTAATTGTTTTCCAATAGACTGGAAGGTAAGAAGTTAGATATGATTTTATAATTCTAGATGAATAATTATGTAATTAATATAATTTAAAAAAAATAAACCAATTAATTATATTCGTCTTATGAATATTTGTGATGGAAAATGAATTTTATCACTACGTGGAGGTGATAGTCCACAAGTATGAATGAGTTAAAATTTCACAACCCATTTATAAAAAAGAGAGAGAATAATTGTGATTACATAAAAATAATAAAATTTATGTGTATTGAGGATACTGAATTAATTTTTTATGATCAATACCACATATATATAGGGGGTAGAGGAATAAATTATTTGAAATAGGTCTTGTAAGATGATTACTAATCCTTTGGTTGGCCTCCTTTATATCCATTACTAAGGTCCCATATACAGATATTTTATGGGGAATATAACATCTAATTAATTGATATTGAATATTAAAATATAATTGGGTGAGTATTTATCATGATTTATAAATAAATGGAGTGTAAGGAATATAAATACAGATTTACATTTATATGTGAGGTAGAGGAAACATGTGGAATTTCCTAATTGATTATAATATAATTGTGTCGTGGTCCTAAAAATGCCTCCAAATGGATATATATTTAGTGTTTTTATGTTTTGAGGTTGATATATCACCCTAAATTATGATTTCTAAATGAATAGTCGTAAATATTATCCTTATCTGAAGGTTTACCCCCCATGATAAACTAATTTTATCATTAAAAGAGGTGTCAAAATATTAATGTTTATACAATTCAATATGAATAAAATTGAAAGTGGACTCATTTATAAATCATGAAATTATCATTCCCAAAATTGAACATATTTTATCAAATTTAATTTAAATATGTATCCAAATTAAATTAAAATTAAACCTATAAAATGCGATGAAAATAGTTTCCTACAAAATATGTTTTCTTTTGTATAATAAATTTTTATACCCAAAACAATTATTATAAACAATATAATTGGATTATTAATAAAAAAAGAACTAATTATACAATTTGATACAATATAAAAATTTATATTTTTAAATTCAAGAAATTAATATCATGGTTTTAATAAATTTCAGTATTATCTTTATTCATTGAAAATTTTATTTGTTTAGAAAATTATGAAAAATTCAACGTAAGATTATTTTTAAATGGTGATTTAAAAAATTAAATTCATTTTTTCAAATAAATTTTCTACATGGAAAACAAAATTTATTTTATTTTCTCACAAAAACAAATAAAACCCGCTTCATAGTATATAATGTACTATTGATGCGTATAAAAACTTTTTTGAAACATGAGTACCTATTTATAAATATATTTTAATTATATGAAAAATTTATAAAAAAATTTAATATTTTAGTTATTCATGTAAAATCATCCAATTTAACGACTATCTTATTCTGATATACCATAGTATGGTTCATTTAGACTCGAGTTTATGTGTATCAAAATCTATAGAGGAAAATATTTTTATTTGATGACAAATATATCATAAAATGTTGAGTTATTTTAAAATATATCTAATTGAATATAAAAAATTCATTTGTAATCAACTCATATTTCACATGAAAACATTGTTGATGAAATATTTCAATGGATAATACAAACAAGAATAAAATATTACTTCCTTCAAATGATGAAGATATAATCATATTTATAAAATTAAGCATGAATAATCATTTTTAATCAAAACAATCATCAATAAGTAACTTTTTATTAAAAATGTAATGTATATATCATTTTTAATTAATTTAAATCATAGATCCATGGTAATAGTTTAAGGGGTAAGTACCATTCTAATGGATCCACCAAATCTCATGAAAATATAATAGATGGTGTAAAACTGTTTAGATCTCAAGTATAGAGCGAATAGAAGGGAATCTAAAAGAATAAACTCTATTACCTCATGGTAGTTTTTCTTTTTTCCATCATCAAGTGTTTTATATATATCATTTTACCTATAATCCATATCATTCCCCCTAATAAATAAGAATCCAATTTCGTTCAAGGTAATATATCTTACCTGGTTCTATAATTTAATATAATCAATAATTTCATCTGTCAATAAATTTGTCCCCATGTTCAAGTATCAAAACATGTCATATAATATTAAAAACCAATATCGATGGGTTTTTAATAAAATTCATACATTTAAATCAATTAATATAACATAAAATCATTAAAAATCCATTCCTTTTTCTTCTCAAAATTCAAATTCAAATTCATAAAAAAACTCTAATTTCATTTCAAGACCCCTTTTTATGAAATCAAATTTTATTTTAAAATACATTTCCAAAAAATTTCATCACACACACACCATGAAATTTTATAATCCTTAATAAAAAAATAAAATAAACCATTCAAAATTAATCTAAAATCTATTTCAAATTAAGAAAAAAATAATGGTTTGTAGGGATAATAATAGTCATTATGAAACCATCAACCTTAATAGAGATAAACAAGAACCCATAAGGGATCTATAAGTGGATATTATATTTATAGAATTATCAAGCAATGACCCTAGATAAAAAAATCCATAGTGTAATTATATATATCCATGAATCCCATAAGGATCAATCACCCTCAAAGAGTGAGGGAGAGAGAGAGGAAGAATGGAAAATTAGAATTCCAAGAATATCAGAGTTACTTGAATAGATCCAAAAAACTAATTGAAACATAAATCCATGATGAATAGTGCTTTGGATTGAAAATATTTTTTCTCAGTGATCTTCCAAGGTTTTTAGGGTTGAATGAGGTTCAATGGAGAGGATTGGGATTTAAAACTAAGAATAAAAAAATCAAATTATGATATTACACTGTCAATTTTAAGCTCTAATGGAATCAATGGATATACAGAAAAACATTTAAGCGTACCAAATGAATTTAAATTTTATCCAAATAGATTTTGGGATACCTCTTTTAATATGGTTATGTTAATATTAGAATTTTCCTCTTCCAGACTCCCACAGGTAGGCCAGTGACATTCAGGTGATAGCTTGTAAGCCTCCAGTGGATTTTATACCTGCATGAGTATTCCCACTACATTGATAAAACTACAATCCACATCATATAATCTCAAACTATTATCAATAAAAACTACCACACCCCAATATAATCTCAAAAAAGGGGAAAAACAAAGAGAAAAGGTACAATGGGAGATCAAAATAATGTACTAGTGTCTAAAATTTCGAAAATATAATAAATAAAAAACAAGTTTTGTACCTAAAAGATAATGAAGAGATGATATATTTAAAACCATTAATATTCCCATATATAAAGTGAAATGGAACTATAAGACTCCTTAAAATTGAATGGAACCAATGAAAAATTGAGACCCGTCACATGAAGTCACTTTATTATTTTGATTTCTACTATAACACCATCATTTGAAATCCATTACCTACTGATGTCAAATATGATCATCAATATATTATGTGATATTCAAACTAATAATAATTTATTTTTATTCTTTATATCTCTTATAAAGATTTAATTGTTTAAAAACGACTCATCAGGTTCAATTCCTTTCATATTCTCTCACTCGTAGTTTGATTCTTTACATCTAAACAGCCACTACCGCATTTCCTTTAATTGGGGTATAATCCAAATCAAAATCATGTGCCTATATGTTTTCTACCAATCATCAATAAATAAATAATAATTCTCAATGAGTGAAAATTTACTTCAAATTTTTATGATCAGGGCATATGATGAGATTCTGCCTAAATAGTTACTGGTTCAATGTAATCATGCCATGTAATAATACTACCAACACAAGGTTATTTGTAGGGAAATTTATTTCATGCAAGAATAGATTGAGGTTATCATACTCCATAATATGATCTTCCAATATTAGTCCACACCTAAACTTCATACATAATGAACATAATAGATCATGTAACCCATGCCTAAATCTGGTATAATATGATGAATTGAGAAGCCAACAAGGAATTCAGCTCCTAGAATTACCTCTAGTAATTATTTCCCCATTCAAATTATATATAATTATGGGTACACTGCCTTAAGAGATATCACATCCATGATATGTGTTAAATGATGTGTGTGTTTGTTATCCTTATAGACCAAGTAAATGACTAATATTTTATAAATTACTAGGCATCTCTCAGGATATGATGGATTTAAACTTTTATGGGTCCATATATATATTCTATTTATAAATCCAAGGCCTAAGAATATAACCTCGTGTATCTAAAATTAAAAGATATATAATTTAGTATAATGGTATTGGTCACTCAAGGACCCCAACACAGAACTCTAATGGTCTGTATACATCATCATTACCATGGAATAAGAAAACATATCATTCAAAAATACCATAGTGATGATATAAAGATATTCATGGAAGATTTGGTTCGTTACATCCATCAAATATTTAGGTGTATTTTTTACTCTAAAAAACCTAAAAGTTTTCGCAATATTTCCATATATACCATGGAAATTATTTTATGAATGTCGGCTTCCCTCACCCTAAACTAGTGATATCCCAATATCTCATCAATTTTTTAATTCAATATTTCTCTCCTAGATGATAAAAAATATCATCATATTGAGGGAAAGGGTCCCTATTATTCAATTTAAATGCATTATGATTTCATTAATGAATATATATTTTCATAAATCCACCAATTCTTTTAGAAAATATAACTAATGATGCTCCTTGAGATACACTACGAGGAATAAAACATTTTCCCTAGAAATTTTCTGACCGAATAATTTACCCTTTCAACTTATAAAGGGTAATATGATATGATGTAAATTAAATAGGGCCTATCAATAGAGTGATAAAAATTGGGAAATCTTAGTTACATTGGGATAGAAGCCTAAAAATTCATATAGAAACACCTCGGGATACCTCTACCCCACCAATGGATGCTAACCAGCAGAGATATGATTAGAGGACATACAATGAATGATATCGCCAAAAGTTTTGAGAGACAGGTAGAAACCTGCTCCCAACAAACTATTATAAAATGGATAAATAGTACAATACAACTCAAAAATAGGAAGCCTTGCAATGCTGTGTATACAAAACACCATCCCTATCATTTCTTATCAAACTGTCAAAATAGAAGGGAAGAGAAAATTACCTACTGGAACCATCCTCCATAATGGCCCTTTTGGAGATAGCATCAGCAACCTGGTTAGCTTCTAAATAGAAATGAGAAACATCAATGCATAAGCATTCAGCGAGATTAGGATAGGAGAAACAAGAAGATATCATCCTCCAAGTAATATTCTGAGATCGATCATTAAAAATATGAACAAAAATATATGATTCCGACTCTAACCATACCTTATGCCATCCATAATGCGATGCATACCTGATAGCCTTGATCATAGCCCACAGTTAATCTTCAATCTCATGAGTATACCCAACATAATGTAAGAAAAATACTTTAACAAAGACCTGATGAATTCTGTAGACTCCACCACATCCATCTGGACCCGATGCACCGAAGGCCGCCCCATCCACATCCACATTCAACAATTCTGAATTGGTGGAATCCATCGAATGTACTTGACCATTATGGGATTCCATTCCCTGCCACTAACACCATGTGTAATCAAAAGTACAATGTTAGATACATCATTGTTCATAGACCCAGTTTGGTTCATCGAAGCATGTTTCATGCTTTGATGTATCATCAGAACACCATCCTAGAAAGAAGGCCTGACATTTCTAAAAACAATATTGTTATGAGATTTCCAAATATAGGAGAAAACCGAGACAATAGCATCAATAAAAAAGGATTTCACTTGATCACTTAAATAAATATTAAAGTCTGAACTGAGCAGCAATAAAACAAAGTAGAAATCAAGGCAGCAGTGGAATGTTGATTGCACATTATTCCATAAATGAAGAAAAAATTCACACTGGATAAACCGGTGTGATATAGATTCCTCACTGTTATTGCAAAAAATGACATATCGAAGCTTTATTGAGGTGTCTACACTGTAAAAACATTGAATGGGTATTCACTTTTTCCAAATTCTCTAGATCAACAGATCATCATTGGGGGGTATGTAGTGTCGATAAACACCTACCAGCCATGGAGGGATTCCAGAAGGTACGCTACACTACAGATTATAATAATCCTGGCTAGAGAAGGAGCCATTAAAAGCAGGTTTCCATATTAATATATCAGTATCAACATAAGCATAGATAATAATCTCCATACGAAGAGTACTAGGAATCATATCATAAGAATGAATGTTTTCCTACAGATCAAAGATAGACAGATTTTCTAGAGAAAACGAGATATTAATGGAATCGTTTATTGGGGAAGACAACCATGGGATTTTCCAGCAATTTAGATGTGAACCAGGACATACCAACAATATAGATTGAGAAATGATGTTTGAATATTCACTCATTATAGAAGGCCACATAGATTATTTCATGTAAATACACTTACTGTATTGATGTATATCGACAAACCTGTCAAATAGAAATTCAAGAGAAATGTCAAGATTGGAAAGAAGCCTTCAAGTGAAGTTCAGAATGAGAACATTATTAAATTTTCTGAAATCCTTAATTCCCATTCCTCCCATATTAACTGGCTTTATACATTCGTTCTAGGAAATGTTAACATGTTTCCTCTTATGAGTTGAGCCAGTCCAAATGAAATTCCATATCATTCCACTCAATTCCTAATGAAGAATTGATGGCCATCTATTATCAGAAAAGGAGTAATCAAACGTACAAGTGATGACAGAGTTGACAAGGCAAACTCTACTAACATGGGACGTGGTCTTCCCTTTCAATCATTCCAACTGATTGATAATATTTAGAGCAAAACCCTCTAAGTGATCATGTTTCACCCTTCCCCAAAACAAAGGAATACAAAGATAAATAAATGGAAGTGTACCTCTATTGACACCAAGCCTATGAGAAACCATGTTTGCCTTCAAGATTCTAATTCCTTCTCCAATGAAAACAAAGGATTTATTCCAGCTGATTATCTGACCTGTTACCTATTCATAATGTGGTAAGATACTCTTAATATAAGAAATTAATTTCCTATCAGGCTTATAGAACAAAAGTATGTCATTAGCATTGAATAAATGTGAAGGAGAGAAGGAGTTCCTACCTACCATCATTCTTTGATATATACCAATGTTGAGAAGGTCATAGAGACACACACTCAGATAATCCTCACCCATAGAGAATTGAATCCTAGATAAAGGATCAATTTTCCTAACCCCTCTAGTGCATTGAAAGAAACCCCTGGGGGATCTATTGACAAGAATGGATAAACTAGCACTTTTCAATATCGAATAGACCACAATAATGAATTTCTCTGAGAAGCTATGCATCTTTAGAATTGTGAAGATAATGTCCCACCATATTGTGTCAAAGGCCATTAATATATCTATCTTCATGGATATGTTACCATTTTGAAATTTTTCTTTTCATAATATTAATACATTCTGAATTAGTATAAAGACAATTCTGAATATTTCTCCTAGGTACAAAGCCAAACTGATTAGCAGAGACAAGATTTTTAGCAACATCACCTAACTATATTTCTATGATTTTACTCATTACCTTAGTAATGGAATTACCAATGGAAACATCCCTAAAATCATTTAAGTCCAAGGAATTATCCTTCTTAATAAATAGATCAATAAAATTAGTGTTCATCCCATATGGCATAAAGGAATGATGAAATAATTCTTTTACAACATTGATTACTTCATTATGGATGATATCCTAGTAGAACATAAAAAATTTATTTGTAAATATATCAGGACCAAAAACACTATCCATATATAAGGAGAAAAGTTCATAATGTATTTGATTTTCAGTAGGAGTCTCAGTGATCTTTTTTTTTCTGATTATCATCCACACTGGATTCAACACATCTAATAATCTTGTTCAAGTAGTTATCCCAAGAATCATGATATAACTTTTCAATATAACATGTCACACCATTAGTAATTTCATTTTTAGTTGTGAGCATCATGTCATCAGTCTTTAAAGACCTAAGAGTTCTGTTAACATTTTTCTCCCTGTGCATGCAGTGAAAAAATCTTGAATTCGTATACTTATCCTTAAGACACATAACATTTAACTGATTTAGATCCATATTCACCTTATGAGTAAAGAGATTATCATGCTTTGAGGTACCTTTTATCTCTTCTTGAGATGGGGTGTCCTGTTGCATATTCCACTGATGACAACTTAAAAAAGGAGATTCAGACTCTTTAATATCATTATCAACATTGGAGAAATATTTTTTACTCCACTCTTTGAGTCTAGCTTTCACAATTCTCAGCTTGGAGGTCAGAATGTGCAAAGATCTACCTGTGAAATCTATGTTACAAGACTCCAGGATTATTTTCCTACACCCAGGAATGACCAAACAAGAATTATTGAACATAATGGGTAAAGGTGATAAGCTCAGGCTACTAAAATAGAGGTCAACCAATATAGGGTTATGATCCGAATGAAGATTGGGAAGAGTCATGCCAGAAACATCCATCATATCTCTTCTGTCATCCATCTGCACAAGGAACCTATCTAATTTACATATCCGCCTCCCATTTAGAGTGTATCTGCTCCAATTAAAATCCACACCAGAAATTGGAACATCATTCAACCTACAATGATCAATGCAGGAAGAAAATTATTTTGATAAGGCATTGTAAAGTTGCTCCCAGTTTTCTCCTATGGCCTCCAAATGGTCTTAAAGTCACCAAACAGAATCCATCTAGTAGACATGTTGTCAGAAATGGTGAGTAGGGTGTTCTATAATGACCTCCTTCTGATGAAATGATTAAAAGAATAAACAAAAGTCACATGGTGATAGTTGGACTAAAAATATCAAAATAAAGTTACTGATTGCTGATCATTTTGAAAAGAAACAATGATAGCACTATTGTGTTTTAGCACCCTTAGAGACTCATTATCATTCTCCTAATGATTGGTTGATGTAAGTGAGTATCCCAGGACATTCCAATAAATTCCATCCATATTTCAAATTTCATTCTTGGCTCAGAAATACCCAATAACATGTGCTTATTAGTCGTGATAATATGCCTTAGGGTTATGACTGTGGGAGAATTCCCAAGACCCTGACAGTTCCCAAAAATTATCTTCATTGATTAGAGGACCTCTATCTAGTGCAGGGGAAAACATAGCTTGGAGCTAAGAATTCTTCAGGATCTGACTTACTCTCATCCAGTACTTCATTGAATGCACCTCCATCCTTGAGAGGTTCATATTCATCATTAGAAAGAGAGATAAACCTATTTCTAGAATTGATAGGTATTGGTAACATGGTAGGTAACTTTCATCTTGCAACCTTAGAAGAAGGTATTAGTGAGAATTATCCTGCTGGGTCCTCAGTGGGTTGTACCAACTTACATCCTCCCAAGGGGGAGTCATGTATAACTAAGTCATTTATGATTTGTGCACTAGAGACCTCAGTCATGGACAGATTATAATTATAATGCCTTGATGAGCTCCCATTATTGGGTTTGTTAGCAGCATAATCATGAATTGTTGACTCCTAACCAGCAGGAACATCATCCTCGGTGTGCAACTAAATGTCCTGTTTTTACTCCCTTCATTAACAATGTCAGCACCATCCACCTTATCTTGTGTGGAAGGATCCTATGATGGGTTATCTAAGATATATTTTCCATCCTCATTAGTAGGGACAATATCACCATTGGGTTTCAAGGATGCACTCTGAGCATCCACTTTGTCAATCACTGCCTCTCCATTTTCAACATTTATATCATGTTTTGAGGGGCCCGGATCAGTTGTCTTTCTTCGACAACTCCCTGCATCATGCCCTCTAATATTATAGGAGGAGAAAATCTTATTCCTATTACATTCAGAATGTACATGCCCAAATATTTGGCAATTGATACAAAATTTTGGCTTCCTTTCATATTCTATTTCAAAGTTGATGCTATCATCCCTAGTGGTAAAGACCACTTGTTACATTAAATTAGCTGACATGACTACTTCCACTAGAATCCTAGCATAATGACAAAATCTCGGGTTGTCTATTTTCTTATCATGCTTTATAGGATGCCCAACAGAGGAAGAAATATCCCACAGGATTTTTCGTTTCTAATAAAGCCAACCTAATTTATGAATATGTATCCATACCTTGGAAAAGGTGTTCTTGACCAAGTTGGGATCAATATTCTGATCCCATTCGTGAATCCAAAAGGAAGTCAGGAGTCAGAGGAACATATCCCAAACTCTATGCATGCCTTTTATATTCATCATAGGTAAACACCACATGATAGAACCCCTACCCCATGGTTGTTATCTTCCAAAGTTACATGATCGGATGGATAAAAGAATCCCACAAAAGCCTACTCCAGGGCTTCAAAATAAAAAAAACATTCTATATTCAAAAAATAATGGTAATCAAGGAATTTTAATGTATCCCATTGAATATGAGAAATAATTATATGAAAATACCCAACATTACATCCTAGATATGGGTATCTACAGGAGAACTGGTGATGTCCTAAGTGACCACACTGACAAAATATCTTATGAACCTCATGGGAGAACTACTTAGTGTTAACTAAGATTCTACATTTTCAATATAAATTGGTCATATACACTATCGGATCAATAGGAGTAGATTTGTTTTATTGACTACTCAAACTATTTCCCCTTCAAGACACCTCAGAATTTCATTTTTGGCATGACGAGAAACACTAAATTCCTTTCAATTTAGAAGGAATATATATTCACCTTTTTTATAAATGACTTACTTAATACATCTACATAGATATTTTAACAAAGGATAATTATCTTTGACATGATTTCTAGGATTATTTTCATCTAGAATCAGTGTGCAATCAATTAATAATAAATTATAAGATTAAGGGAATAGTTAACAAAATACAGTAAAACTGAGTGTTACACTCAATTATAAATCAATAATCTAAATCTAATGTTAGGAAACCAAATGATTTATCCACCCATAGGTTCTACATGTAAAAATATTTGTTAACATGCCATTTTTTATAGTTCATGTAAGATATTCATGATATTTAGACAACATGATCATGTACCACCACATTTAGTTTGGATAATCTAATTTATAGGAACTAAATATGACTTCAGATGTATAAAGAGTCTAAAGTAAATAAAATATTTTTTCTATCATTTCATTACACTCCTCTTCTTACTAAGGTTAATTTTCACCCTGTAATGATGGTGGGATATTCTTTGTAATATTTTGAGTGTGATCCACCATCTGTCTTTTATTATCTCACTACCACACCATAGTAACTAGATGGTATTAATAATTGATTCAATAATATGAGAATCCAATGGAGGATTATGCTATAATGTATTCTCCATATATACCTACTTTATATGAATAAATTCATTTTAATTTTGGATGATTAATATGTAAATATCATAAAGAATAATAAATAAAATCATGATTCTAAACACCTCAATTTAATCACACAATCCCATTAAACTATCCTTAGACAAGTAATAAAAAATATCAACAATTCCAAATTTTATATGGGTGAAAATGTTGAAAATTTTAGTGTTTCCCCAATGTTCATTATGTGGATAAATATTTATGAAAAATATGTTCCAATCATGCTAGTTTTAGAGAAGTGGATTTGTAGATATGGTCACATGGGTATGACATGTTTCCATCTAATCGTATGATCTATCAATACACCTACAGTTTTAGTCTTCCTTTCACCTTGACACTCAAAAATTCTCAAAACAAAACATTGGTTATTATATACAGAAATAATTAAATTAATAAATAAAAAATCTCATAAAAGACAGAGAATCAAGATCAAATACAAGAGTTCACTTTCAGCTATTGATGGTAACTTGATGTTGGACTCAAATAATTTATCTTCATACACTCCGCCACACATACCTCTTGATGTTTGAAGTCCTTTATAGAGTCTACCTTTACTCCACTAATTAGAAGAGGGGTTGTGATAAAATAAATTAATGAACAAACACTGGATAACCCAACCCATCTCTTGAGATAACTCACCCCAAGGCCCAATTTGTGTTCTTGAAAACCAAGGGATTGCAGAAAGTTCCAAGGTACCATATATAACCATTTGGGAATTATTTTACCAAACAAATACAAGAAATAATAACATATATTCCAATTATAAATTCATTAGGACATATCCATCAATTTCTCATCCACACCAAAAAATAAAAAAGGTTCAGACTATAATGATAGAATACCATGTATAAGTAGTAGAAAGAATATACCATAATTTATATCAATTATACTGTAATCATAAAATACTATTATATAGATAATTATTTAAAATACACCAAATTATATTTATGGTTAATGTTCCTAAAAAATAACCCTAAAACATCACCAAGCATCCCAAAATTCCCCATAAAATCCCAACTCCACATGACCCATGGTCACTACCACAACTATGACATGTAAAGTCAGTGAAGTTCAAGAAGATCCACCAAAATATGAAGTACTTTTACATTTACCAAAATACTACAAAACAAAGCTTTTATATTCCTAATGGAATATGCAGGGTGTGAAGAAAATACCAATAGTATACCAATATAAATCTATATTTTATATTTCAATTTGAAAAAATAGTTTATTTTTTAAAACAACATAAAGAATTCATTTTTTTAAATAGTGGTTTATAAATAATTTGGTTTTAATAAAAAACCATGTTATATATTTATTGAAGAGAAAAACTAAAAGGTTTTAGAAATTGAAAACCACTATGTCCAAATATTATTCGAAAAAACTTTACAAAAAATAATTAAACAAACAAAAAAATATATCATTTAATGTGATTATAGTGGATATTGGGAATATTGGTTTTAAACAAAAACTAGAACTCGACCATAGAATAGTGGTCAACCTATCTGATCCTAAAACTTTTATGTGACCATGTATCACTCATGTTATCATCTTTAAATGACCAACATCTAGACGACAATGTATGATAGATAAACACCCATACAAATACACACATATCCATAAAAATACATGTGAACCGATTATTAATAAAAAATAACAAATAAACAAGAAATTTATTCAATATATAAACATTCCTGAATATGAATATATCAACATAATATCATAATTTTTTTTATAAAAACATATTTTTAAAATAAATATATTATTTAAAACATTTTATCGAGATCTCTATGTTAAAAAATCCAATTTCATTAATAAATAAAACTGAAATCAATATTTTTTCACACATGATTAAATAATTTCATGCATCAATCAGAAACTCCTTCAATTGAAAATTTAAATGATTATTATGAATTAAAACATTGAAAAATATGAAATTTAGTTCAACAAAGGAAAGCCCCAATACATAGAGACACCTACCCTAAATTCAATATAATAATCATCCCCTTTATCTAATATTATAATAATATAGGAATAGTGATCCTTATGTTCCTAAAATATCAGGAAATATTATAAAAATCCATACCCAACCATACGATGAACTCCCCAGGGATAGATTGGTTTCTATGACTTAAAATAGTTGTAAAACAAGTGAATTAAAGCGGAACATAGGAAAATATAATGAGATACATGGATTAATATAAGGAAACTCTCTTAGACAAAAGGGGATCCACTATATAAGAAATAGAGGATAGAATCTCAAGGATAGAGGTGGGAAGTATGAATGGAGAGAAAACATTGGAATATGTGTTATAAAATACGATGAAAATAATAATAAATTTTTATTCTACATGATTTCTTAGAAGTTACCATATATTGGCCACAATCATAGGAAAAATATGTACCAATATTGTGTAACCCCCTATTTATAAAATTGGATTCAAGATTACGGTGAAAATTCTAAAAGGTTTGAAAAACTGTGTGGTAACTGTGAAAAATAGAACTGGGGCCCCCTCCACATGATTTGGGGCATGGGTATCCCTTACTAGGCACTAACCATGTGTCAAGTATTATTTTTTAAAATTTTATAATCCCCCCCCAATTAAAATAAAAGTACATAATAAATTATGGAGAATGAAAAAAATAAAATAACACATATCAGTTTCCTAAAGGGTGTCAAAAATTTACTAGTATATACATCAATATGTGTGAGTTTAATGACCTAATTTGAATTTATCATCCACTAAGATGTGAGACCAAGTATATTCATGTGATTTTTTTGGGAGTTACACTCTAATCAACTAAAAATTATAACCCGTGAAAAGTACAATGTCGTATCTGTATCCTATCAATGTTAAAATGATTCACACTTTCTATGATTCATACAAACATTCAACAACCTATGTCAGGTCTAACCTATATATAAATAAACAATTTAATAATCTCATATACATATACGGTATAATACAATGTCTCCCCACATCTCCACAGATACTATTTGTGAGATTATTTGACTTAAAAACTTAAAGACACTATCCTCAGAGTTTCACATTACCCATTAGTTACACTACATCCCAATAAATATCAAAAACCGAAAAAATAATTTAAAATATTGAATAGTTCAAGAAACAAAGTAATGAACAATAAAATAGATTTCAAACATTATTGAATATTTTCAAATCACAATGATACTGAAAATATTTTTCAAAGTGGGAAAAAAGTAATAAATAATAATATAATCAGAATCCAATTAGAAAGAAAATAATTTGGAAAAGAATAATTCCTAACTATAAGAAATAATGATCCCATCATTTATTCCTTGCCTCATCACATCTACTGAATTATCACATGATCTATAATCCATAATGTTTGAAAATAATCATATCATTTTCTCATATATTGAATGTTTTCATATGTGTTATCACCCATTATATTATTTTATATCACTATGATTAAACATTTACAGTATGTTTAAAAAATTCCGAATCAAAACACCATATTTTCTATAACGGAGGTGTTATTATGGTCAAGTAATATTGAAGAAAAAAACCCTTCTAAGGTAGGTATCACTAATTAAATCTATATTCCAACTATTCACAAATAGATACTAATTCATTAAATAAAATAGTATATTAAATACGGGTTCTTCCCAGTGGTTTTCAAAACTATAGCTAAATATAAAATGGGAGAAAATATAGCAGCGGTTTTGAGATCCACCATGAAAAAACTGCCATGAAATTTTAATAAAATATTTTTCATAAAATATTTAAAATATCTTGTGATAAAATTTACAATTTTTTAGCTGTGATTTTTAAAAAAACCCCACCATGAAATTAAAGGATTTTTTTTAAAATCTATTTATTTATTTATTTATTTATTTATTTTATTATTTATAATCAAATATAGTTTATTATTTATAATTTTATTTATTTATAATGTGTCAGTTAATAAATATTTATAATTATTAGTTAACCATATTTTTAAATCAAAAACAAATCAAAAATAAGTTTAATAAAAGACTTCTACATCAAATGACCATAAGTTCTGATCTGAGAGACTATTTTAGCTCCAGAACTAGTCCAATCGAAGCATATAAAATGTGCTAAAATCCAATCAGATTTAAATTATGTGATAAAAAATGAAAAAATATATATTCAAATTTCAATTGTTGAAAATTGATCTTGAACTTCAAACTACCATGACTTTTAATCATGTTGTTCATTTGAGCCCAACCTCATATAAAATCGAATCATGTGATGAGATCTATCCCATTTTGGTCTGGTAAAAAAACTTTGATTATTAAACCCAATTTTATCCTGCCAGAATGATCCATAAGGCCTCAGAAATAGGTGTTCTAGTTGGAGACCCCAATTTTCTAAAATTCAAACAGTTATAACTGTCACTCTAGAGGTTCACTCGACCTATACCACATGTCAAAACTAAACTCATTTCATGATCATTAATTTGACTGATTATGGTGTAGATAATGGAGTCTCAGATCAGATTTTATGGTCATTTTATTTTCATTAGGGTTTTCATAGGTTCTTAACATTTTATGATTTTATAATTAAATAATTATTTATATATTTAATAATTATTTATTTATTAAATTTTTGATAAATGTTTATTTATTTATTAATAAATAAATAAATAAATTATTATTTTTATCTGTGAACTATTATTTATTTATTTATTTATTTATCATATTAATTATTGAAATACTAATATATATATATATTTAATATTTAATATGTTTTTAGGTATTTATTTATTTTTGAGTTATTATGCACACATTAATTATTAATTTATTTTTATTTTATTAATTAATTACTAACAAATCAATTATTATTATTATTTTATTATACATTATTTATTTATTTATTATTTATTCGTAATTTATTATTTAATTAATAATAAATTATTAATGAATTATTAAATTTTAAATTTTACATTTTACATTTTAATTACTGACTAATTATTAATAATTATTAACTATCGATTATTAATTATTAGATATTTTAATATTTAATTATTATTCATTATTTATTCATTATTTATTCATTATTTATTCATTATTTATTCATTATTTATTTATTTAGTTATTCTTTATTCTTTATTATTTTGTTATTTTTTACGTTTCCTTTATTATTTATTATTTACTAATTCAATTTAAAATCTATAAATATTAATTTATGATGATTTTATTATTTATTAAATATTAATTTTTTATTTTTTTAATTTTTATTCAATATTCATTATTTATTAATAATTTATCATTTATTTATTAATAATCTATAAATTATTAATAAGCATTTCTGTATTAATGATATTAATACTTATTTCTTAATACTTAATGATCAATTATTAATTATCTGTTAATGTTTATTATTAAATATTAATTATCAGTTATTACTTATGTATTATTTTCTATTTTCTATTTACTATTTACAATTTATTATTTATTATTTATTTATTTTGTTTTCTATTATTTATTAATTTATTATTAATTTATCATATATTATATTATCTGTAATTAATTTATTATATATACATTACTTCTGTATATTATATGTTATATATTATTTATTATGTATTATATGTTATAAATTATAAATTATATATTATACATTATGTATTATGTATTATGAATTGTATATTATATATTGTATATTTTGTATTCTATATTCTATGTAATATATAATATATAATATATTGTATATTTTATATTATATATTATGAATTATATATTATATATTATATAATAGGTATTATATTTTTTTTATTATATATTGTTTATTATATATTATATATTATTTAGTTATTAATAATTATTTATTTTTATTTAGTAGTTATTATTTACAAGTTACTATTTAGTATTTAGTTTTTACAATTTACTATTTTTTATTTCCAATTTTTTTAACCATTTATTTCCATATTATATATTTATTTATTATTTATTTTTATTCTATTTTTTAATTAGTAATTCTTAATTAGTAATTATTAAGTATCAATTATTGATTATTGATTATTTATTAATCATTATTGATTAATTGTTATTTAGTGTGTATCTATTTGTTATGAATTATTTGTTTTTCAATTAATATATATATATATAAGTGTATTAAAAAGAATTTTTAACCCCATGATGTGCTTGCTGGAGTGGTAAATTCTTTGGAGAATAAGCAAGATGGAAGGGGTTTAATTCTCTGCAAACAAAGAATTTCTATATATGGTGTGGGCATGTGCAAGGACATGGACATGTGAATGGAGATGGGCATGAGCTTGATATTAATAAATTATAAATAATAACTAAATTTAAAACAAACAAAAAAGAAAAAAAACTAAATAATTAAATAAGTACATAAATAGATAAATATATAAAAAGATAAATAGATAAAAAGGTAAATATATAAATATATTGATAAATAAATAAATATAAAATAAAATAAAAAATTTACAATATTTACAATATTTAAAAAAATATTAAATATGGATTTGTGGTGGTTTAATCTGCTATAAAAAAACCGCCGCTAATTATTTCCTGACACACGATTTAAGAGATGTTTTTCAAAAATTCCCCAGAATGATTTAGTGGTGGTTTAAACACAAACTAAAAAAAATCCCCACTAAATACAAATTTTGGTGTAGTGATTCTCTATTTCACAATGTCCATTCACCAACAGTGAAGAACATCTCTAGGATATACAATATCATCATTTGGGAATATCATCATCTATTTGTATGATCCCATAAGAAAATATGTATCTCCCCGTTTGAGAAGAATCATTATCCTTGAAGTTAACACTGACTCTATATGCTATATGGGTTGTATCAAGGAAAATAAACCCATTTAGGGGACCCCTGAATGTCATAAGTAAAATTTTATCCCAAAAACTACCTATGACGATATATTCCAGGTTACTCTATCACATGTTAGAGAAATTAAACTATTTTAAGGAGGGAATCATCTCTCCTCTAATCCCATGATCTAAGTCCGTAAACACCATTTCTCAGATAAAGGTCTTATACTATGGTCAAACACCACGGTATTAGGTCAAAATACCATGATGGTATCTTATAACAAAATTATATTAGTATTTTGATAATGTTGGTCTATTCATAGTCATATGTAATGATTCGGTTTTCATCATTAGCATAAGTGTATTATTTTTCATGAGAGACACATGTGGCTATGCGGTTATTTCTTGGGGCAGTTCCATTAGCCATTAATCTATTTCCCTGGAAGTCAGCAAGGTACATAATGTTTCTTATATAGGAATCCCTGATGGACATAGTTATATTTCAATAGGTGCTTCTCATGATAATGTATATAAACACAATAACTTCAAGTGGTCATTTTCCTTATAGTATTTTAAAATAATTACACCAATGAGGTTTGTGTTGGAATTGGGTACACAAAGAAAGCATATGAAGTGGGTAAATATTAGTTTTTATTCTTAGATCAATGTATATACTTCATATATAAGATAAATATACATGTTTATAACCTTAATGATCTTATGTGAATTAATTAATCATGAATAATGAAAATGAAAATCATAAATTAAAATTGAAATTGTAGATTATTCTATTTTGATCATAAACACACTTTTATCACTCTAAGAGACCGTTAATAGAGGAAAATTAAACTAAAACCATCAAGATCATTGAAAAAAGATCCATAAAATAATATATCATTAATAATTACAATTTTTTTGCATTTATAGTTAAATAAAGTGATTTCAGACATCATCGTGAAATTGAGAATACCGATACTACGATCTGGGGACCCATTATTGGATCATGGTTCCATAAAAAAACTATTCTCTCTATAAAATGTGAAGGATCATGAGATGATATATTATTTGAGTTAAGGAATCTTATCTCCAATTTAGCATAATATTTCTTATATAGTTGTGTTTAATTTATGAATATTTCACTTTTTCCATTCTTTAAATAAATATTTCTAAATTCAATCTTATTAAACACTTATAATCCAATAGACATGTATCCAATGTAATATGTAAATTATTATAAAATTTCTATATTAAAATTATGAAAGGTTTTAAATTTTTTATTCATTTAATATAACTCGACTATCATATACATATATATAAAAAACCTCTAATATTAAATATTTCCAAATTCTAAAAAAATAATTTTTATTTTAACTAGATAACTTATAAATATAATGAATTATTAAATAAAACCACTTATTATTATAAATTAAAATAATATCTGATTAACTTATTTATTTATAAGGGTCTAAACTCGAACATTACCAAACACCTATTGTGGGACCCATCATTTCCTGAACTCTAATTCCTTATAAATGTTCAAGATTTTGAATGTGTTTTCTGTAACTCTTTATTCCATAATCATGATAATAGTGATTAATAATTCTGAACCACGAGTGGTAACTTCAAACAAATTATATCTCACGATGGGATATAATTTTTTTATATAATCCAAAATCTTATATAGACACACATAGTGTAATATAATCACATTCTATTATGATATCTTATAGATAATTGCACAAATTTTGTATCATCAACCTTCCTCAAATTATTATTTAATGACCTTACTAGAAATACATAACTTCTTCCTTCATGTCCACAGAGCTAATAATAGTATTATTATAAAGGTTAACTGGACCTTATATATCAATTCTTTTATAGAATCATCAAATACTATTTTGATTATTAAATAAATGGTATACCACAAATGATTCACCCGACACAAACTATCTCCCCACAACATAAATACAATGGTTTTCATCATGAATAAAAGAATGTGATCGAATAGTACACACTCATAATTATTTCATTTCAAGAGACTAGCATATAGGCATATAAATATAAAAAAAATGATACTTAACACATGGGGTGTAAATATTGGTCCATTAGTCTTACTGATCTCAAATATTTTAGATAATAAAATTTTAACTTAATGTGAAAAAGTATCAATGCTTATAATCCCTGAAAACATAATATTAAGTCATTATCTAAGTCCTATTAGTATGTTATATCTAAATCATATGACATTTGACCGAGAACATGCTCAGAGATTCTTGTGGTTCCCAATATATTAAAGACGTATTATAACCTATTCATATATTAAATAATATAATAAAAATACCGTATAAATAGAAGATGCAGAATTTTTAACACTATTATAGAGAGAAAACATCAAAAACAACACATTTTATGTAATATATGGTAATCCAAAAGTACATTGAATGTTAGTCCTGAGGATCACCATTTTAAAATACTCCCACATTCACTAGATTAAACATTTTAACCGTAAATATAATTTTCTCACATGATAATATCATTATTTTTCTAAGTAATTTATTTATTCATTGTGCCTACCATATTCCCTTAAATGGATAGTTTTTTATCTATGAATTTATGTCCTTCTGTAAAAATACCCAAAGAGATGATATCCTAAAATATATCCATTTTTCCACTATTATTATCTTGATATATTTTATAATACTAATTTTTTATACTAATAATGATCATAAATTACTCATTGGGTGTTATTCCAAAATCATGAATAAATCATTATGTATTTTAAATTCTTCTTTAGCAACATCAGAAGCTACAACAGACTCATTATTTGGATATGTAACATCCATTGGCTTTATTTATCTTATCTATCACAATTAAATATCCTATATATTATAGAAGATCACTTTATTCTTAGTAATACTTGTTTATATACCTTTAATAACTCATTATTCTACCTCTCCACATACAATGTTCAAATCCCTTATAATTTCTCATGTACTGTTGGATAGTTAAGACTACTTCAAGTTGTGTACTTAAAAATTTATATAATGTATTCCCACTATAATACATGTTTTCGAAATATAATATATAGTGTATATCATGACATATTTTATTAATCCATTACTAAAGTGTATAGAGTTTTTATCTCTGAATTACTCTCCTTATATGTCATATAGATGTATTATTGGAGATATTGATGTCATGTGACATAGAAAAAATTTCTCTCACGAAATGCTCCGATAGGTATTTTAAAATACATTATTAGTATAGGTAAATTGACTTGGTCAAACTAATACATAGATTTAGATCACTCTATCTTATTACCTAGAACTAATTATACTAATTGAAGTCAATTTTTTGAGAGATTTATTCAATCTAGTCTTAACTAATAATATGACTAAAATGTTTTCCATATATAATCAATATTTTTTATACCAAAAAAATAGTTTTACCATTAATGTCTTATGGTAACTTTCCATACATTATTTACCAATGAACATTATATGATCATGATGCTTTTTTTACTCGATAAATTGTCCTAATTACATCATATATACACCATCTATGACTGGTGGTATTGGAATAAAATATCCAATATTTATGTTCATCTAATGGTTTAATATAAAGTAAAATTATAATGGATATCATATTTATAGTTTGGTATAACTAATAAATAATTATTTTTATCTATACTGCATTACCCATGTATTGTTTCATTTTAATACCATCCAAATTTTTTTCATCAATGGGAGATAACTATCAAAAATTAGTCTTGATTTGGGCATATGGAATCTTTTTTTATAAACTCATTTAATGTTCTCAATTATAGGTTATTTTCATGTAATTCTTAATTTTCGGATGAATATTCATTATTCATTTTGAAAAATATATTTCATTAATATGGTGATGTAAAAATATCTATATGGTTGTAATTTTACACATATTATGTGTCTCTAGTACATTTTTTTCTAAATACATTAGTGAATCTCACCCATATTCCAGCTACTCATTCACGTAAAACCATATCATTGATTATTTCAACCATTATACCACTATATAAAATAGATATGATCACCCTTTAGTAGATATATATTCCTTAAAATCACTATAAATTTTCAATATTAGTTGTTTATGTAGTATATCTTAAATCCTTTAGGATAAACTATGTATATAAATATTGGGTTTTTAGGAACAAAAGTGCATTTATAGAATCCTCCTTAACAAACTATTTGTATCTAAACACATGTATTATGAAATAATGGATTTATTTTATATTTTAACTCATATGATGAACATTTTTCCCAATTTTTGGCATAAAAGTATGAGTTAAAACCATTTTAAACAAATATCAAAAAAATTAATTGGAGAATTTTAATGACATATTAATCTCCTAATTTATCCTCATTGCATATACATATTATATATTAAGTGTATAATATAATATTAGTTTACAAATAAATACACTATATATTTTAAGAATTAATTAATTCATGTAAGACTCTTCATCGATCCACCCTTAACTATCATCGTAGGCCCTATGTGTATAAGGAAGTATGAGTATAGGAATAAATCCAATCTATTTTTTAATTTTTTTTGAATACGTGGTTATGATATAAACATAAAATACCTCTCATAAGATATAATATCATTTACAAAGTATATTATTTTCACTACATTTATGTTCCATAAGGTTATTAAAGAAATCTATTAAAGGAAGTGAAATTACAACTTGCTTCTACTTGAAATAAGTAAAATTTATCTTACTGAACTGGTTATAGAATATTTAATTATTTATAACAAGTATACTTATAGTTTTATTTTTATATAACTATATATGTATGTGTGTTGATAATACATCAGGTTCTTTATCTCCAAAGAGTCTAAATTCCATACTAAGTATATTTTTTTATATCTAATTTTAGTTTTACATGACAATGAAATATCTTCCCACAATTGAGTATTACCAAGACTTATATTTAATATTCATCATTTATTAATAATTTATCAAGTATTACTAAACTATTTGTTGAGTATGTAAAAACTCAAATATTATTCATTTCAAAATTAAATAATGTATCATTGTGGCCAATTGACACATGAGATAATTGTAATGGTAATAATCAATAATAGTTTATATTGAACCAATTATCTGGGTAATTAGAAGATTTATTATTCTCACAAATGATATAGAAATAAACCATTCTTAGCCTCTTTTATAAATCACCTAACAACATACAATGTTCTAAACTTTCATGGATTTTATATTTGGAAACAAATGTGAGACACAAATATTGTATACAATACCCATGTATAATGATATACATATTATGTAAAATTTTTAATATACATGTACATAATCCAATAATATATTTTACTTAAATTAATTTATGTTTCTCTATGTGTTACCATTTTGTCTACATGTGATGTAAATGGACCCATGTTTGGTGATTTCAATCTTTATCATTTTTTAGAAGGATGTTATAATGGCGACTTTCGAATAATACATTCCCTTTACATTTAAATATTTTATTTTTTTATTAATTTCCATAAGAATAAAATTTTATCTTTATTTATGTTCTTATGATATTGCAAATCTATACACACAATATTTCAAATCAGGTTCTATAAACTTTTCATTTTATAATTCCAGATAAACAATTGAGTAAGTATGTGATAATGATATGAGAATGAAATATATTGAAAGATCGTGATTCGATCAATGTTGTCTGTCATTTTGATTAAAAAAATACACATATAGAATTCTATTTTCCAATTTACATGTATTATGTATAATATAAAACTCATTCAACACATGAATCACAATCATATTGAAATATTATAAGAGATGAGAAAATATGGTAAAATTATCTATGAACCTTTTTTAAAAATTCATTACATCCTCAAACTCTTCTTGAGATGGATTGTTGGGTAGTGGGGACTTAAACACATATAATTTTCATTCATATTTTTATTTTCTTCATATGTTCCTATACCACTCTTAAAAATTTGTTTTGATAATTATGTCTTCATTATCTAATATTGATAACAATGTATATGTTTTATTACATTCAATTTTATTCAAAACAAAACATTAGATTATTTATTTCTTTTTCTAGATACAAATATATTGAACAATATAGATTTATTAATAATAAATTTTTCCTTTATTTTTTCATATAATATAATCCCTCAACTACTAGATTCTTAATACTTAATGATGTAATTATTTTATTTTCAAAGCTCATCTAAACATATATTCATAGGCCAAGTGATATTTATAACAATATTTAGAGATTTTTGAGGTAGGATTATGGCTAGCCAACATCCTCAACTCATGGATCCTTTATCTGGTGAGCAGATTACACTATTTAATAAATAATTACTTTTATTTACTCAATGTTCTCCTTTAAAATATCACCATACTAATTTTGGCCATTTATTTGATTTTATTTTACATAAATTCAATCCACCACTTTCATGATTACTCACCAATAGTAAGAGGCTCTCTAAACGAAGGATAACAATCAATTCAAAGGTATAGATTCATTCAAATGAAAATGATGTAAGGGATTATTTAATTACTTTTTTCATTGATAGTTTTTTTATTTTTTACAGTTAATGAAATCCATTTCTTTTTGTCCTCATTTCTCTATGTGACCGCACTCATAACATGTAAAATCCCCAAATGATAAAGGGTTAAATGACTAAATGATATGACTCATGTCAACAAGGTGCATCTTCCTTTTCGGGAGCATGTCTGATTAGAACTCCACAGTTAAGCGTGCTTAGCCTGGAGTAGTGATCAGGATGGGTGACCTTCTTGGGAGATTCCCAGGGTGTGTGCGAGTGAGGAAAAAACACACTGGAAAGGACATGTGTTGGCCTGTGGGGAAAACCATTAGTCAAATGACCTGTTTAGGCATCTGGGTGGACCCTAGGGTGGGCCCCACGTGTCTGCGGGGAAACTGGGGGTACCTGGTGGGCAAGGACCTGACGACCATGTTAAGGCGGGGTGGATGTGCTGTCACCGGGACACGGTTGTCACATTTGGTATCAGAGGTGGTACCCAGCCTTAAGTGCGGTGCACTGCCTGGGTTGAGATGTAGGGCCCACAACGAGGGTGTTGTACCCTAAAGGGGGGTGATTTTAACATCCCCAAATGATAAAGGGTTAAATGACTAAATGATATGACTCATGTCAACAAGGTGCACCTTCCTTTTCGGGAGCCTTTCTGATTAGAACTTCATAGTTAAGTGTGCTTAGCCTGGAGTAGTGATCAGGATGGGTGACCTTCTGGGAAGATTCCCAGGGTGTGTGTGAGTGAGGACAAAACACACTGGAAAGGACATGTGTTGGCCTGTTGGGACAATCATTAGTCAAATGACTTGTTCAGGCATGTGGGTGGACCCTGGGGTGGGCCCCACGTGTCTACGGGGAAACTGGGGGTACCTGGTGGGCATGGACCTGACGGCCATGTTAAGGCGGGGTGGATGTGCGGTCACCAGGACACGGTTGTCACATTTAATTTGTCACGGCCCGTCCTTGGGGCCCATGCCGTGACTACCCCAAGCCCACCTTCCATAGGCCAGGGGCTGGCGAGTAGCACCAAATGCGTAAAATCCCGATATCTGGGAAGGCATTGCCTTTATAAAAGAAAACAAGCACCATAGAGTACAAGCGGAAGCTAAACACTAAGTACAAAAGAAAAGCTGAAAAGTAATAGGGCCATAATACAAACACAAAAGAAAGTACGACTTCAACTGAACAAGGTACAACTGCAAAAAGACAAACAGTTGGAAGAAGGAAGCAGCTCCTGGGTCGTCCTCCTCGGATCCTACCTAAAGGGCAGGTACAGATAGCACAGCTCCTGGTTGTCCACCACGGATCCTACCTGAAGGGTAGGCATAGATAGCCTCCTCCACACTCTCGTCCGTCAACCTCCTCTGTGAGTCTTCACGTCGTGTAGTCCACCTCCGGGTACTGACTCGTCGTGTAGTCCACCTCCGGGTACCGACCAGTCCTCGAACACTCAGCCTCTGTCAGCACTGCTCGTCATCTGCAACCAACACAACGAGGTGCGGGCATAGCCCGTGTAGGGGTGAGTATAACGATACTCAGTAGAGACCCCGAGACCCTCAAGGTCTCACTAAACAAACAAGGATGACCACAAGAAGATCTCAACAGATAACTTCTACTTAGATATATTCCCATATATATACCTAAGTTATCAAGTAACCCATCTCAATCATGAGGTAAACACAAAGGTCAAAAGTCTCAGCTCAAACCAGGATTTTCATTATCGAAACCGTAACTGCTGAAGAGCTCCGTCTCTGGAGTGCACAGTGGTCCTGTCACGACTCCGAGGTACTGCTCACTAACCTAAGACTGATGAGGTACTCCTCTTGTCGAGTACCGCGGGCCTACCACCTCACACAGTAGTGCTTCCCGCCGGGGTCTGCCACCCAAACACAGTAGTGCTCCCCTCTCATAGCCTACAGAGGTACTCCTCCTGTCGAGTACCGCGGGTCTGCCACCTCATATAGTTGTGCTCCCCTGCTGTGTGTCTACCACCTCACAAAGTAGTGCTCCCCACTGGGTTACATAAGTCACTCTAAATCGAATCAGACAAGCAGTCTTCAGGTCTCTGCCGGCTACACGGTCTCTGTACTCCGTACGCTCGTCTCTGGGAGGGTCCGCTCCACCAGCTACAAGTCGATACTCCAAGTATCTCAAAGTCCCACGAAGAATTATCTCAACGGACCGCCTCGTCGTAGGGCTCTCAACGCAACAGTCGGCGCGTCAATCGGACGCCCGGTCTGCGAGTTATTGGCCTTTTCGTCCCAGGGGCCCGGTTGGTTTCGTGTGCGAACCAGTCCGGCCGTAACTCAATTATACCCCGAACACTCATAGGGTATACTCATAGGGACCGTTTCTCAACGTGATCAACAACATCGCTGACAGTTCGTCAAACGGACGTCCGGTCAGAAAGATATCAGCTTTTCCATTCCAGGGGCCCGGTTGGATTTCGGGTACAATCCAACCCGGCCGTATCTCAACTACATCCAAAATTCGGGCGAACAATGCCAAAAGTTCCGTCTCAACAAGAGGAAACAACGAGACAGACGGTGCGTCAATCGGATGCCCGGTCTGTGAGTTATTGGCTTTTTCGTTCCAGGGGCCCGGTTGGTTTCGTGAGCGAACCAACCCAACCCCACTCCGACGGCATCCAAACCTCGAGCGGAGTAAGCCAAAATATCTGTCTCACTTAGAGGAAATCAACAAAGTCGACGGCACATCATTCGGACGTCCGGAACTCATGTTACGAGCGTTTCTGCTCCGAGGGCCTGGTTGGTTTCGTGTAAAAACCAACCCGGCCGAACCAAAAGTTCTCCGAAACCTTGATTGTGATATACCAAAACGACCGTCTTGATCCAAGGATCGCGTTTCCACTGACGGCGAGTCATTTGGAGGCCGTAGCTCAAGTTAAGGGCATTTGACCGAAAGTGGCCCGAAAATGGGGGTCTGGCCCCGGGATGACCCGGCCCGACCCCCCCCCCCCCCCCCCCCGGCCGGCCGAACCGGGTCGACCCGAGTCCGACCCAGCTGGGCCAGGCCCGGCCTTGCCCGGATCGGTTCGGCTCGGTCCAGCCCGACCGGGCGGCCGCGGCTCGGCCAGCGTGGCCGAGCCGAATCATGGGCGGGGTGCGCGGATCTCCCGGCCTTCGCCGTTAATTGAGGATGGCGGTTCCCCGGCCGCCTTCCTTTCGGGAGGCGCGCCGCCGCCACCTTCCGCGGACCACCGGACGTGCTCCGGTGGTCCGTTCCTTCTTCCTTCTTCGCCTATGGTCCCCCCGGGACCCCACCTTCACTGCGAAGGGATTCAAACGCCCAAACGGCCTGCTTCGTCGTCGCCCGTCAATCCGCACGTCAAAAATGGATCGCACCGTCTTCGTGGTTCTTTGGTGCGGCGCGACAGCGTCGTGTCCTTGTTCTTTCGTTTCACGGCGCGGCGTGACGGCGTCGCGTAATACTTGTCATGTGATTCTCGCGTGGGGCGACGACACCACGTCATTCCGCTCCATCCACAAGTATCAAACATGAACATAGGTGGAGGATCGGCCGTGTTTGTGTGGTCCGACCCCCTCGCGTTATTCGATAACAACAGGTTTTAAAATTTCACGAAGAAATTCAGGAATGTAACACGAACAAAAGAATTAATTACAATCCCCTACCTCGGTTCAGGAACGGTGTTCATCAACGACCTGCGGAAGACAAGCATCGTGGAGGTCGGGCGTCGCGGGAGAACGTCGACGTCACGAAGCGGGATTCGAAGTCGTTGATGGAGATTCCGTCGCGGAAAACCGTCGCGGAAGAGACGACGTGGAAGAAGAACTTCGCGTCGCGAATACGGCATCATGGATGAACCGTGTTCTTCAGTGGAGAAGTTCTTCGTTGAAGAATGATGTTCTTCGCGTTCTTCGTCGATGTTGAAGATGGTGTTCCTTAGATTTTTCTCCAAAAATCTCTCAAACAACCCAACACCAACCCCTAATAAAATAAGTTCTAAACATATTTTATTAATAAAGTATTTGAAATTCAATTGTTTGAATTTCAAAAACATACATGTAACTCACCAAATTAAATAAAACAAGTGTCAAATATTAAAGGAGGTGAGTTAATGGGGTGTTAGGAATGTGAGGGTTAAGAGGGGTTAGGGATTTAGGGAAAATTTGAAAAGGTGGGGGGTTCATGTGGGACCCACCCTTTTAATTATCCACACATGGGAAATTGGGTGGATGTGGGTCCCACCACCAACTTCCCATGGGAGAAACTAACCACCGGTTCAAAAGATAGAAAAACCCGCTCGCTCGTTCACTGTACGTACCCGAGCCAAATTTCAGAAATTAATTCCGGGCACACCGGGCCTCGGAATCAGGCGCCATCAGAAACTGCGTTCTTGTAAAATTCCAAAGAAAATTAAGAAAAAAATTTCCTTGAAATTTCCGGGTCTTTACATTACTACCACCTCAGGGATTTACGTCCCTGTAAAGCTTCAACAAAACTAGGGTCACAAAAGCGGTATAGAGCACGCATCTGAGCCTTCCACTCCCATGTGCTTACCTGGAGGTTCCCGCACTGCCAAAAAAAGCTCACCCGAGGAATCGATCATCCTCATAGGATCCACTCCTGTCGATCATCGATCCCCACTGGAACCTCCGTGAAAGGCACCTCATCGCCATCGTCCAGCTCCTCATGGTCGATGATATTTCGAGGTTCGAGCACGTATCTCCTCAGTTGAGATATGTGGAAAACGTTGTGCACCTAGTGCAACTGAAGTGGATGGGTCGAGCGGTAAACCACCTTGCCTACCCAGTTGAGGACCTAGAAAGGTCCGTTGAACCTCGGAGATAACTTTCCTCCCTGACCACATCTCCGTAAACTTCATCGAGGTGAGACTCGTATAAGGACGTGATGTTCATCCTCGAACTCTAGAGGCCTCAAAGTCCTGTGAGCATAAGGATTCTGTCGGCCCTATTCCGTCCTCATCCGATCTTGGATGACCTGGTCCTTCTCTAGTCTCACAAGAGCTGCTATGATTTCTTCCTTGTCGATAAGAGAAATCTGGTCTCATCCCCTGGATGAACCACATTCGTTGCCTAATACAGTAAATCCTAACATGAATGATGCATTCATGCCATGGATGACATCGTAAGGCCTTGACGTAACTACCAAGAGATCCAACTGTCACTATCGCCTCTAAGGGTCTAGTCACACTGTCGGCATCAGTGTGTGGTCACTAGGTCTCCTTCAGTAGAAAACTCGAAAGTGAGGGGCAAGTCAATAGTTTTAACCGGGACTACTCAGTATCAACCAAACAAAAGGACAGGATAGCAAATAAAGATAAGTGACTTTTTATTATCGCAGGTCATAGTACAAGACACAAGGCAACTACAGACAAACATCAACAAAACAAGAAGAAACAAGATCAATAGCCTCCAGGCCAGAAGCTAGTCCCGCTCTTGTCCATCTGATTCCGGAGCTCCATGACCATAGGCCTCAGTTGCCTGAAGCTGAGCTATCCCATGTCCTTATGTCCCCTGCGGTCGGGGTGGGCCTCCTGGTGGTGGTGGCAACATCCCGAAGCGTCGTCCACCTCCAGCTGCACGACCATCTCCTCGGCCATGGCCACCTGCTCCTTGCGATCCGCCCTGATCGAACCTCTGCATCTACCTCAGAGGTTCTTCATTTAACTACTGGTCATCTGCATGGCGGGTCGGACAGTCACGTGCTATGTGACCAATTCCTCCGCAGGAGTAACACATCATGGCAGGTCTAGCTCTATCACTTCCCTTGGTGCCTCGCACTACCGACCCTGAGTCACGCGGTCGACCACCTGTAGGTCTGGTCCTCTTGTACCCCTGCGTCATCTGTCTACTGCCCGATACAGAAGACTCTGTCGCATGCCGGCTAGTGTTGGGTCCTGTTGCTGGAGACTGCTCAACAAGGAAACTCTCCACTAAGAACGGGTCCCTGCTCAAAGGTTCGGGCCCTGAAGAACGGGTCTCGTACCATATCTGTGGAGTAGCGCGAGAGGTATGTGAATCTCGCTGAGTACTGCGCCACTGACATGCTGCCCTGCCGCAGCTGAAGTAGCTCCTGTATACGCACCGCTCGAAGGGTGGCTGGTAAAAACTCTGCCCGGAACAAGCTTTCGAAGTCTGCCCATAGAATTTTTGCCTCATCATGCATCTAAAGTATCAGGCTCCACCATCTGCATGCTACTTCCTGAAGAAGGCTAGCAGCAAGGATCACCATAAACTCTGATTGCGTCCCCACTAGCCTGAAGACTCTCACCACAGCCTCTAGCCAATCCTCAGCCACCTGCGGGTCCATCCCTCCCTGAAACCTGGGTGGCCTCTGGCACTGGAACTCATGAAGTGCGCTCAAGTGACGTGCATCCTCTGCTGCTGGGGCTGGTGGAATCGATGGCCCAATAGGTAGAAGTACCGCTGGTGCCACAATTGGGATAGGGCCATGTACTGAGTCCTCATCGCTCGGCGGGCTGTCAGTACGCACCACTCTCGGGGCTCTAGCTGGTTGTCCACGGGGAGGCATCCTGAAAGAAACAACATGACACGGTCAATGGATTATACCTGGTGAGCTGACCTGGTTTGAGCTGACATTTAAATAAAACTTCTGGAAAACACACACGCAATCAGTGTTTTCGTGCACAAAGTCGGAAATCAATGGTCAGGGTCCTGGTGTATGGATACGTCAGCCGCCCGCACCAACACTGGACTCCCTGAACTGAAAACCACACTCGGTACTCTTAACACTATTGCTTCAAAGAAAGAAACATCAGAGTTATAAGTTCTATGGTAGAACCGAACTCCTCTGATACCAATTTGTCACGACCCGTCCTCGGGGCCCGTGCCGTGACTACCCCAAGACCGCCTTCCATAGGCCAGGGGCTGGCGACTAACACCAAATGCGTAAAATCCCGATAACTGGGAAGGCATTTCCTTTACAAAAAAAAACAAGCACCACAGAGTACAAGCGGAAGCTAAACACTAAGTACAAAAGAAAAGATGAAAAGTAAAAGGTCTAGAATACAAACCCAAAAGAAAGTACGACTACAACTGAACAAGGTACAACAGCAAAAAGACAAACAGTTGGAAGAAGGAAGCAGCTCCTGGGCCGTCCTCCTCGGATCCTACCTGAAAGGTAGGTATAGATAGTGCAGCTCTTGGTCGTCCACCACGGATCCTACCTGAAGGGTAGGTACAGATAGCCTCCTCCACGCTCTCGTCCGTCAACCTCCTCTGCGAGTCGTCACATCGTGTAGTCCACCTCCGGGTACTGACTCGTCGTGTAGTCCACCTCCGGGTACCGACCAGTCATCGAACACTCGGCCTCCGTCAGCACTGCCCGTCGTCTGCAACCAACACAACGAGGTGTGGGCATAGCCCGTGCAGGGGTGAGTATAACGATACTCAGTAGGGACCCCGAGACCCTCAAGGTCTCACTAAACCAACAAGGATAACCACCAGAAGATCTCAACACATAACTTCTACTTAGATATATGCCCATACATATACCTAAGTTATCAAGTAACCCATCTCAATCATGAGGTAAACACAAAGGTCAAAAGTCTCTGCTCAAACCAGGATTTTCATTATCGAAACTGTAACTGCTGAAGAGATCCGTCTTTGGAGTGTACAGTGGTCCTATCATGACTCCGAGGTACTGCTCACTAACCTAAGTCTGCTGAGGTACTCCTCCTGTCGAGTACCGCGGGCATGCCACCACACACAGTAGTCCTTCCCGCCGGGATCTGCAACCCAAACACAATAGTGATCCCCTCTCATAGCCTATAGAGGTACTTCTCCTGTCGAGTACCGCGGGTCTGCCACCTCACATAGTAGTGCTCCTCCGCTATGGGTCTGCCACCTCAAAAATTAGTGCTCCCCACTGGGCTACGTAAGTCACTCCGAATCGAATCAGACAGGCAGTCTTCAGGTCTCTGCCGGCTACACGGTCTCCGTACTCCGTACGCTCGTCTCTGGGAGGGTCCGCTCCACGAGCTACAAGTCGATACTCGAAGTATCTCAAATTCCCCCGAAGAAGAATCTCAAAGTACCGCCTTGTCGTAGGGGTCTCAACGCAACAGTCAGTGCGTCAATCGGGCGCCCGGTCTGCGAGTTATTATCCTTTTCTTCCCAGGGGCCCGGTTGGTTTCATGTGCGAACCAGTCCGGCCGTAACTCAATTATACCCCGAACAGTCATATGGTATACTCATAGGGATCGTTTCTCAACGTGATCAACAATGTCGCTGACAGTTCATCAAACGGACGTCCAGTCAGAAAGATATCAGCTTTTCCGTTCCAGGGGCCCGGTTAGATTTCGGGTACAATCCAACCCGGTCGTATCTCAACTGCAACCAAAACTCAGGAGAACTATCCCAAAAGTTCTGTCTCAATAAGAGGAAAACAACGAGATAGACGGTGCGTCAATCGGACACCCGGTCTGTGAGTTATTGGCTTTTTTGTTGGAGGGGCCCGGTTGGTTTCGTGAGCGTACCAACCCGACCCCACTCCGACGGAATCCAAACCTCGAGCGGAGTAAGCCAAACGATCTGTCTCACTTAGAGGAAATCAACAAAGTCGATGGAACGTCATTCGGACATCCGGAACTCATGTTACGAGCGTTTCCGCTCCGAGGGTCCCGTTGGTTTCGTGTACGAACCAACCTGGACGAACTCAATGTTCTCCGAAACATTGAGCGTGATATACTAAAACGACCGCTTCGATCCAAGGATCGCGTTGCCGCTGACGGTGAGTCGTTTGGAGGCCCGTAGCTCAAGTTACGTGCATTTGACCGAAAGTGGCCCGAAAACGGGGGTCTAAGCCCGGGACGACCCGGCCCGACCCCCCCGCCCCCCAGTCGGCCGAACTGGGTTGACCCGACCCGGGACAGACCCGGCTGGGCCCGGCCCGGCCCGGCTCGGTCTGGCTCTGTCCGGCCCGACCGGCCGGCCACGGCTCGGCCAGCGTGGCCGAGCCGAATCGTGGGCGGGGTGCGCGGATCTCCCGTCCTTCGCCGCTAATTGAGGTCGGCGGTTCGCCGGCCGCCTTCCATTCCGGCGGCGCGCCGCCGCACCGCCGCCGCCTTCTACGGACCACCGAACGCGCTCGGTGGTCTGTTCCTTCTGTCCTCTTCGCCTTTGGTCCCCCCGGGACCCCACCTTCACTGCGAAGGGATTCAAACGCCCAAACGGCCTGTTTCGTCGTCGCCCGTCAATCCGCACATCAAAAATTGATCGCACAGTCTTCGTGGTTCTTTGGCGCAGTGCGACGGTGTCGCGTCCTTGTTCTTTCTTTTCACGGCGCGGCACGATGGTGTCGCGTAATACTTTCCGTGTGATTCTCGCGTGGTGCGATGGCACCACGTCATTCCGCTCCATCTACAAGTATCAAACACGAACATAGGAGGAAGGTCGGCCGTGTTTGTGCGGTCCGACCCCCTCGCGTTATTCGACTCAATAGGTTTTAAAATTTCACGAAGAAATTCAGGAATGTAACACGAACAAAAGAATTAATTACAATCCCCTACCTGGGTTTAGGAACGGTGTTCATCAACGACCCACAGAAGACAAGCGTCGTGGAGGTCGGGCGTCGTGGGAGAACGTCGACGACGCGAAGCGGGATTCGAAGTCGTTGATGGCGATTCTGTCGCGGAAAACCATCGCGGAAGAGACGACGTGGAAGAAGAACGTCGCGTCGCGGATACAGCATCGCAGAAGAACCGTGTTCTTCAGCAGAGAAGTTCTTCGTTGAAGAATGACGTTCTTTGCGTTCTTCGTCGATGTTGAAGAAGGTGTTCCTTAGCTTTTTCTCCAAAAAGCTCTCAAACAACCCAACACCAACGCCTAATAAAATAAGTTCTAAAATTATTTTATTAACAATGCATTTGAAATTCAATTGTTTGAATTTCAAAAACTTACATGTAACTCACCAAATTAAATAAAAAAACTGTCAAATATTAAAGAAAGTGAGTTAATGGGGTGTTAGGAATGTGAGGGGTTAAGACGGGTTAGGGAGTTAGGGAAAATTTGAAAAGGTGGGGGGTTCATGTAGGCCACACCCTTTTAATTATTCACACATGGGAAGTTGGGTGGATGTGATTCCCACCACCAACTTCCCATGGGAGAAACTAACCACCTTGAAAAAGAAATAAAATTGACTTAACAATTTTATTTACTTTTTTAATTAAACCCCATTAATTAAGTTCTTCTCCCACACAAATGCATCTACAGTAAATGTTCCCTTAAGCGATTACGGGCGTTGCATTTTCATCTATGCCATCAGATTTCAATTCCGAGCACCGGTTCAAATGACAGAAAAACCCACTTGCTCGTTCAATGAACGTACCCGAGCCAAACTTTGGAAATTAATTCCGGGAAACCGGGTCTCGGAATCCTGCGCTGTCAGAAACTGCGTTCCTGTAAAATTTCAAAGAAAATTAAGAAAAAAATTTCCTTGAAATTTCCGGGTCTTTACATAACATAAACATTATTAAATATTAATTATTCACTACACTTGTTCATCTTATCTCTGAATTATTATTCATCATTTTATGTGGTCGCATTAAAACTAAAAAATATATAAAAACCCCTGATTAAATATGTAATTAAAGAAACTGATCATGATAATTTATTACTGGTTAATCCATTGAGAAGATAACAAAAAAAAATTTCCCATATGGTTAACTCCTATTGTTGTTTTTAACTTGATACGTATTTACCACCCCCATCCAATGTTTCCATGTCTAGTATGGAGATTTTCAAAATCATGGTTAATTATGAATCTTCTTTGGTCTTCACAATTATACATAAATAATAACACTCATATAAGTGGATATTGAAGTTGAGAGAAAAAAATAAATAAATACACACATGGACATGTACGCTCATGTAGGTATAATGATATTGAATGAATAAACACAGAAATTTCATTTATTAATGAATTATTACACACATTCAGTTTATAATAACTATATAGATAGAATAAATACAAAAAACATATATACATTGGTTGGTCTATCTCATAATCAATTGTTTTTTAATTTATTCACATACCAAAATTAAATTTATGAGTAATTTTACTAGAGGTAGTATATATATAATTAATTAAAATCAATTAAATCATATTTAATTCATAAAATAATCATCATATAATCCGATAATTGTTTTTATAAATTTCGTATATTTTTAAATATTTTATGATTTATTTTATAATTTTTTGTGAATACAAAATTTTTAACCCCCTGAACATTGATAGCTTTTGGGTCCTACCAATGATAGGAAGGAACAAGCATCTATGTAGGACCATACCAAACCAATCTCTGGTCAATGGTAAGAAAGTTCCCCCATAGAAGTGAGTAGGGATATAGCTAGGCAGTGCTCTTTGTGTTATTTATATCCTCTTAATAGTAATACATTTCATATTATTATTATTATTATTATTATTATTATTATTATTATTATTAACAAATTTTAAAATGGTAGTAAGTCTATAACATTATCATTATTCACATCCTAACAATTTGGTGGAAAGCTTCACACATGCATCCATGTTGGCCACTATTATTGAATTATATATATATTGAAAATATATCATTATAACCTATTTAGGTTTTGTAAATGTTTCCCACCTATATAAACATCATAAAGGTTCATCTTTTATTTTGTTAAATTCCACCCCCATCCATAAATATCGAACAGTCATATTGGTACTATTCACCAAAAAGTACTATTCACTTGTATGAAATAACATAAATATATCTAAAATATGTTTTTAATATAAAATTTATCACAAAAAATTATTTTCAACCAATTTTTAGACATATTTTGACTATTTAACCTCATAATAAAGAACCATTAGAGGCATTGGGGCTGTTAAAAATCTCAATACTAAAATCCATGAAAATTAAATTTTAATTTGACTGAATTTGACACACTATCATATTAATACAATATTTTGGTACTGGGTTAATAGTGTAAGCCTTCCTTTTTTGAAAAATTAAAACATTCACATAGTGAACATTGTTGTTACATTATATCCAGTGTAACCATAACCAATTATCAACCAAAATATCTCATATGTATTAATTAGTCCTGAAATTTTTAATGAAAATAAAATCCATAAATAATTCAATAATGATCTGAAACACATTTTTCTCACTAGTGGAGATCATTACATAGAGGAAGCAAACTGAGAACCCTCAGGATATTCCACACATTCTTAAAAACTATTCCAATCATCAACAATAATACACATGATACTAACACATATAAATTAATGTATTTTCAATGTTCTCACAGTCACGGGAAGACTGATACTTCAATATTAGAACTCATTCTTGTATTAGGGTTCCCAAGACACATTTTTAACTCTTAATAACATCAGATAAATCTTATGATAATATATAATTGGAGTGATAAAATATTCCACTCGAATTTGGATTAATTTGACTTATATATGTGTGTTAAATATAAGAAAACTAATGTTTTCCATTAGAGAAATTAAACCTTATACATTAAACAAAATTCCACACATATAACCTTATGAACCATGACACAAATATTATAAATAATTTATAACATACTTGTGAAATCAAAATAATCTTATCTGATAAATTTTCATGTCATGAAAATCAATTTGATTCCCCCATAAAATTATTTAGTTTTCCTTGAATATTAAATATTAAATATTTGATTAAAAAGTATTTTACATCACATCCAATGTATATCTTTTAAATACAACGTGTTATTGAATTAAATAACTTATTAAAATATACTTGAATAATATTTATTTTATTTATTTCATTTGTATCATTCAATCATGTACATCACCTGGCCCCCATCACATGTCCTTCCATGTATAAAATGTTAATTCACTAGAATTGGTCACATTTTGAATACACATTGTATGTGACTGTCGAGGCCCTTATCTTGATAGTAATTAGTCATATTAATATAATAAATGAAATAAATTGAAACACATCATGTCCCATAATGAGATAATGAAACAACTTTTGATTTTAGGAAATATAGTTTCCTAGAGTAAATTTAAATTCATTGACATCTTCTGCAACATGAAGCTGCATGTTCTAAAAAACAATAATATACTATTTATATTTCTACTTATCATGGTCATTAAGAATAATAATTTAAACATTGTGATATTAATAATGAGAAACAAATATTAAATATTATTTATAATTTAATTATATAAAGAAAACATACTGATAAAAACTTACCTAACTTTTTTGGTAAATTTTTTATATGTTTAGAAAATTCTATTTTCTCAAAAATTATTTTATTTATTTTTGTGAAAAAATAATAAAATTAGTTTCTCAAATATTTAAAAATTTAATTTGAATAAATGAAATTAATTTTTATATTCAACATTTAGAAATTAACTTGCTGTATTTTTTTATGTTTTTCGTAAATTATTAATTTTTTTATAAATAATGAAAAATACGAGTTGTTATTGAAAAACACCTTTTCTTTTATAGAGATTGTGAGGTTAAATTTTTTTAAATGGTTTTAAACGTGAAATAATCTCAATTATATTATAAGTAAACAAATATAGGCCATTCTAATCAATTTGATAATGAATTTTTATATATTAACTATTTAAGCTTCCAAAAATGTTCTTTTGGGAAACATGATTTTCCATTAGGTTTCTGTGCTTAATTTTAAATTTATTTCTACCAAAAAGTTGTTTTTAATTTGAAAAAAATTGATCCTTATTTTTAATTAATGGAATTAATATTATATAGTTATGTAAACATATATTTTTAGAACAATGAATAGTGAAAAAGATAAAATTAATTATTATTATAAAGGATAAAATGGGTTTACTAAGGGTTAAACTAAACAGATAAGGGGTAAATGAACTAAAAACTAACCCAACTGCCATTTTATAGAACTATATTTATTTTAAAACCTATAAAATTATATAATTACTCTTTTCTATCCATTTTTCTTATGAAAAACATTGATACACTTTATTTGTTTCAAATATTTCATGTGTGACCCCTCCCCAACATAAAAATGGCTAAACCCTATCGTCTACAATTCAGAAATACCAAAGCATTTTATTTTGCCAAGACATGACCAATTAAATTCATTACTTCCATTAAATAATCCTAGAGAAATTTTTAATATTTTAAAATATTCTTATAAAGGATATTTGTATAAATTGAGAGAGGCCATCTAATGAAGGGGTAAACTTCTCACACATGTGTTTTTGTTTTATTTCATAATCCACCATATTCAAATATTATTGAAAAAAATTAATATTGTACCATAAGTTTATTAAATATTATAATATTTTATTATGTTAATTTAATTACCTAAATCATTATATTTTTTCCTCAAATCGGAAACTAAATTTTCAATCGTATTTACGAAAGACTACAACCTCACAAACAGATGTAATTTGTTTTCCATAATAGCCTATCACGTTTTGATATAATGGAAAATAAAATTTTATATATGAAATTTGAAAAATTATAATCCTTATATAAACATGATATCACATATCCGTTCTTACTTTCTAATCCAGGGGGATACGATAATGTTGATCGTGTTCACCATGGACTACCATCTCGCAATGTTAGGCCATTCATTTTTCACTAACTCTTTACATGGAAGGTATAAATGATTAAATTAAATAATATATGTGATATATATGAAAGAATAATTAAATTATAAATTTTATATATTATTTAACTTCCATTCATTCAATTCATTAAGAAAATGGAATCACCATTCATCTTTATGTATTCCTTTCTGTCAATATGCCCAACGTAACTCACATTTTATATAAAACATAAATGGATTACTAAAATATATATATATATTGAGTATACATGATTTTAAAATAATGGTAGTAATTATGTGTATTATTCAACCATGATCAATGTAATAGGTTCAAAAATTACAAACCAAAACATTCCTTAAAAAATGAAGGAATTATTACCTGAATTTTGATTTTGACAAGGAATTTGATAAATAGGTAAAAAAGTCACAAGTAAATAATATATGTTATGATAAATTTGATTATGGTTATGTAATTGATATGTACATAATTATATTTATTATGAAATAGGTTTTACTATGTATAAAGTATGTAGGGATGTAAGGTAAGTTATTTTTTATCAATTTTCCTTCTTTGATATACGTGTTATGTTATTCACCAATATTATTTAATAAGATTTATATACAAAAAATTTGACACATAAAATCATGAACTTATTTATTATTATGTTACTTTATGTTTCATTTATTTTAATTATTTAATATATATTATGATTCAATTTTACCAATATGGTAAGGGTTTGGTGATACAATCTCACCATTTATTGAGATTTTTTATGTTTATGCTTATAATGATGAAATCATGTGATCCACCTCTGAATAAACTCATGAATTTTATTATCAAATCATTATATAATCATAATACATGTATTTACTTCATTTTACTCTCTTTATGTACACAAGTCTTCAAAATAAGTTTTTTTATGAAAAATTGACTTCAATTCTCTCTTTAGTCGAAAATATTTTCTCTTCCATATAATGGATTTCGAAAAAAAGTTTTAATTTTTTTTTAATAATATAATATTATTATTTAGATACATTATTAACTACTATATATATCTTACTTTGTTTTGGGAGAGGAATATTCCTGTTGTTATCCAAATTAGGCTCGTTTGGATTTTCTCAATATGTTAAAGTAATATTTGTTTTAACATTTATGTTGTGAATGAAATTTCTGTAATCATGGAAATTAATTTCTTTTAAGATTAATTTATATTTTTTCTAGGTTATTTTTAATGAAAAAAATTATTTTCACATTATTATGTGAATTTATAATTTTATATAAGGTGAATTTCAATGAAAAGTTTTTTTTAATCAATAAATATTGGAAATGATTTCTCATCAAAATCATTATCCATCAAAGATGATATCATTCAATATTACATAATCATTACAATAGATATGATCTAATGATACCATAATTATTATTTCTATAGGTAGTTTATGTATGTGATGACAATATGTTAATTAATCCCTTTTATTTTCCTTAGTTTATGAAATAATAAATCTTTTGAATCCAATTTCTTTACATTGGTTTGAATATGATGAATATTTTATGATATAGTGGAACACATATACATAATTCTAATTATGTGATTTGGGGACCTATATCTACAACTGATTTATTGAATAATTATTTAAATATCATGTGATAAATAGTACAGTAATTGGTAGTGAAGCCTATTCAGTAAGGGACTTTGTCCACTATGATAATATTTGGTGTGAACCAAGACTATTATCATGGTTTGGGGAGTAAAATAATTCCACTATGATATAATTGGTAATGATCCTTTAATTCTAACGAAATGATATTCAATTACTATGTGTATTCCAAAATTCCATGTAATATATCTTTGTTATGATCTGGTGGAACATACACCTTGATTTTCATACGATTCGTGTCTTATGAATTTTAAAGATTCATTAAATGACTCAATAATTAGAAATTTTATCTATTAATAATGGTATTAATATATATTAATATTGTTCCCATTCCCTTATTCCCATGTTATGTTTATGCATTTCCCTTGATTAAAAATTTTGAGAATTTGAGATCACCCTTTTATGTTTATTTTACCCAAGTTATATTGTGTTGTATTATATTTGATATGTCTATGAAGGGTTTTAATTGTGAATAATAACTTGGGAGACCATTTTGTTCAATTATGAACGTGTTTTTTTGTTTTTTAATTAATAATACCTTTATAATCTATATGCATGTTTTTTGTTAAGAATGTCCATCAAAACAGATTATGTAATATCTATGTACGAAAATACTAAGCCACTATAGTTTGTATCAGAGGATTAGATTAATTAAAATTTTTAAATGAGGATCCATAATGTTTAATGAGAACACATATGATAATAATATATATAGGTTAAAAATATATTGTTTTGTTAAGGAATAGATTATTTATTTTTCATAGATATGCATCCCTATTTTGATAATATGGGTGCACATAGTTTTGGAATAGATGTACCTAGGGGGTAATAACTCTAAAAAATAAATACTAGATTGAATGAAACATTACTTGTTAAATGAAAATGGTCCTTACAACACACCATGTTTAAAACCTTTTTGAGATACCCATTGGTTAATTTATATATTCTTTATGGACCCGGTAACACCCGGATGTTTTTATGAAATGTTTTCTCTAAATAATTTTAATTATTCAATAGCTTTAATTGCAATAAATCCGGAATTTAAACATACCAGGAGAATAACATTGTACAAAATGATCATTTTAACAAAGTAATTATATAAGGCCCCAGCCTTATACCTTACTTAATCTTGAGTTATTAGAAGATTACACATTGAGGATCTTTTCAGGTTTAGAGTTTTAGAGAATTAGATCATGAAACTTGCATTACATTCCATATTTAAACAAAGTGGTTACATAAAAGATAGTATTCATTCTTCCCATCAACGGAAACATATTGAAAATAAAACATGGATTATTTCTTGACACATCCTTGACACTATCATCACATCATGTACCTTTCCCTTGACCTGTGAAAAACATTTCAAAAACTTAGGATGAGCATAAAAAGCTCAGTAAGGGTTATAAAAATATGGAAAGGAAACATGAGTTCATATATACATAAGAATGAAATCATACATTACCCATAAAACATAGGCACTTTAACATACCTCATCAAACCATGAATAAATCATAGAAAACATAAGACATAAAGGTAACTTGAGGCATTCATAACATTCTTACATAGGGAGTAACCCTCTTGGTTACGTTTGGAATACCCATCACAGTATATTCCCAAAATCTCTTCGGAGAAACCTTAACGTTTCACTCCTTCGGGTTACCCAATGCATTGGAGAGCTATATCGGGCTCACCTGCCCTTAGTTTATCACGGAACCACCCGTTTTCAAAACAATTCCCAAGAAGCATAACATACACGTATCACATAAAATATTCATAAAGGAAACAAAACATTTCCACATTTCAATCACAACATAACATTTTAGTATTTTGAAATAATGAATCCATACAAAAAGAAACCATTTCCAAAACCATTTAAAACATTTAATAAAAAGATTTTAGAATCAAAGTGTCCCATACCACCTTGAAGCTAAAAATTTTAAACCATTAATATCCATATAAGTAAATCCTTAAAACCATTTTTAAAAAATGGATATTAATAAGAACAAATAATTAAAACATTTGAAACGATATTTTGGTTAAAGGGGTTTTACCAAAATTATAGACTCTTGAATACAATAATTGAGGAATAACATTTATTCAGAACATTATAATATCATGAGAATAAATGAATTCATGATATAATACTCCAAAGGATAGTATATACACCATATAAGAGTGAATTGGTGCATAACAACAATGAACCCTCAATAGAAATGTCAAATGTGATGAAATCCCTTATAAAAAGGTATCTTTAAATTAAGGACAAATCAATCTCAAAAATATGTGTGACAAATATAAATACACCCAATATAAGTGTATATTAAGTGTAAAACAATAAAAGGTAATTCACACATATTCAAAGGATGACATATTCAATAACTACATGTTGGAACCAAAGAAATCGAAATTGGGTTAAGAAGTTCCCTTGACAGCCTAACGGCGTCACATCAAAATGAGTTGATAAGAGATAAAAAGTGTATCTCATCACTTGGACATAAAATTTACATCAATAAGGATATATGAGAACATATCCCAACATAAAAATATGTAAATTAAAAGACCCAAAAAAAGAAGTCTTTTAAAAAAGAGGAGGGTGAAAGGTTCCCTTACCGACTTGGGTATCTTTCAAAACATACACCCCATGAAAGAAGGACAATAGATAATTGATGTAAATACTCATAAAAGAATGTATATTACACAAAGTGTAGAATAATGGGCAGTACATACACCACTCAATGGAATTTTTGGCAAATGTAGCATAAATCTCATGGGAATAAAAGTGAGATTAAAAATCCCTTACGAAAACTCGGCAGCCTAACGACGCCACATAAAACTTCTGAATTTGGATTGATGAGATCAAATAGGGTATCTCATAACATTACAATAAAATGTACAGAAAGAGGAAAATAAAAGAACATCCCCCAACAATACAAAGATGAGTTTAAAAGAAGTGACATAAAGGAGAGTACTTAAAAAGAAAGAGAGAGGTTAGATCTCTTACGAAAGTTCGGCAGCCTAACGGCGCCACTCAAAACCTCCAAAATGGATTTATGAGAGAGAATAGGGTCTCTCATCACATGAACATAAAATTTACAGTATGCTTAATATAAAATATTATCCCAATAACAAGAAAGATGAGCTTTATAAGGAATGACATAAAAGTGTGTACTTGAAAAGAATGAGAGGAGTAGGATCCCTTACCTCGGGTCCGACTTGACTCGATTGTTCTTTAATCTCCTGAATAATAAACTTGATTTAATTTCTACATCCTTAAGATCCTTTTTCAAGTTCAATATTCCTTTTATATCACTTATTTCCAAGTCATAAACATTATGTAATCATTTAAGTTAATAATATTTGTTTTGCCGATATTTGGTTCTTAAGTCGAAAGTGGACTTCTTACAATTACATGTTGTTCGTGTGGTCAAAGTTTCTTTATATCCAGAATGAAATTCATGATTTGGATATCATATATATCATATATATCCAGCATATACATGTATTTATAATATTACATAATCATTTAGAGGTAAGAAATGAAATGCACCGTTCATGGAGACGGTAAGCCGTACGTACGCATGAACGCTACTTTCATTTCATTGTCATATTCATGGAATTAAAACTAAATGAGAGGTATGTATATTTTAATTACAGAATTATATTCATCATTTAGATATATTATTCATCATATATATCCATTATATACATGTACTTATAATAGTACATTACATTTGGGGATAAGAAATGAAATGCACCGTTCATGGAGACGGTAAGCCGTACATACGCATGAACACTACTTTCATTTCTATCTCATACTTTAATGGAAAGAAATAATAATTATATAGAGTTATATAATAATTCCAGTATAACATCATACATAATAACATTAAATCCATCCTTTATACGTCCCATGTATGGCATTAACGAATCACATCACTTTGAGGGGGCGGTAGTCCGCACTTCCTAAAATGAAGATATCGCGTATACCCATAATGGAAGCCATAAAGGTAAGAAAAAAATGAAAAATACAGAAGCATAAGTAAAAAATAAACATATTATATATAATATATAAAAATAGTGACATCATAATGGCCACCTTTGAAGGTGTTAAATGAGTATTGAACAATCCTCGTTTCGGGAGGCAGAATTTCGCCATCCACAGAAACCGTATGTTCTTTAACCATTTAATGTAGTTCTGTGCGAGTGTGGCTCAAATAAATCTTATAACAACATACTAGTATATTTAAGATACTGGTGGTGTTACAGAAGAAGTAAATAAAAAGAGTTTAGGGGGTTGGAGAAGCAATATAAAACAAATGAACATGAGAGAATGAATTACCTTTAAAAGTTTAACTCCTTTTGATTTGAGCCTAATGGCTTCCTTTGAAATGATTCTTCCCAAAGGGAATCCTCTTGGATGAGGAGAGGGATGTGGAGAGAGTAAATGGGCAGGGGTTGGCCGAGCCAAAGGCTTGAAGAGTGTGTGAAATGAGGTAGAGGTGGGGGCCGTTTATAAGAGGAGAGGAGGGGCACTTTTAGAAAGTAAAGAAATATTACTTTATTTGAAAATGTGTCTCGGATTTAAAAGGTCCCACATAGATATAATTCGTGGATAAGGTTATAAAGGTTCGAAATCCACCCATCCAATAAGTTTTGGACATGTTTTGTTCTTATATTTTACATTATCTTTCCATTTTATTTTAATCGTTAAATAATGATGTCATCACTGCATCATTATAATGTCATAAATAATTTAATTTAATTAATGTCTAAAAATTATAAAAAAATTACTATGATGTAGGAAATATTTTTAGCTTTCCAATGTCTATTTATAATAAAAAATATTACTTGTATAACCCCACTTAACAATTGTTTTAGTAAAACATATCATGTTTGTGTCATTTTTAATTTTAACATTAAATAAAAATATATTATTGTCATTTTCCAACTAAAGTGGCTCCATGGGGTCCCCAAGTTGGCCCATGGCTTGTCTTGGTCGGCCATGACTCACCCAATAGGTGTAGGACAAGTGTAATGGTGTTTTCACATTCTTATAATATCATTTTTACTTTAAACTACACTAATTACCACTAATCACGATTAAAAACTTAGTAAGTTACTATTCACCAAAAAAATATTTTTATCCCATTGAACCAAATTTTACTTCTTAATTACAACCATGTATGTCGGATTTTTGAAATTAAAAACACAAAGATGGCGAAATTCCATTTAAACGGAAAAATCAGTTTTTATAAGTACCACTTAGTGGTTTCACTATTCATTAAAAATTGAAGTTTTTTAGAAAAATCCCAAAAATTCACCCTAAGCTATATTTGATATTCTGAATTAAAAAATGAAGTCCGTTTTACAAAATTCATAACATATAAGTCACATTAATTAATTTAATAATTAATTCCCGCTGTCATGACAAATAGCGTGTTTTTATGAAACAATAAGTATCAAAAGATTGACACTAGTTTAAGTCCGATTTCAAAGTGAAATTAATTCCAACGACCACTATTGGATTTAATGGTAAAAATATTTTCTAATTTCACTTTAAAACCAATTCAAAATATTATCTAATCATATAAATAAATTAGATTAAAAAGAGTTTTTGAATTAAAACACAACATTTTACACTATTCATTAAAAAATGAACTTTATTGGAAAGATACAAAAAAATTACACAAAGTAAAATTTGATGTCCTGATTCTTAATAAGAGTTTTATTTGGTCCAAAAGAATGTATAAGAGTGATCAAAACTATATTTAATGACGGTTCTCCATCAAAAGGTGACAAGTGAACCTTTAGTGAAAACTAGGGCATATACGCCAAAAATTGAATTCTTTCCGTATTTTAAGCCTATATCTTTTATTGTATAAATGTAAAAACATTTAAAAACATATATAATCATATTTTAGTTATTTCTATCCATTCCCGCCATTACAACTGCTACATGTTAACTACCATTTAAAATAATATTATTTTAATATTAGAGTGCAACGTAAGATTCCCAAGAAACTCGTTGTTGTGTGTTGGGTACGCCATCGAGCATAGAGTCCCCTTTAAAGTCATATTAATACTTTATTCACAAATATGGATAAATATTAAAATGTCATATTCTTTATTTACCTGGGGTGTTACATCCATCCCACCTTTTGGGAATTGCGTCCTCACAATTTTAAACAAATTGAGCTTGGAAACATCCTTGAAAGTCCCACATCGGAACAAGAGTCGGTAAAACAATCACTTTAAAATAAAGAAATATAAGTACAGAGGTCACCCGAGTTAACCCATACGAGGACTCCATGTAGTAAATCATGGACATGAAGGAGAAAACATAGGGCCATGTTCTGATGGAGAGTGATAGAAAACATGTTTAGGAGAAAGTTAAAAATAAGAAAATCACAAACATGTGATGGGTTAAACGGTGTTGGGTTCCCCAGTAGGAAAAGTTAATAGACAACATTTTTGTTTTAAGTTACTTTTATTGAGGAATTTTATTCATAAGGAAACACAATCACTTATCATGTTGACTTTCAACTTTTACTAGATTCCTTAATCAAACTCATATTTTTTCCAAAAGACAAGTATTTAGGGAGACTTGTTCGCATTAAGAGTACTATAATCAACTTCTAGAGAATCACCTAATCCACAAAAGAGAACTTTATACTTCCCATGCCTTTAGACTTTAACCAAAACCAAATAGGCTAGCACAAGATCAGATAATCCAGAAAAGGATAACCCTTTATAAAAAGAAAATCTATTCTTAATCTCCAAAATTTGTCAATCAAAACCCAAAGGTCAACAAGGATCATCCGATAAACAATTTGTCCAAAAAATTCTTCAAAGTAAACCAATATAAGATTGAAACCCAAATATTTGAAGGATTTAGTCACATAGTCATCCAAGTTAAATCGTAACATTTATCTCCAAACAACATCAGTTGCTCCTAAAGTCTCATATTGAAAAGTAATTAACCTAATCACATATCCTCTATGATAGGTTAATCATTTTCATAAATAAACCAAAATCAACTTACTCTTAATTCATAAAATCATATAACTAAAAAGAATCAGTCAAACTAACCAGGGACTTCACGTAGTCCAGTGGTAGGCGATAAATACCAGTCGCACTTTGGTTGTGGGTTCGATTCCCGCAGCTTTGTCCGACGCGACGGGTTGTCACACGGTCTGCGTGTTGTCCTTTTTCCAAAACTATATAATTCTTAAAACATTCCCCAAAATGAGATAAAATTTTCAGGAATAATCATAACATATTTTAACCTCAAGTTTATCTCATGCCCTTCACTTTCTATCATATCATAGAGTAACTCATATTTACCTAAAAAGTAAGGATCATATAAACCCTAATGGTTACCTTAATAATTATTTCCTAAATTTCCACATCAAGTTGTCCTTCTCGTACATGATGAATTAGAGAACTCACCGAGGTTGAAGTGGTTGATCATGAATCCTTGATAGTTGGTTTAGAACAGCCATGAGATTCCTCATTGAATACCCCATTTCATCGAGTCTTTTAATCAGAGAACCACCACAGTTTCCTTCAAACCAATTGTCACTTTGGTGCCTGCTAGATCCATCCATTCACTAAAATCAGAAATGTAAGTGTGAGTATATCAATAAAATCAACATGTACTAATGAAGAAGGTAAACACTAAGATACACTTACTCATTCACTTTATCTAAAACTAGGACTCTTTCTGAAATCCTAACCATTATGGTAATGTCACTTATGCTTAAAGAATAACCTAACCTCTAAAGTTATCTAAACCGAACTTTGATACCAACTATAAGGCCCCAGCCTTAAACCTTACTTAATCTTGAGTTATTAAAAGATTACACATTGAGGATCTTTTCAAGTTTAGAGTTTTAGAGAATTAGATCATGAAACTTGCATTACATTCCACATTTAAACAAAGTGGTTACATAAAAGACAGTATTCATTATTCCCATCAACAGAAACATATTGAAAATAAAACATGGATTCTTTCTTGACACATCCTTGACACTATCATCACATCATGTACATATCCCTTGACCTGTGAAAAACATTTCAAAAACTTGGGATGAGCATAAAAAGCTCAGTAAGGGTTATAAAAATATGGAAAGGAAACATGAGTTCATATATACATAAGAATGAAATCATACTTTACCCATAAAACATATGCACTTTAACATACCTCATCAAACCATGAATAAATCATAGAAAACATAATACATAAAGGTAACTTGAGGCATTCATAACATTCTTACATAGGGAGTAACCCTCTTGGTTACGTTTGGAATACCCATCAAAGTATATTCCCAAAATCTCATCGGAGAAACCTTAACGTTTCACTCCTTCGTGTTACCCAATGCATTGGAGAGCTATATCAGGCTCACCCGCCCTTAGTTTATCATGGAACCACCCGTTTTCATAACAATGCCCAATAACCATAACATACACGTATCACATAAAATATTCATAAAGGAAACAAAACATTTCCACATTTCAATCACAACATAACATTTTAGTATTTTGAAATAATGAATCCATACAAAAATAAACCATTTCCAAAACCATTTAAAACATTTAATAAAAATATTTTTGAATCAAAGTGTCCCATACCACCTTGAAGCTAAAAATTTTAAACCATTAATATCCATATAAGTAAATCCTTAAAATCCATTTTTAAAACATGGATATTAATAAGAACAAATAATTAAAACATTTGAAACGATATTTTGATTAAAGGGGTTTTACCAAAATTAGAGACACTTGAATACAATAATTGAGGAATAACATTTAGTCAGAACTGTATAATATCATGAGAATAAATTAATTCATGACATAATACTCCAAAGGACAGTATATACACCATATAAGAGTGAATTGGTGCATAACAACAATGAACCCTCAATAGAAATGTCAAATGTGATGAAATCCCTTATAAAGAAGGTATCTTTAAATTAAGGACAAATCAATCTCAAAAATATGTGTGAAAAATATAAATACACCCAATATAAGTTTATATTAAGTGTAAAACAATAAAATGTCATTCACACATATTCAAAGGATGACATATTCAATAACTACATGTTGAACCCAAAGAAATCGAAATTGGGTTAAGAAGTTCCCTTGACAGCCTAACGGCGTCACATCAAAATGAGTTGATGAGAGATAAAAAGTGTATCTCATCACTTGGACATAAAATTTACATCAATAAGGATATATGAGAACATATCCCAACATAAAAATATGTAAATTAAAAGACCCAACAAAAGAAGTTTTTTAAAAAAGAGGAGGGTGAAAGGTTCCCTTACCGACTTGGGTATCTTTCAAAACATACACCCCATGAAAGAAGGACAATAGATCATTGATGTAAATACTCATAAACGAAAGTATATTACACAAAGAGTAGAATAATGGGCAGTACATACACCACTCAATGGAATTTGTGGCAAATGTAGCATAAATCTCATGGGAATAAAAGTGATATTAAAAATCCCTTACGAAAACTCGGCTGCCTAACGACGCCACATAAAACTTCTGAATTTGGATTGATGAGATCAAATAGGGTATCTCATCAAATTACAAAAAAATGTACAGAAATAGGAAAATAAAAGAACACCCCCCATCATTACAAAGATGATTTTAAAAGAAGTGACATAAAGGAGAGTACTTAAAAATAAAGAGAGAGGTTAGATCTCTTACGAAAGTTCGGCAGCCTAACGGCGCCACTCAAAACTTCCAAAATGGATTTATGAGAGAGAATAGGGTCTCTCATCACATGAACATAAAATTTACAGTAAGTTTAATATAAAAGATCATCCCAATAACAAGAAAGATGAGCTTTAAAAGGAATGTCATAAAAGTGTGTACTTGAAAAGAAAGAGAGGAGTAGGATCCCTTACCTCGGGTCTGACTTGACTCGATCGTTCTTTAATCTCCTGAATAATAAACTTGAGATAATTTATACTTCCTTAAGAACCTTTTTCAATTTCATTATTCCTTTTATATCACTTATTACCATGTCATAAACATTATGTAATCATTTATGTTAATAATATTTGTTTTGCCGATATTTGGTTCTTAAGTCGAAAGTGGATTTCTTACAATTACATGTTGTTCATGTGGTCAAAGGTTCTTTATATCCAGAATGACATTCCTGATTTGGATATCATATATATAATTTATATCCAGAATATGCATGTATTTATAATATTACATAATCATTTATAGGTAAGAAATGAAATGCACCGTTCATGGAGACGGTAAGCCGTACGTACGCATGAACGCTACTTTCATTTCTTTGTCATATTAATGGAATTAAAACTAAATGAGAGGTATGTATATTTTAATTACAGAATTATATTCATCATTTAGATATATCATTAATCATATATATCCATTATATACATGTACTTATAATAGTACATTACATTTGCGGATAAGAAATGAAATGCACCGTTCATGGAGACGGTAAGCCGTACGTACGCATGAACGCTACTTTCATTTCTATCTCATACTTTAATGGAAAGAAATAATAATGATATAGAGGTATATAATAATTCCATTATAAAATCATACATAATAACATTAAATCCATCCTTTATACGTCCCATGTATGGCATTAACGAATCACATCACTTTGAGGGGGCGGTAGTCCGCACTTCCTAAAATGAAGATATCGCGTATACCCATAATGGAAGCCATAAAGGTAAGAAAAAATGAAAAATACAGAAGAATAAGTTAAACATAAACATATTATATATAATATATAAAAATAAGGACATCATAATGGCCACCTTTGAAGGTGTTAAATGAGTATTGAACAATCATCGTTTCGGGAGGCAGAATTTCGCCATCCACGGAAACCGTATGTTCTTTAACCATTTGATGTAGTTGTGTGAGATTGTGGCTAAAATAAATCTTATAACAACATCCTAGTATATTTAAGATACTGTTGGTGTTACAAAAGAAGTAAATAAAAAGAGTTTATGGGGGTTGGAGAAGCAAAATAAAACAAATGAACATTAGAGAATGAATTACCTTTAAAAGTGTAACTACTTTTGATTTGAGCCTAATGGCTTCCTTTGAAAGGATTCATCCCAAAGGGAATTCTCTAGGATGAGGAGAGGGATGTGGAGATAGTAAATTATCAGGGGTTGGCCGAGCCAAAATCTTGAAGAGTGTGTGAAATGAGTTAGAGGTGGGGGCCTTTTATAAGAGGAGAGGAGGGGCACTTTTGGAAAGTAAAGAAATATTACTTTATTTGAAAATGTGTTTCGGTTTTAAAAGGTCCCACATTGATATGATTCGTGGATAATGTTATAAAGGTTCGAAATCCACCCATACAATAAGTTTTGGACATGTGTAGTTCATATATTTTACATTATCTTTCCATTTTATTTTAATCGTTAAATAATGATGTCATCACTGCATCATTATGATGTCATAAATAATTTAATTTATTTAATGTCTAAAAATTATAAAAAAATTACTATGATGTAGTAAATCGTTTTATCTTTCCAATGTCTATTTATAATAAAAAATATGACTTGTATAACCCAACTTAACAATTGTTTTAGTAAAACATATCATGTTTGTGTCATTTTTAATTTTAACATTAAATAAAAATATATTATTGTCATTTTCCAACTAAAGTGGCTCCATGGGGTCCCAAAGTTGGACCATGGCTTCTCTTGGTCGGCCATGACTCACCCAATAGGTGTAGAACATGTTTCATGGTGTTTTCACATTCTAATAATATCATTTTTACCTTAAACTACACTAATTACCAATAATCGCGATTAAAAACTTAATAAGTTACTATTCACCAAAAAATTATTTTTATCCCATTTAACCACATTTTACTTCTTAATGACAACCATGTATGTAGGATTTTTGAAATTCAAAACACAAAGATGGAAAAATTCCATTTAAACGGAAAAATCAGTTTTTATAAGCACCACTTAGTGGTTTCACTATTAATCAAAAATTGAAGTTTTTTTGAAAAATCCCAAAAATTCTCCCTAAGATATATTTGATATTCTGAATTCAAAAATGAAGTCCATTTTACAAAATTCAAAACATATAAGTCACATTAATTAATTTAATAATTAATTTCCGCTGTCATGACAAATAGCGTGTTTTTATGAAACAATAAGTATCAAAAGATTGACTTTAGTTTAAGTCCGATTTCAAAGTGAAATTAATTCCAACGACCACTATTGGATTTAATGGTAAAAATATTTTCTAATTTCACTTTAAAACCAATTCAAAATATTATCTAATCATATAAATAAATTAGATTAAAAAGATTTTTTGAATTAAAACAAAACATTTTACACTATTCATTAAAAAAATGTACTTTATTGGAAAGATACCAAAAAATTACACAAAGTAAAATTTGATGTCCCGATTCTTAATAAGAGTTTTATTTGGTCCAAAAGAATGTATAAGAGTGATCAAAACTATATTTAATGACGGTTCTCCATCAAAAGGCGACAAGTGAACCTTTAGTGAAAACTAGTGCATATACGCCTAAAATTGAATTCTTTCCGTATTTTAAGCCTTTATCTTTTATTGTATAAATGTAAAAACATTTAAAAACATAAATAATCATATTTTATTTATTTCTATCCATTACCGCCATTACAACGACTACATGTTAACTACCATTTAAAATAATATTATTTTATTATTAGAGTGCAATGTAAGATTCCCAAGAAACCCGTTGTTGCGTGTTGGGTACGCCATCGAGCATAGAGTCCCCTTAAAAGTCATATTAATACTTTATTCAGAAATATGGATAAATATGAAAATGTCATATTCTTTATTTACCTGGGGTGTTACAAATTAGGTTATCAAAAATAAATATTACTATCTTACGAAAATTTATGGTAATGTCATTCGCTACCAATTATTTATGAAAACTATAAATCAAATTTAGTTTTTTTAATAAATTGAGTGAATTAATATTAATAGACGAAATTAATGGAATATATAGGTTACATAATTAATAAATTATTTTTTATATTCAAATAATATATATTTATTTCATAGGGTATAAATAAGCCATATTTGATGTATATGAAAACCTATATTTTTGAAAATGGTAATTTTACACCTTCTAATGGTGAACCAAATTTTAATTAATATTTGGACACATAAGTGATTTTTATATGACAACCTAAACAAATTATTAGTATGAGGAATATAAAAATTTACATTTTATGAGTTTTTAATATTTTTTCTAATAACATTCATGTTTTGATGAATAATAAAAATACAATAAATTATAATTCAAAAAAAAAATTCATCAAAATAATTTATATGGTAAAATTATAATATTTAATGGTTTTAACGAATAAATATAGTATATTTTTAACTTTCAATATATTATATTTCATTATCTTTAATTTTACACTGAATTTATATGTTAAAATAAATCAATATTTTATGATATTTTAACAATCACAACTAGTTACCTCATTCCAACAACACGATTAATTTTAAATTAATTACTGAAACATATGTGTCTTGAATTTTGAAAAATGGAATACATAAATTTAATTATTATTCCAAAATTCTCTAAATATATTAATTTTTTGGTCATTATAAATAGAAACATCGATAATTTTGTTTAATACGGTAAAATGGTAAATCTTTTAATTAAGAGTAAGAATTCAATAATAAAGTTACCGAAGACTTGTATTACTATAATTGTATGTTTTTGTTTCAACATAAATCATCATTAGGTCATAATGGTGTCCTTTGTAATCCACTTAGATTAGAATAGGGCATCTAAATTATTTAATTTAATTAAAAATTAAATACATGCTAATCAAATTTTGACAAATATATAATTTTTTATATAACGTTATATAGAAGAAAAATTAAACTATAAGTTATTATTTTAAAGAAAAAATGTTTTTATTTATCATGGTTATTTATTTTTATTTTTAGGAAATAAATAATTACCTTAAAACATTTACTTTCATTATGGAAAAATTAGTTAATTAATTTGAAATCAAAAAACAAATTTTGAGTAAAAATCTAGCAACCATAGAACGACCAAAACAATTGGCCAAATCTTATTTTTAATGTATATTTTTACCATATCCATTTATGGGTCGAGTTAGGGACCATTTGGAAGACTATATAAGATATTGTGACAATTATATTAATTTATTTAAAGTGGCATGAATGTTTAAATATTTATAATCTAATAAGAATAACATTATAAATGTTGGTTTTTATAGAAGATAAATTCATCTATAAATATAATTATGAAATATAGTTAATTTATATTCATCATGGTATTTGAATTTTATTTTTTATTCACAAATCATGTATACTAAATAATTACTCAAAATTTATGTAGTAATTATTTTATTAATAGAGATAACAAATAAATTGTATTTAGAATATTAAAATAAATATATTTTGGGATAAATAATATATCTAATGAATTTCATTTATTATCATGACCTATTAAAAATATAATAATATATTTTGTTCTATGATAAATTTTTATCTTAATATTTTTAAAAACAAATTAATATAATATTGTCAAAATTGACACAGTCGATTGTTTATCAAAAACTATTTTATAAAATTATTTCAAAAAAAGGAAACATTTATAAAAGAATATAATAATTATAAAATGGTTAAAAAAAATTAATTGTATTTTTAATTTCCTAATTGAAATCAAATAGGTAAATATTTCACCATTTTAATATTAAAATTTCTGTTACCCTAGTAACAAATTAAATAGAGTAACTATGTTTTAATAAAAATGATAAAGATTAAATTGATAGAAAAAAATTTAAAAAATATATTGGTCGATGATATATAACCCAATATTATTTCTTATTCTATATTGGGACATTTTGGTATTTTTTGGATGGGGTTCTATTTTATTATAAATTTTTATTTTTGGATATCATAAAAGTTTCCCTCACATCAATTATAGAAGGGCTCCTCCTCCCTAACCTATTGACATTACATTGTGACATCATGATTAGCCATCCCCAATACTTTCCCATTTTAAAAATCACTAGTGACATTCTAGATGTTGTAGTATTCTTCAATAACCAACACCAGTACTCTATGAGGAGATTTAGAGGAAGCACATCGAATAAGTTATAATCTTTTCTATAGATTTTTTCCAAATCCTATATTTTTCAAAATAATATTCATGATTTGTTTCATTGTAATGTTATATGTACAATATAACTTTTATACTAAGATTTTATTATGATTATAGAACAGAAATATTCCACTTTCTAGCCATCCTATGAAAAATCAAATGACCAAACGTGTGTACATACAACATACCATCTCCACGTTGTGTTGTAATATGTTATTCACCAGCAACATATTTGGATGGATATAATGATAAAAATAATAACTATATATGATTATTATAACATGATATTTATTCATTAGCATTATACACCATTCAATTCAATACCATTAATAAAATATGGTAATGTTATCATCGCTCGTGCGTACGTATGACCAACCATCTCCACGATGTGATGTGATTCATTCTACATGATCTTCATTAAATAATTTTTATATAAATGTAAATAAAGAATAAATATGGAATATATTATTTTAATATAATTTTTTAATGATATAAATATGACCTAATAAGGGTAACAAAATATTTTTAAACAAAACATGCATAGTCAAATGATTCATTTAATACCCTTATAACAATTAATTATATAATGTTATTAAAAAAAGATGACAATATGCTCTTATATGATATCATAAAAATGAATACGATATCTGAATAATTCGCTGAAATTATTTAAATCATTATATATGAGGTTCATATACATACAAAGGATTTCATACCTAAGGTAAGGGATAATTTCTCAACCTCATTAATATCCAATATTGTTTATACATAAGTATTTACATCGGTATATTTAACATCCACATATATTTTTCATAAATAATTAATATTATTTTTATTATTCTAAAATATTATATAGTCAATTTTACCAATTGGTGATTTTTTTTAAATGTTGTGAAAGGAATATTTTGTAGTTATTTGATATGAGTTAGTTTTTGACTTTTACAGCTAAATTACAAGGATAATATTTTTTTAACTTATACGGAATGAATAGTTCTATACAATTTCCAAACAAATTATTTCCATGTAACATGTTTTACAATACATTAATTTTATTTTCAATTTAATTCATCTATTTGAAAATTTTGCATCAATTTTAGAAAAGAAAATGTTTTTTATTAAATATTAATATTTTCCTGAAGAATTTATTTCATGTGTTTTATAAAAAAAATCAATCTAAGTTGACATTTTATAAATAAGGATATGTTTCTATGCCTATTATTAAAATTATATGTTTGTGTTTACTATTTAATTCTAGTTAATGAATTCATTTGTTTTATATGGATTTTGGTGGAATTATGTTTAAGAAAACCATTTTATTCCTTCGGTTTTGATATGATGAATGATGAATGATTTTTTAGAGATTTTAAGAATCATTCCATTAGAAGATGGGTGGGACATATATCTCCCTATAATTCATTGGTTAAATATTTATATCACACTATATAGAAATGAATTTAAGAGTAAATGATCTTGATTGAGTAATATAAGTCTATAATGAGGAGTGAGCTCTGTTTAATAATTGACATTGTTCTCTATGATGGTCGTTGCAATGAGCTTTGAGTAATAAGAAATTATTTTCTATGCTTATGTGTATACTAAAAAACATAATTTCATATGCTATGAGTTTTGGGATTACATTCATTTTTATAAGCGTTCTTGATTTATCCCATGGAATGATATCACGATCTTTCATATGCAGGATAATATTTTCAAATGTTATGTTCTTAATCCTTTTGATTATGTTATAATTGATATCTACTTGGTTTAACCTTACTAATAATATCATCTCACCCTTTCATATGATTATTTTCCCCAGGTAATGAATAAGGTTATTTTGTAAGATATGTCCAAAGGGGTCTAGTTATGAAAAAATAAGTGCGAGAAAATGAATTTTACGTATGTTACATTTGTTTGTGTTTCCCAGTTTTCAATGACACCATACCTATATGTTCCTATAGTGTATTTGTTATATTTTTGAATGAGTATTGTTCAACATTGACATAATGTAAAAATATGTAATATATATGTCATTATAGTTGATACTAGGGTAAACATATAGTTACCCTTTGGAAACTAGGATGATAAAACCTTTTTAAGAACCCAAAGGACATGTTGAAGTATAGGTCACAATCGTTTTGTTTTTGAAGTGATCATGAAAATCCAATGATAAAAAATAAATTTTCCCAAATGGAAATATTGCTCAGGAATATGTTTTTCCCATTATGATTATTGTGTATCAAACTATCCTTCTTGGTTTTACTCAATAAACAGAACACAAAGGAACCACATTAATGCAGAATGCAACAGTCAATGAAATTATTTTCCTAATGAGCAAACAAATGTTATGGGAGACGGAATGTAAAATCCTATTGGTATTCTCACAAAAATTTCTGAATCTATGAATAATGATGGACATAAAATTAATAAAAGTAGAGAACAACATTCTTTTGAGTTATTAATGAGGTAGAATCTAGCTTCCTTCGTTGGGTCTTCTAATTCAACAGTGGATGGATAATGAATCAATACCACTAAAAAGATAGTTTTAGTTCTCCAATGTTTAGAATATGATAAATTTATCTTAGAAGTCTATCTTTTATTGGTAAATTAGATCAATAGTGAAACTGTATCTATAATATGATAAAAAGAGATTAATTTGACTCCAATGAATGAGATGGGTTCAAGAACTTATTTTTCAATAAGTCATTTATTTGTATACTTTGAACATAGATTGAGAAGGAGTTCCAAGAACATAATAAAAAGGGCGTTGAATTTTTTGGAACTGACAAAGTGAATTTTAAATGACTTGGAAGGTATGCTTCTATAATTATTATTCAACCAAATATTAAAATTTATCGATTCTTTTATGGATTAAAACCAAGTCAAAGAATGGGATTATCCCTATGGGACTTCAATAGTTATGATAAAATAATTCAATGTTCTATCACGGTTGAGATGGATATAGGAGTAATCCATAAGTCCTATGGGATTTATAAGAAGTGAATAATGGAATTTAGGGAAAAATTTAAAGACCACACTGAAAAGAAGTTTATTTTTCCAAAATATTCAAAGGGTGGAAACAAATATCAAGGAAATTTTTTTAATGGGACTATAAAATTTTATATGTGTATAAAAGAAGGTTATCTGGTAGTTGAATGCCGACGTGATGGGAAAAAGATGTCAACTAATACGAATAAGGAAAAGGAATCACAGAATGAACTTCTTACTATTTAATGTAAAATGGTAAATGAATTGGAGAATTATGACAAAATATTCCCTAATCCATGGGTTATATATGATTATCAAGATTATGAAACTCTTATGGCCAATTACAATGTCAAGACACATGGGATTATTATCGGCTCTGTGGAGTATGATAATGATGTGGTGAAATGTAAAATTACTATCTACTCTAAAGTTGAAAATGTATTAGTTGATTCTAGATATATCAAAACATTTAATTATAAATAAATTTCTAAGGGTATTGTTATATTATCTCAATAATTAGGTATTGAGTTACTTATAATAACTCATAATGGAACAACAATCACATGAAATGTTTTTAATTCTACTGAGGTGGAGTTTTTGGGAAAGTGATTACTTTAAATCTTATGATACGTCCATTAGTGTAATTTTATGTTATTCTTGGCATGGATTTCCTTTATCTATATGAAGATCATATCAATTTCCAAGGAAGTGAAGACACATTTCATATTATATATCAATCTATGATCATCTATCAATGCAGGGATGAATATAACCTTCCACTAGAAATTTTATTCTTATTATTAGTATTAGTCCCTATATATTTATGTTATTTATATTAATTTTTTTGGGAGAAACATAAAATTTTGTATACACCCACTGTAAAGGTGTTTCATGATGTAATTGTACAATAATTTCTAGGTATTACACCAAATTTTGAAGTTTATTTTTCAATAGAATTTATACCTCGTGATTCTCCTATATTGAATACACCTTAAATAATGATATTAATTATGTATCATGAATTGAATAAGAAATTCCAAGAGAATATTGACAAGGTATTCATAAACCTTAGAGTGCCACCTTGGGGTGCACATGTTTTGTTTGTTAAGAAGAAATATAGATAGATGAGACTCTGCATTAATTATCAAGAACATAAAATGATCGTTATCAAGAAAAAATATCATACTCCCTATATTGATGAATAATTCGCAAAATAATGTGGAGCTCAATATTTTTTCAAGATTGATCTTTTTTTTGGAAATCATTAATTGAAGGTCAAGAAGGATTTTATGAAAAATATGACATTCTGTACAAGTTATGGACACTATGAATTTATGGTTATGTATTTCTGTCTTACTAATGCCTCATCTATCTTCATGAATCTAATGAAAAGACTCTTATTTGACTATCCTGTTCAGTTTTTTGTAGTATTTAGGGATGATTTTTTTCCAATATTAAGGGAAAATAGTAGAATGAAGATCACTCAATATTTGTACTGATGACCCTGAGAAAGGATAAGTTTATGAAATATTGACAAATTGTTAATTCTGACTTCAAACATTTTCATTTTTTGGGTCACATAATCTTAAATGCGGGGATATCTATCTATACTGTAAAATAAATGTTATTGAACGTTTTCTAAGACCGACAACAGTAACATAGATACGAAGTATTCATGGTTTGGCAGGATATTGTCAATGCCTTGTGAAATATTAATCATTATTATCTAATCCACTAACAAAGTTGACATGGAAATGATTTATGTTTGTGTGAATGGAGGAATGTGAAAATAATTTCAATGATCTCAACAGAATGTTAGTTTGTGTACCAGTGCTCACTCTACCTTGCAGTGGATAAAGGATTGTGATCCACATTGATGAATCCAAAAAGGGATGTGATTTTTTCACAAGAAAAATGATATTATTATACCTTATTAGTTTTGGTAACTGAAAATCCTTGACCAAAATTACCCAATCCTGATTTTTAGTTAGATGGAGTAATTTTTCCAATAAAGATATGGATGTATTATCTTTATGGTGAACGATGTTATATATATATTAATCATAAAATTATTATAGTATATTTTCACATAAAATTAGTTGAATATGTCCCAAATAATGTTGGAGTTGATTAAATATTACGACTGCTCAATACATTACCACCGTGGTAAAGAGAATATGGTGGAAGATTGTTTGAGATAAAAGGACCATGCTATCCTATACATGATGAGGGAAAAGACATCCAATATTTATGTATTTTAGAAATATGGATTTTTAAATTTAAAATGAATGGGAGAAAACTTATCACACTCAAGATAATGTTCAAACATCTATGCAATTGATCATTAAAGAGGTGCAGAAAGAGTATATAGAGCTACAAAAGAATGTTAGAAGTGTTATAGAATTCAACCATGATTGTGATTGAATAATATGGTTTAAAAATCTTGTTCTTATTAATACAATACCATAATTAAAGAAATATATATTGGATGAGGCTCATAGTTTTTCATTATCTATTCAGCATATAAGCACATAGATGAAGGGGGATATGAAAGAGTATTTTTGGTGGGATGGAATGAAAAGAGATATTGCTGAATATGTCTCATGGGGCATGGTTTTAATAAAGTTAAGGCTGTGATTCTAAGGTGTAAGGGGATGTTAGAACCATTACCTATATTAGAATGAAAATTGGAAAACGTCACTATTGAAATTTTCATCGGACTTCCCAAAACATCTAGAGGACAAAAATCTATATGGGTTATAGTTGATCCCCTTACAATTTTTTCACACATAATTTCTATTGGAGAGGATTTTTTTATTGATCTACCTTTTAGGATATATTTAAATGAATTTTTAAGATACTATGGATTATGGATTTACATAATATCATATCGGAATCCAATGTTTACCTTGATGTTCAGGATATGTTTTTAGTAGGCTCAAGATACAAAGTAATGATTCAGCACTACTTATCATCCTCATCCAAATGGTTAGTCTGAGAGGATAATTCAAACTCTTGAAGACTTTTTGAGAGCGTTAACTATAGATTTTAATGATTTTTGGGATTCACATGTACTTATGGATTAATTTTCATACAAAAATATCTTTCAATCTAGTATTCAGATTGCTATGTATGAAGGTCTCTTTAGAATGAAATGTCGAACAGCAACTCACTGGGATGGTGTTGGCGAAATAAATCTATTATAACTTGATCATGTTGATGAAATGGTAGAAAAGATCAAATCTATTCAAAAATAGATAATAGCATTTCAAAGTCCAAAAAAGGTTTTGACAACAACCAAAGAATATAACAAGAGTTTGGAGTGGGTGATATGTTATTTAAATGAATATCTATCTGGAAGAGAGTAATGAGATTTAGAAATAAGGTAAATCTTATCCATAGGTATATCAGTCCTTTTGAAATTATAGATCATGTTGGAATGGAATCATACTGAGTGGAACTTACACCAAATCTCTCTCAATTTTCTATTATGTCCATGTATTTTTTCTGAGAATTTACCTATATGATCATTCACATTTTCTAAACACTGAAGTCGTGCCGCTGAAGCAAGATCATTCTTATAAAAAACAACCGATAGAGATTCTTGACCATAGTGAAGAAGTTATGCAGGAAATGACCACTCTCTTGGTTAACGGTTTTTAGAGAAACCGCAAATTTTAAGAAGTTATATTGGGTCATGAGGATTTTTTGAGGGAGAGATATCATTATTTATTTGTATCCATGTGACGAATTTTTTTGGAGGAATTCAATGTAATGTGGGAATATTGTAACACTCAAATATTTTTATGAAATATTTTATGTAAATATTTTTTATTCTTCAATAGCTTCCACTACATGAAATTGTTAGTTAAAAAGAACAATTAGATTACCTTAGTATAAAATGACCATTTTAACCTCTTTTTTAGGTAATCATGAATAAATATAACTGACTTTGGAAAATTTATGGTAATGTCATTCTCTCCAAATTCATTATAAAAAATATAAACTAATTTTATATTGTTTTTCAATAAATTGATTGAATTACTATAGTTAAATGAAATTAATGAAATATATATATGTTAAATACTTAATAAAATATTCCCAATATTCATCCATTAGATATTTTTGTCATAGGGTATGAACAAACACTACTTATTGTATAAAACCAAATATTTGTCAAAAGGGAAATTTTTCTCATTTTAATAGAAAAACCCTTTTAAATTTATATTTTGAAACATTAATAAAATATATATTAAAATAAAAAAAATATTTGGAAAAATAATTTTAAAATTTACTTTTTTTGAATTTTTTATATTTTTTTGGACAAATTTCATAATTTTATGAACAATAATAATACACCAAATTTAAATTGAAAATAAATTATTTCCTATAAATAATTTATATGGTAAAATTTAAATATTATAAGTTTTTAAATTATAAATATAATATATTTCATAATTCAATATAATATATGTCATTATTGGTAATTTTATTTTGATTTCAAATTATACAACATTTCAATATTTCTCAACATTTTGACTTTTAAAACACATTCTATGTTTCCAATAATAGGATTAATTTCAAATTTATTTCTACAACTTCTTTTTTATGAATTTTGAAAACTTGATTCTATATTTGGAATAAATAGGTACAAAATATGTAAATTTCATTATTTTATTTTTGGCCTTTTTGAATAGTAAATTTAGTGATTTTTTAATATAGTAAAAGGGAAAATTGTTTAATTAAGGGTGATAAAAATATTATAATGTTACTATAACAATTTTATTAATTTCATTGGATGAGTTCGTTGATACCTCAATATTCCATGGATCAAAATGGTGCCCATTGGATTTTACTTCTATGAGATTATGACATTTAATTTATTTTATTTATAGAAATATTAAATATGCTCACTCAAATTGTAATAACTATATCACTTTTTATATAAGGTTATACATCAGATAAATTATATTATAAATAATCATTTGAAATATAATTTTTTTATTTATCATTTAATATTATTTTTATTTTTATGAAATAAATAACCACTTTAATGACTTATACAATGATGATGTAAATATTAATTAATTGATGAGATATCAAAAAAAAAATTTTTATTAAAATTATAATAACCATCGAAAGAACCAAACAGTTGAGAAAATATTATTTTTCAAGTATATATTGGAAAAATACACCCAAGTGTTGATGTAGAGACTATTTTGAGCCTTATAATTGAGATTGCGACACTAATACTATTTTATATAAAGTGATGTTAAAGTTGTCGCATTCATAATCTAATAAGTATAACATTCTAAATGTTGGTTTTTAGAAGATAAATTAGATTAATAATATTATTATCAAATATAGTAGATTTATATTCATCATAGTATTTTATTTTATATTTTTATTCAATAATTATGTATATTAAATAATTACCCAAAATCAGTGTAGTAATTATTTTATTAATAATGATAAAAAATAAATGTTATTTAAGATATTGAAATATATATATTTTTGAATTATTTATTTGAATAATTTATTTTATAGATTACCTAGACTTATTGGTAATATAATAAAATAGTTTGTTCAAAGTTAACTTGTTATATTAATATTTACAAAAATCTATTAAACTAAATAATATCAAAATTGAAACCATTGATTGTCTATATAAAATTGTTAATTAAATTATTTAAAAATAATAAAATATTTTGAAATGTTAATAATAATAATTATTGGGTATTAATTGTTTAAATGAACACATTTTTTATCTAATTGACATAAAAAAATTAAAGATTACACCCTTTAAATATTTAAATATTTGTTACCGATGTTAAAAATATAATAGAACAACTAAGTGTAAATTAAAATTACGAGGTTTAAATTGATATAAAAAACATGTATAAAATATATTGGTTGATGATATTAATGTTATATATCATCTAATATTCTAAATTGGAACATTGTTGAAGTTTTTGGATGGTTTTTATGTTATAAATTAACTTTTTTTGAGATCCCAAAAGTGCCCCTCACCTCAATTTTAAATGGGCCCTTCCTCCCTCACATATTTAATTAACAACGAGCCGTCATGCTTAAACATACCCAACCATTTTCCTTTATAAAAAATCATTTTATCATTATAGAGTTATTTTTATTCTTCAAATAGAAACTATTTTAATCAAACAGATGATTATAGGAATCCCATCATAGGAGAGGCTTTCTCCTATACCGAGTCATTCAAACTTCATTATTATTATAATTAATCTTCATGAGTTGTTTTATTATAAATTAATAACTCCAGTATTAAATATATAATTATATATTATTATGATTAATGATCAATAATATTTCACATTTTATCTATCATATATAAAACAATATTACACTTTCTGCATATGTACGACTTAGCGTCTCTATGCAGCAGTTTAATCTATTTTTCTCTACCAGCATACATGGATGGATATAACGATGGAAATAATACCAATATAATAATATTATAATATTATATTGATTCTGAAATATTATAAACCATTAAATTTAATACCATTCAAAAATTATGGGAATGATATCACCGCTCGTGCAAACATACGGCCAATCATCTCCACAGTGCGATGTGATTCAATCTATATGATATTCATTAATGAATGATTATATAAATTTTAATAATGAATATATATGGTATATATAATGTTCATATAATTTTTTTAAAGATATAACTAAGACCTAAGAAGGATAGCAATAGCTTTTTTGAAAAAAAACATGCATAAGAAAATGAAGTAGTTAATACACAAATAACTAGTAATAATGAAATGTTATTAACAAAATTTTGATAATATAATCATGTATGATATCATAAAAATTACTATGATTCTATAATAAGTCAAAAATATAATTCAAATCATTATACAGGTTGTTATGATGCATACAAATGTTATGAGACCTCATGTAAGGGATAATTTCACAATCTCATTAATATTTGAGATTATTTATACACGAGTATTTACTACCGTATATTTATCATCCACATCCATGGTTCATAAAAAATTAATATTTTTTATATTATTATATAATTTTTTAATATTATTTTTTCCCATTTTTGAATTACATTTAACAGTATGAATGGAATCATTTTTTGTAATTTGATATGAGGTACTTTTTGACTTTTCTCGAAAAAGCATAAGGAGAATGTTTTTCAACTATTTCAGAATGAATGAATTTTAACACATTCATAAAACCATTTTCCATGAATCATATATTATAATATTTAATTTTTATTATCAATTAAATTCATATATGTTAAAATTGAACGGAATTTTGACAAAGGAAAACAATTTTCAAGAAGAAATGATATTTTTCTAAAGAATATATTTTAGTTGTTTTATCACCATTATTTTTTATCTAGGATGATATTCTATGTAGAGGGTTATGATTATTCCCCTATTATTCCTATGATTGAAGTCCAATTTTTATATATATTATAGTGGAATGATTTTTAAGAATCCCATTTTTTCCCTTGGCTTATGCTATGATGATAAATTAATGTTTTGTGGTACATGTATGATTGATTTCATTTTGAGATGGGTAAGAACTATATCTTCATTCATTTAATTTGGTAATGACTGATATATAATTGGATATACATTTCTAGAATGGGAAATGATATTTGTTAAATTATATAGTGGTGGAACAATGTGTGAACTCGGTTTAGTAGTGGACTTTATCTGATATGATGGTATTGGAAATGAGCCTTAACTAATATGAATTGACTTTCTCTGCTTATGTGTTTTCCTCAAAAATTCATTTCTAATCTTAGAAATATCATGATTACATTTATTCATTTTTAAAAACATTCATTATTTATCAGATGGCATGATATCACGATCATTCATATGAGGGATTAGATTTTCAAATGTTTTATTTTTTTATGTATTATTATTATTATATGATTTATATCTCCCTTATTTTACCTCGTTGATAATATGAGCTCACCCATTAATACGTTTCTTTTTCCAAGGTCATGAATAATGTTATTAAGTATGATTTGTCAAAAATGGGTCTAGTTTTTATGAAATAAGTAGGATACAAAGAAGTTGTTTTATGATATAATTGTTTATGTTTCCCTATTTCTAAAACATTATAACTATATAGTCATTTCATGGATATAATATATTTTGTAAGGATTATTATTCACCTTTGATGTGACGTCAATTTTTTGATGTATCAGTTTGCATAGACTATCATGATTGAGTTTAATAGTTAATGACAACGAATAACCTAGGTTAAACATTAATTATTATGCATTTAAAATAAGATTTCATGATTTATACATAACATAATTTATTTTTCACGACTATATATTTTCCCAATATGAATATTATTAATAAAAAAATATTGTTTGATTTTAGTGGATGGCTAAAAATTAAAGGATCATTAGTAATAATGAATGAAATGTATAATTAAATGATTCTCCCCCTGGAAAACTGAATATTATGGGAACTCAAATGAAAAAATATTATTTAGATGCTCACAATATATTATCAAACTATGATTGATGCTAAAAATTAAAATGAGAAAACAAGGGGAAAAGTATATTGAGTACTTCATGTGGAAACTTACAGCATCATTCAGTGGTAATAAAAAATTTCTTGTTTCTATGAAATGGATCAGTACCACAAAAAAGATATTTTCCATTCACTAATATCTATAAAATGAAAACACGCTTTTTATTTTTATCGTTTGGAAAGTTAATTAGATCAATGAAGACTACCATAAAATATATGAGTAAATAAAGCTAAAATGAATCCATAAATTGGGATGGGTTTAAGATATTATATTTTATTATGTATATCCCACATATTCTTCTTATGAAAATAAAGATGGAATTACTTGAAATAAATAAATTTAATGATGAATTCATTAGTATCTATGAAGAAATTTTTAAAATACATGAAAGGTACAATTCACAAATTATCATCCAACCGAAAAACAATTTTAATTGATTATTCATTTGATTAAAACCAAGTCTTTTGAGGGTGATAAACATATGGGAAAATAGTGGATATGATAATATAATTTTATGTGTTACCATTTTTGAAATCGATATTAGAGTTACCAATTTATCTCAAGGTTTGGATATGAAAATAAATATGGAATTCAATGAAAAAAAAATAACTATATAGATTTAACGATGGGTTTTCATTCATGCTTGAAGTGTAAAAGGAAATGTGGAAGAAACTATCATAATAGGATTGAGAAATTTTTTAAGTGTGGGAATAATGTTCATTTGTCAATTGATTCCTAATTTAATAGGGAATAAGATAACTAATAATTATAAAAGAGAAAAACCTCTTCAAAATGCACCACCAACACACCTGTGTTTTAAAAGTATGGAATATGGGAACTATGTTAACCAGTTCCCATTACTTATGGATAATATTGATTATCAATTTCAGAAACCTCTTAAGCTATGGGAAAAGTAGTAATATCATGAAATCACTATTTCTTGACAAGGGTTGAAATTGAGATCTGTTGAAAGGTACACTTTCCATACAATCGTGAACTGCTAATGACTTATGGGACTCTATATCTACCCATTAGTTTATATTTGATGAATTTTTTAGGAGTGTCATGATTCCACCCACATGGTTAGATGTATAATTAGTAGTAAAAACCACTAATGGTACAATGGTCACATCGAAAGTATATTATTCATCTCTAATAGATGTTTGTGGGAATTTGATTCCTGGAAATCCTGTTATTCTTTTTTTGGTTGAATGTGAAGATATATTTGGAATATATTCTCTTTTTAAACATAGTTACAAATAAATTTTTGTGGAAGGGATTCCAGGGTTGATATTACAATACAACCTATGATTTTTTATAATTGTGATTAAAAATATGATCTTTATATGGAAATAACATCCATTGTATGGGGTTTTATTCATATTTAACAGTGGAATTTATCTTAGATAGTTAAGGAGAAACACAACATCAATAATTTTCCTATTATGCATTATTTTTTTGATGTTGTTACGAAATAACTCACTATTCTTCCACCAAATAATGAATTTGAGTTTTTAATAGATCATGTACTTGCTTCCACACCTATTTCAAAGTCTCTCTATAGAATGACCCAGATTGAGTTGTAGAAATTGAAGAAGAAACCCCAGGACAATCCTTATAAGGGATAAATTAATTCAAATTTGTCTCCATGGTGTTCACTGTAACATCCCAATCTTGCACAATAATTTTCACTTTTGTTAATATAATAGATTGTGATGTATGAAACTTCAAGTTATAGCACACCACAACCAACCAATCTAGCCATTTAAAAAGTAATTATGAATAGTAATACCCACTTATTGAAATGTTATAAATTTTATTCTCTTGAGGGGATGTCATTTTTTGATTCAGAATGTCATAATTAGCTTAGGGTTTTTTTTTGAAATTTTTATGATATAATATATATTTTGATGAATTGTGAAAAATACTAAATTTTAATTAAAAACAAATTTTTTAATCGAAATAATTGATTGTGTTAAATTATATATTTGAGTGGTTATAATGTATCATTATATAGTTTTTTTATAATTTAGTTTAATGTAGGTAATTGGATGTAATTTCACATTTAATTTGTATTTAAACACATGTCAATCTTTTGATAGATTTTACTTTTTAAAAATCAAATTTTTGGTTTGGAAAAAGAGAATTAATATTTAATTAATTTCAATAACTTATGGATTTGAATCAGAAAAAGTGGCTTCCCTATTGGGAATCAAGAGGTCCAAATTTTTTAAATAGGTAACATTTATTTGTAGACATTATGAATAGTAACTTTAGTAAATATTTTATTTACCATGGTTAAAGGGTAAATTGTGTAAATAAAGGTAAAAAAATATTATAATAATATTAAATTACTTTAAAACATATTCTAACTATATTTCTGGATATTTGTCCAAACATGGGCATCGTAGGGCTGATTTTGGGACCCCATGGAGCCTCTTGAAACTGAAAATGACACTTTGTAAAAATTAATTTAAAGATATTGAAAATGTAACAAAAACATGAATCATTTAGTAAAAAATTTATATGAGGTTATATAATTGATCTCATCGACTATAAATATTCATTAAAAATCCTATACTATTTCCAACAACATGATATTTTATTTATAATTTATAGATGTTAAATAAATTAATTTATATATGAAACATTAATGATTCAGTATTTTCCTTGTTAATGAATGAAACAAATAAATGACATTGTAAATATTAAAATAAATATAATATGAATGTTTTTATTCCATACATGAATTTTATATGTGAATATGAAATTTTATTGTTAATTTAATGTATATTTTCTAAATTAATATTGTTTTTATGACATTCACAAAAACCAAATATTAAATAGTTTCAAAATTTTCAGAAATGTGTTTTTAAAAACCAATACTATATTATTAAATGAAATAATATTCCTAAAAATATAATATTCAGAAAAAAGATTATATAAGGTTAGATATTTCATTAATGAGCCACATGATATTCTCTTGGAATTTTATAGTAATATTATTATCCATATAATATAAAAATACAAGGAGACACGGTAATGTCAAATTATTTAACTAAGAGTTAAATAAAATAAATAATTTTAATATAGTGATATAAACATGTCTAATCCTATTTGGTGAAATGATTTCAACCCATCTCTACCATATCGTCTAAATAAATCTATTTGGGAATATTATGAAACGAAACTAATTTTATAATAAATTAGAATTTCACGATTTTCCTAATGTTCCCCTCATCTCTGTAATAAAAGGGTACTTAAACTTCTCTAAAATTCAAACATCCAAAGCCTTTTGAATTGAATAAAAACTAATAAAATATACTTCCATATAACCACACATAATCCTAGAGGCCTCACTTGTATCTGAATTCCATCCTAAGGATCCCTTTTGTTCAAATCAAAAGTAAGAACCTGAAGAAGAGGTAATTATTCTTTCACCTCTTTCAAAGATCATTTCTTCTTCTACATCCTCTTTATTTGTTGTTTCCATACCAAATTAATAACTCTGTTACCTTATACAAAATGATTTTTTATTATAAATATGGAATAACTATATTCATTATTCTATCCATCCAATGAATGACAATGTTAAAATACGTGCCTACGAACGACTTACTGTATCCACGTCTGGGTGTAGTTTGTTATTCAATACTTCATTATTTTGATTTATATAATAATGAGTATAATTGATTTAAATAATAAATAAAACATATTAATTATTCTATATATATAATATAACATCCACATACAAATTATTTCACCATCAATTGAATGATACTGTCGCTAGTGTGTACGAACGGTTTACTGTCTCAACGACGCGATGAGATTGCATCCCCCATCATAACAATTCATGAATAATTTTCATTTGATGAATAAAAAATGTTTAATAACTTAATATCTTTCTAGATATGAATCAATAATGTCCTATCCATAAAAAACATGGCTTTCATAACAAAATATATAAAGGAAAATGAATTCATTAACACCTGAAACAATGATACAACTAAAATATTATTAACAAAGAAATATTATAGGATCTTATTTAATATCATATTTTTTATGTGGTTCATGTATAAATTAATAAAAATTCATTAACTATTATACAAGAGGTTAACATACCATCGACTATCGAAATGTACAATCTAAGGTTTATTTTAAAACGTCTTTATTATCCAAGGTTCTTAATACGTATATATCGGGATTTTATTAAAATCCACATCCATGATTCTTAAAATTGTTTTTGAACAAAAATTTAATATTTACTATACTAAGGATTAAACTCATTTATACCCTTTTTTTAATTTTTAAAATTTGTTTTGAAATTAAACCTTCTTTTTGTTTCCAAATATGGTACATTTTAACATTTTGGAAAATTAAGGAATGAATGTTTTTTATCATATAGGGAGGGTGATGATATTTTCCACCATTATAAAACATCGAAAATTCCCTTACCAGCTTATAAGAATACTTTAAAAATAAATGTTTTCTTTTATAATTATATAACTTTTAAATGTTTTTACTATTGAAAGACATATTTCTCTCAATATGTTTTGATTTTATATATCTCAACTTCCTTTTTTGGATTTTAAACTTGTTTGATGATGACTTGTTACGATGAAATCTTACATATTGTATTGATTGTTTTTTGATATGCTTGATAGTGGAAATGATATTTTAATACCATTCATGGTTTATGGTTAATTTATTGACATTTCTTAAGGAATTTTAATAATAATTTTTATATTATATTTTAAGCTTTTCATATGAGGAATGAATTAGACATATTAAGGGATTGGTGGGGCCCTCAATTACCCCTCGATGAATCAGTAGGTCTCATGTTACAAATTAGTGTCTTGGCACATGGCGTTGCAAAAAAATTATTTTTTGGCATGAAGCCTTGAATATGTTGTCATGAATTCCGACATTATGCATTCTATCATTATGAAATTAGCTATTGATATTACATGTGATTATTCATCTACTATAATATTCATGTAAATAATTAAATTATTTTATTTTATTTATATTTTCCATATTATAATGATGTATATGTATAAAAGGTTTATGTTTTATTATTATACATTGTCTTAAATTTATATGATTATTTGAAATTATTTCTTCTATATTGTTATCCTTTCTGATAATCTGAGCTCACCACTTTCATATACTTTTTTCCAAGGATGCAAAGAAGTATATTATGATTAAACTATAGTAATAAGCTAAGGGATATGAGTGTCATAAAAGGGGACACCACATCATTGTTTTTTCATTTCATAATATAATGTAAAAAAATATATGTATATATTAAATCAAAACCTACTAAACTAATCGGTCGTTTGGGAATTGATCTCTTGTGATCATGCCATTGCTATGTAACAATGCACCGACTCTGGGTAACTTGGGTTGGGCCTTTACAGTTGCTATCAGAGGATGTTTAGTAAAAACCATGTAAACTAGATTTAGAAAACTATGAATAGAGAACATTACCTAAGAAAAACATTGGGGATTAGTATAGAATAACTTTCTAGAATTTTGGAAATGTAGATATTTTGTGAATTTTTCATGAAATACATCCCTGTATAGATACGAGTTGTTAGAGGTGGCTTTAGTATAGATTTTTCTAGGGGTAAAACATGAAAACGCCACTTTTAGATAGATTCGAATGAGAACAGGTGCACGACAATAGGCCTTGATGCACTCTTTATTTTGACACTCCTGGGGGATATTCATAAGCTAGTTAACATAGTCATTACAAACCATTATGAAAGATTTATTAGTAAATAGTTTCTCATAGAAAACATTTTTTATGATTATAGATTATATGGATAATCTATTTATCATAGTTATTTTACTAGTTTGTACTTATGTAGTTCAATTCATAAAATAATCTAGTGTATGCCATTGTTTTGAAATAGATCCTAGTAGAAGGATTGGAAACTATATCAATGAATGTAATTGGTTTATGTATTTCCATCCTACTCAAGATAATTATAGTGGATCTGGTGATGCAACTGGGGTTGAACAGATTATAACCATTCTGGGACATCTCACTCGTGTTATGACTAATATCCTTAACTATATAGAGCACCTTGATCCATAACACAGTAGATAAATGATATACCAATTCATGAGGAAACAACCATCACCATTCAATGAGACTATAAATCCATTTGTAGCTGAGAAATGGATATGGTCCTTAGAGAATATATTTCATTTTTTATAAAGTAGAGAAATGGAAAACTTTTCATGGTGGTTTATCACATCATAAAAGATGCAAATCAATGGTTTACACTAATTAAAATGAAAAATAAGGATAAAGAAGTATAAAATTAGGAATGGAATGAGATTAAAGTCCATTTATTTGGAAAATACATTCCTATTGAACATCAAGAAGATACATAAAAGAAAATTTCTAAGTAAGAGGCAAAAGAAAGATGATAATGTTTCAAAGTATAATGATAACATTATAAGCTTAGGAAGGCAAGCTGCAGATTATATATGTATCCTGAGAAGTATGATTCCTCAATTATTTGATTGGTTAAAACCATTTCTACATCAACCATTATTCTCACAATCCTTCTCCTCATAAGAAGATTTAGTTTCATGTGTTGTCATTATGGAAAAGGAATTACCTATGTCTTAGGACATTATAGAGAAGCAAGAGAAGAAGAGATCATCTGGACACTCTGTGAAAGGAAATAAGGGGAAGAAGGGAAATTTTGAATTTCCACCCAATAGTAAATGTGGTAAGAAACACACCGGTACTTGCCAAAAAAGTTTGGGAGTTTGTTACAAGTGTGCAGAAAAGGGCCACCAAGCTTGTGATTTCATGGGAAAGAAAGATATTGTCAATAATGAATACTAAAATTGTAGGGAATGGGGGGATTATTGAAATGAATGTCCTAAGCTCCAAGGAAACATACCTTAGAAAATGAAAAGGGAGAAAGACCATGCTTATGAAACCACTACTACCAATATTGAAGATCCTAATTACCTGGTGGAAGGTAATTTTATTGTTCACTCAAGCTTATCCAATGCTTTATTTGATTCTAGATCATCGCATTCATTCATATCTTCCTTGTTTTCCAAGAAAATTAGATATTTCCAATTTTATTTAACAAGGGAGTTATTAATCAAATCTCCTAAGGGAAATGTCTTTGAAACAATGTTTTTTGAATCACTTAACATTTCAGAATATAAAAGTTCTTTATCTTCTGATCTCATCATCATAACCATGATTGAATTTGATATCATCCTCGATTTGGATTATTTTTCCAACCATGATGTGAAATGTAATTATAAGAAGACAGAGGATAAATTTTTTGATGATGATAAGGAATAACTTATCTATAAAGAAGAAACAACACTATATGATTCTCATTTAGATACACCCATAATAGCTCGAGTAAATTAAATTATTTGGGTGTAATGGAGTGCAATTACTATTGGTGAGGGAAAAAATGTTCATTTAGAGGTTGTAAATATTGTTTATGAATATTTGGGTGTCTTTCAAGATGATTTACCTAGAAATCTTGTAGAATGGAAAATTGAATATTACATTGACATAATTATTAGTTCAAGACCCATATCAAAGACCCCTCATAGAATGGCCACTATGGAATTATAGGAACTAAAGAAAAAACTAAGTAAAATGATTAACAAGGGATTTATTCTCCCTAGTGTTCATTATGGGGATCTACTATTCTTTTTTTTAATAAGAAAGATGGATCGATTAGCACGTGCATTGACTACAAGGATACCAATGATATTACAATAATGAAAAATATACCCTAGCTCATATTGATGAATTATTTGATCATCTTCATGGAGCTCAAAATTTTTTAATGATTTAAATCTGATATAGATATGATCATTTGAACATGAATAAATAATACATTCCAAATATAACATTTTGAACCAGGTATATGAATTTCAAGTTTATAGTAATTCATTTTTGACTGAAAAATTCATCCTCTTTTTTCATGAATCTAATGAATCAAGTGATCAAGGAATATCTTGATTAATTTTTAGTGGTATTAATTGATGATATATTGTTATACATTAAAAGCTACGAAGATCATGAAAATCATGTATGCATTATTCTAAGGACTCTTAGAAAAAATGAATTATATGTGATGTTTTTCAAGTGGGAATTCTGGCTTCAGGATATTTATATTATTGGAAATATTTTCTACAAAGATGGAATCCCTATTAATCATTCAATTAAAAAGGATATCCATGAATGGAAAACAATGATGAGTATAACTAAGGTACACTGTTTTATTGGTTTAGCAGGTTACTATCGGCGTTTCATCCAGAATTTTTCCTGATTGGCTAACCTATTAACCAAGATCGAACATAATGGGGTTAAAGTTTGTTATAAAAAATATTATGAATAATGTTTTAAAGAATTGAATAGAATATTAGTCAATTCTCATATCTTGACTCCACCACCAGGGAATAATGGGATTGTTATTAATATTGACGAGTAAATGAAAGAACATGGTTGTGTATTTATACAGAATGATAGAATTATTGATTATTCATCATGGTAGGTAAAATTTCATGAACAAAACTATCACACTCAAGATATTTAGTTGGAAGCTATATTAATTTCTCTAAAGATATAGAGACACTATCTCTATGGTAAAAAATGTATGATATATAATGATCATAAGAGTTTGAAATATATTTTCTCACAGAAAGAACTCAACATGAGACCAATTTGATGTCTTAAACTACTCATAGATTAGGATTTCAGCATACACTACACCCAGGGAAGGAAAATAAGGTGTAAGATGCTTTAATTATATTGGATCATGTAGTTATTAATAATATCATATTTGAAAGTAACCCTATGTCATGGATCCAGTAAAGATGGATATGGGAATAATCATAGAAGGTGAAACAACGAAATATTTTCAAATGGATGCCAAACCATTTTAATAGAAAGGATAAAATGTTCTCAGAAAAATGATGAGGAGTTTCAAAAGAAAATTAATGCGGAAAATTATGGGAGATTTCTTGAATTCATATAAGAATATGGTATTTGAAAATTTGAAAGAGGATTTGGGTTCCCGATATACCAGATCAAAAAATGGAATTCTTGGATGATGCTTGTAGATCCAATTTCTATATACACCATGGTAGAACTAATATGTATATATATTTAAAGGAACATTTTTGGTGGGACAACATGAAGATGTAGATTGTTGATTATGTGTCACGATGTATGGTTTGTCAACAGGTAAAAGCCGGAAGACAACATCCTAGAGGACCCATGAAACCTCTTCCCATACTAGAGTGGAAATTGTATGATATTATGATGGAATCTTTCATAGGCCTACAAATGATTCCTATAAGGAATGATTCAAAATGGTCCATTTTTTATTTTTGTAAAAATTCATCAAAGTTTCTTGCTATAAGAGAAGAATTACCACATGGGGTTTGGAAAAAATATATATTAATGATGTTATAAGACTTCATGGTTTACCCCTTTCGATTGTTTTTGACTGTGATCCCAGTTTTACATCAATATTATAGAAATGTCTTTATAAATCCATGGAAACTGAACTTTATTTGAGCACTACGTACCACCCTCAAACTGATGGACAATCAGAACAGACTATTCAATTCTTATACGAAATGTTGATATCTTTACCACTTGACATTCAAGGTTTGTGGGTTTAATATTTATATCTGGTATAGAATTGTTAAAATAATAGCTTCCATTCATGGATTAAAATGGCACAATATGAATATTTTTATGTAATTAGATGTCACAAACCAACTTGTAGGGATGTTATTTGTGGAAGATAACTTATAGGCCCAGAAATATTTGATGAAACAATGGAAAATGTGAAGATTTTCCAAACCCACATCAAAGAAACTTAATGTAGGAAAATGTTCAATGTCTATTACCAAATAAAGGATTTGGAAATTCAAGAAGAAGATTATAGTTTCTTGAAAGTATCTCCATGGAATGGTGTTGTACGATTCTATAAAAAGGGTAAATTGAGTCCTAGATACATCAGACAATTAAAAATTCTAGAATTAATTGGAGTTGTATATTATCATTTAGCAATTCCACTATGTCTCTCCAAAGATCATTATGTGGTCCATATATCACTATTGAGAAAATACTTTCCCGACCCAATAAATGTACTCAACTATGAAGAAATAGAACAAGAATAAGATATGACTTATTTTGAATATCCTATCAGGATTTTTGACACTATAGAACATGTGTTGAGATATGAGATGAATCATCTCATAAATGTTCATTGGAGAAACCATAAAATTGAAGAGGCAACATGTGAAACTGAGAAACTTATGATGAAAAAAAACAAGAATCTATTTATACAGTAGTAGTCTACAAATAATGAGGAAGAAATTATTTGAATGGGAAATTAATGAAACACCTCAATCATCCATATCACATTTTTATTTGATTAATACAATAGTTTGTGATGTATGTAACATCGAATTCTATCACACCACGACTAATCGAACAATCCATTTAAAAAGAATTTATGTATAGTTATACCCACTTTTTTAATATTTATAAATTTTATTTATCGTAATGGACTTCATTTTTGGATTCAGAATATCAAAATTAACTTTGGGTGAATTTTATTTATTTTTATGATAAATTTCATTTTTTGTAGAAGAATTAAAAATACACAATTTTAATTGAAAACAAATTTGTTAACAGAAATAATTGAGTGTGTTAAATTATAGATTTTAGTGGATTTAGTGTATCATTAGAATATATTTTTATGATTTAATGTAATCTATGTTATTGGATATAACATCATGTTTAAATTGTACATAAACACCTGTCAATCTATTGATAGTTTTTACTTCTTCAAAACCCACTTTTTGGTTTTGAAAATGTGAATTAATTTTAAAATAATTTATAAAATATCATTGTTAGGAATGTGGAAAAATTTATTCCATATTTGTAATTAGGAGGTCGAAATTCTGTAAATAGGTAACTTTTATATTTACACATTATTAATAGTAGCTTTAGTAAAAAATTTATTTTCCATGGTTAAAGGGTAAATCTGGAAAATAACCAAAAAAATAATATTATAATAATAATAAATTACTCTAACATGTGTCCTAACACTATTGGATGATACATTTATGACCCTGTCCATCCTTGGGTTGATTTTGGTCCCCATGGATTGTTTTTTAAGTGAAAAAGAGACTTTATAAAAATTAATTTAAAGACAATGAAAATGTAACATAAAAATATATGTTTCAGTAAAAGAATTTTTATACGAGGTTATATAATTTGTATATAAAACTATAAATAATCATTATAAAGATAAAATTATTTCCAACATCATGATTTATATTTATTATTTTTTGACTTTAAATAATTAAATTTCTTTTGGACACAATAATGATGCAGTATTTTCATTATTAATGAAAGAGTCAAATAAATGATATTATTAATAATAAAATAAAAATAATTTGAATGTTTTTATACCATCTAATCAATTTTAAAGTTTATTATAAAATTTTATGGTTTATTCATTGTTTTTTAGTCATCATGTTCTTATTACTTTCACAAAAACAAAATATTAAATAGTGTCAAAATTGACCTAAATGGCATTTAAAAAAACATATATTATTTGAAAATAATAATATTCATAAAAATATAATATTTGGAAAAATAAGATAGATAAGTATATATATATTTTTAATCAACCCCTTCAGATTATCTTGATTTTTATTTTATGTTTATTAAACATATAATATAAAAATACGAGGAGATATAGTAAATGCCAAACTATTGATCTAAGAGTTAAATATAAAAGATAAGGTCAATATAGTTACATAAACTTGTATAAAACCTATTGGATGAAATTATTTCGTCAAATACCCACCATAGAGTCTATATAAATTCATTTGGTGCTATTTTAAAAAGAAAATTATTTTAGAATAAATTAATAATTCATGATATTCATAAAGTGCCCATCACCTCTCTTATAAAAGGGTACTTACCCTTATCTCAAATTCATACCTCTTGCATATTTTGGATCAGCCAAAACCTAATCAAATAACCTTCAACTACCTGGACTATTACCCAGAGATCATAAAATTATCAAAAATCCAACTTATAGAGGCATTTTGTTCAAATCAAATTGAAGAACCCGATGAAGAGGAAATTATTTCATCACCTCTTTCAATGTTATTTTCTTCTTCCACATCCTCATTATTTGTTGTTTCCATACCGAATATATATCTATAATACATTCTACATAATGATATGATATTATAAATATTTTACCACCATATTTATAATTCTATCCATCCCATGAATGAAAATGTCATCATACGTGCGTACATACGGCTTGTCGTCTCCACGTCGTGGTGTGGTTTGTTATTCAAAACATCAGTATTTATATTTGTATAATAATGAGTATAATTGATATAAATAAAAAATATCAAATGTTAATTATTAGTTAAATATAATATATCATACAATTATATATTATTTCACAATCAGTAGAATGATATTATCATTCGTGCATACGTACAACTTACTATCTCCACGACACAATGGGATTTCACCCCCCATCGTAACCATTCAAGAATATTTTTTAGTTGATGATTAATAAAAATTAAGAACTTAATATCATTCTGTATATTAATAAGACACATCATATCCATGAGAAAAATGTCTTATGTAACAAAACCTATAATGGAAAACCAATTAGTTAACACCTGAAACAATGATAGTACTAAAATATTATTAACAATGAAATTTTAGAAGATCTTATATATTCTCATATTTATGTATGTTATTCTTGTAGATGTTAATAACAATTCATAAACCATTTTACAGGAGGTTAATGTACCATAAAAAAACCAAATGTTCAAGGAAAGGCCTAATTTTACAGTCTCTTTATTATATGAGATTATTAATACGTATCTACTGGGACATGTTTATCATCCTCATCCGAGTTTCTTAAAAATGTATTTCAAAACATTTTAAATATTTACTATACAATAGTTTAACCTTATTTATCCCCTTGTTTTACATTTTATAAAATCATTTGAAATGAATATTTCTGTCTCTTTCCAACCAATGTACATGATGACCATTTCAACAAATTATGGAATAAATGTTTTTTTAACTTATAAGGTCGGTGCTACTATTTTCCGCTATTATAACAGCTTAGAAGCTCCTTTTACAATATTATAAGAATATTTTCAATATTATTCTTTTCTTTTATAATTACAATACGTTTAAATGACTTCAATATATATAAGGATATTTCTCTCAAATAGATTTCTTTCTATATGTCATCATCCATTGTTGGATTTTATTATTTTTTGAAAATGAATTATTATTATAAAATCATCCATTTATAATGAATATTGTGTGATATGATTGAATGTGGATGTGCTATATTTATACAATTCATGGTTTATAGTAAAGTATTGACATTTTGTATTGTATTTTATATATGAATTTTTATGTTATGTTTTAAACACTTCATGTAACATCCCAAGTAAATAAAGAATATGACATTCTCATATTTATTAATATTTGAGAATAATATAATAATAGTACTTTAATGGGAATTCTATGTTCACTAGAGTACCCAATACGCAACAATGAGTTTCTTTGAAATCTTACGTTGCACACTAGTAGTATAATAATATTATTTAAAATGGTAGTTAATGCCTAGCCGTTGTAATAGAAGGAATGAACAGAACTAACTAAAAAATTGTTATATATGTTTATCAAATATTTTTAATTTTATCCAATAAATCATAGAGGATTAAATGCGAATGAATCTAATTTTACGCGTAAATATTCTAATATAGTTTAAAAGGTTGATTAACCACCATTTGATAGCGAACCCTTTTTAAGTCCACTTTTTGACAATTTTATATGTTATATTGGACCGAATAAAATCTTTCTTTAGAATATGGACATCAAAATTTACTTTTTGTAAAGTTTTCTTATTTTTCCAATAAAAATCATTTTTAGTGAAAATGTTGTATTTTAATTCAAATAATCCTTTTAATCTGATTTATTTATATTGATAGATTATCTTTTTAATTGGGTTTCATGTGTATTTAGAATATATTTTTACCATTTAATTAAATGGTGGTCATTGCAATTAATTTCACTTTGAAATTGGACTCAAACTAGTGTCAATCTTTTGATATATTTTGTTTCCTAGAAACACACTATTTGTTTTGACAAAGTGAATTAATTATTAATTTTATTAATGAAACTTATATGTTTTAAATTTTGTAAAATAGAAATCATTTTTGAATTCGGAATTTCAAATATAGCTTATGGTGAATTTTTGATATTTTTCTGAAAAACATTAATTTTTGATTAATAGTGAAACCACTATGTGGTAGTTAAAGAAACTGTTTTCTCATTTAAATGAAATTTTACTACCTCTGGGATTTGAATTTCTAAAATCTGATATACATGGTTGTCATTAGGATGTAAAATGTGGTTCAATGGGATGAAAATAATTTTTTTTGGTGAATAGTAAATTTTAAGTTTTATTAGTCGCGATTAAAGGTAATTAGTGTAATTTAAGGTAAAGATAATGTGATAATAGTATGAAATGACCTTGAAACATGTACTACCATTATTGTATGAGTCTTGGATGGCCAAAACAATCGATGGGTAAACTTGGGGACCCTATGGAGGACCTTGGGTAAGAAAAGGACATTAATAACTATGTATTTACTGTTAAAATAAAAATGTCACAAACATGTATTATTTTACTAAAAAATATTTTACATGGGGTTATACAAGTGATCATATTGACTACAAAAATTAATTGGAAATCTAAAAAGATTTCCTACATCATAGTATTTTTTTTATTTTTCGACATTATATAAATTAATTTATTTATGACACCACGATGATGCAACGATTACCTCATTAATGAACGATTTATATAAAATGAGAAGATAAGGTAAAATCTAAGACGTACACTTGTCAAAAACTTATTTGATTGGTGGATTTCGAACCCTTATCACCCTACCCTATAAATATATAATTGTGGGACCTTCAATATCCGAAAAGCATTTTATAATAAAGTAACTTTTCAATATATTCCAAAAGTGCCCCTCCTCCCTCATATAAAAGGCCACCACATGTACCTCTTTACCCACACCTATAAAGCCTTTCGATAGGCCAAAATATGCTCATTTTATCTCTCCACAGCCCTCTATTCATCCTAGAAGCCTTATCGTAGGCAGAAATCTCTTCAAGAAACCCTTTTGGTTCAAACCAAGAGGAGTTACCCAATTTAAAGGTAATGTCCTCTCTTATGTTATTTTGTTTTATTTTGATTCTCCAACTCACTAAACTCTTTTTATTCCATTTTTTTTGTAAAAATACCAGTATATTCAATATACTAGGATGTTTTTATGAGCTGGATTCGAGCTACACTTACACACACCTCTGTCTAATGGTTAATGAACATACTGTTTCCGTGGATGGTCAATTACTTCCTCACGAAACGATGATTGTTCTATCTTCTCCTACCACCTATCATGGTGGAAATTATGATGGAAATATATTTATTTATGATATATATTATATTTAATTTACCTCTATGCTTCTGTATTTTACATTTAAAACATACCATGATTCTTTTCATGTTGTGGAAATGCGATAATTTCATTTGAGAAACTATGGACTACCGCCCCCTCATGTGGCGTGACTCATTCATGCAATGCATGTAATGTATAAAGAATGAAATTAATGAACTTATGTGACCGGTATAACATATATATTATACTTTAATTTCAATATATATATATATATATCTCATCTATTTTTAATTCCATTAATTTGACAAATAAATGAATTTAGTGTTCATGCGTACGTACGACCAACCGTCTCCATGAATGGTGCATTTCATTTTTATCTCCAAATTTTTTGGAATAGTATAAAATGAATATATACACGATATATATGACATTTAAATCATTAATACTATTCTGGAGATGATGTACCTATAGCTACATGGAAAATTCTTTTCCAACAAGTTCAATTTTGACTCATGTACCGAACATCGACCAAAACGTCTAATATGAACTCAAATTATTAACCAATTATTATAAAATTATAATTTGTTATATGAAATGAGTAATAATTAATAAATTAGATCCTTAATAAATTATAAATTGACCAATGTTTATTATTCAGGAATATAAAGAAACGAACAAGACAAGTCAGACTTGAGGGAAGGGATCCTACCTCTCTCTTTCTTTTTAAGCACTATATTTTATGTCATTTCTTTTAAGCTCATCTTTATTATGTTTGGGGATGTTATATTATATTCCTCATTCTGTACTTTTTATGTTCATATTATGAGAGACCCTATTTGGTCTCACAAATCCATTTTTGGATGTTTTAAGTTGCGCTGTTAGGCTGCTGAGTTTTCATAAGGGATTTTTCATCTCACATTTATTCCTGTGAGATTTATGGTACATTTTCCACCATTTCCTTTGAGTGGTGTATTTTCTGCCCATTATTTTACTCTTTGTGTTATATTGTTTTGTTTATGAGTATTTAAATCAATGTTTTATAGTCCTTCTTTCATGGGGTGTACGTATTGAAAGTTACCCAAGTCGGTAAGGGAACCATTCACCCTCCTCTTTTTAAAAGAAATGTTTTGTTATGTCTTTTAATTTAATTCTTATTATGTTGGGATATGTTATTATATATACTTATTGAGTAAAATTTATTTCCAAGTGATGAGATGCCCTTTTTTACTCATCAACTGATTTTCTGAATTTTAAATTGAGGCCGTTAGGCTGTCAAATTTTTACAAGTGAACATTTTATCAAAATTTTGTTTTCTTTGGGTTAAACTTGTAGTTATTGAATATGTCATCATATGAATATGTTTGAATGGTATCTGATTGTTTTACACTTAATATCCACTTATATTGGGTTTATTTATATTTTTCACGCATAATTATGAGATTGATTGATCTTTCATTTAAGGATACCTTCTTTATAATAGATTTCATCTCATTTTACATTTTTATTGGGACTTCATTTTTTTTATTCACCAATTCACTCTTATATAGTGTAAATATTGTCCTTTGTATTATTATATCATGAATCCCTTTATTCTTATGACATTATAGAGTTCTGATTAAATTTTATTCCTTAATTATTTATATTCAAGTGTCCTTCCTTTTGTTAAAAACTCTTTAACTAAAATATCATTTTAAATGTTTTAATGATTTATTCTTATAAATATTTCTCATTAATATCCGTGTTTTTAAAATGGTTTTAAGTATTTATTTATATGGATATTAATGGATTAAAATGTTAAAAGCTTCAAAGTGGTATGGGACACTTTGATTCAAAAATCTCTATATTAAATGTTTTAAATGGTTTTGAAAATGGTTTTTATAATGGATTTGGTAGGTCAATATATTTTAGGGATATATTATGAATTTAAATGTGGAAATGTATTCTTTCCATTATATTTGTTTTATGTCTTATGATTTTATAATGGCACTTGGACATTTGACGAGGGGTTACGTGATAAACCATATGACGAGTGGTGTCGTGAATACCAGGACAGGTGGATACGTTATAAACTCCAATGCACTGGGTGTGGATGTCAGACATATAGATATTCCATGTAGTGATATGTGTGGAAGTTGACCGTATGGTTATTTCATTTAAGTATTTTTTATGTCCCAAGTTACCATTATATGTTATGTGTTCTTTATATGGGTTTATGGTAATATTTTGGATACAAAGGATAGGTAGTGATATTTTATTCAGTGAAGAGTACTTACTACTTCGTAAAGGTGAAAAGTTTTACTTTGATAAAGTAATGATGGTTTACTAGTTGTTTTAAAAAAACTAATAGTTTTCCTTCTTTCTGTATCCTTTACTGGGATTTTTATGCTCATCCCATGTTTTTGAAATGATTTCCACAGGACTTAAAGATGAATAGGGTCAAGGATGCGATCAAGGAAATGCATGCTATCTAAAACATAGAACTAGGCATGTTTCTTTTTAAGAGTTTTTATTTTATGCAAACATTGTATAAGTGTCTACATTATAATATTTTGATATGAAATAGTTATGTCCTAATTCTCTAAAACATTAAACCTGAAAAGATCATCAATGTGAATTATTTATTAAATTCATGATTATGTAATGTTTTAAGGTTGGGTCCCTATAGTTGGTATCAGAGGTTGGTTTAGATAACATTATATGTTAGAGTTTTTTTTAAGCATAATTGACAAGTTGTGTATAACCACAATGGTAGTATATTAGAGGGAGTCATTGTTTTTTTGAATGTTAGAATGATTTTGAGATAACATGGATAACTATATCTTAGTGTTTATCTTCATAATTTTTATATGATGATTTTTTGATATGCTCACACTTGCCTTTTTGGTTTTAGTAAATGGCTGGAACTAGTAGGGACCAAAGTAAAAGTAAATGTGAAGGAAACTGTGACAGTTTTCTAATTGAGAAACTGAATGATATGTGAGTTGCAATGAGAACACTTGTGTTTATCGTCAACCAACTATCTGGAGTCATGATTGACCACCTAAACCTTGGTGATTTTTATAAGGCATCATATATGCGGGAAACGAATCCCTATGGATGTTCAGGTAACATTCATAAAGGTAAGTGTGTTAAAAAAAACTATGTGTCAAAGATGTGGAGAGAAACACCTAGTAATATGTTTCAAAGAGTCAGAAAGATGCTATAGATGTGGAAATTATGGTCGTAAAGCAAGAAACTGCCATGGAAAAAGGAAGCATCCAGGTGACTCAAGGAAAGGGAAAGAAGTTCTTTCTGAGGGATCAATTGAATGTTTTAAATGTGGTGTGCATGGTCATTATGCAAACACATGTCCTACGAAGAATTTTCAGGAATGAGATCACCAAGATCGTACAAATATTCGTTTACCAAAACCTAATTCCATTCCGATTGAGGATAAAGAAACTAACAATGACCAATCAAAGGTATGGATTATTTCTAAACTTATGTTTTCCTATTTTTGGATCTTAGGATATGATTCATGATTTTGTTTATAGGAAATAAGTATTTCAGAATATGTTGGAAAGAAATGGTTAATGGATCATGATGAATGTTTAATGAGTAAGAAGTCAACATATAAGGGATTCAAGAGTTATGGTAGATTTTAGAATAGTTAAATTCATAAAAGTTTTAAGTTTCTTCTGATGATGGGGTTACATTAGAAGACTTTTTATAGTTTGCATGACCCTGATGTTTCATATATGAAAATTTTATTCAAGTAATATTTATCTTTTCATTTGTGGACATAGTTATAAAGAACCATTTGGGTTTATTTGATCCATACATTTGAGGTAATTTTGGGTTACTATATGTTATAATGAAAAAATAAAGGCATGAGATAAAATTGAGATTAATTTTGTTATGGTTATTTTTGATGATTTTATCTCTTTTTGGGGAATGTTTTGAGAATTATATAGTTTTTGAAAAACGACAACACACTGACCGTGTGACAACCCCTAACGTCGGACAAAGCTGTGGGAATCGAACCCACAACCAAAGTGCGACTGGTATTTATTGCCAACCACTGAACTACGTGAAGACCCTGGTTAGTATGAAAAATCCTTTTTAGTTATATAATTTTATAAATCAGTAATATGTTGATTTGGTGTTCTCTAGGAAAATATTGACCTATCATGGAGTATATAGAATTAGGTTAATTACTTTTCAATATGAGACATTAAGAGCAACTGATGTTATTTGGAGGTAAATGTTAATTTTTACCTTGGAAGACTATGTTATTAAATCCTTCAAAGAATTATGCTTCAATATTAGTTTGGTTTACTTTGAAGAATTATATGGACAATTGTTTATCGAATGGTCTTTGTAGAACTTTGGGTTTTGTTGGACATATTATGGAGATTAAGAATAAATTTTCTTTTTATAAAGGATTATCTATTTGTGGATTATATGATCTTGTTCTATCAATTCTGGTTTTGGTTAAGGTCTAAAGTCCTGGGAAATATATAGTTCTCTTTTCTAGATTAGGTGATTATCTAGAAGTTTATTATATCACTCTTAATGTGAACAAGTAATCCTAAATACTCGTCTTTTTGAGGAAAATTGAGTTTGTGTATGAAATCTAGTAAGAGATGAAAGTCTAAACAACAAGAAAGTATGTTTACTTGTGATGTAGTTTAGCTAATAAATAAATTCCTCAATGGAATGTAACATAAAACTAAAATGTTGTCTGTTAACTTTTCCAACCAGGCAATCAAATACCGTTTAACCCATTACAAGTTTTTGATTTTATGGTGGTTAACATTCTCCTAAACATGTTTCTATCACTCTCCATCAGAACATAACCTTTTGTTTTTTCTTTCATATCAATGATGTTAGGGAATCCTAGTACATTTTGTCTTGGTTGACCTTGGTACTTTTCTTTCTTTCATTTAAACTGATAGTTTCATTTACTCCTTTTGTGATGTGGGGCTTTCAATGAAGTTTCCAGCCCAATTTTAAAATTGCGAGGACGTAATTACCAAAAGGGGGGAAGGATATAACATCCCAAGTAAATAAAGAACATGAAATTCTCATATTTATTAATATTTGTGAATAAAATATTAATATTACATTAAAGGGAATGCTATGTTCAATAGCATACCCAATACGCAACAATATGTTTCTTTGAAATCTTATGTTGCACACTAATAATATAATAATATTATTTTAAATGGTAGTTAACTCCTAGTCTTTATAATGGCGAGAATGAAAATAACTAACTAAAAAATGATTATATATGTTTGTCAAATATTTTTACTTTTATCCAATAAATGTTAGAGGCTTAAATGCGAATGAATCCAATTTTAAGCCTAAATATTCTAATATTTCGTAAAAGTTCAATAACTGCCTTTTGATGGTGAACTGTTTTTAAATACACATTTTATAAAATTCATATGTTATATTGGACGAAATAAAATCCTTTTCTAGGATCTGGACATCAAAATGTTGTTTGTGTAATTTTTTTATTTTTCCAATAAAGATCATTTTTAGTGAAAATGTTGTATTTTAATTCAAAACGTCCTTTTAATCTGAATTATTTATATGGATAGATTATTTTTTTAATTGGGGTTCAAGTGTAGTTAGAATGTATTTTTACCAATTAATCCAATGGTTTTCACTGGAATTAATTTCACATTGAAATTGGAGTTAAATTAGTGTCAATCTTTTGATATATATTGTTTTTAAAAAAAATTCTATTTGTTTTGGAAAAGGGAATTAATTATTAAATTTATTAATGAAATATATATGTTTTGAATTTTTACAAATAGAAATCATTTTTGAATTTGGAATATCAAATATAGCTTAGGGTGAATTTTTGATATTTTTCTGAAAACTTCAATTTTTGATGAATAGTGAAACCACTAAGTGGTAGTTAAAAAAACTAATTTTTCATTTAAATTAAATTTTACCACCTCTGTGATTTGAAATTCAAAAATCCGACATACATGGTTTTCATTAGGATGTAAAATTTGGTTCAATGGGATGAAAATAATTTTTGGTGAATAGTAACTTTTATGTTTTATTAATCGCGATTAAAGGTAATTATTGTAATTTAAGCTAAAGATAAGGTTATGATAATATGAAATGACCTTGACACATGTACTACCCTTATTGTATGAGTCAGGGCCGACCAAGACATTCCATGGGTCAACTTGGGGACCCCATGGAGCCACTTGGGTAAGAAAATGTCATTAATAACTTTTTATTTAATGTCAAAATAAAAATGTCAAAAAATGTATTGTTTTACTAAAACAATTTTTACATGGGGTTATGAAAGTCATATTTTTTACTATAAATTTTCATTGGAAAGCTAAAAATATTTCCTACATCATAGTATTTTTTTATAATTTTTAGACATTAAATAATTTATTTGATTTATGACACCATGATGATGCAGCGATTACCTCATTAATGAACGATTTAAATAAAAAGAGAAGATAAGGTAAAATCTAAGACATGCACTTTTCAAAAACCTATTGGAAGGGTGGATATAGAACCCTTATCACCTTACCCTAGAAGTATATAATTGTGGGACTTTTAATATCCAAAGATCAATTTATAATAAAGTAACTTTTCAAGACATTCCAAGAGTGCCCCTCCTCCCTTTTATAAAAGGCCCCGACCTCTACCTCATTACCCACACATCTCAAGCCATTGGCTCCACCAAGATCTGGTAATTTTATCTCTCCACATCCATCCATTCATCCTAGAATCCTTACATTAGGCATAATTCTCTTCATGAAACCCTTTTGGTTCAATCCAAGAAGAGTTACCCGATTTAAAGGTAATTTCCTCTCTTATGTTCTTTTATTTTATTTTGTTTCTCCAACCCCCTAAACACTTTTTATTACTTTATTTTGTAAAAACACCAGTATCTTCATTATATTATTATTTTTTATTAGATGGATTCAAGCTACACTTACACACACCTCCGTCTAATGGTTAAAGAACATACTGTTTCCGTGGATAGTGAATTACTGCCTCAGGAAACGATGATTGTTCTATATTCTCCTACCACCTATCATGGTGGACATTATGATTGCACTATATTTATTTATGATATATATTATATTTATTTCCAATCTATTCTTCTGTATTTTACATTTAGAACATACCTTTATTCTTTGCATGTTTGGCAAATGCGATAATTTCATTTGAGGAAGTGTGGACTACCGCCCCCTCATGTGATGTGACTCATTCATGCAATACATGGAATGTATTAATAATGAAATTAATGCACTTATGTGACCTATATAACTTATATATTCCACATTAATTATAATATATATATATATATCTCATTTAATTTTAATTCCATTAATGTGACAAAGAAATGAAAGTAGCATTCATGCGTACGTATGGCCTACCGTCTCCATGAACGGTGCAGTTCAATTTTATCTCCAAATGTTATGAAATAGTATAAAATTAATATTTACAGTATTTATATGATATTTAAATCATTAATACTATTCTGGATAATATGTACCTATAACTACATGGAAAATTCTTTTCCAACAAGTTCAATTTTGACTCATGTACCGAACATCGCCAAAAACATCTGATATGAACTCACATTATTAATAAATTATTATAACATTATAATATGTGGTATGAACAGAATAATAATCTTTAAAGTAGGTCCTTATGAAATTATAAATTGACCAAAGGTCATTATTCAGGAATATAAATAAAAGAACAAGACAAGTCGGACTTGAGGTAAGGGATCCAACCTCTCTCTTTCTATTTAAGTACTATCTTTTATGTCATTTATTTTAAGCTCATCATTCTTATGTTTGGGGATGTTCTTTTATATTACTCATTCTATTATTTTTATGTTCATATTATGAGAGACCCTATTTTATCTCACAAATCCATTTTTGGATGTTTTAAGTGGCACCGTTAGGCAGCCGAGTTTTTGTAAGGGATTTTTTATCTCACTTTCATTCCCGTGAGATTTATGATACATTTTACACCATTTCCTTTGAGTGGTGTATGTAATGAAAATTGTTCTACTCTTTGTGTAATATAATTTTTTTTTTTATTATTTACATCAATTTTGTATAGTCTTTCTTTTAGGGGGTGTACGTTTCAAAATTTTCCCAACTCGGTAAGGGAACCTTTGACCCTCTACATTTTAAAAGATTTGTTTTTTATGTATTTTAATTTAAATCTTTTTATGTTGGGATATGTTATTATATATCCTTATTTATGTAAAATTTATTTCCAAGTTATGATATCCTATTTTTTTCTCATCAACTCATTTTCTGAATATTAAAGTGACACAGTTAGGCTGTCGAATTTTTACAAGGGAACTTCTTAACCCAATTTCGTTTTCTTTGGGTTCAACTTGTAGTTATTGAATATGTAATCCTATGAATATGTGTACATGAATTATGATTTTTTTACACTTAATATCAACTTTTATTGGGTGTATTTATATTTTACACAAATAATTATGAGATTGATTTATCCTTAATTTAAGGATACCTTCTTTATAAGGGATTTCATCTCATTTTACATTTCTATTGAGACTTCATTGTTGTTATGCACCAATTCACTTTTATATGGTGTACATACTGTTGTTTTTCTTATTATATCATGAATCCATTTATTCTCATGATATTATAGAGTTCTAATTAAATTTTATTCCACAATTATTTGTATTCAAGTGTCTCTCATTTTGATAAAAACTCTTTAACTAAAAAATCGTTTTAACTATTTTAGTGATTTATTCCTATAAATATTTCCAATTAATAAAGATGTTTTCAAAATGGTTTTAATGATTTATTTACATGGATATTAGTGGTTTAAAAAGTTAAAAGCTTCAAATTTGTATGGGACACTTTGATTCAAAAATATCTTTCTTAAATGTTTTAAATGGTTTTGAAAATGGTTTTTATAATGGATTTGTTATGTTAATATATTTAAGGGATATATAATGAATTGAATTATGGAAAGGATTTCTTTCCGTTATATTTATTTTATGTCTTATTATTTTATTATGGTACTTGGACATTTTATGGGTGGTTACGTGATATGCCAAATGACGGGTGGTTCTGTGAATACTAGGATGGGTGGTTACATTATAACCTCCAATGAAGTGGGTATGGAAGTCAACCGTATGGATATTCCATGTAGTGATGTGTGTGGAAGTCAACCGTACAGTTATTCCATTTAAGTGTCTTTATGCCACAAGTTACCTTTATATGTAATGTTTTCTTTATAAGGGTTTATGGTAATCATTTTGTTACAAAGGATAGGTAGTGATATTTGTCACGACCCGACCTCGGGGCTCGTGCCGTGACTACCCCAAGCCCGCCTTCCATAGGCCAGGGGCTGGCGACTAGCACCAAGGCGTAAAATCCCGGTAAACAGGGAAGGAATTGCCTTTAAAAGTAACATCCACCACAGAGTCAGCAAGCGGAAAGTAACTACAAAGTGCAGAAAAGTAAAGGGGGCCGGAAATACAAGCCCAACTGTAAAGTACAACTGAAAAAGTAAAGAACAGCAATTGAAGAAAAGACGGCGGCCTCGTGTCGTCCACTGGCAATCCCACCTGAAGGGTGGGTACAGATAGCCTCCAGGCTCCTCGGGTCCCACGTCCGCTCCGAGCACGTCCCGCCCAGTGGTCCACCTCCAGGTACCGTCCTGCTCCACGCCCCAACCGCGATCAGTGCTGTCCGTCGTCTGCATCCAACACAACAAGGTGCGGGCATAGCCCGTGCAGGGGGGAGTATAAGCTACTCAGTAAGGACCCCGAGACCCCTGAAGGTCTCCCGGAATCCACAAAGGATATACCACAAAAGAAAGATGCAATCACGAAGTAACATCTGACTCGACTTAGGTATATGCCCATACATATACCTAAGTCCCCAATTCTAGCTCTGCTCACGAGCTCAAGAACAACTCAATCCACAAAGGAAAGCAAGACTCAAATCCACAAGGAGAGTAAACAGTAAATCCACAAAGGATAGTTCAACACAATCCACAAAGGGGAGTAACATAAGATTCAGCTCAACCAGGTATACTTTTTCAGATGACCTCAAAGATGATCACTGATCCATCTAAGTCGTCGGACCCACGAAGGATCGATAGGTACTAACCCCCGCAAAGACCCACGTAGGATCGGGCTCACACAGAACCTGTAGGCAGTGTCTCACACAGAACCGGTAGTAAGGACCCACATAGGATCGGGCTCACACAGAACCTGTAGCACTGATCCACGTAGGATCGCTGAGTGCAGTAGTCGACGCAGTCCACTGAGGATCTCTGCACAGTCGTCGCCGCAGTCCACGGAGGATCTCTGCTCTGCCGTCGTCGCAGTCCACGGAGGATCTCTGCTCTGCTGTCGTCGCAGTCCACGGAGGATCTCTCCTCTGCCGTCTTCGCAGTCCACGGAGGATCTCTGCTTTGTCGTCGAAGTCACAGCCAGCGCTAGGGTTCCCGCACTTAGCGAGCTCGTTTAGGAGGGTCTGCTCCACGAGCCGAGAGGCTGATACATCAACTGACACGTAGTCCGAAGTTGATGTATCCAAAAGTTCCGTATCGACAACAGGATCTCAACGCAACAGACGGCGCGTCAATCGGACGCCCGGTCTGAGAGTTATTGGCATTTTCGTCCCAGGGGCCCGGTTGGTTTTTAGGGAAAAACCAACCCGACCGTACTCCGCCTGTATCCGATCCTCGGGCGGAGTATGCCAAAAGTTCCGTCTCACTTAGAGGAAACTATCACAGCTGACGGTACGTCGATCGAACGTCCGTAGCTCAAGTTATGAGCGTTTCTGCTCCGAGGGCCCGGTTGGTTTCGTGTACGAACCAACCCGGCCAAACCCAAAGTCTTCCGAAACCTTGAGTGTAATATAGCGAAATGGCCGTCTCGATCCAAGGATCGCGTAGCCGCTGACGGTTCGTCAATCGGAGGTCCCAGGCCCAAGATATGGGCGAAAGACCGAAGAGGGCCCGAAACGGGGGTTCTGGGCCCGGGGCGACCCGGCCCGAACCCCCCCCTGGGTCGGCCGAACCGGGTCGGCCCGACCCGGCCCGACCCGGCTCGGCTTCGGCCGAGCGGCCGAGTGAGCCGCCACGGGTTTGACCCGCGGCTTTGGAGAAACGCGGCCCGTGCGGGCCGCGTGCTGGGTGGCCGGACCGCGGACGCGGTCCGGCGGTTCGCCGCCGCCGCGGCTCGGCCGCTGCGGACTCCTCCGGTGGCCCGTTTTGCCTCCCGTCTGCGCCGTTGCTCCTCCCGGGGGCCGATCTTTACTGCGGGATCAACGGATCGCCCTTGCCGCATGGTTCGTCGTCGTCCGCCAGATCCGCACAAAAAAGGGAAGATCGGCGGAGGGTTGTCGGGTCTTGTTTGTTAGATCCGCACCCTCCGCGTTAGTCATAAACATCATCGGGAGGAAAAGCAAATAATCAACAACAATTTTAAATAAATTAAAATTGTTCGAAGATCAGGTTCTTTACTTTAAAAGAAATAAAATCACGAGAAAGGAAAATATTTCAATCAACCCTTACCTTGTCGTCGTCGTCGGACGAGAGGTCATCGCGGAATCGCTCGTCGCGGATGAAGGAGATCGTCGCGTCGTCGCGGTATCCGGCGTCGCGTCGCCAATCTCCTGATCAAGATCAAACGGATTAATTTAAATCCGTTGATGTTGAATTATAAAAAAAAGGAGATATAAACAATTCGTTTCTCACCTTAATTGCCGAACGAGGATCGGCCGCGGAAGAAGAGGTGTCGCCGAAGAACGTCGCGGGTAGAGCTCGTCGACGTCGCAGATCACGGTGTGCGTCGTCAAATTCCGGTCGCCGGCGTTCTTCGCGTTCTTCGCGTTCTTCGCGTTCTTCGCGGGGAGGGTGGAGGTTCAGAGGAATTGCACAACGATAGCAATCCTCAAAAATAGACAAGTTTGTCTATTTTATTATTTTGTCAACAAACGCAAACGCGTAAGTAACGACCCATTAAATTCGTTGAATTAATTCAACGAATGAAACAGCCCATTTAATTCACGAAATAAACCGCCCAATTAAATGGTCTGTTAAGATATTAAAGAAAACGCGTCGGTTGACTTTTCAGTTACTTTGACGGGTTTTCGCGGGTGCGTTACTTAGCGAAAGAAACGGCGGGGCTCGTGCGGGCCCCACCCCACAAATATCCTACCAAGGGGGTAGGATATTTCTGGATAGCATCCTATCCAGTTCAACTCAGTTCAAGCCGTCTTTAAGTGGCTTCAAGTGGCTTCCAAGCAGCTTAAGTGAAATAAAATAAAGTTGTCGCACAAACTTTATTTTATTTCTGACTTAAAGCCCCAAAATTTAAAAACCACGTCTGAGCAAACGCAACTCCGGAAGAGGCGTTTCTAAGAAAATACCGGCGTTGCTATTTCATCGGTGCCCTCAGAATTCGATTCCGGGCACTAGTTAAAAAGATAGATAAACCCGCTCGTCCGTTCACTGAACGTACCCGAGCCAAACTTCGGAAATTGATTCCGGGCACACCGGGCCTCGGAATCAGGTGCCGTCTGAAGCTGCGCTCTTGTAAAATTCCAAAGAAAATTAATAAAAAAAATTTCCTTGAAATTTGCGGGTCTTTACATTACTCCCACCTCAGGGCTTTACGTCCCCGTAAAGATACATCAAAAACTAGGGGAACAAATGGGGGTACTGAGCACGCATCTGAGCCTCCCGCTCCCAAGTGCTCTCCTGGAGGTTCCCGTGCTGCCATCTGACGCGCACAAGAGGAATCGACCGCCCACGTAGGACCTGCTCCTGTCGATCCTCGATCTCCACTGGGACCTCTGCAAAAGTCGCCCCATCGTCCACGTCCAGCTCCACAAAGTCGATGATGTGCGTCGGGTCGTGCACGTATCTCCTCAGCTGAGACACGTGGAAGACGTCGTGCACCCGGTGCAACTGAGGTGGTAGAGCCAGGCGATAAGCCACCTCTCCTATCCTGCTGAGGACTTGGAAAGGCCCGATGAAGCGTGGAGACAACTTGCCGTCTCGGCCAAATCTCCGTAAACCACGTCGAGGTGAGACACGCAAAAAGACGTGGTCGCCATCCTCGAACTCCAGTGGCCTCCGCCTCTTGTCAGCATATGACTTCTGCCGGCTCTGAGCTGTCCTCATCCTCCCCTGGATGATCTGGACCTTCTCTGTCGTGGCTTGGACCATCTCTGGTCCCACGAGTGCTGACTCCCTAGGGTCTGTCCAGCACAACGGTGATCTGCAGGGTCTGCCGTACAACGCCTCGTATGGTGCCATCCCGATGGTGGAGTGGTAGCTGTTGTTGTACGCGAACTCCACCAAGGGTAGGTGGTCCTCCCAGCTGCGACCAAAGTCGAGAACACATGCACGGAGCATGTCCTCGAGTGTCTGTATGGTCCTCTCCGTCTGACCATCCGTCTGAGGGTGGAAGGCTGTGCTCAGATGGAGCCGCGTCCCGAACGCCTCCTGCAACCCCTTCCAAAGCCGGGAAGTGAAACGAGCATCTTGATCGGAGACGATAGACGATGGCACACCGTGAAGACGTACGATCTCCTGGACATAAAGACGTCCCAATCTCTCCACTGAGCCCTGCTCTCTGATGGGTAAGAAGTGTGCCGACTTGGTGAGTCGGTCGACAATCACCCAAATGGAGTCGTGACCTCTGGAAGTGCGTGGAAGTCCAGTCACGAAGTCCATAGATATGCCATCCCACTTCCACTCCGGGACCTCCAAGGGTTGTACCAAGCCTGCTGGTACCTGATGCTCTGCCTTCACCTGCTGGCAGGTGAGGCATCGTGAAACGAACTCTGCCACAACTTTCTTCATGCCCGGCCACCAGTGCTGTCGCCTGAGATCCTGGTACATCTTCGCCACTCCGGGATGCACCGCCAAGGGAGAAGTGTGAAACTCTCTCAACAACTCCTCTCGTAAAGTGACTGGTACGGAGGCACGTCCTCTGAAAAGGATGTCGTGCTCTGCTCCAAGGGAGAAACCATCAGGCGCCTGACCTGAGGATATCAGTGCACGCCGGGTCTCACAGTCAGCGTCCCCACGCTGAGCCTCTCTGACCCGCTGTAGAAGTGGAGGAGAGACTGTGAGAGACTGAAGAAAGGCTGCTCCGTCTCTATCCACGAAGGATATCTGTAAGGAGGCTAGCTGCTCCGTCGCCTCCTCAAGGAGCTGAATGCCCGTCCCCCTGCTGAGGGCATCGGCTACCACGTTCCCCTTCCCAGGAGTATAGACTATCTCAAAGTCATAGTCCTGGAGGAACTCAAGCCATCTCCGCTGTCTCAGGTTCAGGTCCTTCTGAGAGAAGATAAACCTGAGACTCTGGTGGTCAGAAAAGACTGTGAAGCGCTCGCCCATCAGATAGTGCCGCCAAGTCTTCAGAGCGAAGACCACTACTGCCAACTCCAGGTCATGAGTGGCGTAGTTCTGCTCATGCGGCCTCAACTGACGTGATCCGTAGGCGATCACGGCCTGCTCCTGCATCAGGAAGCACCCAAGTCTAGTCCCTGATGCATCGCAGTAAACTACGTATCCAACTCCCTCCTCAGGCAATCTCAAGATAGGTGCGCTGGTCAATCTCTGTCTCAGCTCCAGGAAGCTCTGCTGAAATCTGTCTGACCACACGAAGGGTTTCCCCTTCTTCGTCAACGCTGAGAGTGGTGCCGCAACTCTGGAGATGTCTGGCACGAATCTCCGATAGTATCCGGCTAGGCCCAAGAAGCTCCGCACCCCCGTCACGCTCTTGGGTGGCTCCCAAGCTAGCACTGCCTCGATCTTCGCGGGATCCACTGCAACTCCCGCCTCAGAGATGACGTGCCCCAAGAAATGGACCTCACGTAACCAGAACTGGCATTTTGAGAGCTTGCCATAAAGCTGGTGCTCTCGGAGTGTGTCTAGCACAACTCGCAGGTGGTAGGCATGCTCCTCCTCAGTCGTCGAGTATACCAAAATGTTGTCAATGAAGACCACGACAAATCGGTCGAGGTATGGCTGGAAGATCCTGTTCATGTGGCTCATGAACACTGCTGGAGCATTGGTTACGCCGAACGGCATAACCAAGAACTCATAATGGCCATACCAACACCTGAAGGCCGTCTTCTGCACATCCTCGTCTCGAACTCTGAGCTGATGATAGCCTGACCGGAGGTCTATCTTCGAGAACCACCGCGCTCCCTTGAGCTGATCGAAGAGGTCATCAATCCGTGGCAGCAGATACTTGTTTCTCACTGTCACCTGGTTCAGGCGACGATAGTCTACACACAGTCGCAAGCTCCCGTCCGCCTTCTTGGCGAACAAAATCGGGGAAGCCCAGGGTGAAACACTAGGTCGGATAAACCCCTTGCTCTGCAAGTCCTCCAACTGTACCCGCAGCTCCCGAAGCTCGGCGGGGGCCATCCGATATGCTGGAGTAGATATCGGGGCGGTTCCGGGGTACAAGTCGATTTAAATGTCTACCTCTCTACGAGGAGGTAGCCCTGGAACGTCGTCGGGAAAGACGTCCACGTACTGGTCCACCACTGCAGGAAAAACTGGACTCCGCACGTTAACTTCTCCTAGGATGAGGCTAGCCAACTGATGAGAGATGGGCTGCACTCTCCTCCGCGGAAGTCCATCCTGTGCTGCAAAGGTTCCCTTCTCGCCGGTGAAGGTAAGCCTGCTCCCGTCGGTGCGAACACATCGCACCTTGCGCCTAAAACAGTCGATCTGGGCATGAACCGTGGATAGCCAATCCATGCCCAAGATGACGTCGTAAGGCCTCGACGCCGCTACAAGGAGATCCCAGCCGAAGCTCTCGCCTCCTAGAGTAAGATCACACTGCCGGCACCAGTGCGTAATCGTCGAGTCTGCTCCCGTAGGAGTCTCTAGCCGTAAGGATCGAGCCAACGACTCAGTCGGAATCTCCGAGCTCCGAACAAGGGCAGAGGCTATGAAAGAGTGACTCGCTCCTGTGTCTATAAGTACTGCAGCAATGGTGGAATAGACACAGATCGTACCTCGAATCATCTCTGGCAAGTCGGGGTCGTAGGCCTCCACTGCCTGGAGCTGGGCCTGTCCCTGCCCGCCAGCTCCCTGTGGTCGAGGTGGCCCTCCTGGTGGTGGTGGGGGTAGAGTCTGGAAGCGTCGCCCACCACCCGCTGCTCGGCCAGCTCCTCTGCTTTGTCCGCCTCCTCCCTGCAGACCGCCACGGTCGACCCTCTGCCTCTGCCTAGGTGGCCCCTCCACCGTCTGCTACTCCTCTGGTCGGCGAGTCGGGCAGTCACGAGCCATGTGACCCTGCCCGCCGCAGGAGTAGCACAGCCTGCCTCTCAGAAGGCTGGCACTCCACTGTGTGCCCCGCACCGCTGAGCCGGTGTCCTGAGGCCGTCTGCGTGGGGGTCTGGTCTGCCTGGACCCAAGAGTCATCCGTCGGCTACCTGCTGCCGAAGACTCAGCTACCTGCCACCCTGCGCTAGGTCTCGCTGCTGAAGAAGGCTCTGCCAGGAAGCTCTCGATCAGGAGGGCTCGCTCCAGCACTCCCGCCTGGGTCGGAATGCTGAGGGAGATCAGCGACGCCCGAATCTCCTGTCGCAAGCCCTGCTCGAAGGTCCGGGCCCGGAAGAAGGGGTCCCGTACCATGTCGGTCGAGTAGCGAGATAGGTCAGTGAACCTCGCCGCGTACTGAGCGACCGTCATGCTGCCCTGGCGCAGCTGGAGAAGCTCCTGGATGCGCACCGCTCGGAGGGTGGCCGGGACGAACTCAGAGTGGAAGAGGCTCTCGAAGTCCGCCCAGAGCAAGGATGCCTCATCGTGAACCTGGAGCATCAGGCTCCACCATCGTCCTGCCGCCGCCTGCAGGAGGCTCGCTGCGAGAATCACCATGAGATCCGCTGGTGTCCTCACTAGCCTAAAGATCCGTACCATCGCCTCTAGCCAGTCCTCGGCGGCCTGGGGGTCCGCCTCACCGCGAAACCTGGGTGGTCGCTGGCTCTGAAACTCATGCAGTGCCCTAAGGCGACGTGCATCGTCAGCGTCTGGTACTAGCAGCATCGGTGGCTCGGCGAGTAAAGCTACCGCCGGTGCCACTGCTGGCAAAGGGCCCTGCACCGAGGCCTCGTCGCTCGGTGGGCTGTCGTCACGCCCTACACTCGGAACCCTAGCTGGCTGTCGTCGCGGGGCCATACTGAAAAGGAGAACAAGAGCACTATAGTCAGAACAGTATACCTGGTGAGCTGGCACAAGTAATCACAAGGAAAACTTGAGACTTTCATGAAGCAGATCAGTATACCTGGTGGGCTGACACAAGTAATCACAAAGAAAACTTGGAACACACACGCAATCAATGTTTTCATGCATTAAGTCGGAAATCAGGAGTCAGGGTCCTGGTGTACGGATACGTCGGCCGCCGCACCAACACTGGGCTCCCTGAACTGATAACCACACTCAATACACTAAACACTATTGCTTCATATAGGAAGAAAAGACGATCAGAGTCTGCGGTAGAACCGACCACCTCTGATACCAATTTGTCACGACCCGACCTCGGGGCTCGTGCCGTGACTACCCCAAGCCCGCCTTCCATAGGCCAGGGGCTGGCGACTAGCACCAAGGCGTAAAATCCCGGTAAACAAGGAAGGCATTGCCTTTAAAAGTAACAACCACCACAGAGTCAGCAAGCGGAAAGTAACTACAAAGTGCAGAAAAGTAAAGGGGGCCGGAAATACAAGCCCAACTGTAAAGTACAACTGAAAAAGTAAAGAACAGCAACTGAAGAAAAGACGGCGGCCTCGTGTCGTCCACTGGAAATCCCACCTGAAGGGTGGGTACAGATAGCCTCCAGGCTCCTCGGGTCCCACGTCCGCTCCGAGCACGTCCCGCCCAGTGGTCCACCTCCAGGTACCGTCCTGCTCCACGCCCCAACCGCGATCAGCGCTGTCCGTCGTCTGCATCCAACACAACAAGGTGCGGGCATAGCCCGTGCAGGGGTGAGTATAAGCTACTCAGTAAGGACCCCGAGACCCCCAAAGGTCTCCCGAAATCCACAAAGGATATAGCACAAAAGAAAGATGCAATCACGAAGTAACATCTGACTCGACTTAGGTATATGCCCATACATATACCTAAGTCCCCAATTCTAGCTCTGCTCACGAGCTCAAGAACAACTCAATCCACAAAGGAAAGCAAGACTCAAATCCACAAGGAGAGTAAACAGTAAATCCACAAAGGATAGTTCAACACAATCCACAAAGGGGAGTAACATAAGATTCAGCTCAACCAGGTATACTTTTTCAGATGACGTCAAAGATGATCACTGATCCATCTAAGTCGTCGGACCCACAAAGGATCGATAGGTACTAACCCCCGCAAAGACCCACGTAGGATCGGGCTCACACAGAACCTGTAGGCAGTGGCTCACACAGAACCGGTAGTAAGGACCCACATAGGATCGGGCTCACACAGAACCTGTAGCACTGATCCACGTAGGATCGCTGAGTGCAGTAGTCGACGCAGTCCACTGAGGATCTCTGCACAGTCGTCGCCGCAGTCCACGGAGGATCTCTGCTCTGCCGTCGTCGCAGTCCATGGAGGATCACTCCTCTGCCGTCGTCGCAGTCCACGGAGGATCTCTACTCTGTCGTCATCGCAGTCCATGGAGGATCTCTGCTCTGTCGTCGAAGTCACAGCCAGCGCTAGGGTTCCCGCACTTAGCGAGCTCGTTTAGGAGGGTCCGCTCCACGAGCCGAGAGGCTGATACATCAACTGAAACGTAGTCCGAAGTTGATGTATCCAAAAGTTCCGTATCGACAACAGGATCTCAACGCAACAGACGGCACGTCAATCGGACGCCCGGTCTGAGAGTTATTGGCATTTTCGTCCCAGGGGCCCGGTTGGTTTTTAGGGAAAAACCAACCCGACCGTACTCCGCCTGTATCCGATCCTCGAGCGGAGTATGCCAAATGTTCCGTCTCACTTAGAGGAAACTATCACAGCTGACGGTACGTCGATCGGACGTCCGTAGCTCAAGTTATGAGCGTTTCCGCTCCGAGGGCCCGGTTGGTTTCGTGTACGAACCAACCCGGCCGAACCCAATGTCTTCCGAAACTTTGAGTGTAATATACCGAAACGACCGTCTCGATCCAAGGATCGCGTAGCCGCTGACGGTTCGTCAATCGGAGGTCCCAGGCCCAAGATATGGGCGAAAGACCGAAGAGGGCCCGAAACGGGGGTTCTGGGCCCGGGGCGACCCGGCCCGAACCCCCCCTGGGTCGGCCGAACCGGGTCGGCCTGACCCGGCCCGACCCGGCTAGGCCGGGTCCGGTCCATCCTGGGCACGGCCCGGCCGACCGGACCGGCCGGCTCGGCTTCGGCCGAGCGGCCGAGTGAGCCGCCGCGGGTTTGACCCGCGGCTTTGGAGAAACGCGGCCCGCGCGGGCCGCGTGCTGGGTGGCCGGACCGCGGACGCGGTCCGGCGGTTCGCTGCCGCCGCGGCTCGGCCGCGGCGGACTCCTCCGGCGGAACGCCGGGCGCCGCCGTCTCCGGTCGCCGGCGCCGCCGCGCCGGCGAACCGCGCCGCCGCCCCCTTCCGCGGGCCGCCGGAGTTGCTCCGGTGGCCCGTTTTGCCTCCCATCTGCGCCGTTGCTCCTCCCAGGGGCCGATCTTTACTGTGGGATCAACGGATCGCCCTTGCCGCACGGTTCGTCGTCGTCCGCCAGATCCGCACAAAAAAGGGAAGATCGGCGGAGGGTTGCCGGGTCTTGTTTGTTAGATCCGCACCCTCCGCGTTAGTCATAAACATCATCAGGAGGAAAAGCAAATAATCAACAACAATTTTAAATAAATTAAAATTGTTCGAAGATCAGGTTCTTTACATTAAAAGAAATAAAATCACGGGAGAGGAAAATATTTCAATCAACCCTTACCTTGTCGTCGTCGTCGGACGAGAGGTCGTCGTGGAATCGCTCGTCGCGGATGAAGGAGATCGTCGCGTCATCGCGGTATCCGGCGTCGCGTCGCCAATCTCTGGATCAAGATCAAACGGATTAATTTAAATCCGTTGATATTGAATTATAAAAAAAATGAGAAATAAAAAATTCGTTTCTCACCTTAATTGTCGAACGAGGATCGGCCGCGGAAGAAGAGGCGTCGCCGAAGAACGTCGCGGGTAGAGCTCGTCGACGTCGCAGATCACGGTGTGCGTCGTCGAATTCCGGTCGCCGGCGTTCTTCGCGTTCTTCGCGTTCTTCGCGTTCTTCGCGTTCTTCGCAGGGAGGGTGGAGGTTCAGAGGAATTGCACAACGATAGCAATCCTCAAAAATAGATAAGTTTGTCTATTTTATTATTTTGTCAACAAACGCAAACGCGTAAGTAACGACCCATTAAATTCGTTGAATTAATTCAACGAATGAAACAGCCCATTTAATTCACGAAATAAACCGCCCAATTAAATGGTCTGTTAAGAAATTAAAGAAAACGCGTCGGTTGACTTTTCAGTTACTTTGACGGGTTTTCGCGGGTGCGTTCCCTAGCGAAAGAAACGGCGGGGCTCATGCGGGCCCCACCCCACAAATATCCTACCAAGGGGGTAGGATATTTCTGGATAGCATCCTATCCAGTTCAACTCAGTTCAAGCCGTCTTTAAGTGGCTTCATGTGGCTTCCAAGCAGCTTAAGTGAAATAAAATAAAGTTGTCGCACAAACTTTATTTTATTTCTGAATTAAAGCCCCAAAATTTAAAAACCACGTCTGAGCAAACGCAACTCCGGAAGAGGCGTTTCTAAGCAAATACCGGCGCTGCGATTTCATCGGTGCCCTCAGAATTCGATTCCGGGCACCGGTTCAAATGATAGAAAAACCTACTCGTCCGTTCACTGAACGTACCCGAGCCAAACTTCGGAAATTGATTCCGGGCACACCGGGCCTCGGAATCAGGTGCCGTCTGAAGCTGCGCTCTTGTAAAATTCCAAAGAAAATTAAGAAAAAAAATTTCCTTGAAATTTGCGGGTCTTTACAATATTTTATTCAGTGAAGAGTATTTACTACTTCGTAAAGATGAAAAGTATTACTTTGTTAAATTATTCATGGTTTACTTGTCGTTTTGAAAAGCTAACAGTTTTCCTTCTTTGTGTATCCTTTACTAGGCTTTTTATGCACATCCCAAGTTTTTGAAATGTCTTCCACAGGAATTAAAGATGAATAGGGTCAAGGATGGGATGAAGGAAATACATGTTATCTAAAACATGGAACAAGACATATTTCTTTTTAAGAGTTTTTATTTTATGGAAACGTAGTAGAAGTGTCTACTTTGTAATCTTTTGAGATGTAATAGCTATGTCTTAATTCTCTAAAACTCTTAACCTGAAAAGATTCTCTATGTGAATTATTAATTTAATTCATGATTATGTAATGTTTTAAGGTTGGGTCCTTATATATCATGTGTGAAATGAATTGGACATCGTATGTGGTGGGAAATGCCCTCTATAGCCTCTCGATGCATTTGTAGGTATCATGATACAAATTAGTGTCTTGGAGAAAACCCTTGAAAAATGTTTTATTTTAGTCTTGTGATGAGTCCTTGACTATGGTGTTATGATGTCCGACATTCTGTATTCCATCCTAATAAAATTAGATATTGATATTACATGGGATTATTTGACATTTAGAATATCCATGTAAATATGTAAGTGGAATTATTTGATTTATATTTTCCATATTATACTAATGTTTATGTTTAAAATAATTGTGTTTTATTCCTATAAATTGGAAAAACAATTATTCTTATTTATGATAGTTTATGCTATATTGTTTTCCTTACTGTGCATCTGAGCTCACCCATTTCATATTTATTATTTTTCAACGGATGAAAATACATATATTACTATTAACATACTAGAGTAGGATAGGGGTATGGGTGTATTAAAAGGGGAAAAATGTATTTCTATTTTTATTTCATGTTGTAATGTATAACTTATGTTATTATATAATAATTCAATGGCTACCATAGTAATCGGTCATTCAGGATTTGATCAATTTTGTTCATGCCAATGTTATTTAATAATGCACTAACTCTATGTAACTGGAGTCGGTGTGTTAGAATATATAGCAACATTACTTGTTCAACGACACTACCTCTTGCAACGACCCATGCCTACTGGCCATATGGGTTGTGACACAACCCCTCACATGACATGCTACGCCTTCATCGGCCGCCCCTCTGGTGGCCTCGGCCTCACACTCTTCAAGGACTGACCCCACCTGTCGGATTCCGATATCCAACGTCAGCCACCCCACTATGGAAGGTTATCCTGCCCTCCTGATCACCCAAGATTAAAAGCACAAATCCTTCACTATCGTGCCTCTACGTTGTCGTGGGGGTGTCAGATCGTCATTCATGGATTATTTTTCCATGAAACAAAGGTGAATAATCTTCCTCAAATAAAATCTCAATGAACTCAAAAAACACTATGAACATGATGGAAATGAGAAGAACAAAAGAACATGCAGGAATGATCTTGACCTTTGTTCATGTTAGTCTCGATTGATTATTATTTTAGAAATCATGAATAACAAATAAATCATGAAGTTATAACCCTTATTTAATTCTTGATAGATAACTCCCACATTATAATCGATCAAACCAAGGATCAACATATTCATCGATTGGGTCACATACGACATCAAATTTTACATTGGGGTAAGTTTAAAAAACAAACAACACCCTACTTGATGTTAGGATCTGTTGTTGATGAAGGTAAAAACTATATCGTTATCGTCCGTTATTCTGTTGATTATTGATCCATGTCTCTATCTATGATATGTCTTCGTCATCAAGAGAACATGCTTCACCTATCTCAAAAATTATAGGTGTAGAGTGATCACCTGAAATTCATAACAAACTCAAATATAAATGGAAGAGTTGATGTGTTGATATAAAATTTTTTATTAAATATTTTATTTCTGATACATCCAAAAAATACATTATGTTGTTGACCCATGATGGAAAATTTTAGGCCTCACCTAGGGTAAACATAATTTTCTAAACACAATGCTTATCTCATATTTCTGATCTAGACACCCTATTATTTGTTATTTAGTTTTAAATAAAATTTTCCCATATGTTTTTTTTAAACTAAAAAATTTCATCCATTTATCCCAAGAACATTTGGACTCGGAATCATACATTGTCTTGGTTCTTGGTCTCACAGTTTTCCCAATTAGTTTATAAAAATAAAATTACTAAAAATTTGTGTCATTATACTCTACCTACCTTAGGTATTTGCATCCCTGAAATCCAAAAAAATGGCTACTAAAATATATGAGGGTAATGAGCAAGTATCTTAGCCTCCCACTTATTGGTTCTCTTGTAGAGATTCTCATTATTCCACTAAATTCGCACTAGAAGAATAAACTGCCAAATAAGGATACTCCCATATCGATCCTTGATCTCCACCAGGTACTCTGCAAGAGTTATACCATAATCAATGTCTAACTCACCCCAGTTGATGATGTGTGATGGATCATTAATGTACCTCCTCAATAGCGACACATGGAATAAATCATGTACCCGATGCAACTATGGCGGTAGATCTTGGGGTACAACCCCTCACCATCTCTATGTAGAATCTGAAAAATGGCTAACAAACCTTGGAGATAAGATGTCACCCATGTCGAATCTCTACAACCCCTATCACGGTGAGACACAATGGAAACCATAATCTCCATACTCAAACTATATAAACCTTATTATCTTATAATCATATGACTTATTCTAGATATGTGCATTCCTCATCTACTCCAAGATGATTAGCCCCTTTCTATTCTAGCATGTACAGACTCCAGAGCCATGATTACTAACTCACACTAGTCAGTCTAGCAATGTGGTGACCTTGATTTTCACCTGTACAATTTCATAAACTGTTCTAAACTAGTGGTGGTGTGGTAGCTCTTATTGTACCCAAGATCCACCAGTGGTAGGTGATCCTACTAGTTATGACTGATTTCCATGATGTAGGCCCATATGACATCATCATGGATATTAATGGTCGACTCAGTCTTTCTATCATTTTGTGGATGAAATTTCATGATCAAGAAAATTTGAGTCCTAAATTCCCCTTACAACCCCTCCCACATCAAGAATATGAATCGTGAATTGTTATCTAAAATGATCATCAATTAAATGCCATGATTTAAAATTATCTCATATATTTATAGGTGTCCCAAGATCTCTACTAAACCCTACTCGTGAATAGGTATGATGTGGGATGACTTGGTGAGTCATTCAATGATCACCCAAATGCTATCGTGTCTCCTAGTCTTGTGTCATAAACCCACAATGAAGATAATCGATATACCATCCCACATCCACTCTACCACCTCAATTTGTTGGGTCAGGCTTGGTTGAACCTAGTTCTTAGCCTTCCCTTGCGGATATGTGAGTCATCTAGAAAAGATCTCTACCACTTCATTTTTCATCATTGGCCACTAGATCTAACGTCAATGGTCCCGGTATATCTTCTCTACACCAAGATATACAACAAAAGGGGATGTGTGGAACTCCCTTAGAGCCTCCTCACATAACACCACCTATACAACTGTGCGCCCTCGGAAAATAAAAATGTTATATCAGCCTATCTAATATCAATTAGGTGCTTCACATGTAAACAACTAAGACTGTATGGTCTCAGAGTCTGTTTCCCCGACGTATGAATCTATGACTCACTATAAGAGTGGATGGTGAAAACACCAAATGGAGGTAATCTTATCGATCTCCATCCACAAAGGATATCTAGAAAGTGTCTAACTACTTCAATGCCTTGCTCGACAACTACATCGTGGATATTCTATTGAGAGAATATTCTACTATGTTCCCCTTCCCATGAGTGTAGAAAATTTAAAATTCATAGTCCTAGAAGAACTCTTGACATAGTTTCTATATCTAGGTTAGAAACTTATTAAAGAATACATAATTGAAACTCTTGTAATGAAACTAGATGATACACCTCTCATCCATTAGTTATTGTCGCAAAACATTCAATGAAAAAATTACCACTGCTATATCAAGATCATTGGTCATGTAGTTATGCTCATAATATCTCCACTAGCGTTAACCATAGGAGATCACTGCATTCTATTACGTCAAGAAAAAACTGAACCCAATCCCTAATGTATCAGAAAACACTACATACACAACGCCCTCCTGTAGAAGTCTCATGTTGGGAGCATTATTCAACTATACCACAACTCTTGATAGAACTATTTTCACTTATATATCCACCTAAATGGATTCCCTTACAGTTCAAAGCCATCATAAACACTTAAAATGTGAAATACTTGGGTACAAACCTCTTATTGCACCCATCCAAGCTTTGAGAACTCTTCTCCTCGGTAACACTCTTGGGTTCCTCCCAAGTAAGCATCGCCTCAATCATCACCAGATCCAATATGACTCCAGCCTCTGATACCACTATATTATGACCCATCCCCAAGGGGCATGGGCTACGAAAACCCCTTGTCTACCTTTGATAGGCCAGAGGATGGAGACTTGAACTTAGTATTCATATCCTACAACGGGATGTATTTTTCAATGTACATGTACACAAACACACAAAAATCTCCTTCCCCAAAATGATATAAGGTAAAAAAAATTGAATTAAATCCCACCATAATAAAGTGTCTATAAATGTGAATGAACATGTTCATAAAACTCATCCGCATAAAACAATACCTAAAGGAAACTTGTAGGAATGTTGTGTGAATATTTAAGAGCACGCCATGTTTTATTGATCACTCAATGAACCACGTGTTCCTAGTCCTTCTAGAACTCTGTGAAATATTTGATCATCTACACAAGACACAACATGTTCTTGAAAAGCCTTTGTAGGGGTGAGTAAAGCAATACTCAGTTGAAAACCCAAAAATCACAATGGAATACCGCTATGACATATATGAAGGGCACGACAAATAAATACATGAAGTATTCCACAATGAAATACCTGATGTATACCTCAAAAATATATGAATTATAGAAAAAAGGAAAACACAACCATCTCACACAAGTTTTAGCCTATAGAATAGAAAGTGGAATTATCTAGCTTTGTTTGCAGAAAACCTAGTATCAATGAGACAAAAAGTGTTGGTATGACATGAAGTATTGGTAAGACGTGGAGTCTCGGTAACACATGGAGACTTGGTAAGACGTGATGTCTCAGTAAGACATGTCATCTCAGTAAGATACAGAGTCTCGATAAGACATTGAGCATTGATATGACATAGAGACTCAGTATGTCACATATCCCCATAGTCACATAGTCAACAAGTCAAATGGTCTTAATATGACAACCAGCCATAGGATTCTGCTGATAGCATGCCTGTTCCGGTAGAACCTACTAATCAATCCAATAGGATACAAGATTACATCCACACACAAAAAAACAAATAGATTATATCAAAAGGTCATGCTCATTGAAAGGGTCACAATGCCACAAATATCTCATCATATGGGAACATGGTTTGAATGTTATGACCATTTTTATAAAAATTTCTAACCCAGGTCTGAATTGGGTCTAACCCTGATCTAGTTCTGGTCCGACCCATACTGACCCACCATCCAACATGACCTATTCTAGCCTACGCAACACGTTCCAACCAACCAAAACCCACCTGGTCCATCGTTTCCCAAACTTGATGGCCCAGTAGGCCACTGGTTCTTTCCCGAAATGTGGGTCAGTTTGATGCGCCGCCTGTAGTCTGCCCTGACCGCATAACCCCCCCCCCCCCCTCGTGCTAACATAATATTTTTTCTGAATCTATTTGGATGTCCCACCACCCCACCTGCTTTATGGAATTGCCACAGCAGGTTCCTATGATGCGGCCCCGAGCTGCGTCCCCTAGTCAATGTTGCAGCCTCCTAATGAGTGCATGTTCCCACCGGTGATGGAGACTATGATGAGGACCCATGCCTATCACAATATGCCTTACTAGCTGCCTTAATAGTTTCCTTGATCTCACACTATGCATGTACAGACCCCATCATGTTGTGTTCTGTAAATGTGGCTGACTTACCTGTCTCTTACTTGTTGTCCTTCACTCATGCTCCAGTATGACTGATAGTGCTTCACCTTCACCATCATGGTTTTGTGGTGTCCTGGCAATGTAGGATCTTCTTTCCTTGATTTTTGCTTAAAAAATGAAAATCTAACAATAAAATTCCCATACAATCATGAGTAACATGATGAACACTACGAAAATGGAGGGAAAAGAGATGCACAAAAACACACAATTGATAGAACTTTTCTTTTACTCACAGCAGACTTGATTTTCCCTTGTGAGAGGCATCATGAATAATGATGATATCAGCCATATCTAACACCCATTTAATTCCTTCATGACAACTATCATCCAAAATGTAATTGATGCATAGATCATCCTTTTTTTTGATTTTATCCTCATTCATCACTGAATTTAAGAAAGAGAAACAATACATATATAAGAAACACATTACCTAAAAAAACACATATCCGTAAGTTTGCATCAGTTGTTGATAAAGGGAGAAGATATGAAGTCCTCTTTCATCCGTCCTTTGATATTCAATCCATGTTCCAATCTATGATGCCTTATTGCTATCGAATGAAATTACATATCCTCATCTTAGGGAAATTACATGGTTTTGATGATAACACTGAATTCCTATCAAAATCAAATATAAATAAAAGTGTCATTGCATCAAAATAAAATATTTTTACAGAATATTTTATTATCGATAGGCCCAAAAACTGATTTCCATAGTTCACCCACATCAGCCAATGTTAGGACTCACCTAGAGTAAAATATTATTTATGAATATGATGATTCCCTGAAACATTCGATCCAAACACCCATTTAAACATTATTAACTTTTAATGGAAAATCGCATTCCCGATTTTTAAAAACTTGAATATTTTTCATCCATTTTTTAATGGAACACCAGGACTCAAAATCACATGCTATCTCATGGAAAAGTCATTGAATTTTTCCAATTATTTTTTAAAAGTAAAATCAGTGATTATATGAGTCATTGAAAACATTACCTTGAATAGAAAAACAATACATAGGGAAAACCTGGGCATCTGAAGCAACACACTATGAATGAATAACCCTGGTCTATGTATAAAGATGCTACATAGAAGATCCCCCACCCTCTTACCTACATGATATAGGGATATAAACCCATCCAATACAAGAACATTCAATGTGGAATGGGAAATACCACCAAATTTCTTTCTCTAGTTTTCATCGCTCCATTCTATCATGTCGTAGGCTCTCATGTTGTCCCCTCTGTGAACTAGTCTAACAAAATCAGGGAATGGAAACATCCAAAGACACTGGACGTTTGTGATAATATAATTGTGAAAATTATTTTACCCTCTTGTGATTACGTACCCATATTAAGATAAGTCTACAAAATTATAAACATAATAAGGAATAACATATAAATATCATCAGGTTTACATTCCTTTGGTAACTTGGGTTATGACCTTAGGGTGCTCTTGTGAACATTCCTATTCTGATAAGGAATAGAGGGGGTCATGATAGCCTTTACCTTTGACATGGAATGAGATTCTTCTTCCCAAGACTAGTTTTAGGGATCTCCTCCTAAGGTGGCCTATAACCAATCTTATGAGAGGTTTCACTTTTTCACTTCTTGACCCTATCCATGGATTTAGCTGGATGGTTCACTAGATATGACTATTTTGGATATAAAAAAAATTGGTTCCATGTATAATAAATTTCTTCAATGTATCTAATTGAGAATCAAAACCACAACCTCCAGTGGAATGAGGGGATCATTCCGTCATTAGATCTGATGCCTCATCTTGTTTCTCACACAGAGTCAGACTCATGTGGGATTATAGGATATTGGAAATCATGACATAAAAAATACTAAAAAACTAAATGGTAATCATCCATCTGTATACCCAAACCACTTGGGCCTTCTCTATAACTGTAAACCCTAACATATAATCAAATTGGACTCCACTATGTTATAGGCCTTAAAACCATTTCTAAACCATCCAAGAGACATATTACCAAAAAAAATCACCTCAATTGGGCCTCTTATATGTTATATTATCCAACATTATCCCCACTATGAGGAAGATTCCATGTGTAAGCCACATCATATCAAACTATGTAGAAATTGATTCAAAACTATCTGGGATACATAGTAAAACCTCATGAGGTCCAAACCCAGCATCCAAATCAACTATAAAGTATTACCTGCGACATCCCACGATAGTTCATATCTACACAAGATACCATATCTCTCGTGATTTTCGTGAGCAGCCTCAGTAAATGTTTCAAACCATCTTTTTCTAGGAAACTTCCACCTAAACATCCTTTTCACATGATCTTAAACTACATGGTTGGGTCCTTTTAACATCACCATAATAGGTGACTTTCTCTGTTATGTGGAACCAAACAACACTAGTTCTAATTCCTATCATGAAGATATGTAGGAATCCCATTTTATTGGTTTGATCCTAAAGTCAAAATATATTCCATCTCCCCAGATGAAATCAAAATATAGGGATCCATACAAAAATGATTAAAAGAAGCTTCATATTAATGAATGTTAAATGAATATATAATCAATCCATAAAGGGAACAATTTATGGAAATACATATATACATATAGATATCCCTATCAATTGATAACCTCATATATACACACATGATTCTAAATCCTTGTGTATTCATGATCGGTTTCTAACTAGGGTTAAACAACATATGAATGGCTGAGAGTGTAAAAAGAAATATTGAACATATCAAAAATATATAAGAGAGTCCCATAAAAGGAAATAGTTCCCCCAAAAAAATGGTTTTATGAGCCAGAATTCCCATCCTATTGACCAATGCTAGTTCCTAATTTTTTTTGGCTATATTACCCATTGAATAATGAACATTGGAAATTAGGTCCATGAATTATGTATGTGAGATCCATTGGGAATTTATGCCTTCCAAAAAACTGATTAGAGATCATTAAAATAGGTTTTATCCAATTTTTTTTTGATTGAATGAAATTCATCACCCAATGCTATCAACAACCCATGTGAAAATGGTTTTCATTGGAAACAATGTGAACATAACATAAATGACTTATTTATAGTTCCTCCTTCACAATATATAATGTATATACAATCCATTACCCATTTGAAATTTCATTCTGACACCAAACACATCATCAAGGAAAAAAATGGCGAACTCAATGTGAGTCCATAACCACGTTGTTAGTGTTACCCCGCTTCAGTCTCGTTTCACATCTAAATTTGGAGCGGGTTATGGGAAACCATCAGAAATGAATACATTCATGTTTTACTACATTGGTGATTTTTTTGAATGTATGTTTCAAATATATTATAGGAACACATCCGAGGTTTTTTGAATCTAGTGGAATATCACCAGCATTCAAAGACACCCTCATATATCATTGCACTAGTAGGTTCCTCAGTCATTTGTTAAATGTCCTCATCCTCCCAGTGTCTTCAACAGTGGGTTTTAAATACACTCATTTTAGAGTATCACATGATGGGTACTATCCCCACCCATGATGTATCTAATCGTTCCCTCCAATCCATGATGCCCAATGAGAATTCTTCTTAGTGATGGTCATCAGTCCAGAACCAGAGGGCCATAAAAGCCATCTTCAACTGTTTAGGGATCTTGTCCACATTAAGTGATAATGAGTTCCTCTCATACCATAAAGAGGCTAATAAATTCCACACCAATTAATTATTCCCATAAGAAGAGGTCTCCCACCAATGTAACACTACTAGAAATACTCACCACTAATTCTCTATGGCCATATGTACTTTCCATAAAGAGGATAATACCCCATGGTCAATCCAATGAATTTAATCGGACCTCGATTGTAACACCCCAGGTAAATAAAGAATATGAAATCCTTATATTTATCCCAATTTGTGAATAAAATATTAATGTTACTTTAAAGGTGACGCTATGCTCGATGGCGTACCCAATACGCAACAACGAGTTTCTTGGGAATCTTACGTTGCACTCTAATAATAAAATAATATTATTTTAAATGGTAGTAAACGCCTAGCCGTTGTAATGGCGAGAATGAACAGAACTAACAACAAAATGGTTATATATGTTTGTCAAATATTTTTACTTTTTTTAATAAATGTAAGAGGATTAAAAATGTGAATGAATTCAATTTTAATCGTAAACATTCTAATATTCTTTAAAGGGCTGATTAACAGCCTTTTGATGGAGATCCTCTTTTAAATCCACTTTTTGACAATTTTATGTGCTATATTTGACAAAATAAAATTCTTCTTTAGAATCGGGTCATCAAAATTTACTGTGTCTAAATTTTTGGTATCGTTCCGATAAAGTTCATTTTTTTAATGAATAGTGAAAAATGTAGTATTTTAATTCAAAACCACTTTTTAATAAAATTTATTTATATGATTAGATTATATTTTGAATTTGTTTTAATGTGAAATTAGAATATATTTTTACCATTTAATCCAATAGTGGTCATTGGAAATAATTTCACTTTGAAATTTGACTTAAACTAGTGTCAATCTTTTAATAGATATTGTTTCATAAAAACACGCTATTTGTTTTGACAGCGGGAATTAATTATTAAATTAATTAATGCAACTTATATGTTTTGTATTTTGTAAAATAGAAATCATTTTTGAGTTCAGAATATCAAATATAGCTTAGGGTGAATTTTTGGTATTTTTCTGAAAAACTTCATTTTTAATGAATAGTGAAACCACTAAGTGGTAGTTAAAGAAACCGATTTATCATTTAAATGAAACTTTTCCACCTCTGTGTTATGAATTTCAAAAATCCGACATAAAAGGTTGTCATTAAGATGTAAAATGTGGTTCAATGGGATTAAAATAATTTTTTGTTGAATAATAACTTATTAAGTTTTTAATCGCGATTAGAGATAGTTAGTGTAATTTAAGGTAAAAATAATGTTTTAATAATGTGAAATGACCTATACACATGTCTTACGCTCATTTTATGTGTCATGGACGACCAAGTAAATCCATGGGACAACTTGGGGCCCCCATGGAGCCACATTGGTTGGAAAATGACATAAATACCTTTTTATTTAATGTTAAAATTAAAATGTCACAAACATGAGTTGTTTAACTAATTTTTTTTACATGGGGTTATACAAGTTATATTTTTTACTATAAACAGTAATTAGAAATCTAAAAATATTTCCTACGTCATGATAATTGTTTTTAGATTTTAGACATTAAATAAATTAAATTATTTATGACATCATGATGATGCAGCGATTACCTCAATAATAATGGATTTAAATAAAATGAAAAGATAATGTTAAAACTATAACATACACTTGTCAAAGACATATTGGATGAGTATATTTAGAACCCTTATCACCTTATCCACGAATTAAATCAATGTGGGACCTTTTAAATCCGAAACTCATTTTCAAATAAAGTATCATTTCTTTACATTCCAATAGTGCCCCTCCTATCCTCTTATAAAAGGCCCCCACCTCTACCTCCTTACCCACACTTCCAAAGCCTTTGGTTCGGCCAACCCCTGCCCATTTTGTCTCTCCACATCCCTCTCTTACTCTTTGAAGCCTCAGTTTGGGCAGAAGTTTTCCCAAGGAAGCCTTTGAGCTCAAACCAAAGGGAGTTACCCGATTTTAAGGTAATGTCTTCACTTGTGTTCTTTTGTTTTATTTTTCTTCTCCAACCCCCTAAAATCTTTTTATTCATTTTTTTTGAAACAACTCAGGTATATTAAATATACTGGGATGTTTTTATAAGAATCATTCGAGATACACTTACACACACCCACATCAAATGGTTAAAGAACATACTGTTTCTGTGGATGGCAAATTTATGCCTCACGAAACGATGATTGTTCAACACTCATATATCACCTTAAAAGGTGGACATTAAGATGTCACTATATTTATATATGATATATAATATGTTTATGTTTTACTTAATCTTCTTTATTTTTCTTTTGTGTCATACCTTTATGGTTTCCATTGTGGGTAAACACGATAATTTCATTTTAGGAAGTGCGGACTACCGCCCCCTCAAAGTGATTTGGTTCATTAATGCCATATGTGGGATATATAATGGATGAATTTAAAGTTATTATATATGATGTATGCTACATATAAATGATGAATATAATTCTGTAATTAAATTATACATACATCTCAATTGGTTTTAATTCCATTAATATGACATAGAAATGAAGGTAGCGTTCATGCGTACGTACGGCTTACCGTCGCCATGAACAGTGCATTTCATTTCTTACCTCTAAATGATTATGTAATATTATAAATACATGTATATTATGGATATATATGATATATATGATATCCAAATAAGGAATATAATTCTGGATATAATAACCTTTGACCACATGAACAACATGTAATTGTAAGAAGTCCATTTTCGACTTAAGAACCAAATATCGACAAAACAATCATTATTAACTTAAATGAATACATAATGTTTATAACATGGATATAAGTGATATAAAAGGAATAATGAAATTAAAAAATGTTCTTAATAAAGTTGAAATTAACTCAAGTTTATTATTCAATATGTTAAAGAACGATCGAGTCAAGTCAGACCCGAGGTAAGGGAACCTACCCCTCTCTTTCTTTTTATGCACACTATTTAATGTAATTAATTTTAAGCTCGTCTTTCTTATGATTGGGATGTGATTTTAAATTACTCTTAATGTACTTTTTATGTTCATATTATGAGAGACCCTACTCTCTCTCATCAATCAATTTTGGATGTTTTGAGTGGCGCCGTTAGGCTGCTGAATTTTCGTAAGAGATCCAACCACTCTCTTTCTTTTTAAGTACTCTCCTTTATGTCACTTCTTTTAATCTCCTCTTTGTTATGTTGGGGGATGTTATTTTATATTCCTCTGGCTGAAAAATTTATGTTAATATGATGTGAGACCCTATTTGATCCCATCAATCAATTTTTGTATGTTTTAAGTGGCGCTGTTAGGCTGCCGAGTTTTCGTAACGGATTTTTCATCTCACTTTTATTCCCGTGAGATTTATGCTAAATTTGACACAATTTCCTTTGAGTGGTGTATTTACTAACCATTATTTTACTCATTGTGTAATATACTTTCATTTATGAGTATTTACATCAATTTTGTATTGTATTTCTTTCACGAGGTGTATGTTTCAAAAGATACCCATGTCGGTAAAGGAACCTTTCAGCCTCCTCTTTTTAAAAGACTTCTTTTGTTATGTCTTTTAATTCACATAACATTATGTTGGGATATGTTCTTCTATATCCTTAGTGATTTAAATTTTATCTCCAAGTGATGAGATACCCTTTTTATCTCTCATCAGCTCATTTTCTGAATTTGGTAGTGACATCGTTAGGCCGTCAAATTTTTTCAAGGGAACTTCTTAACCCAATTTTGATTCTTTGGGATAAGCTTGTACTCCTCGAATATGTCATTATATGAATATGTGTGAACAACCTCTGATTGTTTTACACTTAATATCCACTTATATTTCGTGTATTATTTTTTCACACATAATTATGTAATTGATTTATCCTTAATCCAAGGATACCGTCTTTGTATGGGACTTAGTCTCAATCTTCTTTCATTGATGCATATTTTGTTTTATACAAAACCTTCAGTTATACGGTGTATAAACCCCTTTGACATTTATGTTTAACCGAAAGGAATATTTTTTATACAAAGTGTTTTACTAAATGACAAAAGGGAATGTTTTTGTCATACGTATGCGGCGACAATGACTTATCTGCTGTCGTGACCATTATTTGAGTTTCGGCTTCCTCTACAAGCCATAATTTTTCTAAAAAGAAAAATAAATACCATGTTTTACTTTTCTTTTATTTTGGTATTGAAAATGGTTTTCATAATTTTTTTATATCAATGTGTTGTATTGATATCTTGTGATTGAGAAGTGGAAATGTTTTGTTTCCTTTATGCATGTTTTATGTGATACGATTATGTTATGGTTCTTGGGCATTATTATGAAGTCGGGTGGTTCCGTGATAAAATAAGGGCAGGTGAGCCCGATATAGCTCTCCAATGCATTGGGTAACGTGAAGGAGTGAAACGTTAAGGTTTCTCCGAAGAGATTTAGGGAATATACTATGATGGTTATTCCAAACGTAACCAAGAGGATTTCTCCCTACATAAGAATGTTATGAATGCCTCAAGTTACCTTTATGTATTATGATTTCTACGATTTATTCATGATTTGATGAGGTATGTTAAAGTGCCTTTGTTTTATGGGTAATGTATGATTTCATTCTTATATATATATATGAACTCATGTTTCTTTTCCATATTTTTTTAACCCTTACTGAGCTTTTTATGCTCATCCCATTTTTTTGAAATGTTTTTCACAGGTCAAGGGAAGGGAGCATGATATGGTGATTGTGTCAAGGAAGTGTCAAGAAAGAATCCATGTTTTATTTTAAATATGTTTCGTTGATGGGAAAAATGAATACTATCTTTTATGTAACCACTTTGTTTAAATGTGGAATGTAATGCATGTTTTATGATATAATTCTCTAAAACTCTAAACCTGAAAAGATCCTCAATGTGTAATCTTGTAATAACTAAAGATTAAGTAAGGTTTAAGGTTGTGGCCTTATAGTTCGTATCAAAGGTCGGTTTAGATAACTTTAGATGTTAGGGTATTCTCAAAGCACAAGTGACATTACCATAATGGTTAGGATTTCAGAAAGATTCCTAGTTTTAGATAAAGTGAATGAGTAAGTATATCTTAGTGTTTACCTTACTCATTAGTACATGATGGTTTTTTTGATATACTCACACTGACATTTCGGTCTTTAGTGAATGGATGGATCTAGTAGGAACCAAAGAGACAACAGGTTTGAAGGAAACTGTGGTGGTTCTCTGATTAACATACTAGATAAAATGGGGGATTCGATGAGGAAACTCGTGGTTGTTCTAAAGCAACTATCAAGGAGTCATGATCAACCAATTGAACCTTGGTATGATCTGTAATGCATCATGTATGAGATAACCAATCGATGTGGAAGTTCAGGTAATAATTATAAAGGTAACCATCAGAGTTTATATGGTCCTTACTTTTGAGGTAATTATGGGTTATTATATGTTATGATTGAAAATGAAAGGAATCAGATAAACTTGAGGTTAAAATATGTTATCATCATTTTTGAAGATTTTATCTCGTTTTGGGGAATGTTTTATGAATGATATAGTTTTGGAAAAAGGACAACATGCAGACCGTGTGACAAACCGTCGCGTCGGACAAAGCTGCGGGAATCGAACCCACAACAAAAGTGCGACTGGTATTTTTCACCTACCACTGGACTACGTGAAGTCCCTGGTTAGTTTGACTAATTATTTTTAGTTAGATGATTTTAAGAATCAAGAGTAATTTTATTTTGGGTTATCTATGGAAATGATTAACCAATCATGGAGGATATGTGATTAGGTTAATTACTTTTCAATATGAGAATTTAAGTGCAACTGATGTTATTTGGAGATAAAAGGTAATTTGTACCTTGGAAGTCTATGTGAGTCAATCCTTCAAATATTTGGGTTTCTATCTTAGTTTGGTTTAATTTGATGAATTTTATGGACAAACTGTTTATCAAATGGTCCTCATCGAACTTTGGGTTTTGTTGGACAAATTTTGGAGATTAAGAATATATTTTCTTTTTATAAAAGGATATCCTTTTCTGGATTATCTGATATTGTACTAACCTTTTTGGTTTTCGTTTTGGTTAATGTCTAAATACATGGGATTTATATAGTTCCCTTTTGTGGATTAGGTGATTATCTAGAAGTTGATTATAGTACTCTTAATGTGAACAGGTCTTCCTAAATACTCATCTTTTGGAGAAAATATGGGTTTGTGGAAGAAATTTAATAAAAGTTGAATGTCAACATGATAAGTGATTATGTTTCCTTATGAATAAATTCCTCAATAAAAATAAATGTAAAACAAAAATGTTGTCTGTTATCTTTTACTACTGGGGAATCAAATACTGTTTAACCCATCACATGTTAGTGATTTTCTTGTGGTTAACTTTCTCCTAAACATGTTTTCTATCACTATCCATCAGAACATAACCCTATGTTTTCTCCTCCATGCCCATGTTTTCCTACATGGAATCCTAGTATGGGTTAACTCGGGTGACCTCTGTACTTATCTTTCTTTATTTTAAAGTGATTGTATTACCGACTCTTGTTCCGATGTGGGAATTTCAAGGATGTTTCCATGCTCAATTTTAAAATTGCGAGGACGCAATTCCCAAAAGGGGGGAAGGATGTAACACCCCAGGTAAATAAAGATTTTGACATCTTTATATTTATCCCTATTTAAGAATAAAATATTAATATTACATTAAAGGGGACGCTATGATCGATTGCGTACCCAATACGCAACAACGAGTTTCTTGGGAATCTTACGTTGCACACTAATAATAAAATAATATTATTTTAAATGGTAGTAAACACCTAGCCGTTGTAATGGCGGGAATGAAAATAACTAACTACAAAATGATTATATATGTTTGTCAAATATTTTTACTTTTTACAATAAATGTTAGAGGATTAAAAATGTTAATGAATTCAATTTTAACCGTAAACGTTCTAATATTCTTTAAAAGGTCGATTAATAGCCTTTGGATGCCGAACCTCTTTCAAATACACTTTTTGACAATTTTATGTGTTATATTTGACAAAATAAAATTCTTCTTTAGAATCGTGACATTAAAATTTACTTTGTGTAAATTTTTGGTATCTTTCCGATAAAGTTCATTTTTTTAATGAATAATGAAAACTGTTGTATTTTAATTCCAAACCACATTTTAATATAATATATTTATATGATTATATTATCTTTTGAATTTGTTTTAAAGTGAAATTAGAATATATTTTTACCATTTAATCCAATAGTGCTCATTTTAATTAATTTCACTTTGAAATTGGACTTAAACTAGTGTCAATCTTTTAATAGATATTGTTTCATAAAAACACGCTATTTGTTTTGACAGTGGGAATTAATTATTAAATTAATTAATGCAACATATATGTTTTGGATTTTGTAAAATAGGCATCATTTTTGAGTTCAAAATATCAAATATACCTTAGGGTGAATTTTTTGTATTTTTCTGAAAAACTACAATTTTTGATGAATAGTGAAACCACTAAGTGGTAGTTAAAGAAACTGATTTTTCATTTAAATGAAACTTTGCCACCTCTGTGTTTTGAATTTCAAAAATCCAACATACAAGGTTTTAATTAAGAAGTAAAATGTGGTTCAATGGGATTAAAATAATTTTTTGGTGAATAGTAACTTATTAAGTTTTTTAATCGCGATTAAAGGTAATGAGTGTAATTTAAGGTAAAAATAATGTTTTAGTAATGTGAAATGACCTAGACACATGTCCTAACCTCCTTGTATGTGTCATGGCCGACCAATAAAATCCATGGGTCAACATGGGGACCCCATCGAGCAACTTTGGTTGGAAAATAACATAAATACCTTTTTATTTAATGTTAAAATTAAAATGTCACAAACATGAGTTGTTTAACTAAAATTTTTTTTACATGGGGTTATACAAGTCAGATTTTTTACTATAAATATTCTTTGGAAATACAAATGATTTAAAACATCATGATAATTTTTTTTTTATTTTTAGACATTAAATAAATTAAATTATTTATGACATCATGATGATGCAGTGATTACCTCATTAATAAATGAATTAAATAAAATGAAAAGATAATGTTAAAACTATAAATTACACTTGTCAAAGACCTATTGGATGAGTATATTTATAACCTTTATCACCTTATCCTCGAATTATATCAATGTGGGACCTTTTAAATCTGAAACTCATTTTCCAATAAAGTAACATTTCTTTACTTTCCAAGAGTGCCCCTCCTCTCCTCTTATAAAAGGCTCCCACCTCTACCTCCTTACCAACACTTCCAAAGCCTTTGGATCGGCCAAACCCTGCCCATTTTGTCTCTCCACATCCCTCTCTTACTCCTCGAAGTCTCACTTTGGGCAGAAGTCTTCCCAAGGAATCCTTTGAGCTCAAACCAAAGGGAGTTACCCGATTTTAAGGTAGTGTCTTCACTTGTGTTCTTTTGTTATATTTTGTTTCTCCAACCCCCTAAACTCTTTTTATTCACTTCTTTTGTAACAACTACAGTATATTAAATATACTAGGATGTTTTTATAAGAAGAATTCAAGATACACTTACACACACCTACATCAAATGGTTAAAGAACACACTGTTTCTGTGGATGGCGAATTTCTGCCTCACGAAATGATGATTGTTCAACACTCATATAACACCTTAAAATGTGGCCATTAAGATGTAACTCTATTTATATATGATATATAATATGTTTATGTTTTACTTAATCTTCTGTATTTTTCTTTTGTGGCATAAATTTATGGTTTCCATTGTGGGTAAACACGATAATTTCATTTAAGAAGTGCGGACTACTGCCCCCTTAAAATGATTTGATTCGTTAATGCCATATGTGGGATGTATAAAGGATGGATTTAAAGTTATTATATATTATTTATGTTACATATAAATGATGAATATAATTCTGGAATTAAAATATACATACCTCTCATTTGGTTTTAATTCCATTAATATGACATAGAAATGAAAGTAGCGTCCATGCGTACGTACGGCTTACCGTCTCCATGAATGGTGCATTTCATTTCTTACCTCTAAATGATTATGTAATATTATAAATACACGTATATTATGGATATAAATGATATATATGATATCCAAATCATGAATATAATTCTGGATATAATGAACCTTTGACCACACGAACAACATGTAATTGTAAGAAGTCCACTTTCTACTTAAGAACTAAATATCGACAAAACAAACATTATTAACTTAAATGATTACATAATTTTTATAACATGTCAATAAGTGATATAAAAGTAATAATGAACTTCAAAAAGGTTCTTAATAAAGTATAAATTAATTCATGTTTATTATTCAAGGCGTTAAATAACGATCGAGTCATGTCAGACCCGAGGTAAGGGAACCTACCCCTCTCTTTCTTTTTATGTACACTATTTTATGTAATTACTTTTAAGAACTTTTTTATTATGATTGGGATGTGATTTTAAATTACTTTTAATTTACTTTTTATGTTCATGTGATGAGAAACCCTACTTTCTCTCATCAATCAATTTTGGAAGTTCTGAGTGGCGCTATTAGGCTGTCGAATTTTCGAAGAGATCCAACCTCTCTATTTTTTTATAAGTACCCTCCTTTATGTCACTTCTTTTAAGCTCCTATTTGATATGTTGGGGGATGTTATTTTATATTACTCTTTCTGTAAACTTTATGTTAATAATATTTGAGACCCTACTTGGTCTCATCAATCCATTTTTGTAAGTTTTAAGTGGCGTCGTTAGGCTGCCGAGTTTTCGTAAGGGATTTTTCATCTCACTTTTATTCCCGTGAGATTTATGCTACATTTTCCGCAATTTCCTTTGAGTGGTGTATGTATAGACCATTATTTTACTCACTGTGTAATATACTTTCATTTATGAGTATTTACATCAATGTTTTATTTTCCTTCTTTCACAGGTTGTATGTTTCGAAAGATTCCCATATCGATAAGGGAACCTTTCACCCTCCTCTTTTTAAAAGACTTATTTTGTTCTGTCATTTAATTCACATAACATTATGTTGGGATATGTTATTCTATATCCTTAGTGATTTAAATTTTATGTCCAAGTGATGAGATACCCTTTTTATCGCTCATCAACTCATTTTCTGAATTTGGTAGTGACGCCGTTAGGCAGTCAAATTTTTGCAAAGGAACTTCTTAACCCAATTTTGATTCTTTGGGATAAGCTTGTACTCCTTGAATCTGTTGTTGTATGAATATGTGTGAATAACCTCTGATTGTTTAACACTTAATATCCACATATATTTGGTGTATTAGTTTGTCACACATAATTATGTAATTGATTTATGCTTAATCCAAGGATACCATCTTTGTATGGGACTTCCTCTCAATCTCCTTTTATTGAGGCATATTTTTTTTATACACAACCTTCTTTTATACGGTGTATAAACCCCTTTGACTTTTACATTTATCCGAAAGGAATCTTTTTTATACAAAGTGTTTTACTAAACGACAAAAGGGAATGTTTTTGTCGTACGTATGCGGTGAAAATGACTTCTCCGCCGCCATGACCATTATTTGAGTTTCAGATTCCTCTACAAGCCATACATTTTTTTAAAAAGGAAAATAAATACCATGTTTTAATTTTCTTTTATTATGGTATTTAAAATGGTTGTCATAATGTTTTTATATCAAAGTGTTTTATTGATATCTTGTTATTGAAAAGTGGAAATGTTATGTTTCCATTATGCTTGTTTTATGTGATAGAATTATGTTATGGTTCTTGGGAATTATTATGAAGACGGGTGGTTCCGTGATAAAATAAGTCCAGGTGAGCCCGATATAGCTCTCCAATGCATTGGGTAACACGAAGGATTGCAACGTTAAGGGTTCTCCGAAGAGATTTAGGGAATATTCTGTGATGGGTATTCCAAACGTAACCAAGAGGGTTACTCCCTACAAAAGAATGTTATGAATGCCTCAAGTTACCTTTATGTCTTATGATTTCTATGATTTATTCATGATTTGATGAGGTATGTTAAAGTGCCTTTTTATTATGGGTAAATTATGATTTCATTCTTATGTATATATGAACTCATGTTTCTTTTCTATATTTTTTTTAACCCTTACTGATTTTTTTATGCTCATCCCATGTTTTTGAAATGTTTTTCATAGGTCAAGGGAAGGGTACATGATATGATGATAGTGTCAAGGATGTGTAAAGAAAGAATCCATGTTTTATTTTAAATATGTTTCCGTTGATGGGAAAAATGAATACTATCTTTTATGTAACCAATTTGTATAAATGTGGAATGTAATGAAAGTTTTATGATCTAATTCTCTAAAACTCTAAACCTGAAAAGATCCGCAATGTGTAATCTTGTAATACCTCAAGATTAAGTATGGTTTAATGCTGGGGCCTTATACCGATCCCCATTGAGGACCACCAATATAAATAACTAGACAATTAAAAATAGGAAACTACCCTCATTCTAGTTGATGAATCCCATTGTGCAATTAGATGGAAAAAGGCAGAAGTATATTCCTGCTCACTCTTATGAAGTTAATTGGTCAAATATGATTGAAAATTAAGCAACGTTCAAATTCAATAAACAAATATCCAAGCCTGTCGTTCAAATAGGGTGGAATACTATATGCAAGCACATACCGATCTCGACCAAGATGAATCCCATAATCCAAATTGATTGTAAAATATCAATGAGAATATATAGGTTCCAAGTAATACTCAAAAATATTGTTAGCTATATAGGGTTTAAAATAATAGGTATTAGTATATCTTTTCTAACGTATATGATTCCCATCAATGAAATATGATTGGAAAAAAATATAATAAATGAAAATTTCTTATGGATGCATTTCAATCCCATCAGTCAAATTTGATGGAAAAAAATGTGAAGATGCAAATATGTAAGAACTCGAACTCTCTTTTCAGGTATGTTCTTCCTTTTTTGGTGTTTTTGAGAAAAGCTGAGTTTCTGGAAATTTTTGATGTACACACCGTGTACTTCGACACCACTCGAGGCCATGTGTTGGCTGTGTCATGACCATGCACACAGCTATGTATGGGTGATGTGGAGGCTTCCTAAAGAGGAGTACAGAAAAGGAGAGTGCACGCCATATACTTCAAAATTTAATGCCATGTACTATGTTTTTTCATTAAATGTACCGGGGTCGCATCTAATCGTTGGAACATGCTTCTTCTCTAGCTTCTTTGAATAAGAGCACCCCATATGGCTGGAACATCTCCAAGTGCCTATTCCTCTGTCCATTCACCAAATTGACTGTCTTTGATCGCGTTGGAACCACAGCGGTATGCTCTTCCTTCTTCTAGAGCATCGTTTTCCAATTCCTCTTATTTTACAGGTTATTGTGGGTTTAACATTTTGTGCGTTTTCATAGAGATACAACGTTATAAGGAGAGTCAAGCCCTGTGGATCAAGTATATTTATCTCATAGCATCAAGGTAGGTGGTTTGTGCCTTTCCATTCAATTTCCTTGAGTATTATGTGAAAATTCCATCAATACCCCTGAATGGGGTATTGTGTGATTACTTATTTACCCCTGTTGTTTTTCCTTCCATTCTTGTATGCTTGTGTAGAGGTAATTTGGCTATGTATGAGGATATTTTTCTATTCTTGGATGTTTTTCCCATGCCTTGTTCTGTTTACAACATTTTGGTCTTGTTCTGCCTTTTCTCGTTAAACCTATTTTCCAGCCTCGTGACTATAGGATGGAGTATTATTCCCTAAGATTCTTGTCATTCTATAGACTAGTAGGCCAAGTATTTACATTGGTTTACATTGTCCGTATAGTTTTATTATACACCGACTAACATGGGGCCGTGAGAACCTTGTGTTATAGACTGAAGGGGGATAGACCAAGTGGGCTTCCTCAGAGATTCTAGGACATTATAGACTATAGGGGATAGACTGAGTGAGCTTCCTAGAGAGTCATGGACATTATATATTACAAGAGGTTAGACAGAGTGATATTCCTCATTGATTCATGAGCTTTATAGACAACATGAGGATAGTCCGAGTGAGCTTCTTTAGAGCGCCCTTGTTTTTTTTGAATTTCCAAAAACCACTCTAGGCTATAGGAGGAATTGACAGAGTGAGATTCCTTACAGAGTCTTTGATTGACCTGAGGCTATAGAAGGAATTTACCAAGTGATATTCCTCAGAGAGTCTCTAGATTTTGGGGCTATAAGTGTAATTGACCATGTGATCATCCTTACAGAGTCCCTGACTACCTTAGACTATAAGGGGAATGGACTGAGTGTTCTTCCTCAGAGAGTCTTATAATTTGTATGACCAAACCATAGGGGTTAGGCTGAGTGTAATGTCGATAGGGTTGTTGGAATATTTTTTATAGGAATCCCACAAGGAAGTAATATAAAAGGGAATTGATTGTGTGGTCATCCTCAGAGAGTCCCTAACTAACTTAGACTACAAGGGGAATTGACTGAGCGTGCTTCCTCAGAGAGTCTTATAATTCATGTGACCAAACCAAATTATTAGGATTATTGTACTACCCAGAGGGTTTTTGGTATTTCATGTATAGGACCAAAGGGGATGGTCGTGTGTACTTCCTAGAGGGATTCCTGTTTATGGTTAGCTATTTGCTTCACTGCTACTTTTTGATCTGTGGATTGTTTACTGTTGTGTATAATATTGTTTACTGGTTACTGTTAACTGCTTACTGGACTATTACCAGCCATATGCTCACTGACTGTTAGGCATAGATCTTCGAGTGGTTGCCTACTGGGATTTAGTCTCACACCCTGGGAAAGCACCTTTTGACTTTAGGTACATTATTGCATTGGAGAATGAGAGCATGTGACCAAGCCAAGGATTGCGATACTGAGGAGCTTCTTATCTGTTTTAACTTTCACTTTAGTTTAGTGTTGTGTCTAGCATTATGACTTGTTTGGCTGCATTCCTTGACATATCTATCATGCATCATTTCATATAAATATATATATGTGTGCACCAGTTGTCGATTGTTTTAGTCTTTCGTTGTTTATTGTTGTTTGATATTTACTACTTCCTCTATTGTATGTGTTGTTTATTTCTGTTGCGCACTCTTCCAATGATGGAATAGTTTTCCCACTGTCACACCCAAGGCCCTCACAGCTAGTCGGTAGCCTCTAGCGTTTGGGGAAATTTGTTTGAGGCTATGTGACTAACCGGGTATGGGGCGCCCCTGGGTGGCTTCTGGAACCGGGACATTACAAAGTTATATCAGAGGGATTCTTTTCTCTTGACATACTCTTTGAAGCCTATAGCCAAGGATAGGACGGAATAGATAATTGGTAATAAGTTGTGCCATGGAGTAGCTAACCCGTGTACAGGGAAAAGCTATACTACCTCATTTATTGCAGTTTTATTGGTTTGCACTATTACAATTGATTTTATTTCACCATTGGGTGATTCACATGCTTTGTGTTGTTACCTTTGTTGTTATTACAGTTCTATTTCTATGGAAACCAGATGAGATGAGGGTATGCCATATCAAGCATCATATAGGCACCTGTTCGAAATCACATTCCATGCATTCTTTCCATGCTATCTAGGATACATTAGTGATTTCCTGTTGTGGTGATAGACGTTGTGTAGATTATACATGTTGTTGTGATAGATGCTTTGATAAAAACTCTTCTTTTTGATAGATAATTTGTTTGTATAGTATATTTCCTAAATGGATGCCAAACAATGGTTTTTGAGGTGTTATGGGCACTCATGGACCAGAATTTTGTGGATCATTGTCCGGATGCATTGTTATGACTTGTATACGATGTCAAGCTTTGATTCATGGGGAGTATGGGCCCTCAAAGATCGTAATTTGGAACCTTAACTCTTTTTTATGTGTTTTAAGGGCTTTGGGGCTGTTTTTGAGCTACTACCAGGAAAAACTAATAATCCACAGTGTGTAATTTGTTAATACACACTGTGTAGTTTTTAAACCATGTCACTGATTATGTGTGAAGAACCACGGGGTTGTGAAAAAAAATGTTCAAGAGCACGCTGCGTATGGTAAGTACATGCCGTTTGGTAGTAACTGTGTGTCTACCCATGTGGCTAACGAAAAGGATAGATAAAAAATCAACTATACACATCATGTCTTATTACCACACCCCATGCCCTATAACCTATGTACCCGACTATGTCACGAACAACGCGGGTCGTGGAAAACCATCAAGTACACGCCGTTTTCTCAGGGAGAACTCTGTGTAGAGTGAACCGTGTAACTAACAACATGGGTCATTGAATCCTTTTCTAGAAAAAACAATGTCCTTCGTGAACACACCATGTAGTCTAGGATTAATAGGACCATGTGGGTTAGACATGTTAGGAGACTCGGGTAGGGTAACAGAGTTCAAGTACACGTCGTCTGTAGGGACAACACACCGTGTGGTTGGGGTGTTACATGACCGGTTGTGGAAGAAGTACACGCCCATGTGAATGGCTTAAAATAACACACCGTGTAGTTTTTATACACACAGTGTAGTCATGTTTTGTAAAACATGAATGTTTATTTCTCTAGTTCCCCTATTGTACTCTTGTGTTCTCAGTATTTGATAATCCAAATATAAGGTGTGGTTTTACCTTTCAGAGTTATGCCACTGAAACGTCCTCCGGTTGTACGTCAGCTTCCAGACAGTGATCAGACATCATATATGGACGATCAGGGACCTCCTGCAGATTCTCCTGTTGTTCCAGCCTTGGTATCATAATTTATACCAGTTTTAGGCGCTGATGCGCAGTTTAGAGATTAAATTCTTAGGATGATGCAGACCTTCCAGGGAGCGCCTCCTCCAGCCCCGTCGATGGCAGAGTTGACACGGGTTTTTCAGTAGCTCTATCCTCCCACTTTCTCAGGGGATGGAGGACCTCAGCCTGTAGACTCGTGGCTAGAGGCCACACTAAAAATTTTCTAGCATTTGGAGATACCTCTAGAGAAGAGGGTGATGCGCGCTACATATATGCTCTAAGACTCCACCAAGAGGTGGTGGGAGGTGATCTCACAGTCAGGGAGCCAGCAGGGTATGCCTTGGGATGAGTTTCATCACATCTTCTACGATTACGTATACCCGGAGACCTTGAGGGGCGACCAATCGTAAGATTTCATGAGCTTAGAGGAGGGCACTCATTCTGTGATGGAGTATTCCTCTTGTTCCACGGAGTTGCAGCATTTCACGCCTATCATAGCAGGAGATGAGTTGTTCATTGAGTAGATGTTCGAGGATGGTATGAGGAACGACATCCACCCGTAGGTGAACGTCTTTAGGATGACTTTGATATCATCTATCGTCAACCGGGTGCTGATCACAAAGCGCAATCTGAGGGATTCTGGAGTAGTGAGAAAAGGTGGTTCGACATCTAGAGTCAGTGTTCCTCCTACTGATAGCAGGAAGCACCACAGGGAGTCTACTTGAGGAGATCAGGGTAGGAAGAATGTATCATCGGGTGGCCAGGTGGTATGCTACCAATGCGGTAGGAGCGGGAATACTAGGCCTCAGTGCCAGAGAGACCCGATGAAGTACTGATCTTGCAGCAAGATGGGACATCTTCAGAATTTTTGTCAGATATTTTCACCTACAACTGGTGGTAGGGGTTCTTCTATGACCCCGTGTTCAGGAGAGGCATCGCCAGTTTCTCACCAGTCTGTGAACTGGAGTTATTCTGGCCGTGCGGGATGAGTTGGAGGTCATGGTCGTGGTGGTCTATCAGTAGGTTAATAGCGACAATAGAGTGGATCATCTCAGAGTGGTCATCCATGGTCTCATGGTCGCGGTACAGGACATACATTCAATATGGATCTAAACCATCAGTAGAAGGATCCCAACCCTTCTATAGTTCGAGGTACGATCATAGTAGCCTTAATTTTTATCTTCATCTCTTTTCGATACTGGTTTTATGAATAGTATTACCTCTGTTGCTGTTCTGGAGAGCCTTGAACTCAGCTTCTTTTCCTCTGCCGATACGTTGACTCTAGAAACACTAATGGGGACTAGACTGGTAATTGAACATCAGTGCAGAGAGTTACCTCTTGATGTTGTATTGTGTCACTTCTTATGGGACCTCTATGTCCTAGAGATGACGAGCTATTATGTCATTCTAGGAATATACACGTTAGTTCCCTTTCAGGAAATCGTTGATTATTTTTGTCATAGGGTGAGTTTCATAACACCAGAGGGTGAAACTTTTCTTCATAGAGGTAAGTGTGATGTCCATGCGAGTCGAGCAGGACCCGAGCATCATGGGCTAGGTGGAGTTATAACCCAGATCGCTAGTCATTATCTGGATGACTAGGGGACTTCACATTTAGACTTTCCTCCAATGGTGGTTCATTTCAGGGATGTCATTCCAGATGATTTCTCATGTGTGCCTCCATAGAGAGAGGTAGAATTTTTTATTGAGCTCGTTCCAGGAGCAGCACCGGTGTCCATTCCTCCCTATAAGATGGCTATACCCGAGTTACAGGAGCTCAAGAAGTAGTTGGAGGAGTTGCAGGCAAATAGTTTCTTCCAACCTAGTACTTCTACTTGGGGTTAGCCAATCTTGTCTACGAATAAGGCAGATGATACCCTCAGGCTTTGTGTGGATTATCGGAAGCTAGACTAGTTTACGGTCAAGAACCGATATCCCTTACTGAGGATCGATGATCTCTTTGATCAGCTTCGAGGTGCTCGGGTGTTCTCAAAGATTGACTTGAGATCCAGTTATCATCACTTGTGCGTTAGACCATATGATATAACCCTTACTGCTTTCTGGAGTAGGTATGGTCAATACAAGTATATGGTTATGTCATTCGGTCTCACAAGTGCGCCTATAGGTTTCATGGAACTGATGAACCGATTGTTCCATCCAAACATAGTTTCCTTCGTGGTGGTTTTCTTGAAAGAAATATTGGTGTAATCTCACACTCAACATGACCATGATAACCATCTTGAGATTGTTTTGAGTACACTGAAAGAGAATTAGTTATACACTATGCTCTCGTAATGACACTTTTCGATGGACCATATTCACTTATTGGGTCATGTTGTCTCAAAGACAAAAGTTTTATTGGACCCATAGAATGTGAGAGCTGTAGTTACTTGGGACCAGCAGAAGAATTTATTTGAGGTGCGGAGTTTTCTAGGGATAACTGGATACAATAGGCCTTTCCTACCGAACTTCTAACGCCTATTAGAACCACAGACAGGTCTGACCAAGAAAGGGAGAGGTTCCTATGGTCAAATTCTTGTGAGTCAACCTTTTAGGAGCTGAAAGGGAGGATGATGTCAGCACTGATACAATTCTTTCCCGAGTTAGGAAAGAGCTATACAGTTTATTGTGATGCTTAATGTATTGATCTAGGAGCTGTGCATATGAAGGGAGATGGATTCATTGCGTTTGCATCTCAGAAGTTGAGGCCACATGAAAGGAACTACCTGATTCATGATCTAGAGTAGGCAGCAGTTGTTCATGCCTTACACTATTGGTGAAATTATCTTCTGGGAGAGAATTTTGTGGTTTTCACTGACCACAAAAGTCTCAAGTACATCTTCACTCAGCATGATCTGAATCTGAGACAGCGTAGGTGGGACGAGTATCTTCAGTCCTTAGACATTGAGATTGCCTATACACCTGGAAAGGAAAACAAAGTGGCTAACGTGTTGATCCAGAGAACTCAGATATAGGCGGTTCAAGAGGACAGTAGTGAATGGTACCTTATGGTTCTATTCTCTGAGATGCATCTGGAAGTGCACGACAGACAAGGGCCAACCTTTCTATCATTAGTAGATATAACCTCTACACTTCGTGATTGGGTACAGACGAGGAAGCTATCAGACTCCGAAGGGCTAGTCCTGCGGGAGAGTGTGTCAGGAGAGGACCCTCTTCCTTGATGGAAAGTGGGAGAGGATGAGATCTTGTGTTTCTAGGGATGCATATGGGTTCTATCAGACATACACAAGGGGTTGATGTGGGATTTTCATTCCTCTATTTGGGCAGTTCATCCTGGCATCACCAAGATTTATCGTGATCTACACCGCTAGTATTGGTGGTCAGGTATGAAAAGAGATGTTGCTAGTTTTTTGCTAAGGAGTTCCATATATCAGCAGGTGAAAGCAGATCAGAAGTGCCCAACATGTGTTTTACAGTAGTTACCCATTCCAGAGTGGAAGTGGAATGATGTCACGATGGATTTCGTGACCGGTTTACCGAGGTCACCTCGAGGAAATTATTTTGTTTTGGTTGTCATCGACAGACATACGAAGGTTTATAATTTCTTGCTGATCATGGAGACCATCAGTGTTGATAAGCACAGATGGATGTACATACGAGAGATTTTATGTCTACATTGAGTTCCACACTCCATTATATAAGACAGGGATGTGTGTTTTACTTATCGGTTCTGGAAAGCGCTTCAGATGGATTTGGGTACATAGGTACTTTTGAGTAGAACATATCATCCCCAGACAGATGGCCAGTCCAAGCGTATGATTCTAGTTTTTGAGTATATGCTCCGAACATGCATTTTGGACTTTGGAGGTTCTTAGGAGAAGCATATATCTCTTATCAAGTTCTCCTACAACAATAGTTTTCCAGGGACTATTCAGATGGCACCTTACAAGGCTTTGTATGGTAGGCCATACCGATCACCTTTATGCAGGCTGGAGGTATGAGATGCAGAATTTTTGGGAACTCTTCTTCTTCAAGAGACCTCAGAGGAGATAGAGTTGATTCGGAAGAGGATGGAAACGGCACAGTCTCGATAGAAGTCTTATACTGGTCAGTGGAGATGACCTCTGGAGTTCGAGGTCGGGGATCCGATTTTCCTGTGTGTTGCACTGAGGTTGGGACACAAGTGGATTCAGAGACAGTGTAAGTTTTCACCAAGGTATTTAGGGCCATTTGAGGTGTTGTAGAGAGTTGGGACGGTTGCCTATAGATTGATGTTACTTCAGAGGTATCGAGATATGCATGACGTCTTCCACGTTTCTCAGCTCTGACGTTACTTTTCCGACCCGTCTCATGTCTTTCATCATGAGGAGGCTGAGCTCGAAGCGGATGTATCGTTTGAGGGGAATCTTATCTGAAATTTGGATCACAGTACGAAGATTCTCCTTGTATAGTCTGTTATTCTGGTACTGTTTCTATGGAAGGACGAGCGAGTATAGGATGAGACTAGTGAGAGGGAGGCTGATGTACGATCACAATGGCCAGAGCTGTTTGGGGGTTTTTTTATACGCCTTGCCAGGGAAATTCGGGAACTAATTTCATTAAGGGGGAAGTTTGTATGAACCTGAACCTTCTTTTTAGTTATGTTCTTCCTATTTCTGGTTTTTTGGGAAAAGAGGTGTTTTTTAAAATTTATGAAGTACATGTCGTGTACTTTATAAGTACATGCCGTGTACTTTGACGCAGCTCGAGGTCGTGTGTTGGTCGTTTCATGACCATGCACACGACCATGTAGGGGTGATTTGGAGGCTTCCAAAAGCATAGTATGGAAAAGGCGAGTACATCCCCTATACATTTTTTTTCATTAAATGGATTGGGGTCACCTTTAATCGATGGAACACGCTTCTTCTCCAGCTTCTTCGACCGAGAGCATCCCGTACGACTGAAAATTCTCCGAGCCCCCATTCCTCCATCCATTATCTGAACTGACCGTCATTGATCGTGTTAGAACTGCAGGGGTAAGCTCTTCCATGTTCAAGAGCTTCATTTTCCAATTCCTCCTCTTTTGAAAGTTATCATGGGTTGAACGTTTTGTGCGGTTTCATAGATCTACGACATTATAAGGAGATTCAAGCCTCTTGGTTAAATTATATTGATCTTCTAGAATCATGGTTGGTGGTTTGTTCATTTTTGTTCAATGTCCGTGAGTATTATGTGCAAATTCTACTAATACCCTTGAACGGGGTATTGTGTGATTAGTGTTTTACCCCTGTTTTTTTTCCTTCCTTGTTTGTATGCTTGTGTATAGGTAATTTTTCTATGCATGTGGATATTTTTCTATGATTGGATTTTTTGCCCATGTTTTGTTCTATTTACAACCTTTTGGTCTTGTTCTTCCTTTGGCCGTTATACCTGTTTCACATGCCTTGTGTCCATAGGATGGAGTATTGTTCCCTGAAATTCTTGTTATGATATAGACTGGTTAGCCACGTGTCTCTATTGGTTTACTTTGTCCCTATAGCATTATTATGCACTGACTGTCACGTGGCTGTGAGAACCTGGTGCTATAGAATATTGGGGAATAGACCGAGTGAGCTTAATCAGAGAGTCTTGGATATTATAGATTATAGGGGATAGATTGAGTGAGCTTCCCAGAGAGTCTTGTACATTATAGACTATAGGAGGATGGACCAAGTGAGAATCCTCATAGAGTCTTGATCTTTATAGACTATAGGAGGATAGACTGAGTGAGCTTCCTCAGATATTCTTTGTTTTGTTTGAATTTCCTTAAACCACTCCAGGTTATAATAGGAATTGACCGAGTGAGCTTCCTCAGAAAGTCTATGATAGACCCGAGGTTATAGGAGGAATTGACAGAGTGAGATTCCACAGAGTGTCTCTAGAACATGGGGCTATAAGAGGAATTGACCATGTGATCATCATCTGAGAGTCCCTGACAACCTTTGACTATAAGGGGAATTGACTGAGTGTTCCTCCTCAATGCGTCTTATAATTAGTATGACCCAACCAGAGGGGTTTGGCTAAATGTACTGCCCAGAGGGTTGTTTGTATTTCTTGGATAGTAACAGAGGGGATGGCCGTGAGTACTTCCTAGAAGGATTCTTATTTGTGGTTAGCTAGTTGCTTTACTACTGCTTGTGGATATGCAGATTGTTTACTATTGTTTATCATCCTGTTTATTGGTTACTATTTAGTGCTTACTGTACTATTACCTGCCATATGGTCACTAACTGCTAGGCACAGATCTTTAGGTAGTTGCCTACTGGGATTTAGTCTCACATCCTCTTGGGGTCATGATTTTGGGCACAAATAGATTATATTGTTGCAGCTATAGACACGGGAAAGTGCCCATCGACTTCATGTAAAAGATTTAATTGGAGCGTGACAGCATGGACCAAGCCAAGGCTTGTGATGCTGAGGAGTTTCTTATCTATTTTATTTTTCACTTTAGTTTAGTGGTGTGTTCAACATTGTGACTTGTTACGCTGCTTTCCTAGTTATTTGTGTCATGCATCATTTCATATATATATGGGTGCTCCAGTTGTTTATTGTTTTATTATTCCACTGTTTATTGTTGTTTGATATTTAGTACTTCTACTATTGTATGTGTTTTTTATTTCTACTGCGTACTCTGCCAATGTGAGCATAGTTTCCCCACTATCACACCCAAGGCCCTTGTTGCTATTCGGCTACCTCTGGCATTTGGGGAAATAAGTTTGAGGCCATGTGACCAACTGGGTATGTGGCGCCTCTAGGTGGCTTCTAGAACTGGGACGTTACAAAATACTTTCTCACAATTATGTAGCAGTCCAGTCAAATATGACAAAAATTTGAAAAAATATTGCATATCCCTATTGTAAATAAGGGAGAGATTCATATCTCATCGCCCACACACAAAAACTGCCAGTAACAACCAGAAGGAAATTGAGGAATGGAGCAGTCACATATTCCTTCACCTATTTCATAAAAGACATAAATTACCATTCCTTCAATAGAAATCTCTCAACCCTTATTACCAATGGTGGAGGATAATACATAAATTACTGAACATATCCTACAGATCATTAATGATGTAATCACTCCTGCATCAATATCAAGGATTTGAGCCCCCAACCGTGAATCCCCATGTGATTTAACTCATCCAGATAATTGGTTGGTAACTAAATAGTATTCACAAATATCTTCTCTCATCCAAGGGGTTTGTCAGTAAAACTGTATGATAAATGGACAACATGAGAGGGTGGAAATGAATTTTCCAACCAGGGGACACCAACCCCCTTCAGTTGCAACCCGGTGGTCGGAATATTTCAATTCGATAACATAGGAAGCTTTCTGGAATATATCTGAAACCCCATAGGATCTACTAGAATAGGAACTCATATATAAAATCCATCGGCCAAAGTAAGGAGACCCAGTTTCCCACAAGAGAGAACCCAAAAATCAATCATTCAAAAGGAAACTAGAATATGAAGATAATATTCATGGTACAGATCTACTAGAATATGCATTTCATGATTCTATCAAACACCTATAATATATGGATCAATATCCTACTCATCAATTAATAAATAATAGAATATATATTTATCGTTTTTACATTCTCCTTGTGACATTTTACGGCTAGATTTGGATGTCCTCTCTAGAGCATAGGCCGTGAAGGCCTTCTTCCAGGACACAAATTGCTCAATTAGGAGTTCTTATCTCTTTATTAGCATATTGGTATCACACCTCATGGTATGTTTATAAAATAGAAAGTTGTTTATCCCATTATTATAGTCCACCCATATGGTCCTACAAATGGTATATACATCAGTAATTCCCATTGTGGCTGGACATCATGCATTGATGGTAGTCCTCATCCAAATAGAACATACTAAGAATTTCATCCATGCAAAGACATCAAATACCACGAAGGTCCTCCACTTAATGTCATCCAACCAGAAGGAACTTCCTCTTTTATTCACTATAGAATTTATTCTGATAGTCATACATCATGTTGTGGTGGTAGTCCTCTCAATGATGGCGCCTACTATGAAGGTTCTCCAACAGTGACATGAAATAGAATGAAGTTCAACCCCTTTCTCTCATCCACCCTGAAGGTCCCCCCAGGGTATACACTGTAGCAGTTATCCCTATAGTCATACATCCAATAGTTATGGCAGTCCTCACCATGATTTCACTAACTGTGAAGGTACTCCATATTGTGACATCAAGAAGAAATATAGTTATCCAATTTTCATTGTCCACCCAAAAGGTCCTCCCTAGGGAATACATTGCAAAAAATTTTCCTACATTTAAGAATCAACAATTAACTATATTACTCACCATTGTGGATTGAGTTGATAGGGTCCTCCCAACAGTGACACCTAATTTCACCATGGAGGTCCTCCCCTTTGTTGGTTAAATCTAATAAGGCAGTTATATGGTGAGGCACTTTGAGCAGTACATTGAACCATTTATGAGACCCTATAATGAAAAGTGACACACTTTATCAACTAGGAGATGAACAAGAACCATGATAATTCACTAAGAGACCCTCAATATTTTCACATTATAATGAGACCCCTACAACCCCCACTACATGCGACATGACAGTCCAGAAGATTCAATGTTGGGATAATCCAGTAGAGGAGTCTCTCACATAATAACAAAATGTCATGTTACTCATTAGAAGACGATTGGTCAAGGATGATATACATGTTTTGTTATATCCCTCAACCACTTATTTGTTCTAAATTCAATGGATGATTTTAGAATATTTTAAACAAAATAGTCTTCTCAATCACTAAAAAAATCTGAACTACCCAAAAGGAAAATTATTTCATTGAAATGTGTATGCAGACCATGTCATAATATTTAGGAAGATTCGTCATCAAGTTGAATTAAAATTCCATCCATCTATATTAAGTCCATAATCAGAGAGGTGTTGAAACTATATCTAGTTGACATGCATCAATGAATTCCATATGTTGCATCATCTAGTTTAATATGCCATGCATGATGTTCATATTCAATGATGGGGAGAGTATGTGACTCTACATTTCACCCAACACCCTATCAAGTAGAACCCAAGTCATATGGGATCCTAAAATTTCATTCTCCAATGGAGTCTATAAGAAAATATTTCATATAGGAAATTAATCATGTTTTACAAGAATCATTCATGAATAAGTATCAAAAGTGTAAGCCCAATTAGAGAGAGCCATCGAAAAAATCTTGATTTGGGAAACTATGACCATTCATAAGGCTTCACACTTAAGGGAATATAATCTCAAAGCAATGCAAATGTTATTGGAATTAAATGGATTACATGTAGACCTGAAAACATATTTTACTCATGCTAGAATTTATGAGATCAAGAGAATGGTGACAACACATTAGTTGTCAATGTATGGGATCATCACCATAATATATGGATTGGGGAAGATTTAATAAAAAATTCCTCTATATGGTCAAAAAACATAGGGAGAGGCACAAAACCAAGAGAATTGGAGAAAAAAAAATCCATGGGGATGAGGGAATTTTTACCTTGAACACCCCCTCAAATTTTTTCCCCATATAGTGATGTCGATAATATAGAATATATCCTAGATAACCCCACATTATGATCTATACCCCCAGAAGGGATATGTATAAATATGATACATAAAGGTTACCTTGAAATCAACCTTCACTAAAAATCTAAAAGAGGCTCCAAAAATAGAAGTGAGTGGTCTGGTAAAGGTTATGAACAACCCTACAATCATTATATAGTCTATAAAATTCCCACAATTCATTTTGATTTGGTCACTGTAATTGAAATCCATTGCACAAATGAGATCAAATATATTGAAAAATTATATGATAAAGGAGTTGACGGTTCCATCTAGGAGTTAATCTAAATCTATAATGAATGTGTTCTCACATAGAAACTAATAATCTCCCTAAATTTGGGTTCTCCCACAATCAATCAGACATTACCGCCTCAAAGAATATATACAAGGGAGAAAAATATATAAAAGAACATATAATTCCAAAATCATAGTCTTGATGATTATGACCATCCTATGTTAAATGAATTATTAACCTGGAAGGTATAACAAATGAAAGGGATGAGGTGAATAAATGCCACATTTCTCTAACGTAGTGTTCCTATTGTATGTGCCCCCCATTAACACGTTCAATATAAACATCCAGCAGGTATTCCTTATCTATATGGATTAATCTCATAAAATTAATAAATGGTCAGGATAAATCCCAATTTAGTAATAGGACCATCACATCAACTAAAACCAGTTATGAAAAATATCATTATTTCTCTCCATTAAGTAGAAAACCGTAATTTTTTTAGTAAATCCATAAATGATTTCCCTGACCAGATATTATCCTCTCACATAATGGTAGAACTGACACATCAAATCCTTCCCATTTCTACATGTTTCCATGCTTGGGTACAATATAACAATCATCATGTACATATCCACACCATCATGGCATTGGAATCTCAATAAGAAAGTGTGAAAAAATGGAGTTCACTAGTGCATTCTGAAAGGAATCCAAACCTAGACTGGTGTGTGACACCCCACCACCACTATATTTCTATAGAGATATATTTCTAGTGATTAATTGCTTAGGTGACCAATAAAAAAATTACACATTAAAAATCCCATTGTGTACCCATGATAGGAAAATTAGAGAAAAAAAGCAGTGAAGCTTAGATGCTTCATGTGATCCCTACATGGGAAATACATCATATGGAATTCTAGTATTCCATCTCAGTAAATCACATGATTATATGACATCCATCATAAGTTCCTCTTTATGTTATGCACAACTATATATAATACAAAAAATAGCTTCTTTTTGAACTACATACATCCATACAATGAAAGAGTCTCTGATATCATCACTAGATTGAATTAGATGATATAGTTCCTGAACAAATGGATTCCCTATGAGGACATTCCCAATCCATGCCTTGATAACATCAGTAAGTTTCATTTAATATAGAAACTCTCAGTGAAATATATATGTTGGTGTTGGAATTTATTTTATATTTAACAATGAATGGAGGACTATAAATAATTCATTAAGGGAACATCCAGGATAACCCCACCAGTCTTGGGGAAAAGATATGGAAAGGCGAAGGAGACATCAGTCACACTTAATCCAAACCTCACTCCCACACCAGCTCCAAAGTATAAACTATATCATTCAAAAACCAATGGAAATAAAATGTGACCCTCACCAATATAGGATGGGCCGAGGGAACCTATATTAAAAAAATTTTAGGAACAAATTAATAATGTTTTCTTTTCAAATATGATCATGTTCATAGAAATATTGTGTCCACTAGGGACTGTGATTTAATTCATCTTTCATTGATGAAAATGGTTGATGAGGTGGGTCATGATGACTAGAAGGATTATTGTCCCATTCTATAGATATTGGGAAACACCAATCAATATTGTCTAATCATTAAGGACCACCTATAGAAAATGATATATCATATGGAATTAAAACTATTATTTCTGCTAGCTAATGTGGATTATGATTCCACTACTTACCCTATGTTAGGAGGACAATGTATATAAGTTTTTAGTATAATGTAACAGATGTTTGATATATTTATTACAATAAAAACCATCAAAATAGATTGTGGAATTATCCAATAATGTTTTAAATAAACAATTATTCCCTCAGATACTTCCAGTATAACAATGATGATACCATTAGAACAATAAATCTTCGAAGGATAGCCCTTAAAAAACCATCTTGTATCGATTCAAATATATATATAATAATAGGATGAATGAAAACAACAAAGAATGCTGGAATTGACACTCTTATATTTAATACACACTAATCTGAAACAATGTGCACCACCAAGCCGAATGGAAGCACCAGAGATAATCACCCTAGTAGAGTTATAATAAGAAGAGGATTTGATTTTTGGTTCCATTTGTGGTATTGAAATAATGGATCCCATTGATGATGATAAGTATGGAAATTAATGCATGTTCCCCATACTCAATTGGAGGACTAGCGATAGATACCAATTGATACAAGGATACCAGGGTAGATGCAGTTGCATAGGAGCCTAACATCTAGAGGGACCAATTGTCAAACTGTAAATGTTTCAAAAACATGAAGAACATCCCTTCAATTGTTCCAATAAAAATAGGGAAATAAATATGAATTTTCTATAATACACTATTACCATATCACTCTAGAATATAAATTACATGAATAACATGTATTATATTTCCCTTATTGAGTAGGAAGTCCTGCCTGACCTGACCCACATAGGATAGGAGTAACTTCATCTATTGTTGTGTGGGCTAATCTATCTTCATCGAATAAGAAAGACCCTAAATCGACCTGTAAAATAAAATCCCCACACAGGTAAGTAGTTTAATGTAGAAAAATGGTATGAAACAATGAAATAATTATGCTCAGTTCATGCCCTACTATCAATCATGGATCCCTTTTGAATATCAAAAGACCATAGGGAAGAACTCACAGACGAATTTCTAAGGCCACAGTAGTTTGATGCTGAATTAGTAGTTTTAGAGGTTCATCCAACAGATCCTGGTTTTACATAATTCCACACAGTTACATACTTCACAAATCAAGATAAAAAAGTCATTATACAATAAAACATTGGAAAAATTTATTTGCTTGAATGTATAAATGGGGTTTATGATTAATATGTATTCATTGACAATGGGTCTAGAGTTAATATTATTTTAGTATGAACACTTCACTTTTTGTTCTATAATGAATCAATCCTAGTTCTTTCCTCTATTACATTGTATGTATATGACAAAATATAGTATAATCCATTGTGTTATATCAAACTAATGTCCCAGTCTAGAGACCTCATTGCTGACTCAAATTTTTTATACATTATTAGATCATGACCATCAAAATATTTCAAGGTAGGCCATTATTTTATCAACACACAACAATCCTATAATCTCACCATCAATGTATCAAATACATCATCAATTGAAAAAAAGTAATGATGTATGACAATATGGACCCATTTTATACCTATGAATTTAATTATATCGACATAGGATTCAATCACGGGGAGGGGAAATAACTTCTGGTTGCTGGTATTGAATGGGTCAATACACTGAATGGTCTGGGAATGATCCAGAGTGTCCCCTTCAGACAGTTGAAAAAATAGTATATTCTCATTTCCAACCAAATTGAGAATATAATAAAAAATTCATTTGCATATTCATAAATATTCCATATTTCAGTCATGACTATTTATTATAAAAGTGTTTTAAAATCATTACACTCTTTTGAAAATAGTGAAATATTGTATTAAAATTCCATTAATCCATCCCCAGAGAACCGTTATAACCCTAACATAATCAATGAGGTATATGGGTATGTCTCATCACCCAAGGAGGAGGACGACACTACCCCACTCCCACACCATCTTCTCCTGAGTTACAATATGATCTTGTGATGTTAGTTAGGTAGGCAGAAGACACATCATATTTAGAATACAAAGATATCGAATCCACTCTCAAATATATTGAAATCAACCCGATACATGTGTCCTCATCATAATAGGAACAAGAAGATGAATATGGGTAAGGAATATCTAAAACCATTTATGGGATCAATGAAATAAATCTATGATAAAAAATATGACCTAAGATGCACCATAATTATATAGGACAATTATTTCAAAGATAAAGAAGTATATATATGATTTTTTATGCAACACCAAGATATATTTTCATATAATAACATCTAAATTTTAGGTGTCAATCTAATGGGGGATACTCACAATTTGGGTCTACCAAATGAATACTGGGGCTAAAAAATCTTAATAAAGTATGAACCTGACACATGATTCCAAGAATGATGTTGATGTTGATAAGATCATCAGATCCAACATCATTTTGGAGGTCCAATATTGTATTTTGAAGGCCAGTGTCTTCCCTGTCAATAAAAACAATACGAAAATTAGTGTTTCCATTATTTTTTGGGATTTTAATTTGAACATACCAAAGGATGATTCCCCAGCCATTATCACAGAACTACTGATCAATTCAAAAAAACAAATATCAGACTCTATCCATCATGGATGGACACCCAAAATATAGTCATATAGAAATGGACAATTAATATAAAGAAGAAAATCTCTTAAGATATTCTAGTGAGTATTTTTATATTAGTTCATTACACTTGGATATAAGAATTTTAGTACCACATAACAACATTCCATGCACCCTATATTCCAACCCTTCTTGGGAAGGTTCGATGAATGCTATGTTGATGATCTCTTGGTTATATATTGACAATTATTGTACAACCTATCATATCACGAAACTGAAATAAAAAAACTATTGCAACACAACATAAAAATAAGTTCGTTTAAATACTAATTCGGCATTAACTCTGGGATGTTTCCCAGATTCATCATATGCCATCATGGAACCAACATCAACCATGAGATGATAAAGAATAACTTTATCATAACACCTCCACATATCATAAATGATATGAGAGGAATTATGTGATGTTAATTCCACATCCGATGCTACATGTCCAACCTTAATGGAAAATGCGTTCCCTTCACTATGTTGATGAAAAAATAGGGTACATACATATGGATTGATTATTATCAAGAATAATATGGTGTTATCATGAAATAAATCATGAATTTACAGTGCTAATGCCAAATGTCAAACGAATATCACATTTGTTGTACGTTACACCCTTGGAGTTATCATTGACCACCTTCCATACAATGAAGACAAAAGATGATAGTGAAAATAGAATTTATTATGTCAACCAATCAATGATCAATGATGAGTCTCATTATTTAAATTTATAGAAGAGTTTATAGTGATAATATTTGTAGACCAAAAATTAAGGCACTATATGTAGACACATGAGTTTCATTTGGCCTCTCGTAGAAACCCTTTCAAACACATCCTAAATCATCTGATGTTGGTCAAGGACCTATCACAGTGCGCAGTCATAGTGTAATAGTTTTACTTCCAGTTCATGCATCATGAATCCATCAAACACCATCAATTAGTAGATATTATTAAAGAGAACCCTTCAGCAGAAATAACTCCATTGGTCAAATAAATTACCAATTTAAAATTTTTATCAATTCAAGAGGGGCCCATGATATGTTAAATTCATTTTGATGATGAATATAGACTATTAGAAAGAAATGTGATGGATTTTCCTAAACTCAATATAGTGGGGCTAGGAGTTGTAATCATATATTTGGAAAAGGAATTCCTACAATAATACTTCATCATTTTATAGCGATGAATGAAAAAGGAAGTATAATATTAAGAAATCATTGTAGGACTAGAGATGGTACTTCAGGTAAATGTCAATCACTTGAAGATAATATGAAATTTATAACTCATCATTAGGTAAGTTAAAACTAATTATGTTACAAAAAGAAATAGATAATCCCCACACTATGGAAATTCTTTGGACCAATGGAAGAACTCCCTTTGGAATCATTATTAACCAATGTCCTAGGGTACAAATATCCCTAAGACGACATCCTATATAATGAGTCCACAACCCTAGCCATTTCTGAGCTAGATTAAAGAGTCATCACCATTGATCATTGTAGGATAGTCTCACTATTCATTCAAATTTTCACGAATGAGATCAATGAAGTTATTCACCTCCCTAAACCACAAAATCCTTCCATATGTTGAGTTACATCAATTATGGACTACGTTGAAAAAAGGGAAATCACAATTAAGAGAATCATGAGAGATAATATCTAATGACGAATAAATAACATTTTCCTCTATGATGGATCGAAACTTAAAAAATAACCATATAAGAAGAGACACAATGGATTACTTCTCCAGTGCATCAATTGAAAAGATTCCACTTCCTTTGTAAAGTAATTCCATGTCAAAACCTATAGTTTCAAAAAATTAAAAACCAAAACTTACCATAAAATTAAAATGATTTGATTCTATTGTCCCACTATAATGTAAGACAACATTTAATTCACAAAAATGTTCCATTCCTTCCATGTTCATGACAATTTTATTCACCAACCCCGGGGATGCTACACCCATCCATGTACTACTGGAAATTTTCTATTTTGGGAATTAATATATTGAGACTACATCCTCCCTACACAACCAATATGTTTATGCACTTTCTTACTAGAACATGTTTTATCTCCATGTGGTATGAAGCTATATCCCTCAATGATTTTTGGTAAAGGAAAATTTCATGGATTTTTAAATATACCTCATCACTAGATATGGTGTCTCTCTAACAAAAATAATAGAAAAATACAACAATGTATACTCTTATGAATTGTAGGTTGTATATTAGGAGTTTGATATTAAGTCAAACTATTAATCCCACAAAAAATAATGGGCTAATAGATTGATAGAGCCCTTCAATAAGACAATATGGAAGATACATATTAGAATGATAGATAATGAAAAAAACTCTTTACCAAACAAGCTCATACACTCATTTTGGGTATACTAGACCATTAACTGGACTACCACACAGGTGACCCCATACATGTTAGTGTATGGGATGGTGGATGTCATGCCCATCGATGTAATTTCTATCATTCCATGTAGCCACCAGAGATCAATTATCCATGAGTGTGAAATGCCAGAAACGACTAGCTAGATTTGAGAGTCTATATAATAAAATATCTAATACCTTGATTACTATAGATTTCCACAAAAACTGGATCACAAGAGCCATAAAAAATATTCCACATCTGATATTTCATTGAAGGATAGATGATAATGGTCTATATAAATCCAATGATACCTAGAATAAAACCCAAAAATTTGGTAAAAAACTTTGAGAGACCATACTCTGTACATATGGTTTAATAAAATTGATATTATTCCATAATTCCAAAAGATAGAAAAATCTAGATGTTTCCCACCACACAAGGTTCTTGAAAGAACTAATTTTTCTAATTTCATTGAACCATCATCCTAAACGGACAAAAATAATCTCTATAAAATTAATCATCACTATATGAAGTTAAATTGTATTCCCTAGTCGAAACATCATGACATAAAAGTGCATGCATGCCTAATAAAGAACACATATTTGTTTTGTGGGGATTCATAGTCCTTTCTCAAATCATTTTTGTTATTCCACCACACCATGTTTATCCCTTATTAAAGGTTTACACATTTTTCCTGAACTCTATTTTGGAAAAACTGATGATGTTGGTCCTGATCAAATGACATTAAATTTCATGGTAGATGGTCCTGAAAATAGGACATTAATCTGTGTAATCATACATTATTGAATGACATTAAAAAACATGATTATTTGTCCACATTGTTGTAAAGTAAAATTTAGGATATCAATGAACTTGATACATGACATTAAAATAAATAAAAATCATTATTTCAATCAATTATTTTCTACACATGAGCAAGATCTATGTTAGAGAAAGATAAAAATACCATATAAACTTGTGAGAGTTGGATACATGTCAAGAATCAAATTTTCATGAACTATGTACATAATTATTACTATATTTATATTATCTGTCATGATTCATAGATTTTAAGTTGGGGTCCAGCGACTAAAAATAAATATTTACAATTTCCCCCTCCCAATGTTTTGGATAGACATGTGATATGAGCTATCAATTAGAACTACATGTGGCTGATTCCCATTCTATGGGATACCTAATCACTCCCAAAACTGATTTCGTGGGTCTAGTAATGTAATAAAAGAAAAATTCCCTATTTGTGTATGGGTCAAACATGCATTGAGAATTCCCATCTATAATTACATATATCATTATTTCTATCTCATGGGATACATATTTACTTCTTCAACTCTTATGTTAGGCCCAACCACACATTTACATTCATTTGAAAGATGATGTTCCTAATAGAAATTTTCATGATCATCCCTCTTCCCATTGGGATTATGTTTTATCCTATACTAAAAAAGGAGAATTGATATAGTAGAGGATTGTAAAATGAAGAGAATCTATGAAAATAAGGGATGAGGAACCATGAAAACTAGACCCAATCAATTACTCTTAGCATGTATAAATTTTTCTCAAAGATGAAAAGAGGGAATAAAAAATCAATCAACTATCTGCAAACTCGAAACACATATCTAGATAATCTAACAATGGGTAACATATTTCCTCTTTTTTATAAGAACCCTACATAGCACCACACAATGAATATGGACCACTACCCAGTGTCACAAAACATTACATGGAGTAAACTCATCCCTTTGTAAAAAAATGCTACATGGGTGTAACATGGCCCCCCAAAGCATCTCACTATTCTAGAAGAACATTGGTTTGAGTAGTCCAATGTTACATGGATGGTCCCCTCACCTATTTAACAATGTGATACATGGAGGGAACCCTATCCTGGTCAAGAACATATTATATGGAATAAGGAATCTCACGGAATTACATTCATTATCTCTCATCAATCCATTCCATTATTTCATTAGCCCTCATGTTTTTCCCTCTGCGAACCATTATATGGGAATTGGGCTAAGGAATCTTCCAAAGCCATAATAAATGTATAATATGATCATTGGGAACATCATCATGCCCTCTCATGTTTTCATTTCCATGGTAAGGGGTGTCGCGTGGGTAAACATTTAATTAAGGTAGACCCTAATAATATCCTTGGGATTACATTCCCATACTATCACAAGTTTGTAACATGTATTTATCATGTGATCCTCCCCATTCCAGGCAATAAACGAGTGGTTAACTCTAGTATATCAGTTCAATAGGGAATGAGATCCTACCCTATGGGACCAATTATAGGGAACTCCTCATAAGGTAATACGTTAGTAAATCATTCCTGAGGTCGAACATTCATCTTATTTTCTCTAGTTTAGTACGTAGGTTGGTGGTTCACCGGATGTGATTATACAATCTAGGAAAATAAAATATGTGACAGGTTCACTTGATTCCCTCTCCCCCTCCCTTTAGGAATTAAGACCTTATCCACTAGTCGATAGAGTGGACTGTGTGATCATCAGATCCAATACTTCCTCTTATTTCTCGCACCAATCATTACTCATGTGGCCTTAGAGTTTAGTGGTGATCATAACATCTATGTGGTCCCAATTCTAATGGGAATATTCCATGCCTAAGACCCAACCACCTTGGCCTTCTCTAGAGATGTAATCCTTAACAGCCACTTAAATGGGATTTCAATATATTACAATCCATAAAACCATATATCATGAATCATTTTTACATATCCCTAAATAATTATACCATCAAATGGGACTCTCATATAGAATAATACCTAATAATGTCTCCTAAAATTTTAATATTCTATGTGTAAACCCCAACCTAGTGAATTTTGTAGGCTTTGATTCCCTACTAATTGGGATGTGTAAGAAACCTCCCTATGGTCCAAACCCTATATTCAAATCCACCTTATTTTTCTATATTCTACATCCCCCAGTTGAGTCATATCTACCTAGGGGACCATATCTCACACAGGTTTCTTCAGGGCACATTGATATATATCCCACACCATCACTGGCCAGGAATCTCTCGCCCGATAATCCTAACAGCAAGACATTAAATGACATGGCTTGGTCCTTATCACCAAACATTAAAAGTCGATGTATTCTATTAAGTGTTACCAAACTACCTGGGCTATAATTACATTCATAAATATAGATATGAATTCCACCAATTGGGTTTGATCCCATTATTAAAATATATTCCTTCCCCCTGGATGGATGGACACTCTATAGAACCATATAAAATATCTTAAAACATGCATCAAAAAAATGAAAAATCAATGAATAAGGAATATATCAATAAAATTGTATAATTTATGGAGAACCATAGATAATATAGATATTTCTATCAATAGAGAACCTCAGACACATACATATGATTCCGAACCAATGTGTTTCCATAATCGATTGGTACCTAGGGGTTATCCCCACAAACATAAATATGAATGATAGTCGAATTAATTAACATATCTTAAATCTATATGAAATTAATTTAATAGGAAAATATTCCCCCTAAAGGGTGTGAAGAGTCTGACTTATCATCCTCTTGACCAATGTGAGTTCATAAGTGTCTTTTGCCTTGTTACCTAATGAATGTCTTATTTTATAAAGTAGGTACATAAATCATATATATTAGAAAAATTATGATTTTCCAAATACATAAACAAACTTGTTGCAAAATGTTAAAAGAAATTTTATCCAATTTTTTTGATTACAGATAATTCAACCCCAACAATAAATTACCCAAGAACAAATTGTTTTCATCGGGAACAATGTGAACCTAATGTGAGTGACACAACTGCCACACCTCCATAACATGATAGAAAAGATATAACATCAGTTCATCTATTAGACCATTCCATTAGTTAACAAAAAAAATTTCAAGTTAAAAATTAATATATAAACCACATAAAATAATGAATTTGTGACTAAGGCATAAATATCACAAAAATAAATGATAGATGACAAATCCACTTACATAACGTATTAACATTAGTTCTACACGTTTGAACATCATATATAATGAATATAAGTTTATTATAAATCAATGATAGAACCATATTGTTAGATATAATTCCATATATGATTTGGTTATTCATTTATATTACCCATTAATTAACAATTCCATGATTACATTACATTACTGTAAATATCGACCTTGTTTTTCATATATGATTTGACATTTTTTCTATATAATATCACATAGGCCATGATTTACATATTTACAGAATTTAAAACATTAATTATATATTATTAATAATCAATATATAAATATTTATTATAATCATTAGAATATAGATATGTTAAATGGTATACACCACCCATAGATACGGTAAGTCGTACATACGCATGAATGATGTTCCCATTTTCTGGTTGTATTGAAATAAATAAAGACAATAATATATATATATATATATATTTCATTATTATTGAATTTGTATCATATAAGTTAAATAAATTTTTCATTTATACATTCCTTGTAATGTGTGAATGAATCTCATCTCATTGAGGAGGTGGTTGTCAACACGTCCACAAATGAAGTAATCGTATTTAATCAAAATGGAAAGAATGAAGGTATTATTTATATAATAATTAAATAAGAACATATATATATATCATAAATATCATATATATTATAAAAAAATACCATGTACATCATAATTATAATACGTTAGAGGTGTTATAGGAAATATGAACCAAATCGTTTTGTGAGGCGGTAGTTCACCAAACTCAAGAACGGTGTGTTCATGACCTATTATAGGGAATTTTGTTAATTTTAATTTCAAAAAATGGATAAAAACATATAATAATATTTAAAATAATGAATTTATTATATATTCATGAAATAAAAATATTTGAGGGGTTGATAATGAAAATAAAACAAATAAGTTTGACATAGTATGCTACATCTTCTTTAGGTAACTCCTCTTATTTTCCACCAATGGGATTCCTTGGATGGATTCATAAGAAAAATATTATAGGATTATGGGATGGATAATGAGAGATTTTCTAAGAAGATATTTTGTGAGTCCAATGGCTTGAGTGATCTAAATAAGTTGTAGGGGTGAGTGCATTTTTATAGTAAAGGATGATTGGCATTCTTATAATTTTTTAAGGGGAATGACCGCCCACATTATTCGCATGAAATTTGGATTCAATAATGGTCCAAAAAATTATAAAATGGAGGATATGGTCTACATAGTGACATCCAATATATTTTGGAAATTGTTATAGGTAATTTTGGGGATTTTAATATGGTTTAGTCATTTGTTATGCTAATTGTTTTCTTAAATACTACAATTAATTTCATTCACATACAATAATATTTTTTTTTTCAAAAACCAGGTTGGAATTTTTAAACATTTAAAAAATTAGTGAAAAAATGGATTTCATTTACACAAATTAAATTCACCAAAGTCAAATAAATTAATTCAAATTTAATCCTATAGATTGAACAACAATAGATGTTTTTAAATTAAAAATTTTCAATAAATTCGTATGTTTTTATATCCAATTTAAAATATAAATTGATTACAATGACTGAAAATAGAATAATTTATCTATATATTATATAATTAAACATTAAACCAGAACTAACATATAATTATATATATAAATAAATTATACAAAAAAGACGATTTGAATAAATTTTTTGTGTTTTTTCAATATTCACTAAAAAACCAAACCTCCCAAAAAATAAGAAAAATTCATCAAAATTAAATTTAGATATTCCACATCATAAAATAAAATTTCATTTCTTAAATAAAAATTATAATATTTTAAGAAATCATATTTAAAATGTGTTCTTCATTAAAAGGCTGTAATATTACATTTTAGAAAAATACATTTTTTTTCATTAAATTGGATTTGTTATTAACATATATATATCCAATATATTGGATGAGTATTAAAAATATTGTTTGAATATATAAAAAATATTTTTTCTGGAAACATTAATTTTTATTCCTTTTTATTTTTTTATTAAGAAAAAATTATGTTATAGAAAAAAAAAATTCATTGAAAAGTAATTTAATTATTTTCTTATAGTTTTTATATTTAATAATACTAATTGAAAAAAATCATCATTTTATATAAATGATTGAATAATATTTTCAATTTTTATTTAATTTTATTTGTAAATTAAATTCTAACTATTTGGTGTTATCTATAATAATATTTTAATAATATTTTAAATACCATATTGTAGTTCGGTAAAACATGATGTAGTGTATAACACATGTTATCTAAGGGAATCCGAATTTTATGTAATATAATCCCAATAGAGTGTTGTGTGTACCACATGAAAATATAACCATCGAGTACAAAAAAATATTAAATTGGAGTAACATATAACTCAAGACACACATTTTTCATTCATATAAAAAAATATTCAGTGCTTCATTAAATCATACGTACCAAAATATTATATTAATTCAAAAAATATAAATTCACAAAATCAGAGGTTGTTTCACCCGGTGGTGAGAATATCATAGAGTAGGAATATCACACATGTGGGAGGCAATAACTGAATTTTCATGGTCACAATCACATATCACCAAGTCCATACAATGAATAAATTTCAAACAATTGTAACTAGTTCCCACATATATCTGTGGTCCTAGAAACTGAGTATGATAAAAAATTACCGAAATGAAAATGGGGCCAAATAAATTCCCATGAAAAAATATTGGGAGTCCAACCTATCTCAAGGGAGAGGTCTATGATAATATAAAAGAACCTAGCAAACACCTTGGTAAATAAATATCTTGTTGTGATCCCCCACCATCATATCCTCCCAAAATACCATCAAACAGTTCATCAACTACATAATACCCAACTTGTGATGGAAGATCCCATGCATGGATCAATTTAAGAATAATGTGTAAAAAACAGGGAAGACACTAATCCTGAAGCATAAATAATATTCCTATCACAATAATAATATGACACATAATAAAAATAATGAAAGTCTATATTTAATCAAGAAGTAATTTACATCACAAGGTGGTCACAAGAGTCATCCATCAATATAATTTTGCTCAAAAAATGCTAATTCGATTGGAATCCACTACATGATCCAAGACATCATCAGATAATCTCTTCAAATAGGTCTATATCAGTGTTCCCTACACTATAAAGATAATTTTTCTCAAAAGAAACTAGTAATAATATATGAGGTCATGCCCAGGATCACATGGGGACACAATTAATTCAATATAGATCAACCCACTATGTTGGTGATCATATATAATGATACCCTGATTCCTACCTATACGGCCTTTTAAAAGTAGGATATTCACCATATTCTCTGAGTTTATTGTAATTCCATAATCCCATCATAGGGTATAGAGAGAATAGTGGATCACAGTCAAGTATCATGAAAAAAAACCACAATCTCTATCTATGACTAGTCATTTATTAGGGATAATAATCCAATTAATTTTATGAAATGATGCACCATAAACATGAGGTATATTTGATCAATGGAACAATATAAACTTATAAAATCCTTTAATAATATATGAAATGCCTATATACACACTTAAATGGTCTATACGGTGCGTTTTGGGTGTACAAAACAAGTCTAAGAAACCCATCCTCTTCCCTTGTGGTGATTATTGATAGGGAATTTAAATATCTTAATAATATAGTGTTGGAATTATAAATGAAATTTATATATCAACAAACACCTTTCCCATGACCTATTCTCATTATCGTGTGCAGTTGGTTATACTCATGTACTATCCTATCTACACCTCACATTGTATTTTGTCTGTGTCTATGAAAATTGAGTGATTGTTACCATGTATCCTCTAATATACACACTAATCTACCAAGAATTTATGAAACTTCATGTGATAGGGTCACATGGAATGAGATATTTAAATCTGTTTGAAGCCCTAGTTTCGTAGCTATGGTGTCCCACACAATGTGTAATGATGAACTATAGACCATGTGTGTCGACATTTCAAGATATATTGGTTCCTCCTCTGTGTCTCCCACACAAACTACTACTGTCTCTATTAATGGATATTGTAGATATGTGGACTACCAAAAATAACTTTATCAAAGATCATAGATCTAGTAATTGAATCGAATAATGGAATGCCCCCTCATAAGATCAATAGCTGCACCATAAAAATAAGGTTGAATAGAATGAAAAAATCCATTCTGATCTACCTCTGATCATCATATGTCATCATTCAAGATCGACCATTCCCTCAATCTTTGAACTCTCCTGAGGTACTAATCCATTGCATGGAATATCAATCACATAATGACATAATACTTGGTAATTATAGAATCCAGAGATAAAGAAAATTAATATGATGAATATACGAAGAAGATATGGAGAAAAAAATAAGACATAAAATTTGGGGAATGAATATCATCCTTTGTTATTTTGGCATCAAACCACTGTCAAATAAATAGAAAAATGAAGAGGAATTAAACATAATAAAAAATATAAATCAATCAATTAAAGTATATCATTGATGCCTGAATCAACTTTTGTTTATATAATTGATCTGAATACGATCAAGATTAATAAAATTGATGAAAACAAAAAGAAATCCTACATAGAGATTTGATTGAATTATAATAAAAAATTTCATGTGATTCCATTGATAGTGAGACCAGTGAACTATAAATACTGCAATGATCCTAGATCTTCATCATATCTCTTGTAGCCTTCCATGAATTATCTCCACTGATTATCTTGGGCACTATGATTTCACATCCAAACCAAATAAAACTTTATAACCATATAATTATAGAATACATATGTCTTCCCATCAAAGAAGAAAGAATAAATAAATAATCATTTTTATTTTATTCATTTGTGCTAGCAATATGTTTTTCTGAAAAATGCATTACACTGAATAATAATATATCAATCCCAAGGTAAAACAAATATTCTGAACATAATGGTGTCTAAGGATTTATAATATAATCTCATGATTGGGAGTTATTAATCATTTATAGTAGAGATTTCATGTATTATGTTTAAATAATTATTATATTTATTTTATTTATTTTGGGCTTATTGGGTATCAGATTATTATATCGTATCAATGACTGACTTTGAATATAATCCACATAATGTCAATAAATAGTATTTTAAAAATAATAGTCATTATATAGTTAATTGATGAAATTATGAAGTGAATGTAGGTACTAATTTCACACATAAAATTGGTATTGTTTGTTTTTTATGTTTAATTATTAACTAAAAAATGCTTGAGCCACAATAAGTTACCTCATTTTTTCCATAGTGTCTTTGATTAAATTTTTTCCCTTATATTTATGTTTTTATTAAAATATTATATGATACATGTTACCAAATTAAAATGATATTTTTTTAAATTTTCAACATTTAATCTTATTCAATTTCAATACTTGATAAAATTATCAATTACATGACAACTTATAATATACAAAAACAAATTTGTAGGAAAAAATATATTTTTTAATATTAGGAGTTCATAGTTATATTTTATAATAATAAATAGTTAAATAATATTAATCTATCTATTTATGAATGGATGAATTCATAATACAAAGTGAATGATTTTATTTATTTGGATAAAAACACAAACTGTTTAACAATGTTTGTTGATTGATAAATTATCATGTTACTCTAGAAATTTATATTTACATTTTCAGATTATTTTTATGAAAACATTCTTTACACCTAAATTGGATATTATTATTATAAATAAATTTTTTTTATATAAAATTATTTTATATTTATGTGTTGATTAATTTTAAAAATGAGATATGTATATAATTAAAAATTACATAGTTTTTCCAAAAAATTAAAAAAAAATTATTTTAAAAAATATCTATTCCCTCAGGTATATGTTTCTAAATATATTTACAGTTATTAAAATATATTTTCAATAATGTTTTATTCATAAATATATAATTGTTTAATGTTTTTATAAATTTTTTAGTCAATATGAATAAAACATTATTTTAAAACATTATTTTGTTTTTAGATCTTACAAATAAAATAGTCATCTTATATGTTTGGGATATACTCTATCTACACAGGTTGCCTACAATTAAAATGTCTAATTTACATTCCCATTTCATATCATTCCTATATTGGGGATAAAAAAATTTATTTATATATAGGTTAATCTGATCTATACCCACTATCTAATAATTGAAATTTTTTTAACCTATAATTTAGTTGAAAAAGAATATTATTTTAGGAAATTTATGTGATTTATATTGTCTATGAGAGAGAACTATTATAATTGATCAGTTTTTTATAATAATATTTTCTAGAAATTGATTAAAAAGTTACAACTGTATCATTATATTCAATATCATTCCATTATCTTCTCCATTGGTGTGTGCAATTGGTTTCAACTGTTACTAGATCATGAATCATGATTTATATATAAAAGAAATTGTTGTTAGTTGTGATTTTGTTAGCAAATGGTCTAAAAAGGTAGTGATCATACAGAAAAAAGAACCACCAACCATTAGTATTTTATGTTGGGATCACATTTTTATCATGTGAAACCTCATTTGGGAGACCATTACATTCACTGGTAGTGAATGTTAACAATTGTATTGAGTTGTCCATTTGAAGTTGTAGAAATTTTATGTTGAGTATAATGTGAGTTGGATATTTCTCAGATGATAAATTATTTATAAGGTGTTTTAATATTTTATATTCTGAGGTGATGGAAACCCATTCAATACAATGTTATTATTATTAAATATTTTTATCTTGTGGAACATGTACCATTAAATGACCTTCCATTTCATATGTTAAATAACTATGAGGGGATATTTTTTAGGAAGATGGCTCATAAAGTCTGTCTATAGAAGAATAAAAGTCCTCTTAAAAAGGTTATTAGGGGGATAGAGTTTGATATATTCATAGATTTATAGGAGTTATTTACTTATGGAACCTAGTAATTCATATCATGTGTGAGACATTATATCATAGGGAGGTTTCACCTCCTCATATCCTTTGACGTGTATATTTTTTAGGTTTACATTAAATCACATATTTTTATGAATATTATATTTAGGGTTATTGGTGAGAATATTTTATTTTTGATGATATAAAACATCAGCTTTATTTTAATACCACAATATATAAGGGTTATTCCATGGATATGAATAATATAAAGAACATACAATCACATCAAAAAAAGTTTAGACTATAATGTGGCCCTTTTTTGCGTTCTATCTTTCAAGAACCATAGGATTATAATTTTATATATTATAGAATAAAATGAAATATCCTTGTACTTTATACCCATGTGGTAGGCCTATATATGAATAAAATATCACAATAATGGGTTTTTAGGCAATAACCATAGGGGTTAGATCATGGTGAGTGGTATGTTTGATTAATATATGGCATGAACATCTAATCACACTATACCCCCAACTATCATACACTATGAAGGATATCTAGAGGAGTGAGCTTTAAATCCATAGGAAAATGGAAACAAAATGAGGATTACTTATTGTAGGAGGCATTTTACCATTAGAAATATAGTATAGAAAACCATAACCCCTAATAGTTGATTTTTAGCAAAACATTACACCATAAATTCAAATATACTTCAACTGTATTTGAATGATTGATAAAAAATAAAAAACAATAAACCAAAAATTTATAATCAATTTTTAAACTCCAAATGTTTTTCTAAAATCTCATGTGTCTTCTATTAAACCATAACATGTCTCTAACATTAAAAAATGGTCTAGCTAAAAGGATCAATTAAATAACAATGAGAGTAAAATTATACAAAAGAGACAAAAGGAATATAATCACAATATAGAATTGAATATTAACAAGAATTCATGGAATTATATTGATTATATCACAATATAATAACATTAAAGGAATACAAAAAATCATAATGTATCATAAGATATATATATAGGAGGCTGGATGACATGTAATCATTCAATAGTGTTATAGGCTAATGTCCAAAGAATATTAATTTTTATGTTTTGAGATGAAAATATTATCTAATAAAATAGGAAAGTATCTGGGAACACCCTAAAAATTTCTCAATTTATATTCTCCATATGAAACATATATCAAATGAAATATTTACAATAATAACCCATGGAAAATGAAAATTTATTTGATATATAAAAATATATATCTCTGAATGTGATTAAAGTAATGATCCATTATAAATGTTTATCCAATGAGAATGAAATATGGGAATAATATATAGAATCTAAAAGTAATGACTTATAATAAAATTTATTTATTTTTCCTTATGTGATAATATTATTTTATATTGATAATAAAATACAGTGTCTTGGAAAATCACTGAATTAGTTCCGCAACAAAATAGTGTACAAAATGTTTAGTAAAAGGGGTTAAATGAGAGAGAATCAACCATTATAATTTATTAAACAAAATTTAGATAGTAATGGAATGATTTTATTATTATTAAATTATAGTAACATAAACAATTAGAAATCATAATACAATAGAAGTACTTGAATGAATAGGAATAAGAATAGTATAACAACATGATATTTTACAATATATCGTTATTTAATAAATTTTATGTGATTGAAATCATGTGATGTAGAAAACCATAAAAATAATTTAATATTTTATATATGTTTTGAAAAATGGAAAATTAATTGGAATATATATTAAATATATTTATCTAAAGTAATTTATAATTCAATTCACATACAATATAGAAATTATTTTTTTGTTGTAAATATATGTTTATGAGTATTATTTTCCCCATATATGATTTATTAAGAAATTTACAAATTATGTTAAATTTATTAATTTTATTACACATTTATAAAATGAGTTCATCAATTATAAATTAGTTATAAATTAAATTAATATATTTTAAATTCAAAGTAAATTATTTTGGAAAAATGGATTTTATGTGGGAATTGTTTTTAGCCAAAAAATTAAAATAATAATTATTTTTAAATCATTTAAATTCTATATTTGGATAATATATTGGTTAAAATATTTTTTCTATCATTTAATGTATGTTACTTTTTAAAGTAAATAAAAAAACATTCTTATGATAAAATTATAATTTTTTCATGAAAAGACATTTTCATTTACTTTTTCAAGATTTTTTATGAAAATATTTTATTACCCTTAAATTTTTTTTTTTTTCTATTTTTTTTATTTTTAACAAAGAGGATCATATGTTTAATTTATTTAAATATAATATTTTTATAATTAAGTGTTTCAATTCTAAAACTATGTCCTTATGGTAAATATGGAGAATATTTATGAGTGGGTTAAAGATAGATTTGTAGAAAAAAATATCTATATAACATTGATAAATGAGATTTTCTCGACTGATATAGATCCACACATATATTATTTATCAATTTTGGATGAATTGTTTCTAAATTAATGTGAATATTATTTTATTATATTTTTCTCTATTATATATTTAAGAGTCCCACACCCCCAACATATAATTAGTGCCCCCCTACCACTAACTCCATTAAGATATTGGAGTTATATATGTCAAAAAATTAGAAAAAAAATAAATTATAATATTATACACCAAATTATATATTTAATGTTATTATTATTGGAACATCCATTTATGGATTAAGTTGTATGAAAATGGAGGTTTCACAAAGATGAGGATACTGAATTCACTTATATATATCACGTTTAGTTGTTCCCTAACCTATTATAAATATTTTATACACATAAAAAAATATTAAATAACTATTATCATGTCACAAAAATTTGATTATGTTAATTTTACAACAATTTTATAATATTGTTCAATCCAATGAGAAATTATAATTTAGTTTTTGTCTACATGTGAAATACCCCATTTACAAAGAGTAGTTATTCATTTTTAATCAACTCTATGCATAGGTGGTCATATAAATTGCTTTAATAAAAATATATAAAATTAAATATATTTATATGTATTTTTATATATATAATTTATAATATTATTTAATATTATTAGTTTACATTCACTAAAACCTAATATCAGTACTGAAGCGTATGAATAGACCACCATCTCCATGAAGTGTTAAAATTTTCTCTTCATAGCCACATTATAATAATGGGTAAAAATTATGTAATGTCTATGTATGAAATATATAACGATGAAATATTAACATACATGGATATTATCTCAGTTTTTATGAACATTCAATATATTACATAATTACACTGCCAGGGACCGTAACTATTTAATATCTTTTCAAACAAGGAAAAATAATCTTCTATACTCATTAATTAACCTTAAAATCACCCATAATATAATTCCCCATTATGAATGATACATAAAAAAATTAATCATAACATTGGAAAAGGAAACATAAGAAATGGGTGAGCTCAGATGCTCGGTATGGGTAAAAAAGGGAAATATGTAACCATAACATGAGAATATGTGTAATAAAAAGTTGATCATAGCATTATATGTTCATAAAAAACAGATAACATATCATAAAAATTAATATGTACATAAAAATTGTAATTTTATTAGACATGATTCATTATGGAATCATGATAATAATCCATGAAAACATAACATAGGAATGAGAAAAAAAATTTGGTAGGAACAAAATCATAGAAATGATTTAAATAGTTGTAAAGGAATAAATATAAGGAAATTAAATTACTATGGGTTCAATCCATATTTCATATTGGAAGTCATGGTTCACTTCCATGACCTTCTTAGTAGTCTAATTTCACTCAGTAGACTAGATCACGAGACCCATTCCGATTGTAAATAGTGTTCAATTCCCATAAAAGCCATGCCTATATGATGATATATAAATATTAAACCAATTCAATAGATATATTTATAGGTTCCACCGATATCATAATTAAATCATACATCCTTTTTCAAAAATGTCATAATTAATCATATTTTAACCCTTGAAATTAATTGGGTATCATCAACTTGTCATCATGTCATAGCCTGTGGAAAAGAGAAAAGTTTCATTACCATTTCATCAAAAAAAAACCAATGCGTTGAAGCAGGATTCATAATATTACAACCCATTAAATAAAAACATGTTTTATAAATATATAACCCCTAAAAGAGAAAAATTATTCATAAACAAATATCTAGTGAAACCGAAAGAGGTTTCTTAAACACCATTCCATCAAAACATTAACCATTCAGAGAACGTATATGAATGGAAACCATGGATGATATCAACAATAGAAAATTAGTAATACTAATAGATATTATCTCTGATGGAAGAATATTTTTTCGATATATTTAAATATAATTTCATGATGAAAATATCATTTCTTCTTTGATAAAAAATTATTTTTGAAAAATAAAAATGTAAAAAACATTTTCTTATTAAATTACCTTGAAAAACATATAATTCATTCTTGAAAGTTTCTTAAAAATAATTTCATGGAAAATTAATTTGAAAAGATATAAAGGAGGTTGAATGTTTTTGGAAAATATTTTGTATGAATATTAATTTGAAAACATATATATGTGTCTTTGAAAAAAAATTTCTTAATAAATTCTAAATATATCTTAGGAACATTCTAAATACCTTTTCCCCTGAAAAATAGTAAATTATGTATGAAAATATTTTGAAAACTTTTTCATTGAAACTAATTTTTTTATAAATATTTAAAATATAAGGAATGCATTTTCTATATAAATAATCCTAAATAATTTCAATGTAATATTTACGGAAATGCTGGTTATGACCATGGGTAAGGCTGTAAAATCCAAACATTCTTTTCTAACTATAAAATGATTTGAAAAATTACATGATATGAAAATGACATGAATAGAAATTCATAAAATTTATTAAAGTTAAAAAATGGGATAAAAATATTTTAAAAACTAATTTAATTATACATAAATAATTTTAAAAACATTTTTTAAAAACATGATTTTGAATGGGAAATTATTTCTGACTGAAATAACGAATAATGAAATAATTTCTCAAAAAATACATTCTTAATTATCATATGTACCAAAGTGTAGAGAAATGGTACAATTATATGAATATATACCAAAACAATATAGAAGAGTATATTTCATTAGAATTATTGATATATAGATCTTTATATTTCATCAATGGAAGCATATTTATAAATAATCCAGATAAATGGTTAGATTATAATAATAATGTATTTCCTCTTAAAAAAAATATTGAATCATAATTCCCATGAAATAATAACATTAAATGATTCTTAAAATATCATTAAAATTAGTATATTCCGGATATATTATTTCCATCGAAATTATATACACATTCTAGAAAAATATTTTTACATAAGATATCATGTATCTTGAAGAAAGAAAAGTGAGACAAATTATTTTACTGATTTTGTAATTTTTGAACCATAAACACAATGAATGAAAAATAATCAATTGGATATTTAAATACCAATAAATTTAAATATAATAACTATAAAATGTATTCACGTGATATACGTGAAACAAACAAATGAGAAGAGAATAAGCCAAATGGCTCATCAAAATAAAAGTAAGACGAGAAAACCCTAACCTTAAATAATGAATATCTTAATACACATTGAAAACTAAAGTATAAAACATATTTTTATTAAAAATATACTATATAACCATTCCCATATATATATTACAATATATTATTTAATTATTACATTATATAACCCACTTTTTGACAATTCCATGTTAATGTTACATTTCATGTAATATCACCTTTGTTGCTCGTATATGCATTGAGTTGTAATTCACGACACTATTACATAGATAATGATTATATTATTTATAAAATGTAAATAAATGTAAAAATATTATATATATTTATTATATACATATTTATAAAAACCTATAAATGATATAATTATGAAATGGATTAAAGCTTTTATGGAGACTGTAGGCCACACATATGCATAAAAATGTTTCCATTTTCTTATCATATTCAATGAATAAATGTAAATGAAATATATATATTATCATTAATGTATCATTATTATTTCATATATAAAATATATGTTTACTATACCCATCATTAATATATTCCATTCCAATTTTCAATGAATCACATCTATTTGATGATGTGGTAGTCCACTTGTCCATAAATGAAGATATTATCTTTACTCGAATTGAGAATATTGAAGGTATGTAATATATAATAATTATAGATTAATAAATACATCATAAATATTATATAAATAATATAAAAAAATTATTTCCATAATAATTTCTAACTAGGAAAGGTGAAAATGGAAAAATTACTTACATCATTTCATGAGGCAGTATTCTTCCATACATACGAACGATATGCTTATTATGTATTAAATAGATGTGTGTATATTTATAGTTAAAACCATTGTAAAAAAATTATATTTAGTATAATGAGGTTATTATATAATAATATAATATGAATATTTAAAGGCGTGGAGAATTAATATAAAACAAAAGAGCTTGTAAAAGTATGTAACCACTTTTTGGGGTAGCCCCTCTAGGTTTTAACAAAGGGATTTTTTGGTTGGATTTATTAAAAAAGGGAGGCTTCTAGAGTGAATGAAGGTAATTTTGGGAAATATTTTTAGGGGTTATTTTAATCCAATGGGCTTTATATGTGTGAATAAATATGATGGCGAGGTGTCTTATATAGTGTTGGAGGAGTGTCATTCTCATAATAAGTACAAAGAATGCACAATTTAGAGGACTCATGTACCTATTGTGCCTCCAATAATTATATTTTTTTATCAAAGAGGGTAATTGATATAAATATTTCTAGAAAATTTCTTTTACACATGTTTATAAGTAATTATTTCACATATGATTAAAATTAACCAGTAAATAATCTTTATTTACCTTAATCACATTTATTATGTTTAATTAATTCCACTAATTTATTTTGTAAAATACATATTTTACCTCATTATAAAATATAAATTATTATAAATCCAAGTAAGAATCCATTTTTTCACATAATAATCTTTGAAGTTCTAGAAATTAATTTAAAATCAATATGTAAGATGTTTTTCAACAGCCGACTTTTTAAGTGAAATTAATTGAAATATTGAAATGATTTTATATACTATTTCAATGTAAATGCGTTTCCAATGAGAAAAATTAGATTATTTTATTTTATATTGACATACTTGAACTATAAAACAAAATTGAAATATAATTTAACTCTATAAATATTTTTTAATGAAAAATAATTTTTTAATAAAAATTTATCATTTTCACTTTTCATAAAAAAATGATTTTATTTAAAAAAATAAATACAATTCATCTTAAGATAATTATTACATTATGAAATGAAGAATTATTTTTATTTTATAAAATTAATTTTCTATATGTGTATAATATTTATTTTATTATTATTCACAGAAGATTATAAAAATAGTTCATTTGAAAACACAGTATTTTCAAATCACATTAATACATTATAAAATGTTATTTGTTTTATTATTAATAAGATTTATTTGTATAAAACCATTACAAAAAATATTTAAAAAGAGTTATTAATGGTAATGTTAATATGATTTATGACAATGTTTTATCTATCTCATTTTAAAAATAATAATAATAAAATGATTTTTTTAGAAGTATAGTGTCCCATGTAACAGAAGAGAATTTATTTTGCTTGAAGTGCATAGTTATCATGTAGTAATGTATAATGAAACAATAACATTTTTTAGATTATTAATATTAAATTATGTAGTTATTTCATATATAAAATATATATTTATTTTTTCATTAAATAATAAATTACACAAAAATGAAATTATTTTGATAAAAAGTTACAAAATCCCATTGTGTTACATAATAATCCATTGAAATGATTTTTTCACTATTCATCTTGGTTTTGAAAGGTTTAATATATTAATGGTACTTTAAATTAAAATAACATCGTTAAAATGAATAATAGAACTATAACACCACAATAATATAGAATATTTAATTATTTGAATATGATTAATTTTGTATATATCATTCTCTATATGAAACACTATATTAATATTATGATAAAAAAAACAATGAACTAGATTACATTACAAGAAGGCTCAGTTTTACCATACAAGAATATATAATTTAAATAATATTATTTAATATAATAAGAGATAACCTAGCCATTATGTTGGTAGTTATGAATAATATTACATAACTTATAAAAATGCATGATAGAATTAAGTAGGTATAAATTTATTATAATTTAATATAGTAACCAACTGTATATATGGGAAATATTTTTAAAAAGAACTATTATTATGCTCAAAAAGTAGTTTTATCTAAATAAATTAAATTAATAAAAATTATTTAATTTTTTAGGAAATATTTATTAAATACAATTTTTGTGACATTAATCCAATATATTTAAATGGATTAAGATAAAAAAGACGGAATTTTATGTATAGAAACCTATATTTACTAATTTCAGTTTTACCACAATTTGATGAAGAACATATTTTAAAAACAATTTTTTATTGTTCTCTATAATTTATTTGCAAAAATAGGCATCTTATTTAAAATAGAAAAATAGAAATTTAACCTAGTGGAAATTTTTATATTTTTATGATAAGATTTCGGTTTTTATTAATGGTAACAAAATATATCCTTCCAATTGAAAACAACTTTTTTATATAAATAATTTATATTTTTACAAAATATTTTAGTTTTTTTAATATATATTTAGACCAATATTTTATAATTTAATAAAATTTATGCCATTTTAGATAATTTTACATAGAATTTTTATATAATAATAGTTCAATGATTTGAATGTTTTCACTTTAAAAACGTGTTTTCTCATTCTATCAATGAGAATATTTAATATTAAAAACTTCAAATTCAATGTTTTTAATATTTAAAAATCTAGTCGTTATTTGAATCTAATGGGTACTAATTATGATAAATGTTAACATTTATTTTTTTCAAAATGACTAGTATCATTCATATTTTTTATTACATAGGTTCAAGTTAAATTGAGTAATCATGTGTAAAATTATTATTATAAGTATTATAATATTATTGTAAAAGTTTTAATAATTTTATATTATGAGTTATATTTGACCAAAATATTCCATGTACCGATTTTTTGGCATATTAGAGCAACTTTTATGACTTTGCGCATTTTTTATGATTTTTTTCTAAGGGAGGTCCAATATGACAAACTCGTGTTTTTAGAGAGTAATACATATTTCATATATTGTAATTAAGAAAATATTTTTCACAAAAAATATTATTTGTAAATATAAAATAATTATCTTAATCATGAAAATTTATTTTTAATTTTTAGAGATTATATAATTATATTAAAGGGTTTCACAATGATGATGTAGTAATTGTTTAATTAATAGATATATCAAATAAATATAAATAAAAATATTGAAGTATTTATAATTTTATATTATAAATATTATAAATTTTTTTTCTAGAAAATCTATAAATGTGATGGATGAATTATATGGTTATTTTTTTATGTTTTCTTTAATAATTTTATTTATAAGAATGTCATGAAATGAATATTTACCAACATGAAGTTCATGATATTTTCAAAATAGTAATATTTTATTAAATGATATTAAAATATAAAATTCAGAAAATATATTTCTTATGGATTAAAATTCCATCCATGAAACATTTATGTTTATTTTTAAATCTTATAGTACTGATATTAACCATTTAATAGTAAAAATACATGATGTCATGGTAATAATTAAGTGGATTAACAAAGGGTTAAAGCAAAAATATATGGACAATAATGTGACCTAAATATATCTATTTTTTTGTGAGTGTATTTAGACTCATAATCATATTTTATTTAAAAAACACTTTTTATTCATTTTTATATGAAAATTAGTTTATATTAATCTAATATTTTCATTACTTCCAATAGTGCCCCTCACATCAATTATAAAAGGACACCTCCCCCCTCACATATGCACTCCACGTTGAGACCTCTAGATCATCCCAACCAAGATAAAATAAGATCCCAATAATCCAACAAAATTTATAGAGGCACTATGGTTAGAAAAACGAAAACCATGTGAGGATTCTGGTATAAACCAAAAGTAGTTACCCAAATAAGTGGTAATTTTCTCGATGATCACATTAGGTTTATTTCATTCCCCAATACATCATTTAATATTATTACATGATTATATATTTACTAATGTATCATAAATATACTTATATGTTCTTTTGTAAGGGTTTCTACCAACACCTATATGTAATTCTAGAAAATGAGTATCAAATTTATAGTTTGTGTACAATGAAGAACCACCTAGTGAAAAGATGTTCATTATTTTTCTGTTACCACCTCTCATGGTTGGTCATTAGGATGAAAAAATTATTATTATATGATATATATTATATTTATATTTTTTGAATACTTATTCAATTTTTATATAACACATACCTTTATGCTTTCCATTTTTTGTACATATGATAACATCGTTTGTGGAAGTGTGGACTACCACATCTTCAAAGTGATGTGATTCATTCACCCTACACATGAATCATATAAATGATAGTTTTATTGAATAAATATAGTATATTTAAAATATATTTTATACATAAATTTTAATATAAATATATATCATTTACATTTCATTCCTGTAATACCAGAATGAAATGAAAGTATTGTTTATGCATATGTATGGCCTACAATATTCATGAACAATGAATTTCCTTTTCTATCTACAAAGTATATGGTGTATTATAATACTAAATATAATTAATATATATGATATTTACATTATATATTACATTATAACTATTATTAAATCAGTATCCAAGTAAAATAAAAAACATTAAATTTGTCAAAACACACTCTAGAAACATGCAATTGACACCCGAAATAGTGAAAATGATTTAAGGTTATCAAGAAATGGGTGATAAAATAATCTAATAGTATCCTATATGATATAATAAATATCAAAATTGTTTTTATATATGTTTATAATGTGCTTAAATCCATTATAAATGAGGTTAAATGATGTTCACCCAAATGTAAAGGCAAGGTAATGACATGGTTTAATTTGCAATAGAGACTAATTAAATAGGGCGTAAATGATATCAAAAGTAATATATTCCACTATTTATTGGTATTATGGGTTATTGATGTTTTTAATTAGTGAGAAATTGGTTTACAACATATGATATTAAATCAGGTGTTAAAAACATTATCATTTGAGTAATATAGTTTATGGGAATGTAAATAAATTGTACCTTGCAGTGGAACATCAAATGGAAAGGATGTTATTTTGTAAATTTATGTTATCTAATTATGTATTTAAAAATATAGTTTAAATTCTTATTGTCAGGGTGTCTATTTATAGAAATGTGTTCTAATATAGGATTTAGTGAGGCATATGCATGTGGGGTTTCCCCAGAGTCACTGAACCGATTTACTTTATTAGTTAAGTAATATAGGTATGGGGTTTACACAAATTAGGAGGCCAATCCTCCAATCATTAAATATATTCATAGTCATGGAAAATGTATAATGATAAGTGGATTATGGATTCAATCTATAAATTACTGTGGAATAATCCGGAATTGATTTTCTTCCTCCCATTTTTATATATATTATTAGGAGGGAAGAAAAAAAGGTTTATTCTCCTAGTTTTGGTAAAATGGTATCTATGGAAAATAAATAAGACTGTATTTTCTCATATTAATAAAGAAATAAAGAATCCACATTTCACCCAAACTATTTGGATTCAAGGCCATAGTCCTTAGGATTATGAATCTCATTATGAGGACAATATCACTAATGAACATGAAATTTATTCCCAATTATCAAGGGAATAATTGATTACAATTTCAAAGAGTTCCCTATAAGTTCGGTTGGAATATCCTATGAAACATTTTATGAATGGAATTCATGATTAATGGTTGTCCACACTCTCATTAAATAATAATGACAATTCATATAAAGTAGAAGTTGAAGAGGCTTTAATTTTGATTTTTTCAATATCAGGGAATGAAAAAATAAATTAATGAAGGTATTTAATGATTATATCTCTTATGTGGAAACATATTGGACACAAAAAATGATTCCCAACACAATTGTATCAAGATAAATGATTCTTTATTGAGGGAAACTAACTATAAAAGGAATTCTTGATATGATTTCATGAATTTTCTTATGCATATTTGAGCATGTTGGAGTTCCCCATTTGGTTGACCATGCACTGTGGCCCCACATTATTGGAATTATAATAGGGTATTTATATTTTCATACTCACAAGAGAGGCCTCTGTGTCATTCACCATGAGAGATTTTCCCTCATGGTCAAAATAATGTAATGGTGGAAAAACTAGCGCGATTGCATCGATATGTTGGCTATGTGGGTTATCCTCATGAGGATGGCATCATGTTCTTCCATACATGTATTTTATTGTGAATTTATTTTGGGAGAGTTTCCATTTTTGATAACCTGATCAATAATGAGAGGAATTTTCCCTAAATATATGTAATTAGTTCTCATATTATTTCTCTCATGTCTTATAATATATGTATTTTTTAATTACATTATTAAGAGGATGTAGTTATGAGATTCCATATGTGACTTTATTTAATAGATAAATTGATACAGGGTGATAGAATGTGACTAAGATGAGTTGGTGTCCAATCACAATGTATAGTGAATAGTATGTTGAAGAGGCTCTAAAATAATGAAGTGAGGTATCATTATATAGATAAGAAATTATGAATATGAAATATAATATTCTATTCCATTTTGTTAGAAATAACATTTCATCCTGAAATTCCTCTTGGAATTCATGAGTTCAATGAACATAGAGCGTCATCCCTTTGGATCAACACTATTGTTCCTTAAATTGTTGACTTTGTCAAACAGTTCTAATTACATGTCCACAACATCATAGTTAAAAAAATGTAATTATGATTTTCATTAGTTTTTTTTATTTCATCTATTCTTGATTATATTTTTCATATAAATAGTAATTATTATTGGAATTTATAGGCTTCAAAAAAATACATGAATAATAATAATTTCAGTTCTATAGGATACCAACTAGACTCTGATATAGTTTAAAATAACATTATTTATCTAGAGGGTCCACTATATTTTTGTATGATATAAATATTATCAATGGGTCACTACCATTATAACTGTTTTACTAATGATAATATATAAATTTCAGTGGTAGTTTATCATGGGATTTCACCACCATGAATGAGACTTATTCATTCTTGGTAAGGGTTGTCCAAGTAATCTCCACTACATAGTCATCATTATGTGTTTTGGTGTGAACCTCATTGTTCATGGGAAAACCATGATATTGAAATTATCATTATGGTGTACATGAGTTCATCACATCTATGTTGTGTCAGATGTATATTGTATATCAATCCTCACAATCTAAATAGTAAACAATATATTTTTCATGGGGATGACATGGAAAGGTGCCTCTATTGCCTTTTTTCGGCACATTATTCTCAAATTTTGATAATTAATTCTTTAAATATTATTTCTATACTTGTTTTACATTTAAAATATTGTATTGATATTCTCTATAATATTTTATTTGACGATATAGATTTACATATGGATTTTTATTGTTGGAAATATTGATGTTGATTCCAGTTAAAACAATGAATTTCAGAAGATAAAATTAAGGAATTTCATCCCCCTATATAATTATAGAATTGTGTTATAAAAAATATTTTTTATTGATCATTTTTTTATTATGGATGAAATTTAAATTCCAATACCTTACAATAACAGACTATCAATATGGGTTTTGGCCCCTATGAGCTTCATCCATGCAAACATCCTTATCAATGGTAAAAATATTCTTGATGATCTTCACATGTGTGAATACATAATGATTTAATACCCACTAACAAATATGTATAATTATCAACAATAAAAAAAATTTCTCAAAATCACTAATAAATACTATCAGGTTTATTAAGAAACCCAAATAGAGGGTGTATCCAAATGGTGGATTTACACCGTACTAGTGGCTTTTATGACAAATCAGATTGGTCATAATGATTGTATCATATCTATAATGAATTCGGTTATTAGTTGTGAGTAATTCTATCATATGAGGGGTTATGGGTAGTTTTTTTTCATTGCATAAACAAATATATATTCTCCCATAAATATTTATATGTTCTGTTTAAAAATTTATTACTTTAATCTATTTCATGATGAGGTTGGAGAGAGTACATTATATTTTCATCATCTAGGGAAATCTCAATAATTAAGAATAAAAAATTTGAATTCTTTCCGAAGCCTAATTTGAAATAGCATATTTTACAACATTGTCCAATAGTTTTATATCTCTTTATTGTAGTGAAGACATCATTGGTCTAGAATTTCAGTCCTTCATTAATAAACCAATTTAGGTAATTGGTTGAAATTTTGAATAAACTACATAGGTCAATGTTTTTATTCAAATTCTCACAGATTTTCCCTTTTCATTCAGTCATCAGTTATGAGGTCCTGTATTGGGATATTTTTGGATAAACCATATACTTATCTCAAGGGTATGATATTGTCATAGACTTGGACTCATCTCTTGGACTAGTAGGGTTCAAGGATATGTTTCTAGTATAATATATTTCCTTATAAGGATTATAACATCATTTTATGATTATGTAAAATGGGGAAGGAGTATTATCTAGAGAAATGATATCTATTCATTATTGAGATTTTTGTTCTAGTTTGGATTTATTACAAATTGGGTCACATGAATGATTTAAGGAAATCATTCCAATATAGCGAGTCATTCTAGTATTTTAATGTCTCAATGGAAAACAATATACTAGAAATTAAGTTATATAGATATCTAAAAGTTCCCCTTTCAATAAATCAATACAATTATATAATTATAAATGTGCGATTGTGGTCCTTGGGAATAAATGATGTTAGTGAAATATTGAAGAGTTACATTAGTTTTATATATGTTACTTATAATTATGATCCTTATGGAATCTTTTCTTATAATGTAATTGGTACAATGTAGTAGAATTTTATAATCCTTTCTTTTTGATATTTGGTTTCAGTGGACTATGAAGATAAACTAGTCATTAAAATCCATCATATCCTAAAAAATTTGTTTTACAACTATGATTTTTATATATGTTATCCCCACATCACATCTCCCTGGTAAATATTGATAGGAATCATATTATAATTATCAAAATCCAGATTATTTTTACCTATTAATTTATTAATCCATATATTATGTTTTTTCAATATCACACTGATTATAATTTCAAGGAATTAAAGAAAGGAGTGGTTTGAGTGACACAAATGGTTTTTAACTAAATAAATTATTCAATGTGTTAGAAAAATAATTTATTTCATGAGACTAATACTAGAAGAAACCATGGAGTAACACCTTTATCTCGATGGTCTAGTAAAAAGACACCATATGAATAATGAGGAATCCTGATCCTCACATTCCATTTGTATCTAATGAACTGTAATATTATATATAGTGATAAAATGTACTATTACTATTAAATTAATTGATTATAATATGAATAAAATTTTTTTTATTGGGAACCACCTCTATTTATTCATTAGACCAATCTTGGTAAGGAGTTATTGGTAGAGGTTCATATAAACCTTTCCCACAAGCTAGAACTATTTATTCTATGGTTGTGATAATTGATGATTATATATATTTTGGGATAAGTGTAAATTGTGTTTATTTTGCTGTATTATTCCATGATCATGTGGTGTGGAATTGGTCTTGGTTCCATCCCATCATCATTATCACGTTGATATATTGGATATGATCATTGAAATGGTGGAGACAATTTAAAGAAATATATTTTTTATTGGGTATATATAAATATAAATATTATCTACAACAAGGAAAATTAATAATTTTATAATGTCCCAAGAATAATTGATTACTCAATATTGAGGCCGTCAATTATTTGATAGTTTGATTTATCAATCGAAAATATCATTTTGTAGTATCAAAAAAATTTAATTAAATTTATTAAATATTCTTGTTATAATGATTATATATTCATAAAGACAACCTATCATTGATAATATGAGACTCCAATGTCAATAAATAATGTCAATCTATTAGAAGACAATATAGATATCGATGCATTTATATCAATGAAAAGGGTATAAGAATATTGTATTGTTAATGTGTATATGTTATCCATGGATGAACACAATAAAAATGTGATATTTTATAAGTGCATTGATATTTACCCTCCATAATTAGATGGATGCTAATTTTTTATCATAATATCAATTTTTATTTATATTCATCAATTTCATTAACATGGATGACATGGTCCATGATCTATATGACCTTCTATTTTTTATTAGTTAATTAAAACATATTTAATCATTTATAATTTTTCAATTCTCCTTTAATATTGTTTCACATAATTTGTTTATTCATATTGTGTTTCAAATCATTCAATTGATTTAATCAAGATAAATTGTGTCTACTAGAACATTTTGATATGTAAAAATGGAGTAATGACCTCCCAAACACTTGTATGAAAATAATTTCCTTCTAAGAATAACTTGAAGATGTGTATGGGAAGAAGTATCATCCACAATACATTAGTTTTTGTCTACATAGATAATTTCTTCATGGGTTTTTCTAAGAAATGGGTTTTTAGATTACAATAATCATTTTATACTTAGTGTTTTACTTCACTTTTTATTTCTAGATGGGAATGAATCATTTACTTGTATAGGCATAACGTTTATTCTGTAAAAAAATAGTCAAATGCATAGATGATTTATGTAACATAGAAAAACGAGAATCATTATTGGGAAATTTATGTAACATAGATTTTGTTGATACCTAACATTGTAGGTTTTCATATTGATAATTACGATTCAAAAAATATTTAGACACACAATTTTTCTGATACAATATGAGATGATTATCCAACGAGTGAATACATAATTTTTTTAAAAGTATCCCTTAATAAATTTTCAACATGAAATGTCAAATTATATATTAATCTGGTAGTATTAGGTTATACAAACTAGAACAATGTTTATGATATTAAAGGATGAAAATAATTAACCCCATATCATTAAAAATTATGTTTATTTATATATGACCACATTTAATTCAGATTAAAATCACAGTGTGTGGAACACATATTTCTATAATTTGTGGTCCAATATATTTCTATATAAATTAGGCAGTCTTTTCTGAAAAATGGGTACGTACAAACCTGACATGAGTTGGCAAAGACTAGTTTTTATACTATTGATGTCCTTGTGGAATGATACACATTGTCTTGGATATTATTTCATTGACTAAGGATTTGTTTTGTTTGATGATATACATCATTTACCAACAAGAATTTTGGTGTTGTATTTATTAATTAGACTGAGATAAATATAATAAAAATTTATTAAGACCAATTCAATGGTTTTATAAAACATTATGAATATCTATTCCCAATTAACCCAATAGGTGTTATCCTTGCTACTACTGAATGGAATGACACAAACATTTATTAACTATATTTCTCGTGATCTAATTAAATTTCATATTATGTAAAACGGTTATATAAAATATAAATTCCTTTGTTTTATGTTTTTGAATTTAAAAATACCGTTATGAATTGTTACCATTGCTTGTCTATCCATTGAACAATGGTCACATGATTAGTATTAATATAGTGCTTTAACAAATCCAATATACTCAAAAAATGGAAATAATGACATCCTTTGGTAAAATTTCTCTGTATAAGGCCCATTTCTTGGAGCACAAAATGGATCTGGCATCAATGGTGTTCTCTCTTGACTGAGCCCAAGAAGATCATCAACTTGTTAAACTCAAACAGAACAACCTATGTGAGAAGTTGAAGTTGATAGATATTACCACTTGAGCGATGTTATCTGAGCCACCTAAGAAGTATTTCACCATTGGACACCTTAGCATTAGGTCATATGAGGGTGTTATAATGTGTTATGTAACAAGACCCTATCACTATGATTATGAGAATAATTTTTTTTATAAAATATACATTCATTTTATTATCTTTACATTTTGATTTTTTTAAGCCCAAATATTTTTTAGCAAATATTCAATTAAGAAATACATTTTGATGAATTAATAAAATTTTTTAAAATACTATTGTTACAAAATTAATTTTTACTAAATAAAAATGATCATATAATATTTAAATATAAAATTGTTATATTAATTAAGACATGAAAGCTGTTTCTGTCAAAACCCATGAATTTTTTTATAAATGATGGTTTTTATTTTACAACTAAAAATGAATTTATTTAGAAAATTATTTATATAAGATGAATATTATTTTTTAGGAATCCGGAATTCGAAATTATCCAATGGATATTTTTTTATAATTTTCACAGATAGTAGAATTTTTGGGTAAAAATTAAATACCTTTATAATATATAATGTGTTTATGACATCATAATAACCCAATAGTAATGTAATAGAATACTATAAATGGGGTTTTCGGACAATATATGTTTTACCATTAAAATAATGTGACTTTATGTTAATTTTATTTATTTTTCAAAGCCTTAGCGGACCCTTAGAGTCATATAAATATTTTTTTTATAAAATGATTTCGTTGAGAGTGTGACTCACCTCCACATAAGAAATCCTAAAATATTAAAAGGTTTTTGAAAATATCCATACATTATAATTTTTTTCACTCCCATTTGGAAAAAACCATTTGAAAAAACCATGGGATGATTTAAGATTTTGATTAGTTTAATGTGAAGGGTCCAAAATCTAAATAATAAATAATCACCTACCTTTTCCTATATAAACCTAGCCAATGTCCAACATCCTCTTCACTCAAATCCATTGGGTCTTGACCATCCTCAACCATAATATCTCTATATTCATCCTCAAGCACCCTAATATCTCAGGAGGCCTCTCTCAAGCTTCTCCCATGCCTTTGGGACCACACTTCAATGTAAGAGATTTATTCCCATCCAATTTTTGTCAAAATTTTTGTTATGTTGTTATACAATTTTAATTTTTAATAAATATTTTTGGGTATGATTTATCTCCTCCCCCAGACTTCCATCCTTATGTTTTAGTGATGACAAACCCATTTCTCTCTGATTAATTCCTCTCATGTACACCCATTACCATGCTGAAATTCAATGGGAAATTTATCTCTTCTTATTTACATTTTTGAAAGTCTTTTGTAATATAAATCTAAATACCATTACATAAGTTTAATGATGTATCTATATGACACCTTAAATTCCATTTCATTTATATATGATTAGACACACCGTAATCTATCATCAACCATTTTTTCAAATTCTTATGTCACACCATTATGCGGCTGAAATTGCACCACGATTTTCCAAGAAAAATTAATTATATAGTGAATACCGTACCCATTTCTCTACCAAATGTATCCACATTTGTGCACATTTACTTATTTATTATATTGTTATATGTATGATTTTCTCATGCCATTAGCATTGAACAAATTATTATTTTTAATGAATCCATGTTGTTTGATAAATGAGGCACACTTATGCATGTAATGAAATGATTAAGAAGGGTGGTCCCGGATAGTGCTCTTATGCATTTGGTAAAGTATAGTCTTATGATACATCATGTGAACGGAGGGCTTACTCATGATAATTCAAGTGAAATGTGGTTTTACTCATGCTCCATGTCACACGAGCCATGTCTAATGCTAAAATCATGTTAAATGTTATTGCCACATTTCCTTGTTATGATAATATTGCTATATAATGACATTATGTTAATGTTTATTCTATTATTCATTTATATTCCTACTATTTAACATGTTCTATATTTTTCATGTTATGAATTTTTTAGGACCTTATTAGGCTTTATAGATCACCATAGTTTATGCATTTTCTCAGGTTATCCCATGCAATGCTAAGTACGAAGTATTGTTGTGGTCATGTAAAAGATGTTTTCAAAAAAGATGTTCTTTTTTATGTTATAATTTGTTATGTAATGTTCCTAATATCCAATTAAAATATAACTCTAGATATTTAATGTTGTATCAGGTGGGGATTTTTATGAAATAAATTATGTTTATGTGTTCAATGAAGGGAAAGGGTTGTTATAGATGGTATCAGAGGATAGGTTTTGAAATATTTGCGATTAAGATTAGAAAACCCTAGTGAAATACTTAGGCATAATACTATGTATAATAAAAATACACTAAATATTGGTGATTATTTTGTATGTGGTTTATCATGAACACACATCCCTATCAGGATACGATCAGGTAGAGGCAACTCTAGCACATATGTATCTATGTGTAAAACGCAAAAACACCGCTTTGATCTAGACTTGAATGGGAATTGGGGCACAACAATGGGCCTTGATTCACTGTTGGTTACAACACTTTCGATGGATATGCTTTGTCAAATTCATTATCTTAATATGAACCATTTTTAGCGAATAATAAATGCCCTTATAAATATATGTTTGTATGTAGATCATGGATAATGTAGATTGAAGCCTATAAATTCATATTTCAAGGAAATAAATGTAATTTATAAGTCATATGTTTTTTATTTGGATTACCATTTATGTGTTTCCCGTGACTCTCTATTTATTTTATCCAATGGTCGGTAATATGAGGGCATTGGCTAACCACTAATGCGAAGATCAATGTGATGACTGTGTTATTGAGATTCCCAATCCAATGGGAGTGGGAATAGAGAAATTTTTAATGATACTCTCTCAGTTTACTAAAATATTGAATATAAAAATGGTCAAGAAAAACATTCAACCCCCACCCTAAGAAATAACAATTCAAAATATAGATCTTTATGATATAACAGAATCTTACTTATAATGGATCATCTGATCCCTCAATCGCCCAACAATGAATCAATTCCACTGAAAATATCTTCTTAATCCTTAAATATTCTGAACAAGGGAGGTTTATTATGGTTGATTATATTATGGAGGGTGAAGCTAATCAATGGTGTACATTGAATAAAAATATTAAACTTTAAAAAGAGATCTAGGTGTTGGAAAAGATGAATTTTTGGAAAATGTTTTTGAATATATATTTTCTGTTCACCCTCCAAATTAATATGGACAGGGACTTCGTTTCCATCATGAAAAAATAAAATGAATCTCTCAGAGTGTACAAGGAAAAATTCACAAGGCCTTCTCGATATTCCTTTGGCTTTGTCATTACACACGAATTCAAGGTAGATAGCTTCTTGGGTGTGCTAAAACATAACCTGCAGAAAGCCTTAGGGATCAGTGACTTTGAGAGATTTGAATAAATTGTTTAATTTTCCCTTAAAGATGAAATGGAGATTGGATAATCTCAGGGGTGTCATAGGGATACGAAGTGTATGGTGGAATTAAATTCTAGTAGTCCGATGGAAAATTTCAACAGTGATAAAAAAATATAACACCCCACTATCCAAATGTGAAGAAAGAAGAAACCCAGATATTTATGGAAGGGGACATGGAAATTATTTAGGTGTGAAAGAGAAGGGAAACTAGCTATTAACAACCGACAGGAAAAAACACAGTTTTGATAGAGGAGAGGAATTCTCCATTCAACCCTCAAAGTGTTGTTCATTACTTCAACTACAAAAAACCATGGGTCTTTGAAAACTAGTTCCCTAATCCAAGGGTTTTCAGGTAACTAATAACCTCCAATGTAGCAAGGGAGAGATTTTTGCCTCACTACCTCCTAAGTGAATATCAACAACTATGTGGTGGAAGGTACATAAGTTATTTATTCAAGAATAGTGAACTTACTTTTAGATTCTAGTTCTACGCATTCTTTTATATCCCTAACATTTATTAGAACAATCCCATCACCGTAAAAAAATCATAGAAGTAAATATGATGGTGAGGTTGGAAAATGGGATAGTCATTGCATCCTATGAATATAAATCAACTCGTGTCACAATTTGTGGATTAAACTTTCCAATGAACCTCATCATACTCCCTCTAGTTGAATTTTATGGAATTATTATCATGGATTGGATTTATTTATATAGATCCATCATAAATTTATGTGAGAGGGAAATCAATTTCCATATGGAGAATCGACACCTAATTTTGTACATGTTCAAGGATGAGGATGAATCGTCATTAGAACTATCTTCTTCTGCATGGATATTACATTGATATGTGCATGAATATCATTCCTGGGTGATTGTGTCTATGGATGAAACCATCCTTGAACACATGCCTATTTTGAGTGAATTTAGTGAAGTGTTTCGTGAGTAATTTCCTAGTATTCCTCCAAAAAGGGACGTGGAATTCTCAATTGATCATATACATAGGGCATGAATAATATCTTGGACTTCGTATAGAATAAATGTTATGGAGCATTAAGAGATAGATAAATAACTACTAGAGAATCTGCGTAAAGGGTTTATACACCCAAGGGCTTCACCATAGGGTGAACCAGTGCTCTTTGTCAAGAAGAATAACGGGTCCATGTACCTTTGCACCAATTATCGTGAGCTCAAAAAAATAACGATAAAGAAAAATTATCCTCCACCAGGAATTGAAGACTTGTTCAATCAGCTACAGGGAGCACAATACTTATCCAAGGAGGATTGGAGGTCAATATATTACCGAGAAAGGGTGAAGAAGGAGTATATCCCCAAACAACATTTCATACTAGATATGGGAACAATGGATTCATAGTAATTCCATTAGGACTCTTTAATGCTCCATAAATATTCACAGAATTGTTGAATAATATTTTTAAATATTCTATTGAAAGAAATTTTGTAGTATTTATAGATGATATTATAATATACACCAAAACCATGGAGGAACATGATGAGAATATAAACTCTATAATATAGACCTTTTCAAATGAGGTGGTCTATGAAAATTACCACAAGTGTGAGTTAGGGATGAAGGAGGTATCATTCATGGGTCATATCATTAAAAGAAATGGTATATCAGTGGATCCCACCATGAATGTTATATTTATGGGATGGCCGAAGCCAACATCGTTAACTGATATACATAGATTTTTGGGATTGTCTTGATATTATCTCCAATTTGTGATTAATTTATCACGATTTTCAAATCCTCTTATGAAGATTAATCAGTAGGGATTCATGTTTTATTGGAGTGAGGAATGTGTTGAAATCATCAAGGAGTTGAAAAGAAGGCTTATCACTATGCATGTGGTCATACTACCCACAAGTGGATAACATTATTTGGTATTTAGTGATGCTTCGAATAAGGGACTAGGTTGTGTGTTGATACAAAATGAAAAATACATTACCTATGAATCAAGTCAATTATATTTTCTTGAGAAACACTGTCCAACACCTGATCTAGAGTTGGCTGCAGTAATCTTTTCTTTGACAATTTGATGACATTATATCATTGGGGAGAAGTGTGAAATATACATGGAACACAAATTCCTCATGTATATATTCACACAAAATGAGTAGAATATGCACCAATAGAGATGGATATAGGTTATCAAATACTATGACTACTCAATCCATTACCACCCTAGGAATGCGTACATGGTGGAATATGCTCTAAGTAGAAAGGCCCAATGGATTCTATCATTGTTGAGAATTGATAATGATCCAATCTTCTAATATTTGACGAAGCTGGACATGTGAATCATAATGAAGGGAAAATCATAAATTCATTCACAAATGATGGATCAATCGTATCTTTTGGAAATGTTAAAGGATGCTCAAAAGGACTATGTAGGAATTTAGAGGAATGTGGAAATTATAAGAAAAGGGAAACCCTCGGTGTTCAATGTTAATGAAGAAGGAATTGTCATATTTCGGACAAGACTATGTGTTCCATCAAATCAGGAGTTGAAGAAGGATCATTTGGATGATTCACATAGTTCAAATTTCTCCATTAACCAAGGAAACATAGAGATATATTGAGATCAATGAGAGCATTATTGGTGGTATAACATGAAGAAGGAGATCACTACGTATAAATAAAAGTGTCTCGTATGTCAGTATATAAAGGCTGAGAGGCAGAATCCTATGGGGATTATGAAACCATTACCCATACTAGAATAGAAATTGTAGAAAATCCCCCATGTACTTTTTCACCAGGATTATGAAGCCATCTAAATGAAAAAAATGCTATTTGGGTTGTTTGTGGATCTTCATACAAAGGATGCACCCTTCATTCCAATTCCAGTTGATTTTTCATTGGATAAACTAGAAAAAATATACATAAAATAATTGTAAATGTTTCATGGAGGATCACTATCATTTATATCTTATCTAGATCCGAAAATCACCACAATGTTTTGGAAGATTCTTAAAAAATATATAAATACTGATCTGAATTTCATTACAAATTTTCATCCTCAAATAGATGGCCAATCTGATCAGACTAACGAAACACTTGAGGACATGTTGATAGCATGCATAATGGTCATCAAGGGAGGATGAGATCAACATCATCCTCAAGTTGAGTTCTCTTTTAAAAATTGTTTCCATTCAGGAATCCAAATAGATCCTTATGAAGCCCTTTATGGGAAGAGGTGCATAGCACCATAATGTTGGGATAATGTTGTGGAGATAAAATTCATAGGTCCAGAAATGGTGCTGAAGGTTATGACCATTCATCATCACATTAAAGCTGCTCATAGTTTACAAAACAGCTATGTTGATAATCATCTACGAGAGATTGACTTTGTTGTTGGTGACATGGTATTACTCTACATATCACTATGGAAGAGGATTATGAGATTTGAGAAGAAGTGGAAGCTTAGTACAAGGTATATCATTACTTTTGAGATCATTTATTTCATTGGAACAGTGTCCAAAAGACTAGAACTCCCACCGAACATGTATCAAGTACATGATGTATTCCGTGTATCACTCTTGAGAATGTACATACCTGACACATGAAATGTACTCAATCTGGAGGTGGTACCATTGGCTAATGTCCTCTCCTATGAAGAGAATCCGGTGATGATCTTAGATCGTAGGGAAAATGTATTATGGAATAAGACAATTCCCCTCATGAACATGTTGTGGAAAAACCAAAATATTGAATAAGCAATGTGGGAATTGACTGAAGTTATGAATCAGAGTTACCCTTATCTATTTTAGTGTGAGAATATGAAATTTTGATGGTGAATTTTCTTAAGGGGGGAAGATTGTGATGACCCAAACATATATTTATGAAAATTACTCTTCATATAATTAAATGTTTTGTTATGTAAAATGGTTATATAGAATATGTAATTCCTTTGCTTTAGTTTTTTGGATTTCAAGGTACCCATAATAATTTTTATCCTTTCTAATATAGTCGTTGAATAGTGATCACATGATTCGTATAAATATAGTGCTTTAACAAATCTAATTTACTCAGACAACAGAAGCGATGGCCTCATCCGGTAGAATGTCACCATATGAGACCCATTATTTAGATATCGAAAAGGAGGTGGTGTCACTGGGCTTCGTTCATGACCAATCCCAAGTTGAGCTTCAACAAATTAAGCTATAATGGAACTACCTACAGGGGATGTGGATGTTGATAAAGATTACCACTTGAGTGATGTTATCCATGCCTCCCTAAGAGAATTTCACCATCGCACACCTTACCCATAGGCTATATGTGAGTGATATAAGGGGTTATTTAACAAGACCCAAACAAAATGATTATGTGAATTATTTTTACATAGAGAATATACATTCATTTTATTATTGTTACATTGTAAATAGTTTTTATAGAACAAATATTATTTTTCTTTAATATTCAATTAAGAAATGTATTTTGATGAATTATTGGATATTTAAATTATATTTTTTTTATAATATATTATTAATAAATTAATTTTATTAAATATAAATGATCGTATAATTTTTACGTATAAAATTATAATTTTTATTTATGAATAAAGCTTTTTTTTCTAAACCACTAATTTTTTAATAAATGATGATTTTTATTTTAAAAGTATAAATTATCATATTTATAAAATTATTTAGATAAAATGAATGTTATTTTTGGAATCAATATGTCAAAATTATCAAAAAATGGTTTTTATTATAATTTTCTTAGACTAACGAATTCTTGGGTAAAAATTAAATACCGTTTAAATATATAATATTTTTATGACATAATTATGACCCAATAGTGATGTAATAAAATGATATAAATTGGTTTTTGGTCAATATAGGTATTACCTTTAATATAATGTGACTTTAGGTAAATTTTATTTATTTACAAATTCTTATTGGACATTCTAGAACTTATAAAACATTTAATCATTATAAAATGATTTCTTTGAGAGTGTGACTCACATCTAGTTAATCAAGCTGAATATTTTGAGAAGTTCATACATTGGCTTCATAAATTAATGTTTTACAATACCCTTTGGAAAAAAACTGATGAAAAAATCATGGGATGGTTTTTTGTGATTAGTTTAATGTGTTGGATCCAAAACCTAAATAATAATGAATTTCATCCCTTTTCCAATATAAATCCACAGAAGCTCCCACTTCCAATTCACACAAATCCTTTGGAGCTTTAACAAACTCTTCCCTACTATATATATAATCCTATCATGGCTCCCTAGTATCCATATATTCCTCTCTCATTCTACTCCAATGAATTTGGGATCACACTTTCAAGTAAGGGATTTCCTCATTTCTCTTTTTTTCCAAATTTTTAGGTTTTTATACCCTTAATTTTCAATTAAAAATATTAGGTATGAATTTTAACCTCCCCCATACAACCTTAATTATTTTAATTATTAATTTCCAATTTATATCTCATTAATTCCTCCCATGTACACCTGTTACCATACTGAAATTAAATAAGGAATATCTCTCTTCTCATTTACAATGAAGCAATTCTAATGTATAGCGAATCTAAATTGCATTACAAATGTTGGGAAATGAATCTATATGAATCCTTAATTTCCATTTCATGTATATATTATGATACACACCTTTCAGTCTCATCAATAATTTTTATGAAATTTTATGTCACACAATTATGCTTCTGAAATTACAACAGGATTTTCAAATCCAATGTCATTTTGTAGTGAATACCATTACCATTTCTCTATCAAGGGTATTCAAATTTATGAACATTTACTTATATAGTATATAGTTTTATATATGAATTCATAATTCATTAATCATGATGATAAATGATGATGATTAAGGAATCCATTTTTTATAATCAATGTGGAACACTTATGCATTGAATGAAATGATTAAGAAGGGTACACCATTATTGCACTACAATGCATTGGAGAAAGACTAGAATCATGATAATTCATATGTGATGAGGTTTTAGTCATGATAAATCATGTTTAATGAGGGTTTTCTCATTCTCCATGTGCAATGAGCCTTGGATCATTCAAAAATCATGTTAAATATTGATTCCACATTTCCAGGTTTTGATAATCATTCTATATCATTAAATTATGTTCATGTAACTTGTTTTCTCCATTGATATGCATATTTCATAAAATAAAATAAAATATAAATGTTATGCCTTTTTTTACCCCCTTACCGGGCTTTTTTGATCACCCTTTTCTTATGCATGTCCTCATGTTATCTCGTGCAATGCTAAGTACAAATGAATGTTGTGGTCATGTAAAAGATGTTTCCAATAAAGATATCATGTTTTATATTCTATCTAGTTATGTAATGTTCATATTACCCAAAGGAACTAGACCTATATATATTCTATGTTGTATCAAGTGAATATTTTTATGTAATAAATCATTTTTAGTAGGTAATAATGAGCATGGTTGTTGTAGTTAAGACATACATGCACTCTTAAATATTCTTTTAAAAAATTATTTGGGAATTCTATATTTTAGATACATGATCTGTATAGTTTTTCTCTAGAGATTACTTATTTGATATTGAGATACAAATGCAATCTAGAAATTATCTATCTAGATATTTATTGGAATGGTGTATCCTCTTTAGATTATAAAAAATACTATTGGTATTTTATTTTGGAAAACGGTGACCAAGTGAGATAGGTAATATATTAGGAATGGAAATGAAAAAATATGATGATTCTATGTGAATAATTTTTTTGTTTACTAACATGAAGAGGGTAATTTAGATAAGGATTTTAAAATATTGACCATTGTGTTTTGCTGTTGAGGGTCACAAGAAAACTACCAATTAAATGCCAGAGGATACTATGTAAACTAGTTTATTAAAATTGAGAATGATATAAACATGACAAAAATCATTAGTATTGAAAAAACTTGAGAGTTGTATGAGGGATTCTATAAATCATAACTGAAGGAGCAAGAACACGAAGTAATAAAATTGGATTGGTATGCCATGGATACTGAAAAACTATAAATGAATGTTGAGTTTTGTGATAATAATTTTAGGGAATACATAAATTGTTGTATCGTCCAATAATGTTTTATATAAATCTACTTGAAATTTCATCAAGGGGAAATATATACAAAGCTATATTAGATGAATTATATTGATAGTCATATTAATGATTCATTTTATGTGAAAAATTATTTTTACTGATAACCATGATAATATTTTTTTTATTGAAAACATGCAATGTAATGATTGATTATGATGAAAATTAATAATCAAGAAAATATAAATTATTCATAAATTCATAATTTCAATTCAGGAAAAGACAATCATTGAAAAGAGATATTAAGTACCATGACAGTAGTATTGTACATAACTAGTGGTCCAATGACCATGGATCATCTTTATTATCATCCATAAGGTTCCCCTATAATCTTTATGAATTTTTATATTTCTCCATTAACATTCTCTTAAACCATGGGTTTTGAAGGATTAGTGAATAATGAATTGAATATTCTCCAAACTATCTTTACTTGTGTTTCAATAAACAATTTTTACGAGTCATTTAATGTTGTTTGGGTCCATGACGTTAGGTTGATAAAGGATTGAGTTTTAAGATCATGAAAATTTCATTTGGGTGGAAACCATTTGTCATCATTGTACATACACTAAATGCTCCATGATAGTTATTTATGTAGAAATGGAATCTTTTTTCCCATGGTGAATGGAAATCCCATTGACACTACATATTTTCTCATTAGAGAACACAATTTTTCTGGTTTTGATGCACATAATAGTAGGTGGGTGAGATTAAAAAAAATAGTTCCCAAAACCTAAAAATTACACATCACCCATTACATGAGTTAGTGGTTTTGTCTTAATTTCACTATAAGATTATTGGAGTCAAAATAGTGATATGGAACATGTAGTTAATGAATTACCACTTCCCGTATTAAAATAATATGTTCTATTATTCTGATGTAGGGGTGTTTGGAGACTAGAGGAAATCCTTAATATGATATATAATCATATTCCTGATATGATATGAATTTGGGTCATACAAAGAGTAATATTTTGGTTATTCCATCCATATTCAAATAAATTAGTCTTATATAATGTAATATGGTATGTACATAAATCAAATAATGTTTTTTGGTGATCATAAAAACTCATGGAATTGAGTATGATTTGAGGAAAAGGACATCGAAAAAGGATGATAGATTTATTTTATCTTATTATTTCTTTGAATAGTCCATTATGATTCCCTTGTATTGGGTGTTAGTGAATGATACCTTTTGAAACAATCCTAAACATATGGTTTAATTAATTTAACAACTATAATTATTTTGAATCAAGATATACAAAGTTCATATATAAATAAGTTGTTTTAAAAATTTTGTTATAATATTGATAATGGATATTTTATCTTGATTACTGTTTATGGAAAAACCAAAAAGCATAGAACCATTTCATGGATCTTTCATTGATATTGGGTAGAGGGGACCCATATAAAATTATTCTCTATTTTGATTAAGGTCATGCATTATTTATAATATCTTTTGCTTCTTAATATCATATGGCTATGATGAGGTATCATAAAATGTATGGTCATTCAAAGTGGTCCTTTTATTTGGTGTTTTTTATATATTTAGAACTTTTATTAAATGATATGGATTCATTTAATTGTTATACTAATGAATGGAAACCTAAAATAATTTATGGTTTCTAAATAATATTTTAATGTGGGCGGTTTGATTAGTTTTCATAACTGGCCCAATGATATAATATCTAAGAAGTTATAAAAATAATTTTATTATAGAAAAATATTAAACATATAATTCTAATATTTTTATTATTGTATGAGGCTGCTGGGAATAAACCTAATATGGATAAAGTTTAAACTAATTCATGGATTGTGTAAAATTAATTATCTCTTTTTTAATATTCTTGGTATGAAAAGTAATCTTTATTGACGCACCATCATATATCTATATCAACAATGAAGTTAAGGGAATATTGGCTAATGTATTTGGAAGTTGGTCCTTGGATGAGAGATTCTAGTATCACAACAGATCCTAATAAAAGGTGAATAAATCCATTAAAATTTCAGTTGAGGTAACCTATATTGACCAACCACATATATAGAGGAAAAATCCTTATCATAAGATCACAAATGAATAACATGATGATGGAGGATCAAATATATATATCTGTCCCTAAATAATGTTATGTTTCATTTTCTACTTTATAATTAACTAATACAAATATGATATTGATCTATGTCATGTCTACAGATGCTTAGATAATAAGAATCAAGGCATATGTTTTCCTCCTAAAGATATTCCCCACACAGGTACTAGTAATATAAAGGGAGAATATATTTTAAATAAAATATTATTATTGTTCCTACAATAGATGATATTTGTGTCAATATATATCATATGTGAATATAAATCGACACAAACAATGTTAACATATATTCAATGATTTATATCATACTCATATATATTGGTGAGTCAGTTTATTCTTCCATCCATAGACATTTTGTCCAATGTGAATCTTTACACATATTTTTTATAATGTTTTTAAATATAAGGGTGAGTTGGAAACTCTAAGTTGTTTTAGTTTATATTATATTAACAAAAAATTCTATTAAAAATAGGCACAATTCATCATAGTAGTTCTTGTTTGAATAACCAAACATGATCTCTAAGATGACATGAGTCATGCATGATATTTAAGTCAGGTTGAATTTATAGGATCATCTATAGAAAAATTGAGCATGTGTTAGAATAATGTTTTACAACCCAAAGGATTTGACATTTTTGTGGGGTTTTACATATAATTTAATTCCATATAAGAAAATAACTACAATATAGTTTAACATTATGATGGATGGATTTTGTCAGGAATAATTTTATTTATACTAGGTTTGTAATGAACTAGAATTTTCATTTATTTTTTAGTTATATGAGAATTCAACGAGTCCGTGGAAAATTATGACTCATGATTTTGAGGCCTGGTGTGCCAGGGAAAAATTTTTGAACTTTTTTTTGGGTACGTTCAGTAAATGTATAAGCATGGTTTTTTAACATTTAAACCAGTGCTAGAAATTGAAATAAAAGTGCACCGTTGAACTCACAAAATCATTATTCACTTAAGGAGACCTTCACCTCGACTGCAGTAGGTTGAGGGTGAAATATTGATTTTTTGTTTTTCGTGGAAATGAAAAACAAAACAAAACAAACTTCTATTTTATTTTTGTTCAAACCTCCAAGGTGAATGTTAAAGAGGTGGGGACCACCTGAACAAAAACACCCATTTTGAATTTCTAAAGGTGGGGACCACTCGAACCTACATAATGGGAGAAACCCCTTGAACACCCTCAATAATTAAGATTTAACCCATGGACTTCCTCAAAATTTATTATGCCAATGTGGGATAAAATATTGTACCAACATTTAATTGTGACAACGTAAATTAAGTTGATAGAAATAATTTAATATGTTGGAACCTTTAATTTTTCTGGGAAAAAAATTGTTGGCAAAGGGAGAATCTTGGAAGAGTTTGGAGAAACTCATCTCCATTGAATAACTTCTCCACCAAACTAATTACAACATCTCCATAAAATAACGTTATTTAGAGCCAAGAAAATGAACGACTCACGAGCCAGACTTCAGAAGCATGTTGTAGAGGCGATGATCATTGGAACCCTCTTCGCCTTCACCATTTTCATATCACAACACATCAACGAACCTTCGAGGTAGTATTTGACGTTTTAAATACATCTCTTACCAATTCATGATGTTTTTCGTGATTCGAATGTTGCTACCACTCTAACACAGATGGTGTGGGATAAACGAACACGGCCCAACCTCTCTTCAATCCCATGGGTTTTAATGAAATTTTTGTAATGGAGGATGATAGAAACCAAGACAGATGTCGGTGAAGGAATGGAGCATGACAGCAGCGCTCATAGAGGACGGATGGCCATCCGGCCAGTAGCGTTGGACCGTCTCACCACGGCGCACCACCACCCCACGGCCGCCCCGCCGCCCCGCGGCACCCTGCCGCACCCTAGAAGCCTCACCGCACCACGATTAACCTGCACAGCGGACCACCCAGCGCGGGTTGGGCCATACCGCCAACCAGTCCAGGCCGACCCATACTGGGTTGGACTTGACCCGGACTAGTTTCGTCCCTATACATTCTTTTAGCTGTAACATACGCACCAGGTGTCTATTTGATGAACCGTCTATGGGACCAGAAAACATGGAGCAAGAAGAAACTTATTTTTTACCCAAATCATGTTTTGGATAATGTTGGGGTATGGTTGGGTTGGATCGAGCACGAATCCAGCCGGACCCTCGGGACTAAAAGGAAAATTATTTTCAGACCGAGAATCCGTTTAATACACTAGCTTTTGCATTAAAACCCCTATTACATGGAAGACCATTGAGATACTTCTTCATGGGACTTAGTGGCAGTTGGAGTATCGACCAATAGTTTGAAGAGAAGACTCTAATAGATATGATCAAGATTAGTACATGTACCTTGTAACTGGCTATGACGATGTACTAGGATCATTTGTGGGTATGAGGATGTACTAACGATGTAATTGGATTCGGTGTGGATCTGACGAAGTACTGATGATGTAATAGGGTCCTGTGTGGGTTTGAAAACGTACTGACAATTTACTAGGATCATGTGTGGGTCTGATGACATACTGAAAATGTACTAGGATCCTGTGTGGGTCTGTCAAAGTACAGATAGTGTACTATGATCTTGTGTGGGTATGATGATGTACTAATGATGTACTAGGATCCTGTGTGCATTAGAGGATGTATTGAAGATGTACTAGGATCTTGTGTGGGTATGACATCGTACTAACAATGTATAAGGAATATGTGTGGGTTTGACAACGTATTGATGATGTACTAGGATCTTGTGTGGGTTTGACAAGGTACTATGATCTTGTGTGGGTCTAACAATGTAATATGATCCTATGTGGGTCTGATGATGATTTTGGATCCTTCATGAATCTAACTCATAATAGAGTAATATGAGTTAGTAGTTACATTTAATCATCTCTACTACTGTACCTAAGTAATACCTTGTGTGACCTGAGTTCGTACCTATGTGGTACTTTCCTTCATGGTAATACCTTGGTAGTATTCTTCTGTGTGGTGTAACTATGTGGTATATAACATTGTTGTATTCCTTATTTTATGGAACTGTTGAGATTTGGGATTTTGGGTTGGACCCAGTGTTTCCTCATGATTGAGATGAGTATACTTGATAACATAGGTATATGTATGGGCATATACCTAATCTGTGTTGTCATTTGATTTCATTTTTTATGGTTTATCCTTTGTGGATTTTGTGGGACCTTGAGGGTCTCGAGTTCGATATTGAGTAATGTTATACTCACCCCACCACGGGCTATGCTCACACCTTATTGAGTTTGGTGCAGATGACAGACACCACTGATCGAGGCTAAGGGTACCAAGACAGGATGGTGCCCGGAGGTAGACCACACGGTGTGTTGGTACGCAGAAGAGACAGTTGGATGTGGAGTGCTGAGGAGGAAATCTGTACCTACCCTTCAGGTAGGAACCTCAGAGGAATACCCAGGAGTTATATTTTTCTTTCTTCAGTTGTATTATATTTCAGTTGTACTTACACCATTACTATTGGGCTTGTATTCCGACCTCTCTAACCTTCGACACTCTTTTTTATATACAGTTTACTTGTGTTCGTATCTAGATATGTGCTTGGTTTCATGTGTTTACCAGATATAAAGGCAATGCCTTCATTGTTTTATGGAATACGCCTTTCGATGCTAGTCACCAACCCCTCTCTTATTGAAGGCGGGCTTGGGGTAGTCATGGCACAGGCCCCATGGGATGAGTCATGGTAGGGTTTATGAAATTATATTTTAATGTCATATGGTGAGAAAATATCCATAATATATAATACCATGTGGAATGAATATGGAAATGACCAATAGTTAATAAAATTTACATATTGAGAAACCATCCATTTCTGGGAGTTGTGATACACTCTATATCCTTATTTTCAATGAAATCATATATATTAGAGTATACATTATGTTTTATGTAAGTTTTGTATCACTATGTAATGTAATTTTTTAAAATTTGTACTGGTATTATTAAGGTATTTATAACAAATAAAATATCTATAGAGAGTAATGAACAAATATAATATTATTATTTAATGCTAGTGAAACCTAGCTCTCAATTAAATTTTGGTTGTGTAATGTGTGAAACCATTTTTTATTAAGTCTCTTAAACTCATACAACTACTTTTTCTACAACTCCTCATTTTATAATTTAACATGAATATAAAGTAATTATTATGAAAATAGAGCATCAATGGGAATTATAAATTAGGTTCCATATAAAAGAAAATTTGAGGCCTTCTCGGTGGTTATGGAGGAAGTAGAGCGATAATACTACTAAATGTTAAGAATATTTTGGGACTAGTGCTTCATGTAATTTCCCTTATATTTTAGATTATATTTGATAAAATATTATTAAAAAACTATTCCTAATTTTTATCATATACATGTTTTTGGGATTAATATTTATACTAGATTACATATTACTAGTACAAAATTTCAACATGGAATAGAATAAATTAGTTTCTATTTCCATTAATTTTTTTAGGGGACTTAAAATATGGTGGTGTTTATAGAAATAATAAAATTGATCATAGGTTTTATCATGACATAATTGTGGGAAATATCCTTAGGAAACATAGAATTGAAGTCGATTCCAGAATGAATACACTTGAAATACATTGCTGTAGTAGGTGTATATGCCACAATGAAATATTTCACCAAGAGGTAAGATGACAAAAAATATTTAAATTTATATTGAAACTCTAGGGTTTCATCTTTGAAAATAGAATATATATATAGTAGGAATGGTGTTTTATGGTGATTTATAATAAATTAATATTTAATGATGGATAGAAGTATCCAAGCTAATTTATTAGATGGTAATTCATTTTTCCTTATTAATGACCACCTTTGACACAATTTTAAAAATACTATTTAACATCAAGGGTATATCCTCAATTAATGATTATGATTATTACTCCCTAGAAAAAAATTATAGGTGATATTATTGGAATTAGGAAAATATTATTTGATTATTCAGATGACATTTTATCAATTATAGTATATCATCTCTCAATCTAGCAGAAGACTTCAACATTGTATGTAGTCAAAAATTGAGAAAATTAATGAATAAGAATCATTAATTGGATTGTATGTTGACACTTATTTTATATGAGTGGTATGTATCTTATTAATCATTGCTACTTTGTTTCCCAATAATGAGGACTACAGAATAAATTTGTTAATGCTAATGGTTGTCTCATCCTGGTTTGGGACTATCATGACTACCAATATATTTGGATATATATATATATATGTATTTGGGTTTAGAGATAGTAAAACATTAGATATTTTTGTTTAATAGTGGAAGTCTCCAACAAACCCTAAATAAAAAACATTTATTTATGGAACCATGTCTCTCCACTTATTTAAATGCAATAGAGATAGTAATTTTTTATTTCAAATGCATGGATAGGGTAAAATGATCATTTTCCCAAGTTGATAAACATGGGAAAATTTTCTATCCACTATGTTTCGAATACGGTGCATTCCTAAGGAAAATAGCCTAGAAACAATTTAATATATTTAATTATTAATTGAATAATATAATAAATAATAATTATTTATTTAAATTTTAATTTATTATCACATGATTATTTGGGTGTAATTTTTAAACATAGAATCAGATGGATATTATAACTCTAACATTATGTATGGAATGGTGATTGTTTCCTAGGAGAGACCTAAACTGATAATGGGAACTGGGGATAATCACAAAAAGATTCATCCATTTTCTTTATCTTTTGTTTTTCATTATTTCTATATTCTAGTTATATTTTTATCCTTTTATCCAGTTTGTTTTCAATGAAACCCATGGTTATCTTCCTTTCATTAAACTAAGAGAGGATAAGGAGAAGAATAGAGGGAAAGAGGGAGTGGAGAAGATATGTGTCACTATATAGATTAGGAGGAGGCAGATCGTTACACAACAGAGGTAGAATGTGAATCGGTGAAAAGCATCAGTTGGTTTTCAAGAAGGTATGTCGTTTTTATGGTTTCCCATATATCGAAAAAATATTTACAACTCTTTTGTTTTATGTCCATATAATGAATTCATAGGTAACCATTTGGGTCAATCTATAACATTTGTAGAGAAAATTGATGAATCATGGATTTGTAAAGGTTTTCTCATTCAGAAATCCCATTAACACACCATGTAGTTCATGAAAATATGTTCTCGGTACATCCCATTATAGGAAGATGAATTTTGAGATGTACATGTTTTTTAATTGAAGAACATGTTGTCTGTGACTGCTTTTCCTTGAATCCAAGCACTAGTCCAGTAGAGGTAAGGGTTCTTGTCTATGAAAGGTACATGACAATAAACCGATGTGGGATAAAATCAATATATAATTACATTACTAAGAAAAAATTTGCATATAGTCCATGTAAGGTACCTGAGAAATTACCCCTTGTAGGGTATAATCTATTTACATATTATTCACATTATGTGTGTGGTTTTAGATGAAAATATTGGTTATTGATTACAATTTTTTTTCCTTTGAGATTACACATTGTATACATGGGTATACCGACCATGTAGTCCATATTTTCTACCCCATTGATAGATTTTTACTATTTTATGCCTTGATAAAAATGATGGGACCAAGAGTATTACAATTTGAGCTTATTCCCATCTATATTGTGGTGGTGGATCCCTTGGAGTAATTTTGAGGAATCTCAAGTGATTAACATAGTGATACATGGATTCAAGAAAATCAGAAACACTCTATCTCAAGAAAATATTTATTTCTCAAAAGATTTATATTAATAAAGAAAATTTACTTCCCCAAGGAAATTTTCTTCTTACCTTTGTTTTCAATATTCTTGATATACTTTCTCTAAATATAACATTTTTTATTTATACGTGTAAATTTTTTATTAATATCTAAAAACCTCAGAATCTTATAAATATTAGATAAATAGAATTTTGTTTTTAGGTTCTAAATTTAGGTTTTGAATGATCTGAAATCAGACTCCGAATTCTTCTTAATTCAGGTTCCTAATTCTTTGAATTAACGCACTAAATTCCTTTGAATTTTGATTCTGAATTCTCTGAATTCAGACTCCAAATTCTCTGAAATTTAGATTCTAAATTCCTTGAAAATCAGTTTACAAATAATCTTAAATTCTAATTCTGAATTATTGAAATTTATATTCTTAATTCCATGATGTCAGACTTTGAATTATCTTAAATTAATATTATAAATTATATGAAATTCAGTGTCCAAATTATCTGAAATTATGATTCCAAATTCTCAAAAATTCAGATTTCAAATTCTATGAATTTAGATTTTGAATTTTTTTAATTCGGACTCTAAATTTCTTAAAATTATGACTCCGAAATACTCATAATTTAGATATTAATTCCATAGAATTCAGACTCCAAAATCCCCTGAAATTCAAACTCTGAAGTCTATAGAATTTTGATATCTAATTCCTTGAAAAAATGAATCTGAATATCATGTAATATAGACTCTAAATATTTATTTTCATAGACTCCAAACTTTTTTTTCCTTAGACTCTGGAAAATGGATTTGGTTAAGAAACCATATTTTTCTTACCCTTTTTTTAGTTATTAAATAATGTCATACAATTTATTTCTAACTAACAATTGTTTGAGTGACACATGTATAGGTCCCTCAGTTATTCAAGGAAAAATATTACTGTTGGAGGAGGGAGTCGACCATTGGAGAAGTACCTATAAATTAGAACTTATTTGACCGAGCTCAAATTTAATGATAGTTTTTTATCCCACTAGAAATTAATTGCTTCTAAATTAATTTTTAGAGAGAAATACAGTCTTGCCTTGTGTGTAATGAACATCTTGTTTAGCTTGCTTTGGGTGACTCTGATTTCTTTTGTGTAAAATCATGGACATCCGAGGATAGGAAGACAGAGGTGCTGACTACCTTAATGTTCATGGAAATCCATGATAAGGATGAGTTATGTGCTGAATACCTTGATGTTCATGGCCTTGATGTGATAGAAAGACATACTCTAATATTCTTATCGAGGTCTTATCCTGGTGTTGGTTAGACAGGCCTTTCTTGAATGTATAAACCAAGGGACCTTTATCTAAGGTTGATGGATACCATTCTCTTTAGGATAAAAGATTTAATACTTGTTACTTGTGTTGTTTCTGGTATTTTCCACTACATTGTGATTAATAAGGAATTCATAACTATACTACACATTCTTCTAAGATTATACTCTGATTATTATGATTCTATCTGCTTTAAGGTAGAATCTTTTTCCTTGTAAACTTTTCTTAAGATTCATTTCTGGATCCATATTTCTGGAACCTAGAATGTTTTTGGAACTAATAGGTATGTTGAATTTACTTGTTTAACATTGATAAAAATAGTTTTTCTTAAGGATAAAAATGAATGTTTTATATCAACTTTAAAGGTTCAAAATGAATTTTAAAAGGATACAATTCACCCCCAATCGTGTATATTGAGCATCTACACTGATAGATCGATCCTAAAATTAGTATCCGAGCAGGTATCTAAAATACTTATATTCCCATATAATTTTTCATGCTCATGTTTTCATTATTATGAATATATTTTCCTTGTGTAGGATTTTTATCCTTCTTTAAAAACCATTATTATTAACATGTTTTTGTCAAAAGATATTTTCTTTTAGATGGCAGGAATGAATGTTGGTTCAATTAACAATATTATTCCTACTAGACGAAATATATTTGATGGAAATGATTATTAATATTGGAGATATCATATGAAGAAATTTTTTATTAACACTTGTGTAAAAAACTTTGTTATGATTACTGAATATTACATGATTCCTAACAAAAAAGAAAAAACTTTTACTAATCATGAAATGTCAGAATGTCAACTAAAAACATGGTACGCAATACATTGTTGTATTCCCTAACCAGAAATATATACAATCAGATGTCTTCTAGTGAAGCTTCAAATTTTATTTTCATGAAATCGGAGGTTACTCATTTTGGTACATGAAAGGTCATTGAAATGAGAAGAGCCATTCTTAGAGCAGAATATCATGGATTTCAATTTCCATATAGAGAATCAATGTGCAAGGTACAAAAAAGGATTATGACTATTTATAAAAGTTTACCGTCCATGGGTGAGAAACATTTAGATGATGAGGCACTTGTGGACAAGATTATAGATATCATGTCTAATGAGTTATAATCTAAGAGAACATCTATTGATGAGAATAAGATAGTATCTAAAATTACTCTTGATGAGATTTTTGGAACTCTTCTTCAAAATGAGACTAGAATTAAGAGATATCAGGATTTGAATAAAATTAAGAATGTCAATGGAAGTGTTTCCCTTAAAACTATTGAAGTAAAAACTCATGAAAGAGTTACAAGATCGAAGTCAAAGAATGTCACTATTTTATATGAACCAACTAGATGTGAACATTCTGAGAATGAGATAGTTAATCATTCTCAAACGATGAACATAAAATATGAGAATAAATAATTTCAATTTTGATTTCTGAATATAGAAATAACAGAAAATAAATACTCATAAGTTACTTGTTATGAATGAAAAAGAGGAGAGCATATCAGGCCGAATTCACTTATGCTTAAGAGAAAGGATAGAAAGGAAAAAATTTATAAGAAGAATAGAAAGAAGCATTACAAAGCTAAAGATAAGAATGTTTTGAAAGATAATTAAACCTAGAGTTCCACTGCTGGAGACTCTTTTGATGAATCCTCAAAATACAAATCTTCATATCATAAGAATCATGGATTACTAGCTAGGTTAGCAGTTGAATATAATTGTCTAATGGCTATGGTACAGAATACTGAATCTATAACCAAAGTTTATGTAAATGAAAATTATTATGATAATAAATATTATGAATGTTTGGATGAGGAATATTATTCTAATGAATATAATACATTACCTTCTTATGATGAATTTTCATGGTTTGCTAAAATTCTTGATAATGAAAATTCTAATGTCACGAAAAAGAATGATAAGGAAAACTATAGAATTTATATTCTTACTTAATATGTATCAGATCCTTCTAAAATATTTATAATAAAATTTATGAGTTTGAATGTATTTCAAAATACCTTGAGGATGTTAATTATGAGAAAGATAAACATTATATAGATCTTTAGAATGTAATTTCTAAGGAAAATGTTTTAGAGACCAACTCTAGTGCTAAAACCGATATTTTTTAGGATAAAAGATTGTTATTAAACTATAGTTAGAAATAATTTCCTCGAGGAAGTGTTTTTAAAACATTAACATAGGTATGGAAAACATCAATAAGATGTATTCCAAAATAGGACCTCTAAATAATAACTTGGGATTTTGTAATATACAATCAAAACAAGTTTTTAGTAATAATTAATTTGTTCCTCAAAGTGCTTTAATCTACACTATCTGTCAGTGTGGTGGGAATTCAAAAACTAATTGTTCCTTTAACAAAAATCAGTCATAAGGTTTTCATAATTCTTATTTATCTACGAAAACATGGATTCCTAAAGTTTTGTTTTCTGATGTTTCTAGATCCATGAATGTTAATTTCTGAAATTCTAACACACATATTTTCAAGAAAGTGAAGATAGTAAAAATAGCAATACTTGGTACATTTATAGTCGATTTTCCTGGTATATGACTAGTATTAAAAACATATTTCAAAATATTATCATGATGGAAGGAGGAAATTTAAGTGTTGAAGATAATGATAAGGGTGAAATTATTGGTATAGGTAACATTTTTTTTCTTGAAAAAACATTGATTTAGAATGTTTTATTTGATAAGGGTGTTAAGCAGTACCTTTTTATCATAAGTCAATTATGTGATGAAGGTTACCAAATGAATTTTAGGAATGATAACTTTTTAGTACACAAATCTAAGGAAGTTTTTATACTTTATTCCCATAGGCAGGGGAATGTATACACACTGAACATAAAATACCTTAGGAGCCGAGACAAACCTTGTCATAGTGCAATGGGAGATCATTCTTGGTTATGTCATAGAAGGATAGGACACTATATCCATAGAAACCTATTAAAACACTCTAAGAAGACACATCTAGAACTTGTCATTTCATAAAAGATTCATTAGTTTCATGGTCATGCCAAAAGCAACACTCATTAGGACTTTCCACTACTAAAGCTGAATATGTAGTAGCTGGAAGTTGTTGTTCTCTAGTATTGTTGATGCATCACTCACTCACAAACAATGGTATGAGTTTTACCAAAACACAAATAATGTGTGATAATACTAGTGTCATTTCCTTATGTTAAGACCCTTCACATCAATCTCGTGAAAATCACATATACATTAGGTATCACTTTCATAGTGATCACACATAAAAATTTGATATCATTTTTCAATTTATTTGAACACAAGATCAACATTTTGATATTTTCACAAAATCATTCCCCTCCGATATATTTGAATTCATTAAATATATATCAAGAATGATAATCATAAGTTAATATTACATGTTAACTTCTTGTTGAAACCTATATATTTATATAAAGAAAATCATTTTCATAAGGGAGTACATTTTCATATTAGTAAAAAAAATTTGAAATCAAAATATTTTGTAATCCAATTTTTTTGTAGTAAAATCTTTTCATTATCTAATGTTTTCGTAATCTAAATTTTTCATAGTTATAATTCTTCATATTTATTTTATAGAATCAAAAGTTCATCAGGAAAAAATCTCCTTATTTCAAATAATTTTCCCTATGTAATCTGAAATGTATTTTTATTTTCTAATGTTTTTTTAATCATCATTTTACTTGCTGGTATTTTTATTTTTTTTAAATTTTTCTGGATTCACTTAAATTTAAATTCAAATGTTTATCTTAAGAACCTAAAAAGATCAAAATCAATCAAAATCCTTCTTTGGTTATCATCTCAACCGTAAAATTTGATCAGATGTTTTTCAACCATTGGATCAACCATAGATGTTGAACTCTAAGCTCAATCAATAATATAAATCCCCCAGATGGTTTTCCCACATCATTTTTTCATGATTTCATGTGTTAAAGCTACATCCTTTTACTTAAGGAAATTTTGAATCTCTAATGTTACCTTAGTTTCGAATGACTGCTAAAGCTTCTCCTCAGAATGATATGTCGACTGATAAGGAAATACCTGAGTGGTAGATATACGAAAAAAGGTTGGTCAATCCAAATTTTTATGATAAGTATGACTTTATCATTTCTAATAATATTAAGTGGAATTGCTGGGAGAGCCATTATAATTTGAATGTGAAGGCAGTGAATCTGGTGTATTCAGACTTTTTTATTATGTTCTATTTCAGATTCATAATCATCTTCCCTTAGACCTGATTTTTTTGTTCAATATTGGGAAATGCATGTTGGTAACATTCCCTTATTCACAAGCATAAAATAAAGATTCTAGATTCTTTGTCATATGATTAATCATAAATAAGATTTAGTTTCAATGGTTATGGAAAAATGTGTTTGACTAGAGGAAAATTTCAAAACCATTCTCATTGGTTATGTGGATCATAAAAGATCATGAAATAATAATACATGCTGGTAAAATAAGACAATTGAAGAAATGAGAATCTTGGATGAATTTCATGATAATGTCAAGGATAATTTTAACACTGAAGATGGTATGATAAAAGATCTTACAAATAATTTTGAGGAATAGTTAACCCTAGAAAAGACTACTCAGAAGCTAGAAGTTAAGGATCTCAATGGAAAGCTTAATTCGAGGTCCATGAATAGGAAGGAGGAAAGGGATCTCAGAATTGAGATTGAATAGAAGGTTATTAAGCATGAAAAGTGTTGAAAGCTCAAACAAATTCTCTTAAGGCTCAGGAAGAAAAAATTAAAACCTTAGAGAAGAAAAATAAAGACAAGGATCAACTACTCATGTGTATGGAAGAAGATCTCAATGATATCAAGAATCTAAAAACCATTGTAAAGAAGCTAATGCTGAAGGATAAATAATGATAATTTCTTTCCATTACGATCTTTTGTTGTACTTTACCTTGCACAACTTTTTTCATCATAAATGAAATTTTGGTTGTTAATTACATATTATGATTGTTGTTGTTTAGTACCAATGTTTTAGGGAACTATTTTTTCATTCTATTTATTCCTTTTTGAATATCCCAATGTGGGAGAAAGGAATGATAAAAAGAATACAAAGTAAAGAATATATTTCACTATGTACGGGTGGGTTATCTAGAGGAATTTTTTTATCAATGATGGGTTTCTAATGAAAGATAATGTAAAATCTCATTATGGAAATCAATAATATGAAACGTGGTGAATCCAAAGCCTAAGGGAGAGTTAGTCCTATAATCATTGATCCATAAGTAAAGGGAGATATGTTTTTATTTTCATGTCTATGAATTTTTTAAGTCCTTATATTTTTTTCCCTAAAGATATTTTTTATTTCCATAAAGGGGGAGATTTTTGAGTCAATAAGGGTTCCCTTTGAATGTTCTATTCCTTTATATTTTGAAAATAACAAACTCTCTGTCGCAAGGAAAATTTTATTTCCCCCAAGATTTATCTTAATAATGAAACTTTCCTTCACTAATGAAAATTTCTTCTTAGATTTGTTTTCATTACTCACGTTAAAATTTATATAAATATAACTAATTTTATTTCTAATTTTAAAATTATGTTTCATATATAAAAACATCAGAATCCTATGAATACATAGATATTGAGTATTCTATTTTTTGGTTCTGAATTCAGATTCTGAATTCCTCTGAATTCAGATTCTAAATTCTCTAAATTCAGACTCGGAATTCCTCTAAATTCAGATTCTGAATTCTTTAAATTCAGAAATCCAATTATATGAAATTCAAATTCAAAATTACTTGATATTATAGCTCATAATTCTCTTAAATTCTGATTCCAAATTCACTTAAATTCATATTTTTAATTCTTTGAAATTTAGTTTCTAATTTCTATGAAATTCTGATTCTAAATTATATAAATTTAGATTATGAATTCTCTGAATTCAGATTCTAAATTCTCTAAATTTAGACTCTCAATTACCTAGAATTCAAACTCTGAATTCCTCATAATTTAGACTTCAAATTCCACCAAAATTAATACTCATAAACCTATAGAATTCGGATTCTCAATTTTATGAATACAGAATCTGAATATCCATGTAATATAGACTACAAATGTTTATTTTCATAGGCTCCAATAAAAAAATTTCATTAAACTCTGAAAAATGGATTTAGTTAAGAAACCATATTTTTCATACCTTTGTTTTAGTAATGAAACGATTTCATACAAAATTTTTCTGTCTAATCGTTTTTTGAGTGACACGTGTACAGATCCCTCTGAGATTCAGGTAAAAATATGACAGCTAGATGAAAGAGAAAACCATTGGAGAAATAACTATAAATAGGATCTCCTTTAAATGATGTCATAATTAATGATATATGTTGATCTCTCTAGATATTACATGATGCTAAAGTAATTTCTAGAGAGATAGTGACTCTCATTCCTTGTACGTACCGAACACCCTTTTCAGATAGATTAATGTGACTCTAATTGTTGTTGTGTAAAATCGGGGACTTCCTAGGATAGGAAGATAGATGTGTCGACTAAAATAAGGTATGATAACTTCTTTCATAAGGAATATATGGTTTCCAACTCCCTTGACTTTCGATGGCTAGTGGGGATTTCAACACTGACTTTGATATTCTTATCGAGGGCTCACCCAAGTGTGGGTACGTCATACTTTCTTGAAAGTATAAATAAAGGGACCTTTATCAAATGTTGTTGGATACGCTACTCTATGAGATAAAATATTTCATACATGTTACTTATGTTGTTTCACGTTTTTTTCTACTGAATTTTGATTAATTAGGAAAGTATAACTATATTATAAATTCTTGTAGTTGTATACTGGGATTAATAAGATTTATTAAGATTTAAGGTAGACACTCTTTCATTGTAAACTTTTCTTATGTTTCATTTCAGTAACTATATTTCTCAGACCTATCATATTTTTAGAACTAAGATGTCTTGTGAATTTACCTTGTTTAACATTTTTAAACATAATTTTTCATAATGTTAAAAATGACTGTTTTATATCAACAATAACAGTTCCAAAAGAATTCTTAATGGATACAATTCACCCCCTATATTATATTGAGCATCTACATTCATATTTCAATCCTACATGGAAATGTGTTTCATCCTCAGATGGATATTAGACTAGTGCATTAAGAACACAATTTATAGTATGAATTCTTTGTTTCTATGGTTATGAGATTGATATTATTATATACAATGTTATAGTTTAATATGACATTCATTTTTAATGGCTCCCATGTTTTATAGATTTTATGATTTTATATGGATATATAGATATTTTTTATTACTGAGAGTCCATTTATTGATTTTGTAAAATTTAAAGAAATAGAAATAGGTGTATCATGCTAAAAAATTGAACATATTGTACTCTAGTTATAGGAATTATAGTTTATGGATTTATTGACGAACAAATCCAATTGTTTAATGTTTCAGCGACACCCTAACTGGAGTTTCCATACAATTGTTCGTTGTGGAATTATACTCTATTTGTCTAACAATTATATACATATCATTATGTTATCTTTTAATTTGGATATTTTCTTAGATAATCAATAATGAGTCTAATGACATAATACTCATTCCTAGGAATGGTAGTGACGCATATAGGTCAATAGGGAGCATGATATCGATGTGTTGGACCCCTTTTATATCATTTTTCAAATGTTTGATTATTAGAGGAGTTAATAAAAACAAAAATGGGGTTTTTCCATATTGCCTAGAATGACATTATACATTAATGTACCATGCGAGAGTAGTTAACCCCCATAGGTAGATGGTGGAAGTTGATACCTTCTTTATGGAAATCTCTTTAGATCCTATAGTGTGATGTCAATACGTACCTAAAAGTTTATACTGGACCCAAAACATAAGGAGGTATTACTATATATATGTTCCTAGTAAGTATTGGTTTTATATATTTTTATACATTCATATGATGATTCTCTAAGGGTGGTCCCTTATAATGATTCTTTATGAGGATCGGGGCCCTAGTAGTCTGATGTTTGATATTTTGTCACCATTATAGGTTAATGTTATCAATACCACCATTAGGGAGGATTGAAATTTGAGTATATTTTCATACCTAGTTAACCTATTATGAGAGTTTATATGTATGTCTATGTGGGAGACCTAAAATCCCTTAGTATTGAGACAAAACAAGGTATTCTAATGTTCAAATTGATCTTGGTAAAACCACGAGTGGGGATAGAATAGGATTGGGAATTTCATTTTAGGATGTGTGAATGGTTTTACGGTCTTTTGAGAATGATTAAAATTAGATACTTGCGTTTAATGATATAATAAGGATGATTCCTTCTTTTTATGAGAAGAAACCTACCAGTCTTTGGGTGTGGGACTAGATTCAATAGATAGGACTATTCAAGTTCCATGAAATTTTATTCAGCTATTTCTTAATTGATGCTTCAATTTATGAAAACTATCATCATGTGATTGGTGGTTGTCGAATAAATCATGTCATAGGTGGAGATCATTTTTTATGATGACATCTAGGGGAACTTCTTGATTTTTTAGAATCACATACCTTATATAATGGTTACCATTTCCATACTAAAAGATGACTCATAGGAGGATGAGTCTAGGGATGACATTATGTAATTGTATTGAACACCTATTTTTCCATTGGAAAAAGAACAATATGTTTTTCTACTATTCATACTGCTTCTTATATCGCCCATTGATTGGAAGATGTGTGCTTATGATGAATTATTTTTTCAATAAAATGTTGTGGGACAGATTTCCTTGGATTTGCGATAAAATGATAAATATTTTCTCAATGGTAGGGGATACATAGAGGATAAATTGTGTGTCATAAGGTTGTTTAACCATTTCTATACATGGCCATTCATTATCTGGGGATGTGGTTTCATGTTTTTTTTAATGGATAGTATAGTCAATTTTAATGTTGGTGTTGGATGGAGAGATCTATAAATTCTTATTGATGAAATCATATCGTACTCCATGTTTAGATGTGGTCATCCAATATATAATATAATAAGAATGACTGTCCTAATAGAGCATTGATTATAATATGATCTTTTTTTCTTTTAAATATCATTCTAGATTTCATATGGGATGTAAAAGAGATTGCGATTTATTAGTGGTCTATGGTAATCCATTTGGTGGGTAGTTCACAATCGGTCATTTGAGAGTTGTGACTCTGGTTTTATGTTAATATATAATGTTTTTTATATAACCTATTATTAGGAAGGAGTAAAATGAGTTGTTTTAAATCTTCTTCAATGGTTTTATAGTATGAGAGGCTTTATCCCCACGAATTATTGTTTTTGGAAATAGATTGAGTGTGGTCCTTTGATCTTTATAATTATTGTGAGGAAATGATATGAGAAATCCTATTGATGGTATTACTAAATCCATAATGGTTAGACATCTAAATTATGGAATAGTTTTAAATGTTGTGAGGCAAGTTTTTGTATTTCCAATATAGCATAGTTTTTAAAATTCCATGAATTAGAGAATGGTTTTGTTAGACAACAAAGGATTCTCCCAGACAAAAAGAATTATGGTGGGGATATTGTATAAAACAATGTTTTATTTTACATTGGAAATTATAAGAAAAATGAATTTTTTATCTTATATGTGTAAAAGGGGTATAATGGTCATTTTCTTCTACAATATGAATGCAGATAATTTTTATGGAAACATGCATGGTAACAAAATATGGACCTTAACCTAGTAAAAGTGTTTAGTCGTATTCTTAACCGTTAAAATTATCATTGAATATTAAATATTGAATATTTATTTAGATAAATATTATTTTATTCACATAAATTAGATTAGAGATATATTTTATATGAAGATTCATTTTAAGATTACAGATCTTCTATTAATTATGAACCATGTTGTTTTTTATAGATGAGAAATAAACCAATTCTTGTTTCTAGAATCGGGCCCATGTTTGTATTTTCATTTTTCTTTTTATAGCCTTTTTCTTCCATTTTTTTCATAATCACATTAGCCGTTTCATTTAATCTTTTAATGACATGAATCATTGTTCATGGAATGATGAGAAAATTTTAACCATAAATAGGATATGAGAGGGAGTTGTAAAAAGATAAAGTGGTACAAAGGAACATATGTACCTTCATGGAGCTCAAGAGAAGTTGAATTATTATGTGACAGTGGAGGAAAATGAATTCATGAAAATACATGGTGTATTCCACCCAATTATTGGACATTGATTCCTAAAATCTCCATATATTTACCACTTTCTAGATTTGTGTCCCTATTATAACTACTTTTGACCCCCTAATTTTGATATATATCATTTTTGAGAAAATCAAGGTTTCACGTCATTCAAAATGGATTCCCATTGAGAAACCCTAATCGCCTAGCATGAAGTTCTAGAACACATATAATATGTTCTTCAATTTTATTGATGATGAATTTTTAGAAGTACCAGCCATGTACTAGAGCTTTGTAATGTAGATGAGCACCTAGTCTGGAAGCCCATGTAGGGACACATGGCCTTATTGAGTATATTAACATATATCCATGTGGGATAAATGCTCTGTATAATTAAATGACTATGAAGAGATATATGTCTAGGCCATGCATGGTACACTGGAAGGTACCCCATATAGGGTACATTTCATATTCATATTTTTGACTCCATGTAACAGGTTTCTATATGCTATGTTAGGATGCAGAACACCATTTGGTGGGGATTTGAGAGTACATGACATGTAATAGAGAAAAAATGTTGTGTTATCCATCACTGCTAAACCATTGTGGGTATATTCTTTTAAACCAATGACTCATAATTTAACCCATGATTATTATATTTTGAATAGTTTTTTCATCTACATCCTGATGGTGGAACCCTGTGATTGATTTTGTGGACACATAAGAGAATTTTTTTGGAGATAGAGGTATAAAGAAGGGGTTTTTATATCATAGATAATTTTTGATATCACCTTTGAGGGATATATATTGGCTGGTTGTTCATACTAATATAAAGTGAGTCCCATATATATGATGCACCATGATCTATCAACCATGATTAAATGTTACATAGATATTCTCTTAAGGTCCTATCCCTTGGGATATTTTCTAATATATTCTAAGAGTACATGAGATTATCTGTTTTTAGGATCACCAAGAGGATACCTCCACTTACATTTTAACCAAGAGAGCTTGTATAGAATTACTTATCTTACCTTTATCATTATAAGGATCTGATATAGGATGTTATTCCCTATGTTTTTTTATAGACGATCCCATATAGGATACCACTAGGTTGGTACCCATTCTAAGGATCCAATGTTGTATTCTTCTACATATTTAATGTCACTATGGATCCTAGGTAGGATTTCTCTATAGTTTGTAAACACGAGGGACCCAATGGGTTCCCCATTGTTTGACAGACCATGAGCTTGTTCACTAGGAATAGGTAGAGACAATAGAGGGTTTCACTATAGAACCTGTATAGAACTTGTGATCCTAATAGTTCATAGATATAGTGGTTTGTTTAGGAGTTCACCAACCCTCACTAGTGTATTTGTCAGTTTAATTGATTACTGCTACTATAGATATTATTTCATGAGGTCTATCCTTTTATTTTCCTGGTGAGCTTGGTGTGATTTGATATATGATTTAGATTTTTAGTTATACAGAATTGGATTCGAGTTTTTATACTATCATGATTCCTAAAGGAACATCCTACTATATAAATAATTATATTATACCTTGAGTGATACTCATCTTCCTTATATAGAATTCCTTGGATAGACTCATATAGTTAGGGGTTTATATACACTTAATTTCATACATGGATTACCATGATATAAATCATTTTAGGGAATCATTGGGTGAGTGGCTTATACATTCCATGAGTTATATACTAATTCCCTTGTCATTATTCTTTATATGTTCTCATATGGATATAATTTTATATACATCTTGACTGATACATTGGTTCTCATATATTGATTCTTTGGATGGACTCATATGGTAAATGGTTTATATATTCCTTGATTAATACAATTATTCAAATTCATGAGTTACTTGGAAATACTTATTGGGATGATGGATAATGTTATGCTTTATGTGATGTATTGGTTCCTATAACGGAATACCTTAGATAGGCACAATGTTCAAATGAAATTATATAATGAAATTGATGATACACAAGTTCCTTATATATAATTCATTGAATGGGATTATTGCTGAAATGGATTAATGGAATGCTGGTATTGATACATGGATTCCGCATGGAATGCACTGGAATGGATCATAACATATAAATAATAATATAATGTTTGATTAATATTACACATGAATATTGTCGTTATGTAACTCATGAAATAGTTTAATTTATGTTTGAAAAATTACAATATTTAATATATGTTTTGTTATTAAATGAAATTCTAAATCATAGTTAATAGAGGACAGAAAGGATGATCCCAGGGTAAGTTCATGTATCCCCCTATGGTAACAAAGCCTGCTTGGAGACATTTTCAGCTCTTGGGAAGAAGGTTTCATTGTTTGGGATTATAGACCCATGGATCCAATAATTTTTATTTATATTTTTTCACCAGATTGAAATATATATAATTATGTATATAGCGGAATTTATATGTATATTTATACATGGTACCATATTTTCATGTTGATTGGGATCACAGACTCAGAGATCGATTTTAGTTTCACTCTATCTCTTTCGATTGTATTTAATATTTTAATTCTATCTAACTAAGACTAGAATAATACATGATCATAAATATATGACATAATATTATAGGTTAACCAAAAGGGGCGGCCTAATTATATTTATTTCTTACACCCAATATATGAATCTCGATGTTCATGCGAAAAATACGGCTAATTTAAGGATGAGATAATATGTGTGATTGATAGGGTTGATTCCTTGGGATTCATGATCATGTATTGAAATTTATGTTGATTTATTATGATCAGGATGATGAATCCAATAAGTGTCTTGGAGACTAGGTATGATTTTTTACTTATATATAGTAGTAGATCTATGTACATTCATTTTAGAATCTTGTCTGTACATATATATATATATTATTTTCCCAACTTAAGGTCATTTCTCTATGGATGGTATGGATTTTCTGAAATATACATAACTCTATTTATTATTATATTATTCTTATATTTTATTTTATTTTATTTTTATTCAATATTTTTTTATTTCTATGGTTGATGTGTTGTTATTCATATTAATTTGTTACTCTAATATGAGGGAATAATCTCCCCTATATCATACCAGGATCCCTCAATGCTAGTATGAAACCATTGGAATACTGTGATTTTCTCTTGATCCCATGTAGAGAACCATATTTGGGTCCCATTTTAGTGGCTTCCAGGTCAAGATAAAAAAATTATTTGAGTTAGCTCCTCCTTAATAACATTATATTTTTGTTAATATGTATGACCACCAAATCTTAATTGGAATTTATAATTATGGGTACCAAATGATTCTATAGAGAAAATCTAAAACCAATTCTGAGAGATTAATATTGTTCATGATTATTAGTGAATATTTTTATAGTAAAATGAAATAGTGCAAAATATATTTAACTATTGAGATGAGGAAAATTCCCAATATAGAATTGTCGAGGTTTTAGTTCTCTATTTTTTATCACATTGGTCTTATTTAACAAACATAAAAAATCACTAACATCATTGGGGTGTCTCAAATAGAGAATACCCCACCGGCTGTAGTACATTTAGAGGAGATATTTAGTGTGAAGATTTCTTCTAATGCTTGACCTTTGATTTACTTATATGATATAAATTCGATGTCAAAATGTTATAGGATGACTACACATTTTCCCATCAATCATTTCAAGGGTTTATTATTGATGTTGTAGTTTAGTGGGTTAATAAAAGAGATCTGATGGTCCTTGTGATGATATAGATTATTACCCAATTTTTATCAACATTGATCAATGAAGTGAAATTATTCACGATATCATAATATGGAGTCTCACTCTTCAATATTATTTTATTAAAAAAATATAGGAATTTTTAAGATTACTTTTTAGCGGATGTTACCCGATGAATAGTCAAGGATAAAAACATATATGATAATTATTTTTACATCTATGGGTTTGATTAATAATAGTTGAAATGATAGGTATTTATAAGTATTATTAATATATTCCTAATTTACCTAATCCAACCAATTAGAGACGCAATTATTCATAATATAGTGAATGATAGGAAATATCCTAAAAGGTGTTATATTATTCTTATAATATTTTAGATGTGTCTCTTAATCTGACTCAAATATATGAGATCATATAGTGGAGGAATGTTAAGGACTAACAATTCATTTATGGGGTTGGATTTGATGCCATGAAAAAATACCATGACGATAAGAAAATTCTTTTATATCTCCCATATATTACATTTTAGGGGATTCATTATTAGGACAAGTTATTTTAGGTTGTTGAAATCAACAACAAGATGAATACATTTTTATGATCTGTCGGGTAATTAATCTGCATTAGAATTTATGGCCTTCCAATGAATAGGAATGAAGATATAGTGCATGGAATTATTACATAAGGAAAAAAATTTCTCAATCCAAAGATAAATAATAGATATAAATATTCGCATTTGGGATTCATAATATTGTTGGAAACCGTTTCTTCAAGGTCCATTTAGATACATTTATAGCAAGTGTCCATCCAAAATTGATATATTATCAAAACAAGTAATAGTTTCACTCAAATGTTATACAATAAAACTAATATTTCATCTTTTAAGAAATAATGAGTGAGACAGATGATGATGAAAAATAATATCATTATCCAATTTTTATTCATATAAATTATAACATTTGATATCTATCTAATTTATAGATTCTCTAAAATAAGGATTTATTTGATGACATTTTCAAATTCAGCTTCTATCTTGATCGAGTATTTCGGATTCATTCTCCTGGACACTTTCTCAATACCCTGGTGAACAAAACATGGACTCAAGTGATGATTGGGAACATCAATATAAATTAATGTAATTTCAATAATAAAAAAGTAAAAAATATTCCAATGGTTTGTTAACAATGCCATATTTTTTTATTCCATGGGACTCATGGTTGAACTAATAATATTAGGATTGAAGTTCATTAATATTCCCAGAATGATATTTGTTTGAAATAAATTATGGTAGAGTGAAATTAACTAAATATGGGATATTAATCATTATTATCTTCCTTGTAATCCACCTCTCTACCCTCGTCCCTAATTTTTGTAGGACTGGGAATTATAAAGAAAATATGGAATCTAATAATGATTATAGGTAAATTATATGTTCCACAACTGTTGTGGAGGTATTCATAGATTATGTGGGATCCATCTCATTAAGATTAATATAAAATATATTCCTTATTTTCACTAATTATTCTCTATAATCCATGGGGGTAGATTGGATTATGATATTTTGGGATTTAGGAGATGACATATAGGAATTTCCAGTTTCTCCAATGAGGTGGGAATTTTTTTGGCTCATATGAATATTCAAGGGTCCTGATAAAACATGGATAAAATGTGATATTTTTATTTGGGTAATAATCTATATTGTTGATATCCTATAATTATTCTTATGCAGCTGGACTTAGTTGAGAAAACTAATATGATTAGGTAAGTTGAAACAGATCCCATGAAATAGGCCTTCTTTATTCACATTTGACTTATAACCATCACTTCAATGATTGAATGTTTCATAAAATAAAATAATATATTGTTTCAAACATCATTCTAAAAAATACATCATGTAGAGTGATTTTTTGTATAGATGGTATGGAATTTATTCTCTCAACTATTTCTTACAATTTAGGAAGAAATTTGGCATAACCATCATATGATATAATTGCGATCAAAAGTTTCTTACATTATTTTATGGTATATATGACCTGATGAATCAATAAATATCGGTAGATTGACTACAATTAATGAATGAAAAATTAATATTCTTCTCCAAGTTAGTTTATTGGGTTCACACTGACAATTTCCAAACACTATAGGGTTGTTACATGATTTACATCCATAGTTTTATGATTTATACCCCCCGCCCCCGCTCTTATAGAATCTTATATTAATGAATTAATTTTGAGGGAATTTAATGTGGAACAGTTTTTTTTAGTGCCTGATTATAAATTACTGGAATACCTAGGTTATGTTGGGTATGATGAGGAAAAACTATTTAAAATTATTCCATGGTCTTCCCAATATGAAATTGAAATCTATATCCTTATAAACAATCATGAATTCATAATCGGAGAAATGGATTCCGAATTGGGCAATGTCCTGGATACATTCAAGAATTTTTTTCACACACTTTCTATACCCATGGATTATTAAGGAAGATAATGTAAAATTATTATTACATTGACATGATAGTTTTATTTTATATAAAATAATAATATTAATTATAGAACCCTTATAAATGATAGATTTATGGATTTCATGATATTTATGACCTAATAAATTTATCAAGGGTTCGATAAACCCTGGTATAGAGGTTTCCGATCCTTTCTAAGTGAAATAGATTACTTCATGATATTTGGTTTGGTTTATGTCTACAAGATATAATATATAAGTGAGAAAAATGTATTTATCTTCTTGATGGACTAGGACACCCTAAAAAAGATCATCATGATTCTACATTGAAAGATAGAGGGAATCATAAATCTATCACTTTGTTGGACAAATAATAAGCTATTACATGATGTCATACATAAATGGAACATGACTACACCACCTTATATGAGGTTACACAATAATATATAGATTAATAGTTTATTATTTTTATACCAGTAGTTAATTTACTAATTAATGTTTAGGGCATCTCTATCATTGAACTAAAAGTATGGTAAAAACAACCAAACTTTTATATGAGTTAAATTGATTATGATTCCCTAATTGGACCTCAAATAAGATTGGGATTTAATGTTCCCTAGATGTTTCATTAGACGACTACTGTTCTTTATGAGGTCATAGAAATTACACTCTTATTTCTATGAAAGAATATATTTTTTATGAAGGGATGTCACCCATGTTTTGATATTGGTAGAAACCACATATTCTTTTACCCCATCAGCCAATATGGACACTTCTTCTTAGTCCCTAATTGTTGGATGGTAAGTATACATCATATTCTTTATCATTATTAAATAATTCACTATCCTTATGAATTACATTTATATATCTTTATTGAGATTATGTATCTAAATTAATATCCTTTTTTGTCACCCAAGGCCCAATGAACAATTTTATATGTTGGTACCCATAATTATTGTTTTGGGGATATAAATTCTTAAATTCATCAGATAATATTGGGTAGTGGAACATGATTCTCATTATAGATTTATTTCATGGTATTCTAATTTCAATTATTCTTATATGAAATAATTTTATGATATAGTGACATTGAATGAGTCATTTATACCATCAAATATGTAGCACTAGCCAAACCTAGTTGATTCAACATTTTTTAGCGTGGTATGATATCAAATGTCCATTTTTCTAGTCATTAATTCATCCAATTTTATTAATTATTTAAAGTAAATTTTTTCTTGGGAAAATATAAAAAAATGAAATCCCCATATGCTAAGGGTTGTCCATAATCTTCCATATTTTAGATGATTTAATTGATGATTACTCACGAAAACATGGTGTTACCCAAATTTCAAATGAAGGGAAAATAATTTAGGTTTTCATTTAATAAAACATGATTTTGATTTATTGTATTTGTAGCCACCAAAGATTTTTCTTCATTACTATGCTGAATTTCCGAATATAAATTCATTTTTGAAGGGTTAGAATTTATTCTATATTTATTCATACATATGAATAATTTTTTATTATAACCCTACCAATAATGAAATTATATAATTTTTATCATTCAGGAGGAATTACTTTGTGATATTAGAATTTTTGGAGTGTGAGGATTGTGTTCATTGTTGCATAGCTATCATAGTTTCTATTTCTATTTTTCTGATACTCATCTATATATTTAACAAAATATATTCATTCTTTGGATTTATATGTCCTATTAAATATTAAGAAAATTAAACTACGGTGAAATCAAGAGATATTGTTGGGTATTATTGAAAAATCAGTATTTATTGCAATAGATCACATAAATATTTAATTAACATTACCATTAAAACATCCACGGGAAGTTTCATGTTCATGTTGTTATAAAAAAACCTTTCCCATAAAAAAATTCCTAATAACCTAGAATTATGAAAAAAAATCAATTTATGGAAGAAAATTAATTTTTTTGTCCTATTAATCTAAATATGAAATTCAGTTTCGAGTGAGGATATACCCATACTATGGCTCATGGATATGATGATATTTCTGACACAAAAATGTTGGTATTTCTAAATTTTTCAGTAGTTTTAGAAAATAAAATACATTTTCATTTCTAATAGTTTTGATCCTCGAACATCCTTAAGATAATAATATCATTATTTTCTCTTCAAATTCACCAGTTCCATTGATTGTTGAAAAAGTTTGATATATAGGTTTGGATGAAGGGAAGTCACATCCACCTAGTAATGGTAAAACATTTTTTTGATTTCATTATCACATTCTTTCCTTTAATGGAATCAATTCATTATATTAGTGACCTAGTAACCTAAATGATTTATTGTGGAGAAAATTATAGGTTGACACCTAAGAAGAGGTAGTGTGTATAAAATTATTTAGTTATCTTAACCAGGTCTATTTCAGATACCGTTATGGTTTATCTCGGGGGAGAACTTCAAAAATGGATATAGATATATCCCTAGTGTTGGGAAATATTGAAGGTCCATGTCCATTACATCTATGTAAACTAGCTATTTCAATATTGAACTTCTCACGAAGTTGGGATTCACGAACATTAGAATAGAAAACTCTCAATTTTGAGTGATATTTATAAAATATTAAATACAAGTCTCTTCTATGTGGTTGAACATGGTGGGAATATTTAATAATAATAACATTTACCTAGGATTCATGTTCTTATTTTCACATTATTTACATTGTTCTTATCATTCCGTTAATACAGGAGGCTTAGTTACATTGGTTGATTGGTGATCATTAACAACAAACTTTACCTTTTTATTATCCAAGGCCTGATAAGGTTGTTATAACTATTAATTCATATGAATTAAAATATTTTTAAACCAATCATTGAATCCATGTACACACACCTTTGGTAAGAATTTTAGTGTGGGATATATTTTGGATACAAACATCCCCATAGGTATATCGTACAATGGAATCATGTTTCATATCATTAGTGGGGTCGATGATTATTAAATTCACTTATACATAGATTTTATCTAGACCTAATTGATTATCATAGAGATATTAATAATTATTTACTTTTTGTTTTCTAAAAAAATGGAAATCCATAACACTAAATATTATATACAATATTGATATGAAAGTTTGGTTTACAGTACATATTATGCCTTTCCTTCTCAATCAAATACAATCATACAACAACTATGTGGACGATTTTACATGCACATTTTCAAAAAAAAATGATCCTATTCCTAAATATTTTAGTTGGAAAAAGAAATAAGAGAATCAAATAATAGCTTATCTATAGCATTTCCCCATGGTTGGAAAATATCAACACTAATGGAGGAGAAATTAGATGTTGTAAACACTCCACCATAACTATTGGATGGGTTTTCTATTATATTTATGTATCTATAATTTTTATTTTTTTCCTTACATGCTTTTTTTAGGAATTTTCATGATGCAATGTATGATAGTAATGTGAGTTTCTACTTGTTTTGGGCAGTATTTCAGCCTCAGGATTACAATTTATGAAGAAGAATCCCTAAAAAAAATTCACCATGATATTGTATTCATTTAGTGGATCTATTTTTTGAGTTCAATATATCTAGGATTTTGGATTGATTTGAATTTTATGACCTATACATATTTCATGTATAGAGCCTAATAGTATGATTTTTCTGTTTGTTGTAACATTACATGTATTATCTAACAGTGGGGTCGGTAATCTAGGGTTATTTGTGAAATACAATACCCTATGTTTTCCCGATCACTATAGTATATAACAGATCAACAATAAATAATAATTGGACAACACACTCTAAATGAATTAAGACATTATTGTTAGAGATCATCACCTTTCCTTTCTAATATAAAGAGATTCAAAACATAAATGGTTAACAAGAAGATTAGACCGTTAAGGTGTCTTATTTTATTAACATACATTTCATTATCATCACATGGAAAGGATATTTCCTTATATGGATTGTTTTTTTCAATAGATTCCATTTTTTATGTTGTATAAATTAGTAAATCAAGGTCTTAATAATATTATATTTGGATGTGTATATTGTTAAGAACATGACATATATATTATATTTAGATAGTTTTTCCCATGATTACAACATTCTCCACGACTTCATAGATATTTTTCTCTACTTTCTCCCACTAAATTCTTCATTTATCTGCATACTTTTTGAGTAGGGGTAGATCAGTTTTAATATTATATATTTTTTTAATGAGTCTCTATAGGTTGGTATACATAATGATCACTGGATTGGGATATAATATAGTTGCGAAATTGTTTATTCATTTTATATAAGGTGTTTACTGTAACTAGCCTTAATCACTAGAAGGCCACAAAACTTGACGACCTTATTACAGGTTCATTGATATGAGGGGAATATTCATACTAAAATTGGAATTGAAAATTGAGAGGATATTCACTCAAAATTTCATCATGGAGAATATTACTATTATGGATCTATATATAGTATCAATATGTATTCAAAAAACATGTACCCCGTGTATGACCTATATGATGGATAGTGTCAAGGTGACGACCTTCCTTAAATATTACCTTTGGGATTTGAGGAATATTTTCATGAATCCGATGTAGAGAATAATTCCTCTGATCAGTCATGATATTTCCATGGAGAGAAAACTTTTAGAAGGGACATTGGTGGGTCTTCCAGACCCGATAGTAGAAAAGGCACCTAGAAAGCCTTAGTAATTATCACCTCTTCCTTTATTCAATGATGAGTTTTTATAATCTCAGTCAATTATTTAATGATTTTTAAGGGCCTCACTATCACTAAAATTATGTATAAAATTGATACTGTCTTACCTCATTTCATTGTCTAGACACAAAAAATGTTATTTATTTATTCTCTTCCTTGGGATTTCATTATTTTTTCACAATGACCTTCATATGTTGAACTATTTTTTTCTTACTCTTCTATTTTCATAAGAATAATTATATGTAATAATTTGTAATGAGAATAAATTCAAGTGTGCTTATTAGTATCACAAATAATAGGTCAATGAGATTTTATTCAGAGAATGAGTGAATGGGTTTGTGATAACAACTATGTGGTTAATTAGCTATGAAATAACAAATACCCATTCATTTTATGATATTTTTCCAAATAAATGAATATTCCTTGAAATTTTCAATTAAACTGAACACCAAGTTTAAATAATTGGGGTTATACCTTTAAAATATTATTATTTCATATTAAACCTGTCAACTATATGTCATATGGAAGGTTATTAATATTGTTAAATAAATTATTAAAATAATTTAGAGCAAAAATATATGAAATACATTCATTAGAAATTATATTTGAAATTATTAGAATGTTAATTAAATATTTTCCATGATAATATTTTCATGTGTGAAATGATTTTTTATCATAATAAATTAAATTAATCACTAATAGTTAATGATTGTAATGAAATTTATTTATTACAAAATCAAAAAAAATCATATAATTTATCTAATATTTTTTTTGGTCATTGGATAACAATAATCATGTTTTTTGTATTCAAACATATTCTTAACAAGATGTGGTTTGGTAAAATATTCACCCTTATATTAATTCTTCCAAATTTTTTAAGACATACATAAAAAAATTAATTTTTAGAACTAACATGTGAAAAGTATCATTCAGTTAATTTTTGAGAATATTTTGAAAAGGTTAATATTATGAAGAATAGTAAAATAATACAAATATAATTTTTTTACTATATTACTTAAAATGATATATTTTGTGTTAAAATAATATTCATTGTAAAATTAGTTCAATTATGTTATTATTAATTTGACTTTGGTCAATTGAATTAATTTTATTATTTAATTTTGATATAAAATTTTTTATTTGTAATGAATCTCTTTTCTCATGATTGCATATTTATTATTAAATTTAATAATATCACCAATTTGAATTATTTCTTATAAAATAGATAATATAATTGGAATTAAATTAATTAATATTTGTTAGTATTATCACATAATATTTTTTTAAAATGAATATTAAAAATTGTTTAAAATTAGTTTTTGTAGATAAGAATTAAACATGTTTACTTTGGTGTTAAAATAATACATAAAGACTAAATTGACCAAGAAACATTTTTAATCAACATATTTCCTATATTTGGACTGTATATCAACTAGGCATTGGGAATTAATTATATTTGTTCCATTTTCTCTAAAACATTGACTTGAAATTTTTTGTAAAACATTAATGATTTACAAATGTTCCACTCACATCAATTATTAATGAAAACCAACTATCTCATACTCATTGAAAGACATGAGAATTATTTCTCAATCCCTACCCAAATCTACACCATTAATCCCTCTAAATGATTTATGGTCCCCATTTTGATCAAAAACATTATTAAAAGCCTTAGGTATAAACCAAATGAGGTTATCTAATGAAGAAGTATAGTTCCAAACCATGTGAATTTATTTTATTAATTATTATATATCCTTAGAATAAAATTAATTATATTAAAATTATATTCCATATAATAATATTTTATTATTTTGATTTCGACCCATATATCTATATCCTTTTCCATCAAATGGGAATTGAAATTGAAAATCATGTGCACGAGGGATAACCACGTTGTGAACTGATGTCATTATTTTTCAATCACTTCCACTATTAAATGGATATAATGATGTATTTAATATATATATATATATATATTATTTATGATATATATTTAATTCGATAAATTTAAAATATAATTTGGATTCATATATATCAATCTATTGGGAAACTATAATGTCGCTCATCTGTACATGTTGACTACCTCCTCCACCAATTGACGTGATTTGTTATCATTTCCATAAACAAGAATAGTAGAAATTATATAATTTAGGAATATGTTACAATTATAATATATAATATTTATTTTATAATGGTTAATTATCATTGAACTTCTTTTCTATCTATTTTTAAAAAATAAAAATTACATTCATGAATAGACACAACTTTCCATCTTCATGAATGGAGTAAATAATTTGTCTCTGTCTAAATTATATTGATGACACTAAATATGAGTATAATTAATAAAAATGATATTTACATAATTACTGACATTCAATATATAATTTAATAATAATAAATATATATGTATGAGAACTATTGTTCCTAAATATAGATGAAAAATTAAGCAATTATCACCCAAAATAGTGATTTTAGTAATGAATTAGTAATAAATAGTTAAAATATGGTTATATGTAAATCTTATATGTTATTATATATAATATTATTGTAATATAATATAGTAAAAATAAATATATATTTATTATATTGTATTTTCAAAAAAATATGAATGAATTTAGTCCCAAGGTAAGGGATTTTTATTTCACATTTAGTTTTGTGAGGCACATATTCAATAATTTTTTATTTTATAGGGTTTATATATATCCATTGAATAAAATTAATTAAAAGATTGATTAAAATAATAGTTATTTTAATATAATCTAATGTTTTATCAATCATGTTAATTATGATTCAAAAATTACAGATGTTCTCAGGTATAAATGTTAAAATCTCCTTGTTATCGGGATGATTTTTAATTATTCATATGAAAATTAAATTTCATGATATAAATCTATATAATCTCTTGAATTTTTACATAACATTCAAATTTAGTTAAATTAAACGTTCTCCTTTCAATTTTATCTCTATATTTAATCATGATTTTCAATGATGTTTTTATGATAACCCACTTAGTTTCTCTCTTCTATCGAATCAATCATTTATTCCATATAAGTTTTTTAAGAAAAATTTAGTAGTTTATATTTAATATTATTATATGGTTATTTATTTTCATTTCAACAGTTGATTTGACTTTTTTTAAATTAATCTTCCTATCTAATTCCAAATGAGTCACTTTTTACAAAACAAAAGTGAATAGAATCGTTATTTCAATGTATTTTTCATAAAAAAAATTTCCATCCAGGATTTCTGCAAAATTAGTTGATGATTCCTTTATAATATTACAAGATTTTTTTCATTAATATTTTTGATTTTTTTATTATAAATAAATTATCTCAATGTAAAAATATAATTTTTTAAATAATTGTTCAAGGTGATATTTTAAAAAAAAAAATTATTACAATATGAAATAATTTATTATTTCTTATATATTACCTTGTATATGATTCAATAATTCCATTATTAATATTTCTATGGATGTTTTATGAATTTTATGAATAATAATTTATGAAATAATTTCTATTTCTACAAGATATGTTATAATGAATTGGTGAAATGATTACGAAACATTTTTCTTGTACACAAGTTCTTTCAAATAGAAATATTAATTTTATAAATTTATTTTCACAGTTTATAATATTTTTAATGTTTTATTATCATATTTAAAACATCTTTACTAATTTAATTATTTATAGGGTGGGATTTGAATTTCATATATCCCTCCAATTCATTTTGTAAAGATAGATATCAGATGAGATAAATAGGACATGGAAAGGGTGTGAACCCAATTAAGTGAGTGACTCTATCCACTATTATAGTATTAGGAGTAAACCATGTTACTAAATTGGTTTTGATAGTGTACCCAATCTCTTTTAATAGTTTTCAAAGTATGAATTGACTACTAAAGAAATTATTTTCTACTATTATGTATATGTAAAAACCTATTATATTAAGACTATTTTATGACCTCATGGATCATGTTATTTGATTACAATAAATTTCCTTATTATGAAGAACAAATATTTAATTGATTATTCAATATTTTTTATAAATAGTATAGTTTATAAATTCAATTCTCTTATTATCATACCAATATGGACAAGTTTTTTATGATATCATTGATACATATCCTTTTCAATTATTGAGCATTTGAGGTCACCCATTATTATATTTCCTTTCCTAATGATATAAATAAATGTATTATGATATATTTTTCTTATAAGAGATTTATTTTGTAATAACATACTGGGATATAATGTGGTTCAATTTTGATTTTGTAGTTTATGTATTGATTTTTTCTAAATATATTAGTCTTATACAAAAACTAAATGAATTTTTTAATTATAAAATTAATATTATACTAATAATATTTAATTTATATATATAGATGAAATGTTTTGGTCACTATTTGTGTTATAAGATTAATGTTTATTAACCATTGGAAACTAGGATGATAAAATCATTTCAAAATAATAAAGAATAGAGAATTTAGTGGAACACATCACATATATTTTGTAATGAATGTGCAAAACCTAGGATAAATCAAAGGTTTTATAGGAATAATTTTTTTTGATATATATATCTTATGTATTATTTTTTATGCATATGTTTTTTTCTCTCTGTGACAATTATATCTCACAATATGTTTTTGCTTTCATTCAATGGAAGAAACTAGAATGAAACAAGTTAATATTGAATGTGATATATAATAAAATGTCATTCTTAATAGGAAACCATATATTATAGGATTATGAATGAAAAATATCATTTCTATTCTCAAAAAATATTTTCAGGCTGTTAATAATGAAGAACATCTATGTAAGAAATGGAGTGAATAAAATTTTGTTGAGTCCACCATCATGAAACCTATCCCATCTATTATTAGGATCACAAATCAACTAGCTGTTATGAAATATAATGTTACCATTGAAAATATAACTTACATTTTTTAGTGTTTAGAGTATGTAAATATCAATTTATCAATTTATAATTTTAAAAGGGAAGAAGATAAATGTTGGAATATTATGGTCTATATGAGGCCATATAATGAAATTGACTCTATAGAGTGCAATAATTTTATGTGTATATTTTAAAAAAGTATATTCCTCCTTTATGCTTATGAAAATGGATAATGAATTATTTAATCCAAATAATAGGGATGAAAAATCCAAAGATATATACGAGTAAAATTATTCATGGAATATGATGTATATTTATTGTATTATCATCTAACAAGAAAAAATGGTTAATTGATTCATCCGTATATTCTACCCATTTATTTGAAGGGTGATATCCATATTTTAAATTTTTTGAAATGAATAAATTATTCCATGTTATATAAATGTTTAAATGGTTATAAAGGACAAAAAATAAATTCACGCTTTTGATATGATATGAATGATGTAATTTAAAGGAAACACAAAAAAATGTATAATATAGTTTGAACTGTATATTATGATTGAATCGTACAATGAAAAATATAGAAAAATATCCTATGGGAAATGGTAAAAGATTATTATAGGTTAAAGATGGTTATATTACCATTGGAAGTTAAAGTGATAAGATGTTAGCTATGGTTGAGAATTTTAAGAAAGCTCTACCAAATTCACGACCCACAAATTATTGTTTGAAAGAGATGGAGTGTGATATTAATGCTAACAAGTGATAAATGTTAATATTTAATGATGATGATTCACATAAACAACCTTTTTAACTAAAATACATTGGAAAATATCCTAAACTCAGTATTTTTAATAATAGTAACAATAACAACATGGTGAAAAGTACACTTACTATAGATTCTTGATCTATTAATTCCTTAATCAGTAATAGATATACCCAGTATTTTTTAACTGGGTATATTTTATAAGGGCTTAAAAATGGCACCCAAAAATTAGATGATGAATTATTATTTAATAACACTAATGGAAAGATGATAAAATATATAGTCTTTGATTATTTTCTAGTTGAAGTGTGTCTGAATATGCATATATAAAATCTTGTTTTCCCCCTTTGGTTGAAGATGATGTAATCATATGCATGGATTGGTTATATCTGTAGAAATATCACATCAATTTCTTCAGAAGGGATGTGAGGTTTCAAATTCCAGACAATAATATTATCATCTATTAATTTTATTATATGTATAAAAGTATGATGAAAATAACACCCATTATATGGGTATTGATTCCATTTTGAAATAATTGTTTATCATTGATGATGTGGTAGAAACTAAACACTGATGTTATCCTTATCGTTTCTCTGTTTTTTGATGTTTTCATAAAAGTGTTACATTTAAATTTACCAAATAATTATGTGGTGTTTTCATCAAAACTCATAGATGGTTCTATACATATTTCAAATACTCTATATATATTTTTCATATTAAGTTATATTATCTTTAAATGAAAACCCAAACATATCGTTAATAAAGATTTATTCCACCATTTTTTATACACCAAAGAGAACCAATTATTTTTTGTGAAGAATGGTGCATCAATGTGACTATGAATTGATTATCAAGAATACAACAATGTAAATATTATGAAAATGTTTCCTGTACCAAATATTGATGAATCCTTTGATCAAAAATGCAGTAGTAAATAAATTCTGAGGACTAAAATACCCTCTGAATATGATTAAAAGATGGTCAATAGGGTAGATATACCAAATAAAACATTATATACATGCTATAGTCACCATGAATTCATAGTGATTCTAGTTGAAATTACAAATTCTCTATTTATCATCATGTAGTTTATAAATAGTGTATTCAGAATTTTCCATGATCAATTTTTTATAGTCTGTAAAGATGAAATTCATATTTATTATGTGATTAATTAAGAGAATGAAGATAACTGAGAATTATTTTAATGAATCGGAGAACGGATAATTTTTAGGTAAAATTTACAAAAGAGATATGTATTCTATAAATGGTTTCTTATTTTGTTATATATTCTCCATTATATGGAATATCAGTAGACACTATAAAATAAAAAATTTAATGAATAATGGCCATGAAAAACCAATGTGGATGAGATTATAATTTTTATCAGTTTGGATAGATTGTTTCTGAACATTATGGTTAATTCTTCATTACCATCTAACATGATCACCATGTTACTCATAAGGGATATATAACCCTCTAGATCGATAAATTTGTGAAAAAGTATTAGGATCTTATGAGGAGGTTATTTAGTGAACTTCTTCTTACCTTACACTACAATGGACATGGGTTTGTAATTTATTGGGATGAATTAATAGAGGTATTGTGAGGAATTATCATAAATAATTATACAGATAAAATATATTCCTAATTAGTATTTATAGTTCATGAGAAAATTTACTGAACTCCTAATTTGGAGTTAACTAAATTAATATTTTTATTAATGATGTTGATGAATTATCTTTATTGAGAAATAAGTAAAATTTATATATATAATTGTAAACCAATTCAATGTATATATTACTTAACAAATAATTTAATATTTTCAAGATAATATAGTTGTAATGGATTAAATATTATCATTAATCAATACATTATAACCCCTCAAAAAAACAAGGTGGCTTTGACGTTTAGTTGAAATAACCATGATATAATTTTTTTGATGAGGATGAATTAATATACAATATCAATGGATTTTCAAAGTGGAGGCCATGAAATATTTATGTAATGGGAGAATTATTATTTTTCTCAAATAATTATTTTACCATATATATATGGGATATTTAACAATGTTTAAAAGGTTGATGTTGAGATGTTGATGATTGTGAGAAATGATCCTGTGTATAGCCCTGATTGTGATAGAATCATTAGGATTAAGTACTATGTATGTGTCCCAAATACCAGGTTTGAAGAAAGATTTTTTGGATGAGGCTCATATTTAACCACTATATATTCATCTTGGATGTAAAAATATGTAAAAATATGCTAAATTATTTTTCTAGTGGGATTGAATAAAGGGCGATATTCATGAGTATGTATTTATAATATTTGTTGTACTATATGTTAATTATGAAAGAGAAATCTATATAGTTATGTTATAACAATTGCATATACCATAACAAAAATTGTAATTATCTTTAATGGACATTATCCTAGACTCCAAGAAACTTCTCATGGACATAATGCTATATGGAATGTAGTCGACCATTATTTAATGTTACCAAACATATATGGTATTAGAGATGTTTTATTTCAATGACTTCTTTCTAGGATATATATTAATTATGTCATAATGTTACACAGAGTACCTTAGATCTATTATATATAATCCGTAATAGAGGATTAACTTGGAGTTTTGTAAATGTATTTAGAAAGATATTGATATATATTTTAGTTTAAATATTATAGATCATCTATAGATAGATGGGCGTCCATAGAGAACCATTGAAATATTAATTGATATATTCATATCATTTCATATGGATATCAATTGAGGTTATGATCAAAACAATCATTTAGTCAAGTTTTATTAAAATAATTAATTTCACTTGGGGATTTAGATTTACACTTATGAATCATTATGTAGTTATAATTATATAACTTGACTGTGTTAGGATGAAGTTGGACAAGGAAAGAAATTGTGGAAAAATATAATTGAGAAAATGGAAGATAAATTTTGAACTATTAAACAATAAAAAAAGGCAGCTCAAAGTTGATAAAAAATATTTTACTAATAATCATTAGTTTGATATGGTATTTTATTCTAGTTAGAAGGTTTTTCTATGAATTTCCCAATAGAATATGGTTATGGGATTAATAAAGAGGCTAATGTAGATACCTATCTATATTATCAATTTTTTGATTCCTGATCATGTATAGATGATGGTTTTTCACATTGCACTACCATATAACATATCTCAATTCCATGATGTGTTCTACGTATCTCTCATAAATATGTAATAAACTCACCATACAAATTCATTGAACTCAAATTTCATACCTCTAGAGTAATATATCTCTTAAGTGAAACGATAGGTGTAAATTTTCTATCTTAGGGAGAAGGTTATACAAATGGAGACCACTTGCCTGATTAAATATATATTGTGAAGCCAAAAATGCTAGGATGCTATATAGTAACCGATGAATATGATGACGTATAATTTTCCCTTGATGTTTGTATCTGAGTAATGAATGTTAAATGGGAAACCCTTTTTTATGTATTTTTAATGAAACACACTTATATTTTTTGAAATTTGTATTCAAATATCATTATTTTATTTAATAGATTACGTTACACACTATACTATGTATAAAAATGTGAAATACCACTAAAAAAATAACATCTTTCATGATAATTATATCCATTTCATTGGATTAGTGGGTGTGGATATGAATAAATAAATAATGAAAATTTTAGGGGTTAAAAATTTATAAAATAAATTAATTTGAATGGAAAATAAAATTTTTGTTAATGTACTGGAATTTTTTTTGCTAAAAAAATATTTTTATAAACAAAAATTATATATAGCTTGAAATAAAATTATTCACTATTATGTTACAATTTTAATGGAATTATTATATTATATAAAAAACCAAATTATGTAACATTAATCTAAAATTTTTCAAGAAAGTTATAATAATAAATCAAATTTTATTTCAAAAAATATTTTTATTTCTAGAAAGTGTATTCAACAGGTTTTTTTCAATAATTTTAATAACAATTATTTTTTCAATTATAGAATAGTTTATAAAAAATGATCTTATTTTTGAAAATAATCATTTCTATAATATCATACAATATATTTCTTATAATTGTAAAATACTATTTATTTTTATATGAATAGTTCAAAAATAATGATTCTTAAGTTTTATTTTCATATAATTCATTACAATAATTTATTTTCTTTAATCAATCTTTTTGAAGTAACATTAGTGAAGTTTTATTATGATTAGTACAATTTAGGTCCTTGAAATGAATTTTATGTTCAATTTTGATTTGAAATCTTATTATATGGAAAACAATTTATTGTAATAATTGGGAGATTAATTTTAATTTTTATTCTCATAAAAAACATGATTTTATTTTTAATAAATAGATTAATAATTATTAATTTTAATAATTAATATTAGTTAATAATTTTATATACATTTTTCTTCCAAATAAAGAGTAAAAATAGTAAAAATTATATACATGAGTTAATGCAGGTAATGATAAAATATGTTTACAATATGATAAACTAAAATAATATGGGATATAATGATATTAAAACAAGATAAATTATTTTTTTACCTCCATTTTAGGTCATTTATTCATCTATGGTTCATGAGTGTTTAATTTTGGAACATTTTCCCTAAAAATTCTTTAAATTATTTTAAATATTTAAAAAATTTAAGGTATGCCCCTCACATCAATTATGAAAGGGAACCCCCTCTCCACATCTCTTCAAACATAAAGAGAAAATTGGTTCAGAAAATAGATTTCCAAATACAATACATACATACCTCTCCCTTACCTAGAGTCTTTATATTGAATATAAAACCACAATATGAATGATTTAGCTATAAATTTGAAGAGGTTTCCCAATGAAGATGAAAATTTTGTTACCTTTATTTTTTTAATTTATTAGTTATTCAAAATATTTTCAATATTTTAAAACTATTATAAAATATTATAGAATTTATCCTCAATATAATTACGTGTTACTATGTTAATATAATAATCAATACACATTTACTAGTTATCAAATGGAATATGAAATTATTGATCATTTATACAGTGGACTACCGCTTCCTGATCCATTGTCGTTTTTTGTACATACCCACATCTCACTGATAGATAAAATTATGTACTTAATGTTTTTATATAATATAGTGAGATATTTTACCCTATTTAATTATAATTTCACATTTACCCTCTTACATTAATATTCATTGGATAAACATAACATATCTCACATGTAAGTGTGGACTACCACCTCCATGGAGTGATGTGATTCAACTTTCACTTTTATTTTAAATAGATGGTCATAATGATATAATTGAGGAATATATATGATTTAAATTAAATAATAAAAATACATAAATATTATTTATTATTTACCATTCATTTGTTCCACCCATCAAAATAATGAAAACATCATTCAGGGATAATTTGACCTCCCATCTCTCAAAACAATGCAATTAATTTTTCTATCTATAATATATTTCTATGAATATAAAATTTTATTTAGATATTATAAATGATATTTATTTCATTATTTTATTCCATTATATTTTTTATCCATATTAAATTTACAATGACCAAAACTACCAACCCAAAACATATATGAAAAATCAAGCAGCTACTACTAAGAATTATGATTTTACTGAAGAATTTTTTATTAATGTGAGATAATTGGTAATAAGTAAATAATATATGGATTTATATATATTAATATAATTATTTTATATAATTATAAAAACTATTTATGATAGCCATGGGGTATGAATATGTATAATGGGTGTCATGCCTAATGTAAAGTCTAATTAGAACACATCAATTTTTATGAGACACATATTCACCACTTGTATATCTTATGCTTCTTATTTTTAAACAATTAATGTTTTTTTGATGATTAACACGAAAATATTTTCAATTTAAATAAGCATATATTTTTATTTCCATTATTGGTATTATAATTATAAAAATACAAATTTGACAGATTTTATGCTAGAATCTCATCATTTATCACGATGTATTTGATTATCTATATGCTGATGAAATTTAATGATATTCCTCATATTAATATCATGTAATTTCTTCTCCCCATTTAATTTATTCAAATTTAATTTTATAATTTTTATTTTACTATATTTATAAAATCAATATACTATAATAATTTTTAATGAAAACATACAATATTTCACTACCTGGATAAAACAATTTTTATTTCATTAATATTTTTTCAAGAATATTTTCATCTATATTAATTTTTTTATTGAAATAGGTTTTAACCATGTCTGAATCATTTTCAAATTATGTAAAAAGTTTTTTAATTTTTTATTTTTAATGATGTAAGTTTTATCGATAATGTGAAATTAATCATTGTTTTAGTTTATTGGGCATGAATTAATTTTCCATCCATCATGACCACATAATGAATTGAAACATTGTATAAAATATTCCTGGTTTACATTTAAATAAAATTATATGATTAATATTGATGAAATATTTATATTTTAAAATCATGATTTGTAAATGAAAAAGGTACTTTCATCATTAAATGATCAAATGTATATATTAAAATAATATTCCAAATATTATAACATATTTGGATGTTTCCAAACCATTAAAGGGGTTATTATTCAATAATACCATCTAAATTATTTGTATTTATGTTTAATTATTATATTCACTAGAAATTCATGGAAGCCATTCCCTTTCGATGGTTTATAATATGGTGAAATTTTGAAATGAGTATAAATAAAATTTCTACACCATTTGTTGTGTCATAATGGAATGCTAATAAAAACCATTAATTTAAAAAAGTTATGATATGATGTGTGTTTTAGGATAATTTGGAAAACTACTATTTTATATTTATTATGTCATGAGTGGGACCATATTTATATTTTTATCCAATTATTTCTCTAAATATGGATACATCATGGGAGAAAAAGGACTGTATTGGGGACTAAACCTCGTTCTATAAGAGATTCTATCCAACATATTTTTGTTGGGAGTGAACCATGATTTCTTTGATGGTAATGGTAGTAAACCTAGTATACTATGTTGGCTTTGGTGGTTATAATTTACCACTAAGGAAATAATTTTCTCTTCTTATTTATATGAAACAAAATAAATCTTACCCCTATGTTATTATCTCATGTCTAATGTTATATAAATTATTTATTTTTAGTGTCTTATGAAATGAAATGATTTATACCACCTCTAAAGATTGTGATATTTGATCTTCATAGTATAATTTTCAAACTCAATGATCATGTTATCATACCCTTGTTCTAATTTACATTGATGTGATAAATTATAGAAACCTTATTTTCCATTGTTCTATTTTTCATGTCACCATTTATAATGTTTCAGTTCACAATGTTTCAGGTAAACATTGTATTTGATATGATTACGAATGGTTCTTATTCCGAATAACTTCATGAAATATGACATAGTAAACAAATGATTATGTTTTTATGTACCAATATCTTCATAGATACAATAATAATATGTGGATGGTGTCAATAATTATGTTATTTAACAAATATTAATACAATAATATGTAATATATATATGAAAAATATGATTCACGATAATGGAAGGTTCTGATAGTGTTGGAAAAAGTATGAGATTTCCATAATGTGTTCATTAAAATTGTTTGATAATATCTTTTTGGAATACTAATATATATTTATAATACTTGTTATCCGGAATTTTTGAGAATCAATAACTACTCTCTAAAATGGGAGTATGAATGTATTCAAATTCTTAAGAATATTTTTGTGCTTGATGTGTATATAATTTACTATTCGGGATGAGAATGTGTTCCTATACCTGTTAGTTTTTAGGATATTTCTATGACAATATTTTGTTTCCCTAACATTCTAAGATAAAATTTTAATTTATTGTGAATAGGGATATGGGTCTAACAAATCATTTCTACCAACATATATTAATTTAATTTTAAGATAGCATATGAATATTTTCTCATTTTTTTCATACATTTTCCACGAAGATATTTAGTTATTCTTGAAGAATGGGGTGGAAATATGTTTCCACCCCTAGTAACAATCTTAATGTGTTGTGATTATTCGTATGATAATTCCATGGTATGATGGAATGAATGACATATATGACCATGAATATGGTGATTCTCACTAGTTATTGTTATAACATTCTACTGATCTTATTATTTGGATGTGTAGATATTATCATATTCCTTATTGTTGGTTTCTGAAAATTATTATTAAAATTTCTTTGATGATCAATCCTAGATGGTAGGAGTTAGGGATTTCAGGGGTATGTTATTAGAAATTTTTTAGGGGATGAGAACACATATAGCTGATGAAAATAGTCATTGATAGGCCCCATAATAGGATAAACTTATCATAATGTTAGAATGTAAAATATATATTTATAGATCAATATATATAATGGGAGTTACTTATTTTATATATATTTTATAGTCTCCCAAAATAGTAAGTAGTGGGGACTGGTGTCACTAAATCTGTCATGGTATATCAATAGGTGAAAAAATTGAAAGGATTCATTCAAAAGAGGACCTCTCACATGGCTTCTAGGGTTGTGACCATAATATATACAATGATAGTTAAAACAAAAATCATTCCCCTAATGTTCGATATTCATGGAGTTTTAAACCATCGTCTAGTTTGATGGGCCCTCATCATTTTGAACAATCGGGCATTATTTTTTTCTTCAGGGTGTTGTTGGCGATTTGGAGTAATGATTGTTATAATGGTACAATGGATCCAAATAAAATTAACAAGGAAAATATTCTATATATAATCATAATTAGAAATATTCATTTTGGGTTCAACTTTTTTTCTCTATTGAAACATCGATGTTGGATCCACACCCATGATTGTTGGACATAAATGTTTTTATGGTCCTTCATTCTGAACATTTTCTGTCATTGAAGTGTTTTTTCAAGACCCAATGGGATAAACCTTAGTAGAGAGTGTGGGGGTATTTCTAATCACACATTATTGATTGGATTATTGATCACTATTATAGTATCTTATATTTTTATTTACATTTCAGGAGTCTTTTCCATTTACCAGTGAATTAATCATTACACATGTGAAAGAAATGTTTTATTCACATATATATATTGAATATATTCAAGTATCCATATTATATAATTCTTAATTTGTGATTCCTTGACCAATGAATCTAATTTTTAATGATAGAAAAACTGAAACTCTAGACATTACCACCATATTGTACAAAATTTAGTCTCATGATGTTTAGATAAGCCCCGTGGAAGGTTCAACCTAAATATCCTAAAAAAGGGATTAGAAAACATTTATTTTAGTACCATATAATTTAAAATATTATTCCTTTTATATTTATTTTACATGAAATAATACATGAACTTTAATGAGAGTTAATAAAAATTATTAAGCAAAACTATCCAAGAAACATTTTGTGCTATACATAGAAGGGGAATCACTCTGAGACAGACCATGAATGGAATATTACCCAATGAGTATGGGATTGTTTCAGAAGGTGTATGGTCTTTTGAGGTATGTGTTTTTTCTAATATCATAATTATATATTCCACTAAAAATATGGGGTTTCATATGTAATACTACTTTGTAAAGGAACTATTATGATTCCCAAAGGGAATTTGTCGCTCTAGGTGGGGGATGTTTTCATCTGGAATAATGCCCAATGTTGTGGGATGTAAATGATATCATATGTAATATATCAACATATGGATGGTTATGAAGGGTTAATGATTTTGGTTTTTATCCTCATAGATTATTTATAAATATCAAATTGTAACAAGAATCAAATCCCATGTAGGTGTGGTAACAAATCCTATAATAAATTTATTGGACTATACCATGAAATGTAATATAATGCAGTATGTTTATTATCATATAGTTTATATCATTTTATGGTAAATTTGCCTATATATTTTAACATAATATTCTAAGGAATTGTATTTTTTGAATGTAATCACAACATATAATGGAGATGGGATTATATACACGGCTTCCTTGGAGTGCGCAGCCCAATAGGTTTATTATGTGAAGGAATAGTGCATTGGGGATTAATCCTAGAAGGATGCCCAAAATAAAATATTACTTTCTTGTAAGAGATGATGATAATTTTTGGATATAGGAGGACCATGATCTCCTATATGAATGACTTGGTTCATACAATAATAGGTAATCCCTTCCTAATTTAGTCTTTGTAATTAGTTTACAGGAAATGATGAAGGACATTAGATCACAGTTAGCTATAGATGTTTTATTGTATGTATTACATCCTATTTGGACTCCTATATTGTAAAATGGAATTACTGATCCACCAGGTGCTCTTTCCTTTCATCTATGGTTTATGGTTGTCATAATTAGTTTAGTAATACCCAGAATGGTTTCATCAATTCCTCTATTATGGAGAGCCTTTTATCAATGAAATGGCCAATTGAAAATTCTGAAACATCAATAAGAAATTTGGAGGACAAGTCGGGGAATCATTTTCCAAATTAAATTCATGATCATGGGTGGAAAAATATAGCATTCCATGAAGCCTAATCATGCATGTTTTTTGTATTAAGATGTGGCATAAAACAACCCTCTTCACATTTTCCATATCATTGAAAGGAAAACATGAAGGTATTTTATATTTTCATGTCCACTATCAATGATATGTGACAGACCTGGTGATAATATTCACAATTATTGAGTGATTATTGTTTATAGAATAATGTGAACCTATTTTTTAAATCGGAAATTGTATATAGTTAGTTCATGAAATTATTCTATAGGTTCAAACACGCATATATTCCCGTTGTGTATAACCTCATGTTGTAACAACATGACTATAGTTACCCAGAGTCAGTACATTATTACCAAACAATGGAATGATCAAAAGGGATCAAATCTTGAAAGACCAATCCGTTTAGTATCATATGAAGGACTAGATACATACATAATTATTACATTAAATAATTAAATGAAAAAAAATTGGGTCTCCTTTAAACACATTCATATCCCTTAGACTATAACTGTTGGTCAATAATAATATTATTCTTCGCATCATGGGAAAATTAATACATAGAAATGGTTGAGCTCAGATTCTCTGTAAGGTTAATAATATAACGAAAAATATCATAAATAAGCATAAATGTTTAAGGTAATGTGTATGACAAAAAATAAATCCTTTTAGACATAAAATTAGGTATAATATTGATAATATAAATAAGATAATGACCTTTACTTATTTACAGGGATTTCTGTTAGTTGATTAATCTCATGTAATATTGATATGTAATTTCATTATGATGGAATGAATAATGGTGAAAATCAAAACCATAGATTCAAGGCCTCATTGACAGGCTACAAATTATATTTTTATGGTCATTTACCAAGACACTAGTTTGTCTCTTGAGAGCTACTGATGCATCAAGGAGCTATAGCAGGCTGCACCTCTAACTTACTATGTCCAATGCATTCCACATATTAAAAGGCTGAAACATATTATAAAAATTCATATTAAAACTACCATAAGAAATTTCAAATATATTATACATAAACAAATAATGTTATAAAAATAGAACATCCATAGTCAAACATATCACAATATATTCAGAATAATATGGAAGATTGTATCATAATAAATCAACTTCAAACAAACGCATAATCCTATGAAAGATGCTGACATTGATTAAATCAATCCACAGTCTTTTTGAGTGAAATATTACATTCTACATTGAAATAATTCAAAAGTAAAGAAAACATTTATTTTAAAAATATTCTCATAATCTTGTAAGGGAATCTTCAAAGTTGTTGTAATGGAAAAAATAGCTACACCCTCCATATAAGATAAAAAAACATTTATTCCTTAATTTGTTGAAAAATTTCATAAGGTACCTAGTTTTGAAAGAGATGAAAATATTCCTTTCAATACATTTTATAAAAAGTCAAAAAATGGTATAACTGAATTTAAACCATAGTTTATAAAATAGTAAAAAATGTTTCAAAATACATTTATATGAAACATGCATGCTGATCATAAAGAGGTCCCAGTAGATAGTCATGTATAAACAACCTCCTAAAAAAAGAGATTGTAAAATTAACCCTTACCATGAATTATTACATAGTTGAGGGTATGTTAATATTTTGTATAATGCTAAATCATTGTTATTAATTTATCCAAGAACAACATACATAAATATGATATCATATATGATCTTCTAATATCGCTTTGTTAATTATACTTCAGTAGTATCATTTTTTCGGGTGATAACTGATTCGTTTTCGTTTATATGTTTTGTTACATAAGTCATGTTTTTTTGGATCAGATGTATTTTATTCATATATATAATGATATTATGTTATAAAAAATTATTTTTAATCATCAAATGAAATTTATTCTTGAATTCTTACAAAGTGGAAAGATATTTTATCGCGTCGTGGAGATGGTAATCCGTACGTACACACGAGCAACAATGTCATTATTTTAGTGGTGAAATAGCATTTAATTGGATGGTATAATATATATAAAGAATAATTAACATGTTATTTTTATTATTCAAATCACTTATACTCATTGTTATATGCATACATATAATGAAGTGTTGAATAACTAACTACACCACGAGGTGGAGATAGTAAGTTGTACGTATGCACGTTTGGTGACTTTATCATTCATTCGATGGATTGAATAATAAATATGTTTTTACCATATTTATAATAAAATATTAGTATGTATATGTTATAATATTTATTATTTTGGTATGAAAACAATGATTAATGAGGGTGTGGAAGAAGAAAATAACATTGAAATAGGTGATGAAATAATTACTTATTCTTTGGGTTCTTCCTTTTGATTTTAATAAAGGGATCATTCAGTTGCCTTTTTTATCAAATTAAGGCCTCTAGGATGAATTTTGGGTAGTAGGGAGAATATTTGAGTAGGATTTGTCCAATACAAATATTCTTGGAGGTGTGAAAGTAAGACAAGGTTAGTTCCCTTTTATAAAATAGGTGATGTTAACTTTAAGAAAAGATTGTAATATTATTTTATTTAATAATTTTCAATTTATAATGAATTAAAATGTATTTACTTTTAGTATAATGTTGTTATGAGTCTAAATATTCTCATCCAATAGGTTTTAGATATGTTTAGCTCACCATATTAACCTTATCATTAATATTTAACTCTTGGTTAAATAGTTTAACATTTACCTCATATCCTTGTATTTTTTATTATATGGTTAACAAACATACTATAAAATGACAAGAGAAGATCATGTAATTCATTAATAACTTATCTAGAATTTCCATAGTCCCTGGTGAGAATAATATATTTTTAGGAATATTATATCATATAATAATATTGTATATATTTTTAAAACTCAATTATGTTAATTTTGACACTATTTAGTTTTTGGTATTTGTGAAAGTAAAAAAACATTATTACATAGAAAAAAATCATTGAATCTACCATAACAATACATATAAACCTATAAAATTAGTGGAATGAATATAAAGACTCAATTTACATTTATTTCAATATTTATAATTTCAATTATTTTAATCATTCATTAATAAGGTAATTACTAAATAATCATAGTGCAATAAATAAATTTTATAATTTAATATCTTAACATTATAAATAAAATACCATAATGTAGGAAGTATTTTTAGATTTATAATGAATATTTATAGTCAATATTATCTAATATATAACTCTATATTAAAAATGTTTTATTTATTAAAATTTGGACTTAACTCTTTTAAATCTACATAAAATAAAATAATAACAAATGTCCTAATCTAATCCTTGTGGATAAAAAAGGATAATATTGTATTATTGAGGTTTATTTTAGTAAAAATACACTTATCCAATAGAAGTAGTACATTTTTTATGTTAATTAAAATATCATTTTACCTTTAATTACCATATTTAATTTTAAACGTGGAAAAGAAAATTCAAAAGATGTTGTTAAAAAAAATTATTTTCATCCTATTAAACAAAATTTTAGTAACTGATATCAACTATGTCTCTCGGATATTTGAAATTTAATTCACAAAAGTGGTAGAATTACATTTCAATCAAAATTGGAAATGTTCCTAGAAGGTGGGTATAAGACGTTAAAAAGTTCAATAAAATTTTATATATCTAATATTATTATAAAATAACTTGAAGGAATTATATAGGAATAATATATGTATTATATATCTATTTTAACATTAAAATAAATTTAAATAAAAATTATAATTATTTAAATAAAAGTCATTTTTAAACAATAAAGTAGAGTTTTTAACTATTTATCAAAAAATATAAAAATTTCAGAAAAATACCCAAAAAACACCCTAAACTAATTTTAATATTCCAAATCCAAAAATGTAGTCCATTTTGAAAAATAAAATTTCTAAAATTTCTAAAAGAGGGTATTATTATTCATAACGACTTTTAATGTGGCTGGTTTTATTTTTCATGGACGACTAGAACGTAAGATTGTGTTCAACGTAAACAATTGTACTAATAAATGAGAAAAGAACATTGGTAACCTGGGGTGTTCCATTATTCCATCCTTAAAATAATTTCATCCTTGAAATTCATAGAATGTTATTGCATAAAAAGATTCAAGTAGTTATGTATCATATGTTCCTCAGGTTCCCACGTTTCCCCTTCCATTTTATAGTTTCTGCAATGATCTTTTTCCAAGCGAGTCATCTGGTTTTCAACACTTGTTCTCTGGTATCAAGAATCTTGATAGTCTCTTCACTATAAGATAGATCAGTTTCAATTTCTAATTCATCATAGGTGACTACATACATTAGCTCAGGCATGTATTTTCTCAATAGTTATATGTGGAACACATAATGAACATTGGAGAGACTCAGCAGCATTTCCCAACAATATGGTACAACTTCGAGAATATCAAATGGTCTGATGATCCTGGAACACAATTTAACTTTCAAAACCTAATCATATAACAACCTTCCATGGAGATAACTTAAAAAACATGATCTACTACTTGAAACTCCAAATCCTTCCTTCAGTTATCACCATATCTCTTTTTCTTACACTAAAATGATTTGATTTGGTTTTGGATGACCCTCAACTTTTCCTTTGTTTCCTCAACATGTTCTAGGCCTACGTGGTTTCCTTCACCAACATCATCCCAATATGTTGGTGTGTACCATCTATTACCATATAACTCTTTATAAAGTTCTATATGAATACTTGAATATAAGCCAATGTTATAAGAAAATTCAACCATAGGTAAATATTGATCGCACATACCATGATATATAGTCATGTGATAAGGATCTCAACATATCTTCTAAGGAATAAAAAGTCCGTTTTGGTTATCCGTCAGTTTGAGGGTGGTAGGCAGTGATCAAATGATGTTTAGTATCAAGGTATTTCTAATGACTTTTCCAAAACCTTGATGTAAAATGGGGATCATGATCAGAAACAATAGTTTGGGGTACGCCATGATGTATTAATACATCATAAATATATAGAATTTCGTAACATTCAAGTGGTAAATCTTTTCTTATAGAAGAAGATGTGTAGAATTTATATGACGATAAAAGATGACCCAAATTGCATCATTCTATCTAGGAGTCTTTGGTAGTCCTATAATGATTTCCATCATCGTATCATCTCATTTGCACTCAGGTATAGGAAGTGATTGAATGGCTCCTCCTGGATGTTGACTTCTATATTTCACTTATTGAATAACCATTCATCTTGACACATAATCATCCATCTTCCTATTCATTTTCTCGGACTGAAAATTTTCCTCCAAATATCTACAAATCATTGTCCTACCTTGGTGTATAGAGATGATAGAACTATGATCATCAATAAAAAATTCCCTTTTTATATCTGGTATACCGGGAACACAATGACTTTTTCAAAATTTCAAAATTTCATCTTTGTATACGATGCTGATCAATATCCCATCATTCAAAACATCTATTTTTTTGAAACTACTCATCATCAGTCTAAGAACCTTTTTTCCTTTGTAGTTAAGACTGTTTGGAAACAATTGGAAAAAGTATTGATGTTTCACCTTCCATGATTATTCCCATATATATATTCCCTAGATATATGAACATATGATCCCTTTCGACACTCATATTGTTTATAACTCCATGATCCATTCTTATCAAAGCATCTTCCACTTTATTTTCCTTCATCAGGTGGTAGTGTATAGTGCTTTGATAATCCATGAGTAGTTCAAACCATCACATTTTCCTCAAGTTGAGTTCCTTATGTGATATAATATACCTCAAACTCTGTTTATCGGCATATATCTCAATTTTTTCACCATAGAGATAGTGTCTCCATAGCTTTAAAGTAATTATTACAGATTCTAACTCAAGAACATGAGTATGATAGTTTTTTTCATGAATTTTTAGCTACCCTGATGTGTAAAAAATAACTCTATCATTCTCCATAAGGACACAACCAAGTCATTTCTCTGATGCATGACTATAAATAACAAACCCATCATTCCTCGATAGTATATTAATGATAGGATCATTGACAAATATTCCCATTATTAATTCAAAACATTATTCACAGTTTTATCTCCAATCCAATTTAAACCCATTATGTGTAAGCTTGGTTAATGGGTTATCTAATCGCACAAAATTATCAACAAAACACTGATAATAACTAGCTAAAACAATAAAACTATGTACATCAGTAATACTTGTCGGTGCGGGCCATTATTCCATTTCACTTGTATTAGAAGTATTAATAGAGATTCCATCCCTAGAGACAATAAGTCCAAGAATAGAATTCCCATGATTCCCAAATTCACACATACTAAAAATCACATGAAATTAATTTGTTTTGAGGGTTTTAAGAATAGTGAAAAATTGATTTTAATTATATTTATAGCAGTTGATGTTTACTAAGATATCGTTAATAAATACCAATAAAAATTAAGCATGATATTCCTAGAAAAATCTATTCATTAGATCAATGAAATCATAGGGTTCATTAGTCAGTCCAAAAGATATTACTGTAAACTCTTAATGGTCGTACTTGGTTCAAAATGTTGTCTTTGGAATGTCATACTATTTCACACACAACTGATGGATTCCAGATCGATGGTCAATACTCTAAAAATATAGATCTCTTTGAATTTGATAAAATAAATCATTACTGTGAGGTAGGGGATACTTGTTCTTTATTGTTATAGAACTGATTTCCCTATAGTCAGTGAAAAACCTCCTTGATTTATCTTTATTATTATGAAATTATCATGTACACCCCATGGAGAAAAAGTAATGATAATATATCCCTTATTACTCATTTACTATATTTTTCTTAAGTTCCATTAATTCTACAGTGCCCATTAAAAAGGGGTCTTAGATATGGGCCTTGTACCAGGAATTAAATCAATGGAAAAATCAATTTCTTGTTCTTGAGGATATACATGAAAATCCTCTGGAAACACATCAACATATCCTTGAACAATATGAAACTCTTCTATTTAAACATTCAATTCCTTTCCCATAGTTATTTCACACCCTTCCACCCCAATTATTGAATTTAGTAGAGCTACTGGGGGTGGATCATGATGAGAATCTGATGGTTATGTTTCTGCTGTAAAGATAAGATATTCATCATCATCATCAATAAATATAGCCTCTTTATTGCAATAAATTTTCTCATCATGGTCTAAAATAAAATCCATACCGAATATTATATCAAATTAAATCATGGTTATGATGCTGTGATCAGCATATAAAGCATTCTTATATTCCATAATGGTATGTTATTCACATAACCTTGTTGAAATGATACATGCCTTAGATTTTATTACTGACAACTCCCTTATTAAATCAAGTTGGAAATATATATTTTTCTTGGAAAACTGGGATGATATGAATAAATGAGATGATCTAGAATGAAATAAGGAATTGGCTAAATTTGAAGAAATGATTAATGTACCTACTACCACATCATTTGGAACATCAACCTCAGTTGATGGGACATCATAAGCATGGCATTTCTCCATTATAATTTTCTAAGGTAACTAACCTTGACGCTTAGGAAATTCATTTTCATAATGCCCCCATTTTATTACAAATGTAGCATTTAACATTGAAATCCCCTTTCATCCCCTTGCAACCATGATCATTGTGGCCTTTTTAACCACACTTGTAACATACTCTCATTCCATTTAAGAATGTACCGAGGTGTCTCTTCCAATATTTACTACAGGATAGAAATTCAATATTTCCATTCATCCCCTTATTTCCATTTTTAGAGTGTTCATAGGATCTCTTTATGACTTTATTTTCTTTAAATTCATAATACATAATGAATTTTTTTGTCTTAAAATCACCCAAGAAAATATATTCATACATCAAGAAGGATTGTGGGACTAATGCTTGATGGGTAAATGGTTTCAACCTATAAAATAACTGATCAATCTTACTCCTTGGGTTATGTATACAATCAGCAACATGCCTTAATATCTTTGTGAAGTCAGCCTCATATATTGAGAAATTCTCATCCCTTATTTTCGTTATACATAAAAATTGCCTTTCTATATTTGCTTGATGGTCACAAGGAAAGTATGTTTCTATGAAAATTTATTTATGCATCCTCCATTACATATATTACACTTGAACATCTTCCTTTGTGTTTTGAAACAATTACCACCATTGATTTGCATCTCTTGTGAGGCAATAAACTACCATGAAAACATTTTCACATTTGTTACACCCCAAATCATGAAATATTTTCTCTGAAGAACAAATTCATTGCTCAACTACAAAAGGATTTGTAGTCCCAATGAATATTTATGGTAGTTTCCTCATGAAGAGGTCTAATATTGATCCTCAATGTTGTGGATTAGGGTGCTCCATACAGGTAAGGATATTATTCATAACTAGAGTGAGTTTTCTCAGTATGGTTATAAGTTGATTAGCACAAGTTTCATCACCATCTCTACTATAATTATTATGATTAGAAGAGAAATTCCTACATCGATTATGTGCATTATAAAATTTCCATTCCTCCAACTAGTCACAATTTTTAAACAATGGAGTACACTATATTAGTTTATGAATAGAAATACATAATTGAAAACTACATAAATAACTAAACTAAATTCAATAGTTTGGGTATATAATCCATTATAAAAAAATGTTCCTACAGAGGAAGTATATAATAATAAATAATTCATAACAGTTTGTAATGATAATGTGAATTTTACTAAGCATATCCCACAGGACTATCGTAACTAATAGTGAAGTAAGGCCCATTTTCGTGTATTAGGATATCCCGGGTGAAGACCAAAACTCATTTTCAATGTTTTCCCTCCTAGGTACAGATATGCTAGACCCACCTCTACCTACTCGTATCCATACAAGGATTTATTTCTTGGAATATTAAAAAATATCTACATTTACAAAATTCTATAAAGGTCAAATATATTGATCCTCAAATACTATCTTAGGATAAATTTATATAATTAGAGTTTTTGTAAATATAGTTTCCATGGTCGGTACTAAATTTTATTTGATAACAACTGTAATTCTCTAACCCTAGTTTCGCAGATACTTTACATTTTTACATAAAATTGGCACGATCATAGGGGATCAAATCCCAAAATACTGATCATTTTAGCAGCCTTGGCAATAATTAATACATACATAAGTTTAACATTACATTATGAAATTAAAAACAACAACATTTTGTTTCCATCGAATACATTCAAACCCCTTATACTATCCTTGCAAGTCAGTCATAATATACCTCTTTTGATCTTGGGAAAAATAAAACATATAAAGGGGTGAGTTCAAATTCTCAGTAAGGATAACATTATAAAGAAAGCTATCAGAAATATGCATAAAAATTTAAGGCAATGTATAATACTAAAACATAAGTCTTTTAAACATATACATCTTCATAATTTGGAAAATGTAAATTAGATAATTCCATTTACTTATTTTCATGGATATTCTTCTAGTTGAATAATCACATGTAATATCAATATCTTATATCATAATGAATGAATGCATAGTGCTGGACATCATATCCACGTAGTCAATGCCTCATTCCAAGACTTCAAATTTGATTTTGTCACGGCCTTTTTATAAGACACTAGTTTGTCTCATGTGACCTAATGATGCATCGAAAAGCTATATCATGATCAACCTGTCACTTAACAAGCCTGATGGATTCCTCATTTGAAAAAGACGAAACATAATATAAAAATTCGTATTCAAACTATCATATAAAATGTAATTACTTTAACAATAAAATAGGAATGATATAAAAATAGAACATCCACGGTCAATCATATCACAAAACCTTCAATACAATATGGATTATTTTATCATCATAAATCAATTTCAAATAGACGTAATGTCTAATGAAGGATGTTTACATAGATGGTATCTATTTTAAAACTATTTATCTGAAATATTTCATTCTTAATTTAAATAATTGAAATGTATAGAAATCATTTATGAGGAAAATATTAGTATAATATTATAAGGGAGGTGTCAAATTTTTTTTAGTGGTGGAAAATTGTCTCACCCACCATATAAGTTAAAAAAACAAATTTTCCATAATTTGATGAAAAGGTCATAAAGTACCTTGTTTCAAAAGAAGTGGAAATATTCCATTCAAAATTGTTTATAAAAAGCAATAAATGGTTATAAATAAATTTAACACATTATTTATTAAATAGTAAAAATTGTTTTGAAATACGTTATTCGAAACACAGTTGTGGTTTATAAAAAGGTCCATATATATAGTAAATTATAAACAACCTCAGATAATAAAGAGATTGTAAAATTAAACTTTACCTTGTATTGTACCTTGGTAATGGGTATGTTAAACTCCAATATAATTTTTAAATCATTTTTATTAATTTATACATTAATAACATACATAAATATGATATCATATATGATCTTCTCATATTTCATTGTTAATGATATTTTTGTATTATCAATGTTTCAGGTGTTAACTAATTTCTTATCCTTTATATGTTTTCTTATGTAAGTCATGTGTGTTATAGATAGGATGTAAATGATTCATATATAGAATGATATAATATTCTAAATCATTATATTTAATTATAAAATGAAAATTATTCTTGAATTGTAATGAGGGGTAATGAAATTTCATCGCATCCTAGTGACGGAAAATCTTATGCACGAATGAGCGACAATATGATTCTGTTAGTGAAAAAATGGTATAATATTTAATGATATATTATATATGAAGAATTATTAACATTTCATAATTATTATTTCCATCAATTATACTCATTATTATACATATCTAAATAATTAAGTGTTGAATAACAAACTATACGACGACATGGAGATGGTAAGCTGTACATATGCACCAATGATGACTTTGTCATTCATAGGATGGATAGAATAATGAATATGTTTTTACCATTTTTATAATAACATATATTTATTTATAAGGTACTGGAGTTATTTCTTTTGGGAAAAAACAATGAAAGAGGAAGTCAAATAAGAAAAGAACTTTGAAAGATTTGATGGAATAATTACATCTTTCCGGGTTATTCTTTTTATTTGAACAAAACGATACATAGGATGGATTTCATATATAAGAACAACCCCTAGGATAATGTGATGGTAGTTGGGATGATATTGGAGTAGTTTTTGGTGAAGCCAAATGGATTTGGAGGTGTGAAATTAAAAGAAGGAGTAGTGTCGTTTTATAAGAGAGGTGAGGGTCACTTTAGGAAAGGATTTAAATATTATATTCTTAAGAAATAATTTTCAGTTTATAATGGCTCTGAATGGATTTATTTCTAGGATAAGGTGGTAATTTGTGGAAATATTTACAAAAAATAGGTTTTATAAATGTTAAGGTTACTATATTAAACTTATCTTTCAGATTTACCACTTGGTTAAATAGTTTTACATTTACCATGTCTCCTTGTATTTTTATGTTATATGGTTAATAAACATACTATAATATTCCAAAAGAACCTCAAATGGTTCATTAATTAATAATAGAACCTTATATATGTACATTGTTTAAATAATATATTTTTATTTATATTATATCATATAATAATATTGAATTTTTTAGAAACTCTTTTATATCAATTTTGACAATATTAATTATTCAGTTTTTTTGAAAGTCATAACAACATTATTAATTAAAAAAACTAATTGAATCAACCCAAACATGTCATATTTACCTATTTAATTAATTTAATGGATAAAAAGTCTCATTTTACATTAATTTTAATATTTATAATATTAATTATTTAAATCATTCATTAATAAAATTATTACTCCTTCATCATTGTTTCATAAATAAATTTAATTATTTAATTCCTAAAAATTATATATAAAATAAAATCATTTAGGAATTTTTTTATATTTTTAATGAATTTTTATATTCAGAATTATCTTATTTATTACAATATATAAATTTTTTTTAGTTATTAAAAATTGAATTTAACACCATTAAATCGTCTTTAAATAAAATAATAATAAATGTACTAATCTAATCCAAGCAGATAAAAAAGGATAATATTTTATTCCTATGTTTTATTTTGGATGAAATAAACTTATCCAATAGAATTAAGACATGTGTTACGGTAATTATAATATCATTTTAACTTTAACTACCCTATTTATTTTTAACCGTGGTAAATAAAATTCAAGAGATTCTATTCACCGAAAATAATTTTCACCTTATTGAGAAAATTTTTATTTACTAATTTCAATCATGTTTCCTAGATATTTAAAATCCAATTCACAGAAGCTGTAAAATTTCATTTTATGTAAGTATTCAAATGTTCTTAGAAGGTGGGTAAAAGACTTTAAAAATATCAGTAAAATTTAATATATCTAATCTTCTTATAAAATGAATCAAATAAATTAAATTGGGATAATATAGGTATTGTATTTATATTTTGACTTTAAAATAAATTTATATATTAATAATTATTATTTAAATAAATTTTAGTTTTAAACTAGAAAGTAGTGTTTTTCACTATTCATCAAAAAGTGAATGTTTATAGAAAAATTCCAATAAAATCACCCAATGAAAATTTTGATATTCCGAATCCACAAATGAAGACAATTTTAAAAATTAAAAATTTAAAATTTTTATGAAATGGGTATTACTACTCCTAACTGGTTTTAATATGGCTAGTTTGATTTGTCACGATGTGCTAGAACTTGATGTTGTGTTCAACACAAGCTATTTTATTAATAATAGGGAAACATACCATGGAAACATGGGGTGTTACACATGAAATGTATCTAATTTGGTAAACTTATTAATATTTCATTCATAGGGTCATTCTTATAGGGTGGCATCTGTATGGGTAAGGATGGAGGATTATATAATGTAGACAACCACATAAGTTGAAATTTACATATTTGACCTAGTGATATTTCCTCTAGGTGGTTGATATTATGGAATCTCATAATGTTGTTTACCTCTTGGTATTATGTATACATATTAATATTGTGCAAGAATATTTCAGGGGGTTGTCATTTTCTATTATCTAAGGCTTCAGGAATGTAATTTCCAAAAATGGATTCCTTTTTCTCACCTAAATTCTTAATATTGTTTGCACAATTGTGTTTATTTTTTTCGGAAGAGTTAAATATATGGTAATTTTATTAATATAAAAGAGATTGAATTCTTAAGTAAGGTTTATATATCAAGACGACGTATGGAATAGAATTATATGTTTTTGATCCTGAAGAGGACTGTGTAGTGAGGACTAGAGGTTACTATAGCACGTGGTGGGGACTTCTCTCATAGTCACTGTTATATGATCCTACAAAATACAATAATGTTGTGTAGTTAGACCATGTACACTATCAAAAAAATATCATGCTAACCGCATGATTTCAATCCTTGAAGTTTATCATCATATAGGAAAACCTCCAGATTCTACTTACCCTAAGATAACCAGCTCATTTTTTTAATCTATAGGATCAACCTCATTGTTCATCTATCTTATAGTACAATTTTATATAATTTTATCTATGTATGGATTTCATGATTATGTAGTTTTAACATAATGCATTTCAACATTGGATTTATTTTATCAAATAAAATATTACCTTTATCAATTTAGAACATTTCTATTAAGGGAATATAAAAGAAATTCATCAAATATGTACTTTAGTGTGTCAAAAAAATGTGCACTGATGATATTCTTAATGATCACTAAGAGTTCGAGGGATTGAATCCATGATCATATTATTTCTAAGATTTGACATTTTTAAATTCATATTTTATGAATCATTAATTGATATTATAATTAATCATACTTTTTCAACCTTTTAAATCTATATTATTATGAATAAAGATAAATCACATAGGAAATTTTATTTTTTGACCTCTATGTAAAAGCATTCTTCTATCCATGTACGATTGTAATCTTGAGGAATATTTATCCAATATAAATTATTTTTAGAATAATTAATATAAATATATTAAATATCATTATTTATAGTTTCCAAATATTACCACATTATAATTGAATAAGGGTATCTACTATTGATGGTTTCAGTGCAATTTCATAGGGTATTTGATGTTACCTCAAAAAATTAATTTCTTTCGCTATTCGTACTATTTAAATATACTAAGTCTACCCATATTTTAATGTTCCAATAAAATATACATTGTTTATTTATTTTATATATATAATCCTATGAAATAGTGTGAAAACATAAATTCTCTCATATTTTTTTATGTAACTTTGGGACCTAGATTCTACCCATAATGGTTCCCCATAACTGTTGGTTATAAGGAAAAAAGTGGGAATCCCCATATTCTAGAGGATACCAACTAGCAGCAAGGGCCCTAGTGGTGATAGTGGGATGACTATTCCATTATATCCTAGTAAGAAAAATTTAGTAATAGTTATGAATCATAAAAAAAGTAAACATAGTGTAAAAGGGGTAAATAAACTGAAATATAACACGTAATAATAAAACAAAATAATTCAAAAGAGAAAACTACAATGTCATAAATACAACAGTAGTTTCCCACTAGGCCAACCATTCAGATACAAGACTATAAGAAAACTAAAAAAATGTACAGGTCCCTTCTACAAACACTGGGCCAGACCAAATACTTGGTCCTTAAACACTATCCAATGGTACCCGCCCGGTTAGAAGAACAGACATGTGAAGCTCCACTCGAAAATGGAATTATTGTCCCAAACACTATCAAACATGAAACCTATGATCAACATAAAAATAAAAACCAAGGTTATAAATTACCCTGAAGTTCACATTCAGGTGTGATAAATAATCATAGTCGGACCCCAAAATGAGGAACCTATAAAATCTTTTTTTAATAGTGTATTAAAAAGTAACATGCTCATCTAATATGAGATAAAACTTAAATGATAGTAAATACAAAACAAGAATCCACTATCAAACTCTTGTTTGTATTCCCATACAATTTAGCATGTTCCACCATGTATATCCATTACAATATATATATATAGTCCCATACCTATAAGTATACATAGATAAGAATATTAAAGAGTTCATGTTGAAATAACGTAAAACAAACAATCTACCAATCCATGGGGGTACGTAATTCTGATCACCTGGACATCCTGTGAATAAGTACTGCACTAGATATCATGCCACTCATTTTCTATATTATTAAGCTAATATATGTGTCTATAATTCCAAAAAACATATAATTTCATTGGATAGTACCAGAAATGTCTCTAAGAAAGCTATGTCACCACATGGGATACACTTCCAACACTGGTGTTCTCCAATACTCACATCCAATAACTGAAATAGGAGATTCATGGGATGTACAACCCGAAATCATGTAAAATTTCACTAATCAAGAAATTATACTATCCATGAAATGTAACCACATTCCAATGTTGAAGCTTTATGTCTCATTCTGTATGAGATTATAGAATTCTTATCTTCGATAATTTCTATGGGTATGAACCTTATATGATATTCAAGGAGAACTCACATATGATATTCCAAACACACCTATAATGTCTCTAATCATGGATCTCCTAAACATACCTACTTACTAGATGAGCATAATCATTCTGGGATCCCATCAAGGTGAAATTCTAGGAAGTACATCGTATTCAAGTAACAAGTTAGGGAGAGCATAATCATGTTCATCCATCAGGATAATGTAATAATCTAAGGGTTTAATTAGATTTGGGAGAGAATAGTCATCCTAATCACATATTAGATACAGGAGAGATGAATATTCCTCATCACTCTAGAGATCATAATCACCGCCAAGTATAATTACTTGGGTTTTTTACACATATAAAAAAGTAGTTGTCTCAATAGAAAGATTCCAGAGAAGACATATGGGCATCAAAATAATATAAAAATCAAATATGAAGGCTCAAAAATAAAAACCCAGGTGAAACCCTTGGGTATACTAGTAAATAACATAAATAACATGGATTAGTATGTAGATCCCAAAAAATAATATTTTTGCATCACAACAAGCAAGTCAGATCCTAATAATATATTTAAGGAATCTAAATGAGAAAGAATGGTGTAACATGTCAGGTTCAACAACCACCAACCAAAACAATCCACGAGCGACATCTTTGTATCGTCAGAAGAAATGTGATAGCATAAAAAAAGTGTAAGGGTGGCTAAATTCAAATAACCAGCTCCACAACAATAGCCCATTGGGCTTACAAGTTCAGAAACGTTTCTAAGGTGGCTCCGCCGACCATCACTACACAAACCTGACATAACAGCTTAGGGTTAGTATAAAAACCGGCACCCACTAGGTCCCTAATGCTAATAATTGGCTGGAATCAATCTTGGGATCCTTGGGGTGCATACAAAATCAATATCATCATACTCAAATATATAGATGAAATGGTAAATGAGAAATCCAATAGCCAATACAATAAAAACATACAAGACCAAGGAATCCAACTGGGGATCCCCTTGACAACATATAGGAAAATTTATCCTACATAATACCCTCCAGACAGAATATGCAGAAGTGTCATTAAAATAGGATATTAAGAATGTTCTAAAAGTAAAGGGATCAGACAAGGGTGTAACTAAGTCATAATATAAACACAATAATCCCTTAGAAGATCCCTCATTCATGTTGGACATAGATGCATCCTACATTGGATCCTCTATATCAAACTGTAAATAAACAAATCCTACATGGGATCCTTGGAAACAACTGGTCTCCTTTCTACTTAGGCAAGAAGGACACACAACTCTAGGGAGAAACCCTCAAATGAAAATATACACATACATAGGTCAATTGATACAACCCGTGGATCAACTCAAAATAGTTATCACTCTCAGGAGGCACTGAATAAAACAAATGGTTGAAGAATATCTCCATCCACGAAGGACCTCAAACGCCAATTATGAACTCTAAAAGAACCTCATCAGTCTTAAGACTATGATATAAGAGAAAAGATCCTTAGAATAGACCACTCATGGGTCCTATTTTAACCCTAGGGAAAATGACATGCAACAACCTAGAAGGTTTAAACATTGCTTTTACACAATATGTCTCCTTGAGTAACCAACATGTAATCCCAATGCACTATATGGGCGTATTGTCTTACTGGTCTAGGTGTTTAAATGGACCATGTACATGGTTCATAAGGAAATTACATTGATTATACCTGAAATAAGGTATCTTTTAATTTCCCTCAATCAGAAAAACAGTTTACCTTGCCTGTTTATGTAAATCTAAATTTCATAATAACCCAGACATGGTCAGGTCATGTACTCTACATGGCTATGTGACCTTACATGGGAAGCCTTGGCTAGGTACTTGACTAAATTTTTATGTCGTAGTACATGACATGTACACTCGAGTAAATTTCATGAACTTCCAAAACATCATCTTCCCTATATAGGAATAACATAATGTTTGTAACACTAAAACACATGTCTTGAAGCCTAGTTTTCCCATATAGAAAACATCTAGGTCACCCAAAACCTCCATTTTTATCCCCAATAAAATATTGTTCCTCTATTGGACATATGTATAAAAATATGGATTTAAATTTAGAATATTTAAAATATAGGGATATCAACAGAGAAAATATAATAAGGCCTAACATTGTGTGGAAATGACCAAATTACCCCTCCGATATCTAGTTCATAGTTTTCGCACATCGATCCAAATCATTGAGATTTCACCAACATTAGCCACATCTCTCACTATATCTTCAAATTTTCTATATCCATCTCCTCTCCCAGTGGAATGGTGAAGGAACCCATGGAGGGGATACAGTATAAGAAGAATAATGAAATGAAGAAAATAAAAAGAAAAAGAAAATGAAAAATAGTAATTGAAAAATGGTTTTGGGCTGGCCATAACACCCAAACCGAGTTTATTCCCCACCCAAAAAAACAACATATTATAGTGTAAATGGTTGATATTGATTCTCAATCAAACACATTTTTTAAAAATATATTGTCAATCTAATTTTTGTGAAAAATTTAATACTTATTTTATTAAATATAAGATAATAATTATTTCTATAAAATCAGAAGGGATAAAATTTCAATCAAACACCCGTTCTTGAGTAAAAAACCCTATTCAAAGAGTACCAGAGTGGTTAATAAAACATATGAGATAATGTTCTGGAAAAAATAAATAGTTTAACTATTACAAGCATCTGAATGGAAAACTTCATGTCACCTCCCAAAAATATTTTCCTAAAAAACATGGGTCCATAAAATCTGCCAACCATACTCCTTTTCATCCCTACGTAGCCTAGTTAAATGATTAGTATAAATTCTCTCAACCAGATAATCTTCACATTTATCTATTTTGACATTCCAATGATCAACCTCATAAAATCAACAATTTCCTCTTACATGGAAGACATTTAACTATAACCTATTGGGTAATACCAACTATAGGTATACCATTTTCGTCATCTCAAAATGATACTTTAATCTGAACTGGATATGAAAAACATTGTATATCATATGAAAATAGGGTAACCAACCTCAAACAACCAATGGTTCAATCCTCACCATTTGGTTTACCTTACATCACAGAAAAAAAAATTGCCTTAATATATTTTCATATTCAACTCGGGAACACTATTTAAAAAAAGTCACTCATTATAAAATAGACACTTTATAGAATAATGTAAACAATTTCCTGATAGATAATGATCATCTCCAACATGTGTAAACTATGAATCAATTTTTTTTACAAATCCCTTCATGCCATGCATAGAATCCTCTCAAAACATAACAAGGATTCATCCATGGGTAAACTATCTTATGGTTCACAATCCTTATCAATATAACCACCGCCATATAAATAAATTTCTCTTATAACCAAACTCTCATGAAACCCTTCCATTGAATGTCTATAAACATTAGTCTCCACCTCTCACCCAACCGATCAACTATTTCCAACTAAATGATTCCATTTGAATCTAATGTGTACCTTAACACCCAACTCATACTAGAGTGAGTCCTCCATTAAAATGATAATATGACTATGCTATAGGGAACATCAGTATCATTATGAAAAAAGATTCCTTGTAAATCCTCTCCAAAATAATCCACATCACCTACACCATTAATTATTCCACGACCACCACTCGAACATCATCTTTTTAGTCATGAGAGTATACTCGTACTCTAACTACATTAGAAATAGTGGAACTACTAGTCAACCATCCCCGAAAAAATAATAGTCATATCCAACAAATACATTTTTGAAAAACAGGAACACCAATGTTCTTATCAAAATTTTAATGAATCAACATGTCTATAACATAACATTGAAGTACCTATCATGCCCCAATCTGAAAATTAGCATAAAAAAATCTCTCACCCTAAAAAATAATATGAAAATACGGTCTAACCTCTCTTGAAGGATCACATTGAAAAAATGTATGTCAAACCTAATGGTCTGATTCAAATATGGGACTGTAGTTCTCCCACATAACCTTATATAATAGGTCTCACAACAAGGTCCCATGGTCTAACCGCTGACCCCAGATGATAAAACCTATATGTTGAAGGTAAATATCACACTGACCAAAGATGGTCAATATAGAAATCATGACCTATAGGGTCCCAATCCTCATTAATAACCTGATGGTCATGATACCAATGAAGATAAGAGACTAACCTGACGCCCACCCGACATCCCTATACTGTAATACCCCCTAAATGTCTAGTTCACAAGAAAATTTATTAGTATCTATCAAAATAAAACTAAACGATAAGAGAATATTACCTTTAATTGAGAAACAACATAGAAAATGTTTTTAAATAGAAAGGGAATCACATTCCAAATCATCATACTAGGCTCATTTCATCTCTCGTGCATAATGAAAAAGGAATCTACAACAAAATCATTTCCCAAACATAGATCCAAATAACCTCACATAAAAATGAAAAATACATATATATTTAGTCCCCATGTAATAATCTTTATTCATAATTAATATGGCTACACATGTATTCATATATGATTTGAATCATTTGTGAGGAGTATGATGTATGAGACACCTCTTTTCATTGCCTACCAAGAGGAAAAATCCTTCTATAACCTCTAATAAATGAACAAGATCAATAAATATATAATATATAATAAAATACACACAATATGTGAGCTTTTAATGGTGAAAATCATTTACATATTTATGATCCTTAATCAAAATAGAAATCACAAACCATCTATACATGGAATTCATACAGAACAAGTATTCTTGATGCCCCAGTCTGATATCCATCATAGGTTTCAATACAATCATAATACTATTGTGTACCAAAACCCAGATATAAAATTCTTGAAAAATAAAACATATGACACCACATTGTATTTTCCTAATATAGATGACACAAAAAATGGTTCCCCAATCCAGTTGGTTACAATGCCTCAAGCATGCCTCCCCATATGCCCGATGCTACAGACTAGGAGCAACAGACTATATGGTGATAGTGGGGAGAAAATTACATCATATCTATGTAAGAAAATTCTAGAATTTATATGTATCCTATGAAATAAAAACTAAATTGTGTGTTTATGTATTGAAAAAACTAATACTGAACATCCTATTACAAAAAACAAAAAATCTACAAAATCTTAAATAGCTATGTAGTACATAATACACTGGGAACCCAAAAAGATGACCATACAGATACAATATTAACAATGTAAATGAATTAAATGTAATGGGATATAATAATATCACAAATTGAGACCACATACCTAGTCTTTAGTCCCTATTTAAATTTACTAACCTGAAAATAATAACCCACATGAGCACCTCAACTCTAACATGAAACTATGGGCCTCAACCCTATCAACCATGCAACATATGCTAATCCTTAAAATAATTCATAAGGTCTTCACATGAACTGAGATTTATGTGCATGGGTGGGAAATTATATTTTTAGGCCACCATGATGATTTAACTATAAAATATTCTATAAAGCGTGTATTAAAAATTAATGTTCTCATCATAGCCGAGAAACAGCTGAAAAAACAATAAATCCTAAATGTGAAACCACTTTTGAACTTGGTACAATAATCTATGCCAACTAGGAATGTGCCGTCAAGGATGTACATAAATATATTCTTAGACATGTATAGTACCATAATGATATATATACATATATTTACGAATATTCAATAGTATGTGAGAGAAATAACATAAAACTAACCAGAAATCGATCCTCGGTTTTGTAATCAAGACCCCCTGGACATCATGTCCAAGTAAATTCAACTAGATGTTGTACCACATAATATGTGTATCATTAAAAAAATATCTGGATTCATATTCCCATTCAACATATACCTTTTTTCAACACTAAATATGCATCTAAAGAAGCTACACTACTTATGGGGGGTACTCATCTTACACCAGGGTTCACCCATACCCACCTCGAATCACTAAATAAGAGGATTTAGGGGAAGAACATATGAACATACAAGAAATGGTCACTAATCTAGATTTCATGCTTCCCAATATATGTAATTATATTTCAATGTATCAGCACTCAGTATTGATCTATAAGCGGTCATGCCATTTGAAACTCAGATAATCCATAAGGGTAACACCCTTAAGAGGTCTCCAAGAAGAACTCATCGGTCAGATTCCATACTCAACCCATATGTATCTAATAATGGATAGAATAATTACCCCTATCATACTGAAGAGTGTTATTATTTAGGGAATCCAACAGTGTGAGACACCATGTTGCACACTACATGCATGTAACTAGTTTGGGATTGTGTAATCATCCATATCCCTTGAGAGAGCATGAGCATCAAAGGGTATACTCATACATATGAGAGCATAATAATCCTCATCACATATTATACATAAAAGAACATAATCTATCTTTTACACTCAAAAGAGAATAATCATCAATGATTATAATTGATAGGGTTTCATACCCATACATATTATTAGTAGGATTAATAGCTATATTCCAATAATCACCTCTAGAAATTCTAAAAAATATAATTGTCAAATATCTCAGCTAAATAGCCAAACCCCACATATTCCATATAGGTGTACTAGTAAATAACGGAAATAACATGGATCAAAAGCTAGATCAAATGAAAGTACATACGTACATCACAACATGAAGTAAGGTTCCTAGGATGAATGTATAAGAAACCTAAAGTGAAAGAAAGACACTTAAAATTTGGATCAATAACCATCCACTAGGAAGCACCACTGTAAACATCGTTGAATCAACAATAAACATCTGATAGAATTAAGAAAAAGAGTGAATGTTACATAATGATTATACGCAACACTAGGACTATATCCCCATGGTCTTACATGATCGGCATGGGTTATAAGGTTTCATATGTAACCATTCTACCACAACTATACATAATTTCTCAGAGTCAGTTAGACAATAGGAACCCATTCGGTCTCTTAGAAAAAACATCATGGGTCATATTACTTTGGATCCTTGAGTTTCAACTATAAGAAAGAACAACCTACATAGTATCATTAGGTGAATAGTTAATGGTGGAATCCTATACAGGATCCTCTAATGGTAATCCACACTACATAATCATATAAGGGATCATATAATCAATATATAGGAAAAGACATCCCACATTGGACGCTCAAGAAAACGTAATAAGTAGATGAATCATACATGGGATCCTCAAAATGGTCCACAGGTAAAGGGATCATAAAAGGGACTCCCTAACTAATTATATAATAATAATAATTCTTCAGGGGATCCTTGGTGTTAATATAAGAGAGATTAATCCCACATGGGATCCACAAGGCTAAAACATAAAGAAAGGAATCCTACAATGTATCCTAAAAAAAGTTGGTATCACAGCCTCTTAGTCTAGTTGGGTAAATCATTAAATGGAGGCATCCACAATGGGAAATCTATAGAATCATAGGTAAATATAGATAGATTATGGATCCTTTCACAACAATTATCACTATCAGGTGACACTGAATACAACAACTAGAGGAAGAATCTATCCATTTATTAATGGTAGGAAATTCCACTCACGAGTTCCAAAAAATCTCACAAGTCATAACACTATAATATAAAAAATGATACAAAGAATCAACTAATCATGGTTCAGATTCAGACACATAGGTGAAAAGACAAGAAAAATTCTCAATGGGTTAAAATAGGGCAGTACATTGCGTGTCTCCTTAAGTACACGACATCTTCTCATAATGATTCACATGTTCATGAAATCTCAGTATCTTGGGCATATAAATTCCCTATATACATGGCATGTATGGTGGGTACACGACATGTGGACAACTTGGGGTACCTTCTTGTGTCCCTCAACTGACCTAGTCATGTACTTTTCCAAGGTGTGCGACCCATATGGAATCTGGAAATGTACCCTACATGGTTATGTTCCCCAACTCGAGGAACATTTTTCCATGTAGTCGGCTACTCGAATAAGACACAATATACATCATGTAAAACCTATTACACATATTATAATTTGGAATCATCATATTCCATGCATATTAAGAACATATGATGTGCAACCTTGAACCACATGTTGTGTACCATGGTTATCAGGAACAAAAAACCACTAGATTGCATGGAACGCCCATTTTCATTACAAAATAAATAGATCGGGACTCCTGGGGACATAATAATTCATAATAGGGATTTAAATATATAAAATGGAAAGTATATGGGGATCTATGAAGAAAAGATAAACAGAACTCCCTTTGGGGAAAACCATCAAAGAATCTGTCAAATATATGTTCCGTAGTTGTCTTGCATCGATCTAGTGCAATGAGTGATCTGTGAAAGTTCCCAAATCTCTTCCCCTCTATTTGTTTCTCTCTATCCCTCTACACCCTTGTTCACACAACCAAGAAACCCATGGAGTGGCATACATGATATGCAGAAGAAAGATAAAAATTAAAGAAAAAGTATCAAATGAAGAAAAATAGTCACGAGATAGCCCCATCGCATAACCATTGTTAACGACCTGCCTAGACAAAACTCGACATTATAGACTCAAATGATGAGATAGATTCAAAATCCTACACTCCATTAAATATATATAGCTGAACAAACCAGAATGTATAATTTAATATTGATATTATTAATTATTAATTATTAATTATTCTACTAAAATTATTACTTCCTAGATTTCAACCAAATGTATATCCAAGTGTAAACACCCCATTCTAGGTCCAATAGAGTGGTTATAAAATTTTTCAAATCATATTCTATATTAAAATAAAAATATGACTATGTATAATCTCTTAAATGTAGGAAATCAAATTTATTCTCAAAACTACAGTCCAAAGAAACATGTTTTTTATAGTCTGCTTCTACAATACTCTATATAATATATTGATATCATGGGGAAGGATATCATTTACTCCTTTCACTAACATCATAACCTTTAAAAATATTTATTTTGTGGTATTTTTTCCCAATCAGTGACACATATAGTGTTTTTCACTTGTATGTAGTCAATTTTTTGGTCAAACATACACATACGATATCCTATTATATAAGAATCGATTAATGTAGATTCTCAATCCCTAATAACATTTAATTAATTTGATACTAAGTTTTTTAATATTTATAAGATTATAATTTTTTTCTAATTTTAACATGAAATAATTAACACTTTTTGTTATGGTGATGTAATCCTAATAAAAAAAAGTGTTTTTTTTATTTCTCATTTAATCTATGTCATGCTATTTTATTTTAACTCACTATGTACTCATGATAATTTCCCATTATATATTACTCCAAAAAATTGACCCCATTAAAATTATTCGACTCCTCTATCTATAGGTTAATGGATGTATGTAGTTGTGATGAGAAAATTTCAATCATATTGCCAAATTCTCAATATTTCAAATGGAATTACACTCTCACATTATGATATTTATTTAATTAAATAACTATATATAACATCATCTAAATTAATCAGTCATTAGATTATCTAATAATTGAATTTATTTATTCAATAATTATCATAGTTTAATGAAATTAATGGCATCCCCATAAAAATAGTATGGTATTAATAGATCACCCCTTAGAGGTAATAAATCATCCACCCAAACATTAAAATCATTACTAAGTAAACGACTCCGTAAATAGATTCAGATCATTCTTATTAAATGATTTCTTTTATATAATGATACAAACTGATCCTTATACAGTTTATGGGTAATATATAAGAAGTTTAAAGTATAACCATATTTACAAATAATATAACTTTGATTCATCCATATAAAGTATCAACTTCTAAAGGAATCAATCATGCATTTTATAAATGTATTATCTAGTTTTTCCCTTAATTTTTCAAAATGATTCATATGTATAACTATAATAACTATTAAATTTATCTATAATATCTCATATATATAGTCCATGAATTTTGTTATTTTTTGATTTTTTTTAAATATCATTAAATATTCATCATACAGATTTCCAAAATATATATATTGATCCAATGTTTTACCCAGATAATCAAAAAGGATTTATACCTAAAAAATATGTATTAAAATAATCCAAATTATATCATAATAATTATACTATTAATTTTCATATTGGTTCAATATGAGTTTAAATTCCTTAATTCTAGTGGATTTATTTAAATAATTATATCTTTAATATCCTAGCTTATTAGAAACAAAACATTGGTATAATCCTATAGTGGAATGTACTTGTTTTCATATATTATAATGGTATTTTTATGAATAGAAAAAAAAAATCTCCTATAATGTATTCTCAATGAATATGAATAATCATTAACTCTCTAAATTTTGAAACATATAATTTTCCATTTATGTTTTATGTACATTTTTGTGACCATGAATTTCATATGCAGTTTTGATAATCTTGGATAATATTATAGAAAACTAAAATAATCTAATTTTTTATATTAACATAAATCACCTTGCATTATTTTGATCTATGACCATGGTGACTGGATATAGAACATCAACATGAGTTTCAAATAGTGAGTCCATTGAAAAAATGTAATAGGATTATGGATACCAAAATATGTTTTGTAAATATTTTTTTTCAAATACCACATAAAGGATTCAAAAAAGAATGTTTTAGATGATATAAATATGGAAATTATTTTCTATTAATAATGTTTATAACAACATGAGTTCGGAAAGATTATATGAACCAATCATGTTAAATAAGGTAAGAAAAACATTTCTTTATAATAATTTAATACTTTAATATTTTTTGTATGTTCACTAAAAATAATTTTTCTGTCAGTGGTTTGACTGAGTAGTGTTTGTCTTCATTTTTTGTGATGTTTTGGATGTTTTGTTATTATGATGTTTTATAGAATATATGGAAATCTATACATTATTTGAATATGTATAACCCACTCACTCTATGAAGTATAACAGTCCATTAAAAGAAATGAAGTGTTAGAATGAAATATTTTATTATGTTTTATGATTAAAGGAATGTTTCTAGACTAAATAAATTTAACTAGTTGATAAATATTATTATATAAACATAAATATATGATTACTCGATATGTTATTGGTACATTTCCATCACATGGGCATTTTTTTCTTATCGTTATTCACTTAGTCAAAAAAATTATTTCATGAAAATCTATGTAGTCGAGAAGTGTAATTACTATATGATTGGATAATGGCCCTTAAATCATCATAATGACGGTTATATCCAAGTTGATTATTGTTGAATTCATCAGTGATATAATTTCATTAAATGATAATTGGAATGTGTATGAAAATAAAGGTTACAAGTGAGGTGTATGGATTCAAGTCATTGGATATAATATTTGTATTGAATAGGAATTCTGATTTATTCTTATAAAGATATAAAAGAAAATTATATAGAGTCACATAATATTTATATTATTTTGTGAATGTTTTAATAGATGGATTTTTTGTATGATGTTATATCATTTCTAAGACATTTACTCTATTTTTCATAAATTTAATACTATGGAGTTGTTGAGCTAGTCTATTAACATTCCTAGAATCTAGGATAAACAAGGTAACTTTCTATATGTGTTGTGAATTCTTAGTGATGTTCCTTAATTTGATTTTTAATGAAATTATACAATGATTATAGATCTTTTAGTTTTTAGTAATCTTCAAGAATGTTTTATTATATAGAAGAATAATTTACTATATTTCATCTGATATGGTGTTTTAAAATTTTATTTTGTCATTCAGGTAGATAATAATGATGGAATCTCCATGTCTATCCAATTGATGAAACTATATAAATGAAGGTTCATACAACATAATTTTATAATCTATATGCTTTAAATAGTTAGGTGAGTCACTATTTGTCTAGGTAGTTCTTTAAGGAAATTTTTTGAAGAATCATTACACATACAATTATCAGATAGAGACCTCCAATTAGTTTGTATCATAAATATTGTCTGCAAAAATGGTAATTATAATTTTGAAAATGTGGTATATCTAAAATTATGGATGTATAATTAGTCAAATAGTAGTGGATAGAGTTTTCAATAATGTGGTGTCGAAAATATAGTATGTGAAAATCACAACATAGATTGAGAAAAATATTCGTATCCGTATCAATGAAATGATGGACAGATTATTGTAGACAAAAACATTTGAAAAAAATTATTCGATATACAACCATCAGAGTAAAAGAAGTTCATTTCTTCTTCTGGGTATGTAAATGTAGATGAATTAATTACAAGAAGTGAATTTGGGATGACTTATCTAGATGAATGTGATGAAATATCATATCATGCTCATGAAGATTCATATGTTTGATAATTAAATTTTTGTATCATTATATACCTTTCTGTGTAAGAAATACCATGTTAATTAATTAGAGTTAAATGAGAGTGTTGGGATGTTATCTAAAAATGATAACCAAAAAAGAAATTATTAATCAGTGGATTGTGAAGTCTTGGATTATCTCAAAATAATTATATAATTTACTACTATTTTTATGTATTGAATTTTGTAATCAAATATATTCCTATGTTTATGCTTATGTGCATGTATTTATCAATGTAATATATCCATAACATGAGATAAAGGCTATATTATATGAAATAAAATATATATACAATATATCACTGAATCACACCCCCTCTCTATGATTACAATGAATCCAATTTTCCTTTTCATGTGTTATCAGATAAAATTTTCCATTGTTTACTATTTTAGACTGTCTTTATGATATTAAATATAAAATGGATGTTTGGGATTTATTAAATTTAAAATCAATAATTATTTTATATGAAAATAACTACCATATAGAAAATTATTGTTTATTATTATTTATTATATACAATGGTTATAATGTTCACGAGGCCATTACCAATGTTTTAGATCATCCTGATTATGATTCTTCCCTCACAACAGAAAAAATATAAATTTAGATAATGATGTTTGAGCTATAAATTATTTAATTTTTTCAATAAAAAATTTGAGATTCAATGATTAAATAGCGTTTGAAAGAATAAGTCCATTTGTAAAAGATGAAAAAAATATATAAAGGAAATACAAAGTTGAATAAATAGAACGCACAAAAATGGATATTGATTTATGAAGATCTTTATATGGGTAATTATGAATGAGTTTGTGTTTTTTATTAAATAGTGAATGAAATTGTAATTATCATATGAATGAAATGGTGAGAATATAGACTACTCATTTATTCTTGAAAAGATCATATGAATTCTTCAAAATTAAATTGATGTCATCGTATCTTCATTAGATTGTATAGATCTTGAAACACTATCTATCGTTGATATTCATAGCACATTCATCACAAAAATAATGTTAAACATTTTTAACAATAACAATGAAAAATATAAACAATAATATAATTCAATGAAATAAAAAGTTTAATTCATATAAATTTTCATGAGTAAGAAGCCTATGAAACAAAATCTGATGGTTATATCTTTAAAAAAATTAATTAAATTATGTCTTTATTTTTTAAAAAAATTTAAAATAGAAATAGTTATGTATAATGTAATGCCACTAATGAAATTATTTCATTTCAAATCTATTAGAAATTTTTATTAAAATTATATTTTTTTTAATGGAAGTTGAATATTTTGATATATACAACAAAATTTAAAAAAGACATAATAAGAAAATAAAAATCCATGTCTCATTCTAATGGGATGGGAAAGAATATCATTAAATACAAAAGGATTTTTTGTCCCATTATAAAGAATATTAAAATTGTGATGTTAATGATGGAATATCCATGGGTGAAGCTACTGAGAAACATCTTATTGAAAAAGTAAATAATGAAATCATCACTAGTGATTAATGAATTATAATAGAAGAAGAATACAAACTGATTTTATTTGTCCTCAAATGTGTGTTTATAGAATGTCTTCAAAATAATGCACATATTGAAAGGTAGAAGTTGATGATTAATGGTGATAATATATTAGAAAATAATTAAGAATATTTTCATGAATAATTATCCAGGTAAATTAATTAAATTAATGGTCTAAATAAGAAAATTGATGAATAATATATCCTAAAAATAAATCGTGAAGAAAAGATATTATTTAAGGGAAAATAAATAGATAATTTTCAATAAAAACATCATCATCCAGAATGAAAAATTAAAATTTTAGAAGAAATTTATATAGGTTAGTTTTATAAGAATCATAAAACTAAGGAGGATGAAAGTAAATTATAATAAAATTTTGAAAATATGGATAAATTTTTTCATAAATGAAATAATATTAAGAAGACAATGTATACCTCCAAAACAAATGTATTTTGAATATAATAAATATATGAGGATTGAAAGTATGATCCAATAATGGATAATAACAGACTTATGGTAAATGACGGGAAGAGTATATTTTGAGGTAAATAACACCATGGTTAACAATAATGTTACAATATTTATAATATTATTTTTTAGGGAAAACATTAACACGACTCTTGAAAATATTTAAGTTATAACGAGGGATATATTTTTTATTTTAAATAATGGTATTTTGGATGCATTACACAGATAAATATTATTTATTATATCAATGAACATTGTTATGGTGAATAAAAGAGAAAATGGTGGTAGTGTCGGAGAGGGATATAACCCCCAAAATGAGATAACATGAGAAAGAATGGATGATAATTTAAAATATACCCCAACACATAAAAACTATTTTTGAGTGATGACATATGACTATAAAAGATGAAATATTATTTATTTCCCTAATATCGGCAAAAAAATATTTACACCATAAATCTGAATTATAAAGATATATGGATATAAATGTCACCCTAAGAAGCCTTTGCTGTTGAGACTTCTCTCAATGATTATAACGATGAATTATATTTCTTTTTGAATAGTTTATTTTCATTTCACTGTACTAGATATTTGATGTTAGTATAGTATATGAGAAATTATAATGATAGTACATTTAATTTTTAAATGATGAGTCACACATAATCAATGTTATTTAATGATATATCATTGGGGAAGATACATTGATATAGAATAGTTAAATTTTTGTTATTGGTATGAACAAGATTTCAATTTATTTTACATCTTTTAAGTAAAGGTATTGTTGTTTATTCATAATCTATTATTTCATTATAAAATGGAATGAATATGAGAATGTTTTTATTAGAAGTAAACAATATTTAAAAAATTTGTATCATGTTGGTGATGCAAATAGGTCACTATATTTGGACATGATTGTAGGGAAGAAGATATCGAATAAAATTATTGGTCATAAATTTAATTGAAATATGAAAAATCTAACAAATATATATTATATTTGGGATATTATTAGCATAACTAGATATATATGTTAGTTATGATTCATTTTCTACATATATAATAATAAAAGATAAATTTATATGAATTTTGAGTCACATTATACTCATCCCTTGGAGAAGATTGATTATGATATTTTCCAAACTATTAGTATGATTTTTACAGATGTAGATATTTACATTATTTCATTAATTGATCCATTAAATTTCATTTCCTATATAATGTTTTTGAAACATGAATCAAAATCTCTAAACAATTTTATAAGTTTCTTGGGAATTTTTGGAAAAATATGGTTTATTTTCTTTGAATTAAATAATAACTGATAATTGTGGTTAATGTATTCGAGTAAATGATAGATAATTTATTGGGAAAAATGAAATTTTTAGGAATTCGACACACCAGAAATACCATATTATAATAGTGTTTCTAAATAAGAAAATATATGTTTGTTTGAAATGACTCAAACACAGATGATAAAATATAATATTTATTTCTAGTTTTAAAGGTTGGATATCAGAGAAAACATTCAAATTCATAATAAATGTTCTTATAGGGAATATAATACATAACTCCTTGTGATATAATGTATAAATAAATACAATCTTTTAAATACCAATTTGTGTATATAGTCTTTAAATTATTAAATTCAATAGTGAAATTCTTATGATGTTTGATAAGATAGGTGTTTATGGAATATTTCTTTTCCACTATGAAAATGTTAAAGGATATATGTGAAATAATAATGAAACATGAATTTTAATTGACCCTATAGATTTCAGTTCTTTTAATATTCTAATAAGATGTATTTATAATTCATTTAGATATTTTTTAAATGAATGATAAAGGGATTGTTGTTGAAATACCATAAATGTTAATAAAAAATATTAATAATTTATATGATTCCTGATATGAGGATTATGTATTTTATATTAAATGATATGAGGAACAAATAAATTTTTATCATGCTAGTTTTATGTGTAATGTATATGTCTATGAAATAATTGGATGTATATGAAATCACGTTCAAACAAAGATAACATCATTGATACTTTTACGCACCTTCTTATATTAACAAGTTAAACCAAAATATATTGATGATGGTTTGGATAATGAAGAATGGAGTGATTATGTGGATAAATAGATTAATCATATTAAAATAAATGATAAATGGGAATATACACCACAAAAAATAATTTCTTTTTTTAACTGTGGGTGGGGAAAAACATGTTGAATGAAAATGGTTATGTTATATGAAAATTCATATGAAGGTATTTTAATGGATACTCAAAAATTTATGGAGTTTATATTTATGAGACCTCTACTTCAATGGAATGATTTGAAACTATCATAATCCTTTTAAACATCACTGCACAATATATATAATAATCTTTATATGGATTTATTATTAGCTTATCATAATAGAATGCTTCAAAATAGAAGTCTATATTAAAATAATGTGGGACTCAATTGATTGGAAAAATGAAATCCATCTGTGCATGTCAAAGAAAGAATTTCATCAATTGAAGCATGATATGAGAGATTGATATTCTAATTGTAAATTTTCTTATGAAAGTTGAATATCTTGAAAATAATACATAATAGTTAAAACTATATAATATAAAATAATGAGTATTTATTCATTATGATTATTTATATTAATGATATCATGTATTCACTGAATGATGAAATAATACATGAAATGATTTACAAAGATAAGGAAATTATATTTTATATTTCAATGATAAGATAAGGGTAATATTCCCATGGAATTAAAATATCTCAAAAGAAAAAAAATCTATCTGAAGAGATGAATTCCATGGAACATATAAACATAGATGGCATGTAATTTTAAAAGGTAGTTTCTACAAAAATAGTAGCGGGAGATATGATTTAAAAATATTTAGAAGGAATTTATGTAGAACAGAATGTTTTTAGTATGTTGGTTAGAATCTTAATTTATCTTATTAAATAATGAACATATATTTCCAATGGTATAATATTTATTTCAATTAATCAATGTTCTAAAAATGAATATTATTTTATGATTTGGAAAATAATTTTTAGATATATCAATGTAAAATATAATGTTTGGATAAAATAGGTAATCATTGGAAATATTAATATTATCATATAAAAAATGTTGATCGGTAATGTTTTATTTATGAAATATTATCCACATTTAAATGAGTTTTTATTTTTTTGAAACAACTATATATGTTTTAATATTATGAAGAAAACTATTTACCTCTAAATATAATAAATTTTGAGTATGTATCTACAACTCAAGATGTTATAGAACATATTTTAATGATAAAAATGTCGATATATTTGTATTGTCAATGAGATTTTCCCCTTCACAAGGATTTTGACAATCATAGTGCTATAAATATAGCATAAAATATGGAGAAAATTTATTTATTCATCAGAAATGATATAAAATATAATTTCATAATATTTATTTTGAAGTATAATTTCTTGAAGGTGTTGTTTTTTCCAAAAATAGACTAATTTTCTAGAATTTTAAAAATAAAATTATAATGGAAATACTTCATGAATTTAGATTGATAATTAATGATCGAACTACTTTTCATATAGTGTATTGGATATTCTTATATCCCCTCTCTCACTGTGTTAATCGATACTATTGTTAATGGGGTATAAAATAGTTAAAATATAAATATAACCATTGGTATATATATAACCTTTTAATATAGATAATATATTTAGAAGGATTTTTTAAGAGGGATACGATATAATTTCAACATGTGTAAAATATTTTCATAGTTTTCTAATGTAGATGTTGGTAAAATTTTATTATGTAAATGATAAAAGCGTAAAGAAAACTGGTTTTTTAGATGTTTTAATGTTTTTTAAATTACTGCTCCTAGATATCATATTATTGATTCATAATTAATCTTATTTTCTATAATGAATTCACTAATTAATGTTTACAATTATAATATAAATAATCAATATCATAAATAACCAATTTTTTTAATTTTTTTTTCTTTGGTTATAACAGAATCATAACTTATATATTTTTGGTAAAATGTCAGTTTAAAAAGTTTCAAAAAAGAATGTTGTTCTTGTTGAAAATAATATAAATGTATTACATTTTAATATCAAATAAAAAATCTTGTAATATTATTACGTTTCATATCATGGGTTATTTTATGTAAAACATTAGCTTTAGTTTTCATCATTTTGTCGATAATGTATATTTATTCGATATATGGTAATGAGGAATTGTTTTTGAATGCTTATCAAATGTCCCAAAAAAATTTCATTTTATGTTTTTTCTGATAAGGAGTTTTTATCATTGATGTTCGTAACATTTCTAACATAATTATTACTGATTGAAATCATTATCCACTCCTGGTTGAAATGGGTAGTATGTTATATATATATATATATATATAATGTTTTGTATACACTATTTTGACGATATTCACTTGACAGAAGCTATTAGACACATGTTTGGATCTGTAGTGTATGTGTTGGATGTTAATGAAGGTTTTGATATCACCACAGTATGATTATATTAACTATGTAAACTTACATGAGTACACTACGTAAGGGTAAAAACCAATATCCATATACTATGTAATGGTTTATGAATATATATGACGTTGTGTAAAAAATAATTTGGTTAAACTTTTCAATCATAAAAACTCTTCTATTTTAAAAAATGGAAGGCATTAAGGAATACAATGAAATGATGGATATAAAATTATTAAATTAAATTTTTTTAGTATGTTTTTATATAAAGATTATCCATTTATCAATGGGGTGCTTACTTTTTTACGATGCCGATCATATGGAAATATTGGCAGTTGCAGTATTTTGTTACATGATGATCATATTTAATTCCACCAATCATCATAAGAAAGAATAACAATTATTTTATTTCTCATGATTTCATTGAAATGATGAATTTTTAAATATTCTGTCAAATTGAACTTATGTAAGAAGGAAACAATCAATAGTTTAGGATTAATGTCGTTTGATGAAGTATGTGTCTGATAAAATACATCCTATATCTTCCAAATTTTTTATAAATGAATATTAGATTGAAGAACATCAGATGGAATTGATGAAATGAATCAATTATTTAATGCATTTATGGTATAATGTTATTTTTATTTTTATTCCATTAGTATTTTTGAATAAATTGAATAATATAATGATTATGATTTCCTATATAATCATTTCTAAAATCAAGGAGAAAAAATTTTATTCTCACCAGGCCATATGAATTTTAAACGAAGTTATATTAAAATATAGTTAATTAAATTCAATGAGGTTTATAAATACCTATAATTTCCATGTAATTTTTCGTAAATACATAATAATGTTACAAGTCCGCGAAAATTTATGGCACATGATTCTGAGGCCCAGAGTGCCCGAAATGAATTTATGAACTTTTTTCAGGTATGTTCAGTAAAAGTGTGTGTGGGTTTTTCAAAATTTTAAACCGATGCTCAGAATGGAAATCTGAGGGCACTATTGAACTCACAGCTCCATTATTCACTTAATGAGACATTCACCTCGAAGTCATTTGGTCAAGGGTGGAAGTTAGTTTTTGGGTTTTTCGTGAATGAATAAAATAAAAATAAAGTTATGTCGCTTTAATTTTTAATTTAGTTGTTAAAAACTAAATATAGATGTGGAGAAGTGGGGACCACCAGACCATAACCACCCTTGAGTGGTTATGGTGGTGGGGACCACTTGAGCCTAACCTCGCATGAGAGTTTGTGGTGGTGGTTACCACCTGAGACCTAAACCTCTCACCTCCCTCATTAAATGTTGGAGAGCCTCTTCAACTACTCCAATATTAATTGTGCCTAACCTCCTCCACAATAATTAATCCAACACACCATTTTAATTGTGGAAACCAATGATATTAATTAACAGAATTTTAATTATATGCCAAAAAACATAATAAATCACATAATATATTATTTTGGGGCTACCATTTCATTTTGGTGGATTTGGGAGAGGAGAAGAATTGGGGGAAAAGCTCTCTAATGAGGAACGCCAATGAAGAACACCTCTACTTTGATGTTTTCTTCTCCAAACTCTGTTAGAGGATCTTTAAATGACGTATAAACCAATAATCGAGGAAAATGCCGACGCCATTTTTTTCCAATGACTCATCTTCTTTCATGCAACCTCATCGACGTCATCAATAGATCGAGGTAGGGGTATGTTTATTTTTTTTATCACTTCCCATGTACACCCCTTATATTTCTTTGGTGGGTTGGGATCAATCATTGCGGGAGGATAGGATTTGACATTCTTGTTCATTTTCTTGATTAGCCATATAATACCTCCCTAATGGGGAGGGTACGGGCCAAACCAACATGGCATAACCCTTCAAAAATTCTTGTGGAGTTCTTCGTGATAGAGGAGGATGAAAACCATCCATGGTTGGGGCATGAGAATGGTGGCCGACACCACCACCAGGCATGAAGAAGGTTACTGCACCGCCCCACTGCGGGACTGCCTCCCCACGCGGCCAGACCACCCCCTAGTAGCCGGACCACCGCCCCATGGCCGGACCGCCGCCCCATGGCTGAACCGCCATCCCCGGCCAAGCCACCCCACGGCCTTGTGCCCTCGCAAAACCCTGTGTGGCATCGACGCCACCGACCACCCTCCGCGGCCCCTCGTGGCATCTCGGGCCAGACCCAGCAGGCCGGACCACCCAGCGGGCCAGACCTAGTGGGTCATGTCGGGTCAGACCGAGTCGGTCCTACTGGGTCGGACTGGACATGGTCCCACTAAATTCCAATTACATTATTTTGGCCATAACAGTGACACTGGATGTCCGTTAGATGAACCTTTAAAAGCGCTGGGATCCTTAGAGAGAGTTTTTCCCTTTAAGTGAGACCCTCACAGTGTTTTGTATTGAGATGGTTCATTGTTAGGATAGATTGAGAACGAATCAAACTAAGCCCCCAGGACTAAAAAGCTAATACCTCACAGACCTGGTGTCCCATTGATGGGTTGTCTGTTATATTGAGAGCCCTATGACGTGGAAGAACATTGTGATACTTTTTCGTGGGACTTCATGGATGTTGGAGTATCAACCAGTAGATTGTGGAGAAGATCCTCACCGAGACGTGCAAGCATAGTGCCGGAACCCAGTGGCTGGATGAGACTTGACGACTGCTGACTGTTTCAACTCAGTGTGACTTTACAATCCTAGTGGGGAGCACCATGGTGATGCAGAATACCCACAGTGGGGAGAACCTTGGTGACACGACAGACCCACTGTAATTGATAGGAGGGGTACCTAAGTAGGCCAGGAATGGGAGCACCTGGTGATGTGGTAGGCCCATAGTGGGGAGCACCTTGGTGACACGGCAGACCCATGGTACACGAAAGGAGGAGCACCTCAGCAGTTCATGGTTAGTGGTAAGTTCCTCTGTGTGACATGGTAGGCCCATTATACTCGATAGAGTAGGATTTCTCTAGAAATCGAGGTCTTCGACATTATGACTATGAATGATACTTGATACTACTCCTAGAATAAATACTGGTGTGAGATGAGTTAGTAACTCTGTGTTTTCCACATGAATGAGATGAATTACTTGATAACATAGGTATATGTATTGGTATAAACCTATGTAAGGTTATATGTCTATTTCGAACTTTTTTATCTTTGATGGATATTGTGATACCTATAGGGTCTCGGGGCCCCTACTGAGTATCGTTGTACTCACCCCTGCATGGGCTATACCTGCACCTTGTTGTGTTTGATGAAGATGACAGATATCGCTGACTGAGGCCAAGAGTACCAGGACTGAACAGTACCTATAGGTGGATGATACGGCGTGTCGGTACACAGAGGAGACAAGTAGACTTGGAGTGATGAGGAGGCGATATGTACCTACCTTTTAGGTATGAACCTCAGAGGATAACCCATTATCTTACATTCCCATTTATTTAGTTGTATTTTATATAATTTGTACTTGTACTTTCCATTTGGGCTTGTATTCGAGCCCCTTTTACATACTTCACTCACTCTGTCTAGAGTTTAGTATACTTGGGTTCCTATGTTGATGTGTGCTTAGATATAAGTGCTTATTGTTTATAAAGGCAATGCCTTCCCAGTTTTAGGGAATACGCCTTCGATGCTAGTTTCCCGCCCCTGGCCTATGGAAGGCGAGCTTGGGGGTAGTCACGACATGGGCCCCAGTGGATGGGTCGTGACAAATTGGTATCATGGAAGTCAGTTCAACTGTATAACAAAAGACTCAGATCGTTCTTTTTTACGGAAATACTGTTATTTTTAGTGAGTGTGGTTATTAGTTTAGGGAAACCGGTGTTGTTTTGGTGGCTGACGTATCCATACACTAGGACCATGACTTTTGATTTCTGACTTAGTACACAAAAAATGTGATTTCATGTGGTTTTTGAAGATTTTTCTTTTTATCACATGAGTCAGGTAACCAGGTATAACTTATCAACCATGGGACAATTGTTTCTTTTCAGGATTCGACCTTGTAGAGAGTCTCCTAGGGTTCCGAGTGTTGTATGCATTGATAGCCCACCGAGCGACGTGGCCTGGGTGGAGGGCCCTTTTCTTGTAGAGGAACCTGTGGAGGAACCAGTGTTACCACTCCCCATTGGACCACTAATGCTACCAACCCTGGAAGCAGACGATGAGTGCCTCTTGATTGTGTAGCATGAGTTCTAGTGTTAGAGGCCACCCATATTCATGGGTGAGACGGGTTCGTAGGGGGATAAGGATTGGATGGAGGCTGTGGTGAGAGTCTAATGGCTCGTAGGGACACCATCCAATCTCATGGTGATCCTTTCCCCCACCCTTCTACAGGAAGATGCAGGAAGTTGTTGGAACATGATGCTCTAGGTTCACGACGAGGTGACTCTTATCTGGGCAGTCTTCGAGAGCCTATTTCGGGAAGATTTTGTCCTAGTGACTCTTTGCACAGTGTGCATACATAAAATTCTTCATATGCAGTAGGGTAACATGACTGAATCTCAGTACACAGCGAGGTTCACTGACTTCCCACGCTACTCCATTGATATGGTGTGGGACCCTTATTTTTAGCACCCGGACCTTCAAGCAGGTGATCAGTGGAGATATTAGGGCTTCTATGATCTCACTCAGCATCCCTTCATAGGTGAGGTTATTAGAGAGATCCATCTTGGTGGAGAGTTTGTTTGTTGAGTAGTCACCAATAGCGAGACCCACTACCAGTCATCACATATTGGCGTCTTCTGTAGCTTGCAACAGAAAGACGTCACAGAGGTTTAGGTGGACCAAACCTACATATGGACGAACGCATGAATCAGAATTGGTTTTGAGGGGCACCCGATGCGGAGCCAGTTATACCAGGAGCAATAAGTGTTTCACATGCGACGGGTTGGGTCACATGGCTCGTGACTGTCCCAGCCATCATACAGATGATCAACAGAAGGTCGAAGGACCACCAAAGCAGAGACAAATGTTCGACCGATGGTGTTCACCAGGAGAAGGCGTACGTGGTAGGGGAGCTTGTTGTGCAACTAGAAGTGGCTGGCGATTTGAGATGTTACCACCACAACCAACATGAGGTACACCCTGACTGCAGGGAGTATGGGGACAGGGGAGAACTCATATCCAGGAATCTAAGGTCTACGATCATGGTGCTCCGGAGATGATATGAGGTATGATCTATTTCTAATCCACCACATCTCTCATATTTATAGACACTGGTGCCAATAATTCTTTTATTTCCACTGAACTCTTTTGGATCTTAGAGATTCTGATAAAGATGTTGGCTATATCCTTACATCTAGAGACTTCTACAGGAGCCTATTCGATGATTATGCACTGGTTCTGGTAGTGTGATCTTACTCTAAGAGGCGAGAGCTTTGGCTGGGATCTCCTAGTAGCATCTTTGAGGACATACGATGTCATCTTGGGGATGGACTTGTTATCTACAGGTCATGCTCAGATTGATGGTATTAGGTGCAAGGTATGGTGTATCAGCACATATGAGACTAGTTTTACCTTCACTGGAGAGAAATGAGCCTTTGCAATGCAGGATAGAATTTCCTGGATGAGAGTGCATCCGATCACTCATCAGTTAGCTAGAATTACCCATGGAGCTAATGATGTAGAGAATCTGAGCTATCATGTAGTGGTTGACCAGTATGAAGATGTTTTCCCTGATGATTTCTCGAGTCTACCTCCTTACAGAGAGGATGAAATGTACATTATACTGTACCAAAATACGACACCATTATCTAAACCAGCATATTGGATGGCTCCTATGGAGCTTCGTGAGCTACTGATACAGTTAGATGACTTGAAAGTGATGGGATTCATCTATCCTGGTGTTTCACCTTAGCATGCCCCGATTCTGTTCTCCAAGTAGGAAGATGGGAGCATGATGATTTTTTTTGAATATCGGCTCCTGAACCAAGTGACCGTGAAGAAAAAGTACCCACTCCCGAGGATTGATGACCTCTTTGATCAGCTGAAGGGGGCACAATGGTTTTTGAATATAGACCTCAGATCAGGCTATCATCCACTCATAGTACAAGATGAGGATATGGAGAATATGGACTTCAGGTGTCGGTACGACCATTACGAGTTCATGGTTATTCCATTTGGAATGACCAATACTTTAGTAGTGTTCATGGGACTTAGGTACATGATCCTATAGCCATACCTTGATCACATTGTAGTGATCTTCCTCGATGAAATTCTGATCTACTCAACCACTAAGGAGGATCATGCCTACCATTTGAAGGAAGTACTAGACACACTCCGAGAGAACCATATTTTTAATAAGCTCTCGATGTCCCAGTTCTGGATCCGAGAGGGTCACTTTCTGGGACATGTCATATCGGAGGTGGTAGTTACAGTATTTCCATCGAAGATTGAGGGAGTACTTTCTTGGGAGCCACCCTGGAGTGTGATAGTGGTACAATGTTTCCAAGGTTTTTCCGGATATTAACAGAGGTTTGTTCCATATTTTCCCATAATTTAAGCACCATTATCATCTTTGATGAATAAGTGGCAACACTTCATTTAGTCAGAGTGATGCCAGATGAGTTTTCAAGATCAAGGTAGAGGCTGACTTGTACCCCCATATTGAGGCTACTAGAAGAGGGCGTAGGGTACGTAGTCTACTGCGACACATCTGGGACTAGACTCAGATGTTTTCTAATTTAGGAGAGATTAGTGATAACATATGGTTCTCAAATGATGGGTGAACATGAGAAGAAATAAGCTACCCTTGACCTGGAGTTTGCACCAGTGGTCTTCGCCTTGATGATGTGCGACACTATTTGAGGGGCGAGTGTTTTACAGTGTACTCTGATAACAAGAGTCTCAGGTTTATCATCTTTCTAATGTACCTGAACCCGAGACAACAATGTTGGGTTGAGTTCATCCAGGACTATGAATCGAGATAGTCTGTACTCCTGTGAAGGGGAATGTTGTAGCAGATGCACTAAGGAGGAGGTCTGGTATACAGCTGTTAGGTGAGGCGACAGAGCAGCTGCCCGCCTTATAGATATCCTTTATGGATGGAGATGATATAGATTTTCTACAGTCTCTTACAGTCACTCCCCCACTTCTTCAGTGAGCTTGGGAGGCACAACATGGGGACTCTAACTGCAAGGCATGACGTGCTTAGATATCCACATGACAAGAAACTGATGGATTTTCTGAAGGTGTGGAGCACGTCATCCTATTAAGAGGATGTTCCATGGTACCAGTGTCACTTCTAGAGGAAGTGTTGAGAGAGTTCCACACATCCCCTCTTGTGGTACATCATATAGTGGCGAAGATGTACCAGGATCATCGAAAACAACACTGGTGGAAAGGATTGAAGAAATATATAGCAGAGTTTCTCTATCAGTTCCTCACATGAGAACAAGTGAAGGCGGAGAATCTGGTACCAGTAAGCTTGGTTCAGCCATTAGAGGTCTCAGAGTGGAATTGGGATGGGATATCCAAGGAATTAGTGAGAGGACATCCATGTACATCCAAATAACATGACTGGATTTAGGTGATCGTCAACCGACTCCCCATGTCAGCCCTATTTCTACCGATCAGATAGCAGGGTTCAGTAGAGTGCATGTGACACTTCTATGTGAAATATATTGTGAGGTTACATGGAGTACCCTTGATGATTTTCTCTAATCTTGATGCACGTTTTACTTCCCAGCTATGGAAGGGGTTGCAGGAGGCTTTCAGGATGCTGCTTCGTTTGAGCACCGCCTTCCATCCTCAGACAGATGGTGAGACTAAGCGGACCATTCAGACCCTCGAGGACTTGTTGCATGCTTGTGTCCTCGATTTCAGTCACAGTTGGTAGGATCACATAACATTGGTGGATATTTTATACAACAACTACTTTCATTCAACCATTGGGATAGAGAATTTTGAGGCGTTGTACAGGAGACCATTCATATCACTTTTTTGCTGGACTGGCCCAGAGGATTCAGCAATAGTGGGACAAGAGATGGTACATGCTACCACTGAAAATGTTCATATCATCTAGTATTGGATTAAGACTACACAGAGAAAGAAGAAGTTGTTTACCAACAGGAGACAGAGACCTCTAGAGTTCGAAGATGACGACCACATCGTTCAAAGGGTTTCACCACAACATGGTCTATAGAGATATTTCCATGGCGGAATGTTATCTCAAAGATTCATCGGACCTTTTCATGACCTCAGAAGAGTTGGCGAGGTGGAATAATGCTTAGCTCATCCACCTCAGTTGCACCGGGTTCATGACTTCTTCCACATGTCCTAGCTGATAAGTAATGAGTAAAAACCTCATCACATCATCGACCATGGAAAACTGGATTTTGACGATGGGGTGAGTATTATGGAGTTTCCATTAGAGATTAAGGGTCGATAGGAGTGGGTCCTTCATGGACGGTCGATACCTCTGGTGCACATTCAATGGAAGAACGAGAACCTCCAGGATAGAACATGGGAGAGGGAGGCTCAGATGCATCTCAGTTCCCCCATGTTTACATTATTTGAGTTGTGGATTATAGGGACGTAGAGCCCTGAGGTGACTATAATGTAATGACCTTGAATTTCCATGTAATTTTTCTTTAAAATAAATGGGAATTTTAGGAGTCCGCGAAAATATACGGCACGTGATTCTGAGGCCCAGAGTGCCTAGATTGAATTTCTGAACTTTTGTTCAGGTATGTTTTGTAAACGTGCGAGCATGTTTTTAATTCATTTTAACCGATGCTCAGAATTAAAATATGAGGGCACCATTGAACTCAAAGCACTGATATTTGATTATAGAGACATTCTCCTCGATGGAAGTTTGTCGAGGGTGGAAGTTAGTTTTAGGGTTTTTCGCGACTGAATTAAATAAAAATAATTTTTTGTACATTTTATTTATATTTTATTTGTTAAAACATCAATGAAGAAGTTGAGAAGTGGGTACCACTAGACCTTAACCTCCCATGAGAGGTAATGGTGGTGGGGACTAGCCGAGCATAATCTCCCATGAGAGGTTATGGTGGTGGGGACCACCTAAGGCCTAAACCTCACAACTCCCTTATTAAATGTGGGAGAACCTCTTCATCTCCTTGAATATTAATTGTGCCAACCCACCTCTATAATAATTAATCCAACGAACCACTTTAATTGTGCCAACCTTTGAGATTAATTAACCTAATTTAAATTATATTCCAACAAACATAACAGAACACATAATCTATTATTTTGGGGGTACCATTTCATTTTGGTGGATTTGGAAGAGGAGGAGCTTTGGTAGGAAAGATCTCCAATGATGAACACCAATTAATAATGCCTCTCCATCGATGTTTTCTTCTCCAAACTCTGTCAAAGGATCTTTAATGACGAACGAACCGACAGTCTAGGAAAACGCTGACGACACTGACGTCGATTTTTTCCCCGTGATTTGTATTCTTCATTGTGACCTCATCGACATCATCAAGTGAACGAGGTAGGGGTTTATATCTATTTTTTATCACTTCCAATGTACACACCTTCTATTTCATTTTCTGGGTGGGAACAATCATTGTGGGAGGATAGGATTTGAACTTCATGTTCATGTTCTTGATGACCCAAATACTACCACCCTATAGTGGAGGGTACATGCCAAACCAACATGGACCAACCTTTCTTTAAATATTGTGGTGTTATTCATGATAGAGGAGGATGGAAACCATTCATGGTTGGGGCCTGATAATGGTGGTCGACACCAGCACCACCATGATGAAGGTGACGACGCAACGACGTCGCCCCGCGTCCCCCAGCGCCGCCCAGAGACCTCCACGCCGACCAGAGCCACCTCTGCCGCATTATGGCCTCTGCGCTGAACATAAAACACCGCCATTCACGGTTCTGCACTGCCCCACGACTGAATTTCTACCATGTGGCCGAATACCCCCCCCCCCCCCCCCGCGGTCGGGCCTCCACCCCACTGCCTAACAATCACCCCACGGCCGGACCACCGCCCCGCAGAAGAACTGTCATCCTCAGACGATCCACCCCATGGCCTCATGCCCTCATGGAACCCTTCGTGACCTCACAACCACCCACATCCCTCCGCGACCCCTCGTTTCATTTCGGGTCGGGCCAAGTCGGTCTGACCGGGTCTGGCCGGACCTAGGCCCACTACAACCCAATTACATTCTTTTGGCCATAACATTTGCACCAGAAATCTGTTAGATAAATCGTCAGTGGCATTTTGAACCTTGGAGGGAGTCAGTCCCTTTGAGTGATACCCCACTGTGTTTTGGATTAGGATGGGGAATGGTCAACTTTGATCGGGCACGAATCCAACCGGGCCCCAGAACTAAATGGCTAACAACTCATTGACCGGACATCTGATTGACGCTCTGTCTATTACGTTGATACCCATATGATGTGGAGGACCCTTGAGATACTTTTTCATGGGACTTCATGGAAGTTGGAGCATCGACCAGTATCTTGTAGTGCATATTCTCCTGAAGATGACCGAGCATAGCGTGGGACCCCAGTGCCTGGCTGCGACTTGATGACTGCTGACCGTTTCGACTAGGAGTGAATAGATAGGCCTAGTTGGGAGTGCCTTGGTGACACGGCAGACCCACGGTGTGGAGCGTCGTACTGATACGGCAGACCCATGGTACTCAACAAGAGAATTACCTCAGCTAGACACTAGGGGGAGCGCCTTGGTGATACTTCATACCCATGGTGGGGAGCGCCATGGTGACGTGGTAGACCCACGATAATCGACCGTAGGATTACCTCAGCTATCCAAGGTTAGTGGGAAGTGCCTCTGTGTGACATGGAAGGTCCACTATACTCGATAGAGAAGGATTTAGCCAGAAGTTGAGGTGTTCGATGTTGTGACTAAGAATGTTACATGATACTACCCATAAAATAAATCATGGTGTGAGCTGAGTCAGTACATCTGTGATTTCTTCATGATTGATATGGATTACATGATAACTTTGATATATTTATGGGAATATACAAAAATTATATAATATGTTGATTTCATACTTTTTGTTTTATCCTTGATAAATTCGGTGAGACCTAGAGGGTCTCGTGATCCCTACTGATTATCGTTATACTCATCCTTGCACAGGCTATGCTAGGACCTTATTTTGTTGGATGCAGACGACAGACAACCCATACATAGGCGAAGAGTACCAGGACATGATGGTACCTGGAGGCAGAACATATGGTGTGTCGGTACGCATAGGAGATAGGTGGATGTGGATTGCTGAGGAGGCGATATGTTCCTACCATTCATATAGGAACCTCAGATGAAGACCCAACAACTAAATTTACCTTTTCATTAGTTGTATTGTATCACATTTGTACTTGTACTTTCCAGTTAGTCTTGTATTCTGCCCCCTTTTACCTACTATACTCACACTGTGTACAATTCAGTTTACCTATGTTCCTATCATATTTTGTGCTTGGTTACGTGTGCTTACATGTTATAAAAGAAATGCCTTCCCAATGTTATTGAATATTCCTTCAGTGTTAGTTTCTATCCCTTGGCCTATGAAAAGCAGGCTTGGGGTAGTCACATACTTGGCCTCGGGGTACGGGTCGTGACAAGGGTTTTGGATGCTAGTATTTTCAATAAGCATAAATAAAGTTCAATTTTATTGGAGAGGCATACAAATTTATAATGGGTATTGCACCATCCCTGGTTAATAATGAATATAAGATATTCATATATATTAATTTTTGTGAATTAATTATTAACTTTACTTTCAAGTGGATTCCATGTTCAACGGAATACCTGATATACAATAATGGGTTCCTTGAAATCTTATGTTACACAAAACATTATGTTATACTGAAAAATAATAATAAAATATTATTAATTTAAATTTTATTTAATTTATAGTAATTGTATTGGCAAGAATGAATAGAACTAACTACAATATTTTTTACATGATTGTTAAATATTTTTTAAAGTTATCCAAAAAAGATAGAGGCTTAAAATGTGAATGAAAATGATTGTAAACAAAATACTATAATATTCGTTAAATGGTAGATTTACTACCTTTTGATGGAAAACCCCCATTAAATTTAGTTTTGTTAACTTTTATATGTTATATTTGATAGAATAATATTGATCATTAGAATAGTGAAATAAATATTTACTTTAGTGTAATTTTTGGTAATTTTTTGATAAAATTAATTTTTTTAATTAATATTGAAAAATATTGTATTTTCATTCAAAACTACCATTTTAATATAGTTTATTTAATTGGTTAGATTTTATTTTTAATTTTTTTAAATATTAATTATATTATATTTGTACTATTTAATCAAATGTTGTTCATTGGAAGTAATTTCACTTTGAAATCGGACATAAACAAGTGTAAATCTCTTGGTAGTTATTATTTGTTAAAAACAACCTTTTTGTTTTGACATGGAGAATTGATTTATAATTAATTAATGAATCATATATGTTTTTAATTTGGTAAAATTGATATTATTTTGGTATTCGGGATATCAAATATAGCTTCAGCTGAATTTTTGGTATTTTCCTAAAAAACATCAATTTTTTATTAATAATGAAAACACCTAGTGGTTGTTAAAGACTCAACGGTTTCATTTAAATGAATGTTTACGGCTTCTTTGAATTGAATTCTGAAAATTTGACAGACATGGTTCATATTAGTAAGTAAAATGGGGTTTAATAAGATGAATTTAATTTTTAGTGAATAGTAACTTTTACATTAATTTACCATAGTTAAAGTTAAATAGGGTAATTCAAGGAAAAAATAATATTATAATAATGTTAAATTACCTGTACATGTGTCTTAATCATATTGGTTGATACATGTTTGACCATGGGATTCCTTGAGTCGATATTTGGATTCCATGGAGCCACATAAGATTTATAATGACACTTAAAATTAATTAATTTCATTTAATGTCAAAAATGACATAAACATATATCTTTTAGTAAATCAATTTTTACATGGGGATATATAATTTTTCTATTAGACTATAAATATTCATTTGAAGTATAATAATATTACCTATATCATGGTAATTTTTTATCATTTATAAATCATATAAATAAAATTATTTATGACACAATAATAATGCAGTGTTTACCTTATTAATGATTTATTTAAATAAATAAGATTATAATGATTAATAGAGTATACAAAACTTGTCCAATTATTATTGTATGATATTATTTTTATCAAAATTCATCTTATTATCAACATTAATATGTTTTGGACCTTTATAAATAGAAAATTATTATATAATAAAATAATATTTTCAAACATTCCTAAAGAGCCTATCCACCCTAATTAAAATCCCTCACCTCTAACCCATTAGTCACACCTATCAAACTAGTTGGTGCATCCAAAATATGCCCAATTAAGCTTTAAATATCCCTCTCTTCAACATATAATCCTTACATTAGTAATAAGGCACTTCATGAAATCCTATTGGTTCATATTAAAGGAACTAACCAGAATTTTATGCAGCGTCTTCTCTAAAGTTCTTTTCATTTATTTTACTTCTCCAAACCCGTAAAATATTTTTATTCAATTATTTAATAACAAAATATGTATCATAAATATAATATTTTTCATTTATGATATGTCTTCCAACTACACATACACACCCCTCCGTCTAATAGGTAATGAACATACAATTTTTGGGGACGGTGAACTACTTCCTCATGAAACGATGATTGTCCAGTATTATCCTACCACCGATTATGGTGGCCATTAAGATGGAACTATATTTTCATGTGATATATATGATATTTATATTGTCTCTATACTTTTTTATTTTTTATTTATATCATACCATTATGGGTTCCATAATTGGTAAATATGACAATTTCATTTGTGGATGTATGGACTACCACCCCCTCATAATGGTATGACTCATTAATTCCATACATGGAAAGTATAATGGATGGATTTAAATAAAATAAATAACATAGATATTATACTGGGAATATAATAAACCTATGTATTATTTCTTTTTCATTTCTTTAATTATAAAATGAAAATGAATGTTGCATTCATGCATACGTACGGTTTCCCATCTCCCTGAACGATGGGTTTAATTTCATAACACCAAATGATATGGAATATTATAAATACATTTTCATCCAATATATATCATATATATGATATCTAAAAAATTAATATCATACCCGATAGAATGGAATTTTGACCACATGGAAAATTTGTAATTATAAAAAGTTCATTTTTTACCCAAGTTTGGAACATCGACAATATGTTTGATATGAACTCAAATAATTAGTTAATTGTTATGACAAGGTAATAAGTGATATAAAAGGAATAATAAACATGAAAAAGGTTCATAATATTTTATAAATTATTTTTTGTTTATTATTTATGAAGAAGGGGGAACATTCAAGACAAGTCGGACTTGATGTAAGGCGTATCTTATCTCACTTTTATTTTCTTTAGATTTCTATTGTTCACCAAATATTTATTTCATGTGGTATATTGTATACTCCCATATGATATTTTTTATCAATATTATATTTATTTTCATGTAATTCTATATTTCTTTTTTTTTGTTATTAACTTTTGGTCAAACGACTTGATTGACTTCAATGTGGTAAAGGGTTTCTTATCTCACTTTTAATTATAAGAGATTTCTATTGTTTGCCACTTATTTTCATCAAAGTGGTGTATTTTTTAAAACCATTTGATATATATTATCATGACTCTTTTTATATTCATGGTATTATGTGATTAAATTTTTGGTTATTAACTTTTGTTCATACATCTCAATTTATTACAATGTGGTAAGAGGGTTTTTATCATTCTTTTAATTCTGTGAGATTTCAATTATTCGCCTCATATTTCTTGAATGTAGTGTATTTTTTACAGACATTTTATATATATCATAATTATTAAATTTACATACATGGTATTATATGATTCATTTTCTGGTTATTATATTTTGTTCAAAAGACTTGATTGATTACAATGTGGTAAGGGGTTTTCATCTCACTTTTTATTTCCTTGAGATTAATGATATATTTGCCACTATTTTATTTTTTGAGGTGAATGTATATCCCAAAATTGTATTTATTTTGTAATATTATTTAATTTTTGGGTATTTACAACTTCATTGTATTACCCTTCTTTCTTGTGGTGTATTTTTCTTAGGTTACCAAATCAGTAAGTGAACCTTTCACTCTCCTTTTATAACCAACGACATATTTTATATTATTTTTCAATTATAAAATGTTGGGATATGTTCTTATATAACCTTATTGTGGTAAATTATATGTACATGTTATGAGAGACCCTATTCTCTCTCATAAAATAATTTTCTAAATTTTAATGTTACATCGTTATACTGTCGAATTTCTATAATAGAAATTCTTAACCCAATTTCACTTCCCATGGGTAAAACATAAACATCATGATTAAGACATGATATGAATATGTGTGAATGAATAGTGATTTTTTAAACATAATTTTCACATATATTGAGAGTATTATTATTGGTCACAAATAATTATGTCATTTATTTCTTCAAAATCTAAGTATATGATCATTGAAAGGGATTTTATCTCAATTTAAATTCCATTGAGACTTATTCATTTTTATACACCAATTCACTTTTATATAGTGTATATACTACCCTTTGAAGTATTATATCATGAATCTCATTATTCTCATGATATTATATTCTTTGATTAATTTTATTCCTAAAATATTTGTATTCATGTGCCTTTCATTTGGTTAGAAACACTTTAACTAATATATCATCTTAAATGTTTTAATGATTTATTCAACTAAATATTTTTCATTAATGTCCATATTTTAAAAATGGTTTTATCATTTTATTTATATGGACATGAATGTTTTGAAATTAAATTTTCTATCAAAAGCTTTAAAGTGGTATGAGACACTTTGATTCAAAAATAAAATTATTATATGTTTCAAATGGTTTTGAAAATGTCTCGATTAAACATAGATTATTTCAATATCATGAAATGATATATTGTGATTTCAATTTGGGAATGTTATCATTCCATTATTCTAGTTTTATATATTTTGAATCTGTTATGGTTATTGGGAATTTTTCACATATATGGGTGGTTCAGTGATAATCCTTGTGCAGGTGAGCCAAACATATCTCTTCAATACATTGGGTAACATGACATAGGTAAAAGTTAATGTTTCTCCTAAAAGATTAAGAGAATATAATATTATGGGTATTCGAAATTTAACTCCCTATATAGCTAGGAAAGAAAAATTGTAAGTATGTTATGTATTCCACACGTTTCCGTAATGATTTATGATTTCTGTATGTTATTCAAAAATATTAGGATTTCATTAAGTATGTTATGATTTAAAATTATGGTTTCATTGATATGTATTTATTGATGGTATAAAGTTTTCATTCATTATTTAATAACCCTTGCTGAGCATTTTAAGCTCATCAAATGTTCTAAAAAATTTTCACAGGACATAATGATGAACAATGTCAAGGATGGGATCATGGAAAATGCATGATATCGAAAAAATGGAACTATACATGTATCTTTTTTAAGGGTTTTTATTTTATGAAAAAATGGATACTGAGTAGAAGTGTCTATATTGTAATTTTTTAGATTTAATGTAAGTTTTATGTACTATGTCTGTAAAACACTAAACATGAAATTATCTTCACTGCAAATTCCTGAATTCATTCATATTTTAGTAATGTTTAGTGTTGGATACATATATTTGGTATCCATCTTCGGTTTAGGCATCTTTAGTGATTAAGAGTTTTGATTAGACACATGGTTAGTCTCTATGTCTAAAATTTATGTTAAATCCTTTCTTTATAACTTCTTATGATCAAGGAAAGCCAATTACAAATGGAAGGAGGAGGATCTCAAACAACATTCCTATCACTTCCTAATGAAATGATTTCAATATTTATTACAAAGTCATGTTCTCATGATTGTGATTCATTTTCAATCATAAAACATATATGCAAGATGTTGTTTGATATATAAAACACCTCCAATATTCCATGATATCATTGTGGATCATGGTTGGTATTTAATCAAAACCTATATTCACAATATTCTCATATTTTTATGAAAGGTAAATATTATCAATGAATTTTCAAATATTTTACCCTATCACAATATTTTAAAACATATTATGATTTTAAAAAAGGTGTTAATGTAGAGACCGTTGTGCAACCTATTTATATTAGATTTGAAAGTATTATTTCAGCACATACTTATGGTATTTTAAATAGACCATTGATTGAATGTTTCAACTCAAACATAGTTCAATAGTTTTAAAAAATTAATGTTTTATCAGATGTTTTGAAATTATATGTTATATATGATTATTTTCCAAAAATACTTTTCATTGAACACCCATATGACCAATTTTGTACATTGTGTATTTGGATGATGGAAGAAGATTATTTTGAATGATATATATATCATTTTTTCTATGCATGGACCATATACCAACGTGAAAAAGAAGACAACAAGGCCGTGTAGACACCGTGATCAATGTATGATGTACTTTATTTTGGGAATTGTTTTATTTTTTCATATGTAGGTGAAAAAATAATAATATAAGACTTTATTATGATTTTTAGGTCTTAATGAGTTGGGATGAAAATCATAGGTATATGAAAACCTTTTAGGCTAAAAATATGTTAGGTTTTTTTAGTTTTATAAAAAGGACATCCAATAAGATGGGTGAAAACCCATCACATCGGGAAATGCCATGGGAATAAATCCCACAACTGAAGGTTTACAAGGGTGCATCTCCTACCACTTGCCTATGTGACGTCCCATGTTAGTGTGAGTTATTCGTTAAATAATTTTATGGATCAAATATAATTTCATTTTTGGAATTTATGTTTTATCAAATCGATATACCTAGTATAGAAAAATTATTTGGTGATTAAGTGGTAAAGGTTATTTTGGAAGATGTTCTCTCTTTTTAGGAAACAATATATGCCTAATGAAAATATAATACTATGGGATTTCGTATGTGGAATAATTGTTGAAATATTAGTTTTGAAGAATCAATGTTTTATGGCTAGTTGGGTTATTTATAAACATGACTAGCTTATCATATAGATTATGTGAATATGATTATTACACGTTAGTATGATACATTAAGAGTAGTCGATTTTATTTGGAGATAAATGATAATATTTATTGTGGAAGACTATGTGATTAAAATATTCTGAGTATTGGGGTTCGATTCTAGTTTGGTTTACTTTGAAGAATTTATGGACAAATTTTTATTTAATTTTCTTTTATGATCTCAGGGTACTATTTCTGAATTTTTGCATATTAGGAATTATATTTCTTAATATAAAGGATTATCATTTTTGGGATTATCTTATCTTGTACTAATAATTTTATATTTGGTTAATGTCTTAAGACAGGGATAATATATAGTTTGTATTTTTTGGATGATCTAATTCTCTAGGTGACGATTCTATAACTTCTGATGTGAACAAGTCATCTTGAACACTCATCATTTGGAAAAAAGACAAATTTTTGGTAGAAACTTATTAAAGGATGAAACTCTACAAGAAATGTACGTATATATCCTTATTTATATAGTCAATCTCATAAAATAATTCTCCTATTTTTTGAAAAGGAACCTAAAAAATGTTATCTCTTTACTTTTCTTACTAGGAATCCAATGATCATTTAACCAATCACATGTTTACGGTTTTATGGTGGTTATCTTTCTCCAAATCAAGTTTTCTATCCCTCCCAATCAGAACATGACACTTAGTTTCTCCTCCATATCTATGTTTCCATGTAATCCTAGAATGGGTTATCTCGGGTAACCATTGTAATTCCCTTTTTTTTCTTTTAATGTAATAGTTTTATTGACTCTTTTTTCAATGAATGACTTTAAATGATGATTTTTAGCACAATTTTAAAATTGTGAGGAGACAATTACCCAAAGGGTGAAGGATGTAACGTCACTGGTGAATAAAGAATATGGAATTTTGATAATCATTAATATTTTTTAATTTAATATTAATATTACATTAAACGGGATTCCATAATATATGGTGCACCCGATACGCAACAACAGGTTTTTTTGAAATCTTATGTTACACAAAACATTATGTTATACAGAAAAATAATGTAATAATATTACTAATTAAAATTGTAGTTATCACATAGACATTGTATTGGTGGGAATGAAAATTAGTAACTAAAATATGATTTTACATTTTTGTTAAATGTTTTTACATTTATCCAATAAAATTTATGGGCTTAAAATTTGAATGAATCCTATATTAAGCATAAATACTATAATATTCTTTTAATGGTTGATTTATAGTCTTTTGATGGTAAAATCTATTTAAATCTAGTTTTCTAAATTTTATATGTTTTATTGGACAAAATAAAATTCTTATTTAGAATCGGGCCATCAATATTTACTTTGGGTAAACTTTTGGTATTTTTGACAAAATTCAGTTTTAATGAATTGTAAAAAATATTGTTTTTTAACTCAAAACTTCCTTTTAATATAATTTATTTATAGGGATATATTAATTTTGAATTGGTTTTAAGGTGTAATTAGACTATATTTTTTCTATTTAATGAAATTTTAGTCATCGTAAATAATTTCACTTTGAAATTGGACATAAACAAGTGTCAATCTTTTTATAGTTATTATTTCGTAAAAACAAATTTTTTGTTTTGGCAACAGGATATAACATTAAATAAATTATTTAAACTTATATGTTTTGATTTTGGAAAAATAGACATCAATTTTAAATTTGAAATATCAAATATATATTTGGTTTAATTTTGGTAATTTTCTGAAAAACGTCAATTTTTGATGAATAGTGAAAACTCTAAGTCATAGTTAGAAAACCGACTATTTCATTTAAATGAAATTTTATCGCTTAATTTAATTGAATTTCAATAATCCATAATACATGGTTGTTATTAGTAAATAAAATGTTAGTATATAACATTGAAATAATTTTCTGTGAATAACAACTTTTGAAATTTGTTTACCACGGTTAAAGGTAAATAGGGAAATTACAGGTAAAAATAATATTTTAATAATATAAAATTTTCCTAGCACATGTCCTAATATTCTTTGATGATACATTATCAATATTGGGAATACTTGTTTCATTTTTGGGATCCCATGGGGCCACTTAAGAATGATAATGACACATTATATTAATTAATTTAATATAATGGAAATAATGACATATACATTTATATTTTAATAAATAAATTATTTATTGGGATTATATAATTTTTTCTTGGTATATAAATATTAATTTTAAATCTAAAATTATTTCCTACATTAGGGTTTTTTTTAAATTTTTATACATCAAATAAATAAAATTATTTATGACACTATAATAGTACAGTGTTTACCTCATTAATGAATGATTTAAATAAATAAGATTACAAATATTAAAACAATACCCCAAAACCTGTCCAATTATTAAATGATTTTATTTAGAAAAAGATTCATCTTATTTTTGAATTTTTTATGTTTTGGACTTTTAGAAACCACATTTCATTATATAATAAAATAATATTTTCAAACATTATTAAAGATACCCACCTCCCCCTTATAAAAAGTCTTCACCTCTAACCCATTAATCACACATCTTGAGCCCCATGCATCATCAAAACTCTACCCAAATAAGATGTAAATATACATATTTTCCTCCTCGATTCCTCACCTTAGCCTGATGGAAATTAAAAAACATTGGGTTCAAAACAAAGAGAGTTACCCGATTTAAAGATAACGTCTTCTCTTAAGTTATTTTCTTTTATTTTATTTACCCATACACTAAAAATATTTTTATTCCATTATTTTATAACAAAACCTATATCCTCAATATAATTGGTTATTTTAATGAGATGTATTATAATAACACTTACACACACCTCCATTTAATGGGTAAAGAACATACTGTTTATGTGGACAGTGAACTACTGCCTCACAAAACGATTATTGTTCAATCACCATCTACCACCTCTTATGGTGACCATTAAGATGAAAATGATTTTAAATGTGATATTTATTATATTTATATTTTCTATATACTGCTGTATTTTTCATTTATATCATATTTTTATGGGTTTCATAATGGGTAAATAAGATAATTTCATTTGATGAAGTGCAGACTACCGCCATCTGAAAGTGATATGACTCATCCATGACATGTGTGCAATATATAAAGGATATATATAATTAAATTACATAACATAGATATTATACTGGGATTATAATATACCTATGTATTATTTTTTCATTCCATTAAATATAAAATAGAAATGAAAGTAGTGTTCAGGCATACGTAGGGCTTACCGTCTCCATGAATAGTGTGATTCATTTTTTACCCTGAAATGGTATGTAATATTATAAATACAAATACACTAGATATATATGATATATATGATATCTAAATAATTTATATTATTTTTTTGATAATGGAAATTTGACCAAATGGACAATTTTTAATTATGACACGTTTATTTTTTACTCACGTTTCGAACATTGAAATAATGTACGATATAAACTCAATTAATTAGCTAATTTTTATAACAAGGTAATAAATTATAAAAAAGGATTAATAAATATGAAAAATAATCTAATGAAATTATAAATTTACTTAATTATATTATTTCGGGAGAATAAGGAACATGCAAGAAAAATCAGACTTGAGGTAAGGGGTTTCTTATATCACTTTTAATTTCTTGATATTTCTATAGTTCACAAATTATTTATTGCATGGGGTGTATTGTGTAATAACATATGATATATATTAAAATGATCCTTTATATATTCATGTATTTTTATGATTCATTTTTTGGTTATTAACTTTTTTTCATACGACTCGATTGATTATAACGTGGTAAGGGTTTTCTTATCTCACTTTTAATTCTGTGATATTTCCTTTGTTCACCACTTATTTCTTCAATGTGGTGTATTTTTTACTAACATTTGATATATATTATCATGATATTATTTATATTCAGGGTATTTGGTGATTCATTTTGTGGTTATTATCTTTCGTTTAAACATATCGATTAATTACAACATGGTAAGGGGTTTCTTATCTCACTTTTAATTCTGTGATATTCCCATATTTCTCCACTTATTTATTGAATGTGGTGTAATTTTTACAGAAATATGATATATATTATATTGATTATCTTTATATTCAGTGTATTCTATGATTTATTTTTTTCGTTATTAAATATTGGTCATACAACTCGATTGATTACAATGTGGTATGAGTTTTTCATCTCACATTGTCTTCCTGTGAGATTAATGAAACATTTGCTGCTATTTTCTTTTGTTTGGTGTATGTACTTTCAATTATTGTATTCATTGTGAAATATAACAAAATATATGGGTATTTACATCTTAATTTTATGACCCTTCTTTCATGTGGCATATGATTTATAAGTTACAAAGTCGGTAAGAGAACCTTTCACCCTTATCTTCCAGTAAAAGATTAATTTGATGTTATTTGTAAATTATAAAATGATGGTATATGTTCCTATATATATTTATTGTTTTAAATTTTATGTCCATGTGATGAGTGACCCTTTTATCTATCATCAACGTGTTTTCAAAGTTTTAATGTGACGTTGTTTGGTTGTCAAATATCTATAAGGGAATATCATAACCCAATTTCAATTCTTTGGTTGACATTATACTTCTTGATTATGTCATGCTATGAATACCTATGAATGATCAATGATAGTTTTACACATAATATGCACTTATATTGGTCATTTTCGTATTTTTCACACATAATTATTTCATATATTTGACCTTAATCTAAAGATATGATCATTGCAAGGGACATTTTCTCAATTTACATTCCATTGAGACTTATACTTTTTTATCCACAAATTCACTTTCATATAGTCTATGTACTTCCCTTTGACATATTTTATCATGATTCTCTTTATTATCAAGATATTATAAGCATTTTTTGTTATTCTTCAAATATTTGTATTCAAGCGTCTCTCATTTGGTTAGAAAATCATTAAATAAAATATCTTTTAAAATGGATTAAAGATTTATTCTTCTAAATATTTTCCATTAATTTCAACGTTTTAAAAATTATTCTAAGGATTTATTAATATGGATGTGAATGTTTTGAAATTAAAATTTCATTCAAATGATTCAGAGTACTATGAACACATTGATTCGAAAATATTTTAATTAAATATTTAAATGGTTTTGAAAATGGTTTGATAAAACATTTATTATGTCAATATAGTGAATTGATATAATATGACTGCAATGTGGAAGTGTTATATTTCTTTTATTTTTTATGTGTTTTAAATATGTTATGGTAACTAGGATTTTTTCACATATACAGGTTGTTCCATGATAATCATTTGGTAGGTGAGGCCTAGATAGCTCTCAAATGCATTGGGTAACCTGAAGGAGGTAAACATTAATGTTTCTCCTAAGAGATTTAGTGAATATAGTGTGATGGGTATTCTAAATTTAACTCCCTACGTAGCTTGAATTCTATAATATATGTATATTATGTATGACACAAGTTTTTTTATGATTTATGATTTATGTGTGTTATTAGTAAATCATATGATATCTTAAAGTATGTTATGATTGAAAAGAATTGATTCATTGATTAGTATCTATTGATGTGCTATTGTATTAATCCATTATTTTATATCCCTTACTAATCTCTTTATGCTCATCCAAAATTATGAAATGTTTTTTCATATGACTTAAAGATGAATATGGTCAAGGATGGTATCATAGAAAAGCCACACTGTATAAAACAATGAACTAAACATGTTTATTTTTTTAAGAGTTTGTATTTTATGAAAAAATGGAAACTGAGTAAAAGTGTATACTTTGTAATTTTTGAGTTGTAATGTATTTTTTATCTTTGAATTATCTAAATCTATTATCCTGAAAATATCATCAATTTAAATTCATGAATTAACTCTAGATTATTTAATGTTTAAGGCTTTGTCCTTATAGGACGAATATTATGAAAATTATAGTTTTTAGGGAAAAATAAAATTTAGATCCCACTATTTATACAATGAGCTCTTAAAAACACGATCTTTGTAGAACCTTAAAGAGTATTTTTATGCATACAGTGAAAAATACAGAAGCACCACAATGATATAAATATGATCGGATATAATTTTTCCATAAAAAAAATACATATGGTAATCAGATAATGAAATACCACTAGTTATTATCAAATACATATTGGAATAAACGATTAGTCAAATAAATAAAATGAGGATTGACTTTTTACTATATCCTTAATGTTATATTCGAAAAATATCACTTTATCAGATAAAATATATTATTAAGGTAAATAGAAATACTTTTGAATAAGATAGTATTTTTCATTTGTGAATAAATGTTGTATAATTTTTTAAATGTATATATAATTTTATTTTAAATTAACAGTGAATTATGTTGTTTATCAAAATTAATAAAAAATTTAGAGATTATATGTGTTGGGAATATAAATTTTGGGTATATGACTTTATGAGTGAATAATGTTAATTAGAGATAAATTTTAAATTAGTATCTGATGAATATGTTATCAAATCATTACGATTTATGGGTTTTAAATGTTTTTTCAGATTATTTTGAATAATTTTAATGTATGTAATTTATTAGATGATATTAGATACAATTTGGGAATTAATGTCACTGATTTGTGTATTAATGTTTTATTTTATCATATGATGGTCTATTAATTTGGTAATGTATATTACCACATTCTAGAAATTAGTATCTTTGGTTAATTTTAATTATAGGTGGAATATATTTTAATCATTTTTGGGAAATATTTGATCCATTATAGGTTGATTCAAGTGATTTAGGCATCAAAAATATATTTTGAATACTCATAATTTCGAGAAAATGATGAGATTTTGATGGAAATTAATTATATCTAAAACCTATAAAATTATTATTGGAAAATTTTTTTGGAACAAAATTCATCTTTTCTTATACATTAATATGTTTTGGACTTTTATAAACCGAAAGTCATTATATAATAAAATAATATTTTCAAAAGTTCATAATGAGCTGTTCCTCCCCTTATAAAAATCCCTCGCCTACAACCCATTACTCAAAACTCTCAAGCCTTTTGGATCATCTATCCTCTACCCAAATAATATTGCATGATCCATATCTTCCACCTATAATACTTACCTTAGGTAGAGGGAATATCAAGAACTCATTTTGGTTCAAACCAAAGGAGCTACCTGATTTGAAGGTAATGTCTTCTCTTAAGTTATTTTATTTTATATTACATATTCAAACCCCAAAAAAATTAACTATTTTTTATAAGAAAAATAGTTTCATCATGATACTAGTTTGTTTTCTTGAGATGGATTTGAACAACCCTTACACACACCTCCGTCTAATGCGTAAAGAACACACTGTTTCTGTTGACAGCAAACTACTGCCTCACAAAATGATGATTATTCAATCTTAAACTACCACATATTATAGTGGAAATTAAGATGGAACTATATTTTAACAAGATAAATATTATATTTATATTGTCTCTATACTTCTGCATTTATCATTTAAATAAAATCTTTATGGTTTTCATAATTGGCAAATACGATAATTTATTTGAGAAAGTGAAGATTACCGCCCCCTCAAAGTGATATGACTCATTCATGCCATACGTGGAACATATAAATCTTGGAAGTAATTAAATTACATAGCATAGATATGATACTGGTATTATAATATACCTATTTATTATTAGTTTTTCTTTCCATTAAATATAAAATAGAAATAAAAGTAGCGTTCATGCGTACGTATGGCTTATCGTCTCCAGGAACACTGTATTTCATTTCATAACTCCACATGATATGGAATATTATAAATACATATACACAATATATATAATATATATATGAAATATAAATCATTTATATCATTCTTTAGATAATGAAATTTTGACCACATGGACATTTTGTAATTATAACAAGATTATTTTAACTCAACTTTCGAACATCGAAAAAATGTTTGATGTGAAGTCAAATAATTAGCTAATTATTATAACAAGGAAATAAGTGATATAAAAGGAATAATAAATATGTAAAGGGTTATTAAGAAATAATAAATTAACATAAGTTTATTATTCATGAGTAAAAAGGAACATACAATATATGTCGGACTTGGGGAAAGTGGTTTCTTATCTCAGTTTTAATTTTGAGAGATTTCCATTGTTCACAACTTATTTATTGCATGCGGTATATTTTTTACCTAAATTTGATATATATTATCATGATTATATTTATATTCATGGTATTTTTTCATTCATTTAGTTTTTATTAACATTATTCCATATGACTCGATTAATTACACTATGCTAAGGGTTGTCTTATATCACTTTTAATTCTGTTATATTTCAATTATTTTCCACTTATTTCTTGTATATGGTGTATTTTTTACTAAAATTTTATATATATTATCATTGTTATAATTATATTCATGGTATTATGGGATTCATTTTGTGGTTATTGTCTTTTGGTCATACGACTCTATCGATTACCACGTGGTTTGGGGTTTCTTATCTCACTTTTAATTCTGTGAGATTTCCCTTACTCACCACCCATTTCTTGAGTGTGGTTTGTTTTTTTCTAGAAATTGAAATATATTAACTTTATCCTATTTATATTAATGGTATTATGTGATTAATGTTTTTGTAATTAACTTTTGGTCTTACAACTTGATTGATTAAAACATGGTAAGGGGTTTTCATCTCACTTTTTAGTCCCGTGAGATTCAAGTTTTATTTTCCACTATTTTCTTTTGTGTGGTGTATGGAATGCCCATGAATGCATTAATTAGGTAATATACATTAATTTATGGTTATTTACATCTTCATTGTACGACCCTTATTTTATGTGGCGCATGATTCATATGTTACCAAATCGGTAAGGGAAACTTTCACCCTCCTCTTATAGTCAACAACTTCTTTTATGTTATTTTTCAATTCTCAAATAATGTGATAATTTATTATATATATTTATTAATGTAAATGTTATGTAAATGTGATAAGAGAACCATTTTTCTCTCCTCAACTCATTTTTTAAATTTTAATGAAACTTCATTAGGCTATTGACTTTTAATATGAGAACTTTTTGACCCATTTTCAATTATTTGTGTTAAACTTATTCTTCTTGATTATGTCATGCTATGAATATGGGTCAATGAATGATGAGTGTTTTACACCTAATTTACACTTATATTTGGTGTATTATTATTTTTCACACATAATTATGTGATGTTTTGTTCTTTAATCTAAGGATAGAATCTTCCAAGGGAAATTATATCAGTTTACATGCCATTAAGACTTATTCGTTATTATTCATGAAATTAATTTTATATGGCTTATAAACCTTCCATTGTAATATTATATCATGAATGTATTTATTCTCATTATATTATAAGCATTGATTAATGTTATTATTTAAATATTTTTATTCTAACGTCTCTTATTTAGTTAAGAACTCGTTAACTAAAATATAATTTTTAATGTTTTAAAGATTTTTTCTTCTAAATATTTTTCTCAAATATCCATGTTTTAAAAATGTTTTTAAGGATATATTTATAATGGTATGAATGTTTTGAAATCAAAATTTCATTTTATATCTTAAATGTTGTGTGGGAAACATTGATTCATAAATCTATTTATTAAATGTTTTAAATGGGTTTGAAAATTTTTTGATAAAGGAATGATTAGATCAATATAATAATATGATAAATTTTGATTACAATGTGGAAATGTTATATTTCTTTTATGCTTGTTTTATGTATTATGAATATGTTATGGTTATTATGAATTTTTCACGTATATGGTTTGTTCCATGATAAACCTAGAGAGGGTTAGCCCGAGATAGCTCTCAAATGCATTGGGTATCAGGATGGTGGTAAATGTTAATGATTCTAGTAAGTGATTTAACGAATATAATGTGATTGGTATTCCAAATGTAACTACCTACGCCACTATGAAATCTAAAATGTGTGTATGTTATTTATGACACAGGTTGCCTTTATGATTTATGATTTTTGTGTGTTATTCATATATATTTTGATTATATAGGGTATGTTATGAGTGGAATGTATGGTTTTATTGATTTGTATTTATTGATTGGATAATGTTTTCATTCCTTAGTTTATAACCGTTATTGATATTTTTTATGCTAATCCATTTTTTTGAAATGTTTTTCACATGATATAAAGATGAATAGGGTCAAGGATGAGATAATGAAAAATCCATGTTGTCTAAAACATGGAATTAGACATGTATCTTTTTTAAGAGTTTTTATTTTTGGAATAAATGGAAACTGAGTAGCAGTGTCTACCTTGTAATTTTTTAGATGTAATGTAATTGTTATGTCCTAATTTTTTAAAAATCAAAACCTGGAAAGATCACTAATGTAAATTCTTGATGTAACTCAATATCAAGTATTATTTATGTTAAGGGACTTATAGGAAGAATAACAAAAAAATTATATTTTTTTGGGAAAAATAAATTTATGATCCCACTATTTATCCAATGAGATCCTAAAAACCATTACATTATAGAACCTAAATGTAATTTCTTAGGTATACAATGATAAATGAAGAAGCACCATAATGTTATAAATATGATCAGATAGAATTTTTTCTGAAAGATGACAGATATGGTAATCAGATGATGAAATCAGAGTCGTTAGTATCAAATAGACGGTGGAAGAATATATTAGTAATATAATTAAAAATCGTTAGTAGCTAAATTTTTTAAGTAGAATCTTTTGAATGACATTGGAATGATATTTCTATCATGTGGTATTATAAAGATCGTATAAAATGGGGAGGAAATATAATTGATACTATATAGGTTTTATTATAAATTATTTCAATATATAGAGTATATTATATAAGCCCTTATATAAAACCAATCACATATATATCCATATGAATAAAGGATGTTCTTACATACTTTCGGGACAAGTAATGAGGAAGAAATATATTCTAGAAGGCATAGAGATGAGATATATTTAGTAGAAGTGTGAAAAAATCATTATGACTTTTGGATAAGGTTCTAATATTTCATAATGAAATTTTAATTACATCATTTACCTCTTTTAGTAGAACATTTACTATTAATTTATTATATTAAAATTAAAGACAATGGATGTTAATTTCTACCTATAACCACATAATGTTTTTTTCTAGTTGATTATATGGTCATTGATTATGTCTAATAAACAGTAGTAGTTATATAAAAAAATTGGGTATTAAACCTATAAAATACATGGGTTATTGTGTTCATTATCATGTAACTATTTTCTGTATTTTCAAATGTCATTATCACTGGTTGAAGTTAGTATCAAAAATGAAATTTAAAATGAAAACAAATTCACTCCACCACCTCTCAGTGATAAAAACATAGTTATTTGTACTTTCAAAACATAGTAATATCATTCTATATCATCCCCACATATATTTAATCCTTTTTATCAAAAAATTTTCAATAATTATGAATGTTATTGTTATTGAAATCAAATACAATCTGTGCATTGGAATATCAGTATTCCCCATTTCATTTCTAATCATACAAAAAAACATTCTTATATAAAAATGTAGGCTTGGGGTTCTTTATTTTCACACTATTTTAAATATATGAAACTATGTATGAACATGTTACATTTAACTAATAATTAATGAAACATTTCTTCTAGTAATGTTATACATTTCAACTTGAATCAATTTACTAACAAATGATAGCAAATAATCAATGTCATTGAAAATTTATTTTTTCAAATAATCTATATAATTAAAAAAAATATCCAAAACCTATCCAATTATTATTGGATAATTTTATTTTGAACCTGAGTCATCTTATCCTAGACTTTAATAAGTTGTGGGATTCTAGAAACTGAAAATCATTATATAATAAAATAATATTTTAATACATTACAAAAGAGCCCTACTACCCCTTAAAAAAAGACATCACATGTAACCCATTACTCACACATATCAAGACCATTTTCTGGTCCAAACTCTACCCAAATAATCTCTCAAGATCAATCTCTTCCACCTATATGACATACCATAGGCATAAGGAACTTTAAAAAATCCTTTTGGTCCTAACAAAAGTTAGTTACCCGAATTAAAAGTAACATCTTATCTTATGTTATTTCTTTTACTTTTACTCCTAAAAACACCTAAACTCATTTTATTCCTTTCATTTATAATAAAATCAGTATACTCACTATGCTGGGATGTTTTATGAGAAATACTCAAAATACACATACACACACCTCCGTCTAATGGGTAAAGAACATATTGTTTCTTGTGGATGGTGATCTACTCCCTCATGAAATGATTATTGTTCAATATTATACTACACCTCTTATGGGGGCCATTAAGATGGAACTATATATACATGTAATATGTGTTATATTTATATCACCTCTATACTTTGGTATTTTTCATTTTTAGCATACATTAATGGTTTCTATAATGTGTAAATAAGATAATTTCATTTGTAGAAGTGCGGACTACCACCCCCTCAAAGTTATATGACTCGTTCATGACATGCATGGAATGTATAAATTAGGGAGTTAATTAAATTACATAACATAAATATTATATTGGGACTATAATATACCTATTTATTATTACGTTTTCAATCCTTTAAATTTAAAATAGGAATGAATGTATCGTTAATGTGTACGTACGGCTTACCGTCTCCATGATTAGTATGTTTCATAACATAACTCCAAATGAAAAGGAATATTATAAATACATATAAAAATGATATATATGAAATATATGATATATAAATCATTTATATATTTTTGGATATAATGGAATTTTTACTACTTTGACAATTTTTAATTTTAACACGTTCATTTTTTACTCATGTTTCGAACATTGTCAAAATGTTTTATATGAACTCAAATAATTAGATAATTTTTATAATAAGGTAATAAGTGATATAAAATTAATAATAAACCTAAAAAATTTTCCTAATAATTTATAAATTACCTTATGTTTTTTATTTATGAAGAACAAGGAACATACAAGTCATGTCGAACTTGAGGTAAGGGGTTTCTTATCTGACTTTTAATTTTCTAATATTTCAATTTTACACCACTTATTTATTGGATGTGGGATATTTTGTACTTAAATTTGATATATATTATTATTATTCTATTTATATTCATGGTATTATATTATTCATTTTTTATTATTAGATTTTGGTCATATGATTCGATTGATTATAATGTGGTAAGGGGTTTCTTATCTAACTTTTAATTCCGTGAGATTTCCATTGTTTTCCCCTTATTACATGAATGTTGTGTATTTTTATTAACATTTTATATATATTATCATTATTTTCTTTATATTCATGGTATATTGTGATTCATTTTTTGTTTATTAACTTTTGTTCATACGACTCGATTGATTACAACGTTGTAAGGGGTTTCTTTATCTAACTTTTAATTCTGTTAGATTTCTATTATTTGCCACTTATTATTTGTATGTGGTGTATTGTTAACGAATAATCGATATATATTATCATGATTATAATTATATTAATTTTATACATTGATTCATTTTATGGTTATTTACTTTTATTCATACGACTCGATTGATTACAATGTGGTATGGGGGATTCATCTAACTTTTTATCCCCTTGAGATTCATGGTATATTTTCAACTATTTTAATTTGTGTTGTGTATGTACTGCACACAATTTTATTCATTTTTTAATATAATTTCATTTAATGGTATTTAAATCTTCATTATATGACACTTATATCATGTTATGTATGTTTCATTAGTTACAAATTGGAAAGGGAACCATTCACCATCTTTTTTAGTCAAAAACTTATTTTATGTAATTTTTTCAATAATCAAATATTTGGATATGTTATTCTTTATCTTTATTGAATTAAATTGTATTTCCATGTGTTGAGTGTGAATTTTATCTCTCATCATCTCATTTTCTTAATTTTAAAGTGATGCCATTAGACTGACGAATTTTTGTAAGGGAACTCATTAACCCAATTTTAATTCTTAGTGTTAAACTTCAAATTCATGATTATGTCATCCTACAAATATGTGTGAATGAATGTTGATTGTTTTACACATAATTTACACTTATAATAGGTGTATTATTATTTTTTTCACATAATTATGTCACTGATTTGAACTTAATCTAAGGATATGATCTTTGGAAGAGGCTTTATCTCAATATATACTCTATTAATACATATTAATTATTATAGAGAAATACACTTTTATATGGTCTATATATTTCCTTCTAACATAATATATCATGAATCTCATTTTTCTCATGATATTATAAGTTTGGATTAATAATATTCCTTAAATATATGTATTCAAGTTTCTCTCATTTGGTTACAAACCCATTATCTAAAATATAATTTTAAATGTTTTAAATATATATTCTTCCAAACAAGTTTCATTAAATTTAATTTTCTTAAAATGGGTTTAAGGGTTTATTTTTATGGACGTGAATGTTTTGAAATTAAAATTTCTTTCAAAAGATTCAATTTTTTGGGACACTTTGATTAAAAACATCATTATTAAATGTTTTAAATTGTTTTGAAAATGTTTTTATAAAGCGTTGATTATATCATTATCCTAAAATGATATATTTTTATTGCAATTTGGAAATATTATCTTTCAATCATGAATGTTTTATGTGTTATGAATATGTTATGGTTATTTGGAATTTTTCTTGTATATAGTTGGTTTCATGATAAAACAAGAGTGGGTGAGCCCAAGATAGCTCTCCAATGCATTGGGTAATGTGACAGAGGATAACGTTAATGTTACTCTTAAAAGTGTTTGGGAATATTTTGTGATGGGTATTACAAATGTAACTCCCTACATAGCTGTGAAAGCTGCACTATATGTATGTTATGTATGCCAAAAGTATTCTTTATGATTTATGATTTCTGTGTGTTATTCCTATATCTTATGATTCCATAAGTTATATTTTTATTTAAAAGTATGGTTTCATTGATTAGTATTTATTTATGAGCCAATGTTTTCATTCCTTATTTTATTACCCTTAGTGATCTTTTTATGCTCATCCCATGTTTTGAAATGTTTTTTCCCATGACATAAAGATGAATAGGGTCAATTATGGGATCATGGTAATGTTATGATATATAAAACAAGGAACTATTCATGTTTATTTTTTTTAAGAGTTTTTATATTATGAAAAAATTGAAACTGAGTAGAAGTTTCTACTTTTTAGTTTTTGAGATGTAATGTAATTGTTATGGCCTAATTCTCAAAAACACTAAATCTGAAAAGATCATAAATGTGAATTCTTGGCTTAAATCAAGATTAATCAATATTTAAGGCTAGGGACATATTGGAATAATTTAAAATAATTATAGTTTTTAGGGAAAAATAAATTTTAGACCTCACTATTTATCCAATGAGCTCCTAATAAACATGATATTAGTAGAACCAAAATGTAAATTTTTACATATAAAAATGAAAAATTCATAAGCACCACAATGTTATAAATATGATCAGATATAGTTTTTCCTGAAAAATAATATATATTGTTATCATATGATGAAATAAAATTAGTTAGTATCAAATAGATTGTGGAAGAAAATATAAGTCAAATAATTAAAAAGTGCTAGTAGTCAAATTGTTTAACTGGAATATGTGGAATGCCACTGGACTGATATTTCTATCATGTGTTATTATGAAGATAGTATAAAGAGGTTATGAAATATAATTTATACTATATTGTTTTTACTCTAAACTATTTCTTTATGTAGAGTATATTAGATAAGCCCTTATGAATAACCCATCATATAGATATCCATCTGACAAAAAGATTGTTCTAGCATACTCTCAGGACAAGTGGTGAGGAAGAAGTATATTCTAGATGGCATTGAGGTATGATATATTAAGTATATGTGTGAACACAACATTAATAATTTTTGATAAGGTTATTATATTTCTTTAGGAAATTGTTATTACATCATTAACCTCTTTGAGTAGAACATTCACTGTTAAATTATTATACATAAATAAAAGATAATGGATAATACCTTATACATATAACCAAATATAATGTTTTTTTTCTAGTGGATTATATGGTCATTTATTATGCCTAGACCACTCTATGAGTTATTTAATCTTATTGAGTTTTTAACATTGTAAATACTTGGGTTAATGTGTTTATTATCTTGTAGATGTTTTTGGAAAAGTCAAACATCGTTATTACTGCTTGAATTTAGTTTCAAAAAAATGTAATATATAGTAAAATGAAAACTGATTCACCCCTACCCCTTTCATTGGTGAAAAATTATTTATTTTTCCCTTTTTATCAATTGAATATCATTCCATATCATCCCAACATATATTTAATCATTTTTATCAATATTTTCTCAATCATTATTAATAATATTCTTATTGAAATCAAATATAATCCCTGCATTGGAATTTCAATATACCCCATTTCATTTTTCACCGTACTAAAGAAAATTATTTTACAAAATAGTGTGTTTGATGTTCATTATTTTTCCACATGTTTAAATATAATATACTATGTTTGAACATGTTACATTAAACTCATCATTAATAAAACATTTCTCCTATTAATGTTCAACATTTCAACATGAATCAATTTTGTAACTTATGATATCAAATAATCCATATCATTGAAGCCTTATTTTTTAAAATATAAGACTATTTATTCAACCCCTATGTAGAAATAAAAAGTTGACAAATTGGGGAACCAATCATGTATTTTATTTCTAGACAGGTGATATGCTTCTTAAAAATTTTTGTTTTTGGGTCCATTGAAATAGATTTATTAACAAATATTTATGTAACACTCAACTCTGTATAAACCTTTTAAAAATAAAACCTCAAATCGGCTAAATCCTAAAATTTTCATTAAAATTCATCATATCTTCATAATAATTATAACTAAAATAAATAATTTCCAAAAATTTGGTTTTCCTGCCTCATCTTATAATTTTAATGTGTTGTTAAAAAAATTTTTATTCAACATATTGATTATCTGAGAAACTCACTTAACATTTTTTCTAATTGAGGGGATGAACTGCTTCACTCAATATCATGTCCTTTTTAATAATTCCTGTTGATAATATTATTCCTTTTCCAACAATGATAAATTTATCTAAAAACTACTTCATTTATAACCCATAAGTTTCATACATATTAAACAAAATAATCAAATTAAGTATAATAATTAATAATATAAAATGATATTTTTTAATTAAAAAAGGTTGAGAGTATCCTATAAACATAAATAATTAATATTCTTATTTTTTAAATATTGATCTAATCATCTGGCATTTTTATTGAATATTTTATTATTTTCTTATATAAAACTCATTATGGAATAGATTCATTTTAAAAAAACTATGTGTTTGTATTTGCACTTTTTTTGTGAAATAATTATAACTTCCTCCCAAAACGCATTCCTCATATTCTCTAGTACATCAATATTAGATGGAATTAGTAATGTATAATTTTATAGTGTTTATAAATATTTATCATTCCTCCAACACAAAACTTTATATTTTAATACATCTTATATTCCTTTGGAATAAGAATTTTACATCCCCATCTAATTCATTCCTTATAAAAAGTTATTTTCTAACATTAATGTACATGTTTCATATTCTTCCACTTATCATTAATGGAATAAAATGTTTTTGGTGTCAATATAGAAATAAATTTCTTGAAGAAAACACTAAAGAGACATTGTTAATCAAATAAATATATGTTCAATTTTTTATTTTACAAAAATTAATACGTTGATGGAAATACTGATTTATTAAAAATAATCTTCTTACTTCATAGAATATTATTCTTCCACACAATTTCCATTAACCATTATTCTATAATAATCATCCTTGACTCATACCATCTTTATGGTAGTGACATGTTAAACTAGTTGTTTTGGGATCTTGTGAAAAAATCATCTAGAACTCCAACAATATACATTAAACCCCAAATTTCATGTTATTGTTGAATCTTATAGTAATAATATTCTTTTCTCCTTGAATGAATTAGAACCTTTATTCCACCATTTTTATTATGTTTCTTTATTTAAATCAACTTTATCTATCAATATTGTTGGGTACCATTTTTTACATTTTTCATCCTGGAAACCACCTGGTTGAGAATCAAATACTAAATTAATTATTGACATAGTGTCAATATCACATGAAAATATAGAAATAATTTTTACGAGTGTATCAATGGTAGTCCTCAATGTATATATGTATACTTTACCTTTATTCTCTAAAACATTTTGATAACATTCTATAATGGGAGTCAATGTATTATCAAATTTAAGTCACACATATTTTACCTCATGTATCTATTAATTATTTATATCATATTATTTATTTATATCATATAGATTTTTATCCTACAATGAAATATCCACCTTGTAATTTTTTATTTTCGTGATGATATGACACTAATTCAGATATTTATTTCTTTATTCTATTTATTATTTATTTACTCCCCTCCCAATATTGTAATTTTTTTAAGAGAAGGATGTCTCTTTAGTTCTCATCATTTATATAGAATAGATATATTCTTCTTCCATATCAATGATATATGTGTCATCATGTTTTATTATATGCTCAAAGAATATTATTTAAATTATGAGATACAATCATCTTAATTACTTAATGAGGATGAATTTCACCTTTATCCCATAATATCATGTTCCATACAAATATTCTCGAAGAATTATACTCCCTTATAGGATCCTTTATTCTAAACATCCTATATCAACCCTTCAAAATTTTTTCATTTACATATTCATTATTATTTTTATCAAATTTACGGTTTCGATATTCAATGGAAAAAAGAACTATAAATCATAAAATTGATCATTTAATAAGTAATATGTAGTTGAATACTCATCACTATCTAATTATATTCATGACTTTAAGGTATATTGATTTATTATTCTCTTCAATTTTATTATAATATATTTTTGAATAATTGATAGATTCAACCTTATTCCCCATTATTTACCGTGGACATATATGTGATTTATATGAAATGTTATCCATTTAATCAAATTTTAATTATTATTAAATAATATTAATTTCATTTTCACACTATTTATTATATTTGGCAATGAAAAAACATGAATTAAATTTAATAATACAATTATAATTACAAATTTACCCAAAATATTATATTTATCTTGAAAATATATGAATCACCATTATTCATTCTTATTATATTTCGTTTAATATTTTTTAAACATTTTTTATCAATTCATTAATTGAATTAATTATGTGTTCACCTAAAAAAATTATTTTAAAAAATTATTCCATCCCAAAAAATTTAAAATGAAACACTATTTGATAAAAAAAAATTTATTTCAAATAAATAGTTATGAAAAATATAATATATATCATTTTCAAAAAATATTGTTTTATTTAAAAGAATGGAAATTCAATTTTGAACTTTATAATTTATATTATTATTATATAGGTCAATCCCAATGAAATACATAACTATTTTTCCATATATTAAAAAATTAGATGGAAAAGGCCCATATATACTAATAAAATTTTTATAGAGAAATTTATGGTTAATATTTTAGTAAATATCATGTTATTTTTAATCAAATTTCCCATATTTACATTTACCTTTTTGATAATAAATTAAAACTAATGCAACTAAAAATGGCCAAAAATAAAAGACATATATTTTCCAAATATAGGCATTCCAATTAAAAAAGTAATCAATTATACATGATACAATTTATAGAAGTTGAATAATTTAATTGTAATTAAACAGAAAAAGCATGATGAAATGAGTTTTTTTTAATCTAATTAGTTCATTGAAAATAGGATTATACATTAATAATATGTTTTGTAATATTAATTATATGAATTTCAATGAATAAATAATTAAATATGTAATTTATGAATTTTATTTAAATAATTCCTTATTTTGGGTTATTTTAATAAAAAATGGGAAAAACATGAATATAAAAGTATATGTTAGAAAATGGCACTTTTAAGAACAACAATGAGTTTTTTTTTAAAAAAAACAATAAAAATCACAATTTAAATAAAATTATTAAAATTATTCTAAATGAATTAATCATATTTCACACAATTAAAAATTAAAAAACATAATTAAAATATTAAATTAATTTATTTAATTAAAATAAATTCATATTTAACATAAATAATTATTTCTAACTATTCACCAAAATCCCAATAATTAAAAAAAATAAGATAACATCAGCCATAGTATTTAATTCGATGATTTAGAAAATTATAAATTTTTTATTAAATAAATTTTTTCAATTTAAATTAGATAAATTATAATATTAATTCAAAAAAACAAAATAATAACAATTTTTTATGATGGAATTTTATTTTATTAAGAGAGTTACATTGATAAAAGTATAATGCTTATTTTTATGATTATTCAATAAATAATTATTTTCCCTGAACACTATATGGTTTTTTAATTTGGATAATACCATTTAATTCAAATAATTATTATGTCTATGTTATAATAATAACATTTAAATAATAATATTTTATTGATCAGTTATGTTTAGTGATGTGCGTTATATATGATGTTGAACATATTGTTTTTTTAAATAGTAGTACAAAACTCTCCACCATTAAATAAATTTAAAATATAAAATAATAATATTATATTATTTACCAAGAATTTTAAATTTATTGTATATTTGTTGAAATACCTCATTCTAAAAGGAGTTCATAATATATTATCTTGATATGAGGGAATGAAAAGTTCTAAAGAAATCTGGAATAATCCCAAACTACGTTTATAACTATGAAAAGATAATTACGTAATGAAAATATGGAAATGAATGAGAAACTGAATTTAAAATAATTATTAATATTTATAGATAACATTGATCATAATAATGTGAATTTTATTGATAAATATAAAAACAATAAACATATAAATATATGTAGTGTAAATAAGGCCATTGATTCATCCAAAATCAAGGTACTGGGGTAATATTTTTGTTTCAAGATACATTTCCTATAATTAAATAATTTCATTACAATAACTAAATATAAAATAAGGAAGATACATAGACGAAATGGAATATCTTATTATTTAATTAATTTCAAGAATTTATCATTTTACACAAAATGATGAGTATTCAAGATGGTAATTATTGAATCCTGAAGAATTAAAATTAACTTCTATTGGGTCACATAATTCAAAAAAATACATTAAAAACCAATTCCTCATTTCATTGGATATGAAATAGAATTTTTTTTAAATGATATGATTGTTTAAAAAATGAATACACCTTCCTATAATGAAAAATACATTAATCTATAAAATTTAGTAATAAAACCAATGATTATATTAAATCATTACCTAAATAAATAACCTAATATCTTAAATAAACCCAATCACATCAACACAAATAATTCCTTAAATTAAATTTGTTTCTTGTTACATTTTTCTTACACCATAAAAAGCTTAATAGTAGTATTACCAGATACTCCTTTATGATAAACCCAATTGGTTTATAAACCTAAACAAAATAAAACATCTCCGGAAACAAGATTAATTATCTTATAATTAAAAAAAATATCCTATAAAATATTTCCAGAAAAACAAAATATGTTTCATTGTTCCATTTTTGTAAAATAAATTCCATACTAACCAGGATATCACAATGTCCTGTGGTTGGACCATCACACTTTCCTCCCTTCGATTTTGGGTTCAAGCCATACATACTTCATAGATGAAATGGAATTTCACATGGAACATGTCTTTTAATTTTTCAATATGAATATTAATATAATTACTATGTTGTTCTGAAAAATATATTGTAAATCCTAAAAAAACATTGATCATCAAATAAAATTTCAAACTCAATGTTATTAACAAGAACAAACTTACGTATAAAATTAAATAATCAATAACTAAATAATCATTAGAGATCATATTAAACCAAATGGGTAGTAATATTGTTAAAAAAATTTCAATAAAAATCATTATTCCATAATTAAAACTTTCTTCAAAACATATACTAATAAAAAGTGTTTTATTCTCATAAATGATTAAGAAATATCCAAAACTAGGTTGATATACCATATAAAAAATCTCAAAAAGGGGAGTCTATGTAATTAAACATATGATCATTATTTAAAATATCATACCACGAAACATTCTCATTATCCCAAATCACTATAGAATATCCTAGGTTTCCATAGGCTCAATTCTCTCTTTCATTGTAATGGTATATAGGGAAAATGAGAATTAACCTGAGAATATCTCTTTAGAGTGTCGAACATGGTGTGCAATAAGGGAACAATCATTATAAAAAAGGATCATGGCTGAAATATACTCATCCAAATACTTTACATTGTTATTTACCAAATATGAATATATTCCAAAACCTTTCACACTCGTTGTACATTTGAAAATATGTATTACTATGAATATTGTATAATCTCTAGTATACTAAAATATTACATTTTTAACCTATATATATTATTATCAAGAAATTATTTCATTGGGTGATGTTCTTTAATCTATGATTTCCAATGTATATTTCCCAATGTTTTTATAGAAACTAATATTATACAAACTGTAATAAACCCAAAATTGGTATCTTATAACCTATTATTACATTATTACATGGGATGTAGATACACATAATGAATGAAGGATGAAATTAATAGTTTATTATTCTGGTTAAACTATATACATACATCATTCAATCAATAAATTTGATAACACAAAAAAATATTGAATGTAAATATCTTGTATCCTTGAACTCATTTAATGATAACTTCTCCACATAATATGGAGAATGAATAAAATAATGTGAGATTAGTTCCTCAAATAATGTTATGTTGAGAAGAATATATCATGAGTAATTTAGGGATAATAAATATGGTATGTTTAATATAATCAGACACATTCTATTTAATCAATAACATGAAAATGAAGAATAATATTGAATGAGGAAATAAAGATCATATAAAACCATATAAATAATCACATTATCTTGAAATATATCCATGGATTTTATATCTATTTAAACAAATACATAGAAATCTAAAATAAATTTCATATTAAAGAACTGTAAAGTTATGGACATTATAAACATACGTTCAAGGCCTTATGCCAAGAAAAATTAAACATATAGACATTCATTTTCAAAAACTAGCATACCAAATGTTAGTACTTTCACTATTAAATATATCATAAACCATCATGAAAAATAATATATATGGTATAATTAAATTGTGTACCCAGTGTAATATATGAAAATTAATGGGTTGTTATCATTTATGAATAAACAAACTTCAAAAAAGATCATTTATCAAATATTGAGGAAAAATACATTTTTTCATTGAAATTTATTTCAAAAAACTATATTTAATAAAATTAATAGGGTAAAATTATCATTGAAATGATACATGGAAGCATGGAAAAGAACCATATATGAATTGAGTGGTCATAAGGCATGAAAGTTTTTTTATTTTGAGTAATTAATATAATTATTTTTCTTAAAATTATGGTAAAAATTTAAAAATTACCTCTTTTAGAAAGAAATAGAAGATACATTTTAAAACATTATCTAAATATATAATCATGGTTACACATGTATTTAATAATTTATTAGAGAATAGTAAAAATATAAAAATAATATATAGAAAATATAGACATAGAATAAAATCATTCATGACCATGTATAAATATATTGATTTTTTGTAAAAACATTATTTTTTCACCTTGGGTAAAAATGAGACAAAAAAATTAAAACTATAATTTCATGATATTTCTAGAGAATAAAATTTTAAATTTTTTAATCATATATTAATCTTATAATGAACCCAACGGATACATAAAACAAAAATAAACACCTGAATATTTATAATATTGCGAAATAAACAGTTTCCATTTTTTTATATTTTTAATAATAATCCCCATGATATAAATAACATAAAATTAATTTTTAAACATAATGAATATAAAGATAATAATTATATGTCATATCAAAGGGGATTTATTTACAATAGATGAATGAAGCATGTGTTGACTATAACATACATCAACTAAAAACCATATTGATATGACAAACCATTAAAAAATAATTTAATCAATGTATTAGATTATCAAAGAAATGATTATGTGTGAAAATTTTAAATACACCAATTTTTTTTAAATTAACATTAATAAATTCAGTGATAGTTTAATACAAAATTATGGACCAAAGTAGTAAATTCATTATATATATAACATAATGAATTAAAATGTAGTTAGGAAACCCCTTACCACTTGGTTACGTTCCATTCGACCCCCTAGAATGAAATGATTTCAATTGAAACATTAAATTTCATGAATTATGATTAAATCATGACATTTAATGTTAAATATAGAATATACACTGTATAAAATAAATTTCTGCATAAATTTAAAATACTAATCAATTATATGAAATTTATATGAAAATGATTACCTCCAGTCCCACTCACAATGTATATTATTATTTTCCCAAAAAATAAATTTATATTAATTATATAAATTTTAGAACTTTTTTTCATTATTATTTATATTCTTTTATTTGGATTTGGATTTATATTTATTTATATTGTTAAATAAATTCATGTTAGACATTATGATGATATTCAGATCATATGAACAAAATTCTTCTTATAGTTAGACTAGTTTAAATGTGTTTACATTTCCTTTATTAAAACCTAGAATTCTCAGTCATGGATATTACGACCTTTTGATGAATATTCATTACATTACACAAACATATTCATATATACCATAATAGTTTTGTGCCATTAAATCAAGGAACTCAATCTTCTAAATTCTTGAAATATATTTAGTGTCTCCCATAATTATCATCCCATTAAAACCTATTCATTTTTATACCCTACTTAAAACCAATTTCTGTAGTCTTAGGTAATGGAATGCTAATAGAGAATAGGATATGATGCTTTGTAATGGTAATCAAGGGCGATAAATAAGTATAACATGAGCATAAGGGTTTGATTACATGACCATAACAATTAAAAACCATACCCTACACATCATAGATCATTATTTTGATTCATAAAATAATGATTGGTTCGTAATAATTCCTGAATCATAATAAAATCAAATAACAGGAGCCATGAGAGCATAAAAACTGGAACAAGATAAGGATTCATGTCATACATGTCATCTTATAACATTGTTAACATGTATAAAAAAATTGGTTCACTCATTATATTATGGAAAGAACCTCATTCTTTTTCTTAAACTTATAGACATGTAACTATGTTAACTCATAATATAATGGACATAAAATAAAACTCCATACATAAAATAGTAAGCCTGAAATAATTTTCGTTCATATAATTATGAAAATGTAATCAGGTTCACATATAACATTTTATACATGACATGTAGCTCAACCAATAACATCATAGTTGTTAAGGTTCACTCCCAATACTATCAAATAATGAGAATTTAAATAAAAAACTAGGTTTACTCTTTATTTAGGTGTTATATATCTCTTGATATATATATATATATATATTTATTTAATTCATTTGAGGGAGTTACAGGTCCCACCCATCATGTAATAAAAATCATTCACATGTTTTCCAAATGACCATTAAAAATTAGTTTATGATAGCCTATGAAATTAAATGGGTTTCATAAACATTTCATCATATCATAACATGTGGAAAAGATAAAGGGTTCATAATCATTTCTTTATATCATCATAGAATTCCCCATGAAAAAAATAAGATGGTTTCAAAAGTGTTTTTATATTACTCATGATGAGAATCGTGATTCATAAAAACATTTTCATCATAAGCACATACCACATAGAGGAAAAGTAATAATTTTATCCTTGTATAGTAAACCTATTAATAAATTAGTTACCTCAAAAGATGTTATTTTACATGGAAAATTATTTGGAAAAGATAATTGGAACCTTTATTCTAGAAAAAATAACATTTCATTATAAATCAATTTTTAATTTTTTTTAAATTATTTCATTGAAAATAATCATCAAAACATATAAATAAATAATTAAAAATAATTTAAATGTTTTTAGGGAAAATATAATTTCAACAATAATTTTTTTAATTCATATAACATTTTAAATATTTATTTTAAATGACATTGAAAACAATTGAATGTTGATTTATAATGTTTTTAGATCATTTCATGAAGAAAATATATTTTCCCTTATTGAATTTTTTTATTAAATCTGAAATAATTATTAGAAAGCATACTTTTCAAGGAAAAATACATTTCAATTGAGATGATAATTGTTTTAAATACAATATTTGAACTCATGATTACAAATATAGTGGCAAATTATGGTAAAAATTTTATTCTCAGGAAATAAATAGAGTAGAATAAATTTTAATATTTCATTGAGATATAGATAATATTATTTCTTCGTCAAAAGAATAATCATAAACAATCCGGAAAAACAATGAGACGGTAACATAAAACAATTACATATTTTGTAACAATAAAAAATTATCCCCAACAAAGAATAACAAAAAATTAAATAAAATATATCTTGAGGATAAAAAATAATTATAACACTAGTAAATCACATTTTATATTCACCTTATGAATTAATTGAGGTGGATAAAATAAAAGACGTCTCAAAGAATGAAAATTGAGACAAAAATCCCTTACTGCATTAGTACAATTTTGAATAATAATCCCCAAATGATATTAATATAAAATGAAACATTAAAAAAATCAAATATATTAATAATATAACCTTTAAAATAATAAGTGTATATAACACAAAAAATAATTGAGTCTTGAATTCACATATATCTCCCAAAAAATACTAAAAATCCCTTATCTTATGTCATGACAGCCTTCATAAACATTAAAAACACATTTATTTAAAATATATGATTATTATACATTTATAAGAGATACATATTCATATATATCATTATATTTATGGTTTGTAGATGACATTTTATTACATGTCCATTAAACCATTCATGTTAATGTTATGTTTCAAACATTATTTGATTTTTTTTCAGGTAGGTTTTTAATAGTTATTTATATTATAAAAACATCAATAATGGTTTAGTAATATTTATAATTTTTTCCATTATATTAATATATTATATATTTATCTTATAAATTTTAAATTTATCCCATAATATTTAGAGATAGATAATGAAATGAACTATTCTTGGAGATGGTAGGTCATACGTACACATGAATGTGGTTTCTATTTTCATATTAGATTCGATGATATAAAGTGAAATGTTATATTCTCTTTTAATAAATAAATTTATGCCATATTTATGAAATAATATCATTAAAATCATCTTTATTACTTTCTATTTAATTATTTAATGAATAACATCGCTTGGTTAGGAAATTTTCATCCATAAACACATGTTTCCTTATCTTATTCCAAAAAAAATTAATAATGAATTTATATTTTTTATAATGATTAAATTAGAATAATAATATAATTAATATAATATATAATTTTAAATATTATAAATATAAAAATACTTTATAGTCTTTAATAGAACAAATAGTGAAATTGGATCTTGAGGCGGTAGTTTTCCATACCTAAGAAAGATTATATCATTAAACATTTGATGGAATTGAAGATGGTTATAGTTTATTACCTTAAAAAACATATCTGAATATATAATATAATTTTCTTATTATATAATCATGTTATAATAATATTTTAATGAAGAGTAGTAATATATAAAACAAAATCACTCGTTTATGAATGTTTCCACTTTTTCGTGTACCCCTTTTAGTTTTTCTCCAAAAACATTTCATTATGGATTTGTAACTAAAACATGTATTCCAAAATTAGATGATTGAATATAAGATGTGTCTATTTTATGTTTTTTTGAGCAAAACGGTATGATGTTTTTTGTAAGTGAGCAGTGTAGATTCCCTTTTATAATAGAGGAGGAGTGACACTTTTTTAAATCCTAAATGTATTAACAATTAGGGTAAACTATTATAATATATCCAAAAAAAATTATTCAATATTGGATTTTAGGTTATATTCAGTCGATACAAACCATGAACACATTAAATAGGAAAAAGGTCTAAGGAATGAAATGATAATAAATATGTTTATTTTATGTGGTCTTGGATTATCTTGACTGAATATTCCCTAATATCCATTATTGAACTATATTTAGGATATATAATAATAGTGTCTCCTAATTGTTAATAAATTTAGGATTTACAAAAGTGTCACTCCTCCTCAATTATAAAAGGGCATTCATACTGCTCACTTAAAAAAGTCATACCTTTTGGCTCAAAAAAACCACATAATGACATTTTTAGACAATATAAATTTATTTCAATAAACAAATTAAATCAAATTCGACAAATTCCATTCAAAAAAGTGGTATAATTTAATTTATAATAAACTCCCAAAACATGATGAGAAAACAGGGTTCTAAAGAAAAAATGATCATATGGTTACATATTTTAATATGTTCTTCAAATTAAAAATTGATTCCAATACGTAAAATTTATTAAGTAGATATATATTTTAATTAATTTTACATTAAAACCAAACTGAAATAAAAATTTGTTATATAAATAATTTAAATTTAAAAAAAATTTCATTTAAAAGTCTGTATATTTTACTATTATTTAATAAATGAAACCTTTATAAATATTTCCCAAACTTTTTTCTAAGATAATTATTATATTATGATTTCAAAATTAATTATACTATGTAAAATTAATTTTTAAATTGTTAAAAATAATTTTAAAATAATGTTCATTAAATGCAACGTATCTAACTATTTTTTTTATGAAAATACAATTTTATTTGTAATTTTGGATTAATTATTATATCTTTTCAAGAAAATATATCTAATAATATTTCATGTTTTGATTAAATATATAATATATAAATTTCATTTAAATAATTCTCAAAAAGAGATTCAGTTTATCTATTTAATTTAAACATGATTTCCTATATAAAAATATTCCTTATAATATAATTTCATTATTTTGAAAATGATTTATTTTTCATTTCATAATAATTAGCCACATAATAATTTCTTATATAAAATGTTTAAACATTATATTTTAATAATTTATTTAATTCTACTAAATTTCTACATTCCAATGTCTAGGTGATAACTATTATATTAATGAATAACGTTTTTGTAGTATGTCATTTTTGATTTAAACATAATGTTGTGTATATTGAATTATAATCTTAATATTGTTTATATCAAAAGACAAACATAGTGATGTGTGTAAGACAAGAAAAACTCATTGTTATGTGTAACGAAAATTCTCAAAAGGGTTAATTTTTTAAAAAATTCATTTTCCCAGAATCTCAAGGTGTTACATTCCACCCTCAATAAAAATAATTTCTCCCAAGATATTTTTCTCTGTCATTAAAGGATTAACATTTGAAAATTAAAACCCATATCCTAAAAATTATTACTAAAAAAATCACATAAATTATTTTTTATGTTTTATAGTATTCTATAAAAACTCGTAATATGTTTCTAAATAGGTGAACATATTTGGGAGTTTAAGAAATGGGTATTGTGGAGAAAAATAAGACACATATACAGAATAAGAGTGATAGAGAACATTGATCATGGAAAATTAGGTGTTCTTGAGATTCTTATTGACCAATGAATCATAAATATATATTTATTTAGTGGAATATTTGACTCATATTAAATGGATACACTAGGATGCCATTTTTTTTCAAGATCTTCTTCCTAGAGTTAAATAATTTTCACAAGAAGACATACTTATTTAATTTTACTACAATTCATAATAACAATATCACCCTTCGGTGGTTCCATTAACAATTGGTACTTCATATCCCTATGAAAATAGGGATTTATTTATTTTTACTAATTTAATAATAGATCATAATATCTAAAAATAGAATGACAATTAATTATTCCAAAAATTATTTGTCATTACCAGAAAATAGTTTTCACTATAATGCATAAAACATTATATGGGGAGGTAATACATTAATCTATAGAACATAATCTAATGTTTATCAAAAACCATTAAAAAATTAATAACCATATAACCCTTCTATATTTTATAATTTATAAATAAATACCAAAAAATTGTAAAAATAAACATAACATTAATCCCCCAAATATCATTAACTATATCTTAATGATCACATGAAAAATATAACAATATCTTCTCAAATATTATCTTAAAGAATGTTAATAACCAGAATTACTATAAAACCTCAGTGAAGAAGATAAACAATTCCACGTTACTTGATTAAAACAATATATTATTGAAAATATTCTTTAGATATAATAACACTATAAAATCCATCAATGATAGCGTAAACCAATTTGTCAACAAATCCATTATTAGTTATAGGGTATTCTATATTATCCAATTAAAATTATCGATGTAATTCTTATCTTTATCCAAAATTAACACCATTTTATCAACCTCTTACTCATAATAATGGTTATCTTTCCAAAATAATGAGTTCCCATTAAAGTAATAAATTTAAATTAAATCTTTTTTTTGTTTCATTAGAAGAATTCAATATATTTTTTAATATCCTTAACAAAAAAACATATTAAGTCAATCCATATATGTTTCATGATTTATATAATATAATAATTTAATTATAATATATAAATATAGTAATCATTACCCCAAATCATTAAGCCACTAACTTGGGTTCATTATCATATTACTTAAATCATATTTCCTTTCACAATACAGTTGTAGTCAATTCATCATCCAAATGTGAAAAATTAATCAAACCACTTTTCTGATTCTCCTCATTAGATATCCCCCCTAGGAAACTTATTATCATAATTCCCATACTTTCAACAACTAATGATTTCACCCATTGATAAAAAACTAGTTAGGAAAATATTTCCACTCATATTTCACACTAACTATGTAATTTTCATCCTTCATCACAACACATAAAACATATTATGATCCTTTTGGTAAATTACTATTTGTGCTTCTTCCGGCATCCATTACATATTGGAAACAACATATCTTATATTCCTTGGTTTTCATTTCAAAAAACTCATATCATCCTCTAACCTTCTCTTCTTTGGTGAGTCTAACAGTTGGTTATAGTGTACATTGTTAATTATTTTCAATTATATTGGACTAGGCATAACCAAAACATCCATCAATCAAGATGTTATATAATTTGAATTATCATCCTAAAATTTCCCACAAAATTCGATGTTAACTTAGATTATTATGGTTTCTTACACAGAATAATATGAAAAACACTATTTGAGGAACATTGTTCATATTGGAAGAACACATAATCATGAAAATTCACTTATAGTATGACTAAATAATGAAAAATTATTTTAAATATATAAAAACATAAGATTAAACTATTTCATCCATGATCATCATCTATTAAAATCCATCATGATTGATTGTTAAGTGTTTTTGAATATCCATATGGACTATCAAACTAGATGTATAATAAGGCCCATTTTCATTCACTTGGTGATGATAGAGTCTAGCACAATGCATCATTTTTAATATTATTTCATATTCATAACACTTTTTGTAATCCACATGGACAATTATTTTACAAACTTGGATATAATTACAGAGAAATTCATTACTCTATCCATTACCAAAATTATATGCAATTATCCTATGCATTGGTTCATCCTTACACTTATCTAAATAGATATCCCTATTAATATCCTTATAAATATATATACGGATTTTTCAAAAATAATTCATCCTATTTTACAATGGTTAAAAAAATATCCTCTGATACCACCTATAGTGTCTCAGAATATCATACATAGATATTATATCTTTTATATTAATATTAATTACATTTCATAATGACATTCCTAAAGACCATAATAGTTTATTTATGTTTCAATAATTAAACACGTTATTCTTTATTAATTAGATATTATGAATGGATATCATAAAGATAACTCCATTAAATACATATTACAGATATACCATATATAAAAACATTCTTAATAACCCATGGGAATAGAAACAAATGAAATGGTGAGCTATGCTTCTTAGTAAGGGTAAATAAGGGAGATATATAATCAAAAAATGAAAATAAGTTTATTTGAGTAGAATCATAATATTTGAAAACCATAACCTGCATAACGAATATCACAATCTTGTTTCATGGAATTAAGATTAGTAGTTCATAAGAAATGAATCATGAGGAAATTAATGGACATGATCCCCAAGAGAATAAAATTGCAATGAGGCATGGATTTTATTCATTGGGATCAATATATAATATCATGAAAATCTATGAATATAAATAGTTTCACTCATTTTGGTAAGGATAAAAATGAAACCCCTATCATAAATTTATAGACACGTAACTAGGTCTACACTTAACATTATGGACTTGAAATACAGGTCTATGTATAACATTGGGAATATGTAATCAGGTTAATACATATAAATGTGAAAATGTAGTCAAGTCCAAATATAGATCACAATATTCAATATCCACAACCATGAACATTGTACCAGATAATGTAAAATACTAAACCAGGTTCAATCTAAATCCCCATACTGTCTATCTCATAAGATATAAATATTTTCAATAAAATTGTAGTGAGATATAGGTCCCGCCAATAACATCATGAAAATCATACAAAAGGGTTCTATAACATCATAAAACATTTATTATATCATAACCAATGAAATGAAATGTGTATTATAAGTATTTTATATAATAATATGTTATGCAAAATAGTATTGTTTCATAGTATTTCATCATTTAATAATAGAATATGCTGTTGATAACGAAGAATGTTTATTATGATTTTTTTCATTGTATAACCCAAAGAAGAGAAACATGTTTCATATAAATATTTTCATCATAATAATAATACAATATGAAAAAAATATTACAATGGTATCGATGGATAATAACACATATAATTCATAAGTAAAATAAATTGTGTAAACTTAGAAGGAATATTTTCTAAAAAAATATTAAATATTAATGAGGGGAAAAATTCCATAAAAGATATCTTTTTATAAAAAAATAGAAATCATTTTCATTAAAAATAAACATGAAATACTAAAAAGGATTCATTAAAAATATTTTAAAACCTATTTCTAGGAAAAACCCTTTCTAAATTGAGAGAACATTTTAATAAAAAAAATGATAATAAATTTATTTGAAAATTACATTGAAAAAATATTAAATAATAATTGAATTTTTTTTTTAAAATTATATATTTTCATTTAATTACACTTTTAAAAAAAATTATGGAAATATTTTTTAAAATATAAATTTTTTATGGAAATCTGTTTTGGATTGAATAAATGGGTTTCCTTAAAATACATATTTAAATTATTAAGTACAAAGAGTTAAGAAAATGAGATGAAAAAATTTATTCTCAGAAATTAAACATATTATAATATAATCCAATATTTTTGTTTGATATATAATATAATTTATCACCCTTGGGATTATAATCATACACAATTATAGAATATGATGATATTGTAACATAAAAATGAGACCAATTTACTAAAATTGAATCACAATAACAATGAAGGATTAACAAAAAATTGGATATATATACTTTCATAATGATAAATAGTATCATTATATCACATTTGAAAGGGGATTTATATACACTTCATTATTTAATATAGGTGCATAACATAACATACGTTTAAAAGAAGGTAACATTATATAAAATTCCCTTACACCTATGCTAATATTTTGAATATTATTCCCCAATGAATAATAACAAAAAATGAACCATAAAATTTCATGATAATATTGAAATTAATGATATAAGAAGTATAAAGAGTAGTGTATGATCCAATTAAAAGAAACACAAGTTCAATTTTTATATGTCCCCTGAAAATGAAATATATAATTGATGTCCCTTCACTCATATATTAACGTCCATCAAGAATGTACAAATGTCCTAAAAAATAAATTTATTATCAATATATTATATAAAAATATTATTATATTTCATAACAATATTTTTATGACCATTTATTACCCGTTTAATAATAATTACATATTAATGTCATGTTTTGGTCAAGGAATGCTTTTTTCATGTTTGATTTGTTTATTTATTTATTTTACACTTCCATAAATAAGGATTTGATAATATCTAAATTTTTTACTACGATTTATATATAATATAAAATCATTAAATCCTTATTTAGAATAATCTATAATTTTTTCATATAAAAATAAAAATTTACCATCATGGAGACAGATTGCCTTACGTAAGCATGAACACGATTTCTATTTTAATATTGAATTGAATTAATGAATGTTAAAATATATATCATAGATGAATAATAATTTTATGTCATATATATAACATATTTTCATTAATACCATTCTTATTACCTTTCATGTAAAGAGTAGATGAATCACACTGCATTGTGTGACGGTTGTCTATTGTACACGTGCGAGGCACTATCATATTCACAAAAAATTGAAAGAATAAATATATATGATTAATAATGATTTCAAAACAATGATAATGCTATAAATATCATATATATATATATAATAAAACTATACTTATAATAATCCGTTATATGTGGGAATAGAAAATTTAATAACATCTCTTCGTCAGGTGAATGTCTGATGTACACACGAACGATGATTTTTTATCCAATTTGATGGAAATAGAGAAGGTTGTAGACTATAAAAATAACATTAAAAAATTCAAATACATATAAGCTTCTATGATTATCATATAATAATTTTATAATATTTATTTATGTATGTCAGTAAATATATAAATCAATGAATGCTCATTAATGACTGTTTTCACTTATTCAGGTATCTGATTTGGATTATTCTATAACAATAATAGGTTGGATTTATTCACAAAAAATGTTTCCAATATGAGATTGTGGTATTTTAGAAGTAATTTTGGAATATGTATTTTTTCTAAAAATGGCACAAAAGTATTTTGAATGTGAGGCGAGTGAGTTCCCTTCTAAAAATGAGGAGAAGTGGCATTTTTTTAATTACAATATATATTCACTTTTTGGGTGTATCCCTTTCATAATATGAATAAAATGAAATAAATAATGTATTGTAATTATTATTTAGTCAATAAAAACATCATGGAAAAAATAACCCAATTTTTATCATTTTATCCTTAGACATTATGTGTACTAATTTTTATCATTTTATTTTTTACTATAGTAGCTTGTATATTTGTCTTTACCAATGTAATTTAACATTTAACAGTAAATTTAAAATATAGTTAGAAGATAATTTTGACTATATGATTCCAAATAAAAAATAATTTCACTTTAATCAAAACATATTTTAGGGTAAAATTAATTTTTATGAATACACATGTTATGATCAAACACTCATTTTACCATTAATCATTATGATTAATTGTAAAAATATTCAATAATTATTATTTTCAGAAATTATTTATTATTATGAATTAAATATAAATTATATTTATGGAAAATAAGAAATCTATATTTCTATATTCTATTAATATAAATGTGATAATAAAATTGAAAATTAATCTAGTATAAGTGTCGAGAAAGATGATTTTCATGGAAACAAATGTTTTCCTATTTCCCATGTTTTTATATCTAATTTCAATATGTAATTTATTAAAATAACATAAATATTTTCATATATATATATTTTTTTAAAATAATTTTACTTTTAATATAATTTAAAATATATTGAGACGTTTTTAATAATCTAAACTAATTAGTAGTTTTTTATTAAAGATATTATATTTCAATATTTATTAATAAATTAAACATTTCATAAAAATTAATAAAAATTTCCACAGTAAAATATTTATATTCAAATTTTAAAAATAGTGTTTATTTTTAAAGATAAATTTTATATGAATGGTAGAAATTATTTTTAAAATAAGTGTGACAAATGTGACAAATTTTTTTATAGAAAATACATTTTTAAACATAAAATTTCATTATTTGTTGTAACTTGTCTAGAAAAAACATAACATGAATATTTAGAAGTTGATTGAATTTATAATAAAAAATTTAATTTAAATAATTCCACAAAATTGGATTATTTATTTTATTTAGGTAGATGATATTTTTAAATAAAATTATTTCTAAAAAATGACTTCTTTTATTTTAAAATGGTTTTTTGTATCATTTATAATTATTTCGTAAAATAAAAATATATTATAAATATGTGTTTAAACCTCATATTTTATTAATTTATGTAATCATATTCGTATAATACATTCTAATGGATAGGTGGTAACTGTATGCAACCGAACATAATCATAACTTATTTGAGTGATTTTGAATTAGGATTCACATATAAGGATATTTTGAGTTTATAGTTTCATTTAATTAGGAAGAATATATATATGATAATTTCTTTAATTAACTAGTAGAGTCTAAAACATATAATTCACTTTTTCCACTATAGAAACCCTATTAATAACTATTTTATTTTGAGACACATCTGCAATTCATTCATAATGACATCTTTTTTTTAATACATATATTATGACCTATGAAAATTATTTTAAAAAATGGGTTGAGCATAACAAGACCAATAGGGGTTACTAAAAGATGGAAAAACTATTAGTCTCTTGAAAATATGTACACCCAGGGATAATTTATCCTAAAATAATACATTCAAAAATTAATAAATAATAAATAATTTCTAATGAAAAAATAAGTTCCTTTTTTAAACTACTTTTTATCAAAATATTATTATAAAACCACAGAAATCACAAAAAATATATAAAGTTAACATGGGACATAATTATACATAAATGGAAAAACCATATGGCTGACTTCCACACATGTGATCCATAAAAATAGAATATCCATACAGCTAACATCAATACCCAATACATTGGAGGTTATAATGTAAAAACTCATTATTGGTTTATCATGGAACCAGTCGTCATTGTTTTATCACATAACCACCTATCAATAGTCAATGTAACGTTATATAATCATAACACATAAAAGACTACAATTTTCTACATTTCATAGATAAAATTTTACTTTTAATAAGAATTAATAATTTCAAAATATTGAAATAACAAATTAATTATCAATACCTTATTCATTATTAAAATACCCAGATAAGAGAACAAGTTATTTATTTTTCATTTAAAACATTATGTCTTTTATAGGAATCCAAATATAAAATAACTATTACAGAAAAAGAGAATTTGTTGTCACAGTATACGTTAAAAACAATTTTTTCTCATTTTGTGAAATTAGTAATATAAAAATATTTCATTTTAATACCATTGAATGAAATTAATCATAAAAGGGGTTAATTTTACACCATATAAAATAGGGTGGTGTATAACATAAAAGTATTCCTTAAATAAAAGAGATTGGAATGAAGTCCCTTGCCTCGAGCCAAACTCATGTCATATGTTCTTCATATATAGTAATAAGAATAATATTTTAATTTATATTTTATTTAGATCATTTTCAGGTTTATTATTCCTTTTATATCACTTATTACCGTGTTATAAAAATGAAATAATTATTCATGGTCATATAGGATGTGTTATCAATTTTCGGTACATAATTTGAAAATGAACATTGTTTGATGTCAATAGTCCAGTTGGTCATATCTAAATCATCTGTAGAATAATATTAATGAAATAATGTTAAAATTTATATATCAATTAATATTTTAAATCAAAGCATTAATTATAGTAATAAAAAATTAACAAATTATATCAATGGAGACAGTAGTCTGTATGTATGCAAGAGTAACATTTCCCATTTTTCATTAACAGTTAGCTAATGAGGGAAATTTCATTTTATTTTTTCATAATGATCATTATATAATTAACATCCTATTATTTATCTATATATACTTATATATTTCATAAAATAGGTTTGTTTAATAAACAAATCACATCACTTTGAGGATGTGATTGTTCACACATATCCATGTATGATGTTATCAATTTCATGTTCATGGATTGTTAAAAAATAATTGATATATTATTATAATATAAATTTAGATATTTCAGGAAATTAACATTTGAAAATTAATTCCATTAATATATCAATTCATGAGAGAAGGTTATGGATAACATAATCATATTGTTTCGTGGCGGTGATAGTTCAGACATACTGATGAATGATTAATTCATTTCCCATTTAATTGATGTGGAGATGGATTTAGGTTAATATATTAACATAATTTTTTTTATATATTTAGAATACTATGTTTTTTATCTAATAATGTTTAGTGACTATTTTATGAAAGAGGGAGATGAAATAAACTTTAATTAAAACAGTCCCTTCCCTTTAGATGATCACCTTGCACAACAACACAACAAAACTAATGAGGGTTTTATACTTAAAATAAAGACCCTATATTGTAGGGAGATATTCTAAAATGGGTTTTTGGTAGATATTGGATAAAATATGTTTTTTATGTGTACATAATAGAGTGCAATGTGTTCCTTTTATAAGAGAGGGGTGAGGAACCCTTGAAAATTCTTAAAATATATAATTAATATAAAATATTTTTTATCATAAAATAACTCCAAACTGTTTTTTTAAATATAAAATGAGTATTGGTTGAAATATAGTCATCTAATAATTTTTGGGCATGTATTTATTTTATATTAGACCTTCTCATTTTTAAACCTATTTAACTCTAACTGTTTAAACATGTAATTTACTCATGAGGGATAAAATAAATAACATAACATGATGAATTTCCAATGAATGAGTAAATAATAAAATTATTTGACGTACCTAAACTAGTTGTATGAATCATTTATTTTTAGAATATTATATTATTTCATTAAATATTTTATATTTAATTATATGAATTATTTCAATTTGGATGCTATTAATAAATGGAATTTAAAAAATTTCACAACAACTTCATTCCACAGAAAATACTTATTTAACTCACTTTTAATACATCATAGAAATTAAAAATAATCATGGATGATATAACATATTTAAAATTATTATTATTTTTTATATTATTAATATCATTTATTTGATTCTCTATATAATAAATCTATTACATCCCTGTAATTGGGTCACAATTATGTTAAATTATTTAATGTATAAAAAATATAAATAAATTATCTTTATGTAGAAATTATTTTTATCTTTACAAGGACTATGAGGAGTAAAATATATAACACATATAACCCCTTATTAAAACCTTTTTACTTAGAAAAAATAAATGTATTGAATTTTTAACATATCTTCAAACAAAAATATTATAAATATCATTTTCTTAACCACTTTTGTTAAAAGGATATCATTTTTTAAGGATGATTTTATTAGAAATCAACTCATCCAATTTATTTTTGAAATGTGTTAGTGTAAATATATATTATTATAATATTATTTTTACCTTTAATTAACCTATTTATCTTTTTCCATGGTAAATTAAATACTAATGTTTATATTTAGTAAAACATATATTAATCCTATTGTGTAACTTCCCGACCTAGGCGACACAAAATGGTTCCACAATCCGGTTAGTCACAAGACCTCAGACGCACCTCCCTATTTGTTAATCGGTGAAAACTAGCAATGAGGGTATGGTATGTCAGTCATGGGTAGACTATACCCTCTTTTATCGGAGTAAAACACATGTGAAATTACATATCCTTTTGAGGAAGCATAAACAACAAGAAAAATATAAATGGAATTAAATAACCAAAAATAAAATACAATATTCAATTGAATGGGAAATCATTACATTCTAGTATATCTGTCAAATTGATGAAAAAACAAATGAAAATAATTATACTAATGACTCCCAAGAGGGTCCTGAACCAAATCAGGTTACCTATGACAAGATCCAACCCTAATATGTATTCTAACATTGGGTCATTTCAATTAACCAATCAATAAAAAAGAATTTTTATTTGGTTATTGATTAAGTATCTCAAGTAGGGAGTGTGTATAGTTCAGCAGGCCACTACAAGTCGTGTCTAAAATAAATCCAGTCAAAAGATAGTGTAAGAAGATCCATAAAAAGGAAGGAAAATAGAAATTAAACTATTATCAGATTATCATTTATTCTTTATTTAATCATATTAACTCTAGAGTTTATGAGAATACCCATACATCTACTCAATCGTTGGTGCATTCTACATCTCACAGTTTTCCCAAGGTAATGTCATATCTTAACACCTGCTTCGACTCTGGATAGAGCTCGATGTTTTATAAGGTGATATGATATCTACATGCCTAATTAGAATAATTTCATATTTCAAATTATTTTCATTTGAGTCTATACATTTGATCTCCTTTATTATAATTACTCAAATTCACGCATAAATTCCAATGTTAACAATAAATAATTAATAAGTATAATGACTGTGTTACAATTTATACTTCTCAAAAGAATAACTATGTTCATATTTTGTTACCCATAAGTATAGTTACCATGTTACTATTTATACAAATCATTTGAATTACCATGTTCCCATTCCTTTACTCACGTGTACAATGACCATGTCACAATTTAACAATGTCAATTTAGATTTACGATGTTCCCATTCATTCACACATAATTAATTGATAATTAAATATCTACTTCAATTCAATTACTATTTCAATAATTTATTAAATAAATCTATATATTTAATTAACTCCCCATATAATTAGGTACTCCAATCCATTAATTAATTCACTAATTAATTAGTCAACCACACAATTTATATCCCATAATTAATTTGTCTAGAATTTATTATCTCAATATAAATCTCAAATCATCATAATTCATTCAATAATTAGTTATCTAGATTATAATATCAAGGAATAAAATTAATATATGATTAATTATCTCATTCCAGAAAATTCAATATATTATAATTAATCCCATGATTAAAATCCAAGATTACAACCCCTATCTATCCTAATCAATTTCCCCCAAATTAATTATCCAACAGGAAACTGCAAAGTCTCATGATTAATTCCTCAATTATTAATCTATTTTAAAACAATCATCGATAAATAAAATGGCCATCCTAATTAGCCCAAATTTGGAATTCCATTTCTAAAAAATTATATAATCTATACAATTTTTCATAAATATATCAAATCAATGATAATAGGAATTCGATTTCAGACCACCTACCTTGATTTGTTGATTGATGTTCTTTCAAGGGAAGTCCACAATATTCGATTAGCAGAATGATGTAGATCTGATTTCTAGATCTAAATCCCAAAATCAATATATAGGATTTCTGGAGGTAATCACTCTAGATCTAGATATACAATACCAGATCTAGATCTCACAGAAAAAGTAATAGATCTAAAGAAACATAGGATAAATTCCACCAAATGATCATGGAAAGAGAGAAGAATGATCATTACAAGCATCAATATGATATCAAATTTCTGAGAGAAGAGAATATATTCAATTTTTGATTTGAATAATGAATAAAGATTGTTAAAGGGACTTGAAACACCTCCTAGAAGCTATAAAATCATCCAAAAATTACTAGTCTTGAGCCAAGGACAAATAGGGGATATTAAAGGGGTTTAGGGGATTTTAAAAGAAATTTTTGGGTAATTAATAATTGTGCCCATTATTTTATGGGTAAGGAAACCACATTAGGTTATATAATGTGCCAACCATGTATGCCCCACTTTCCATGATCACACGGCTACTAGGCACAGGGTGAAGATTTTTTATCCAAATATGAGTTAACCATGAACACCACTTTTTTCTTCATTTTTTTAAAACTCTTATATAATAATCCACATGTCATAACACAAATCAAAGGCATTTAAAGTCAACACAAAGAAATTTAAATATTTCCTAAGAGAACTCTATGAATGGTTGGGATCTTACAATCAACCCACCATATAACAACTCATCCTCGAGCTATAATTCCTTGATTTTCTATGATTCTGAGCCAAAAATATTGATCCATTGAGACCTCGTGTATTCTTACATTTCCCATGATTCCGCTTTCATATGTCCATGACGCCATAACACATATCATGTTGGCATAGTCATTCCCTGCATCACTCTCTCACTCTGATCTAACACACAAATCAAATTCTCTTCAAAGGATGCATTTATCTCTATGTCAACCACACATATTTAGATGAAATGACAAATTTTGAGTTGATACCACTATATTAGTGACACATAGAATAAATCATTTATTACACTTTATTTTGGTGGAAGAGCCAATAAATATGCTTCCAGCCCTTCTATCGGAAATACCTAAAATGGTCCACCAAACCTTAGTGCTAACATTCTTGTAACACCCCAAGCATCCACGATACGTTTCCCATTGAATAATGCAATAACTTTCATTGTACACAACTCTGAGATTCTAACACGCCGTGACCGATCAAACTACCTATTATGAATAGTAATAACCAATTTTTTAATTTTTATAAATTCAATATTTCAAAATGGATCTCATTTTTGAATTCGTAATATTGAAATCTGTTTAGGATGAATTTTTGGAACTTATTAGAAAAATTTCAGTTTCTGATGAATAGTGAAAAACACTACATTATTTCTTAAAACCAATTTTTTTATTTAAATATTTATATATAATATTTAAATTAATTTTAGTTCAATATAGATAAATAATACCTATATAATTTCAATGTAATTAATTGGATTCATTTTATAATATGTTTAGATATATAAAAAATTTATTGAACCTTTACCGTTGTTTACCCACGTCCTAAGAGCATCTGCAAATTTGCATAATATATAATTTTACAGATTTTGTGAGTTGAATTTAAAAAATAGTAGTGACACTGTTGACATAAATAAGTAATATTTGGATCAATAAGATGAATATAATCCTTGGTGAATAGTAATTATTTGCTTTTATTTACCACGATTAAAAGTAAGTAGTGAAATTAATGGTAAAAATGATATTATAATTTTCCTAACACATGTGATAATTCTATTGAATTAATGTAATTAGACAAAATAAAACCTTTGTAATAAAATGTGATCCACTTTGGCCCACTTGGATTAGATTAGGGAATTTATTAATATTTTATTTACTGAAGATTTAAAAGAGTTAAATTCAATGATTAATAACTAAACTATTTTTAATATAGGATAATACAGAAGATAAATTAAACTATAAAAATTCATTTGAATGATAAAATTGTTTCCAACATAATGGTATTTTATTTATAAATTTTAGACATTAAATAGTTTAATTTATTTATGACACAATGATGATGAAATAATTACTCTATTAATGAATGATTACTATAATTGATATTATAAATATTAAAATAAATGTTATTTGAGTATTTTGATGAATTATAATAATTATCTAGTTTATCATGACATGTTAGGCTTGATTAAATAATTTTTTTGATGTAATAATGCAGTTATGATTTTCAAAAAACCAAATACTAAATAGTGTCAAAATTGACATAATTTTGTTTTTTTAAAATACTATATTATTAATTGATATAATATTCCTAAAAAAATAAGGTTCAGAAAAAAGACAAAGACAATGACATATATATTAATAATTAACCACATGGGGTTCATTTTTCTTGTTATATTAATTTTATTAGCAATATAATATAAAAATACAGAGAGACAGGGTAAATGTGAAACTATTTAACTAAGAGTTAATTCTATAAAATAAGTTTAATATGGTGACCTAAACCTATCAAAAAACTATTGGTTGAGAGGTTTTCGACCCATCACCACCTTATCATAGAAATAATTCATTTTGAGCCATTAGAAACTGAAAAATATTTTATTATAAATTAATATTTCAATCTTTCCCAAAAGTGACACTCCCCTCTCTTCTAAACGGGTACATCCTCTTCTCTTAATTTCACACATCCAATGCCATTTAGATCAACTAAATATATCCAAAATATCCTCCCAACTTTCCTCCCTTCATCTAAGAGGACTTAATTTGATCAAAAATCCAACCTAAGTTTCCCTAATGATCAAATAAAAATGAAGAACGCGAAGAAGGGGTAAATATGTCATCACCTATTTCAAGTTATTTTCTTGTTCCACTTCTTCTTTCATTATTATTTCCATTATAAAACAAAAACTCTAGTGTCTTTTATATACTGTGACGTTTTCATAAATACGGTAAAACTATATTCATTATTCTATTCATCCTATAAATTACAATGTCGCCATACATGCATATATACAGCTAACCGTCTCCACGTCGTGGTGTAGTTTGTTATTCAAACACTTCATTATTATGGATCTATATGGTAATGAATATAAATGATTTAAATAATAAATATAAAATGTTAATTATTATGCATATATGATATAAAAACCAATTAAAATGACTTCACCATCAATATAATGATATAGTCGCTCGTGCGTACATACAGATTACCGCCTCCACGAACGTGATGAGATTCATTCCCCATCTTAATGATCAAAGAATAATTTTCATTTTATGATTTAAAATAATTATTATGAACATTATATCATTCTTTATATGAATAAATTACATCATAACCATAACAAAATATGTCTTACTTAACCAACTATATAAAGGAAAACAAATCAGTTGACACCCGAAACGATGATACTACAAAAATATTATTAACAAATCTATATTAGATGATCATATATGATATCATATTAATGTATATGGTTCATGTATAATTTAATAACAAATTTTTAACTTTTATACAATAGGTTAATATACCATGTACTAAGAAAAAGTAAAAGGTAAAGGTTAATTTCATAATCTCTTTATTATATGAGGTTGTTTTTATATAATTGTCTATTGGGACCTCTTTATCATCCACATTCGTATTTTCTTAAAAATTTATTTCAAAACATTTTTTATATTTACAAGACAATGGGTTAAAGTCATTTATACCATTATTTTACCTTATATGTCTTTAAAGGAATATTTTCATCAATTTCCAAATAAGGTACTTTATGACCTTTTCGTCAAAATAATGGTAAGAATGTCTTTTTAACTTATACGGCTTGTGCGACTATTTTATGTTGTTATAACATCGTCGAAACATCTCGTAAAATCTTATAAGAATATTTTCAAAATAAATGTTTTCTTTTATAATTATATTAATTATAAATTATTTGAAAATAGAAAAATATATTTCTCTCAAAAATTCTTGATTTCATCAATGTCTACATTCTTTGTGCGATTTTAATCCTCATTGAATTTAATTTATTTATGATTAAAATATTCAATATTGTATTGTAATATTTGTGATATATTTGACTGTGGATGTTTTATTTTTATACCATTCATTGTTTATGGATAATTTATTGACATTCTGTATGCTGGTTTTAATACAAATGTTTATATTATGTTTAAAACTTTCCATATAGTGAATTCATTGGACATAGTAAGTGATGGGGGAGCCCGCTTTAGCACATTAATGTATCTGTAGGTCTCATGAGACAATATAGTTTCATGGAACAAGGCCTTTAAAAAATATTATTTATAGTCTTGACCAAGGCCTTGAATATGTGGTTTTGATGTCTGGCATTATGAATTCCATTATTATGAAAGTCGGTATTGATATTCCATGTGATTTTTGAACGAGTAGAATATCCATGTGATTAAGTAAATGGAATTATTTGATTTTATATTTTTCATATTATGGTTATGTTTATTTTTAAAAGTATTTTCTTTTAGTCTTATACATTTCCTTAAATGTTTATGCTTATTTATGAATGTTTCTGCTATATTGTTATCCTTACCAAGCATCTGATCTCACACCTTTCTATGTTTTATATTTCCCATGATTTGAAGAATAATTTTATGGTTGACCTGCAAAGATATACTGAAGATATATATTTGTTTAAAAAGGGGACAAAATGTGTCTTCTATTTTTATTTCTTGATGTAAAGTAAAACTTATAAATGTATCTAGTACTTTCAATTCTACTAAACTAATCAGTCTTTTGAGACATGATTCTTCGTATCAGGACAATGTTATGTAATAATGCACCAAATTTGGGTATCATGGGCCGAGGTGTTATAGTTGTTATCAGTGGAAGTTTAGTACAAACCATGAAAGATATATTTAAAAAAAAAACTATAATTAGAGAACATTACCCTAAGATAGACATTGAGGATTAGTATAGAATAACATCATATAATATTTGTTTTGTAGTGATTTTGTGAGTTTTCAATGAAATAAATCCCTATCTGGATATGATCTAGTAGAGGCGGGTATAGAAAAGATGTAGCTAGGGGTAAATCCAGAAAACACTACTTTGAGATAAACTCAAATGAGAACTATTGAATGACAACAAGCCTTGCAGAACTCATGGATTGGACACTCCCAGGGGATATTCATAGGATAATTATCATTTTTTTCCTAACCACTATTAATGGTTTATGATTATATAATTCCTCAATGATTTTTTTTGGATTATGGATTATATAAATAGAATTTTCAATTTATGTTATGATTTTTTCACGTTTGGAATTATGAAATGCTATTAATTAAATAATCTATTATATATCATTTTTTAGAAATAGTGCCTTGTGGAATTAATGGAAACCAAATCAATTCACATAATCTAGGTAGGGTATTCCCTCTTACTCATGAAAATTATAGTGGAGTTGGTGAAGAAACTGGTGTTGATCAACTTATCACCATACTGGGAAAACTCACTCATGTTGTGAATAATAACCTAACCCAAAAGGAGCACCCTGATCCACAATGCCGAGGATTAATGTTATAATTCTTCAAGAGGCAATAACCACATAAATTCATTCTATGTACAAATCCATTAGTATCTAAGTAATTGATAAATTCTTTAAGGAAAATATCTCATGCTTTGAGGAGTTGCGAAAGAGAAAAAGTTGTCACGATAGTTTATCACCTCACGGGAGATACAGATCAATGGTGGTCATTAATTGAAAACAAAATGAATGATGAATAATTATCGAACATGGAATGGAGAGAGTTTAATGATATTTTCATTGAAAAAATAATTTCTCAGGACCATTGGCCGGATATGGATAGACAATTTCTGAGTCTGGGGAAAAGGAGGGTGAGAATGTCACAAAGTAGAGGCTAACTTTACAAGGATAGAATTCCATATGATAGATTTTACACATAACCCAATGTGTAAGATTTATCATTTCTTTGATTGGTTAAAACTATTTCTCAATTGAGCATTAGTCTCACAATCGTTCTCATCATATGAAGATATTGCCTCATGCACTATCAAGATAGAATATCAATTCTCTATGTCTTACAACTTTAAAGGAAAGCAAGAGAAAAAGATATCTACTAAACACTATAGAAATTAAAATAAGGGAAAAAAGGGAAAAGTTGAATATCAATCTTGTGGTAAATGTTAGATGAAACACCCTAGTACTTTCATGAAGGGAATGTGAGTCTATTACAAGTGTGGTGAAAAATTCCACCAAGAACATGATTGTAAGGGGAATAAAGAGGGTGACAATTTTGAATGTTATAACAATAGATAATAGGGTCATTTTGAAAATGAATGTTCTAAGAGCCAAGGGAACATAGAACATAAATGTACAAGGGAGAAAGGCCAAGATAATGCGATCACTACTGTAGAGGTTGAAGCTCTGAAAGACGTGGTGGTAAGTAATTTAATGGTATCCTCAAGTTAAGCCAATGATTTATTTGATTCTGGATCATCTCGTTGCTTCATATCTTCTCAGTTTTCTATGAAAAGTAGATACCTTCTTTTAACATAACAAGGGAGTTGTCAGTCAAAACATCTAAGGGAAGTATAATTGAAACAATGTTTTGTGAATCCATTCCCATTAAAGAATATAAATGTTCTTTATCTACTAATCTCATCATCAAAACCATGATTTAATTTTATATAATCCTCGGAATGGTTTGGATTTTAGACTATGATATTAAAAATTAATGTAAGAAGGAGGTGGTTACAGTTTTTTATAATGATAAAGAGTACCATATCTTGAGAGAAAAAACATCACCACATGATTCTTATCTAGATACATTCCATGCATCCGTACTAAAATAAATTATTAGGGAGGGAGAGAATTAATTAATTATGGGTGATGAAAAGTGTGTTCAAATAGAGGATGAACCTATTGTGTAAGAATATGTTGATGTGTTTCCAGAGGATCTTCTGGGACATCCTCCAGAATGAGAACTTGAGTTTTCCATTGATATAATTCCTTGTTCAAGGCCCATATCAATTACCCCTTATATAATGGACATTTTGGAATAAGTGGAACTAAATAATAAGATAAATTAATTGAGTAATAAGCGATTTATTCGCCCTTGTGTTTCTCCATGGGGATCCCATGTACTTGTTTTTATGAAGAATGACAGATCTATGAGGTTGTGCATTTACTACAGGGAGATCAATGCTATAATAATAAACAAAATTATCTCTTACCTCACATTGGTGATTTATTCAACCAACTTCAGGGAGCTTCATATTTTTCAAAGATTTAAATTAAATATGGATATCATCAGTTGTGTGTGAAGAATGTTGACATTCCAAAAAAAACATTTGAACTTGGTATTGGAATTACGACTTTACAGTAATGGATTTTGGATTAACTAATGAAACATCTTTATTCATAGATCTTATGAAATGGGTTTTCAAGGAATATCATGATGACATTGTAGTGGTATTTATTGATGATATCTTGGAATAATCCAAAAGTTATGAAGATCATGAAAATAACTTGTGCAATATTCTCAAGGCTCATAGAAGAAATGAATTATATGGATGTTTATAATGTTTGAATTATGGATCCAGGAGATTTCTTTTATTAGACATATTGTCTATAGGGATAGAATATATGTTGATCCTTTAATGAACAAGTCAATCCATAAATGGCCAGCACCGATAAGTATAACTGAGGTATGCAGTTTTATTGGTTTAGAAGGTTATTATCAACGTTTCATCCAGAATATTGCCCAATTGGCTAACCCATTAAACAATCTCATACGTAAAGGGGTAAATTTGTTTGAAAAAAAAGAGTATGAATAATTTTTTGAATATCTAAAGAGATTATTAGTCAATTCTCCTATATTGGCATTAAAATCAGTGAACGGAGGGTTTGTTATTTATAGTGATGCTTCAAAGAAAGGATTTGGTTGTGTCCTTATGAAAATTGATAGATTTATTTCCTATGAATCACGATAGCTAAAAATTGATGAGAAAAACAATCCTAATCATGATCTTGAGTTAACAGCTATAATATTTTCTTTGAATATATGGAGACACTATCTCTATTTTTAAAATTTTTAGATTTATATCGATCACAAGAGTTTGAATTATATTTTCTCAGAAAAAAAAACTCAACATGAGGAAAATTTGATGGCTTGAACTACTCATGAATTATGATTTCACTGTACACTACCACCTAGTGAAGGTAAATAAGGTGGAATATGCATTGAGTAGAAATGATCATGGAGTTTTGAAAAAGATGAGAGTTGAAAGTGATCCTATTTTCATGGATCTAGTAAGGATGCATACGGAAATAACCATGGATGGTAAATAATCCATACATTCTAAAATTGTTTCCCTACCATATATTCTAGAAAGGATAAAGTGTTCTCAGACTGATAATGAGTAGTTACAAAAATATATTAAAACTCTTAATGATGGGATATTTAGTGACATCATATATAAAGATGGAATTTTGAAATTTGGGAAGAGACTTTGTGTCCCGATATACCTGATATAAAAAGGAAATTATTTGATGATTCTCATAGATCCAATTTCGTTATACTCCATGGTATCACTATGGTTTATAGAGATTTGAAGGAACATTATTTGTGGGACAACATGAAGATGGATATTTCTGATTTTCTGTCAAGATGTATTGTTTGTCCACAAGTGAAAGCTAAAAGGAAACAGCCTAGATGATCCATGCAACATCTTCCCCTAACTGAATGGAAATGGGATAATATTATGTTGGTCTTTTTCATGGGGATACCAAAGACTCCTAGAAGGAATGATTCAATATATATTCGTGTTGATCGTATTATCATGTTTACACATTTTCTTACTTTAAGATAAGATTTTCCACTTAAACGTACGGCAAGACTATATATAATGGATGTTTTATGAATTCATGGAGTACCCCCAATCAATTATTTCTGATCATGATCTCCATTTTACATCATGATTCTAGAAAAGTCTTTAGAAGGACCTGGATATTGAACATAGTTTGAGCACTACCTACCACCCTCAAACTGATTGAAAATCAGAATATACTATTCGATCATTAGAAGACAAGTTGAGATCTTGATCACTTGTCATTCAAGGTATGTGGGATCAATATTTACCTCTATTATAATTTTCCAATAACAATAGCTTCCTTTTAAGTATTCAGATGGCACCATATGAAGTGTTATATGGAAACAGATGTTTCACACCAACTTGTTAGGATGATGTTGGTGAAAAAAATACTCGTAGGCTAAGAACTTGTTGAGGAAACTGTGGAAAAGGTGATGGTTATCCAAATCCACATCAAAGAAGCTCAATGTATGCATAAGAGCTATTCCAATAACTAAAGGAAGGATTTGGAATTTTAGGTAGAAGATCATGTTTTCTTGATGGTATCTCCATGGAAGGTAGTTATACGATTTCGTAAGAAGGGTAAAATGAGTCTGTGGTACATCAGACCTTTCAAAATTATTGAAGGAATTGGGGTTGAAGCTTACCTTTTGGAAATTCATTCAAGTATCTATAATATTCATGATGTGTTCCACGTATCACTGTTGAGAAAAAAAAATTCTTGACCCAACACATGTACTCATCTATGAATAATTAAAACTAGAACCCGATCTGTCTTATTGTGAAGAGCCTATCAGAATTTTTGATACTAGAGAAAAAGTGTTGAAAAACCAGATGAATCGTCTGGTGAATGTTCTGTGGAGAAATCATATCGTGGAATAGGGAACATGGGAACCTGAGGAAATTGTGGTGAAGAACCACCTGAATCTCTTTATAAAGAAATATTCTAGAAATTTATAGTCAAAGTTTTTTTAAATATGGAAGAATTTAACACCCCAATCTTCCACGGTATGATTCCCTTTGAATAATGCCATAGCTTCCATTGAACGCAACTTCGAGATTCTAACACAGCGCAACCAATCAAACTAGTTTGTATGAATAGTAATACTAGCTTTTTGAAATTTTATAAATTTTATTTTTCAAAATTGACTTCATTTTTGAATTCGGAATATAAAAATTATCTTAGGGTGAATTATTGGTATTTTTCTAAAAACATTCAATTTATAATGAATAGTGAAAAACACTGCGTTACTGGTTAAAACCAATATTTATATTTAAATATTTATTTATTTTTTTAAATATATTTTAGGTCATCATAGATACATAATACCTATATATATTTTATTTAATTTATTGGAGTAATTATATAATAATTTTAGATATATAAAAATTTTATTAAACTTTTTACCGTCTTTTACCAACCTCATATGCGAATTTGAAAATTTGCATAAAACTATATTTTACCACTTCTGTGAGTTTAATTTCAAAATTCCAAGAGACACGGTTGACATTACTATGTAAAATTTGGTTCAATAAGATGCAAATAATTTTTGGTGAATACTTACCTTTTACTTTTATTTACCACAGTTAAATGTAAATTGGGTAATTAAGGGTCAAAATGATATTACAATTACCCAAAAACATGTCCTAAATCTATTTTATAAGTGTAATTTGACAAAAAAAAACCATAGGAATAATATATGATCCCCTTTTCTCCACATGGGTAAGATTAGGACACTTATTATTATTTTATTTAATGAAGTGTTAAAAGAGTTAAATTCAATGTTTAATAACTAAGGAAATTTTTATTAAACAGTTATACATAATATAAATTTGACTATAACTAATCATTTAAAATCTAAAAAGGCTTCCTCAATAATGGGTTTTATTTTAAGATTTTAGACATTATATAATTTAATTTATTTAGGACACAACGATGATGCAGTAATTATCTTATTAATGAAGGATTAAAATAATTGATATTATAAATATCAAAATAAAACTAATTTTATACTTTTGATAAATTACACTAATTTTATAGGTTAATATTACATGTTAATGTAGATTAAAAAAATTTTGTTCGAATTAATATTGCTGTTGTGATTTTCACAAAATCCAAATACTAAATAGTGTCAAAATTGACATAGTTGAGTTTTTAAAACAAATTCTATATTATTAATTTCTATAATATTACTAAAAATATAATGTTCGGCTAATTTACCTATATAAAGTTATATATATTAATAATTAACCACATGGGGTTCTCTTGGCTTGTTATATTACGTTTACCAACCATATAATATGAAATTACAAAGAGACATGGAAAATGTCTAACTATTTAACTAAGAGTTATATCTAAAACATAAGGTTAATATAGTGACCTAAACATGTGTAAAACCTATTGGTTGAGAGGTTTTAGACCCATACCCACCTTATCCTTGAAATATTTATTTTTTTACCTCTTAGAAACCAAAAATTATTTTATTATAAAATACTATTTCAATCATTTCCTAAAGTGACCATCACCTCTCTTATAAAAGGGTACTCCCCCTTCTCTTAATTTCAAACCTCTGAAGACTTTTTTTCTCTTCCATACCCTGCCAAAATATCCTCCCATCTTCCATACCTTAATCTTAGAGGCATTACATTGGTCATAAAGCTAACATATGGATCCCTTTTGATCATATTAAAGGAAGAAATCGAAGAAGATGTAAATATTTCATCACCTCTTTCAAGTTGTTTTCTTCTTCCACATCCTCTTTATTTATTGTGTGCGTTATAAAATAATAACTCCAGAATCGTATATATACTTTTATGTTATTATAAATAGGGTACAACCATATTATTTATTCTAACCGTCATATAAATGACAATGTCAGCATACGTGTGTACGAATGGCTTACGTCTCCACGTTGTCGAGTTGTTAGTTATTCAAACACTTCATTATTTTGGAAGGGTATAAAAATGAATATAACTGATTTAAATAATAAATATATTATTTTTATGATTTTTTATATATGATATAGCATCCAGTTATATATTATTTCACAATCAGTATAATGATATTGTCACTCAGGCGTACATACGGATTATAGTCTCCAAAAAAGTGATGAGACTCATTCCCCATCATAATCATTCAAGAATAATTTTAATTTAATGATAAAAAACAATGATTATGAACATAATATAATTCTATATGTGAATAAAATAAATCATATCCATAATAATAATGGCTTAGGTAACCAACCATATAAATGAAAATGAACCAGCTAACACCCAAAACTATGATACCACAAAAATATTTTTTACAAAGAAATATTAGATGATCATATATTATATCAAATTTATGTATATGGTTCTTGTATAATTTAATAACATTTTTTAACTATTATACAAGTGGTTAACATATGATATACTAAAAAAAAATTTCAAGGTAAGGGTTAATTTCACAGTCACTGTATTATCTGAGGTTTTTTCACATAAGTATCTACTATGACATCTTTATCATCCAAATATGTGTTTTCTAAAAAATGTATTTCAAAACATTTTTACTATTTATGGAATGAAGGGTTAAATTCATTTATACCCTTATCTGACCTTATGTGTTTTGAAAGGATTTTTTCTATTGTTTTCCAAATAATGTACATTATGTCCTTTTACACAAAATTAAGGTATGAATGTTTTTTTAACATATACAGTGGGTGCATATATATTCCACCATTTTAACATTGTCAAAGATTCTCTTACAAGAGTATAAAAATATTTTAAAAACAAATGTTTTATTTTATAAATAAATGACTTCAAAATTCATTCAAAATAGAATGAGATATTTCTCTCAAAATGTTTTGATTTCATCAATTTCAACATTATTTGATTGATTTTAAACTTGTTTGAAGTTTATTTACTTATGATACATATCTTCCATATTATATTAACATTTTTGTATATATTTGAATTTATATGTGTTATTTTTATATAATTAATTGTTTATAGATAATGTATTGACATTTCGTACGCTAGTTTTAATATGGATGTTTATGTCATATTTAATCCTTTTCATATGTGGAATGCATTGAACTTAGTATGTGATGGGTGGAGCCTTCTATAGATTCTTGATGCATTAGTTGGTCTCATGAGACAAACTAGTGTCTTGTCACAATCCCTTGACAAAATCTTATTTGTAGTCATAAAACATGACCATGACTTTGTGGTTATGAAGTCTGGCATTATGCATTTAATCATTATGAATGTGGCAATTGATATTTCATGTGATTATTTTACTAGTTTAATATCCCTATGATTAAGTAAATGGAATTATTTTATTTTATATTTTCCATATTATTATTAAGATTATGTTTTATATGTATTTTGTTTTTGTCTAATACATTGCCTTAAATTTTTATGATTACTTATGAATGTTTCCACTATATTGTTATCCGTTTTGAGAATCTGAGCTCACCACTTTCTATGTTTTATTTTTCCCAGGATGTGAAGATGTATTTTATGGTTGACCAAAAAGGATCAACTATGGATATAAGTGTGTTTAAAATGGGACAAAATGTTGTTGATGTTTTTATTTCAGGATCTAATGTAAAACATATGAATGTTTCTAGTACTTTCAAGACTAATAAACTGATCGGTCTTTCGTGACATGATTCCTTTTATCATGACAATGTTATATAATAATGCATAGTATTTGGGTAACTGGGGCTATGGCATTACAATACCCATCCTCCACCACATGTGGTGAAACAACCTAGGATACACCTGAAAGAACACATGATCTCCCTCTATAAACTCTATGTTTTGTCTTCATCTATCAACATATTAAGCCTTCCTACTATGATCCGTATCCATAAATTTTTGAACCAATTTCTCATGGTTTGATGTATCGTAAATGATACATGGTTCAAAAAAATTGACTCAGCTTCTTCCATCCAGAATTGTGGAAATCTATATGGCCTACCATAACGATGCTCCTATGGTTACACCTATATAGTTTTATGTTAACTATTTTTATAGGTGAAATCAACATAATCCAAGTGATTATTTCAAGACCCACCAAAGCCAAGCATATATGACCACACTGTATCCTCATGCATGGGTATAGTATGAACTGACTACCCATCTTTCTGTGGGTGGAAAGCAATTCTCAATAAAACATGTGTACCAATAAAATTATTCAATACCTACTAAAATTGTGAATTGAATCATGAATCGTGAAATGAAACTATATTTTGTGGCCCCCCATGCATATAGACTGTCTCACGAGCATACATTTCTCCCATCTGTTCTTCTATAACGGTTTTCTCAATATAAAAGAAATTCAGAACCTTTTTTAGTGTATAAAAAATGTCCCAAATAACATCACTCTTACTAAGAGTCTTAGAAAGACCCACCACAAAATCCATTGTTTCATATTCCCAATTTCTTTATAGAATACAAAAAATATATATTAATCCTCTAGGTCATGGACCTCTACCTTCACCTACGGACATTTGAAGTATCAATCCAAGATATCTCCTTTTTCATGTCAGGCCACCTAAACTATTGTCGTATGTTATGTTATCTTTTCATCACACTATAATTCACTGCTAACTATGAGGCCTCAAATTCTTACATGATCTCCTCTCATTGGATCGTAGGAAAAACAACTCAATTCATCAGATATATTATCTCATCCCCATTTATCAACAATTCCAAAGGTGTCTCCCAACATTTAATTTTTTAACTTAATGATAATAACCCTAGATCCTTATACTATTTCTTCATGATCCTCCAGAAAAGTATAAACTCTACATCAACTGAAACTAGAGTCACCTTGTCATGAATCTATTGAACCAGTAAATGCATTTGAGCTACAAATGTTATCATAGTCTACTATGAACTCAACTCTTATACCATTTGAGTTTAATTTTTCATGATCAAGGAATTATCCATTGAATTTAATTTCCTGGGTATATATTCTAGTTCAAAATCATATGACAGTATACACTATACCATCTCTACTAATGAAGATCACAATAAAGAATTGAAAAAATATACCTTTAGATTTTTGATCCTTGTAAATTGTAAACTTTTTTCTGAAGGATTGTGTCACCAACACATAAGAGCATATTACAGTACTACCAAATGAAGGTTATGCATAGGGTATTACTGTTCATTTATACTCAACTGTTGAGACCAATGATCCAGAATCAATCCCCATGCATCAATCTAGCTCCATGTCCAATCCTATAAGCATCATAATAAACTGTGTACACCCCACCTGACTTAGGTAAAAAAAATTGTTTCCATTATCATAGACTTTTGTAACATATAGAAAGCGTTCATTTATTCTTCCTTCCACTGAATATTTATCCCCTTCTTCGTCATGTATGAAATCATTGATGAAAAATAGTAAAATTCATGAATTAATCCTCAATAATATTAATATAATTATAGAAAGCTTCAGATATCAAAAATGTTCTTGGGATACACCCAAAAGATTACTTCTTGAACCATATTTACGTCCACTATCACACCATCCTTCGAGATGATATTTCTAATGATGTGTACTGATCAATAAAAAACTAAAACATAGATATCTTTTTGTATAATGGATTCATTATCAGTTTAATCAGGATGATGTCAAGATTTTGGGAATGATCATTAGGGGGATTGGAGTACACCATGTTGTCATATGAAAAAACACCAGAAAAAAACACCGATATAGACGAATGGTCTAGTTCATCAAATCCATAAACACTTCGGGCACATATTTCATAAGGCCCCAGCCTTAAACCTTACATAATCTTGAGTTATCACAAGATTACACGTTGAGGATCTTTACAGGTTTAGAGTTTTAGAGAATTAGATCTTAAAACATGCATTACAACCCACATTTAATCAAAGTGGTTACAATAAAAGATAGTAATCTTTTTCCCATCAATAGAAACATATTGAAAATAAAACATGGATTCTTTCTTGACACTTCCTTGACACTATCATCTTATCATGTATCTTTCCCGTGACCTGTGAAAAACATTTCAAAAACATGGGATCAGCATAAAAATCTCAGTATGGGTTATATAAAAAACAAGGAAAGGAAACATGAGTTCATATATTCATAAGAATGAAATCATAATTTACCCATAAAAAATAGACACTTTAACATACCTCATAAAATCATGATCAAATCATAGAAATCATAAGACATAAAGGCAACTTGAGGCATTCATAACATTCTTACGTAGGGAGTAACCCTCTTGGTTACGTTTGGAATACCCATCACAGTATATTCCCTAAATATCTTCGGAGAAACTTTAATGATTCACTCCTTCACGTTACCCAATGCATTGGAGAGCTATATCGGGCTCACCCACCCTTAGTTTATCACGGAACCACCCGTCTTCATAATAATGCCCAAGAACCTCAACATAATCATATCACATAAAACATGCATAAAGGAAACATAACATTTCCACCTTTCAATCACAAGATATCAATACAACACATTGATATAAAAACATTATGAATACCAATTCCAATACCAAAACAAAAGAAAAGTAAAACATGGTATTTATTTTTCTTTTAAATAAAAGGTATGGCTTGTAGAGGAAGCCGAAACTGAAATAATGGTCATGGCGGCGAAGAAGTCGTTGTCGCCGCATACATACGACAAAAACATTACTTTTTGTCATTTTGTAAAACGCTTCATATAAAAAAGATTCCTTTTGAATATGAGTAAAATTCAAATGGGTTTATACACCATATAAAAGAAGGTTTGTATAAAATAAAATATGCCTCAATGAAAGGAGATTGAGACGAAGTCCCATACCTCGTATCCGACTTGACCCGACCGTTCTTTAATCTCCTGAATAATAATCTTGAGTTAATCTCTACTTGATTAAGAACCTTTTTCAAGTTCATTATTCCTTTTATACCGTGTTATGAACATCATGTAATCATTTAAGTTAATAATGTTCATTTTGTCGGTATTTGGTTCTTAAGTCAAAAATAGACTTCTTACACTTACATGTTGTTAATTTGGTCAAAGGTTCTTTATATCCAGAATGATATAAATGATTTGGATAACATATATATCATATATATTCATCATATACATGTATTTATAATATTACATCACATTTAGAGGAAAGAAATGAATTTCACCGTTCATGGAGACGGTAAGCCGTACGTACACATGAACGCTACTTCCATTTCTATTTCATATTTTCTGGAATGGAATCATAATGATATAAGAGTATATTATAATTCCAGTATAATAACATATATAATATCATTAAATTTATCCTTTACACATCCCACATATGGTATTAACGAATCAAATCACTTTCAGGGGGTGGTAGTCCGCACTTCCTAAAATGAAGATATCGTGTTTACCCATAATGGAAACAATAATGGTATGCCATAAATGAAAAATACAGAAGCTTAAGGAAAGAATAAACATATTATATATCATATATAAAAATAGTGACATCATAATGGCCAACTTTGAAGGTGTTAAATGAGTATTGAACAATCATCATTTCGGGAGGCAAAATTTCGCCATCCACGGAAACCGTATGTTCCTTAACCATTTGATGTAGTTGTGTTAGAGTGTAGCTCGAATAAATCTTATAAAAACATCCTAGTATATTGAAGATACTGGTGTTGTTACAAAATAAGTATATAATAAGAGTTAGGGGGTGGAGAAGCAAAATAAAACAAATGAACCTGAGAGAATGAATTACCTTTAAAAGTGTAACTCCTATTGATTTGAGCCTAAAGGCTTCCTTTGAAAAGATTCTTCCCAAAGATAATCCTCTAGGATGAGTAGAGGGATGTGGAGAGAGTAAATGGGCAGGGTATGGCCGAGCCAAAGGCTTGAGGAGTGTGTGAAATGAGGTAGAGGTGGGGGACTTTTATAAGAGGAGAGGAGGGGAACTTTTGGAAAGTAAAGATAAGTTACATTATTTTAAAAAGATTTTCGGATTCAAAAGGTGCCAAATTGATATAATTCTAGGATAAGGTGATAAGGGTTCTCAATCCACCCATCCAATAGGTTTCGGACATGTTTAGGTCATAGATTATACATTATCATTTCATTTTATTTAAATCGTTAAATAATGAGGTCATCGATGCATCATCATGATGTCATAAATAATTTACTTTATTTAACGTCTAAAAATTATAAAAAAAATATTATGATGTAGGAAATCTTTTTATCTTTCCAATGAGTATTTATAGTCAAAAATATGAATTGTATAACCTCATGTAAAAATTGTTTTAGTAAAATATCTCATGTGTGTGTCATTTTTTACTTTAACATTTAATAAAAAGTTGTTTATGTCATTTCACAACCAAAGTGGATCCAAGGGGTCCCCAAGTTTACCCATGGATTGTATTGGTCTGCCATGACACATCCAATAAGGGTAGGACATGTGTCAAGGTATTTTCATTTTATTATAATATCATTTCTGCCTTAAATTGCACTAATTACCTCTAATCGTGATTAAAAACTTAATAAGTTACTATTCACCAAAAAATTATTTTTATCTCATTGAACCAAATTTTACTTCTTAATAACAACCATGTATGTCAGATTTTTGAAATTCCAAACACAAAAGTGGTAAAATTTCATTTAAATGAAAAATCAGTTTTTATAAGTACCACTTAGTGGTTTCACTATTCATCAAAAATTGAAGTTTTTCAGAAAATTACCAAAAATTTAGCCTAAGATATATTTGATATTCTGAATTCAAAAATGAAGTCCATTATACAAAATACACAACATATATGTTTCATTAATTAATTTAATAATTAATTCCCACTGTCATGACAAAAAGCGTGTTTTTATGAAACAGTAAGTATCAAAAGATTGACACTAGTTTAAGTCCAATTTCAATGTGAAATTGATTCAAATGACCACCATTGGATAAAATGGTTAAAATATATTCCAATTTCACTTTAAAACCAATTCAAAAGATAATCTAATCATATAAATAAATTAGATTAAAAAGAGGTTTTGAATTAAAATACAACATTTTTCACTATTCATTAAAAAAATGAACTTTATCGAAAAAATACCAAAAATTCACACAAAGTAAATTTTGATGTCCCGATCATAAAGAATAAGTTAATTTTGACAAAAGTGGCTTATAAAATTGTTAAAAGATAGATTTAAAAATGGTTTTCCATTAAAAGGCAGTAAAACAATCTTTTAAAAATATTAGTGTATTCCATGCTTAAAATTGGATTTATTTTCATTTTAAGCCTCTAAAACACTATCTAATTCATTAATAGGCATAGATAAAAATATCTATTATTCATTACTTACTTGGGATTTTACATCCTTCCCCCCTCTAGAAAATTGCGTCCCCGTAATTTATTTACTTATCAAATAAATGGAGGTACTTATCCCTCATTGCATTTTCAGATTCCCATGTTGCCTCTTCAATCATGTTGTTTTTCCAAAAAACCTTTACCTGGTGAATCACCTTATTCCGCAACACTTGCTCGCTGTGGTCAAGAATCTGGACCAGTTGTTCCTCATAAGATAGGTTCTTTTCCAGCTGAACTACCTCTGGATTCAAAACATGAGATGGATCTGGCATATACTTTCTCAACATCGAAACAAGAAAAACATTGTGTACCTGAGATAAACTCGGAGGTAAAGCCACTCGGTATGCAACTGATCCAACTCTCTCCAGAATTTCGTATTGTCCAATGAACCTTGGACATAGCTTTCCTTTCTTACCAAATCTCATAACACTTTTCCATGGAGAAACTTTGAGAAAAACATGATCACCTACATCAAAAGAGAGATCCTTCCTCCTGTTGTCCGCATAACTTTTCTGCCTGCTCTGAGCTGTTCTCATGTGGCTCTGAATCAACTAAACTTTTTGTGCCATCTCTTCTACCAACTCTGGTCCCATCAACTTCCTTTCACCAACTTCATCGCAGAAAGTTGGTGTTTGACATCACTTCCCATATAATGCCTAAAATGGTGCCATCTGTATACTGGAATGAAAACAATTATTATATGAAAATTCAACCAAAGAATGATGTTGGTCCCAACATCCCTGATAATCCATCGAACAAACTCGTAGCATATCCTCCAAGGTTTGAATTGTTCATTCTGACTGCCCATCTGATTGAGGCTGAAAAGCTGTACTAAAATTTAATTCAGTACCCAACGACTTCTGAAGGCCTTTCCAAAATTTAGAAGTGAACCTGGGATCACGATCAGATACAATGGAGTGGGGAACTCCATGTAACCTGACTATCTCTTTAAGATACAAACGGGAAAGTTGATCTAGGGAAAAAGTATCTCGTATAGCAAGGAAATGAGCAGATTTAGTCAACCGATCAACAATAACCGAGATTGCATTATTACCTCGAGATGTCTTCGGTAATCCCACAACAATGTCCATGGATATATTCTCCCATTTCCGCTCTGGAACTAGTAAAGGTTAAAACATCCCTTTCGGTAACTATCGCTCTACTTTAACCTGTTGACATGTCAAACACTTTATAGTAAAATCAGCAATATATCTTTTCATTCCATCCCACCAATAATAATCCCGCAGATCTCTGTACATATTAGTACTGTCAGGATGAACTGAAAACAGAGAACTATGAGCTTCACATAACAACTCTCTCTTCAACTGTGAATCACAAGGCACACACAATCTCTTCCCAAATCTCAAAACGCAATCATTATCAATGTTGAATTCAGACAACTTACCCTTCTGAACCGACTCTACATTTTTCTGCAACTCACTATCTTGCTTCTGTGCTTTCTTGATTTTATCTGATAGAGATGATCTCACTGATACCTGAAACAAAACATAAGAACTTCCAACACTAACAAATTTTATGCCAATGTTTATCAAATCCTTAACCAAAGGATCACGTTCCAAACGCAACATTTCTAATGATGCATTACTTTTTCGACTCAAAGCATCAGCCACTTTATTTTCTTTTCCCGGATGGTAATGAATTGTACAATTATAATCCTTGATTAATTCTAGCCATCTCCTATGTCTCATGTTCAACTCTTTATGAGTGAATATATACTTTGAACTTTTTTGATAAATATATATTTCACACTTTACTCCATACAAATGATGCCTCCAAATTTTTAAAGTGAAAACAATAGAAGCTAATTCCAAATCATGTGTAGGGTAATTTACCTCATGAGTTTTCAACTGTCGTGAAGCATATGAAATTACCTGATCATTCTTCATTAGGACGCAACCAATTCCTTTCAATGAAGCATCACTGTAGATAACAAACTCACCATTCCTGGAAGGTAGTGCCAAAACTAGAGCATTCACCAATCTTCTTTTCAATTCCTGAAAACAATCATCACATTCTTTTGTCCAGATAAACTTAACACCCTTCTGAGTTAGCATAGTCATTAGACTAGATAACCGTGAAAAGTTTCAACAAACCTTCGGTAGTAACCTGCCAAACCAAGAAAACTACGGATCTCGGTTACTTTTGTGTGTCTTGGCCATTTTTCAACGACTTTTGTTTTATCAAGATCAACAGTTATGCCATCCTTGGAAAAAATGTGACCCAGGAAAGAAATTTGTTGTATCCAAAACTCACACTTGATGAATTTTCCATATAGTTTCTTTTCTTTTAAGGTTTTCAAGATAACCCTTAAATGTCCTTAATGCTCCTCTTTACGTTTAGAAAACACCAAAATATCATCAATAAAAACAACCAACATTTTTCACCTGATTCAACTGATCCACCACTGTAGTAAACTGTTTAGTTCTGATTCTGACCATCTCAGGATACTGATTTGAAAGGTCATTTCCCTCTGTATGCCTTCCCAGAAAAGATGTTCTATTTCCTCTATGAAAAACCATTCATAACAAACATGTCTTAGATGAAGCAACATGGTAATATTCAAATGCTATATCATTTCAATTTGACCATAAAAAAATATTTTTGGATAATCATTTAATAGAATTATAACTCCTAAAGTTATCTAAACCAACCTTTGATACCAACTGTAAGGCCCTAGCCTTAATCCTTACATAATCTTGAGTTATCACAAGATTACATGTTGAGGATCTTTTCAGGTTTAGAGTTTTAGAGAATTAGATCTTAAAACATGCATTATAACCCACATTAAAACAATGTGGTTACAATAAAAGATAGTATTCTTTTTCCCATCAACGGAAACATATTGAAAATAAAACATGGATTCTTTCTTGACACTTCCTTGACGCTATCATCTTATCATGTACCTTTCCCATGACCAGTGAAAAACAATTAAAAAACTTGGGATGAGCATAAAAATCTCAGTATGGGTTATATAAAAAAAACAAGGAAAGGAAACATGAGTTCATATATTCATAAGAATAAAATCATAGTTTATCAATAAAACAAAGTCACCTTAACATACCTCATAAAATCATGAACAATTCATAGAAATCAGAAGACATAAAGGTAACTTGAGGCATTCATAACATTCTTACGTAGGGAGTAACCCTCTTGGTTACGTTTGGAATACCCATCACAGTATATTCCCTAAATATCTTCGGAGAAACCTTAACGTTTCACTCCTTCGCGTTACCCAATGCATTGGAGAGCTATATCGGGCTCACCCGCCCTTAGTTTATCACGGAACCACCCGTCTTCATAATAATTCCCAAGAACCTCAACATAATCATATCACATAAAACATGCATAAAGGAAACATAACATTTCCACCTTTCAATCACATGATATCAATACAACACATTGATATAAAAACATTATGAAAACAATTTCCAATACCAAAACAAAAGAAAAGTAAAACATTGTATTTATGTTTCTTTTAAAAAAAGGTACGGCTTGTAGAGGAAACCGAAACTCAAATAATGGTCACAACGGCGGAGAAGTCGTTGTCAGCGCATACATATGACAAAAACATTTCATTTGTTCATTTTGTAAAATGCTTCGTATAAAAAATATTTCTTTTGAATAAGCGTAAAAGTCAAAGGGGTTTATATACCGTATAAAAGAAGGTTGTGTATAAAATAAAATATGCCTCAATGAAAGGAGATTGAGACGAAGTCCCATACCTCGTATCCGACTTGACCCGACCGTTCTTTAATCTACTGAATAATAAACTTGAGTTAATCTCTACTTTCTTAAGAACATTTTTCAAGTTCATTATTCCTTCTATACCATGTTATGAACATCATGTAATCATTTATGTTAATAATGTTCATTTTGTCGGTATTTGGTTCTTAAGTCAAAAATAGACTTCTTACACTTACATGATGTTAATTTGGTCAAAGGTTCGTTATATCCAGAATGATATTAATGATTTGGATAACATAAATATCATATATATTCATCATATACATGTATATATAATATTACATCACATTTAGAGGTAAGAAATGAAATGCACCGTTCATGGAGACGATAAGCCGTACGTAAGCATGAACGCTACTTCCATTTCTATTTTGTATTTTCTGGAATGGAATCATAATGATATAAGAGTATATTATAATTCCAGTATAATAACATATATAATATCATTAACTTTATCCATTACACATCCCACATATGGTATTAACGAATCAAATCACTTTCAGGGGGCGGTAGTCCGCATTTCCTAAAATGAAGATATCGTGTTTACCCATAATGGAAACAATAATGGTGTGACATAAATGAAAAATACAGAATCTTAAGGAAAGAATAAACATATTATATATCATATATAAAAATAGTTACATCATAATGGACACCATTGAAGGTGTTAAATGAGTATTGAACAATCATCGTTTCGGGATGCAGAATTTCGCCATCCACGGAAACCGTATGTTCCTTTACCATTTTATATAGTTGTGTGAGAGTGTAGCTCGAATAAATCTTATAAAAAAATCCTAGTATATTTAAGATACTTTTTTTGTTACAAAAGAATTAAATAAAAATAGTTTAGGGGGTTCGAGAATTAAAATAAAACAAATGAACATGAGAGAATGAATTACCTTTAAAAGTGTAACCCCCTTTGATTTGAGCCTAAAGGCTTCCTTTGAAAGGATTATTCCCAAATGGAATCCTCTAGGATTAGTATAGGGATGTGGAGAGAGTAACTGGGCAGGGGATGGCAGAGCCAAAGGCTTGAGGAGTGTGTGAAATGAGGTAGAGTTGGGGGCCTTTTATAAGAGGAGAGGTGGGGCACTTTTGGAAAGTAAAGATAAGTTACTTTATTTTAAAAAGAGTTTTGGATTAAAAAGGTCCCACATTGATATAATTCGAGTATAAGGTGATAAGGGTTCGAAATCCACCCATCCAATAGGTTTTGGTCATGTTTAGGTCATCGATTTTACATTATCATTTCATTTTATTCAAATCGTTAAATAATGAGGTCATCGCTGCAACATCATGATGTCATAAATAATTTACTTTATTTAATGTCTAAAAATTATAAAAAAAATACTATGATGTAGGAAATATTTTTAGATTTCCAATGACTATTTATAGTCAAAAATCTGAATTGTATAACCCCAGGCAAAAATTGTTTTAGTAAAACATCTCATGTGTGTGTCATTTTTTACTTTAACATTTAATAAAAAGTTATTTATGTCATTTCACAACCAAAGTGGATCCATGTGGTCCCCAAGTTGACCCATGGATTTTATTGGTCGGCCATGACACATCCAATAAGGGTAGAACATTTGTCAAGGCATTTTCAATTTATTATAATATCATTTTTGCCTTAAATTGCACTAATTACCTCTAATCGTGATTAAAAACTTAATAAGTTACTAATCACCAAAAAATTATTTTTATCTCATTGAACCACATTTTACTTCTTAATGAAAACCATGTATGTCAGATTTTTTTAATTCAAAACACATAAGTGGTAAAATTTCATTTAAATGAAAAATCATTTTTTATAAGTACCACTTAGTGGTTTCACTATTCATCAAAAATTGATGTTTTTCAGAAAATTACCAAAAATTCACCCTAAGCTATATTTGATATTCCGAATTCAAAAATGAAGTCCATTTTACAAAATTCACAACATATAAGTTTCATTAATTAATTTTATAATTAATTCCCGCTGTCATGACAAAAAGCATGTTTTTATGAAACAATAAGTATCAAAAGATTGACACTAGTTTAAGTCCAATTTCAAAGTGAAATTGATTCCAATGACCACCATTGGATAAAATGGTAAAAATATATTCCAATTTCACTTTAAAACCAATTAAAAATATAATATAATAATATAAATAAATTAGATTAAAAAGTGGTTTTTAATTAAAATACATCATTTTTTAGTATTCATTAAAAATTGTACTTTATCGAAAAAATACCAAAAATTCACACAAAGTTAATTTTGATGTCCCTATCATAAAGAATACGTTTATTTTGAAAAACGTGGCTTATAAAATTGTCAAAAGATAGATTTAAAAATGGTTTTCCATTAAAAGGTAGTAAAACAATCTTTTAAAAATATTAGTGTATTCCATCCTTAAAATTCGATTTATTTTCATTTTAAGCCTCTAAAACACTATCTAATTCATTAATAGGCATAGATAAAAATATCTATTATTCATTACTTACTTGGTATGTTACATCTTTTAACCCAAAAAAAATTACCAGAAACTCATAAACGTAATACCTCCTCCTAAACGTAGTCCCCGGTATATCATAAGTTCTTAATATAAATTATTGATACCCTAATCTCAAGTTTTAATTTACTACACAAAAGATCCCTCTATATAGTTAGAAAGATAATTGATAAATGGTAGATGATATCAGTTCTACATTGTCATTGTGTTCAACTTCTGGTAATTGAAACACAAATTTAAACCCCCATCAGCTTTATTTGAGAACAATACTTGTGATCCAAAACGCAACATACATTGTTGTAGAAATGATTTATCCTCAAATTACTCAAACTATATTCTGAACTCTTGATGCACATTCAGTTCCGTTCTCTATGGTGTAATAGATACACACTCAGTCCCTAACATGAGCTCAATAGTGAATTCCATATATCTATTTTTTGGTAGCCTTATGAATTATCATGAAATGCATCCTGAAATAGACTTACTACTCGTGGAAGGATATCTTTCCTAATAGCCCATTCATCAAGAAATAGACTACCATCTTGGGTTTCAATCTCTCAGAGTTCTTGAGTAATTTTCCCTGCTCAGAAATCCTGGATATCCAACTCTCATTAGTTAATTTATGGCTCACCCATAGGATGTGAAAACATTACTCTTCAGTGGTAACAGTAGATCATGAATGGTTTTGGAACTAGCCATTCCATAAAAAAAATCACGTCAAATCATGTCATGTCAAGAATATTGAGATCCCAATGAAAAATAAATTCCTTGATCTTTATTTAACATCCCTTTCATAGAAAAATATCTCTACACCATGTTCCAAACAGTGTATCAACAGTCATTTCTGAGCTCATGAACTCCACCTCCTGGATTAAACGTGTATCAATGTTATTCATATATAAAAAAATGAGAGGAAAAAATATAAAATAAGGAACATACAAAAGAAGATTCAATGAGACTAGTAACCCTCACTGTCGATGGCCTAGCCTTGCTCTCCACATTTATAGGTTGGACAACATGTAACTGTCCTACCCCTCTTCACTATGATGTATTTTGACATTACTGAGTAGTTCCACTCTGCTAATAAGGATTCTATAGCCCTTTATCAAAATTTCCAATACCTCCATTTCCTCGTCTTGTAGAACTCTAGATTTCGGAATGATATGTTCTAGAATACCCCTTCCCAACATTATTACTCTACCTAGCCGCTTCCTCAGCACCATTCTATCGCTGAAAACTGCAGAACTTCTATATTTTTCCCATATCATTGTAGGACGAACAATATAGTGGTGGTTAGGTAAATTATTTATGATATTTTTTTGACCTAACACACTGGTGAATGATTACCCCATTATGTTATATCCATACAACCCTCCAATAATTGTACTCTTCTTCCCACTTCCTAGGAAAATTTTGTCAAAATGGAACGTCCTTCTCTCAGAAGTCATACCTTATGATCGTCTAGTATCTACTACATATCCAGTGTTGTAAACCTCCCATTTGTTATCTTCAGTTATTATATACTATCCCAAAACATTAGAAAACTTCTTTAGACATAAATTATTGACTTTGAACTTAATCATTCACTTCATCACATCATGAAAATGTTTTCCTATAACAGTGTCTGGTCCTACAAACACTGGAGAAATGTGTTCTTGATCTATGACGAATTAATCATAATCCATCATGGACATGAAACCTAGGGATATATACATAGACTATATAGCTTTCTCTTGTCTCAGAATCTCTTTGTAGAATTCCTCCTAGAACCTATCCAAGAATTCATCCCATTAAAAACCTTAGTTTTTACAATTCATGCCTGAATGTCCCAATAGAGCATCGTTGATAACCATAGTTTATAAAAATACATCTAGACCATCCTCTCATCTAATGTCTCTAAATGGTGAAGTATTGTTTCAATGGAATCAACCCATAAATCAGCTCCCTCAGGCTCACCCTCATCAGGAGTAGTCGGAGGGTGCAACAAAAGAAACTCCAATGTCAACTAAGTCATTCTTTTCAAAACCCGCACTAAATATTTTTCCATGAATTTTTTGAAATGAGAAAATTTCTCATAGAACACCACCCCATCAACATAATCTAGTACCATAATTGCCTCAATTTTCTAGACTGAAAGACCATTCATAGCCAAGCGCCTCATTCATCCCCTAAAAAAGTTTCCTAGATGAATATTCTCTATAATTTCAAACAAATGTTCTTGCTCTCATAAAAATCCTTATTAAATTTTCGTAAGAGGAATATCCACTATTGGTTAGAACATGTTTTTCTTCTAAATATCACCACACAGTCAAAACTGAGGATCTATCACTACCATTAGCATCATGCTCCAAGGATTTTGTTTAAATCGGTAAACACACTATGAAAATAATGTTTCTAATTTATAAAAACATTTATTTACATTTAAAATAATTTTATTTTCAACCTTTTTCAATTCATGTGATGGCATATTTTTTTTTCATTTTATCCTCTCAAATAATGAAAAATAGTTCAATTAAAATAACATACCCATAACACATTATATTTTTCATATCTAAAATGATTCATGTCATAAAAAATAGAGTGTGCTAAATGATGCATGTAGACACACCACTTTTTCTATTATGGTCCATGAATCAATACTCAATGATTCTATGAAAAAATAATAACATCACACCATAAGTGTGTTGCTGAAGGTGTAATAACATTAAAATATGACTAAAAATAAAAATAAAAATAATCTTACAATGATTACATGGGTTTTTTAATAAAATGGACTGAAACTCCCATGAAAGATCTCATTACCAAGACTAGACTCTTACATTTATCATGTCTACCATTCCCTAAATAGTAATAAAAACGACAAAAAAAACATGACCTATGATACAACTTTGTAACATCCCTAGTCAGGAGCCATTAAATGGTTCCCCAAGACGGTTGGTAACATAACCTCAGGCATGCCTCCCCATAGACCAGAGATTGATGATTAGTAGTGCAGATATGGAATTTCATTTATGGTGAGACTACAATATCTATTATTAATGTAAAACACCTACAGAAGTATATAATAACTCATGGATATATAATAATAATTCCATAATACAACAGAAATATAAAATACAATATTCAACTAAAAGGAAGAACATTCTTAGCTAATATAAGTGTCAATGTGCATGAAATAAATACATACAGAAATAATGACTCCCAAATAGGTCTCGAAATAGGTCTAGTTCCCTCATCAAAGATCCAAAACCAATTATCTATAAAATAAAATACCCTTTCCTTTAAACTAATTACAAAAATAATTCTTATTCATGTAATGATAAGGTATCCTGAGTAAGCCGTGAGTAAAACACATTAGGATTCTACCAACAGTGTCTAAAACATTTCCAGTAATAATATAGTGATATCAGTTCTATAAATAATAGTGGAAAATACATAAATAAATAGTTCTCACATAATAATTTATTCCATATTTAATAATATGAACATTGTGGTTCTTGGGGATACCCAAACCACTATTATAGCTTTTGCACATTCCAGAGCATTAACTGTACCTTAGGTAATATCATATATTAATACAAATATTGACCTATGCAGAATCTTTAAGTATTCAATGATTAAGTGATATATCACTACCTTGTTCAACTCATACAAGAGTTATAAGTATTATCATGTGAGGTCATATATTGGGATTCCTTTATTGGAATTATATAAATTCACACATAAATGTTAATGTTTCCCATAAAAAATCATAATTTTGATGACCATGTGACAATTATTAACTCTCAAGATAAGGACCATTTTACCATTCCATTACCCATAAGTAAAATAAAAATGTTACCATCTATAAATATCATTTTAATGAGCAGGTTCCCATTACATTACTCACAAGTACAATGACCATGTTTCCATTTAGTCTTCTAAATTTAGAATAACCATGTTCCTGTTATTTGAAACATTTTTAATTTATAATTAATTATCCACCTCAATTCCATTACTAATACAATAATTATTTATCTAAATATATATACTTAATTAACTCTCCATTTAATTAGGTAGTAAAATACATTAATAAATTAACAAATGAATTAATCAATAACACAATTAAAAAAAATAATTAATTTTTCCAGATTTTTTTTCTCTGTCCAAATCTCAACTATTCATAATTAATTCCATAATTAATAATCTAGATCATAATATAAAGGATCATAATTAATTCATGATCAATTATCTCTATATTTCTAATAAAATATCTCAAAATTGACACCCTAAATAATTATCTAGATTACATCCCCTAAATATCATATTAAATTTTCCACAAATTAATTTTCCAATTGGAAATCCTCTTAGTCTCATGATTAATTCCTAAACTAATATTATATTTAAAATGTTTTTCCATATATCAATTGTTCATCCTAATTATCTCAATTTAGAAAAATAATTTCAAATATATATATATATATATAAATTAAATAATATTGAATACACACATCAAATCTATTACTATGGGATTAATATTTTAGACCACCATCTCTAATTAGTTGACTGATGTTCCTTCTCTGAAAATCCCAAAAATCTATGAAAAACGACATATATGTGAGTTCTGTATAAAAATACCTATATAAAGATCAAGGATATAATAATGCAATAAATCTAGGAGTTGATCTCAAAAAAAAATTCAGTATAAACAAATAGAGGATAAATTCCACCCAACAATCATGAAAACTGAGAAGAATAATCAGGACATGAATCATGATGATATCCACATAACTAGAAAAGTGTGGATCTTCAATTCAGAAATTTTATCCTGAATAATCGAGATCATACTGCCATGGGGCCTCTAAAAATCTAAAAATGTGACAGTAAAAGTCTAGTCTTGTAGCATGGTTTAACATGAGGTGTTTTGGTGGTTTGTTAATATTAAAATACATTTTTGGGTTATTAATAATTGCACACGCAGTTTCTTGGATAGGGGAACATGGTAATGTTAAGCTTTTTTCCAACTCCTTGGCCACCACTGTCCATGGTCACACAGTTTCCTGGGTTTGGGCACATAGTTTTCTCAAACCATGATATAACCGTTAACATCCACTTTTTTCTTAAATTTTTCTCAAAACTATACTCAAACACACCTCAAGTCATAACTCCAATTAAAGGTACTTAAAACTATATATTGTACATGAATCATCACCCTAGAAAACTCCAGAAAATGTTAGGATCATATATATTGTACCAAAAACTTCATACTTATTACAACCATGTAGGTCCTTTTTTATAAAATTCAATTCAAAAAGTGGTTAAAAGAGGTTCAACGTTAATCCAATAGATATGGAAAGAAGGAATGTAAAAGAGACATCAAAAAATCATGTATGTTTTTTTAGATAAATTCAATTAGAAATTACTCTAATGAACTAAATTGGATTAAATGATAAAAAAATTATTTCATAATACATTAAAAAAATTTAAATTGATAATATAGCTATATTATTATATTATAAAATAAAACAGTTTTCAAATAAAACATAGTAATTTTAACTATTCAGTAAAATACGATGTTTATCACAAAAATAAGAAGAAGTCAAACAAATATAATTTTAATACCCCTATTCCATATAATAATTTTATTTTGTCAAATAGAACATAAAAAATTGTTATGAACTAAATAAAAAGTTGTCGTACTATCAAAAAGTGGAAAAATGGTTTTTTGAAAAAATATTCCTTTTATACATGAAATTTAATTTGATCTTATATCATGTCTAGAAAACATAAAAGATTAATTTTAAACAACATATTTAATTTTTATTTCATTAATATTTTCCAAAAAGAGTGATTTGATTAATTTATAAACAGAATTATTCACACTTAAATATTTTTTTTCATAAAAACACATTGATTATATTCAATTAGATTATAGTTTCATTTAAAATTAAATTTGTAACCAAATAATCATCTTAATATAAACATGTGTGAACCCTTTTTTCATAATTCAATTAACATTTCTCATTACCACCATTCTGATTAGTTAGGTGATAACAACCACTTAAAATAATAATATTGCAATATGTTATTTATTAGTATAACTCATTCTTCTAGGAATCAACAGATTTTAGAGAAACTCATTGTTGTGTATCAGGTATCATATCTAGCATAATGTCTTTTTAGGATAAAATTACTATCTTATTCATAAATGATTATATATATGATACTATTTAATTCTATAGTTATCTGGAATCTGACAGTAAACACTATATTAAATAATAATATTTTAACAGTATTCAATATTTCATTTATTCTTTATGTTATGTGTAAAATAAGATAATCTCAGTATTGTGTGTTTCATAAAAGAATCATAGTGTTGCATGAAAATAAAAATGGTTAGAATTATGTTTGACTAAATTCCTTAAAAATAAAAATTAAATTTTGAAAAATATATTTCTTATATTCTCATTGTGTCACTTCCATATTTCCCAAAATAATAATTTTTTAAAAAATTAAAATTTTATAAATAAATTTTAACTTTAAAACCATCCCTGAATGATGTTTATGAATGTTTAACTATGAAAGAATCATAATGATTGTATGTCATATGTAATCATGAGTCCCATTTTCCATTCACCAAAGATAATAATATATATAAGATAAGTATAATTTTTTATTATAAGGATTCTCATTATATCATCAATAATATAATATTTCATACTATTTCCTTATATTTATATTCCATGTTATGTGGTTTTGGAAAAATAATCTCATTACTTCATGGTGGAGTTCGTTCACATATATGAACAAACAGAATAATAAATTTTTAATTAATGGAATGTTATGAAAATTGATTATATATTCTTATATAAATATGAAATAATTTTCATAAATATATGATATAAAAATACATCCATCATTTTAACAATCCATGTGAGGAAGCCATGGTAAATGAATTATATCACTTCCTGAGAAGTTAATCTATCAAAAACATTAACAACCATTTCATTTCCAAATAGATTTAACATGAGATGGATATTAAGAGTAACATTAATATAAAATGATCTAATTATAAGGATTTTATTTTATTTTATTATTTTATTTGGTTTCACTATTATTATTTGGAGGTATAAGGAAAAATAAAACAAATAATTTTTGGTTAAATGCAATACCTCTTGTTTGAATAAGTTCTTTTTTGTTACACCTTAATACCTATAGGAGTGATATTATACCGAAATATGACCTCTAGAATGAAATAAGGTCTGATATAATGAGATTTGTATAGGTAATAGAAGATGTAAATGGATTTTTGATGTGTGATGAAAACAAGATATGACGATTCCTTTTTTATGACTGGGTATGATAACTCTTGGAGTTTCATTAAATATATAATTGAACTAAATAGTTTTTATTTTCAAAGAGCACAAAATTAATAAAATTTCATTGTATTTTTTTGGATATAAATAATATAATAAAATAAATGTTTTAAAAGTCAAAATTAGGTGTTTACCATAATTACATTGTATTTTCGAGCATCATACATTTCTTATAATTAAACTGGTAAAGATTTTTTTACTTATTCGGGGTTCATTTTTGTTTATATAGAAGTAAAAATATTATATAATTGGACCATAGATGGTATTTTCAACCATACAAAGAGAACTTGGACAATGATAGAATTTTTATGAATATTTAATCATTTATATTAAAATTATTTAATATAAAACAACCTTAATGTCATTTTTATAGTATTAATTTATGTTGAATGTCAATATAAAAATACAACAATAGTAATATGAATATAATCGATTATAACATATATAATATATTAGTTTTGGTCAAAAAATTCATAGAACCCACAAAATCATTAATATTGTCTCACATAAAATATTTTTTTTAAAAAATAAAATTTATATTAATTGAATAAATATTGTGTCGGTGTTGAGTAAGCATTTACTATTATTATTATATCCTTAAATTTATTTAGAAAAATTACATGATAAAAATTTATTTTAATATTTCATAAAAAATTAATTAAACAATACGTTCTTCTATCTTCTTCAGAAAATATTATTTAAATTAAATGAAATAAAGTGACATGTTTTGACATTATCTTATAATAATTTATTATAATGTTGACAATCAATGAAATGTTTAATTAATATTTAATTTTTTTAAATGGATGTAATTAGATGACATCCACAAACACAATAACATAAATTCTGTCACGACCCGTCCCCCGGGGCCCGTGCCGTGACTACCCCAAGCCCGCCTTCTATAGGCTAGGTGCTGTCGACTAGCACCAAAGGCGTAGAAATCTCTAAGCTGGGAGGGCGTTGCGTTTATAGTAGTAACACACACACAAACATAGTAAGATGGAAGTAAAGAACTAAGTGAAAACTGTACAAAAAAAGTAGTGCTGAAAGTAATGGGGGCGGAAATATAAGCCCAACATAAAAGTACCGGTACAATGGAAAGAAAGTACATCTAAAAAAGGGACAACAGCTAAAAAGGGCAACACTTGGAACATTTGCCGAGTATCCTACCTGAAGGGTAGGTACAGAAGTCCACCTCAGCACTCCACGTCTATCTGTCCGCTCCGTGTTTCGTCTCGCTGTGTGGTCCACCTCCAGGTACTGTCTAGTCCTAGCTCGCTCTTGGCCTCACCAACATTGTTTGTCATTTTCTTCCAACACAACAATGTGTGGGAGTAACCTGTGCAGGGGTGAGTATAAAAATACTCAGTAGGGACCCCAAGACCCCTGAAGGTCTCCCAGAATTCATGAAGGATAAAAAATTGAAGAAAGATACAAACACGAAGTATCAAAAAACTCTAATTAGGTATATGCCCATACATATACCTCAATTATCAATCATAGTTTGGCTCCAACTCTCGAGAGCAAGCACAACCCAGTCCACACAGGAAAGAAGTCAATCACATCGATGATAATTATTGAAAGTCAAGACTCAGCTCACACATGTATACATCTATCATAAAGTGATAAAGATGATCTGATGTAGTCACTAATTGATCTAAGTTGTCATAACCACGTATGATACTAGTCCAGATATGTTGTCGGACCCATGTAGGATACTAGACCGAATACTCTGTCAGACCCACATAGGATACAAGTACTGAAGTCAAACTATCGGGCCCACGTAGGATACAAGTACAATATTCATCGATGTCGAACCCACGGAGGATTCAAGTATAGTTTTCATTAATTACAAACCCATGGAGGATTCATGTACAGTTGTTGCTTCTACCGAACCCACGGAGGATTACAGTACAGTTTTTATCATCGTCAAACCCACGGAGGATTCTAGTACAGTAGTCGTTGCAGTCGCAGCCCGCTCTAGCGTTCCACCACACAACACACTCAATTCCAGGAGGGTCCACTTCTTGGGCCAAGTGGATCGATACATCAACTATCATGAATCCAAAGTTTATGTATCCCAATGTCCCGTCTTGTCAAAAGTAACCTAATATGACAGACGACGCGTCAATCAGACGCCCGGTCTGAGAGATATTATCATTTTTGTTCCGGTGGCCCAGTTGGAAATAGGTTCATTCGAAAACCGTCCATTATCCATTTTTTTCAAAAACTCACTTACAGTATAGCAAAAGTATCACCTCATCGTAAGGGTCCATATGCCACACACGGTGCATCAATCAGACGTCTGGTCCTTAGGTTATAAGTGTTTCCGCTCCAAGGGCTTGGTTGGTTTTGGGTTCGAACCAACCCGTACATACCCAAACATCACTAAAACCTTGAGTGTAATATACAAACACGATTGTATCGATAATTGGAATCCTACACAACTGACGGTGCATTGATCGGAGGTCTGTAGCTGAAGTTATGTGCAATTAACAAAAAATGGAACAAAAAGTGGGGTATGGGCCGGATCTGACCCGACCAACCCACCCTCGGACGGCCCGACCCTGGTCAACCTGACCTGTGTTCGGGACTGGCCCGGAATGTTACGGCCCGACCCAGGTCACTGGCCTGGCCCGCGTGGCATGGCGGCCCGGCATTCATGGCGCGACGGCCTGGCCCACGTGGTGCGGCAGCCTACGTGACGCGGTGGCCCACCCGTGTGGCTGGGGCGGTGAAGCCCACCTGGACATGCATTCTAGGCAGTGGTGGTGCCCTGCAGGGCCAGCACTAATAAAACAAGGGGTTGTTTTGCGCCCCCTGTCTCCCATAACGGAACTGGCAAGAACCGGTTCCTCTCCACAGAACCTGCCTGGTTCCACTCTGGATTACCCTCGACGGTGGCCAGCTCAGTGGGCCAGCCTCCAGCCTATCCACCATGGCTTCCCCTTCTGGTGCGGAGCGACGACATCACGCTATCTCAGACCTCATTGGCCCATATGGTCGCGACCCCTCTACCATGCAGCACGACGGCACCACACATTATTCCGACCGTCGCGGCCCTCCTGGCCCAACCCTCTTCTTCTAGAATGGTGCGACGACACCACGCCCCTACGACATTACTGTAGCCTATGGTGGCCGTTTTCCCATTCTTCGCCCAACTCTGGAGTCCCGGTGTCATTTGCGCAGCTGGATTCTTCAGCAGTTTTATCTACCGGTGGCACCATTGCACCACCTCCATCATCAAACAATTAAAGCCCATTAGAGGGACGTCAAGCCATGTTTGTTCGGCCCACACCCACATTTTTTGATGATAACGTTCGACTAATATTGTACCACAATAAAAGATGAGGTACAAGGATTTAAATTAATAAAAAATGACCCCTACTATGAAAATATGCCGCACATCATCGAACTGTGGATGACGAACGTCACGGTAGTCTGGTGTCGTGGAAGAACAGTGTAGATTCCACTGATGTCGGAGTGCGCCCGAAGAAGAAGCCTTGTTGGTGACTTCGCGTTCGTCATCATAGTGGACATCATTCTTTATCGAAGAACATTGTAGCTCTCTTCCAATTCTCAAAAGGCTCTCCCCGCCAAATATTTTCCCACCCCCCAAAATTTTATAAAGGATTCCACAATTAAAAATAATTACCATGCATTTCGAATTAATTAAAATAGAATTCAAGGATTAATTAAATGTCGCATTTAATCAATCCTCGTAGTTGGCATTAAAAGAGAAGGTGGAGAGTTGACATTAAGAGTGGGGAGTTGTCATCATTTAATGAAGGGGAGTTAATGGGGAGTGGAGAGAAGGTGAACGGTTCAGGGATAAGGTGGTCCCCACCTCACAAATATCCTCTCATGAGAGCTTATATAGGTGTGGGACCCACCATTAACTTGCCTTGAGAGTAAGTAACCTACTTCTATAAAATAAATTGTCTTCCACAAATTTTATTTATTTTATTCTAAATTCCCAAATATTAAATCTCAATCCAAATAAAACAAAATGGCGGTAAAGGTCCCCTTAAGAGAATATTGGCGCTGCAAGTTCATCGGTGTCCTCAGACTTCAATTCCGAACAACGGTTAAAAAGATAAAAAAACCGGCACGTACACATACTGAACGTACCATAAGAAAACTTTAGAAATTGATTTCGGGCACACTGGGCCTCAGAATCAAGTGCAGTCAGAAACTGCAGACTCGTAATATTTCAACAAATTATGAAAAAAATAATTCCTTAAAATTTATAGGTCTTTACAATACTCCCACCTCAGGGATTTACATCCCCGTAAAGCTACAACATAAACTAGGGAAACAAAATAGGATACTGAGCACGTATCTGGGCCACCCACTCCCATGTGCTCCCATGGAGGTTCCCATTCTGCCATCGAACACGCACTAGAGGTATCAACCATACACATAGGACCCACTCCTGTCGATTCTCAATCTCCACAATAACCTCCGTGAAATTCGTCCTGTGGTCTATGATGTGGAACGGGTCATGCACGCATCTCCTCCGCTGAGATACGTGGATGACGTCATGCACTCGGTGCAACTGAGGTGGAAGAGACAAGCATTAAGCCACCTCGCCTACCCTGCTGACGACCTAAAAAGGTCCGATGAATCACGAAGATAGATTGCCGCATCGGACAAATCATCGTAATCCTCATTGAGGTGAGACCCATAGATAGATGTGGTCTCCATCCTCGAACTCTAGACTTCTCTATCTCCTTGATGTACCTCTAAAGGAGATGTGTGGAACTCTCTCTACACTTCTTCCTAAAGTGACACAGGTACCATATTATGTTCTGGAAGACGATGACATGCTCCCCACCTTAAGAAAATCCATCAGGTGCCTGTCCTATGGATATCTGAGCACATTGTGTCTCACAGTCAGTGTTCCCATGTTGCGCCTCTCTGACTTGCTGAATAAGTGGGGGAGTGACTGTAATAGACTAAAGAAACACTGCTCGATCACTATCCACAAAGTATATCAGCAACACAACCAGCTTCTCTGTCGCCCCTCCTAACATCTGAATTCCTGATCTCCTACTGAGAGAATCTGCTACAACGTTCCCCTTCCTAGGAGTACAAACAATCTCAATGCCATAGTCCTGGAGAAACTCGATCCATCGTTGTTGTCTCAGGTTCTGGTCCTTATAAAAGAAGATATACATGAGACTCTTGTGATCTGAGTATACGGTAAAAGGTTCTCCCATAAGATACTGTCACCACATCTCCATGTTGAAGACCACAACTGTAAACTCTAGGTCATGGGTAGTGTAGTTATTTTCGTGTTTTCTGAGCTACTGAGAAGCATATGTGATAACTGATTTCTCCTTCATCAGGACACATCCATGTTCTATCCATGGTGTGTCTCAGTAATCTATGTACCGATCACCTGCCTCTAGTAGCCTCATGATGGGCGCACTAGTCAATATCTTCCTCAAATCCTAAAAGCTTTGATGGAATCTCCCTGACCATACAAAGGGTTTCCTCTTCTTCCCCAAAGATGATAGTGGTGCTACAACTATAGAGAAGTCTGGAACAAATGTAAGTCTGGCTGACTAATGAGCGATCGACCACACACTCTTATGCATGATTCAATTTTGTGCTGCCTAGGATTTCCTTTTCACCAAAAAAGGAAACCCCCATCCCTATGTTGTAGATAAACGACAACCTTTTTTCCTAATACAGTTAATCTGTTTATGAACTGTGGTTTCCTAGTCCATATCCAAACTAACGTCGCAAGGCCTCGACGCTGCCACCAAGTGGTTCCAACCGAAACTCTCTCCTCAAAGGTCAGATCACACCATCGGCGTAAGTGTGATTTTCGAGACTCCTCCCCAAGGTATCTCCAAACATGAGGGTATGGTCAATGGTATAACCGGAAACTCTAGGTTTGGGATAATATTCGTAGAAGGAAGGAATGATTGGTACAAATGATTATTGTTACGACAGCAAGTAGTATACACTGACCGTACCTCAAATCATTCCAAGAGCCCTTGGATCACACGTCTTGACCACATGCAACTATTCTCTTACCCTTCCTTCTAGCTCCCTGAGCCTAGGAGGGAGAACAAAGGTGGGTGGTTGTAAAATGACGAAATGTACACCACCTCATGCTGCTCTCCAAGCTCTGCTTCCACGTCTACTGCTCTGTAGATCCATCTGTCCTTAACACTTCCTCTTCAAAAAACCTTTTTCACGCTCAAGTATCTAAGACTATCAATTGTTTCATGATTTACAACTGTTAACATACACTAGTTGTATCCGCTCAACCAATGAAAATTCAACCACAAAGGTTCTCTCTAGCACCCTAACACAAGTAGGAATACATAGAGGAAAAATTGTTGGCTTGAATATTCTTAAACACACCTCGCTCAGAGGTCCGGGATCTAAAGCATCGATTGTATCATATTCATCGATTACCAGAATATAATGGTGTGCCTTGATGAATACATAGCTACCGACATGTCGTCCTGCCGAAGCTGTATAAGCTCTAGAAAACACTCAGCAATCTCCTCAAACTAGTCCTCACCTGCCTATGGCTCAGGCTCTCTTGGGAACTTTAGGGCTATCTGATGCTGAAATATGTGTGAGGAACTAAGCCTACATTTTTCATCTAATGGTACCTCAGTTGTAACTGCTGACCAACAGGTAGTGATATAGCTGGCACACTACCTGAAGGTACTTTCTCAGGAATCGGTCCACACACTGTAGCCTCATCACTATGCGGACTAACACATGGTCACTCACATGGAAACACCAGTAGCTAAGATTAGCATCCACTCTACTAGTGTCTCAACTAGGCGGAAAACTCCAGCAATTACCTCTATCCATCCCTCAGCTGCATGGGAAACTAACTCGCCTCGAATCCTCAAGGGCCTCTACTGCTGGAACTCATGCAACAAGCTCTATCGGTGTGCACCATCTGCTCGTATAGTTTGTGGAATCTTCTGCACAAAGGGTGGTGGTGTTACAGGTAAAAAACCCAAAGGTTCCAACATAGTAAGAGGGCCCTTCACTAGAGTCGCATCGCTCGGTGGGCCATCATTGTGTATTCTCTCTCGGGAAGGCTAGCTGGCTTTCTTTGCAGTGCCATCCGGAAAAGGAAAAGGTGCGCCACATTCAATAAGTTATACCTGGTGAGCTCACTCAAACAGACTACAAAGGAATCTCTTGAAACACACATCCAATCAGTGTTTCCATACACTAAGATGGAAATCAGAGGTCAATCTCCTGATGTATGGATATGTCGGCTGCTGCAGCGACACTGGAATCCATGGAGTAAAAACCATATCCAATACTCTTAACACTATTTCTTCTTAGAAAATGAATGATCAGAGTCCTGAGTTCTACGGTAGAACCTCCCTCTAATACCAATTTGTCACGAACCATCCCCTGGGGCCTATGTCGTGACTACCCAAAGCCCGCCATCCATAGGCCATGGGCTGGAGACTATAACCAAAGGTGTAAAAATCCATATTATAGGAAGGAATATCCATTATAGTAGTAACACACACCCAAGAAGTAAGTAAAAAATGTATACAAAAAGAAGTTCTGAATGTAAAGGGGCCAGAAAGACATTCCTAATAGTAAGGCACATGTACAAAGGAAAGAAAATACAACTGAAAAAGGGAAAACATCAAAAAAGGCCAGCGCCTGGAATGTTCGCGAAGTATCCTACCTAAAGGGTCGTTACAGAAGTCCAGCTCAGCACTCCACGTCTATCAGTCTGATCTTTGTGTCATCTTTCTCGGTGGTCCACCTCCGGGTACCATCTAGTCCTGGCTCGCTCTCGGCCTTGTCAACGTTGTCTGTCGTCTACATCCAACAAAATGATGTGCAGGCATAGCCCGTGCAGGGGTGTGTATAACAATACTCAGTAGGGACCCTGAGACCCATGACGGTCTCCCAGAATCCACGAAGGATAAAACACTGAAGAATGATACAAACACGAAATATCAACCAACTGTTATTAGGTATATTCCCATACATACACCTATGTTATCAATCATATTTCAGCTCCAACAATCGATCCCATGCACAACCCAGTGCACACAAGGAATAATTAAATCACATAGATGATAATGATTGAAAGTCAAGACTCAGCTCACATAGGTATACATTTTTCGTATGGTGATAAAGATGATCAGATGGAGTAACTGATTTATCTAAGCTGTCGGACCGACATAGGATACTAGTCCAGCTAAGCTGTTGGACCCACATAGGATACTAGACCAGATACTCTTTCGGACCCACGTAGGATACAAGTACAGTAGTTATCGCTATCAGACCCACGGAGGATTCCAGTATAGTTGTCATTTCTGCCGAACCGATGGAGGATTCCAGTACACTATCATTGTTTCCAAACACACGGATGATTATAGTACAACTTTCATTGCTACCGAACCCATATAGGATTCCAGTACAGTTGTCATCATCATCGAACCCAAGGAGGATTCCATTACGGTAGTTGTTGCAGTCGCAGCCAGCTCTAGGGTTCCTGAACACAGCCCCCTCGATTCCGGGAGGGTCCACTTCTCAAGAAAAGGGGTTAAATACATCAAATGTCACAAATACTAAGTTTATGTATCCCAATTTTCCATCTCGTCAAAAGGAACCCAACATGGCAGATGGCGCAACTATCAAACGCCCGATCTATGAGTTATTATCATTTTTTCTCCGGGGGCCCGGTTGGAAATACGTTTGTTCCAAACCCGGCCATTTTCCAATCGAGTACAACACTCACATAGAATATACCAAAAGGATCGCCTCATCGTGAGGGTCCCAGTTCCATAGACGGCGCGTCAATCGGACATCCAGTCCTTATGTTATAAGTGTTTTCGCTCCGAGGGCCAGGTTGGTTTCGGGTTCGAACCAAACCGGTCATACCCAACCTTTACTGAAACCTTCAGTGTAGTATACCAAAACGACCGTATCGATCCTATGAATCCTACTCAACTAATGGTGCGTCCATATGAGGTCTTTATCTTACTTTATCGTAATTTAACCGAAAACAGTCCAAAAAGGGGGGGTCTGGGCCCAGTCCGACCTGGCCCAACCCACCCTGGGTCGGCCCAAACCGGGTCTAGGTACGGCTCAGTAGGGTGCGCCCGACCTAGGATACCAGCCTAGCCCAGGGTGTCGGCCTGACCTGCGAGGCGCGGCGTCCCAACCCATGTGGCGTGGCAGCCCGCGTGACGCTGTGGCCCAGCCGCGTGGCTGGGGCAGTGAAGCCCACCTGGTCACGTTTACCAGGGGACGACGGTGCCCTACGGGGCATGCCCTAATAAATAAAGGTGGCGGTTTTGTGCCCCTGCCTCTCGAAATGGAACCGGAAAGCATCGATTCCTCTCCACGGAACCCGATGTGTTCCTCCCGGGTGCACCCCCGCTGGCACCGGGCTCAACCGATCGCCCTCCTACCTTTCCGACACAGCCCAGCCACAGATTCCACTTCCAGTGCGGCACAACGACACCATGCTATCTCTGAACGCCACGACCCGCATGGTCGTGACCCATCTACCATGTGGCGCGACGGCGCCACACATTCTTCCTACCGCCACAGACTTCCTAACCGCGAGCCTCTTCCTCTAGCACGGTGTGATGGCACGGCGCCCCTCCATCATTGTCGTGTCCCGTGGTGGTCGCGGTCCCATTCTTCGTACAACTCTGGGGACCCGGTGTCATTTGTGCTACTGGATTCTTCTGCAGGTTTATCTACCAATGTCACTATTTCACCACCTCCATCGTCAAACCATTAAAAACCATTGGAGGGACGTCAGGCCATGTTTGTTCGGCCCGCGCCCTCTGTTTTAGATGATAACATTCATTTAACATTGTACCTAATTAAATGAAGAGGTATGAGGATTTAAATTAATAAAAAATTATCCCTACCATGAAAAGACGTTGCATGTCATCGAACCGCTTAATAAGAACATCGCGACAGTCAGGCGTCGCAGAAGAACGATTTTGATTCCATTGACGTCGGAGTGTGACCGAAGAAGTAGAATCATTTGTGACTTCACATTCTTCATCAGAGTAGATGTCATTATTCTTCTAAAAATGATGTAGCTATCTTCCAATCTCCAAAGGCTTTCCCCACCAAATATTTTCTAACCCCACAAAATTATTAGAAAGGCTCCCTCAATTAAAAATAATTTCCATGCAATTATAATTTATTCAAAAAGAAATTAAGGATTAATTAAATGTCTCATTAATTCAATCCTAGTTGATGGCATTAAAAGAGAAGGTGAAGAGATTACATTAAGAGTGGGGAGTTGTCAACCTTTAATGAAGGGGAGTTAATGGGGATTTGAGGTAAGGTGAAAGGTTTAGGGGTTGTGTGGGCCCCAACTCACAAATAACCTCTCATGAGAGGTTATGTAGGTGTGGGACCCACCCCTAACTCCACTTGAGAGGAATTAACCAACTTTTACAAATAAAATTGGTTCAACAAATTTTATTTATTTTATTATAAATTCCCACATATTAACTCTCAACCCACATAAAATGCAACTGCAGTAAAGGTCCCCTTAAGTGAATACCAGCGCTGCGAGTTCATCAAGGTCCTTGGATTTCAACTCTGTGCTCCAGTTCAAAAGATAGATAAACCCACACGTACGTTTATTGAATGTACCCGAAAAAAACTTAAGAAATTGATTCTGGGCACACTGGGCCTCGAAATCAAGTGCCGTTAAAAACTGTGGACTCATAAAATTCCAAAGAATTAAGGAAACAAAATTCCTTGAAATTTCTGGGTCTTTGAAAATTCATTTTTTTAATTTGATCGTTTAGTCCTTATGCTATAGTTGTTTGGAATTAATTACCCAATATACCCTTAACATGGTGATAATTATTTACTACAGTTACTATTAATAATAAATAAAAGTTATAGGGTCCAATTTCAATAAATATGACAATGCAATTCAATAAAAGAAAATTATTTTTAGCTAATAAATTTATTGATAATGAATAATTTCATTTAAAATTTAACCTAGAAAGCTTGACAAAAAGTACATTTTCAAGAAAATGCATTTTTGAAGTAAAAGACTGTTTTACATTATCATTATTATTTTTGAAAATCAATAGATGAGCTTTAATTAATATATATAGATATATAATCCATATAATTCATTTAAATTATTTTTATTTAATTGTTATTTTAAATAGTTAAAATATAAATACATATTAAACATTTAAACATTTTTCCAAAACAATGCATTTTTTGTTAAAAATAATTTTTTAAATAATAATTATAATATCCGAATAAAATTTAATTAATTGGATCATTAAAAATAAATATATAATATTTCCTATAATGTCTAAATTCAAAACATAATAGAACTTTTTTATTAGTTTATTAAATTAAAATAAATGGAATTTCCACTTAAATAGATGTTTTACAATATTCAATTTAAAAACATTTTCTAATAAATATAAGAAATTCATCATACATTAATTATTATATTATTATACAAAAAAATAATTTCATATTTATTAAATAAAATTTATATATGTTCAATAAATTAATTAAAATATTTTATCATAAAAACAATAAATACATTTTAGTAGAAAAAATATTTTTTCAAATATTAAAATGACTTTTCTAAAAACTCATTAATTATTTTATGAAAATTAATCATTAAATTTTTTTTTGAATGAACCATCTATATTTTTTATAATGAGTTTACCTTTCATTACCACTAATTATATGGCTATTTGAAGTTATAACATATAAATAATATATATATATATATATATATATATTTAATTTTGGATAGGTGTGTTGTCTCATATATGATATCGAAAAGCATTTTATTTAAACAAATATTACGGTTTTACCCAACCTAATCCAATAAATAAAGGGATTTCTTATCTAATATGATCAATTATATCTTTTACAACATCCAAAATCTCAAAATAGTGATATTATGCCCTAAAATCTTATTTAATATCATCATCCCAAAAAGGTAGAGTCGACTTGAAACAATGAAAAACATTTTTATAGAATATTTTTTATAATTAAATACTCAAAATGTAATATATGCTCCATATCAATGTCTTAAAAGATGAAATATCAATGAAAAGATGTAACACCAACCATAAAACCCAGAATCTCTACGTCTTATATTATAATAAGAATAACTCCTGTCTTTAAGGATGAATGATTAACAATTATCTTCAATAAATCCATTGTATCCTAATAGCTCTACGAATTATCTCAAAATGATTATATCCAATGTCCCACCACTGGAACCCTCAAAAAATTATGAAGGGATTATACAAAAATTATATAAATTGGTTACTATTACTTATACTAGGAATCTTTTCTGATTATTCCATAATGATTTAAGGAGTATAGTCTATGTAAATTCTTTAGTCACTCACATACATAAAAACGTCTTTCATAAGGTAAATCAACATCATCACATCATGGGGACATATTTTCCGAAACATTATAGCATGTTATATTTTTATAAGTTTACTAATCAGGGTTTTTAAGCCCCATTGTCACTATATTTCATATTCTAAGGGATTTTCATACTGTCCATACACTACATGATCCTATGTAATCTTGAAAGAACAATCTTGAAATATTGTTCCATACAAGAAATATGAAAATTTACATGAAATATTGAATACCGTAAAAAATTAATTCAATAATAACATTTAAAATTGTGTATATAATGGAGGACCTACCTCAATAGATGAATCCATAATCAATGACGATATTAAATACTTTTTTAATAATGGAAAACCATCATATATGATTTCATCATGAACTAAAAAATTTATTGCATAATCATATGAATCTTATAATAAGGGTGACATTGTTTAAATAAATGATGAATCGTGTAGGGTTCTATTCAAATTCCCAAATATATGGTTAATGGTATTAATAGGAGGAGCCAATAAACTAAATTTACGATCCAGGTGGATATAGATAATGGTTACAATGGTATGTAGTGGGGTTATATAATGAGATCCAAGAGGTAATTTACATTTTTAGATTAGGTTTTTGACGTGATTTTAGAGGCTAGGAATATATATGGATCTCTATTTTAATCATGGGGAGGTAATTTTACAACCTTATGCCCCTTTTTGATTCAATATAAAGATATCTAGATTCCTAGAACATATTAAAATTAGAAAAAAGAGGATCTAACTTGAAATATATAATGTGAAATAGTTGGAGGTAAATATTTTTCTATATATAATTTTGGTTCAGGGTGGTAATTATTTCACTTATTTTTTTAGTGATTAAAAATTTTACTTTATTAATGTGTGTAAATAATACATCAATTGATTCAGAAACACGATGGAGGCCTTTGATAGTTTGTGTGAAAAATATATTTACTTGAAGAATGGTTTGTTTATATTTCAATGTGATACATAAAAAAATAGGGTAAACTAATTCATGGAAAACAAGAAATCCAAATCAATAATCAACAGAATTAGTTACAATGTGATAATTTTTATTTAAATAAATAATGAAGGTGTTCTTTGATGCTATAAATAACCACATTACCACGTACATGCCAATTTGAGAAATAACCCATCATACCATTTAGTGGAAGAATAACATAGGGGAATACCTAATTATATCAATTCCCATTCATGTGATATGATCACAATACATGATGGTTAATATATCAATTTTAAAAAAGAATAGATATTTATTGATCAGATGAAGTAATATTTGCAACATAATAGATAATTGTGATATAAATAATATATTTTTCAATGGTTTCCCTATATAAAATTAAATTTTGGAGGTGTGTTCATGTAACCCATCATTATTAACACTACTATAAATGAATATTAGAATCTTTTTAATGAAAATTTTTATTTATTAAAAAAATTTATAGGTGTGAGTTTTTGGAATTGATGATATTCCTCTTTAGTAACATGGAGTTTTTATATTTGATGAATTGATAATTGGATTCTTATGAGTGGGATATGAGGTTATGGTGTAAATAAATTATGATGAGGATATATATTCCTATTTTTATGTTTAGGAACATGTCCATCCACAAAATTTATAGTAGATATCATTTTTCAATTAACATGGACACCTTTTTCTATGTGTTATAAGTCCATACAATCATAATATTTATATCACCTTTTATACATAAGAGAATAAAAATGAATCATATTAGGTATAATTAGAAAATAAATGGCTATTAAAATTTATGGGCAGTCCATTCTATATTTTCTATCATCATTGTTTTAGTGGGTTAGAAATTATGGTATTAAAAACACATTGTACGGTGTTTCTGATGGTGTTTTTTTGTTTCTCACGTAGGTAAGGAATGAAGATAAATTATGTAGGAACTATTCACATTTTAATTTTCATGATACAATGAAATATCTAGTGGTAGATATCAGTACACATATACCATAAAAGGATAAATTGACATCCAATATGTGGATTAATCCTAGTACATTCATATCTATATAGGGTGGTGGTATGAATCTCCAAGGCAATGAGTTAAATTGATACTACCTAGTATATTTATGAAATTGTATGTTGTTGGATCATGTAATTAACTATACATGAGACGGGATAAAATTCTAATTTATGGATTTAGACTAAGGGAATTTATTATAAATTCATTTTACGGAATGGAATATCCATTGGTTTGGTGAAAAAATAAATGAACAGTGTACATTTGTAGTGTTAAATGTATAACATCAATATATCATCATTGGAAAAATATTCCAAAAATATTTTTGGAATCTTTTATGAAAAGAAATAACCCCATGGTATCTACCCATCTATATCTAGAACATTATATTAATAATTAAACATGACGTGTAGTTCAACCATAGTTGAATGATAAAGAACTATTTGTCTAACGTGTTGGTTGGAAAAGGGAGTTCTCGTTAACATATCCTTATGTGTAAATCTATTTGTTCCCTATTATGTTATTGTATCCTCTTTATTATTTGTGACTCCATATCACATCACTACATTATTACTCTTTGATTTTATATCTGTTTTCTTATTTAAAATTTATCTTTGGATGATAAGCATCGACTATGTCTTGTACATCATTATCCATTTACATTACTAGAAACAATTCCCAATGAGAACATACACCTGTTCTAAATCATACGTTTGATTAAATAATGGACATAATATATTTAATATGATCTCTTGGAAAACAAATAAAAACTCATTGTGGTATTCCTGAGACTACATATTCAACAAGAATAGATCATATATATGTCTGTGAGAGCATAAAGAAGAGAGTTCCAAACAAGAATGTGAAGATGTAAGAAAACGAGTATATAACATGAATTACCAAAATATAATCTTTCTATATATATCATCAATTCACTAGAACAAAGTAAAATTCCCATGGGAATAATTTGTAGTTTAAATAATAAATAGGAATAGATAATTGGATGGTAAAAAGATGAATTCATTGGGTTAAAGTACATTTATAGAGGTTATGTGTCATTAAAAGGAACCATGAATTGTTTATTCATAATGTTTTTAAAAATGTGTGGCTACCATTATTTTTTGACAAGAAAAAGTTTCATATGTTTTTTGGAAAGGCCTCATGGTATTGTGAATTATTTTCATTAAATATATTACACCTCAGGATTCTCTGCCTTTAGGGACTTTATTTCTAAGTGGATCTACTATGGGTCCATAAAGAGACAGAGAATTGTGATCCTTTATAAAAATATTCAAAACATTGAAAAATAACTTTGAAAAACATGGTTATTCTTCCACAATTTCAGGGATCCAACCAAGTGTATGAACTCACATTTTCATAATAATTTTAACATGTGATATTGCAGGGTATTATAATCACTCAAACATTATTTTTATAGTCCGTGATAAATATACATGTTCAATAAAATACAACAAGAGTATAAAAACAATGTAAAATACATGTAATTATGAGAAATATGTAGAATTATTCAAAAAATTATCATCATAAAATAACATGGTAAAAAGATAAATTATCATACAAAATGCATTTGACATCAAATTTTTTCTAACATTTTACACATGTACACCAAGAATTAAAATAATTATATTATTACCATACAAAAATACACCCATATGTGTAACATAAAAACTATGAATAGATTGTTTGAAACACATATTTATGTTTTTCACATCCACCCACAGTCTTAAGAAAAAACATCCATTATTTTAATTTATTAACCATTATGGTTAATGGAATATCAACTGAGGTATATGGTAGTATCAGGAATACTAGTCCATGTTATATCCACTATGTTCTAGGATCAACACTACTATGGTCTAAGGTAACATCATTCACTATTTTTTATTGATCATATACCATGGTCTTATGGGAATGTAAATTATTTCATAAAGGAATCTCATTCAAAATATCCCATAGAATATCCACCATGTTCTATGAAGAGGTCCTCTTAGAACATAAGTATTCCAATACCGTGAATATTGTGATGTTACATAACATGGTTGTGACACAAAACACTGCTCTATGTCCCACACAACTCGATCAAGACATCCACTAATGAAATAATCCATAAAATATAACATACCACGCAATAAAATGATATTAGGTATTAATACTCATCATTAGTCCATGATTGATGATATAACACCCAACATCTGCACATAGGGATGTTGCAACCTTATGATTCTACAAAATATTATCCCCCAATAAGTATAGTCTACCCTAAACCAAGATCTACTTTTTCCACAATGATATGTTGTACAGAAACACTCATGAATAATATAAATTAAAACATCCAAATCATCACCAATTTTTTAATTAAAATATTCAATAATACCCAAAAGAGATCGTATAATCTATAGGGGTTACCTTGAAATTATTTAAACCTTAATAATTATGGAATATTATTCAACACTAAAATACAATACCACCAATATAATATAACGCCTCTTAGACATTCATTGCCTGGATCGTAACCCAATTCCTAATAATGTTGACCACATACATCTCTTGGGGAAGAACATTAAAGCAACAAAAAAGTGTTACTCTATTTCATCATAGGAATAATTTTTTGAATGATCTATTTATATTTAAGGAACAACATTTAGGGAAACTCATTTCACACTCAAACACCTACTGATGTCTTTATTTAGGTAAATTGAAATAATCACCTCATGGAAAAATATTTCCCAAATCGTATTAGAATTTCCTATTGGAACGAGTGAAATCATCATTGGCCAACAACTTCACAGTCACATTAGTACATAGTATAATGTTCTCTTCATCTATATGGGTAATTTATTACTATAATAAATTATAAAGGCTCACAAAATATATATAGATGAATCTATGAAATGTGAAAATTTACAAAAAACATTTAGGCCCCTTTTTATTTTCACATATTAATTTATATTCGATTGAGTTTTGAAGGGGTTACCAACCTCAAAGAAAGAAAACAAGAACAACCATCTCAAGTATGATTTCACAATGAATAGAACAACATCATCCATGTTATAACCATCACTAGACATGAACATCCATACAAATGAATCCCCATCAGATCATCTATTGTTTTTAAATTTAAAATTTTTATTAAATGATGAACCTAGAACATGATTTATCAAACACTATTTGTCCCTAAAAAGATAAAAATTCAATAAATTAATCCATGAAATCATCATTAGATGATCATAATAATAATTTAAGGCTCTAATTGAAGCAATAAGGGATGATATTTAATGAAACTTAAGAATTGAATGTAAAAAATCCATTAAATGAATTTTCAAGATCCAATCACTTCATATCTATGATGAATTCAATATGAAGTTTTATAAATATTGTGGATACCTTTTGAGTTCATCAAATCAAGTGTTATATGTAATATGATTAAAAATAAAAATTCATTTGTTTGAAGGCTCTTTGATATAGTTTTAGATCATTAAAACATGTGAACATGGATTGGTAACATAATTTGTGAGATCACACACCAATGATGCCTTTTTCAGTAGAACATGTTTGATGATTTTATATGTAATTCCACATAGTTTAAAAAATAATGTTTCATATGATTCAACAACCAAATGATCCTAATTCATTAAGAACATTATTTCTTATAGAATTAGTATGGACTGGTGAAAAATATGATCAAATAGTGAAACCTCAAAATAGGTCTACAACACTAATTGACAACATGAAACAGCATCTAAATAACCGCGGATTAAAAAATGTGTGAAAACACACATTTCTCAATGAATTCCCACTCATAATAGAGTAAGACGTAACATTATTATAGAAATTTAAGTTATATTTAACTCTCATATTTTATTAATCATTAGGTCATAATAATACACATTATCAAAGAAATACTAGAAATAAAAAATTATGTTTAACTTCACTAAAAATATCATCAATCTTTTATCATTCCAAAAATTTTAAACACAATCTAACATAGTTTTCAAAAATATATCATTAAATTCCTATCTATATAAGAAGAATATTTTGATGAAAATATTTATATATAACATAATCATTTATACATCAATAAATATTTCAAAAAAATTGTCAAAAAATAACATTTCATGTTTATTGTAATAGTTTAAAATATATATCCAAACTATTAGAGACAAAATTTAAAAAACAATCCATATATGTTGTAAACAATACTCAATACTATTTGAATATAATATAATATCTTTAATGAATAGAAATCACAAATAAGTATAAAAAATAGTATCATGATTATATTTCTGTTAATATATGATCCTCACTTCCTTATGCAACACTATGAATTTAATTTTTTTTATCATAATATATATATATATATATATATATATTAATATTATCATTTGTTTAGGTGTGCTAAATGTTTAAGTTACATAACATTGTTGTTTCTAAATATATACCACTCCATGATTTATCAGGGTTATCTAATTTCAACTAAACACAAACACAAAAATTGATATGATATAATGAAAAATGTTAACATGAAACCATCAATCCAAATATGTATTCACTTATAAGACCTTCAGATTAAATGTATTTTTTCGTCACCCTTTGTCTCTAATTGTTCAATCAATTTTTATCCACAACTATTTATCTAATATCATATATTACTAAATTGTTTAGCATCATTATTGAAACCTTCATAGTGGTACTGACAGATAATGTGATTAACTAAATAATGTTCTTTGAGAATGAAAAATTGAGAGAATAATGGGGTATAGTTATCATTCACCACGTGATGATCATTTTTATTCCGTATAAACCCTTTCTAGTGTTGTTACCCATGGTTATATATGTTCTATATCGAGCGACCACTTTTATTATCCATAACAGGATGTAATTATCATGAGAACCACAATGTCTCTTGAATGCACAAAATTTAGAATTTATATCTTTAACTAAACCTTTTGATTAGTCTTATCCCAGGGAATTTAGTAATGTTATCTATTAAAAATATTTAAAACATTTAATATTATAAAAGGTCACCTAATAAGTAATTCAAACCATTGAAAATATAATAAACTATAACTTTTCAACACATATATTATTCTCAATTATCATCCTAGCAACCAATGATTTTTAAACTCTACTTTGATACAAATGGTTATACTATGAATCAATTATCTGGGAAATACAATATAATAAATAAATTCATTAAATAATAGAATTTTATATTAATTAAATAAACAATATTTTAACCATCATTAATTAAAATCTTAAAATCAATATAGAGTTAATTACATTATATGGATCATTTTTCTACAGTCCTCTAAAGTGTTAAGATAATGTTTTAACTAACACATCCCATGTCTTTATCATCTCATATAATTTTTTTCCATTATATTATAAAATAATTAATTAATAAGAATTATTCATCATTTTCTAGGAAATTGTCAACACTTGAAAATCTACTGGACATATAATGTACAATACATTCCCTACAACCATTATGAAATTAGTACATATGAATGGTAGAATCATATTATATGTAAGGAGAAATGTATATCCGAAATAGTCATGGAACTAATATGATGTGAATAATATTGAATGAATCATATTATACTAAAAAGATCCATATATTTGATCACATGAGCTTGAATCTACTCCATTCTCAACAATATAGTTATGTACATATATATTATATTATATAATTCATGGTGATTGATTTCATAAATTTGGACATGTTGATCTCATCCTCCAAGGCCTCAACCATGAAATTATTATTTTAGTCCGGTCCTTAGCCCTATCATAATTCATTCCATCAATTTTAATGTTAATATATCATTGATGAATTGGATAAGAATACACTAAATTCTCAAAAAACTTTTCCAATGAGTCCAATAAATACATTGAGGGGATATATAATATTCGGCATTAGCCATAAATTAATTAACACCAAATTCATTTATCATATGAATGATATTAATATGAATACAATTACAAATAAACCTACCATATGATATAATAAACATCTTAATTGATATACAAACATTCATAATTTAATTTTTTTCTACTCAATAGATAATCTATCATGAATAATTAGGCCATTTGTCAAAAAAATACAAAATTAGAATTAATTTGTAATTAATGCAAATATGTATCTGAAAAAAATGAGTCTGTGGATTTCCAATATCAGAATATAATATATTTATATGAATTCTAGGATAACACCCATAATAAAAATGAAATACATTTGAAAAATAATTCTTATAAACGAGGAAAATTTGAAAAGAAAATTGCACAGATAGATTTTTAGATGTTAATACACAAATATAAAACCATTTGAGGGGAATTAGAATCAAATCAATGAAATATTTATACTATAAAAATGGTAATTATGTGGTCAATATTAATTATATCCCTATGAACCAAAATGATATTAAAAATCATAACATTAATCGTAATGTATGAATTAAATGTAAATGATTCGGATAACATAAAAATAAACTATGTATAAATGAAATATATTCATTATAAATGAATCCAATATGGATGTAAATATAAAATTAATGCTAATATTTTATGTAAAATAAAAAAAAGCTCAAGGAATATAAAATAAATACGAATAACTCCTATAACAATAGTAACATTCAAATCCATACCATTTGAATGATAAAATTTAAAATGAATGATTAATCAACAGGAATAATGAGAGGAAATATAGTAAAATATTATAGTAGAATAAGATAAAGCACAAAAAAAACGCCATGTATAGTAAGACACATGTCTCAAGGGGGGACAAGTGAAACATGAAACCCCATGTATATGATATATCAGGAAATGAAAATCATTTAAGAATATGATGTGGACCTTAAATCCCAATTAATTTTATTAATATGGGAAAATAAATTCATTTCGTTCAAATCACATGATAAAAAAAATATAATGTGGAAAATTAAACATGTCACATAGATATATAAATATCGATAATGATACAATTAACATTATTCATGAATACCCATAATGAAATTGAATATCATTCATAGAAAATATAATTGTATTAATATTTTATTCAGGAACATTATTCATATATATATGAAACCTTTTATAGAAATAAATTTTGGAAATTATAATAAATATATTAGTTTGTTATAAATTATTTTGACTATTATGTGTAAGTATCTTATATTTATTACTACATGTTTTATAAAAACAATAAAAATATTTGATACCAATATCATTATTACTATATAACGTAATTTAATGTAATATATAACTCATATATATTAATAATTCTCTTATATAATTCCATAATAGTTTTAGTAATGTTGTGTGAAAATGGAATGAGTGTGTGCTTATGTGAATAATTTCCAAGGTAAAATATTCTATTTTAATAATAAATAATAAACTCATTATAAATATTCGTTAAATATAATAGAATAATTATTTAATTTTTAAGGAATTATTATATTACTATTTAAGAACCCATACCTACCCCTGGTAGAATTTTATTGTATTTTTAATGTAGGTGGTTCGACAAATGGAAACATGAAAAAAACCCAAATAATCGACGATTAGGGTTATGATTGTGTTTCAGTTTTCATAAAATCAATATTATGGAAGAATATGAATGGATAATTTTATATTAGTGAATCATAATAGAAAATAACATACGAAACTTGATGAAAAATGATTCACATTACATCATAGAGGAGGAATTCTACAGAATGCATTCTTAACATTTTAAACTAAGTAAAAATATATGTAAATGTTGGTTCATGTTAATAACTATTATATTATTATTAATTATATATGTTACTTTTCTATTTCAATTATATAATCATAAAAAATGAATACAACTGGTTTCCAAAATATGATGATGTTTCTTTAAGAGGTGGTAGTCTACACAAATCAGGGTTGGTGATATTTTAATTTTTATTTGTTTTTGAAAATTACCAAATAGTTTTTGTCAAATTAAAAAAATAAAATATTTGTACAATAATAATAATTAGGTATTTATTTATCTATTATTATGATTGGTCTCAAATTTAAGGTAAAATAAGAAAAATAATTGGATAAAGTAATACAAAATTTGCTGCCTTGAACATATCATTCAATTTATCCATGGAATTGATTTGTAAAACCTAAAAATAAAAATATATTATTGCATATAAATAAGTAAATTATTTTTATATTTTTCTCTTCAAGAAAAATTGAAGATAAAAATAAACTATTATATATTTTTATTAATTATAAATGATTAAATATGGTTATTAAAACCCATTAGTTGATTCAGAAGAGATGAATAGGAGTGTCTACATTATGAAATATATGTATGATGAAATAAATTATAATTTCTATAATAGATAAAAATAGATTATTTTACCTAAAATTAATTTTATGTTTAGTTATTTTTTATAATTTTTTTTTTAAAAATAAATTTAATGAGATAAAAAATTATATTTCAATATATGTATGATTACTAAAATATTTTGTTTCGTATTAATTTTTTTACCACCTATATTAGTTGTTAAATTATATTAAAAGTGATAAATATTGGTAAATATTTTAAATTTTCATTTTCTAATATAAAAGAGTTTTCATTATATATTATGACTTTCTTGAAATAATAATATGTAAATTTTAAAAGTTAAAATTAATTAATTGATCATAATTTTTTTCATTACTCTTGTAATAAATAAATTAGTATAATAATTGTATCATTTTTTAATGATTTTTTTTATTCCAAATATATAGGAGTTACAAAAAAAATTATCTTCACGATTTCATCATTATATAAGAGTAGCACAAAATGTATAAAAACCATCAGAGTACTCATAAATTATGTTTTGGAATAATCTTATATAGTTTTAAATATTAATAATTGGTTTAAAAAAATTTAAAAATTGTTTATAACAAATTAAAATTTTATATTAATTTATAAACTACAGTCTATATTTTTTCAAATGAAATTAATCTCACGATATATTTAGATTTTGATTTAATTAAAACAATCATAAAATAGGTTAATTATTTTTAAAATAAGATTTTTATATTTAAATCAGTAACCTTGATAATTTTATAACAGGTATATATAATGATAAAAAAATTCTCTTAAAAAACTATAACATAATTTTGTGAGATTTTTAAATTACATTACAACATTATGGATATTTATTTGATAAGTTTAGTTTAATATTTAAAAATATATGTATCATAATAAGTAAAAAAAAAATCTTATCTATTACCATTAAAATTATTTACTAGTTTTTTTAATTATTTACAAATGTCAAAGTGAAATAGGGGTAGAATGAGATTATCATATTGTAAAAGAGAAAAATTTATTGAATAAACATATAAATTAATGGTCCATATTTTTTTTGACCATATAGATTTCCCATATTTTTTGAAAACATTTGAGCCATTAACACTAGATTGGGTTCAATGAATTATTAATGACATTAAATTTTTTCCCAATACTATCATTTCATTCACTTATAAATGGATAAATCATCAACACATCAATTGATATCTTACCTCTTAATACCTCTTATATGAAATTATTTTTTATGACTCCACAAACCCTATCCATATAAAATAATCCCAACATCAATAAATTATATCCTATATCCCTAAAAATCAAGGATACATCCAAATAAAATCAATTTCTTTAAAATATGCATGATCAACTACATAATTTTTATTAATAATATAAATAATTAATATTTATTACATACAACCCATTATAATGATTATATTATCATTAATTTAATTTTTTTTATTTTTTTATTGGAATTATAAATTTTTATTCAAATACCATATCGATTATAAAAATCGAAATTGATATTTTGGTGTTCTGATGATTACCACCTCTATAGTGTATAAAAATTCATTTTACATCACCACATTGAAATGATTAATAAAATAATGTTACTAAATGATAAATACGATATTTATGATATTATTAATGTTTTTTTGTTATAAATATAAGAGACTAACAATTTTTTGAATAAAAATTTATCATCATTAATTTAATTGTATAAATCAAGCATGCTAATAAGATGATAATTTATTCAATCTATATAATATTTGAATATAAATTATATCATTTTTGAATATATTATAATTATGATATATACTAATAATAATCTCAAACATAGATCATAATTCTTTTTGTATAATTATGAAACAATTATACACCGATCAAAATAATTTATTAAATCATGTAATGAACATGCTTTTGTTCGTTTAACAGCCTAATCAGAAAATAAAATGAATTTATGTAATGTATGGCTATGATAATTTATGTAATAGTTTAATATGATATCAAAATTTAACTACTTATTCTTGTTGTAGGATTGAAATAATAATGTAGATTCTCAATATACAAGAGGGGCTGTGAATTGCATACTTTAAAAATTCCGTTAGAACCATTAATGTTGGTTGAAACATTATATTTCTTAACACGGTTAAACAAGGTAAATTCACAAGACCACATAGTTCTACAAATGTGGTTGATTCCATATATGTGGTTCTGGAAATGAATCCTAAGAAAAGTTTTCAAGGACAAATATTCAACATTAAAAAATATTGAATCTCACAAATTAGGGTATACAGGTATACGAATGTATAAGATAGTTATACTTTCCTTTATGAGTAAAATGCAGCGGAAACAAAACATGAAACAATACAGTTAACAAATGAAAAATCTTTTAACACAAAGAGTTGGGTATCCAATGAACTTGGATAAAGGTCCCTGGATTTAAACTGTTAAGAATGTTTGTCTTACCCACACAAGGGTAAGCACTTGATACTAGTATCGGAGTCTGTCTTGCAATCCCCGCAAGCCCTCGAACATCAAGGTAGTTCGAACCTCTATCTTCATAACCTAGTATGCCCTTGACTGTACACAGTATCAATCAGAGTCACACGAAGCAATCTGAACAAGATGTTCAGTACACACAAAGCATGTGAGTATCTCTCTCTAGAAATTAATTCTGCATCATGTAATATCTAGATTGATCAACGTGTTTTTGTCTCATTTTTGAGCTCGTTCAAATGTGATCCTATTTAGAGGAACATTTCCAACAGTTAAATCGTTCCTCCAATGGTAATATTTTTCCTTGAATCTTAGAGGGACCTATACATGTGTCACTCAAACAATGGTTAGTTAGTAACAGAATGAACAAAATCATTTTATAACACAAATAAGAGTAAGTAAAATATGGTTTCTCAACTAAATTCAATTTTTTAGAGTCTAAGTAAAAATAGAATTTGGAATATATGTGAGCAAACCATCAGAGTCTATGTTACATGTATTTAAGGATTCTGTTTTTAAGGGAATTTAAAATTAGAATTCTATAGATTTTGGAATCCGAATTCAATGGAATTCAGAGTCTGAATTCCGAGGAATTTAGTGTATAAATTCTAAGGAATTAAATGTCTAATTTTTTAGGAATTAGGAGACTGAATTAATAGAAATTTAGAGTATTAATTCCGAGGAATTCGTAGTCCAAAGTCTATGGAATTCATATTCTGAATTCTGAGGAATTCGGTGTTACAATTATGTGAAATTTGGAACTGAAATTATGAGAAATTAGGAGTCTAAATTCTGAAGAATTCAGTACCTAAATTCAGAGGAATTTGGATTCTGAATTATGAGGATTTCAGAGTATGAATTTTAGAGAATTATGATTCTAAATTTTAGATAATATTTATTCTAGATTTCAAGGAATTTGGATTCTAAATGTCAGAAAATTTGGATTCTAAATCTTAGAGAATTAATATTTTCAATTTTAGAGAATTTGAAACCTGAATTCGGATCCTGAAAAAAGAATACTCAATATCTATGTATTTATATAATTAGAAGGTTATTATTTGTGAAACTCAATATTTCACTTATTAATAAATAATTTTATATTTAGATAAATTAGAACATGAACAATGAAAAAATGGTAAGAATAAATTTTCCTTGGGGAATGGAAATTTACTTTATTATGGAGAATATTAGTGGAAAAGGAATTTTTATTAATATAGTGTGTTTGTGATGTTGAAAACATGAAGGAATGTAAAAGTCATAACGAAAAATTATTGACTCAACAATCTCACCCTTTTTGGAAATCCCAAACATACATATAAAAAATAATATAAGGTCATATAAATTTTATTGTATTGTAAATAAATAACTTATCTCACTTTACAAATGGATATAAGTGAATACGACTAACACCCCCTTAGGCTTTAGAAACACTGAAGATAGTATTCCGAATTTCCTAAATGACATTTTTCAGTTTCTTGTATATTAAAATCATCATGTTGATAACTCCCCTATAGATGAACTCCCCCTTATTTATGGAAATTACTTCATTACTTATTATACTTTTTTGACATTCCTTTATCACCCTTTTTCATTTTTGAAAATAAATAAAGAGAATGGAAATGAGAATATGGTGCCTGAAATATTAGAACAAAACAAAAAACTATGAAGAGTAACTAAAAATCCATTATGTTTGAAAAAATTTGCAAAAGAAAAGAAATCAAAAAATGATCAGATTTGGAAATGATTATCCTTCCTTCTTTTTCGGCATCAACTTCTTCACTATGGTTTTTAACTTCTTGAGCTCATTATGATTATCTTATGCCTGCTTGAGAAACCAATTTTGATATTCAGTTTTCTTTTCCAAGGATTTATTTTTCTCTTCTTGAGCATTAATAGATTCTACCTAGGCCATCAAAACTCCTTCTTGATTAATAAGATTCTCTTCATTTTCAAATCTATGATACCTTTCCCCTTTCCATCTCTGAGAAACTAATTTTAGCTTCCCATTCAAATCCTAAACTTATTGATTCTGAGAAGTCTATTCAAGAGTTAACTATTACTCATAACTATTAGTTAGATCCTTGACGTTCACATCTTCAGTATCAAAAGAATACTTGAAACATTCTTGAAATTCATAAAATATTCTCATCTCTTATATTGTCTTCCTTTACAAGTTTGAAATATTTGGGAATGGTATTCTAGGATCCTCATAGCTAATGAGAGAAGTCTTGAAGTCTTCCTTGAGTTTGACACACATTCCCATTACCATGGATACTAAATCTGATTTTTGATTTAATGAATTCTTAAGCATCTGCCGTCTCGAGTCTATATTGGGGAATATTGGAATAGTCCCAAAAATTATTTTCAAAGACTGAACTACTATGTCATGACCAAGAGAAGAATATTTTGAATCTGAGACTTTGGATGGTGAGGATTCCTTTTATAATTCAATGTCCTTCCTCTAAGATGAACCACCAAATTCTTTTTTCTTTAACACATCATTTCTCGGTGAATACACAACCACATTATTTTCTTATCATCCTTCATAATGGATTCTTATTGATCAATATATTCTTGTTCAATATCTAATAGCTGAAAATTTTTGCCTTCATAAACTTTTTCTTTCTCGGCTCCTACCTCAATATCCTCTGGGTGAGTGAAATCATGATTGGTATTATCATTTTCAGACAACTTACTCACTTATCCCTCACCCTTGCCTTGTTTTATAGGGCAATCATGTATTGAATACTCGAATTTAGAAGTTCAGATAGATAACTTCTCAAATTTACTCTACTACTCATGATAATCATCTAATTGCTTTATGATTTCTTCGGTATAACCACTCTTTTATTCCTCTTCTTCTTTTACTTCTTCTTCACGCACTATTTCTTCGACATGATCTTTTTTCGGAATCACTAAATTCTTTCCCAAAGACTATTTTAATGGTTCTAAAAAAAACAATTCTAGTTTTGAAATATTCATAGTGACCTTCTTAGAAACCTTTAGAAGGGATTTTAGTATCTCATACTCATACAACTTCTTCCTTATATTCTTTTCTTTTTCTTCCTTTTCTAAATTCTGAGTAGTCTATTCCTTCAATTCTTTTACCTCAGTAGGGTCCAGGACAAACATAGGTTCCCCTTCCTTCATGTTAATCTTCTCTTCTCTCCACATAGCCACTACTTCATCTGGATATGGTTATTGTTCTTTGTCTTTGGAGGTGCATATTGAGTTTCTTTAGAATCTAGGTTTTTGTCTTCTCTTCTGGTTCCTTCACCTTCCAATTTCTTCCACCCTTCTTAGATGTTTCAACCACTCCAAGCTTCTTTGATAGATCATAAAATTTTTATTCCGACAAATCATGAAATTCTCTTTATTAGATATTAAATAAAATCTTCATCCTCCTTAGAGTTTCATCACTCAAAAGCATCAACTTCAAATTTTTCAGCGTAGAACTGCAAGGAATCTTGAAAGACTGATGACATATGATAATGATTTTTGAATGAAAGGCTGGGTACCTGAAAATATGAGACATCAGTTTCAGATTAATTATATTCTCAAGAATAACCAAGATATTATTAACATATTTTATCTTTCTTATGTTCATTAGGAAATCCAAAATATAAATATCACTTTTCATCAGGGTATCTTGGTACCCTTTTCTCGAAATAAGAAAACATTAAACCCATAGCTGTAGAATCCGATGATTTTTAGAGAGATGCATAATTTTCAGACTCTTCAATTTCTCAAGCCCAAGAAAATATAGATAATTCTTTTATCAAAGGATTCTATTACATCAGGTAGCTTGTAAGAGCAAAAATCAGCTGCAACCTTATATGTAATTAATATCAGATTTTCATACATTTTATAAGAAAGGAAATACATCTTTCCATATGTATTGAATGAAAATTTATCTCTTAATCCTTCATTGAAAAATAAAATGTATCGTAGAATTCAATTAGCTATTTCGGATGCACCGAATCGTGTGGCACTTGTTTTGACATGAAAACACTCTCCCAACTATTCATCTTGATATTCATATACACAAAAGAATCATGCATGGCATAAAAAATCGAATATACTAAACATTCATGGTAGATCTTCCACTCATATATTTTCTAATCACATGAAATCTCTTTCTGATAAGAGGCTTCATCAAACATTCAGATTTAAGGAAACATTGAAGATACAGAATGGGTTTTAAAAATAGAGGTAGAGATTCAGCACGTGAAGGCTTGAATTTTGATGTGGTACAACCATTGGATGGTCTTTTATATAGGCAATCGATGTGATTTTTCAGCTTCCTAGATTGATCCAATGATTGAAATCATCTTGAGAAGATCTGACGGTTGATATGATAGCCAAAGAATTATTTTAATAGATTCCAATCTTTGGAGGTTTTAATGATAAAACATTCGGATTTAAAGAAAAGTTAAACCGAAAATTTAAAACAAAAAGAAAACATCATCAAGTAAAATAAGATTACAAAAATTTAAAAAAAGTAACATACCCTTCAGATTTCTTCGAAGATTATTCGTAGTGAGGAAAATTTTTCTTGAAGAACATTATATTCTGAAAAAATTAGATTACGAAAAAAATAAACTATGAAAACCTTGACTAAAATAAATTTTATGATGAATATTTGGACTACAAAAATTCTGGCTATTTTTTTGGCTAATCCAACAAATATACCCCCCCTATGAAAATGAGTTTCATACTATATGGAGATAGGATTTAACAAGAAGTTAATTTGTAAGATTACCTTATAGTTATCATTCCTAACTTCTGTTTGATATATTCAAATCTATTATATGGTAATGATTTTGTGAAAATATTAGCACATTGATCTTGTGTTTTGATAAATTGAAGAATTATATCTTTTGTGTGTTTTTGATTTCTAAGAATGTGATGCCTAATATATATGTGTTTTTCATAATAGTGATGTTTTGGGTTTTTACATAAGGAAATAGAACTAGTATTATGACACATAATTTTTGTTTCGGTAAAACTCATACCATAGTCTTTGACTATGTATTGCATCCACAACACTTGAGCACAACAACTTCCAGCTGCTACATATTCAGCATCAGTAGTGGAATGTTCTACTGAGTATTGATTTTTTTCTAACCATGAAACTAATGAATCTACTAAGAAATGGAAAGTTCCAGATGAACTTTTCATAACAATTATATATCCACCAAAGACATCATCCGAAGAACATTTTAAAAAAAAAATCATTTCATGAGTTATAAAAGGGTCGTAGAGCCATGGTTTCCTTTCAAGTAGTTTAAAATTCTATTCACTTCCTTTAAATGAGATTATTTTGGATTGTATTGAGAACCTGAACATAAGAATACTAAAAACATTAAGTCTTGATGACTATATATCAAGTAAATTAGATTTCCTATCATACCTCTAAAAGATGTTTGATCTACTAATTTCCCAAATTAATCAAGATCATGTGAATTTTAGGTACTAATGGGAGTACATATACACTTACTGTTGTTATAGCCATACTTTTTATGAAGATATTTAATATACATATGCTGGGATATATGGATTCCTTATGGTTTTTGAGAAATTTGAAAACAAAGGAATAATGTTAACTGACCCATCATACTCATCTAGAACTCAGATTTTATTAGATCCACAAAGGAATCAGTTCAAGATTGCTGAGTTGAAACAAATATAATGAAATCAACATAAATTTGAAAACTAAAAACATTTTAGTTATCTTTATTTGTAAAAAGGGTTAGATAATCATTTCCCATAACATAATTGTTTTCAAGAAAAAACCCCATAAGTCTATCATACTAGGCTCTAGGGGAATTATTGAGTCCATACAAATCTTTGGTAAGTTTGAAAACATGTTCAGGCTGTTTTGTATCATCAAAACCAAGTGGTTTTTAAAAAAAAAACATCCTCATGAACATAAACATCATGGAAAGAACATTTAACATCCATTCAAAAAATATTGAAATTGATGAAAGATGAAATGGAAAGTCGAATACAAATAGATTCATGTCTAGCTACTGAATCATATGTTTCTTCATAGTCTATTCTGTATTGTTGATTATAGCCTTTAGCTACTAATATATCTTTATTTATTACTATGATTCCAAATTCCTCACACTAATTTCTAAAGACCCATTCTACTCCAATAATAGATGTTTCCTTAGGTCTTTTAACCAAGGTCCCAACTTTATACTTTTTGAATTCATTTAAGTCATCTTGCATAGATTTTATCCAATCATCATCTCTTAAATCTTCATCAGTTCATTTTTGTTCTAATTGGGAACGGAATTTTAGATATTCTATTTCATTTATTAATGAAATTATAGTCCTTATAAGATGATTTACATCACCAATGATACTATCACTAGGATGATTCTTAAGAAAAAACTGATTACTGTTTTGTAAAACATGTTCCTTAACGTATGATAGGAAGAATTAAGGGGTAAATGCTGCAGAAATATTTTCTAGGACATTTTCATTATCAGAAGGATCATCTATCAAGGATTGATAATATGTTTTTGAAAACACATACGAGGATATAGGATGAGGTTTTTAAAAAACAAAAGTATTGGTTTCATCAAATTTTATATGTATTGTTTCTTCAATAGTACAAGTATTTTTATTGAAAGCTCAATAAACCTTAGATGTTGTGGAGTAGCCTAAGAAACTTCCTTCAACAAATTTTGTTGTGATTTATTTTAGATTATATTTACTATTGAGAATGAATACCTTACAAATAAAAACCTTGAAGTGGGAATGTCTAGGTTTTCTACCATTACAAAACTTATAAGTGGTTTTATTAAAAAAATCGTCTAATCAAAACATGATTTATAGTATAGCATGTAGTACTTACATCTTCAACCAAAAAATGTGTAGCTATCAAATATTCACTCAACATGGTTCTTGTTATCTCTTAAAAATTATATTCCTTCTCTCAACAACACCATTTTGTTGAATAGTTATTCATCATAAGAAGTTATGAGTAATGCATTTTCTACTAAAAACGATTCAAAATCAGAATTTTGAAATTCTCCTCTATGATCACTATGGATAGATATCAATGGAAGGTTTTTCTGATTTTTAACTTGGGATCTAATTTTTTTTAATAAGATAAGTCATCATATTTGTTTTCTAGAAAATAGATCCATTTAAATCAAGGTTAATCATCAACTAAGACAAATACATAATATTTTCCTCCAATGTTTTCAGTTTGTGTTGGACAAAAAAGAACCATATGCATCAAATTTAATGCATCTATGGTTGACACTTCACCAAATGATTTAAAACATGACTTTGGATTCTTTCCATAATGTTAATAATCACAAACTTTTGATGAATCAAATATAAGATGTGGTAGATCTTTAAATAGTGTTTCCAAAGAGAGTTTTCATAGGTTCCTAAGGATACAATTTTCTAACCTTCTATGCCATAACCAATAATTATCATCTATTACACTACGGAAAGGTAGATCTTGGCTCCTAAGGTCTTATAAATTTAATGTGTAAAAAATCTCATGCCGATGGGTTGAAAGAATAAATCTTCCTTGGAATTGTGTACTAAGCACTTGTCATTCCTAAAATTCACATGGTAACCATCATCACAAAATTGAATTATACTAATAAGGTTGTTCTTAAGACACTTAACAAACAAAACATTAGAAAAAAATGTTTTCCCATGAAATAGATTATTATTAATACTAATAATTTCTCCCTAAGAATTATCTCCAAAAGTTACTTTTTCTCCTTTCATCATGATAATCATTTAAAATAAGTTTTTGTTACCAGTCATATTTCAAGAACTTCCACTATACATGTACCATGTATTACTATTGGTAAATTATTTACATTCTTGAAAATAAGAGTGTTAGGCTTTTGGATACCAAAATTTCTTAGATCCGAAAACATTAGAAAGATAAATTTTAGGAATCAACATTTTCATTGAAAAAAAAAGATTTATGAAATCCTGAAGACTGAGTTTTTTTAAGAAACAATTTTTTCCCAATGCACACCACTCTAAAACATAGTGTAGAATTTATCACTTTTTAGTACAAAATAATTATTGTTAAAAATCATTTTTGAATGAGAATAACAAGAACTCGAATTATACTTTAGAGGTCAAATTTAGGAATACATCTTATCAAATTTTTCCTTACCTAAGGTAATGTTTTACAAACATATCCACAAGGATAATATTTCTGAATTTAGCATAGAAAATATGTTTTTTCTTCAAAAATAATAGTTTTATCACTAGAGTTATGCTCGAAAACATTATTCTTAGAAATTACTTTTTATAGATCCTTAGAAAGTTTATCCTTCTTAGGTTTAACTTCATGAAGGGTTTTAGAAATAATTTCAAAATCATAAATTTTCGTATCAAGATATTTATAAATATCTGATATTTCCATTATATGAAGAGAAACCATAGAATTTTCCTTATCAAGTTTTTTCTTGACTTTTTAATTTTAATTCTCAAGGAGCTTATCAAACATAGAGACTTCTTAACAAGTAGTTAATGTATTATCTTCATCAAAAGAAGATTCTTCATCCAAGGATTCATAATATTTACTATCACTATAATTAGAATTCAAGGATACATTAGTGATGGATTCAGCATTGGGTACCATGGACATTAATCTATGATTTTCAATACGTATCTTGGCAAGTGAACAATGATTCTTCTGACCAGAAGATTCATCCTCTAAGGATTCATCAGAAGATTCACCACCACCGGTACAAGATGGGTCATTGTATTTCAAAAAATTATTAGATTTATCCTTGTATAATTTCTTATTATTCCTCTCAGAAAGCCTTTCCTTTTTTTCTTTTCTCTTAAGCAAATGAAAATATGACCTTAAAGGCCACACACTTTTCATTCATAGAAATTAAAATCCATGTATTTCTTCTCCTTTCGTTCTTATTTATTATATTTATACTAAAAGTCTTTCCTCTAAACTATCCTATTAGTCCTCCAAGCAATATTAGATAATTCATTATTATAATTTTCATTTTCACTTGATTCAGATAAAATAGTGACCTTCTTCGAATTAGATCCTAAAACTCTCTGAGGAGTCTTGGATTTCATATTATTCTAGGTAGTTGTAAAAGAAACACTTCCATTCCCATTTTTCATTTTATTTATATCAAAATATCTCTTCATTCTAGTATCATGTTGAAGAAGAGTTCCAAAGAGTTCATGAATATTTTTCTGTGAGACATTTTTATTTTCAACAATAGCTGTTCTTTTTGACTCCCACTAATTTGGCATGATATATATACTTTTAACCATAAGTTCCTCATCATCTATACATTTTTCACCCATAGATTGTAAACTATTAACAGCGTTCATTATCCTTTGTTGTACCTTTCACACTGGTTCTCCATAAGCACAGAGAAAAACCATGATATTCTTCTCTAAACATAGATCTTATAATATATATAAATTCGGAAGTTCAAAAGTGAGTTACTTCAAGCATCTTCCAAATAAAATTTGCAGCATTATAAGATAAAATATGGATATATATATATATTCCTGGTCATGGAATACAAAAAAGTATTTAATACCATATTGTTAAGTTGGTATTCTAACATTTCTTGATTAGTAAATGTTCTGACATCCTTATCAAGAATATTATAATCTTCAATAATCATTAAAAAAATTTCCACTCCAGTGATAATGAAAAAAGTGTTCATAATATATCTCCAATATACATAATCATTCCCATAAAATATAGGTGGCCTAGTAGGATTAATATTTTCAATTGAACCAACATTCATTCATGCCATCTCAATGAAAATTTCTTTCAACAGAAACTTATTAGTAATAAGAGTTTGTAAACAAGAATAAAAATATCTTAACCAAGGAAAATATAGATCAATGAAAGCATGAAAAATAAAAACTATATGTGAATATATGTATTTCAGAGACTACCTCTGATACAAATTTTAGGATCAAAGTAATGATTTAGATGCTCAATATACAAGAGGGGGGTGAATTGTATATTAAAAAAATTCCTTTCTATCATTTAATGTGTGTTAAAACATTCTATTGTTTAACAAGGTTAAAAAAGATAAATTTACAAGACCTCTTAGTTCTACATACATGACTGATTTCAAAAATATGGTTATGGAAATGAATCTTAAGAAAATTTTAAAAGGACAATGATTTTACCTTAAAGCCTATAGAATCTTAAAAATCTGCATATTTAAGTATAAGAATCTATAATATTGTTAGTCATTCCATTATGATGAAAATGAAGTGGAAAAAAAACTTGAAACAATACAAGTAACAAGTAAAAAATATTTTAACCCAATTAGTTGGGTATCCAACAACCTTGGATAATGGTACCTTGACTAATACTTTCATGAAAGTCTATCTTACCCACACCATGGTAAGCACTCGATATGAATATCGAGTCTGTATGTCTATCCTCAAAATCCCTTGAACATGAAGGTAGTCAGCACGTCTGTCTTCCTATCCCTAGAATCCCTCGATTGTACACAGCAACAATCAGAGTTGTATGAAGCAATCTGGACAAGATGTTCATTACACTCAAGGAATGAGAGTATCTCTCTCTAGAAGTCACATTAGCATCATGTAATATCTAGATTTATCAACATGTTTCAGTTTCAGTTTTGAGATCGATCAAATGAGCTCCTTTTTTATAAGCACATTTCTAATGGTTGGATTCTTTCTAAAATAGTCATATTATTCCTTTAATCTTGGAGGGACCAATACACGTGTCTCTTAAACAATGATTAGTTAGTAACAGAATGCACTAAATCATTTTATAACTCAATCAAGAGTAAGTTAAATATAGTGTCTCAACCAAATTCAATTTTTTAGAGTCTAAAAAAATATTTCTGAGTCTATGTGATTAGGCCTTCGGAGTATATGTTATAAGCATTTACTGTTTTTTTCAAGTAATTTTGAATCATAAATCTATGGATTTCAAAATAATAATTCTAAAGAATTCGGAGTCTAAATAATGAATAATTTGGACCTTGAATTTTGAGGAATTCAAGGTCTGAATTTGGAGGAATTCAGATTCTGAATTCTATGTAATTTGATGTCTGAATTCTGAGGAATTCAGAGTTTGAATTCTGAGGAATTCGGAGTTAGAATTCTGATGAATTCAGAACCCAAATTCCAAGGAATTTTGAGTCAGAATTATGAGGACTTGAAAACCCAAATTCTGAGAAATTCAGAACCTGAATTCTGAGGAATTTGGAGTCTGAATTTTAGAGAATTCAGATTCAGAATTTCTGAAAATTTGGATTCTGAATTTCAGAGAATTTGGATTCTGGATTTTAGAGTATTTAGATTCTTAATTTTAGATAATTAAGAACATTAATTTGGATCTTGAAAACAAAATAATCTATATCTATGTATTTATATAATTCCAAGGTTTTATATGTGATACAAAAATTTTTCAGTCAGGAATAAAGAGATTTAGATTTAGATAAACTCTAACCTGAATAATGAAAACATGTTAAGGGTAAATATTCCATGGGGAAGGAAAATTTTCATTATTAAGGAAAATATAAGTGAAAAGAAATTTCCCTTATGATAGAGTGTTTGTGAATTTTAAAACATGAAGGAATGGAAAAGTCATATGGAAAACTTGTTGACTGAAAACATTTTTTTGGTAATGTCAAATCAACTTTTAAATCATTATTAATCATAATATATTTCTTTCACTGCGAATCCATGAAACATGATCATCATTTATTTTGTTATCTTTATTCATATCCAGAACTGACATAAAATTAAATTATAACTATTTAAAATATCATGGAACATTTATTATATTATCATAGGAAATATATTACTGATAAAAATTGAAATAATAATAAACACAGACACCCATATTAAGAAACATGCACAAACAATCAAAACTATAAACATTCTATGGAAAAAATAAGAATAAATCATTTAATGAAGAACTACTTTCGATGATTACAAATGAAATTGGATATAATTAAGGATATAGATTTATTATAAAAGATAAATTTATTACTAATATGTAATTTTCTATCATATTCATGTATTTTAGTACATGAGGTAAGGGGTTTCTTTTCAATTTCCCTTTCTTTTGACAAGTACTATAATTATGAACCAAATTCATTTATTTGGTTTAAATATTATCTATTTTAGATATCATGTCATTAATTATGATTAATCTTATGGTATTTTTATTTCTATTTAAATCCCTATCTTTTAAGATGTTTTGATTTTATTGTTTCTAATCCATAATTTTTTTATTTCTCTAAATTAGAATTCATAGTGTTATAATCTGTTTTATGTGGAACAATCTACTTTTTTGGTGTTATAATAATTTAATATCCCATTAATTTTCATTTAATTTTATATCATGGTATTTCTTGAAAAATAATGATCCCCACTGGTGTGTATAGTGATTTATTTGTTTCTATAGTAGTGAGGAATTTAGTAACATAATTTTCATTTATTAACTTATGACCATTCTGTGAACGTATTTTATATTTTTTTGTAATTTATTACATTTTTTTTGTTATTATATAATTTCATTATTGATATACATTGATACTACACAAATCTATTGATAAATATATATCACTTCTCTTGATTTTTTATAATTAAACCATCTAACTTTTCTATTTGGATGGATTATATCAATGTTATTACATTATATTATTTATTTTATATGCATTTATTTACGTATTTTAATGATTTCATTTTACATAATTGAAATTAGATTACAATCACATAGAAAAAATTGTGTTCTATAAATATGGATAAAATCATTAGCATTCCAAAATAGAATATTAATGAAAGGTATATTTTTTAATTTTTATCTATTCTGATTAATTTTATAAAGGAATAAGATCATGTATCATAATTTTTTTATATAATAAATATAATTATCTTCTCAGAATTTTTCATTTCAATATTGATTATTATTTATTTTATCCATTATCACTTATGGCGAAGACATTGGAAAAAAGTGATAAGTTGGGCCCAAAATTAAATAAAAACTCAATACATTGACTATATTTATGAGACAAAATAGGATGGGTTTCATTGTATACCCCTTCTTATAAATATATATTTTATTTGAAAAAATCCACCACCATGTATTTCCTTTAATTTTATCTCAACATTAATTTGTGTGGATTCTTGGATGGCTATGAAAGTATGTTTTTAATGTCATCATTATGAATTTAATTATTATTATACCAGTATTATTGATATCAATGTTTTAATTTATTATCATTGATATTGAACACATTAAATTTTAAGATAATTATTGAATAAATTTTTATACATACTCATTCAATATTGTGTATTAAATGTGTATTCCATTATTTATTCAGTAAACTATTTTCTATCATGAGTGTCTGAGATCACTTCTTATATTGACTCTATTTACCTACATTATAGAGAAATAAATAACACATAATATGGATATATGGTTAAAAAATATTAATGAATCTTTTGGATTTGTTGATGATATATTATTAATAATGTATTTTGGTATATTATGTGTGAATATTACATTTCATATAATGTATAGAAGATTTAATTGTCTATGTTGTTCCCTATTTATTTAAATCTCTAAACTAAAAATATCATTATAGTGTAGACAGTTTTATAAAAAATATTTATATTGTTATTATCATTGGTTATATATTGTCTTCTACTTTTTTATCAATTAAATTATGTAAATGTATGTGTTCATATGTACTAGATCTAGATGCATGGGTCATTGTTGTCAGAAATATTATTAAAAGAATAATTTATATCACTATGTTTATAAAAATTTATAATGAGGATAATTTAATTATTTATATGTTATTGTTGATAATCATATTTATGTAAGAATTATCCCATTTAAATAGGGTGTGATTTGATGATATGGTAAAAAACACATGTTATATGTGTATTAGGGGTGGAAAACCTTGGTGAAAACCTAATTAATATTCTTATGTATTGGATAATATATGTATTTTTTAGAAAAATTTATATTATTTTGTATTTCTTAGAAAAAACATACATATATTGATAGTGGGAATTGTGATTAGTTGAGGCATAGATTATCCATGGTTTCATCACCATGATAAGGGTTAGTCGGGATTTGATTCAATCATCATTGTAATTAATGATGATTGATCCAAATACCTTACACATATAAAGTAACACTGAATCTTAGTCATTGGTTACACACATTCCCTTTAAAAAATATTATGATGCATTTCATAATTAATATAGTTAACTATCATAGAGAACTTGATTTTAAATTATCTATGGATAACAAATGATTCAACATATTGGGTAATAGGTTGATTTTATTATATCATATATATTATATAATAATTCAAATTTCGAAGGATCTTCTAATATTATAATTTTGGATATTATCATAACAATTTCTAGTTTAATTATTTCGAGGCTTAATATCATGAAAATGATGCTAAGAAAGTAATTTACAAGAAAACTGCTATGTGTTATTACAAATTAAAGGATATTATTTATAGAGTTACGAATTTTAGTATTTGCATATATTAATAGAAATTGTGACATTCATATTCTTATATAAGGTACTAATATTGATATCTTAACTGAAATAAATTTATGATATTCAATGTTATTTTAAGTAGTAATGTGGAATTTAGTGAGACATTTTATTATATTTTATCTTTTATTAAGGCATTTTTGAAGCATCTTAGTATTATCCTTGAGTAATATATTTTTAAATATATGGTGACAATTATGAAATTTTATTAAAAATATTGAGAAAATATTTTATTACAATATTATTCAATTTAGGAGAACTATTGGAGAACCAAATATTGAGGTATGTTTAAATATTATCATTAATAAACGCATTATGATGAGATAATAAAGTGTTTTTTTATTTTAATGAAATATGTTAGAGTGTATTGGTAACATTTTGGTGGTTAATTTATTCATGATATCATAGGATATGTTCATATAATTTTTTGTATTGGGATATTTCTTTACAAGACAATGAACGAGTGGTTAATATCATTGAATTTTTAAAGGTACTATTTTTATTTTGAGGAATATATATTTTTATTGTGGTTGGATTTTGTAGATATTCAAAAATGTTTTAGGAACAATAATTTTTTTAGAATTTATGATTATAAAACAATTTAACATGGTTATATGATTTTTGGGATATTTAATGTCTTTTAATGAAGTATAAGTTGGATTTTTAAGGCATAAATTTCAAATATTTTAATTATTTTAATATTTTCAGAAAAATTGGTTAAATTTTGTATCTATTTTTTAATCATTGCAATAATATTTATCACAATACCAAATAGAAAAAATCATTAGATGAAGTAATACATATATATGAATGTTTTATAGGACGAGCTACGTTTGATTCATGTTGTGTTCAACGATATATAGTATAACATAATAGGTTTATTTACCGATATAGTGGGAGGTAAAATTATATTATTTTTAGTTAACATAATTCACTTATAATGATCATCACCCATTATAAATATATTTTTAATAATTTATCAAACCATAAGATATCATGGGTTTGAGGGGTAATGAGGATATTATATTTATGAAACCCCCATCAGAATAGGTTCTGGATTGATAAATCATGTTATTATGTTCAACCATATAACATGAAATTTGATTAGTGAAGTCTATTTAACCAATGTCTAAAAATACCATGGATGTGTAAGATGATGTCTCATGAGTTATCAACACATGAAGATGATGAAGGAAAAAAAGATTCATTTTCATATATGTCAGAAATATTTGAAGAATTATTAGGGAAATTTCTATAAATGGGTCGGTATGTAATGTAATTTTGGGGTTTATTGTCATCAAACACAATGATTGAAGGAAATATAGAAGAAAAAATATCATGTATTTAATTGAATGAAAAATAGGAATTATGTGACATAATTTCCCAATCTATGGACCAATGAGAGAGATAATCATCAAAAACCACATGAATAATAAAAAAATATGGATCTAATACAAATAAATAATATTGTGTTTTTTCAATATATATTTTTTAGTGTCATACGTCTTCTAGGATTTTACTAATAACAAGATATATTGGTATAAATACCTATACATGTCTGATTGTTATATAAATATTTTTTTATGATTTATGGAATGTTTTCCATACAGATGTAGGTTAACAAACCATAATATAATTCTATGTGAATATTTTAATTTTATTACACTCATTGTATAATTATATATTGATTTTTCTTTTAGATAAATCTTATTCCACATCCAGAATAATCTCATGATCATATAAAAGAATATGGTTACATATGAGTTCCCTATAGAAATAAATTTAGACATATTAGTATAATTGTGAGGTTATAGTTTATTTTAGTGGGGGAGAAGATAACACCAATAAATTATAATATATAAAAACTTTTAAATATATAATTTCTTTGATATCATACTCTGTACGAAACTCCAATCAAAAAAGTACACCATGATATATTTTGATAAAAATAACTTTTTACACGTGAATGATAAAATATAGATATCGAATTAATGTTAATGAGAATTATTTAATTATTTATTAAACCTATGTGTAATGAAAATAAATATGACTTTTAATATGAGTGAAATTCAATTTTGTTTTTAAAAAACGACTAATATGATCAATTATTTTAATAAAAATATTTTTATAAAAAATATTTTTTAAAAAATTTCTCTTTGAAGAATGAATTTTAAAGTGATAAATTATATTTGATATAAATAATTTAGTAACATTAAATTAGATGGTAAATGAAGTGAAATAATATAATATGATTAAATATTTTGAATTGAAATTTTATGAATCATAGGGATTTTTTATTTATTTATAGAATATAACTGAATTAAAAACATTTAAATTGTATTATATTTGATAAATAATAATATTTATTTCTCAATTCCAAATATAAAAATTTATATATTATTAATCATTAGTTTTTTTCAAAAAAATGTTTTTTATTAAAATACCTAATTTTTAAAAAAAATTGTACTTTCCAATAAATTATTATTATATATGTGCAACCTAGTTGATTTATATTACATTAAATTAATCATATATGAATTTAAGAAATAAAATTATACATCTTTTTAAAAAAATTTATTGAATCCTTATTTAGATTTTTTTTAAAAATAGACACAATTATATTATTTTATAATCTATTTTTATTTTTTTATTGGATTTTATTATTTTCAGAGTTATTTGGTATTTGCATTCCTCGGATTCCCCAAACACTATATATGGTTCATAATAAATCGTTTTATGCCATTTAAATATATAACTATAATAATTTTCATAAATATATATATAATTTAGAATACAATATTTTTATAAAATAAGTTTTTAATGGGATAATTGTATTTATTTTAAATTTTCCATTCAGGAAAAAAAGTTATTAAAATAAAATTTAAATTTTATATTACAATTGTAAAATTAAATATAATTTCTATTATTAATGTTTCTTATTTATATTTGTAACATTATATTAAACATAATTTCGGTTTAAATGTAAAAAAAGAGGAATATTTGGTTTCACATTGTCTAAAAGACATGAAATGTTTAGAAACCCTATATGTAAATGAATATTTGGGAACGAGAGTGACCAAGATATGTTTCCCCTATTTTTTTAATATTTTGAGCCATTCAACCCTGAATTATTTCATATAAGTACAGGATAATGTAATTGTGTCCCCAAAACTACATTTTACTTAACATATCATAGTGTAACATATTCACCACATCAAGAGGCGACAATCCCTAGAATTTCAACATGAATATCTTCCATATTGATATTTATATAACTCTAAAATAATATCAAATTCACAATTTTACTCATTATTTCTGTATTCCCATAAAAATCAAGGATACATCTATGGAATATCCAAGTTCCCATCATGGTTATTATGAACTAAATACATTCAATCTAAATTTGTTTCATTAAATTAACATTTAACCATACCAATATAGTGAATCTATTTTAATTTATACACATAAATGTTTTAATTAAATATTATTAATAATTAATCTCTTATATACCACATATATAATGAAAGGAAAAACTTCTATTCTTGGCTTATGTGGAATAATACAAACCCGACATAACATTTTTTTCCCTTAACCACAATACTTTTAATGTGCCGCCCTAGAAGCTACGTGATATTGCCCCATGCTAGTTCTTCACATTACCTCTAGTGTGCCTCCCCATACTCTTCAGGATGCCGACTAGTAGCGAGTATCTGGTAAGTCATTCATGGGGAGACCATACTCTCATTTATCAGAATAATACCCAATGTAATTTAATGAAAAAAAGCGGAAGCATATATAACCTAAAAATATTCAAGACACAAGAAACCCAAATTGGAAACAAAATTCTATAATCCAATGGAAAACATGAATGCCATTATAAGGGTAATGTGTCTAAACTACAACTAAAAATAAAGACAATAGGACTCCCCCATAGGTCGGGAACCATGTATGGTTCCCTCCTCAAAGACTAATCCCAAATCACCCACCTATCCCTGGGTCGTTTCCCTTATCATATCCCACAAAATTATAATCTATTTGTGTATAGATCATGAATTCCTAATATAGTATGATTACAACTCACTAGGCCACCACAAACGGTGTCAAAAACTAGTCTAGTCAAAAGAAAGTGCATGCAGTTCTATAAGGAAATATGTACAGTGTAATAATAAATAGTTTATTAAACTATCATTTTTATTATCAAACTAAATTAACTCTAGGGTTCCCATGGATACATGTACATGAATAATAACTTCATCCTGTACCCAATCATGAAGTATTTCCTACATAATACAATATATTATTACCTTCTTTTAGCCAAAGTATGATGTATTCGAGGTGCAATTCTATCTCAGTAACTGATTCAACTAATTATAGGGTTCAAATATTCTCATATGAGTCCATAATTCAGAGTTTAATTATTTCCATTAATTAATTTAAAATTAAAATCCAACATTTCCAAATTATAAATATCACAATATTATGTAAGAAGACCATGTTACCATTCCTACCCCATAAAAGAATAATTTTTATTCCCATTCACATTACTCATAAGTAAAATGACTATGTTACCATGAATATATCAAATTAGAATGACCCTATTCCCATTCTATTTCTCATATGTATCATAAAAATGTTTGTGACAACCCGTCCTTAGGGCCTGTGCCATGACTACCCCAAGACCACCATCCATAGTCCAGGGGTTTCCGACTAGTACCAAAGGTGTAAATCATGATAAATGGGAAGTCAATTCCTTTATATAAGTAATGAAAAACAACAGAGTACACAAGATGAAGTAAACACTAAGTAAACGGAGTACAAAAATTAAGTGCTCAAATGTAAATGGGACAGAATACAAACCCAACTGAAAGTACAGTACAACTAAAAAGAAAGTACGTCAGCAGTAAAGTAAATCATCAACCACCGAGTCGTCCTCTGGCTATCCCCCCTGAAGGGTGGGTACAGATGGCCTCCTCAGATCCTCGGGTCCGGCCGTCCGCTCTGTGTACGTCTCGCCTGATAGTCAAACTTTGGTTACCATCATGCTCTATAAGCCTCAACCACGTTCAGAACTGTCCGTCATCTGCAACCAACACAAAGTAGTGCGGGCATGACCCATGCAGGGGTGAGTATACGATACTCAGTAGGGGCCCCGAGACCCCCGAAGGTCTCACAGAAACCACAATGGATATAATACAATGGAAGGATACAACATGAATTATCAACCAACTATAATTAGGTATATTCTCATACATATACCTAAGTCATTATTTCCAGTTCAGCTCCAACTCATGAGCTAAAGTACAACCCAATCCACACAGGAAAAACACAACCCAATCCACAGAGGAAGGCAAGTCAATCATATCGATGTTAATGATTTAATGTCATGACTAATCTCACAAAGGTATACTACTCATGAAGAGGGGTGGAGATAATATATGTAGCCTCTGAATCATCTCCCCTGCCGAACCCACGTAGGATCCAAGTACAGAAGTCGTCGTTCCCTAACCCACATAGGATCCTAGTATAGTAACCATCACTGCTGAACCCACGTGGGAGCCATGTACAATCGTCCTCTATTACAAACCCACATAGGATCCATGTACAGTCTTCTTCACTACCGATCCCACATAGGATCCAAGTACAGTCGTCATCGTCATCACAGTTGCAGCCAGCTCTAGGGTTCCCGCAGACAGCAAGCTCGATTTTAGGAGGGTCTGCTCCACGAGCCAAGAGGGTTGATACATCAACTGTCACGAAGTCCAGAGTTTATTTATCACCAAGTTCTGTCTCATCAGTACGAACTCAACATGACAGACGGTGCGTCAATCGGATGCCCGGTCTGAGAGATATCAGCTTTTCTATTCCAGGGGCCCGGTTGGTTTTTAAGCTAAAACCAACCCAAACGTACTCCAGCTGTATAGAAACCTCACGTAGAGTAAGTAAAAATATCCATATCACTAAGAGGGAAATAAATTGATTGATGGCACATCATTCAGATGTTCGGACGTTATGTTACAAGCATTTCTGCTCCAAGATCCCGGTTGTCTTCTGGTTAGAATCAACCCGGTCGTATCCAAACATCGCCGAAACCTCAAGTTTAATATACCGAGACAACCGTTTCGATCCAAGGATCCAAACACAACTGATGGTGAATTTATCGGTGGTTTTAGACCATGTTATGGGCATTTGAACGAACCTGGTCTGAAATTATGGGGTTTGGGCCCAGTCCGACCAAGCCTAATACCCACGGGGTCAGCCCGAACCGGGTCGAACCGACCCTGGTCTGGGTCCGGCCAGATTGGGTGCGGCCTGGCCCTGCCCGTGGCGGAGCGTGGCCTGCGGCCCGGCTTGAAAGCCAGCCGCGGCTCAGCTCGCGGTAGAGCGGGGTGCGAAGGGGTGGGGTGCACCACCTTGTCTCCGAAACGACGGACATGTGGGGTCTGCCCAAGGGTTTTGTCGAGGGTGTTACACCACACCAGTTTTTTTGAAATGGCTGGTCGTAATGGTCGGTGTTGGGTGTTACCGCGGGACCCCTGCGGGTTCCGCCTTCAGGTGGTGCTAGTGGCCGGGTCATCCGGCCGCCCCTTTGTAGACCGCCACGGCCTATGGCCGTGGCTCCTTTCCGACAGGCCCTGCGTGATGGGGTCACACCCCTCTGCCGCAGCCCGCCCCGACCGCGGCCCACAAGAAGTTCCGGCACCACGCACCATCACCGCGGCCCGCTTCGGTTGTGTTCCTTTTCATTCCCGTGTGGTGCAACAACACCGCGCCGCCTTCACCACAATTATCATCAAAAATTAACAAGTTAAGGGGAAGAGGATCGGTCGTGTTTGTGCGGTCCGATCTCCTCCCGTTATAACTATATCAAGTGGCCAATGAAAACAAGTTTCTCAACGATAAAACAAGCACAATTTTAATTCATTAAAATTTAATGTAACCCCTACCATAATAAAAGATGACGTTTTCCGATGACGTGGAAGATGGCGTCGTGGGGTGAGGTTTCAAAGACGGAGTTGGTGAGTGGTCAAGATGAGGATGGTGTCTCACACTAGCTATGGATAGAATATGGTATGACGTGTCATATCTCCTTGTGATTACAACGTTCTTCGTCGATGTGTGACGTTCTTAGTGGGAGGATAAAGTTCTTCCAAGAGAGAATAGTGCTCTCTTCCAAAGTCTCCACACAACAAGATAACCGCAAAATAAAATAAGTCTCACCTTATTTTATTAATGAAAGCCATGCATTCACATATTACCAATTCAAATTCCGAAACACTTAATTAATTAAACTTGTCTTGTCTAATTAATATTGTGTTAAGTTGGCAAGCTATAAAGAGGGAGAGAGGGGAGTTACTCAAATTATGGGGGAGTTAGGGAGTTAGGTAATGTGAAGAGTTGGGGATCGTGTGGGACCCACATCACCTTTATCCTCTCAAGGGTATTTAGTAACTAGTGGGTCCCACCCCAACTCCTACACCTATGATATAACCACATAGAAAAAGAAATAAAATTGTAACATAATTTTATTTTACTTTTCATTTAATCCAAATTTTTTAAAAACTCCTCCCGAGCAGACGCATCTTTGGTAAAGGTCCTCTTAATCAATTACATGTGCTATCATTCCATCAGTGCCCTCATATTTCAATTCCGAGCACCGGTTCAAAATATAGAAAAACATGCTCGTTCGTTCACTCAACGTACCCAAGCTAAACTTCAGAAATTGATTCCAGACACACCGGGCCTCCGAATCAGGTGCCGTCAAGAAACTATGTACTCGAAAAATCCCAATTAAATAATGAAAACATTCTTTGAAATATACGGGTATTTACATTACTCCCACCTCGGGGCTTTACATCCCTATAAAGCTACATCATAAACTAGGGAAACATATGAGGGTATTGTGCACGCATCTGAGCCTCCCGCTCCCATGTGCTCTCCTGGAGGTTCCCATGCTGCCACCAGATGCACACTAGAGGAATAAACCGACAATGTAGGGCCTGCTCCTATCGATTCTTGATCTCCACCAGGACCTCCGTAAAAGTTGCCACATCATCGATTTCCATCTCCCCATGGTTGATGTTATGCGTCAGGTTGTGCACGTATCTCCTCAGATGATATACATGGAAGACGTAGTGCACCCTGTGCAACTGAGGTGGAAGCGCTAGTCGATAAGCTACCTCGCCTATCCTGGTGAGAACCTGGAATGGTCCGATGAATCATGTAGATAACTTTCCACACTAGCCATATCTCCATAATCCACATCGAGGTGAGACCCGTAAGAAAATGTGGTCGCCACCCTCGAACTCTAGTGGTCTCCGCCTCCTATCAGCATAGGATATCTGTCAGCTCTGAGCAGTCCTCTTCCACTACTGGATGATCTGCACCTTCTCTGTCGTGGCCTGGACATTCTCTGGTCCTACAAGTGCTGACACCCCAGGGTCTGTCAATCACAGAGGTGATCTGCAAGGTCGGCCGTACAATGCCTCATATGGTGCCATCCCGATGGTGGAGTGGTAGCTGTTGTTGTACGCTAACTCCAACAAATGTAGTTTTTCTCCTAGCTTTGACCAAAGTTGAATACACATGCTCAGAGCATGTCCTCGAGAGTCTGAATGGCCCTCTCCGTCTGGCCATCCGTCTGAGGGTGAAAGGCGGTGCTCAGGCATAGATGTGTCCCGAATGCATCATGGAACCCCTTTCATGTCTTGGAAGTAAAGAGAGCATCTCGATCAGAGACGATAGACGATGGCACACCATGAAGCAATACGATCTCTTGAACGTAGCGGCATCTCAAGCTCTCCACTGAGCCCTTCTCTCTGATAGGTAAGAAGTGGGCCGACATGGTGAGTCAATCCATGATCAGCCAGATGGATTTGTGTCCTCTGGAAGTACATGGAAGTCCCATCACGAAATCCATAGATATCTAATCCCACTTCCACTCCGAGAACTCTAAGGGTTGTTCTATGCCTGTAGGTACCTGGTGCTCCACCTTCACCTACTGGTAGGTGAGGCATCGTTAAACGAACACTACCACAGCCTTCTTCATTACTGTCCCCCAGTGCCGTCTTCTGAGATCCTAGTACATCTTCGCTACTCCTAAATGTACCACCAAAGGGGAAGTGTGAAACTCCCTCAGCACCTCCTCCTATAACCTCGTGATGGGTGCACTGGTCAATCTCTGTCTCAGCTCTTGGAAGCTCTATTAACATTTATCTGACCACATGAAGGGTTTCCCCTTCTTCATCAAAGCTGAATGTGGTGCTGTAACTCTGGACAAGTCTGGCACAAATCTTCGATAGTTCCTATCTAGACATATGATACTCCAAACCTCCGTCATGCTCCTAGGTGGCTCCCAAGATTGTACTGCCTCAATCATCACAGGATCCACCGAAAATACCGACTCAGAGATGATGTATCCCATAAAGTGGACCTCTCAAATCTAGAACTAACACTTTGAGTGCTTACCATAAAGATGGTTCTCTCAGAGTTTATCCAGTACATCTCAAAAGTGGTAGCCCTGCTCCTCCTCAATGTTTGAGTAAATCCCGATAAATGGGAAGGGATTGCCTTTATATAAGTAAAGAAACACAACAGAGTATGCAAGATGAAGTAAACACTAAGTAAACTGAGTACAAAAGTAAGTGCTGAAAAGTAAATGGGCTAGAATAAAAACCCAACTGAAATTACAGTACAACTTAAAAGAAAGTACAACATCAGTAATGAAAATCAGCAACCACTGAGTCGTCCTCCGGCTATCCCACCTGAAGGGTGGGTACAAATTGTATCCACAACTCCTCGGGTCTGGCTGTCCGCTCCGTGTATGTCCCGCCTGATAGTTCACCTCCATGTACCATCCCGCTCTACAAGCCTTAACCACATTCTGCGTTGTTCATCGTCTGCAACCAACACAATGTAGTGCGGGCGTGGTCCATCCATGGGTGATTATACGATACTCAGTAGGGACCTCGAGACCCCCGAAGGTCTCCCAAAATCCAAAAAGAATATACCACAAAGGAAATATACAACACGAATTATCAACCATCTCTACTTAGGTATATGCCCATACATATACCTAAGTCATTATTTCCAGTTCGGCTCCAACTCACGAGCCCATGTACAACCATGTCCACACAGGAAAAACACAACCGAATCCACACAGTAAATCAAGTCCATGATATCGATGTTAATGATTGAAATTCAAGACTCAGCTCACAAAGGTATACTACTCACGAAGAGGGGTGGAGATGATAGATGTAGCCTCTGAATCATCTCCCATGCCGAACCCATGAAGGATCCAAGAACAAAAGTCGTTGTTGCCGAACCCACGTAGGATCCTAGTATAGTAACCATCACTTATGAACCCACATAGGTTCCAAGTACAGTATTCCTCACAATCGAACCCACGTAGGATCCAAGTACAGTCGTCCTTGCTGGTGAACCCACGTAGGAACCATGTACTGTCGCCATCGTCGTCGCAGTCGCAACCAGCTCTACTGTTCCCGCACACAACATGCTCGATTCCAGTAGGGTCTGCACAATGATCCAAGAGGTTCGATACATCAATTATCATGAAGTCCAGTTTTGATGTATCACCATGTTCCGTAACATAAATAGGAACTCAACACGATAGACGACGTGTCAATCAGATGCCCGGTCTGAGAGATATTGGATTTTCCATTCCAGGGGCCCGGTTGGTTTTTAAGCTAAAACCAACCAGACCGCACTCCAGCTGCATCCAAACCTCAAGTGGAGTATGCCGGAAGATCCATCTCACATATTGGAATATAACGTGATTGACGACACGTCATTCGGATGTTCGGTCGTTAAGTTATAGTCGTTTCGGCTCCAAGGGCCCTATTGGTTTCAGGTTCGAACAACTGTGGCCATATCCAAACTTTTCCGAAAGCTTAAGTGTAATATACTAAAATGACCATCTCGATCCAAGGATCCCAACTCAACTGATAGTACGTCGATCGGAGGTCCATATCCCATGTTATGGGCATTTGAACGAACATGGTACGAAATTAGGGTGTTTGGGCCCGGTCCGACCCGGCCCAATACCCCCTGGGTCGGACCGAACCGGGTCGACCCAAACCAGGTCTGGGTCCGGCCCGGCCCGGCGGGGTGTGGCATGTGGCCCAGCACGAAAGCCGACTGTGGCTCGGATTGTGGCCGAGCGGGTTGCGAGGGGGGGGGGGGGCGCCGCCCCCTTGTCTCCAAAACAGAAGAACTGTGGGGTCCACCCTATGGTTCTGTCAGAGGGGTAAACCCCCCTAGTTTTTTGGAAATGGCCAGCTGTAATGGACGACCTTGGGTGTAACTGTGGGACCCCCGTGGGTCCCGCCTTCTAGTGGCACCGGCAGCCGGCTCAGCCGGCCACCCCTTTGTAGACCACCGTGGCCTTTGCCTGTGGCTCTTGTCCAACCGGCACGACGCGACAGCGCCGCGCCCCACTCCTGGCCACGACCTCCTTCGGCCCCACCGGCATGGCGTGACGGTGCCACGCACCTTCACCGCGGCCTGCTTCGACCGTAGATCATTTTGTTTTCGCGCGATGCAACGGCACCGCGCCGTCTTCGCCACAACGATCAATAAAGATTAACAAGTTAAGGGGAGGAGGATCGTTCGTGTTTGTGTGGTCTGATCTCCTCCCGTTATAACGATATCAAGTAGCCAAAGCAAACGAGATGCTCAACGATTAAACAAGCACACTTTAATTCATTAAAATTAAACTTTTCCCCTACCTCAATAAACGATGATGTTTGTCGGCGACGCAGAATATGGTGTCGTGGGGTGAAGTTTCGAAGATGGAATTGGCATGCGTCCAAGGTAGGGATGGCGTCTCACAGTAGCTATATAGAGAAGAAGGTATGGAACGTCATCTCTCATTGTGGTGACGACGTTCTTCATCGAAGGGTGACGTTCTTCACATGAGGATGATGTTCTTCTAAGATAGAATAGAGCTCTCTTCCAAAGTCTTCACACAACAAGCTAACCCCAATATAAAATAAGTCTCACTATATTTTATTAATTCAAGACATGCATTCAAATATTACCAATTCATATTCCAAAACACATAATTAATTAAACATGACTTGTCTACTTAATTATGTGTTATGTTGGAAATGTTTAATGTTGGAGAGAGGGGAGTTACTCAAATTAAGGTTGAGTTAGGGAGGTAGGGAATGTGGAGAGTTGGGGCTCGTGTGGGCCCCACCTCACCTTTATCCTCTCAAAGGTAGTTAGTAACTATTGGGTCCCACCCAAACTCCTACACCTAGGATATAACCACTTAGAAAAAGAAATAAAATTTTAACACAATTTTATTTTACTTTTCATTTAATCCACATTTTTTAACAACTCCTCATGAGCAGATGCTTCTTCGGTAAAGGGCCTCTTAAGCAATTTCTGGCATTGAGATTCCAATGGTGGCCTCAAATTTCAATTCCGAGCACAGGTTCAACAGATAGAAAAACATGCTCGTTCGTTCACTGAACGTACCCAAGGTAAACTTCGGAAATTGATTTCAGGCACACCGGCCCTCAGAATCAGGATCCGTCAGAAACTGCATAGTTGTAAAATCTCAAGGAATTTAAGAAAAAGTTTTTCTTGAAATTTACCAGTCTTCAGAATGTTACCAATTATACTTATCTATTTAAAATTAACTTGTTCAATTCATCAAAATATATGTAAATAATAAATTAATTTTCCCCATCAATTACTTAACTAATTCAACAAAAAGATAAATAAATAAAATCCATCTGTTAACACAACACTTAACTAAATGTATCAATCCCATAAATTAATTCACTAATTAATTAACCTAAATCAAAAATCATGTCCCATATTTATTTTTTCCAATTTAATTGTTATATTATAAATTTCTACACATAATAATTAATACCACACTTGATTATCACGATCATAATATCAATGAACACAATTAAATCTCAATTAAATATCTCAAATTGTCTAATTCGATATCTCATAATTAATTTCCAAATTAGTTAACTTGATTAAAACTCCAATTTATTTTTACCTATTTCCCTAATGTAATAATGTAATATATAATCCCATTAGTCTCATGATAAATTACCCAATTGAAAACCTCTTTTAAAAAGTATTCGTTAATGAAATGGGAAAATCTTATAAACCCAATTCATGGAAATAAATATGTACAGAATTCTATAAATTATATAATATTTCATATAAATATCAAATTCATGACTATGAGAATTAGATTTAGATATCTCACCACAATTCATTAATGGATATTCTCTCAACTGAAATCCCCAATATCCGGGAAGCATAATGACGTTTATAAAAATTTCTAAATCTAGTTCCCCATACCAAAATCAAGATCAAAGAAAACCACATCTCATAAATCTAGATCTCGTTCCACATTCCATGATCTAGATCTCTCAAAAATCGTTTATATCCATGGAAACATGAGATATCACTATTTAAAGATAATCAAAAGATAGATGAAAATGGGAGAAGAATCAAGATGAAATCCACTTACCAGGAGAAGAGAGGATCTTCTAATTGGGTTTTCAATCTCAAAAAACTGTGTTCGTAAGGCCATGTTATCCCTATGCTTTGATTGGATAACCTTAATTTACCCATATGAATGTAAAATTTGGATTTATGGATACATATGAAGAGAAACATGGCATTAAATATTGTAAATGAGTGAGATCCACAATTATAGGATCTCATAGTGGGCATGTGCATGGTTTAGTCACACGGTATGAAAAACCATACGCTAATCATGATTTAGAATCATATTTAATGAGGAAAATATCACATAAAACTCAAATGGCCTCTAAAACCACTCTTTAACTATGCAAATATTACTGCCTCAAATAATGTAGATCATACAGTTTCTCCCAGGTAGCTGCATGGTTTATTCAAACCGTGCACCATCCAGATGAAACATATTTTGTCCAGAATGTAATTAAATTTCCCCCAAACGCACCAAAAGACATAAATACCATCAAAAGTACATAATTTAAAATAAAATGTACAAGAATAAATTCTCGATATTACTCTAAAAAGGGTTGTTATCTTATAATCTCCCTACTATATAACTGATATTCCTCAAGTTTAACTTATAAGGCATTATAAAATTCCATTAAATAGAGATCAAGCCATTGATCCATCACATGTACCTCTATTTCCCATGCTGCCTCTTTTACATGTCATTGTTTACATAATACATGAACTATCTACATGGTCTTTCCCCTCAACACTTTCTCAATGTGGTCCAATAAACCTATTAGATGCTCCAAAAGGACGCATATATCACATTATCAACATTATACACATAGATCACATGAGATGGGTTTGGATGATACTTATATTGTTTTGATACAAAAAAATCATGCATAGAATTGTATCTATATGGATTGGCCAATTGGTATGCCACTATCCAGATTCACTCTACTATCTCAAAAGGTCCAACAAACCTCGATCACTACTTGATTTTCCTTTGTGTCCTACGAAGACCCACACTTGATGACACCTGAAAGAATACTTGATCACACATTGAAAACAATTTGGATCATATTAGTCTTTCAGAATACAATTTTTTTCTACTATGAGTCATTCCAATACGTTTCTAAATTAGCTATACCTGCTCTGATGGCACCTGCAGAGACTCGGTCCCAAAAACAATGAATCACCATCCTCCATCCAATATAGCGGTGATCTACATTCCCTAACATAATGACCATCACATGATTCCATATATATATTTTCTTAATAGCTGTTGATATAGGAAAACTCTACAAATGTCAAGGACACATTACTAAACCATATCCTCAAACACATGTATAGTGTGTTCCCATTGTCTTTCTCTCTATGGGTGGAAGGATGTATACAATAGTACTTGTCTGCCAAGAACATTCTGCAAGCCCTTCTAGAAGTGTGATGTAAAGTGTGAATGATGATCTGAAACTACTTTTTGGGGAACTCCATCTAGATGAAATATCACTTTAATGTAGATCTCTCACAACTGTTTTACTTTATAAGATTCTATTATTGGCAAGAAATGTGCAACCTTGTTCAGTCAATCTACAATAACCCAAATAGCCACATTAACTCTATGAATAATTTAATAACCCACCAAAATGTTTATGGTAACATCATTACACTACTATTATAAAATAGTCAATGGATATAGTAAACCCTTAGGTCATTGATTCTGCACCTTTGCCAACTAACATTTGATGAATCTTGTCATAATACCAAGTATCTTTTTTTCATGTCTGGCCCCCAATATTATAGTCGTAGGTCATGGTACATTTTGGTCACTCTTGGATGTACCACTCACTTTTATCCATTGAATTCCCACATTATCTCCTCTCACATGATCTCAGGTACCGCAAATAGATTATTCACCTAGATGATATCATCCTCATATATCATAGAGTCGGGTGATGTGTCCCCTCACTCAAATCATCCCCTCAATTAAATGCGCAATAGATCCACAAACATTCTTCCCTAATTTGTCTGACATGTGTAGACTGAAATGTAACAGAACCCGTACTCACATAATCATAACTCTCTTGAACCAACACATAAATATTATCTAAATTTGTCATCATCTTCTAGTATTACTCATCTCATGATCCATATGAGTCCGAGATTTTCTACTCAAGGAATCAACCACATTATTTCCCATCGTGGGTGTATATGATAGATCAAAATAAAAAAAATTCATATACTCATACTATATCTACAACTGATGATTAAACTCACGTTGTGAAAATATATACTTCTTATTCTTCTGATTTGTATAAACTGTAAAATTTTATACAAAATGATATTATCGCTAACACTAAAGAGCATAAACCATGGCTTATAACTCAAGGTCGTGCATATGGTAATTCCATTCATGAGGCCTCAACTACTGAGACACATAAACCATAACCTAATATCTTGGAATCATCAAATCACTATTTCTAATCCCATAAGCATAACAATAAACTCTATTCTCCTCACATGACTCGAGTAGGATCAAAATTGGTGCTGATGATTTTATCTTCTTCAACAATTGAAAATATCTCACAACTGCCTCTTACAGTTCAAGCATAACTCCATTTTTGGCCATGCACATATTTGGTGCTTCCAAATGGTAAATTTCATGGATAAATAATTAATAATAAATATCTAAACCCATTATGATTTTGATATCAAAAAATATTCATGGATGTTCCATTGAAACCACTACCTGAACCATCATTTTCTCCACTCACACACCTTCCTTTGTGATGGTGTGACCCATTATGTGTACCGGGTCATTACAAAAATGACACATAAATAGCATGGAGTACAGATGATTCTTGTTATTGTACTCATGATGATGTCACGATTTTGGGAATGCCCATCATGTGCCTTCTAGTACGCAAAGATGTTGTCCACCAACACCAACAAAAACTGATGAAAATACTAAATAATAGTCATATTAATCACTGTCAAAAACATTGTTTGTGCATTTTTCTAAAAAAATGGAATTTATAGAAAAATCATAAAGACCATAAGTCCTTAGGGTATAATAATTCTAAACTCTAAAATGCTGATACCCCTGTATGAAGTCATCCATTGAGAACACACAAACTCGCTTTAACAAGTCAAACATATCATCGATACCTGGTAGAGGATATTAGTTTCTCACAGTCATTTTGTTCAACATAAAATAATCAAAACATAAGCATAAACTATGGTCAACATTCTTGTGAACAAAAAATGTGACCCCCAGCTGACATACATAGAAAGATAAATCCCTAATCATCAAACACCTCCAGCTGAGTCTTAATTTTTTGATGCTTTGTCATCACCATTCTATATGGTGGAATAGAAACTGGGCCATCCCCTAGTTTGAGGTAAATGGTTAATTACACATATCTCATAGGTGGTATACCCAAGAAGTATATAGGAAATACATCTGAAAATATTAACACTTATGTAGGAAGGGAATGCTACAAAACCCCCCATTATCATTCAAAAGACTACTAACAATGGATTTGATTTCTATCAGTTTCTGAAAAATTGGCCCTGCTCAACCTACCTTAATATCCCAACATACATGATAAATATACATGCCACCCATAAGAGACACAAAGATCAATCTCAGAGGATTATAATCAATATGGTCTTAGTGTTTGACTAGCCAGTCCATACCCATACTCTAATCAAAGCCCGTCATATCAAGAATAAATAGATCCAATAGAAAACGATATTCATTGATCCCTACTGAACATCCCTTAAATATATAGATATCTTTAGAAGATACACCCAATGGTGTATCTGTAGTCATTACCCGACTCACGGACTCGATAGTCAGGGTTAACTCAATAATAAGTTTTATAGATATAAATGAATGATATGAACCAGTATCAAACAACTACCTAGTTAAAGTATAATCTAATAGAATAGTAAATCTCATTGTCAATGGTCTAGCTTCATTGTTCACCATTATAGGTTAAAATGCTTGTAATTGTGCTTCCCCTCCACACTGTGATGTTTCTTAAATACCTATAGTAGAACCACCAAACCAGTGTGGGTGCTCCTGCCTATAATTACCACATACACTACCCCTAAATACATGGCTAGTATAACTTCATCTTCTAGATTGATATGGTGTAGAAGATAATCTTCCCATACTCTAACTCTGCCAGCTCCTCCATTTGAACTAGTTTGTTTTTGTGACATGTATAACTTCTGTACACGTCCCATCATTCCACAAGATCAACATTGTACTGGTGGTTGGAAACTATGTAGATGATAGTGTCCCAACCTACCACACTAATACAGATCACCCTTGTATGGTTCTATCCAACTGACCCTCCAACCTGCTTACTCTTCTTCCCATTTCAATGGCTAAATTTTTCATAAGAACACTTCCTTCTCTTGGAAGTCACACCTTCTGGTCATCCATTAACAACTAAATTTCAATCATTGTACACCTCCCATAGGTTCCCTTCAATTATTAGAGCCTAATACACCACATATATAAGCATCTTCAGCCTGATGATATTCACCTGGGACTTAATCTCACACATAATCCCGTCCTAAAAAAGAATTTTTTTAGATACCTCATGCATAGATATGGATGGGGAAACTCATTGCAGTTATTTGGGGCGTCCAACATAATCCATCAACGACATTATCCGATATGTATGATTCATGATCATAGAACATTATATTCAGTCAACATCTCAAGATAATGTTCTCCAAGAACCTCTCTATGATGGCCTTCCATAACATAACGTCGGTCTTTCAAGTAATCCCCTAAATGTACCACCTGTTCTTTGCTAATCCCAGTATAATACATGCATCCAACATGACCATACTCTCTGATGGTGTCTCTAAATGGTCATGTATAATTTATATGGATTTATCCCATCATTCAAATCCTTCATGTCTTCCCAATCTGTTAAAAGATAGAGGGTGTTGAAACAAAAACACCATTGTCTACGTAGACATAGTTTTCACTTATCATCATGGGTCTCTTTCCATGAATTGTATGATGTGAGCAATGTTCTCCCAAAATTTCTCCCCTTTATCTTCAATTATCATGAATAGTGACTCATGTTCCCTAACTATAAAGACATTAATTGGAACGCCCCTCGGTTATCCCCTCAACAAGAAGCCTAGGTTCATTATATCTAAAAATCCAATCACAAGTCTTAGTTGTCATTTAAAAGAAATATATAATTTAAATCAGAGGAAATAAAAAAACATGCACTTTTCCGCCACCTCACCACATGGTCAAAAAGGTGGTATTATCACTCCCCTTTACCATTATACTCATAGGTTTTGGTTAACTTTCTAAACACAATATCATAATAAGGATTCTCATTTAGACACCCTATTATTATTAATTTTCACTATATTATAATAATACTCATTTCATGTTTACAACTATATTTCATTTTAATCTCACAAGAAAGGAGAATAGTTCAGATGTAACAACAAAGACAAAACCTTTTTTCTTGGGTGTTACCAAAATGATGCATTTCACATTAACTCTAGTTCCAATAATGAGTCATATAGACTCCACTCTCTTTACATTCGTCCACAAATCAATACTAAAAAACTCTCAGATATAGTAATCGCATCATACCTTTAGTGTTTCAGCCAATGTGAAATAATATTCAATAGTACCAATAAACAACATTAATAACAATCCTACAATGAATACGTGGGTCTTCCCTCATATATTGGCTTGTTACTCCCATGCAAAGCACATTACTAAGCCTCTACTATTCTTAGTCTCCTATTTACCTTTTACAAAATTGTAAGTAAAAAGAAGATGAACTAAAACCATATATATGATACAAATTTGAATCATACGACCTAGAAGCAATGCAACAATGCCTTGATCTGATTCGAAACAAGACCTCATCCATGCCACCCCATATTTTAGAGTATTCCAACTAGAAGCAAGGGTCTGATAAGTCATCATGGGGAATACTATCCAATAATAAATCCGAATAAAACACATGCATATATAAATAAACAAATGTAAATGAATATATAACCATAACAATACTCAAGACACAAGACAACTAAATAATAAATACAATACTCAACTGAAATGTAAAACATTCACTGCCTTTATAAGTCTCATGTGTCTAATCTTTAAGTAATAATAAATACACTAAGACTCTCCATGAAGGTCCTAAACCATGTCTAGTTCCTTCACCCATTATCTACCACCAATCATCCTCTTATCAACAGGATTTTCCCATTATCTTTTCCTAAAAAATTATTATCCATTCTAATACCAATCATACATCATGAATAGGGTGTGAGTAATACATAGTAGGCCACCACCAACAGTGTCAAAAACTAGTCTAGTCAAAATATTTTGTGTGAAGTTCAATATGGATATATGTACCATATAATAATACAAAAAATTCACATTTCAATTATTCATATCTAAATACATTTAATATATGTTTCCCAAGGATAATCATACTTCAATACTAAATTCATATCTTACCATAACCCAAAGTGTTTCCTAGGTTATATCATATCTAAATACCTTCTTCTAGTCGATGGTCGAAGTATTCAATGTGTTATGATATGTCATTTCCTAATTCGACTCATGTCAGAGTACGAATACTCTTTAGAGAGGCTATAACTTTTACTACCATTATTCCCATTAATTAATTTTATATATAAATTCCACATTTCTAAAATTTTATATATGAAAAATTTATGCATGAGGACCATTTTACCACGGTTTCAACTTATATGAATGACCATGTCCCCATTGTCTTTAATCATAGGTATAATGACCATGATTCCTATTATACTACACATTTGAATTACCATGTTCCCATTATCGTACTCATAATAATGATGACTATGTTACCATTTATACATATCAATTTAGAATGACCATTTTCTCATTTATAAGCACATTATTATTTAATGAAATAATTATGCATATCAATTGACTTATTAATTAAAAATTAGTTAAATATATAATATTTATTAGTTAACACAACATTTAACTAAAACCCTCAATCCCATTAATTAATTAATTATTTAATTAACCAACATCACATCTCAGGTCCCATGATTAAATTTACATAATTAATTATCTAATTATAAATATCCACTCTACATAATTAATCCCATACTTAATTATCTAGATCATAATCTCAAACTAGGTAAATAATTCACAGTTAATTACATCAAATTTTCCAATTAGATATCTCATAAATAATTTACAAATTAATTATCATTATTTAAACCCTTATTTATTATAATTAATTTCCCCAAATTAATTATGTAATAAGGAACCCCTTTTTCTCATGAAAAATTACATAATTAATCAACTATTTTTTTAGGTTTCAATAAATAATTATATCAATCTAGTAAACCCAATTCATGGAAATAAATTGCTAACAATTGATATAAATTATATAATATTTCATATACATATTCAATTCATTACTATGGGAATAATATTTATTCTACCCACCTAAATTCATTAATGGATGTTTTCTCAACCCAAATTTTGAAACTCGGAGTTGTACAATGACATGATAAAAGTCCCTGATCTAGATTTTTAAATAAAAATCATGATCAATGACATCAAAATCTATTAAATCTATATATATTTCCACAATACTAGATAAAGATATCACCAATAAAATTTATATCCATCTAGAGAGAGGATATCACTTTGATATGGTCAAGGAATGATAGAGGAATGAATGGGAGAAGCATCGAGATGAAATCTAGTTATCGGGATAAGAGAAGACCTTCAATTCAGGAACTTGAGATGAAATAAAGGTATACATAAGCCTTAACAATCCCACTAGGTTTATGGGAGAGCCTTACCTTAAACATAGGAATTTTTAATATCAAATTAGGGCCACATAAGAGGTGAAACAAGTCATTAAATGTCGAAAACGTGTGAGATCCACAATTTTAGGATCATAATGATGGATTTCGCATGGTTTAGTCACACTATTATTCAAAAAAAAGCAATCCATGCATTATCCACTACATCAAGGGGGAACATTGCATGTCCACCTCACCCAAACTCTCCAACCATACTCTACCCATGTCGAAGCTACTACATCAAAGACCATAGATCACACGATCTCTCCAACACAGCCGCACATTTTGATCATAATGTGCAACAACCGGGCACAACTTTTTTCCCCATATTTTCTTATATTTCACACAACCCCCACCCCTATGGCAACACTCCCATATATGGTAATTAATTAACAAAAATTTCTTGAAAAAAGGACTGATATGACTCCATTGAAGGTCAGGATCATACAATACATTACTAGATTTAAAGACGGAAATATATGATAAATATATTTTTATAATATCATATTGGTTATATTATGAATGATGTAGGTAAATATTATAAGAATTATTACAAAATTATTATCAATAACTTAGTCATTCAATAAAAGCGTGTTGTGAGTGTAATATTTATTTCTTCAAATTGTGTTATATAATTCTACTTGTGAATTATTCATATGAATTCATATAATTCAGATATATCACCCTAATAAAATAAACATAAGATAATTATTCTTCCATTATAATTATATTATATATAATCTACCACATTTACAACCAATAAATTATGGTAGGTTCTTTTTTGGGTCAGATTAAAAACCTAATCAATCAATAAAATGAATTTATTCAATCGATGAAAATTAAAATTTAATTACTCATTTAATATGATATATTATTATATTTAATGATTTTAATTTTTTTGGTAATCTTATATAATCATTGAACTCATTAATCAAGAAATCATTGTTCATTTGTAAAGAGTTATTGAAACATGTTCAGTGTCCATTTGATCATCATTATACATATGTAAAACTAACATAAAATAAAATTATATCATTATAATATTTTAGGGAAAATAAATTATATTATCCTGTATAATATATTAATTATTCAAATTGAATAAATAATAAACTCCTACACTTCTTTTATGGGACCAGTAAAACATTCATATCTATAAACACATGATCAGGGAAAGGGGACGAATTTGTGTACAGAATGACTAATTGTGAAGGGTATGAATAAAAATGAATATTGATATAGATAATAATTTATTGAATATTATATCTATATATATTATACATGATTTCAATGTACATTCATGAACCACTGAACATGTGGTATGTGATCTCATCTCAATATCCCTACATTGATAGATGTATAGTATGTATGCACCTAATTTAAATTTTGTGGTTTATATATATCTTATTTGTGATATAATTTGAAAACATGTATTTTAATGATAGTATAAGATGTTTTTTTAATGTCCTCTCCTTCCAATATTTTTTATTCAATTTTTACTAAGTCGTAATGAATTTTATATACTCAATTTTCATTCATAGAGGCTTAATTAGTTTTAGAGGTAATGTTCCATTTATATGGTGTTATAATAATTTTATATCCCATAAATGTTAGTTTCTAAATTTCATGGGGTTTACAAGACAAATAATATTCCCTTATTTATGTGGCTAGTTAATTTTTTGTTTACGTAGTAGTATAGTTTTTGGGTAACTCAATTTCACTTCATTGAGATATGTTCATTATTTTTACATATTTCAAATAAGTTGGTTTCATACTATACATGGATTTTATTATGTGATTTTACATTATTTTTTAAATGATATACTTTCCTAATACATAATCCATGTAACAAATATATTTCAGTTCATAAGACATGATATATTGAAACCACCCATTTCATTATCTATTCATATTATGATCATATTTTTTCAGTATTTTCTTACCCATATACACATAGTTTTGCATAGTTTGAACAACAAATTTCATATAACTCATAATGGATAATGTTCTCCTATAATTTATGATATTTTATTAACATGGGGAAATGTATAATAAATAAAATAAACAATATTATTGAAATGTTGAAAATGTCTTACTTATCTGTCAATCATCTTCCTCTTGAAGGGTGATGGTTTGTTTATGACTTTTATTGACATAGAAGAAATTATTATAATTACATATTTTATTATTCCAATAAAAATGATTTTAATCCATATGGAATATGTATTTATTATTAATTTTATATTATGATGAATGCATTGGAAATAAATAAATGATTGGTGGGGACCAATATTTTTTAGTGCCTTGATGAATATAATTATCGAATGAGAAAAACATCAATGTGTTTTAAAGTATTTGTGTTCCATTAAAAGATATTTTCTTGGAACAATTCCATTATACTAGGATATATTTTAAATGGTTTTGACAGAAATTAATGTGTATTGGAATAAGTTCATCAAAATAATATTTTGATTTCCTTAAATATATATTCCATTAGTAAGGGATAAATATTATTGATATCCATGATTTAATATATTTTCAACAATATATCATGATTTTAGTTTCATGTATATTGTGACTTCATGTTGTTCACATGATTTTTCCATAATGTTTAAGGGATGATTATTCCATGATTTCCTTTATTATTTGTGTCCATTACTATGAATTTATGGCAAGGCCATATTATTTTTCAATATTACAAGGTTATATATAATATTAGTAAAAGTGGAAGGGTTTGAAGAGTTATAATTGTGAATATATTTTTTATGAGAAATTTATAACATTTCAAGAATAATGTTTTCTAACATAAAATGGAAGGATTATACATTTTATACATATACCATGGTATTTTTCTATCTTTGATGTTTCTTACATATTTATATCATTAAACCAAAAAGGATTAGTTGGATAAGATATTTCATAAATAATTTTTTTTATTATGGATATCCATTATTTTATGGAAATTATAAATGTTCACATATAAATTTTGGGTTTACGAGACCAATATCATGGAGTAGGGTTCTGATGAAAACCCATAATGGTCGTACAAAATAAAATTGAGACCCTATGCCTATTAAAATGAGATATGATTATATGAAGAGAAAAATATAATAGTAACTGAATGAAATTTAATTTAATTTCATTATAATGATGGGGTGGAAGTGACCATTTTTTTTTAGTAAAGAAAATGGAAATTTATTGAAGACTAATTATTTTCAAAAATAGAATTACAATTATCTCAGAAAAATGGAAAAAAATTGAAAAACTATATAGTTTGTGTTGATAATTTATCAACTATTCCACATATATGTATTCGTAAATTTTTTTTAAATATTATGGGAGTAATTTTTTTAATATTATTTCTCTTAGATATTTTTAGGATTTACTAGGACATTAGTTTTTACTAATTTAATAATGTTTACTAAACAAAAAACCCCAATTTGGTATTGATGAAACTATATATAATCTGAATTTAATATAATTAATTTTAAATTAAATATATTTACATATTAAATTTAAATAATATAAATATATATATAAATTAAATTTTAGAAAAAATAATTTCGAAATAATTTAATGTTCCTAATATTTTCTAACAATAAATTACAAATTTAATTTGTGATATGATATTTATATATAATTATAAATATACTATTATATTAATTATATTAAATATGTCTATTTAATTAATAATATTAAATATTAGTTAATAGTATTAAAACAAAATTGGAAATATCCCCATTATTATTATCATTGACATTAACATTAATCTTATCAATCATGCTTTTATTCGATAAAATAAAATTTCCCTTGTTATAAAATAAGAATAAGTTGATCTAAAATATGAAATATACTTTTTTAGATTCAATTTCATTACGAGATGAAAAATATTACTTATCATAATCAAATAATAATCCTTTTTACAATATAGTATTACCTCAGTTTCATAATAGGTAATAATTTTTTTAATAAATCTAAGATATTATATTTTTATATGATTCATTTTACATTAGAAATATATAATTTTTAATAAAAATCTTTAAAAAAAATTAATTTCATTCCCATTTTATAAAATTCATATTATAAAACAATATGTATTTTGTCATTATTCACCTAAAAAATATTTCTAAAAGATATAGAAGAAATTCATTTTAATAAAATATCAACATATATAATATATAAAAGTATCATCGTTAAAAGATAAGATTCCAAAATTTTTAAACTTAATCTTTCTAAAAAAACATTAAAATATAATGACAGTTTATTCCATTTGAGTATATCTTTTTAAGATATTATCTATTATATTTTTTTAATTCCTATAAATTACTATTTAATTTTTTTTATTAACATATTGCTCATATCAATATGTGTTTTTAACAATAATATAGTTAGTTTATAAAAATAAAACTAAAAATTTAGATTTTAGAAATGATTCATTTTAAATCATAATTTTGTTATATATGTTATTTTGATATAATAATTCAATTTATCATATCCGTAATTTTTATAAAGAAAAATATTTTAATATTTAAAAATATTAATTAAATTTTTTACATCTATATTACATTCCATAATTGTGACTACATTATAATGTTTATATAATATTCAAATAATTTTTTTCAGTGGCGTGTTTATCACACAATTCCAATAATATTAGGTTTTAAATCAATATAAAATTTAAAACATATATTGTTTACATTATAACAATATTAATTAAATTTTTTCCAATTAATCATAGTTAATAATTATTTTTGAATACATGTGATTGAATTATTAACATATATATTATATAGGATATTATATGATATATGACATCTACTATGATCTCTTATTAAATCTTCATTTATTGTCATTCATCTAAAAAAATTAATATTTCAAAAAATCAAACATAGTAACATATATACCTACATTATACACCCCCCAATACATACCATTCTTAAAAAAATCTGAATCTCTATTATATTAAAAAATATTGAAAAATTATATTATTATAGAAATTAATTCCTTTATAAACCAAAAAATTATATTCATAACTATGTTATTTGTTCACATAGTATTAAAAATATAAATCAATCAAAAATTAGTGACAAACATCACCAAAAATATAATGAGTATGTTTTAAATAACATAGTTAAAAAAACTAAATACATAAATTTTTGAAAACAATAAATCTAGTATTATCTCAATATCAAGAATAAGTTAACCAAAATATTTTTCTATTAAAAAAATAATATGTTCTTCTATTAATACCCAAATAATATATATTTTTCAGAAAAAAAATATAAACATAGTTAATACAATATAACAAATGCCTCTAAATATTTAAAAAAAACTACAGAATGATAAACCTTATAACATTCACATTATCCAAATAAGATCTACAGTAAACCATCATATCCTTGATAAATAACAATCACTATTAAAAATAGATATGACCAACAAGATTTAATTTCAATTAATATATCAATATCACCACTATAGGTAATACTAGGAAAATCATAATTTTAATAATAACATGAATATTATAATATTCTCAACTATTTAATCCTTCTACATTATTAGGTTATAAAAAGGATGTTTTTCAATATGTATAATTCTCTATTTTATCTCCATGATTCCATTTATATGAAATAAAAAAACAAATTGTTATAATAATACTGAAAATATTAACTTTAAAACAATAATTTGACTATGTTATCCCCTATAACTCATTCGTCATTAACTAATTATTCGATATCATATGACTCTTTTTGATTAATCATTGATTATTCATTATAATTTCTCTATTATGTTCTCTAAAATAATTAGTAAACATGATAATAAAATTATTCATAATGTCTCATAAAAAGAATTTCATTAACCATAACATATCCACTAATATTATAAAAATATGTCTGCAATGAATCTTATTTGTCATTCCCCAGGTGGAGATGGATTTATTATAAAATCCATCCGTTTCATGGTTATTTCCACTAGGGATAACAATTATAGATATTATATCAACATGCTATATCCAAAAAAAGATGTGCTTTCTATGACAACCAACTAGTCAATATCAACATTATTTCTAGATATTATCTTTTATATAGGCTCATCAGTTTGTTTTAAACAAACATTTTCAAAAAACCTCTTTTTGTAACAATAAAATTTTCAAAATTTCCTCAAATAACCCAAATTAATTTCTATAACTTTCATATTTTGATCAATCCTAAATTTCCAACCCATAAAATACCCTAAAATAAAATCATATCACATAATGAAACTGAAAATGTCTTGTTATACCAAATTTGATTCTATGGACCCACAATAATAAAATACTATTGATATACCCTATCATTACCTAACTTCTACGAAATGGAAAAAGTAACCTAATTTTATCCATAATTCATTAAAATCTAACTAAAAAATATTGAATAGCCTAAATTCATTAGAGATTTCAAGTATAGAGTTTTTCAGAGTTCAGAAAGACAACTAACTTATAAAGAAAATGAAATTTTATTTTAATATACATGTTTTCTATTATTTAATAAACTATGTAATTCATAATAAATATTAATCATATCCCATAAAATTCATCACAGAAACAAGTATTCAGGAAATATCATATATCATATTTTCAAATCAAATCATCTTATATGTATAAACAAAAGAAGGGTGAGATAAAAAATTATTTAGGAACGAAATATGTTATAATATTCAATGAAATGACCAATTAATAGAATATTATGATGGAAAAAATTATTTTTAAATTGTTTCATTTAACATATCACATGTTCTTTAAATAATTCCAGGGATTACAATATAAATAAATTCCAGGAAAATAACTAAATTTGTGGTCATGGAATGAATAATGTAGGATATCATGATATTCACCAATAGGCCTCATCTAGAACATTATTCATTCTAACATTGAAGTAACAAACAAATTAATATATTAATCTTTGTTGCAACTAAGAAATAATTCTTATATTAGGTAGAAATGCATCAAATGTAAAAAAAAATTGTCTCATGTGACCGACTAATATTTTGAGATAATATATACTATAATGCCCCATTAATCATGTTTTTATGTTTAATTAATTCTTAATATTAATTATATATATATATATATATTAAAAATGTATATAATAAATATTCTTTATGATTTAATAAAAATAATTATGAATATACAAATGTATGAAATTTGAATACTTTTCTTGTTAAAATATATTACATTTTGAGAATGAAGATCTACTTTTATATAATAAATAATTAACATTCCCCACTAATCAAAAAATATATGTATCTAAAAATTATTTTTATCTATTTTAGAATATACCAAATATTGTTTTGTATGAAATCAAGTTAAATACCCTTCCTTAAAATGAATGTCATATAAAGTGTACTTAAATTAATAGAATTGTATGGAAAATTAAAAATATAATAGAGGAGGATTTAAAAGAAAAAAGATAGCAATGGATTTCCCCAAGTATAATCCCTCAAAAAATGTAAGGTTGGATTTAAATAGAATTCATTGAATAATATATACCCTATTACTGGAAAAACATTTGAATAATAATTCTATATTAATGAATAAAAATTGAATTGGAAAAACCCATGTGGATATTAAAATATAATACTCCAAAGAACATTCTAGGGATACCATAAAAATAAAATATATTTTATAAAATATATTAATTATAATTAGAGGTTATTGGGATATGAATATACCATATAATAGGAAATATGGTTTATAATATCATACTTGTATCGTGGAATTGAAATAAGTAAAAAGAAATATGTAATGGTTTTGAAATACATAAATCAATACAGAATAATTTTTTTATATGAATCATTAGATACCCTGAATGATGATAGGATCTCCATACAATAAATTTCAGCATTATTTGAAACATTATTCAAAATACAACAAGTTATATAATAAGAAATTTGTCTTAAGTAGTGAAAATTTTGACAAGAAAACCTTATTGAATTAGTATATTTTAAATTAAATGTACTTGAAAATTTAAACAATATGGATTTTTAAATGATTGAATTTTAAAAAAAAAATATGAAGAAATTGTTTTGATATAAATCACACCATAAAATGGAAACTGTGTTGTGAAATAATATATGTCACTCAGAATGGAAAATAAAAATAATCAAACCCTTACATTAATCCATGACTACACTAAAGTACTTTAATCTTATATAAAAAACATAAATATCATAGGAATTACTTAAAAAATAATATTATATTTTATTACCTCTTATATACATTAGTTATGATCATTTAATATGAATATACTAATTACTTATATCTAATTTATATAACATTGTGTTAATAATATTATTTATTTTGAGCTAGATTTTAATGTTGTTAATAATACAAATATTTTTATATCAAATTCATAATTATATTATAATTTTAGTTACATTAACATTTAACTTAAATTTATTTATAATTATTTAATATCATTCTATATATTTTTTAGTTATCTTGAGTTAAAAGTTAATCATTTTTGACTTATTTCAAAAAACATTTCACTCAAATATGATATTTTAATGTAAGTTAAATATATAAAATATCCATTCTATAAAGAAAAATATTTTATTTTTAAAATATATTATTATTAATTTTTTGGTTTTCATTGTTTTTCATGATAATATTTATATAATTGATCATGTTCATGGTCACACGAACCTAAAATAAAAACTTTTAATTGATAACTACGGTTATAGAAGTTTTTCATTGAGAATAATTTTTTTTAAAGTAGAATAATGACAATATTCCGATATTTTTACGTCATTAATTCAATTTTTATGATATTTCAAATAATGAAAATGAATCAATATAAAACCTGAGTTATGCTACTTGGTGGGGGAGGTGGTCTGACAACAAACTATAACATTTTCATATCCCAAAAAATTAGAGAAAATTGATATTGAAAATAATGTTACATGTATTATTTATATCATTTTTATATATGTCTCGTTCATATTTTAATTCTATCAATTTTACCTGTAAATATAGGTGTTTGGGTAAAACCAAATATTACCATTCATGGAGGATGTCTTCTGCACACTACATGATGGATATTCTTAAATTTTTATATTTTGATGATATAGAATAAATATAGGAATCTAAATAAATAAAATAACAATTTTTTATTATAATTATATTTTTAATTCTATATCAATTGTTTTGTATATTATTTGAGGTGATAGGATTAAGAAAAAATGATAAATATTAACTTACACTCACATTAGGACCATGAACATTTTTTTAAAGGATTATATGAAAAGATGTGATTATCTTATCTATATAAGGCCAAATTAATATGAAAATACATATGATTAAATGATAAGAAAAACTAAGTATTTTTATGAAATATGTGTTGGAATTTTTTTGTCATAAAGGAGTATAAGATCACCAATTATTATTGAATAAAATAGTACTTATGTAGACATAAATTATTTTTCAATAATGTAATTCTACTATTTTTGGGGAAATGTTTAGAAATGGGATATATAATGTAATATGGGGAGATATTTTCTCAAAAAATCTTCAACCATGTATTTCCAAACTATTTATGAACATGTTAGAAGTAATGTTTTTTTATATTTTTACTTTAATATTTTGTTGTTACTCGGGTAACAAGTTTTTACAAATGTAAATTATGTTCCACTAAATATATAAAAACCCCATTTGGTAAATTTTGGTGTTATTAAAAAAAGTTCTATCTCATTTCTATCACTAAATTTCTTATTAGGATAAATTAACATTTATAATAAAATATTCTATATATTGAACTATTATTATGTAAAAAATTTTATTTTAACCATTAAGTGATCTTAATATTTTGTATCATGAATTAGTCATAAAATAGAGAAATATATATATATATATATTTATTTAAAAATAATATCAGTTTAATTATACAAAATATATGAATTTATTTTATACGTGAAAAAATTCAACAATATTAGTTAAAACATATTTGAAAATATCTGTTTCAAAATTATCATTTTCCTTTATTATCAACATATTATATATATTTTTATACATAAATTTTTTTTACCTAACATCATAACATGTATTTTATAATATTCAATATAAAATGAACTATGCATGATTTATTTTATATAATTGATAAGAAAATTAATATTACTGAATAAAAACTAATTTTAGAATAAAACAGTACCTAGGTTTCCAAAAGTATAACCAATGTTTTTTAAATATAAATTAGTTGTTTTTTAAAAATTATTTTTTAAAAATTATAAATATATATCTTTTAGAAAGAAAATCCTTAAAAAATTTATATAAATCATGTTTTTTTCTATGTGATGGTATTACCAAAATATATTTTCTTCACTATCCTTCAAAAAATCAATTCATTTAGAGAAGAATAAAAAAAATTTATATAATTTCAAAATGATTAAAATCAAATTGATGTCAATATTTTCAAATTAAATTCATAAAATTGAAAAAATTATTTTTTAAATGATGATATAGAAATATAATGAAAAATGGTTTCAAAGGAAAATAACTTCTTAAAATATTATTTATTCCTACTTTAATTTCAAATCAATTACTAATATTTTTTGATTTAAAAATATTTTTAGGTGTATAATTAATTTATTTTATAACATATTTACCCACTATCAAATTAATTTTTTCTTTTAAGGATAAATTTAAAAACATAAATCTTATATATATGTAATTTTTTTACCCAAATTTTATTTTTTAAGCATATAATAGTTAATGACCATTATATATTCCATAAATTAAATAGTTTATATATATTTGATTTACATTAGAGTTCCAAAAATACATTTTTAAGAATATATATTATTTATTTATTCATTATAACATGTTTTTGGTAGTATTAAATGATACTCAACATTTATGGTGGTTAAAAAATACAACATTCTAAATATTTGGTTGTTTCAAAAAAAAATAATGTGAACATCACATATGAAATCACTTCTACGCAAAATATTATAAAAAAACAGAACATGATTACTACTTTATATCATAGTTTAATCACTGTTATATATGAAATTTTCCATGAATAACCATACTAAGAACGAATTTTGTGATCCTATACAAACACAATTTTTTTTTCTAATGATATTTAATAAAACAAAATAATTGAGAACATTCCATAATCCATCCAGACAAAGAAGTTGTATAGTGGCATAAAAATACAACAATATTAACATAAGTCACTCCAAAAAATATTGAAATAGATTAAAAACACACTTTTTATGATTGTTATAAACTCACATTGAAGCATATAAATAATCATAAAATTTATTAAATTTATTTATGATTAAATAAAATCATTTTTAAAAAAAATGAATACTTTAAGAATGAGATAAGTATTTAATAATTAATGTCCAAAATAAAAAAAATGTGCTCATCAAAAAATTTATATGACTGTTAATCTTATAAAAACTTCTTTAATAAGAGATAACAAAAATGAAAATATATTTCAAAAAATATACTTTAAAATCCTTTTTAAAATCATTATTTATTTTTTTAAATAATATTATAACATTTGAATAATGTTAAATTATTTAGTTCACCTTTGAAAATAATTATGAAAGATATTCAGATGAAAATTATTATTATAAACTAGAAAAGGAGTATTTTGAAGAATATTTAACTTAATGGTGAATGAAAAAATAATGAATATTTTAGGAAAATAATATATCATGATTTTAAATGATGGAGTTATGGGACACATTAAAAAAATAATTTTAATAAAGGGAAACTATAATATTTTGAAAAAAATAAATTCTAAAAATAGTCATCAATAATGGATATGTAAATATTATATAAGGGATGCACATTGGTATATTGGAGATGAAGATAAAAATATTAACATCAAACAGTAATACTTTTTATATTTTTTAAATTCCATTAATGAAACAAGCATTATAGAGAGAGTTCAAAATCAATAATTTCATAAAAATTAATGAGAAATCATCATGTAACAAAAAATTACCAATATTTGGATTTCAAAATTATGATTGGAAAATATTACTGGGATGAGTGAATATAGATATTGAATAAAAAGTGATCATTTGAAGATAATTTAAGTTATTTATATCATGATAAAAAAATTTAATAGGGAAATCAATCAATTATATTTCTTAAAAAATGATGAAAGTCTATAATTTCATTATAGAATCTTATAAATCCATCATGAAAATTGTATTAGAAAGTTAAGTATCATGAATCATGAAAAAAATTTCAGAGAAGAAAATCTCTTACAACATATTCACTTGTTTAATAGAATCCCATCGAAATGATGACCTTGAATTTGAACTAAAATTCTCATGATTAAAATATTATCAATGATATTATCTATGAAAAAAATATAAACCATTGTAAAATTATTTTTTAAATAAAAAACATAACTAAACGAATGGAAATCCAGGAGAATATGTATACAATTACTCTCAAATTCCATGAATTCACTTTAATATCCCTACAATATGAGATTTTTTTTTATAAATGGATTAAGGCTATGATAGGATATATTATTTTGAGAAAAAATATTCCCAAATGTTTTTTGGAGAGTTCATAACTTGTTTTTTTATTTTATTTTAATCAACATGGATTCGAATGAGAGTGGATATTTAGTGGTTATAATTGATTTTGGATAAAAATTAGTTTTTTTGTTTCCCACTTTCCCCATGCTTTAACACACTTTTCCCTCCATATAGATGGGAGAGGATTGGGATTTTGTAATAGTATAAAAGTTAATGTCTACATCACAATGTAATTTTGATCTTATAATAGAAGGTAAAATAATATGAATTTATTTATGGTTATTTAATATTTTACTATAAATTTTACCTAATTTTAAAACAATTGGTTTATATCTTCTACTCTTAGATTTTTCATTTTTCCCATTTGTTATTTTTTATTGTGGAATTTTTTTTAAACATTTTTTTTACAATTAATTCCTAAATTCTTTTTGCGGGGGGGGGGGGGGGGGGTTAAATTACATTCTCAAATGGATTCCAAATGTAAAATAAATATATCAGTGACTTTTTTTATTGTGAATTTTTTTAATTTTATGAATAATGTACATAACATGTAATAACTTTTCATAGAAAATGTGTATTGTTATGCATAAAATAATGAATAATGTATCATTTTATTATTTTAATTCATATTATATTAACTACTCAATTTTCATCCAATTAATATTTATTTGTATTTTAATGAAAGAAAAAGGGAAATTTTACCATTTGGATACATAGTTGAATGAAATAATAAAAAATAGTATTTATTAAAATAAACTAGTTTGTATGATTCCAAATTGTAAATAAATTGTTTAAAAACCCAAGAATGAATCTTTTTATTTATTAATTTTCATTTATAAATTTATATTTTTATGATAAAATGTTTTCCTATGAAAATAAAATCATTTCCTATTACAATATTGTATTAATGGTTTCCCTATTTGAGAAATTGATATTTTTCACTATTCAAACTAAATTACATTCAACTCTGAAAAATATCACAAAATAAATCAATGATATTTATTTACTGACGATTCCAATAAATAATTTATATTTTTTCATATTAACATTATAAAATATATAAATATTTTAGTGAAAAAATAAAAAATTCAACGAAAGGAAAATATCTGGGAAATATAAATTTTTAAAATTATGTGTTATTGTTCATATTTTTTTAATGTAATAAAAATGTTTATTATATCATTTAATTTAAATTAAATTTAAATATTAACATAATTAAAAAATAATATTTTTCAATAAAATTAATTATGGTAAAAAATAATTAAAAATACATTTATTTCAAAAAAACATTATACAATATTAATTATTTTTCTAAAAAATATAAAAAAAAGTTAATGATTTCAATAATTTTATTTAATTATTTATATTCATATTTTAGTTTTTAATAATGTTACTCTAATATATAATGAAATATTTTACTTCAATTTTTTATCTAGGTTACGTAATTCAAATAATATTTAATTAGTAAAAAATAAATAATAATATATTATGGAATTGGAATAATTATGGTTAGGTTGTAACACATATTGTTGTTGGGGTACATAAATAAATTCCTTGAGGTTATGTGGGATCATCATTATTATATTAATCAATTTTTTGGATTTATCATAAATTATATTTTTATATTTCATTGTTTATTGGGATACTAAAATTTAGAAGCAATGATTTTCAATAGGCATATTTAATTGATCAATAAATAATTTTTATTGTAAATGGAAGTTCATTTTATGATGGAAAATAGAAATGATACAATTTTCCATTTGTATATTTGTATGAATAAAAATCACTCATTCTGTGGAAGGGGACGGTTAGGAGAAGAACGAATTTTTCCTTAGTATAGTTTTTTTCACAAGATAGTATCATTACAAGGGTAAGATGTCCCAAATATATATATATATATATATATATATATTATAATCTATTTTCATTTATATAATTTAACCCCAAAACTCATGATGGATTTTTCTTTAGTTGTAATGTCTCCTTGAAGGATGTTCATAATCAAAATAAAGTATTCATATTTCTCTATATAACTATCATTGGAACAATTCATTTATATTTATCATAATTATCCTAGATTCTATTTTTTTTTCTTATAATTTTTTCAAGAGTATGACTACCCTTATTGTTTATAATATTTGGAATAATAGTAATATAATTTTATATAATAAACCAACAACACCTAAATAATATACAATATATTTTTCTAAAGATAGATAATATACTTTATATCTAGTTTCATTTAAAAGAAAAAACTAAAAAAATCATGGATATATTATTCAAGTATCGATATGAATCATTAATAATACTAAATTCAGTAAAAATATAATGATTTTAATGAACTATAAATGTAAAAAAAAATAAGTTTGAGAACATATAACATTTACAAGGGGAAATATTAAATAATTGTTATTTTCTATTATATTTTTCATTTCCATTAAAAATATAAAAATAGAAATTAATAAATATGGCCATAAATTAATTTTAAAAAATATTAAAAATTTCACAATTAACTTTTACATTTTTTATACACTTTTTTAAATAAATTATTTTAAGGGTAATTGGTTAAATTTTGATTTACCTAAACATAGAAATGATAGAAATGTTTGGAAAAAAATTAATATTTTAAAATATATGTTAATAATTTAGAATACATCATCTAAAATTATGATGTTGAATTTTTAAAACCCATGTTTAACATCATTGGATCATATGTAACATATTACTCTAAAATGGTGTTTATTAATTATAATAATTATTAGTTTCCATAAGTGATAGAAATTAAATATAATCGAATAGATTTAATATATTCCGTTAATATTTTTTTATAATGTAATTATTTCAATTATATTATACACATAAAATTATTTATAATATCATTTATGATAATTAAATTGATAATGGTGAAAATGTTATTTTTCATGATTTATTTTATTATTTTTTTAAATTTTTATCAAATAAAATATATATTTTTTTAAAAAAATTGTAATATTTATTATATTTTAATACTCATATAGAATTATATTAACCCTCATTCAATAAAAAATTTATACCAAGTAATATTTATAACAATTAATCATGAAATATACCTTTTTCTCAATATTTTTTTGTATATTATACATTTTAATTTAAAAGATAATTGTATACTCGGAAAAATTGAATTATATTATATGATTATTAAATTAAGATTCCACAAAAAATAAATTTTTCAATATGTGTTATCTTATATTTTTAATAAGACCTTCAATACTTATTTAAAAGCTAGTTACTTAATAAATATAAAATGGTAATGTATAAAAATATAATCGAAAATAATTAAAAATTTCATAAAACATGTACCCAAATTAATGGATGATGATTTATCAATATAATATAACCGAAAAATAAAATATATAAAACATTAAGATAAATATTTTTGTCATACTAACATACCATTATTTAAATGTAATAGGTAATTCGTAATTATCCCGCACATAACTTATAAATGGGGATCAATTCAACTAATTCATTAAATGCATATTCCATTGAATTATCCTAAGATGACCTTATATATTTTTCTTTAATTTCTATGAAATAAAATAATAATATCATTTAAAATATTTATATAAATCCCTTAATTTTAAAGGATATTACTAAGAGAAATTTCATGTCTTCAGTGTGAGTATCTCTTACTCTTTGGACATTTCTTCATAATAATCATATTATATAAATTTAATAGACACAATAATATAATGTAATATTATTATATTTATTAATAAACCATTATTATATCCTTTACAACCACTATGAAATATAATCATAAATAAATCATTCATTGCTGAAAGTTACTTCCCAAAAAAACATATATGGTTAATTATACATAAGCACTTCATAAGAATTAAATAATGGTGTAATTGATTTATTAATATGTTCCAAATGTTAATATTATAATTATGGAATGTTAATTACTCATATAACTTAACTTCGTCCCAACCATTTAGAAATTTAATGTTAATCATGCATATGTGTGGATTTTTGCATCACTGAAAAATGGATTTCATTTAAAAAACCCACCCTTCATCGAATGAGGTTAGATTTAATATAGTTAAGATATGTGTTATTATTTATATTTTTATAATTTGTTACATGTTATTTATAACTATGTAAAATAAACTCCATACTCATTAAATCATTATAACATGTTCATGTTTTGTTCGAGTTTTCCTCCTACTTGAATAATTTATTAAATTTATATCATTAATGAATAAGAAATATAATATTTTGATATTATCATGCAATAAAAATTGATATATTATTGATATATTTTTAATTATGCAATTTATTTTTAATAAATTTATTAATATATAACCCTTATATATTTACACACATCAAATCACATATATTATAATTTCCATTATTTCAAACATATCTTTATTGAACATAAAATGAAAATGGGATAAGATGAATCAATTAAAAATAGAGTGTTTACATAATCTTATAATTTTGTAATTATTAAATTTTTATTAATATAAATTGTTTGAAAAAGTCATTCCAAAACTAGTATTAAATAATAAATGAAAATTTCTAACACCTGGTAATGAAAATAAACAATGAAGAAAGATATATTAATAATAAATTGATATAACTGATCTATAATAATTATTTTATATATGAATAATGTTTTAAATATTGGGTATATATAGTTATTTTAAAACACGGGGCTATATAACAATCATCTATGATGTATTAATGAAATATGTTTTTCATGGAAAATTCCTTTCATTGAATTTTTTTAGATTATACATCAAATTTCAATTACATTTTGTGAATATATCACAATGAAAAAAAATATTGAATTATATTTTTATTGTTTTTTAATAGCAATTTCATTCACATAAATTCATGGGGTTTTTTAACATGTTTTTAAGTAGTATTTGATATAGAAAACTCAAATCATCTCTCATTAAGTTATGATATATCTTCTTGAATTTATCCTTCCAATATTATTACCATAAATCATCAAATATTATTATAAAAAATGACTATTATTATATGGTAAAAAAATATTTTTAATTCAATTATCCTTCCATAAAGAATGTTTTTCAATAAAATTATAACTCTATTTAGTGGATTTTAAATTATCATTAACAATAATTTTCATCAGGTCCATATTTTCCCTTCCCCCAATGTCCCAAATTATTTTTAGAATCATATTTATGTCTTATAATATATTACATTCATCATTGGTTTTTCATATTTATTAAAATTTTGTTTTATTGACCCTTTTTACAATGATGGTCTTTAATAAATGTGTTTTATAATATTTTAAAAAAACAAATTAATTATGATATATTATATCCTCTACTAAAAATTTCCTCATAATAATATTATATGAATTTCAAGGATATATTATGTAATTTAAAAAATTCAAATACTTTATTTCTGTCGAATATATGTTTAAATTGACTTATAACTTCTTCTCTTAAGATTATAGTGAAAATATTTTCATAAAAAACCTTTATAGTTACTCTCATAATATAAGTGTAATTACATAGGTATAATCCTTTCAATAATCTTAATACTTTATCAAAATTAATATTTTTCATAATATATTTGAAAATAAGTATAAATTTAAATATATTTTTCAAAAGGAATTTTTTTAATGAATTTCATAATTTTTTTATATTGATTTAAAATTACTATGTTTTTATAAAAAAAATTATTTTTTGTATTTTATTATCATTTTATTTATAAAATTATCATATGAAAACAAAATTTTAAAATTTTATTCATGAAAATGATTTATCATGTTCAATATATTTCCTTTTAATGAATAAATTTTGGGGGATTTTCAAAAACATCAAAATGGTTTTATTCTTATTTTTTTTAAATGATTAATCCATGAAACTCAAAAGTATATTTTTTCCTATATCAATAATATTTTATGTTCATTATTATACACTGGGGATATTTTTTTATGAAAACATCCATATTTTCATCTCTGGTGGGATTATATAAACATCTTGTAACGATTTTCAAAAAACCTAACACTTTTTAGTGAGTCGATTATGTATTTCTTAATGTATGAATGTATTTATGTGAAAATGATTTATGTATGTTTGTATGATTATTAATATTAATTTATATGTAATATATATCCTCTCAATGGCTAGATAATGTTTTTATCTCAAGATCTCCGAAGTGTATGTGTGATGATTACCCATAGATAAATTATAAAAAATTTGATAATCCCTATAAAAAAGCTATAATAGAGGATTAAATTTAGGAAAAGGTTTCACACGAGGATTATACCAAAAAAAGTGTGAAAATGTGCTTATTCACTACCACAAGGGTGCATGAGAATTTTTTCCCAACACTATTAGTTTAAATGAGTTATTTTATCAATAATATGGGTTCCTGAGTTACATAAAAAAGTTAACATTATTATATGGGTGGTCAGATCATGACTACATTGTGATGAATATCATTATTGGTGGCCTTGTAATGGCCTGAACCTCTCCGGTCCATTACTTTGTGAAAATGTGGTGTTGGAGGTGTTCCGGGAGGTCAAGGTGACTTATCCCCAACACTTTTCCAAATTTCCAGTTATATGACATGTGTTTCCATTTTTATGTTTGGTTATATTGGTAGGTGTACAGTAACGATAGGTTTACAGTTATTGTAGGTGTACAGTGTTTCATAGATCATTTTCACAAATCAGTTTCACAGATCGGTTTCACAGATCAGTTTCACAGATCGGTAGGTGTACAGTAACAGTAGGTGTACTGTAACGGTAGATTTACAACAATAGTAGGTGTACAGTGTATCAGATATCGGTTTCACAGATCAGTATGAGTATAGTCATGGTAAGGGAAAAGTGTTTCCAGCTTCCTAGAGTTTTCGCACTTTTGACCTTTCCTTTGATGTAAAATACATTTACAGCTTTATTTTAAGGACACATAAGGATGATTTAAAGGCCAAAACTCCTAAGATAATTATTCCTATAGATCGGGATGTTTTTACATGGTGAAACAGCATGGTTAAATGCGATATGATTTTAATAGGGAATTAAGCGTATCTTAAACTGTATACCCATTAAATCGTTAAAAGGGACGAGATATCTTCTACCCTTTTTCTTCCTCTTTGTTCACACCTATGAGACTCCAGAACCTTTCAATCCTTCTCGTAGGAGTTTCACAATAAAACATTACTCATTTGATTGGTTCCGCACTTTTTTGATCCAACCAAGCTGTATCGGTCAATCCTGGATATTAGGTATGTTTTATTATCATTCTTTTGGGATCATCTCCTTCTTTTTTTCCTCTCTATGTTATAGAATGTATCCTCCATGATTCTAATGGTGTTTTCCTTGGGGTTTGGTTGGTGCTGTCATATTTTGGCATCCTCGGCTGGATACAGTTGTCGTGAGAGGAGGATCGCGACTCTTAGCATGGATAAAGAACATGAGTAATTGTTTGAGGTAGGGGATTCATTACTTCTCTTTTCATTTACTTGAAACTGTATTGTTATCATGCTTCATCCTAGTGGATCACAATGGAATGGACATAATAAATATTTGAACTGGATAAATAAATTGATATATATCAAATGTTATTACCTCTTGTTTTGCTAGATAGTGTGATATCTATGATTGCTTGTTTAGATGGTTGTTCTTGATTGAAATCGTTAAAGAACGTAAACCCGGATTACATGATATGTAATGGCTAAACATAAAGAGGCATGAAAACGAATCCGGTTCTTTTTGTAATTTTATTTTATTAAAATTAATGTCGTAAGAATGTTTATTTATTTGTGATAGCTTACTGATTATGTTTCCCAAATTTTGGAACCTACATATAATAAATCTGTTAATTCAAGATTGATTAAATAATATATTGTTTGATAATTTCAAAAAGGGTTCTGAGTTACCCTCTTGATTGTTAAAGGGCTAAGATCCCATTGTTGTGATGTTTTTTCCTACTGCTTGTGCGGTAATGTGAGCCTAGATGGCTATTGTGATATGTGGAGGTATGGAAACTTTTGGATGTGGAAGTAGATGACACCTATAGTGGAGAGATACATCGGTTTATGCATGTGGGTGTTGGTGAGGACACCAAGGATAATTGAATGGAATGGATGTGATTTTTGGATGTTTGGTGATTTTAATTGGTTGTTTATTTCATTTACTCTTCCCCACTAATCAAGGGAGCTGTTCTTTATTACCCTCCTTCCAAAGGAGGAGAAGACGTTCGGGGTATGACATATGATTTTCGTGTTTTATTTCTCTAGGGAGTATGGGTCCACGCTCTTTCTATAGGTGGAAAAGATTCGACAGGTTGTACTTCTACTCACCTTGTTGAGCCCCTTGTGTTAGTAGCATAAGATGCATTTCTAGAATGCATGGGAATACAGGAAAGTAATTCTATAATGAAGTTTTGAATAAATGGTTTTAACCCATGGGGATGGGGTTGATGGAACATAATTATGAGGTTGTAATTGTGAAGGAGAAGTTGACTTTGGGTGTGTTTCTAATGAAATTTAATGTGGATTTTTTGAGGGTTAAATAATGTCTAAATAATTAATTAACGTACAATGGAATTGATAAAAATTGAATGAAGTAATCTAATAAATCTCTTTAAATGGTTGTGTGATTATAGGATACATTTTCTTAGAATTAGCAGCCCGGAGTTTCAGAGACGTTAGCTGAAGTTGTGTCTAAGACTAGGTAATGTCCATAGTGTAGTTGTGAGATATAATATATTCTGAACATTTTGTGTTCCTATACTCTAATCCACCCTCTCAGTAAGGGAAACTAACACCCCAAGGATTCTTATCCCTGGGGGTATTTTCCCCAAAATTATGGTGGGAGGATGAATGGCTGACTACCACCTTTCGCCCCGCTCTCCTCTCATGGTAGATACTTGGGCCATTAGGAAGAATGGTTAGTTTTCCCCATATATGTGTGTAGAGGGATTTAATGTATTGTGGTTATTCACACACATATATTCTGGATATAGTATCCAATGGACTACAATAGGTGTAATGTGTATAGGTTGTGATGGCTTGAGGATCCTTACTCGGTGTATGGGTTGTAATGGCTTGAGTTATAATACCCGATATATGATACACGTTATGCGAGCTGTGGTGGCTCCTAGAAACTACATGGCAACTTGGATTGTGAGGATGGTGTAGTGTCTCACCCAAGTGTCTGTGGGCAAGACTTTGTGGTGCATGATGTGCAGATTGGGTTGTTTCACCCAGTTGTCTGTGGGAAAGCCTTTTGGGAGAGCGATACTTATGACGTGCGACATTGGGGAAAAGCGGAAATCCAGTGGGGAAGTAGTAGATGGTACCCTTGATAATCTATATTATATTCTATATTCTTTTTAAGTGTTACATGGTGAGAGTATCCATGGTGAGGTTGGGATCATAGTATACCTGTTTAGGTGGCGAGTTAGTTTCACTTGTTGTTCACTATGCTTTAGAACGCTCGCTTTAATTTTTCATGAGAGGCTTTAGCGAGGATCTTACTGAGTATACTTTAATACTCAACCTATGTGAACATATAAATTGTTTTTCAGGTCACATGGAGCAGGTTGGAGATCAAGCTGGTTTCTACTAGCTTGGAGTTGTAGGAGCTGTTCGGTTTGTGGTTGCTACTATTTTTTTTGGTACATGTAATTTTTCCCTTCCATTTTTATTAATTTTTCATGGAATTTCATATATTCACATGGGTTTCTTTTATATTACAATTCTGAGTTGGAGTTAGTTGGTGTCTATCTTATCTCTCTCTTCTTCATGTGTTCCCTTAGAGGGTAATATATCCAATTTCTGTGTTTACTATACCCTCAGTGCATGTTGCCAATTCGGGGCCTACTGGAGAAGGGACTCAGGGGTTATTATATCCCTTCTCACATTTCCGACATAGGAGGGGTACACTTTGTGGGGATGGGGTCATGACAGAGTGGTATTGTTGGTCTGTTTGAGGGATATGATGGAGTTTGGAGTTAGGCACAGGTGAGGATGCATGGTTTGGAAGGGAAACAGTGCCAGTCATGTTTATCAAGTGAGGTAAACACTAGATACCGGATGAGACATATATGTTTAGGTCCCCCAATGATCTGATGTATGAACAATTATGTTTGCATTGGATACTAAACAATGTGTTACTAGTTACAGAGTAGAGACCTAAGAAAGGATCATACATCATTCTTCATTGTTCCTATGTTTGAATGGGTAGAAAATGGGATTGGTTAAAATGAATAATTGTAAAAAATAATTTAATTAATGTTGAGTCTTCCATATTCATGGATTAGGAACTCTAACGGGTTGTTATTTTATAGGTACGGTTCTAGGGCGACGTCCTCGTCTGGTTTGCGCAGAAAATGTTTAGCAGGCTATTCCAGCAGATCGTCGTAGGGTAGAGGTTGACGGTGATAAAACATGAAAGAAGACACTCTGAGAGTTTCAGTTCCATAGTTTGCAGTAGCATGGAGGATACATTTCAGATTCAGTCACGAAAGACTGGTCGGAGGAGGTTGAAATAGGCTTCAGTTCGATTCATGTTTGGCATTATCACTTGGTGTCCTTGGTTGTGATGATGCTCTATGGAGTAGCGAGGCAGTGGTGGTTCTTTTTCCCTGAGGATCGTGAGGAGTTAGTGATCTCATGGGAGGAGTTCTGAGATTGGTTTAGAGTCACGTTTCATTCATCGACTGTGAAGGCGTATAGTCGCTAGGAGCTTATATCTCTTCGATAGGGGATCTCAAGTGTTTGAGAGTTTGGAATCTATTTTAGGATCCTTTTTCAATATTCTTAGGACCTATTAACATAATAGGAGTCCAGTGCGAGGCACTTGGAGGAGTCTTTTCATCCATTGATCCAGTGCCAGGTCACCCCATTTAGGCTGAAGACATTTTTTGAGGTGATGGCGAGGGTAGAGGTTCTTGAGAGGACTTTGGCCAGGACCAGATCATCATGAGAGCAGAATGGACATGATATATCACGAAGCCATGCTGTGGTCCGAGGATACTGGTTTTCAGGGTAGAAGAGTTTCCATTAATCCGAGGGTAGGTCCCAACCCATCACATCTCATTTTCCCAGAGGAAAAAACTCCCAGGCTTATGACATTCGATCAAGCCCTTGTTTTTCTTGTGGTGGTCGTGGCCATCACTAGCCAGAGTGCCCGACCTTTCAGAACTGTCATCATGCACCGAGTTCTAGGCTCCAGGTTCTTCTGTTGATCCAGTTCCAGCCTAGGTAGCAGTAGCCAGTTACGCCACATTTAGATCAGCAAAGGTTAGATGGGGTTGGAAGAGGACAACCCCATGATGCTCCATGTCCTTAGAGAGCAGAGTGTGGCCGTGGTAGTGGTTTTCATCAGGGTCAGAGTGGTAGTGGAGGAGGTCATGGTCAGCTTCATGCTCTAGCCATTCCAGCACAGGACGAGACAGACGTCATTCGAGGTACCATTTTTTTGTTTTCTACCTTTCTGTATGCCTTGTTTAATTTAAGAGAGACACACTCAGTTATATCACCTACCCATGTCCAAGATTTGGGACTTGAGTTAGAGAGGCATCTAGTGCCCTTGTCGTTGACTACACTAGTTGGAGGTCGAGCTGACTTGTTTGAAGTATGTAGAGACTGTGAGCTACTGTTGGGGAAACATTGCTCTTGGGGATATTTCATATGTTTACAAATAAAACCATATGATTTCGTCCTCATCATGGATTGGTTGTATTCAGTGCAGGCTATTGTGGATTGCTTCAGGAGGAAGGTCATATTCATTGTTGCGGATGGAGATCTAGTGGCGTTTTTTGGTGAGCGAGATCCTCATATGGGTCATAGGCATGTTCCATAATTATCATCCATAATGGCTGAGATGATGTTGAGTTCTTTAGAGGTTCAGTAGTTGGCGTTTCCTAGGGTCTTAGAGGAGTACCCTGATGTCTTTCCAGAAGAGGTTGTAGCATTACCCCCTCGACGATAGATCGAGATTGGGATTGAGCTACAACCGGGAGCATATCCTATCTCTATGTCTCCATATAAGATGTCCCCTTCTGAGTTCCGAGAGCTACATATATAGCTTGATGTTCTATTACAGTGCGGATTTGTTTTTCCTAGTCTGTCCCCATAGGGTGCACCCGTTTTATTCATGAAGAAGGCTTATGGTAGTTGGTGGTTGTGTGTCAATAATCGTCTCTTGAACAAAGTGACAACAAATAATAGCGATCACATTCCATGGATTAATGACTTCTTCGATCAACTGAAGGGTTCATATTGGTTTTCGAAGATTGAATTGTGGTTAGGATATCATCAAATATGTGTGAAGGATGACGATATCCCGAAGACTGCTTTCTGTTGTCGTCATTGGAATTATGAGTTACTTGTAATGCCATTCAGCATGATGAATGCTCCTACCCGTGTTCATGGGATTAATGAATGTTGTGTTCTGTGAGTTCCTGAATAAGTTTGAGGTGATTTTCATCGATGAAATACTTGTTTACTCCACATCTGAACAGGAGCATGCAGAGCATCCACATGCTATTCTCAAAGTTCTTCGTAAGAATCAGTTTTTTGGGAAGTTGTCGAATAGTGAGTTTTGGGCTCAAGAAGTCTGTTTCTTGGGCCATGTTGTGTCCCAAATGAGAGTAGATGTGGATCCATCGATGATAGAAGCATTAGTGTCTTAGGAAGCCCCCAAGACAGTGTCAGAAGAGTGAAGTTTCCTGGGTCTCGCATGCTACTACAGGAGGTTCATAGCCAATTTCTCCCGAGTTGCGACTCCTCTGATAGCTTTGACCAGGAAGGATCATGTGTTCATATGGACAGATCAGTTCCAGAGAGCTTTCGAGTACCTAAAGGATATGTTAGTAAGTTCTCCAGTTATTTTTCTTCCAGCTGAGGGAGTTCAGTTTGATGTTTTCGGTGACGCTTCACATCTGGGGTTAGGATGAGTCCTCATGAAGTAGAGGTCAGTTTTTCCTTATGGGTATTGACAGTTACATCCCCATGAATGTAACTATGCTACTCAGGGTATTGAGTGGGCATCCATGGTGTTTTCTCTAAAGTTATGGATACATTACATCATTGGTGAGCGCTTTGTGGTTTTCACCGATCATAAGAGTTTGAGGTATGTTTTCTCCCAGCATGACTTGAACATGCGACAACATCAGTGGATAGACTTTTTTCATTAATATGACTTCGAAATATCTCTACACTTGGAAATGGGAATGTTGTAGCTGATGTGCTAAGCCGAATTTCATGTACTGATGTTGTGCTGGTGATTTTTGGAGAGTAATGGAAGAACTGTTAACCTTACATATTGATATGGGAGAAGTTGTGGGTAGAGGCTATCCTTATCAGATGATGGTATAGTCATCCCTAATGTAGAAGGTAGAAGAGTCCCAGTTGGGGGATCTAGAGGTGGAGGTTTGGAGAGACCGAGTTGTTTGTGGTGAGGCCCCTAATGGTTGGACAGAGGACGAACAAAACTGATTGTTGTATCATGGAAGGAACTTTTTTCCCTTAACTATGCAGGAGACAATCCTCATAGAGTTCCACATATCAACTTTAGTAGTACATCCGAGCGTGACAAAGATTTTCTGATCCATGAGGAGTCAGTCTTGGTGTCCTGGTCTAGAGCATGCCGTTAAGTATTTTGTGTCTCAATGTTTAGTATGCCAGCAGGTGAAGCCCGGACACCGTGTCCCTAGTGGTCTACTCCATCCATTAGATATTCATCGATGGAAGTGGAAGGATATCTCAATGGACTTTGTTACCGGTTTACCTCGAGCTCTGAGAGGATATGATTCTATTTGGATGGTACTGGATAATTTAACAAAATTGGCCAACAGCATAGCGATCAAGGAGTCGAGATCAGTGGAAATCTTGTCAAGACATTATCTAAAGTATGTGTTGAGACTTCATGGATTCCCACAGAAGATCATTTCTTATTTAGATACTCGTTTTACCTCCAGGGTGTGGAGAGGTCTCCAACATTTTTTTGGTTCTCAACTATTCCTTAGCACTGCTTTTCACCCTCAAACGGATGGTAAAACTGAGCAAACCATCCAAACTCTTGAAGGCATGTTATGATCGTGTGTTCTTGATTTTGGAGATTCATGGATGAGGCACTTACCCTTGGTGACTTTATCATACAATAATAGTATCCACTCCACCATCGGCATGGCGTCGTTTGAAGCCTTGTATGGCCGGCATTGTTGTTCTCTGTTGTGCTGGACAAGGGTCAGAGAGTCAGAAATTCTCAGACCAGAACTAGTGCAGAATACTTCAGAGATGGTCCAGGTGATTCAAGAGGGGATGAAAATAGTGGAAGATGTTCAGAAATCCTATGCTAATGAATGAATGAGACCCTTAGGGTTTAATGTTGGGGATCAAGTGTTTCAGAAGGTGTCTCCCCGTCATGGGAAGAGAGGGTTTGGTCGTGGAATTAAGATGTATCCCCAGTTTGTTGGACCTTTCGATGTGTTAGCTCATGTTGGAGCTATGGCGTATCAAGTATCACTTCCCCCACATATGAGTCGGATACATGATGTTTTCCATTTATCCCAACTCCACCGCTATCTTCATGATGAAGCTAACATCATATATTTGGGAGAGATCGATGTTGATGATGATGCATCCATCGAGGAGCGACCTATGGAGATCCAATATCGCAAGGAGAATGTGTTGCATGGGAATTCTATCACATTAGTTCATGTATTGTGCCGACACGGTGGCATGGAGGATAGTACCTAGGAACATGAGTCGCAGATGCATGTCTAGTACCCAGAGCTGTTTTATGTTATAGTGCTGAGTTTTCTTTGATCCTTTATTTTATGTACCATTGATGTGATGTTATGCTTAAATTGTTTGGATAAGAATTGTTTGTTCCATCGCTCTCGGATGTTGTGTTTTTGTTTCAGCTTTCAAATAACTCAGGGTGGTTTTCCCCTAAGAGGTATCTTATGGGTTGGTTGTTCGGACGCCTCTTTTCTTCTGAGTTGGTTTTGAATTCTTGAGGGCGAGAATGTATTGAGAGGTATGTGATGCAATTTCCCAGACCTCTCTAGTCCATTACGTTATGAAAATGTGGTGTTGGAGGTGGTCTAGGAGGTCAAGGTGACTTATCTCCAACACATTTCCAAATTTCCAGTTCTCTGAACAATGCTTCCATTTTTATGTTTTGTTTTATCGGTAGGTGTACAGTAACAGAATGTGTAAAGTAATGGTAGATGTATAATGTTTCATAGATCGGTTTCATAGATCAGTTTCACAGACCAGTAGGTTTATAGTAACTATAGGTGTACAATAAATGTAGTTGTATAGTAACTGTAGGTGTCCAGTGTTTCACAAATCGGTTTTGTAGATCAGTAGGTGTCCAGTAATGGTAGGTGTACAGTAACAGTAGGTGAACATTTTTTCTTGCTTCTTACAGTTTTGGACCTTTTGACATTTCCTTTTGATGTAAAATACATTTAAATCCTTATTTTAAGGATTGTTATGGATGATTCAAAGGCCATAACTCCTAGGTTAATTATTCCTATGGCTCGATATGTTTTTACATGGTCAAACAGCGTGGTTTAATGCAATCCTTTTTTAATGGGGAATTAAGTGTATCTTAAATCATCACCCCAATAATCTTTAAAAGGGACAAGATATATTCGTCCCTTTTTCATCCTCTTTTGTCTATGCTGTGAGATGCTAGAACCTTTCAATACTTCCCATTGGAGTTGTATAATCAAACATTACTCCTTCGATTGGTTCTACTCTGTTTTGATGCAACCAAGCTGTATCAGTCAATCGTCTATATAAGGTGTGTTTTATCGTCATTCCTTTGGTATCATCTCCGTCTGCTTCTCCTCCCATGTTATAGCATGTAACCTCCATGCTTCTAATGGGGGTTTTCTTGGGGTTTGGTTGGTGTTGTCGTACCGTGGCATCCATGGGTGGATGTAGCTGTTGCAAGAGGATGACCGTGACTCATGGCATGGATAAAGAACGTGAGGAACTATTTGAGGTAGGGGATTCATTGATTCTCTTTTCTTTTACATGTGGTTGTATAGTTTGCATGCTTCGTCCCAGTGGATCACAATGGATTTGACATAATAAATATTTTAACTGGATAAATAAATTGATATCTATCGTAAGTTATTGCCTCTTGTTTTGATAGATAGTGTGATATCTATGCTTGCTTGTTTATTTGTTTGTTCTTGATGTAAATCAGTAAAGAAAGTAAATTGGGATTAATTGATAAGTGTAGGATAAAGATAAAGAGGAATGAAAACGAATCATGTTCATGTATTAATTTGATGTTAATCTAATTAGAATAGTAAGCATGATTATTTATTTTTGATAGCTTCCTAATTAGGTTTCCCGAATTTTGTAACCTACGTTTAATAAATCTGTTAATTCAAGATAGATTAAAGAACTGGTTGTTTGATAATTTCAAAAAGGGTTCTGAGTTACCCTCTAGATTGTTAAAGGGCCAAGATCCTATTGATGTGTTGTTTGTTTTCCTGCTATTTGTGCTATAATGAGAGCCTGGATGGATGTTGTGATATGTTGAGGCATGAAGACTTTTGGTTGTGGCAGCAGATGACACATAGAGTGGAGAGATGCATCAGTTATGCATGTGGGTGTCGGGGAGGACACCGAGAATGATTGAATCGAATGGAAGTGATTGTTGGATTCTTGTTGATTTTAAATGGTTTCTTATCTCCTTTACTTTCCCCCACTTCTCAAGGAAGCTGGTCTTGCTTACCCTCTTTCCGAAAGAGGCGAAGACGCGTGGGGTATGCCACATGCTTTCCGTTTTTAGCATCTATAGGGAGGATGGGTCTACGCTCTTTTTATAGGTGGCAAATATTCGATGGGTACTACATATACTCACCGTGATGTGCCCCTTGTGTTAGTAGTATATCATTATTTTGAATAATGCATGGGAATATGGGAATGTAATTCTGTAATGTAGGTTTGAATAAATGGTGTTAACCCAAGCGGATGGGGTTGCTGGAACATAATGATGAGGTTGTAATTTTGAATGAGAATTTGACATTGGGTGTGTTGCTAATGAAATTTAATGTGGATTCATTTAGGGTTAATTAATGTCTAATGAATTAATTGACGTACAAGGGAATTGATAAAAAGGGAATGAAGTAATCTAATAAATCTCTTTATATGTTTGTGTGCTTGTAGGATACCTTGTCTTAGAAGTAGCAGGACGAAGTCTGAGAGACGATACCTGTAATTGTGTCTAAGACTAGGTAATTCCCATAGTGTGGTTGTGTGATATAATATATTATGTAGTATTTGTGTTTCTTAATGATACTCTACGATGTCAGTAAGGGAAACTAACAACCCAGGGATTCTGAGCCCTGGGGGGGTGTTTTCCCCAACATTCCGGTGGGAGGATGAATGGCTGACTACCCCCTTTGGCCCCACTCTCTTCTCTTGGTAGATACTTGATCCATTGGGCACAACGGTTAGTTTTCCCCATATATGTGTGTAGAGGGCTGTAATGACTTGTGGTTATTCACACACATATATTCTTGATATAGTGTCCTATGGACTACTATAGGTGTAACGTGTATAGGCTGTGATGGATTGAGGATCCTTACTCGGTGTATTGGCTGTAATGGCTTGAGGTATTATACCTGACGTATGATACACGTTACGTGATCTGTGGTGGCTCCCGAAAACTACCTCGTTTCTTTGGTTGTGAGGATGGTGTGGTGCTTCCCCTAGATGTCTACGGGCATCCCTTTGCGGTGCACGAGGTGCTGATTGTGGTGCTTTGCCCATGTGACTATGGGAAAGCCTTTTTGGGGAGAGATTCTTAGGACTGCGACTTTGGGGAAAAGTGGAAAACCTGTGGGGAAGTAGTAGCGGGGTACCGAATTTATTCTTCATTATATGCTATATTCTTGTATGCATTACTTGGTGAGAGTATCTGTGGTGATGTTGGGAACATATTATACCTATTTAGGTGGTGAGTTAGTTTCACTTTTTGTTCACTGTGTTTTAGCATGCTCTCTTTAATTTTTTAGGAGAGGCTTCATGGAGGATCCTACTGAGTATACAGTTATACTCACCCTATGTACATAAATAAACTGTTTTTCGGGTCACCTTGAGAATGTTGGAGATCAAGCTGGTTTCTACTAGCTTGGAGTTGCAGGAGTTGTTCGGGCTTTTGGTTGATGCTATTTTTTATTTTGTTTTGGGTACTTGTAGTTTTTCACTTCCAATTCTATTACTTTTTTCATGTCATTTCATATATTCACATGGGTTTCGTTTATATTCCAGTTCTGAGTTGGAGTTGATTGGTGTCTATCTTATATATCTCTTCCGCATGTGTTCTCTTAGAGGGTAATGCCTCCCATTTGTCTGTTTACTATAACCTCGGTGCTAGTATCCATCCTGGGGCATAGTGGAGGCGGGAAACGGGGGTTATGATCTCCCTTCTCACATTGCCAGCCCAGGAGGGGTACATTTTATGGGGAGGGGGTTCTGATAGGCCTTGACATATGATTTCTATATTTATTCATATGTGATAATTTTCTGTCAGAATCACATTAATATATTATGAATATTAGATAATTTTTATTCTCTCTTGATTTATTATACTTTTATAATGAGATATTTTTTTTCATTTTTTACCCTTCTATATTGACTAATAGAAGACTCTTATTTTTCATGATTTTATAAAATGATTTTTAACACCTAATAATGATTGATCATATAACTATTTACTATTAAATGGTGAAATAATAAAAATATTTTTCTTATTTAGTTTTGGATCCCATCCATCCATCATGTTTCCCTTCAACTATTTATAAAAAATAACATAACATATGGGGATAATAGAATGGAGTATATTGTGTTTCTATTACAACAAATATTATATATGTTTTCCTAAATATGATTATTATTTAAATGTTTCTCAATAAATATAAAACATTCCCTATTGATATTGTGGGAAAATTAATGTTTTTTAATGTTTATAATGTCGAAATTTGTAAAATTAATAATAGGTTCATCTAATATTTTATGATTAAAATATATAAATAAATTTATGTTTATAACAGATCTAGGACCCAGGAATTGGGTAACCAATTTTCATAACAAAAAAATGTTTATTTTTTCAGTATTAGTAGATATATTTTGTGTATTATATAGCTAATTTTGGTATTATAATAAGAGAAAATTAGTAAAACCCTATGTAAATTTATAACTAATAATTTTATGTGTATGAGAATATCTTGTAATTCTTAGGTTGTTTTGAGTATGTGGATATCGATGTATTTATATCCATAACTAGAATCATGGAGGTTTATATAGCTATTCAACATTTAATCCTAGGGGTAATCACCATTAGAAAGTATTGTTTCAAGTGAACATGTTATTTACATGGATCATGATGAGTGGGATGATGAATGAACACCTATCTACAAACTCTATGGGGATATACATTAGTTAATCACATTCAATTATAAATCCATTATGAAGGGATTTTTTGTGAATTTAAGGTGTAATATAAAATTATTAATGTTAGTGTCCCAAATTTGATTATTATAAATTAAAAGTAATGTTAAACTAAAGGTGTTCTAGTGTAATCCAATTATATCATATTTGAATTAAAAGCATCATTAGATAAAATGAATGTGTCATTGAAGACGATTTATTGGGATTGAGTTTTAATTTTCATTGTTGTTATTTTTTATTAATGTTATCATTATTTTCATTACTCGGCTTTATGGGGCCCTCTTAAGCAGTGGTATCTCATGTATAGAACACCAAGACCACTACAAATAAGATTGTGGATAGTAACAAAAATCATGTTTGAAATATAGAAATAAAATTCATTATCAAAGGTACATATATTCATGCACACGACATCAAAATTAAATAATATAGAGATATAAAAAATGACTAACACCGATACCATAAACTATACATGCATCCTTATAGAAATTATCAATGTAAAATATCATTGCAAAGACGTAACTAGATACAACACCTACCCAACTTGAAAGGATGATATAACATGAAAATTTAAGAAAAATTGTGAATGAAGAGATCCAAAATCATAATCATCATGATCGACCACATAACATGCTAATCTCCGCAATGTGCAACTGAGATCCTCCTAAACTTGGTCCATGAATATCACTATCAATCTTTGTATCATCTAAATAACATTCAATAAGATTCATCTCTGGCCCTATTGGAGTGAGTATAGACATACCGAGTATGATTCCTGAAAAAAAAATAATGTGTAATAGATGTGAAAAACTATCATCTCAACACCTAAACTAGATAAAATAAAAACCCATCATATATAATCATAAACTAACCCTTGTGAGAGAAGTTGGATCTCTACCTCTGAACCAAAAGGTATATATCTCATTCCCATCACTAAATGTTACATCGTCGAATATGAGTTGAGGGGCTTGCTTTTTACTATAACACTTCATAGGTGAGGGGGATACAACTCTCATGCATAACCTACTAACATAAGACCTCAAAAAAGAGGGAGAACTACACTATAGATACAACCCCATAACCCTATTATATTATAATAGAGGACTGTCCTTATATTATTAAAGTGTACATGACCCTCTCCCCAGTGTGGTTTGGGAGCACCGCCCACAAAATCTCTCTTGTGAAAAAATATATCAATTACATTTACAATACATCACATCACAAATCATCATAATAATAACACCTCAAATTGAACACATGATTCCAAAATGATGGACACCATTGTGTTCAATGTTAAAATTTTATTTTAATAGGTTTCCCATGAGATTAAATATGTGACCAAATGAATCATGTTTGAATTATATGTGTTTGAGAAATTTATATAGTGTGTACATATGATCACATAGTCTATCACTTATCTAGAATAACTATAGATGTCCTTTCTTTCACATGGATGGGAAGCCAATGTAAAACTACCTTAATTTCAACATTATGTGAACAGTCTATCCTTGTATCATGGGGTATGATTTTTTCCACCGATATCCTGAATATATAACATGGCTCATACCTATGTACTTTGGTTAATACCATATATATTGTATTTGTTTTGGTGTCTTATTCTTGTATGAGTACACAGTCCGGCCCTTTTAGACTATCTATTAATGTATAAATTGTTTTTTTCTATGCCTATCCACTCGGGGGGTATACACGCTTCTTCAGGCACCATGTTAGATGTTATATTTGAGTCATACAAGACCAAAAACATCTATCTCTACCTAAAAAAATCTATTGAAACCAAGAAACTTGAAAAATCTTATTATTCAACTAAATTATGTGTATGTTATGGATTTTTGTTTTTTAATGAACTATTCATGTGTCACTCCCACACCACCACTACTGTTTCCATTATGGATCATTCAAAGAAAACATGATCTATTACATTCTACCTGATCAATAACAGAAGGATGAATTTTGTCCTCCTAAATAGAAGATGATTTGATATGATCACAATGGTCCTCTGATGTAACATCCTGGCCCATTAGGGCATACTAGACCAATTGAAGTTTGACCCACCACAACCCCAATCCCAAAAATTTAGGCCCGGGTCTGGAAAACATAATCAATAAGGAATAAAATAAATGTGAGGCCTTTATCGAGTGTACTGGTACCCACACAATAACCCATCTCCATGATATAATTTAGATGAATAGTAAAAACCAATGTAAGAACGAGAGTATAACCATACTTCAAATAACCTCTTTGGAAAACAATTACCATATGAAAAAAATGACAAAAATATAAACAACAAAAATATATCACAACCAGAAATTAAGTCCCTTTTTGGAAAAAATGGAATAGAAGATTGATGGGATAACTCAACTCCTCAACTCCATGGTTAACCATATTATGTGGTCAATTAACCCATGTATCACTATAACATCCCATAATAACCACTATTATGTATGTATTCCTCATTAAAAGCACATGTGTGAAAGGCTATATAGGTTTGAGTATGTTCATACTAGTAGGACACCCCATAAATAGAAATGGAGTGATAGAGAGATATAAAAATTTCACGTTCCTACCAAATAAATATAGAAATTAAACCCAATAGATAAACATGCACATATTTATATTTAATCGTAATGTACCCTAGAAAATATAGAATGATGAACTTCGTCTCATTGACCAAAAATGATTATGTGTAAACCTAAAACTCCATTATTTTGTCACTAACTCCTAGAATCAAACAAAACATCACCATAATATTAATGGAGTGAATGGATCCTCACTACTACTCTATAGAAGACCAAACCATGCTCATTAGAGGAAAATACCTCCAATAGTGCTTAAATATGATATAGTACCACTCCACAGATAAAGAATTCATGACTTAAATATTTTTATACAATCTATAACCGAGTAAATTGTATGGGGGATCCATTACGAGGTGTGATAGGGGAGTTCCATCCATATAATCAGAAGTCCCACTATGTAAATAGGGGAGTACTGTCTCTACTAGTCTAAGGAATACGTGGTACCCTTACACTGGTTCTATAAGGGAATATGTAAGGACCAAAAGTTAATCAGAACTTATTCTAGTGATTTTGAAATAAAATTCACACAAGCCGATGTTTTCATATTTGAGATTTACATAACCATTGAAAAACTTTTACATACTAGTATCATAAATTTATTGGTGGACTCTTATACTTATTAATCACATTTTAAACTAATGAAAAACTTTTGAAATAAAATGAAACTTCTTTTTTATAAAGATCATCAATTCATTCATTATGAAATCATTATTTTCATTACCAATATTAATAATAGTGGAAATCATTTTAAAAGATAACATTATTATAAAAAGCTCAAAAAGGGATACACAAATATGGAAAAACCATTATTTGTTTGAAAAAAAGTAATCCCCTGGACACTTTATCAAAAAGTAATAAATTTTTCCCATAATAAGTAGTAAATACAATCCATTAAAAAATAATATTATTGATTACCCATTTTATTATTATAATATTACAGTAAAAATATAAAAAAAATGTACAACCTACAAAGGTATTTTAGGATATTATCATTCGAAAATGGAATAAATGTTTGATCGGATTCCACACATATCACTCTTACAAATATTTAATTCATATGACCATCCTCTATACCCAATGAATTGGATGATATAATTTAATCACCATTCCATGATTTATCATGGTACCACCCATCATTAGTTTATCACAGAACTTCCCGTATAAGGTTTATCATTTAACCACCCATCAAATGTATGAGTTTTATTGTATAAACATAATACATAATATATTTCATTTATCAATATTTCACTCAGAAAATTTAAGGTGAAATCATAGGAAATAATTTCAATATATTAAAATAGCCAATCCTTTTTCAAAACCAGTTTCAATACAAAATTATTAAAATATTGGAATATGGGGTTTCTTTTCTCTTTTTAATAACATTAATGATTGTAGAGGAAGCTAAATATAAAAAATAGATAAGGTGGTGGAGAAGTAATTGTCATCACATAAAAAATAATTAATTTTTTAATTAAGTATATAATATGAAATGATTTATATAACAACATTTTTTTTTGAATTCCATTGAATTAAATTAAAAGTCATTAAGGACTATTATACACCTTAAAGTAGAAGGGGTTATATATCATCATAATATTCATCAATGAAAGAAGATATAGATGAAGTCCCTTAAAAGGATCCCTTTATGAAAACATTGGAGAATAATTAAAAAGAACCCATTTAAAAAAATCATGGTCAAAATATTAAATTCATAAAATCCATTTTGAAAACATGGACATAAAAACGAAGGACATATATGAATAAATCATCAGAACATTATAAAATGTTTTTGAGTAAAAATTTCCCATACCACATTAACCATTTAAATTATAAGAAACATGAATGTATAATATTTTTCCAAATATTAAATAACACATGTATTTGTATAATGTGCATAGGGATGTTCAATTTGAATGTGTTCAAAATTAATAAAATAATAAAGGTGTAGATATTTATGAAATGTCTCAATCAAAGGCGATTGAGATGAAATACCTATCCTCGAGTCTGACTCATGTTGTACATTCATCATTTCCTTGAATAATGAAATTTGGATAATTAATAATTTATGGAGAACCTTCTTTAAGTTTATTATTCCTTTTATATCAATTATTATAATTTTATGAAAATTATATAATTATATAATTTTCAATCAGACATATTTTTGTTGTTTAGTTATTGTGTCAAAAATGAACATGCTCGGATTTCCATAGTACATATGGATATAATTTCATAATGTATTGAATAATATTAATTATATTATTATATCATTTATATTTAAAATATAATTTTAAATCAGACAATTTTTCATGGTAATGAAAAATGAACAACATTTTAACTTTAGAGACGGTTGGACGTCTGTACTCATGAGTAACATATTCCATTTTTGATTGATAGTTATGGAAATGAGGTATGTAATATATTAACATTCAATAATTATGACAGCATAATTTATATCATATTAATATTTTAAATTACTTTTATATAACATACAAGTGATATAGTGAATAAAAACAAATCACTTCACCTAATAAAGGTAATAGTTCACACCTACATAAGAAAGAAGTTATCATTTTTATGTAACATGAAATTAAGAAATAAATTGATATAGTATTAAATAATAATAATAATTTTTTCATGATTAATAATTATGATCATTAATTCCATCATTATAATAAGTCATGATAGATAGTTATGGAACACAATTATATTGATTCATGGAGGTGATAGTTCACACACAAGCATGAAGAATTAAATTTTTTTCGCATTTGATGGAATTGGAGATGGATTTAGGTGATAATATTAACATAACAACATCTCATTATAATTGGGATCATAAATATATTATCTCATCCTAGTTGGATAATATTTTAAGAAAGGTGATGAAGGAACAAAATAAAAATACTAAATTAAAAACATTACATTTCCATAAGATAATAAAATTTCTTAACACCATACCACATATAAAGAGTGTGTTATGCTTAAAAAATAACCTCTAGAATGTGGGGTGGTAATCAAGAATTGTTTTCCAGTAGATATTGTCTAAACCACAATGGTATTTATATAAGGCCTCATCCTTATACATGACATAATATTGAGATAAGTCAATAATTTAATATTAATTCAAATAGATTATCATTTTAGTTTAATATATATCGCGAATTAGGTCATAACATATACATAACAACTTGAATATTAAAATCATACACATATACTCACTATAAATTTTTTCATAAAAAATCTCTTTAAAAAAATGTTTACTTTTCTGTTTTAAACTATAGGAATTTTCTTTGATCTCATCGATTACTGTATTATTCTTTATTTCATGTGAAAATAATTTAAACACATGGGATGAGAATAAAATTCTCAGTAAGGGATACAAAAATAATAAAAACTATTATTAATGAGATTACATGAAAACAGTGAATAATATATCATAATGTAAAACATTTCACCTTTAAGAAGTAGTAAATATAATTCACTAAATATATTATCGTTATTTAACATTTTTTAACCAAAATATTACCGTAAATGCCATAGAAAGAATCATATATCATAAAAAGGTAACTTGGTAGATAATCATAATTATATATAATAACCATATGGTCAAAATCCATACATATATATAAATGGAATATCAATAATATAGACATCCTTACCCAATTCATTAGAGGTTATAATGTAACCACCCATCCTTGGTTTATCACGAAACAACCTTTCATTTGGTTTATCACGTAACCACCTGTCTAGATTATCACGTAACCACCCATAAAATTTCTTGGTAATATATAATAATCATAACACATAAACCAAGTATAAAATAATATTCCCACACAACAACCATAAAAGATCATTATAATATATAGAAATATTCAACCCCTTTCCAAAACAATTAATAACATTTCATAAATAGATTATTGAATCAAAGTTTCCTATACCACAAAAAAACAATTGAAATAAAATATCATTTTAAATCATTCATTTACATATAAATAAATTATTAAACCCCATTTTGAAATCATCTACATTAAATATAATGTTTTAAATTATTGAATCATTAAAACATATAAAATAATGATTTATTTTAGGAGTACCTTACGACTTGAAAAACACATGAATAAAAATAAACAAGGAATAAAATTAAACAAAATATATCATGTAATAAGGATATTAAGATTCAAGATATAATATGTTTAAGGGTAGTATCTACACCATATAAATGTGAATTGGTTCATAACAACAAGTAAGTGTCAATGAAATGAAAATTGAGACAAAATCCATTAAAAATATCATATACTTGGATTAAATATAAATCAATGAAATAATAATGTGTGAAAAATATAAATACCCAATATAAGTGGACATTTAGTGTAAAACAATCATAGGTCATTCACACATATTCTTGGAAAAAAACCCAATGATGTATATATTTAACTCAATGAACGGAAATTTATTTAAGATTTCACTTACAATGTTTTTATAAGTTACATAACAATTTAAAATGGACTGATTTTTAGTAGTAAAAAAATATATACACAAATAGAAGTGTAAATTAATTCATTAATAAATAATCAAGTGCTCAACAGATAATCTTGGAATAATATAATCATCAATGTATGCATAAAACCCAATGAGTGGAAATTATGTTAATATATTCCCATAAAAATATAATTTTGATTATCAAAGAAATTGATTAGGAATGATCCCTATAAATCCAAATATATCAATTATAAATTCTAGATAAGATATAAAAGGAAATTTCTCATATAATCATAGAACGACATAATCATGAATTATAAGATCAACCCAAAGAATGGAAATTGGGTTAATAAGTACCCTTATGACTTTAATATAAATAACATAAGAATTTATCAATTGGATGATTATGTGTAGAAAAAGTATATCCACACAAAGGTATGTGGAAATTACAACATTAATAATCAAACTGGTATTCCACACATAATCATTTCATAATATAATCATCAAACTATGCGTAAAACCGAATGAGAGGAAATTGAGTTTAGAAATTCCATTACATTGAGTCCAACTTTTCACATGCTTTCTTTATATTCATGAATAATAATATTATGTTATCTTATACTTTATAAATTACTATTTTCATTTTTATTATTCATTTTATAATAATTATTATCAGGTAATAAAAATAATATAATTTTATAAGTTCATATGGGTCTTTTTGTCGATGTTCGGTACATGAGTCGAAAATGAACTCGTTTTGATGTAAATTGTCCATGTAGTGAAAATTACATAATCTCAAGAATGGTATTAAGGATAAATATATAATTTATATCAATTATATATGTTATTATAATATTCCATATCAATTGGAGATAAAAATGAAACGCACCGTTCTGGGAGATGGTAGGTTGTATTTACACATGAAGGCTACTTTCATTTCATTATCATATTAAAGGAATGAAAACAAAATGATACATAGGTATGTTATAATTTCAGTATAATTTCATTTTTTATATAAATTATATAATTTTATTAACTCCATCCACTATACATTTCATTTATGGCTTGAACGTGTCATATCACATTGAGGGGGTGGTAGTCCACACTTCCTAAAATAAAATTATCATATTTACACAACATGGAAAAAATAATGGTCTATTATAAATAAAAATAACAAAATTATAGAGAAAATATAAATATAAAATATATCAACTATAAATACAGTTCCATCATAATGGCCACAATGAGATGTGGTATGGGAAAATTGAACAATCACCGTTCTATGAGGTAGCAGTTCACCGTACACAGAAACAGTATGTTTGTATCCATTAGATGGAGTTTTGGGTAAGTATAGTTGAAATAATTATCATAAAAACATACATGTATATTTAGGATACTTTTACTTTAGAAATAAAATAATAATAATTTCATAGTGAGAGGGTAAGGAAAATAACGGAAATAAACATTAGAGAAGATGCTACCTCTAAAATGCGTAACTCTTTTTTATTTGAGCCAATAAGATTTGAGGAAAATTTTTATGCCTAATTTAAGGGTTTTAAGATTAATTTAAGGATTTGGGAAACATATGTGAGCCGAATTTGGATGATATAAGTTTCATGAGAAGTGTGAGTACGTGGGTAGCGGTTACATACTTTTAGAAGATGGGGAGGGGACTTTGGGAATGTCTTGAACTTTTAATTTATACTAAATTAAATTTTGATTAAAACATAGTTAATATGAAGTTAGTTATTAGATAAAATTAATATAAGTCTAAATAAGTTAATCCAATAATAATTAGTCAGGTTTTTGATATATTTTTAATCCTTATATTTTTTATTAATTATTTTTTAGTAGTACCGTTTTATCAATAATTTAACACTTTGAGAATCAAAATTGTTACAAAAACATAACAAATGTCTACTGAAAGATTCATTAAAAAAAATTATACTTATAATAACTAGTTAGAGTGATCTATAATTTTTTATCGTTTTTTATTACTTAATAAATTTTTTATATTTTGAAATATGAATGATGTCAATTTTGAAAGTATACATATCATGATTTTTTTATAAATACATAACTACATGATTACATATAAAAAATATCATTGATTAAATAATAACATGTCATATTAATCCATAAAATAAATGGATTAAATCAAAATAATAAAATTTATTTTATTTTAGTGTTTAAATAATTATTTATTTAAATCCTATATTAAAGAAGAAATTAATGCATCATCATTATCTCAAAATTAAATTAATTTTTATATTGTCAAAAAATTATTAAAAAAATACCATGATTTATGAAATATTTTTTCATGTATAATTAATATTTTGAGTTGAATAGATTCTTTATATAACCCCATATAAAAATTGTTTGATAAATTTATACATGTCTATGTTATATTTCCCATTTTGTTAAATTAAAAATCATAAAATGTTATTTTCACACCCCAAGTGGTACTTAAATTCCAAAAGTTCATGATAAGGATTATCATGCTTCTAAAATATCGTCCAATATGATTAGGTCACATTTTAGTGAATTGTTTTATTTATTACCCTTATTTGCCTTAATATCATTTAACCCTGGTAATTTTAATAAAATTATTGATGTTACTATTCATAATGTTTAAAAATAAAAGGCATATATTTAAAAAAATTTAATATTATGATTAAAAATATGGGATCTAATTTTCCAAATTCAATACATTGAATATTTAGTAATTAATTTAAAATGTATTCCCATTGTCTAACCCAAAAAAAGTGTTTTTATGAAATAAAAATTAACAAAAGACTAACCTGTGTTTATGTCATATTTCTATTATAATGACCAACAATGGATTAAATGATAAAAATATATTCCTTTTATACTTTAAAACAATTATATAATATGATTTAACCATATAAATTATTTCGATAGGAAGAGATCTTTCCAATTAAAATTTAGTATATTTCAATTATTCCTCAAAACACGATAGTTATCAGAAATATAACAAAAATTTCATACAAAGTAAATCCCGATGTTTTGAATCTAAATAAGACTTTTATTATGCAAAAAAGATCATAGAAAGGTGTCAAAAACTAAAATTAAAATATATTTCCAATCAAGAGGTTCTACAACTACATTTTTAAGAAAGTACATATTTTTCCCGAATTCAATATTATATCATATCTTGAAAAAAATACAAAATGAATTTATAAAATTACATTTAAAATATAACATATATTTATAATTAAATAAATATCCATAAATATTGATATTATTTTAGAATCATAATTATTATATTTTAAAGAGGTTTTGATTGAAACAGATCTTTTATATTCAATTGGTTTTTTTCTATTTCTAATTAATTTGGTAACCAATGATTTATTATTAAAACATGAGTAAATCATATTTCTATAATAATTTTGATAGTATTCATTCCCTCCATTTCAATGTCTAATAATTAAATACGTTTAAATATAAGAATATTAATATTTTATTGTTATTTGGTATAACTCAATGTTGTGTGAAACGTATGATTTTGGAGAAACTCATTGTTGCGTGTCGAGTACGCTATCAAAAAAAGTGACCCCATAACATAAAATTAATATGTTATTCAAAAATAACAATATATATGAAAATTTATTTTTCTATAAATACTTCGGTCATTACATCAATCCCCCTTATTGAAATTTCATCCTCAAAATTTTAATATTAGGCTCGGAAGCTTCATTGAAAATCCCACATTTGAAAAAGGATCAATAAAACTATCACATAAAAAGGAAGAAAGAAAAGTAAAAAGGTCCACAAGATAAAAAATACTAGGGTTCAATGTATGAAAACATTGATATGGAAGAGAAACTAATTTTCAAGTATATATAGAGATTGATAGAAAACATGATCCGGAAAACGTTAATATCCAGAAAACCACAATCTTTTTATTGGTTAAATAGTCTTTGATTTCCTAGTAGAAAAAGTAAATATAAAACATTTTTTAAGGTCCTTTTCATAGATTTTAGTAATTAATTTACTAATTATAATTATAACATTAGTAATCCTACTTACGTGTCATGTGAAGTTTCATCCATTAAAAAATATCTACCAAAAACTCATATTTTCTTAAATTGATGAGTATTAAAGATGACTTGGTCCCACCTGAATTACTGGAATCATCTATTAGTGAATTACATAATCCACAAAAGATGAACCATATATTTCCATTTCCATTATATATTAAGAAAACCAAAATTTTTAGTACAAGATCAGATAGTCCAATGAAAAGAATAAACTTTTATAAATTAAAACACTACTCTTAATCTCCAAACAATACCCAAATGTTAGAAAAGGACAACTCAACTAATAATTTCCCACATAATTCTGTGAAAAGAATAATCCAAACTAAAATTCCCAAACCAAAATTCATACGAATTTAATCACATAGTCTTTTATGATATATCATAAATTTTGTCTAAAAATTATATCAACTACTCATAAGGTGTCATACATAAAAGAAATTAATGTAATAACATGTTTTCAATGATAGTTTAATCATTTCAATAAATTACCAAAATAACCAAATGTCTAAAAATGAAAACATATATTATTCAAAAATTCAGTCATTACTCATCTAATAAAATCACATATAAATCTATTTTCTTAAGACACATGGTGTTCCTAAAAGAGTTAATGTCTCCCAAAATACCATTTTAAAATTAATCCCTATATCACATTACGATAATAAGTATATATGTTTGATAAAACATATGATCGCAAAATCAACATAATCATGATCTGTATAATCATTTAATTAAATTGAATAGTTCATATAAACCAGGGACTTCACATAGTTCTGTGGTAGGAGATGTGCTATTTTATAACATTAGTTGTGGGTTTGATTAATGCGGACTTTCCGGATGCGACGAGCCTACACCCATATTGTGGTTTTTCCCTTTTTATGAAATTCAAGAATAACCCTAATATATGTTAAACCTCAATGGTTGTCTTATAATTCCCAATTTCATCCCAAAAAATAATTCCTCCAAAAACATATTTCATGAAGTCTTATATATGTTTACCTTTTTTTATTTCACATCTATAAGATAAAATAAAATTATTCCAAAAGAAAGAACATTATACCTTGATCATGGTGTCCACTTGATTTCATCATCATCATGCTCATGTAAATAAAAGGTCCATGCATTTCAACAAAAATTTAGAGATCCTTAAAAATAATTTTCATTATTTATTGAAATAAACCATGTATAACATGGGTCATATGGGTGTTCACAAAAAAAATTACATTTGAAAATAATAATGTATGAAATATTATTTCAAAAAATCTTTTAAAATATGTTTTTTATAAAAAAGTTCGACTCTGTTTGTGTCAAAACATTCAATTAATGTACCTTTTAAATTACCATAAGTATGTGGTTAAAGACTATATATTAAAAGAAAATATATTTATTTTGTATAAGATTCCCCTTATTTATCAGCATTTTCATAATAATAATGTACTTCAAAATATTGTGATAAGGTAAAATATTTACAAACCCCTTATTAATGTTTACCTTTCACTATATTTTCGAATATTGAGGAAATATGATTTGATTAAATACCACCCATGATCTACGATGGTATTTCGGTATAGTGAATGTGTTTGATATCTCAAAAAAATTCTTTTAAGTGAGTTTTATGATATAAAATCTTTCAAAATCATTTATAAGTTATTTTTCATTAATTATTGCATGTAAGTAATTAGGTAGAGATAAGAATTTTTCTGGAAATCCTCCTCCTTCCATTTGTAACCAACATTCCCGGATCTAAAAAATTTATTCCTCAAGGATTAACCAAAATAAAATAAATTAAATTTTATGCTATGATTACCCAAAAATTATAATATCAAATGTTGTCTAAAACATTCCTTGTATACAAATTATAAGGCCCTAGCCATAAACATTACTTAATCATGAGATAAGTCAATAATTTAACTTTAATTAACATCACGAATCTTTTCATGTTTATATATTAATATAATTAGGTCAAAACATACACTATACAACTTAAATATAACTAGTAGACACTTCTACTCACTATCCCTTTTTTCATAATACAAAAAATATTTAAAAAACATTTTTCATTTAATATTTTAAACATCATGAATCTTCCCTAAACCAATCCTAAACACTATTCTTCCCTATGTAATGTGAAAAAAATTTCAAATCATTAGATGTGAATAAAAAGCACAGTATGGGATACACAAATAATGAATACTATTAGTCATTAGATACAATAAAAACCATGAATAATTTATCATAATTTAATACTATTCACCTTTGAGAAGTACTATATATAATTAATTGAATATATTGTCATTTCATAACTTTTTTGTAACCAAAATATTTCCATAAATCCCTGAGAATGAAACATGTAACTTATAAAAGTATCTTTGGCCATAAAAATACCTAAATAGAATAACTGTATGGTAGACTCCCACACATATCACTAATTGAATAGTTATATGGCTGACTTCCACAGTCATGGTTTATCATGTAACCACACATAAAATGTTAATTTACTATTTATTAATCATGACACATAAAATAATTAAAAATAATAATATTTCCACAATACAACCACAAGATGTCATTTTAAGATATTGAAATATTCAACACATTTCACAAAGAATTTATAACATTTAGTAAAGCGGTTATTGAATAAAAGTGTCCAATAACACTTTTAATATTTTAAAATAAATTATCATTTTAAAACATTCATGTACATATAAATAATTTCATAAAAACTATTTTGAAAACATGGACCTGAAATAGAAGGTTTTAAATTAATAAATATTTTAAATATTTAAAACAATGTTTTAGGTAATGAGTCTCATACCACTAGAGAAACACTATAATCAAATCATCAAGAAATAACATTGAATATAACATATAATATAATGAGAATAACAATATTCATGATATAATATGTTAAATTAAAGTATATACACACTATAAATGTGAATTGGTTCATAACAACAAATAATTCTCAATGGAATGTAAATTGAGAAGAAATCACTTAAATAGATCATATCCTTCGATTAAAGATAAATCAACGACAAAATGTTATATGAGAATAATTAATAAACCCAATATACATGGATATTAACTGTAAAACATTCAGAGTTAATTCATCCATATTCATGGAATGAAATACTAATGGCATGGATATTTAACTCAATGAATAGAAATTGGGTTATGATCTCCATTACAATCTTAGTATAAATGACAGAAGATTTTATTAATGGGGTAATTATGTATAGAAAAATTATATCCAAACAAGGGGAATTTTATATTAAACATAAATATATAAATTGGTATTGCACAAATAATCATGGAATAATGTAATCACTGATGTACTCGTAAAACCTATTGAGTGGAAATTGAGTTAAAAAGTTCCATTGAAATGTTCAATTTTTTATAAAATATATTGATTATGTTTATTCACTGTAAAAACACATAAATAATTTTAAAGTAAAAGATAATATATCCAAATTTATTTATCACATATTCATCGAATGACATTATCATGAAGTATAATATCAACCAAAAGAATGGAAATTGGGTTATGGAATTTTCCTACAAATTTCGTATAAATGACGTAAGAATTTTTAAATTGGTTGATTAATTGTAGAAATAGTATATCCAAATCATGGGAAGTTTAAATTAAAAATTATATAATAAATTGATTCTCTAGATAATATTGGAATAATATATTCAACTAAGATTGCATAAAACACAATTAGAGATAATTTAGTTTTGAATTTTTTTTAACTTGAGTCTGCCTTGTCTCGTTCATTCATTAAAATCCAATATAATAAAATTAGGTTAACTTATATTTTATTTATATCTATATTAAAATGTATTATAAATTTTATATAAATTATTATCATGATATAAAAATTGTAAAAATATATAAGTTCATAAGGGTCCTATCTTTGATTTCGGTACATGAGTCAAAAATGAAACCATTCTGATGTAAGTTGTCCATGTAGTCAAAATTACATCATCTCTGGATTTATATTCATGATTTCAATATCATATATATCTAGTATATATTTATTTATTATATTCCATAACATTTAGTGATTAATATTCTACACATTGTTTCTGGAGATGGTAGGTTGCACGCACGCATTAACACTACTTTTATTTCATTGTCATATAAAAGGAATGAAAATTGTATGATACATATGTGTGTAATAATTCCAGTATAATATTATATTTTATATATGTTACATAAGTTCATTAATTCAATAATTTATATGTTATATATATGGGATGAAAAAGTCATATCACTTTGACGGGGTGACAATCCACACTTCGTCAAATAAAATTATCTTATTTAAACATTATGGAAAACATAAAAGAATGTTATAAATAAAAATTAAAGAATCATAGTCATAATATAAATATAAAAAATATCATATAAAAATACAATTATATTACCATTTCCTCCGTTAGAGGTGATAGCCAAAAATTGAACAATCATGGTTTAATAATGCAGTACTTCATCGTACACTGAAAAAGTACGTTCGTATCCATTTGATTAAGGTGTGTGTAAGTGTAGTTAAAATATTTTTCATAATAAATTCATAGTATATTTTGGATGCAAGGGTTTTTATTTAATAAAATAATTTGAAAATAAATGGGATAAGAGAAGGAAAATAAAGGAAATGAACATTAGAGAAGACGCTGCCTCTAAAACGAAAAACTCCTTCAAATTTGAGAAAAAATGTTTTCATGAATTACCATCATCCCAAGATAAAGATTCTAGTATTAATTTATGGATGTTGGTAGCTTATTTGAGCACAATATGGATGATAATATGTTCTTGAGTGGTGTAATTATGTGGGTAGAGTTGATCTCCTTTTATAAGATGGTGGATGGGTACATTAGGAATGTCATAAAAGTTTATTTTCTTATAAATTATATTTCTATTAATATTCAGTAAAATTTTATTTTGTTTTAAAGATAAAATAAATATAAGTCAAAATATAACCATCCAATTAGAATTTAATAGGATTTGGATATTTTTTTAATATTTATCACTTTTATATAACCATTTTTAGTCTTACCATTTTATTATGCATTTAATAACTTGTGATACAAAATAGTTTCAAGACCATAAAAATTGTACGTTGAATTATTCATTAATAAAATATTAGAGTTATCATAACCATTTGTATGTATATTATTTTTAGGTATATTCTTTAATATTTAATTAAATATTTTATATCATGAAATATGAATGTTGTCAATTTTGACACTATTCACATCATGACTTTTTATATATCTATAAAAACATTATTCACTCAAAAAATCATCAATAATTTAAATATAAATTTAGTATTAATACATAAAATTTTCCTATTAAATATATATAATAAAAAGAAATTTAATTTAATATTTATAATAACATTTTTTTGAATCATTTATTAAAGAAAGAATCATTGCATTGTAATTCTGTCAAAAATAAATTTATATATTTAATGTATAAAAATTATAAAATATATACCATGATGTAGGAAATATTTCTGACATTCAAATAACTATTTATAGTCGAATATATCTCTTATATAACCCCAGATAAATTTTTTATTAAAAGATTATTGTTTATGTTATATTTCCCTTTTCTATAAATTAAAAATCCTAAAATGTCATTTTCACAACCATTTGGTTCCCAAATGGATAAAATTCATCCCAATGATTCTATTGATGGGAAATATATAATCCAATAAAAATAGGACAACTTTTAGAGTATTTTAATATTATTATAATATAATTTTTTTACACTTATTTACCTAATTTACCTTTTAACCATGGAAATTAAAAAGTATTACTGATGTTACTTTTCATACTATCCAAAAAAATGTAGCTTATTACACAATTTAAACATTATTTTTTCAAATATTGAATCCATTATTTAAAATTCTAAATATTGAAATTTTATTAATTGATTGAAAATTCAATCCAGTTGTGAGAACCAAAAAAATGTGTGTTTAAGATGTAAAAAATTCCAAAATATTAATATCTGTTTGGGTATAATTTCATTGTGAAATGACTTGAAATGAACAAAATTTTATGAAATGATAAAAATATAATTCATTTATACCTTATATCCATTATATAAAATTATTTAACTATATAAATTATTTCCATTAAAAATAGTTGGTTTCAATAAAAAATTAACATATTGTTACTACTCATCGAAACATGATAGTTATCAAAACAATATAAAATATTTATCCTAAGTAAATATTCCTATCACAAATCTAATTAGAATTTTTATTTCTCATATATATTATATAAATGTGTAAAAACTAAATTTAAAAAGTTTTACCCATCAAAAGGTGGTAGAACTGCATTTTTAGAAAAATACTTCTTTTATCCAAAAAATTGTATTTTTTTATATCATATCTAGAAAACATAAAGGGCTAATTTAAATTATTACATTGAATATATAATATATATTTTCAGTTAAATAAAAATCCATAAATATTGATATGATTTTATAAACACAATTATTCTCATTTAAATACGTTTTCATAAAAAAAATCTTATATATTCAATTGGTTTTTATTTCCATTTCTAAAATATATGGTAACCAGTGAATCATTATTTAAACATATAAAAACCATATTTCCAAAATTCATTAGATAATATTCATTCCAACCATTCCAACCACTTTGTGTAAACTAAAAATTAAAATAATAACAATATAATTTTATGGTTTTTTGTATTACTCATTGTTGTGTGAAACGTAAGATTTCAGTGAAATACACTATTTAGTGTCAAGAAAAATATCGTAAAATTAATCTCATTTTAATATAAAATTAATATCATATTCATAAATATCAATATATATGAAAATTTATTATTCTATTAATACATTGGTCGTTACAATTGAACTGTGAGTTATAGAGAGGAATGATTTCATTTTTATAAGAGATTAAATGAGAACCCTTCAAAACCCTTAAAATATTTAACAAATATAAAATAACTTTTAATTCCAAATGACACCAAATTCTATTATATAGATGATATGATTTTTGTTGGTTTAAATGTAATCATCCAATAATTTTTATTCATGTATTGATTTCATTTTAAACACTATATGTTTTAACAAATATTAACTCATAAAATTTAATCATGTAACATAAACGTGAGGGTTAAAATAATTACATTAATAGGAAAAACAACCCATGAATTATTTAATAAATACATTTACAAGAATAAATCAACTTTTTGATGGAATTTTAGTTTTTAAAAAAAATTTATATCATTTATCATATATATTTTTTTATTTTAATACATGAATTAGGTTAGTTTTGAAACTATTATTATCATGAATTTTAAAAGATTCATAAAAACATGATTTCATTGAAAATTATACCTCAGAATGTATAGGACATGGGAGGGGCCTAAAGAAAATATATTTATTATGAATTATTAATAGTACAAGAATAAAGGGTCTTATAAAGGAGTTAATGACAAAAACCAACGATGTCTAAATCAACAAAATAAGAGTAGAAGCACAACGTAGAAAACTTCTACATAGAAGAAGTATCCAAAACATATCTTTTAGAATGATAATCATAAACATGATTGGACTCTCCAAAAACATGTGAAACCTTTAGATGAATGTTTTCACAATGTGAATGAAAGTCTATCCCTGATGGAATCATTCTACATGGATCAGTCATGGATCTCATCATCAATATTTGTACCAGAATAGTATTGGATGACTCAACCCATAACTAATTCCATCTATAATGAATATGATATCACATGTATTTGATGAATAAACATAATTATGCTTCAATGTCTGATCTAATCCAAGTATAATGATAAAAATACATTAATAAATCCCTATTCAGAATGGAAAACACTACCACATCATGAATGTCTCATTAAAACAACAACTTCCCTATCAACATTCACATTCAAACATGATTGGGTTGTGATGATCCATCTAATAGAAATAATAATATGATCAATATTTTTCCTACCAATTAAAACCAAATATTTTATAATAATCAAATCAAAAATCCTCTTATTCACTGTACTTATGAAAATTTTGGAGGAATCCATGAAATAATTATAGATTGCATTAAGATCAACATAAAAAGATGGACACCTGTTCTCAAAAACCAGAAAATAATATGATTGATAGATGTAATCAACAAAAATATGTAACACTATATGTAACATCAATTAAACCTGTCCACACGGGCTAGTATTAATAATCTATAGCCCGAGGTCATCAATAGAGGTCAAATTTAACTGGATCCCAAAATCAACATGATTGTGCTACAAAACACTGCATAAACAACTACATGAAATGAATAGATTTTTTTATCAATTTTTCCTCCAACATTCATACATTACATGCACAAGAAATATAGAAACCCATTTTATATAGTAGAATATAGGGAGGAATCCTTTCGTTCCATAGAATCCAAAAAACAAGACCTGATCCTAAACAATAAAATGCACCAAGAAGCAATGAAACCACACTTGAATAGAAGGAGTCCATCCGCATAATAACCTTTAAAAATCTCTAGGAAAGAATAATATTTGTGTTATTTGTCCATACAAGTGTATCACAATCAATATAAAAGCATTTCATTAATTCCAATAGGATTTGGGGAGAGGTAAAAATGAGAAAATCAATGTTATGATGAGCATTAGTAATAGATAATTTTTCCGGATAAGGGTGTACCACCATAATTTCATTGAAAGAAATCTCTATACATGGTGTATTTTACACTTTCATATTATAATCCTTATAGAACAACCATTTTTAGAAGACGATGATCTCATGACAAGAATATTTAAAGAAAGCCAAATAGAAAAAGATAAAACCATGGAGTAACTATTTTGGAGCACTGAGGGAAATATATGATCAAGTAATTCAATATAAATATCATTTGATGTCCTCAACATCTAAATGTATTTTTATAGGAGAGTATAATTAACCAATCATTTTACTTTAATTACCATTTCTCCAAATCAATGGGCTTAATGAACTCTATCCATGAATAAGTGGTAATATTTTTTTCATTGATGGATCCAATCTAGATAAGTTTCGTATCCAGACTTGAATCTCCATAATGAAAGCCCAGAGCCATATATATATAGAAAATCCATAAAAATGGAATTCATTATAGATTAAAACATACAAATTATCCCTACATGTGACATTGTATTTCCATTCCAAGTGGAAATTTGTGCAATAATTATAGAGGAAATTACTCACAGTTAACACATATTAACATTAATCAAGAACAAAATAATTCAAAAATAAATGAGAGGGATGACATATTACTTCATACCATGTTTCATAGAAATTATGTTCTTATTATATTGAATCATTCCATAAACATGGACAAATAAATATTTATTCCAGAGTATAACATGACTAGAGATCTATCCATAATGAGTTAATATTTTTTGAACGGAATAAATAATTACTTTAATAACAAGAGAAATGTTAATAATATTATCAGCCTAAAGAATGTGAGAGGGTTAAAAAGATCTCTACCACCATTTATTCTCTTGTATTTTCTTACATGGACCATTTCATTCAAAAAACACTCGGATAATCTTTAATAATAGCAAAGACTAGTCCAGAGAGTGGATCCCCATTTCTGACCCCCCCCCCCGATCACTTAATGTATCCTCAGGGTAATTCATTAACAATAATGGGAAATCAGGCCCTAAAAATGAATTGTATTGACCTACTTAATAAATTTAGTTGAGAAACCATTCCACTTGAGAATATAAAAACAATGTGTAAAATTATCTTATCAGACTATATAAAGATATCAAACATTAGTGAAAAAATCCCATTCCTTTTATTATTCATCATAATATTAACACATTTTGAAGTGGTAAGGGGAAGTATAAATTCTTATTCATGGGACAAATCTAAATTGGTTATAAGTGATCTAATATTTAGTTATATGCCCAAACTAATAGGTAATTATTTTTCTTATGATTTTGGGAACAATGATCTCAATTGAATACAGCCTATATTATTTTATATCCAAGGAAATTTATATCATTTGATATAAAGAAATAAAGACATCATTTACAAAATAGGGAAAAAAGGAATGGATGAACAACACCCTTAATGCATTTTTGAGCTCCAAGTTCAGAACATCATAATAGAACATGAATAATTTATTAGTAATTTCATATTGTCCGGACACACAATCCAAATACATAGATAAAAGTGCATATTTAATTTCAATATCAATGGTGGAAAAAAGAAACATTTTTTATGAACATTTACATCGGAATCAATATTTTCTTCCATATCATTAATATGACAATCAACAGTGTCATAGTACATACCATTTAAATATTACACACAAAAAATGTATATATGTAGATATGTTTTGAAAAAGATTCATTTATATAAATGGAAGTAATCTCATACCATACATTTTTCCATCATTGATGAGAGTGAAAAAACTCTATATTCATAGCACCATCTTGTAACCATTTTATCTTATACTGATTCTGATCCAATCTTTCTAAAGGAAAATCATATCATCATGAATTGAGTGCATCATTACTAAATTTAAAGGAAAATGAGATAAAATTATATTATTATAAAAAATATCCACAACAATATCATGTTTTAAAAAAAAGCATCATGGAAGAATGAGATGATAAACATTGAGTGATTCATTACATTCATTAATAAAAATATGGAATATATCCATTTCTCTCACCGACCTCCCATTAATCATGCATCATTTCCTTGTGTAATCAATATCAACAAGTGGAAACAAAATTTAATTTAATTTAACAATTAAAGAAGTATATTCAAAATAATATAATCTATTGAAGAAATCAAAAAAAATTTGTCCAGTTGAAGATTAATAATAATGACACCCATAATCCCCCATTTGTGTGAAAATTTATTAGAGTGAATTTTTAGAGTTTTCCATAAATCCAAACATTTTTTATAAATGATGAATGCATACACAATGGTTAAATTAATAACAGGACTTTGTACTCCCAGATTCACTAAATCTGATTGATCTGAAATAAAATAAGAGTGGAGAGAAATAATTTCGTTCCTGAGGAACCAAAGTTTCTCATCCGCAGTGTCATTAGAATTTTTGAACCAAAAAAATCCAATGAAATCCCATTAAAAGAAATTGAAAATTTCAAACATCTATTTGGTTCTGCATTCCAATTCATAAGAGGTTTATTGATCATAATAAAATGTTTCTGATCTATGACCATGGGGGAATTTCCAATCCCTTGGATGAGAATGAAGAATATAATTATTTAAGAACAATTGTTTTCCATCTAGTATGAGGACCACCCTACTTTTATAAATCCAAATGATTTTCCCTCTCCCTCTGCCACTTCCATGCCCAAATGGTGGTCGAGTCAATGAAATATTATAGTGAGAATTATCATTACCAAAAGATGATGATTTATAAATAATTATTGAGAATTAATGGGGAAAATAGGGATACTAGTGGAATTATCCTGGCCACTCTTTCACTTAGAAACTGACTCACTTAAAACATGTATGAACGGTGCATCCACAACCTGTTGATGGATAACATTCTCAGAAGGATGTAAAATATGATTACAATGTATATTATCATGTGTACCATTATGGATTTTCCCAGGATCATTCAGTTTCTCAATAGAAGATCATAAATACATTTTATCAATGATGAGCATTGCACTGTTTCTGGTATCAATAGTAACAAAAAGTACCATTGCATGGGGATCATCAATTAGCTATCATAATTCCAGATAAATGGCACAGGACCCTAATGATCATCCAAAGAGTTCCCCAGAGGATACTCATCATTAGAAAAAATGTGCAACTAATTATATATCTATTCATTTCTAGACCACAGATTCACTATATCATCATACATTGGAGTAGTCATAATCACAATAGAAATATATTTACTATCAACTTGATTATTTGAAACAAGATTACAGTGATAAAGACCATTATTTTGAGAAATCAACACTTTGACTATCATAGGAGATCCATGTATTGAATATCCAGGCTTCTAATCTAATGTAAAAACATCATCCCCTGCTTGAACATTTCAAACATCCTAATTTTTCTTGGTATCCAGTAAATCAGAATTAGTAATATGATATTCAAAGACACCCATCTCATGAAATTCACTGAATTGATGAATACTTGTAGCCATATCCACCATTTCTACCTAGATGAAACCAACTATGTCAACAATTTACATGTAAAATATTCTGATGTAGAAATTATTTTTTTTATATTAAATTTATAGTCATGAATATCACTTATATAACCCCAGTTATGTTTTTAACTTATTAAAAATATGAGTATGATATTTTTCACATATCTTTAAATAAAATATTCTAAATTTCATTTTCTTATCCAAATGAATTATGACCAGTTATAATTTCATCCTATGTATGATTTTAGTCAATAACCACTCATCCAATAAAATTAAGAAAATTGTTAGGGAAATTTTATATTATTATAAAAATTTTTTTACCTTTATTTACACTAATTACCTTCTATAGTGGTAAATGAAATACTAATGTAACTAGTCACAAAAAAATTATTTTTATCTTATTGGTCTAGGTTTTTTATACTGATTACATTAATGTATCAATTTTTTCATATTAAATTCACTGAAGTGGTTATATTATGTTTAATAGTAATCATGTGGACGTGGCGAGAAGGAAATTAATGGAGATGTTCAAAAATCCCAATAATTTTTTTATCCAATTTAAATAAAAATTACTCTAAGATACTAAATTAGATTAAATGATAATAAAAAATTTTATTTATACATTAAACCTAATTAAAAATATAATATTACTATCTAAATAATTTAGATGAATAAATAGTTTTGAATTTAAACATAGTATTTTTTTAGTATTCATTAAAATATGTAATTAATCAGAAAAATACATAAAATTAAACCAATTTAAATTTTGATTTCCTGATTACAAAGAATATATGTATTTTGTCAAATAGAACATATAAATTTGTCAAAAGTATATTTAAAATAGGTTCTCCATCAAAAGATGGTAAAATGGGTTTCTTAAAAACACCTTTTATGTATAAAATTGAATTTGATCTTTTATCATGTCAAGAAAACATATAGGATAATTTCAAACATGATTTTGAATTTCTATTTCCTTAATATAATCCAAAAATAATGACATGATTATTTTATAAACATAATAATACCTTCTAAAACAATTTTCCATAAAAACACATCCTTTATATTCAATTTTTTTATATTTTCATTTCTAATTCATTTTCTGACCAATGAATCAGGATTCTGTAAACATGTGTTAACCCTATTTTCATAATTCAAGTACAATTGTTCATGTGGCCATTATAATGTCTAAGAAATAAATACCACTTAATGTAATAATATTAAAATATATTATTTTTTGTAAAAATCATTATTGCATGAAATGTATGATTTTAGAGAAACCGATTATTGTGTGTCAGGTACACTATTTGTCATAACATAACATTAATGTAAAATTTATATCCAATTTATTAAATATTAATAAAAATGAGGAAGAATTATTCTATAATTACCTGTGATTTTTAATAATTCCTCCCAATTGGAAATTATGTCCTCTTAATTTAAAATTTCATCTTGGTAAACAAGAATCACTTTCGAAAATTACTTCTTTGAAATCCCACATTGGAAAAAGAGATAATAAATCTTCCACTTTTAATGAACGAAAGGGAAGTTTCAATATTACCTGAGATAACACATTCATGGATTTTATATAGAATAACATGGATATTTAATAACAATCTTACTCTCATATATAAATAGAGATCACTATAGAACATGAATATGGGAATGTTGACCACCACAATACCATAAATATGAGATGAGTCAAAATTCTATTGATAAAAGAAAGTGTATATTAATTTTTTATTATTCAAGGACCTTTTCATAGAGTTGAGAAACTGTTATTAAACATAGATTAAGAACATAATTATATATACTTACATAACACATTGAGATTCATCAATAAATTTAATTACACAACAAACTCATCTTTTTTCTCAAAACAATGAGTATTCAGATTTATTTATTCATGAAAGAAACACTTGAATCAACTTATATAGATTCACATTATCCAAAAAATATTAACTATATATTTATTCTGTCTTGATACATTATCATAAAATAATATATTTTGGATTATATAAAACATGTGTCCAAAAAGAATAAGCCATTGGATGATAAAATAATTATTTTAATCTCCAAAATTAAACTATAACACAAAAAGATCAAAAAGGACCAATCAAAACATAAATATTATTAAAAAATTTCAAAATAATCCAATCCTTGGTTGTAACCCAATACATTGAAGAATTTTATTACATTGTCGTCCAATATGAAATTTGAAAATTTATCTCCAAATAATATTGATCACTTTTAATGAATCATACCTAAAATTAATTTCCAGCGTCACATATTCCCCAAGATATGTTAATAATTTCTATAAACAACCCAAATATCCATAGGTCCACATTAAAATTAAAAATTCTTCCTAAATAAAATTTTACAATTAATTCTCAAATAAAATACCACATTATTATTTTTACCATAATCATATAATGATCCACAAATAGTTAACATCTTCCAAAATAACATTTACCGCATAATCAACAAACTATTTTCCAATACCAAAAATATATATTTGATAGAACATAAGTTCCAAAATAAACACATTATTTTTTCACCAACTGATTTAACTAAAAACAAAATTTTGTACTTATCGAGGACCTCATGTAGGCCACTGGCTGTCAATAAAGCGTTGTTTCCCCTCAGTTACTAGGTCAAATTCCTGAAGCCCTATCAAACACGACGGGTTTGTCACCATTCATATAGGCTTTTCATTATATAAAACAATATAACTCGTATATTATTCCCAATATAGTATAATATCCTTAAAATAACCACAACGTGATTCAATCTGAAATATTGTCTCATACCTTTCATTTTTCATCATTAAATTTAATAACCCTTAATTACCAAAAAATCAAAGGATTGTATGATGCTTATACATTACATACTAATTATGTAGTTAAATGATCATTCTTCTTTAAATATGATTGTCACATAAAAAAATTATCGTTACATATTACACAAATTAAAATGCCTTTCAAATTACTCCAATCATCAAAAAAGTATTAATAAATCTAAGCATTTTCACATTATTAAGTATAACCTGACTATTAAATCCCTTATTTGTACACATCTTAATTTTTCAACATTCTTAAAAATAAATTAAATATGTATTTCCTCATTATCTCTTAAAAAAACATTCCTAAAAATGAAAGATATGGATTATATCTTCATGATTCATAAATATCAATCAGATCATGATTCATACATTATGGATAATAATATAATTCACACATTGAATCAAAATTTTATGATATTCTTAAGGTCCCTTTTCCCTTTTTTAATTGTGCACAATATTGAAAAAGTAACATTTCACACCAATTCTATTATATCCCTTTTAGAAAGGGTTGTATTAGTTGAGATCGTTAAATCATATGAAAAAGATTCCATGATCAATAAAATTGTTTTTTAAAGTAAATGTGTTGTATAACTCAAATAATTTATTATAGGAGATTTGAATTCTCATATAGATTTAAAAATCATTCAAACAAGATTTTTTGTTAATAGTGATTGTAAAATCATTGGGGATAGATAAGAAGGTTCTAAAAGATCTGTTTCATTCCATTATGTAAAATTACCCTTAATGTAACATCCCAGGTAAATAAAGAATAATACATTTTCATATTTATTAATATTTTCGAATTCAATATTAATTTTACTTTAAAGGGGTTGCTATGTTCGATAGCGTACCTGATACGCAACAAAGAGTTTCTTTGAAATCGTACATTGCACACTAGTAATAAAATAATATTATTTTAAATGTTAGTTAACACGTAGCCGTTGTACTGGCAGGAATGGATAGAAATAACTAAAATATGATTATATATGTTTGTTAAATGTTTTTACATTTATCTAATAAAGGATAAATGCTTAAAATATGAAAAGAATTCAATTTTAGGCTTATATACTCTAATATTAACGAAAGGTCCAATTATCAACATTTGATGGCAAACCGTCATTAAATATAGTTTTGGTCACGCTTATACATTCTATTGGACCAAATAAAACTCTTCTTTAGAATTGGGACATCAAATATTACTTTCTGTAATTTTTTGGTATTCTTCCGATAAAGTTCATTTTTTAATGAATAGTGTAAAATGTTGTATTTTAATTCAATACCTCTTATTAATCTAATTTATTTATATGATTAGATTATCTTTTTAATTGTTTTTAAAGTAAAATTGGAATATATTTTTACCATTAAATCCAATAGTGGTCATTGGAATTAATTTCACTTTCTATTCAGACTTAAACTGGTGTCATTCTTTTGATACTTATTGTTTCATAAAAACACGATATTTGCTCTGACAACGGAAATTAATTATTAAATTAATTAATTAAACTTATATGTTTTGAATTTTGTAAAATGGAATTCATTTTTGAATTCTTAATATCATATAGAGCTTAGGGTGATGTTTTTTTTCTGAAAAACTTCAATTTTGATGAATAGTGAAACCGCAAAGTGGTGGTTACAAAATTTGATTTTTCGTTTAAATGGGACTTTACCACTTCTCTGTTTTGAATCCCAAAAATCCAATTTAAATTTTTTTCATTATTAAGTATTATTTGGTTCAATGGGATTAAAATAAATTTTGGTGAATAGTAACTTTTATGTTTTATTAATCACGATTAAAGGTAATTAGTGTAATTTAAGGTAAAAATGATATTATAATAAAATGAAAATATCTTGACACATTTCCTAACCCTATTGGATGAGCTATGTCCGACCAAGACAACCCATGGGTCGATTTTTGTTACCCCATAGAGCAACTTGGGTATGATAATGACATTTATGCCTTTTATTTAAAGTTAATGTAAAAATGACACAAACATGAAATGTTTTACTAAAATAATTTTTACATGGGGTTATACAAATCATATTTCTTACTATAAATATTCATTATAAAGATAAAAATATTTCCTACATCATGATATTTTTTTTATAATTTTTAGACATTAAATAAATTAAATTATTTATGACACCATGAAGATGCAGCGATTACCTCATTATTTAATGATTAAAAAAATGGAAAGATAATGTAAAATCTAAGACCTAAACATGTCCAAAAGCTATTGGATGGGTAGATTTAGAACGCTAATCACTTTATCCTCGAAACACATCAATGTGGGACCATTAAAATCCGAAACTCATTTTAAATAAAGTAACATTTCCTTACTTTCCAAGAGTGCCCCTCCTCTCCTCTTAAAGAAGGCCCCCACATCTACCTCTTTGCCCACATTTCGAAAGACTTTGGCTCGACCAACCCATGCTCATTTTGCCTCTCCACATCCCTCTCTTACTCCTTGAAGCCTCACTTTGGGATGACGTCTTCCCAAGGAATCCTTTGAGCTCAAACCAAAGGGAGTTACCCGATTATAAGGTAATGTCTTCACTTGAGTCCTTTTATTTTATTATGCTTCTACAACCCCCTAAAATATTTTTATTGATTGATTCTGTAACACCTCCAGTATATTACATATACTAGGATGTTCTTATAATAAGGATTCGAGCTACACTTACACACACCTACGTTTAATGGTTAAAGAACATACTGTTTCCGTGGATGGCGAATTTCTGCCTCACGTAATGATGATTGTTTGATATTCTTCTAACACCTTCAAAGGTGGCCATTAAGATGACACTATATTTATATATGATATAAAATATGTTTATGTTTTCCTTAAGGTTCTGTATTTTTCATTTTGGGGATAACTTTATGGTTTCCATTATAGGTAATGCGATATCTTCATTTAAAGAAGTCCAGACTACCACCCCCTCAATGTAATTTGATTCGTTAATTCCATATGTGGGATGTATAAAGGATGTATTTAAAGTTATTATATATGATGTTATACTGGAATTATAATAAACCGCTATATCATTATTATTTCTTTCCATTAAATTATGAGATAGAAATGAAAGTAGCGTTCATGCGTACGTACGGCTTACCGTCTCCATGAACTGTGCATTTCATTTCTTATCCCCAAATGTAATTAACTATTATAAGTACATCTATATAATCGATATATGTGATGAATGATACATATAAATTATGAATATAATTCTGGAATTAAAATATACATACCTCTCATTTAGTTATAATTCCATTAATATGACAAAGAAATGAAAGTAGCGTTCATGTGTACGTATGGCTTACCATTTCCATGAATGGTGCATTTCATTTCTTACCTCTAAATGATTATGTAATATTATAAATACATGTATATGATGGATATATATGATATATATGATATCAAAATCAGGAATGTCATTCTGGATATAAATAACCTTTGACCACACGAACAACATGTAATTGTAAGAAGTCCACTTTCGACATAAGAACCAAATATCAACAAAACAAACATTATTAACGTAAATGGTTACATAATGTTTATAACATGGAAATAAGTGATATTAAAGGAATAAGGAACTTGAAAAAGTTTCTTAATCAAATTGAAATTAACTCAAGTTTATTATTCAGGACGTTAATGAACGATTGAGTCAAGTCAGACCCAAGGTAAGGGACTTCGTCTCAATCTCCATTCATTGAGGCATATTTCGTTTTATACACAACTTTATTTTGTACGGTGTATAAAACCCTTTTAATTTTACTTTTATACAAAAGGAATCTTTTTCTATGAAGCGTTTTACAAAATGACAGAAAGGAATTTTTCTTTTAACGTACGCAGTGAAAATGACCTTTTCCGCCGCCGCGAGTCTTATTTGGTATTTGGCTTCCTCAACAAGCCATAATGTTCTTAAAATAAAATAAATACCATATACTCTTTTATGTATTTTGGAATTGAAAATGGTTTTGATAAATGATTCTATTATGTCAATATATTTAAATGATATATTGTGATTGAAATGTGGAAATGTTATCATTTTTTTATATTGGTTTTATGTTTTAGGATTTTATATTGGTACTTGGACATTTTACGGGTGGTTACATGATAAACCATATGATGGGTGGTGCCGTGAATACCAGGACAGGAGGTTACGTTATAACCTCCAATGCATTGGGTATGGAAGTTGGTCGCATGGCTATTTCATTAAGTATGTATGGAAGTAGGCCGAATGGCTATTCCATTAAGTGATATGTATGGAAGTAGACCATATGGTTATTCCACTTAAGTATGTTTATGTCCGAAGTTACCTTTATTTGTTATGTGTTATTTATATGGGTTTTATGGTAATCTTTTGGTTATAAAAGGGTAATTAATGATCTTTTATTCAGTAAAGAGTTTTTACTACTTCATAAAGGTGAAAAGTATTACTTTGATAAAGTATACATGGTTTACTTTTTGTTTTGATAAACTAACAGTTTTCATTCTTTGTGTATCCCTTACTGAGTTTTTATGCTCACCCCAAGTCTCTTTCAAATGTTTTTCACAGGAATTAATGTGGAATAGGGTCAAGGATGGGATCAAGGGAATGTCATGCTATATAAAACATGGAACTAGACATCTTTCTTTTTAAGAGATTTTTATTCAATGGGAACTTAGTAGAAGTGTCTACATTGTAATCTTTTGAGATGTAATAGTTATGTTCTAATTCTCTAAAACTCTTACCTGAAAAGATCCTCAATGTGAATTATTCATTTAATTCAATATTAAGTAAGGTTTAAGGCCGGGGCCTTATAGTAGGTATCAAAGGTCGGTTTAGACAACTTTAGGAGTTAGGAAAGTGTTAAATTATAAGTTAATTTGTGGGATGATTGAAATGATATAGAATTTATAGATTACCATGTTGCTTCTCCTAAGATATTTCTAGGTTGAGAATGGTTTTTCAAAGAGGAAATAGAACAGATTTTCTGGGAAGGCATACAGAGGGAAATGACCTTACAAATCAGTATCCTGAGATGGTGAGAATCAGAACTAAACAGTTTGTTGTAGTGATGGCTCAGTTGACTCAGGTGAAAAATGTTTGTTGTTTTTATTGATAATATTTTGGTGTTTTCTAAAAGTAAAGAGGAGAAGGAATGTCATTTAAGGGTTATCTTGCAAACCTTAAAAAAAATAAACTGTATGGAAAATTCAGCAAGTGTGAGTTTTGGTTACACAAAATTTCTTTCCTGTGTCACATTGTTTCAAAAGATGGCATAACTTTTGATCCTGCAAAAACAAAATTTGGTAAAGAATGGCCAAGACCCACAAATGTAACCGAGATCTGTATCTTTCATGGTTTTGCAGGTTACTACCAAGGTTTGTTGAAACAATTTCATGGTTATCTAGTCTAATGACTAAGCTAACTCGGAAGGGTGTTACGTTTATCAGGAAAAAAGAATGTGATGATTGTTTTCAGGAGTTGAAATGAATATTGGTGAATGCTCCAGTTTTGGCACTTCCTTCCAGGAATGGTGAGTTTGTTATATACAGTGATGCTTCGTTGAAGGGACTTGGCTGTGTCCTTATGCAGAATGATCTGATAATTACTTAGGCTTCATGTCAGTTGAAAACTAATGAGGTAAATTACCCTACACATGATTTGGAATTAGCTGCTGTTGTTTTCGATATAAAAATTTAGAGGCATTATTTGTATGTACTAAAGTGTGAAATATATACTGATCACAAAAGTTTAATGTATAAAATCACTCAGAAAGAGTTAAACATGAGACAGAGGAGATGGCTGGAATTAATCAAGGATTATGATTGTACAATTCATTACCATCTGGGAAATTAAAATAAAGTGGCTGATGATTTTAGTCGAAAAAGTAATGCTTCATTAGCAATGTTGTGTTTGGAACGTGATCGTTTGGTTAAGGATTTGATGAACATTGGCATAGAAGTTGTTGGTGCAGGAAGTTCTTCTTCTTTGTTTCAGGTATCAGTAAGATCATCTATATTAGATACAATCAAGAAAGCATAGAAGCAATACTGTGAGTTGCAGAAAAAGGTAGAGCTGGTTCAGAAGAGTAATTTGCTTGAATTCAAAATTGACAGTGATTGTGCTTTGATATTTGGGAAGAGATTGTGTGTGCCTTGTGATTCACAGTTGAAGAATGAGTTGTTATGTGAGGCTCATAGTTCCCCGTTTTCAGTTCATCCAGGAAGTACTAAGATGTACAGAGATCTGCAGGAGTATTACTGGTGGGATGGAATGAAAAGAGATATTGCTGATTTAACTGTGAAGTGTTTGACTTCTCAGCAGGTTAAGGCAGAGCGGCAGTTACCGAATGGGATGCTTTAGCCTTTACCAGTTCCATAATGGAAATGGGAGAATATATCCATGGAAATTGTTGTGGGATTACCGAAGACATCTCGAGGTAATAATGCAATCTGGGTTATTGTTGATCGCTTTACTAAATATGCTCATTTCTTTGCTATATGAGATACTTTTTTCCAAGATCAACTTTCCCATTTGTATCATAAAGAGATAGTCAGGTTACATGGAGTTCCTCTCTCCATTGTATCTGATCGTGATCCCAAGTTCACTTCTATCTTTTGGAAAGTCCTTCAGATGTCATTGGGTACTGAATTAAATTTTAGTACAGCTTTTCATCCTCAATCAGATGGCCAGTCAGAACGAACAATTCAGACCTTGGAGGATATGCTACGAGCTTGTTCGATGGATTATCAGGGAAGTTGGGACCAACATCTTTCTTTGGTTTAATTTTCATATAATAACAGTTTTCATTCCAGTATACAGATGGCACCATTTGAGGCCTTATATGGGAAGCGGTGTTGAACTGCAGCATTTTGGGATGAAGTGGGTGAAAGGAAGCTGATGGGACCATAATTGGAAGAAGATATGGCAGAAAAAGTTCAGTTGATTCAGAAACACATGATAATAGCTCAGAGCAGGCAGAAGAGTTATGCGGATAACTAGAGGACGGAGCTATCTTTCGAGGTAGGTGATCATGTTCTTCTCAGAGTTTCTCCATGGAAAAGTGTGATGAGATTTGGTAAGAAAGGAAAGGTGAGTCCAAGGTTCATTGGACCATATGAAATTATGGAGAGAGTTGGATCAGTTTCATACAGAGTGTCATTACCTCTGAGTTTATCTCAGGTACACAATGTTTTTCATGTTTTGATGCTGAGAATGTATATGTCAGATCCATCTCACGTTTTCAGTCCAGAGGTATTTCAGCTAGAAGAGAACCTATCTTATGAGGAACAACCGGTCCAGATTTTTTACCACAGGGAGCAGGTGTTACAGAATAAGGTTATTCATCAGGTAAAGGTTTTGTGGAAAAACCATATGATTGAAGAGGGAACATGGGAATCTGAAAATGCTATGAGGGATAAATACCCCCACTTATTTTGATAAGTGAATAAAATTGCGAGGACGTAATTCCCAAAAGGGGGGAAGGATGTAACATCCCAGGTAAATAAAGAATAATACATTTTCATATTATTAATATTTGCTAATTAAATATTAATTTTACTTTAAAGGGGTTTCTATGTTCGATAGTGTACCCGATACACAACAAAAAGTTTCTTCGAAATTGTACGTTGCATACTAGTAATAAAATAATATTATTTTAAATGTTAGTTAACACGTAGTCGTTGTACTGGAAGGAATGGATAGAAATAACTAAAATATGATTATATATGTTTGTTAAATGTTTTTACATTTATCTAATAAAGGATAAAGGCATAAAATACGAAAAGAATTCAATTTTAGGCTTATATACTCTAATATTCATGAAAGGTCCACTTATCAACATTTGATGGTGAACCATCATTAAATATAGTTTTGGTCACTCTTATATATTCTATTGGTCCAAATAAAAGTCTTCTTTAGAATCGGGACATCAAATATTACATTGTGTAATTTTTTGGTATTCTTCCGATAAAGTACATTTTTTAATGAAGTGTAAAATGTTGAATTTTAATTCAAAACCTCTTTTTAATATAATTTATTTATATGATTAGATTATCTTTTGAATTGTTTTTAAAGTGAAATTAGAATTTGTTTTACCATTAAATCCAATAGTGGTCGTTGGAATTAATTTCACTTTCAATTCGGACTTAAACTAGTGTCAATCTTTTGATACTTATTGTTTCATAAAAACACGCTATTTTCTCTAACTACGGGAATTAATTATTAAATTAATTAATGCAACTTATATGTTTGGAATTTTGTAAAATGGAATTCAATTTTGAATTCGGAATATCCAATATAGCTTAGGGTGATGTTTTTTTTGTGAAAAACTTCAATTTTTTATGAATAGTGAAACCGCAATGTGGTGGTTACAAAATTTGATTTTTCGTTTAAATGGGACATTACCACTTCTGTGTTTTGAATCTCAAAAATCCAATTTAAATGTTTTTAATTATATAGTAAAATGTTGTTCAAGGGGATTAAAATAAATTTTGGTGAATAGTAACTTTTATGTTTTATTACTCACAATTAAAGGTAATTAGTGTCATTTAAGGTAAAAATGATATTATAATAAAATGAAAATATCTTGACACTTTTCCTAACCCTATTGGATGATTTATGGTCGACCAAGACAAATATGGGTCGATTTTTGGTACCCCATAGAGCCACATGGGTATGATAATGACATTTATGCCTTTTATTTAAAGTTAAAGTAAAAATGACACAAACATGAGATGTTTTACTAAACAAATTTTTACATGGGGTTATACAAATCATATTTCATACTATAAATATTCATTAGAAATCTAAAAATATTTCTTACATCATGATATTTTTTATAATTTTTAGACATTAAATAAATTAAATTATTTATTACACCATGATGATGCAGCTATTACGTCATTATTTAACGATTTAAATAAAATGGAAAGATAATGTAAAATCTATGACCTACACAAGTAAAAAACCTATTGGATGGGTAGATTTCGAACCCTTATCACCTTATCCTAGAAAAAAATCAATTTGGGACCATTAAAATTCGAAACTCATTCCAAAATAATGTAACATTTCCTTACATTCCAAGAGTTCCCCTCCTCTCCTCTTATAAAAGGCCCCCACCTATACCTCTTTACCCACACTTCCAAAACCTTTGGCTCGACCAACCCCTGCTAATTATTTCTATCCACAACCCTATATTACTCCTTGAAGCCTCACGTTGGGCAGAAGTCTTCCCAAGGAAGCCTTTGAGCTCAAACCAAAGGGAGTTACCCGATTATAAGGTAATGTCTTCACTTGAGTCCTTTTGTTTTATTTTTCTTCTCCAACCACCTAAAATCTTTTTATTAATTTATTTTGTAACAAATCCAGTATATTCCATATAATAGGATGTTGTTATAAGAAGTATTTGTGCTACACATACACACACCTACGTCTAATGGTTAAAGAACATACTGTTTCCGTGGATGGAGAATTTCTACCACACGAAATGATGATTGTTCGATATTCTTCTAACACCTTCAAAGGTGGACATTAAGATGTAACTATATTTCTATATGATATATGATATGTTTATGTTTTCCTTAAGCTTCTTTATTTTTCCTTTATGGCATACCTTTATGGTTTCCATTATGGGTAAATGCGATATCTTCATTTAAGGAAGTGCGGACTACCGCCCCCTCAAAGTGATTTGATTCGTTAATGCCATATGTGGGATGTATAAAGGATTTATTTAATGTTCTTATATATGATGTTATACTAGAATTATAATATACCTCTATGTCATTATTATTTCTTTCAATTAAATTATGAGATAGAAATGAAAGTAGCTTTCATGCGTACGTACGGCTTACCGTCTCCATGAACGGTGCATTTCATTTCTTATCCCCAAATGTAATGTAATATTATAAGTACATGTATATAATCGATATATATGATTAATGATACATATAAATGATTAATATAATTATGTAATTAAAATATACATACCTCTCATTTAGTTTTAATTCCATTAATATGACAAAGAAATAAAAGTAGCGTTCATGCGTACGTACGACTTACCATCTCCATGAACGGTGCATTTCATTTCATACCATTAAATGATTATGTAATCTTATAAATACATGTATATGCTGGATATATATTATATATATGATATCCAAATAATAAATGTCATTCTGGATATAAAGAACCTTTGACCACACGAACAACACGTAATTGTAAGAAGTCCACTTTCGACTTAAGAACCAAATATCGACAAAACAAACATTATTAACATAAATGGTTACATAATGTTTATAACATGGAAATAAGTGATATAAAAGGAATAATGAACTTGAAAGAGGTTCTTATGAAAATAGAAATTAACTCAATTTTATTATTCAGGACGTTATAGAATGATCGAGTCAAGTCGGACCCAAGGTAAGGGTCTTCGTCTCAATCTCCTTTTATTGAGGCATATTTCGTTTTATAAACAACTTTCTTTTGTACAGTGTATAAAATCCCTTTACTCTTACTTTTATACAGAAGGAATCTCTTTCTATGAAGCATTTTACAAAACGACAGAAAGGATTGTTTCTTTTAACGTACGTGGTAACAAGGAACTTTTCCGCCGCTGCGAGTATTATTTGGTCTTTGGCTTCCTCAACAAGCCGTAATTTTTTTAAAATAAAATAAATACCATATACTCTTTAATGTATTTTGGTATTGAAAATGATTTTGATAAAGGATTCTATTATGTCAATATATTTAAATGATATATTGATATTGAAATGTGGAAATGTTATCATTCCTTTATATTGGTTTTATGTTTTATGATTTTATATTAGTACTTGGACATTTTACGGGTGGTTACGTGATAAACCATATGACGGGTGGTGCCGTGAATACCAGGACGGGTGGTTACATTATAACCACCAATGCATTGGGTATGGAAGTTGGCCATATGGCTATTCTATTAAGTATGTATGGAAGTTGGCCGAATGGCTATTCCATTAAGTGATATGTATGGAAGTCGACCGTATGGTTATTCCACTTAAGTATGTTTATGTCCCAAGTTACCTTTATTTGTTATGTGTTATTTATATGGGTTTTATGGTAATCTTTTGTATACAAAAGGGTAAGTAAGGATCTTTTATTTAGTGAAGAGTTTTTACTACTTCATAAAGGTGAAAAGTATTACTTTGATAAAGTATACATGGTTTACTTTTTGTTTTGATAAACTAACAGTTTTCATTCTTTGTGTACCCCTTAATGAGTTTTTATGCTCACCCCAAGTTTCATTGAAATGTTTTTCACAGGACTTAATGTGGAATAGGGTCAAGGATGGGATCAAGGGAATGTCATGCTATATAAAACATGGAACTAGACATGTTTCTTTTGAAGAGTTTTTTTATTCTATGGAAACTTAGTAAAAGTGTCTACTTTGTAATCTTTTGAGATGAAATAGTTATGTTCTAATTCTCTAAAACTCTAAACCTGAAAAGATCCTCAATTTGAATTATTCATTTTATTCAATATTAAGTAAGGTTTAAGGCCGAGGCATTATACTTAATCTTCTGAAAATAGTCATCCTATTAACATGATATGAATTATTTTAAGATGAATCTTATATATTGTATAGATAACATAATTTTTGTATAGTTCTCTAATACAATGGCCAATATATATCTCATTTTTTAGGGTTTTTATCTAATCCAACTAATTTAAAATAATCCTCCAAAATACCATTAATCTCTTTAAAATTTCAGAACATAATGCATTAAAAGGGGTTTCTACAATATTGAACGGATGAATAGCCTTTAAATTATTAACCCATGATGATATCTGTAACTCTTAAAAATCATCATAATCTACAATGATGTCTAAATCGTCCATTGATTACAACTATAAAGAACCTACATTAAACATAACTTATTCTAGTGATTTTAAACTATAATTCACATATGCACATCTTCTCAATTTTTTTTATTAGAGATACATGAAAACAATTCACAAAGTAATCTATTAAATTTACCAATAGACTTTAATACTTAGTATTCAATTTTTCACCAATGAATCCATTTCAAAATTAAACATGAAATCATTTGGAGACATATAATAAATTATTTTATCATGAGACATCCTTTTCCATTCCAATATTATGAACAATGAAGAACAATTTAAAACATTGGATGACCATAAAAAGAACATTATGGGATACCAAAGTAAGGATAAAATGTTAGTCATTTGAAAATATATAATCATGTTGATAGACTATAATAAAGTAATACTTTCCACCAATAATAATTCCTAAATAATTTAATTTAAAAAATAAGATAAAATCTTGCACTATTTGTAATAAAAATATTACTATAAAACATAGAAATTTCATACAACACATAATGGTAACATGGAAAAAATCAAACATAAATAGATAAACCATACGGTCTACCTCCACACATATCACTCTTATAATTGGAATAGCCATATGGCCGACTTCTATACCAAATGCATTATAAGTCATAACGTAGCCACCCATCCTTGGTTTATCATAGGACCACCCATATTTTGTTCATCATAGAGCCACCCATACTTGGTTTATCATGTAACCAACATTCAAATGTTCAAGTACCATTGTATTACCATAACACATACAATATTTTCATTAGAAATTACCACAAAAATATAATTTTAATTCATAGGAAATGATTTCAAGATAATGATATAATCAATCCATTTTCAAAACCATTTTCAATAAGAAAATACCATAAAAGGGAAAAAGGTATTTATTTTATCTTTTAAATACATTAATGCCTATAGGGGAAGCTAAATAAGAAATAAAATTTATAGTGGTAGATAAGTTGATGTCTCCGCAAAAAAATTCTTTTTTTTCATTTTTTAAAGACTGTAAAATTCATCATATAAAGAGACTCAATTTGAAAATGTTTCAATGAAATTTAAAGTCAATGGGGTTTATTATACACATTATAAAACAATGTGGTTTATACAATCAAAATATACATCAATGAAAATAGATTGAGATAAAGTCCCTTATACGGATACATTTATGAAAAAAATAGGGAAAAATTCAAAATATACATTTTTAAAACTTGAATGTACATATAAGTACATTCATAAATAACATTTTAAAAACATGGAAAAATAATAGAAATATTTATAAGAATATATCATCATTACATTATAACGAGGTTTTTAGTTAAAAAGTACCTCACCACATTGACCATTTAAATTATAATCCTCATTATAGTAGAACATTTTAAAATTAATTGTATAACATTGTTATAGAAATAATATGTATATGAATGTTCAGTGTGGGTTTATATAAAATTCATAATAGAATAAAGGTTCATATTATCATAAATTGTCTCAATGAAATGATATTGAGACGAAACCCTTTTCCTCGAGTATGACTCACCACATACATTATTTATTTTCCTAAATAATAAAAAATAGTTAATTTATACATTATTAGGTTCGTTTTTTATTTTTTTATTCCTTCTAATTCTCTTAGTAACATGTTATAATAATTTCTTAATTATTTAAGTTCATATCCGATGTTTTGTCGTTATTGGGTACTTGAGTAAAAAATTAACTCAGTATAATGTCAATAGTAAATTTGTTCATAATTACATAATCTATAGATAATATTCATGAAATCATTATCACTTTTTTATATATATTAAAAAATTTAATCTACCTATTTATTATGGTAATGAAAATGAACAACATTATAATCTGGGATATAGTAGATCATACGTACACATGAGTAACATTTTTTATTTTTTGATCATTATGTAAAGGCGGTAAGTATAATATTAACTTTAACAAAAGGTAATAATATCAATAATATAATATTAATAAATTTAATATACTTATCTATATGATAAAAATTATGTAGTGAATAAAAAAATCACCTCACTTCATGGAGATGATATCTCCCACATATGAATGAATGAAGTTATAATTGTAATGTTCTAGGAAACAAGGAATAAAATTGAGATATTATTATCTTATAATGATTAATTTAAATTAATATCTCTTATTAAAATTAATTAAAACATTATAATCAATCATGAGTGACAGTTAGGGAATATTAATTATATTGATTCGTGTAGTTGATAGTTAAAATGTACATATGAACTATTAATTCCTATCTCATTTGAAGGAAGTGGAGTTTTAGTAAGGTTATGACATAAAAAAATAGAAAAGTATGTTGAGGATACTATATATACAATACTATCATGGTTTAATAATATTCTAAATAAGATTACAAATTAACAGCATAGAAATAATTAATTAAAAATGTTCCCTTTCCATTAGATAAATAACTTTTATTAACATGTTAACACATATAAAGATGGTTTACTGACCAAAATAAGGCCCCTAGAATGTTTGGAGGAATTATAGGAAGGGTTTTAGGTATATATTTTAAAAAATTTAAATGTATGTAATTTAGAGGAATGGGTGCCTTTTTATAGGAGAGGGGAGGGGGAACATTCAAAATCCAAAAAAAAATTAAATTTATAAAAATTAAATATTAACATAAAATGACTCTAAATCATGTAAAATTTATCATATATTGGTTATGGTTCAGAATTAAACAATTCATTAACATTTAGACATGTATTGAATTACTTTTAAACCTTAATTTTTTTTTGTTTTATCCACTTTTATCCATTACTGTTTTACCATGAAATTTACACTTGAGATTGAAAATAAATATCATAACCTGCAAAAATGCCAATAAATAAGTGATTAATGACATTTAATGACACAACTCAACAATATTTTCAAATCTTATATTTTTAAAAATTTATATCATTTAATTAAATATTTTATTTTCTAATATATGAATTATGTCAATTTTGACATTATTCATAACAAGTCTTCTTAAAAATCCAAAGTACTGGATTACTGTAAATGAAATTCAATAACACATATATAAAATGTAAATGTAATATATTAAATATGTGTTTGGAATCAAATATTTAAAATTATATTTATTTTAATATTGTTAATATCATTTATTCTATTCTTCCTTTAAAAAATATATTACTACATCAACATTGTGTCATAATAAAATTTAATTATTGAGTGTCTAAAATATATAAATAAATTATGATGATCTAGTTAATATTTTAATATTTATATGTACTACTTGTAGTCTTTGATATGGCATAAAACACCACATATTAAAATCATTTTAATTACTAAAAATATCTGTATGACAATTCAAACATATCAATATATAAAATATTATAAATTTTATTTTTACCCAAGTTGCTTAAATAGATATAATTTTGGACTAAGGATAATTTTGAAGAGAAAACACTCTTCCTATTAAATTAGGATAAGTGTTTGGGTAATTTTATATTATTATAATATATTTTTAACTTTAATAACACAATTTACCTTTAACCATCAAAAATAAAATACAAAAGTTACAACTCAGCCAAAAAATAGATCCTATTAAACAATTTTTTTTGAACTGATTACAAACATGTATTTCTATTTTTGATAAATAAATTCACATAAGTGGTTAAATTAGGTTTAACACTAATCCCAAAGATGTTGTGGGAATGAGCGTAAAAAATACATTAGAAAATTGCAATAAGTTTTTATATCTAATTTCAATAAAAAAAATTACTCCAACGACCTAAATTATATAAAATTATAAATATTTATTTAATTATATCTTATAACCATTAAAATTTATAATTTAACAATATATATATTTTTTAAAATAATTAAATTAAATCCAAATATTTCTAGTCATTATTTAAAATATGACATTTATCAGAGAAATACTAAAAACATAAAAAATCATCAAATTTTATCTCCCACATACATATAATAAGTTTATTTTTCAAATATAAATTTTAATTCTATAAAAAAAATATTCGAAAAATGGTTTCAAACAAAAGGTGGTAAAAATGAATTTTTAATAAAAATACTCAAATTAAGCATATATTTGAATATGATATTATATTATTTCTAGAAAGCATATGAGATGAATTTTAATCATCTTACTGAATTTATATTTAATTAACATAATCCAAAAATAGTGGTTTTATTATTTTATGAACATAATTATTTTCACATAAATTGTTTTTCATAAAAACACATCCTTTATTTTCAAATGGTTTGTGTTTTAATTTTGAATTAATTTTCTAATAAACAAATCATCATTATATAATAATGTGTAAACCCTATATTCATAATTATATAAATTTTTTTAATTCCCACTATTCTAACCTCTTGGAGACAACTAATACTTAAAATAATAATATAACAATTTTTTTTTGACATAACTCAGTCCTACATGAGTCAACAGATTTCATAGAAACCCATTATTCTATGTATGGTATGTTATCAGGAATAGACTCCTTTTAAGGTAAAATTACAATATATTTCATAATAATTTAAAAAAATGAAATATTAATATTATATAATGAAAAAAGTTGTTACTGGGTATCATCCACTTTATAAAGAGGGATTGAACCATGAATAGGGTAGTACAATCTATACATAGAATATATTTTATGATCCTATAATATTACATCTATCAATAAGTGAATTATAAGTAAACAACTTTCTCGGAACATTACACATCATAACTAAATATTTAATTGGAAGGCCATCATTTACATATATGTGGAATAAAAATCATCAATGAATAACTTATGACCTCTATGATACATGGAATGTATGACCACCTGGGGTCTTTATCGTGCATCTCAACCCAAGGCATGTATTCTAGATTGTGACCCTATACTGTGATTCATGGACTATATATCCACATGGGACCCTTGGTGTGTGAGGATGGCACATGGATTGGCCAAATGGGTAAATTAATAGTGTGTAGTCCCACATACATATTGTTTTACATGTACCGTCATTTCAAACCCTTTCACCAATACTAGGGGGCTATATGACATGTGTTCTTCTAGACTACATGCGAATACCCCACAACAATTTCCCCACATGGTTCTATAACCACCACATCCACCATGATTTACTGCACTTTCCTATCTGGTATCATTGTAATATTCATCTATCAATCGATTCCCATCCTCTAATGGATATAAATTATAATCCAACGATCTGATCAAATTTTATACGGTGAACAATCACCACTAGAGACTCGGTTCATCACTCACTGAATTACATTCAACCAAAAATACATAAAAATCTTCTTTATCTATATAAAATCAATGATATAGTTATTTTTCAAAAATCCAAAATATTTATTGGGCTTGAACATGCTTATTCTCTCCATATAAATGTCTACCGATGACCATGTTGGTCAATGGTAAATAACGTGATGAAAAATGGGGAGGGGAAAAATAATAAGTGTCAAAAATTATATAGTAGAGATTTATTTTTATATAATCACATAAAGAGTGATAAAATAGGGTGAATGATTTGAATACTAAGAATAAAATGAATAAAAAAATTAATTTGGTAATGATACTTGTAAGGACTGGATCCTAGTTTCCCAGAGCTGGTACTTTACTTGATTACCATGGTATATAAATGAGGAATATGCATATTAATGGACTGATCAGTTTAGTATTCTTGATGAAACTGTATACATACATGGAACCCATTTTACATTATTAAATGAAACAAAAAAATGATACATAAAAAAATATAATAAACTTCATCCTTGAAAACTCAATAATTGATCTCTTCTTCTTAAACAAGGATGGAAAAAACAAATTAAAGGGATGAGCTGAAAAACTCAGTAAGGGTAAGAAATACAGTGGAATATATCCTAAAATACACATTAGGAATGTTTAATACCTAAAAACATGTTCCTTTAACATAAACATGAACACATTATGGCAAGAATAAGATATGAGTAAATAATGACATAAATAAACATAATTATGGGTATTCTACTAGTCGAATAACCACATGAACCATAAATTCAATTTTCAAAATGAGGGAACACATAATGCAGGACTACATGACTATACTCTCGAGGCCTCATTCCAAAAAAAATCATTTTGTGAATGCCTTGTTCCAATACCTTATTTTTTCTCCTAATACCTACTGATGCACCGTGGGGCTATAGCAGGCCCCACCTGACACTTACTATGTCTAATTCATTCCTCATATAAATGAAGTTAACATAATCAAAATATAAATTCATTTTGAAACTAACATATGAAATGTAAATAACATTCCCCAATCATTGAGCATAAACACTAACCATTCGGAATAATAAAGTGAATGATATCCAAATAGAACATCCATAGTCAAAATAACCAAAAACCCAAAAAAAAATATTGTAGATAATAGTGCAGTAGAAAAATATCAATTAAGTACAACATTCAACAAAGGTTAGTTCATACTCCACAAAAATTAAATAAGTGCTGAACAAGGCATATATCTCAAAAAAGATCATGAGAAATGACAAAAACCATTTCTACTTTTAAAAGAATATTCCTTTTGGAAAATCATTTATATTAACCATGAACTCATATTTTATACATGAATAACCCATAAAATAAAATATTAGTACATTGAATTTATATTATAGTCATAATTGATGTCCCACAGATGTGAAATCATGTAAAGAGTTTTCTTAAGATTCTATATAAATAAAACAATTTAGAGCATTTTAAATAAAATACTAAAGGGAATTTTAAAGTGGAAAAGACAAATTTGTTCGCATAAATCCAAAAATTATCAAATATAATTTTTCAATATAAAATGAGTGTTTTTATAAAACTAATGGTGGATTAAAGTGGAATTTTGATTACACCTTAAAACAGGTAAAAAAATTTAAATATAAATTGAATCAAGTTTGTATTTTGGAAAAATTTAGAGTGTTCCTTTTAAAAACCGCAACTATCCATAAAATAAGGAATGATTATTTTTGGTGAACAGATATATAATAGTCACATAGAATTTATTTGGAGTATATTTAATACACAAAAGTTTCATTTAGGTAACTAGGCAATAAAATTATCCTGAATGAAAATGGATGTTCTGGTAAAAAAACCTTACGACATTGTAATCAATCCATTCATCTGCCCCAAAATTAATAATATTACAATTATATATTGTATAAAATAAAAATAATGTTAAAAAGTATATGTTACATCAATTGGAATTATGCATACACCATAGACATGTATTTTTAGCTACTAAAGAAAACCTCAAAATAATGGAAGTGAGATAAAGAAACCCCTTACCTTAAGTCCGAATGTGTTCCTCTCTTGAAATTAAAGTCCATTAATATGAAATTAGACATATTAATAAATTATTTCAGAACCTATTATACTTTTATTTACTTTATCATAATTTTTTTAGTACATTTATGCTCTTCTTGATAAGTTATTATAAGGAATTTCATCGTTCTGTAGTGTTCGTTTTCATTATTTTCATAATTGGTTCACATGTTCTTAAGTAATAGAGGTCATATGAAATTGATGTAATTCTCAAAAATTGAATTCACATATTATTTATGATAACATACAGTTTTTATTGGTCATTTTTATAATTTTGTTACATGGCATGAGGATGAATTATTATATAGAACTTTAATGATAACTATTTTAGTTAATTTTTGGGTTTTGATTACAATGAACACATTTTTCCGTAAAACATAATAACATATGTAAAAATGGATTACAGAAAAATAAATATGGTATATTAAATATATAATAATCTACTCAAACCAATACAAGAGTAGTTTCATTACCATAATTGATAATTATAATAGAAATAGAAAGCCCGTCGTCATTGAATTTGGTAAATTGACACATCTCAAATTGTATTCTCGCTACAATTATATAATAAAGTAAAAGGAAGAGATGATGATACCTTAATACATTATCATGAAAACATTCCAGTACTTGTATGGTAATGGAGTCATCACAACATTCAGTTATGGAGATGTAATAACAGAAAAATAAAACAAATGAACAGGAAATGAAAGACAAAGAATCGAAAATTGGAATTTTCCTCTTAAAAAAATATTCATTTAGAGCCAAATTAAGGGAGTAGTTTTGGACTTTTTATTTTAACAAGGCATTCTGAACATGGTTTAAGAAGTTGGGAAGATATTCTAATAGAATTTGGAAACGGCACAAGTCATGAGAGGAGTGAAGAGAAGAAGGAGTGAAAGGTGTTTTTTTAGTGTAGGGGAGAAGGTATTTCTCAATTTTATATTCATTAATTTATTATTATCTCCTAAATACAAGGAGTAGTGAGTATCCCATGACCATTATTAGTAATTTTATCTTGTGAATACGAATCAATAGGTCTTAAATCAGCATAACATAATACAATACTCTATAATTAGTGTATTTATCTTATTTTGTAAATAATGGTTTTTCACTATTCATCAATAATTCATGTATTTCAAAAAGAACACAAAAATTCACCCCAACCATTTTTCAATGTGTTAAATCCAAAAAATTTGTCAAATTTCCAAAGAACAATTTCCAAATATGAATAATTTAATATTTAATTAAAATCCAAATTATTTCTAAAAAATAGATTTAAAATATTTATTTACTCATTCCAAAACATAGGTATATCATACTCCAACATTAATATTAATTATACACTATCATAGGTAAGGATACTATTCATTAGGGTATATCACTATTAATAAGGCTATTCAACTATTCATAATTTTTTGTTACAATTCACCATATATTATTTTTTTCTTTTCGGACACCAAATACCTTACTCATCACAACCGTGTATCTCATTTTTATGAAATACACATCATAGAATAGACAAACATAAGTTTACTTGTCCAGGTTATAATAATGTGGTTCTTTTAAAGACTCAATGATCCTTGTTTTCTATAATAAATCTATTTGAATATTCTTGATGTGTTGCATTATCCCCTCATTACAAAAATTTCATCCTCAAAATTTGAAATTGGACTTCAAAGGATAGTGGTTGATACTTGGAAATTCTATCATAAAAACCCACATTATAAATAGGGTTAACAAAATATCCACTAAAAAGTTAATGGAGATGAGGTGGTCACAACATAAAATATGCTTTCAAATGAGGTTACATTAGTTGCATGCAAAGAAACTCGACATGGAATGATAAATCTAACTATGATGTTCTTATGGAACATGATAGATGACATGTTCATATTAATGTTTATTACTACAAATCTATAAATAAAAAATATAATCAATATTATAAATGATAATGAAAATATGAAAACATTTTATTTAACACTATTTTCCTTTAGTCGAGGAATTATTCCACTCTATAGGATTACAAATATATATTTCTACTTATAATCTCATCAGTTTATTGATTTTTAACTAACCAAACCTCATCACATAACATGGGTTACCCTATTTGTTGAAGAAATACGTTAAGCTTTGAAAGATCCTAAAATGATAAACTTAAACCATTTCATAAATAGTTAAAAAAATTCCAAAAGATAATGATCCAACACATTATAATGATGTCCTCTAAATTTCCAAGATGAACTTATCATCAACCCTTAATCAATAAAAATTATCTCTAAAATTAACATTCCAAGCACTTGAATACCATCTTAATCTATCCTCTTTAAATATCATAATAACATTAATTACTACAAAAACCCTATTGAAAAAATGAACTGTTCCATATTCCTTAAGTGAGATACATGCTATTGGATATATTCCTTAAATCCAAAAGTAATGTAAACAACATTGATGATATGAGAGTCCACTTCTCAACAAGTAAATAATCAGTTCCAAGGTAGTCAATACTTATCCAAATAAATAATTTCTTCATTATTATCTCAATCATTAGAAATATATTAAGGGTTGACTTTCCCTCAATCATGTTATTTTTCTAAAAATTTTATCATTCCACTAAATCACTTTTCCTTTTTAGCATTCATCATATGACCTCAAATCCATAATGAATGATTAATGCAGTAAAATACTTATATATCTCATAATTCAAAAAATCAGAACATTAATGAAAAAATATTCAAAATACAAGATTCTTCAATAGAAATATTAATCATTATACTTCATCTATAGAAGCATCATAACATGATCATTATCCAGAATCATAATTTGGGGTATATTCATTTGATGATTAGGACATTGATTCCCATAGTGTCCCATATCCTTGGAGTTGAATCATTGTACATTGGAATCCATTTTTTTAACCTTACAATCCTGACCTTTGTTTCTTTTTTCTCCACAATTATAGAAAACACCTGTTACCTTCAAACATTTACCATGGTGATTCTTTCCATAATTATCACATGTGGGAAAATAGTTCACTCCCTTATACCATTTATCCTTATATATCACTGCCATCATCATATTCATTTTCTTCCCTTAAAATCCATAGGACTCAGAGAATTATATACATACATTGTTAACACATGATATTATTTCCTCATATGATGAGAATAAATGGGAGAGAATATCCCCTTGAAAATATAGCATAACACAACTAGAGATATGATCCTTATTACTCTTCACATCATGTGTATTGGCGATGATCTCATTTTGTCTGCTAGGTTCCATTTTTAATCAATTATATAATATATATTAGCTCATAAAATTATGAATTCTCAATATCATTAAACATGATATATCAAATAGAATAAATTTATGCATTGTATATCCTAGAACTATATATTTTGGTTAATTGGGGGACATAAATCCATCACAATGGTGGGAAATAAAATGTAAATTATTCTTAGAATATCCCATGGGAGTGGCAATCTAAGAGTGTCGCAAGGCCTGTTGTCCTATACCAGGATACCCCAGGTCAAGCCTAAAACACCTTGTCAGAGTTTTCATTCCTAGATACATCTCTGCTAGAGCTACCTCTTCTTGTTTGTATCTAGTCCAGGATTTATTTTCTAGAAATATCCACATAATATATTACACATCAAAATTATAGGATGTTCATGTTTTTTATCCTCAAAGTCCATATTATGGATTCTTTATGTTACCTATTTTTTCTAAATCTAGTTCCTAAAGATTATATTAAACGTTCATTGATACCAATAGTAAGGACCCATCCCCAGTTGCTCGGACCTCATGCCTTATTTGATTACATTGGTATATAAACAAGGAATAAGATTCCCAATGTGCCAATCATTTTAGTAGTGTTGATGATTCTAGATACATCCATGGAAGCCATTTTATATTTTTAAATGAAAAAAATGATACATAACATAAGCTAATAAACTGCATCCTTGAAAACACAATATACGATCTCTTCTTCTAACCTTGGGAAGGAAAAAAATGAAATGGGTGAGATAAAACTCTTAGTAAGGGTATGAAATACAGTGGAAGATACCATAACATAAACCATAGGCATGTTGAATACATTAAAACATGTGGCTTTAACAAAAACATGAACACATTATGGCAGGAATAAGAGCTATGTAAGTAATTCCACAAATAAATATAATCATGGGTATTCTACTAGTCGAATAACCACATGAACAATAAATTTTATTTTCCCAATGAGGGAATGAAAAATGCGGTACAATATAACCATACTATCAAGAACTTATTCCATGACCATAAATAATCATTTTTTCAAGGCCTTGTGCCAAGAACGTAGTTTGTCTCATGAGACCTACCAATTTACCAAGGGCTATAGGAGGTCCCACCCGACACTTAATATGTCCAATGTATTCCACATATGAAAGGGGTGAACATAATCATCATATAATTATATATATAAACTAACATATGAAATGTAAATAACATCCCCCAATAATTGAACATAAACACTAACCATTCAGAATAATATGGTGAATGATATCAAAATTGAACATCCATAGTAATAATAACCAGAAACCCTTCAAAAAAATATTTTAGATGATATCGTAGTAGATAAACACCAATTATATACACCATTCAATAATATATGTTTTCATATATGAATATATTTATAAATGAAACCATTGACAAATTCTTGAGGAAATTATCCATAAACATTCAACGTGTCTGATACAACCTTGAAACATTCAAATCATAATAACCTATAATATCACGAGTAAATGTAGACTCTTGATTTGATATACCAAGGGGATGTAAAAACACCACCATAAATAAATCTGTGGTGAATAATTCATATATCTCAAAATAGTTAATGAGAGATGATAAAAATATTTTTTAGCAATAAAAGAATATTATTTTTTCAAAATCATATATATTTTCCATGAAATCATATTTTTATCATGAATAAACCATAAAATAAAATAATAGGACATTAAAATTATATTTTAGGCATAAATGAATTCCCACTGAAGTGAAAACATGTAAAAAGTGTTCTAAATATTCTTTATAAATAATAAATTTTAGAGCATTTTAAGGAAAGTATTAAATTGAATTTCAATGTTGAAAGGTAATTTTTTCCTCATAAATCCAGAAATTATCCAAGATCATTTTTAATAATAAAATTTTTGTTTTTATAATAAAATTGGGATTAAAATATATTTTTTAATACACTTGAATAAGGATAAGAATTTAAAAATATATCTTTTACGGGTTTGTATTTCGGAAACTATTTTGAATGTTCTTTTTAAAAAATGTAACCATATAAGGAATAAGGAATTATTCTTATTGGTGAAGATATATATAACACTCACATAAAATTTATTGAGGAGTACATAATAATACAAAAAAATTTCATTGAGTTATTTAGACAAAAAATGTAACATGAATTAAAATGAAGTTGGGGGGGGGAAACCCTTACCACATTGTAATCAATCAATTTGTATGCCCAAAATTTAACAATATTAACATTATACATTGAATACCATTAAAATATATATATTCATGATATGTTACATCAATGGTAATTATACATACAACATTCACAAGTATTATTATTGAATATGGGAAACCTCAAAAAAATGGAAATGAGAAAAAGAAACCCCTTACCATAAGTCTGAATGTGTTCTGCTCTTGAACATAAGGACATGGAATATGAAATTATAGTTATTAATAACATATTTTAGAACCTATTATACATTTATTTAGTTTATCATAATTATTATTTTTTCATTTAATCCTTTCTTGATTAGTTATTATATTGAATATTTTCATTCCCCAATGTTAATTTTCATTATTTTTATATTCGGTACACTTGTACTTAAGTAATGCAGTTCATGTGGAATCGATGTAAATTTCCTAAATTGAATTCCCCTATTATTTATGATCATTTATTTGTGTTAGTGTTTATTATATTATTTGGTTACATGGACTGAGGATGAATTATTATATAAAACATTAATGATAATTATTTCAGTTAATCTGTGGTTTTTGAATATAACAAACTAACATTTCTTTTTAACAAAATAACATTTGTACAAAGAGATTATAGATACATAAATAGGATATATTACTATAAATATATCTTACCTTCCCACTTTCATTTTCCATTGGTCACCTCTTAGGGATTCACCCTCTATGATCTTATTCATCTCCAACTCGAAATACATATCATTCTATGGTTCCTCCAGCAATATCTTCTCCTCCACTATGTCATTCGGCTCCACCTTTGCATCTATATACTCTGGCTCAACCTCCATCTCATTCTCCGCCTGCTTTATGATGGTCTTATCTGCCTACTTCTCTTTGGTCCTCTCTTCATGCTACGTCTTCTTAGTCTCCTTCTCTACATACTATTGCACCAGATTCTCTACATCTGGATCTCCCTATACCCCTTGTACATATCCTGGAAATATTCCATCAAGCATCCCTTAATTTGAAATGAAATCAATCCATCTGGTAACCTGCCATTTTTTACCCATTAGATATTTATTACCCATTATCCAATTACAACATCTATTTCAAAATATCAGACAATATATATTCACCTATATATATATATAGATCAAGATTCCTCAACATGTATCTTCTCACATCATTCCAATTATTTTCATTATTAAAAAGTAATTATAGGATTGTCTGTGATTGTGTTATTCGATAGTGATTTTTCTGCTTCTCATGGTACGGGTGATATTTATTTGAGGTATGATGTTTTTGTTCCACAAATTATAGTACTCATGGTTATATTCTTATTACAGTCAACCCCTTCTACTACAACCAAAAATATTATAATATATGTTAACATGTTGACCGTGTGTTTAACTTCTATTTTATTATGTATAATATAGATAGTCTGTGAAGGTGTTCTTCAAAATTGGTTTTTTTCTCATGGTATGGGTGAGATTAAATGGTAGTATGATGTTTTTTTCAATGCATTACATTTCTCATGGTGATGTTCTTATGTGTGGAGGTTTTCATGGATTAAACTATGGTTTTTTGTTATAATTATTTCATGAACTTTTAATTGGTCCTTATTTAATTTTTGACACACAAGTTGACCTATTATGTTAGTTATAAATAATTTTTTCCTAAAGCCTTTAATTTATACTATTAGCAATGATTTAGTAAAGGAATATAAAAAGATCACAAATATGTTTTATAGTATTTTAGTCAACCCCTTAACTACAACCTACAATTTTATCATATATTTTAATATGGTGTCTGTAACATCCATGGTAAATAAATAATATTACATTATATGGTTTATCAATATTTGTGAATAAAATGTTAATATTAATTTAAAGGTAATGCTATGTTCAATGTCCTACCCAATACGCAACAACGAGTTTCTTTGAAATCTTACATTGCACACTAATAATATAATAAAATTATATTAGTTAACCCATATCCATTATAATGGTGAGAATGAACAGAAATAACTACAAAATGACTAAATATGTTTGTTTAATATTTTTACATTTATCCAATAAATGTTAGAGGCTTAAAATCCAAGTGAATCCAATTTTAAGAATAAATACACTAATATTTTTAAAATATTGTTGTACCGCCTTTTGATGGAGATCCTTTTTTAAATATAACATTTGAAAATTTTATAAGATCTATTTGTCAAAATAAACTTATTATGTATGATTGGGTCATTGAAATTTTTTTTGGTTAAATTTTGGGTATGTTTCTGATATTGTTCATTTTTTAAATGAATAGTGAAAAAATATTGCATTTTACATCAAAACTGCCTTTAATCTAATTTAAATAAATTGTTATATTATATTTTTAATTGGATTTAAAGTGTAATTAGAATATATTTTTACCATTTAATTCAATTTTGTCCATTAGACTTAATTTATCTTTGAAAATGGACATAAATAAGTGCCAAACCATTCATAGATATTACTTCAAAAGACCCTCTATTTTTTTTGACAACGGGTAATATTTTTAAATTATTTATTGCAATTTATGTGATTGTAATTTGGTAAAATGGATTCCATATTTTTAATCACAAGGTCCAAATTATTTAATTAAGACTCTTATTTTTGGAAATTATGAATAGTAACAATGGTAATTATCTTTAATTATCGTGATTAATTAGTAATCGGGTAGTTAATGATAATAAAATAATATCATAATAATAAAAAATTACCCCAAAATGTGTTATAATGCTACTAGTTGTGTCATGTCCGACCATGGTATTCCTTTTCCAAAACATTGGGACCCCATGGAATCACTTTTGTGTGATAGTGACACATTATCATTTTATTTTTAAAGAAAGGAATATAAAACAAAAGTATGTATCACCCAAGTAAAAAAATTTGAGTTTTCTCTATGTAAATGATCTCTTAGACTATAAATATTCATTGGAAATCTAAAAATATTTCCTACCTCATTGTATTTTTTTTATAATTTTTATACATTAAATAAATTAAATTATTGATGACATCATGATGATGCAGAGATTACCTCATTAATGAACAATTTAAATAAAATGAAATGATAATGTAAAATCTAAGATTTACACTTGGAAAAAACCTATTGGATGAGTATATTTAGAACCCTTATAACCTTATCCTATAAATATATCAATGTGGGACCCTTAAAATCCAAAACACTTTTTAAAATAAAGTAACATTTCATGACCTTCCATGATTGCCCTCCTCTCCTCTTATAAAAAGCCCCCAACTCTACCTCCTTACCCACACCTATCAACCCTTTGGATCTACCAACCCCTGCACATTTCATCTCTCTACATCCCTCTATTCATTATTGAAGCCTCACCATATGCATAATGTTCTTCAAGAAACCTTTTTGATTCAATCCAAAGGGAGTTACCCGATTTTAAGGTAATGTATTCTCTTATGTTCTTTTGTGTTATTTTGCTTCTCCAACCCCCAAAACATTTTTTATTACATTATTTTGTAACAAAACCAGTATCATAAATATACTAGTATTTTATTATAATAAGGATTAGATCTACACATACACACACATCTGTCTAATGGTTAAAAAACAAATAGTTTCTGTGGATGGCGAATTACTGCCTCACGAAATGATGATTGTTTAGTATTCTTTTAACACCTTTATATGTGGCCATTATGATGTCACTGTATTTTATATATGATATATATGGTATTTATGTTTTATATATGATTATGTATTTTATATTTAAAACATACATTTATTCTTTGTATGTTGTGCAAATGCGATAATTTCATATGAGGAAGTGCGGACTACTTCTCCCTCAAGTGATGTGACTCGTTCATGCAATACATGGAATGTATAAAGAATGAAATTAATGAACTAATGTGACCTATATAACATTTATATTATACTGGAATTATAATATATATATCCCTGAATTATTTTAAATTCCATTAATATGACAAATAAATGAAAGTAGCGTTCATGCGTACGTACGGCCTACCGTCTCCATGAACGGTGCATTTCCTTTATTTTTATCTCCAAATGTTATGTAATGGTATGAAATGAATATTTAATGGATATATATGAAATTTAAATCATTAATTCTATTCTTTAGATGATTTACTTGTAATTAAATGGATGATTCTTTTCAAACAGGTTCATTTTTGACTCATGTACCAAACATCGACAAAAACGTCTGATATGAACTTACATTATTAACCAATTATTATAAAATTATAATATGTGATATGAACTGAATAATAATTTTTAAAAGAGGTTCTTATGCAATTATAAATTTACGAAAGTTTATTATTTAGTAATATAATGAAATGAACAAGACAAATCGGACATGAGGTGAGGGATCCAACCTCTCTTTTTCTTTTAAAGTACTCTCTTTTATATAACTTATTTTATGATCCTCTTTCTTATGTTGGGGTATGGTATTATATATTACTCTTGTTTTAAAGTTTATGTTAATATGGAGAGAGAACTTATTTTATCTCATGATTCCATTTTTGGATGCTTTATGTGGCGCCGTTAGGATGCCGAATTTTCATAAGGGGATTTCCATCTCACTTTTTATTCCTGTGATATTCGTGCTACATTGGCCACTATTTCCTTATGTGTGGTGTATGTACCGCCCATTATTTTACTATTTGTGTAATACAGTCTTATTTATTTGTATTTACATCTTCATTTTGTGACCCTTCTTTCATGGTGTGTACGTTTCGAAAGTTTCCCAAATCGGTAAGGGAACATTTCACACTCCTCTTTTTAAAAGACTTATTTTGTTATGTCTTTTAATTTACATATTTTAATGTTGGGATATGTTATTAACTATCCTTATTGATGTAAATTTTATTTCCAAGTGATTAGATACAATTTTCTCTCTCATCAACTAATTTTAAGAATTTTAAGGTGACGCTGTTAGGCTGCCAAATTTTACCAAAGGAACTTCTTACCCAATGCCGATTTCTTTGGGTTAAACTTGTTGTTATTGAATATGTCATCCTATGAATATGTTTGAATGACCTATGGTTGTTTTACACTTAATATCCACTTATATTGGGTGAATTTATATTTTTCAAACATAATTATGAGATTGATTTATCCTTAATTTAGGGATACCTTCTTTATATGGGATTTCATCTCAGTTTACATTTCTATTGAGACTTCATTGTTGTTATGCACCAATTCACTCTTATATGGTGTATATACTGTCCTTTTTAATATTATATCATGAATCCATTTATTCTCATGATATTATAATGTTCTAAATAAATTTTATGCTTCAATTATTGTATTCAAGTGTCTCTCATTTTGTTAAAATCCCTATAACTTAAAATATCAATTTAAATGTTTTAATGATTTATTCTTATAAATATTTCTCATTAATATCCATGATTTAAAATTGGTTTTAAGGATTTATTTATATGGATATTAATGGATTAAAATGTTAAAATCATCAAAGTGGTATGGGACACTTTGATTCAAAACCTCTTTATTAAATGTTTTAAATGGTTTTTAAAAATGGTTTTAGAATGGATTCATTATTAAAATGTCATAAAATGTTATATTGTAATTGCAATGTGGGAATGTTATCATTCCTTTATGATTAAGTTATGTGTTATGATTATGTTATGGTTCCTGGGCTTCGTTTATGAAGATGGATGGTTCAGTGATAAAATAAGGGCGTCTGAGCCCGATATAGCTCTCCAATGTATTGGGTAACGCGAAGGAGTTAAACGCTAAGGTTTCTCCGAAGAGATTTAGGGAATTTACTGTGATGGGTATTCTAAACGTAACCATGTTATGTAAGAATGTTATGAATGCCTCAAGTTCCCTTTATTCCTTATGATTTCTATTAATTTATGTATAAATCTTATGATTTCATGAGGTATGTTAAGTTTCTTATGTTTTATGAGTAAAGTATGATTTCATTGATTCTTATGTATACATGGACTGATGTTTTATTTCCGTACTGTTATCACCCTTACTGATCCTTTTCTACTCATCCTAAGTTTTTGAAATGTTTTCATAGTACATAAAGTTGAATATGGTCAAGGATGGGATCAAGGAAATGGAAGGCTGTCTAAAACAAAGAACTGGACATGACTCTTTTTATCATGAGTTTTTATTTTTTTTGGAGAAAATGGAAACTGAGTAGATTTGTCTACTTTGTAAGCTTTGAGATGTAATAGCTATGTCTAAATTCCCTAAAACTCTAAACCTGAAAAGATCATAAATGTGAATTATTCAATTTAATTCAAGATTAAGTACGGATTAAGGTCGGGTCCTTATTGTGTCTATGTGTTTCCCTACAATTTTTTTATGTATAAAATGAATATTCTATGAAGGTGTTCTTAGACTATTTTTTTCTTCTCATGGTATCAGCAATATTTAGTGGTACTATGATTTTATTGTTCCTCCCATTACAGTGTTCATGGTGATGTAGTTATTTGTGTAGGGTTCCATGTCTTAATCATTCATGTTCTTTTACCATTGTTTCATTCACTTTTAACTTCTCTCTAATTTATTTCATATACACCAGTTTTCCTATTATGTTAGTTATCAATAATTGTTTCATGATTCCGTGGATCTATATTATCTTCAAAGAGTTAGGATATGACTATAATAAGATCATAGATATGTTTTATAGTATTGTAGTCAACGACCTCCACTTCACCCAACAATTATATATTATATGTTAACATGTTTTCTATGTTTTAACCTTGAATTTTTTTATATATAATATGGAGTATGTAGATTATTCATAATAAATTCATTATAAATTTTATCTATGGTATAAATAAAGGCGGGGACTCAAAATATATTTTCATGTACAATGATTATTCAGTAGTAGTTTTTTTCAAATATCACTTCAATTTTTCAACTTCAGGTTTTTGTCCACAATAGGACAAATCATTTAGATCATGAAAAGGTTTTCCCCATTATGTAGATTCATGGGTAATGGTTTGCAATTTTATGTACATATTTTTTTATTTCTATAATCACTTGAAATATTCTTATGATGTTTTATTTTCCAAATTTATACTATATATATTTAAATTATTTTAAATTAAAATGTGTGATATTTTTCCTATTTTATAGGAACTGCCCTATCAAAGGGGTGGGAACATTGTAATCAGTGAGCCTAGTAAGGTCCTTGAAGCTAATTTAATTCTCAAGGATGCAACTGCTGCGTTTTTCAAGTCTATAGAAGATCATTTTTACCAATGAATCAGGTCATGTAACTTTTTACTGAATTTTTTGTCTACTGAAAAGGAAATAGAAATCATAAAATATGTTTTCAAGGAAATAAAGATGTATGGACCATCCTTTTATATTTACACCAATTGTAGTATGATGAACTTTTATTGAAAGTGACAACTAGGGTAGTGTGAAATTGATCATGCACTATATTTTAAGGCTTCAAAATAATTGGAAAGAATTATAATGAAAGCTAATATAGTAACATAAGATATATATATATATATATATAAATGGACATTAAAATGTTAGACATACTATGCTTGCTTTGGGTATTATTAGGGTTGTAAGGTTTAGAGGCATACAAATCAACTGTTTATGATATAAGGATATTATTTATGGGATGTGTCTCAGTGGTGAACTATCCAATGGTTTTATTGTTTTTGAAGAAATTAAAAGTTTTGGAATACCCATGGATGCCTACACATACATAATTATATATTTCTGGCATATGTATCTCACATTTTCACATATTTTAGAGATGTTATCGGTAGATGTTCACATATGTTCTGTTCACAATTCATTCATAATGAATTTTTTGATCTCATTCATATTTTATTTCAATTTCTTAATTGCAGAGTGGTCAAGTGTTGTAATCAATGGTCCTATTAAGGTCTTATATGAAAATTTAATTATCATGATATAACTACTCTGTTTTTTAATGTTATGAATGGGGGTTTTTACCCAGGTATATGGTCCTCTAACATTTTATTTATGTGTTTGGCTACTTAAAAAGAAATTGAATTCATAAAATATGTTTTTAAAGAATTATAGATTTTGGACCATCACTGAATGATTAATCCTACAGTAGTATGATGAAAATTTATTTTATGTTGAATCTATGGAACTGATAAATTTATCATGCACAAGATTTTGTGGTTTTAAAATAATTGGAAAGTAGTGTAACAAAACCTATTGTAGTAACATATGATATATATATATTTATGAGCTTTACAGTGCTAGGCATATTGAAATTACTTTGTGTCTTATTAGGGGTTTTAGGTTTAGAGGTCTTCATGTAAACTGTTAATGATTTAATGATGTAATATAGGGTAAGTGACTCATTGCTGATCTATTCCATGCTTTTAATTTTTATAGAAATTAAAAGCAGTGGAGTTAACCCAAATGATTATATCTACATAATTTTTGATTGAAGGCATCTACATCACATCTATTCACATATTATCCAAATGATTTTTTTATTTTTTCACATATGTTCTTCCCACATCAATTCACTTATTTGTATTCTATTTAGATTAGTTTCCAATACGTATAAAAATATATATTGACCATCTGAAGAAGTTTTTTGATTTAATCGACTATTTCTATTTCATGTTATGAAATAACACAATACCCAATTTTAAAAAAAATTATTGATGTGTTATAACAACATAAAAGCATTGGATGTTTTGGTGTCAGCTGCAACACTGACAAACAATTTGTTACAACGACTAAAAAAATTTCATCCATTTGGTTATTAAAATTTCTATCTTCATTATCCTTTATTTTCATTCAAACATTGGAGTAGACATTACTGATTTTTTCTAGATGTATTATAATTACTAGTATCAATAAAACAACATGTATTTCTTTTTATCAGTTCAAATTGGAAAACATAATATTCATGTTAACTGTTGTGTGGGTTCTTAGGGATAATAAAAACTATTTAGGTGACAACTATTTCAATATTTTGATGCTACTTTGTATTCATTATCTCCCAAATGTGTTTCATAATTCAGATAATTCTCAACTGCTAAATTTCAGTTTTTTTATGTCCATGTAACCTATGAACCACTTTAGGGATTGACATCAAATAGGTGAAAAAATATTCATATTTTCTTCCTGTTATGGGTATATTGTTGGAAAATGTATCTATAACCATCCATTGTAGTCTCCATTAATTTTAAGAGAACCCAAACATTTATGATCCCAAACATGATATCAAATGTGATCATTTTTTATGAAACATTAGTGTTAATCCCCTATATATACTAAAGCTGGGTTCCTCCTGGCTGATGTGTCGCCTCCTCAAGCCACCACGTCCCCCATTTCACTAATTCCATTCCCATTATACCCCCAAAATATCTTGTACCCCCTCCTAATATTTTCCCACTCCGCGACTCCGCCTAGGGTTCCCACTCCCCCCCGAATCCCCCCTCCCCAAATCCCCTCTCTCACTCTTATCTCTGAATCCCCGCTGTAGTCGTGACTCCGCCTCTGTGACTCTGCCTCTATGGTTGCGCCTCTGCGCCATCGCCTCAAAGTCATCCACCTGCGGATCCTCTATCTTCGACCGCTCGCATTTTCCATTGGGTTCACATCCTGCTCGTGCATCCTCTCCTCTCGATCTATGGTTCCATCACACGAAATTCATCATCTTACATCGCCTGAAACCCGTTGTACCCCTTCTTTCCTCATCTAGATTCAGTTTCCTTAGTTTCTCCTCTTGCTCGCGCAACATGCCCTATAGTCCTATGTTTCTTGATGATACCGGTAGTCATGTTCGACCAAATCCATGTTCCCCTACACCCCTCCGTTTAATAAACCCCCATTATTTCCATCCATTATGGGTTCTGTTTCACTCGATTTGTGGATCCATATTTCCTGCACATCGATGAAACATGTTTAATTTACTATGTTTCTCTAACCACTCTCACCTCCATTCGAGCTCGGGTTCCCGCATTCCCCGCTCGGTATCTCACTCCATCCTCAAGATCATCTCCACTTCTCTAGGGATTCTGTAATAGTATCACCGATGTTGCTTGGGATTACCATTAGATCTGTGTCGGCTTTCCATTTCCTTCACAACTTCCACCACTCTAGTTTTCCCATGCTCAATCAGTGCTAGAAACTACGCGAGTTTCCTCCCACCATTTGCATCTCAGTTATGGTATATACTGGCGCATGGTCAGCTAACCATACTGGTAACATTCTTATTACCTTCAAACAAACATTCCAACCTATATTACATAACTATCTATGCAGATTACCACTTCTTGGACATGCGCGACCCATTGAACTTGACAAGGGTGAAATTCACACCCACCTGTTAATACATTTATGGTATTAATACATGAGGACTGATTACTTTGTTTTCATATATATTTTATGAATTCATGTATGTATAAAAATGTATATTACATCATTCAGAGTATGAATACCTTATTTGAAATTGTATTGTGGTCGTAATTTAGGTGTTTTACATACATGTCTATCGAGCAGACATGTATTTTCGTATCAAATAACGGATAAATTTACATTTCCAATTTTCTACCTCTTATTATTATATTTCCTGTTTCAATATTCTTTCAAGTCCCAAAATTTTTCATTTTATTTCAACTCCATGTTTGAATGATAACTATTTGTTATGTTGTACAGTGATGAAATAGGTCACAAGTAACCTGCAATGCTATGTTTGGAGTTATGTAAAATACTAGAATAGTCATTTAAAATGAAATACCATGTTCCTATGGTAAATATTTGTTATACAGTGAAATAATAAAATAGGTCACAAGTTCTTGCAATGATCTATTGGGTTATCATATTTTCTCATTTTCAAAAACCCATTTCTCTTTGGTGATATTTGTGCCTCAAAGCTTGCAGTATGCATTTAATTATTCATCATGAAACATCTCATCATACAGGCAGATTATCATTAAATATAAATACCCAACTTATTTAAGAACTATTCGTTCTTCATATGGATGATGAGATCTTGCATGACATGTTCTAGATAATATAATATACCGGAATATTTAATATAATTACAATACCAGTGAATTAGTGTTTTTTATCAAAGAATAAGTTTATATTTTTAGCTTTAGCAACTCATTGACAGCGAATTTCATGTGCATGGATCTCAAACTTCTCATGATGCTTGAATTCAAATATCTCCTGTTATCAGAATTCACACTCACCTGTTAATTTGCGATTAATGAAAAAGTTAATTCTCCTATAATTGTGGTTTTCAAATTTAAAATTTGCAATTACATGAATTTTTTGATAAAACTATTATATTAATCAGTAACTATGTGATTTGAGTTTCTAGATAGTAGCTACTGTCTCTGCAGATTCCATCTTTCTGTATCTGATTTTCTAGACACCTGTTGTTGTCTTTGAAGATTCCAGCATTCAGTACCTGCATTACCCATTTTGTTATGAGATTTTATGATTTGAAAAAACTCATTTTCTTTGGTGATATTCATGACTCAAAGCTAGAAGAATTCATTTAATTATTATTCAGTAACTGCATTACCCATTGGTTTATTACAAGAGATATTTGTCCATGCATTGTCGTTTTCTACTTTTAAATTTCCAAATACATGACTGTTTTGATATATTTTTTCTCTTTGTCAGTTACTAGGTGAAAACATTTCCAAAATTAATTACATCCACTGATCATGGGTAATATTAATTATAATCGTTATTTATGTTATTATTCATTAACAACCATTGTTGCCGTATTTTATATTGAAGTATAAATTTTTCAGGAACTAGTAGCCTATTATTCAATAGAGAATTGATCGTCAAACTACAAAGTATTTGAAGTTACTGATGGTTCATACTCAAAGATGGGTTTCTATACATGTATGTATCCATTTTGTTGATTAACGTTTGGGTGTTACGCCTTCATTGGAAGATATTTTCAAATTACAAAACTCTATAAAAGAGTAGTCTAAACAGGAATACTAACTAAAATAGATTATTTGTGAAAAATGAAAAATCATAGTCATGTAATTAATATTGAATATGATAATATTTTTTGGAAAGGAAAAGGCACATCAATATTTTGGTATAGAAATAATATTTACTATAGCGGCACTGTTTTGTAGTAGTATATTGATATATTTATATTATTTTATTATGATTTTGGTATAGCAACACTGTTTAATATAAAATCATGAAACTCATGTTATTTTTGCAATATACACTACTGTTATAGGTAATAGAAAATGTAATAAATATAATTTATTAATAAAATAAACACCATTGTGATTTGTGAATTATACAGATTTAGTCATTTCCAAACTGACACAAAAAACTATAATTGTTTATTTTGAAATGTTTTGAATGATGTTTTGCAGCTTTGTGATACTATAATACAATATTGTAATTATGTTATATATTTCTTATTTATACCTATATATTTACTAATGTAGGAATTTTTTGGGCTTACGTGTCACCTTCCCATGTTACCACGTCACCCAATCCCTCCAAATCTACCTCCAAACATGAAAGTAACTCACCGTACTCTACACCTAATTGGAAAAAAGTTTGTATATATTCCACTGATCTGATTCTACTAATATGATTCTATATTTATATGTTTTTTTATGTTCTTACAGGACTATACCCTTGAATTGATTTGTGGACAGTGGTTTTAGGTTAGTAGAAGGAAAATATCTGAAAGGAACTCTCTCCATATATCCTATGGATCCATCTCAATCCTCTGTGTGGCACTAATAACTTATTTTTTAGGAATCTTTATCATCAGTAGGATATCCCTATTCTTTAAACCTATCCTTGCCTACTTCTTTTGTTGGGTATATTGTGTATTATAGGGACATCTCTCTTAATAAGATGAATCCAGGGTGTGCTTCAGTTGTCTTCAACACAGGTTTTTCAGTAGTGTAAACTATTTACCTATGGCATTTACTATGGTAAAATGAATGATTTTAGTAGGGGTTAGTCAGCCTATATTTAGTTTCCATCATCTAGTGAATCCACTATAGATGTTTTTGAAGTTATTATGTTATGTCCACTAATTATTCATGGATGTAATGATATGTTTTGTCCACTATTAATATGTTCCATTCACTGAAAAATGATTCCACTATAACTTTATTCCTAATCAATTTAAGAATATATTATTTAATGTCAGTTAGTACATTGTTAATATGTTGTGTTTGTAATATTATGTTATGTTGTGGAAATAATGTTTACTTGAAGTCGAATCTTAGGTTTTGTAGTTAATGTCATGTGCCTCACTGATGTGGGAAAATAGATTAATGTTTTCTTATAGAGATTCATACATTTTATAATATATTTAACGTAAAGTCACATTAAACAGTTAAATATTTAATGAATTTATTGGATTGTTACATCACCTGCATATTATACTATTTTTGTTCAATTACATTCAAATTTGGTTTCAAAAATACATTCAACATTTTATTCAACAGTATGTGATATTTCAATAACCAATTTCATACCTTATTTTCCTACATTTTTTATTAGTATGAATCAGTAGTACACTAAAACTATTATCTTCTTATACTCTCTATAACAGGTTGTTAAATATTCTACTGATCAGATTCTTGATAGAAGAGTCAGGCGTAGTCCAGAACGCCTTTCTCTGGAAGTTGAAGTCACACCCCTCCTCCAATATCAGTAGAAAAGGTAGGATAGCGATCTGTGCTAGAGGAAAAATTCAAGAACCTCCCAGAACAAGTAGATGTACATCATGAAGCAGGAAAATAGTATGCATCATGTCCACTCATGAGAATGATGTAGGTACTTACTATTGAGAAAACATTTCTGATTCATCAACAGTAGACTGAAAATTTGTTGATGCTTGCTCTAGAGAAGCTGATATGAGGCTCATTGATTTTTCCCTTCCTGAAATTATTGTAACTGTTGTCTTTTTTGTTCAACAGAACTTCCTTCTCACATCTATAAATGTAGAAGATGATATGAAGCTCGTAGATTTTGTCCTTCCTAATATTATTAAGCGCGGTAAGAATTGATGATCCACTTTGACTACTTGGACAAGGAATCATTATGTTAGAGGATGTTATAAATATTTGTTTATCATATATTGTTATGTGTTTGGTTTTTTAAAATTTTTTACATTTCCGTTACAAAAAAAATAGGATAGAAGAAACATATCATGTTATAAATAATTTTTTATCATATTTTATTCAGTTTCTATTTCTAGATCAAACATGATATAGGTACAAACCATGTACCAGCAAAATGTTTGATCCTATGGTTTGAGAGTTCTGATATGCATATTGCATGGATATTGGACATGCTAATCTCATTAGATGCCCTATTATCCTAACATTAGGGAAATAAAACTTCAATTTCCCCTTCAGTGGTGACCCGTGAGGAATTTCAGGTGATGTTTAAGCTGTAGCTTTTGCATTAACTGCCCACCTGTAGGTAATGTTCCTCCAAATTAAATTTTTATCTATAAAATTATTGATTATATTCTTATATTTTTTTCTTTTGTGATTACATATAGGTACAAATATGTAGGATAGTAATTTTCGTAGCCTAACATCAGTAAAATTTAGCAACTATGTTAGGATTTGGAATGCTGGCTGGAATCACCCCAAATGATCCTTAAATGTAAGTATATCATTTGATATTCAATGAGGTATTAAAATTATGTTTTTCATGGTAACATTCACTACATTATTAGTGAATATATTCTACTCCTTTAAACTTTATCAGGGTTGTTATGTAGCTGAGGAAATTATGTCTTCCATTTCTCTTTCAGCGGTGACCCATGAGGAATTGCAGGTGATTTTAAGCTGCAGATTTTGCATGAACTGCCCACCTCTATGTATTGTCCCTCCAAATTTCAATTTTTCTTCATACAATAATTTATTTGATGGTTATATGTTTTTATTTTGTGATTAATTATAGGAACAAATCTGCATGTCAGTCATTTTAGTAGCCTAACATCGCTAAAAGGCAGCAATTGTGTTAGGATTTAGAAAGCTGGCTGGAATCACCCCTAAAGATCCTTAATAGTAAGTATATCATTTCATATTCAATGAGGTTTTAAAATAATGTATTTCATGTTATCATTCGCTACATTATTAGTGCATATATTCAACTCGTTTCAACTTTTTCAGGGATGGTATGCAGTTGAGGGGTTTGCTTTGGAATTTTTTGGTATGGTTTAGATTTTGCATGGATGTTTTAGCATAGAAGTTGTGTGTTCTAAACATTGTCTGTGCTCCCCCTTAACTAGAAAATCAAATGTTATACATTATTTTCTCAATTTTCAATTTCCATTTGGTACTAAAATAGTGTCTGTGTCATGAATGTCTATATCAACACTCAATTCATGTATTTCTTAGCAACTATGCAATGGATGTGGAGCATCTTGTGAGTTTTTCAGTAAGTAATATCATATTAACTATGTGTTTCTCTATATGAAGTAATTTTTCCCTAAATTAAGTTGATAATGAAATGAGGAGAGGTATTAAAATGAGGTATCCATCGTTGTTGAGATGAACCCAAGATCGAGATACCAAAGAAATAAACCAACTTGAATTCAACTATATTGAGAATATTGTGAGTTCCGTCCAGTATTTAATGAGACTAATAAATAAATTAATATTTTAATATTGAAATTATTTTAAATTTAAATTTATTATTTTAACATATTTAAATTTCTTTTATATTTTTTTTTGTTTTTAATTTCATATAAATTAGTATTGCTTAAATTGGTGGGTTTTATTTGTTCATTTTAAAAATACAATTGTATTTTATAAGATAATTATTGATTATTATTATATATATGATGCAGGTCACTCAACCATCACATGAAGAGATCAAGGGAATTTCTGTAATAAATTTTTAGTCCATGAAATAAAAAGAATATGATAAAGAATGTTTTGGGTAAGTCATCAGACATTTTTCCCGGTACTGCCCTAGCACTGGACCAACTCTTGCATATGGGAGAATCATAATCCAGTCTTGTGAGGTACATAGGTGTATTTAAGAAGCACAACATTTTGGTTTTTCAAAAATCGAGAGTGACCGTGATTCATTCATGGTGTAGTGACTTCTCTTTATTCCATCTTCTCATCATAATTGATGGATTGGGTGAGTCTAAATACATGTGTTTTACTGGCAGGAACCTGATGTCCACTGCTTGGTTTTTTATATTATATGTTTGTATTGTTATAGTGTTCAATGTGGGGATTGTATTGTAGGCCGCACTTTGTATTTTTTGTTTTCATTTTGTTATATTTCATATAAACTACGGATTTTTATAAATTCTATTTTCTCTATTTCGATGCACCAACATTTATATGACACTATAACATATATAATTCCTTACAGGATATTGTAACATAACTAATTCCATATTTTTTATGTGTAACTATTTCTCTATTAGTTAAACATAGAAATTTTTGTAATGCTTATTGAAATGTTTCCCAATTTCTCATTCATTGTGTTTTATCATATTTTTTATACATATTTATGGTTCTACATACCATGCACTCCCTCTGCATTGATGCTTCAAACAATATCCTTTACACCTTAACCTCCAATGTAACTGTGCCAATCTCCCCCTTTGTCTCTTTCACTATGTATTTCATTGTACCCAATAATGTTTTCAAACCCAATATTGTTTCTCAAATGAAATTTAAATTGATTTTATATCTATGTATTCAAAAATTATAAATTTAAATAGGTTAAATTTATCCTATCTTTTTTTAACTATTTAAATAGTGTTTCCATATTTTATTCACTTCTATTCTAATTTTATGCAGCACTGCATTGTGATTAAGATATATTCAATATTATTATAAACTATTTTTTTTATAAATATAAATCTATAGTTAATAACTAGAATTAATTTATAGTGTCGTGCATCACACGGGTGGACTACGAGTATTTATAATATTAAAAAATATTTCATTAAAAAAATGCAATATCAGATTTGGGAGTTGCATGAAATGTTGACATAATGAGATATTTGAATTTATCCATAAAGAAAATTAAATTGTAGACTTTGAAAATGTGAGTGTTGTGGAAGAGGATTAAATTTAGGATTAAATCAGTCAGTTAGCATCTATAAAAGTGGATACATCAATCTAATACACATTCAAATCAATCAAATGGATTCATAGGATTCTATTCTCCATGCTACTATACTCAGGTATTGATATTTATATCATTATTGTATTTTATTTTCATACATCATTTGAGAAGACATTAATAGTTATTTTAAACTTTCATTCTACTTGAAAATATCATTAAAATAGATTGTATTTGGTATTCTCCTTTCAAACTGGTAAAAATTGTATTACTACTTTAATGATTACACTTGCCACTATTTATTGCTACCTATTGATTGAATTTATTTACCGATGTAGAAAAAATATTGATTTTGTTTAATGCTAATGGTATGGTCCAATACAATGATACAAATTCTAGAGACACTAAGGAAACAACACGCCATGTCAAATTAGTCCTTTCTAGTTTAATGAAAAATTAAAACATGAAAACTGAAAAAATGACTGATGTGATTATGCAAATGGAAGATAATTGAAAATCTATATTGAATCTATAATGTTGATATTAACCATTATATTAATAGTTACACATTTAATTATATATTTTTTAATGTATATATAAATCGTATAACAATACATATAATCCAGAATATTATCCTTGGTGGTGAAAAAATAATGTATTGTGACTAGATTTTAATATTATTTTTTATGATCTATATTGAAGTACTATAGGAAACTATAATGATTAAAATCAACATACACAAGTGTTGAACCATTTCACCAATGATGCATGGTACTTCTATTAGGATATTAATAACATGGACATTGTTTACAATATCTAACTATGAAATGTATAGTACATACTCTAAAATGTACCTATTGTTATTGTTTTTTCCCATGTTTTTTATAAGACATCATTATATGTTGACATGTTCTTATGTGTCCTTGGATTAAAAACAATCTATAATAGGGTACTGTCACAATTTAAAATTGGGTGTTTCAATGTTAAATTTTAGTATTTATTAATACAAATGTCTAAGACATCATGTTGTATGAATTCTCCATGGGGAATATAGTGTTTATTTCTTTATGATATATTCATAATGATAGAACATGTTTATCTTTATCTTATTACATCATGTTATTTCATGTTTATTTCTTTTCATTTAATTTTTTTATACATATTATTTTTCATTTTATTTATTATTATCTATCAGAAAATATATAATTTTAACATATTTTTCAATAAATTTCATTATTAACTACTCAAACTATTAATACACTTTGAAAATTAGATTTTAATTATAGTGTCATGTGTTTGCATGGGTGAGGTACAAGTTAAAAAAATGAATAAATTATATTTTTTATTTTATTATAATGAACCCACCAATGAATACCTAACCATATTTTTTGAGTCAACCAGCATTAGGTCACGCCTAGGGAAACCCCTTAATCTATTAGTGAATTGTAATCCCATATTTTTTATCTATGAATCCTTGATGTTTTTTTCCATTATTATTGTAATACACTGGGCTAAATATATAAATATATCTATTATTTCTATAATATCAATATTCTGCCCACCAGGCCTTGGAATCTCACATTGTCTAAGCACCACGATCTAAAAAAATTTCTAGAATATATTTCAAATTATTAAATGAAAAAATGGTCTCTACTTTATTCCCTTATTCAATTATTATCCTCTATAAAATGAATATTATAACACAATAGGTCTAAATACATAGGCTGCATCTAGCTTTCCCACTCCTTAAAATACTCATGTATGCTCTCATTCTATCATATCAAATGAACGAAGGGAATGTTCCATATCCACATGTACCTTTACAGCCCAACATAAATCAACCTCGGGTACTGTATCATTTAGTCACCATCATCGATGTCAATTTCCCCACATTCAACCACATGCACAAGTTCATTCACATATCGCACTAGCTGGGACACAAGGATGAATTTTTGAACCCACTAAAACAATGGTGAAAGTTAAATATGATAATAAACCATACCACACCTCTAATGGATATCAAAATAACTGATTATATTCAATGATATATTTCCTCCCATGATAATTCATTGTAATATTCAACAGGAGCAAACACATAGGATGGTAATATCTCCCAACATGAACTCCAAGGTATTGTGATGTTTATTAGCATAATATTTTTGTTGTATCATGTCTATCCACATATTCTAACACATAACCTAGACCTTATCAATCATAATATTAAACATCCATGGATAAAAAAGAGATGTATCACTAATCTCAGTCCACCAAAGTTGTGTCCTACAGGGTCTCTCTTAAATGTCCCCAAATTATTCGATTCCAATTGTAGTGTGATAAATATTATTATATGAAAACAATACCAATGTTAAATGGTCATTCCAACTTTGGTTAATTTATAGCATGTAGGAATTTTCTACATCATCCAAATCAGGGAAACTGTACTCTTTCTCCTATACAGTGTAAAGGTGGAACAAAATAATAATAAATATCTTCATATCAAATTCCTCATGCATGAATCTCACCAATTGTGACATAAAGAAAACATCACAGTCTTAGAAAATCATTGAGGTTATCCCGTTGAGTCTAAAGATATCTCACACATATAATTATTCCATACTCTCCAAAAAACTCTTATACCTAATGGTGATATTGTAATTAATTCAACACTAACCATGACAGAATCTTTACACTCACTACCTATAGAATTCATGTTACAAATAACATGGATACTCCTTCACATTTCTAATCTAGGATATTAAAAGGTCATATCAATCATGATGGACTCTAGTTCTCAAACTTCACTTACTGAAACTTTGGACACCAAATGACATAAATTATGAAGATAAACTAAATGCTATCCCATTAAAACAACTAATGATTTTCCCTATTCATATTCCCTAAATATACATTTACAGACAAATTAAATGTGTGAAATTCCATCATCAATTTCTTTCACATTTTAACTGGAACCACCATTCCTCCTTACAAACGAATAAATTGAAAACATATATTATAAAATTTATATCAAGAATATATTTATGATATTTGGTTATGAACAATCTTAATGTAAATGTCTCCAAACTGAGTCTCCCCCACATGCAATTGAAGAAAATGATTCACCACCACTACCTATAGATAATTATTACCCCTATCCTCAATTATGGTAAACTGAAAAGAGAGAAATTTCTCAAATTCATACTCCTCCAAGAGTGAATGGGAGTTACTACTACGTTCATCGACAACCATGTTTTCCTTACTGTGATTATAGAGGAGAATGACCTCAAATCGATATAGAAAGTAAATCCATAACCTCTATCTTAGGATCTTATCACAATTCATGAAGATATTCAAGGTATTGTGATAGTCTAGGTAAAAAAATAACTCTCCCAAAAGTTTTTACCTCCATAAATCTGAAGATCATATTATCGCTTCCATTTCTAGGTCATTAATTATGTTGGTCTACTTGTGGGGTCTCAACTACCACAACCAATATTCCATCAATTCATGTATATTCATCAATTCAGGTATAGATCTAGAGGAATCAAAATACACTAGATAATCCACTCCCTTTTCTAGAATAATAAATGTATGAGAACTATTCATCTTTACCCTCAACTAATTGAAATCTCTCTAACATTACTCATTAAGGTAAATTTCCTCCCATTTTACATCAAGTTTATAAAGAGGTAACTATCCTAGATAATTCTTCCATGAAAATCATCAAATACCCCCCCACTAATCTATGAACCCTCTACATATTTCACAATCTCTTTTGTGGACCTTAAGAAAGTATTAGAGAATTATTGATTAGGCCCATGACAAATCTTGGATTAGATATGAAATTCCTGAGGATGTGAACCTATGGGATCCAAAACTTGATATTCAAGATTTTAATATAAATTTGTTTATCTAGGAGTAAGTCTCTTGCTATCTTCAGGTTTTCTACCTTCTCCTAATATAACATAGACTATAAATGACTTTTTAATCAATAAGAAAATTAAACAAACGATCCATGTTTGGATTAAAGATCTATTTTATTAATGGAATATACACAGTGGTGGAAATTAATGAAATTGAGAGGCATTATTTGGAACTCATAGTGTCCATAGTTGAGTAATTATCCCAACAATATAATATTATCTTCATAAAAACCATACTGGTTGTAACGAGAATAATGACTAATCATTGAGGACTATCTCATTACTTGAAAATTTAAAAATAGTTCATAAATACATTGAAATATGAACTAGTACATTATTTTTTCTCAATATTGGTCATGATAATGAATACATAGTTTGATGATCCCATCAACCTTTTTTCACCAAAAAAATCATCTATTCTTGAGAGGAACCAATATGTTTAATAAAACCCTACCCACAATGGGCCTATAACTATATTTATAGACATCAGAACTTGGTTTTGGTCATTTGTTATACTAACAAAGGTATTAAAATTTATCTTCTATGTTCATTGATGCAGAAGACCATCTCCCACCTTGTAGGATTCCACATAATGTTCATAGGGAATACATTAATAAAATACTGCACTATCAAAGGAATCTAAATGCTTGATGTGATTTATACATAGAGGAAAAAACTAACCAAATTATGGGTGATGGGATGAATCCTCCTTATCAGATATCCCACTCACTCATACATGGAATCTATTTCACCTTTATAGATTATATGATCCTATCTATCTTAATGAATCAGAGCATACGACGATCAATGTCAATTCGCGACCCGACAATGCAAAACTAGTCCATATAAAAGATTTTGTCATAATTATTCATAATTCAGAACAAGAGTCCCCACACTTACTCTATACACCAAAACATTAGCTTGAACTATCATAAGATAAGTGATATCAAAGAATCACACATAGTTGGAACATCAAAAAAATATTATTCACTATGACCATAATAAGGAGATGTAGATCTCACACAAGGGATATGGAAATGATAGAGTAACTTGAATCTTGGTCTAATAGTATAGTAGAATGTGTAAAATAAATATAAATCATACCCTCTATCATCTTCTGATCCACTATTCATATGTATTCATGTCCTGTTTCTACCAGTGGCCCCAACCACCAGATCATTATGCATTACATAGGATGCCTGGTGGTGGTGGTGGGATTTTCTCATAGTCTCTATCTACAAGAAGCACATCCTCTAAGGGCCATAACAATTATTCTCTGAGAACTACTAACTATGGGTACACCCATGACACATCTTTGAGAATCCTAATCACATCATTTTCTCTATAATGGAAGACCATCTACTACATTTCTTCCCTCATCCTCATAATAGTCCATGAAGTCATTTTCAATGTGACCATTCCTATTACATGAATAACAACACCCCTATCTAGGATTCCATGGTCCATTGTGTGTTCCTTATGTCATATAACCATCTTATTGATTATTATAATGTGTTTATATCCTATTCATAGACCCCAAAATCTGTTACCAGCCATCCATTTCAGATGATTCAACCCTATATTTCCAACATTCAACAACAGCTGTTGGACGTCCCACTACTAGAAATATATATATTACTAGATAGCACTCCAGAACACCTAACTCATTAGAGAGACATAATGAGACCTTGAAAGGGGGTATTTCTCATGGTATTACCTTCTCATACTTCCTCACTCATTATAACTCATATGGAACAATGTTGAGGGAATATATTTTAAGTTCAAAAAACCTCAAGGAATGCTCAGATACTGAAATACTACCCTTATATCACTCTACAAGATCCTCAATGTAAAATTACATAATTATTGTGGGGTATTACTCTAAAATAAATATATTTAAGATGTAAGACCATGAAAGTGATTACTCATCAATAATTTTCACGACTAGAGTCAACTGATTACCTTTTACTCAATGGATAAGACTAATTTCTATCACATCCATATAATCATTCTGGGTATTCAAGATCCCCAAGACTCAGATAAAAAAATCAAGGAAATTCTATACATTTTGGAGATCTATATCTCTATTTTATGCCATCATCCTACGATTATAGAAATCACAAGGTAGGATAAGCATGCAAACATATGAAGCCTTACCGCCATGTACAATATGTTACTTGAATTGTGGGGGTTATGCTACCTCCTGCCTTAGGGGAAAGTCTATGATAGATGGAACCTAAAATTAGGCTTCATCACTTTTATGATCATCATCATGATCCTAAAATAGAACCATGTTTGAGAATCACAATGAATCAATCCTTAATGTAATCATGATATACTATGATAAGCTGATTATATATAAATGGGGATATGAATCAAGTAGAAATGTCAAAGGACTCAATATTATATGATTCATGAACCATGTTTCCTACTACAAATATATTTGTATGTGGAGTTAATTGGTCAGTTCTTATATTTATGGTGTATATAATGGTTGACATCCACACTAGATTTTGGTTTCCTATACTAATATCCACAACCTAGAACTTCCAATACATTTTACTGATGTTTCCAATCAATCCTAACCATCGATCTGTATATAATCTGACATGATGATAAACAACCATTAATAGCACCCTGTAACATGCCAACCCATCGAGGAACACCTTTACAACCAAATATCAGACTTTCATTACAAAATTTCTCCCTCTAAAGTCTAAGGGATGGAAAAATATACCTATAAGGATGAAAAATTGATTCTTTTTCGAAGTGTACCTATATGCACACACCTAACCGTCTCTATGAATCCATAAAGATGAATAAAATTTTTTTCTTACTACAAAGAGTATATCAGTGCATGGAATAATATATAAGGAATGAAATTAGATCACATCACAAAAACAAACAATGTATGAAGGGTAAAAATAGACACCCAACCAGAAAAGAAGTCAAAACTTGGTAACAACTAGAATAGAAAATATTTTAAAGATCCTAACTCCTAATATCTATGATAGTCAACCATTTGTAGTCAATGCACCATCTTACGATTATTATCCACTATAATCACTATTTTTCATTCTATCGTCTTTATAAGACTTGAGACATGTCTACAAAGCCAACAAATGATTCAATATATACATACCTAGTAGGATGCACTAAAACCTGAAAAGAAGCGATAGAGAGATAAAATAATATTCTACTAAACCTAAATCATGAGTGAAATGATATCAAATTGACAATCCTAGATATATATATATATATATACTTTAAGGAAACCCAAATTAGAGAGAATTGGGATCTTCATCTCACATCCAATCCAAAGTTGATGAGTACGCCTATAAATGTATTAGTTCATCACTGATTCCCATAATCAAATTTAATATCCCAAAAATAATTAGGGATGGTCCTTCCCCTTACAAATATTCTCCAAAGATAACAAATACATGTTATGAGGAGAAAATCCTCCCCATAAGTACTGAAAAATGGAGGAGTACCCCACTATAGATTGGGATCATTTTTTATACATAGGTGAGTGTGAAATTAATTAAATAATAAATTTTGGTGACTTCTTCCCTTTTGTGACATGGATAACCATATGAATATAGAGAGGACACATTTACTAAATATTGAAATACAATCTTATCCAGAATAGGGGTTATGGGGGACTCATTACATAGTTCAGCTAGGGTATAACAACCCCATTGACAGGGAAACCACACATTGGATAGGGGAGTACTATCTATACTTTTAATATCTACAATTATCCAACTGAATTAGTAACATCGTCGAGTAACACCTATAGATATATCCTACTTTGGAAAAAATACCATTATACATAAAAAACCCCAAAGAAGGACACCGTCAAATTCTAACTAAAAAATCATAATTTTAGGCTACTTATTGTCCAAAAAAATAGTTAAGATGAGAGTGATAAGTGATATAAATGATTCTCATTGGCGTATATGATGAGTAAGGTGTCCATAAGGCATTCAGACCTACTATGTTGTATTTTTGTGTTCTCCCTATAAATTGAAAAGTAATTCGTCTCTACATAAATGAAATTTCCTTTTGGATGCATGGTGGGTATGTCCACCTAGGGTACTACCATGCGTCGCAACTAATGTCATGTATTCCTACAAGTGTAATGTTGTTCTAAGTGTGTCTATCAACACAAGACCCTGGGTGTATGTGGTTGGAAAACATCTTGGATGCCTAGGTAAGTTAACATGGAGTGTAGTCCACCTATACATCATGTTATATTTGACTTTTCTTACAATCATAACATTTATTCTTGGGGAATAAATGGCATGTGTTCTTCTTGACTACACATCATGTATTCCAGTTTTCATAGTCTAAACAACTAATTTACCACAGGTCTCCAAATATACTACCACCATGGTTATTTATTACACATGAACACTTGGTATTGACAGAAAAAACCTCCAATAATTTATTCACAGACTCTAATGGATGTAAATTGAAATTTTATGATCCAATATTATTCTGAATTTCCACCTATGAACCATGTCTCTTCGCAATTCTTCTTATCTTTGTACTACATTTGTAATAAATAACTAATTAATAACAAATAATGTAATTGTATTTATAGATTAGTGATTGGGTCATCATTCACACATCTACTATGAATTAAAGGGTTCAATAACTCTATGAATCACACTGAATATTATGAACCATGACCCCATTGGTGAACAATAAAGAATAGAAAAGACACATATAGGAAATCCATAATAATAGGGTGAATCCTTTATTTTTCATGCACTATTGGCCAAAAATCACATTATTCTGGTTAAAAATGGTGAAATCCTATCATAACACGATTAAATAAAATATACAATTTAATTCATTTAATGTTCTCATGTGAAGTTTTTGAAATGAAATATAATATATAGTAGAGACAAATCCATGATTAAATATTTTATCAACGATTTGAAAACCCAAATAGATTATTCATACCTTGGTTAAGGATTTATTATAGTGAAGATTGTGTTTTCATGAAAAGGACGTGACCCACTATATATAATACTTCTCAATCTACATTTATATGATCATCATTCATCCGGTGGTTATGATTCTCCAAAAATTATCACTCTAATCTTCCACTAAGATCTTTAAATGGTTATGCTGATATCCCTTTGAAAATCATAGTTATATGATTTTTATATTTGATTTAAATTATATTATGATAAAAAATAGATTAATTTTTTTTAATTAAACACATTGTTGATTGGATTCTTCAACTGGATCACTGGTTGAAACCAATCATAGGTCATTTCTTTGGCAGACAACGCATTTTGTAATAAACTGTGGTATCAAATTTCTGATGTAATGAAATATTTCAGAGTTATTTTATTATTATTGATAAATTGCATGGGGGTGATGATAATATATTTCATATTTTTATAATATTAATTTTGGGATCACTAGGGCTCAGTGTCTCACACCATCATAGAAACAGTATTTGAATATATTACATAATGTATTTCAAACTATTATAAGTAAAATAGGTATCTATAACTGAAAAAAATCAAATAAATTAATAACTATTGATACACCTCTAAGTTATAATAGTTCAAACATCAGAACATAAAGAACCTTGATTATTCTTGTGATCATGAACATAAACACATTATATCTTTACATCTTGATAAAGAGTTATTTATTACAGAAATTATGTTATGTTATTTTAAAACCACTAGCCAAAGTGAAACCCCAACGATCAACATGAAAAGAATTGATAGAGAAAGATATCAAAACAAAAAACAAAATTTATTTATTATTATTGTATTAAATTATTTTTTGAATTAATTTGTGATAATTAGGTACCAATCTAGGAACATAAATAAATAAATAGTTTGTTTCGTACAAACAATGATAGTCACCCAAAATTAATAAGATAAACCATCCACATGTTTCAAGTAATATGAGTTTGGGAATCAATGAAATTAATATCACTATGACAAAATTTTAACAATATGTATTAATATTTACATTATACGAATTATATGGTTAGATTAAATAATTTATATAAAGAAGAAATATCCTTTAAGAATGATTTGTACTCCACTATCAGTTTTCTTCTTTAAAAAAATCATCTCCTTGGACCCTCCAACATCCTCTAGAGTAATATATATTACCCAATCTATTTTACTATAATGTATAATATATAAGAGATATTATTTTTTTGTTTTATTTATATAAAAAAATTAAACCACTCGACGTACACACAAATAGTCACCTTCAACTGAATGGAAGATACGATATTACTGTATGTTTTTTTTATGTTTAACCTAACGTCCCAGAAAAAAATATAATCTATGATTTCCCAAATGAGATCCTTATCAATAGTAAAACCATTTAAAGATAAAATATTCTCATGTGGGATATAAAATATATTAATTTATAAAATATATTAAATTTGGAATCATGCTAAAATAAAACAAATCATTCACTCTAAAGAGAAATCCATATAAATATATATATATATATATATATATATATATATATATATTTAGATGAATATATAAAATTAATGGATTAATTACATTACCTCCCCCCTTAAATCATAGTAATCCAAAAAATAATATATATATATAGGTTGGGGTATGATGTCTGGATATTCCTCACAAGATCCAAAAATCAGTCATTCTCTATCCCATAGTGCCAAATTAATCATTCCAATAGAAGTTTCCATCCAGTTTGGATCATATCATGATATCTCTCAATACCAACAAAGTAATTTAAGATATTTTCATTTTCATTGATGTTATTCTATACCTATATAATAATGTGCGATGGGTCATGAATGTATCTCCTCAACTATGACCATGGATGACTTCATGAACATAGACTATCTAGGGGGTAATCACAAATGGTATGAAACCTCACCAAACATGTATAACATATCAAACATCTTAATAATGATTGTGGATATCTTGTATCCCTATCCAAATGTCCAAAATCATCATCATTGGGAGACTCTTATGATGACATACATTCCCTTATCAAACACTAATATAAAATGATGTTGATATATGTTTGATTTTTGATATTTATGGGTTTTACTCAAACACTCATAGATGACCTAAATCATCTCTGTCATTTCTTACAATATCTACATCCCAACAACAGACATCTCACTAATCTATGTCCTATATAAGAGTGGCCATAGGTTCTTCTATGTAGGGACATTTAATGTTTATTCTTAGAGTAGAGTGGTAAATATTGTTAAAAGAAACATCTACTAGTTGAATGTGATCCTCTCATATCTAGATGAAGTCTAAGCCACATTCTCTCTTCATATCCTAAAATACATGGACACATCTCTCAATATACCTTTCTATCTAGGGTTGAGGCACTTTTTCCATCCGTAATGGGGTCCCAAAATCCTCTTGTTGACCCCTTCAAAAGTATGATGTAATATGAGGATCATAGTAAAAGACAATAATTTTTCGTACACCATTATGATAAAATAGATTCAACATATATCACATACCAAAACACAATGAAAAACTTTGATTCGTAATGGAATTAACATAATAATTTTTTTTCTCATTAATAACATAAATAGAATTTTTATCATCCCACTATCTATGAATTACCCATAAAAAACCTATCTATATTCCATCCCATATCGACATTGGGATGTCAATATGTCGATTCATCCCCCACAGAACCTAATTATTAGCCATTACCTTGTGAATTGTGTGTCATTGAGATACAAAATTGGAAACATTATACCTCATTACTTCCAACCAGAATTCCAATAATATTCCATGTATATAATCTCCACATCCTTATGTGAAAGTATTATAGATGTATGAAATTCCATCATTACATACTCTCACAATGTTACTAGATAAACCACCCTTCCTTTAAAAAAGATTACATGCTCTCATCCATGTAAGCATACATATTTTGTACATCTTGGTGATATGTTGACATATAGAAACACATAGATTATTTATCAAAATTTGGACACAATGACATGTTGGAGATGTTGGGGAGTCATTACTATCGACTGTAGATACAATGCACCCATATCTTCTACCATAGTGAGCTTCAAAAAAAAAACTAATCTGAAGCGTCATCCATTATGTGGGAATATGGTCTCTTACTAAGGGATTATTATGACACATTTTCCTTCTAAAAAATATAGACTATATGAATTTATTTTCAAACAACAAAACTAAAAAACCTGTACAAATCAGGTTGATATGTCACCAAGTGAAGGTATAACTAAGAAATTTGTGGATTTTGATATATAATTAAACACTAAATTAAAAGATAATTCCTACACATGATAAAGATGAATTCAAAAAATTCTAAAAAACATTTAGCGGTGGCATAGCTCCCTTCAATGGGTGGCAATAACCTAAACGCATATGTGGTCACTTATTTCCTAATAGTCCACACATAATTGATCAAAGGTCAATGGGAATAAAAAAACAACATTTTCAATACAATCTTTTGGTTGCACAAAAATGAAACCACAAGCCAAATATAGAGTGAAATCCTCAATGTATATCATACACTACACAATATAGGTAAATGGATTACACTCCTATATCCAAGTAAACGAAGTGGTTGATATCATGGGAACAACTCCCATGAAAATCCATAATTTCCAATCCAAACCAAAAAAACTACCACCTTTGATATTATCTTAAGTGGATCATAAGATAGAATTAAAAAATTCATCCCAATGTCCTCTGCAAAAATATTCTCACACATGTCATTCCCCAAATAATTGTCCACAAATATTAAAAAACATCCACTTTTAAAATGTACCATAGTGATGGTTCTCTTGGTGTATGTCCAAAATCAACATCAAAGGGTATTAATTATCCTACTCTAACACAGAATATATGACTATATTAAATATAAATCCATAAATGAATTGGTCCATATACCAATGAAATATTATATTCCTATGATTCATCATTATGGTAAGGGAATTAATCACATGGAAATTAACCACGAAAAATAATAGGTTCTGATGAACTACTAGAATGTCATCCAAGGAAAATCATCCACATAAACTCTCAACTTAAGGTATCCATGCCTAATATCTTTAATTTAGAACCAAATAATTAATTTAAACTAGTCCAAAATATCATAAATCATGGTATGGGTTTACTTTTTCATTTTCATTAGCAGATATATATCAAAATATATAGAATTAATCTTCATGATATTGTATTTAATTTTTACACAAAAAAAATCTACTCAAAATTTGAACACACTGGGATTGATGAAATCATACTCTTGAAGGTATGAAAATTGCTCATTTAGATCCAATAGCTCAAAATTGATCACAATGGGATTGATGAGATCCATATGATTATACGATGGAGCATTGATTTCTCAGGTTGGTTCGGTGTGGCTCGCCTTTCGACGACGTTGGACTAGTGTGAGGCTCAGATCGGCATGTCTAAGACATTGTGATGACGGCGTGGTGCAGAGTGGCTCTAGCCATTCATTTTAGTCTGTTGCAACCAGGATCCATCTCTAGAATTCTTCTGGTGTGAGTCAGTGATATATCTGGAGTGGCTCAGTGGGGGGAGGTCCTTGACTCTTGGGTTCTGACATCACGGGGTCCTGCTTCCTGCAGGTCTTCTCTTGATGTTCATGCATTTTTATGGATGTGTTGATTTTCTGTATTTGATTTTGTGAGATAATTGTATCTTGTTTAAGGGGTGTTGTGGGGGGGGGGGTTTCATGTTTGGTGTTGAATGTGTTGATGTAGTGGTGGAATTCCATATTTTATTGGATTTCTTTTCTCCTTGCAATGATTGCTTTACCTTTGGGCTGTTGCTCAAGATATTGGTTATGGCTGCTAATATTTTTTGTTGAGTCTAGTGAAGTGATTATTTATGGGGTGTGTTAGATTTATGGTGTGATTTTCTTCAGGATGAGGTTTTTTAGTTCAAGGATGGATTTTTGGTGGCATGTGGTTTGAGGTTTGAGAGTCAATGCAACTGTATTCGCTTACCTGAATGGCTTCAGAGGAAGTTTTTGGGAAGAGTTTTTCTCCCAGTTATTTATTTCAGATTTGAATGTTTGAGATTGTAAAGATTTTCCATCGATTCCATGCATGTTCAGTAATGCATGGGACTACATTCCTGGAAGCGATGAGTAGGAGAAACTGTTTTAATGTTTATTATGCTGGTTGGAGCTCGTTTATATAGGCTTGAATGAGTTGTTTATTCTTAATCTTTTGTACCATAGTACATTTAATGTTATTTGGTCTTTAATGTCATGTATGGTTTCCCAATTTTTCAGTAAATGTTTTTAAATAATAAAAAATTAATTTTCAATCAGTTAGTCCCAATACAAAAATAAATAAAAATTCCATCCAAAGGGGGATGGGGTGTATGTCCTTCCTATGAGGAACACTATATCATTAAAATTAACTTTCCCATGCATAAAGGGGAACTTCATCACATCAATCCAATTGAATATCCTTTTCTATTGATGACATCCTATCTTGGAAAAAACTATGGTAAACTATTCCATACCCATGATGATGTTAAAATTATTCATGAAAACAAACATGTGGTCCCAATATAAGCTATATCACCAATGTAATTACTTGAACTGCCAATATATGTGTGATATTGAAGAATCTATCCCTGTATGAACCTATATTCTTACTTGATAAGATAAGGTTCAACTGGAATCTCTATATTCCACATGAGAGATGTGGATATGAAGTAATGGGTTTCACCACATGTTATAGGTACTCAAGAAATTTTAGTGATGTTTCATCTCATACATTGAAATATCTATTAAGAAACCTTGTCATGGACCTCAATAGCTAGTAACTACTCATGTCCTCAACATCAAACACTATTAGGTAGATATGGGACACGTAGTGGTTGTTGTGGAAAAATAATATTCAATAAACCACCACCAACATCTCTTTCCTTTGTATCTCAACATTCTCTCCATTCTGTATTGTATATATGGGGTATACCCTAACAATGAATGAGATATCATAGATTATAATTCTGAAAACATCATGTACATGCGTCCTATACTTTTCTACCATCCTCTTAATGTTGAATTTGTATATCATGATACATGTTACATTACTAATATCAAGGATAAAATCACCCCTCTCAAGGACGCCTGGATCTCCTATGAGAAAATGGGTTTTTGATACATATTCTTGATTCTAGGTAACTATATGTCTCTTACACCAAGATTATATTTAAGGATTACCACTAGAACTTATGGGTGACCCGATACTATGATTAACAATAACAACCATGTGAACCCAACATTCATCTAATATTAATTTCTCTATAAATTGATACCTCTCTATCACACATTCATATTTTATAAATTATACGAATACCACACTATAATGGACGTCTTTTTTATTTCCATGTTCCCACATCAATGTTGGGTAGTTTATATCACACACTGTATCATTGGACAAGAATGTGAGATAATTAAACATCATGGAATACTCAACAACTGACATATCAAAATGTTATAGATTAATAATCTATTATATCCCCACAGTGAAAAGAAATTATGTCATTACTACCCATAGAAAAACATCTACAAGTATTTCAATGTGGGAGAAACCTTATTGCAGGTCTATGAGATCATACTCCACCATACCCTTATTTCACATTAATGTAGGATTGCTGCTAAAATGAATATCTGATAGTCTATTATGGAAAAGAGTATGAAAATGAATAAAAAAGTAATATTCTAATCATCAAAAATATGATGGTTTGGCTTGATTTGAAACCCCAATAATCAATATTACTTGAACTCACATAACTTTCTAATCTTGTGCACAAATATTTTTCGAATGAATAATGAAATCAATTTTCCCACATAAAATTTATCCTATTTTTGGATAACTGGTTCAACATCTAGAAGACTCGTTCCCTGACATAAGGCCACATCGTTCATGTAATCAACCTCATAATCCTAGTTTGGTATCGTAAATTTATATAATTTTGGATACATCCTAATTTTTATCAAGAAGTAATCTTTTTATGTAAGATCACAATGGGAGATGACTCAAGAATAACATAAAAGTTAAAATGAATCAATACTATATGATGTATGTTATATTTGTTCATTTAAACTGATGCCTCTATATGCGATGTCAAAAAAAGATTTTCGGAGTCATGTTGAATGGATATGTTAACAAAATCACCAAAACTGGATTCCTAGGAATAAGAGAAATACATGAGACACTATTTCACCATTTCCCTATATTCTCAAACAAATCCTTGCAGTAATACTAACTCCAAACACAAACACAATAGAAATACCACCTTTGATACCACTCTGTTATGACCAAACCTACCATAATCTTCTTGGAATGTAGTAAGGTAATTGATACACACTAATCCAATGTTCAATAGTATAGGGGATAGAAAAAATAAAAGGGGAATAAAATAATAAAATGTGATTCCATAGTCTAGGTATCATTATTAATCTACACTAAAACTCCATGAAAATGTGTAGAGATATAGTAAAATACTGAATATCTAGAGTATAAACAATGCCTGTAATATTCTATAGGTTAGAATCAAGGTACAATAGTGTAGTACGCAATATAATGGGTAAAATAAACACCCATACTATGAAGGGATCCCAAAATAAAAATAACATGGAAAAATGTTGACTGAGGATTGCTTACCTCAAAAACCCCTTGTATGACCACAATACATTGACATCTCCTCTATGAAAATAATTGTTCCTCTAAAACCAGGTCTAGCAATATCACAACCCATCTACCAATTATATGTATATGTAAAAAACCTAGTGGTATGTTCCCTTATAGGGGTGAATGCAAATAATCCCTATATGATGTTTGAAATAAAAATAAGGTAGAATTAGAAATATATAATATTAAGATCATCCCATAATCATGAGGGAAATATATCCAAAAAAGATATTCTCAAAAATAAAACCAAGAGTGTAAGGGGGATCTCCGTATAATCTGAGTAGAGGGGCATACTCTTTAATACTACAGATTGAATGGTCGACCATTGAGGCCAAGCACAATATGAGTCCTCACGAGACTCTATGTAGAGGTGCTTACTCTTTACTATATTGGTCCACAGTTATGGGATCAATAACCCTCATGGGAACCAAACTTTATACTTGATCTCAACATTGGTGGTGTGTCACTCTATATATATAACAAATATAATATGATATTGTATGGGTTAGTACTAATTCTGCTTATTTAAATATAATGGGTGACACCATCTCTAGTTTGACAGGGCAATACTAATCGAGAAATATATCTCGAGACTAAACAATATCATTGCCAACATATTCGAGTCATTGAAGGAAGTGTAACAATTTTAACAACATTCATAAAATATATTATTCAAAAAAATAGTCCACCATCATGTACTACAGTGATATTTTCTTAGTGTTAGATACATATAGGACAACATCAATGTCCTGAAGAAAGAGGTACAGATGGTAGAATTTTATGATAAAGGTATATGGCGTGTACTTAGGGAGACATGAGGTTTGAACTATACTAGACCCCTATTCATCCCCTATTCTAAACAGAACACAATTTTCCTTTTATAATTACATGACATGGACAAGATGTAAATGGATTATATTGGCTTCCCCCAAATCCATGGCATGTACCCATGTATTCTGGCCATGATCATGTACAATTCCTTATTTCTATGAATCACAGTAGTGTCGAACTACGTAGTTGTTCCCAGGTAAAATTATGTCTCCTATTTTTATTGTTGAGTCAATTCCTATGTAATCATGGGGTACACACCAATACTACATCACTAGGTCACACAACCTCAATGTGTTTTACATGATGTGTATTGTTGAACTCTTATTGAATCCATATCCATGACAATAATGGGAAAAAACCACATGTGTTACTAGATTCCAAACCATCTATATTGGTATTTTCTAGATTTTTATGGACTACAGACATAACTCACTCATGCTGCATCAACCACCCTTTCCACCTCAATTTACATAGAGGAAAATGGTTATTTTGATGACCACACTGATCGTTAGAGGAGTAATTTTTACAATGTGATATACTCAAGAATCCATCCGTTCATGTCGCTATATTGAACACCAAATAAAGAAAATAATGAACTACATGTTATCTTCTATTACACATATGTTCTAACCTCATACTAGATCTCAACTAGATCATGCTCTTGATCCGAAACAAAAACCCGAGGTATTGATCTATCACATCATATAATGAAAGTAAGATTACTTTCAATCATGCATTTATCAGTCCACTGTATAAAGGTAAACACCATAAATGAAATTATAATGAGAAATTGTAGAAAATGTACAAAACAACCAATTTAGGAATGAATGCAGCTATTATTCAGACTTTTTTCCATTTTATTATCATAAAATATCTGATTTCAATGGAAAATTTGAATAAATACATATATTATTATAATTTTTTTATCATAAAAATTATAATAATCAAAAAATATGTTGAAAAATAATCTATTATTTTTGAATTATAAGTGGGAATAAAAAAAGAAATGATATTCCCATCAACATGTTTAGATAAACCATTTACTAACAATGGATAAATTCAATTGTTTCTAGGGGAAAATTTCATTGGTAGAGGAAAATAATTTAAAGAACGGCCATTGATCCTCAATAATTTTTCTATTATCACTAACCCCTTATTTAAATCCCATATGCACCATTAGGATATATAGATAACCCTAATAAATTTACATATAGGATAATTTATATGTAATATTTTTTTGGGGTATTTAACAAAATTATTTATAAAATTATTTAAATTAGATAAGGCACCTACTAATGGATTCCTTCGAATGAATTACTAACTCTATAAAACATTATGTCATGCCTAAGATAAAACCCCAATTTTTGGAAACAACTACTGTCAATAATTTCACACTATATGTCCCTAAATACTTGTAAACCAATATGAACATAACAAATTTTCATGTGTGGTTTAATATATATTATTTTTTTAATATATTAATTATAGGGAACATTGATATTCAAGCACAACTCCAACTCTGGGGAAAATAAATAAATATATAAGGGCATATTCAAAGGAGTAAATAAAAAAGCTAATGTCATTAGTACGTTGGTTTTAATATATTATTTGAAAATGGGCATAAAAATAATTTCATGTTTAGGTATGTATTTAGATTCATCTATTCATTTTATTTAGAAGCATACAAGGAAAAAATAATTGAAAATGTAAATATATTCATATTATGATGGTAAACTATCTTTTACCTTGTCTGGTATATGATGAAAATGTTTGTATCACCTTAATTGTAATATATTGATTATGATTAACATGAAGATGTCATAATAATATTTACAAAGTGGTAAATTAATTTAATGGGACACATTCTACTTACAGTGGGGATGGAACACCTTGTGATTTTGGAATATTTATTTATTAATATAAAAAAATGTTCAATATATTTTTTCACATGAATAACCAAAATAAAATTATTCATTTCATATTAGAATAATATTATTATTAAAATTTATTAATATTAAGACATCTAGCAAATAAAAATATGGAAATGATTTAGATATTCATACAGAAAATTATAAAGAACAATTAATGTTTTAAATTGCATTTCTTAATTAAATATTCTTTATTTATATATTTTATATTATTCTAAATGAAATTTTTATAAATAATAGTACATAAAATAGACTTAATTAAACCTATATTTTTATTATACATGTTAATATAACCATATAATTATTTTTCTATTTTTTTAAAATTATTAATTTTTAGGTAAATAGGGAAAATGTGTTGATTTTTATAACTAAAATAATGTATTAATTTGTTAAAAAATAATATTTATATAAACACTAATTTTTATAATAGAAATAAAATTATATATAAATATAATCATAATTTATGAAACACATGTGAAATGTTTTGGAAAATTTTGATTTCTATTTCTCCAAAAAAAATATTTTTAATTATTTGTACAAGAAATTGGACCTCTTCACTAGTGTAAATTAAATTTTAAAAATGGAGTAAATATTGTATATTATAATGTTAAAATTATGTTAAAAATAAAATTAAATGTTTTTCAAATAAAATTATTTTTATAATGATTAGTGTCAATGACCATGATATTTGAATAATAGTTATAATCAATAAATTTTTATGTTATTTTGGTGTATATTTTTTAAAATAAATTAAATTGATATATAACTTATATTTAATTGGAAATTTTTTTATATGAAATTTATATAAATGTATTAAACATTAACTTAATTAGTAATCAAAACTAACACTGATTAGAACACTTAGCACTTGAAGCATCATTTATTTATACAAAAATGTTTTTTTATTATATTATTTTTTATATTTAAAAGTTGATTTTATATTTTTTAGATATTTATTAAAATTATATATATATATTTATTATTATTTATCATTACTTAATTTGGAAATACTATTTATTTTATATATATTTTTTGAACATAAATTACTTAACCAAAACTTGTAACCAACGAAAAAACAAAATGGTATAGTATAAAAATATAATTGAAATTGAATCATTATATTTAAAACACATCAATCAACATGAATAATAGAGAATTTATAGACATTATAATTTTCCCCTAATACCATTATATCAACCATTCAGATAATATGACCATTTAATAGAGACATACAATTACTAAAATGTAATGTGTAGATATAAAATTTCTAGCATATTGACATATAAAATGGGGTTAGAAATTCCAAATAATGGAAAACCTATACTTATAAATATCATTAATAAAAAATGAAAATAATCTATTACTTAAATACACTACCACATTCAAATTCCTCTCTTGTATATTTTTTAGTTTACGTCTTACATTTACAAGGATATTTTCGAGAGAATTATCATTTACACAAAGTGAGTATTTCTTTTTCCAAATTCATTTATTCTGAATGAAACTATTCAAACAAATTATAAAAAATAATACAAAAAATGATAATTTTTGAAATTTTTTGATATTGAATTTGAAAAAAATCATCAACCATTTCCTTCAACTATGAAAAAAATACAACATCAATCATGTGAATATTAAAAAAAACAACCTCTATAAATGGGTGTGGTTCATCATTCAAGACCACTTCTCAATGATGGAAATGTGGATTTTTTTAAGTAGTATTAATTTAATATTTTAAAATTATTATTTAGATATTAATTTTTTTTGTATACCTTCATTTCATCTTATTTTATCGGTAATAGAAATGATAATCATGTGCCATTGTGGGTTACAACCTGCATGAATGATTTTTTTTTCATCCACCAATTAATTAGGATACTTCTAATAATTAAATAAATAAAATATTTATTATATTATACACATTAGAGATATCATAGAATAATTATATTAATATTACAAAAAAATATCCCCTCATTAAATCATTATATCATGCTCTTGTGTAGGTCGGGTCTTCCAACCTACTTTAATGATGATAATATATATATATTCCAAATGACTATGGAATATTTAGTAATGATAATATAATCTAATAATAATGAACATAAAATGATATATTCATTTTTTAATAGATCTAATGTTTTTCAATATATTTATCAATGTATCACCTTTTTTTCAATAAAAATTCCAAAACAAGTTTTTCCAAAATTTAATTTTCACAAATAATACCTCTATTATTCAGTAAATAGAAATGGGATATTGTGAACCATTAAAACATATTGTTTCCATTAATTTTATAAATCACGAATGGATTATATTTTTTTCAATTAACATGAATATATAATTCTATTACAGAACTAGTATGAAATATCATATTAGAGTTTCATGTACCTATTAATGAAAAAAGTAACTAGACAATTAATATATGTGTAATAAATGGTTAGAAATAATTATTATAAAGGAAAACATATATGATTATTTTTTAACTAGGTTATTGAAAGTGTTATTTTTTATCAAACTTGATAGATACCTCATGTCAATGGGGGACTAATGATAATGTTTTTCAACCTTATTTCATTTCATTTAGTAATGTTTAGTTCTTTGAAAAAAAAATCATTCAACTATATTTACAAATAAATATTTTTAAAATCATATAATGAATATATTTATTTTATTTTATTTTATTTTATTTTCAATCCTTCACATTCAATGTGTTTTTATTAAAATTCTCCATTGGTTTTAATGGACATTGATAACGCATACTATCTTTAATTAAGTTATGAATATTATTTTGACCATATTTAATCAATTCTTGTGTTCTTCCATAATAGAAATATGTTATTCCTTATTTTTTATTTCACTCTTGGGAAAATTAATCATTAATTCAAATACATTTCCATGATGATTTTCTTCACAAGAAAACTATAACTTTTTTATGAAATTCTTCCATTCACTTTAATAATGATTCACTTCCATATCCAGATTTTAACATCCCTTGGATGTTATATGATATATTTTGATATCTATTTAATTTTTATTTAATTTTAATATCAGTATTAACATCCCATCAATTTGAAATGAATCTTTTTTGAAAAAAATTCCTAACAGACTCTTTTTATAATGGTATTTTAAATAATTCTAATTTTCTTCTTTTATTGATCTTATGTTTTATTTTCCACGCTAAACTATGAATAAAAAAATTTATTTCACTTTCCTGTATCAAATAATTAATTTTAAAATAAAATTTAGAAAAAAATTCCACATAACATTTTTATATATTTTTTTGAGACCAAACATGTAACTTCTTCTATTAGAAGAATTGTAAAAACATTTTCTAAAAAACTATATTATATATTATATATTAACATTAGAATTACTCACCAAATTTCTCTATCTAGTGTTATAAATTTATTTTCTATAAAATTTTACATCAAATATTTTTTAATAAGAAATTAAATATTCTAGTATTTTTCCAATGTAATATATTTATTTTTAATGGAATTATAGTTTTAAATATTAGATTATAAAGAAATAAAATATTAATTAATAATTCATTAGTTTTTTAGGATGAAACTAAAAATACGTAAAATATATCTCTTACAAAATATTTTTTTATTAGAAGTTTAAACTTTAAAAATTTGGACATTACTCAATGTATTCATTTTCTTAATATATTTTATTGGTTTTCATGCATTTAAAAAAATGTTATTCTTGTTGATTTTCAAATGTTATTTATCAGATTACCTAAAATGGTATCATTTATCTATGTCAATGTATTTTTTGTTTCTCATAACAAACTAGGGATACATTTTTATAAAATAACCCAAATTATATCTCTAGATATCCTATGGAATGTTATTTCATTTTTTCATTAATCTCAACTATTTTTTTATGTGTTAGTTGTTTCATATTCCAATGGAATACGATTTTTTAGATGATTTCTATTATTATAGTTGGTGTCCTATATAGAACTATAATATTTAATTAATTTTTATATATCATGAGTTCCAAAGGGTAAACAAGTGTAATATTCCCTAGAAAATGTTACAATGGAAGTTTACCTGGGCAAAATTGTACAAGAAATGATTATCCCTTATAAAAGTGATAATTAGAGGATAATTAAAAAATAAATTGTACATTGGAGAATTATTTATGAAAAAATATAAAAGGGAGGATTATCTAAGTACCATAATGTGCACATATGTTGTAAGACCAATCTTATGGATGAAGTGGTCATATGGATAAGACCAAGAAGGTGTGTCGGTGATTATCAAAATCCTACCTTGTGATGAATGTCTTGGTTGGAATACTTGAAATATAAAATAAATTTATATATTTATACCATGGACTTATATAAAAATAAATTTTCTTATATTTTTAAAAATAGATCATTTTTCTTATTTCATGAAACCTCGCTCTTTTTACATGATCTATGCTTATTCATTTTAGATTTCATGTTCTTTTACCATGAAATATATATAAAACATGTTTTTCCGTGTTCTATTTCATATTATATTACCCTTATAAATAACTTGGTAATGTTTTTATGATATCACCCTTTATGGAATATTGATAACAATTTTTATACTGAGAATTTAAGCTAATCCCTTTTTTAGTATTCCCTTAAAAAGGTTGTGAATATCTGTATAACATGTCATAGGGGTAGTGGGGTTTCTTTTTTGGTTATATTATGAGGACATGTTAAGATGTTTTATTATGCATATTCTATATAACGTTTCCTCAAAGACACATAATCCTTTTTCAAATTATTCATTGATTATTTATAAAATTACAATATTTTCTTGCAGATATTTTTTAATATTAATGTTGGTCCATATAACATTTAATTATGAACAATGCCTTATAAATATGTTTTATATCAACAACTATGAGTGTAGGTATGGGCTCCATAGTTGGTATTATTGTAGTGTTTTACTATTTTAGGAATTATTTAAATATTTTTTAGTACTACTAAGATATTGTATTAGCTAGTAGATCATATTATTTATAAAACTATTAATCCTATGACTACATGATTAGATCAAATTTTAGGTGATATCATAAAATTTTGTTGTTCATTTGAGTATATTTATTTCCAAAAATGTAAAATATGTTTTGGATACTATAAAATGGATTCAACTATATCATATGTACACCTAGGAGTAGTCATCCTGGAAAGGATACATAAAAATTAACTTGATATTTCTTTGGTTCTTGAACATTAGTTATAGGATTGTAAATATGGATGTAAAACTCATGGGGATATCCTTCATTCTCTCAAAATTTCATTACATAACATTAAATTTTGTTTTTGATGCAACATGTTGATGTAATATGTTGAACCGAGACCACATAATTTTAGAGATAGTTCTTAGAACCATTACATTTTCATAAGATACAACGAATATAATCCCAAAAGGCCAGTATGTTTAGTATTATTGGTAAAATTTCTTTATACAAGAGTCTTACATAACATTTGGAATACACAAATAAAAATAAATTTTTTTATCAAACATTTTTTTATGAAGGGAACACTTATATATAAATTATAGTAGACATATTAGATTCATAGGGAAATGTAACAAAGTATTGGTGATTTCAAAAGATTATAAGTGTATAATTACAATGGAAGGAATAAATAATCATTGATAATAATCTATATGGAAAGGTTAAAAAGTGAAAACATGAAATTTAATCAATAAATTAAGAACTAAGTGTGAAAAAAATATGTTATTGTAATAAAATAAGAAAATATTCCATGTAATCAATAAAATGACTCTAATAACTAGACATGGAATAATTAATATAACTTGGTGAATAAATGAAAATAGATGTGATTAAATCATTAAACTAGTAATAAAATTTATACATATATTTTTTTATTGACAAAATCTCATGGGTAGTAACAATTGAACATTGAATGGTGGAAAAGATTAATTACTATATGCCATTTTTCAAATGTATATGGTAACTTTAGCATCATGAAATTTCACAATAAAATTTTAAAAATACTAGGTAAAAACTCATTTAGCTAATTCCAGATCAGCAATTCCACTAATGATATTGTTGATCCATAGAGGGTATATCTATAATCAAACTACAACTATGATATACCATTCCAAACCAATCATCACATAATTAATAATCTATTCAATTTATATACAATGTGATTTATCATTCTGTATCCATATTGAGTAAAGGATTTGTATTTATCATTATTTCCCTAGATAATAAACTAAATTACAATGTAAACACTGTATATAAAAATGGTATACATTTTAGCATGTAATGAAATCCATTATATTTTATGTGGAGGTTTTTGGGAAATTCCATGTCTAGTGATCAACAGAAAATAAATATTTAAATGGAAATTTATGCACATTACAAACAAATTAAAGAAGTTAATTTCAATTCATTTTGTATTTAAAATGATCATAAACCATCCATAGAAATAATTTAAGGGTATAAACAAAACATATACTCATTATATTAAGAATAATTGTTTGTTTTCATTAATGAATATAATTAGCATAAAAATATCATTAAATTGTTTTTTAATTAAATATCATTTTAATATTAATATTTGTTAAAAAAAAATTGAAAATAAAATAAAGAAACATATTTTTTAAAAATATAATTGTAAAACTAAAATTTAAGATTCACGTAATTTATTTTCATGTCAGCAGGTTATTTTGTAAATTGTGCAATGAAAAGGTAATTTTCCGGGTTAAAAAAAAAGAAATTATTTTTATTCAGAAAGAGGATTGAAAATTCAGATGAGAAAAACTAATAAATAATAATGGGTAATAATTTATTTAACTAAATCATTTTTAAATGGTTAATTTGATTTCATTTTTTTATTCATTATTATTTTTGAAGAAAACATGTTTCTGACAGAAAAGTTAATTAAAATCATGTTTTTATGAAAACAATTTCTAAAACAATTTCAATACTAAAGAGTATAAAATTTTATTATTAAATGAATATAATTATTATTAAATATAAGTGAATAAATTTAAATAGTTTACTAAAAAATGATAAAAAAAAATTTCCTTCATGGGAAATCCATGTTTATACAATCATGAATAAAACGAGAATGAGATCTAAACCTCTGAAAATATCACAATATTTAAATAATATTATAAAATGAATATATAATGTCTATAAAATATAAATACATAGAAAATAAATTTAAATAAATATTTATATATTAAAAATATGTTACACACATATCTTAAAACATAATTCACAACGTTGAAGTAATACAACCCGAAGAAAAAAAATTGTGATGAAATTATTTATGACATGGTAACTCATAATTCAAATTACCATTTATAAAATATCCTTATTGAGATGTAAAATAACAGTAAAAATTATTATTCATGATATAGAATTCTAATGTGGTCTTATATACATGATATAAAATAAATTTGGTGTATAATATTACAATATGCCTCAACAAAATGAAATTGGGATGAAAACCCTTTCCTCAGGCATTAATTTATATATTAATTTATTTAACCTCCTACATAGTTGTTTTAAACAAGTTATTAACTTATAAAATAACTATAATAATAAGTAATATATGATTTCTGATTCTTTTATTACATCTTATAAACTATTCATTATTAATCTATCATTATTTTCATTATTTAGAGTGTTAGTTTCATTATTGGTAATTTTATTAGACATGGTATTTTGTTCTCTTATGTCAATAATGTCTTAATCATACAAATTTTTTTTAATAAATTATTTAATTATCAAATATACTCATCATATATATATGTATATAAATCTATAAAAAAAATGTAGGAAATTAAATACATCGTTTATTGAGATTGTAGGCCATATGAACACTAGAAAATTGTTTCCATTTTCTTTTCATACTGAAAGATATAAAATTATGTATATATATATATATTATAAAATTTAGGTCGTATATATGACATAATATTGTTAAACCCATAATTAATACATTCCATTCAAGGCATTAATGAATCACATCACTTCGTGAGGCAGTAGTCTATCGTACACATGACTGATGTAATCAGATTTTACCAAAATGGAATGAATGAATGTAACTATAATATACTAATTGAAGAATCCTTAAAATAAAAAATATATAGTATATATTATATATAAAATATAAATACATCATTATTATCAACTATGAAAGGTGTCCACAGAAATACGAACATCATCGATTTGTGAGGTAGTAATTCGCCAAACACATGAATGGTTATATTATAACCCAATTTATTCTTCTATGTAATGTTATATAAAATAAACTAATAATAAAAACATTTTATGATATTTTAGATATTTAATTTTAATATACTAATATTATTATAATATTTTTTAGAGGTGGACAAGAAAAGAAAATAAAAACACTTTAAGAAGAACATTATAACTACTTCAGGTATCTTAAATATGATTACACTAATTCATTAGTATGATGAATTTATATCAAGATAAGGGTTATAAGATAAATGGAGGGTGATTTTGATGTTAATTGGGTAGGTATTGGAGTATAAAAAGTTTTTTATGTGTGATGTTGATAGGATAGGTGTGGCCATAATTTATTTAATTTTAACAGAGGTCTTTACTTGTTTTAGAGTAAAAATTTAGTAATTACCTTTTGATATCTATTATACTATGTATTTAATTTGTTTTTGACTTATAAGAATTTTTAAATATTTTTAGACATATTCTTGAATCTTTATATTGAGATTTCATGGGATTTTTGGGTCTACATATCCTGGACTCGGTGATATTAAAAATAATAAATATATTTTATCATTCACTAGAGTTTATTTAGTCATGTGGAATAACAATTGTGTGTAGTCTCATATCAAAATTCTATGATACTGGATGAGTTTAGAATGTATAATTTTTCTTAGGGAAAATTTAAAATTTTTTGGTATCGAGAGTTCAGTTGAGGGTGTGTTGGGAGGTTGTTTGATGGAGATTTAATGTTTTAAAAGGATTAAAAAAAATAACACCTATTTGCACTTATGGTGAACACACATTAGAGTAGAGGTACAACCCCTATATCCATTAGAGTGATGGATGAGTCGAGGAAAATTTAGATGTAATGATGTATAATCTATATTTGAGCATTACAGTGATCACTATAGAATCATAATGTTTCAACTTATGAGAATGGATTTGTACATGAAGAATTAAATTTTTTTCATAAAATAGGATGATGTTTTTTCTATGTATCACCGTTTTTATGCATTTGAATGTTTTATAGCCCTTTTATTATCATTTGAGAACACTTTAGGGTCGATCTGATGGTCTTTTTGAATCCATGGGTGATATTGGAGGCTCATAGAGAATTTTATTTTATAATATCTGATAACAAGGAATGAAGTCCTAGGTCACACGTCATGTGTTCATCCCATTTAGGGAAAAAAAATTTGGGGATACAGGATGTGTACTAGAGATACATGATGTGTAGTTCCCCCATGTAATCTGGCCAATGGAAATGGTCATGTGGAAGTATACAAAAGAAAAAAATTGGCATGGGGTGCCGGTAACGGGAACATGAAATAGGCCTAGATATGTGGTTGTATATCCATGACACGACATGTACCATGGGTACCAAATGTTTGTGATGCACAGATGGTCAATTAATGCTTGGAAAGACATGGTTTGGGGTTTTTGTGAGGAAATACACACCATGTATTTCGTATATACATTGTGTAATCTTACATGGCCACCCAATCCATGAAATAGAGGAAACAACCGGGTGTTTAGGTGGTCTCACACATCGTGTGGAACCCCATACAATCCATGTAGTCCTCTTGGGGGATCCTCTACCTTTTATAATTCATTATTTGAGGCATGGATTAAGGATTCAATGGAGCCTACCCTGATATTTTTTCCTGTTATAATGTGTTTGTACACATCGTGGTGGATGTGGAGATGTGAATTGTTTTATGAACAATCATTTCAATGCATTTATAAACCTTGGGTAGTGATAAGAGTGGATCACTCGACTGATGTGGGGGCTGATACCCTTCCTTGTAATCACATATTGTGGGTATCTAATACTCTTTAGGGTATTAGATATATGGAACCTATTCATATTAGGGTCTGGGTCCTCTACATGAGTCTATGTTGTGAAAGGAGGCATGAAATTTTTGACACTCCCTTGAGAAATTCTTAAATGATGAAGGGGATTAGTTTTTATTATTAGAATGAATAGGGGACACATACTCGCCTAACATATTAGGGTGAGGATTTCCCTTATCTATCAGTTTAGTAGTGATATAAATCCACCATAGTGGGATTAGTTTCCATACCCATGGTGTAGTTCTCGCATGGAGTTTACTATTCTATTGGGCCAGGGAGCATGTCCCTTGTGAAGTTCATATAGTTATATATATAGCATCCAAAACATTTCAAGGTGATGTCCATTCATACTAGGTGTATAGAGTGATTATATTCATCACTTTTGGTCTATGGTGTGGGTACCCTGTCCATGATGTCCATACTCCCCTATCACAGCAAGTCATGGGTCCTCCAGATGTTATGTGTATATAGTATGGATATTCCCTTGTCGTATATGGGTGAAGATACTATATGAATGGATTAGTTAATCTCCAATCGTACCATGTAATAGGTTCTACATTAACTTTGTTTAGTCTTTATCGATACTCCCATATCATACCAGGGACTAGGTCCTCTAGTACAGGGCCGGTTCTCCCCTATAGAGTCACGATGAAGGTCCCCCCTAGAGAGGTTACATATTTGAGATGATGTTTTACTCACCAAAAATTATAGTTTGTCGTTTATTAATCTTTTGATTATTAATCCCCTATTATACCAAGGTGAGGGTCCTCATAAATGGAGTATCCCTCCCTAATATTTTAGTTGCATAGGGGAGAATTTTCTCCACTAGAGTTTGAGATCCGTCGATTGTGGACCAATTACAAATTGTGGGCCCCTACATTTTTACGTATGATACATTGTTATGAGTTAGTGCTCCCACAACCAAGTGATATGTGGCCACATCATAATGGTACATTAGAGGATTTTTGGGTTGGTTATGAGTTATTACTCACTGGGATTCAGGGTATCGATACGGTGTTGTTCCCTTCAATCTCTCTCTAGATAGTATGCATGATGTGCATGGTATGGAGATGTAATTCATTTAAATTGTGTACAATTAAGAGGTGGTAAAATCCACATTGGTTTCCTTGATTTTTTATAGGGAACAAGGTCTCGGTTATAGGATCTCTTGTGTCGGAAACACGATCTGGACCTAGAGAATTCCACAATGAAGCTCGTTTTCTTGGATGGGCTATCAGAGATGGAATATTTATTTCAAATTGATCATGTTCTCTAGGACATTCCATTTGGGAATGTTGGGTGTTTTAGAATGGAATTTGTTCCTCAAAAGTGCACCATATGTAGTATAAGAGATCATGGAGTGTGTTCTCCTAGACTTGTGTTACCTCAAGTGACTCGTGTAGAATCTTGTTGCTGGAAATGAGGTAGGAAACACATTAGAAATGGTGTATGAGACGAGTGTATCTGGGTGAATTTGGAGGTCCTTATGGTGTTTTCCAGTGTCTTGGTTGATTCCCCTTATGGACTAAGTTGACTTAACATGTATTATTGAGGATGGGTGAATGATATAGTTTACCTGTAATTTGGATTCCCCAGGGCTGGGTTGAGTGGACATTTTCCATTTAGTTTCTCCATTTTCATTTGGGTTTTGGGGTATATGTTTCATATTATTATCCTCTCCAAACATGGAATTTTCCCACTTATGTAATATTGTGTGCATACCATAGGTCTTTTGAAAGATTCCATTGATAACAATAGGTAGGTGGAGATTAGTGATCTTGACCGATCAAGGTGTCTACTGAAGAATGTCCAAGTATCTTTCTGATAGTTTTATTGGACATTGATGGACTCTTTTTGAGTAAGACACACACATTTATAGTTTATGAGGGGAATTTTTTTTTACCTTTTTCATTTTTAGTACACTAGATTGGGATCGATGTTTCCATGAATTTTTGTTTCTAGGTTTTTATATATCTATCCATTATTTCATGGAGGTGTGTGTGGGTGCATGTTTACAGGTACTATATGCTATAGACTCCCATATTCTAATATACATTCATAGTTATTGATGCTTGACCATAGAAATTGGTATTTGGCTTCAAGAGTCATTGATCGATCCCCATTGGGATGGGGTTTCATATAGTGGTATAAGATCATGTCACACATTTGGACCATAGTGTGGGGGAGATTTGACCGGGTTGTATTGATATGGTGTTAAATTTTTCCAATTTTCATATAAATGTTGGGGAATCCACTGTTGGTTCACTTTCCGATGAATCCAATGATCGAGTCCGTAATATCCATATTTTTAACACTATATATTTAGAAACTGGTCAGAGGGAAATGTTTTTACATGATTTATATAGGATTGGGTTTTGGTTTTTCTGGTCATTCTGATGTCATCTCCAATGATTTAATCTTTGATAATTGAATTTATTGATTCTATTTTTAGATTCCCCAGTGGTGATAATTATTTAGTGTTCCACCTTCAGATTATGATGATGAACTTCCTAGCTATGAGCATTCAATGAAGGTAACTATTCTTGAGGCAATACCTATGGGTGGATCAATAGTTGAGACACGTCACATTGAGTAGTAGGTTTTGTTGGAAATTTAGGCTTATGATATCTGAAGGCTGAGTCCTCTTTATGGGTTTTAGAAGATGTGACCTATGAAGTATCGGGGAGTTCTATACCCATAGGAAGCTGATGACTAGATTGAGGAATGAATGTGTGTTATCTCCTTTTTGTAGACACCTCCTGAGAAGATGGTGGTCTTAACTGTGAGCCTTATGTTGGTTATGATTGAGCGATGGTGGATTCTAGTCATGGAACCCAAAGATAATATGACCCTATCATGGAAGGATTTTGAGCATCTCTTCCAGGAAGAGTTCAATATTTCCATGTTGAGATATGTGCACATGTAGGTGCATTTACATCTTTGGAATGGTATCATTTTCATAGTAGAGTATTATATGAGGATTACATAAATCTTTTTATACTCCCTAAATATAGTATACAACCTATTATATAGATTTTAGAGAATTGAGCAAGGCATCCTTAGAGTTGAACATGAATGCATGGTATCATTGTGACATCCCTCTTATGAGGGAGCATTGGAGGGATCAATGGTTACAGAGTGATTACTAATGGTGGGATGAGTGGATGTTACCAATAGTATTGGTCAGGAGGGAGATAGGTTTGCAACAAATGACTAACAATATTTGAAAGGATAGCTATGCAGAAAGTATACCCATTCACAATCTAAGGTACATGGGGTTACTATGTATGAGGCTCACTGGGGTAGACCAGCCAGAAGAGAAGTGATTTTATTCTAATTATAGTAATTTGAATCTTTCATATGATTTTATAACCCGTTTTAGTAGCGAGAGGGATTTAGTTGATCGATATCCCATGTAGAGGCTATGTCTAGAGCATATTGTTCTGCATAATTAAGGACATTGAAGAGAAGTTAGGATAGTTGAAAAAGGTGTTAGATTGATCAAAATGCCACCACTACCCTCAGATAGTCCACGTCAGGATCATGGATCATAGGGGTTGGGGCGAGTACAACTATATGATTCATTAGACATTTACCCAAAGTCTCCAAATAAGATTAGAAGTATGTTGTGTATCATTTAGAAATTTTATAGTCGTATTATATTACACTATTTATGTGGATCTCTTTTCATTCCAATTATTCCTAAATGTTTTCCTTGGGTTATGTGGGAATTCAATATAAAACTGTCATTGTGTTTTTTTCATAGCATCAAATTCACAAAAAACGAGGGATGATTACACCAATATGGATCATTTGTTGTGATGCGATTAAAACAGTGTTGGTGAGTCAGTGCTTCCCAAAGAGGAAACTTTCGAGGTGTGGTGGAATAGTCTCTTTGACCATTATCTTCATGGAGGGGTTTTGTGTTTGTGGTTTATATATAGAGGGCTTGGTAAGAACATTTGGTTCAACTTAGACATCAATGTGTTGTTTTCCTGTACCCTTACATATTCATGTCCATCATTTTATATGATATTATTTATATGGGATTGGTATGGTTTTATATGTACTAAAAATCACTAGAACAAGGGATAGATCCCCCAATAATAAAAATTATAGACACACAATGAAAAACTATATAGGAGATAAATACTTTCCAAATAATATAATATCAAGGTGTGGTGGATGAGTTCATTTTATTATGTGTGGGTTAGCAAGGTGTAATTCTACTAGACCCATTTTATTCCATTTGGTAGGTGTATAGTTGCTTCCTCTTATTCAGTTGAGGTACATTTCATCTATGTTTCCTAATGTGACATCTTTTAATCATGATATATTTGTGGCTTGTCCATTTTTGTTCCTTTGAGTTTATAAAAGTAGATAACACAAGAACCCATGGTGAGATTTTTTCCATTGAAGTCCCAGTGGAGAGCTCTGTTTAGATCATTCTTCCTAGGATTCATCTTGTTAGGGATGAATTTATATAGGTTTTGGAGAAATTAGTGACTTCGGTTCTGACATATAAAAATTTGGAATATTTCATAGCAATATTCCTAAAGTACATTTCAGAGTCGGTGGTTGATTCTGAGGCCATGAGATCCTCGATGTGTTGTTATTAAATAAATTAAATATATTTTATCCCACACACATATTTTCATTGTAAACATGGAATAAAACTCAATAAGTGACTAGAATAGGATTTATGAGCCTATGTTTGATATTAGAACATGGTTTTATTCTACTTCCTGATATAAAATTTATCAGCACTCAGAGTTTTGTCGAGGGTTAGTTGGTGGGGTGTTAAGTGGAGAGTTGTTATTTTAATAAAAATTAAATAAAAATTAACACCCCCATGATTTGTGCATGAATAGAATAGGATTGGAGAAACCCCTATCCCTCATTAGAGATATGAAAATACTAATGAAAATGAGAGCATATGAGGCATGGTCGATCAACTATATTGACATAAATCTCTTCCAGAACTTGTGGAAGATGATTGGGAGTGTTGATATGCACCCGAACCATCTGAGTCACAACACGAGGTATGAATATTTTATAAATTATTTAAACACATTTTTATTCATTTTTAGGGATATAAATCTATGCTATGGATGTTATTAATTTCTTGAGGGCCGATCTATAGGTTTTTGGGGAAGGTAAGGTTATTTCGGATTCTCACTTTGAAATTCATAGGGAAATTTTTGGTCACAAGATGTATAGTGTAGGGTCACATGACATGTGTTATTCCATTTCAGGGATGAGTAATATGTGATACTACCACTTGTACTTGGTTTGGCGTCGTGTAGTGACCATAGGTGGTGTGGACGAAGGACATGGTCGGGGTAGCAATATGATGGTACATGGATGTATGGATTTATATGACCATAGTAAATAGGAATGGGGTCTCAGAACAAACCATCAAAAAGAGGGATGAAAAACTATCTGTTTATCCCAGAAAAACCATGCACCTTGGGTACATGTCATCTTTGAGACATATATAAATGATCCTTGTGAGAAAAGACAAAACTAGTGGATTGGTTGACGAATTAAATGATGTGTACTTCTTATAAACACCATGTATGCCCACATGAAAAGAGAATCCAAGCAACAAATGACAAAACATAGTGTTTAGGTGTGGTCACATTCTTTTTTGGACCCCTTTACATGTTATGTACTGCTTTTTTGTGAGAATATCCTCCTTTCAAAACTCACACATAAGGGAATGGATTCAATATTTCATGTAGCCTATCCAGATTTTTTTTTCATGTAGATTGGGATGGTATCCACCATGATCGCTTTTGCGATAAGATGTGGTATGATTATATCATGATTCTTATGATGTGGTGATATACCATGGGAATTGTTCATGTTGTATCATTGGGTTTACATCATGGTTCGTACCCTTCCATCTTATATTAGGATGTGGGTCCCCAGGATTGTTTAGTCATGTAGAGTAGTGTTCCCATGTCGTATCTATGTACTGGTCTCCAACTTATTGCACGGTTGTGACATGAGGCATGACGTGCATGAAACATTATTGAGAAATTATTGACTGACATAGGCTATCTATTTGAATTTTAAGAGATATGATGGGACTAATACTCCTCTAATTTATTAAGGAATGTGTTTCTGTTACCTCATATAATTTTAAAAATATTACATCCCCCATATGGTCATGGGACCTCTACCTTTGGATTAGTTATCATAGGGTTGAAACTCTTCTATTGGACTAGTGTGTAGGTCCCCCATATGATTTTTATGGTTTGAGACAAAGATACCATTCTATGTCAGAGTATGATACTTATATACTAGTTTTATAGATATAGTATGTATTGTATTATTGGGATTAAGTAAAAGTCCTCTATTCATGGACTCGGTTCTCACATGTTGCATCAGGGAACATGTTCTCTAGAAGTGTTGTACATATATATTGGGTAATCCCCTACCGTACAAGGGTGTAGGTCCTCTATCCCAGGAATAGGTTTTCCCCTATAATAACATGGTCTCAGTCCTCAATACCCAATGCTCCAAAAGAGTCGGTATGCTCAAATCAAACTAATGTGCGGGTTCTCTATCTAGGGTGAGAACAGTCATTATGATTAATGGTTCAGGACCCCCATACAGTTTATGTAGTTTGAGACGAAGTGGTACTCCCCTACTATTCCATATTTTGGGTCCTCTACCTTTTTATTTGTACTCCCTAGTTGTACCATATTGAATGTCTTCATATTTGTAGTACACTCCACAATATTTGAGTAGTGGGAGGGAGATGGTCTTCCATTGGAGTTAGGGATCCCTCGGCTATGAACCAGTATCAAGGATTATACCCCTCAACATGTTAGGCATAATACATGGTTAGAATTTAGTGATCCCTCAAGGGATTGGGGTATCATCAACATCATATGGGTGTGTTAAACAGTTCAAAGGATGTATAGGAGTTATTACTCCCCCAGTTGTATGGAATTGACGATGTATAGGTTCCTCCAATATAACTTTAGATAGGATGTATGAAAATTAGGGTCTAGATTTGTGGTCCCTAAAATGTGATTCATGGAATGGGATGGACTTATATATTTGGGTTTCCATGAGCATGAATAGGGTGCATGGTTGTGATTATAGGACCTATGGTTCCAAGAACTAGACTCAGACAAACATTAGTTCTTTAATGATCGCATTCTCGCAAGTAGGCCATCAAGGATGGAAGGTTTGATTCTAATGAAGAATTTTGAACATTACGTGACATCATATATGGATATATTTTTTATATGGAGTGAATCTCTCCGTCCAGTGCCATCTGGGATAGTATATCTCATTGAGTTTGTTTTTTAGATGTGTTTTCAATCTAAATACTCAAGTAGAATAATGTGATCATTATGAGGTCGAAATTGAATGTAAAATGGAGTTTGATAAAAGGATATTTCGGTGATTCTATATGTCCTTTCATGTTTTCAAAATGTCTTATTTTACAAAAGATGTGGACTTGGATAAATAGTATTGTATATCTACGTATGGGACTATGATAAATTTTAAATCATATTTGGGTTCCCACTAGAAGGGTCGAGTGGGATGTGGAATTTTAGTTTCTACCTTTTTTTTTGTTTTGTGAGACCTACATAGTACAATTATACTAACCACTATATGGGATTTTCATACACATTTTCTGTCCTGTATAGATTGTATTCCATTCTACAGAGTCCTAGGAGGACCTGAGTAATGTAGAAAATAGTGATCCATACCGATTGATGTGTTTTCCAGAGATTGTTTGAGGATCTTGGATGATGTATCATTTGACTGTGATCCCCTCATTATGAGTAGGTTTGAATATTCTAATGATTTTGGTGGTTGAGTATTTTTCTTTTTTTCCCTTTCTGAACTCTAGATTTGGATTGATGTATGCATGACTTTTATTGTATAGATTTTTTTATCTATGAACTATTTCATGGTGGTGTATCTAGTTGCATATATTTACTATAGTCTATGTCCTCCCATTTGTGTCATATTCCTTCTTGAAAATACACACCAACCCCTCTCCTATGGAGGGAATATTGGGGAGTTGAGGCTCTATCCCCATTAGTTAAGGTTGTGACATAATCCATCATAATGGGTTGTATAGAGTATGTGAAATATCATATTAATATCTCATAGGACTATAAAAACATATTCCTAGAAAGGTACATTTCCTTATACTAGGTAATTCTTGATTCAATCATGATTCAATCTTTTAAGACATATTACCCATATGTACATCTACTCCAAAAAATTGATCATTTCTAGAATCCAAATATGAAAATAAGGCTTATAAATACCACATAATCTTTAAATTACCATAGCATTAGGAGTTTCATCTATACTCGTCCAAAAATTTGGTCACTATATTCTATTACATAATATATATTTTATAAATCTTGAATACAAGGGTTCTATTTGATTTTCTCTAATACCAACTATAGTGACCCAAACCAAAATATCCCAGATCTAGTGCCTAAAAAATGAAATATAAATACTATACAATGAATCATATCCCAAAGGTTTGATTTGTTTCTTAGTCTTGGTAAACAAGATATATAGATTAGTCATACAATAAATTTTTAATACATATAATGTAAAATAATATATTTTTAAACTAACATTATTCTGTATAAGGAATCCCTTCATATTGTTCATCGTAATATTTATAGATACATAGGGATATAAAAAATTATGGTCAAGCACAAATAATTATTAATGTTTATATACACGGGAAGAAAAAATGAATTAATGATTATAATCATTATGTAATGATAAATAACTGATCACACATGTATTGTAGTGAATCAACTAAGAATAAAGTTAATAGAAAATATGGAATGGTAAATAACATAAATCTCATTCCATTTTATCAATTACATGACTACCATAACTGGATAACACATAATCAATATGGAAATGTAAATAACTAAAAAATACATTTATTCAATCAAATGGGAATGAAATGTGTCCGTATATTCATTCAAAGGGACAATATTAGGGAGAGTAAAAATATAATACTTAATGAAGTTAATGCATAATTACTTAACACATTCTTTCAATGGTACATGGTACATATTCTGTCAAGATCATTCACAAGACGGTTCAGAAAATAATAAGTAAATTCCCATTTATTTAATGATAGGATTTTGATTCATCCAATGAGACATCAAATTTATCAAAGAACTATATTTAGTTTAACCCCACTAATGTCATACTAGTACAAAGAATTCCACACATATTTAATTATTAAATTTATCTATAAATAATGTGTCTTGTCATCACGTATTTTTATAGAAAAATGATACCGATTTTTCAATAATTAACCAAATAATTAAATAACATTCAATGGGAAAAAATGAAATAATGGTATGTGTTTTTTGAAATAATCACATCAATTATAAATAATCTATATTTTTAAGATTAATTTCATTTCTAATAATCACAAGAAAGTGAATAGTTAAATGGAATGTTATAGACTATAAAAATGAATTAATAAAGAGAATTCCAACACATAACTTAATCAAAATGATAATAAAACATCTATATAAAGAATATATATATCATCATTAAAATTTATATAGATTGGAGTACGAATAAAGGGATTTTTTAATTTTTGAATTGAATCACCATAAATTGATCATTAAAAACATACATAATGAATATATTCTTTTCCATGATGGAACATTTTGAAAATCCATTTAAATGAAATTAAATTTAGATTATATCCTTAAAACTAACCTCGTAAACCTGAAACATAATCCTAAAATAAATAACCATAATCTCAATGGATAAATTTGTATACCTCATAAGGAAAATCCCTTTTCACAAAAAAATCTTATTAAATTGACGTGTTTATAAAGAGATAAGAAGATTCCTGTAAAAATAGTTTTTAAGAAATTTTTTTTTGTAAAAATGAAATTTAATATATATTTTTTATAAATATTAGAAAATTTTTGAAATTTATTTTTGAAAATATGGATTTGGATGAATATAGTTTACTTTATGAGGAGAGAAATGAAGTCGAGTTATCTTTAAAATAATTATAATACATTTTAATGACCAAAGAGTGGAATAATTATATTATTACATAAAAATAATCATGAATAAAAATATGAAATAGAAGATAAAGTGATTACTAAAAATGATCCAATATATTATTTGATGGAAATCCAAATGTAATAAATCCTATATTAAATGAGATTATGAAGTAAACTCTTGAAATGCTCATAACAATGAAGTTAAAATCACTTGATTAATCAATTATATGAGACAATAATAATACACATATAAAATTATGAAATAAAAAACATATATTATAATATCATTATGATGATAATAATATAATATAATTTATAGTTAGAATGTAATGTACCCCAATGAAGGGAAATTGAGAAATGAAATTCTTACCACCTGGTAACTATTAATTAAAATTACGAATTATGAAATAATTCCAATTAAAACATAAAATAGAATGAATAATTAATTATTAATGATATTACATGTAAAATATGAATTATATACACCACATAAATTAAATTATGTTCATAATAATACAATATTCTTCAATGAAATGATATTGGGTTAAAAACCATTACCTTTTGATTTTCTTTTAGTCATATGTTATTTAGACTCATATGTAGTTGTTTTAAACATGTTATTAACATATAAAATAACTAATTTAATATTTATTATTTCATATAATTATATTTTATAACTTCTTATCACATGTTCGCTAATAATCTCTCATTATTTTCATTTTTTTTATTGTTAATTGCCTTGTTTTTCATGTATTTTTTAATTGTTATTTTTCAATTCTTCATAAATTAACAATGATTCATTGTTTGAGTAAATTTTATTTTAATTATCAAATATAATTATTATATAAGTAGTTATAATATTATATAAAATTTGGGGATAGGATATGAAAATTATTATTTATAGATATGGTAGGTTGTATGTGCGCATGTACTCTATTTCCATTTATCTTTCATATTGAGAGTATGAAAAGTAAATTATACATAAATTTCTATTATTAATGATTAATTTTAATCTCAAATATATCACATATTATTATTAAACCATGCCTTAATATAATCCATGTTAATATTTAATGAATCACATTACTTTGCGTTCTGGTAGGACGTCGTACACATAAGAGACATTTTCATATTCCCACAAAATTGAAGCATGGAGTTATTTTTAATATAACAATTGAATATATATAAAAACACCATATATTTCTTATATTATTATATTAATAAATCATATTTCCTAACCATTAAAAGAGGTAATAGAAAATTCATCATCATCTATTTATGAGGTGGTAGTCTGTTGTTCACATGAAAGATGATTTCATAAATCATTTGATGTATGAGGGTGATGCTTTATCCCATAAATATAAAATTTAAAAATCTCATTACATGGATGATAATGATGTTATTATATTATTATGGGTTAAAATTAATTTAATTTTCTGGAGAATAAAAAATATTTAAAAGGATTTTAGATTAACATTACGTCTTCATCGCGTATCCTCAAAACCTTTTCACTAATTACTTCCTATGATATATTTCCAAAAAATTAAAGGTATTATCAGATTAGGGGATGGATTTTTGAATTTTATTTGGGTATATAATCACAAAACCAATGTGTATTGATGCTATTATGTGGAGAGGAAGTGGTTGGCCTTTTATAAGTGGGGGTGAGTGGTACACTTCATATTTGTTGAAATAGTGATATTCACCCATATTTTTTTAATGTCATGAGCCCCAATAATAATACATAAGTGACAATAGAAGGTATAATATCAATAAATTACCAGTAAATGTGGTTTGGACATATTGTGGGTAATTTTAAAACCTTATATAACATAATTAATCACTATGTAAACAAGTTTTATCCTAAATCGCTGCAATTTATTTTAACAGTTATGAAAAATGATTTTCATACAAAATTAAATATATATTTCTAATAATTATTAATTATTTAGATAGAAATTTTGGAACAAATTTAGATACATTCAATCAATTTATGTTATAAAATTTTAATTTAAAAATAATCATAGATAGGGGATGAAAAAGCAAGGATTTAATATGAAAATGTTTCAGAGATTAGAATTTTTTAATATCAAAATTTAAAAAGAAAAAGACTCCATTTCAATAAATTATATTAAAATTTTTTAATAGAACTATACTTTCTTTAAAATAATATCATAATATATTTAACATTATATATTATTTAAAAAAATGTAGTTTTTAATTAAAACACTGCATTTGTTAATATTCATCACAAAGAAACATCTTATAAGAGAACGAAAAATTCACATTAAGTAAATTTAGTTTTCATGAATCCAAAAATAATTACATTTCTTGAAAAATATATAAATGTTAGAATGTTTATTTTTACTGTATGTGTTCCATTAAAATTTTTCAATACTACTTTTTAGAAAAATATATATTTTCATACTAAAATATCATTGTTCTTGTCCAATGAATTTAAAACATATTTTCTAAATTTAAGAACAATTTATTGAATGTAATTTAAAAATTACATTAATATTATCTAATAATATTAATTATTTTAATTATGATAGCTAAAATTCCTTTGTTTCGAAAAAAATAGTTTTTTTATAAAATCATTTTCTTTATTTACACTTGACATTTAATTTAATTTATAAAAAATAAATTATCCAACAAATTAATTTTATTTATTTTATAAACCATATATTTTCATGATATTGTTAATTATATTCATAACATCTACTCTAATATATAGATGATAAACATCATAATAAATAACAATATTAATAGTTTATTTTCATTTGGGAAAACTTAGCCTTTCATATAACACAATCTATAAAAAGAAATTATTGTTTCAAGTAACAGAATAAAAAATGATACATATAACGAAAGGAAAACTCATAAATGTATGTAATGTAGGGGATATAATATATTTAATTTATTTAAAATATTAATTCTATTATAATGTTTTGGGATGTTATAATTATTTTATATGATTATTGATGTCATTCATACACTTTCGTATATGATAATCAAATCTTAATCATTCAATTATTTACATAATATATCAATAGATATGTAATCTCCTAATATTTTGAAATGATGTTATGTTTTATAATGGGTACGATAGGCATCACTTAGTATAGACGAATGATGATGAATTAATATTTTAATTATACAATTATAAAATAACTATTAAATTAGAGGCTATGAATTAGAATAACTAATTTTTTATAACTATATAATGAATCTATCTTAAAAAATATATATTTATTATTGATTTTTAAAAATTAAATCAATTTTAAAATTTCCATTTCAATCATCAATGTTTTGTTTTATTCAACAATTTATTTTTATCTTTATTCAATTAAGAGGAAAATTAATTTATAGAAATTGTATAATTTTAATTTTATATGTAAATATTTTTTTAGAAATTATAATATCCAAATAATTGTTTGCTGAAATTTTTTAATTTTTCTAAAATTTGTGGAATTTCAATAAATATTGAAAAGATTAATTTAATTGAAACTGTGCTTCCCTTTAAATTATTTACTAGTATAAATTCATATTTTATTTTTAAATTTTTTTATTTAATATTGTTTCTTATAATATAATAATTATTCACTAAATTAATTTTTAAAATGAATTAATTTAAAAATATTACATTAATAATTTTTTTTTGAGAATTTTTTTTTCATTATTTCTGTTTGATTTAATGTTAAATTATATTTTTTTAATTCAGTGTTTCTAGATTTAAAAAATCATATGAGTTTAAATATTATAAATATATACATTTTATTTATAGTAAATTTTACTAGTAATAATAATAATTTTTCTTGCCATGATAAAGTTTAAATTATGTATTTAAGGGTTAAAAATAATATGATAAGGGCTACAATGTCACTCTAACACATTCATTAGCTATATTATATTATTCTATTTTATCTAAAATCTTAATTATTAGTTTATCCATCCTGTCATTAATTAAAAAATTATTTCTACCATTATAATATTTTAATTTTTATAATAAAAAAATTCCAACTATTTCGTTAAAAAACTATGTTATTTTCATCATATTGATAAAAGGTGGATATGTTAGTTTATAAATATGTAGTTTATTATAAATTATTTATATTATTAATGGTTATTTTATTTTTAATTTTTTAATTAAAAATATTTCCTAAATTATTACGCAATGCTGATATAGTAATTATTAAATTAATTGAAAAATGAAATAAAATATATCAAAAAAATTAAATGTAATATAATTCAGAAAAATTAATCAGATCCACAAATATGATAAATTAATGTATCATTATAATGAGTTATTATAATAATTTATTTTAATTTCACTTTTCATGTTTTTTTATTAATATTTTTGTGAATGAATAATCCTTAAAGAGATATTAATGATAGTAAATGAAAATAATAATTTATTAAATGATATAAAATTCTTAAAAATACTATCTTAAAATAATTTATTATTTTTTGTTTAAAATAACAATTTTTTTCAATTTGTTCCCTTTTTTCATTTATATTAACAATAATAACCCTGATGGGTTAAATAAACCTTATTTTCATGGTAAGTGAGAAAATGGTTTACAAGGTCTTAGAACAAGATGATTGTAGTAAAAGTATTTGAAAAAGGAAAAATTAAAATTTAAAAGGTGATATATAATTTTACCCATATTATAATTTAATATTATAAAATTTAATAAATATTTACAGCAAATTTATATTATATTAATTTAATATTTTATGAAATTCATGAACTACCCCTCCCCTTTTGTCGAAAATGGAACCTATTCTTCTCATTTTAACACACCTAAAAAACAATTTTATTTGTAAAATAATTTCTTAAATACATACCTAATATCAATACACAAATTATATATTACTCGTATAAGGAAAAATAAAATCCTTTGAGGTCTTAATGAGTAATTAGATTGATGTTGTATATATAAGAGGTATAGTTCATAACAAAAAATATTTGTTTCACTTATCCTTCCACCCATTAAAATCATCTCAAACCATTCAATGATAAAAAAATATTCATGCACCATATACTAAAAAGTATTGATTATAATTTATTAACCTATATCCATATACAACCCTATAAAATGCTAAACAAATCCATTATTTTGTACTGTGGACTATCGCCATAAAGACCAATGATATTCTCCTTCCATACCACCACCCACAAGTTTTTATAATAATATAATTAATTTTCTTATGTCATATTCATGACATATATTTCATTCTAAAAAAAATTATATTTCATTTAACTTATCATCATTATATTCACTAAGAAATGATATCACTATTCTTACGTACGTATGGGCTACCTCCTCCAAGAAGTGATGTGATCATTTTTAATCAATAAATAAAAAGGACAATGTATAATTTTTATTCATGAAAATTAATATATAATTTATGATCATTATAGATAACTAATATAATACTTACCTAATCTATATAAATATCATTGAAAAATGGTAATGTTACTCATGTGTACATCTGACATAACGTCTCTATGATTGTAACATAGTTGAATTTTCATTATCATAATTCACGACTAGACCAAATTGAATATATGTTGTTTAAAAAATATAATTATTTCACTAATTTTTCTATAGATGATGTAATAATGATCTCATTTATCTTAGTAATCCTACTGATGTCATTATGGACATGCTAACTGAATATTGTAAAATTCTCATATGTAAAATTAAATGATTAAGTGATTGTTTACAACATGTTAAAGGGTGAAATTAAATGAATAATTATCTTCAAAATAGATCAAAATCAACTAAATATTTAACATAACTATCTTATTATGAATGATAATGAACAGACATGATTAGTCAGCCCAATAGAAAAGGTTATTTTTCAAAAAATTCATATTTTAATATTTCCCTTCGAAATCATTTCATCAATGTTCATATTTTTTAAAATCACATATTGATGTATTTATATGGGTATAATGTAATTATAATTTTTATTTTTTGGGAATTTTTTACATTCATTCAATGGGTTTATAAAATATTTGTTTGCAAAATATTTTGACACTCTTTCTAGAAGAAATAAAGAAAATCTCTAATTTAATGTATACGTTTTAAATTTATTTTTCCACTTAAATAACCCTTATTTAATTTTTATAATTATTCAAACAAAGTAAAATTATTATTAATGACAAACCTTCTTTATGTATGATTATTTTCGTATTGTGGAGTTGAATGTATTAGATATTTCAATATTTATAAATTATTTTATATAGGTGAAAATAATATTTTTATCAAGGCAATGTTGAAAATAAAATCATCCATGATTTAGGATTATGGAATAGTTTCTATGAAATTTTTTATGATTATTATATATACCCAATGAGTTTCTACTAATTATTAAATTTAATAAGCATGATTATTTATCATATTCAAATCACTGATCATAATTTCTAGTTTATTTGAAATATTAGTTATATAATATTTAAAACATGAAACTATAATGAAACATATATTTTTAATATTATGTAATGATTTCATAACTTCCTTTAATCTCATAAATCTATATATGACAACCTACGGAAGAAATAGGCAAAATGGATGAGCTAAAAATCTCAATTAGGGAATAAACATTTTAATAAAGAACAAGACATGATTATGAATACAAAACAGGATAACATAAAGACATGGATCATGAATCAACATAAAGAAAAATGAAATATTGGACACGGAATATTATGATCATATAATTATACTAAAGTGGTTAAAATATTTAACAGTACATAAACATTAGTCAAGGACAACTAACAAGACTACTTCTCTAGGTGGTCAATAACCCATAATAGAATTATATTTAAACCTTATCAAAACATGATGTCTCATGAGAATAAAAATTACCAAATTAATTGGAGCCCTGTTTTGGAATAAAAATTATATCATGTTCATTATTATTTTATAATCATAAATAATCAATAATAAACATAGTTTTTACCCTTGAAATGAAATGGGTATTATAATCATATCATAAAGAATTAACTCTGGCGTATAATTATCATATCAATAAAATAACACATATAAATAATTTTATATATGTTAATAATATTAAATAATATAATTTGATATTTAATGGAAGTAAATACATGAAAAATAAAATTTATGAAACATAAAAAACTATCCCCCTTATTCGAGTTAATGGGAAATGATTAAAGAGTTTATTAACAAGATGATGTCGTAATTGGTTGTATAAAAACAAAACATAACTGAAATAAATTTATAAATGATAAAATGACATATTTTAGGAAAATATTTGTTGATTCAAAAAAAAATTAGTATACTTGAAAATGGGTAAGAAATGGAGAAGTTATCTTTAATCGGGCTTGCTTAGTGGGTATATTACAAAGGAAACCATATAAATCATGTCATTACCCATCATAGAATGATGAATTGATATATATATATATATATTATATATATATATATAGAATATAATAGTTATAAAAGATAAATTATTTGGTAAATTTAGGAAAAAATAGAGAATATGTAACACAAAGGTAATATAATGGTTCCGAGATATCCCTTACCTTACATCCTAATGTGTTTTTCACTAGTAATCACTATCAGGGATAATCAAATTAGAATCATTAAATACATAATTAAAAACCTAATATGAATTATAATATATAATATTGTTTTATTAAATTCGTTTGTGACAATTTATATGAGTTATAATGATCAATTTCATCGTTTTGGGAGTATTTGATTTAAGATTTTGTGATTAGTTAACGTTGTATAGTTGGGGAAGTTTCTATTGAATGGGAAAAAGAATCTAGAGTTGAAATAAAAAGTTTTTTCATGAAAATATAGATGAGTTAATTTTTCCATATATTATTTTTAATCTTACGTGAATATAATTAATTAGATAAAAGTTTAATGATTAATGTTTATTTTATTTGAGAGTGTTCTAGATCATCTCGAACTAGTTTTCATTAACATAATATTTTACCCAAATATTAGATTAAATTACTAAAATATTTTATAATATAATGTTAAAATATAATTCAACCATAATAATAATTTTTTTACCTCCCATAAATGTAGTAATATAAAATAAAAATTCATAATCCATGGAGATAAAAAACCTCCATAATTCGGAGAATAGTTTTTTTTATTGAATACATGGAGATAAGAAAGGAGGAGGGTAGAATATATTCCCTTAGAATTATAACATTAATTTTTATACATGACACATGAGATTTTATGTTCTTATGGATTAAGTAGGAGAGAATATGTTAGAAGAAGTAATTAAATTATATGATAATGATTGAGAATGGTACATCGTGAATATCACCTAATTGAAGGATCACTTGAGGATGTTAGAATTAGAATCTTGTTTAGAAAAAAGTACATTAAAATTTTGATTGTGTGGTGGATAAAAATTCATAGATATTTATGATATATTAAATTCATCTATTTTGTATGTATAGAAGGGGTGTAAGAGGTAGTATTTGTAAGGGATGGGAGGGGTGTTTTATGTTAAATTTCTGAAAAGAAAAATCATAATAAATTTATTTTTTATAAAAATACCACTGAATGGCAATGAATTCGAATATAAGATAATATTGGGTTTTAATATAATCAAAATATAATATTTATATAGGTTCTGGTTTTATTTTAAACATTATCATTTTGATTAACCCTTAACTAACCTAATATTATTTTAATTGTGGTAACATATCATTAAAAATTATAAGCTTATAATTGATACTTATATAGAGTAAATTCTCCATAATTGCATATTTTATGATTCTTTTGACATTATCATAATCACATTGTATTTTTCAATTTTTTTATATTAAAATAATTTAATGATATATTATTTTCATAAAATATCATTATTTTTATTTTTGAAACTATTAATTACATTGATATTTAATAATAGAAAACAATAAGATAACACTGAAAAAATTATTTAACACACCACTAACATTACATATTCATTTAGAAAATTCATGGATCACCTTAATTAATGAAAAATATACTTATTTATATATATATATAATAGATTTTATTTCATATTTTCATTAATAAAATAACTAGTCCATAAATATTGTGTTAGAATTTAATGTAATTATTTCATCCATAAATATTACAAATAAATTTACATAATTTATATAATTCATTTATATTTCTAGATTCTATTTATTACCTATGACATCACTCATTTATCTCTATATTAAAATTTTTAAACTTATCAAAAATACGAGTGTGCCATTTTTTTCACTTTTTTTCTAATAATTTTAATGAAATTTTCATTGAAATTTGTAAATTAAAATATTGAATATCAAAAAATAAGAATTTAGGGTCAAATTTTATTCATCAATTGAGATTTATGAATGTTTTTAGGTAAATTTTTAGTCTTTATCATATTATTTTATCCTAAATTTGATGAATTTCCCAAAACTCTGGCAACAAAATTTATCTACATTTCTATTCATATCGCAAAATGGTCTATTTACTAAATTAGGACCAAATGATTACAAATATGGAAACTATTTATCAACAGAATAAAAACACATTTTTCAGAATATTAATTAAATTTATATATAAACTGTGTAGCGAAAGACATTTTTTTATGCAAAAAGTCATTATAAAATATACATTTTTATTCTAAATTAAAGTATTAAATATAATTTATATACCATAATAATATAATTTTTAATAAAACTAAACTAGTTAATATATAAAACTAATTAAGACATTATATATCCTTTTAATAAAAATAATAATTAAAAACAGTTTCAATAAAAATTAAAATTTATCAATATTAAAAATAAAACCCAAGAAAATACAAAAATTGAACCCTATGAAAAATTTGACGTTATTCAATAAAATAAATAATTTTTTTATTTCATGTAAAATTTTCTAATATTTAAAAATTTAGTTTTAAAAAAATTATCAAATAAAATTCATAAATAGGAATTTATTAATGATAAATTATATTTATATATATTTTAAAATTAAATTATATATAGGATAAATGTTTAACATTATATTGAATTTAATATATATATTATATATTATATTAATAGTAACCAAATTGTTTATTTTCATATATTATTTGAATAAAACAAACATTTTCACATTTAAATAGGTTTTTATAAAAAGATTTCATTTTATTTTCAAAAAGATTTCATTTTAATTTATAAATAATTGGTCACATTTGTAATCAATATTTTCAAAATTATTTTCTTTCTTAAAAAATCCATTTTGATGGGTATGTTATAGTGAAAAAAATTTAAATAATAAAATATAGTTATTATTTTATTTTTTATTTTGTGTCTAACACAATACACAGAATAAATAAAATTATGTTAATATAAATATTTCTTAAAATATCAGTGTTTTACATTATTCTATTTTATAAAACTTCTCCTTCAAATTTCTTCAAAAAACATTTTGTCGTCCTGTCATTTATATCTTTCTCCACATCCCATGATTCATCTTCTTATTTGTGGTTCCACTATAGTACATTAACCTTCTGCATTGTCTTTCTGCATATAAATTTATCACAACTATCCAAGATCCTCACTTTCCACTCCTCCCAAGAGAGCTTATTATCTAGTTACACAACATCTATATTTAGGACATATAAGGGATTTATTATGTACTTATTTAAGACTGATACGCGGAACACATCCTGCATATGATCCATACATCTTGGAAGTGAATGTTGATAGGTCACTATTTATATGAGATCAAGGATCATAAAGGGACAATGTACCCTGGACCATGTTTCCCGTTCATTCTAAACTACAACAATATCTTCCATGGTTATATATGATTGAAAATGTTATATCGAACATATATCTCCATGTACCTTTGATGGTAGTCAATATATCTATTTTCCAACATTTATAATCTCTTATATGTAGTTTGATGAATTGAAACATATCATTCATATTTTTTAGAAGATGAGGTCCAATGTACCTTTGTACAATATCTTCATTCATTACCGACTGAATGAATTTATTACATGGTGACATTATATGAAATTTTTTTACTCCAATAGTGAACACCAAGTCCCTTTGATGGTTTTCAAAATTTCTCTTTTTCTGACTATGATATGATCTTACATGTTGTATGATGTTTTGCATCTTATCTATAATATTTTCGACAATATCAGGACTAACTAGTTTTTGTTCCCCAACTTCATATGAATATGTTTTAGTTTTACATTTCTTCCCATATAAATATACGTATGGATCCATTTGAATAATATAATTGAATCTATTCCAACATGAGAACTGATACAATTGAATATTTTCAAACCATCCACCATTTTATTATATTGAGCATCCTATTTGAATTTCCTCATGCATTTGAATATTCCATCGAGATTGGACGTCAGTTTGGGGAAGATAGGCCATTATTGAATTCATTTAAAAACTCAAAAAATGTTGAATACTTCTCCAGAATTTTTATATCATCATTAGTTCACAATCGGAGATGATTAGACGAGTAATATGATGAATCCTCACCAATTTCTACACATATATATTATAATTCTTTCCAAGTGATTAATCTTACAATATAGAAATAATTTTGGTATTCATTGTGAGTTTATCAACCAAAAACAATCTAATATTATTTACTTAGGATATAATCGAGATTCACGTTATAATGTGTATAGTAAAATTTCCCAATATCCACATGGGTATAGTATTTCAGAAAAATGCCTCCAGGAAACATTTATTCATATTTTTGGTTGATTGTGTTCATTTAAAAAGCAGGTTTCCATGGTTAGTTGTGGTTTTTTATACATAATTTTGATAAACAAAAATATAAAAGAACCATGGAAAATGAATGGATAAACTAATTTGTGTTCATGTTTTAAGGTGGTTTGGAATGTTCCACAACATGAATTTTTTCGGATTATAATATCAAATTATGGAAAATTAATGTAGTGGATGCTTGTTTTGGATTTTCCTCACAAGGTGAGTTTCTCTGAAGGAGAATTCTATGAATAGATTTGCGCAATCAGGGAAAAGATCTGTGAGCTATGGGAATAGTTGGAAAAAAGGCAATAAATATATAGATACCACCTCATTTGAATAATATTAACAATTAGAGAGAATATGAACTCCTAATTATGATCTTAATGAGTGTCATAGAACTAGTGATTTATTGTATATGTAGGGACTTGAATGAATGACTTATCTTGAGAGAAAGTAGTGAGTTGCACACAATAAGTGAGTTGGAAAAAACAATTTAGTGAAAGAGTTTCATGGATGTTGAATTTGTCTCTCAAGGTAATTTTCGAGGAAAAAGGAACATGTTTTATACAAGGAATTAAGGCATCATACAACACATCCATAATTTGTAAAGATATATTAAGTTTCCAATTACACCAAGGTTAGTGTTTTATTCATCAATTGGATTAAAGTGGAACATCTACAAGGAATCTATATACAATAGGGGATTTTTGAATTTATGAAAAGTATGGAACCTATAATTATTTAAACTATCTGTGGATCCCTTCTAAGAGCACTAAGAAAATGATAAGGAAGACAGTGATCCTTTCCACCTATAGTGATCCATAGAAAAAGACATATGTAGTGAACCACGTGAATATAGTGAGCATAAAAAAAATATTATAAAGACAGTGATCCTTGGAATAAATGTGATCTATCCAAAACCTCATTGTTGATAGAGATTGTTATTGAATTTAATAAAATAAAGAAATTTTCATTGTGTGATCTGTGGATGTAGCCTTTTGTGGGAAAACCAAGTAAAAATTAATGTGACCTTGTACATGCATTAATAAGTTATATTCAATAAATTATCATTAAAAAAATTAAAAAGTACATAATAAAAATTAACATTGAATATCATTAGAAGTGGCCCATGTAATAATGTGGTCATATATCTAGTGGGGAAGGAAGAAGATTTAAAAGAATATCCATACACTGATTTACCACTCTAAGGGTATCTGTTTTCCTTTTGGTCCCAATAGTATAGAGAATGGTTTCATCATCCATTTTAGAAATCGTTTACTATAATATATCAAACTATCATATGAACGAACATGATATATACTCATAAATATCCTTCTTCATTTTATCCAAATATATCTTTTATTCATTATCAAGGCAAATCTTGGTCCATATTGGATGGATTGAGAAAGGTGATATTTTTGCATTACCCAATATATCATTCTTTATCTCATGTGATGAAGGTTTATAAAGCGTCTTTACAAGTTGAGTCACACCATCATAATTGATGTAGAACTCATTTAGATGACCTTCCTTTACAGCAATCAACTAATTTTGTATCTCCAGACCATCCCTTTATGCCCTTTTAATCGTATCTTAGATATATTATTGCATAATCATTTATGAATGGTATAATTTGTTCCCCAATTTTAGGAATTAAAAATCAATCCTTTTTATAATCATGATTATTAGGTCTTTGTCAATCTATATCATAGATAGTGTAGTAGTTAATTTTTTTCATTGATAGTCGGCTACCCCATCCCCCATTCCAATATGGTTGTGAATTGTGAAATCATAGTCCTTGATTACCTCTAACCATATTATTTGATTTAGTCTATGGTACTTTCGTGTGAATACATATTTTATTCTCTTGTGGTTAGTATATATCTCACACATATCCCCATAGAGATAAGTCTACCATATTTTCAATGAAAAGATCATAGCCTCCAACTCCATAAAATGAGTGTGATATTTTTTTCTCATGTAAATTTAGCTTCATTTTGGATTTGGCTATCACATAATCAATTTTCATCATTAGAACTACTAATACATTATTTTAAGGATTAATTTATACCGTCTGTAATTATACACTTATTGGTTGTAATAATATTATAATAGTAGTAATCATATTTTTTAACTCTTTAAAGAGTCTTTACATTTACTAGTCTAGAATAACCCAACTTCATACTATATTATCTTGGAATGTGAGTTCGAAAATAGTGGTATTTTCTTAAAAAAGATTCTAAAATGCATAGCTTGATCAAATAAATGATGGATATTTATTAATGATACTAGTTGTGGCCACTCCATAATTTCCATTATCATAGAAGGTTCCATAGATATCCCCTTGAAGGTGATAACATGTACCAAGAATGATAATTCTACAATCATGGTATTTTCTGTATTGGAATATTGCTTTTCACATAGCATGGTTTTTCGTATATTATTCAAATTCACCTCACATTCCCCCTCACTCTTAGAGTATATCATAATATCATAAACAGAGGATATCATAAAATTTTCAAGGTAATCTATGAGTAATATATTGATGAAGTCTGTGAATATTGTCGGATCTTTAGAGATTCCTATAGGCATCAATATAAAATCATAGTTTCTATACCTCATTCAAAAGGTTATCATGGGAATATCTTTCATATTCAGCATTAATTGGTGATATCCTAGGAAATGGTCTACCCTAGAGAAATACTTATCCCCATGTAGATGATCAAACAAGTCATATATCTATTTCATGGGATAAATTTTCTCTATCATGTTTTTTTTGAGATCATGTTAATCAATGAAAATGTGGATAAATCCATATTTATTTTTTATTTCGATAATAATTACACCATAATGTGAAGCAATTAGGTGGATGAGACCATTTTCTATATACAATTATAACTTCTTATTCAATTATTCTTACTCAATCGTTTGTTTTCAGAAATGAATATTTCATAAGTGAATAGAAATAGATACTAGTTCAATTGAAAACTCAACCAATCAATTCGGAGAAAAATTAGGCAATTCATCAAGAAACACATAAGTGCATTCCTTAAAATGGTCATGTATTATTGTATTATCCTATAATTTTTTATCAATAATTTGAGCTAGATAATTCTACTAATAAGGAAATTATATTCACACATGATTTGAGGATTTTGAAGTTTATTTATCCTTTTCTTTACAAAAGTATTGAATTAGAGGATGTCATATGATGTGAATAGTGATCTCCATCTACCAACATTTGATATTAGAATTTTATAAATATAGAAAATCAATTCCCAATGAAGTAAAAAACTACAACCATGAAATATGTGATTTATAGGAATATATCATCCTCAAACATTGATTTTGGAGGAGTTATATAAATTATATGATATAATATACATAATTTCTATTCTCAAGAAAAACACAACCTTAATATTTGGAGGTGGTGTAAAATAGTTTTACAAAACATACAAGATAAGAAATAATCTGTAAAACCATAATAGAATAATATGTTTTCTATTAATTAATGAATAACTAGTGTACCATTCACGAAATCATTGTAGGGATCCACCCCATCAATTTTTCTAGTATTTTATTTTCCATGCTTCCTTGGATGTTGTTTTTCTATATTGTCACAAAACAACCGTGTATTAGATAATTATCACATATAGAGTCTTACTTCCTTATAGTTAAAAGAATCTATTATAGGGATATTATTCATCGAATCCTTCTTCTATACTTACATTGGACTGGGTTTCTTCATTTTACATTAGCATTTTTTCACCATGGTGCCCTAGATTTAGACACCTGATGCACCTTATAGCTTCCCTTAGGCTTGTTTCATGAATTCATCTTCCCAAACATTTGAAAATTATGATGTTGAGTTTTCATTACTCTGATATTATTTTGTTGGTCCTCCCGATGAGAAATATATCTTTTTCTTCATGTCTTAAATCCCATTAGACCATTGAGAATCCTCAATATCCATCTCAACATTATGTTAAAAATTAAAATCTCTTTATAACTATCATTGTCCATATTTTATATGGATTTTTTTGTGAAATGGATTTAACCCACTAAATAATTATCCAACCAAACCTTAAGTAATAATGATGAATTAGGAAGCATACAATGCTCATCTTTAGAATTTATTTTAATATGATTTGATAGACATATCATCCTTTTCAAACAGACTAAGTAACTCTTTATTCATCATAAGAAAGAGATTTTTGGGAAAATGTTTTTGACAATAAATTCATGATTGGTTCTCATTCCTTAGAATCAATTTCCTTTGAGTTGATACATTGTTCCTAAACATGTATATTATAATATACACTAAATATTGGAGGCTTTTTAAAATAAAAGATTAAAACACGAAGATATCTTTATAAGTGGAAGGTTGGAGTTCCACATTATTCATGTTATTATTCATGTCTTGATCTAGTTGCGTTATTATCCCAAATGGCCGAAAGGCCATTTTTTGATAACCAACCTTTCAAGGATTTAAGGGGAACCAATACAGGGCTTGTAGGCTAAGTGATTACATGTAGCATTGGAATAAGAGTCATTACATGACTTGAAGGTCTTAGGGAATGCAACCATACTGTATAATTAGGGAATTAATCAAATTTACTACCATATATGTTACCAGAATGGGTTATCTTATACAAAACCTCTATCATGAAAAAAATATAGAGGTATTGAATACATAGCTAAAAAGAATATAAAATGTAATCTATAAACACGAAAGGATAAATATAAAGCGGAAAATTATATCATAAATTTTTATTCCCTATGATTCAATCTTTGATATCTGTCAGGATAGAGTTATCCTTCTGGTTCTTAATTTTTTTTATAGTTCTAATCCCCATAAATAAGAGACCATACTCTGATATGAACTATCTCGAACAAAGCCTTTTATACATATTATTACATGATACTAATTATTATTATTTATCAAATACAATCTAAGGATTATGAATTGTAATGTCTTTATAAGAATATTAAATAGATTTAATTAATTAATGTAGAATAAAATAACTCTGTATTAAACTTTATTATTGAGATACCAAATTTATTTAATCTCCAATATCTTTAAAGGATAACCTAAGAAATATATATACAATATATATGAGATAAAAATACTAATAATAGAATAATTATGTTAAAAATTAATATCATATAAGTTTGAATACATAACATGATATCCTAAAAGAAAGGTTCATGAATATGCATAATGAATGAATAAACATTGAACATGAAATATTATAATTGAGGAAATACTTGAAATTGGAAGAAACATTTAACATGACATAAACATGAGTCAATGGTAACTAAAATTACTACACCTCATTGTGGAAAATGTACCATAAAATAATTATGTATAATTTATATCCCAACATGATGTCTCATGACATATATAGCATCCCACCTTTTTATTATATAAAATTTCATTACATTTTACAAATATAGGATCTTTAAAGTCTAGTGTCTTGGAAATCAAGAACATAAAACATGAGAACAACCTAAAACATTCTTCTAAACCAATTTTAGGTCTTCATAATAGGTTCATCTTATGGACATTTACTGTATCTCATATCTTGGAGACAGACATCAAAGGAAAGGGTGAGCAGAAGGCCCAGTAAGGGTAAATATGGGAGTCAATATACTTGGGATATCAATAAGAACTTAAATAAAATCATGAATACATGAGAAATGAAGGAATATGAATATCATAAAGAAAATAACTTTAATCATAACTTTAATATGTCTCTACAAAATTTAATTTTACATTCATGAACATATCACCAAGGTTCATCCCCAAGGTGTCAAAAAATTAACAAGGTCATAACCAAGGTATCGTGAAAGTTGTCACCTCAAGAGATTAAATCATTACCCAATGCATTTGAGTGCTATCAGGGTGCACCATTAATATTTATTTTCATTCATGTGAGCCTCATAGATCATAGTCAAACATTTCATAAATAACCCATGTATAATAAATGAAATGGATTTAATTTCCTGATTGTGGAGTTTTAAAAGTTCATAAAAAAGACCAATAGGTCATTTATATACCATGGAAAGGGAGTGAGGGTTATATTTATGTTATTTACAGAATCAAATAAAAAATAATTATATATTTTTGAACACCCAAATAAACGAAATATGTTTGGGTATACACATAAATAAAACAAGAGAATTTCTCGAGAGAAAGCGATAGAAATTTTGTGGCAAAATATTTGCAGCATAAGTCATATAACAAGGTTTTAGAAAACATTGAAAAGAGGAGGTACAAGAGTAACCCACTTATAAATAACATATAATAAAGTGTAAATATATAATTACATGTTGTGAAGAACATGGTATGGAAATTTTAATGACATACCACATGAAAATGAAACATGAAAGAAAAGGGAAGATGCAATTCCTTTTACGAAAAAAAATCAGCATCATAACGACGTGACATAAAAATTAAGAAAACAAATTTTTGAGAGAAGAAAGGGCCTATCAACAATTATAAATGAAATGGAAAGTAATTATAACATATTTGATCATACCCTCAACAAAAATAGATGGAATCTAGAATACACAACATAAAGGAAGTCACGACTTAAAAGAGGAGGGTGAAAGAATCCCATACCATGAAGAGTAACTTCGAATGCTTAAAGGTCAGAAAAATGGAAGGCATGAGGGTACCTTGGGAGGACTACATGGGAGGTAAAAAGACCATAACATAGTTGGGGAGGATTTTAAAATTAAATTAATGATGGAAAGTCATGGTATTTATAGGATAAGTGACGGGACAAAGCATTAATTTCAAAGGGACACCTCATTAGTGGTATTGGAAAAACCATAGGTTGTCCCATGGTATTTTCCCATTGAATTTTCCACATGTGAAAATCATACCATATATTACTATTCAAAAGTAGACCATAAATATTGCATAATTATTACACCCTTAATGATGTTTTTAAACACTAGAAACTCAATAACTGGATTTTCACTATTCACCCAAAATTCAACATTCTCAGAAAAATAAAAAAATATCACATTAACCAAATATCGATGCACTAATATCAAAAATAAACTCCATTTTATGAAAATAATTTTCAAAAAAAAATTAATTTAATTTTTAAATAAAAACCATTTTCACTGAAAATTCAACTATTTCAGAAAAATACCAAAAATTCACTTTAACCAAATATTGATTCTCTAATTTCAAAATTGAACTACATTTTATGAAAACAATTTTATAAATATTTTTAATTTAATTTTTAAATAAAAAAACTATTTACCCGAGAAAAAAACTAATACATAACCAATAATTTCTGAAACAGTTATTTACCTAATTTGTTGAATCACATTACTTAATAAAGATTTCTAAATTATATTAATACTTTCTTGAGTGATGATACTTAATCCATTTGGTCACATTACTAATCATAATCATAAAATCACTATTCATAATTTACTATTCACCAATAATTATGTTGATCTTTTTAGAACCTAAATTTCATACTGAACACAACATTAGAAGACCATTTTTTTGAAATTAATTACACAATATTAATTATTTAAGGTTTACATAAATATTTTAAAAATATCTTATTTCTAGAATTCATCAATAATATTCATACTGTAATTATCCAGACATTTGAAAATTCACAAACTTCAGCATGAGAATACATCACAATTTTTATTTAAATCAACGGATTACACAAGGTAGTTATAGTCTTGTTACCTAACCCCTTATAACACCACCATATTACCTAAGTGTAAGGTGTTCTAGGGTGATATAATCTTGGGGCATCACATCCAACATTTCCCGAGTAGTGATTTCTATCATCATGAACTTCCCGTGAAAGAGATATTGTTCCAGATTCACACGATGAAGTTATTTTTGGCTTTGGTCTAGAGAAAATCCCAAAGGTGCTACCTCTTTCCCAAGATTCATCAGATGGGCTTCGATCATCCTGAGACTACTAGATGGGGCCATATAATCTTCTTTCTATATTAATTTATATATATCACTTGTATTTATAGACAATAATCGTAACATTTAGTTTCCCATGGTCTTATTGACCAATGGTCATATAACAGTCGAAACCCAACAGTCTTATTTTAATTATACCCATTTTATTAAATGAAATAGTATTGTTGAGTATAAAATGAAATAACAAACAAAGTTAGGAAACAAAATTTATTCCAAAAAATTCAGGTTGTTACAATCTTCCCCCTTAAAAAATTGCATCCCATCAATTTTAAAATTGGTCTTGTAAATTTCATTGAATGTCCCACTTCAGAAAAGAGTCAGTAAAAATATTACTTTAAAAGAACGAAAGGTAAGTACAAAGGTCACACGAGTTAACCCATATTAGGATTCAATATAGGAAAACATTGTTATGGAAGAGAAAAAAAGGGTCATGTTCTGATGGATAGTGATAGAAAACATGATTAGGAGAAAATTAACCACAATAAGATCAAAAAATTTTGATGTGTTAAATGGTCTCTGATTACCCAGTAGGAAACATAAACCTACATCATTTTTGTTTTACGTTCCTTTTCATAATTTTGAGGAATTAATTTTCTACATAGAATAAAAACATAAGGAAATATACTTACCATCAAGTAGAGTTTCATTATGTAATAAGTTTCCACTAAGACTAATCTTTTCTCTAAACAATGAGCATTAAAAAAGTCTTGGTCTCATCAAAAGCACCAGAATAATCTTCTAGAGAATCACATAATCCAAAAAAGAAAAACTATATTTTTTCCTTGCCTTTAGTCATAAACTAAAACTAAAATAGTTAGTACATGATCATATAATCCCCAAAAAGGATAATCCTATATATAGAGAAATATAACTATAAATCTCTAAAATTAAACAAAAGTACCCAAAGTTCCAGAAAGACCATTCAATACAAAACCATCCTTAAAATTCGTCAGAATAATACAAACTAAGATCGGAACCCAAAACTTAAAAGGATTTAATCATATAGTGTTCCCCAATAAATCATATCATTTATCTCCAAATAACAACGACTACTATTATAGTCTCATACTAATGTGTTATTAACCTATTCACATATTCTTAATTCTCGGTTCATCATTTTGCAAGAAATAACCCAAATCACTATATTCCACAATAAATACATAAATTCATACAAAACAATTCAACCATTCCACCTCAATTTAAATCTTGTAGTATTTTATTTCCCTTAGGTATATTGTACTCTAAAAGAGAAAACATAATCCAAAACAACCTTTATCATTTAATCACCAAATCATTTTCCTATAAAAAGGATATCCATTTGATAAAACATAAGTTTCCAAAATCAACTAATTCTTGATCCATAAAAATGGCAGGTGCATTAGTCAATCCAAAGGGCACAACAACAAACTCATAATTCCCATATCATGATGGTAAGATAGTTTTATGGAATATCATCATTCTTCACCCTCAATTGATGATAACCAAAATCAAGATCAATCTTAGAGAATAATTGAGGCCCATGAAGTTGGTCAGATATGTTATCAATTCTTGGAAAAGAGTATTTTTTCTTCCCTGTGATCCCATTCAGTTCACTATAATCACTGCATAGCTACATCGATCTATCCTTCTTCTTCACAAAGAGAACTGGTGCTCCCCAAGGAGACACACATGGTCTGATAAACCCATACTCCAAAAGATCTCATTGTGGTTTCTTTAATTAATCATGCTCCATATTTTACATCCTATATGGGGTCTTTGACATCAGATGAGATCCAGGTATGAGATGAATAGATAACTCTACCTCTCCTTCTGGGGGAGGTTTTGGTAACGCTTAAGGAAATACGTTAACGTATTCCTATATGATGGGGACATTTTCTAAAATAATAAATCGGTTGTGAGAAACTTATTTAATTTATGAACATTTTAATTAAATAGGATTTTATGTCTTAAAAATTCATTCTTATACAAATTATATTTGTCTCTAATTTCATCATAATGATTCATAAAAAGATTACAATTAACCAAACATATCCCCCGGGAGTGTTGTAACTAGGGGTGCTACAAGGCCCATTGTTATGTGCCAGTTCCCATTCAAGTATTTCTCAAAGCCGTGTTTTCAGGTTTTACCCAAATGTACATATGTGTCAGTGCCACCTCTACTTGATCTTATCCAGGCCGGGATGTATTTTCTTGATAAACCACTTAATCAATACTAAACAAAACACCAGGAAGATTTTTTATATATAAATATTTCTATAGGGTTCTTCCTTATGTTTTCATATCTTAATTTCCGTAAATAACTAAACTATCTGTTGATACCAACTATAACATCCTGCCTTTTTATAACATAACATTACATTACATTTTACAAACAGAGGATCTTTAAAGTCTATTGTTTTGGAAATAAGGAACATAAACACGAGAACAACATAAAACACTATTCTAAAACAGTTTTAAGGGTTCATAATAGTTTTATCTTCTGTACAATTACTTCATCTCATACCCTGGTGACAGAAATCAGAGGAAAGGGTGTGTAGAAGGTCCAGTAAGGGTAAACAAGGGAGTCAATGAACTTGTAATATCAATAAGAACTTGAACAAAAACATGCAGAAATGATAAATGGAAGAATATGAAATTTTTAAAGAAAAGAAAATGAATCATAACTTGAATATGTGGCTAAAACATTTCATTTAGACATTCACGAACATATCACCAAAGTCCCTTCCCAATGTGTTATAAAAATTACCAAGGTTATTCACCAAGGTATCATGAAACTTGTAATCTCTAGAGATTAAATTTTTACCCAATGAATTGGAGTGCTATCAGGTTACACCCTTAATTTATCATTACATTCATGTGATCCACATAGATCATAATCAACCATTTCATAAATAACACATGGAGAATTATAGAAATGGGTTTTATTTCAAGATCGTGACATTTTAAATGTTTTTCAAAAATGATCAATATGTCATTTATAACCCATGGAAAGAGAGTGAGGTCTATATGTATTTAAATTACAGAATAAAATACATAATATTTATATATTTATTAACAACCAAATAGACAAAATAGGTCTAGGTATTCACATAAATAAAAATCGAGAATTTCTGGAGAGAAAGAGATAGAAATTTTGAGGCAAAATTTCTACAGCATAATGGCTATATAACAATGTTTTAGAAAACATTGAAAAGTGACGGTACAAGAGTAACACACTCATAAATAACATATAATAAAGTATAAGTACATAATTAAATGGATATAATAACATGGTATGGAAATTATAATGACATACCACATTAAAAGGAAACATGAAAGAAAATGGAAGATGTGATTTCTTTTACGAAAACAAATTGGTAGCCTAACGGCATGACATAAATATTCAGAAAACAAATTGATGAGAGAGAAAAGGCTCTATCAACAATTAGACATGAAATGGACAGTAATGATAACATATAAGAGCATACCCTCAAAAAAAATAAATGGAAACTAGATGACAAAACATAAAGGAAGTCATGGATTAAATGAGGAGGGTGAAAAAATCCCATACCTTGAAGAGTAACTTAGAAAGAATAAAGGACGGGACCTTGGAAGGCTTGAGGAAAACTTGGGAGGACTCCTTGGGAGGTAAAGGGACCAGAACAACATTGGAGAGGATATGGAAATTAAATGAATGAGGGAAAGTATTGGTATTTATAGGAGAAGTGAGGGGACAAAGCATTAATTGCCAAGGGACACCTCATCGGTGGAATTGGAAAAACCATGGGCTTGACCATGTTATTTTCCCATGGTATTGGCCACATGGGACACCTCATAACATATATTACTATTCATAAGTCGACCAGAAATATTGCATAATTAATACATCCTTAAGGATGTCATTAAACACCCCAAACTCAAAATCTGTATTTTCACTATTCACCGAAAATTTAACTTGCTCAGAAAAAACCCAATATTTCACCATAACCAAATATCAATGATCTGATTTCAAAAATGAACCCCATTTTATGGAAATAATTTTTTTAAATATTTTAAATTTAATTTTTAAATAAAAACACTAATCACCGAAAATTCAACTGTTTCAGAAAACTCCCAAAAATACACCTTAACAAAATATCAATGCTCTGATTTCAGAAATGTACTCAATTTTATGAAAATAATTTTCTAAATATTATTAATTTAATTTTTAAATAATATACTATTCACCAGTAAAAAATTAATACTTAACCATTAATTTCTAAAACTGTTATTTATCTATTTTATTGAATCACATTACTTAATCAAGGTGCCTAAATTATATTAATACTTTCTTATGTGAAGTCCATTAATCCATATGGTCACATTACTAATCATAAACATAAAATCACTATTCATAATTTAATATTCACCAAAAAGAAAGTTGATCTTATTATAATCTAAATTCCATACTGAACATAGCTATAGAAGAAATTTTTTTGAAAATCATTACACATTATTAATTATTTAGGGTTTACATGAATATTTCCAAAATCACTTTTTCTAGAATTCATCAACAATATCCATACTATAATTATCCAGACTCTTGAAAATTCACAAACTTCACTATAATAGGACACCAAATTTTTATTTAAATCAGTGGATTACACAAGACAATTACTGTCTTATTACATAACACCTTATAACACTAGCATATGACCTAAGAGTAAGGTGTGCTACAGTGATAGAATCTTGGGGCGGCTCGGCCAACATTGCCTAATTTGTTATTTCTATCATCTCGAACTTATCACAAAGTCGATTTAGTTCTTGATTCACATGATGATGTTCACCTTGGGCTTGGTCCAGAGCTAAGCCCAAAGGTGCTACCTCCTTCACGAGTTCCATTAGATTGGCTTCGATCGGCCCGAGACTACTGGATGGGGCCATCGAATCTTAATTCTATATTAATTATTAATGATCACTTGTATTTATAGACAATAATCATGAAATTTAGTTTCCCAATGTCTTATTGTCCAATGGTCATTTAATAGTCAAAACCCAAAGGTCTTATTTTATTTAATTCTCATTTTTTTAAATGAAATAATTTTGTTGAGTATAAAATAACATACCACACAAAGTTAGGAAACAAAATTTGTTCAAAATAATTTGTGTCGTTAAATTTTTTTTAACAAAATCATTACTTCTCTATCTTGGTGCACCGAACATAACATGACTATTCATATATTTTCCACATAAACAATCTATCATTGAAATATGATTATTCAATGGGAATAAATAGGTATAAAAGTTATTCCATAATGAGTAACCAAAGAGATTATAATAATAGTATTCTTGAAATTTTAGATTTAAATCATTTTGGAACATTTATAATATAAAATAAGAATATATTATATCTAATATAAGGAATATATGTAAAAAATTAATTTAGGAAATGATACAAATGAGCTACTTTATTGAGGTTTAAGGGAAACGTTTAATGAGTATTTATAAAGGTATAATGGATCATTTTTTATATAAACAAAGAAATGAAACAAAATATTTTTTTATAGATGAAAATTATATTTTTGAAAAATATTATTGGATTCAACCAATTTGTGGAGTCTACATGAAAATTGGAATGAAATGGACATGTTCTCTATAATCGGGAATTCTTATCTGGGAAAATTGTGAACGAATTCTTATAAATAAATTAATTCCCTATCAAGGAAATATTAATGAACATTATTTAATATGATTGGATCATATAAATAGAACATAGAAGAATTATATAAGATAAATGAATGGTTATATTGTTGAAAAGTGGTAAAAAATGTAACCCAAATATAATATAGAGGTTGAGAGAGATGCATTTCCCTACATTTGAATGTGTTCGTCACTTGTACATTAATTACTAGAAAATAAAATTATATTCACATTTACATTATTCATAACCTATTAAACCATTATTTGTTTTATAAAATTTTATTAATTTTAATTATTACCATATTTATGAGTTATAAATATAAATTTTGTTGTTTGGGGTGTGTTAATTTTACAATTTTTTTATTTGTAAACATGTTTATAATTATGGAATCCTCTATCAAATGGGAATAAAATTCCATAAGGGAAATAAAATAGTATTAATTAAATTATATAATTCTAAAAGGTATCATATATATTATTGTATTTTGAAATGAGAATGTTTTATTAGATAAAACCATACTAATAAAAGTTGTTATTATTTAATCGGGTTTTCAATCATCTCAAACTAGTTTTATTTTACTTAATATTAAGTCTATATATATGTTTCATCGCCATAAATAATTAATAATATACTTATTAAATTATTATTTTACCATAATAATTTTTAATGAAGATCCATAAAGGAGTTAATAGAAAAAAAACACTCATTCTCAATAGAGATAGTAAACCACCATAATTCAGACAACTGTATCATTTCATTAAAAATGTGGAGATGAGAAAGGTGGTGGAAAAAAATTATTTCATTATAAATATAAATTTTAAGTATATACATGACACTAGAGTTATTATTATCTAATGTATGATAAATTTGAGTGCAAGGTAGAAGAATAAATTAAAATAAAATAGTTTTTCTAAGAATGGTACCTCATAAATATCCCCTCGTTGAATGATCACTTGAGGAGCATGGTTTTGGTCATTAGGCGAGTCCAAAAACAATTTAACATGGGGGGGAGTGGGTAGTTTTTTATTATGAAGATATTATTGATATCTTAATGGCGCATATTGTTTTAGTAGAGGAGGTTGTAAGAGGTAGATTTTATAAGGGAAGATGTTGATGATTTTCAAAAAAATAAAACAGTAAATATTTTAATAAATTTTATTTTCATCCAACTACCAAAAATTTCCATGGATTAAAATATAATATTATATATTATTTTTATATAATTAAAAAAATTAATTTCAGATTGATTTTGGTTTTATTTTAACACTTCTTATTTTTTTAAACATTAACTAACATTTTTTTTAATTTTGGAATCAACTTTCAAAAAATTAAATTTTTATATTTATTATTTATATTATATCATTAACCCTAATTGGAATAGTTTTGATATTTTTGACCTTATAATAATCACTTCGTTTTTTTGAATATTTTTTATTATATTTTTCTGATTTTGTTGAATATTATTTTCATAAAATATCATTATTTATCAATCTTGACACAACTCATTACGTCGACATTTTCTAAAATAAACAAATAAATATAAGATAAAATAATATAATAAACCCATCATGCGTTATTAATATCTGTGATATTGATTTATATCCTTTTTTATGCAAATTATATTTGTTATAATATTTTTAATATCAATTATTTGATATTTACATTAATAAAATTATTTATTTCTTAGTGTTGTGTTTGAATTTAAAGTTATTATAACATACCTAAAAATTATAAATAAAATAAAATGAGGTGTATTACTGGCTTATATTTCTATATAATATATAGCATTGAGGATATCTCATTTTTATCCCTATATTAAAATAATTTTTTTATCAAAAATAAGAGTGTTACATTTTGTCACTTTCATTGATTTTAGTAATATATAGTTAATTTAATTAGAATCTCACCCATTAGGTGAATATATTTACCACCTTATGTGATAAGGGTATACATTTATTCATACAATAATTTTTGGGTACCTGTTATGGGAATTTAATATTCTTTATTATATTATATTTACACTAAATTACTTTACATAGACATAACGATGGTAACAAAATAATCCATGGTAACTATTGATATTGAAAAATAAATTAAATTTTTCTATTTATTAAATTCTAAAAACCTAATTCAAAAATATAGATTAAATTTGTATAAATTTATAAATCATAATTTTTATAATATATATTAAATTTAAAACAAAAAATTGCACCTAATTATTTTTTTAAGCAAAAGAAAATTTAAATTATAAAATGTTTTTATATTATAATTATGTAATAAGAAAATTTAAAAACAAAAATTGGATTATATAAAACAAAATTGTACAATTTAAATTAAAAAATTATTCAAAAATTATTTTACCTTTTGAAAACATCAAAAATTAAATACATTTTAAAAAAAAATCAACTAAAAAATGAATCCTATCTAAAAAAACCTAACTATAATAAAATATTTACATTAACCTTTCTAAAATGAATTTTATTGTTTTATAATAATTTCAAAATTAAGATAATTTATATTTAAAACATGTTCTCTATCAAAAAGTGTCAATATTACTTTTTCAAGCATAAATATGATTTATTATTTTTTCATGTCTAGAAAACATATTGTATGAATTTTAATAATGTGATTGAATAGATTATATATATATATATTGTATTAATAAAATATTTAGAATGTAATTTATTATTTGAAAAAAACAATTTTTTTGTATATAAATATTTTTTCAAAAAAATATTTCATGTTATTTTCAAAAGGGGTTTATTTCATTTATAATTAACTGGTTACATGAGGAATCCATATCTTAATAATTTATTTAATACTGATCATAAATTTTATTATAATGGAGAGATTATAATAAAAACATTTATATAAAAATATTTAATTTTTTATTTTAGTTTGATGTTGCATGCAACAAAAGCTGTTGAAGAAATTAAACTTTTTAAAGAAAAATATATCATAAAATATCGAGGTGTTACAATGACGAGTGGCAGTTTTATAAGCCAAGGATGTGTGTCTTTATTATTACGCATGGATGTGTGGTTTCATGGTAATCCAAGGATAGGTGAGTCTATAATATCCCTCCAATTATATGAGTTTTGTAAGTCGACAGTATGGTTATTAAATTTATAAGGGTTAACATAAGAGTGATATTGAAATGATTTCTTAATTATTCTTTATTTGTTATTTATATATTATATGTTCTTTATATTAAGCATATGATCTCTCATAGTACGATAAATAGTTTTTTTAATGAAAATTAGTATCTACATATTTTGGGTGAAATGTATATCTGTGTGAAACTGTTATTCTAATTTTTTCATTATTTTGAAGACTTCATTAATTGTATTATTTTTTATTAATGACATTAATAAAAAAATTTATTAAATGTTTTTTTGTAATATAAGTTTATATACTATTTGATAAATTCATTATTTTAATCAATGGTTCTTATATTAAAATAATGGAATCATTTTTATATATTCATGAATGAATAGTTACATTCTTATTTTTCGTCCCATACAGATCATCCTATCATCATAATGGGTAATTACATTTTTTATTGTGTTTTTAGAAAGAGTAGGGTCAAGGATGTGTTTTTGAAACAATTTTTCATGTCGATTCATGAAAATACATATCAATTTTCATAGGTATTATTTTTTGAGAAAAATTAATACTAAATGGGAATTATCACTTGTAATGAATGGGATTATTAACATTGAATTATCACATTATTTTTTAAAATAATATTTCTAAAGTATCATTAGATGTTCTAAATTTTAATTATAGATAAAAGTTACTAGAATATGTAGTGTTTAAGGATAGGTCCTTATTTATTTTTTGGAAGCCCATTTCAGATATCTTTGGAGATTAAGATGTTATCATGTGATGTTATCCTAGAAGTTATTTTTAATATCATGGGTTTATAATTTTAGTTATAATTATACATTGAATTTTTATATATAATATTTTATAGGTATTAAATGTTGAATTTTTATGTTGTCTAATGATTCATTGGGTGCTATTTTACAATTTTTATGAATTTTTTACCCTTTCCTTCAACATAAAAGATTATTTAATTATAATTCTATTAAAATTTTTATAATGTAAGATGAATGGAATGAGGTATCTATTATTGTTAAAATATTATTTAATTTTGATTTTATAAAGCTCTCTTTAGGATTGAAAGGATAGTGTATTATATAATATTTATTTGTATTTTATTTATAAGGAACAGATTAATTTTAATACGAGTCAATTAATTTCATGGTCTAATAGATTTCATTTATTTGGATTATTAATATTTAATCAATATGAAATTAAAATTTCACTACTCAACATTATTAACCCTTCTAAATTATTTAATAATCATTATATTTGAAAATTTTGTTTAAATGATTGTGAAATAATTTTAAAAAAATATCTCACTTACATACAACTATTTGATTTTTTCAACATTTTTTAATTTCCCCAAAACTTTTATGTACAATTGAATCTCTTTTATTTTTTTTATAAATATGAATCCTTCTATCTTAGAAAGAAAGGAAAATAACATTAATAAAATGAATTTTTTATTTTATTGAGATATGGACTTCATGTTAAATGTTAAAGGGGATATCAATTGAGAAAAAAAAACAAGCTGGTGTGTAATTATATTGTATGATTTATTATCATATATTATATGTATGAAAAATGATTTATTTGATATTGATTAATCCTAAGGATATATTTTATATCATTTATTTATATAAGTGACGAATTAATAAAAAATACAATAATGAATAGTTTAAATATTAAAAATAAATAGAAATTAATTATGTTTTTATGTAAAATGTTTTCAAAATAATGATGCAGTGGTATTTAATCAATGATATGATGATATATTTTGAATATTATAAAATCATGAAACACCTACTCATTTTTTAATATATTTTTTTCTCATATTAGGGAATCATATAGTATATGTAATAATTTCCTTTGAAAATATATTTAGAGAAAATATATAATAGTTGGATATATATATATATGGAAATATTATAATTCAATAAATAAATTATTAGGTTAATATTTTGTTAATGTTATAAAAATCAGAGTGAATTAATATTATTTGACGTTGTGGGAAAATGCAATTAATATTGATCGATATATTATAATATTTTACTAAAGAATAATGATATTTTTGATGATCATCATCATATATTGTGGGAATTTTATATGATTAATATAAACATATTATTTAATATTTTTAAAAACCAAGTGTAGACCTGACATTTCGTATTCAGGAAGGTTGTGGGGCTCAAACACACAATTGAAGGGTGACAGGGGTGTAGTTCCCACAACTTTCCCATATAATTCCCATGTTTGTATAATTTTTTTAGATTATGTTGAATTTTTAAAAATATTTTTTATCATAGACAAAAAGATGGGATTAAATACTCATTCTGTGACAAGGTGATTAATGTTATTTGGGAAGAAGTTCACTATTATTAGAAACCTATATAATTATTATAATCAGAAAATTATTGGATTTTATTTGAGAAATAAATGTTGAATAATCAGATGGATGCAAATATTATTTTAATGTGTGGTTATAAGGATTGAGTTCAATAATATAATTAATATAATATCATGGATATTATTTTACTATATCATATACATTTTTCATGAGACATTAAGAGTGATTGATTTTGTTTGGAGATTAATGTTATAAGAATATGTGATCAAATAATTATCACAATTATGCTTGAATCATTGCCTGGAATATATTGATCAACTTTAAAGATCACTAATTACTAAATAATTTATTTTGAACTTTGGGAATTATTATTGAATTGTGGATTTTAAATATTTATTGATATTACGAGTAACACACTTTTGAAATTAACTTACATTTTACTAACCATTTTAATTTTATAATGTATAATGATTAGAAGAATATATTTTTATTCTCTTATATAATATGTTATTTTTAAAAAATTTATTTTCCTTCTTCATGATATAAAAAAACTCATCGTGAATACCTGATATTTATAGGAAAACAATAGATTGTGGGGGGAAATTGATTATATTATAATATTATACACGTCAATTAAATATATTTCCATATGCTTTTACTCAATGATTGAAATATAATTTCTCAAATATATGGAAAAGATTCATATAAAAAATTATATCCTTTTACCTTCACTACAGATAAATCTAGGGGTTTTCATCAATAACAACATTATAGTTTTTTTGTTGTAATCATTCTCAAGATCTTTCACTTTATCATGATCAATTTTCTGTTAAACTCTCTACCATAATTTAGACATTAAATATTATTCCATTCTAATATCCCAAATTCTCACTAATGATGTTATAATTAGAATCCTAGTTTGTGTTATTCCATATAAACGTTTTACTTCAATATATCTGCATTCAAGTAGATGTTTTATAAAATGTTAATACTATGTGGTACTACATGAAATCCATTTACAATTTTCAACGGACTTATTTTTAAGATCATATTCAAATTGAAATAGTAAAATTTCTTAAATGGGGTAGAATTTATTATCATGATATTTTCAAATAATGTCATATTGTTTGATATATTGTACAAACCAAAACACCAAGCGTAAATAAACAGTGAAAAAAAATTATTTAAATATGAAATTTATAAACTTATAATTATATTACAATTTATTACTAAGATAATTTATATTTTTAGATATATATTTATATTTTCTAATAAATACATATGTATTTATTAATTCTTAATTAATGAATACATAATTTTATATTAAGAATTTTTTTAAAATATATGTTTTCTTCAAAATTGATTTTATATTTCTTTTATTAAAATAATTTTATTATATTATATAACTTTTTGAAATAATAATTTAGAAAAGAAATATTATTTCTTTCACAATAATATCAAAATTCTCCCTCAGACAAATTTTATAATATTATTCAAAAGATTGATTTTTCAACGAATTCTAAAAGTACTTATTTTTTTAAAAACATAATATTCACATTATTTTTTCAGAAATATATTCTATTTTGTATTATTTGAAAAAAATTCATTTTTATTTATAAAGTGTTTTTTTATAAATGATCTTTATACCTAAAATTACTATAAATTTTTTTTATTTAAAATGGGTGATTTTTATAAAAACCTATTTTCCATCGCCTATTTTCCATTTAAATTTAAATTATATTCTTCTATATATTTAAATTTAGTTTCTAAAAACGAATTCCAAATTGTAAATAAGAGATATATACAATATAAATAAGGCCATTTTATTTTTTTCCTTTTTAATAGTATAAATTGAAATTAATGTAACGACCATAAATGATATATCTTGAATTTTTCAGGATAAAAATAATTTGATCAAACTATAATATGACACTAACAATTTACATAATTTTATTTGAGAAATATATTTCATCCATAGTCATCCAATATTTTGAAATATGATTGTATGGTTCCATTTTGAAATAATTTGGATCATTATAAAACATTAATGAATATAAATCCAAAACTATCACAATCATTCTATTGAAAACAATATTATTTTTAAAATGTTGATACACATATAATATTTTTCATAAAAAATTAACTTTAATGATAAATTATTTACCTCCATCATTTTATGATTCTTTTAATTTTTAGATAATTAATAATTATCATATATTCATATACAATGTTGAGGTGGTAAATATTCAATTAACTGAAAATATAAAGGAAATTATTAAAATTAAAAGATATACAGTTTGATAAAAATAATGAGACCCCCAAATTTATATATTTAAAATTTTTAATTATATATCTAAAAAAATATTCTAATATTATTTATTTAAATTCAGTTAGTAAATTAAATGTAAATGAATAGTTATACAATTGACATTATAGATATTTAATGAAAATAATATTTTTGTTGCGAAGGGGGTAGTTCTATTTAGTTATATTTTGGATGAATTCATCTATGACCATCGGTTCATGTAATGTATTGAGGCCAATAGGCAATGTAACGATCCCCCTTCATCCCTTAATAGGGGGTATAAACAATGAATGAATTTAAAAGGTCCTCAGGCCTTTCAAATTATGAAAATAATATATTATTAAAGGATATAAATATCTTAATTATCCTATGTTTTTTTATGGTATTAAGATATGGTTTTATGTATCTCCATTCGTCAATGTATTATCATTTTTCCAGTTATAAAAACTACTATTACCCTCAATGAGTAAAAAATATTTTCATCACGATAAGAGTGAAAATGGATAATAGGGGTTAAAACCAATAGATTATGGTTAAAATATAGTAAAAACATGTAAAACTTTAATTAGATAGGATTATTTCATCTAATTGTAATATTAATATTCAATTTTATCAATTTTAAACCATTTCAGAATAAAACTTTATTTATTGTAATTTAATATTTTAAGAAATCCAATAGTGCTACACTGCTCTCTTTTAAGATGGATCTTATTAATATCATTTCATCAAACCTACATATCCATTTTTTCAATGAATTATTAATAAAATACCTTCCAAAAATCTGTTCCAATATTCTATTGTTCAAATTAGGGAAAGAATAAAACCTTTTATTGCATAAGATAATAATAATTATTTTTTTAGAAGAAGATGTTTAGTTATTAATAAAATATTTATATTTTATGTCCTCATAAATATTAATAATTATTTACCATATATAAAAATATAATATTATACATGCATCACAAATACTGATATCAAAATATGTAATTTGAATAACTCATATCCATCTCCATCTTTCATCAAATGGAAAACGAAATAAATGTTTGTGTATGTGGAGTATTATGCCTCATGAACAAATTCTATTTTCATTACATCGCAACCTATTAAATACTATTATAATGATTGAAATAATGTTTATATATTATATTAATAAAATATATTTCTTTTTATAAAATATAATATTCATTTACTTTCATTCATATATATTCTCTATAAATTTATAATGTTGTTCTTGTGTCCACCAAAACCATGTGATGTGATTTTTTTTCATCACCAATAATATGGTTGATTTATATATATGTGTAAAAATAAATAATATTTCATTTGTGACATATTTATCATTATTTATATATATATATAATAATACGTTCCTTTTTTCTTAATGGTCATTGAAAACTCGAGTTGTCCCTCTTGTGTATGTGTGACCAACCATCACCATGATTATAACGTAGTTCATTTCTAAAATTCATTCATAATTTGGTTTAAAAGTATTATCTATGCATATTAATGATAATTTTACCATGAATTTTTTTAATAAAATGATGCAATGTTGTCCTATTTAACAAATATCAAACAACCAATGTAATTTTTCACTATTGAATCGAAGGACATCAATATATCCTACATGATCATAAATGATTATGTAATTTTTTATAAAATTACATTGACTGACATAAAATGAATAATAAAAAATTAAATTATTATTATAAAATTAAATATATAACAACATATTATCAATCAATATTATAATAAACATGCATTGTGAGTTAGACTAATGGAAAGAGACCATCATTTAATAGACTTATTTTATAGTATATCGTCTAACACATTCCTCCAATATACATATTTTAATAATTTATTTATAAATATAATTAAATTATTTAGAAGATAAATTTTATGGATATTTTTAATTTACTTCAATGGTATTCAAAAGTTTCATTTTTATGGAATATTTTTAATTTATTTACATCAGAAAAATGTTTTCTATTTTTTCACGTATATCATGTCAAAGGATTTTCCCTCCACGAAAATCATTATTTCAAATTTTTATTTCCCTCAAATAATTCATGCCTTATTCAACAAATAACTACATTTACCAATATTATAAAAAATTACCTAAGGATTAAAAAGTATATGTTTAGGACTGTAATTCTAAAAATGATATAGTACATTATTTATGATTATTTTTATATATTTAAGAATTGTTTTGATAATGTATTATTCAATTATAAACCAATGTTTGGACGTTACTCTCTTAATCAAGGATGGGCTATTCCATGTTAATCTAAGGATAGATAGGTTCATGATAGCTCTCCAAACTATTAGGTATGAAAGAAGACCAAATATGTATTCTATTTCAAAGAGTTATTATATGAAATATATAGAAATGATTTCACAAAAATCCAAACATGTTTTATCTATTATATAATTGGGTTTTATAGAAATATTTTGTTTTATGAAGGTAATAAAAGGATTTCGTCAATTTGAAAAAAAAATCTACATCTATTATGTGAAATAATAAATTTATGACAAATTTATTTTATGTTGTAAATAATATCATACAAAATTAAAGATTTTTAATTTCCTGAAAATTTTTCATATAAATTTTTTTATAAAAGTTATTTGGTTGAGATGTAGATTTATTATGAAAAAAAATATTTATTTTAAACCCCAATGATTATTTTTGAAATAGGAAAATATTTTTGAAGAATTCATTGACTAACCATTTATTTCTTCTTTATATGTCTCTTATATAACATATTGAGATCATACAATATTATAAAATGTATTTAACAAGGTTTTAAGGATTAATAGGTACAATGCTAACGAATATATTAAAATTTTCATAATATGGCATGAATACAAAATTAATATCTTTTTAGATGGTTTCATTTATGTAAAATGGATATTGAGTTGAATTTTCCCCCTTTGATGTGTGAGTTTATTATTAATGAGTTATTAAGTAATTTTCTATAACATTAAACCCATATGATCATTATTAATTCAATAATGTTGATTTATGATTAAATTCAAATTGTAAAATGTTATGTCCTCGTATTTTGGGCTATAAAACATAACAGGAATGCGACATTTGATTATATATACTAAACTGAAGTATTGGTGGGATTATAAAATTATATTATAGTTGAATTTAATAAATCCTATGAATAAATAATGCTTAAATTGGGGAAGACATCTTAGGGATTATATTATTTTACGATGATTTTTAATGATATTATCATAATTATTATGTTTTCAATATTTTATTTGTCATAGGTTCATGAAAAATAATTTTTGGATATTATATATCATATAAATCCTCAGATATACATATATTGGAATGTAGTAAATAAATGGTCAAGAATCTAAATATAATATAATTATGAGAGAAAGGACATGTTACAATGTCTACTTTATGATAATAATGTTTATATTATTTTAGAATCTATAACATTTTATATGATTATATTTTTGATTCCCTAAGGTGTTTTTATTATTACGTGATAACTTAAAATCCAAGGATGAAATTTATTTATAGAGAATGAAAGTAACACTATAAGATTTTGGAATTCTTTTTTATCTATATTATTTTTATATTATATTGATACTTTAATAATAATTAAATAAAAATATAATAAGAAACATCATAGAAAATGAATAAGACAAATAAAATTATAGACTAATTTGTCACTAGAAAATATATAGGTTGTTAAAAATTATAAATACATAAAAAATAATATTATTAACACTTAATGTTATAAAAGTTATTGTCTTGAACAAATATAATATTAATTTATTTGTTATGATTTAATTTAAAATAAAAAATAAATCATTATACTATTTTTTTTATGAAATTGAATACATTTTAAAGTATTCTTGAAAATATTACTATTCAATGAATTTTTGTTACTAAAATTATTGAGTTTCAAGATAATATTGATAAAATAATGATTTTTCAAAATTGAAAAATTAATTAACTATTTTGAATATATATATATATATTTTAGAAAATAAATTATATAAATTTAAAAAATAAATTCATAAGTCATAAAACAAATCATTTTTTTGTAACATATAAATTTATTCACTATCAAACGGTTTTTATTCACTTATGTTAAAAATTACTTTTCATTTCTCATAGAAATTATATATATAAATTTTATTTCATATTTCACATCAAAATTTTCATATTACTATTTAAATAAATATATTTTTTGTGTAATAAAATTAGTTTTCTTGTTATTTAAAGTAATGAATAGGTTATTGGTTACAATGTTATTTTTGATGAATTATTGTTTAATTTCAATATCATTTTATTTTAATAAAATTTAATTATTTTTTATATATAAAGAAATTGATATAATTATTAATTAAAAATTATATATAATAATACTTTTTAAATTTTTAATAAATATTAAATTGAACTAATAACAGCAATGAGTGAAAGAAATTTTTTTCAACAAAACCGTTTTTCTATATATTAAATGTTTTCTGTTATATGATAATTTTTTTATATGTTAATTGATCTGTTTTTTGTTATTACACAATTTATGTTTAAAATACAAAAAAATTGAATATGGTTTCATCAAATATTTTTAGTAAAACATATTATATTATGTTTAAACTAGTTAGCAATGTAAAAACCAAAATGGTAAGGTGAAAAATCTAATGGTAATAACATAAAAATAAGATAAAAAATATGTGATAATGAGTGGTAAAGTAAGAATTAACCATATATCTCACAAAAATCCATCATTTAAGATTATTGTGTCCTTTAACTCTTTAATAAAAACATACCATAATTGAAATTTATTGGTTACTTTCAACATTTCATTTCACTTCACTTATAATATAGGATCAATTCATCCATTTCAAAAACAATATATTCCATGAAATTACCACAATAAATTCAAAAAATGTTATCCAATGTAGTCCCCTATAATGATAATTAGATACTCATCCGAATTAGTAAGACTATGAAATCCATATAAAAGTTGATTTAGGAGATAAATCCCATGTTTTCAATTGGAGTATTTCTTATTATTCAGTAATATCTTATTTTTTATTCTCAAAAATAATTATCCACCCTATTATATTGAAATAATTATTATCAATATAAATTGTTTTATCATATTAATTCAAAAAACATTATTCAACACATTCCTTCTACTATGAAAAACAATCCAACATCAATCGTGTAGATATAATTATTACCACCTCCAGGATGTGATTTGATTAGTTAATCATAACCCAATATAATGGTTGGAAACAATGATGTATTTAATGATTAATGTATTGAAATTTCCTAATAAGGTCTGAATCATGACTACCCCAACCTTGTTTCAAATATTCTAGGGGTTGGCTACCACATGGAGTGGGCATATCCCACTAAAGTTAAGTACAATCCTAATTTCCCTTTTCATATACACTCATATCCATGTCCACACAATGTAGAAATATAAATAATCTATAATAAATGTATTCATACATCTACAATCACACAACAATGTACGATAGTAAAATCTAAAAAGATGAAAAGGGTAAAAATACAAGCTGAACAGAAATTGTAAACTGTCCAACCTGCTCCAAGGGTATGTGAAAATGTAAAATATAAGATCCTTATAAACAACTTAGTATGAAAAGATTCATATTATCTCTACTGTCACCATATCCACCAATTACACCATTAAATTGGTCTTCATATCCATAATAAATGACACATTGGGAAAATATTTATGAAAGAGTTAGTATAACAATACCCAGTTTGACACCTTGAAAACACTATGTGTGATACACTTAGTATATTCCTCTCAATGAAAGATATGAAAGTTTATGTATAACCAAAGCACCATTATGTACTCATGAAATACCCCACACCACCATGTAGTCATAAAAAACTACCAAATATACGATTCTTATTGAGGAAATTCTCATTGGGGAAAAATCCATTCCATGGGGGGGCAATGCGTTTACACCCAAAATACACAACATTTTTCTTGAGAATATATTGATCCATTGAGTTTTCTTTAACATTTTTCTATAATTTAACAGAGCCACCACATTAACTATAACCTATAGGTCGGGTTTCTCTTGGGCCCCTTGTAACCGAATCTTGGGATTCCTAACACCAAATCTGATCATTATTTTTCTAATCAGACCATCTGAAGTTGTTTTTTGAGCCACTCATATAGAATGAATAACACTCGAATCAGTCTCATTCTCCCATGATTGATCCAGTATCACTATCTATTTTCAATCTATAATCTCCATTGTGTTCTGTGCCTATGATTTTGATCTGTTACGCTGAAGAACTATCACACAGTGATGATGAAATGGGTATTGGTTTAATCATTGAACCAATAAACAACAACAATCAATTAATGAATTAAATATTAGAGAAAAACATAATCCTGGTAATGTGAGGAATGAAACTCAACTTTTTTTTTATTTTTCATAAATACATTTTTGCAGGATAAGATAAAATAAGGGGAATAAATAACCAATGAAAAGAAATAATTCCATAAATTTTATTCAATTGAATATGCATGTAAAAATTCAATTCATGTAGTTGATTTGCATTAGTCTAGGATTAAACAATTAGTTGTAATTCACAAAACAAAACTACAATTACTTTGTCATTAATAACTTAGGAATAATTGTTCTATGATGCCACCACTAACAAGATTCTTCAACATCATTGGAATAATTTTCCATGATCTAATACCAATCTATTTATTTTTATTAAGAATGGTCTCTATTTTTTTATGAATCTATAGGATTTGAGAGGACAACTTATAAGATATAATATAAACGTATACGTAAGGGTGAAATTAGTCACTCCATCAAATTTAAAAAATAATTAAATTTATTTATATATATTAATTATTTACACGTGCGCTGATGTCTTAAAAAGAAGCCCCCACTGAAAAGGATTACACAAGGCCCTTGGTAAAAAAATATTTCGAACACAATGGTTATATAGAATTTTATTTATGATCCCCCATTTGGATTATATTCAATTTCTTAGGAATAATTAACGTGTGTAATATTTAAAATAATTAATTTATTTGAAAAATTTATTTGGGGAATATAGGGACTTATAATAAGATTTCATCCTAGTTCCAGGTATCAAAAAATTCCATATAATATCCAAAAATAATACATGTAAAATTTGAGTCATTGCATTCTCCTCACCATAGTTATTTTCATAAAAAAGTGAAAAACCAACAAAAAGTTGAGACTAAATGGATTTAATCTAGTTATCAGGCTTGTATATTCTCTCATAAATATTCACGTGCTTCCACCAGACATGAACAATAAGAATCAATCGGTCACAAAGAATATATTCCTACTTATCATTGATCTCCACTAGGTACTCTACAAAAGTATCTTCATTATTTTTATCCATCTCAACCTTGTCAATAATGTTTTATGGGTTATGAACATACTTTCCCATATAATAATTTTGGTTGATGTCATGTACCTGGTCTAATTGCAGTGGATGTGCTAAGGTATACGCCACCTCTCTATCTCCTCATAGAATCTAGAAGGGAACATTGATTCTTGGAGAAAACATGTTTCCCCTGAAAAATAGCATCAATCCACATTGATGTGAGATGGTCATGAAAATATGGTCTTCCTCCTTGAAATCCATAGGTCTCTATATCCAGATTTCATAAGACATATGATGAATATTTTAAATCCTCATATACTCAGATATTAACATGAACATATTTTTAATATCTCACACCAAATATGGGCCCAAGAAATCTGACTCAGCTGGATTAGTCCATAAATGTTGTGACCTAAAGGGTCTACCATAAACAGCCTTGAATGATGGAATACTAGGTGTGGAATTGTTGATTTTATTGTATGAAAAGGACAATAAGGGTTGCTGATCTCCCAAAAATGTCCAAATTCTATCATAAAATAGCTCATCATTTCCTTCAAAATATTAACGGTCTTCTATATCCAGCCATCGGTATAGGGGTGAGATTCCATACTCAAGTGTAACTAGGTCTCTAAGGCATTATGTCATCATATCTATAATTTATATGTTAAGTGAACATATTGGTCATATATTATCATCGAGGGAAGTCTACATAGTTGAATTATCTGTGGTATGTAGAGGCATCTCAGACTCTCTACCAAACTCTTTTCCCAAATAAATAATAATTGGGCTGACTTAGTGTTTCATTCTATAATCCCCTAGATAAAATCATTTCTCATGGAATTATATAGTAATCACTTTTTGAAAATAATATAAATCCTATCCTACTTCCACTTTGGGACATCAATTGGTTGAGATAAACCCAATAAAACATGGGGCTCTACCCTGACATAGTGAAAATTTAGGCATTGATAGACAAACTCTATAACTCCCTTGTTCTTGCATGGACTCAAAAAATGATATTAGAGGTCCTAGTACAACTTTGTAACACATAGATTAACCATTAAAGGAGATTTATGAAACCCATGTAATATATACTCTTTCATTTTCAAAGATACCATCATCCACCATATAAAAATGATATCATAATCACCAGCTTCAGAATATCCATCAAAAGAATATCTAGTGGATATTTGTTTAGATAACATGTAACAGTTCATATCATCATGTGGTGAATCCCCAAAATTCTATAAATGTTATGGGGAAAAAACCATCTACTAAGGATATTAATCACCGTCCTTGTCCATAAAGGAAAACTCCAATGAGGCTAATTTCTCACACACATCAGCCAACAAATCATAATAAGATATCCAACTAACAACTTCTACCACCAATTTCCCCTTATAGGGTGTATGGATAATATCGAAGTAATAGTCGTAGAGGAACTCTAGTTATCAAATATATTTCATTATACGATACTTCTATTAAAATATATACTTTATAATGTTATGGTCAGGGTAAATGACAAACCTCTCTCCCATCAGGTAGAATAACCACATATTTAGTGTAAAGAACACTATATCTAAATCATGATCATGTGTTACATAGTTATTCACATGTGGTCTCAATTGATTTAAACCATAGGTAATAACCTCATTCCTTTACATCATAATAAAATCAAGATTATTTCAGGATTCATCATATGAAACTAAATTCTCAACACAATCCTTTAGAAATTTCAATATGATTGCACTGGTCAAACGCTTCCTCCACCACCAAACGTCAGATGGAACATCCCTTTCTACACAAAAGTCCAACCCTATGGAGTAAAATATTTCTTGGGTGTACATATCCTAGAGAAACAATCTATGAATATCCGGTAATATACTTTTATTGAAAGAAAGCTAAACACCTCTATACCTTTCTTGGGTGTATCCAAAGATAACAGTTCCTTAACCATGGTCAAGTCTGCTCCCACTCCAATCATAGAGATAACATGTCAAAAATGTAGACCTCTGATATCAATAAATGATATATCAAGGTATTTTTTTAATTATTGGGTATTAGACTATTTTTATGTCCATCATCAAGTGTCACATAGGCTCCTCATTAGATAATGAATACAAAAAGACATCATTGATCAAAACCACCATGAACTGGTCAATAAAAGTCTTAATGAACTAGTTCAAGATTCCCATAAAAACATCTGGGGAATTTCATATGCCCAATTGAATCACCATGTGCTCATAGTGAATTTAGCTTAAATCTAATGAAAATCATTGGAATATCATCTTCTTATACTCAGAGCAGGTTATAGCTTTATCTGTGGAAAATCATTGAGAACCATCACACACCTCAAAACAAATGAAATATTTTTTCTATTATCATTAATAGAAACTTATTCTTTATAGTCACCAAATTCAAGAGCTGATAATCCAAATATATACTCAATATCTAATCACCCTTCTTGGAAAACAAAACTATTGTGGGCTAGCAGGAAATACTGGGTATCACAAATCCCTTCTCCTACAAGTCTTCTAACTACACCCCCATCTCTCAGTGCTCTACATGATCCATATGATATATTGGTACTAAAATAATTGAATTCATGATATTCATGTCAATTCATAATTTTGGATTTCTATGGGGAGGTAAACCCGGAATTTCATAATGAAAGGCGTCCTCATACTCCACCACCACTGCCTGAAAATGATTTTCCAAATATTCCACTTCTCAAAGAGTCATTCATGAAATATAATGAGTAATCTACAACACATTATTATGACACCTATCATCCTATTACACCATGGATTCCATATCACCCATAATGGAAAACTGTGTTTCTTTACAGCAGACACACCACATTCTCTTCCTATAAAACCATAAATATGGTTATGAACAATAGAGAGCCTATTCATACCTAATATGTATTCACAAGGCTCCATTTATACTACAAGGATATTCAATAAGAAAACTATAATATATGCACCATATATCAATATAAAAATAGGTGTGTAATCTTTGATTCATAACCTATTTGAGTCTCTAATGACATGTGTTGAGCCAATGTCTAAACATTGATTTTTATGTTTTGAACCAGATAGGTGGAATTAAAGAAATGTATCATATAAATGTTTGTAAATAATGAAAAAAGAATAAAATACATAGATCATACCATGTATCATCCCTTGAGCCTCAGGTTCATAGGCCACCATATATTGCAGTTGTCCATATCCTTATTCACTACAACCCTAAGCCATGTGTGGACCTTTTGTGGGTGGTTGTGCTAATAGTTCAAAACTCCATCCTCCTCATAATTCCCTAAAAACTCCTATGTGATGAATAAAGCCACGGTAATATAAATTTTCCTACATATATATCTGCCCCATATGTATTTTGAGTATCTAATGAACAAATATTAGACAGGCCAGGAAATCTCAAGCCTGATGCTATCAACCATCATAAAAGATACTTTTTCTCTCCATTGGATGATTCAAAATACATTAAGAGACCTAAAATATGCACCATATGTCCAGGGATCTCTTCATGAAGTGTATAAAAAGTATGGATCCCTATGAATGTTGTTGGCTACCTTCTACATAGGTCTCAGCTACTGGGTTCCCACTACTAACTCGTAGTATCATTTCATTCCCTAGAAGAAATTTTTCCCCCACCAAGGCTTGTTTATGAACCCCCATAAAAATTGGGAATGAAAGAGGATACTACTAAATCCCCGTAGTACTAGAACAATACCTAATCAAAGGACAAATATCTAAGACAATATAAATGGTGTTACATGAGATATCAATAAACCACGTTGTATACTCCTCTATGGTCTTATACCCTTATTGCATATGAAGAAGCTCATGTATGTCCACCGATCACAACATGGTCATATTGAACTCCTCCTTTAAGAGATGGATAATGTATAACTTGGAATGTGTTTTCTCATAATTTTCTTGAGTGACTCAGCTCCATGATTTCCACCGTGGGAATAATAATATTAGATGATCGCTCTCTAATCTCACATAAGGACACCAAATCACCAGATGAGACTCATCCTTTAGAGGGGATCACAATATTACTATATTTATGTAATTTAAAAATGAAACCTTGAGGGAATGAACTACATGAACTCATTAACTCTATAATTTTCCAAACTAATGAAAAAAATAGGTATAAATATTCTTAAATGGGGTCATGTCCTGTCCTAGGGGGTATATGGTGTGTACAGTTATCCCAAAGTTTGATCATGTTGAAACGCCTCACTTATCATGTATATATCTACAATAACAGAGTGCATAATTAGTACATAGAATGAAAAGACACGTTAATTTCTTTTAATTTTTCCTCAATTTGTTCATTTACTAGTGACCTTGTCGATGTGACAACATAAGAGAACATGGTCATGTCTATGTCCAAGTACATGGTGTTCTACTAACCATATACTTTGGATGTTTTTGTGTACTTCCCCATGTGAAAACCAACATACCATGGAGGATTCACACAGTGTTTGGCCATGTTCTATGGGATGTGATATTTATATTCAAGAAGAAATATAGTGTTCTATCCATATGGCCAACATGGTGTGTAATCTATTAAATGCATTCTGTTTTCTTGAGAATCCCTAGATCCATCAGGATATATATTTCACCATATTGAGATTCAGAAGAGCCACCAACCTAGATAAAAATGATAGATCAAGGTACAGGGAGGCCTCTAGTCCCTAGATCATAGGGAACCTATCCCAGAATCCACTAATGAGTTCTTCACTCGAGATGTCTCCAGCTACACTGTGAATCTATTAGGAAGAAAAAATAACAACATGTTTATTATTATTATTCACTGATATATCCATCTACTCCATGTCCAAATCCCCGGGGATTGAGAGGCCAATAATGAATAAATACTATAATTCATCAATTTTATTCAATTGACTATGAGTATACAAATTATATTCATGTAGATGATCTGCATTCATCCAATATTTTGAATTTTTTTGGAATTCACAAAAAAAAACTATAATGGTTTTGTCATCAATCACTATTGAATAATGGTTCTATAATTCCACCACTAACAAGATTATTTAACATCATTTGAATAATGTTCAATAATATAATCCCGATCCATTTATTTTTAGTATGAATGACCATTATTTATTTTTGAATCTATAGGATTTGAGAGGACAACCCTAAGGATATACTATAAACATATACATAATGGAAAAATTAGTCACTCAATCAAATTAAAAAATTAATTAAATTTATTTATTTATTTAAATTATTTACACATGCGATGATGTTTTATAAAATATTCCCTCCTGAAAAGGATTATACATGGCCCGGGTTAAGAAAATACTTTTAACAGAATTGTTACCTAGAAAATTTGTTCTGATCCCCCATTTGGAATATAATCCATTTTTTCAGGAACAATTAATGTTTCAAATATTTAAAATATTTAATTCATTTGAAGCATTTATTTGGGGCACATAGGGCCTCATAATCACACTTCATCCTAGTTCGTAGTATCAATAAATCCCAATAATATCAAAAAAATAATACATGTAAAATTTGAGTCATTGCATTCTCCTCACATTAGTTATTTTCATCCAAAAATTGAAAACCCAACTAAAAAAGATGAGATTACAGGGCTAGGATATGCGTACCAGACTTGTATGTTCTCTCCTAAATTTTCATGTACTTCCACTGGACATGAATAATAATAATCTATCACTCACAAAGATTATATTCCTACCAATTCTTAATCACTATTGGGAACTCTAAAAAGGAATCTATATCTATTATATCCAGCTCAGCCTTGTCAATAATGTTTTGTGGGATATGAACGTACTTTGTAAAATGAGAATTTTGGATGATATCATGTACCTGGTCTAATTGCAGTGGACGAGCTAAGGTATACACCACCTCTCCAACTGCTCATAGTATCTGGAAGGGGACAATGATTCTTGGGGAAATCATGTTTCCCCTAAAAAATATCCTCAATCATCATCGAGGTGAGACAGTAAGGAAAATATGATCTCCCCCTTGAAATCCATAGGTCTCGGTTTCAAGTCTTCATTAGATATATGGAGAATATGTGAATTCCTCATATACTCATAGATTTTCTTGAACTTATTTTAGTATCTCACAGTAGGTATGGGTCCATGAAATCTGACTCAGCTGGATTAGTCCAAAAATGTATTGACCTAAAGGGTATGCCATAAAAATCTTTTAATAATTCCCTACTAGTGGTGGAATTGTATCTATTATATTATGCAATGGACACTAAGGGTATGTGATCCCCTAAATAATGGCCAAAGATCATCCTAAAATAGCAACACATTTCCTCCAATATATTAATGATCTTGTCTATCCATCCATCAGTATAGGGGTGAGATGCCATAATCAAGTGTAACAAAGTCTCTAAGGCATTATGTAATCATCTCTATAATAGATATGTGATGTGAAAATCAAGGTCATAGATGATCATCGAGGAAACTCCACATAGTTGGACTATCTAGGGTATGTGTAGGCATCCAAAACTCTCTAACGAACTATTTTCCCAAATATATAGGAATTTTCCTGACTTTGTTTTTCATTTAATAATCACCTAGATAAAATAATTTTCCATGGATTTATTTATTAATAACTTAGTGAAGTTAATTGAAATCATATTCTACTTCCACTTTGGGACATCATGTGGTTCAGCTAAACAAACTAAAACATGGGGATCTACCTTTACATGGTGAAATGTTAGGAATCGATAGACAAACTCTTTAAGTCCCTTGTTCATTCAATGACTCCAAAAATGATATTAGAGGTCCTAGTTCAACTTTGTAACACATAGATATACTGTTAAAGTATATTTATGAAGGTCATGTAATATATACACTTTCATTGTCAATGATACCATCATCCACCAAATAAAAATGATATCATAATCCCACCATCAAAATATCCATAAAAAGAATGTCTAGTGGATATTTGTGTGTATAAAATGTAACAGTCCATATGTTCATGTGGTGAATCCCAAAAATTCTATAAACATTGTGGGGTAAAAACCATCTTCTATGGACATGAAGAACTATCCTTGTCCATAAAAGAAAAATAAAATGAGGATAGGTAATGACCCAAAGTTTCATTAATGGAAATATCTCTTTATCTAATTAAATGCATCTTTACGTAAAACGTTTATATAAAATGTAAACTTCTTTGGTTTTATGTTAACAATTATGACTGTCACTTTTATAGTCATTGAACAGTTATCACATGATTAGCATAAATATAAGGTTGTATCAAACCCAATTTACACATACAAAAGAAGCGATGGCCTCATCCAATAGCATTTCTCCCAACGAAGTCCATTTTTCGGAGCTCGGAAAAGAGGTGGCATCCTTGGGATTTTATCTTGACCAAGCCCAAGATGAGATTCATCATGTAATGCTTGAATGGGACCATTTATGGGATATGTGGAAGTTCATAGAGATTACCACTCGAGCAATGTTATATGAGCCACCCCAAGGGCCTGTCACCATCGTCCACCTTAACCTTAGGTCTTATGCAGCTGTTTTAAGGGGTTATGTATCAAATCACTAGAACTATGTTCATGTACATTATTTTTTTATATAATAATGAATATACTTTCTTTTCATTATTGATACATTGTAAAAGTTTTTAAACTACAAATAGTGTTTTTAGTTATTATTTAATTAAGAATTCTATTTTATTATATTAAGAGATTTTTGAATTAAATAATATTTTAATAAAATATTATTATTATTATAAAATTAATTTTTTTAAATTTAAATGATCTTATAATTTTATGAATGCAATTATAATATTTTTTAATGTTTGAAATCCATTTCTGTCAAAACCCGTGAATTTTCGATAAATGTCGGTTTTCATTTTCAAAGTAAAAATTAACATATTTTGAAAATTATTTAAATAAAATAAATGATATTTCTGGAATAATGATGTCGAATTTATTCAATGGTGAATTTTTCATAATTTTCTGAGACAGTCAAATTTTTGGTTAAAAATTAATTACCATTTCAATATATAATGTGTTTTATGAAATCATAATGACCCAATAGTTATGTAATAAAATACTATAATCTTTATGATCTTCCAATATATGTTTTACCATTAAAATAATGTGATTTTTTGTTTGTTTGACTTACTTTTGAAAGCATTAATGGACCCCTCAAGACTTATTAAACGTCCTATCTTTTTAAATTATTTTCCATGGGAGTGTGACTCACCTCCACATAAGCAAACCCATTATTTAAAGAAGTTAGGACTTTGGATTTATAAAATATTGTTTTCCTTTCCCATTTTCCAAAAACCATGGGAAAAAACTACGAGCTGATTTGTTGTTTGGATTATTTTAATGTAAGGGTTCCATTACCTAAATAACAAAGAATTCACTCACCTTTCCTATATAAACCCACCAAATCTCCCACTTCCTCCTCACTCAAAGCCTTTGTAATTGGTCCATCCTCTTCTCTAATCTTTTTATAATCATCCCAAGGTTCCCCAAGCTCCCAAGAAGCCTCTATCAATCCTCTCTCAAGCCTTTGAAAGCACACTTCGATGTAAGGGTTTTTCATCCTTTTACTTTTTTTCCAATTTTATTAATATTGTTATGCCATTTTAATTTCAATTATAAATTTTGGGGTATGGTTTTTCACCTCCCATATTCTTTCCTCTTATTGTTTGAATTATAGTATACCCCATTATCCCTCATTAAATTCCTCCCATTTATCCCATGTACACCTGTTACTATGCCGAAATTCCGAAAGGAACTTCTCTCTCTTCATTTACATTCAAGAAATACTGTTGTATCATGAATATAAATTCCCATAAAATTGTTGGGACATGTATATATATGACCCCCTTACTATCCATATCATGTAGATATGATGAGACACTCCTTTATCTCTCATAAACCATTTTAATGAATTCTTATATCACACCGTTAGGCTGCCGTAATTGCACCAATTTTCTAAGCCAATGCAATTGTGTAGTGAATACCATGCCCATTTCTCCATCAAGGGTATTCACCTCCATGCACATTTAATAATTAATTATAAATATTCATTCCACATTTCTTTGTAATGGAATAAATGATTATGTTTTATCAAACCATGTATTATGATCCATATGGCACACTTATGCATGGAATGAAATGTTTAAGAAGGGTGCACCCTTATAGCGCTCCAATGCATTGGGTAAAGTATAGTATCATGTCTAGTCATGTTCAATGACTGTTAAATCATGATAATTCAAGTTCAAATAGGGTTTACTCATGCTTCACGTGCAATTAGGATTTACCCATGCTCCATATGCAATGTGCATTGGCTCAGGCTAATTCCTTATTAAGTGTGGTTGCCACATTTCCATGTAATGATTATCATGATTTATCATGCCTTTATGTCCATGTTTCTCATGTGCTCTATTGATATTCCTATTTTCAAACATGTATTTTACTCCTCATTTATTGCATATTTATTCCCTTACTGGGTTTTATAGCTCACCCTTTTCTAATTAATATCCTCAGGTTATCCCATGCAATGCTACGTATGAGGGAATATAGTGGTCATGTAAAGGATTTTTTCAATAAAAATGTTGTATTTCATGTTTTAAGTTGTAATTTAATGATACTAATCCCCCAAAGACACTAGACCACTTGATCATCCATGTTGTATCAATTGAATAGTTTATGTAATAAATCATGTTTAAGTTTGTAATAAAAGAAAGGTTGTCATAGTTGGTATTAGAGGATAGGTTTAGTTATATTTGGGATTAGGATTATAAAACCCTAGTAAATCCTTATATACAAGACTATGTATAATAAGAAAAATCCTATGTTTTGGTAAGTAATGATTTAGTGGTTTATCAAACAAATGCATCCCTGTCTGGATACGAGCAGGTTGAGGAGGCTCTAGCACAAATGTATCCTAGGGATAAAACCTGAAAACATAGCTTGGAGCTAGGCTCAAATGGAAACTGGTGCATGACAACGGGTCTTGATACACTCTTGGTTACGACACTCCCAGGGGATACATTTTGATAAATTCACAAGCATAGTATGAACCCTTAATAAGGGGATTAATAAAAAACGCCCCTAAGAATATATGTAAGAAAGTAGATCATGAAAAGCCAAGATTGAAGCCAATAGACTCCTGAGTTAAAGAAATAAAATTTTATTTATAAGTCATCAACTTTTTACTTAGGATTACCCTTTATGTTTACCCCCTAATTTTCCTTTTATTCCAGCCATTGGATGGTAATAGGAGGAATCGGGCTAACAACGGATGTGAAGATCAGTGTGATGACTGTACTAATAAGATGCTCAATCCAATGGGAGTGGGAATGCTGAACATTTTCATGCTCCTCTATCAGCTATGATATGATTTGAATAGAAACACGGGTCAAGAGGAATGTCTAAACCCTCTTAATAAGGAATAAGTCACTATCGAGAGCTTTATGAGATAAAGGCATCCTACTTTTACTATATCATCTAATCCCCTGATTGCTGAAAAATGGATCAACTCCATGGGAATGATCTTCTACATCCTCCAATGTTCTGAACAAGAGAAGGTTCTCTTGGAGGCTTATCGTATGGAGGGTTAAGCAGATCAACGTTGGAATTTGATCATAAATACGAAGCCTAAGGAGGAGATCGAGGAGTTGGAATGGAAGGATTTCCGGAAGATGTTTTTCGATAAATATTTTATGTGCACCCTCCGGATTATGATGGAAAGGTACTTCCTTTCCCTTATGAAAAAATATGAAGAATCTATTGGATAATACGAGGAAAACTTGACAAGTCTTTCACGATACGCATCCGGCTTTGTCGTTACCCCCGAATGCCAGGTTGACTGCTTCTTTGGTGGGTAGAAGCCTAGCCTACAGAAAGAATTAGTGATCTGTGAATTTGACAATTATGAGGAAATATGTGCCATCATGGTCAAAATGGTGATCAGGTAATCATAGGGGTAACATGGGAACATGAAGCGTAAAGTGGACTTCAATGCTGGTGGTCCGATGGATAAATCCAAAGGTTCTAAGACGATCCAGCACCACACTTTCCAAAAGTGTGGAATGATGCACCCTAAAAATTTCTTCAAGGAGATGAGGAAATGCATTAGGTGTGGAAGAGAAGGCCACCTAGCCATTAATTATCAGCAAGAAAGACATGCGGCTACGATAGAGGAGAGAAATTATTCGTTCAAACCTCAACGCGTTTTTCATTGCTATAATTGAAAAGAAACAAGGAATTTTGAAAATCAGTTCCCTAATCCAAGTGTTTTCGGAGGCAACCAAAAACCTCCAAGGTAGCATGGAAGAGTTTTTTCCATCACTTCTGCAGAAGTGAACCCTGAAAACGAAGTGGAGATAGGTACGCTAGTTATTCATTCAATAATTGTGAACATACTTTTTGATTCAGGTTCTACGCATTCTTTTATATCTCAAAGGTTTAGTAGAACAATCCCAGCACCACCACAAATCATGGAAGTGAAGATGTCGGTGAGTGCGTAAAATGGGGTAATCATTTCATCCCATGAATATAAGTCATCCCATATTAGAATCTATTGATTTAATTTCCCAGGAAACCTCATCATACTCCCTCTGGTGGAATTTGATGCAATTCTTAGCATTGATTGGCTTTCCTTATATATATCCAACATAAATTGCCGGGAAAGGGAAATCACACTATATAAGGAGAATCAACCCCCGATTATTTACAAGTGTTAGGAGAAAGATGAATCTCCTTTAGCTCCATCATCTCAAGAATGGATATTAATGCCCTATGAACATGCGTATCTGGCTCAAATGATTTAGACCAAGGATGAAACCATCCTTGAAGAAATGCCTATTGTGAGGGAATTCGATGAAGTGTATCCTAAGAAACTGTCTGGTATTCCTCCTAGAAGAGATGTTGAATTCCAAATTGGAATTATACCAGGGGCTCTACCAATATCCAAGACTCCATATAGATTTTCTGTCATGGAGCTTGAAGAGATAATGAAACAACTACACCAGAATCTGGAAAAAGGGTTTATACGCCCAAGTGCTTCACCATGGGGTGCACCATCCCTCTTTTTCAAGAAGAAGGATGGGTCAATGCGCCTTTGCATAGATTATCATGAGTTCAAAGAATCACGATAAAGAACAAGTATCATATCCCACAAATTGTTGACTTGTTTGATCAGCTGTGTGGAGCACAATACATCTCCAAGGTAGATTTGCAGTCGGGATATTTTCAAGTAAGGTTGAAGAAGGAAGATGTCACCAAGACTGATTTTCATACAATATATGGGCACTATTAATTCATAGTAATTCCTTTAGGACTCACTAATTATCCATCAATCTTCATGGAAATGGTGAGTAGAGTATTTAGAGATTACCTAGAAAAATTTTTTGTAGTCTTTATAGATGATAACCTAATATACTCCAAAACCAAGGAGGATCATGAGGAGCATTTAAGAACTGTACTAGTGACTTTGCGCAAGGATATGCTCTATGAAAAGTACACCAAGTGTGAGTTCTGGTTAAAGGAAGTCTCTTTCTTGGGCCATATCATCACAGTCAATGGGATATCTGTGGATCCCACCAAAACAGATGCAATTGAGGGATTGTCGAGGCCAACATCGGTAATGGATATTCGTAGCTTCAAGGGGTTAGCTGGTTATTATCGACGATTTGTGAGAAATTTCACACGATTTTCCAACCCTCTTAGCAAGATAACTCAAAAGGGTGTAAAGTTTTCATGGAGTGATGAATGCGAAAAAGCTTCAAGAAGATGAAAAATGAGGCTTATCACTACGATCGTTCTCACTTTACCCACAAGTGGGGAAATTTTTAGGGTATTTAGTGAGGCTTCGAAGAAGGACTTTGGCTGTGTGATGATGCAGAATGATAAAGTGATATCCTATGCCTCAAGGTAGATGAAAATCCATGAGAGAAACTATCCAACGCATGAACTGGAGTTGGATGTAGTGATCTTTACCTTGAAAATCTGGCGGCATTATCTCTATGGGGAGAAATTTGAGATATATACTAACCACAAGAGAGTTAAATATATTTTCACATAGAAATAGATTAATATGCACCAGAGAAGATGGATAGAGTTCATCAAGGATTATGACTGTTCAATACATTACCACCCTGGGAAAGCAAACAAGGTGGCAGATTACCTATGTAGAAAGGACCTAGAGATTCAGTCAATGATGAGAATTGAAAAGGATCCAATCTTCGTAGACATGATGAAGATAGACATGAGAATCATAAATAAGGGAACATTATCAATCCTTTCACAAATGATTTCTCAACGGTCTCTTTTGGAAAGGTTAAAGGATTCTCAAAAGGATGATGTGGGAATTCAGGAAAAAGTAGAAGCTATCGAAAAAGAGAAATCCTCAGAGTTTAATGTTAATAAAGAAGTAATTGTGAGATTTGGGAGAATATTGTGTGTTCCATCAAGTACGGAGCTGAGGAAGTAACTGTTGGATGATGCACATAGTTTAAATTTCACTATTCAACCAGGGAGCACAAAGATGTATCGAGATCTCTGAGAAAACATTTTGTTGGATACATCAATGTTCCTAGTGTGCCAGAAAGTGAAGGTAGAGCGGCAGAATTCTAAAGGGATGATGTAACCATTTCCCATACCAGATTTTAAATGGGAGAACATCACTATGGACATTGTCACTCGACTTCCAAGTACATCCAAAGGAAACAATGCAATCTGGGTTGTGGTAGGTCGCCTTACAAAGACTGTACACTTCATTGCTATTCGGGAGGATTTCTCATTGGATAAACTAGCACAGATATATATCAAGGAAGTGGTAAGGCTGCATAGAGTTCCACAATCTATTGTGTCTAACCGAGATCCAATATTCACATATATGTTTTGGAAGAGTCTTCAACATGCTCTAAATACTGAACTGATCATCAGTATGACCTATCATCCTCAAACTAATGGCCAATCCGAGCAGACTATCCAAACCCCTGAGAACATGTTGAGAGTGTGCTCAATGGACTTTAAATGAGGATGGGATCAAAATATTCCTCTAGTTGAGATCTCTTATAATAACAGTTTCCAATCGAGAATCCAAATGGCACCTTATGAAGACCTATATGGGAAAAGGTGCAGAACACCGGCATGTTGGTATGAGGTCGGTGAACGTAAGCTTCTTGGACCAGAAATGGTCGAGGAAATGGTGGAGAAGGTGAAAACCATTCAGCAGCATATCAAGGCAGCCCAGAGTTGACAGAAGAGTAATGTAGATAATCATCAATGAGACATTGAGTTTAAAGATGGAGACTTGTTTTTTATATGCATATCTCTGTGGAAGAAGGTCCTGAGGTTTAGAAAGAAAGGGAAGTTATGTCCATGGTACATAGGCCCTTTCAAGATTCTTGATCATGTCAGGGTTGTGGCCTATCGACTAGAACTTCCACTTACCATGGCCAAATTATATGATGTATTTCATGTATCCCTCTTAAAGAAGAACATACCGGACCCTTCACATGTACTCTCTTCTGAGGTGGTATAGTTGGAGGATGATCATTCTTATGAAGAGCAAGCTGTGATGATCTTAGATCATAGAGAAAAAGTTCTACGAATTAAGACAATGCCCCTCGTCATGGTGTTGTGGCGAAACCACATGTTTGAAGAAGCAACATAGGAATCGGAGGAAATGATGAAGCTAAGTTACCAACATCTTTTTTAGTTTGGGAAGAGGAAATTTCGAGGGAGAAATTTCTTAAGGGGGGAACATTGTAACGACCAAAAGTTTCATTAATGGAAATCCCTCTTGATAAAATTAAATGTATATTTATGTAAATTGTTTATATAAAATTTCAACATCTTTGGGATTATGGTAAGAATTGTGACCATTAATTTTATTGTTGTTGAATAGTGATCACATGATTAGTATAACTATTAGGCTTTAACAAACCCAATTTACTCAGACAAAATAAGCGATGGCCTCATCCAGTATAATTGATCCATATGAAGCCCATTTGTTGGAGCTTGGAAAAGAGGTGGCATCCTCGGTCTTCGCTCTTTACCAAGCCCAAGCTAAGATTAATCATGTCATGCTCAAACGGGACCGTCTATAGGAAAAGTGGAAATTGATAGAGATTACAACTCGAGTGATGTTATCTGAGCCACCCCAAGAGTCTGTCACCATTACAAACCTTACACTTAGGTCATATGCAGCTGTTTTAAGGGGTTATGTAACAAATCTATAGTACTATGTTCATGTACATTATTTTTGTATATAATAATGAATATACTTTTTTGTCATTATTGATACATTTTAAATAGTTTTTAAATTACAAATAGTGTTTTTAGTTATTATGTAATTAATAATTCTATTTTATTAAATTAAATTATTTTTGATTTAAATAATATTTTAATAAAATATTATTATTATTATGAAATTAATTTTTATTAAATATAAATGATCTTGTAATTTTATGAATGCAATTATAATTTCTATTAAGGTTTGAAAGCGATTTCTATCAAAACCCGTGAATTTTTCATAAATGTCGGTTTTCATTTTAAAAGTGAAAATTAACATATTTAAAAAATTATTTAAATATAATAAATTATATTTCTGGAGTCAGGACATAGAAATTATCCAACAGTGAATTTTTCATAATTTCTTGAGACAGTCTAATTTTTGGTTAAAAATTAAATACCGTTTAAATATATAATGTGTTTTATGACATCATAATAACCCAATAGTACTGTAATAAAATAATATAACATTTATCTTCAGCCAATATATGTTTTAACTTTAATATAATGTGATTTTTGGTTTTTTTGACTTACTTTTGAATGCATTAATGGACCCCTCAAGACTTATTAAACATCTTATCTTTTTAAATTATTTTCCATGGGAGTGTGACTCGCCTCCACATAAGAAACCCCATTATTTTAAGAAGTTCGGACTTTGGGGTATTAAAATATTGTTTTCCGATCCCCTTTTCCAAAAACCATGGGCATAAACCATCAGCTGATTTGTGGTTTCGATTAGTTTAATGTAAGGTGTCCGAAACCTAAATAAAAGAATTCAGTCACCTTTCCTATATAAACCCACCCAAGCTCCCACTTCCACCTCACTCAAATGCTTTGGAGTTCATCCATCCTCATCCTTACTCTCTCTAGAATCCTCCCAAGGTTCCCAAAGCTATCACAAATCCTCTCTCAAGCCTCTCTTAATCCTTTGGATGCACACTTCCATGTAATTGGTTTTCTTCCTTTCACTTTTTTATCCATTTTTCATAATTTAGTTATGACCTTTTAATATTAATTATAAATGATGGGGTATGGTTTTTCACCTCCCCCATACTGACCTCTTATTGTTTGAATGATTGGATACAACTTTCTCTCTCATTAAAAGCCTCCCATTACACCCGTTACTCTGCCGAAATTCTGAAAGAAACTTATCTCTCCCCATTTACATTCAAGAAACACTTTTGTATCATGAATCTAAATTCAATAACAATTGTTGGGAAATGTATCTATATGACCCCATAACTATCCATTTCATGTAGATATGATGAGACACCCCTTTCTCTTTCATTAACTATTTTTATGAATTCTTATATCACACTGTTACTCTGCAGAAATTGCACAAAATTTCTATGCAAATGCCATTGTGTAGTGAATACCATGCCCATTTCTCCATCACAGGTATTCACCGTCATACACATTTAATTATTAATTATAATGCTTAATTCCATATTCCATTTTCATGAAATAAATGATTATGTTTTATGAATCCAAGTTTAATGATCAATGTAGCACACTTATGCATGAAATGAAATGTTTAAGAAGGGTGCACCCTTATAGCGCTCTAATGAATTGGGTAATGTATCGTATCAGGATACGTCGGGTGAAATGACTATTTACTCATGCTAATTAAATTGAAATGAGGGTTTACTCGTGCTTCATGTGCAATGAGGATTTACTCATGCTCCACGTGCATTTAGCCTTGGCTCATTCCAATTCCATGTAATGTGTGGTTCCCACATTTCCATGTTATGATGATCATGCTTTATCATGCCTTTATGGACATGTTTCTCTTGTGATATATTAATATGCCTATTGTCTAACATATATTGTACTCCTCATGTATTCCATGTTTATTCCCTTATTGTTCTTTATAGCTCACCCTTTTCTTATGCATGTCCTCAGGTTATCCCATGCAATGCTAAGTAAGGTGGAATGTATTGGTCATGTGAATGAAGTTTTCAAAAAAGATGTGGTATATAATGTTTTAATATGTTATGTAATGATCCTATGACCCAAAGAAACTAGGCCTATCGATCATCCATGTTGTATCAAGTTAATTGTTTATGTAATAAATCATGTTGACATTTATAATAAATGCAGGGTTGTCATAGGCTAATTGCTCGAACACAACAGACAAAAAATCATAATAAGATATCCAACTAACGGATTTTACCACCAAGTTCCCCTTCTAGGGTGTATGGATATTCACAAAGTAATAGTCCAAGAGGATCTCTAGATGTAAAATCTATTTCATGTTATGATACTTTTATTAAAATATTTTATTTATACTATTATGGTCAGACGGAATGAAAAACCACTCTCCCATCAGGTATCACCACCACATATTTTGGGTAAAGAACACTATATCTAAATCATGATAATGGGTTAAATATTTATTCACATGTGGTCTCAATTGATTTGAACCATAGGTAATAACCTCATTATTTTAGATCCGAATAAAAGCAAGACTGGTTCATGATTCATCATATAATACTACATTCTCTACACAATCATCTGGAAATATCAATATAGTTCCACTGGTCAAACTCTCCATCGGACATCAAAAGTCGGATAAAACATCCCTTTCTACACAAAAGTCCACCCATTTCATGTTAATGATTTCTTTGGTATACATATCCTAGAGAAAAAATGTATGAATATATGATAATATACTTATATTTCTAGGAAACACAACACCTCTATAACACTCTTGGATGGATCCAAAGATAACAGTTCCTTAAACGTGGTTAGGACTACTACCCCTCCATTCACACAGATAACATGTCCAAAAAGTAGACCACTGATATCAAGAACTGATAGATAAATTAATTTTCATAATTTTTGGGTATCAGAGTGTTTATATGTCCATCATCAAGGGTCTCATGTTCTCTTTAGTAGATAATGAATACAGAAGTACTTAATTGATGAAATCCACAATGAACTGGTCAATAAATGGATTAATGATCTAGTTTAAGAGTCACACTAAAACTTCTGGGAAATTTGTTATGCCCAAATGAATCACCATGTACTCATAGTAAATTTAGTTTTATCTAATAGAAATAATTTTAATATCCTCTCTTCATACTCAGAGCTGGTGATAGCATTATCTGAGGTAAATATTCAAGAACCATCACACCCCTCAAAACATATCAAATATTTTTTTATTATCACTTATTGATACATATTCTTTATGGTCACCAGATTCATGAGCTGATAATCCAAATATATACTCAATATCTCATCACCCTTCATTGAAAACAACACTATTGTGGACTGGCATGAAATAATGGGTATCACAAATTAATTCTCCTACAAGTCTTCCGACTAATCAATCATCTCTCAATGCTCTAGATGATTTATCTGATATGTTTGTACTCATACAAGTGCACTCCCAATATTCAGGTCGATTAATAATTTTGGATTTCTATGGGGATGTAAACCTGGAATGTATTAATGAAAGACGTCCTCATACTCCTCCCACACTACCTGAAAATGATTTTACAAATATTCCACTTCTCAAAGAGTCATTCAGTAAATCTAATAATTAATCTACAACACATTATTATTAGTCATATTATCCTATTCCTCCATAGATTCCATCTCACCCATAATGGAAAACCATGTTTTTAAAACCATGTTTGTAATCATTGATTTATATCCTATTTGAGTCTCCAACAACATGGGTTGAGCCAATGTCTAAACATGGATCTTTATGTTTTAAAACAGATTTGTGGAAATAAAGTAATGAATCATACATGTGTTTATAAACAACGAAAAATAATAATAAAATACATAGATCATAACATGTATCATCCCTAGAGCCTCTGGTTCATAGGACTCCATATATTGTAGCTGTCCTTATCCCTATCCCCTATCACTATATTCCAACTGTGGACCTTTTGTCGGTGGTGGTGCTAATAAGTCAAAACTCAATTCTCCTAAATATTCCATAAAAACTCCTATGTGATGAATAATAAAATGAGAGTATACCATATTCAACATATATATTGGCCCAACATGTCTCATGAGTATCTGACGACCAACTATTAGACATCCCAGAAAATTAGGAGCCTGATGTTGTTGACCATCATAGAAGAAACGCTTCCTCTCCATTGGAAGATTCAAGCTACCTTTAGAGACCTATTCTGTGGAACCTATGTATTGGGATCACCGCTTGATGTGTATGACATTTATGAATCCCTATAAATGTTTTTGGCTAACTTCTATAGAGGTCTCAGCTACTGGTATCCCACAACTGACTACTAGTATCAGTTCCCTCCCAAGAAGGAATATTTCCCCCACCAAGGCTTGTTTAGGAACACCTAGCATAGTTGCCAATGAAAAGGGATACTACTGAATCCCTATATCACTGGAACAATACCTACTCAAGGGACTGATATCTAAAAAATTATCTATGATAATATCAGTGGTGTCACATGATAGATCAGTAAACCATGTCGCATACACCTCCATGGTCTTACATCCTTGTTGCATATGAAGAATCTCATGTGTGTGTACCGATCACAAAATTGTCATATAGAACACCTCTCTGAAGAGATTCATAATTCATAATTGGGAAAGTGTTTTCTATTCATTTCTTTGAGTGAAATAGCTCCATGATTTCCCATTGAGAGAATAATAATGAAATTTTATCGCCCTCTAATCTCACATAAGGACACCATAACACCAGGTGAGACTCGTACTTGAGAGGGGATCACAATATTGGGATGCTTATGTAATTTCATAATGAAACCATGATATAATATACAATGGTAACACATTCACTCAATAATGGTCCAAACTAATGAAAAAAGGAGGTAGAAATATTCTTAAATGGGGTCATGTCCTATCCTAGTGGGTACATGGTGTTTAAAGTTATCCCAAATTCCGATCATGTGGAAATTCATCACATATCATATATGTATCTATAAACCTAGAGTGGATAAGATGTACACGGAATGAAAGGACACATGAATCCCTTCTAATTTTTCCTCATTGTGTTCATTTACCAGTGACCATGTCTATGTGCCAACAAAAGAAAACGTGGTCCTGTCTATGTCTTAGTACATGGTGTTCCCCTAACTGTTTACATTGGATGAGTCTGTGTACTTCCCCATGTACAAACCAACATCCCATGGAGGATTCACACAGTTTTTGACCATGTGTTACCTGATGTGATATTTATATTCAATAAGAACTATAGAGTTGGATCCACAGGGCCAACATGGTGTGTAATCTAGTAAATACATTCTATTTTTCTTGAGGATATATAGATACATCGTGATCTATATTGCACCATCATGAGATTCACAAGAGCCACAGACCTAGATAAAACTGACAGATCAAGGTTCAGGTAGGTCTCTAGTCATTAGATCTTGGGGCACCAATCTCAGAATCCACTTAAGAGTTGTTCACTTGAGACATCTCTAGCTACACTGTGAATCAATTGAGAAGATAAAAGAACACCTTGTTTATTATTATTAACTATGAAATCCCTCTAATGGATGTCCAAATCATCAGGGTTAGATTGGCCAACAATGATTAAATACTCTATCCATATACTTAATATATTCCAACAATTTATTCCTGAAACACTAGGACATAGAATCACACATTATCTTATAAAATTATCTAAATAAATTATCTATATAATATCGAAAATAATACAAGAAAAATGGGAGTAATTATATATTAATTTGTTTACAATTTGATATATTTTTCTTTCTAAATTATGATTTATCATATACCTACATATCATCCCATTTATCATAAATGGAAACATTAATTAGGTGTTCGGGAAGACTACAACCTCCATGAATTTTTAATTTTACTTTTCACCTCCACCATTCATGGATGATTATATAAATTAATTAAATAATAATATATGATATTTATGAAATGATTAGTCTTATATAAATGATATATTATCATTAAAAAAATTATGAACTTGTTTAATTAATATAACTTGATCATGATTGGGTTGGTTTTAACACAAATTTGAATGTTTTTAAAACAATTTTCTAAAGATTTTTTAGGAATATTATAAATTTATAAAATAATTTAATAATAATTTATATATGGTTTTTTAATAATTTTTTAAAGGTTTTATTGATATTTGAAATATTAATTACGATATCACCTTTCAGTCATAATACATGATAATATTTTTTCTTCATAATTTTCTTTTTCAAAAACTATAAATTTCTATAAACGAAATTATAATAGAATATGAAAAATATTTAACGCATCATGTTTATTCTCTCTCAAAAAAAATATGTATGGATAGTAATTTTTAATAAACAATAATTGAAAACATTATTTCATATATTGAATAATAATCTATCAAAATTAGTTGTACTATATGCTGAAATTAAACTATAATCAAATACTATTATTCTAAGAAACTGAAATAATTGATGTTTATAAAAGGAAACATATATTTTTATATATGAATAATGTTATATATTGGGTTAAATACATAATTATTCATTCATACCAGATGATTGGTAATTTTCGTCAAAATGGGATTATATTTTATGGTGTTTTATATCTATTTTATATCTATGTGACATGTTATTTATATGAACCTATTTTATAATGAAAATGGAGAGTATAAAATACATTTTATATAAATTATCATGAATTATATTTTATTCCTTGAATTTGAACATAAATTTCAACAACAGTGTTTTACTTTTTTTAGAAAATGTCTAATAATCCTTTGAGGATATTAATAATCGAAGTATTATTTCATTAATTTATAACATTTATTCAAGAAAATATTTCTACTATTATTGTTTTCATAAAAAATAAAAAAAAAATATACTATTTATTTTCACATATATCTCGTGAAAATAATTTTTTAATTAAATTATCCATTGATTAAAATTGTATCCCAAAAAATGAATGAAATTTTTAAGAGTAATTCTCATTCTCCTATATGATTTTTTACATGGAAATTTTTTTCAAATCCTAGTAATTATATCCATTATATTTACAAAATAAAATAGTTTTATAACACCATTATATTTCCCTAATCAACATTAATAAATAATGATTTATTAAAAAGAATTATGATGTGGGTTTTGGATAGTGGTATATTAAAATATTAAATTATTTTCTATCGATTACCATATATTAATTCATACATTCATAATTTAAAATAAAATTGTTAATATATATTTTCAATCATTATTTAATGATTTTTAATTTTAGATTATTTCGAAATTTTCAAGTTCAATTTTTTTAAAATTAAATTTCAATTTTAATCATAGCTTTATCTTTTATGTGTATAGTGAAATTGATTTTCAAGAAATTATTTTATGATTCCTGTCACCGTATCATAATTAATCATTAAAAAAATTAAATAATTTTTTTATACGGTTATATATATTATATTAAGAATTTATTTATTTAAATTATAAGAAATTTTCTACAAAAATAAAAAAATATTTCTATATTATAAATAAAATCATCATTTTAAAAATTTATTTTTAGGAATTTTTTTTAAAAAGAAATAATATTACTTTATGTATGATAGAATGATATTTTTATAATATTTATTTTTTAAAAACAAATATATTTAATAAGAATTATCATGACCTCAAAGTATTTCATTTTCAAGAAAACATATTATGGTATTGTCAAAAATTTGAAGAAGGGGTATTTCATCATGTTTATAAATCTGATTTATTGAATAACGTGGAATAAATTTTTAATCTATTTCAACATACATTTATGCCTCATATGTTGCACTAGGTATATATTTCAATAATTATTTTCTATATGAAATATGTAATATTATAAGAGTGTTTTTAAAGAAACACATCTCTTTACAAATTTTTAATTAAAATTTATTTGTATTATGATTATTTTCATGTTATAATCACACAAAAAAGTATGGATAGTTATAATTAATCATTATTTTACAATATAGTTCTCCATGAAAGGGAAATGTTTATATCTCATGATATCAACAGGTTACATTGGAGTATATTCATAATATTAAGGGTACACATGAGGATTATCATAGGCCAAAAAGTGCATGCAGGGATTATACCATTCCAATGGGTACACAAAAGAATTTTCCAGCGTTAAAATGTACATATGAGGATTATCCAAAAATTTAAGAAACATGATGGGATTATTCAGTGACCATTAATGGTACATGCTCAGTAAGCCAAATACTAAGGGTACATAAGTTTTATTCATAACCCTACTATAGTATATTGGTGGTTACCCCATGCCATACATGTGATTAATAATTGGGTGTGAAGCCATTAAATATAATTTCCTTGATTCTATTTATACTATTCTTTTATCTCATAATAATATTGATATGTTATTTTATATATCTCATGATTGTTATATCTTTTTTCAGACACATTTTTTATGAAAATTATTTCTCATTCAAGTTTACATATACTTATTTCATGAGATATGGAAAACACATAATATTTTGTGTTATTTTTAATAATATATGTCATAATATTTCTACATTTATCATATTCATAGGATGTAGTCATTAAATTAATGTTGATATAATTCCCCTCAATGATAATTTGATATCACCCAATGTCTTGTATTTACCTTCCCAAGGCTAAGATAGTGAATATAACTTATTCATGGTCTATAATATAGTCTAGTGTGATTTGATTATTGAAAAAAATTTACAATATTTGTAAACTATCTTTCTTATATAAATTGTATCCAATGAAACTTAATCATTTATTTATGGTTTTGTGTTATTATTTGTTAAAATAAATTTTTGAATACAAATTTATAATAAAATTTTTTAATAATACCTAATATTTTACCAAATCCAATAATTTATGAATTGTTTTTTCACTAAATATGAAAATTGGGTATTGAGTGACTCTAATGTTCCCCAAGGTGATTAATGTTTCAAAAATATTTTTTTACCAAAATTACTATTATCATGGATACTCGCATTAAAGAACTAAGTATATAACCCATTTATTTTTATATTATCTTCATTTGATCTTTTCATCTCAACTATATACAAATGAAATATTTTTGTATTATATGAGATGGTTGGGATTTATTCAATTTTATAGTTCAATTATTTGAAGGTACAACATATTCCCTTCATGATTTTCATTTTATCATTTTGTATGGGTTAATGGATACTGGTAATTTTTTTTAAAGATATGCATGCCATCTGATTTGAAACATTATATTGATGGCTCTGAATTCTTCATCTAGATGGTGTTTCCGTTTCATTTCAGCAACATTGATATGTGTTGATCCCAAATATATCAAATCTTATTTTAATTTTATTTTATGAACAGATTATAAATTTGTAATATTATATATTTATTGATTCATGGGCTTACTGAATTTTAATTTTTGTATTATTTTTCATCCCATGAATTTTGTTGTCTTGGTACCTATAATGAGAAATAATTTTCATATATTTTGTTCTTTAATTAAATAAAATATTTAATATAATCCGCCACATGAAACTCAAAACTAAAACAAGCCACTACATAATATATTATAATGTTATGAAATTTATAACTACTATAAAACTATTAGTAAATAAAAAATACTAATTAATAAAAAAGTACACTTTTTTTAATAAATAATTAATAAGGTTTAATGTTATGATTTAATAAATATTTATGTATTATATATTTTATATTAATAAATATAATTTATCACATAAAAATGATAATTTTAAATATTTTATATATTTGAAATTATGTAATAATATTTAAATATTTTTTATTAATTGATATAACTTATGAATAAAAAATCTGAAAGTTCAAAAGGACAATTTTCTATTAAAATATATTTCATTATATATAACATATTTTTAATGAAATGGTAAATTTATATATTTTATTACTTCATATATGAAAAAATTATTTCATTTTTTTGATTCATAATGGACGAAATATATTATGATTAATTTTTGAATTTTTTTATATGTTCAATTTTTGTGTGAGTAGAGAATAATATTGAATTTGAAAAATACTATATCATTTTTGAAATTATAATATAATAAAAAGGATTTTATTTTTTATGGCTAATTTATGCTATGTAAAAAAATATTTATAAATTAAAATAAATAATTTATAAAAATACCATGTTTAATTTATGAAACCCATGTACAATATTTTTGAAACAGAAGTAAAAATTACATTACAGAAAACAATTTATGATGATTTTTATAAAACTATGTATTGATAAGGTAAAATTTTATATTGATTGTTTTCAATGACATATTAATATTTTTCTGATAATAAAAAACAAATTTATGATTTATAAATCCTGAAATTTTTTTAATCATATATTAATAATTATTTTAAAGAATAAAAAAATATTTCTATTAATGGTTTTCACACAATTTTTGTGATAATAATAAACATAATTTTTATCACCCTTGAAAATTCTATTTTAATTATTTAATTTCATATTTTTAATAATTAGATCCAAAATTTTTAATAATCCAATTTTTTTCATCATTAAATGTAAATTATATAGCTTCAATATTATAACTATAGTAAGAAGGAAAAAATGATTAATGTAAAATATTTAAGAGTAAAATGAGTAATAATTTTTTATAAAAAGATGACGGAAGTAAAACAAATGATATTATACTAAGCATTCCCATTATCCTAATCAATTATTGTTCATTATTGGTTCCACCTAACCCATGATACTAAAATTACATTTAATATTATTATAAAATTTCTACTCCTCTCTATTAAGAATGGAGTCACCTTAATCCCATATTTCTATGTACCACAACAACATACAATTCAACCAACATCTTCCCAAATAACACTCAAAATAAATATCCATGTCATTTTTGTAATATTATTCCAAAAAGAGAACCACATAAAGCCATAATTAATTTTACGAAGGAAATATAAACTAATTTATTAATTAACATTGCTTTATTTTTTTCATTTGATTAAAAATCCACCTTCTCTTAAAATAATCTATCCGTATTTAAATAATCTTATTGGTATCATATGTATAGTGATAATCAATTTTTTGTCACACCTTAAACATTTAATAAATTTTTATTTTGATTATTAACTTATATTTGTTCTTTTACTTGAATTTGGAGCTAAACTGAGTTAAAATATTTATTATTATGAAAATTTGTGATGGGCCTAGATTTATCTAGTATGGATAATAAGAACCATTTTAAATCACTATATGTTGTATTTTAATCAAGAAATTTCCATTCATTATTGTGGGAAAATAGTTTTTCCCATCGTGTGGTCCAATAGTGCGGTTCCTATTAATATTTTAGTTAGGGGTTAATAGTTTGGGCATGTTTTAAGGAAATTTGTTTCCAAATATTGAAACATGCAATGGTTCATATTGTTTTTTAATACTTTATATAACCTCTTGATTTTAAATAACAAAATCAATCTCCCATGTCCTTTATAGAACAATTCATTTGAAGGACCCACCTTGGGCATAATTCCCTTTCAATAACACGATATATTGAGGGTGTTCTTGATATGTTGATCGTTTTTATCAAAAGATAATACCCATAATTCTATCATCTTTCAGCAATCGTGATTTTATTCATTTCCATTATAATGGTTATCACTTTTTCTAGATCCTATGATAGGGTTTTGAAAAGTTTTTAATTTTTTTTCATAATGTTATGTTGTGGCGATTTTGTCTCAAGTCATGTTCTTCTCATTTTCAAAGTTTAATTATTAATCTACACATGTTTTATCATAAGAGGTTCTTTTTAGTTAACTAGTTATTTCAAAACATATATTTGTGGTTATTCTAATATTTATTAATCTTAAAATTTCTATTGTTCAATCGGGTATTAATTTCATTATAAAAAATTTATGGAATGATATTTTTTATGAAATTAATTCAAAAGTTACATCATATTCCCTAAGTTCGACAAAGTTTATTAATATTTTTATGGGTGATTTTTTATAGATGTTTATGTATTTTAATTTATAAGGATTTCATATGATTTTATTATTTCTTTGAAGAATTTTTAAAAACAGTTTCCAAAATGTTGTGGACTTTTTGTGTTTTACCTTCTTGAAACTCCATGGTTTTGATGAATTTATTTAATTAAGTTTATCATTTCCAACCTTGTTGATCTCTATAATAACTGGTATATATTTTAATGTTAATAGGAAAATATATATATGTATGAATATGTATATTTATAGGTGTGTGCATATATATATATATATGAGTTCATTGGATTCCTTTACATAGGAATGGTCCATAAAAATTTATCATGCTTTTCAATGTGAATAATAAAAAATAATATTCCGAATGAAACCATCTCAGGATAACTCATCTTCTTGTTTAGAGTATTTCATAAGGTTTGTATCAATATTTATTTAAGAATTGGATTTATTATAGATTAAAAATTATGTCAATATTTTTATATGAAATTACATATTGGATCATTGAAATTTTTATCTAATTATATGAACCCCGATGGATGTCTTATATTTTATGGAGGAACCTCACATACATGAGTGTAGGGAGGTGGGACTTTTTTTCTCCTATGATGATACTTGATGGATTAGAATGATGGGATGTTTATTTTATCACCATACATTATTATAATCATAGTCTTCTACACATCATAGTGAGGGGTGAGGTATGTTTAATATCAATTATCGATTATGTATAATTCACCCCCCATGTGTGTGGATGTACGTAGTCAATTAGGGTGTTCTAGTAGGGAGAAACATTTAGATCAGTTGTGTGTTTTTTGAATTATGGTTGCAATGATAGTTTAATATGTGTTTTCGAAATATGTACATAGAATACATCCACATTGTACTTTTAGGACAATCCCGGGATTATATATCAAATATAATTTTCTAATTATTGTATATAACAATGTTTTTATGGTACTATGAGAACCTTCATGTGAATGAAGTAATCCATTATCAACAAATATAAATCTAGTCCACATGAGACTAAAGGAAAAAATAAACCTTTTTCTTTATAAATAAGGGAAATAAGATTCCAGGGAACCTGATGAAAAAATTTAAACGATTCCATCTGTTACTTTTTTGGAAAGACTATCATCTAATGAATTTTCCTCCATGTAGACATTACAGATGATGTAATTAGTGGATGAAATAAAAAAACCAATTAGATGCATAATTTAAAATATTGGAAACAATATGAGTATATACTTATCTGATAGAATAGAAAACAGTAGTTGAGTCACACTCTAGGTAATGATTTTTTTAACCATTATGTTTATCCTTATGTATATAATTTATAACCCCATGAATCTCATCATAAAGAAAATAAGAAAATATAAATGAACTATGAAGGAATCAAAGGAAAACACTATGGTTATCCTTGAAAACAACCACATAGGTCGATAGAATTTAATTTACCCTTGATGATTCGTCTGTGTTAATTTTTATACATCCTATAAATGTTAATTTACAAAAAAACACTATTGTATAAAAGGGAGGAACATAGTTTTTTATTATTTCAATACACTTGAGAAATAAGTGATCATGAATCGTAATATGATAATATAGTATTATGGTTGTTTTTACACTATTGACAATAGCTAAAAACTGATCCAACAAAACCTGGGGAGAAGAATAGACACCACCATGTATCCATAAATACCATGCACTAAATATTAAAAACATTAACTATGCTGAAATGATATGAAAATGAATCAAAATATATGGAGAGAGTGACAATTCCAAAAATAACTTCATTTATTCTTAAATATATCAAGGATAATGTAGTTGGATTTCGAAGATGATAGATATAACATCTCCCAAGGATTAAATAGTAACAAAAATTTTCAAATTGATATCTAAATCCTCTCCCTTTTAATGATAGGGGACACAAACAGGTCACAAAGTGATACCACAAACATAATAAATTTTATCATTTTGGATTTTTTATGATCTAACAATTAGATGACAGTGAATTTGAGAGTGAATGATACCTTCAATTTTCTGTTTTAGAAGACATTGAATGCCTGTGGATGAAAAAATTTTATGTAAATAAAATAAAATTAATGTTAGAATTGAAATTACAATAGGTTCCCAGGTCCTAACGTCTTCACCTGAGGAGAAGCTATATAAACAAACTGCTTATTTTACTTAATCAGGAAGATATTCTATATCATTGAGTTGATATATTATTGATAAATACATGATTATATATTCATAATAAATAAATAGTTGATCAAAAAACGGAAAACCACTACAATTAGTAGTCTAAATATTATGGGTTAAATCTCCTGAGATTTAGCGACTTGGGTTTTGGCCTAGTCAGAAGTTGGAAAATTCTTATGAATAATTCCAGAGCTAGGCGTGAAGACAGCATGCGATTCCGAGGCCCGGTGCACCCTAAATTAATTTTATAAAAATATTAAGTATTTTTATACTATGCATGAGACGAGAATGAGTTATCTCTTAAACAGTAGCTCAGATTGGAAATATGAGGGCACAGTTGCGTCCGGAGCATGCTGTTTACAATATGCGGGGTGTAAAAGTTGCGGGTAGGAGCATGTTGTGAGAAATGTCACCCAGGGGAAAAATCCTCATTTTAAAAAATAATGAATTAGCGATTTTTATAACTGGCGTTCTTTTCAAATAACATTCTAACGATGTTTTGGAATGGAAATCTGAGACATCCATTGATCTCAAAATGGGGTGTTTTGCCTAGGCATGATATAAAATAGGTGGGCACGAAGGTTTTAGAATCTGCATCCATCGGCAGTGTTTTAGAGAGTTTATAAATTCCACATAAGTTTTGTAATTATGGTGTGAACCCATTTACCCTTGTCTCTCTCTAGATTGAATGTTCATCAGTGTTTTTCGGCGTTCTTAACTGTTCTTTTCATGATTCAAGAGCGAACTCCAGTAGATCGAAGTGGGATCGCAGCAGGTGCATCGCCAACAACGAATGACCAGATCAAGTTTGTATTTTTGTTGTTTTTCCTCTCCTTCAATGATTTCATGAGAATTTGTCAAATCCATCATTTTCATTCCATAATTTTATTATCGGGACGATGGCCGAACAAACATGACCACCATCCGAGTCCCGTTCTAAATCTCGTGTTCGATGTATTCTTCTTCGTTCATCGACCGAATATTCAGATGCGCCAAAACTCCTTGGGATAACTGATTGGGGGAAGGTGTTGCGAAGGAATCATCTCGAGGATTTCAAATAATCATTTGGTATTGAAATCGGGCCGCCAGAGTGGTTGTGGCTCCCGGTGGAAACCATGGATCCGACAAGGGCGGTGGCCAGAGATCGGGCTGGCGCAACGGTGGAGCCAGCCGGAGGTGTTTGTTGTGGCACGGTTGGCCAAGGAAGATCTCGTAGGGCTAGTGTGCAGCAGCTTGCAGACAAGCGGAGGTTGGAGAGGTTCAGGCATCGGGCGGAGATGCGGTGTCGGGTGTGGCCAGGGCAGCGAGCTCGGGTGCGGCTAGGCGGAGGCAGTTGCGGCGTGACATAGTAGGGAACCAGAGGATCTGGGCTGGCCAATGGCTAAGGCAGAGAGGCGGTGTGGTCGGAGGTGTCATGGTGGTTCACTCTACAGGAGGGGTGTGATAAAGTTGGCCCATCGTGGTCAGGGGGGACACCCGAGGTCAGCGCCTCGGTGGGTGCTTCGGACAAGGACCCGCGATATGCGGGTCCTGCTGTTGTGGCGTGCAGACAAAGACCGGTTGCTCGGCCGGTCTATTTGGAAGAACAGAACTCAAGGGATCTGATGATGTTGGTATAGGCCATGGCCTGTGGGCCATAGCAAGCTGGGCTGGACCCACTACTAGCCCACAGGCTTGTGATCTAGACCGGCACGGCCGAGGTGGACCGTCCCGGTTGGGCCCCTTATGTTCAATGGGACGAAACACCTAAATGGTATGTCCGTTTGATACGCCATAAATGAATGTAGGTTCTTCTCTTTAAAATGGACTTTTTGAAATGGGTTTCAGGGTATTTGATTTCTGCGCTCGAAGACGGGTGAACTGAAAGGATTTAATTTAATAATAATAAATTATTATTAATGCTTGCAACTGACATACCTCACTATCGGATGTACGATTGATGCACCGTCAGTGGCCACACGATCCTAGTTCTCGTGCGGACAATTTGAGATGCTCCTTTCAGTGTTTGGGATAATGACCAGGAGTGGGCCCTGCATGGAATGATTTGCATGTTTTACGATGAAATGTCACTTTTTTACCCGACATCTGTGTGTATAGAATCCCGCCATTTTATAACATAAACTTTCATTACATTACACATAACTGAGGATCTTTAAGTTCTAGTGTCTTGGAAACCAGGAACAAAATACATGAAAGCAACATAAATCATTCTTCTTAAACACTTGAAAGGCTTATCCTTAAGTTCATCCTAGGTTCATTACTGCATCTCATAACCTGGGGACATAAATCAAAAGAAAGGGTGAGCAGAAGGCCCAGTAAGGGAAACAAGAGGAACATTTTACATGTGAGTTTCGTATAATTAAATAAGGACATGAAAAGAACTTTAAGTCATGAGAAAGAAATCACGAGGAATTTCATAATAAAAATAACATTTTTCATAACTTGTCTATGTGGCTACATCATTTAACATAGAAAATCATGAACATATCACCAAGTTCTATCCCCAAGGTGTCATTTGAAAATTACCAAGGTTACTCACCAAGGTATCGTGAAAATTGTAATCTCTTGTGGTTACATCATTACCCAATGCATTGGAGCGCTATTAGGGCGCACCCTTAAATTTGTCTTTATTATCATGTGAGCCACATATATCATCATCAAAAATTTCATAAATAACCCACATAGCATAAAATAAATGGGTTTCATTTCATAATCATAACGTTTTAAAAACTGCTTTAAAGACATGATCTTTACGTCACATTAAACCCATGGAAAGGGAAAGCGGGTCTCATGTATGTAAATCCCAGAATTTAAAATAGAACACTTTGATATATATGTGAATACCATTTTAGAAATAAGAGCTTTGAGTATTCACTTTATAACATAAAATAATTTTGAGAAAAGAGAGAGGCATTTTGAGACGAAAATTCTGCAGCATAACGACTCTGTTGCGGGGTTTTAGAAACATTGAAAAGAGAGGGGAAATGGGACACCCACTCACAATTGATCCATAAAACTGTAGGGGGACAGAATAAGAAGGATATATGGACATGGTTATGAAGTTTTAAGTACATACCATTTGAAATTAATAACATGGAAGGAAGACAAAAATTAGATTTCTCTTATGAAAATTCGGCAGCCTAACGGCGTCTCTTAAACTTCAATAAAAATGAATTGACGAGATCAAATAGGGTCTCTCATCATATGATCATAAGATATCAGTATGATAGATATAGAGATCATACCCCAAAATAATAAAAATGAACTTGAAAGACTTGACATGAAAATCGAACTTGAAAAATGAGAAGGGTGAAAGAATCCCTTAAAAATTCGGCAGCCTAACGGCATCACTTAAACATTCATAAAATGAAATGATGAGAGTAAGAGGGGATCTCTCATCATAAAAGAATGAAAAGGGCAGTAAGAGGAATATAAAAGAACATCCTCTCACATAAGAACATGGAGCATAAAAGGAATGACATAAAAGAGATTACATGAAAAGAAAGAGAGGGGTCAGATCCCTTACCTTAAAACGTGACTCTTGAAACTCAATGTTTTGGACCTTGAGGGCTTGGGGGCACCTTGGGAGGACTCCTTGGAAGGTAAGAAGACCATAAAATCGTTGGGGGAGTGTTGGGAGTGAAAACTAAACGAGTAAAGGTTGGGTAATTATAGGGAAAGTGAGGGGACAAGGCATTAATGGCCAAGGGACACCTCACATGTGCTTTTCTCAAACCCATGTGCTCTCCCTCGGCATTTATCATGGAGTTAGGCCACATGGGCCCCCCAAAACAATAATTCATCACCCTTGGCCGGTAAACCCTTAAAAGTACTCATGACATCATCATGACACCGTTATGATGTCATTAAACATACCGAAACCCTAAAACTGTATTTTTACTATTCACTGAAAATTCAACTTTCTCAGAAAAATACCAAAATTTCACATTAACAAAATATCAATGCTATGATTTCAAAAATGAACTCCATTTTATAAAAATAATTTTCTAAATATTTTTAATTTTATTTTTAAATAAATACACTATTCACCGAAAATTCATTTTTTTCAGAAAAATCCCCAAAAATTACCATAACATAACATCAATGCTCTGAGTTCAAAAATAAAGTCATTTTTATAAAAATAATTTTCTAATTATTTTTAATTAAATTTTTAATTTAAAACACTATTCATTCGAAAAAAACTAATACATGAATAATAATTTATGAAACCGTTATTTAACCATTTTATTGAATCACATTACTTAATCAAGGTGCCTAGATTATTTTAAAACTTTCTTTAAGTTAGATTACTAATCCATTTGGTCACATTACTAATCCAAAGCGTAAAATCACTATTCTCTATTTACTATTTATAAAAAATTATGTTGATCTTATTAGACTCCAAATTCCATACTGAACACTTTGTAGAAGAACTTTTTTTGTAAATCATTAGACATCATTAGTTATTTAGGGTTTACATAAATATTTTAAAATATCCCTTTTTCAAAATTCATCAATAAAATACATTCTAAAATTATCTGGACATTTGAAATTTCACAAACATCACTAAAGGAAGAAATCTCAATTTATTCACCCGAAAGGATTACACAAGGAAGCTAGGGTCTCGTCATATAGCCCCTTATAACACCGGAATAAGACCTAAGTGTAAGGTGTGCTATGGTGAGAGAATCTGAGGGAGGCTCAGATAACATTGCCCTAGTAGTAATCTCTACTAACTTTAACTTCTCCCGTAGGCATTTCCGTTCAAGCTTAACATGCTGCAGTTCGGCTTGGGCTTGGTCCAAAGTGAAGCCCACAGATGGTACCTCCTTCCCAAGCTCTGATAATTGGGCTTCATAAGGGTCGAGTCTACTGGATGAAGCCATCGACTCCTCTTTCTGCATTAACCATTAACATCTTATTAAATCATTACGAGTAAGTTAATATACTACTCAAAAAGATTGGGTCGTTACATTCTTCCCCCCTTAAGAAATTTCGTTCCCGAAATTTATACTTGAGGCATAGTCGAAAAGGTGAGGGTACTTTTGCTTCATCATTTCCTCAGACTCCCAAGTCACTTCTTCATACTTATGATTCCACCACAACACTTTCACAAGGTGGGTAGTCTTGTTTCATAGAACCTTGTCTCTACGGTCCAAGATCTCCACAGGCTGGTCCTCATAAGAGAGGTCATGTTCAAGTTGTACCACCTCTGGGTTCAGTACATGAGAAGGGTCGGGTATGTACTTCCTCAAGAAAGATACATGGAAGACATCATGAACATGAGCTAGGTTCGGTGGAAGTGCTAGATGATAGGCCACTGCTCCTATGCGATCAAGGATTTCATAGGGGCCAATGTACCTAGGGCTGAGCTTCCCTTTCTTCCCAAACCGCATGACTCTTTTCCATGGAGAAATTCGAAGGAAGACTTTTTCACCAACACCAAACTCCAAGTCCCGTCGACGATTGTCAGCATAGCTCTTCTACCGACTCTGAGCAGCCTTTATGTGTTGTTGGATGGAATGAACCTGTTCTGTCATCTCTTGCACCAGATCAGGCCCAAGAAGCTTCCTCTCACCAGTTTCATCCCAACAAGTAGGAGTTTTACACCGCTTTCCATACAGAGCTTCATAGGGTGCCATCTGAATACTCGAATGGAAGCTATTGTTATAGGAGAACTCCACTAATGGGAGGTGTTGATCCCATCCACCTTTAAATTCCATTGAGCATAATCTCAACATGTCTTCGAGTGTCTGAATAGTCCTTTCAGATTGTCCATCAGTTTGAGGATGATAGGCCGTACTAAAATTCAATTCAGTATTCAGAGCATGTTGAAGACTTCTCCAGAATATTGATGTGAATCTTGGGCCACGATCAGATACGATGGATAGTGGTACCCCATGCAGCCTTACCACTTCCTTCATGTATATCTTGGCAAGATGATCCAGAGATAAATCTTCCCAAATAGAGATAAAATGGGTTGTCTTAGTGAGACGGTCCACAATAACACATATCGCATTGTTTCCTTTGGATGTTTTTGGGAGACCAGTTACAATGTCCATGGTGATATTATCCCACTTCCATACTGGTATGGGTAGTAGTTGTAATACCCCATTAGGAAGTTGTCTTTATGCCTTTACTTGCTGACACACCAGGCACCTTGTAGTGTAATCGGCAATCTCCCTCTTCATGTTATCCCACCAATAATGATCACGAAGGTCTCTATACATCTTAGTGCTTCCCGGATGTATAGAGAAAGTTGAGCTATGAGCTTCATCCATCAGTTCTTTCTTTATCTCCGGAATAGATGGGACACATAGTCTTGTATGAAATTTCAATACACCTTCTTGATCAATATTGAAATCAGGTAACTTCCCATCTTTTACAGCCTCCAACTTCTCCTGCAGCAAAGGATCTTATTTTTGAGCCTTCTTGATCTTCTCTAGTAATGAAGGTTGAGAAATCATTTGGGATAGGGTTGATGATGTCCCTTTCCTTATAATTCCCATGTCCAGTTTTACTAGATCTTTAATCAAGGGATCTCCCAGGATCCTCATTGTTGCCAGAACAACAGGATCTTTCCTGCTTAACGCATCTGCGACTTTGTTTTCTCTTCCATGGTGATAATGAATTGAACAATCATAGTCTTTAATAAGCTCCAACCATCTCCTTGTCTCATGTTCAATTCTTTCTGAGTGAAAATATACTTTAGAATTTGGTGGTCAGTGTATATATCACATTTCTCCCCATAAAGATAGTGCCTCTATATCATTAGAGAAAAAACAAATGCTGCCAGCTCTAGATCATGCGTAGGATAATTCTGCTTATGAATCTTCAACTGTCGAGATGCGTAAGCAATTAATTTGTCATTTTGCATGAGGACGCACCCAAGACCTTTCAGAGATGCATCGCTAAAAATAACGAATCCTTCTCCGATAGAGGGTAGTGTTAACACAGGTGCAGTAACCAATCTCTTCTTCAGCTCTTGGAATCTTTCCTCACATTCCTTTGTCCAGATGAACTTAACCCCTTTTCGAGTCAACTTGGTTAGTGGATTATAAAGCCGTGAAAAGTTTTTCAAAAAACTCCTATAATATCCCGCTAAACCAAGGAAACTACGAATCTCAGTTACTGTTGTGGATTGAGGCCACTCTTCCACAACCATTGTCTTTGCAGGGTCAACCGAGATTCCTTAATTGGTTACGATGTGCCCCAAGAAAGCCACTTGTTGTAACCAAAACTCACACTTGCTGAACTTCCCAAAGAGTCTCTCCTTCCGTAGAGTTTTCAAAATAACCCTCAGATGATCTTCATGTTCCTCACGACTTTTTGAATATATCAAAATATCATCAATAAAAACTACCACAAAGTTATCAAGGTAGTCCTTAAAGACTCTATTCATCAAATACATGAAAATAGCATGACCATTAGTCATGTCGAAGGGCATAACAGTAAACTCATAATGCCCATATCTTGATCGGAAGGCAGTCTTTGGAATATCTTCCTTCTTCACCCTCAGTTGATGATAACCAGATCGAAGGTCAATCTTATAGAAGAATTGATCCCCACAAAGTTGGTCAAATAAATCATCAATTCTTGGAAGAGGATATATGTTCTTCACTGTGATCCCGTTCAGTTCTCTATAATAAATGCATAACCACATTGATCCATCCTTCTTCTTCACAAAGAGAACGGGTGCTCCACAAGGAGACACTCTCGGTCGGATAAACCCCTTCTCCAACAAGACTTAGAGATGTTTCTTTAGCTCTTCTAGCTCCACATTTGCCATTCTATATGGAGTCTTTGATATCGGTTGAGACCCAGGTACGAGTTCAATGGAGAACTCTACCTCTCTTTCTGGGGGAGGTCCAGGTAACTCCTCAGGAAATACATCCATGTATTCCTGAACAATCGGAACATCTTCAATTTGTATGCTCCCTTTCCCTTCTTCCTCATCACCGATTAACTCCATAAAGAAAGCTATAGGAGGTGCTTCTAGATAGGGATCATTTCGGGATATCTCTCCTTGGAAGATAACTGTAGGTCGTTCATTCAAGACTACTAAGATTTCCTTACTTCTACATTTTATCTTAGCATTATACTTTGAGAGCCAGTCCATCCCTAGTATATTGTCGAATTCCATAATGGGAATGACTACTAGATTTGCGATAACATTGTGCTCACCAAAGTAAACACTAGAGTCTCTAAATACTTTTGATGCAAGGATAATCCCACTTGGAGTCTTGACTGACAACTCTACCTCTAGCAGTTTAGGGATTGATTCTATATTCCTTGAAAACATGGAGGAAATAAAGGAATGCGTAGAACCAGAATCAAATAAAGTACTTGCTAGTTTTGAGAGGACAACCAGAGTAACTGCTACCACATCGTTCGGGACTTCAACTTCAGCTGTTGTGATAGCGAAAGCACGACCTTGCTCCCTTGGCCTCTGCTGAGGTTGATGGTGATTCCCCTCCACCGCCCTCGGATTTGGACATTGATTAGAAAAGTGCCCAAGCTGTCCACACTTGAAGCATGTGACTTCGGGTAGGTCCAGAACCATATTTCCTCTGTCGTTAGTGTTGGGAAGTTGAGGCTTCACATCACTACGACAATTCCGAGAAATACGGCCTTCTTTTCCACACCTATAGCACTTACCACTTCCGATCAAGCAGTTCCCAGAATGCTTCTTTCCACATTTATTGCATGTGGGATGTTACATATGCTTTCCACCTCTTTCCTGATCAAAACATCTTCCCAGGCTTGGTTATAGAGTTCTCTTCTTCTCATTAGATTTGTGAGACCACTGTGTCTCCCCAAACTCTAGTTCAACTTTCATAGCACTTCGAACTATTTCTTCATAGCTATCGTAGTCCATGTTGGCTAGATTCTTCCGCAGATGAGGTCGTAGTCCGTCAAAGAATCTATCAACCTTCCCATTAGGGTCCATGACAAAGCTCGAGGTATAACGGGAAAGCCTTGTGATGTTCATCTCATAGCTTCCGACATATTCGTTCTCCTTCTTCTTTAGCTCGAGAAACTCTTTGTCCATTTTCGTTCTCATGGAACGAGAGAAATACTTTTTAAAGAAAATTACCCGAAATTATTCCCACACCATAGCTTCCATCTCTCCTCGTGGCTTCGTGTTTTTGATCAGTGACCACCACTGATCAGCTTCTCCCTCTAGGCGGTAAACAACAAGGGTGACTTTTTCTTGTTCCGAACAATGAAGTACAGAAAAGATCTTTTCAATGGAGCTTATCCATTGTTCCGCAACCAATGGGTCAGTAGATCCACTGAATGTTGGTGGTCGTTGACGCATAAAGGACTCAACAGAATGTTGCTCCCTTCGTGGTGAGATCGGCCTCTCATCTTGATTCAAGTTATTACTCATAACTTGAGTCAGTTGGTTCATCATTCGCATGAATGTTTCCATTCCGGCTTCCATCAGAGGGCCGTCAGCACATGGTGCATTGCGGTCACCATCGGCATGGTTCCTCCTATTTCCCTCCATCTTCTAAAAGAATAAAACCTTAGTGAGAAACTTATTTCATTTATGAATATTTTAACTAAGACTTCTTGCTTAGACAATTATTCTTCTCTATAATTCCTTCATAATGATTCATAAAAAGTTTGTGATTAACCAAACATATCCCCCGGGAGTGTCGTAACCAAGAGTGCAGCAAGGCCCGTTATCGTGCACAAGTTCCCATTCGAGTCTAGCTCAAAGCGGTGTTTTCGGGTTTTACCCCTATACACATCTGTGCCAGAGCCGCCTCTACCTGCTCGTATCCAGACAGTGATGTATTTGTTTGATAAACCACTTACTCAATACATACCAAAATACCAGGAAGTTTTCCTATATTTAAACTTTTCTATAGGGTTCTTCCTAAAGTTTTTATATCCTAATTTCCACAAATAACTAAACCTCCCTTTGATACCAACTATAGCATCCCGCCTTTTTATAACATAAACTTTCATTACATTACACATAACTGAGGATCTTTAAGGTCTAGTGTCTTGGAAACCAGGAACAAAATATATGAAAGCAACATAAATCATTCTTCTTAAACACAAGAAAGGCTTCTCCTTAAGTTCATCCTAGGTTCATTACTGCATCTCATAACCTGGGGACACACATCAAAAGAAAGGGTGAGCAGAAGGCCCAGTTAGGGAAACAAGAGGAACATTTTACATGTGAACTTGATATACTTCAATAAGGACATGAAAAGAACTTTATGGCATGAGAAAGAAATCATGAGTAATTTCATAATAAAAATAACATTTTTCATAACTTGAAGATGTGGCTACATCATTTAACATAGACAATCATGAACATATCACCATGGTCCATCCCCAAGGTGTCATTTGAAAATTACCAAGGTTACTCACCAAGGTATCGTGAAAATTGTAATCTCTAGTGGTTACATCATTACCCATTGCATTGGATCGCTATCAGGGTGCACCATTAAATTTTCCTTTATTATCATGTGAGCCACATATATCATCATCAAACATTTCATAAATAACCCACATAGCATAAAATAAATGGGTTTCATTTCATAATCATAACGTTTTAAAAACTGCTTTAAAGACATGATCTTTACGTCACATTAAACCCACAGAAAGGGAAAGAGGGTCTCATGTATGTAAATCCCAGAATTTAAAATAGAACATTTTGATATATATGTGAATACCATTGTAGAAATAAGAGCTTTTAGTATTCACTTTATAACATAAAATAATTTTGAGAAAAGAGAGAGGCATTTTGAGACGAAAATTCTGCAGCATAACGGCTATGTTTCGGGGTTTTAGAAACATTGAAAAGAGAGGGGTCATGGGTCACCCACTCACAATTGATCCATAAAAAAGTAGGGGGACAGAATAAGAAGGATATATGGGAATGGTTATGAAGTTTTAAGGACATACCATTTGAAATTAATAACATGCAAGGAAGACAAAAATTAGATTTCTCTTAGGAAAATTCGGCAGCCTAACGGCGTCTCTTAAACTTCAATAAAAATGAATTAACAAGATCAAATAGGGTCTCTCATCATATGATCATAAGATATCAGTATGATAGATATAGAGATCATACCCCAACATAATAAAAAGGAACTTGAATGACTTGACATGAAAATCGAACTTGAAAAATGAGAAGGGTGAAAGAATCCCTTAAAAATTCGGCAGCCTAACGGCATCACTTAAACATTCATAAAATGAAATGATGAGAGTAAGAGGGGATCTCTAATAATATAAGAATGAAAAGGGCAGTAAGAAGAACATATAAGAACATCCTCTCACATAAGAACATGGAGAATAAAAGGAATGACATAAAAGAGATTACATGAAAAGAAAGAGAGGGGTCAGATCCCTTACCTTAAAATGTGACTCTTGAAACTCTAAGTTTTGGACCTTGAGGGATTGGGGGAACCTTGGGAGGACTCTTTGCAAGGTAAGAAGACCAGAACTTCGTTGGGGGAGAGTTGGGAGTGAAAACTAAAGGAGGAAAGGGTGGGTATTTATAGGGAAAGTGAGGGGACAAGCCATTAATGGCAAAGGGACACCTCACATGTGCTTTTCTCAAACCCATGTGCTCTCCCTTGGCATTTATCATGGAGTTAGGCCACATGGGGCCCCCAAAACAATAATTACTCACCCTTGGCCGGAAAACCCTTAAAATATCTCATGACATCATCATGACACAGTTATGATGTCATTAAACATACCGAAACCCTAAAACGGAATTTTTACTATTCACTGAAAATTCAACTTTCTCAGAAAAATCCCAAAATTTCACATTAACCAAATATCAATGCTATGATTTCAAAAATGAACTCCATTTTATATAAATAATTTTCTAAATATTTTTAATTTTATTTTTCAATAAATACACTATTCACCGAAAATTCATTTTTTTCAGAAAAATCCCGAAAAATTACCATGACATAATATCGATGCTCTGAGTTCAAAAATAAAGTCATTTTTATAAAAATAATTTTCTAATTATTTTTAATTAAATTTTTATTTAAAAAACACTATTCATCCGAAAAAAACTAATACTTGAATAATAATTTATGAAACCGTTATTTAACCATTTTATTGAATCACATTACTTAATCAGGGTGCCTAGATTATTTTAAAACTTTCTTTAAGTGAGATTACTCATCCATTTGGTCACATTACTAATCCTAAGCGTAAAATCACTATTCACTATTTACTATTCATCGAAAATTAAGTTGATCTTATTAGACTCCAAATTCCTTACTTAACACTTTTGTAGAAGACCTTTTTTTGAAAATCATTACACATCATTAGTTATTTAGGGTTTAAATAAATATTTTAAAATATCCCTTTTTCAAAATTCATCAATAAAATACATTCTAAAATTATCTGGACATTTGAAATTTCACAAACATCACTAAAGGAAGAAATCTCAATTTATTCACCCGAAAGGATTACACAAGGAAGCTAGGGTCTTGTCAAATAGCCCCTTATAACACCGGCATAAGACCTAAGTGTAAGGTGTGCTATGGTGAGAGAATCTGAGGGAGGCTCATATAACATTTCCCTAGTAGTAATCTCTACTAACTTGAACATCTCCCGTAGGCGTTTCCGTTCAAGCTTAACACGCTGGAGTTCGGCTTGGGCTTGGTCCAAAGTGAAGCCCACAGATGCTACCTCCTTCCCAAGCTCTGATAAGTGGGCTTCATAAGGGTCGAGTCTACTGGATGAAGCCATCGCCTCCTCTTTCTGCATTAACCATTAACATCTTATTAAATCATTAAGAGTATGTTAATATACTACTCAAAAAGATTGGGTCGTTACAGTGTGGAGTGTTTGGACACTCGTTTTGGCTTGTTTATCCAAGGGGATTGCAACAGTGCAATATTCCAACCTAAATTTGGGGTCGAGGCATGGGCCCCACAAGGCTGCTACCAAGCGTATGCTGCGTTTTTTATGACGTATGCTTTGTAAGTCCATTTGGGGCAAACTAATAGCCTACCGCGCATGTTTTTCTATGTATATCGTGATGGTTTCCTCGATATAGGCCTAATAGGTGTGCAATGTGCCGATGATGCGGGTCGATTGGGTTAGTGTCGTTTATACCGGCAGGGGATGAGTGTCCCCCCTTGGTGCGTTCCTATGAGGGATCGTGTGGCATTACAAACTCAGTATAGGTTTGTGAGCCCCTCGATTGGATAAATTTCTGTTTGAGTTGTGGCATCCCTCCAGTGGGTTCGGAATGGGATCCTCTAGCTTCACTTCCCTAGATTTGGTTCTTGGTATAGTTATGACCGCTTATCCATGGATGGTGATCGCCTATCTAGCAGGTTAATCCCGAAGGTTTTGATGCATCAATGGGAAGATGGTCACATACGTTGTGGGCCACGCATAGTAGGGTTGTGGCATCGTTGGTTATACGATCCCCTACATAGCACGTGGTTTATTGTAGGGTTGTGGCATCGTGGGTTATACAATCCCCTACTCACAACGTGGATTATAGTTAGGTTGCAGCATCATTGGTTATACAAACCCCTACATTGCATATGGTTTTGGTAGGGTTGGTGCGTCATCTTTTCGATCGCCTACATCGCGGCTTATACCAGATAGGGTTTCATTATCATCGTGACAACCTTTACATGGGAAACAGTCCACTATCTGAGTGATGAGATCTATTGAGCACCAGATCGGGTTATGGTATCCCCCCGCGGATCCTAGTAGTGATCCCAAATATATGTGATCTACAAGTCACTGGAATGGGTTTTTGTATCCCCTAGCGGACCCTAGGATTGATCCCATATCCAAGGAGTTTTGTATTTCTACTGTTTCAACATGAGGTTCTCAGTGACAATTTCCGATGAGCGTATATCTCTCGGATGAGTGTCATCTGGGATAATGGAGTTTTTTGAATGTTTTCTCCTAGTCATGTTGTAAAGACCTAGAAATTTCCAAGGAATTTTTTTTCTCAAATTTAATGGGATTTTTACGAGTTCTTGGAAATTTAAGGCACTTGATTCTGAGACCCAGTATTCCCAGAATCAATTTCTAATGATTTTTTCAGGTATGTTCAGTAAACATATGAGTGGGATTTAGTAACTTTTGAAACGATGCTTGGAATTGAAATATGAGGGCACCATCGAGCCCGTAGTGTCGGTGATTGTTTACTGAGATCTTCAATGAAGTTGTGTTATGACGAGAATGGGAGTTATATTTTGGGGGGTTTTAGTTAAGATAAATAAAAATAAGAGTGAAATTTATTTTATTGTGGTGTTTAAAAACACCAAGTGTAGGTTGGTGGTGGGGGCCCCCACACCCTAACCTCCCATGGGGGGTTATGGTGGTGGGGCCCACACGTACATAACCTCCCTTTGGAGGATATTATATAGTGGGGCCCACCCAAGCTTTTTAACCCCTATAAACTCCCCATTAATTAATTGCACACCTCTATCCATTTAACTGGAACTCCTCAACACCCCTGATTATGAATTTGAACCATTCCTTTCCATTAATTAAACGAGTTGTATCATTTAATTAAACACAAGTATTTGTGTTGTTGTGCCCTAAAAATGACATAGAACATCCACTAATATTTTTGGCTTATAATTATATTGGTGGAACCTCTGGGAGAGGAGGAAGAACATGGAAGAACATGAAGGAACAAATTCTCTCAACGAAAAACGTCTCTTCCACCAACAACGAACAATGGACATCTCTCCCTCTTCAATCGGTGTAAGAAGTGGATGCACCACCGCCCACGAAGAATTTTGACAACGTCATCTTCGACTCGTCTTCTCTGATCTCTTCCTCTACCGACAGTGACGAAACAATGTCGCCTTCCCGCGAATTCGTCAATGATCGTCGTCAACCGAGGTAGGGGGATTTGAGTTGAATTTATTACCGATTTTCATCATTCAATTTAAGGTTTGTGAACCTAATGATAAAACCATAACAATGAGGTCTCAGAAAACAAGAACACGGCTGACCCTCCCCCATTGATTATCCTTGTCTATTGATGAAGGAGGCAGAGCATTGGTGGTCGACATCGGGCCGGCCCCTATAAAAACCGGAGGCGGAAGGCTACCGGGTCTCGAGGAGGGAGTTGAACAATCGCGCTGTCGGAAAGGAGATTCACGGCAAGGGTGGGCCACACCTGAGGTGCACTACGCCATCACGCCCCATAGAGGGAAGTCGGGGGCTGTGGCTAGGTCGGGCCATGGCGGAGGCGGCGCAGATGAGTCGCGCCACGCGGAGGGCAACCGAACTGTGGTGCAGTCATGCCACAGTGGAGGAGCCAGGAGCGGCCAGCGTCGGGCCGGTTGTCGGAGGTGCATGAACCAGCTGGCTGCTCGGCCAGCCGGACAAGGATGGATCCCTTGGGTCCCGCTGAAAAACAGAATCGGTGCATAGCACTGGTTCAGTTCGAAAGCAGGGGGTGCGACACCCCCCCCCCACCACCCACACGTGGCCAGCTGGACCGCGTGGTGGCCAGCCAGCCGGTCCATGCCGGACAGCCATCCGGGCCACGCGGCCAGCCCGCCAAGCCATGTGGGCCGCCAGTTAGTCCACGCGGGCCGCCCTTGGGCTGGGTCACCATCAGGGCGGGCCGCCCCCTCGGGCCGGGCCGCCCTTTGGTCTGGCCACCTCTCGAGCTGGGCCACTCCCTTCAGGGCCAGATTGTACTCAAGGACCGGGTTGGACCCGCAGACCTAGTCAGACCCCAATCCGAATCCGAGTAGCCGAATTCACCATTTCTCTTGTATCTTGGGCTACGCGTGTCCGATCGGCAAACCATATATGGAGATGGAACGGTTAGAATGAGATGGTACTTTTGGAAAACCCTACATGAGGTTTGGACATAGTTGGGGTACGTTCTGGATGGATTGATCCTCGAAACCAACTGGGCCCCTAGAATGGAAATGCCAATAATTAATAGATTGGGCGTCCGATTGATGTGTCATCTGTTGAGTTTATATCCCTATGATGACGAGGATTTTTGGGCCACTTCTACTTGGGACTTTGTGATAGTTGGAGTATCGACCTATAGCTCATGGAGTGGATCCTCCCAGAGACAAGTGAGCGGAGTACGGAGGCATGGTAGTAGGCTGAGACCTGATGACTACTGACCTTTCGACTCGGATTATTTCGACTAGCCCTATTGGGGAGTGCCTTTTTGTGGGTGTTTTAGACCCATAATGTGGAGCTCCTTTGGGTGAATAGGCAAACCCATGACAATCGACAGGATGAGTACCTCAGCAGGCTGTGAGGAGGAGCGCCTATGTGTGAGTGCGGCAAACCCACGGTGGGAAGCGCCTTTGTGTGATAACAGTAAACACACGGTACATAACAGGTGGAGTACCACAATAGTCCAGGAATGTGGGAAGAGCCTCCGTGTGATAGGTTATGCCCACATTACTCGATAGAGGAGGAGTACACCATCAACCGAGATTCTGACAGTTTGACTATGGATGCTACTTGCTACTACCCCATGAATAAAAATCCTTGTTTGAGCCGAGTCAGTGACTTTTGTGTTTACCTCATGATTGATACGGGTTACTAGATAACTTAGGAATATGTTTGGGCATATACCTAAGTATGGGTTATCCGTTGAATCATTACATTTTGGTTAAACTTGTTGGATATTGTGAGACCTTGAGGGATTCGGGGTCCCTACTAAGTATCATTATATTCACCTTTGAACAGTCTATACCTGTACCTCATTGTGTTGGATGTAGATGAAGGACATTGCTGATGGAGTTTTAGAGTACCAGGACTGGACCGTACCTTGAGGTGGACCTTCTGACGAGTCGGTATATAGAGGATTCTAATGGACGTGGAGTACTGAGGTGGCCATCTGTACCTACCCTTTAGGTAGGAACCCCATAGGATGATCCAAAATCTTCTCTTTACATTTTAGCTATTGTACCTTTTTCAGTTGTACTTGCTTTCAGTTGTACATGTACTTTACTATTGGTCTTGTAATTCTGAACCCATTAATTTCCATAAATTCTTCTGTATATAGTATTGCTTCATTTTTTTCTTCCATTTTTGTACTCTGATTGTGTGTGTTTACTTTTTATAAAGGTAATGCCTTCCCGCATAGGGATTTAGGCCTTTGGTGCTAGTCGCCAGCCCCGGGCCGATGGAAGGTGGGCATGGGGTAGTCACAGCGCGGGTCCTGATGATGGGTCATGACAAATCAGTATCAAAGGAGTCAGTTCTACCACATAACATAGGACTCTGCTCTTTTTTTCTGTGAAGCCAAACTGTTAAGGGTACTAAGTGTAGTTTCCAATTTAGGGAGTATAGTGATAGTGTGGGCGGGCGACGTATCCATACACCCGGACCCTGACTACTTATTTCCAACATAGTGCATAAAAACACTGATTGGATGTGTGTATTAAAAAGTATTCATAAGACATCTCAACCATTCCAGCTCACCAGGTATAGTCTTTTTATCGTGTCACATCTGTTTCTTTTAGGATTCCTCCCCATAAAGCCCCGAGAGTCGTACGTACTGACAGCCCACCGAGTGATGAGGATTCGGTGTAGGGCCCCTTTCTAGTTGAGGCACCAGCGGAAGCACTAGTAGTACCACTTATCGTTGGGCCACTGATGCCTTTATCCACAACAACAGACGACGCATGCCACTTGAGTGCATTACATGAGTACCAACGCTAGAGGCCACTCATGTTCTGGGGAGAGACACACCCACAGGCGGATATGGATTGGCTGGAGGCTGTGGTGAGAGTCCTCTGGCTGGTAGGGACACCAGCAGACTTCATGGTGAATCTTGTTGAGAGTCTCTTTCATGTAGTAGTAGGTAGATAGTGGATCATGATTCTTCAGGTCCACGATGATTAGACACTACTCTGGACAGACATCGAGATCATGTTCCAGGCAGAGTTTGTACCAGCCACCCTTCAGGCGGTGCAGATACAGGAGATACATCCAATACAGCAGTGTAGCATGACTGTACCACAATACTCGGCAAGCTTCACCGACCTCACGCGCTACTCCACATATATGGTACGAGACCCATTCCTCGGGGCCCAGACCTTCGATAAGGGACTCAGGAGAGAGATTTGGGCTTCAATGATCTCCCTTAGCATCCCGACAGACATGGGGGTGTTAGAGAGAGCCTTCCTAGTAGAGATTTTCCTTGCTGAGCAGACACCAGTAGCGAGACCCACTACTATTCAACATGTTGCAGATTCCTCTACAGCAAGATATAGATATATTATGTAGTGGTCCAAGAGGACCAGACCCAGAGGTGGATGACCGCAGGACTCAGGATCTTTTGTGCGGGGCACCTGAGGCAGTGACTTACCTTCCATGAGTATGTAGTGTTACTATTAGGAAAAAATCCCTCAAGGTATCATTGAAACATTTTTTAGGTGATTGTGTTTGTTGACAATGTGGACAACTGTGTTGTGATTATTGACAAAGAAAACCATGAAATACAAATTTTTTGACAAAGGGGATTTTATAGTGGCATGTCGAGTTTGAGAGCTCTGGTTTACGATCAATGTTTGATTCAATAACTTCGACAAAGGAATGGATGATCTGGAGGGGATACAAAAATAATAGATAAAAGGTGGTGCAGTTTTCCAGTGTTTGCCAAATTTTTGGGCCTGAAAATCCACAAATGAAGAAATGTTATTTTTGGAAAAGGAACTTGTGCGCAGTGTAATTTAATGCTTGGAAACATTCGCGCTATATGTTTTTCAAGATCAGATCATCAAAATATGGAAAAGGGATAAATGTCACACAAGTATTAGTAGTGTCACGCTAGTGACTTGCGTGCTATGAATGAAACTGGCACACTGATGTCGGGGAAGCTTGAGAACATGCACACCTATGTTTTTTCAAGATTAGAAGATCAATATATGGCAATGGAAAGTGGTTCACATAAGTTTGGAAGTGGGTCGCGCATGTGACTTGTAGGGGTAGAGACCTACGCGCCGAGGGTTGACTAGCATGCCGTCACGCAGGGTGGTCAAATTTCCTATAAATACGGGGCCACCCCTCCTCATTTCTCATTGGAGTTCAACACTTTGAAAATTCTGATCTCCCGTCGCCCAGGTGTGGTGGTCGTGCAAGTGGTGGTGTGTCGCGCAAGTGGGACTTGCATGCCAGAGAAGGAAGTTACGATCCAAGTGTTAGTTGTGCACCAGAGGTGCTTCAGGCGAGGAAGGAAGTCAGCCGCACATGTTTGGAGTTGGATAAGCTAGTATTGCACAAATTTCTGAGGAGGAATCACGCAGCAGTTGTGAATTGTGCGCCGATACTTGCGCGATGAGGTAGACTTGCGCGCCAAGTAACGTTGATTTCCCGGCCGTACTTTTATGCTGTGTGGAAGTAGGATGTTTTCCTGATACCTTCAGAAAAAATAGATATTCATCTATAGGTGAAAGTTGGACATCAACAGAGCATCTACATACAGATAACGATGCATTCCTTAATTAAAATGAAGAGGCCTACAGGTTTATAAATTGTGAGTGGATTCTTTCAAGAGTAGTGAGCAAAGGAAGAGAAATAAGGTGATCCTCTCCACCAGTAGTGAGCCAGAGAGAGAAATAGGGAGTGACCCTTGGGAAAGCAGTGAGCTGACCCTAAACTTTGTTAAGCCAGTGATCCTAGGAAAATAAGTGATCTATCACACACCATTGTATCCATAGGTATTGATGTTTAGTGTAATTTGGTATGACTGACAACCTATCAGTGTATGCTCCTTGGACGTAGCCCTTAGCGGTGAACCAAGTAAAATTTTTGTGTCATGTGCATGATTGACTTTCTGTTTGTATTATGCTACAGGAAAGAGAGAGAAGAGTGTTTTTCTTAACAGCGAAACAAGATCCAAACATACATTAATTTTAAATTAGTCATACCCTGATTCACCCCCCCTCTCAGGGTATTCAGCCTTGTGGACCTAACAATTGGTATCAGAGGGAAAGGTTGAAATTTTTTCTTCTCTCAATGGAGGTCAGTAATCATAAAGGGATTCTGATCTTCGATGAATGTAATTTTCAGATATGGAAGAATCGGATGATACACTATTTCCGATCTTTGGGAATGGATGTGTTTTTAGCAGCTATGGATGGTATCACAACTGATATTAATAGTGGTGTGTTATCAGAAGCTGAGCATAGAGAGTTGGATGCTGATGCAAAAGAAATCAATGCCTTAGAGGGATACCTTTCTAATCCCATCTACACAATGGTGGTGTCATGAAAAATGTCACATTCTATGTGGGAAAAAATGTTGAATATATATTAAGGAGGTACAAAGTTCATAGAGGCAAAGCTGCAAGTGCTATGGAATAAGTATGAAGATCTGAAGATGAACCCGAATGAGTCTATTGATGGATTCTTTGATAGGGTAAATATTGTTGTTGATGATATGAGAGGACTTGGTGATGTCCTTGAATACATAATTATCGTAAGGTGTATCTTGAGGAAGATTCCACCTCGGTTCAATCCGAATGATTCAGTACTAGAATATAAAGATCCCAAAGATCTGACATTGGACAATTTTCACAGTACCTTGGTTGCATATGAAATGAGGAATGATGATAACGAGTCTGTGGAAAATGGGAAATACAAAGACGTATCATTTAAGGCCATGAAGAAGCTCACCATTGAAGAGTCTCAGGGAGAAGAAGAGACAAATGAGGTGATGTCATTCCTTTCATTAAATCTGCATAGAGGAAAAGGAATGTTTAAAGGGAAACTTCCACTGGCATGCTTTTGATGTGGAATGATTGGTCATCTTGTGAAATGGTTCCCCAAAAAGTTTCAAATTAACGATAATGATGATGATGAAGTCAAAATTCCCAAGAAGATGTCTTCAGCATTTGTGAAAGGGAATAAACAATTCAAGAGAAATTTCTTCGAGAAGAACAATCTTCTTCCACAAGAAATAGACAGTTCAAATGTGTCTGAGGAGGAAGAGGTTGAGAAGTTTGAAAATTGTAAAGATCATGGAAAAAATGAAATGGTGTCTATTGCCGGTACTGCTCAGGAAAAGGAAGAAACTGACGCTGATGAAGAAGAAGAAATTGAAGGTAGAGTTTTCATGGAAGCTGAATTAGATGCAGCTCTTGAAGAGAGAGATATTTGGTGAGAAAAAACAATGAAATCCAACAAGGTGGAACATGATGCCAAACTCTACATGAAATAGTTGGAAGATGAGATGTTTGATCTTTTAAAAGAAATAGAAAACCTTATGTCTTCAAGGATAGAGAGCATAGAAAAGGTTGATGAGCATAAGCTCAATATTGAAGAATCGAAAAGGGAGATCGATGTCTTGAACGGAAAATTGAAAGATCACGTCAAGTGTATCGAAGATCATGAAGAGGAAGTTGTCGGTCTGCGGATAAAAGTATATAACCAGGAAAAACCATTGATTCCTAACACATTACTGGGAAGGCAGGTTGTTACAAAGACTGAAAAGATAAAAGAGGAACCCAGTAGTTCATCACGAAAGAAGCAGCGATTGAGCTCAGATGTTAAGGCTGTTTTAGGGCATAATCAGATACAAAAATCTATGACAATTGGGGTCATACCACAAGCACCCATCCAAAAATTGAAGTTTTATATGGGAAAAAAGAAATATCACAATATTCAGAGATCCCAAAGGGAAAATCATAATGCTGATGTAACATAAAGGAATGCACCTTACATCAGGTGTTATTGTTGTTGGAAGATGGGACATTCATAGTATGTGTGTTCCATAGCCAAGAGATATAGAAGGGAACAAGAGCAGAGGTGGGAGCCAATTAGTGAACAGTTTTCCAGAACATATTTCTAAGGACAATGTTTTTGGTATAGAGGATTTGGGCACATGGCTAGGTACTTCACTTTGACCATTCAGGGAAAAGTGCCAATGAAAAATCAAAATGTACGCAAGCTGCAGATCAATAAACCAACAGGTGAGTTAAAAATGCAGAATAGATTTTCGGCTATATAAGATGAAGCTGGTCCATCATACTCTGAGAATGAACAGAAGCCTCAATCCATATTGAGTGTGAAGGAAAAATTATGCACCACGAAGAAAAAAAATGAGAAGGTCGTGGTGGCAGAGATTGCCCTTAAGGCACCAGATCAATCTGGTGTGTGGATCCTTGACAGTGGTTGCACATCCCACATGACCGATAATAAATATGTTGTTACATGCATAAAATAGGACAAATAAGGAGTTTTCAAATTTGGAAATGATGAAGGCCTGAATATTTTTGGCTTAGGGAAAACCAAGTTTGGGGGAAAAGAAACGAAACGTGCTGATGTCTTGGTAGTAGAGGTTCTTAGTCATAACTTGCTTAGTGTTAGTCAAATAAGTGACTCTGGGCACTCTATCTGATTTACCATGAAGATGTGTGTTGTGAAAGGAAATGATGGAGCAGTTGTTCTGTAGGGGAAAAGGAAAAAGGGAAATCTCTACATTGTAGGTGGGGAAGAAGATAAATTTCCATTTATCTAGAGAGGAAGAAAACCAGTTATGGAATAAGAGACTTGGTCATCAATACCAACCATCTATGGAGGATCTGGTAATGTGTGATGCTGCTAGAGACCTTCCCAAACTATCATGTGATCACACTCATACGTGTGATGCTTGCCAAAAAGGGAAGATCATTAGAAATACATACATGCCAAAAGAACAGAAATCAACTAGAGTCCTCGAATTGGTTCATGCTGATGTATGTGGACTTATCTCACCACGATCTATAAAAGGGAAAACGTACTATGTTCATTTCATTGATGATTATAGAAGAATGGCCTGGGTATTTGTCATTACCCATAAGACAGAGGTGTTTAGTTTCATAAAGCAATACAGTAGGGAATCAGAAAGGATGCTTGGGTAGAAAATATTGATGTTCCGTACAGATAACGTTACAGAATTCACAAACAATAAAGTGGAAGAATATCTCGATAAACACGGGATAAGGCATCATTTTTCATTAGTGAGAACTCCCCAACAGAATGGAGTTGTTGAAAGGAAAAACCGTATCATCAACAACATGTCCAGAAAAATGCTTTTTGAAAAGTACCTACCAGATAAATTTTGGAAGGATGTAGTTTTGACATCGGTCTATATTTTGAACAGGTCTCTTTTCTTCTCGAAGCATGGGAAGACTCTAGATGAAATGTGGTACGGAAATAAGCCAACATTTAAATACTTTAAAATCATTGGAAGTAAATGTTTCATTCTCAAAATAAAAATCACAAGATGTTTGAGTCACTTGGAGATGAGGGGATATTCCTTGGCTACTTAGGGAAAAGAAAAGCATATAAATGCTTCAAAAAAAAGCTGGGAAAATTTGTTGAGAGCAATGATGTCACAGTAGTTGAAAATGAAGAGAATGCTCAATGACCTAGTGAAAAGTTTCACGATGAAAGTGATGATGAGGTAAGCAACACAGGGGGAGTAGAAGTGGCAGAGGTTGACTCAGAAAAATATAGTGATGATGAACAAGAAAGTGTAAAGTATGTGTCTGTAATGAAGCCAAAGAGTCGAGCTGATATTGATCGGCAAACTATCATTGGTGATCAGATAGCTCTAGTTCAGAATCAAAAATGAAATCATTACAATGAACATCGTTTTTATCATAGGTGGAGACGAAATTTTTTTCCGATGCAGCTGAAGATGAAAACAGGGTTCAGGCTATAAATGAACAGCTTGATCAAATTGAGAAGAACTAGACGTGGGAGGTTGTTTTGAGGCCAGCAGACAAGAATATCATTAGGACTAAATGGGTTTATTTCAATAAGATAAATGAATATGGCATAGTGATTCAGAAAAAAGCACGACTAGTGTTAAAAGGATACTACCATATAGAGGGAATAGATGTTGATGAAACATTTTTACCAGTTGCAAGGCTGGAAACGATCAAGCTATTTTTGGCCATAGCAGTGCAAATAAAGATTAAAGTGTTCCAGATGGATGTCAAATCCACATTCATAAATGGAGTTCTGGAAGAGGAGGTATATATTGAGAAGCCAGATGGTTTTCTCATTCATGAGGATGAGAACAAAGTTTGGAGGCTAATGATGGCGTACTATGGGCTAAAACAAGCACCATGGGCATGGTACTCAAAGCCTGATCAGTACTTGAAGAATCTTGGTTTCCAGCGTGGAGGAGTTGATTACAATCTATATTTTAGAAATTATAGTAATCAAAGGATAATGGTGCTGGTGTATGTCCATTACAAATTTTTTGGCTGATTAGATGAAGCTCAGTGCAGAAAGTTTTCCGAATTCATGAAAAATGAGTTTGAAATGTCAATGATTTGAGAGCTAATGTTTTTCCATGGTCTACAGGTGACACAAGGAAATAATGGAACATTAATTTCTCAATCTAAATATTCCAAGGAGGTTTTGAGATGGTTTGGAATGGAGAATTCCAAGGAGATGAAGACTCTGGTTGCTACCTGGATGAAATTATCAAACGATGTGGATGGAAAGGTAGTTAATATCACAGAATACAGGGAAATTATTGGATGTATTTTGTACATAACTGCAACAAGTCCTGATATTGTTTTCACCACATGCCAAAAGCGATATATCAGAGTAATACCAAGGAAATCCACATGCTTTTAGTAAAAATAATACTTCGGTATATCCAGGGCACAGTGGATTTCGGCTTGAAAAATACTAATAAATCTCAGATAGAGTTATTGGGATATACTAATGTAGACTAGGCTGGATCAGCAGATGAAAGAAAATCAACGTCAGGTGGTGAAATCTATCATGGTGGATTGTGTTTTTCTTGGCTTATCCAGAAGAAAGATGGAATTTCATTGAGAAATGTGGAAGCTGAGTATATTACGGCCACTCAAGAATGCACATAGTTATTGTGGATGAAGCAACAGCTTGATGATATGGGTGTTGAAGTGAAGTATCTGATCGGAATCCAGTGTGACAACTCAAGTTCTATAAATCTTAGCAAAAATATAATCTATCAACAAAGGACAAAGAACATTGAGATAAAGTATCATTTTATCAAGGAGAATGTTGAGCAGGGAATCGTGAAGTTGGAGTATGTGCCTACAGAGCTACAGGTTGCAGACATTCTGACAAAGGCCTTACCCAAGGAAGACTTTGAAAGGTATTGACTGACTCTGGGAGTTCTGTCGATTCCCCGTACTTGAAATAGTGTGGATGTGGAACCCTCCTCCCCCTCTCCCAGAGGTATGATGTGTTTTTCCTTAACGTACTGATGTGTTCCCTACTCTGTTGTAGACTACAAAGGAGTGTCCTTTGGGTTCGTTGACAAAGGGGGAGAAAATAGTGATTGTTCAAGGGGGAGACAGTGTATCTATTTGATAAATCATGATTGATATGGGGAGAAGCTGACAGGTGGGGCAGCCAGATAGGGGGAGTTGAAGCTAGTTGAATGTGCTTAGCCAGAGATTATCTTGGACAATACAAGAAATAGGGCTAAAGAAGGGCTGATGCTGTGAGCAGAAAGGGGGAGTGTATAAAATCTGGCGATGCTAGAAGTGATCGATCAAAGAATAGATATCACAACAGCTGAGGATCTTGATAAAAGCAAAAGATAGATATTGGAAGGTGGTAAGAAGATTTCCAACAATTAGTATCAGTTTGGTAAAAATTGGTATCAGTGTGGTGTCAATAGTAGATGTTAGAAATGGAGCGATTCATTAGTGAAATTTTCATTAATCTTGTTTCTCACACTGAGAATTTCTCCTGTGGGCTTAGAATATGTGTTGAGTAAATCCTTGATCACTATCAGAATCACAAAAGGCGGATGGTGGCTAAAGAATTAATTTTGTATCTTTTTATGGAAGACTTTTCAAAAAACCCAAATGGGGATATTGTTGGGAAAAAATCCCTCAAGGTATCATTAAAGCATTTTTTAGGTGATTGTTTTTGTTGAAAAAGTGGACAACTGTGTTGTGATTATTGACAAAGAAAACCCTGAATTAAAAATTTGTTGAAAAAGGGGATTTCATGGTGTCATGTCGAGTTCAAGAGATGTGGTTAATGATCAATGTTTGATTCAAGATCTTAGACTATGGAATGGATGATATGGAGGAAGTACAAAAAGAACAGATACAAGGTGGCACCATTTTCTAGTGTTTGCCAAATTTTTGGGCCTGAAAATCGACAAATGAAGAAAACTGATTTTTGGAAAAGGGACTTGCGCACCGTGTACTTGAAGGCTTGGAAACTTTCGTGCCATATGTTTATCAAGATCCGATCATCAAAATATGGAAAAGGGATAAATGTCACGCATGTATTGGTGGTGTCGCGCAAGTGACTTGCGCGCCGTGAAAGAAACATGCGCGCCGATTCTTTGGAAGCTTGAGAACTTGCACGCCTATGGTTTTTCTAGATCAGAAGACCATAATATAGAAAAGGAAAGAGGTTCGAGAAAGTTTGGAGGTGGGTTGCGCAAGTTACATGCATGTGGAAGATACCTGCATGCCGAGACATGCGCACTGAGGGTTGACTTGCACGCTGTCATACAGGGTGGTCAAATTGCCTATAAATACTGGACCACCCCTCCTCATTTCTCATCGGAGTTCAACGCATTGAAGATTCAGAGCTTCCATCATGCAGGTGTGGTAGTCACACAAGTGGTGGTGTGTCGCGCAATTGGGACTTGCATGCTAGAGAATGAAGTTCCGCACCAAGTGTTAGTTGCACGCCTGAGGTGGTTTAGGCATGGAAGGAAGTGAGTCACGCAAGTTTGGAGTTGGAGAAGCTTGTGTCGTGCAAGTGTTTGAGGAGGACATGCGCGCCAGTTGTGACTTGCGCACCAATACTTGCACACCGAGGTAGACTTTCACACAATGTAAGGTTTATTTCTCGTTCGTACTTTCATGTTGTGTGGAAGCTGGAAGTTTTCCTGATACCTTCGGTGCAAAGAGATATTAATCTATGGGTAAAAGTTGGACTTCAACAGAGCATCTACATACAGAGGAAGATGCATTCCTTCCTGCAAATGAAGAGACCTATAGGTCTATAAATTGTGAGTGGATTCCTTCTGGAGCTATGAGAAAAGGAATATAATGAAGGTTATCCTCTCCACCGGCAGTGATCCAGAGAGAGAGAAACAAGGAGTGACCCTTCGGAAAGCAGTGAGCTGACCCTAAACGTTTTGAAGGCAGTGAGCCTGGGAAAATAAGTGATCTACCCCGAACCATTGTATCCACAGCTTGTGATATTTAGTAGAATTTGGTACGAATGAATACCTGTTGGCATATGATCCTTGGACGTATCCCTTAGCGGTGAACCATGTAAAATTTTTATGTCACGTACAAGCTTTACATTCTGTTTATATTGTGAAACATGAATGAGACAGAAGTGTGTTTTTCTTAACAGAGAAAAAAGATCAAAACGGGCTTTAATTTTAAATTAGCCATACCCTGATTTACCCCCCCCCCCCTATCAGGGTATTCAGCCTTGTGGACCTAATAGTTACTCATGCATCAGGAAGGGTAAAATGGCTCCTGACTGTCTGACCCGCTGTTCAGATGATCATCAGACAGATGAGGGACCTCCCAGGCAGAGGCATATGTTCGATCGAGGTGGTCCATAGGGTGTAGGAGGATAGGGCAGAGGATCTGGTCGAGTAGCTAGTGGTGGATGAAGTTTTGAGGTGTTGCCACCACCATCACCAGGATATCCACCCCGACCGTAGGGAGTGGGTGGACAGGGGAGAGCTCAGCTTCATCCAGTTGAGGCTTACGACCATGGCGCTCTGGAGATGATTCGAGTTACGAAATGTGTCTACTCCACCAAAGCTGTAGTTCTTATAGACATAAGCGCCAGTCACTATTTCATTTCCACTTCCCTCATTCATAGATCATGGATTCTAACAGAGCTTTTGGCTCGATCATTACAGCTAGAGACTCCTATTGGAGCAGACTCGATGATTATGCACTGGTTCAAGCAGTGTGAGCTTACTCAAGGTGGTGAGAGCATTGGCTAGGGTCTCCTCGTAGTGGCTTCAAGGCCTTATGACATCATCTTGGATAAGTAATGGTTATCTATAGTCCATAATAAAATTGAATGTATTACGTGCAAAGTGTGGTGTGTCTGTACAAATGGGACCAAGTTCACCTTCACCTTCAAGAAGGGAACATTTGATGTACATGACAGACTTACTCGGAGGAGGGTTCAACTGATCACTCACCAGTTGGCTTTCTATACCCTTAGAGCAGTTTATGTGGAGAGTCTGAATTATCATATAGTGGTGGAACAATATGTGTATGTTTTCCTTGACAATGTCCCAAGACTACCTTCTAATAGAGAGGTGGACATTTACATTGATCTATATGTCGTGATGACACCGATATTTACTCGAGTATATAGGATGGCTCCTGCAGAGCTTCATGATTTGCGGGAACATCTAAAGGACTTGCAGGGGAAGGGATTCATCTGAAACAGTGTTTCTCATTGGGCAGCCATGATTCTGTTCGCCAAGAAGGCAGATTGGAGCTTGAGGATCTATGTTGACTACCGTCGCATGATCAAGGTGATCGTAAAGAACAAATAACCGCACCCAAAGAAGGATGACCTCATTCATCAGCACAAGGGAGGACGATGGTTCACGAAGATAGACCTCAGACCAGGAAATCATCTACTAAGAGTTTGAGACATGGATGTGAAGAAGGCGGCTTTCAGATGTCAGTAGGGCCATTATGAGTTCTTGGTTTTTCCATTCGGCATAACTAACACTCCAGTAGTGTTCATGTGTCTAATGAACAGGAACATCGAGACATACCTCAATCCCTTTGTCGTAGTCTTTATCAATTACATTATAATCTACTTGTCTACTAAGGAGGAGCATGCCTATGATTTACAGGTAGTACTGGACACACTCTGAGATCACTAGCTTTATGGTAAGCTCTCGAAGTGCCAGTTTTGGATTAAGAGGTTCACTTCAAGGGATATGTCATCTCTAAGGCTGGAGTTTTAGTAGTTACAGTGAATATTGAGGTGGTACATTCTTGGGATCCACCCAGTAGTGTGATGGAGGTATGATGTTTCTTGATCTTGGTTAGATACAAACGGAGGTTCGTTCCAGACTTCTCCAGAGTTGCAGCACCACTATCATCCATGACAGAGAAGGGGAAACCCTTTGTCTGGTCGGTGAGATTCCAGCAGAGCTTTCAAGAGCTAAGGCAGAGGTTGACTAGTGCCCCAATAATGTGGATTCCAGAAGAGGGTGTAGGGTACGCAGTTTACTATGATAAATCAGGTACCAGACTTGGGTGTGTCCTAAGGCTGGAGCGAGTAGTGATCACATATAGTTCTCGGCAACTGAAACATCATGAGTGGATCTACGCTACCCATGACCTGGTGTTCGCAATAGTGTTCTTCACGTTGAAGATGTGGCGGCACTATCTTATGGTCGAACGTTTTACCGTGTACTCTAATCACAAGAGTCACAGGTATATTTTATCTCTGAAGGATTTGAACCTGAGATAGTGGCAGTGACTCAAGGTCATCCAGGACAATGAATTTGAGATAGTATATACTCTTATGAAGTGGAACATTGTTTAAGATGATCATAGTATGAGATATGGTATATAGATACTAGGAGAGGCGACATAGCAGCTGGATGCCTTGCAGATATCCTTTGTGGGTAGGGATGGAGCATCCTATCTTCTGTCTCTCAAAGTCACTCCTCCACATCATCAGCATGTCAGGGAGGCAAAACATAGAGACACTGACTATGAGGTGAGATGTGCTCAGATATCCACAGGGCAGGCACTTAATGGATTTTCTGAAGGTGGGGAGCACATCATTCTCTTCAGAGAACGTACCATGCTACCAGTTGCACTTCAAGAGGAAGCATTGAGGGAGTTTAAATGTTCCCCCTTAGCTATAAATCCAAGGGTGGCGAAGATGTACCAGGACCTTTGACGACAACACTAATGGATAGGTATGAAGAAGGCGCTAGCATAATTTTTCTCTTGGTTCCTCTCTTGTCAACAATTTAAAGCAGATCAATCGGTACCAGGAGGCTTCGTTCAACCCTTAGAGGTCCCAGAGTGGTAGTGGGATGTGATATCAATGGAATTCGTGATGGGTCATCCATGTACATCCATGAGTCATGATTCGATATGGGTGATTTCTGACCAACTCACCAAGTCATCCCACTTCCGACTGATCAAATAGCATAGTTCAGTAGATATAATGGGACGGATCTATGTGAAGGAGATTGTGTATTTTCATGGAGTACCTTTTTCTATTGTCTCCAACCATGATGTACGGTTTACTTCCAGACTATCGAAGGGGTTGCAAGAGGCTTTCGGGACACAACTACATCTGAGAAATGCCTTCCATCCTTATATGGATGACCCGACCGAGAAGACCATTCAGACACTCGTGGACATGCTCCACACATGTATCCTCATCTTTGGTCATAGTTGGGAGGACCACTTACCTTCGGTGGAGTTTTCCTACAACAACATCTACCCCTCTACCATCGGTATGGCTCCCTTTGAGGACTAGTATGGTCATCAATGCAAATTGCCACTATTCTAGATAGACCTAGGGCATCTACGCTACTGGGACTAGAGATGGTACGATCTACCACATAGAAGGTGCAGATCATCCAGGAGTGGATGAAGAATGAACATAGTAGACATAAGTCATTTGCTGACAGGAGATGAAGACCTCTAGAGTTCAAGGATAGTGACCACATCTTCCTACAGGTCTCACCTCGACGAGATATATAGAGATTTGTCCATGGTGGAAATTTATATCTAATGTTCATCAGACCTTTCCAAGTCCTCATATGATTAGGAGAGGTGGCTAACAACTTAGCTCTTCCACCTCAGTTGCACTCGGTTCACGACATCTTCCACATATCTCAACAGAGGAGATATGTGAACGAACCTTCCCACATCATCGATCATGGAGAGCTGGACATCGATGACTGGGCGAATTTCACGGAGAGACCAGTTGAGATTGAGGATCGACAGGAGCGGGTCCTTCGTGCATGGTCGATACCTCTGGTGCGTGTTTGCTGGCAGCATGGTAACCTCCCGGATAGTACATGGGAACGGGAGACTCAGATGCGTGCTCAGTACCCCCATTTGTTCCCTTAGTTCGATTTGTAGCTTACGGGGATGTAAAGCCCTAAGGTGGGGAGAATGTAAAGAGCCGAAAATTCTGGGGAAATTTTTTTTAAATTAATGGGATTCTTAAGAGTCCACGGAAATTTACGGTGCATGATTCTGAGGCCCGTTGTTCCCGGAATCAATTTTTGAAGTTTTGTTCTGGTACGTTCAGTAAATGTACGAGAACGATTTAATATCATTTGAACTGGTGCTTGGAATTTAAATATGAGGGCACCGATGAGCTCGCAGCATCAGTGATTGCATAGTGAGCCCTTCACCGCATTTGTGTTCTTACGATAATGGGAGTTAGATTTTGGGGGATTGGTAGTTAAGTTAAATAAAAATTAGAGTGAAACATATTTTTATTGTGGTGGTTAAAACCTCCAAGTGGAGGTTGGGGGAGGGGTCCACCACACCATAACCTCCCATGGGAGGTTATGGTGGTGGGGCCCAGCCACACATAACCTACCTTCGGAGGATATTATTTAGTGGGGCCCACCCGACCTTCTTAAACCCTTTAAACTCCCCATAAATTAATTGGACACCTCTCTCCATTAAAATGGAACTCCTCACCTCCCCTAATTTTGAATTTGAATCATTCTTTTCCATTCATTAAATGAGTTGTCTCATTTAATTAAACACAAGTATTTGTGTTGTTGTTCCATAAAAATAATAGTGAACTTCGTCTGTTATTTTTGGCTTATCATTCTTTTGGTGGAACCTTTGGGAGAGGAGGAAGAACATGGAAGAACATAGAGGAAAAAATTCTCCCAAAGAAGAACGTCTCTTCCGCCAACAAAGAATGATGGACATCTCTTCCTCTTCAACAAGGGAATGAAGTGGAAGCACCGCTACCCACGAAGAGTGCCAACAAATTTATTTTCTATGCATCTTCTCTTGACACTTCCTCTTCCAACATCAATGAAATGATGCCGCCTTCCGGCGACTTCATCAACGATTGTCATCAAATGAGGTAAGGGGATTTGAGTTGAATTTATTCTGGATCTTCTTCATTAAATTTATGATTTGATAACCGAATGATAACACCATATTGAGGAGGCCTCAGACCACATGAACACGGTCAATCGTCCCCCCGTGATTATCCTTGTCTGTTGACGACAAAGGCGATGCAATGGCGGTTGGCATCGGGCTAGCCACGAAAAAAACTGGTGGTGCAAGGCCGCCAGTTCACCAAGAGGGTGCGGCACAGTTATGTTGTGGCCAGGACGGGCCACATCAGAGGCGCACTGTGCAGTCGAGCCCCGTGGAGGGAAGTAGGGGGCTACGGCCAGACCAGGCCTTGGTTGAGGCGGTGCGGCGCTGTCGCACTGCGTGGAGGGCCACAGAACCACAACGCCATCACACCGTGGTGGAGGATCCAAGAGTGGCCAGCATCGGGCGGACCACCAGAGGTGCCGGAACGGGCTGGCCGCTTGGCGAGCTAGACAATGTGGGACACCCTGGGTCCTGCAGAAAAACCTAACATACGCCTAATCCCGATTCAGTTCTGAAGATGGGGGGTGTGACACCCCCCCCCCAACATGGCTAGCCGGGCCCCATGGCGGCCCACCAGCCAGACCACGCGGCACCCCGCAAGCCTCGCCCCGGAAACCAGTCAGCTGGGCCCCACCAGCCAGCCAGTCGGGCCCCACGGGCTGCCACTCGAGCCACGCGGGCTGCCAGCCCACCGAGCCAAGCGGGCCGCCCTCGGTCCGGGTCGCCATCGGGCCAGGCTGCCCCTTCGGGTCGAGCCACCCTTCGGGCATGGCCACCCCTCTTGCCGGGCAACTCCCTTTAGGTCTGGTTTGGACTCAGGGACCGGGTCGGACTTGCAGACTAGGTCAGACCCCAATCCGGACCCGATTATATGAATACGCATTTTATCCCGCATCATGGGCTACGAGTGTCTGATCAACAAACCATCTAGGTTGATAGAAAGATTAGAATAAGGTGGTACTTTTGGCATACCCTACATGAGGATTGGATTCATTTGGTCTACGGTTGTGTTGGTTTGAACCTAAAAACCTACTGGGCCCCTAGAACAGAAATGCCAATAACTAACAGTCCGGGTGTCTGATTGACATGTCGTCTATTGTGTTGAGATCCATATGACAAGGCATACCATTGAAATACATATACATGGGACTTCGTGACAGTTGTAGTATAAACCTATAGCTCATGGTGTGGATCCTTCCGGAGATGTGCGAGTGGAGTACGGAGACTTTGTAGCTAGCTGAGATATGACAACTACTGACCTTCCGACTCGGAGTGTTTCGACTAGCCCATTCGGCGAGCGCCTATGTGTGACTTCAGCAAACCCACAGTGGGGAGCACTTCTGTGTGACGCGGCAGACCCACGATACTCAACAGGAGGAAACCTTAACATGCTACGAGGGGGAGCACCTCTGTGTGAGCGCGACAGACCCCCAGTGGGGAGCACCTCTTTGTGAGTGTAGCAGTCCCGCGGTACACGACAGGAGGAGTACCACAACAGGCCATGAAAGTGGGAAGCACCTCTGGGTGATGCAGCAGGCCCACATTACTCAATAGAGGAGGAGTACACCATCAACAGATATTCTGACAGTTTGACTGTGGATGTTACTTTCTACTACCCCAAGAAAAAAAATCCTTCTTTGAGCTGTGTGAATGTCTTTTGTGTTTACCTAATTATTGATATGGTTTACTAGATAACTTAGGTATATGTATGGGAATATTCCTATGTAATGGTTATCTGTTGAATCTTTACTATGTGGTTATCCTTGTTGGATATTTTGAGACATTGCGAGTCTTGGGGTCCCTACTGAGTATTGTTATACTCACCCCTTTACGTGTTATGCATGCATCTCATTGTATTGGATGCAGAAAACATACAATGCTGACGGAGGATGGGAGCACCAGGACTTGATGGTACATGGAGATGGACATTACTACGAGTCGGTACACATAAGAGTCTGATGGACATGGATTGCTGAGGTGGCCATATGTACCTACCCTTTAGGTAAGAACCCTGGAGGATGATCCAGGAGCTGCTCTTTACATTTCATATGTCTGTCCCTTTTTCAGTTGTACTTGCTTTCAGTTGTAACTATACATTACTGCTGGGCTTCTATTTCTGATCCCATTACATTCCATCAGTTCTTCTATATACAGTTTTTCTTAGTGTTTTGCTTCTAGTTGTGTACACTGATTGTGTGTGTTTACTTTTTATAATGGAAATTCCTTCCCATATTATGGATTTACACCTTTAGTGCTAGTCTCTATCCCCAGGCCTATGGAAGGCGGGTTTGGGGTATTCACCACACGATTCCGGAGGACGGGTCGTGGCATATAATGATGTCGTAGGTTACGAGGTCGGAACCTCATGAGGCTTGGTGTGTGTTTGAGTATATCTGGATTGCTCATGTTATATGTATGGGAATACACCTAAGCAGATGTTCATGGTGTGTGTATGGGCCTGCACCTGAGTTGTGCATAATAGTCGTGTTTAGCCGAGGATTGTCTCTAGGTGGAGTTTCTCTCTAGTTGGGGTTCCCTCTAGCTGGGATGAGGTGACTGTTTCCTTTCTGTTTATACATTTCATTTTGGGGTTTTTGGAGTTCCTACTATGTATATTATATATTCAACCCTGTAAAGGCTTTTCCCACACATATTTGTGTCTTGTTCAGACCAAAGGCCTTTTGACGGAGTTCCCGGAGGACCCGGAGCAGGCGGTGCTTAGTGTGCACGACCGAAAGGGGTTTTTACTAGAGCTGTGCTGAGGGGCTTACTAGTTGTTTCTTTTGTCTACGTTTATCTTCCATAGCAGGTTGGAAGCTTTTGTAGTTTTCCTTTGGTGGACCATGTTTTTTCCTTTTTACTTCTGTTGCACTCTTATTTGTGATAGATGTATGAATGATTTCCCTTTTCAGTTTTTATATACATATCTGCATTATTTCATGGAGGTGTATATGTGTGTGCGTGTGTTTATAGGTACCTCAGGATAATGAATTCATTGTGTATGATAGCCTACTAGGCGCTGGTCGCCATCCCCTGGGTTATTGAAGGTGGGCTTGGGGAGTCACGGCTCGACCCCCGTTGGGTCAGGTCGTGATAGAGTGGTATCAAAGGAGGTTCCACCTATAAGATCTCAGAGCATAGGTGGCCTAGCAATTAGTTTGGTTTGGCTTGCATAGCGGAAGTGTTGGATGTTTTGAGTTCGGCATTCAAGCCAGGGACTCCAGTGTTGTTACGTTGGCCGATGTATCCATTCACCAAGACTCTGACAACCTACTTTTTTACTCTGGACGTTCATACACAGGTCGTAGGGGAAAAACAATGCTACATGCACGTGCAGGTTCTATGGTTGTACCTATAGGTGGTCCACCAGTTGGGCCACCACCTGTCAGACAACTTATTATGCTGGTAGTGAATTATGAGGTTGCGTGCAGGCTGAGTGCGATGTACGAGTTCTAGAGGTAGTGCTGACTTCGGTTTCAGGGTGATCCAGTCCCTTAGGCAGCTAATGACTGGCTCAAAGTAGTCACCATATTTTTTCACCTAGTGAGGACACCCCCAGATTAGATTGTGGTCCTAGCGGCAAGCCTTCTACATTGTTCGAACAGGTGATGGTGGAGTTTGGAGACGCGGTCTCACGATGAGGAGACACTCACCTAGGAAGAGTTTGAGCAGCTATTTAGAGAAGAGTTCTATCCAGTGATGCTGAGGTCGGTGCAGATTCAAGAGATTCTATAGTTTCGGCAGGAGGGCATGACTGTGCTGGATTACTCAGCATTGTTTACAGACTCTTCGAGCTACTAGATAGATATGGTTCGAGACATGTTCATTAGGGCTCAAAACTTCGAGCAGGGACTATATAGAGACATACAGGAAGGTGTGGTTTCCATGATTCTTCCCACCTATACCGGAGTGTTGTAGAGAGCCTTAGTGGTAGAGAGATTTATGGCTGAGCAGATTCAACCCATCAGTGTTGGGCGTGTGGCAGCTGAGATGTCGGAAACTGGTAGTTGGCGGCAGGTGCAAGGGTATGGATGGGGCCGATGTTTCAGGATGCGACCCTAGGATAAAGGATCAGAAGCTCAGGGATCACATGGTTCGCAGGCCAGTTTTGGTCAGCCACATTAGAGGTGGTGTTACGATTCCAACGGTCGGGGACATCTTGCTAGAGATTTCCTGGCCAGTCATACTGCTAAGGGGAATCCAGTCGATAGGCCGCCTTGGCAGTGACAAGGTCTAGATTTTAGAGGTCTGTAGGGTGGAAAACGTGGTGATGGAGCTGGTGCAGTAATTGAAGGTGGTAGGCGGTATCAGATGCCACCACCACCACCTCCAGGTGGTCCACGCTGAGCTCCGGGAGCTTGTGGGCAAGGGCTAGAACAACTACCTTCCCTAGAGGATGTTGACCCATAGACTCCTCATATGGATATAGGTATGCTTTCTGTCCTTTATACATTCTTCAGTATTTTTGATAGACACTTTTTAGCGGTACGCTTAACTTTCTGTTTCTTGCTCGAGTTTTGTTTCGGGTGTTGGTAAGACCATGGGTGGGTGTTGCTTGGAATGCTTTGAATGGGTGATGAAGGTGGATCCATCCCCGAACAAGACGCAATTTTGTGACTCGATAAAAACTGTGTGGGTGAGTCAGTGCCGCCCAATGCATATTGTGTTGAGATGTGGTGGATGATTCCCTTTGACTTATGTGTTCAGGAAAGGGAGTTTGTTGGAGAAATAACGGGTGTGGGAGACCTAGTTGAGAGTCCAGTTTCTTTCCTTATGCGTATGGCTATTTGAAGATGAAAAGATCTATAGTGGGGAGGATTTAGTGAATTGGGTTTTGGCCTTGTTAGGGTACAAAAAATTCCTATGAATAATTCCAGAGCTAGGAGCAAAGACGGTGTGTAATTCTAAGACCCGTTGTGTCCAGAATTAATTTTATAAAAATATTAACTATTTTTATAATATGTGTGAGTTGAGAACAAGTTATCTATTAAAATGTTGCTTGGATCATAAATCCTAGGATACGGTTGCGTCAGAAGCGTGCCATTTACCTTAGGAACGGTGTAAGAGTTGCGGGTGTAGGCCTGCTGTGAGAGATGTCACCTGGGGAAAAATTGTCTTATTGAAATAATGATTTATTGATTTTTATCATTGGAGTTCCTTTCAAATAACATTTTAATGATGTCTTAGAATGGAAATCTGATACTTCCATTGAGTTCGTAATGGGTTGTTTTGCCTAGGCGTGATATAATATAGGCAGGCACCGAGGTTTCAGAATCTGCGCCCATCGGCAGAGTTTGAGAGAGTTTATAAATTCCACTAATGTGTGGGAATTAAGTGGAGAAACCATTTTCCCTTAACTCTATCTCTCTTTCTCACTCTCTATAAAATTTTATTCGGTGTTCTTCTTTGTTCGTCAACATTCATCGCCGGATTGACAAGTGAACTCCGGCGGATTGAAGTGGGATCGCAGTAGGTGCATTGCCAACGACGAACGATCATATCGAGGTCGGAATTCTATTGTTTCTCCACTCCATCATCGATTTCTTGAGTTTTTTTCAAATCAGACATTTTAAATATATAATTTTACAATTGGGACGACAGTCAAACGAACACGGCCACTATCCGAGTCCTATTCTAAATCACTTGTTTGATGTGTTATTCGTCATTCTTAGACCGAATTTTTGGATGCACCAAAAATCATTGGGATCGATGATCAGGGGTAGGCGCTGTGAAGGCCCCATCCTGAGGATTCAAAATCCTCCTTTTGTTTTGATATCAGGCTTCCGGAGTAGTTGTGGCTTCCAACAGAAGCCCCAGTTACAGTAACGACGTTGGCCATAGATTAGAGTGGCGCAGTGATGGACCTAGTCGGAGGGTTCATTACGGCATGGTAGGCCGAGGCAGAGCTCGGAGGGCTGGTGTGCTGTGTATAGTGGATGAGTGGAGGCCAGAGGGGTTCGGGAATCATACGAAGGGGCGGTGTCAGGTATATCCAGAGCAGCAAGCTTGGGTGCAGCCGGGTGGAGGCAGCTGCGGCATGGCGTAACAGGGGACCAGAGGAGCCGGGCCAGATAGCGGCTGATGTTGAGAGGTCGCGTGGCCGGTGGTGTCAAGGAAGTGCACTCTGTAGAAGGTGTTTATGGTGTTATCCCATCATGGTTAGGGTGGATCCCTGAGGTTAGCACCTCGGGGGGTGCTGCAGACAGGGACCCCGGAGTATGCAGCTCCTGCTGGTGTGGCAGGAAGAAAAAGGCAAGCCACTCGGCCATTCTTTTTGGAAGTACCAGACCTGATGTGTCTAGTGATGTTTGGACATGCCTCATCTAGAGGTCCACGATGAGCTTGGCTTGATCCGCGGCTGGGCCGTGGGCTAGTGATCTGGACCGGGCCGACCGGCGTGGACCGGCCCGGTTGGGCCCCGTGTGTTCAAAGGGACGTAACTCCTAAACGGTGCATCCTTTTGACGCGCCGTCTATGGTTGTGAGTTTGTATCAACGAGACAAAATTTTTGAAATGATTTTTGGGATTTTTGTGTTCTACTCTTGAAGGCTGGAGACCAGAAGCACATTAATTTAATAATAAGAAATTATTATTAATGCTTGCAACGGACATACCTTGCGACCGGACGTCAGATTGACGTGAAATCAGTGGCAGCATGATCCTAGTTGTCTTCTGGAAATTTTTAGATTATCCTTTCAATGTTCAGGATAATGAAAGGGTGTGGGCCCCATAGGGCCTCATTTTCACATTTTATGATGAAATGTCACTTTTTCATCCGACATCATTTTGGAGTGTTTGAACACTCGTTTTTGCTTATTTTTCTTTGGGGATTACAATGGTGCAATCTTCCGGCATAAATTTGGGGTTGAGGCAAGGGCCCCACGAGTCGGCTATAAGGCATATGCTGTGTTTTTTATGACTTATGCTTCGTAAGTCCATTTGGGGAAAATTAATAGCATACATTGCGTGTTTTTCTGCGTAGACCGTGATAGTTGCCTCGATATAGGGCTAAGAGGTTCTCAATGTGGTGATGATTTGGGTTTCTTGGGTTAGCAACATTTGGTCCAGAAGTGGACGGGTGTCCACACTTGGTTAATTCCAATTAGGGTTCGTGTGGAATTACTCCCTTAGTATAGGTTTGTGATCCCCTTAATATGATGAATATCTGTTAGAGTTGTGGAATCCCTCCAGAAGGTTCGGAGAGGGATCCTCTAGCTTCGCTACCCTAGATTGTGTTCTTTGTATCACTGTAACCGCTTATCCATGGGTGTCGATCCCCTATCTAGAAGGTTAATCATGTAGGGTTTGAGTCATCATCGGGAATATAATCCCCTACATTATGGGTCATGCATATTAGGGTTGTGGCATCATTGGTTATACGATCCCCTACTTAGAACGTGATTTATAGTAGAGTTGTGGCATTGTTGGTTATACAATACCCTACTCAGAACATGTTTTATAGTAGGGTTGAATCATCGTTGGTTACAAAATCCCCCACTTAGCATATGGTTTTGGTTGGGATGGTGCATCGTTGGTTCGATCCCCTAAATCGTGAGTTGTACCAGATAGGGTTTCAGTATCGTCATGAACACCTTTACATGGGAAAAAATCCTCCATCTAAGTGAAGTGATTTGTGGAGCACCAGATCAGGTTGTGGTATCCCCTAGTGGATCCTGGGAGTGATCCTCTATCTGTGAGATCTATGAGTTACCAGAGTGTGTTTTTGTATCCCCTAGAAGACCCTAGGAGCAATCCCCTTTCTTAGGTGTTTGGTATTATAGTTGCTTTAGCGTGAGGTTTTCAGTGACAATTTTAGATGAGAGTATATCTCTTGGATGAGTGTCATTTGGGATGATGAAGCTCATGGACTATGTTCTTCTTGTTATGCACCTGTCGCAGGTTACGAGGTCAGACCCTCATGGGGCTTGGTGTGTGTTTGAGAATATCATGATTTCTCATGGTACATGTATTTTCATACACCTGAGGTAATGTTCATGGGGTATGTGTGGGAATAAACCTGAGCTATGATTACTAGTCATGTTTAGCTGAGGATGGTCTCAAGGTGGAGTTTCTCTCTCATTTGGGTTCCCTCTGGCTGGGATGAGGTTATTGTTTCCTTTCAGTTTCTCTATATTATTTTGGGGTTTTTGGGGTTCCAACTTGGTATTTTATATACTCACTCCAGCACTGGCTTTGTATGCACATGTTTGTGTCCTGTGCAAGCCACATTCATTTTGAAGGAGTTCCAGGAGGACCCAGAGCAGGGGAGCATAGTGTGCATGACTGACCAGGGGATTTAATGGAGCTGTGTTGATGGGCTTACCAGTAGGTGCTTTTGGCGGCATTCTTCCTCTTCAGTAGTAGGACAGTTTTGTATGTTCCTTTTGGTGGACCCTTTTTCCCTTTTTACTTTTGTTGTAATCTTGTTTGGGATAGATGTATGCATGCTTTCCATTTTCAATTTTTATATACATATCTACATTGTTTTATGGAGGTGTATGTGGGTGTGTGTGTACAGGTAACTTAGGCTAATGCCTCTCATGTGTGTGATAGCCTACTCGGCACTGGTCTCCATCCCCTCGCCAATTAGAGGTGGGATTGGGGAGTCACTACTTGTGACCCATTGCGTCGGTTCGGGACATGAGATTAATAATCTAGAAGGATAATAAATTGATGAAAAAAGTATATTTTATGGTAGGTCATATAGAAGAGTCAAAATTATTGAATTTTCCAAACACTATCTTTATTAGAATGTAGGAGTGAAAAAATATAGGATCTTTTAAGCTATTATTAATAAGATTCATTAGAATGAGGTTTTCAATGAATGATTGCTGATTATAAGATTCATGATTCGCAGACCCCGTCCCCCACCTGAAAAGGATTTCAACATGTATTCTATTGAACCGTGACAATTCGCCTCTCTAAAAAGCTACCACACCAAATGGAATTTTTCATGGAAATGTTAAAACACTTAATAATAGTAATGGTCTATTGAAACACAAAAAAAATATTATAAAAATTTATAAATGATAACATATTTAAACAAAAAAAATATGTCCCTTTATGGAGGGATATTTTCCTTTTCAAGAAGATTACTTCCTTCTTCATTGACTGAAAATGAATAAAATAAATTTCTTTTTTCTAAACACAATATAGGAACTCCATGGAAGATAAAATAAATAAATCCATATTTTTTTACCCAATTCAGTAATAGAATCAACATTATTGTTCATGGAAATTCATTTTCCAAAATAAACAAAAGATTTATTCTAGTAAAACTGCTGACATGAAACCTCTTCATATTGAAAAAGAACCTTCTTAATATTTCTATTATTTCTCTTATCCCCTGGACAAAGATAATAAAATTATCTAAAAAAATAAGGTGTATATGAGAATACATCATTTTTTGAACATAAATAGGTTTCAACATACCATTACCAGTCATGAAGGAAAAAAATTAATATAATCATCAATAATGAAGAAAATAATAACTGATAGAGGATCACCATACCCAACACCTATAGAATACGTAAATTACCCCTCATGACATCTGTTGATAGAAACAATAATATAGGAATATAAAAAGATGATTTTAATATAATTAATGAAATCACTGTTAAAACTAAAATTATCAAGGATTTTAAAAATAAATAGAAAATCTATCATATGAAAATTCATTTTTATATTATGTTTGAGAGAAATTTTCCCTCATATATATGGATTTTTAAGAATATTGAAACATTCTGAGGTAGTGATATAGAAATCATGAATAACCCATCCTTTAATTATATAAAATTGATAGGAAGAAAAAAATTACTCGAAATAGGAACCAATATATTAGGAAATATCTTTTTGATTATTTTGTAAATATTATTGACTAAAGAATTAAGTCTAAAAAAATGGACCTCATTGGAATTATCAATATTTGGTATTAATCTAAGAAAAATGGAATTAAAACCATGTAAAATAGAATAAACTTTAAAAAAAATTAGAAAAAGAACACTAACATCATCTTTTATGATATCCAAATAATTATAAAAGGAGTGGCTAAATCCATCTTGACCCAGATAACTATCAGGCTTGTGATGAAAGATAACCATCCTAATCTATGGATCCAATGGAATAGAGGGAATATTTCATCATTCCTTTAGAATAACTATTCTTGTTATGATACCATCAGTAATTTTAGAAAGAATAGACAATCCATTATAAAGATACATTTAATAATAATAAACACGCTCTAAGAGGACCCATATATTTTCTTGGATGTGGTCCCCATTTTATTGGAAATTATATTGGTCATGATTATTTTATCGATCATTAAATAGAATTAAGAAAAATATAATTACTATGAAAAAATTTCATCCAAGTAGCTTTAAAATATTATATTTTAATGGAATCCCACAAATTATGAATATTATAATACATTAATGCCAACTCAGCCTCTCTCCAAAATACAATACAAAAAAACATTACAAGTACTTATATCTTAAATGTTCATAAGTTAGACAAAAAGATAAGAAATTTACTATTTATGAATGTAGAATCATTCCTTGTTATGATTATCATGACTATCCTTTATTAAAGTGAATGTAAGGATGCATGCACGAGCATTATTCTAAAAATCAACTCAGCCCCAATCATACTAAAAATTATTCCCACATTCATGATGTGTCACCTAGGAATTATTAAACCTAAAGGGAAGGGGAACTTTAAAATCCTTAACATAAATTTATAAAAAGATTTTATGATGATCTATGTCAATCCTTGATATGGTCACACAGGATGCAGAGTCTTAATAATTTAAAAAAGGCTCATTAACCACGATGATTTCCATCTTTCTTAACACCACACCACTGAGATGTCTCCATTACAAGGATTAATTTTCACAATCCTAATTTACCTAAAAAAATGGCTACTTTAAATATAGGATCAATATTATTTGGATGAATTAGTAATAGTCACTACACCCATGTTTTCTTCAAGATTCATAATATTACTAAATTCCCCTAGAACAATCCATGTACAATCAAAAATAATAATGGATTAAATATCCAAACAAAGACTCGTTTGATATTGATAATTATTTAGAGAATAAATGATGGAAAAAATGCATGGAACTCCCATATAATTAATTTCACAAGTGACGTGATGATTACCTGAACGAACCCGGTACATACTAAAAATAGAATAGTGATACAAATCCTATAAATTATTAACCTCTATTAATCTATTGTTAGCTATTACCAGTTAAAACCCACATGTTCTATAAGATAAAAAACCTATTAGTATCAGATAAACAAATAAATGAGGCCAATTATATTGAATGTGGAGGCTAAAGGAACAAGAAGTGTTATTATCATCAAGCCCTTAGATATTCCAGAAAAGAAACATCATTTAGATCATGATCTGGGGGTAATACCCCCTTTTAATATCCTCCAACCCTTTATTTTTATAGACATTTGGAGGACTACCTGCTTTATTTTTGTGATTAATAGAGTTATTATATAGATTTATAATGTTAGTGGCTTTATCCCCATTATTTTAAGATTCCCTTGATATGATTCCTTATCTTTAATATTTTGAGAAAATTCAATATAATGATCCCCTAAATATTATAAAAGGTAATCCTTAAGAGGGCACATACCATTAATTCCACATTCCCATTGTTGTTATTCTTTGGTATCATTATTCTATTGAAGATCCAAACTTTTAATAATGGAACCCTTTATACATATAGCATTTAAAATCAATGAAATAGAATACAATCTATGATCAAGGATAGCACACTGAGGACTTGTAGAATCAATCCCAATAAGGGTACCATCTAGGATATCCTCCATGATGGAGTATGGAGGAAAAAATTTTCTCTGTTTGAATCACTGATATCAATTAGAAGCAGCTACTTCATGTGATAGATCACAATGGCAGAAGGATGAACAATTCCAATAACCCCAGCCTGTAGAATGTATTATGCGTTGTCCATAGAATAATGACCACCAATAGAAAGATACCTCAATGAAATAGAACCCTAAAACTATAGAGGACTCACAAAATCATGTTCTTCATTAACTACAATGTTATAATTATTTCTTTGAGCTATAGAAATTGAACCCCATTAAACAAAAACTACCATTACACTAAAATCATTTGCAATATCATTAACTAAAGCCTTCTACTAAAAATTTTTCTACAACTTATAAACCATCTCTTTAAGGTCTTATGAAATTTCAAAGGCCAAAACACAATCTTATGACACATCTACTCTAGAAAAGACATAATGAAAAAAACTTATGGTTGAATAATAAACAACATTATGATTTTCCTCATCCTCTGAAATACCTTCACATGAATTTTATAAATTTTTTTATTGGGAGAGATATCCCAATGTGTGGGTTGTCTATCATACCCATTGAAGAATCATTTTTTTCATGGAACACACCTTTGTGTCTATGGTTATTTTTTACTTCATTACAATCTTTGGGATTTCTAGAATACCTAATATTCCTCTAAATAACTATGGAATTTTCAATATAATACGTCATTTTTATGAAAAAATCACAAAAAAAGGAATTTATTCATAATAAATATTGAGTAAATATTCATATTTATTGGGAAGAAGGATGATGAAGTTATGAAACTCATATATCTAATTGACATCCACTATAAATCTTACTAAAAAACCAATTCCCCTTCAAACGTATATTGAACCATCTTGATAAGAGTTCCAATATAAATAGTGTGGTCTTTGAGTGTAACGCCCTGACCCCAGGTACCCAGAGTCGGTGCATTATTACATAACATTTGTATGATTACAAGGAATGAAGTCCCAAAGGACCAATCAGTTTAACAGTCTTGGAAAATAGATTACATACATTAATTTTACATTTCACTTTAAGACATACAAAACAACAGGACTAATATTTATGAATGCCATTATTCCCTTGTCTTAACCATTCATATCAATCACAATACCCTTCTTGCAATCCTGGGAAAAATAAAACATTGAAAGGTGTGAGCTCAAACGCTCAGTAATGGTAAGCAATATAGTGGAAGCTTTCATAAATAAGAATAAACATTTAAGGAAATGTATAACTAAAACAAAATCCATTTAAAATTGAACTTCAACATAATATGGCAGAAATAAAAGGAAATAATTCCATTTACTTATTCACATGGATATTCAGCTAATCTAATAATCACATGAAATATCAATAACCACTTTTATAATGATGGAATGCATAATGCCAGACTATCATAACCACGTAGCAAGGCCTCGTGCCAAAACTAAAAATAAGATTTTTTCAAGGCCTCGTGCCAAGACACTAGTTTGTCGCATGAGACATACCGATGCATCGTGGAGCTATAGATGGCTCTACCCATCACATACTAAGTCAAATACATTCCTCATATGAATAGGTTTAAAGATAACATAATCATTCGTATTAAAACTAACATACGAAATGTCAATACATTCTCCATAAACCATGAATGGTATAAAAATAACACATCCATAGTCAAACATATCAAAAAACCTTCAATGAAAGTTTTTTATAATAAATCAACTTCAAATAAGCTTAAAATCCATCAAAGGATTTTGACATAGATGAAAATGACGAGTAACCCTTTTTAAGAGAAATATCCTTTTTGTAAACTCATTTAAAAGTCACACATTTATAAAGGAAGTAATTTAAAAGGGATTTCTGATTCAAAGTGTCCCATACCACTTTGAAACTTTTGGAAATAATTAACATTTCAAAATAGTGATTTCCATGTAAATAAATCCTTAAAATTATTTTGAAAACATGGACATTAATTAAAAAATTTTGAAAGATAAATATTTAAAACATTTGAAATTATGATCTTGATAAAGAGTACCTTTCAAAATCCATAAAATCTTCATTTTGAACTTATTTTTATGAAAAATGGACATGGAGGATTATAATGTCCCTGTAAATACTTACACATAAACAATCTCGGATAATAATGAGATTTAGGAATTAACCCTTCCCAATTAGGTAACTTACGAAAGAAACCAAACATGAAAGAGGTATCATAAAATTAATATGTATATACACATAAATTAAAGTGTATTACACAAATAATATAATTATAGTCATTAAATACACCACACAAAAGGTAATAGTGGTAATATGGCATGAATCTCACGAGAATAAAGAGTGAGATGAAAACCCCTTACTTTGCACTTTCCTTTAGTCGAGGGTATGTTTAACCTCTTGTATGTAGATCATAGTATGTTATTACATTATACCATATCTGTATTAATATTTATGATATCATACATGATTCATTTATGACTTTATACTACCCATATAATAATAATTTCCATGGTAAATTAACATTTAGGGTACTAATCGCTTTCTTTATGGTACGTGTTTTTACTTGGTACTCTTGATTGTATCACATAGATCCTGATTTAAATACGTCCAGAATATAAAACATGATAAATATATCATATAAAAATGTATAATATACATATATATGAAATGGAAAACTCCGTTTATGGAGACGGTAGTCTGTATGTATGCATAAACGCTGTTACTGTTTTCATATAGTTTTGAACGGAAGTAGGTGAATAAGATATATGTAAGTACATAAATACTTATATATATAAATATATATATCTACAGTATCATTATTATGTCGTATATTACATACTTATTAGTAATATATATATTTATAACTGTCGATGAATGGTGAACTTGGAAGTGAATCTCATCGTGTCATGGAGACGGTAATCCGTACGTAGGAACGAGCGAAAATATCATTCTTTTGATATAAAATAATACATAAATGGATGTCATATCATATATACAGAACCATTATCATGTTATATTTATTATTTAAATGAATTATATATCATTATTATAACCATCTAAATAATAATATATTCAATAACAATTACACCCCAGCGTGGAGACGGTAGGTCGTACGTACGCACGTATGGTGACATGACATTAAAGGGATGGATAGAATAGAGAATTTGTTTGTTCCATAATTATAATAACATCACATTATATATATGATACTAGTTTTATTATTTTAGAATGGAAATAACAAGGAATGAAGATGTTTAAGAAGAAAGGAACATTAAAGAGGGTGGTGAAGACGTTACCTCTTCTTCGGGTTCTACCTTTTGATTTGATCAAAAGGGATCCATAGGTTGGATTTATGATCAAACTAAGGCCTTTATGATAAAGTGAGGGAAGTTGAGATGGTATTTGGTCAGGGTTTGGCCAAACCAAAAGACTTTTAAGGTGTGAATAATTGGTTAGAAGTTGGGTCCTTTTATAAGAGGGAGGAGGGGCTCTTTAGGAATAACATAAAGTATTAATTTATAATAAATTCATATTTGGTTTCTAATGGCTCCAAAGTAGATTATTTAAATTTTATGGTGGGGAAGGGTCTAAAACCACTCAACCAATAGGGTTTAGACAGGTTTTTGTCTCTATATTAACCATATATTCTAGTTTTAACTCTTAGTTAATTAGTTTAACAATTACCATGTCACTTTGTATTTTTATATTATGTAGTTAACAAACATACTATATACATCCAAGCGACCCCAAAGTGGACCATTAATGATACACCTTTCATGATATAAGTCTATTGGACTATCCTTATATTTTTAGGAATTTAATAGCAATTAATAATATAATATTTGTTTTAAAAACTAATTTATGTCAATTTTGACACTATTCAATAATTGATTGTTGTAAAAATCATAACAGAATGATTACATAGAAAAATTAATTAAATCAATCCTAACATGTCATATTAACCTAAAAAATTAGTGTAATTCATAAAAAGTCTCAAATTATATTTATTTTGATGTTTATAATATCAATTATTTTAATTTTTCACTATTATGGTAATTACTGCATTGTCATTGTTTCATAAATAAATTAAATTATCTAATGTCTAAAAATTATAATTATAATACCATTATGTAGGAATTATTTTTATATTTCTAATTAATATTTATAAACAAAAATTTAAAATATATAACCCTATGTAAAATTTTTTTTGCTAAAAGATATATTCTTATGTCATTTTTGTATTTATTTTCACCTGATTAATATAAAGTGTCATTATCACTTACAAGTGGATCCATGGGGTCCCTTAATCGACCCAAATATGACCATGGACAGAAATGTATCAACTAGTATGGTTAAGACACATTTTATGGTAATTTATTATTATTATAATATTATTTTTAACCATTATTTAAAGGATTTACCCTTTAACCATGGTAAATAAAATATTTACCGAATTAATTATTCAAAATGTATAAAAATAAAAGTTACCAATTTACACAATTTGGACATCCTGATTCCAAATAAGGAATCTATTTTTCCAAATTCAAAATACAGAAGTGGCAGAAATTAATATAAAATTAATTCACGCTGTCAAATCAAAAAGCATGTTTTTAAGATATAATAACTATCAAAAGATTGATACTTGTTTATGTCGGGTTGAATTGTGAAATTATGTCCAATGACCATCATTGTATTAAATGGTAAATATATATTCTAAATATACTTTAAAACTACTCAAATTCATAATTTATCACTACTAATTATTTTGATTAAAAAATTTGTTTTTAATTCAAATTTAGTAATTATCACTATTCATCAAAATATATAAGTTATCTGAAAAGTACCAAAATTTCATCCTAGGATAAATTCGATATTCAAAATCCAAAAATGAATTCCATTTTGAGAGATAAAATTTATAAAAATTTAAGAAGTAGGTATTACTGTTCATTACGGCTAGGTTTGATTGGTTGTAGTGTGTCTTAGAACTCGAAGTTACGTACAACACACGCTACTGTATTATTCAAAGAGAAGCGTACCGTGGAAGCATTGGGTGTTACATTGTAAATTTTGGATTTACCCATTATAAAGAATAAATTTATTTAGTCAAATTGAATATATAAAAGATTAAAATATTGGATTTAAAAAGAGTTCACTATTAATATTGGTAAAAGTTCATTTTTGAAAAATACTTCTTTTATCTGAAAAAATGAATTTGTTTACATTATTTCTAAGAAACTAATAATATGGATTCTAAAATTATAAGGATTATATAAGGTTCAAAATTTAGTTAATACTATTCATAACTTCTTTTGAACGGCTTGTTTGGTAAGTCATGGTGCGTTTGAACTCGGTGTTACGCGTAGTCCAAGTTATTGAATTGTTTTGAAGAAGTACATGTTATGAAATATTAGAGTGTTAAATTCTTACCTCTTTCAATAAATTGAATCCTCGCAATTTGAAATTCTTCATCGAAAATAAAGGTTGAAAATAGAAAATATCATTGTGGGAAAACCCACATCATAAATTTGGTTAATAAAATTTAGTCTTAATAAGTGGAAAAGAGAAATGAAAGGGTCACCACCAAATGATGATCTCGATTAGGAGAACATTGGTGGCAATTAGAGACATATAATTAGAGGAAAACATAAATATTTATTGGTAGTAATTGAGGTCATCAATCATAAACAGGTTTAAAATTGAGGTCCTAAAATTCATCAATCTATGATGATTTAAAATGCCATCGGTTCAACAAAACATAAGTTGTTAGGATAACATATTTTTTGTTTTACGATCCCTTCAATAAAGTATAAGAATTAATTTATTCATAGAATAAGAGGAGAAGAAAAATATATACATGAAAAGTAGATTTCCATCTTTTAACTAATTTCTACCCCAAACCCATCTTTCACTCTAATAGATAATAGAACTTAAAAAATATATTTTATTTATCATATTAGTTTGGGGTTAAAAAAAAGAATTTATAATTCATCTATTAGACCTTCTTAAAATAAACTACATTATTTAATCCCGGACATATTGTGGGCCAGTGGTAGGTGATACACCCTTGTCGCCCTTCGGTTGCGGGTTCAAGTCTCACGGCATTGCCTATCGCGATGGGTTTCCACCCAATCTTTGGGTTGTGCTTTAATGGCAATCCAAAATTAATCTCAAACTAGAATTATCAAAAATAATTCTATCCAAACTCACAGTCCAACATTTATAAGGATGGTAAACATAATTTAGATCCTTTTTAACCTGCAATATCATGTGAATACCTTCATCAGGTATTCTTTTAAAAAACTGAAACATCCTGAATTACCATAATCCTTATTGATTACATTCATGCTATCTTATTCCATAAATAATACTGGATATACTTCATCCATCAAAAAATGTTGTAAACTCCAATAATGATGGAACAAACAAATCTTTAATCAGTTTCATGGCAGTCAAGAATATCCTATATAATTTACAGAAATCAACCATATCTTATTCCAAAATTAGTACCTCAATATTAGGACCATATTAAGGTTAATCTTTCCATCAACCATGTATTTTCCAAAAAAAATTAACTTGATGTAGGGTCACTTTTCTAAAAAACCGAAAATCTCAAATCCTCAATGAAATAGTACAGCAGTACAATCCTTATATACTCCATAATTATTATAACAAGTACATTGTTGATACAACACTCAAATGACATAATCAACATAAGAACTCTAATCATTCCCCTTCATCTGTGGTAGTATCATTACTTGATTATTATCCAATTGAATCATTTGTGGCATAGTCTGTTGATTGGTACATAGGTTCGCGTAGTGTCCAAACTCCTTGGAAATAAAGCATTGTACATTTGAAACCATTTTCTTACCCTTGCAGTCACGTACTTGGTGCCCCTTTTCCTCCACACATATAACAAACTCACATTCCTTTCAGGTAAGTTACAGGGGGATTATTCCCATAGTTATCATATATGTGGAAATTCTTCTTTTCCCTCTTCCATTTATCCATCTTTATCTCTTCCAACCTTTTCATCTCTTACTTCCATTCAAATCCATAGGACTCAGTAAAATCGTTACTTATCTTATCATCACATGATTCTATTTCTTCATATGATGATTATACGAGGGAGACTAGTTCCCTTCTAAATTATGGATTAATACCATGAATGATATGATCATTCTTACTCTTTGTATCATACATATTACTGGAGTTCACATTTATTCTACTGGGCGCCATTTCTATACAATAGCATAAACTAGGTCAGTTTATGAATTACAATGAATAATTACAAACTTGTATTATACCTAATGCAAATTGAACAGTTTATGGATATAATCCATATTCATAAAAATGTTTTACTTGAGTAAGTATATACTCATGAGCCCTTCATAATGGTTTGTAATGAAATTGATAATTATACTAAACATATCCCCCAGGAGTGTCGTGACCATGAGTACAGAAAGGCCCGTTGTCGTTCACTAGTTCCTGTTGGAGTCTATCTCAAAGAGGTGTTTTCAGGTTTTAACTCTAGGTACATCTTTCCCAGAGCCACCTCTACCCGCTCATATCTAGACAGGGATGTATTATTCACAAAACTCACAATGTATTTAGAATACCAAAATTCTAGGAAGTTCTTATATACTAATCCTCAATGTCTATCTTAGGGTATGTGCTCTAATTAGAGTTTATCAAAATCTAGATTCCAAGGTTATTGATAAACTTTCTCTGATACCAACTGTAATGCCCCAACCCCAGTTACCCAGAGTAAGTGCATTATTACATAACATTAGCATGATTACAAGGAATGAAGTCCCAAAGGACCGATCAGTTTGGAAGTCTTGGAAAATAGATTACATACATGAATGTTACATTTCACTTTATGACATACGAAACAAAATAAATAATCATTATGAATGCCATTATTCCCTTGTCTTAACCCTACATATCAATCACAATACACTTCTTAGAATCCAGGAAAAAATACAACATTGAAAGGGGTGATCTCAAACGCTCAATAAGGGTAAGAAATACAGCGAAAACATTCATAAATAAGAATAAACATTTAAGGAAATGTATAACTAAAACAGAATCCTTTTAAACATGAACTTCAATATAATATGAAAAAAATGAAATAATTCCATTTACATATTCACATGGATATTCTACTAATCTAATAATCACATGAAATATCAATAACAACTTTCATAATGATGGAATACATAATGCCATACTATCATAACCACGTAGCCAAGGCCTCGTTCCAAGACTACAAATAAGATTTTGTCAAGTCCTCATGGAAAGACCCTAGTTTGTCTCATTAGACCTACTGATGCATCGAGGAGATATAGCAGGCTCCACCCGTCACTTACTAAGTCCAATGCATTCCTCATATGAATAGGTTTAAACATAACATAAACATTCATATTAAAACTAGCATACGAAATGTCAATACATTCTCCATAAAACATGAATACTATAAAAATAAAACATCCACAGTCAAACATATCACAAAACCTTCAATGGAAGTTTTGTATAATAAATCAACTTCAAATAAGCTTAAAATACATCAATGGATGTTGACATAGAGGAAAATGAGGAGTTAAACATTTTGAGAGAAATACCATTTTTGTAAAATCATTTAAAAGTCACACATTTATAAAGGAAGTAATTTAAAAGAGATTTTTTAATCAAATTATCCCATACCACTTTGAATCTTTTGAAAATAATTAACATTTCAAAACAGTCATGTCCTTATAAATGAATCCTTAAAATCATTTTGAAAACATGGACATTAATTAAAAAGATTTAGTAAGATAAATCCTAAAAATATTTGAAATTATGATCTTGATAAAGAGTACCTTTCAAAATCCTTAAAATCTTCATTTTGAAATCATTTTTATCAAAAATGTACATGGATGATAAAAATTTCACAGTAAATACTTACACATAAACAATCTCGAATAATAATGAGATTTAGGAATTAACCCATACCAATTTGGTAACTTACGAAACAAACAACCCATGAAAGAGGTATCATACAATGAATATTTAATACATATAAATTAAAGTTTACCACACAAATAGTACAATTATGTGCAGTACATATACCACACAAAAGGTAATAGTGGCAATATGGAACGAAACTCGTGAGAATAAGGAGTGAGATGAAAACCCCTTACCTTGCACTTTCCTTTAGTCGAGGGTATTTTTAACCTCCTGTATGAAGATTGTAGTATGTTATTAAATTATACCAGATCTATATTAATATTTATGTGACATACATGATTCATTTATGATTTTATACTACCCATTTAATAATAATATCAATGTTAAATTAACATTTCGGCTAATAATCGCTTTCTTTATCGTACATGTTTTAACTTGTTAATCTTGATTGTATCACTTAGATCATGATTTAAATACTTCTATAATATAAAAAATTATAAATATATCATATAAATATGTATAATAAACAAATATATGAAATGGAAAACACCGTTTATGGAGACGATAGTCCGTACAAACGCATAATCGTTGATTCGGTTTTCATATTGTATTGAACGAATTTAAGTGAATAAGATATACATAAGTACATAAATAATTATATATATAAATATATATATATCTAGTATCATTATTATGTCATATATTACATACTTATTAGTAATATATATTTTTATAATTGTCGATGAATGGTGAACTTGGAAATGAATCTCATCGCGTCGTGGGGACAGTAATCTGTACGTACGCACGAGTGAAAATATAACTCTTTTGATTTTAAAATAATACATAATTGGATTTTATATCATATATAAAGAATAATTATCATGTTATATTTATTATTTACAAGAATTATACATTATTATTATAACCATATAAATAATAATATATTTAATAACAATTACACCACAACGTGGAGACGGTAGGTCGTACGTACGCATATATGGTGACATGTCATTCAAGGGATGGATAGAATAGTGAATTAGTTTGTTCCATAATTATAATAACATAAAATTATATAGATGATACTAGTGTTATTATTTTATAATTGAAATAACAAGGAATGAAGAAGTTGAAGAAGAAAAGAACATTAAAGAGGGTTGTGAAGACGTTACCTCTTCTTCGGGTTCTTCCTTTTGATTTGATCAAAAGGGATCTTCATGATGGATTTCTGATCAAACTAAGACCTCTAGGATGAATTTAGGGAATTTTTTAGGGTATTTGTGAAGGGGATAGCCGATCCAAAAGGTTTGAAGGTGTGAAGAATTGGTTAAAGTTGGGTCCTTTTATAAGGGGGAGGAGGGGCTCTTTTGAAAAAACATAAAGTATTAATTTATAATAAATTCATATTTGGTTTATAATGGATCCAAAGTTTATTATTTAAATATTATGGTAGTGATGGGTCGAAAAACACTCAACCAATAGGTTTTAGATAGGTTTGGGTCTCTATATTAACATTATCTTTTAGTTTTAACTCTTAGTTAATTAGTTTAACAATTACATTGTCACTTTGTATTTTTATATTATATAGTTAATAGACCTACTATATACATCCAAGAGACACCAACGAGTCCATTAATGATACACCAATCATGATATAAGTCTCTTTCCCAATCCTTAGATTTTTAGGAATTTAATATTAATTAATAATAAAATATTTGTTTTAAGAACTCTTTTAGGTCGATGTTGACACTATTCAATAATTGATTTTTTAAAAAATCATAACCGAATGATTACTTCTAATTTTTTTTATTAAATCAATAATAACATGTCATATTAAACAGGAAAATTATTTTAATTCATAAAAAGTCTCAAATTATATTTATTTGGGTGTTTATAATATCAATTATTTTAAGGTTTCACTATTATAGTAATTACTGCATCATCATTGTGTCATAAATAAACTGAATTATTTAATGTCTAAAAATTATAAATAAAATACCATTAAATAGGATATCTTTTTTTATTTCTAATTAATATTTATAGTTGAAAATAAAACATATATAACCCTATGTAAAAATTGTTTTTCTAAAAGATATATGCCTATGTGATTTTTGTATTTATTTTAACTTAATTAATAAAAAGTGTCATTATCACTTACATGTGGATCCATACGGTCCCACAATTGTCCCAAAGATGCCCATTTTCGGACATGTATCTACCAATAAGGTTACTACACGTTTTATGGTAATTTATTATTATTATAATATCATTTTTAACCCTTATTTACTGGATTTACCCTTTAACCATGGTAAAAAAAATATTAACCAAAATAATTATTCAAAATTTTTAAAAATAAAAGATACCTATTAACACAATTTGGACATCCTGAATCCAAATATGGAATCCATTTTTTTAAATTCAAAACATAGAAGTTGCTGAAATTAATTTAAAATTAATTCATGCTATAAAAACAAAAACCGTGTTTTTAAGATATAATAACTATCTAAAGATTGACACTTGTTTATATCTGGTTTAATTGTGAAATTATGTCCAATGACAAACATTGTATTAAATGGTAAAAATATATTATAAATATACTTTAAAAACACTCAAATTCATAATTTATCACTACTAATTATTTTGATTAAAAAAGTTATTTTTTATTAACATTTAGTAATTTTCACTATTCATCAAAATATAAAAGTTATCCGAAAAGTACCAAAATTTCACCCTAGGATGAATTAGATATTCCGAATCCAAAAATGAATTCCAATTTGTGAGATAAAATGTATAAAATTTTAAAAAGTATGTATTACTATTCATTATGGCTAGTTTGATTGGTTGTAGTGTGTGTCAGAACTCGATGTTGCGTACAACACACACTACTGTATTATTCAAAGTGAAGCATACCTTGGAAGCACGGGGTGTTACATTGTAAGTTTCTAATGTCCCCATTCTAAAGAATAAATTAATTTAGTCAAATTTAATATATAAAATTTTAAAATATTTGATTTTAAAACGGTTTAATATTAAAGATGGTAAAAGTGCATTTTTGAAAATACTTCTTTTATCTGAAAAAAATGAATGTGTTCTTAAATTATGTCTAAGAAACTCATAATATGGATTCTAAAATTATAAGGATTATATTTGGTTCAATATTTAGTTAATACTATTCAAAACCTCTATTGAACGACCTGTTTGGTAAGTCATGGTGCATTTGAACTCGGTGTTACGTGTAGTGCAAGTTATTGAATTGTTTTGAAGAAGTACATATTATGAAATCTTGCGGTGTTACATTGAGGATTTTAGGATTCCTGTAGAACCAATTCAAAAAATGAAATCGAATCCAAATTTGAGCATTATAATACATAAGAGTTAGTTGGTTTAAATTAAATTCCAACTCATTGTTCTGTAAGATACCTTGTTTTATTTTCATATTACATAGATTTAGATTCATATTTAATTGTTTACAATTTTAGAAGATAATATGAATATACCCCTTCTAATCGGAATGTATTTCCACGATCAATTGTCATTACAATGGGAGACTAAATTGTTAATATAAAAATAGGACTAGGGCTTATCACCTATTTTTAAAATCACATATCCTTGAGGAGATATTTTATAAAGATTAAATCACTATTAAAGTGCCTCCTGATCTAAGACAATTTAGAAACCTCAATTTTCAATATTTTTTATACTGGAGGATCGAGAAACATACTCCTTAATCAGATGCTCAAAAATTGACACTGATTACGCAATGGAGAAACTTTCCCTTCTGAGATGACAACCATATAATGTTTACCTAACAATGAAATAGTAATGAGGATATCCCTTGAAGGGGAACTCCCATTCTATGTGAAATGATCACGTTATCATGTATAGATTGAGTTTTTTTGTTCATCTCCATCTCCAAATCACAAATCACTCGCTCTCATTCATGTCATGTTGAGATTTACTATTATTTAAAAAATGTATTTCCTCTATTTTATGATTTTTCAATGACTCATTATTTAGATTCCACCAATAAATTTTTCTTATTTTTACATTTCATTGGAATATTTTTCTTGGTCATTCTCTTAAGGTTGTTTTGGGTATAAATTGAACATTTTAATGTTGTTTTAAAAATATATTGAAATTTATGTTTTTTAAATGTTATTTCTTAAAACCCATTCAAAATATATTCTATAATATGTTTCAATACTTTTATTGGATGTTTTATTGATGATATAATTATTGGTTTTCTATAAATGTGTAATATCTATATTAGATATATATTTCAATCTTGTGTTAATGTTCTCTTCTGAATATGGAAATTCATTGACCCCCTCATGATTTATTTTTAATCTCTCTTATGCTCACAACTTATATGGTGCACCTAGAATTGGTAGAACCATTTTTTTCGATTTTAAGTATCATTATTAGAGTACTCATGGAGGGAGAGTAATTATTGAAGGATGGTCACCAAGTGGTTACACAAATATTATGTTTTCTAGAAAATATTAATTTATCTTATAGTTGGTATTATACATATATTAGTTTATTCCAACCATACTGATATATTTACTATATCATAAACAATATTTGTTATTAAATTATGTTATTTAGGTTTTATTTTTCAGGATATGTTTTTTTATTTAATTTATGTTTTTATTATTTTAATATATCTGACAATGAATTTACATCCAATGTATGTAAGGGTCATTTCCAAATTCTCTTAGAATTAAATTTCATTGAAAGCATTATTTATTTGTAAAAAAACCCCAATTATTTTTAGTGACACATTCACTAATTGTCATCATCATAAGGGGATCATGGAATCCACTTAGAATAAAAATTCAGGTCGTAGTTCAAGTGGCCTTGAAAGACAGTTCACAATTTTTTTAAACAATCATAATCTTCAGGGAGATTTATTTTTTGTATCATTATCTGCCACCTGGGATAGTATATATGTTAGAGAATTGATTTTTTTGTACTCAAGAGTATGATTAAGATGATTTTCACTAGATATTACTCATCTTGATCTTTAAGATACAATTGGTTTTCATGTATTAGGTCTTTTTTTTATCTTTTTTTAATTCTTTGTATTAATTATATTTTTTCATATGTTTTTTATTTGAGGTTATTTAATATTTTTATATGTAAATTTTTTTACATGATTTGTATTTGAATGGGAAGGATGAATTAGAGGATCATAATTTCCTTTTACAGTATTAAAAACTATACAGTGACCATGCATTTTGAATTATTCACTTTCAATTGTATTTTAATAGTTGCCTCACAATTCATCAAAACTGTGTGGAAAAATAACACACAGTAACTATCAAGTATCAAACATTTTTTCAGTCCTTTTTATAACATTTTCATATAAGGCTATGTCCAATTGTTATTCAGCTTAATTAAATAAGGATATTTAATTATTTATTTTGATTACTGACTTGAATTTATAATAGTCATTTTAAAGGAATAATGTTATTGAATATTTTAGTCTGTTTTAAAATTGAATGATGTTTGATTCATGAAATAAATTTGATATTTTTGTGGACAATGACAAATAAATTATTTAAATAGATAATTTTAATAATATTAATATTATTTTTATATAAGAAGATATCTAAAATGATAATTTTAATATGAATAGTTTTTTATGGTGAGATTTTGATCATTAGATCCTAAGGGATGTGATACTTATTATATTTTTTAAAGAGATATATGAAGAGAAATTATAATTACTGTTAATATTCCATGGAAACCTATGAATTTTTGTGGACCAATCATGTTAGAATCTACTGATTTTCTCCATCCAAAGAGTATAAAAGACTAGGGGATGGTGTTTGCATACTTTTTTATCTAAATATAGATAAATTCCAAAATATTCTTCATTGACTGAGGGTTAAGGAATTACAATCCCTCAGTATTTGTGGTTCCAATGACCTACTCATGCAATGGTCAGTTGGGAAACCAATTGATGTTATATAAGTGGAAGAATCACCTAGAGAAGAATTCATCACAAACAAGGAATCATAGTAGTTATTAATTGGATTATGTGGAATATCAATTTTCCCCTTTTCATTTTCATTTTACATATTCACTATTATTTTCTAGTTTTGAAATTTGTTATATGTATTTGTGATGCTTAGTTATATTATCTCATTTCTAGTGTGATCATTTCCTGTTAGTATGTTATGAATATGACTTTTTTGTAGTGATCTATCATGCATCTTGTTTAATTTATTGACACACCATGTTAGAGAAGTCCAAAATTATGGGGAGACCCATTTTAGGTATCCATATATGGATTTCTTTGTTGTTTATTTCTAGTGTGAATTTCTTGTGGGAGATTTTTTTTGATAGTTATAGACATCCATTGAAATATATTTTATTTAATTTGAACTGAATGTATTTCTATGGAATGAATGGTTTATTATGTATTGTATTTTTACAAAAAACACTCCATATCTATTATGTTATTTATTTATTTGTATTTTGTATTATCGATGTGTTCATAGAAGAACTTATATTTTTAATTTTTTGATTCTTGTTTAAAAAATATGGAGGGCCTTCATGGTTGTGAAACCTATGAGGAAACCATGTTAATGGTCCTAAAATTATAATATATATTTTTATCATAGGTGGTGAATGGTTATCCCAACAATGTGGCCCATCTTTGTAGCATCGAGATACACTATAGTGAATATTGAATTGTTTTCTCAATGTTTGCTGAAACATGAATCCAAACAGTTATTCATTCCACGATTCATTGATAATTGACTTACCCAAAATAAATCCCAATTATAAACATTAGGAAAAATCTCCCCTCTCGTCAAATGTCATATTATTAAAATAATCACCCTTATGTGAAACTTCTCAGCTCCTACAGTAGAATTTTAGGTTTTCCCGTTCATTTTTATTGTTATTCATGACATCCCCAAGAGTCTTAAAATTGTTTTCGTTCATTATTTTTTATTAACTTGTACTCAATACATATTTGTTAGACCCATAGGTAGGGTTTTGATGTATTTTTTTATTTATGTTATGGTGTAGAATCATGTCTGGGACTTGTTTTTCCTATTCTCAATGGTTTATTATAATTTGCATCGGGTTTTATGATGGTGGTTTCAAGCCTTTAATATTACATTTCAGACCATATATGATTAGTATTTCCCATATTGTTTAATCAAATTTTGTTAATGTTATATAATGAGATTATAAAATTATTTATGAATGTATTGATTTTTAATGTGATCTTAATTTATTTATGGAAATTATATAAGTTTGATAAAATTCCAATATGGGTTTTAAGTTGGTTTGAATTTTTTAAATGTATAAATTTATATATACATGCCATTAATATTAGGATAATTTTATTGGTGTTATGTTTATTTTTTATTTTTATTCATGATTGCTGTTGACTATTTTTTGTTTTCAATGATCTACCTCTTCGGTTTTGATGAGTTGTACTAATCCTCTTTCTTGCTGAATAACTTAGTACTTCCAAAGAATATATATATTTTGTAAATATATATGATTATTTTTAATATTTAATATATATATATAATTAGGGTTGTTTTTATATTCATACATATATTGGTGTGTGAATATATATAAATATATGAGTTCATATCATTCATTTATTTATGATTATACTTTCAAAATACATGTACTGATTCATAATGAAAAATAAAATTCATTTTGAAAATAAATCATTTTTAATGGATCTTAAATACCATTTGAAACATTCCATGGATTTCATAAATTTTATTCATTCTAGTTTGTATTAAATGACATATGAAATTTATGACTCTATTTTTTTAAATGAAGCGATTAATCATCACTTTGAAATGATTTCACATAATGTGAACACCCCTATTGATGAACTTTTATTTTTAAAGAGGAAATTACCACGTAAGTGTGTATAAATATGGTCTTAAAATTATGTTATGATAATGTGGATTGTTGATTGATATGATTGATGTGACGACCAAAACATATCTCACATTCATCCTTATCTGGGTATCCATGGTGTCATAGTGAGGGATGTGGGTGGTTACTATGAAATATTGATTATATGTACTATATATTCCATCTAGATGGATTTATATTGGTTATGGGTGAGTTACAATATTTAGGACTATTGAGATCATTCAAATGGGTTTTGAAAGAGGGTTTAATTGATCGGTCAACAGATGGTTCAAACCTGATTAAACATTTGGTTTCATCATATAATGTTAGTTAATTTCCCATGATTAAAAATTTTATATATTTTCCTACCTTATATATTAAGAAGAATTACTCTTTCACTATTATATGATAATGTTATGACTCATTTTATTTATTTCATGTTTTCATTATTATAATTTTAACATTTCATACTTTTATTTTCTGTTAATTTTTTGATTTTTTTGGTATCATTGTATTCTTTGAAGGTTTTTTTTTCAAAAATTGGATTAAGAGTTATGTTTTTAATGGTTCTGTTAAAAATATATATATATATAAGTTAATTAAAATTTATTTTTTATTTGTAGTTATAGTTTTTGTGGAATTATTCTTTATTTGCTTTTATTAAGTGAATAAAATGTATCATTTATATGTATTTAAAACTAGAATTGATGTATTATATTACTATATAAGATGAATGTACTATATTATGATTTCCTACTATGATCTATTATGCATATACACCACTTATTCCTCTCAGTGTTAGAATAGATAAATATGTTTAGTAGGTTCATTATTCTTTTTGGGCACACTCATTGGTTAAGTTGCATTATGGAAGGATGGTGACCAATATGTTACATATATATTTTATTGGGAACCATTATTAATTTTCTTTATCACTTTATATCATATATATTTTAGACTATCATGCCTTATATATTCTAGTTCATGTTTCTAGACCTCTATTTTTTATTATTTATTAAATGATGGTATGGTTTCCTAGATGCCGTATGTTACTCTTCTTCATTAATATCTATTTATATACAATTCCACTTTCATGTATTTATAATAACATGATATAATATTTATTAATTGTAATCTAATTTCAGTATTATTAAATCTTTATATATTGTGAATATATTCCACATAATATTATAGTTCTACTTTCGATGATTGCCTTTATTAGGAGGTGTTTTAGGGTACATCTAAAGTATTTTGAAATATGCTTCTATTACAGTTTTTATGAGGTTTATAGGGCATGTTTTTTATATGTTTGTTTGAAAACTCTTTTCTACCTTCCTCCCAACCATTTGAAAAAATAAAATATCACATTTATTATGTCATAACTAAAGCATCCAAAGGAGAGCAGATCTATTTTTCATAACCACATCAAATGGTTATTTATAATGAGTTCTTAAATAAAAATATGATATTTCAAAAAATATTATGATTATGAAAGTATTAAATAATTTATTCCTTCGTAATGTTTTTTAGAAAATGATAAAAATGATGGTGTGTATATGTGGTCTAATAACATTTCAATGAAATGAAATTAATTTTAATTTAGAAATTTTTTATTATCAAAATACATTAAAAACCTTAAAAACATTTATTAAACAAACATATTTTCATTATAATTTTATGGAAGTTATATTATTCAAAAATAATCACATCCATAACCATAATCTCTCATTTATTATTACTTGTGGTTTTTTGGGCCAGTTTAGCAACATATTTAAAAAATACTCTAATTTTCTATAATGTATTAATATAGAACCCTATATTTAAGGACCTAAACATAAAAATTAAATAACCTTTTGTTTTAGTCTGTAATTTTATTTCTTTCACATTGAGAATATTTTTATATTTAATGTTTTTTTCAATTTGGAAAAACTCTTTCAATGTTAACTCATACATTACATATGGACACTTATACTCAGTATCCATTTTTTTAACAATGGAAACCCTTTTAAAATAAAACATTATTTATTTCATGGAAAATATTCTTGATATTCTACTTGACTAATTTTATTCCCTTACACTTCCTTAAAATATATGAAACAATTTTTAAAAACTCAGATGAGTACAAAAATATTACAAATATATACTCAATCTAAGAAACATTTTAGTCATATAATTACATGAAATTCCAGGAATAAATTATCATAATGTATTAATTTGATCCTTATGATATAGTAAATACATTCCCTAGAAAATAAGGTCATCCTTACACTTTTTTTATTCACAAGATTCATCGAAACCCATAACATAGATAGAAAACACATAAAGGCTTCACGGGAAAAAATAATACTCAAATGGTATAACCAAGATGTCAAGTTCCGGACATGAAACACCTAGAAGTGGAATAAACATATGATTGTATTCCAAAAAATGCATTTGGGGCTATCACAAGCTGGCTCACAGTTAGTTTATCACAGGACCACTCCTCATTAGATTGTCATGTAATCAATCATCAAATTTCCAAGTAATGTTGAATAACCAAGACAAATAAATACGTGAAATTTCAACATGTAACTATTTAATTTTAATTTAAAGCCATATAATAATATATAATGATATTGGGATAATAAATCCATTTAAAAAAATAAATGTTTTAGAAGTTATTTTTAAATCCATGTCTTTAATACCACCTTGAATCATTTGAATTTTAAACATGATAAATTAATAGCATGTAAAAAAATATTAAATAACCTATAAATAAAAAAAATCATGATATGATATCTCAGAGTCCCTGTTTATAAACCACATAAGCTAATATGGGTTTACATCATCAAATTATGTTTCAATGAACGCATATTTAGTTGATATCCCTTGCCTTGAGTCTGTCTCATCAGACACAATCTTTATCATATTAAATAATAAACATAGGTTAATTATTTACACTCATGAGAAAATTTATCAAGTTTATTATTCCTTTTATATCACTTAATAGAAAATTATAATGGTTACTAATTATTTATGTTCATAATAATCTTATTGATGATATTCTATACTTGTATCCAAATTGACTTTGGTATGATCTATAATCAAAGTTATAATTATTCCAATATCTCTAGAATCATAATAATGAAATGATTATAATTTTTAAATATTTGGTTTTATTTTTAAAACAATAATTGAATTAGTTTATATAAAATTAATAATCATTATGATCATGGGGATGGTAGGACACATGTACACATGAGCAACATTTTCATTCTTCAAAGATCATTATAGATAAAACATATGTAACAACCCAAGTCATTATAATATTTTATATTTAGAATAAATTTAATTTAGTTCCAAGATTAATTTATACAAAAAACCATGTTAATATTATGTTACATGCGACAAAATGTTTATATTTCTCAACATGGAACACCTCGGTTAAATTATGTTTCACGCAACAAGGACATTCTTCAATGGCTTACGTAACACTAAAGACCGAGTTTTACCACACAATAACATAATATTAAACATATTAATATTTAATATGATAAGATGTAACCATGATGTCAAATTTAAAGTTATTAATAAAATTATATAAATTATTGAAATATATAATTTAAATCATCAGTTAACTATTAAATATAAACAAATATAAAATCAAATAAATTTAAAGTGAATGATTTTATAAAAAATTATTTTTATTTTAAAATTGTTACGTATCATAATTAGAAAAATTAATTACAATTAATGTATTATTTTAGTGAAAATTTTATTTATTATTTTGATAATTTTGTTTAATATACTTATTAAATAGATTTGATAGATATAATATAAAAACAAACCCAATATTAAACATAAAATAATAAATTTTTAGAAAATAAATGTTATAATATGTTGATGGAAAAACAACATTAAAATTATATTTTACATGATTCATAAATTTAATATGACAAAAATTAACAAAAAAATTTAAATTAAAATATAAAAAATATTTTGGGAGAATTTTAAGAAATTTTCTATGATGTTATATTTTTATGAATAGTGAAAATAATGAATTTTTAATCAAAACTAATTTGTTGTACATTTTCATTATAAGGTAAAATAAAATATTAAATTGGATTTAATGTGAAATTATACTTATTATAAAACAATTAATTCAATTTTGTTCATTATAATCAATGTCACTTGTAAATAAAATATAAAAACATATCAAACATTTGATAATTTTTACAATAAAAAATTTCATTGTTGGCTTATTTACGTGAATAATTATAAAGTAATTTTTTCATCTTGTTCATTTTAATATAAAAAAATGGATTAAATATTTTTAATAAGAATAAATTAATTTTTTTAATTAGTTAAACATATTTTTGACAAAAAAAATAGTGAATGTGAGTAAAATTAATTACACTAATTAAGGGAAAAGTAGCTTAATTAGGGAATAAATCATAACCTTAAAGACCAAAATGGTGAAAAATCATCTGTAATATCCAATTTAATAAACAAACAAGACCCTGTCATCTCTTTTATAGGATACTTAATATTATGGGAGCCACATTTCATTGGAAAAAAGTGGCTTCAATTCCCATTTCTAAAAATTACATGAATGTCACTCCTTCTCCACTATAAAAAATCTCTCTCCCATCCCACATATTCAAACCTATAAATACATTTGTCTCACACAAAATATAATTAAATTTTGTTAAAATAATAACTCCCCTCAACCTTTAATAATCACCTTTGGAATAATTCCATCTATGTAATTACTTTGGTGAAAACAAAAAAGATATACCAAAATGGATGTTACCATCCATCCAAAGGCTCTTTTGTTTTATTTATATTATACACCAACTTATATATTATTTTTACATTATTAAATAATAATATAATTAATATATATATACTCATATGTTTTTATACAATGTTTTTTTACATACAACTAGACACACTTCCATCTAATGTCTAATGAAATTACCGATTAAGTGTTTGGAGAATACCACCTCACAAAATGATGTTTTTTTGGTATTTCATTACCACATATCATGGTTGGGAATTATTAAAGAAAAAATATTAATATATGATATTTATAAATTATTTTTCTTCTGTAATTCTTTATTATGATAAACATGTATGTAATAAATTTTGTTAGAATATAGTAACATAATTTTTATAAGTGAAGACAACTGCCTCCTCAAAGCGATGTGATTCATTCACACTATACCTATATGATATGAATGTAGCTTTAATTAACATAAATAATATATATATGATATTAATAGTGTAATTAAATATATATATATATATATATATAATATATCAATATCTTTTTTTAATATTTTCACTCACTATAAAGTGATATCATCGGTCATAGTCCTGTTCACTACCGCCCCCTCGACACGGCATGATTCTTTTTACAAAAAAATTGTTAGATATAAAAATATATATGATTAAAAAATATGGTATTTATTATATTATTATCTATATAGAAAGAAATATTGTTATTGAACTTATTTCCATAACAATCACAGAAATTGGTAACATTTCTAGTGCGTATGTACAACCTGAAGTCTCCATGAATGTAATTTTTGTTCATTATTCGTAATTGTAATTAAATATTTGTTTTAAAAATATAATTGATATATAAATATGTAATTATAAAATTATTATTATTCTTTATTAGTATATATAATGACCAATTATACCATAAGTTGACCTATAGAAATTATTTTCTACATATAATCCCAATATTTTCAAAAAACCCAACATATAAATATTAGATTAAGTAGTTTTTTACAACATTGTGATAAGTAAAATAAAAGTAATAATAAAAATTAAAATTTTCTATTGAATGTAAATAGGTAACATATTATTTTTATTAATGAAGGTAAATACATTCTTGAAAAGTCAGACTCAATTTAATAGATTCATGTCTCACATTTCATTATGTGAGGAATACACCATTTTCATCATTTACATATTTTTTGTGATGTATTTATTTCCTATTTTCATATTTTATATCAAGAATTTTATTTTATTCATGTTATTCAAAACATTCATTTTAATTTATTTATGAATGATTTATAGGATTCAAATGTTTCAAATTTTTATGGGATGATTTTGAATGTTTAATGATTATATTCGTGATGAATATATTTAAGGATTATTCAGTGTCATTTATATTCATAAATTTCAACAACCCTTGTTATTAATTATCCCACATAGATTATTTTTGATACATCGATATTATATATTAAATACATATATTTCATGATAAGGTACAGTTTTAAATAATTAAATCAATTATACTGTATATGATGAATGTTTCGGACATAAATTAAATAGGTTGGTGACCATTTAAATTAATCCCATAATGAAAATATAGTCATAGAAGACAAATTTAGTGGGAAAACCACATATGTTTTTAAGTAATATGTTTTCATCATTTATGTGAAATGAATTTTCCGTAGTTTTAACAATGAAAAAATCCAAATCATCTTGTAACCAATATGTTTTAAACCATCTTGGGAAGGTTATAGAATTTAATGATTCCATATACCTATGAAACATGGCTTAAAAAATTACTCATTTCCTTTATTGAGAAATTAATTTGTTTTTATTTTATTGATCCATGAGATTATTTTTTAACATTATATATGGATTAATTTCATTCTTAGTTTATTTATTAAATGGCTCGTGTTTTAGTTATTTGTCATTCTATATAGATTATTCTCAATGATTAATTACATATTCTTCTACACTTATCCTTATTGAAAACTGAATCTCTCACTTAGTTTGTTTCCTTTCAACATTAAATGATGATGTATTCATTAAATTTATTTCAAGGGTGAAGTATATTACTCCTTATTAGAAATTATGTATTATTTTCTAATTCACAATGTAATATATCTCTCATGTATCTTAATGGTTTTCCAAAACTACTAAACAATTCATTACATAAAGATTTTATACTTTTTAATCATGCCAATTTTATAATGTGATGCACCTGACCCTAGATTCTAGGTCTGGGTTTTTATAGTTAGTTTCAGAGGAATTTTAATAGTACACTTGAAAACTACATTAATAAAAAAAAATTAACGAACATAACTACATGGTTGAATGTGAGGTTAAGTATAGGAAAACATCCAATTTTTTTAAGGTTTTGATTATGTGTGTCTTAATAGAAACACATCCCTATCAAATAAAACATCTGGACATGGTTCTCGAAAATATGTACCTTGGGGTAAAAACTCAAAGAAGGTACATTGGTCATGTCATTAGAATAACCAAGTACAAGAAAATGTTTTCCAATGTGCACCTAATTTGATACTCCCAATGGATACCTTTAAGATAATTCATATTTTCATTACAAAAATTTATGAAGGATTTAAAAATAATGATATACCTAATGAAACTATGTTTTAGATTCTGAGATTAGATATAAATAATTTTATAGATTTATGAAAATTCTTTTTTAATATTTAGAATTATAAAATGTTACTAATTTAATGAGACAATATATTATATGTCATTTTATCGAAATGAAGCCTAAAAAGAATATGTGTATCAATAAATGTTGAAAATATAGAATTTACACAATAATAAAGGTAATTTTAATGTAATTAAAACTAAGAATGTTATGGATATATTAGTGAATATTAATCAGGTTATGAAAAATGCCTATTTTTAAGAGAGAAACCTATTCTGCTTTAAGACTCTATGTGGTTTGATCAATTAATACGATAGATTCCCTACTAATTTTGTGGGACTGCTAATCTAATGGATGATGAGTAATAGATTAAGTAATTATAGAATATATATATGCCATAGGTATGTTCAAAAATGGAAAAGGATGCACTTTTTTGTATAGTCTCAAATGTGATGTTGATATATTGTGGTATCTAATCCAGAAAAATATATATGATAATGAAATAGAACTAATGTAATATAATAAATTTCAAAGACATTATTAGACAAGTATTACCCCATGTGAAAGAATATGATATGAAGAGGAATTCCATTATCTTAAATAGAAAGGATAAAATTGTTTTGTGGAGTATGAAGCTACATTTATATGGTTATATGGCTATGCCACAGATTACATATGACACATAGAGTGAATTATTTACTACTTTTGAATGGTTTATGCCAATTATCTTAAGGGAAATGGCCTCCAAAAATGTTTTTTCAAGTGAGGAAACTGGTTTATATTCTATCATGATAGAGAAATATTATACAAGTACTATAGCCTTCATGGGAAGCCAGAGTATTAGAGGAAGAAATGTAAGAAAATGGATAAGGGAAAGAAGAAAATAAATGATTTTTCTATATGGCATAATTGTGATATAAATACGTATGTATTTTCCTAATGGTAATTAGTGTTTATTATGCTGGTGGATAAAAATTACACCATTTTCATTATTTCAAGGAAAAAAAAATTAAATGTCTAGTGATTCTACTAGAAGAATATTTGGAACTATACAAATGAATTACTAAAACATTAAGGGAATATACCACAAAAGAATCCATATGATCAAGGTTAATCATTTCATATTGATACTGTTGATGTGTATTGATTAATAAAACTATGGAATCATATCCTTCATTAATGTTTTAAATATATATTATCAGTGATTTTAATGTTATATGAATTGTGAAATATTAAAGGATTGTGATGTGATACCTTTTAAATAAGGATTTGAGATCAAATTTTGAATTGTACCAAGAAATGTGATTCAGAATAATGCTAAAAAAATTTACAAATAAATACACTCTTAATGGAAAGATAACCATTAATATTTTTATTATATTGAGATAATGATGCTTGGATAAAGATATAGTTGATATAAGTAATGTTTTTTTGGATACTACTAACATATATGGAATTGATTTCAATGTTGTGGAGATTAATACTTTAAATAGTCACTAGGTTAACCATTTATGAATTGGTTTTAGATGATATGGGGATTGTGTGATATATATTTTTGTATTAATTTCTAAATGAAGAATATTTATTTAATAAATAATGTTGAAATAGTTCAACACATAATAAAAGGATATTATTATGTTAATATAAACTTATGTTATCTTATATTTTTAGTGGGTTAAAGAATTGTGAAACACTAGAAAAATGGACTTGAAATAATAATTTAATCCTACTACGTTCATATCCAATAAATAGAATGGTATTTTATATAGTCATAGATTTTTTAGGCACATAAATTTCCATTTATCACATTATTTCTCATGAAAAATTACTATAGTTATTTATTATTTTCATCCATTTATGTGTTTTTATTTACCACATTTTCACTCTTACATGGGACCCTAGTAATGTAACCTTCATACATCTGTATCACTATTATTAAGAAGTTGTGTTATTAAACATATTTACGATGTGGGATTTTCCAAGAATATAATTTTCAAATATCAATCCCTATATTGCTGAGATCATGTTTAAATTGTGAGGATGAAATTTTATTAATGTGGGTACAATGTAAAACCCCAAGACATTACTATATTTTCCTTTTATAATATGTTTAATTTTTTTTCCTAAGATGATTAATTCAAAACACCACATTATGAGTATGTGACGCATGATATAATTTTTATTTTCTCTACATGAAACACTAAGGATAGCCTATATTACACACAATAGTGACTTTCCATATGGCTTTCATAACATGAAATTATGAGTTTTAATGCATAATAATATATTATTAAAAATATTATTATTTGACATAAAGAGATATATACATACTATTAAATGAAAAGTTATGAATATGATTATCTAAATTATGAAAATCTATTCTTGAATTTTTTGGTTACCAATTATTTATAAATTAATATAAAAACAAATTGAATATAAAGTGTTTTATTGTATATAATACTATTTTTATGTGAAAAAATTAGATTTACCAAAATAAGTTAAATTAATTAATATTAGTTTAATATATAATGAAAAATATATTTTTTATATTCAATAGAATAGTTTTGATATTTATCAAATATATTTAATATAAATTCAATAAGATAATAACCCAATATGACCATAAAACCCATCATTTTTATAAATGTAGTTTTACCTCCATTAAATTAAACACTTATATAAATTATGAATTTTCAAAAATTTAAAAAATGAAAAACAGATCAAAATCATTTTTTATCTGAATCATTAAAATTATGTTACGGAGTATTTTTTTCCCCTTTTCTGTGAAGATCCATTTTTGATGTTGTTGAGAAAACTTAATTTTAATTAACGAAATATTTTTAATATAATTTAGTTATAAGTATTGATCATATATTAATTGGTTTTAACGTCATTTTATCAATATGAGAAATTTTATCTTTACCTACAATTTAAAACCATTTGTATAGGGTGGAAAATCTTAGGTATAAACTATACCAAAGGCTGTCCAAATTGTTGGGTCTGGAGCCATTGGGATAGACATAACCCAAAGGTTCTATGAGAACCAATGGGATATGTCTGAAAAAATCAGTATATACCAATGGTTTTAAACTGTGAGTAATAGCCTGAAGTATCTCTACACCAGCGGTTTTGTAAATTGTTGGTATAGACTTTTACCAACGGATTTCCACAATCCATTGGTAAATGTGAAGTAAAAGTATATATTCCATCGGTTTAAAAAAATTTGAATATACTTATACCAATGGTTTACAAAAAACTGTTGGTATATGTTCTGGTTTTACACATATACCAACGGATGTGAACAGTTGGCATATATTTCTTATACCAACAGTAGCAACCTGGCTTGCTAGCCTCTCCTTGTGCAGCTACATAAATTCCACCAGTAGTCCCCTTGTGGAGCTACACCAATTCGACTAGAAGGCCTGTAAAATTATTAGACAACATAATATCTTCCTAATACATACACATACAACAAGTAACACATTACTCAATTAACAAGTATACCTTCATAATAAATATAGAATTCTTTATGAATTCATATAGATTTCATCATACACATTATTAAAACATAAATATGAATACCTCAAATTCTATATTTAGTTACCCTTAACACACATACTAAATAAACACATAATTCATAAGTTAATTGCAACAATTATATATATACAATAAGTATACCCATACAACGTTAACACATAATTCCTAAATTAATTGAATACAAAAAGGATTAAATTAATAATTAATAGGGGTGGGGTTGTTTAGGGGTTTGGGATGGTTGTCAAAGGGGGTGGGGGTGTCCAGAGGGGTGGGGTGTTCTGGGGGATGGGGGAGTCTGGGGGTGGGGGTGCTGGGGGGTTGTGTGGGGGTGTGGGGGGTTGTTCATGGGGTTCTCCCATGGTGGTGGGGTGGTGTCTGGGGAGGTTTTCCATGGAAGTTTCTAGGGGGTGGGGTGCTATCCAGGGGGTTGGGGGGACTTTCTAGGGGTCGGGGGTGTCCATGGGGTGGGGTGGTGTCTAGGGGGGTGGGGCGGTCCATGGTTTGTGGGGTGGTGTCCAAGGGGGTGGGGTGGTGTCCACAGTGGTGGGGGTTGTCTTGGGGGTGGAATATGTTCATGGGATCGGGGTGGTCAACGGATGTGGTAGGGTTGTCCAGGGAGTCAGGGTGTCCAGGGGTGTGGGCGGGGTTGTCCACTGGGATGAGAGATATCCAAGGGGGTCGGGGTCGTCCACAGGGGTGGCCGGGGATGTCCAGGTGGTACGAGGTTTCCAATGGGGTATGTGAGTTGTCCACGGGGGGAAGGGGTGTCCCGGGGGTGGGAGGGGTTATACAGGTGGGTGGGTGGGCCTGTCCACAAGTAGGTTGGTGGGGCAATCCAGGGGTAAGAGGTGTCGAGGGGGTGGGCGGGGCTGTCCAGGGGTACGTGGTGTCTAGGGGGTGGGCAGGCTGTCCATTGGAGGAGGGACTATCCAGGGGTGGGAAGGCATTCCATGAGTGTGTCGTGGTTGTCCAGGGGGTATGGGGTGGCCAAGGGATTGTTTGTGGGGGGGGGGAGGAGGGAGTTGGTGGGTGGGGTGGGGTGGTGTCAGGGGGGTGTCCAAGGGGTGGGGTGGTGTCCGAGGTGGGGTGGTGTCTAGGGGTGGGGTGGTGTCTAGGGGGTGGGGTGGTTTCTAAGTGGTTGGGTGTTTTCCATGGGGTGGGTTTTCATAGGGGTTGGGGTGTCGAGGTTGGGTGGGTGTGTCCGGGGTGTGGGCGAGCTATAAACGGGGGTGTTCGGGCTATCCAGGGGGTTATGGGCTTTCTAGGGGGGTGAGTAGGCTGTCCACGAGAGTGAATAATTTTTTTGTGATTTATCAAATGTTAATAATAAGAGTAACATGTTTTGAATAAATCAATGAAAGGTTCTTAACATGTTACACAAACATGGGTAACATGATTTTCTATAGTAATCACAAGCATAATGTATTTATCATAGAGATACCTAACTGTAATTGTATACCAAACATGATTTTATCCACACTAATGTATTTTTTTCTTATGGATTGTGTGGTATTATGTTATTTCCAAACTATAACATGTATGTATCTATTCTTGTTGAGTAGTAAACCATTTAAATAATTGAGTTCATGTGGATGTGTGATTTTTTTAGTTTTTATAAAATTGTTAAATCATTAACATGAGGCAAATCTTGTTTCAATAGAAATTATAATTAAAATAAAAACATATCATTGATTTTCCCACCCCCTATCAGTGTGTAAGATCTTACCCCTATCATGGGTTGTCCAGGGTTTTGGGCGGCCTCTCCACGGGGGTGGGCGCGCTGTCCACGGGGGTTGGTGGGATGTCCAGGGGGGTAGTGGTGTCCAGGGGGATGGGAGGGCTGGCCAGAGGGGGTGGGCAGGCTGGCCACAGAGGGTAGGGGTGTCCAGGGGGTGGCCGGGCTGTCCACATGGGTGCAAGATGTCCACAGGGGGATGAGAGGTCCATGGGGGTGGGAGGGCAATCAAAGGGGGTGGGTGGTGTTTTCCATGGGGTACGAGGTGTCCATGGGGGTGTGTGGGCTGTCCACGGGGGTGGTCGGGCTGGCCAGAGGATAGGGGTTGTCTAGGGGGGTTGAATTGGATGGCCACGAGGGTGGTCGGGGCTGTCTAGCGTGGTACATGGGGTCTAGAGGGTTGGTGGGCTATCCAAGGGGGTGGAGGTCTGTCCAATGGGGTACAGGGTGTCCAGTAGGTGGGTGGGATATCTAGTGGATGAGTGAATCAATCACAGAAAAAATCATCATGTTATGTTTTATTATTTATAGAAAAAAATTAAAGATAATGTAACCTACCTAATCACATATATATTCAGGCACAACAAATCAAGAAACATTGATGGTCTGTATTATCATCAAAAAAATGTAACGGATTAATCTATCCCTCATCACCATCACTATCATTACCATCGTCATCACCCTCACCCTTATCCTCATCATCATCCCAATAATATTCCTCGCCCTCCTCCTCAACCTCATACTCATCCTCGACCTCCTCATCACCCTCCTCATCCACCTCGTCCTCTTCCTCGCCCTCCTCCTCCACCTCATCCTCTTCCTTGGCCTCCTCCTCCTCTACCTCGGCCTCTTCCTCGGCCTCCTCCTACTCCACCTCGGCCTCCTCCCCTCCATCATCTCGAAAACCACTAGAACTAACACCTAGTGAACTATATAAAAAAGACATCAATGACATATATTCATCCCAAGCAGTGATGGCCTCTGGTGGACATGTTGGACATAAAAATTCCATCAGATTCATAAATGTATTATTTTCCCTAACAGACTGTTCTTCCATCTCTGTGGCCCTCTTTTCAGCCTGTTTTGCATGTTCCATAACCTACTGCATCTCAGTGGAACTAAACCTTGTACCTGAGGAGGGACAATACCTCTTCGGAAATATACTCTTCCCAGATCGGTAGTGTAATCTACCATGGTTCTCATCTCCCACAACCTAATATATGTGATCATTTGGCCAAAATTTTCAGGTTCTTGGGAATCAAGGGCATCTAAAGAATCCTGTTACAAATATAAATTGATTATTAAGTTAAAAACTAGAAATAAAAAATTTTAATCTACAAAGTAAAACATAAAATTTTCTGCTGAGTCTGTTCATTAACCGCAATTCCATCATTCTTTTTTTTACTCGAGGAAAACCGTTTTCTTCAAGGCACACATCCTTATATATTCAATTAATTCATCTACAATGATGTTCAATATAGGAATCCATAATTAAAAATAGGATTCCCAAAAAACATTAATTGGGTAACAATAATTATATAACAACATTAGAAATCGAATAAATTATGGAGTATACAATAGAAAGTGTAAGTCATAATGAATGATTATAAATAGTCATACATACTACCTCTCATGATCTGGAATCATAGTATGTCCCAATGTGTAGGCGTATTTCATAGAATGTTTTTCTTTATTTCATGCATATGACTCCTAAATAAAAATCAATAATTAGTATTAACAAAAAACATTAAAATTTTCATTTCAATACCAATAATTTTTTAGTAACGTAAATTATCTAGTAGTATAATATGTAATCATATGTAAGTACTATTTTAATGGAAAATCATCCATTGCAGGGACCACCTCTAAGATTATTCACACTCTAGCATGCCATAAAATGGACAAATAATGCATATAAATTCTACAAAGATCGCCAAAATCCATTAAACGTGTTGTCCATGCACACTCACCCTCGGGGAAATTAAACTGCAACAGACATAAAAATTTTAATTCATATAAATACAAAAATTAATACATTGCATTTAATACTATAGATTCTTGTACCCATATCTCTACCCATGCTATATCCTTGACTTTATTTGGCAGTTATCTCTATGAGAGTGGGCTGACAGGAATACTTTCAGAGTATTTGGAAATCGTCGCAAAAAAACACCAACATTGTTGCACTAATTTTACAATCATCTTAGTATCTTCATTTACTCCACCATCAACAGTTTGCAGAAGTTCCACATCATACACATGCGTGTATTCCCCCACCCCCTCCTCCAATTACTATATGTATCTATCATGAATGAAAAACAAATATTTTATAAATACATGTTACAATGAAAATAAATAGTGCTGTAAAAATTTTTCATGGTTGTATAAGTATACATGTGGTAGTATGAATAATGGGAACCACTAGATCTGTATAAACAGATAGATCATGCTGTTCAGCTAGAGTCGGTACCAATGTATGCTCCGTAGGGATAGAATCTGGTGGAGCATGAGTCGAAGAAGATGGAAATAAAATCCCAGAGGGAAGGAAGAAGAAGTAAAATAAGATGACAATGATGGATGGATGAATGTTGGATGGGTAGTTTGATCATCATCAGATATGGTACAGATGGATGAGGAGGCTTATATGTAAATGGTGGTGAAAAAATGGGAGGCCAAAATATCTCTTGTGTCCATAACGACAAACTAGGATCATCATGTGGGATGGATGGCTTGTTAGTGGGAGGGGAATGGTCTAATCATGTACACCGACTAGATCATCTAGCTCTCATACCCCCCCCCTCATACAAAAACCATGAGTACTAGGACCACTACTTGGTTTCTCATAATATAACAATTTCCTAATTGATGGATCATGCAAAAATCTTTAAAAAAATTAATCACATGACATTATATATTATTTAAATATATAAATTTGAAATAAATTACTCACCATAAGATCTACTGGTGGAATGCCCAGCATATTCATGCAATGATTGTTTTCCATAATTTGTTTCTATCACCACTCTTTAAATGGTTTAATTTCCTAAAATTGAAAAAATAGAATTAAACAGAAAAGAATAACTAATGTGTGACCCAAAAAAAAAAATAAATGAGAGGGAGTAGAGGGATTCATGGATAATTTAACTAACCATTGTTTTAGGTGAGCTTGAAAAAATATATAATGAAGTCAATAAATTGTAAAATATATACTAATGAAATTTAATTTTTATTATGATGGTTATTTACTATGTGTCATCAATCTATTAAAATCAAGGAACATTGATTCTACCATATTTATAAGTAGTAAAGTAGTTTTCAAAATGAAGAAATTTTTTAATTTCATTAGCTCAGGTTGATTATGCATGTTTCAATACATGTTTTGCAGAAGAATAAAAACCACCACATTCATTTCCTAGAAAATGTTAAAGATTGGTCTTAGAGTCATTAAATTTTATACAAATCACATTCTAAGAATTGAAATATTTACCAAGTAAGAACTTTGGTTTTTGTAGGTTTCAATACAGTTCAATTCCAAATTAGAAAATTCATTTAAAATAAATTACAACCAATATACTTTGAAAATTCACATAACGGTCAAGTTTGATACGATATATTTTTAAGAAATATTAAATTAATTTGAATAGTACCAAACGTAACTACCCAAGTCAAGATAATCCAAAATAATCGAGAACATGGATGGATGATTTTATTTATTTCCCACCACAACTTCTGGTTCACAGTCAACTCTAAATATTGAGCTGTTGGATTCATCAAAAGTAATAAATGGATATTTTCCGATGGTAGTTGGGATGGTTTCAATTCAATCACCACAAAAATTAAAAATATGTCATAGAATTAATTCAATAATGACACCAAATTCATTTTGAAGATAGTCTTGATATAAAAAATTTATTTTTCCATTAATTCTAATATATATGGTTCATTGATAGAAATTGTGTGAGTCATATCAATTACTCAAAATCCAAAATCATCACTAAATGTGCCATACGTCATCATCGAATCAAACCACTTACATTTCATCAGCGTGACTGGTCCATGAGAATAATAATCCAATATTATTATTTTTTCAATGAATTCGTAATAACCTATATTTTCAAATCGCGGTCTACTATCTAATGCACTAGAAAAATAGAATTTTGTGGTAGTAACCATAACACCATCATGTTGTGTTCTCTTGTTCTTTTGTCATTCAGTGATAATAAATATGTACCCATTGTTAACAATTGATTTATAGTCACAAACCATAGTATTAACACCAAAAGCCAACACTCTTATTTCATCAAAGACAAAGTCATCATGAAAACTCAAAACCTGAAATAAAAATCAATATTAAAATTAATTAATTATTGTTTTAATTATTTTAAATTGGAATATTATTACCTTCAATTTTAACCAACTAGAAAACTTATTGCTATGAAATGTATCCCTTCTTCTCATAGATAAAGACCGATGATTTATATATTTCATTGATTTATGTTCCCTGTAGATAAATATATGAATAGTTTAACAGATATTATATATATATATAAGATATAAATATACAATATATATACAATATCTAGACATCAAACAAGTAACAATTGAACAAAATTGTACAACGTGCCATCTCATGCTATTCAAGTCTTTATGTTGTCAATGTATATGATCCTGGAATTCCTCTTGTTTGAGAAAGTGATGGAAAGATGGGTTCAATTTTCTCATACTATTATTCTTCGTTTCTCATTGGAATGTTCTTTCTTTTAGTTAGATCAGACAAATACAAAGAGAATAAATCCATACATTCCTGAAACATGTAACCGTTCATGATAGAACATTGGGATGATTCCAATTACAGACATAAGACTTCAATGTGATCACATTTCTTTTAGTTGGATACATCCATCGAAAATAAATCAGTCCAATGAGAAGTATTTCTGTTGGAATATGGATAGTCATATGTAGAATGTATTTGAAAAATTATGGAGGAAATATTTTATCTAACTCACACAAAATTAATGGGACATCTGACAAAATTTTTAGCAATAAATACATGGACAACTTCTTGGTACAAAGATCTCTAAAAAATGGAAAATCCAAATAAACTCCACCCTTACATTATTGGAAAAAAATGAGGAATTTTTATTGGAATCGACTCATATAGAAGGATGTGATAATCACAAGTTTTCAATGATTTTAGGTTCCACTCTCTTTTGTTGAACTGTTTGGATATGTTTCCTGAATATACATAAGGAGATTTAATAGTCTCTAATACTTCTAGAAAGTAATTTATTTATTTTAGGTGTCATCAGATATGACTCACATTGATGTTTCCATTTATTTTCATAGATACGTGCAGGATGCAATTCTGGTCTGATGCCCAAATCCACGAAGTCGCACCGAGACCGTATATCATCTTTTTTTCTTTCCCTTAATAATAAAATAATTAAAATCAAAATTTCACATATTTTTTGTCAATGTGTGTTACATCTAAGAAATGAAGTAACAAATTGGTTGAAAAAATAGTCAAATCCAAGAGGATACTTGTCTTCTTCCAATTGTAAAAGGTTTCAGTGGAAGGATTTTTCTATTTCCATATTTCATTGGACCCTTCCCATTAAATTAAAACTAAAACGATGTTTCAGTCATCTAGATCGTGTATTCTTCATACAAATAAGACATTATAGGTTTCCCTTTGTTCTCCATCGAGACACCATTGCATAAGTAGGAAAATCATTGTTCGTCCACATAAGCGCAACACACATCTAAAATATGTCTCTCGAACATGCATTGTTTGTGCGCACAACCACATCCCAAATAATTTTGAACTCTTTTATTAAAGGTTTCATGTATAAGTATATATCATTTTCAGGATCGTTAGGGACATATATGAGTATATTTGTGAAAGTGAAATGTTATTCATACACAACCATGGGGGAATATTATAAATGTGTACAAAAATCGGCCATGTGATGTGGGACGTAATCATATGCCCAAATAGATTAAAACCATCACATAAAAGACCCAACCTCACATTATGCGGGTCAAATGCAAAATCAGGATATCGAGCATCAAATTTCATCCATGAAAATCCATATGCAGGGTGAACCAAATCATTATTAGTCTTATTTCTCTCTGTATAATCCTATTGCATTTTTTTGATATTTCATCCGACAAAAAAAGTTTCTAGAGTCTGAGGATCAATGGAAAGTGCTGCATTACTTTCTATGGCACACGATATGTTGTTCCATCAGATTTTGTCTTCTAGTGGGAAGTGCTAAATTTTATAAAATCATTTCATTCATTATTTTCCTCCCAGAATAAACTGTAATATTTTGGGCAAGAATGATTGTTTTTGAAAATAAAAGTTCCTCAACTAACTTCCTCGCCATATACTGGTTTGAGGGAATATCTATATCATCTGGAATAAATTCTTTCAAGAATGTAAGAATGTTACCAATGTCATTATTAGAAATCACAAGCATAGTTTTTCCATGAAACAATTAGATTAAAAATTCCAACTTTTTCATTTTACTGAATTGTCGATATACATGAGTCAGGGCAGCATAATTCAAATTTTTCACCCTGAAAATAGCATCATATTCCATAGACGCATTACGTGTGATCATATATAAATCTTCCTGGGTTATAATCCTTTCATTTTCAAGATGATAAATAAAAGGAAACTAGTAAGATAACAAATTATCCAATACAGTCCCCTCTTTTGTATCATCAATAGTTTTAGATGTCATTTTATCTCTATAGTGATACCAAACGAAGTAGTTTTCTTGAAAACCATATTTGGTTATGTGGTAGCTGAATTAATCATGGCTTATACAATGTCATCCCAACACTTGTAATAGGGGCTGTGTATATGACCACTATCTAAAGAATTGTGAAATGAAAAACCTAAATAGCTCTCAAAATTTTATTGATACTTTCTTAAGATCTGATCAGTTTCATATATCAAACATCTATCTGTTCCGTAAAAAAATTATAAAAAGTAAATTCATCAAAATATATTCAATAAGATTGATGTTTCACCAAAAACACATTTTGGAAAACTAGAATTGTTCACTTTATAAAAAACCATAATAGACATACTACTATATATGAGAATCATAATATAAAATACATTAAAAAAATATTTATAACAAAATATCCCTGAATAACTATACATTAGTGTACAAGATCATATACACTTGTCGAGGAGAATGATTCTGGAGTTAACTAAATTTTAAATCGAAGAAATTTTATATTTTACTATATCATTTGAGTCATCACATACATTTCCAAAGTGGGTGGGGGTGTCCCGAGGGTGTAGGGTGTATAGGGAGGTGGTGGGGCTATCAAGGGGGGGGGGAAGAGTGTATCAGGGGGGGGGGGTATCTAGGTTAGTCGTGGTGTCTAGGTGGGAGTTCTATAAATAAAGGTGACGAGGCTATCCAGGGGGTTCGGGGGTGTCCAGGGGTGTGGTGGTTTTCAAGGGGTGGTATGTTGTCGAGGGGGTATGGGGTGTCTTGAGGTGACCGAGGTGTTTAGGGGGTGGGAGGGGCTGTCCATTGGGCGATAAGGGGAGTCTGGGGGGTTGTTCGGGATGTCCAGAGGGTGGTAGGGTTGTCCAGGGGGTTCAGGGTGTCCAGTTGTGTGGGTGGACTGTCCAGGGGGTGGGCGGGCTGTCCAAGGTTGTGGTCGGGCAGTCCATGGCGGTGTTAGGGCTATCTAGTGGGGTCAGAGATGTCATGTGTCTATGTGGGGGGAGGGAGTCCGGTGGGATGGTGGGTGTCTGGGGGTGGAGGGTGGGTGTCCCAGGGGGGCAGGCTGTCCACAGGGGTGGCCGGGCTGTCCAGGGGGGGTCGAGGGTGACCAGGGGGTGGGGGGCTTTCTAGGTGTGGGGGGATTTTCTGGGGGTGGGCTGGCTTTCCAGAAAGTGGCGGGGGTGGTGGGGCTATCTAGGGGGGTACTGGGTGTCCAGGGGGCGGGTGGGTTGTCCACAGGGGGTTGTTGGGCTGTCCATGGGGGTGGTGGGGCTATCTAGTGGGGTTGGGGGTGTCTGGGGGGGGGGGGTCCAGGGGTGGGCTGTTTGGGGGGATGGGGTTGTCTGAGGGGTGGTGGGAATGTGTTTTGGGAAGGTGGATGAGCTTCAATGGGAGTGGGGGGCTATCCACAGGTGGAGGGTGTGTCCAGGGGGTGGGCAGGCTATCCACGGGTGTGGCAGAGCTGTCCAGGGGGATTGGGGTGTCTAGGAGATGGGGGAATTCCAAGGGTAGGGGATGTTTAGGGGGTATGAGGGGGCCAGGGGTGGGAGGGATTCCTAGGGGCAGGGTTGTCCAGGAGGGTATGGGGTGGGTGGGTGGGCCATCCACAGGGGGGTGAAAGTGGAGTCTAGGTGGTATGTTGTGTCTAGGGGGGCTTTCCATAGAGGTGGGGGGGTGTCCAGGGGGTATGGGGTGTCCAGGGGGTGGGGCGGGCTATCCATAGGGGTGACAGGGCTGTCCAGGGGGTCAGGGGGTCTAGGGGAATGGCGGCCGTTCCAGGGTGGGGGCTGTCCATGTGCTACAAGGTGTATAGGGGGTGGGTGACTATCCAAGGGGTGGCGAGGCTGTCCAAGGGGGTATGGGGTGGGTGGTCGGGTTTTTCATGGGGTTGGTGGGGCTGTCCAAGGGGGTACATAGTGTCCATGGGGCGGGCAGGCTAACCATGTGGGGGTGGGTGGGCTATCCATGGGGGTGGCAGGGCTATCCAAGGGGTTGGCAGGGCTTTCCTGGTGAGTGGGGGTGCCTAGATGGTTGTGAGGGCGTCCAAGGGGGTGACGGCTGTCCAAGGTGTGGGTGTGTAAACCCCCAAATAGGGGTAGTAAAATACAATCTTTATCCAATTGTTGCATGATTTTAAGCCTATTTTAGATGAACGAGATGACTATTAGTGTAAACCATTAATATCATACATATAAATCACAACACCCCAAATTGTATACACACCACCAAATATCATACGTGGATCAGATTTTATGAGACATGTTTCAATGGGACACAACTCATATGAGTATGAGCCTTGTTATATCATTAGGTGATATGGAGTTCTATAAATGTTAAATTTTTATGAGGTCAATATGGATAGTGGATTAGAACCTAAGTGAGTTTTCTTTGCAACGATCACTTCTTCTTGGAAGGGTAACAGTGAGTGTTGGTATGGAACTTCATGAAAATTCTTAACGTGTGAAAGAAACTATACATTGGTTATATTTGAATCCTATTTTTTGTAGAGTATCGTAGTGGAAATCCCAACCCCTCCCTGGAAATCCCACACCCCCACCCTTGCAGCCCCCACCCCCCTACACCCCCACCCTCTACACCCCGACACAAATAGCCCCCCACCACACCTTGACACACCCCCCCCCCAAACCCTGACAACCCACCCCCTATTCCTCAGACAACCAACATCCCCTCCCCCAACTGGACAACCCACCCACAATCCATTTGATATCCCACCCACCTGATAGCCCACACCCCCTTTCCCACATGGATAGCCCACCCACCAACACCCTGGACAACCCACACCCTCTCTAGAGACACCACACCCCCTCCCATGAACCCCCTGATAGCCCCATGGATAGCCCCCCCCCCCCACACCTGGACAGCCCATGCCCCCACCCCCACTAGACTGCACGCCCCCACTCCTTGGACACCCCATACCCCCTCCCACACATAGATAGCCCCAGCCCAGGGCAGCCCACCCCCTCCCTGGATAGCCCACACCCCTCCCCTACTCACCCACCTTGACAACCCACCCCCACCCCCACCCCCACCTGGACATCCCCTATATCCCCCACATGGACAACCCCTCTAACCAGGAAAGCCCACACCCTCCCTTGACACCCCACACCCCCTCCCCCACCTGAACACCCCACCCTAAACCCCTATAAAACCCACACCCATCCTTGGGGTAGCCCATACCCCCTTCCCAACAACCTTATATCCCCCCTACTACCGCTACCCCCTGGACAACCCACCCCCCACATGGATAGACCACAATAGCTGGACATCCCCCCTACCCCTCCTTCACCCCTATATTGTAATTTTTTTAAAATTATTTTATTAAATAAGAAATCTGAACTATCATACATTAGACATTTCATTCCAAACAACCCATTATATTTTTCAAAACATGACAAATTTAATTTATCAAAAATTGAAAAAAAAATCAATTTATCAAAACTTGACAAATTCAGTTTATAAGGATATGTGGGTTGCATTAAAAATTTCACTGGGAAAAGGTGAAATAAACTACATTGTTATTTACAATTAAAAAATTGGGTCAGCAACTTAGGGGGTGTGGTGGTGTCTAGGGGGGCTGTCCTAGGGTTTGTGGGGGTGTCCAATGGGTTGGAGGGAGTCTAGGGGGTGGGGGTGTCTAGGGGTGGTGGGGGTTTCTTGGGGTGGTAGAGATAGTGGTGGTGGGGGTGGGGGGGGGGTTATCCAAGGGGGTGGGGTAGTGGCTGTCCATGGGGGTGAGGGAATCCATGGAGGGTGGGGTGGGTGTTTCTAGGGGGTGGGGTTGGGGGATTTCCAATGGTGGGGATGAATTTAGGGTGGGGGAGGGGGACGCCCATAGGGTGGGGGTGCTCATGGGGGTGTGGTGTCTAGTGGGGTGTGGCGGAGGGATCTGTCCAGTGGGTGGGGGTGTCTAGGGGGTGGAGGTGTAGGGGTCGGGGGCTATCTATTCAGAGGTGTCCAGGGGGTTGGGGGCTATGCAAGGCGGTTGGAGGTGTCTAGGGGGTGGGGTGTGGGTGTTAACAATTCCAATCCATCATCCAACCAATTCCAAAATCCAAATAAAATTTTAAACAAAACTAAAGTTCAAAAAACATAAAAAACCACTTTACCCCCTGGACTATAAAAACCCCCCTAAACAAACCCTTTACCAGGTTTGATTTGTAGAAAAAAAACATACAACAAACCAAAGGGGTTGGTAGTCGAAAGGCATCATGAACTCTAATTTAGCCGAAATTAATACAACAAACAACAAAAAAGAGTAAGAAAAGTAACTAAGTAACACTTACTAATTTGATTTATAGGAATATATTTCTTTATGGAAGAAGGATCTATGTTTGGAAGGAGTTTCACGACAGAGAAGACATCAGGAGAAGCTCTGGATTAGGTCTGCAATCGGGCCGAGTTGGAGCTGGGGTGCTGGATATTTGGGGGAAAACATTACCAATGGTTTTTAAGAACCATTGGTAAAGTCTCTCTTTACCAGTGGTTTTAATAAACCTGTGGTATATCGTAGAGAAAATATTTATTTCCCAGTGGGTTTGGAAAACCGTTGGGAAATATTTAGCATCACGATTGGTTTGTTCAAACTGTTGGCCAATGTTTCCTTCGTTTACACTATAGAAACAATTTGAACAAATCATGGTTATATTACCACTGGGAAAACACTAGATTCAAATAGTTTATATTAATAATATATAAATAATAGAAATTTAATTAATTATTATCAATTTTACAATGAAATTTGTTTTAATAACTTCTCACACTATTGAACATTTTATATTTAAAACCTGTATTTTCATCGTGATGGCAGGATTAATGTTAAATTATTTTTTCCTAGTTATGTGATTGAAATTTTTAAAGTTTTATTCAATAATTGGATTCAGAATAATTTATAATTTCAATTATGGTGATATTTTATTTGACCAATATGATAACTAAATGTGATTAAAACTAATTACAGTGAATCAGAGAAAAATTAGTTTAAAAAAAGACTAAACATTAATATTTAATCCCCATATTACTTTTAAACTGGTAAAAAATCAATTTTATGTTAAACCTTCTACACCATAATCCATTTAATAATATTTTAACCACTAATGGAGCCACTTTGTAATTTAATAATATGGATGTAATTTTATTGTCCAAAAATTACAAGAAATCCAATCCTCATCCACTTAAAAAGGAAGTCACCCATCCTAGTTATTCACACCTCACAAGCACTCTAGATCACAGAAAATAATTTAAAATAATATCCATATATCCATAAGATAAACTTATAGGACAAAATTTTGGTATAAATCCATCCATAGAATCCCTTTCGTGGAAACCAGAATGAGTTACCCAAAGAAGATTTATCATCATTCCTCTAACTCAGTTTTTTTACTTTATTTACCCCATTAAAATATATTTTTTACATGTTTAAATATTTACAGAAATATTATAAATATACTATGAATTTTTTATTCTTCGTTTTATTCTTCCACTTACACACAGAACCATCTAATGTGCAAAAACATACTGTTTATGTGTATGGAAAACAAATTCCTTGTAACACTTTTTCGTTCATTTTTTCATGAACACCTTTCATGGTATATAACCAAGGCAGAAACATTATTTTTATAATATATATACTATAATTAAAATTAAATTTTTTTTATTCGTTAGAATTATTTTTTATGTAATCACTTTTGTGGCAATATTATAATATCATTTGTTGAAGTGTGGACTATCGCATCCTCAAAGTGATGTGATTCATTCATAGGAAAAATGGAATGTAAAAATTAGGATTTTAATTAAGAACATGTAACATAAATTACATATATATGATATTTATGGAATAATTATTTTTCTATAAATATTATATATCATTTTATTTATTACCCTTTTTAATATTAAAAAATATATATTGGCGGTTGTGGATGTGTGGTATACCACCTCCCCTACAATATGTTATATATTTTTCATTACAATAATTATATATATATGTATATATGATTAAATAACATTTTATTTATGATCTATTTGTCATTATAGAATGATATAATGTTACATACCTTCTTTCAATAATGTTCACAAAAAAACGAGAACATTTCTCTAGAATACGCAGGTCTTACAATCTACATGGTAGTAACATTGTTTCATTTTTCATGAAATAATTCTTGTATAGGGGGGTAAAGGGTGTCTAGGGGGTGGGAAAGCTGTCGACGGTGGTGGTAAGGATGTCCAAGGGGTAGTGGGGTCCATGGGTGGGGTGCTTTCTATGGGGTGGGGGATGTTCTGGGGGTACGAGGTGTCCAAGGGGTGGGCGGGATATCTAGGGCATGGTGGGGCTGTCCAGGGGGTACAGGGTGGGTGGGCGGTCTGTCCATTGGGTTGGTGGGGCTGTCCAGGGTGTACATTGTGTCCAGGGGGTGGGAAGGCTATCCATGGGGTTGGGTGGTGGGGGGCGGCGTGATATCCATGGGGGTTTCAGGGCTGTCCACGGGGGAGGAAGGGTTGTCCAGGTGGGTGGGGTGTGTCTAGGGTTGGGGGCGTTCAAGGGGGAGGGAGTTGTCCTAGGGGTGTGTGCGTCACCCCCAATCTAGTGTCATAAAATGAAATCTTTATCCAATAGTAGAATGATTTCAGGCCTATTATTGATGACCATGAATATTGTTGGTGTAATCCATGAATATCGTACATATAAATCACAAAACACCCAATTGTAAACTCACCACCAAATATCATTCATGGATCGATTTTTTTGATCCATGATTCGATGGGACAATACTTATGTGTGTATGAGCCTTAATATATCATTATGTGATATGGAGTTGTATGAATGTTAAATATATAAGAGATCAATATGGGTATTGGATAAGAACCTTAGTGAGATTTCTTTGCAACGATCAATTATTCATGGAATGGTAAGATTGAGTGTTGGTATGGAACGTTAAAAAAAGTCTTTACGTGTGAATGCTACTATACATTGGTTATATTTGATTCCAATTTTTTGTATTCTATCAGAGTGGAAACCCCACCCCTTCCTGGATAGCCCACACCCCCCACACCTCTGCATCCCCCACCCCCTACACCCCCCACTGAGATAGCCCTCCCACTCCACTTGGACACCCCCCACACCTGGACATCCCACCCCCTCCTACCTAGACAACCAACACCCCCACCTAGATAGCCACCCCCCATCCTAGAGGGATAGCCCCCCCAGATGGCGCACACCCCCTCCCCCATCAGTATATCCCACCCAACACCACCCCTATACAACCCACCTCCTCCCTAGACATCCTACAACCCTCTGAAACACCCCCCCCCCCCCCACATGGACATCCCACACCCCCCACTGGACTACCCCCCCCCCCACCTGGACATCCCACACCAAACCCCCCACCGGGATAGTTCATCCCCCATATAGACATCACCCCCACCCCCACTTGGACCCCCCCCCCCCCCACTTGGACAACCCAACCCCCACCCTTGACACCCCACAGCCCCCCCCCCACCCCCCCACCTGGACACCCCACCTAGACCCCATGTACAACCCACACCCCTCCTTGGGGTATCTGATACCCCCTCCCTCACATCCCTATAGCCCCCTACCCCCCTTGTAGCCCCCTACCCCCCTTGGGCAACCCAGCCCACTTGGAGAGTCCCCCGCACCTATACAACCCCCCTACCCCTTCTGCATCCCCCTTAGGGTATTGGTATTTAAAATCATTTTATTCATTATGAAATCCCAACTATCTTGCATTAGCCATTTCATTGAAAATAACCCATTTAATTTATCAAAACATGAAAAATTATATATATCAAAACATCACAAATTCAATTTATCAAAACATGACAAATTCAAATTATAAGGATCTTTTGGTCACATAGAAAATGTCATGGGAATAAATGGAAATCAACTACATTGTTAATTCAAATTTCAAAATTCGGTCAGCCACTTAAGAGGTGCGGTTTTGTCCAGGGGGGGTTGTCTAAGGGAGTTGGGTAGGGGGTGTTATCCATGTGGGTGGAGGGTTTCTAGGGGTGGGGTGTCTGGGGGTGTTGGGGCTGTCTAGAGATGGTGGAGGTGGTAGTGGTGGTGGGGGGGGGGTTGTACAGGGTGGGGGGGGGGGGGGGGGCTGTCCCTAGGGCTGAGGGGTGTCCAGCGAGGGTGGGGGTGGGGGTGTCTAGGGGGGATGGAGGAGGGGGTTATCCAAAGGGTGGGGGTGTATAGGGGGTGTGGGGAAGGTGTTTTTCAAAGGGTGGGGGTGTTCAATGGGGGTGGGGTGTGTCCAGTGGGTCGGGGGGAGGGAGTTGCCCAACCGGTGGGGGTGTTTGGGGGGTGCGGGTGAAGGGGATGGGGGTGAATGGGGTGGGGGCGACGCCATGGGGGTTTCCAGGGGGTGGGGGCTATCTTGGGGGGTAGGAGGTGTCCATGTGGTTGGGGGTGGGGGGTTTTCACAATTCCAATCCATCATCCAACATAAGCCAAAATCCAAAACCAATTTTCAACAAAAATAAATTTAAAAAAATTGAATCCAAACCTATTACCCATTTGCACTAAAATCACCCACTAAACAAACCATTTACAATGTTTGAAGTGTTAAACAAAAAAACATTAAACTAACCAAAGGGTTTGGTACTCCAAAGATAGAATGTACTCTAATTTAGCTAATATTAAAACTAATAATAGGGAAAAATGTAAGAACACTTACTATGTAACACATACTAATTTGAAGGATATAAATAATTTTATTTTGATTAAAGAAGGATCTACCGCTCAAAGGAGTTTTGTGGCGGAGAAGACATCAAGAGGAGCCCTGGATAAGGTCGTTAATTGGGCCGAGTGGTAGTTGGGGTACTGGGTATTTGGCGGAAAACATTCCCATTGGTTTTTAAAAACCGTTGGAATGTCACTCTTTACAAACTGTTTTGATAAACCAGTGGTTTATCATATATAAAATACTTATTTACCAATGGTTTTGGAAAACCATTGGGAAATATTTGGTACCACCAAAGTTTTGTTCAATCCATTGGAAAATGTTTCCTTCTTTTACACTATAGCAATGATTTGGAAAAACCGTTGGTATATTACCATTTGGAAAACAACAGATTCTAGTAGTGTATCAATAATATTCCAATAAAATAAATTTAATTCACTATAATCAATATTACATTGAAATTTTTTTTAATAACACACCACACTTATGAAATTTTTATATTTAAAAACTAGTATTTTCATCATATTGGCAGGATTAATTATAAATTATTTTCCCATAATTATGTGATTGGAATTTTTATAATTTGATTCAATATTTGGATTCATAATAATTTATAATTTATAATATTGTGATATATTTTTTTGACCAAAAATATAACTAAATGTGATTAAAACTAATTATAGTGAATAAGAGAAAAATTATTTTAACAGGATACTAAGCCTTAAACATAAATCCCAATATTACTTCGAAACTAGTAAAAAATCCATTTTATGTTAAAATTTATACACCATAATCCATTTAATAATAATTTTAACATTAATGGAGCAACTTTTTAATTTCAAAATTTGGGTGTAATTTCTTTATCCAAAAATTACAAAAATTCCAATCATCTTCCACTATAAAAAAAAGTCACCCCTCCCAGTTATTCACAACTCACAATCACTCAGGATCGCATAATATTTCGTAAAATAATATCCATGTATCCTTAAGCAAACATATAAGCCAAAATTTTGGCCCAAATCCGTCCATGGAATCCCTTTGGTTCAATCCAAAACGAGTTACCCAAAGGAGATTTATCATCCTTCATATTAATAATTTGTTTTACATTATTTAACCCTTAAAATATATTTATTGAAAGATTAATGATTTACATAATTATTATAAATATACTAGTAATTTTGTATTATACATTTTATCTTAACACTTACATAGAATACCATCTAATGTGAAACAATCATATTGTTTATGTCTATGGAAAACTACTTCCTTGTAACTCTATGTCGTTCATTTTTTTCTTTAACACCATTCATGGTATAGAAAAATTATAGAAACATTATTTTTAAAATATATATACTATAATTAAAATTAATTTATTATTATGTCATTATTTAGAAAGATATTTTATTATGAAATCACTTTTTTGGGAATATTATAAAATAATTTTTTGATGTGTGGACTGTCACATCCTCAATGTGATGTGATTTCTTCACAAGAAACAGTGTATGTAAAAACTATGATTTTAATTACGAAAATGTAAAATATATTACATATATAATATTTTTGGACTAATTAATTTTCTATATATATAGTATATAATTTTCATTATTTCCCTTTTTAATAATTACAAAGTGATATTGACAGTTGTGGATGAGTGGTATACTACCTCCCCTACAAGATGTAATATATTTTACCTCATAATAATTATAAATATATGTATATATTTGATTATATAACATTTAATTTATGATCTAATTAACATTTTAGAATAATATAATTTTATATTCCTTCTTTCATCGTTGATCACTAAAAAATGGGATCATTTCTCAAGAATACAGTTGTCCTACCATCTCCAGGGTAGTAACATTGGTTCATTTTTCAAAAAAATAATTCTTCATTTGGATTAAATGTATCAATTATGTATAATTATGATAATTATTTTATTATTATTATTATATATATTTATATATGATGAACCCATGGAACTTAATATGTCCTACCAAAGTCATTTTTTACACATAATCCAAATATGGTCAAAACCATCAATGTACACTTAATTGATATTTGTAGTCCATTAAAACATTATAACCAATGAAACAACATAATTATAAACATTAAAAAGGTTTTCAATTATTTATATAAATAATATAACATTATTATTCATGAAGATAATTACAAATGTTACAATTTAGACCCATGTTATAGGAGTCTTGCCCAACTTTTCTTTTAGTGACGCATATTCCATTTTCAGGACTTATTTATTTTTTTGGTGTATCTAATACCACATTATATATATTATATCATGAATTAATTTAAATTCATGGTATTTAAAACATTAATATACATTTATTCTATTATGAGTCTAATGATTCAAATGTTTCAATGTGTAATTTGACACTTTTGAATGTTAAATGATTATATTCTTCAATAATAATTTTATTGATATATCTATCGATTTTCAATTCATTAACATAAAAACCCATGGTTGTTACATATCTTCTACTGATGAATTATTTACAAATCTATATTATTTATTCAATATTGATATTTTTTGATATGTTATTTTTTTATATTAATTAAATAGAAAATTAAATATATAATGAATGCTATAGAAATGTAAGGCATGGATTGGGGACCATTGAAATTAATATCATCAATGCATCAACAATATCATTGAACGAATTCAATTGTGAAAACCCTTTGAGTTTGTAACTAGTATTTTTGAAATTATCTAGTAAAAGGTATATAATATAGAGTTTTTTAGAAAAACTATATTTTTTGTATATATTATGATTTAACAAACTTGTTAAGTGTCTAGATGGTAATGGTTTTATATACCTAGGAAACAAGACACCAAATAATAATAATATCTTTTGATGAGAAATCAGTTGTTATTATTACATTATCCATGATATTTTTTCATTGTATTTTTTTTACTGATCCATTTCATTCATATTTTATTCATTAAATGGAATTTGTTTTTGCTATTATCTTTACATGTTGATTACTCTAAATATTTTATTACTAATTTGATTTACTAATCCTTAATAATTATTTGAGGTCACCTAAATTTTCATCCCTTTCCCCATGTTGTGATGATGAAATCATAAAAGGAGATTCATGGATGGAATTTATTAGTAATACTAATATATTATGTTTTACTTTTTTAAAAAAATTTAATATGGGTATCCTTTGTGTAATATATTTTTATATAATATATAAACTAATCGGTCCTTCAGGATATGGATCCTTGTAATCAGGTAAATTTAATAATGCAGTACACCTAGAACAATATTTTGGGGTCGGGGTGTTACATGGTATGTATAATTTTATATTTCTAGAATTATAATAATACCATTAATAGAATATATTTCATTTATAAGTACTTATATATAAAATCAATGGCATATAGAGATTAAAAAAGAATCACAACGCTTCATGGAGGTGATAATTCACATGTATTAATGAATAATTTTATCATTTTTTAATACATGTAATGGTTTGAGAAAAAAGATTTATTATATTATCATAATGGTAAATATTTCATTAAAATAAAAAATAAAAATTAAATCCATCTTTTTAAAATAGTTATGAGAGATGGTGATGGAAAATGAATTACATTGGTTCGCGAGGTTGTTGTACGCCAAACACAAATAGGATGAATTTTTCACCATTGATGGAAAATGAGATAGATATAGGGAACGAAAAATCCTATTAAAATAAAATTATATTTTAGGCACAATTTTTATTGTTTTACCATGTAATAATATGATTTTAGGGATGTGTAATAAGAAATTAAAAATAAATTTTAGATTAAAAACAATACCATTCTTTTCAGTAATATCCTTTACAAAACACTTTAATACAACTAAGGGTGGTTATCTTCTTAAGATAAGGGACAAAGAATTTGTTTGAGGGTTATATAAAGGTATTTTGGTTGATCGTTGACCATAAAAATAGGATTTTTTTGTGAATAAAATAAATTAAGGGGGTCCCATTTACAGCATAATTGATGGGCACTCTGGGAATTAACCAAAAACTAAAATTAATATAAATAAACATTCAATTATAAATGTCTAAAGAGAGTTTTATTTATAATATAGAAATATTATATGTCAAAATACTATAATAAAATTAATTTTTCACTTTTTTACATGGCATTTTAATCTTATCATTTAGTTTTAACCCTAATTTAACCCAGGTATGTTTTACAACGACATTATCTATCAATATATTGACAATAAAATGACAAATAGAACATAAATGGACCATGGATGAAATTTTAAATCATAAAAAATTAATTTAGTTTAATTATATTTTTTATATAAATTTTATAGAATTTAGTAAAATATTATTAATTTTAAAATATTATTAATGTAAATTTTGACACTATTTATTACATTGACTATAATATAATAATAAAAATATCATTGAATTTTTTATAATACATTCCTATTTTTTCAATATCATATTGAAATTTCGTTGATGACATTAATTATCTCAAATTATATTAATTTTAATAAGTTTAATATCATTTATTAGATATTTCAATTTATAATATAACTACTCACTCAATGTTTTGAATGATTATTTGGTAATATTCCAACACATAAAATTTAAAATAAATTTAATTTATTAATATAAATATTTTATATTTCAAATAATTACTTATAGTCAAATATATCCTCTATATAAATCTAAATTTAAATTATTTTAGTTTTTAAGAATATGATATTGACATCTTAATATTTCCATTAAATAAAATATTATAAATTTCGTATTCACAAACGAATTTCGAAAAAGGCTATTTTTTAATCCATGAGTGATTATAAATAAAATTTACTCATCACATAATATATGTAACAGTGTTTGGGTTATTTTATTATTTTTATAATATTTGTTTTACCCTTAATAACTATTTTAGAAGATATACCGTCTCTCATGTTAATAATAATTACCAATGTTACTTCTCATATTAAAAAAATAAAAGGGAACTATTTAGTAATTGTTAAAATTATGGTTACAAAACTTATATAAAATTTTCAAAATTAAATACAATATAGTTTCATAAAATAATTGAGAATAAATCCTTTTGATGGGATAAGACAATAGGATGTTGGTGCATCTAGGAATCTAGAATAATAGGCTACACTAAGGTTCTCTCCATCTCACCACTTTCCATACTACAAAAATATTAGAGTCTTGTGGTGGATTTGGGCCTCGTGCTGGAGTAATGAGATTCAAGAATCTATTCCTATCATGTCATAAAATATAGTTTAATCATGCCCCCAATTTCTATCGGTTATGGTAGATGGATCTTCGAGAACCTCCATAGCATGGCCTCAATAATAATGTGGATGGTTTATTTAACCTGGTAAACATGTGTGGAGGTTTAATCATTAGTGAAATGTCTAGTTCAATTATATTGTCCTTTATTTGATTCTATGGAAATGAAAATTTGAGTATGTATGTGGATTTTTTTGTTTTTAATGGTAAGGAAACCTTCCATAACAACAACATCATTATCATTTTCAGTTATATGGACTCAATGGTGATCCCCATATCCTTAAAATACATGTCCCACACCCCTGGTCCATTGATTATCTCATTTGAAAATGTTATAGGTGACTTTTAAATGGCTTGATAATTCATCACACCCATCATGAAGGTATAAAAGTTTTGAATTTCTTGTTTCATGAGGATCTCATAATTTAGATCTTTGGTGTGAACTGGTATTCACTCCCTACCCTCTGACTGTATCTACATGGTTAGAGGTAACAAACACTTCTTGCACTTTTTTTGAAACCCATGAACTTTTTGTTATTATTTTTATCCCACTTCCATTACAAAAGAATTTATTTAGCCATGGGAAAAAAATATCACTATTTGTAAAAATACCAAAAATGTATACCAAATTTCAATATTAAAATTTTAAAAATTTAGTATATTTTTTTAAATATATTTTATAAAACTATTAAGATTTATTTATAAAATATGCAGTCCATTAAAAGGAGGGTAAAATAATTTTTTATTGAATTCATATTCAAGTGTAAAACTATATTTATTCATATTTATGCCTATAAAATATATTGGATAAATGTAAAAAACATTTTAGAAACATCATTAAACTAGGAAGAGTTAGTATTATTCATAAGATCCTATATAAAAATAATGTGATAACATTAAAATTAAAGAATAATATTTTGTTCATTTATGCTGTATGTGGCATATCTGGTATAATATCATAACTAGTGTTCCCAGTTAATGTCTTAGCGTGTAACATTCTACATCCCTTTAGTAAATTGATTTTTCATAATTGGATCTTGAAATAGGTAACTAGGGTTTTTATATTTAAAATTTATTCTTGAAATACCATATCATAAAATGTTTTAATAAAACATCCACATTAAATAAAATAAATGGATGTACAAGGGTAATTTTGGATAATGCTTAACTAGTATGCAGTACCCCTAGTTTCAGGTATATAAATCATTTCTTCATGTTTTTTTAAATTTTCTATCGTTTAAAGAGATTCCATAAAATGGAGAGTTTCTATAAAATATAGAGTTTCTATAAAAGAGGGATTTTATATAATACAAAGTGTTTCCAAAACATTGGGGGTTTCCAAAATATGGTTTGTTTCTATAATGTGGGTTGTTTCCATAAACTAGTGTGTTTCCATAAAGTGGGTTTTGTCCATAAATTGGGTTGTTTCCATGAAAAAATGTGTCTCCATAAAAAGGATAAAGGTGAAGGATGAGAGATATTTGGGGTTTTATGTGGTGTTTTGGGTCCAAAAGGAAGGTCACACAATCCATACATGGTTAGCCCAAACCATGTGGTCAAACCTTACGTAGGGGTAAAATCAAGATCCTATTTTTAAGAGATTACTAGTTTTAACTCTATATTTCATTTTGGATTCCAAGAGCCTTTATTTCTAGATTAATGATTCTTGATGGCTCGAGACCCCCCCCCCCCAAAATGTGTTGGAGACAACCCAGATCCTTCCCCTGGTGATTTCACGTCCGATTCTGGAGGTATGTCACTATTCTTTTTGGATTTGACAAATTTTCCTAGTTATTCTTAGATCATATTTTCTTATCTCCATTATTTCTCATATATGAACCTATAGTTGGTAGATCATTGTTTTTTGATAACAAATAATTCAATTTTGAGTCATGATGTTGGTAGGATAAGAGAACTAAGGCCGCTCTTGGAGAATCGACCTGCTTTTTTGGGCGTTCTTTGTCTGTTGTCAAAGTTTCATCAAATCCTTCAAGGTAGGTGGCTTCAATCTCATTTCCTCTTTCTATAATTGAGTGGATTTATATTGAAATGGATTATTTTTATGGTATTGATTTTGAAAATCCTAGAATAATTCATTTTGAGTGATTATTTTTGGTTTTTCTGAAATTTAGTGATCTTGGTGAGTAGTTGTGAAAAAGGGGGTTTAGTTTTAGAAATTTAAAATTATGATTTTAAACTATGGATTTCCCAGAATTTATAAATGGTTAATGAAAAATGGGTTTTCAATATAAATGGGTTTCAAGAAAAAATGGTGTTTTATGGAATGGTTTGGAATTGAAATGGTTTGGCATTGAGATGGTATTGACCATAATGGTATTCAATAAAAAAGTATTTTTATTGAATGTTTTGTTTTGTGATGTTCGTTGGGAATATATGGTGTGTTATAATGTTGTATATATGTGTCTTGGTTTAAATATGACCTTCTTCTTGGTGCCAAAGGGGTAATGGATCATAGTAATTGTATATACGGGGCTTGGTTGAAATATGACATTGTGCCTAGTGCCAAATGTTTAATGGAATGTGGGAAACAATTACCTTGTGAAAACTTGTAGATTGATTAGAAATCTCTCATGAGTGTGGAATTTGAATAACATAGAATTCATGGTTGGTTTCATGGGTTTGGGAAATTCTTGGGTTTGTTGATAAATGGATATTGTGAAATTGTTGTAAAAAAATTATGTTATTTTTCGGCAAAAAATATCTTACTAGGAATTTTTTTTCAATTCAACATGTATGCTTTTGGTAATGAATGGTTTTAGAGACTTGTTTATATTTAGTTATAAATTTTATCTGAGAAATTTTTTTATACAAACTATTTCGTATAATTGTTGCTAACTCTTCAATAACAGTGGTGTGAGTAGAGAATGTCATTGGGGAAACCCTAATGAGTTTTATACTCACCCCTTCATTAGAAAATTGGTTATTTTTTAGATGCTATTATCATAAATAAGGGAAAAAGTAATGTTTCACACATTATTAGAACTACCTCATGATGTTTGGGTTGTTCGGAGATTTTGGATAATGGATCTTGTGGATAATGGAGCCTTGAGGTCTTTTGAGAGTCTTGTATAGTCTAGACATTGTGTATTATGATACTTGGTTATTCTCATGATGGTGCTTACATGGATTTGATTTTGAGATAGATAATGTTGTTGAGTTTTCATTTATATTTTCATTTATCATATAGTGAACGTATGTATATGGTGGGTAGCTTTGTTGGTTTATTTAATAAAGGGTAAATCATCCCTAACATGTATTTGAAAACCATCGCCATTTATTGATATCCTTTGGAATCATGGGGATGTCCTTTAAGGCCTAGTAATGACTCGTTTTACACTCAATCCAATGAGAATTGGTGGGTCATTACAAATGGTATCAGCTTTTTCAGTCCTCACCAAACAAGTAGTAATTGAAGTTCCTTGTTTTGGAGATGAAATCTCTTCTTGTCTATTCCGTGGGTGGGAATCGTAGAAAGGAGTAGGATTTCCAGAAAATGAAATGTATTGCATAAAATTGTGTAACTAACGCTTTTATGCAGAACATCATGTTACCATGGAGTTGGGTAAGTTTGTGTTTGGAGACATTTGAATAATTTTGAAATATCATTATCATGGGTTTAGCCAATGAGATGACCATGAAATGCATTGTAGGGAAACGAATTCCCACTAAGAGTGCATACATCATTTCGAAGAATGATTCGTGTTGTGAAAAAAAGTGTTAATTTTTGAAAAATTGATGATTTTTTTAAAAATAAATGATTTTGAAAGAGTGAATGATTATCATATTTTTAGAATGGATTAATTATCAAAATCATGTGATGTGTTTTTAAAAATGGTCAAACATGGGAAAAATGTTGTTTTGGAAAACACTGATGTGATAGTTGATTTCATAGAATTTGAAATGCAAAGACAATATTTTCATGAGAGTGAGTTTGGAAGAGGTTGTTGTTAGATTTTAAATGGAACCCTATAGCCATTGTATAAATGATTCAGAAGTGGATGTTGAGAATTTTGTTGCACTCAAGCCATAGGTGAACCAATGGCTGGTCCAAAAGATCACATAGGATTGTCAAACTATTGAGTTAGGACTTCAAATGGATACCTCTTATATGATATTTGTTAATGATGAAAATATATATAGAGGAAGTACAATTGTTTACACTAGAGGAGTTTAAAACTCCAGCACAATGATGAAGAGGACATGGGGTACCAAATCACTATGTTTAAAATAGGAAATGATGCCTTCTTTGATAAAACTCTAAACTATTCTTAGTGATTGAGAATGGAGAGACATCATGTGTATATCTTGTGCTATAATTGCTGATGGAGATGAGCTGAAATGGGATATATCGATGATGATAATGGAAGTTTATGATGTAATCCTAGTTATGGTTAGGATGACACCATTCATGGATCAAATCCACTATTATAAGAAAATATTTAGTTTCACGATAGAGGAAAACATCAAGCATCTCTTCAGAGGATAGAGTATTGTAAAGAAAGTTGAAGAGAGATTTTTAGTAGCAATGGTGGGTAAAATATCTAATTAGTTGGAAGTGTTTACATTGGAATCAATGGAAGAGGTCGATGAAAATAGTTTTCTAACAGTTGGGGATCTATTTCCAGTTTTCTTTCCCAATAACATCCCAGGGTTTCCACATCTACGAGAAGTAGAGTTTAACATAGATATACTTTAGGAGAATAGTATTATTTCCAATATGTATTATAGGATAACACCAACAGAGTTACCAAAATTGAAAGTATAGTTAGGGGAGAGGGAATGATATGGTTTCATTCGAACAAGTATGTCCTTGTGGGCAGTATCAGTTTTGTTTATGAAGAAGGCGGATGAAACTCTTCAGTTGTATGTTTATTAATGTATGTTTAAGCATGTTACGATAAAAAATAGATATCCAATTCAATGCACTGATGATATGTTTGATCAATTAAGGGTATCTTAGTGGTTAATATATTGACTTGTGGTCATTATATCACTATTTGAATGTTCAAAAAGAGGATATTCTAAACACATCATTCAGAAGATGATATGGTCACTTTGGATAAGTAGTCATGCATTTTGGTCTAATGAATTCTCCTGCGGTCTTTATGTAATTGATGAGTCACAAATTTCAACAATATTTGGATTTCTTGGTTGTGGTGTTTGTAGATGATGTTTTGGTCTATTCAATGTGAAGGGATGATTATAAGGTGATTCTGGAAACAATGTTTCAAATCCTGAGAGATCATTGTTTGTATGACAAATTATCAAAGTGTTATTTTAGGAAACAAGAAGTATGATTTCTTGGCCTTGTCAATTTTGAGAAAAGTGTTTCTATTGATCATTATTCAATAGAAGTCATTTATCTCTTGGGAACCACTGAAGAATGTTTTCATGATACATCGTTTTCATGGTCTAGTGGGTTACTTCCGATGCTTTGAGCGTGATTCATCATGAATAGCTTAACAAATGAAATCTCTAAAAAAGAAGAATTATTCATTCCAATTAATGGACGAATATCAGAAGGCTTTCCTTGAATTGAATATTCAGCTTACATTGGTACCTATAATGATCATTCTAGAATCGAGATAGTGGTATGTGGTGTATTTAGATGCATCAGGATCACTATTGGGATGTGTTCTCATGAAGAGAGATCATGTGGTTGCTTATCGTTCAAGGTAGTTGAGGGTTCATGAGAATAACTACCCAACACATTATTTGGAGTTAGCTGTAGTCATCAATTCATTGAAAAAATGTAGATATTATCTTATTGGTAAGAAATTTACTGTGTTTACGGATCACCAAATCTTGAAACAAATTTTCTCACAGTGAAATTTCAATCATAGGAAATGTAGAAGGATGGATAATCTCCATAATGATCGACTTTGACTTTATCTACACACTGGTTAATGGAAATTCTATGGTGGATGCATTGAGTAAGAAGTCATATGCTCAATTGGTGAATGAATTTTCAGATGAATGGTAGTTGATGTCAGTCATACCAGATATGCATGTGAATTGTGAATACTGAGGTAATGTTATAGTTTTCTTTTCAGCTACGCTGATTCTAGATTTAGTAAAAATGATCAAATTGAACAAGCATCTGATGCAGAATGACTGGTTGTAAGTTCAAAACTCAATGGTGGGGAGACCATTGAAGGGTGGAAACTGGATGAGGGTTCAATTTTGTGTTTCATAGATATAAATGTTGTACCTATGGGTTTTTAGGAACAAACCCTTAATTCATACCAATATTCAAGATTTCCTATACATATAGGTACACAGAAGATGTTTAAGGTGTTGAAGGCGCAATTTTGGTGGAGTGGCATGAAAAGGAAGGTGGCTGAGTTTGTCTCATGGTGTATAACTTGTCAGCAGGTTAAAGCATAGAATTAGAGACCAGCTAGTATGATACAATATTTTCCCATCCCTATGTGGAAATGGGATTAGATAGAAATGTATTTTTTTTAAAGGTCTTCCACGAATGGTCTAGAAACATGATTCCACTTGGTTTATAGTAGATCATCTAACCAAGTCATCCAATTTCATACCTACTCATGAAACTCATATGGTGGAGGGTCCTTCAATAATCTATATCCGAGAAGTGGTAATGATGCATGGTGTACCAGAGTCGATAGTCTCATATATATATATATATAAGTGGTTCATGTCCCATTTCTAGAAATCCTTACAGCAATACTTTGAGAATCAGTTGACTATGACAACAGTGTATCATCCTCATATGGATGGGAAATCCGAGCAGATGATAAATACATTGGAAGACATGTTGTAGGCTTTTGTAGTGGATTTTGGTGGCTCATGGGTTGACCGTTAACCCATAGTAGAGTTCTTATACAATAATAGTATTCAACCCTCAATACACATGGCTTCATTTGAATCGTTTTTTTGGCATCCTTGTAGTTCTCAACTATGATGGGTGGAAATGGGAAAAACTTCATTAGTCTGGCCAAGGCTTTTTGAAGAAAAAATTGAGAAGATCCACTTGATTAGAATGAGGATGGAGACGGCACAGAGTCATCAGAAATCTTATGTAGATCACTTTCGAAGACCATTTTTGTTCACTATGGGTGATCATATATTCTTAAGGATTTTCCGAGGCTTATACATCATTACATCAGGAAGTAGGGAAAGGTACTTCCAAGATACATTGGCATTTCGGCGATACTGGAACATGTTGGAGAGGTGGCATATTGGTTGGGATTACCACCACAGTTTAGTTCAGGTAATAATGTGTCCATGTATCCCAATTGAAAAAGTATGACACTAGTCATGACCATGTGATCAGATGGGTTCATGTTGAGCAAGAACCAAATGTATCACTGATACGTATCCATGTGCGGATCATGGATATTAAAGATAGAATACTGTGTGGGAAAAGAATTGGCCTAGTGTGGGACTTATGGCAACATGGTCAGATTCATGAAGAGACTTGGGAAAGTGAAAAAGAAATGAATGAATAGTGGTCATAACTATTTTTTGGATAACAAGGGTTTTTTACAATCATGAGTTTTGAAAGACCAATTGTGGATAGAATGTAAAAACCACTATTTAGGGTACATAACACCTTTCGTAAGGTTATTTTAATGGTATGTGTTTGAGGAGTTTCCCTCAAATTGAGAGTTTCTATAAAATTGAGATTTTCCATAAAATAGAGAGTTTCCATAAAATAGAGAGTTTACATATTATAGAGAGTTTCCATAATGTTGGGTGTTTCCATAATTTTGGATGTTTTCATAATGTGGGTTGTTTCCATATTGTGGGGTGTTTCTATAAAGTGGGGTTTTTTTATAAATGGGATGTTTCCATAAAAAAATTGTTTCCATAAAAGGGTAAAGGTAAGGATGGGAGAGTTTGGGGATTTTATAAGGTGATTTGGGACCAAATGTAATGTTACACGATCCATACATGGTTGGAATAAATTCGCTGTTCAAACCTTGCGCAGATGTCAAATCTAGATCCTATTTTTCTAGAAGCATACTCATTTTTGCTCTATATATTTCGTTTTGGCTTCAAAACGCCCCTATTTCAAGATTAATCTCCCTGGAAGACTTGAGACTCCTACCTAAACGAGTTTCAGCCGACCCAGATCCTTCCCATAGTGATTTCGAGTCTGATTGTTGTGGTATGTCACCCTTCTTTCTAGATTTTTCATATTTTCTTAGATATGCTTAAATATATATATATTTTATCTCCATTATTTCTTAGATATCAACCTATTATGGGTAGATCATTGTTTTTCAATGCCAAATAATACAATTTTGAGTCTTGATATTTCTAGGAAAATAGTACTTAGGCAGTTCTTATAGAATCAACCCACTTTCATGTTTGTTCTTTGTATGTTGTCAAATATTCGTCAAATACATCAAGGTAGGTGGCTTCACTCTCATCTCCTATTTCCTGAATTGGTTTTATTAGTTTCATATTTGTTTATTCTAATCGGATTGGCTGATAAATGATTAGAATAAATCGTCTTCAGTGATAATTTTTGGTTTTTCTTAAATTGCGTGATCTTAGTGAGTAGTTGTGAAAAAGGGGATTTATTTTCATCAATTTAAAATAGTGATATTAAATTATTGGTTCTCTATAATTTTTAAATAGTTGATGAATAATAGCTTTTCAATAGGAATTGTTTTAAATAAAAATGGATTTTTATTGAAATGGTTTGGAAGTGAAATGGTTTGGAAATGAAATGGTTATTATGGAAATTGTTTTCCATAAAAAGGTGTTTTTATAGAAATATTTTTTTGGCATCATTTTTGGGCATATGTGATGTGTTTTCATATGGAATATACGATTCTTAGATGAAATATGAACCTATGAATGGTGCCAAAAGGGTAATAGCCCATGGGAATTGCATAAATAGGGATTGGTTGAAATATGACCATGTGCTCAGTGACAATGGGTTAATGGAACATGGGAAATAATTACCTTGTGTAAATATGGTATAGTGATGAGAACCCACTCATTATTATGGTAATGTCATTACGTAGCATGCATGGTTGGTTGCATGGGTATGAGGAATGGTTGGGTATTCTGATAAAGGCATATTGTGAAATGGTTTTAATGAATGTTTAGTTATTTTTCTGAAAAATTTTCTTATTGTAAAACTTGGTTTCAAATTCTCTTGTATGCTTTTGGTAGTGAATTGTTTTGGAAACATGTTTATATTTAGTTGTAAACTATTTTAAGAAATTTTTTTATATAAATTGTTTTATATAATTGTTTCTAACTCTTCTATCATAGTGGCGTGAGTAGGGAATTCACTGGGAAAGCCTACTGAGTTTTATACTCACCCCTATTTTGGCACTTTGTGCTCTTACAGATTCTATCTTTCGGGATAAGATCAAATGTAATGTTTCACAAATGTTTAGCACTACTTCTTGATGTTTGGGTTGTTCAAGGATTTTGTAGCCTAGATCTTGTGGAGCATGGAGTGTTGTGGTCTTTAGAGAGTCTTGTGTAGTCCATCCTCTTTATACATTGATACCTTATTATTATTCTATTATTTATTAATATGATGTGATTTTGAGATATATCAAGTTGTTGAGTTGTCTTAAATTTTTTCATGCATCCTATAGTGAATGTTTCGTTAGGGTTTGTAGGTTTATTAGCTTATTTTCTGAAGGGTAAATCATCCCCAACATGTATGTGAAGCCCTTGGCCATTAATTTCCTACATTTGTTGTCTTCGGGATGTCGCTTAAAGGATAGTATTGACTCATTGTACTCTCAATCCATTGAGAATTGGAGGTTCATTACATAGGATTCATTTAAAAAATCCATGGTCATAGAAGAGAAAATCAACTATGAAGTTATTATAGAGTTTGATAAAGAACAAGGACATTATTAAATAATCCTTCATAGAACAATAAATATATGACGGGTTATATGGATATCAATTCCCTAGATAGAAATGTAAACAAATAATTTTTTTTCAAAATCATTTTCATAATGTTGAATAATTAATTTAATTCTATGTAAATGAACATGAGTAAATATAAGTTTTTTAATATTATAGTTTCAACCATTCATAATTTTTTTTACTTCAATGGTATTCTTAATCCATTGATTTTTCATCTTAACCCAGAATTATATTTACTTTTTAATCTAGTAATTTATTTTATATTGAAATATCCAATTTTATATCCCTATGATTTGAACAAAAAACATCAATATGAAAGAAGGTTATACATTTTAATGGTGGATACCTAATTTCCTCTCCATTTTGTTCACCTAAATAAAAATTCCATACATTTCATAATTTCTTAAGAGCTTCATCAATGTATTTTTTTTTCTTTTTTTACAAATGAACAATGTAAAACATGGGTTGTATGAGTGATGGATGATAAAAGAACTTCAGAAAAAATATCCTATACCCACAGTTCACAAATGTATGTATAACCCCCAAAACCGAGGGTATGGGTTATACCCATGGTTTGGGGAACCGTGGGCACCAGAGGCGTTAGGATAGGTTCCTTACCTATACCCATGTTTTTTTTGAACCGTAGGCATATCTTTTTTTCCACCGTGTTAAAGGCTCATCTACACTGTCAAACTCTTATACCCACAGTTTTAAAACCCTGGGTAAAAATAATGCAAAAAAAGACAGCAGGTATTGAACACACGACATCACATGACCTGTAAATGTAATACAACGTAACACACCACATTAGTTATGCCATTTATATTAATATATATCTACATTTTTAAATATATATTAATCTTCGACTGTGTTGCTAAAAAACCACAATGTGTTATGAACCCACGTTTGACTAATTAAGGTTCCATCGCCTAACCAACCAAGCTACTTAGACTATGTTTATATGTATCTGTATTTATTAAAAAACATCAATCCTTCTCATAGTATTCAAAAAGAAGTCCAGCATGATTCAATACCTCGACCACTAGAAATTACATGAAACACCAAACCAACCAAGCCATAAGACGAATACATTTATGTATTTCAATAAACATAAATATATTAATTCAAACTGTGGTTATAGGATGGAAAACCATTGGTATAAGTTTTCCATCCAAATTGATTTTTTTCCCATGTATTTTTTTGTCACAATATGGGAATGATGTATCCATGGTTTTAAAAAACTATTGGTTTTGGACTTCAAAAAAAAACTCAATCCTCCAAATTTTTCCAAAACCATGTAGATAGGCCTTGAAATAAACACCTATACCGACGAGTTTACAAAACTGTTGTAATAGGACTTTGAAAAAAACTCTATCCATGTGGTTTTGGATAAACCGTGGAGATATGATTTGAATTAAACAAATACACCAACGGTTTTGTGGAAAATTGTGTTTATATTTGACCTATACCCACGGTTTTAGAAAAACGTTAGTATAGTTTCCCACAATATACATATACCAATGGTTTTCCTAAAATGTTGGTATAGGTCAATTTTCCAGTAGTGAATGTTTTTCAAAATCATTTTTTATGAAATATAATTTCAAACAATTTGATTAATCATGTGTTTCAGGAAACATTCAGACCAATTTTTTTTTAACATTCAATCAATGGTATTTTTAAAATACCATTAATATAACCCAAAATACAATATGTTAAAACCAGATATAAATAGGATTCATGATGTTCTCCTTCATTGTTAGCTTCATTAAAATCATATATTCTTCAAATTCATGTGATACGATAATGTATTTAATAAAATTAAAAGGTAATATATATTTTTTGAAAAAACATGAGGACATTAGTATAATAGGATTTGATAAAAACAATTCATGAAAAATGGTTTTATCGAGGTATAAAGTAGGTGTTTGATATTTCAGAAAACTATTTTTAGGATACCTGTTTATTAAAACAGAATAAGAACCAAAAATAAAAATATATTTCAGTAATTATTTTATGATTTTCATATGATATAGATAGAAATTTTGTTGGATATCGTCCTCCATCCATTTTCAAAAGGCGTTACACTATCTGAAAAATTTATACAACATTTATTCTACCAAATGTATATACATTGAATGATAACTTATGTTTATCCAAAATTCCTAATCCTTATGCTATCTAAATTATCCTCTAATACCAATAATAAGGGCCTAACCATAAAAATTACATAATCATATGTTTTATTCAATACATAATTTTTTTAAATTTTTGGATCTTTTCAGGTTTATAGTTTTAGAGAATTAGAAAAAAATTTAAAAATTTAAAGCCATACATTAGATGTCAACACTCAAATTTGGTATGAATTATTTCCTACAAAAGGAAACCCTGTTAAAATAATACATGATTTTATTCATTTAAAATCATCATGACTATCAACAATAATCTTTCCATAACCTTACACATTATTAAATCTTATGAAAGACATTTTAATTCATGGGATAAATAAACTTAGTAAGAGATACATAAATATGTAAAATGATTAGTCCTATTAAAACATGGAAAATCATTAATAATATATTATAATATATTATTTTTCAGCCTCAATTTGTAGTACATATGTTCCATTAAAAATAATATCATTACTTACCCTTTCTTTAATCACTAGATTACTATAAAACCCCTATATTGCATAGAAAAACATAAATGTATCAGTGGTCCAAATTATACTCAAATTGATTAGCCATGGGATCAACATACATACATTAAAATAATTAAAATGTAATAACCATGTGGTCAACATTTATACATAATTAATTTGTAGACTATCCTAGAAAAATTCATCCATAGTTTATCATAGAACCACCCATCATTGGTTTATCATGAAACCACTTATCATATTTCCATGTAATATTATATATTCACAACAAATAAAAAATTATAATTTTCAACATTTCACTATTAAATTTTCATCATCAATCATAATAAAATATTTAAATTTATAGAAATAATCAGTCGATTTTTTAAAAACCAATTTAAAAATTTTAAAAGATTTTTTTTAATCAATGTTTCTTATTCCCCTTCAAAAAAATTTATTTTTAGGACACATGAATTTAAATAATTTCACAAAAATAAATATATCATATTAATAAATACATTAATGGTTTTATATTTCAAATGGTATTTTTATACACCTTATATAATATGGATGGTGTATAACACAAAAATATGCATCAATGAATGAAGATTGAGATGAAATCCCTTACCTTGAATCTGACTCATCTTGAAAAATATTTATCTTACTGAATAATAATAATAGGTTAATTATTTAATTTATTTATAAAACATATAATGTTAATTATACCTTTTATACTTATTATTATCATTTTTTAATAATTACTTAGTTATTTATGTTCATGTCAAATTGTTTTCATGATATTCAGTACACGAGTTGAATATGACTTTCATATGATGTTTATAGAGAAGTGGATAAATAGTATATAATCCTTAAAATAATAATCATGAAATATTAAATTTTTTTGTTATAAACTATTTCATTAAAACCAATCATTGGTAAATGGTTCTGATAAACGACACAACGATATGATCAGGGAGATGGTAGGTTGCACATACACGTGAGTAGCTTTTCGATTTTTTCAATGATCACAATATAAAAAAGATATCATTTTATCATTATAAATTTTTATTAAAATAATTAATATAATATTAATAGTTTAAATATGATTATATATATCATTCACTTGATGTTATGAAAAAAACATAATTTATTCCCATTGTATAGGTGATAATTCATGTGTATGCATGAATGAAATTATCATATTTTTATGTGTAATGGTAATAAAAAATGAGATATTATTATATTATAATGAAAAATAGATAATTTTATCATATATATGAATTAAATCCATTATTATTAACAAACATGATATACAATTATGAAAAATTAATGACATCGGTTTGTGAGGCGGTAGTCCGCCACACATGGATGAAGAATTCTATTCCCATTTGATGAAAAATGAGATGGATATAGTTCCTGGGAGAATATTAATAACATATAACTGTTTTTTAAAATATTTATATATTATTTATTAATTATTTAAGGACGTGGGAGAATAAATTGAACATAAATAATTGATTAAAAACTATACATATATGTATGAAAATCATCTTTCCCTACCAACTTAAGACCACTAAGGGTACTCATGTTCATTAAATAAAAACTCTAAATCACGCGTAGGGATTATAGGAAGGGTTTTCAGAAGTTAATAAAATAAAAATAGGTTTTCAATAAAGAAAAAATATAAGAATATGTTCCCTTTTAAAAGAGTGGTAGTGGGTACTCTTTGAATTTATCAAAATGATAAAATATTTAAAATTACAATTAAATTAAAACTAGGTACAATGTGAGTTATTTCAATGATATAATGACTACGGCTCTAGAAAAAATGCTTATTTTTTTTTTATATTATAGCTTACATAATTACCCCAATAATTTTGTTTTAACCCTTATTTAACCCCTTTAATTCTAACTATGCCAACATAGATTTTTATGTTTTAAGGGTATATATAGTTACAATAAATTTCCAAACAAACCCAAAATGGATCATGAATGATAGTATCAACCTTATATAAATCATATGGAATAATTTAATATGTTTATAGATTTTCAATCAATTAATAGTATATTATTTATTTTAAATTAACAGTAATGTTAAATTTTACACTATTCATTACATTGACTTTTAAACAAAAATAGTACAACAATATATCTTCCAATATATTATTTTAATACATCATTATTATTTATATATAATTAAAAAGTTCATGCATGAAATTAGTTATCTAAAATTATATTTATTTTAATATTTTTAGTATCATTAATTTGATATTAATAATTATAAAATAAAATGTCTAACACTTTTGTCAAATAATTTTAGGTAAATACGTCTTCATATAATATATATAAAAATTATTATGATGAATATAAATATTCTAGATATATAATGAATAATTATAGTCATCCATAACTTTTTCATGACACCATTTTAAAAATAATTATTTATTAAGAATATGATTGAGACATTGTTTTCTTTTTTATATAATATATTATATATGTAATATTAAAATACAAAAGAAAAAAATTGAAATATATTCACTCAATGAGTGATTTAGGAATAAATTTTCTCATCCAATAATATTAGGACATCATTATGGGTAGTTTTATAATATATATTAAATTATTTTTATCCATGATTACTATATTTTTAAAGAATTTACCATATTTCGTGGTAAGACAAATTAGAAAAGTTACTATTCAAAAAGGTAAAAAATAAAATAATATTATTTAATAAAATATTACCATATAATTACTTATTTGGAATCAATTTTTCAAAATCCATATCACATTATATTTATAAACAAATAAAAAGTTAATATCATAGACATGATGAAACATCTATTTTTTAAAATAAAAATGTTCCAAAGATTGAACTGTTTTTATATGTAATTTCAGTATCAAATTGATTAAAAGGAATTAAATATGAATTAAAGATTTATAATTTAAAAAATTATCTTTTCAAACAAATTTAAAATATTATTAAAATATAAAAATTATTTAGATGAAAAGTTATATTTCAATTAAAATATAGTATTATATAATATTCAGAATAAAGGGAACATTTCAGAAAAATAAAAAAAATCCAAAGTATGTTTTGATATTAACATATTTAAAAATTGAATTTTATTTTTTTAAAATTAAAATTATAAATTTTTCAATATTTATTTTTAAAACAAGTTTTCCTTTCAAAGGGAGTAATACTGATTTTTTAAAAAATAATGTTTTAAAGAGTAAACATATATTTATTCTTTTGATTTGTCTATCAAATATATTATATTATTGTAAAAACATTTTATGAACTTTAGTAAGAATAATATAGTTTAAACTATTCATTAAATCAAATATAATGTCAATTTGATAACTTTTATTTTAAATAATAATATTTATTTATTGGTTTAAGCTCGTTGTTGTGTATTTTATACGTTATCTGACATAGTGATTCCTTTTAAAAACTATAGTTTTTATATTAATTACAAGTATTAGTATAAATAAATGGATGTATAATTTATTTTTTATTCTAGAATTGTAATATATATATATTTATTACATTATTAATATACCAACTGATATTAAAAGAATATACTGAAATAAACACATCAATGTTTTCATATTATGAATCATGAATATAATTAATAGTGATATAAATATTACATTTAAAAATGATTTTATAGCATATATTCAAATGTAGTTGTAATTTTATAAATATATATCTTTTTATTACGGAATAGGAATCAACATTGAAACTTTAATGCATGCAATTAATAATAAAAATCGCGAATTAAAAATGATTATAATCTATATTAACCAAATGATTGTAATTATAGATAAAAAATTTGTAATATATTTGAATTTTGTTTTTAAATATATTATTATGATAATTTTTATGTAACATGAGTTTAATAAAGTTTTTGGATGTCTATATTAATTTTAAGGGTGTTCTATCTCAATTTCCAATCAATGCATAATTTTTTAATTTATGCACCTAATTCCATTTAATGGGATTATATATATATAATTTAATATATAATATCATAAATTATATTATATTATCTCATATTTATGTACAATATCATGCCTTCATAATCAAGGGTCTTTCATTAAAATGTTTACTAAGATGTAAAGTGTTTTCCAAACACAACTTCTTTTCTTTCGTAATATTAATTGCGTTTTACTATAGTTTTCAAAGATTTTTTTATAATATTTTAATTATAAATTTATATTTCATTACATATTTCATGTCTAAAAAATTATATTTATGGTTTTCTTTCTACATAAAATTTGGTATTGTTATGAATAAATACAATTATCTCCAAATGAGAACTTTTCCTTACATATAAAAATTATTTTTCATTCATGTGAATATTTTATTGATCCACTTCAATTTTCCAAATTATACTAGTTCTATATTATTGAATATATATTATTTAATATTTTATAAATTTTTTTTGTAGAATATTTCACTTTATCTTTTTTTGAATGGTATTTTAAATTTAATCTTAAACATTGTCTTTCTTGATAATTGAAATATTATTTTCTAAAAATTATTTTAATGTTTGATTAAATATTTAAGAAATTAGTTTTATGAATCTACCTTTTCATGTTTTAAGATGTGTTTATAAATTATTTTTAAAGTTATTTATTTTGAAAATAAATGAAGTACTATTATATATTTCAAAACAAAAAATAATCATTCATAATGGAATACTTTATAATTAATGTGATAATAAAGGATCTTATTTTGATGGATAATGTTAGTGATATTTTTATGTATTTTAAATGACTTTTATTAAAATTATTTTTCATTTTTCAAAAATATAAAAAAACATTTTTAACTTTTGATATGCTAATTTTTTAAATTTTTTATCAACATCAAAGTGTTTCATTATTTAATATTGAATTTGTAACGAGTTTTACTATAATTTCATAACCATAAAAATTCGTTCTTTTTTCAGTGTGAAAAATATAATAATTGAGAAATTGGTGTTTTTATCTATGTTAACATCTATTGAAACTATTTATGATATACTAAGGATATTGTTAATAATTCATCTGACATGATTCTCTAGATAATTTATGGAATTATATTGGAACTATTTTTTGATAATATTATCATTTCCATCATATAATTAAGTGACGTATGATGTAATAATGATTAAATGTTATATTGGTATAAATATATAAGAATGATGATATATGGTACCTTTTATATATGTCCAAATAGTCATCATTTTCTTATTTCTCATGTGAAAATAATGTTTTGTGTGGAAATGGTCACTTTATGATTTGTTCAATACGAAATTTGTGAAAATGATCACATATATCATTATTCATTAGATGGTTTGAGGATGTAATCACAAAAAATATTTCATGTGATTATTAATAGAAATGACCAAAAATGTATTTGTTCAATTGATGGTGAATGTTTATGAATAAAATAATATTTTATCTCATGATGGTGTGTACAAATGTTTTTAAATAAAATTTCTTTCATAATTGTGAATGTACGTGATGTAAAATATAATTTCTCATAATACCGTACATATAAAACATTATAAAAAGTTTTTTCGTATGATATTATATGGATATAATCCCATTTTGATTTTTCATCATTATTTTATGTGGATATTACCACATCCTTAATTATTCACATGATTAGTACTCAACAAGATTGCAGTTGAATTTATTAATAAAATATAATGATTTATTATTAGTTTTTTTCTTCTATATTTTAATTTAATATACATATGAGTATTACCTATTTATCTTGTTTATAATCTATAACTCTTACTCCATGGTACATTTTTTGTTCAATTGAGATTTTATACTCATTAATCAAAACATATATAAAACTCTTATTATTCTATGTTCTTTTTAATATTATATGTATCCCTTTTTTGTTATATATCATATGATTAGGATCAAACTCATAGTACATGTTTATAAGTTCAATTTATTTATAATTTGAGACCGAATCATTATTAAATCATCATTCCCGAGATAATGATGATGACGAAACCCTATTACAATTATAGAAAAGAGTATATAGTTGTTTGGATGTCAACAAATATTCTGATGTAATATAAAACATGTTTCTTATAAATTTGTTTTCCGAATATATTAAAATATTAATTATATATATTTTTTGATTATTTTACAGTCCTAATATTTATTGTATGGAAATTAGTTAATATAATGAGTTTTTTTGAGTTAACCCACATGTCATGAAGTCCTATGTGTAATAAATCTGTTTTTACCATTGAATCTAGGGGTATGGTTCTAAGGAACCAATCTTTCTGTGTTCATATTTTTTAAACTAGATAATTGAGAAAATTTTATTTTGTTCATAGTGTTTTATTATTTTTAGTTCCCTATATACATTTGAATTAGATATGAGAATATATTTTTTCTTTTCTATAGATTGAATTAATATCAAGGCTAAAGATCATGTTCACTAGTGTACATTTCTTTGATTAATAAGGTTTCTTTGTATTTTTTTGCATAAATAGAGTATAATTAAATTCATTATAAATAAATAATTTTTATAAAATATGTTATTTAATTATTTTTTAATGTACAAAGTTTATTTTTTAATCCCATAATAAGAATTATATATACTCTAGAATTAAATTAAAACCCCACATTACCATTAATTTCATACACATATTATAATTATAACGGTAACAATAATGTACCTAAGTGAAATGAACCAATTTCATGAATAATTTGGCCTATTAAAACAACAAACCAATCTGTCCAAATTGACTAATATTGAAACTATAATCTATCCATATCACCCTTTTCAACCTAATTTAGCTAGACATGATGCAATAAAAAACGAGTCTCTGAATATGAAATTATATCTAGTGATGATACCACTATTAAATCATAATTAGTAAATAATATCCAATCATGGAAGAAAATAAATTCTCACCATATCGTGTAATGGAATGATATTCACATCGGTTCATAGTCTACATAAAATAATTACAAGGTAAACTTAACTTCTCCAATGCATCAAATATACTATGAATCCCAAATGAAGGTATTTATTTTAAATTGTGTATGTAAATTATTTTAGTTTATGAAAAAAATATTGTAAGTGAAAATATTTGTATGAAAAATAAAATAAAAACAATTGTGATGTGTTTTAATCATGAAACCTATAAAAAGATATTTTAGTTAAAATGAAGAGACATATTTTTGACATCATCATGGATATGATATTAGTAGTAAATATTTTAAATTATTATTTGATGACTCACCTCAACTATATTTACCTTTTGTTATTTTTAAATATTGGTGTCCTCATAAATCTCATATGAAATATAAATTTGGTTGATGATAGTAATTACGGGACAATAAATCACTATTAGGGAAGCATTACCCACTATAAGATCTACCACAAAATAATATTTAATTTATCTATGAATATACTTTCTTTTAATGTCTCTTGATTTTTAATTTCATTGGTTTGTTTTTAGATAAATATCAGAGTTTTTATTGATTTTTATGAAGGTACATTATTGTTTCATGGTTAGGGAAAATCATGGGGTTTATCAAAGGAAACAGAAGAACTAAATTTCATGTAACAAAGTATGGAAGAAAGTAGGATTGTGATTATGGTAAACCATTTTTTCTTTTCCTTGTGACGTGAAACATGGGATAATGGTTTTCACATGATTTGTGGATTGTTCTTAAAATCATGCATCAAAAAATTGGGCAACATCAATTAGTATGTAATGGAGAACACTAATAGTGAATAGTTTTTCAAAACACATGTCAAAACCATGCTCATGATAATTAAATATATAAAGATATCTTTAATTAAATTAAGGAGAAATATTTTGTCTCTCTCTATCAGCCTCATAAAATCACCACAGTCTATAGGTCATTTTATTTTCTATATTAATTGTCTCTTGGTGATCAATTATAACAGATACTATTGTGTTTGACCAATATATTCAATGGTATGTCTCCATTATACATCATTATTCTCCATTATTCTATATATCTAATCTGAATCATGATATAGAGTGTATATCATATGTTTATTAACCACATTTAATATTATTTTGATGATCTAGTAATATTTCAGTATGATTGGTCATTTAAGGATTTGTGATTCCTTGGATCTACGTTAATACTTGTATGAATATTTGTGATCATCATGGTGAGTGTTATATCCATTTTATCTATTGACTATAAGATTGTAGAATATAAATTTCATCTTATGGTTTTCTCAATTTATTATATCCTCATGATTTTCTATTGAATCTAATAATGTTATATGTAAATCTAGTGAAATTATTTGAAAACAAGGTGTTTTAGGTTATTGGTTTTATCTAATGTCATTATATTTTGAATTACACATGATCAGTAAAATCTAAATAGATATTTCTAAACTATTAATTGAATGATATATGATTTTTTCATGTTTTTACATGTGTTTTTCAAATAAAATGGTCGCCCCTCCCCCTTTTTATTTGATATATAATTGTTCATTTCATTACTCTATTATCTTGTTTTTGAAAATGGTTTTTCAAATCATGTACTTGGTTTGAGAAAAAGTTTTATTTTATTTTATTGTTGAAATGTGACATACCCATTAGAAATTATTTGAAAATGTTTTTTCAAAGGATACTAGGGTACTTAAAATGTAGAATGTATGAGGAAATATTTTCCTACCATCACATGGTAAATTACACATCATGGTACTCAATTACTACCAAAGTATTTTCATTGGGGATTAGTTTATATTCCATCACAGGGGAATTCAAATATCAGGGTCCTCCTTTACATTTTAGGTAATTTTTTTGAAACCAATTTAGTGAGTATGAGTAATTATTGGTCACTTAATGTAAAGATCCTAGAAAGAAAAAACCAATTATATATGAGGTGTACATCCATTTTTCTATACATTGATGTAGATTTATGATAAATTCATTTTAAATGAAAAATTCAAAATGTTAATGTGAATTGATAATTTCTTTATTTTAATTTTTTCATTAACTAAGAAAATATTTATTTTTTATGTTTTTTTAAATAATCAATGTTTTATTTCTTCCATTATATACTCTTAGAAAGATAATGTATTTATTATTTAAAAAAACTAACTGTGGAACACTTTTTTTATCTCACTTGGCTGGATTCTATGAAAAAAAACATAGAAAAGTATCTATTGAAATATATTTTTTTATCTCATCTATGAATAAGAAAGGATCCATAGTGAGGTAATAAGTATTTTCCATATCTTGGTTTTGGAAAAGGGAAGCGAGCTAGTGGGGATATTTCTCATGTGAATATAACATGATGACTAAAACAACCAGGAACGATCTAGAGACACAAAAGAAATCATTTGAACTGCTACATACACAACAATATGCTTACTATTAGTGAGGTTATAAACCATTTTTGGGGAAATTATAACCATATTATCAATTCCTTAATCCAATAATAAGAAAAAAAATTATAATAACATTGATAAATAATAAAAATGACGATTTATTGCTATATGATGTCTAAGGGAACAAATTTCATATAAATATAAAAACGGGATACAATTTTTTAAATCGAAACCATAATATATAATTTAAATGTAAATAAATAAATAAAATTTTGAGATCTTTATGAAAATATACTAATACCACTATATCTCAATATCCTTAGCTCAAACATCATCCAATAACACTTATCCCATTCACGGAACCTTATACATAAATTCATCACATGCATAGTGATTCCCATTAATAGTGTGATTAATAAAACCTAGTATGCACCAAAAATTCATCCTTAGTAATTGCGAACATGTTTAACAGTTTTATTAAATGACAAAAATAAATGTGTAGGATATCATATAAACAATGTTTTGAGCACTTGTGTGCTAACCATACTGCCACAATCCCCAATGATAGTGTTATCACATCTATGTTAGAAGGATAATCATAGGATATAAAAAATGATCAATAAATTTACATATGAATCATAACTATGGATTTTATAATTGTCGATCAATAGAATTGGGTCAGGACTCTGGGACATCTTACCCTAACTACATCATGTATCAGGTCTTCTGGTCCTTTTACCCTGTCTTTACATTGGATGAAAAGTCCTAGCTTTCAAGTCCAAAATGTCACTTCCATTGGCCAGACCTCTAGCATTTCATTCCCCTACCATGGATCATGTCTATAATCTCCATAGTCATATGTTATGCACACTCCCCACTAAGGGATAACCATATAAAAATTATCTATATGTTTTGGCTATGAAGGAAATTCCTCCAAAGTCATCATAACAAATATAATAGGGAATATCATTAAAAATCCTAAAAAACAATCATTAAAATTAGTATTAATAAAAAATCTATGTGATCATTATCAAAAATGAAATAATGTGAAAAAAATATCAGAATGTTATTATGTATCATAAACCGGTCTCAGGGACAACACGCATCCTCATATATAATTCTGATTAAGTGTAGAACAAAAACAAGATATTATAATAATAAAATAATGGTAAAAATTAGAAACCTAATCCCTAAATAATATGGAACTTCATACATCATGAACATTGATTAAGGCCTCATATTCTCAACATGGGATCAACGGATATAACTACATTTAATACCCATAGGAGTTCACACATCAATGATACATAAATCAGGATCTAATTCATCACGAATGATTATTAGAGATGAGTATAAATTAGATTCCACATTAAGAAGGGTGGTTTGTGAACCATATAACTTATGAATTATTCTGATAGAAATAATTTCATGTTATGTCAATGAAGAGGTTTTTAATTCCCCATATCTATTATCTATTCAAGAAAAATCAACAATAATGTTACAATAATATATGATAACATCTGATCTAACAAGTTATAATCAATCAATAATCAATATGTCACTACAAATGATCCAATAAGTCACTCCATAAGATAAATATCAAAAAAGGATTACTATATTGAAAAGTAAATAGAAATAACCATCATTCATGATGGAATATAGCTTATGTCAATGCACGTATTGTTGAAATGTTGAATCCATTATTATTATTTATATTTTTTCAAAATTAATTTTTAGTTGGGATTGGGATACATTGATTAAGAAACTACACATAATATTTACTATCATTCTCTAGTGAAAAAATTTAAATCATGAATAAATTCAATAAATGAAGGTGTTTTCATCATAAAACAAAATTCATGGTTATAAGCATTCTTGAATCCATCAAAAGAGTTATTTGGAGGAGAGTATGTTTTCATGAATGGCCTAAGGTGTCTCAAAAAATGGGAAATCATCATATAAAAATAACCGTAAGAGGAAATTTACTATAAATGTTTAGTAAATGAGAAATTATATTTTTAATTTCATCAGTACATGGTTTATTTCATTTTTAGAAATACTATAATCCAATTTTTTTCAATTTCATCGATTATAAAAAGTCAAACTGGATTTTTCAAATGTTATACAACTATGTTTTTGGATACGATATCTTTCATCAATATTATACAAGTCTGGATATATAAAATTTATAAACATAGACCTATGATATTAATAAAAAAATGACCCAATAAAACTTATTACATGGTTTCTAGGAGTATCTACATGGTTTTTACAGACCATAATCAGACCATGAATTTTTAAATTGCCACTATATTAATCTAAAACCATCATAAACACCATGATCTTTATGAAAAACACTATAAATAATAAAAACATAGGAAAAAATGCTTAAATCAACCCATAACACACTAAAAATGATAATGTTTTTGTTTATTATATTATAAACATTTAATTATACCTCTTCCTTAATTTATGTCTCCTATAATCCTACATGATAAACTCATGCCACTATGCTCGAGCATATATTTCCCACTATCATTTTTGCAACATGATTCAGTATTTACGCCATAGAATCAAGTAAATTAATATTGTTTTAATGGACCAGATTATCTAAAAGGTATGCTTTTTATATAGTCTTTTTTGGAAAAATATTGATTCTTAATATATTCAATGGGTTCATGGGTGTTTTTTGGGACCAAGTAGATCACGAAGACATGAAAATTAAAGAGTTTTACTAAGAAAAATGGTTAGTAGAATCCATTCCACCTAGACCACATAGTTTTCCTAAAACATGTTGTCTCAGAATGTGGTGTATTGGGGGATTCGTAATTTTTCTACAACATTATTCCATAGTCCCATGGTTATACCTGATTATAGACTATTATGAAAGATAATTTTCACATGGTTTTCTAAACATTTTATAAAACGTGTGGCTAACCATTTAGAGTTCCCCTTTAAAGAAAATCATGGCTTATGGTTGGTGTACAGTTTGGCCAGTCATGCTACCAAATGATGAAACTTTATTTTTTTGGGGTTCAATACAAATAATACTATTAATTAATGTTTTGATATCATATTTTTCATTTTCCTAATTCTATAGAGGGTTCTTCTTTCACCCCTTGCCTCGGGAGCCTATTTCATCATCTTCTATAGGTTTTGATTTATCTCTTTCGTCTGGTGACCAAATCCTTCAATGTTAGATCCATTTAAAATACCTTGGTAAGAACTTACCTCAAATATTTTCTAATTTTGGTTTATTCCATCCCCTATTATTATATTTTTGTGAGACCGTTTTATCCTATTTCCATTTCATTTAACATTTTCATTATTTTATCATATTCTATGTCGATTCAAGACTCAAAAACGGATGAGTGTAGAGAAAATACATCACGGTATGTCTTATAGGTTATTCCGTTTCATCTTGACATTTTTTAAATAAAGTTATTTTGTGACACTAGTCAGACACTTCCAGTGACACATCGAAATTGGATAAAAATACAATCCAATGGGTTTCATTGAAATAAGTGACCTTACCTTCTGGAAAACCATTGGTGGTTTGTTAACCTTATTGTTCTCCATGAATTTGTTTATTCCCACCTTAATGGCCTCATTTCCCATTATTTTAAATTTTAAAAAAATCACGGCTTTGAATGTGTTGACCGTTGGGTTAATGTTATAAATTTACTAAATTCATTAACAAAATTTTTTCCTCTTGACATAGACATTATGGAACTGATAGATGCATCCTTATTTTAGATTTTCATCATACATTATAATTGAATTATTATTCCTGATTTTACACATGTATACCATATTAAGGGTATTTAATTTCAAATGATTGAGCCTTATTCCATTTATTTGGTTGTGTGTTCTCTGCCTCATTGCTTACAGAATTTTCTTATGAATATTTCATCGTGAAAAATTCCTAATACCATGATTGATGGATTCAATTTTATAATTTGGATATCAGAGTTATATTTTGAAATTGAAATTATTATTAATTAAATAAAAATATTAAATCCATGTTTTGTTACATTCTATAGTATCTATGGCCACCTAATACATGTTTGGAAAAAGTGGGTGACAATTTAAGGATCCCATTGATAGACTATCCATGTTCAATTAGTATTTAAATGATTTCCCAAATAGAATACATTGTATTTCCATTAATGTTCCCATATGGATGTTGTTACATACTTGTATGTGTCTGTATTCCCCTTGCCGAGGAACTGAGGAGAGACATGATTGGATGATGGCTATTACATGACTTAATACCTAGTCCCCTATTTGACTACCCTGAAAAAGAAAAATATTTGGGACTTTCTAAATTTTTCTCTTCATCGTGATATACTATGTAATTATCGTGTCTTTTGTATTGGTATCATTGATTGGATATCTTTCATAGGACAAAGTAGGTTGTATCGGTAGGCTATCTGGTTTGGAACCCGAAATGATGTTTTTATTAATTCTTTCATTTATTTTACTATGATTGTTATTATGTCACATAGATCATCTATTTTTTTAAATGAATCTGATTTTCTTAGACACTATGGGTAACAACCAACAATGATTGTATCTCACTCCATGCTTGGGATTCGATTACTACCCATGTATACTTCCTGGTTACATGTATTTTTTATGGGGATACTGCGACATTTAATACATGATTGATTTACAGATATAGGTCATATTAGAAGGTAGAGGCCTGAGCCTATGCTATAGATTCTCATTGTATATTATTTTGAACATTTTTTGGGAATTAATTTATAGCATGTAGTATATGTAAGTATCCCTTACACCCCATTTACTCTCATATTTTTATATATTCATGACATACCATGTATATCATTTTTTAACTATTATTATTATTATTATTAAAACTTTATCTAGTAGTTATCTTTCATGCATTGAGTTTTTTTTCAAAAGTATTATTTGTTTGGATTCTTGATTCTTATTTATATTTTTGTGCTACAATATGACTAATGTGAGAACAATTTCCCCACAGACACACCCAAGGACATTGAATCTATTTAGAATACTATGGAATTCTAGGAGGCAACCTTGAGGTCTTGTGGCCACCATCTTGGCGCATCGATATGAGGTGCATAGGGCGGGTCACTATAATTATTGTACAATCATTATAATTTCATATATCTATAACATTCATCCAACGATCCAAATAAAATGTGTCAAGCTATAAGTCAACATATTCACTATATAAGGATTGCATCAAATTAGGTATATAACTCTAAGGTTGAGAAACTTAAAACACATCATACATACGTCAATTGTGATAGATAACCTCCATGTATGATGGAACTACCACAATCCACTATGTGATTTGAAATCATCAAATATAATAAGGTTTTATATTTCCTTGAATTTTTAAATTTTTGTAGAAAATAATGGAGTCACACTCAGATAACCATGTTTCATATAAAACCACAAAATTGTACTTTTTGTGATTATATAGTATCATGAAGTGCTCTGAGTTATGATAACCCTCTTTTAAATTCGCTTCAAACTCTCGATAGTATCATTTTCCATTTTTTCCCGAAAACTATGACATTAATATCCTCTGACCAAAATCTTGTAAAAATCATTGAATACAAAAAATTTATTCATAAAATTCTATCTAAATTTATTTCTACTAACCATTGTTAATGTGAAACCAAAACATTTTAAGTGATCACCTCAATCTAATCCGAAATATTGAATGCATGTTCAGAGAATTTATTCTAATATATTAATTCTATGCACCGAATTACCATGTATGTGGGGATGGTATGATGATATTAATCCTAGATGAGTCCCTAAGGCCATATATTGGGTATGAAAACATCATAATGTAAATCATATATTTATGTAAGATAAAATTATCATTGAAACTCAAGGAATTAATTTTATCTCATAGACATACAACATCTCCATGTTATTAATTAAATAAGTCTCCCAGATTTGTATGAAATTACTACCTTTCATTAGATGATATATAACAGCCCTAACATTATCATTTCTTTTAGTGGTCCTTGGTTACCCCATCACCAATTATATCATGTTGTACTACCATATGCACATGATAATTGAAATAAGACAATGAAAACCACAAATATTCTAGTGTGTGATCATTATCCTCTGTCAGGTGAAGCATCTGGAAATGAATCCAACAATATACTTCCTTATCCCTATTAACTAGATGTTTCTCCAAGCATTATGTTATATCTCATTCCCTGATGTACATCCCATAATGATGTAATAATGTACCACATAAAATATTCCTTATTGTAAATATGGATTACAACTCACCCATGTACTAAGATCACATCATTACCATCCTATGACCATAATTTAATCATGTCACCATCTTAAAGCTAGTAAAAACCCACAAAACACTCATAGTAGACTTGTTGTGTGATAGTTACAAAATCTACTAAAGATTAATTAATCACTAATGGAGAATATTTCACCAATATATAATATTAATTAGACTCCTTCATCCAATAATCCAACATGTTCAGCAGGTGTAACAATTCCTCCTATGGTATTTATTAATGCACAATGGACACCTACTTCTAATTTCTAAGATCATTGAAAACCATGTTACATTAACTACCCTCCATGTATATCAATTCCAAACATATTTATGTAATATAACCCACTCATATACCTAATATTTAGGTTATACTATGTAGAGATACATAAGATTATCTTCTAGCCACATTTGAGAAAAAAATCTCACAAAAGATATATTTTCACAAAGTACAAAATCGATAAACCCAGGTTGTTAGTTAAATCTAATGAGTATTATAGTTCTCCCCATATGATCAAATATAATGTAGCTCATAAGAATCAAAACACTACCTTTGTATATATATTATTATAAATAAAATTACTGATTCATTTATTTAAAAAATATAAATAAAACCTAGGATGAGATGTATTAGTAATCGAGACATATCCATCCTCGTTTTCATCCTATGAAAACCCACTTAAAACTGGTATGACCAATGGAACATTACACATTTCTTCATAAATGGGGTCATGAATATTTATTAATAGGAGATGTCTAGGATAAAATTTCAGTATAATACCACCAATAATAAAAATATCATATCTCAAACTAATATCAAGGATGTTTCCATGTCACCAATACCACAAAATTTTACATTGACCATGGAAATACCTCCCTCATACAACACATTCACCAAGAATTTCACCTCAAAATTCTAAAAAACACATGATTATAGTTTGGTGTAAATATGATTTTTTCATGCATACATATGATTATTTTTAATTGTACATCGTGGTGTTGTCGGTTCAATGAGTGGAGGTGGATGTCATCTTTGAATACCGTGATGAAAATGTCAATATATTTACGGAATTTCTCATTTATAAGAGACCTAATCATTGATTGTGGATTCTTTAGTCTAAAACAATAAATGAGTACTCATATAGGACATAACGTCTCCTAAACACAACAATTGTATTGTACTACTCCCTATAAATGGAATGGGGATAGAAAATGAAATGATCAATAATAGTAGACTATTAGGATCCGTATAACTAATTGAAGAGGATGTTGTTCCATGTAAAATGATATATATTCTTCATCATCGCCAAAATAATCATTTGTTCATTATAGTGTAATTCTATATGGTATTTCTTATTGGTAAAAAAATATGTTCACCTCTGGGTGATGTAATAAACCTAATAAAACCCATATATTCATAGTCCATGAACTTCACATTTTAGGATTCTAGTACGAATGATCATAAATGTTTTGGGCCGGTCAAAATATTCTATAGAACAATAATGAGATATATCTCCATATCAAAACCTCATTTATAGAGGAGTTTTATGAGTTTATTTAAGATTAATTAATGATATAGATACACATTTGAAGAAAATAATTATGGTTTAATACTAATTCCACTAAAAAATGGTTCATTTATAGAACAATTTTACAAGATCTCTACTCAAACTCAAAAAACATCACGAAAATGTCTCTTATTTTCGATGAAACTGATACACTTCTTCGACAGAAATAATTGTGATATTGAAATATGGACAATCATTACATGATAAGAATCCCATAAAAGATATTCATATAAATATTCATGATGTCCCCCATATATTCAAAACCAGTAATTATAATATTAAACCATGACCCTCACTGAATAGTTTCCATTATAAAGATTAATTTTGTAGAAGAGGAAAGTAACTCCAATGAAAAATTTATCTGTAAGTCATGTACACAAATAGAATGTATAGATATAAAAGAATTAAAAGCATTATTATCAAAACAGGAAGAGGAAAAAATAAATGATTTATTGAATAGTAGACATACCCACACCACCACCATCTTATGTCTTATAAACTATATATAATCCTCCACCCCTAGATTTAGGACCCTATAGCTGAGGTACATTAATTACACAGGTCATCATCATCTAATCCTAAACATTTTTACACCAACCAGATACATAGTTCTATATATACATATAAAGATATCTATTACATTATCCTAATCTCAATGATATAGGAAATACATATTAGGGTTCCCAATCATTACATATATCTAACACATTCATTGAGTTATTATGTAGGCCCAAAGGTAATGACAGAAAATTCTACAGTTTAGGAATTGTGGATCTCTACATGAAAGAACTAAAAAAATTATAATATAACATTATATGAGTACCCTATATAATTTATTCGGTTATTCACTTCTATCATACGTCAGGGGAACTAATGAATAATATAGAACATCCTGGACTCCTATGCATCATTTCCTAATAAGAGAGAATAAAAGTTCTATATCTTTGTTATATGATTGTATTATACAAATAACATTTTAAACCCCTATTATTACTCTAAGAACTCCTTCACTAGGTAAAAATTCCAAGTTTAAAGAAAAAATTAGCAATTTTTTTATTCATGGACTCCAATGTGATACCATCATGCATGAAATCCTATAAAAGCATGCCCAACTGCCTCTGGGAAGGCCTCTAGAGCATGAAAAATTCATGCCTTTCCATATTCTCGTCAGGTGTTTAAATGAAGTCTAATATACCATTATTGATGAATATCCATATTTCTATATCAGTTGACCATAAATTACATTATTTTATGGTTGATTATGTAGTTATAAGTCTCTATAATAATGAAATATGTATCATCATTAATGTATACCCTTGACAGGAATATGTAGATGGACAATCATATATGGTAGGCCTACAAGCCATTCCACCATCGAATGTGTCGGATCACGCACTATATCACACTCATGGAGTGGGTAATATGAAGGGGAATCATCAATATTCAGAGTACCCCAACCCATGTTTCCCACAATTCACTTCATTCTACTTTGAGACACTATATACTGAATCATGAATAAATCATTTAAACATCTAAATTCCCATGTGAAATATCATAATCATGCAGTGGGATCACAAATAGGTTCTCCTAGTTGTATATCCATATCCCATGGTATATACCTCGTCGAACATAACAATGACATCATCCCATAACCTTAGTCATTAATATATATATATATATATATATATTATCATGTCAGACCAATTAATTCTTGTATACATATTTCAAAATAGAATGGAAAAGATGAGGTATAACTCCATCATTTTTATTGGATCATCTAGAATAGATAAAGTATAATAATTCATTAAATTAATGGTTAATTATTATGATAAAAAAATGTATATATATCTTATTCATTCCAACATTCCTATATGTGATCCATGAATGCAAAAATATTCAATTAAATTGTGACAACAATCTCGTCAATGAAAAAATTGTCTTCTATAATACATATCCTACATAAAAAATGTAAAATCAACAACCTAAGACACAAATAAAATATATCTTATCTAAATTGTACAATTATTGTTTAAAAATTTAATGATATAATACATCAAAAATTGGTAACACCATTACTTTAACCACAAATTAAGATCCTGGGAGCCACAGCTCCTCTTATTGTCCTCCTCATACACAAGAGGCTTATGACTTATAGTGTGATTATAAATTCTATTGATGTGGATTCTATAACACCCATAGTTTTAATATAACTAGTTTTTGTGAAATAAATTTAAATTTTCATCTTTAATGGAACAATGTAAAATATACCTTTCAAACTAATCTTACTTGTTATATGTTACATACAAAACTGAGTTAGTGTATGATACATGAATCACTTTATCGGAAAATGATACATGAAACACTGAGCTTCTAAAAAGCATAATTTAATTTTTTAAATATGATTATAGTAATGTAGTAGTAGAAATATTTATATTTGTATTTAAAACTCTTTTTTAAATATTTTCTACAATTGTATCATATCAATAATACATATTGATAATTAGTGAAATGATTTTGGATATAGTCATTTTTATGTTTGAAATTAATATTATCATGAATGAACCACTTATAACAATGAAATTGACTTTAAAATAATTTATAAAATTAAATTGATAAAATAAAACTCATTATTAAATTTTTAATTTTAAAAATAGATTACGATTAATATTTTGGATATTTTTTAACAACATCAGTTTTATATGAATATTGAAAAATAACATAATTTAATTAAAAAATTTAAATTAAGTTATTTTATAAGGTTTAAATATATTTTAATTTGATATAAAATTATAATATGATAATATTTATAACAAGTAATACGATTTTGGTCATTAGAACCATTTCCACCTTGAAATTTGATATAAAGACTTTGCAAACTTTTGTTCATTTTTTTTGTAAAAACTTAATATGTCGTTTAAAAAGGGGAATTAATTTTAATTTATTTTCTCCCACTAATGTGATTAGAATTTTGAAAAAAGGATTCCATGTTTAGATTATGAAAATTTTATAATTTATAATATGGTCAACATTTTTTATAACAAAAATATCAGTAAAAATTATTAAAATTAAAAAAAGTAGTTAAGAGAAAAATTGGTCTAATAATTTACATAACCATAAATTGAAGACAAAAAACGACCTATACACTTCTAAAATCCTATTGGATTTATATATTTGAACCTTATAATATATTTTCTTTACCAATTTTCATTATTGGATTTACTATCCACATGAAAAACATTGGTAGAACTGTCTCTTCAAATATTTAGAAAAGTTACACTCCTCCTCCTCAATAAAAGACCACCACCTATACCCATTCCTCACACCTCTCAAGAATTTTTGGTTCATAATTTCTCTAAAAGATTAGCCTCCCATAAATATTCCCTTATACCTTTATTCCGTTCTTAGATATCAGTTCATCTCAATTATGACTTTGGGAACAAACCAAAAGATTTTACTCGATTGAGAGAAACATCATCTCTCAAGTTCTTTTCCATTTTTCCTATCCACATGCTATGCTCCCTTTATTCCATTCATGGGTGAAAAAATGATTATACTAAATATAATATGATTTTTTTATTATAATGGTTCTACCTACACTTATAAGAAACTCCATCTAATGGATATCAGACATACTATTTCTGTGTGTAGCGAATTTTTGCCTCAGGAAATGTTGATTGTTCAATTTTTTCATTTACCTCAAATAATAGTTTTCATTATGAAGGAAAATATGCTTATATATATTTAATATTTTATTTATTATTACTTTAACCTTCTTAATTCATTTTAAAACACACATCTCATTGATTCCTATTTGGTGTTAATACGATAATGTTTCTGAGAGAGTGTGGACTATCACCGCCTCACAACAATGTGATTTTTTCACACACCACATTGAATGATTGAAGTATCAGTGTAGTGAAACAATAAGGTATATATGATATAGTAGTTTTACTATATTCATGATACATATTTATACATACAAATATTTACATATTTCATTTAAATACTTTCTTTCAATATGACACCAAAGACAAAAATGTCGTTCATGCATACGTAAGTTATAACATCTCAATGGATGGCGTCTTCCATGACATACAAATATATTATATATTTTATTATAATATAAATATAATCTATATACTAGAAAATTATATAATTTTAAACGTTTTGGAATCATGATATATGTATAAGAACTGACGAAATAACAAATTAAATCACATGCGAAAAACAAAGAGAATATTACCCAATGTGAAAATTTTACATAGTATTGTTAAAAAGTGGGAAATATAAAGGCATAGTAAAATCGTATATAGTAATAGATATAATAATATTATTCAATAAAATATTTATAACATAATAATATTTATTATATAGTATTCTTGTATGATTATGGAGAGAGTCGAGACACAAGGTAAGGGGATTTCATCTTACTTTTAATTTCTGAGAGATAAAATTTATGTTTCAAATTCTTCCCTTTTGTGTGATGTATATACTGAACATGATTGTATTATATGTATATTGTAATGTTATTTATTGGTATTAACATTTCCATATTATGATATTTCATTCATGGGGTTTATCTTTCAAAATATACCAAATTGGTAGAAATTTTTTGTCACAGTTTTTCTTTTTTGAGATTCATGTTTTGTTATTAACCTAAACTATTTTTTGATGTGTATATACTTCTATTTTAGATGATATGTAGTGAATATTATTATTTTCATCATATCATAAACATATTTATATTTTATTTTGTTACATGGATAGTATTATCAAATTTTACGATATAATAAGATCTTATTTAGCCAATCTCATCGCTTTCTGAGATTGTTTATGTTTATATTTACCTTGGTGAAATATTTTGATCCATATCTCATTAATACACATGAGATTTTCTCTACTCTATTTATTCATTATATACTATAATTTTAGTTATATTTTCCCAGCATTTTGTAATTAATATAATATTTTTATTTAAAATATTACAGTCTAACTCTTCAATTGGAAATCTGTTTTATTAAAAAAGTATGCCTTTAAAAAATATTTCTAAATTATTTTATGAGATACATGAAAATAATTTTAATGGAAAATTGATTTTTGAATGTTCTATTAGTTTATAAGATTCCTTTATAATTTTTCAAATTTATTTTCAAGGAAAAATGTTTTCAAAATGAATTATGATATCAAATTAATTTTTCAAATAAGAAAGTATATTTTTTATAATATATATTTTTAAAAAACATTTAAAATTAGTTAACAACTATGATAACATCCATTTTTTTTATTCATGCCTTTATAGTAATATTATTCAATGTTTCCAATCATATATATTATTTGAATGTATTATATTTTTTATTGTATGATGCTTATGAATCTGGTGTCTCTTTCACCAGTTAAATGATTTTGAAACCCTCTTCTATTCATAGGTTTTGGTTATGATGAATGAATTATAAAACCTATACCTTTCCAAAGGTTATGTTATGTTTACATGTTTATTATGTCCATTACATTTCATGGTTTGTGATATAATTATTTGTGATCCTTTGGTACATTTATGTATGAATTTTTTATGTGACTGGTTGGACCTATAACTCCGTCCAATGCATTGGGTATAGAATTATGTCTCATGAGATAATAAAATGGCCTTCAGAATGTACCTTGAATATTATAATTGCCGAAAAAGAGAACTATGACTACTAATATGGTATGAGAAGTGATATCATTATACATTTATGACTATGGGAGAGAACCATGATTGATATTATGTTATGATCTGTGAACACATACTACTGATATGGTCTTGGAAGATATGACTTTACTACTATGGAAATCATTATATTCTTATGCATTTTCCACAATTCCATGTTTTATTCCTACATTAGTCTATCATGAATTATGCTACTAATTTTATTATTATTTATAGAAAATGAACATCCAGTCATGATCTTCATTATGATATTTGATATACATGGTATGATCTTCAATTTTCATGATCATGTTATCATAAACGTATTCTCATGTTTCTACCTACATTTCTCCCTTGTTTACACAGACTAAAAATTTCATATCACCCATTTTATGTTTTCATTTCCCCAAGATATGATGATATGTACTATGATTGATAAACCTAAGGAGGGTACTAGTCAATAATAACATATTTGGAGAAAATCTAGCTCACATATGTTCTATTGTTTATGATCTCATGTTTTCAAAGGCCCCAGACTAGTACGATCTTCAAGCGTCTGTTTGTGTAATGTTTTGTGTATTTTGAAAAATAAATTTTTTTATTAATATTTGAAAATTGAGGTGTGAAATAGTTATTATAATAGGAAAATATTACTTAACCTCTGGAAAAATGTATGAAAAAACCTTAGTGAGAACCCTAATGACATATCTATGGATAAGTATAGGGATGGGTCAAAGTAAATGAATGTCTTTTGGAAGTTTGGTGAAAGATAGAGTGAATGGTTTCCAAGAAATAAATCTATTTTTAGATACTACTAATTTATTTTGTTCTCAAAAATATGTATCTATTGGTAAAAACTATGAAAATATGATTCGAGCATGAATCGAGGTAATCTGGTACATGAAAATCGTCCATGCTTCATACTAGGTTTGACACTCTAAATGGATATTCATTTGGAATTCAAAAACTATTAATGAACTATTACTATGGGTTTAAATATATGTTATATATGAATAACATACAAAAAATATTTTGTTCCAGAGATTAAGGAAGGTGTCATAAGTTAGACATCTTAAAAGTGATTTTTCATGATTATGTGGTTTTCTCATTATGATAACTACTTCTTAATCTTTGGTTTTGGTTTTAGTCAATGGGTCAAACTCGAAAGAACCACCTTAATGGTAATTGTGATGATAAATGCAAGTATTTTCATCATAAATAACCGAATACTATGGGATATGGAGTAAAAACCCTCACAAATATGCTTACGAAGACATTTCAAACTATGAATCATGTTGGACATCCAAATGAGAAATGGAGGGAACCAAATTCTATTGATTCCTTTAGGAGGAAACATCCTCCATATTTCAAAGGGTATCATGATCCACTTTTTGTTGAAAAATATATTATTACCATTCAAATTATATTCTTTGTTCTTTAGTGTTCGGAGAATGAGTAAGCCATTCGTGATGTTTATCAGTTGGAAGGAGATTCATATTAGTGGTGATCACTAATCAAGAATATGAGGTAGTATAATAAGATTTGATCCATTTTTTTGGATGAGTTCATGAAATTATTTTTTAGTAATTACTTTTAGTGAATTCATTGTACCATGATGGAGAATAAGTTCATTGAGTTGAGAAAAGGAATGATGAGTCACTTGGTACATACAAGGCTAACTTCCAGAGACTTAGGAGGTACAAATTTAGAATTATAATCCAACCATAATGTAAAGTTGATATTTTCTATGATGGATTAAAGATATGAATCAGAAGTGAATTTTTTTTAGAGACTTTGGTAGCCACAAAGAGATTTTGGGTTTCCCATCATAGTTGAAATTGAGGTAGCAGTCACGTATCAATCTCATGGCTTCTACAAGAAGGGGAAGATGGAGTTTAATTGAAACTCTAAATACAATGGAAAAAGGAAGTTGAACATTAATATATAATTTATGAGTGGGAATAATAATGGAGGAAATATCCTTGAGATTTATACTAAATATTTAATTTGTGGAAAGGAAGTCCTTCGGTCAATAAACAAACAATGTGATGGGATGAAGTTAGATAAAAATGCTAATGCAGTATGATCCCAACAGAATAAACCTCCCACAATTCAGTGCTACATATTCAAGTAGAATAGGAATTATGCTAAACACTATCAAAACCCAAGGGATGGTGATGATGATCGATGTCAGCAGACTCTTAAGATGAGGGACGAAGAGAAATCTCATAAAATCACTATATCTAATGAGTGGTGTGATAAATTCATGATAACATATACACTCACCATCTACTTGGGAACTGCTAATGTCAAATATTATTCTCTATATACCAACACATTCATATCTAAATAATTTTCTTAGGGTGATTTGATTCCTAAAAAACAATTAGAGGAGGATATAGCAGTGCGAACCCCTAATGGTAGGCCGATATCATATCATGTCTATTATTCCACTACAGTTGATGTTTGTGGTAATGTGCTTCCTAAAAATCATATCTTTCTTCCTTTGTACAAATTTTACGTCATCCTAGGAATGTATTAACATTCTATTCATAAATCCAACCAAAATTGTCATGGAAGATAATTTACGTTAGATATTTAGAATTCTCTTATAATCATCATTAATTGTGATGATATGTTTGAACTTCATGTTGACATAACATCAACTATTTGGGTCTTAATTCCCATTCAAAAATGTAATTTATCTCAAATGGTTGGGGAGAAGATCGACTCGATGATATGCCAATTGTTTAAGATTCTGTGGATTTTGTTTTGTAATAGATTCCTAGTATACCACCAAAACATGATGTTGGGTTCTTGAATGAACTTATACCTAGTTAAACACCAATATCAATGAATTCATTTAGAATGTCCCAGATTGAGTTTCATGAATTAAAGAAGCACACCAATAAAACCTTGGTAAGTGATTCATTTGGCAATGTTTTTCAGAATGGGGTGTACCTATTATTTTTAATGGAAAATAAATATGTATCAATGTTACACTGCATCAATTATCTATAGTTTCACATGATCACAATGAAAAACAATAATCCCCTTCACCATATTTATTACATTTTTTAGAACCATTGTGGAGGTCAATACCTTCCAATGATTTATCTTCATTCTGGATATCATCGATTGAGGGTCAAGAATGAGGATATACACAATATGGAATTTCATACAAGGTATAATTGCTATGAATATATAGTTATTACTTTTGGTCTTACTATTTACCATGTCATCTTCATGGAATTACTGTATATAGCCTTTAAAGATTACCTCAACCTATTTTTGGGAGTCATTATAGATTATAATCATATATTTTCAAAGATAAAGGAAATTTCATAATGACCAATTAAGAATTGTACTTATGACCCTAAGGAAGGAGATGTTATATAAAAATTCAAAAAGTGGGAAATTTGTATGAGAAATGATTCATTTTTTGGTAACATAATCTCAGGAAATGTTATATAAGTGGATCAATCAATAACGGATGCCATCGATAGCTGGCCTTGACTAAACACAATAAAAAAGATCCATATTTTTATTGGATTAGTTTGATATTATCGACATTGTTTTTAGAATTTTTCACTAATATATATTATTATGACCATGATAACATGAAAAGGGTGTTATGTGGCTTTGGATTGATGAATTTGAAGAATATTTCATGGAACTGAAAATAAGGTTTGTTGGTTCACCAGTTTGTACATTACCCTATAGTGGAGAATGGTTAGTAATTTATATTGTTGCAACTAAGAAGGTATTGGGAGGGTTTCTTATAAAAATTAACATGGTTATGGCCTATGACACATTGATGTTAATGAATCATGAGAAAAATTACCGAACTCGGGATTTTGAGTTTGGAGTTGTAATTATTTTTTAATGATATAGAGGAATTATCATAATGTGTAAAATTGGGATATATATACCAATCATAAAATTATGAATTATATATTCAAATAGAAGGATATGAACATGTGCCAATGAATATGGTTAGTCTTGATAAATGATTATGAATGCGCAATACATTACCACCCTGGGAATTCAAACAAGGTAGTTGATGCCTTGCATTTAAAAGACCATACTAGCCAATATATATGATGAGGATAAAAAAGATCTAATATATTAGATTTCGAAAGAACAGATCTATAAATCCTGATGGAAGAGGAAACATCGTATCTTTCTAATAATATTGTTCAATACTCTATATATGTAAACGTAAAGGAGGAATTGTATCAATATTATGAGATAAAAATGAATGAGATAAATTTTCCTTAGTATAAAATTGATTGGGATGGAATGATATGTTTTTTGAACCATATTATTATTTCATCCAATCCAGATTTGAAGGAGCGGTTAGAAGAACATCATAGTTGTTCATTCTGTATTCATCTGTGAATTATGATGATGTACAGGGATGTAAAATTATTCTTCAAGATTGTTGTGATAAATACAAATATAACATAGCTTTTATCTCAATGTTTGGTATACCATAAATTCAACGATGAAAGAAATCTGGTAAAGGGATGTTTCATCCATTACCCATACTAGAACAAAAATGGGAGAACATCACTATGGATTTGGTCATCGGACTACCCAAAAACTATAAAGTGTTTAATTATGTATGGGTGGTAGTTGATCTACATACTATATCAGCAGACTTCATTTGTATTAGATAATATTTCCCTGTTGATCAACTAGCTATAATATAATTTAAGGAAGTTGAATGTTTTATTTGAGTACCACATTCTGTTGTATCATATAGATATCATGATGTTTTCCCTAATGTTATGGAGAAGTCATAAGATATCAATTTGATACAAAATTGAGTTTTAGAAATACTATTCATCCTAAAAATGAAGGAAATTCTAAAAGAAAAATTCAGACCATATAGTATTGGTTGAGATCATCTTCATTGCATTTAAAAAGTGGTTATTGTCAACACCTTCTTGTAGTTGAGCTTTCATACAATATAATCATACACTCAATAATTTTGATGTAACTTTATGTGTCCCTCTATGGGATGAAATGTATAGCTCCCATGTGCTGAGATGGTGATGCAAAAAGAATGTTATTGGGACGTATTGTCCTTAAGGAAATTGTTGAAATGGTTAGAACCACTCAAAAAAATATTGTGGTATCTCAATTCCAATATAAGATTTATGCTGATAACCATTTCTGTGATCTATATTTTGACATTGGGGAAAACATGTTTCTAAAAATATTTGATTGGAAGAATGTCCTGATATTCGAGGATAAATGAAATAAAATTCAAGGTATACCAGTCCCATTGAAATTATTAATCATACTGGGATGGTAGCCTATCACTGGGAACATTCTCCAAATATCTCTCAAGATCAATATGAAATCCCTGTATCTGTCCTAAGGAAGTCCATACCTATCCTTTTACACATACTGATCTCAAAGGTCACAAAAATGGAGATATATCTTTCTTATGATGAGTAACCTAATGAAATTAGTGTCCAATTTGAGAATGTTCAATGAAACATGACAACTCAACTTGTCCAGGTTTTGTGGATAAATAACATGTTAGTGGAAGATGCATGGGAACTTCAGGATACAACAAAGAATATGTATACAGATTTTATATTTATCCGATTGAGGAATTTTAATGGTGAAATTCATTTAAAAGGGGGGTATATTGATATATTGCTATTTTTTATGGATCTATTTTTTGATTAAATTTATATTTTCATATTGTAATTCAATGATTCTAATTTTATCTTCACAATAAACCAAATTTGCATACGTTACATGCATCACTGTGTTTCCGTACAATACATGAAACATTGAGTTGGTGTATGATACACACAACATTGAGTTGGCATACAATACACGCAACAATGAGTATCTATGAAACACCATTTTATTGATTAAATATGGTAATAACAACCTATATATTAAAAATCATAAAATAAATAGTAATAATATATTTCCAAATATTTTCTACCATTTTTATATATATTTAAAACATTTTCAAAATAAAAGTTAGGATTTTGGGTAATGTCGTATTTATGTTTAAAAAAATATTTTTCTGGAATGCACTGCTTCTAATAATGAAATTAATTTTAGGCACATTTATAAATTTAATATGAATAAATAAACCTCATTTTTTAATTTACAATTTTACAATTATCAAATGTTGAAATTGTTGTATTTCTCTAAGAGACATCATTTTTGGAAGAATAGTGAAGAATATAGAATTTTAATTAAAAACTAAGTTATAATTTAATTTATTTATAAGCTTAAAATATATTTTAATTTAATATGAAAGTTGAATTGTATTTTATTGTATAAGAGTAATCCAATTCTGGTAATTATAATCATTTCAAAATTGTAATTGGATATTAATATTATGAAAACATTTGTTCATTTTTATTTTAAAAATCTGGTGTGGTGTTTTAATAATGGGATAAATTTAAAATTAATTTTGGCCCCTTATGTTATTATAATTTAGAAAAAAATAATTCCATATTTGGATTGATGATAATTTATTACATTTAATAATTTCAACTTTGTTTTTGACAAAAAACAATAATGTAAGTGATTAAAATTAATTAAATCAGTTTATAGGTAAATTAAGCAAATAAAGTAATGAACGTTAAATTTAAGACACAAAAAACCTTAATACTTGTCCAAAAACCAATGGATGGACATATTTATAACATATCATATATTTCATATACTTTTCCCAATTAACTGATCAACATGTAACATGAAATACGTTCATTTAATTCCCTCTTCGTATATTTCAAATGTTCCACACTGCACTACTATAAATGGCCACCACCTCTTCCCATTCCTTACACCTATCTTCTATTTTATGTTCTATAAATATCTTCCCATGCAGCCTCAAAAAAATTCTACCATCTTCCATGAATCCACCCTTAGGTAATAATTCATGTCATGGAATCCTTTTGGAGCAATCCAAAAGGAGTTACCCGATTTAGAGGTTACATCTTCTCTCAATTTATTTTCCTTCATTTTCTTTATCCATCCCCTTGCACTCTCTTCATTCAATATTGTATGACAAAACAAGTATCCACAATATAATTTGATTTATTTATTATATGTTTTATACATTATCTTTTACACACCTCCATCTAATGGATATTGATCATACTGATTATGAGCATGGAAAATTACTACCACATGAAATAATGATTGTTCATTGTTAATTTACCACTAATCATGGTGACCATTAAGATGGTCACTATATTTATATAAGTATTATGTTACATTTTTTATAAATTTATTCTTCTATATAACATTTACAAGACTCATCTCATTAGATTCTACTCCGTGTTAATAAGATTATCTCGTTTGAGGAAGTGTGGCCTACCTCCCCCTCAAGGTTATGTGATTCGTTCAAACGACACATGGAATGCATAAAGGATGGGTATAGTGAACTTAGGGGATATATATAATGAATTAATGATAATATAATAATGATATATATATATAAATATATATATATATATATTTACATATATCATTTAAATGATTTTATTCTATAAGATGATAAAGAGAGAAACAACGTCCATGCATACGTACGGATTACCATCTCAACAAACGGCGTATTCCATTTCATTCTAATATATTATATAGATTATTATAATACAAGTATACATTTTACAACTTATATTTATATCATTTTCTACATTATATATTTATTATAATGTATAATGACCAATTATATAACAAATTTGGACATGTGATGAATAAAGCGAATATTACCGATGTGAAACCATAACAACTGATCGTTAACCAATTGGTAGTATAAGGTCATAATAAAACAATATATTGTATAATATATAATAATATTATTATTTTAAATATTTATAATAATTTATATTTATTATACCTGATGCTTGGTCGAGTACAGAGAGATTCAAGAGACAAGGTATGGGTATTTCATAACATTTTTAATATCTATGAGATTAAAGAAATGGTAACCTCTCCTTCATTTTCTATGGTATATTTACTGACCATAATTGTATTATATATATCCATTACATAAATTTATGGGTATTAACATTCGCATTTTATTACCCTTTTACATGGGGTTTATGTTTGAAAATTTACCAAATAAAAAAAATAATTTTGTCCCAATTTGACCACTTTTATATTAATGTTTTGATATGCCCCTAAACACTATTTCAAGGTTGTATATACATCAATTTTACATGTTATGTCATTAATATAATTCTTGTAATGATATATTATGTTTATGTTAATTTACATTTCATACATGGAGAGTATAATCCATTTTTAACATGTTATAAGATTTTATTGAGACAATATCGTTGCTTTCTGAGATTGATTGTGTCTATGTGTCTATGCCTTCCGTGCCACCGCACCTAAAACAGCTAGACCACCAGGCCCCCATTCTACTCACCACCTTTGGGTGGCCACACCTATTTGCACCTCCTCAGATAACCTCCCATATAGTCAGTCCGACTTTGCTACCTAGGCTGCCAAACACCTCCTCAAGGACCAATGTCCACCTTCGGTCAACCAACGTCATACTACACTCTCTCCGGAATGTACTCTATCTCCAGTGAAATACCACACATATCCACGCACATCTGCAGGTAGAGAGTATCATTTTGAATGTAGATCTTTTACGTCCATTTATCATGCCGCATCCCAACTATATCAATTGATCAAATTTTTGATCACATGAAAATTGATTTTTGGATATTCAAAAGATTATATTGGGGATAACCTCTGATACTATTCAGGTTATCCATGATTCATCACCGAAATAATGTTGAATGGAGAACAATATCAATAATTATTAAACTGATAAAAACAGTTTTTCCAATTTCTACAATCATTAAAGGGAACAAGTTGACGAATAGGAATTCAATATTCTCAAATAATAATCTAAGGCATAAAAACTCCAAAGACGAGTCCTACTTTGTGATTGTATTGATTGTTGGTCAAGAATGTGTTAATCTAGATACATTGTACATGACACTTCTGGATCTGTCTATTATAATAGGTTCTTTATCATCAATGAGAAGGAGAGGAGAAGAATAATGGGTTTTTAATCATTAGAAAAAATGAATTATGAGGTCAACCCATCTAAAAAATAATTTACAAGCCCTCAATTTGTTAAAATAAATTAACAAAAAAATTAAATTCACTATTCTTTAATTATTTAATTAATCATCCATGATGGCACATAAGACAAACACCTAACGCTGAAAAATGTTATATAATGCCTATGGAAAATCCTATGTTTTGATCTCATATGTGGTCTCAAATTATTCAGCTGAGTCCCTATTCAAGAGTTATTATGGTTTGATATATTAAATGAATAAATTGGTAATTTAATTTATCCATTTAACACACCACCAATGAGCGTGGTGTCTGAACGTCCCTCACTGACTTGTTTTATGTCATGTTTAGGGTAAAAACATTCCTCTAGAATAAATTGTGGTCTAATATTTTTGATATAATCAATCTTTTATAAGATATCTTGTTTCAGACCTGTGTGTAATATAAAAAACTTAATATTTTTATAAAATTAATTCTTGGAACACCATGCCTCAGAATCACACGACATCTCAATGCCTATCTCTATAATCATATTTAGAATAATTCCAATTTCTTATAAGGAAAAAATGGGTCCCTATAGATACACATATTGATATCCTTTTCTAATTTGTAATGTCACTCCTTGATGATAAAAAATTAAACTCATCCTTCATTGGTTTTAATAATACCCCTTTGAATTTATTATCAATACCACCAAACATACACCACATCAATATCTGAATATTTAATTCTTATTTCCTCCCATTATAATTAATAAATGAAATGGTGTAACTAGGAATATTTTTCTCAACATAATGAATGGGAACACATTCTTTCTCAATGAAATTACCTTTTTTATAAAAAAAATAAGTTGTCTATGTTGGAATACCCCTATGTAGAAAATAGGATTGATGTCACTAAACCATTGAAGATATAGTTAACTAATATTGATCTATGATACGAAAAAAAATATCATTCACCTTATTCAGTTAATGTGGTAAATGGCCATGGTTTTCAAGATATATCCTGACCATATAAAAATTAATAGATAGAAAAATCAATTTATTAAAAATTTTCTACAATTTCAACACATTTTTCTCAAGATACATCAATCCACCATGAGAAACAGTTCAACATATGATGAGAAAATGTTCAAATGTGTTCATCATTCCTTGCCTTAATTTATTCTACCATTGATGGGATATACTCCATTCCTTATTATGGATATTGGTGTTCTCTACACTAAAACAATATTCTACTATAATTAATTGCATGTTAGTTCGTAGAAGAGAATAAGTTATTTAAGAGGGTCAACAAATGTCTTTTTAGGGGTCTTATTGACTTAGATTCTCCTACCAGTATGGAATTGTTCTTCATCGTATACTTGGATTTAGATGACCCTTATTTCCCTGATCTCTAAAAATGCCTTATTTATTTTCATCATCATTTTATTCTTATATGTTCATTTTAACATCATAAATACTAGAATAATTTCTTTCTACATGTCCAGATTATTAACAAATTGTAATTATAAGGTCATCGTTTTGAGATGAAAAAAATTTATTTATATATTCTTCATCTATGGAATCATTGTTTTCTTTTCCAAGGAATTATTCTATAAAAAAAATCAATGGTGAATTAAGTATTCATAAATTTATGACTACTATTTTAATTTAAATTTTATCAAATATAACTCTGTAATCCAACTCTTCATTTTTTTTCTAACTATTTGGACAATATCATCAATAAAATTCATACAAAATTGATTTTTTTTCAATTTTGGAATCATTGAATATGTTTGAATTATAATATTATCTTTCCTATAATATTATGTTACCTATTTATCATTTATCTCCCTTGATTTTTATATCTATCATTTTAGTAACAAGTTGTACACGCATGGATAATAGATATAGCCAAAGACCAAATAAAATAATATGAAGCCTTTGATACATTTTCCTCCAAGATGATTACGGTCCTCCTATTATGATTTATCTGATATCATTTAACATATTGTTTGTGTTTATTCTTTAGATGAAACCTCGTTCCTTAATTAGTCAACACTACCCATATAAGAGATATTTTTTCAATTTTTATTTTGGCATATCTTCCTTTAGTCTTCAATTTAATGTTTCCATATTCAGAAATACCTAATTATAGAGATATTCTTATGGTATATGGTCAAAAAAGTTTTATTGAACCTTCATCTCAATCGGTTTATAAGTTTCAAACTTATGATCAATTACTTTGATGATGTATTTTTTTATCTTCTTTAACTCATTTTGAGCTTAAAGGAACATTGATTGTGTCTCTTATATGTCCACCCCATTCTCAACGTCTCTCCTTTTGTGATCATTCAACATATTATAATGTCTATATGTCTTCATTTTTTTAGTTTTTTCATCAATTAATGAAATTTCATTTTTTTGATCTCATATTCTAGGAAATTATTATTCGAATCATTTTAGTTTCTAGTCAGGATCATCTATATTTATTATATTTTGACATGATCCCCATTGTAATTTACTTGATTAATTTTATACTTCTTAATTTTCATGGCATTTTCAATAGTAGATTCTAAATTATCTTTTTAGTGCCAGTATTGTTTAATCAATTAATTACATTAAACACCTTCAATGTTTGTTTAGATTCATTATAATTTATTTTCACATAAAATATTTTTTAGGGTCATTATACATTTATTTCACTACTTGATGAGGAATATTAATAAATTTCCATGCTCTTGAAATTTCATCAATTTTTCTAAAACATATTTTTTTGTTCTCGGTGTAATATTTTCATTATTTCATTAATATTATATTCAATTAGTTATCTTCTAAATTAGTCTAGGTTACATAATATTTCATCATTATAAATTTGTATACGAAATGTCTAATTCCATGAATAGTGAAGAACATAAGTGGCTTATCAAAACATACTCTATTGGATTTTTAAATTTCACTGTAAAAAAGTACATCATTTGAATGTGTTCCTCTCTATAATCCTCATCTTAAGAGTCACATGATTAAATTTATTCTCCAATTCCCCCTTCCACGTATATTAGGGATTCTATAGCCTTATCATTTTTTCATACTTCTTCAATACTATTATTTATATCATTTCCTATGTAATGAGATTATTTTTAAGTTCATCCATTAATATAACATATTGGTCTTCGATTACATAAAATATTAATGAAATATATCTTGAAATTCTATCTTTAGATTATGTACAAGTTTTATGTTATCAAACATTTTTTCAAATAAATTGATGCAAAATTTTTTTTTATTTTATAATATAGTCCTAAATGATTTTTCCATCATATATTATGATATTTACAAATCATATTCCCTAATATAGTTAATTGGATTATTTAACCTTAACATTTACCTCATTATTTCTCTCAAATCACCATCAAAGTTTGATATCCCATGAATTTATTGTAAATGTTTTCATAGAGTGACATAAAGTGTAAATTTTTTTATCCACATACCAAATTATTTTATCTTCAAAAATCAATGTAATATTCTTATCAAATTGTGGAAATCCAATTGTAGATGAATATCCCATTTCAATACCATGTTATAGGCAATTCTATATCATCTAATCATTACAGCCATGAAATTTATCACCGTTTAAGGTGATATTACATAACTATTTAATAATTAATTTTCAATATCCTCATTAGTAGGTTGAAAAATTAATTGTAACATATTGTTCGATATAACTAGTAGATCCTAGATTCATGTGATATCGCTGATAGGGGGAGGGTTGAATTAGATATCACCTATCTTTTTACAAATAGTACATAATCAATTGACCTCAGTGGCTAGTTATATCCTCAATCTACTGTTATTATGCCTTTAATAATTACTAAAAATGATGAATTGAATCAATTTATTAATTCTAAATGAAATACATTGTTTATTGTACCGACATAATCCATGTCATATAGGTAATTCCACAGAAGAAATTTATCATTTATAATATTTTTATCATTTAGAATTTTTGGTATAAACTCACATGATATTTTAATTATCTATATAGAAAAAATATATTTTCACTTACTCAAATAGAGTTACCACAATCCAAAATTGTCTTCCCACAATATAATAACATAAGAGGAACGTTATAATGCATCACAATGTGTTACTAACATCCACAGTGGCCTTCTACTACTAAATTCACACATGATTTTTTTATATAGTATCGAATCATAAAAACATATAAAATGATTGATCCACTAGGAGATGATCTATTGATCTTCCTCCATGATATTTATAAATCAATCATCCTCGTGTACCATTCATGTACTTCGAAATAGATGCTAGTATTTCATTAACATCATCTGGTCACAATGTATAATTAGATACCTTATACATGTAAATTTCTCATGAATTAATTTTTTATTCCAACTGATAATGACCCAGCCTCACTAATTTGTGTGAAAGTGGTTCACACATTCATATGCACTATTTAAAAAATATGACATAAATAATTCAACTAATTTTTTATTTAAACTTCTTGTAAAGATAAACTCATTAATGGAAATCACATCCAAACTCCCAGTTCAAATGTTATTTATTATGATTTAATTTATTTAGTTAGGGTTTTCAGTTATCATTTTTTTTCATGGTATTTATGTATGAAATTTTTCATAGTAATAATCATATTCATTCTTGAAATCATTTTCTTCACACAGTACCAAATGGATTTACACTATTATATTATAGAATAGAATAAATCACATGTTCTGTCATGAGTCATTCAATTCCTTCTTCTATTATATAGTTACATTTTTTACAACCAATATCTGTATATTTTTTCATATGAAACCAAGTAAAAATATATCAGTTCCTTGTGCAGACTACGATGGTTATGTATACAAGTACCACTCTATCTAGAATGTTTTCCTTGAATAATTTCTTCATGATGTTAGTTGAGTGTGTTAAAAACAATAAAATTCCAAGTGGATAACCCTCTTCTCTGAGTCTTAATCGGCTTAGGGAATGTATTTACAAAACTAACGTATACAATAATATATTTTCCTTCAAAAATATGAGTTCCTTAATATTATAATTATCATTCTCAAAATTGGTTTTCTTCCTTTTATATTAGAATATATACAACCTTATGATCTCTCTATTACCACTATATCATCCAAAAATATTCTAAATTTTATCAATTATTTCTTTTCCTAATGATATGGAAATTCATACATTCAATTAAGACATCATTGTAATATTCATAAATATAGTTATTATGGTTTCTATCATTATTCAATAAAATCCAAAAATGAATGTGAATAATTTATAATACATAAAATAATATTAGAATGTAAAATTAATAAATATATTTCATATGAATGTCTTTTTTTTATTCTAATTCATCCAAAACTCTTACATTGATTTATCAAATGTATGTTGGACAGATTCTAAATGAATGATATTAGGATGAATATGTGAGTAACATTCTATTATCATGATCACAAGAATTTAGTTGGAGTCAAGGATAAAAATGACCATCGACTGCCTAATTAATGACCAGTTGCATTAATGTATTAATTGATAACGATGATTGGTTAATTTAAATATTCATGGTTCAAGGGGTTGGATAAAGTAGATTAAAGAGATTGGGGGTTTCATGTCTATGTGTATCATTTTTAACCCCTGAACTATATACAAACCAATAGATTACCATATTGATCATTAAATACATTAGTTCATCTTTAATAAGTTAATCTAGTACATAATGATATCAAGACTTCATGAGGGTCACCAGTTGGAATCCATCACACACATATATGTCGTGGGTCCACCTAATCACCCCCTTCCATGCCACTAGTGTACACCATGTTGGAATTGTACTCCCATATAATTTAATGATTTTTATATAGGCTCCCACCCTTACCCTTCCACCATAAAGGGCTTTATATGATTGATCTCACATTTTGTACATGCCTCTTCCCACTTGTATGTGATTGATAAGGTCTATTGAGCTCTAATGATATTCCATGTATTTGTAATAAGTCCAAAAAATTATATCAATACAATAATTTTCAATTACATAAATTCCATAATGCATTATATATTTATATATAATGGTCCTCTTAGTCTTCATGAAAAATAAATTTTATTTTTCACATCCTTATTTTTATAGAGATCTTATTATTCCTTGATGCATTATTCCATCCATTTAATGATCGATACATGTATCAAATATTAAAGACCAATTAAAGAATTATCATAATTATATATACAAAAATTTACATCAATATTCAAATAGAAATTTTATCCATTATAGATTTAAAATTAAACAACATCATTGTTACTCTCAATAGTTTTCATCATAGAATTCAAGAGGAGTCCCAAAAACTTAGAGTGATTCTTATCCAAAGAAAAATTGTTAAAATGGACCATAATCTATCATTAATGATAAAATCCATCATTAATTACATTCAAGAATGGTTTTTCCACAATGTTAGATTGATTGTGTGACAACCATTCACAGTTTGTAAGATTATTGAGATAACACATGGTTTGGATGAATTGTTTTATAATCTTATGTCCAACATGTTTTTGGGTAATCATGAATACAACATGGTTTGATAGGTTATACCACATGCTTTTCCTAAATATTAATATTAAATGTTTGTTTTACCTGGAATAATTTTCATGATATACATTGTTTCCAAATGAATCTGCATATTTTTGAAAAATAATAAAAAAAATATTGTTCCCCTGAACAGGCTGAAAAATCATCAGAATCCATATAAAAACCCCCAAAAATCACCCCATAAAATATATAGCTTAAAAATATTTTTTAATAGATCATATTAACCTACTATGTACCAAAATAATATGATTCAATTACGTAAATCATGGATATAATCATTATTTTATCTTTTAATTTAGTTAGTTTTGATTCATTTTCTTATTTTTCACTCATATTTTCATTAATTTAATATCCAACCAATTGATGACTTGTATATTCACATAGTGATTATCATTGTTCATGAAATACCTTTTTTATATTAATTTTTTTAATCATTCACAATGATAGTTCTTCATTCCAAGGAAATTATCACAATCTGATGGGGACCTAGAACACCATATGGGTATTTTCAAGAATGAATATTGTCAATATTATTTGGTAATCAAATTTGGTACATTGAAAAATATTATCAGGGGTCATGAATTGTCTTATCAAGTTATTGATATGCATCTGTAGATGTATTGGTAACATGATATAGGAATGTTGTTACTCAATAGGTATTTTAATAATGAGTGTCTAAAAATCGTTATTCATGATGAGATATATGTTTCCATGGTATTCTCTATAATCTACCCTATATTTTTAATTTTGATATAATATTATTTATTTCATAAAATAATTTGATTACAAATTATATTTCATCCATTTATAATGGTCTCTAATTATTTATTGAAATAATAAAATTATCCAAAAATGGCATCCTAATATTCCCCAAGAGGGTGATCTAGATTATTGCATTTTAAGTAACTATCCAATTGATCATAACCTTGATTAGTAGATAGTATTGATAATTCACATAGATGAATAAAATATACCTCTTCCTCAATCTCTAGCTCGGGGGGCATACCTAGGAGGTGGAGAAGAAAATCATCATGAACAAGAATTCTTATTCTAGAAGACATTATATATTCATTGACTGAATGACCCCTATAATGTGGTGGAATAGTAAAATATGTTTTATTATATTAAATTTAATCATATAGACACCCTAATAATTTAATGATAAATGTGGTACATTAAAATATAATGAACCTAACATGAGGTGTTGTGATGTTCTGCTTCTGTTTAAGGAACATGATATCATGGTAAAGATATTATTCAAAACAAACTTATTTAAACTATTTTTCATAAAATCCATGATTGTGGAAAAATATATAGAAATTAATTTCATATATTAGGGTAATAAATCTATGATATATTTTCATAATAATTTTAATGAATTAGTCTAATTTTTTCTAATGGTTGTGGAAAATGATAAGAAAAAGGTCAAGATATTATAAATTTGATTGAGATGGAACGTATTTTCTTTTATATTACTCCACATTACTAGAAAATATATATATGTTGAGGATGGTGATATAAAAAAATGGATTTTATGGGAATATTATTACTGTTAGACTTCTTCTTACAACCATTGGAAACATTAGTGGATCAAATGGAAATAAGAGAACCTGACAAGAGAATCATAGATGAGGATTTGGTAGATCATATTAAATGGATTCCTTTATAGTGTAGGTGGAAGAAATAATTGAACTATTTAATTTTTTCATTAATTAATTTTAGGACATAATATTATTTATTGCAAATAACCAATAATGATCCTATCATGATCTTTTTGTACCTAATTTTTATTCTGGTATGTTAAGTACACAAAAAACTATTGATTGATTAAATGCTTATAATTATATATAAATCCATCCATAGTGATAAGGAGTTACAAGAATAATCATATTATTTATGATTCCAGTGGTTGGTTATGAGTGCTTAGCGACATAAGTGGAAGGATATTTATTGCATCATCTATAGTGACTGTTTTACATGATATTGGTTCATATCATTAATTTTTCATCATCCCCCTCTATGGATAATATTAAAATCTTGATGGATCTCATGAAATTCTTTATGAATATAGATATTACAATTTTAAATAAAAGGGCGTATGTTTTTTTAATTCCATACATGTTCATTCCCAATATATAATGTCGATTTAGTTTGGTATGATCTTTTTCCCTACATTGATATGTTTTACATTATCATTGGGATGTATTGGTATGTTTCCAATCAATTACATCTTGACTGTTATCATTAATATGTGACTCTTACTTCCCATGATGGGAGCATTTGTGTGTTTCATGATGAATAGGATCCAATGTTGGGCTGAATAGGACACCTTCATATGAAATTACACAATGTGATATCCACCACTGTAGTTATGATTATGAATTATTGATATAGTAATGTCATAATTTTAATGGTTTTCCTTTTTCCCAAATTATTCATTGTAGACATCTGGGGCCTCCCAATAGATATAGTGCAGTAATTTTCTACATATCTATTTCTAAAAGATCATTGTATTTAAACACATTTCTATCATATGACTCATAATAAGTAGAAATATTTAAATATTAAATTATATTATTTATAGTTTAATGGAATTATTTTTTGTATTATATCACCTTGGTAAGATCCTATGCATTTTTCTATCATTGATGATATACATTTTTTCCATTTAATCACATATCAAATGACTATATGAATGATTATTACGAATAAATATAATTAGAACCCTACATATGAGATGATTAATCTGTGAAAAGGTTAAAATTGGTTATAGATGATATATCCCTTTTATTGTATTCATCATCTAAGATTTAAGGAGTTATATATCTTAATGACTACCATGGGTAGATGGTTTAGACACTTTGAATATCATATGTTTCTGTTTTTTGAAACTATTTCTCTTGAAGATTTTACATCATTGGATGAAATAAATATCTCACCAGTATCTCAACGCTTTTCGCCTTTTTGTGTTGATATCATAGTTTATTAAACAAAATTAAAGAGCAAGAGAATCATTTAAAATAAGTATTGGGAAGCATGGGTAATCACTATATTTATGAAATGATGGGTAAATATAACATATGGAATATGGAATTAAAATTTTAATGTTGTTTAGTATCCAATAATGGAATATCTTTAGATCATAAGATATATAAGGTGGTTTGGTAATGATGGGATCCAATTTATAACATTCATAAATAAATCATATTTGGTTTAGTTGGTAATTACAATTAATTTGTGAAAGTCTACTAAAAAATGAATCATTGAAGAAATATTTCAATATGAAATGTGTTAAACTATTTTGGGATTATAAAATATAACTGTTTTGATTAATTTAAATAACATATGATCACTAATCCTATCATTATTTTTCCAGAATATGGTCAAGTATTATTGGTGTATTTTGAATCATCAGTTTTATGTCTAGGTTGAGATCATATATGATAGATATTGTTATATCTTACAACACTCTTTATGTTTCTCTAATTACGATGGACATTACTACTCTTGATAATGAAATATCAATAGTTATATATTCATTTATGAGTTAGATGATGTAAGAAATTAATTTTTATCACTGGTATATATCCTTTAAAATTTAGTATAATTTTTGTTTTGGACCTGATAATGATTCATAAGGATATCAACATGGAATTGGGGGTGTGTGGAGATTTTTAGACCTCAGAAGCCTGACTGGTGGGATTATCAATTTGTCCACATTTTTAGCGAAAATTGGGCATGGAAGTATTCCTGGATACCCTTCATCATGCGGGTATTGATTGTGAGTTGTTGGGGGTAGTATGATTTGAGGAAACCCTGAAAATTGGATTATACTCCATCGCATATGGCCTATAGTTTTTAAGGGACCCATTTTTCATAAATGGGGAATTGTTTCTAAAATTGCGAATCCTAATATTTCGAGTACCCTCCTTATGTAGTGATCTAAGAACAAATGAAGCAAGGTTTGGCCAATCATGTGACAAACCATGAGACTTTGTTTTTCTTGGGTAAAACTACCAAAATTCCCATATGTTTTTAATATCATGGAATCCTTCTATATTCTTCTAATTATTGTGATGGAAGAACACATTTCCCATGGTGGATCTCTACATTTCCCTCATTCATTAGTATAGATATTAATATCTGATATAATGTCATATTTTATCCCTATTTGTAATGTCTGGTGTACATTGAAATGTACTCAATTCAGTTTGAGGAATTTATCATTTTTTTACCTCAATGTAGAATTTAGATTAAGTGTCTTATATAATATTTTTATGTTGTTTATACATTCTTTATATTTCATTTGATCTAGTCCAAACTAAAGTTTGTTACCGAATTAGAAGAGTTTCATGAGCATTTGGTCAGTGTTCTATAACTCACACTTCATGTTTAATATTTTTTATTATTTCATAGAGTGTGTTCACTAGATTTATTTTTTGTTGTATATTAAATCCCAGAATATGTATTATATTCATCATAACTATATTCTATATCCTGTTACATAGTCATTAATTATAACATGTGAGGTTGATTACTCAAATCCTACAACCCCATTTAGGGTGTTCAAATAATTTTTCATTGTGTTCCTTTTTGATTATATACATCATCATTTGGGTGTTCCTCCTCTTGACCCTTCTAAAGGTGATTCAAATAATTAAATTAATTAGTTGTTAATTCATAGAACATTTTTTCGTTCACTTGGAAATTCTAATGTAAGTGAATAAATCAAATAAATGAATGATTAATGTTTTAATTGGAATGTATATTTGTACCTATCACATAGTCTGAATGACTATAAATATGTGTTTTGGTTACATGTATATAGAAACAATTTCATTGCATAATGTAAGGTATTTGAGTGAAGCTAATAAGTTGATATTGATTATATAACAATTTAATGGTTTCATGTTCCTTTTGATTAATAACTTATATGAAAGTTAATTGAATAGACTGAATTGATTATTAGATGATTTAGGTAATACATGATGTAATTAAATAAATGAAGCATTTATAATGTTGATAATGAATTGAGATCGTTAGATATTTAAAAGAATGTACGGAATAGAGGTAGAATAGAATTTCTGAGTGAATTACTTCAGCATGCATGGATGCCATTTTGATTCAAGGATACATGTTTCCAAGGGCGTTATCCACCTTGGAACCCGATTTTTTTCTAATAGTAGATTTTCCGCCTGGCATAGTAGGATGCCTCCAATATTATTATAGGATGAATTTGATACAATACTTAAATCTTTCATGATGTTTAAAGAAATTTTCTTACATTGTTACACCATATGGGCCTAGTTGTTACTTATGTGTAACAACCTATGATTTTTTGAAATGTTATTTTCCTGAAATTAATTTAATATTATAGATATTTTTCATTTCACAAACCACTGAATATGTCTTTTTTTAATATGAATGAACTATTTTTTGGTAGGAATTTCATGAAAAACCAAGTTAAAAAATTCTTTAATCACAACCCATAGATTATATTTTGATACATGAAATACTATGTATAGTTTTTGTTACATGCAATACTGAGTTCCATTGAAAACTAACATTACACTTAATTCTATGATTCACCAAACTATAATATATTTCTAATATTATAATTGAAATAATTTTTTTAGTTACCGCCAAGCCATTGGAATGGAACTTATGAATATTATTAACTAAATTTTGAAAATATTATTTAAATATATATATAAAATTAATCCTTTGGTTATCAATTATCATAAGTGAATTTAAAGACTATTTAAATATAAAAAAATTAATATTCTATGGAGACATTTTTCTAGGTATAAAAATAATTTCTGTCAATAAAATGCAAGCCATATTTGATGAATGTATTCAATAAATATTATATATTATTTATTCAATATGTATTTTTATACCCATATAAAATATATTATAGTTATAATATATGAATAAATCCATTTTTATGAATAATAGGTTGTATTTTCCTAAAGATAATTTTACAGCCCATTAATGGAGAACATATTCTTAATCTAATTTTTGAAAATTTTGTAATTTTTAGTTGATAAATGAAACATATGTTTTTCAATAGGAATATAAAATTTTACATTGGGTAGATAATTTTTAATGGTCATGACGTTTCATTTTTGATGAATAGTGAAGAACATGAATTATATTTTAAAAATTATATTATAACCTACTTTACTAATATATTCATATTATATTTTAATTTTATTTCAAATTATAATTATATCATTTATAAATAAATTAAAACCATTTGGATCCTTAGAACCAATCCATATTGAATTTTGATAAAAAACATTTCAAACTTTTGGTCCTTTTTTATTGATAAACTCGTCTTCTCATCTGGTATGCTGGGTTAATTTTACATTAATTTATTCCATATATGTGATACGAATTTAGAAAAATGCATTACATATTTATAATCACAATAATTTAACATTTAAAATATATTTAGCCTAATTTTTTACAAAATTTATTTCTCAAAGTAATTAGAATTAATGTCAATGATTAACATAAAAAATGTGTTTATATAGTGGCTAAACAATATCCTAAGGTGTAAAATACCCTCCAAAAATGACCAATATATATCTTCCATCCATATATCTAATATTTAATCATATTTAATCAAAATTTATATTTACTAAAGACACGTGATGTAAGTGAAACCTCTAAATTGTTTTTTACCTTTTTAAATTTACACGAATACCACTCTTCCTCCATATAAAAGAGAACCCCCTCTAAATTCTTCCTACATTTAAAGATATTTTTATTATAGAAAAATATCAAAAATAAGATGAAAAAAATCCATCCAATTAACCTATTATTATTATAACTTTTAGTATAAATTCTACAAAAGAATCCCTTTGTTGCAAACCAAGAGAAGTTTCCCAAATAATAGGTAACTTGCTTCATTAATATCTTCCATTTTATTTTCAATATCCAATCCGTAAATTATTATTATTCCATTATTATATAATAATATATGTATAATTTTTTTTGATATATATTTTTATTATAGGTTTTATAAATATACTTACACAAACATCCATAAAATGGCTAACAAACTTACCATTCTTGTGTACAACACACTACCGCCTCAGAAAATAATGTCGTCAATTTTTCGATAACAACCTCTCATGGATTGTAATTTTTTTTGAAATAATATTTTGATATGATATATAGGATATTTATGAATTATTTATTCTTCACAAATTATTATATAAAACATACCTTCAGGGTTTCCATTTTTTGTAAATATGATAACTTTGTTTTGTTGTTGTGTGGACTACCCCCTCTTGATTTGATAACACTATTCATGGTACAGAATAAAAATGGATTTAGGAAAAATATTTGATATATATGACATAATAATGTTTTTATAATTAATATATATATATATATACATATGTAATTTACATTCTGTCACTCAATATGAATATAAAATTAAAACAATGTTCATGTGTATGTACGACCTACTGTATCCATGAAGGGTGTTGTCCATTTCAAGTTTATATCTTTTGAATATTACTAAATATATATATATAATTAATATATATTATATTTATTGATTTTTTTAAATTTTAATAATATTAAAATCATGATCTATGATTGATGACCCAGAATAACATGTCAAAACATATAGAGAAAACAAAAGGGATATTACATGAAATGTTACATTAACATGGAATTGTTAATAAATGGATAATATAATTTCAAAATAAAATCAAATTTGGTATTAAAAATAAAAATATGGTTATATTTATATTTTTAATAAACATATATTTATCATACTATTATTTTGAACATATACGATGAAACTCATGATATAAGGTAATGGGTTTTCACATATAACATTTGTTTTTTTATACTTAAACATTATTAACCACTCATTTCATTCATGTGGTGTATATAATAGAAATGAATTTATTAGATGAATAATATCAATAAATTAATGGTTTTTTACATATCTGTGTATGATCTTTATTTCATGGGGTTTATAGTTATAATGTTACTAAATCAGTAAAGTAATATTGTCTCAATTTCCCATCTTTTAGATACATTCCATGATAAGAAATTATATATTTCTATGAGGTGTATATGATTCTATTTTACATGTCATATACTGAATCGATTACATTTTTGGGATTTTTTGACATTTAATAATTTTATTCTTTCCATATTATTCTGATTCAATGTTACCATAGTGGTAAAGGTTTTTTTCTAGATTCTCAGTGTTTATCAATATTGTTTATGATTATTCTTAAATTGATAAAATATTATGAACCATATCTTAATAACACTAATAAATTTATTTATCCTATGGTTATCAAAAATATTATAATGTATTGGTACAATTTTTACACTCATTTTTTTAATATGACAAAGAATATTGTTTAAATTATATCTGAAATTATTTCACTCTTCTATCATAAATTTTTCATATTCACAGAAACATGCTTCTAAAGAATAATTTTTTAAATGTTATAAAAAGAAATTTAAAATATATTTTTTACCATGTTTTAAAATATTAATAAAAAATTGACTTAAAAGAAATAACCATGTTATTTTTCTATTAAGGAACTTTTCTAATAATTTTATTGTGTAAAAAGAATTTTAGGCATGTAGGTATTTACCAACCAACATTTCCATGAATATTCCTTTTAATGTTTACAAAGATTTTTTTAAAATTAGTTTTTCTAGTTTTCTAAAAATTCATTAATTTAATGTTTTGTTTGTGTGTACAACATTAAAAAACTGATATATATTTTAAAAACTGTTTATAATAAATTTTCATAGATCCTTTATATGTTTTCAAGGTTATTTTCAATGAAAAATGTTTTAAAAGTTATTATTTTTTAAAAACGTTTTATTAATATAAGAAATGGAAATTTCCATAAGAATGCTTTTATATTATTTTTCATGATCCCTTTATTTTTTAAAAGAGTGTTTTCAAAAAATGATATGGGAAATGATATATGTTCCACAAAGTGATTTTCTAATAAAATTTATTTTCCATGTAATCTTTCGAAATCCTTATACATCTAAGATGAAGTCCTTAGATTTAGTTGATGTTTTAATATGTTTATGATGATAGGACACCATTCATTTTCATTGGTTTAATGATTTATTATTAAGATGGTAGTTTTTAAGAATCATTTTTTCTTATATGGGTTATATAATGATATAATGTATATGAAACCTGGATTATTTAATGGGATATTATATATTGAAAGTATTATTAATCCTTTTTATTTTACATAGGTTATGATATGGTAAAATGTATATGATACATACTTCTTTTTAGGGGATTTGATATGATGTTCAATAAAACCATCTCATTTTTATAGGTCATGATATGATGAATGTTTATTTTTCTTGTAAAACATGTATGTATTATATCATTATGTAGTGGGTGAGACCTATATATCTTTCAAATGAATTGGGTAATTACAAATGTAAAATGATATCAAAGGGTACAAGGTTTGTATACCATTATTGATAATAATAAGGTACATGGGTTGTAGCCCAATCCTAAAAAAAGAGGTTTCCGAGAGATATTGAATGACCAAAAATAAGAGGGTACATAGGTTTTAGGCCAATGTCAAAAAAGTGTTTGTGCATGGGTATTAAAACATGTCCACGAAATAGATATTCTATGGGTTGTATCCCAATATCTAATGTTACAGGGTACAAATACTATTACCCAAATCATGAGGTAGGAATGAGGGTCATTATCCCAAGACTAACATGTTATGAAAGTATTGGTAAGTAAAATTGAATTATGTTTTTCTATGATTATGTGTAAGACACAAAATCTATGTTTTATTCATATGTTTTGATTTTATGTATTAGGCCCATGATTTACACTAGCTTAATATATTATGAACTAGTAATACATATTCTATGATTCAATTTTATGATCTTTGATATGTAGGGAATGATATTATAATGATATAATCATATTCTTAGAGCCATATTATCATGTTAGTCTTACATTTCCCCACATTTACCCTTACTGAGCATCTAAGATCACCCATTTTTTATTTTTCTTTTCACTCGGTTATGAATAAATATTTTATGTCAGAGTGAAAATAAAGAAGATATATAAGTGAGATGTTCAAAATCTTTCACTTGGATAGAAGATTATGTATTCATGTTTTCAATGTCTCTAAACTATTACGGTCCCCAACATTTAACTTTGTAATGGGAAGAATATTCCTAAAAAATGATTTTATATCATTGTTTTTTAATCCTTCGTCACTATAGTCGGTATTAACAGAAAGGATATGTCAACCATTACAAACTAGGATAATAAATCATTAGGGAGATCCTATAGGATATTTCTTACGATATGTTAAGGTATGTCTCTATGGAATTTTATAAGAATGAGTTAAATTATAAGATAATGGGTCGGATTTTTAGAAAATTATAGAGAGATTGGTTTACTAGAAATACATATTGTAAATGATGCTGCATGATGATGTGGTTATGTACTAGAAATAGATATGTGTATCAAACCATAAATCCCTGTATTGATATAGACTTGATTGGGAATTAGTGAATGTAAATAGGCCATGGTATACACATAGTTTGACACTCCTAAGTGATATTCTTTGAAAATTCACTAAAACATTATGAACAACAATAATGGAATCAGATAGAAGATGACTACAAAAAAATTGTATAAACCTAAAGTGTCATAAACATAAAATAAATTGACCTTATTTAGACAATATATATGAAATTTCTCATTATTATGTGGTTTTACACTATGATAAGTGTTTCCCATCATATACTTTTTTGTTTTATTAAATTTTTGGAAAACAGAGGAACCATGTTAATGTTAAATTCTTTTTAAAATGAAAGGATTTTCATTTTGAGATACTAAACATTTGGGGAGTAGGTATGAAAAACATTTTTTCTATGATCACACAACATTACAATTATATGAAACATGATGAACATAAAAAAAATAAAGGAATGATCAATGTTCTATTGAGTCCATCATAATGAAACATCTAGTTTTTTATTTTTTCCATTGATAAAATATTTGATAATAAATTTATCAGTACCAATGAAACGATATATTCCATTATTCAGTGCATGGTTCATAAAATCATTAATGTTGCCTATCATATTTAAGCTGCTTCAAATCTGTGGTGGACTGTTATTAAGAACAAGAGGGGATAAGAAGAAAATTATTATATTGAATGGGAATAGATTAATGAGATATTTATCTATAGGTAATTCTCTCATATTCTATAAAAAACATGGAGAATAAATTCATATATCTCAAATAGGCGGAAGATGAATGTATTGGCACCTATGAAGAAAATTTTACAAGATATTAGACGTACTATATAGAATTTATAAATCATCCTAAAAGTAATGTTGTCTGATTCTTCAATCTCTTAAGACCAAATCTCTATAGGGCGTTAGACATAAAAGACATCAGAGACTATGAATAAGCGTTTCTTGGTGATATTAAGGTGGAAATTGAGGTTGGATTTATGCATGAACCTCATGTTTCTGATAAGAAGATAAAAATTCAATTCAATGGAAAGTATAATTCCCATGGAGAGAAGAATGGGAGAAATATTTTATAGTCCACATATGGGAAGAAATATGAATGGAATTGTATTAATGGTACATTTAAATGTTTTTTGTGTATAAAGGAAGGAAATATTGTGGGTGAATTATGATGTGATTAGGACATGGTATATAATGAATTCAATAATGAGAAAACTCCACCGAATGAACCACCCCACATTTGTGTTTTAATTTCACGAAGTTTGGTCTATTTGCAAAAACGTTCCCAAATCCAATAGTTAATAATGTTAGTAAATTACAAAAACCTATAAATAGTAAGGAAAAAAGGGAAATGATAATCAATTAATATAGAATAATTGAATGTTGGTAATTGTGGAAGTAAACACTGGGAAATTGAATTTGTGATTTTTTTTAAAATAAATTTTCTAAAAATCGTTTTTTAATCATTTAGTAGAACTTGATATAGTTCTAAGAAATCATTAAATCCCTCTAAATTAATTATAAATTTTTTTAATCATATTGATATTCTAGTTGTTCATGTTTGAATCCAAAATTCTAATAAAAAATTTAACATAAGATTTTATTTATGGAATAAAGGGTGAATTTTAATTTTAATTCATGTTTGTTATCAATATTGATTTCTTAAATTTTCAGGTGTTTACCTAGTATCAAGAGGTTAATTGATAATGGAATTCAAATTTTTTCTATGGGAAAATTATGATTTAATATATGAAATATGGTGTATCAATTATTTGATATATTTGAAAAATATTAGTGACCACCTTTGTAATGTATTGTATTTTCATCTTCTAAAAGGGTTAAAGGTTAACCATTTATGGAAGTATTCTGTATAAATATTATATTGGGGTTTTGAGATGAAATTAATATCTAAATTTCTTAGGATTTATGCATATGTGATAACCTATATTAAATTTTTTTTTCTATGTTATCTAATTAGAGATAGAGTGACCTATCATTCTATTTTTGAATCTCATCTTCAAATAATGCATCAGGAATGAAAAATTAACATTAATTTACTAGAATAATAACTAATGTGTAAATTATTCAAGACAATAAATTGAAAAGGTTTCCCTTAATGCATTTAGTATATCATGTCATCAAAATTCATCCACTTTAGGAAAAGGGGTCTTGGAATAAAATTTTTATGTATTATCATCATTTTATGATATCAATGACGACTATCACACTTCCTCATATTACGGTTGTCTTATTGTTAACATCCTCTGGATCACCCACTTTTTTGTGATCAGTGATCTTTATCAATCACAATTATTACTTATTCTTTTCATCTTTGTCTAGTTTATCAATTTTAACTTATTCTCACATATGTGGAAATTATTTATGAGTTACTTTTTGTAAGCTTTATTTTTATATCATTCCCTTTATAAAAAATGTTTAGTTATTAATTTTTATATGGGTTTCTATGAATTCTAATTTCTTGTATCAAAACATTTATAATTTATATGAATTCATTGGGAAAAGATCATATCAAGGGTGGTATAATATAAAAATAATTTTTTTTTAAATAATTTTTTTTTTAAATTAATTTATTCGTTCTAATAATATGCATTTCACAAAACACAAAATATACCCTTTTATTTGAAATCACTATGTTTGGAATTTTTTTGGAAATAAATATTTTTGATTTTATATACATAACCCATGGATTATATTGTGATTGAAAAATCACTATGTTTTTTTATTAAAAAAATATCTGAGTTCCTTTAACAATGTGTTTTACACATAAGGACAAGTTTCACTTAACATAAACATACTCTTAATACTAATATTAAAATACTACTCTAGTTTTCAATGAACAATTGAAATAAATAACATTAATATTAATAACTAAATTGTGAAAATATGATTTACACATATATACAAAATAAATTTATTATCTGTTAATTATTATAAGTGAATGTAAAAACTATTTTATAATAAAGAAATTAATTTTCTAAGAAAAAAAAATTCTATTTACAAAAACATTATCTCAATAAATTAAAAGAATGCAATTTGATTAATGTTTTCAATAAAATTTATAAATTATATATTTTATCATTATTATTTATACTAAACCAATTTATTTTTTATGTATAAGATAAGAGTTATTAAAATGTTATGAATTAGATTATTAATTTTTCTAAATGAAAATTTTATCACATTTTATTGGAAATCCAATATTAAATATTGGTTTTTATAATTTTATATAAAAATTAAAAAAAATTAAATTAATTTTTTAATCCAAAATATAAAATTTTACTTTGGGATAATTTTAGGTATTTTTTGAGAAGATTCATTTTTAATGAATAATGAAATACACAAATTTTTAATCCCAATGTGTTTTTCATATAATATATTACTATTGTTAAATTAGGTTTTAATTTTGTTTTAATGTATACTATGATAAATGATATATCAATTAATCCAATTTTGTTCAATCGAACCAATTTCAGATTGAATTTGGATATATAAATATTTCAATCTTTTTGACATATTATCATTAGAACCCTATCATCTCATCCCATCAGTGGGATTAATTTTAAATTATTTTTTCTAATAATATGAATAGAATTTGTAAAAAATTATTCAATATTGAGAATAATCAAAATTTAGATTATCTAATTATCTAATATCTCTACCATTTTTATAGATTTCTCAAGATCATTGAAAGGTACCATTTTTCCTTGTGTTGAGTACTTTTTGTTTCAGTTTTACCTCAGGTGGTGTTTGGGTGGATATTTTAGAATATGGAAGAATGAGGGAAATTCATGGTTGGATCATGGAATTCCCTAATCAGGTGTCTTATCCTATAATACCATGTAACTCTTGACATGGATGGTTTTCATGGTTGGCACACGGTTTTTTCAATCCATGCTCCCAAAAGAAGAAATTCTACACCCCCTTAAGGAGGTTCATGGTTATGGCACGCAGTTAGGGGGAACTTGGTGAATGATCTCATAAAATAAATTTTTTTAGTTTTTATTAATCCAAAAAATAAGAATTAAAATTACCCAAACCCTAAAATTTAATCTAATAAAAACCCACTCAGACCAACATATTTTCTCTCATTTTTGGTGGATCTTAGATCCATTCCATGCCTCCCCAGGTACTTTTCTTAGGGAATAGAAATTAGGATTGAATTTTCTAACCTTTCCAAGTATGTGAGTCTCATCCCAATTGGGTTTCCATCACATTTATTTTCTTCTAATATATTTTAAATTATGATTATACACTATTGATTCAAGATATATATCTATGTTTTTAGTTCTTGATAAATTTATTTGGGGTTCTAGGTTTAAAATTAATATCATGTTCTTTGTCAAGTTATTGATTAATCCTATTCAAATTGGGTTTTATCACTTTTGATCATTTTCCATCGAATTACAGTAGGTTTTATATAATTCAAATCCCAATTTTATGAATTAAATTATGTTTATGTAATTGTATAAATTAAATTAGATTTTTAGAAATTGAGTTCTTGAATGAAATAATTAATTTGGAGAATTAATTAATTTTACAAAATTGTGAAAGTGGGAATGATGGGATTGTGATTTGGGGATAATTAATTATCGAATAAATAAAGGGTTGTTGTTTTTATTGGGAAATTTATTTAATAGTTTAAATAATTGTTTAATTAACTAAGGGAATGTATGTAATGAATAAATTTTTGATTAAAATGCAGTGATTGATGAGATTAATTAATTTTTGAATTAATTAAATTGATACACATGATTAGTTAATTGTTGAATTAATTAATTTAATTGATTTAATCAATTACTTGGTGGATTATGTAGAGGGGTTTACATGATTTATTAGTTTTTGAATTAAATAATTGGATTGGTGTAATAAATTAATGGGTGGATATATTGAATTGATTTCCAAAATTAATTTACTGTTTAATTAATTAATGGATTTTGCGATAACAAAATTTTTTAATTTGATTAATTATTTTATGAATTGATTTATTTGATATTGTGACACCTTTTAAATTTTAAATATGGGATATATTTAAAAAATGGGTGTGCGATAAGGATTGTGGATCCAAATGAAAATATATGTTATATGTGTGTGTGATATGGATTGAGGATCCAAATAACAATATATGTTTATTGTGTGTGGGATTAGGACTAAGACTAAAAATACCCTCATATATAAATTATGTGTGGAATAGGGCTGGAGACTCCAAATATACATATGGGTCTATGTGTTATGTATATGAACTAAGGCTCTAAATACCCATTTGAGATAACATTTATGGGATAGGGACTGAGGCTCCAAATAACCATTAAAAAAATATGTGGGGGACATGGAATGACTCTCAAAATAGCCACTGGTTGATAGAAATGATTTTCTACTCCAATAAGTTGGTATTGGAATAAAATCATAATTATGTAGCATAATGAATTGAAATGAATGGATAATGGAATAAAATTACATTTGAATGAATAGTGAATTTAATTTGAGAAAAAAGTTTAGATTCTAGCCTGGGCCGAAGCATGTAGTAAGAGTTAGGGTGCCAATATGAACTCGATGAATAATGTTGTTAAATAATAAATAATTGATAATGTGAAAAATTCTTACCTATGAAGTATAATTATTAATATGTATAACTTCATACAAAATTATTCACAGGGTATTGGTGTAGACATCGTTGGCCATGACCTAATAGGTTTTACTCACACCCTACATGGGATACCAGATCAATACTCAAATAGAAATTATGGATACGGGATGAGATAAGAAAATAGGCCTTGTATTAGACGGTTGATTAGGTATAGGGAATGGGTGAAGGAGTCAAATGTGTTTCTTGACCTGCATTGTATTTTTTTATTTTGTTAATTTATTTTGGGTTTTATATTCCAACACTGGACACATATTGGAATGGCATACCTATTGTTTAGTTTTGGATATTGTATTTCATGTTTTGGTAATATTGTGATATTTTTGATATTCCTTTTATAGATATATGTTATTATGTTATTATTTCATATTTTATATTGGGTATTACACTGAAAAAGTTGTGCTGGTCTACCCATGATCGATATTAGACCCCCAAAGCTAGTCGGAAGACCCAATCATTGGGGGGGAAGCCTCATATAATTTACCACACCAGCTAAAGGAACTAGTGTGTAGAACTTTGGATGGGATGTTATAATTTTGTATATGATGAGTTTTCTTTTATTTCCTTTTTTATTACAATTTGGGAAAGGTATACTGGAGAATTGGAAGATTCCCACCGTGGTTATGATATCATTCATGGGAGAAAATAACCAATGTACGTGGGAGAACCCAAGTACCCATGGTGGGATTGTTGCTATTGATTTTTGTTGTTATAGTTGAATATTATTTCAAAATGGGTGATTCACATGTCCTGTAATGTGACTATTTTTTCATATAATTGTCAATATTTGACTTGTCTCTTGGTTTGGAATGATATTCACATAATCATGCATCAATATTGACACTCTGGATTATTTATAACATGAATCATTTTAGATATGCATGAGAAAATGGGATTTGGGATTCTTTTTGAATATGAACTATTTTTTCCTTTCCTGTGAAATTGAATTTTGTAAAAAGTTGAATAATGTGAATTAGTGGTTTTTTAAATAGGAAAACCAAATACCAGGAAGTATTTACCCTTGTTAACGAGGACTTAACTATATGATGCTTAATGGTAGTGACAACACCAAAAATTTGATAGTGTGCTGGGGATTAGGGAAAGTTATTTTTGGGTATTGTTATTATTTTCATAAATGTATAAATTTTTTGAAATGTGACCAATGGTTTGTGTTTTTAATCATAGATTCATGACTCCATAAATATTATTTTTGAGAAGATTACATGAGAATGTGGCTAGATATGATCTATCATTAGTGGAACATGAGGAACTGAGAGTACTGAAGTAGCATGTGGGAATGAGGTTCCTAGAAAATTTTCCATCATTCATGATATTAATTGAAGGGGACCCTTATTGTGTTATGACTAGCATCTCTTACATAATGGGTGACTTCCAATTGCAGCACCCTAGGAATTTTACCATAGAGGGTGGACCTGATGGGGTTGTGTTCTAGATTGAGTCTATCCACACCATCCTTGATATTTTGGATACTCCATATATGAAGAGGTTCAATATGCTTCCTTATATTATACTAGGATCAGTGAAGTACTAGGGGTGTTATGTCTCAATCTAGGGAATCTGATTGTTTGTTATAGAATGGATTCATGGAGAAGTTGCCCGATCACATGTATCCTGGAAATCTTTCATCAGATATAGTGTCTGGTTTAATGATATGTAATCATTGGAAATTTTCCATTATATAATATGTGGTATTAAATATCGAATTAAGTCTCATTAATCTAGAATTTAAATTTGATGATATAACTATAGAGACCCATTTTATTGATGGGTTTAAATGTGAAATTATTTCCAAAGGTAACCTATTTTGGTTAAGCAAGTTTTTTCTAGTGGGGGGGTCAGGACCTCATAGTTGAGGTTATCCTAAGAGAGGCTTCCACTATAAGAGAAGTGGTTCCCGTTAGATATCCGAGAGGAAAGGCTTCTAATATTAGAAATTTTCACTCTAACTACGTTTCCCAGGGTATTGGGATGTAGAGTCCAAAGAAAGATGGATGAGCTTATTAGGATCTTACTCATGTGATCTATCACTACTATGGTAGTTTGGGAATCTTCCAATGTTATTTTCCCCACCTACTATTGGTGTTCTTATGTTATGTAAAGATTGGAAATATACAAAATTTGTTTCATGAAACCCATGATAGATAGGAAGCGATAGACTAGATAAACAAAACTAGGGTGAAAGAATTAGATATTATTCACCATATCACATCGGAAAATGGAGTTATACCAATCCAGTGGGTAAAGGCAGTAGACGTAGTGATTCTACGAATAATCTCTCATATCAGGAGAGTGGTTTAGTACAAGGGAAGTAGGTTTCATCATAGGGAAGAGGGGTAGGAAAGTTACTCCCATCAGCCTACACTATTTCATGGCAAGGAAATACCATTAACACTATGAGGTACAATTATTGTATCTTATATGTTAAAAAATTCCATATTTGATACTAGTCATACTAATTCCTTTATTTATGGACTAATTTTGAATTGTTTTAGCCTATTAGTGGAGTTTGTGAGTAGGGTATTGATGATAGATACACATTTGGGAGTACGATAAAGTGACACTTATTTGTGAAGGGGTGTTATCTTGAAATTTGGAAGTTAATTTTCTTTGGTATATTTACATCCTATACATTTAATGATTTGACTTGATTTTAGGAATGGACTGGTCTGTAGGATACTTATCCAAATTTAATTTTTTCCATTGGAGAGTGACATTTACATCTGTCATGACCCCCTCCCACCAAAGATGCCCCTCATGATCTGGCAATGGTTAAAGGAAGATAATGACCCCCGAGTCCCACCTCCAGTAGTCCCCAGGTTGGCGACTAACACCAAGGGTATGAGTTTTCATAAATATGGGAGGCATTACCCTTTTTATTATTTTGGATCGGGAAATAGGACAAGTCAACCACCAAAAAGGGAAATGAACAAGTGTATATAAATAAACCCAAACCAAGCCCACATGCATGTTTAAACAATTTTTTATAACAAGGTACAAGTACAAGGAAGCACAAAAGTACAATTCCAAAGAAAACAAGAGAACAACAAGTGCAACAACTCCAACTGCCCGACTAGTAGGGTCCCGCACGGCCCTGGTAGTCCTCCTGGAAACCTGAAAGTAAACGTAGGGTGAGCATACAAGTATACTCAGTATGGAAACCTAAATCTCTCGTGCACAAGTGGGGAGACACCCTATGGTCCCGTGAGAAAATAGAAGAACCAGAAACTAACAAGGAAAAACTATCCACCCAGCCTCACTGGTCACACTCACCAAGAAACACAAACAAGTATAGTATATATATAGATCAAAAGTATTGGGTACCCCGCACCATTTCCCACTTAGTTAGATGCTGCTCTTCCTAACGGCAAACGTCCTGACGCTACCGTACTCTTCTCGCCCGCACACACCTGGGCCAAACCACGCATCCCGCCCACACACACCTGGGAATCACAACTACACATCTTTCCCACACACACCTGGGCCTCACAACCACGCATCTCGACCGCACACACCTGGGCCACAACCACTAACCCGCCCGCAGACACCTGGGCCTCATCACGAATGTTCTTGGGAATGGTAAGCCTGCTCGAAGAGTCTTCGGCTAAAGGTCGCCTCAAGCCATCACAGCCTCCGAGACCTACCCGAAGAGTCTTGGGTGTAAGGTCACCTCAAACCATCATTGACTATGGAAGAAGGATCCGGAAGGAGCTAGTAACTAAGGGGGAACACCCTCTCCCATAAAATGGGAGTGTTCGGCACTAGGTGCTTGACATGGGTGTGGTGCGACAAAACACAAAGATTAAATTATATATATACATATACCAAACACAGAGCCCAACCTATGGCTTCTTAAAAAGAGAAACTGAGCATTTGCCTCGACACTGCTACCACGAAGCATGCATCAACAACCAAACAATCATCCCCCAACCCCATTTAGGTTTTCATGTTTCATGCAATGGTTTAACAAATTATTACTAATGGGAAACTATCATCCAGACAAAACCTTTCACAAACATATCCCTACCATCTACAACCAAGTTTAGGTAAAACGCAAGCAACCACATGCCATTTCATTTACAAAAGATTATCACAACCATACAACATTACATCATTCATATATTTCAATGTTCCACACATAAAACCCTTTCCACACACAAAACATTCCCGTATTTGAAAACACCTTTTACTTCAAAACACATTTCATAATCAAAACACTTTTCATAAATAAAGGCATTTTCCACAAAACAACCAAACCACCAACATGTTCATTATTCCAACTTTGTTCAATCGGGGTGATCACACAAGGTTTTCATTCTCATTTAATCAGCCAGTCTTTACGTGCTTATCCATTTTCCATGTTTTAACAAAACCAACCACAAACAATTCAGATATCAATTGATCACGCAAAGGCCACCAACGGCCTTGATTTTCAGTAGGCAAAGGCCTTTCAATCCAAAATCACAATCAGAAGATAAAGAAACCGGAAGGCAAAAGAAACAGAAAAAAACCCCAAACCCTTCTTTATCCGGTTATTATCTTTATTTAAAGTTCAACTGCATCCCATGGAACAAAATAATAATATCCCACCCCGCATGTTGCACCAAAAAGAGAGACGAAGGTAAACCCCTACCTCAAAAGGTCCCGATCACGTCGCTTCCGACGACGTCCTTCGGTGTCCTCCGCCTTCGCCAAACCCGACAAACGCCTCCTAGGATGGAAGCTGGAGAAGGAAGGCCGGAAGGAAAGGTGACAATTCCGGGCTTAGAAGCTTCGTCTCATCGCTACGATCCTGTGGCCGCTGACGGATCGTAATTCGGAGCTCGAACAAAGAATTTAGAGGAGGAAGACTTCTTGATCATCCAATTGTGTCGTCGTGCGAAGAAGAAGCGATTGGTCTGGAAATAATCCGCGACCCTTTCTTATATAGGCAACTAATAGGTAAAACAGTATGCAGCGTGTATTGATGAATAAACGGTGTGACAGTTCACCCGTTACGCGTTTTGACAGGTCAACACACGACACGTCACGCGGTTTCCACGCGTTTTAATAATAACGTCAATTTTATTAATATGCATGTTTCGTTGACCCGAGACATAACTCATAAAAAGGTATCCATCGCTGGTCTAAAAATGAACGTCTTAATAACAGGATTACACTGCCGCTGACGGTTCGTCATTCCGACACCATATGAACAAGTTATAGACTTTATAAGTTTTGATCACCTAAAATAATAATAATATTATTTTATTATTATTATAATAATTTAATATTTTGATCAAAAGGTCTTGTGGTGTGAATCTCTACCCTTACACCATGCGCACTCCCTTATTTTATTATTGTATTACTATTTTAATATATTAAATCAACATTATATAAAAGATATGATATATTAAATTAAATTATATAAAAAAATGATTTATACAAGGGAAAGCGGGCATTCACGCATCCCCTCCCCATCTCATGCGCCTCCCCATAAATTTATTATAATTTATTAAATAAAACCATTTTCCTTTTAATTGTATTATTATATTTATTATACGATCAATGTTATTAATTTCATAATTTAATTTTGGGAGAACCTATGCACAACCATTCCATGCGACTCAAAACCATTTCATTTAATTGAATTAAATGACAAAACAAAATTAATATAACATACATATTCAACCCCATTTTAATACATTTAATTTTATTAACCTCTCACATATAGTTTTACGCCATCATTGTTATTTATTGTTCTTCAATAACAATTTCATCAATTTATTTTATTAACTCACCGACGTTATTGTTTTTAATAACAAAAAGTTTTACGCTCGTCGCATTGACCACGTTAAACCACCCTGTTGGATATCTGAATCCGACCATGCCACGTCAATGTCTTGTAACATCCATCAATTTAATTACTTTAATTCTATTTATTTTTATTTCACACTGATTAAATTGAAACCACTTTTATTAAATTAAAACCATTCAATTTCATAAACCCAAAATAATGAACTCACCTATAATTTTATGAACACACCACCATGCTTCCACATGAATCTTCATTTAATTTTTTGCAATAAATACCATGACTCATTTAATCAATTTCTCATTATTATTAATATTATGATTAATATTAATAACACAACAGCCATAATTATTATTCAAATTTAATTTCAAAAATTACTCAATAAATAAATAAAAATTGCATGTTTCATTTATCAACATCTAATGGATCACACACCTTCCCACTTCACATCATTAATAATAATAACACCAATTAAATCATTTTATCATTATTATTCTTTTTAGTTTAATTAATCACACAATTTATGTCATCATCATTATTATTAACATATTTTTACGTTATCATCAGTATTAAAATTATCATTATAACGCACGTCATGTTGACCACATCGATTTCAACAAAGTAATGGACCGGAGGGGTCCGGTCCATTACATCAGATACCTCTTAAAACATTATCGTCCTCGAGAATTAAAAACCAACCAAGAAAAATAATGGATCCAAACAACCACTCCGCAAGATACCTCTTAGGGCTCTTGTCATAACAAGAAACAACCGACAACCCTAATTATGTGAGTTAGGAATTCCCTCTCCTATGTCGAGATATTATCCGCTTTAGGGGGCACTGACTCGCCTGCACGGGTTTAATCGCATCTGCATTAATGCGTCTCGATTAAGGACTGGGCCTTCCCACTTCCATATATGAGGTTTTTTTCCAACTTAAACTGCACCCAACAACGTACAACCCACACACTTCCCGGACACATGTCTTGAGGAATTCCTTCTCCCATGTTGAGATATTATCCGCTTTAGGGGGCACCGACTCGCCTGCATGGGTTAAATCACATCCACATTAATGCGTCTCGATTAGGGATTAGGTCTTCCCCTCCCCACATGATAGGGATCTTCACATACATTTAAAGAAAAGTGGGAAACAACATAGCATTAAAAACTCACAAAAACAAGGTCCAGACCCAGTGAATGAGAAAAAGAGTTCCAACAATGGAGTGTAATGCTCCCAACAAAACATAAAGGAGATCATTCAAGAAAACCCAAACACATCTCTATCGATCCCTGGTCTTTCTAGAGATGCTGCCTCTGATGCATGAAACTATCCTAGCTGAGGTCCTCTGCCTCTCTGTTGACGTCTGCCTCCTCAACCACGTCCCGATTGGGATCCTTGAGGAACTCCTTGTGGCTGGCCACCACCTACTCCATCTCCCCTCAAAGGGACTGGAGCCTGTTGCTGCTGGAAGGGTCTTGTCGGTGACTGGTGCTGCTGAGGAGGGCGTTGAACCTGTCCATCTCCACCGTACTGAGCATGGGTCGGGCACCGACTCTGAACGTGCCCAAAACCTCCACAAGAAAAACACTTTGGTCCTGGGCTCGTGAAAAAGGGACGAGGACCTGAAGATCTGAACTGGAACTGCTGGGGCCTGCTCCCTACTGGCCTGAAACTGGAAGGTCCCGTCGCAGGAGACCTGCTGCTGACTGCCTTCCCCTTCGACGAACTAGGCTGGATCCCCTCACGTGGTGCACCTCCCTGCGAGTGCATCCTTTCTACAACTTCCGCCTTCTTCTGTACGGCTAAGTATGTCGGAAGGGTGAAGGGGGTCACATCATACTGGAGCGAAGGAAGAAGCGCCTCTTCCAAACGTCTCGCCCGAGACTCTTCATCCGGAAAGAGTTCTGGAGAAATGCGTAGGAGATTCTTGAACATAATCCCCAACTCTCGAACAGTCATACTCCCCTGCTGAAGGGAGAGCAACACCTGACGCTTTTCCACCTTGATCAAGGAAGAAAGGACTTCCTCTCGGAACTCCTTTTCGAAGTCAGCCCATGGAATCTCTGCCTCCTTCCTCTCCCCGAGGTAGAGCATCCACCATTGGCGCGCCGCGCCTCTCAGCTGACTGACCGCTAGGGGGACCCAGTACTCCTTCGGAGCACGGATCAAGGTAAAAGCGATCCCTAGCTCTTCAAGCCACCCCTCCATCTCCAGGTCCGAAGTACTTCCCTCGTACTTCTTGAGAGTCTGACGCTGGAAAGAACGGAGGGTCCTCGGCCACTGGCTATCTTCCTCCTCTCGATCGATCCTCAGTTGATCGATTGCCTGAACCTGCGGGGCCTCGGCCACCTGAGTCACCTGGGAACGCCGTCCAGGTACCATAGATGTACGGTAAACAAGGATCACCTAAGCCCAAGTAGTAAGGAAAAACTCAAAGTTTTAATTATCATTTTCTTTCAATTTCATTCCCAGAACACCCAAATCAAGTAAAACAAAAACATGATGATGCATGTACCTTCCCTAGGGTCTCTACCCTGCAGTCAATATAGTCTCACTTGGTCGTTCAGTAGGCTCAGAACCCTTGCATCGGATCACGGGGGGCCCTAAAATCCCATGTCCTAGCAGTTCTTCCCTGGCCTATGTCACGCACCAAGATTAACGAACACTGTTGCTCTACCATCCCATGCAATCCTCACTGTTCCTAACTCCAGACACCATCCTATCTCTCAATCATCACCTCTGATACCATTCTGTCACGACTCCCTCCCACAAAAGATGCCCCTCCTGATCTGGCATATGTGAAAGGAAGATAATGACCCCCGAGTCCCGCCTCCAGTAGGCCCCGGGTTGGCGACATGCACCAAGGGTATGAGTTTTCAAAAATATGGGAGGCATTACCCTTTTTATTATTTTGGATCGGGAAATAGGAAAAGTCAACCACCAAAAAGGGAAAAGAACAAGTGTATATAAATAAACCCAAACCAAGCCCACATGCATGTTTAAACAATTTTTTATAACAAGGTACAAGTACAAGGAAGCTCAAAAGTACAATGGCAAAGAAAAAAAGAGAACAACAACTGCAACAACTCCAACTGCCCGACTAGTAGGGTCCCGCACGGCCCTGGTAGTCCTCCTGGAAACCTGAAAGTTAACGTAGGGTGAGCATACAAGTATACTAAGTAGGAAAACCTAAAGCTCTCGTGCACAAGTGGGGAGACACCCTAAGGTCCTGTGAGAAAACAGAAGAACCAGAAACAAACAAGGAAAAACTATCCACCCAGCCTCACTGGTCACACTCACCAAGTAACACAAACAAGTTTAGTATATATATAGAACAAAAGTATTTGGTACCCCGCACCATTTCCCACTTAATTAGATGCTGCTCTTCCTAACGGAAAACGTCCTGATGCTACCACACTCTTCCCGCCCACACACACCTGGGCCAAACCACGCATCCCGCCCGCACACACCTGGGCCTCACAACCACGCATCTCGCCCGCACACACCTAGGCCTCACAACCACGCATCTTGCCTTCACACACCTGGGCTACAACCACTAACCCGCCCGCAGACACCTGGGCCACATCCCGAAGGTTCTTGGGAACGGTAAGCCTGCCCGAAGAGTCTTGGGCTAAAGGTCGCCTCAAGCCATCACAGCCTCCGAGACCTACCCGAAGAGTCTTCGGTGTAAGGTCACATCAAGCCATCATAGCCTATGGAAGAAGGAGCAGGAAGGAGCTAGTAACTAAGGGGGAACACCCTCTCCCATAAAATGGGAGTGTTCGGAACTAGGTGCTTGACATGGGTGTGGTGCGACAAAACACAAAGATACAATTATATATATACATATACCAAACACACAACCCAACCTATGGCTTCTTAAAAAGAGAAACTGAGCATGTGCCTCGGCACTGCTACCACGAAGCATGCATCAACAACCAAACAATCATCCCCCAACCCCATTTAGGTTTTCATGTTTCATGCAATGGATTAACAAATTATTACTACTGGGCAACTATCATCCAGACAAAACCTTTCACAAACATATCCCTGCCATCCACAACCAAGGTTAGGTAAAACGCAAGCAACCACATGCCATTTCATTTACAAATGATTATCACAACCATACAACATTCCATCATTCATTTATTTCAAAGTTCCAAAAATAAAACCCTTTCCACACACAAAACATTTCCGCATTTGGAAACACCTTTTACTTCAAAACACATTTCATAATCAAAACACTTTTCATAAATAAAGGCATTTTCCACAAAACAACCAAAACACCAACATGTTCATTATTCCATCTTTGTTCAACCGGGATGATCACACAAGGTTTTCATTCTCATTTAATCAGCCAGTCTTTACATTCTTATCCATTTTCCATGTTTTAACAAAACCAACCACAAACAATTCAGATATCAATTGCACACGCAAAGGCCACCAACGGCCTTGATTTTCAGTAGGCAAAGGCCTTTCAATCCAAAATCACAATTAGAAGATAATGAAACCGGAGGGAAAAAGAAACAGCACAAAACCCCAAACCCTTCATTATCCGGTTATTATCATTACTTAAAGTTCAACTGCATCCCATGGAACAAAAGAAAAATATCCCACCCCACATGTTGCACCAAAAAGAGAGACGAAGGTAAACCCCTACCTCAAAAGGTCCTGATCACGTCGCTTCCGACGACGTCCTTCGGTGTCCTCCGCCTTCGCCAAACCCGAAAAACGCCTCCTAGGATGGAAGCTGGAGAAGGAAGGCCAGAAGGAAAGGTGAAAAGTCCGGGCTTAGAAGCTTCGTCTCATCGCTACGATCCTATGGCCACTGACGGATCGTAATTCAGAGCTCAGACAAAGAAGTTAGAAGAGGAAGACTTCTTGATCATCCAAGAGTGTCGTCGTGCGAAGAAGAAGCGATTGGTCTGGAAATAATCCGCGACCCTTTCTTATATAGGCAACGAATAGGTAAAACAGTATGCAGTGTGTATTGATAAATACACGGTGTGACCGTACACCCGTTACGCATTTTGACTGGTCAACACACGACACGTCAAGCGGTTTCCACGCGTTTTAATAATAACGTCAATTTTATTAATATGTGTGTTTCGTTGACCCGAGACATAACTCATAAAAAGGAATCCATCACTGGTCTTAAAATGACCGTCTTAATTACAGGATTACACTGCCGCTGACGGTTCGTCATTCCGACACCATATGAAGAAGTTATAGACTTTTTACGTTTTGATCACCCAAAATAATAATATTATTATTTTATTATTATTATAATAATTTAATATTTTGATCAAAAGAGCTTGTGGAGTGAATCTCTCCCCTTACACCATGCACACTCCCTTATTTTATTATTGTATTACTATTTAATATATTAAATCAACATTATATAAAATATATGATATATTAAATTAAATTATAAAAAAAATGATTTATACAAGGGAAAGGGGGCATTCACGCCTCCCCTCCCATCTCATGCGCCTCCCAATAAATTTATTATAATTTATTAAATAAAACCATTTTCCTTTTAATTTTATTATTATATTTATTATACGATCAATATTATTAATTTCATAATTCAATTTTGGGAGAACCTATGCACAACCATTCCATGCGACTCAAAACCATTTCATTTAATTGAATTAAATGACAAAACAAAATTAATATAACATACATATTCAACCCCATTTTAATACCTTTAATTTTATTAACCTCTCACATATAGTTTTACGCCATCATTGTTATTTATTGTTCTTCAATAACAATTTCATCAACTTATTTTATTAACTCACCGACGTTATTGTTTTTAATAACAAAAAGATTTACGCTCGTCGCATTGACCACGTTAAACCACCCTGTTGGATATCTGAATCCGACCATGCAACGTCAATGTCGTGTAACATCCATCAATTTAATTACTTTAATTCTATTTATTTTTATTTCAAACTGATTAAATTGAAACCACTTTTATTAAATAAAAACCATTCAATTTCATAAACCCAAAATAACGAACTCACATTTAATTTTATGAACGCACCACCATGCTTCCACTTGCATCTTCATTTAATTTTTTGCAATAAATACCATGACTAATTTCATAAATTTCTCATTATTATTAATATTATGAATAATATTAATAACACAACAGCCATAATTTTTATTCAAATTTAATTTCAACAATTACTCAATAAATAAATAAAAATTGCATGTTTCATTTATCAACGTCTAATGGATCACACACCTTCCCACTTCACATCATTAATAATAATAACACCAATTAAATAATTTTATCATGATTATTCTTTTTAGTTTAATTAATCACACAATTTATGTCATCATCATTATTATTAACATATTTTTACGTTATCATCAGTATTAAAATTATCAATATAACGCTCGTCGTGTTGACCACATTGATTTCAACAAAGGAATGGACCGGAGGGGTCCGGTCCATTAAAACATCTCCAATGGGTGAGAAGTATATTCATTATAGAGAGTGGGATTTCTAGGAAGGATGAGATGGGATAATTTCACAGTATTTGAGAGACCTCACAAACCATTTTGTTATCCTATTTCTAGATGATGAAGGAGTGAAGCCTTGTATCTTTAAGACTATAGTGGATTGTTTTTAGGAGGTTCTTCTTAAATACATTTCATGGTTTCCACCTGAGATAGATTTCAATTTAATATTTATATCATTCTAGGAGCTGATCAGATTAAAATTAATCTATATTGAATGGATTTGAAAGACCATCAATAGATCAAGACTCAACTATAATGGTAGGAGGATAGTGGTTTTATTCAACCAAGTAAGTCACCTAGAAGCCAACAGTTTTTTAAGGAAATATGTCTGATGATAGATTACTCTTGGGTGTCGATTATTGGATTTTGAACCGGGTAATAGTGAATAACTGGTATCCCCTTCTATGTGTCAATGATATATTTTACTAGATAAGATTATCTGGAGTTTTCTGTAATATCGAATAATATCAGGTTATCATTAGTTGGTAGATCGAACTTGTGATATACCTACGACTACATTCAGATGCTGGTATGATGAATATGAGTTTTTCTTCATGACATTTGCGTTGATGAAGAATGTAGTAGTGTGTATGTCTCTGATAAACAAAAAATTCCAACTGTACTAATATCAATTTTTGGAATCATTTTTAGAAGACTTCATGGTGTAGTCCAAGAATCATGAAGACCATTCCCAACATCGTGATATATGTTTAAGTAAATTGAGAGATCATTGTATATATTCCACAATATCAAAGTTTCAATTATTGATTGAACATGTACACTTATTGGGTCACATTATCATAAAGGAAGGTCTGCTAGTGATATAAGGCCCCATCCTTAAACCTTACTTAATCTTGAGTCATTAAAAGATTACACATTGAGGATCTTTTCAAGTTTAGAGTTTAAGAGAATTAGATCATGAACCTTTCATTGCATTCCACATTTAAACAAAGTGGTTACATAAAAGACCATATTCATTTTTCCCATCAATGGAATCATATTGAAAATAAAACATGGATTCTTTCTTGACACATCCTTGAAACTATCCTCACATCGTATACCTTTCCCTTGACCTGTGAAAAACATTTCAAAAACTTGGGATGAGCATAAAAAGCACAGTAAGGGTTATAAAAATATGTAAAGGAAACATGAGTTCATATATACATAAGAATGAAATCATACTTTACCCATAAAACATAAGCACTTCAAAATACCTCATCAAATCATGAATAAATCATAGAAATCATAAGACATAAAGGTAACTTGAGGCATTCATAACATTCTTACATAGGGAGTAACCCACTTAGTTACGTTTGGAATACCCATCACAGTATATTCCCTAAATCTCTTCAGAGAAACCTTAACGTTTCACTCCTTCGTGTTACCCAATGCATTGGAGAGCTATAACGGGCTCACCCTCCCTTAGTTTATCACGGAACCACCCGTCTTCATAATATAATCATATCACATAAAACATGCATAAAGGAAACATAACATTTCCACATTTCAATCACAAGATATAAATACAACACATTGATATAATAAAAACATTATGAAAACCTTTTTCAATACCAAAGTAAAACACGGTATTTATTTTTCAATAAAAAAAAGGGTTTGGCTTGTAGAGGAAGCCGAAACTCAAATAATGGTCACGGCGGTGTAAAAGTCGTTGTCACCGCATATGTACGACAAGAAAAACATTCCCTTTTATAGTTTTGTAAAATTCTTCGTATAAAAAAGATTCCTTTTGAATACGCATAAAAGTCAAAGAGGTTTATACACCGTATAAAAGAAGGTTGTGTATAAAATAAAATATGCCTCAATGAAAGGAGATTGAGACGAAGTCCCATACAAAGACGGTATCCTTGGTTTAAATATAAATCAATTACATAATTATGTGTGACAAACGAATACACCAAATATAAGTGGATATAATGTGTAAAATAATAAAAGGTCATTCACACATACTCAAAGTATGACATATTCAATAACTACATGTTGAACCCAAAGAAATCGAAATTGGGTTAAGATGTTCCCTTGACAGCCTAACAGCGTCACATCAAAATGAGTTGATGAGAGATAAAAAGTGTATCTCATCACTTGGAAATAAAATTTACATCAATAAGGATATATGAGAACATATCCAAACATAAAAATATGTAAATTAAAAGACCCAACAAAAGAAGTCTTCTAAAAAACAGGAGGGTGAAAGGTTCCCTTACCGACTTGGGTATCTTTCAAAACATACACCCCATGAAAGAAGAACAATAAATCATTGATGTAAATACTCATAAACGAAAGTATATTACACAAAGAGTAGAATAATGGGAATTACATACACCACTCAAATGAAATTGTGGCAAATGTAGCATAAATCTCATGGGAATAAAAGTGAGATGAAAAATCACTTAAGAAAACTCGGCTGCCTAACGGCACCACTTAAAACTTCCAAAAATGGATTGATGACATCAAATAGGGTATCACATCACATTACAATAAAATGTACATAAAGAGTAATATGAAATAACATCCCCCATCATAAAAAATAGGATCTTAAAATAAGTTACATAAAGGGGAGTACTTAAAGAGAAAGAGAGAGGTTAGATCTCTTATGAAAAATCGGCAGCCTAACAGTGCCACTCGAAACTTCCAAAATGGATTGATGAGAGAGAATAGGGTCTCTCATCATATGAACCTAAAACTTACAGTAAGATTAATATAAAATAACATCTCAATAACAAGAAATATGAGCTTAGAAGGAATGACATAAAAGAGAGTAATTAAAAAGAAAGAGAGGAGTAGGATCCCTTACCTCAAGTCCATCTTGTCTTGTTCGTTTATTTATATTCCTGAATAATAAACTTTGGTCAATTAATAATTGAAAAAGTACCTCCTTTAAATATTATTATTCAGTTAATATCACATATTATAATGTTATAATAATTCTTTAATAATGTTAGTTCATATCAGACGTTTTTGCCGTTGTTTGTTACATGAGTCAAAAATGAACTTGTTTGAAAAAAGATTGCCCATGTAGTTATAAGTAAATAATTTCCAGAATAGTATTAATGATTAAAATATCCAGTAAATATTCATTTAATACTATTCCATATCATTTGGAGATAAAAAACGAAGAGCACCGTTCATGGAGATGGTAGGCCGTACGTACGCATGAACGCTACTTTCATTTTTTTGTCATATTAATGGAATTAAAACAAAATGAGAGATATATATATGTTATAATTCCAGATTGATATCCATAATTTAGATGTAATATATTACATATATATCCATTATATATATGTACTTATAATATTACATAACATTTTGAGATAAGAAATGAAATGTACCGTTCATGGAGACGGTAAGCCGTACGTATGCATGAACGCTACTTCCATTTCTATTTCATATTTAATGGAATTAAAACATAATGATACATAATAGTATTTTAATTCCAGTATGGTATCATATATAATATCATTAAATATATCCTTTATACGTGCCACATATGGTATTAACGAATCAAATCACTTTGAGGGGGCGGTAGTCCGCACTTCCTTAAATGAAGATACCGCGTTTACCCATAACGGAAACCAAAAAGAGATGCCCAAAATGAAAAATAAAGAAGATTAAGGAAATAATAAACATATTATATATCATATATAATTATAGTTTCATCTTAATGGCCACCTTTGAAGGTGTTAAAAGAATGTTGACCAATCATCGTTTCGGGAGGCCGAAATTCTCCATCCACGGAAACAGTATGTTCTTTAACCATTAGATGTAGGTGTGTGAAATTTTAGCTCGAATCCGTCTTATAAAAACATCCTAGTATATTGATGATACTGGATTTGTTACAAAATAAATTAATTAAAAGAGTTTAGGGGGTTGGAGAAGCAAAATAAAACAAAAGTACTCAAGTGAAGACATTACCTTAAAATCGGGTAACTCCCTTTGGTTTGAGCTCAAAGGCTTCCTTGGGAAGACTTATGCCCAAAGTGAGGCTTCAAGGAGTAATATAGAGAAGTGGAGAGACAAAATGGGTAGAGGTTGGCCGAGCCAAATGCTTTGGGAGTGTGGGTAAGGAGGTAGGGGTGGGGGCCTTTTATAAGAGGAGAGGAGGGGCACTCTTGTAAAGTTACAAAATGTTACTTTAGTTTCAAAAGAGTTTCGGATTTTAAAGGTCCCACATTGGTTTATTTCTTGGATAAGGTGATAAGGGTTCTAAATCCACTCATCCAATAGGTTTTGGACATGTTTAGGTCTTAGATATTACATTATCATTCCATTTTATTTAAATCGTTAAATAATGAGGTCATCGCTGCATCATCATGATGTCATAAATAATTTAATTTATTTAATGTCTAAAAATTATATAAAAATAATAATATTATGTAGGAAATCTTTTTATATTTCCAATGAATATTTATAGTCAAAAATCTGATTTTTATAACCCCATGTAAATATTGTTTTAGTAAAACACAACATGTTTTTCTCATTTTTACTTTAACTTTATATAAAAAGATATTAATGTCATTTTCCAACCAAAGTGGCTTCATGGGGTTCCCAAGTTGACTCATGGGTTGTCTTGGTCGGCCATGACACATACATTGTGGTTAGGACATGTGTTAAGTTCATTTCATATTATTAAAACATTATTTTTACCTTAAACTACACTAATTACCTCTAATCGCGATTAAAAACTTAATAAGTTACTATTCACCAAAAAATTATTTTTATCCCATTGAACCACATTTTAATTATTAATGACAACCATTTATGTAGGATTTTTGATATTAAAAACAAAAATATGGCAAAATTTCATTTAAACGGAAAAATCAGTTTTTATAAGTAACACTTAGTGGTTTCACTATTCATCACACAATTGAAGTTTTTCAGAAAAATCCCAAAAATTTACCCTAAGATATATTTGATATTCCGAATTCAAAAATTAAGTCTATTTTACAAAATTCAAAACATATAAGTCACATTAATTAATTTAATAATTAGATCCCGCTGTCAGAGCAAATAGCGTGTTTTTATGAAACAATAAGTATCAAAAGATTGACACTAGTTTAAGTCTGATTTCAAAGTGAAATTAATTCCAATGACCACTATTGGATTTAATGGTAAAAATATATTCTAATTTCACTTTAAAACCAATTCAATAGATAATCTAATCATATAAATAAATTAGATTAAAAAGAGGTTTTGAATTAAAATACAACATTTTACACTATTCATTAAAAAATGAACTTTATCAGAAAGATACCAAAAATTTACACAAAGTAAATTTTGATGTCCTAATTATTAAGAAGAGTTTTATTTGGTCTAAAAGGATGTATAAGAGTGAACAAAACTATTTTTAATGATGGTTCTCCATCAAAAGGTGATAAGTGAACCTTTAGTGAAAACTAGGGCATATACGCCTAAAATTGAATTCTTTCCGTATTTTATGCCTTTATCTTTTATTGGATAAATGTAAAAACATTTAAAAACATATATAATCATATTTTAGTTATTTATATCCATTCCCTCCAATACAAAGGCTACATGTTAACTACCATTTAAAATAATATTATTTTATTATTAGAGTGCAACGTAAGATTCCCAAGAAACTCGTTGTTGCGTGTTGGGTACGCCCTCGAGCATAGCGTCCCCTTTAAAGTCATATTAATATTTTATTCAAAAATATGGATAAATATGAAAATGTCATATTATTTATTTACCTGGGGTGTTACATCTTCCCCCCTTTTGGGAATTGCGTCCTTGCAATTTTAAAATTGCACTTGGAAACATCCTTGAAAGTCCCACATCGGAAGAAGAGTCGGTGAAACAATCACATTAAAAAAAAGAAAGATAAGTACAAAGGTCACCCGAGTTAACACATTCTAGGATTCCAAGTATGAAATCATGGACATGGAGGAGAAAACATGGGGTCATGTTCTGATGGAGAGTGATAGAAAACATGTTTAGGATAAAGTTAACCACGAGAAAATCACAAACTTGTGATGGGTTAAACGGTGTTGGGTTCCCCAGTAGGAAAAGTTAATAGACAACATTTTTGTTTTAAGATACTTTTTATTGAGGAATTTATTCATAAGGAAACATAATCACTTATCATGTTGACTTTCCTCTTTTATTAGATTCCTTACACAAACTCATATTTTCTCTAAAAGACGAGTATTTAGGAAGACTTGTTCACATTAAGAGTACTATAATAAACTTCTAGGGAATCACCTAACCCATAAAAAGAGAACTATATACATCCCATGTCTTTAGACTTTAACCAAAACCAAAACCCAAAAGGTTAGTACAAGATCAGATAATCCAGAAAAGGATAACACATTATAAAAAGAAAATCTATACTTAATCTCCAAAATTTGTCCAACAAAACCCAAATTTCAAAGAGGACCATTCGATAAACAATTTGTCCATAAAATTCTTCAATGTAAACCAAACTATGATTGAAACCCAAATATATGAAGGATTTAGTCACATAGTCTTCCAAGTTAAATCGTAACATTTATCTCCAAACAAAATCAGTTGCTCTTAATGTATCGTATTGAAAAGTAATTAACCTAATCACATATCCTCGATGATAGGTTAATCATTTCCATAGAGAACCCAAAATAATCTTACTCTTGATTCCTAAAATCATCCAACTAAAAGGAATCAGTCAAACTAACCTGGGACTTCACGTAGTCCAGTGGTAGGCGATAAATACCAGTCGCAAATTGGTTGTGGGTTCGATTCCCGCGGCTTTGTCCGACGCGATGGGTTGTCACACAGTCTGCGTGTTGTCCATTTTCCAAAACTATATTATTCTTAAAACATTCCCAAAAAGAGATAAAATCTTCAAAAATAATCATAACAAATTTTAACCTCAAGTTTATCTCATGCCTTTCATTTTCCATCATATCATATTATAACCCATAATTACCTCAAAAGTAAGGATCATATAAAATCTAATGGTTACATTTATAATTTTTACCTGAACATCCACATAGATTGGTCATCTCATACATGATGCATTACAGAACATACCAAGGTTCAAGTGGTTGATCATGACTCCATGATAGTTGGTTTAGAACAACCACGAGTTTCCTCATTGAATCCCCCATCTCATCCAGTCTCTTAATCAGAGAACCACCACAGTTTCCTTCAAACCTATTTTCACTTTGGTGCCTGCTAGATCCATCCATTCACTAAAAACAGAAATGTCAGTGTGAGTATATCAACAAAACCATCATGTACTAATGAGGAAGGTAATCACTAAGATACAGTTAATCATTCACTTTATCTAAAACTAGGACTCTTCTGAAATCCTAACCATTATGGTAATGCCACTTATGCTTAAAGAATACCCTAACCTCTAAATTTAGCTAAACCGACCTTTGATACCAACGATAAGGCCACAGCCTTAAACCTTACTTAATCTTGAGTTATTACAAGATTACACATTTATGATCTTTTCAGGTTTAGAGTTTCAGAGAATTAGATCATGAAACTTTCATTACATTCCACATTTAATCAAAGTGGTTACATAAAAGACCGTATTCATTCTTCCCATCAATAGAATCATATTGAAAATAAAACATGGATTCTTTCTTGACACATCATTGACACTATCATCACATCATGTACCTTTCCCTTGACCTGTGAAAAACATTTCAAAAACATGGGATGAGCATAAAAAGCTCAGTAAGTGTTATAAAAATATGGAAAGCAAACATTAGTTCATATATACATAATAATGAAATCATACTTGACCCATAAAACATAAGAACTTCAACATACCTCATCAAATCATGAATAAATCATAGAAATCATAAGACATAAATGTAACTTGAGGCATTCATAACATTCTTACGTTGGGAGTAACCCTCTTGGTTACGTTTGGAATACCCATCACAGTATATTCCCTAAATATCTTCGGATAAACCTTAACGTTTCACTCCTTTTCCTTACCCAATGAATTGGAGAGTTATAACAGTCTCAACCGCCCTTAGTTTATCACGGAACCACCCATCTTCATAACATAATCATATCACATAAAACAAGCATAAAGGAAACATAACATTTCCATATTTCAATCACAAGATATTAATACAACACATTGATATAATAAAAACATTATGAAAACCATTTTCAATACCAAATTAAAACATGGTATTTATTTTTCATTTAAAAAAAGGGTATGGCTAGTAGAGGAATCCAAAACTCAAATAATGGTCACGGCGGCAGAAAACTCATTGTCGCCGCATACGTACGACAAGAAAAACATTCCCTTTTGTCATTTTGTAAAATGCTTCGTATAAAAAAGATTCCTTTTGAATAAGCGTAAAAGTCAAAGGGGTTTATAAACGGTATAAAAGAAGGTTGTATATAAAATAAATATTTCTCAATGAAAGGAGATTGAGACGAAGTCCCATACAAAGACGATATCCTTGGTTTAAGGATTAGTCAATTACATAATTATATGTGACAAACGAATACACCAAATATCAGTGGATATTAAGTGTAAAATAATAAAAGGTCATTCACACATATTCAAAGGATGACATATTTGATAACCACATGTTGAACGCAAAGAAATAGAAATTGGGTTAAGAAGTTCCCTTGACAGCCTAACGGCGTCACATCAAAATGAGTTGCTGAGAGATAAAAAGTGAATCTCATCACTTGGACATAAAATTTACATCAATAAGGATATATGAGAACATATCCCAACATAACAATATGTAAATTAAAATACCCAACAAAATATGTCTTTTAAAAAAGTGGAGGGTGAAGGGTTCCCTTACCGACTTGGGTATCTTTCAAAACATACACCCCATGAAATAAGGACAACAAATCATTGATTTAAATACTCATAAACGAAAGTATATTACACAAAGAGTAGAATAATGGGAAGTAAATACACCACTCAAAGGAAATTGGGGCAAATGTAGCATAAATATCACGGGAATAAAAGTGAGATGAAAAATCACTTATGAAAACTCGGCAGCCTAACAGCGCCACTTAAAACTTCCAAAAATGGATTGATGAGATCAAATAGGGTATCTCATCACATTACAATAAAATGTACAGAAAGAGTAATATGAAATAATATCCCCCATCATAACAAATAGGAGCTTAAAATAAGTGACATAAAGGGGATTACTTAAAGAAAAAGAGAGAGGTTAGATCTCTTATTAAAATTCGGCAGCCTAACGGCGCCACTCAGAACTTCCAAAATGGATTGATGAGAGAGAATAGGGTATCTCATCATATGAAAATAAAAATTACAGTAATATTAATATAAAATAACATCTCAATAACAAGAAATATTAGCTTAGAAGGAAGGACATAAAAGAGAGTACTTAAAAAGAAAGAGAGGTGTAGGATCCCTTACCTCAAGTCCAACTTGTCTTGTTCGTTTCTTTATATTCCTGAATAATAAACTTTGGTCAATTAATAATTGCCTAATTAAATCCTTTAGATATTATTATTCAGTTCATATCACATATTATAATGTTATAATAATTGTTCAATAATGTTAGTTTATATCAGACGTTTTTGCCGATGTTTGGTACATGAGTCAAAAATGAACTTGTTTGAAAAACGATTTCCCAGGTAGTTATAAGTAAATAATTTCCATAATATTATTAATGATTATAATATACAGTAAATATTCATTTCATACTATTCCATATAATTTGGAGATAAAAAACAAAAAGCACCGTTCATGGAGACAGTAGGCCGTACGTACGCATCAACGATACTTTCATTTTTTTCATATTAATGGAATTAAAACAAGATGAGATATATATATATATATATATATATATATATGTTATAATTCCAGAATGATATCCATAATTTAGATGTAATATATTAAATATATATCCATTATATATATTTACTTATAATATTACATAACATTTTGAGATAAGAAATGAAATGTACCGTTCAGGGACACGGTAAGTCGTACGTACGCATGAACGCTACTTCCATTTCTATTTCATATTTAATGGAATTAAAACATAATGATACATAATAGTATTTTAATTCCAGTATGGTATCATATATAATATCATTAAATATATCCTTTATACGTACCACATATGGTATTGACGAATCAAATCACTTTGAGGGGCGGTAGTCCGCACTTCCTTAAATGAAGATATCACGTTTACCCATAATGGAAACCATAAAGGTATGCCCAAAATGAAAAATACAGAAGCTTATAGAAATCATAAACATATTATATATCATATATAAATATAGTGTCATCTTAATGGACACCTTTGAAGGTGTTAAAAGAATGTTGAACAATCATCGTTTCGGGAGGCCGAAATTCGCCATCCACGGAAACCGTATGTTCTATAACCATTAGATGTAGGTGTGTGAAATTATAGCTCGAAAACTTCTTATAAAGACATCCTAGTATATTGATGATACTGGATTTTTTACAAAATAATTGAATTAAAAGAGTTTAGGGGGTTGGAGAAGCAAAATAAAACAAAAGTACTCAAGTGAAGACATTACCTTAAAATCGGGTAACTCCCTTTGGTTTGAGCTCAAAGGCTTCCTTGGGAAGACTTATTCCCAATGTGAGGCTTCAAGGAGTATGAGAGGGAAGTTGAGAGAAAAAACGGGCAGAGTTTGGCCGAGCCAAATGCTTTGGGAGTGTGGGTAAGGAGGTAGGGGTGGGGGCCTTTTATAAGAAGAGAGGAGGGTCACTCTTGTAAAGTTACAAAATGTTACTTTATTTTCAAAAGAGTTTCGGATTTTAAAGGTCCCACATTTATTTATATCAAGTATAAGGTGATAAGGGTTCTAAATCCACTCATCCAATTGGTTTTGGACATGTGTAGGTCTTAGATATTACATTATCTTTCCATTTTATTTAAATCGTTAAATAATGAGGTCATCGGTGCATCATTATGATGTCATAAATAATTTAATATATTTAATGTCTAAAAATTATATAAAAAAAATACTATGAATTTGGAAATCTTTTTATCTTTCCAATGAATATTTATAGTCAAAAATATGATTTGTATAACCCCATGTAAAATTTGTTTTAGTAAAACATTTCATGTTTGTCTCATTTTTACTTTAACTTTAAATAAAAAGATATTAATGTCATTTTCCAACCAAAGTGGATTCATGGGGTCCCCAAGTTCACCCCTGGGTTTTCTTGGTCGGCCATGACACATCCAATGAGGTTAGGACATGTGTCAAGTTCATTTCATATTATTAAAACATTATTTTTACCTTAAACTACACTAATTACCTCTAATCGGGATTAAAAACTTAATAAGTTTCTATTCACCAAAAAATTATTTTTATCCCATTGAACCACATTTTACTTCTTAATGGCAACCATGTTTGTAGTATTTTTAAAATTCAAAACACAATGAGGGAAAAATTTCATTTAAACGGAAAAATCAGTTTTTATAAGTACCACTTAGTGGTTTCACTATTCATCAAAAAATTGATGTTTTTCAGAAAAATCCCAAAAATCCACCCTAAGATATATTTGATATTCCGAATTCAAAAATGAAGTCTATTTTACAAAATTAAAAACATATAAGTCACATTAATTAATTTAATAATTAATTCCCGCTGTCAGAGAAAATAGCGTGTTTTTATGAAACAATAAGTATCAAAAGATTGACACTAGTTTAAGTCTGATTTTAAAGTGAAAATAATTCCAATGACCACTATTGGATTTAATGGTAAAAATATATTCTAATTTCACATTAAAACCAATTAAAAAGATAATCTAATGATATAAATAAAATAGATTAAAAATAGGTTTTGAATTAAAATACAACATTTTACACTATTCATTAAAAAATGTACTTTATCAGAAAGATACCAAAAATTTACACAAATTAAATTTTGATGTCCCAATTATTAAGAAGATTTTTATTTGGTCTAAAATGATGTATAAGAGTGAACAAAACTATATTTAATAACGGTTCTCCATCAAAAGGCGATAAATGAACCTTTAGTGAAAACTAGGGCATATACGCCTAAAATTGAATTCATTCCGTATTTTATGCCTTTATCTTTTATTGGATAAATGTAAAAACATTTAAAAACATATATAATCATATTTTAGTTATTTCTATCCATTCCCGCCAATACAACCGCTACTTGTTAACTACCATTTAAAATAATATTATTTTATTATTAGAGTGCAATGTAAGATTCCCAAGAAGCTCGTTGTTGCGTGTTGGGTACGCCATCGAGCATAGAGTCCCCTTTAAAGTCATATTAATATTTTATTCAAAAATATGGATAAACATGAATGTTTCATATTCTTTATTTACCTGGGGTGTTACAAGTGTAACCCCAAATATGGCTATGGTAGTTGATTTAACAACTAGAACCCACTAAAAAAACAATAAACCATCCTAAACATGGTCTTTGGGTCATGCATGACTAGGTACCACTAGTTTCCATGTATACATGTTGTCCCCTCCCTAGGTCGTACCCACATTCTTAAATGTGTCATATGAATAATGACTTTTTCCTATGCCTACAACTATTCTTTCTAGTGTGATTCCCTTTATCATTCAAGGGTGTTACATTCAACCCCCCCCCCCCCCCTCGAGCAAAACATCCACTTTGTGGGCCGAAAAATCAACCAAGGTTATTCCAATACACATTATATTGGATTTCTCTTCTGAAAAAAATGTAAAAATTGGGAGATACTAACATAACTTAGATATCACCATAACTAGGTTGTTGGGCCCTAGCCTACCAGGTACCACCAGTTTCCATGCAGACATGTGGTCCCATCCCTTGGGCCCAACAACATTCTTAATTGGGACATCTGACAAATGACGATCATTATAGGCCAATACATGTGATTTCTAGAGTTCTTTTCCATCATACACACACACCATGGGAAACAACATAGAAGGTCACTTATCCCAATCACTACACAGGGTCATGAATGCATAATTATGGAGTTCTATTAAGGTAGTCTCTCTAAAAGAATTCACTTTGTTGACATGAGTCATATCATTTATTAATTTAACTCTTTATCATTTTGGGGTGGTAAAAATGTATATTGGTAGAAGCACAATAATAATTTTTATATCTATAGATTTCTAGGGTTAGCTAAATATTACTGAACGTTTATTCAGTACTACTCCAATTTTGGAAGATACACATTAATGCATGACCAAGAAAGAGATAATGATTAAATGGAAAACAGAATGCAATACTTCCATCAATGAAATGAATAAGTTCTTGAAATCATCATTGATCTTGATCCTACATAAGACAGGTGCAACATATATGGTGTTTTGTGATGCTTATAGGATTGTACATGGTGTATTTTTGTTTTTGGGAGATTGTGTTTCATAGAATACATCTGGTTCGTTGAATCCACATTATTTGAATTACACTATTAATGGCCTCGAGTTAGCAGTAGTGGTTTATGATTTAATGTCATGGTGGAATTATCAGTTCGGTGATATGTTTACTCTCTATACATATCCTAACTACTTAATGTATATATTATACTAGTGATATTTGAATATCTGGAAGTGAATATGGGTTTAATATATAAAATCATCTGATTATGAGCTAGCAAATATGATTGGAAGGGGAATTTTTTTTGATTCATGGAGTAGAACAAATCTGACTTGGGTGGTTCACGATTCTTGAATTGATTGGAAATTGATGACGTTACTATCTAAGATTCATGTGGTTCCTCAAGAGAGTCAGGAGCAGATGATTCATTTATCAGTTTCAATATAGTCTTCACATTTTAGATGGATCATGTAAGGATAATATGAGGATTTATAGTTCATGTACTTGAGTATATACCTTGAAGGTGGGGAGACACCTTCCAATTGAACCATATAGAAAGATGAGATCACCTATGTCAAGAATCAAGTTTCTGTATCTATTATTTATTAGAAAGAGGGAATGTATGAGTTTCATGGATCAGTGTTTGCAGTGCATCCATGAGTGAACAAAATTTAACAAGACCTATGATGATATTTTTGTGTCTGTGAATGAAATAGAATATAATAGGGTTCAGGACATGATGCTACAACCGTCACCAAGTATAGGCCGAGAATCACAAACCTATTAGTTTGTTTTATATGATTACCTTTCTTTAATAGAAGTTAGATTATGTGAATATGTATTTTTTATTGGGTCGCATAAATATTCCATGAAGTTACATTTCTATCTAGGTGATTGTGGATCATTTGAAAAAGGTGGCGCATTTGTATTATCTGTAAGATACATTCTCATTGAAGAAGTTGGGAATTTTTTTCTAGGGGATATTTTTCATCTTAACAGGGTTCCATAAACAATTTTTTCAGGCCATGAATCCTGATCGAATTCAATATTATGTTAGTGTTAACATAAGTAAAATGGTAAACTGGTCTTACTCTGTATGTGATTCCACCAATAGATAAAGGGTCATTTGGAATGTACTATATAGGTTCCTAAGGATATGTTTCAAGTATGTGTTCTAGACATCATTGGTTCTTTTAATAAAAACCAAGATTTAGGGGATATTTCTTATAGTTATTTTTAAAGAAACTAAATAGATGGAACTATATGATTTTCTTTGTGGTAGTCCATATAAATCACATATATGCTGGATGGAAGCAAGTGAGTCTGAGCTTTTAGGAATTAGTGTTGTGCATGAGATATCAGACCAACATCATCTGATTAAAAAATGAATAGCTATGGGTTAGAGTGGAAAGATGTCTTATTTTGAATGATGTTGAAGACCCATACAATTGAAGAGGGTGAAGGTCATTCCTTTCGGGTTTTTAAAAAATGAGGTCATTGTATGATTTGAAGATAGGGAATGTTGGGTCCCTGGTTCATTGGACAGTTTGAGTTTGTGGGGAGGATCAGGCCAGTGGAATAATGAATGGATCCTAGAAATAGATATAGTGTTATTCCTGATGTTTTATATATTTCACAACCACCATAGTATCATACCTACCCTTATCATGTGATCGATGTGGATGATGTTGAGAATGATATAGATTCCTCCTTTGATAAGCATACAATATTTTTTATGGATTGTATTGAGAACATTTTTCAGGGAATCATTATGTTCATAGTTCATGTATAATGGATACATGGACATGTCTAGGAGGAAAAAAGGGAGAGGGAAGTATATATAAGGGCTCAGTGGCCCATAATTTTTGACATGGAATCATAGAGATGATAGGGAGTACAACTTGAGGGAGAGAAAATATATAGTTGGATGATTGTAAGATCTCGACCTTTTCATAATATTTTTTGAGCTTGTTATTGTTTACTCAATTTCCTTGTGTTGATTAATTTTTTTCTGGTTTAATTTTTTTTATTTTTGTTGGAATTTTGAGAAAAAATTATGATTGAGTCCATTACATACTTGGCACATTGTTTTCCCTAACTATGAACCCTATCCTAGTAAACTATTTAACCAACGATAGTGAGGGTTTTTATTACAGTCACACATGTTGTAAAACCATGTTTCAAAAAATTGAGAAATGATACACCGCCTGAAAGAGACGCATAGTTATGGTTCACATTTAGTGTAAAATGTGTTCCTCCTCCCAGAAAAAAGTTCATATGGTGTTAACTAATCTGAAAATTATATTTAAAATTACATGAACATCCTAATTAACCCAATGTCAATGCCCACTTAGACCATGTTACTTTATCTAAATTTTTGGGGGTTCGTGGAAGCTTTCTAGGCATTCTCAATCTTCATTCATGGGAAACCAATGGGGTGATTGATGATATAAACCACCTCTAGTATGTGAATCTCATCATGATTGGTTTCCTATGTCATTCCTATTTGTCCCCAATATTGGACAGGATGTTTGTCCACTGTTGATTCTAGATCAAAATATGGTTTATTAGTTCTTGATTTATTTGATCAAGGATCTATGTTTTGGGTCAAGATCATCTTCTTCGTCGCTTTCATGATTATTCCTATTCAAATTAGGGATACCCATTGGCGATACATTGTCAATTAATTGAGGTAGGAAGACTATAATTCAACTCCCAATGTCATCATTTCAATTATCTGTATATAATTGTTGAATTTATATTTTATATTTTTTTTGAAAGAAATAATTAATTTATAGAATTTATTAATTTAGGGAATTAAGAAATTGGGAAAATTTGAATTGTGATTTGGGGATATTTAATTATTGAATTAAATATTGGTTATTATTGTTATTCATTTATTGATTTAGTTAATTAATTAATATTTTAATTATTTAAATTATGAGATGTAATAAATTAATTGTTCAATTTATTGAAGGGATTAACATGATTCGCTAATTATTAAATTAATTAATTAATTAATGTAAGGGACTGTTGTGGATAATATATTATTGAATTAATTAAATGAGTTAATATAATCAATTAATGGTTAGATTAATTAAATGTACTGTTGTGATTAAATAATTGTTGTCTAAATAATGGAATTGGATTAATCAATTGATGGGTTGATCAATTTACGATATTTATATGATTAATTAACTAATGAATTTATTAATATATTGATGCGATAATGAATTTTTTATTTTATTAATTAATTGATGAAATAATTAATGTATCATTATGACACACGTGAAATTGTGATATTGTGATATATTTGGTAAATGCATTTGGTACAGTTACTCTGGATTCAAATACTAATATGATTTAATTGAATTTAGGATAAGGAATAAGGCTCTAAATACAAATAAGTGTTGAATGTTTGTGGGATATTAACAGAGTCTCTAAATAAAAAAGAACTCTTAAATGTGATTGGGATTGGGACTGAGGATCCAAATACCCATATGAGTTAACTGTTTGTGGGATAGTGATTGAGGCTCTAAATACCTATACAGAATTACAAGTATGAGAAAGGGATTGTGGCTCAAAATAATCCTGTAACAATGTGGTCTGCTATAGGGACTATGTCTCCAAATACCCACATGGTGTTATAAATTATGTTCTAATCTATTGAGTTTGCATTGGAATATGGTTCCAATTATCCGTGATAAATAATTTAAAAGAATGGATAATGAAATTATATTTCATCTGAATGAATTTTGACTTAAATTTGTGAAATTTTCTAGGTCTAGCCTGAGATGATGCCCATATTGGGAATTTGGGTGTCTATGGTACCCGAAGATTTATGTTGTTAAATAATAAATAATTGATAATTTGATATCTCTTTGATTATAAATTTTACTTATACCTTTGTACATCCGCATACACTATTTTTTACATTATATTTTTTTAGACTTCGTTAGTGGTGGCATACTAAGTTGTACACACACCATACTCTGGCTACCTAATTAGTACCTGAATATATTTGATGGGTGTAATAATGGATAATTGAGAATGCCTTATTTTATGTTGCTAATTTTTGGTTGAACAAGGATGTGGGGCGTAAACATGCTTTGGGACCCACCTAAGAGTTTTTAGTTTCTTTACATATTTTGGGGTTTTCATATCGACCTTGGACGCATATTTTAATGAAATATCAATAGTTTTGTTTTGGATATTGTATTTCTTATTTTTGTCATCATGTGATATTGGTACTATTATGGTTATATTTCAATGTTATTTAGTTACTATTTCCTATTTTCCAATTAGTATTACTTTGATAAAGTAGGTTATAGTCTCCCAAGGATCGATATTATAACCTCATTGCTAGTCGACTTCCTATGGTATAAAAAGAGGCATGAATGAGGTCACATTATTGATTGGCATTTGGAAAACGTGTGTTATAGATGGGATGGAATAATTACAATAAAATTAAATTAAATTTTTATTAATTAATAATGAGAAAGTTATTAAAATTAATTGAAATGATTAAGGTAATAACGTGTTTTCTTAGTGGCTAAACATAACCCTAAGGGGCCAAATACCATTGAAAAATGTTTAGAATCCATTTTGAATCCATATTTAAACCATATAATCCCATTTATATATAATGTATAATTATTTTAATCTTGTGATGTAATGGATATCTCTCAAATGTTTTTCATTTTTTGATATTGACATGATTTTCATTCCTCCCACACTAGAAATGGGAACTCAACCATCACACATATTAAAAATGATCAAGCACAATGGCTCTTCAAAACCATACCTAAATATGCTCTTAAATATCCTAATATCATCCTAGAAGCATCAATTTGGTAATAAATCCACCCAAATAATGCCTTTGGTGAAAACCCAAAGGATTTATAAAAAGAAGTGGTAGTGTCAATCAATAATATCTTTTGTTTCATTTTCATTCTCCACCCATCAATTATTATTATTACATAATAATATAATAACATGTGTTTAATCAATATAATTTTATGTTTTTATTAAAAGGATTCGATCTACAGGTAAACACACTTCTATAAAATTGGTAATGAACTTACCATTTATGTGTACTTTGGACTACAACCCCACAAAAATATGTTGTTCATTTTTCCATTACCACCTCTCATGAATGAGAATTTTGACAGACATACTTGTATTATATGATATATATGATATTAATTATTTCATTATGATTTTTTAATTTTTATATAAAACATAAATTCATTATTTACAATTTTTATAAATATGTTATCTTTTTTTGGATGTCTTGACCATTGGATCCCCCAAGAGATGTGATTGATTCACACTTTGAATGGAATGTATTAAAGATGGTCTATGTAAAAATATGTGATATATATAACATAATAATGTTACTATAAGGCTAAAATATAACTATATATGGAATTTAATTTCATTAATTCAATACAAAAATAAAAAAGGTATCATCATTCATGCGTACATACGACCAACCGTCTAAAAGAACATTATATTCCATTTCATATATATATATATTTTAAGCTATTATTAATATTTATATGTTTAATAGAAAATATATTTATACCATGGTTTATATTATATAAATAATAAAATCATTTCCTATCTATGTGGACGAAGTATACTAAGTCAAAACATATATGAAAAACAATGTAGATATTTTCTTGAATGTAATGTTAACATATAATTGTTAATAAGAAGGTAATATAATGTCATAATGTCATAATATATGATATTATATATAATAATATTTTTTTTCGTAAAATTTATTATAATGTTATATTTATTATACATGTGGTTTCATTGTGCAAGATGAAATTCAATACTTAATGTAATGGGTTTTCTCAAAACATGTTTATTTCTGTAACACTAATGCCTTATTGAACACTGAATACTTTTGTATGCTTTGTGTAATAACAATGGATTTACTATATGATTATTATCCCAAAATTTGATGGTAGTTAAATATCCATCTTTTGATCTTTATTTATTAGGGTTTGTGGTTCAATAGTTACCAATTCGTTATAGTAATTTTTTTCACCATTTGCCTTCTTTAGAACACAGTCCATGCTATGCACTTATATTTTTATATGAGGTATATGTACAACCATTGAATACTTATATCATGATCATGATTATTTTAATTATACTTTAATCATTCTTTTAATTTAATTATTTCAATATTATTATGTTTCAATTTTAGAAAATTTGTAATGGTTTATTTCTATAATCGCATTATTTATCAATATGGTTTATGATTACGCCTCCAATACAGAAATATTATGATCAATAACTCAATAACCCTCATGAAGTATCCTATTCAATGGTAATCCTTTATATCTCCTTGTATTGGAATCATTTTCCCACTCCTGAATACATAAGATAATTAAGAGAGGTTTTTATGAATATTCTGCTATATTTCATTCTTCTCTTAGAAATTTTTATTCATCATAAAACCATGATTACCATGTAAAAGGATTTTGAATTTTTTTTCAATGATTTTCAATAAACATTTACATCCATGTTTTATCATTTTAATAAAAAATGTTTCAAAATGAATATTCTTTTCATTTTCTGATCAAGGATGTTTATAAACATTTTACTGTTAAAAAAAATTAGGCACATCTAGATTTAACCATCGTTATTTCCTTAATGAATCCATTGAATGTTTAGATGGTTATTTTTAAATGAAATATTTTATCCTGATAATCTGTAAATTATTTTTTTTGATGTGTATATAAATGGCTATGTTTCCCAAAAATGTTTTATAATTTTAAAAATGATAAAATGGTTTTTATGATTCTTTTATATGTTTCAAATGTTATTTTCAATGGAAAGTGTTTAAAAAATGTTTCTCATTTAAATAATAGTTTTTCAAATATGAAAGTAATTTTTATTCAAGATGTTCTATAAACAATTTTCCATGATTCCTATATATAAATTTAATGTTATTTAATGTAAATGATTTGGAAAATTTTATATTTTTTAAAATGTTATTTTAAAAATAAATGTTTTTCCCTTGTGATATTTCAAATCCCTTACCCATATAAAATGATATCCTATGACATAGATTATGATCTACTACAGTTGTGATCCAAGTACACCATTATAATTATTTTTATGAATGACTAATTATTAGGATGAAAAAGTGTTTTTGAACCTGTTTATCTTCCATGGGTTATAAAATTCTAAAATTATTGTGAGACCTACTTCATTTCACGGGTTATTTTATAGTTAATTGACTATGAAACATTTGTCTTTTCATTAGTATAAAATATGATGGAATTTATATGATACCCATTTCATTTAATGGGTTATTTTTTTATGTTTATAAACCCCATCTCATTTATTGGTTTATTTTTTTATTATCTTTTCGAACATGATTTTATGATTTCATTAAATCCCAATCCAAAAAATAAGATGGTACATGGGTTATAGCCTAATACCACAAATTCGAGGTAGATGAGTTGTATACCAATCCTAAAAATAATAGGGTTCACATATTGTCATTCCAAGACCAAAGTATATATGACAATGATTATACCATGCCAATATAATAAGAAGGTCATGGTATGAATTCTCAACATAAATAATTCTATGATTATATGTATACAAAAAATCATATTCCCTATTCATATGTAATGATTTCATGTATTGTGAACTTAAATCCCATTATATTCATGTCTTATGACTAATAATACTTCTTACATGATTCATTTTTATATTCATTGATATGCCAGGTATGATATTATAATATTATGATCATCTTGTCATACCATTGTGCCGAGGTTATGCAGACATATCTTCACTTTTTATCCTTAATGACAATATGAGCTCACCAATTGCTTATTTTTCATTAACCCAAGTATTAAATACTGTTTTTAACTCAGAGTTCATATATATAAGATCTTTATGTAAGATAATGAGAATCTTTAAAAAGAATATAATATTATGTTTCCATGTTTTTAATGCAAACAAACTATTATTGTTTTCAAGTGTGTAATTTTCTAATGTTGTGAATATTCATAAAAAAGGATACAATATCTATCTATATTATGATTCGGTCTCAATACTACACATTTTATATTGGATGAGATCATTTGTATCAGATAGAATTACATTATTATTGAATACATAATGCAATTCCCATAGGATTATACTGCCACCATGTATAGCCAAGATATAGTTTTTTAATGAGTTGGATCGACCCCAAAGTTCAAGGATTCTGTGGTTATTTACATGGACCCTCTTTAATATTTTTCATAATAATTGATTTTTTGTTATACATAGTGTCCTTTTTTATTATTAACATATCATGATGTTGGTGCTAGTTATAATTCATGTGAAATACTGTATATAATATAATAGAATTAATAAATATCATAGTAACTTGTTCAAAAACCATATGATGTTAAAAATATTTTGAGTATTTTTGTTATTAAAACTATTTACTTTTATATATTCATGTAGAAACTCTTTTTTTAGTTTATATTAAACGTATTGGATTTTATAGAATCTATTGGTGATGGCATATAGATATATACCTCACATCCTATCTAGGTCGCAAATAGTACCCATACAAACTACATGTATTAATGTTTTTAAAAGGGGGTGGATCATTCTTTATACACCTAATATTAATATCTTATGTTTGGATTGATCTTGATAGATGATTACCATGACGGAGCATTGAATTCTTGGAGTGTTTTTGCATTCTGATTTATTAATTTGTAAATCATGTATTGTTTGATTCCATGTATCAATATTTTTTCGCTTTATATATAAATTTCTTATATCATTATAATTTTGTATTAAATTAGGATTCAAAATTATTATTATTATTGTTATCTTCACTAATTATTTATTATTATATTTCGTTTTCCTCTATGATAGGTTACTGGTCTGGTTTTATAGTTTATATAATATATTTTACAATTTTTTTTAATTATGCTTATTATATTTTACAATTTTTATATTTATCATATTTGATACATAATGATAATGAAGGAAAAGTAATTGCATGGGCGGAACCAATGATCATGATGCTAGTCATCAGCCTCTAGCATTTAGGGAGAAGTGCATAAGGCCATGTTGGCAACCAGGATCAGAGAACGTTTGAGTGGAACTTGGGTTGACAATGTCACAAAGGGATATCAAATGATTATATTCTTTTTTACAATTTAGTAGATAATAGAAAATAAATTATTACTGAATTTTTACAAGGTTAAAATATATGAATGGGCATAGTTAATCCATATTCAAGGTAAATTATTATTTTCACAATGAATAATTATTGTTATATTTTTGCATATTACAGTTGATAACATTTCATCTTTTAGAGAATAACATGATATTCGATGATGCTTATTATTATTATTTGGATTTTGGTTTTTATTTTATCTTTGTACTAATGATATGATTGAAGTGGTCATTAATCATGTATTAACATGGGCACATAGAATTCACATCTCATGCATAATTTGTTCCAAATAGTTGAATGTCATTACATGAATTTCATACTTCCCCTATGATTATTGATTGATATTATAAAAGTTATATTAATCATATTTAGTTCTTTGGATATGATTGGGTGATTTTTGGTTTAAATTCATATGTTTTATTGTCCCTTGTTGGTTTTAATGCATAGTTTACCAATACAATCCTCCATGCACAACATTATACATCTTGAGACAGAATGTGGATATGGGTGAATATGAGAATAATTTTTTGTCACATTCAGTGATAAGTTTTAAGGGACTAATTCAATGGGAATGAAAATATATTTTTATCATAATTTGATATTTTATAATAATAAATTTCAACATAAAAATTAACGATGACTTAGATATTAATTTTTTTAATAAATTAAGAGGAAAGGTATAGTAAACCATTCACCAACTGGAACAACTTTAATTTAAACTCAGACACTTAATAATTCATGGCCATCTAAAAGGGTTTCTAGGGTATGGTTACTTAGGTACTAATCACTTCTTCTTATGTTCTTCTTCTTGTAGTGTATCTACCTTTTCCGTTCGTGTTCTAAAAATTGTGATTTCAATGTTCAGACTTATTCCATCATGATTTCCGCATGACATTGTAAGACTGAAATCTTTTATGGTACATTTCACTTTTATTAATACTATATATTTCGTTGTATGCAACATCATGTTGTAGAACACCATGACCAATCAAACTAACTATTTAAAAATAAGTTATGACTAGTAATACCTACTTTTTGAAATTTTAAAAATTCTAATTTACCAAAAAGACATCATTTTGGGATTCATAGTATGAAAATTTCTTTTGGGTGAATTTATGGTATCATTATGACAACATTCATATTTTTATGAATATTAAAAATACTAAATTTTAATTAAAACATATTTTTTAATCGAAATAATTGATATTTTTAAATTATAAATTTGTTTTTTTAAGTATCATTAGATTATATTTTTATAATATAATATAATGTACGTAATTTGATATAATTTCACTTTTAAATTTAATATAAACACATTTCAATCATTTGACCGTTTTAACTTCTTTAAAAACCCTCTATTTTGTTTTGCCAACGAGAATTAATTTTAAATTATTTTCTGCAACTTTTGTGTTTAAATTTGGATAAATTCATACCATGTTTAGAATCCGGAGGTCCAAATTGAGAAAATATATATTTTTTTTATTTTTATTCATTTTCAAAAGTAATTTATATATATATTTTTTACCATGTTTAAAGGGTAAATTTGGTAATTAAGGTAAACAAATAATATTACAATAACATTAAATTACCCTAGCACTTTTCCAAACACTATTGGCTGTTACATGTCCAACCGTGGTCCACTTTGAGTCTATTTTGGGATCCCATAAAACCACTTGTATTTGAAAATGACACTAAAAAATTTTAATTTAAATATAAGGAAAATGTATCATAAAATATACTTTTTAGTAAAACTATTTTTATATGAGGTTATATAATTTCTATATTAGACTATATATAGTAGTGAGAAAGGTAAAAAGAGTTCCTCAATCATTATATTTTATTTATAAATTTTATACATAAAATAATAAAATTTATTTTTGAAAAAATAATGATGTAGTATTTTCCTTAGTAATCAAATAATCGAAAAATTGATATTATAAATATTAAAATAAATATAATTTGAAATTTTTCTATGTCATCCAAGAATTTTATAGGTGAATATAATATGTTAGGGTTGATTTAATGTATTTTTTTCAAAGTAATAATTTTTTTTTGAATTTCAAAAAAACCAAATATTAAATATTGTCAAAATTGACTTAAATGGGTTTTTTCAAACAAATACTACATTATTAAATGATATAATATTACTAAAATCTAAAATTTAGACAAAAGATATAGATATGGTTATATATTTCATTAATGACCCACTTGAGGTTATTTTTTCATTTTATATATGTTTAAGAATTGTATAATATAAAAATACAATGAGACATGGTAAATGTCAATCTATTTATCTATGAGTTAAACCTAAAAAATAAGGTTATTATGGTGACCAAAACTTGTTTAAACATTATAGGTTGAATAGATTTAGACCCATACCCACCATATCCTATAAATAAATCAATTTTGTTTTGTTGGAAATTGAAAATTAATCTAGAATAAATTAAATTTTCATGATTTTCCTAAAGTGAACCTCTTCTCTATTATAAAAGGGTATTTCCATTTCTTTCAAATTCACAAATCCATAGCCTTTTGGCTCAGCCAACTACTAATCAAATCTTATCCAAACTACCCTTATTTCAACCTAGTGACCTTAATTTGATCAGAAACACAAAAAAAGTAGCGCTTTTGTTATAAATAAAAGGAAGAACCCAAAAAAGAGGTAATTTCTTAATCCCCTCATTCAATGTACTTTTTTTCATCTACTTCCTCTTTCTTTTTTGTTTCTGTATCAAAATAATAAATCCAGTACCTTCAACATACTTTGGCTTTATCATAAATATTTTACATCCATATTCATTATGGTTTCCATCATATGAATGACAATTTAATCATACATGCATACGTACGGTTTACCACCTCCATGTTGTGATGTAGTTTGTTATTCAGGACATCATTATTTTGATAGTAATAATAATGAGCATAATTGATGTAAATAAAAAATGTAACATTTTAATGATTATGAATATATAATAAACCATCCAATTACATATTAATTTATCATTAATATAATTATATTGTCGCTCGTGCGTACGTACGTCTTACCATCTCAATGACGTGATGAGATTTCATCCCCCATCGTAACCCTTCCTGAATAATTTTATTTTTATGATTAAATATAATTATTAAGTACATAATATCATTTTGGATATTAATAGAATACAAATTATCCATAAAAAAGTCTTACATAACAAAAACATATAAATGTAAACAAATCAATTAATACCCAAAACAATGATACTACTAAAAAATTCTTAACAATGAAACATTAAAGGATTTTATATGATATAATATTTAATTATATGGTTATTTTATAATTTAATAAGAATTATTTATCCATTATACTGGTGGTTAACATACCATCGATTATGGAAAAGTGCATGGTAATGGTTAAATTTACAATTTCATTATTATTGGAGGTTGTTAATACGTATCTACTAGGAGTTCTTTATCATCAAAATTCGTGTTTTGTAAAAATGTTTCTCAAAACATTGTTACTATTTAGTCTAATACTAGTTAATGTAATTTATACCATTTTTTAACATTTTATAAATTGATTTTAAAGTAATCTTTTTGTTACATTCCAAACAATGTACATTATGAAATTTTCGACAAATTAAGGAAAGAATGTTTTTAAACATAAATGGATGGTGTTGATATTTTTCACCGTTAAAAAACCTTCAATGTTTCCCTTAAATGATTATAAAAATATTTTCAAAATAAAAGTTTTCTATTATAATTTTAGGATTGTTAAATGATTTCGAAATTGTAAGAGATATTTCTCTCGAACAGTTTTTATTTCATCTATTTCAACATCATTTTTTGTATCTAATGATTGATTGAATATTATTTATTATGATACAATCATCCATGTTTTATTGAAGTAATTGTGAAATTTTTTATTGTTGATGTGCTATTTCTATACCATTCGTTGTTTATGGTTAAATAATTTAAATTTCAAATACTAGTTTTAATACGAATGTTTATGTTATGTTTTAACGTTTTCATATGAGTAATGTATGGGACATAGTAAGTGACGGGTGGTCTCCACTATAGCCCCTAGATGCATTAGTAGGTATCATGAGACAAATTAGTGTCTTGGCATAAGGAGATCACAAAAGATTAATTTTTAGTCCTATTACGAGGCCTTAACTATGTGGTTATGATGTATGAAATTATTCCTTCCATAATTACGAAATTAGCTATTGATATTACTTGTGATTATTATACAAGTAGAATATCATTGAAAATCTGTAAATGGCCTTATTTTACTTATCCATGCCAAATTATGCAGAATTTTATGTTCAAATGTCTTGTGTTTTATTCTTATAATTTACCTTAAATGGTTATTTTTAAACTTATTTATGATAGTTTCTACTATATTGTTATCTTTACTGAGCTTCTAATCTCACCCCATTCTTATGTTTTATTTTTCCCATGATACGAAGAAGTATATTATAAATCACCTTCATGAATATGATAAATGATATGAATGTGTTTTTAGGGGATATAATGTTGTTTTTTTCAATTTCATAATGTAATGTAAAACATATGTATGTATCTAGTACTTCCAAGGATACTAAACTAATCATTCATTATGGATATGATCTCTTGTGATCAAGCCAATGTTATGTAATATTGCACAAACTCTGGGTAACTGGGGTCGGCATGTTACAATTGTGTCATAGAAGTTTAGTAAAATCCATGGAAACTAGATTAATAAAACTCTTATTAAATAACATTAACCAAAGATAAAATTTTAAGATTAGTATAGAAGAAATTGATTGAATTTTAGTAATGTCAAGGTGTGGTTAATTTCTCAAGAAATAAGTCCATTTCTGGATATGATCAGGTAGTGGTGGCCCTTGCACATATGTTTCTAGGGGTAAACCCCGAATACACCACTTTGAGCTAGAATCAAATGGGAATTGGTTCACAACAAAGATCCCTACTGCACTATTAGTTACAAACTCTTGGGGGGATATGATTAGGATAATTTAAATTTTATTTACAAAACACTATGCTTGATTTAAGAGTAAATGTTTCCTCAAAGAAAATAGTTTTTATGATTATAGATTATATGCATAAATTGTTTTTATTAATTATTTTACATTTTGGAATTATGTATTGAAATTTATAAAATAATCTAGTGTTTTACCTTATTTATAAATGGATCCTAGTGGAGGTATTGGAAATTGTATCAATGCACGTAATTCAGGTAGGTATTTACCTCATACTAAAGATAATTATAGTGGAGATGGTTATTCAACTGGTGATGAACATCTTATAACCATACTTGGACAACTCACCCATGTTGTGAATAATAACCTGAACCGTATGGAGCACCCTGATCTACAATGCAGAGGACCTATGTTACACCGATTCACGAGGAAAGAACTAAAAACATTCAATGGGACTACAAATCCATTTGTAGCTAAGCAATCGATAAGTTTGTTAGAGAAAATATTTCATGCTTTGGGTTGAAGCGAAAGGAGAAATGTTTTTATGGTTGTTTATCACTTCATAGGAGATGATGATCAATTGTGTTTATTAATTCAAATAAAAGGCAGATGCTGACGTATATAATAAGGAATGGATGGTGTTTAAATGGGTTTTCGTAGAAAAATACTTTCCCCATGAACATTGATTAGAAATGGAAAGGAAACTTTTGAGTCTGATCCAAAAGGAAGATGACAATGTCACAAATTATGAGGCTATATTTACATATTAAGGAAGGCATGCTACAAATTTTATACATAACCCAAGAAGTAATATTGAAAAATTATTTGTTGGACTAAAACCATTTTTTCATTGAAAATTAGTCTCACAATACTTCTCATCATACAATTATATAGTGTAATGTTAAATCAAGACAAGAAAATTATTTCATTATTTCTTACGAATATAAAGCAAAGCAAGATAAGATGAAATCTGTTGAACACGCAAAAAAGGAAATAATGGGTATAATGGAATAGTTGACTTTCCACCCTCATGTAAATGTGGGAAGAAACTCCCAAATACTTTCTTGAAGGTTATGTGAGTTTTTTTGTATGTGTGGTGAAAAAGGCCACAAAGATCATGATTTATAGTGAAGGAAATTGGATTTCAGTGATGAATTATACAATTATAGAGGAATGGGGAATTTTGAAAATAAATTCGCTAAGCACCAAAGAAACATACATCAGAAAAGTGAAAGGTAAAAAGGCCAAGCTTATGTGTTCACTACATCTGAGGTTGTTTCTCCTAATGATGTGGTGGAAGGTAAATTAATTATTTCCTCAAATTTTGCAAATTATTTATTTTATTCTGAATAATTTCTTTCTTTCAACTCCTTCCAATGTACCATGAAAATTAGATATTTCCAATTTTATTTGACAAGGGAGTTATTAATAAAATATCTTAAGGGAAATATCATTACAATAATGTTTTGTGAATTAGTTACCATTATGGTATATAAATGTTCATTATCATCTGATATCATCTTCAAAACCGTAATTTAATTTGATATAGTCCTTAGTATGGATTAAATTTAGGAACCTGATGTGAAAATTTTTTATAATAAGATGGTGGGTAAAATTTCTGATGTTGATTAGGAATACCATAGCTTTAGAGAAGAATCGTCACCATTTTATTCTCATCAAGATCCACCCCTAGATGCTCTATTAAATTCAATAATAGGTCATAAAGGGCGTGAAATTTATATGGTGAGGAAAAGAATGTTCAGATAGATTATGTACCTATTGTTCAAGAATATGATGATGTATTTCTAGAGGATTTACGTAGAAATTCTATAGAATGATAAATTTAATTTTCCATTGACATAATTCCCATTTCAAAGACCATATGAAAGACTTCATATAAAATGTACACTGTGGAATTAGTTGAAATAAAGAAAAAACTAGAGGAATTGAGTAATAAGGGATTTATTCACACTAATGGTTCTCCATGGGAAGCCCATGTTCTATTGGTTAAGAAGAAATATGGATCTATGAGGTTGTGCATTGACTACAGAGAGGTAAATACTATAATAATGAATATTATCCCCTACCTCGCATTGATGATTTTTTTAATCAACTTCTTGGAGCTCAATATTATTCAAGGTTTGACCTTCGATTGGGATATCATCAGTTGTGCATGATGAAATAAGTCATTCCAAAGATTGTATTTCAAAGAAGGTACGAGAATTATGAGTTTACAGTAATGCCTTTTGGACTCACTAATGCACACACTATTTTAATGGATCAAATTAATAAGGTTTTCATGGAATATCGTGATGAATTTTCCATGGTATTTATTAATTATATCTTTGTATTCTACAAAATCTATGAAGATCATGAAAATAACTTGCATACAATTCTATGGACTCTTATAAGAAATGAATTATATAGAAATATTAGGAGGTGTGAGTTTTGTATTTAGGATATTTCATTCTGTGGTTGTATTTTCACTAAGGATGGAATCATTATTGATCCTTTAGAGACAAGGGAAATTCACAAATGGACAACACTGATGTGTGTAACTAAGGTACACAGTTTTATTGGTTCATCAGGTTACTACCAGAATTTTGTCCAAAATTTTCCCTAATTGGCTAACTCATTATCTAAGATCACATGTAAAGTGGTTAAATTTATGACGAAAAAAAGAGTGTGAAGAATTTTTTGAATAATTGAAGAGAATATTAGTAAATTAGTTTTTCATTACTCTTCCATTAGGGAATGATGGGTTTTTTATTTATAGTAATGCATCAATGAATGGGCATGGTTGTGTCCTTATGAAGAATGATAGATATATTTCCTATGATATATGGCACCTAAAAATCAAGAAAAAAACTATCTCACTCATGATATTGAGTTAACAGATCTATATCTGCTCTGAAGATATTGAGAAACTATCTCTATAGTGAAAAATGTGAGATATATACTGATAACAAGAGTTTAAAGTATATTTTCTCATAGAAAGAACTCAACATGATGAAAAGGCGATGGATTGAACTACTCAAGGGTTATGATTAAACTATATACTACCACCTAGGGATGGAAAATAAGGTTGCAGATGCTTTGAGTATAAATGATCATTGAGTTATGTAAAATATTAGAGTTGAAAGGGATCATATATCCATGAATATAGTAAATATGGATATAGGAATACTCATGGAAGGTGAAACATTGATAATTTTTTAGGTGGTTTCCAAATAATGTTTTCTAGAAAAAATTAAATGTTCTCATACTGATGATGCGGAGTTTCAGAAGAATATTAATGATGTAAATGATGGGAGATTGATTGACTTCGTATATGAATATAGAATTTTATTATTAAATAAGATTATTTGTTTTCCCGATATTTCATATCTAAAAAGGGAATTGTTGGATGATGCTCAAAGCTCGAATTTCTCTATACACCATGGTAGCACTCCATTGTATAGAGGTTTGAAGGAAAATTTTTTGTGCGAGAAAATGAAGTGTGATATTGCTTATATTGTGTCAATATGTATGGTTTTTCAACAGGTGAAATATGGAATGAAATAACCTAGAGGAATCATGAAAACCCATCCTATACCAATGTGGAAATGGGTTGATATTACAATGGACTCTTTTAGGATTCTACCAAAGAATCCTAGAAGGAATAATGCAATGCAGGCTATTTTTTATTGTCTTATAATGTCTTCACATTGTTTTTTCTATGATATGATTTATATCTTGAAGGCTTAAAATGACTATATATAAATGAACTCGTAATACTTAATCGTGTATCCCTATCGAATGTTTATGATCGTGATCCCCATTTTAAATCAGGATTATGGAAAATTCTTCAGAAAGCCCTAGATACAGAACATCATTTGAACACTGCCTACCACACTCTAACTGGTTGAATATCGCAATGGACTATTCAATCGTTAAAAGATATGCTGAAATCATTCTCACATGACTTTAATGGATTTTGGGATCAATATTTACCACAGGTAGAATGTTCCTATGACAATAGGATCTATTCCTATATTCAAATCGAACTATATAAAGTGTTATATGGATAGATAAGTCACAGACCTACTTTTTGAGATAATGTTGGATAAAGTAAACTCGTAGGCCCATAACTTGTGGAAGAAACAATAGAAAAGTTCACGATTAACCAAACCCACATCAAAGTAGCCTAAAGTAGGTGAAGGAGCTATGCCAATAACAAAAGAATGAATATGGAATTTTTATAGGATATCATGTTTTTATGACTGTATCCCCATGGAATGGTGTTTTACAATTTGGTATTAAGGTTAAATTGAGTCCCAAGTACATGTGACCTTTCGAAATTCTAGAACAAATTGGAGTTTTTGCATATCGTTTGGAAATGCCACCATGAATCTCCAATGTTTGTGATGTGATCCATGTATCCCTATTGAAAAAATATATTTCTGACCCAACACATGTACTCACCAATGATGATATAGAAATAGAACCAGATATTTTTATTATGAAGTGTCTATCAGGTATTTTGATACCAGAGAACAAGTGTTGAAAAACTAGACAACTCATCTCATAAACATTCTTTGGTGAAACATTAAAATGGAAGAGGCAACGTGGGAACCAAATGAACATATGATGAAGAACCTCCCAAATCATTTTATGCAATTATATTATATAAATTGTGAGTATAATATTATTTTAAGGAGGAAAGAATGTAACACCCTAATCTTCCATGACATGTTTCTATTTTATTAATACAATAAATTGTGATATACGCAACTATGACTTCATGTACTCCACGACCTATCCTACTAGCATTTTAAAAAGCAGTTAGGAATAGTAATACCATCTTTTTGAAATTTTATAAATTTTATTTTTCAGAATAGACTTCATTTTCGGATTTGGAATGTTAAACCTATTTTAGGGTGAATTTTTGGTCTTTTTGATATCTTTCTTATCATGATGAATAGTGAAACTAATATATTTTATTTAAAAACAAATTTTTCAATTATAATAATTAATAGTGTTCAACAAAAAATTTGAGTGGTTTTAAAGCTTAATTAGAAAATATTTTTATCATTTAATTTAATTAGGTTTATTGGATGTAATTTCACTTTTAAATTGTACATAAAAACATGTCAATCATTTGATGATTTTTACTTCTTTACAACCATCTTTTTGGTTTTGACAACAAGAGTTGATTTGTAATTAATTTATGAAACTTTTCTGTTTTGAATTTGGTAAAATGGATTCTATATTTGGAATGAGGAAGTCAAAATTTTGTAATTAGGTAACATTTGTTTTTTGACATTTTAAATAATAACATAATAAAATATTTTATTTATATTGGTTGAAAGGGAAAATCCAGTAAATTAGGGAAAAACAATAATATTATACAAATAATAAATTACCCTAAAACGTGTCCACACTCTATTGGATTATACCTTTCTAACCATGGTCATCATTTTCTATTTTGGACCCCATGGAGCTACGTGTAAGTGAAAATAAGACATTATAAAAATTAATTTAAAGATACGGAAAATTTAGAAAAAACATATATATATTAGTAAAAAAATTATTATATGAGGTTATATAATTGATATCATTGACTATAAAAAGTATTTAGGGAACTAAAAATATTTCCCCCATCATGAAATTTTGTTTATAATTTTTAGACATTAAATAATTAAATTTATTTATGACACAATAATGATGTCGTATTTTCATTGTTAATGAAAGAATAAAATAAATGATATTATAAATATTAAAATAAATATAATTTGAATGATTTGAGAAATAAAATAATTTTTAGGTGAATATAAATTATTAGGTTTGATACAAGGTATTTTTTATTATGAAATCATTTAGTCATGACTTTCAAAAAAACCAAATACTAAATAGTGTCAAAACTAACAAAAATGAATTTTTTAAAACAAATACTATATTATTATATGATTTATTATTCCTAAAAACGAATATTCAGCCATAGTACTTATCTAAGTTTATGTATTCTATTAATTAAACACATGTTGTTCTATTGGAATATTATAGTATGTTTATTAACTATATAATATAATAATAAAAGAAGACATGGTAAATGTCAAACAATTTATCTAAGAGTTAAATCTAAATGATAAGGTTAATATGGTGATCTAAACTTGTTTAAAACCTATTGGTTGAAAGTATTCAGATACATAGACATGTTATCCTATAAATAAACTAATTTGGATCTATTATAAAATGAAAATTATTTTTGAATTAATTAATATTTCAGGCTTTTCCTAAAGATACCCTCACCTCTCTTATAAATGGGTACATCCCCTTCTTTAAATTTTAATCTTCCAATGCCTTTTGGATCAAAGAAAACCCACTCAAATATCTTCCCAACTAACATAAATTTATCTTAGAGACCTGTAATTTATTATAAATAAATCCTATGTAGAATTTTTGTTCAAATCACAAGTAAGAACCTGAAGAAGAGGTAATTATTTAATCACCTATTTTAAAGATCTTTTCTTATTCCACATCCACATTATATGATTTCTTTTATAAAAAAAGAATAAATACAGTAACATATACACACTGATATGTTATTATAAATATGTTACGATCATATTCATTATTATATGCATCTTTTGAATGAAAATTTCACCATACGTTTGTACTTATGGATTACCGTGTCCACGTCGTGGTATTGGTTGTTATTCAATAGTTCATTATTTGGATTGGTATAATAATGAGTATAATTGATGTAAATAATAAATATAACATGTTAATTATTCTTTGTATATAATATACAATCCAATTACATATGATTTAAACATCCATAGAATGATATTTTCTATCTTTCATATGTACAGCTAACCGTCTCCACGACCCGATGAGATTTCACCCCCCATCTTAACTATAACGTCCCAGATCTGGGTGCCACTCAATGGGTTCCTGAACCCAGTCGGTCAGATGTCCTCAAACACATTTCCCCAAAATCAAGAGGATGCCAACTAGTAGGGAGGTCCTAGGTTTGATTGTGGGGAAACTATGGCCTTATTTTTCAAAGTGTAGCAGAGCGGAGAAAATACAAACATACCACAAAAGGAAGCAATAAACAATATCAAAGATGAAAGGACAACAATAATGAAGAAAAAGTTAACTGACAGGCATATACATATGATGTAGTATGTTCCTAATTCTAAGAAAGCAACCAAATTATGATACACTACTATCTGAATCAATACAATACAATGGAAAAAAACAACAAGGAAAAATAAAACAGTGTAGCAGGAACTCACCAGCATTGCAAGCCTAAGCACGGTCCCATGCTATCCTACTCCACTAGAACAATCATGTTCCTCTATAGGGACTCTTTCCCTTATCTACAACTACAACAATATAATATTTTTGGTCCTAAAAGATGACCCAAACAGGTTGTGAGAAATAAATCCCAGTAGGAAACCACCAAAGGCTTGTTCCCAACTATCAGTGAATTTGTCCAGCAGTGTGCAGTAATGGAATTGCAGTAAACTAGAAAGTACTCAAAATCATCCAATCCTACCAATTCCATTACCATTTAATTTTTATTTAACAATTAAATATAATTTAATTATATGTTTCTGAGATTCATCCTCACCTGAAAATCTTTTTAACAGTGTCACAGTAAAAACCAAAATAGATATCTTAGAAGTACAGGGTAAAACAATACCAAGCATCTGATTTATATTGGTTGATATAATATGTAAAATTTCCATAGTGAATATTTGATGTAAAAGAGATTCCTCATACATAATAACCTTTTCCCTCGGGCTAAATAGAATATTTCCCTCAGGCCTTACAATCAGGTGAAACCGAAACAAAACCCTTAGGTGAGTTCCCTCAGAAATATAAGTTGTATCCCTCAGTCATATGAAACATTACCCTCAAGATGAATAGAACCTTTCCCTCAGACAGAATAGAACCTTTCCCTCAAGATTAATAGTACCTTGCCCTCAGGCTAAACAAAACACGACATGTACTCTCAAGTACACATTGTGTACATTTCATTTTTTAGTTGTTCCTCTAGCAGCTACTTTTCACCATTGAACTATTCATCTGTCGACATGAGTACATGGCATGTATTCCTGAGTAAACGACATGTATTGTTGCTCCGCTGGCGGCTACATCCACCAAATTACTATTCACATGACAACTAATTACACAGCATGTTAATACTAATTACACGACGTGTATTTAGTTTTTACACCATTCATCACTGGTAGGCCAACACACCCTATGTACTCATCACACACGACCAAAGTACATGACGTGTGGAAAAGTACATGGCATGTACAAATAAAATTTGGTATATTCTCCATATTCCTTATTTTCACATAAACACTTAAGGAAAAAGAAAATGAAGAACCTCATACCTCATGAATAAGAAGTAGGTTCTTACAAACTCCACTCTTAAAGCAATTCGTCACCAAATTTCCCTTCCAAGGGTGGTGATGATAAATCATAGAACAATATTGGAAACTGAGCATGTATATTGATATCCCGCGCCCAGGTTTTGTTTTTCACTTGGCCATGTTGCCATAGCACCCGTATTAGAGGAACTGACTGGCCTCATAGAACCTTCAAACTCTTATCAACAATACAAATCAGATACTCTACAAAGGATGCAATGTCCTGAAGCTCAACCTCATCGGGTTGTAGGTCGTGAGATGGGTCTGAGTGATAATGGCACATCTAAGATACATGGAAGATGTCGTGTATGGCCCAGTACCATTGTGGTAACTGCAACCGATAGGCAACTAGCCCGACTCTCTCCAGAATCTCAAACGACACCACATACCTCTGTGAATGTATACCCTATATCTTGATATGCATGTGTCCCATCCTTGGTGAATCATTTAAGAAAACCTGATCCCTGACCATGAACTCCAAGGTTTGTATTCGGCAATCAACATAAGATTTCTAACAGGACTGTGCAATAGCCATCCGCTTCTGTATCAACTAGACCGGCTCTAAAGTCTCCTGCATGAGACATGGTCCCAGTAAAGCTGCCTCACCTGCCTCCAACCATCACAAAGTTCATTGGCATGACCTACCATATAAAGACTCATAAGATTCCATCTCAATAGTTTCTCGAAAACTATTATTGTAGGAAAACTCGAATATGGGTATTTGTTTTTTCCAATAGACCCCAATGTCTCAATGCATGCATGCAGGATGTCCTCATAGACCTATATCATACGCTTTGATAGGACATCAGTCTCTGGGTAGTATGTTGTGCTCAAAAAAACTTGTATACCCAGTTCCCTCTAAAAACTCATCAATGAAAAACAGATAAAAATGAATTTCCTATCTGAAATGATAGAACGCGGGACCCCGTGAAGACATACCAGCTCTTGGATATACAACGTCTCGATCTAGTCAACACTGAAGGACTCTTTGATTGAAAAATTTTGTGCTACCTTCATAATTATGTCCACAACAACACACACAAAATCATTACCTCCAGACGACGTCCATAATACAGTCATGAAATACATCGCGACATCATCCCATTTCCACTCTGGAATGGGTAACTATTGTAATAGTCTGGGTCGCCTTTGATGCACCGCCATCACCTGTTGACAGGTGGAACATCTCGCAACAAAACCAGATACTTCCCGTTTCATACCTAGCCACCAATATGGACATCTCAATTCACTGTACAATTTGGTCACTCCGGGATGAATTTCCCAAAATGAAACATGAAACCCCCGCATCAACTCCTCGTGAATATACCCTGGAACCCATTTAGAGACCCTAATCATGACATACAAGGACATTACATTACTTTTGAGGAATACTTAATACATAACAAAAACAGACACACAAGGACCGTAATAGTTTAGTGTCTTTTTAAACTTGGAACATAATCTTCTAATCGTGGTGAAAGATCTTCAACATCTCCAATAAATATCTTCCACTTTTTGTTTCCTGACCTAAAATCTTTCTTTTTATCTGAGGGGAAAATAAAACATAAAAAGGGTGAGCTCAAATTCTCAGTAAGGGTAAGCATGGATAAAATAAAACATACCATATACATTGGAACTAAAAAACATGAACATAATGTTTAAACATTAAAATCTTGAGCAACGACATAAAACATGGAAGTACATAAGGCATAGATCATAATGGAACATATACCATGATAAAATAGCATGGGAATAAAACATGTAATTATGGCATCCATTAAGCACATGTAATGATTTCCATAGTATCCAAAGCATTGTTTCCAAGACCATCTTAGTGGACAAAGTCCCATTCTGAATCGAGTTCACTCCTCTTTTCAGTCTTGTAACACTGAACCGGATTAACTTACCGTTCCAGCCATGTCTATCTCATGAGATATAAAATCTATACCCAATGCATTGGAGGGAGATATAGGTCCCACCCATCTCATAATGAAATCATTATTATTTGTTCCGCAAAATAAACATCGAACATTCACCATAACCCAAAGAATAAAATGGGTTTCATAAACATCATCCCATCGGTTCATAATCCATATAAAACAAATTGACATTTCATCATAAAAAGTGAACCATGTAAATCATAGAGACATTAACCTTGAAATATACACATATAAAATAATGTCATCATAGATGGAAAATGGTTTTGATAAAACATTTGAAATGAATTCATGAGGAAAATATCCATTCTTTGTCAAAATCATTTTCTTTCCAAAAAATACCATGAACTTTTAAAATAAAAGTATTTTTTTGAAAATAGTCATAAAATCATGTAGATTAAGATTCATGAAAATGATGCATTATGAAACCGTAAAAATCCGGTCACGTCGTATAAGTTAAAAATAACAATCTCCTCGTACTTTTGTCGGAAAAGTCAAAAAAATACCTTGTAAAAAAAAGAAATATTCGTTATCTACAATGTAGTAAAAGTCAATAAAGGGTAATAAGAAATTTAAACATACATGAAAACACTATTATAATACATGGTCATGGGTGATATAAATAACCCCAGTAAATACTTACGAATAAGCAATCTCGGATAAAAATGAGATTTGAAAAATTATCCCTTACCTTATGTCCGATATGCTTCGTATGTATCTGAAACTCCTGTATAATAATATAAATAATTTCATTGTCTTATTAAAAAATCATATTCATTGTTATGATATCATATATGGTTCACTTATGACTTTATAATTCCCGTTCTTTTGTAAATTCCATGTTAAATAGTGTTTTGGGTAAAATCGATTCATTTGTCGTCCGTGTTATGACTTGTAATTATTCATATTATTACTTATATCATGATTACATACATCAATAATATAAAACATGATTTATATATAATATATATTCAGAATTTATATATATATAATAAATCGATAAATGGAAAGAAATACACCGTTCATGGAGACGGTAGGCCGTACGTACGCATGAACGCTTTTTTCGTTTCCTTATTGAGTTGAATGAAATTAAGTAGATAAAATACATATATTCATAAATCAAGTTGATTTATAATGTCATATATTTCATTATTATTGCATATATATACTTTATAATCATTCTTAAATGGTTAACATGGAGAATTAATCTCATCGTGTCGTGGAGACGGTAGTCCGTACGTTCGCAAGAGCGATGATATCGTTTCCATAATTATTGAATTGAATTGGAGGGGATGATACAATATAGCAGAATCAGTATGATTTTATAATAACTATGTATATTTATTCTTTACACCATTATACCCATCCATGTAAGGTGTTGGTGGAAAAACTGATTACACCATGGCGTGGAGACGATATTCCGTACGTACGCACGCGCGGTGATTTTGTTTTCCGTAGGATGGATAGAGGGTGAAATGGGGTTGTTTAATATTTATAATAACAAATCAGTATATTAGAGATACTTATGTTATTAATTTATAATGAAACAACTAAAGAAGAAGAAGTTGAAGAAGAAAGAAGCTTGAATGAATTGGGAGAAGAAATTACATCTTCTTCGATAAGCCTCTTGGAAACATCCTCTTAGGGCACTAAGATTGGTCTTTAAAGTAGACCAGAACCTCTAGGATGTTTCTAGGGAAGTGTAGAATATAATTTGGTAGGTTTTGGCCGAACTTGACGGCTCAAATTGGTGTGAGTGGGAGAGTGAGGAGGTGCCCTTTTATAAGGGAAGTGAGGGGCACCATTGGAATTCTAAAAAATATTAATTTATAATAAATCTAACTCCAATTAAAAACCTCCAAAAATGACTCATATTCAAAGATTAGATGATATAGGGTTGTAATCTCATCAACCAATCAAATTTAGATATGTTTGGATCTTATTTTAAACTTTATCAATTTTATTTATCCTTATTTAATCTATTTAAGTTTATTTGTGGTAATAAAATTATAAATTTTAAATTATAACAAATAATTACTTATTTGTTGTGAATATTCCATAATTGTTTATTTAAAAACATTATAGACCATATAAATTTAAATTTATAATTTTTAAATATTTTTGTGATTTTTAAACAAATTTATAATATTTTATTTTTATAAAATAACAATAGTGTCCATTTTGAGACTATTCATTTACTTTAATTTAAATAAAATATATACAGAAGATATTTTCGAACTAAAAGCTTTAATAGATTCATAAATGGTCATATGTATCTATTAAATTAGTGGATCACATTAAATAGTTCATATAATATTTATTTTATTATTTTTAATACCATTTATTTGGTTTATCTCTTAAAAAAATAATTACTACAACATTTTTATATAATTAATTAATATACTGATTTTTTGCATAAAAATTTAAAATAAAATCCCATGATGAAAATAAATCAATTAACTTTCCGAATAATACTTTTACTCGAATTTTTCATCTTAAAATCACAATATATAAATTGTTATATTTATTAAATTATGAAGGTGACAACTTTGGTATCATTTAAAATAAAATAATATAAGTGTAATAATCACATTTATTAGGATCCAAATGGTTATATATTAGGTAATTGGATGATTAATTTGTATATATACACTACCAATATGTTTTTTTCAGGTTTGTGGGCCTTTTAATGGGTATTATTATTTCAATAAAAACTATATTACTTATTTCCCACTTAATAAATAATTTCTGTATCATTAATGTATCACCATTAATGACAACTATTTATACCCTAAAAATTCTAAATAAATTATCATGATGAAGATAATTTCATTAGGTTTCTGGAGACTATTCGTGTTCGATGTTTTATGTTGTTTATCACTAAATTATAATTATTATACTTATAAGATTTAAGAGAGTGACATGTTGTCTATTTCTTTGGTTTTAATAATAATTAAATTATTATTATGGTAAAAATTCCATAAAATGAATTTAATCCGACCCTTAGATGATATGGGGTTACTGTTAGCCATCCAATAGAATTTTTTCATGTGTTAAGGTAATTTTATAATATTATATTTACCCTTAATTACCCGATTTACCTTTATCTATGGTAAATAAAATTTTCCGTAGTTACTATTCATAATTCTCAAAAATTAAAAGAATCCTATTAACATAACATGGACCCACTGATTCTAAATATGGAATCCATTTTTTAAAAATCAATATATATAAGTTGCAGAAATTAAATTAAAATTAATCCCGTTGTCAGATGAAAACATGTTTTTGTTTAAAACATTGTAAAAGATTGAATTGAATTAACCTACGAATTCAAGGTAAAATCAATGCTAATGACATACATTATATTAAATAGTAAAATTATATTCTATTTATACATTAAAACCATTAAATATTATAATTAATCCATATAAATTATTACGATGAAAAAAGATGTTTTTCATTAAAATATAGCGTGTTTTTACTATTCATCAAAATATAAAAGTTACAAGAATAATATGAAAAATTTATCCAAAGTAAATTTTTATTTCTTAATTCCAAAGATGAATAATATTTTGTCAAATTGAACATATAAACATGTCAAAAACTAGATTCAAAGTGGGTGCGCCATCAAAAGGCGGCAAAACTACATTTTTTGAAAAATAATTTTTTTACCTGAAAATTTTATTTTGTTCTTATACCCTATTCTAGAAAATGTGTAAGATGAATAATATTGTTATAAAATTAAAAATTTAGTTAATACTATTCATAACGTCTAGTTCTTAATAAGATTATAATAATATATCGTTGTTTAGTAAAACTCGATATTGCGTATAACACACGCTATCGAGGAAGGTCGCGATTGCGTGTAATGCAAGCCAAGTCAGGGTTGCATGTTGTGAATGAATCCTTTGTTTTTTTCGTATAACAGAATCCAACCATATTTCATTTATACATTGAATATATATATATACTCAATGTTGCGTAGAATAACTATTATCAAAGTTATGTGTAAGACTATCCAAGAGTGGTGTTGCGTATACTGCAAGCTAACATGGTGTTGTGTATAGCGCAAGGTAATCTTGGTTTAGCATAAAACAAAAGACATTAATGAAATTAAAATAATATTTTTCATACAACATCATGGTGTTACATTCTACCCCCCCTTAAAATAAATTTTTCCCTCGAATTTCGTCGGGGTTATAAATGGTTTACTACTCGAAAGTTTGTTTAATTGAAACCCAAATCATAAAATGGAATACCAAAACATGGCTTTAAAAACTAATGTATGAAATCTAATGGTTACCCAAATTAACTCATCACTGGGTTCCCACGTAGGAGAACATAGGTGAAAATATGGATATAGAAGATAAATCTAACCATCATGTTCTAATGGAGAGTGGTAGAGAACATGGCTATGAAAAATCCAACAATCACAAAGCTATTGATTTGTGATGATCTACGGTACCATCTGATTAATCGGATATAAGGGAACTAGGATAACATTTTTGGTTTTCAAGATCATTTCCCTAAAGTTGATGAATTAAAATAAATACTTGCATGATTTTGGTACAATCTCACTGTTGTTCGTGAATTGAACAATTTCCACTTCATCCCTTAAAGAAATGAAGTGGAATTTGTTATTCATGATGTGTTATAAGATCATGTGATAGAATGATGGGTCATTCCATCTCTTTCAAACAAAAGGTTAACAAAAGTTATAAGTCCATCTTATGGTTAGATTAATCGTATATGGTTCCAAAAAGGAACTTATACTTCATATATCATACTGTTTAATAAAATAAAAATAGTTTCTACAAACCAGGGACTTCATGTAGGCCAGTGGTAGGCAATAAAGGCCAGTCGCACTTCAGATGTGGGTTCGATTCCCACAGCCATGTCCGACGCGATGGGCTTTCGCCCGCCCTACAGGTTGTCCTTTTTTTTAAAACTACATTACTATATCATCCCATCAATAATATAGAAAAAAGGTTCTATCCTTAAACAATACTAACTTATGTCCAACATAATCCATTCCAATCTTTTGGCTTATCCATAATATTTCAGTCCATTGTCATATTATAGTGAAAACGATTACCAGAGATTTCATATAAGAAGCATGTTAATACCATCATTGATCCTCATATATCATAAGATATGTCTTGTTGGTCACATTACAAACGTTCGAAGGCCTTAATCAAGTATTCTCTTGAAAAATGAATACCCATTGAACCTTAGTGAAAACATGAATGAAGTTAAAAGTTAACACTTTCCACATACCAAAATCCTCAAAATTCTATATACTCAAACCATGATATCAATTAGTCGTTATATCAATCATGAGCTCATGAATACAATCAAACATCTCATTATCTTCTTATTCCTTCATTATGCGCATATCATCTACTTTACAGAAATATCTTAATAACATTCCATGGTTACTGTTACCATTCAACATATACATTCAAATACATTTAGGAAAAAAAATAGTGTAAAAATCCTTAGATGATTCTTTATTCCATAGTACCATTAACTATACAACATAACTCTCGATAAACATACAATCATTCCACTACCTTCTAAAAAACCGACTAAGATTCAACACTTCTTTTAGCTCATATATCATTTGTAGTCTCCTCATCATCATCCACATAAATACTACCCATATGACCATTCTGATTCTTTTCATGAGATTTTCCATTAGGTCATTGGTTTGCATAATTCCCGTACATTCCACATTTAAAACATCTAATCATTGTTGATGTCGTAGCAATACCATTATCCTTGTCCATGGTGTTAACTGAACCTTTTCCTTTTCACTTACTGGCTTTGTGTCCTTCTTTTCCACACCCAAAGCATCTTCCAGTTCCTTTAAAAGAGTCTCCCTGATGCCTCTTCCCACATTATTTACCTGAGGGAAATTGAATATTCATTCCTCTATGATCATCCTGAAACTCCATCTTTCTCTTATTATCTGAGTCGTGAAACTTACCAATGTTGAGATTATTGATCATATTATGAGATTCCTGATTAGGCATAATAATGATGTTTGGACTTCCAGATCCCATTTCATTTGGTTTCTCCTGAAGAAAATCATTCCATTGTCCATCATATCCTCCATTATCATGAATCTTCCTGTTTCCAGCCATTTTCTAAAACCAAAAAATAATAGTGTGAGAGGCAAAAATCATTCTAGGGAAAACAACATAGTGAAGGGGGAGCACCCTCAATATCTAACATCTTAGGTTAAATTCTAAGATTTTTACCATAGTTCTAGGACTATATCCTATACGTATTCTTATCCTTAGGTACATCCCTATACATACCTTAGAAATATCTCTAGGGATCTCACTAACGTTTTCGCATCCTAGTTTCCAAAGGTTGACTAATCCTTTCCTCAGATACCAACTGTAGAGACCCTAAGCTTGACGTACATGGACATTACATTAATTTTGCAGAATACTCAATACATAACAAAAACAGACACACAAGGACCGTAATAGTTTAGTGTCTTTGGAAACTTGGAACGTAATCTTCTTATCATGGTGAAAGATCTTCAACATCTCCCATAAAGATCTTCCACTTATTGTTTCATGACCTAAAACCTTTCTTTGGATCATGGGGGAAAATAAAACATAAAAAGCGTGAGCTCAAATTCTCAGAAAGGGTAAGCATGGATAAAATAAAACATACCATATACATTGGAACTAAAAAACATGAACATAATGTTTAAACATTAAAATCTTGAGCAACGACATAAAACATTGAAGTACATAAGGCATAGATCATAATGGAACATAAAAAATGATAAAATAGCATTGGAATAAAACATGTAATTGTGTAATCCATTATTCACATGTAATGATTTCCATATTAGCCAGGGCATTGCTTCCAAGACCTTCTTAGTGGACAAAGTCCCATTCTGAATCGTGTTCACTCCTCATTTCAGTCCTGTAACACTAAACCGGATTAACTTACCGTTCCAACCATGTCTATCTCATGAGATATAAAATCTTTACCCAATTCATTGGAGGGAGATATAGTCCCCACACATGTCATAATGAAATAATTTTTACTTGTGCCACAAAATAAACTTAAAACATTCACCATAACCCAAAGAATAAAATGGGTTTCATAAACATCATCCCATCATTTCATAATCCATATAAAACAAATGGAAATTTCATCATAAAAAGTGACCCATGTAAATCATAGAGACATTAAAATTGAAACATACACATATCAAATAATGTCATCTTAGATGAAAAATGGTTTCGATAAAACATTTGAAATGTATTCTTGAGGAAAATATCCTTTCTTTGTCAAAATCATTTTCTTTTCAAAAAATTCCATGAAATTTTATAATAAAAGTATTTTGTTGAAAATAGTCATAAAATCATGTAGAGTAAGATTCATGAAAATGAGGCATTATGAAACCGTAAAAATCTGTTCACACCGTATAAGTTAAAAATAACATTCTCCTCATACTTTTGTCGGAAAAGACAAAAAAAATACCTCGTAACAAAAGAAAGATTCCTTACATACAATGTAGTAAAAGTCAAAAATGGGTAAAATGGACTTTAAACATACATGGAAAAACATTTATAAAACATGGACTTGGATGATATAAATAACCCCAGTTAATACTTACGAATAAGCAATCTCAGATAAAAATAAGATTTGCAAAATTATCCCTTACCTTATATCTGATATGCTTCGTATGTGTCTGAACCTCCTGTATAATGATTCAAATAATGTCATTGACTTATTACAGAATCATATTCATTGTTATGATATCATATATGGTTCACTTATGACTTTATATTACCCGTTCTTTTGTAAATTCCATGTTAAAGAGTGTTTTGGGTAAAATCGTTTCATTTGTCGTCCGTGTTTTGACTTGTAATTATTCATATGATTACATAGATCACAATTAAATATTTCCAGAATATAAAACATGATTTATATATAATATATATTTAGAATATAAATATACATAATAGATTGATAACTGGAACGAAATACACCGTTCATAGAGACGGTAGGCTGTATGTACGCATGAACGATGTTTTCGTTTCCGTATTGAGTTGAATGGAATTAAGTAGATGACATACATATATACATAAATCCAGTAGCTTTATAATGTCATAAATTTCATTATTATTTCTTATATATACATTATAATCATTCTTAAATGGTTAACATGGAGAATGAATCTCATCGCGTCGTGGAGACGGTAGTCCGTACGTACGCACGAGCGATGATATCATATCCATAATTATTGAATTGAATTGGAGTGGAAGATACAATATATCAGAATCAGTATGATGTTATAATAACTATGTATAGTTATTCTTTACACCATTATACCCGTCCATGTAAGGTGATGGTGGAAAAACAGATTACACCACGGCGTGGAGACGATATTTCGTACGTACGCACGCGTGGTGATTTTTTTTCTATAGGATGGATAGAAGGTGAAATGGGGTTGTTTCATATTTATAATAAAAAATCAGTATATTAGAGATACTTATGTTATTACTTTATAATTAAACAACTAAAGAAGAATAAGTTGAGGAAGAAAGAAGCTTTAATGAATCGGGAGAAGAAATTACCTCTTCTTCGATACGACTCTTTGAAACCTTCTCTTAGGGCACTAATATTTGTCTTTAAAGTAGACAAGAACCTATAGGATGTTTCTAGGGAAGTGGAGAAGATAATTTCGCAGGGGTTGGACGAGCTTGAAGGATCCAATTGGTGTGAGGAGGAGAGGGAAGAGGTGCCCTTTTATAAGGGAGGAGAGGGGCACCTTTGGAATTCTTAAAAATATTAATTTATAATAAATCTAAACCCACTTAAAAACCTCCAAAAACGACTCATATTCCAAGTTTAGATGATATATGGTTGTAATATCATCAAAAAATAAAATTTAGACATGTTTGGATCTTATTCTAAACCTTATCATTTTGATTTATCATTATTTAATCTATTCAAGTTTATTTGTGGTAATAAAATTCTAAATTTTAAATTATAACAAATAATTACTTATTTTTTGTTAATTTTCCATAATTTCTTCCTTTATAACATTATAGACCATATAAATTTAAATTTATAATTTTTAATTATTTTTGTGATTTGTAATCAATTTTATAATATGTTATTTTCATAAAATAACAATAGTGTCAATTTTGACACTATTCATTTATTTGAATTTAAATAAAATATATATAGAAGATTTGTTCTAACTAAAAGCTTTAATAGATTCATAAAAGGTCATATGTATCTATAAAATTAGTGGATCACATTAAATAGTTCATATATTATTTATTTTATTATTTTTAAAACCATTTATTTGGTTTATCTCTTAATAAAATAATTACTACAACATTTTTGTATAATTACTTAATATAATAATATATTGCATAAAAATTTAAAATAAAATCCTATGATTCAGATAAATATATTAAATTTCACAATAATACTTTTACTCGAATTTATCATCTTAAAATCACAATATTTAAATTAATATATTTATTAAATTATGCAGGTGACAACTTTGGCATCATTTAAAATAAAATAATATAAGTTTCATAATCACATTTATAAGGATCCAAACGGATATATATTAAGTAATTGGATTATTAAGGTGTATATATAAAATAAAAATATGTTTTTGTCAGGTTTTTGGGACTTTTAATGGGTATTATTATTTCAATAAAAACTATATTACTTATTTTCTACTTAATAAATGATTTCTGTATAATTAATGTATCACCATTAATGACAATTATTTAATCCCTAAAAATTCTAAATAAATTATCATGATGTAGATAATTTCATTAGATTTTTGGAGACTATTCATTTTCGATGTTTTATGATGTTTATCACTAAATTAAAATTAGTATACTTATAAGATTTAAGAGAGTGACATGTTATCACTTTCTTTGGATTTAATAATAATTAAATAATTATCATGGGAAAAGTACATAAAATGAATCTAATCAAACCCTTAGTTGATATGGGTTTTATTTTATCCATCCAATAGAATTTTTGAATGTGTTAGGATAATTTTATAATATTATATTTACCCTTAATTACATGATTTTTCTTTAACTATGGTAAATAAAATTTACCGTAGTTCCTATTCATAATTCCCAAAAATTAAAAGTAGCCTATTAACATAATTTGGACCCACTGATTCCAAATATCGAATCCATTATTTCAAATTCAATACACAGAAGTTGCAGAAATTAAATTAAAATTAATCCCGTTGTCGAATGAAAACGGGTTTTTGTTTAAACCATTGCAAAAGATTGAATTGATTTAACCTACAAATTCAATGTAAAATCAATGCTAATGACATAAATTATATTAAATGGTAAAAATATATTCTATTTATACTTAAAAACCATTCAATATTGTAATTTTACCATATAAATTATTATGATGAAAAAAGTTTTTTTTTTCATTAAAATATAGCGTTTTTTTACTATTCATCAAAATATGAAAGTTACCAGAATAATACGAAAAATTTATCCAATGTAAATTTTTATTTCTTGATTCCAAAGAAGAATTTTATTTTTTCAAATTGAACTCATAAACATGTCAAAAACAATATTTAAAGTAGGTGCACCATCAAAAGGCGGCAAAACTGTATTTTTTGAAAAATACTTATTTTACCCGAAAAAATTATTTTGTTCTTATACCCTGTTCTAGAAAATGTGTAAGATGAATAATAATGTTATAAAATTAAAAATTTAGTTAATACTATTCATAAAGACTAGTTCATAATAATATTATAATAATATATCGTTGTTTAGTAAAACCCGGTATTGCGTACAACACACGCTATCGAGGAAGGTCGCGATTGCGTGTAATGCAAGCCAAGTCAGGGTTGCGTGTTTTGAAAGAATCCATCGTTGTTTCGTATAACATAATCCAAACATATTTCATTTATACATTGAATATATATATATATATACTCAATGTTGCGTTGAATAACTATTATCAAAATTATGTGCAACACGATCCAACAATAGTGTTGCATATACTGCATGCTAATACGGTGTTGCGTATAGCACAAGGTAATCTTGGTGTAGCATACAACACAAGATATTAATGAAATTAAAATAATATTTTTCATAAAATCTCGGGGTGTTACAACCCACACCCATCCATGGATACACAATACTTCATCGTTGCCTATCATCCAAACAGGTGGAGGGTCCTCACTTGCCACCAACTCTCATAGAACTAGGCCTTTCTATTCTGATAGTTGTCTCATCCTCACACTATACAGTAGGGTATAATTCATAGCTACGGACAAAAGGTTGGCTCACCCATGACTATCGTGGACCTCCAAATGCAACTTAGATAATAAATACATGAGATGCCACTCACCACTGGCCTCATGCAATGCCTATATCTTAGTCCTCTTTATCATTAAAACATCAACTATGTTACCCGTACCCGGATTATAGACAAGCTCAAAGTCGAAGTGCTAAAGGTATTCGACACACCATCATTGTCTCATATTCACGTTACACTGGGTAAAGTTGCACTTGAGACTTTTTTTGTCCTTATACACCACAAAATGTTCTCCCAAGAGATAATGTCTCCAAAAATGTAATGCACGAACAACTGCGACCAACTCGAGATCATGTGTCAGGTAATTCTTCTCACGTGGACTCAACTACTAAAACCCATATGCTACTACTCTATCACCCTGCATCAATACTACTCACAACCTAATACCTGATGCATCACAGTAAACTATATAGATCTTCTCTTTTTCTGGAAGTATCAAGACCGTTGCTGGTGTCAACCTTCCTTTAATCTCTTAAAAGGATGTCTCGCAAGCTCTTGACCAAATAAAATTCACACCCTTCTTAGTCAAACCCTTCTACATCATTATTGAGTGGGAGAAGTCATGTATAAAGCACCTGTAGTAACCAGACAACCCCATGAAACTCCATATTTCAAACACGTTCATAGGTGGATCCCAGGAAACTAATGCTCTTACATTCTCTAGGTCTACCGCAACTCCTGTCTCTGAGATAATATGAGATAGGATGTGTATCTGGTCCATCCAAAAATGTCACTTGGAGAGCTTATCATATAGCTAATTCTCTCTTAGTGTACTCAAAATGATCTAAATATGGGTGGCATGGTCCTATAGAGTGTGAGAGTACACCATGTTATCGTCCACGAGGACTACCACAAAATAATCCAGATATGGGTGGAACACACGATTCATCCAAGCCATCAAAACTACTGGCGGTTTCGTGAGTCCGAACGGCATGACCAAGTACTCGTGTAGACCATATCTTCTCTAAAAGGCTATAAGAGGATGGTCTGAAGGTCTATCGTGTAACTGATGATATCTGTATCTCAAGTCAATCTTTGAGAACACTTGTGCTCCTCGTAGTTGATCAAAAAGATCATCATTCCTTGGAAATGGATATCAGTTATTGACCTTCAACTGATTCAGCTTCCAATAATACACACAAAGTCTGAGGGTTCCCTTCGCCATCTTCGCAAACATGACAGGAGAACCCTATGGTGAATTACTGGGCTGGATGAAACCATTTTCAGGCAACTCCTCTAACTACCTCTTCAGCTCCTGCAACTCTGCTGTAGCCATCCTATAAGGAGGAATAGACTCTGGTGCTGCTCCTAAAACTATCTGAATATAGAAATCAACCTCTCGCTCTAGAGGTAGACCTGAGAATTTGTCCATGAAGACTTCTCTGAAACGATCAACTACTGGAGTGAAATCCTTTTAAAAAGTCCCCTAGTCATCTAGATATAAACTTGAAATCTGAGATGTCACTCCACCTCACCCACGATGCTTGGGTCCAGCTCGCCACGCCTGGACCTCCAATTCACCCTTGTATATAAACTCCTTTCCCTCTAGTGATGTGAAACTCACCATACGAGGATTGAAATATACAAAGGCTCGAAAGGGTACCTACCAGTCCATCCTGAGAATGAATTCATAGCTTGTCATATCTAAGACCTAAAGGTCCCATAGAATGTGATACCCACAAAACTCTAGGGGAAATATTTGTAATGACACACATATTCCATTCTAATTCCAAAAAAAGTGTCTAGACTCATAATATTAGAATAAGAAGAATTGCAGAGCCCAAGGATCTCCACAATGGGCATAGATATAAAGCTATGTGTAGCACTAATATCGAAATGTATAGAAGAAAAAACAGAAACAACTAGAATTGTGCCTCTGACCGTGGAAGGTATGGGATCCTGCTCCTATTGGGTCTGTTGCATTGCATATGTCTTCATAGTGTCGCGGCCCTACAACATATCCTGGCTACCCTGACCTGACCCGCCCTATAGCCTCTGAGATCCTGGTGTCTGGCTACCACCTCCACAACCACCACCTCGGCATGAACATCTCGATGTATTCCAATTCCCATACTAGTAAGAAGATAATGGCCATGTTCCTGCAATCGGAGTCTATACAGAACCCCTATCACTAGACACTAGTGGAAAAGCCATGCAAAAGTGCTGAAGATGGCCCATCTTGTCGAAAGCTTGACACTACACTAGGTCACGTGGACACTGAGGTCTCTAGTGCCCTAATGTACCGCACTGGTAGCAAATCATTAGGCCACCAGAAGAATTCCTCTGGCTAGTACTACAACCTTGAGTGAAATCCATATGCGTCTTCCTCTTACCAGTAGGAAAAGTACCAAAAACTATTGTTGAATAGCCCTGGATAGCACCATTAGCTTCTTGCAGGTTCTGTTCAGTAATCAGTGTCTGGTTCACAATATCAACAACTGTGGGCAACAATAAATCATTCAACAGGATCATATGTCTACCGAAGACCATCCTCAATGCGTTGATCCCTCAACGCCTCATCTCCCACCTGAACAGGTGCGAAGCTTAGTAGCTTAGTGAAGCGGGCAGAATTGTCCATCACTGAAAAAGCGCCCTGCTGCAGATTCATGAAGTCTTGAGCTTTATCTTCCCTCAGCCTCTCCAGAAATAAAATGTCATAGAAGACCACCTAAAAAGCTATCCACACCATGACTTTGTGATGCTCTGTCTGGGTCGTTACATCCCACCACCTCTTGGCGGAATCACGATGAATGTATGTAACAAACCTGACCCTCCACCCAGGAGGCGTCTCTAGATGCTCGAAGATAGTCTGTAAAGAATCCAGCCAAGAATTTGTAGCCTATGGTCTGAAATACCTTGAAAACCTAGGAGGATTATGCTTCTATAAAAAACGTGTCATCTCTACCCTATATGTGGAAGACGGTGGTGCTCTTTGTAAGGTCTGCATAAACCGCATGAAGCCTTCACAGAACTGCGCCTCCGTTCCTGTATCCGGTATAACAGTTGGGGTCACATTTGTCTCTATTGGAGGATTTATCAGTATACCATGGCCTACCTCCTTTGGGGTATACTCATTTTCTATCTCCTAGAAAAAATTTTCAGGTCATATTAGTGACATGACTCTACAAGGTCAAACACACCTCAAATTAAGATTATCAAGGGCTGAAAAAAGGAGTGTAAAAATGGAACAAGAGAACGAAAACATTAAGGTTTTACAAAATAAGACTACAAGACAAGAATAATAACTACATGGATTATTCCCTTATGTATTTTATAAGGCCATGTACTTCTTCCAGACCTTGTCATGTAACAACCAAAACACACAACGTGTTTTCCACACACATGGCGTGTACTTGAATTTTCCTCCCCAGCCCGAGTCCTTCTACACGGCTTAGCAACACGACTCTCTTTTGAACATAAACACACGACATGTATATGGTCTAAATGATGTATAATAGATGAGCTTCACTGAACCATGTTGTTCAAAACAAGACCAGTTATACTGGTCAAACCACATAGTATGTTCTAGATAGACACGACGTGTACAACTTATATTCCAACTGCCCGTGTTGTTAGCACCACGACCGGCTTGTTACATCCCATGTAAATAAATAATAAGACATATTTCATATTTATTAATATTTTTGAATTAAATATTAATTATACTTTAAAGGTGTTGCTATGTTCGATAGTGTACTCGATATGCAACAACGAGTTTCTTCGAAATATTTTGTTGCACACTAATAATATTATAATATTATTTTAAATGGTAGTTAATACCTAGACATTGTATTGGAGAGAATGAACAAAACTATCTAAAATATTATTATACATGTTTGTTATAAGTATTTACATTTATCCAATAAACGATGGAGGCATAAAATATGAATTAATCTAATTTTAAGCATAATTTACATTAACAGTTCCATTTATCGCCTTTTATGGGAGAACCATATTTAATTCTAGTTTTCGTCATTTTTATATTTTATATTTGATAAAATAAAATTTTTCTTTATAATTGGGACATCAAAATTTAATTTCTTTAAAGGTTTCAAATCATTCCGATCAAGATCATTTTTTAGTGAATAGTGAATAATATTGTATTTTAATTCAAAAATGTGTTTTAATATAATTTATTTATATGGTTATATTATCCTTTTAATTGTTTTTAAAGTGTTATTAGAATATATATCTACTATTTAATCCAATTTGGGTCATTATAATTAATTTCACTTTGAAATAGGACAAAAATAAATGTCAATCTTTTGATAGTTATTGTTTCTTAAAAACATGCCTTTTGTTTTTACAATGGGAATAAATTTAAAATTAATATACGCCACTTCTATGTTTTCAATTTATAAAGATACAAATATTTTTTGAATTCAGAATATCAAATATATCTTATGTTGAATTTTTTGTTTTTTCTGAAAAAGATCAAATTTTGAAGAATAGTGAATCCACATAGCAGTAGTTAAAAAACTGAATTTTTCATTTAAATGAAATTTTACTGCTTCGGTGAATTGAATTAATAAAATCCTACATACATGGTGGTTATAAAGAGATAAAATTTGGTTCAATAAGATGAATTTTATTTTTGGTGAATAGTACCTTTTGACATTTATATAACACGAGTAAAGATAAATAGGTTAATTCAAGGTAAAAAGAATATTACAACAATTCAAAGTTACGTTAACACATGTCTAAACCTTATTGGTTGAGTCATTTACGACCACGGTCATCTTTGGGTCGATTTTGGGACCCCATTGGGCCACATGGTATTGATAATGACAATTTAGATTAATTAATTTAATGTAAAGAAAAAAATGACATAAGCAAATATCTTTTTTTAAATTAATTTTTACATGGTGTTATATAAATTTTATTTTCAACAATAAATATTCATTGGAAATATAAAAGTATTTCCTTACTCATGGTTTATTGTTTATAATTTTTATATAAAAACAAATTAATTTCTTTATGACATAATAATGATGCAATGTTAACCTCATTAATATATCATTTAAATAAATACAATTATAAGTATTTAAATAACAACCAAAACCTGTCCAATTCCAATTGGATGATATTATTTCTATTATGAGACATCTTATATTCGACATTAATGATTTTATGACCTTTATAACCCGAATTTCATTATATAATATAATAATATTTTCACACTTTCCTAAAGAGCCCCTTCTCCTCCTTATAAAAGGTGACCACTTCTAACCAATTCCTCACTCCTCTCAAGATTTTTGGCTCATCTAAAATCTCCCCAATTAGGCTCCCTACATCCCTCTACCCCTCCTAGAATCCCTACCTTATACAGAAGGCACTTCAAGAAGTCCGTTTTGTTCAAACCAAAGGGAGTTACTGGAATTAAAGGTAATAGTTTCTTTTAACTTCTTTTATTTTATATTACTTCTCCAACCTGTACACTTTTTTTATTCCTTTATTTTCTTACAACACCGGTATCCTAAATATACTATAATGTTTTTATGAGGCATATTCGAACTACACTTACACACACCTCCATCTAATGGGTGAAGAACATAATGTTTCTGTGGATGAAAAACTAACGGCTCACGAAATGACGATTGTTCGATTATATACTACCACCTCACATGGTGGCCATTATGATTGAAATATATTTATATATGATATATCTTATGTCTAATTTTTTTTTATGTTTCTGTATTTTCCATTTATATCATACCTTTATGGTTTCCATTATCTGTAAACGTGATAATTTCATTTGAGGAAGCACGGACTACCGCCCCCACAAAGTGATATGACTCATTCATACCATATGTGGTATGCATAATGATATATTTGATGATATTATATATGATACAATACTGGAATTATAATACTACTATGTATCATTATGTTTTAATTCCATTAAATATCAAAGTGAAATTGAAGTAGCATTCTGCGTACATACGGCTTACCGTCTCGATGAACTGTGCATTTCATTTCTTACGTCTAAATGTTATGTACTATTATAAATTCATTTATATAATGAATATATATGATATATATGATATAAACATCTTGAATATCATTTTGGATATAATAAAGCTTGGACTACATGAACAACATGTAATTATATGTAGTCCATTTTTGACTCAAGTACTAAATATCGACAAAATAACATCATTAACATAAATGATTACATAATGTTTATAACCTGATAATAAGTGAAATCAAAAAAAATAATAAACATTAAAAAGGTTCTTAAGAAAGCATAAAATTACTTTATATTATTATTCAAGAGATTAATAAACGATAGAGTCAGGTCGGACATGAGGTAAGGGACTTCATCTCAATCTCCTTTCATTGAGGCATATTTTTTTAATACACGAATTTCTTTTCTACTTTGTATAAACACCCTTGAATTTTCAGAGGGAATATTTTTCTACGAAGAATTTTACTAAATGAAAAAAGGAATGTTTCTTTTAATGTATACGGTGACAATGACCATTCCACTGCCATGCACATTTTTTTTCATTGGCTCCCTTAACAAGCCGTAATGTTTTTTTAAGGAAAATAAATACCATATATTATTTTATGTAATTTTTTTAAAATGTTTTTAATATTTGATTTGTTGTGTCAATATATTTAGGTGATATATTGTGATTTAAATGTGTAAATGTTTTCTTTCTTTTATATTTGTTTTATTTCTTATGATTTTATAATGGTACTTTTGCATTTGAAGGGTGGTTTCGTGAAAAACCAAATGACGGGTGGTGCTGGGAATACCAGGACAAGTGGTTACATTATAACCTCCAACGCATTGGGTAAGGATGTCGGTCATATGGCTATTCCATTTAGAGATATGTGAGGAAGTTGACCGTACGGTTATTCCATATAAGTAGGTTTTTGTCCCCTGTTATCTTTATATGTTATGTGTTCTTTTTATGGGTAATATTTTTTTTACAATAGGGTAAGTAGTGATCTTTTATGCATTGAAGAGTATATACTACTTTATAAAGGTGAAAAGTATTAATTTTGTTAATTTATTCATGGTTTACTTCTAGTTTTGAAAAACTAACATTTTTCCATATTTTTGTATTGCATACTGAGCTATTTATGATCATCCCAATTTTTTGAAATGTCTTTCATAGGAAATAATGTGAAATAGGGTCAAGGATGGGATTGTTCTCTTAAACATGGAACTTGACATTCCTATTTTTTTCAAGAGATCGTGTTTCTTAAAAAAATGGAAATAGTGTAGAAGTGTCTACTTTGTAATATTTTGAGATGTAATAGTTATTTCCTAATTCTCTAAAACACTAAACCTGAAACAATCCTCAACGTGAATTATTCATTTAATTCTATATTATGTAATGTTTAAAGGTCGGGTCCTAATAGTTGGTATCAGAGGTTGGTTTAGATATAATTATGAGTTAGGGTATTGTTAAATAAATTTACATAAATTATTTTATGGTAATATTGAAATAATATAGTATTTAATGATTACCATGTTACTTTTCCTAAGATATATCTGTGTTCAGAATGGTTTTCCACAAAAGAAACCTAGAAACTATGTTGGGATGACATCAAGAAGAAGACAACAATCCAAAACAGCAACCTGACATGATTGGAATTGGAACTGAACTGTTTGTTGTAGTGATGGCACAATTGACTCAGGATATAAATGGTGGTGGTACCCACGCACGAGATCAGCCATATCAACCACAGAGTAACATGTTAGTAGTGGAGCATTTAATGAGTAAAAATTCCCCATAATTCAGAAGTTCATCTGACCCTATGAAATCTGAAGGGTGTATTAAAGCACTGGTGATGATTTTTGATGTCATGGGTTGTTCAGAACATCAAATGGTTAGTCTCACTATTTACAGTTTTGAAGGTGAAGCGGGGCAGTGGTGGTCGATGGTAAAAAATATCAGGGATAGTGAAGAGATTCATGCTCTTGTTTGGGATGAATTCAATGGTATGTTTCTTGAGAATTTTTTTCCTAAGGTGGTTCGTCTTAGGATGGAAAACAATTCCTAGAATTGAGGCAAGAGGTTGACTCAGTTGTTTCTTATGATGCAATGTTCACTCTACTGGAAAGGTATGCACCAAATTTTATCAGAGATCATGATAGTAAGATAAATCGATTTCATTCAAGAATGAATCCCCAATTTCGAAGTGTGTTAGCCTCTCACGAGTTCCAAATTTATGAAAAACTTTTTCTATGAGCGGAGAAGTTAGAAATGGATTTTGTCGATGATCAAGTGTTCTTTAACAAACAAAAGAATAAGAGGTCCAGTTGGTAGGCAAAGGGGAAGAAATCATCAATGAATCTTGGAGGTAAGAAAAATAAATAACCATCTAGTGCGAAGAGTGGTAAAAAGAATCTCGGAGAATGTTTATCAAAGTCTGGAAAGAGCCTCTGGTGTGGTAAGTTTGGTCATATTACTCATAACTGTAAGAAATATGATCAATCAGTCAATGAAAATCCATTGGTAAGATGTTTTAAGTGTAATGAAATTGGTCATTATGTAAATGAGTGTCCAATAGAGAACTCAACTAGGGGAATGCCGCAAGACTACAAGAAGAAAGGGGTGGTGAAATCCTTTGCAACTACTTCAGAAGATGTTGGGCCATCAAATAATGTTGAATCAGGTACACTGTTTGTTCAGATTATGCAAATGTGTTGTTTGATTCAGGGACTACACACTCATTCATTTCTGAGAAGTTCTCTATTTAACTGGGAATTCCATCTCAAGATATGAATATAGAACATATGGTAAAAACACATAGAGGTAATGTTGAGACAAAAAGAGATCAAAAGAACATTCTTGTCCTTGTGTGCGGAATGAATCTACCTTCAAACATTATGGTTTTTCCTCAAGTAGTGTTTGATCTTATTTTTGGTATAAATTGGACTTCTGTTTATCATGCTAAGATTGACTATAGAGCAAAATATGTTTCTATTCAGAATGATTTTCAGTTTGTGTAAAAGAATGAACACTTTCTTTTGATAACATATTAGGATGATGAGAAACTAGTAAAAGATGGAAATGAATGTTACCTTGCACATATTGTTGAAAATAAATGAACTGTTCAGATTGATGATGTGCCAATGGTAAATGAGTACCTTGATGTTTTTTCTAATGTGTTTCCTGGTATAATACATGATCGGGAAGTTGAATTTAGTGTTGACATAGTTCCTGATGGTAAGCTAGTCTAAAACCCCATTATCGAATGGATATAATAGAACATTTAGAGATAAATAAGAAATTGCAGGATTTATTAGATAAAGGTTTCATTCATCATAGCCCATCAACATGGGGTGCTCATGTATTATTTTTTAAAAAGAACGATGGTTCAATGAGACCTTGAATTGATTATAGAGAATTGAATAAAATCACTATTAAGAACAAGTATCATTAGCCTTATATCAATGATTTGTTTGATCAGCTCTAGGGAGCTCTGTATTTATCAGAGATTGATTTGACGTCGGGGTACCATTAGTTGAAATTAATGGAAGCATACAATCTGAATACTACATTTCGTACTAGATATGGCCATTTTGAATTTGAAGTTATGCCTTTTGGTTTAACCAATGCACTTGCTGTATTCATGGATCTTATGAATATAATTTTTTGTGATCTCTTGGATAAGTTTGTGGTTTTGTCCATTGATGATATTGTTTTTATTCTAAAAGTAAAAAGGATCATAAAAGCCATTTAAGGGTCATCTTGCAAACCTTAAGAGAAAAGAAATAGTTTGGGCAATTTAGAACGTGTCTATTTTGGTAACAAATTTTTTTCCTTAGTCACATTGTTTTAGAAAATGGCATAACTGTTGATCCTACTAAAACAAACATTGTGGAAGAATGTCCAAGAACAACATGTTTAATCGAGATTCGTAGTATTTTTCGTATGGTAGATTATTACTGGTGGATTGTTGAAAATTATGAAAGGTTATCTAGTCTAATGACTAAGTTAACATGAAAGGGTGTTAAGTTTATCTGGACAAAAAAATGTGATGATTGATTTATGGAATTGAAATGAAGATAGGTGAATGCTCCAGTTTTGGTACTGCCCTCCAGAAATGGTGAGTTTGTTATATAAAATTATGCTTCGTTGAAAGGACTGGGGTGTGTCTTAATGCAGAATGATCAGGTAATTGTTTATTCTTCACGCCAGTTGAAACCTCATTAGCTTAATTACCCTACACATGACATGAAATTAGCTGCTGTTGTTTTTGCTTTAAAAATTTGGAGGCATCAGTTGTATGGAGTAAAATGTTAAATATATACTGATCACAAAAGTTTAAAGTATATATTCACTCAAAAATAATTGAACATGAGATAGAGGAGTTCCTAGAATTAAACAAAGATAATAATTTCATGATCCATTACCATTTGGGAAAAACAAATAAAGTGGTCGATGATTTGAGTAAAAAAGTAATGTCCAATTAGCCATGATACATTTAGAATGAGATACTTTTGTTTTTTATTTGATAAACTTTTGCATAGAATTTGTTTGTGTAGGAAATTATTCTTTTTTGTTTCAAGCGTCAGTGAAATCATCTCTGTGAGACAAAAAAAAGCATGTGCAGAAAGAAGATAGTGAGTTGCAAAAAACGGTAGAGTTTTTCGAAAGGGTATGTTTCCTATTTTTAATGATGATAATGATTGAGTTTTGAGGTTTGGTATGAGATTATGTTTGCCTTTTGATTCACAGTTGTAGAATGAGTTGTTATGTGAAGCTCATAGTTCTCTGTTTTAAGTTCATCTTGGTAGTACAATGATGTATAGAGTTCTTCGGCAGTATTACTGGTGGGATGGAATGAAAAGAGATATTTCTAATTTTAATGTGAAGTGTTTGAATTGTCATCAGTTTAAAGAAGAGTGACAGTTACTAAAAGGAATGATTCAGCCATTACGGGTGCCATAGTGGAAATGGGAAAATATATCCATGGACTTTGTTTTTGGATTACTAAAGACATCCTGAGGTAACAATGCAATATGGGTTATTATTGATCGATTGAATAAATCTGCTCATTTCCTACCTATTGGAGATACATTGTCTCTTTATCAACTTTAACGATTGTATGTTAAAAAGATAGTCAGGTTACATGGAGTTCCCCTCTCTATTGTATCTGATTGTGATCCCATGTTTACTTCAACCTTTTGGAAAGGCCTTAATAAGTCATTGGGTACTGAATTAATTTTTAGTAGAACATTCCATCCTCAACTAGATAGGAAATCCGAATGAACAATTTATACCTTGGAGGTTATGCTACGTGCTTGTTCACTGGATTATTTGGGATGTTGGGAACAACATCTTTGTTTGGTTGAATTTTTATATAACAAGAGTTTTCATTCCAGTATATAGATTGATCCATTTGAGGCATTATATAGAAAGCGTTGTCGAACTCCAGCTTTTTGGGATGAAGTATGTGAAAGGAAGCAGTTGGGAACAGAATTGGTAGAATAGATGCCAGAGAAAGTTCTCTTCATTTAGAAGCAGATGAGAACAGCTCAGAGTAGATAAAAAATTTATGTAGATAACCGGAAGAAAGATCTTTCTTTTAAGGTAGGTGATCATGTCTTTCCCACCGTTTTTCCATGGAAAACTGTGATGCGTTTTTGTAAGAATGGAAATTTGAGTCCAAGGTTTATTAAACTTTATGAAACTCTGGAGAAAGTTAGATAAGTTGCATATAGAGTGGCATTACATCCATGATTATCCTAGGTACACAATGTTTTTCATGTTTTCATGATGAGAATGTATATGCCACAACCATCTCATGTTTTGAGCCCAGAGGTAGTCCAGTTGAAAGAGAACCTATCTTATAAAGAACAACCAGTTCTGATTAATGTCCTTAGATAGCAAGTGTTGCAGAATAAGACAATTCACCAGGTAATGGTTTTGTGGAAAACCCATATGGTTGAAGAGGCAATGTGGGAATCTGAAAATTTTATGAGGGATAAATACCCCCACTTATATTGATAAGTAAAATTAGGAGGATGTAATTCCCAAAATGGGGAATGATGTAACATCTCAGGTAAATAAAGAATAAGACATATTTCGTATATATTAATATTTGTGAATTAAATACTAATTTTATATTAAATAGGTTTCTATGTTTGATTGCGTACCTGATATGCAACAAGGGGTTTCATTGAAATCTTACGTTATACACTAATAATATAATATTATTATTTTCAATGGTAGTTAAATTATAGTCATTTTATTGGTTTGAATGAAAAATACTAACTAAAATATGATTATCCATGTTTGTTAAATATATTTACATTTATCCAATTAAATATAGAGGTTTAAAATATGAATGAATCTAATTTTACGCATAATTTACATTAACAGGTCGATTAACCTCCTTTTAATAGAAAACCCAATTTAAATCTTGTTTTGGTCATTTTTATATGTTCAATTTGACAAATAAAATTCTTATTTATAATTTGGACATCAAAATTTTCTTTCTGTAAATGTTTGGAATTTTTCCGATAAAGTTCATTTTTTAATGAATACTGAAAAATATTGTATTTTAATTCAAAAATGTGTTTTAATCTAATTTAATTTTATGGGTAGATTATCTTTTGAATTGGTTTTAATGTGTTATTATAATATATTTTTACCATTTAATCCAATTTGGGTCATTAGAATTAATTTCACATTGAAATTGGTCATAAAGAAGTGTCAATTTTTTGATTGTTATTGTTTCTTAAAAACACGCTATTTGTTTTAACAATGGGAATTAATTTTAAATTAATTAATGCCACTTCTATGTTTTTAATTTTTCAAAATAGCCATCATTTTTAATTCGTAAGATAAAATATAGATTATTCTAAATTTTTGGTATTTTTCTGAAAAACTTCAACTGTTGATGAACAGTGAAACCACTTAGTAGTAGTTAAAAAACTAACTTTATCATTTAAATGATGTTTTACTTCTTTTGTGAATTGAATTTAAAAAATACGAAATACATGGTTCTTATCAAGAATTAATATTTGGTTCAATAAGATGTAAATATTATTTTGGTGAATTGTTACTTTTGACTTTTATTATCACGGTTAAAGATAAATAGGGTAATTCAAGGTAAAAAGAATATTATAATAATTCAAAATTACTTTAAAATTTATCCAAACCTTATTGGTTGAGTCATTCACTACCATCGTCATATTTTGGAGTATTTTGGGACCCCATTGAGCCACATTGGAGTGATAATGAAAATTTAGATTAATTAATTTAACGTAATGACAAAAATGACATAACAAATATCTCTATGAAAATTAATTTTTACATGGAGTTATATAAATTAATTTTTGAGTATATATATTCATTGGGAAGATAAAAATATTTATAACATCATGATATTTGTTTTTAATTTTTAGACAACAAATAAATTAAATTATTTATGACATAATAATGATGTAGTGTTTACCTCATTAATAAGTCATTTAAATAAATAAGATAATAAATATTAAAATAACATTCCAAACCTATAAAGTTTCTATTTGATGATATTATTTCGAATAGGAGTCATCTTATCTTAAACTTTAATGATTTTAGGACCTTTAGAAACCGAATATCATTATATAATAAAATAATATTTTCACACTTTCCAAAAGAGCCCCTCTCCCCCCTTATAAAAAGAGACCACTTCTAACCAATTCCTAACACCTCTAAAGCATTTTGTATCATCCAAAATCTGACCAATTTATCTCCATACATCTCTATTCTCCTACTAGAAGCCTTACCTTAGGCAGATGGCACTCCAAGAAGTCCTTTTGGTTCAAACCGAAGGGAGTTACCCAAATTAAATGTAACAGTTTATTTTAACTTATTTTCTTTTATTTTATGTCTCCAACCTATAAAAAATTTTTATTCCTTTATTTTGTAACAAAACATGTATCCTTAATATACTAGTATGTTTTTATAGGATGGATTCTAAATACACTTACACAAACCTCCATCTAATGGGTGAAGAACATATGTTTCTGTGGATGGAAAACTAACACCTCACGAAACGATGATTGTTCAATTATCTCCTACAACCTCTCATGGTGGCCATTATGATGGAACTATATTTATATATGACACATATTATTTTTATGATTTCTTTATGATTCTGTATTTTTCATTTATATCATACCATTATGGTTTTCCTTATGGGTAAACGCGATAATTTCATTTGAGGAAATGGGGACTACCGCACCCTTAAAGTGATATGACTCATTCATACCATATGTGGTATGTATAAATGATATATTTGATGATATTATATATGATACAGTAGTTTAATTATAATTCTACTATGTATCATTATGTTTTAATTCCATTAAATTTGAAATAGAAATAGAAGTAGCGTTCATACGTACGTACGACTTACTGTCTCCATGAAATTTGCATTTCATTTCTTACCTCTAAATGTTATGTACTGTTATAAATACATGTATATGATAGATATATATGATATATATGATATCAAAACCATGAATATCATTCTAGATATAATGAACCTTTGATCAGATGAACAACATGAAATTATAAGAAGTCTATTTTTGACTGAAGTACCAAATATCGAAAAAATGAGCATCATTAACTTAAATGATTGAATAATGTTTATAACATGATAATAAGTGATATAAAAAGTAATAATAAACTTGAAAAAGGTTCTTCAGAAAGTACAAACTAACAGTAGTTTATTATTCAGGAGATTAAAGAACGATCGAGTCAAGTCAGACACGAGGTAAGGGACTTCGTCTCAATATACATTCATTGAGGTATATTTTGTTTTAATACACGACATTCATTTATACACTGTATAAACACCCTTGAAATTTCAAAGGGAATATTTTTCTAAAAATCATTATACTAAATGGAAAAAAGGAATGTTTCTTCTAACGTATGTAGTGACAAGGACCTTTCCTCCACCGTGAGTATTATTTGTTCTTTGGCTTCCTTAACAAGCTGTAATGTTTTTTAAGGACAATAAATACCATATATTATTTTATATATTTTTTTATTGAATATGGTATTGATAATGGATTTGTTATGTCAATATATTTATGGGATATCTTGTGATTGAAATGTGAAAAGTTTTCTTCTGTTTATATTTCTTTTATGTCTTATGATTTTATAATGGTACTTGTACATTTGACTGGTGGTTACATGATAAACAAATTGACGGGTGGTGTCATGAATACCAGGATGGGTGGTTACATTATAACCTCCAATGCATTAGGTATGGAAGTCAGATGTATGGATATTTCTTTTAGTGATATGTGTGGAAGTCCACCATATTATTATTCCATTTATGTATGTTTATGTCCCAAGTTACCTTTATATGATATGTATTATTTATATGGGTAATATTTTGGTTACAAATGGGTAAGTAGTAATCTTTTATTCAATGAAGAGTATTTACTACTTCATAATGGTGAAAATTATTACTTATGTTAAAATATTCATGGTTTACTTATTGTTTTGAAAAACTAATCGTTATCCTTCTTTGTGTATCCATTACTGAGTTGTTTATGTTCATCATATTTTTTTGAAATGATTTTCAGAAGAAATAATGTGGAATAGGGTCAAGGATGGGATCAAGGAAAATTCATGTTGTATTAAACATAGAACTGGAAATTACTGTTTTCTAAGAGTTCATGTTTTGTAAAAAAATGGAAACAGGGTAGAAGTGTCTTCTATGCAATCTTTTGAGATGTAATAGGGTTTTCCTAATTCTATAAAACTATAAACCAGAAAATATTCTTGATGTGAATTATTCATTTAATTCAATATTATGAAATGTTTTAAGGTTGGTTCCTTATACCGCTAATCGGGTGACAATACATGGCATGTCCCACCTACACACGGTGTGTACACCACCCCGTTTCCACATCCATACGACCAAGTCCACATGGTCTTTCAGTGGTCAAGACTACAAGGCGTGTCCCTTAGGTACACGACATTTACCAGACGAGGCCCGCTGACCCGTGTTGTTAATTACACTACCAGATACATGATCAATCACAAAATGGCGTGTACAACCGGTACACTTCATGTAACCTTTGATTTCTCCCAACCCCGAGTTTTTTCCTAAACGATCTATGACATGGTTAGGAAATACACAGCGTGTACATAGGGCACATGGCGTGTAAATATTTTTTTCTTCCTGAAAAGAAGAGTACATGGTGTGTAATCAAAACAACACGGTGTGTATTCTAGTGTTTCTAGACAGTAAGCTATATAAACTACTCTGGAGCCTAGAAAAACATTGAAACTAACTCTGATGTTCCAAACTCCAATCCTTGAGGGCCCATAATACCCACAAATCAAATCTTGGCATCTTATGCGTGTTATAATAAGGTAAACAAGTCAATGATCCAATATATTATGGTTGATGAGGGCCCATACTCCTCAAAAACCAATGTCCGACATTCATTCACATAACCTTACATAATAATACCCTATCAAATAGCAGGAATTTTATCAATTCACCTATCACAATAGCATGCATTTTCTATCACAACATCTATCACAACAACATGAAATTTATAATGCACCTACATGTCATGGAAACTATGCATGGCCTGTGATTTTAACATGTTCCTAATCATGAATGAGATGGCTTACCCACATCTCATCAGGTTTCAACTAAATAGAACCCATGTATGAAATTATAACAACACAACATAAGTGTGTCACCTAATAGTGAAAATCAAATCAATTGTAATAATCACAAATAGAAAATCACAATTTACTTCGAGGCAATCCGGTCATTACCTGCACATGGGTTAGCTACTCCTGGGAATAGTTATTACCAAACCCCTTAACAATCTATCTCCTTCCATCGTCTCTAAATAATAAAATATCTCAGAGAAAAGAAACATCCATTTGATTCCACTTTCTAACATCTTAGATCAGGGTGCCACTCAATGGGTGCCCCGAACCTGGTAGGTAACATGACCTCAAATGAATTTCCCCAAATGTCAGAGGCATATGACTAGTAGTGAAGCCCTAGTTCTAATAGTGGGGGAAAATATTCCCTCATTTTTCTAAGTGTTGTGCAGCAGAGAAAATACAAGCATTCAAAAAAGGGAAGCTGTAAACAATATCAAAGCGGAAAGGACAACGGTACTGAAGAAAAAGATAAACAACAGTCATATAAATATGATGCAGTATGTCCCTAAGTCTAAGAAAAAAGCCAAAACAGGATACACTACAATCTGAATCCATACAATACAAGGGACAAATATAGCAACAAAAAATAAAAAAGCGCAGTAGGAACTCATCAGCATCGCAATCCTACGGTCGGTCCCATGTTCTCCTACTCCTGTACAAAATTCCAGTACATGTACAGGGACTCTTTCCCTTAACTACACCTGCATTAATATAATCGGTTTGGGCCCAAAACATGACCCAATCATGGAGGGAGAAATAAATCTCAATAGGTAACAGCCAGTGGCTCTTGCCAAACTGTTAGTGAATTTGTGCAGTAGTGTGCAGTAGTGGAAAAGTGGTAAACTAAGAAGTACTCAAAATCAGTCACTCCTACCAAATCCATTTCCATTTAATTATTATTTAACAATTCAATATAATTTAATTATAAGTTTTTGAGACTTATCCTCAGCTGAAAATATCTTAAATAATGTCGCAACAAAAACCAAAACAACTATCTGACATGTACAACATGAAATAATACCAAGAATGTGCTTTAGCATGGTTGGTATAACATGTAAAATCACTAAAGTGAATATACAAATTAAACAGTGTCCTTATACATAAGAACCATTACCCTCAGGCTAAACTGAATATTTCCCTCTGGCCAAACCGAACCTTACCATCAGGCCATTCCCTCAGGTGAAGCCGAAATGATAACCGCAGGTGAGTGCCCTCAGGCATGGAATCTACTACCCTCAGGCTTATGAAACGTTGCCCTCAGGATAGCAAACACATTCTCTCAGGATAATCAAATCACTACCTTCAGGCTAAGCAAGTAACCAGGCTGAGACCAACACATAAGAAAGAAAGTTATATACATTTACTGCCATGATAACTCTAAAGATGTTATAATCACTACATTCCCTCGGGTATCCTGGTGAAATGGCTAAACAAAGGAATTCCCCCACGGGGTGGCCGTGGATCCATGAAATGATCCCAAACAGTAGTTACACATATTCAATAAATTACCTACACAATTCTAGGTATTTAATCATTCAAGGCCTTAGCCATACGACACCGCAAACATGGGTGCCTATCACAACGGTACAAAAAAAATGGCAGTTGGAATTAAACATCATACCACATACCTTGATCTCCTTTGATCGATATACACGAACAGTGCCTTCCGAAATGTCTGAGAACTATGTAGATCTGAGATAAAAGAAATTAGATTCATACACAAAATAACTTCTCCTCAGGAATGAATTGGAATGATGCATCCTAGAAGAGTGAAGAACTCACCTGTGCGGTTCAATCAATATTATCAATGAAGGAATCCGAGTTTTGGTGTGTGGTTGGGAGCTCCTCCAAGGATAGGCCTGTAAAGACCCGTAAAATTCAAGGAAAATTTTTTCTTAATTTTCTTTAGAATTTTACAAGAGCGCGGTTTCAGACGGCACCTGATTCCGAGGCCCGGAGTGCCCGGAATTAATTTCCGAAGTTTGGCTCGGGTACGTTCAGTGAACGAACGAGCGGGAATTCCTAACTTTTGATCCGGTGCTCGGAATTGAAATCCGAGGGCACCGATGAACTCGCAGCGCCGATATTCGCTTTTTGAGACCTTTTCGGGAGTTGCGTTTGTTGCGGGTTGAAAGTTACGTTTTGGGGTTTTTCAGTTAAGTTAAATAAAATTTGTGCAAAACAAATTTTATTTTAACTTATTTTAAAAACCTACCAAAGGTGGTTAGAAGTGGGACCCACACCCACTTAACCTCCCTTGGGAGGATTAAGTGTGGTGGGGCCCACACGAACCCCTTTTTCTTTTCAAATTCCTTAACCTCTCAAAACCCTTCCTCTTATTTATGTAACTCTCCCCTTCTTTAACTCTTGCCAATTTATCTTTTCATTTAATTTTGTCAACTCTAGACTTAATTAATGAATTGAATTCAACTTTTGAATTTTGAAAGGTTGGAAAAGTGAGAATAAAATAAGATGTAGTCTTATTTTATTTTTGGTTGATCGTTTGTTCCCTTGAGAGCTTTTGAGAGCATTCCTCTTCATCTTCAACTCTGACGAAGAACGAAGAACGAAGAACGCTCAAACTCTGAAGAAGAACGAAGAACGACGCCTCTCTTCTTCGTCCTCGGTGTCAACGAGAGGGAACGCCGCTTCCTCCTCGGACCATCTTCGTCGGCGTACAAGTTTCGCCAACGACGTGACTCTTCGAACGCATCCCTTCGTCATCGGATTTGACGAACGGCTTCCGCGACACCCGACCTCCGCGACGCCGTCTTCCGCGGAGCGTAGCCGAACCTTTGAATCTTAAACCCGAGGTAGGGGTTGTCGAATTTCTTTTGGATTCCTCATTTTATTCTTGATCGTGCTTTTAGCAAGATTAACGTGTGACATGATTTTCTTTATGTTGCGTTATTATTATTAACGCGAGGGGGGCCGGACCGCACGAACACGGCCGAACCCCCCTCCAACGTTCTTGTTTAATTCTTGCGATGGAAGCAAAGTGGCGTGGTGCCGTCGCACCACGCGGTTTACCGTGCGTTTAATTTACGCAACGCCGTCGCGCTACGCCGAGGAGAATCTTCAAGAACGCGACGCCGTCGCGCCACTTTGAAAAGAATCGAAGCACGGCGAAGGGGCGCGGTGCCGACGCACCGCGCCGGATGACGAACGCCGCGGCCGGTTCCGGGCCGCGGCGGGAGGAGAAGACCGCGGCCGGTTCCAGGCCGCGGCGGGACGAGGAGACCGCGGCCGGTTCCGGGCCGCGGCGGAAGGAAAGACCGGCGGCCGGGCCGCCGGCGTCGGAAGCCGAAGAGGGGACCGGATTTTCCGGTCCCGTTGGAGAAGACCGGCCGGCCAGCTGGCCGGCCGGATGCCATTAAACCGGGGAATTAAATTCCCCGGCCGGTTTACTAAACCCCCCTCTTAAAGAGAGGGGGGGCGGTTTTTAAAGGAGGGGGGGGTGGGCAGCCGGCCCCCCGGTTTCGCTTCAGCAAGCCCCCCACGAGCGGGGGGCATTTTTTTTAAAAAAAAACGGCGCGGCTATGCCGCGCCGTCAGAGGGAAAAGCGGGGGAGTTTGTCCCCCCGCGTGCGGCCACCCCGCGACCCGCCGCTGCCACCGCGGCTCGCCGGCGCCGCCACCGCGGCTCGCCGCCGCCGCCACCGCGGCCCGCCGCCGCCGCCACCGCGGCCCGCCGCCGCCGCCACCGCGGCCCGCCGCCGCCGCCACCGCGGCCCGCCGCCGCCGCCACCGCGGCCCGCCGCCGACGCCGCCACCGCGGCGCGCCGCCGCCGCCCCCGCGGCCCGCCGCCGCCGCCGCGCCACCCCCGGGGGGGGGGGGGGGGGGGGGCGGGAGTCGGGCCGGGTCGGCCCGGACCCGGACCCCCCCGTTACGGACCAGTTTCGGTTTTTGGCTCATAACTTGAGCCTCGGACCTCCGAATGACGAACCGTCTGCGGCAACGCGATCCTTGGATCGAGACGGTCGTTTCGGTATATCGCACTCAAGGTTTCGGTTTACTTTGAGTTCGGCCGGGTTGGTTCGTTCACGAAACCAACCGGGCCTTCGGAGCGGAAACGCTCATATCTTGAGCTACGGACGTCCGATTGACGTGTCGTCAGTCGCGTAGTGTTCCTCTTAGTGAGACGGATCTTTTGGCATACTCTGCCCGAGGTTTGGACGCAGGTGGAGTACGGTCGGGTTGGTTTTGCCTTAAAAACCAACCGGGCCCCGGAGACGAAAATGCCAATAACTCTCAGACCGGGCGTCCGATCGACGCGCCGTCTGTTGCGTTGAGTTCCTGTTGAAGATACGGAACTTTTGGATACATCAACTTCGGTCTTCGTGACCATTGATGTATCAGCCTCTCGGCTCGTGGAGCGGACCCTCCGAACGAGCTTGCTGTGTGCGGGAACCCTAGTACTGGCTGCGACTGTTCTACTGCTACGACTGCTACTGTGACTGCGACGACGACAGTACAGAGATCCTGTGTGGATTTGACGACGACAGTACAGAGATCCTGTGTGGATTTGACGACGACAGTACAGAGATCCCGTGTGGATTTGACGACGACAGTACAGAGATCCTGTGTGGATTTGACGACGACAGTACAGAGATCCTGTGTGGATTTGACGACGACAGTACAGAGATCCTGTGTGGATTTGACGACGACAGTACAGAGATCCTGTGTGGATTCGACGACGACGACTACATCACTCAGCGATCCTACGTGGATCAGTGCTACAGGTTCTGTGTGAGCCCGATCCTGTGTGGGTCCTTGCGCTCAGCGGTTCTGTGTGAGCCAGCGCCTACAGGTTCTGTGTGAGCCCGATCCTGTGTGGGTCTTCTGCGGGGGTTAGTTACCTATCGATCCTTCGTGGGTCCGACGACTTAGATGGATCAGTGATCATCTTTATCGTCCTTGAAGAAGTATATCTGTGTGAGCCCGATCCTGTGTGGGTCTTCTGCGGGGGTTAGTTACCTATCGATCCTTCGTGGGTCTGACGACTTAGATGGATCAGTGATCATCTTTATCGTCCGTGAAGAAGTATACCTGTGTGAGCTGAATCCTGTTGTTTTCCTGTGTGGATTGTGTTGTGCAATCCTGTGTGGATTATATTTTGCTTTCCTATGTGGAATACGTATACTTTCCTGCGTGGACTGAGTTGTACTTGGGCTCAGAGGTTGGAGTGTATTTTAATTGATGACTTAGGTATATGTATGGGCATATACCTAAGCTGTGTCAGTTGTTACTTCGTGTTTGTACTTTTCTTCGTGGTTTATCCTTTGTGGATTTGAGAGACCTTCAGGGGTCTCGGGGTCCCTACTGAGTAGCTTATACTCACCCCTGCACGGGCTTCGCCCGCACTACGTTGTGTTGGTTGCAGACGACGGACAGCGTTGACCTTAGCTGAGGCTTGCACAGCGGGACGGTACCCGGAGGTGGACCACTGGGCGGGACGTGCACGGAGCAGACGGCGGGACCCGTGGAGCAGAGGAGCTATCTGTACCCACCCTTCAGGTGGGTTTCCGGTGGACAGCTCGGAGTAGCGGCTTTTACTTTACAGTTGCTGTTTTTCCCTTTTCGAGTTGTACTTTACTTTCAGTTTGGGTTTGTATTCTGGCCCATTTACTTTTCCGCACTTTCAGTTGTACTCTGCTTGTTTAGTGTTTACTTTCCGCTTGCTTACTCTGTGGAGTTGGTTACTTTTCAAAGGCAATGCCTTCCCTTTTTACTGGGATTTACGCCTTGGTGCTAGTCGCCAGCCCCTGGCCTATGGAAGGCGGGCGTGGGGTAGTCACGGCACGGACCCCGAGGGCGGGTCGTGACAAATTGGTATCAGAGGAGTTCAGTTCTACCGCGAACTCTGATCTTTTCTATGTGAAGCAATAATGATTAGCGTATTGAGTGTGGTTATCAGTCCAGGGAGTCCAGTGTTGGTGCGGCGGCCGACGTATCCGTACACCAGGACCCTGACTTCTGATTTCCGACTTAATGCACGAAAACGTTGATTGCGTGTGTGTTTCAAAGTTTTCTTTGTGATTACTTGTGCCAGCTCACCGGGTATACTGATCTGCTTAATGAAAGTCTCAAGTTTTCTTTGTGATTACTTATATAAGCTCACCTGGTATACTGTTCTAACCGTGGCGCACCTGTTTCCTATTCAGGATGGCCCCACGACGGCAGCCAGCTAGGGTTCCGAGAGTCGAGCGAGACGACAGCCCACCGAGCGACGAGGCTTCGGTGCAGGGCCCTTTGTCAGCAGTGGCACCGGCGGTAGCTTTACCCGCCGTTTCCCCGATGCTTCCAGCAGCAGCCGCTGACGATGCACGTCGCCTCAGCGCACTGCATGAGTTTCAGCGCCAGCGACCGCCCATGTTTCGCGGGGAGACGGATCCCCAGGCAGCAGAGGACTGGCTGGAGGCAGTGGTTCGAGTGTTTAGGCTAGTGAGAACACCAGCAGACCTCATGGTGATCCTCGCTGCGAGCCTACTACACGCAGCAGCAGGACGATGGTGGAGCTTGATGCTCCAGGTGCACGATGAGGCATCTCTTCTTTGGACGGACTTTGAGAGCATCTTCCGCTCGGAGTTCGTCCCAGCCACCCTTCGTGCGGTGCGCATCCAGGAGCTTCTACAGCTGCGGCAGGGCAGCATGACGGTCGCTCAGTACTCGGCGAGATTTACCGATCTCTCGCGCTACTCGACCGACATGGTACGGGACCCATTCTTCCGGGCCCGGACCTTCGAGCAGGGTTTAAGACACGAGATCAGGGCATCGCTGATCTCCCTCAGCATACCGACTCAGACAGGAGTACTGGAGAGGGCCCTTCTGATCGAGAGCTTCCTTGCTGAGTCTACACCAGCACAGAGACCCACCGCAGGACGGCACGTGGCAGAGTCATCTGCAGCTGGCAGTCGGCGAATGACTCAGGGGTCCAGACAGACCAGACCTCAGGGCACTGGCTCAGCAGTGCAGGGCACACAACGCGGAGCCAGTCATTCGAGTGGAAGACAGTGCTATGCATGCGGCGGCCGAGGCCACATGGCTCGTGACTGCCCGACCCGCCATGCGGAGGAACAGCAGACGGTTGAGGAACCACCTAGGCAGAGGCAGAGGTTCGACCGTGGCGGTCCGCAGGGAGGAGGCGGACGAGGCAGAGGAGCTGGACGAGCAGCTGGTGGTGGCCGACGCTTTGAGGCTCTACCACCACCACCACCAGGAGGTCCACCCCGACCGCAGGGGAGAGCTCAGCTTCAGGCAGCCGAGGCCTTCGATCATGGAGCCCTGGGAGCCGATGGACAGGATCAGAACTAGTGGATACATCCTTTGTACTTCTGGTTCCTTGTTGCTTTTGTGTAGCGTCTTGTATTATGAGCTGCATTAATAAAAGACGCATACCTTGTGATGTTTTCGTTCCTGTCCTCTATCGTAATGTTACTAAGAGGTTCCAGTTTTGGCTGTTGACTTGACCCTCACTTGTGAGACATCTACTGGAGGAGACCCAGTTACCACACACTGATGCCGACAGTGTGACTCAACCCTTGGAGGCGAGAGTAACGGTTGAATCTCTTAGTAGTAGAGTCGAGGCCTTACGACGTTATCCTTAGTATGGATTAGTATCATCCATGTTAGGAATGACTGTTTTAGGCAAAGAATGTGGTTCATCCAGGGGATGAGACCAGGTTTCTCTTTTCGGCAAAAGAGAAATCTTGCAGCTCTGGTGGGACCGGAGATGGTCCGGGCCACGTCAGAGGAGGTCCATGTCATCCAGGAGCGGGTCCTACATGGGCGATCGATTCCTCTTGTGCGCAACAGATGGCGGCACGGGAATCTCCAGGAGAGCACATGGGAGCGGGAGGCTCAGATGCGTGCTCAGTACTCTCTTTTGGTTTCCCTAGTTTTTGATGTAGCTTTACGGGGACGTAAAGCCCTGAGGTGGGAGTAATGTAAAGACCCGTAAAATTCAAGGAAAATTTTTTCTTAATTTTCTTTAGAATTTTACAAGAGCGCGGTTTCAGACGACACCTGATTCCGAGGCCCGGAGTGCCCGGAATTAATTTCCGAAGTTTGGCTCGGGTACGTTCAGTGAACGAACGAGCGGGAATTCCTAACTTTTGATCCGGTGCTCGGAATTGAAATCTGAGGGCACCGATGAACTCGCAGCGCCGATATTCGCTTTTTGAGACCTTTTCGGGAGTTGCGTTTGTTGCGGGTTGAAAGTTACGTTTTGGGGTTTTTCAGTTAAGTTAAATCAAATTTGTGCAAAACAAATTTTATTTTAACTTATTTTAAAAACCTACCAAAGGTGGTTAGAAGTGGGACCCACACCCACTTAACCTCCCTTGGGAGGATTAAGTGCGGTGGGGCCCACACGAACCCCTTTTTCTTTTCAAATTCCTTAACCTCTCAAAACCCTTCCTCTTATTTATGTAACTCTCCCCTTCTTTAACTCTTGCCAATTTATCTTTTCATTTAATTTTGTCAACTCTAGACTTAATTAATGAATTGAATTAAACTTTTGAATTTTGAAAGGTTGGCAAAGTGAGAATAAAATAAGATGTAGTCTTATTTTATTTTTGGTTGATCGTTTGTTCCCTTGAGAGCTTTTGAGAGCATTCCTCTTCATCTTCAACTCTGACGAAGAACGAAGAACGAAGAACGCTCAAACTCTGACGAAGAACGAAGAACGACGCCTCTCTTCTTCGTTCTCGGTGTCAACGAGAGGGAACGCCGCTTCCTCCTCGGACCATCTTCGTCGGCGTACAAGTTTCGCCAACGACGTGACTCTTCGAACGCATCCCTTCGTCATCGGATTTGACGAACGGCTTCCGCGACACCCGACCTCCGCGACGCCGTCTTCCGCGGAGCGTAGCCGAACCTTTGAATCTTAAACCCGAGGTAGGGGTTGTCGAATTTCTTTTGGATTCCTCATTTTATTCTTGATCGTTCTTTTAGCAAGATTAACGTGTGACATGATTTTCTTTATGTTGCGTTATTATTATTAACGCGAGGGGGGCCGGACCGCACGAACACGGCCGAACCCCCCTCCAACGTTCTTGTTTAATTCTTGCGATGGAAGCAAAGTGGTGTGGTGCCGTCGCACCACGCGGTTTACCGTGCGTTTAATTTACGCAACGCCGTCGCGCTACGCCGAGGAGAATCTTCAAGAACGCGACGCCGTCGCGCCACTTTGAAAAGAATCGAAGCACGGCGAAGGGGCGCGGTGCCGACGCACCGCGCCGGATGACGAACGCCGCGGCCGGTTCCGGGCCGCGGCGGGACGAGAAGACCGCGGCCGGTTCCAGGCCGCGGCGGGACGAGGAGACCGCGGCCGGTTCCGGGCCGCGGCGGAAGGAAAGACCGGCGGCCGGTCCGCCGGCGTCGGAAGCCGAAGAGGGGACCGGATTTTCCGGTCCCGTTGGAGAAGACCGGCCGGCCAGCTGGCCGGCCGGATGCCATTAAACCGGGGAATTAAATTTCCCGGCCGGTTTACTAAACCCCCCTCTTAAAGAGAGGGGGGGCGGTTTTTAAAGGGGGGGGGGGGGGTAGCCGGCCCCCCGGTTTCGCTTCAGCAAGCCCCCCACGAGCGGGGGGCATTTTTTTTTAAAAAAAACGGTGCGGCTATGCCGCGCCGTCAGAGGGAAAAGCGGGGGAGTTTGTCCCCCCACGTGCGGCCACCCCGCGACCCGCCGCCGCCACCGCGACACGCCGCCGCCGCCACCGCGGCCCGCCGCCGCCGCCACCGCGGCCCGCCGCCGCCGCCACCGCGGCCCGCCGCCGCCGCCGCCACCGCGGCCCGCCGCCGCCGCGCCACCCCCGGGGGGGGGGGGGGGGGGGGGTCGGGCCGGGTCGGCCCGGACCCGGACCCCCCGTTACGGACCAGTTTCGGTTTTTGGCTCATAACTTGAGCCTCGGACCTCCGAATGACGAACCGTCTGTGGCAACGCGATCCTTGGATCGAGACGGTCGTTTCGGTATATCGCACTCAAGGTTTCGGTTTACATTGAGTTCGGCCGGGTTGGTTCGTTCACGAAACCAACCGGGCCTTCGGAGCGGAAACGCTCATATCTTGAGCTACGGACGTCCGATTGACGTGCCGTCCGTCGCGTAGTGTTCCTCTTAGTGAGACGGATCTTTTGGCATACTCCGCCCGAGGTTTGGACGTAGGTGGAGTACGGTCGGGTTGGTTTTGCCTTAAAAACCAACCGGGCCCCGGAGACGAAAATGCCAATAACTCTCAGACCGGGCGTCCGATCGACGCGCCGTCTGTTGCGTTGAGTTCCTGTTGACGATACGGAACTTTTGGATACATCAACTTCGGTCTTCGTGACCGTTGATGTATCAGCCTCTCGGCTCGTGGAGCGGACCCTCCGAACGAGCATGCTGTGTGCGGGAACCCTGGTACTGGCTGCGACTGTTCTACTGCTACGACTGCTACTGTGACTGCGACGACGACAGTACAGAGATCCTGTGTGGATTTGACGACGACAGTACAGAGATCGTGTGTGGATTTGACGACGACAGTACATAGATCCTGTGTGGATTTGACGACGACAGTACAGAGATCCTGTGTGGATTTGACGACGACAGTACAGAGATCCTGTGTGGATTTGACGACGACAGTACAGAGATCCTGTGTGGATTTGACGACGACAGTACAGAGATCCTGTGTGGATTTGACGACGACAGTACAGAGATCCTGTGTGGATTCGACGACGACGACTATAGCACTCAGCGATCCTACATGGATCAGTGCTACAGGTTCTGTGTGAGCCCGATCCTGTGTGGGTCCTTGCGCTCAGCGGTTCTGTGTGAGCCAGCGCCTACAGGTTCTGTGTGAGCCCGATCCTGTGTGGGTCTTCTGCGGGGGTTAGTTACCTATCGATCCTTCGTGGGTCCGACGACTTAGATGGATCAGTGATCATCTTTATCGTCCTTGAAGAAGTATATCTGTGTGAGCCCGATCCTGTGTGGGTCTTCTGCGGGGGTTAGTTACCTATCGATCCTTCGTGGGTCCAACGACTTAGATGGATCAGTGATCATCTTTATCGTCCTTGAAGAAGTATACCTGTGTGAGCTGAATCCTGTTGTTTTCCTGTGTGGATTGTGTTGTGCAATCCTGTGTGGATTATATTTTGCTTTCCTATGTGGAATACGTATACTTTCCTGCGTGGACTGAGTTGTACTTGGGCGCGGAGGTTGGAGTGTATTTTAATTGATGACTTAGGTATATGTATGGGCATATACCTAAGCTGTGTCAGTTGTTACTTCGTGTTTGTACTTTTCTTCGTGGTTTATCCTTTGTGGACTTGAGAGACCTTCAGGGGTCTCGGGGTCCCTACTGAGTAGCTTATACGCACCCCTGCACGGGCTTCGCCCGCACTACGTTGTGTTGGTTGCAGACGACGGACAGCGTTGACCTTAGCTGAGGCTTGCACAGCGGGACGGTACCTGGAGGTGGACCACTGGGCGGGACGTGCACGGAGCAGACGGCGGGACCCGTGGAGCAGAGGAGCTATCTGTACCCACCCTTCAGGTGGGATTTCCGGTGGACAGCTCGGAGTAGCGGCTTTTACTTTACAGTTGCTGTTTTTCCCTTTTCGAGTTGTACTTTACTTTCAGTTTGGGTTTGTATTCTGGCCCATTTACTTTTCCGCACTTTCAGTTGTACTCTGCTTGTTTAGTGTTTACTTTCCGCTTGCTTACTCTGTGGAGTTGGTTACTTTTCAAAGGCAATGCCTTCCCTTTTTACTGGGATTTACGCCTTGGTGCTAGTCGCCAGCCCCTGGCCTATGGAAGGCGGCTTGGGGTAGTCACGGCACGGACCCCGAGGGCGGGTCGTGACAGGACCACTATATTGTGCTCTTATAATATTATATGCTTCCTCTGTTTAAAGGGGAGACGATTTCCCATTTCAAGCAAAGAAAACAAACTACCTGGCGTGCAGTTTTCATTTTTTTAACTATTCCTTTGGAAACTAATTTTCACCACCGAACTATTCATCTGTAGACATGAGTACATAGCGTGTACACCTTAGTACACAGCGTGTACTGTCATTCCGTTGGCAGCTGCTTCCACCACCTTACTATTCACCTTCTGACTGATTACACAACATGAAAATATGAAGTACACAGTGTGTAGTTAGTTTTTACACCATTCATCGCCGATTGACCTACACTCCCTGTGTACTCATATCACATGGACAAATTACATGGCGTGTGGAAAAGTACATGTCATTTTCCCATAAAAGTTTGGGTTTTCCCTATTTCCTTATCTCTACAATAACACTTAAGGAAAAGGAAAAGGAAAAGTGTGTACCTCAATAATAAGAACAAGGATCATACAATAACCATTTAAGAATAATTTTCCATTGATGATTAAATAAAATTTTTAAGAATATAATATCATTATGGATATGAATAAAATAAATCATATCCTTAAATAAATGTATAATTTAACAAAACATATGAAAGAAAATTACTTATTTAACACCTAAATCATATGATACTTCTAAAATATTAATAAAAAAGAAATATTAGAGGATCTTATATGATATCATATTTATGTGTTTGGTAATTTTATAATTTAATAACAATTATTTATCCCTTATATAGTTGTTTATCTTACCCTCTACTATAGAAAAGTACAAGTTAAGGATTAATTTTACAATCTATTTATTATTTGTGGTTGTTAATGCATATCTACTAAGACTCCTTTATCATCCACATTAGGGTTTCATAAAAAATGTTTTTCAATTTTTTTTAAATTTTTACTAGACTATTGGTTTATGTAATTTATACCCTTGATTGAATTTTTATAAAATGGTTTGAATGGAATCATTTATTCTCTTTCCAAACATGGTACTTTATAACATTTTTGAAAAATTAGTGAAATAATGATTTTTTAACATACAGGGTGGGTGTAGCTATTTTCTGCCGTTATAATACCATCGAATCTTCCCTTACAAGATTATATGAATATTTTAAAAATAAATATTTTCTTTTATAATTAAATTTATTTTAAATGATTTCAAAATAGAAAGGGATATTTCTCTCAAATAGTTGTGATTTAATCTATGCCAAAATGTTTGGTTGGATTTTATGCTTGTTTGAAGAAGATTTAATATTATACAATCTTCAATATTGTATTAATGGTTTTTTAATATTTTTAACAATAGATGTTCCGTTTTTATAGAATTCATGGTTTATGGTTAATGTTTTGAAATTTAGTTTTCTAATTTTAATATGAATGTTTTTTTTATATTTTAACCATCACATATGGGGATTGAATTGGACTTAGTAAGTGAAGGGTAGGGCCTACTATGGCCCCTCGATATATCGGTATGTCTCCTAATAAAAAATAGTTTCTAGGAACATGGCATTGACAAAAGTTTTATTTGTAGTCTTGGCACAAGTATGTTTCTATATGGTTATGATATCCAGAATTTTTCATACAATCATTATGAAATTACATATTGATATTTAATTTGATTATTCGACTAGTAGAATATCCATGTAAATAAGTAAATGGAAATATTTTTTTATCTTCTCCATGTTATGATGATGGTTATGTTCAAAACGATTGTGTTTTATTCTTATACATTTTCTTAAATTTTTATGATTACTTATGGTTGTTTCTGCTATAATTTTATCCATACTAAACATCTGAGATCACCACTTTGTTTTGTTTTCTTTTTACGAGGATGTGAAGATGTATATTATGATTAACATGTAGGAATAGGCTAAGGGATATGATTTTATTAAAATTGGACACAATATTGTTGTTTTTCCATTTCATAATGTAATGTAAAACTTATGAATGTATGTAGTACATCAAAGAATACCAATCAATTATTATTTTTGGAATTTATTTGTTATGATCATGAAAATGTTATGTATTAATACCCCATCTTATGATAACTACGGTCAGGGCGTTACAATCATACTCTAGGAGGGTAGTTGAGACCATTCTCTAAACATGGTGGGCCTTGAGCCCCAAGTATTACTGCTAGGTGTTCCACTCGAGGAACTTCCTCTTATAACTGATTTGTCACAGATGGTAATATTTTTTGAAAGTGTTCTACATCTCTTGTAGTCTATGTAGTATGCTCCCTGACCATCACTTACTATGGATAATCTTACTCATGTGTTCCAATAGTAGTATCATCCCTCCTTTTGGTGGATAGAAGTGAACATTCTCTTGAGTCTTGGATAGGGTCCTCTCAATCTATCATCCAGAATTGGATACACCTCTAGAATGGTGCATCTTTATTTCCACCTGTATATTTCATGATTCATCCATGTATTGGTGGGATGTAATTACATAGGCTGGTAACCATCAGGGATTTACCTAGTATGATCATCAAACATATTTCTATGACAACTTTTCTCCATAGAAGTTGAGATTTAACCCTTCCAGATTGTTCATGCTTTATTAGAAAGTTTCTATGTCCATAATGGATTATTATGCATGATTTACTGAGTTATAGTGCTTTTATCATCATTTATCTTTTCATTATCTATCATTTTGTAGAAATTATAAGTATGGGATCCATTATGGAATATGTACTTGGGTGAATGTATTTTTCAGAAAAAAAATTCTGCGATCTTCAACCTGGATCTTATGATTAAACATTACATGATGAAAGGATATAGTTCTAGGCATTGATGATCATTTTCAAGGTAGGGTAGTATATATTCCAATAAAATGAAGCGTTCCTTCGAGGTTTCATATTAGAGTTGTGGTGGTCATAGTAATCTTAGTAGAAACAATTTGGATTTATGTCATTGTGGAAGGTAGGGGAATCCGAATCCTCAGTGCAATAATCGCTAGATCGAGTGCATTTCTTTCCATCATATAGAGAATCATCAAATATTATGTCAGATATTTCCATTTTATTAGAGTGGGTGAAGCTTTTCATTATCATCGCATTCATGGAATGGTTCTTTTTAACCATGTAAATAGGGGTGTTGTAGTAGCAGCAAAAATACGTGCCAAGGAAGAAGATGCGATCCTAGTAACTAGACTCCAGAGAAAAAATGCCAGTGGAGATAAAATTCTTAGGTTTGTCTAGCAGTTACACAAGGTTTGATATTAGATGAGTCTTAGGCATTACTATAGATAACCAATGATTAGAGTGAAAAACCATCAATAGTATAAGTTATTATTCTAGTATTATCCAATGTAGTATCTTCTTTGATTGATATAGGCGAGTCACACTCATTCATATCACTATCTATCATGGAAAGTAATAAGATAGAAATTTAATTTTAATGTGGTGTCATAAACATGTATACACTGTTGGGAGTACTTTTAGAGGACATATTCCAATGATGGGACTGTCACTTTTAGGTGTCTAGATACCCTTTCATGTGGGAACATGTTGTTAATGATATGACATGATTATTTGTCACTATTTGGATGAATATGTTACACAAGGGTTCGTGGGATGTCAATGTTGGATGAATGGGACCCATGGATCATGGTCTCGGTGGTGTGTCCACCTAGACATATAGTTTCATTATGAAAGAGTAGGTGGTACACATGATAGATTTTAATCCGGTAGTATATCTCATTAGGGACACCTTCCCAATGTTATTTATGGATTACCGTCTGATAGAGAGGTAGTGTTTATGATTGAGATCATTCTAGTAGAATCTCATGTTTTAGTTCATTTATATATAATGAAACCTACTGAGATCCATGATCTCAAGCGATAGTTGGAGGATTTTGAGGCTACATGTTTTATATATCCTAAAACCCCTCTTAGCATTAACCAATGTGTTTTTGCAATGTTTTGGATGGTACCCTTCCATTATATATGGATTATAGATTTTTTAACCAACATATGGTCACGAAATAGTATCTTGTACCTCTAATAGATGATCTCTTTGACTATATCTGAGGAATCAGGGTGTTTTTTATGATCGATCATAGATCGGGCTATCATTAGGTGCAGGTCAGACCATCAGACATACCTCATATATAATTCTATAGAAGGTATGTTACATATGTTTATCTCATTATGTAATTTGGACATAAATATAATCCTTCAATATTCATGTATTTAATGAATATGATTTTCATCCTCAATCTATATTTCTTTTTTTTTTCAGGGCCTTTGTATGCAACAACTTGGGGGATTCTCACACTCCTATTGACCATGCTAACTATATTGATATCCTTTTGAATACTCTAATTGAGAATCATATTTATTAAAAGATTGATATGTTCCACTATTTTAAAATAAAATCACTTCTTAGGTCATATTATCTCATAATTAGAGGTATATTTTAATTTAGATAAGTTACTGTTTTGATTTTATAGGTTCAGATGAAGAATGTGTTTTATATACTGACTTTTATGGGTAATGATGAATACTAATATATTATCATATATGACTTATCATGCATTTTTTGAACATATTAAAATTCTTAAAAAGAATTTTATTATGTTCCTTTAGTTGGAAGAATGTGAAAAAACGTTCAAGAGAAGAAAGGGAGGCTTACATCAACTCTTATTCAGATTATTCTTGTGACATGAAGATGATATTCAGTGGTCTGTGATCCATACTAGCTCAGGATAGGAGGATTGTTGATGTATGAGGATAGAGTCATTGCATACATATCTTGAAAGCTAAGGCCTCATGAGAGAAATTGCATGATGAATGGCTTCAAGCAAGCACTAATTTTCCATGACATATATTTCTTAAGAATCAATATGAAAGGTGATGGATCAATAGTGTATACGGATCATAGGATGGTAATATATATCATTACTGGAGTTTATTAAAAATAAAATAGTAATTATGGGTTCAATATCTTCATACATTTATTTTTGAGATTTCCTATAAACCTGGAAAGGGAAATGTGGTATCAGATATGCTGAGTCAGAAAACACAGGTACATATTGTACATGATTCTTGTGATGAACAGAAATTGATAAAAAAATTATCTTATAAATATCTAGAATTTCCTAACTATGATAAGAAAAAATATCTCATATCCTAGATAGTTACCTTTTCACTCTATGTGAGGGTAAATAGAATGACGTTTTCAAATCGTGAGGGGTTGGTTCTCTTGAAGAGTATTACTTTAGGGTACCCACCTATTGATTGAATTTTGGATACAGATTGAATCCTATGTAATCATGGATGTGTATGTGTTTCTACAGATATGAGAGAGTAACTGATGAGTGAGTCACATTATTTTTAGTGGCATGTTCATCTAGTCTTCCCTAATATGTATCTTGATTTGTGATTCTATTATAGGTGTCCAAGGATAATACAATTTACAAAAAGATTAATAAATTGGTGTTCCATCTGTAATTAGGTGACTAGGGAGAACAATCGACCGACTAAATTGATATATAATTTTTTCCCCAAAATGGTAATTGGATGTTTGACTTATGGACATTGTAGTTGGATTACTATGGTCTACCTGAGGTAGAGATGTTGTTTGGGTTTTCATTGATAGTCTGAAGAAAGTATCCCACCTACTTCGTATATGGGAGACATTCCTAGTTGATGAACTTGGAGGACTATATATTTTTTTGATCATATGACTACATGGGGTACCTTGTACAATTGTTTTATATAGATATTATAATTTTTATTCACATTTATTTTAGTGGTTTTAGGTAGATATGGGTTAATATGTGCCTCTAAGAATAAATAATCACCCCTAGGTAGATGGAAAATTGGAATGGAGAATACTGGTTTTTAAGAACATGCCCCATTCATGCATCCATTATTTTAGTGGTTCTTGGGAGAAAAATATTACAATCCTAAATTTCAATATTAAATATATAATTTAAGAGATGATTGATGTGGATCCTTTTATGTCCTTGTATGGTAGGTACTGCCATTCACCCCTATGCTAGTTTGAGATAGGAGAGGGAGCCCTTACCAGGTCCTCATCTCATATAGGTGACATTGTAGCAGGATTAGACAATTAGACAGAGTATGTCTACTTATCATTATGGAGATAAATCCATTGTTGATTTCCATTAATGAAATCTAGATTCTCAGGTCTGGGTTCATGTTTTCTTGTTATTATTTCCCATGCATGGGAATAAAAGTATATAGAGGAAAGGGATGTTAATACAACATTATGTATGAATATTTGTGATCTTTGAGAGACTCAGGTTTGTATTAAGTCAATTATTACTTCCTTTGAGGTACTATTCCATGCACAAAATATTCCATGATTCACAGCTTTTAAGTTATTATTAAACCTCATATAATGTTTTTGATCTAGATTATGTTAATAAATATATTGATTTTATTAGGTGTATCATATATGCCTCAGTGAAATGAAAAAAAATAATTCTAGGGATGGTGTGTTCCATTAGTATTGCTTTTATGGAATCAAGACCTTGTATATAACGAGACATGGGAACGATAGGGAGATATATCTGCCTTGAGGCTTTTTTTTCAGATAGTGTTTCGTCGCCCTTAAAAAGTGAACTCTGGGATGAGTTCTTTTGATGGGGGGAGATAGTAAGAACCCTATTTTTATCTCTGTTATGCATCCTTTTAAATTCATTATATTTATTATTTTTGAACCTAATATTAATGCATAATGTTTTTATTATAGTTTTGAGGGTTTCAATGGATTTTTTGTAGCTCAAAAACCTAGTTGTTTGAAAAAACATACTGGTTAAAGGGTTTTTTTCAATCCATATGGGGATTCCACCCAAAATACCTTTAAACCCGAGGGGTAAGATTTTACCTCACACCCAGGAATATTTTCAGGAATTTTTATAAGATACATTTTGAATAATTGTAACATTGTTCCCCAATCCATGAATCCTATCCCTGCATATACCCTCCATATGTTGTGAGCCATGCACATTTGGTGCATATATAGGCCAACCATGTAGCCAAACGAAATTCCTCTATTTTTCAATGAACAATTGACAAGAATTTCCATTATTTTTTAATATCATCACCTCACACTCTATTGTTCTATTTCTAGAGAAGGAATCCCCTATTTTCCCTTTCATATATCTCTTTTACCATCATGAATTAGTATTGATACCGATATCGTATTCAAAGTTTGATTTGATCCTTGATCATGACGTTGGATGAACATCGGTATGTAGTAAAATCATTTTGAGACCTTTATCATTATTATATACCTCGAAAAAGCTATACAGATGCTTCCTCATACGTCCAATTTTTAGGGTATTGATCTTTTCCTTATATTTCATCTTATCCAATTGAAATTAACTAATGATTCTAGATGAAGAGGGTTATACAGGCCTATGGTATGTGGTATGTGACTCTTCCCTCATGTTTCACCATTTTAAATGTTGTTGTAGTGTGTGAATGTTGATTTCATCAGACAAGGGCTATTTAATGAAATTTTCTTTATTATATTCACCATACACATATTATAGCGAACAATCCATACTTTATAGTATTATTTTTGTAGGTTGAGGCATTAACTCCTCCCTCACCATGTAGGGTGTTCCCATTATTATTCATTAATGGTCTTTTATGACTACATGCTACACCATTGGGGTGTTCGTACACTTGAAATTCTTTAAGGTAATTATCATTATATAATGAATGAGTTGTTAATTCATAGAAATTGTATTCATTAAAATTGTTATTTAATATTTGTGTTTAAATTAAGTAAATGAATTTTTAAAGGATAGATTTGAAATTATATTGATATAAATCACTTAATTTAAAACAATATAAATAAATGGTTTGGATGAATTTCCATAGAACCACTTTACATGGATAATGATATATAGTAGTGTGAACCTAATGAATTGATTATAAATTATATAACAAAGGAATGGTAGCATTTCCCATTAGTGTGGTCATATGAATGAATTTCAATGGAATGAACCAAATGGATTAATAAATTGAATGAGTAATACATGGCCTAAATAATATAATTAATCAAGTATAATGTGCCTAATGAATATAGAGGTTGACTTATTTACTGGTGTGCCCAGACTCAAGCTAGCCTTGGATTCTCATGGCCATTAATTGAGAAATAATGGATCCATTCCAAGTAAAGGATGATGGTTTCTATGGGTGATATACACCTTGTAACTCGATCTTATTCAACTTGTGGATTCCCAACAATATCCCTAGCGTCCCTAAATAATCATTTTATAATTCAATGGATACTCTCCACAGATTAATTGGGACATATAAGGACAAGTGGTTCTATGGTTTCCCTCATGTGTATAAGTCATTTATTACCAGTTTTACCTTGGATGAGATCATAGGACATGGATATAATTACATAATTATAGAGTCCCTTGGGAGATGACCCTTGGATTACACTTTTACACCCTATATCCTGGATGTATATTATTATTGAGTTGGATTGACCTATGAGGTCAAGAATTCATGGGATAAATACTTGGATCTTATTTAATTATTATAATCATTATAGATTCCTTGTAATACCTTGGATCCATTATTGTTTTTAACATGTCAAGATGTATGTACAAGTAAAACCATACATGGATTGCTGTATAAAATGGAACATGATTAATAAATGAAATGATTAAATGTTCTGACACCATCTGAGGATCAATATGGTACTGTTAAGTTACATTATTGTACTACCATAATTTTATATATAAATTCCTACACACTACATTAGTTTATATTAAATAGATAGTATGATATAGACACCATTTTTGGTGCCCTACTGAGATTTATCTAACAGCGTATCTGGGCTTCCATAGGATTCCTGGGACATAACATGTATGAATGTGTTGATAATGGGAAGCAGCCGACTTGGAAACTAGATGTTGCTAGCTTGATATAAGATGGATCTTGGTAGAAGATAACGGAGATGTACTTCAGGGTTATTGGATAGTTCTTGTCTTATGTTTGCATCTTTTATATAGCATTAATTCCCAAAAAACCTTACTTTTATGTTTTCTAGCTATATAAGGACATGGAATATATAATTTTCATTTTAAATATGATTATGTTTCCAGCTTTTGTGTATTATTATTATTTGTATCAATCATTTTTTAATTTAATCTTCTTCTAAAAAAATGTGTTACAATTCAAATGTTTTAGTGTCTATTATATATTATTCTATATGTTAATATTCTTAATAAACTATCTATCTATTAATATATTAATCTACTATGATACACTCTAGAAATAAGAGAATATTCTCCCTATGGACACACCCTAGGCCCTCCCTAATAGTCGATATCCCCTTGTATTCAGCGAGACGATCGTGAGGCCATGTGGATAATACGACCTGGAGAACCTTTGAGTGTAACCCAGGTTCATTAAACCATATAGAAATTGTTTCTGATGCTTTCATCGGGGCGCACACATCCGTCTGTGGGGAGGACGCGCTGCTTTTTGCCCCGCATTCCAGATTTCCAAAGGCGGGCGGAATCCGTTCCTTGTTCAGGGACGTCTGCTCCTTGATCGAAACTGGGATGATGGGATGTCAGTTCTTCCTTCCGTGGATTCCTCCTCGGAACTCGTCACCTAGTCCAGGTCTCCCTCATAGATTTAAAACGGGTTTGTGAATCTCATTCCCAGTGCCATATCTACATGGATGCCAGTTAATTACGTTGCTTCCATCGAGATGCTCCAAGGGGTCTTGTCGGGGAAGCAACCTTCGGTGAGGAGAATGGTCACGTTGGGGTGTCGTTGGCATGTCTTGATGCTGGGGATCAACATGTCTATCTTCTATCCCTTATCACATGGCTTCTCAAGGGTGTGGAAGCCCGAGGCATCCCACATAGAACGCGGGGATTGTGTACCATCAGTGGTTTTCATCAGCTTTCCATGTTTAACATGGGGTATGCCGTGAGTTTAACGTCTTGAGGAGACAGATCGGCCTGAAGGACCCCCTAGGGGGAACACCGATGTAGGGGCCAACATGTGGGCGGCTTCCCAGATACCATGGAATGGGATGGGGTGGCATGATCTCACCAGGATATGCTAGCCCGGGCAAGGATTAGGATGGATGGTGGAGTGACAGGCTTGAACCTCGTGGAGGCTTCCTATGTATCCCCATGGCAGGGAATCAAAGTCCACGTAGTTCGGTGGTATGGTGGGACACCTGGAGAGGTGACCCATGAGAATGAATGCATGGACTAGAGCCTGGGGGAAGTAAGATCTCTGGGCTAGGGAATGAGCTTCTCAAGGCACGTGGGCTCAAGGGGGGAGTCAGGATGAGACGTGGGTGTGAGAAATGGGGATTACGCTCTGAGGAGGCCCAAACGGGGGGAATACAGTTTAACGTCATGCGGGACGAGATACATTTTAACGTCAAGAGGGACGAGGGAATACAATTTAACGTCATGCGGGATGAGGGATTTGGGCATTACGCTCTGAGGCGTCCCAAATTGGGTATGGGGCTTACACTTTGATGCGGCCCATGGTAGTCGGGGAACCGACGTGGAGAGGTCGGAACGACCGGGTGGTGGGCTTGACCCTCGTGGAAGCTTCCTACGTACCATACGTTAGTACGGATCATAGACCATGTAGTTCGCTGGGATGGGGCTTACGCTCTGAGGCAGCCCATGAGGATTTCATGGTCGATGCGCGCTCTAAGACCACGTGAGTCATGCTCGGTGTGAGAAACAAGAGGCCGCAGGGACCTGACGAACATTTCACAAAGGGTGCGTCTGTGAGAAGCGGAATGGGGCTTACACGTTGAGCGGCCCAAAGAAGAAACAGGGGCTTATGCTTGGTTAGCGGCCCTTGGTTTCGGGGCTTACTCCAGGAGGGAGGCCCGTGGTACAACAAAGAACAGTGGGAAAAAGACTCCACTGGCCTTGGCAGGGGGAACTATGGAGATTCATGGGTACAACATTCTGCAAGAGATCTAGGGGCTTACGCTCTGAGGCAGCCCTTCCCCCATGGACAAACTCCACTACGACAAGGAGAATCTCATTCCATGCGAGGAAGAGTCCATTACTGTGGAGACAAGTGGGAGTAAAGAATTCCTGAGCCGGGGGGACCCTACGTGTGAAGCACGAGGTCAGACCACCATTTAACATAATGTGTTAAGGACGAGGTTCTTAGCAGTTTAATGTCCTGCAGCTTGGACGAGGTGGGTTCTCTCCACACCCCTAGGGATTACATGCCCAACGCCCTCTACCCCTTGTTGGAGGGAAGGCATCGGCAAGGCCGTAGGGAAGGTGGGCCACAGGGAGAACCATCGAGGGGTCCACGTTATCGTGGCTATGTGAAGAAACAATAGTCGTTATCATGTCTATGTGGAGAAGCATAAGGAAAAGCAACGCAACGAGAAACACTACCCAAGGAACCTTGAGGTTACTTCGTAGGATCCTGGAAGGCCGTACGGGAAAACAACGCATGGCACGCATGCCCGGAAGGAGAGATATCAGGTTCCAGTGCAGAGAGGCAGCCAAGGGGCATCAAGGTGAAGGGTCTTGGGATTTTCGCACAAAGAGAAGGTTTGCGCGCAAAACATCGGGATGGTGTGAAATTGGAGCCAGAGGATTGCACGCGGATAGGGAATTGCGTGCAAGGTATTGCGCGTACGGAAGGGGATTTCAAGCATGAGACATGGATTAAGCCCAAGGAAGGAACCCGGAGGAGGGGGAAAATTCACATAAGCCAGTGGAGTTGCGCGCAAAGGCGAACCCTGGCGCAAGGTTTTGTGAAAAGGGGAATTACCTGGAAGTCATATTGCATGCGGGGGGAGTCAAATTACGCGCACGAGTGCTGATCCGAATTCCGCATCCCCCAAACCGTTTGGGGTCACCTACTATTTATAGGCCTCGGGAGGCACGGAATCCAGGTGGCGCACGAAATCTTCCACGTCGGGAGCCGCCGGCGCGCAAAACCTCGCCGTGAGGAACCGGGGCACACAAAAATTGCGCGCCTCACCGGCTCGATTGCGCGCATCCTGGGGATACTTCACGGGAATGATTTTATTTCACGCAAGCCCTCCTTTATTTCATGCACCACTTCCCGGGCCTCCGGACCGGGCTTCTGATTCCGAATATGACTTCGCTTTGCAATTTCAAAACTTCCTCTTGGAGTTACAGACTTTTTCGGTGTCTAAAAATTCCCCCCCTTGGAATTGGATCGGTGAGAGGTCGCAACGATTGGATTTATAGGGAAATTCCGAAACGCCGAAGTGCTGGGTCTCATAGTCACCTTGTGCGCAAAATTCCAATGGGGTGTCCAAAATGACGGACACACGCAGAATTCGCTTTCTGCGCGTCGCGGAACCCTGGCCTCACCTTTAAAAAAGGGTCTTTGGGTCCCAAATCCGTACATAAACATTTTCCGCGCGATAGGATTATCACTCACGTGTGCAAAATTGCACCCACGGCTGCGCGTAAAAACTCTCTTGCAGTGTGGAATTCCTTCCGAATTTTGGCCGTCTTTGCGCACCTGCCCGGGAAATTCTGCGAATAGCGTGCTGATTGCATGCCCATCTCCTGGATTTCGCACCGCGACTTCAGATTTCACGCGACACTCTCTGATTCCACGTACTGCATCCTGATTTCATGCAACTCCCGAGATATTAGAGATGGCTGTAAACCGAGTTCATGAGGTGGAAGCCGCCACTCGTAGGACAGAAATGGCGGAGAATGAGGAGGTTTATGGCGCCAAGGTGATCATCTCCAACAACCTGCCCTTGTTCAGTCTGCTGACTCTAGACCAGATGATGTATCCCCTGTCTGACAACCTCCCTCTCTGGAAATTTGGCATCATGGAGGAGATGCCTCTGCCGGGCTTCGAGGTTGACACGCCGCGGTCATGGGTGACCAAGGAGGATGAGCTTCCTCACTACAACATCACCAACAATGAACATCCTGCCAGGGAAACCAGACATATGGACGTATATGTTCTGAAACCGAGGATCAGGACCATTACCGGGGACGAGCCTGTCGTAGAGAATTCTCCAGCCCTCTATGCGAGTACGCTCCGTCAGAGCATCACAGATGACAGGAAGGGATAGCTGAAAGATTGGGACCTACGGTCCATGGGAAACTTCACCAGCGAGTGGGCCTAGGAATTCTGGGGTAGCCAAACCTGCGACCAGTTTGGGGATGAGCTGCGGTATATCAGCATGTTCGAGGCGGTATGGACATCGCAGTTCCACTTCCACCATCAACCTGAGCATGGGCCGGAGCTATTCACCCAGTGGTCTCTTGACACCAAAACATTCCACCGTCATCATGGGGAAGTCGGCATCAGTCTCTGGGATGTTCACTACATCGGAGGTATCCCACTGGAGGGATACCAATACGATGAGTTTTTTCCTCCAAAGAACACCTGGGAAGACAGGTCACAAACACCTATGCTAATGGGGAACCTACTGGAGCTAGCCAAAGAGAGGTTGGGGGTCAAGGACTTCCTGAAGGACATTGCCTACAAGGGCTGGTTCAGGGTATTCTTTATGAAGGATCCGTCCATCAAGATGTCGGGACAGGGTAAACGGTGCCCAACCGCGGCTCAGAGGAGCAGGGATGGGTCATACTGGAGGACCCTGGATGCAGGGCAATACCAATCATGGGGATATTGCATCATCGAGGCCCGGGACCCGAACATTCGGTATGCCGAGTTCCTTGCCGCCTTCGTGAGTGGGTGGATCCTGCCAGAGCGGGATGCGAGGATGGGGATCCATCCAACAACACTGGTGATGGCGGGTACCATGGCCGCCAACAAACTGTTCAAATTGGGCGTCTTCGTACTGGCCAAGATGTATTCCATCCTGGGACGCATCTCACGAGGGGGGTCACCTCGGAGAGTATGTGGCCCCTTCCAGATCTTGCACGGCTGGGTGGCGGCTCATCTCGGCGGGCACACTTTCCCAATCGCCATCCGTCCTCCGGTCAATGGCCTGCGAGCATCTTTGCTGAACATCGCAGGGGTGGCTTTGATGATGCTCAATGAGTAGGGCATGAGAATTTGCATTGTCAACCACACAAACATCCACTTAAGCCTATTTCCCTCCCCGGTCGGCTAGACGGTGGACAACGGGTGAGGCTCTCTGGAACAGCAGGACTATTTCCAGAGCATTCGGGACGGGGTGCTCATGGCTCAAGTCGACGGGAAGGTGATCTGTGAGCCTTACGTTCCATCCCTATTCTCTAGGAAGTTCAGGTGCCTACAACGAATGCCGAAGAAGGTATTCATGGCTGTCTAGAAGGAGAAGAATCCATGTGACCTGCACCATATGTGGTTGATGTTTACCACCTTCAGCTCTGGAGATGTCGTTATTCTTTCTCCCACCGGGGTTGATGCTGGCCTAGTAACCGAGTATGCCGAACACTAGACCATTGCGTACCCTAAGGGGATTTTACGCAAGAGAGTCTGGCGACTCGAGGTTACTCGCGCAGAAACCGGACGACAGGAAAGAAGGCAAGGTGCTGCTGGAAGGGGGGAACCAAGGGTGCGTCAGGAAGCGAGCCCTGCGCAGGCCGGGACTTCAGGATCAGGAACATCACATAGCGCCGCCGTAAACTTGTTACCCGTGTGGGGGTCACATGAGGCAGCCAAGGAACTTCCCGGGAATCAGATAAGATACCTGCTCAAACCATCCCAAGATGCCATTTTCCCAGCACTGTGGTCGGCCTGGATGACCCTGCGGCAATCGCTGAGCATTGAAGCCATCTGGAAGAAGATAATTCCAAACGGGATGTAGCTGCCATAGGTCAGGATCGTTCAAATTACCAACCGAGTAAACTTCCATCAGCTGCATGCTTATCTAACAGCCATGGACACATACGCACGCCAAAGGGGTCGGCGTGCGGAGCAACCTTTCCTAGTGAAAGTGATGCTCGGCTAGGAGCATGATCTGGAAGCGATGCCACCGGGAGAAGGAGACAGTGATGATGAGTAAGAGGGGGAGGCAGAGAACAGAGAAGACGAAGGAGAAGGGGAAGATGAAGAAGGAGAACCCAAAGATGAGGGGTCACAAGGGGAGACCTACCAAGGGAGTCTTCGAGAGAGCGGCGAGATTATTGGCTATGATCTCAACATAACTGAGATACTCGAGGTCTGCCTCTATCTTCATTCATTTTACTTCTTCATCCATTCTCCTTTCCAGTTTACCAACCAACTCTCTGCCTCACTCAGGAGCGGCTGAGTGTTGGACGAGCGTCCCCACTAGAGGAGGGAGGAGAGGAACTGGTGGGACAGGTAGGGGATCCGACACCCATTATTGAATTAACAAGCACAGAGGGGTCTCCCATTACAGTGGCTCATGTAGCGGTCGAAACACTGGAGACCGACGCACTGTATTCCTATAAGTCTCAAGCTTCACTACTAGCTCTTGGTATCAAAAGATCCCAAATAAACAGCATAGGCCTCACGCAGTTATCTCAGAATTGGAGGCTCGTCAGGCTGTGGAGCTCGGCCTCTCTGTGAGCGGACTAGTGGCAGACATACCACCTCATTCAGAACATGCTCCCTACACTGAGTCGGCCACGAAAATTGGTGACCAGGGGGCGGCGGACAACAGCGGCGATGTTCCTGAGGTGAGGTCGGAAGCTGATGGGGGCATCGTTGCTGCTGGGGCAAGAGAGGAAGGTCACCCAGACGTCGAGGATCCTATTCCTCATGAAGGTGTCCTTGGGGCAGATCTTGCTGCGGATCTGCTGGCTGCCTTCCCCATATACCGACCTTTTGACCCTAAGGAGATGGATGACTCAGACTCAGAGGCAGCTGAGGAGAGCCAGATGACACGGCACAAAGGGTGGAAGTGTATCCATCGCTTTCCCAGACAACCCCAGTCGGATTGGCTTAGGCAGATGGGATCACTCCAGACCTAGCTACGCTACTTGTGCGCCAGAGGGGTTGACGCTCAGCGCCTTCATCTGACAGTCCATTATTACATGGCCGAGAAGATACGTGAGAGCAGCCGACGCACGGACATTGCCCAGTGTCGGGGAAGATCAGCGAGCGCCCAAGCGTTGCTGAGGGCGGAGCATGAAGTCTGGCACCTCGAAGGGTAGGCGGCAGATATGGAGGCCTTTACAGCAACATGCTCTAAGCTTATGGAGCAACTAACAGCCCACCTAGCTGACGCACAGGAACAACTGCTGGAGGTGAATCACCAGATGACCGTACTTCGATCCGAGCATGCGCATGCAAAAGCTAGGGTTGGCAAGCTACGCTCTGCGGCGGCTGATGAGGAGAGAGTCTTCATGGAGCGAGAAGTGGTCCTGGAGGCTACAAGACAAAGGGTAGCCGTGCTGGAAAGATCAATTCAGCACGCTGATCCCTAAGGGATTTGTTTTGCCCATCTCATGAACTTCATTGTTGTACTGCTCATCATCTCAATCCAATACATGTCCAAATCAATTCATTTGTACCATTGGTTTTATATGCTCAACCATAATTCTGAAATGAATAACAACTCATCTCTAAACTCCTATGGGTCACACTTAATGCCAGAATCAAGGGATACTTGTGATATCATTTCGTCCAACTGTGGGGCATTGACCAAGCTTCAGTCATCCGAAATTGGTCCTGGATTTCTGAGGAGACCTCAGACCGATTAATATATATTCTTCTCAATGTGCACTGACACACGAGCATGGCAATGATAGGGGAATTGAAATCCATCAGAACATAGGCAGATAGTGAGGAAAGGTGAATCACGATGCCCAAATTCACAACACTATGGGGCACGATGTTGGAGGATAACTGTCAACTGTGGAATAAACACATCATCCATATCGTGTTGGCCTAGAATAAGGACAATAAATGAGGGGTGACCGCTGACCATGTTCTCAACATGGGTTCTAACTCAAATATCATCGGTTAGTTTTCCGGAACATTGGCCCTGGACAGCAGGGGAACCATATGTCTGTCATCCATATTGCTACAATAGGCGGACCAAAGGTCTATCATCCATATTGTGGGATCAGGTGGACCAAAGTCAATCATCCATACTGTTAGGGGGTCCTGTCAAACATGACTAGTTTTCCAGAACGTTGGCCTAGGACAGCAGGCGGACCATAGGTTTATCATCCATATAGAAGCAATAGGCGGACCAAAGGTCTATCATCCATATTGTGGCAGCTGGCGGACCAAAGTCTATCATCCATACTGTTAGGGGGTCCCGTCAAACATGAAAGGAAATGAGGATCAAAATAATGGGGCACACAAAGCGTGGAATGTGGAGTGGTGGTTTGTTCAAATAGAGTCCAACACTCCCAAAATTATGCCACCGTGGCAGAGGCGCATTAGGCAGACGTACCGACCTGATCACGGGTCATCCCAACATTCAGGCAGGACCTCTTTGGAGAGAGAACTTCCACTTCCAATTATTACCATGGGGCATCCTGAACTTATTCGGGGTAGATGTCCGCATTACACTACATCCCAAAAAGTCTGACCAAGAGGTCGACAATAAGGAGGGATGACATTTGGTAATCCCTGGGGATGGACCAAAAACGAAATGTCCAGGAATTCTTAAATATCTCATTAGGATGAGAATCAAGCCACACGTAGTTCTAGATGCACAGTTTAACATCATGTTGGATGAAATACAGTTTAACATCATACAGGATGAAGGACACATCTCATCATGGGATAGGCACGACACGATGAGTAACCTGACGTGAATGAGGACATAATCCCGCACCACACCGTACAATCTCACAAGAGAGAGAGAGAGTCGTAGAAAGAAAAATAAAGGGTATTAGTTTTAGGTCTTAGAACTCGGACCAAAGGATATGGGGAATGGGATACATATGGTAAAGAAATTGCAAAACCCAACGTGAATGGGGCAAAACCCTGCTTACTATGTGCTCCCAGGGATGCGTTTAGGCCAAGAGACCAAGCACGAAAAGTTAGGCTGGGCCTATGGGGAAGTTACTAGGTGCTCCTACGTATCTCATAAGGATGAGAATCAAGCCATAAATAGTTCTTGAAGGGAAGCCTGGCGTGATGTGGCGCATGTGCAAAGGACGAAGGAGTCGTTCGGGTCTAGCCCTCGCACCAAAAGAAGAGGCATTTGATTTATCTTGTTTGTTCTTGAAGGTATGTGGTTTTTCTTTTGTGGGGCGACTGGCCTAGGATAGAAATTTCTGGAATCTCCAAAATAATCAATCCATAACAAGCATTGACAAGTGGCATGGTAATTGAAAAATACCTGGTGTGATGTCCCGCATGGGGAGGTCATCACAATGCAGTGCCATTTTTCGTCGTGCGGCCAGGATGATATCATCACAGTTTAAGGTCTCATGGTTGGACAGACAACATAGTTTAAGGTCGTATGGCTTGGACCCACCGCACAGTTTAAGGACTTATGGCTTGGACCGACAGCACAGTTAAAGGTCATATGGCTAGGACCAACATGATAGTTTAAGTTCGTATGGCTTCGACCGATAGCACAGTTTAAGGTCGTATGGCTTGGACCGACAGCACAGTTTATGGTCGTATGGCTTGGACCGACAGCACAGTTTAAGGTCGTATGGCTTGGATGTAAAACACAGTTTAAGGTCGTATGGCTTGGAACAACAACAAAGTTTAAGGTCGTATGGCTTGGACGAACATCACTGTTTAAGGTCGTATGGCTTGGACCGACAACACATTTTAAGGTCATATGTCTTGGACGGACAACATAGTTCAAGGTCGTATGTCTTGGACCGACAAAACAGTTCATGGTCGTATGGCTTGCACTGACACCACCGTTTATGGTCGTATGGCTTGGACCGACATCAGAGTTTAAGGTCATATGGCTTGGACTGACAGCACAGTTTAAGGTCGTATGGCTTGGACTGACATCACAGATTAAGGTCGTATGGCTTGGATTGAGGGGAACATGCGCGATGTGATACCATCACTGCACGCGATTCTGAGAGATGAGCCTCGGGACAAGTGGCCGGTGAGGGTCCAACCATCAGGAGGGGGATAGGAGATGCTAGATCCCAGCTGTGCTGGGCCCAAAATTCAATGTCCGGGTGACTCCTTGTTTCCCATGGGGATGAGGGTCAAGTTGCACACAACCTGTAAAGAAGAAACCCAAGCACATACTCTAGCGCTCAGATTGTGGGAGCCCTGAGAGATACCATTACACAGCTGGGTCTGTCTGACGTGTGGGGTTGTACTGAGGGTTGGTATAAGGAGTGTCCAGATTCCACCTTGACATGGTGGGGCGAAACATAATGTGAATCATGAAACCACCATTCAGGGCCCAGGGAAGCCGGCATGACGAATGAGGATTACTGCTGACCACATTCACAACACAGCATCCAGTCGTGTTAGCTAAGGGGACAAACAAATGAGAATCAACCGCTGACCACATTCATAATGCATGATTTGTATCAATCTGTTGTATGAAACCCTCTTGGGCGTTGGCCCGTGACTTTTGGAGAACCCTTGGGCGTTGAATCCAGGCCGTTCTTGGGGGTCCCTCCAGGTGTGAAGGATGATGGGGGCCCGAATGAAGGGGGTCACGAAGCTTGGAAGGTGGATGGAACTTTCCTAAGTCGAATTTGACACTCCAGGTCCTAGACCAGAGTACTCTGAACACAATAGAAGACCACTGGAAAGGGTCAAAGGGCTCAGTCTGAGAGCGGGCAAAAGATAGCGGATCCCTAGGAAAAGTGGGGCATAATGCCAAACACCCTGGAAACCGGGAGATCGTGGGATCTCCTAAGAGATGGGGCTGGACCTGAAATCTAGGTGTTTAGGCGGTCCTACGTATTCCATAAGGATGGGAATCAAGCCGCACACAGTTCTAGATGCCGCCTTTAATGTCATTGGGAACATGACATAGGAGGGCTAATCCTGAGGACAGGGTGCGCGTGGTGGAGCTATTGCAAACCCGACGTGAATGAGGACATAATCCAATACCACGCCACGCGATCCTGTGGTCAAGGTCCCAAAGGTGAGACAAACACGATAGTGGACCTCAAGCTGGACCCAAAGAAGAACGGTCTGGGTGTTCCTACGTATCCCATTAATATGGGAATCAAGCTAGAGGTAGTTCTAGAAACACAGTTTAACGTCATGTAGGAAGAAATATTGATCTTAGTTTTAGGTCTTAGAACTCGGACCAAGTTGTAGTTTAGGGTCGTGCTGGACCGTATAGTTTAAGGTCATGCAGGACAAAACAGTAGGCTTAGGCAAAGTACTTCTTGAGGAACATAGTGTTGGTGGGAGGAGTTATGCGCCCACCCTTCATAGTTACCAGGAATACGCGCCATTTGGATATACCTTATGGACAATAAAATGCCCCTCCCACATGGTCCCTAACATGGGTGGTTTCCTGCCGGGAATCATTGGTGCTCTGAGAGCCAGCACCAGGTCACCTTGCAGGAAGGAGCAGAGGTGAACCTTATAATTGAAAGCTCAATCCATCCTTCTCTAATGCCTTTAAAAGTTATGTAAAGAATGAATACTACTTCCGTATAGGGCTTCCAATATGGCTAGATGGATTTCAGCAACTCTATCTGACGCTTGCTAGTCGTAGAAAGGCGTGTGGAATGATGGCACCTGGATCTCGATGGGCAGTATGGCCTCAGCTCCATATACCAGGGAATATAGAGTCACCTGGGAGGAGTTACAAGTCGTCGTCCTATAACCCCAGAGGGCGTTGTGGATTTTGTCTGGCCAACTTTTCTTGTTCTGACCAACCATCTTTTTCCGAATGTTAGAGAGAGTTTTGCTAAATGCCTCAATCTTTCCTTTCACCTATGCATGGTAGCGGGAGGTGTGGTTAGAGCTAATGTTGTACTTAGCGTACATTTTCTTCATCTCGCCTTCTCAGAAGATGGTTTTGTTATCAGTGAGGATAACATGAGGTACTCCAAACCGATAGATGATATTGGAGCTTACGAAGTCAGCGATAGAACATGCCTTGACTTCCCTGAGTGGGATTGCCTCTTCCCACTTCGAGAAGAAATCCGAAGCGGTTAAGATGAACCAGAACTGGCGGGCCGTTGCCGGCAGGTAAGGCCCTACGACATCCAACCCCCAGAATACAAAGGTCCAAGAATACTTGGTAGTATGGAGAGGCTCTGGTGGCCGTTGTACAAAGATAGTAGGAACTTGGCACGCATGGCACCTCTTGGCGTACTTGATGCAGTCGTAGATCATGGAGGGCCAGAAGTATCCCAGCCTCCAGATCTGTTGAGACAACTGTGACCCGGCCTAGTGGGCGCCATAGGATCCAGCGTGAACTTATTCCATGAACTGTGGAATCTCGACTCCTTGAAGACAACAGAGGAGAACACCATCAAACACGTGCCTGTAAAGGAGGTGCTTAAGGCTGAGACCGCTTTGATGGGTGAACTGCGGCGCGCGATGTCGGATTCGTTCTTGCTCGGCTCAATCCGGTGGAATATTGTCGTTCTGGAGATATTCAACCAAGGGTGTCCTCCAGTCAGGAACTGTCTCGATCACCACGCCTGAAGCCCTCGAGGATCCCAACGTAGGGGCGCCAACATTGAGATGGATCACTCGTGGTCCTAGATTTCCCTCTGAAATAACAGGAGAAATGAATCTCTGGTGCGGCACGTGGATGATTAGATCATCCTATTCGGGCTCCGCAAGTGATGCGACCAGGCGGGCCAAAGCATCTGCTCGACTGTTCTGTGACCAGGGAATGTGAACGACGTTTGGCTGGGAGGGGAACTTAGCCATTAAACGGAGGGTGCACTCCAGCAATGGCATGAGTTCTGGTTTCCTGACAGCACAGTCACCATTGACCTTCTTGATGACTAGCTCAGAGTCCCCTTTTTCATACAGATGGGGTACGTCAACCTCGAGAGACACCTTGAGGCCCATGATGAGGGCATGATATTCTCCATCATTGTTGGTGCAGCCTTCTGACAACAAGAATGAATATGGAAGAATGGCTTGCTCTGGGGTGATGAAGACGATACCCAGGCCCACTCTGTTAAGCCTAGGATCGTTGAGCCTTCTACCGGTGAGGCTCCGGGAGGCACCGTCAAAGTGCATCTTCCAGCATGGGATGGCGTGATTGACTAAGAGGATTGCCTCATCAGGAAAGCCTAGATCTAGTGGCTAGTCCGTGGAGGTTGGGTGGGAAACAAAGAAGTCTGCCAACACCTGTCCATTGACGGCCTTTTGAGGTAAGAACCTGATTTCGAACTATTGGAGGATCACCGCCCAGCGCGCTAATAGGCCGGCCAACATAGGTCGGTTCAGGATGTATTTCAACGGGTCTACCCGAGAGACCAGTTATACCTCGTGGTGCTGCAAGTAGTGCCGCAATTTCTTCACTGAAAATACGAGCGCCAGGTAGCTCTTCTTGATGGGAGAATATCTAATTTCTGCATCGAGGAGCATGCATCTGAGGTAGTAGAGGCTATTCTCTGTTCCCTCGTTGTTCTTCTGGGTGAGAAGTGCACCGAGGGTTTGTTACAGGGTGGCCACGTAAAGGACCAGCGGCTTTTCGGGAACGGGTGGCATCATGACCGGAGTTTTAGGCAACTACTTCGTTATTTCCTCAAAAGTGATCTGAAACTCTTCATCCCATTCATAGGCGACGCCTTTCTTCATGAGCCGAGAAATGGTCTTACACTTTTCGGCCAGATTCGCAATGAATCAGTGTATATAGGAAAAGTGGCCTTGGAGGCCTCGAAGCTCCTGACTATTATTCAGGGGAGGCATCTGACCGATGGCCTTTATATTCTTTGGGTCGCTCTCAATGCCTCGATACCTAACAATGAATCCAAGAAACTTTTTGGAGGTGACCCCGAAGGCACACTTCAACGGGTTCATTTTCATGTGGTTAGAACGGAGGAAACAGAACTCTTTCTCAAGGTCTTTGAGATGGTCCTGGAGCTGAAGAGATTTAACCACCAGGTCGTCTACGTATCACTCCACCAGTGTTCTGAGGATCAACTTGAATATGCGGTGCATAGCCCGTTGATATGTGGCACAAGCATTCCTTAGGGAGAAGGGCATAACCTGGTAGTAGAAAGTACCCTGGTGGGGCCCTGAAGGCAGTGAACTCTTCATCCTCAGGGAACATCCGGATCTAGTTGTACCCGGAGTACCCATCCATGAAGGAGAGGGCTTAGAACTCGGTTGTGGCATCTATCAACAACTCTGTCACGGGAAGGGGAAAATCATCCTTCAGACAGTGGCGATTGAGATCGCAGAAGTCGATGCAGACCCTGATCTGCCTGTTCTTCTTCCTGACTGGTACAATGTTGGTTACCTAGCTGGGATACTGGACTTCCTTGACGATGTTGGCCTTTATGAGCTTATCAACTTCGGCCTCAACCATGGCACCATGAGAGGGGTGCATCTTTCTGGGAGGCTTCTTGAACCCGCGATGGTTCACTGGAAGGCCTAGGCGGTGGACGACCACCTGGGGATCTAGTCCCAACATCTGGTCATAACCCCAGGCAAACACATCACGGTGCTGTCAGAGGAAGCCTATGAACCATTTCCGTTCCTCGGGGGGCATAGCGGCGCTGACCAAAGTGGGTCTCAGGTCCACCTCACTACCGAGGTTCACCTCCACTAACTTGTCTACCATGGTGGAGACACCCTCCTCAAAGGTAGGAGGAGCGTCTTACATGTCCTCTTCTCCACTTGTCGAAGGATAGTCCATGGGGGGAGCCGTTTCGGGGCTCCCAGACCCTGATGGGAAGCTGGTGTAGGCTTGGGCGGCAGAGGTCGTCACATCGGGAGACTCATGCACCGCGGAGACCATGGTGACGAAGGCGGTTGATCCAATCCCATCTAGCCTTTGGCCTAAGGGGCCATTCTCTATGACATCAAAGTAGTAGTGGCACGTTGGATTGAGCCGGTCGATTCCGGCCCGGCGAAATAGACTCGTATGATGTACTGCCGTTGCCATTAGCCCAACGTCCCGATATCGTACAGGGGTAGGAGGCATGGGGATCACCTGAGCCTGGTTGGTGTAAGAGTACGAGGTGATTTCCCGCCATCGCTTAGACCAAGAAATATGACTTCCTCTGGTACCCAAGACAACAAAACACTACCCCATGTCGGGGTTCATGGCCTCCAACCGATGGATTGGGAAGACATATGCGTCATCCAAACCAGCCAAGGGATCACTCGTCACAGTGGCAGGCTCGACCTCACCTGCCATGATCTGCTTGTCCTTGCTCTTGTAATAGTCAGCGTCCAGGTAATGAGATTCACAAGAGGCAAATGGAGACGCATCTCCTTGGAGCATGCCCACTCAACCCTTAAGGGAGTATTTGAGGCACTGGGGATACGATGTGGGGACCTCTGCATGATGGTGGAGACACGGCCTTCCCATCAACGCATTGTAGGCGGTGTCCTGAGAGACAACCATGAATTTGGTATTGGCAATTAGGCCGCCGAACTGGGTCTTCAGACGAATCTTGCTGTGTAGAGTTTTCTCGGTCCTGTCATACCACTGGATCCTGAGGTCGGAGGGAGTTAAATTATCCTCAGACAACCCCAGTTCCCGCAGTGTCCGAGTTGGGATTAGGTTAATCTAGGAACCCGTGTCCACAAGACAGTGATAGACTTCCAGGCCATTGAACTTATTGGTGATGTACAGTGGTAGGATGTGCCCCTGTATGGGAAGGTATTCATCTTCACCAGAAGACGAGATAACCACCTAACATTTGGCATCCTCAATCACCTCGGCGTGGAAGGCTTCCACGGCTGCTACCTCCGTTTCAAACTGGAGGGGGCTCCTTAGAGCCTCGGCGAGCACCTCACGCATTTCAGACGATAGGTGAAGGGCCTCAAGGATAGAAACCCATTCCAAAATTCTAGCCAGGTGCTTCCGAACATCATTCTTTTGAGCCAAATGAGAGCTTCTGCTTATAGGAGGCCACTCTACGATTGGAGGCATGACGTGCCCTGCTAGTGGAACCGTTGACTGACTGGTACTAGGAACATCCCGCTGTTCACTAGCCGAAGCCTGGGAGGTGGCTATCGTGCTAGGACCTGAAGGATGTAGTCAGCTGGTGGCAGGATAGGGGTGGGTGTGACACAAACGAGGTGGTTCCGCCTGATCCAGCAACACAAACGGTGGTGGAGGCAAACCTGTTGACACCGGGTGAGCGAGCCGCAAGTGTTGGTCTCTGTACCAGGCCTGCTGCCTGGTCTCGGTAGCATGCACAACCTTACTGGAGGTGATGACTGTCGTGCCCCGGCGATTCATGTAACCATGGCTCTGCCGACGTTGGTGACGGGTGGGGACATTGGGGAGGCCCACATGGCATTCCTCATCGTTGGGAGTCAAAAAGGTATTTACCAACTCTACAGTGTTAACCGAATCGTACCCCGGTCTTTCGCTCGAGGTGTCATCCACTAACGGACGGAGTCTCGGAGGGATCCCCATCTCTAGGGGCATAAAATAGCCAAGCGTGCGGGAATATGATGGAACTCTCAAGGTGTGTTATTTATTCTTATGCCACGGATTGCTCTTCTGGGAAGAGGTAGGCTGGGATGACGATTCCAAAGCGGCGCTCGCAGATTCTGAGGTCTTTGGCTGACTCAGGCTGGCACGGATGATGCCATGGCCACGAGCGACCGTCCTGTGGGCCATCCAGTCGTTATACTTCCAGGACCCATGGTCAGAAACATGTTCCCACTCATCCCCCTTGTCACTGCTTCCATCTGTTCTCACAAAGACACCTGCCACCTGTGCTGGGGCTGGGCCCAACCTGACTATGTTTTTGTCAATCTGGTCTTGGAGATAGTACTTGAACACATAGCATCTCTGGATGGTGTGTCCCGGGATCCGGTGATAAGGGATGTTGTTAGGGTGGTTAGTGAGACACGCCTCTTCTGGATTCCGGCACTCAGGCACCCGCATGATCCCCTGCTCCAAGGTGATACAGAAATAACCGGGGACTTGGGCCTCGCCAAACGAGTAAGTATGATTCCTTATGTTCGGAAAGGGGGCTCTTATAGGCTGACCATGACCAGGGTCCGGAGGAGTAGGCCGAGGAGGCGGAGCCAGATTATCTCACCCAGGTGGTGGCGGTGCATTACGCAGAGGCGTTTGCTGGTTTTGAGGTGGTCGCTGGTGGGCCGGAGGCTGTGCCTGTGGGGGTAGACCCCATGAGGCTGCTGAGCTGGCCTTACTGGTAGAAACTCTAGCTATCTGGGGACCTCAATCTGGGCTATAAAAGTGGGCTTTGCTCTGGTGGATGTCCTTGCAGAGATTACAGAAGGCAGTGGGCGTGCCTAACTGGCCTGTTGCAGGGGTTCCTCGAGGCGCTGAGCCATGTATGAGAAGTCCCGGAACCTTCCAGGGTAATTATGAGTGATCAGAGAAGGAAGAAGCTCTGCCTTGACGTTCCCTACACACATTGTCAGTAATTTCTCCTGAGATAGTGGCATGTCAAGGGATTACGTGAGCCCCTTCCACCGGGCGACGAAGTCCACAACTCGCTCATCGGGCCTTTGTCTGCACCTGAAGAGGTCTGCGATGTTCGTCTTCCGAGTTGTGGAAATGAACTTGTAGAGATATTGTCGGAGAAGTTCCTCCCAGCTAGTCACAGATCCAACAGGGAGCTGGATGTACCGGACGAATGATGGCCCTTCCTGTGTCTGAATGAAGCAACGGAGCTTGGCAACCTCTTATTGTGCCGGAGACCCTAACATAGGCCCAAACCTAAATTTGATGTGTGCCAGGTTTGTGGAGGGTCTCCGGTACTGTTAAAGGGGGCAAAAGTGGGTTTCCCAAATCTCATCGGGGCATCCATATCATCCACCCATGCTGGGTATGGCTTGCCGTCCGGTGGGATTGCCACCTGCCGAGTTTCCAAGGCCTCCAAGCGGGGGATGAGTACTTCCATCAGATCGTCTTGATGCGGATTCCTATCCTGATAGGGATTGCAAACCACAAGCACGTTTCTAGGCTCTTTGATATGGTAGTCAAGCTCAGCAGCTCGCGGGGCGGCTGGCGGAGCGACTCTCGGGGCATCGGAAGGAAACCGAGCAGGGTCCCCCAGGCGATCTCGCCGCTCGGGAGGGTTCGGAGAAACATATCGCGCCCTCTTTCCATGGGCTCCAGCCTCTCCCCTATCAGTGAACACAACATGGTCGCAGTTTCCTAGGGGAATCTCGACAAGGATTGGGTGCTCCTACCCCTGCTGTCCTGATCTAGGGTTATCGTAGTCTGGTCGCAACTCTGTAATGCGTTCGGCCAAGAGCTCATCAACCTTCCTCTTTTTCTCAGCAAGCTGTTGGCGTAGCGTGGCCTTATCAGGATCTTCCTCTGCCTTCTGCATAGAGGTAGATGGGTCGGGGAGTTTGACAGACCCGACGGGCTCTTTATCCTTGCTGATGTTTCGACTCATTGTTAGTGCCTCTGTGGGTACATGGAGACCTAGGAGGCTCCCCTGTTGGCGAGTAATCCTCCCAGATGGGTCTTGTAGTGGATTGTCCTCAGGGGTGAGTTTCCATCAAGGGGATCCACACTGTTTCCCTCATCTGAAAGGTCAACCATGATGACTGCCACTGACCTTGACGATGTTCCCTCAGGGCCGCCCAGTGAATCGGGCTATCGGCGGATCGCACAAAAAAGAAGGGCATCGTACTGCCCCCATCTGCGGACGTGCACGTGGGGGGTGGCTTCCTCAATAACATTTCGGAGTACTTGAAAAATCTGGATGCATTTTGTTTGGAGGGACCCATGGTGGCCTAATGACTCAGGGTGCTGAAACGCAGGGAGCGCTGCCAGGTCGACCCGACGACACTGCTCACCGATATCCTAGAGATGTGCTTGGATCTCGGGATAAGGCGCTAGCTGATGGCGAATACGGGAGGGAGTCACCCGAAGATTCTGGCAGAAGCATTCGAACTCTCCCAGGGTGAGTGACTCTGGCATATCAAAATCTGATCCTACGACCGACCAAAACATCTCGGGAAAGTGGCCCGCTGAGAGGACGGTCCAGAAGCTCCTTGACATCGGTTTGGGGTCAGGACCATGCTGCCCCTGCTCATCCACCGAGAATAGTCGGGGAACTAGAAATGGCATCGAGGCAGGCTGCCGGGCCGGTGGGCTGGTCGGCGGGGAATACGGCGAACATGCCGATTTGCCGCTGATCCCTGAGTCATCCTCCAAGGGTTGCAGTTCCCTGGGTGCCACGCCGCGATAGGATGGGTTGACGAATGGGCATCCTGTAACAGTGTCAGTGCTTGCTGAGGGTGTGTCACCTCACGACTCTTCCATCGGTCCCTAGAAATGTTCCCCACCCTCCTTGACAGAGGCGGAAGGTGCTTCCGGGGAGGCCAGTGGCAATTGCGGGTTTGACCCCTGGGGGTATGCCGAGTCCTCGTCCTCCTGGATATACCTTCAGAGGGAGGAGGGAATCATATAGATCTCGCATTCGGGGAGTATGAGACTGACGTGCCGCGTCCCCATCCATTCCCTCAACTCGAACGGTTGGGGGGAAGGTTCCATCGTCGAGTAATACTACGCCTCAGAATCCAAGAAACAGACTTGTCTAATTTCTGTCCGAACTCCCCTGAAATTCCTCTTACGGCGATGACGCCCAGCCTTCCTACCCCTGTGTGGCTCCTCAGGGAAAGGATGATTTCGGTCAAGGAGTCCCCTGGCCGCAATAGAGCTGGGGAAGAGGGGACTGAAGGCCGGGGTGTTGGAAGCACTAGGACAAATGTTGAAAGGGACATGGGGAGGACCTCCATGTGAGAGAGCAACTGGATATGCAACAGCTCCATACTCGTGCCCAGCAGTAGGGGGAGTGACCTCATTCCCAGTGCAGTGGTCGTTAGAATGAGTCATACCCAGAGCATAGTCATCACGAAGAAGCCTTCGGCTGTCCTGATCAGTGGCACAAAATGATCCTTCATGGTGGGTGGCACTACTGCGGATTGGTCTGTGGTGGACATTTCCTTTTCCCGTGACCGGGAGATTCGACCCAACGTGCCTGCAGGCCGGTCGGGGTTTCGATCCCAGTTGGGCATGTGGCTGCCCCTGCTCAATGTGTTCGGGGGTCTGCTAACAGGAGTGAGTAGTGGCTCGGGCCCCAATGGTTGCTGATGTTTCTGCCCCGGGACGTGCATTCTCTTCCACTCGCGCCTGACGCTGGCGTCGGGTCAGATGGGTCGGAGCCGGTGGTGCGGGCATGAATATTGCCTACTCCTCGGCCCGGGGATCGGGCGGTGGCGTTGACGCAGCCTGGCGGGGGTTCGTGCCATTATCCCCTAGGACATGTCTCCGATCGGTCAGACCCGGACATCCCCCACCTCATTGGCATAGAGGAGGGAAGTGTCAAGGCGCTCCGGGGATAGACTGCCAAAGCGGTTGAACATCGGAGTGGGGAGCGGTGGCTCCCTGCGCGGCCCTCAGGGGCGGCGATGGTGGTGTGGTGCAGCTGCCTCTAGATCCAAACGGGCCATGCCCCTAGTGGGGATGATCCATTCCTCGTCGTACCTACTAACCAAGTCGTTGATCACCTTTCACTGGATGATTTCTGACAGGGAGAGGGGCGTGAGCACCCGACAGCTATGACGGTCCAAGTCGAAGTGACTGTGGAAAAGGCAGGACCATATGAGGTGGCCGCGTTGGTACTGCCCCTACCTCTGCGCTGGTGGGCAGGTGGCGATCGTTCTCCAGATGCAGTGATTTTATTTCAGGAAGTAGGGAGATGAACTCATTAGTACTAATAAGAAAAGGAATCAACAACAAACAGCCCAACGTCATTCCGTCTTCTGTGGTCAGCAAGAGGGATCCACGCTGACGACGTCGCAGAACGGAGTGGTCAATGTCCTCACAACCTCGACCCCTGGTGGGTTTCACATCCTGGTGGTGGGTACCTGGACCTGGTGACATGCCAATCTTCCGTCACCCCGACCGCTACCATTCTCTGTATTGAGGAGAAGAGATTCACGTCGGGTTCACCATTTTATGTTTCCGATGCTTTTTCCAGGGCGCGCGCATCCATCAGTGGGGAGGATGCGGTGCTTATTGCCCTGCATTCCTGCATTCCAAAGGTGGGCGGAATTTGTTCCTTGTTTATAGACATCTGCTCCTTGATCAAAACCGGGATGATGGGATGTCGGTTCTTCCCTCCGTGGATTCCTCCTCGGAACTCATCACCTAGTCCGGGTCTCCCACATAGATTTAAGATGGGTTCGTGAAACTCGTTCCCGACGCCATATCTACCTGGATGCCAGTAAATTACGCTGCTTCCGTCGAGATGCTCCAAGGGGTCTTGTCAGGGTAGCAACCTTCGGCGAGGAGAATGTTCACGTTGGGGTGTTGTTGGAATGTATTACTACTGGGGATCATCATGTCTGTCTTCTGTCCATTATCACATGGCTTCTCGAGGGCGCGGATGCCCGAGACATCCCACATTGAACGCGGGGATTTTTAACCATCTGAGGTTTTCCTCATCTCCCCATGTTTAACACGGGGTATGTCGCGGGTTTAACATCTTGCGGAGACGGGTCGGGCTGAAGGACCCCCTAGGGGCAACACAGATGTTGGGGCCAGCACGTGGGCGACTTCCGATATACCATGGAATGGGATGGGGTGGCATGATCTCACCAGGATGTGGCCGCCCAGGTAAGGATCAGGATGGATGGTGGAGTGACGGGCTTGACCCTTGTGGAGGCTTCTTACGTATCCCCATGGCAGGGAATCAATGTCTGCATAGTTCGGTGGTACGGTGGGACACCTGGAGAGGCAACCCGTGAGAATGAACGCATGGACTGGAGCCTTGGGGAAGTAAGATCTTTGTGCTAGGGCATGAGATTCCCATGGAACGTGGGCTTAAGGGGGAAGTTAGGATGAGACGTGGGTGTGAGACATAGGGCTTACAATCTGAGGTGGCCCAAAGGGGGGGATACAGTTTAACGTCATGCGGGACGAGATACAGTTTAACGTTATGCGGGACGAGGGCATACAGTGTAATGTCATGCGGGACAAGGGATTTGGGGCTTACGCTCTGAGGCGGCCCAAAGTGGGTATGTGGATTATGCTCTGAGGCGTCCCATGGTGGTCGGGGAATAGACGTGGAGAGGTTGGAAGGACCAGGTGGTGGGCTTGAACCTCGTGGAGGCTTCCTACATACCATTCATTAGAACGGATCAAAGTCCACGTAGTTCTCTGGGATGGGGCTTACGCTCTGAGGTGGCCCATGAGGATGTCATGGTCGATGCACACTCTAAGCCAATGTGAGTCATGATCAGTGTGAGAAACAAGAGGCCACAGGGACCAGACGATCACGTCGCAAAGGGTGCGTCCGTGAGAAGCGGAATGGGGCTTACGTGTTGAGCGGCCCAACGAGGAAACAGGGACTTATGCATGGTTAGGGGCCCTTGGTGTCAGGGCTTACTCTAGGATGTAGGCTCGCGGTGAGACAAAGCGCAGTGGGAAAAGGACTCCACTGGACTTGGCAGTGTGTAGTATGGAGATGCACGGGTGCAACCATCCGTAAGAGAGGCTATGGGCTTACGCTATAAGGCAACACTTCCCCCATGGACAAATGACACTCTGACAAGGAGGATCTCATTCCATGCGAGGAAGAGTCCATTCCTGTGGAGATGAATGGGCATAAAGAATCCCGGAGATGGGGGGACCCTGCGTGCGAAGCACGGGGTCATACCACAGTTTAACGTCATGTGTTAAGGACAAGGTGCTTAGCAGTTTAACGTCCTGCAGCTTGGACAAGGTGGGTTCGCTCCACTCCCCTAGGGCTTACACGCCCAGCGCCCTCTACCCCTTGTGGGAGGGAAGGCATTAGCAAGGCCATAGTGAAGGGGGGTCGTAGGGCAAACCATCGAGGGGTCCACGTTAGCATTGATATGTGAAGAATCCATAGCTATTAGCGTTCCTATGCAGAGAAGCATAAGGCAAAGTAATGCAATGGGAAAAACCACCCAAGGAACCTTTAGATTACTTAGTACAAGCCTGGAAGGCCGTACTGGAAAACAACACATGGCGCACGTGCCCGGCAGGGGAGACCTCAGGTGCCGGCGAAGAGAGGCAGCCAAGGGGCGTCAAGGTAAAGGGTCCTGGGTTTTGCGTGGAAAGAGAAGGTTTGCGCACAAAACACCAGGATGGCGTGCAATTGGAGCCAGAGGATTGCGCGATGATAGGGAATTATGTTCAAGGAATTGTGCACACGGAAGGGGATTGCGCGCACGAGACATATATTGCACGCAAGGAAGGAACCCAGAGGAGGGGGAAAATTCAGTTAAGCCAGTGGAGTTGCACGCAAAGGCAAACCCCAGGGAAAGGTTGCGCAAAAAGGATAATTACCTAGAAGTCATATTGCGCATGGGGGGAGTCAAATTGCGCGCATGAGAGACAATCCGAATTCCGCAACCCCGAAACCATTTGGGGTCTCCTTCTATTTATAGGCCTCTGGAGGCACAGAATCCAGGCGGCGCGCGAAACCTTCCGCACCGGGAGCAGTCGGAGCGCAAAACCTCGCCGTGATGAAACCGGTGCATGCAAAATTTGCATGCCTCACCAGATCAATTGCGCTTATCCCGGGGATACTTCGCGCGAACAATTTTATTTCATGCAAGTCCTCCTTTATTTCGCGCACCACTTCCTCGGCCTCTGGACCGGGCCTCTGATTCCGAATATGACTTAGCTTTCCCATTTCGAAACTTCTTCTAGGAGTTACAGACTTTTTCAGGTTCTACAGAAATCAAATTATTTTAATAGTTTTAATATCTATTCATATCATTGTATTTTGGGAAAAATCTTCTCATATAAATACTTGATCCTCTGGAAATGGAATTGATAAGAGTTAATTAAAATGTATAACTTTGAAATCACTTACACCACTAGAATATGGAATGTTTTTGTTAAACCTATTATAGAAAAACATCCCTCTTAGTCCACCCTAGAATATAAAAATTTATGGAATCCTATGGGAATATTTATGAAAAAAATGAATAAGCGAGGAAGGATGATAAATTTATGATTATAGGAAGTGATAAGTTTTTCCATTTCTTATTGAATCAATTATTCAGGAAAAAATTATATAAATGAGTGTAAGGATTAAAGGGGTCCTAACTATATGGTGAAAATTATCTACATGTATTTATCCTCAGAAGATAATCATTTTCATTAAGAGTCATTTCATCCGCACATTTTATATTTGGAATACCATTGTGTTTGATTTTAAATTTTATTCAACGGATTTTTAACCCAATAATATTTGGATATGTATTCCAATGAATACCCAATTCTTTTGGATAATAAAAAATCTTTATAAATAAGAAAATATGACCCATTTTTATACCATCCAGTAGATTATGGAAAACAAAAAAAAACCATTTGGTCCCACCAGCCTCTTCATGTTCTTGATTGGAAATGGGATGATGAATCTTTGGATTTCATTATTATTTTACAATAAACACATCAACATAACAGTTCTCTCTCAATGGTGATTGATTAGTTGACTAAATCTATTAACATAATTCTGATTATGGAATATAATAAAGATAAATGTTTTTTCATTATATATGTGAATGATATTGTTATGTTGGACGATGTTCATTTAGCAATTTTCTTCGAATGGAATAGAAAGTTTACTTCGTGATTTATGAAGGGGGTGTAGGATGTGATTGAAAGTCATATTAAATTGTGTATGGCATACCATACCTAAAAAGGTTTCTCGTAAGTGTATGATTTTTTGATCCAAGAAAATATACTGTGTTATTTTGTTATATATTTTATAAGATATTTTTATAAACATAAGTGACTAGTTATGTTTACATATATAAGTTTTTTTCATTCATCTTTTATAATGGGTGGATCAAAAGTTCCATATAATATCACTTGTATACCTCTTATTGTTTCGTCGGATGTTATTAAATATCCTATCACTAGAAGTATAATTATTTAAGACACTTCGGCGAATATTATTGTTTTATGTTAGTTATTTGTGATTTCAAAATTTATAAATAACACTTACACAAACAGATAAACTTTTCATTTATATTTTCTGTTTATGAAAAAGTTTTATTTAATAATATCCTATGTTGGCACCCCATTAACTTGGGAATTAGGATATGTAAGATGAAGACATGTTAAAATATTTAATTTTAATTAGTATATTTAGATTTTTTTTATATCTATTTGTGTTACTATCTCAGTTAACTATGTTTCAATATGTATACAACATATATTACATTTAGAAATATCTTTCGATCCACCTCATGTATTCAATTTAGATGAAATTTATCTAAAATTGAATGTTTTTTTTGTTGAGGAACCATCACATATTGTTTCCCCATAGGACAATGTTTTGGATGAAGTATATATCTATTGGACTATGTGTTATGGTTGAATAATAATTTTTTTTATATGAGGGAGTGGGAATCATTGATATGGTAGAAATGGCCTCATTATTTTTGGATCAACCATTAGTTACATATCATTCTAGGTGAAGAATGTAAAATGAGAGGTTTAATAGTAATGTCTTTATATCACATTCAGTTATGAATTTTATTTTGAATTCAAAATCTATTGATTTAGGCTCTTCATATGTTGTTCTGAGTGAAATTTATGAGGTTTTTTATTTTTCTATTACTTTTCACAATTGATACAAGGCGTAAAAAATTATGTGGGTAACAACATGAAACTATGTATCAGGTTTAAGAATACAAAATGATAGATCATGGTTGCTACCCAATTTAAAAAAACCCATGATGAATTATTCTAAAAATAATTTTTAATGTGTTTTCATTTTTATTTGGTTAATTTTGCTATTTTTTAGACTATGCTTCCAAACCATGTGCCACATCCAGTAGCATAGAATGGAGTCAATAGTTGGTGCATGTTTTTTGGAACTATGTGTCTCTTCTAATAGTCCAAATATGTTTAAAATCATCATAAAACATTTAAAAAATTGTAAAATGAAATGATGATAATATAAAATAATTAAAAATAATAATTTTAATTAATTAAGACACCTATCATTCAACAAATTATTTCCACCAGTATTTATGGAATAAAAAATGGTCTTTCATAGGTGATGTTGAATTTTATTTTCGTTATGGTGATAAATTTTGATAGATCCTACTATTTTAGAGCTATATTTGCATATTAAAATTATTCATAATTGTTCTACATAAATATACATCCCTTCCAATTATCATCAATGAAATAATAAATGAAATGTGAATTAACTACAAACATGGTACTATTGACAATATCATTATGGTTCAATTAGATATGTCATTAAAAAGTTTGATTTTTTTATTATCATGTTTTAAATTCATTGAATCATTCATGTCTTCATGGTATGTGGTCTCCCTCTCAAACTTCATTAAATTAGGATCTTTGAATTAGAATGTTATTTTAAGGGATTCAAAATTTAGGATATAATATGTATTTATAAATCCATTTTATCCTCTGGTTTGTGGATCTCATGGAATTATTTGAATAACATTAAATTTAATTGTTTTTTTCAACTAATTTCATTGTCTAATGATTTATAAATGATAGTTCATTTATATAAATAATTCATATAATGTAAATGACATGATATTTTATTTTTTAAAATCATTACATTGTGGTTTATATAGAAAATGGGTTTCAATATGGAATTGGAAAAAATAAATGTTTATTTCCATGAAATATTTTAATGTTTAATAAAATAGAATTTTAATGTATTGTTTTATAAGAAAAATTTATTCTTATAGGATTGATTATATATGATATTCCATTTAAAATTATATTGAATTATTATAACAAGGGATCATGGGGTAATAATGAGAGGGGATTCTAGAGGGACTTGAATCCATGAAAAAATATGGATTTTTTAAAATTAGGGTGCTCTTATACTCCCAAGGACATAATTACATGGATATGTCTCCATAACATCATAAGGGTTTTCACATCTGGTCATTCCACTACCCATAAGGTCTATGTATTAAAGAATTGTTTATTGCGTAGTAATCAGGATTGATCACATGAGGTGATTATCAATGATTTTCGGGACCTATATTATCAAATGGGAATATCAATTGTTTTTTATTTGACGTAGTGTTATGAAAAATTATTTGCAAATGATAAATGTATTATTTCACTATTCATTGAATAATATTTTAAAGGTATCTATTTATAAAATATTAAAAATGTTAACTTTCTATATTTTTCTATCATATTAAAGTCATATAACATGAATTGTCTTTGTTCAAAAAGATATTATTTGGATAATTTTACAAATAATAATTCATTTGGAACCCTTTTTTTGATCCCACTGGTTTTTATTTTCATACAACCTTGGTTTCCAATATAGCATTTTTTATGATTGAAATAGAATGGAATCATAGTGATGTAGATGTTATATTTTTCGGAATGGATTATTATGTGAATAGTGAACTTTTATGGTGTTTCTTAGTTAAAACATAGATATATTTTTCTCTAAAATATAATATTTGGTTACTCATGGATAGTTTACATGGTTCAAGAACCTTTATTTACATAAAATTTTATCCTTTTCATTTTTGACTTTTACATCATCATTAGAATTTTGTTCATTTATATCATCCTATTTTATGTTGTTTATTCTAAAATAAATACCAATGGTAGTTTAGGATTTCAAATAGATTTTATCCCATCCATGGGGATCATGAATGCTTAGTGAGTCCTGTTATGACTGGAATAGGATTTAGATAGTTGGGTTGTCTAGGTTGGTTCATGATAAAAGGATTAATGATAAATACTCACTAATAACCATGTTAATATTGTCAATAATAATTTTTATCCTAATAGGCAATCCATTAGAATGTCATTTATTCATGGGTAGTAAATTATAATGATGTACCAAAAATATTAATTTCTTTGAAATATTCATAAAACATTTGAACATTATAATTGGTTAAAATTTTATGTAAATATTTATAAGCCAATAGTACATAAAACAATAATGTGGTAAAAATTTATAAATGTAAAATTATAACTTCTGGTAAGGATAATGATTAAGATATTAATATCATAGTGGACTTGGTGGACCACATACACCCAACAACAATGTGTAATAGGATACCCACCCTTGTTCCTCTAAATAACAGTTGATCATATATAATTAATTATAATATATATTGAATGGATATATATTACCTCAATCACATATCACATAATTAAACTATTTTGTATAATAATGAGATTTATCATTTTAATTGTCGATAAATGTTATTTTATATGGAAATAATTAAAATTTATATTATCATATAATAATGAAATGATATTTTATGAAAAATATAGGAATGACTATTAAAACTAAAGAAGGAATACTTTCAATAACAATTGATGAAAATATTGGAGACGATATAACTATGTAAAATTAAAATAAATATATTTAAAGGAATTCACACATAAAATCATAAAAAGAAGTAAATTTAAATATATAATAATGTTAATAAATCAATAAAATATAGATTATTACAGATAATACATCCATGTTATAAAATATATAAAATGAATTTGGATGAAAATAATTCCAATTAATGATCTGGGATATATTCAATTCCACTTTCATGTATCATTTTGGGTGAATTATGAATCAATGATAGGAGAAATGGTATAAATATGTATTAGATACAATTATAACATATATAAAAGGATATAGGAGGGTATTTATAAAAATTTACATATAATTTATATTAGTGGATATTTTGATATTATAAATCATGATATCAATGTGATATTGAAAGAGAAATGCATACCATTAATTACGAAACCCATGAAATCTCTTTAAGATCCATTATTAAAAAATCATAACATCAGTCACATCTTATTATTGTTTAACATTCACAAATTAATTCGTTAAATAAATAAAATTGGATATTTTTTATTTTCATTCTCCGATATTGTAAATTATAATTGTTACATTATTGCTTCCTATTATGATGGAAATAAACATTGATAAAAATTTCTTCACAAATATGATCATTAAGTTAGTGAAATATATTTTTTAATAATAAAAATTATCTAATAAATGTTTTATTTTAGTTATTGGATTGGGATTCGAGAATGTAATTAAATATGAGCATTTTTCAGTTAATTATATGATAAAATGAGTTCTATTATAAGAACATTCATTTATCAACATTATAAACCATAAAAACAAGTAAAAAATTATTTTTTATTATAATATATTATAATTGTTTTCTTAATACTTATTCAAATAGTTAATTGTGATAATAGTTATTCATCGTTAATGTTGGTGGATGAAATAACTAATAGAAGAAAATGTTATAAAAATAATCTATTAGAGTATCTAGTTATATTTTTGTAAAATAATATTTGTAGATTAGTAATGAGTATAATTTGAAAAAAATGATCTTTTTAATTAGATTTATAAAGTGAGGATATTATAATATAATTTAATATACTTGTCAATAGCTAGATACGTTCCTTATTTAATTAATTCATTCTCAAAACACATTTATTCAAAATGATGGATTTTGGACTAATTAAACAGGGTTGAAGCAAAAGAATACCAACAAACAAATTAAGATAGGTCATTTGGATAAATATTGAATATATAAATAATGTAAATGTGTGGTTTCAATTAGAAATTAGAGTTTTTATTATATTTGTGGTTTTGAGTAGCATTTATGCAATTAATCATCCTTTAATGTGTTTGGAATGTCATTTTAAAAATAATGTAATCAAATGTAGAAAAAAGATGTAATGGGTAATTTCTTCCTTTTGAAATACAATATATATATATATATACACAAATATTGTAAGCAATTACCAATGTATTAGAACATTATATTTTCAAATTTAACCATTAATGATCGTTGTAAATTTCAAATTTTATAGCATATTTATTACTTAAAAATGAAATGTTCACTCAGACATGATTTTAGTGATTTTATTCCAATAAATATATCCACTAAATCAAATTAATTTTTTAAGGTGACCAAAAAAAATTTTAAATTAAAAATACCAAATAGATTGTTTTTTTAAAATATTAATTTAATCGTAAAATGGACTTCATTTTTATTTCGTTAAAACTAATAGTAATTATATGAATGTTTAATTGTTTTTTTCACATATATAATAAATTTATTTAAATTTAATACTCTGAATATCTGAAATTATTCTGTTAAATAAAAATTAATCATATAAAAAAGTAAATTTAAATAAAAAAATATTTATTTAATATGGATAACTATATTATTATATCTTGTAACATAATAATTATTTATAAGATGTTGTATTGTTATTTTGATAGTAATTTTATCAATGTATTAAATATCTTTTAAATAAATCATTATATGAAAGAAATTATATATATAACAAATTTTTTATAGAAAAAAAATTTATTTAAAATAAAATATATTTTCCATTATTATTAAATATATTTTTAGTTTTTATACGTTTTCTATTTTATTGTAATTATTTTTTAAAAAATATAGGTGTAACAGATTATTTACTTTTATCTAAAAAATACTCAACATACTTATATGATACTTTTATACCAAATGAACCCCTATCCAAAAACCATATACACAATCTACCATATATCCAATGACTATATATATTCTAGTCATAATAAGCTATAATATGTTGACTTACATGAATAACTAAAATATCATCTCCTTATTCAATTATTTTACTCTAAAATTTTATATTTTTTTGTTATTTTACATCATTATATAGATGTAATATATGTTATGATCATTAACATAAACCATGTTGATAATGAATTAATGATTATTTTGTTATTATTTACATGTTATTTTACTCCATTTATTATTTTAATAATGATGTTTCACGTTGATTTTTCATAATTAACATATTTGCATCACGTATTATAATATTTTATCATTAAAAAATATGAAAATTGGATTACATATACATATTTTGAAGAAAAAAAGTATATTTAAAAAATACAATGACTAAAATTATATAATATCAAATTTTAAACCGTTACAAAAAATCACACTCAAAATATATTTAATTAGATGAACTAATATTATTGAATGTTTTTTCTCATTACATCCTCCAGTTACCATGTCATTTCAAAACACTATATATTACACTAGAGAACATTATCCTAGAAAATTTATTTTTTTACAACAATTTATCTATTTGATCAAATATCTCTATCATTTTTTCCTTATTGAATTGGTGGTGTTTCTATATTAAATAATATGAATTATGTTCATGTGAAGGATCATCTATATACTTACACAAATGTGATACATCAAACACATCATTTACTTTTGATATATTCTATTTATATACAAGGTGATGAGGATTGATCCATATAACATATAGGATATTAAATTGGCTAATGTTTTGAAGGATAAAAATCTTCTTTCTTACTAAATCTCATAACCATATCTCATTGGTTATTTTGAAGGAATGACATTTTTCTAACACCAAACAAAAATTCTCATTTATTATTATTTATAAATATCATTGGCTGGAATTGGTTTTCTTTTATATGAAATATATTATTTTTATAAATCTATTTATTTATTAAATGATCGACTACCAATAGTGTTCGCTCTCTAATTTAATCATTAAAATTTGACCTTATTCCCTTATTCCTATTCACAACATTGTACGATTATATTTTAATTCATGGGTAGAATCATTTGTTCTACTAAAACAGTTCCTAAGCGATATGTTAATCCCAACACCCTTTTAAATAAATTGTGTAAGATATCAACATATCATACTTAGTTTATATGAATCTTTTTTATTTACTATTAATTTTTAGATTATAAGTAGTGATGATTCTAAATTCAATGATAATTATTATGGGATGAATCTATAAAACATTGAACGTAACCTTATATCTATATGAAATGCAATAAAATGTGTTACTTTATATTGACATATAAAAAACATATCAATATCTTGGAAAGTGGTTCAAGATGTAAACCATTTCAAAATAAAATGATGTGATGAAACTTTGTAAGGGGATAAACCACATCCAAAATAGAAATATGCCATATTTTGTTCATTGTAAATCATATAATGAAATCCATGAACATGTTATCCCATTTCCATATGTTTATGGGATATTGTTTAATCATCAATATATGTCTCTTCCATTAATCCTTAACATGATATCATAAAATGAATAATCATTTTACTCCATAATTTACCTCATCATTTTGTTTTGTAAAATATTCTCCTTTTGATCTCAATATTTTTTTGTAACTAATGTATAAATTGAGAATGATGGTCTATATACATAATCTAAATTAAAAATATTTAATTATGGTATAGAATATTACCATATATGTTTCAAAAATTGTACAACTCAATAAATTTTTATGGTTAAACTATAAAATAATTCCAATATTGGTTTATAGTACCATGTCATCATCAGATACCTCTTTGATCATCAAATGAATGGATAAATGATCATTTAATTACAAAATACATGATTTCTCAAATTACATTATGATATCCTTTTCTAAAGTATTCAAATAAATCAGTTTCCTTGTTACTTATAATATTGAAATTTGCTAATGTAACGTGATCCATCCAAGTATGATAATTCTCCAAATATATTCCTTCCATTATGTTAATGTATTGAGTAGTCATTTACCAATATTAACTGTAACAACCGCATATAGAGAATATTCATCTCCACATATGATAATATAAAAATTAAGATGTTGTGATTATTATATATATATGTATATCAAACAATATTCAGTAAGGTTAATTCATGCATATATTAAGATAAAATGTTACTATTGATAGAATTAGATCGTCCAATAGGTAATTTTTCTCATTTTCCCTTAATTGATTTATGGAATTAGTGACCACCATGTCATTTAGGATAATATGAAACTCCAAACCCGATTTTTAATCAGTATTTAATTTTACATACCCTTCTCCACTATATATTAGTTTGTGAATGATTGGTGTGAGAAATCATCTTGTATTCTTTTTGAAATTATCCTATCCAATTTTAATACATAGGTAAATGAAATGATTAAATTTTTTGTTAGTTAGAGGATTTAAAAACAATGATAATTATTTTCACAAATACGTTATAGTATCCATATAATAAAATTAAACTACACATCTATATCATAGATGATAGTGAAACCTATTATTTAGTCTTATATGTATTTGATGGGCCCACAAGTATACAACTTATCGATAATACATGTCCTAGAAAAAACATTATATACTAAAAATTATCACAGTAATACTTTGTAAAAGAATTTTCTTATTCTTAATTCCTTAAAAAAAAATCCTCAAATAATCTGAATTTTCAGTTTTTAAGTGTAATATATAATAAATTCATCTATAATAAATACCAAAGATGCAAAATTTATACTACAATGAATATGATCGTAATGTTTATGATGATAGTATGTGAATGTGAATGTCTAAGAGGATTCATTATGAAATAATTATATCTATATCATGAATGGATGGATATCCAAGGTATATACATCAACTTAACCCTAAATGGTTTATATATATATATATATTAAATTTCAATATATTTGAACTATTTATCCATTTATAGTTTATTGGGTATTTAATCAATATGTGTTGTTCAATTCATTATCTCGATCATGTTATTACATTGTTTATTATAATCCATGGAAATGGTCCAGGACTCTTCTAGCATCATAACAATGAAGACCAGTGCAACCCATTGGTAATAAAGTAGGAATATAAAATCTATATTTATATTATCATGTATTTTTTTAAAATTCAATTAATGAAATTCAATAGAGGTAATTCTATATAGTCATAACATAATGATTATGATCTATTTAAAACCCATTCTCACATTTTAAGGAAGGGGAAGGAAACTCATTTGGAAATTTGTTTTTATAATCCAATATAATTATAATATTCTTATATTTTTTCTCCATATACATTTCCGTTAAATACCCTTATTTATTTAGTGTTATGACCCAAATAGTGAATGTGATCTCGAAAGGGTCCAAAGTCATTCTCTAAATGATAAATAATAAAGGGTTGAAATTGAATGAAAAATATGTCTTCTAAATCCAAAATATTTATTTTTGATTAATGAAGAGTGGTCGACTATTCTAGAAATCTTATGATATTCATGTAATGGTTAAATAATAAGATTCAAATGAAGAACATTCCAACATTCTGTAGTCAATGTAGAACCGATGTTATGAGATAAACTCATCAAATAACATGCTGATTTTAGAAACAACAATTCATAATATCATTAATGTGGTAGAAAAATTATTTTATTCAACCATCCAAATATAATTAAATGTGTCGATCTAGAGATAAAATAGATATTTCAAATTTTTTAGTAAACGATTATCATAACTCTCAACACATAATATTAATGATCCAAACTAGTTATAATTATAATATAATAATTTCATTTATAAATTTAGGTTTGGGGTTAATAACCATAGTTTCCCACATTAACTCATTGGTTTTTCAATTTTAATAAATAGATAATAAATTAATTACATTTGAACATTTTACCAGTTTAAGGTTCACTATGAAGTAATTTTATCACTTATATTATATTAGTTATTGTTTTCAAATATATATATATATATATATATATATATTATCTTTCTAGCTATGATGATATTAGTTTCTTTCATTAAATCATATTCCAAATAATTGGAGAAAAATACCCTATCTTTCATCCCAAATATTAATAATATAGGATACTGAATGACCATATTCATTTGTGGTTCCATGAACGTCAATTTTCCTTTTTCCCTAAAAATATGATTACAAGATTATATTGTACATATTTCAGTTAAATGTTCACATTGTACAATTTACTCATTTATACCAAGATGAATTAAAACTAACACATTTGGTATAATTGGTTTAAAACCACCAAGGAAATGACCAATTTTTCTTTTTGTGTCAATGATTTAACTAAATGTACACATTTTAGGCCTCTTTATTTTACCTTCATAAGATAAAAATGTTTCATCTTCCATTTTTTCATAAAATATAATTATATCTAAATTTCATTAAATAAAATTAAATGAAAATATTAATTGGAATAAAATTTTGATACTCCATTTAATTAATAGAGTCATTTTCATACATTTTTTTATTTCTAGACGATATCACTGTATCGATCTTGCTAACAATCATTATAATAAATATCAAAAATAATATGATCATTGAACAAATGATCATAAAATATCATTTATGTTGTGTTGATCCATTACTTTGTGATTAGTGGATCATTACACCCGTTAATGGATTAAAGACACTATCACATGATTTTCAAACAGTTATTCATACTATACTTGTAATTATTGCGAGTTAACAATGGTTAATGTTATTTTTTATAACATAATTTGGTTTATTGGGAATATCTATAATGTTTTTTATTCTAGGCCTCCCACAACTGTGTTTTTCATTTTTAAAATCATTATATTTTCAATTATAGTCATTCTTAAATGGATTTTCCATGGTTTTAGGATTAAAGAAATCCAAAAAGGTTTCTTTTGGTGCCATAGAATAATATATTTTACAAATAAATTAAAACATAGTGGAAATTAATAATCACATTAATTAAATTATGAAACATTCATATCAATGAGTAACATATTTGGTTTTACTTTTGACTGCCACGCTCCTTCAAATAATGCATTTGAAGCTACCTATATTACATTAGGTTATTATCATATTATTCCTTATAATATAATAATAAGAAATAGTTAAAACCCATATAAATATAATGTAGAATACCCATCCATTAAAATATACATATTAAATAATTCCAATGATTAAATTTCAAATTGTCATAGTAAGAAAGCATGAAAAAAAATTAGGTCTAAATTTATTTTAGATTAGACATATTAACTTCTTATTTTATTATATGTTATTAAAGACACCCTCAATATTACCCTTAAAAATTATATTTATCAAAGAAAATATAAGTCAAAATTTAATAGGGAATGGAAACCTAAGAAAGCAAATAATGATAAAAATATATAAGGGGTAATAAATAATTGATATCCTTAGGTAAAAATTGATAATAAAAAATAAAACCAGAAATAAGAAAGTATAAAATGAACTTGTAGACCATGGGGAATTATCAATTATCCATACAAAAAGGATTATGATCATCACCTCAACAAAAAAAATTATAAACATAATATAAATGTGTGGAATCATAATACAATAATCTCAACTCCCGGATAAAATATATAATATTGTACTATAAATATTTACATAGTTAATTTATAATTAATTTAAGGTTAACCATAAAAAATTTCATACCATTGAGTACTAGGAAAAAATGGAATATAAAATACATCACTAGGCTAAACTTTAGTGAATTATAATACCAAATTTCTTGAGATATAAATCTTTACTGAATGAATTGGAGGAATATATCATTTTTAGACCACATATAACATAATTAAAACCCAAAAATATCTTCTCTAGATATGAAATATAATATTATTAAATCAATATGATTATAAATAATCAAATAAAATAAATCTATCTGATGAATATTTTTAGAATGAGTAAATAAAAAATAATTAGAATGAATGTGATACTATATATAATTTTTATAATGGGTATAAACTACATTTCTAATATAGATCACAATACACATTTAATTAACCATCATTATAGTAAAATAAAAAGTGGTTTCTTCCACATTGTGGTAAAAAGAAAATTTATAAAAATTTATAATTAAAATATGATTAAATTATATATAATTTTTAAATTATCATGTCAATTTTAGTATTTGGGGAATTGATTTTTATATTATCATGAATAATTAAAAATAATATATTACAAATATGTTCATTTTATCAAAATTTCAAGATATATAATTGATGTCAATGTATATAAAATCGTTTTTATATATCAAATATATAATTATGAAGTAAATTAAAACATTTGTAAATATTATTTTAAATTTTAAATCTGGGGTTCAACATTATACTTGCTAAGGGATGTTTAAGAACAATATTTGACGTGTTTCTATAAATAAGTTATTTGAAGGAAAAATATTGATTACAAATTATTTTATTATCACATTAATACAAATTTTTATTTATTAACCATGAAAATCAATTACAACTAATTCAATACATGATTTTGGTATAAAATAAGTTTTACATTTTAAAACATTGTTTTATAAAAACTATTTCTATTTAGGTTTTCTGTACGAATATTAAAAATTATTTGAATCACTTGCAAGAATTGAATAATTTATAAGGGATTATATATTTTTGTATATATTATTTAAATTATGTAATAATTCTCAATTTATAGTCATATTGTTTACTGACCGGTGTAAAAATTTGGTCACCAAGATAAGGGATAAAATTGACTATAAAGGGGATTAACTATGGCATAATGCATTAAATATCATTAAATAAATTCCTAAATAAAATTATTTTAGTGGATATAAAAATTTTCATATACTATCTCTAAAGCCATTTACATTTTGATAACTTTATAATTTAAATAGAGATATATTAATTTAATATCTAGAGTATTTACAACAATGTGATTCCTCCCGCTTAAAAATGTGACCCTCTAATTCTCATATATTCAGACAACATGAGAACCTTATACAGAACATGAAATAATAAAATTAAATTAAAAACCCATACATCAAATATTTTTTATTCATACCAATATAATGATATATGAATCCCTAATTTCCCTTTCAAATGAGATAATCTATAGAAGATATATATATTTTTTCAATGACCAATCATGTTTTAATGTTAAAAAAACATCCACCGAATCTACTATAACCATATTATTATCTAGAAATTATTATCTTTACTAATATATTTATTATGTAAATGGTAAAACTATTTACTATGTCCACTCTATCTATTAGAAAATGATAATTTCACTCATTCTTATGTGTGGACTACAGTCTCCAAAAAGTGACCCATTTAATTTTTATCATAATGTCACATTAATGTTGGTAGAAACGGATTTAATAGACATATATGAAATTTTGGAAATATTTTTTCTTTAATAATGATAATATATATTATCTACATTTATACACTCCCATGGTTTGGAAACTCAGAACATCATGTATGTGTACATGTGGACTAAATGTTTATGCGAGGCGATGTTATTAAATGTTCATAACATTATTTGATAATTTTTTACTATATTTTATTTAATTTATAAATATGATAATTATTATATTATTAAAATCCTATAAGTTATGAAGAAAATACCATAGTGTAATGGATTGAGCAATTAAATGAATACATTTATGAGAAATAGAATAGTTAACACCTGAATAATTGATCTTAAAAAAAATTTAATACTAAAAGTGAAAAATATTGTCATAAGTAAATATTTTCAATATGGGTAAATATTATTCTCTATGTAATATAAATGAATAATTAATATATTTGTATTTTGAATTATTATTGAATTTATCTATGAAGGTGACAATTGAAGTTAATGTTATATTTCATAATGTAATTTCAATATGGGAATTTTTTTGTTTAAATTTCTATTGGAGAATTTCAATATTCATTATCACTCTATCAACATCTATTATTTTATTTTCCTGTAATTTTTACGGTTTTAATTTATTAATTCAATTTTAATCTATGATGGTACTAAAAAAACCAAGATAAGTTCTTTTTTAGAATGCTCAATTATTTGACTTCTTTGATAGAAAAACATTTTCCTCAATATCCATGTTATTCAAATGAATTTATATAAATCTTATCTATATATTAAAATATTAAAAATTTATGTTTTAATAAATTATAAAATTTATACCAATTAATAAAAGGCATTTATTCTATAAATTTTCATACAACTCACTTGTAACATTTTTAGAAATGTGCAGAAAGAATGATTTTAAAATTTGTTTCATGATCGTGTTTATATATTCATCAATAAATTTACTCATTATAATACATACTATGAATGTTTTCATATTTATTTAAGAATATTTTATTACTATTATTCTATTAAAATTTAGTATTGTAATGTTTTCCAATGTTACATATATTTATCCTTTTTGAACAAGATAATAATTCACGCGTTTATTACATTTTTTTTGTTTTTTAATATTATAAATAATTATTGAATATAAATGTTGTTAATTCCTATAAACGAAAGCAATTTCTATATAGAAAAATTCTAGTTATTGCATTGGGAAAATATTCCATAGTGGGAATAGAACAAAAAAAATGTTTGTTTAGTGATTACGCAACCATCCCATAGGGAAAAACAAATGGGACTAAATATTCAAACATATTGACTCACTAGAGGGATATTATTTGGATATTTCACATGATTCATTATAAAGTTTAATGAAATATTTTACTATTTTTTATATATCACTCATGATCTCAATATTTAATAAATTGTATACTAATTATTATTTATTGTGTGAATTGAAATATAATCTCTATAAATCCTATTTTATTCTCTAGGGAAATATTGACAATTATTATTAATTGATTTAATAATAATTCATATTGACTGATATTTTATATTGGATATCCACATTCAAAATTCAATTAATTTTTTTTATTATGTGTATTGTCTGTTATAGACATTAAATGTCGCAAATCAGAATTATGTGGAAAACCCAAATGGGTGTCAATTAGTTTATAAAAGCTAATAAGATGAATATTTATTTGTTAATAATCCCTTCTGGAAGGTAATATATATTTTTTGAGCAGCAATAATGGTATGTAATATTTTATATATGAGAGGCCTTGATGGTTTATATTATATATTGGTGGAGATGTTATGAATGTTTTATATTTTTTCTGAAAATATTCATCCAACAATTATAATATAATATATTTTATTCAATGTTATTAAATTATTATACATTGGTTAATTTTTGGATCATGTTATTTTTTAAATGGTATAAGTATTGATTATTCCCTCTTCTGTATTTTTTATCATTTAAATATTCAATATTTATCCTGATGTATGTAACCCTTGTGAGGAATTTGATATCAAAAACATTTATTTATTCTTTTACCAATAGAACTAAAAATATATATTTTAATGATTAAAATTATATAAAATAAGAAATTATAATGTTCTTATGAATTCTAACAATTATTATTTATTTTATAAGTTCTCTAATCAAAATATACATGTATATTGTATTCTATAACTCCAACAATGTTTGATCCTCTAGTATGTGATCCATTTTTTATTTGAAATTTTAATAAAAAAATATTTATCCCTTGGTTGTTGGAGTTAGGTTTGATATATATGGTGTCCCATATAAGTCTTTTTGGAACTATATTTTTGAATACCATATCTAGAAAAATAATTATCATCAACCCATATAATTATAAAGAAAATATTAAGTTATTTTTATACTATAGATTTATATTCATCATAACTTTAGCTAATTATATGTGTATTAATGTTTAGATATGACACGTAAAAAATTAAGCAATTTCATTTCTACACCTATAATTGTTGTATAGATTTTAATATTGAGAAACTCACTGTTAATGTTTTTATAAAGGGGATGATTTTGGATATGTTGCAGTATTCAACTCTAGATATAACCAAAAATTATATCCATGTTCAAAAACATTATTCTTCATTGTAATGAGAAAAGAAGAAAAAATATTTCATTTGGAATAATGATTCATCCTTCAGCATATTGATTAATTCATTGGTAGCTAATTAATTGATCATTTTCCTCGAAAATATATTAAATTATTTGGTATGTAAATAGAGTGTTAATGTTTTTATGGGGGTGTATTGTTTAATAGGAAATTCCTTTCAATGGTATTTACTGTTTCAAAATACTATTGATTTGGAATAAATAGATATCATGGAATTAATGATGTTTAATGTGAAAATGTTTGTGAAATATTTTCCTTGTGAGTATAGAGATAATTATGAATAATAATTTCTACATATTAAAATTAATGAAGAAGAATGTGATTTTGAATAAGAGTCTAAAATTACTATATTATCAAGGATTACTAATTACTATATACATAATTTAAAAATGAATAATGAATTATTCATTGTTTTCATTAAGACAAATATAAAAAGGGAACAAGTTTAACAAAAAGTTTAATTATATGATGTAATATTATCAAGTACCATCATTATATAAAATGAATATTCTAGGTCTTAAATATTAAAAATAAATTTTTAAATGAATAATATGGATGAGAACATAGATAATATGAATTTCTAAAAAAGATGAATTGTAGGGTGGAACTTTTTATAAGAAATAAATTCGCATAGAAACCCAAAATCACATGATAAAATGAAAAAATAATTAGTTAAATTCGTGATAATAATGAATATAAGGATTTAATTTTCATGTAAATTAAATAATTCACTGAAATCAAAATATTCATATGAAAGGATATAGGGAATTATTTGAACAAATTTCCCTAACAAAAATATTCTGTTACTGAGAATAGATCAACAGTTAATGTCTAGATTATATGAATAATTTAGTTTTTTTAAAGATACGAAATATTTGATAAGGGGTATATTGTTCGAAAAATCAATTTTAGGCAATGATTTATTTTCTTGTTATCATAAACACATTTATATCATTCTGATTTTCTAGGAATATTAAAATATCTAGAACCATGATAAATGAGTTTCCAATAAAGGCAACCAATAAAAATATAATTATAAAAATGATATTTCAATCTTCCCACATTATGCAAGAATTAGATACCTTAATTTACAACATGAAAATCATCCCAACGGTTGACCTTGACATAACTGGGGTTATAACTTTTCTTTTAACGCATGCTGTAGAAATTATTTAAAAGGTTAAAATTTAAGATTTATAACGGTAGTGATGGATTATTTTAATATTGATGTGATAATTCATTATCAGGATTCAGTATGATACCAAATCCATTGGAACACCTTAATTATATCCTTATTGAAGAATATATAACATAATATATGAATGGGAATGCAAACCTAAAAATTAATAATGTTCATATTTTACATGAAAACACTAATATATTTGGTAAATAAAATTGTATAGACACATCTATGTGTGATGTTGATTTTTCTATTAAACTCATCCCCAACGCTAGAAAAATATATATGGGTCACTATAGAATTACCCCAGTGGAACTGATGGAGGTAAATAAAAAACAACATCAGTTCTGTAAAAGGATTCATTCTCCATATAGTTTCACTATATGAAGCCAATTATTTTTTTAAAAAATAATTAACTTTTCTTTGATGTTATGAATACTTTATGGGGTCAACATTGACATTATACTAATGTAAAAGCATTATTTGTCTATCCTTTTTTAGCTTTTTTAGGATTTAACTAAACAAAAGTTTTTTTGAAATATAAATCCAAATTAAAGGTATTATTTAAAATGTGTTAACTAAGATTATATATCAAATATGATATATAAATGAGGTAAAAAATTTATTAGATTGCATTGTTTTAATTTGGATTGACAAACACAACATATATATTTATAGATCCGGTGAATGAGGTATTCAAATATTATCATGGTAATATGTTTTATGGTATATATTTATGATATATTTGTATACTATAAATTATATGACTATTATAAAAATAAATATTTATTCACCACACAGATAATAATAGAAGATGAGTTATAAGTGAAATTTATAATGTGCAAATTTGAACACTATGAGGTTTCTATTTTGGTCTATATTATCTTTATATATGTGATATCTGTTGATTATTTAATGATAATAGTGGTAAAATAATTTCCCAATATGATGAGTATAACGAATATATATCATTTTCTTAATTTAGTAAGTTACTACAAGATATTTTCCTATATATTTACTTATTAGATAACACGCAAACAAAGAAAACACAATAAAGTGTTTATATTGTATGGACAAAAAATGCACATTATTTTTTGAATTTGAATAATTTATTGGTTAGTGCACTGATATTATAATTGCCAATGAGAAATGTGTTGATTTTTTAAATAAAGGGATACATTTAAGAAATCATATAGATGTGTCAGATTTAAAATGAACGATTTTATACTAATTCAGCGATGATGATAAAACCATGTTTAGAATATTCTCATCTATAATCTTCAAAAAGAAGGTGTGATATTTTACTTAAATATATGAGGAATATCTTAATGTAGATAAATTTAAAATATATATATGGAAAATAAGATATTTAAATATATATTCTATTAGATATATCTAGAAATAAGGATAACAATATTGTTCAAACAACATAGGGACAATGATTTCTCTCAAAACTACAACATTGATTAATAAATCAAGATGGAAAAATAATTGAGTTAGAAGTATTGTTGATATAGGACCCATATGGGGATTATAAATATTATTATAGTAATTGATTAATTAATGATGTTATAGGATTTATTATTGAAGGGAATACATCCATCCATTTACACTGGATTCCCAAGAAATCTTTAATAGGGAAGATACAAAGTTCTTATATTAATAAAATAATTACAAAAAATGAAATGTCTAAAATATTGGAAAGTTTAAGGAATTATTTATGGATATGATATAATAAAATTTAGAAATAGGATTTTCTTTCTTGTCATAACTATGTAGAGGATGGAATTACATGAAGAATCACATATCTAATATATTTATATACCATTTGGTATTATGATGATATATAATGAATTAATGGAAAAAATGTAGTACAATATGATGTGAGAATATTTTTGTCATATATCAAGGTTGATGGATTTTTCTTATGTAATTGATGAGATATATCATATTAATGGATTCTTGCAACCACTTCCCTATCATATGTTAACAATAAATGATATTATAGAAGGCATTTTCCCACGATATCCAATAATACTATGAAGAATTATTCTACATGTGTTATCATGTATAATCATACATGAATAACTTAGTTTTTATCATTAATTAAGGACCCAAATCCTGATAAATTTTCTCTAAACTATATTAATGAAATTTTTAACACATGACATTGCGCCAATTTCAACTGAATTAGATAATAACCCATGGTTCCCATAGATATTTTGGAAGAGTCTTGAATATTATATCAGTAATGATATCAATTTGTTCACTACCTGTCATCATAATACTAATGAATATCCTAAAAGTAATATTAGATAATTAAAAGGATTTATAATATCACGCTAACCTAACTTTATAAATTTATAGTTTCAGTATTTTCCTTCAATAAAATTCACAAAAATTTACTGATTGCTGTTCCAAATTCAAATAGATGTATATAAAGCATTATGTGGTAGGAGAATATATACTCTAACTAAGGGGTATAAATTTTGGTAAATGACTATGGTAGGCCCCAATCACATAGTGGATGAAAATTAATTTTATATATTTCTCAAAACCATTTTATCAAATCTCTATGTCTTTATAATAGTTATTCGGATAAGAAAATGATAGATTTGGGATTAAGGATATTCTCTAATAATAGAATATAAAACCTTACTATTATTAATCATTAATTTTTCTAAGGAATTTTTTTATGGACTACGATTAAGCTATACCACTTAAACCACTCTAATTTTCACAATTTCAACGATGTTTTGTTATCGAGGAATGTATATGTGTGATCCAACAAACATAACAACCAATGAGGATATTTATCTGGAACATGAATTATATAATAATGAAGATTTTATTTTTATTATTATCTTTATAACTAATGTGTCTCGATGTAAAATTAATCAAATAGTGAGTGAAATCTCTAGATAAAAGAGGTTAGAAGAGAAAACATGGGTATTATAGGAATTAATAATAATTTATTTCTCGTATTTTTTATAAATTAGAATATAAAATATTTTGATTAAAAAGTATAATAGTTGGGGATAATGTAGTAACAGAAATTAAAATAATCAAATGTTTATGACACAATCAAGCCCTGTCTATAAAATTAATAAAAATATAAATGAGAATGTAAGGAATTGCAATGGTTTTTACAATTTCAGGAATGAATCACACCACACATATATATTTCAACCAAAGAGAAGAATGTTTTTGAAAACCCAGACAACCACATTGAGTCTATAATTATAACATACTTCATTGATAAAGCATCTTCCACTTGATTGGATTCTCTATAAACATGTGACACTATTATGTTGAGACGTCTAGTTTCCTGAATAAATTTAATCCAATGAGGAGAACTCTACATGGAACATCCATTGTACTTTTCCAAAAATATTCATGGCTATTTTGGATTATAAATCAATCAAATGAAAATAACATACATGGAATAAACATGTTAGAAAAACTATTTCATAGACTATAGTTCAACCTCATATGTAGTGCTATTTCTAAAAAAGTGAAAAAAGATTCATTCGACCAAGAAATGACACATATAAAGAACACCTCCACACCCCTAGGGTCTTAGTTCATTGGAAGACACACTATCAACATTGTATATGATCTATTTAAGGATATGTGGTATCCAATAGATATACATCAACAGTAGTGGTCTTCATTCATTACAATTCTCACCCAGAAACATCATTGTCTTAAGATCAAAGAAATAATAATACATAGAAACTGTTTGAATTATGGATATAGTGAAGAAATATCGATGCATTTTAATGATTCTAGAATGAGAATATAGAGGATGATAGTTGATAATCAGATCATTCTATGATCTTGATGTGACTATAATTGCAACTGAGGAAGAACAATTTGAAAGAATTCCTAAAATATGACCTTTTATCTTGAAACCTCTAAAACATTGAATGAATCGACCAGTAGATTATTATTTAGAATTCACAACCATGATGTAACAATAATGGGGCTGAAGAGTTCCATAATGTCATTAGATAATACATATATTATTTTCACTATGAAAATGAAGTTTCATTTGGCAGTAAAAAATATTTTCAAAAGGTAGAAAATCATAGAAACATTTCATAGCATTGGTCTCTTCAAAATTATATATATTTTATCAAAAGAAATGAAGGAAAAACATTGAATAAACCTACCAAGTCAAACTAATTTGATTTCATGTTGTCAACAACTAAACCACCCATCCAATTCACAATGAAAATGATAATAATATTTGGAATAGTATTTCCATTTGAAATTAAGCTAAAATACCTAATAAAGATTGAATTATCCTTCTTGGATATTAGAGTGATAAGGATATAGTTGAGTCTATAAGTCATATATGAAAGACTAAAGAAATACCTCACAATCATTTCTCACTACATCATGCATTTTTACACATTAGAATATAAATAACATATTCCCATCAGGTTCATGTTTAAAATAAATATTAATACTGAAGATATCCTTCCTTTTTATCTATTATGATAGATGAAAAATGATTCACTTGATCTGAGGATAATCAATGAAAACTGGGAAACTGTCAAATATTTTAGATTTTTTTCAGTTCTGTCATCACAGTAGATCTCAATAAAGTAATCAACAATTGTTGTGGAGATATCATTTTCAAAATTAAAGAGACACCCATTAATGGTTATAATGTTATTTTCTCTTTGGATTATTTTTTATTTTTGTATATGATGAATAATTAAGATGTTACGATCACTATCTCCAAGACATATAATATTATAATGATTTCTGGTTAGCCTATACTTAATGAAAAAGAGCTCATTCAATTTGTAATTATCATGAGATTCTTCCCTATATGGATTAACTTTATTATATATTTAGACTTGGTAATAATCTAGGTTCATTACCCATGTTTTAATAACATTTTCAATCATGGAAAATGATTTCTTTCTCTATTACATTAAGAAAATCACAATTATTTCTATCCTTCCATCCAATATTTGTAGTTGGATTCCAAGTGAGGCCATATTCCAAGCCTCTATGAATATTTCCCTACTAATAGGTGTAGCAAGACATACATTGTTGAATATGAAGGTAATAGGTTCTAACTTATTAATATTTGTATACAAAACCATCATGATATAGTACCGATTAGTGAAAAATTTGAGAAAAAAATCCAATGATTTTGTTTGCAGTAGTCAAGTAGCAGATATTAAAATTGTATTTGAATAGTTAAATTCCATTCCCTCCATTAGAGGTATATATACTACTTGTTAACATAACTACATAGATTTTGACATTCACATGATTTTATTGAAAAATACATTATCATACACCCTATGAGGAAATAATGTAGAAGTCAAATCCATTTTCCTTATAATTTATCCGCATAATATTAATGTCACAAAAAAATATTCATTTATTTCTCAGGTTATCATATATTTCTCTTAGATACCTCCAATGATATCTTGTCTATATGTAAGAATTTTTGGCATATATGACATATACAGTGGCATCAAATCCAAGTAGGGAGAGGCCAACTAATCCATTGTGGGAACCATTTAAGAAAATTTAAATCTGATTGTTTTCATATTTAAACACCAATATATGATCATTATCATTGTAATATATATATTTAGAAACAAAGTATTCTCTAATAAGGGCCCAATTAATTTACATCTACTTATAGAACACCATTTTTTGGTTTAGCTGTCAAATATTGGGGTTTTTATGCCACATCAATGTTTTTATGTTCTATGATAATATGGTATTCCATATATCTTTACAATTTTATAATATAAGTCATTTTGTCTAATATATTTTCCTCTAGTTCAAGGCCCTCATTTATGCGGCATCTCCAACCTTCGTTATTTCTCTATTTTTCATTTTATATTTTTTCCTTTAGGGGTTGAAATCGTTATTATGTCATTATTTTTTATATGGGACATGTTTATATCCTTATTTAATTTAGATTGTTTCACATCATCAGAATCATTGGGCCAAAAATTATTTTGAGAGTAGTCGAATTGTTGTGGGATGGCACTATTTTAGTGGGATCATCATCAGAAAGCATCCTTTTAGGAATATATGTTGGAGAAAACTAGTATGAATGGGATCATGAAATATAGTTTTTTCCATGATGTTAATATATATGGTTTGAAACAAGGCTTCTCACTATTGAGTTTTTGTGAGGATCCATTTCTATATTTGATGCTACATAAACCGTAACAGGATGAATTTAATCATCTTTTGGTTTGATGATCATTTTAGGTTCCCTATAAAATTATTTCTAGATGAGGATGAAGCATTAGTGTTAAATTATATAACTGGATTAATCTATTTCTAACTTGAGGATGTAGTAAAAATACTTTTAACGATAAAAGGATCCCCCTAAAACATCATTGAAACAACATCCATTCTAGAGTAATGAGGAATAGAACAAACCTCCATGGGATCAATCTCAAGCTTCATCTATATTAATTTTTCCATTTTATTATATTCTAAAAATAACATCATCACTAAATGGAGTTCCATATTTCTATGAATATGTCGTTTTCAAAGTTTCCCCAAATTGAAAAAATCTACTGAGGCAAGTAGTGTCATCATCGAGTTCCATTGTTTCTTATTTTAGAAGTGGATGAGCATTTGTATTAGAGGCATTAATAGTTTGGGGATTCCACCCACCATCATTAAAATTCACATGTATTCCATTCTTTTCCCAAAAATAATTTTGATCAAGGACATCAATACAGTTTAAATCAGGCATTAGATCCTTCCCTATTCCCCTTTTGAAAAGTGAACTTTCGTGTATCTAAAATTTACTAATGTTATATTTCGTATCTCTATAACATTCAGATGATGGGTGACCAAATTATTTTCATTTTATAGTAAATTTTGTCTTCTTATCTTTCTGAATTTCAATTTTGATGATTTCATCATCGGTTGTTTGAATATCCTCCTCAATAAGTGTGTAACACATATCCCCTTCTGCCAAAACATTGGAATAGTGACCAATTCTCTAATTGATCATTTTTATATCCATTTAGATATATGTATAGATAGGGGAGGATATGTATCATTGAATTTACAAATTCTACGATATCCAATTCACCACTCAAATCCTAATCTGAACCAGTATATGGGTTTTCCTAACATTATATGGATCATAATTTTGATCCGAGTATTGAATTAAAAGGAAAATTGGATTCAAGGGGACATATCCAACACTCCATTCTCTCATATTGAATTTGTCATAGGGAAAAATATTTGTTAATAGCCTCATCCCCTAATAATTATCCTCTATTCATTGAAACCCAATATTGAAATGATCCTCTAGCTAATGTCATTGATGTTCCATAACCACTGCCCATTCAATGTGTGAACCTTAGAAAAAATGGTGTGCCTGTAAAAACTAAACCATTCACCGATGGAATCATGATTAACCAAACATGATCCGTGAACACATTCTTTATGACCCTACTAAGGGATGGAATATTTATGTTAGAGAATGTAAGATTGGTATTCAGTTTAACAAAATCCCCAATATTCGTATTCAGTTTAGACACCATAAGAAAATCATTCATGCCTGATTTCTTGATTGAATGAAATATAATAAGTGTATGTGACAAAATATCTTCGACTACTCTATACTCAAGATCAGTACAAAGAGATAAGAGGCATTTTTTCGGTCAAAGAACACTCTTCCCAGGTGTTCTCCCATTGTTCCCTCATCTATCCAATAGTGATTCAATTATAGTATGTATGTTTTTTATTTCTAAACAATATCATAATTCACAATACAATACATTATCATTATAGTATGATAAAAATATATTTATTCATGATTTTATTTAAAATATAAATATAGTTTTTTTAATTTCAATATGATAAAATTAACATCATTTTTTAATACCGGATGTCAGAATTTTATTATGATGATTGATTGGGATTTTTCTAAAATTTATTATATTTTATAGAATAATAAAAACTAAATCTTTATTAATACATTTTCAATTTTATAACATTTTTATTGTATAAAAACAATATCATATTATGTATGTAACGACCCGAGAAACTATGTTTTGAGTAATGACAAGTTTGTTTTACAATGCCACCCATTAAGTGAACCAACAATCATCCTATAAGATAATAATAATAATAAAATAGAAAAATGAATAAAATGAATGAAAGGCCCTTTTATTCAAATGAGTAATATCTCAGTGACTTCAACTCACACTGATCAAACAAGAAGTAAAGCTAACCAAAAATATCAATTAAAAAACCAGATTACAATTATAGGGATACAGCTTAAAACCACCAGGACCCCATGAAGGAGGTAAGGGGTTTTGGAATCCATCAGAATTAACACGAGGATGGCCGAATCCACTGTAACTGTGCTGAGTACCAAATGAATCACATGAACCATCTCTTCTTTTTCTCCTTCAGCCACCTTGATTGAGGGACACCACGAGACCAGACTTTTTATAAGAACACTAATTCGACCGTTGGACCCTAATGGCTATAAATATAACCGTCGGCTCCCCCATGATTCTCCTATCCACTAATGTTTTATTTTGGACCGTTGAAGAAAATCGTTTTTTACCCCCGAAAATTTTGAAAAGTTAATTGTGTAATTTTCATTAATATTTAATGAGTGACATCTATAATAGTATAATTAATTTATTGCTTGTTTTCCCAAAAGTTGAATGATATTTTGTATTTCAAAATGGGGAGAATTAATATTTTTTTCCACTATTTTCTATACATGTTTTTAACCTGAACAATTAAAATTTTATTTTGTAATTATGTTTAATCTGATGGGTTTTTACTTTGTCTAAGAAAATTTGTACATAAACTCTTGAGTTATATATATATATTGCCTAAAACCTTAAATTAAATGTATTACATATATCTCTAAATTAAATATAAGTAATAATATTAATGTGAATGTTTATAATTTGAATTAACAGTTTTGGAAACTATGTCAAATTATGATTTAATTTACTTATGTATTTCATAATGATAATATTTATATCAACACACACTTATGTGTGAAAATAATTATAAATGTAGTTATGTTTAATGTTTAATTGTATTAATAATATTAATCTTTAATTAAATAAATTAAGAGAATTAGTTAATAAAGGAAATTAATATATATATATATATATAATAATATGTTTTGATTAATTAATGTAATTTTGTATTAAATAAACCATTGACCAATAACTATCTTAAATACTAAATGTTATATCAATAATTGACTATTAATAATAAAAACCTTGTTATAATAAGTTAATAGAAAATTAATAAAACAAATTTGTTTTTTTAAAACGAAAGCCGCATTTGTTTTACACAGCAGCAGCCCGGAGTCGCCCGATCCATCACCTCAAATAACGACCATCCATTTTTTTAAGATGTGCTGCTTCTGAGTCATCCGATCAACTCCCTTCTTATCCCAGCCGTTCCTTCTTTCTCTAGTTTTTTTCTTCCCCTACGACCTTCTTCTCCCTCGCATTGTTGTACAAGTAGGTTAGGCGGCGTTGTTTTCTTCTCTAGGCCGGTGAGTGGACCTGATTTTCTCCCTATTTTCCATGGGTTGACACTGAATCCCCTCGGATACCCGCTCCATGCAATGTTGAGTCCTCTGTTTTTCTTTTTTCTAAACCTCGGTTTGAACCGAAGGCTGGAGAGTTTTTCACCCCAACTCCTTGGATCTCTGACCAGCGAACTGGCCTCGTTGCTACTTTGTCTTCCTCTCCTCCTCTCCAAACAGGTAATGGAAATCCTTGATTTTTGTTTCATTCTCTCCAGTTTTGATACCCATTTTTTATATTCTCTACGTATATATGTGTATATATAAAAATATATATATATACAAAAGGTCATAAGAACTATATCTCACCATTTTACTCTTTCTCTTTTGAGAAACGAATGAAGGTAAGATCTCGTTTTAAATTTCTCCTTTTTTGGTGGATCTACATGGTCATATACAATTCATACTCAAGTGTATATAAATATACATAAAGGTTTTAAGAACTGGCTACCACTGTTATCCTCTTCCAGATCTCAACCGGTTTCAAGGATGTTTTTATTGGGGGGTTTCATTTAATTCGGTTTTAATGATATACACCTTGTGTGTAAATATATATATATATATATTCATATATATATATAGATGATACATGCATATGTATACCTTTCTTTCACATGTATATAACCCTTGTTTTATTCTACCCTATAAAAAATGGAGTTTGCGGGTAATTTTATAAACATGTAAGATTATACAAATATATGAAGCATATAGATATATACATACATGTAATTATATAATATGTACAAGTATATCTATATGCGAATATGAGGACAAGCTTATTTATTTCATTTAAAATTTACCGCAATATAACATCAAGATTTATTACAAATTATATGTACCCTTTAAGATTATTACTTCAAGAACAATACCCAAAACTATTTATATACTTGTTCAAATGTATGATGAAGTTTAAGGGTTAGTTTGATATCAAAAAAATTCTTTCAATTGAAAATTTTCATTTACCACCATTCTTGATAAATCATGATTTTGTTTTGTGAAGATGGGTAGTGTAAATTCCTTAAATATTTACAAGTGTATATACATGTATTCATATATATGTACTCATATTTATGGATCAACCATGTAGCATGCAATACTGATTTTATCCCAATAAGGGTTTTATGAAAATTATGTTCACTTTTTTATGTAAAAGAACACCACTCGTTTTTTCCAAACATTAATTTTGATTAATGTATAACATCGGAAATATTATTGATTATGGTTTAAAATTGTAATCCCATGCACAAGTGTATACGCACCTAAATTTATATATATATAGGTATATATAACCATGTATCAATATGTTGTCTTCAAATAAAAGTTCTTCATATGATGTTTGCAAACTTTTCAAAGGAAATGTCATTTTATTCAAAGTGGAAATGAGTTTTTACACAAATGTATATTTAATCATACAGTTTGCATACATATATACATGACTTCCCAAGATGAACCAAATCGCACACTTTATATCCCAAACTATTTGTATATTCACACAGTTTTAATTAAACACCCACAATACCAATTTATCATCATGTGTATTAGTTATGAACGACCTTGTTTTAACTTGGTATTATGATGCTTTGGAATTTTAAAGAGTTTATGTTCATTTCTTTAAAACCCATGTTTTCAATTGTTAATATAATTCCTTATGTGTACGGATTTTTAGCATGCATGTCTTAGTTTTATTAATTATTGAGTTGTCTTCAAGTTATGAATATGTATGTGAAAAGGGGGTGTGATTATGAATGTATGAATGAAACCCTATGAATGAATGACTTTTTCAAACTATGTGGGGGATGTATTGGACTTAAATGTGACGGGTGCACCTGGAATTATATAGCATATTATGAATGATGTGACGGGTGCGCCCGGAATTATACAGTGCTCAAATGCATTGGGTAAAGTATGAGTCTCATGAGACGTTATGTACGATGGTCTTGGCAGTTAGCCTTGGCTTCTGCTACCATGGAATAGGGATTAACTATTAGCCTTGACCCGTTAATTATGTTTTATAGTCTTGACGCAAGGTCTTAACAAAGTCCAACATTATACATTCCCTCTGCATGTGACGATAATTGGTCAACAAAGGGTTAGTTCAACTAATAGGACATCCCCTAGTTGAAAATTACCTTGATTATGAAGATGTAATTATGTGATAAGAACTGTATTTCACATGGTAAGTTGTTATAAGAACTGTATGTGCTCATGAATCATGTTATGAATGTTCTCCCTACTTACTCACAGATTTAATTTAGAACTAAAGTAACCATGGTTGAATATTTTGCATTATCTATTCTACATGAGTTGCGCTCTGTGATCATGTTTACTTTAAAGTTTATTTTAACTACGTAATTCTTCCCTGTGCAGGTGGTTTTCAAAAATATTGGATTTCATGTTTTAAGAAAAGTTAATGCTTTGTTTTTAGCGAAGTGTTTTATTATCTTCAAAAAGGTCTACTTTGAGAAATAGTTTTCTTAAAACGATTTTAAAACCCCTTAATGGGAATATTTTCTCACCCTACGTTTTTATTTTATATTTATCAAGCATGGTTTGTACTAATGAAGTTTATCAGAAGTAGATGGTTTCCCAGAATCCTGAGCCTAGCGATATTCTATAGTAATGGTACATAATATATAATTTTCAAATGTTATAATGAAATGTTAGTATATCATGTCTCATAAGGCACCCGGGGATCAGGGTCGCTACAGTTGGTATCAGATGATGGGTTCAGGCAACTCTAGAAAACTTGATGGTATGAATGTATTACTGTGATTGACTAAGTATAAATGTTATAACATTCAGATGGCTGATGAAAATGTACCTACCGACCTACTTTCACTTCCTACAGAGGCTCTACAGAACATTGTATCTCTACCTAGCCATGCGAACTTTCTAAATTACGCCCGAATTCGCATGACATGTAAGCACCTATATGACGTGTCAAACTCGCATATGGTGCTTAGTCTTCACCGGGGATTGGGAATGGATTATCTCATAATGATGAAGACCCAATTTCCCTCTTATGCACTTCGGGGAAAGTATCACGAGGGACTCTTGCGAGTGTTCACAAATAGTGAAAAATTTGTCACGATGTTTGATAACCCCTTACAAGAAGCTACTACTACTGGAGACCTCTGAGCAGCTTACCTATGCTAGATTTTTCACTACGGCTTCTGGGGCTAGTAAATGGACCTTGGAGTGTTGGAAGATGAGTCCACCCGATTTTCTCTTAGGAAATAGGAGTATACTGATGTTTCCCAACTCCATACCCCTCACACTAAACTCAAGAGGCATCATAGATGTTCCCATGATTTTACTCCTGTCTGTTCAGCCTGATTGTGGTTTGAAGAGTTAGGGTGGTTTTCCACTCTTTGTGGTGTACGTTTAGTAAACTTAGGCTTTGTCATGTAAACATTTTTATAAATGAAAGTTTCATGTTTCCTTTCCTGCCTCTACCTTATCAGTGTTGTTAAGAGTTTCATTTTGAATGTTTTTTTTTCAGATGGCTGGCCAAACGAACATCTCATCACTACCCGATGAGTAAGTAGAGGTTATCATGATCAGGGCATGCACGGTGGATTATCCATCCTTTCTCCACCTGCAAGGGTCTTTCCAACGTCTTCTCGATCTAGCAAACAGTCCTACGATTCTTTATTTGTGTCAAGAGGATGATCGTGTTTTTAACCTCATCTCCACTGCTCAACTCTCCTAATATAGGTGAAGGGGAAGGTACTATGAAGGAATCTTCCAGTTTTTTACTATGGCACAGAACTTCTCTTCCAGAGCGTGCTTCCTCGTAGCTTCCCTGGATGGCGACCTTAGCGCAGCCTATATGTTCCAGGTCTTGAATTTCAGACTCCTCAATCGCATCATTCCCCTCGATTACCTCGAGTGTGATGTATCCTGGAGAGTTATCAGGGAGTTTATCTACTTGGGCGTTTCTGAGATTTTCACCACACGAGCCTCCCTTTGGAAACCCGTCTGCTGTACGCACGAGCAGGAGTTCAAGACATACTATTCAAAGTGAATCTGGGATAGCGAAATGGAAGAACTATATGCCAACTTTGTTATTCTGTTAACAGATCTAGATCCATTGTTTCGGTAATGTTATACGTGTGGGGTTTCTGTTTTTTTTTCTTTTTATGAATAGAATTGCGAGGGCACAATGCTTTGAAGGGGGAAGTAATGTAACGACCCGAGAAACCGTGTTTTGAGTAATGACATGTTGGTTTTACAATTCCACCTGTTTAGTGAAAAAATAATCATCTTATAAGATAATAATAATAATACAATAGAAAAACGCATCAAATTAATTAAAGTCCCTTTTATTAAAATGATTAATATCTCGGTTACTACGACTCACAATGACCGAATAAGAAGTTAAGCTAACCAAAAATCCCAATTAAGAAACCCGATTACAATTATAGAGAGACCGCTTAAAACCACCAGGACCCCAAGAAGCCGGTAAGGGTTTTTGGCATCCATCAGAATAAATATGAGGATGGCCGAAGCCACTGCAACCATGATGATCACCAAAGGAATCACACGGACCATCTCCTCTTTCTCTCCTTCAGTCGCCTTGAGTGAGGGACACCACAATACCAGAATTTTTATAAAAACACTAATTCAACTGTTGGACCCTAACAGCTATAAATATAACTGTTGGATCCCCCATGATTCTCCTATCCACTAATTTTTTATTTTGGACCATTGAAGAAAATAGTTGTTTACCACCAAAAGGATCGAAAAGATAATTGTGTAATTTGCTTTAATATTTAAAGAGTGACATCAATAATAGTATTATTAATTTATTTCTTGTTTTCCCAATAGGTGAATTATATTTTGTATGTCAAAACGGTGAGTATTAATATTATTATTTTTCCACTATTTACTATACATGTTTTTTACTTGAACAATTAAACTTTTATTTTGTAATTATGTTGATTCTGATGGGTTTTTACTTTGTATAAGAAAATATGTACTGAAACTCTTGAGTTATATATATATATATATATTGCATCAAACCTTCAATTAAATGTATTATATCTATCTCTAAATTAAATATATGTAATAATATTAATGTGAATGATTATACATTGAATTAACAGTTTTGAAAACTATTTCAAATTATGATTTCATTTACTTATGTGTTTCATAATGATAATATTTATATCAATGCACTCTTATGTGTGAAAATAATTATAAATGTAGTTAAGTTTAATGTTTAATTGTATTAATAATATTAATCTTTAATTACGAATATTAAGATAATTATTTAATAATGGAAATTAAATATATATATATATAATATGTTTTGATTAATAAATGTTTTTTTTGTATTAAATAAACCATTGACCATTGACTATCTTAAAATAATAAAAGTTAGATCAATAATTGACTATTAATAATAAAAACAATGTTATAATAAGTTAATATAAAATTAATTAAACAACTTTGTTTTTTTAACTGAAGCCGCTTTTTTTACACCGCAGCAGCCCGGAGCCACCCTATCCAGCACCTCAAATCGGGACCATCTGTTTTTTTAAGATGCGCTGCTTCTGAGCCATCCGATCAACTCCCTTCTAATCCCAGCTATTCCTTCTTTCTCCGGTTTTCTTGTTCCCCCATGGCCTTCTTCTCCCTCGCACTGCTGTACCTGTAGGTTAGGCGGCACCGTTTTCTTCTCTAGGCCCACGAGTGGACCCGCTTTGCTCCCTCTTTTCCACAAGTTGCCATCGAATCTCCTCGTATACCCGCTCCATGAAAAGTTGAGTCATCTGTTTTTATTTTTTTTAACCCTCAGTTTGCACCGAAGGCCGGAGAGTTTCGCACCCGAGCTCCTTGGATCTCCGACCACCGGACCGGCCTCGTCGTTGCTTCGTCTTCCTCTCCTCCTCTCCGATCAGGTAAGGGAAATCCTTGCTTTCTGTTTCGTTTTCTCCAGTTTTGATACTCTTTTTTTATATGCACTACGGGTATATGTGTACATTTAAAAATATATATATACATAAGGTCGTAAGAACTGTATCTCCCCATTTCACTCTTCCTGTTTTGAGAGACGAATGAAGGTAAGATCACATTTTAAATTACTCATGTTTGGGTGGATATACATGGTCATATACACTTCATACACAAGTTTATATAAATATACATAAAGGCCATAAGAACCGGCTACCACTGTTCTCCTATTCCAGAACTCAACCGGGTTGAAGGAAGTTTTGGGGGGGGGTTTGTTTTAATTCGGTTTTAATGATATACACCTTTTGTGTAAATATATATATGTATTCATATATAAATAGACGATACATGCATATGTACACCTTTCTTTGACATGTATATAACCATGGATTTATTCTTCCCTATAAAAAATGGTGTTTGCGGGTAATTTTATAAACATGTACGATTATACACATATATGAAGCATATGGATATAAATATACATGTAATTATATAAGATGTACATGTACATCTATGTAAGAATATGAGGAAAATCTTATTTATTTCTTTTAAAATTTACCACAATATAACATGAAGATTTATTACAAATTATATTTACCCTGTAATATTATTACATCAAGGACAATACCCAAAACTATTTGTATACATGTTCATATGTATGATGAAGATTAAGGGTTAGTTTGATATGAAAATAATTATTTCAACTGAAAATTTTCATTTATCACCATTCTTGATAAATCATTATTTTTTTTGTGAAGATGGGTAGTGTAAATTCATTAAACGTTTACAATTGTATATACATGTATTCATATATATGTAATCATATTTATAGATCGACCATGTTGCATGAAAGACAGATATTATGCCAATAAGGGTTTTATGAAAATTATGTTCACTTTTTTATGTAAAAGAACCCCACTCAGTTTTGCCAAACATTAATTTTGTTTAATATATAACATGAGAAATATTATTGAGTATGGTTTATTTTTGTAAACCCATGCACACGTGTATACACACCTAAATTTAAATATATATAGTTATATATAACCATGTATCAATATGTTGTCATCAAATACAAGTTCTTCATATGATGTTTGAAAACATTTCAAAGGAAAGGTCATGTTATTCATAGTGCAAATGAATTTTTACACAACTATATATATATATTCATATAGTTTTCATACATATATACATGACTTCCCAAGATGAACCTAATTGCACAATTTATATCCCAAACTGTATGTATATTCACACAGTTTTAATTAATCACCCACAATACCCATTTATCAGCATGTGTATTATTTAATAACGTCCTTGTTTTAACATGTTATTATGATGCTTTGGAATATTAAAGTGTTTATGTTCATTTCCTTAAAACCCATGTTTTCAATTGTTAAGATAATTCCATATCTATTAGGATGTTTAGCATGCATGACTTAGTTTTATTAATGATTGAACTATCTTCAAGTTATGAATATGTTTGTGAAAATGGGGTTTGATTAATATTGTATGAATGAAACCCTATGAATGAAAGACTATGTCAAGATATGTGAGGTATGTTTTGGACTTAAATGTGATGGGTGCACCCGAAATTATATAGTGCAATATGAATGATGTGATGGGTGCGCCCAGAATTATACAGCGCTCCAATGCATAAGGTAAAGTATGAGTCTCATGAGATGTTATGTACGACGGTCTTGGCAGTTAGCCTTGGCTTGTGCTACCAATGAAATGGGATTGGTGGTCATCCTTGACCCATTAAGTATGTTTTACGGTCTTGAAGCAAGGTCTTGACAATGTCCGGCATTATACATTCCGTCTGCGTGTGATGATAATTGGTCAACCGGGGGTTAGTTCAACTAACCGGACATCCCCTATTTGAAAATTCCCTTGACTATGAAAATGTAATTATGTGATAATAACTGTATTTCACGTGGTAAGTTGTTATAAGAACTGTATGCGCTCATGAATCATGTTATGAATGTTTTCCCTGCTTACTCACAGATTTCTTTTAGAACTAAAGTAACCTTGGTTGAATTTTATGCATTATCTATTCTACATGTGTTGCGCTCTCTGATCATGTTTACATTAATGCTTATTTTAAGTACGTACTTCTTCCCTATGCAGGTGGTTTTTAAAAATGATGGATTTCATGTTTTAAGAAAATATAATGCTTTGTTTTTAGCGAAGTGTTTTATTTTCTTCAAAAAGGACTTCTTTGAGAAAGAGTTTTCTTAAATCGTTTTTAAAACCCCTTACTGGGCATGTTTTCTCACCCTACGTTTTTGTTTTAAATTTTTCAGGCATGATTTGTACTAATGAAGTTTATCAGAAGCAGTTGGTTTCCCAGAATCCTGAGCCTCGCGATCTTCTATAGTAATGGTACATGATATATTATTTGTAAATGTTGTAATGAAATTTTAGTATATCATGTCTCATAAGGCACCCGGGGATCAGGGTCGATACAATGTAATTAATTTTTATACTCCACATGTATATTTATCAATTATATTAATGAGTGTAATAATATAAAATAATATAGAATCCAACTCTAGATCATTGGTTGGATAGTTTTATTCATGATCCATTAACATCATTGGTTCATATGTAAAAACATTTTCATATTTCATATGTATATGGACAATTCCCTTCATTAATTCATCACTATATATAAAAAACATATCATTTATAAATGGTAGTGTCAATATAAGATACATTACAAATGACCACATCAATTATCCAATATAATATTTATATGGATCTATCGATATGAATATAACCATTTTTATGAGTGATCATGGTTTCTTAATATTCAAATCAAGACAATATATGGATGAATAACAGATAGTAACCTAACAAACCAATGAAATTATGTACACAGAATATGTATATATTTTAGTATATTCTATGACTACCTTTTCCTCTACATGATCAACTAAGATTAAATTATTGGATATAATATGTCCATGAATAAAATCTTTTTGAATCCATAAATCACACATAATATTCAAATAATGATACATTAAATATATTTATATTATAGAGAAATTGAATTATATTCATTTTAGAAAATAATAAATCCTCAATAGGAATGTATATGTATAGTGTCTTTTGAAACTGGGAATCATAAACAACTAGTTCACAAAATATCTACCTTATATAATGATTATTTCTTCATAACTAGACAATTTTTTAAATATCATACTTAATACCCTTCTTCATTACCCCTCAAAATGAAAAATATGAAAGGGTAAGCTAAAATTCTTAGTACGAATAAATAAAAAAATATCAATCTAATCATACCCATAATTCATAAGAACAAAGCATTTTTAATTCTTATCCTTCAAATGAAAGATTGTGATATCATGTAATGAGATTAAATTTCATAAGAATTAGGTAACATTATCCCAAAATTCCTAACATAAGACACATATTTTTGTTGGAAAAATATAACCATTGAAAATTATTTCATATTCATCCAGGAACATTTCCATGACCGTCATAGAAAACATTTTACATTACTTAACTGGGATTACTTTCCATTACATTCCTCTATTACTAAACCATATTTATTTTTTGTTCTATTCATATCATTCTCCGGAGATATAAATCATTACCCAATGCATTGTAAGAAGATATTGGTCTCATACTACTCAAAATTAAATCATATTTACATTTTCTATAAAAACATAATCATTAATCATATCATATCCCATAAAATATAATGTGATTATTAAATATAATTCATTTATAACATAATCCAAATAAAATATCATTCCATCATTTAAAAAATAAAATCATATTAATTAAATAATATAGAGTGTATTTAAAGGAAATAATGTGTTATGATGATGTTAAAATATGTTCATGTAGTATAGGTTTGAAAATCGTTATCCTTATAATTTTTTCGGAAAAGTCAAAAAGCACCTCAAATCGAATAATATAAAAAAATTCTTTTCATACAGTTTGGTACAAATTTACTAATGTGTGTAATTGACATTAAAAAAATTTAGATGAATAGAAATATTATTACATATTTAGAGAAAATTTATGTGGATTATAAACATAAACTAGTAAATACATGCGAATAAACAATGTCTGATAATAATTAGATTGAAAATTTATCCCATTCCAATTATAATTAGTCCAATTTTATGACTCAAAAAATAACTAAACATATATGCATAAGTAAATATCATAACAATCATAATAATAAATAGAAAACATTCATGGGGTGCATAAACACCACACAAAAATATAAATAGGTCATGTATATGGCATATGTCCAAAATAAATAAATGTTAGACAAAATAATCCCTTTACCATTGGTCTAATATCCTTTATACGCATATTAACCTCCATTATAATGATTTAAATGGTGTTGTTGAGTTAATAATGAATCATAAACATTTTTTTAAAATCATATATGATTATATTAACATCCTCTTGTTATTAACATTTCATAGTCAGTTGTTATTTGGATATTAACATTGTTTTTGTTCTTATACATATATTGTCCAAAATGATCATGATAACTTTGTATGTTATAGTAATATCATTTATAGAATGATATTAGATTAATATATATCATATTAATTCATTCCATTAAGATATATAATTATGGTTTAATTAAGATCAGGTAGATTAAATCACATTGCATCGTGGAGACGATATGCCATACAAACACATGATTGACAATATCATTCTAATAATTATTGACTGGTATTTTAGTGGCTGGTGAATAAAATTTTAAACTAAGTATAATTTTATAATATTCATATATAGATATAATTTATATCATTATAAGAATCCATGTATGGTGGTGGTGAAAAACAGTTTACACCACAGCATCGAGACAGTAAGTTGTACATACACACACGTGGTGATTTAATTTTTCATTAGAAAAATAAAAGGTTGAATATGGATCTTTCATAAATATAATATCATATAATTATATTATTTTAACTGATTATATCACATTATAATGAAACAACTGATGAATTGGATGCATAATATGAAATTATTTTGAAAGATTCAGTGGCAAAGATTGCATCTTCTTTGATGTGCTTCCTTTAAATCTCTTTATAAAGAACTAGTGTTTGACTTGGAAGATGAAAAGAAAATTTATAATGTAAATAGGAATGTTTAGCAGGAAATTTTTCAGTGGATGGTAGATCATTAAGGCTCAATGTGAAGTGAAAATGTGAGGGAGGAGGTGTGAATTTCTAATTGAGGTGAGGGGTACTTTTGGAAAATCCATAAATAATAATTTATAATAAAATCAAACCCTACCCAAACCAACCAAATTTCCAAATTCATTATTTTAGATGAGATAATATCGTATTATCATCAAAAAATATTTATTTTACAAGTATTTATTTTAATTAAACCCATCACTTTTTTAATTAACCCTTACATATTCTAATAATGTTTTATCTTGGGTTACAGATAATTCAATATTAAAGGGTAAAATATTTACTTATTTGATGTAAAATAGATCTAAATTAATAAATTATATAATTTTATGCCATATATTATTAATTATTTTTTTAAAATGTATATTTTTTTTATTTAATATAATAAAACATTATCTTGATAGTCAATCAATTGTTTCAGTTTTGACACTATTCAAATCATTGAGTTTTTTTAAACCAAATAAAACATGATAAATTTAAAAAAACTATTTCATATTATGAATATGTGTTCTAGGTCTTCTATGAAATTATTCATATATGTTAGTTATCACAAATAATATTTACTTTAATATTTTTTTTAAAAAATTATCTGGTATTTATCAAAATAAAATAATCAGTACGATAGTTTATTGTAAGTATTTAATATGATTATTTATTGAATAATAATTAATAATAATAAACAATTTAGAATATAAATATAGTATATTTAATGAGAATAGTTTTAGTCAAATATATCTTCCTTAAAATTAAATATTTAAAATGTTATTCTTATTAAATTATGATTGAGAAAACATTAAAGTCACATTAAATAAAAAAATTAATTATAATAATCACATCTATAAGGCATCAAATGTTTCATAAAATGACCCATGGATGATTATGGTCGATATTATAAGGAACCATCCTTAAAAAATAACATGATCTTGAATCAAAAGAATAATTCACATTGAGGATCTTTTCAGGTTTGGAATTTTAGAGAATTAGGCCATAAAAATATACATGACAACTTGGACAATACTTGTAGACACATGTACTTAGATTCCATTTTTCCACACAATAAAATCTTTTATAAAAATATTCAAGTCTAGATTCATGTTTTATATAGCAATACATTTCCTTGATCCAATCCTTGACCCTATTCCACTTTATTTCTTGTGAAAAACATTTAAAAAATGGGGGATGAACATAAAATCATTAGTAAGGGATACACAATGAAGAAAAACTATTAGTTTTCCAAAACTACAATTTAACCCTGAATACTTTAATAAAAGTAATATTATTCACCTTTATTAAGTAATAAATACTCTTCATTGAATAAAATCTCTATAATTACCATTTTGTAACCAAAATATTACCATAAAACCCATATAAAGATCACATAACATATAAAGGTATCTTGGGCCATACAAATTCTAAAGTGGAATAACCATACGGTTGACTTCCACACATATCACTAAATGGATTAGCCGTACGGAAAAAATCCATACACATTCCATTAGAGGTTAAATCGTAAACACCCATCCTAGTTTATCACAACAACAACCATCATTTTCTTTATCACATAACCACCCATCAAATTTTAAAGTACCATTATAAAATCTTAACACATAAAATAGTGAAAATATAAAAATTTCACTAATAACATTTAATTTTCAATCACAAGAAATAATTTCAAGACATTGAAAAAATAAATCCATTTAAAAAACTAATTTTCAATACCTAAACACGAAAAAATAAAAATAACGGATTTCCTTTTCATTTTAAAAAACATTAAGTCTTATAGATAAATCCAAATAATGATTATGGCGGAGGAGAGGACATTGTCGCCGTAAACATTAAATACATTCTATTTGTCATTTAGTGAAACACTATATAAAAAAAAGATTCACTTTGAATTAAATTAAAATTCAAAGGGTTTTATTATACACTATCTAAAAGAAGAAGGTATATATTATCTAAATATGCATCAATGAAAAGAGATTGAGGTGGAGTCCATTACCTCATCTCTGAATTGACTCATTTTTATTCAATATCTTGAATAATAAACTAATGTTAATTTCTACTTGATGAAGAACCTTTTTCAAGTTTCATATTCCTTTTATATAACTTATTACCATGTTATAAAAATTATTTAATCATTTATGTTAATAATTCTTGTTTTTTTTATATTTGTTACTTGAGTCAAAATGGACTTCTTATAATTACATGTTGTTCACATGGTCAAAATTTCATTATATCCAGAATTATATTCATGATTTTATATCATATATATCATATTTATCCATTATATACTTGTATTTATAATAGTACATATCATTTGGTGGTAAGAAATGAGATGCACCATTCGTGGAGACGGTAAGCCGTATGTACGCATGAACAATACATTAATTTCTATTTCATTTTTAATGGAATTAAGAATTAATGATACATAAATATATTATAATTACAGTACAATATCATATATAATATCATTAACTCCATCATTTATACATCCCACTTATGTCATTAACAAGTCATATCACGTTGCAGGGGTGGTAGTCCACACGTGCTCAAATGAAATTATTGCGTTTACCCATAATGGAAACCATAATGGTATGATATAATTGGGAAATAAAGAAGAAGAAAGAAAACCTAAACATAATATATATCTTATATAAATAAATTTCTGTATTAATGGCCACAATGAGAGGTGGTAGGAGATAATTGAACAATCATAGTTTCATGAAGTGTTATTTTTCCATCCATAGAAATAGTATATTCTTCACCCATTAGATGAGCTGTGTGTAAGTTTAGATATAATATTTCTAATAAAAACGTCTTACTGTATTGGGGATACTAGTTTATTTAAAAAATAAACTAATAAAAAGTGTTTAGGGGTAGGAGAAGTAAAATAAAAGAAAAGACTTTAAGAGAAATGGTTACCTTTTATTAGGATAACGTCCTTTTGTTGGAACCAAACAGACCTCTTGAAGTACCTTCTACATAAGGTAAGCCTTCTAGGATGAGTATAGGGATGTAGGAAGCTTAATTGGGAAGAGGTTGGATGATCCAAGAGGCTTGAGATGTGTGATGAATGGGTTATAAGTGGTGTCCTTGTATAAGGGGGAGGAGGGTATCTTTAGGAACGTTTGAAACATTTATTTTATTATAAACATATATTCAGTTACGAAATGTCCAAAAATCCTTAATGATGAAGATACAATGACTCATGGTTGAAATAAAATCATTAAATAATAATTGGATAGGTTTTGGATATTTTATTAATATTTATAATAATATTTATTTAAATCATTTATTAATGAGGTAAATAATGCATCATTTTTGTGTCATAAATAATTTTATTTATATGATTTCTAAAAATTATATATAAATACCATGATGTAGGAAATCATCTTAGCATTCCAATTAAAATTTATAGTTGAAAAGATAACTTATATAACCTCACTTAAACATTAATTTACTAAAAGATATTTGTTTGTATGATTTTTGTCATTATTTGAAATAAATTAATCTAAAGTGTCATTATCACTCAGAAGGGGCTCTATGAGATCCCAAAATCAACCCAGAGATGCCCATGGTCGACCATGACTCATCCAGTAAATGTTAAATGTTACTATTAACCAACAATTATTTTTATCTTATTGTAAAGCATATTACATACTAATAACAATGATTATGTTGGATTTTCGAAATTCAATACACAGAAGCGGTATTATTTTATTTAAATGAAAAATTCAGTTTTTTAACTACTACTAAGTGGTTTCACTATTAATTATAAATTGAAGTTTTTCAAAAAAAAACAAAAAATTCGGCCTAATCTATATTTTATATTCCAAAATCATAACTGATGTTTATATTCAAAAATTAAAAACACAGAAGTGGCAGAATCTAATTTTAAATTAATTCCCGCTGTCAAAACAAAATGCGTGTTTTTAAGAAATAATAACTATCAAAATATTGGCAGTTGTTTTTATCCAATTTAATGTGAAATTGCATCCAACGACCAACATTTGATTAAATGGTAAAAATATAATCTAATTGAAATTTAATACCTATTAAAAAGTTAATCTAAAAATATTAATAAATTAGATTAAAAGTCTATTTTTAATTAAAAATATAGTATTTTTCACTATTCATAAAAAAATACAATTTATCAGAAAAAAAAAATAATTAACCAAAAGTAAATTTTGATGTGCCAAATATAAATAAAAATTTTATTTTGTCAAATAGAATATATAAAAATTACCAAAACTAGATTTAAGGAGGTTTTTCCATCAAAAGTCTATAAATCAACATTTTTGTGAATATTAGAGTATTTATGCTTAAAATGAGATTCATTCATATTTTTAGACTATAACATTTATTTTAAAAATGTAAAAACATTTAACCAACATGTATAGTTATATTGTAGTTATTACTATTCATTCCTGCCAAACCAATGGCTATGCATTATCTACACTTTGAAATAATAGTTTTATATTATTAGTGGGCAACACTTGATTTCAAAGAAACCCATTGTTGCATATCAGGTAAGCACTCAAACATAGATTCCCCTTTAAAGTAAAATAAATATTTAATTCAAAAATATTAATAAATATGTAAATATATTAATCTTTATTGACATGGGATGTTACATCCTTCCCCCCTTTTAGAAATTACATCTTCACAAATTTTTTTACTTATCAAATAAATGGGGGTATATATACTTCATATAATTTTCAGAATCCCACATTTCATATTCAACGATGTGGTTTTTCAACAAAACCATTACCTAGTGAATTACCTTATTCCACAATACATTCTCTCTATAGTCAAGAATTTGGACTGGTTATCCCTCATAAGAGAGATTCAATTCCAACGGAACTACCTATGGGCTCAAAACATGAGGTGGATCTAGAATATACTTTCTCAACATTGAAACATTAAAAACATTGTGTACCTAGGATAACCATGTAGGTAAAGGCACTTTGTGTGCAACCGATCCAACATTCTCCAGGATTTCATAAGATCCAATGAAACTCAGTCTAAACATTCACTTCTTAACGAAACGTATCACACTTTTCCCAGGAGAAACTTTGAGAAAGACATGATCACCTACATCAAAATATAGATCCTTCCTCATGTTATCCGTATAAGTTTTCTTTCTGCTCTAAGCTATTATCAGGTTATTCTGAATCAAGTGCACATTTTCATTAATCTATTCTACCAATTCCGGTCCCATCAGCTTCTTTCTACCTACTTCATCCAACAAAGCTAGAGTTTGACAATGCTTTCCATATAATGCATCAAATGGAGCCATCTGTATACTAGAATGAAAAAAGTTATTATATAAAAATTTAACCAAAGAAATATTTTCTTCCCAACATCCTTGTTAATCCTTTGGGAAAGAAAGTAACATATCCTCCAAGGTCTGACTTGTTTGTTATGATTTCTCATCTGATTGAGGTTGAAAAGCTGTAATAAAATTTAATTTAGTAACCAAATACTTCTAAAGGCCTTTCCAAATGATATGACTAATCTTGGGATAATGATCAGATACAATGGAGAGGGTAACTCCCTTCAACCTGACTATCTTTTTAACAGACAATCGAGAAAGTTGATCTAGAGACAATGTATCTTGAATAGGAAGAAAAAGAGAAGATTTAGTCAATCGATCATCAATAACCCATATTGCATTATTACCTAGATATTTCTTTAGTAATCCTATAAATAAGTCCATGGATATATTTTCCAATATCCATTCTGGCACTGGTAAAGACAGAATCATCCCTTTTGATAACTACCACTCTGTATTAACCTACATACAAGTTTAACACTTCATAGTAAAATCAGTAATATCTCTTTTTATTCCATCCCACCAATAATACTCTCAAAGATAGTTGTACTTCATAGTACTACCAGGAAGAACTAAAAACTAGGAACAATGAGCTTCACATAAAAACTCATTCTTCAACTTTGAATCAGAAGGCATATATAATATCATCCAAAACCACAAAACACATTCATTATCAACGTTATAATCAGGAAACATACCCTTCTGAAACAACACTAACTTTTTATATAACTCACTATCTTCATTCTGTGCTTTCTTATTTATTTCTGAGAGAGATGATGTCACTCACACTTGAAATAAAATAGAATAATTTCCTGCACCAACAACTTATATACCAATGTACATCATGTCTTTAATCAATGTACCTTGTTCCAAACACATCATGGTTAATGTAGCATTACTTTTTCGACATAATGCATCTGGCACTTTAGTTTCCTTTCCTGGATGTTAATGAATAATGAAATCACAACCTTGAATAATGCCAACCATATCCTTGGTCTCATGTTCTATTCTTTATGAGTGAATATATACGTCAAACATTTATGGTCATTATATATTTCACATTTTACTCCACAGAAATGATGCCTTTAATTTTTTAAAGCCAAAAAATTAGCAGCTAATTCAAAATCTAGTGTATGGTAATTTAACTCATGAGGTTTCAACTGACTTGAAGTGTAAGAAATTACCTTATCATTCAACATAAGGTCACAGCCATGTCTATTTAACAAAGCATCACTGTAAATAAAAATCTCACCATTTTTGGAAGGAAGTTCCAAAACTGGAGCATTCACCAATCTCTATTTCAATTAATGAAAACAATCATCACATTGTTTTTTCCAAAGGAACTTAACACCTTTTCGAGATAACTTAGTCATTGGACTAGATAATCATGAAAAGTTCTCAACAAACCTCTCGTAAAAACCTGCCAAAACAATAAAACTATGGATATCGATTATATTTTTGGGTCTTCGACATTCTTCAACAAAATTTGTTTTAGCAGGATAAATATTTATGCCATATTTTTAAACAATGTGACAAAGGAAAGAATTTAGCTGTAACCAAAACTCACACTTTCTGAATTTCCCATACAGTTTATTTTTTTAATGTTTGTACAAGAACCCTAAAATGGATTTCATGATCCAATATAACATAATAATATACAAATATATCATCAAAAAACACATCCAACATTTATCACCTGAGTAAACTGATCCATCACTGCAACAAACTCTTCAATTCTGATTTTGACCATCTAAGGATGATGATTTGGAAGGTCATTCCCCCATGTATGCCTTCCCATCAAAGATTCTCTTTATCCTCTATGGAGAACAATTCTGAACATAGAAATATTTTAGTTGATTCCATATGGTAATTTTTAAATGCTATATCATTTCAATATTACCATAAATTAATTTATGGTTATTAATTTAACAAAACTGTAACACATAAAGTTATCTAAACCGACCTCTAATTCCAACTATAATGACCCAACCTTAAACATTACATAATATTGAATTAGACTAATAATTCACATTGAGGATATTTTCAGGTTTATAGTTTTAGACAAAAAGGCCATAAACAAATACATAACGACTTGGACAATACATGTAGACACATCTAGTCAGTTTCAATTTCATTCACAGAATAAAATCTCTTAAAAAAGTTTCTTGTATAGTTCTATGTTTTAGACAACATGACATTTCCATGATCCCATACTAGACCTTATTCCAATTTATGTCCTATGAAAAAATTTAAAAAATATGGGATCATCATAAAAAGATCAGTAAGGGATACACAAAGAAGGAAAACTTTTAGTTTTTCAAAACAACAAGTAAACCATGAGTACACTATCATAAGAAATAATTTTCTCCGTTATAAAGTATTAAATACTCTTCATTAAATAAATGATCAATACATACCATTTTGTAACAAAAATAATACCATAAAACCCAATTAAATAACACATAACATATAAAGGTAACTTGGTACATAAACATTCTTATGTGGAATAACAATACGGTCGACTTCAACATATATCACTAAATAAATTTTCACTATGACCAACATCCATAACTAATGCATTGTGGGTTATAATATAACCACCCATACTATTTTATCATCGCACCACTCATCATTTGGTTTATCACGTAACCACCCATCAAATTTCCAAGTACCATTAGATAATCATAACACATAAAATATTGAAAAAATAAAAATTTCACTAATAAAATTTAATTTCCAATCACATGAAATAATTTAAAGATATTAAAATAATCAATCCATTTCAAAAAAAAAATTCAATACCTAAACACAGAAAAATGAATAATGGATTACCTTGTCATTTTAGAAAACATTTTGGCTTATAGAGGAATCTAAATAACGATTACAGTGATGGAGAGGTCATTGTCGCCGCAAACGTTAAAATTTTTTTGTTTGTCATTTAGTTAAATGCTTCATATAAAGAAATTCACATTGAATAAATGTATCATTTAAATGTTTTTATTATACAGGATTTAAATGAATAACGTATATATTATCGATATATGCCTGAATGAAAAGGTGATTGAGATGGAGCCCCATACCTCGTGTCCGACTTGACTTGTTCATTCATTAATCTATTTAATAATAAACTATTGTTAATTTATAATTTCTTAAGAACCTTTTTAATGCTTACAATTCCTTTTGTATCACTTACTACCATGTTATAAACATAATTTAATCATTTAATCTAATAATGTTTCTTTTTTCGATATTTGGTACTTGAGTCAAAAATGGAATTCTTATAATTAGTAGTTGTTCACATGGTAAAATTTTCATTATATACTAAATTATATCCTGATTTAGATATCATATAAGTCATATATATCTAGTGTATACAAGTATTTATAATATTACATAGCATTTTGAGTTAAGAAATGAAATGCACCATTCATGGAGACGGTAAGCCAGACGTACGCATGAATGATACTTTCATTTCGATTTCATATATTAATTGAAGTAAAACATAATGATACATAAATATATTATAATTATAGTATAATATCTTATATAAGATCATTAAATCCATCCTCTATATGTCCCACATATGGCATTAACGAGTCATATCACTTTGATGGGGGCGGTAGACCGCACATCCTTAAATGAAATTATCACGTTTACCCATAACAGAAACCATAATGGAATGATATAAATTGAAAATAAATAAGAATAAATAAAACATAAAAATAATATATATCATATATAAATATAGTTCCCTCTTAATGGCCACCATGAGAGACTGTAGGAGATAATTGAACAATCATCGTTTTGTGAGGAGTTAGATAGCCATCCACAGAAATATTATGTTTTCCACCCATTAGAGGGAGGTGTGTGTAAATGTAGTTTTAATCCCTCTCATAAAAACATCATAGTGTGTTGAGGATCCAGGAATTGTTATAAAAGAATGTAATAAATAGATTTTAGGGTTGGAGAAGTAAAATAATAGAAAATAATTTAAGAGAAATAGTAACCTTTAATTTGATTAACTTACTTTGGTTTGAACCCAAAGGACTTATTGAAGTGACCTATGACTATGGTAAGTCTTCTAGGAGGAGTAGAGGGATTTTGGGAGATTAATTGTGCAGAGGGTGGATGAGCCAATTAGTTTGAGAGGTGCGAGGAATGGGTTAGAAGTGGTGTCATTTTATAAGGGGGAGGAGAGGCTCTTTAAGAATGTTTGAAACAATTTTTTTATTATAAACTTATTTTAGGTTTCAAAAGGTCCAAAAAAAATTAAAGTAAAATAATATATGACTAATGGTATAAAAAAAAATCATCCAATAATAATTGGACATGTTTTGGATGTTGATTTAATATTAATAATCATATTTATTTAATTCATTTAATAATGATGTAAATATAGCAACATTTTTGTGTCACAAATAATTTTATTTATTTGATTTCTAAAAATTATAAAAAACACCATGATGTAGGATATATTTTTATCTGTCCAATGAATATATTTTTCTGAAATGATAACTTATATAACCCTATGTAAAAATTAATTTACTTAAAGATGTTTGTTTGTGTAATTTTTTTCTTTAATTAAAATTAATTAATTTAAAGTGTCATTATAACTCTTAAGTGGCTTAATGGGGTCCCAAAATCAACCCAAAGATGCCCACGGTGGTCTATGACTCATCGAATAAGTTTTGGACAAGTGTTAATGTAATTTTGTATTATTATAATATTCTTTTTTCCTTGAATTACTCTATTTTCCTTTAAGCGCGGTAATTAAAAGTCAAAAGTTACTATTCAACAGAAATTATATTCATCTTATTGAACAAAATTTTACTTAATAAATAAAACCATATCTTTTAGATATTTGTAATTTAATTCAAAGAAGTGTTAAAATTTTATTTAAATGAAAAATTAGGTTTTTAACTATTACTATGTGGATTCACTATTCATCAAAAATTGATATTTTCCAGAAAAATACCAAAAATTTATCCTATGATATATTTGATATTCATAATACAAAAATTATGTTTAATGATGATGTTTTTATGCAGTGGGACTTCGACTGACAGACCCTAGCTTGCGACCGTCTTGGGATCTAAGAATATCTGGGTTTGGGATTTTTAAATTTTGAACGTTGGCATCATTCATTTTGTTTCCCACCGGTTACCACTAATCCTTAATGAATATGTTTTTAAAATCAAATAAAAATAAAATTTTCAGTTAGAATAACTATCCAAATATTGACAGTTGTTTTTATCCAATTTCATTGTGAAATTGTTTCTAATGTCCATCAATGGATTAAATGGTAAAAAAAATCTAACTGAAAATTAATACATTTTAAAAACATAATCTAACCATATAATGAAATTAGATTAAAATGAACTTTTTAATTAAAAATATAGTATTTTTCACTTTTCATAAAAAATGATTTTTATCACAAAAATACCAAAAAGTTACCCAAAGTAAATTTTGATTTCCAGAATCTAAAGAAGAATTTCATTTTTGTCAAATAAAACATAAAAAAATGATCAAAACTAGATTTAAATAGGTTTTTCAATCAAAAGACAGTAAATTAACCTTTTAGTGAATATTAGAGTATTTATGCTTAAAATTAGATTCATTCAAATTTTTTGCCTCTGTCATTTATTGGATAAATATAAAAATATTTAACAAACATGTATAATAAGATTATAGTTAGTTCTACTTATTCCTAGAAATACAAAGTCTTGGTGTTATATACAATTTAAAATAATAATATTACATTATTAGTGTGTAACGTAAGATTTCATAGTATCCAGTTGTTGCGTATCAAGTAAGAAAATTAACATAGTGTCCCCTTTAAAGTAAAGGTAAAATTTTATTCACAAATATTAATAAATATGAAAATGTGTTATTCATTATTTACTTGGGATGTTATAGATATATACTTGACCAATAAAATTTGTCCATGTGATTGGATTTTTTAGTGTGTGTTATAATTTTAATGAAAACAATATTACTGATTTTTCATCAAATTAAATAATTGAGGCATCATAAATGTATAAGATATAATGGTAATTATTAACTTTTTAAAACTAAGAAATAAAATACCATGAAAAAGGAAAAATATTTACATTTCAAATGAGTATTTGTAATACTAATTATCTATAGTATAATCATATATTAAAAATTATTCAGTTAAAAAATATGAGTGAGACATATTTAACATTTATTTAAATAATATATTTAAATATCATAATCCCATACAAGTGGACTCTAATGAATAAAATTTGATCCCAATGATGATTTATATTCAAAAAAACCCATCCAAGGATATTAATACGTGTGTTATTATAATTTTATAATATAATTCTTACCCATAATTTCCCGATTTACCCTTGAACCATATTAATAAAAATTACCAATGTTACAATTCAAAATTCACATTAATAAAATATATATATTTTCATAATTTGTACAAACTTATTCAAAATTTGGAATCAATTATTCAAAATTCAAAAATTTAAAGGTCTAGTAATTAATTGCAAATTAATCACATTGTCGGAAATATAGAATCAGTTTTAAAAGTCAAGAAACTGTAAATGATTGAAATTTTTTAAAATCCGAATTCAACGTATAATTAATTTTAAGGACATAAATTAAATTTAATGATTAAAATATATTAATCTTAGATATTAAAGCCATTAAATATTATAATTTAACCATATAAATTATTTCAATGAAATGTGGGTATTACACAAAATATTTTGCATATTTTTATAACTAATTATAATGTTAATGATTCCATAAAAATATCATAAATTCATCCAAATTTTTTTATATGATGCCTCAAAAGAACATGTATTTTTTCATATAAAAATTATTAATGTGTCAAAATCCTAATTTTAAAAGGAAACTCCAGGTAAAGGTGTAAAATTACCCTTTTAAAAAATATAGATTTTTATACATCAATTATACATTTTTCACAATCTATGACTAAATTATCATTTGGATAAATATCAAAAATAAATTTTTAAGTATATAAAACATATATATCATTAATTTAATTACCAATAATAATTCTAAAAAAAATTAAAATGTCTAATTTATTTATATTTTTCATAAATATTTGTATGCCAATGAATTCACAATGTTTTCCATAAGATAGTTATACTTATTATCGTTAACCTAAATGTTATGCTATAATAGTAATTTTATACTACATGCTCCTTGCGATTTGTTTAAACTCATGATTGTGTGTAATGAATGAATCTAAAGAATTAAAATAATTTAAAGAAAATATTTCATAAAAAATATTTGGGTGTTACATTATACCACAAAAAAAATTTAATTTCACCCTTGACATTCGTTAGGTAGAAACAAAGAGATGATGATACTTATATTTTATCATATCTTTAATTTCCCACATTGTATACTATAAAATTTGGTTCCACCATAAAGTGTTAACCAAGCGAGTGGTATTGTTTTGTAGAAATTTTTTTCTACGATCCATAATCTCTTATAATTGTACTTAATAATAAATATATTTCTCTAGAGGATTGAATTATATGTTTAGTACATGTGAATTATTAGGTATGTACTTTTTTAGTAGAAATACTTGGAATATATCATGAACATGAGGGAGATTCACTGGAAGTTCCTATTAGTATACTACCTTCCCAACTTTATCTAGAATTTCCAAAGGACATATATAACTATAGGTCAACATTCCCTTCTTTCTGAAACACATTACTCTCATCCATAGAGATATTCTTAGATACACCTTGTCACTCACTTAAGACTCTGGTTATTTTATTCAGTTGTCAATATAATGTTTTTGATGACTTTGAGATGCTCTTATGTGTTTTTGAATATATCTCACATTTTCTACCATTTTATCATTAAGATAAGGTCCTAATAAATTTATTTTCCCAACATCATCCCAGTAAGATGGAAATCATCCCTTATTTCCTTATATTTCTTCATAAGTATACATATTAATAGTTGTGTGAAAGCTATTACTTTAAGAAATATTTAACAAAGGTAGTTGATGATCCCAAAAACATTTAAAATCCAAAGTCCATAATCTCAACATGCCTTTTAGAGTTTGAATTTTCCTCCTAGACTGACCATTTGTATTGGATGATATGTATTGATGAAACATAACTCTATATCTAGAGAATGATGAAGACTTCACCAGAACTATGAGGTAATCATTGGATCGCGATCTAATATAATGGAATGTGGTACATTATACAATCTTATCACTTCCTTTATATAAATCCTAGAAACCTTACCAAGATAGAAATCATCTCTAAAAGCAATGAAGTGGTCCGACTACAAAATTTGATCTATTATAACATAGATATAAATATTGTCTCGTGTTTTTTTGGGATGTTAGTGGTCAAAATCAAAAGTGATGTCTTACCATTTCTATTCAAATCTGGGTAATTTTTGTAACATCCTATTAGATTATATCTCTCATATTTATCTTTCTAGGAAACCATGCATCAAGATATATATTCAGAAACAACTCTTTTCATGCCACCACAACAAAAATTATATTTTTGGTCCCTGAACATCATTATTCATAATGCGTGAATAGAAATTTAAAGAACATTGATCCACACCCCCTTTCTCATTCAATAATTCTTGTATGGGAGTAACACACACATGATTCTAGAACCTTATTATTCAATCAGAATCCGGGATGAATTTAGGAACATTTATCACCTACTATTGTAACTCAACATCTTTATATTGCGCCTACTTAATATTTTCTTGTGTTTATGGTTGAATATTAATTGTAGAAATATAAAAATTCTCCCATTTAATTCATATTACAAGATACATTATTTTTTATTCCATAAATATTAAATCTTTTTTGATCCTCTACATGGATTGGATAGCATGGTCTTATGGACTCAATGAATCTTCCACCTAGTTCGCATTCCTAGAGTGGTAATGTACTGATTAGTCATAATCATTAATCAAATAAAACCTTATATATTAGTGAATATTGAACTCTTATTTTGTGAAAATATACAATAAACTTCTATGATCAGAATATATATCATACCTTTTACCATATAGATAAGTCATCCATATATTTGTTGCAATTATTGCTACATCAAACTATAAATCATGAGTTGGGTAATTTTTCTCATGGATTATCAACTACTATTAGGCATAAACTATCACTATATAATTTTTCATGAGATCACACCTCATCCCATTCTCTAATGTATCAATATAGATCACACACCATTCTCCACTAAAAGTAAGTGTGATCAAACTTGCATAAGCTAACAAATTTTTAGCTCCTTGAAATTCTCTTCATACTCCTCCATACATACAAACGCAACTCTTTTCTAATTCAACATGGTGAGTGTATTAGATAATTGTCAAAAAAGGATTCCTAATATGCCAATAATATCCAGCCAAAAAATGAAAACATGGGGCTTAGTTTCCATTTTTTGTCTCAGCAAACATTCAAAAGAATATTTTTTTATGGATCCATATATATCCCTTCTCTTGAGACAATTTTACACAAAAATGAATTTTCATGAATCCTTAATTTACACTTGTTAGATTTTTATGAATGATTCTCCTTTTTAGGGTCTTTGGTACTATTATCATGTTGTATTCATGATCTTCCATTCTCTTCAAATAGAAAAGAAAATCATATATAAATACTACCCCAAACTAATCAGTATAGTCTCCAAATACACAATTCATTAGATTCATGATGATAGAAGGGATATTAATAAGGCCAAAAAGAAATCTCTATAAATTTATAGTTTACATACCTTGTATATAATTCCATCTGTGGTATATCTTCCTTCTTATCCATTAATAAATGTTACCCTGAATGAAAATAATCTTCAATAAGTATTTAGAATTTTTTAGTTGGTCAAATAAGTCATCAATGTATGGATGATGATATTTTTTCTTGATAGTGATCTAGTAACATGATCGATAATTAATCCATAGAATCATTGATCTATTTCACTTCTTAAAAATTAGAATAGGTAGTCTCCAATGTGACATGCTTGGGTGTATGAATCCCATAATAATATTCTCTTTGAATTTATTCTTCAATTCCTACAACCCAATTGGATTTATTCTATAAGGTTTCATTTAAATAGTCATATCATCATGTATGAGTTCAATTGAAAACTCAACATCATGATTTGGTGGATGCCCTAATTATTCCTCTAGAATGACATCATCAAAATCATGTACAATGAGTGTATTATTAATCAGGTGTTTCTTCCAAACCATTTGAGATTAATAAACTCAATTTATAGTAATAAATTCCAATAAGATGGAATAAATTTCAATTGGAAGGTTAAAATAATCCTTTCATTCATTGATGGTTATAGATTGATTTGGAATATTACATGTGAATTCCCTACCTTATCAATTCATAGGACCTCCATATATAGAAAGCCAATCCATGGCAAGAGTCACATAAAAGATCACTATATCAAGGATCACAAAATTTTTAGGATGCACTTTCCCACAAACAATAATCGAAGAAGAATTATAAACCATTTATATGACTATTGTTCCATTAAGAGTGTCACATCTAAATAAACACAATATTTTTTTGGTAATATAATTATACACTTAGAAAATTATTCCAAAATATATGAGTTATTGAATAAAAAATCAAACAAAATATTTTCTACATTAGAGTGGATGGTATGTATACCTTTCACCAATTTATTATTTTATTGACCGAGCCTTAAAACATTACATAATATTGAATTAAATAAAAAATTCATATTTTTGATCTTTTCAGTATTTGAGTTTTAGGGTGTTAGGCCATAACTATTACATCACATCTCAGTAATTTCAATATAGACACTTCTACACAGTTTTGATATTTTTCATAAAATAAAAAATCGTGAAAATAGAGTCATGTCCAATTCCATGTTATAGACATCATGAATTTCCCTTGATCCCATCCCTGGCCCAATTCATCTTTAGGTACTGTGAAAATCATTTCAAAACATGGGAAGAGAATAAAAATCCCAATATGGTTTATAAAACAAAGAACCAAAACATTAGTTCATCAATACATACATAACATAATAACTTTAACATACCTCATGAAATCATAATTTTTATGAATCACACACTGAAAATATAAATCCTAATGGTAACATGTGGCAACAATATCATACATACATTGTAGCTTTCACGACTATGTTGGGAGTTAAATTTGGAATACCAATCAAAGTATATTCACTAAATCTCTTAGGATAAACATTTATCTTTTCCTTTTTCATGATACACAATACATTGGAGAGCTATCTCGGGATCACCCGCCCTAGGTTAATCATAGAACCACCTATATACATAAACAATGCCCGAGAACCATAACACAAAAAAAAGAATAACGAAGAGATAACATTTCCACATTTTAATCACAATATATCATTTCAACATATAGAAATAATGAATTCTTTATCAGAACCATTTTCAATACCAAAATACGTTAAAAGGGTATATATTATTTATTTACTTAAAAATCACTACGGATTGTTAGAGAACCCAATGATCAAATAATACTCGCGGCGGCGGAAATGACATTATCACCGCATATGTTAAAAAGAAAAAATATTTTTTGTTCCCTTTTAATGAAATGAAAAGTCAATGGTGTTTATAAAGAGTATAAATGTATGTCTTGTATAAAAAAATATATTCCTCAATGAAAATAGATTGAGACGATGTCCCTTACCTCATGTTCAAGTTGACCTGTTCAGTATTAAATCTCGTTAATAATTAACTAAAGTTAATTTCTACATTCTTAATAACCATTTTCATGTTTATTATTACTTTTATACCACTTATTATGTTGTTATAAACATTATAAAATCATTTCAGTTAATAACGGTCATTTTGTCTATATTTGTTACTTGAGTAAAAAATGAACACCTTATATTTTCATGTTGTCAATGTGGTCAATAGTGCATTATCTACAGAATGATATTAATTATTTAGATATCATATATATCATATATATATAGTATATATATGTATTTATAATTGTACATATCATTTAGAGATAAGAAATGAAATGCACCGTTCATCGAGATGGTAAGTCGTAAGTATGCATGAACACTACTTTAATTTATATTTCATATTGTAATGGAATTAAAAGTTAAGGATACATAATTATATTATTATTCCATTATAATATCATATATAATATCATTAACTCTATCCTTTATATGTCCCACATATGGCATTAACAAGTCATATCACTTTGAGGGGGCTGTAGTCTGCACTTCCTCAAATGAAATTATCACGTTTACCCATAATGGAAACCATAAAGGTATGATATAAGTCGAAAACACAGAAGAAGAAATAAAAAATAAACATAATATATTTCATATATAAATACAGTTCCATCTTAATGGGCCCCATGAGATACGGTAGGATATAATCGAACAATCACCGTTTGGTGAGGTGTTAGTTTTCCATCCACAGAAACATTATGTTCATCACCCATTAGATGGTGATGTGTGTAAATATAGATTGAATCCTTCTCATAACAACATCGAAGAATAGTGAGTATACAGTTTTTTTTATAAAAGAAATAAATAAAAAGTGTTTAGGGGTTAGAGAAGTAAAATAATAGAAAACAAGTTAAAAGAAATTGTTACCTTTAATTTTGGTGACTCCCTTTGGTTTGAATGAAAAGGACTTCTTGAAGTGACATAAGCCTTATATTATGCTTCTAGATGGATGATATGTATAATGAGTGATTATTTGGGTTGGTTTTGGACGAGCCAAGGGGCTTCAGAGGTGTGAGGAATGAGTCATAAGTGTGGGACTTTTATAATGGGGAGGAGGGGCTCTTTAGGAATGTGTGAAAATACTATTTTATAATATAATGATATTTGGTTTCTAAAGGTCAAAAAATAATTATAGTGAAAGATAATAAGACTCATGGTTGAAATAAATTCATCCAATAATAATTTAATAGGTTTGGATGTTATATTAATATTTATAATCTTAATTATTTTGATCATTTATTAATAAGGTAAATACTACATCATTATTGTGTCATAATGAATTTAATTTATATTATGTATAAATATTATAAAACAAATAGCATGATGTATGAAATATTTTTTCATTTCCAATGTATATTCATAGTCGAAAAGATGACTTATAAAAATCAATGTAAAAAATTATTTTACTAAAAGATATTTGTTTTTGTCGATTTTGTCTTTACATTAAGTTAATTAAAATAAAGTGTCATTATCACACTTAAGTGGCTCCATGGGGTCCCAAAATATAACCAAGGATGACCATGGTCATACATGACTCAAAAAATAAGGCAAGGACAAGTGTTAATGCAATTTTGTATTATTATAATATTCTTTTTACCTTGAATTACCTTATTTACCTTTAACCTCTGTAAATAAAAGTCCAATGTTACTATTCACTAAAAATTATTTTCATACTATGGAACCACAATTTACATAATAATAACAACCATGTAATTAGAATTTTTGAAATTCTATTCACAGATGCGATAAATTTACCTTTATATGAAAAAGTTGGTTTTTTAACTTCTACTATGTGGTTTCACTAATCATCAAAAATTGAAGTTTTTCAAAAAAATACCAAAAAATCCGCCTAAGATATATTTGATATTATGAATTCAAAAATGACATTTATTTTACCAAATTAAAAATATATTAGTTTCATTATTTAATTTAAAATTAATTTCCATTGTCAAAACAAATTGTGTGTTTTTATGAAACAATAACTATCAGAAGATTGAAACATGTTTATGCCCAATTTCTTAGTGAAATTAATTCTAAAGACCAAAATTGGATAAATTGGTAAAAATATAATATAATTAGTATTTAAAACCATTGAAAAATATAATCTAAATAAATAAATTAATTATATTAAAAGGCACTTTTAAATTAAAATTCATTATTTTTAACTATTCATAAAAATGATTTTTATAAGAAAAATACCAAAAATATACCGAATGTAAATATTGATGTCCTGAATCTAAAAAAGAATTTTATTTTTTCAATGAGTACATATAAAATTGACCAAAATTTTATTTAATGACGGTTCTACATCAAAAGGGGGTAAATCTACCTTTTAAATAATAATAGAGTATTTATGCATAAAATTATATTTATTAACATTTTAAGCCTCTAAAATTTATTAGATAAATGTAAAAACATTTAACAAAAATGTATAATAAAATTATATATTGTTATATTAATTCCCGCCAATACAATGGCTAGGCGTTAACTACCATTTAAAATAATAATATTATATTATTAGTGTGCAATGTAAAATTTCAAAGAAACTCGTTGTTGCATATCGGGTACGCCATGGAACATTACAACCACATTTAAGTAAAATTAATATATTATTTATAAATATTAATAAAAAAAGATAATTTATTATTTATTTATATACCTGGGATGTTACAATTATTGTACTCCACATCATAGATAGTTATTTCATGTGACTTTCCTCTGTCTTTGGACGTAGTTGTTAGTTGAAATCAATAATTATTAATAACCCTTATATTATGGAATTTATGGTCATAATTCCCCATTTCATGGAACCTGTATCACTGAATTGTAGGAGGTACATTCTGTGTATCATATTCTCTATTCACATCATTAGAAATCATTTTCCATCAAATCTTCATTAAACTACCTGATGACTTTCTTTTCTACACATAAATCATTTTCTAATCGATTTATAAAAATATTTTTATGGTTCTTTCCCAAATTTGAGAATAAATGATAACTCATATATTTTTAGTGTGGTCTTTATAATTTCTTTGCATTTCCATTTTCACTTTTTATCAGTCCCATAAGACTGATGGGTTACCCCAATATACATCACAACTATGAGATAAAATCAAATGAACTCCTTGTATCTATACATGTCTCTTATGGATAATAAACTTTGGAGAATAGGTTTTTAGCCACTAAAGAATAAATTAATTTAATCTCAGGTTGGTTAACAATTTTATAAGAGTAACTTTCAAGTCGTGTAAAATTTTGTTCATAGGTACCAACAGATTCATCATCATATTCATATGTAAATGGAATAACACCTCCATCTTTGTTCAAAGAATATATAGAATGTACTTATTGAAAAATAAGTTCTAGAACTCTTCCCATTCCGTAGACTCAATTTCATTAATTTACCTAATATTCTTGATAATATTCCACCATTAATCAACATCACTTTCCAATAAATAGACTATTAATATGACATTTTCATATTAAGAATAGTGTTGAACTGGAGATTTATTTTTAGTGGCACATATCCATTTTTTAGAAACTAATAAATTAAAAGAGCCACTAAAATAAGGTGGATGTTTCCTGATGAAGTAGTTAATATAATGTCACTCCCTCAAATTCACATTTGGATATTCTGTTGCTTGAGAAATTTGTGTGCGCACTGCTACAAGATTTTTTATTCTATATCCAATAAGATTTGGTTTCATGGGATAAAAACCATTAAATTTCCCATATTATTTTGCATTAAGGGGGTTCCTTTGGGTTCTAGGCACTGGCTAATCCCAAGAAACATATTTTGGGATATAATGGAAAAACCAAATAATCTGTAAGAAACATTTAATTTACTGTAATATCGGTATTACCATAGGATACACATGGTAATATCTCAAACACAATGATTATAACATATACATATCCAAATACACAGTGTTCTTACTAATACATTCAAATCATAGTTTCCAATGTATTACTACATATTTACACTAATACAAACTTTAATGACCCATACATTAAATACATCATTTTTACTAAAACATTGAATTATTTTCATTACAACATATAAAAAATCCACAACAGGACTAGTGTCTCTAGAAACTAAGAAACATAAACAATGTGTTCATAAAATATCTACGTTAACACCCGATTATTTGCTGATAACTCGACTCTATTTGACATATCAAACTTAATAACCTTCTTCATGAACTAGGGATGAGAAGAATATGAATGGGAGATCTCAAATTCCAAGTAATTTTAAAAAATGGAAATATCAATCTTATCATAATCATAAGATAAAAGAACATAACATTTAGAACTGTTATGCTTAACTAGATTGATTTTTCGTATCATTTCATGGGATAAAAGTTCACACAATTAATGGACATAATCCCAAAAGTCATAACACAGGACATGATGTTTTGTGGCATACACATATTTAGAGAAACTTATTTGATATTAGTCGAAGATTATTTCCAAGACCATCAAAATGGAAAATGTCTATTAATGAAATGGGTTTACATTCATTTTCGGCCCTGTATTACTAAACCAAATTTTCTTTTTTTATCATAATTTCCATGTAATGAGATATAAATCCTTACAAAATACTTTGTTGGATTTATAGTTCCCACCCATCTCATAATGAAATAATTCTTACAGGTTATATAATAACATAAATCATTCAACATAGAACAACCCATGAAGTAAAATGGGTTTCTTAAAATCATTCCATAATAAAATAATCCATATAAAATATCATAAAATAATTATAATAATAAAATAATATTGAAAATAGTGATAGAAACATGACCGTATTGATATAGAGTCATATCGATTATAATATAATTTTGATAAAACAATTGAACAAAATTCTTGTGGAAAATATACATACTTCTTCAATAATCTTTTCTTATATAAAAAATTTTGAACAATATTTGATGAAAAGTATTTAGTTCAAAATTAAATTGAAATATTTTACCAGAAGCTACATGGGAAGAAGTTCTTATGAATCTATAAAAATCTATTCCTACCGTATAAGTTAAAAAACATTCCACTCTTAGTTTTTTCAAACATGTCAAAAATTACCTCATATTAAATAACAACCTAATATTACTATAATACCATTAGGTAAAAATTAATTGAGGGGTCAAATAGAATATAAAAAACTTTAGATGAATCAAAATATTAGTAAATATTTCTGAAACATGTATTTGGTTGATAGATACACGCATGTAAATAATTACGAATAAACAATATCAAATAAAAAATTGATCCAAAAATTATTCCTTACCAATTATAGTAAATCAAAGCTTATTCTTCATAAAATATAGAAAATTATATGCATATCTAATTATCATAAACATCATAATATTAATCATAAAACATTTATGGGATTAATAAATACACACAAAATAAATAGGTGTTGTATAAAGAATACCTCCCATTGAAATAAAATTGAGACAAAAAAATCACCTTACGGTAGGTCTGATATCATTTGTACGTATCCAAACCTCTTGTGTAATGATTCAAATTTTGTTATTTAATTAGGCAAATATCATTGTTATTTTATTATATCATATATTTTTATATTATGATTCTTAAAATGGTAACAATTAATTGTCACTCGTAATTTGAATATTAACTCTTTTATGTTCTTATGTAGGTTTTCTCAGAAAAGTTCATGTTTCACATCTTAGAATATAGTTATATCATAAATAAGATGATATGAGTACAATATATAACATATTTATTAACTTAATTTATCAATATAATCAATTTTTAATACATACCATGTATAATAAATCACATCACCTCATGGAGACAGTATGTCGTACGTACACACAGAAGACAATATCATTTCTGTAATTGTTGAATGGTATTGAAGAGGATAGTGTATAATATATCATAATAAGTATCATTTTATAATATTTATATATATTTATTATTTCCATATTAATATTCATCCATGTAAGGTGGTGCTGAATAACATATTACCCCACGTCGTGGAGATGATAAGATGTACGTATGCAGATGTGGTGATTTCATTTTCCATAGGATGGATATAAGGGGAATATGGATGCTTCATAATTATAAGTATATATTATTATATTAGTTATATGGATTTTATTTTCATATTATGAAAAAATTATTATGAATACAGTAGATGAAAAATGACATTTGAAAGAATCGGTAAAGAGATTACCTCTTCCTTGACTTGCTTCCTCTAAATCTCTTCTTAGAGCACAAAAGTTGGTCATTGAAGAATAAAATAACATGTATAATGTAAATAAGTAATTCTAGATGGATAAATGAAAGGGTATGTCTGAGCATGATGGCCCAAGGTGAAGTGAAGAGGATAAGTAGGAGGAACCCTTTTATAATTTAGGTGAGTGGATATTTTGAAATCTCCGTAAATAATATTTTTTGTTAATTTCATTACCTACCCCAAAAACCACCTAAATATAAAAATTTATAATATTAGATGATATATGGATTTAATATAATCATCAAATAAATTTTTTATGAGTATTTATGTCAATTTAAACCTTATCTTTCTAATTAAAACATAGTTAATCAATTTATATTTTAACGTGGGTAGTAAATGATTCAATAATAAAGGGCTCAATATTTACTAATATGATATAAAATACAATTAAAATAAATGAATTTTATAATTTTATACCATATAATAATAAATATAAATTTTTTAATTTTTTTTTTATTTTTAAATAATTTAATAAAACATTATTTTCATAAACCATCAAAAGTATGAATTTTGAAACTATTAAATTAATTGGATATCAAAAATATTAATATAGTGAGATTAATTATAGATAAATTATCAAATTATATTCATAGGAGGCCAAGAGAATCTAAAAAATCATTATACATGATAATTAGAAACAATTATATCTACTTTAATATTTTTAATACAATTTATTTGATATTTCTCTTAATAAAATAATTACTACAACAACATTGTGTAATTCATTAATATGATTTATTGTTGAATAAAAAATTTAAAATAAAATACTAGGATGATAAAAATATACAATATTTCAAAATAATAATTGTAGTTGAATTTATCTTCTAGAAAATCCAATGTATAATTGTCGTACTTATTAAATTATGAAGGTTACAACTTTAACATCACATTAACTAAAATAATATAATTCTCATAATACATTCAAGAATGCTCAAAATGGTCCATAAATCATCCCATGGATGAATATTATTGACCTATACTCTAATAATAAAAAAATTTCAAGCCTTTGGATCTTTTATGGGGTATTATAATATTAATATAAATTGTATTCATGATTTTTCATCAATTAAATAATTTCTTTATTATTAATATATAAGCTATTATGGTAATTATTTATTTTCTAAAAATAAACAATATAATATAGTGATAATGTTAAATGTTTAATAATTCAAATAGTTATTTTTAATTAAAATTTTATTACTATTAAATTATATTATAAATAATTCATTTATTAAAATTTGAGTGAGACATATTTAAAATATCGTTAAATAAAATAAATTAAATCTCTTATTCTCACCCAAGAGGATTCAAATGGATTCCATTTGGACCAAATGATGATTTATGTTAAAAAAATATCATCCAATGATATTTAGATAAGTTATATGGTAATTTTGTTTTGGTATTATTACCCTTAATTAACTCATTTACCATTTAATATTATTCTTGTTATTGGAAATAGATAACGAGTTCTAATTGCTAAGTCATTATAAAATATTGAAATATTTTATAACTAAATTCAATGAAAAATTATTTCTACTGGCATAAATTATATTGATTGTAAAAAATATATATTATTCACAATTTAAAACCATTCAATAATATAATTTAACTGTAAGATGATATGAAAGAAATAATTTGTATTCACAAAATATTAATTGTTTTTTACTGTTCATCAAAACGGGAAAGTTATCAGAAAAATATTTGAAATTCATCCGACGTAAATATTATATCCTGATTCCAAAGAACATTTTTTATGTCATATAAAAATTATTAATGAGGAAAAATAGTAATTTAAAAGTGGTTCTACATGAAAAGGTGTGAAACTAACCTTTTGGAAAATATAGGTTTTTATAAAAAAATATTGGGTTTATTCATACCCTATGACTAAAATACTAGATGCAGGAATATCAAACATATTTTTATTATGTATATAAAATATACATCTCTTTAATTTTATTTCTAATAGTAATTCACTCAAAAATAAAAAAATAAAATTATTTTATATTTTTCATAACTATTTAATCCCAAGGAATTAACATTTCATTTTCATAAGTTAGTTATAATTATTACCTAAAACATAAAAACTATGATATAAGAATAATTTTATACAGAGGGGTTCTATTGGGATTTCTAAACTTGTGATTTTGTGTAATCTAAGAAACAGCTGAATTAAAATTATTTAAAGAATGTTTTTTTAAAAATATTGTGCGTTACATACAAAATATATAAGATAACTACTTTCATTTATGTTTCTAAAAAATGATTTGAATTTTATTTTATTGGTCCACATAACCTTTATAATAATCCACGATATAATCAATAAATAAAACCAAAATTAATCATGATATTCATTGAATACTATATTATTTAGGTCTTTAAAAATAGAGGGTGCATTAGTCAATCCAAATGGCATTGTTGTAAATGTATAATGTCCATACAACATTATGAATATTGTCTTTGGAATCCCAGTTTTATTTACTATTAATTTTTGATACCTATAACAAAGGTCAATCATGAAAAAATATTGATCTTTATGAAGTTTATCATATACTTCATCACTGTTAAGCATACAATTTTTTTTGTAATTTCATTTATTTTCCCATAATCTACTCATAGCCTCAGGGATCCGTATTATTTCATAATTAAGAGAGAAATGTCACCCCATTATGAAACACTAGGGAGAAAATTTTATTCCTATATAAGAGGTATATTATAAATTTTAATATTAACTTCTACATTCATAATTTTTAATCTTCCCCAATAATATCATTTAGAAGTTATACTGATAGTTGAATTTGGTGTGAATATGATGATAAATCATCTATTCTAATTATATGTAAGGAAATATATTCAACATGAAAGTAATATCCATCCCCGTTTGATATAAATATTTTTTTTTTAAAAAATTACATACAAAGTATTATATCAAATTCAAAAATAGGTATAAAAATAATATATGAAAATAATGATTTTTATTCATAATGTGAACTTCCTCACACATTTTTATTATATTAATAATTTTACTACGAGTTTTGACAAACAAATCCCTTCATGAAGTGATTGGATAAAATAAAATATTCTAAGAAAAAATGGATGACATAATAGATTTTGAGGATCTAGAATAAAATAAAATATTATATGAATTTTATTATATAATTAAATTTCCTTATACCACATAATTTTAAACATAAACCATATCTATAGTGATCAAAATAATTTATTTTTCATCATTAATCATCATTTTTATAAATTTCCCATGAATAGTTAGATGTTGGTTTGGATAATATACAATTTATTTAAAGATGAATCATTACAAACCATTTGTTTTTTTTCATCCTATTATATTAATGAGACAAATTTCCCTTATCTCCAAACATATAAAAAACAAAAAATATATTCCTTAATTTGAGGATATTACTAATTTTTTAGTTTTCACAATATATAAAATGATTATTTATTTTATGCTTATTTGATGAATTTTTTTATTAGTGCTCATTAATATACATCTTCTCATGGTTTCCCACGTACATTTATGATCTAGATAATCCTTCTCCAATATTATGAAATTAAATGTTATTTCATCATATGATTTTTTTTGAGTGATTGGTTCCCTTTAGTGTATTGTATTATAACCTTCAATGAAATGGTCAATGTTAAACTCCTTATTGATTATATAATCCATAGAATAAATTGATACACTTGTAAGTATATCCTTATACATATCAACACATTCTCAATCCTTTTGCTTTATGATTAGGAACTCTCGCTTCATTTTACTTTTTTGTTCATGAGGGAAATATTTAAAGAATAATTTTTATTTTAAAATATCCATTCCATATGTTTTATTCCTGCAACCTAGCTACTATTTTGGATCAACGACCACCACTGAAAAAAATATCACTAGAGAAAATATACTTCATAAACCACCATTTGTTGTTCATTACATCCTAAAGAGAATAATAACTTTTAATGTTACATAATCCATTTCTCAACTAAAACTAGACAACTAGTCCCTCTAAATGAGTGGGATTCTATAGCATAAAGTGATATAACATTGAAAAATTATGATGTCAACAATAGGATGGTCATTCCATGTAAAGTTATTTTTTATATCTAATTTTATATTTCCATATACATCCCAAATTTTATTAGTTACAACCCAAATAATATTGGATTTCTCTGCAAGGAAGTATATAAAAGAATATGAGTGTTGAATCATTTATTACTTATATGAGACTTTTTAAAATTATGGAAAATGTTGGACTATATCAATAAATTATAAATTTTAAATGAAATTAATTTAATAAAAATATGTTGTAACACTAATCATAAATTTAAAATTATTGAATCGTTCCTCTCATAATCGTAATGAAATTTTCAATTGGGTAATATTTATTTTAAAATTCTTAATAATTGGTTGTAATAAAAATTTTAAATATCCAATGAATATCCCATTGTAATATAAAAATATGTCTGTATAAAGTTATAATGTATTACACTGGGTGGTGATCAGGTCAATCCTTATGTTCTCTAATCAGTGTTATCTTACCTATGATGAATATTGTCAGAACGACATTAACATGTAGTATCTATTCATGAAAGTATTTATATGAAAGGACATATAATATTTTCCTCACCAAATCATTAGAATGTTTTTACATTCATTTTAAAAATATTAAAGAAATTTTCATGTCCTATAATCAATATTTATCTTAATCACGTTCCCAACATTTTATTTAAAATTCATTAGATACCAATTATAACCACCTCAACTTCAGTTACTCAGAGTTTTGTCTATATTATTACATTGACATAAAATAAAGGGATGAAATCATGAAGTTTCAATCTATTTAGATTTATTATAGAACAAATTAAATACATTTTACCCATATTTCATTGGGAATAAAAAATACAAATAATAATAATGGAAATTATTTTGTATCCCTGAATTCATTCAGTGAATTTATCTTTATATCATGGGGAAAAAATAAAATAAGTGTGAAAAAATGATCATTAACAGTTATGTATAGTTAAATATATCATAAATAAATACAACATAATCAATGTGGAATTGTAAATAGCAAAAAATTCATTCCGATTATCCAATAAATTAAATATCATGATTAGATATGTCATAACAAATATGGATTAACACACATGGTATCGAAACAATAAACTGATAATGAAATGAGTGAAAATATAATATGAAGGTGAAAAATTATTGGATAATAATAACATAATTATTAATGAAGGAAATTTAAAATTTCTTATGACATAATCCTAGACTGATGAAAACATTCATTTCAATACAATTTATAATAGTGTTAAAAACTATGGGTAAAAACTAATTTAATTCTACCTTAACAATTGACCTCATGATATGATTGATACATCAAGGGGATATATAATTTTTGGCCATAAACATTAGTAAATTTCTAAATAATTCATCACATATCAATTATTTGATTTATTTTATGAATTTCAGGCCTGATCATCAACTCCCTTCATTGAATAAAGAATACACATTTATCTACATTTCCATTGTAAATAAAACAAAACTAAAATTAAACACCATATGTAAAAATTCTATATTGTTAAGAAATAATCATATCCATGATACAAATAATATTCATATTTTATATTACTAATGGGTAATATAAAAGGAAAATTATAATATTCCATTGACAAGAGTAAAATAAATACCAAAACGATGGGGAATTAAAAGTTTATTCTACCATCTTCTATAACACATATATACGACTCCCTGAATGAATAATAATGATATGAAACAATAAACATTATAAATAAATATTTACTAATTTTAAATATTTAAATTGTCCAAAATATACACCACATAAAAGTTAATTGCACTATATTATCCATTATTTCACAATGAAATTGAAACATAGACAAAACCCTTAAAAAATCAGAATATTGAAGTGAAAAATAGTCAATTAAATGATTATATATATCAAATGTAAATTAAAATAAAATAAGGGGAAATAAATCATAATATAGAAAATTTTCATTCAAAAATCATCAAGAAATGATAAATATAAAAAAAATTTAAAAAACCCAATGAAAATTAATAGACATAATAAATAAATTACAACTTGGTTATTTTCATTTAAAAACACATATATGAAATAATTCATGTTGATGCCAAATCTTCATTATATATGGATTATTAATGAAATTACATGTAAAATGGTAATAATTTATTGTATATAAATTAAATTTTCCATAAAATAATAAAATATTACTAAATGAATGGAAATTGATATTAAATTCCATACCTCACACTTATTTTTGGTTGAAATTTCATTCACCTCATGTAAATTTTTTTTCAAATTTTAATTAATTTATAATAGAAAAATATTTATATTTATATAGTCATATATTTTATTCTTGTAACATTTTACCACACATTTGTTAATAATATTTCGTTGTTTCTTTGTTTCAGGTGTTAATTTCCATGTTTTCTCTTATATGTTTTCTTTTGAATGATCAGACAATTTTTCATAGGATATATATCAATTATATTTATAATTTATTTATTTTTCTTAAAAAATATTTACTCATTAGGTGAATTTTTTGGAAAATTATAAAAAATAAGATATAGAAAATGAATCATATCACTTTTTGGAGATGGTAATTTATAAGTATGCATGAGTGCTGATATCATTTCATAATGGTTAAAAGGGTATGTATGGGGTGATATATTAATTTTATAGAATCAATATAATATAAAAATAATAAATTTTTTAGTTATATTTACCCTTTTTAATTTCCATGTAATGGGATTGTACAAAAATAAATCACACCGCTTGATGAGGTGGTTGTCTTTCGTACACAAGAGTGACGTTATGTAATTATAAATTGAATGAAATGTAATAATGTATATATTATATTATAATTATAAAAGTATAATTATTTCATTATATATATATAATAAATCCATCATTATATATAATCAAGATATGGGTTTTTAGAAAACAAGTTACATCAGTCCACGTGGGTATAGTATTCTATACACATGATTGAAGATTTCTATTCACATATAATAGAGGAAAATATGGATAAATATTAATAAATCATTATGAACACACCTTATTATATGTTATGTACTGGTGTTATTATATTTAATTTATTAATACTTATTATATTCCATAAAAAATAAAAAATATAGATGAAATTTTTTTGTTAATACAATTTACTTCTCTATGAGAAACCTACTATGAATATCCTCCAAAGGAAAATAAGTTGGGCCTTAATAGTTGAAATGTAGTTGTATAATAATTATAAATACGTTAATAATATTTCTTTCAGGGATTGGTCCAGAAAAATTTCATCAAAGGTGTAAATACATGAAGGGATGGGGTTCCACATTATTATTGGAAAGAATTCCATTTTTGTAAATATACAAATATATTAAAATATAAAAAATGACACTCAATAATTTTTCATCATAAATTTTAAAAACAATATATTTAATGGATGAAATGGTTTAACTATACTTCAACTAAATATTCAATATTTTTTATATTTTTATTTGGTATCTTTTATGTTAAATTAATTACATCATTTTAATTTTTTTCAAGGAAACATCAATCCATTCAATTAACATGGATATTTAAACTATATTTAAAAAATTATAATAATCTGTATCAAATTACATTTAATCATTAATTATATACATTAAATCAAATCTAAATATTATAAATTCTTCATGTGTTGGAAATTAATTTTTTCATAAACGCTTATATAATGACCCAACCATAATCATTACATCATATAGAGTTTATAGTCATGAATTTATTATCTTATATTTTATGATATTTTAATTTTTATAGATATATATAATTATATAATATCTCGGACATAAAAATCTATGAAATACAACATGGTCACTTACAATTAGTATCCATTTTCTCATTTTGTTGAAATAATGAATTAATTTTTTTAGGGAAAACCACCATGAAATTAAATTTGACTTTATCTATTTCCATAATCATTTCTAAAAACAATGTCATAATTTCATAATTTTCCAACATATATAGTATAAAAACATTCATATGAAAATATTTTCAGTTCATTCCATTTTAATCATCAAAATATTACCTTAATACTCATAAAAATCCTAGATTACACAAAATGGAATCTTGGGTAAAAATTGAACTTATCAATATTATGAGTGAGATAACCGTATATATTACTTCCATACATGTAAATCCAATAAATAAAATAACCAAATGGTCCAAATAAATTCCCAATGAATTAGAGGTCTATTAATGACCCACCACTTTGTTGGTTTATCCTTGATCCAACCTTCAATTTTTTTATCAAAAAACAAGCCATTAATGGGTTTTCATGTAACCACTAGTCAAATATATATCTACCATTATATGAATATAACAAATAAAATCATGAAATTTTCATCATTTCAGATATAAAATCTTATTTTCAAGTATAATAACTAATTTAATGATATTTAAATAATCAATCAATTTATATATAAAAAATGTAAGATTAAAATACACTGGAAAGGGAAATAGGTTTTTCATCATCTTTTAAAAACAGCAAGTCTTATAGAAGATTAAAAATATAAAAATAGATATAAAATTTGTTTAAAAATAATTTTACATCCATATAAATAAATATGAAAAATAATATCAATAATATTATTATATTAAAGATATTTTGATTTACTAAATATCATTGAAATAGATTTTTAAACCAATATATCCTATAAAACATTGAATTATTTCAATCATAAGCCCCAAGAAAAAATAAAATTAATTAAAAATTTAAAAAACATGATAATAAATATATTCATGATATGATATGTCGATGTGTCCTTATATACATGAAATAAAATAAATACAGTGTTAAATATAAAAAATGCACCATGAAAAGTGATTTAGATGAAGTCCTGTAACTGGAGTAGAGATATTCAAGTTATTCTTTATCATTCTGAATTATAAACATATTATAATTATATATATTCATGAAAACATTTTTAATGTGTATTACAATTTTTTCACTTATTATAATGTTTTACTGATTGAAATAATCAATTAATTCTATATAATGTGTTTTGGCCATATTATGTTTATGTGTTTAAATAGATAATGTTTTTTGACTATGCTCTATGATATAATTATATAAATATATCCATGATAACAACAATTTCATAATGATAATATTTACACATCAATTATATTTTTAATGAAAATGATAATATATGTTTATAAAAAATGATCCAAAATTGAAATCCTAGAGACTATAGGGCATACGTACGTAACAGGAATGTTCCCATTTTTCAAGTGTCATTATATAAGAAAGGTAAGTAACATTTATCTTTTATGAATGAAAACTATATTATAAATACCATATTATATAATAATGTATAATTATATATATATATATATATAAAATTAATCACAACTCTTTGAGGTTGAGGTAGTCCACAGATCCACGAGCAATGTTATGAGTTTTTAGGTGTGAAAATTTAATAAATAAAATGGTATATTTTATTTGAAAAAATTTAATTATTTCATTAATATCCTACATATTTTATTTATATCATGTATTTTTGTTAAACCCATCTTTAATATGTTCCATATAATTTGTGAATGTATATCCTCGCTTTGAGGGTGTGGTAGTCCACACGTCGACAAATGATTTTTTCACAATCTTTCAAAAGGGAAATCATGATGGTAAGTGATATAAAAAAATTAAATAAATTAAATAAATTATAAATATCATAAATATAATACAAAAATATTATTTCCATCATAATATCAAACCATGAGATATTGTTAATATAGAATCCGGCCTTTTTTTACATAACTTTTTATTACATTTTATATTCAGTGGATCTTTAAAGTCTAGGGTCTTGGAAATCAAGAATATAATACATGAAAAAAATATAAAACATCCATATAAAACATTTTTAATGCTTCATCATACGTCTACCCTATGTAAAATTAGTCCATCTAATAACTTGGAGACACATATCAAAGGAAAGGGTGAGCAGAAGGCCCAGTAAGGAAAACGTGGGAATCCGTTTACTTGTGAAATCATTAAGAAATTGATAAAAACATAAAGACATGAGATTTGGAAGTAAAGGAATTTTGTAATGAAAATAACATGAACCATAAAATTAATATGTGGCTAAAACATTTAATTTATAAAATCATTAAAATATCACTAATGATCATCCCCAAGGTGTCATAAAAATTACCAAGGTTATTCATCAAGGTATCATGAAACTTGTCATCTCTAGAGATTAATTTCATTACCCAAGTTAATTGGAGTGATATCAATATGAACACTTAAATTTTTTTTATATTCATGTGATCCACATATATAATAATCAAACTTTTCATAAATAACCCAAAGACAAATAATTAAATGGTTTTCAATTCAAAATTGTGGCATTTTAAATGTTCTTAAAAAATTAGATCATTATCTCATTTATAACCCATTAAATGGGAGTGAAAGTTATATGTATGTCAATTCCAGAATAAAATATATCATTTTTTTATATTTATGAGAACCCATAGAAATTAAATAGGTTTTGGTATTCACAAAAATAAATCAAGATAATATCTTGAGAGAAAGAGAGAGAAAATTGGAGATGAAAGTTTCACAACATAACAGCAATATAGCATGGTTTTAGAAAAAATATAAAAGAGAGGGGAGAATGGAAACCCACTCATAAATAACTCATAAAATGGTAGGGGTACTTAATAATAAGAAATAATATCATGGTATGGATATTTTAAGGAAATACTATTTGAAAATGAAACTCAACGAAAAAGAGATGATGTGATTTCTTTTACAAAAACTCTGCAGCGTAACAACATCACATAATCATTCTGAAAATCATTTGATGAGAGCGGAAAGGTTATCTAATAATTTCTACATGAAATGGAATTTATTAGAGATATATAGTAACAAATCCTTCCATAATAAAACAGAACTATAAGTCATAACATAAAAGAAGTCATGGCTTAAAAGAGGAGGGTGAAAGGTTCCCTTACCTTGAAGAGTAACATAGAAATCATGAATGTCGGGACATTGGGAGGCTTCAGGGAACCTTGGGAAGAAATTATGGGATTTAAGGAGACCAGAACATTGTTTAGGAGGATTTTGGAATGAAAATAATGAGGTAATGGATTGATATTTATAGGAAATTTAAGTGGGTAAATTATTAATCTTCAAAGGACACCTAATCGGTGGTATTTGAAAAACCATCGTCTCGCCCATGGAATTTGACCATGTAATTGGACACATGGGACACCTCATAGCATATATCAGTTTTCATAAGTAGACCAGAAATCTTACATCATTATTACATCATTAAGGATGGCATTAAATACCGGAAACTAAAAATTGTATTTTTACAATTCACAAAAAATTCAACCGTTCCAGAAAAATACAAAAAATTCACTCTAACCTAATTTCGATGATCTGAATTCAAAAATGAACTCAATTTTAAGAAAATAAATTTCCAAAAATTTTTAATTTAATTTTCAAATAAAGTAATTATTTATTAAAAAAATTACTATAAAACTATAACTCCTTTTGTGATTCCTTAAGAAAGTAATCAAGGTAAAATAAAATTATCATATATCCATATTAAAAAAAATAAAAATTTATGATTACATTTTTTGAGAATGTATTTCCATTTTAATTTATTATATTAATTATAATATTTAAATAAAATATTTAAGACATAAAAGAATTCCAAAACATATACTATGATAGTTTTTTCACTTTTAAGATGTTTAAATTGTATTTATATATTCATGGGTGAATTTTCGATTTTTTCAGCCAATTTACAATTCATTAATATTGCTTACTATTCATATGGGTATGTTACTATTCGTGATATCATATTCACTAAAAAATCAAGTTGATCTTATTAGACACTAAATTTCTCACTGATCACAACTGTTGAAGACCATTTTTTTAAAATAATTTCACATTATTAATTATTTAATGTTTACATTAATATTTCAAAATACCATTTTTTTCCAAAATCCATTAGTAATAAGGAACTATAAATTGTTCCTACATTTTTTTGTATATTTGAAATTCCCAAGATTTATCATAATTGAAATAATAATTTTATTTATATAAAAGGATTGCACAAAGTATCTAAGGTTGTGTTACAAAGCCACTTATAACACCTTCCTAGGACCTACGTCTAAGGTGTGCTATGGTGATAGAATCTGAGGGCGGCTCAGACAATGTTACCCGTGTGGTGATTTCTATCACCTTGATCTTCTCCCTTAGGAGATCCAGTTTAACTTCAAATGTTGATGTTCGGCTTGGTCATGGTCCTGATCAATTCCCATTGATGCTACCTCCTCCCCAAGCTCTGATAGATGGGCTTCATATGGTCTGAGTCTACTAGATTATGCCATCTACTCTTATTTATCTATTAATTAACCAAGATCAGTTTAATTTATAATAAATAATTGTATCATTAAGAATTTATTTTCCAACAGTCATATTGACCAATTTACATATAATATTTGAAACCCAATAGTCCCATTTAATTATACTGACTTCATTAATTATTGGATATATATTTGTTTAGTATAAAATTGAATTACACACAAATTTTAAAAAATAACTACTATTAAAAACATTGGGTCATTACATTCTTCCCCCTTAAAAAATTTCATCTCAGAAATTTTAACTCATACCCTCTTAAGGAAAAAGGTATGTGTATGTCCGCATTATAGACTCCTATGATTCCCTCGTGGCTTCCTCAAATTTTTGGTTCATCCACAACACCTTAACATACTGAGTAGTCTTATTTCATAGAACCTAGTCATTATGATCAAAGATCTCAACCGACAACTCCTCATAAGAGAGGTCATGTTCCTATTGTACCACATCTAGATTTATTATTTGTTAACGGCCAATTATGTAATTTATCGAGAGGGATATATAGAATACATCATTTACTTGTGATAGATTTGGAGGTACTGCAAGCCGACAAGCCACTTCTCCTTCTTGATCAATAATGTCATATGGGACAATGTACCTAGGGTGGAGCTTCCCATTCTTCCCAAAAGACATTACTAGTTTCCAAGGTGAAATTATATGAAATACTTTGTCACCAACATCAAAATCCATGTCCCTTTGACGTTAGTCGGCATATCCATTCAACTGACTCTGACCAGCATTAATGTGTTTCTTGATGGAATGGAATTTTTCTGTCATCTCTTGCAAAATATAAGGTACAAGAATATTTCTCTAACCAGCTTAATCCCAAAAAGTATGAGTTCAACATTACGTCCCATATAGAGCTTCATAGTGTGCCATTAGATTGGTCTAGTGGAAGATGTTGTTGTAAGAGAACTCTACTAAATGGAGATGTTTATCCAATCAATTTTTACATTCCATTGAGCATGTTCTCCAAAAATCCTCTAGGATTTGAATAAATCTTTCAAATTGGCCATCAGTTCGTTGGTGATAGACTGTACTAATATTCAATTCCATGCTCAAAGCATTTTGAAGACTTCGCCAAAATTTTGAGGTGAAACATGGATCATGATCAGATACGATTGAAAGTTGAACTTCATGCAGCCTTAAAACTTCCTTCACGTAAGTCCTAGCAATTTGATCAAGAAAGATATCATCCCAAATTGAGATAAAACAGACAGTCTTGGTGAGAAGGTCCGTAATAACCCATATCACATTGTTTCCTTTGGATGTTCTCTGGAGACCGGTGACGAAGTCCATATTGATATTTTCCCACTTCGATGCTGGTATGGGTAGAGGTAGCAATACCCCTTGAGGAAGTTGTCAGACTTCCTTAACATGATGACATAACAGGCAGCTAGAAGTTTAGTCAGCAATCTCCCTTCATATTATCCCTCCAATAATGATCACGAAGGTCCCATTACATTTTTTTGCATCCAGGATGTGTAGAGAATATAGAAATATGATCTTCATCCATATGATCCTTCTTTGATTATGGAGTTGATGAAACACCTAGTCATGTATGAAATTTCAATACACATTCTCGGTCAATATTGAACCCAGGAAACATCATATCCTTCACAGCCTCAAACTTCTTCTGTAATAAATGATATTTTTGATGAGCTTTCTTGTTCTTCTCTACTAATGACAGTTGAGAAATCATTTAGGATAGGGTTGATGATGTTCCTTCCCTTATAATTCCAATGTTCTTCTTTACTAGGTCATTTATCGAAAGATCCCTTTGAATCCTCATAATTGAAAGAACAACATGGTCTTTCCTTCTTAATGTTTCAACGGCTTTGATTACTCTTCTAGGATAATAATGAATTGAAAAATCATAGTATTTATGATTTTTCAACCATATCCTCTGTCTCATGTTCGATTCATATTGTGTGAATATATACTTAAAATATTAATAGTCGGTGTATATATAACATTTCTCCCCTTATATATAGTTCCTCCATATTTTTTGAGAAAAAACAACCACAGGTAGCTCCAGATCATGCGTAAGATATTTCTATTCATGAGTCTTCAAGTGCCAAGTTGCATAAGCAATGAATTTTTCTTTTTTCATGAGGACGATCCCAAAACCATTTAGAGATGTATCTCTAAAAATTACAAATCCTTCTCCACGTGAGGGTTGATTCAACATGGGTGCAGTATCCATGGTCTTCTTCATCTCTTGGAAACATTTATCACACACTTTTTTCAGATGGCCATGTCCCCTTTTCGAGTTAACATGGTTAATGGATTACAATGTCATGAATTTTTTTCACAAACCTCTTATAATATCCAGCTAAACCAAGGAAACTATGAATCTCATTTATTGTTGTAGGCTAAGGCCACTACTCTACAACTTTTTTCTTTGTAGGTTAAACTGTGATTACTTCCTTGGTTACAATGTGTCCCAATAATGAAACTTGTTGCGACGAGAATTCATATTTACCGAACATCCCAAAAATCATCTCCTTTCTTAGATTTTGTAAAATAACTCTTATATGATCATCATTCTTCTCACAAAATTTTGAATATATTAGAATATATTCAATAAAAACTACCAAAACATTATCAATGTAGCCCTTAAAGACTCTATTGATCAGATTCATAAAAATAACAGGTGCATTAGTGAGTCAAAAAGGCATAACAATGAACTCATAATGCCCATATCTTGATCTGAAGGCAGTTTTTGGAATATCTTCTTTCATCACCATCAATTGATGATAACCATTATGAAGAAAAATATTAGAGAATAATCGAGCCTCAGATGTTGGTCAAATTAGTCATCCATTCATGGAAGAGGGAATTTGTTCTTTATTGTGATCCTAATTAGTTATCTATAATTAATTAATAGCATCATCGATCTGTCCTTCTTTTTCAAAATGGGAATAGCTGCTCCCCAAGGAGACATACTTTGTTGGATAAACCCCTTATACAAATGATCTTGGAGTGGTTTCATTAATTCATCAGGCTCAATATTTTCCATCCAATTTTGGTTCTTTGATTTTGGATGAGATCTAGGTACGAGTTTAATAGAGAAAGATTGCTCTCTTTCTGGGGGAGGTCAATGGAACTCCTAAGGAAATATGTCAATGTATTACTGGATGAGGGGGACATTTTCTATCATCAAACTCTCATTTCCTTATTCTTCTTCACTGATCAACTACATATATAAGGATATAAGAAGTTCTTCTAGACAAAGACTGTGTTGATATATCTCTCCTTAAAAGATAATTGTAGGCTCTCCATTCAAGACTACTATGATTTCCTTGCTTCAACATTTTACATTAGAATTATACATTGAGATACATTACATCCCTAGTATAACGTCTAATTCCATAATTGGAATGACTACTTGATTTGTGATAATATTGTTCTCACTAATGTAAATACTTGAGTTTCTAAATACTAAGGATGCTTGGATAATCTAACCAGGTGTCTTGACTAATAACTGAACATTTTGAAAATTAGGGGGTGATTATAAATTCTCAATAATATGGATGAAATAAATGAATGTGTAGAACCAGAACCAAACAATTTACTTACTTGCTTTAAGATAACAATAAGGGAACCCGCTACCACATCATTCACAGCTTCAACTTCATCTGTCATGATATAAAATTAAGGACCTTTCCCCCATGGCCTTTGCTAAGGCTGATGGTGGTTCCCCTCCACTTACCTCAGATTTGGACAATGATTGGTGAAATATCCAAGTTGTCCACACATAAAGCACTGGACATCAGGTTGGGCCTGCACCATTTTCCCCATGTCTTTAGTGTTTGGAAGTTTGGGTTTCACCTCACGATGAAAATTCCATGCAATATGGCCATATCTACAACACTTATAGTATTTCCCTCTCTCTATCAGGCAGTTCCCGGATGCTTCTTCCCACATTTATTACACGTGGGATATTGGAATTTCATGCCTTCTCTTCCTTGATCAAAATTCCTCCTGAAGCTGGGCTCCATCGAGCTCTTCTTGCCTTTGGATTTATGAGACCAATGTACCTCACCAAACTACAACTCATCATTCATTGCACTCTGCATGAAATTTTCATAGATATCACAATCTCGGTTGGCTAGATTCTTCTCTAGATGAGGTCTCATTCCACTGAAGAATAGATCAACCTTACCACACGGATTCGTGACAACTATCGAGGTGTAACGTGAAAGCCTTGTGATGTTTATCTCGTAGCATCACAAAAAATCATTCTCCTTCTTTTTCAGCTTGAGAAACTCCTTTTTCATTAATGTTCTCATTAAATAAGGGAAATACTTATTGAAAAATATCCCTCTGAACTCTCTCCACCCCATACCTTCAACCACCACTCTTGCCCTCATGTTTTTAATTATTTTCCACCACTGATCAACATCTCCCTCTAAGTGATAGGCAGCCATGGTGACATTCTCTTGCTCTAAACACCAGAGCACAGAAAAGAACTTCTCTATAGAGCTGATCAATTTTTCATCAATCAATGGGTCAGTCGATGCACTGAACAATGGTGGTCGTTGAAAAATAAATGACTCGACAGAATGTGTTTCTCTTCACATTTATATCTGTCACTCAATTTGATTCATGTTATTTTCTATAACTTGAGTTAGTTTCTTCATCATTCACATGAATGTTTCCACTCTGACTTCCATTGGAGGGCCATCAGCGCATGGTTTATTTCCATCACCATTTTCATGGTTCCTCCAATTACCGTCCATTTCTAAAAGAATAAAACCATAGTAAGAATCTTATTTTAATTATGAATATTTTAACTATAAGGGATTTTATGTCATAAAACATTATGATTAAATGATTACATTCCACTATAATTCATTCATATTGATTCAAAAAAAACATGAGATTAACCAAACATATACCCCAGGAGTGTCATAACCAAGAGTTCTGCAAGGCCTATTGTCATGCAAATGTTCCAATTCGAGTCATGATCAATGTTTTGTTTTTGGGTTTTAACCCTTTATATATATGTGCTAGAGCTGTCTCTACCTGCTCATATCCAGACAAGGATGTATTTTCATGATAAACCACTTAATAAATACTCACCAAAATACCTGGAATTTTTCTTACATTTAATAATTTTTATAGGGTTCTTCCTAATGTTTTAATATCCTAATTTCCAAAAATAACTCAACTATCCTTTTATATGAACTATTGCATCCTTCCTTTTTATTATATAACTTTTCTTACATTTTACATATAGAGGATCTTTAATGTATAGTGTCTTGGAAATCAGGAACATAATACATGAAAAACACATAAAACATCCTTCTAATACACTTGTAAATATTTATCATAGGGTCATCCTAAGTACAATTAATGCATCTCATAACCTAGAGACACATATTAAAGGAATTGGTGAGAAGGGGGCCCATTAAAGAAAATAAAGGGAATCAGTTTACTTGTGAAATCAATCTGAACATGATAAAAACATAAAGACATGAGAAATGTATGTAAAGGCATTTAATAATGAAAATAACATGAAACAAAACACTAATATTTGTCTACAACATTTAATTTATACAATCATGATGTTATCACCAAGGTTTATCCCTAAGGTGTCAAAAATTTATCAAGCTTATTCACAAAGTTATCGTTAAACTTGTCATATCAAGAGATTAGATTATTTACCCAATGAATTGGACATATATTAGGTGGCACCCTTAATATTTCTTCATTTTTTATGTGAGTAACATATATCATAATCAAACATTTCTTAAATAACCCAAAGTGAACTATAGAAATGGGTTTTATTTCAAAATTGTGACGTTTTAAAAGTTCATAAAAAATAAGATCATTATGTCATTTATAAATAGTCAAAATGGAGTAAGGTTTATATGTATATAAATTAAAGAATAAAATATATCATCTTCCGTTGAGCCCCCATAGAAAATAAACCGGTCTTGGTATTCACAAAAATAAATCAAGAGAATTTCCTGAGAGAAAGAGAGAGAAAATTTGAGACGAAATTTGTATAGCATAACAGCTATAAAACATGATTTTAGAAAACATTGGAAATAGAGGGGAACGTTTCACCCACTCATAAATAAATCATAATATAGTATGTGTGCTGAATAAAAAGAAATAAGATCATAGAATGGATATTTTAAGGAAATACCATTGAAAATGAAACTCGAAGAAAAAGAGAAGATGTGATTTCTTTTATGAAAATTCGGCAGCGTAACAACATCACTTAATGATCCAGAAAATCATTTGATGAGAGAGGAAGGGGTATCTCATAATGTGTACATGAAATGGACAGTAATAAAGATATAAAATATCAATCCCACCTATAATAAAATGGAACTATAAGACATAACATAAAGGAAGTCGTGACATAAAAGAGGAGGGTGAAAGGTTCCCTTACCCTGAAGAGTAACTTCGAATGATTGATGGTCGAGACCTTAGGAGGCTTGAGGGAACCATGGAAGGACCCTTTGAGGGGAAAGGAGTCTTGAACATCGTTGAGAAAGATTTTGGAATGAAAATAATGAGGAAATGGATTGGTATTTATATGAAAAGTGAGGTAATAAATTATTAATTTACAAAGGACACCTCATCAGTGGTATTTGTAAAACCATGGGATTTCCCATGGTATTAGACAAATGGGACATATCATCCAATAAATCACTTTTCATAGGTTTTCCAAAAATCATACATCATTATTAAATCATTAATGATGTCATTAAACTCCCAAAACTCGAAACTGTATTTTTACTAATCACTGAAAATTCACTTATTTTAGAAAAATCTCAAAAAATTCACCATGACATAATATCGATGCTATTAATTCAAAAATGTACTCCATATTTTTTTGAACTAAATTTCTAAATATTTTTCAATTAATTTTCATATAAAATAATTATTTATTAAAAAAACAACTCTAAAACGATAGCTTATTTCGCAATTCATTAAGAATGTAATCAGGGTCCCATAAAATTATTGTATAACAATAATACAATAAAGTAATAATTTATGATTACATTTTATGAAAATATATTTCCATTTTGAATTATTATATTAATTATAAAATTTTAACTAAAATATTTATGACATACAAAATACCAAAACCTATACTATGATCGTTTTTTCAGTTTTACGATGTTTAAATTGCATTTATACATTCATGGGTGAAGTTTCTATTTTTTCGACCAATTTAAAATTCATTACTATTCATTACTTTCATACGAGTTTGTTACAATTCATGCTTCACTATTCACTAAAAATCATGTCTATCTTATTAGACTCTAAATTTATCACTAATCACAACAGTAGAAGACCATTTTTTTAAAATAATTTACATTATTAATCATTTAATGTTTACATAAATATTAAAATGTACCATTTATTCCCAAAATTCATTAGTAATATGGAACTATATATTCATCTTACATTTATCTAGATTTATGAAATTCAAAACCATTATCATAAGAAGAAATAACAATTTTATTTATATAAACTGATTACACAAAGTAGCTAAGATCATGTTACATATCCCCTTATAAAACCTGTAAAAGACCTCAGTTTTAGGTGTGCTATTGTGAATTAATATTCGGACATCTTAGAAAACATCGCACTAGTTTTGATTTCTATCATCTAAAACTTTTCCCTTATGTGATTCCATTCAAGCTTCACGTGTTGATGTTCCTCTTGGGCATGGTCCAGAGCAAAGACAATTGAAGATACCTTCTTTCCAAGCTCCGACAGATGGGCTTCATTTGGACCTATTTTACTAGATGATTCCATGGACTCTTCATTCTTTATTAATTAACCATGATCATTTGAATTTATAAACTATAATTTTAACATTAATAATTTAGTTTCCAACGATCATTTTTACCAATGGCCATATAATAGTCGAAACCCAATAGTATCAATTAATTATACTCACTTCAATAATTAAAGTATATATTATTGTTGAGTATTAAATAATATAACATGAAATTTTAGTAAATAACTATTATTATAAAATTTCGGTAGTTAAAGTGAAGGAAAAAACTAACGACATTGTTTCGAGAGAATATAGTGTGTCGTACACACAATAGATGATTTCGTTACCCATTTTATGATAGTATGTGTAGGATTATTTTTAAAACATGACATAAAATATTATACGTATATTTAAGGAAGTTATTATATTATACAATAATGGAATTTTTTTAATTTAAGGGGAGGAGAATGAATAAAACAAATGTTCTCATTAATGAATGTTACATCTTCTTAAGGGTAACTCCTTCTGGTTATTAAAAATATAATTCATTAAGTGAGAGAAGTTTAAGAATATTGGGATGTTTAAAATACATAATGTGACTCCAATAATAAATCAAATTCAGTAAAATTAAAAATATTTTAGTTATATTTCCATTCAATGTGTTTTGGTCATGTTTCTAGGTCATTTTTCACCATAAAACTGATGTTTACTACAAAATAAACTCATTTTAACCATAATTGATTAAATTAATTTTAATTTCAATCACTAATATTTTTCTCAACAACTAATTTTACATAAATATACATTATAAATTAACATTATTTAAAACATGGAATCCATTTTTTCAAATATCAGTAGTATAAGTGGTAGATGTTAACATAAAATTAATCATGCAGACTGAACAAGAATGCTTGTTTTAATGAAAAACAATTAAAATGTTTCAAATGTTTTTATATCCAATTTCAAAGTTATATATATTAAAATTAAATATATTAAAATAATTAATATAATATCAATATAATAATATAATTAAATAAATTAATAATATAATTATTTATTATAAATTATTTAAATTAAAAAAAGTTCTCAATCAAAATCCAATAGTTATCAGTATTCCCCAAAATAAGAAACTTCAACAAAAAGTACCAAAAAATAAAAAATAATAATTTTTATATTTCACAATAAAAAATGACTTATATTTTTTCATGTTAATTTTATAATATATTATAAAATTAGTTTTAAAATAACTTTTTCATTAATAAGTTGTTAAACCCACATTTAAATTTATTAATTTTTTATACTTGAAATTAGATTTGTTCATATCTTAAGACTATAAAATCAATTTTTTTAATTTAAAATCATTATATTAAATATATAAAATATAAATTTCATAAATATATTTCAATAATAGTGGTTAATTTAATTTATTTTTATAAAATTATATTCCTGTCATATATAATGTTTTTCTAAAATTAAACAAATCATTTTTATTGGATTGGTTTTCTTTTCCCATCTCATAAATTTGTAGCCAATAAATTCATTTAATAAACATGTATAAAATAAAATTTCTTAAATTATTTGATATCATTCATTCCAATATTTAAATTAATAGGTGATAACTTTTATAATAATGTTAATATTATAATATTGTATAGTATGGCATTGAAATGAGTGTAATTGATTTCATCAAAGGAACTCGATGTTTCATGCAATGGAAGATTAAAATTTTTTTCGGTGTAATGGATGAAAAAAATATAATTCATGTGATAAAATATATTAATTTTTATTAATTAATTTTATATAAATTAATTCATAAATTCGTGATATGTTACATCCTACCCCCTTTAATATGAATTTCTCCCATGAAATTCATCTTGGATATCAAATGAGTAATATTTCATGAATTCATTTATTGATGCCAAAATCATACAAAGAGTTAATAAAAAATACAATTATAAATATAAAATATGAAACATAATGGTCATAGAATGATTCTCATTACTAGGGTTCCACAAATAAAAAACATTGGTGGGAAATTAAATGATGGATTTTGAAGGGAACCATGTTCACATAGACTAATACTGAGTGATTGTGAAAAATGTAAAGGTATAGTCAATAGAAAGAAAACCATAATTTATGTATTTATGAATTAAGTAATTAATATCATAATAAAATATGTTAATATGACAAAATATTATTTCAAAATCCATTTCTAGGATTTTAAGGACCCATTCACCATCAATACAAGTAGCTTAAAAAAATATACTAACTTGATGACTAATGATTATTCCATTAATAAATTTAAACCATGGACTCACAACATGATCTAAATAATGATTATCTAGGATATATTATCATTACTAATTTACTAGAATCATCCTCTAAGAGATCACCTATTATTATAAAGGATAACACTATATTCTACATATCATTAGAAATTTACCAACACGGAAATTGATATCCCTTAGTATAATAATTCAACAAATGGTGTAATGATATAATAAATTAATCTCTACTATTAAATAGAAATACCAAATTTCACATTTAAATAATTACATAGATATATATCCCAAATTATCACCATATTCAATTAATCATACATCCACATAGGTAGTATAATTCTTCCTCAAATAATGTATAATCATATACCTCAAATATATTAAAAAAATAAAACATTCCATCGGTAGTATTTTAAATAATAAAAACATTTAAATAAGGGTTCCTAATAAATAATACTTATGATAATCCTTTGAAAAATTCCAAGCTCCCAGGATTTATCACCACTTAACTAGATGGCCCAACATCAATTGAAGAATTGGAAAATTGTTTCACCATCCCTTCACTGAATATGGTAATTTCTACCATGAGTAAGTTTCCGAAGACACATGTTAGTATAATGTGTCAAATAATTAATGTTAATTAGTATTACTATTGAATGGATAACTTTTTTCACTTTTGGGGATTTTTTAGAACTTATTTCCTTATAGTGATGAACTTTTTGGCCAAATTTACAACGTATGTAACACTTTCCAGATCCAACCATGCATTCCCCAAAATATATTTTTCAATAGGTGGAATAATTTTTAGTCTTACATTATGAAAAAATAGTTAGATTATTCTCAATTTTCTACCACCTCGGCTGTTTCTTACATTGGTCACCAAATAGAACACAAGTGTCAAAAAATTCTATTTCAATATTATTAACCCAATGTACCCAATTATCATGACATTTAAATTATTATCTGGGAAATTCTCATCCTAATTTTGGATTTTATAATGTGTAAAATATTTTAATTATTTGACAAATATATTGTATAAGGTTTGGAACATACCTGGTTATAGAATCATATTCATTTTTCCTCCAATCAAGGAATTATTTCTCCATACTAAGATTAAAAACAGTAGGTAAATATTTTTCTAGGAAAAAATCATAGAATTTGTCCTAATAAATGGAAAAAATTTCATATTTTACTCTAAAATTATTAATCATTTTACTATATCAATCAACTTCACCTTCAAGATGATAGATGAAATGGTATACAATTTGTTATTTCGATAATCCCATGATTTCAAATACCCTCTCTAGGGAATTTATCAATCCTTCAAATTCGACTAAGTTATATGATCTATTGATTGACGGGGGATGTTTTCTCATGATACTTCCCACTAAATACATGTTCTGTCATGGTATATTTGATTCTTATATAGTAAGGACACCACCACCAATTATAGCTTGTGATAATTAATCAACCCCAGAAACAAATTTTAGGTTATAATTACAGCAACCATGGGATACTGATTTTTAAAGTATTCTTTACTCCTAATTCCATCCCAATACATATTTCTTAGTATCCCAATAGAAACCCATTCTGAGAAAACATAATTTAGATGAAGTAACCTAGAATTCTTAAACTGATTAATCATTTCCACATATACATCAATTAAAGTCCTATAACAGAATACTATTAACACTCTCATAACCTATAATGTTTCTATGACCACTCTATGATACCAAATATTTGGAATCAACCTTATTCATTACATTTCCTTGATATTTAATTCATCAATTCATTCTCTTACAATTTGAGGATCCTTTTAGGGTTGGAGTGTTAATAAATTAATTCATAACTCATACATAGAAAAACCAGGAAATAAAAAGTGGACACTTCTGAATAGTATGAATTTTCCACAAAATATAAAAGTGGTAAAGTAATTTGTGATTCCATTTCATGGAAAATAACAATGAATTTTAAATTGAAATAATGCATCCCTATAGTCATCCATAAATATTGTGAAAAACATTTAAAAGCATGGGACAAGCTCAAAAGTTTAGTAAGTGATTCACAATGATGGAAAACTATTTGTCCTATGAAAATAAGTAAACATGTTAATAAATTATCAAACTGTTTTAATTTTAACTAATAGGTAGTAGAAAAAATGATCCTCAAAAAATAATCTCATTAAATTCCCTTTTTTATAACAATATTACTATAAAACCCATAATAAGAATAGATGACACCTAATGGTATATTGGGACATAATTTTAATTTTCATTCTTATAAATGGAATAAACATGTGGTCAAATTCCACACATTTCACACATAAAATTTGATTAATCATATGGATGAATTCCATACTTAATGAAATGTGGGTATATCATGGACCCATTCATCATTGTATTGCAATGGAACCACCCGTCGTTGGTTAATCATGGAACCAAGGATCATTTGTTTTTCATAGAACAACCAGTAAAATTTTCAAGTGCCATTATTTTATCATAACACCTAAGATGATGAAATTAACAACATGTTCTTCATAATATCTTATTCTCACTAATATGAAAATATTTCAAGTAATTGAAATAAACAATCAATTTTCAAAACCCATTTTAAAAAACCAAATACCACAAAAAGGAAAACAAGGGTTTATTTTTATTTTAAAAACATGAAGGCTCGTAGAGGAACCCAAATATAAAAAAACATAAAATCTAATTTATATTAATTTTATATTCATATAAATAAATTTTAAAAATATTATCAAGATTATTTACGTGTAGGAATACATTTTGAATTTAAATATTTAAACATTTTTAAAGTCTGTTTTAAATCAAAGTGTCCCATCACACATTATAATATTTGAATCATATGCCTTCATAATAAATAAAATATAACAAAATAGTAAATAACATGATAATAATTAAATTCATGATATGATATGTCAATGGGGATGTATTTACAACTCATAAAAAATTATGGTGTATATCATAAAAAATACATCAATGAAAGAAGAATGAGAAAAAGTTATTTACCATCAGTCTGACTTATCAAGTGTATACATATATTTTTAAATAATAAAAAGATGATAATTATATACTTTCTTGAGAAACATTTTAGATTTTATTAATACTTTTATTTCACTTATTATAATTTTTATGCAACTACATAATCTATAATTCTATATTGCGTGTTTTGACCATATTCAGTTAATGTGTCATTAAGAAAAAGGTTGTTGACTATGGTTAGGGAATCCATTGTATAAAAATATAAAAAATTATATTCCTGAAATATTTATCATATTTATATTTCAGTTATAATTTTAATAAAAATATTGAAATATGGTTATAAAAAATGACACAGTGTTACAATAGTGGAGGCAGTAGGCCTTACAAACACATGAGTAACATTCCGAAATTTTAATGAACATTATGGAAAGAAGGTATGTAACATTTATCCTTCAAAAATTGATAATTATACCTTAAATGAAATATTATTTAATTATGTATAGAAATATTTTGTTCTAAAGGGAACCATATTTATTATAGGAGGCGGTAGTGCAGACATCTACGAATAATTTAATAACTTTTTCAGTATATGAAAATGTATTAAAGAAATTGAAATATAATATTTACATAATGTTAATTATGTCATTAATAATATATATATATATACTCTATAGTACTTATTTCTGTTAAAATTATCCTTTATACATTCAATGTAATGTTTGAGTGTATCACAATACTTTAAGAAGGTGGTAGTCCGCAAGTCCATAACAGATGTTATTGTATTCCTAAAATATTTAAATTATTGACGTAATGTGTCATATAAAAATTCCAGAAGGATTAAAATATAGTAAATATCATACATATCATATAAAAACATTATTCATATCATAATTATCAATGATGAGAGGTGGTAATGGAAAACAGAATAATGTTATTTCACGGGGTGATGGTCTTCCATACACACTAACAATGGTTTAGTAACTCATTTGATGGATGTGTGTATAAGTGTAGATTAATTAATTAACAAAAAAACATATCAGTATATTGAGAATAATTTGGTTAATATATAATTATATAATAATAATAATTTATGTGGTGGAGAAATAAATAAATAAAAAGTTATCATTGAATAATGTTACCTCTTCTTCATGTAAGTCCTTCTGGTTTTCTCTAAAAGAATTCACTGGTTTGATTTCAGACCAAAATGAGTTATATAAGTAGAAATTATGGGTGTTGGGATCTTATTTTTTAGGTTTTATATGATTCAAAAGTATTGAGTTCTCTGAATAGTGTGGATGAATGACTTTCTTTTCATAGTGGAGGATGAGAGAAATTCATGTAAAAAAAAATGGTAAACGCTATTTAGAGTAATTCCTAACATAATATACCTCCAATAACAAATGAAATTAAATACTAGTATACATATTTTTTATATATTAAGAAAATGAGTTTTGGAAAAAAATTTCTGTCTTTTTTCCCTAAATATTACAATTTAACCACCATGTACAAATTTTTACCATAACCGGAGTAGTTAATTTTAATTTTTTTTAATATTATTTCTTATCCACACTAATTTCACCTTAATAGGAATTATGAATAATTTTTATTCCAATAATTGAATTATTTTTTTTCAAATTCCAATCATATAATGGGCATACAATTATTTAAAAATTAATCTCATGGACGGAATGATAAAACATGTTTTTAAAGTTGAAAATTTCAAATGATTGAAATGTTTTAGAATCAAAATTCCATTTGTAATTTATTAAATCAAAATAAATTATATTAAATTTTAAAAAATTTATATAATTAAATTTTAGAACCAAATTCATATATAATTTATCATTATAATTATTTTTATAAAAAAATCATTTTTCATTTAAAATCTGGTATTTTTCACTATTCATCCAAAACATGAAACTGCTCAATAAAATTACAAAAAAATATCCTAATAAAAATTTTAAAATACCCATAAGGTTATTATTATTATATAATATATATAAGTGTTAAAATTTATTTTTAAATAATTTTTTCCATTAAATGGTGGTATAACTGCTTTTTAAAAATATTCATCTTTTTATGCTTAAATATGGATTTATTACTATAAAAATCCTATCAAACCTATTTGATGAATTTAAAAACATTTTATTAAATATATAACATCTAAATTAAATTATTTTATTTTATTAATAGTAATTAATTAATGTTATTATGATAAAATTTCATTCGTGTAATAAAGATAGTTTTTCAAAAAAACACACTCTTTATATACAATTGGTATTTTTTATGATTTATAATTAATAGAAATCCATGGAGTAAATTTTGTAAACTTGTCTAAAAATTAATATCATAATTTATTTTATATTATTAATTCCATATATTAAAATATTTAGGTGATAACTAGCATAATAATGTTAATTGTATACTGTTGATCAAAATGACTCTGGTTTGGGTGTAACATATGTCATCAATTGAACTCAATGTAGCATGAAAAAAATGATTAACATGGTGTTGTGTGAAATGAAAGATAAACTACTGATTGAGAATAATGAAATATATTAATGAATTTTAATTAGTATGAATGAATATATTTCATAAAATCTTGGGATATGATAGCATGTAACACACAAAACCTTGTTTTATCATTAATTGGTGTAATTAGTTTTTAAGGACTTTTCTGAACATTATGGAAAATAGTTATGTTAAACTAATTAACAAATATTTATTAATATAATTCATATTTATTAATCCTCTAGACTAAATTCTACTCACATAATTAGAAAATCATAATTTAATATAATCCCACAATTCATGTCATGAATGAATTTTTTTGAAATGTGTCTTTCATGTATAAGTTGTTCTTTTATAAATATATTAATAGTTATAATTATTAAATAGATTTATGCTAATTTATATATATATAATCTATAATATAAATATATATAAAAATCATTAAATTTTATTTTAATTAATTAAAATTAATATGCATTACATCATTTAAAAAAAAGTAATTTCTAGGAATGTATATTGTTATCAATAAAATAATTCTTTTTACATCAAAATGATATTATAATTATTTTTTTTAAATTATTATTCAATAAATATTTAGTTAAAAACATTCTAAAAAATTTTCTTAAATAAAATAATGAATGGAAAATTAATATATTTTTAATTATTTATAAAACCTTATTTCTAAATGATATATTCACAAGTTGATTATAGTAAAATATGATCAAGTATGATCGAAATTGATATTCATCATTGAAAATTATAATATTTTAGGTAAAAATATATTAAAATGTTCCTTATTTTATAATTTTGTGAAAATATAATATACATTTGATATAATTTAGGCTCAATTTTGTGTGTATCACAACATATCGAATAGTACAAATTTACTAAAAGGAAAATATAGAATAAGGTCTTACAGTGCTACAAATATATCGAAAGTATTTTTTTGTATAATTTTTTTTTCATCTATATATTATGTTTTATAATAAATATGATGTAATTAATTTTTGGATTTAGGATTTTAAAAAATTAACATAATTTCAGGGATTTATTAGGAAAATATTAGATTATGAATATTTTTTGGATTTTTTTAAAAAAAATATTGGTTTTTGTTAAATAGTGTGTATACAATTATTAAAAATAAAATGATATTTACGATATTATTAGTATATAATTAGGAATTGGAAATTAATGGAACTATTATGTAAGATAAAAAAAATATTTAATATGGCAGTTAATAATATTTATACTGTAAATTTTTATTTATAAAGACATATTTTACATGGTAAATAATTGTATATATTCTTTATTAAATTTTTTTTTCATAAACTATAAAATTATTATTTTAATATTTTTTTGTCTTAATAAAAATTTTAATAGAATAGATGTGTTTCAAATTTGAAATATTCTTTCCTATTTTATATAGTAGTAGCCTTTTTCATTTGGGGGAATATATAATACCTCATTAATATCTGGTTACCATAGTAAAAACAAATGTATTAAAAAATAAGTAATCTAATATGTAATGGGAATACCATATTTTAATATATTTTATATTTATTTTTTAGGTATGGATCAACTCTATTTCTTATGTAGTTATTTTTTCATTAAATTTTATTCCTTTTATATTGATAGTTACTTCCTATTATAGAAAATGTTTATGTATTTTCGAAATTTCATCCCTTTTAAAATTTAAATGGGGTTGTCGTCTCGTCAGATCCATATACAAAACAAAACAACTAAGATAATCTGAAAATATAATTAATCCTATCTTAAAACCTCTAAAACACATAATGGATGATATAGTATACTATAATAACCATCCTTCAAATTTTGAATACACTTCGTAATGCTGATCATGGACGTGTTATGGTGTAAGTTTATAACCACTCCACCCACTATCATATTTCATGATATAATTTTATCTATCCTAAAATTTAATTTTCTATATTATTATGTTAATTTAAGTGTTATTATTATATATAAAATTTTCTATAAGGACAATCATATCATTGAATACAATCCCTTTTTACATTATGAAATATGAAATGATGAATCATGTGTTGTGCATACTACAACCTCCACAACACTAAATTTTTCACATTCCATCACCACCTCATATGAATATTCTTAAAATGAAATTAAATACCTACTTAAAAATAGTAAAATTATATTATATTGTAAAATATAATCTATATTACTCATTTTCACCTCTATATACAAAATTAAATACACCATCATTCTTATAAGTGGAAAACATCTTCCATGGAATAATATATTTCTATTTTTCATCTCATAATTACATTTAATGTATAGAAAATGTAAATTTTTAATGTATAAATATCAATTTTATGATAGGAAAAATTTATGGTAATAACAATCTTGTAACCTATTAATAATATGATTGATAAGAAATCATTGTAAAAATAACCATACAACACATGATAAATAATAATGAAAAATAATTTATTCATTATTTGTAATATTTTCATAACCCATAGTTCTTCTTATAAATTAGTAAAATTAACATATATGATAGAAAAAAATAAAATATTATCATCCTGCATTTGGTATAATGATGTTACAATGAAATCACCACACAAACGTTTTTAATCATGGTAAGTTAATGTAAGGTTTTTTTGACTATAAAAAGAACAATTCTTAAAATTATATCACATATGAATATGTGAAAATAATTAATTTTATAATTTAATTATGATATTCAAATAAATATTTCATTTGTTATACTATGTGAACATTAATATTTTTCCCAATAATTATTAAGACAGCATAGGTTAGTTTATAAAAAACATTAATTTGTTATTATTATTAATTTTAAAATTATGAGTAATGAATGAATCAATTGTCAATAAAAATTTAAACACCACAAATAGTTATAATTAATATATAATGGTATTTGTGGAAATTTTTATACTGAAATCATTTTTATGAATTTAATACAATCTATGATTTTAATAAACACACATTATGACAAAATAAGAAATTCCTACCTCATATAAATGAAGATAATGATTATAAATTAATGTTATAAATTAAATTATGTATGAATATGGTTTCAAATATTTTATAATGATATTTATTCTGGTTACATTGCATTTTATATCAATTACATGAAAATAATATTTAAAGGTAAGAGTTTCATTTCCTTATTTTCAACATCATGGTGAATGTTTTTCCTTTTCATAGTATATTCATTTATATAGTTTATCTAATATGAAATTTACATCACATATCAAAATATATTCCATTTAATTATATTATAATCTCAGTTTACTCATATTACTCTCCATAAACACTAAATCATTGGATCCCAATTTCATAAGGGTTTCATTAACCCAGTTTTCTATTCAATTGGTCACATTATTTCTAACATGAATATAATTTTTATTTTCTATGTAACCCTATAATTCAAATAATGTTTTACTATGTAATTGTGTTCTCTGAGGAAATTAATTTTCAAAATTAATGTAAAAATATTGGATATTTTTATTTTATAATTATAAATTTTTCATTGGAAATAATAATTGGTATCCTCACATAATAAAGTGATTAAAAATTTAATATGTTCATATATTAACATTAATAATGCGGTTTCCAATTAAGGTATTGTTATTTTTATGGTTTTTCCCCATTTCAAAGATTTTATTATGTTATTCAATGTTTTCTTGACAAATTTTATTTTCATAATATTTCATATTTTCATTATTATAAATTATTTTATAAACGAATTATGCACATTTTTATCATTTTTAAAATTTTAGGATCTTTTATACATATAATGTTATTTGTCATAATCTTTTACACTTCCTCAATGATGTTTTTATGATATTGCGCAAATATATACTATTTTATCAAAATCGTGTATGGTTCGATAAACATTTATTAACATATTTATCTATTTCCCTTGTTCTCATTTATATTTATTATCTAATGAATTATGATATTTTTTACCCTTTATGAGTTTCTAAGATAATAATTTTTTTATGTTTCCATTCCCCGAGGTATACAAATTATTATTTCATTTTCTATATGTATAAATGGGTAGTGGATAGTAATAATTTGGAAATATTCACATGTGTTTTAAAATAACATTTTATGCAGATAATATTAAATATAACAATATGTTAGGTACTGAATTATTGTTTCGACTTGATTTGCATCGTACCAAGGGATGATGTAAGGGCCCAATGGAGAGTTAACCATTTTCCATTATTATAAACGTTTTCAAATGAGGTACGATGTAATAAGATTCTCTTCAATGGGTTTATCTATGGAGTTTGAATTACAGTATGACCCTTTCTTCAATAATTTGTGAACCAACAATGAAACGGTATGGACTCGTTGGATGATGATTTTTCCAAAGACACTTAAGGACTCTATTTTTTCAACAAGATGGGAGGTAATTCCATCACACCCTATTAAGTAATTATTTCTTACCCTAGGAATCTATTATAGATTTAAGAAAATATTAATATTTTTATGAATATTTCATGCATCCCCAAGGATGTTTCGGAATATCTCCCTTGGGATTAATGGTTTACCATTAATACGCATGGTTCAAGATCTGCGGATACGACGCATGTCTAATACATTTGATTAGGTACCCTAGAGTATAGCTCCATACAACGGGTGATGTGTTTTGTTTTGATAATAGGGTATAACCCATGATATGGGATTCATACGTATTGTAATGAGAGGAATGAAAGACCAAGTTGTTCAATGCTCCTTTACTATAAACATCACTTTTATGTTATGTTATGTGGGCCCATCCATCAAGTTTAATGTCATCAGGCAAGGAGGTCTAGGTGAAATATGACTATTCACGAAATGGATTGGGAATTAATCCAATGAGACCCAAAAGAACCACATAATATATAGTCTTTTGGGTGGATATAAACCTCCCATGAGAATGGACCAGGAAACGTTAGACTTGATTTGGGTGGTTGGATATGGAGCTCATGGAGGATTCATATGTATCCTAGTCAATGTGGAATCAATGTCCAAGGAGTTCAGTTTAACTCAAGACTTATACATTAAAGAATCCTATTCGTGGATTCAGGGATGTGATGTACACTAAAGTAGAGGACATCCCAAAAGAAGTAAATTAGGGCTTAATCCTGGAGAGGATTCCCCTTATTGGGGAATTATTGGGATTTTACACTCTTAAATGTTACCCTATGATAATAGAAATTAGATTGGCATTATAGGCATCCCAGTATTGTTGGGAATCATAGATCCTGTAGTTATTTAATGGGTTGTGCAGATTTCGTTTCATTAGAAACATTTAATCCCATGTGATTCATGATTGGTATGATCAAACAAGTGGATGTAAAAGATTCAACAAATAGACACAATCCCTTATCTGCTGAGGGAAAAGATGGAGGGCTCTGATGGATGAGGGAGTGTATTTGAGCCAGATGGGAGAGCGAATGAGGCTTTTAATGTGTTATCCCTTCACCAGTGCTGATATCTATGATTATCATGTCTATTGAGATATTTTTACATATCCCATGCCATGACAGAGTGTGGAGAAATAACCACCTCCTGTAAAAAAAATATAGGGGCTTACCTCATGAGGAGTTCCTTGAAATGAGTTCTATGAATGGTTATAAGAAATTCTCATCATCAATGAGAAATCATGTATGATCACACTAGCTTTTCATTATCCCTCATTGAATGGAAAATACAATGAATAACTATGATCCTTAGAACAAGGAGGTTCACATCAGGGTCCCATGGTTAGAATCTTGGATACCTTGGTAATGTAGACATAACAACATCCTAGGGGGTTCATACCATTTTTCTATCAACCATTGCACCTCCGATTACCTTAGAATGTAGACTCAAAGGGGCACACAGTTGCGTTTGAGGGTCTAGTCATATGGGTCATGTGGATTTGGATGAGGCTTTAGCATAATTCTAGTAGGTTGGTTAGAGGATGGTCAATATAGTGCGTGATGGGGATAGAAGAACATCATTTTTTATAGATGGTTAAATACCCTAAGACATTCCATTCCATGTAGAATTAAATCATACAAGATTGGGTATTCCCCACATTGTGCACTACTCTATGGGTGTATGGGTCTTCTACGTACCAAAGTGGTACGAGGACCTAGATGTGAGCCGCCATGTATCAGGGAGGAACATGGTCTCAGGTTCCATACGCATAGAATGTTACTATGTGGTTCAGTGCCTTGTCCACATGGTGTTGTATGATTCGGTTCATCGTAGTGAAGGAGGGGCATTGTGCCTATAGTTCACAAGATGTTCAACCTCAAATGGAAGATATTATTCGATTTCCCAATTTGGTTCATGAGTATTTTATTACTGTTAATTCTATTTATTATTGTTGTTTTTGGTAGATTTATACATCCAAGAAATTGTTATTAGTTTCGTACATAGTCGATATTTTTCCTTTGATGTATATTGTTTGTAAAATCCACGATATCTAAAAATCCTCCTCTTCATAGTTCCCCTTGTGGACCATTTTATTGACTATTGGGGATTGTATATCTAGGGGCACAAGGAACCATTTTTAGATTCCCATTGATGAATTTTATAACCCTTGGATTACTCGATCAACAGAGGTTCGTGGATTTGCGGTTTACGGCGGTGGGAATCACCCGATCAATCCCATGAATGTCATGGTTTGCGGGATTCTTCTAGCCCTACCTCCTTTGCAAACAACATAGCACATATGGTGTCTATTTGGGGACTTCATTATCTATCAATTATTCTCCAATGACATGGTTCACAGTAGATGGGCTAACTATTTTCATTTAATCTGTGAATGGCTTGGTTCATAGCCAAACACATTCCTGGAAAGCATTCCAGAGGCGATCATCGTACCCCCTAGTTTTTGGTATATGCATTTTTTGGACCATTCCTTGTAACCAATTTTTGAACCATTTTGGATCCTTTTTCATATTTTTTTTCTTTAATATTCTCCACAAATTAACATATCCTCATGCATATCCTTCCATTATCAATTTGCAGGGTGTATTTTTTTTTTAATTTATGGGCTTCTGAGGACCCTACAAATCAACCCCATCAAAATGGGGTCTAGTTGGAAATAAGTGGTGGATATTTTGATGTATTAAATGGAACTAGAATGAATGAGTTTACTGTTGAAATGTGAAACCATTGGTGGTCCATTCCTATATATACTCGGGGCCCATGTCATTTTACATTTTCCTAGTTTCCTAGAAAAAACTGCTTGGTAAATGACTCTCGGCTTTACTTTTTTCCTTATACCATTTCCTTCATGAATTTCGTCATTGGAAATCCATGTCTTTCATTTTTCAAACTGAAAATTCTTCATGGTCACTTACTTCCAAAAACCAACATTGGAATCCACGAATCGAACTAGTGAATTTTAAAATTAATGATCAAATTTCTAAATATTAAGACACTACGCACCTCGCCTATCCTGTGAACTTAACAACAATATAGCGAGATGAACATTAAAATTAAAAATTTTAAATTAAAAATAAAAACTTAGAACTTTGAATATCCACATATAAATGATCAGTACAAAACATTCCAATTCCTTGTACTACTCAACCTGCTGGCCATTGGTTCACGGGCTAGCATCTTTTGGGGAATTCTACGTACCTTCAGTTGACTGGGAATAAATACCATGAACTATTCCTGGGTTTTAGTATGTGGAGACATGGATATCATGGACTTATTTGGTCATTTTACATTTACCCCCTTTTTCCAAACAATTTTGTCTGACTAACCCATCAACATGGGCTTTTTAATGCTGGATAATATGGATCGTCCTCTTATCTTAGTAGAAGAAATCAAGAGGAGTGTTGAAATTGTTAATAATTATGAAGAAATACTTAATTCCTATATCATTTCTCAAGAGGTTATTCTTCGAAACCATCAATCAGCAAATATCATAACCTATTTTCTATCTGTCCAGTTTTCACAATACAACTTATGCCTCTTAGATGATGTTACCTTACTATTGGACAATAACAGTTCACCTAATATTTTACATGAGGAATCACAAGGGTTTGATAGAGATATTATTTATACAATTGGAGAACATGTTACTGATTTCATGTATGAGAACATGTTTACACTAGAAGGATCAATATGGAATTAGGTAAAGCTTTTTCATCGTAACACCTCTTCCATGTCATTCATATGGGAAAACCAGTCCATTATCAGTCATTATCGAGAGAACCCCAATGGTGTATGAATTCCAAAATGGGTCACATGGTCTGTATGATTTTTCTCTGATGAATGGGACCAGTCTTTCTTGGTGCATCAAATTTTTTGACTCCCCTAGCTAGTTTTAATTAGAAAACATAAATCATGAAACATGGGTTTATAAATTATCAATCTATTAACCCATTAATATATTTCCCAAACAACATAGTCATTTGTGTTCAAGAACTAATAACTTCCACTTATTCCATAGGTAGGATGAGAATAGATTATGTGACGTCGATCATCATGGAGGGCTTCTTTTTCTAGGAAACATGAATGATGATTTTTTTTCACTGGGAAATTCCTTTGAGAATGTTGAATATGTTTCTATGATAGAAAGGAGTTTATTAGTAATGGTATAGGTATTACAGAATATAATACTCTATGTCCATTCTTTTATTTGATTCGAGGATTGGATCAAGATATTATTGCATGCGAATGGTCCAAGTCTAATGGTTCACCATTTCTAGACACACCCCAATAAATAATCATTAAAAATCATGGTTTTAGACTGCACCACCTTCAAGTCAGGTTAATACAACACATGGGGGTATGAAATTCAGTTATATGTACCTCCAAAGATAATATTATCTTGTTTAATAGTTCTATTATTGGGTGGAACATGAGCCAAAACCTAGTTGGTGAGGTCTCTCTAAGTTCATCCACTAGACCTATGTTTGAAACCTGGCGGAGGCATAATTGTGGTTAGTGTAGTAGTACTGTAGTAGGCACCGTAGACGTACTGTTCATGTACTGTAGAAGGTATTATAAGCTGTATTGTTTGGTACAATATAAGATAGAACTATTAACCTTGGAACACTGATTTGGTCTTGGAGTCATTTAAGCCTTCAGGCCACACTGTCCTTCTGGTCAGTAAGGCTTTTGGTCCACCTCAAGGTCTTAGGGAAACATCAAGGCCTTCATGGCCACCTGATATGCATGTACTCTGACAGAATCTAAAAGGAACCTGCTCTAAAAGAGGATAAAAGTTGAGGAAACTTCCACTAATGAATGGCTAAAAATATTTGGAAGAATTATAGGCTATGTAATTGCCATTATTATTGGGACTGTGCATTGATGAAAAGGACAACTAGTCGAATATCCATGAAAAGGTGGAGAGTTAATCCAGATGTAGATGTTGGGTAGGGGCAGTTTCAATTATTCATAATTTTGTATGATTTATTTATGACCTACAGGTCCTATTGTTTATCCAAGACTATGGGAAATGTAATCTCTAATCCTACGAGCCTTGTAAGTTTTCTCCCTCATCCCTTGAAAGGGGTGTTATCAAAAATCAATAATGAAAATGGAATTCCATCCATTCAGGAAATTATTTTCATAATTGGGAGGCTCTTCCCCTCCAATGATGCTTATAATAGTGATAGGGCATATAATCTGATCATGGAAGGCAAATTTTAAGAGAATCCACCAATTATATTTTTCATTCATACTCTCACTCGGATCTTTGAACTTTTAGAGGAGATAATTGAAGTGAAACCCCAACATAATCATAGGAGGATGTTTCAATTTTTTTATGGGTTGATGAGAAATGATTTCCACTACTATGAGTATTAGGATACATTGAGGGTTCCTCAATAAGAATTTCACCCAGATCATCTCAACATTGTCAATGTTTGTCCCCAATATTTGTGTGTTGATGATGAAATCAAAATGTTTAGTGAGGTTTCATGGTTTTCGTTCACACAGTAAATAGCGACCCTGTGATCTTTATTGGATAATATAACACACTCTTTGGAAGAGTTTTCTTATATCATTACACAATGTGATGAATCTATATTTTCTCATATAGATATGGAAATCATTAGGGAACCCTATACTCTTTATTGGGTTTAAAAGCAATTTTTATGCCCTAAACCGGTCACAGCTCCACATGGTACTATGGTTAAGAGGGAGTCTCATCCTATTATTCTTTTCTATATGTTTATAGACATTACCTGGGAGGATGAAAATGTGTAATCGCTCATAAATCCGAAAAAAAATTCATCATTTCGGTCATTTGATTGTACCTAATTGTGGCTAGTTTTCTACCCTGACAAGGCATTGGATGTGCCAGTTTGATGGGTTCAAAGACTATTGGTTGTTTTGTGATCTTGTCCCAGCATGCTCGTTGGACTATCAATATTGCTTCCTCTGGTGAGAAGATATTCGACCCACCATACCATTTATTTTTATGGAGAATCACGCACATAATCCATCTCTGTCGAATGTGACTCGGATACCACATCTATTGCTGATGTTCCTTCTAGTCCTACTGAAGATGGATGGACTAGGACATCACTTGGTGTTCCTGATGTTTCTACCAGCCCCCTCATTTTTTCCTGAAGTCTGAACAATCTATTGTGATAGAAATTACCCCTTATTTTTTGAGTTTGAACATGGAATTTCATCTTTTCAAATGTTTCTTCCTAATTGTACAACTATCATATTAGTGGAGGACTAAGATTCTAATACAATTAAGAGGCATCAAGTTTTGTGACAATAGACATTGTGTCAAATACATACACATTCAATGGATTATCCCTTGAACGATTTTTAAAAAAATGAGGATAAAATCCATGATAATTTCTTGATATGGGTTCAGTTTGATTTTATTATAGATGCATACAGCTCATTGTGCACTAAATTTTTGTAGCTTGAGAGGATATCACTAATTTCGAAGGTGGCCTCACACTGTACAACGTTCGAACCACCAAGATCAGACATTCTAAGATAATACTAATGTGATCCATCAACTATAAGCTATGGAATCTGCTTCTCTTGATTAGGTTATTTCCTAGATAGAGGAATTGTGTGAGTGTGAGGCTTACATGATGAGACTAAAAGTAGAAATGAAATCATAAAATGCTATTTTTAAGGTCTTCCAATAGAAAGGGTGAGACTTTTGGACATTGATGAAGAGAGAAATCCCAATCATTTGAAGATGAAGTTGAATGTATGGATGCTTTGGAACAACATCTTAGTGACCCTTATTGTGAAGTTATAAAACTTCTAGAAAGAGCAAGTCGGCCATCATTATAATCTATTGGGATACCCAACACCATCATTGTTTTGATATTGTTGAGTGACATCAAGAATCTATGTATTCCCACCGCTCTCACTTCATCTGATAAAATGGAAACATTTTCCTTTCTGTTTCTCTGTTTTTACATTTTCATACAATCTCAATCATTTATTATTAACTTCAATTTAATTTATAATATCAATTAGAAATCATTTTTTGTAATAATCTGTGATAAAGGTATAATCATGTTTTGCTATAAATTATTCATGAACCAAAGGTCACAATGATAATAGACTGACTCTTTATAGGGTCACATGGGGAACCCTATCAACATTGTTCCCTTTTCATTATAACCTGAATTTACTAAGCATGTTATGGTGTGTGATTAGTGGGTATAACATGAATTTTTCTATGGAAACTGATTTTGTGGTTTCGACCTAACAAGATTTTTGTCTCATGATGATTTTTTATTGGTTGATGTATTTCCTTAACAATATGTTTCATTGTTTTAGAGATCACACACTTAGCTTTTTTGCTGAATTCCCTTTGTAGGTTTTTCTCCTGGTGAAGTTTGTATCTTATTTCATTGGTTGTTTAGTGACTTTCCAATTTAAATATCATTTCTGATGTTTTAGGGAAAACATGTTTGACCCTAAATTTTTGGGTAATGGCCCCATTTTAGGACTCATTAACTGAAAATTTTCAGAAACCATTCAGACCTAGATGATGGATTTTTCATGACCTTTACACTTAGATTTTCTAGATGTGAGACACGATATGGGGAATAGAATTCCTAGTTGATACGAAGATATTAAAATCCAACTGTAATGATTATTTTTCTATTAGTTTATTTTCTAATTTTTGGTCAACGTATGTAGAGCTTCTAGGGCATAATGTTTATAGTCATACAATGGTGTATACAGGACATTGGCCTTCCATTTCTAATGACCAAGATTTGTTTATAGATATTTTGATTAATTTTTCAATTGGGGACCACAATGGATGTAACATTGATTATATAAATGTAATAAAATATTTATTATTGACTATGGATAAAATATATCTCCCAAAAAATTGTTTCATGTGTCATAAAAGAATGGAGAATGGTCTGGTTTAACATTGAATAACCATATCATTTCAGACTTTGTTAGAGAAATCATCTTACCCTGACTAGAGGAGGGTAAATAATTCATCATTTCCCAAATATTTTTGTTGGAAACATCATTCATATTTAGGCATTCAAAAAGGGGAAATGTGTAAACTATAATCCATGGGGTTTCAGAAATTGGGGAATGATATTAAAAGTAGACATCAGTGAGGTATATAGAGATAGGAAAATACTCTCTTGAGGATGAATTTTATTTTGGTTGATAGACCATTTTTATGGGAAAAAATGAAGATCTACTATGGCATGATGTTCGAAGTTAATAAAATGTGTCATCGTGATAATGGCCATCCATATCTGATGGAAATTGATAATTATAGATATTCTGACCTTTCTAGACACATAGTGTGCTGTTAGGAGAGGGGTTAAAAATCCTAAGAATGGGGCACTTCTGGGTGATATTTATCAGGAATACAAGGAATAATAGGAGGTAATTTTTTTCTTTTTTGGTGGCTCTTTTACAAGGATGGAGGATCTAGCCATCACTATATATCCCATGAGATTAGGAATAAAGCCACCCATAGTTATGTTAATTCACATTCATATGAAGATATGTTTTCCAAATATGGATGGGGAATTTAAATTTTGGATACAGATTCACCAACAAGGTGGGGCATGTGTCCATCTATCATGCATAGATTCATTTCTTTCATATGGTCATGAGGGGAAATACTATTAATCAAGATCTAGACTAAGGATACATCCCATGTATCATGTATCATGAAATTTTAATGTCATGTGATTATGATAATTATGTTAAAGCATCGAGTTATAGAAGGGTAATCGATACACGATGTTCTAACAAGTCTAGGATATGGGTAGAGAAGAGTGTGTTAACATTGGTATCAAGGGATCTTGGTATAAGAGAAATGGAACGGGGCATGGATGCTATTAAGAGAATAAAATTAGGAAAATCCTCTCTTTAAGATGATTTTTCCTTAGGTTGATAGGCCATTTTTGGAGGCAATGTATGTAGATCTACTGGGGAATTGTTTGCATAGTCAAACAAAGGTGTCTGTGGGACACATGATTTCCATTTCTGATTTTCCTTGATGATAATGATGATCCCAGATCACTCGGAGCATAGATTTTGACACATGGTGTCAGTGTTCCTGGATACATTAGAAGAATTCCGGTCGTGAATTACCCATACGGATGGGAACTCCCACAAATAGATCTGAATCCTATGTGGGGTTAGGCATTTTGAATTATGTATGTGGGACTAGGGTAAAGTTCAATGATTCAGGAACCTAGAGATTGGGCATCCTTCCTGGGTCTAATTTATTGGTGGGGGAGGGGAATTTTTGTTATATTTGTTGTTCCATGGTGTTAAATTTCATACAGCCAGGACTTTCTGATTCCCAATATGGATGTGAAAACAAAAATATTCCATTAAATGTTTTTCTATTAATGTCAGTTGTTGTATATTTATTCACACAGACCCTATGAAGAGTCTCCTACTAAAATTCCAAATCCCACGGGAGCAATGATACATGTGAGAAATAATAGATGAAAATGGATTCACTCAACTACCTAGGGATGGCAGGATTATTGAAAGGAGCATTGTTGTTCCATGGAGTTTAACATCCTACTATGAGGTCATAGATGTTAAGTAGTTTAATGTCGTGTATCATAGAAAAATTCATCATTCAGATTATTTTCATGCTACTAGGATGTCTTTAATACAATTTAAAATGTTGTGGGAAAGACATTGAAGACACCAGTTAATCATCCGGTTTCAAGGAAGATTATTCAATGGAATCATGCGTAGTATTGAGATAATTTGGCTGGGAAATTCTTGGTATACCCTTGACATTATCTAGGGTAAAATTTGTAAACCATGATTCTTCAAGCCCTCGAGTCAGGGGGTGATGTGAGGCTTATGGTCTAGTGAGCATATAAAATTATGAGAGGCCTCTCATGGTGAAGAATTTTCCATTGGATAATAGGAAATTTTTGGGAATCATATGCAGAGCCACTAGTGAATTTGTTTGCGTAGTCAAACAAAGGTGTTTTCAAGACACAAGTCTTCCATTTACAATAGCCATGGATGATTACAGTGACATGAGATATTAAGGGGCATGTATTTTGGTTGATGAAATGGGGATGTTGGGTTATGTTAGAAATATCTAGACCATAATTAGTTATGATGAATGAGATCCCCATCATATATCTAATTCATATGTAAAGGGAAGCATGGTCTTTTGACCCATCCCAAATGCAGGAGTCTATATTAAAAATCCATGGAATATAGTTTAACATCATACGATTAAGACAAGAGTGGAACCAATGTGAAACGGACCTGGTGAGTGATGTTTCTGGCATGATCCTCATGGATGTTTACTACATATCCCAATTTTTTGGAAATCAATGCCCAATTAGTTCTGAGAAATACCCATTCTAGTTTGAACTATAGATGGAGGGGGGGGGGATTTATACCATTCTTTTGAGATGAGGAGATAATTATAACCCTCTATATGATTTCCATGTTGGGAGAGTCATTAGAATCACTCATAAGCTCATGTGATTAATACTAGATATGAAAAACAAGGACGGATGAAGAGTTCCATTATAATACTACAGAAATAGAGGATAAAATAAAGGCATTCTTTATTATGTAATGGCTAGACCATGACTTAGGTTCAAGGTGTCTCTATGTATCCTATGAGGGATGGAATCAAGACCACACCTTGTTCTTAAGGTAATTCCCTCCCTATATCTGATCGATATGTCGGGAATAAAGAATTTATTTTGTCTGTTTTGTTTTTCAGGTGGCCACTAGATTAGGAAAATTATCTCAGTGTTGAAACATATCCTACGAGAGCACGAATCAAGCCTCACATAGTTCTTATTGAAGGATGTAGTTTTACATCATATGGAATGTACTTTGGCAACTACCGAGATGGTATTCCGGTGAGGAATACTTTTCTAGAAGACAAAATCCTATGTGATTAGTTATAAATTTTATGAAAAAAGGCCTAAAAGTGATTACTCTTCCATAACAGAAAATCATAAATAAGTAAATGGATGTTTTCCTTTAATACTTCACTACATCCAGGCCTATATTTGATGATCCAAGTACTATTTGGGTACCCTATAATTGTAGTAATGAACTCATATGTGGATCTTATGAAGTAACTCTCTACATTGGTCTGACATTTGTGTCAGGAAATGAAGCATATATTTTTTGGGCGGTGGTTGGACCAGGATGAATTATCTGAGTGTAAATATGTATTATGAGATAGTACAAATCAAGTCACGCGTAGGTCTATAGATTTTCTATGTCTTCCGAACCAGTGGACATTGAGGGGTAATCTAACATTTTTATTTGTTAGATGGTGGATGGACATAGATGGATGATCCGGGCATCATTATGTATTCCGAAGGGGGAAGAATCATGTCATATGTAGTTCTTGTGCTACCTCCCTGTATTGGTTTGGAAGATACATAGGGAGTGGGGGAATTTGTAACTGTTTTTTTAATATACCTATAGTGTGAATGTATCCTTTGTTATTCTAGGGGGAGACATTTAACACCATTCATAAACTTATGTGATCTATTGTCATTATGAGAACCAAAAAAATACATAGGGTCTCCATTAATAATGTAGAGGCAGTTGATTGTTCAATAGAGGAATTTTTCTACATGATGATTGTTGGACCAAGATATTAGATCAAGGTGTATTTATGTATCCCAACAGTGGATTGGAATCAATATATATGTAGTTCTAGGACAATATATTCCTTGTACCACTATGAACCATGGACAAGAAAAAGGGAGTCATTTTTTATAGTGGATAGACTATGATGAAATATCCTAGTGTAAATATGTATCCTGGAAGGGAAGGAATCAATCCATACATAGTTATATAGAGAAGAATGGTAGATGACTGATGTTAGAGGCAACATCCACTCAGGTTAAGACATTGTTGGGGACATGTAGTTTAATGTAATTTCGTAAGGATAACTATGTTGAGTAGTTTAATGTCATAGAGCTTGGATGACATCATCATTATGTTTATTTCCAGTAAATAAGGATGTATTTAATACATATAACATTGTGTGAACATGAAATATTTGGACATGCAATCTATGTTTTTATACTTTTGACTCATTAATTTCCCTGTGCAGGTCTGACATGTACAAAGGGAGATGGGCATTATTTATTTTGACTGGTGGATAGACTATGATGTACAATCCATGTGTCTCTACATATCCTATGTGGGAAAGAATCACGCCATAAGTTGTTTTATGATACATTTATTTTTCCAATATGAAACATACATAAAATATTAGGTAATTTTTTACTATTATGCCATGCATATATGATTTATTGACAACAACTCAATGTATTTGACAAAATTAACATCCTGTAGTTTATCACATTTTAATAACAAATAAAATTCTGTGCAATTCAATTTTGTAAATTGTGGCTGAGGATGTTAAGAATTTTAACATCATGAAGTATGAATAACATCATTTTCTAGTTTATTTTTATGTGATCATGAAATTTTTCATATAAATTATCTATGTGTGGGATAAATGTCATTCAATAATTTTGACTACATGACATGTTTTTTTAGGAACCTTGCATTGGTGGAAGGGGTGGTGATCTGTTCATCCATTGAAATCAGGGAATATGCTGCATTTCAGTAATATTTATATATAATATATGGTCCTTCCCATTTTGGATTTATCTTTGGAGGATTTTTCTATAGTATCATTGGGGCTCTAAATACTAGCATTGTTTCTCATACAAGAAAAGATCAGAGGTGAACATTCCTAAAAAAGGTTTGTGCAATTATATTTTGGTAGACATAAATATTGGGAAGAGTATGAAATAGTTTATCAGGTTTTGGTCTTGTAATACCATAGATAATGGAGGATCTTTTCTATTCATCATTTATTATCCCTATCTACCATATTTTGAAGTATATTTGATAGGGTTCCCTTGAATGCCAATATCTGTCCATTAGTCGTTGAATGGTACTGGGATGAATGGTTCCTTTGATATAATACTCATGGTAGAGATTATAAAATTTATTAGAGGATAATTTGGTGTCATTTCACATTAGTATTGTGTAAGGGACACCAAACCTAGGTACGGTAGTGGCATTCACAATGATAATAATTATTTTCATCTTCATCATCATTTGGTGGTACAACTTCTACCCATTTGGAAAAGATGTGAGTTTTTGTGAGAAAAAACTTTTATTGTCTAGAATTGGTGGGAGAATATGTCCCCATGACATATATTACCCATATGAATAATAGATAGGGGTACAGATCTATGTGAATCTTCTTTGGGGTTGATTAATGAAATAGTCATGGACATTGATGGAATGACGCATTTGGTGAAATCGGTGAAATCAAGCATCTCGGTGGGCCAATAGTACCCAATGAATTGAATTTTATGATATTTTTTGGATGATGAATAGTGTGCCCCACATGTTCAATCATGAACTTATTTCATGATGGTGATAGTCTTCTCTCAATTGACACATCTGAGAAGGACTCTATCAAGGCCATGCTTAAAAATAATCTTTTACTGGTTTGTGCCATCATACATCAAGAAATTGATAGCACTTATTCAGATCAATTACCTTCCATCCTAATCTAGTGAGAGTTCTCCATTTTGAATATTTTCCCCAATGAGACTCATCTTGTTGGTGGTATGACCATACGTCTCAGATAAAGGGCTTATCTCATTATTTTTATTTGTGTTATCCTGAATGAATGGTTAGACCATATGTCAGTGGGAAATACTGATGACTGTTTCATTCTAATATTGGTCATCTATAGTCATGGCTTCATTTTACAATGCATCTGCATGTGCATTTTGTGAATGACTGACATAATATAGTGTTGTCTATGATAAAAATTGAACCATCAATTCATGAACATTGTTCCTCAATGGAATCATCTCCTATTTATTGAATGCATAGTCACTATTGAATTTCTTGATGACTGGTTCAAAATCATCAATAATCATTATGTGTTTATCTTGTACATGGAGTGCTAGTACCAGGGCTATGATAAGGTCCTGGTACTCTGCTTTATTGTTTGTTCATATTTCCGACATTACGAAGGAATGTGGGAAAAAAACTTTTTATAACTATAAGATTATGACCCTCAAACCCGCTCTGTTGATTTTGGGGTCCACTATTCTTTTTCATGATGAGTTTATGGATGCAATATCGAAGTGAATTTCCCACCTCTGGGAGTTTTGTTGAATAAAGAACACTTTATCATTATATAGATCAACATCTAATGGGTCTACTTCTGTTTATGGGTGAAATTCCAAGAAATCATCTAATTAATGGACATTGATAGCTTACTATGCCATGAACCACATATGAAACTACTATAGGATTACTTCTGTCAATGATAGGTATCTATTCATCCCTGGAAATTTTATAATTTGCTGAAGCAGGTTATTGTGCGAGACCAAATAGACATTATGTTGCTAAAGGATAGTTCCATGGAGTTTACGTATAGAATGAGTTGTCCTCCGTTGATAGGTGGAATCAGCACATGTGTAATTAAGAGATATTTCTTGAGAATGTCAAATTCTTCCTAACAATCATCTATCTGTTAATTTTCTACCCCATTTTTCATCAATCTGGTGAAGGGAAAAAACATTCCTACAAGGCTGGCTATGAATCATCAAATGCAGTACATGTGTCCTTAATTTTTACATAACTCGGTGATTATTTGAGGTGCGGACATGACATGGATGGCCTTTATTGTCATAGGGTCGACATGATTTCCATGCTGACCCATGATGAAGGTGATTAATTTCTAGTATGTGATGCTAAATCTACAATTCAAGGGATTAATATTTGGATTATTCTGTAATAGTTTATTGAAGACAATTTCAAGGTCACCACGATGGTTCAATATTTTTTTTTGATTTGACCACCATATCATCAACAAGGAATTCAGAAAACATTCCCATTAATGGTTTAAAATTTTCATTCATGGTTCATTGAGATGTGGCCCCGACATTCATTAACAAAAGGGAATTACATTGTAGAAAAATACTCCCATGACAACATTCTACCCCGAGTAGCAATCCATGAATGAGATAGCCTCATATCCTAGATGAAGATATCTCAAATGATCTTATCATCATTATCCTCATTGTTTGAAGAATGCATCAAATGAATCCTTATAGCATGTTTCTTCTAACCAGGGATGTCCTCTGGAAGTCCAAGGTGGAGAGCAGCCTCCTCAATTTCGAGACCTTTCATTTCTATATAATTCCAGGTGAATATATAGTTATTATACTATAAGAAATAGGTGTATAATTTTTTCATAGGAAGTGACGACCAGACTAACCATAGTGGTTTGTGGGTATTCATCTGTACCAATGTTGATTTCTTAGAATTCATCAATGGTGGTAGAGACACCTTTTCTCAAATTGTGTAGGGGAATACATTAAGTCTTTTTCCTTCTCCTCCACATCCTCATCATTTTCTTCTTCGTCTTATGATTGGTAAACAATCCTGGAATTTATTTCTCTATAGTTGAAGGAGGAACTATAATTTAGTTGTTTTGGATGTCTAGCCATATATCTTGCCTTGCCCATTGGTGGGGGAATCTCTAGAGGATATTAAATTAAGGGTATATGAGTTTACTCGTCTTCTTTTATTGATGAGACTCTTACTCCTACATTAGGGGGTTATGTATGAGTTATTTTGGGGTTTGGATGATATTAGGGGGGAATATTTATCTGAACCTTACATATTATCTCGTTAGTCAATGATCATTTCAAAATCATTTTGTTTAGCAGTTGTAACCGAAATCATGAGGTCTACTGAATAGAAATCAAAAAATTCTTCTGTTATTTCAATTTGATTGATGGTTTGTGCGTATTCTTCGACATGGTACTTGAGGGTATTAGTGGAAAAAAATATGCAAACCATTTTTTGGGAAGTGAACCAGTCAATTCCATCAGCTGAGGGTATTTTCCAATTTTTTTTCATTAAAGCCTATTTAAATATAGTGTGACTGATAGGACTCGAATTGGGCCTTATCATCATGCATTTTCCCACTCTATCCATTAATTATATATTTGAAGAACTAATTATAAGAAGTGAGTTATGCATGTTTATGCCGCCCGGGACTCCCAAGAAGAGCAATGAAGGCTGTATTATTCTAGAACACCAAAAATTCTAAGTGATCATTGATGTCAATGAACTAGGTTTTGAGCTTGATTTGACACAATAGATTTTCTCCCTTTATTCATAGCCCAACAGTTTTGCGGTGTAGGCCATCAGATCATCGTTATTTTAGCCCAACCGATGATGTTTCTGTATTGGGAGGAGATTAATCCCTAATCCATTCTCAATGAATTATTTTAAATTATTGATTCCATTTATTGTTACAAACACATATAAGGGTTTTATGTGTCCTTTCATGATGGCATATTCAAAATTATTTTCGGAGGAGATAATTGTGTGTCATTTAACTGGATTAGTATTTTTCAGTTAGACAACATATGTGGACACATCAGCTTTGAACTATCGGGGACATAGAAAAACAATTATGATTTCTTCCTTAAGAACTTCTAATCGAATCAGAGCATCCATTATAGTGAGCATAAATAGAAATGAATATTACTATTTCATAATTTCACATTATTTATCTAATGGTTGGGGATTCCCATCTTGTGGATACCCTTTCACATGCTAATTTAGGAGGTTGAGCATTTGATTAATGTGGTTCAGTCGTTGGGGTCGAATCGGTGGGACATTCATTCTTTTTGGATGGGGTATTGAAGATCTTCTCAAAAAATGAGGGAAATTAATAATTTTTTCTTCCACAATTGGATATATTATAATGATTGGTCCAAGATAAATTCCCATGGAGTGGGATTATTTTTATATCCTTGATGAAACTACTGGAGGTTCCTTCCATGGGTTTCTACAACACTGATGATTTTTGTGGTGGCGTGTCCATAAGAATTATTTCACCCATGCATGGGTCTCACTTGATATCCTTAGCTTCTTTGTATTCTTCTCTCGATCCCCGGTTGGGTGTGGATAATTATGGATGATAAACATACTCATTGTCTGAGAAGGGATCAATCAAATTTATGACATAGATAGAACCAAAAATCAGCTTCTCTTTTTAGATGACATTGCCTCATCATCTACCATTAGTGGTGTTACTTTGTGGGGCAATAACCATGTATTCATATTCGATGGATTGAAATTTGAAAATGTGATAACCATCTTTTGATTTGGAGTACAATTATATTTTGAAACATTCCTTCCACATGTTTGATTTGATTGACTTTTGGGCATTCATCCTTTGGAGGATTTGGGGGATTTAGAGGATGGTTGTGTTTCATTTGGAGCCATTGGATTCATGGTGGGTTTAATAAAAAATTCATGAAATATTCAAAGATCTCGTTTGACTATTTTACAAGTCATCCCAATATTAATATTCTTCTCCTTCTATAAAAAAAATCAATTCCCTTTTTTGTCCATATGAGTGGTAGAAACACATGCCACCTACACTCGTGGTGGTCTCATCATGCCTTGACCAGAATCAACAATCTTTTCTAGGAGGTCCTTAATCACAAAACACTCATATACACTGTTTCCTAATATTTTATTGATTGGGTAGTAATACATCTTGCCATCACGAACTACTTCATTATCTCACTTTGGCTCTATAAGCTGAAGAAAATTGCATTTCAAGGTGTCTATGAAGTAACCATATACTTGATCATCTCGGAATGGAACGAATTTATATATGTGTTCCTTGAAATTATTTCATTTGGTTCCCCTCTGGACTTGTTGATGCGGGTGGGGTAGCTTCTAACATCTAAAGGGCCTTACACGGTTTGGTGGGGGCCTCAATGAAGGAGCTGGTGCATGAGGTGCATTAAGCATGAAGGAAGCCACTTCAGTTCTCTCTCCTATTTTTACTAGGGATTATGTGGCTATCAAGGACTTGAGATTAGTCTATCACAAGGAATTTTATATCCATTTAGAAATAGTGAAGAATTCCAAGAACCCAGTTCTATATTTCACCAGAATAAGTCATGTGCCCATCTCATCACCGAGGTTGTTGGTTCACAATGCCAACACAACATCTTGGGGAAGTTGACAATTAATGGAGTAAGTTAGGACATTCCATATGGATAATATTTATGAGACCCTATTATTTTCTCACTGTCTATAGTTCATGAGTTCACTAATTTTTGTTTTTGAAAATGTTGATCTGATCAAGATGAGAAACTATAATAGGAGATCCATACAACCTAAAATTGAGTTGGCTAGATGATTGTTGTACCACACGATGTTTGAACCTTTCATGGTTTTCATGAAACATATCAGTTTCTCTTCTTCTTGTTTCTTCAGGGTTCATAACATGTGGTTACAGTAATAATAGTAGTGCATTGGTTACTGTTCTGGGTATCCTGAGCTGTGGTACGCTTTGAATATAGGGTTCCCAAAATTTATTAGTGGAGGGAAGTTTCTTAAATATTTGGGGCATGATATCTGCTTTAGATTCATTGGAGTGTGTCTTCCTTCCATTTCATCCATTTTAGTTTACAATAATTTAATATAATCTTGAAGCCCTTGATGCATGTTTTATTAGATCTGACCAGTTATGGTTGTAGCAAAGGGAAAGATTGGATGTTCAGGTACTTCTTAAACTTAATGAAGATACCCATTTGGGGCCATTCTTTGTGGAATAGTCTGAATTTTTTTGGTTACATCCCAAATGTAGGGAAATCTTGATATCCTCTCAGTATTAGGTTCAAGTATATTAATGGTGAATGTGTTACCTTGAATGAGCTTTCTAGTCTTACTGCATCTATTGGTATGTGGCTATGAGGAAGAGGTGCATATTATGTATGTGTCTATTTACTCTCCACTAGTGGAACATACCCAGTAGGATGGATTAATCTTAGAAGATCATCATTGATTAATCTATTCTCTTTCATTTCTTCCAAATGATTATGATTATCCTACTACGTGGGATAATCATCTTCATGTAGAGGTTGCAGTGGTACATAGTCCATTCTAGTGTTCCACTTCTTTTTTATAAATAAAATGGGAGGTAATGAAGGATTCACTAAGGCAGTGCCCAAATTTAAGACAACTCATAGGTTTCTTGTGTTCACCCATCCATTCTTAGTGTGGAAAATATCTGGGAGGGAACACTATTTTGATATTTCCTCATTATTTGTATCATTTTTAGTGTGTTCTATGGGATGATGTCCACGATCATCACCAATGAATACCACATTGCAGGTTGTGTACTAGGTACTGAATGGTAAGAGATATTATTGCATCATTTGTTGTGTCTTCTCTGTCCATTCTACAATATTCTTTGGGTTTCATGGAAAAAAGGGACTATGACTGAGTCCTGATATAACATTGTAGCACACCTTCATTATGGGTAATACATGTCATGATATGGGATGGAATGAGTTACTCCCCAAACCATTGTTCTCCCCATATGGGAGAAGACAAATGTCCACAGGACGAGAATTAAAGTTAAAAAATCCCCCAACCATGTTGGAATGTATTGCTCTCATTCATCAATGGATGTGCCTATTCTTGGATTTACTTTTCTTTTGAAGGGATTTTTATTAATTATTTCCTTTCTCTAACTGGATGAATCTTGGCCCGTATAGCGACGGTTGTTGCATCTCTTTCCACATTCATGACCGCATGCATTCCCATGCAGGTGTGAAGGATTATGGTGTCTGGTCATCACATGAATTACTTTCTTCTAGGGACATAATCAGTGCTCATTGATTTGATTACCATAGCCCGGAATCCAACTAGATGTTATCATTTCCTTGGTTCAAGAGATTCTCGATGACATTCCCTCATTGAGGATGAGTCTTCTGATACTTACTCAAGTCTAGTTCTTATCGAGTTTTCAACCTTTCTCGATCATGGAAATTATTTGATTCTCATCTAGGGCTGATGACATTGAAATATGTATACTCTGGTGGGATTATTTTTTATGTTATTGCGACCCTAGCATTTTACACATAACATTTCATGATTTTAAACATAATTCATCATCATAGTACAAGCCAAGGATCGTTAAGTCTAGTGTCTTGGATGACTAGGTACATATAACATAATACATGGGATAAAAAACACTTCTTTATTTAATCTTCATAATGAGCTCCTAACATCCTTTGCGCACTTAAATCTTAACAGGGTACCCTATGGAACACATGAACAAATGGATGAGCTAAAATTCCCAGTAAGGGAAAGTACATAAGATTAAAAATGAAGCATGTGTGTTAGGAGGCTTGACATAATGATATTGGAAGAATGGAACATATGGAATCCTAACATATAAACATGGGATCATAAAAACATGGAATAAAATAATCATGGGATCATATAAATAGGAGATTATATAAGAATAGTTTCCTAGAGAGGTCGAAGTAACATTAAACAGGACTTTAGTACGAGTCAAGGCTAACCGCCTATCTCGTTTCCTATAGTAGCACAAGCCATGGATAACCGCCCAGACTGTTTGCCCATAATCTTCTCATGAGACATTCACATTACCTAATGCATTGAAGCGCTATCTGGGTGCCCCAATATAATCTTATTCCTTTATATTCTTTCCACATAAATAATCTCACATAATCAATCATACATAAACATGAGAGTACCCAATGAAAAAATATTGGGCACACCATCGCGTCATGAAGCATAATAAAAAGGGACATAACATACAAGCATCCATGAAATAAAGGAATTAAATCATAAATAGACACTATTAATGTATAAAGGCATAAATCATGACAATTGATAAAGAACATAAGTGATAAAATGTAAAAATAGTGTTTAGGAATCTTTGAGTCAAAACATTTTAGTGCGGTTTAAGAAAACATTGAATATCTCTTAAAATGAAAAGTGGCATAGTATTATTTATAGAACAAGAATTAAACCCGGAGGGTTTTAATAATAAAAATAATGATTTTATAAGGACAAAGATTACTTAAAAAAGATGATAGAGTACAGTTGATAATAGGAAAGAATTCGAGAAGTTCCCTTAAAACGGGTTCACTTATCGGGAAGTAATGAGGAGAGAATCACTTAAAATAATGCATATCCCTGAAAGAAAGTGATGAAAGAGTATTGATAAATAGAAATGGAAAATTTAAAAAACATTTATAGTATGCACATGAAAAGATAAGATAACATCATTTTGGTATAAAGGTAGATAAGACAACCTAAAGGAATAAAAGAGGTTCAGGTGGAATTCATGACGGATTATCGGCATGGTATCGACAGTACTTGAGGGTGGTTAGTGAGAGAGGAAAGGTAATTATCATCACTTATAAATAAATAGGGCAGTATGGGGGAGGTGTGAAATCATACCCCATAATTAATAATAACACACAACGTGTCTTAACATATTGAACAATCTTGAATAAGAGTGAAATTAAGAGGATCCATTACCATAGGCCAGTTGGTGTTCTCCACTTGATATTAATGATCTGAATAGTCAAATTGTGTTTATTAATCAATAGATCAAGAACAATATTTAAAATCAAAATATTCATTATAAGCCTTTAATGTTCATTTATACCCATCTTGGTTGATTACGAGGTTCAATTTCATTGTTCGGGTCCGTTTGATTAATTTGTTTTAATGATCTGTTCAATTGTATTTAGGTTCAAATAAATTCAAAGATGAATGTGGTCATATAGAATTGAAGTTATAACATTAGTGGACATCCAGTAGGTTACATGGTTAAAAAATTCATCTGGTTAAATAAAATGAAATATAACCTTTACATTAAACATTAATGATAAACACACGAATTAATTTTAACGATTTTTCCCATAATTGACTTGTTTTGTATTGTTTTTTTATATCATAAGTGTATGAGGATTACAGAACCCAAAATAGAAAATATAACATATATATTATTCTGGTTCAACCATAACATAAATTTTTTAATGACTATAATCAAAATGATAAGAGAATTTGAAAACACATTATCCATGATGTCGGTAATTTGACCTATCAGAGATGATGTTTAATTCTAGAACGTGATGGAGATGAGGAGAAGTATGATTCTTGAAATTTTCCATAAACATGATTATAATCCAGAATATATGAGATTATTAAGCTTTCATGCCTTTTGGATAAGGTAATGGGAAGAGGGTAAAAGGAAAGATGGAAAATGAAAACAAAACACTTGAAAACAAAAGAGGGTTTTTACCCTTTGATCTCCTCTCTTTGAGACTCCTCTTAGAGGGATTGGTTTTGGTATTTTGGAAAGACCAGAAAGCCTTGGACATTGTGAAGGAACTTGGGAGGGTATTTGGGAAGAAATTTGGCTAGGCCCAAGGCTTGAGTAATGCGATGGAATGATGTAAGGAGAGAGGGTATTTATAGTGGAGGAGAGAGGGGTTTCCTTAATCTATAATTCATTAGTTTATTATTTCCCCACATGACAAGGAATATTGAGTCTTGAATGACCAAGTATATTAATTTTATAAATTAATCCTGAAACATGTGGGATTATATCAGCAGAACATCACAAATGACTCTATAATTAGCTTATTTGGCTTATTTTTACAAGTTACTGTATTTCACTATTCATAAAAAATTCAAGTATTTCAGAAAAAATCCCAAAAAATTACCACAACCATTTATCAATGTGTATAATCCTAAAATGATGTCCATTTTTCAAAAATTATTTTCTAAATATGATTATTTTAATATTTAAATAAAATATATATTTATTATCAAAACCAGTTTTAAAGCATTCATTAACTCATTCGAAACTATTGGTATATCAAACTTGCAACATGAATATTATTTTTATACCAACATAGTTAAGGTTACTATTCAGTAGGTTATATCACTATTCATAAGGGTTTGTTAATATTCATTAGGGTAGGTTACTATTCACCAAAAATTATTTTTTTTATTAGACTCCAAAAAACATCTTGAACACAACCGTGTATGCCAGATTTTAGAAATCTCAAACACAGAAGTAACAAAAATATCTATAAAGGTCACTTATCACTTAGTAGTTCATTATTATGAGATTTTATGGAATATTTATAAGAAGGGAATTTCCATTAAAAACATTGGGTCTTTACATTCTTCCCCACTTAGAAATTTTTCCCACGAAATTTCATTTTACATTCTGGTCCAAAAACAGATGTGGGTACGTTTCCTTCATTGATTTCTCTAGCTCCCAGGTTGCTTCCTCAAACTTATGGTTCCTCCAGAACACTTTGACATGATGGTTTGTCTTGTTGTGTAGAACCTTATCTATCCTATCTAGAATCTTTACTGGCTGCTCCTCATAAGACAGATCATCTTCCAGTTGAACCACCTCTGAGTTTTGTACATGTGAGGGATCAGGTATGTACATCCTCAAGAGTGATACATGAAAAACATCAAGAACTCGAGCCAGATTCGATGGAAGTACAACCCGATAATCCACGACTCCTATGTGGTCAAGGATCTCAAAGGGGCCAATATACCATGGGCTTAGCTTCCCTTTCTTCCCAAATTTGATGACTCTCTTCCACAAAGATATTCATAGGAAGACTTTATCTCCAATGTCAAACTCCTAATCCCTTCGACGGTTGTCAGCAAAACACTTTTTCCAACGTTGAGAAGCTTTGATGTGTTTCTGGATGACTTAAACCTTCTCTGTCATCTCTTGAACAAGATCGAGTCCATGTATCTTTCTTTCTCCAACTTCATCCCAAAAGGATGGATTTCTAAATCGCTTTCCATACATAGCATCATATGGATCCATTTGAATACATGAGTGGAAGATATTGTTTTATGAGAACTCAACCAATTGGAGATGCTGATCCCATCCACCTTTGAATTCTAAAGAGTAGGCTCTCAGCATATCTTCAAGTGTCTAAATATTTCTTTCCTATTGGACATCAGTTTTGGGGTGATAGGACGTGCTAATATTTAGTTCAGTACCCAAGGCATGATGAAGACTCTTCCAGAATTTAGACGTGAACCTTTGTTCACGGTCAGAGACAATTGAGGGTGGAACACCGTGAAGTCTCACCACTTCCTTCACAAATATATTTTCATGTTGTTCAAGTGAGAGATCTTCCCGAATAGCGAAGAAATGGGATGTATTGGTGAGTTGGTCAACCACAACCCATATCGCATTATTTCCCATTGACATCTTCGGAAGACCCGTGACAATGTCCATAGAAACATTTTCCCGTTTCCACATGGGTATAGGATATGGCTGCATCATTCCATTGGACTTTTGTCTCTTAGTTTTAACATTCTGAAATACCAAGAGCCATGATATATATTTTTCAATATTATTCTTCATGTTATCCCACCAGAAGTTTTCTCAGAGATCACGGTACATTTTGGTACTCCCATGATGGATATAGAAGGTCTAGCTATGTGAAACATTCAGTAGTTCCTTTATTATCTCTGTATCAGATGGTACACAAAATTGTGTCCCAGATCTTACAACTCCTTCTTCATCAATTTTGAAATTAGAGGATTTCCTATTTTTACCAGCTTCCACCCTTTTCTGAATTTCCACATCCTTTCTTTGAGCATCCTTTATTTTCTCCAAGAGGGATAGTTGAGCAATCATTTGAGAAAGGATTGATGATGTTCCTCCCTTAATGATTCCCATGTCCATCCTGTGCAAATCTAAGAAGATCGGATCCTTTTCAATTCTCATCATTGATAAAGATGTAGGATCATTTCTACATAGAGCATCCTCCACCTTGATTGCCTTACCAGGATGGTAGTGGATTGAGCAGTCATAATCCATGATGAGCTCTATCATATTCTATGGCACATATTAAGCTCTTTTTATATGCATATATACTTGAGACTCTGGTAGTCATTATATATCTCACATTTCTCCCCATAGAGATAATGCTGCCAGATTTTCAAGGCAAAAATCACGGCCGCTAACTCCAGATAATGTGTTGGATAGTTTTTCTCATGGGTTTTCAGTTTCCTTGAGGCATAGGCTATCACTTTATCATTTTGCATCAGTAATGATTTAGAGAACCTTCAATATCATTTTATTCATTTATCAAAATACAACTTGTATATATTGTTTCATATAGGATTTCACATTAATATATTTTATGAAAAAAAATTTGCATGACATATATTTTCAAAACAAATCATAAACGTAATTTTTATAAAAAATATCGACCGAGGTTGAGTTAAAAATTTCAATCAATGGTCCATTTAAAATAACATAAGTATGTGTTGAAAGACTATATTTTAAAAACAAATATAAATAGGTTGTACAAGGGTATCATTCTTTATAACCTTTCACAAAATAAAAATATTCTTCAAAATCTTATAATAAGTTAAATTTTTGGAATTTTTTTGATAATATTTAACTTTACTTAAAATATGAGAATATTGAGAAAATATGATTTGGTTAAATAAAACCCATGATCCATGATGGTATCGACGTATATTAGGGGAGCTTGATGTGTCAAATAGTTTCTTTTATGTTAGTTATATGTTAGAAACAGGTTTTGAATCATACAAACATGAAATTACTATAATTATTGCAAGAAATTAATATATAATATATAAGAATGTTGTTTGAAATCCTTCTCCTTCCATTTGTAACTAAATTTACATGATCTGAAAAATTTATACAACAAGGATTTAACCAAAATGATATACACTAAATGTTATGATATGTTTAACTAAAAATCATAATCAATATTTTACTCTAAAACATTTCTTTGATAAAAACTATACGTCCATATCATTAAACAGTACTTTATCATTAGATATTTCGACAATTTGACATTAATTGACATCAAGGATATTTATAAGTGTAGGGCATTAGAGAATTAGGTCAGAAAATATACATAACAACTTTAATATTATAAGTATACACTTATAATGACTTTATATTTTTTTATAAAACAAAAACTATTGAAAAAAATGTTTCATTTCATGTTTAAAACAACATTACTTTTACATAATCCCATACATGAATATTTTTCTTTAAGTCATGTGGAAAAAATTTCCAAACATTGTATAAGCATTAAAAGATCAGAAAGGGAAACACAAAGAAGGAAAACTGTAAGTCTTGAGATGACATGAAAACTATGAATACTTTATAATAATGTAATACTTTTCACCATTAATAAGTAGTAAATATACATCACGGAATATATTCTCACTCTATATGATTTTCATGACAAAATGTTACCATAAAAACCAAAGATAGTAACATATAAAAAATAATGTTAATGTGGGACATGAACATAAATAAATTCAATATCTATATGATCCACTTCCAAACATATCACTAAATGAAATATCCTAACGGAAGACTTCTATACCCAATGCATTGGAGGTTATAACGTAACCACCCATCCTTGTACTATCATTGATCTACTCATTATTTATATTATCACATAACCAACCATCATGGTTAATCATGTAACCAACCATCAAAGGCCCAAGAACCATTTAATACTCATAACACATGAAAAAAGTATAAAATAATATTTCTACATTGCAACCACAAGAGAAAATTTTAAAATATAAATATTCAAAAAATTTCAAAAAACATATATAAAATTTAATAAAAAATTTATTGATCCAAAGTATCCCATACCACTTTGAAACATTTGAAATAAATTGTCATTTTAAAACATTCATGTCAATATAAATAATTTAATAAATTTATTTAAACCATGGGAATAAAATATAATGTTTTAAATGAATAAATCCTTAAAATAGTTAAAATGATGTTTTAGATAAAGTGTTTCTTACCACATAAGATATACTTTAATTAAAATCATCAAGAAATAAAATTAAAAAAATAATAATATCATGAGAATAGTAAGATTAATGACATAACATGTTAAAGAGTAGTATATACACAATAAAAATGTGAATTGGAGCATAACAAAAAATAATTCGTAATGGAATGTAAATTGATACGACATCCCGAAAAAAAATAATATCCTTAGTTTAAGAATAAATAAATGACATAATTATGTGTGATAAATATAAATACACCTATTATTAGTGGATATTCTATGTAAAACAATTATATGTCCTTTACACATATTCATAGAAAAACAAAACCAATGACATTGATATTTTACTCAATGAATAAAAATTTAGTTATTATTTCCCTTTAAAAGTTCATATTAATGTCATAAAAATTTATAAACGGGATGATTATGTGTAGAAAATAGAATATTTATAAAATGGTAAGATAAATCAAATCATACATAAATAAATATGGAATCCACACATAATCATTTCATAATATAATCAACGATGTATGCATAAAATCAAAAGAGTGGAAATTGAGTTTAGAACTTCTATAACAATGATAATTTTGCATATCATATAGATTTATTATGTGTAATTAATTCAAATCCACAGTAATCAAGTTAAAATAATATATAAAATATCAAAATACATTTCTCACATATTTATATAAAGACATAATCAGGAAGTAGATGATCAACACAACGAATACAAATTGGGATAAGAATTTCCTTTATATAGGTCGTATAAAAGATGTAAGAATTTATCAGTGGGGTGATTATGTGTATCAATAGTATATCAACTCAAATGGATGAGTAAATTAAAAACATTAATAAATAAAAAGTTATTCCACACATAAACATGTAAGAATATAATCAATGAATTATTCGTAAAAACCAATAAGTGGAAACTGAGAATAGAAATTACCATGCAAAATTAATTTTTTTTATAAAATAGATTGATTATGTGTTTTCAATATAAATCCTAATTAATCAGGTATAAATAAAAGATAATGTCAATAGTCCTTTCTCACAGATTCACATAATGACATAATCAATGAGGTGATGATCAACCCAAATAATGGAAATCTGGTTAAGAGGTTCCCTTAAATTCTTGGTATAAATGATGTATGAATTTATAAATTGGGACACAATGTGTGGAAATTGTATATAAACACATTGATAAGTGGTAGTTAAATAATTCATAAATAAATAGTGATTCTATATATAATCTTTACATAATATAATCAATGCAGTATACGTAACACCCAATTAGAAGTAATTGTGTTTAGAAATTCCCTTACTGCGAGACTGACTAGTTTCATTCATTATTTATATTCCTGAATAATAAACTGATGTTCATTTATAGTTTCTATATTACATGTTATATGTTTATTATTCATTTTACACTACTTATTATTATGACATATATATTATATAATAATTTATGTTCATATTGGTCCTTTTGCTGATGTTTGGTACATGAGTCCAAAATGAACACATTTTGATATAAATTGTCCACGTAGTACAACTTTCATCATTTACAGAATGATATTAATTATTTAAATATAATATATAACTTCTGTATATATGTATTTATAAATTTCTATAACATTTGGAGATTAAAATGATACTCATTGTTCATGGAGACGATATGTAGTACGTACACATGAACGCTACATTCATTTAATTACAATATTAAAGAAATGGAAACTTAATGGTACATAGTTATGTTATAATTATAGTATAATATCATATATTATATAATTTACATAATATAAAATTCCATACATTATACAGTCTATTTATGGAAAGAACGAGAAAAATCACTTTGAGGGGGCAGTAGTCCGCACATATTCATATGAAATTATCATAATTACACTTCACGGAATGAATAAATGTTTGATTTAAATTAAAACTACTGAATTATAATGAAAATATAAAGAAAATATATATCATATATAAATAATGATCTATCAAAAATACCACCATGAGAATTGGCATGGGAAAATGAACAATAATCGTTTTGTGAGATAATAGTTCATCGTACATAGAAACAATATGTTCATATCCATTAGAGAGAGTGATGTGTAAGTGTAGTTAGAATAATTATCATAAAAATATTAAAGTTTATTGAGGTTAATTTTTTTATTTAATTAAATAATATAAATATAATAGGGAGTGGAGAAGGAAAATAATTGAATGGAACTTTAGAGAAGTGGCTACCTCAAAGACATGTAACTCCTTTTGATATGAGGCAAAAGGATATTTTAAATACCCTTCTAACTAATTTAAGGATTCTAGGAAGACATCATGGTCTTTAGGAGCTTATTGGAGGATAATTTGGATGATCATATGGGATTGATAGCTATGAGTAATTGGTTATAGGTCATGGCCTTTAATAATAGGGGGTCACTTTTTTAACTCTTAAAATTTTAATTTATTATAAATTCCATTCAATTAAAAATATGTCAAAATTCAGTTAGTTAAAATATAATATGAAATTTCATATATATAAAATAATCCAACAATAATTAGATAGATTTGAGTTAATTTTTTAATACTAATCATTTTGATTTTATTATTTCTTACTCTTATTTTTTTATCAACCATTTAAAACATTGAGAATTAAAATAGTTACAAAGACATGAAAAATTCCCAATGAAAGAGAATTAAATAAAATTATAGACATATAATAAAAATCTATATGAATCATAGAATTTTCTCTATTTTTTTGATATTTAATAATATATTTTAAATTTTAAAATATGAATGATGTCAAATTTGACTCTATTCATTTAAAAACATTTTAAGAATCCATAACAACAGGAATACTGGAAAAAACATCCTTAATTCAATTATAACATGTCATATTAATACATAAAATTCGTTTTTCACACAAAATAATCAAATAATATTTATTTAAATATTTAAAATATCATGTATTTGAATCCTTTACTAAAGAAGAAATCACGACATCATCAATGTGGCATAATTAAATTTTTTTATATATTGTCTAAAAATTAAAAATTAAATACCGTCATATAGAAAATATTTTTATATTTCTAATAATTATTTATAGTAAAATATATCACTTATATAAAAACGTATAATTTTTTTTAAAAGATTCAAGTTTATGTAATATTTCCTTTTCATAAAATTAAAAATCATAAATTTCATTTTTAATAATCCAAGTGGCTCCTAAAGGAAAAAGGATAGGCCTAAGGATTATCATTGTAAGAAATATATCATCCAATTGTATTATGATGCATTTTATGGTAGTATTATATTATTATAATATTATTATTATTACCTTTATTAACCTAATTTACCCTTTAACCGTGGTAATTAAAAATAAATATTAATGTTACTATTCATAATGTCCAAAAATAAATGGTACATATTTACACAATATTAACCTTATGAATCTAAATATGGAATATTTTTTTACAAATTGAAAAAAAAAATTATTATTAAATTCAATATTAGTTTACATTTCAAAAAACAAAAACCGGGTTTTAAAAAGTAAATACAAACAGAAGATTGACATATGTTTAAGTCAGATTTTAATACTAAATGATATCTAATGGCCAAAACAGGATAAAATGATAAAAATATATTCCATTTATAATTTAAAAATATCAAATAATATTATTTAATCATATTTATTATCTAAATGGGAAATGTGGTTTTCAATTAAATTTTATCAAAAGATTACTAGTCACCAAACCATTATAGTTATTAGAAAAATATTAGATATTCAAACAATGTAAATTTTGATATCTAGATTCTAAATATAAAGATTATTCTATCAAAAAAGTCATATAAATGTGGAAAAAACTAAATTTGAAAAGGGTTCTCCACTAAACGGTTGTAAAACTGCATTATTAGAAAAACACTTCTTGTATCTGATAAATTGAATTTTTTCTTATATCATATCTTGAAAAAGTATATGTTGTATTTAAAATATTATATTTCACATATAACATAGTTTATTCAATAAATAAAAATCTATAATTATTTATATGATTTCATAAACATGATTATTCTTTTTTAAATAGGCATTCATAATAATATATCATTTATTTCCAATTGTTTTTTCCATAAATTTCTAAAAGAACAAGTAACCAAATAATCAGTATTAAAACAATTTTAAACTATATTTCCTTAATTAAATTGATAATATTAATTTCTTCAATTCCAAAATCTATGTGTTACCTTCTATTTAAAATTATAATATTATTATTGTTTAGTTTATTGTATAACCAAATGTTGTGTGGAATGTAAGATTTTAAAGAAACCCATTGTTGTGTGTCGAGTACTCTATCAGAAAATGTATCCCCTTAAACGTAAAATTAATTTCTTATTCATTATTATAAAGAGATATGAAAATGTATTGTTCTATTAAAATGTGGTTTATTACATCATTTCTTCATTTTAGAAATCGCGTCCCTACAATTTTAAAATTTGGCTTAGAAGCATCATCGAAAATCCCTAGTTGGAAAAAGATTCAATAAAACTATCCCTTGAAATAAAAAAATAAAATTACAAAGGTCACCTAAGATAAAACATACTATGATTCAATTTAGGAAAACATTGATATAGAAGAGAAATTGTGTGTCATGTTCTACTGGAGAGTGATATAAAACATGGTCGGGATAAAGAAAACAACTAGAAAACCACAAACTCGTGATGGGTTAAACCATCATTGGTTTCCGAGTAGGAAAAGTAAAAGGAAAATGTTTTTTATGTTCATTTTAATGATTTCATGTATTTAACTAACTATGGTTAATAATAACATAATGGAACATAATAACTTGTCAATTAGTGTTTCATTCATCAATAAATAACTAACACAAACTCATATTTTCTCCAACAAATGAGTATTCAAGATGACTTGGTCACACATAAAGTACGAGAATCAACATCCATAGAATCACATAATGTACAACAGATGAACCATATATTTCTTTTGTAATTATATATTTATCAAACCAAAATGGATAGTACATGAATAGATAATCCATGGAAAAGAATAATCCTTTAAAAATAGAAATACATCTCTTATTCTCCAAACATGACACCAAAAATCAATAAAGTCTGTTCAACAATTAATTGACTAAATAATTCATAAAAATAATAATCCATTCTAAAAATTGTAACCCATAATACAGAATGATTTTATCACATAGTCTAGCAATATAAATCAAAACATTTATCTCCAAATAACATCTAATACACTTAAAATTTTTAAATTCATTAACCTAATCACATGTTCATCATGTTAGGTTAATAAATTCCATAAATAACCCAAATCACCCTATATCCACACAAAATCATATATAATTCCAAAATTCAAAAATTAAACCACAAATAAAATCACAGAATATTCTAATTTCATTAGGCATATAGTGTTCCCAAAATAGTGAACGTCTTCCAAAATACCATTTATAACTTAATAACTAAATGATTTTTTTATACAATGGATATCAATTTGAAATAACATGAGTTCCCAAAAAACAATTATTCTTGATCCACAATATCATTTTACTAAAAATAATAATTCATATTAACTAGGTACTTCCTATATACTTATGGTAGGTGATTTTCCCTTGTCCCCCTTCAGTTTTGGGTTTGATTCATGCGGCCTTTCTAGGCATAACAGGTTGTTACCCATCGTGGGAGTTGTCCATTATTGTAAAACTAAAAAATAACACTAACATAATTTAAGCTTAATGGTTGTCTTATAATTCTCATTTTTATCCCAACTCATAATGAATTCAATATTTTAATTCATGAAGTCTTATATATATTGACAATTTTTATTTCACAACCACATGATATAATAAAACAATTCCTAATGAAAGAACATCATTCCATGATCATTGTCTCCACCTAGTTTCATAGTGATATTGATCACATAAATAAGAGCTCCTTCCATTGAAACAATGATCTAGAGATCCTTTAAAATAATTTTCTTCCATTATCAAAATAAACTTTCTATATATTATGTCATCTGAGTGTTCATAGAATAATTTATTCATAAAATAATCATGTATGAAATATAATATAAAAACATCTAATAAAACATGATTTTTATAAAACTGTAGGACCGATATTGATTTGAAGGTTTAAATCCATGGTCCATTTAAAATATCATAAGTATGTGATAAAAGACTATATTTTATATGAAAATATAAATAGGTTGTTCAATGTTATCAATCATCATAACCTTTTATAGAATCATTATGTTATTCAATATCTTGTAATTAAATAAAATATTTGAAAATTCCATGATAATATTAATCTTTCAAAATAATATAAGAATATTGAGAAAATCGTTATTGGTTAAATACAACCCTTGTCCCATAATGGTATAAAGGTATATTGAAGGTGTTTAATATCACAAATATGTTATTTCTATTAAATTATCTATTTGAAAATGATTCAGAATCATCCATACATGATGTAGAAATAATTATTGCATGAAAGGAATCATGAAGAGATAAGAATGTTGTTTGAAATCCTTCTCCTTCCATTTGTAACCAACATTCCTGGATATGAAAATTTATACAACAAGAATTTAACCAAAAAATAATTACATATAATGTTATGATTTTATTAACTAAAACTCATAATCCCTTATTTTGTCTATACCAATCCTCTTATACCAACTATAAGTCCATAACATTTATCATTAATTAATCTTTAGATTAGTCAAAAAATTTAATTTAATTGACGTCAAGGTTGTTTTTAGGTTATTATCTATATAGAATTAGTTCAATAAAAAATAAATAACAACTTTAATATTAAATGTAGACACTTCTACTCACTATCCCATTTTTATAGAAATACAAACTCTATGAAAAATTGTTTGGTTTCATGTTTTAAACAACATGACTTTTCCTTGATCACATCATTGACTCTATTTTTCATTAGGTCTCATGAAATACATTTCAAAACACGGAATGAGCATAAAAAATCCCAGTAAAGGATTCACAAATAAAAAAAATTATTTGTATTGAGAAAACATGAGAACGATTAATACATTATCACAATGTTACACTTTTCACCGATAAGAAGTAGTAAATACACTTAACTGAATATTTCCTCAGTACTTACTTTTTTGTAAATAAAATATTACCATAATGCCTATATAAAGGAACATATAACATATAATGGTAACATGGGACATAAAAATACTTAAATGGAATTACCATATGGTCGACTTCCACACATATCACTAAATGGAACAACCATACAACCGAATTCCATACCCAATGCATTGGAATTTATAACATAACCACCCACCCTTGTCTTATCACGGAACCACCCGTCATTTGGTTTATCATATAACCACCCATCCTGGTTGTTCATGTAATCACCCATAAAATGTCCAAAATAATTTTAGTAATCAGAACATATAAAAAAATTATAAAATAATATTTCTACACTGAAACCCCAAGAGATCATTTTAAGATATTGAATTATTCAACCCATTTCCAAAACCATTTATTACATTTAATAATGAAAATATTGAATAAAAATGTTCCTTAATACGTAAAAACATTTGAAATAAATTTTTCAATTTAAAACATTCATGTCCATATAAATAAATTATTAAAATCCATTTTCAAAACATAGACATGAAATATAAGGTTTTAAATGAATAAATCATTACAACATTTAAAATCATGATTTAGTTAAAGAGATACTTATAACATGAGAAAAAATTGTATAAAGATCATTAATTAATAATAAAATAATATCATGAGAATAATAATATCGTCAATATAATATGTTAGAAGGTAGTATATACACTATATTAATATTATTTGGAGCAAAAAAAATTAAGTATCAATAGAATCAAAATTGAGAGAAAATCCCTTAAAAATATCATATCTTTTGATTAAGTATAAATCAATGACATAATAATTCGTGAAAAAAATAAATACACCAATATATTTGGATATTAAGTGTAAAAAAATCGCGGTCTTTGGAAAATATTCTAGAAAAAAACCAATGCCAAAGATATTTATCTCGATTAATTGTAATTGAGTTAGGATTTCCCTTAGAATGCTTGTAAAAAAGTTGTATGAATTCATAAATGGGGTGATTATTTTTTTCAATATTATATTAAAAAAATGTATTTAGAAATTAAAAATAAATAAATATGGATTCTGCACATAATCATGATATAAAATAATCAACGATGTTTGTGTAAAACCCAATAAGTGGAAAATGATTTTACAAATTATATTGAAAAGAACATTTTCTTTATCAAATGCATTTATAATGATTATTCACTATAATATAATTAAATCAAGTATAAATACACAATAATATATCAAAAATCATTTCTCATATATTCATAGAACATCATAATCAAGAAGTAGAAGATCAACCCAACGAATGGAAATTTGGTTAAACATATCCCATACAATGTTTGCATAAATAACAAAAGAATTTAATAATGGGGTGATTATATTTAGAAATAGTATATCCACACAAATGGAATGGTAAATGGCAACATTAAAAAATAAATAGTGATTCCACACAAAATATTGGCACAACATAATCAATGAAGTATGAGTAAAACCCAATGAGTGAAAGTTGAGTTTATAAATTCCTTTACAAAGATCATTTTGGTTCACAAAAATATTGATTATGTGTATTAAATATAAAACCACATAAATAAAATAATTATACTAGATAAGATATCTAAATTCAATTCCCACATATTCATATAATGACATAATCATGAAGATTAAGATCAACCTAATGAATGGAAATTCGGTTATGAAGTTCCCTTCCAATGTTCATATAAATAACATAATAATATATCCATGAAGTGATTATGTGTTCAAAAAAATATCAACAAAATAGTATTCGTGAGTTACATAATTAACATATAAATAGTGAATCCACAAATAATTACGGTATAATATAATCAATAAAGAATGTGTAAACCCCAATGGGAGAAAATTGAGTTTTGAAATAACAATACATTGAGACTGAAAAGTATCATTACTTCATTATAATTAAGAATAATTAACGTAGTTTAATGTTTACTTACATTAAAAACTTTTTCATGTTTATTAATTATTATATATTTCTTATTATCATGATATAAAAACTATGTAATTATTTCAGTTCATATGTGTCCCTTCGTCGATTTTTGATACATGATTCCAAAAATGAACTCATTTTGATGTAAATTGTCCATGTAGTGAAAATTATATCATCCCTATAAATATTTTAATGATTTAAATATCATATATATCCATTATATATTTATTTATAATAGTCCATAACATTTTGTGAAAGAAATGAAATGCACAATTTATGGAGACGATAGACCATATGTACGCATGAACGCTATTTTCATTTTGTTATCATATTAAAGGAATGAACCTAAATAAAACATATTTATATTATAATTATAGTATAATATAATATTTTATATAAGTTACATTATTTTATTAATTCCATCATTTATATGTTCCATGTATGGCATTAACAAGTCATATCACTTGGAGGGGGCAGTAGTCCACACTTCCTCAAATGAAATTGTTATATTTATATATCATGTAATGGATACTGTTTTGTTATAAAAACAAATTACAGAATCATATAGACAATATAAACATAATATATATCATATATAAATTTAGTTCCATCATAATATCCTACATGAGAGGTGGTAGAGGTTAATTGATCATTCATCGTTTCGTGAGGAAGTAGTATGTCGTAAACAGAAAAAATATGTTTGTATCCATTAGATTGAGGAGTGTGTAAGTGTACTAATAATAACTCTAATAAAAACATCCTATTATATTGAGGATAATTGTGTTTTTATCTAATTAAATAACATGAAGACCATAGGGAGTGGAGAAAGAATATAATGGAAAGGAACATTAGTGACTATGCTACCTCTAAAATGGGTAACTCCTTTGGATTTGAGCCAACATGATTTCATGAATTGTATTTTGCCCAAGGTATGGCTTCTATGAGTGGGGTTTGGATGTTTATACTATATTTGAGAAGAATATGGATGAGACATGGATTTTGAGAGCCGTGATTAAATTGGTATATGTGATGGACTTTTAAATAGGGGGGATGAGCACTTTATGAATGTCTTGAAATTTTAAATTATAATAAAATCGATTTCTATTAAAAATGATTACAAATATACTTAGTTCGAAGATAATACTTATATAAGTGGAAATAAAATAATAAAATAATAATTATACAGGATTTTGATATTTATTTAATCCTTATGTTTCTATTTAACCATTTTTTACTCTTACCATTGTATCATGCATTTAACACTTTGAGAATCAAAATAGTTACCAAAACCTGAAAACTATCGAATGAAAGATTCATTAATAATGTTTTAGAATTATCATAAAATTTTTTATGAATCATATGATTTATTTGTAATTTTTTAATGTTTAATAAAATATTTTATATTTTAAAATATGTATTTTGTAAATTTTGACACTATTCTTATCATGCCTTTTTAAAAATCCAAAACAACATGATTATAAGAAAAAACATAATTAATTCATAGATAACACGCCATATTTATCTAGAATATTAGTTGATGGTATAAAAATTGTAATTGACCAGAATTTCCTGGTCCATTAGATTTCCAAATTTATTATTATTGTGTTATATTGGGGACAATCAGTGACTTGTTAAGGAGTTTTCCAAAAACCCGGTACCACCAAACGGTTCAATAGAAATTGTGGCACAATGATGTTGGCACTGTCATAGACTCACCATCACAGTTGAACAATAAAATGACGACACTTCATAAGGTGTCTCACCAAACTTTTGGAACTATTATAGTGTCTCATTGAACAGTTTCTCACCCTTTCCCATTTTTTCCAGTTTCCAATGTTTTTCCAATTCCACCCCTTGTAACATATCTTCTGACATAAATGTTTTTTAATACCCTTTTCAAATACATTTAAATTTAGAAAAATATTTTTAAACCCCCCAATAGTTAGGTGACCCATCCTAGGTGCTTACCAAAATGTGTGGCATTTTTCCTCAATGTCACACCCTTCCTCATGTTTTCCATCTTTTCCCTTGTTACATGGATTATCACTGATTAGACGATATCTATTAAATAACAGTAATTTTCACCACCATTTCCAATGATAATTAATCAAAAAAAATTAAGCATGATGTGTGAAACCTCCCAAGCGCATTTTCAAGCCACGACCCGACTTCATTTACTTCAATATCACCTCCAAGATTTTAGGATCTGACCGTTTCTTAATTTGAGGAAATGTCTCCATAATTCTAATCTATTATCTAAGTACACCCAGGAGAATTACTCTGAAGATGAATCATGCACCCATGAAGATGGTCATCCCACTCTGCCTTGAAGACATCAAGTTTTATTTTACAATAGTCATGCATACATATTTCATTATTCAAGGATAATACTTTAATCATTGATCATCCATGTTAGGTTTTACTTTGTATCTCTTTAATGTGTATCATGTTGGGTGGGTATGTTAATGTTTCTCTTATGACATAGATGAAACGCAAACCTTAAAAAGACAATAAATGGAAATTTAATGAATTAAGGGATGTGAATGATGAAGTTGTTTATGTATTTGTTTATGTTTATTTTTAAGCTTTGAATTGTATGGTCTTTTTTGGATTAAAATTGTATCCATTTGTGGTCCTTTAATGTGAACTAATGAACCTCTATTTTCTTTATAATCATATGTTTAATTGGAAGAACCATGGGAAGTATTTAATCTCATAAAATCACTAGATTAAATGGATTCAAAATGAATAAGAATCCTTCTGTGATCACCCCTATTAACCAAACTAAAAAAAGAAACATAATGAATGGTGTGGTTAAATAAGAAAACATCCTTACTCTTTTCTGGTAATATGTGTGGTTCCTCTCATTGATGATTCTAGGGTGATATGGATGGGGATGAGATCTAGTGTTGTTCAGTTGCTGGTTTGTTGATATGTGATGGTATGTTGGGGCTTAGATTGGTTCCAGTACTTTGAGGGATCTCACGAAACCATTTTATTGTAGTGACATTACAGGAAAAGTGAGTGTGAATGTTTAAATTACTTCCTGGCCATTTTTCTTCTTCATTACTATGGTTTTTTACTTTTAGTTATTCCTGTTAGTTTCCCCATATTGAATATTACATTCAGTGGAATCACTTGAACATGATAACAAGATTGGTTTCGATGGGTATACTAGTTTCTTGAAATTGGTTATGTTTAGGTGGATGTTGTGGTGAAATTGTGCTTGTAGGGATTTTATAAATAGTGGTTGTCTATGGTATTTATATCTAATTCATGACCCCTAGGTTGGTATTAGTTATTGTTTACTTATATCAACAGAATTTATTATTGTGTTTCTCATACTCACCCCACCGATGTTGAGCACTTCGTGTCGAACACCAACATTTCATGGTGGAGGGTTTTTTCAGCATTTTTATGAGTGTATGGTTATTTGATCATTTATCCTCCCTCTTCCAGTTATCCCTTGACTCTCCACGTATGCTGTGACAACCTATGCTTTATTATGTCCCAAGACTCTTTATGCAGGGTGTGTTGTGATGGCTGGCCCAGGCGTGTGCTGGCATGTCTGTTTCCAAATTGTCTTCGGGAGGTGGGATAAGTGTCTTAGGGTGTTCCATTTGTTTTTATGGGCTAGGTTTCTGTGGGAGGGGATTTCTGTGATTGTGGTGGCCTAGGTGAGTGTGTATGGGTTACGTTCTTGTGATATCCCATAAGGTTGTTTTTGGGGAGGTAGTGGGACTACAGTGAGACTTGTGGGGGAGGTCCGATGCATAGTATTTTCATAAATAACCATTGGGAATGAGGTTTGGTGTAACCAAATATCTATGTGCTATTACTATTAAATTACATTACTTGTGTTATTTGTGGAGTATTCCTTGTGGAGGATCAGTGGATTTTTCGCTCGTTAGGTTTATAGGTTATCTATATTTTCTCATGGGGAATTATAATTTCTTCGCACTTGTGCATGAGAGATTTTGGTTTTCCTTACTGAGTATACATGTATACTCACCCAATGTATATAAAACTACTTACACGTTTCTAGGAAATCATTGAGGACCGTGTCGGTCCTTACTAGCTCGAGATTTAGGATATGTCATTGCTTCTTTTCTTTCATTTGTGGGTTTTCATCAGATTTTTCATGTACCATGTATTAGTTACCTTGAACATGTATATGGGAATGGATTATTTTATTTACATTTAATTTTAGTTTTTGTAGTTTTTTTTTGGATTTAATATATTATCACCTTATGTTATTAATTAAAAAGGAAAATTCCTTCCATTTTTACATGAGATTCTATACCCTTGGTTCTAGTCGCTACTCTGGGGCCTATTAAAGGAAGGAATCAGGGGTTATTATCACTCCTTAAACTTGAAGAAGGAAGGGTCTTGATGTTTGTTGTCCCCTTCCTCATCTTAGTGATGGAGGGTCATGACCAAATGGTATCAAAGGTGATCGTTGAGAGATAGTATGGACTTCAGGGTTAGGCATAGTGATAATTGCATGTGATAACATGGAAATAGTGTTAAGAAAACATGGTTCATGAAATTCGTTAGGGAAAGCCATTTAGAACACAAGATTTTAAGGCCCCCATGATCCGATGCAAGGAATCTGATCCTACCAAACAACCAAGTGATGCTACAATTATTGCGGGATAGATACCATAGGAAAGGTACATTCATCATAATGACTTGATTACTTGTGTTTCATAGGTGTTTTGGGAGTTTTAAATGAATAAAAAGGTAATGAATATGTTTAATTAAATCATCTACACTGCATGGGGGTTGGAATTTCCTTGTTTACATTGCAGCTATGGAACCCGTAGGATGACCATGTGTTGTGGCAAAAATCGAGGCCAAGGATGATGATTTGGCCGATAAGTAGAGGGAATATTGGGAAGACGAGGATGACCAGTGGTAGAAGATGCTTTGTTCCTTTCAGTGGAAGACCCTCAGAATGTATGATGGAAGCTTCTCAGAAATGGAGGTGGAGAACTAGAACAAAGAGTTAGTGATAGATTTAAACTTGATCCGAGATTATGTTGAGTACTAGGTTCCTTTGGCTCTAAGCCAGATGTGGGGAGTGACGCAGTAGTGGTGGATAATCAATCTCAAGGAGAAGAAGGAATCTGATGATTTGTGGACTGACTACGAGAGGGAGTCATGGGGATAATTCATTTCTTCCACAATGAAGGATTAGAATAAGCAGGTGATGCTCTCCCTCCAGTAGGGGATCGTGTAATTGAGGGATGTGGTGATCAAATTTACGGTTCTCCATCATTTCTCTCCAGACCTATTCTGAAATGAGGAGTCGTGGGCATGACACTTAGAGGTGGAACTCCAACCTTCCCATAATAATGTGGTTACTACCTTCTCCCTACTGATGTAATTGTAGGTTCACAAGAAGGATGAGGTGGTGGAGAGGATGTACATGGTGGGGGTGTGCGGTGATAGGGAGCCAATTGAACTCGTCGATGGGGAAGGTAGTTAACAGCATGCCACTAGCATCAGGGCCATCCATGTTTCGATCGATGGGTAGTAGGTTGCGGTAGTTCCAGTTTTTTATCTCCTAGAAATTTCCCATTCTATATGAGCCTAGGACTGGTGTTCTTAATATATAGAATCCTTTTGAATATTCAGAATCAATGCGTAGACCATGCGCAGTATAGTGGAGATGTCCAGTTTCTGCACCCACTTCAACAACAGCAGATTATAGAGAGACCCTCCCATCTGTAGATATAGGGACAGTGAGATCCCACTACTCCATTGGAAGACATTGTAGGAGGATCCTAACTTCAGGTAACTCTTTGGGGACGTCATCCAAAGAGTAGTCAGGGAGGTGGTCGACAACCGAGCGGTAGGGGATCTAGGCATGGGTAGTTGCGCACCCCAGAGGCAGTAGTTCTAGCAGGGTCAAAGGGAATTTTAGTTACTATAATCTTGTTCAGTACACTTTCATGAAACATATTTGATTCAGGAGATTCTCACTCCTTTTATTCACCATGTATGTCCCTTGTTGTGGGCCTAGACATAGAGAGACTCTCTATACCCATAACGTTGAGTACGCTAGTTGGAGGTCAAACAACCCTGTTTGATATTTTTCGAGGATGATGCACCGTTCGTGGAGTGAAAAGTGAGGATCAAGGATCTTGAGGAGAATTTAATTTGTGGACGAACAATTCCATTGTTTCATTTTTTTTGAATGAAGGTTTGCCTCAAAGTGAGTAACTATAAATGAGAGGGATATATTTGTGAACTGTACCTAGAGATTTTTTGAGTTTTGTTTTTTATATACATTTTACTTAACTGTGATATAATTCTTAACCTTTTTACTTTGAGATGGGTTTTTTTCCATAATATAAATGTCTATAAAACATCTAGACTATTATTAGGGTATTTCATGATCCTTAATCAATATGCGTTGAGGTTGATGCGATAAAACTTGTGAGGTCGAGTCAGTGTTGTCCAAAGAAGATAGTTTCTTGACATGGGAATAGAGACCCCCAAATTCGTGTGTGTGGTCACTAACGGGGGAGTGTGTGTAACTGTAATTATTAAAGAGTTATATTAGGGATAGGTGTTAATAGATATCAAGGTTTGTTCTAGATTTTGAACAACACTGGGGTGTTTTTTACCATAGAGTTATCTTACGGGGTGGTTTTTCGGACCCCTCACATTTCATCGCATTTACTATTGGATTATCAATGATGAGAATAGTTTGACAGGTATCTAATGTAATAACTCGGACCCTCCTGGTCCAAAACATTGAAAAATTTCTAGAGTTTGGCAGTATCCTGGGGACCATCAATGACGTATTAAAGAGTTTTCCAAAAACTCAGTCCTAACAAACAGTTCTACCAAAATGGTGGAACTGTTATGGTCACACCATCATGTCGCACAATGAAATGGTGGCACTGCTTATGGTGTCTCACTGAACCAGTAGAACCATTAATTTTTCTCACCAAATTGTATCCCACCCTTCGACATTTTTTCTAATTTTCTGGTGTTTTTATCCCTCGGTAACGTATATTTTGACGTAAATGTTTTTTATACCTATTTTAAGGACATATAAATCCAGTAAAAGATGATCTAAAACCCCACGATATGGGAGACCCTTCCCTTGTTCATACCAAAATGTGTGGACTTTTTCATTGGGGTTACAAACATCCCCATTCGTTGAATCTTTATCCCTATTACATGGTTTTTCTCTTTTTTAGAAGATATCTATTAACTCACTTCTATTAGATCCAATATCTTCAAGAAGAATTATTATATAACAATTAATACCAATATGTGAAACCACCCAACCACATTTTCATGCCACTATTAGACTTCATGTATTTCGAAGTCCCCTCCCTGATTTATGATCTAACCTCTTCTTAAACCAAGACCCACTCTTCATAATTCCTTTCTATTATCTAAGTATGCCAAAGTGACATACTCCGGAGAAGAATCAAGGACTTGTGCTAGAGGTCATCCCACTCATCCGAGAATCCATTAAGATTGATTTTCTTACAAGTCTTGGATCCTTGGTTCTTAATGCTTGGATAAAACAACAATCGTTGATCATCCATGTAAGGTTTTCCATCATCCATATTTACTGTGTATCATGTGGGGCGAGTATGATCATGTTTCCTTGGGGACGTAGATGAAACAAAACCATAATGAGGATAATAAACTGGATTTTTAAAAATGAATGGGTGTGAATGATGATGATGTTTCTATATTCTATTAGTATTGTTTTGTTGTTGAGAATATTATGGGCTTATGCCCAGTGAAAATAGTGGTCGTTGTTGGTCCTTTCTTGTGCACCAATGAACATCTATTTACTGGATAATATTGTGATTGAATAAATGAATCATGGTTACTATATAATCACATAAACAAGGTTGATTAAATAGATTCCCAATGAATAATGATTCATTTGTGATCACCCTAGTTAACCAAACAAGAAAAAGGAACTTAATTAAGGGTGTGGTTAAATCGGAAAACATATTTTCTCTATTCTGGTAATTTGTGTCGTTTCTCTCATTGATGATTGGGTGGTGACATGGATGGTGTTGAGATCTCATGTTGTTTAGTTATTTTTTGTAGATATTTTATAGTATGTTGGGGTTTTGATTTGTTGCAGTACTTTGACAGATCTAATGGATCCATTCTGTTGTTGTCACATTACAAGAGAAATGGGTGTGAATGGTTAAATTGATGCTTTTCCATTTTTCTTTATTAGTCTAGTGTTGTTTTTATATATGGTTGTGCCTGTTAGTTACTTGGTAGTGTATAATTATTTTCAATAGAATCAGTTGATCATGATAACAATATTGAGATCGATAGAAGACTATTTTATATGAATGGGTTGTGTTATGGTTGAGGATGCACTAACATTGTGCATGTAGTGATAACATCAAGAGTGGATTTGTATAAGCAATTTATATACTTCGAGACTATTAGGTTAGGTTGAGTTTTGGATTTCATATATTTATAAAATTTAGTTCTTGACTTTCTAATACGAACCCCAAACACGTTGATCAATTCATGACGAACACCCATGTTTCACGGGGGAGGGTGTTTTTTTGCATCATTCATAGGAGTGGCAGGTTATTAGTTCATTTATGATCTCCTACCTAGTATCCCAAGACTATTGGAGTAGGTTGTGATGCCCTATGGTTCATTATGGCCTATGACTCTTCGAACAGGGTGTGTTGTGGTGGTTGGCCCATGTGTGGGTGGGCATGTTTGTTTCCCATGTGTCTTCGGGATAAGGCTCAGGTATCTTCAGGTGTGGTAGTAGTTGGTGTGGCCCATGTGTTGCGGGCATGGGCGTGTGTTATTATGGTGGACCATATGTATGCACGTATGATGTGTTGTTGTGATGGCCCATAATTTTGTTTTTGGGGCGATAGTGGGACTGATGTGAGACTTTTGGGGGAGGTCATACATATAGGATGTCCTAAATAACCAATGGGAATGTTGGGCGGGGTATGTGATTATAGATGTGTTATAAATGTAACTTTACATAACATGCATTATTTAGGGAGTGTGAAATGGGAAGGCTAGGTGTATAGTATCCATGCAAGGTGATTTGGTTATATCTATTTTCTCACAGGGCAGTTGAATGAATCTCCACTCGTGCAAGAGAGATTTTGGTTTTCTATACTGAGTATTCCAATTTACTAATGATATGTATATAAAACTGTTTTTGTGTTTCAATGTAGAATTTGAGGACCACTATGACCTTACTAGATCGGGATTCAGGAGTTTTCGTTTCTTCTTTTCTTTATTTTGTGTTTTTTTCAATGTTTTCTAGTATATTGTATCAGTTATGTTGAATGGGAATATGAGAATCGATTTTTGTCTTATCTTTTACATTCATTTTTTTGAGTTTTTTGGGATTTATCATCTTATCTCCCAGTATTATTAAATAAAAGGGTAATGTGTTCAATTTTTATTTGTGATTCAATACCATTGGTGCTTGTCACCACACCGGGGCCTATTAAAGGCGTGACTAGGGGTCATTATCTCTCCATTAATATTACGAATGATGGTTATAAAATATTGAGGTCCATTTCCTCAACATGGTGATTTTTGGTAATAAAAAATAACCACATTACAATTATTTTATTATTTATAAAATCATTTCATTGAATCCTTTATTAAAGAAGCAATCACTGCATCATCATTGTTTCATAATTAAATTTATTTTTAAAAATTCTAAACAATATAAATAAAAAAAAATCTTGTAGGGAATATTTTTGAAAATTTAATTACTCTTTATAGAGGAATATATCACTTATAAAACCCCCTATAAAGAGTTTTTTTGAAATATACATGCTTATGTTATATTTACATTTTTAAATTTTAAATTTATACAGTGTCATTTTCACAACCATGTGGCTCCAAAATGCCAATAGTTAGGTCTAGAAATGCTCATGGTTAGAAATAAATCATAAAATAGGATTTGGATGATTTTTAGGTTTGTTTTATATTATTTTAATACTATTTTTCTTTCCCTTATTTACCAAATTTACAATTTATCCATGATAATTAAAAATAATTACTAAAATAACTATTCATAATGTCCAAAAATAAAATTTACCTATTTAGATAATTTGAACCTTATGATTCCTCTAAGGGAATACATTTTTCTCTATTAAAAATACAATAATTTTAGTAATTAATATGTATTTAATTATCTTTGTCAAAATGAAAAATCATTTTTAAGACGTAAAAAATACTAAAAAATTGACATTTGTATATGTTCGATTTCTATGTGAAATGAATTCAAATGATAAACATTAGATTAAATGATAAAACTGTATTCCATTTAAACTTTAAAACCATAAAATTATATGATTTATCAGTAAAAATTATTTCAAAGGAAAAATTAGTTTTCAATTTTAAATTTGAGTAATTTTTCTATTCATCAAAACATTATAATTATCAAAAGAATATCCAAAATTCATCTAAAGTAATCTTTTATGTTCTATGTCTAAATAAGAAATTTAGTTTTCCAAATAGAACATATAAAGGTGTCAAAAAATATATTTAAAATGGGTATTATATCAATATAACAGTCTAACCTTAAAAAATTACAAAATCATGAATTAAATGAATAATTCACATTGATGATATTTTCTGGTTTATAGTTTTAGAGAGTTGGGTCATAACATTTACATAACAACATGAATATTACATGTAGAAAATTCTTCTCTGTATCCATTTTTTTCATGAAATAAAAAAATCTTGAAAAAAAGAGTCATGTCTAGTTCTTTGTTTTAGATAGAAAGACTTTTCCTAGATACCATCCTTGTCCCTATTCATATTTATGTCCTTTGAAAAAAAATTCAAAACATGGAATTAACCTAAAAGCTCAGTAAGAGTTATAAAATATGAAATAAATCATTAGTCCATAAATACATACAAAACGAAAACTATTTTACTGAACATGTTAAATCATATGATTAATGAATAACACATAGTAATCACATATAATAATGGTTACTTATGGAATTCATATCATACATACTTTGTAGATATCACAGTTACATATGGAGTTACATTGGAATACCCATCACAGTAAATTCCCTAATTTTCATAGGAGAAAACTTCATATTTACCTCCATCATGTTACCCAATTCATTGGAGATCTATCTCGGGATCACATGCCCTAGGTGTATCACGGAACCACCCGTATACATAAACAATTCCCCAGAAACATAACATATTCATAACAAATAAAACAAACATAAAGGAAATATATCATTTCAATCTTTTATTCACAATATATCATTTAAATATATTTACCTATCAAATAAATTATAAAAACCATTTTAAATACCAAAATATATAAAACATATATGGTTTTTAATTTCCTTTAAAAAAGACTACTTCTTGTTAAGGAAGCCAAAGATCAAATTATACTCACAGTGGTTGAAAAAGTTCATTGTCACCGCTTACATTAAAACACCATTACATTTTTTATATAGAAAAATGATTCATATAAAAATATTCCATTTGAATGAAATGAAAAGTGAAAGGTTTTTATACTCCGGATAAAAGAAAGTTGTGTATAAAACAAAATATGCCTCAATGAAAGGAGATTGAGATGAAGTCCCTTACCTCCTGTCCGACTTGACCCGTTTGTTATTTAATTTCCTCAATAATAAACTAATGATAATTTACAAATTCTTAATAACCTATTTCAATTTCATTATTCATTTTATATCAATTATTACCATGTTATAAACATTATGTAATTATTTATGTTAATAACGGTCATTTTGTAGATATTAAGTACTTGAGTCAAAAACGTACTTCTTATATTTACATGTTGTTTATGTGGTCAAAAGTTAATTTTATCCAGGGTGATATTAATGATTTATAAATTATATAAATTATATATATTTAGTATATATATGTATTTATAAGAGTACATATCATTTGAAGATATGAAATGAAATGCACCGTTCATCGAGATGGTAAGCCTTGTGTACCCATGAATGCTACTTTCATTTCTATTTCGTATTTAATGGAATTAAAACATAATGATGCATAAGTAAATTTAATTCATGTATAGTATCATATATAAAATCATTAACTCCATCCTTTATACGTCCAACGTACGGTATGAACGAGTCAAAACACTTTGAGGGGGTGGTAGTACACACTTCCTCAAATGAAATTATCGTGTTTACCCATAATGGAATATTAAAGGTATAATATAAATGGAAAATACAAAAACATAAAGAAAACATATACATAATATATATCATATATAAATACAGTTCAATCTTAATGGCCACCATGAGAGGTGGTAGAAGATAATTGAACAATCATCGGTTCGGGAGGCATTTGTTTTCCATCCACAGAAACAGTACGTCTTTCACCCATTAGATAGTGGTGTGCGTATGTTTCGTTCGAAGCCATCTCAGAAACATATCCTAGTATAATGTGGTTATTTTTTTTTATAAAATAAGGTAATTAAAAGAGTTTCGGGGTTGGAGAATAAAAATAAAAGAGAATAATTTAAAAGAAATTGTTACCTTTGATTTGGGTAACTTCCTTTGGATTGAACCGAAAGGACATCTTGAAGTGCCTTATTCGTAAGGTATGAATTCTAGGAGGAGTCTAGGGATATAGGTAGAATAATTGGGAAGAGGTTGGATGAGAAAAGGGGCTTGAGAGGTGTGAGGAATGGGTTAGAGTTGGTGTCTTTTATAAGGGGAGGAGGGGCTCTTTAAGAATATTTGAAACAATTTTTTTATAATAAACTTATCATCGGTTTCAAATGGTCCAAAAATCAATAAAGTATATTATTAGATAACTCATGGTAGAAATAAAATCATCCAACAATAATTTGTCCTGTTTTGATAAATTTTAATTATTATTAATCTTATTTAATTAAAACATTTATTAATGAGGTAAATAATGCCTCATTATTGTGTCATACATAATTTAATTTATTTGATGTATAAAAATTATAAACAAATACCATGATGTAGTAAATAATTTTAGATTTCAAATAAATATTTATAATCTAAAAGATAATTTATATATCCTTATTTAAAAATTAATTTACAGAAAATATATGTTTGTGTCATTGTATTCATCAAATTAAATAAATTAATCTAAAGTGTCATTATCACTCTTATGTGGCTCAATGGGGTCCTAAAATCAACCCAATGATGACCATGGTCAGAAAATACTCATCCAATCATGTTAGGACAAGTGTTAAGGTAAATTTGTTTATTATAATATTATTTTTACCTTGAATTACGTTGTTTAACTTTAATCGTGGTAAATAAAAGTCGAAAGTTAATATTCACCAAAAAATTATTTTCATCTTATTAGAATAAATCTTTTCTTAATAACAACAAATATGTATGTCAGAATTTGAAAATTCATTTCATGGAAGAAGTAAAATTTCATTTAAATGAAAATTCAGTTTTTTTAACAACTACTAAGTGGTTTCAGTATTCATCAAAAAATGATGTATTTTAGAAAACTACCAAAAATTCAGCCTAAGTTATATTTCATATTCAAAATTAAAAGGTGAATTCTGTTTTACTGAATTAAAAACATAAAATTGAAATATTTAATTTAAAATTAATTACTGTTGTTAGAACAAATAGCTTGTTTTTAAGAAACAATACCAATCAAAAGATTGATACTTGTTTATGTCCAATTCCAAATTAAAATTATTTTCAGTGACCAATATTGGATAAAATTTTAAAAATATATTCTAATTAAACTTTAACACCAATTAAAAAGGTAATATAACCATATAAATCAATTAGATTAAAAGGAACTTTTGTATTAAAATACAGTATTTTTAATTATTCATTGAAAAATGAACCTTATCAGAAAAATACCAAAAATTTTCCTAAAGTAAATTTTTATGTCCTGAATCTATAGAAAAGTTTTATTTTGTCAAATAGAAAATATAAAAATTACCAAAGATAGATTTAATGAGGTTTCTCCATCAAAAGGTGGTAAATCGACCATTTAGTGAATATTAGAGTATTTATGATTCAAATTATTTTCATTCATATTTTAAGCCCCTAACTTTTATTAGGTAAATGTAAAAACATTTAACAAACATGTATAATCGTATTGTAGTAAGATATATTCATTGCCACCAATACAACTTCTAGGTGTTAACTACCATTTAAAATAATATTATTATGTTATTATTGTGAAACATAAAATTTCAGAGAAACCCGTTGTTGCGTATCGGGTAAGACATCGAACATAATATCCAATTTATAGTAAAATTAATATTTAATCCATAAAAATTAATAAATATGAAAATGTATTATTCTTTATTTACCCAATATGTTATATCCTTCCCCCCTTTTGAAAATTGTGTCTTCGCAATTTTATTCAGTTATCCAAAAATTGGGCGTATTTATACCTCATTGAATTTTCATATTCTCACATTGCCTCTTCAACCATATGATTTTCCACAAAACTTTTTCTTGGTGAATTTCCCTATCCTAAAACACTTTTTCTCTATGGACAAAAATCTAGAATGGTTGTTTCTCATAAGAGATATTCTTTTACAATTTAACTACCTATTAGAACAAAACATGAGATGGACATGGCATATACTTTCTCAACATTGAAACATGAAAAAAATTGGGTACTTAGGATAAACATGGAGGTAAATCCACTCTATATGTAACTGAACTAACTTTATCCAGGATTTCATGAGGTCCAATGAACCTCAGACTCAACTTTTACTTCTTACCAAATCTCGTCACACTTTTCCATGGAACAATTTGAGAATGACATGATCATCTACCTCAAAAGAGAGATCCTTCCTCCAGTTATCCACATAACTTTTCTGTCTTCTATGAGATATTATCATGTTTTTCAAAATTAGCAGCACTTTTTCTGCTATCTCTTCCACCAATTCAAGTCCCATCAGCTTCATTTTACCAACTTCATCCCAAAAAGCTAGAGTTTGGCACTGCTTTCTATATAATGCCTCAAATGGATCCATCTATATACTGGAATGAAAATCGTTATTGTATGTAAATTAAAGAAAAGAAAGATGTAGGTCCCAACTTCCCTGGAAATCCATTGAGCAAGCACATAGCATATCCTCCATGTTCTGAATTGTTCATTCTGATTGACCATCTGATTGAGGATAAAAGGCTGTACAAAAATTTAATTCAGTACCCAATGACTTCTGAAAGCCTTTCCAAATGTTAGAAGTAATCCTGGGATCACAAACAGAAACAATGGAGAGGGGAACACCATGTAACCTGACTATCTATTTAACATACAACCAAGAAAGATGATATAGAGACAATGTATCTCGAATTGGAAGGAAATGAATAGATTTAGTCAATCGATCAACAAAAAACCAGATTTCATTATTACATCGATATGTATTTGGTAATCCCATGGAAAAGTGCATGAGTATATTTTCCCATTTCTACTCTGGCACTGGTAAAGACTGAAGCATTCCTTTCGGTAACATCCTCTATTCTTTAACCAACTTACAAGTCAAACATTTCATAGTAAAATCAATAATATCGATTTTCATTCCTTCTCACCATTAATACTCTAAAATATCTCTGTAAATCTTAGTACTATTAGGATGAACTAAAAACGATGAACTACGAGCTTCAAATAACAACTCATTATTCAACTGTGAATCACAAGGCACACACAATCTCTTCCCAAACCTCAATACACAATAAATATCAAGGTTAAAATTAGGCAACACACCCTTCTGAACCTACTCTACCTTTTACTTCAACTCATTGTCTTCCTTCTACACTTGCTTAATTCTATCTGAGAGAGATGATTTCACTGACACCTAAAACAAAATTGAATAATTTCCTGCACCATAAACATCTATTCCAAAATTCACCATGTCTTTAATCAAATCATCATGTTCAAAATGTATCATGGTCAATGTAGCATTACTTATTAGACTCAAAGAATCTTCCACATTATTAGCTTATCTTGGATGGTAAAGGATCATGCTATCATAATCCTTGATTAATTCCAACCATCTCCTCTTTCTCATGTTCAATTATTTTTGAGTAAATATATATTTCATACTTTTATGGTCAGTATATATTTCACATTTTACTACATACAAATGATGCCTCTAAAATTTTAAATAAAAAAACATCATCTAATTCCAAATCACATGTATGGTAATTTAACTCATGAGGTTTCAACTAACATGAAGCATAAGAAATTACCAGATCATTATGTAGAATGAAACATCCAAGTCGTTTAAACAAAAAATCATTATATATAACAAACTCACCATTAATGGAAGGCTATTGCAAAATTGAAGCATTCGCCAATATTTTTTTCAATTCCTGAACACAATCATAACATTCATTTATACAGATAAACATAAGACCATATCAAGTTAACATAGTCATTAGAATAGATAACATGGAATAATTCTCAAAAATACTTTTGTAATAACCTACTTCACCATGAAATCTATAGATCTCCGTTATATTTGTGGGTCATGGACATTAACCAACATCTTTTGTTTTAGTAGGATCAAACGTTATGCCATTTTTTGAAACAATGCGACCAAGGAAAGAAGTTTTCTATAACCAAAACAGAAACTTACAGAATTTCCCAAACAATTTCTGTTTTTTTATGGTTTTAAAGACAACCATTAAATTACTTTCATGTTCCTCTTTTCTTTTTGAATAATCCCAAATAACATCGATAATCAAAACCACCATTTATCACCTGAGTCAACTGATCTATCACTGCAACAAACTATATAATTATGATTCTGACCCTTTTCAGATTCTGATTTTGAAAGGCCATATCCCCATGTATGCCTTACCAACATAGCTTCCCTATTTCCTATACAAAAAAACATTCTTAACACATAAATATATTAGGCGAAGAATCATGGTAATTTGTAAGTGCTACATCACTTCAATATTATCATAAATTTATTTATGGATGTTAATTTAACAACACCCTAATGCCTAATGTTGACTACACCTATATATGATACCAACTATATGGACCCGACCTTAAAACATTACATAATCTTGAATTAAATAAATAATTTCCATTGAGTATTTTCTCAGGTTTTGTGTTTTAGACAGTTAGGTCATAACATTTACATAACATCATGAATATTACATGTAGAAAAATATACTCACTATCCATTTTTTCATAAAATAAAAAACTCTTGAAAAAAATAGTCATATCAAGTTCCATGTTTAATACTACACTACTTTTCCTTTATCCCATTCTTGACCCTATTCGTCTTTAAGTACTGTGAAAGACATTTCAAAACATAGGATGAGCATAAAAAGCTCAGTAAGGGTTATAAAATATGATTGAAATCATTAGTCCATCAATACATAAAAATAAAAAACTATTTTACATTAATCATGAAAACATACAATTTATGAATAACACATAGTTATCACAAATCATAAAGTCAACTTGTGGCATTCATATCATACATACATTGTAGGTATGACAGCTATATAGGGAGTTACATTCGAATACGCATCAAATTATATTTCATAAATCTCTTATGGGAAGCATTCACGTTTACCTTCATCACGTTTCCCAATTCATTAAATATCTCTCTTGGGCTTACACATCCTAGGATTATCACGGAAGCACTCGTATAGATAAACAATTCCCAAGAACCGTAACATATTCATAACACATAAAATGAACATAAAATAATGATAACATTTCCAAATTTCAATCACAATATATCATGTAAATATATTTACACAAAAAATCCATTATAAAAATCATTTTCAATATCAAAATACTTAAAAAGTATATGGTATTTATTTTCCTTTAAAAAAACTACGACTAGTTAAGGAGGCCAAAGATCAAATTATACTCACGGAGGTGGAAAATGGTCGTCGTCACCACTTATGTTAAAAAATATTACTTTTTGTTGTTTTTTAAAACTCTATGTATAAAAATATTTACATTTAATGAAGTGAAATATCAAAGGGGATTATAAAACGTATAAAATAAAGTCATGTATAAAAAAAATATGCCTCAATTGAAGGTGGTTGAGAAGAAGTCCCTTACCTCGTGTCTTACATGACCTGTTTGTTCTTTAATTTCTGGAATAATAAACTAATGTTAATTTTTAATTTCTTAAGAACCTTTTAAAAGTTCATTATTCCTTTTATATCACTTATTACCATGTTGTAAACATTATGTGATCATTTATGTTAACAACAGTCATTTTGTCGATATTTGGTACTTGAGTTAAAAATGAAATTCTTATATTTACCTGTTGTTCATGTGGTCACATGATCGTTATATAATGAGTGATATTCATGATTTAGATATCATATATATAATATTTATTGAGTAATATATGTATTTATAAATGTACATAACATTTCGAGATAATAAATGAAATGCATTGTTCAAGGAGATAGTAATTTGTACGTACGCATGAACACTACTTTCATGTTCATTTCATATTTAATGGAAGGAGAAAATAATTATACATAGGTATATTATAATTCCAGTATAGTATCATATATAATATCATTAACTCCATCATGTATATGTACCACATATGGTATGATTGAGTCATATCACTTTTAGGGGGCGGTAGTCCGCACATCCTCAAATGAAATTATCGTGCTTACCCATAATGGAAACTGTAATGGTATGATATAAATTGGAAATATAAAAGAATAAAGAAAAAATAAACATAATATATATAATATATAAATACAAAGTCATAATAGTGGCCACCATGAGAGGTGGTAGGAGATAATTGAACAATCATCGTTTCGTGAGGCGCTAGTTTTCCATCCACAGAAACAGAATGTTATTCACCCCTTAGAAAGAGGTGTGTATACGTGTAGTTCTAATAAATCTTATAAAGAATTCCAACTATATTTAGGATACTTCTGTTTTTATAAAATAATGTAATAAAATGATATTTGGGGTTGGATTGGTAAAATAAAAGTATAGAATTTAAGAGAAACCATTACATTTAATTTGGGTAAGTTCCATTCGATTAAACCAAAAGGACTTCTTGAAGTGCCTTATTCCTACAGTAAGGCTTCTAGGAGGAGGATACGGATATATGGAGATCAATTTGGACAAGGTTGGATGATCCAAGGGGCATGAGAGTTATGATAAATTGGATAGAAGTGTTGTCCTATTATAAGGGGGAGGAGGGTCTCTTTAGGAATGTTTGAAACCATTATTTTATTACAAACATATCTTCGGTTTAAAAAGGTCCAAATATCATTAAATTATTATATAATATGTATCATTGTTGAAATAAAACCAACCAATAATAATTTCATAGGTATTGGATATTGTATTAATATTTATAATATTATATAATTAAATCTTTTATTAATGAGGTAAATACTGCATCATTATTTTTTCATAAAAAAATTAACACATTTGATGTCTAACAACTATAAATAAAATAATTTGCTATTGGAAATCGTTTTATTTATCTAATGAATACTTATAGTCGAAATGTTATCTTATATAACCCTATGTAAATAATAATTAACTAAAAGATATTTGTTTGTGTTATTTTTTTTCTTCACTTTGAATTAATTAATCTAAAGTGTCATTATCACTCATAAGTGGATTTACGGGGTCCCAATATCGACAAAAATATTTAAATGGTTGGATATGACTCATCCAACAATTTGAGGACTTATTTGAGGTAATTGTGTGTTATTATAATATTCTTTTTTACCTTGAATTACCCTATTTAGCTTTAACAACGGTAAATAAAAGTCAAACGTTACTATTCACTTAAAATTATTTTTATCACATTTATCAACATTTTAGTTAATAATAACAACCATGTCTGTTTAATTTATGAAATTCAATTCATGGAATAAGTAAAATTTTATTTAAATGAAAATTCAGTTTTTTTTAACAACTACTAAGCGGTTTCACAATTCATAAAAAAATTGATGATTTTTAGAAAAAAATACCAAAAATTCCACCTAAGATATATTTGATATTCCGAATACACAAATGATGTGTATTTTACCAAATTTAAAACATATATTTTTTTTAATTTTTTTAAAATTAATTCCCGTTGTCAAAACAGATAGCGTGTTTATAATGAACAATAAATATAAAAATATTGTTACTTGTTTATATCCAATTTCAAATTGAAATTAATTCCAATGGCCAAAATTATATTATATAGTAAAAATATATTCTTATTACACATTGTTAGGTCCACTAGGCTAGATAATCCAATAGGGGAGGTTAATCAGGGTATGAAAGATTAAAAAAAGTTCCCCTTTTGATCTTTTTTGGCTGTTAGACAAAACCCTCTTCACTCTCCTTCCCGATGCAGAGTCTGAATAAAACATAAAGCATACACATGAAACATCAATTTTTACTTGGATTATCCTCATTGGGCTACGTCCAAGGAGTATACAACGGCGGTGTTCTAAAGTACCAATTCCACTATAGGCGCACTATTGCTTACATGTTCGATGTGGACACATTTCTCCTCTTGGTTTACAACCACTCACAATTTTAGAACTCGCTTCTCTCTTAACTGATGTGAGGTCATTGGTTCTTCAGAAGATCCAATCACAGTTTATTGACCTTTAGGTGTCTTCATTTTCCTGAAAGCATGCATCCTCAACTGTTGATGGATGCTCTATTGAAGTTCAAAATTCTTCCACAGATTAATACCCCTTTTCCCCAGAACACAGGGCAACTGACTTTGGAAACACTTTTGGAAAGCACCCAACATTGCGTGGCTCCCAATTTCACAAAGCTCAGATCATCCTTCACAAAGATCCTGCCTTTTCGCAACGCACTATCATGAAGCGCTCTCCAAAATCACTCTCGTGAAGATCTAGTCATCGCAAAGCGACATCCCTCGCGAAGCTCACTGAGCCGACGTGGAGCTCGCAACTTTCATGGAGTTATATTAGTTTCCCTGAAGCTCGTCTATCACCATGCACACTACCTTCGAAAAATTCTCTCACTAACTGAGACAAAATAATTTTCGTCAAAAACTCTCTCTGCTTCTCTCGAGGGGTTTTAGGAATATTTATAGGCGATTCCATAGATGCTAAAACCATCTATGTGATGTCAACAACACATCATCACAAATCGCGAAGCTCTGAAAATTCTTCCGAAATTCTCTCAATATCACGAAGCCCAATTGAAATTTTCTGATCACGGATCTCGTCGTAATCGCGGAGCATCCCGTCAATTTCTTTGTTCCATCTCCATGAAGCTCCACTCGCAATGCCATTCACCACCGCAACGCTCTTCAAATATGTCGTTCGTGATGCTTAACATAATCAGGAAGAATCATCGCCATCATTTTTATGTTCTTCTCCAAATCTAATCCATGAGGCCTATCTTTTCAAAACTCATGCCTTTTCTATATTTAAATAAGATCTTCAAGGATATACACTATTTGTGATGCTCACCAAAATCCAAATATTGGACCCCAAAAATTTGGAAAACACCAGAAAATGGTGCCACCATGTACTGTTCTTTCTGTAACGCCTCCAGATCATCCATTCCTTTGTCATGGTTCTTTGTCAACATTGATTGTCAAAAAAATCTCTGGAACTCAACAATTCAACATGGAAACCTTTTTTGTTAACAAACACAATCAATCTAAAAATACTTCAATGTTACATTGAGGGATTTTTCATAAGGCCCTTTAAAACCAATTAAAAAGGTTATCCAACCATATAAATAAATTAAATTAATAGGCACATTTGTGTGAAAATATTGTAATTATCACTATTAATTAATAATTGAACATTATCAAGAAAAAATACTAAAAGTTTACCCAAAGTAAATTTTGATGTCCCAGATCCATATAAAAGTTTAATTTTGTCATATATAACATATAAAAATGTCCAAGAGTATATTTAAAGAGGGTTCTTCATCAAATGGTAGTAAATCGACCTTTTAGTGACTATTAGAATATTTATGCTTAAAATTAGATTCATTCTAATTTTAATCCCCTAAATTTTATTTGATAAATGTAAAAAAAATTTAAAAAAAGTATATTTATATTGTATTTAGTTCTATTCATTCCCACCAATACAACATCTAGAATTTAACTACCATTTGAAATAATAATATTATATTATTAGTGTGAATCATAAGATTTCAAAGAAACATGTAGTTGCATATAAGGTAATCCGTTGAACATAACACCCCCTTTAAATTTAAAATAATATTTAATTCACAAATATTAATAAATATGAAAATGTATATTTCTTTATTTACCCAGGATGATACAATCAAAATGATGTAAAATAGAATATTCTGAAAAAATACTTCTTCTGTCTGAAAATTTAAATTTGTTCTTATATAATATATAGAAAACAAATAAGGTGAATTTAAAATATTACATTGGATTTATAATTTTTTTTTAAAAATAATAATCAATAATGATGTATATTATTATCAAAACACAATTATTATTTTTAAATTAGGCTTTCATAAAAACACATCATCGGTATTCTAATTGTCTTTATTTACATTTCTAGCCAATTTTCTAACCAATGAACCATTATTTTAACATGTGTAAACCATTTTTCATAATTTAGTTGATAAAATCCATTCCTTCCAATCTAACAACAATGCATCAACTTCTATTTAAAATAATAATATTATTATCGTATTGTTTTTTTATAACTCAATCTTGTGTGCAACATAATATTTCTATGAATCACATTATTTTTTGCCGAGTACACAATTAGAAAAAGAATTCCAATTACAGAAAAATTAAAATATTATTACTAAATATTAATAGATATGGAAAGTAATTATTATATAAATACATGGTTCATTACAATTTTCATATTTTTTATTCTTATTTATAAACAATAATAAAGTATTTCAATATATGTTCTCCATATCTCATTATCTCATTATTAACTAAATAATATAAACATTATTATATAATGTGTCAATTGAAAGAATATTACTATAAAATTTATTCCATTTACTATAGAAATATTATCATTTCATATTAAATTATTATTTTGATATTTTTATTTTTGTTAATAAATTTTGATTATGTTTATATGTAATGAATTAGAAAAAATTGAGTGGAAAATTGGGTCCATTATATCCATTTGAATCATCACTAAAATATTAATATACAATCAAATATTGGTACCACATTGCATATTCCATCATATTAAATGATAACATCATTTTGAGGATTCCATTATTGTGTGTAAGATGTCTAGGTTTAGAGGGATTACGGTTATATATTATGAATTGTATTAGAGAAAATTATGATATGATTTATATTTCTTGAACTATGAATTCCATCATAATGACATAAATTATTATTTTCCATGTTATTTTTTTATTTTATAATGAATAATTTAAGGACTATTTTTTATCAAAATTGAATTTGTTTTTTGTATTCCCTCTAAAAGTAATTTTATTCTTCATATATTCATATTTTCTTATATATATGTAAACCCCTTATAGTAATATAAGAAAACATTTTTTAAAGGTTTATTTTTATCCAAGAAAAAAATAATTTATTTTTATCTAAGAAAAAAATAATTTATTTTTACATGATTTCATGTATATTGAAAATAAATATGAACGATTTTATTATTTTAATTAGATGTGATTTATCTCTATATCTTATTAAGGGTATCTTATTTTTATCAAAAAGTATATTAAATTATTGAATGCCCAGGGAAGAAATCCATTGTATCACATACCAATATAATAAGGTAGATTTCATCTATGGATTATTAGGGTGAAGATTGTTAAAAATAATGGGGATTATTATTTTCAAACCTATCCCAATTATGATGAAACCATTAATGAAAATTTACCTAACTAAATACAATAAAAATAATATTATAAAAATGTTTAAAGAATAAGAATAAATTTATATTACATTTTTTAATTAAAATATTTTAAATGTAAATAATTTATAAATAAATATATTTATGAAAATAAATACAGAATAATCTAAATTTACATTGATGAATAATTAAATCATGCAATTGAATCACTAAATAGAAATATGATGATATCGAAGGGAGAATGTTGTATTACATTAACTGTGATAGTTAAAAAATGATAATTATATAAATGAATGTTAGTGAAAATATGGGAAAAAATTAAACCATAAAAGTGCATATATGTATAATAATAAATATATGAACATGATACATAGCATGGACTTGTTATAATATCATTCCATTGAAATAGATGATATAAATATAATTATAATTACATGTTTAATTTTAGGTGACATATGAATCAATGAAAGGTAAAAGTACATAAATTATGTGAACCCCAAAAATAACTACATAGTACGAAATTTATTATAGTTTTAGAGAGAATGATATTTTAATATCCACCAATACTAATTTATTCATTGATTAAATTAATTTTAATATAAAATTAAAAAAAAAGACATACGTTTACACTTAAATGCAAAAAATGAACATTTTCCTTTTATATAATAATAATAATATTATTATAGATTACTAATTTAATAAAATTATTTGTATATATATTTAATTTTACAATACTCAATTATAATAAATAAAATCAAATATAATATTTAGAAATTTGTTATATCCATTTCCATATGTTGTTACTTTTGATTTATTTTTACATTCCGGACAATAAAAATGTTGATAAACAATATTTGATAACTAGTTCATGAATAAATGAGTTTTCATGATTTATGAATCATTTGTTTTTTTTCTATGCCTACTATTACATGATTCTTATAAATAATTTATTGTTTTCATTCATGTTATTTTAATTCAAAATCATGTTTTGATAAATTTATTGATAAAAATTTTTTATATTTTAATAAAATTTCAATTTTGTTTCACCATTACAAAAACCATATCAGTAAAATAAATTTAGAATTTAATATCAAATGATAACAATAGTAAATTCATGATACACATTATTGTTATATACAATGAAGAAAATCTATATCATTTTTAAGGTGTTTTATCTACATACAGTAAGAATATGTCATACTATAGAATGAGTAATAATCATTAGTTATATTATAGTACTATCATTTAAAAAAACAAATTTTTTATTATAAAATATTTTTATTGGATTATTATATAGAGTATTTATAGTCATTGGAAGGTAGAATAAAATTATGGTGAAGGACCACATACACACTTTGATTAATTCTATCCCACCAAGAACATATTTGTTTAGAATGTAGGATTTTATTTCCTAAATTATTTTAGAAGATATAAAATCTGTAAAAATAAATATTGAGAATGTTGTTTTGTTTTAATTTAGATTAATGATGTAAATGTGTGGTTTGAAGTTGGTAGTGGATGGTTCATTTTTTATGTGAGTTTTAGTAGAATATTTTGATATATACATAACATAATTATTAAGATCTAACTATTTACAAAAAAAATATTAATCCAAAAAATAAAATTAAACCCTTATCTAAAAAATTTATAAATATTTTTTATAATATTATAGAATTTGACCTCCCAGTTTAACCCAATATAACTTAATTCAACTCTTACTATGGTAACACATTTTTCATCATGACATCATATTTCATCCCCTCAAATGAAATTAGGTTTCTAAATTAATTTCAATTTCAATATTAAATAAATGAATTTGATTATATTGTATTCAAATTTTCAAGGAGATCAATATCACTTTCCAATCAACCATTAAAACTGAATGTAATGATTTATTTTAAACAATAGTATTTTATATAGAAAATTAAATATATTCCCATTTCATAAAAACAAGTAATCAATATATTAGTATTTTTTAATATAAATAATATAAATTTTTAAATTTTATACAGAAAATATGATAATTTTATATATTTTTTTTGAAAAATATAATATATAATAAAAATAATGATTTAAATCTAAACATTCATTTAAAGATGATGACTAATTATATTATAAAAATTTATATCATATAAATTATTCATTCTCAAGTGTGGTCGTAAATATCATATGTTATCGATATTTCAACACGATGTCCTTATTGTGGATAAACATGTAACATGTAGTCCAGAGTCCAATATATTTTATTATATTATTAGTGTAGTGACAAGAAATGAGTTGTTTGGGATTACAGTGTGGATTGGTTAACCACACATTTCAACAGTTTTGATCTTTTAATTTCATTTTATTTTATTAGATCTATATTTGATATCATAAAATGTATGTGTGGTTATAGTTCCACTATCCTTAAAATATTTCACTTATCATTATTGATTGTAGGATATTATTTTATTTAATATAAATTAATTATTAAGAAATTTTTAATTTTATCTATTTAAAATATTGGTTCATTAAACATTCACGCTTGAGTATAATACATAAAAACTAAATCAAAATTGGGATATATAATGTAATAATAAATAATATTTATTTTAAAATAGTTTTTTAAGCTAAAAATACATTTAAAAAATAGTAACAAGACCCCATGAATGAATGGATTGTTTATTTTTAGGTCTAGTTACATAAAAATGTTTATTTACAAAATATCAAAAAAAATCACTATAATTAATACAAAATATATTGTATTCTAGAATTTTGATAAGTTATTTTGTCCTCATAAGCATGGATATGAAAAAATTATAAATGGTTGAGAAAATATTGTTAGTAATGGACATATGATCTATATGTCCTCAAGGATTACATCATAAGAATATATGAAAAATATTAATAGTAGAGAAACATATTATTTAAAATAATAATAAAAAATAATATTTTTCAATAATGCAATAATGATGGGAATTTAATCTTATAATAATAAACATCCAACGTGGAAAATATTATTATATCCATAGTTAATAGTAATGAGCCATGGTGTATAACATCAGAATAATATTATGAGATAAATGGGTGGAATAAAAAATATAAAAAATATATATATGGAAATGTGGATAAAAATGATATTTACCAAATATTATCTTTGGAATTCTAGCTATGTGCCTTCATGTTATTCAGATAAAAAACTATGTTACATAATGCTTGGGATTATATCATGCAGCCAATTTCTGTGCTTGAGATAATCATATCATGTACCTGTTGTCTTGAATTATTATTAATGTGTGCCCTATGGCTTGGGGTGATCCTCTCATGTAATATATTTTCTATAATCAACTTGTGTACCATTTTTAATGTGATATCTCTGTTAGGTTTCCGGGGCCCGCAGCGGATGCCGGTGGGCCGGGGATTTGAAAATTTTCATCGGCAGAATGATGGTACTTGTAATTGCTGACGATCTGAGACTTGGAGAGGTCCGAGGATCATGGTTAGATTGTTAACAGAACAAAATTAAAAATAAAACATACCCTTTTCATATCGGAATCCGTTGTCGCCCGCTACTTATCGACGACGATCGTTGCACGAAGAAACCATTGCATAATCCCTCTAGATCGTCCACAAGAGCCTAAAAAATATGCAGGAACCCCGATCATCAACCTCTGGGTGCTAGCACGAAGATTCAACGATATATTCGACATCTCGATGATCACTGCATAGTTTATCTTGCAATGCATGAGGAGAAAATTGATCCGATCACTTGGATCCTCAGCTTCTCTCTCTAGGATGCGAGATGGGAGAGAGGTTCTAAAATTTCATTCCATAAATGAATGAATTGTGATGTGCACACAAAAGAGAGAGAGCCTCCTCTATAATTTATAGACACGTTGATAAATACCCTGTAGGGTTGCCTGGCCCCCGTTGAAATCAACATTCAATAAATAAATTTTTTCGACGAGCTAAACTACGCCAATATTATTGGTTATTTTATCACATACTTGTAATATATAAAATATATTATGTGATAATATCCGAGCCTTTTAACTCAACTCGTTGTCCTACTTAATATTAATCGAACCTTGAATATTATAACAATATTCATTCGATTAATATTTTCTCATATTTACTAAAATTGTAAATATATTAAATAAATTTAATCCCAAATATTCATAACTTGAATAATAATGAATTTATTTATTTATTTTGGTGATCGTCAACTCTGTCAAAGCTCGAACCCCATGGAGGGGCCCACTATGTCCATATACATATCCAACTAAATAGGTGTGGATTCTTGAATACCTTGTTGTGTGTAACCCTCTAGGCCCTTATCTCGATAGGAGTGAATAAAATCTACAGACCAAGAGCGGAGTCTAGCAACTCATCATGTCCCCTAATGAGATAATGATAGTCATAGTAGTGACTACCATCTTATGAACACTGACTGTGTACTATAGTCTCTTTGTCATTTGATATCTCATAATGTAGGACGCACTCTTGTGTCAACATCCTTATCTTGATTTATTAATTGTTGATCTATCCAGATGCATTTTCCATTCTACTGCTTTGGCCATAGACTTATGAAGGCATCACCATCCTGATCAACCAGACCTGATATATACAACATCCTAAACATTGAAGCGACAAATCCTTTCTTGACCATTCATCCAACATCATACCACTAACAATGTACCCGACACAAACTACCTCGCCCCAAAATTACTTCCATTGTTTTCTCCATGCATCAAAGTACACAATTTAATGATATACATTTCCAATGGTATCATGTCAGGTGACCAATACACATGTCCATAGATAGGAACAACCAATGACACCAAAAACATGTGGTGTTCCTATTGACGGGTCTTTCCTCATGATCTAAATACTAGAAATCACCAAGTGCATACTTCATGAGAAAAAGTCTTTATTTTTATGATCCCCATGCACCTGATAGTCATACATCTGCTGTGTCCATTCAGTAAGATGTATCTAAACTATAGAACATATAGTTTAGATCAATTTCATTGTATCTTGAGGTTCTCATTATAACCTGGGATCTGCAATAACTTCTTGACATTGTAATTAACCTTTGGACATTATCATTATTATAGTGGATGTAGAAAATTTTTCACTATAATGGTAAGATATCATCATGCATATATAACTGTACACATGATATGTGTAAAGACCCCTAAATTTCAAGGAATGTTTTTTATTAATTTTCATTGAAATTTTACAAGAACGCAGTTTCTGACGGCGCCTGATTCCGAGGCCCGGTGTGCCCGGAATTAATTTCTGAAGTTTGGCTCGGGTACGTTCAGTGAACGAACGAGAGGGAATTCCTATCTCTTGAACCGGTGCTCGGAATTGAAATCTGATGCCACCGATGAACTCGCAATTCCGGTAATCTCTTAAGGGAACCATTATCGTAGTTGCGTTTGTGCGGGAGAAGAAGTTAATTAATAGGGTTTAATTAAAAAAGTAAATAAAATTGTTGGATTAATTTTATTTCATATCAAGGTGGATAATTTCTCCCATGGGAAGTTGGTGGTGGGGCCCACATCCACCCAACATCTCATGTGTGGATACCTGAAAGGGTGGGGCCCACATGAACCCCCCACCTTTTCAAATTCCTTAACTCCTCTTAACCCCTCACTTTCCTAACTCCCCATTAACTCACTTTCATTAATTTTTGACAACATGATATAATTAATAAAGTGAGTTACTTAATTTCAAACTCTTGAAATTCAAATGGTTAGGTTGTGTTAAAAAATTAAGACTTGGTCTTATTTTATTATTGTAAGAGTTTTTCCACCTTGAGAGGTTTGGGAAGCGTGAAGTATACTTCTTCTTCAACCTCGACGAAGAACGTGAAGAACACCGTTCTTCAACGAGAAAAATCTCCGACGAAGAACGTGACGTCTTCTTCCAACGACGTTTCCTCTTCGAACGCACCTTGACGTTAACAGAAACGACGTTTCTTTTCCGCGACGCCCGACTTCCGCGACGCTTGTCTTCCGTGGCTCGTTGACATGCACCGTTCTTGAACAGAGGTACGGAATTTAAATTCTGATTGTTGGTGAACCCTCGTTTACTCCCTTCTAAATCTAAGAATGCAGATCAACTAAATATTATGTTGATCTGTGATGATTAATTTTCGGGTTGGGATTATTGTTATGATTCTTTTTATTTATGAGGTTGTAAGGGGTTTATGTGTTTCTTTACGTGATTTCTCTTCCGTATTTTATCCGCATTTTTTCGGACCGCTTGATATCGATTAACGGGAGGAGGCTGGACTGCACAAACACGGCTGCCCCGCTCTCTTATTTTTTATTTCTTGTTGTTGCTGATGGAATGGAAGTGACGCGGTGCCGTTGCACCACGCGGAATCGTGTGGCAAGATTGCGCGACGTCGTCACACCATGCTATCAATTAATTTTTGAATCAATTCCGCGGTGCCGTCGCGTCGCGCTGAAACCCCACAAAAGAACCGTGGTCGGAGTTGGGCCGCGACGAAGAGGTGAGGCGCCATCTGGTCACGCGGTAAAACCACAAAGATGACGCTATTCGTTTTGACGTGTGGATTGACGGGCGATGACGAAGCAGGCCGTTATGGCATTTAAACCCCTTCGCAGTGAAGGTGGGGTCCCTGGGGGACCATAGGCGAAGACGACAGGAGAAACGGACCCCCAGAACGCGTCCGGTGGTCCGCGGAAGGCGGCGGCGGCGCGCAGCGGAGGGTTGGCGGCCGGTGGATCCGCTGCCGTCCTCAATTAGAGGCGGGCGAGGGAGTCACGCACCCCGCTCCGCGATTTGGCTCAGCCACGCAGGCCGAGCTGCGGCCGGCCGGTCAGGCCGGACTGAGCCGGACCGAGCAGGGTCGGCCCGGGCCCAGACCCCCTGTTTTCGGACTACTTTTGGTCAAATGCCCATATCATGGGCTACGGACCTCCGATCGACACACTGTCAGTTGCGTAGCGATCCTTGTAACGAGAAGGTCGTTTTGGTATATCTCACTCAAGGTTTTGAAATACTTTTTGTTCGGCCGGGTTGGTTCGTACAGGAAACAAACCGGGCCCTCGGATCAGAAGCGCTCATATCTTGAGCTTCGGACGTCCGATTGACGTGCCGTCAACTTTTTTGAGTTCCTATTAGTGTGACGGATCTTTTGGATCACTCCGCCCAAGGTTTGGATGCAGGTGGAGTACGGTTGGATTGGTTTTTCCTTAAAAACCAATCGGGCCCCTAGGACGAAAATGCCAATAACTCTTAGACCGGGCGTCCGATTGACGCCCCGTTTGCGACATTGAGTTCCTGTTGACGATACAGAACTTTTGGATACATCAACTTCAGACTATGTGATAGTTGATGTATCAGCCTCTCGGCTCGTGGAGCGGACCGTCCCGAATGAGTTTTCTGTGTGCGGGAACCGTAGTGCTGGCTGCGACTGCGACTTCGACGACGACTGTGCAGAGATCCTCAGTGGATTCGACGGAGATGACTACAGCACTCAGCGATCCTATGGGGATCAGTGCTATAGATCCTGTGTGGGTCCGATCTTGTGTGGGCCTTTGCGGGGATTAGTACCTATCAATCTTTTGCGGATCTGATAGCTTTGATGATTCAGTACTGGTCTTGTATCCTATGTGGGTCCCAGTAGAGATGAATCAATGAAGACATCTGGTCTTGTATCCTATGTAGGTCCTAGCTGTGCTGGTCTTGTATCCTATGTGGGTCTTATCTCTGATGATTCAGTACTGGTCTTGTATCCTTTGTGGGTCCCAGTATAGATGAATCAATGAAGATAGCTGGTCTTTTATCCTATGTGGGTCCTAGCTGTGCTGGTCTTGTATCCGATGTGATTCCCAGCTTTGATGATTAAGTACTGGTCTTGTATCCTATGTGGGTCCCAGTATAGATGAATCAACGAAGACTGCTGGTCTTGTATCCTATGTGGGTCCCAGCATAGATGAAACAATGAAGACAGCTGGTCTTGTATCCTATGTGGGTCCCAGGATAGATGATTCAGTATCTATGTCGGATCATCTCTTTCGCCTTTTCGATGATGTATACCTGTGTGATCTGAATCCTGTTTTCTTTTCTGTGTGGATTGTGTTGTGATATCCTGTGTGGATTACGTTTTTCTTTCCTGTGTGGAATACGAATACTTTCCTGTGTGGACTGAGTTGTACTTGGGCTCAGAGGTTGGAGCGAATTGGAATTGTTGACTTAGGTATATGTATGGGCATATACCTAAGAAGTGTCGGTTGTTACTTCGTGATTGTATATTTCCTTTGTGGTTTATCCTTTGTGAATTTTGGGAGACCTTTGGGGGTCTCGGGATCCCTACTGAGTAGCTAATACTCACCCCTGCATGGGCTATGGCCGCAGTACATTGTGTTGGTTGCAGACGATGGACATCGTTGATCGTGGTTGAGGCTTGCAGAGCAGGACAGTACCTGGAGGAGGACCACTGGGCGGGACGTACTCAGAGCGGATGGCGGGACCCGAGGAGCAGTGGAGCTATCTGTACCCACCTTTCAGGTGGGATTTCCATTGGACAGCTTGGTGTAGCGGCTTTTAATTTTCAGTTGTTGTTTTCCCTTTCGAGTTGTACTTTACTTTCAGTTTGGGTTTGTATTCTGGCCCACTTACTTTCTGCACTTGCAGTAGTACTCTGTTTTTACTTAGTGCTTACTTTTTCTTCTTGCTTACTCTGAGGTGCTTGTTTAAATTACAAAGGAAATGCCTTCCCTTTTACCAGGATTTACGCCTTAGTTCTAGTCGCCATCCCCTGGCCTATGGAAGGCGGGCTTGGGGTAGTCACGGCATGGGCCCCGAGGACGGGTCGTGACAAATTGGTATCAGAGGAGTTCGGTTCTACCGCAGACTCTGATCTTTCTTCTATGTGAAGAAATATTGTTTAGAATATTGGTTGTGGTTATCATTCCAGGGAGTCCAGTGTTTGTGCGGCGGCCGACGTATCTGTACACCAGGACCCTGACTTCTGATTTCCGACTTAATGCACGAAAACATTGATTGCGTGTGTGTTTCAAGTTTTCTGTGTGATTACTTTATATCAGCTCACCATGTATACTGTTCTGACCGTGGCACACCTGTTTCCTTTTAGGATGTCCCCACGATGGCTGCCAGCTAGGGTTCCGAGAGTTGAGTATGACGACATCCCACCGAGCGATGATGCCTCGGTGCAGGGCCCTTTGTCAGTAGTGGCACCTGCGGTAGCTATACCTGTCGATCCACCGATTCTTCCAGCACCATCCACTGACGATGCACGTCGCCTTAGTGCAGTGCATGAGTTCCAGCGCCAGCGACCACCCCGGTTCCGTGGGGAGACGGACCCCCAGGCAGCCGAGGACTGGCTGGAGGCGGTTGTACGAGTTTTTTGATTAGTGAGGACACCAGCAGACCTCATGGTGATCCTCGCAGCGAGCCTGCTGCACACAGCAGCGGGCCGATGGTGGATCCTGATGCTCCAGGTGCACAACGAGACATCTCTTCTCTGGACGGACTTTGAGAGCATCTTCCGCTCCAAGTTCGTCCCAGCCACCCTCCGTGCGGTGCGCATTTAGGAGCTTCTTCAGCTACGGCATGGCAGCTTGACAGTGGCCTAGTACTCACAGAGATTTACTGATCTCTCGCGCTACTCCACAGATATGGTACGGGACCTGTTCTTCCGGGCCTGGACCTTCGAGCAAGGACTAAGGCATGAGATCAGGGCTTCGATGAGCTCCCTCAACATTCTGACGCAGACAAAGGAGCTGGACGAGCAGCAGGTGGTGGACAATGCTTCGAGGTGCTGCCACCACCACCACCAGGAGGTCCTCCCCGACCGCAGGGAGTTGGTGGACATGAGAGGGCTCAGCTTCAGGCAACTGAGGCCTTCGATCATGGAGCTCTGGGAGAAAATGTACAGGAGCAGAACTAGTGGATATGTCTTTTGTACTTCTAGTTCATTGTTTCTATTGTGTAGCGTCTTTGTATTATGAGGTGCAATAATAAAATATGCATACCTTTGTGATGTTTTCATTCTTGTCCTCTTTTGTGTTGTTACTAAGAGGTTCCAGTTTTGACTGTTAACTTGACCATCACTTGTGAGACATCTACTGGAGGAGATCCAGTTACCACACACTGATGCCGAAAGTGTGACTCAACCCTTGGAGATGAGTGTAACAGTTGGATCTCTTGGTAGTAGCGTCGAGGCCTTAAGACGTCATCCTTGGTGTGGATTAGCAACATCCTTGTCAGTATTGACTGTATTAGGCAAAGAACGTGGTTTATCCAAGGGATGAGACCAGATTTCTCTTATTGGCAAAGAAGAAATCATAGCAGCTCTTGTGGGACCAGAGGTGGTTCAGGCCACGATAGAGAAGGTCCAGGTCATCCAGGAGCGGATGAAGAAAGCTCAGAGCCGACAGAAGTCTTTCGCTGAATGGAGGCGGAGGCCACTAGAGTTTGAGGATGGCGACCACGTCTTCATGCGGGTCTCACCTCGACGTGGATTACAGAGATTTGGCCAAGGTGGAAAGTTGTCTCCATGCTTCATCGGACCCTTCCAGGTCCTCAACAGGATTGGAGAGGTGGCTTACCGCCTAGCTCTACCGCCTTTGTATCCCTAGTTTGTGTTGAAGCTTTATGGGGACGTAAAGCACTGTGGTGGGAGTAATATATAGACCCGGAAATTTCAAGGAAATTTTTTTCTTAATTTTCCTTGGAATTTTACAAGAACGCAGTTTCTGACGGCGCCTGATTCTGAGGCCCGGTGTGCCCGGAATTAATTTCCGAAGTTTCGCTCGGGTACGTTCAGTGAACGAACGAGCAGGAATTCCTATATTTTGAACCGGTTATCGGAATTGAAATCCGATGGCACCGATGAACTCGCAACGACGGTAATCGCTTAAGGGAACCTTTACCGTAGTTATGTTTTTGTGGGAAAAGAAGTTAATTAATGGGGTTTAATTAAAAAAGTAAATAAAATTGTTGGATCAATTTTATTTCATATCAAGGTGGATAATTTCTCCCATGGGAAGTTGGTGGTTGGGCCCACATCCACCCAACTTCCCATGTTTGGATAACTAAAAGGGTGGGGCCCACACGAACCCCCCACCTTTTCAAATCCCTTAACTCCTCTAAACCCCTCACTTTCCTAACTCCCCATTAACTCACTTTCATTAATTTTTGACAACTTGTTATAATTAATAAAGTGAGTCACTTAATTTCAAACTCATGAAATTAAAATAGTTAGGTTGTGTTAATAAATAATGACATGGTATTATTTTATTATTGATAGAGTTTTTCCACCTTGAGAGCTTTGGGAAGCGTGAAGTCTTCTTCTTCTTCTACCTCGATAAAGAACGCGAAGAACACCATTCTTCAACGAAAAACATCTCTGACGAAGAACACGACGTCTTCTTCCAATGACATTTCCTCATCGAACGCACCTCGACGTTAACGGAAATGACGTTCATTTTCTGTGACGCCCGACTTCCGCGACGCTCGTCTTCCGTGGCTCGTTGACATGCACCGTTCCTGAACCGAGGTAGGGAATTTAAATTGTGATTGTTGGTGAACACTCGTTTACTCACTTCTAAATCTAAGAACACGAATCAACTAAATATTATGTTGATCTGCGAATATTAATTTGCGGGTTGGGATTATTGTTATGATTCTTTTTATTTATGAGGTTGTAGGGGGGTTTATGTGTTTCATTACGTGATTTCTCTTCCGTATTTTATCCGCGTATTTTCGGACCGCTTGATTTCGATTAATGGGAGGAGGCCGGACCGCACAAACACGGCCACCCCCTCTCTTATTATTTACTTCTTGTTGTTGCAGATGGAATGGAAGTGACGCGGTGTCGTCGCACCGCGCGGAATCTTGTGGAAAGAATGCGCGACGTCATCACGCCACACAATCAATTAATTTTGGAATCAATTCCACGGCGCCATCGCGTCACGCTGAAAAACCGAAAAAGCACCACGGTCAGAGTCGGGCCACGGCGAAGGGGCGCGACGCCATCGGGTCGCGCTGGAAAACCACAAAGACGACGCTATTTGTTTTGACGTGCGGATTGACAGGCGACGACGAAGCAGGCCGTTATGGCGTTTGAACCCCTTCGCAGTGAAGGTGGGGTCCTGGGGGGACCATAGGCGAAGACGACAGGAGAAAAGGACCCCGGAGCGGGTCCGGTGGTCCGCAGAAGGTGGAGGTGGCACGCCACCGGAGGGTTGGCGGCTGGCGGATCCGCCGCTGGCCTCAATTAGCGGCGGGCGGGGGAGTCGCGCACCCCGCTCCGCGATTCGGCTTGGCCACACTGGACGAGCCGCGGCTGGCCGGTCAGGCCGGACCGAGTCGGACCGAGCCGGGCTGGGCCGGGCCGGGCCCAGCCGGGTCGGACCCGGGTCGGGTGGCCCGGTTCGGGTCGACCCGGTTCGGTCCGACCATAGGGGGTCGGGGCGGGTCGGCCCGGGCCCAGCCCCCCTTTTTCGGACTAATTTCGGTCAAATGTCCATATCGTGGGCTACGTACCTCCGATTGACGCACCGTTAGTTGCATAGCGATCCCTGGAACGAGACGGTCGTTTCGGTATATTACACTCAAGGTTTCAGAATACTTTGAGTTCGGCTGGGTTGGTTCGTACACGAAACCAACAGGGCCCTCGGAGCGGAAACGCTCATATCTTGATCTTCAGACGTCCGATTGACGTTTCGTCAACTTTGTTGAGTTCCTCTTAGTGTGACGGATCATTTGGCTCACTGCGCCCGATGTTTGGATGCAGGTGGAGTACGGTCGGGTTGGTTTTGCCTTAAAAACCAACCGGGGCCCTAGGACGAAAAAGCCAATAACTCTCGGACCGGGCGTCCGATTGACGCGCCGTCTGCGACGTTGAGTTCCTGTTGACGATACGGAACTTTTGGATACATCAACAACGGAAAATGTGACAGTTGATGTATCAGCCTCTCGGCTCGTGGAGTGGACCCTCCCGAACGAGCTTGCTGTGTGCCGGAACCCTAGTGTTGGCTGCGACTGCGACTTTGACGACGACTGTGCAGAGATCCTCAGGGGATTCGACAACGATGACTACAACACTCAGCGATCCTACGGGGATCAGTGATATAGATCCTATGTGGGTCCGATCCTATGTGGGCCTTTTTGGGGATTAGTACCTATCGATCCTTTGTGGATCTGACGGCTTAGATGATTCAGTATTGGTCTTGTATCCTATGTGGGTCCCAGTATAGATGAATCAATGAAGACAACTGGTCTTGTATCCTATGTGGGTCCTAGCTTTGCTGGTCTTGTATCCTATGTGGGTCCCATCTTTGATGATTCAGTACTGGTCTTGTATCCTATGTGGGTCCCAGTATAGATGAATCAATGAAGACAGCTGGTCTTGTATCCTATGTGGGTCCTAGCTGTGCTGGTCTTATATCCTATGTGGGTCCCAGCTTTGATGATTCAGTACTGGTCTTGTATCCTATGTGGGTCCAGTATAGATGAATCAATGAAGACTGTTGGTCTTGTATCCTATGTGGGTCATAGCTGTGCGGGTCTTGAATCCTCTGTGGGTCCCAGATTTGATGAAACAATGAAGACAACTGGTCTTGTATCCTATGTGGGTCCTAGCTTAGACGATTCAGTATCTATTTCTGATCATCTCTTTCACCTTTTCGATGATGTATACCTGTGTGAGCTGAATCCTGTTTACTTTCCTGTGTGGATTGAGATGTGCTATCCTGTGTGGATTACGTTTTTCTTTCCTATGTGGAATATGTATACTTTCCTGTGTGGACTGAGTTGTACTTGGGCTCGGAGGATGGAGCGTATTGGAATTGTTGACTTAGATATATGTATGGGCATATACCTAAGCAGTGTCGGTTTTTACATCGTGATTGTATCTTTCCTTTTTGGTTTATCCTTTGTGAATTTTTGGAGACCATCGGGGGTCTCGGAGTCCCTACTGAGTAGCTTATACTCACCCCTACACGGGCTATGGCCGCACTACGTTGTGTTGGTTGCAGACGACGGACATCATTGATCGTGGTTGAGGCTTGAAGAGCAGGACTGTACCTGGAGGAGGACCACTGGGCGGGACGTACTCGGAGCGGACGGCGGGACCCGAGGAGTAGTGGAGCCATCTGTACCCACCCTTCAGGTGGGATTTCCAATGGACAGCTCAGCGTAGCGGCTTTTACTTTTTAGTTGTTGTTTTCCTTTTTGAGTTGTACATTACTTTCAGTTTGGGATTTTATTCTGCCCCACTTACTTTCTGCACTTGCAGTTGTACTCTGTTTTTATTTATTGTTTACTTTTTCCGCTTTCTTACTCTGAGGTGCTTGTTTACTTTACAAAGGAAATGCCTTCCCTTTTACCAGGATTTACGCCTTGGTACTAGTCGCCAGCCCCTGGCCTATGGAAGGCGGGTTTGGGGTAGTCACGGCATGGGTCCCGAGGACGGGTCATGACAATATGGTAATCAAAGGTACTACATAGTTGGGTCTAGGGCAGCCACTATTTCAACACTCCCACTTGCACTAGAGCCAACTTGCTAACTAAACATGTTAGCTAATCACATGATGAATACCATACTTCTGATGAGTAATGGCTTTAACTGGTGGACCTGCCAAATTTTCACCGCATGGCATATCTGCTATATGCGACCTCATATGCTTGAGAAAAACTTCTCAAGACAGGGTATCCCCAAGTATATTAATTTTGTCCATTTTCATATATTGAAAACTTTTCTAGTAAGAATATCAAAATTCTCATTATTATAACACTTTTCTCACTAGGTCTAAATCCATGAACTGGGACAAATCGTTGTGAATTATAAGTACATCTCAGCTGGCTTAGAATCTGCAACATACTTGGTATTTGTAGGTATGACTACTACAAGATTTTATGATCTTGTCACGCTCATCTCCTTTTATTAACGGTGATACTAGATCAAATTGATAAAAAGATTACTAGTTTTTCTCCCACTATAACTAGTATACCTTCCTCTCCATATTCTAGGTACATATCATGTGTACATGCCGAAGTACAAGATGATACTTCTGACTGCATCACTTGTAGTGCTCCTAGACATAGTTTATATCTGCCTATAATAAATTATATCATGATATTATCTATTATTGTACATATTATGTCATATGTGATTGATACATCGCTGAAGCATATGGTATCAATTCACAACTTTAATTTCTACACATGCTCTGAACATGTTAACCTGGAGAGATTAAGCCATGTGACAATGGCAACAATTCTGAACATGAATAGTTTCAACTTGTATTTTTCAATAAAATGTAACTATATGTAAAATTGAATAGGACCAAGTAACCATTGGATCTACCTCAGTGGATCTTGTTCCCTAGAACATAGGTTGCTACTTGAAGTCAATCATTGGAGAATTGCTTTCAACCTGATCTTATTTAACTGTATGATTAAAATCTGTTTTCAATATGTTGCCAAACATATTTCATTTGGAAAACATTGGTGGTCCCACTAACCTTTGGTAGACACAGTGGAATGATTCATTTATAATGAGTTCTCTAAGATCTTGTGGCTTACATTAATCTAGAATTGGATTTCAGTAACATTCAACCCTTATTGGCATCATTTGATGTCATCATCTCTTTCTGGTTGCGTCATATATACACCTTCCATGAAAAATTATCTTGACATCCAATGAACAATAATAAGATATTAGAAGATTAGCTATTACAAGTAATATTCTAATAGATTTAGGTGTACCGACATGGTATAACCAATTGATCCTTATTGGTGCCATACCTGTACCATCCATGTATCATTTCATTTGAATACCCACCACAGTATTCAATTTATAAGCCCCTTTCCAATTTGATACATGGAATCCATTATTGAATTGATCTTGTCAATCGTAGCTTGTTTCCATATACTGCTTACTTGTAGGATTTATTTTTCATAATGAATAATTTATCACCAGCCGTGGTGAATATAAAACCATCACCATGGTTTCATTCTTCCGACGTAGTATGTGTCTCTGGAACATGCCTATTCCACATGTAATTGTGGAAATTGTTCCCTATTCCAACCATTTGTGCATCTCGAGCATTGAATAAGTCCAAGTCAATTCATCTCCCACTATCTCTAATAGAGATGTGCACCCTTGTATATAAATATAGTCTAATACATGACTACTTCTTTTCTATCTTAGAGATTTAGGTAATATCTTAAGGAATTGTTAGGATAATTACCTTAGATGAAAAACATTTTTAACTTGATGCATGATTGTTTAAATCCTATCAAATGATTTGCATCTAAACATGTCCTATGACATAATGGATTTTCCATCATACTATGACTCGTATGATACCGATTTGTCATTTCAGTTTTCATTTTGGTTATGGGTTTAAGTCGTTATTTGCAAAGCACATCATAAAATATAATGGATTTTTTTGCATGTTGTAACATTTATACAACATACATCATAACTTTGATGTATAAAATGTGCTTTTAGGAATTTCTCCACGCTAAATTTTATTGATCAATGTTAATATGTAAGGCTCATCATCGATCCTCCTTATGAACATCAATACGGTTATGTAGAAAAGGTAACACACATTTAAGAATTGCTCCATACAACCTTATTATGATCAATGATTTTTTGGTCAAGATATTCATGGTTATGCCAATCCGAAGAAACTGATATCTTCTTACCAAACAAATATTCACTAGTCCTTAATGAATTAAAGGAAACATACGAATTATCTTTACCTCTTGCTTTCTTTGGAATAGTTCAGACTGTCTTGTTGAACTATCCTCGAAAAGATTTGTGGGATACCATTATTTCTAAGGGTTTCTTTTTCTAAACTAAGGGTGTCAATAATTCCATAGGTGTTTAGTTGTGCCGAGCCTAAATACCATATTGGGTATATAGTTGACTTCCTCTTTAATTTTTACTTGAAAAATAATCACGTGGACACAACTGGGTAGGTCTTACATTTTATATTCATCATATATTTCCATTGATTCAAGAGCAGTGAACTATTTGTTGAGTACATTACTAGAAACAACATTAATTCCAAAACATGGAATGATGTCTCATCATGTCCAAATGGGAACATGAGATAATTTTTTTTGGTTATACTCTACAACATGTTCAATTTGAATCAATCACTTGGCAATTAGATGTTATGTGTTTCTCCCCTGCTAACTTATGAATCACGCTTTCTCAACTGCTTGGAGAGGACACATTACTTCTAGTAATGTTTCTCTACATACTTGATTATCGTATTTCAATGTAGATATGTGAAAATTATATTGTATTTGAATACCCAATAAGTATGAGAGAAAACATTTCTTTTATTTGATGAATATTAACTGAACAAGAAATGGGTACTTGCTTCTTGTGTTTTTTTAAACGTCCATTAATTCATTTCATTATGCGATGGAAATAAACTCCGGTTAAATAACCAACCACTTGTCATTGAAGGAAATGACAAAGTTGCCTTTCCCGTAACTTGCCATAGTCCTTTTCCCCTTGTCATTCAATTTATTTACCATAAGAATAAAAGATGGGGTTATCTCTAATATTCTTATTACTGGGTGAATGTTACCATAGAGGTAATGAAGCTCTTACTCTATACCATTCGTTTGTACCTTTAAACAAAACTAGAGTAATTGGGTGTAAAATGTATAATAATGGGATGACATGAAAGAGTATGAACTGTCTTTCACCTTACATGATCTGATTGCAATCATCACATTCAAATCTTGCTTCGCTCTTTCCTCGAAAGGATCTTGGAGATGAGACTACATGTAACATCATCCATGTCATGATGTAGAGGCCACTACTAACAACAGACTTTGATGATATAATTATGATAGAACCATCATATGATTTATTCATGAGTCTCCTGAAAGCAATTTTACACCCTCTCTTCTAGAGGTGGATTAACAGGTTGGGACACAAGCACCTTGAATTTCTGATATAGTAGTAATGTGCGCAAGCGCATGTACTACACAGGGAATTTTGTGCTTCTTAGACATTTACATTGTCCCATGTTTATCGCAGTTTTATTATGGTATTTCTTGCCATTATCTACAAATATACTTTAACAAATTGTACATTTATGTGATTACCAAATGTGATATTGATGATTATTTAATCATTAAATGACTCCCACTAATTTTTCAAATTCTTGGAACCCTCTGTACTAGAATCTGAATACTCTTGAGTATTCTAGTGACAAGGATCCCTAAACCTCCCTCATAGTCTACATGATAGGGCTATTCCACTACTCGGGGGGGTTGGGGTCCAAGGTAGACTTTTGACTAGCCAACCGCATTAGCTCGCGGTTCCTTGATCTGTTGAGTGAAGTCCCAGCTTCAAAAATATTTAATGGTTTTCTCAATTCATTCCTCTAAAATTACAAAAAAATAGTTAAACCTAAAACATTGCTACAATTTTAGTTGAGTCGACCCACCACACAAATAAGAAATCCACAATAGTAAGAGTCACCCACAGCTGATGCATGAACTGGCACCTCGAACACCCGATTTTATTCAAAATTGAATGATGGAAGGCTATTTGTGACATAATATTTTCATTGAGGGTTTTATTGGGGTTTCCTCGATGAATGTAATCCATTTCTATTAATCTCTTTCATCTATTTTTTCATGATCACAACTAAACATTAATAGAAAAACAAACGCCACTATTTTATGCATTTTATTATCTATTATTATATGTATTTTTTCCGCAGTTCTAAAATGCATAAATAAATAAATAAATGAATAAAGGCCATACTACTACCTGAACGGTCTTGAGAATCTAAACAACCTAAGGGGAATCATACCTATATTGAAACTTGACACTAGATACAGCATGCCCTATAATGTACGTCCACTGGTCTTCTGTAGTATCGATGTCACCTCTTGGAGTACCGCCTTATCTTGGTGGAATCAAGGCATCTTCTTGCACCGTCGTACACTACCTCATCTTGGCAGGGTCTACGTTGCTCTCCGTATTTATCCGAATTACAATGATAGTCGCGCGCAGGCGAGGGGAACTCAAGTATACATGTACATCATATAATTATTGGTCACGCATGACCTTACACATTTTAACCGAAAAATAGACAATTTGCAGACCGCCTTTTAATTAATTACACATCTCGCATCCAGTTTAACAAATTAAATAAAAAATAATTAAAATCATATATTCTAGGGTCGGTGCTCAAGACCAGTAGACGGGTAACTAAAGCGCGATTAAAATTAAAATTCATTAAATCAAGTACGAGGGTTTTTTAGTTTAATTAAATTAAATGAATTATTAAATTCAAATAATTTAATTAATTATCAGTCAACTAATTAATTTAATTTTAATACTTAAAAATAAATTAATTAAATAATTAACTAACGGTCATGTAATTATTTTAATTTTAATACTTGAAATTAATTTAAATTAGTTATTTAAATAATATAAAAAAATTACATTAATTTTAACCTCGGGTATTAAAATTTATTTTAAACCATATTTAATAAAATAAATAATTTAATTAAATTAAACAAATTTATTATATTAATTAATTAACCCGGTCTGGTTACCTGTGTGCTAAGAGGCTGGTGGTCAGTGGCAGGAGTATCGATGGTCGTCGGACAGTGTGGCGGTGGTACCTGCGTGTGCGTGTCTGGCAGAGGGGTACCTGCCACTAAGACCACCACGGTACTCGGATTTGGTCCCACACTACGGCGTCGCTGCACACATGAGATAGTTGGGAACTGGGATGGTGACCTGGTCTAGAGGCGCTACCGGAGCTTGCGCTAGGCGGGTTCATGCACATGTCCAGGGAGGGTTGGCTAGTGGAACTGTCATAGTGCAGCCGTCGGACTGGAGGAGGACCCTACAGAGCCTGGTACGCCGGCTCAGAGCTGTTGCTCGAAGTGGCCGGCAGGAAGAGTCGTTGGGTGAGGCCGGCGCTGCGAAGGAGGACGGGAGGCAGGCAGTATCCCTGGCCTGGGCATGGTGCGGCCAAGGGAGGCCGAGTGTGGCAGTAGGTCGCGGCTGGGGCGCTGTGCTGGACGTGGACCGACATGGAGGAGGAGGGTGGCTCCGAGGAGGTTGGGCAGGGCAGGAGATGGTCCGTGCGGAGGGAGGGCCATGGCACATGCAGCGCTGCAGAAGGGAGGGCCGACGACCAGAAGAGTCATGCTGCACAGCGTGCTGAGTGCTGGTGGGATGTGCGGAGGGGCGGCATCCTCGGGCTGCAGCAGTCGCTCTGGGGTGGAGTCGGGGCAGCCGGCCATTCTGCAGGAGAGGTGTGGCAGCCCTGGGGTGCGGAGTCCCTGGTTCTGCCGGACCGGGTGCTCCGTGAGTAAGGAGACATGCCGCAGCCAGGCTGGCCATGACTCCATCCTTTTTTTTGTTCTCTTGGGTTTTTCAAAAGGCGTAGCAAGACCCAAGCGGGTCTTGCTTTTGTTTCTCCATGTGGGGAGACCCTCTATGGGGTCTTCATTTACATTTTTTTAAAAAAGACTTATTTCGAAGCCTTGTACCCCCTTTAAAAAAATTTGAAAAGGCAATATAATAGCCTTTTATTATAACAATACATAAATTATTATAATATAATAATAATTTATTATTATTTTAATCATATATTAATAATAAATAATTATATTATTATTATTATATATATAATTATAATTATAATAATAATTATTTCTTATAAACATATATTATTTCCGATATATGGAAACAATCATGAATATTTAAAACCCGAGTAAAAACACGAACACGTTCTGTTCTAGAAATTTGGAATGACCATATCATGGTCATTCGAAATCAGATTGAAACGTGGTTTGATATGTTTTAACCATTTTTAATCCCTCTTCTTAATTTTTATGCAAATTAATTTTATATGGCTCATTTAATCAATTATACTCACTCTAATACCACTGTTATGTTTCTGGGGCCCGCACCGGAAGCCAGTGGGCCGGGGATATTAATGTTTTCGTCGGCGGAATGACGGTACTTGTTTTTGCCAACGATCCAAGCCCCTGAGAGGTCCGTAGATCTTGTGTAGAATATTAAGAGCACAAAAATAAAAATAAAACATACCCATTGAATATCTGAAGCCATTGTTGACCGCTTCTTGTCGACGACGATCATTGCATGACGGATCCATATCAGGATCCATCTAGATCGTCCACACACGCCTCAAAAATCCACAGCAATGCCGATCGTCAAACTCCGGGTGCTAGCATGGAGATTCAACGATATCTTCTATTTCCCAACGATTACCGCATTGTCGATCTTGCGATGCATGAAGAGAAACATGATCCGATCTCTTGGATCATCAGCTTCTCTCTCTAGGAAGTAGGAGGAAAGAGAGGCTCTCAAATCTCATTCCATAAATGAATGAATAGTGATGTGCACACAAAATAGAGAGAGCCTCCTCTCTAATTTATAGACACATTGATAAATACCTGGTAGGGTTCCCCGACCCCCGTTAATATCAACGTTCTCTAAATAAATAATTTCGACGGGCTAAATTGCAACATTATTATTTGATATTATATCACATACTTATAATATATAAAATATATTAAGGGATAAAATCTGAGCCTTTTAACTCAACTCTCTATCTCGATTAATATTAAACGAACCTTGAATATTAAAATAATATTCCTTTGATTAATATTTTCTCATATTTACTGAACTCATAAATATTTTAAATAAACTGAATCCCAAATATTCGTAACATGAATATTAATGAATTTATTTAATTCTTTTGGTGATCGTCAACTTGGAAAGCACTTGAACCCCATGGTGGGGCCCACTATGTCCATATACCTATTCAACTGAATAGGTGAAGATTCTTGAATACGCTATTGCGTGGGACCCTCTAGGCCCTAATCTCGATAGTAGTGAATAAAATCCACTGACCAAGAGCGTAGTCTAGCAACTCATCATGGCCCCTAATGTGATATGGATAGTCATAGCAACGACTACCATCCTATGAACACTGACTATGTACAATAGTATCTTTGTCATTTGATATCTCATAATGTTGGATGCACTATTGTGTCATTGTCCTTATCTTGCTTTATTATTTGTTGATCTATCCAGATGGATTTGCCTTTATACTACTTTAGCCAATGACTTATGAAGGGAGCACCATCCTAATCAACTAGGCCTGAGATATACAACTTCATAAACTTGGAAGAGACAAATCCTTTTTTGACCATTCAACAAACGTCATACCACTAATGACGCCACCGACACAAACTAATTCACCACGACATTAATACCATTGTTTTTACATTGCATAAAAGTACATAATTGAATGATATACATTATTAATGATCTCAAGTCTAGAGACCAATACACATTTTCATAGATAGTTACAACCAATGACACTAAAAACATGTGGTGTTCCTATTGACGGGTATTCCCTCATGATCTCACTACTAGAGATCACCAAGTGAGAACTTAATGTGAAGATGTCTCAATGCTTATGAGACCCCAACACATGATAGTTAGACATCTACTATGTACAGTCAATATGATTTATCTATAATATAGAAAATATATTTAAGATCAATTTCGTTGTATCTCGAGGTTCTCATTATAGCCTGGGATCTACTATAACCTCTTGAAATGACTATTACCCTTTGGAAATTACAATTGTTATAGTGGATGCAGAAAAGTCTGCACTATAATAGTAAGATATCATCATGCATATCTTACTGTACATATGATATGGTAATCTAAAGTACTACATATTTGGGTCTAGGTTACCCACTATTTCAACAATCATATCATTAATTCTTTTAAAATAATGATATATAAATATTAAAAATAAATACGAGGGATATATAGGACCCCAACCATCATTATAACAATTATCCATACACTATGATCCATAATAACATTAAATAGATCATTATTCAAATGTAACTTAATTAATCTGTGAAAAAATATGGTGAACATTAAATAATTCATATATAATTTAATAAAACTTCTAGAGAAAGCATATGGATGTATGAATGAAAAATATCTCCCTAGTTTAGTATAATGATCACCAAAGGATGTTGAAATGTATTAAAAATATCCTCTTGATGTTATTTTACATATCACATTGAAAACATGAAGATATATCCAATTATAATATTATTGAAAACTAATCAATATGTTTTCAATATAGGAATATATATATATATATATATTTATAAAAATATAATACTAACTTTTAAAACAAAATATTTTCTTATAGTAATTAATATTATCAAATAATGCAACATGAAAAACCCTTAAAAAACCCTCTCATAAAAAATAGTACACTATAGTTTATGTTTACAATTAAAAATATCATTGAAAATAATATATATTTATTTTAAAAAATATAACAATATTACATAACACTTCCTAAATTATAATCAAAAATCATTTATAAAAATATATAAATCAAAGGCAAAAATTTGTTAACAATAATGTTAATATAATGAAAAAAATATAAAAGATTTATCTATTAAATGATTTTACCAAACTCATAATGGATGATGTAATGTGTCATATTAAAAATATATTTCAAAAAAAATTATTTAATTTTTTTTGTAATAACATACTTTAAAATTTTAATAAGGGGATCTTGAAATACATGTTATAGTTTTTTTTGAGTTTTGTGGTGGAAAAAAAGAACATGAACAATAGTTGAAAAACATTAGAATATTTAGTAATAAATTACTGAAAACCTACCCAATAAAAAAGATTCAAAATATAATTTTAGAAATGTTTAGAATGTAAATTTTTTTGTATGATAAAAACAAAATTATATTTCCAATAATAATGTATGAAATTGGATTGATTGTAATACATGGACATAAAATAGATTCACAGTCATATAGAAAAAGAATTATTCATAATAATGTAATATTTATTGGGAAAATAATTCATCATGTAAGGATATTTGAAATTATACATAATAAATTCGCATAGGGTAAGAGAACAAATAATATATTATATTTCTATAATGTAAGAACCCATTAGTGGAACTATTTCATTCTAGATGAAATATCATAACATAAAAAATTGTTTTATACCATTAGTATTCATTATGGTGTATGAACCATTTAAATAAAAATCAAATAAAAGAGTTTTCTTGAATAAGAATAGTATTTTCAATTAATAATGTTTAATTCATGGTATGATGTATAAAATAGAAATTGTACACACATGTTAATTTATATTTTGTCTTTAAAGGAAACATGTCTAAAATAATATATCTAGAGATGAGAAACCCTTGTATTTAATCACTATTATTCAAGTGTGATTTAAAATCTCATATAAAATAACTATATTATTCTCTTTTTATTGAAATATTTTCACATATATATATAACATTTTACAATTAATTAAAAACAATTTATCACAAATATATTAGAAAATTATATTTTATATTCATCATTGGGTGATAAAAACTATTATTATTTCATAAAAGTCTAGTAATGGATTTATTAATTAATGTACATTAAAAAAATTATAAAAACTCATATTATCTAAGAAACTTTAATAATTATGTGCGAATGAGTAATCATCTCCCATTTTAATTTTGTGAATAAATTTGTTTGGAAAAAAGAGTGTGAAGAATGTTTTGAATAATTGAAGAGAATATTAGTCAATGCTTCTATCATGACTCTACCTTTGGGGATTGATGGGTTTTTTATTTATAGTTATGCATAAAAGAAAGGACTTGGTTGTGCCCTTATGCAGAATGATACAGTTATTTCTTATGCATCACAACAACTAATAATTCATGAACAAAACTATGCCACTCAGGATATTGAGTTAGCAGCTGTAATCATTGCTTGGATGATTTTGACACACTATATATATGGTGAATGTTTTTCGATATATAGCGATCACAAGAGTTTGATGTTTATTTTCATACAAAAATAACTCAACATGAGGAAAAGATGATGTCTTGAACAACTCAATGATTATTATTGCACTCTAAAATACCACCCTGGGAAGGAAAATAAGGTGGATTATTTTTTGAGCAGAAATAATCATGGAGTTTTGAAAAAGATGAGAGTATAAAGGGATCCTATTTTCATGTATCTAGTAAAAATGGATATGGGAATAACATGTAAGATGAAAAATAAATTCATTTTCAAATGGTTTCCAAACCATGATTACTAGAAAGGATAAAGAGTTCTCAGACCGATGATGATGAGTTTCAAAAGAATCTTAAAGTTATGAGGGATGGGAGATTGTGTGACTTTGTGTATGAAGACGAGATTTTGAAATTTGGGAAGATACATTTTGTTCCCGATATATCTGATCTAAAAGTTGATTTTTTATATGATGTCCATAGCTCCAATTTCTCTATACACCCAGGTATCACTAAGATGTACATAGATTTGAAAGAACATTTTTGGTGTGATAAAATGAAGAGGGAGATTGTTGATTTTCTGTCAAGATTTACCTTTTGTCAACTAGCGAAAGCTGGAAGGAAATCGCCTGGAGGAGTCATGAAACCTCTCCCCATACCTGAATGGAAATGGGATAATATTACGTTATACTTTCTCCTCGGACTACCAAATAATCCTATAAGGAACAATGGAATATGGGTCATTATTGATCGTCATACCATGTCCGCACATTTTCTTGCTATAAGAAATGATTTACCACTTGAAAATCTAGAAATATTATATATTAATGAATTTTTTGGACTTCATGGTGTTCCCCGATCAATTGTTTCTGATTTTGATCCACGTTTTACATCAAGATTCTATAATAGTCTTCAAAATTCTTTGGATACTGATCTTCGTTTGGGAACTAGTTACCACCCCCCAAAAAGAAGGACAATTAGAAAAGACTATTAAAACCTTAGAAGACATGTTGAGATCATGCTCACATGACTATTAAGGTATGTGGGATCAATATTTACCTCTGGTATAATTTTCCTATAAAAATACAATCAATTAAAGTATTTAGATGGAAACATATGAAGTGTTATATTTAAAGAGTTGTCACACACCAACCAGTTGTGATGATGTTGGTGAAAAAAACATGTAGGCCTAAAACATTTGGCGGAAATGATGGAAAATGTGAAGGTAATCCATACCCACCTCAAAGAAGCACAAAGTATGAAAAAGAGCAATGCTAAAAACCGAAGGAAGGATTTGAAAATTTAGGTAGGTGATCATTTTTTATTAAAGGTATCTCCCTGGAAGGGAGTTATATAATTCAGTAAGAAGGCTAAAATATGTCCTAGGAACATCAAACCTTTCAAAATTTTAGAACGAATTGGGGCTGTAGCTTACCATTTGGCAAAGCAACCAAGTCTCTTCAATGTTCACGATGTGTTCCACGTATCACTGTTGAGAAAATACAAGTCTGAATCAACGCATGTAGTCACCTATGAGGAATTAAAACCGGAACCCAATATGTCTTATTGAGAATAGCCTGTCAAGGTTCTTGATACAGGATAACAACTTCTGAGAAACTGCATGACTCATTTAGTGAAAGTTCTGTGGAAAAACCATAAGATGGACGATGCAATGTTGGATCCCCAGGAACTTATGATGAATAACCACCAAAGTCTTTTTATGCAATAATATTCTAGAAATTTTGAGGACAAATTTATTTTATGGAGGGTAGAATGTAACACCCCAAGCAAGCATGATATGCTTCTCTTTGAATAATACAATATCATTTTTTCTACCCACCTTCGAGTTCTAACACACCGCGACCAATCAAACTAGCCATTTTGAATTGTTATACCCACATTTTGGAATATTATAAATTTTATCTATCAAAATAGACTTAATTTTTGGATTTTAGATATCAAAATTAGTTTAGGGTGATTTTTTTTTAAAACATTCTATTTTTGATGAATAGTGAAAATACTAAAATATAATTAAAAACAACTATTTTAATCAAAATAATTTATTCTATTTCAATATACATTTGAATGGTTTTTAAGTATAATTAGAATATATTTTTATAATTTAATATAATTAACGTCATTATATTTTATCTCACTATTAAATTGGCCATAAACAAGTGCTAATCTTTTGATATTTATTATTTCATAAAAACAGTCTTTTTGTTTTTATAATAAGAAATAATTTTAAATAAATTTCTGACACATATATGTTCTGAATTTAATTAAATAGATTCCATATTTGGTATTAGGAGGACCAAATTGTGTAAATAGATATAATTTATTTTTAGACATTAGAAATATTTTCTTCAGTAAATATTTTATTCAATGTGGTTAAAGGGGTAAATCCAGTAAATAAGTTTAATATAATAATTATATAATAATATTAAATTACCATAAAAAGTGTCACAACCCTATTATATTATACATTTTCTACCATGGGTATCTTTGGGTCGATATTGGGACCCCATGGAACCACATGGGAGTGATAATGACATTTTATATTAAATAATCTAAAATAATGATAAAAATAACAAAAGAAAATATATTTTAATAAAAAAAATTTATATGAAGTTATATTATTTATATATTAGACTATAAATAGTAATTATTAATCTAAATTTTTTTCATACTTCAGGATATTATATATATAATTTTTATAAATAAATTAAATATATTAACATATGACACAATAATGGTGGAGTAATTTCATTTGTAATGAAACAATCAAATAAATCATACTAAATACAAAAATAAATATAACAAGAAATTTTTGATGCCATCCACGAATTTTAAAGGGGAATATAAAATTTTAGTGTTTATTAAATGTTTTTCGTTTTAATTTATGAATTTCTTAGGAATTTAACAAAAATCAATTATTAAATAATGTCAAAATTGACATAAATCAGTTATCAAAAGGAAAACAATATTATTGGTTGGTATAACAATCCTAAAAATATAAGTATTGGAAAAAATACTTATATAATAATATTTTAATCATTAATGAACCACATGGGGTTCTCATGGAAGTTTATAGTATGTTTATTAAGCATATAATATAAAAATACAAATATATAGGTTAAATGTCATACTATTCAACTAAGAGTTAAATCTTAAAGATATGGATAATATAGTAACCCAAACCTATCTAAATACAATTGGTTGTTCATTTTTCGGCCTATATCCACCTTAGTCTATAAATAATTCATTTTTTGTCCATTAAAAACCAAACACGATTTTATTATAAAATAATATTTCAATAGTTTCCTATGGTTCCCCTTACACCTCTTATAAAAGGTCACTTCCCCTTCCCTCATGTTCACACCTTCAAAGCCATTTGTCTCGGCCAAAACATGAAAAAATATCCTACAAAATGTACTAACTTCATCCTAGAGGCCTTCGTTTAGTCCAAAAGCTATTCTATGGTGCCCTTTTGATCAAATCAAAATGAAGAACCTGAAGAAGAGGTAAATATCTCGCCACCTCTGGCATGTTTTTTCTTCTTCCACTTCTTCATTCTTTTTTGTTTCCATTATAAAATAATAATACTAGTCTCTTATATATACATTGATGTTATTATAAAAATGGTACCACCATATTAATTATTCTATTCATCCTATAAATTACAATGTCACCGTACATGCGTATGTACGAATTACCGTCTCCACCTCGTGGTGTAGTTTGTCATTCAAACACTTCATCATTTGGATGGGTATAATAATGAGTATAAATGATGTAAATAATAAATATAACATGATAATGGTTATGTATATATAATATAACATCCAATTATATATTATTTTCATTTAAAAAATGATATTGTCGCTCGTGCGTATGTACGGAATATCGTCTCCATGAATGCTATGAGATTCATCCATATCGTATCCATTCAAGAATAATTATCACTACATGATTAAAAATAATTTTTAATGACATAATAACATTATGAATATGAATAATATACATTCCATCAATAAAAAACAAAACCTACATAAAAAATCATATAATGGAAAATAAATCAGTTATCACCCGAAACGACGATAAAACTAAAATATTATTAAGAAAGAAATTTTGAAAGATCATATATGATATCATGTTAATGTATATTATTCTTTTATAATTAAATAAAAATTGTTTAACCATTATATTGGAGGTTATCCTACCCTCTACCAAGGGAATGTACAAGGTAAGGGTTAATTTCAAAATATCGTTATTATTCGAGGTTGTTTTTACATAAGTATCTTCTAGGACCTCTTGATCATCAACATCTATGATTTTTAAAATGTTTTCCAAATTTTTTTTACTATTTAATAGACTATGGGTTAAAGTAATTTATACCCTTGTTTTTCTTTTTATAAAATGGTTTGAAAGGAATATTGTTTTCAATTTCCAAATAAGGTACCTTATGACCTTTTCGACAAAATTAAGGTAAGAAAGGTTTTTTAAACTTATACGGAGGGGGCATCGATATTCCACAGTTATAATATCATCAAAGCATTCCTTATAGGCATATAAGAATATTTTCAAAATAAACTTTTTCTTTTATAATTATATGACTTTTAAATAATTTCAAAATAGGAATAGATATTTATCTACAAAATTTTTTTATTTCATCTATGTAAACATCCGTTGATGGATTTTAATTCTATTTGAAGTTGATTTATTATGATAAAAAACATAAATATTGTATTTAAGGTTTTTTTATATGTTTGACCGTGGATGTGTTATTTTTACACCATTCATTTTTCTATGGATAAATTATTGAAATTATGTATGCTAGTTTTAATACGAATGATTATGTTATGTATAAAACTTTTCATTTGATGAATGCATTGGATATAGTAAGTGACTGGTGGAGGCCGCTATTACTCCTAGATGAATCGGTAGGTCTCATGACAACTAATAGTGTCTTGGAAAAATGCCTTGACAAAATATTATTTGTAGTATTAGCAAAAGGCCTTGACAATGTGGTTATGAAGTCTGGAATTATGCATTCCATCATTATGAAAGTGGCTATTGATATTTCATGTGATTATTATACTAGTAGAATATATAACTGAGTATGTAAATGCCAGAACATTGATTTATTTTTTCCATATTATGATGATGTTATTGTTCAAAATGTTTTTTTTATACATTACTTTAAATGTTTATTCTTATTTATGAAAGTTTCTGCTTTATTGTTATCATTACTGAGAATCTGAGCTCACCCCTTTCTATGTTTTATTTTTTATAGGATGCAATGAATTATATTATGACTGATCTACAGGGATATTCTATGGGATCTCAATGTTGTCTATGGAACAATTTTTTTTTATTTTTCCATTTTATGATGTTATGTAAACCTTATGAATATATCTAGTACTTCCAAGGCTACTAAACTACTCGGCCTTTCAAGACTTGATCTTTTGTGATAATTCCCATGATACGTAATAATGCACTGAATCTAGGCTTCTGGGTTTGGGGAATTACAATATTTATATAAATAATAATTTTTTCTTATAATACGGTTGATAATAATTTTTTTGGAGGGTCTGATTAAAAAAAATTGAGGACAATGAAATACTCTTTTCGAAAACATGAGATTGCTATTGGAAATATACATGGAAATTGAGAAAATATTGTAAATATATGAGTCCCTAGTACTATGATCCTGTGATTCGATTCAATGTCAATAAAAACATAAATTATTTACTGTGAAATTATTATTAAGTTGTGTGTCACGATGTGTAAGATGTCATCCAATTTGAAAAGCCCATGTGGATAAATAATGAGTGTTGTTGTACTTATTATCAATAAAAAATAAGCAATCAATGACAATATATGTTGAAGATCACCATGATCTGTTATTAATCATGGATAGAGAAAAATGGAAAAACAATAGAATCATTTTTTAAATTTGAATATGTTTTATGGTAATTTTTTATGGATTCATTTATTTTTCATGGTTGTTATCTTTCAGAAATTATCCTTATAACACAAAAATATAATGAACTATTATTATGTTTATACATTTTACAATTTCTCAAGAAGTGTGATGAATATATAATATATTTTAAATTTGAAATTGATCCATTTTATGATGTTTTTGAACGGATTGTTTCATGAGTTTTTTTCTATAGAGACAATGAAAATATTTATTTTCATATGGATGAGTGTTTATGTTCAAGGATATATTTATAAATAAATATTAATTTAAATAAGGAATAATATTTTATGAGTTCATTGAAAATGAGTAAAATTTAATACTTTGACATGATAATTTTAATATATACATTTATCATAGTTTAATAAAATTATCCAAACAAAGGAAAACTGTGGAACCTTCAAACCATATATAGGGGATTTAGAGGGATACCTTGTTAAAGAGGGTCATGATAGATAGTCTGAATAATTATATGATGTTTTTTCTTGTAAATATCCCATATTTAGTGTACAAGAAGGTGCACATGTAATTCACCTCTGGTGGAGTAGGATTCGTAGCGTATAATGAATATGTGTGGTAGGATCGTGTAGGGTGTTGGTGCACAGAATCATGCTGTACACCGTAGTTCTATAAGGATATTGAATCTTAAATAGTTTTTATACATGAAAGAATGGAAAAACTAAAAATTTTGATGTGTGATGGGAAATATGAATATATTTTATATATATAAAAAGGATACGCATAAAATACAAGTTTCATGATAAAATTTTTTTTGTTCATCGCATATTTATCATGATTTTCTTTTATCATTAGACACCTAAAGGTTCTATAGGTGTCGTGTTTTTCTTTATAATGATATTTATATATATCTAAATGAGTTATTTATTTCTGATTCATTGAATTTAGTTTTCATACATAATTATTATAGAAGAAACTCTTTTTCACACAGAAGTACCCATTCTAATGATAATGAAGTAGTGATAAGAGTGTCACATTCTCATTGATCAATCACAATAAATTTGATACATAACACGGTGATTCTTCATGATCTAGAAAAGCGATCAATTGATCATATGAACGCATCAATATCACCTGAATAGGTAAAGAATATTGTTATTAAAAATAACAGATAAAGATTCTTATGAAAATTTTATGGTTATTCAATTTATAGGTGACTGATAATTTAAAAAATATATTAGAAGTGATTTTAAAGGATTTCACTTGAAATTGTATTTGATAAAAACATCCAAATATTAAAAAATGATATGTTTTACTCCATCATATAAATTTTTTAAATAACCACATTCAATGGTTTCAAAAAATATGACATGTATAGTGTATTTAAATCATCCTTTATGAAACATTTCAAATGAATCCTTGAAATGAAATTAATATAGTAAGATTAAGAATGTTCTTGGATGTGATATAATACTTATAATTTCTATGTGTCTTTGATGGTTTTTTTTTTCACCTATGAATAGATATATCAATTGGTTTCAAATATTAAAATAGATAATCAACGCCATTATTTTTTTTTATGAAGGACAGAAACCTCCTATAGGACTATTATGCCTTGAAAAAGAGAAGAGATATTATCATGATTTTTGTGATTTTCACGGTTTTTTTATATTATAAATAAAATCCTTACGATTAGGAATTTGGAAAACACCTCATATTCAAGTGATAATATCATACTCATTACATTCTTTGATGAAACTATAAATATGTATCGAGAAGTTATAATCATTATGACGAAATGAGGGTGAATACCAACTTTTGTTTTTGGGATGTTATTAAGATACACAATTTTCATATTCATTCATGAATCCAGAGTCACAATGTATATTTTTTACCAATTAATGTACCCTAAATATGTGCAATATTTTTTAAGTAATAAGTAAATAGTTATGTGTTAGATTTTATATGAAATATAAAATCATGAAGTATGTGTAAAGGTTAAAAACATTTGTGAACATTAGCATAATGATGTTAAATTACATGATGAATGGTTTTGTGAAGACATAATAGGTTATAGATAGTATAACAAATCATTGATAACTAAGGAACCTATTTTTCAATTTTCATATTTGATAAGAATATAATATAATAAACTTTTTCGTAATAGGTGAAGGGGTTTATAGAGAAAATAAAATAGTGTTCCCATGATTTATATTTCATAGAAAAATAATTTAGGGTGTGTGTAAATATCTTTAAAAAATATAATTTTTTCTAGAAACATTTTTATATAATGAATATATACGTGAGTGTTTAATAATTAAGGAACAATAAAACATACAACATGATAAGATATTTTTCAATAGATCATTATAAGAAAATTGTTTCTTGTAGTGGACGTTAGATATGAAAATTATTAAAGATTTCTGTAATAATGTGCATAAAAACTGTGTTGTTGATATAATGATAGTCTGAGGCCTATATTTCATGATAAAATTACTTATTTGATGAAATGAGATCTGTTTTCATAACGTGACCTTATGCAGAAATATGTCAGAAGATTCATGAGGAACAATTGATACCAATATAAAAAATGATATTAATGATTGATTGTTTCATTATAAATAACACCATATTTCTTATATAGAACATGAATGATACAAATAAAATAGTCATGATAATTAAATTACACATTAAATCACTACTAATTATTAAGATAAGATATTATTTGAATAAAAAAATAGTTTCTTTATATAATGATGTAGGATTTCTCATTTAGGCTAGACATTTTAAAAATCAATATGTTACATTGATTCATTAATTAGTTTATTTACAATTATTTTATTATTGATAGACCATATCAAATCAATTATACTTATTAAGGACATTATTTTGGGAGTAAGAGGGGAAAATTGAAGAAAATTTAATACTCGTTAAAAGTTTTTTACATTGATTCACCTCATATCCTCATATATCCCTTTATTGAACTATATGGTCTCTATGAGAGGTCACAATGAATATGTATTCCAAACATTACATAAATTTTTTTACATGTTGTATATGACTTATGGATTTTTTATTCATAATTTACTCAAGTGTAAGAGTTATTTGTTATACCTATATTAGAAGACATAAACATATTTTCCTATAATTAAAAAAATATTTAGATGAAGGAACAAAAGAGATTTTGAAAAATTATAATTAAACAAATAATTCTTAGTTCTCACTTATCAAATAAATTTTTAATGATCATTTTGGTGAATCTAGATAACTCTATGGAGAGTATAATAAGTATTATACTATTCAAACATTTGAAGACATATAATCACAATTTGAAATATATATATGACAAATTTTTTGATGAAGAGGTTATATATAAATTTTTTGATAACAAACTACTTGATGATATGTAATAGATTGCAAAAAATATATAAAAAATTTGAGGATATACATGGTAATAAATTCAAAAGGTAAAATGTTCTCCCATACCTCATTGATGAAAAAGAATAATACATGACTATTTTAGATAAAAATAATACATAAAATGAAGATTATTTGTAAAATAATTATCATGATATAATTGCGAGTAATGCTTTTAATAGAAAAAATTATCATTTTCTAAAAAGATTATATTCAAAAGAACCATTATATATGAAATCAACTAAATATTAAATCATTGTTGAGAAATCACAACTAAAATTAAAATATAGAATAATCCATACCCTTCAGAACACTCTGCATTAATGTAGTAGGACATGTGACGATATGATTAATAACACTATAATTGAATAGAATGGTTGGAAAATAGTTATTTAAAATGATAATTTTTCCCTTTGTATGAAATACATTGATGTAAATGTAAAAGTATTAATTTTTATGGAGATAAATGTTAGAATACCACAAGATACTTAGAAGACTAATTATTCAACCCAATAATATAATTATAGTTAATCACAAAGATGGATGTTTTTACAATTTTTTTTGATAATCATGTAACTAAATGGAATCATATTCATGGGAATAAGTGCTAAAAATTATCACTTTATCATTATTCTTCATGAATATGTTAGTAGGTAACTCGTAAAACTGTTAATTTTATTTTTACATATGATATATCATTAAAAAGTTCATATTCAAAGTTGAAATATAGAAATATGTAGGCAGATTGAAATGATAATAAATCCTCCAAAACCCTATGTGAGGATACAAGAATGATCAAGAATGATAAATTCCAAAATTATTCTGTAATTATAAAAATTAAAACCTAGAAACAACTTTTAACTAAATATATTTATATTAGTTTATAAAAAAATAATGAGATTTTTTGGATACTGTTGGTTCAATTGAATGTATGGGCGTAACTTTTTTGGGGTTTGGAATAAATTATGATTTTTTATAGACAAAATAAGGCCAACATTGAGTCGTAATATTGGTGGAAAACTGAATTTACCTATTAAACAGAAGTAAATACTAAAAAAATTGAATTTATATTGTATACCCATTTTATATTGCACAAAAATTTATTGGATTACAATAGCATATATAGTAATATTTAATATTATTGTGGGTATGTACCATCCATGTAAAACTTCTATGATAATATGAATAAAAGATCTTAACCATGATAGAAGAACGTCTAAATAAAATGAAAACACATTGCTTTGGGAGATAAACATGTGATAAAGGATGTTTAATAGATGAAAATAACTAAAAAAACAAATCCATTTGAATATTTAGAACCTGTATTCAAATAATGTCATTTCAAAAACGAAAATCTTCATATAATTTTAGAATATTGTTCATAAAATAAACCACTATGAATGGTCCATAGAGAATAAAATTAATAAAATCAAACTGAAATAATGAAGGGGATAAAACATATAGAGAAATAATAAAATTGGATTGATTTATTATTTTCATGAAGAATATTTTATATTTTAACTGGGATAGGTAAATTAAAAAATGATTAATAATCCACGTGGTATATCCAAATTAGAATATTTTTTGATCGACTGCCAAATTATTCTTATAAAAAATTAAAATGAACTACGAAAATGAAAATAAAAACTAAAAATTTTACACTATATATAGAAAAGAAAAAAAATGGATACACCAATTTGAACATATATATTAATTGAAATTTCATGAGTTGATCCATAAAATTGAAAACATGTATGTCTAAATAAAATTGGCCGTGTTTGTAAAATGAAAATAAACCATTAAATATTATGAATTTTCTAACTTCACAAATGGAGATTATGAACATACAAAAATAATAATTTAGGGAAGGTATGTCACTAATGAATGATTTAATGAAAAAAAATTAAACCACGATTAATGTGATGGAAAATTAAGGATCAATTCTATAAAATGATTTTCCAAATGTCAATTTTATTACAGAAAAAATTGTAAATACTACCTTAAAAATAGTGATAATATGAAACGAACCACATGATTGAGGAAAGATACACATCCAAATTACACTTATTAAAAAGCTCATATGTGTCCCACCTTATTACATTATTGGGTTATATTTTTTCATATACATAATTGTGATGTGAAGGTGAATCCCATTATCAACAACTGAACTATATAAAAAATGTGGAAGATCGAAACATCGAATGATTATTACAGATCTAATGAAAAATAAATTTTACATAATAGTGGATCATCATCATGAACATCATGAATACAATATAATAAACTTATTCATTCGATAAAATGAATAAATTTTACCAATTTATGTGGAAAAATTATTAAGAGATTTTTTAAAAGATCATTTATTTAATATATTATTGTTCATGTTATAACATGAAATATTGAAAATGATGGTACCCTAATTAAACATCATACCTTTTCGTTGATTATATCAAATATGTGAATAAAGGGGGAGTTTTTTTTATGATTATGATTATAATAATTGGGATTATATTAAATTTTATCATAAAATTTAATACATTTTTAAATTTGTCTAAGAATATATGTTTCCTCGAAAATCTATTTTATAAATATCATATATGAGAAATAATTTTGTTCTTTAAGTCCTAACACGTCAATGGTAGTAAATAGAAAACATAGAGAACTATGTATATATTTTTCTTAATTTAAAAATTGTTTTAGGATATTTGGATTTATTAAATTCAACCTAAGACTCTTTACTAAGTGATCCCTGTGGAACCATACTTTAAAAAAATGAAGGATAGATAATTAAATAAATAATAATTGGATGTAAATATAAATAAAATGATAAAATTAGTGCATTAATATATTAACATTTAATCTCAAAATAGATGCTAAGATACATTAAATTTATTAATTATAATTGTATTACCATAAAATTAGAAGGGGAGATATAAAATAAAATCTGGATTACTGAGGAGTCTGATTTTTTTCAAACTTTTTTAAGGCATCAATGTAATTGTATGACGAATCACTCTAAAATTGTTGTTTATTCATCGATAGGGAATGATGGAACAAATTTTAGAATAATTTTAGAAATTTGGTGATGTAACACATATATATTTTTTGGATTAATTTATTGATGTTATATATAATACAATAAAAAATATCAGTATAACTAAAATGATTATTTAACATTTATTATGATCAAAGATATGTATCAGTTTCACTATTATAGTGATCATTTTCTATAATATTTTGAACGTGATATGAAGTATCACAAGATCATTCTGATTGGATCATTTAATGATGATTTTTTTTAATAAAACGGAAATATTTTTTTCATGTGGATGAGTTTAAATTGAAATAAAAAATATAAATGATATTATAATTTTTTTATAATAATTCATGTTTTATGATGGGTGTAATGATGTTTGAAATTTAGTAAATGTAGTTGATAATTTTACAATGTAAAATTTAATGGGTTTCTAATAAAAATTATCCTAAAAAAGTCCAAATATGTACCCCTTCAACCACAAAAATGAGAATCAATGGTTAATTACTTGGGAGAAGGTTGATATAGCAAGACCATATAAGCATATAATATTTTCAGCTTACATAGAACCCACTTAGAGTGATCCAAAATGATAAAATGGAAGGAAAATATGGAACATAGGGATTCCAAGGGGACTGCACAAGGATGTGGTATAACTTGTGAAGGGTGTGGGTGTAGTTTATCTTGTTACGAACCCCAATACTATCTTCATGGTGAAATGTGAATTATATTTAATATATGGAATAATAAGGATAATTAAATCATTCATGTAGGTTTATAATGATTATTAATTAAGAAATTATTAACAAAATAGTTGTCACATGATAAAAAAATGGTCCATCAGATCTTTAATTTTTTTTCTTCTATCTTCGGACAACCGAGTGGTCTGTATGCATCGAGTCCTATTTATTCAATGAAGTACGAAGATCCTAATGATATTTTGATTTCATTTGTTTTTATTTATGATTTTAAAAAGATCGATTATGTAACGACCCAATGTTTTTCAATGGAAATTCCCTTCTTATAATTATGTCCTAAAATCACATGAAAAAATAACATAATGAACTACTAAGTTCTAAGAGACCTTTTAACATAAGTTATTCATTTATATGATTTTAATTTTGAATATCCGACATACACGGTTGTGTTGAAGATGATTTTTGGAGGCTAAGGGGAAAAAATTTGTGTATTGTAACATACCCTTATTAATAGTAAAATACCCTTATGAATAGTAAGATGATCCTTTTGAATAGTAAATCATCCTACATTAGAGTAAACTTACCTATTTGTTATCAAATAATATTTAGACATATTAGAAAGTGACAATTTGACCATAGTAAAATTTTTGGAATTTTGTAAGTCATAAATAATTAATTATAATTAATTAATTAATTTAAAAGAAAATTTATTTTCATAAAATGTATTAATTATTTATGAAATCATTTTCTTATAGTTTTGAGATAATTTAATAAGAACCTACGTAATTTTTTAGTGCACTATAAAATGAGTTTTAATCATAAAAACTGTTTTTTAGTAAATTATGATTTTAATTAATTATTAAATTAATAATATTTATAAAATTATGTTTGAAAAATGGAATTCATTTTTGGATTCTACACATTGAAAAATGGTTGGGGAATTTTTTTTGTATTTTTCTGAGATACTTGAATGTTTGATGAATAATAGAATCCGATAATTTACAATAAATGCTAAATAAATTATTCATTGATTCATCGATGATGCTCTTATGATGTAAGAAAAATTAGTTCGGGATAACATGATAAAATTACTATTATTGGCCATTAAATAATCACTATTCCTTGTCTTAGGGGAAATTAATAAACTAATGAATTTTATATTAAGGAAACCCCTCTCCCCACCACTATAAAAGCCACCCTTCACACCCTCATTTCCTCACACCACGCAAGCTCCAAGACTTCTATAAATGCTACCCAAACACCTTCCCTAGCCCCTATCCCACGTCCCAGAGCTTCTGGTCTCTTCAAAAGACCAAGCCTATCTTCCTTAAGGAGGATCTCAAGAGGAATATTTAAGAGTACATTAAAGAGAAGGAAGCATTCAGATACTAGGTAAGGGGAAATCTCGAACCCAATTTTCTTCCTTCAAGTTCTCACTCATTCACTCCATTTTTTATATGATTACTCCTTAAAGATAAGTTTTTCATAATTGTATTTACTTTTCTAGGATATACATGTTTTTACTGGTTTTTATATCAAACAAATGTTTTCCAAAAGAACTCCTCTTTTAAGAACACCCCTTTAACTTCTCACTCAAAGTGGACGGTTCTTGTAACATATATGTTATTCCCTCTTTCTCTTAGGAACCCAAAGATTATGATTGTATTATTATGAGATGAAACTCATTCCATTACATGTGTTAGTAATGTACATTTTTGATATGTGTTCTATGTGGCAATCATTATGATGATAATGTTATGATGTTACGGGTGCACCTGGAATTTTATAGCGCAATATGAATAATTAGATATGACAGGTTCACCCGAAATTATACAGCACTCTAATTCACTGGGTAAAGTGATGAATATAATTAGTAAATGTGAAATTATATGTGAACAAGATGATATCTTGGTTCACAAGTATGTGTGGTAGTTAACCACTAAGACATGATGCTTGATTTTTATGCATTGCCACATTTCAAGTCTTATATTTTGGATTCCTCTCATGTTCCTGATCTTCTTCCAATGATATGATTATGCTCACACCATGATATATTGTTCATATCTATCCTCTTACTGGTCTTCTTGCTCACCCCTTTTGATGTATATCCTCAGGTGGCTTCATGTATTAAAGAGAGGACAAGTGCCAATAAGAATCTAGAGAAGAAGAAATTAAATAAATATTTATGCTTGATGTAGTAATTGTTATGTATATTCCTAGTTTTCCCATGACACTTAAACTTTTTGTCCTCTATTTTTAATATTATTATGATGTTTATCTTTAAAATGATGTAATGGTAATTTAAGAAAAGGAAGGGTTGCTATAGTTGGTATCTGAGGGAGGTTTAGTTAATTTGGGAATTAGGATTACTGAACCCTAGGGAAAACCTATAACATGAGACTATGAACAAATATGCACATAAGAATATTTACCTAGGGATCCCATATGTTATGTTTTTGGTATAAATTTTATAATTGAATATGTTATTCATGACTTGTTTACTTATGTTTTGTTCTAACATTTTATATTTTAGAAAATGGTGGGAACCTCGAGAAATTTAGCCAACAAATCGTTCGAGGGCCAATGCAACGATAGCCTGAATGAAATCTTCAATGAGTTGAGAGGTGGGGTTCAAAACTTCATGTAGATGCATTCCCAATTATCTCAGGTTATGAAAAATAACCATAAAAATAGAGAACACCCTCCTTCACCAAAGTGGTAGAAAATGGCTATCAAATATTTTATGCGGAAACGACCATCGATGTTTTGTGGATCTTCTGATCCAATTTTTGGGGAATAGTGGATCAACCCCATGGTGGAGATCTTTTCTGTGCTTCACTATTCTGAGATAAAGAAGGCGACTCTAGCCATTTATCGTCTAGATGGAGAAGCTGATCAATGGTGGGAATTGATTAAGAACACCAATATGAGGGAGGAAATTAAAGAGATGTAATGGGAAGACATTAAGATAATGTTTCCTAATAAGTATTACCCATGAACTCTTCGAACGAAGATGGGGAGAGAATTCATAGAGATCTATCAAAATGAAGGAGAATCTGTCAAAACCTATGAAGAGAATTTCATAAGGCTTGCAAGGTATGCTTTGGGTTTTTTCATCAACAATAATAGGAAAATTGATAGATTCTTTAGTGGAATAAAACCACACCATCGAAAGGTTCTTTCAATTAGAGACTTTGGGAGTTATGAAGAAGTTGTTTGGTGTGCTATCAAAGTGGATATAGAGAATGGTCCCATGGCTATAGTGATAAGAAGAAAAGATGGAGTTTCAATCTTGTGGATCTAATGATAAAGTTGGGAACAAAAATCAAGGACCCACATGCCAAAAACATGGGAAGTTGCACAATGGGAACTGGCACAAAGGGATGGGGATATGCTACAATTGTGGGAAAGAAGGAAACCATGATCAAGAGTGTGTAAAAGACACAAAATGGAAGGATATTGTAGCCGATGAAAAGAGAGAACCACTAATGGTCCAATGATACAACTGTATGGGGTTGGGGCACTATGCAAACCAGTGCACTAAACCTCAAGTTCTCGAGGGTAATTAGTGTCAGAAGCCACCAAAGCCAAAAAAACAAGGGAAGAAATATTCCATCAATACTGTGAAAGTGGATCAAGATAATGAAGTCATTAAAGGTACACTTCCTATTCACTCAAGAATGGAAAAAAGGCTTATTTGATTCTGGTTCTACGCATACCTTTATATCTTGCAAGTTTTCTAGAACTATAGAATCGAAGCCTCGAAACCTTGAAGTAGAGATATCTATAAAAAAACCATGTGGTGCAATCATTGCAACCCAACTGTTTGAGTCTTATCCTATTATCGTATGTGGGAAGATTCTTCTGGATAATCTCGTAACACTCCCCTTGGTGGAATTCGATGTTATAATGGGAATGGACTGGATCTCATTATATAGTGCACATATCAACTTTCTAGAAAAGGAAATATCTTTTCATATTCTGAACCATACCATTCTCCTATACAAATTCAAGGAAATTCATGAATATCCTATAAAAAATCCTTCAATGGTGTGGGTGTTGATTCCCTTACGAAGAAGCATACCGTGCCCAAGTGGTTGAGTCGAAGGAATGTTCCAACCTTGAGGAAATTTCCATTGTGAGGGAATACGACGATTTATTTCCCGAAGAGTTACCCAAATTCCCCAGGATCGTGAGGTAGAGATCTAAATTGAACACATACACGGAGATAATCCTATATCTAAGTGTCCTTATAGGATGGCCCCTATCAAACTAGAGGAGTTAAAGAAGCAGCTGGAAGAGGATATGTACAATGGGTTCATTCGCCCTAGTGAATCACCATGGCGTGAAAAAGTGCTCTTTGTGAAGAAGATGGAATTAAAAATGTGGCTGTGGGTCAATTATTGCGAACTCAACAATATCTCCATAAAGAACAAGTATCCTCTCCCAAGTATTGATAAAGTGTTCGACCAATTAAGAGGAGCTAAATACTTCTCAATGGAGTATCTCCATTCTGGATAGCATCAGGTAAAGGTGAAGAAGGAATATATTCAGATGACTGCCTTCCGTACAAGGTATGGGAATAATGAGTTTTTGGTGATACCCTATGGACTTACTAATTCCCCTAAAATCTTCATGGATTTGATGAATATATACTTTAAACATTACCTCAACAAATTTGTGGTAGTGTTTATTGATGATATTCTCATCTAATCCAAGAGCATGGAGGAACACGATGAATATCTAAGACTTGGGTTGGTGACATTGAGAAAGGATAATTTGTATGCCAAGTTCAGCATGTGTGAGTTTTGGATGAATCAAGTCACGTTCTTGGGACATGTGATCACAAGTAAGGGTATTTTTGTGGATCCTTCAAAGAAAAAGGTGATTGAGGAATGGCCCAATCCCTCTAGTGTCATAGAAATCCGTATTATTCATGGATTAGTTGGGTACTACTGACGTTTTGTGAGAAACTTCTCACGATTGTCAAGCCTGCTAATTAATTTAACAATGAAAGGGGTAAAATATGCATGGATGGAATAATGTGAGGGATGCTTCAAGGAGCTAAAGAGAAGGCTGATAACTGCACCTGTACACACCCTACTGAAAAGTGGATAATGTTTTGTGATATATAGTGATGCTTCAAAGAATGGCCTTGGCTGTGTACTCATGAAATATGATAATGTGATAGCCTAAGCCTCACAACAGTTGAAGATCCTGATGTAGAACTACCCGACACATGATCAAGAGCTGGCAGTTGTGATTTTTTCCATGAAAATCTGGAAGCACTACCTTTGTAGTGGGAAATGTGACATATACACTAACCACAAGATCCTAAAGTATATATTCACACAAAAAAATCTCAACATGCATCAAAGAATATGGTTAGATATAATAAAGGATTACGATTGCTCTATTCACTATCATCCCGGAAAGGTGAATGAGGTAGATGATGCTCTAAGTAGAAAATAACTTGCTACTCTATCCATGTTGTGAAGTGAGAGAGACCCTATATTCTTGTAAATGCAATGAATGGATTTGAAAATCATATGGGTAGGGGATACATCTTACCATGCCCAAATATTTCCACAACCATCCATCCAAGAGAATTTTAAGGAAGCGCAATGGGAAGATGTTGATATAAAAAAAAGGGTGAATGCAATAAAGGAAGGGAAATTGAAAGAGTTCCATATCGACGATGATGGTGTGATTCGGTTTGGATCATGGATTTGTGTGCCTTCATCACCTAGGATAAAGACGGATCTATTGGACAATGCACATAGCTCAACTTTCTCTAACCATCCTGAGAGTACCAAGATGTACCATGATCTTTGAGAACACTTCTGGTGGGATAACATGGAGAAGGAGATTGCAGAATATATATCAAGGTGCTTTGTATGTCAGCAAATAAAAGCTGAGCGACAAAAGTACAAGGGAATGATATAGCCATTGCATATACCCATGTAGATATGGGAAAATGTTAATATGGACATTTTTACTAGTCTCCTAGAGACGTCAATGGGAAATAATGCGATATGGGTTGTGGTTGACCGACTCACCCTGAATGCCCATTTTATCACTATTCAGGAAGACGTCTCTCTTAAAAAACATGAAAATATATATAAGAAGGAAGTGGTGAGACTGCATGGTGTTCCACTCTAAATTTTCTCTGACCATGATCCAAGGTACACATCTATGTTCTGGAGGAGCCTTCAACATGCTTTGAGTGATGAATTAAATTTCAGCAGGACCTATCACCCCCAAACTGATGACTAGTCTGAAAGGAGTAGTCAGACACATTAATATATTCTAAGATCCCGCTCTCTTGAATTCAAAGGTGGGTGGAATCAGTATCTCCCACTGTTTGAGTTCTCATACAACAATATCTTCCACACGAGGATTCAGATGGCTCTATATGAAGCTCTTTATGGGAAGCGATGTAGAACTCCAACCAGTTGGGATAAAGTTGGAGAAAGAATTCTACCTGGGCCCGATGTTGTTCAAGAGATGACAAAGAAGGTTGACGTGGCCCATAAACACATCAAAACATCTCAAAGTCGGCAAAAGATCTATGCTGACAACCATCAAAGGGACTTGAATTTCGACGTTGGAGATAAAGTATTTCTTCGAATATCTCCACGAAGAGAGTCATGCGATTCAGGAAGAAAGGGAAGTTAAGCCCAAGGTATATTGGCCCCTTTGAGATCTTGTACCGCATAGGAGCTGTGGCCTATCGTCTTGCACTTCCATTGAATATGGATCACGTTCATGATTTGTTTCATGTATCACAACCGAGGAAGTGCATACCAGTCCCCTCACATGTACTAAACTCAGAGGTGGGGCAGTTGGAAGATGATATCTCATATGAGAAGCAACCAATAAAGATTATGGATTGGAGAGATAGGGTTTTATGCAACAAGACAACCCATCTTATCAAAGTATTGTGGAGGAACCATACGTTTGAAGAAGCTACTTGGGAACCAGAAGAGGCTATGAAAGAGAAGTACCCTCACCTGTTTGTGTAAACTGAAATTTTGGAGGCAGGATTTCTTAAGGGGGGAAGAATGTAACAACCCAATGTTTTTCAATGGAAATTCCTTTCTTATAATTATTTCCTAAAATCACAAGAAAACACAACATAATGAACGACTAAGTTCTAAGTGACCATTAAACATAGGTTTTTCACTTCTCTGATTTGAATTTTGAAAACCTGACAAACACAGTTGTGCTCAAGATGTTTTTTGGAGTCTAATGAAACAATAATAATTTTTGGTTAATAGTAACCTACCCTTATGAATAGTAACTTACAATTATGAATAGTAAATGGACCCTTATGAATATTAAATCATCCAACATATGAGAATCTTTAACTATGAAAAATTAAATATATTTTAGTCATCTTAGAAATTGATAATTTGACCTTAGTAAACATTTTGGAATTTTGTAACTCATAAATAGTTAATTATAAATAATTTATTTATTTAAAAGAAAATTTATTTTCTTATAATATATTCATAATTTATCAAATCATTTTATTATAGTTTTAGATAATTTTACAATACCATAGGTAATTTTTTAATGCACTATAAAATCAGTTTAAATCGTAAAAACTGTTTTTTAGTAAATTATGATTTTAATTAAATATTTAATTAAAAATATTTAGAAAATTATTTTTGAAAAATGGACTTCATTTTTGGATTCTACATGTCGAAAAATGGTTGGGCCAAATATTTCGGATTTTTCTGAGATACATGAATTTTTCAGGAATAGTAGAATCCGATAATTTACAATAAATGCTAAATAATGGATTAACTGAGTCATCGATGATACCGTGCTGATGCAATCCCACTTGGATCGGGATCACATGATTAAATTAATATTATTATTCATTAAAGACTCATTATTCCTTGTTATATGGGAAATTAATAAACTAATGAATTGTATATAAAGGATACCCCTCTCCCCTCCACAATAAAAATAACCCTTCACACCCACATTTCCTTACACCTCTCAAGCTCCAAGACTTCTCTAAACTCTACAAAAAAACCTTACCTAGCCCCTCTCCCACGTCCAAGAGCTTCTGGTTTCATCAAAACACCAATCCTGGCTTCCTTAAGGAGGATCTCAAGAGGATGATTTAAGAGGACATTAAAGAGAAAGAAGCATTCAAATACAAGGTTAGGGGAAATCTCGAACCCAATTTTATTCCATCGGGTTCAACCTCTTTCACTCCATTTTTTATATGGTTACTCCATAATGATAATTTATTAATTATTGTATTTAATTTTCTAGGATATACATATTTTCACTGGTTTTTATGTCAAACAAAATGTTTTCCAAAAAAACTCTTCTTTTAAGAACACCCTTTTTACTTCTCACTCTAAGTGGACGATTCTTGTAACATATATGTCATTCCCTCATTCTTTTGGTAACCCAAATAATATGATTGTGTTATTATGAGATGAAAACCAATCCATTCCATGTGTTATTTATGTACATATTTTATATGTGTTCTATGTGGCAAGCCAGATGATGATAATGTTATGATGTGACGGGTGCACCCCGAATTATATAGCGCAATATGAATGATTAGCTGTGACAGGTGTGCCCGAAATTATATAATGCTCTAATTACTTGGGTAAAGTCATGAACCTCATGAGTAAATGTGAAATGATGTGTGAACAAGATGCAATCTTTTTTCACAAGTATGTGTGGTAGTTAACCACTGAGACATGATGTTTTATTTTTATGCATTGCAACATTTCAAGTCTTGTATTTGGGATTCCTCTCATTTTCATGATATTTTTCCCATGATTTGATTATGCTCACCCGATGCTATATTGTTCTTATCTATCCTCTTACTGGGATTCTATCTCACCCCTTTTTATGTATATCTCTAGGTGGATACTTGTATTAAGGAGAGGACAAGTTCCAATAAGAATCTATAGAAGAAGAAATTAAATAAATGTTTATGCTTGATGTTGTAATTATTATGTATATTCCTAGTTTTCACAAGACACTAAGCCTTTGTATCATCTATGTGTAATACTATTATGATTTTTATCACTAAAATGATATAATAGTAATGTAAGAAAAGGCAGGGTCGCTATAGATGAATCTGGAAACATCATTTTCATTCACGACAACCTAATATGATGAAAATATTAAAATGAAGTTTTATTCAAATATTCACTGATCTATCATAACAATAGTCATTGCGTCAAATTAAGAATTTTCATTACAAAATAAAGAGATAATATTATTTCATGATCACTGTCAAATCACTTGAACAAGGTAAAAAGATTGGGAATTTCAAATAAAATAGATCCTTTCTAATGAGAATCTGATCGATATACAATATAGATGAATCTATGAAATTAATAGCTAACATTTAATGGGAATTTTAACAAAATAAATTTAGCGTTAGTGGTAAATATTTTCACCTCGCTACATGAAATGTACATATTTTTTCATCAAAAAATTTGTACAATAATGTTCTATGTTTTTAAATAGTCTGAGATCTTCAAGAGTTTCAAATCATCTATGATGTGAAATTTTACTAAAATCACTAAAATGACCTAATAGGGAGAAGGATTATGTGGTGAAAGAAATGATATGTCTCCATTTTATACCCATTTTTCACTGATTAATTCTTATGATTATGATTAAAATAGATTTTTCATTATTTTCATGATGAAAACATGGAATATATGCATACATTTTTTTATAAAGGATTGAAATCCACATCATACATACTTTCTAAATGATGGGAATGTGATCCCACGATGATTTTCATTATTTCTTGATGCTATTTGATATTCATGAAAATGTATGAATTTTTAAAAATAAAAAATATAAAAACGAGAATTAGAAGGAAATCACACACACAAGAGCATTGTGATAAAACTCTAAATGAAACCATATTAATCATATATTTTAGAAGAAATTAAAATCTGTGACTATTTTTTTACTGAGGTTCTTAATATACCATGCTTAATTTTTGTGGTTGTGAATTTTTATCCTTAACATATTAAATATGTGCATGAATTATTCTGAACACCCACATGATCTCTTTTGAAACATTTTTTAAAATGTATTAAATGTGTTATGATTCAAAAAAAATAGGCTTGCATGATATAGTTTAGAAGGATAAATACGTACCTGAATTGAAGAACTATTATTTTATGTGGCATTGAAAAATGATCGAGTACATGTAGAAACATATAGAATGTATATGAATTACTTGAAAATTATGATACTTAATTTTTTTGAATATAAATTTTTACGACCATAAAATATAATAGAAAAGATTCAATGTGGTCTACAGATTCATGAATATGAGGGAATTTAGTTGGGTAGGTTTTCTCTTCCATAAAATAAAATTGGGGAATGTGTGTGAATGCCTAGAAGAGGAAAAATTCTGTTTGGGATGATCATTAATATAAAGAGTTATCATCTAGATAATATTATAATTGACTATGAAGAAAAAATATAATTTTTTAGGGATATTTCAGTTGATGATTCTGAGATAGGAATGATTTAGACTGAATGATGAATAATCCACTTATTGATGAATACTAGGCTAATGTGTGTATAATCTATTTTGGTGATACAATAGATGTTTAAGACCTACTATTGAGGATGATCATTTTTTGTTGATCCTTTGATAACCACTTTAGTATATATATCCTTTTCATAAGTAGTTTATGATGATTCGAGATGAATATTTTTTTAATGTTTGTATAATTCCATTGAATACTATTAGTTCTAGTATAAATAACTATATATATATGTTCCAAGATGTCGATATCACCAAAAAACGCATTTTCAAATTATTAATCATATATATTAATTAAAAAAATTTCTGATACAATATCTATGAAGGCAGAAGATTTTTGTCATAGAATGGAGTAGGACTTCTCATCGAAGATGGACAATTTAAAAATATTTTGGTGTTGTTATATCATTTATTTTGTCAATTACATTTGTATATGATTATAGAGAGAACATATCATATCCATCCCACTTATTCCATGAAATTGTTTGAGGATAAAAGAAGATAATTGAGAAAAAAATTAAATCTCAATAACTGCATGGTTTATTGATTCACCCTGACCCCCACATAGTTTCCCACCATGATCAATCTAGACTCTACACCATTTTATATGTCTTATAAAGGGTATTTATTATGTATAAATTAAATTTACATATTTATGTTTTACTTATTATGTGGGAAAATCTCCAAAAAATTGTAATGATGGAGTGTATGATGATAAAATTTCATGAAATTATCTACCACGTTTTTTATACATGTTTTGAAACATTTTTGGATCTATTTAATAATATATTTTAAAACAACACCATTTTTTGACAATACATTGGTAACTATTATTTAACATTATAACATATGGTTTACAAAATACATACATATATATATATATATTATTACCTTTAATACCATTTTTTATGGTTTTGAACATAACTATAATATCCATAAAATTTTCTATATGTTATAAATATGATAAACATTACTATGAAAATAAAAAACATAAATATAGGGAAACAATTTTTTTTTGAAAAAAAATGTTATTTTCACCAATATATGTTCTCATTACTATATTGTATTGAATAATTATTGAAATAATGCATAATTATTTATATATATGTGAAAATATCATAACAACGACATACTAAAAAATATAATATTAATTTATTAGAAAAAAACAATAAACAATTATATGAAAATAAAACAACCACCATTAAATTATCATTACCATTATGTATAGTACACATCATTTTATTATAAATATTTTATTTAAATTAAAAAATAAAATAATAATTTTTACCAAAAATAAGAAATCAATTTTTTAGATTTATTTTCTACAAGTGATGAAAAATTTTAACAGAAGGGACTACAAATTTTTTTTGTAGTAAAATATTACATTTCTTCGAAAAAGATAATAAAGAGTTCTATGAAATAAAAATGAATTTTTTAAATTAATTATTATATATTTCATAAATATTATTTTAACAAAAATAATTTTTTACATTTTATTCATTATTCTATTTTTATAAATATGTACGTTATCACTATGAACCTAAAATTTTATTATTTAAAAAAATATCTAAAGATTATCATAATAAACAAATTTCACAATAAATAATTTAATTTAAATAAAATTATAAATTATAAATTATAATACATATAAATTTAACATGATTATTAATATAAAATTATAATGAAAATAAGATTTTTTATAAATAATTCTTTTTTGAATGAATAACTTTTCTTTATCAAATTTAAACTTTATTTATAATTTATTAAAATGTTTGAAATTTATTTTGGTAATATTATTCATATATTTTCTTAATAATATTAATAAATATTTTACACATTCCATTCTAGGTTTTTGTTTCATGTGAAATAAGCTATCAATCAAAGTATTAATTTAGGTTATAATATATTCCTAAATTATAAAGGTGTTAATATTCCATGGGAATATTCCAATTTGGTTATCTAATATAAATAATTATTTTGGAAATCATTAAACTTCCATCTGATACACTTATTTCGGTTTGAAATGAGAATGTGATTAAAAAATGTATGTCACCTCGTAGGGTCTATCTCTGTTTGTAGCATTATTCCCCCTTATCATGCCCTTGCTGATGATCGATTTGATACTCGACTGGTGTTTTTTACAAATTAACAGCCATAATATCTTGACATGGATGTAATTTCTCAGAAAATTACATACTCAATACTTCCCCAAAAATTCAATATTTTTTCATAGTGGTAGACTTATCCCAAAGTTGTATCCTTAGGGATTTTATTAATGGTATCTTATCTTAATCCCCACATGAATTTAGTAAGGCTAAAAATTTAATATACTAATCATACAAAACTAATCCTTGATATAATGACAAATGATAGACATCATACAAATAATCCAATGTATGGTGAAACAAATATTATTTAATTATCTGTTTTAATTAAATGTGAGATGAACCAACATTTATTAAAAAAATATTTTAATAAGATAGACTATACATGTTAAAATAAATCACACAATACCATGAATGGATGATTTAGTTTCTTTTAAATATAACTAAATAAATATTATATAACAATAAATGTAAAAAATTCTCCATTATTTAATCAAACCAGTCTCTCTACTAGACATATATTATGGTGTAATAATATACACAACTTGATGAAGAAAAACATAAAAATGGATAATCTCAATATCTTATTATGGGGAATATATTCAATATTTTGTTATGGTTTTTTTTCACACTATTATGATAAAACATGATAGTGTGTGAAATATATCATTATAATATACATAGTAGAATATGAGTTAACAATAATGAAAGATATAATTATTTGTAATTTCAAATTAACAATCATGTTCCCCTAAAAATGTTTATGGATCCATGAGTCAAGTAAATGATCCATTGAATATAACAAATATATATATCATTATTATATAATATTGTGTATAAATTTAAGAATATAATTCAAATTTTTTTACTACCCATCAATAATCTTATCACGTTGTAGGATTCAACTAACCCATCATGTAACTTCATGAACTTTTTTATACCACCCGTGAACAGTGAACTTTGTATTAAAAACCATATACCATTAATTTTCTAAGGATAATCATCCCATATACACTATTCCATTATATTATTCTCTCATGTAACCTATGTAAAATGATAATATCATGTGTACCCTATTTTTTGGGATGATACTCCTATAAAGGAATTAGCTTAATTTATTCCTCTAGTAATCACATTATCTTTGTATAATCCTCTCCTGCCCCATTTTGAGATCATGATATACAAAATTACTAAAAAAATAGAGTTATATATAGTACACCAATTTTAATATTAATAATCATCCTATAAAATATGTTTTTTAAAACATAAAAAATCAAAACAAAAAAAATCTATTTAACAAAGAATTTAAAATAGATGGGTTTCGTATACAATATTCCAAAAACATTCTATAATCCATATTGATATATAATATCCATAGTGTGAAAAAAACATATCACAAATAAAATAAAACAAACATCAATATATCTTAATTGTGACTAATGACCCCCTTTTGGAATTATTGGACAAAAAAAATTAATGAACATATAGAAATATCCATTTTTTAAATTCATAAATACCCCAAATATTATATTATCTAAAACAATCATCATTATCATTAATAAACCACATTAAATAACATACATTAAAAAAATATTATTAGGTGGATTATTTTTATGAAACAAGTGTTTTTTAAAAATAATTGAAGAAATAATTCATATAAACACATTCCTTTATAATCAAATTTAAAATGTAATATTTTACTTCAAAAGGGAAAAAATTTCAAAATTGAAACATATAATGTTATTTAATTCTCCATAAAATATCATTAATAGATAGAATCATAGTTAATAAATTTATAATATGTAATTTAATCTTCTTAAAGAATAGTGATCATATGTAAAATAAAAATTTCAATGTGTTTATATATAAAGTTAGTTTACAATATTATTTAATCGTATTATAATGAGTACTTATGAAAATAAATTTTCAAAAAATTAAATTTTTAATTTTTAATAAATTACCTTTTAAAATTAATAATTTGATTCATCTAAATTATATAAATCAATTTATCAGTAATAGAATGTGGAAGATAAATAATATGATCATTAATGGAAAAATTAATAAATATTTTAATATAAACTTATTGAAGTCTAATACCATAAAATGTTTTAATGAAACACACATTGTAATAGTGGAAAATTTAAAAAGGATATTCTAATTTTAAAAAACATAATTAGGATTCCATATATTAATTATATCATTGGATGGAAGGGAATCTATAGATATGATAGAAAAAAATATTAAAGATAGTATTCTTTATTCATAAAATTGGAATAATTTATGGGTGAAGAAATTCATTAGGGATATATCATAATATCGAAAAATTAATTTGTTCTCATAAGGGAAGAAAAATTTAAAATTTAAAATAATTGTCAAATATCCCAAAAATGGATGACATATGTTCATTATAAAATATCCTAACTCAAAAAATATGTTTTTAATAATAAATATCTTTTACAACATACAAATAATTTTAACAAAAACCATGCAAATTTATTTATTGAAATTGAACATTAGATAACAAAAATAGAATAGAATATATTATATTAGATTTCCACTTGGTTTTATAGGCATGATTCATATGAATTTTTTTGGTTACACAAAACATGTATCAAATAATAAAAATCGAGTCAAAAAACCCATATTGTTATTCTATTTTAATAAATAATGATCTTTCCAATTTTATAATAATAATACTATTTTTTATCACCCAATTATGTCACTTATTCATAAATTTTTCCATTTATACATTTCATTTATATCCTTTGTTCAAAAATATATTTTTTGTTTATAGTTTTTTATCTTGTGGGAGCTAAGAACTACAATTTCATGTTTAAAATTTGTTTTTAACTGAAATTTCAGTTAATTTAAATTTAAAAAATCATTATAATAATATTTTATAATCATTCAAGAATCATGGTGTTTCAATTATTCTTCAAATACCAATTTCATTTTGGGAATAATAATGGTATGGTTTGTAGAAATGGAATATTTTAAGAACATGTTTCCCTATATTTAATTGTCAAAGTGTGATTTACTAATATATATAATATATATTAATAACATAATTGAAAAATAATTAAGGTATTTTAAATATATTGTTAATATATTATTTTCATTATAAAATATTACATAATAATTCTAGATGTAAATATTATTGCGTTGATTGAGTTGTTAGTAAAACTGAGCCAAACAGGCATATTATAAATGTTTAATTAAAAATAATTCTTTCCAATAATGATAATATTACACTTATAGAAGATATGTGACTTCATAAATATCATATAAATTAATTACATATATTCATAGACCTATCAATGTTTATAGCAATGAAGAATGAAATTCATCATTGATGTATGTTGTAGTATGTACACACACATGATTGACATTAATATTCTATAATGAATATAATGGAATGAATATATATGTCAAAATATAATTAAAATATTTTTATTTTTACATAATAAACATAATTATACATTAAATTCACAATTTTAATAATCCATGAGTGGTGTTGATTAAAAAACACATATATTTATAGAGGTGGTAGTCTGCCCATTCCCTTGGTCGGTGTTCTTTCATATTCAATAGTTGATGTAGAGGATTAATAAATGGTTTATATATTAAGATAATTATGTGTATTAATATTTATAATAATATATTTATTATATTATCTTGGGTAGAAATGTTTTTTAGTTGAATATTAAGATGAAAATATAATTGAGTAAGAACTACTCACTTTCGTTACATGATATTTTCATTAGAAATATCCATTGAAATATAGTCTATATGTCAACTAATTGATAAAATATGATTATTAACATTATAGGGACAAATAATTGGGTAATTATTAAATATATTAATGATTAAATTCAATGGAATATGTGTTTCCTGATGTGGTGGAATTAAACACCATTTATATGTAAAGAGAATATTGGTTTTTTTATATACCAATTACATAAAAGAGAGTGTATGTATCAAATCATTGTTAAAAAGATGTATAGTTCCAAAATAATATATTTTTGGGTGATATAATTTTTAGTAATCCTATACCACTAATTTCAACTCATGTATTACATATTTTGGTGTCATTTACCAATAGGTTTTCAAACATGGTATTTTTTTATTATAACTTTGGTAATAAATTTTTAACTAATGTAAGATTCACTAATAATTAAAATTAATCCCTATAGACATATATTTATGTCAATAAACTGAATTTATGATCAATATACTCTAATTCAAATTCCTAAAAAGAGATAATAATCATCTAAATTACATTAATTAATATAATAAGAAAAATATTTATATAAAGTATATGTTTTTAATCATTACGTGTTCACATTCTTATTTATTATAGATTAAAATTTTAATCAATTTTAATATATTGTTTTATATATGTAATCATTATATAAAATTATTTATATTAAACTGATCAATTAAATTTTTGTGATTAAAATTACAAAACATTAACAAAAAAACCATCGAAATTTACACATTAATCATTATCCTGTCCATTAAATTTAATATTAGTAATAATAATGTTATGTATAAAAATTTAATTGACCTTATTAAATAATTTGAATACATTGATATGAATTATGATTATAAGTTTTTTTGTATTTTATTTTTATATGTGATAAAAAAATTTATAAGAAAATGAAAACATTTTTTGAGTAAATATTAATTTATGATTCCATATAATTAAAAATGATATTTTTAAATAATAAATAGTTTTTAAAATTATTTAATTTATTAATCAATTGAAAAATTTAATGTTAAAAAATCAATAAAATTTAATTTTGTATTATATTTTGAAAATTATTTATTTTGTTATAATTTATCTATAAAACCTTTATATTAATAATTTTTCAAAAAAAACAACATCTAATATTTATATGATTAATAATTAAGTGATTTTTATGTTATTAAATTAAAATAATAATATTTATAAATTTATATTATAAATCAAAATATTAAATATAATGAAAAATTGTTTTTGTTGAGAAAAATCACTTTTAAAGCATTAAGTGTTCTTAATTGTATTTTTATGAATTTTTAATTTGTAACAACTCAATTATTTTTATGAGAGTTATTATTTTGAAATTTAATTAATTATATTCATCATATATGTAATGATTTTTAATAATTTTTTGTTTCATATAAAAAATATTATCTAGAAAAGTATTAATTTATAGTCAAATATAATCCAAAATATATTTGTGTTATAACAACAATTCTTAAAAATAAATATATTAAATTTAAAATATATTATTTTCCCCATGTATATTAAATAATATAATATATATTTTTGAAAATAAATAAATTTTATGTTATTATATTTAAGAAATTTTGATTTATGTTAGTTTCATGTTGATTACTTTATGTTTAAGACATTTTTTAATTCCATCTATGAAAACTAAAAAATTTTATTTGATACATGTATACCCCATGATCAGCTTACAAAAAAATATTTTCAACAACCATATATCAAACATCAATATATAAAATAATATTATTGATTCCTATATATGACCATAATTACATTACATATCCAGTGACCATATATTTTACTAATTGTATTATAATATTGTGTATTTTACATTAGCATTAGTATTTTATTAATTTTAATTATTTATTATATTTTCTAATATTTTCTATCACTTATATATTTTAATTTTTTTAAGTTAGTTTGTAATTGTATATATTCGTTGTTAATATTTTATTCAATGTGTTTTATAGGTAATCATTAGTACATTATTAATGTTTTCATAAATTTGGTATTAAATTCATTTCAAATATGCATCCATTTATTTTCATTATTTAGTTTAATTTTTTAATATATTTAATTAATATTAAAAAAATTATTAATATTTCATTTATTGAAAAATATATTTTTTTAAATATTTTTAATTTATTATTTTATTTTAATATTATAATATCAAAAAAATATAGATGTTTTCATTTAAATATTTGTCTGTAAGATTCTGTCCAATATCAGATGCCTCATTCACATTTTAGGTACTTATTTACCCTTGTTTTTGTTATACATTGGTTGGGTTCTGTTTTGAGGTTTTTTTTGGGATAAAATGGAAAAGCATGGAAGCCCATGTGGCTACGCATAGTTGGATCATGGTTAAAAAACCCTCTAGTTTTCCTGAATGAAATATTGAACCCTTTTGGAGATAAATGAGATAGTACACTGGGGGTGCACATTTGGTACAAACAATGTGGCCCCCCAGTATACTCTCAAACAATGATGACATGTGTGGTGTTAACACAGTTTTTCATACTATGTTCCCCATAGGAGAAACAGTTTCCCCGTGATTAGGGTTGTAGGGATGAAAAAAATGGTTTGGAAAACATTGCACTTATACCCAGTAAACAATTTCCCCATGTTTTAAATCATACAATAATATTATTGAAATACGCGAACCCCTGGATTTTATTCCTAATCCTCCCAACTAGACCAAATATGATTTCAATTGGTTATGGAGGCTATTGGAAGGATTTCATTGCTCAAATAACCCCTTTCAGAGCGTATCGATGAACTTTTTGAATAATTCTACCCTACCTAGGATATGTGATATCTTTCCTTTTGGTTTTCTTTTCTATCTCCTTTATTTATCTTTTCTTTTGGTGGGTTTCTTTATTTTATTTTTAATGGGTTTAGATATAGTTCTAAATGGGTGTGTATTGTTGAATGTTGGTACCAGTATGTGATCTTATATATCTTTAATTTTTTTGTGACGTACAAATCAATATCTATTTTACTATTTTTGTTGGTAAAATATTTTTCAATGACCTTGAGTTTGGTGGTCTAATTTTCAATTCGTATAGATTTCATTATACTTTGGTGTATATAATTATAAAATTTTGATTTCAATATTGGGAAATTTCATTTGGAATTTAATTAATTATTTTATTCTTACCAATGAGATTATTAAATTGGTTGAATAATTGGATTGTTAAAAAAGGTTTATTAAATGAATTATGATATTTATGGAATAATGGGATTATGAATTTTGTTTGGAAAATGGGATTTGAAAATGGTTAATTAGTGGGATTAGAATATTTCATCAATGTTGGGATTATGAAATTGGTTGATAAATGATATAATGAAACATTATCCATGGTATGATATATTTGTCGATGATGTAAAAAATGGGTTGTGGGATATAAAAAATTTCTCAAAATACCACACAGCTACAGAATCTCTCTTTAGGATACCCATATGAATATTTATTTCTTATGATCACTCAGTTTTTGGTTAGGGACTACTACTCCGAATACTCATGTGCAGTCGACTACTACACAAGGCCCTCAATGAAGAATGTTGATTCAATATTAAATGTCTAATGAATCTCATTATATGATTAAATGTGATATCCATTTGGTAGATGGTTTATACTCTATGATGGGATAAGGTAAGTATTTTTTTATGGGTGGCATGGCGAACCTAGAGATGATGTGGTTAATAAACAAACAATTAAATGTCAAATATGGTATCTTTTTTCATTTTTAAATTACTCTTTATACTAATATATATACATTTATATAGTGGGTATCATTTTAGAGGGATTTAGTTGTGTCATAATGATATGTACTCACACCCTACTCATTCATCCTAATTGGTACCTAAATAAACATTTTGTTTGTAGGACATGATACAAGTAATAGCCCTATGATTGATGGATGAGTTATGATTTGGTATGAATCAAGGTTAAAGGAACCAAACATGATGGTTTATCATTCCTGTGAGTTTTTTAGTGTATAATTTTTTTTGTTTATATTTTAATTTTGACACTTAAAATTGGATTACATATCTATTACTTTGGATAATCGTCATTTTTCTATATTGTTGGATTATTTTGTGATGTCAGTCTTTATTGATTATGATATTATTATGGTAAATTCTTATTTATATTATGAAATTTTTTAATGGGTTACACTATTTTTATACATTTATAAATAGGTTATAGTCTCCCAAAGTTACATATTAGACCTTCATTTCTAGACGGTAGCCTCTAAAATACAAAAAGATTCACCTGACATCTTGTAACTATTTGGCTTCGGGCACAAACATGGTTTCCCAGGATGGGATGTTACAATGTGGTATTAGATGATTTTACTTTTTTTGTATCTAGATTACTATTTTGGAATGTTATACATAATACTAGGATGAGCCAAACCTTAATCATGAGCTCGTTCCAATGATTAGCTAACCCATATACATGGAAAAACCAAAGTACGCACTAAGGGATTATTTTTATTGAATTTTTCTAGTTTGGTTTCATTATATTTCACCTGGGGTGATTCAATATTTATGTGATATTATTATATTTTATTATATTAATCCTGGAACAATATATAATGGAACTAGAGTATATATAATTCATTCTAGGTACTCATGCTTTTATGTGGAATTCGTCATTTATGAACACAATACAAAGAATGTTTTGGGTAATTGATTATAATTTAGATACATATCCTTCTTTGAGTATTTTATAAATGAAATGATTTATAATTTAATATTAATAATTTAAATGATTTTTTTTTGAAAATTTAAATTTAAATTTTGGTTCATAATTGTATACCATGAAATATTGACGCGATTTACACTACATTATCTATTAATCAGCGTGGGGGTGGTTGAGGGTAGTGATGATGTGTTATTTTTGACCATGTGGTGGGGTATAGGGAATGACATGTTATGGATTTAAATGAACTCAACATTTAAAAATATGATAATTATGTGTTATTTTGGATGATATGTGTTTTTGGAATTATAGATACACGCTTTTTTGATAAAATTTGTTGACATGATGATAGGAGGACATGGCTAGAAAGGTTCCCCTATTTGTGGATTCATTGAATCTGATAGATCCGATTAAAGGATTCTGAGAGAAATTTTGTGAGAACATTGGAAGCATTAAGAATTTTATAGATATCACTGCATTGTAGGTTGTTCAAAATTTATCTGACCCAACATAGGATTTCCATCTATAGAACACTTATACTGTCAATAGAGTGGTTGGACCTAAGGCAGATGATTCCCATATTTTGTCTATAATGATTATCTTAGAACATTTATAGACTCAGTAGAGAAGATACTTGTGTTGGATACATATATTTTAAAGGGATCAATGTATAATTAGTAGGATATTTATATGTGGGATGATCATCTTCAATGTATAGTGTGGAAATACGTTCATGTGATAATCTTGGAGAACTTTTACCTGTATACGATAATGAAGGACAATATAGTGGGGTTTAAAAAATATGCCTAAGGTAGAATGTATCTTACATGATATGTCTATTCCTTCATTTATTTGTAATGATTTTTTATATATATGGTTGTTGATGAGGAATATATGGTGAAATGTTTTTTAGGATGGGAATAAATGAGGGATTCGTCCTAGGTTAAAATCATTAAATTAAATAAGATTACTGAAGTAGTTAATCATGGTATCATCTATATAAGGAACCTGAAAGAGGATTCCATTGGGATTTATGTCCTTTCTGTTGAATCACAAAGAGGTACGTCATTCAAGAGTAGGAATAATCACTCTATGAACATAAACTAGGTATATGGAAAATGGACTGACCAAAAATAAGGATTTATTACATAGAGGAAAAACTAAGTGTACCAACACCAATGTGGTATGTTTTTACACATTGGTATCAAATTTACATAACCACCATTGTATTTTTGAGTCTATGGAATGATTCTTATCTTATAAGGGTATTGTAGAAAACCCAAACCAATGGGTAATGATGTAGGATCCAAGAAGTGTCATAGTTCATGAAGACAGACTTCTATCTCAATCAAGTTGGGAAGGATGAGCTGTTTTAGCTATAAAGTTTGAGGAATTAGGAGTAGTTCTTCAAGTAAATATCACACATATCATTATAGTAATGCAGCTTTGTGGACTCAAACTTGTGAATATGGAAGAATTATAGGATAGTTGCATTCAATAAAGCCTCCACTTATGGATAGAGAGTCTAGGCCATAGATAGTCATAGGTACCATTTTGGTATATTGTATAATTTCAAGTTCTTTGTTTGATATCAGATAACATAATTATTTTATTTTATCCCAACTATTGAACATTTTATGTCTGATATGGGATCATATGAGCTGGATTATGATCAATGAAACACCATTAAGTGCACGAAAAAGGAAAATTTGTTTTTTAAGGGGTTTCTAATCATGTATTGGGATTATCATTTTCTTTGGGATCATTACACACATTACATGTTTTGTTGTTACTTTATTTTGGGTATGTAATGGATGGTATCATATCAATCCCAAATCAATTGTTAATAGAGGAGAGTGACCTTTGAATCTTATAAGAGTAATATTTATATCTATCTATGATATTGGGATATCTAGGCATGTTATAAAAGTATAGTATATCAGTATTTTGGGGACCTCACTAGCTTGGTTGGATGTCTTCTGTTGGATAGTTGAGTTGTGAAGCAAGATATCATTAGACCTATAGTTGAATTGTTCCATGGGCATATTTATTGAAGAATTCCTAGGGCTTCCACTTGAGATGGATGTGTTAGTATACAATATATCTCATAATAAAATAAAAAAGGAGATATTTCTCAAGATTATATGGAGTGACTAGAGAATTAGGAATATAACCATCAGGTGGAATTGTTTATAGATATGGGATTTATTATTTGGGGTACATCACCATGGGGTTCCCTAGTTTATTTTCTAAGAACGTTGATGTTACATTGATTTTGTGTACTGTTTACCAAATTCTAAACTAGATGACAGTGATGAACCAGAATCATCATCATTATATCTACATTCTCTTTGACGAGTTGAGAAGATTTTGTATTAAAAAAAGGAATTGTGATTGGTGTATCATCACTTGAGAGTTTGTACTGATATACCTCAAACATGTTTCAGAAGAAAGAATGTATTATATGAGATCACTATGATGTAGTTTTGGAGATGAATGTTGTAGTCATATTCATTTACATTATGAAATAAATCTTCCAATAATTCCATGATTATTTTGTGGTTGTATTTATAGATGACGACTCGTCATTCAAAAATACACATGACCATATTTCCAAAAATCATAACATATTATCAACTTATTAAGTATACTAATATAATACATGCTATATTCCAAGATATATACGATTCAATTATATATCAAAAATTTATACATCATGGGTAATATCATCTCAGAGGAAGTTGTTTATCTGGACCTAGAGAAAGAACATATTTTGGTTTCTTAGGAACCTCCCCAAAATGTTTCAAATATATGATACTTCACGGGGTTGGAATATTATTGATAGTGGTTCATCAATGAATTTTTACATTTTAAATCACCACTTTTAGTCTTGTCCATGAAGGGAATATTTTTAAATTGATTGTATCTTGTGACAATTCTTTTGATGAAAAGAAGATGAATTTGAATACTACATAAATTTTTATTTTACCCATGCAGGGTGAGGAGTATACAATGTTCAGGGATTTACCCAGTTTAGAAATAAGATCATTCTGGATTTAGGTAGACGAAGTTGTGTAATATGGGTCATGAATTTTTATGCCACATGAATCTAATTACACTACCCTTTATTTCTTTTTAGCTATTGTGGGTAATATCTTGAAGATTTGGTGGAATTACCATTTAGTTTAACTATTTGATTTGTGAATTAATTTTAAGACCATAAAGAATATATTTTTTCATCAAAAGTTTAATATACAGTAGAGGATGAGGGTTGAGTATATGTAGTTGCGTTATATTTTTCTATCCAATGCATTAGAGAGGGTAAATAGTGTTTCTGATGATTTGATAAGGAACACATATGATTTTGATGTTTAAAAGTCCATTTCTATGAGTAATATTGTAAATTATCTAGCTAAGATGCATATTTAGGTTCAGGATATCTTGGAGTATATGACCCTTGTATACTTAATCAATCAATACCGCACATATGATATTGATTAGGGAGAGATACTATGATGATATATATTGTATTTCCCTTAGTTAAATAATTACTGGTGGGGATTCCCCCTACATTGGACTATTTATGAAGATGAGATCATCTATATATGGAACCATGTTGTTGTTGTTCTTCAAAAAATTCATGTGGACCTAATGTGTGTGTTTCATTCCTCAATGTTGGTTGAACGCAGTGGATTGACCAATAATTACAATTGCTTTCGTCAATAATATTGGAGGTCGAGCATAAATATTGAGAACACAAGTTTTGTGACATGTTTCTAAATCTGTCATTATGTGAATGTTGTACACCAATGACCTAGTTGTTTTTTACAGCCTCTTACCATTCCATAATGTATGTGGGATGATTATTCTAGGGTTTATGTGGTGGGAAATACATTGTTTTTTTAATGTCTATATATGGGTTCTTATGGAATGATTGATAAAATTATCTCATTTCATGCCAATATAGGAGACTATAATTGTCGAGTAGTTCTGTGAGATGTACATTTGTGAGATACTCCATTTGTATGGGGTACCAAATAGTATTATTTCATATCATTATTTACACATAACATCATGATTCTAAAAAAGGATTATTGAATTAATTGGGTGCACATGTTTTTTTGAGTATGTCTTTCCACCTACAGGCTAATTTGAATTCAAAATGTACTATTTAGGTGCAAGAGGATATGTTGCAAGAAAATTTCTTCGATATTGCTATGTTTTGGGAGTATCATATAGTCCTTTTAAGTCATCTTTTAAAAATTTTATTTTTTGACTCTTCAAATGGAACTATATGAGGATATTTATTATAGACCATTCAAATCACATCTAGATTAAATGGAGGTAGGTGGGTTTGAGTTGCTAAGACCGAGTCTCATGTATGAAACATCAGATCAAGTGAAATATTTTTGGAAATATAGGGAAATTAATTTGAGTATGTAGAAATCATATTCTTATCAGCATCATCAATCCTTTGATATTTTAGTGGTTGATCATGTATTCCTTTATATTTTTTTCTAAATTGGCTCATCATTTTATTTATTTGTATGGAATGGTGGTTCTAGGTTGGTTAGATGTTTTGGGATTGTGGACGGGATCACACTAGTGGGATACTAATTATATCATTCCATGAGGTATAGATCAAGGAATGATGTATTCCACATGACACATCATCGATAGTATCACCATGGTCATTCTCATGTGCTCGAAATTGCTGATTTTGAGCATTAGGGTGATTCTTCTTTTGGGTAGAATCTGATTCGTATTGTGGATTACTGTAGAAAACTATTGATATGAATTATTGTTCTTTTAGTCCATGTTTTGTGGAAAATGGAGCTATTTAGGATGATAAATGGGTGATTGAAGAATATACGTAGGCTTTAGGGATTGATATTTTTTTCTTCGAATTTAATATACACTTGGGAGTACAACTCATGGATGAGTTGTTATATGTTGGGCCGATTGTAATATCTCTGACATTCTGGAGATGACTTGTGATCATTTTAGGTACTTTTTACTCTTTTAATAATTTTTTTTGTAAGGTTTTCTGGGTTTATGTCAAGTAAAATTAAATAAATGTTGAATCTCATTGTGTTGTTCCCGACTGATGAAATGTTAGTGACAACCATGTGGTTTTCCCCCTGAAATTGCATGCCCATTTTTTGATCCACATGAGTTAGAGCACGGTTAGTGGAAAATTTAAATGAACCGTGCTGTATACCACCCCAAACCATACAATATCACAGAATGGGGAATTTTAATATGGCCGCATGGTTTTTTAAAACGTCAGCCACTTAATAGAAATAGTTTACCCTATTTATTGGGGGTTTAATGTTATGTTGTATTTTTTTGAAAATCGTGCGGCTGCACCTAAAAATCCTTAAGGGCATGTTTTAAACCCCTATATTTTTTTAAAAAATCCCCAAACCAAGGGCTATTTTTTATAATCCTCTAATCAAAACATATTATGGTTTCCCTTTGAGTTAGAGGCTCTCAGAAGGATTTTGTGTCTCCATAAACCCATTATGGTCTGAATCAATGATCTGGTGAATGGATTCTACCTGACATCCTATATGTGATCTCTTTTGGGTTTTTTCTTTATAACTCTTATAACTCTATCATATTTTTGAGGGTTTATTTCATTCATTGTAAATTGGTTTAGATCTTGTTTTTGATAGAAGTGTTTTTTTGGATCATGGTCCTTGGTTTTGATTGTAAAACTCATCCGTCATTATGAATTGATCATTTAACATCAAATTGGGGGATTTGGTTTGGGGATTTTTTATAAAACCTCATGATATTTTGGAGTGTCTCTTCAAAAATTTAATATCTTTGATAGTTAATTCTTCACACAACATTGAAATTAAAAATAGAATATATTATAAAATATTATCGTGGTATTAATAATGTGACAATTATGAATAGTTGTATAACAAACAGAATAGAAACATAAAATATTAATGTATATATATGATTTAGGTATATTATAAATTTAAATATATTATATTTATATAATGTAATAATAAAAAAAATAAAAAAATAAAGAATTATCTTTTTTATTTTTTAAAGAAAATTTTTAAATCAATTTTTTTTAATTATAACAATTATTTAAAAAAATATTATTTTGATGAAATAGATAAATAAAATAATATCTTTTTTTCTAGTATTATATAATAATTTTATGAAACTATGATTAATTTTTCAATGTTTAATAAATTCATTAATAATTTTGAAATAAGTATTTTTTGAGTAAATGGTGATTTTATTTAAAAATTAAATATACATATATAAAAAATTATTTTCATAAAATGGAGTTAGTTTTTAAAAACTACAGATATAAAAATAGATAAAGTAAATTTTTGGGAATTTTCTAAAATAGTTGAAATTTTGGCAAATAGTGAAAGACAATAATTTATAGTATTTTTTTATTACATGATTTTTTGAGTCATATATGATGTATGGATGCTTTAATCCCATAATATAAAAATAGGGTTCATTATTTTAATATATTTAGTGATAATTAATAATCTATTCATTTTCCTGAGCCAAAATAATATATAATTGAATAAAATATTAAAAAAACACACATCTCATACACTAAGAATACCACCTCTCACCGCCTCTTCTCCTAACCCACCCAAATCATTGAATAATGATTATATTACACCTATTTCCTCTCAAAAACATCTCCCCCACATTTTCTCTTTCTTTTATCATCAAAATAAAATTTTTACTTTCATTAATTATGTTTTCACGAGAAGAATACAACATGAAAATCACCTTTAATTCTTCCAATTTTCTTTAAAAAATTTTAATTTATTATTCATTCGTTACTTAATCTATATGAAAATTCATGAAAACTACTCTATAGTATATATACGATAATCTTTATTATATAATGGAATACAAATTTTCAATTTTATTTTCTCCCCCTTTTATTTTTAAATATTAAAACATCTTATATGAGGTGCCGATTTACCGCCTTCATGGATGATGTGTTTTCAGTTTTTATGCTATAAAGGGTGGTCTGGAAATGTTTTTACAGATAAACCATAATATAATATATGTAATTAAACTATTTTAATAATATATAATTAGTATATTAATTAACAATAAAAAACTAGTGTGTGGTGATCAAAAAAGACCAAAATAATCCAAATGGTTATCACTAATTTTTTCTCTAACTATTCATCCTCATACAAAATAAAAATGATTTATATAATAAATTAATTTTACTTATGGTCATTAATAAAATATAATTTCAATTAAGGGATATACATTCCATTTTCCAAATCATTATGACATCTATACAGGTGAATCAATTAATAATAAAAGGGAAAGAACACCCTAAAATTATAGAATTAAATATTATAACACATAGGAATGACCATAAATAAATATAAAAAAATTATAATAAATAATTTTCAAGCTAAATATGTTATATATTAAAGTATTAATTAATGTAATCTAATTTTCTAGTATATTAACTACATTTTTAGAACACTTTTTGAAGATAAGATAAGGGATTCAACCCTAATCTACAATGTTTCCTTCAAGTTACGCTTTCCATCTCTTAAGCGAAATGTATTTACACTTTTATTTTAATATTTTTATTAAGAATATTGTGAATATTTTCCTAACTAATGTATCCAAATTAGTTCATATTTCATTTTTGGTTAAATACATTACATATATGGTTTCCATCTTCAATTGGAACCAAAAAGTATGGTAAATTAAACGAAACATACCAATTTATCATCCCTTTTCCTGTACACACCAAAAAAAATTTTAAGACACAAATATTTTTATAAAATAAAAATTTTTCTCCTAAAATACTATTTTATTTCCTTTATAGTTTTAGGTAAACAATCAATCCTTGTCCTTTTTAAGTCCTCCTTAGTATTTTCCCTTAAAATTCACTAAAGCGGCTAGTTTCTAATGTTTCTAAAACGCTATTATTACATATTTTCACATAAAATGAGAATAATTAATGTCTAATATATAATTTCATTGTCCCTCCCTTTTCTTTTCTAGGATATATATATTTATTGTCAAATATTATGAAAAATAACATTTATTATTGATGAAAACTTTTTTACAAAGAAAACAAGGTTTTTCTCTAAATAATTCCTCTATTATTTTGTTAGATATTTTTTATCTATCTATAAAACTCTATCGAATCTTATTTTAAATTTATATTTATCATTTATGTTATTATAAACCCTATTTTACAAAAAAAAAATTGATCATTTTGATTGTGGATGTGTTATTTTCATTACATTCACCAAATTACTCCGAATTGATAGTGAATTTTTTTACTAATTGGGGAATGTAATTTGAATTTCATATTTATATGTTATCATGCTTCACCTAATTCATATTGGGAATGAATTATAATTTTTAAGTGATATTTTGGTTCTTCTATATCCCCTATATGCATTGGTAGGTCACATGAAACAAACAAGATTGTGTTGTTACCAATATACATATGGTGTATTGGCGAAAGGCAAGAAAGTATTATTGTGATGTATAACAATATGCATAGCTGAATTATGATACTAATAATTTTTAATGAATATTATTATATGAAAAGTATAATATTGATGGTTAATTCTCATTCACTTATAATTATTTATATTAAATTATATATTTAATCAGCTAATATTCTGTCCATGTTAGTCTCATGTTTATGTTTAAAGGAATTTGTTTTTTGTTATTAAACATTTTTTATTTTTTATTTTTATATATGTTAGCTTCCACTATTTTACATACCCTTACTAAGCATATTATGTCAATAATTTATGATATTTTATTTTTCCCTAGGCTTCAATTATGAAAAATATAAATGACTTCCAAAGATAACTTAAGAGATTATGGGTGTTTTTAATGGAGATACTATGTTGTATTTCATTTAATGTTGTTAGCTAATATTTATTTTTGTATTCAGAATTACCAATCTAATAAACTATTTTTTCCTTTGGGATAGAAACATTTATTCATATTATCGATGTAATGAAATAAGGCATTGTATCTAATATATAGGGATAAAGGTCTTTATAGTTTGTATCAAAAAATATTTATTAGAGATCTTGGAGACTTGATTTGGAAAGCATATATTAGGAATATGACCCTAAAAATAATTAGAGGATACCCAAAAAATAAAATCATGTATTTTAGATAAGGTAGATATTACATGGGACTTCATAAAAATACATACAAATATGGATACCTCATGTTCACTTTGTTATTTAATATCCGTACATATGTTAAAAAAACTCTATAAAGGTGCTTGGGGCCTGGCTCTTCCAAACCTATTATAGGACATTGAGAAATATTGAGCCAATAATTTGAAACACTTTCGCGATATTCATTGGATAATTCTATTTTTCTATAAAACCAATGAATAATGTTCTAAATGTTGAAATATCCCCAATAAAACTATAATTATGATTATGAAATTATTTGTGGATAAATTTCTCTATTTCTGTAAAGAGTTACTAGTTAAAAATTATGCATTATGATTCATAATATAATTTATTATATTCCATTGTTGAAAAAGTAACTTTTTGGAAGGAAGATAAACCATATAAACACATGAAATATTGTTTGGAATTTCCATTTTATTAAAGATATTGATGTTGGAGAAGGAGATGCAAATATAGATAAGAAACTTATAACAATAATAAGATAGATAACTTGAGTTATGAATAGTGAACATACACATATAGAGCATCCTAATACACAACATGGATTAAAAATGTTAGAACACTTAATGATACAATAACTACCATCATTAAATAGGACTAAAACAATATTTGTAGGTGAGTAGTGGATACGTTCCTCATAGAAGATATTTCACGCATTAGGATGTAATGAAAGGGGGAATGATGTCATGAAAATGTACCATCTATCATGAGATACATATCAAGGGTGGTCATTAATTCTAAACATGAATTATGATTAAGAAATAGATAACATTTAATAGAATCCTTTGAGGTGTCTTTTCATTGAAAAATAATTCCCTCATGAATAGTCAGCATTTGGAGAAACTATTATTGAATATGAGGAAAAAGGGGAATGATATGGTTAACTATGAAGACAAAATTACAAGGTTATAATGTTATTATATTGATAAAATATTCAATCCAAAGATTCATATTTATCTATTTATTGATGGTTTAATACCATTCCTCAGTAGAAAACTATTCCCCAAAACATTTCTCATTATATAATGATACAATCTGATGTTCTATCAATATATAAATTATATTATAGATGTGTTATTAATTTAATGAATAGAAAAATAATTAAGAGTGATGATGAACACTATGAAAAAGAAATATAGAAAATGGTAAGAAGGGAATAGTGGAATTTACAACCGGCAATAACTTTAGGAAGATACACCATGATATTTATCTAAAGGTAATGGGATTGTTTTTTCACATGTGGAGAAAAAACACACAAAGAACATCATTTTGAGGAAATGAAATAAACAACCGATGTTATATGGTATAATTTTAATGTTATAAGACATCATGGAAATGATTATCCTAATAATCAAGTATATATTCCTCAGAAAACGCTAAGGGGTCAAGGGAAAGATAATAAGATCCCAAAAACCGTGGTTGAAATTCTAAATGATGCGGTGGAAGGTTGTCACACCCTAACTTCACACAATGATAATGAATTTAATTTTAACCTTTATCTAATAATTTTTTTGAACTAATTTTTTTTTCGATGTGCATACAAGACCCAGCATGAGTTATTACATTTTGATGATAAATGAATGTTCTGGCTTGGTAGTGTCTAGCGCACGGGCATGGAACTGGCAAAGCTGTATGGATTCGTCAGATGTTCGTGCGACCTACCCGGGGCATGGGTATTCAATTAATTAATGAGTGAATAATACTTTAACCACAAAATAAAATATGAAAAATAATTACTAATTTATGAATTATTTTAATATTTTTAATATTTTTATTATTGGGGATTATTCCTATACTTATTATTTAAGTTAATATTTTAATTAGTTAGATAATATTTAACTATTATAAAGGTTATAAAATTTTCAACATGTCACTTTTATCATTGTTACTATTATTATTAATGTTTTATGATTTTAATGAGGCAATAATAATATTTTTTTAAGATATTGTTAAAATTTTATTTCACATCATGTGTTATTTACACTAATATTACCATTATTATTATTATTATCAATGACTATATTATTAAATTAGTTTGGAGTTTTATTTTTATGTTTTATTTTATCCATGGATTTATTTATCTTTTTTCTCCTACTCTACCCCCCTTATCTCCCAATATCTTGCACCCTTATCCTCCCCGCACGGATCCCCATTCTCCCTGGTAACCCTACTGTGCCACTGTATTTTCCCCCTCCTCCATCCTCTTCCTCGTCAGATCTCACTACCTCTCCTGGGCTGGCATCGCCCTGCCTCTATCCATTTTGCCTCACTCTGGCTTTCTGCCTTGCACCGGACCCTGATCTCCTTGCAACCTCACGCCGCCATCGCCTACCACAATGGAACCCCCTATTTTTGAAACCAAGCCACACTGCACCCTTACCTGGCCGCACCACACTCCTCATCGGATATCTACGACTCCCCCTTCCCAGCCGGATACCCTCCCCCCTTACCTGCCTCTCCTGTGACAAACTGAGTCAGTGTACCCTCTGGTACAGGAAACAGTGCACGCCACCCCACACCCTCACTCTCGCGCCACTCCACACAACCGCTTTCCACCTACCATTATCGACTGGATTTTCTAGTGTGGCTCACTTCTAGCCCCAATCCAACATGCTTGTCCAGCTTTCAACACCCTTTCTGTCGGGTTCAATTTAATTTTTTGTTGTGTGATTGGCATGCAGTTGATGTTTCACACTGAAATTTGGGGTTTCAACCCCCAAGGTCAGGGTTTCATGCATAATAGTTATTTAGGGTTTTATTTTTCTTGTTTTATAAATTTAGTAAGTTGTGTGATTAATCTATTTTTTGAGAATATGGTTTTTTTATTTAAATATTCTTTTCAAGTGTTTAGTAACATGTTTATGTGATATGAGTGTTTTGATTTTAAGAAATATTTTGTTGAGCCATTTTTTGTGTTTTTCTAAACATTACTGTTGTTTTATTCTATCACACAAGGGCTTCAAATTATGTTTTTACAGGTATGTGGTGTCTGTTTGGCTTCAAATGTAGTTTTTGGGTGGCCTTTTGCGTTCAAAGTCTTACGATATTGTTTGGAGGTGCTTCAGTATATTTTTGTGTGGTTTATTAAATCTTATAAAGTGTGTGGACAATTTGTAAGAAAATGTTTTAGTGTGTGTTTAATTATAAATAGGGAATTTGGAGTATGGTTTTCTTTTTTGAAGATTTTTTATATATCTTGGTAAAGTTTTATTAATTACTTAAATGTTTTATTATGTTTGGAGTGATGCGAATTGGCCTTGTGACATTTTTTCCATGAAAGGTGTATTTTTCATGTGTTTCTCTTAATTCATATTATTTTATGTGATGTAAAATTTTTAGTGGTGTTTCAATCCTTGGGTAGTAATTTATTTCTCTAGCATCGTTGTAGGGTGTTTTAATCATAGCGGTGTGGGTTTTGGTTTTCAATGACAAAGACCTATGAGTGTATACTTGGGTAAGCATGTATATATGCATATCCTCCTTGCGCATATTCCCTCATGGTGCAGGGAATCTGTATTGGGGTTAAAGGGTATATATATATATATGAAAATGTATATACATATAGGTGAAGTGGTATCAGATTTTCATCTTCAAGAGCAGCTGCATTTAGATAGAATGCATCAAGAGCCGAGTGGAGGACTTGGTTCCACCTTGAGGTTGGTCCTCCACTAAAATCACGTTTAAATTTAGAATTTATTAATTGCTTGATGTTTTATTAATTTTAATAAAAATAAAATAATATAAGATAATTAAAATTTAAATGATTATTTGGTGTAAAAATATTCATTTATTCTATACAGGACACTTGAAATATTTTCATGACGAGTAGACACCCAGTATTGAAATAATGACAGTTTGGACTTTAAATAAAATTCACGGAATCTCAAATGTAGTAATGGTTTTAAAGATAAATGAATTTTTTTGATCAGGTTTTTTGGATTTTCTTGAGAAATGATGCATTTCTTTAATGATGGTGAATGCCCGTTTGGCACTTTAATGAAATACATTATTGTGGAAAAACTCACTTTGGGGTTACTAAGGGGTGATCTTTGATGTGCATTGATTGCATGAGTTGTTTGTGATATTTGTGCATTGTGATTGGTTGATTTAAATTTTGTACACACCCCTTTTTATTGTATGTGATGTCATTAGAACCCGGCATAGTGAGTGAATCATCTATGAAATATTGCTGCACTAGTTTTGATTATGCACTGGCTAGTGGCCCCATATGAGGGGAATACTGAGTTATTTATTCTATGGGGATTGGGCCCCTCGGTTAGGCCATGCAAGGCTGTGCCGAGCGTTAGGGTGTTATGACGTCATCGAGTTAGAGCATTCTTTCTGGATGAGTCACACTTATAGTACATTCTGGATTGTTCACGATCTGCTAGGTTCGACCCATGTTTCCTTTAGTGTTTTTTTTCTATGTGGCAGACGATTGAGTGGTCGAGTTCGGTTGTTGGCCCCTATGTGCAACTTTTTCCATTACCCTTAGTGTGTGTTTTATGGTGTGTGCGGTATTCCTTTTAACTAACAACTGAAATTCGGATTTCAAAATTGATCACAAAAATGACTTAAAATGTAATTCACGTGTTTCTTTCAAACATTAAACAAGTTTTGAAATTAAGAAGGGAAATAGACTATTACTTTTTTTTGAAAATAAATGTGTGCATGGAAAATAATATTTTTTAGCATTTAGTTAAAAATTGGAATTAGTGAATTTATTTATTTTAAAAGTAGTGCATTATGAATAGATATCAGGCTAGCCTACTGAGTTTTAATACTCACACCTATTGTTCTTTTCTGTTTTTAGTTTTTGTGCAGGATGCAGCTTGGGTGTGTTCTCCTTGGGCGAAGTTTGGTCGCGAGTTCGAGAGTGACCCATGAGGTCACATTAAGATTGTGTTTGTCTCTTTCGGTTAGTTTTATTTTCATTTATTCTTCTTTAGTTTCTTTACCACCATTATTTATTTTAACTCTTCTCTACATTATTTCTATTTATTTATTTATTTATATATGGAAAATCATTCCCACAACCTCTATTAATGCCATGGCTCTTGTCTCCACCATAGGAGGATCGGGAACACCTCTCATGCCATGTTGCGGACCGGGTCGGGTGAGCGGTTTAGGGTCAAACATGGTTGGTTTGTGAAAAAATGGTATTAGAGAGAGGTTTTTAGGTAGTTTGGTGATTAGGTGGAATCAAGGGTTAGGTGCGGGAAGGACTTCATGAAGCCTTACCCAACCCAAGACTCGAGTTGCCACAAGTAGTCTGATATTTTAGTTTTTCTTTGGTTTGGTCTGTGTGGATGAGCGATGACCATGGAAGTGAGAAAGTGTTATGCAGTGGACTTGCATAGATTAGTGACCCATGTACAGCCCGAGTGTACAGTTCAAGATGCTTCTTGTGGTGAATGCTCGCTCGGAGCATGGTCTACTAATCCATGTTACCAGGTTGGCATAGCCACTATTCCCTTTTTTTGGATGTTTTGATGTGAGTTATTTTTGGTATTAGTGTTTACTGATGTGAGTGGATTTTAAATAAATGAAAATGGTTCATAATAAAATGTATTTTCTAAAGGGGAAAAAGTTATTTTGAAAAGTAAATTGTTTTCCTTTAATGGAATGTGTGGTATTAAAAAAAGGATGTGTTTGGGGATTTGTTTTGGGATCTCATTAACACTATTTAGAATGAGAATTGGAAAATGTCTTGGAATTTGGAAAGTTATTGCATTGATGATAAGTGACTTTTTCAAAAATTGGTTGGGAATTTGTGCTTTAGGTTGAATGATTTATTTTGGAAATGAGAAGTGTCTTGTGTTGACCCTTGGTATTCCAATTAGGGATCACATATATAGTGGTGCGCATGTGGAACAAGGATTATTGGTGGTATGTGTGGATGGGTGCATGATCTAGCACAATGGTTTGTGTATATGCATGACTTAATGATATACAAATGGCAGGTACTAAAGTTGTTTTTATTTCTGGAAAATGTTTTTAGAAAAGGTAATTTAGATATTTTTAAAGGTAAGATATTTTTTAGTGTTGTCTTATAGTGTTTGGAATTCTTTTCGTTGGCTCCTAGCTTTGAAATATTCAATTTTGGTTGGAATAGTGGTTTTAGTATGAGATTTAGATTGTTATTGAGGTGTGTACTTTTGATTTACGATGAATTTTGATTCATATTTGTGCCTCTTGTTTTTGAGTATGCCACCTAGAAAAGTCCCAGAGGGTTCTAGTGAGTCTCTTCTAGTTGTGGTTTCTACCCAGAGTCTTAGCAGAGTGGTAGAATTGAATTGTTTTCGGTTTTTGTCCATCTTCCTTGGTGATCGTTATGTATCGATGGTAGCGGGCTGGCATTGTGAAATCATTAGTGTTTTTAGGTTATTGGAAACTCCCAATGTAATGTGAGTCCATGCTGGTTCAAGTTCTTTTGAAGGATCAACTTTGGATTGATAAAATAAGATGATCCCAATGTTCTTACATGATGGAATGTCTTGGAAGGTGTTTAATAGAACTATCGTCCGATAGTTTATACCTAAGGAAGTGAAGGTGAGGAAAGTGTCATAGCTCTTGAGTGTATAATGAAACCAATAGACAGTAAAGGCTTACGTCGATCATTTCAAGGGGTTGTTTCCTTTTTCTCCATAGGTAGTGTCATGAAATTAGTTAATGTTCTCTTGTGTGGGCTCATTTTCTAGGGTTCCAGGGCTGATTCTTTATGGTGTTTGGGAAGGTTACCCATCCGGTGAGGAGAGAAAACTAGAGGAACTTGTCTCATACAAGTATTCTAGTAAATTCCATCTTCTCTTAATCGGGCCACCCTCTTGTTTGTTCAAGATTGACCGGGTTGGGTACATTAAATTGCATTGTCATTATCCTTTGAAGGATTGTCTTCAGTTTGGCCATTTGGGGAAAAATGGAGAGGCTTTGTTAGTGGAAATGTTAGAAAGAGTCTCAACCATGTTAGATCCTAACTGTTGGGTAACATCTTCTTCAAGACATCAGAGCTCCAGCCACAGGTGTCAGAGTAAAGCCTTTCACGCAATCAGAAATCATTGGTTGTGGGTCACATTGGTCTAATTTTTCTCTCCGGTGCTGAAATAGGGATGGTATAAATTTCCTAATTCAAGATTCCTCATCTTTTAATGTTTCTAATTCCCTTAAAAGGCATAAATGTCTCAGTTCCTTATGGTATTTTTTGTTCTTTGAGTAACCCACTTTGGTTGTAAGAAGGCGCAGTGATCTCGTCTTCTAGTAATTCTAGTAGTTGTGCGTCCACAAATGTGATCCTCTTTGTTTTAGTACATGCTCGTTTTGGAGATACTCATCTCTTGTGAAAATGATGGGTCATGGTTAAGTTCTCTATTTTGTAGAATTATTTTGTGTGTTTTCTCATGTGTTAGTGGCTTCATGTTTGGGTTGGAATTTATTGTGTCAGTCTATACTGGTTGGATTAAGTTGTTCAGTTCTTAAATTTTGGGCAGACCCACCATAAATCTTGTCCTGCTTTTTTCAATGGTTGGTATGTGTAGATGTGTTGAACCTTGTTGGATGTTTTTTTGGTTGAATTTAGTATTTCCAAAGTTGTCCCGTGCTGTGATTCTAAATGTTGGATGTGCTAGTTAGGTTCTTATGGTGTGGATAACCCTCTTCATTTTCTGAGTTCTATTATCTTTTCAGTTTCCATTAATGTTATATGGGTGTGACTGATGGAGTGAAAATTCACACTGTGTATATGATTTTGTTGTCCTCGTTCAGTTTCAAAATTGATTTTGTTTCCTCGTTTGACTGAGTGACTTTCTATGGGTAGAAAGTGTCATGGTGGGGAGAATTGTCACACCCTTACTTCGCACATTGATAATGAATTTAATTTTTACCTTTATCTAATAATTTAGTTTGACCTAATTGTTTTGTCGAGGTTCTTGCTAGACCCAACTTGAATTTTTACACTATGATTATAAATGAGTTTTTTGGCTTGGTAGCGTTTAGCACGGGGGGAAAGGAACAGGAGATGCTGCATGGATTTGTCATATGTTTGTGCGACCTACCCGGTTCATGGGTAATCATTTAAATAACAAGTGAATAATACACTAAGTGCATAATAAAATATGAAAAATAAATAATTAATTTATGAATTGTTTTAATACTTTTATTATTGTTATTAGTGGTGATTATTTTAAACTTATTATTTCAGTTAATATCATAATTAGATAGATAATATTTAATTATTATAAAGGTTATAAAATTTTCACCATGTCACTTTTATTGTTGTTACTATTATTTTTAATTTTGTAATGATTTTAATGAGGCGATAATTAATTTTTTATGTTATTGTTATAATTTTTTTACATCATTTTCTACACTAATATTAACATTATTATTATTATTATCAATAACTATATTCTAAATTATATAAGAGTTTTATTTTAATGTTTTATTTTATCCATAATTTTATTTCATTTTTATTTTTATTTATATTTTTTTTCTCTGACTCTATCACCCTTCTCTCCCTCTCTCTTTCCCCCCTTCCTCCCTGTGTGGATCCCCGATCTCCCTAGAAACCCTACCGCGCCGCTATATTTTCCCCATACTCCATCCTCTTCCTCGTCGGATCGTGCTGCCTCTCCGGGACCAACGTCGCCCTGCCTCCATCCATCTTGCCTCACTCCGCCTTTCCGCCTTGCACTAGACCTCATTCTACTTGAAACCTCACACCGCCATCGCCTCCCGCAATGCCACCCCCTACTTGAGAAACCAAGATGCACCACACCCTTACCTAGACACACCACACTCCTCGCCGGATAACCGCGACTCCTCCTATCTTCCCAGCCGGATACCCTCACCCCCGTGCCTGCCTCTCCTTCGACGAACTGAGTCGACGCACCCTCCTGTCCTATAAGAAATGCATGCTTCCCCGCACCCTCTCTCTCACACTACTCCCCACAGCTGCTTGCGACCTACCCTTATCGGCCAGATTTTCTAGTGCAACTCATTTCCGGCACCAATCCATATTACTCGTTCAGCTTTCTGCAACCTTTCCATAGGGATCAATTGTATTTGTTGTTGAGTGATTGGCATGCAGTTGATGTTTCGCACTGAAATTTGGGGTTTCAATACTCAAGGTAAAGGTTTCATGCATAATCATTATTTGGGGTTTTATTTTTATTGTTTAATCAATTTATTATGTTGTGTGATTAATCATCTTTGTGCGAATGTGGTTTTTCTTGATGTTTAAATATAATTTCGAAGTGTTTAGAAACATGTTTATGTGATATGAGTGATTTGATTTTAATAAAACTTTTTTTGAGCCATTTGTTGTGTTTTTATAAACTTTGATGTAGTTTTGTTATGTCATGCAAGGGCTGCGAGTTAGGTTTTGACATGTATGTGGTGTGTGTTTGGCCCCAAAAAGGGTTTTTATTTGGTCTTTATTCATCAATGTCTTGGGATATTGTTTGGAGTCGCTTCAGAATATTTTTATGTGTTTCATTGAATATTATAATGTGTGTGCACCATGTGTAGGAAAATTTTTTAGTGTGTGTTTAATTTTAAAGAGGGACATTGGAGTATGTTTTTCTTCATTGAAACTTTGTTATATAACTTGGAAATGTTTCATTAATTACGTAAAGGTTTTATTAAGTTGGGAGTGATGTGAATTGGCCTTGTGACATGTTTTCCATGAAAGGTGTATTTTTATTTTGTTTCTCTTAATTCATAATATTTTATGGGAAGTGAAATTGATTTATTGTTGTTTGAAGCCTTGGGTAGTTATTGGTTTCTATTGCATCGTTGTAGGGTGTTTTTATCATCATGGTCTGGGATTTGGTCGTCAGTGATAATGACCTTTGGGTATATACATTGGTAAGCATGTATATATGTATATCCTCCTTGCACATATTCCATCATGGTGTGAGGAATGTGTATTGGGGTTAATGGGTGTATATATATATATATGAAAATGTATATGCGTATAGGTGAAACGGTTTCATATTTTCATCTTTAAGAGAAACTGCTTTTAGTTAGAAAGTGTCCAGAGCTGAGTGGACGACTTGCTTCTACCTTTTGGTAGGTCCCCCACTACACTCACCTTTAAATTTAAAATTTATTAATTGCTTGATGTTTTATTAATTTTAATAAATAGAAAATAATATAAGATAATTAATTTTTAAATGATTATTTTGTGTAAAAAGGGCCGTTTATTTTATACACAAAACATAAAATATTTTCATGATGAACTGACACCCAGTAGTGAAAGAATGCAAGTTTGGCCTTTAAACATAATTCACCGAATCTCAAATGTGGTTCTGGTTTTAATGATAAATGATTTCTTCTGAACAAGTGTTTTGGGTTTTCTTGAGAAAAGAGGTTTTTTATATTGTTGGTGAAGGCCCGTTTGGCACTTTAATAAAATAAATTATTTTGGAAAAACACACATTGGTGTTACTAAGGGGTGATCTTTGGTGTCTGTTGATTGTGTGAGTTGTGTGTGTTTTTTGTGCATTATGACTTAATGATTTACATTGTGGATGCACCCCTTTTTATTGTATTTGTTGAAATGGGAACCTGGCATAGTGAGTGAATCTTCTGAGACTGATTGCTACACTAGTTTAGAAAACGCACTGGATAGTGGCCCCATAGAAGGGGAATACAGAGTTATAGTTTCTATGGGGATTGGGCCCCTTGGTTAGGCCATGCAGGGTTGTGTCGAGCATTAGGGCGTTATGATGTCATTGAGTTTGAGCATGCTTTTAGGATGAGTCAAATGTATAGTATGTTCTGGATTGTTCACGATCTCCTAGGTTCGACCCATGTTTTCTTTAGTGTTTGTTTGTATGTGGTAGACGATTGAGAGGTCTAGTTCGGTTGTGGGAACATGTGTGCTACTTCTTCCATTTCCCTTAGTGTGGGATGTACGTTTTGTGTGGTTTTTATTTTTTACTAACAACTAAAATTATGATTTCTAAATTGTTCACAATAATGTCTTAAAATGTAATGCACCAGTTTCTTTCTAACATTAAACTTGTATTTAAAAAATTAACGACAATGGAATATTAATTGTTTTGAAAAAGAATGTGTGTGCGGAAACTAATATTTTATATTATTTAGTTCACACCTGGAATTTTTAAAATTATTCATTTTAAAGGAAGTGCATTGGGAATAGATATTGGGCTAGCCTACTGAGTTTTAATACTCACGGCTATAGTTCTTTTCTATTTCTAGTATTTCTACTGGCTATAACTTGGGTGCGTTTTCCATGGGTGATGTTTGGTCATGAGTTGCAGAGTGACCCGTGAGGTCACACAGAGATAATGGTTGTCTCTCTCGGTTAGTTTTATTTTCTTTTATTCTGGTTTAGTTTCTTTACCTGGTTTATTTATTTTTGCATAGCTCTGCATTATTTCTGTTTATTTATTTATTTAAGTGGTAAAAATCATTCCCACATCCTCGATTGATGCAGTGTCACTTGTAGCCAGCCCAGGAGGATTGAGAACGCCTCTCGGGCCATGTTGAGGATGGCTCGGGTGATCAGTTCAGGGTCGACTCGGGTTGGTTCGTGACAAAATGGTATTAGAGGGAGGTTGTCAGGTTTTTTTGGTGATTAGAAGTGTTGGGACTCGAGAGGTAGGTGCGGGAATGACATCATGAACCCTTACCCATCTCGAGACTCGAGTTTCCAAGGGTAGTCTTGGAATTGAGGTTTTCTTTGGCTTTGTCTGTCTCCATGAGGGATGACCAAGGAAGTGAGCCAGTGTTACGCAGTGGACCTGCATGGAATAGAGACCCATGTACAGCCCGAGCGAATGGTTCAAGATACTTTTTGTGGTGGATACTCGCTCAGATCATGATCTGCCAATCCTTATTACCGGGTTGGCATAACCACTAGTCATTTATTTTTGGATGTTTTGATGTGTGTAATGTTTGGGATTTGTTTTGACTGACTTGATATTATTTAAAAAAAAGAAAAATGGTTTAAAAGAAAATGTTTTTTCCAATGGGGAAAAGGTGATTTTGAAATTTAAATTGTTTTCTTTTAATGGAATGTGTGGTGTTAAAAAAAGAGACGTGTTTTTTGAGCTGTTATGGGATCTCATTGACACTTTTTGGAATGAGAATTAGAAAATATATTAGAATTTGGAATGGTATTTCTTCAATGATAAGTGAATTTTTCAAAAATAGGTGTGGAATTTAGGATTTATGCCAAATGATCTATTTTGGAAATGAGATGTGTCTTTATTTGACCCTTGGTATACACTTCAGGGATCTAATATATAGTGGCACACATGTGGCACAAGGATGATTGGTGTTATGTGTGGATGTGTGCAAGACCTAGAATAGTGGTATTTGTATAGGCGAGAGTTCATGGGATACCATGGTCGGGTACTAATGGTGTTTTGCTTCTTGGAAAATTGTTCACAAAAAGGTAATTTAAATATTTTGAAAGGTAAGAAATTGTTTATTGTTGTGTTCTCGTGTTTTGATTTCCTTTTCGTGGGCACCTAGCTTTGACATATTCAATTGTGGTTGGATTAGTGGTTTGAGTTTGAGCTTTAGTTTGTGATTGAGGTGTGTAATTTTGATTCGGATTTGTGCCTATTTTTTTGAGTATGCCGCCCAAAAAAGTTCCAGAGGGTTCTAGTGAGACTCTTCTAGTTGTTGTTTCTACCCAGACTCTTAGTGGAGTGGTGGAATTGAATTCTTTTCGGTTTTTGTCTGTCATCCATGGTGATCATGATATCTCAAAGGTAGCGGATGGGCATGGTGAAATAATTGGTGTTTTTAGGTTATTGGAAACACTCAAAGTAATGAGAGTCCATGCTAGTTTATGTTCGTTTGAAGGTTCAACATTTGATTGAGAGAGGAAGATGATCCCAAAGTCATTACATGATGGCATGTCTAGGATGGGGTTTAAGACCACTCTCGTCTGATGTTTTATACCTGAGGATGTGAAAGTGAGGAAAGTGGCATAGCTCATGCATGTCCAATGAAGCCAATAGAATGTAATGGCTTACGTCTGGAATTTCGAGGGGTTGATTCCCTTTACTTCGGAGGTAGCGTCGCGGAATCAGTTAAATTCTTCTTGTGTGGGGTCTTTGTCCAGGGTTCTAGGACTAAATCATTATGGTGTTCGGGAAGGTTTCCCATCTAGTAAGGGGATAAAACCAGAGGAACCTGTCTCATACAAGTCTTCTGGTGAATTCCATCTTTTCTTAGTCGGCCCACCCTCTTGTTTGGTTCATCTGTGACTGGGATAGGTTCCTTAAATTTCCTTCTCATTATCCTCTGAAGTCTTGTCTTCGGTTTGGCCGTTTGGGGAAACTTGGAGAGCCTTCACTAGTGGCAACGTTAGAAAGACTCTCGACCAGAAGATGTTAGCTACTAACTGTGGGGTAGCAGATGCTTCCAGAAATCAGTGCTCCAGCCACAGGTCTCGGAGTGATGCCTTTCACGCAGTCAAGAATCATTGGGTGTGGGTAACATTGGTCTAACTTTTGTCTTATATGCGGAAATATGGACGATGTTAATTTCACAGTTAAAGATTCCTCGTCTTTGAAGGTTCTACTTTGCTGTGAGAGGCATACAGGTCTCAGTTCCTCATGGTGTTTTTTTAAATTTCCCACTTTGGTTGAAAGAAGGCACGGTGATCTCATCTTCTTGTAATTCCAGTAGTTGTGCATCCTCAAATGTGATCCTCTTTGTTTTAGTACATTCTTTTTTTGTAGATACTGATCTATTGTGGAAATGACGAGTTATGGTTATGTTCACTATTTGGTAGAATTGTTATTTCGGTTTTCTCATGTGCTTGTGGCTTCTGGTTTGGGTTGGATGTTCTTGTGTCAGTCTATACTGGTTGGATTAAGCTGGTTAGTTCTTAAATAGTGGGGAGACCCACCATTAATCTTGTCGTGCCTTCTTCAAGGGTTTGTATGTGTAGAAGTTTTGGTCATTGTTGGCGGTTTTTTCATTGTTTCAAGTTAGTATTTCCAATGTTGTCCCATGCTGCGAGTCTCAATGTTTGTTGTGCTAGTTAGGTTTTTGTGGTGGGGAGAACCCTCCTCATTTCCTGATTTCTATTCTCCTTTTAGTTTTCCTTAACGTTATTTGGGTGTGACTGATAGAGTGAAAATTCACACTTCTTTCATGATTTTTTTGGCCATGTTCAGTTTCAAACTCGAGTTTGTTTCTTCATTTGACTGAGTGACTTTCTGGGGGAAGAAAGTGTCATAATATGGGGAATTGTCACACCCTGACTTCACACATCGATAATGAATTTAATTTTTACCTTTATCAAAAAAAATTTTTTGACTTAAATGTTTTGTCGAGGTGCATGCCAAACCCGTCTTGAGTTTCTGTGTTTTGATGATAAATGAGTCTTTTGGCATTATAGTGTCTAGAGCGCGGTCAAGGAACGGGAAAAGCAGCATGGCTTCATCAGATGTTCGTGCGACCTACCCGGTGCATGAGTAATCAATTAACTTTCAAGTGAATAATACATTAAGTGCAAAATAAAATAGGAAAAATGAATAATTAATTTATGAATTTTTTTAATATTTTTATTATTGTTATGATTGGGGATTATTCTTCTACTAATTATTTGAGTAAATATTTTAATTATTTAGATAATATTTAAATATTATAAAGGTTATAAAATTATCAATATGTCACTTTTATTGTTGTTACTATTATCATTAATTTTGATATGTTTTAATGAGGCAATTATTATAATGATTTTTATTTTATTGTTATAATTTTATTTTACATAATTTTTTTTACACTAATATTACCATTATTATTATTATTATCCATAACTATATTCTAAATTAGTATAGAGTTTTATTTTTATGTTTTATTTTACCCCTAATTTTATTTCATTTATATTTATCTTTATCTTTTTTTTCTCCTACTCTATCCCCCTTCTCTCCTCTCTCTTGCCCCCTTCCTCCCCGTACAGATCCCCTTTCAAATTGGAAACCCTAGCCCGCCGTTGTATTTTCCTAATGCTCCATACTCTTCCTCATCGGATTCCGCTACCTCTCCCTAACTAGCGTCTCCCTGCCTCCATTCATATTTCCTCACTACACATTTCTACCTTGAACCAGACCCCATTCTCCTTGCAACCTTGCAACGCAATCACCTGCCATAATGGCACCCCCTGCTTCTGAAACCATGTTGCATCGCACCCTTACATGGCCGCATCACACTCCTTTCCAAACAACTATGACTCCACCTTTCTTCCCGGCCGGATACCATCACCCCCTTGCCTGGCTCTCCTTCGATGAACCAAGTCGGCACACCCTCTTGTCCAGCAAGCAGTGCATGCCACCCCACACCCTCTCTCTTGTGCCACTCCCAACAGCCGCTTTCCACCTACCCTTCTTGGCCAGATTTTCTGGTGCAGCTCACTTCCGACACCAATCCATCTTGCTCGTCCAACTTTATTCACCATTTTCGTGGGGTTCAATTGAATTTTTTGTTGTGCGATTGGAGAAAATTTGAAGTTTTACAGTGACATTTGGGGGTTTGACACCGAAGGTAAGGGTTTCATGCATAATCTATATTTGGGGTATAATTATTCCTTTTTAATCAATTTAGTTTGTTTTGTCTTTAATCTTCATTGTGAGAATATGGTTTTTATTGATGTTTAAATATTATTTTGATGTGTATAGTAACTTTTTTATGTGATTTGAGTGTTTTCATTTTGTGAAAAGGATTGCTGAGCCATTTGTTGTGTTTTTAAAAACTTTCCCGTTGTTTTAGTATGTCGCGAAAGGGCTGTGAATTATGTTTTGACATGTATGTGGTGTGAATTTGGCCTCAAAAGGGGGTTTTGGGTGTTCTTTTGTGTTCATTGTCTTGGGATATTGTTTGGAGTTGCTTCAGAATATTTTTAATTTGTTTATTAAATCTTATAATGTGTGTGCACTATGCATAGGAAAATGTTTAATTGTGCATTTAATTTTAAAGAGGGATGATGGAGTATGTTTTTCTTTTTTGAAGCTTCGTTATATATGTTGGAAAAGTTTTATTAATTACGTAAATGTTTTATTAAGTTGGGAGTGATGATAATTGGACTTGTGACATGTTTTCCATGAAAGGTGTATTTATCATGTGTTACCTTTAATTAATATTATTTTAGGGGAAGTGAAATTGTTTTAGTGGTGTTTGATTCCTTGGGTAGTTATTGGTTTCTCTTGCCTCGTTGTATGGCATTTTTCTTATTGCAGTGTGGGTTTTAGTCATCAGTGACAAATAAATATGGGTATATACATGGGTAAGCATGTATATATGTATATCCTCCTTGCACATATTCCCTCATGGAGCGGGGAATATGTATTGGTGTTAAAAGGTATTTATATACATATATGAAAATGTATATGTGTATAGGTGAAGTAGTTTCGAATTTACATCTTCAAAAGTAGCTTCTTTTAGTTATAAGGCATCAAGAACCGAGTGGACGGCTTGGATCCACCATTAGGTAGGTCCCCCACTACACTCACCTTTAAATTTAGAAATTATTGATTTCATGATGTTTTAATAATTTTAATAAATAGAAAACAATATAGGATAATTAATTTTTAAATGATTATTTGGTGTAAAAAGAGTCGTTTATTTTATACACAACAATTGAAATATTTTCATGACGAGAAGACACCCATTAGTGAAAGAATTCTAGTTTGGCCTTTAATCATAATTCACAGAATCTCATGTGAAGTTCTGGTTTTAAAGATAAATGATTTCTTTTGAACAAGTGTTTGGGGTTTTCTTTAGAGACAAGGATTTTCATTAAATATTTTGAAGGCTCGTTTGGCACATTAATGAAATAAATTATTTTTTAAAACCTTACTTTGGGGTTACTAAGCAGTGATCTTTGGTGTGAGTTGATTGTGTGAGTTGAGTGTGATATTTTTTCATCGAGACTGATTGATATAACTTGTGGACGCACCATTTTTTATTGTATGTGTTGACATTGGAACCTGGTATAGTGAGTGAATATTTTGAGAACGATTGTTCCACTAGTTTTGATTACGCACTACCTAGTGGCCCAATAGAAGGGGAATACCATGTTATTGCTGCTATGGGGATTGGGCCCCTCAGATATGACATGTAGTTCAATGTCAAGCATTAGGGTGTTATGACGTCATTGAGTTAGATAATGCTTTCTATATTAGTCACATATATAGTACTTTCTGGATTGTTCACGATCTCCTAGGTTCGACCCATGTTTCCTTTAGTGTTTGTTTGTATGTGGCAGACGATTGAGAGGTCTATTTCGGTTGTTGGCCCCTGTGTGCCTCTTTTTCCGTTTCCCTCAGTGAGTGTTTCTTGTTGTGTGTGGTTTTCCTTTTTTCAAACAACTAAAATTTGGATTTCTAAATTTTTCACAAAAATGTCTTAAAATGTAATGCACTTGTTTCTTTCAAACATTAAACTTCTTATTATATTAATAAGGGCAATGGAATGTTACTTGTTTTGAAAATGAAATTGTGTGTGGAAACTAAATTTTTAAATCATTTAGTTCAAACCTAGAATTAATATATTTCTTTATTTTAAAGGTAGTGCATTGAGAATAGATATCAGGCTAGCCTACTAAGTTTTAATACTCACACATATAGTTCTTTTCTATTTTTAGTGTCTGTTCAGGCTACATCTTGGGTGCGTTCACGTTGGGTGACATTTGGCTGTGAGTTGGAGAGTGACTCACGAGGTCACAGAGAGATAGTGGTTGTCTAATTCGGTTAGTTTTATTTTATTTTATTCTTGTTTAGTTGCTTTACCTGGTTAATTTATTTTTTCACTGCTCCGCATTATTTCTATTTATTTATTTATTTATATGGGCAAAGTCGTTTCCACAGCCTCTATTGATGCCCTGGCGCTTATTGCCATCCCGAGAGGCTTGGGAACGCCTCTTGGGCCATGTTGCGGACCGGCTCGGGTGACCGGTTCAAGGCCGACCCAGGTTGGTTCATGAAAAAGGTACTTTTATATATACTCAAACATATAAAATCATTTGTTTGATTCTAGATCACTATATTATTTTATATATTCCCAATTTTTATATAATTTTATTAATTGTTTTTGATTTATTAATGGATTTTTCTGTCAAAAAACATAAGGGAAGTCTCATTGCAATAAATATGGGTCGGTTAGTCACCATTATGGCACATAAACATGGTTTAGTTGTTATCCATGTCATCATACCTATAATTTTCTTTTATATAATCCTTAGTATGAATTGGATTTCAAAATATTATGTGATAATATATTTTGAGAGGAAATAAATTACTATTGGTCGGGAAGATGTAGAATCCCATATCATTAGAGAAGAAACCTCATCATCTGATTAATATCTAGATCCACCTCCAGCAGCTCTACTAAATTAAATTTCTCTGGGGAAGATAAAACATCCTATATGGATGAGAAAATAAATATTCAAACTTAATATGTACCTATTGTGAAATAATACACTGATGTATTTGTAGATTATTTTACTCAACATCCTCTAGAGTAGAAAGTTGAGTTCTCTATTAATTAAATTCATTGTGCAGAACCTATATCAAAGACTTCATATATATTAGCCTCTGTGGAGTTAGTATAACTAAAGAAGAAACCTGAGTAAATTAGTTATAAAGTATTTATTCCCCTTAGTGACTTTCCGTGGGGAGCCCCTATTCTATTTTTCATGAAGAAAGATAGGTCCAAGGGGCTATGTATTGACTATATAGAAATAAATGTTATTTAAATGATGAAAAACTATCCCTTAACTTGCATTAATGTTTCAGTTGATAAACTTTAAAGAGATCAATATGTTTCATAGGATGACCTTCATTCCTGATATCATCATTTGTATGTAAAGAATGGCCATATTAGGAAGACAACATTTCCAACCAGATATGGAAATTATAAGATTACAATAGTTCCAATTGGAATAAATAATTAACATTATGTTTATATTGATTCTAGGAATATATTATTCAAGGATTTTCTTGATTAATGTTTTGGGGTATTTATTGATGATATCATTACATACTCCAAAAGCTACATTTCACATGAGAACAACTTTTTTATTTTTTTAATACTCTTATAAGAAAATACTTATATGGGATGTTTAGGAAGAGTGAAAATTGACTTCAAAAAGTTTGATTTCTTATCCATATTTCATCTTAGGATAGAATCTCAGTTGAACCTAAAAAGTCAAAGGATGTTCATGAATGGACTACACAAACAAACATAATTTTAGTGTGTAGTTTTATTTTTTTAGCATGTCACTATAGGCATCCTGTTTATAATTTTTTCACGATTAGCTAACCCATATACCATGATTACATGTATAGGGGTTAGGTTTATTTAGAAAAAGAAATGTGAATAACGATTTAAATAATTGGATAAGAGATTAGTGAATAATAAGATCTTGACTATAGCATCAGATAATGGTGGATTTATGATTTATAGTGATGCATAAAAAAAGCCCTATTTTATTCTGTATGCAGAATGATAGAGTTATTGATTATGCTTCATGTTAGATGAAAATCATTAACAGAATTATCCAACCTATGATATCTAGTTAGCATCTATAATCATTTCCTTGATAATATATAGACATTGTCTCTATGGTGAAAGATGTTAGATATCTAGAAATCAAAAGAGTTTGTTATATATTTTCTCATAAATATAAATTCAAATGAAAGAACAATGATGGATTGAGAAACTATATGATTATGATTGTTCAATAAAATACCACATAGGGAAGGGGAATATGGTAGCATATGCATAGTGGAAGAAGGAATATGTATTTCTGAACAATATGGGGATTGAAAAAGATCTTGTTTATATAAATCAATAACGATATAAATGGAAATTATCAAGGGAGTTGAAACATCACTACTTTTAAAATGGGTTTCAGACCATATCTATTATAATGGATTAATATTTCTCAGTCTAATGATAAGAATATTTAAAAACAATGCAACCACTTATTGGATATTTATAGGATTCATATATGAAGATGGTATTTTTAAATTGGGGATGATTCATTATGTACCCTATATACATGAGATAGAAAGAGAATTGTTAGATTATTCTCATATATTTCATTTCCTATAAGAGTCATGAAACCTATTGCAAATCCTACATGAAAATGGGAAGAAATTACTAGGTATTTTTTCACTGTATTACCAAATACTAGTAGAATTAATGATGCGATATGGGTAATTATTGATTGACTTAATAAATCCACAAAACTCCTAGAAATGAGGGATGATTTTCCAATATAACGTATTGCTAGAATCTATATCAATTCAGTTGTAATACGTTCTGAGGAACCTCATTCAATTTTTTCTGATCATGATCCTTGATTTACATTGAAACTCATGAAAATCAATCATAAATATTTAGTCAAAATCCTTCAATTTAGTACGGATTATAACCCTAAAACATAGGGGTAGTCTAAAGGAACAATTAAAACATTATAATTCATGTTGAGATCATGATAACATGACCTTCATGTTATGTGGATTCATTATTTACCCTCAATTGAGCTTTCATACAATAATAGTTTACATTAATTATTCAAACGGGACCATATAAATAATTTGATTGATAGAGTAGTTGTACACCAACTTATTTGGATGAAGTGGGTGAGAGAAAGCTCATAGGCCTAGAACATATGGAGGAAACAACTGTAAAGGTGATGACTATTCACTATATATAAAATCTTTGCAAAGTACTCAAATGATTTTTGAAAACAATCGAAGGAATTTTTTATAGTTTTCAGTGTAAGATCATGTATTTCTGAATATATCATCATGGAAAGGTGTTATAATATTTGGAAAGAAAGGGAAACTAATACACATGTATATTGGTCCATTTTATATACTTTATATAAATGATGTCACGATTTTTTATTTGGCACTTCCACTTATCCATTCTAAAGTACATGATATATTCCACATATCATTGTTATGGATGAGAATTCCAGACACAATGCTTGTCCCCACATATGAAAGAATACAATTGGAACATGATTTAACCTACTGTGAGTCACCTATCTAGTTTCTGGACACTAAATAATAGGTTTGAGGAATCTTATAAATCTATTGGTAATGGTACATAGGAAGTATAAGAATATTGAAGAGGTGACGTGGGAACCAAAAAAATTTATGATAAAGAAATACCCAAATATTTTTATGAGGTGTCATTCTAGAAATTACGAGGATGTAATTTTTTAAAGGAGGGTAAAATGTAACATTCCATAAACTTAGGGGTTTCTCTTATAAAATTTAATATCATTGATAGTTTATTTATCTCCTAGTATCGAGTTTAAAACTGTAATATACTATCAAATATTACCATTCAAATAGTAATGTGATCATTAGAAATAATAAATTAAACATAATAATAGTAACATCGTAGATAAATATATACATAAAATTTAGGTATCACAAGAATGAAAATATAACATATTTATATCAAAGAAAATGTAAATATATGTTTTAAATATCATAAATTTCATATTAGGGTTTTTGTGATGTATAAATGTGTATTAAAAATTTTATAATTAAAATAATTATTTAACATAAAAATTATTTTTTGAAATATATTAATACAATAATATTTATATACCATATAATTATAAGTTAATTTTATTAGACCTTAATTAATAATTTTAAGTATCATAAAATCAGTTATAATTTTTTAAAAAAATTATTGAGTAAATGATGATTTTATTTAGAAATTAATTTTCCCATTTCTCGATTTTTTTTCATATAATGGAGTTCATTTTGAATTATACATGGAAATTTATCATTAGGAATAATTTATGGGATTTTTCTAAAATAGTTGAATTTTGTGAATATTGAAATAAAATAATATACAATATTAAATACATATATGATTTATTTAGTAATAGATAATTTATAAATGATTTAATCTCATAATATTTAACTATATATAAATATTATAATATATATATTTATTTTTATTAGTCTATTCATATAACTGATTCTAAATAATAAAAAATAAATAAAATATTCAAATAACACAAATCTAGTATATTATAAATACCACCCCTCAACACCCCTTCTACACAGTCATCCAAATCATTTAATAATGATTATATTTTACCCTTCTCCACTGCTAAACATCTCCATTGTGTTTTAGTCATTCTGACATCCCCAAAATAGAAATGTAAATTTTCTTAGGGTGGTTCTCAAGGATAAGAATTACATAGGTGTATCCACTTTCATTCATTTAATTTTCATTCAATTTATTTTATTTGGTTATTCATTCCATTACACCAATATAAAAACAGTAATGATAACTAAAATAACTTAAATATTCCTGAATTTTTTATTATAATGGAATATCAACCAACAATTCTCTTTTCTTCCCTTTTTTATTCTAGAAATGAAAACATCGATTATTTGGTGACGATTAACATTTTTCGTGGATGAAGAGTTTTCATTTTTCTATTTCAACATTCAAATATTATCATAAAAACATTTTTATGGTTATAATAGTAATTAATATATATAATTAAAATTATTTAGTATTCTGGAGCTATTATATTAATAAATAATAAAAAACCAGCGCATGATGATTGTAAAATGAAAAAATAATAATCCAAATAGTCATCACTAGAATTTTATCTAATGATTCATCCACATACCATATAACCAGTTCACATATATAACCAGTTAATCTTCTATATATTCATTAATAACATATAATTTCAATATTATAAAACTATACCCATTTTATATGATCTTTTGTACATATATATAAGTGAACTAATCATGAAACCCCAGGAAAATAAAACTCTAGAACAACAAAATAAAATATTATAACTCATAAACAGAACAAAAGTATACTAAACAAAATTCTAAAAAATCTATTACATATTGAATTGGATCTTATTTAAATTATTAATTAATGAAATTCATTATCTAGAATATTAAGTTCACGGGGAGATAAATTTTGTTCATAAGGTATGTGATTATACTCAAATATCAATTTTTTCCTTCAGGTTATGCATTATCTTACTTTACACAATTATAATTATAAATTATTTTTATATAACATTTCTATGTTATATGTGAATGTAAAAAAATAATGTTTGTCTATCATTTAATATTTTTATGTGAGAAAATAGATGATTTATAAGGATTCCCTATTCAATTACTCATGATATCAAGGCATAATTAATGGGTACTTAAAAATTTCTCATACATTATCAATCATACTCAATAATATTTTACTGTTTTAGCGAATATTTAGTATTCTCCTTTTAAACACAATAAAGATACTCATTTTTAATGATTTTTAAATTATATTTCATATATTTTGACTTTAGATGGATATAATTTATGCATAAAATATAATTTTATTTTCCCAAAATTTTCATTTATATACGTGTTTATATTCTAATTTTATGAAAAATAAAAATAAATTTCTGAAATTTCTCCTCTTCAAAAAGATAAAAGGGTATTTTTTTTCAATAATTCCATTACAATTATATTAGATAATATTAATCTATTTCCACACCCTATATTTAATATTAATTTAAATTGGTATTGATCTATAATTATATTTTCTACCCTAATTTATTAAATTGTTTATGATCAGTTAGACTGTGGATGTGTTGTTCTAATACCATTCACCATATTATATAGAATGTTTAGTGATTATTTATAATGATTGGATAAATTTATTTAAATTTGGTATGTATATGTGATTTATGTTTATAACCATTAATATGAGAAATACATTATACTTATTATGTGATGGGTTAATCCCTCTATATCCCTTTGATTAATCAGTTGGTCTCATGGGACGGACTTGATTGGGGTTTTACCAACTTATGCATGATGTCTTTTTTGATGCCTTGATAGTATTTTTATGATGTCTGGAATTATCCATTTCATCATTATGAAATTATTAATTTATAATCCATGATATTATTTGACTTATACAATATCCATGGAAAAGTTTTATTATGTTTTGATTGTTTATATAGATTTACTTAGTAATCATATATTCCATCGATATAATGTGAAATTTTAAGTTTAAAGGAATACGTTTTTTGTAATTCAATACGACTTCTTATATATGTTTATTAATGTTATATTATTATATTTTCATACCCTTACTAAACATTTGATCTCAGACCTATATTAAGTATTATTCTACACCATGTTATGATTATGTATATTAAGAATGAGTTTTATGAATAACCATATATTTTATGTGTTTTATAATGGATTTATTATGTTTTATATCATCTCATGTTTTTATCTAATACTTTATTTTTTAACTAGTCTTCTAAAGATACTAAAATATTAATTCATTTGGAATGAAAACAGTTTTTAACAGTACAACTATAATAAAATAATGTACCGACTCTAAGCTGCGGGGGATTGGGAAATTCCAATTTTCATCAACAACATTGAGGTTTGTGGAATATATTTTTATTCCAAGGTTTTTAAATTTGTTTGAGTGTATTTATTTTTACATTTTAATTTACACATTGAGAAACTGAATTTTGAATTTAAAAACATTTTTTATTTTACTCATTGTAATTTTATATTTCTGGAATAATGGGACAACCAAATTGTTTGATTAATGGAAATATAATTTTTTTTGAATAATTGGATTATGAAATAGGATGATAAATAAGGTTATTAAATGAGTTAATTAATGGTAATATGAAATCAGTTGGATGATGTGATTTAGAAATTGGTTGAGAAATTAGATTATGAGATATGGCAACATGGTATGATATATTTGGGAAGATGTGATAAATGGGATTTGGGAAAGGGAATGCTACTCGAAATTCGTACGGGGTGCTCAAATACTGCTCTAATCCCCAAGAATTTATATTTATTTTTTATAATCAATATATTATAGGATAAGGACACCTTCTCAAACTACCCATGTAATTACAAACTTCTTCTATATTCACCCAATTAATTAAAAAGAATTCTATATAAAATGAAAAATGATTCCCATGATAGTGTAAAAGGTTTTATCCCTTTGTTAGAATGTTCATGAAATGGAATGGTATGTGGAAGTTATAATCGGTTTAGTTGTAACCCTGAACCAGGGAATTATGTGGTTAATTATTGAATAATTTATCATCAATTTGTTTTTGTTTTTATTTTTTTATATTATTATTTATATAAATTCATCCCCAATATTATATTGGATATTATTTTAGATTCTATTTTTAGAGTATTGTTATGTTATAATCACTACATATCTGAGCTACCTGATCGTTATTTGAATGAAGATGGTGTTTTCAAGATAGAATAAGGGAAAGAGATCTACGTTCGATGGTTGAGTTCGGATTTAGGTTAGAGCACGTATGAGAAAATAAGATAATATATTAGTACCCTCATTGGAGCTGTTAGTGTGTGTTTATGTTGGATTTACATTTGAAACATTACACATATATGGAATGAAATATCTACTTCATTGGTTTATACTGATTTATCTATGTTTTGGGATTATTATGTGATGTTTCCCTTTATTGATTATAGATTATTCACGATATTTTTTAATATCATTGAGATAATTTTTATTGGTTTTTGATGTTTTTATACTTCGATAAAGAGGTTATTATCTCCACATTTCCATATTAGACCCTCAATACTAGTCGATAGCCTCTAGAATACGAGGAGAAACAGTTGAGGTCATGTCACTAATTAGATTGGGGAACCAACATGTGGAAACAGGGAAGGGATGTTACATATTATTTCATTGCATTATAATATTTATACAATAACGTTATAAATTATTTTAATTAAAAAATTCCTTAAAAAATATTTTAAGTGTTTATATAAATAAGTTTTTTTAATTATTTTAATAACAATAATGAATTTGTAATGTATTTTATTGAAAATTATATTTATTTTGGTTTTTATAATAATAATAAAAATCATTTATTTCATCATATAATATTATTTTAGTTCTTTTATGAAAATAGTTTTAACTACTTCTAAAAAATTAAAGATACTTTTTTGTATATTTTTATTAATGTGATATTCATATTATATTATTAATGTTTTATCATTTTAAAAACTTTTATGTTATTAACAAATTTGTTTAATTTATTATTATACATATTTTCCTACATATTATTTATAATATTTATATTTATCTATTTTTATTATTATTATGAATAACTATAATTTTAGATTATAAAATATTACATTCTAATAATTTCTTATTATTTGTAACTAAAAAATAATAATTCAATAAATGAAATATATATAAAAACATACTAAAAACTGCATAATTTAAGAAAATATGGATATTAAATAAAATAATAAATAAATAAGGTTATTTTTATAAAATTTAAATAAAATTAAATAATTACGTAATATATTAGATAAATTATTTGAAAAATACTTCTTTCTGGATAAAATTGAAGATAACATAGATCTAAAATAATTAAATTCATATTAAACACACATGATTCTAATGAAATGAGATATAATAAATATAAGAATATGATTTGGTGGATTTATATGTGGTATATTACATACAGATCTTCTTGAAATAGATAATATAAAAGAAAATAATTACTTCATTATTAATGTAGTGATATTAATGTCCATATATTATAATAATATTCCAAGACAAATATTTGGGATGAAATTAACTTTTTAATGATTACTTATGACATTTTGGGTATCTTTTAAATAAAAATTAGTATCAATTTTTATTTATAAAAAAAATTCAAAAAAATCGATTGATTTCATATCCAACCTATATAATAACCATCATATTATGTTATCTAACATTATGAAAACTATTATGATGGATAAAATTATTCTCAAATACATAAACATATATGTAATTGTTAATTATTCTATCATTTAGAAGAAAACTCATTTATGTGACGTCACACATGGAAGAATCCTTAAAATCATTAGTGATATATTTATTATGCTACATAATGGGCCATTTAATCAGCATATTCAAGGGAAATATTATAAATTCATTGGCCTCTAACCCCGTATAATACTTCTAACCTATAATGCGATGGTTTCAGTACTCTTTCCTCCTCTATTGGAGGGCGAGGGATGTGTTGCATCACATTCTAGGACTCACCCTCACCCCCTTTCCCATTTCTTTAGCCCTAATTTTAACCCTCCCTTCTTTGGAATCACCTTTTACCCTAATGCTACATTTGAAAACTATGATTTTGGGTGAAACGAAACTAAATTGATCAATTTTCTTTCAATTCCACTATTTTGTAGTGTCACATTCAACAAAGAGAAATTTTTCATGAAAAAAATTGAGGAAAACCAATTTCTCCCATATTGCATATTTCAAATAACCCCAATATAGGGTGATTTGGAAGGAAACGAAAGGATCTAGGTCATTTTTTATAATTTCCTATAATACCCCATATATATATTATTATTAATCATTTATTTAACTCATATTAAAAAATGACCATATTTGTGATTATTAACAAAAATATATTTTCATTTTCTTAAAAAAATTTCTAATATTTAATTTTTGAATAATTGTATTTATATCATCTACAAATATTATAAATAATAATAATAAACAATGTAATTATGATTCATTATATATAGATATTTTTAAATAATTTTTAAATAATTTTGATTATAGGTAATATTTATTAAAAATATTTTTTTATATTTATAAAATTATTTATTTTATAATATTATAAATAATTTTAATTAATATTTTGGAAATGATAATTAATTTAATTTTATATATATTTTTAACTGATAAATATTAATTAATAATTTTTAATTAATAATGTTGAGTTAATAAATATACTGAAATAATAATTTTGATTTTATTTATTAAATTATTTGGAATTAATACATTATATAAATATTTTAAAAATAATATTGATAACCTTGAATTAATTATTAATTTTTATTATGTGTATATGAATAATTTTCATTATGTGTGTATAAATAATTTATATTATAATCAATTCTGTGTATATAAATAATTTTTATTTCGTATATAATGAATTTATCATCAACATAACTTATAAAATATTGTTAAAATTATATGTTATTAATTTAAAAATAAATAAAGATATTTATTGTGAAACTGATTTTGTTGAATATATGAAATTAAATACGTTTAATTTTTTATGTTTTATAATAAAATGATTATTTATTTTTAGTAGTTTAATGTTTTCCTGTTTATTGTTACATGAATGATATAGATTGATTAAAATTATAAAGTAATAAATATAATTGACAGAATATTAAAATAAAAAAAATTTGATGATAATATTTTTTTCCAAAATGTAATTTCTTTATCATTGATATTATTTGAAAATCATAGATACAATTTAAAATTATCAATTTTTAAAATATAGAAAAGTTGATTGTTAGTAAAATATATTTTTTAAAAATATGATTCCAAGCCTCCCTAATTAACAATTATGTAATAATAAAATATTTTATTTTTATATAAATATAAATATATTTATATAATTATATATTGATATTTGTGATAATTATGTTTTTGAAAAGTATAATTTTTTGTAAGGGTTATTGTTTTCATATTATATCACATTTTGTAATGTCAATATAAAAAATGTCACCAAACACGATAGATATAAAGTAAAACATTTTTATTATTTTAGTAAAATAGTTGCTGAAAAAATGAATAGAAATTAAAATCATGAATATAATATCAATTTATTTTATGACATATGAAAACATATCATTTATTTTTCTAAAATATGACCAACCAAACTATTGATTTCAATAATTTTATTACATCTCCAGGATCCCCTATCTATAATGGATATAAAATACACCTCTAAATTGTTAAAAAAAATTATTGTGGCATGTTTTCGGTTTTTTCCACCATTAGTTGATGGTTTAATAGATTTATCTTAAAATAATGGGCATTATTAGAGGGAATTATCATTGGCCTGATCAATTATTATCATACCATGTTTTATTTCACCAGTATTGAATACTTTATTATTTTCAATTCTATGATCATGTGATCCTCCGTTGTATCGCATTTATCCTTTTATATATGATCATATAATTTAAATAAGCATCATGTCTCCTAAACATGAATTGAGGGTAATTACCATAGCATGCCTCTTACATTAAAAAATAATTCGATTATTAGTGATCCAAGAAACATGGTTCATAAAAAATTTATTTCCATACATTAATACCACTACTATATCTCAACTTTTTTTCTTTTGTGTATGTGTTGAAGTGAATGTTTCTAAAAAGGCCATGAAATTTATATGGATAAATTTTGTAGAAGAGTTATGGTATAAGCATAAAGCTCACCTTGGGTCTTATTTAGACTTGCATTCATATTAAAATTACCAGTTAATCCCACATTTTTCTTATGGGAATGATCCCATTAAACATAAAGATGAAAAGTGTGTTGTTGGATCTAACACATAGAGGAATTTATTCGGTGGTGGTATGAAGAATCAAACCAAGATAAAATGGTTGTGATGAGGAAAAGTATACAAGATTACATTAGTTTAAATGATGTTTAGGATGGTTCATTGTGTAATAACAAATATTAATCCAACACTATGATATGCCAGTTTGTGATTAGAAAACACTCTTTCTATCATGCATTGGATTGTCCAACTAAAATATTAAAATTATTAGCTACTAATGTGAATTGTAAAACAAAAAGAAGCCGATCAAATATGATTCCATGTGAATACCACCCATGAATAATTTTAATACTCTTGAATATAATTTTTTTCTTATATTTTGATATTGAAATTCCGTGGCGTGTATCGGTTGGGTAAGGATCATACGTCTTACAGTTCAGCTCCTAATAGATTGACCATGAATCTCTCTCCAAATTTATGCACATAAGTCATTTTGAGGTGTGGCATGAGTGATACATATATAATGACAATGAGTGATGGGAAATGTTATGTATCAATAATAATAGGAAATATTTTTATATTATATGATTAGAAATGTGATTTTTATTATATGTTCATAATTATTTATAATGTAATATTTCCACTGATGATGACAATATATGTGGTAACCTCACTCAATATTTGTTAGAATATAAATTATATGTATAACATGATGAATACATTTTTTTAATACTCTACTATAATTATAGTTATGATTTATTTGGGATATTTCTCTAGTAATAATAGTTTAGAAAACAATGTTGTTCCGACACACTTAAAGCCTTTCGAAAACAATTAGAACTCGCTCAGCTAGAAATCTCCATAGGAAATATATTCTAAGGGGGTTTAGGTGTGGGTATCATATAAGAAAATAATTAGAATCCTAGTTATATTGATGTTCCTGGGGATCTTACTAGTGAGGGTTATAAGGAACTCCATCTTCAAAATGATTGACTCAGGACTCGTCAGTAGAATTGGAAGATAAATTGATTTGGGGATTTTTATTTCAAAAATATTTTAATAAAATGATTAAATCAGTATATGAAAAATTCATAATGGTTAATATGAAAAAGATTATAGGTGTGAGGAACTCCAATAATGATGTTAAATTATATGTTTATGATAAATATATAATAAATTGGATCCTTAGGCTTTCAATGGAGAACAACTCACATCGTTACATAACCCAAATTTTGTTTTTTTGTATATTTTAGCTTTTATAGTAATCCTATGGAAGAAAACGTGTTGGTATGCAATTTCATAAAAAATACATACAATGAGAAGAGGCGGAAAAAATATATTCTTGACATTAAAAATCACTATTATATGTTTTGGAACTCTTCTGGATATATCATTGGGGAATGTTTTGTGTCATCCAATGATATATGACTAATGATATGAGTTTGTTTATTGGATATACTATAACCATTAATAAGGGATCATTTAAAATAAATAAAATTTCGATTTATAATCATAATGAATCATCGTTATTAATAATGTTAGAAATAATATATATTTCTCTTAAATGTATTATTCCATTTTATTATCAATAAGTTTGTGAGCCAAATTATTCATTGAGAGATGGGGTAATACAATGGCCTACTATTATGAATTAACCTTTTAAATTCAATGTATTAGTTTTTTCAATGTTGTAATCCCAAAATTATAAACTCTTAACCACGACTCATATAATGTATAATAATAATAAAAATATGACATAGATTGTATTAAATTGTACAATGTAAAAGCCACCACCATTTGTGATTGGTTAGACAATAAAATCATATATAATCTACCATATTCTAAAGTTTATATATCACAGTGAAATATTAATGTTAGATCAATCCATACTTACAATGTGATCTAAATCCTATGTTAAATAGTCGAATCTCATACATGTGATTTGTTATACTCCCAAGGAAAATTCTATTTCAATAATCATAATGTCAATGTACCTCCATACAATCTATGAATCTTCTTCACCAGATAATAATGATCTTCCTCCACAAGAATACATGATCTAGTTTTCTCTAATACACAATCAAGTTTGTATGTCCAAATAATATTTATAACATAAAACTCATTATTTTCCAACACCCTCATATTTTCATTAAATATCTTTTATTCTTTGAATTCCTGAAAACTAAAATATAATTTTTATGTGTCCACATAGATACCTATGTTCATTTATAGCCTACACTATCCTTCAATAATTTAATAAAATAGATATCTCTATATTCTATGAATGTAACCAATCATAGTATTTTCAAGTTATCTCAATGTTCACATTCACACGTTATTTAGAAATATTTATATAATAATATTAATTTATTGAAATATATATCTTTCTAATAGGGAATTTTGGATTATCATTTGATCATTAGAAAAAATAGTAATTAACCTTTTAAAAAACATAATATGTTTATCACAATTTTTACTTCACATTAAAACACAATTTTATTTTGTTTATTTGACCATATTTTAATAAAACAAATAATTATATATTTCCATCATTTATATTTAAATGAAATATTATCATTAGTTTTCTATTTATATATCCATCCATGTCAACAAGCATGTTTACATTATAAGGCTTCCAGACATAGAACCTATCTGATTATATGGAATTGTCCATGAGTTTTCTTTTTGAATGTTCGGATTTTATTATGACCATTTAATTGGTATTGATATTTAAATTATATAATAATAAATACCATGAATGAGCCTAATAAAAATAAGTTTTAGAATTTTAATTAATAGAAATATTCTAACTTATTATGTATTTAAAGTCACATGAATATTCATTGTTTTACCCACAATAATTAGTATCATGTTATCGATGTAAAACACATATTTGAAACAATAATATTGAAACAAAATTATTGATATTATTTGATGTTATATGATTTAGAATAGTGTAATTATGATATTTTATAGACTAAAACAATGTCATATGATAATTTAACATTATATTCCTCTGATTTAGGGTCATCAGAATTTATATGATGATTTTTGGAAAATAAACTGAATGTAATATGTTTTTGTTGATGTCTTTAAATTAATCAATTAATTCTTATAAATAAATATTGTCAAGACATTTTTATGATTCATTCCATTGGTAGGAAAGTTTTTACCTTTTTTGAAATGTTAAATTTTCATGTTTCATCTCCATAAATATTGTATTATTAAAATTACTTTATATATTCATAAAACTGCTAAAAATAATTATATAACATCTCAAAATAAAATCAAATATTTATTCACTCTATCATTAGTCTCTATTATGCTCAAAATAGAAATTATTTATTCTCTATTGTTTTATCCCCACCATCATTCATTCTTCTATGTTGAAACTTCCAAAATGACTTATTTTTTAAATTATTTATATCATCTATATATAATATATAGTACTAGATGATAGTCCATAACCTCCATTATATCTTTTATTATTTATTTGAATATTATTAAAAATCCTTAAATATATTAGTGTTTTATTGAATCAATAGAAACATAATCTCAATGGTAGTATCACATATCACCATCTCTTTTCCATGTATAATAGAAGAAACTTAATAATATTCATAATTTTCTTCAACCTTGTCAAAACATATTTTACTTTTTTAGAAAAATTAAATGACAAAATAACTGGATGAAATATTATCAATGAAATGTATTTAATCTATTTGAAATAATATATCTGAAGAATTAAATTATATTTTTTTACATCACGTAGTGGTATTATAATCCTCACATCCGAAAAGAAAATGTCATAGTGATACCAACCCTTTAATATATTTAGAATTGTATCACAATGTTACCAAGATGTATTGATAGAGATATAAGATCATTATCATATTAGCAATATAATCAAATGTTTTAGATGCTGTCATCCCATATTTATTTTCATAAGATTTTTCAAATTTAAGGAAAATGATTGGTTTATCCACCGACTTGTACTAAATAAATCACTATCAATTTTATGTTACATATGGTAAAGGAATATTATATAGAGAACATATCACATAATCATTTAATGTATAAATGATTACCAGTGGTATTGAGGGATGTAATTATTATTTTTTGAAATGTTTAGAACATTTATGTAATACATATTAAATATATTCCAAAAAAATCACCATATTTATAGATAACATATGTTTGTACATTTATTATTAATAGTGTTTTCCTCAAGGTTTTTTCCGGAGACTAAAATTAACATTCAATCATTCTATGCCACCATCAAAAAATATGGTAAGAATCCTTGGATTTTATAGTATTACTACCTGATTAGAAAATGGTTCCCTTGATATCTAAAAATATCATGGAAAATGAGATATTTAGCTATTTCTTAGTTATATTGATCAAACCCTTATAAAATTATTTGATAGGATTGATCAAATATTTTATGAAACCTTTTTTTATTCATAATTTAAATTCATTTCATACATATATATTTACAATATGGTTAATGTATCAATGTATTTTCTCATATAATGAATTTATGATATTATAAAGCAATTTGGAACCCTTTAGTAGTATCAAAAAATATATATAAACATTTTCATTTGATCATAAAAATATTAAAATTGAAAAAATATGATATTTACATATCCATGGAATAGACTAGGTAAAATGACCATTTTTCTTCAAAGTGAATCACTATTACATTTTAATTAGAAAAATAAGAATGGATCATATATGAGTTATTAGCGTATTTCATTATTCTCATGATATGGATATTAATGTGATGTTGTCAAATTTTAAAAAAATAGAGAATATTTGGATGAAGATCAACGTCATTGATTACATTGCTATATGTTGTGGTAACCACAAATATGGTGAACATAATTTCAATGTGACACATACCATGACATTTTTTAATAATGTCTTGTTTAACATCTACTCACATAAAATGGTACTATTCCATGAAAATTTAATATTTAAAATCATAGTTTATCCCATAATATATTACGTAAATATATATGTATATATATTTATTATAATTCTTAATACATATTCTAATATAAATGTAATTGATCTTATGAAATGATCATATTTGATAAAATTAAATTTTTAATTTTAATTTGTTCCTAAATTATATTGTCTAAAAATTAATTAATAATATATTCAAAAAATATTTATCAATCGTTTTCTTTTCTGAATTAATTATTAATTAATTTATTATTTTACTTATTCTTCCTTTTAATATATTATATTTTTAATATTGATGTTTTATTTTATTTAACTTGTTAAACTACTTCTAATTTTATGGACCAATAAATTTATAGAATGGTACATTATTGTATTTGGTTATTGGATATTTTAGGTGATGTTTGTAGGAAGCGATAATAGGTACTTGTCAAAAATTCAATTGAAGAAAATGTTTTGTCGAATAACCCATTATGTTAACTCAAAAATATTTTTACAATTTATGAGTTTTTTAAGCCATTATATGTCCCTCTAGAAACCATTATTTTATAATATTGTTCCAATAATGCAACATGGATAGTTCATGTTGATATTTTGTGTAATATTTCTTTTATAGTGGTATCATGAAGTGGGTAGGCTACAAAAATTTGTTTCCTATGATATTATAATATGAAGAATTATTTTGGATAATTGAATATTTATAATTTTTTGTTTTACTGAAACAATATTGGTTATAACGATATGGATAACCTTGTGTAATGTTGGTTCTTCGGTGATTGGACATTATCTTACATAATTTTGTGGTTACATGGAGTCATGGAGAGATGAGTTATGAGATATCCTGGTAACATAATGAAAATAAAAAAAATATTATATTCATGTTGGATAATAGTGTCACATTTTTCAATAGAGGTGAAAAAAATATTAAATAAAGAGCTAATACATCTTATTATATAAATATCCATTACATATCTTTTCAATCCGCTCCAATACTATAAAATTTTAGTGACCTTGGAATCATTGATACATAAAAATTATATCATAAATGATCTAAATCATTTTTAATTAACTTATTCACAATTAGTTCTCTTATTATATAGATCATACATAAACCCTTTGTTCATATCCATGGAAATGAAAATATAGGAATTGGTGAGATTAGATATTATGTATGGGTAAGTGAATCATAAATCAGAAGTTATATATAATAATATAATTATCACAAGGGGATGATAACATGAGTCTTAACATTTGAAATTAATAATAAATAAATTATATATCATAATCACTATTATAAGATTTATTATTGGTAGTTGATAAGAAATGAAAAATTAAGGAGTTATATATAATGATCCATGAGGTAACAAAATTGGAATACAATAATATTATAAGAGAGAGGAATAATCATTATCATAATCATATGTTGTCATGGATAAACACTAATACATTAATCAAATTAAAATCATGGGATAATAACTATTGTACATTATTCAGCCTTTCGATATCCTATTTTATACCACTATTGGGTGTAGAAAAACAACTTCGGTAGCATCATTTGGATATGATATCCCCATTAATATGTAGTCATTCAGAACACGTAACATTAATATTTCACAACTAAATGGATTTATATAAAAATCCCACCTATCCCATAATCATATTAAGTTCATATAGGTCACAGAAGATCATTAAGACATTTAATATTTAATAAAAACATCTCCCTTTGAATGGAAAATGAGTTTAATCGATATTTCATAATCATAACAACAAACCATATAGAAACGGAATAAATATTGTAACATCAGATCGCATCGCTATTAAATTTTATGAAATGAAAAATAATTATTTTTTATGAAAATACCATTAATATAGTGTTAGAATGTTTCATAAGGAAAATACCATATTTATTTTGAAATTTCTTATTTAAAATTAAAAAATATAAAAAATATTAATGAAATAATTTCATTGAAAATCACCATGGAAACATGTATATATGTATTCCAATCATAGTGTAATATTTATGGGATAAAATTAATATTTAAGTGGTGTATGTAAAAATAAGGATTTCTTTAGCTTTTTAAGTTATAAATGAAATGAAACTAAGTGAGAAAAGAAAAAAAATACCTTTTTAAAAATTTTATTGCACGTAAAACATGTTTAAAAATGAATTATATAAAAACATGGTAATTATTAAAAGATTCTTTTAAAATTTTAAAATAAAATATTCATATGAAGGAAAATATTTCCAACCAAAAGGAGAAATAATTTCAGATTTCATTTAAATATTCATTTTGACTATTCAATAATTAATGTGAGGAAATTCTATGAAAAAATGAAATATTTTAAAATAACATTAAGAGAAAAAATCATAATATTTTTTAAAGACAGATCATGGAACAAACCCAATCCTAGTAGACCATGTCTGGTCATCACAATATTACACAAGTAATAGATACATATGATCACATCCATATGGATTTAATGGTTTGGTTTTCTTTAAATTCTAGATACATTAATGAATATCACATTAAATTTGAGACGTAAAATTCAAAATAGTATATTTATTATTTATTTTAGTATTAAAAATTAAATTTTTTCCCTAAAAAACACAAGACACTTCCTTTCAACCAAGAAAACAGAATCTCAATGAATGGGTGGGATTAGTTTCTTAAAAGGGGAATTTGTATAGCATAAGCTATCGTAGAATAATTAAAGAATTAAAATATGGATATAATGGTTTTGATTAAATAACTCCATATAAATAATGACATTACATTAATAATTATCAAAGTATAAAATAACAAGTAAAATAATATCTTGGATTTTATTATTTATTTCATGTTGATGGAATTCGTAATGTGTGGAATCTAAAACATACTCATGGCACCTCAAACCATGGAATAAAAAATAGGTATGGACTTGGTCACGTAACCAATATAGGTTTTATCATGAGAATAAATAATATGTTAATGTGTTATGTAATATCTAGGACACACCCACCAACTAAAAAACTTAAATGTAATAATCATATGAATAAGAAATAATTCTTAATCTACATGCCTTAATAATCAATAATTGTTCATATTTGATGAACTATAACATTGAATGTAAATGCATTAATTAGACATAATGATTATAATTCATCCATTAGAATATAGTGGGTGATATAATTAGACAATATCATCATTAATGAAAAGGTTCTTCATAGGATGTTTACATATATGAAAATAATTTTACAAGTGAATTGGAAATTTTCTTACGGAAAAGAAAACTTTTTTTTTTGAAATCACATATTTAAAATCCTGAAACTCAAAAAAATGGAAAAATATTTTATTTCAAATCAGTAATGAAATAATGTAAAATAATATAATCTCAATATATTTTACATGATTAAATGAGTTTTTATTTGTGCAATGTATATTGAAATAAATATTTCACTCACACAATTGGTAAAACTGCCGCAATCTAAAAATAACAAATAGATTCCATATAAAAATTTAATGTAATGTTAAAATGGGTAAAAAATTATTTCATAAAACATTTTTCAATATTAAAAATTATATTTTCATTATTTTAAATAATATATAGACATGGTATTAAAATATTCATGAACTAATAGTAAAAACATTTGGTATTCATTAAAAATATGTATACAGTCTCTTGAGTACATAAATAGTGGAAAATGAATAGAGAACATGAATTACCTATATATAGTTAATGTATAATAAAATAAATTGTTTTTATATATAAATATCATATAATATACTACATTTACAACATCAACATAAAAAATATATATTAATGATGATATTTTGACAAAAAAACACACCTAAGAGATTTTTTTTTCATAATTTCCTTTAAACTCACAATTTTTTATTTATAATTTTATAATATTACCATATAAAAAAATATTATACATTATTATCATCTTATTACTTCCTGAAACATTTATGAATAATTATTTATTAAAATCATGTTCTTCGAGTGTTATCTTTTTTAGTTTTCATATAATTTTCTATTTTGATGTTTTTTTTTCATGAATCATTCTAATTTTTTTCATAATATTATGAATTTTAATAATGATACCAATATTATTTTCTCATTATATATAAATTTATAGTTATTTATAATATGAATTCATAAAAAAATTCTCAAATCGCTTCGTAGAGGTTATAGTTCACACATACACATGAGTGACAATGTAAATTTTTTATGAGTGGAAGGGTAATAAGGTAAATTATATATCATATTTAGAAACAAATATGACATAAATATAATAATTTTCATTATCACCATAATTACAATGATCCAATTCAAATCATGATTAAAATAAATTATACAAAAACATTGATTCTATATGTTGTACATAAAGAGAGTGATATTTTCACATTCATTAGAATGGAAAATAGGTGAAATTTCGTTAATCATATAAAAAATAATGTATATGTATTTTTATTAAATTCTATTAATTATTATTGGTTGGTTATACCATATTTAAAGGAAGTATAAAATGTAATAATCATCAATAATTCAGTAAATACAATTAATTGTTTCTTGAGAGACCTACACATTCTTCTAACATTATCTTTGAAATATATGTATCATGAGTAGTTGAAGGAATATAGGGTAGAGTTAAAGAATCATGGATGGATTTTGGATATTTCAGTCTGATATCAAGTGCGTGAATTTGTTGAATAATGTATAATAGGATACGCCTTTTATAAGTGATAGGAGGGGAACCCTTGGAATTACATAATCTCAAAAACAAATGAAAATTATGTTTCTTTTTTTTTTGTGGCAGAAAATTGAAATATGAAGATTATGTGATTATGATATTTATAATTATCCTCATAAAATTATATTTATACTAGTTTATAATTTTATCCATTATAATTTCGTTTTAATCCCCATTAACTCTTTTGATGATTACAACTATGTCAATATTTTTTTACATTATGGAAAAAGAATGTTACAATAAAATAATTTTATTTCCATAAATATAATTTTTTTTATTATAAATAATTTCCCACTAAATTGATTGAGGTTAATATTTTTATAAATTTTATATAATTTAATAAAATTTTATTATCATATGATAACATTAAATTTGTATTCATTACTATTTACATAATTAACATTAAAAAACTACAATATTGAAGTTGATTTATAATATAGAATTTCAAAACAACAGTAATATTATATTTATAAATATTGAATCATTAAATACATTAACTCATTGAAATTACATTAAATATTATATGAAAAATAATAATTTTCTTTTATATGATGATGTTCTTAGATTCCTTTACAGAAACAATGTGGTAATTATTACATTCATAAAAATTAAAAACAAAATAAAGAATAATATTATTAAACATTTTAATAAAAATTTATAACCAAATATATCCTATTTTTAATGCATTGAAAAAATATTAGATGTATTAAAATAAAGAGTGTGACACTTTATATTTACTCTTTTCTTAATATAATAATATGTACATTATGAAAGAATAATTGGAAAATTCAACCATATTGATAAATATATACTGTAGATAATTGAGATAAATACATGAAATATAAATATTAATGGTATGAGTATTTTTTTTAAATTCTTATGACGTTATTTCTATATATATTTAGACTATTTTCCTTTACCAAGGTTGAAAATATTTTCCACGGTTACTATTTATAATGAAAATAATAAAGGGAGCATATTAACCAAATTTTAATCTCATGATACCCAACAAGGGTTTAAATTTCTATATTAAAATTATATAATTGGTTGAAATCTATTATATCAAAGAACCCAAAAACCACATAAAAACAATTGTAGAAAAAATATATTTTATACAAAAACTAGAATTTATTCATTTCTCAAGAATAGTAAAAATAATTATATGAATGACAAAACATATTTTTGAATAAATAATATGTAAATTACATTAATATATTTATTAAATAGTGATTCATTAAAAACAATTATTCAAAACTGTATTTAACCCATAAAAATAGCGGAATAAAAATACATCACTTTTACAATCAAATTATTTTATTTTTTGTTCTAATGAATTTATTACCAATGGATTCATTTAATATATGATTGAACTAAATTTTAAAATAATATTTTTGGAATTATTTTTACATGAACATCCAATATCTATAAAATAACAATAACATAGTAATTCACTAGTATATCACAGTTTACATTAACCTAGTGTTGCATGTAAATAAAGATATTAATGACATTAAATTTATATATGTAGAAAAATATCATAAAATCATTGGATCATATATTTTAATCCCTAGTAATAATTTCACCCTAGAAATTTCTTCATCCTAATAAAATAAACTACGAATCTTGCTGCCTTGTAACATCTTAGGGTTCCCATGTAGTATTCAAATTTATATTATTTCCCCACAAAAAAAATTGACTAGGTTAGTCATCATATTCCATATAAATTTTTATATATGAACTATTATTATGAAATATATTTCATTACAAGATACATATTCTTTAAATAGTAGAACCATTCATTTGATAACATGGAATGTATTAGGTCTGCACTTCTTTGGCAGAGAAACATAAAACATCATACTCTTAACATATATTTTCAAGATATTCCAGGGAATAATCTATCATTTGGATAAAAAAACAATTCTGATGGGATTGATATATCTATGTATATACATTCCATTATTTCAAAATAACATTAAAATCATCCAATTATATATTTAACAAAATACATTTCCAATAAGTTTTAACTCTAGATCTCACCGAATATTATCCACATAACATTTCATTTTCAATTACGAAGTATTGATCTACTTCTTAATGGATCTAACTTTATCATTAATTTCGTTATATGATATGGTTAAAATATGATTCATTATTAAATATCACCCAAATTCATATTAGCTCTACACATACTTCCATAGACAGATTCATAAGGTTCCACATAAATTATAGAGTGAAAATTATTTTTATATAACAATTCAACCAGTGGAAGGTGTTGATCACAAAAAAATTTAAAATCCCTAGAGAATGGTGTAAATATGAATTTTATATTTTGAATTGTAATTATTGAAAACCCATCTATCCTAGGATGAAAATAAGTATTATAATTTATCTCTATATAAATATCTTGCGGAATACTTTTCCAAAACATTGAGGAATATTTTGAATCCTAATAAGATACAATTTAGAGTGGTATTACATGAAATCTTAAAACATCCATAATGTATAAATGTGTATTTAGATAGTGATTGTAATATTCTATAATGGAAAAATGTTTTTATTTTTTAGGTTGAACAACTATAACACAAAAATCATTATGTAATTTTGATGATTTGGGGAGTTCAATTATAAAATTAAAAGAGATGTTTTCAAATTTTTTATTTGTGTACTGTTAATATATGTGAAATAATCATAGACATTTTTCTCTGAAATTTAATTTTCTAACATTCCAAGAATTTGTAAACATACTCTATAATATAATTTTTTTATGTCACCATGATATATATTAAAATATTTATATATGATAACAATATGGGTTGAATAGTTCATAATGAATTATTATCTTCGTCCAATTGATCCTTATTCATATCTGGTACTAATGTAAATCATAATAGATTCATCAACCATGCAATTTCATCATTTTCATGATATAACACGAGAAAATTACTCATATCCTTCTACAAATCTACACCATTATTATATTATTTCTTAATCATTTTATGTATGCACGTTTGAACATTTATTTGATAAATACAATATAAGACAACTTTGTTCTTTATTTCAATATCCATCTTTTGAATATTCATCAATATTGTATCATATTTAGTCATCATCATGAAAAAAATTTCATTTTCATTCTACCATATATAATCCGCCACCTTTTTCACCTCTATAGGGTAGTAGTATATTTAGAATATATAATCATTGAGAAACTACATGAATATTTTATATTTCATATTAAAATATTTCAATATAAATAAATATAATAATATTTTATGAGACATTTATATCATACCATTTACCATCCTTATAATTCCTCTATATCAACCGTAAATATTATTTTTTTATATCTCCAAATCCTGAGTCATATAATTTTTCTCTTCTATTTTATATTGCAATGAGGTATATTCAATTATTGAATTATTTGATTAAAATTTTCATCCCAATTATTTTATTGTGGAATAATTATATATCATAAAACCTTATCTACTTTAATGTATTTTAAGCATAGGAATATTATTGAATATCCTAATTAGTTCTCTTATATTATTATAACATTTATCTAACTATATCAACATGGATCCTATTAGGCTAAATAGTTTAGTGGATTAAATATCATTGTGAATTTCTATCAAAGAACATTAGTGGTATACTAAAAACCAATGAATATTATATATATTGGTTATCGTGGTCAGTCTATGACAATTTCCAAAAACACAAGTCATTGAAGAATCCACTAATATACCTTTAAATAATATTATATTTCCCCGAAAATAAGAATTTATTAATAAATAATTCACACATGGTGTGTTTTTATATATATTATATTTCATAAATATTCTTCTACTAATCATAAAATATTCATAATTATAATATTTAATTTCTATGTCAATAAGAAGAATTTCAACATTGAGTACAAATAATTAATCAAGGTAATGTATAAATACTCTATTTATTAGATCCATAAATATATATGGAGTATTGGAATTATAAAAAGGAATTAATATAAAATCACAATGAACACACCTCATAAGTAATGAAGTATTGGTTATATCATCCATGTTACCCCTTACTGGATGATATTTAGATTGAATAATATTCTTATAAAAATATTAAGCACCTCATAATTGATCAAAAATATATTCTATAGAGGGTTTGTGATACATGTTTTTTTATGATATTTGAATGTTTCCAATAATAAAAATAATAATAATTAAACTATTATTATAGTTAACGAAAAGTGGAGTTGTAAACCATGATAATGTATTTCACCCAATAAATTAAATTATGAGAATATTTTATATTATATTAATCAATTAATTAAAATCATTTTTTCATTATATATATAGTTTTTGAAATAAAGAAAACACTCAGTATAAGATCTCTTAAAAATTCATCATTAAAATTTATGTGATTACTATCCATGTCTTTGTGAGATATATTAGAATATTCCAGAATATTATGAAAATCGTCAATAATTAATATTCCCCCAAAATATTTAGATAAATATCCAACATGAATATATTGTAAATGACATATTATGGAATTAATTTTAATGACGATTTCTAGTTCATCATTATAGTGATAATTGTTAATATGTAGATATGTAATATTGATTATAATGACCCATGCCATTTGAAATGGTATCTATATTAAGAGAGATAATCCACTAACAAAATAACAACAAATTAAACAATAAAAATAATCAAATGCTTCCATGAAACACATTTGAATATACAATTATCACAAAGGATATATAAACATCATAAGTTATCACCGTTGCATAATATGTTTTAAAGACCATATCTATATTTAGTCATGGAGATGGTGATATTATACCCATAGAAAATACTTTTATTAAATATGTGTGGGAATAAACTAAATCAATATAACATTTTTAATACAATATTGTATTATAATTATTTCATTCACCACATCACTAGGAATATCAGTTTCACCTATATAAATAATATAACCATGACCATATCCACTTTCACCCATTTATGGAAAACTCAGGAAACATTTTCTGAATTAGTTTCTACAATTTTTATCTATCTTATAGTTAAATCATTTATAAATGATGGCATATCCCTTACCCTTTCATTTTTTAGAGTAATGGGTCTCATCTCTTAAAAATAAATCAAACTCATATAACATTCATGCGCATTAAAATATATTTCTATCCACAGGTATCCTGTATTTATATTTTCACATTCTATTATTCCATTATCCAATATTTTTTATGATTTTCCCAATCATATTATTCATCACTATATCTCCATTAAATATATGAGACATGGGTTGTTATTTAACTCTCTCAATATCAATTTATTATATGTCCTCATATGATGAGTATATTTGGCATATTAATTCTCATTGAAATATATTCTTTTTCCACTAAATAATTAGTCAATATTAGATTTGGATTATATAAATTTTATATAAAAAGTACTCTTATCCATATATTTCTCTATTTATACAAGGATAAATTTTCCACTTCCTTTATTCATAGATTCAATAATTCATTTTCTATTTTGTCATGTTGTTCATGAGGAAGAAATAATCTTATGAAATGTACCAAAATATTATTCCACTCTATGATCTCTATTTCCACCATAAAATTATAATTTTTGTTCCAATTATCACCATTTATATGGAGACACTTTTAAACAAAAAAAATGAAAAGTGTCTCTCATTCAATACTATTGATTGACTAAAATATCATTTATATGGATCTTATTCATTATTAACCTAAAAATATATTTTCGATTCCTTTTATTAATGGAGGATGTTGTGGAATGAAATAATATAAAATTTCTACACCACATTGTGGATCAGTATATTGCACCATGTTTTCAATGTTATTTTTCATATCCTAATTCAGGTACAATGTAATAGTTATAATGGGTCCATCTCTATATTCATATCGAACTAAATTTCCAGCTTCCTTTTCATTCCCATGATGGAAGTCCACATAAAATTATATATATTTATTTGGTTTCCATTCCTTCTTCTAGGTGTAACTTTTGATTTATTTTATATACCTTATTAGATCATATCATTAAAAAATTTGTTTTATATATATGAATCTAGAAAAAAAACTACATTATATTGAAAATTTGTGCATATATAATCTAAAAATAAAAAGCATAGTATAATAAGAAATACATTTAAATGAAAAAACATATTAAATAATTTCATAGTGGTAGGTAATGATCATATTTATCCACGGATTAATACCCATTCAATATATATTGTTGTTTGTATTTATAGGCTCACTCATCATGCATCAATGATGTTCGAGTAAATACCCAATCCAAAAAATTTAGATTTATTATACCATCTTTATAAATTTCACAGTTGCATCCATAATATACCATCTAAACATGGATTTATTTTATTAGAATTAATATATTATATACCCTAAAAATTCCACATCATATTATCTTATATATATAATTATCCCTATATTATTTCATATGATTATATTAATTTATGTATAGTTTTTTAAAAATAGTTACTAATATTTATACAAAATATATTGTACGACATACTATATCAACTATGAACCAATTACACTATATATAGTTGTAACATTGTTATATTTGAACTATATATTAGGGATAATATTTTGAATAATAAAATAGTTTTGAAGTCTTTTATAACAATATACATTCTTGATTCAAACATTATATTTGAAAAAATAAAATATAACTAATTATTTTAATTAATAATTCTACTATTACCTATAGAATATCCTTGAATATAAATAATAGTAAATTCTATAGAAACTTGATGAAAATAATCATTATTATGGGTTGAGATGATACACTGGGTAATGAAATATTTATAGCACAAGATGTACATGAATAAATAAAGAATAAATAATATGGTATGAATAAATAATGTTATAAATATTTCAATATAAAAAATCTCATATCCTTAACAATTATCTATTGATATTATAAAAACTAGAATAATCCAAATACATAATATGCTAATTTTATAATAATGTAATATATAATACAAGGCATCTCAATCTTACCTCTGAGGCCTTGAATAAAGAACCCCTACAAAAAGAGTAAAGGATATTTAGAAATACCCAACATTTTATTTATAATGATACCATCCAATTGTTACAACCCATCCCCTAGAGCCAGTGTCGTGACATAACCCAAGCTTGCCTCCTGAAGGCTAGGTGTTGGCGACAAGTGCCGAAGGCGTCAACCTATAAGTGGTATATATTTTCCTAGATACCTATACACACATTTATTGACAATCAAAAACCAAAAATCTGAAGGGAGAACACTAATTAATCGGAAACCAGAGTCAAATAGCATGTAAAGCATTGAGTGGTGTAACCAGGCTAGTATATATGCCCAATTGAAGAACTATAAATAGAAAGGTACAAAGGGAGCACCGATGATCGTCTGTAGTAGATCTCACTTGATTGATGTAGTAGTGAATCTATTAGAAGCTAAAGTAGTATGTCATGTATGGCTGGTCTTGCTAGAACCCTCGTGGTCCTAGGCCACAATGTCAAGCATCGTAACATCTGTCCATTCCATCTCCCTGAGCGCCCTTATCGGAATGTCGAACATCTACACCAAGCAAAAAACATGCAGGTGAAGCCCGTGTTGGGGTGAGTAACTCAGTACTTAATAGGGGACCCCGAGACCCCCAATGGTTCCTTGGAAATCAAAATGGTAAAAATACCACAAAACAACCACGATATAAACCAAAAATATTATTCATAGTCATCTCTCCCCAGGTATATGCCATTTCATAAACATAGGTCATCTAGATATACTAGTCTTAGCCACAATGAAACATAAGGACCATACCTCAAGCCATTTCTAGGATTCCAAAGAAGGAAAAAAGTGTAAATAAAGGATCAGGAGTACACACACCATGAACTTGCCATCCATAATGGAACGCATCTGAGGGATGCAATCTATCAGGTACAACTCAACCATTCCTAATGGAACTTCCGAAACGACATGCCCCATCAAGATAACTATTCTAGAACAACCTATATTTCCCGACACTAGTATTATTGAAGCCATAATCATAAGACCTATGCATGTCTATGGGATACAAATTGAAGAGGTACACTTCTCGACACTACATTCAGTTAAGGGAGCACATATCTAGTCTAATCCTCGAGATCTCTGTTTCAATAGTATGTTGTGGGCCCCTCCTTAGTCCATCGAGGGAGTGCCAACATCTACCCTGGTTATCGATTACACCATATTGAGGGGCCCGCCTCTCATAACTGTGTCATGTAGTTGAGTGAGCTCTAACTCCATTGAAGGACCCGCTCCCCATCGCTACTCGAAGACAGGAGAGAACTACTCCATATATGAGGACATAAAACATATCTAGTTGGGGAGTAAAACTCTGGAAGTTTCATCACTGTAGGGGACATATGACCTAGTATGTCAGGGGAGTAGCGAACCTAAGGTATATGACCCAAACCCTAGAATGATAGGTGAGTACCACCTCTGATGTTGCACTGCATAAGGAGGACCCGCACCCAAGGATGACAAGGGAGTACCTAATAATAACATTGAAGACCCACACCCTACCTAGTTGGGGAGTACATAAGTCGATGTGAGTTGTGTATAGAGGACCAGCACCCTAGTCCAATAGGGGTTTACCATCTCTACCTGAGAAGAGGAGTCAGGAATTCCGAAGCCTTGATTCATTAAGGGAGTAGCCAAGATATCTCTCACAACTAGAAACACCATGGTTGTGCTTCTCATGTTATCAGTCATACCTCAATATCAACGATGTTCCACAAGTATGTAACCCGATGATCTTTCATGTAATAAGGGTTCAAATGCAATAGATAGTGCGTCAACTGGACACTAGGTCTAAAAGTTACATGCAATTTAATTTCAATGGCGCTGTTAGATTCATGTACGATCCAACCTGTTCAAACTCAAACATTATCAGAAAGTCACTTGGAGTATCTCAAAAGGACCGCATCATCCTAAGGGTTATTAATCTATATATTGTTCATTAAATGGATTCCCAATTTTGGATATATGCTCGTTTAAGCGAACTAGTCCGTAAGGGGGTCTGGGTTAGGTCTGACACCATTGGACCGACCTGACACAGCCAATAGGGCCCAGCCTAATGATGTTGGGCTAGGTCTGGCATGTTGGGCCATGGGGTCTGTTCGCTGGTCTGTGGGCCCAATGGGTTGGTTTGTGGGTATGTCCAGTTTGTCGCAGGTGGGGAACGTTCGGCCTGGCCCATCGGGCTGTAGAATAATTCAGGATATTGACCGATCACGAGGGACCTCTCCCCTCCCGAATGGCCAGTTTTGTTCGAGTATTCAATGCGGTGGTGCCAAGTGGTGTTGCATCTCTTATCCGATCAGCATAGACCAACCATCTATGAACCTACAGGTGAGGGTCTCCTCTGTAATAGGGCTCGATGCCACATCTTTCCATGTGGCACGCCGACGCAGTGTGGCACGCGACTCAATAGCAGTGTCGAATGGGACCTTATTTCTAGGACGGTCCACATGGACCATTCCACAATGGACCCATGAGCACGGGTTTTCCCTCAGCCACAACTCAATGAGGCTGCCTTCTACCATAGCACACCACCACAGTGTAATATCCTTCTTCAATGTGGATGTCGTTGGCTGTCCACCTCATGTTGCCGGTGGGTGCTAGTCACTTCCACCCATAGTCTTCAGTCCCACCGTATGCCACTGTCATGCCGCCTAATCATTCGGTTGTCCGCAATGAACACCACCACAACTGAGTTCTATGGAGGGTTTTTGCCTTTTTCGTTTCTCCTGCACCCTTTGCGTTAGCATAATAACATGGGAATGATATTTTAATTTTAAGAACTCCCATCCCAAAACCCCACATTATCGTTATACATTAAAGAATGAAACATGGATCATGAAATTGGATGATTAACCGATGTTCTTGAGAATAATTGAGAATATGGAAAATGGAGGAAACAAGCATATAACTCCCAACCTCAAATTTGTTGGAAGACAATGTAGACGAGGAAGAAGTATCCACATCTAAAGGTGTTTGTGGGCGCTTATTGTCAGATGTCGACTCCTCCAATTTCCATCACCCGAAGCTTCATTCTAGTTAGCTGGATGTCATCATGGAACATTGTCATAGGTTCCTCTCTTCGTTCCCAAAACCCATTCCCAAGGTTCCATTAAATTGAGATGAGGAGACGATTAATGCACCCAAAAATTACCAATGTTCATTAATGACTCTAATTAATGATCATTTTTATTATCTCAACTATGTGGTTACTCAGTAATTTAAATCACCCAAAATTGTGGTTACAAAAATTATCAGTCAATCCCTTAAATGGTTTAATGTAACACTATGGTCCTATCACCGTTTGTCCCATGGTTACACAATGAAAAATAAAATAACCAAAAGTTATTTTATTATTATTTGTTATGTCCAAAATTTATCTTTTTAAACCAACCTTATCCGGTTGATGATAATCATCCCTTAAGTGAATATCGACATTTTGAAATCAACAGTTCCCTCAGATGTTTAATCCATGAAAAAATTCAAAATATAGAATTCACCGCCCACACATATCTTGAGCGTACCATAAAAAAGGTCAAAAATTATTAACAGTCACTCTTGACCCATAACAGTCATGGTTAGGCTCCACCTAAGGGGAACACACCCTCATGAGCTCAACGACACACATTGATTTTAATCCATGTTCCCTTTAGTTGTTAATTATTTTACAATAAAATAATTGTTACTTAATTATTTTATTTTATGGCCAAAAACTAACATCCACTGCTGGCTTGCACCAGCCAATGTTGGTATCATCCTAAGGAAGGAATACCATCATGAGTTCAGTGTTGGCCTATAATTTTTAATTCTATTCACTATTTTTCAGTTATACGAATTTGAAAAATAAATATATTTTTATTTAATTATTTTATTTATGGTTAAGCCTTTTTTGGGTTTTCTCACAGGATTCTTGTGACAACTAAACTTAAGAAGCACCTTAGGTAAACCAGACATTTTCAATGCAACAGTGCATCCAAAATTCTGATCCAGGCACCCATTTAATAGTTACTACACATTTCAGGAAAAACACTAATGCACACTATTTAATGCATGACAAATTTTAGACGGATCAATCTTGGCCCTATAGGCCTTAGAATCACTTGCTATCATATATTTTAAACTTGAAATAATTACATATAATTAGTAAAATTTACATGAAAATTACAAGACATTATATTATCCCCACAATTAGACTTTTCAACCTCGAAATCCAAGGCACAAACTCACGAGAAGTGACTAGGTCCAACAAAGGTTCTTGCACTTCTTCTAAGCAAGTGTCACGGGGTAATACCGAGATCGACCACACTAATGTCCATCTCTTACTAGGTCAACATCATGTCGTAACAGGGACATGTTTCTTTTGCATTGAAAAGTGGAGAAAGCACTATGAATAATGATACATCTGCAACCATGGGGTCTAGCGGCCAACTGATTAGAACCTCTAGCAGTCTCACCATAACACAAAACAAGATATGTCCACTCCCACTAGTGGGATCTTCACTGAGTATGGATGGCGAGGAACCATTTTCCACTGAAAAAATATATTTTGGTCTAACTATACCACCATATAATGACTCATGCGGGACACTTTAGAATAGTCAAGACCGTACCACCATGGATTCACCCCCTTTTTTGGAAAGGAAATACCTTATCCACTATGTGGATATACTACATTGCATGCCTAATATAGTCTTTCTGAGAGTGAACAGTAGTATTCAATACCCAGAATGACATTGTAAGGTCTTGATGCCATGACTATGAGATCCCAACTGTAACTATTATCTCCAATAGCTAGCTCACACTGTCAGCAAGTCTCCCCTATCATGAGTATCTACATGTGAGGTTCAATTCCACGATCCAAAAAAACAATGTCCCAAACAATACTGAATTTAAAATAACATCTATCACATGTTTCTATTTAGGAAGGCATAAAAATAAAAGAAACATGTCGTACCTCAAACTTCTCTTGGTGTTTTCTGGTCACGATCCAGGAATGTGTGCAATTGTCCACACCCACGACCTCCAACTCCCTAAGCCTGGAGGGACCACCCCTGAATCTCATCCAATCCTCTTACAAGCATTCCATCATACTGAACACCATGTTATATGCCCTATTTCTACCAAGGTGGTTTGTCTATTGGATCCCTCTCAGTATTACAACGAGTAGAGAAATATCTAGAGAGATTCCCCCAGTCATTACAAGTGTATAACTACCTCCCTTGGGGAAGATATGATCCATGGAACTGCTGTTGTTCTACATAACCACGTGTATGTGTATGGTCATGGGTATGCCTCCTACGCTATGAACTAGTCAAAATTTGCATACTGGATTCATTAAACACCTCTACTTTGTGTGCTTTATCGTAGGTTACATCCACCTACTACACCACCAGGATTCTCTTCACCACCAGTGCTCGTTCTAGTACCCCAGCATGCATCAGAATGCATAAAGGTATCATTGAAAACCAGATTTCTTGGGGTAGTCCCTCGTCTATGGTTTGGTCTATGAATTAAAAGTCCTTAACCATATTTGCTGAGTAGTGATATAGATCTATGAATTTCTTTGTGTACTCTGCAACTGTCATGCTTCCCAACCTCAACATTAGAAACTAATATATGCGCACAGAGCACAATGTCACCATAATGAACTACTCTCTAAAGATAATCTCAAATTATCTCCAAGTGAGGGTCAAATCATAGTGTGTCTGAATATTTAGACTCCACCATCTTCCCATTGACCTCTGAAGAAGGAATGCACCAAGGACTACCATTTGGTCATGTGGCGTCATCACTAGGTTGAAAACACATGTAACATCCTCAATCCAAACCGCATATAACTGAGGATCTATCTCGCTATGGAACATGGGAGGTTCTGGACTCTTGAACTCATTTAAGGCACATGGCCCACGAACGTCCTCTCTTGGAAATGATGACCGTAGATGCTGACCAATGGGTGGTGGTAGAACTAGTGCACCACTAAGTGGGGAAATCAAAATCATTGGTCCCTAAAAATATGCCTCTTCTCTAGGCAGGTTGTCCTCGCGACCTCATATCAGGATCCTAGCCGGTCATCCTCCTGGAGGCATCCTGATATCGACAAAGATGAACCCCAATTATAAGTCTATATCTGCAGAGTTGACTCGAGAAGGAATAAGGAAATCAAAAAAATCAATACAAGATGCATATTTCCTTTTATTTCCTATAACCGGTTTTTCCATGTACTGAGTCAGGTAATAGTGGTCCAAAGTCTTGGTGTATTCATACATCAGCCACCACACCAACACCGGAGTACCTGGCCTCAATGCTGAACATGAAACACATAACAAAATTTCTCGCAACAAAAACAATATTCTCTTGGTAATTGTGTTAAAACCTATCACCTATGATACCACATTGTTACGACCTATCCCCCAGGGCTAGTGTTGTGACATACCCCAAGCCCTCCAGTTGAAGGCCATGGGTTGGAAAATAGAACTGTATGAGTTATGCTACAAGTGGGAGTCCATTTCCAAGATACATATAAACACATGCACTAACAAATAAAAAACACAACCATGATAGGTGGACAACAATTAAACGAAATCTAGAGTATAATAGCATGTAAAGCCCAAGTGGTGTAACCAGGACTATATACAAGCCCAATAAAAGAACTATAAACAGCAAGGTACAAAGGGATCACTGGAAACCGTCTATAGAACATCCCACATAGTCCCTGGATTAGTGAAGTTACTAGTAGACAAAGTAGTATGTGTTGTCTTCCTGTTCATACTGGAACTCTCCTTGTCATAGGCCACCATGTCCACCTTCATAATGTCCATTAGTCCTGTATTCCTATGCACCCATATCAAAATTTTCAACGCCCACACCCGACACAAAATGTGTGGGCGAAGCCCATGCAGGGGTGAGTAACATAGTACTCAGTACGAGACCCCATGACCCTGGATGGTCTCTCAAAAATCAACAAAATAAAAATTCCCCAATACATCCACGATGTAAACCACAATGTAAATCACAAAGATTATGCATAGTCATCTCTACTCAGGTATATTCCATACCATATAACTAGTTCATACAGATATACTCCAATCAACCAATAAGAAACATAAGGGCCCAACCACACACCATTTCCATGATTTTCATAGAAGGTTCAATGTGTAACTGAAGGATCAAGAGTACATGCTCCATGAACTGGCCATCCATGATAGAACCCATCTAAGAGACGTACTCTTTCAGGTACAACTCATCCATTCCTAATGGAATGTCTAAAAGAACATGCTCCATTAGCATAATTATTCTAGAACATCCTCTAGTACCCAACACTAGTGGTATCGTAGTCACATTCTAGCGCCCGAGGAAAGACCAATGGAAACTCAGTAAAGATGCCCACTACTTCACACTGTGTTCAGTTGGGGGAGCACAACTCCAGTCTAACCCATGATATCTCAGTCGCTCTAGTAACAAGCGGCCCACACCTCAGTTCATCGAGGGAGTACTAACTTCTAACATAGAAATAGTAACATCACGTGTTGGGACTGCTCCTCATAATTGTGTCATATTGTTGAGGGATCTCCAAATCTCTTTAAGGACCGGCTCCCTATCGCCACTCGGAGTTGTGGAGTACTACTCTAAATATGAGGACCTTCACCCTACCGAGTAGGTGAGTAATACTATAGTAGTTGGTCAATATGGGGGACCATCACCCTAGTACATCACAAGAGTACCAACCCCAGGCTAGAGGACCCGCACCCTGGCATGGTTGAGGAGTACCGATTCTGCTGTAGAACTGCATAAGGAGGACCTGCACCCTATATTGATAGGGGAGTACCAAACCCTAACATACAAGACCCACACCCTACCGGAAGAGGAGTACCTGACTCTATGTGAGTAAAATATGCAGTTCATGGGCCCTTGTCAAATATCAGAGTATAGTCTCTGTCGATGTAGAGGAGTTTGGAATACCCATGCCTCGAGTCGTTAAATGAATAGTCATCCAAACTCTCACTACATGAAACACTATGGTTATTCTCCATAGTTTATCAGTTATATATTAATCTCCACTATGTTCCCCAAGATGTCACCCAATGATCTGTCTTATCATAGGGGTTCCAACGTAAGAGAAGGCCCGTTAACCAGACACCTGGTCTAAAAGTTATAGGAAATTAACTACTGAGGGCCCAGTTAGATTCATGTACGATCCAACCCAAAAAAAATCTTTAAAATTTAGAAATTAAAATGGATTATCTCAAAAAAGTTCCTCATCCTAAAGGTTCCAGTGCCGAAGACGGTTCATCAAACCGATGTCTAGTTTAGGAGATAGGTTTGTTTAACTGAACTGGGTCGTAAGTGGGTCTGGGTACGGACCGACATGGTCGGACCGACCTAACCCAGTCCGCTGGGTCCAACCGAAATGGAAAGAGCTTGGCCCAGTTTGTATGGGCCAGGTCTAACATGCTGGGTTGTGGGGTCTGCCTGATGGGATTCCTGCTCGACCCGCTAATTCGGGGGCTCGGCCTGCTGGAACACAAGCTCAACCACCCCGGCTGCAAGCATGGCCTAATGGGACATGAGATCTATCCACTGAGACGTGGGATACCCCATCTGGGGCATGGGATAATTTAGCAGGGATGGGGGTCGTCCCACTTGTTGTTTTCTAGGCCCCATGGGCCGCAGGTTCAGCCCAACCTACCCAGTGAGGCGTGGCCCGTTGGGCTGCGGAATCACTTAGCCCGCTAGCCAAGCATGGGGGATCGCTCCCCTCTATAAAGGATGAACCTATTCATGTATACAAAGTCACAGTTCTATATTGCACTACATTTCTTATCCGGTCTATCTGTTCCGGCACACAGGAAAAGGTCTGCTCTCCACTGTGGATCTCTTCCATGCCTTCCCTTCCAAGCGCACTGCTGTAGGATGCCACCCAACTCAATATCCGTGTCATATGACACCTCACATCATTGGAAGAATGTCTGCACCGACGAGAAATGAAATTACAGGCACATGTCCTCCCTCGGTTGCATCTTGATGCCACATCCTTCCAATGTGGTGCACCACCGTAGAACGTCACCTTGCTTCAATGCGGCTGTCATTGGTTGGCTTCCCCTTGTCTGTTGTATCACCTTTGGGCACTTCCATTCCATTGTTGCAGGCAGGTGTCGGGCACCACCTCCCTTGGTCACAGGTCTCACCGCATGCCAATATCACACCGCCACATTATTCGGTTGTCCAAAAAGAACGCCACCAAAACCGAATTCAGGCGTGGGTTTGTGCCTTATTATTATGGATCACACCCTATTTGATTGCATAATGCATGGGAAGTGTACGTTATTTATAAAAACTCTCATAATGAAATATTGCATCCTCCCAAAATAAATAATGAAACATGGTTCAACTCGTTGGATGGTTGACCTGTGTTCTTCATAACAATCTAGAATGGGAAAAAGGGAGCAAACTACCATATAACTTCATACCTCGAGTTTGTTTGAAGCTACTACAGATGAGCAATAAGTATCCATGTGTGAATCTGTTCATGAGTGCATGTTGGCTCCCATCAATTCCTCGAATGTCTATAACCTCAATCCTCATAATGTGTTGGTGGATTTCATCATGAAAGTTCACCAAAGGTTCCTCCCTTGGGTCCAAAAACCATTTCCGAGCTTTGTTTAAATAGATGGGAAGAGAGGATCAACACCCCACACAATTAACGAAGTTCACTAATGAGTATAATTAATGAACCTATTTTTTTATCTCAACTATGTTGTTATACGTTCACTTAAAACTTCTAACAGTTTGGTTACAGAATTTATGATTCAAGCCATTAAATTTTTTAATGTTGTACCGCTGTCCCACAACCGTTTGTCCAAGAGTTACCCAAATAAAAATAAAATAAAAAAAATGTTAATTTATTATTTTTTGTAATGTCCAAAAATTATCTTCTTAGTATGATCCTTGTCGGTCGAAGATAATATTACCTTACTAGAATCTCAGGATTTGGGATTTATCGATTCCCTCAATATTTTTTTCTGAGTACTAGTACAAAAGAGAGAATTCACCGCCGACACGTTTAATGAACATACATTAAAAATGTTAATAAATATTAACACTCACCCTCTACCCGCGTCATTCAAGGTTAGTTTTTTCATAAGGGGTACACACCCTCACAAGAACAACATCACTCTTGGATTTTTAATCAGAGTTACCATTTATATGTTATATATTTTACAATAAAATAATTTTTATTTAATTATTTTATTTTATGACCAAAAACTAACTTCCACTTGCAGCCCATGATGACCAATGTTTGTATCCTCCTAAAGAAATTATACCCTAACGAGTTTCGTGGTAGTCTCATATTTTTAATATGAGTCACTGTTTGTGAGATATAGGAATTTAAAAAAAATAATTATTTTATTTATGGGTATGCCATTTTTAGGTTTTCTCACCCAAGTATTGGGCTGACAAAAATGAAGTCGCACTTAGGGTAAACCCGCCATCCAAAACACAATGATGCCCTCAGATTTCGGATCTGGTCACCGATTTTAGTGTTATTCCACTTCTTCAAGAAATACAATCACATATTCTATATAATGTTTAACAAATTTTTGACGGATCATTTTAGGCACTCCGCACCTTAGAATCATGTTACATAAAATTTCTAGTTCTTGAAGTAATTCTATATAAATTAAAAATATTATACCAGAATTCTGATATTATATAAGATTAATCAAGGGGATATATAATTCATGTATCATTTAATCACATAATTTATTCAATGTATTCATCATATTATTAAATAAAAACAACTTTAATATTCAATCATAATTAATCAAACTAATCTATATTGGAATAACCAGCATAATGAATATAAATAAATTCCAAAAATGATTGTAATACAACAATTGAAATATGATTGAACATATAATTATATTATATCCATAAAAAATTATAGGATGAATTAATATATGTTTCCATAAATGATATTTTTTATATATCAAAATAAAATTATTCGTGGAAACACACTTTTCATTTGGTGATAACTTATTTTATTTCTCAAAATTTCAAAAATATATGGGAAAATTTTTAATTTCGAAATATCCATATTAATATAAAAATGAATATTTAATCAGCCTTTACCTTGTTTGTAGATCTCCATTAAAAAGTGTCACGAAATTTCCCTTATATAATGTTGCAGCAATGGATTGATTGCCTCTCGCTTATGGAGTGTTTTGTCCTTGATGTCACTCATGCATAGTGGGATGAAACTAAGTTGATGACTCTCTGTCCAAGAGTTTTGTCAAAAAAACTCGTACTCAGCATTCCTTTGTGCTTCCAAATTTCTATTCATCCATTGCTTAATCTTTTTAACATGGTCATTTTCATACACAAACTTGTAAAGACACATTGTAATGACCCTTATTGTCTTCATTTATATAATAAATATTTTTAAGTGTGGCCCTGACCAATTCCTAAAAATTATGATTATAAATGAATCAATGTTGAAATGTTTAATCATGGAATAATGAAAAATATTTTTTCATGGGGTATGTTGAAATATGGATTAAACCCTAGATTTGGTAAAAAAATACATCTTTTAGAGAATAAAATGCAGGTTCATTTTAATTTTTTCTTACAAAGAAAAACTGCTTAAAATTTACTCTAATAAATAAATATAATATTTGAAAAACATTCATGAATAAATTTTCAAGAAAATATAGAAAATGAATAAAATTACTAATGAATTGATTGAAAACAAATTTGTTTTTCCTTAAATTTTTTTTCTTTATCTCTAGTATATAACGATATTAAATGAATACATAACATGAATTTCACAAACATTAATAGATAAGAATAAAATTTATGGGGGTTAACATAGATAGATTATATTATATTGTTAAGAAAACCATAAACATAAATAATCCTCAATTTAGAGGAGATTATAAAATACTCCCTTAACCATTTCTGAATTGTATCATAAGTAATTTTAAAAACATATATAATAAATTTAAATTTATATCACTTCTATAACAGAACAATATTCATTCTTATAATATCTTATATTATATAGATAAAAATTTTCAAATTCCATTTTTTAATAATTCTAAATAGAATGAAAATTTTCCAGGTATTAATATTTTTAGTTTTTATATAAGTTTCATTTTGTTAATTTTAGTCCTTAAATATTCATCATGGTCCTATTGTAAACATATTGTTAATAAAAATAAAAATATCATATATATTAATTAAATACATATATGTATTATCATCCATTAATTTCATACAGGAAATATGAATATCTTCAATTCATGGAATTGATATTCTACATGTTTTCATTACTTTCATTATCATTTTTAATGGGAGGAAGGGTTTGAAGGTAAATCATATAGTATATCATTGAATAAATATTATGCCTTAAAAATCATAAATATTTTATAGTTCAATATTTTTAACCTTCAATATAAAATTATTTTAGAAAACAAATTACACTCTTATTTGGTAATGCGAAGATATTTATATAATAAAGATATCATTCAATTTATCTATGATGGAAACGAGGTAAATAATGGATGACAGATAATCATAGTATAATATAACTACATTTATTGTCCTTTAATAATTAATTAAATATGGTTAAAATATACTTATAGGATGTGTAAATATAAATAAACATGAAAAACATTTTAAATATGACTACATATTTATGGATAGATATCCATTGGCTTACTCCATAATCATTGAAATATTAGACTTATTAGAAGATTGGGGGATCTTGGATGAAGGTAATTACACTTTTAATGTATTTTTATATGTATTGGATGAGATAGATATATCAATATATGTGATTAAGGGGATAATGTTTTTACCTTTTAAATTTGAGTGGTGGGTCACTCATCGAATTAGACAACCTGATAACTGAATAATAATTATTTTTCATTATCATCTGGCTCAAAATTTAAATATTTATAATCTAGGATGATTATTAATAAAAATTATTTATCCCATAAAATTTTAAAAATTGCTAAGTAGTGATTAAACCCATATTTATTAATTTTAATTCCTTATTAATTATTTTAATGATTTCAAGGATAATAATATTTAATAATCATTAATGATTAGTAATAATACAATTAATTAAAAACTAACCCATAATTGGATAAAGTAATATATATTCATTACCATCTCTCATTCAGTATTCTAAATAGATTATTTATGAATTTTATATCATTCAATTGAATTTTATTTAATATATGATAAAATTAATGTCATTTTTGTGTGTATTAAAATATTTGAATTTTAAAAACATCATTTTTTAAAATAGATTTATAATATAAAAAACAACACAAAAATATAATTTTGTTTTTAGATATAAAATTCATGAAACATTATAATATATTCGAATAATTTTACATTTCATATATTGAAAATTATTTATAGCATTATTATATTACATGATAAAATATTGTATCTATAATGCTTAAGAATTAAAGGTAAATATCGCATTAATAATAAATAAATAAAATACTTAAAATACAATAGAAAATTCAAATATAAATTTATATGTCAATATAAATACTTGATAACTCTATGTAAAAATATTTGATAATTTAAAACAATGAGAGTAATAATTTGTATTTATTCATTTATTAAAATAATATTAAGGCCATTATAAAATAAAAGTAATTTTTTTTGAAAATCATTAATGATTTGATGAGGATGGTAAAAAAACACATCTAATAGAAATAAATAAGGATTTACATAGATTTTAAGGCTTTTCCATATTATTTTGAACCTTAATTAACTTATTTACCCTCTCTGAGGTGCCCAATAGTTTAAGAATTTACTATTCACAGTGCCCATCAATTAAATATAAATATTTAGAAAATTTGAAACTAAAAAATCAAAATATTAATAAATTATTAGTTATTATATTTATAAAATTGAAAGAAACCCATTTTAAAATAAGAATGAAGGAAGCAATAAAAATTCATTAGGAATACAGATTTTAAAGAATAAAAATGATTTTATTTTTACCCATTCCCAGTAAACACATAATAGGTATTACAAAAATAATAATAAATATTTAATATCAACATTACATTAACACCATTCATAAATAGTTATATATTTATCTTATTTCGTAAAAAAATACATTGTGAGTATAATTTTTTCCCCGTAAATTTAATCTTTTAATTTTATATTCATATATTTTAATTTATATTAAATTCAAAACATATAAATTATATTTATGAATTCATAAATAGTTATTTTTCCCTAATTTAATTGGTCTATTTGTACCCTTTAATAAAAAATATTTATTATAATTATCCAAAAAAAATTTAATAGCATGTTTTGTTTCCTTTAAATCCAATTATGATACAAAAAAATATATAAATGAATATAAATTTATAAAAATAAAAATAAATCATGAAATAAAATTGTGTCATAGATAAATTTATTTTATCGTCCTAAACGTAACGATATAAAAATCGTACTAAAATGAAATTTTAATATAAATTACCTTACATAATGATCAAAATGTGTCATATGAGACATAACATCATTTGTGATAAAATGGTTTTTATTACAATTTTATACCTGATCCATATTCATAATTATATTACGATAAATTTTTTACATTTGAAATCCTAAAATCATTTTTTTATTATTTAATAAAAAAGTATTTATTTCCTATATGTTTACTATTTCTTTTGTAATATATGATTTAATTCAGAATTTTGGGTTTAAGAACATTGATAATGGATCAATAATCTAAATAATATTAACAATATCATTTGTTAAATATTTGATCACTATATTCACTTTCCTAACCTTTCATGTCATATATTCATGAAAAATAAATCGCACCCCTTAGTGAAGATGGTAGGGTGAACATTCTCATGAGTTATTATTTGTAAATTTCTATGGATACTACAAAAGAAATTTAAATAAGAAATTACCATTGTAGAATAAGTATTACTGTAACACAAGATTGTTTATAGTAAAAATATTTCTATAAATATTTTTTTCATTATTCATGTAGCTTGTGTTCCATGTAATAAAGACTATAAAAAAACCATGATACGTACTTAGTATTATATTTTCATTATATCATAGTCGTTTGGTTAGCAGGAATAATTATAACTAACTTATGAGAACTCATATTGAAATCTTTACCTATCAATTTTTTTTTGAAAAATATAAATTAGATATTTTTTATTTTTGACTGAATTACTATTCGTAATAAAATTAATGAGTTATATGAGTTATATAATTAATAAAATATTTTTATTCATCCTATGGATGTTTTAATTATTAGGTGTCAGTAAACCCTATTTCTTGTATAAAACCCTGCTTTTTTAATAATGGGTAATCTTATGCCTTTGAATGGAGAACCCCATTTAAATAAATATTTTGACCCATTAATAAATTTAATGTGATAAAATATATGTGTTCTTTCATAATATGATATAAAAATTTACATTCTATGAATTTATTATATTTGTTGCCTTCATTCATATTTTGATGAATAGTAAAAACACATAATATTTTAAGTGAATAATTTTTTTTTCATCCAGATATTTTTTATCGTTAAATTATAATATAGATTAATTTTAATTTATAAATATATTATATTTTTATCATTCAATATATCTTATATAATTATCACTAATTTTACATTGAATCCATATGTAATAATATTTCATTCTTTTGCAATGTTTTAACTTTTAAAAATATATTCATTCATTCCGACAACGAGATTAAATTTAAATTAATTACTTGTAATTCTGTGTTTTTAATTATTAATAATGGAATGCATATTTGTAATTATTAGGTCCATGTTATTTTAGTAGGATGCTTTTATTTTTTGTCATTATAAATATTAACAATGGTAATTATTTTTACTACCATTATTAAAGGTAATGACGATAACTATATGTTTTTCTTTGCCTCTCCCACATCCCCTTTCTTTGTACCTTTGTTTTTTATTTAAATAAAAGGGGTCTTTCCCTCTTTAAAAAATTACTAAAGGACAATTGGGTAATAAATTGTAGAATAAATATAATATAACTACTTTAAACCGTAAAAATCTTTTATGATGACTCAATTATATCATTTAAAACTATTTTTTAAAATATAATAACATTATGGTCACTTAGCTTTTCATATGATAGGAATTTAGTAAAAACCAATGAATGTTAAAAATGTCAAAATCTCATTTTATATATTTATATTAACGTAAATATATGGATAACCAGGAGATAATATTTACTATATATAGACTCTAGAAATATAAAATAATTAGATACATCATAGATATTCACACTAATTTTTTTAGAATAAATTATTACAATTAATGACGACACAATAGTGATGTAGAAATTACTATTTTTAATTTAAATATTAAATTAATGGATTATAAAATATTTAAAAAATATCATATGAACTAATTAATGTGATACAAGAATTTTATACGGTAATATGACAAGTTAAGAGTGTATTTATTATTTTAATTATAATTTATATTCTATGTGGATTTTTTAGAGTCAAATTAATGAATAACATCAAAATTGACACTAATAATATTTTATAAAAGTAATATTTTATTAAATTATATAACATCGAAAAAAATTAATGATTAAAAAGTTATAGTTATAAGATCTAAAATTTCATAAAATGGCCATTTATTTTTAATTAAAACTATATATGTAAATATTTATAACTGTTATATATTTTTACTATTATTACCTTAGTTAACATTACATAGAGTAACTAAGTGTCAATAAAATATATGTGTTTTAAATTGAAAAAATAACTTGCCAAAAATTATTGGTTGATAATATTAAAATACTATTAAATATCATCTTCCAAATCAGAATAATTGGAGGTTTTTTGTAGGGATTGATTTTATTTTAAATTATTTTTTCTGGAGTTTCCAAAAGTACCTCTCACCTCAATTATATAAGTGCACCTCCTCCCTCACTTATTCATAACATTTTCTTCCTTAAAACTCATAAATACCTTAGAATTATTCCTTCACGTATTTCGTATTTTAATTCATGAGGTTCTGTTCATCTTAAAGACTAAATAAAGTGCTATAAGAAGATATTTAGAGGAACATTCCGAAGAAGAGGTACTCTCTTCTACCAATTCATTCAAACTTATTTCTCCTTATACATCCACTTCATTATATGTTTGATTATAATTTAATAACATCTATATCGCTCACATACTGATATGCTATTATAAAAATGACACAACAATATTTTATCTTTTATATACTCTATAAAAAAAAGTAATCATTACACATCCGTACATATGGATTACCATTACCATGTTGTGGTCCAATCATTTTTTCACCAATACCATACATGAATGGGTATAATGATGTAAATAATAACTATATATTATTACTAGACCATTATACTAAAACTTTAATATCATACAACAACCCCTTCAATATCATTCAATTATTTTGGGAATGATATCATTGCTCATGCATACATATGGCCTCCCGCCTCCACAGTGCTATACGATTCATTATACAATATTTTCATTAAACCATTATTATATACATGAATTGAATTAATAAATATGATATATATTATAATAATATCATTTTGTAAATGATTTAACTATATTCAATAAAGTGGAATATGAACTTATCCGACAAATCAAGCTTAAGAACATAAAGAAGACAATCTCTGAATAATGAGAGACAATGAAATATTACTAACAAACCAATGATAATATAATAATATTCATAAAAATGATTTTAATTAATTATTAACTCAATAAAATTACTAAAATCATTATACATGAGGTTTGGACACATATGACAGATATTAGACCTAGGGTAAGGGATAACTTTTCAAATCTCGTTTTTAATTGAGATTGTTTATTTAGAAGTATTTATTGGTGTATATTTATCATCCAGATATATTTTTCATAAATATGTATTTAATAAAATTCATTATAACCCTATATAATTATTTAAATTCAATTTTACTCATAGGTAAATGTTTACTAAACGGTATGAATGGAATCTTTTGTTCTTTTCAGTTTGAGGTACTTTTTGACATTTCCAAAAAAATGTACGAGAAATATATTTTTTACATGTACAAGATGAATGGATTTTTATGATTCAATAATTTCTTAATTTTTTGAAGCTTTCTCAATAATAATACATTTTTATTTTCAAAAAAAAATCATTTCTTCTAAAATTGTGTGGCTTTTTTAAGGAGGAAAATGTTTTTGAATAAGGTAGGATATTTTCTCCATGAATTAATTTCATGTTGTTTTTAAAATTAGTTTTCCATATAAGATGAAAAAAATTAAACAGATTCATATTTACAACCATTTTATTAATATGATTTTATTTTGTTTTATTTTGGAAATCAATTTTTTTTATATCAAATATGATGGAATGCTGTTAAGAAACCTATTTTTTCATGGGTTATGCTATGGTGAATGTGTTTAGGTTTTTATAGAACACGTATGACATGATTCATTATGATATGGGTGGTACATATTTCTCCCTCCAATGCATTGGGTAAATATTTATATCTCATGATATAGACATGTCTGGAATGAAAAGTAAATATGTTTCAGTAATACAGGGCTGGAACGAGGAGTGAACTCGGTTAAGTAAGGGACTCTGTCCGCTATGATGGTCATAGAAATGAGAATTGACTAATATGAAATGATTTTCTATTCTTATGTGGTGAATATTGGGAATGTATTTCACTTTTATGATTTATCTCACAACATGATATTATGATCTTTTATATGCAGGATATGATTTTCAAATGTCAAGTTCTTATTATTATGATATGATTAATATTTCCCTTGTTTACACTACTGAGAATCTCCTTTCACCCATTCATATATTTCTTTTACCCATGTCATGAATAATTGTTTCAAGTAAAATATTTCATAAATGAGTCTAGCTGTAAGGAAATAATTGACAGAAAACATGAATGTTTTACTAACTAGTTATTTGTGTTTCCCAGTTTCAACTGACACTAAACCTATATGGCCCTGGCGTGGTTTTTTTATGCTATATTATATAATAAATATTCATAATTTTTAATTAGTATATATATTAAATGTATAGGCTATTATTGTTGGAATCAAATCAAGGTATAGTTAACCATTGAAATCTAGGATGATAAATCCTTAGTATGAACCCTAAGGTTATGTTTATGTATAGGATACAATACTATTGTTTTATTAATGAACATGATTAACCTTGGATAAATTCTAATGTGTACTAAATTGAAATTTTATTCTTGATTATGTGGTGTTCCAGTTATTATTAGTGTTTCTTGCAGTATGCTTCTTAGTTATAGTCAATGGTTGGAACCCGAAGGAACTATGTTAATGCTGAATTTGATGGGAAATAAAATTATTGTCCCCCGAAGCAACCAAATTCAATGGGATAAAGAATGAAAAATCATGTTTCCTTTCTCAATCAACATTCTCAAGATATTATTTATGTCGGACTTCCATATGAGAATACTATGGAGAAACATTCTGTAAAAACCTTTATGATGTAGTGTCCACCATCATTCAGCAGGTCCTCTGATAAATTAGTTGACGAACAATGGATCAATACCAATAAAAAGATATTTATTATTATAAAATGTGCTAAACATAATAAATTCATATTATAAGTATATCATTTTGAAGTTGAATCTAATCAATGGTGTAATATTATCAAGAATACGAGGGAAAGAGATTAAATTGAGTCCATGAAACAAGAAAACATCGAGAACATATTTTTATATTAGTAAATTCTTCATATTCCTCAAAAAAATATAGAGACGTAGTTCCTGTAACATAAGAAAAATGATTTAGAATCTTTTTTTACTTACAAATTTTTTTTACAAGACTTTGAAAAGTATTATTATGCAATTATTCTCCAACGTAGGAGTAAAATTTATCGATTCATTAGTGTCTCAAAACCAAGACACTAAATGGAATTATCTATAAGAATCCTTAATAGCTAAATTGATTTTTTTATTCTCTTAAGGTTGAGATGAAGATTGGAGTAACCCATCATTCATATGGGTTTGGTATGAATATTAAAATGGAATTAAAAAAATTTCTAAAAACACCACTGAATGTTCATAGATTTTTTCCTTATGCTCATTGTGTGGAAATAAACATAGAGGGAATTTTAATAAAGGGACTTGTAATGGTTTTAAGTTTGGAAAAGAAGGTCATCATGTTGTTACATGGTGAATTGAAGGGGAAAAATATGTCTAATGATGTGAATAAAGAAAATTCCAAATATAATTCGTCACATACTTGTCAATGTTACAAGTTCAAGTAAATGAGACATTATTATAATCAATTCCATAATCAAATGGTTATTAATGATGATAGATTTCAACAATCTATTAAGGCCAAAGAAAATGGTATGTCACATGAAATCACTGCTGGAGACATGTAGTATGTTAATGAAGTGGGGAAAGACACACTTACCATCCACTAAAATGTAGAAAATATTTTATTTGATTATGGATCCACCAACTATATTATCTTGAAGAACTTTATAAAGGTATCATCATATTACCCAAACATTTAGATGTTGATTTATATTTGAAAATTTCTAATGGCACAATTGTTACATCAATAGTTTATAATTCTTCTCTGGTTGCTGTTTTTGGTGATGTTCTTCCTGTGAAACTTGGGATCCTTCTTATAGTGGAATTTTATGTGATTCATGGCATGGATTTGATTTCTCAATATGGATCACACAACAACAACCATATAAGGGATGAAACATTTCGTATTACAAATCAATATATGATCAAATATCGATGAATATATTAAAATAACCCTCCAATAGAAATTTCATCCATCTATTGTGTCATGATTCCTATTAACGAAGGTTATTTATCTCAAATAATTTGGGTGAAACTCATGATTAAGGATATTCCCATTATGTGGGAGTTTGATGATGCCTTTCCAGAGAAATTTATGGGACATCCACTAAATCATGAAGATGAGTTTTCAATAGAACTCATACATGGTGGTATAACTATTTCATGACACCTTATAGAAAGGCCTTAATTTTTCTATAAGAATTGAAGAAGAAACTCCTAGAGAATAATTATAAGTTATTCATACATCTTCACGCATCACCTTAGGGTGAACATATTTTTTTATGATGAAAGATGGATCAATGAGACGTTGTATTGATTATCTTCAACAAAACAAAATCACTATCAAGAAAAAATATTATATTCACATATTGATGACTTATTTGACCATTTATGTAGAGATAAATACTTTTCCAGGATTGATCGTTGTTATGGATATCATAAATTAATGGTAAAAAAATGTGAATATACTAAATAATACATTTTGGACAAGGTATTTACCCTCTTAATTTACAGTTATGGCTTTTGGTCTTACTAATTCCCCATATATCGTCCTGGATCTAATGAATATAGTCTTTAGGGACTATCTTGATCAGTTTTTAGTAGTCTTTATAGATGATATTCTCGTATATTAAAAGTGAAAATAATAAAATAATGATCACATGAGAATTATAAATAGGACGCTGAGAAAGGTGAATATTTATTCCAAATTTACCAAGGGTGAAATTTGGATTCAGAATGTTTTATTTTTGGGTCACATAATCTCAAGAGAGAAGATACCCGTGGATCCATAAAAAATGGTTATTGAAAAATGTTTGAGACCAAAAATGGTAACTAGGAACTCAATTTTAATTTTATGGGTTGCAAGTTATCAATGTTTTGTGATTGATTTTTCATGATTATCCAGTCTACTAAATAACTAGACTCAAAAATGATTTATGTCCATTTGGATGGAAGAATGTGTAGAAAATTTCAAATCGCTAAAAAGAAGGATAGCTATTGAACCTATGCTCACACTACATTGTTTTGGATAAATAATTGTGATATATAGGGATTCATTCATGAAGAGTATTTGATGTGTTCTTGTGTAAAATGAAATGGAGATATCTTATACCCTGCGATAGTTGAAAATTCATCAGCAAAATTATGAATATCCTCATTCTGTGTTAGTTGTAGTAATCTTATCATTAAATATATGGGGTAATTATCATTATCTAGAAAGGTGTGATATTTATATTGATCATAAATGATTAAATAACATTTTCATAAAAAAAGTAGATGAATATTTTATGATGAATATGGTAATATGTGATAAAAGATTATGAATGCCAAATATATTTCCACCCTACGAAAGCGAACAAGGTTATATATACTTTTAGTTAAAAAGATCATCTTAACTTATCCATGATAAGGATAATGAATGATTCAATATTTATGGACTTGAAGAGGATGGATATAGAAATTTTAATTGAAGTGGAGAAATATTATCTTTGTCAAATGAATGTTCAACCATATATACATGTGAAGATTTAGGAGGCATAGAAAGAAGATGTAGAGTTACAAATGAAGGAGGGAAATGTTAATAAATTTAACCATAATTACAATGTAATAATAAGTTTCATGAACCGAGGTTGTATTCCACTCATACTAGAATTAATGAACTAGATATTGGATGATTCTCATAGTTCATTATTCTCTATTCACCCTAGGCGCACAAATATGTACATGGACCATAAAGAGTAATTCTCGTGGGATGGAATGAAACTATATGCCGCCGAATATATCTCCTGATGCATAGTTTTTCCACTTGTTAAGGACAAGTGACATATGTATAATGGAATGTTACTACCTTAACCCATACTATATAGGAAATAATAAAAATTTACTATACAATTTATCATCAGACATCCCAAAAATTAAAAAGGAAATAATTCAATCAAAATTATAGTCGACTGCCTTAAGAAGTTGGTACACTTAATTATTATTTGAGAGGATTTTTCACTTAATCATATTTATAGAATATATGTAAAGGATGTGTTAATATTTCATGGTGTAAAAATTTCCATTATATTTGATTAGAAACCAAGTATTACCTCATCATTCTGGAAAAGTATTCAGCATGCTCTAGATATGGAGTAATTTTTTTAAAAAAATTATCATCCTCATAGAAACATTCAGTATAACGGGAAAAATGAATCTATGGAAGACATTTTGGGACTTGATTAATGGATTTCAAAGGTGATTTTGATCAACTCCTACCATTGGTTTAGGTTTACAAAATAATAACATTCAATCTAGTATTTGGATAGCTCTTTATGAATCTGTCTATGGAAATATGTGACGAACCCCAACTTGCTAAGATGAATTTGGGGAAAGAAATATTTAAGACATGATCATTTTTTTGAAATGAAATGAAAGGTTAGATCTATTCCAAAAAACATAACAACATCTTAGATTTGATTAAAAAATTATAATAAATACTGAAGAAAAGACATAGAGTTTGATGAGGGTGATAAGGTGTTTCAATAGATATCTCCCAGGAAGAGAGTAATGATATTTTCAGGGAAGGGAAAGATGATCCGTAGGTATATTGGTACTTTTGAAATTATAGATCATGTTGGGATGGTATCATACTGATTGGCGCTTATATCATATCACTCTGAAGTCCATGATGTGTTCCATGTATCTCTCGTGAGATAGTACATACCTGATCCTTCATATGTAATATTCTTAGAAGTCATACCACTGGAACAAGATCTTTCTTATAAAGAACAACTGATAGAGATTCTAGAATATAATGAAAAAGTTTTATAAAACAAGACCACTTGGTTGGTTAATTTTTTACGAAGGATCCACCGATCTGAAGAAGATACATGGAATTTTGAGGATATTATGAGTGAGAGGAATCATCATCTTATTATTTCAATGTGACAAATTTCAATGGTGAAATTCAGTTTAAAGGGGCTAGGATGTAACACCTAAGTGTTTTTATGAAATAATTTCTCTAAATAATTTTTATTCTTCATGAATCTAGAGTTGCAAAAAATCATGAGACTAGAAAAATAATGATATGACCTTAGTATAAAATTAATGTTATAGCCTATGCGTTAAGTCAGCAGGAGTAATTATAACTAGCTTTTGAAAATGTAATATGAATTCCTTGTCATTAAATAATTTATGAAAAATACAGATTTGATATTTTAATATCTGTGTAAATTACTATTGGTAATTAAATTAGTGAGATATATATTTTATATATTTAATAAAATATATTTTTTGCAATGGATAGTATAATCATAGGTTGTTAATAGTCCCTACTTGTTGTATAAATACCTACTTTTTTAGAAAAATTTAATCTTATTCCATTGAATGGTGAACCCCATTTAAATTAATATTTGGACACATTTATTATTTTTATATGAAAAAATAAACATGTTATTTAAAAAAATATTATCATAATCTTTGGGTGAATTTATGATATTTTCTGATAACATTCATTTTTTGATTAATAGTAAAAAAGACACTAAATTTTTAATTAAAACACATTTTTTCATCAATATAATTTATATGGTCAAAATATATTATTGAATAGTTTAAAGTATAAATATAATATATATTTTTATCATTAAATATAATTTATTCCCTTATAATTAATTTTACATTTTATTCATATGTTAAAACATTTCAATATTTTGTAATGTTTTAAATTTTAAAAAATATGTTCCCTTATTCTACAAACGAGGTTGAAATTTAAATAATTATTGTAACATCTATGATTTGAATTTTTTAAAATGGACTCCATATTTTGAATATTTAGTTCAAATATATGTTTGTATGCTACTTTTATATTTGGGCATTATGAATAATAACATTTGTAATTATTCTAATTACCATGGTTAAATGTAAATCGAGTAATTAATGGAAAAATTATATTATAAAATTACCATAACACCTGTAAAAATCTTATTTGATTTCTAAATATGGACCCTTGTAATCTATTTTAATAAATTTAATCACTTTATGGAAACTTATCTATGAAATTGACATTAATCTAATAAAAACTAATGGATGTGAAAAATGTCACAATATCTTTTTATAGATGTTTATTAATTTTAATATAAAAATAAATAATGGATAATAAATACTATAAATAGTATTTGTAAAGATTGAATAGTTACATACATCATAAAAATTTATTTAGAATTTTTATAGATTATATAATTTCTTATAATTATGACACAATAGGGTTGTAGAAATTATTATATTAATAGAAATATCAAATAAATGGTTTTAAAAATATTAAAAGAAATATTATATAAACTAATTAATGTAATATGTGAATTTTATTGGATAATATTATAGGTCATGACTGTATTTAATTTTTTGTATCGAATTTATCTTTTGTGTGTAATTTCTTTAAAGTCAAATAAATGAATAATTTCAAAATTGACACTATTGATATTTTATAAAAAATAAAATTTTATTAAAATATTTAAAAAACATAGAATGGTTTGAAAATTACAATTTTATAATTATAATATATATAATTCCAAAAACATATCCATTTATGATCAATTAACATTATATAAGTAAATATTTATAACTATTAAATATTCTGAATTTTATTACCACAATTAAAATTAAATAGAATAACTAAGTGTCAATTAAAAGAATATAGTTCAAATTGATAAAATAACTTGTCCAAAATTTATTGGAAGATGATATTACAACCATATATGTCCACATATTTGAAATTGTGACATTTTGTAGTATTGTTATTTGTATAGTTTTATTTTATTATAAATTATTATTTATGAAGTTTCCAAAAGTACCCCTCATCTCAATTATAAAAGGGAACCTCCTCCCTCACCTCCTAGAATTATTTTTAGACTTCATGCTCCGAAATCCTATGACATTTTCCATTAAAAACTTATATATTTTAATTCTGGTGGTTCTGGTCATCTTCCAAGACCAACTCTGGTGCTCTAAAAAGATATTTAGAGGAAGCGCGTCGATGAAAAGAGGTGATCTCTTTTACAGATTATTTCAAACTTATTTCTTCTTATACTTCCTCTTAATTATATGTTTCATTATAAATTAATAACATAAATATCACTTATATTCTAATATGTTATTATAAATATTAAAATAACATATTTTACATTCTATACATCCTATGAAAAATAAAATCACTACATGTGCATACGTATAACTTATTGTCTCTACGTCGTGGTATAATCTGTTTTTCACCACCAAAATACATGGATGATTATAATGATGAAAATAATGACTATATATTATTATTATAACATTATAATAATTTTTAAATATCATACACCATTTTCATAAATATCCTTAAATAAATTTGGGAATGATATCATCCCTCGTGCGTACGTAAGACCTACCGTCTCCAAGATGTGTTGTGATTAATTCTAAATGATCATCCTTAAACAAAGAATTTATAATTAGTTGAATGAATTAATATAATATATATTATAATAATATCATTTTTTAAATGATTTAACTATAACCTATGAAGTTTAAAATGAACTTCTCTTACAAATCGGGCTTAAGAACATAAAAGACTCAATATTTGAATAACGAGTGACAATGAAATGTTACTTACAAACAGATGATAATATAATCATACATAATATCATAAAAATTATTTATATTCTTCAGTAAGTCAAAAAAAATATTTAAATAATTATATAAGAGTATCGAATACATATTATGTATATTAGACCTAAGGTAAAGGATAACATGGAAAATACCATTTTTATTCGAGACTGTTTGTTCGTATGTATTCACTGGGGTATATTTAGAATCCACATAAATGTTTCCTAAATATGTATTTAAATTTTTTTAATAATTTTCTATAATTTTTTATGTAAATTTTACCATTTTTAAAATTGTTAGAAAATGGTATGAATGGAATCTTTTGACATTTTCAGTATGAGGTACTTTTTTTACATTCTCAACAAATATATGAGAATAATGTTTTTTAATGTGTATGATATGATTTTTTTATTTAGTAATTTCTTAATTCCTAGAAGCTTCCCCTATAATATTACAATTTTATTATCATATAAAATTATTTCTTCTAAAATTGTGTGGAATTTTTAGGAAGGAAAACTTTTTGGAAGAAGAAAAGATATTTTCCTCCAGAATTAATTTCAATTTTTTTCTCAAAATTGTATTCCATATATGATGACACTTTTTAAATAGGATCATATTTATAAAGCTATTAGTAATATAATTTTATTTTGTGTTATTTAGTAAATCCATTTGTTCTTTATCAATTATGATGGACTGATGTTTGAGAATCCAATTTTTCATCGGTTATTCTATGGTGAATGTTTTATTGTTTTTTTGGAACATATATGAATGGTTTCACTATGAGATGGGTGATACATATATCTCTCTCCAATTATTTGGGTAATGATTTATATCTCATGATATATAGATTACTATATTGGGAAGTATATTCGGTTCTGTTATATAGGGCTGGAATGTGGAGTGAATTCAGTTCTGTAATGGACACTGTTCGCTTTAATGGTCTCAGAAATGAGACATGACTAATATGAATAAGTTTTATTTGGTTTTTTGTGTATGACACAAAATTTTATGTCTTATGTTATGATTGTTTGGATTTCATTTCACTGTTATGATTTATCTTATGAAATTAAATTATGATCTTTTAAATTCATGATAATATTTTCAAATTTTTTGTTCTTATGAATATGATGTGATTGATATTTCCCTTGTTTACACATACTGAGTATTTAAGATCACCATTTCATATGTTTATTTTCCCTAGGTCATGAAGAAGGGATTAATGTAAGATATCTCAAAAATGTCTTTATTTATAAAATAATAAGTGGGAGAAACTGTAGATGTTTTATGAAATAGTTTTTTATGATTCCGCGTTTCTAGAAAAACTAAACCAATATGTTCCTACCATGGATTTTATTTTGTTATGTAATAAATATTCTTCAATGTAAAGGTAATATATTTTTCTAAATTATGGGCCACAATAATTACATCATAAATATCATACATATATATATATATATTAATGACATACCCTAAAATATACTGGTGGAAGATGAATCAAACCGGTACATGGAGGCAGTTGTCCATATGTACGAACCAATAATACATTCATTTCAAATTTTGTGGATATAATGTGGTAAATGTTTATTCTATAATTATTAAAAAATATTATTATATTTTTTAATCATAATTAATATTGTTTTTTATAGATGAAAAATGATTATAAAAGGTGGAACATGAAATTAAATTGAAAGAGCATGGTTAATATTTATATATCTTATTTAGGAGGGTAGATTTATTATACACCTCAAAGAATGAGTGATTAGTCATATACAAATACCATATGCTGAAGGAAGAATTGAAGGAATAATTTAATGTTATAGATTGGGTATTGTACGATCTAGAAGGCTCAAATCATTTGAATAATATAGGAAAATAAGAGTCTTTTATTAGTGGGGGGAGGGTACCACAAGTAATTACATAAAAGATTTCATTAATATATGGTAAAATTCAGGATAAAGGTGAAAATATTGGGATATAATTAAAAGGTAAAACAATATTTTGATTGAATAAAATTATAAAATAAGAATTATAAAAAATTTGGTGGGATTCATACACTTATTTAATAATTTAACACCTAGTTATCCTATTTTATCCAAAACTATTGTAACAAAACATTACAATTTTTGAAATTAATTATAAAATAATACATAAAACATATTAAATAAAATTAATTTTACTAATTCCAAATAATTAATTCATTTTTATATTTTCATTTATAAAATAGTAGAATTTAATTTTAACTAAGAAAGATCAAATTGTGAAAATTAATTTTTGAAAAACGTATTTTTATGCATACAAATGAATTAACCCCCATTTCACTCCTTAATAAAATAATAAAAAATTAATTCAAAATATTTTATTGAATATATAATATATAAATTTTACTAAAACTATTAATTTATATAGATTTATTTAATTTATTATGATAAAAATTAGATTTCTCACAAAAACAGTTTAATTAAAAATGTATTTTGAATGTGAAAAAAAATATATACCCAAATCAAGTATAATATTTATTAATATTACATTAATTTATTTATTTATAATTAATGTTTTTATGGTACATTAATATCCAATTCATGGAATAATGGGTGATTAAAGGGGTTTTTATTATTTTAATCATTTTTCAATTTTTTCATCACTTATATAATGCAATAAATAAAGAATCATTGTTTCCTTTTAAGGAGAATATATTTAAGGATCATCTTTGTCAGAATTATTATGATTAATAAACTAATAGAGTAATTATGTGGGTGATTTTTATAAACTCAAATGGAACAAGGATTATTTAAAAAACATAGGATTTAGAAATTCAAACATATTAGTACAATAATAAGATTTAATGGTGTTGTAATGTCAAAAAAAGAATTTTCGAATTTTCCTGTTGATTATATTTGTTCATTCATTCTTCATTTCTATGAAAAAATTCACTACATGAATTCTCTCAACACCCAGTCAGCAAAGTCTATGTTGTGTGTCTCATTATGTTAGAAAAGTCGAATCTAAAGATGAATATATCAAATATCACACTCCATTCATCATGATCGAGGAAATGTATTCGATGATAATAAAATAGTATTTTGGAATCATACTATTTTTCTCACAATACTCGATTAATTACTTAGAATCATTAAAAATTTCAATTGACCGAAAAAATCGTAACCAAAATTTCATAACAGTCCCAAACTAAAAAAACACTGATCTACATTATATCGCTAAAATAATGGAATAGTAAATGAAAGAAAATAACAAAAAATAAATTATCAAACATCAATTGATTATTAAACATTTTTATTTCATGAAATTATTTACATATTGAATGAAACTGCTGAATATCAGAATATATTCACCAAATGAAATCAAATATATTTTCTATATAGAAAATAGATAATTATTCCCATGATGCATGACTACCATTCAATATTCTTCTCTGTGATTTGAATCAAATCTTCTTCATGCTCATCAAGAGATCTCATTGTTCATCCTTCTTTTACTATATTAATTTTGATGAAAAATAATTATTTTCTATTTTGTTAAATCACTAAACTCATATAAAATCCAACAATTTTAATTAACATCAAAATCACAAACATTTTTATTCTCTTACCCCAATTATGGTCCAATAACAACATTTTATTTTATAACCTTTTTTTATTTCTCCTGTGAATTTGTAAAATTTACTCCAACTACTCTTTCATTATCTATAAAAAAATTATGCTTCTGGTGTCTCCCCAAAATTTATCAACTAATTTAATAAAATATCCTAATTATTGGAAACATTTACTGAAATGATTTATTATATAAATAATCAACAACTCCTAACAATATATAAAATGTATATGATAAGTGTTATTTATTATCTTCAAATGTGAACATCATGTTGATTATACATCATTAAGTCTCTGTAATGAATTTTTTTATCATATTACTCAATTGTATATTTTTCCTAAACTAAAGAAACAATAATTTTAATTAGTTCTTGTAAAAATTTTAAAATATTTTTAGATAAATTATTTAGCTGATAGTATCCAATTAATCTCCTAAAATAGATTTTATTTGATGGAGTAATTATTCAAAATTAACGAAATCCTTATTGGGGATCCAGATTGAACAAAAAATATTGTCTCTCTACCTCATTCATCTTCACAAATGGAAATGAATTTCATTGAGCTTTGTACATCCATTGTTTAATCTTCAAAAATTACACATATTCCATTCCACAAATTCAAATAGATGTAGTTTTACAATTTCAATGACTCAGAACAAAAAATTTCCAACACGTTCCTTAGAAACATTGGCCAAGAAGAAATGAACTTTAGATCATTCAGGTTCTTCATAAAAAATAGTATTTTCTCATGGACACATCAATGGTGGAGACATTTGTTTGAGGAATTCATCATCTTCATTCTTTCTCAGTTAACCCAGAAATTTTCATGTCTTTAGTTTCATGAGTCTATCAACGCTAGATTCACAAATTCAATAAGGAGAAATTGTCTCACTAGATTATATCTATAGATATTCTTCTTGATTTTGTGTATCATTCATCACTAAATAAAAGGAGATGTGGGATTTTAGTCGATGTGTAGGGCTCTAAATTCCTTTGGCGTTGTTTCCTCTCAAGAGTAAATCTATCCTATGTATTAGTATTTAACTTTGGGATAATCTTATTCATTTACTAAACTGGTATTATCCAATCCACATATACGAATAAATTGATATTTTATCCAATGATAAATTTTTCCAACGTGATGGTTGATTTAAATATGTGGGGATGTAAAGAATTGGGTTAATTAATGACTTCCAATTTAGCCATGTGTTTTGTTTCCAAATCAACTACATGAAATCTACATTGGAAATTGATGCATAGTTATAGGGAAATTTTTGTTATGTGGATCTGCGACGAAACACCAGTTGCTGCATCAAAATAAAATTAAATACATCAAAAAAATGATAGGGAAACAAAGAATAAAATATAATAAAATTAAATTTGTCAAATAATAATTAGCAAAATTAATATTAAAATAAATTCAAAAAAAATTATATAGTTAAAATAATAAATTATTAAATATCAAAAACATATCACCTAATATATTTAGCAGGTTAATTAAATAACTCAATAAAGAAATGATAAAATTTATTCAATATTTTAAATTTATATTACATGTCCAAATTATTAGTATTTTATAATAACGTAAATTAAAAAATAATAAAAAATAATTAAAATGTAAATTTAATTATTATAAAACATAATTAAAAAAATTAGAAAAATAACAAAATAATATTCAAAATGTATATAGGATTAAAAAATTAGTATATAATTAATCATGAAACATTTATTTTAAAAGTTTTAGTATTTTCATCAAATTAACACTAATGTGAATTAACTCATTAAACTAATATTTAAATAATAAATAACTAAAATATTGATATTATTTATAATTTTGCATTTCAAAATACATCCTCATAAATTCTCAAACATAATGGTCTTTCACAACCTCATGAATAAAATAATACAAATTATATAGAATGAGATAAATATTAAATATTAAATACAATATAACCATGAAAATTGGTTTTCAATATTATTTCCCCCATATTTTACATTAAGAAATGAATATATTTTACTCTAAATATATTTGTAAGATTCTTGGGAAAACAGATTCTTGTTCAAAATAATGATTGTCCTACAAAATTTTAACTCAGATTAAACCAATATAAATTTACATTATACTAAAATTCTAATATTCACTTTACCCCTATCAAAATAGACTCACATAAATTAGAAAAAAAATGTGTGCACTGTTTGATGAAGAGAACATAATATATTAATAGGATTATAAATAAATTATCCATCACCTTAATATATAAAATATTAAATTCAAATTGGATTTAGACTATCATTTCAGAATCCATTTGAATTTGTTTTTTCTAGTTTAAATCATATATAAAATATTATATGGCAATAATTACATTAAAACATTGATAAATTTTTTAGGAAAATCAATATATTTTCAAGAGGTAAATTTAATAACTATTATATATTCAATGGATAATATAGAATTAATCTCTGTAAATAAGGTACACATCACTAAAAAATCATAAAGATTTTAATCCATTTATATTGAGTAATTGAAACATTAAAAAAATTCAGATTTAAATATATTTTATGATATTTTTAGGCTCATATTATGGTATAGTTCCCCCTTGTAAAATAACATATCCCCAACACTAATGACACACATTGTATTCAAGGTTTAATCCAAGTTGGTAAAATTATAATAGTGTCAAAGGGTAACAAGAACGAACAATGAATGTTTTTCACACAATATAAAAATAAATCAAAAAAACAGCACACGCAAATATTTCATAATAGTTACGAAAATACAATTTATCTGTAAAATAAATATTGTACGATATCCGATTTTTAATGAGGTGTTCAAAATTATTTTCATAAAAGTAGATAATATTTCTTGAAATTGTAGAAAAAAAATGTTTAAACAGAAAATTCAACATGAAAAAATTCATTTTCAATTTTATAAATTAAATTAATAATGTTTTAAATGTCACCTGTAGCCAATAGAAATTAAAATCATGTAAAACTAAGAAGAATTTAATATAAATGATATCCCAAAATTATAAGCTGCTATCATATTTTCATATATTCAAATAAAATCCCTTTCATTCATTGAAAAAGATCCTTTTGTTAACCGTAATTATTCTAAAAATGAAATCTGATGGAGATTTTATTTTTAAAAAAAATATATAAAAAAATCGAAATATATTTAATTGATGGTGTTGATCTAATATTTATCATCTTATAGATCTGTTTGATGACGTAATTTTTTTTTCAGTTTTGTAATATTGGAGAGAGTACCTTAGTGTATTTTTCCTGGTGAATCAATGAACATAGAAGATTATGGGAATATTTGTAAAGGTATGTACATAGAATTTGTCCAAATTATTTAATACTGGTATTAGACGAAAATATAAAATGATTATTGAAATTTAAAAACTAAAACTAAATGTAATCAAATGGTGAAGGAAAGGTAAATTATATCATTAGAAAAACCCCATAAGGGGTGATTACTCTTAAACTATATATAGCTAAAAAACTATTAATCATCCCCAAACCATCGGTTTATGAGGCTTGAATGGTAAGAACAACTATATCTTCTCTCTCATATCCAATAAGATTTATTCTTATGTTGAGGTTTCCTTGGAATAATACTATTTTTTCACGGCCATGTAGTGTGGTACATTTATTCAATTGGGAAAGAAGAATGATATATAAGGTCTCCTACTAAACATATATAGTTGGAGTGGTTTTTAATAGTCCCATTAATTTTCCTTGGAATAAATAAGAATATTCAAAAAAAAATTATTATCAGAAAGATGGAAAACCCCATATTTTAGTTGTAGCTCCAAACGCCCCTCCAAACATGTTTTCTCTATTTTCAACTCTATCACATCATTACCTTCTATAAAAAGTAATATAATCTTTTTCAAAAAAAGTGATTTTCTTAGGGTTTTGTTAATCGGATTAATTTTTTTTTAATTAAACTACTATGGGGTTTAGATAGAAATTCATATTCAACGTGACAGCTAAACATTAGGTCAAAATGAGAAAAACCCCCCATGAAAAAATTATTTAGTGGATTTTTTTCTTCTTCATTGTGGTGGAAAAATAAATAAAATGTGATTTGATTGTTCAAAGATTTTGAACACAATATCATGGATTTCATCATTGAATGTTGGAATGTAAATCTCTCTCACATTGATATTAGGGAAATGTGAAAAAAATCATTTAGTTCCTTGGAAATGGATTCCAATACACATGTATTTAAATATCCATCATGTTATTACAAAATTTTATGAATTCATTTTATTTTAATGTATTTAAATTATTTGTATGAATTTAGTAAAAATATCATACAATTCCTTCAATGATTGGGTAAAAAATGAAATTGTTGTTATAAATTTTATATTTTGTTATTTTAAATTTTTTTGTTTATTTTTTTTTCGAATTAAAATTTTTAATGAAATTATATGGAAAAATCCCCATTAACAGAACCAATTTATGACAGATAATGTTTTCATTTAAACCATTATAAATATTTTTATATCTCAACTAATGAAATATTGTAGTAACTAGGGTTTTCATCTACTAATAATGCATTTAAATAGCTCCTTGATCATGATTTTTTTAATTATCTAGTATACTACATAGTATAATTCTATGAACAATAATGGAACTATAATGATTTATAAGTCTTTTTTGATAGAAAAATAAATAGAAGTAAACATGTATCAAATTAAATGGGGCAGTGAAGTTAAAAAATAATTTCCTACTTTTCCCAATGATTATATTTGGAGCACCCCTTATTTTTTGTATGTAACCCTTTAATTATGCTTTTAATGTTTGTTAAGTTTAAGGGTGAAAGTTGGGAAATTTTGGATAACATGTAAAGTAGTTTTTGGGACTTTTATAAATTTTTATGGTTGGTGAATAGTTTTTCAATACAATGTGACACCACCAAGAAACCATGCACAATAAAATAGGGGGAACCATAATGTGTATGGGCTACATAGGGTTTTTAAAAATAATGGAAAGTCCAAGTAGAGATTGTGTCATGATATGGATTTTTAAACGATGATATTTCATATGATTGGCACATGTTTCTGAAATATTTTGATCCAATCATACATGGTTCATATTTAAATTAGTGGTTATCAAATGGTTAGTGAATAGTTTTCCTAACTGTGTGACTAAACCATGTGTGGGTCAAAACCACATCCTTAAAAAGTGGATCTTGTATGGACATAATATTTAATTCATCATTACTCATATTATGTGTCCTAAATTTGGATTTTTCTTCTCTAACAGTCAACAAAGGTACCATCAGTTCAGTGGTGATATTAAGGTTTCACATGGTGATTTGAAGATGATTCCTTATGGTATGTGATTATTCATCATCATTTTTCATGATTCTATATAGTTCTACATCATCCATTATAATTTTTTCTATATCAATTCCTTTTGTGGGTAGATCAATGTTTGTGGAGGCCAAATAAGTTTATATTTATTTTTTTTCATACCAGGGGAAGATATTTAAGGTAGGTTTGTGGAGTTTCAACATAATTTTGTGATGTTTTTCCTGCCATTTATTATTTTCTCAAAAAAAACTCGAGGTAAATGGTTTCACACTACACTACTATTTCTATAATTGATTATATTTTTACCAAATTGAATTAATTGAATTAAAATGAATTTTTAATATTGGTGAAAATCATGATATAAATCCTCTTTAATGGTTATTTCTGGTTTAGGTGGAAATGAAAAATTTTGTTGAATTGTTGTGCAAAGTGATTTAGTTTGATTAATTTAAAATCATTATTTTAAAATATGTCTTCAATAGGTTTTTGAAATAGTGTAATGGAGAAGAGTTTCAAATAAAAATAATGTTTTATTGAAATGTCCTTATATTTTTGGGATTGCAATATTTTTTGGGAATAATTGGTAGAGGTGTTTATATTGCATTTATGAGGCCCAGTTGAAATATGACATTGTCCTCAATTCCAACGGTCTAATGGTACTTGGGAAATAATTACCTTCTGACGACATAGTAGATCAATGAGAGACCACAGAAAAGTATAGAACTATTATAATGATGCATTCATTGTTGGTATCAGGGATATGTGGAATGGAATGGTATAACCAAAGGAATCTTATGATATGAGTTTAAAGAATATACAAGGTTTTTTCATGAAAATTGATTATTCTAGAAATTTTGTTGATATAGACCTATTAATATTTTTCTTTAAAAATTTTTATTAATTTTTTCATTAATTCATTTTTATATAAATATATCTTAATCATCAATAATAGTGGCTTGTGTAGGGATTTCATTCGAGAGAAGATTATGTGTTTTGTAACTCACCTATGCTTTGGTACATGGGTTCTTTTTCAAATATCATCTATCAGGAAGTGGAAAAAGGTAATGTATAACATGATTTTAGCATTACTTTGGGGTACTTGGGTTTTATGGTGATGTTATATCATAGTTATTATGGAGAATAGAGTGTTGTGTTCGTCTTGGGGTTTTATTTGTCATCATCTTTTGGTTACATTGATGTTGTAGTCTTCCGATGTGTCACATGATCTAAATATTATTTTGATATAAGAATTTTTTAGTTTCCTTTCATGGTTATTATTTATCATATAGTGTTTTGTTAGTTATGATTTTATTAGTTAGTTTTTTAATTCTTGAAGGGTAATCATCCCCCACAAATTTGGAAACCCTTGAATATTTATTTCCAACCATTGACATTTTGGAAATGTTTATTAAGTCTATGTAACATCTCCCCACCCTCAAAAGTCAATGAAAAGGGGTTGGATGTTACAAATTATATAATATTTGTTCGGTCCAATTTATGTTTTAGGAAAACAACTATATATGTCTTGGATTTGAATTCCCTTTTTATATTATTGGGGTTATTATAACATAAAGGTATAGGATTATTGAAACATAATATTTAGATAATAAAAAGACACAACTAACATTTTATACTAAAATACAAGTTACAAGGGAGTTCAGCATATATGTTTTTTGGATAAACATATAGGATTCTCAATCTCATAGTCATGGGTTCCTCTAATGATATTTTCATGCCATGAATTATAAAAATTAAATACCAATAAGAGTAAATACATCATTTTGTGCAATGACTTATGTTTTGTGCAAAAATGAATATATTTTAACATTATGAGACTATTTTTTCCAAATTAATTACTTTGAAAATATAATGGTTTTTCTATTTTTTGGAGGGTTTTATTTTCAAAAAACAAGTTGAATGATTTCAGAAATGGTTAAACATGAATGTGGATGATTTTTGAAAGAAAATTTGTGATTGTTTATGTGATAAAATTTGAAAATATAAGACATAAATTACTAGATAATAAGATTTATGATGTTTTTGGTATGTTTATAAAATGGAACCTAGTAGGTATTGAAGAAACCAACTGGAAAAATCTACGGAGAGTATGGTATTACCTGCACCATAGGTGAACCAAAAGCTAGTTCAGAGTACCGTTCAATAATTTTAATCGATTTATATAGTGAATTGCAGGGACGATCCAAGACAATTGGACCATTCCATCCATTTCCAGATATAGAATCCACCAATCATCTTAGTTTATTCTAAACCAGATAAGGTAGAGTAGTTCATAAACACGATGAATGAAATATTTTTTTCATCATCACACCAGTGGAGTTGAAGGTCATGTTTTCCATGTATATACTGATGATCTAACATGCCAGTGGTGGGAACATGTGGTGTAGGATAATGTAGATCAAAGCCTTGGTGTTGAGGATTTTGAGGAATTATCCAGTAAAAAATTCTATCCTCATACATTCATGCATTTAATAATGATATAATTCTTCTACCTAATGTAGGTAAATATCACTATCAATGAATACGTGTAAAAATTCATAAATTAATCATATTTTCACATGATGTTTTTGTGAGTGCATCCTTTAAGGGATGAATCTATAAATTTGGGACGAGGTATGACATTTACTCGAAGATTGTGATTATCTATATGAATTAATATATAGTGGTTTTCAATAGAGAAACTCGCATTGAACACAACATCTCAGGATCCATGGGAGGAAGAAGTATGTTGATACCTTTAGGAGATGGTGGAAACACTAATTCTGGAAGTAAGCAAAAGAGGGACACTAATTACAAATGGAAAGTGGGAATCCAAATCAAATAGTTAGATCAGTGAATCTTCCTCTGAGATCCACACAAAAAGTGGGATGATCCCTATCTGGTTCCTTAGAAAACTTGAAGCGAGACTGAACATAACCACCAAGAGCATGCCATAATTGTAATATTATGGGACATCTCTGGTGCTATTATAATAGTTCTCCAATATCATGTTCTCAAGAAACTTCTCAGTTATCCCAAGCATCTTATGCCTTAATGTGGTGAGACCAACAGAATCAATCTTCCCATCATTATATATCTAACTCTGGTGATTCAATAAATACCATGACTACTCTGCAAGATAATTCACAACAAAGAAAGAAGGAACTCAATACTACAACAGAGCCACTATACAGAGTTTATTAGGTGATTATGGATGATTAAGTTGGAAAATATTTTTTACAAGGTACAATTCATTTTAAATCATAAATTATGTATGATCTATTCGATATGGGTGCATTTTATCCCTTCATTTATTCTTATCATGTTGTTTTTCAATGTTTAATCCTTGATATGATGCATTATATGATAAAACATTATAATAATAATGGGAAATGTGAATGTCGAGACTTTTTGTGTGGAGCATGATCTATAATAGTTGATGTCAAAGATGTATAATATGACTTATTGGTGTTAGAAATGGATGTTTATAATATAATATTTGGTATAGATTTGTTGAAAATGTACAAGGCTAACATAACTTGTTAATGAAGGATAAGTAGAATCATAATATAAAATAGGGTTGGGAATGTCTTTAACAGAGATAGTGGTGTAAAGAAAGGTGCAATGGGCTAGTCAGCACCAATATTTGGAACGATCTCTTGCCATTTTTAGTCTTTGACAATAGTAGTAATAAAAGAGATAAAGGATCATAATTCTCCAGTAGTCATGTGTCAATTCCCAGATTTTTTCCCAAAAACAGTGAAGGGGAACCACCTAAATGGTGGATCCAACAAAATTATGTGATGGGAAATTGTAGTTGTAAGAGCTGGAATGAAAGGGTTTCATTCATCCAAGCATCACATCGCGGGAAGAACTAGTCTAGTTCATAGAGAATGTATATTGAAGAATTAATATTTTTTTCGATTATCATTTGATTAAACTTGTTACAATAAAGAATATATATCAAATTCCATGCATTGATGATCTATTTGATCAATTTAGGGGTGCTCAGTGGTTCACTAAAATTGACTTGGGATTAAGATATCGCTAATTGGGAGTTCGGATAGATGAAATTATGAAACTGCATTCAGAAGCATATACGTCCCTTATGAAAATGTGGTAATTCCGTTTATTCATACAAATGGATCATTTTTTTATGGAGTTGATGAATAGATTATTTCATATTTAATTGGATTAATTTGTAGGGGTTGTTTTTCGATGAATGATTTATAGATTTAAGGACCAGTGTTGGCCCGTAATGACACTTGGCGACAATGTTTGAAATCATTACAGACGATCATTTGTATGACATGTTGTCACAGTGTGATTTTTGGATACAATAGGTATGATTTATAGGCCGTGTAGTTTCTGAAAGGGATGTTTCAGTGGTTTCAGAGAAGATTGAAATTCTTTTCTCTTTAAAAACACTGAATAACATCTTTGAAATATGGATCTTCATTAGTTTAGATAGTTATTACCAATTATTTGTGATTTAATTATCATTAATCCCTTCACCTATAACATCATTGACAACGAAAAATGTCCCATATCAATGGATTCATGAATGAATGATATATTTACAAGAGCATAATAATCATATTTCATCATCACATAGATTGATTTTTATAAAAGTAGGAAAATGGAACATGGTTTATAGTGATTCATTAGGATTTGGGTTTGGATGTGTCTTCATGCATGGTGAACATGTTTTTGCTTATGGATCAATGAAATTAAGTGTGCATGAGAAAAATAACAAATCACAAAATTTATAGTTATCTGCTGTTTTCTATGCCTTGAAGACATGGTGTCATCGTCTCTTTGGTGAGAAATTTACTATGTTCAATGATCTAAAGAGCATGAAACATATTTTTTTAATATGATATTTGAATATATGGTATAGAAGATGTATGGATTATCTTCAGATATTTGACTTTGAATTTATTTATACACCGAGTGAAAGAAATACAATGGATCATTCATTAAGAAGAATGGTGTATGCTATGTTAGAGAAAGAAACTTTAGATGTGTTGTAGTTGATGTCAGTCCGATCCAATATTCCTGTGGAATGTGAATTGTTATGAAATGTTACAGTTTTCTCTCATTTTTGGCAGTTTCTAATTTAGTAAAGATGGTTAAATTAGAACATACATCTGATGTAGATTGTGTTATAGTTTTTCCAAAACATAATCGTGGGAAGACCACTAAGTGCTAGAGAATCGATGGATGTTTAGTGTTGTGCTTCCAGAATCAGATTGCTTTTCCTAGGGTGCTTTTTGAGAAAATTATCATTTCATTTTACCATTGGATATTGGTAGTTCATCCAGGAATAAAGAATATTTATAATGTGTTGATGGTACAATTTTTCGTTAAAGGGTATGAAATATAATGTGGTAGAGTTTGTTTTAAATATCTTAACTTTTCAGTAGGATAATGAATAACATCAACGACCAGACGGTATGTTGTTGAATTTACACATCCCATTATGGAATTGGTAGTAGATAGGAATAGATTTTGTAACTGTTCTCCCAGTAGTATTTTGGAAACAATATATTGTATAGGTGATAGTGGATCAACTCATCAAGTTAGCTAATTTCATCCCTATTTATGAAATTCATATGGTGGTGGATATGTCCAAAATTTATATTTGAGAGGTGTTATGGATACATGAAATACTAGTTTCAATTGTATCAGACATGGATATGAGGTACATATCTCATTTATGGAAATACATTCATAATTTCCTTGGGAATGATTTGAAAATGAGTACAGTGTATCATCCTCAAATTTATGGGCAATATTAAAGTACAATACAAACATTGTAAGACATGAAATTGGATTATGTATTGGATTTTAGTTGTTCTTTAGAGGATCATATTTCATTGCTGGATTTATCATATAATAATAGTTATCAGTTCTTGATACATATTTCTTATTATAATGGATTGTGTTGCTTCCTTTGTCATTATCCATTATGTTTCTTGTAGATAAGTGAAACATTGCTAGTTTTTTTTAGGTTTTTCGATGAAGTAATGGCGAAGGTTCAATTTATCAGAAATAGAGTGTCGATGGCCTAGAGTCATCAGAAATAAATTTTCTATCATCATTAATGGCTATTGTCATTCGTGGTGAGGGTTTATGTGTTATTAAGGATTTCTATATGGCTATATCATTAGTATTTTAGATATTACGGAATTTTATCCATAAAATACATTATCCCTTCTCATATACTTGATTGGGTTGGTGAGGTGGAAATGTTTTTTGGCATTGCCACCATGGTTCATTGTAGTGCATAATGTCATCCATGTATCTTAGTTAAAAAGTTACCAAACACATCTGGGAAATGTGATCAGATGGTATCACATTGACATAGAGTTGGATTCATTACTGGTACATATATCAATGATGATTGTGGATAGGTGAGAGAAAGACTTATATGGAAATAGAATTGGAATATTGTTGTTTTTTTGAAAACATGGTCTGATTAAAGAAGATCATTGGGATTGAAATACTGAAATTAAATAGAAATGGTTGGAAATATTTCAAGGGAATGATGGTTTTATACTCTCTCAGGATGGATAAACCAATGGAGGGGAGAATATATCACCCCCCAGATTCTTCTATGTATCCATTCAAATATTTTGATGATGTTAATAAATATAATGGTTAGAGTTAATAGAGTTTGGAGAAATTTTAAACTAAATTTTCGGCATGTACATAGGTTCACAGTTGATGAAAAATTTGAATAAACCATGAAACACCTCTAAAAATCCTAGAATAGTGAAACATTATCAAAATGGATGGTGTGTGCGTTGTGCACCATTTGTACAAACCAATCAATTTCCTAGGAGAAACCGAATCGTGTTATGATTTTGTTGATATAATGATATGAAATGGTCGGTGAATTGTATTCTAATCATGTGATCCAACCAAGAAAGTATCATATTTAAGGTAGTGGCTAATTCCCAGATAGAATATTATTTTTCTAATTGGGCGACTAAACCCTATTCGATTCAAAATAGCCTCCTAAAAAGTGGATCTAGGTCAGCTAAGATGTTTAATGCTGGATTCTTCCACATATATTACCCAAACATGGGATTTTTCTTCACCGATGGTCAAGTAATGTTTCTCCATAAATCTACATGAAATATTAATGTATCAGTTGTTTATATTAAGCCAATTCCTTGCAGTATGTGATCAGTATTCGACATTCTTCATGTGTTTCCATAGATCAACTTCATCCATTCCCTAGTTTTCTTAGATATACACCTATTGTCGATATATCTACAGTTTTTTATTCCTAATATGTATTTTTTTGGTTTGGTTATTTCTTGGGATGAGATCTATGGATTGTTTGTTGATTTTAAACCTTGTTTGGTGACAATTTTCATGCGATTTTTAATTTTCTCCAAAACACTTTAGACATGTGCCTTCCCTATTAACTCATATTTCTATAATTGATTAAAATTGTTTCAATTTAGTTAATTTATTGAAACTAATTTTGAACACTTATTCAAAATAATTTTATTAATCCAATTTAGTGATGATTTATGGATTTTTGTGAAATTGAGATTTTTTTGGAATTATTTTGAAAAATAATTTAGTTTCAAATTTTTAAAATAGGGATTTTAAAATATTAATTTTGGAGATTTCAGAATTTGTTTGTTGGATAATGGTTTTCAATAATTTTTTTATTGAAATGGGTTTGTCTTGTCTCTATTGAAATTGTTTTTGTGAATAATTGGTTAGGGTGTTCATATTGGATTTACATGGGTCGATTGAAATATAACATTATGCTCATTTCTAAAGGTGTAATGGAACATGGTAAACAATTACCTTGTGGTGAAATATTAGATTTATGAGAGACCACTCATGAGTATGTAAACATCATAATAATGCATGCATTTCTAGTATTGTGGATATGTAGAATGGAAAGGTATTTCCAAGGGGACATGTGAAATGGTTTTAAAGAACTACTTGGTTGATCAAAATTCCGGTCGAAGAAAAATAACATTGAAAATAGTTGGGTTATTAATTTATGAAGATGATGGTGACGATTGGTCTCTTTAGTGGTGGAGACACTGATGAAATGACTTCATCATCTTCAAACAGGATTTTTCGGGAGAAAAAGATTCCAGACATATATATTGAGAGTTAAGCACCATAATAGGAAGAAATTCAATCTAGACGCACATTCTTTATAGATAAGATCTTATGTTCATCTTCTTCTTCTTGGTATCTGTTCATCCATGAATCAAGGTCATCATCAGATTTCACTAGAGATGATGAGATCAAAACTCCTTTGGTTTGTTTCTCATGACTAGATCCCATCTATGAAACCCATAATAGTGGGATGAGATTCTCTATTTCCATTGTTTGGATTTTTAAAATTAAATATTAATATAAATGTAAAAGTAGTCTACTCGCCAACATCATTGTTTTGTTAAGAAAATAAAATATAAAAAATTTAAAAAAATATTAATATAATGAACTAATTAATTAACCTACTAAATAATGAAATTATATAATAAATTAAATGTGTTAATTTATAATTATTAGACCAATTTAATTATTTATTAAAATAAAATAAAATAAATTGTAGACTTAAATTTAATAATTAATTACAAAACATGGAAATTATAAAATTAATTGAGATGTAACATCGATAAAAAACTCAATAAATTGATTATTTGAAATGTTTTAAAGAAATTAAATAATAAAATCAATGTTAAAAAATATTTATAAGTAAAAAATTATGAAAATATATTTTTTCATAATATAATTTTTTAAAGATGTTTATTTTTATAACATCAAATTAACAGCAAATTAAATTAACCGACTAAAAAATTCTTTTATCAAAAAAAAATTAAATGAGAGATTTTATGTGGAAAAACTGTATCAAAATATTGTCACATCAATGGGACTTTTAAATATATTAATTTAATGAAAATAAATAGTAGTTTTTAAATAATTATTACTTTTCTATATTGATATTTTATCACTCTTTCTCAAACATCACTGCTAAAAAATATTCTTTATTAGTGCAAAAAAAATTATAACTAATAATCGAGGCACTGTAAAAATAGGGTCTCTATAATTACTACTAAAAATTCCCGGATAATGGTCCCTATTATCAGTGATGATAAAATAAAAAAAATAATTTAAAAATAATTTCGTTTGTAAAATATATGGTTGATCCAACAACATTTAATAGTGGTTCACACATTTTCTACAGTTCTAAGAATCCTTGATCTTGTGTACCCCTTCAACCCCCATAAAAATGATGGGAACACCACCACCCTATAACAGAACTATTCCCCCTATAACCACCTATGCACCCCTATATCTCATTGTATTCAAACCAGAGACATATACACTTACACACCAACACCTTTACCACTCGTCCATATTTTTTCATTCTCTATTTAATGATATAAATATTTATATAATTATATTTATTTTTTCCTTATATTAATATAGTTTTATATTAATATATATAATTAGAAATATTTATATATTTATATATTTGTTCAAATATTAAAACATATTTTTAAATTATCCTTTAAATACGTTTATAAAAAGAGATTTTTGCCCATGTAAATAAATAAATAATTAAATTAATACATATATACAACTTAAACATATATATGTATATATATATATATATTATATGTGTACTTGTATGTATAATTATACATATTAATATATATACATATATTATATTTTAATATGTATATACACATGTTAGAATATATAGATAATATATATCAGTTTGTTAATAGAGACACACACTAATAAATTTTTATATATACATAGAGTCACTCACATTATATAAGTATATAAATATTGATATATATATATATGTAGTTTTAATAAAATGGATATTAGTTTTTATTTAGAAAAGTTTGTATATTGATATTTTTTTCCATATATAAATATGTTAAATTAATTATTTATAAAATTAAATTAGTATGTATTAATATATTCAAAACATAATTATATAGTTATATGATATATTATAAATAACAATAAATTATGAAAAATGATTCAATTATAAGTACATAATATCAATATGAATGTTTTTTGTGCTAATAAATATAGTTTCCACTAAAAATGGTAAAAAGTTACCCATAAGTGGGGTTTAAATTCCATTAAATGTTAAAAAATATGGGTATCTCATCTAAAACATGGATTTGGAGGCCGTTTAATTTTTTTTCTAAGAAACATGTGACACAGGTTTTCCCTCTATAACTATTTCGTATAGGTCATCAAAAAATTCGATTTCATATGTTGAATATCACAATCAGAAACTCTATTCAAAAGTTATGGTCGTTGGATGTTTGAGTTACATTTTCAAGTTATATTCAATTTTATATTAATTTTTTTGGTCTTCAAATTATTATTACCTGATTATGAATTTATAATAATTATAAAATTTTCAATTGATAATAACTTTTTAAAAAATTTTATAATCAATTTTCACTTAATATCTTATATATTAACTGTTCATGTCTATTTATATTTATCTATAACATATTTAAAAAAATAATTATCATATTTATATAAATATAAATATTTTTATATATTATTTTTAATGATGTTTTTTGAAATATACCATTTATTAGTGCTTGTAAAAAAGTGTTGCTAAAGACACCCCATATTAGGGTGACTAAAAAATCACTGATATCGGGGAGTCCCATTAGTAGTGCTAAAAAGAATTGATAATGGGGGTACCTTTATTATATTTTATTTCTGATCATTAACGTGTTGGGAAACATAAATATATATCATTGGAAATGTATAAGAGTATATATAAACATCACCACATACAATGTCTCCATATAGGTTCCTCAAATTTCAAATTCCTCCAAATAAACATCAACAGTTTTGTAGATTTATTTTTTATAATGTTATCAAAATTTTCTATAATTTTTATTTGTTGATCTTAAAATGATGATCATTATCCATTTGAATAACCTTTAATGTTAGTATGGTCTCCCGATTTAGTACATAATTTTTAAAAAGGGATACATTGAACACATCACGTATATGACTGAGGTTTATAGGAAGCCCTGAAGGATAATAAACCATCAATACATGATCAAGAATCATGAAATGGACTATATATCTTGGTATAATAATTATTATCTACTGAAATCTCATTAAATTCATCCATATAAACATTTATGGGTTCCCTTTCCATCGACATCAAATATCAGATCTTCCTAAAGATTATTTGTATAACTCCTTTGTCAACTCCAATATACCTCGATGTGCTTGTGAATGGATATAGAAATAATTATATTTCATCAGTTGGCATAGGTCATAACAATTTTATTTCATAATCTTCATAATATCATGTTGGTGTTCTTTACATTATTTTACATTAGGATTCCAGAAGATCTATATAAATGCTTCATTGAATGATGGATACCTGAATGGCCTAAAGACCTTGATATTTTATTCAATTTGGATAATCCCATTTTATCTACATTGAGGGTGAACCTTTACATGGCTTGTAAGCCCAGTGGCACAAGGCACTATACATGACCCAAGTACCCATAGGTACAATGCCCAATACATGGCCAGATGGCCCAACCAAACGGTACTACAATAACCCCTCCCCAATATATGAATTATTAAAGGTTCATAGATCCCCACCTTGAATTTATAATCAATAAAAATATCCCCATGAAGAGTTAAACTGTGTATTTTAGCAGTGGTAGTTTCCATACACTAGCATTCGTCAAATAAGATTTCATTTGTTCTAGTGGTTTCCACAACTCATTATCCTTATCTTGTCCTTTCCCATGTGTGGTCGTCCAAGTTTTTTTCTTTAGCCTTTGTGACCCTAAGGTACTTTGTGGCCTGATGCCCATGTGTCCCGATGACCTATGGTAGCCTGAAGACCTAGAGACCCATAGGCCCAAATCGGTGTCCAAAAGTCACAAATCAGATGAATAGTTCTGGCTGCTATAGTATCATATTGTACCTTTAGTGAAAGCCATAAAAACGCAACATGAAAAATGTTTTGATACCAAAGACCATTTAAAAAATAAAAATAGACCCAGACTTATACTCTAGGGTTTTAATGGTCATACAATAATATCCTTATTTTCAAAGATAGTTCTAATTACTAAAAAACAATACTATACCAAAATCTAACAAATATCATCTCTAAATTTTAATGATAAATATAATGTATTAGTTTTTTAAGTAATAACCAAGGGTTAATATTATTAAAAAAATTACAAGATTGATAAGGAGGAAAATTTACATCTACCACATTTAGAGATGGTCATCAAGTCCCTGAGTATGCATGAGTAGTGTTTACAATTATTTTTTGAAGCTCCTTTATTATCAAGATAGTCAAGAAGATTATTTTCTTCATGATAGACGTGTCTATAGATCATTGAAGAAAGAGTACTCAGGTTTCCATTCAATTTAGAAATGAGCTTCCTAGGATGTGGAACATTACCCAACCTAACCGGTTGTATAATTATGGTTAATACACTCTAAAACAAATCATAATTCCAGTTTCATTGTCGAGAAATATCCACTGCAATAATGAGACCCTGCATTTCAGCATCAAGAGTTATATCATGAAAACATGTACCATGTTCCCCCTATAAGAAATTACCACATTTATCTCTGAAAGAAATTCCATTAATATCATGTCTGAGGTCTCCCCTCATGGATCCATCCGTATTGTGTTTTATCCATCCTACAAATGGAGGAAACTATAAAACATTAATGGATCCAAGAGATTTACTGTAGATACCTTGATGTTAGAGATTTCTCAAGATAGAAATGTCCATATCTGAGTTATCACGTCATTCATCATGAAGAATATTGGCATGTTGAACAACAAGAAAAATGGAAGAGATAGAGAATTTATGGTTGATTATAGGTTCACAATGTTAGAATATATTTCTTGTATTTCATACAGTATAAATTACCTCTGCATAGGTGACCAGAAAAAGAATATGAAACCTCTTTGAAATATGGAGTGCAAGAAGGTCAAGATGGAACTTTGAGATAATAGTGGTTTGCGGGAAGTTATTTTTGATGAGTTCAATCATAGACATACTTAGGGATGTAGATGTATTACTGTATAGAAACAAGTGATTCACATCTTCTCAGTGTTGCGGGAATAGAGCCCATCATGATCACAAGGTGATGGCCACCCACAGCAATTTCACATCAGCAGTGAGGTTGTTGAGATGAAGGAGCCAGAGTAGCATAAATCGAGAGGCTATCAGCAATTTTTCACTCAAAATCATCCATCCGTGTACTCTCACCATTGATAAGCTGATTATAGAATCCTTTGAAATCTATTATTTCACTTGAGCTAGGTTCCTACAATAGTAAGACATTATTTTCCAGAAACTCATAATTATGAACTATGTGAGAAATGTGAAAAGTAAGAGCATTACCATTCTATATCTGGATATTAATAGAAGAATTATAATCTGTGTCTAGATCAGTAGCAATAAAATTGTCAACGAGTGGAACCCCAGTCCAGTTGTGCATCGTAAATATGAGAGAGGATTGAGCACTAAACATCCAATAAGAGTGGAAATTGATATTCTAGAAAATTATTTTCAGGCCATGCCAGATGGAATATTGAATATAAGACATATTCCCTTCAATTAGTCTATTGAGAACATTGTATATGTGGAATTCCAAATATCATGTCTTATAATTAATTATCCTCCAAATGAAATGGTCTTGTATGGATTGATTAACGATCTACGTGTTCTTGACTCCAATACCTCCATTAGCATGATTCATACAACATCTCGTCCATGAAGTTGTAATTTCTTTCCATTATAAGCTACATCTACTCCTCAAAATGTTTCTCATAAAAGAGTTTAATGTATTGATCACTGAGGAAGGCCATAATTAAACCATAAAGGAATATATAGGTTTTGAGATGGAGACATGTTTAAATAAGAAAATAATGCCATACAATGGGGGAGACATTCCATTCTAGGAGGATAGGGTTCTTCTGAAATGACATACAACCTCCAAAAAATGATAAGGGCGAGATCTACCAAAAAATATATGGATTCCATGATAATTGAAGGGATGAGTCCCTTCCCAAATGCCTAGATCACTCCTAATACAAGATTTCCTTGGGCTAGATATATTTTTTATATAATAAATAAATGAATTTCTCTAGTTCCCCTGCTTTCTCAAGACACGTTCGTATTGGTTAATTGAATTCATGATATTTTGAATTTTATCCCAATCACCTTGAGTAAAAATAATTATATCATCATAAAAATATATATGGGAGGGGTTAGGTAAAGATCTTTCTTCTCTAATTTTTCTGACATCACCAATGCATTTCTTGTAAAGAAATTGTCTACTAAGGTAGACATCGTATATCACATAAATAATGGCAGAGAGGCGGCCGCCTTGCCTCAGTCTTTTGAAACTCATTAAGTAACCCTCTAGGGAGATATTAATAAAAATGGAAATACGATTTGAGATAATAAGTGTCTTGAACCATTGGATAAGTGTCATAGAAAATCTAGACTCATGGAGAATGTATCTACCTAACTTCCAATAAATAGTGTGAAAGGCTATTTTGATGTCTATACTGAGAGAAATATTTCCTCCTCTAGTCGGTTTCTAAAGAGGATTCACGCACTCTTAGTGATAATGAAATCCTGAATTTTACACCCTTTGACATAACCAAGTTGATATCAAGAAACAATTTTCCCAGAAATATGAGCTAGACGAGTAGAGATATTTTTTTGATGATCATGTAAATGTTATTAACAAGTGCGACTGTTCTGAATTGTGAAATATTACTAGCATTTTTCACCTTGGGGATTAGGTTAATAAACCGAGCACGAATCATTGGGAGAGGGGTCCATCTAGAAATAAGTGATTGACAGGTCTATAAACGTCACATTTGATGAAATCCCAATATAAATGAAAGTAGTAATCTGTGAAGCCATAAAAACCCAGTGAACATTCCTTATTGATCCCAAAGAAGATTCTATGATCTTAGTGTCCTATGGGAATGAAGTAAGAAGATGATTATCCACTTCAGTGACTCAATTAGATGTGATTCCTTCCATAATCTCTTCATTTAATTAATGGCCATTGAATAGGTTCGTGTAGTAAGATACTCTAGTTACCCCAGTTTGAGCCATTTGAACCTTGTTTCGGTTCGTCTGTGCTTTTTGAAGTGGTTGGTGGATGTTTAGAAAATTCTTGGAATTTTTTTAATGTTTTGGAGGTTGTGCATTGGAGCACAGTTGGCACATAGTATGAACAAACTATGTGGCCAGCCTAGGAAACCATTCACCTTTGACAGTGGGCTCCACACAGACGGCGCACAGATTTTCAGACTGTGCAGTCTAGTCATGCGATGTCCCGGGGTGAGACAGTGGAAACAGCATGGTTGGATCAGTGTTTTCCATACCATGCGGGGTAACCGTGAGACCACATAATGTTTGGGGTTTTAAGTCCCAAGCCACTCGGGATTTCCCAATTTTCCCTCATTCTTCCTCCCTCTCTTGGCTCACATGGGAGTTCAAGTTTTCAGAGGTTAGTGGAGCTCCATAACTCATTTTCGTGGCAAATTGAAGGGTTTTCTTGGTGGATTGAAGGAGGTACTCCTCGGGTAAGTCCCTCTTTTGGTTCTTTTAGGTCGTGGATAGGATTAACCCTCTTCCTCTCTTAGTTACCTCAATCTACAAGGGTTCATGTAGTTCTAGGGTTTTGTTGCCTTTGTGTGTTAAAGGTTGAGCTTGTGGAAGACATGGAAGGGGATATAGAGTGATTTTGGTGGTTCGTTCACCAGATTTGAGGAGGTGTGGTAGCTTGTGGGTCAATTTAATTGGAACCATTAAGGTAGGTGGCTTCTCTCTCGACTCCAAATTGTTAGAACATGAAACATGGTTACAATTAATTTTTTCAACTTGACATTAATAGTGGTTTTATGGTGTGAAATTGGTTTGAATTCCATTTGGGGATGTTTTGTGGATTCTTTTGGGAAAAAGCTGTTTTACTGTTGATTGTTCTTATTGTTAAATTTTAAAATGTATATTTTAAATTTGATTCATGGCTTGGGTTAAGGATATGGTTTATGGAAATGGACATGAATAAAGAATTTATTTTATTGTATCCGGGGTTTGACATGGAAAATGAAAATTGAGTGATTTCAAAAAAAAAAACAGTGATTTATGGAAGTTGGTTGACATGTGACTAAAATGAGTAATTGCATATTGTTGTGTCCTTGGTGTTTATTCTTGGTTATGGATTGTTTAAATGGTGTGTGGATGTGGGTGGGATGTACAACTATAAAAATGGGATGGATAGTGGACGGAATGGTAACCATCAATAGCAAGTGGGTAGGAAGTACAACTTGAGTGGATTGGTAATGAATGGGTTGGATGGGATGTTCCACCATAGTTTGTTGTGTGCTTTGTTGATGATGTTTGTAGACGAGGATTGTGAGTGAAATATGAAAATGGTAATTGTCTTAGGGCATGGTTGAATTGGATTCCTTGTGTGGCAAAGTTGATTTGGCTTCCTTGTGTGCCATGTTTGGCTTATGGCATGTTTGTCTTATAAAAAATTGGTATCCTGGTTTTTAATTATATTATATCTTTTATATAATTTTGAAAATAATTTTATCTAGTGGTGTGTGTAGTTTATGTTAGTTGGGGAAATCCTACGGAGTAGTTGTACTCACCCCCTGATTTGTCACTTTGGTGTCTTTGCAGATGTCGTGTATCGTGACGTTGGTAAAGTTAAGGAATCACCCTCCTTTAGTGGTGCATTGTTATGTTTTGGTGCTGCTTGGAGCTTGGAGCGTGGTGTTGAGCAGTGGTGGATTCAAGTATCATGGTGTTTTTTTGTTTAGTTTCTACTTTTTACTCTGATATTTTGTGTACATTTCTAGTTGAATCATTTTGGGGTTTTTGATGGAATTGTTTGTATCACATGGTTAGGTTTGGATGTGCATGCATATTTATTTTTTAGTTGAATGAGTTGGGTTATCTTCATAAGAAAAATCATTCCCCACTGTTCCTTGAATCCCTTGACCTTTATTTCCAGCCATTAGTGCCTTGGGAACGTTGATTAAGGACATGTAACCATCACCGCCTCCTCAAGCCAGTGAGGTAGGGGAGGGGTGTTACAAGTGGGATCCTCTTGTTCGGTCCATTGGAGATGATTCTAGGATTTTTATTTGACATTCCTTGTGATATATTCCTTGAGTTGGGATAGTATCAAGGTATGGTAATGTTGAAACATGGAATGTATAGCATAGAAGGAGGTAGCTAACCATTTTATGCTGAACATCTAATTACTAGGGAGTTGGGTACATAATTGTTTTGGAGATAATTATAGACATTCTCAAGATCATTGTCATAGGTGTATCCATTGAGATGTGCATGGCATATACGGTGGAAATTACTTCCCTCCAGGATGCATATTTCATTATGCATAATGATTTATGGGCTGAATTGAGAAATGTTTTTTCAAATGTGAGAAATTGTAATGTGAATAAATTTGGAATTTTGAAAATGGGTTTGTTTTAAAAAATGGTGAAACAAGGAAAATGTGGAAAGGTGGAAAGACACATTGTGATATTGTTCTGTAATGCGATTTGAAATGGGAATTCCTGATGTCTATGGAAGTGATACTCATTATTGTTTTTTTTCTGTTTATAGATACGACACCAGATAGGCGTCGTAGAGACCAACATGAAGTGGTCGATGAGAACGTGGTTGCACATGAGCCCCGGGTGAACCAACAGTTATTTTAGAGCCTAGTGCAAGCCTTCCAAGCTGTGGGATGTGTGAATATAGCGGAAGATCCAATGCATGTTGATTATGCAACATAGTTTCAAAAGTAGGATCCACCTGTCTTTAGGGGTGATTCAGTTTCGGAAAGGGTAGAGGCATGGCTGTCTAGAATGAACAGAATTTTTGAATTCTTGGGGACACCGGTAGAGATGAAAGTAAATATAGAAACATATAAGCTAGATTATCTTTCACTTTAGTGGTGGGAGTTGGTAGTACAAGCGAGGAAGGACGAGGGTATGAGGTGGGAAGGCTTTGGGGAATTGTTTAATGAACAATTCTACCCACATACGTTTAGAATTCAGTGCACAACTGATTTATTCATTCTAAAGCAAGAGAATATGTCTGTGATGGACTATAAGTTTTTGAGATTAGTGTGGTTTTCACCCAAGTAGACTGGTAGAACGTCATTGACGTCAAGGTTCATCGAAGTGGGGTTAATGAAAGTGATCCGTTCAAAAATAGCAGTGATGTGTATCAGTGATTACACAGAGATGGTTAATCGATCATCGGTGGCTGAGCGAAATAAAATGGGAGCTCCGAGCGGAAGAAGCATGGTGGTACCCATGGGACATAGTGGTAACTATAATTATGGGTTCACGGGGAAGAGTGACACATATTCCCAGGGCTGGCATATGGCACTTAATCCGACAACAGAATCTGTAAATTCTCCTTTGAAGCCCCAGATAAAACCATGATGTTTTTAGTATGCCTCTACGACACACATCAAGAAAGATTGTATGAAAAAACCTCTAGATGTAAAAATTGCAAGAATATGGATCATATTCCGTGCTATTAATGGAATTCTATGAGGTCGGGTGTGCGTGACACTCCTCAGGGATCACATACATCGTATTCTTCAATAGGATGGGGAAAAAGCATACCCCTCATCAGTAGAGAAAAGTCAGTCATGCTGATTCTCGGAACACCACAACTCCTTAGCAGGGCAATAAAGGGAAGAGTGTGGCTACCAAGGTGTTGTCCGAAGCCGAACAGGTTGTGGTGGATGATCAGTCCGGACCCTCAATAGTGTGAGGTACTATTCCTTTAAATTATTCCTTGATGTAATTGATATTTGATTCATATGCATCAGATATATTTTTATACCACACGTGTGGTTGAGTTACTAGGTTTAATGGCGGGAATGATGCCTTCAATTTTCAAACATCAAACTCCACTAGTTCAAAGTGAGTGTCGAGCCTTCTTGTGTAGAGAATGTTTTATCATTGTGTGTGATGTTGATCTAATGTGGAATTTCATAGTGCTTGAGATGGATGGGTATGATGTAATCCTGGGAATGGTTTGGGTAGTGGTGTTCAAGGTTACATCAAATGTAATGCATAAACAGTGGATTTTACGACACATGATGTCATTAGACAGATCATTAATGGATAGAGGCATGAAAGGAAGGGTGAAACATGTTTTTTGTCACCCTCAGGGGACACGTTATCATATCAGTTGATGGTGATGTCATAGGAATAGGTAGAGTGTGTTGAGAAGAGTGTTCTTCCAGCACTGGTGGATCAGTTCATGGATGTGATTCCCAAATAATTCTCTAGGTTACATCCCGTAATAGAAGTGGAGTTTACGATTGATCTCCATCCGGGGACCAGTCCTATCTCACATCGGTCTTACCGAATGGTACCTACTAAATTGTTGTTATTGAATTTCCAGATGAAAGAGTTAGAAAACAAAGGGTTTATCCAGCCTAGCATGTCTCTGTGGGCAGCGCAAGTGGTGTTTGTGAAAAAGTCGGATGAAACTTTGAGGCTTTGTGTTGATTATCATAGTCTTAACCAAGTTACGATAATGAACAAATATCCACTTCCACGAATTGATTATTTGTTCGACCAGTTGAGGGGATCCCAGTGGTTCTCCAAGATCAACCTGAGGTCATGATATCATGAATTATAGGTGAGGAAGGACAATATTCATAAAACATATTTCAGAAGTAGATATGGCCATTATGAATATGTGTTTATGCCCTTTGGTCGAATGAATGTGCAAGTACTGTTAATAGAATTGATGAATCAGATATTTCATAGATATGTAGATTCATTTGTGGTGTTTTTTTGTATGATATACTTTTGTATTGAAAGACAATGGTGTAGCATGAGCAGCACATGGTAATAGTGGTGAGGATCATAGGGGATCATCGGTTGTATTCCAAATTGTCAAAGTGTGACTTTTTGATACAAGAAGTCTAATTTCAGGGACATGTGATTTATAAAAGGGGTGATTAAGTGGATCCAGAAAATATAAGGGTTGTTATATCATGGCTAAAACCAAATAATGTGTTTGAGGTGTGGAGTTTCCTAGGTCTAGCTAGTTAATATCAGTGTTTTGATCATGATTTTTCACGTTTGGCTTCATCGATGACAACTTTGACAAGAAATAATGATCCCTTCCAGTGGAATGAACAATGTCAGTAGTGTTTCAAAGAGATAAAGGGTCACCTTTCATCCGCACCAATATTTGTTTTTCTAGAACTAGGAAAAGGGTACGTGGTGTATTGTGATGCATCAGGATCAGGGTTGGGGTGCATTCTCATACAATAGGATCATGTGGGTGTGTATGGCTCATTGCAGTTGAGTGTGCATGAGATGAGTTACCAAACTCATGATTTGGAATTGGAAGTAGTGGTCCATGTTTTAAATTTGTCGTGTCATTATCTCATCGGGGAGAAATTCACGATATATACAGGTCATAAGAGCATGGAGCGCATTTTCTCACAAATGGATTTGAACTTTTGGAAAAGGATATGGATGGAACATATTCAGATGTTTTATTTTGACTTGATTTACACACTGGGTAAGGAAAATTTGGTGGTAGATGCATTACGTTGAAAATTATATTCTCAGGGGGTGAAATAGGCATCAGACTAGTTGTAGTTGATGTAGGTTATAGTTGACATGCGGATGGAATGTGAGGACCAGGGTGATAGAGCTGTCTTATTTCCAGTTTTGTTGATTCTTAACATGGTTGGCATGGTTAAGGAGGCATTGATATCTGATTCTGAGTGTGTGGCCATGATAACCAAACTCAGTGGTTGGGAGACCATTTAGGGTTGGGAACTAAATGATGATTCAGTTTTGTGTTTTTGGAATCAGATGGTTGTACCAGTTTCATTTCCAAAGGATCTTCTCAGGGTGTATCATTATTCCATGTGGGTTGTTCATCATGGAATTCAAAAAATGTATAAAGATTTGAAAGTGATGTTCAGGTGAGCTGGTATGAAATGAATATTGGATGGTTCTATTTCGAGATGCTTGACTTCCCAGAAGGTCAATGAAAAACATCATATGCCAGTGAAAATGTTGTAGTCTTTACCTATTTTTATTTGGGAGTGGGAGTAAATAGTGATGGATTTTTTAGAGGTCTCCCACGATTGTTCAGAATGCACGATGCCATTTGGGTTATAGTGGATTGGTTAACGTAGTCAACCCATTTCATTCCAATTTTTAAATCTCATATAGTGAAGGATCTATCCAAAATATATATCTGTGAGGTGGTAATGAGGCATGATGTTCTAATTTCGATCGTATCTGATAGAGATCTGAGGGTTACAACTAGTTTCAGGAAATCCATACAGCTAACCATTGGAACTAATTGGTCCATGAGTACATCTTATCACCCTAAGATGGATGGTAAATCAGAGAGGACGATACAAACATTGGAGGATATGGTGTGGGCTAGTGTCATGTATTTTGGTTGCTCATGGATGGAGTTCATGTCGTTGGTTGAGTTCTCATACAATAAAAGGTATTAGGAATCCATAAATATGGATCCGTTTGAAGAGTCTTATAGGTGTTCGTGTCGTTCTCCACTATGCTGGGTGGAAACTGGTGGGTCCTCGATGGTTGGATTGTGCCTTCTCCATGAGACAACATAGAAGATCATGTTAATCAGGAAGAGAATGGAGACAACTCAATGTCGTCAAAAATCGTTTGCGGATCATCATCTGTGGTTTTTGACATTTGAGGTGAGTGGTCATGTTTTCTTGAGGATCTCTACTAGGTTAAGACTTCTTCATTTTGGGAAGTATGGAATGTTATCTACGAGGTATATTGGACCTTTTTAGATTCTTGAGCATGTTGGTGAGGTGGATTATCATTTGGATTTTCAACCTAGGTTCAGTGCGACCCAAAATGTGTTTCGTGTGTTGTAGTAAAAAAAGTATTAGCCATAGTAGGGCCATGTTATTCGATGGGATCATGTTGAGCTAGAGTTGGATGGTGCATTGGTGCACATGCTAGTGTGATTTGTTTATAGGCAATAGAAAGTCAATTGGGGTAAAAGCATCAGTCTGGTTTGGGTTTTGTGGCAGCATGGCTAGATCTAAGAGGAGTCTTGGGAGTTGGAGAAAGAGATGGTTGACCAATGGGATGAGCACTTTTGGAAAAGGGTGGGTTCACTACATTTCGAGGACTTAATTTCCAATGGTTGGGAGAATGTAGTACCCCCTGGTTTGAGGTATGTGACCCTTGTGTCAGTTCGTTTGTGCTTTCTGAAGTGGTTGTTTGAAGTTTGGATAATTATTGGAAAACATTTTAAATTTGTGAAGGTTGTGTAGGGCCACACGGTTGGCGCATAGTCTGAACAAACTGTGCAGCAATCCTAGGATATTGTGCACCCAGGCAATGGGCTCTGCACGGGCAGTGCATGATTTTTCAGACCGTGCAGGCAAGCCCTGCGATGTCCTTGGGCGAGACAATGGCTACCACACGGTTCGCACACGGTTTGCCAAACCGTGCAGGGTAACTGTGCGACCACTTAAATTTTGGGGTTTTAAGTTTCATGCCACTCATGATTCCTCATTTTCCTCTCATTCTTGCTCACACTCTTGGCTCACACGGGAGTTCTAGTTTTCATAGGTTGGTGGATCTCCATGGATCATTTCATAAGGAAAATCGAAGGCGTTTTTTGTTGGATCAAAGGTAGTTCTCCTTGTGTAAGTCCCTCGTTTGGTTTTTTGGGATTTTGGTTAGGGTTATCCCTCTCCCTCTCTTATATTCCTAGATCTCAAGGGTTTATTTTAAATCTAGGGTTCTTTTTAACTTTGTGTTTTATTGGATGTGCTTGTGGATGATATGGAAGGGGATATAGAGTGATTTCGATGGTGTGTTCGCCGGATTTGAGGAGGTGTGGTGACTTGTGGGTCAATTTCATCAGAACCCTAAAGGTAGGTGGCTTCTCTCTCAACTCCACATTGTTATAACTTGAGACTTGGTTATAATTAATTTTCATTTCTTGAAATTAATTGTGGTTTTGAGATTCGATATTGGTTTGAAATCTATTTTGGGGATGTTCTGTGGATTATTTTGGGAAAAAGGGGTTTTACGGTTTAATGTTCATGCTATTAAATTTTAGAATGTATATTTTATCTTTGTTTCTTGTCTTGGGTTAAGGAAATGGTTTATGAAATTGGATTTCAATAATGAATTTGTTTTATTGAATCATATTTTTGACATGGAAAATGATAAATTAGGGATTTCAATAACTGGGTGATTTATTGAAGTGGGTTGACATGTGATGGAAATGACTAATTGCATATTATTGTGGACTTGGTGTGTTATTCTTGGTTATTTCTTGATTTTATGTTTTTTGGAAGTGGGCAGGATATACCCCTATAAAAGGGGATGGATAGTGGATGGATGGTCCACCATCAATAGGAAGTGGGTGGGAAGTACCACTTGAGTTGATTGGTAATGAATGGGTTAGATGGGAAGTGACACAATGGTTTTTTTTGTTTTTTGATGGTGATGATGTTAGATGGGGCTTGTCAGTGAAATATGAAAATTGTAATAGGCTTTTGGCATGGTTTAATTAGATTTCTTGAATGTCATTATTGATTTGTCTTCCTTGTGTCACATGTTTGGATTATGAAATGTTTTGTTTTTAAACAATTAGTATCTTGGTTTTTCTTCATATAAAATGTTTTATATAAATGGGTAAATGGTTTTGACCTAGTGGCACATGTTGGGAAGATAGATGGGGAAATCCTACTTAGTATTTGTACTCACCCCCTAATTTTACCCTACGGTGTATTTGCAGATGTTGGGAACCGTGACGTGGGAAAAGGTAAGGTATCACCCTCCTTTAGTGTTTCATAGTGGTGTTTTTTTAGCTTGGATCTTGGAGATCAGTGTGGAGTGGTGGTGGTGTTATGGCTTGTGGTGTTTTGTTGTTCAGTTTCTACATTGTACTCTGATGTTTTTTGGACATGTCTAGTTGAATGGATTTGGGGATTGTAATGGAATTGTTAGTATCACATGGTTGGGATTTGAAGATAATGCATCTTTAGTATTTGGTTGGTTGAGTTGGGTTTTCTTCTTAAGGGAAAATCGTCCCCCACTATTCGTTGAAGCCCTCAGTATTTATTTACAACCATTGGTGCCTTGGGGATGTCACTTTAGGCCATGTAACCCTCACCTCCTCCTCATGCCAATGGGGTACGGGCAAGGTGTTACAGATACAATGTGATTTGACTGATTTCTTCTATCATACAAAATTGTTTCTCCATTTTTTAATAAATATAAGGGCCGGTTGAATTTTCAGGATCATTGAAGGGAATTGAAATTGTTTTTGTTACAATATCCCTATGCAATCTACTTAATGGTATGGAGATCATTTTGGATTTTGTATATAAGGCTGATAAGGTCAATGAGTTATAGGGAAATGATAGCATCTTGGGACAGATAACCAGAAAATCCTCCTTTGGTGATGACTACTTGAATACTATGAAGCGATTTCTCTATAGGGCCAATTTCTTTATTAAGGAGAATGAATTTTTCCATACTCCACTTCTTTATTATAATATTATGGTATCGTAACATGGAAATGAATGCAAGAGGGTTTTCATTTTGATCTATCAGGTTCCAAGTGTCCTTCACCATTTGACATCATTTTTTAATAGTGTTCCACAGATTGATAAACAAAAAGTGAATGGGTTGATTGTCTCCCTTGGAAATAAAGGTTGTAAGAAGTGGGTGATGGTATGAATTATGTTTCTCAAGAGTGACACATCAAATGGTTTTCCAATATCCAATATTAGTATTGTACTAGAAGCACTATCTATTCTAATTTCTCTCATGCCACTTATATTCCTCCTATACCAGGTGAATTTGGTACCAAAAAGATTTAATTCAATAAAAATGTACTCCTCAATATAGGATCCGAATTCCCTAATTTAAATAGAACATGAGACATGTCCTAGCTTTTCATCTGCATTATGGATTGACTTAAGGTCACCCATGATTAAAAAAATATCTAAGATGTAGATAGATAACTCTTTAATATTATGCTGGAGAGGTCTTGTACTAATGAAGTTGTCGTAGGAATAAATAATTGAGAAAAAATAGAGCATTCCTGAGTTATTAAATTGTATGTGATAATTTGTTCGTCCTCCCAAACAATATCGAGATTCTCAACACTATAGTGAGAGAAAATACAATGTCTGTCCAGAGAAGAAGCATCCTGCATAGAACTGTGTAGATAATAACCATTATGTTTGAGAGGGGTTACATCATTAAAGATATTATTTTGTGGATTATAAATGTCTTTGAGTACATGTTTTTATTTTCCCACAATAATCCTCATGGAAAATATAGTTTTAGGGTTTTCTAGAACCTCTATGTTTCAAAAAACATTTCTCAATATTGATCATGGCTTGGGGGAAAATCCCCCCTTCATTTTTCTCTCAGATCTGCTCAGCTCTCTCGTTGTTGAGTTGTAAGTAGACTGTTCATGTGTTGGAGTGTTCACCATGATGACATGAGAGGTATCCTTATCCTTTCACATTGTGTTTTTCTTTTTAGGGTATGTATTTGTTATATGGTTAATTTTGTGTTGATTCAGGGTAGACATAAACTCTTTCTTGTGCAGAGGAGCAGTTATGGTTTCAGGTTCAATATTTTAATCTAAGATGGTAATATCGAGTTGGTCTAAGTTAACTATATCAAAGGTATATTCATTAGACTTTGAATTGAGAGAAAGATAATATATGTATATAGAATGATTTTGTAGGAATAGAGGCTCGTGAATACTACTAGTCATATTGTCTGTGACATTTTGGATATCATTTCCAACATCTGTATCCACATTCACAAGTTATTCTTCCCCTTCCACTAACTCAGTCCAGTACTTGCTAGTATCTAGTATTTTATTCCAGGTGACTCTTTTAGAGAGTTCCGTTGTGGCGTTTTCATATATTTTTTTATGTTAGTATTTTTTCCTCATAAAACATCTCTCGAGGTGCTGGAGGCTAGCTTGGAAATCTTTTGGAAAAAAAATTCACTTGTCTATAGAATGTCTTATTATCTTTCATTGCTGATAGTAGTTAGGAATGTTTTCAAATTGAATTATTATATTAATAATGTGATTATTTACATCTAGGGACACCCATTCTAGATGAGGTATTCTATATCAATCTCCATGATAACATGATCATAGAGTTTGAGGTCTCTATTGATCGTACTCTAGTAGATTCATAGTGGAATTTCAATTCCAGGAGCCTGATAATTTAGTATTTTTGGATTCTAGTAGATCCATGAAAGCCTGTGAATTCTTTCCCAGAAATGTGAAATGGAATTAGTTTCGGTATAATGTTTAAAGATCTAATCCCATTATGAGAGGGAAATGATTCCTAGTTTCAAATTGTGACTTCCCAATCTCTATATCCCATTTAGGACTTCTTTTATTCCAAATAAGGTGGAAATATCACTTACCAATTAGGATAAGATGCCAACTACTGAATTTTCTGCAATGAGTGATTTGATCCACGGGGTTAGAATAAGAACAATGCATTTCCACTAGTTCATATGAAATTTTTCCCCGCACAGAGAATTTTTACCAGTCCATCTATAACTTAATCGCATTTGGGTCAACCACAATAGTAATTGATGCTTCCCCCAAATGCTTAATGATATGGGGATTATTCTAATTCACCATTGTTGGAGAAGATCATGCAATGGCATCATCGATGGAAATTTCTTTTTGGGAATTAATTGAAGGGATCTATCTTTCCACAAATCATTATGACGAGGCTGGAATGATCTATCCAAGTCCAGGTTAAACGAACCCATATGTCCTTGATAGCAGACCAGAGTTTTCCGCTTCGAGCTAATGGGAGTCCCACAAATATCCCCATCCAAAAACCTACTCTTGGTTAGATAATATAGAATATTCATATTTGTATATCCTTACTAGATATTAAAAATATTTATCGTAGCAATGATTTCAAGTGATAAAGATTATCCAATAGAAATTAAATGGGATAACTTCATAATATGGATTATTATAACCCTAATATCATTTTAAAAATTTGAGGTTCTATGGATTCTTCTAAAGAAATAAATGGTGATGTTTTCCCATTTCCATTTTAGTATGGCTAATGCTTGTAACATTCCCTTAGTCTTATATATAATTGTATTGACATGATGATATAATAAAACTAACACACATACTTCAAAATATATATCATCATGAAATCCCACAAAAAATATTTGTTCATATTTCTCTCAATCATTATACATTTAGGATGAATATTGAATGACGATTGAAGAACATATTATAATAGTTCCTTATAAATGATTGTTATTGATGGATAAAATACTCAATTATATATCATTATTATTCAGTCATTATGAAAGTTGAACACATGAAAATTTATCATCATCATTTGAATATATATTTTTTTCACATATTAAGTCACATAATTGATTGATGATTGAAAACACACATATAAACCTAATATTTTCCCCTTAAATCCATATTTCTGTGTCCCTTGTTTTCTAATAAATTAAATTTTATCTATGTTTATACTCATAATACATATGGAGACTAATCCTTTTTACTGAAACTATTATCAACATCATTTTCTATCCCATTGTGGTTATTTATTGAGTACTTATAATATTATTCAACTCTAATCACATTATGTGGAGGGCATTAAAATCATTATAGGATGGAAAATATTTTTATCTTATATAATGAGTCTATATTTTAAAATTTTCACTTTAAAGAAATTTATACCAAATATTTAATGCAATTATTAAGACTAATATCTCAAAACCACGAGCCATGTAATGTTTATATTGAATGATCAATTAAAAAAATGAATAAAATATTAAAATAACATTATATTTAAGAAAACATCCCATTATCTTTTTTAATGTATCATAGTAAATCAAAATCCCTTAAATAATGAATTTTCCTAAATTTAATGTCAACTAACTATAATTAATTTAAGTACCTTGAATTATTATACATAATCATTAATCTAAAAAAACAATTATACATTACCGGAAAAAATCAATAGGGGATTAGATGGTTGTGAGAAATAAATTCCCACATCATATATAATATCCATAAAATCATTTAAACTATGGATATTAGATTTAATGGGATTTTTATGAATAAAGGAAATATTATTCCAATTTTATGGATCCACGGATATAACTTCTATTGTAATAGGATAAACCAAAAATGAATTTTTTTTGTATAAAAATTCTACACTTGTTGATTTTTTCATATTACTTCTCCTTGATTAATTTATTTTGTACAATCTAGAGGTAATATTTTACTTTCATTTCTGTTTTAATATAAAAGAATATCGTCGTGAATAAGGATTACAAACTAAAAAAATGCAAACTCTAACAACAGTACTAAAAAAATCCATTAGAGTGTGGGAGAATTTGATTGAACAAATTTAATTTCTATAATTTTTTTATCCACTATAGGAACATATGTTTTTATTGTGTATGTATTATTTTTTTATTGTCAACTAATAGTATCCAGATAAAAAATAATTATTTGGAAAATATTGATATACTTATAAATGATAAAATATATAATCATTAAATTAAAGAGGTTACATCATCTAGATCATGGTATTGATATATTTGGAACAATAAATGTAGATTCATAGTAATATATCATTCATCTTATAAAAAATAACAAACACTCCCATGGAGAAACAACTAATATAATTAATCCCTTATTTATAGTCTAATGGAGTTTTTATTCATTTCTTATAACAAAATTTGTGTCATTATATATTGACTCTTTGAAATAGGTGTATCACCCGGGATGCATTCTTTTGGAAACCCAACTTCATGATTCTGTGAATGATTCAGTACCTCTTCTAGAAATACATCCATAAAATCTCATAAATAGAAGTGTTTATGATGTTATGTTTTTTCCTAAACACCTTAGTAAAAAAATCCCTTTGAGAATGACTCAAAACCATTATAATAGAATTAATATCCATTAGAGTTCTTCTTTATAAAAAAAAAGATAAACATTAAAATTGTGGTTTATAATATCAAATATGACATTTATTTCTCAAAAAATAATATTTGATTTATATAAAAAACATTATATATTTCGAAATACACATAACAATAAATATTTTAGAGATTACAAATATTTTCAGGTAGAATAATCCCACAAGCATCAATAGAATAATAATAATAGATTTGAGATGTGATCAATGTAAAATTATGAGTTTCTATAACTAATTAAACGTCTAATCACTGAGGATATGAATTAATATTTCAAGATATCTTTGATGAAATATTGGAATTAATTTTAGAAATATCAATTTGGATAAATCAATATATGAATTCAAATATCACCACCTCAACATCACCATTCCATCTCGGATCACATAATAATATAAAAATTCTAGGAATGAACATCAAGATCCATTTATTAGAATGATCAACCATGCGATCCTTACAATATTTCATTAGATTTATAAATATTGACATATTTTTTTAAACTATGAAACCATAGATTTAACCTAGGTAATCCATGCTCACTAACAATTTAGAGAATTTAAAATGGTCTAAATGTATATTTTTAATTAAGACAATAATATAACATAATAATTTCTATATGGTTTTGAAAAAAATAACCACTTATCATGAATTGGTAGTGATCAGGTTTATATTGAATATACATTATTCAGTGTAGTTACCTATAGATTCATTTGTTCTAAATCCCCAACCCCATTTTTTTCCAGATAGGTATTTATTTTCAAAAATAATACCACACACAATTTTTACCATAAAATAGGATGTTCTCATATACATAGTCATATCAATATTATTTTTACTAATCATTCCACATCATATATTACAAAAATACTAAACATTTTACTAATACAAACATAAGTGAACTAAACATTATTTACATAAATATTAAAAATTATTTGATAAATAATCAATATATTTGTCATTACAATCCATAATATAATTTTAATGGTTTATAGTATTTGGAAATGTGGATTCATAAAAAAATAAGGACATAAAAAATCTATATTATCTCCAGTTATTTTATTCACAACTAGAACCCTTTTAAAAAATTTCATTATTAATATCATTATGCATATACTAAGGGAAATGAAATAGAAGAAAGGGTGAGTTTAGACCCCCTATAAGGGTAAATATAGGAGATACCAGTCAGTGATCATATATATGAATTCAATTTGTATAATGTTTTAAGAAAAATTCATCATAATTGGAAATTTATAGAAAACATTTCATTGATAATTATCACAAGTCCAATAAGAAAGTTTGGGTTTTTATATTATTAGAATTATAAAGGAATCAAATAAAATGTTCTATTAGGGAACCAAAATATCATAAGTTACTATTGTAAAATAATTTCATATAGTTTTACATAATCATAATCATAGATATCATAGTTCATAGATCCCCACTATAACATTAACCAGTTGTTTTTCATGGGATGTTATCTTGTGTACCTACTTCAGACATGAGATAAATTCTCATAAATTTTCTTTTCATGGGATAACAACCCATATACCCTCATTTGGGTAGGGGATAACTTCTTATTCACAATTTTTTTCCTTAAAAATTAATTCATTTCCAAATTTATTGGATGGAAATAATGGACACACATGTAAAATAATCATAATATATTCTTATAAATTATATATTTCCAGGAAACCATTTATCGTTTCATTATATCTTAGCCAAGGAAAAAAATTATTGAAAAAAAATTTATTCATTATAAATATATAACAGCTTGAGAAATAATTTATGTAGATTTATTTTGTATATATTTCTAATAAATTATATGAAGCATAAATGGATGACATTATATATTGAAATACCTTTAAAAATATCTAGATCATTTTTGAAGAAAAAAATGTAATATTTAAAAAAAATATTTCAAAAATTAAAATTTAAAATATTTATGAAAATATTGTATATATAAAAAACTATGAAACCAATAATTTTAATGTTTAATTAATGATTTATTCATGACGAGGGTATATTTTTTTATTTAGTGCACTTTAAAACAATGATTATGTTCTAATTTTTTAAAAAAATACATATTTCAAAAAATAGAAAGAGTATTCCTTCTGACCAATTTTTTTGAAATAAAAAATTGAGTATATATGAAATTATTCATTCATTTGTGAATTATAAAAACATTAATGAAATAATTTAAAAAAAAGAAATATGTAAAAAATATATTATGGATTGAAGAGATAAATAATATTAGTTTTCCATGAAAGCAATCCTTATGTATATGAGTCCCAACAGAGAAGAAAATGAATTATGCACAAATAATATATAAAAATAACTAGAGTATTAAAAAATACATAATACTTTATAGAGTAATATCATATAATAGAATCATAAAATTTTATATATAAATACTGTCATTAAAAATAATATTGAAACCTAATAACTCATACCCGAAGTTCGACATGATTACTAAGAAATCTAGCCTCTTGTATAATAAATTTATATTTAATACACTTCTATAATAGATAAATAATGATACATATAATATCATACATTCTCTATTTACAACATTTTTTCATTTTTTTATTAATAAACATTTATTAAATTCATTATTTTTATGTTTTATATATTTTATATTTCATGTATGTTTCAATTCAATAATTATGGTCATTGCACAATTATAATGGTTCCATATTCTCCAAAATATTAATATTCAAATAATTATAAAATTTAATCATTATATACACATTTATAACCATTAATATAAAGTGGTGATAGAAAAAATACATCACATTACATATAATATAGTCCATACATACTCACGAATAGTGATTCCCATTTTTTGAGTTATAGAAAATTGTATGGTAGGAAAAAATTAAATTTAAATTAATTATTTATATATGATAAATATAAATTACATTAATTATATAAATCATTATAAAAAACCCTACAAAATTCAGATTCAAAATTAATTATATCATTATTTTAGGCCATAGTCAGTATGTTAACATGTGAGATTTTCAATCCCTATTTGGTGGAGAAGATATGGGAAATGGTTATACCAAAATCATAGTATCATCTTAAGATAATTATGATTCTATATTTAACATATTTTTTAATTTACACAATTTTAGATATTGTATAAGATGACATAAAATTGAATGTTGATCATCAAGATTTATACCTCTTCTTTGGGGGTTATCCTTTAGTGAACAACATTGGACTTAAATTATTAGTCTTAAGAAAAAACTAGTTGATCAAGGATAAACGTAAAGACTCATGGAAGGTTTTTTGTAAGGATTTAATAATATATATCTCACAAATATCATCAATTATGGTGGATAATTATTTCTCTTTTATATGTGATAGTAGGGACACACATGTAATTACATTTAATATATCAATATCATACGGTCCCCGTCATGTTAGTTTTGTAGATCATGGACAATAATTTGAATTTAACATATGATACCTTTGAAATACCATCAATAAATATGAATTAAACTTGTTTTTATGGAATTACCACCCATATCTCTTAGAATTCCCCTTAATAGGTAAATTTTTTTAGCTTTAACAATTGTAACATGATTTTAATAATTTTAATATTTATTATATTGAAAAAATTCAGATCAAGGTATTAAATTTTATTATTTATATTGATTTTTATGATCAAATTTATTTTACTACATTCTCTTTTATAAGTGTAAATTTTATTTTAAAATAAGAATTCATATGGGATGGAAAACACATTTGAAAACAAATACATTTGAAGAAAATAAAAACAATTCTTCCATTCCATGAAATGTAAAGATAATTAAATAAATATTAAAATATAAAATTTAATATAGTTAAAATATTATCCATTAAAATAATTATAAATATACATTTATTTATTTTACTAAGATAACAAAAAATTTCTTGCATAAAAACAGTTTTTAGACAAATCTATATTTATATCAAAAGTTAAAAAATAAAAACAAAAAATAATATTTATTATATTATAAATAATAAATTAACATTTAAGGTGAATATTTTTAATTAAGGTAAAATTAAATACATAAATCTATTTTTAAATGACTTGATTTATGTAAATGATGCTGCATATTTATAAAAACTGATCTTTTTAACTATTCATTTATTAACAATTTTTTTAAAATTTCATTAAAATTAACTCTATGTTAATTTTGAAATAAATTTTTTAATAAATTATATTCATTCCTTAGAATAATATTTTCGAAACTATTTGAAATGATTTATATTTTCCCCACACAAAATGCAATAAAAACTAATTTTTGAGAAATCATATTATTGATTTGTAGAATGTCTTTACAATATATTGCATTTTAATTTTTTATAAATTATTTTGTTAATTTCAATTGTTTTAATATTTTTATCATATTTTTCTTTATTTTGTTATTTATATTAATATCATCTTATTAAATTCCATGATTATAATGGGCTATTATACCATGGATCATTTACTTTTAGGTTATTGTGTAAGTAAATATATCAAATATATCCGGATTATTTCATTAGAATTAAATAAAAAATATGTAGATATTATATTCATTATCAATTTATGTATATATATGTGCTATTGGGTTATTTCATTCCATTCCACCTTAGTTAATTATCATGTACATTCGGTTTAAGGTAAGTAAGTTATGGTTGAGTCTTTTTTTTAGAAAATATAGAATTTTAGCATAGTCTATAAAGTTACTCTATGGAAATAATTTTGTTAATATGTATATGGTATTTATAATTATATTATTTAGGGAGAGATATTGTGAGGATGCATCTAGATTTCTGGGGGAATGATCAATTTAGCCTCATTATTATGGTGTAAACCGTTTCTTTCCTTGGTTATTTACTTTCATAGAATGGTTATGAATTCAATTATTGTATTTTACTCCACCCTCTAGCTCTTAATTTTTTCGTTCCATATTCAATAATTGATGTTTCATTAGAGATATTTAGTCATCCATAGATATTTTTTGGTTCTCACATTCGAGAGAGCAAATTTTATTTCCCTTGTTGGATTCCTTTTCCAGTATTTTTTTTATATTATAAATTATCTTATGTAAGGACATTAAAGTGGTTTTTATTTTCATTTCATTTTGTATTTATTTTTTTTTTATCAGAAAAATCATTCAATTTCTATGTGGATGGTCCTTATATATTGGTTTTATTTTAATGGAGATTGGTCTGTTTCTTATATAGTTGTTGTTTTATTTCATTGATGAGGTAGGTTATGTAACATCCCATGTAAATAAAGTATAATACATTTTCATAATTATTAATAATTTTGAACAAAATAAAAATTTTACACTAAAGGGATTGCTATGTTCAATGTCATACCTGATACACAACAATGGGTTTTTTGAAATATTATGTTGCACACAATGCTTAGTTAGACAAAAAAAAGAAAATAATTTTATAATTTTATATGGTAGTTAACGCCTAGACTTTGTAATGGTGGAAATGAAGAGAACTATCTATAATATGATTATAAATGATTGTTAAATGTTTTTACATTTATCATATAACTGTTATTGGCTTAAAATGTGAATTTTTCTAAATTTAATAAAAAATACAATAATATTCTTTAAAAGGTTGATTTACAACCTTTTAATGGAGAAACCTCTTTAAATATAATTTTGGTCACTTTTATAACTTCTATATGACAAAATAAAATTCTTCTGTAGAATTGGGATATTAAAATTTAGTATGGTTAATTTTTTGTTTGTTTTTTCTGATAAAATTCATTTTTTAACTAATAGTGAAAAATACTATATTTTAATTCAAAACCACATTTTAATCTAATTTATGTATATGGATAGATTATATTTTTTATTGGTTTTAAGGCGTAATTAGATTATATTTTTAGCATTTTATCCATGTTTGGTCATTGGTTGTAATTTCATTTTAAAATTGGACATAAACAAGTGTCAATATTTTGATTGTTATTATTTCTAAAAAATATGCTTTTTTGTTTTGACAATAGGTATTAATTTTAAATTAATTAACAAAAAATTTATGTATTGAATTTGGTTAAATAGACATTATTTTTGAATTTAGAATATCATGTATGCCTTAGGATGATTTTTTGCTATTTTTTTAGAAAACATCAATTTTGGACGAATAGTGAAAACACTGAGTAGTAGTTGTACATTTTCATTGAAATAAAATTTTACCACTTTTGTAAATTGAATTTCGAAAATCTGACAAACAAGGTTGTTATTAGTAAGTAAAATTTGGTTCAATAAGTTGAAAATATATTTCGGTGAATAGTAATTTTTGACTATTATTTAAAGCGGTTAAAGGTATATATGATAATTTAAGGTAAAGAAATATTTTAATAATATTGAATTACATTAACACTTGTCCGAAACATATTATATGGGTAATGTATGGCCATGAAAATCCTTGGGTGTGACTTTGGGCCTGTGAAAGCATCTTGGGTAAGATAATGATATTAATACCTTTTTATTTAAAGTAAAAAAATAGTCATAAACATTTTTTTTGCTAAAAAAATTTAATGTGGTGATATATAGTTGATATATATTACTATGAATATTCATTATAAAGTAATAAAATTTCCTACATTATGTTATTTTTTTATAATTTTTAGACATCAAAAAAAAAATAAATTATTTTTGACACAATAATGATGTAGTGTTTACCTCATTAATATATAATTTAAATAAATAAGATTATAAATATTAAAATAATAACCAAACCCAGAAAAAAATTTAATGGATGAATTTATTTCGACCATTATTCATCTTATCATCAAAATTAATTAGTTTTGGTACATTAGAAAACAAAAATATTTATATAATAAAATAATATTTTCACACTTTCTTAAAGAGCTCCCCCCATATAAAAAACCATCACCTCTAACCCATTACAGACACCTATGGAGCCCCATGAATCATACAAAAACTCCCCAAATAAGATCTAATGATACCTCTATTTCTCTTAGATTCCTTACCTTATGCACAAGGCAATTCAAGAAACCCTTTAGGTTCAAACCAAAGCGAGTTACCAGATTTAAAGGCAATTTATTCTCGTAAGTTATTTTGTTTTTTTCTCCAACACCATAAAATATTTTTATACATATATTTTAAAACAAAAATATTATCCTCAATATACTAAGTTTTCATATTAGATGGATCTGAAGTACACATACACACACGTAAATATAACAGGTAAAGAACATGTTGTTTCTATGGACAGAAAACTAACCCCTCACGAAATGATGGTTGTTCAATATTCTCATAACACCTCTTATAGAGGCCATTATGATGGAACTATATTTATATATATTATTTTTATTTTTATTTTTTCTCTATGATTCGGTTTTTTAATTTACAAACATTACTTTATGCTTTATAATATGTTTATATATGATAATTTCATTTGAGGTAGTGAAAACTACTACCCCCTCAACGAGATATGATTTTTCATGTCATACATGGAACACATAAAAGATGGAATTAATGAAATTTTGTAACATATATATAATATGATATTAAAATTTAATTATAATATTCCTTTGTATCATATTGTTTTCATTCAATTAAATATGAAATAAAAATGAATGTAGAGTTCATGCGTACGTACGACTTACCGTCTGCATGAACAATGCATTTAATTTATTATCTCCATATGTTATCTAATATTATAAATACATACATATAAATTAAATATATTATATATATAATATTTCAATCGTGAATATAATCTTGGATATAATGGACTTAGGACAACATTAACAACTTATAATTATTAGATGTTTATTTTTGACTCAAGTACCAAATATCAAAAAATCGACCATTATTAATATAAATGACTACATAATTTTTATGTCATTGTAATAACTGATATAAAAGGAATAATAAACATGAAATTTTTTCTTAAGAATTTATAAAGTAACTTTAGCATACTATTCAGGATATTAAATAATGAACGGGTCATGTCAGACACGAGGTAAGGGGTTTCTTATCTCACTTTTAATTCCTTGAGATTTCTATTGTTCGCCACTTATTTATTGCTTTTCATGTATTGTGTACTACAATTTTATATATATTATCATGATTATATTTATATTCATGGTATTATGAGATTCATTTTCTGGTTATTAACTTTTGGTTATACGACTCGATTGATTACAACACGGTAAGGGGTGTTCATCTTACATTATATTCCGGCAAGATTCATGCTATATTTCCCACTATTTTATTTTATGTGGTGTATGTACTACCAATTATTGTATTCTATATGTAATATAAATTAATTTTAGGGTATTTACATATTCATTGTATGACCCTTCTTTCATGTGTTGTATGTTTCATATGATACCTAATCGATAAAGAAACTTTTTAACCCATTTCCCATTCCTTGGGTTAATCTTCAAATTATTAATTATGTAATGCTATGATTATGTTTAGAATCACTGTATATTTATTTATGTTTCAATTTACACTCCCTTTTGTGTGGATATACTTCTGTTACACATAATCACTCCAATGATAAATTTCCATGTCATCGATATGAACTTGATAAGAACAATTTTATCTCAATTTCCATTCAATTAGTTAAACATCCTTGTAATTAGTATTTTCTTAAAAATAATATGTGTGAATGTCCTCGAATTTAGTTAAAATTAATATACAATCATATTGAGTGTATATATATTTTTCAAAAAATATTATTTAGTTGATATATACTTAATCTAAGGATAAATTTTTTATAAAGGATATCATCTCAATTTACATTCCATTGAGACTTCATTGTTGTTATGCACCAATTCACTCTTATAGGGTGTATATACTATCTATTGGAATATTATATCATTAATCCCTTTATTTTCACTATATTATAAGGTTCTGATTATATTTTATTCCTCAATTATTGGTATTCAAGTGTCTCTTTCTTCGTTAAATTATCTTTAACTAAAATATCATTTTAAATATTTTAATGATTTATTAGTCTAAAAATTCCTTATTGATGTCCATGTTTACAAAATGGTTTTTAGGATTTATTTTTATGGACAATAATGTTTTCAAATGTTATTTCATTTAAATGTTTCCAAGCAGTATGGGGCACTTTGATTAAAAATATAATTATTTAATGATTTAAATGGTTTATAAAAACCGTTTGATAAAGAAATTATTATATCAATATCATGAATAAAATATATTCTGATAACAATGTAGAAATATATTGTTTCATTTATTCTTGTTTTATGTGTTATGACTAGGTTATGGTTCTTCAACATTGTTTACATGTGTGGGTGGTTCCATGATAAACCTAGGGCAGGTGAGCCTGAGATAGCTCTCCATTGCATTGGGTCACATGACAGAGGTAAACTTGAATGTTTCTCCTCAGTGATTTAGGGAATATACTGTATTGTGTATTCCAAATGTAACTCCCTACATATATGTGAAATCTACAACATAAGTATGTTACAGATTCCACAATTTACCTTTATGATTTGTGTTTACTATGTAAATATTATGATTTTCATGAGGTATGTTAAAGAGATTATGTTACGAATGAACTGATTAACTAATGTTTTCTTTCCTGGTTTTATAACCCTTACTGAGATTTTTATCCTAACAAAAAGTTTTTAAATGTCTTTCACAGGACTTAAAGATGAATAGGGTAATGGGTGGGATTAATGAAAAGTCATGCTGTCTAAATCATGTTACAAGACATGATTGTATTTTTCACGTGTTTTTATTTTAAGAAAAAATTGAAATTGAGAAGAATTTTCTATCTTGTAATTTTTGATATGTATTGTTATAGTCATGGACTAATTCACAGAAAAAGTAAACCTAAAAATATCCTGAATTTAACTTATTCATTTAATTCACGATTATGCATTTTTTAATGATGGGTCCATAAAGTTGGTATAAGAGGTTGGTTGAGACAACTATAGGGATTAAGAGTTTTTGTTAAACAAATGGTTTTTCCTTATGTATATTATTTCAATTAAATCCATGTTTTATAAATTTTTCAGATCAAGGAAAGTCATTTACATATTGAAGGAGGATGATCTCAGTTAACATTCATATCCCATTCTAATGACATGCTTGCAAAAATTATTACAAAGTCATGTTCAGATGACTGTGAAACATTTTTTAGCATACAACTTACTTCCAAGCAGTTGTTTGAGATATAAAACACCTCCATTATACCTCGATATCATCGAGGATCATGTGTTGTATTTATTCAAATCCTATTATCTCAATATTATCATATTTTCATGAATAGTAAATATTATCAAGGCATTTTCAAATATTTTACCTTATCACAATATTTTGAAGCATATTATGATTTGGAAAAAGGTGCTGAAGAAGGAGACCCTTGCACAACCTATATATATTTTCTTCTACCATGTAGTCTATGAGTACATACATATTGTATTTTAAATGGGAAATTGATTGAAAATTTCAACAAAAATTAGGTCTGATAGTTTAATAAAAATCATGTTTTATCAGATGTTTTGAAATTATTTTCCATACATTATTATTTTCAGAAACTGTTTTTATTAAAACACCCAGATGACCCAAGTTGTACAAGGTGTATTTGGATTATAGAAGCAAATAATTTTGATAAATCATTAAATCATTGTTTCAATGTATGTTCCTTCTACCTACTTGATCATGATGATGATGAAACCATATAGACACCATGATAAATGTATGTTGTGATTTCTATTGGGAATAGTTTCATTTTATCATACAAAGGTGAAAAAAATGACAATACATCAGATGTTGAGGTTTTAATTTATTGTGATGAAAATGAATGGAATAATAAAACCATTGATGTTAAAATATGTTAGGGATATTTTTTATTTTTATAAAAAGGACAATCTGTAGGTTTGGTGACAACCCGTCATGACTAGAATGGTCACATGAATTAGTCGCACAACAGAATGGTGACAAGGGCGCATCGCCTACCACTATCATACGTGAAGTCCACAGTTAGTATGACTTATTATATTATGTTAAATGAATTTTTGGGTCAATAATAAGATTATTTTGGGAACTTATGTTTTATCAAATTGATATCCACAATATATGAAAATGATTTTTGATTATTTCATAGAGGTTATGTAGGAAAAATATTTCTCTTTTTGAAACATTATATGCTTATGGAAAATATGATACTTTGTGATCTCATTTGTGGAGTGATGGTTTAAATTTTATTTTGGAAGAATATATTTTTTTATTATAGATATATGGAGATTTCGTTTATTTATGTAAATGATTAAACTATCATGGAGAATATGTGATTAGGTTAATTACTTTTTAGTAAGAAACATTAATTCTAACTGATGTTATTTGGAGATAAATGTTAAGGTTTATCATGGAAGACAATGTGATTAAATCATTCTGAGATTTGGGTTTAAATCTTAGTTTGGATTACACTAAAAAATTTTATGGACAATTGTTTATTGAAAGGTCTTTGTTGAACATTGGGTATTTTTTGACAAATTTTGGAGATTAAAAGTATTTTTTAGTTTTTTTAAAGATTATCCTTTTGGGGATTATCTGATCTCGTACTATCCATTTTGGTTTTATATAATGTCTAAAGACATTTAAAAAATTATTTCCTCTTTTTTGGATTAGGTGATTCTGTTGAAGTTGATTATAATGATCTCAATGTGAACAAATAATCTTGAATACTCTTCATTTGGAGAAAAATATGAGTTTGTGTTAGAAATCTAGCAAAGGATTAAAGTCTACATGAAAAGTATGTATTTTTTATTATGATCTTATTCAAGCTCTTTAATTAATTTCAAAACATTATGAAAAGCAATATAAAAAAACATTTTCTCTTAAAATTTCCTAGTGGGGAAACAAAATCTGTTTAACCTATCACAAGTTTTTTTTGGTGGTTAACTATCTCTTAATCATGTTTTCTACCACATTCCATCAAACCTTAATGGTTTTTTTCTCTTCCATATTCATGCTTTCCAACATGGAATCCTTGTTTAGGCTACCATGATTGAACTTTTAATTTATCCTTCTTTCATATAAAGTGATATTTTTATTGACTCCTTTTCCAGTGTGGGACTTTCAATGATGTTTCCAAGCACAATTATATAATTGTGAGGACACAATTTCCAAAAGGGGGGAAGGATGTAACAACCCATGAAAATAAATAATAATACATTTTAATAATTATTAATATTTGTGAATTAAATATTAATCTTAATTTTAAGTGTTTTCTATGTTCTATGGTGTACCCAATAAGCAACAACATGTTTCATTGAAATATTACGTTGCACATAAGGCTGAATGATACAAAAAATTAATAATATCATATTATTATTTTAAATGGTAGTGAATTCCTATCCATTGTAATGGTTGGAATGAACAAAACTAACTACACTATGATTATACATGTTTGTTAACCGTTTTTACATTTATCCAATAAATGTTAGAGGCAAAAAATGTGAATTAATTAAATTTTAAGAATAAATACTATAATATTATTTAAAAAATCCATTTACCACCTTTTAATGGATAAACATCTTTAAATCTAGTTTTGGCCACTTTTATAAGTTATATTTGACAAAATAGTATTCTTTATTAAAATCTGGACATCAAAATATACATTGGGTAAATTTTAGGTTTCTTTTCTTATAAAATTAATTTGTTAATGAATCGTGAAAAGTACTGTATTTTAATTCAAAACTGCCATTTAATCAAATTTATTCATATTGTTAGATTATATGTTCAATTGTTTTTATGATTTAATTATAATATATTTTTACAATTTAATCCATTGTTGTTCATTGAATGTAATTTTACTTGGAAATTGGACATAAACAAGTGCTAATATTTTGATTTTTATTATTTCTCAAAAACAAGATTTTTTATTTGACAATGAGAATTAATTTTAAATTAATTAATGATACTTATATTTATTTAATTTGGTATAATAGGAATAATATTTGAATTAGGCATATCATGTATATCTCAAGCTTAATTGTTTTTATTTTTTTGAAAAACATCAATTTTTATGAATAGTCAAAACACTGAGTAGTAGTTAAAAAAGATGATGTTTTCTATTAAATAATATTTGACCACATATGTGAATTTAATTAGAAAAATAAAAAAACATGGATGTTAATATTATGTAAAATTTGGTTCAATAGAATAATTTTTTTGGGTGAATAGTAACTTTTGACTTTTATTTACCACAGTTAAAGGTAAATATTGTAATTCAAGGTACAAACAATATTAAAATAATATAAAAATATCATAATAGTTGTTATAACCATATTGGGCGAGTAATGGATAACGAATACAATTCATGGGTGAGAATTTTGGCCTTTCAATGCCACATGTGTTTGATAATGATATTAATAACATTTTATTTAATGTAAAAATAATAATATCGTAAACATGTATTGTTTTTATAAAACAACTTGAATGCGGGGTAATATAATTGATATATTTGAATCTAAATATTAATTATAAAGATAAAAATATTTCCAACATTACAGTATTTTTTATAATTTTGAGGAATTAGATAAATTAAATTTTATATGACACAATAATGATGTAGTGTTTATCTCATTAATAAATGATTAAAATAAATAATATTATAAATAATAAAATAATTTCAAAATATGTCTAATTATTATTGGATGATTTTATTTCAACCAGAATTCATCAGAAATTATACATTAATAAGTTTCAGACATTTAGAAACAAAAAATCATTATATAATAAAATAATATTTTCACACTTTCCTAAGGAGCCACTCCTCCCCTTATAAAAAGTAATCACAACTAACCCATTAATCACACCATTCATGCCCCATATCATGCCAAAAATCAAACAAAATAATCTCTCAATATACATATCATCCCCCTAGAATCCTTACCATAGGCATAAGGTACTTCAAGAACCCTTTTTGGTTCATACCAATGGGGGTTACCCGATTAAAATGAAATATATTCTCTTAAGTTCATTTATTTTATTTCTCCAACACCCTAAACTATTTTTATTCTGTTAATTTATATAAAAAAAGTATACTAAATATACTAGGTTGTTTTTATTAGAATTATTGGAACTACACTAACACACACTTCCATCTAATGTATAATGAAACCTAATGTTTCTAAGGACGACAAACTAACACCTCACGAAATGATGATTGTTCAATCTTCTCCTACCATCACTTATCATGGCCATTATGATGGCACTATATTTATATATGATATATATTATGTTTTTGATTTCTCTATGCTTTTTAATTTTTATTTACAAATATAACATTATGTTTTACAATATGTCTATATACAATAATTTCATTTGAAAAGTGCGTACTATCGCACACTCAAGGGGATATGATTCATTCATGACATACATGGATCATATAAAGGATGGAATTAATGAAATTATTTAACATATATATCATATTATATTATACTAGAAATATAAATTACCTATGTATCATTATGTTTTCATTCCATTAAATATGAAAAAAATGAAAGCAACGTTCATGTGTACGTACGGCTTACCTCTCCATGAACGGTGCATTTAATTTATTATCCCCAAATTTTATGTAATATTATAACTACATACATATATGGGATATATATTATATATATCATATCTAAATCTTGTATATAATGCTATAGATAATGGACTCTTGACCACATGAACAACTTTTAATTATATGATGTTCATTATCGACTCAAGTAAGAAATATCGACAAAACGACCATTATTAACATAAATGATTTCATAATGTTTATTAAATGGTATTAAGTGATAAAAAATTAATATCAAAATTGAAAAAGGAACTTAAGAAAGTATAAATTAAATTTATCTTATTATTCAGGAGATTAAATAATGAATGGGTCAATTCGAACATGATGTCAGGGGTTTCTTATATCACTTTTAATTCCGAGAGATTTCCTTGGTTCGACACTTATTTATTGCATGTGGTGTATTGTGTTCTGCCATTTGATATATATTATCATGATTATATTTATATTCACGGTCTTCTGTGATTCATTTGGTTGTTATTAACATTTGGTCATACATCCCGATTGATTGCAACATAGTAAGGGGTTTTCTCCTCACTTTTTATTCTCGGGTGATTCATGGTATATTTGTAACTATTGCCATTTTGGTGGTGTATGTACAACACATGATTGTGTTATTTGAATAATTTAATTTAATTTAAGGGTATTTACATATTAATTGTATGATCATTCATTCATGTGGTGTATGATTCGTGCGTTACCAAATTGGTAAGGGATCTTTTTAACACAATTTTTATTCATTGAGTTAATCATATAATTCATAATTATGTAATGCTATGATTATTTGTGGAATCACTGTTTATTTATTTATGTTGTTTGTTAAACTCCCTATTGTGTGGATATAAAATTGTTAAACATAATCACTCAATTGATAAATTCTTAAGTCATCGATATGAACATGATAAGAGTAATTTTAACTCAATATATATTCATTGAGTTAAACATCCAAGTCATTGGTTTTATCATAAAAAGAACATGTATGAATGTCATGTGATTTATTTACGCTTAATATCAAATCATATTTACTGTATTTATGTTTGTTACACATTATTATGTAATTTATCTATCCATAATAAAAGGATACATTTTTAATAAGAGATTTCATCTCAATTTACATTCCATTGAGAATTCAGTGTTTTTATGTACTAATTCAATCTTATATGGTGTATATATTGTCCTTTGAAATATTGTATCTTTAATACCTTTGATACCATGATATTATAATGATCTGATTTAATTCTATTCCCCAATTTTTTGTATTGAAGCACCTCTGTTTGTTAAAAACTCTATAACTAAAATATCATTTTAAATGTTTTAATGATTTATCATTCTAAATATTTCTCATTAATGTAAATGTTTCCAATATGGTTTTTGGGATATATTTTTATGTACAATAATGTTTTTAAATTATAATTTATTTAAAATTTTCAAAGTGGTATGTGGCACTATGACACAAAAATCCCTTTATTAAATGTTGTAAATGGTTTATGAAATTTTTTTGATAATGATTTTATTTTTTCAATATCTTGATATAATATATTGTGACATTAATGTTTTAATTTTATCTTTATTTTATTCTTGTATTCTGTTTCATGACAATGTTATGGTTCTTCAACATTATTTATGTATGTGGGTGGTTCTGTGATAAACCTACGGATGGTGAGTCTGAGATAGCTCTCCAAGGCATTTGGGAAATGTGATGGAGCTAAACGTGAATGTTTTTCCTAAGAGAATTAAGGAATACACTGTGATGGGTATTCCAAATGTAACTCCTACTTAGATTTGAAATTTACAACATAAGTATGTTATGGATTCCATAAGTTACCTTAATGATTTGTGTTTACTATATAAATGTTATGATTTCTAATTTATGTTCAGATGTTATGTTATGTATGTATTTATGGACTAATGTTTTCATTCATTGTTTTAGGACCCTAAAACGGATTTTTATGCTCATACCATGTTTTTGAAATGTTTTTCTAAAAATTTTGAATTTTCCATGGATAGTGAAATATGGAAATTTATAATAGTAAATAATTGAATTATTGAGACATGGTTGAGATATAAATAATGTATGCAGTCGTTATCTAGAACTAGAATTTTATATTTTTTGTAATTATTAACATGATTCTTAAATATTTATATTCTTCAACCAAAATAATAATCAAATTATTAAAATAATAAAAAAATCCCTTCTCCTCCCATTATAAATATCACACATAACCACCAATTATCCTAAAACATTCTTAGCCTTAGCGAATTCTAATAATCAGAAACATTCCTCTTTTAAATCACTTCCCCATTTTAAAGTCTTTTTGGTCTCACCAAAAGTCCATTTCCATGTACCTTAAGGAGGTTCTCAAGTGGATAACCCAGATGAGGTAAAACCCTCCATCATTCTCTTTGTAATCTATTTTTTTTCTTATACTTATCAAACATCTTATAAAAAAGTAACATCCTAACTCTGGTACCATATTTATACTATAATTTTATAATATTAATTAAATAAAAATCATAAAATCTAATCTCCACAACTTTTTGCAAAACATTACTCCATCGTGTGTGAGGTATTGATTCACCGCCTTTGTGGATGACGAGTTTTTTTAGTTATCAACATAAAAGTTGATCATAAAAAAATTTTAAGGTGAAAATTGATTAAAATTATTTTATTAATTTTTTTACTATTAACGAATAATTATATAACAATTTTATTAAAAAAAATACTAATTCATGATTTTCGTAAAAACTGAAAATACATTCAAAACTATTTATTTCATCAATATTTTATATAATAAATCATCCTCATGTAAAAAATTAAAATTATATATATGACCATGTTAATTACTATAAATATATAAATATTATTTTATTTTATTTCGTTATTTTTCTAACTTTTAATAAGAAATTTTATCATTATACACAAGAAAACTGACCATGAAATTATGAAATGAATAATCCAAAAATGAAAAAATTAAACAATATAAGTAAGAAAATGGACATTAATAAACCTAATAAAATTATAATATAACATTTAAATGTATAATAAATTCTCAATTAATTTATTAATTAATTTCAATTAATTATGCGGCAATTAAGTACAAGTTTAATGAACATTTAAACATATGGTAATGGATTCTCTCTGAACCTCCATTTTTTCCTTTAGGTTATAATTTATCACACTTTACCACAATGTAATTATTAATTATTTTCAAGTGATTTTCAAAAATTATATTCATATATCTCAGAAAAATTTACCAAGAAAAATTCATCTTTTTCTAATGGGGGATGTAATCATTTTATAAGGATCTATTTTCAATATCTCTCAATGAGCCAGCTTGATTAAAGTGATCATCCCAATTTTTAACCCATTTTGAAATACAATCCAAAATCTATTTTAATCCAAAAATATTTTTTAAAAAAATTGATTCATTTTATGATGAAAAAATAATAGTATTCATTTCTTGATTTATACAATCAATTATTCACTTTTGTATTTTTAACTCTTTAATATTTTTCCTTAAACCGTAATAAAGTGGCTAATTTCTAAAAATTATTAAACACACATTAATAAATGTTATCACACTAGTTAGAAAATATTTATCATGATATATTCCTATTTTTAATTATGAAATTACATGTATTAATTAAAACTACTCTTTCTTGGACACTATTATGATATACCCTTTGGTTATTTCTTATGACATGTTCATGATAACAATTCCATCCATGGGTAACTCTTATATTTGATTATTCATGTGTTCATGATGGGTGTACCTATATAGAACACCAATGGATTGGCCAATGTTTAGTATCATGATTCTTCATGTTGGGACAAAGAGTAAACCTAATAACTTTCTGGGACTTTTTCAACCAGGGGATACAGTCTTAGTAGTTATCCATGATACATATTTATATGATGTTATATATTTCTTCTAGATAACTATACATCCATTATTAAAAGATCACATTGTCTATATGTTAATATTTCAAATGATTTTGATGTTCCATTACTTTAATGTCATTATATTTTTGACTTCTACCAATGTTCTATTCTTTATTTATATGGTTATTCACACACTAGGTTTTTTAGCTCCCCCACTTTTGTCCATGTATTCACCATGAAAGCCATTGTACATTTAACAAATCAATGTATATTATAATCTCATTTAATATGATTAATATACATATAGTTTATTATATTTATATATTTTTCATTCTATGTACCAAATCTTGTAAAGACACTTATCATTGAAATATATTTTTGTAATTGATGGATAAATATGATTAAAATAGTGTTATAATAGGTGTAAAAGGTTAGGGTAAATATAGTTAGTATCAAATAATGATGTAGTTATTTATGTATATTAATACTAGAAAACATTTTTAGAAAACCATTAGAAAATTATATCATCATAAAAAATATAGCTTGAACATATGAAATCAAAATATAGGTTATACTTTGTATTTAAATGTTTATCCTACTATGTTCAATTTTTTGTTTTAAATTTCATTTAGCTAAGTATTAAATCACCCCAATTTGAACATTATTATTTTTATTAAGGGATGCAAATAGTAGAACCTATGTTAACAGTTAATGTGATAAAAATGTTAGGATTTACAAAATGAAATGCAACACATGATGGGAGAAGGGGTAAAAAAATCATGATAGTACATACACAATTGAATTTAATTATAAATATTAACATGATTAATGTGCAACACCATCCTCTCCTAATTAGGGTAATTCTGTTGTTGAATTATTTATGTGTAAATGTCCACTCATATTTAGTGGATCTTATGATCCCATCCCCGTAAAATAATTAATTAAAACTATTGAGATGTTATTCTCTATCATTCAACACTCTAGAGAATGTAATGTCATGTATTTGGTGTATCACTTCTTTAGTAGGATGATCATTGGTGCAAAATGATTAAAAAACTTCTAAGGATGAAATTGATTCTAAAGAATGAGACTATTTAATGGAAATAATTGTAAATAAATATTTTCACCTAACCCAATATATTTTTATATTGAAGTTGAGTTACTAATACATAATTAAGAGGAATGAGATTGTATTTAGTTGTATAAAGAAAACATTAAAAGTATTTCATGATACATCACAAGCTTTTTCAGGAACATTAAAATAAAGGATGTTCATATAATTGGAGAACTATATCCAAGTATATGATATGTATTGGTGATATAAGACTTCGAAAAAATAAAGAAATTTCCGGTTTTTCCCTTAAGGTTTAAATGGAGATTAGAAACTATTAGTGTCCTCAAGGTCTTTAAGATAAAAAGGTGGAAATTCAGTTTAATATTGGAAGACCAATAGAAAAATCTGATGATGGAATAAAAACCCAACATCCCACATGTAAAAAGTGTTAGAAGTGGCAGACTAGGAACTACCTAAGGGTAACCGGAAGATACTTCAAATGTGGAAAGGGTTTAATCTGGAAGGAAACTTATAAAAGGATATGAATTATCATAATAATGTGGAAGAATAATGAATGATTTATATGAACTCATTGCCTATACTACAAGTTTTTAAAATCAAAGAACATGGGTATTATGTGATCCAATAACCAACGCCAAGGGATGTTAGAGGAAATCAAAAACAACATTATAGGAAGCATGGAAGGGAATATGAAATCACTTCTACTAAGATGGATTCTAACAATATTGTGGTGACATGTACACTATATATTCGTAGATGTATATAAAACATATAATTTGATTCTATTTGTACTCATTATTACTTTTCATTATGTTTAAAAGAACTATTCAATCAACACCTCACAATATGGAGGATTAGATTTCTATGAGAATAAAAAATGGTGTTATTATGTCATGAAAATTATATAACTCCTCCATGATTTTATTTTTGGACATGACATCAAATAAAATATTTCAATTCATCCATAGGTGTATCTTTTTGTAATATTAGGCATGAATTTTCTATTTTTATATAGAGACAATATAAAATATAAAGAATGAGATATCAAAATTTATATACAAAATAAATCTTCTAATTATATAAAAGTGTTTGGAGGAGGGTGAATCTAATTTAGAATCATCATTATAATTGGGGATAATATATCATTTTGAGAAACAATACATTTCTCCAATTACTATGTCAAATGAGATAAACAATATAAAAGACATGCCTATTTTGAATTACTATTCTGATGTGTTCCTTGATGAATTTATTGGTATTCCTCTTAACTAATATCTTCAGATCTCAATTGCACATATTCATATATCTATACATAAATCACATAAAACTTATAGAATTGGAACCATTTATTTTGAGGATCTAATGATATTGTTACAAGATATTGTTGGCAATGGTTTTTTATGCCATAATGTTTTACATAGGGTGAACCAGTCCCCATCATCAAAATGAACGATGAAGTGATGTGACTCCACATAGATTATAATGATCTCAACAGAATTAGTATGAAATAAAAATATCCCCTTTCATTGATATATGACTTTTTCGATCAACATTGTGGGGAAACGTATTTCTATTTATTGGACCGTCAGTTAAGATATCACCAATTAATTGTGACAAGGGAAGACATTACTAGCACTTCATTTTGATCAAGGTATGGACACTATGAGTTAAAAATGATTCCCTTCAGATTCAAAAATGGTTTAAAAATTTGCTAGGACATAATGAAGATATTATTTATTGATTAGCTTGATTTTTATTATTGTCATTATTTATGATAATATGATATGCACTAATAGATTAATGGAATATGAGGATCATTAGATTAATGCTGTAAAGGCCTTATAATGAGATAAAATCAATGAAATGTATTTTAAGAATCTGTTCTAGATGTAGAAAGTATCATTCATAGTGCATGTTTTCACTAGTAAAGGAATAAATGTGGACCCATCCATGTAGAATTAAATCAAACTGTGTATTAGGAAAACATCTGTAATATTGATTCTTACATTATTTTTTCTATTTAGGTATTATTAATTATTTATGAATAACGTCTCATGATTTTCAAAACTACAAACTATGCTGACTTAGATGAGAATAATGATTATATATACCAACTAATGTGAATATTGCTTCCTATAGTTGAAAAGAGGCTATTCACTACACCAATACTCACAAAACTAAATTTTTGAGAGATCATTGTGGTATATAATTATTCATAAAAATGGATTAGGCTATATACTAGTGAAAATGAAAAATTAATAGCCTACACATCAAGGAGGTGGTAAATTCATTAGAAAAACTATCCCACACCTGATATAGAGTTGGTGTATGTGATATACACATTGAATATAGAGTGGAATTAACTCTTTAAGGAGAACTATTCGACATAGATTAATCATAATAGTCCCAAATATATCTTCACACTGAAGGGGCATAATATAAATTTGTGAAGAGTTTTTAAATATCATCCTATATTAAGACTTCTCAATCAATAACCATCATGGTAATTAAAATAATGTGGAATATTATCTTTGAATAAAGGATCCCACAATGTTAGCAATGAGGCGAATTGTGAATGATATGATCTTCATATACATGCAAAGGATGGACATGTGAATCATTGATTAAGGTGTATAATTAATACTTTCTCAAATGATTCCTCAATTATCCCCAATATATAAAATAAAATATTTTCAAATAAATTATGAGGAAATTCCTAAACAGGTGGATGATGAATGAAATGGTAAATCCTTAATGATAAAAATATGTGGAGAAGGACTCAAAATATTTTGGCCATGATTATGTGTATTATATAATCCATAAATAAATAATGATTCTATATCTAATGTGCATTGTTCAAAAATCTCTATTCACCCAGGAATAAAAAAATGTTTTGAGATTTCTAAGAGAAAAGTTGGTGGGAAATTATGATGAATGGGATAACTGAATATACATTAATGTGTCTAGATTATGAAAAAGAGAAGGCAGAAAGAAAAATTCTAAGGGAATGATTGAACTATTAAAAATAGAAAACATATAGTGGGAAATATGACTATTTATGTTTTTAATAGACATAAAAGAAATCCAGAGATGATAATTCTATAGGGTTCATTGAAGGTCATCTTAAAAATACATATATATTTATCGGAATCTAAGAGGAATTGTCACTTGATCAACATGAAAAAAAAATATCATAGAAGTGGTGAGGCTTCACAGTGTATGACTATTAATTTTATCATCTCAACATCTCTTATTTACCTCGATGTATTGAAAAAGTGTCTTTAATGCTAAAAATTATGAGTTGAACACTATTATGTTTTATCTTTATCAAACTCATGACTAAACTAAGTGGACAATTATGAAAATAGAAGTCATGTTGAGTGAATCTTTTATAGACTTCAAGGGAGTATGTGGACAACATCTACCCTTGTTAAAGTTATCTTACAACAATTTTTTACACTCAAGAATCCAAATGGATACATATGAAGCACTATACTGGAAAATATGGAGACAACTAGCATCCTAGGATGATGTTGGTGAACAGAAACTATCAGAACCTGAAATGGTTGAATAAATGGTAGAAATGCTAAAAACCAATCAGCAAAAGTTTTGTGATACCCTAATATGATATAATATATATATATATATATTGAAAAATGTCGATGATATATTAATTTTAATGATGGAGATAGGTTATTCATCCACATATCACTATAAAAGATTATAATGTTATTTGGGATGAATGGAATAGAAAGTACGAGGTATATCGGCCTCGTTGAGATTCTTAATCTTGTCAGATCAGTGGCCTATTGACTAGAACATCCAATGACCATGTGACAAGTACATGATATATTTCACATATCCCAGTTGACTAAGTATATACAAGATCCCTCACATGTACTAATATAGAGGTGGCACGTCTAGAGAATGACATATCGTATAAAAAGAAGATGATTAAGATCTTCGATAGTATAGATAATTTTATGTGAAAAAATACTATTCACATGGTAAACATACAATGGTGGAAAATAAGTATAGAGAGGGTACATGGGAATTAGATTAAGCACTGAAGGATAATTATCCCACATACTTCAATAATGAATGTATAATTTCATTTCGAGGGTAAAATTTCACAGGTGAGAAGAATGTAATGATCCCGTATTTTATCAATATAATTCATATTTTTTTAATTTTTTTATTTTTCATAAAAAAATTACATTCCATAGAGACCCAAATAAAAACATTATTTTCATAAATTATGAATAAAATAAGTGATATTTATAAAAAAAATAGGGAAACTATACCACTATAATAGATTCATGGCCATTAGAATAGTAATATAAGTAATATGAATAGTAAACTGTCCAATAAAATTATAACATCACCTATGAAAGTATAAATAAAATTGATGTATCTTATGAATGAAAATATAATATATTTATATCATTAAATAATTAACAAATTTTTTAAAAATTATAAATTTTGTATTAGTATTCTTCTGAAACATAAATATTTATTTACAATTTTATAATTTACATCATTATTTAAAAGAATATTTATTTTTCAAAAAATAGATTCATAAATAATTAATTTTTATTATTAATATAAGATATAATTATGAATCCTTAATTACCTTTTCAATGTGTCCTGAAAAAAATAATTATTTTAAATCAGTATTTTTCAAAAAGAAATGAATTTTAATTAAAAATTAAATTTACAATATGTAGAAAATTATTTTTGAAAAATGGATTCTATTTTAAAAAATTTACATGTCAATAAATTGTAACAGTTAGTTTTTAGAAAATTTCTAAATTAGTTTAATTTTTGGTGATTCGTGAATATGGTAATTTACGGAATTTCACATTGTATGTTAAGAAATGAATTTTTTAGTAATGTTTGAGTAATGGATGATGTAATCAGACATTATCTCAAACTAAAATTCTACAATTTCTAAAATTAGACACATAAATCAATACTATTGGTAGTCTTGATCCAAAAACAATAAACTAATTGATAAAATTATAAAAAAGACCCCTATGCTCCCAATATAAACACCACCCCTCACCACCTCTTCTCCTCAAGCAATAAAAGACATTTATATTGCTTATATTATTCTCAATTGATCTCCAAAAATACATTACAATGTTTTGGTATTGCGGGTATCACCAAAATACCATTTCTATATTATTTTAGGAGGTTCTGAAGGAGATGACACTCAAGAGGTTAAACCCACACTCTTTCCCTTTTAATTTAGTTTATTTCTCATCCTTCTATCACCTCACCTATACAATGTAACAATATAAATACAATAATATATATATATATATAATATAATTTTATTGTTTAAATGGAATATCAATCATCAAATAAAGTATTCTCTCTTTTTGTTAGAAATGTAAAAACATTGTATGTGATGTGTTTATTCACCACCTTCATCAATGAAGAGTTTTTATTTTTCATTATCATATTCAATGTTAGTTATAAAAAAAATTATTTGGTTAAATGAAATTATAATATGTTCATGTAAACATATTCAATTTTATACAACATGTATATTAACAAAATATTAAATAAAATGATACTAATTTGTGATGGTTGTAAAAACATCCAAATCAAACTAACAATTTTTTTCATCAACACTGCATCCATTGAATAATCCTCATGAAAAAATAGATAATAATATATGGGACCAATTAAAATTATGGATATTAATAAATACAATTATATTAAAATTCTTGATTTTTTCATCCAATTTATAAGGAAATTCATAATTATACACAAGTGAACCGCCACAAATCCTAGAATAAAACACTCTCAAAATACCGAAATTAAACATTATAAGTCACTGAAATTTCAATAAATGCATGTAACAACATAATAATAAATTAAACACATGTAGATTATATTATTAATCAAATAATTAATTGATATAATTCAACTATATAGGTTATTATGTACAAGTGGAGAACACCATCAGACATCAGGTAAGGGATTGTCTTGGAACCTCCAGTTTTCATTCGGGTTGAACACTATAACTACTTACCCTAGTGTAATTAGTAATTATTCTTATATAATACAAAAAAATATGTGAATTCCTATAATGTTTTTACCTAGGTCAATTATTCTTTCTTTGTGGAGGAAATAAATTTTTTATAAGGTTTCTAATTCAATTCCTCTAAAAAATCATCCTCGATTAAATGGAACATTCCATTTTCATAATTTATATTCATGTAAAATACCTATTATGATATAAGAATACATTATTTTTAAAAAATCACTCATTTTTTATTGACGTACAATTTTTTTAATTTATTGTTTTATACAAAGAATTTTACCCTTTTTCGTTTTAAAGACAATTTAATATTTTCCCATAAACCGCACCAAAGTGGCTCATTTATAATATTTCGTAAAACATTAACATGTTTAAAATTCAGTTTGAAATAAGTAATCATTATATACCTTTTTTATTTATGTTAAATTCATTCAAAATCCCATTACTATTTTATATCAAAATTTAATTCCCTTCAGTTATTCCCTATGACATGTTTATGATACCCAATCATATATATGGTTTACCCTTATGCATGATTATTCTTGAGGCATAAATTATCATTATAACATTATAAAGGGTTCACATAGATAGAACTTTTATAAATTGGTTAATGTTAATTCTCAAAAGACATCATGTTGGGAATGCAGGTAAACCAGATTCCTTTATGAATCTTTTTCCACCATGTGATATTGTCTTAGTAGTTACCCTAGAATAATGTTCGTGTCATGCTATATGTTATTGACATATTACTAAGTTTACATGATTAAATTATCCCATGGTATATATGTTATTATTTCATATATGAATCCATTTCTCATTCCTTCTTATGTCATCAAGTAATTCCTTCTATCCCACGTGCTATACATTATTTCTATATTTATTCCCTTACTGGGATTTTTAGATAATCAAAGTAGTCACTATATGGACCAAATTTTCCAATATAGAATTAATATCTAAAAATAAGTTTGCAGTTCATTATATATTATATATAGAAATATTTTGGGTTTTATTTCCATGTTTTTTAGTTTTGTGTACCTAATATTATAAATAAATTTGACTTTATAATCCGTGATAGGTGTCTTATGGTTGATTATGATTATGATCTTCTAATAATATGTGTAAAAGTATAGGGTTATTATACAATATATTATAATGATTTGGACCTTTTATAAGAGCTCATTCATGTTACTTTCTATCCCATGAGTGGGGTATAACCCAAGTACCAATGGTGGGATTGTTTTCATTTTTTGTGTTCTTACTATTTAAAGTTATTTCACCACATGTGATGCAGTTGTTGACCTATGTTTTTGAGTTAAATGATTTATTATATTTGAATTGTTCCCATGTAAGAAATAATATATGAGTATGAATACATAATTTTAGGAACTTAAGACAACTAACTGACAATAATCATCTTAGGAACACACGGGAATGTAGGTTTTGTGATTGTTGTTAAATTAAAATAATTATATTATATTCTGTAATTAAATATAATAAGTTCCTCATTTTAAATTGTATGCTTTAAATGATATAAATTTTTAAAATGGATAAAAGGGTTGATAATGAGAAATATGAATAGTGATAATACGTTTATCCCGGTTAACCAATACCTTGATGAGGCATGGTTAAGGGTAGTGATAGCGCCTCATATTTGAACGTGTGCTGGGATTTTTGTGATGATTTGTTATGGATTTATGTGAATATCTATTAATGTGATAATAATGTTCTATAACATGTCTTTATATATGTGTTTAGAATTTCAAAAAAAAAATTCCTCCACGCTGACACTTTTTGAAAGAATTTCTGAAGGACACACCTAGATATGTTCTTCCAGTAGTGGATCCTAAGGCTCCAATAGTGCCACGTAGGGAAGATGTAGAGAAGTTCTAGGATAAAATTTCTTGCTTTTTACTATTTATTAAAAGATACATATGGTGGGATGTGATAATTATGTCTAACATGACATATAAGTATCAATTACATCACTCTATGACTTTCATTAAAGTGGGTGGTCATGAGGAAGATGAGTTCTTGATTAGGTCTATCAAGATGATTCTTCACCACCTAGAGTAACATAAAAAGAAAATAGTCAACCTTATAACATATATATTGTGAGATTCAGTGATGAACTAATAAGATATTCAGGCTCAGAGTGAGCTGCTAGAAAAAACTATATAGAAGGTGTTCCTAGAGATGGTCATGGATTACTTATATATATAGAAGGAAACAAAATAGAGGCCAATAGAGCTTATGAGGCTTACCCTAGGGAGTATGCCCATGAGGACTATTATCGTTTCTTTATTGGCTTGCAGTACATTTCTCCATCACTCTTTGGTGATGAAATAGATACAAGTGTATGTTTTCAAGATGGGTATAAATTTGATATTATTTAAAAGGTTAATATCTTTCAATTAAATTTCTTTTTTTGAGGTAGTGGATCATGATATCATATATGGTGGTAACCTTAAGGTGGCTTCTATTTTAGGACATGAATTATCTATATGAGAAATAGATTGTATGACTTATGGAATTTAAATGCATCTTTATCAAAATGATTATCAAAGCAATTAGATGTATAGTTCAAAGAGGGGAGGATAAATTAACTCAGTTCTCAACTGAGTCATCAGGCACATATGTGGTAGTGTGGGTAACATTCAATGATATTTTTCATAATAACTAGTATGTTTATGATAATACATATGAATGGGACAACTAAAATTGTTCTACAGGTACCCATGATATATGGTAAATGATGAAGGATACCAGTAGAATCAATGATCAAGAAGGGGGATTCGACACCATAATAGTTAGAAATATGGATTTCTATTTATAATGTTTGTAGAGGTATTAGATGATGATATTTTGATAATGAATTCCAACATCACAAAATTTTTGCAGGTTAGGGGACTCAGACTGCAACATGGTGATGAAGGGCATGATTATAGAATGTAGTTTATCCCACACTTTTGGATAGCAAGGAAAAAACCAACAAAAATTATGTGTTATATTCTTTTAGAACATAATCTTGTTAGTGCCTTATTTTATTTAGGACCTTCACATTTCTTTATATATGGGAAATTTTTGAATGGTTTGAGTCTGTAAGAGGAGTTTTTTAGTGGGGTTATATCAATCCACACAGTATTGGGGGTACAGTTGACATACATTTGGTTTCTCAAGGGGTGATATCTAAAGGTTAGGGAGAACCTTTTTCATCAGGATATGTATAAAATAAAAATTACTGGAATTGAATTTATTTTATTTATGGATTTGTTTATGTCATTCTTATTCCATATATATTTTTACCACATGATAGTTACCATTACATCTCCCAAGGGTGGAAATAGCTTTATCTTGGATATTGAGATATATATGATGGTAGTGTAAGGAATTTTCATCAGAAAATCTAGGATATCACCACCTATAATTATAGTCATTTTCAATATGATGGGGTTTTGAAGAATGATAGCCTTTCAGTTATAGTGGATAGGTTTCACGGTGTGTTTGTTTTAGACTTAACATCAGTGTCACCTAGGATAGATGTGGAATTTACTTTTCTTCTCTGGAATGGAGTAGATAATGTCTCTTTACCACAATAATGAATGAAAACAATTTAGAATAAATAGATCAATACACATCTATATTAGTAAGTTTATAAGGGATTTATCCATCCTATTTTGTTTACATGGGGTTATCTAGATTTTTCTATGAATTATTATGGGACATTATGAATTTTTATTTATTAATGTATAATGTATCTAATTAAATTTGATATATCTATATCATCATACACATATTGATGATATCTAAGAATTATTAATGGGAGCTTCCATCTTCCCCATGATTCACATAAGATCAGGGTTTCATCAGTGGAGAGTGAGACCATATAATATACCACATATTTCATTCAGAAGATGGTATGAACATTATGAGTTCATCATGATTTGTTTCATGTTTATTAATAATTGTTTGGTGTTTATGTTCTGGATGAATGAAATCTTCCACCCCTATCTGGATCAGTTTGTGGATATTTTTATTGATGGAATCATTACGTTATCTAAGACTCACGATGATTATCACCAACATCATGACATCTTCCAGAGAAAACTATTATATAATCAACAACACACCTACCTATGGAAGTATAAATTAAATATTGGTATGGTACACTTCTTGGGCGACATCATCTTTGTGGAAGGTAACTTAGTGGACCGAGATAATTTTCCTAAATATTTTTCTTTGAAATTATCCAAACATGTTTTTGATATTTTAAGAATAATTGTGCTTATTGGGATATTATTAGAGGTTTATCCCTAAAATATCATGAATATAAAAACCTCTTTAATTATTGACCAAGAGTGGAATTATATTTGAATGGTACGAAGCTTGTGATAATGCTTTATTGAAGTTGAAGAAGCTGTTCACTACCACCTTGATCATGATTCTATCTGAGCCTAGGGAGGACTACGCAAAGTTTTTTAATGCAGATTGTATTAGTCCTGCAGCCATTGTAACATAGGGGATCAAGTTTTAGTGTATGGTTCATAATAGTTGTGACCATATAAAAGGAACTACCCTATGCATGATCTTGAGATGTTTGCAGTTTTTTATTCCACGATGTGTTGGTTCCATTATTTATTCAGTGAAAAGTTGACTCTATATACTTATCAAAAGAGCATGAAAATATATATTTTTAGTGTGATTTTAATCTCTTTCAATGGTGATGAGTTTACTCTATATAGTCATTTTATTTTGAGGTAGCATATACACATGGGAATGGAAATCATGTTCAATATTCTTTGAGAAATAATATTAAAACATAGAACACTAAATATTCAATATCAGAGTATAATGTGGTAACCTTTCTTGATGAGATGAATATTGTGGTTCTAGAGGGCTTAGAGTAGATTATTATCATATCTGTGTCAGTGAAGTCTCCACTTTTGAGTAGTATTAGAGGAATAGACCAAGAGGATTCATAGTTTATATCATTTTGGGGAAGCCATGATGGTTGGGAGGGTAAATTATATTAGAATATAGATAGGGATGATATCTTCTATGTCTATGGCCATGTGGTTGTTCCTACATTCATGTGTGAGGAGCTTCTTTATAAGTTTCATGCCTCGTGTGGGTGGAGCATCCAGGATTGACAAAAGTTTACTATGACCTGCATCGATAGAATTGTTGGTCGAGATAGAAAAATGATATTTTAGGGTTCCGGGTATGATGCTTCACCAATAAATAGGTGAAGTCCATGCATCAATGTCCATGTGAATTATAAAAGTGGTTTCCCATTTTCCAATGGAAGTGGAATAAACATACTATGAAATACATGGTGATTCTCATGCGGAAACCGTAGAAGAATAATGATAGTTTGGTTTTTATGAACTAAATTACTGAAGTATCACCTTTAATTCCTATTAAAGATACTTTCATATTGTATTAGTTGTAGTACATCGATGTTCTAGAGATATTTCTTCTTCATGGGTCACCAAAAATTATAATTTTAAATAATGAATCACATTTTACATTACGCTTCCAGTAAGGGTTATAGAAATAATTGGGTATAAATATATTATTGAGTATGAAATTTGTCCTATAGAAAGATGCCCAATAAAAAATATTATTTGAGAGCATGAGGATATGATAGGAGTGTTTTTTTGTCATTTGAAGGTCTTGGTGGAATCATTTATCATACATTGTGTTCTCCAATAACTGAAACTATATGAAAACAATAAATATTGCACTATATTAGAATAATTATAGTATTTCTAGAATATCTCATCTATGTTGGATGGTTTCTAGTGATATAGATATATTCGGACCAATTATTCTATAGGAGATTATAGAGAGAGTTTAATTAATTCAAAAATGTTTGAATATGGATTAGAGAATATAGAAGTCATATGATGATAAATTTCAATGACCCCTTGATTTTAATGTGGGTTATCATTGGTACCTTTGATTTTTTCTTAAATACGACCACCATAAGAATCAAGGGTTTTGATTGTTGGTACCCCGGTTTTTTCAATCTTTTGAGGTTGTGGGGTGAATCGGGCTGATGGCATAATGATTTGATCTTATGTATAAGAACATTCTTATGAACCCAATTGTTCTTGTGTCATATCATCATTATTATTTTAATGTTGTAAAATTTTATAAATAAAATTCCCCTTTCAATTTAATTAAATACATTGTTATATAATTTAGATCTAGATAACACATGATCTTGATTAGAATCATTATATACTATTATTTTTTAAAAATCATTAATTATCATTATCATTGATAATATAGTTTATGAATAGAAATCATATGATTTGTATAAAAATGGGGCCTTAACTAATCCTAACAGAATAATGAAAATAAGTGATGTCCTCAAAAATAATAATCCCACCTTATAGATCCCATTTATTTGAGATTCTAATGGATATAAAATCGCTTGGATTTTCCCAATAACAATTCCATGTTGAGATAAAAAAAATAAGCATGAGATGATGTTTTTATTGGATAATTTCAAGCACATCGACATCACATCCCAAACCATTTACTCAAACCCATCCCATGAAAATGTAACTATCATGCATGGTACCCATATGTTGATTTTTGGTGTATTAAAGGGACCTATATCAAGACCGTAGAAATAATAATATGTAAATTATTTTCTATAGAATAATGGTTATATTGAAAAATAATTTTTTAAAATTATTAATGTTTGTTTATTTTTAAACAATATATAATGAATTTTATTTTTGGGTAATATAAAAATTCAATTATTGAAATTATTTTTGTGAAATATTAGATATTTGAAATATTTAATATTTTAATTAAATATTACTATAATGTAATTTTTATTAAATTTAAATTATCATATAAATTGTATGTTTTCAAATATAATTTTTATAAGGGTTCAAAAACCGTTATTCTCTAAAAAACCCATAATTTCCCTATAAATTTCAGTTTTAATCTTTTAAAGTGAAATATAAAAAATATATATTTATTTGGAACAAATAAATCTTATTTGGAATAAAAATTTAATATTTATCAGATTGACAGTTCTTCATAATATTTTGAAATTTCCAAATTTTTGAGTTAAAAACTAAACATTGTAAAAATATATAATGTGTATTATGAAATCCTCACAACCAAAAAGTAATTTATTAAATAACTAGAATTATATCCATATAAAAAATTTTGTTTCAAATGTAAAAAATTTATATTTTTGATTTATTCTATTGATTGTACAATGGATTTATGAATCCTCCAAAACCAACAATTTATTTTTATGTTTTAAAACAATTTTGTTAAGGATATGATTCACTTTCACATCAGTATGGGTGTTAGTATAATATGTTTGACTATGAGAGTAATAGAATAATTAATACCACCACAATTTTTAGAATTCATGGTAAAAAACCACAAGATGGTTTATGTTTTTTCTTATTTTGTTATATGGACCCAAAACCAATGTTTAAGAAATAATGATGGATTATTTAATGATTTCTTTTATAATCCCATACAACCTCCCATTTATCATCACTCATAATCCTTATAAATTTTCATAACATTCCCTAACCTCTATATAGTCGTCCATAGGTTACCCAAATCTCTTAATAAGCTCGTCCTAATCATTTGGGATCACCCTCTCAAGGTAATGTATTTCTCTATTTTTCATTTTATTCAAGCATCCCCTTTTTATTATGCCTCTAAGTATCCATTTTCGATTGGTTGGGTATGATTTAACACTACCACAATAATATCATTTTTATTACCATGTGATGAAATTGTCTTCTAACACTCATTAATCCCTACCATGAACCTTCATGTAAACTTTTCTCGATGCCAAAATATAGCAAGTGATCACCCAGTTCCCTATTTTTGAAGAACCTCTTTTTGGTTATGGCTATAAATTTATATTTATTTATTGTTAGAATAAGTTAACTAATATACCATATTCATACCATTTTATGTATTAATTATCATTGATACCATTACATACCATCGATTCCTCCCATTAATACTTATGTACACACGTAAGCATGCCAAAATTAAAATGGGATCTTCTACATCACCTCTTTGTTCGTGATTCTTCGTTATCATATTTCATGTATCTCAAATACCTAATAATGAGATATTTTATTATATATACCTCATATGGTATGTTTTATGTCTAAATGTTTTGTGATACCATTCATTATCATTAACCCCTTCCCTGAAGATTTAAACGCCCCTTTTATGCTGAAAAACATTTATTTGGATTTTTGATGCAGAGCATTTGAGTAGTGATTACCCACACCTATTTCATATATATAGTGTCAAACATTATGCACTTATACCTATTTTATTTCATAAATACATATATTTATTACAAACTCCTTATTCTTATAATAAAATTATATAAAAAAAGTATTCAATGTTGTATGATAAATGTGGCACACATAAGAAAGAGAATAAATTAATGAGATGGGTGGTCCTAGAATCATATAGATCTATAATTCATCAGGTAGTTTTTTACTATCATGGAAAATCATGAAAGTAATTAGGGATTTTTCTAAATCCATCATGGGAAATTTTTTTATCATGATGACTTGGTAGTGAGGACTGACATTATTTTATGATGAAGTGTTTTATGTTGTTTTCATATTTCCCATTTTTCATTTATTTTATCATTATATATCAACAATAATTATTCATTTTTATGAATATAATTCCTTTAATTCCCCCTTTATATGAATATTTTCAAACATTTATTATTTCATCATGTTATACCTTTATTATTCCCTTCATGGGCTTTGTAGCTCATCCGGTTTTTTATGTATGTCCATAGGTTATCCCTTTTCATTTTATGTATGATCGAATATTACGATCATGTTAATAAATATTTCAATAATTATTATGAACTCCATATTTTATGTTGTTATGAAATGTATCTAAATTAAAATACATTATACATCATGAACATTCAGGGAGTAATATGTGTAATCTTATATAATAAATCATGGATTAAAATATAATAAAGAACATGGTTTTCATATTTTGTATCAAAGGAAATATTGGTTATTTTTTTATTATGATTAGAAAACTCTAACAAAATCATTAGGGTTAATACTAAATATAATAATACAACCCCTAAACTTTTATAATGTATAAATTAAATGGTTTCCAAGAAAATTAATCCATTTCTAATGAGGATCTATAACAGATCATCCTAGGCGTAAATCCTGAAAAAAACTCAATTGTGGTAGAATAAATCAGGAATTGGGGAACAACAATGGTCCTTTCTACATAAATTGTTTGACACTCTATGGTGATATGTATTATTAAATTCATAATCTCATTATGAACCATTATTAATGGAACAAAAATGACCATAAGTGTCTATGATATAAAATTGATAATGGATAACTTATATTGATGCCTAAAAATTGATATGTTAATGAATACATTTCATTTATAACTCATAATTTTGATATCCACAGTTTTCTCTTTAATTGTCTATTTATGTAAAATAACTTTTTAGTGGGAAAATCTATAAAGGTAAGAAAATTTTAATGACTTGAACATTGGTAAATAAAACCTCCATTACAATTTAATTAAATTCATTATTAAATATTATGGATAAAAAAATTACATTACTTTTTTTTATTTTATCCTACTATATTTTAAATAACATTACGTATCATTACTTTTGATGATATAATCATTGAACAATGATCATATTGTTATTATATGTATAAGGTTTTAAAAAATCATGTTGACATAGAAAAAGGATGTGATGGCCTCATGTTGTAGAATACAAATATATAAAATCAATTTTTCAGATATTAGTTGGGTTGTAAAGACATTGGAATTTTATCGTGACCAATAAATATATGACATCTAACAACTTAAGGATGCAACAAACCATATATGGGAGATGTTTAAGCTCATCGAGATCACAACCCAAATCATCTCATCCAAAACACCAAAAAAATATATCATCATCACACAAAGTACCGTTAAATATATTTTTTATTTATTAATGTTATATGTATCAAAATACTATAAGTATGAAAATGTAATGTATTTATAACAGTTAAATAGTTACATTTACATCTTATTATTTTTATGATTAAATGACATTTATTTTTTATAAAATAGAACAAAAATTTAATATTTTGGTGATATTGAAATCCATTTAAGGATGTAGTTTTTTAGAATTAATATATTTAATTAATAATGTGTATTTAAATAATATATTATTATTTAATAATATCTATTAAATATAAATAATCATATAATTTTTATTAAGTAAAATTAAATTTTTATAATGGATTGAAAACATGTTTTGTAAAAACCCAACATTTATCAATAAATATTTATTATTATTTTAAAGTGAAAATTAAATTTTTTAGAATATAATTTTTATTAAATAAATATTATTTTCTGAATAATAACATTAATATTATGAATCATTGAATTTGTTAAATTTTATCAGACCATCATATTTTTTGGATAAAAAAATATATCTATTTAAGATATACAATATGTATTTTGACATAATAATGACCCAAAAATGATTTAATAAATACCATTAATTGTATCCAATATCAAATATAAGTTTCCCTTATAATAAAATGTTATTTTTATATTATTTGATAAATTATATAAATCCTTTATGAATACTCCAATACTTATAATGTATTTTATGGATTAAATTCATTTATTTAAGAACATGAATTAATTCCACATCAGATAGGGTATAATTTTTACACATTCAACCCATAGAAATATAAAATAATTAATAATGGTCTCCTTTTTCATAATGTAGTGGAAAATTTTAGGGTGTTTTGTGGTTTTTGTTAATTTTTTATAGAGTCCAAAGCCTAATTTTAAGAATAAAACAAATTCCAACCAATTTCCTCTATAAACCAATAAAAGATACAATTTTTCGTCAATAAAATACATTTAATAACATCATTATTCTATAATCCCATATCCAATGTCCTCCAACGGCACCTCATATATCTCATGAATCTCTTCTAAATCATTATATAATCATCATCTCAGTGTAATGAATTTGTTTTTTAATCTTTTTATCCAAGCTAATATTTTATGTTTTTCTACATAGATTCTATTTGTGGTTGTATGGGTTTGTTTTAATATAAAATTATTATTTTCAAGTTGATTAACATGTGTAATGAATAACCTTTCAACCTCATTAGGTTCTCAAATAATTCTTTATGTAGACCCATTACCATGCCAAAATTTATTAAGGGATATCCCACTATCATTTTATTCAAGAACCTATTTTTTCTGGCCCCACCATGTTATTTCTTATAATGTATGGATATATTTATAAATATCCCTATTTATAGAAAATTTATACATAAATTAGGAGATACTCATTTCACTCTCATTAATACCTCCCATTATCAATTATGTACATCCTTCAACATGTGAATTATTTGCAAGGGATCCTCTCCTAATACACTTTATTCATGTTTCTTCATTATCATAATTGTTTTATACCGAATTAAAAATTATTGTATATTTTATCCCATACACCCCATAATATCCATTTTATAATAAAAATATGTGATACCCTTTAACTATCATTAACTATTCCATGAACATTTATATACCCCTATTTTGCGGGTTAAATTTCACTATGATTTTTCATGCCTAACAATTTTTTAGGGAATACCATTACCCATATTCAATCAAGGGTGTTCAAATTTATATACATATAATTATTATATTTGGAAATTATATATATTTATTCAACACTACTTAATAGTTGAAGCAAATTTTATGAAATATGATTCAATGTTGTATGATTTAGGCGGAACACTTAAGCATAAAAATGAAATATAAGTTACACATGCACCCGGAATTATATTGCACTGTAATTAATTATGAATTGTTTTAGTCTCATGATATTTAATAAAATTTCTTAGCGAGTCAACATAATATATCATGGGACTTCATTATTAGGATTTACTGGAAGTTATAATTGACCTATGTATGTGATATAGTGTTTTATGTTGTTGACACATTTACCATTTTTTTCATTTTTGTTATCATGATATACGATGGGTAATTTTTTATGTTCATGATTATAACTCATTTAATGACCCAATGATATTAATATTTTCTACCATGTATTATTTTCCTAATGTTATTCCTTTTTTATGTTACTAGGATATATTTATCACCCATTTCTTATATATGTCCCTAGGTTATCCAAGGCTATTTTATATATGATGGAATATTAAGATAATATTGAATATGTTTTCAATAATGGAGGTTTATTCCATATTTTATGTTGTTCTATAATGTACCTAATTTATAAATAAACAATAATTATTCATCATCCTTGTTTTTTATGTGTACTCCTGTGTAATAAATCTGGAATTAATGTGTAATCAAGAGAAATGTATTAATATGTATCACCCAAAATGTAGAGACCCAAATCTTGACGTACAAAGAAATTACATTGCTTTTGCGGAATACTGAGTATATAAAAAAAACACACAGAAGGACCATAATAGTTTAGTGTCTTTGGAAACTTGGAACGTAATCTTCTAATCGTGGTGAATGATCCTCAACATCTCCCATAAAGATCTTATTTTTTTACCTAAAAACTTTCTTTATATCCTAGGGAAAAGAAATCATAAAAGGGTGAGCTCAAATGCTTAGTAAGGGTAAACAAAAGAAATATCAATCACATCATATTCATAAAAACATAACATTTTGGAAATCATAATCATGTAAAAGAGACCATAATATCATATGATGGGATAAATCATAGTAGTGAAATGTAATACCAATAATCATAACATAAAACATTAAACTTTGTGACATAGACACATAATAATAGAGAATCATTTCTTATTAGTCAAGACTCATTTCCATGACTATCTTAGTGGACAATGTCCATTTCTAAACCGATTTCACTCCTCGTTTTAGTCCTGTTTCACTGAACCGGTTTAACCTGCTGTTCCAGTCATGTCTATCTCAAGAGATATAAAATATTTACCCAATGAATTGGAGGGAGATATAGGTCCCACTCATCTCATAATGATACCATTTTTATCTGTGCCACAAAATCATAAATCATACATCATTTCATAACACATGTAATAAAAATGGGAATCTTAAACATCGTGACATCATAAAACAACTCATATAAGATAAAAGAATTCATAAAAATAATTTCACCATAACATAATCAAATCAATGTAATAATAGGGATAGAAACATAACCCTATATTATCATAGATGGAAAATAATTTTGATAAAATACTTGAACACCATTCTTGAAGAAATTATCCTTTCTACTTCAAAAACATTTTCCTTTCTTAACATGTCATAAAATTTTAATCTAAAAAAAGTTGATTAAAAATAAACTTGAAAACTTGTAAAGGAGGATTCTTATAAATAATGTCTTAAAAATCCATTCATTCCGTATAATTTAAAAAAACATTTTTCTCGTACTTTTGTTGGAAAAGTCAAAAAGTACCTCGTACGAAAAACGAAAAAAGATTCCTTTCATATCTTTTACTATAAACTCACCAAAGGGTAAAAATGGATTTAAACAATTGTAGGTGGATGGAAATAATATTAGATATTGAGGTAACATGGATGTGGATGATAAAATACACCCCAATAAATTAAAAAGTATAAACAATCTCGGAAAAAAATGAGATTGTGATATTTCCCTTACCTTATGTCCGATTTTGCTTCCCAAGTGTCTGAACCTCCTCTTCATTGTAGCGCCTCTTTGAGTCCTCCTCTTAGGGAACTAAAATTGGCCTTTGAAGAAGACTCGGACCTCTAGTCTGTTTATAGTGAAGGGGAGAAGAGAATTTGGCAGGGTTTGGCCTATCTTGAATGCTCAAAGTGGTGTGAGGAAGAGAGGGAGGAGGTGCCCTTTTATAAGGGAGGAGAGGGGCACCATTGGAATAGCTAAAAATATTATTTTATTATAAAGACAAATTCGGTTTTTAATAGATCCAAATTGATTTATTTCGAATATAATGTGGTTATGGGTCTAAATCCTCTCATCCAATAGAATTTAGACATGTTTAGGTTCCAATTTTAACCTTATCATTTAGATTTAACATTAAGTTAGATAATTTTACTTTTACCGTGTCTTTTTGTGTTCTTACAATATAAGGTTAATAAACTTACTATAACAAGCCCAACAAACCACAAGTTGTTTATTATTAATATATATAAAGTTATCTAAGTCATTTGACCGATCCTTATATTTTTAGTAATAAAATAACAATTATTAATATAATATTTGTTTTAAAAAGTATTTTATGTCAATTTTGACACTATTTAGTAATTGATTTTTGTGAAAATAATAACAGAATTATTAATTCTAAAAAAGTTAATTAAATAAATACTAACATGTCATATTAAACTATAAAATTAGTTGAATTCATAAAAAGTCTCAAAATACGTTTATTTGGGTATTTATAACATTAATTATGTCAATATTTCATTAATAAGATAATTACTGCATCATATTTGTGTCATAAATAAATTAACTTATTTAAAGTCTAAAAATTACAAATAAAATATAATTATGTAGGAAATCATTTTATCTTTCTAATAAATATTTATATTCTAATTTATCTTATGTATAACCCTATATTAAAAATTCTTTAGTTATTAAACATTGATTTTAACTATTTTAACCCTTCTTTAAATAAATGGATAATAAATGTCCTAATCAAATCCATGTGGGCCTAAATGGTCATATTTTATTCCAATGTTTGTTTTTTGTCGAATTACACTGATACAATAGAATTAGGACATGTGTTAGGGTAATAATAATATCATTTTTACCCTTAATTACCCTATTTACTTTTAACCGTGGTAAAAAAAAGTAAAAAGTTACTATTTACCAAAATTTATTTTCATCTCATTGAACCACATTTTAGTCCTTGATATTAATCGTGTATCTCATATTTTCGAAATTTTACTCATAGAAGAGGTAAAATTATGTTTAATGAAAAATTCAGTTTTTTAACTACCACTTAGTGGTTTCAATATTCATCCAAAAATGAAAGTTTCCAAGAAAATTACCAAAAATTAGGCCAAAGATATATTTGATATTATGAATTCAAAAATGATGTTTATTTTACCAAATTCAAAACATATGAGTTAAATTAACTAATTTAAAATTTAATTCCCGTCGTCAAAACAAATAGCATGTTTTTAAAAGATAATAACTATCAAAAGATTGACACTTGTTTATGTCTGGTTTAAATGTGAAATTATATCCAATGAACAACATTGTATTAAATTGTAAAAATATATTCTAAATATACTTTATAACCACTCAAATTAATAATTTATCACTATTAATTTTTTCGATTAAAAAAGTTTTTTTAATTAAAATTTATTAATTTTCACTATTCATCACAATATGAAAGGTATTCGAAAAGTTCCAAAATCTCATCCTAAGATAATTTCGATATTCCGAATCCAAAAATGAAGTCAAATTTGATTTTTCTTTACAAAATTACAAAAATTGGTTATTAATATTCATAATGGCTAGTTTTAATAATATTTTATTAGCATATCGTTGTTTAGTGAAACTCGGTATTGCGTACTACACACGCTATCGAGGAAGGTCGCGATTGCGTGTAATGCAAGGCAAGTAAAGGATGCATGTTGTGCAAGCTCCTTTTGGTGTAGCGTACAACACAAGACATTAATGAAATTAAAATAATATTTTTCATAAAATCTCAGGGTGTTACATTCTACCCCCCATAAAATGAATTTCGCCCTCGAAATTCGTCAGGGTTATAAATGGTTTACTACTCAAAAGTTTTCTTAATAGAAACCCACATCATAAAAAGGAATACCAATACTTGGCTTTAAAAACTAAATTATAAAATGTAATGGTTATCCAAATAAATTAATCACTGGGTTTCCACATAGGTGAAAATATGGATATGGAAGAGAAATCTAACCATCATGTTCTGATGGAGTGTGGTGGAGAACATGGCTATGGAAAAGCCAATAATCACAAATCCATAGATTTTTGATGATCTAAGGTACCATATGATTCATCGAATATAAGGGCCGTAGGACAACATTTTTTGTTTTCAATATCATTTCCCTAAAGTTGAAAAATTTGAATTAGAAGAAATACTTTCTTGATTTTGGTACAATCTCACTGTTGTTGGTGATTTGAACAATTTCCACTTCATCTCTTAATGAAATTAAGTTGAATTTTTCATTTATGAAGTGTTAGTAGATCATGTGATAGAATGATGAGTCATTCCATCTATTTCAAACAAAAGGTTAGAAAAAGTTATCAAATATACATAAGTCCATCTATGATGAGGTTAATCATATACGATTCCAAAAATGAACTTATACTTCATATATCATACCTCGTAATAAAATAAAACTAGTTTCTACTAACCAGGGACTTCCTGTAGGCCAGTGGTAGTTGATAAAGGCCAGTCGCACTTATGTTGTGGGTTCGATTCCCATATCCTTGTTTGACGTGATGGGTTGTCGCCCATCCTACAGGTTGTCTTTTTTCTAAAACTACATTACAATAACATCCCATAAATAATATCGAAAAAACTTCTATCCTTAAACAATACAAAATTATTTCCAACATAATCTATTCCAATCTTTAGGCTTATCCAAAATAATGCTATCTAATCTCATATTATAGTGAAAAAGATTACCAAAGAATTCATACAACTAGCATGTTAATACTATTGTTGATCCCCATATATCATGAGATATGTCTTGTTGGTCACATTCCAAACATTCGAAGGCCTTAATCATGTATTAACTTGAAATAAAATGAATACCCATTGAACCTTATTAAAAACATGAATGCTCTTAAAAGTTAACTCTTTCCACATACCAAAATCCTCAAAAATCTATATACTGAAACCATGATATCACTTAGTCCTTATATCAATCATGATCTCATGAATACTGTTAAACATTTCATTTTCTCGTTTTCCCTTCATTATGTGCATATCATCTTTTTTTCCAAAAATATCTCAATCACTTTCCATGTTTACAGGTACGATAAAATTATTGAAAACCTCAATAGACCAATACTAAAATATTCCAATATTCCACGATACTATATACAACATTATTTTGGAATCCCATTACATAAACCCTTAATCATTCCACCACATCGTTTTCAAATTCAACATTTCCAATAGTGATCGCGTGTGACTTCCCTTTGTCCTTTGCCTTAAGTCGTTGCTCATGTCGATCATCACTAACCCTTGGATTAAGGCATTTATTAGCATAATGCCCCATTTCCTTCCACTTGAAGCATTGAAGTGTTGGTGGTGCGTTCTCTGCAGTATTTTCTTTATTAACATCATTAGAAACCATTTTTCCATTACTTCGACACTCAGCTGCTTGATGACCTTCTTTTCCACACTTAATACATTTTATATTCCCTTTAAGACAATCTCCACTATGCTTCTTTCCACATGTTGAGCATAAGTAAACATTCATCTTCTTTTCACCATTATTGTGAGATTTCTTGTTGAACTCCATCTTTCGTTTCTTATCAAAACTATGAGATGTATAAGTAACACCAACTTCCATTTCTACATTGATAGCACAACACACAATTTCTTCATAGCTACTAAAGTCTCTTATAGCTAATGCCCTTCGAAGATTTGGTTTTAAGCCACTGAAGAATCGGTCAACTTTACGTTCAGGTTGGATGATAAAGCTAGATGCATACCTTTCAAGCATTGTAAAATTCACTTTGTATATACCAACAGATTCATCATCCTTTTTCTTTAGTTCAAGAAACTCCTGCTCCGTCTTTGTTCGAAGAATAAGAGGGATGTACTTATTGAAAAATAAGTTCTTGAACTCGTCCCATTCCAGGGACTCAATTTCATCTCTTGGCCTCGTATTCTTGATAAGATTCCACCATTGATCAGCTTCACCTTCCAAATGATATACAACTAAGATGACTTTATCCTGTTCAGAACAATGATGAACTGAAAATTTCTTTTCAGTGGTACTGATCCATTGTTCACCAACAAGTGGATCAGAAGACCCACTAAAAGAAGGTGGATGTTGCCTCATGAAGGACTCAATAGAATATTGTTCCCTTCTCTGCTCATTTGGAAGTCCAAAATGATTCATATCTTGTGTATGTATAGCAATAAGATTTTTCACTCCATCTCCCATAACAGTTGTTTGTTCAGGAGGACAATCATTGCATTGTCCATTGCATTGATCAACATGGTTCCTTCGGGTCCTAGTCATCGTCTAAACCCCAAAAAGAATAGTGTGAGAGGCAAAAATCATGCTAGGGAAAACAACATAATAAAGGGGGAGTACCTTCAATATCTAACATCTTGGGTTACTGTAATTCTATTACTATAACCTATACTTATACTTAACCTTAGGGACATCCCTAGACATACCGTAGAAATATCTCTAGGGATCTCACTAAATTTCTCGCATCCTTGTTTCCAAAGTTTGACTAAACCTTTCCTCTGATACCAACTGTAGAGACACAAATCTTGACGTACACGGACATTACATTACTTATGCGGAATACTTAGTACATAACAAAAACACACACACAAGGACCGTAATAGTATAGTGTATTTGGAAACGTGGAACGTAATCTTCTAATCGTGGTGAAAGATATTCAACATCTCCCATAAAGATCTTCTTTTTTTAACCTAAAAACTTTCTTTATATCCTGGGGAAAAGAAAACATAAAAGGGTGAGCTCAAATGCTCAGTAAGGGTAATCAAAAGAATTATCAATCACTTCATATTCATAAGAACATAACATTTTGGAAATCTTAATCATGCAAAAGAGATCATAATATCATAACATGGGATAAATTATAGTAGTGAAATGTAATCCCAATAATGATAACATAAAACATTAAACATTGTGTCATACACACATAATCATAGAGAATCATTTCTTATTAGTCAAGACTCATTTCCAATACTATCTTAGTGGAAAAAGTCCATTTCTGAACCGAGTTCACTCCTCGTTTCAGTCCTGTTTCACTGAACCGGTTTAACCTGCCGTTCCAGCCATGTCTATCTCATGAGATATAATATCTTTACCCAATGCATTGGAGGGAGATATAGGTCTCACCCATCTTAAAATGATACCATTCTTATCTGTGCCACAAAATCATAAATCATACATCATTGCATAACCCATGTAATAAAAATGGGAATCTTAAACATCATGACATCATAAAACAACTCATATAAGATAAAGGAACTCATAAAAATAATTTCACCACAACATAATCAAATAAATGTAATAATAGGGATAAAAACAGAACCCTATATTATCATATATGTAATTTTTTTTTGATAAAATACTTGAACTCCATTCTTGAGGAAATTATCCTTTCTACTACAAAATCATTATCCTTTCTTAACATGTCATAAAATTTTAAACTAAAAAAAAGTTGATTAAAACTAATCTTGAAAACTTGTAAAGGAAGCTTCTTTGAAATAATGTCTTAAAAATCCATTCATGCCGTATAAGTTAAAAAAACATTCTTCTCGTACTTTTCTCGGAAAAGTCAAAAAGTACCTCGTACGAAAAATGACAAAAGATTCCTTTCATATCTTTTACTATAAACTCACCAATGGGTAAAAATGGATTTAAACAATTGTAGGTGCATAGAAATAAAATTACATATTGAGGAAACATGGATGTGGATGATAAAATACACCCTAGTAAATTAGAAAGTATAAACAATATTGGATAAAAATGACATTGTGATATTTCCCTTACCTTAGTTCCGATTTTCTTCGTAAGTGTCCGAACCTCCTCTTCATTGAAGCGCCTCTTTGAGTCCTCCTCTTAGGGCACTGAAATTGGCCTTTGAAGAAGACCAGGGCCTTTAGGATGTTTCTAGTGAAATGGAGAAGAGAATTTGGCAGGGTTTGGCCGATCTTGAAAGCTCAATGTGGTGTGAGGAAGAGAGGGAGAGGGTGCCCTTTTATAATGGAGGAGAGAGGCACCTTTGGAATAACTAAAAATATTATTTTATTATAAAGCAAAATTCGGTTATAAATAGCTTCAAATTGATTTATTTCGAAGATAAGGTGGGGATGGGTCGAAATCATCTCATCCAATAGAATTTAGACAAGTTTAGGTTCCTATTTTAACCTTATCATTTAGATTTAACATTAAGTTAGACAATTTTACCTTTACCGTGTCTTTTTGGGTTCTTACACTATAAGGTTAATAAAATTACTATTACAAACCCAAAGAACCCCAAGTTGTTTACTATTAATATATATAACCTTATCTAAGTCATTTGGACGAACCTTAGAGTTTTAGTAACAAAATAATAATTAATAATATAATATTTTTTAAAAAACTATTTTATGTCAATTTTTGACACTATTTAGTAATTGATTTTTGTGAAAATCATAAAAGAATTATTAATTCTAAAAAAGATAATTAAATAAATAATAACATGTCATATTAGCCTAGAAAATTATTTTAATTCAAAAAAAGTCTCAAATTACATTTATTTGGGTATTTATAACATCAATTATGTCAATATTTCATTAATAAGATAATTACTGCATCATCTTTGTGTCATAAATAAATTAACTTATTTAAAGTCTAAAAATTACAAATAAAATATCATTATGTAGGAAATCTTTTTATATTTCTAATGAATATTTATAGTCTAATTTATCTTATGTATAACCCTATATTAATAATGCTTTAGTTATTAAACATTGATTTTAACTATTTTAACCCTTCTTTAAATAATTTCATAATAAATGTCCTAATCTAATCCAAGTGGGCCTAAATGGTCATATTTTATTCATAAGATTGTTTTTGGTCGAATTACACTTATCCAATTGATTTAGGACATGTGTTAGGGTAATAATATTATCATTTTTACCCTTAACTACCCTTTTTATTTTTAACCGTGGTAAAAAAAGTAAAAAGTTACTATTCACCAAGAATTATTTTCATCTCATTGAACCAAATTTTAGTACTTGATATTAACCGTGTCTCTCGGATTTTCAAAATTCTACTCATAGAAGCAGTAAAATTATGTTTTATGAAAAATTCAGTTTTTTTAACTACCACTTAGTGGTTTCACTATTCATCAAAAACTGAAAGTTTCCAGAAAAATACCAAATATTAGGCCTAAGCTATATTTGATATTATGAATTCAAAAATGATGTTTATTTTACCAAATTCAAATCATATCAGTTACATTAACTAATTTAAAAATTAATTCTCGTCGTCAAAACAAATAGTGTGTTTTTAAAAGATAATAACTATCAAAAGATTGACACTTGTTTATGTCTGGTTTAATTGTAAAATTACATCCACTGAACCACATTGTATTAAATTGTAAAAATATATTATAAATATACATTAAAACCACTCAAATTAATAATTTATCACTATTAATTATTTCGACTAAAAAAGTTGTTTTTAATTAAAATTTAGTAATTTTCACTATTCATCAGAATATGAATGTTATTTGAAAAGTTCCAAAAGTTCAACCTAAGATAATTTCGATATTCCGAATCCAAAAATGAAGTCCATTTAAAAAAATTAAATTTTCAAAATTACAGAAAGTGGTTATTACTATTCATAACGGCTAGTTTTAATAATATTTTAATAGCATATCGTTGTTTAGTGAAACTCGGTATTTCGTACTACACACGCTATCGAGGAAGGTCGCGATTGCGTGCAATGCAAGGAAAGTCAAGGATGCGTGTTGTGCAAGCTCCTTTTGGTGTAGCGTACAACACAAGACATTAATGAAATTAAAAGAATATTTTTCATAAAATATCAGGGTGTTACACCACACCATCTCATGTGATTGATGTTTTTTATGTTGAGAATGATACCTATGTGTCCTTTGTGGAGCATCTGATACATGTGCGGGATTGTAGTGAGTATGTTTTGATCGGAAAGACATTTTCGATAGTTTGAGCATTGTGATAAAATGAGGATGATTATGTGAAAACATGGGAGATATAAGTTAATAATTTGGCTCAGTGGTCTAAATATTTTACCACTAAATATTAGAGATACTTGGGATTATTGTTGAAATATTATTTGTTATAATTTGGGGAGATTGTAGGAGCCTGACCTTCATTGGTGTTGACTCATGCACATTTTTAATGTACTAATTTTCCTTGTTTTCAATGTATTATTGTTTGTTTTTTTATTTATGCATGTTTTTAGTGAAATTGAAGAATTTTTTAATCCAACAGATTATTTAATAGTTAACATGTAGTTATGGAAAATTGTGTTCAGTATACTATAATATTGTGGGTCATGCTTGAAGTGGCATGTGGTGGAGCATGTTTAGTGCACCACTTGGCCAATCAATCCCCCGTTAACCAAGAAAATCTCAAAAGAGGGGATAGTCATGATTGTTTAATGATTTGTAAATCAATAAATCCTATTATTATTAACTATGTGTCACCTATGCAAAGAAGACTTTTACAGCACATGGTTCTTATAATTTTATGCCCCTGGCCAAAAAATACCTGGATGAGAATTATTTCCCTAAAAATAATTGTTTCAATCCCAAACCCATGTATTTCAAACTCATTCTTCCTTACTAAACTTAATATGTTAACAATAATTTTTTTAGGTTAAATATACGATTCCAAGTCTCCAAGGAAACTATTATTGAAAAATCAATGATATGATTCATGGATTTTCACCTCTCCTAGTATATAATCTCTTCCAGTGTTGTTTTCACTTTCTCTATCATTTAACGCTTTCCTAGTAAAGATAGTAAGTTTTCCTACATTTTTCATTGACGTAATCTAGGTGTTTATGGATTTTGTTCCTTTAGTTCCTGATCTTATATATTGATTCTAGATCACATCCATCATTGGAAAATGTACCATTCTACATCAACTTGGGGATATTCGTTTAGTGAATGCTCAACAAATATACTAATGTAGGTGGTAAAAATTGGAAATCAAATAGTATATATTATTTTTTTGTGTATGGTATTTTGAAATGTAAATTTTTATGTTTGGAAATACCAACTTGAATTGGGTTAATTAATTAGTTAATTAATTAATTGAATGATGTGATTTTAAATTGATGGGAAAAAGGGATTATAAAATAGGTCAATTAATTAGACTATGTAATCAGTTAATTAATGTGATTATGAATTTATTATATATGGAATTATGGAATGGTTATATTTTCCATAAATGGTTAATGGGTTACTTGTTTAAATTTTAATAAATTGTTTAATGGTGAATTTTTCATATTACTCCATGTGATTAAAGTGAGTAATTATGATTGAATTATTAATTGAAATTGTAAACCATTATCTGAATTATTTTTGATAGGGTTAATGATTATTAATCATTATAAAATATATTTTTGTGTTGTTTGTGATTGATTGATAAATAGGGATTGTGACAAGGAATCATGTTTTAACATACCATTGGGAGAGAGGATGAAATTCTAGGATAAAATAAAGGACATTAATATTATTGTATGGGAAAGGAACTAATGATCCAAATACTCATGAGGTGTGAGACAAGGAATGATTCTCGAAATTCCCACAGGGTGCTAGACACAACATTCTACGCCCATGAGATTTCCATTAGAATATGGTTCTAAATGGTCGTGATGTGTGAAGGAATTGAATTCAAAAATTAGGTTCATGATTAAATGAATCATGATTCCATAAATGATATGTGATATTCTGTAGGGATGGATTAGAATCTTTAATGGGTTGAAGAACATATAGTTAGTTTGGGTGTTATTGTAAATAAGGTTAAATTTTGTGGTTAATTAAGGAATATTTGAATTGGTAAAATACATAAATTATAACATGTATATCATTATTTATAAAATAAATAAAATATTATTGACATGATATTGTTTTTGACACACATAGTTTAGGTCTATTGAGTTGAACTCACACACTACAAGGGTAACCTTATCGGTACCTGAATTGACATATTGAGGGAAAGACAGGATTTGGGAAAAATTCCAATGTTATATGGATATATTTGGAATGATCAAGGATAAGAGAACCAATCATGTTGTAGAGACACTATTGGTGTTAATGTTGTCTTTATTTATGGGTTTCTCATTTAAAAAATAGTAGGTACAATGGAATGAAATATTTATTTCCCTGGATTTTATATTTGTTCTTAATATGGTTCATAGTGTGATATTGTTATGTTATATATTATATTATGGTTATGTTTATTAGTTATCTTTTATTTATTTTCATTTCTGTGTTTATTTGATAAAGAGGGTATAGTCTCCCAATGTCATATAATTACCCCTCACTACTTTTCATCATCATATAGTGTATGGGGATGTTCGCCTGAGGTCATGTGGCTAATCGGGTTGGGGTACCGGGATTTGGAACCTGAATCGAGACATCATATGGAATAATACACCATTTATTAAACAATTATTTGTATCACATTTTTTTTTTGATTTGAGGTATGTGAGGGAAAGGATATCATAAGGTAAATGATTTTTTTCTCAGGATTGAAAAATTTTACCCATGAACTTTACATATCATCAATATTGTATGTGTTATAGGTATGTCCATATTTTATAATTTGTGAATTTATAGTCAATGTGGAATATTATTTTGATTGATTTCTTCACTAGAACATATCATGAATAGTGGTGATGCTATTCGATTTTGGTAAACATAGATCAATGGATGAAATCTACTAATTTCATCGTGATTAATGAGTATATTTTCATAAATTTTCTTTATGATGGAATATGGATGTGGTAGGTATGTGTCATGGGGTTTCTAGGGAATTCATCATAAATTGAGATAAACATTTTTCCTTGTGTGTTTGTAGATGGTTCATTATCTAATTCGGGATTATTTATTCCCAATCACATTATTCATCCGAATTATGGTTGAAAATAATGGAATATAAAATTCATATAGTGGAGGATATGATTCATGAATATTCCATGGTATTTAATGGATTGATTGTGACGAAGCTACCCCTGTTAGATTTTTTATAAAATATATTCTACCATATAGAAATTGGTTTGGGAATATTTGAGAAACTATATAGGATATTTCCTAGATAATCATTATACTATACTATGGTTGTGTAATTAGAGATACATTAATGAAAATTCCCAATGGGGCCTTGGTAATGACTCCCCAAGCCCACCTATAATAGGCTATGTGATATTTACTAGCAATTCATAGGAATATAACTAACATTGGAGGACATATCCTAAGTACCGATACACATGCACAAAATATAGATGCCCATATAATGATGATATGTAAAAAAGGAAATAATCTATGCATGAAAGCATCTAAATCCTTCAATAAAATTCAAAAAAAGATGGAAAGTTAATTGTTCCCAATATAATCCCACCGTAATGTGTTTGAAAACAATTCCATCCAGAATGTACTGATTGGAAATATTATATAAGAAACTGTATGAAGAATAATTTGTATGTCTATATTAATAATCCCCAAGTTGTCTTGGTCCCCATAGGACATTCTCAAAATAACAATCATCTATAAACGACATGACACATGAGGGAGGACCATTTAGGAGGATGTATAACAATATCTTGTATGTCATTCAAAAATCACCATGAAGATAAAAACAAAAAAAACATGATTATATACACTATTATATGTCTATTACACATATAAAAAGATTATCAAAAAATACTCAATGAATAAATATAGTCCCTAAATAATTTAACAAATTTAACACTAGTATAGGAAAATTGATTGAAGGTTTCAGATAGCACTGATCCACAACAACCCACTCCATGAGTCATATAGCACCGATGGACACCATCTAAAATGTACATCTCCTCTTATCCCACCATAATAAGGATACATTAAAACTATGAAGATAATGATACATTGATGGAGATAACACTAAAGTCCATCTTGTATTCAATAAACTCAAAACAGAATAACCCTCTTTGTAGAGGATCGATGCCCATATAGTGTTTTCCATGTTGATAATAAGGAAAAAAACCTTGGGAAAGATAATGATAGAGTATTTCATAGATAACCTCAAAGATTTAATTTCAAAACTCTATTAATAAATTAATGCTAACAGGATCACTATCCTATATATAGGATACAATTATGTACTTACTCGTAGGCAATATTCAGAGGGAACACACTCTAATGAATCTTGATCAAGATGAATAGAAAAATGAATAAAATTTATATTGATGGACGTACATGATGTGTTCTGGCCGAACATACAGTGTTTTTCAACACTTAGTATTTCCAATGTATCACATCCCATTCTCATGTCTCTGTTAGATTATATGTTGTTTTCGTGTTGATGTACACTTGATAATGTCCAATTACATGCATATGGACCTGATGGTCTTAAATATATGTGTTTGTATCATGGTACCCAGCATGCTCATGGCTGTGTACTTATAGTAATATCCTTCTAACCTCTATAGAACATTGTGAGCGGCCATGGATAGGTTACATGGAATGTGATGGGGTCAAACTCTCTGTGATATTTAACTTCCCTCAATACCCCTATTGTCGCACCAAATATCCCACATGCTATATAATCTCATATTACACACCATCTATTAAATGATTTTCAATAAATTTTGATTTGGATCCCACACATACCCGTCATTCCATTTTTCATCAATCCAGCCATCCACCATTCCAAATAATATGAATTTTTTGTTGGATTACTATTTCTATCACTGTTCATCGCGTTTTATCCCATAAAATCATTTAGAAAAAAATGCTTGTGTATATTCTATCATCATGTTCCAAAGACAATTATATTGTGTGTCCAAAATATATTTGATATGATTCTACTAATATCATTTCACAATTCTCATGTTGAAAGTATCTAAGATCTATGATATCAAATAGTTTAACAAATAAAAAAGTGTGCAGTGTTCGACTAATGGGTATTGCTGAACCGAATGATGATATTTTTCTATGATTAACTGAAAAATTAGAAACCAAATAAAAATTTACAAAATGTGGAATGCAACTCAGCCTATGTATATGTTTTGATCTATTCATTTATATTATAATGATGAATGAATAGATAATTAAATAATCAAAACACAATTTCCCCAATACTCAAATCAATGTGACATTCACCCGCAACACACATATCAGAGAATAAATTCGTCAGTTGATTGAATCAAAATCATCATAAGTATCATAAAATTGTGGTAAATTCAAGAAAAGTAACATGCTATATCATTTTTAATCGATTAATGACAAACAATGAAGTTTATTCATTGTCCTTGGGGATATTCGTTTATTTTTCATGAAAACCAGGTGACAGTCTTCAATCTGGTTGATGTTCACAAACTGATGATCCTCCAATGGCTCACTATGAAACCTCATCAATTTTTAGGGTTATGCAGACAACACTATTAATTATTAATAAGAACATACTTGTAGAGGAATTAATCTAAGTCAGGTAATTAATATAAATTCATTTATTCATTTTAAACCTTTACCCACTATCTCACCTCAATATGAATTCCAGATAAGTTCCATTATTATATGGTTCCTAGGTTGAAACTCAATCTTTGAATTCAATGTTGGCTTCATATTGTTTATATGGTCCCCCAATATTGTGAAATTCACATTTTTCTGTCTAATTTTCTGCATTTCAATTTTATATATTCAATATATTACAAACATTTATTTCGGGACCACAAATCATCATAATCACATTCCGTCATAGAGATATGTCATGAAAATAATCAATAAAATGTCAAAAAATAATACATTGAAATTACATGTTTCTACATTCTACCCACCTCGGTGCTTTGCATCCCAAATATACAAATCCAGTGGATATAGAAAAATATTTGTGTACTCTTCTCTCATATGGATCTCCCATTCCCATGTTATCTCTTAAATATTATCATGCTACCACTAGACAAACACTAACTGAATCAACACCCCCTGAAAATTCAACTTTTAATGTTCATTGATATCTACTGGGTAATAAGTAATGTGATATACTCCTCACTGTCTAGAACATTTCAGTCGATAATGAGTGGTGGATCATGTAATTAACTCCTCAGATGTGACATGTGGAAGACATCACGTACCCGATTTAAATGTGGAGGTAGATCTATGTGAGATGCCACCTTTCAATCTCTAAAACATATTTGGAAAAGTATGATTAATATCATAGGTACCATTCCTCCCCAAACAAATCTTCATAGACCACATCGAGTAGAAACCCATATGAGCACATGATATCCCTTCTTAAACACTAGATTACTCCATCATTAGTCAACATAAGACAACTAATGGATCTATACAATACACATATTATCATATATGATCTACACCTTATAGTTATTATACCACATTAATTATGGGTCCATAAGTTCCAACTCTGCTAAGTCGGTCTATCCTAGTGGTATCCTACAAAGTTTCCCAAAAAATGTGGAAAATGGATCCATACCTACGATGGGATGGAAGCTATTTTTTTTTTGTAAAACTACAAAAAAGGTAAATTATCCTTCTAAATACAACAAAATTCCATCATGAAATAACACAATATGTCCTATATGACATGATTGGTCTACTCTCTCTAGCCATTAGTTTGGGAGTGTGAATCCATTTTCGAATGTAGTTGAGTCATAAAAGCCTCCAACAATCACTTCCATAAGCAAGATGTGAAGTGAGAATAATTTTTTGAAATGATAATTGATGGAACTAAATGTATTTGGACTATCTCTTGAATAAATATCTATTGATAGCTCTCTACTAAACACTAAAGACAAATAGTAAGGAAGTTGTCATAATTGTTGAGTCAGTCTACAACCACTGAGATTGAATTGTGTCCCCTTTATGAACTTGGTAAGAAAATCATTATTTCCCTATATATGACATCAAAAATCAATTATATAAAGTCAATGGGTAGAAATAAATGAGCGAGAATTTGAAAACCATTTTTCACTTGCTGACATGTAAGGAATTGAGAGTCACACTCTAAAACAACATTCTTTATACTTGACCAAAAAACTATCATCAGAGGTCAACTATATCATTTCCCCACTAGGATGTGATGCCATGGGGGTGTATAAAACATTCTCAGACCCTCCTGACACAATTTTACTAGTACCACCATGCATCTATAGAAAATAATTACATTATTCCACACTCATAAAATATATCCAACAAATTTATGAGGGATACATTAGTAAATAGAATCTAATAGTAGATGTCCCAAAGGTTTTCCTAAAAATCATTCTATAAATATGTATTGGTTATAAAAATAAAATTGAGTTATGTCTCTCCATCTATATTTAGATATTATATCTGAAAGGAGGCCAGCTGATCTGATGCCTCAATCAACAACTGTGAACAATATCTCTTACTGATAGCATCTGCTATAATGATCCCCTAACATACGATTATAGGGAAAATAAAACTCATAATCCTAGAGGAACTCAAGCCATATCCTCTATCACATGTCTTCATACTTATGATATATGATATTCTTCAGAATCGTGTGGTCATAATAGATGAATCCCCAATCACCCATTAGGTAGTGTCACCATATTTTTAGTGCAATTACCACCAGTTCTAACTCGAGATCATGGGTCACATAGTTATATTCATTTGGTATGAATATATTTTTTCCATAATAAATACCACCATCCTCTACATTAGAACACAAACAAGCTTGGTTATTGATTCCTTAAAGTACACTATGAACTTGACACAATCAACTAGATATATCATGATGGGAGAATAGATCAATATATGTATCAAATCTTAAAAATCCAATCGGAATCTCCATGTATACATGAATGGATTCCTCTTTTGGGTCAAACATATCATGAATAATATATCATTTATAAATAATTAATTTTTATTTGATGGTATCCTACTAACCCAAGGAAGTTATGCACCTTTGTCAAACTCTTTGGTGACTCCCAAGATAACACTACAACAACCTTCACCATGTCCACTTCCAATCAATCTACTGAGATAACATGATGATTAAGTGGAAGTATTCAATACGAAAATAGAACTATAAGAGATTATCAAAAATATGGGGCTTTCAATGATCATTTTAATCAACCTTGAGGTGTCTCGTATTCTCCTCCTTGGACATCAAGTACACTAAGCCATTTTTGCAGATGGATACCATGAACTAGTCTAATAAATGATAAAATTACATTTCATGAGTCCTAAGAAAACATTAGGGGTTTTATTTATGACATATTGAATCACAATGTTCTCAAAGTGATTGTAGGGACATCTAAATATCATCATCGGTATATCCTCATCTCGTACTCACAACTACTGATTGCTTGATCTATGTTCAATATTTAGGAACCACCACACCACTATAAACTAATCAAATAGGTGCTAAATCCTTGGTAGAGGATAATTATTCTTTATAACCACCTATTATAGGTTGAAATAATCAACACATGTCTTCAATATCTCACATACCATCATTGATATCAACATTGTGGCTTCCCAAAGTGAATCAATTTTTCTAACAAATCCCTTCATTGTCATGTAGAAAAACTAATCCTCATCCCATGAAGAATTTTGGGATACATATAATATCATTTATAGGATATAAAAGTAATAAAAATGTGTTGATCAATGAATATGGTTATCCCTCCGTATTGAGTTTATCCCTGAATGTCCGGGGGAATGTCGTCCTCATACTCTACCACTAGTGTAGGGATCTAAAGACTCAAAACATAAATTGAAATAAAGGTCATTAAATCCAACTAATTATTTTTCATTTTAAAGCTACATGGAATTATTATATCCAATGTTTTTTGGGATTTCCTTTTTACAGATAAATGAAAACATAGTCTCATTATTTTGAAGACACTATATCCTCATCCTGATGTAATATATATATGAATGAACAATAGATAACCATTACATACATGAAATGATATCATAAGGCCTCATAATATATAAAATGAGAAACTAACTAAACACATTCCTCCATGTGTCAGATCACACTATAACATAAGTGTGTAGTCATTGTGTCACCTCCCATCAATATCAACAAATGAAAGGGTCATGTTAATGGAACTACCAAAATTACTATGTTACAAACTAGATATGTGGAAATAATATAATTACAACCAATTGTTTTTACCATTACTATTTCTAAGTTAAAATGATAGAAATTTTACCAAATATCATACCTAGAGCCTATAGATTATAATCCTTATTATCCTGCATCATTCCCCACCTCTTTCTTTCATCTCACTAATCCAGGAATGGATCCCCTATGGAAGTGGTGGTATCTGATCAAAGTTTCTACAAACTCCATCAACTAATCCATTTCTTATGTCATGTACAAAACCAAGAAGAAATTTATTCTCTTGTTGTGGACTCTCCCTTAGCGTTCAATCAATTATTTCCCTATTAACTGCATGACATGTTAAATGATCCACCACGAGATGTACCATAGTTTAGGATCAGTAGCAATGCCTCTTGTTGGACTGACTAGAACCATCCTATGATCCATGAAATACATACCCTCTATACCAATACCTAACCTTAATATTACTTTCAATTAAATGTCTCTATGAATAACGTTAACTCCCTACTTCCAAAGCCTTATCTATTGTCTGCCAATTGCTGCCAACCATGGTATGTGTCTCCTCATCATAAAAAATAATCACCACTATAAAACTCTATATAACCCCAATATCAGTAGCAATTAAAAATAATATAACGTTGTATTGGATGTCTATGTATAGACCTCACTTGATGGTCCAATACTAAAAAAACTTAAACCAAACCATATCCATCGATTACTTGTAGAGGTTTGTGAACTTCGATGAATAATCAGCCACTATCGTACAACCCTATTAAAGCTACAGAAAATATAATATGCAAACAGACCATAGAATTTCTAGAGATAAATTCACTCCATAATGTCTCCCAAAATATTTCCATTATATTGTCACATCGTCATTCAAATAGGTCATTAAACACCACTATCATTATTTAGATACATAGAGAAGGCATGATACTTGAAATAACATATGAGTGGTCAGTGTCCAATGAAGATGAATAAAATACATTACCACCTCATGAAAGTCTTCATAAACATATCTGTTTAACAATAAATCTATCCTGAGGGGTTATTTCTTCTAAAAATCATGAATTAAACTCAGCATGCACACCTCATTAACTACTAGTTGGGGCACCATTCACTTCTCTTCTGGTGGTTGTATAACATGTGCACCACGTGAATGTAACGCCTATAGATCATATCAATGTATCAATTCATTATCACAAAGTGGATTATCCTAATGATCTCAAAAATTATTCCTTTCATGAATATGTAATGGATGCATCCTAAAAATAATAAATATGTACTAAAGTCGATGTTTATATTTTGGGATATGACTCAAGAAGGTCATGGAATGAAAAACCCATTACCATGTGATGAATTTAACATTTTTTCCTATAAAACATGTCCACACAAACCATGTCAAAAGTTCGGTTATTATAGTCCTAGTGTTTGGACATGTTTTCCATAAAAAATTACTAGACACCATGACCTAAAAGACAAACTTGAAACACAGAACACTATTTCCCCAAACCAGACTCATCGAATCTAGCCATAATGATGAACTAAATGACATGATAGTAGAAAATCATGAACTATCCCAAGGGATCCCATTCCATTAATACCCAATACCTTGTAAAAATTTCAAGTGGTTGTTGATTAGCGTCGAGTAGGTATATCACTAACAATGGAGGCCTTAGACAAATGTACAATTTCACAAACACACACAAAAACACATATCCAATAACATACATTGATGGAATGTAAAATAACTGATAAACTATGAATACAAACATCTAAATAACACAACCATATTATGAAAAAATCACTAGAATATAAACAAGAAAAAAATCCCACAAAATAGTGTTCTGATAGAGGTCCAACATTAATATAAATCAATATAAATAAACATATGCAGACTATTGTAAAGGTACCCATAAGAATACATATAGGTCTATCCGGTACTCTAGAAATTAACTATTTTTGGTTCATCTAGGACTTTCTAAAAGTATTGATCATATTTAAAAAACCTGAACTGTGTTGAAAAATCCCTCGAAGGGGTGGATATAGAAATAAAAATTAGGGCACCCCAAAATCACTTTACAGATAATAAAAAATAGTACTAGTCATCTCTACATTGGTATCATTACACAAAAATGTAATGAGAATATTTAGATATACCCAACAGAGAAAAAACTTCTAAAGATAAATTCACCAATATAATTAAAATATATGAAATATGCTTGAAGGTTCCACATAACACTCATCCAGGAGAAAAACACTCTGTAAGTTATAAATCATAGATGGGCCCATCAGAGATGTACCGATCATTAGGTACTACACTAAGTGGGATATGTTGGATGTATGAATTGAATGATACACATGTGACGATCAACCCCAAGGCCATGGGTTATACCGACATCTCAATTTATAATAATCCTAAATTTAGTGGATCATCACCTTCATAGTTATGATCAAGATGATTTGAAGAACTCTTCCGTGGGAAAGAAGAAGATAGATGGTCTCACTATTTGCATCATGAAAGGATTCCATAAAATCTATCTAAGAAGAATTTTTGAAGGGACCACTATCCAATCTATAGAACATTTTTCTATATTGACCATGAAGAGAGGAATATATGGAACTCACCCAAATGAAACATATATAAGATGAATAGGACAAGGGATCTAACCCATATTAAAAGAATTTCAAGATGTGTACAAGTATTACATAGATGTTTTATTCTATAAAATTTCCTATAAATGTATCACAACTAGTTATCGTCACTATGTCAGAGTACCCAGTGTGTATATACCATTGTAATCCTGACCATATACATGTACATGTCTCTTCCAATGTATGCACAGCTTGGCCATGTTCATGTCATAGTACATGTATTTCATGTGATCACTATACTTAAATAAATGTTTGTGTACCCTTTGAGGTACACACAAATCTACAATGTTAGGGCCACTCTATGTGATGTGTTCACACTTCATGTGATAGAAAACATCTCATGGAAACCCTAGTGTCACACTAGGGGTCCCACACATTGTGAGTTCAATGATTTAACATCGTGTGTTATATGATTTTTCATAAATCATGATCACGATCTCTTGTCTTCTACTACTCCCCCTTCCATTGATCTGGAAACACACCTTTTCAAGAAACGAAAATACATGGATGGCCAACCCTTTCCTCAAAAATCACCTAGTTCCAACCATCAATTTTTTTTGGAAAATTACCTCATGAATGATCTATCATCACATTGAAAAGAACATAAAATAGGGTACTCGAAATCAATCAAATACCATGCTGAATCCATTATTTCACAATCCTCATTTCATACAGTGTCTACATCTAGAATATCAAAATACAGTTCTATGAAAAGAGTGGTCAACATTCAAATTACTAGTAATATAAAACGTCATAGAGATATTTCCTATGAAGAATGAAGAATTGGGGAAAATCACATAACAAACATAAGGATAATACAATGAAAATTGTTAATATCATATTCAATTAATTTCTATTCAAAAAATTAATAAAGGGGAAAATAAATAATCACAAATCTATTTACCCATTTCCTAGATAAATCTAAAGCATACCTTTAATTATCATGATCTGAAAATGAATTCATGATTCGATTGATTCTTGTTAATTAAAAGAGTCATTGTATAAGAAAAAATACATGAAAACCAATATCATACATCTATTTCGATCAATAACACATGAAGAATGAAGTTGTGTTGTTGTCAATTTTCATATCGATTGATTTCTCTTGCACACTATTTGTAAATATTCAATTTGGATGACATTTTCTAATATATGTTCCTTTAATTACTCTCCAATTTCTCTAATTACCTTCCTTTGTTATGCTAATACCTCCAAAAATTTTCTATAAGTACATACTTATAGAATTAATAAACTTGGTAAAGAATATAACATTTATTAATTTATTAATATAATTTATTTTAAACATTATACCATTATAATTATTCAATTTTAACCCCCAAAAATCCAATTGTTATATGGTTCCTCGGTTGAAAAACATTTCATGAACATAGCGACGATATCAATTTTCTTATATGATCATCCATTAAGATGATATTAAATTTTTTTAGGAAAACTACGTCCAAATGTATTTAATATATTGAATATATTAAAAACAATTATTTATAGAGACATTGGGAATAAAAATTAGACACTCTGAAGTTCATAGCCTACAATATAATCCAAAAATAATCCAAAACATATACATGGAAAGTACATGTCACTAAAAACCCTTCGAGAAACATGGTTCATGACATGACTAAAGGTTAAATATTTTGTAGGAGTTTGCGATGGTGGTGAACAAATATAATACATTTTATATAGATAAACAAGTGGACTATTGAATTATAATGTTAGTATCATTTCTTCTTGATGGTTTTTTTGAATCCTAGGATGAGGATGTTTGGTTGAGGGAAATATCATTACCATTAGTTTATTAGTCACATGGTGATGTTAGATTCACATGTGAGGTGTTATATTGGTTTTCAATTCCTATAAATCCGGATTATATCCACAATATCATCATTTATTTTAAACCTTATCAAATTCCCCATGATAAATATCATGTTAGATATTTGTGGGTGTTCTATACAAATGATGATGCAACAGTCATGGAGTATTCAATTGAGATTTATCATTTTCATGAGAAGATCATTAGGGGGAATTTCAACAACTTATCTAGTAATATTGATACATAATATTATAAAAGGTTTTATGTAGATAATGATATACATCCTTCTAATCATGTTGGGACTCAAATTATAGTGATTAAATCATCATATCCAAGGTGAATTTCACTTCTTGGTTAATAGTCTCTCTTCAAATCAATTCTTCTGAAAGAGGCTATGAAAATAGAGATGGTTATGTTTTTGTGTTTTTGTGTTATGGTTTTTATAGGGAATGGTAATTCATAGGCCCCATGGATGGTCCTCATGTGTTCAGTGGATTTAGGAATGAGATACCCTAATGCATCACACATTTGTTGTAGATGTTTTATGATATTGTATTTTGGACTTATCTTAAATATTTATTTTAATATTTTTTGATATAGTAATTCTTTTTTTGTATAGATATTTTTGAATAACCTGAAAAGAAAATTTATCATCTAAAAAATTAATGGGAATATAGTGATTGGAATTTAGTTCAATGAATTTTAACTTATTTCTTATATGTTACATATTATTTTGATGATCATGGAAATAATATTAAGTTTTCTATTATGATATTTATAATTTTTTTAAATTTTTAATCACATTTTATATTGAGTTAAATAAAATATTTTATAAATTAACTTCCAATTTTTAATTATACTATTAACATATTGACATGTGTACTGAAAATTTAGATTAATATGTGAGAATGATTAATTAGGAAGTTCTTACATTTTTATTATTATTGTGTTTTCGCTAGTTTCCTACCATATACTAGGTCTTTATGATTATAAATATATGGTTTTTATTTTTTTATATCTTTCGATTAAATTATGTGGTGTGGTTTTGAACATAGTAGTGATAGATTGGTTATTTTACAATTATGGAATCATGTCCATGGATAATATTGTAGAATGTAATTGATATATAGATATTTTGTTATCCTTTTTACTTGTTTTGTAGGGAGATTCATGCAAAAAATATTTATGTTGTTTTTAGGTCATGTTACTGTCTTCCCGTGTCATATAATTTTCATGAATTAATTGAAAAAATAATTATTAATGGTTTGAAATTGATAATTTATGGGAATTTAAATGGTAATGTTGTTGTTTGGAATAGATGAGTTTAATAGATTGAAATGGGAGGAATAAATTTAAATAAATATTTCAAAATGGAATGATTTTTAAAGTGGATTATTAAATGGTTTTACATTAATTATTGAAAATTATTTTAATGATACAAGTATATGTAGTATCTGGAATTTTCTGAATAGTTCTCAAAATAGAAAAATTTGTATATTTTGATATATCTTTTTTTAGTTAGAAGGGTTTTGTTGTGCAATAGCTATGTTCTACATATTAGTTGGATATGGTTATAGGGAAGTGTAACATGTGTGTTGTAATATATTTTCATACAAATATATTAGCTGTGAATGATTGTGGATAATGTTTTATTATTATTTTTCTTTTATTTATATACACCAGCAACCATGTTATGCTAATTAAATATCAGGATGCCTATGTTATGACATTCATGTAGGATACTAGTTCTGGATTGTGACAATGATACTATGAGTTATGTTGCCCTAGTTCAGGTTTCATCGGATAAGAATCTTCCTCCAGGAAGATAGGTAGAAGAACATCCACGCTTTGACCAGCACATAATTCGTTCATAGTATGAAAAGGATACAAAAATTCTTAGTATACTCTATAAGATCCAGCCCCATAGGCCGATGAGGATCCCTGAAGACCCAGATCCATATATTGTAGAAAAATATCTAGATTTAGTGGTCAATGTCTTTTGGAAGATCTGAACACCAATAGATATTGTGGATGCATTTTATTATAGTGTTTTCCATGGGGAATCTGGGCCATGGTTGAGTCTTGTTACCCAGATACACAATGAGTCAACACTCTCACGGCCTGAATTCCTATATTTTTTTAAGGATTACTTCCCCTACTTCTTATTCTTGTTTCATATTTTTTGCATCAAGTTATTCATAATGGATGGCCAATAGTGTCTGAGTATTGAATTAGGTTCACAAACCATACACTCAACTTCTTTGTCATTATATGGGATGACTACTTAAGAGAACATAAAATTATGTAGGGACACAATAAAGATACCTCTTCTAGTTTTGTTCCATTGGGCATTCCCACATATTATTTTTTGTTGGATATGACACTAGTGATAAGGATATTCATGAAAATGGGATTCTAGATAGCCAAACATTGTACTGGGCATCCTAGGGTTGAGTCATTTGTAGAAGGCTGTAAGCAACAGATGATCTGATGTCGACACAAGATACCTTACAATATTCAGACTCAGGACTATTTCAAGAGTAAAATATGTGACCTAGAAATCCCAAAGAGGACTAGTTCTATTCTGGTGATAGGTGAGGTTACAAGGAATGAGACTGACTGACTGGACTTCCAGGGTAGAGCATGTAGATATAAGATGGAACTATATGGAAGAGGCTTCAATTTTATAGGGTATCTCCAAGGAAAGGGAAGGGAGTCCCCATAGAGAGGGAGGGAATGATAAACATTATGAGTATCAATAAGTGGTGGATGGAGTTATGATATATTCCTACTACCACCACTATGTAACCCTTGTGAGACTCAGGGAGGTGATGATTGGTGATGATTACTGAAGTGTGAGTTATCACTTATTGGGTTGTGGTTCATGTGGAAAGTCATGTACATCACGATTGATCCCTATGACATCATCTTTGGTTTAAATTGGTTATCCATTATCAATCCAATATTTACTATCACTGCATATGTTTCAGATCCCTATGCACATAAGGGATGGGAGTCTCTTTTTTTGGCTGATAGATATATCAGGGAATGGAATGTCAGTGCTACATGATGGAAGTTACAAACCATAAACCATTAGTAATAGAATATAGCCCTTTTTTAGTTGGCTCGTCAATAATATGGTATTCTTCACCTATGGATAATTATAAGGATGTATTTCCTGAGGATGTTTTAGGACAACCTTTTAGGTGAGAAATTGTGGTTTTTATCGACACACATCTCAATAATTTTGTGATATATCATTTGGAATATTATATTGACCCTATTGTGATCTAGGAGATATTTTTTTATTTAGTGGACCATCAAGAGAAGGGTTTCATTAGCCCTAGTGTGTCCCCCCTAGGTAGATGATGTGATGTTTGCGAAAAAGAATGATTGGAGCATGCAACATTGCATTGACTATCACTAACTAAATCATACCATAATAAATAAAAAATACCCCCTTTTAGGGTTTTTACCTCATTGGTTGTTATCATAGTTTTATGTAGTTCAATATTATTGATTGCAGTTCACGTAACCACAAGATGAGGGTGTGTGAGGATGATATTTCAATTTTGGAATTCTGATATCACAACTAATGGTATTAGTTCATGGTAATTCGATTTTTGGCGATTTATTTCCCTTTAATGTTTATGAATTTGATGAACCATATATTTAATATATACATCGACTTGTTAAGGGTTCCCTAGATCAGTGAAATACACATATAAGATGCATCAGAGGAGGAGAATGTTGAAAATATAAGGATGGATGTAGATTTTTGTCAAGAGTACCAGCATTAAAGAAAGATCATTAAGTGTAAATTATGGATTAAGGAGGTTTATGTTCTAGGAAATGTCATTTCATATCATGGTTTATCCATGGACCCATTGATGACTGTTTCAAATCATGCATGGGATTCACCCATGAGATTGTCATAGGTGTGATGTTTCATTGTTAAACAATGTAATACCAGAGGTTTCTGGTAGACTTTGATAGGATTTAAACCCATTTGACCAACATGATTCATAAAGGGAAGAACTATTCCAAGAATAATAAGTGTTAGATGTCCATCAAGGAGTTGAGGTTGAGGGTGATGAGCTCTCCTATGTTGAGACTATAAGAGGAATTAGTTGAGTGTATAGTTTATTAAAATGCCTAAAGAACTAGGATATGTTGCATGATGATGTAGTGGAGGAATTTTTTTTTCAAATGGATCAGGGTAGTTAGTAACTAATGACAAGAAAAACAAGAATCTAGACCTAGGGAAGGCAGTGGTAGTCTTCTCCATGAATATGTCATGGCACTACCTTTTGGCAGAGCAAATGTTTTGTTTACTCTGACTATTGTAGTGGTAGTTACATCAGAACACATTGGGATTCAAACCTATGATAGTAGAGCTAGTTGGAGTTACAAAAAGACAATGAATTTGAGATAGTATATAGTTTATGAAGGGAAACATAGTAGTAGATGCCCTATAAAATATGTCCCATGATCCCTTGATTTAGGAGGCTTCTGAAAGATTGAATTCCTTACTAATGACACTAGTGTAGCAGGAGGGTAAAACCTTTATCCCATTAATGGTGTTGACTTCTACACTTCCAAAAAATGCGAGAGAGTACGAGGTGAGAGATCATGACTGCGAGGACATACATAACTAGATATCATTGAGGAATCCACCAAATGTTCATTATTACGGAGTGAATCACTTCATATTTTTTAGGGATGAATCGATATTCCAGTTATGATACATGAGGAGATGATTATAGAGTTCCACACATCTCCCCTAGATAAACGTCCTATTTTCGGATTGATGTATAGAGACTTTCATTAGTAGGTTTGGTGGTTCGGCATAAGAGGGAGCATTGTTGATTTCATATTTTAGTTCCTATCGTATAAATATGTAAGGGTTGTGAAATAGCTTCCAATATGTTTCTTGTAGACCCATAAAACATAGATTTAAAGTGGGAAAATATATCTATTAAATTGGTGATAGGTCTTGAAAAAAAATAAATGTTACTTAACTCTACATAGGTGATTGTTGACTCATTCATGATGTCATCATACTACCATTCTATTAGGGATCAGTGTTTGGCGGAGAGTTTCACAAATAAAAAATTGGGATTATCTCGTGCTAGGTATTAAACAACATTAGCTAAATGATTTACTAAAACCCCCCTTTGACAACATAAAAAAATAATTATTTTATGGGGTCTTTAACATCCCTACAAAGGCTTTGTTATGGGGGGTATCATGTCTTACTAAAAAAGTGTTGTCAAACAGTTCCATTTTTCTATTCTTGTAAAACTGAATTATTAAAGGCCTCTCTTTATCAAAGCTAATAAAAAAGTGAAAATAATTGGTTTATTTAATTATATAATTACATATATTTCATAAAAAATATTATATTAATATATAAATATAATTTTATTGACTTAAATATAATAAATATTTTCAAATATGTTTTATATAAGGCCAATTATTAATTTACACATAATATATAAAATATTTAGTTAAAATGTATTTTTCAATAATGAAAAAATTTAAATAATTTTTTTAGTTTTTTTATTTATATCATTTTAATAATAATTTGGAGATAAAAAAACAAAAAAATATATAAAATTTGAAATAATGTTGGAATCATAACTAGAAGATCAAATGGACATTACTTTGGATCTGGGTGTCCCAGTATACTATATATAAATCAGAATCTTGCAGTGAGCATTACACCCTAGTGACAAGGGGAAAACCTATCATAGTATTTGGGGATGAAAATACAAAGAAGTCCAATAGAACTAATTTTTTATTTGTGGCACAACAATTTTTGGGCATTCAATGGAATTTCATCCTTATTTAAGGTGTATTTTCTCTATTTTAATTGTTACTAAATGAATTAATGGGAATACATTAATACTAATATTATGATTTTAAAATTTTATATTTTTACATATTATACATATATTTATAATCAAATATATGATAATTTTTACATCTTTTATAGATGATTAGAAATAACTATTTAATTTATAAATAAATATGTTAACATATTTAGATATAACATATATTTCTGAATAAATTAAACTTTTATAAAGAAATAATAATATATATTTAATTTAAAATACATATGAATGAATATTTATATACATGTATAATTCATGTATATAATATATATATATACATATCTGTGTGTGTGTGCGTGATTGTGTGTATTGAAAAAGAGATATATATTAATCTATACATTATAATACATGAATATAAATTTAAATATTAATATACAATATGTGAAAACAAATACAAACCAGTATATCTATATTTATAGATTCCTATATACATATATATATATATACATATATATGTTTGTATAATTTATAGAAAAACATATAAACATGCTCAAAAAACATATTTTATATATGTATTTATAAAATGTATGTACATATGTATATAAACATATATTTAAAATAATATATAAAAATATGTATAAAATGTACAAATATATATATAAATATCTAGACATATTATAAAATGGAATATAAAACAATATAGAGGAGTAGAAAAGGCACTACTGTATAAGATGAAAGTCATAGGTTCAAAACTATAATGAGGAAGGGGCCCGTGAAGGATGTTGGGATTATTTAATGCCTTGGTAAAAGGGGAGAAGTAGTAATGGTGGTGTAGCACTGAGAAAATGGTGGTCCATGAAAAAGGTATTTATTCCAAATATAAGCGGATCCCATATCATCAAATTTTTATCACTGGTATAGGGAACCATTATCAATGCTAATAAAAATAGATGGGGTGATAAAAAATATTTCCCCTTTATATGTTGGGCCTCTATCAATGATTTTTTATCAATGTTAATGGAAACGATTGTTATAGATTTTTTCAATCTTTTAAGGGTATCCTTTTAACATCACTTAAATTATTAGCACTTATATGGTGATGCTAATGCATTTTACTAGCACTGTTAAGGCCAAATTTGTTGTAGTGTTTGTGGTAATTGTACATATAAGTGATTTTTCTCCTTCATGGGGTATCCATAATGATTGTATTCGCTCATGATGTGATTTATGTCCCAATTTTGGAGAGAAATAAATTTAAAAATGGTATTTTTTTTATAAAATATATTTTTATATAATTTTATTCTCTTAATATCTTCAATTTCACCTAAACCATGTTATGATTTCCCATCATGCAACACTAGTATAACTTTTGTTACATGAAATATCGAGATTATAAGAGACATAATTATATTATAGTAATTATTTAAATAAAATAATTATAACATAAACATTAGAAAGTAGAATATTAATAGGGTTAACTAAATTATGACTGTATGGTTAAAACATGTAAAACAAAAAAAAGAAATGTTTTTTCAGAAAAAAAAACTTAAATGAGAACTAGTGAGTTTTATATAAATTAAATATAATAACACCATTTTTAATTTATTAAACAAATAAGTGTTTAATATATTCAATTATTTTTATATTCATCCTATGAAAAATCTAGACATGAAATTTGAACTAATATCATTTTACGGACAAAAGATGTATTTTTACAAAAAGATAATCTAAAAATATTTTGATAGAACACATGATTTATATCATGTTTTTTACACTTTTATAAAATCTATTTGAAAAAATAAAATTCATATTCTAAATTTGGATATAAAAATTCACTTTTTATGTCTATTTTTAATGTTTAATAAGATTCATGTTTTGATGAATAGTGAAAATACAAAATTTTAATTGATTTTTTGTCATCAAAATAATATATAGAGTCAAATTATATTTTTGGTAAAATTTAATGTATAATTAAGATCCATTTTAATCATTAAATCAATTTTGGGTCATTGTAACTAATTTTATATGGAATTAATATATAAAAATATATCAATCTTTTGAACGTTTTCACATAAAAACTCATTGGGTCATCTTGTCTGTGTGATTAATATTCAATTAATTCTTGCACATTCTATGAGTAGGATTTTTAAAAATGGATTCAATATTTTCAATCATAATTTCCACATTTATTAATTAGGAACATTTTATATTTTCAGAATATGAATAGTATCATTAGCAAATGTTAATACCACAGTTACGATAAATCTAGTAATTAAGGGAAAAATAATATTATACATTCCAAAAACTAATATATCTATAGAAAAAATATTATTGGATGATTTTAATTCAACCTTTACTCATAATGGTTGAATTAGGATAAATTAATAGAAAATATTCAGTGAAATTAAATTTTATATTATTCTAATCAGAGGGAGTGATAAAATGTCACACTCTTACTTTTAATAATTAAAATATTTTTAACATATGGTTAAATATAATATTTTATAAAAAAATTATATCTTTCTAAAATATAAAATTATTAAATATATGTTGTTATCTTAGTTTAAATTTTAGCGAATAAATTGTTTTAATAAACAATGACACAATGATGATGTTTTAACTATTCAATTAATGAAACAATAAATTAAAGGATATTATAAATATTAATATAAATATAATATAAGATAATTAAGGTAATAAACCTATTTTATAGGTCGAAATGTCATATTAGGGCTTTATTAATAAAATCAATGATATCATGAGGTATAATGTTTCATAATGTCATTGTGATGAATAGTGTCAAAATGGATACTCAAGATATTTTGTGAATACAATATTATTTTAAATAAGTAAAAATATATAAATATTATGTAAGGACAAATAAAATAAATTATGGTATAAAATATCATAAATTTACTATTTATTAATCAATTAAAACATTAAAATAAATATATACACCTATTGATTTTGAAAATGTTGTTAGCATCATTATCATTAAAGTCAGAAAAATAAGAGTTAATAATAATGATCAGGTATGACATATCAAAAATAAAAACATCTATAAACTAAATTCTATTGTTTTTTTGATAAAACATACCAAATTATCATATATTCCCTCACCATTTAGATGTATTTAGATTGAGAATTAATTTATTGTAATTTAACCTTTTTAGAAATTCAAAAATTACCCCTCACGATAATTATAAAAAGAAACCTCCTTTGTTATTTCATAACACCACCTTGAGTCATCGTTCTTGATTCCAATATTAAATAATTATCTTCTCCACATAAATAGATAGATTCTAGAGATTTTGGTCTTCCAAACGGACTAACTCTAGAGGCCATAAAGGATATCTAATGGAGTTGTGTAGATGAAAAAATAATCGGTCAAACTGATCACCCTCTTACTATAATCTTGTGTTAATCATATTAATATATGATATATATTAGAAAATAATTTATTCATAAACATAAATATTAATAAATGTTATTAGGATTATGAATAAACCATTATCGAAACTCTTTCCCATAGAACTTGATGTGAATGTATAGCTTCTGCGTACATATGACATACTGTCTATATGAAGCGATAAAATTCATTGTCCGTCATCATCTTTTATGATTGATAATTATGATTATTTAAATGTTTATATATGATATATATGAAATCATTATACTTATGTAATGATTATATCATATTTACCTCTTTACCACCTAATCATTTTGCAAATGATAATGTCACACGTGTGTACGTATGGATTTGATCTCCACGATACTGTGTGATTCATTTTTCTTAAATATTTCACAATGGTGGTAATAAAGATGAATTTTATGAATATATATGATATATATATAACATAATAATTATAATTTAATTATTATATATAACAAAATATTTTTTCGTTCAACCCGAAGAGAAAATCAAAACAACGTTCATGCGTACATAGGACCTACCAGCTCCCTGAACTGTGTAATTTATGTTATATCTATAACATTTATAAATAATATTAAATAAATAAATATTGAATATATATATGATATTTATAGAATTTTTTCATAATTAATATCACAGAATTATGATATATATATAATGACCTTGAATAAAAATTCAAAACATATTTGAGAAACAAAATTTTACTACCAAAAATAGAACATATATGTGAAATTGTTAATAATATAGTAATATTACTTCATAAGTAAATATTATATGTTATTATATATATATATATCTATATGGTTCTATTTTATATGTATAATATACTTATATTTATTATAAATGATGTTTTAACTTGTATGAAGGATTTAATACTAATGTTAAGGGATTTTTGTCTCACTTTCTTTTTTGTGGGACATATTCCTTATACAATACCTATTTCTTCGGTTTGGTGTATATAGTACCCATGAATATTTTTATGATTATTATTATAAATATTATGAAATAATTATATCCATATAATTTTATTCCTTTCATGTATAATATTATTCAATTAATTATAATGTTTTACACAATAGAGATAGTTTTGTTTTAAATCTCCATTGAGGAATATTTGTCTTCAACATCTATGTTTACAAAACACGTTCTCAATAAAAATTTTTCTATTTTATGACGAATATTTAATTCCATTTTTTCTCATGTTATATGTTTTTAAAAAAAATTATGGTAATATTTTTATATTTTTCTTCAAAATGAGGTACTTTGTAACGTTTACATAAAATATTACTAAATGAATAATTTTTTAAACATATTATTATTATTCAAAGAATCCATGATTCCTTGTATATTCCCATAAAACATTACATCGTTATTCTTAATGAAAATTATTTCCATTAAAATTGGGTGTCTCTTTAAATTTTTTTTTTAAATGAATGTATATTTTCCTCATGAATTATTTCAATTTATATTTTAAAAATACATTTTTTATTTAGGATGAATTTATATTACGTTATATATGCTTTACTTGGGTTATGGAATAATGAGGCAATAATTATTATTTCTCTTAATATTTAATGTATCTGATGTCATGATATTTAAGAATCCTTTTTCTTTGAAATGAGTAATTTTATGATGATGTGTTTATGAAACAAATTTCACAACATGTATTATAATGTTATGAATTATAAATGGTCTTATGAAACACATTTGTATTGTTTTCTTTAATCTACAGTTTGGACATATATAGCCCTTAAATTAATTGGGAAATAAATTATATCTCATGAGATAGTTATGGGAAACAAGTCTATTTTCATTATTTGTGATGGGAAAATAGTCGACGTGCTTGATTTTTGATTGGTAATAAGTCGATGTACTTGATCTGTTATCAGAAAACATGAGAAGGATTGATCCATGTGTCTTGGTAGTTAACCTTGAAATGTGAAATTGATTGCTATATATACGATGATTCCAAAAACATTTATTACTTGGAAATATGGTTCACAAATGTGTTAATATAATGTTTCATTATTTTGGTTCATGGTTAGGTTTTATTCTATAACTCATGTTTATAATCTGTGATAGGTTGGGTAGGAAAATTTTAATTTAAAATCATGATCACATACTATTATTTTTTATCATATTAATTCATAAGATAAAAAATAGATATCATCCACATTTACATTTACTAATAATTTCATCTCACCTTTTTTATAATTATTCATTTCATAGAATATAATGATGTATTTTATGTAGGATTAATAAAGGGAATGATCATTACGGGTGATGAGGAACATCATTCACCAAATATGAATAATGTGTTAAATGATTAAAAATTCACTAAACTATTATATTCCTTAAGAAATTAGTTGTGTAATGTAGTGAAGATTCGTATAAAAATATGTAACATCCATTTACTAAAAACATGGGTCATTATAGTTTGCCTCAAGAAAAATGTTAGTAAACCATTGGAAACTAGGACGAAAAAACATTAGTTAGATCTTAAAGATAAATCTATATCTTTTTTCTAATCCTATTTTTTTATATTTATCATGGATAACCTATAATTAAACACATGATGTAATAGATAGAATGTAAATTCCCTTGATTTTGTGGTTTTCCACATACATTTGTGTTAATCACATTGTAATTTTTCCTTTAATAAATTATTTGAACACAATGAAACCATTTTAATATTGAATAAAATGGGAAATGTAATTATTTTAATCATTAGAAACAAAATATTATTGGAGTAGGAATAAAAAATCATGGTGACACAACTAGAATATATGGATACTGCCACACTTGTATTTCTAGGATTTAATTAATTGTGGAATTAGATAAGTATTCCCCCCATGGTTTTATGTGAACTATGGCCACATCCTACAACATAATTATCAAGAACCACCCTACATCCAATTATTCTCTTGAAGCCTCTTCATGCCTCACGCGATCGAAGCCTTTGCCTACCTCGCGCGATCGAAGATGTATTCCTACCTTCCGCGATCGAAGCTATCTCCCTGCTTGCCACAATTGAAGCCCTCCTATTGATCAAACCCCCACTGCTCTCATGAATAACCCTATCTCAGATGATAGCTCCCTACTCACAAAACAAAGGATCGTGCAAATTATATCTACCCATTCCCTTCTCTCACGATATCCTACCCTCTCTGTATTTGTCGAAGGAACCCTACCCTCCCTAGATTTTATGGAAAAACCCTATTCACTCCCTTCTATCATGATTCACCCATTCCCACAGGTTAACTGGTAAGGGATACTCTAAACCAAGAATAACCTAATTTAATCCTTTTTTATTCGATAAATGTTATAATCAGTTATTAATAGAGATCCCTTCACATTGAAATGTTGTTTTGGTTGAAGATTTATAGATTCTGGTTTGAGGAAGCTATTGTTTGAGAATTGATGACAAAAGATGTATAATATATTTTATTTATATGACTATATTAGAATTTTTTTAATATCCTTACTTACATAGAGTTATAATGATGAATATCATTATATCAATGTGAATATGTTATTTATGCATTCATGAATATTTTAAAGTATTATAGAGGTTCTAAAAAATGTATAATTTTTTTGGGAAATTCTTTGTATTAGGATACTAAAGAAGTGATAAAGGAAATGATAGGCAATATATTACCTTATTTTATAAAATTGGAAAAAATATTACCATCTAAGCTGACATCCATCAATATTTCACAATCATTTAGAAACCTCACTACCACCTAGAAGAATCCTACATCCATTACTCTAGTAAAACTGATGAGTCCTTAGAAATTTATCGTTTAGTGTGAATATCTATATTTTGAGAAAATTCTTTACAAATCCAACCCATCATAAAACTAAATACTGCTTCATGGGATTCAAGGTATCCCCAAAAACATTAGGAGGCATCACGCACTATACATATACAATATTTAATGCTCATATTAAATCTTAAATCTATTCACCCATGCCTAATTAAGGCATAATATTGTTATATTATCTCATGGACTTATGTTTCTGAGAACATATATTCAATATTCCACCGTTAAACTATCTTCTATAACCCTGACACTCTATATTAAAGAAATTTTATGATCTAATGATACTTTAGGATGAGGAGATTCATCCTCACATAAAACACTATCTTCTAGGCCAAATGAATCAAAATCGGATTACCAGAGTAGAGTGATTAATTTTTCTAGACTCTTTAAAGATCCACACATATAAATTTAGTATTGGTAGAAATAGAAATATAATATAAGATAGATAAATTTTTACTAAAATTGATCTTCATTGTCGATTCAGAATAAATCCTTCCAATCATTAAAGTAGAACAACTTCAAATCTAGAGAATTGAATCAGAGGTTATTTTGTCTCTAATACCAACTACAAGGGATTGATTTAGATATGAACCACATTTAGCGGGGGATGAATTAATTTTGAAGAGTTTTAATTACCTTTTTTATACTTTTAAATTTTATTCCCTTGTCTTTTTATATCTATCACTATTAGGTGACTGGTTCTTTTTTTTCACTTTTCTCCACTATTTATTATATCATAATCAAATAGACACACACATTTGGCATATTAATTTCTAAGGTTCACCTATAATTATGATAATTCTAATCCTTAGTGTGATTTTTTAACACCTAATGTCACATAACCCATTAGTAAATAAATCACAGCTTTAACCTACAGTTTCATGACAGTATATATTGTGTATAATACATATTTATTTGTTGTTTCCCACACTCAGGTACATCTCATAATTTTATAATAAATATAGGGGTAACAACATGATATTGTAACACTAATTCAGAATACTTATTTATTATTCATGTACTACTGATTTCTTCTTCTTCTTCCATTGCACAATAGCAATTCACTAATTTTATTTTTATACATATCACTACATAAAAACTCTTCTTTATCATAGTATCAAACAAATATTCTATAACTTCCTCTTTATATTCCTTCCTTTATAAACTGAAATAGTCATAACTCTTTATCCCTCCTCGTCTTTCATGTGTGAACTAGGGGAAAAATATTTTCTTCTTATAAACATTACGAACTACTTGGTTTCTTCTTCTTCTACATCCTCCCACTTTTTCCACTTTTTTTCTACACAAAGAGCACTGAATAATTCTCTTATTTTTAACAATGAAACATAATGGTTCATCATAATCACAACTATTTTGGTTCATATCACTATTTTAAATAGTGTATAGAAATTTTTCACTGTTGAATAATACAGGAAGGAATCCACTTGACAATATTTTGAACCGCTAGAATATATATCAAATATAGAAGCAGCAGTTTCTTATTTTTTGTCATTCACTAAAACAAATGATTAATTTGGATTCAGATCACCCCGAATTAATGGATCTAGAATTTCATACTCCATATCATTATAACCATTTGTTTTGGGTCTTATCACTCTTTTACATAGTTCAGGTAAATTATTTTGTCTTGAATAATAGTTTCCAACACTCACATGTCTCTATTTCAAACTGCATGAATATATATCAAATATAGTAGCACTAATTTCTTCTTCATGAGCATTCACTAAACCACAAGAATATTTTGGAATAAAATAACCATGAATTACTGGATCTATAATTTTCCACTCTATATCTTCATAACCATCTGATAAATATATGCAATAATTTAAAAGGAGTTGGGGTGGGGGCAGTGGGGTTGAAGGGGGGGAGTTCAATGGAGTTGGGCGGTGCATTGTGTAGGTGAGGGGGGGGGGGTGGGGTGGGTGGGTAGTGGGGGGGGGGGATCTAGGGAAGGTGGGGGGAGGGGCAGCGGCGGTGAGTGGGGGGTGTGCTAGTGGGGGAGGTGGGGGATGTGGGGGCAGGTGGGGGGATTGTGCTGAGGGGAAATAATGGTGAAAGGGGGGGGGGGGTCAAGGGAGCTGTGGTGAAGGGTGGGGGCAATGGGGTAAAAAAGGCAAGGGGGAAGAGGTTGAAGGGTGTTGTGGGGGGGGGGGGGGTAGTGTGTAGGGGTGATAGCTCTATGCATTTCTTGGGAAAATATTGTGTTAGTTTTTACCTCTATGTGATACCTACATGTATTTATTGAAATAACATACTAAAATTGAATGATTTTTCACTGGTTATCCTACTTCCACACATCGACCGCCATATTTTATGAAATCACAACGTGATTTACAAAAACCCTATATTTTTTTTGAGATTACCATAAGTAGTCCTGGAAATTTCATGTCATAGTCAACACTTATCATCCAAATATAATTTATTGATATATTTAATAAAATAGAAAACTTATTCAATTCACCTAAACTCATCTCCAAACAATCCAAATCAACTTTTCTCCCCTCTCACGATAGAACCCTGCCTATCACGATCAAAACCATTTTTCCTTCCCCTTACCATGCCTCTATCGTGATCGAACACCATCCCCTTTCCCTAACTTTTTTCACGATGGAACCCACCCTACCCAACCCCCCCCCCCCCCCCCCACGATCCCCTGCCCCTGGCCAGCCCCCCCCCCCTCTACCCTACCCAACCCTCTCCATGCCCGACCTCTTCTCCTCCCCCTCCCCCTACCCAGCCCCTCCCCCTCCCAGCACACCACCCCCTCTCTTATACACATATTACAATCCAATATCCATAGAATAACCATCCTTAATATATAAACCCCACAACCCACTCTAAATGGCCATTATAATATGATGCATTGCACACGAATCCATCATTTGATTCATTTTCTACAATATTTGTATCAATGAATGATACAATTTGTATATATTATTATATTTTCATTTGGATATAAAATGTTACCTCCCCTTGTATCTCATGTATTTTAGTATCTAATTTATTTTAGTATCTTATATTTTGAAAATGTAAATTAATAATTTTTATGATTTATTCTGATAGAATATTTACCAATATCTTGATATCTAGGAACTTTCTAGTAAACCAAGGTCGACCTGTCATGATGTAATAATTTATAGTAAGAGAATGCATTATGTTTTCTTTTAACATGACATAATTATTAATTAGTAGAGATGTGTAATGTTATTATATGAATATGATTTTGAGATCTCATATACTTTAGTAAATGATAATGTTATAGACGATGCATTTATATTGAACATTTACTTTTGTTTCTCAAGAAGCATGTATGGAATAAAAGCTTATTAATGAGTCTTATAATACTTTTTTTAAGAATTAATGAGTTTAAATGTATTTATTTATGATAAAAACTTTTTACTAACTGTTTTTTTATTCATATTAGAATGGATAGAAGCTGAATGTATAATTATGATTGGATCATTGATGAGTTTCAGAAGGCTTTTGAATATTTTTTTGGATTTAGCATTCAAAAATGGTACAAACGGTGGATTGTTACAATACCAATGTTTTGATTGAATTGGATGTCCATGGCTAACACATGAGGAAGTATGTTACCACATCACAAAAAAAAGGTTTTCAAAAAGGATATCATATTTGGTATCACAATAGAGAAAAATTTCAAATGGAGAATGACGTTGATTCAACTGAAAGGATTAGAATGGAAAATTTGATTTCCGATCGGTTTCCATTTTCATCTCAATATAAATCATCACGTAGAGAAGTGTAAGAGGAAATGAATATGAGGACAAATTTTTCTTCTAATTACTATAATGATGATGTTGAGCGTGTAAGAAAGTTGTTAGAAGACGCAAATACCCCAGTATACCAGTTATGTGAAAAATGACCAAACTAGAGTTTTAATATGACTTTATCATTAGAAAACAATGTATGGATTTAATAATAGTATAATCGACTATCTACATAATCTTCTTATATACTTGTACCATATGATGCATGTATTCATGAAAATGATTATATGGAATAAAAGATGGTTGAAAATTGTGGATATTCATGTATGAAAATCCATGCATGCCCGATGTTTTTTGACTAATATAGAAGGATTATATCGAGTTAAACGTGTGAAAAAAATGTGGTACATCATGTTGGATGAATAATAAAGATAAAACAACATCTTTTGTACAAGAGAATGTTATGTGTCACATTCCATTAATTCCCAGACCTCATAAACTTTTTATGTCGGAACAAAGGGCAAAGCATATGAGATGGCATGAAGATGAAAGAAATAAGAATAATGATGATATAGTTCATCCTATTGATAGGTTAGCATGATGAAAATGTGATAGGTTACATCCTGATTTTGTAGCCATCCCACAGAATGATAGATTGGGATTTTCATGTGATGGTTTCAACCAATTTAAGTAAATGCATAGTGCACATAGTACGTGGGCTTTTTTCATTTATATTTTCAATTTTCCAACATGGATGTGTATGAAAAATCCAATTACTATAATAATTATATTGATTTCTGGACCTAATGATCCGAGAAATTATATCAACAAATATTTGCAACCATTAATAAATGAGTTGAATGAGATTTGGACTGTTGACGTGCAAATATATGATTCATTTAAAAAAATTTACTTTATGTGTTGTGCAACATTATTATGGAAAATAATTTATTTCCCTGTATATGGACTAATTTATGGATGGAGTACCAATGGGGGATTATCTTTCCGAATATTGATTTAAAATAAACATTTTAGGAGATAATATATTCGATGAACTTTTTTCTTCATAGGCCATCAACAATTTCTACAAATGGATCTTCTATATAGAAAAAATCGAAGACAGTTTGAAAATTTCATTAGGACATATGAAACTCGTCAATGGATTTCGGGGGGTGATATCCTTAATGAATATGATAGTTTGAATTTTGTTCTTGAAAAGGGTCAGATAAATTCAAACAAGTTGAAGAACATTCCTTTGAATTCCAACAATAATTAGAGAAATAAAAGTATATTCTATGATTTTTCGTATTGGTCATCAAATTTTCATCATCAATTCTTGGATGTAATGCATATTGGGAAAAATGTGTTTGAAATATTACTTGCAACACTTTTAAAGGTAATGGGAAAGACAAAAGGCGATTTGTGCTCACATCGTCATTTAATGGATTGGTGTATAAAACCAAGACTTCTTCTTATGTTAATTGGTTAGAATTAGTGGAAATTCCCTGTATCTTGTTTTTCAATGAAAAATGGAGATAAAAAACAATTTCTTCATGTCGTGGAAAGTTAAACGGTTCTAGTTGGGTTTTTTAGAAACATTTCGAAACAGTGGAATACATGAGATTTGAATCTAAAATCCGTCAATTCCCATGATTACCCTATCATGATGCCTGAATTGATTCCTATTAATATTCTACATTTACAATCACATAATTTTATGGTTTCTATGATTTTATTATGTCACCTTTATTGAGATCATTGTGCTAAAATACTGAAGAACATTTTTGTGAAAAAGCTATAAAATGATGCACTGATCATTCTTTGCAACTTTTTGAAAGTACTTCCCCCATCATTTTTTACATGTATGTTACATTTGGTCATGAATCTTACAAAAGAAGTTCTATTTGTTGGTCCCATTTCTAGTTTTTGGATATATCCAATAGAAATAATGATGTTTATATTGATATCTTATGTGATAAATAAGAATCATCTTGAGGGATCTATTGTGAAGGTTATTTAGCAAAAGAATGGATGGATTTTTTTTTCAATGTATTTCCCAAATGTAACCACTATATTTAATCAGCCCATGAGATCTAAAGATGAACAATTTGATCCCATTGAGCCAATATTTATTTCATTGCCTCTAACTGGAGGGATATCATGATCATACATGTTGTGTACTTTGAATATGGATGAGTGGGAATTGGATCATCATACTGTATTATCTAACTGTGGTGCGGTTAACAATTACATCATGTATGTAAAATTATAAATATATATATATTTTTTGGCTATATTTTCATAGTTCCAGACATCATGAAGTTTTTATATTTTAGGAGAACATAGTGAAATTATAAAAATAGAACATCACCCTTTATCTATTAAGGGGAGGGATAAATTACAAAACAAATAATTTCCTTCTTGGTTGAAGTCAATGGTAACAAATTCTTCTGTTTACACTACCTAATATTAGGTAGTTGTTCAATATTTTCTATCGATATATTTCAGGTCCAATGTTTACTGATGGATAATATATCTTCTGAAATAACGCCATTGTCGTTTTCTCTGAACAATTTAGTTCATGATTATAAATAAATGGTTTTCAATTTTTTAATATTCATTATAAATAGTTTTTCTACCCAGATGGAAATATATCATTATGGTGTCACGATAAACACACAATGGATTTTTATGCCAGTGCATCAGATAGACAGCCTCGATCAGAAAATATATCTTATTATGGAGTTTTTGAGAATTTTTTTTATTATATTACTATGCACATGGTCACTTAACTATGATTAAATCAAAATGGTTTGATTCAATGAAACAAAAAATCTTGTATATAGATAATTGAGGTTTTTGAGTGATTGATATAAAAATTTAGATGAAAATAGATGATCCTTATATTCTTATATCATAAGCTAGACAAGGGTTTTATGTAAATGACCATTTAAAAATACAATTTTGTATTATTGTTGATGTTATTCCTAGACAAATTTTGGATGAATGATTCGATGATAGTGATGTTTTGGATGAACCAGTCAATATTTAGTCAAATATATCATTTGATGATATAGATGATTCAATTACTAGAATGGATTATGAACTAGAAATTATAACAGATAATTTCTAGTGTTAAATGTTTAAATGTATTCAGATTATATTATTCTGACCTAGTGTGTGTGTTTTTATCTTTTAAAGGATCATCTTCTTTTGTATTGTAATGTTTTCATCTATCTAGTAAACAAAAAATGAAAAAATCAAAGATATAGTGTTTTGAAAAATAATATGAATTTTATCGAAATATTTATAATAATATAATGGGTTGTTATATTTTTAAACTTTTCACATCACTTTTTTCATTTAATGATGATAATGTCATGTGGGGATGTTCAAAGAAAAAAAATGGAGGAAAATGATCGCCGACTTAGAGAAGCTAGCCTGGAAAATATGATTCTTCCGGTGGGTCCTTTATTTATTGATTATGTATGAACATTCCAAAAATCATATTTATTATGAACAAGAACCATCGATGGGGGAAACATGCATTCATTGAAGACAGTTCAAGCACTCCAGAGTATTTTACTGACCCTACATGCAGACACCCATAATACGATGGTTCAATGGTGGCACTATGGCCCTAATTCCACAGTTAAAACTGTGGCACTAGGCCCCTACTACCACGGTGATAGTGTCCCCAGTTTTCTGAAACAATTTCCATATGTTATCGTAACAGTCCAAACAGTGGCAATAGGTTAATATTCATGTTGTTTAATATTCCAACATAAAATTATGAATCTATAAATAATTCTGGGCAATAAAATTTTCAATGGGTGGAATAGTACTCTATTGAGACGTTTATGAGGTAGTGTACACATTCTTTTAGTTGGTATTCATATCCACTAGTTGTTGAGAAATAGACCAGTACCACTAAAAAGATATTTTTAGTTAGACAATGCAAACAAATTGAGCAATTCATTCCGGTTGTCTATTATTTTGATGGTGGAGGGAACAATGATATAATATAACCAAATATACAAGGAAAATAGATGTTATTAACACCATGGAATGGGAAGAGATCACAATCTTTTTTTTCAATAAGTAATTTCCTCATATTTTTAATTATAATATGGGAAATTATTTCCTTGAGGTACAAAAAAAGGATGAAATACTAAGTGGAAAATATGATTAATATTTTACAAGACTTTTGGGGTATGATTATGGTATTCTTATCCATCCTTAAAGTATGACTTACCAATTCATCTATGGATTTAAACAATATCTCAAAAGGGAATTATCCATAAGAGAGAAGAATAGTTATGAATATATTTATTTATGTTCTCTTAATGTTGTAATTAAAATTGTTGATACTGACAATTCCATTGGATTTGATATGAAAATAATGATTGAGTCTCATGAAAACATGAATAAATGAGATGCTATAAATAAATTCCAATCATATGCATGCCTATAATGGGGGGAAAAATAAAGGTAAGTGGTTTTGTGGAACCAAGAGGTACATTAAATGTGTAATGTATGGTCATAAAGCTAATGAATGTAAATAGGTGGTGAATAGTCCAGTTATTAAAATATAGGAAAATTGGATTCGAACTAAACCAAAACCAAAAAATCAATTCCTTAAGTGTATAGAAAATGGTAATTATGCTAACCAGTTCAAAAATATAAGGGTTAACGATGAATATAGATGTGATCATCATCATAAATCCAAAGACAAACAAAAATATAATGTGATCACTATTGGTGATGTTGAGTATGGCAATGAAGTGGTGTAATGATTGGGTAATTATGTAATAGAATTAATGAATAATGTAATAAATGCACTTTTATGGTGTTATAGAGTAATGAAACATCTATGTATTAGCCAATTGTCATTTTTTCCTTAAGGATTTAATATCATTTTCTGAATTTTACTAGTAACCATGAAATGTTATGGAATATAATTGGATATATATTTGGAAAATATATGATTAAGGGATGTATAAAACATAATATTTGAATGATTTGGGAAGAATGAAATATAGTTATATTTGATTATAAAAAAAATAAATGGGTTTGAATTGATGTATTTGGGGATGATAAGATGATAATGTAGTTTATGATACCATGGATTGAGTTTATAGAATATTTTGATATATGGTAAGATGAAAGAGTTAATTTTTTAATGAATGAATTTTTTCACTATGTTTTTATATTAGTTCATTTTATTACCATGATTAAAGAAAATACATTATAATGTTCTCCACATGTTTGGTATGTATGAAACTAGTTTTTTATCCTGTTATGGATCCTTTAACATTTTGTCGAATTCTTTATTTTAGACTTAATATGGATGCCTAATGAGTTATAAAAGGTTATCAGGGGCTCTATGGATTTTTTGGAGCCCATAACACAAAATTCTATAGAAACTGGAAATATCACATAGCTGGAACTAGGTTTCCCTTACTTGGATTCATAAGCTTGTGAATAGTGAAATTTTGGGAAGAACCAACTCTCATGATTGGTGCACAGTTTTATAAATCATGCATCCTACCCATCTGAGTGCCACTTTTTTCTAGGTACTTATAAATTGTGTGTCAATCGAGAAAACAAACTATTTATAGGATATTTTATGGGTAAAATTAATATTTTCACATTAATGATCAAATTAAGCCTCCTCCTACCTCCTAATAATATTTCCTTTGGGATTATCCTTTTTTCCCTCTTTCTAGAGCTGCTTGAATAACTATTTTTGGGGTTTAATGATCTCCTTCATTCAAGATCCGATCGATATTCTTTTGATCATGTTGGCTATACAACTATATGTACTCGATTATATGTTTTTTCATTCTTTTCCTCTTGCTTTCAACATAGTTTTAGAGGTGTGAGTGTTTTTACTCATTTCTCAGATCTACTTTGTTCTATGATGAATTAGAGTTCGATATTGTTGGATGATTATTGTGAAACCCTAAGGTGGGTGGTCTGTATCACAACCTCCAGTTTGTTAATTTTGATATTTTTCATGTGGGGACTGCCGATTTCATCAGGTAACGTCAATTGAATTCATTTGTTGTGATTAAACTAATTAAAACCATATAGATATTCTTTTCCAAAAATGTGATTAGTTGTTAGTGGTTATTCCCACAACTCTAACCATCCCATGTATGATGTTTTTCCATAATTATTGTTCTGGGGTTTTAGACATTTGATCCACTATTCAACTGAGCCTTTTCTAGACAATTATAAGGGCATGTTTTTCTATATTAAATGGTTTTTTTATTTTGTGGATTTAATTATGAAAAGTACCATGTATGATCACCACTAGACCCGCCTATGGTATGTTATTAATTTTTATAATTAGATGTGAAATTTTTATGGGAATGTATACTATGTATAGGACATGGCCTTAAATTTACATGAATAATATGGTTTCATGTCCGTATAACCCCTTACCATGTTTATTGAAGCTTATGGAGTGAACCGTAATTATTGAATATTCTTTAATGGATTTAATATTGGTTACATGCTACATGGACTTATCAAACTAATGAAATGTATAATATTAAACAATAAGAATTATATAACACTTCTTTATCGAAACAAGAATGGACTGACTCGAGACCACCGTGGATTCCCAAGGTAATGCCTTTAGGACTTGTGACCCCATTCCAAAATAATAGATACAACATTATTAGGTTTGAAACCACCTAGAACCCAATATTTTTCTAATTTAGATGCTCGATATGAAATAGTATCATCCCTCATGTGGTACTATAAGAATACTGGGATACACTCCCTAGATCCACCATTAATAAGTATGTTCCATGGATGAAGCTCATCTTGCCAAATCTTTTCCTTGCCTTATATGACCTTAGATAAAACAGTTGGTCTTAGTAGGAATCTTGTTATGCAATTACATTGACTATGCTCATTGTAGTTCACTCAAACACTATTAAATTCTGCTATTATTAATATGTTTGAAACCCTTGAGGTCTACATTTTCATTGGTATTACTTTATAACATCAATATTAAAAATCATTATAGGTTTACATGTTACATCATGGATCCTTCACTATGATTAACTAGTGATTTATTTAGTAATTGGTTATAATCAAATAATAAATTTATTACAGGTTCAGTCACAACCCTTGGGATGAAGAAGGTGCATAGGTATTTGGTTAAATTGTTCTACTTTGCAATATATATATATATGCACACACGATAACTTTTATATTCTATTACACTGGCTGGATATTATAGACATAATCGGTGGTGGCTCTTGAAAATTTATCTCACACCCTCTCTGGGCGTCGTTTTATGGCCATATTAGATTACATGAATGCATGTGTTTATAAAGGGAAAAAAATTTCATCAAAAACATCATTTATTACTCTTTAGGTTGGAGAATTATATAATAGGAAGAAGATGGATATCCAGATTCATGGGAAATGATATTGATTCCTTTTTTAATTTTTTGGAACATGGTATGCGTGTTGTATTGTATCCATGTATTTTATATTTCTAGCGACATGACATAACTTCATTATTTGTTGAATGTTATTCAAGTTATTTGAATTATTGTTATTATTGTCCATATTTTTTCAATGCATTATTTTTACTTATATTTCATCTTCTATTTACTTATGTTATAATTTATCCACTATGCTACGCTCTATTAATGAGAGAATAATCTCCCCACCGACCCTCCCAAGTCCCTTGCTGCTAGTCTGTGTCCTCTGGTTTTCTTGGAGATGTGCGAGAGGCCATCTGGCCCACTAGTATTGAGGAACCTATTATATGGATTTCAGGTCCATAACGTAACAAAGTGGAATCATAATAGTTTTCCATTATTGATATACTATTTGGAGAAAATATATTATATATTATGAATTCATGGGAATTTGTCATAATTCATTCTTCGATATCACGAAACCTGGTTCTTGGTAAAATCCATGTTACCAAAAAATATAGTTCTTGTTCTATATTTTGTATTGCAGTTGACCGTATTTCAGCAGTGGGTGACTCACATTCATTATGGAGTTGTTGATTGTTATTCTAATTGAGGATTTCACATCATATTTGGATTGATTATTTGAGGGAAATTGGAATTGTAACATGCATCATTGTAGGATCCAAATATTAAAATGTAATGCATATTTCCATTCTATATAGGTTCATTTTATTTCCTTCCATTTCTTATTATGCATATGATTTTTTAGTGAGACTTTCTTGTATACATTGTTATGTTACTTTCGGACTGTGATTACGTGATTTATTATTTCAATCCGTGAAGTGTTTTTGGACATCATGCATTGAAACAAGTGATTTACTAAATCAATCATTTTATTAGAAATTCAAATTAGTGTAAATCTCAGTGATATGAAATATGCTCCTTGATTCACTGGGAATGACATATCTATTTAAGTGGACATTGATACATGTTATAAGAAATTTAAAACTATAACATTTAGTGTTTTCAAATCCTTATCCCACATTATCATCTTTATGAATGGTAAAGATGTGAACCTAGTAATTAAATGTAAAATTAATTGAATGTAATACATGATAACTTACCAATACCCGACCATTAAACCAAGTAGTTGGGGTAGTATGCTTTGGGTAGTGGGTTTTCTTATGATCATCATCTTCTAGTGTCACTATCTACACAATCTAATGCTTTTTATGAGGAGTTTGATTAGAATTTATAGTCCAATTCCACAAAATCATCTTCGTATCATATGCCCGGAAGGTGGCAGTGACCATACTGAAGACATGGTGGGCCCTAAGATGATAGTATTACATCCATTAGTTCAACATGAATAACCACCTGCTATTCCTAATTTTGGAACTTCTTCCAATGTTCGTGTAGGTTTACTACGTCTGATGGAGTCTATTTATTGTGCTCCATGGTTTGATCCTATGGTGGGTGATCTAAATATTGAGTTCCAACATTAGTATCACCCCTTCTCAGAGGATGGATATCTACAGGCTATCAAGTATTCCCTAGAGGCTATTTTATCTATCTTTTATAATTTGGAAACCCCACTAGGGTGAAATCTCAATATTTTTTCATACATTCTTCGTGATTTGTACAATAATTATTGGGATGTGGTTACCCATGCTAATCACCATCAAGACATAATATGTGATGTCTTCATGAATATTTTCTATGATAATATATTTCCCGAAACACTGAGAGATGATAGATCCATAGATTTCATGCATCTCAAATAGTTTTATATGTCATTTATAGAGTATTCTGCATGTTTCACATAGTTTTATCGGTTCTCACTACATCTTGTTGGTGATGAGCTTTCGGATGCTCGACATTTCAAGGATGGACTCCAATACACCTTCTAAAATCATTTTTATGCTTTTCCCCTACCAACCTTTTCAGATATATTCAATCTGGATCTTACCACTAAAAGAAACCCAAGTGATGGAAATTTTATCGGGTTTAGAGGATCAGTGTTGTGGAAGGATAGTTGTTCTTCTAGTGGAAGGAAGAATTATCTCAATGTTCATTATAAGAATGTGTGAACCAGATTATCAATATTTATATCTCAATGGTGTATCATTATTGTGCAAGATGAGGGAATTTTATTCTCTTGTGTGATAGATACCCATTGGAGTTCTACGCTTGGGGCTATATGAGGAATCGTCAGATGTTCTGTAAGGCGATTCCACTAGCTTCTAGTATAAAATAATTATCACAAACTCCACATTTATGAGTGGGTTTTTTTGTGCTATGTCAGGTGGAGAGTTGGAATAGCACCAGTAGAACTAGACAAGGAGGTGGTCATTGTCGTGGTAACTAGACCCCTGATCACCAGCATGACCAATTGAGACATTATGATCATGGTAGTCCATCTATAGAAAAGGGACATAAAATAGTCAAATTTTATGATTTACGTAAGATACCTGAGGAAATATTTATCATTCTATCAACAGAATGATGTACTATTCACATGGAATCTAGTATAGTATCTTATTTATTACATAGATGTTATTGTAATTCTTTTATCACTATATCAATTTTCGACATTCGTGGACAATAGATATATTATTAACATGGTGTATTGACCCTATATACACAATTGGTAATACTGTCAAAGGGAATATGCCAATATATGGACTTTACACTTGAAATAGGGAGTTACCCTTTCTTGTGGAACCATTTTTAATTCGAAGTCATGGGATTTAAGGTCATTTTTAGGATGGATTGGACGGTTCAATATCACACATTTTGATAATACTATAATCATATGGTATCTTTTAAATTATCATAAGGAAGGAGTTATCTATATAAGGGGGAGTGGGATTTACAGTCTAGTAGATCTGGATGAAAGCATCATGGGCTAGGTAGAGTTTCATCACAAATTGATAATCACTTCATAGAAGATCATGGTTTTATTCAAACTAATTTCTCTATAATATAAAATAATTTCTGGGATATATTTTCTTATGAATAAATTGGCATGCCTCTTAATAGAGAGGTAGAGTTCACTATTGAGTTGTTCTAGGAGTATCTCTAACATCCAACCCCTTTTACATTATGGTACCAAATGATCACCTTGAGCTGAAGAGAAGCTAGAGGATTTAATAGAAAAATGTTTTAGGTGGCCCAATACATCCTACTAGGATTTTCTTATTCTTTTATCGGGAAAGGTAGATGGAACAATACATATATTCATCAATTATAGATGTTTAAACCCTCATAAGACCATGAATTGTTATAAAAAACCTAGTATATATGATCTCCTTGTGTAGATATATGGAGCCAAATCTTCTCTTAGATTGTCCTAAGACTGGCATATCATCACGTGTGAGTTTCTCCACAATACAGACATCATACAACAATCCATAGGAGGTGTGGTCATTATGAGTACCTCCTTATTCTGTTTGGTCTTACAAACGCGCCCTTCGATTTCATGTATTAGATGAATAGGGGTTTCCACCCAAATTTAGATTATTTTGACATATTCATTGTGGATCACAACTTTGTGTATTCTCTAAATCCTAGAGACAATGAGAAACATCCTCAGATTATTTTTAGTACCCTGAGAGAGAATCATAATTACAATAAGATTTCTAAGTGCCACTTTAGGATCATCATATTTCACTTTTTGGGACATAATATCTAATTTTCTGGCATATCTATCGATCTAGAAAAGGTTAGTGTCATAGTATCTTGGTATCATCGAAGGAAAGTGTTTGATATAAACACTTTCTTGTGATAGGATTGATATTATAGGTTTTTTATAAAGTACTTATCATGTCATTCATCACCTCTTAATTGTCACAAAATGATGCATTCCATGATCTTATGGTCAAAAGAGTTTGAGAAATAAATTCACATTCTGAATGAGAGGCTTGTTATGACACCTATTCTATACCTTCTAGAGCTAGGAAGTAGTAATATAATCTTTTCTGATGCATTAGGAATCTTCCTAGGAGTAGTGCTGATGTAGGAGGAAAAAGTCATTACATATGAATCTCTACAGTTGTGTCCTCACGAGAGAAAAAACCTGATTCACGAACTCAACCAAGAAATATTTTTCCTTCCCTTGTGTTACTGGAGACTATCTATTGTGTGTGAACGTATTAGTATACATAAACCACAAGAGCCAAAAATATATCATTAATATGTATGACATGAACCATAGACAGAAGAGATGTGTTGAATGTCTACGATCCATTGATTTTTTAGCATACCTATACGCATGGGAAGGGAAATGCGGTTGTAGAAAAACTGAGTTAGAGAAGTAAAACAAAAGACATAGAGAAATCCATTTATTAATGGAAGTAAATGGCGCTTTTAATATACTATATATAGAGTTTTATGAAAATCACGAGTAGCCTTATCTCTCACCATTAGCATTTACCTCTTCCCTCATTATGAAGGCAATGATTATATATTGTTCTATTCCTAATGGTTTGATTATATATGATATTATATCAAGAGATAACTAGTCTATAGATTGATATTTAGATAGAGATGACATCAACTGTATTCCTGGAAATTTCTAGGCACCAGTAGATATGAGAGAAAAGTTGATGCATTAGTCCCATGCTTCTCTGTGGGCAGTTGAACCAGGAATATCAAAAATGTATCGAGAGATGTCACACCAGTATTAATGGAATGGGATAAAGTGTCTGATAATAAGATTTATCACTATGTGTTCCACCTATCAATAAGTGAAAACAGAGTACCAGAGACATGTAGGTATGTAACAACTAATTCCAATATGAATTGGAAACGGAAATACTTTTCCATGTACATCGTAGTCAGTTTACATAGGTTTCCTAGTGGTATCATCATTTTACAGGTTCTGAATGACACACTGAAAAAAGTATCCCACTTCATTGATATTTATGATTCTTTATGAGTTTATCATATATACAGAATATATTGTTGTGAGATCATATGACAACATAGTCTCCCTAGTACCATCATTTTAGATAGGGATGCTCGTTTCACATCATATTTCTAGACAAGAATGAAAAAGGCTATTGTAAAATAAGAGATTTTGAGAAAAACTTTTCCCCCTCTGAACAATGGACAGTCAGAAAGGATAATACACATTCTAGAGGATTTTCTCTTATAATGTGTTCTTAATTTCATTAGTTCATGGGAGAATCATATCCCTCTTCGAGTTTGCCTATAATAAAAAATTTAATATAGAAACTCAGATGGATCCTTTTTGGGGAATGTATAGTAGGACCTTAAGTTCACCCTTGTACAGGATATCGGTAGGTGGGTTATCCCAACAATGACTCATCTCATTCATTATTCTTTTGAGAAGTAATGGTGAAATAGGATGCATATAACTACTACTCAGTGTAAGGAGAAATCACAACCAGATCATTGTCGATGACATCTAGAGTTTAACATCAGAGATCTTTTTTTTCACTAGGTATCTCCTAGGATAGGGAATATGTAGTTACAGAAGCAAGGGAAAATCTATCCTCATTATGTAGATCTTTCTATGATTTTAGAGATATTCGGGAAGCTAACCTATCATTTTCTACTACCAAAAATGCATAATGTCTTGCACGTCATCCTCCATGTTCCATATATTCTATATTATCATGCCAAATAGTATCATAAATTTAATCTCAATTAAATGTAATTAGATGAGGGTGATACCTTTAAGAAGTATCCATTACGCATGGTCGACCAAGCCACGATGGTTTTCCAAGGTTGGTCTCCCTCTCTACTATGGGTGTTATCGTATCGTGGCTATGTCTATGATGTGCCTTTTGAGAGGGGGGTTGTTATATGTTATAAGTGGCATGAGTGTTTCTCATAAAGTGTCCTTAAAACCATATATGGTAAACCTAGGGTTTATTTCCCTTAAGGGGGATAATGTAGGAACCTGGTTTTCACTATGTTGTGGGTTGTTTAAATTTCAGTGTGTTTCATTATTTTAGACCTAATATATATTCTTAATTATTTTTAAATGTTCATAGTGGTTTATAGGGATTATTCATAGCCTAAAACCCATATTCTTGTCGAAACTATCCATATCACAATGTTAGTGTATAGTTTTCTATATTGTACTACGTAACCATGATGATGGTCCAATTTTGAGTAGAACCATATCACACAGTTTAAAAATGGATTCCCTAATCGTGTGTCCTAACTTATAAAGTTCCCATTTTTCTCAAGTACATATGCATTTTTTCATGAATGGTTTGTCAAACCATGAGACAAAACCATGAACAATATATTATCTTGGTAAAATTTCTAGTTTTTCCTTCAATGATCTAATTAGCCTCCTCATTCCTCAAAATCAAAATTCAAACAGGATTGACATTTTTTTCTTACATTTTTGGAGCAGGTTGAAGACTAATATATGGATTGAACGATATCCATATTTTGTGATCAAATAGAGAATCTATTCATCAACTTGTATGTGAAACAATAAGCACTTGAGTCCTTTTTATCCATTCATCTCCTCTCTTTCTCTCACCCTAGTTATCGTGGACTGATCATTTTTTTCTCTTTTATTAGATATAGTCTATTATAATATGAATTAGAGGCCAATTTCAGAGGATAAGGATCATAAAAACCTATGTTTTTTGGTCAATAAATCATTCCTCTTATTCGTTGATTTTTAAATTTGTTGTGTTGGGCCCACCAATTTCATCATTTTCCAACAATTGGATTATATTTCATGATTTTAGTAGTTAGAACTATATGGTTATGATATTCCAAAAATACGCGAATAGTTGTTTTTGGTTATTACCACAACTACATCCATCCAATGAATGATATTATTTTATAACTATTGTTTTGGGTTTAGAAACATTTGACCCACACTTCGGGTGTTCCCTGGATTGACTTGTCTAAGGGTAAATTTTTCTTTATAAAATGGTATGTTTATTATTTGAATTTAATAATGGAATTCACTTTGTATGATCACCACATGACCTTCTTAATGTAACTACATCATTTTGACAATTAAACGTGAAATTGAAATTTAATATATACTAGGAATATGTCTTGTCCTTAAATTTATATTAATTACACGGTTTCATGTATGTAGAACCACATATCATATTGATGTAAGGTGGAAGAGAAAACCATAATTATTGAATATTCAGTGTTTAATAATGTTTTCATGAAACCTAGACTTGTCACACTAATGAAAGTAAATGGGTTGAACCTTATGAATTATTGAAGACTTATTTATAAAAATATGTGTTTCCAAAATTCAAACTCCCATGTATTCTATAGTGAATGACTTATGCACTCAAAAATTCCATTCTGAATTCATGTATATGGATTTCTTAGGATGAGACCATCCTAGAACCCAATCTTCATGTAACATTGGATGCTTTCTACGATACCATTGGATCCCTCTTGTAGTTCTACAAAATACCTCAGATACATTACTTGGATTCATTATTGAAAAGTGGGTTCCATGGTTGACGAACATCATTCCAAGCCTTTTCTTGCCCCACATAACCATGGATTAAGTACATAGACTCAGTAGGTGTCTAATTTATCACTGAAATGGGCAATGTTCCTATGATTTCACTCTTACACTTAGAGATGGTACATTTATAATGTAGTTGGGGACCCTCGAAGTCAACATTTTGTTGGTTATTACCTATGAAATTTGTTATTACTCATCAGTACAAGTTTCCTTGCTACAACATGGAACCTTCACTATTATTTATATATGATTTATTTTTTTACGGTTAACAATAAAATAATGATTTTGTTACATGTTCAGACTCCACTTGAGGGATAATGTAGGTACTTTTGTATTTAGTTACATTGTACTTATTTAATTTATGTATATTCATGCTTTCACAATATAATATTCTATTACATGGGTTATATGTTATAGAAACTGTTTGTGGTGGACCATTGAGATTTATATCAAACACTCTATGGGTGTCATTTGGTACCTGATGTAGATTACATGAATGCATGTTTTGATAATGGGAAGCATAAGCGTTCGAAAACATGATTGCTTATTATATAAGGTGAGTCATGATAAGAGAAGACTGAGTTGGATCTCGAGATTCTTGAACTAGTATTTTGATTAATTTTTTTACTTTTTTGGAACATGTTATGCCTACAACCTTGTATCAATGTTTTCTAATTTTTTAGTGATATGACATAACGTCATAATTTGTTGAATGTTTCTATAGTTATTTCAGTTACTGTTATTATTTTTCCTATTTCTGATGTACCTTACGTTTACTTATATATCTACTTCTATTTTCCTATGTATTTTTATCCACAGAGAAACACTCTATTAATGATCTTGTAGTGTCTACCTATACATTCCATATGCCCTCATTGCTAGTCCATAGTCTCTATTATTATGGTAGATGCGGTTGAGTCCATTTGGGAAACTTTACAATATCAATGTCAGGGGATGGATGAGGCCATCATATGAAACGCTTCCATTAAAAAAAATCCCCTTTTATAGGGGTAAATGATAAGATTATTTACCTTATTTAAAAGGATTGGATTCTAATCGTTTTGGATGTTCATAATGAAAAAAAAATTATTAAATTACTTATATATAAATTAGGACTACGTTTTAGTTTTTAATAATTCATTATATAATAATTTATGCATATTAGATAACATGTCGTAATTTTTTTTTAAGAAGATAAAAAGATAAATAATGAATAAATATTCATACTAATATGAATATTATAATCTACTAGTTTTTCAGGCATTACAATTTCTTCATATTCTGTTCTTAGTGTAAGAGATTACATTGAAATTTGTCAAGAAGCAAAAAATAATGAGGTTTTCTAGAAATCATGTTAGTATATATTCTTATGGAAGATCATTTTCCTTGTGAAAAGTATTTTTTTTTAAAATATCGCAGTACATTTATTTCTAGGAATCAAATGATCCCTTAGATCATCAAGGATTTATGGCTTTATGATGTCAACTTTCTTCTAACCATGTTCTCTATCAGTTTCAATATGAACATAATTATTATTTTTAAATTAAATGTCCATGTTTTCACTTTCCACCAATGTTACCCAATGTGGAGCCAATGTTATGTGTTACATTATATAATCATTATATTTCAAAATTTTCCTTTTTAAAAGGAGTTTTAGATACATATTTATAATGTGGGTTTCTATTGAAAGATATTTCTTGTATTAAATAGTTGATTACCCAGATGAATCTCAAGGGAGAAATAATTTTTATGGGGGGTATAATGAGACACCCAATATTTTTAAGAAATTTATTTTATAAATATTTTTAATCCATTTATAGCATTCATTTCACGATACACGATGTTTAGCTTTCAGAACACACAACAATAGCTTAGGTTTCATTACATATAACACAGTTTTTCTACAACACATCATTCAATTATTATATTCATTTTAAAAATAATATTCTAAAGATTTTTTTAGAATTAAAAATATTAATATGATTACATAAATAATTAAAATATGGATTACATTGCTGTAATCCTAAAAAGGGGAAAATTTCCAAAAATCAATTTCAAATTGCTGAAATGTGTTTTATACCAATATCAATCAATCAAATTTTTTAAAAAATATTAATTAAATATATGTATAATATATCGACTCTAATTTTTATTATTAATCCTATAAATTTTCTAGATGTTATATAGGAAAAGAAATACAATTTTAGGCATAAAAGATATATTTGTATAAAAAAGACAGTTTTTACCATTTTTAATGGCATACTTGTTTCAAATATTGTTTTTGAAAAATTTATAAATTATATTTTAAAAAATAAACTTCTTATTTGAAATTGTGATATCAAACTTTTCTTTGGATGATTTTTTTGTATTTATTGATACAAATTATGTTTTGATGAACAACGAAGAATAGTGAATTTTAATTGAAAATTGATTTTTCATAAAAATAGATTATAGTGTTATGATATATATTTAATTAATTATAATTTATAAATAATATAATTTATTTATGAATTAATCGCAAATAGATTATTTGAATTAATTTTACATTGAATATATTAATTCAAATGAATCATAATTTTCAACCTCTTTAAAAACCCATTATTCAGTCCTGTCTACATGATTTAAATTTAATTAATTTCAAAAATTTATTTTAATTTCATATAGGAAGATAAATCTATATTTTTAATTATTAGGTAAAATTTAATTAATTTTTTCCCTTTTAATTTTGGAAAATATTAATAGAAACTATAGTAATTTTCATTACCACTATTAAGGAATAATAAAGAAATTAATAGTAAAAATAATATTATAAATACAAAAAAAATTATCATTTGAATTTAATAAAATTTATAATAAGATGGTAATTTTAAATTAAACAAATGAGGATATAAATTAAATTATTTAATGGAGACTTGTCTATGAAAATGCCATTGATATTTTTAAAATAAAAGGGAAAGACAAATTGTCACTCCCGTAAGATTAATATGTTTAGTATTTATAACATATGTTTAAATAGAAGATATTCCAGTTTATATTTATTCATCATAAATATATGTTTATTATATATATTTTCGGATTTTCTTGAGTTTTTTTTGTTAAAAAAATTATCTTATATAATAAAATAATATTGACAAAATAATTATCAATTTAATGAAACTATTGATTAAATGATATTATAAATATTAAATGATATATAATTTTAATTAATTAAGGTAATCCAAAAAATTTATAGGTTAATATTTCAAGATGGGGGTTTATTAAATTAATTGGTTCAAATTAATATTTATGTATTGATTTTATTTATTTCAATGCAATGAATAATGATAAAATTGGCATAAATGATATTTTTGAAACTAATATTTTATTAAATTTGTTAAAACTAATAAAAATACTATGTATGGACAAAATATATATATTATACATTAAAATATCATTAATTGGATATTTATTTTTGAATTTATGACTTAGAAGTCAAAATATACACTTTATGATATTGAAAATGGTATTATCCTAGTTAAAATTAAAATATTTTAGTGAATGGATAATATTCACAATAAGGTTTAAATTTACAAAAACAATTTTTTAAAATATATTAGTTTATCAAAATATTTCTCTATCCCTCATTATATTTTAATAACATTACACTTAGAGATATTTGGATTTACGTTTAATTTATTATAAATTATTATTTTGGGAAATTCCAAAAGATCCCCTGACATTCATTAAAATGTGACGCATCCTCACTCATCACATGACACAAAACATGTGCCATCTAGATCCACCATACATAGAAAATTTATATTATAAAATATCATAGAAACATTATATTGTTGATTTAATTGAAAAATAACAAAATTTAGAGTACTTTAGATGATATTTATGAATCCATTTCGAAGAATAGGTAATCACTCTTACCTATCACTCCCTTTCTATAATCATCTATATATCATCAAATTATATAAAATATATCAGAAAATAATAAATTAATCATCCTAAATATTCTTAAGTTTTATTATGATTATGAAAACAAACTTATTCATCCCCATTCTCATCAAATAAGAATTGAAATAATCCCTCGTCTATACATATATCTTATTATCTCCACGTAGAAAAAAATTAATTTCCCATCACTATATAATAAGTGTGGGAGTTATGATAGGTTTATTGATTCTATATTATATTTATGAAATAATTATACTTCTTTTATGATAGTATCATTTCTTCTTTTTTACCTCGTAATCTATTGGGAAATGATAGGGTCGTTTGTGCTAACGTATGTCTTACGATCTCCACTAAATGATGTGATTCATTTTTCATACATATTCCACATGGTTGTTAATAAGGACTAATTTTATGGATATATATGTTATATATAACATTGTAATAATTATTTAATGAAAATATATCATAAAAATTATTTATTTTAATCTGTCAAGAAAATGAAGACAACGTTCATGTGTAAGTAAAACCCACCATCTCCATGAACAGTTTATTTTATATTCAACCTTTAACTTTTATAGATATTAATAAATACATATATAATGATTATATATGATATTTATATCCTTTTTATCATTTCGTATATGATTAAATTATTATCTATGTATGATTACAATGAATAATAAGAAAAAACAAGCACTACATACAAAACCGTTATTATCAGAAGCATAACATAAATTTGGAATTGTTAATAAGTGTTTAATATAAAGTAATAACAAAATAATATATTCTATTAAGTATAAAGAAATTATTATTTTTTAGATTTATAATAAACATATATTAATTATACAATATTTTTTTACAAGTATGAATGAGGTCAATAAATAACGTTAGAGATTTTGGTCTCACATTTTTTTCTGTTGGACATATTCCTTATACACTACCTATTTCTTCAGTGTGGTATATATATTGATCATGAATGTATTTAACATGCATTATTATAAAAATTATTTTATTTCAATAAGCATAAAATATTTTCCTTTTAATTGGGAAAATTATTCTATATATTATAACATTTAAAGGTTTATTTCAAAATCTCATCATCATTCAGGATTTTTTAGATTTAAATATCCATTGGGGAATATTTATCATCCATGTCCATGAAATGGGAAATTTTTTTATTTTTTTTTATTATTTTAAAAATAATTATTAAAATTTATTTTTACCAATGTTTTAATTTTACTGAATGGTTTGAGAGGAATATTTTTTGTCATTTTCCAAATGAGCTAGTTTGTGTGTTTTTTAGAAAAAGTAAGATAATAATGATGTTTTAACATATACACCATGAAAGGATTATTACACATACATGAAAATATAATTCTTTCAAGAATTAATTATAATAATATAATTTAATTTTCATAACAAAAATTCCATTCAAATTAATTATATATTTAGAAAAAAAATATTTCATAATAGAAATGATATTTTCTTCCTAAATTATTTTAAGTGATGATTCAAAAAATCATTTTTAATCTATGATGAAATTATATAATGTAACCTATTTATTATTTTGGATATGGACCAATTGTAACATTATAATACTTTCTCTTAGTTCCTAATGTATATGATAGAATGATATATATGAAGCCTATTTTTATACAAGGATTTAATTTATGATGAGGTGTTTAGGAAACATATTTCTTAACCCAAGTTATGATGTGAGGAATTATTTATGGTCATGTGGAACATATATGTATAGTATTCATTATGTGGTTAGTGTTACATGTTTCCCCCTATGATGTATTATGTAAGGAATTATATATTATGATGTAGTTATGGTAAACTAGTTGATGTTCTTGATAAATGATGAGAAACAAGTGGATGTGATTGATCTGTAATGGGAAAAATGTCAATGTTCTTGATCCATTAAGATAAATCGGTGATAAGGCATCATTTATGAGCCTTCGTAGTTTAAATTGTAATATCGAAAACAAATTCTATACTTTTGATGATGCCATAGAAATATATGACTCAAAAATATGATTAAAGAATGAGTTATGATGATGTTTCATTATAATAGTTCTTGATAATGTTGTATGCCATAATTCATGTTTATGATCCATTACATGTTGGGTATGAAATTTTAATGTTATATTCATGATCACATACCCATATTTCTTATTATATGATTTCATATGATAATAAATTGATGTATTCATTGTTTACCCTTACTTTGAATCTGAGCTGACCCCTTTTCTTATATATCAAATCCATATTTTATAAATAATTATTAAGTAGAAGTATGGTAGGGAATGTTCATTTTTGGAGATGATGATGATATTTCATCAAATTATAAGAATATGTTTCATGATTCAAAATTAACTAAACTATAATGGTATTTGAGTTTTTGTTTGTGTAATATATTGAATAATCTTCTAAAAAGAGTTATTATCAATTTATAAAAATCATGGGTCTTTATTCTATATGGGAAATTTGGGTCCCAAATGAGGATGAGAAAATATATTAATATCTAGATGTATTGGAAGACCAAGCACACTATCATGGTGTTTGATGATATGTAGGGGAATTCAAAACAACTTATTGATCAATGATTGGAAGATCAATTTCACTTGGTAGTGTTCAAGTAAAACAATGACTATCACTATACTGATTTCATGGAACCCTATGGGTTCCTATATGGGAGACCCTATATTTCACTATTGATCCCAAAATTGATTAGTGTGACATCTATTTAAGACCAAAATTTGGGGTATGTGATGATACATAAGGTCTTGGTAATCAGTGATTGGATGAGAATGGTCCAGAGTATGCATAAATCTTACATAAATAACTATCTAGGACATTGGAGTTTTAGTAGGGAGACCATGTATTCCTATGAGTTTGATATTATCTAGATTATGGATGATTTTTAGGGATGAAATTGATACCTAAGGTTCATTATTCCATTTAATATCATGAAGATTGTTTCTTGTATTAGATACCACAATAACATACCCCCACACTGGAGCACGTTCATGACATCTTCCTCGTGTCCCAGCTGAAGAGATATGTGCATGCCCCCTTGCATGACATCTTCTTGGGAAAATAGAACACGGAGGATGTAACCACGATCACAAATCACCTATTTTTTTATCATGGATTGATATAAGAGGAAACATCATTGTTGGAACCTCACCTTGGTTGTCATGTTGTTGTAGTATGAGAAAGTGCTTGACTATTCCTAGGAGTAAGAGAGGTATATCCATACTCTGTATCCTGAATTTTTTTTAGTTTTTATTCTAAAGGTAAAGATTACGAAGGATCGAATGATCAAGATACCCATTGTTTTCCTCGAAATACTATGAAATATTTATGTAAATATTTTCAGAGCGAGGTGCTAAGTTGGATTGTGATTATGAGGCCTTCTATGCACAAAATTCATTTTATTGAAATATTAAATATAAATTATATTACACTCATCTAGTATCTTTATAAAATTTATAACTCTTCAATGAAATCAAATATCATCTATCTGAGACCACATATGATTCTATAATGCATTGTTTAACCAATGAATGACCTAAAATAAGTCATCATGGGGCATTCAGATATTTCTCATGTTAGATGAACATTTATTGAATTAATGAAATGTTTAATTTATTTAATTTAATTATATGTAGTGATTAAAATTTAATTTATGAATATTATCATGTATATATCTACTGGGTTATCCTAAAAACCCTAGATCCTTCAATAGATTTTACTCCATTCCTTATATTGGTATAATCCCCTTGGACAACGATTAACCTCTTGATTAAAGATGTCCAGTGAAAAATGAACACTGTTAATTTATTCGATCATTGGTGGGAATAGTATTCGATGTCGAGCGTTCCAATATCTTTTTTTGATATATTAATTTTTAGATTATCCCCTATTGTATTAAATTTAATGAGCATATCAATCCCCTCTATTGATCTGCATCAATTTTGAATTTTACATGTGCATTTCTAATGTAATTCATTCGTTTTGTCTTTTCTTTTCTAACATGGGTATCCAAGTTCTTGATTTTTTGAAAAAACAATGCTTCGAAATGATTGATATTTTTTTTATCTCCCCATAAATATCATCATGATCATCACTATATGGACTCCGTGGTCCTGGATCGAGGTTTCCGAGTGGTATTTTGACTGATCATACCACATGGTCCCTGAAACATTCATGTGAGAGGGAAGAATAAAAAAATCATTGTATTACCTTGGTCGTTTATGTCCTGTGGAATATTTTTTTATTTATTATAATATCAATAACTATTGACAGATGAATCTAGGGTGTGAAGTAAGTAAAACGAAACCCCATGACACAATAGGTTCTTTTTTCACATCATTGAATGGATTTAAACAAAACTCCACTTCTAGATCCACTATTTTGGGGAAGCAATGAGGCACGAATCAAAGTAAAAATAGAAGATCTAAAGCATAGATTTTGTATTTGAGAAATTGTGAAAACTTAACTAAATTCTATGTACCTTGATGAATACACCATTTGTAACCCATATGAGGTAGTGGATAGGGTTTTGGGAATATATAAGGATGTAACTAGGTGTAGACTCTATATATACCATGTACCTTTTTTCAAGGTGGACAAGTCTTATGGTGGAGCATAAGGCTAGGAACATTCCATGTTCAATAGTAAATATAAATGTCTAGATACACGGGATGAACCACATTTTAAGAGACATATAAAGTACTAATATAAATGAACATGAGATTAAATCCCCAAACATAACCAAACCCAGGTGTGATACCCCAAGTGGCATGGCCAAATAGTGTAGATCCCCTACAGGCCATGTATCTCTATAATGTTGGTGTTACATGAACCATAAAGAACAAGACTTGGAGAACTAGAGGCATTATACTCCATTTGTGTCCCCACACATGTTGTGAATCACATGGCTCCTTTTGAGGAAAATTTAGCCATCTATATCTCATTCATTTTAACATTGATTTTGTCCGGTTATTATCATATTATGAGTTTTTTCCATGTAGAATGTGATGGTGCCCTCCATTGTGGATTTTAGAATATGATGTATAATTTTATAGGAACAATTCTCATTAATAAAAAAAATGGTAGTGATCAAATAGGATCACTAAAATCTTCCCATACAGTGGAATCCCCTACCATCTAGGTCACATGTCATCGGCTTACCTAGTAGAACGACATTATCAGAAAATGGAATATGATCTTAACCTATATATTAGAATCCCACACAATAAAGATGGATATAGGTCCTTGACTATCCTATTATAACCCCCATATCAGGTAGGGTATGGGTCCGCGTGAGACTCGAGTGAAACCCCCCATTTGTTTGGTTGATGGTACACTATAGATATATATACAGTGGAGACCCTATTAGATATGTCATGGATCCTTGTTAAATAGTACTAGAACCACCCGAATGCATTAATGTGAGGGTCCTCTATGAATTATAATAGTGTATAGAGCCATGATGCACTAGTGTGTGTCATCTACTTGGGTGTTGAGCCCCCATAACTGTGTGGCATAGTATCGAGGGGTTGGCCTTCCCATAATCAATTTTGGGAAGATTTGTGTGATGACTGTAATTGTTGATCAACTTCTGGATCTGTTTTAGATTATTTTGGTGGGATATGGTACGAGACATAGATCCCTTTAATATATCAACTGATATTATTTTGGATATGAATATATAAATTCATATCTGAATCCATACCTTTGAATTTGGTTACTCTTTTTCTAGTGTCTAAGAATACATGTGAGGTATGTCACGTACATCAGGGTTTTGATTATCAATGTTGGATGTGGTTACTCATCTAATATAGGTTGAAATGACTTGATGTGTAGTCCAGCTAATCCCCGTGTTAAGCCCCTGGAATTTAGATGTTGTTACTCTTTCTATTTATTTGCATTGAGATGCATTCTCTAAACTGTCTACCATCATTATACTCTTATTATATCTTTTACTACTCCTCCTCTCAACATTCATATAATCCTACGTGGTATGTATAATATCACCCCTACATGGAATTTTCACGAATGTGTTATGTCTTATATAGATGATAGATATTTAAAAAGTGATTACATAGAAGATTAAGGATACCTATTTATTGAGATCATGTATGGTGGTCGCTGCATAAGGATCAAGAGTTGGGTTATCTATGTTTTTGACATTCCATTTTTTTAGTTTGGAATATAATTCTTGTTAGGAATTTATTTTACAACATTATTTTTTACTTTTCGCTATTATACTCATACAGACTATAGATATTTTACATGCATGGTCCTTACATAGGATTTTTTCAGTTATTAGTAATACTACTCTTCAGTTATGAGTCAAAATATTTTTCTGTGTGCATACATTTACATAGAAAACAAATCCATGTGTTATTTATTCATTCAAAGCATATCGCTAGCCCTTATCCAATGGATGTGGGCTTGGTATAGTTGCTACTCGATCCCTGGTTAGTGTAGGGTAATGAAAATAAGTAAATATTTTTATATTCCAAGGAGGGTGTTGGTCAATTATATGATATGTATCTAAGAATTTACATAAGTATCCTATGAAAAAATTTATACTATATAATTTTATAGTTTCTGTTTTATGTTGGGGATATATTTTATTTTTTAAATTTTTCGGCATTATTGTTTTGGTTTTAATTTAAACTATATGTAGTTAATTAGAGGTTTTTATTTACTTATAGGATTATTGGGAGTGCTTCTTCCAAAAAAAATCTATACAGTTAGTTATAGTAACTGATCTATGAATTAATAGGGGATGTGTTTACATATCAAATTCATCATTATTGTCATCCTAGGAGGGGTTTCCTATGGGAGAAAAATGTGACATTTCGTGCCAAACCTATATTGATGAGGATATATGATACATAGGGAAAATTATTAAAGTAATTTTCTCTAAAGAAACATATGTGTATTCTATTAATAGTTTTAAATAAAATTATATTAATGTTTAAAAAATATGCACTGATAATATTAAGATAGGATAAAAATGACTGGTTAGTATTGTTTCTATTGGAAGATATAATTTTTATCAAATTTATGGATACCCTATAGGCTGATACAATATCTTGAAATATTGTTGCTGGATATCTATAACACCAAGATTACACATTCTTGGATACTTATTCTTATATTATTTTGATACATTATATGAAGACTTTTAATTAAACTTTTTCATGGGATTCATTTGGATATGTATAAATTTAGATGGAATTAAGATTTGGATAGTAACATAACATAGGATTTTTTTTAAATAGTTACACATTAATATGGTTTGAAAATGTTGATGGTTTTAAGGAATATGATTCTAATGAAAATAATTACAACCTTTTATTAAAATTGAGAAAAAATAGAATAATTTATTTAGGATAAATGAAATTTAATAATTCTTTATTTTATATTCCTCTAAAAGTAAACACTTTTGTAAAAAAAAGACCATTCAACTGAGTATGTTATACGAAAAAAATGGTTACCCAAAATTATCTCATGTATGGATAGAATGTAATGAGGTGATTCAATGATTTATGGACCTCATTTTTTTTGTTTCATTCATCTTAATATTATCATGGTAATTAATTGTAAGGATAACAAATGAATTTAATAAAATTTCTCTATATAATGTATATGAATAAATGTTAACTATTAAATTTCCCAAGATTAATATATGAAATGGATAAAAATATTTCCTTCCAAAATATCATTCTGCTAATAGAAAATCTAAAGTGGATTTTTTATGACGGATATTATGGATCTTTTGTCATGAATATATATGATTTAATTTAAATAAAGAGAATTGATTTAGTGGGAGGTAGTTTAAATTTCCTCATTTCATTATTCTAAAACATGATAATTAACTTTTAAAAACATCAATTTTATATTAAGATAATTATCCACAATGAACAATCATTTAATATCAATTATATATATTGTATAAAATTAATGATTGGATTTTTTTCAACTTATATTGAAATGTAAGAATAATTCTAGATTATGATTATAATTATATATATTAATGTATCCTTGTATAGTATATCCAAATAATGGTGTTATTAAAAACATAACTCTTAGTGATATTGAGAGGTATAAAATAATCATCCAATGCTTTCAAAGGAATTTGATGAATGATTTTAAAATGTAGAATTATATTCAACTAATATAATAAATATGATTATGTATAGAAACATTATCATGTGTGACTAGATATTTTCATTCATGATGGGTCTATTATATCAAACTAGGATTTACATACTTTGATATTAAAAATTTTGGATAAATATTCATTATATAAAAATAATACAATCTTATGAGCCATAATAGTTTATTGTATTCGGAAAAATAGAAGTAAAATCATATATCATTGTGAAATATCTTAAAAATATCCCATAATGATATCCACCTTTTTTACTTATACCTAAAATTATTATTCAGAACCAGGGGAAGTGAAATATATGAAACGGGTGTGATAAAATTCCCATTAAGGGTAAACAAGGGATATATGTATGCATAATTAAGAGTATAAGGGTATGAGAACATGATTGTGAAAATAGATGATCACAACATACATATAAAATATCAGACATGGGAATCATGTCATAAATATTGGCAGTTAGTAAGACATGATTTATGAAGAAACTAATAACTTATGTTTACAATACATAACATATTCATAAAACATGGAATTTTGGATGACACAAAAGAATAAAATATTTTTTCCATAGTATCCAAGGAATTACTTACAAGATAATATTATAAGTATGAGATCCAAACCCATACCATCATGGTAGTCATGGTTCACTACCATGGCCAACAATGTAGAATGTGTTCACTCTCCACACCATCTTGTTAGTCATGGTTAACTCTAATGCCCTATTAGTAGTACGAGTTTACTCCTCATACCATCTGGGTAGTCATTGATCAGATCGATGCCCATCATAGTATTTAGGGTTAATTCCAAAGACGATCATAATCTATATCATGATATATGAATTTTTAACCAATGGATTGGGGGATATATAGGTCCCACCACTCTCATAATGAAATCATAAATTCTTATGGAAAAATATCTTAAATAATCATATCCTAACCCATGAAATGAAATTAGTATTATAAAATTGATATATAATAATAACCTTTGAAAAATTATATGGTTCATAATAATTTAATCACAAACAAAATCCCTAAAAATAATGTTTCAAAAACATATAACCAACAAATGAGAAACATGACTCATAAAGACTGGGACATTAAACATAACCCATTTATTGAAATAATATGAATATAACATTTATATAAATTCATAAAATGAAAAACATATAATAAAATAATACCATCACAGATGGAAAATAATTTTACATAATAATTCTAAATCATTTGAGTAAAATATTATTTCTTCTATTAAAAGGCTTTAATAGATAAATAATTATCCACGAAAATTCCTTGACAATATATATAAAAGACATGAAATCTTTTTGAAATCTTTTTTCCAAAAAATATATTTAATATAGTATTAAAAACATTTTGATGTCCTTTTATATTTTAGAACACATTAATAAATTACTATGTAATATTTTATAATATTGTAAAAACATTTTAATTGAAAACATATGAATGAATCGTGAATTTATTTTTTTAAAATAGTGTTCAATGAAAATAATATGAAATCACAAAAATGAATCTTGAAATTCTTATAAAAACTACTTCTTTGAAAATTCATTTAAAACCTTTAAATATATATTGAAATTATTTTAAAACTACTTCATTGAAAATATGTGGAAAACATAAAAATTAATCATGATACATTTTTACAACCATTTCATTGATGTACTTTGAAAACATATTAATATGTCATGAAAGTGTTCTGAATAATTTTTATGACATAAATTTTTTTTTAGAATATTGTTCTGTAAATAAAATTGCAAAATAATGAATATAAATAATATTAAGATAAAATATTATTTTTAAAATAATAACTATTTAATATTGTAAAAAATCATTGAGGGAATGAAGATGGATAAATCTATAGATTTTATTTGAGGTGAAAAGAATATTCCATTTGAACTGTGAAATGTTTAGAAAAATCACTTATATAGAAATAGAAAAGAGGCTTCATTTGTAAAAATACTAAAATACTAAAAGGGAAAAAATGTATTGAAATTATCATAGGACATTAGTATAATATTCTTGAAAACCCTTTTCAAAAAATATGGTTTCTTATGAACACACATTTTTGACCGATTCACGTGTAAAGTTGGGATTCCACAAAACACATTATTAAAAATAATATGTACCAATGTATTAAAAAAATTTAACAATACATTAATATATTTTTAATAACCATATGATAGTAAACTTAATTAATATTCATGAGAGATATATCATATGATCTCATCAAAGGAATCATAAACATAAAAAATCTCGAAAAGCAGTGATAATGATAAAATAAATTCTTTATCACCTGGTAACAGGGGGTCATGCTATCCATGTACGAGAATGATATTTAATGAAGCTTGAAATATCATGAAAATAATAAGATTCATTATATAACTTCTAAACATGAGTGTCAAAGAAGTATAAATGAGGAAAAATATTTTTACTAATTTTGTAACTCGTGAAACATAAAATCCATGAAAGAATGATCATAAAATGGATATGTTAATAACCATAAATTTTATTATAAGATTCATATATTAAAATCATGGGATGTAAATAGACCAAAAAAATGAAAGTTTTTCAATCATAGAAAATATCTCATTAAAATTAAATGTGATATGAAATCCCCTAAACTTGTGTCTTAACTCAATTCGTACTCATCCAGGATTCTGGTATAATAAATATATCTTTATTGATTATATTTTAAAGAATAATATTCTTATACATATTAAAATATTTTTTATTATTATGACATTAAATTACCATCTAATTAAGGATCATATGTTATGATTTCACTTCTGTTAATATTCACTATGTTCATTACATGTGTCATAATTTGGTATATATTTGTACATTATACTTATATAATGATTTCCAAAATTTAAATAATCCTAAAAATATATCCTATATCTATTATATTTATTTTATAATAATCAATATCAAAATTAATTATAAAATGGAATACACCATTTTGGGTGATGGTAAGCCATATATACACAAAAATGATATTTCCATATTAATTGTCAAATTGATATAATGAATTAAATTTAAATACAATTTTGTGCGTATATATATATAACATTATAAAATTAGATTTATGAAAACATATATATTTTATATATTCACCAAAACCATCCTTAATACAATATATGTAGTTTATTATTGAATCACATCTCTTTGAGGGGGCGACCGTCCACTATTCCTCAAATGATATTATTGTATGAACACCGATGGAAAGTAATAAAAATATGTGTAAATATAATATACTATATATATAAATATATTTTCTATCATAATGTCTACAATTTTAGGTGGTGACGGAAAAATAATAAATCATTGTTTTGTTAGGTAGTAGTTTGTCCTACACAGAAACAGAATGTTCATTATCCATTAGATGGAGGTGTGTGTATGTGTTGGTACAAAACATAAAATAAAAAATCATAGTATAACTATGATATTTTTTCAAATTAGTGGAATAAATATTTTTGAGGTGTGGATAATGAAAATAAAAGAAAGGAATTGAGAGAAGATATTATCTCTTGATCGGGTAATTTCTTTTGTTTTGTTCCAAAAGACTTCATTTGATTTCATTCTATCCAAAACGAGGATTCATGGAGGAAAAAATGGATTTTGGGAAGTTTATTGGGTTGGTAAAATTAGAACATAATATTTATTAGAGGTATGAGGATGTGGGACTGGTGGTGTCTTTCTATATGGAAGGAAAATGACTCACATGGAATTTTTAGAACCATGTTTGGTGTACACATGTTCCTACAAAAAAGTCATAAAAAACAGAAAACTAAATAAAGAAATTTTTATTGATGATATATGGATAGAAAATGGGTTTAATATAACTTTATAGTACATTTGGGCCCGTAATATTATAATTTAGTCTCTAATTAGGCTTTATTTGGTCGTAATCACTGTGAATGATTTTAATAAAATTTCTTAATATTTTTTGTCAAAAACTAACATTTTATTATTATAAAATAAATATTATAATTTATAAAATTTTGATTTTTTTTCAAAATTCAAATCACATACTTGAAAAAAATTAATATTAATACTAATCTTGTATAGTAGACGAAATAATAGGGTTTTTAATGTAGAAAAATATTTAAATGTACATTAAGATATTATATTCAATTTCAAAGTAAAATTGATTTTGGTGAATTAAATTGAATTAATATATGAAATATTTATCTAATTTTACCTTAAATGAAATTTATAATAAATTTTAAAAGTAATAATTAATTACATAGAAAGGTAGTTTTTTGCTAAAAAGTTGTAATTTGCACTCTTCTTTAAAAAATGAGGTTTCTCCAAAAAAATACAAAAAATTAACCCAAATATAGTTTTAAAATTATGAATCATGAAATTAAGTTCATATTATCAAATTAAATTTCTCTATGTCTCTAAAATTAATTTAATATTTTTTCATAAAATGGCATTAAAAGTGGTGAATTCAAAAAAAAAACATATAAAAAAAGCACATTACCAAAAATATTATCAATTATTATCAATATGTTTTATTTATATAAATAATTATTAAATAAATTTTATCATTGGTTATTATTATTCATATTTCTACCTTTAACAGCTTAGTTATAACTATCTCATTTAAATAACAATAATAGAAAAATGATGTTTCGTAGTAACTCGATTTTCTTTATAATGTACGCCATGTTGATGTTCTGTGTGAAGGAAATGTTTGACATAGTTCATTAAATTAAATAATAGAAATTTTCATTTACTAGGTTAAAACAACTTGTTTACAATAATAATATTTCTTTTTATATTCAATTGGTTTTCATATTCATTTTTAATTAATTGGTAACCTATGAATTCATATTATATTGTACAATCATTATATTTTCATAAATTAGTTAATACTATTCATAACCTCTACTTTAACAATATCATTTGATCTAATTGTATTAACTAATAATATTTTATTAATATATTATTATTTGGTAAAACATGGTCTAGCGTGTTACATAATTCATCTATGAACTTCACTATTGCGTATAACACAAGTTAGCTTCCATCTTTCATGTAGAGTAGAATAAAGATTATGTTCTCTATAATGCATTATTTACATGGAATTGTATATAATTCCACAAAAACATAGTTATTAAATATAAAATGAACTCTCTTTAGCATAACATGAAATGAAATAAATCAGAAATGATAAATTAAATTGAAAAAAAATTCACAAAATCCTATGGTGTTAAAATTATACCCCCATAAAATTAATTTCCCCCTAAAATTTCATCTTTTTTATCAGTGGATTAATACCTAAAATGTTCAGTAATATAAACCAACATATAAATATTAATACTATCTATTAAATTAAGAATTTAATGTTTTAACCATAACATTTATCATAATTAACATAAAACTCGGTTTCCACATAAGAGAACATTAGTTTGGAGTAATGATTGAATATAGAAGAAAAATTTAAATATTTATAGGGATTGATTGAGGTAATCAATCAAAAAAAAGTGAATGATGAATGAAAATTTTAAGGCTTAAATTTCATATGTATGTGATGATTTAAATAGAAAATGGTTCTAAAAAATTACTATATTAATAAAAAACATTATCCTTTTTAATCGTTAATCTATCATTGATTACTTATTTTAAATATAAAAAATAAAACTATATTTTCTTTCTTTTTTTATGCAATTATCTGTTTCCAATTCATCCATTACGTTGTGAAATCGATGTCCATAAATTCAAATTTATTCTCAAAGCACTAAAATACACTATTAGTAGGTATTTTGGCCCATAAAAGAATAAAAATTACAAAACTTTTTCTATAAATGTTCTTAAAAATAAATATGATTAATAAATTAATATCTAAACATAATAAGTAATACTAACATTTAATGATAAATATTTATACATAAAAAAAATTATAAAATAACTACTACATAAATAGGCCATTGGTAGGTGTGACACCCATATCTTCTGTTGGTCATTGGTTTAAGACCATCTACGACCATGAGATATGATAATAACTTTAATTACTATAAATCATTTAGGAAATAAATGCATTATTCATTTTTCCAAAGTATACTATAAATTTTCCTTAAATATAAAAATGATTCAAACATCATCAATTATAGAATAACCCACCGATTAATAATACCTTACTTAGTTCCATGATAAATAGTATAGTCAAATTTTCTTATTCAAAATAGAATTATCAAAAAAAATTAATAAATTATGGGTAACCTCCCCTTATGTCAAAATATCACCTTGTCATTAAATCATGCCATCTGTCCATTAGTATGATTCAACATAAACTATATAATACGGAGGGAAAAACATAAGTATAACCAACTTTTTATATTTTATAATTTATTTAACTTAATTTTTGAATAAAAATTTATAAAATATTTGATTATTCCACATTAGCCTTATGAAATTAAAAATGCTACTTCATCCTATTACACAATTACTCATTCTATTTAAATTTCATATATAGTCTCATCATCATCAATAATGTAACGCTTTCCCACTCCACAGCTCTAACCCTTTTTAGGTGATTTCCTCTGGGGACATTGAGTTCCATAATGACCATTTTTTCCACCCATAAAACAATTAACCTTTTATGATTTCTTAGGGTGGCCAATATTATCATACATTTCGTTAACCAAAAACTTCATTTTTCCATTGTAGTAACATACATTGTGTGATTCCATTCCAATGTCAAAACATTTTCCTATTCATTTTATACATTCACTTATGTGATTCATTCCAAATTATTGACATAAAGGAAACCAAATCTTCTTTCCTCTATGGTCTTAATTTCCATAGTACATAGTTAACTCTTTTTAGTTATTCCTTGGTGATTCTGAGGGTTGGTTAATGTAAAAATTATAAATCATGTTCCTTGAAAACTAATTAGGCATTATCACAACATGTCTCACTCTAGTGATCATCTGACATGAATTGTATTCTGTGAATAATCCAGTATTTTCCACATTAATATAGTTCATTTGGGTTCCCTCCATTGACTTAAACTAGACGAATAGTGTGAAAATTGCTAATCATTGTTGAAAAACACATAGTAATGAAATGATTTACTTATAAAAGTTCTAAATCACGACACATTACATAATATAAAACACCCTATGTCCATACAAGTCTATTCATAAAATACATATATCTAAATACTTAATGATGGTTCATGATCTGTTTTTGAATTTCCAAAGCATATCCCCTGAGAGTGCCAAGTTAGATGTGTCGCAAAGCCTATTTTCATGTACCAGATTACCCCAAGTAAGGCCAAGAACATCTTGTTGGTGTTTCTACCCCAAAGAACAATCGTTCCAGAGCCACATCTAATGATTTTATTATGAAAAAATATTATTTCTAACAAACTAATCACTCTACGCATTATCAAATTTTTGTGACCTTTTCATATACATTGACTCATCCTTATACAAATCCTCAGAGAAATAATTATACATATCCTTATAAATATACATAGGGATCCCAATTTTTTCTCATCCTTTTTTTAAAATGAAAATAATAAATTTCCTTTGAAAACATCTATAACAACCCAGGTATAACATGAAATGATATTCAATAACTTTAGTAGAATATATAGTAGATTAAAATAATAATTAGAAGAGGGCCGTGATAGATTATTTTATTTAGAAATTTTGAAACAAAATGATCTATACTACTGAAATAAATTAAGCATCTCCGATAATGATTTCTACCTTTATAATTTATACGTAAAACCTTTATTCATTACCTGGGAAAATGAATCATATGAAATGGTTAAGATAAAATGCATAGCAATGGTAATCAAGGGAGATATATAATAATAATATTGAGCACATGGTTTTGAGGACATCATCATGAAAATATAAGATCATACCCTAAATATCAAAGATCATATTCCAGATTCGTGGAATAAATAATGGCAGTTCATAAGAAATTAAACATAAAAAAATAAAGAATATAAGCCACGATATCATATCATAAGAATAAAATATTTATTTTTGGTAGACATAATAAAATATAAAATTATTTCCATAGTAGCCAAAGAATTATAACCAATCCCATATTGGAATTATGGGGTCACTCCCCATACTATCATTGAATCCATTTTTACTCCCATACCATCTTAGTATCATATGTTTACTCATTATAAAATCATGGAAGTCATGGTTCCCTACCATAGAAATCATAGTTTCATGAGTTCTCTAATAATTCTATCTTTGTAGTCATGGTTCTCTCACACGGACATACAATTAGTAAATTTTTATTAGTGACACCATATTAGTCTATCTAATGAGATATAAATCATTACCCACATCGTTATAGGGGGGAAATATGTTCCACCCATCTGATAATGAAATCAAACATACTTATGAAAGATTATTATAAATAAACAATAATAACCAATGGAATGAAATTAGCATTATAAATATTTAATTTTACTATAACCTATGGAAAAAAATAGTTTTCATAATAATTTAATAATAAAAATCACCCATGAATAGAATATGGGTTTAAAAGAATATAACCATTTACTGGGAAATAGATTTTATAATCACAGTTACATTAAGCATAACACATTAATTGAAGGAATTTGAATGGAACACTTAGATCATTTTAAAAAATGGAAGGAGTATCACTTACAGATGTCATTATAGAAGGAAAATAATTATGAAACATATTTCAAAAACATTTCATAACAGATGTATCCATTATTATTTGAAGAAATATTTTTAATACATAAATCTATTTTACAAAAAAATATCATTAAAACAAATAAATAATAATCAAAATAATTTTGAAAATGTTTTTCGTAGAAAACATATAAAATATGATTTAAAAATTTTAATAAAAATTTTTCTTTGATTTTTTTTAAAACATATTAGAGAAGCTTGAAAATGTTTTGAAATCCATATTACTTTAAGACATATAAAATATTCTTGAAAATATTTAGAAAAACATTTCCTTATAAAATTGTATGAAACCCTAAAAATGAAGCATGAATCTTTTTAAAACACGTTATTCAAAAATATTTGGTAAATATATAAATAAATATTTATATAATTTCAAACACCATTTCTTTAAAAATAATCAGAAAATGAATAAATAAAAATAAAAAACATTTTAAATCCAATTTCATATAATGCACCTTGAAAATGATTAAATAATTCATAAAAACATTTTGAATACTTTTTAAATAACTAGAGGATAAAAAATTTCCTGAATTTTCTTGAGATATGGATAATATGATTTCATCAATGTAAGCATAAACATAAAAAATCATGAAAATTAATGATATTTTTACAATAAACTCTTATCACTTGATAATATATGATCGTACTTTACACGTAAAAGAAAAAAAACATGATTATTTAAATATCTTGAAAACAAGATGATTAATGATATAATAAGTAATAATGAAATATATAAGCCACTAAAAAAGTGTTTATGTAGATTAAAAAACATGAGTTTCAAAGAAGAAAAATTAAGAAAAATCATTTTTACTGATTTGGTAACATTTGAAACATAAACCCCATAAAATAAAGATTATATAATGGATATTTTCATACCCATTAATATATTTTAAATATATATATAATATATATATGGATATTTTATTCACCACAAAAAAGTATAGGGTGGCGAACATTGCATATATCTCATGGAAATTAAAAGGGATATGAAATCCCCTTACATCGTGTCATGAAATTTTTTGTACTCATATAGTATTTCTATATAATGAATATAATTTTATTATAAATATTTTACAGAATAATATTATTATCCATTATACCCAATATTGTATGATTATGACATTATATTAGCCACTTTTAGTGATCATTTTTTAAGGTTACCCTTCACGTAATATTTTCACTTTTTTGTATGGGTCGTAATTTTCTATATCATTGGTCTTTATATTAATATAATGACATAAAAAATATAAATAATGATATAAAGAAAATTCTTTATTTATTATATTTATATTATAATTATAAATATCATAAATATGTATGAAATTAAATTCACCGTATATAGAGGGGAGAATTTGTACATACGCTGGAACGTTGTTTCTGTTTTAATTATCGATTTAAAAGATAGAATGATAGAGATATATAATTATATATCTATAAATATTACAGAAGATTTATCATATCTTATATATCATATATATTCATTAAAACCATCCTTAATACAATCCATGTAGTGTATGAATGAATCATATAACCTTGAGTGGGTGGTTTTCGACACTTCCTCTAACGAAATTATAATAATAACACCGAATAAAATTTAAAATGATATTGATGGTAAAGAAATAATGAAATTTAATGAAATAGAAAATTTAATATTTTAAATATATAAATATTTTTTCCATCATAATTATAACCTTGGTAGGTTGTAATGAAAAAATGAACCATAATTATTTCTTGAGGTAGTAGTTCGCCGTACAGAGAAATAGTAGGATCGCTTCCCATTAGATGGAGGTGTGTATAATTATAGGTCAAAACCTAAGATTAAAAAAATATTATTATATTTAGGATTCTATTATTCTCATACAATGAAATAATAATGAGAGTTTATGGGGTGTAGAAGAAAAATAAATGAGAGGACTTGAGAGAAGATGTTACGTCTGGATCAGGTAACATTATTTGGTTTGTGGCAAAAGCATCCTTGCACTACCTTATGATCAGGGTAAGGCTTCGAGGAGGAAGATATGGATTTTGGAAGGTTTATTTTTCTGGGAATGTTAGAATTTAATAAGTTGGTGTGAGGATGTATAATTGTTAGTGGATTTTATAAAGAAGGAAAATGAATCACATTGAATGTTTAAAATCAAGTTAGGTGTACACATGTTATTACCAAAAAAAGTCATAAAAACAAAAAAAAATATAAATAAATAATTGAAGGTCTATGTCTGATCTATGGAAAACCAAATAGTTTGGTAATATAGACTATTTTGTTTGGCCCCTTATATTTATGTTTTACTATCCAAAAATTTTTAATCTGGCTTTAGTTATTGTGATTAATTTTAATCACGTTTACTATTAAATTTGGTTAAAAATTATCTTGGTATTATTGTAATCAAAATATAATACTGAATAAAATTTTGTATGTTGGTTATTTATTCAAATCAAATAACATGAAAAATTATGATTAATTATAATCCCATAAACCAAATAAAATTATGTGTTTTTAAGTAAAAATTGAGTTAAATTGTGTTAAGATTTTATATTAAATTTCATGGTTAAATTGATTTTAGTTGTCACGACCCGCCTTCACCAAAAGGAGGGAAGGGATAGCAGATTGCCAGGCCCTTCCTTCTTTAAGTTGAAGGAGAGATAATGACCCCTGAGACCTGCCTTCAATAGGTCCCGGAGTGGCGACTAGCACCAAGGGTATAGAAATTTCTCACAAATGGAAGGAATTACCCGTTTTTGTTTTATAAGATCGAGAGATGAGATGATGAAACTCAACAAAACCTAGGTAAAAGAAAAGTAAGGAAAAAAATAAACCATTCCCACATGCATGTTCCAAAAGTAAAGCCACAAGGTACAAATGGTGACTATAATGGTATGTACCAATGAGGAAAAGAAAAACAACAACTACAACTGCTCCAAAGGTCCGAGCTAGTAAGGTCCTGCATGATCCCTGAAGTCCTCCTGGAAACCTAAAAGTTGTTTTATATACGTAGGGTGAGCACACAAGTACGCTCAGTAGGGAAAACCAAAAACTCTCGTGCACAAGTGGGGGAACGTACTAAATTCTTGTGAGAAAAGAGTAAACCAAACACCTATCAAGGTAAACTATCCACCCCAGGCCTCACCAAGGCACACTCCCCAAATAACGCAAGTCAAGTAATATATATAATCAGAGAACATCAATGTTTGGGTACCCCGTGCCCCTTTCCCACTGGTTATTGAGACATCCTTTGCATCGGACCAATCCCGCCATTCTCACCGCAATCCCACTTCCACACCCGCCCGCACACACCTGGGCCACAACCACACACAGTCCCACTGCCGAAATCCCTCCCGCACACACCTGGGCCACAACTGTCAAACGTAACCACGCCTGCACACACCTAGGCCAGAACAAGCACCACCACGCTCGAAGACACCTGGGATAGAAAATCCACTACCACTCCCGAAGACACCTGGGCCTCATCCCGAAGACACTTGGGAAACCACCTACCGCACACACCTGGCCAACCACCACATCACCCCGCATGAAAGTTCTGGGGCTAATAATGGACCTCAGACCATCATAGCCTGCCCGAAGATACTTGGGATATCAGGGAAAGGGAGCAAAAAAGGAGCTAATAACTTTCCACCAAGAATAGTGTGGGGAAAAACACCCTCCCCATGAAATGGGTGTATTCGGAACTAAGTGCTCAACTTGGATGGGGCGCGAATAAGAAACACAAAAATAAAAGTATAGATATAAGTAACAATCACTCACCCAATGTCTAGGATTTTGTAACCAGCCTACAGAGCATAACACCACTACATCCTTTTCTCACGTCACGACTTTCGCTAACAAAACCAATTTGTCCCATTCTTGTTTCAAGATCAGTGATAATGTTTAATTAAGCACTACTGGGAAACTAGTAGTCATAGGCATAAGTCCAAGAAAGTAAACTGTAAAACATCAATTTAAACATTCTCTTGTAATGTTACAACAACAAGGAAAAAGTGAGATCCCCGAAGCACTGGAACCAAGGACAACCCGTGACACTACCATGTGTCACCTACCAAAAGATTTTTCATCAACAGAGGATCCCACCCGAGTTTGTGTTATAAACAAGTACCCAACCGGTCTTAAAACTCACAATCACCGAATCCATACCAACAGCAGATCTCATCCCCAATTTCAGACAACCACCGAGGGTATAAAGACAGGGGATCCCATCCCCTCCCACATCTCCATCAATCGGCCCGAAAAAGAAAACAACCAACTACCACCACCAACACAAGTCAGGGACATGCCGGTGTTTTCAGATTTAAATGATTTTAAACGTTCCATGATTTCAATTATATTTCGACCGGGGTTGGAACATAAGGGATTGATCCTGGTGCTATCAATTTATTCATCCAGATATAGGTGATTAACCAATTTAATTTTCACATCAGAAGTTTACAACCACAAACAATCCATTTAAAACATCAGCAGGGTTCATTAGTGCACAAACAACGACCACCAATGGCCTCGATTTTTAGAAGCAATAATCCAACACAACTCAACAAGATGGTTATAGAAGAAAGAACATCAAAATATAAGACATCATCAATGATCACAGCCCTGTCTTTCTTTATAGAATTCGTTCATTATATTTAATTAGGTCTGGCTTATCCAATCCTACAGAATCAAAAGTACACCCACCCCGCATGATACACAAAATAGAGAGGCAACGGAGAAATTCCCTACTGGTTGATAGGTGATCGGCATCTAGGCCGGGCACGGAATTTACGGATAATGATGCGCCCGATACACCAGAATCTGTTTGTAAAAATCCACGATCGAGGAATGAGAAACCACGGCTAACCCTTAGTTTATATGAGCCGGGGACGGTTGATGTGAAATCACGAAACCGCGTAAGGTGCGGGGGTCGTGGTTTGACCACGCAGCTCTACTCGTCACAAAAAGGGGTTGGGTGGTTTAATCCGAATCATGAATTGATTAAGTATTTAATTAAAATTGTTATGGGCGTTACTGGTCTTTAAAACATGCTTAAACGAGTCAGAATATGGTTTAAAACCCTTTTTGTGCAAAAGGAGTTCTACTGGAAATAACTCAAAAAGGCCGGGTGACACAGATCGGTCTCACTAATCGGTCTCATCGATCGGTCTCACCGATATGCAACTCCTTTAGGACCCGGATTTTGGAAAAGGGAAAGACAAAGAGAGTCTGGGTCATCACATGAGATACCTCTCAAACTATTCTCGTCCTCGAGAATTCAAAATACCCAGAAGGGAAGGGAGTGTCCAAACAACCACCCCGAAAGATACCTATCAAAAGTGAACCTCGTCATCAAATAAGAACACCTTTCTGTCACGAACCAAGCAACATACCATGCCAAACTGCCCGGGCATGTGGGTTGGGGAGTCTCCTCCCCCATGTGAAGATATTATTGACTTTGGGCATCACTGACTCGCCCGCACGAGTTTAATCGCATCCACATTAATGTGTCTTGATTAGGGGTTGGGTTATCTCCTTCCCCATAGTCAGGTCTTTTCACACACAAGAAGAGGAAAGAAAACTAGTACATTTCATAGCCAAAAGACAAAATGTTCTACCACAACAGGTAAAATAAGGAACAAAACTTAAAACAACTCCGGGTGCTGGTTACGCATCTGTGCTTCCCTCTCCCATGTACTCTCCTCAAGCCCACCATGTCTCCACAAAAACGAACCAAGGGGATGGTTCTCCCATGAAGCACTTTCTCCTTGCGATCCTTAATCACCACTGGTCTCTCCACAAAGGTCATGTCTTCCTCGATGTCCAGATCACCCCAATCAAGGTCGTGTGAATCGTCGTGCAGATACCGACGGAGCTGGGAAACATGAAAGACACAATGTATCCTTAGTAGTGGCAATGGAAACGCTAGCTTTTAAGCCACTTCACCGACCCGCCGCAACACTTGGAAGGGTCCGATGAATCTTGGAGAAAGCTTACTCCCTTTGCAGAACCTCTACTGCCCACGCCGAGGGGAGACCTTCTAGAACACGTGGTCCCCAACCTCAAACTCCAAGGGCCTCCTCCCGGTATCCGCATATGGATTATGTTGGTCCTTGGCCGCCTTCATCCTTTCCCGTGTGAGGTGAACCTTCTCTGTCGTGTTCTGCACCACCTCCGGGCCAAGGATGCCTACCTCTCCTACTTCGGTCCAACACACAGGCGAACGACATGGCCTCCATTACAAAGCTACAAACGGGGCCATACTGATGGTAGAGTGGTAGCTATTATTGTAGGAAAACTATACCAGAGGCAGGTATCGCACCCATGATCCTCCGGAGTCCAGAACTCATGCCTGTAACATATCCTCCAATGTCTGGATGGTGCGCTCTGTTGGTCCATCTGTCTGGGGATGGAAGGAAGTGCTAAGGTGTAACTGGGTGCCAAATGAGTGCTGCAATCCTCTCCATACTTGTGAGGTAAACCGTGCATCCCTATCCGAGGCTATAGACCTCATAACTCCATGCAACCGCACCACCTCATCCACGTACTTTCGTTCCAAAGTGTCCACAGTACTCGACTCCCTGATTTCCAGAAAGTGAGCCGATTTCGTCAACCTATCCACTACCACCCATATGGAGTGATACCCTCCTTGGAACTTGGGGGGTCCCGTGACGAAATCCATCGATATGTCATCCCACTTCCACTCGGGGACTTAATGAGGCCGCAGTAGGCCGCCTGGAACATAGTGTTCAACCTTCACTTACTGACACACTAAGCACTTGGCCATAAACTCTGCCACCGCTTGCTGAACTCCGAGCCACCAAAACTGCCTCTTCAAACCCCGGTACATCATGGAAACTCTTGGGTGTATCTCCAGGGGTGAGTTGTGGAACTCACTGAGAACCTTTCCGCGCATCTCCTCTGGGACAAACAACCTTTTCTGGAAAGCATCCGGTTCTGACCATCCTCTGTACATCCTTCTGAATCATTTCCCTGGTCAAATTGGTCATGCATCACTTCGTACTCTAGGTCTCCCCACTGAGACTCCTTCACTTGCTGAAACAGGGATGACTGAACTATCATCTGCTACAGGCAGCCTCTGCCGCTATCCATCTTCGCGTTCAGGTGTATGGCATCCAACTCCTCCATCGCCTTCCAAGCGTCTGCCGACTCTCGGACCGCATCCTTCTGCGTCCTCCTGCTAAAGGAATCAGCCACCAAATTTCCATTTCCCTTAGTATATGAGATCTCAAAGTCGTAATCCTCAAGGAACTCCACCCATCTCCGCTGTCGCAAGTTTATATCCTGCTGGGAGAAGATATACCTCATGCTTTTGTGATCCGTGAAGGCCACAAAGCATTCCCCGATGAGGTAGTGCTGCCACAACCCTAGAGCAAAAACGACCGCTGGAAGCTCCAGGTCGTGGGTGGCGTAATTACGCTCATGGGAACGCAGCTTCCTGGACCCATAAGTGATTACCTCTTGTCTTTGGATCAACACGCATCCCAGACCCTATCCTGAGGCATCACAGAACACCTCATAAGCCGCCCCTTCTTCTAGTAATCTCAGCACTAGGGCACTAACCAACTTCTCCTTCAGATAGTTGAAGGCTGACTGGCACTGCTCACTCCATACGAAAGTATGGTCCTTCTTGGTCAGAGCCATCAAAGGGGCTGTTACTTGGGAGAAGTTGGGACTGAATCTCCGGTAGTAACCTACCAGCTCGAGGAATCTTCTAACTTTCGCCACATTCTTGGGTGCTGCCCAAGAAAAAAATACCTCAACCATTGATGGGTCGACCGCTACCCCCTCCTCAGACACTACATGACCAAGTAAGTGCACTTATCGTGTCCAGAAGATTAATTTTGACAACTTCCCATAGAGCTGGTGATGTCGGAGGACCTCCAAAACTTTCCTCAGGTGCTCTGCATGGTCCTCCTCTGATCTAGAGTAGACCAGGATGTCGTCGATGAACACAACTATGAACTGATTCAGGTACTCCCGGAAGATGGAGTTCATAAGACCCATAAACACAGCCGGGGCGTTCGTAACACCAAAGTGCATGACTACTAACTCGAAGTGTCTATACCTGCACCTGAACGCTATCTTCGGGATGTCGCTCTCTTTCACCCTCAACTGGTGGTACCCAGACATCAGCTCGATCATGGAGAACCATCCTTCCCCCTTCAGCTGGTTGAAAAGATCATCTATTCTCGGAAGAGGGTAGCGATTCTTGATTGTTACCTGATTCAGCCTCCTGTAGTCTATGCACAACCTAAGACCACCATCTTCCTTCTTTGGAAACAAGACCGGAGCACCCCACGGTGGCAGACTCGGTCAAACATAATCCCTCTTCATCAGATCGTCAATCTGTATCTGCAACTCCCGTAGCTCCGAAGGTGCCATCCGGTAAGGATAGATCAAGATTGGATGAGCTCCGGGCTGTAGGTTTATCCCGAACATGATATCACGTCGAGGGGGTAGAGTCGTCACCTCCTCAAGAAAGATGTCCATAAACTCACGGACGATCTCTGGAACTTCCACCATTTCATCATCTACTGATTCCACTGTCATCTCGGTCAACAAGGAGAGGAGGGGTTCCTCTCTCCTGTTTCCCTTCGGACTGCTCCGCTCGCCGATGAAGGTAACACGCCAGCTGCCCAAGTCTGAGACACCACCCTTCTTCGAAAACAGTCGATGACGACGCACACAGAAAATAACAAGTTGTTGCCTAGGATGACATCGTATGGCTGAATCTGTAGTAGAAGAAGATCAATAACCGACTTATGTGGCCCTAACATCAGTCTATATCCCCGAAAAACGAACAACAAGACGGTATGACCTATGACTGGTGTGATCCACACCAGGGGCACTAGAAGTGTCTCAGCATCTACACCCAAGGCATGGGCTAGACTGGGTGAAACAAAGGAGTGCAAAGCTCCGATATCGAACAAATCATAAGTAAGAGTTCTAAAAAAACTGATCGTACCTCGAACAACCTTTGGCCCTGCTGGAACTGCTGCCTCTGCGGCGTGAAACTCTCCACACCCAGCTCCCATGCCCCTCGGCTGTCAGCCACCTCCCTTACCACGCCCTGGTCGAGGTCCCTGTGGAGTGCCCTGAGGTCGGCCTCCTCCACCTATGTCTGCCCTCGGAGGAGCGGGAGCCCGCTGTCCCTACTGCTACTGCTAGAAAGGACTTGCTAGAAGCTGCTGCTGGGGAGGGTGCTGGGGATGACTTCCACTGCTGTACTGCACCTGGCCAGGACACTGACTCCGGAGATGCCCAGGGCTCCCATAGATGAAGCACCGCGGTCCCGGTACTGAAGGAAAAGGGCGAGGGCCGGGGGATCGAAACAGAAACTGCTGCAGCCTGCTCCCTGCAGGTCGGAACCTAGAGGGTCCGGAAACTAGAGGCCTGGTGCTGACGTCCTTCCCCTTCGATGGTCCTAGCTGGATCCCCTCTTGTGAAACTCCTCCTAGAGCATGCATCCTCTCCACCACTTCGTCTTTCTTCTGGACCTTCAAGTACGTCGAAAGGGTAAAGGGGGTAACAACATACTGGAGGGAGGGCCGGAGCGCCTCCTCCAAACGTCTTTCCCGAGACTCCTCGTCGGGATAGAGGTTCGGAGAAAAACGTAGGAGGTCCTTGAACTTGATCCCTAGCTCCCTCATGGACATACTCTCCTGCTAAAGGGAGAGTAATTCCTGCCTCTTTTCTGCCTTCATCGTCGAGGACAGTAATTCTGCCCAGAACTCCCTCTCGAAATCTGCCCAAGCCACCTCAGACTCTCTCCTCTCCCCCGGGTAAAGCATCCACCACTAACGTGCCGCTCCCTGCATCTGGATAACGGCCAGAGGAACCCAGTACTCAGTCGGGGCCCGAATCAGGCCGAAGGCTATAACTAGCTCCTCTAGCCAGCCTTCCGTCTTCATATCGGAGGTGCTTCCCTCATACTTCTCGAGGGCATCTCGCTGGAAGGCACGAAGAGTATTCTGCCACTGGTCATCCTCTTCCTCTCGATCAGCTCTCTACCGATCGGCCATGGTAGTCTCCGGGGCCTCGATCACCTGTACCACACATGGTCGCCTTCCAGTTGCCATAGCTGCAAGGTAAACAAGGAATGCCTAAGCCCAAGAAGTGCAGAATATCGTCTTCAAAACTTCTTAAAATTAAATTTATTCTTAATTCCCAAGACATCCCAGAAACACAAGAACACAGGTCATTATGATGTATGTACCGTTCCTAGGGTCTCTACCATGCAATCAGTGTGGTCTCACATGGTCGTTCGGTAGGTCCAGAGTCCTTGCATCGGATCACAGGGGGCCCTAAAATCCTGTGTCCTTGTCGGTCTTCCCTGGCCTAATTCACGCTCCAAGGTCACCCAACACTGTTTCCTTACCATCCCATGCAATCCTCACTATGCCTAACTCCAGACTCCATCCTATCTCTCAACCATCTCCTCCAATACCATTCTTTCATGACCCACCTTCACCAAAAGTAGGGAATGGTCAGCAGATTTCCAGGCCCTTCCTTCTTTATGTTGAAGGAGAGATAATGACCCCCGAGACCCGCATTCAATAAGGCCCAGAGTGGCGACTAGCACCAACGGTATAAAAATTTCTCACAAATGGAAGGCATTACCCCATTTTTTTATAAGATCACGAGATGAGATGATGAAACTCAAAAAAACCCCGGTAAAAGAAAAGTGAGGAAAAAAATAAACCATTCCCACATGCATGATCCAAAAGTAAAGCCACAAGGTACAAAAGGTGACTACATAGGTAAGTACCAAAGAGGAAAACAAAAACAACAACTGCAACTACTCCAAAGGTATGAGCTAGTAAGGTCCTCCGTGATCCCCGAAGTCCTCCTAGAAACCTAAAAGTAGTATTATATACGTAGGGTGAGCACACAAGTACGCTCAGTATGGAAAACCAAAGACTCCTGTGCACAAGTGGGGGAACGTACTAAAGTGCCGTGAGAAAAGAGTAAAAAAAACACCTATCAAGGTAAACTATCCACCCCAGGCCTCACCAAGGCACACTCCCCAAATAACACAAGTCAAGTAATATATATAATTAGAGAACATCGATGTTTGGGTACCCCGTGCCACTTTCCCACTGGTTATTGAGACGTCCTATGCATCAGACCAGTCCCACCATTCACACCACAGTCCCACTGCCACACCCGCCCGCACACACCTGGGCCACAACCACACGCAGTCCCACTGCCGAAATCCCGCCCGCACACACCTGGGCCACAACTGTCACACGTAACCACGCCTGCAAACACCTAGGCCAGAACAACCACCACCACGCCTGAAGACACATGGGATAGAAAATACACTTCCACGCCTGAAGACACCTGGGCCTCATACCGAAGACACTTGGGAAACCACCTTCCGCACACACCTATCCAACCACCACACCACCCCGACCGAAGGTTCTTGGGTTAATAATGGACCTCAGGCCATCACAGCCTGCCCGAAGATACTTGAGCTATCCGGGAAAGGGAGCAGAAAAAGAGCTAATAACCAGCCGCCAAGAATAGTGTTGGGAAAAACACCCTCCCCCATGAAATGGGGGTGTTCGGCACTAAGTGCTCAACTTGGGTGGGGTGAGAATATGAAACACAAAACTATAAGTATAGATATACGTAAAAAGCGCTCACCAAAAGTCTAGGATTTTCTAACCAGCCTACAAGGAACAACACCACTACATCCAAGTCCCAATTCACGACTTTCGCCAACAAAACCCATTTGTCCCATTTTTGTTTTATGTTCAGTGATAATGTTTAATTAAGCACTAATGGGAAACTAGTAGGCATAGGCATAAGTCCAGGAAAGTAATCAGTCAAACATCAATTTAAACATTATCTTGTAATGTTACAACAATAAGGAAAAAGTGAGATCCCTAATGCAATGGAACCAAGGAAAACCCGGGACACTACCCTGTGTCCCCTCCCAAAAGATTTTTCATCAACAGAGGATCCCACCCGAGTTTGTGATATAAACAAGTACCCACCCGGTCTTAAAACTCACAACCACCAAATCCATACCAATAGGGGATCCCATCCCCAATTTCACACAACCACCGAGGTTATAAAGACTGGGGATCCCATCCCATCCCACATCTCCAGCAATCAGCATGAAAAAGAAAAAAAACAACTACCAACACCAACACAAGTCAGGGACATGCCAGTATTTTCATATTTAAATGATTTTACACGTTCCATGATTTCAATTCTATTTCGTCCGGGGTTATCACATAAGGGGTTGATCCTGGTGCTTTCAATTTATTCAGCTAGATATACGTGATTAACCAATTTACTTTTCACAGCAGGAGTTTACAACCACAAAAATCCATTTAAAACATCAGAAGGGTTCATTAGTGCACAAACAACGACCACCAACGGCCTCGATTTTCAGAAGGAAAAAGCCAGAACAACTCAACAAGATGGTCATAGAAGAAACAACATCAAAATATAAGACAGCTTCAACGATCACATCCCCCTCTTTCTTTATAGAATTCTTTCATTATCTTTAATTAGGTCTGGTTTATCCAATCCTACAGAATCAAAAGCACGCCCACCCCACATGATACACAAAAGAGAGAGGCAAAGGAGAAATTCCCTACTTGTTGATAGGTGATCGGCGTCTAGGCTGGGCGCTGAACTTTACGAATAACGATGTGCCTGATACACCAGAAGCTGTTTGTGAAAAGCCACCATTGAGGAAAGGGAAACCACGGCTAACCCTTAGTTTATAAGAGCCGGGGACGGTTGAGGTGAAAACGTGAAACCGAGTAAGGCGCGAGGGTCATGGGTTGAACACGCGGCTCCACTCGTCACAAAAAGGGGTCGGGTGGTTTAAGCCGACTCATGAATTGATTATGTATTTAACTAAAACTCTTATGCATGTTACGGGTCTTTAAAACATGCTTAAACGAGTCAGAATAGGGTTTAAAACCCTATTTACGCAAAAGGAGTGCAACTGGAAACAACTCAACATGGTCGGGTGATGCCGATCGGTCTCACCGAGACGCCACTCCTTTTAGACCTGGATTTTGGCAAAGTAAAGGACCAAGAGAGTCTAGGTCATCACATTAGTAAACATAATTTTATTAATATATGTAATATTTATCTAATGTGACCTTAAAAAATTTATAATTCTATTTATTATTAACAATTAATTAAATAGAAATATTGTTTTTAAATTAAAAGCATTATTTTTTATTATTCTTAAAAAATTATACTTTTTGAGAAAAATCTAAAAATTGCACACAAAGATGATCTCTACAATCTAAATTCAAAAATGATTTTAAATTTTTGAAATTAAAATTTCTAAATTAGCCAGTAATTCATTTTATTATTTTTCACAAAAAATTATTAAAAGTGGTTTATTCGAGAAAACAATATTTTTAAACATAAAATGAATTTAACAAATATCATATATTTTATTATCAATAAAATTTATTTATATGATCAATTATGAATAATATTTTAGAATTTTTTTATTACTAATCATATTACTATGTTTTACTGTATTGGTTTAACTAACTCCTTTAAATCTCTATAATAATAAAATGATGTTTCATAGAAACTCCATATTGCATTTAACGTACTCCAAAACAATATTACATGTGAAAATAATTGTTGAATTAGTTTTTATCTAGAAATAAATTAAAATTTAACTTATTAAGGTAAAATATATTGGCAACCATAATAATATTTCCTTTTATATTTAGTTTGGTTTAATATTCATTAATAATTAATTAGTAACCTATGAATGCATATTATATTTTATAAACCATATATTTTAGTAAATTAGTTAATTATATTCATAACCTCTAATTTAACATCATGTATTTATCTTAGTATATTATATAACAATATTTTAATAATATATTGTTGTTCAATAATCCCTGATCTTGTGGGTTACAAAACTCATTGAGGAAAGCCATTATTGCATATAACTCAATACAACCTTGGTGTTATGTGTATATAAGGAAAAAATTTATGTTATGTGTAGTGAATGATTAACATATTATTGAATATAAAAAAATATTGACATAGTATTCACTATAAAATAGACTCTCTTTAGTGCATCATGGAATGAAAAATATCAAAAAAATTAGACTAATTTGATAAAAATCACAAAATCATTGGTTGTTACATCTATCAAGGAAATTATTTCAAATATTGATGTTATGAAAATTGAAATTTGGTAGGAAATATTTATTATATTTCATCAATGTGATGACACATGGTGAGTATGGCATTGCATATTCTAGCTCAGGTTCTTTTTTAAAATGTATGTTTAAAAAATTTCAAACCATTGGAAAAATATCTAGTTGATATCTTATAAATAATTCTTTAAAATAATTGTCCACATTAATTTAAAAGTAAATGAAGTTTTAGGAATATGGTAAATGTTATCTATATAATACTATTATCATTGATACAAGAGTAATTTTGATAAACTCTTTTTATATTCATTAACATATATTGGGGTTGTAGAAATGAATTCTTTCATATGAATGGTATATGATACTAGATTAAGAGATTATAATTTCTATGAGTATACATGTATTAATATTAAAATATTTAATTATTGGATAATTAAATTTAAAAAAAATTATTTCATAAAGGGTAGTTGATTCATGTTGTTAAATAAATAGAATAATTAAATATTATATTTTTCTTAGATAATTTTTTTTCCATCTTCATGTCATATATGATAAGGGAAGTTGTTCTTTAATAGAATATAACTATTTATAATATTTTGTTATGCATTTAATACACAATTTCATGTGAATATTAATGTATATTTATTATTCTTTATTAAAATCTAGTTTACATTTTTGAAAAATACGAAACAAAGGTATTTAATGGAAAATATATTTTTTTACATAAACATCTTGTTTTTATTATAGAATTTGTAGTAGTGATAAAAATTTTATAATTCCCATTTAATATGTAATATAAGAAATACATTTTTATTTTATTCAACTATGAAAAATTGAAATTATGTCTCTATCATGTTCTTATTTTGGCTCTACATGATAAATGATTTTTTATCAATGAATCATTTTTAATATAAACATATTTATTATTTTATTTCGTTATTATATTATAAAATAATCTCTAATGAGACGAATATTAATCAAATTATATTATTGGAAAGCCCAATAGTTAAATATTTTTGTTGTAATAAATTTAATTTTTCCTTTTTCTGATGTGGTTTATAAAATGTAATAAGATCATGAAACCAAAATGGAATTTTTAATTTTCCAAAAAACTTTCCCTCTTTGATATATCTTTAGATTTAATTCAAAATCACATACAATGTTTTTAGTTACAATGATAAGACATTAATATATATATTTCCTTCAACTACAGGAATATCTAAAAATGTATTTTACATAACTAAAAATAAGGCTGAATCAGAGAATCATCTTATGCTGTTTTGAAATAATTTTTCCATATTTTGAAAATTTAATTAAATATACTAGTCAAATTAAATATTTTATTGATTACAATTCAATTTATGGATATTTTATTTATTTATGTCTTCTTGACCAAAATTTAATTATATAATTTATATCTCTAAAAAATCCCTGATTATTTAGCATCATCTTTTTTCATAAGATGGTACACTATCCATCATCTCATTCATCTAAAACCTCATCCATTCAATTTATCTCTATAGAGACACTCTCTTACACATTCATATTTCTTCCTTCATTGATTAAACATTATATTTTTTACAATGGTAGATCATCCAAATCTAATGGTAGATATTCTAATTCTTTCACTATAACTATTTCAAAACACAATGATAGATCACTGTTTTAGGTGATACAAGAGTTCAATATTTTATGTGAAACAATAGTTTACTATTTTAGGTGAAATGGTATATAACTATTTTATGTTAAATGATAGAACAATTTTCTTCCCAAAATATATTATGTATAGTGGTAGATTGTTTCCAATAATAGAATAGTATTAATGATATATTAGTTCTAATGTTAGTTTATTTTTATCAATGGTAGTTTAAATTGTTTTAATATAATATATAGATCAATTAATGTCAATGGTAGTTTCTCTTCCTGCAACTAGAGATCTACACCAGTAGCTCTCTAAAGGCATCACTAAATAAAATATCTGCAATGGTATAAAATGATTAATACAATGAAGTATATTATTTCATCCTACAATCATGTATTATTTTATCCTATCACCTATTAAAATATTCAACGACTAATTTATTTGAGGTTTTGGTAAATTTTTTCCAAAAATGTTTTTTATCATTTTTAATTTTTTAATTACTATATGTTTATATTAATTTTTTTAATTTTTTTATTAATTTATAATAATAAATTATTTTATATGGATTATTTTTGAAAAAATTGAAAAATATTTAAATATTTTGAATCATATATTTTTAATTATACTTCATAGACTGTAGAATGGTGAAACATTTTTGTAATGTATTGTTAATCTCATATATTTATTGTTCAATGTTTTTCTAATTTATTTAATAATATTATTAAAAATTTTAAATATGTTTTGATTTATTAAATTCATGAAAATTATTTCGTTATATTTAAATAGATTGTATTAAATTTTTTTTATTAAAAAATTATTGAAATATTCATGGCATTTTTTAACTTATATTAAATGGTTTGTTTTATGTTTTTTAACTATTATTGTGGAAAATGATTGAATAATTTAATGGCATATTAAAAAATGGTTGGAAATAGTATTAAATATTAAAATTTAAAATCATATTGTTATGATTTATATGGATATTTATTTTCTCATCTGAAATAATGTTTTGTTATTTTATCATGGGAATGTGTTTTTATGCTTGAAGATATATATTTAATGGGTTTTCATGTATCTCTAAAAGATATTATATATAGTAGTTAACATGTTTGATAATAATTTTTTTGAAAACAATGTGAATGATTAACATGTTGTAAAATATGAAATATCCTATGTGGTACTTTGTATCATCATCCAGAAAATCTCGCATGTGATGAATTTATTCATCTTTGACTCTTAATTCCTTGATAAGATGTTTTAATCTAATTCTCAAAACCAACACTTATGATTTATTATTTTTCTAAATACTCTATATGGTTACTTGAGTCTGTAACACTACTTATTATCTTTCACTCACACTCTGTTTTTCAATTTACGTTTTTACACATAGAAATACTTCATCCACTATTCTATAGGTTTTGACTCTTGGAATCTTATGACAGAACCATTTGAGATGTGACTCCTAGTATCTAACATCAATTTTTCAATTGGTCTACTAATTACTTTATAAAAAATATAGTGTGAAGTGCGTAACCTTCCACTAGAAAATGATATTAAATTTTTGTTATCATTCCCCCTTAAAATCAGATTTTTTCACACAAATACCAATACGAGTAGAAAGGTATAATAGTAGTGCGGGAATAATTTCGGCTAAACTATATTAAAAAATCCTTATTTTATTTACTATTTTTATTCTAATTAAATATAACAATTAACCATGAAAATTAAATTAAATAATCAATTAATTTAATTAATATTTTAATCTCTTACATTCACCCCTTCAACGTCAATTGATATTATTCTATACTAAATGAATTTTTTTCAATGGTTAACCATCAAAATAATAGATTACCTCAATTGTCCTTTTCCCGACTACAAAAAAATTAATATCAAATGTTGTACTTTTTCAAAAATTCAATGATTCTATATAGTCCATTTTTTATATTTATTTATACTAACATATTACTAGACCTCACAATCTAAGGAAATGTTCAATAATATTAAATTACTAAACAAAAATAATTTATGTAATCTTCATTAGACACCTAACAATGATCTAAATGATTATGGCTATAAGATATTTCTAATGGAGGCATACCTTAGACAATTAGGTATAAAACACCGGTCCATCATGGAATAACAGTACAAATTACCAGAATCTAACCCAAATAAATATACTAGAAACTGTTCATGAAGATAACTTTTCAATTAAAATGTTTTTAATATTTTATATTAATCTATTAACAGAAGTGTTTTAGTCATGTTTCCACGTACATGACAGTACAACCAATTTATAAAATTCAATATGTTACTCAACTATCCTATAAAAAATTATTTATATACATGCTTCGAATGCTTTGTAATGATTATGGAGACATCAATATGTGTGAAGAAGAACTATTAAATATAATATTCCATAGATTAAAAGGTATTTTGAATTGAATGAACTGACATGGATCATAATTGGATGAAAAAAAGTTATCGATAGAGTTCTATGTCCATTAAAAAAATGACATTCCAATAATGTTAAAATTTATTAAATAAAAAACATCAACAATTATACTTTTGAGAATTTATTGAATCATTATTTCAGTGTTTATAAAAGCTGAAGAACATATTCAAAGAGGAGAAATAAAAAATATAGATTTTAAATATGTAAATATTTTTCTACATACTCTTTATAATATGATTGATATGATAGTGAAAAATGAAGATATGTCTTAGATTGTGACAATAGTCTATAAAAGATATAAAATGAAAGGATTCATTAACTGATTTAAATTAAACATTCAGATTAAACCATAAAAGGGAGAAAATAAAAAAAATTAATTAAAATGCTTCTGAAATAACTTGTTTTTAGGGGAGTAAGAAAGAGAATATCAGGCCTGACAATAAAAACAAATAAAAAAATAAAGATAAAAAATAATTGACAACCAGTTTGATTTGAATAGATTAATAAAATGACTATTATAAATCAAGATATGAGTAATGATATTCTTACATGTATTTTTTTGAATCACTAGATATGGTTAGTGATTCGGGTTTTTTATTATAGATGTTGTGATACTAAATATGATTTTGAAAATGGAAATGATTCTGAATAAAAGGAATAAATTGTATGATTAAGAAATAATATTTTAAAGTAGATGATTTATAAAATAAAATTATGACAAATTATTTGACACTTTTTTTGAAAAAAATATATATTTATACAAGATAACTAAAAATTATGTAATACTATTTATACTTCTCTATCTACGATTTATAAAAATTTGATACATTATCAATATTTTAATGAAACATTTATGATATATGTTTAGATTCTTAAAACAATTATCATATTTTATCCAAGTTCATTAAAAATATTAGAAAATAAATTCATTAAATTATATTTTAAAAAATGGTCTTCTTTATAAAAAAAATTATCTCAAATGTTGAAAATCATTTTGATAAATGTAAAAATGGCCATTCATCAATTGTTACTTGTTTTTAATGTGGAAAGAATGGCCACTATGAGTATGAATGATCTCTTAAGTTCATATAGTATTTTGTATTTACAAGAAAGTAATAGTTAAATTTCTTAGTAATCTATTGTACGATAAAATTATTGTTAAAATTTTTTTATTGGTACCTAATTATGTTATTATTAATTTTATTGGACCCGTTGTATATTGGGTGCCAAAATTTTCATATTAATGTTTTTTTTGGAAAAATGAAATTGTTGTATCATGAATGGAATATCTTACATGGTTAGTGAATGATTTATAAATATTAATGAATAACCATAAATGTCTTCAACATACATTACTTTTGATGGATGAATTGTTATATTTCAGGAAAATTAGAAAGGTAATGTCAATTTTTTGGTAATGTTGGTATTTAAAAACAACATTTATCACTAATGTTTAATATGATGAAGGATTAAAACATAATTTACAAATTATATATCACTAATGTGATGATGGAATGGATTTAAAATTTCATAATTATAAATTTTTATTTTTTAGGAATGATTCTTTATTACATTATGCTAATTGAAAGTTAAATATTTATATTACTGATTTTTTGAACTCACTATTCAACATGTAATGTGTTTGAATGTTATGATAAATTATATTGTCCTTGGGAATTATGGATTAGGTAATGATATTTTTTATATTTTACATAATATATTCAAAAAAGGTAATTTTTATTGAATTTCATTCATTTATAAAATGAAAACATCATATTTGTGACAATTTCATAAAAGGGAAAGAACAAAAATCTTTTTTAGACCCATCAATCAAATATGTACAAATAGAACCTCGCTGTTAGTACATACAGATTTTTTTGTTCATACTAAAAACTATATCCTTAGTGAAAATAAATATGCTTTTTTTATAATTGATGTTGATAATTGATTTAAGTATATATAATTTATTTCTCATAAAAATGGATGATTATTTAAATTTAATAGTTTTTGTAATATAGTTTGAAATGAAAATGCTTTTATTATTGATTATATTAATCATTATAAATATGTGAGTTTTATAATTTATATATTGTCAAAATATTTGAATATAGTGTTTATATTTGTAATTTTACATATCCTATAACATGAAAAAATTGGGATTATAGAAAATAAAATAGAACTCTTATTAGAATGGCCTAAACTATGTTAAGTGAATATGAATAGATATTATTGGGATAAATCCATTTTTAATTTTAATTATTTCTTATATAATGATGGTTATACTTTTTTTTTGAAAAACATATATATATTATTTAAAAATAAAATCCTAATGATGGATATTTTACTGTTTTTGGTTGTAATGTTCTTATTTTAAATGAAAAATACAATTTATGATAACTTGGAGGGAAACAAGATGAACTATTTTTAGTTATTATAATAATATTAAATTTTATAGAATTTATAATAAAATAAATATTGTTATTAAAGAATATATCTATGTTATGTTTGATGAAAATATTGATAAATTAAACTATTAATCTAAAATCTTTGATTATGATTTTAGATATTATAATTCTGGTGATGAAAAACATAATGATAACAAAGCGTAAATTAAGGGTGGGAATACTCCAACAAGACTTGATACAAGATCATTTAAGACTCATACTGTTAGTCCAAATGATATCTGTATTGTTAAAATTTATTTATTTATTAAAAGTAAATATTATTTTTCAATAAATTGAACCAATTCTGCTTTAATTTCATGTTTTTCCCTCGTAATATTTACAAAACTTAATGTTATTCAAACTAGATTTTTGTGAAGAAATATTATAATAACCATTATTTTGTAAATAATTAATATTCTTTAGAATAATTTCCTAAGCATAAAAATGTAATTATAACTAAGTGGATTTTTAGAAACCAAATAGATAAATCTAGATCGATTGTCAAAAAAATTAAATATTTTTTTCTTAAGGATGATGTAATGAAGAATGTATAGAATTTGAAGATTAAAATTCACATATTTCTATGTTAGAGGCTATTATAATTTTGATTTATTTTTCTTTTTTTAATTATTTTAAATAATATTAAATGGATGTAAAAAAGGGAACTTTTAAATGTTTTTATAACATAAAAAAATTTATGCTTATATCCACCTGGTTTTCATAATGAAAAATTTTATAATAATTTTTCCAAATGTTATATTGAATTGTATAGTCCCAAAAAAACATCAAACATGGAATTTACATTTTTGTGATTGTTTTTATATTAAATAATTCATTGCTAAAAGTAAGCACCTATCATACACTTTTTACAATAATAATATCATGTAAGATTTTAATTGAAAATATTTATGTTTATGATATTGTTTTTGGTTATTCTAACGAAATATTTTGTAATTATTTTTTACACCTTGATGTCTTCAACATTTGGAATGAGATTAATTGGAGAACTAATGTAAATTCATGAACATCTAAATTTTCAAATATATGATTATAATTTTTCTTAATAAATATATGTATGAAAAATAGTTACATATAAGGATTGTTCTTGATTCATCTAAATATATTAAAACAAATATGGGTACTTTTTGTAAATTTGATTTAAATGAATATTGTAAATGTATTGATATTATATTATTTAGATTCATGATAGGTATATTTTTATATTTGACTACATCTAAATAATATATTGTTTTTTGTGTTTATCTATATGCTAGATTTCATGTTGAACCTCAAAATAATAATATTATGTTGTAAATAAGAATAATTATATATTTAAAGAAATTTTCTATTATTTTTTATAACATCTCCTATTTTTCATGTATTTTTAGATATTATATGGATTGATTTCAAGATGAGGCATTCAGAAGGTATGTGATTCTAAGTCGCGATGTGCCCATAATAAATGTTATAAAAAAATTAAACATTTTATTAGCACGTGCACATGGTTTTCTTGAAAAATTTGAAATTGAAAATTTTGTTGGATCAGAAATATAAGGGAAAATATGAACCCAGAATGGTAAATTTACCATAGGCATGAATTTACTTTATTCGTCATGTGTTATTATTATAAAAAATCATGAAAAATGTAATGATAATTAAAATATTAGAATTAAGAAATTAATTTGACAAAAAAATATTCATTTTATTATGTATTTATCAAGAATATAGGGTTATACTCAGATAATTCGAATTTATTTGGAGACCCATAGATATAACATCTAGAAAAACTAGTGGAAACTGATGATTAATTGATCGAACAATGCACCACATATTAGACATACCTCTCTAATGACGACAATGACACTTCCTTCTTCATCAGCGATCGAACCAAATCAAGGTAGGACATGTTATTTTTCGTTGTTCTACCCATTCATTATTACATTTAAAAATATGGACCAACCAATAAATAGATGGGATCACAAATCTATCATTTTTTCATAATGGTATATTATCATTGGGATAATCTAGAGATTACTATATATTCTTATTCATTTATCGTTCTTATAGAAACGAACTGAGGATGACATTAAAAAATTCCATGATCCATTTCTCAGGGTTTTTTTGTTCTTTTCTCCTCCTTATTCTTTAAGATATTCAATATCGGATCCCTATGGCCATGACTCGGATTTTTCGGGTGGCACTGAATGTAATCAGACTCCCAAATTAGAATAAAATCAATAGAAGACCTTGGATATGATTAGATTGGCCCCAGGGGTCTTGATTCGAACACATTTGTATATTTTATGTATCGGAGGAGCCTCAGTGGTCTATGTAGGGGACCACCAGTGAAACATTGGTGACCTGTGGTGTGTGGAGAAGGAGCCACCTGCGACGGTAAAACCAACATCAATCGCAGGAGTTGGTGACATCGACAACGATGGAGAGAATATTGGGCCACATGATATGGTGAAGAGTCACATATAGAGGCCTTAGGATGTGTTAGTGGTGGACACATGGGATACGGTAAGAGGCCACATGGGACACAATTGGTGATAACGTTGAGTGGGCTAGGCAAAGAGGGTGGCCGATGCATGAGTGATCCATAAGGAGTGAATCAGCCTGGTCGACCCCAGTGGGAGAGTTTGGGACAACAGTGTGGGGAAGAAACGAGGTGACTGGAGTGGAGAAATGCAATAGTAAACTATGATCCATGACAGCTCTATAAACTTTGGGCATGGAGACCTCTAGGCCACAATCGAGGATGGTGAAACCTCATAGTCGACTTCTACATTCGATTGGATACAAAAGGTTGATCGACTGGTATATTCAGTCCACGGTGGTCAGTCCGTTCAATGGTCGACATCCACTATCGATCCCCATGGTATGTCCCTTGGCCATGTGACCCCCTTTAAAACTAAAAGTACAATCAACTTCTAAACAGTGCATATAATCAATGATTTGTCTACTAAATTAAGACTCTAATGTTGAGAAGATTTTTTTGAGATAGGTGGTGAGTATTTAGTTTGGACGATTATAGGTTGAGATCATTCCCTTGGCCCTTTACTTTAGGGTTTAGTATGACATTACATTCACATCAGTGGATTCCAATCCCCTATATAGGCCATTTCCCAAGGAGAGTATGGATCCCTCTATGGGACTATAGTGTGATCTAATATCTCCCCTAAGAGTGTCTTGTAGAATCTGCACAACCACTATGATCAGGGCATGGGTCCTACTTCTGGAAGGCCATATCAATAGGTTTATTGGTATTATATAGTGTTTTTAAGAGGATCCTTCACATTTTGGGTTGATCCAGATTGTGTATGTGGTATTCCCCAATGTTACTAGGTAGGATCCCTTCATTGTGTATTATAGTACTCCTTGACCAATGCATTCTATTGGGTCAGGGCCCAAATGGGAAAGACCACCTGGTAAGTGTATCTAATGAAATCATGGCTCGAAGAATGATATATCCTAGAATGTGCATTATTAGAGAAGAATCTTGTGGATGGTAATTGGTTGTGGATTTCATGTAGAAATATTTTTCTTGGAATGATTATATAGGGATATTCTGATTATAAAAATTGTAGACATATACCTATGTAGATATGATTTTACAGTCTTATGTGGTATTTTCTTTTGTATTTCTTTCTGGTTTGAATTTATCCTACTAATTATTGCTATAATCACTCATACATGAGATTTTCCCACATTAGTAATGCCTTATACTAACAATCAACCTTTCGATGGAGTCCTAGTTAGAACAGGTTCATGAAATTATTTGTCCGCCCAGACAGACAAATGTGTGTCTCTATTGATATCCAGACAATAGTCCTAGTAAATATATTCTAACAGGATGTACTTGTGGTTAGAGACACTCTTTGGTGGGCTTTATTTTTTTCTTATTTAACGTCTATTACTTTTATTGTTTGTACTTTGGAATTTGGATAAAGTGGTTCTCATCCATTTTTTACATAGTGGTTTAACATTTCTTCATTTTTTTTATAAATATGAGTGTACATATATGTACATCTGTCTAATGCCGCAAATTATTGGTATTTCCCCCTAATTTCTAGTCAACAACCCATGTAATGGTGGAGGTGTTATTTGGGAAGTAACGACATAGGACCCTCTGGGATGGGTCATGCAAAAGTGCTATATTAGTGGACCAGTTCAACATTAGGGGCTAAAGACTAAAATAATGGTTTTGGGAAATGGTGTAACAAATTTATAGATTGACTTTAAGGCCATGGAATCTAGTGATTTGGGAACATCCAATGTTTCCCCCCATGAGGACTCTGATTTCATGATTTTTGACATAGTATATTAAAACAATAGTTTCAACAAAAAGTAATAGTACATGCATCATTTCAGAATGGCTGTGTTTTCTATGTCCTTCTTGAGTTATCTCTCAAGACATACTCTATTTACTGTGGTACATATTATTTTATTATAGGATGCCTTTATATAGATATCCAACCTGGATTCCAACACGTGATCATGATGATGATCCACCTAGTGAAGATGCATTGTTAAAGGGGCTTGTACCATTGATATAACCTCCATTTCGTTTACTAGATATACCACCACCATTCATGTAGCATCTAATACCAATGCTATCAATTGAGTATGCATATATGATGAGTTATTTTCATGAGTTTTAGAGGTGGTTACTTCCCTGGTTTGGGTAGATCTATACCCCAAGATTTTCGAGGATTGTCTTGAGGTAGTCACCCATGTTTTCCACATAGATATTAGGATTCATGACGATCGGATGACAGTCCTTCCCATTAGTATTTTTAGTTCCTAGTAGGGGGTGTTAGAGCTTAGTTACTTAGACACACAATAAGACAACTCTATACTAGATAGATAGTGAGTTTCTATTCATAGAAGAGTTATACAGGTCCATTTTACAATCATTATACATATAATAGCTTCTGTATCTGCAATAGGAAAGTATTGTTGTGGAGGATTATTCGGTGAAGGTTAATGATCTCTCTCACTACTCCATGTATATGGTGTGAGACTAGTTCTTTATGGATAGTACATTCATGTAGGTATTTTGTTGAGGTATTTAGGAATTAGTGGTACCACATTGCATTCCTACTTATTATGGGTTCTTGAGAGAGCCTATTTAGTGATGAGATTTCTATCAAGAGGAAACTAGTAGTGAGTGGTATTAGATGGAATCAGGTAGATGAGTCCTTGGAAGTAGGAGGATGATTGTAGTCAATGTGTTCCAATAGAGTCAAAACCTTTTAAAGGAGATCCCATGACTCAAGGCCAGTGTTGTAGGTCTCCTATTGTAACTCAAATCAACCAGGGGACACAAAATGTTACACATGCGGCGGTAGGTTACATTGGGCAAGTGATTTCCTGAATCACTGTCTATAAGATCAGGATATAGTCGAGGGACATATAAGGATGGGGAAAAGACATGCTAATGGTGTTCCATAAGGCAACGAACATGATAGAGTAGTGGGAAGTGCAGTAGGAGGTGGTCATAACTTTGATTTATTACCATCACCACCAAAAGGTGGTACACGACTAGATTTGAGATCTTGTGGATAAGTACAAGGAAAGATGAAGAAAATAGAGGCTTCTCAACCAAAGTCTCTAAATATGTGTCATGGTATGGTATGTGTTTTTCCACCATAGCTACAGTTTTGATAGACTCAGTTTCTTGTCATTTCATTCATTCCATGAAATTATTTCTAGACTCTGAGATTCTGGTTTAACCATTCAATTGACTCATATGCATGGAAACTCCTATGGGAGAAGAATCGATGATCACACAATAGTGACAACAATGCATAATCACTATTTGTGGATAATTTTCTGGTTGGGATATATTTGTAGCAGTGTTGAGATTTTATGATGTAATTCATCGTATAAAGTAGTAATTTGTAGTTCATGCCAAGTTTAATAGTTTTAGAAACTGAGTGTGTTGTGTATGTAGTAATAGAACTAGGTTATCCATTATTTTTTAAAATGAAATAAAACCACTGTAGGGAAGAATCATACATAGGAAGGTTCAACCAATCACTCATCTATTGGATAGCCCTACCTTTTGTGTAGTGGATGATACGAGTCCTAATATTCCTACAGTTGTGGTTGAGTATGAAGAAATATATCCTGAGGATATTCTAGTATTACCTTCCCGTAAAGAGATAGAATTTTTTTTGATCTATACCCCAATGTAGAATTGATATCTACACATTAATATCAGATGGATCCCATAGATCTTCATATGATGAGGGTACAGTTGAAGGACTTGTAGAGTAAGGGCTTTGTGGGACCCAATGCTTCACCCTGGTCACACTAATTTTATTTGAAAACTAGGAAGACGAGATCTTGAGGTTATTTTTGTATTATAGGCACTTGAAATAGGTGATCGTGAATAATAATTATCCCCTACCAAGGTTCGATGGTCTCTATGATCAGTTGAAATCAGAATGGTGGTTCTCAATGATTAACCTCAGATCTGGCTATAACCAACTTTGAGTATGGGATGAGGATATACTGAAGATGGCTTTTATATATCATTATAGACACTACGAGTACGTTGTAATGCTATTTGGGGTGATGAACACCTCTTCGTTATTCATGGGAATCATTAATCATATATTTCATCCTTACATATATCATTTTTTATGGTCTTCATTGATGAAATCCTAGTGCACTAAACATATGTGGAGGAGAATGAGAGACTTTTTAAAATGGTCCTCGACATACACTGAGAGCACAAACCATATAGAAATATCTCTACGATTCATTTCCATATTCAAGATATTGATTTATTGGGAAACATCATCTTAAAGTATGTTGTTGTATTGGATCCATTGATGATTGATGCAGTGCTTTCTTGGGAGACACATAATAGTGTTACAAATGTGTAGAGTATCACTGGTTTGTAATGGTACTATCAAAAAAATTTACCGATCATAATAGTGGGGGAAATATCATTGAGAAATTTGACATGAAAGGGGTAGCCTTTGATATGGACATAAATGTATATGGAGAGATTTCAACATTTGATGCTTTTATTAAAGATTGCTCCCATCTTGATATTATTATTGAATGGTGTGGATTATGTTAGTGTTCTAAATGAATCAGGAACCTGGATTGATTGTGTCATGATGATGAGAAAAGTGGTGATTATATATGCTTCATGAATGATGATACCACACTATATTAACTATGTGACCCGTGATCTTGAGTTAGATGTGGTAGTCATTGCAATGAGGATATAGAGACACTACCTAATGGGAGAGTAATTTATCTTCTACTCTAACCACAATATTATTAATTATATATTCTCTATGTATGATCTGGATAGGATATAGAGGTGATGGATAGATTTCCTCTAAGAAATTTACATCGAGATTCTATATAATGCTATGAAAGGGGACATGTTGGACGATGCTCGCAAAAGGTGATACAGTTCATAGTTGTTAAATGATGTGTGAGAGTAGTTAGCCACGTTGAAGTTATACTTTCTGGATGGAGATGAAGTATCTTACCACCAGTCAATGGCATTCATCCCTCCAGTATTATAGAGAGACTGGGGGGAAATAAGGGATACCGACTTCGAGGCCTTCCGTGCTCAGATTTTCCAAGGTTATTCTTCTAATGGATATTCGAATGGTGGGGAGAACATTGCTCTTTTCATAGCATGTACATAATTACTAGTGAATTTTTTGGAGGAGGATCTATGGGAGGTTCATCCATACCCTTTGTGAGTAAATCCATGCATGTTAAAGATGACCCAGGACCTCCGAGGTTGGTCTTTGTGGCCAGGCATGGAGAAGGGAGTTACAGAGTTGGTCTACCAATGCCTTACTTGTCAGCAGGTGAAGGCTGAGCACTAGGTTCTGGCTGGTTTCCCTTAAACCCTAGAGGTTCCATAACAGAAGATGGATGGGATATAAATGAAATTATTTATAGTTTACCACATATGTCATGGGGACATGACGCCATCAAGGAGATCATGACTAGATCAACAGTTCACCCACCTGTACGCTATCTTAGTGAAAAGTTCAATAGATAGCACAAGATGCCTCTCTATGATAGAGATATTTTTTATCCATGGAGTTCGATCATCAATAGTTTCATATTGTGATTCTATCTTTACATCCATGTTGTGTAATGTATTATAGGGGTGTTTGGGACACAGTTATAGTTCATCATAGTTTTCCAGTCATAGAAGGACGGAAATACTAAGCAGACCATTCATGTTCTAAAGTAAATGATGTGGGATTTCATGTTACACTTTTCTGATGGTTGGTAGGATCTCCTACCACTAGTGGAGATTTAATATAAAAACTTATATCATTCCAAAATTGGTATGACACCATTTGAGGGGTCGTATGGGCAACCTCAAAGGACGCCCCTTTGCTTCATTGTCCTAGGAGGGTCAGCACGCATGGGCCACGTATTGGTTAAATCTACTAAATTGAATGTGAAGATCAATCAAGAGTAAATAAAGACACAAAAATCAATGATAAGTCTTAATATGGAAGGTGATGGAGTCCATAAGAGTTCGATGAAGAAGGCCATGGGTTCCTTTAGTATTAACATTGACGTGGATTATGGTAATTGGATGGGTTTGAAAGCTATATCAGAGGTTCATTGGACATTTCTATATACTATCTAGAGTTAGAGAGGTGGTGTACCTCTTGTCCTTACATACATTTTATGAGCGGATACACAAATTCTTCCACTTCTCGTAGCTGAGGAGGTATATGTAACTCCCTAACCCTAGTTACCTATAGTCGGTGCATTATTACATAACATTGGCTTGGTCACAAATGATCATGTCTCGAAAGACCGATTAGTTTCGTAGCCTTGGAAATACTAGATACATTAATATGTTTTATATTACATTATTAAATGATAAACTACAAAAACATTGTCTCCATAGGCCACACTCATAGCCCTTAAACTATCCCTATAGGTCAGTCATAATATACTTCATCGCATCCTAGGAAAAATAAAACATATAATGAGGTGAGCTCATATTCTCATTAAGGATTAAAATATAGCTGAAACATTCATTAAAAAGCATAAACATTTAAGGCCATGTATAAGAATAAAAAAATCCTTTTAAACGTGAACTTCAAAAAAATATGGAAAATATAAAATAAAATAATGACATTTACTTATTCACATGGATATTATACTAGTCTAATAATCTCATTCAATATCAATAGACACATTCATAATAATAGGATTTATAATGTCAGACTTTTATTTCTGTGTTATGACCTCGTTCTAGGACCTAGGTGCTAACTGTAACCAGAGCCCGACCCAGAGATACTTTGTAACCGAACTCCATCCCCGAGAGCCTCTGTAACTGGACTCCATCCTGGAGAGACTTTGTAACCAGACTCTAACCTGGAGATTCTGCTATAACCAGACTCCAACCTGGATGGCTTACTTTTATGGGTCCACAACCCCGAACATACTAGTCCAACACATTCATCTTAGGAAGAGGTAGATATATAACATAAACATTTGTATTAAAACTAGCATAACAAATATCAATACCTTAACTATATACGATGAATGTCATAAAAATAACTTATTAAAAAACATTAAATACAATATGGATGATTTGTATCATAATAAATCAACTTCATAAAAGTGTAATTTTTTTCAAAGTATGTTGACATAGATGAAATCAAAACTTGTTGAGAGAAATATCTCTTTCTATTTTGAAATAATTTAAGAGTCACATAATTATAAAGAGAACATTTATTTTGAAAATATTGTTATATGCTTTTAAGGGATGCTTCCATGATGTTATAATGGCATAAAATAGAAACACCCATCGTATAAGTTAATTAAAATTCGTACATTAATTTTTTTTGAAATAGTCGTAAACTACCTTATTTGGAAAATGACAGAAAGATTCCATTCAAAAAACATATAAGGTAAAATGAGGGTAAAAAGGATTTTAACCCATTGTATATTAAATAATAACAAAATTTCAACTACATTTTTATGAAAACACATATGTGGATGATAAAGTGGTCCAAGTAGATAATTACGTATATACAACCTCGGATTATGAAGAGACTGTTGAATTATCCTTTACATTGTACATTTCCTTAGTCGAGGGTATGTTAACATCCTGTATAATAGTTAAATATTTTTCATTAAATTATACATGAACTATATATATAAATATGATATCATATATGGTATTCTAATATTTAGGGATAGGATATATTTTATTCATATTCACAATGATATGAAGTCTTTAAAAATAATTTTTAATCATCAAATGAAAATTATTCTTGAATGGATACAATGGCTAATGAATCTCATCACGTTCGTGGAGACAGTAATCTGTACTTTGGAATGAGAGAACATATCATTTTTTTGATATTAAAATAGTATATAATTGGATTTCATATCATGTATATAGAATAATTATCATGTTATATTAATTTTTTATATCATTTATACTAATTTTTATATACATCCAAATGGTAAAGTATTTGAATAACTAACTATACCACGACGTGGAGACGGTAATCCGTACCGAAGCACGTATGGTGACTTGGCCATTTATAGAATGGATAGAATAATGAATATGGTTGATTTTTTTTAAATAATACCCCAATATATTTATTATACTGGTGTTATTATTTTAGAGTAGAAACAATAAAGAAAGAGGTCATGGAAGAAGAAAATAACCTGAAGAGGTGATGAAATATTTACATCATCTTCAGGTTTTCCCATTTGATTTGATCAAATGGGCTCTATAGGTTGTATTTATGACAAAAATATGGCCTCTAGGATTAAGGGAGGAATGTTGGGAGGATATTTGGGTAGGGGTGGGCGGATCCAAATGACTTTTACAGTGTTAATTTGGGAGAAGTGGAAGTGCCCTTTTATAAGAGGGGTGGGGGGATCCTTAGGAAAAGATTAAAATAATATTTTATAATAAAATCATTTTCAGTTTATAGTGGCTCCAAAATGATTTATTTAAAGGATAACATTGGAATGGGTCAAAAACTTCTCAACCAATATGTTTTAGACCGATTTTGTTCATCATAATAACCTTATCTTTTTTATTTAACTCTAAGTTAAATAGTTTGACATTTACCATCACTCTTTGTATTTTTATATTATATTGTTAATAAACATACTATAAACTTCCATCTGATCCCCAAGTGGTTCATTAACGACATATACAATACTATTTAAGGTTTTTGGATGAACCTTAGTTTTGTAGGAATAGAATATCAATTAATAATATAATATTTGTTTTAAAAACTCTTTTATGTCAATTTCGACACTATATGTTATTTAGTTTTTGTTAAATTCATAACAACATTAATACATTAGCAAAAATTTATTTAATCAACCCTAACATGTAATATTTACTTTGAAAATTATTTTAATTAATTAAAATACTCAAAATAGATTTATTTGGTTATTTATAATATCAATTATTTTATTCTTTTATAATTAAGGTAATTACTGCACCATCATTGTGTCGTAAATAAATTTAATACCTTAATGTCTAAAAATTATAAATAAAATACAATTATGTATGAAATATTTTTAGATTTATAATTAATATTTCTTGTCAAATTTATATTGTGTGAATCCTTATATTAAAATGGTTTAGTTATTAAATTTTGAATTTAAATCTTTTAACTCTTCATTAAATAATATTATAATAAATGTCCTAATCTAATCCAGGTAGATCAAAGAGGTTCATATTTTATTCGTAAGGTTGTTTTTGGTCGAATTATACTTATCCAATATAATTAGTACATGTGTTATGGTAATAATAATATCATTTTTACCTTTAATTACCCTATTTACTTTTAAATGTGGTAAATAAAAGTAAAAAATTACTATTCACCAAAAATTATTTTCATAATATTGAACCAAATATTTCTTACTAATATCATCTGTGTCTCTCAGATTTTTTTAATTAAATCGAAAGAAGTTGTAAAATTATGTTTTATGCAAATTTGTAAATTCTCCTAGGAGGTGGGTAAAAGATGGTAAAAAGTTCGATAAAATTTTTATTTATCTAAACTCAATATAAAATGACTCCAATTAATTAGATTGAACATATATAGGTTTTATGTATCTATTATTGACCTAAAATAAATTTAAATGAAATAATTTATTATTTAAATAAAAAGACTGTTTTAAACAATAACTTAGTGTTTTCACTATTCATAAAAAATTAAATATTTTCTGAAAAATACAAAAAATTCACCCTAAGCTAATTTCAATATTCTGAATCCAAAACTGAATACAATTATGAAAGATAAAATTTATAATATTTCAAAAGGTTGGTATTACTATTCATAATGGTGAGATTTATTGGTCGTGGTGTGTTAGAATTTTGACGTTGCGTACAATGCATGATATTGCATTATTCAAAGATAAACGTACTGTTGAAGCTTGGGGTGTTACATTCTTCCCTCCATTAAATAATTTCTTCCTAAAAATTTATATAATACTATCACGCAAAAATATTCAGGTGGTTCTTCATCATATATTCCCCTGGTTCCCACGTTGCCTCTTTCATCTTATGGTTTCTCCATAGAACTTTTACCAGAAGAGTCATTGGATTTCTCAGCACTTGTTCTCTGGTATCATGATTTTTTACATGCTCTTCACAATAAGAAAGATCATATTCCTGTTCAATTTCTTCATAGGTGAGTACATTCATTGGGTCAGGCACGTATTTTCCCAATAGTGATACATGGAAAATATCGTGAACTTTAGAGAGAATTAGAAGAATTTCCAAATGATAAGCTATAGACCCAATTCGTTCTCGAACTTCAAAAAGTTGTGATATACATGAGACTCAATTTACCCCTCATACATAATTATATTCCTCCCTTCCATGAAGATACTTTCACGAAAACATGATCTCCGAACTGAATTTCCAAATCATTCCTTCGGTTATCAACATAGTTCTTCTACCAACTTTGGGATGATTTGATGTGGGGTTGGATAACCTTCACCTTTTCCTTTGTTTCCTCAATAAGTTCTGGGCCTATGAGTTTTCATTGAATAGCATCAACCCAACAAGTTTGTGTGTGACATCTCTTTCCATATAACGCTTCACGTTGTGAAATCTGAATACATGAATGAAAGATATTGCTATAAGAAAATTCTACCAGTGGTAAATATTGATCCCACATACCATGAAAGTCATGTGAGAAAGATCATAACATATCATATAAGATTTGAATAGTCCATTCTGATTGTCCATTAGTTTGTGGGTGGTTGGCAGTGCAAAAATGAAGTTCAGTGTCCAGGGATTTCCGAAGACATTTCTATAATCATGGTGTAAAATGGGTATCACGATCAGAAACAATTGATAAGGGTACTCCATGAAGTCTTACAAAATCACTAATATATAATCATTCCATTCTTTCAAGTGGTAAATAATCCCTTATAGCTTTAAAATTCACTGACATGGTATGATAATCAACAATGACCCATATTGCTTCATTCATTCTAGTTGTCTTTGTATGACCCGTGAAAAATTCCATCATAATATTATCTTATTTCCACTCAGGTTTGGGAAAAGGTTGCATAACACCTCCAGGCTGTTTCCTTCCATCATTCATGTGATAACAAACCATACATCATGACCCAAAATAAGCCATCTCCCTCTTCATGTTCTACCACCAAAAATGATCTTTCAAATCTCTATTCATCTTAGGGCTACCATGGTGTATAGAGAAATTGAAGCTATGTGAATCATCCAAAAATTCCCTTTTTATATTAGGTATGATACGAAAACAATGTCTCGCCCCACATTTCAAAATTCCATCTTTATATATAATGTCACTCAATTTACCATCGTTCACAGCTATAATCTTCTTCTGAAACTCATCATCATCAGCCTAAGAACTTTTTATCACTTCTAGTAAAGATGGTTTGGAAAACATCTTAAAAAGTATTGATGTTTCACCTTCCATGATTATTCCCATATACATGTTTACAAGATCCATGTAAATAGAATCTCTTTCAACTCTCATCATGTTTGAAACTCAATGATCTTATAAACTGAAAGAATAATCTACCTTATTTACCTTCCATGGGTGGTGGTGTATAGTGAAATAATAATCTTTTAGTAGTTCAATCCATCGTCTTTTCCTCTGTTGAGTTTTTTACATGAGAAAATATACTTCAAACTCCAGTAATCAGTATATATCTCAACATTTTCACCATATAGATAGTGTCCCCAAATCATCAAAGCAACGATTAAAACTACTAACTAAAGATCTTGGGTAGGATAGTTTTATTCCTAAATTTTTAGCAATCATGATTCATAGGCAATAACTCTCTCATTCGGCATAAGGACACATCCAAGTCCTCTCTTTGGAGCGTAACTATTAATAACAAACCCATAATTCCCCAATGGTAGTGCCATGATAAGAGCCTTTACTAATATTCTCTTCAGTTCTGCAAAACATTCTTCACGCTATTTTGTCCAAAAATATTTAACCCTTTTACGCGTGAGATTTGTTAATGGGTTTTCCAATTATGCAATATTATGGATGAAACACTGATAATAACCTTCAAAACCAATAGAAATGTGTTCCTTAGTTATACTCGTCGGTGATGTCCATTCATGGATTGCTCTTGTCTTGGAATGATCAACATAGATTCCATAATTAGAGATAATATAGCGAAGAAAAGAAATCTCTTGAAACCAGAATTCACACTTGCTAGAAATTCCTTATAATTCATTTATTCTAATTGTTTTCATAATGGTGAACTGGTGATTTTCATGATCATAATATTTGTTGGAGTATACCGAGATATCATCAATAAATACCACTACAATGTTTTCAAGATATTCCTCGAAAACACTGTTCATTAGATCCATGAAAACAGAGGGTGCATTAGTCAGCCCAAGAGTCATCACTGTAAACTCATAATGCCCGTAACTTGTTCGAAAAGCTGTTTCCAGAATGTCTTTATTATTCACATAAAACTGATGATATCTAGATCGAATTTCAATCTTTGAAAAACATTGAGGTCCATGAATTTGGTCAAATAAATCATCAACGTGAGGTAGGGGATACTTGTTCTTTATTATTATAGAATTGATACCCCTGTAGTCAATGCACAACCATATAGCTCCATCAATCTTCTTAAAAAAAGAACAGGGGATCCCCATGGAGATACACTAGTGCGAATAAATCCTTTATTACTCAATTCCTCTAGTTGTTTCTTTAGATCGACTAATTACACGGTGGCCATTCTATAAGGAGTCTTCGATATGGGCCTCTGAACATGAATTAAGTCAATGGAAAACTCAATTTCTCATTCTACAGGATGTCTAAGTAAATATTCTGGAAACAAATCAACAAATTCTTGAAAAATAAGTATGTCCTCTATTTGAAAATTCCTTCCCCACCCATAGTAATTTCATTCTATTCCCCCCTAAAATTGAATTTAGGTGATCTAATGTGGGTAGATCTGGATTAGAATCAGATGGTGATGTTTCTACTCTAAAGATAAGGTACTCTTTATCATCATCGAAAATTGTAAACTACTTCTTCTCAGAATAAATTTTCATGTCATGGTCCAAAAGACATGATATAATGAGGATTGTATCAAATTAAATCATGGGAATGAAGATGACATTAGCTGATAAATAATGTTTATTTGCATTAATGGGAACAGATTCACAAAACCTTGTTGCAATTATACTTCCTTTAGGAGTTTTGACTGACAACTCCCCTGTTAAATCAAATTATAAATATGTAATTTTCTTGGCAAACTGGGAAGATATAAAACAATGCGAAGATCCAGAATCAATTAAAGCATTGGGTAAACATGAGGAAACAATTAAATTACCTTCTACCACATCATTCGGAGCATCTACCTCTCCAGAAATTATCTCATAATCTTGACCTTGATCTTGTGGATTTTTCTAAGATATGTTTCCCCGATTCTTAGGACATTCATATGCATAATTCACCTTTTCATTACAATTTTAACATTCAATATTGATGACCCCTTTCTTCCCATTGAAATCACGATCTTGGTGGTCTTTTTCACCACACTTGTAATAGACTCCCATTCACATCAGGCATGTACCGGGGTGTTTCTTCCAACATTTACTGCAGGATATATATTCAACTTTTCCCTTTATCCCCTTATTTCTATTTCCAAAGTGTTCTGCAGGTCTCTTTTCTCGTGATGTTCTTTAAAGTCATAAGACTTAGAGAAATCAATTTTCTATCTGGATAGTGCATGAGGAAATAATATTCTATGATAAAAAGGATTGTGATAATAATTCTCTACGTAGAAATAGTTTTATCCAATCAAATATTCGATCAATATTATTATTTTGGTTATGTATGTAATATTTTGCATTTGTCGTCAACCTTGTAATGTTAGCCTCATAATTTGCGACATTATCATCCTATTTTTTCCTTATACTCAGAAATTGTATTTCCACATCTGCTTGGTGGTCATGAGGAAGGTATTTTTCAAAGTAAATATCATTAAAATCCATCCATAACATACTTGATACTTCTTCATCTTCCTTTGTGTTTTTAATCAATGACCACCGTTGAGCAGCATCTCTAGTGAGGCAATAAACTACAATGCTGTCTTTTTCCCTTTTGCTACTCCCCAAAGCATAAAATATTTTATCTATAGAACATATCAATTGATCAGCAACCAATGGATTTGTACATCCACTGAATGTTGGTGGTTGTTGACTCATGAAGTGGTCTAACATAGATCCTCTACGTTGTGGATCAGGGTGCTCTATATGGGTAATGTTTTAATTCATTTCCTGAGTGTGTTGTCCCACTATGGTGATAAGGTGATCAGAACCATTTGTATCACCAACACTACTATTGTTATCTTGATTAGGAGGGAAATCCCTACATGGATTACGTACGTTGATACAGTTTCCATTCAATCCTCTAGGCTCGATCTCTAAACAATGGTATAAACTATATTAGTTTATGAATCTAAACACATAATTCCATACTTGTAAAGCACATAACATAACATGAGAAATTTATGGTTATAATCCATAATAATAAAAATATTTTCGTTGAGTATGTATATACTCATAAATACTTCATAATTTTTTGTATCGAAAACGAGAATTATCCTAAGCATATCCCATGGTAGTGCCATATCAAAGAATGTAGAAAGGTCGGTTATCGTGCAACATCTCCCGTTCTATTCTAGCTCAAAGCGACATTTTTGGGTTTTCCCCTAGTTACATCTATACTAGAGCCGCCTCTACCTTCTCAAATCCAGACATTGATGTATTTCTTATAAAACGCACAAAATATCTACAATACAAAAATTTTAGTAAGTGTTATTATACCAATGCTCAATGTCTATCTTAGGGTCATGTGCTCTAAGCAGAGTTTATCCAAATTTAGTTTCCAAGGTATTTACTAAACTTCCTCTGATACCAACTATAATTCCTCAACCATATTTATGCAAAGTCAATGCATTATTACATAACTTTTTCATAATCACAAAAGATCACGTCTCGAAGGACCGATTAGTTTAGTATCCTTGGGAATACTAGATACATTCAAAAGTTTTATATTACACTATAAAATTAAAAACTACAACATTATTATCTCTATAGGACACACTTACATCCCTTATACTATCCTTGTAGGTTATTCATAATATTCTTTTCATTTACTGAGAAAAAGAAAACATAGAAATGGGTGAGCTTGTATGCTTAGTAAGGATAACAATATAGATAATATTTCAAAAATAAGCATAAACATTTAAGGTAATGTATAAGACTAAAACAAAATAATTTTTAACTTGAACTTCAGAATAATATGGCATAGATAAAATAAAATAATTCCATTTAATTATTCACATGAATATTCTACTATTCTAATAATCACATGCAATATCAATAGTCTCATTTATAATGATAGAATACATAATGTCGAACATTAATTTATTTTTCTAGGCCTTGTTACAGGACCAAGGGGATAACTATCACCAGACCCCAACCCAGAGAGCGTCTATAATAGAACTCGCACCCGGAGAGCCTCTGTAACCGGACTCTATCCCGGAGAGCCGCTTTAACCGGACTCCAACTCGAAGAGCCTCTGTAACCAGACTCCAACCCTGAGAGCCTCTATATTTAGAATCCAACCCCAGAGTGTCTATTATAATTAGCCCCCAACATGGAGGGCCTACATTTACCCATCCTAACATGGAACAAACTATTCCAAAAAAATCATATTAAGAAGATGATGAAAAATAACATAAAAAATTTGTATTAAAACTAGCATATGAGATGTCAATACTTTAACCAGAAACCATGAATGGATTAAAAATAACTCATCCACAATCAAAAATATCACAAAACGTTAAATAAAATATAGAATATTTGTATCATAATAAATCAACTTCAAAAAATTGTAAAATTTATCAATGGATGTTGACATAGATGAAATCAAAACAATTTGAGAGAAATATCTCTTTCAATTTTGAAATAATTTAAGAGTCACATTATTATAATGAAAAAAATTATTTTGAATATATTCTTATAATCTTGTAAGGTATGAATATATGATTTTATACCAGTAAAAAATAGCCACACCCACCAAATAATTTAAAAAAACATTATTATATTACTTTTTTGAAAAGGTCATAAAGTACATTATTTGGAAAATGACAGGAATATTACATTCAAAAAACATATAAGTTCAAATAAGGGTATAAATGAATTCAAACAATTGTCATTAAATATTAAAAATGTGTTGAAATACATTTTTAATAAATCATGGATGTGGTTGATTGAAGAGGTCCCAATAGATAATTACGTATAAAAAACATCAGATAATGAAGAGATTGTAGATTAAACCATTACCATGTAATTTTTGTTGGTTGAGGGTACATTATCCTACCTTATAATAGTTAAGTAATTGTTATTAAATTGTACAACAACTATATACATAAATATGATATCTTATATTATCTTATTATATTTCATTATTAATGTTTTTTCAGTAGTATCATCGTTTTAGGTGTTAACTTATTTTTTTTCCTTTATATGTTTTGTTACCTAAGTAATATTGTTTATGGATAGGATCTATCATATTTATATTAACAATTATATTATGTCTTTAACCATTATTTTTAATCCTAAAATGAAAATTAGTCTTGAATGCATACAATGGGGAATTAATCTCAACATGTTCGTGGAGACGGTAATCCGTACATACGCACGAGCAAGAGTATCACTTTTTTGATATTAAATACATATATAATTAGATGGTATATCATATATAGGTAGTAATTATCATGTTATATTTATTATTTACATCATTTATGCTCATTATTATACACATCCAGATGATGGAGTATTTGAGTAACTAACTACCCCATGACACAGAGTCGGTAATCCGTACGTACGCACATATGGAGACTTTGTCATTTATATGATGGATAAAATAATGAATATGGTTGCAAAATTTTAATAATAAACTCATAGTATATAGAAGGTAACAATGTTATTATTTTAGAATGAAATCAGTAATGAAAGAGGAAGTGTAAGAATAAAAGAACTTGAAAGAGGTGATGAAATATTTTCCTCTTCTTTGGGTTCTTCCATTTGATTTGATCATAAGGGATCCATAGGGTGGATTCATGAATAAACGAATAACTCTAGGATTAAGGGAGTAACTTTTGGAGGATATTTGGAAAGGTTTTTTCTGAGGAAAATTTCTTCGAAGGTGTCAATTTGGGAGAAGGGGAATTTCCCTTTTATAAGAGGGGTGAGCGGAACTATAGGAATATATTGAAATATTATTTTATAATAAAATCATTTTCGGTTTATAATGGATTAAAAATTAATTATTTAATGGATAATGTGGGGATGGATCTAAAACCTCTCAACCAATAGGTTTTATAAAGGTTTAGGTCCTCATATCAACCTAATAATTTATATTTGACTCTTAGGTAAATAGATTGACATTTACCATGTCTCATTGTATTTTTATATTATATGGTTCATAAACAAACTATAATCTTCCAAGTGAACCCAAGTCGTATATTAATGGAATATATAATATATTTTATGCCCTTTGGCCGAACCATATATATTTATGAAAATAATATCAATTAATAAAATATTATTTGTTTTAAAAACTCTTTTATGTCAATTATGACACTATTGGATATTTTGTTTTTGTTAAATTCAAAACTGTGTTATTACTTAAAAAAATATTAACATAATAAACCCTAACAGGTAATATTAACCTAGATAATTAGTGGATTTCATTAAAAGACTTAAATTAAATTTATTTATATATTTATAATATCAAGTAGTTTAATCATTCACTACTAAGGTAATTTCTACATCAACATTCTATCATAAATAAATTTAATTATTTAATGTCTAATTTTTTTAATAAAATACCATTATTTAAGAAATTGTTTTATATTTCTAATTAAAATTTATAGTCTAATTAATATTCTGTGTAAGCATTTATTAAAATGGTTTAGTTATTAAACTTTGAATTTAACTCTTTTAACTTTTTTATAAATAAAATAATAATAAATGCCTTAATATATTCCAATTGGGCCAAAAAGGTTCATATTTTATTCCCTAGGATGTTTTTGGTCGAATTATACTTATCCAATATAATAGGACATGTTTTAGAGTAATAATAATAACCTTTTTACCCTGAATTATCCTAATTACGTTTAACCGTGGTAAATAAACGTAAAAAATTACTATTCACCAGAAATTATTTTTATATTATTGAACAACATTTTACTTACTAATATAAACTGTGTCACTCGGTTTTTTGGAATTCAAACCACAAACGTAGTAAAATTATGTTTTATACAATTTTGTAAATTTTCTTATGAGGTGGGTAAAAGACGATAAAAAGTTAAATTTTTTTATATATCTCAATTCATTATAAAATGACTCCAATGAATTAAATTGAACATATAAAGGAATAATTTATCTATTTTGACCTAAAATAAATTTAATTAAAATAAATAATTATTTATATAAAAAGTTGGTTTTAATCAATTACTCAATGTTTCTCACTATTCATCCAAAATTGATGGTTTTCAAAAAAATACCAAAAATAAACCCTAATCTAATTTCTATATTCTGAATCAAAAAGTGAAGTCCATTTTTAATTATAAAATTTATAAAATTTCAAAAAGTGTGTATTATTATTCAAAATAGCTAGTCTGATTGGTCGTGGTGTTATTGAATATCGAAGATTCATACAATGCAAGATATTGCATTATTCTAAGGGAAATGTACCATTGAATCTTGGGGTGTTACAAATTTCAATGAACCATCACATGTCATCGACTAGGGGGATTTTTATTATAAAGATGGATTGTCATTTGATTAGTACCTAGCTGGTATCGAGGATCAGTAAGAGATGATTCTTTAATGGAGAGTGATTCCTTTAGATTTTGTCTAGTCGTATAAGAAGAATATCTAAGAGAGCAGAAGGAAGTGGGAGGATCATATTAATTCTTAGTATCCACATCTATTTGAGTAGACATTGTATTGGATTATGTGGCCTTATATTCTGATTAGGGGGATAATTTAATATCATAGATTAATTATTTATTATTATTTGATATAATAATGATTAATTTCAAGAATATGCACTCATATGGCATGTTGTTTGATGTCCTAATATTTCCAGAATAAATGTTTGGAAAATAGTAAATTTTTTAATAGCAAGTGTGCACAGTTTTCGTGAAAAATAGAATAAAACCAAAATGGGTACCTGGATAAAAAATCTTGGGGGTTGATGAGCTCATAATATTGGGTTTACCGTAGGTGTGACTTAATTGTAGTCATCACTGGTTGTTTGTAGAAAAGGTCCCAATGGACATAACCGTAAATTAAATAATTTTATAAAGAAGCTGTTTTGATCCAGCGGCTTTATTTTTTTATTAAGACTTTGTCAAGAATTTAGTGTTTTTATCACAACCCTATAATTCATCTAGAGATGTGGTGAAGGGACCTCTGTAGAAACATTTAGGGGATGAAGGTAGATCAATTGAATGACACACCTCTGATTCGTTAAACCATACCAATGACAACAATGACACTTCTATCTTCATTAGATTTTGAAAAAAACGAGGATGAGAATGTGGTTTTATGTTTATTTCACATTTCATTAATTATATAATGAATACATACCATTGATGAATATATTGGCCCACAAAATGATAATTATTGTATGTTTGGATATTATCTGTGGGATTATCGGTACATTAATCATCATTTCTCTTCTTTTATTATTCTAATAAATAAATTTTTAGGATGACATGAAAAAATTTGTAGGTCCATTACTCATGGGTTTTTTGTGTTTTCCACATGTCGTTCATCACATTAGTCACCATTATATACTAGTGGTCATCAGACATCCTTTTTGGGTGTCTCTAATCTTGATCAGACCCCCAAAATGTAGGTAGATTGATAGTAGATTCCAGATCTGTATATATTGGGGGTCAAGGAGATCATATCTAAAATTGATATATATTTTTTGGCATCAAAGGAAGAAAGACGGTATGTGAATGATATAGATGGTAGGGTGCGATGGTTGCAGCATGTGAGACGTTGCGGAAAGTGGAAGCTGGGACAGGCGATGGTGGTGATGACGTGGAAATGGTGTCCTATCACAGTATGCAGTGGCATCAAACACATTGGACATACATAGCAATCACATGAAGTTGGTCGAGCGAATGGTTTTTGTTAGACCAGGTGCCCAGGTCAGACATGGGTTAGACCAGGGGTGATATAGGTAAAGCCACACCACATTAAATCGCGAACCAAAACCACTCCAGGTGCTACATGAAAATCAAATGTGCGGCTATGGCCCCGTTAAGTTGACTGATTACAATAGTCAGTCCATGGTGGCCTCTCAGTGGATTTTTATTCAACAATATTTGATGGACCAACTATTCGGTCGGTCTACAAGCCTAGTGACCCCCTTTAAAACATCAATCATACATAATTTATAAATTAAGCATCAAATCAATGATCCATCTACAGTGTTGATACATGGCATTGAGATTGTCATTTGGAGACATGTTGTGAGTTTTTAGTTCGGATTAGTATAGGTTAAGAGTTATCCATTGGTAATTTCCATAAAGGTTCAATACGACATTATGTCCACATTAGTGGATTGTAATCCCAACTAGAGGTTGATCCCTAGATAGAGTATGTAATACCTATGTGGGACTAGAGATTGATCCTCTATCACCCCTAGTGATGGTTTTTGATGTTGATGAAATTATGTTGTTCAGGTCGTTGGTCCTCTATCAAGTGGGTTGCCTCAGTAGGGTTAGGGGTTTTCAATTCTGTGTCTGAGAAGAATCTTCTATGTTGTGGGTTGATTTGGATTAGTTACGTGGTATTCCTTAGTGTGTCTATGAAGGATCCATTGTTCGTGTATCATATTATTCCTTGTCCACTGTGTTCTCTTTGGGTGGGGCCCAAAATAGCTATAACTTTTCGTTAGTGTCTTCGATGATATAATGGCCCGACGAGTGAGTTCCCTTAGAATTAGCATGGTTCTAGAAGAATGTTGTTGCTGGTAATGGGTTGTGTCTTACCAATAGTTTTTTTTTCATGGATTGTGTATATCAAGATGTTTTTGTTGTTTGTATTATAGACATAAACCCATGTATAGCTGATTTTACTCTCTTTTGTGTCAATTATTTATGGTATTACTTTTGGTATTCAGGGTTTCCTACTATATATGGTTATACTCACCCCTGCATGAAATTTTCCCACACAAGGAATGTCTTATGTAGACAATAGACCATTAAACATACTATTATGAAGAATAAGACAATGCAGTGCTTTTTGAGATTGAACATATTGAGGTCTATTCATGTGAGATTTTAGACACCAGCCCTCATTCATATTTTCATATAGTATGGACTGGTGGTTAAATAATATTTTTGGTGCGATTTTTTTCACTATATACATTCCATTACATTATCTGTCGTACCCTTATTTTGTGCTATAGTGGTTTTAATTCATTTTGTATTTAGTTTTTTTACATTCTTGCTTTTGTGGATTAGTTATTTGTGTGTTCTTTAAATTACTCTTGGATAATGCCTCCCATTTTGTTATATGCCCAATTGGTTCAAGTCACCATCTCCTAGCCAATTGGATGTAGAGCTGTGGTAGTCATGATATAGGAGCCTCTAGGAGAGGTTCTGGTTTTTTTTATTTGAAATATAACTATTTTGATTTAATATCTTATTTGGACTCTAAATATGAAGGTCGTAGTATTTACCGAATAAGAACATCAAGTATGAGTCATTTTCAGGGAAGGGTGTAATATCTTATCTATCATGGAATCAACAATTTGTATATCTATCTATTGAGGAATTTATATATATATATATATTATTCTTTTAGTATCTCTAAATGAATAATGAATTTGAAAATATTATGTGCCATTGGTATCTGTATTTACGAATTTTCTATAAATTTTGATAATAATTCCTAAATATATATTTATAAAAACCCCTTACAACACTCTAGAATAAAGAATATAATTATTATATTCAAATTTTTTGAATATCATGTTAATTTGTGTGATAATTTTTTATAAATGATTTTCAATGAAAAACATATCACAATAAATGTTACAAATCTATTAGACTCTTCCCATTTTATAATAAATTAAATTAGACATTTGGATGTTGAATGCTTAATTATTACATATGCATTGGGTGAGATTTTGTTTTATATTTTAGAATATATAAACGGGCGGAGAAAAATATTTTTAAATGTACATGTTTTTCAATGAAAAAAGGTCGTATATTTTAAATTCATTGTCATGCATGTTTTTATTATTTTCTGGATTACATTTTACATTATTTTTTTGAATAATCTAAAAATCTCCTATTATTTGGTGTGGAAATAAGTTACTCATTTTATCATAATTATAACATGACTTATAGTAAAAATATTTTTCAATTGTCGTTCTATATGAAAGATAATACCTGGGTCCTAATTTTATTTAACTATGACATAGTTGATTTATATATCTAGATTTAACGCATTTTCCTCTGTAAATAAATCATAAATTTAGTTTGAAGGATTATTTTCTGATTAAACTGCTTTAAAATTTTGATTTATTATTTAATTATAATATGATTTATACTAATTTTATTTTTACACAACCTATTCTATTGGTAATCCAAATTTTTTAACATTTCATTATAATAAATATAAAACATAATTTTTTTTATTGTGGAAAAAAATTCTGATGTTCTTGAAATAGTTATCAAAATCAAAATATTATTTAAATCTAATATAATTATCATACTTTGTCATCTATTCTCATTCACATAATAATTTCTCATTGTTTTTTATGGTAAAATTATAACATGTTTGTCTAGAATTAATTCGACAACATGAAAATATTAATAATTCATGTTGGTACATCAAAATTATTCAAAAATACAGAAATTTATTCTTGTAGGTTTTTAATCATATATTGGATATATTCAATCATATCATTAAAATAATTGTAAAATTTAATCACTTCCTTATTCTTTGAGAATGTCATAAAATTATTTTCATTAATTTATTATCTTCAACAACAAATTGTATTGTTTAAATCATTTAATAAAAACCCTAATATTAATTTTCTTGGTTGTTCATAAGATGACACTATTCATAGTCTATTCCATCTTTATGCTCCATAAACTGATTTTCCCATATGAAAGAACTCTAAAAACCATCATTGTCATTCATTAATTGATCTAACATCATATTCTGATCAATGGAAGATCTTCCAAATCGAGTGGTAGATCTTCCAGTTCCATGGGTAGATCAATTTCATCACATAGTGGTAAATCAATGTTTTAGGTGAGATGGTATATCACACATTTAGGTGGAATGGCAGATCACTATTTTAGGTAAAACAAAATATTTTTTAAAAAGTGAAATAATAGATCCATTTTCTTCTAATAGTTGATAAGTTCCCAGATTATATTAGATCCAAACATAGATTATTTCTAATGGTATATTAGTTCAAAATTTAGATTAGTTCCAACTATATATTAGTTCTAATTGAATATGAGTTACAACAGTATATCATTTTTTATAAATGGTAGATCAATTTCTTTTAATATCAATGGTTGGAAATATTTTCTCAATAGTAGATAATATGCATGTGAAATTAGATCATCTCTGGTAGCTATTTTACAATGAGAGTTAATGGTATATCTACTACAGTAGTAGATTCTTGTTATCAACGTATATACTATTTAATGATTCCATATTTTTTTTATTATATCCTACTTAGTGTAAATTGATAATACCTCAAGTTAATTTTTTTTATAATCAATTTTTCATTATTTTATTGATTTCAATTAGAAGAGGGTTAAATTAATTTATAAATGTTTTTTAATAAATTATGTATCTCATATATATTATATATATTGCATAGGAAATATCTCAATTGGATATAATATATTTTTTAAATTATATTTCCTTACATGTACAATGTTAATGAATTTGTGTAATGTATATTTTTAGCATAAATTCATTATTTTATTTGTTTCTAAAATATTAATTAATTTTTTTAAATATTTTCCCTAAATAAATTAATGTATTAAATGAATGAAAATAATGATACTATGTTTATATAGATATTTTAATGATATTATTAAAAGTCATGATTGTAATAATCATTGAATTATATTATCTATTATGAATGGTTTATTTGAAATTAGGTTTGGCCGATTATTATGGAAAATATTTGAATTATGAAATAGTTTATTGAAATTGGTTTGATAATAATTTATGTTTAAAATTTCATAGAACATTTTCATAATTTTTATACAGATTGATTATATCACTTCAAAATAATTTTTAATTGTTTTACCCATGGAAGGTGCCTATTACACATTGTAGAACACTATTTATGTGTCCGTTGAGTATCATTTAATGCACCTGAATATATGGTAAAACATATTCAATATTATTTTTTCATTTAGAAAAAGATGAAACATGAAAACTGGTGAAAAGATATAATGTCTTATGTGATAATCAATTTCATCATCTAGATAATCTTTGAAGTGACAAATTATATATTCTTCGACTTATACTACCTTTATTAGTTGAGCCGATCCAATTATCATCAACCGATATCTATGTCTACATTTTTTTTGTTCAACCTCATCTGTTTACTTGAGTCAGTAACCCAACTTACAACCTTTCATGGACAATTTGTGTAACATCTCGACCATGGTGCAACACAATAGTGTCTCGATCAGGTCGATCACACAACCCCAAGAGTTCATTTCCATATTCCAGAGGCTATTGAATAATAGTGATTGTCTAATAATGATCATTGGGATACTATACACTCTTTTATCAGAGTAATAAATCAAAATTAATACATAAAAAATAACAACTATATAAACAAATATCATCATAACACGAACAATGCAATTATTAAAAAAATATGGAAATACAATATCAAAACTAATAAGTATATATGTCATACAAAACTATGTTTTATGTGTCAAATTGGTACTAACAATTAATGGCACTATAAATTCCCAACAGGGTCATGAACCATGTCTTTCTTCCTCATCTGGGATCCATTCCCAAATACACCATCAAACACATAGCCATTTCCCTTAATATGTCATGCAATAATGAAATCTATTTAGGTACTGATCAGGTCGCTCACGAATGGTATTAGTACAACTCTGTAGGCCACACCAACGGTTTCAAAAACAATATATAGTAAACAAATAAGTATGATGTTGTATAAATAAATAAGACTAATTTATAAATAAATATTAATCACATTATCAAAATTATTCTTTCTTTAACCACATAACATCCAAGGTTTTAGAGGACAAATATACCTCAATACCTGTTTCGGCCCAAACCGGAGTCCAATCTATCCCAAAGGGATATAATATCATAGAATGAAATTTTTACGATTCTATATATCATATAATATCTCATAACATCATTAATACTATTATAGGAATCCATTATCATATTAATGGAATTGTTATTATTCTTCATTTCCTTAATTAAGTCAGCAATTAATTTTTATTCTAAATATTATTAATTAACTCCAAAATAAATCAATTGTTCTAATCTCTTTAATTAACACAAAATTTCTTTAAAAATCAAAATCCCATTATTTAAAACTACAAATAATTACTTTTATCAGTCCTATTCATTTAAACAACAATTAATTATTTATATGAATCGTATTAATTAACATAATAAATAATTAATCATCATAATCATTTTAATTAAATAAAAATTTAATTTAACATTTAATTATCATTCACTAACTTAATAACTAAATCAGTCCTTTAAATAGTATTAATTAACTCAATAATTTCTTAATCATCTATCTATCATTAATTAAATAAATTATAAATTAATATTCACTAATTTCATACTAATTTAACAATTAGTTCATCATATAGATTCACTTAATTAATTCCCTAAATAATTAATCACAATCTATAATCCATATAATCATATAATCAATACATTTATTAATCATTTAATTGAACAATCTAATTATCTTATAATCAATTCGTCTATTAATTATTCAAACTCATAATCTCAATATCATATTATTAATTAATAAATTATTTACTCAATCTCACAATCTTCATATCTTATAATTAATTCATCAATTAATAGTCATGATTTCAAAATACCAATAACTATATAATAAATTTAATAATCCGAAATCCCTATCCTGAAATCACATTATTCAATAAAATATACAATCCATTAATTAATCAATTAACCACATTAATTAATTAAATATGAGAGTTTCCAATTTCCAAACTGACCCTAGAAATTATATAATTATGTACATATATTTGAAATCATGCCTATGGGATTTGAATAATTTACCACCAACCTAAATTTATTTATGAATGGCCACAGAATGGGAATCCCAAAAATTTGATAAGCACAATGACGCAGAATGTGTTCTTGATCTAAAAGACAAATTAATATCCAAAAAACTCAATATCCATCAAATCTAGATATAAAACAGAAATCCTACATCTAGATACAAAAAAAGATGTTATTGAGATAAAATTCAGGAAGAACAAACCCATTATAGAAGGGGAGAAGAATGAATAATGAAGGGTGGACCATGTAGTATCGGATTATCTTACTAGTAGTGGTGAAAATCATCAATCTAGGCATCCAATTACAAATAATAAAGGCCATGAGTGTTTGGAATATACCAGGAGGGCTCCAAAATCATGAAATAAGCATTAGGTTTTAATGGGGATTCATTTGGGACGAAAATGGGTGTTTGGGAATTTTTAAAACTAATTTTTTGGTTAATTTAATTCATGGGCATGGTTTGCTAGTAGGGGTGAATCATTTCCTATAACCATGAGCCTAAATTGTGTTCCTCTTTTTAGGGGTTAATGGTTACTACTATAGGGGTTCATGGTATGATAAACCATGTTCTAAATTTGTAATTCCCCTTTTTCGTGTGTTGCCCGATTCACTGGTTTAGGGGCCATAGTTAGGGAAAACAATGTTCCAACCATGTACAAACATATTTCTTCCATTTGTATCAAACACCTTTCTTAAACATACAACAAGGTAAAACAAAAATTAAATTTAATCATCACAATGAAAAATATTACATGAATAATATCCCAAGACAACTCCAGAAAAAGTTATGAATTTACAATTTCCCCACATTAAAACATCTTGTACTCAATAACACTACCATGAATCACAAATATTATATGTCAAAAATATTATTCCACTAACCCCCCGTATCGTCTTCTATTTCCCTAATTTATTTCTAAAAACAACCATGGTACAGGAATACAAGAACTATTAGAAAATTATTTCTTGAAAAAACTTTATCACCTCAATCCAATACACGTATCAAAAGTTCCACAATAGCCACAACTATTTGGAGCTCAATTACGTCCATGTTGATGAAATGACGTGGTTCGGGGTGACACCACTTATGTTATGAGACATTGAAAATGTCGTTCATATAACTATATTTCTATGGATGAGATAAGTTATACACCATCTATTTTAATATTTCCACAAACTCAAATGTTCTAATGAACCTAGTCACTAGTTTTCACTATCTTTGTATCCTATAGTGATTGAAACTAGAAGAGACCCGAAGAATACACAATCATCTGCTATAAAATATAATGTTTATCAAATTATATTAGCATATAAATTCTAACAACTCTGAGAAATGGCCACACATTTCTGATTATGATCTACCAACTTTGACATCTATTTCATAAGTATTCATCTGAACATATCTGACAAACCTTCCTCCATCCAATATGGAGATGATTTACATAGCTTAACATAATGATCATCTTATGGTACCATCGAAATCATGTCCTAATATCTATTTTATAAGAAAAATAATTAATTATATGTGTCTCTCCCACAATCTACCAAAATATAGAATATACACCTGCATCATATCAATGAGTACCTAAATACTACAGCATGACTTTCGATCTATCTTTATGTGGAATTCCATTCTAAAAAAGACCTATGAACTAAGAACAATATCTAAACCTTTCGATAGTTTATAATTAAAACAAAATTACTAGTATGAACGTATATGTCATGTCACCCTATGCAGATGAACTAAATCCCGTACATATATATATCTTAGTTTCCCTATTGAGAATGTATACCATATAGGCATGAAATACACTACCTTTTTCAGTCATTAGACAATAACCCAAATAGTGTCATTCTTTTTAGGAATATAATAATCGTAATATGTATATAAATTGTTTTTTTAATTATTTATAGTTATCATTAAATTACATGATAATACACTGGTATGTGTCAATTTTTCAAAAACCTGAACTTCACAGGTCTTTAATGATGAAAAGTTTGAAAAGGTGTAAAACAGGCCAAGTACATATCTTGATCCTCATTAACATGTCGTGTACTAAGATTTCACTGCCTTCCTCAAGTTGTGAATCCAACAAATGATTATTCCACTATTCCTAAAAGAAAAAAATCCACTACAAATCGTGACTAGACTAGAAACTTTGTGAATCCACTCAAATCCTCGATAGAGAAATACACAATGAATCAATGAAAAAATTGTATAGATACTAGGAAATCATCATTAATGACCCTCTCAAGTCATATACATAGTAAAACCTCATAAATCTACAAGATACCTTCATGCCATGCTGGAGATCCAAAATCTATTAAAACTGTGGAAGATCAAGTCCACATGTTCTGTAAGTAAAGTACATATTGTGAAGATTTATGCCTATATAAGCAATTTAGAGGAAGAGAATTTAATATCATTATGGATTTCCATCTCTTCCCCCTTCCATCTCCTTTAAAAATCATTTTACACATTCCCCTCCCAATCATTCAATGACTTAGTATATTTTCATTTTTATTAATCCAATATTCATGGTGCCTCAGTTCATCAATCCATACAATACATGCCATTGCATTTAGTTTTAATTTTCATTTCTCTTATGTCATGTAATAATTTTATTTTTAATTATAATTTACATAGTAAATTTTTATATAAGATATTTTTCCTGAACATTTTCATGATCCCAATTCCTTTAAACAATCTATCAAGAATTATGTCATTATTTTATTTAATTGTATCCTACAACTCCATGAGTAGCTAAAATTATTAGGGTTATGGATCATGAAATGTATCTTCATAACTATATATATATTTTATGATAATCATGGAAAGCATGATTGAACTAGTAACTATGATATGAACTGTCAGACTATTGTATTTGGGCGAACTTCCTTGACCACGATAGAATCAGATAAATGACCTTATCCTAATTTTAGTAGACTAAGATATGGCCTATAGCTTAGGAAACATTCTTCCTTACATAATTCAAAAGAAATTCACCTATATTGTTTCTATCTCCCGAACACAGAATAGAAACTACCTACGTAAAACTAGGAGGCTATGACCAAATTCAACAAGTGACCCATGTTTTCATTGTAGAGTAATGCATATGATCTTTGCAAGGATACAATTAGTGGATATACTTCACTTATATGCACAACTTGATACTTACCCCTCTCTAATCATTTAAACTCATCACAAAAATTGAACAAAGATTAATATCCCAACCAAGGACATCAAGAAACCAATCCCCTATAGGTTTAGAAATTAGATTAATCCAAAAATCCAAATGGTAGTCTCATTGTGGAATCGACCATGTACTTCCGCAACACTACATTTATGTAGTTAGTGAATGTTTGTGAACAAAAATAAATTTCTAAATTTGAACCCCTTTTAGATGAATTATAAACACATTTTGATAGTGTCAATTTTCTGTAATGGTTTTCAAGCAGTCAACACCATTTTCATGAAAAAGAACTCTTTTTATGATCCTAGGATTACCATTACCTGATCTCCTTTCATTATTTCCAAACACCATTGCATGTCTTTCTTCTTTAATTTTTTCATGTAATAGGGACTCATAACTTGATTAATGTATTTTGAAGCACATGAAACCATGGAATTTCATCAAGAGATCAGAAGGTGTTTTTATTCACTCCGCCGGTCAGTAATGGCAAGAAAACATCACCATGTGGGACCCATCCTTCCAACCCATAAACTCATAAATGGGGAAACTTGGATGAAACCTGAGAAAACCATGATGGAATATGGTTTTACATCGATCTATGGTGTGACACCCTGCATTTTTCACCCTCCAATCCAAGCCCAAAAATTAGAAATTAAACATGGATTCATTCCCATGATCCAAAAAATTGGGTCTTTAAGCAGTCTTTAGAGCAATGACCCCCACAAATATATCACATAATTCATGGATTTTTACGATTGTTTACACAACCAGGTAGTTTTATCAGACACAATAAGACTTTATGTCTAAACATTCTCACTCAGATATCGACTAAATGAATTGTTCAAAATCAAAGATACCGATTCAATTAGGTATTGGGAAGAGCTTGCAAAAATGTTCCTTGATAAATAATTTTCACTTATTTGGACCTGGAAGCTTTTGAATGAAATTCGAAACATCACAAATAAAAATGGAGAATCCCCATTGGAATCATAGGATAGATTCAAAAAACTAATGAGGAAGGTTACACAACACAGACTCAATACATGGATTCAAATAAAAACATTATATCAAAGACATCAACCAACAACATGAACAATCATTTATGCTTCCACTACGGGAGGATTGAGTTTCAAAGAACCCGACACTGGAAGAGCCAATTTGGATGAAGAAACCCATAGTTCCAATCTATGGAAAAGTGACCAGGGAGCACCACGACATGGATTATACCATGTTTATGAACCCACTCAGTTATTAGTGCATGTCAAAGAGTTAAGTAAAAAATTGAGAAATTCCAGTTACAAATCATAGAAACCCCTCAAGAACAAGTCATGGAGATTCATCCATGTAAGATATGTGATTAACCACCCAACTATAATTTTTTTAATGAAGGATATGAAGAGCCAGACGATTATAATTATGTTAATTATAATCAATAAAATTAGTCACTTTAGCATCAATGAAGACATCTATTTTATCAGCAAATTCCGACTCAGCAGCAACCTCAAAACAATCAACGATATTTTCAGCAACGTAATTGTCTTGCTATGTTTTCAACTAGGGACCATTGGAATATCCACTAATAAACCTTGTCTCAATACCACAACAACATACATATCCAAAAAATCAATTTCAAATGACTCAAAAGCCACATCAATTTCTACCTCCTTATCCAAGACCACAACAACCACCTCCAAAAATGTAAAGTAACATGTTGAAACTTCTAACATCATTCGTTCAAAATTCAGACCAATGTATGAAAACATAAGAGATAGAGATAAAAAAATAGTGAGCATCTTTGAGGAGAATTGTAATTCAAATGGGTTAGAACTCAAAGAAAATATCTAAATGATTACATGATATACTACCGAGAACCCCTAATACAGAACCGTGGGAAAAAAGTAAGGTGGTGGTTATGAAGAGTAGAAAATTGTTATAATTTCCACATCCATTAGGAACAATTCCACTAGAAGAATCCAAACAACAATAGAAATAAGTAGAAGAAGCCATCCCCACATCACCATAATAATCACTACAAGCTGAAAAGGAGGATTCCCCATAAAAATATAAGGAAACAATTTATGTATCCCCAAATCCATAAAATCCACATTTTCCCTTTTTGGAACTTGTAAGGAATCGTAGGTAGGAATTTCCGAACAAAAAGTTCTTTAGAAAGATAAATATATTTTATATCCAAATTCATTTTTCTAAGGCAATCTCAAAAAATTCCATATATGAAAAATATCTAGAAATATTTATTATTAATCAAGGGAAAAATAAAATATCTATGAGTCATCTCATTAAAATAAGAATTATCTACTGATGTAAAGTAGAAAATCCCACCACTTATGAGATATCCTAGAATATTTTCAATCACCTGTGTGATATGAGAGTGAAAATTTTGATGAGAACTCTATGATATTGGAGCCAGTGTTAACATGATGAGGATGAGTGTTTCCACAAGATAGGACTCTAAGATATTAAGACAACAGGGTAATAATTTATGTAATCTGATGATTCAGTTAGGTAATCAATTGGTATTCTTGACGATGTTATGGATAAATTTGGAAAATTTATTTTCCTAACAGACAATCTGCTTATGGTCATGGAAGAGGATGGATATGTACTGAAAATTCTTAGAAGACCCTTCTGGGTTATATGAAAGGCCATTATTTATTTTAATCAAGGATTTCTCATCTATAGACTTAGAGAAGAATAAGTAGTGTTTAACAAGATAAAGGATTTACAACATTAATATGACACAATTGACCGTAACGACATCTCCGTCGATCAGCATGAAGATGAGTATATAAATATATAGGAATAGACTGAAGATTCATGTTCAGAAGAGGAAGAAGATTATGACTTAGAGTAATTTATCTTTATTGATCCACACATCAGAGATATAATGCCACCATTATTCCCATCAATCATTCAGCTACCCCAATTGTACATGAAACCATTACCCATTACATTGATGTACTCCTATTAAGGAGATTTCTTCCCTTTACCCATCATCATTATTGTCGAAATATCCTAGGATTAGTAAAAAAAGTATTTTATTTCCTAAAAAGACACAGGAAATAAATTTCATTATGATTGGATGATATTATGGAAATCAATCCTTTCGAATTCACTCACCATATTCTATTAGTAGAGGTTGAAAAAACTAAAAGAAAATCTCAGAGGCATCTCACACAACCAATTATGTGATTTTTCAGGAAAGATCTACTAAATCATATGGATGTTGGAATAATATTTCCTATATCATACTATGAATGGGTGAGTACCCTCCAAGGCATTTATAATAATAAATGGCACACATTAGAATTTAAATATGATAATGAGAACATTCCATCAAAATCCATTAATGGATAGAGTGGCTGTTTGGACTAAATATTTGAATGAAGCAACAAAGAATGATCATTTTCCTTTACCATTTATATATCAAATTATATAGAGACATGTAATGCATGCTCTCTACTATTTCATGGATGGTTATACCGGATACCAATAAATACTTGTCAACCCTACTGAATGGTCCAAAACCACATTTAACTACCCATTTGGTACGTTTTCAGATAGACAAATGTGCATTCGGTATGTTTAACGCACCAGAAAAATTACTATGATGCATCACAAAAATCTTTCAAGATATGGAGGATGAATTTATTAATGTATTCATGGATTGTTTCTTAGTATATGGGAGATCTTTCGATGTCTGTCTACAAAATCTAGAATTGGTTCTCAAATGCTATTAGCAAAGCATCTCAGTGCTGAATTTGGAAAAATGTCCCTCCATGGTATAGGTAGGAATTGTACTGGGACAAAAGATCTCCAAATAAGGCATTGAGGTTGATCTAGAAAATAATAATGTTATCATTGATATACATGAACCATAAAACATTAAAGGGATTAGACGATTAAATTGGAATTATGGGTTCTACATATGTGACATAAAAGATTTTTCTAAACCAAACATCCACTGACACAGTGTTTGTCAAAGGATACTCTCTTCAAATTCAATGGGGATTGTCGATAATTTTTTTAACACTGAAAAACAATCTAATTGTGTCTTTAGTTATCATTGACACAAATTTGAAATTTTTAAGATTATGTGTGATGCTAAGAACCAAGATGTAGGAGCTGTACATGGAAAACACAATGATAACATCTTTTGTTCAATTTATTATTCCATCCACACATTAAATGAATCCAGGTCAATTATACAGCTACATAGAAGGAACAACTAACCCTAATATATTAATATGAAAATTTATTCTCAAACCCTCTTATATCCCAATTCATTGTCTATACTAGTCATACTACTCTTTAGTAACTGTTGGAAATAAAATATGTGAAAATAAGGTCGATATGCTTGATTCTTTTGCTACATGATTTCGGCATCATAATCAAGGACACCAAAAGAACATATAAGGTCATTGCTGACCACCTATCTTGATTTCCGCTAACCGTCATTAATGAAGCCATAAAGACAAATATTGATATATATTTTTTATATGAGACATAGTTTAGTGTTAAGCACCAACCCTAGTTTTCAGATTTGTCCAATTATCATTCCACATGATATCTCTATCAAGACCTATCATTCAAGAAATACAAGAAGTTTCTGGATGATTCCAATGCTACTTTTGTGATGAACCATTTCAATCAAGAATTATGCTGAGGGACTTTTAAGACCATATATCCTAGAGTAATACATACAAAATATAATAAAAATGTGCCACACATCACAAACTAGTGGACATTGTGGCCCAGAGTGAACAGTGGAAAAAATCCTACCAAGATGATTTTCCTTTTCTTCATTGCATCATGTTGTGAGGGGATTTATCCATCACTATAATTGATTTCAAATAATGGGAAACATCAGTAAAAGAAATAAAATTCTATAAATACACGTTCATTAGTTTTATCTTTTTTATGCAAGTGTTATAGAATTTATGAGACCATTTCTTATGTCACATGGAAGGAGATACATTTTAGTTGCAGTACACTATGTATCAAAATGGTTGGAAGACATAGTTAGATCACATGACACAATAATTGTGGTCATGAATTTTCTTCAAAATATTTTTCTTCAGGTTTTAGATTTCCAAGATTACACATCAGTGATTGTGGAACAAATTTTTGAACCATGCAATGGATAATTCTTGAATAATATGTCATTCGATACAACATCGACACTCTCTATCACCCACAAAAAAGTGGGAAAGTCAAATTGAAAAAAATAGAGATGAAACAAATCATAGAGAAAACTGTCAAGACCAGTAGAAGTGATTGGAGCCTAAAGACAGATGATGTGCATTGGAAATATACCAATATGTACAAAACCCCTATAGGAACTACTCCATTTTGACTAGTTTAAGTTAAACCATGTCAACTTCTGGTGGAGCTAGAAAATTGTTCGTTCTAGGAAATCAAAAAGTTGAATCTTGATGTAGAAAAGGATGAAGAAGAACATTTATTAAAAATAACCATATTGGAGGAAATCAAGATATATTTTTATGAAAACCATGTATTTACATGAAAAAATATAAAAAATGGAATGAATCAAAAATTACAAGACGTTCCTTATTTCCAAGGAATACGATTTTGTTATTCAATTCAACGTTAAATCTATTTATAATAAAGCAGAAGTAAAATGGTATGGTCTTTTTGAGGTTGTCCATGTTTTTCCCTATAAAGGTATATATAATTGGGAGGCAAACCAGGGTAGGGAAGTTTTAGATATGTTAAATTAGAATATTTGTCTAAAAGTCTCACATTCAATGGAAAATGATGTTATGAAGGAACATGAAAATGGGAAGGACACAATTAAGTACACATCATGTATAATATTATCACAACATGTTTGTTTTCCATCAAAAAATTAATTTTTATTCCCTATAATAAATTTTTTTTGATCATTAAATGTTATTTATATAGTCGGATTGTTTATTAAAATTTTCATGATGCAACCCACAAGTTACGACCTGAACCACCATCTCCTACAACACCTCATCTCCCCCATCCCCAGCCCTTCCAATTGAACATGTAACCCTCCAAAAACATTCTACACTCTCAAACCACACCCCTCAATACACCCACCCTTATCCACTTCCCTACACCACACATTCATGCCACCTCAATCTTGACTTTTTTAGTGATCCAGATACACCCTACCTCCACACCACCCTCCTCCTACCATGGCATGCACCAAATGAACACAGACAAAGCCTACACCATCTACCTCCTCCACTAACACCAAGAGCCTAAAATTAAATGAGAAACACCCCAAAAATATGTCTGAATCTCAAGATGAAACATCCTATACTTTTATCAACGAGAACCTCCATTTACACCTCGTTCTCTGCTTCAACAACCCGCATCACCACGAAATCAACATCACCTATAGGAAAAACTGATGTGTACCAACAAAATGTTAGACTTGGACGTGCTCTATACATTGAACATTGTCAATGTAGTCCTAAAACACATAGAGAATTTTCATATAGATAGAATTATCATAGAATGGGAGGAGATGTACCAAGATCCATCCCTTGAGTTATTATCCATGTTCGAGGTCATCGTTGACTACCTATATTTTTTTCTTGGTGGTAGACATCATAATTTGGTTTTGTTGAGTTTAGAGATGGCCTGAGTATTTACATGAATGATTTCCTCATCTTCGATGTTTACCCCTCCCTCCAGACATGTCCATCCCACTAGACTACATTAATCATATGGCCTCTCATCACCCATGACCCCATGTCATTTCACAACCCTCAAATCACAATGTTAACTCATCTATGGGGCCCTACATTCTGAATCCTACAAAGAGCCATCATGTATTAATATTTTAATCAAGGATAGACCTATTTAATAATCATCCAAATGGATGTTTTGATACTCTTAGCTTCCATGGGTAGTCCACCAATCATTATGGCATCCAAGTGGGCTTCATATTTCAGATTCCTGAATCAGAGGAATTAAGGCACACTCATGGGTGGATAGTGAATCACCCAACTAGATAAGTATCTAGTAATTTTGGAACCCACTCTTCCCCTCACCTTTGTTGGTCCCATGAAGTTGATTTATCTTGTACTTCTCCACAATATGTAGATTCTCATGTGAGATGACGACATATATTTCTTGGGTGGTGGTCGTCTAGGAGGCCGCACCATAGGGGCAGCTAGCTGGAGCTACAGAAATAGATCCACCCCAGCCTCCTCAATCTAAAACACCGACTTCACCCTTACCCACCACCACCTCTTTTTACACCCCTTAGAATGAAACACTAGAATACATTAACACCCTCACCAATTTCTACACCAATATCCATTTCGTTTTGGGGAATTTGCACCAATTATTAGCCCACCTCTATCTCTCATTCATTGAGTGCACTGAATTTCCCCTTTCACACTCTACTGACCCATCATGTCCTTCTTCCACCACCATTCCAACACCCACTTCCATCTAGCCAGACCTCTATCGAAATATCACTGACCCTGGCGCCATGTAGGAGTCCCTAGTAGAGTAGGCTCGTAGGACCAAGGGAGCAGCCACTGAGGCCATCTGCGAGGTTCCATTCGTTGATCCAACTGCTAGACCCACGACCCAATACAGATTGGTACTTCATAAAAAAAATTTCATGCACCTCCATCATCTAAAACTGTTGATAATGACATAGATACCCCGTGTAAGTCGATCGAGACCCTAAACAGTGGGATGACGTTCGAGAATATTTTTTATAAAGATCTTTTATTTTATTTTGATATATCTTTATGGATTTTAGAACCCATTACATGTAATTGGAATATGTTTTTGTTATATTAATTTTGTCTCTGACCTCTATATAAAGTACAGAAATATTTATATTCTTTGTATTTCATTTTTATGACCTGTTGTGTTTTTAGTTTCATTTAATTTTCATTATATCTTGAGTCTGTCAAGCTCTTTTGAATCGTCTTCCATCCTTGAGGGTCTAATACCATCAACAGTCTTAGATCAAAGGGTTCCCAAGCACGTCATCAACTTTTTTCAACATCATCACAAGATATTACTTGCAATTAATTAGTATATGTATCCACCATAACCAAGTATTACATTCTTACCACACCACATTCATTCTACCATAACCACAAGTGAAGTGTATAACCTACCAAACAACCACGCGATCTTGTGGGCACATTATGTATTAGCTATAAAAGGTTATGGAGAAACTGAGCTGGTAGACCTTCTAAAAACATTATCCATACACCCATCTAGTTCACAACATTTATATAGTGTCAAATGAGAGGAAACCCAGAGTAGATTTATAGTATTTACGTGTTTTAAAGGCCATGTCTTTTCCATTTTACCTTCATTCGTTAGTTTGTGACATTGATGAAGCTACATTGTAAAACTATCACAATTTGAATAATATTCCTATCCCAATTTCCTAGTTTGTGTGCCTGTTGGTTTTTTCATTTATTATGAATTCTTATATATTTGAACAAACATTTGTTATCTAGTGAATGTTTTCTCATCTAATGCATTCTGAGGAACATTGTATTTTTATTCTATGACATCTTACACACCCCTCATGGCATACCACATGTATTAGAGAGCTCTTCACTCCCTCTTATATTAATTTTTCCCAATAATTCAGTTTAAATACATTAAAAATTCACTGGAATAACACTCTAAAAATAATTCTATTAATAGTGGCGACACTTTCTCTTACATAGCATGGGGGTCATCCTATAGTTTCAATGATTATACATTTGAGTTTGTAATGTTTTCACTTTTCTAGGAGATATTTTTATTTAATAATAATAACTCTTTTAACCTAAGAATCACTAATACCGGGTAATTATATAAAATGATATGTGGAAAAGTGATGAGACTCTATTTCATTCCTGCTTAGATTTCTTTTAATTGAATGTTGATATTAGGGAATTAATTAAAAATCAATATATTTAAATAATAACTCATTGAACTATTACCTATGATTTATGTAATTTGTGATTGCAAGTTTGTATTTGATTCTCACTAATTGAGACGTCTCTATGAATTTAATTCCATACTCTTATCTAAGAAAATTTATTGAGAGATACATGGGGCATGTAAAATGACTATAAATTTCAAAAAAATATTATCAAAACGTTGGTTGGATATTTTTATATTTAAAATTATTTAGGAATTCATTGATATCTACATTCCTTGAGAGCCATTGTACATCTATCCTTCATTTATTGCATATTATCCATGAATGACATGTTAGAATGAATCTATTCCAATCGTATTACCCTTCTTACCATGATTTAGTATAATGCTTTTAAATATCATTGAACATGTGTGGGGGAGGCATTCAGATAGTATAAGATGCTTCCAAATTCATATATTCAACGTGTGACCACCTTACTATCAGGTTGTGATTCGTATAAATTTTTTTGAAACACATTCATATTCTTTTCCTTTTCAAAATATAACATGAAAGGAAAAATTGATGTGGATTGTGCACTATGAGGGTAAAAATAACATTTTTCATCATTGTATAATCCCTCAAATGATCAATGTGGTTTTTTTATTGATGTGAGACTATCCTTGGAATGAAATTAAAAACTAAATAATGAAATGAAAACTTAATGTCAATGAAAAAAAATCATTTTTGTATACATATTTTCCACGCGTATTGACCAAACCCGAGCTGATGGAATATAGATTTGACAATTTAGAAGGAGTAACAGCATGGAATATGTTCATGAACCTATGATTTGTAATTTAGTTCATACCCTTTTTAGGCTAATTATCATATTTTACCCACCCAACCACAACCACCGAGTCATCAGAACCTGATTTCTTAAATCCTTCAAGATTAATATTCCTCTTGTAATTATATAGTGGTGATGATAGAACTAGTTAAAGAATAGGGTTAGGAATAAGTATTATGGGCATAAGCATTAATCTATATATATATTATACCCTATGTGATGAGATAATGGAATGGTGAGGTAGATTACAACTGGGAATAAAAATTAAGCAATATTTAAGAGGTTATGTTTAGAAGAAAAGAATTTGATTTGAAAACAATATTGTGAGGCATGACTAACATTCTATGTAGTTTTAATTGTGGAAATTGACTTTACTCTACATAATAAAAATTTCATTTTCATGTAGATGACAAATATTTCTTACATTACTAATTTCTTATCATTCATGACATCTTTGTTGATACATTATTTCTTGAGGACAAGCAATTGTTCAAGTGTGGGGGGATTTGAGAAGCAAAATTTATATTTACATTTTTCTATCAATTGTTTATATTTTTCATTAAATTAAATGATAATGATGTGGAATGGGTCTAAAATTGAAGGAAAAATTACATCATAGGTTTCCAAATATTAAAATGTAGACAAGGTGAAAAATAGGCCAAGTACACATTGTGATCTGGCTTTACATTCCATTTACCTAATGATCACTGCCTTCCTTAAGTCTTGATGCCAAGATGTCACCATTACAAGATGCGTGAAGGAAAATATGCCACATGTCGTGACCAAACTAGACACATCGTGAAGCTAGTCAAAGTCCCATGAAAAAAAATCCAAGAATTATTATTACAGAAATTAGATAGATCTGAGGTAGATATCATTAATGACCTTATCATGTCGTGTACCCAGTAAAACCACTTTAATTATTGAGAGAAACACGGGCTACAATGGAGATTCCAAATACATGGAAACAACTATGAATCAATTCTACACACTGTGTGCCTATGGTACACATCATGAATAATTATCCCAATATAAGTAGGGGAGTGGATGATCATTTCATAGCATTTTGGACTTTTTACTGTTCTCCATTTCATCTATGTTGTGAATCATTTCTCTCATTCCACTATCAATCTATTAGTATTTCATAAATTTTATTTATCCAACTACATTGGAGCCTTCGTTATTCAACGCATTCAATTATAGACATTGAGTTTTGTTTCAATATCCATTTCTCATTTTCAAGAAATAATTTTATTTGTAATTTTAACATACTTAGTTCATGTTTATTTCAGTTACGATTCTCTAACCTTGCATTATCCCAAATCCATTAGTCAATCCATTTTGTATGTTGTCATTTATTAATTTAATTGGATCCTACCCCTCCATGAGGAGCTAAATTTCATAGGTCTAAGGATCAATAATGAATTTGTATAACTATGTATACCATTAAATATAAAATTTGAAATCCTAGTTGAACGTTTAGCTAAGATATGAACCCCCAGTCTACCCCATTTGTGAGAACATCCATAACCATGTGATGGTCAAACAAAATACTGTATTCTAATTGGATTACACTAACTATGAACAATATACTAAGATACTTTCCACATTAAAGAAGGAAAACACAATGCCCCTAGACTGTCACTATCTCTCGACCAATAAATATCTTATTCATAGTTACATCTAGGAGGCTATGAAAAAATTCAACTCCATATCCATGATTTCTTCACAGTATAAGACATATGATATTTCTAGGGTTAGAATTAAAGGGCATCATTTACATAGATGGAGGAATAGATCGCGACACCTCATTCATCATTTAATGTCATCCAAAAAATAGATCATCGATTAAAATCCCAAACAAGGACTTCTATAACCGACTCCCCTACAGGTATAGGTATCATATTTCTCCAAAAATCGAATTGGAAATCACCCTGTGGAATTTAACTCGAGCTGCAACTACACTACTTTTCTTTAGTTAGGTAATGTTTGGGACCAACAATAAATTAATAAATTTTACTCTTGACCGGAGGAATTAATTATAGATTTTGAGCATGTCACTATCCTTAAGAGTCCTACAAAAAATCCCATAGTCATTTTGTCCTACTTCCACATTATAATAGGAAACATATGTTATAATCCTCTTGGGTGAGGATTATCATCCCTAACCTGATTAATGGTGTAGTATCAAGCCATAAACACTAGTATTCCCTTTTTCATGATCGATAACCAAAACTATAATCATATGTCCTGTGCATTTTGGACAGACATGGATGTAGCACTCACTTTGATACGTGAAATTCCCACATCAACTCATCCCACATACTCATAGGAACAACAATATGATTCAGGAAGTAGATGGACTCATCCTCATCAATCAATATGTCTAATGGTGTCTACCCAACTTCATGGAGTTCTCTAAAAGATTAAAAATCCGTATCCTTATACGAACTATCAATAATCTGTCTCAAAAGTGAAGACTCTACTAAAACTGATTGCATGACCTTCTGCTCAGGATTCCCTATAACCACTACATGAATCTAAGGCCATGTAGTCATCTTCTTCTTATATGAAACAGACTCATAAACAACATGAGCCCGAGTTTTTTTCTTAAATAATTTTCAAAACTATTCCCTTTCCCAGTCATATATTATAGTTTGAAATAAAATTAATGAATACAATCAACCCATCTAGGCTTCCCAAGATTCAAATCCTTCTATGATAATATTTATAAGAAAAGTTTTTAAATATAGACACTATAAACAACTCTCCCAATAGATAATTCAACAAACACTAACAATCATAAACCACAATGGCTAAATAATGTTCATTCATACAGTAGATCCATTCATTTTACCTCAACTAATCAGATGCATACACCAAAAATAAATCTCTTTATATCAATACAACTCAAATACCTAACCTTGTAGTATAAAAAACATAGTTTTCTTCTCATATAGATTGGGTTGGATCATTATTGGTGTTGATTTCAAGTGATTCATGAACTCTTAGAAATAGTCCTCTCACAATTAAAATTTTTGAAGTTTTATCTCCTTCATAATAATGTAAAAATGAAGAATGGATAATTAGGAAATGAAATGGGTGAAACTTTGATAATATCCTTAAAATACTAGAAATCTATCTATATCAAATATGTTCTTTAGATTCTCCTAAAAACCACTACACAAACATTATATGTGTCTACAAAAATTCACATTTCAATGATAATGTTTCCCAAGAAGTGTATCTAATCAACCCAAAGTAGAAAGCTAGATAACTTGTAATATAGATGATTCTCTCTCAATGTACTCTTGATGATGTCATGATGTCGGGAATGATTTCCCTGAGTCTTTCAGTACACCATGATGTCATCCACAATCACTTCCGCAAATTGATCCTTGCATGGATTGATGATTATATTTATCAAGGCCATAAGAACTGTTGAGGAATTAATCAAACCAAACATCATTCGACAAACTCATATAGGAAATACCTACTTCCAAAAGAATTTATAGGAATATCATAAGTTTGAGATATCAAATCGTGATACCTTGATCTAAATTCAGTATTGGAAAAGACATAATCTCTTCTCCGCTATTCGAAAATATTTCAGATTTTAAAGAAAGGATATCAGTTATTCATTGTCATTCGGTTCAACATTCATCAACTAACATACAATCAAAAACTCGTGTCAGCTTTAATTGAAATAATAGCTGATCGTATCGGTGAAATACTCAGATATATAAAACCCTTATCAATAAACTCTTCTAGATATTTCTTGATATCTTGAAGCTCTATTGGATCATTTTTTTATGGTCTAATAGAAACTGGTTGATCTCCCAACATGATATCAATGGTAAATCCAGCTTCACTACTAGGTGGAAAGCATGATTTTCATTCATGTATCAAATCTTGAAATCATTCAATTATTGGTGGAACAAAATAATGTCTCACAACCACCTTCTTCCATCATAATACTTGAAACATGGGCTATGAAATCTCACAATTAATGAGTAATTGGCCCTGCTTGGCCCATAGGGATATCCCACACTACCCAATAAATAATTTTTTTCACCCTAAGAATACATAAATGTTACTCACATAAGGTATTAATCAACATGGTATCGGTAAGATACTAACTAGTATATATCCAAAATTAGTTGATGCCAGAAATGTCTAGGATGTAGAGAGGCCATAAAAATTATACTTGAAAACTCCAATAGAACATACCTTGTACATGTTGGTGTCCCTAGACATCAATCTCAATATTTTATCTATCATCAACACCCTACTCATGAAATCCAAAACTAAGAACTCAAAATTACGAGTTGTGTAGATGTAATGAAATGAGAGACACTAGTATAAAATAAGGAACTAGATAATGACGAAAGTAAAAAAATAATACTTTTAAAATTTGATGGTCTATTATCGTTATCTACTAGTGTAGGATGAACAAAATTCAATTTTCCAAATCCTATTCCAAATGATGTTGTCTAAATCCTCGAAGAAACACTACACAAATCATATAGAAATTATCCCAAATGAACAACATCCATAGAATTTACCACCATGGGTAGTATTACTCAAACTTTCAGCAAAAAAATGTTGTATAAGATCACTTTCCTACGCTCTGATTATATCTATATACCCCATCAAAACCCATATATTGAACGTTATGAATGAACATCTAGAGATGTTCCATATTTCCACAAGATTGACCCTGCACTGATGGTTGGATATAGTGACTATTATAGTATCCTATGATATCATAATGGTTTCAAATCCATAGAGAAAGGTAATGTAAAATAAAATTTTCCCATGGGGAAATCTATTTTCCCATTCTCTAGATAAATTTCTCATTATGTAATTTCCTTATCTTGGAATATGTACCACCTATTCATCTAGTGAAAAACTTATTCCATTCACTGGTAGCCTCCATCAGGTTCCCCTCATCTATGAAATCTTGATGCACCACATCTAAAAACTACTTCATTCTGAAGATGATCAGATGTGACATAATTTCACCCTTATGTCCTTCTTGATATCTCATCCATGAATCATCATAATATTCTACCATGACTGTAGAAATTCTCTATATATTTTTATAGAATCCAGTATAGTCCATCACATACTTATTCCCCAAATTCAATATCATGAACATAGATGTAGTCTTATTTCTCATGATCACTTGATAAAGGTTCTCCAACAACCTCTCCATGAAGTCATTTGATAACATTTCACTAGCATGTCCTATAAGATCCTGAATAAATGAATATTTATTCACTGATCATCAATTCATATATGTAACCATATTCAACATCTAATTAATATGATAATACATGTGGTCGATTATAGTTTGGATAGACTCAATCTATAAATCATCATTATATATCCCACCCTCTCCAATACAATTTTGTGGGTGTTGCAACTAAAATCCCTCGTCATGTCAGAAATGATCTTCACAACCTACCCTGGGACTCTTTCCATGAATTGTATAAACTGAGGGAAGTTCTCTAAGAACATTCCTCCAATATCATCGTTTTGAACTGTTAATGCCTCATGTTCTACAAATGGGTAATTATCTCCATCCATATATTAATATCATCTCCTCAGCAGTAATCATCATTGATGAATAAATCTATAATCCAAAAACACACCTTAGTATAATTTACATTATATTAAATCATTTATGGGAATTCACAATAAGGATAAAAAATTATTCTTTCCCAATCCCCTTCACACAGTCAAAACCAATGCACTAACACTAACCATAACCATCATGCATCTATGTAAAGGATAATGAAGGTTAAATCATTTTCATTATTCAAGTCTCTCATTTAAAAACCCAATTACTCTTATCTTGAATCATTTTTCCATCTATCACTATCACATATTAGGCATCATTTTTAGTTCAATTACACATGAAATTAGTTAAAAATAATGTTCAACAAATTTCAAAAAAATAATTTTTTCCCTACATAAAATTATTAATGTAATAAAATAATACCGAGTTCTTATTATGATGCATGAAAACTACATTATCATTCCATGCCATACAACTAGTATATTATTATAAAATATTAGAAAAAACATCCTCAAACAAAAAGGGAATCACCCAAGGTGAAATCATATTTAACAACAGAAATAAACTTAAAATAAAATAGTCCCACTATGGGAACATGGGTTCTCCCCCATACATACATTAACTACTCACATGCATGATCTCAAAACAAAGACCTGAATATTCATTGACTGATACCTAACATTAAAAAACAATTTTTCAAATGAAAAGAAAATTTATTTGATAGCACTTTGTATTGTTCCTACCCTTGTTTCACACACTAGTGCCCTTAGAAGGTATGTCACATAAACTAAATCATGCCTCCCTATAAAATATAGTCTTACAACTAGTAGTGAAGGTTTGATATCTATCATGGGGAGACTATAACCTCTATTAACAGAGTAATACACCCATGTAAATAAATAAAAAAATAAAAATTGTATTATCAAATGAAACCATAACAGGACGAATACAAGTATTAAATGAAAAAAAACTAGAAATAGAATAGAAAAACCAAGCAATAGATATATCATGATAATTTACATGTAATGTCTCAAAATTAAACTCCAATTAAAATTCCCTAACAACATCTAATTGGGTCTCAACACATGTCTCATACCCTCACACGAGCTCTATTCCAAAGTCATCCAACTATCATTGGGAATTTTCCCTTAATCTATACTCCAACAGTGAATACTATTCGGGTACCGATTAGGAAGCATGAGTTTGGTGTGGGTACAACTTAATATCCCACCATCAAAAGTGTTTAAAATAATATCTAGTAAATAATAATGTATTTATATATATATATATATATATAATAAGAAAATGCATAAATAATATTTTATAACATTATTAACATTATTCATTCATTGATAATATAACATCCAACATTTCAAGGGATACATGAACCTCAATACTTTCTTCAGCCCGAGTGAGATACTAAAATATATTAAAGAGATATATAGTCCAAGAATATCCCCATTACCATTGTATATCCTATATAATATTTGATAATTCTATTGTTACAATTTTTAATCCTAATTATCATATTAATTTCATTATTACCTTTCATCATTTCTTTAATTAATTAAAAAATTAATTAATATTCTCAATATAGTTGATTTACTAAATAATTATTTAATCATATAAATCTCTATAAATAACTCCACAATTAATTAATCTTAAAAATCATATTAATTAACTCTACAATTAATTAAACTTCAAGGTCTTATTAATTAATTCGTAAATTAAATTACCATTTCAATGTTATTAAATAAATCAACAATTTTTAATCTCCATAATACTATTAATTAAATCCAACTTTAATTATTCTCCTCAATCACATTGTTGAACTAAATAAATAAATAATCATCTTAATCTTATTAATTAAATAAAAAATCAATTATTCTTCTCATTCTCATTAATCAACTAATAAACTAATTTATATTATTTAATTGATTACAAATTCAATAATTAGGTTAGCATATCAATTCCCTTAATTAATTTCATAAGTAATTATTTAAAATCTACCATCCCTATAATACGAGAAATATATCATGGATTTGTTATTCAATTCCCCTAAATCTTTTTCCTATAATTAAATATTCAATATCAAAATATTAGAATACTATAATTAATTCATTAATTAACTAGTTGATTTAAAAATATCTATATCGTATAATTAAAAAATCAATTTAGTATCCTAATTTCACAACCACAATAAATCAATAAGTAATTTAACAATAAATTATCAATGTTCCACAATTACATTATTCAATATGATATCAAATCCTTTAATTATATAATTGACCATGTTACTTTATTATAGAATATTGAGATTTTCCAATAAAACCCCAAAATTGTATCACAAAAATGATTTAGAGATAGATACAGATCTAAAAACCTAATTCATGGTGCAAAATATCAAGATCCTTACAATCTAGATCAAGATAAAAAATGAAATTTAGATCCCCAATAACAGATCTATATATAATAATATTATGATGAAAAATCTATTTATTAAATGGGAGAAGAAAGAAATAGGAAGAGTAACTCAAAAAGCATATCATTCTCTCACTGAGATGGGTGTAGATATTCAATAAGGGTTTTGAATTAATATGAAAAGAGGTCCATAAGTCAAGTAATCATTCCAGAGGGATCCAAAATCCTAAAAGAGGTGTTACTGTAGAGTGAGGACTATTTGAAATTAAAATGGGGATTTGATATTTTTTAAACTTATTTATAGGTTAATTTAATTCTCTTGCATGATATGTTTGACATGGGTAATCAATTTCTTCTAACCATGAATTTTAATTGTGTGTGAACCATATAATTCCTCTTTATCAAGGGTTTCCTAGTTTGTTGTGATGTGGCACCGGGTTAGGGAAAATAATGTTCCAACCATGAATTTACCTATTTTGTATATTTTTGTCAAATTTTCACCCCAACACACACAAAAGAAAAACCTAAATTAAAATTACTCAACTCAATGAAAAATAGTATCTACAAAAGATCTAGAGACTACTTGGGAAAAGGTAGGGATCTTTCAATCTATTAACCAATTTATGATTTCATATAAAAAATAATTTCTCCCTCACATTAGTGGGTTGTTAATCATGGATTATAAAGTATACAAATTTTGGATAGGGAATAATTTCATCAACTGTCAATAATGTAATGCAATTTTTAATACCCTTAAAACAATCAGTGATTTAGGGTTATCTCCCATTGGAAAAGGATAGTATAATTGGGTTCTGATTTCCCCTCCAAAATCAAATTAGTGAACTTGTATCTCTTAATGAGTAATGTATTAGAGTAGAGTATTAAAAATATTAAAAAAACTAATATAAAAAATATCACTATTTTATTTACTCATTCATCTCATAATTAAGTAATATAATTAAACATGATAATTAATTTAAATATTAAATTTAATTTTTTTAAAATTTTAATCTGCTTTATTCACCCCTCTGGAGGATTTATTATTACACCATCTAACTAAAAACATTGGTTATTATTTATAAAATTCATTACCATAGATTGAACTAATATAAATTTAAAATTATTTATATCTGAGATAATGTGATTATCCTATAAAATCTTTAAAATATCGATGTAATGTTTCTCAGCTGCGAAAAATGGTATTTTTAGGGAAAATTTTCTTTTGAAAAATTATTTAAAAAAATAGTACATAGTAATCTACATGGATACATTATTTTGTTGTAAAATATTCACATAAAAGTATATAGATGTTGTTTTCATCGTACAAATTTTTTTCTATCATTGGGATTTATTTTTAATAGAATATAATTTCTAATTTTCTAGTGTAGGTATATTTTGTATATTGGGAATTTTAATGCTAAAATAACAATACAATCCAAGATAGAGTCTATTATGAATACCACCCAATATCTTAAAAGGAATTCTATTTGATGGGGATTGCAAATAAAATCAACTATTCACTATAATTTTCTAAATATCACTTTATTCCATAATTCTTATTTAGGCTGTCTTTGCGATGAATTATAATATATTGGTAAATTAGTAAAAAATTAATATTTAAGAAAATTTTTAGTAGAAGGATTATTAATAATGATGATATTGATGAACATAGACAGGGTTCTATGTAACAAATGTTATGAACATGAAAAATTGTTAGGATTTCATTTAAATCAGTTGGGGAAATGATTCCATGTAATGAAAATTTTAAATATATTTCCAAATTCTCCAAATTATTCAAACTTAGTTTCCTTATATATGTTATTAATTGAATAATTTTAGAGGGAGTGTTTTATAAGGTCACTGTATAGGGATGTGGTAATATTTTCAAATAGATTTAATGAGTTCAAAAAGTCAATGAATATATTAAAAATATGGAAAATAATGTAGTCTATCAAATGTGATATTATTTTACAAAAAATTATATAATTTTTTATTTGTATTATTATTAGGGGTCATATAGTGTCTTCATTAAAATTGGATACATGTAATATATGAAGTGTAATGGAAATTAACCAATCAACATATGACATAGAGTTTTCTATAACATTTTTTCACACAGAATTATTTTATTTTTGGATGAAATTTTTTGGATAACATTAGTGGGAATTTTTGTAATGATATAAATAATGATCATGTGGTAAAAATAGTTTCTTTCACTATATAACCACCCAAGTATATGAAATATGATGTTTCATAATCCATGTGTTTTCTATATTTGGTGTGTTGATTCATATTTGTATTACCATTATAATAATATAGAAATATTCTATGCATGTGAACCATTATATTTTGATATATTCCTTATGAAAACATTAATGATTATGTAGATATATGGTGAATGGGTATGTTGATGAAGTTTTCACAAATTAAAACATAACGAAGATGATATTTATCATATCAACTAATGCGAATGACATCCGTGCCCATGATTGAGATAAAATGGGATTATTATCATTATAAAATGATATATATATATATATATGATGTCAGTTTCTTTTTATTATGGGTATATGTGGTGTACTCGCACAATAAATATGTAACACCACATGATTTCGTAGTGTGTTACTTCTTGAAAATAATTCAATAACTTGCACTACACACAACACCGAGTTCAAGTGCACTATGACTTACCAAACAAGCCGTTCAAAAGTGGTTATGAATAGTATTAAATAAATTTTAAAATTTATATAATAATTATAATATTAGAATCCATAATATTAGTTTCTTAGACATAATGTAAGAACAAATTCATTTTTTTCAGATAAAAGAAATATTTTTCAAAAAATACATTTTCAGCAAATTTTAATAGTGAACCCTTTTTAAATCCAATATTTTAATATTTTATATATTCAATTTGAATAAATAAATTTATTCTTTAAAATTGGGACATAAAAAATTTACCATGTATAACTCCAAGCTTCCATGATACACTTCTCTTTGAATAATACAGTATCGTGTATTGTACGCAACTTGGAGTTTTAACACACACCACAACCAATCAAAGTAGCTATTATGAATAGTAATACCTAATTTTTGAACTTTCATAAATTTTATCTTTCAAAATGGAATTCATTTTTGGATTCGGAATATCGAATTTTTCCAAGGGTGAAATTTGGGTACCTTTCGGATAACTTTTATATTTTGATGAATAGTGAAAATTACTAAAATTTAAATAATTTTTTTTAATAAAGATAATTAATAGTGATAAATTATGAATATTAGTGGTTTAAAAGTATAAATATAATATATTTTTACCATTTAATACAATCGTGTTCATTGGACATAGGATCACAATTAAAACGGACATAAACAAGTGTCAATCTTTTGATAGTTATTATATCTAAAAAACACGCTTTTTGTTTTGACAACGGTAATTGATTTTAAATTAATTTCTGCCACTTCTGTGTTTTGAATTTGGAAAAATGCATTCCATATTTGGAATCAGGATGTACAAATTGTGTAAATAGATAACTTTTATTTTTAGACATTTTGAATAATTACTTTGGTAAATATTTTATCTACCATGGTTAAAGGGTAAATTCGGTATATAAGGGTAACAAATAATATTATTATAATAATAAATTACCCTAAAACATGTCCTAACATTATAGGTGGATACATTCCCGACAATGGGAATCTTTGGGTCGATTTTGGGACCACATGGATCCACTTGTAAGTGATAATGACACTTGATATTATTTAAGATAAAATAAATACAAAAAAGACATAAACATATATCTTTTAGAAAAACAATTTTTACCTAGTGTTATATATGTTGTATTTTCGACTATAAATATTAATTATAAATATAAAAAGATATCTTAAATAATTGTATTTTATTTATAATTTTTAGACATTAAATAATTTAATTTATTAATGTCACACAGATGATGCAGCAATTACCATAATAGTGAAAAATTAAAATAATTGATATTATAAACACCCAAATAAATATAATTTGAGACTTTTTATGAATTAAAAAATATTTATAGGTTAATATGACATTTTATGATTGATTTAAGTAACTTTTTTCGAATTAATAATTCTGTTATGAGTTTTAAAAAAATCAATTATTGAATAGTTTCAAAATTGACATAAAATAATTTTTAAAACAAATATTATATTATTAATTGTTATTAAATTCCTAAAAATCTAAGGTTTGGCCAAGAGAATTATATCATGATATTTTTATAATTAATGGACCACTTGGGGGACTCTTTGATTTATATAGTATGTTTATTAACTATATAATATAAAAATACAAAGTGACTTGGTAATTGTTAAATTAATTAACAATGAGATAGAATTAAAAGATAAGGTTAATATAGAGACCCAAACCTGTCTAAAACCTATTGGTTGAGTTTTATTATACCTATCCCCACCGTAAAAGTTAAATAATCCACATTTGAGCCATTAGAAACCGAATATTAATTTATTATAAATTAATACTTTATGTTCTTCAAAAAGAGCACCTCCTCCCCCTTATAAAAGGACCCAACTTCTAACCAATTCTTCACACCTTCAAAGCCTTTTGGTTCGGCCAACCCCTGCCCAAATACTCTCTAAAAATCCCTCACTTCATCCTAGAGGCCTTTTTATTATCAGAAAGTCAACCTATGTTTCCCTTTTGATCAAATCAAAAGGAATAGCCCGATGAAGAGGAAATGTCTTCACCACCCTCTTTAATGTTCCTTTCTTCATCAACTACTTTTTCCCTATTATTTCCATTATAAAATAATAAATCTAGTATCTTCTATATACTATTATGTTATTATAATTATTGAAAAAACAAATTCACTATTCTATCCATCCCTTGAATGACATGTCACCATACGTGCGTACGTACGGCCTACCGTCTCCACGTTGTGGTGTAATTGTTATTCAATATATTATTATTTAGATGTTTATAATAATGATGTATAATTCATGTAAATAATAAATATAACATGAGAATTATTCTGTATATATGATATACCATCATATTATGTATTATTTTTATATCAAAAGAATGATATTTTCGCTCGTGCGTACGTACGAATTACCCTCTCCGTGACGCGATGAGATTCATATCCAAGTTCACCATTCATCGATGATTATAAAAATATATATTACTAATAAGTATGTAATATATGACATAATAATGATACTGGAGATATATATATTTATATATATAAGTATTTATGTAATTATATATATCTTATTCACTTACTTCAGTTCAATACTATATGAAAACAAAAACAATGTTTATGCGTACGTACGAACTACCGTCTCCAAAAATAGTGTTTTCCATTTCATATATATTTCTATTATACATATTTATATTCTAAATATATATGATATTTTTATCATGTTTTATATTCTGGAAGTATTTAAATCATGATCTATGGGATACAATCAATAATAACAAGTTAAAACACGTACGATAAAGAAAGCGATTATTACCTGAAATGTTAAATTAATATGGAAATTATTACTACATGGGTATTATAATGTAATTAATGAATCATGTATGATATCATAAATATTAATATGGTTCTGGTTTAATTTAATAACATACTACGATCTTTGTACAGGAGGTTAAACATACCCTCGACTAAATGAAAGTGCAAGGTAAGGGGTTTTCATCTCACTCGTTATTCCCGTGCGATTCGTAATATATTGCCACTATTAACTTTTGTGTGGTGTATATACCGATCATAATTGTATTATTTGTGCAATACACTTTAATTTATCAGTATTTACATATTCATTGTAGGATACCTCTTTCATGGGGTGTATGTTTCGTAACTTACCAAATTGGTAAGGGTTAATTTCACAATCTCTTTATTATCCGCAATTGTTTTTAGGAAAGTATCTACTGGGACATATTTATTATCCATGTCCATGTTTACTGAAAGAGTTTTCAAAAGGATTCTTTTGAGGGACTTCTTTCTAAAACATCATTTCAAATGTTTTAAATATTTATTCTTCTAAAATTTTCTCATTAGTGTCCATGTCTTCAAAATGGTTTTTAAGGATTTATTTATATTGACAAGAATGTTTTTAAAATTTTAATTCCTTTCAAAAGTTTCAAAGTTGTATGGGACACTGTGATTCAAAAATGTCTTTAAATGAATTCATTTCCAAATTGTATGACTTTTAAATGTTTTCATGAAAAAGAGATATTTCTCTCAAAAATATGAAAATCCAGTGCAAATGTATACATATTTAACGCAAGCATAAAAATGTTTTCAGAAAACCTGACTCTCGAGTGTGGTAGATAGGAAGGGATTGGGAGTGTACCCATCGTGGCCTGTAATTAGTTGAGAAGTCTCAAAATTATTTATTTTGTTTTCATAAGCTTGCATAATGTTTTCAGAAAAACACTAGAGTATATTTGAGAAATTTTAAACATAAGTATTTTCTAAAAAAATTGCATCGGTATATCTCTTGAGACAAACTAGTGTCTTGGCACAAGGCCTTGACAAAATCTTATTTTTAGTCTTGGCACGAGGCCTTGTCTTTGTGGTTATGATAGTCTAGCATTATGCATTCCATTATTATGAAAGTGGTTATTGATATTACATGTGATTATTTAATTAGTAGAATATCCATGTGAATAAGTAAATGGCATTATTTCATTTTATTTCTGCCATATTATGTTGAAGTTCAAGTTTAAAAGGATTTTGATTTATTTATACATTGAATTAAATGTTTATTCTTATTTATGAAGGTTTCTGCTGTATTGATTACCCTTACTGAGTGATTAAGCTCACCCCTTTCAATGTTTTATTTTTCCTAGGATTCCAAGAAGTGTATTGTGATTGATGTAAAGGGTTAATCGAAGGGAATAATAGAATTCATAAATATTATTTATGTTGATTAGTATGTCTTAAAGTACAATGTAACATTCATGTATGTAATCTATTTTCTAAGACTGCTAAACTGATTGATCCTTCGGGACTTCATTCCTTGTAATCATGCAAATGTTATTTAATAATGCATCGACTCTGGGAAACTAGGGTTGGGGCATTACAGTTGGTATTAGAGGAAGTTTAGTAATAACCATGGAAACTAGATTCAGATAAACTATGATTAAGGCACAATACCGTAAGATACAGTTTGAAGATTATTATAGAAGAAAATCCTAGAATTTTGGTAATGGAGAGATTTAATGAGTTTTCCATGAAAATACATCCCTGTCTAGATTAGAGCAGGTAGAGGTGGCTCTGGAACAGATGTACCCAGAGGTAAAACCCAAAAACACCACTTTGAGCTAGACTCGAACGATAACAGGTTCACGACAACGTGTATTGCTGCACTTTTGGTTACGAGGCTCCTAGGGGATATGCTTATGGTAACTCTCATTTTTCTTTACAAACCACTATGAACAGTTTATGATTATATACCTTCATAAAGAAAAAAGTTTTGTTTTTATGGATTATATCTATAAAATATTCAATTTATGTTAGGTATTTTACATGTTTGGAATTATGAATTGTGATTCATTGACTGACCTAGTGTAAGTCATTGTATGGAAATGGAATCCAGTAGAAGGAATGTGAGCTCCCGTAATATGTATGATCCAAAGAGTAAGAAGGATCATATCATTCACGATATTAATCCAACATTTACAAGAGAAATAGTCTCCCATGTATTCTCATCATATGAATAAATAGTATCATGTATTAATACGATCAGTAAAGAATTATCTGAATCCTATGTCTTTGAAGGGATGCCAGAGAAGAAAAGGATGGTAGAAAGAAATATGGACAAAGGGAACAAGGGAAAGAAGGATTTTACAGTATGTGATAAATGTGGAATTAATCACCTTGATAAATGCATGAAAGGGAATGTGATTTTGTTACATGTGTGGAGAAAAAGGACACCAAGTACGTGAATGCATGTGAAAGAAAAAGGTTTCAAATGTATATTTATTTATCTTCAAGGAGTTGGGACATACGCGAACCATTGTACAAATCATAAGAGTATACCTTAAATAATGTTACTCGATTATAATCATGTTATGATACTACCTTAGATGAAGAGGAATGAGTAGTGTTATTATGTTGTTATTTCATTTAATTTTTAAATCAACTATATACATGTTACACGAATTATGGAGATAAATAAGGATTGTACTGCAGTACTATTTTATTGAGGATTTGAGAAATGTGACTTAATAGTAAGCTACACTTTTTGGAAAATACATGGTTGAAGGATAGGTAATCCACAATATGGTCCTGATAATGAGGTAGTGTTTTTGGAATATTAGATGGTTTATTTTGGTAATTCAGGATGTTTCAGTGTCTTAAAAGAATACATGATGAAGGTGTTCACATGTTATTATGCGGGAAAATGGATCTTCATTGTGTTTACCTTCCTTATAAATTTTGGACTGATGTATTTTGGATAGTTATAGTTTGGATTATTTTTGGATTTCCATAAAAGGATAAACCGGAGGACGAGCGGCATCCCGTGGCGTACAGAAAGGCCGCGAGATTTGAACCCACAACTGAAAGGTGACCAGGGTGTATCACCTACCAGTGGCCCACGTGATGTCCAAGATTAAATAATGTAGTTTTTTTAAAAGATCTTGTAGATGAATTATAAATTCATTTTTTGGAACCCTATACGAATAGGATAAATAGAATATATTTTTTACGTTCTATTAACTTTTAGAGTGAATGATGGGTTTGTGGTAGAAATTAGCTAAAGGATAGAACTCTACTTGTGAAGAATATATTTTTCTTCTTCTCTTATTCTATGAAAAAATTAATTCTTCTACTTTATTTAAGGGATTCTAAAAACAAAAAAGTGTTATACTAATACCCTATGTTTTTCTGAACTGATGGTATTTCAAATCAGCATAGATTGATAAATTTAAGGACCTCAATTTTACACTTGTTTGTGATTGATGACCTCAATCACAACCTATAAATATTTATGTTTTTCGTCCAATTAAATGTCTCTAATTTCCCCCAATGTTCTCCTAATAGAGATTATAATTTGGTGGTGTCCCTTTCATTTCTCTTTTCCTCTAACTAAGACTAAATTTTATTAACCCAATTTCTGATGTCAGTTTTTCCACAAAGATATTTTCTATTTTCATATTGTTATTTATGAAGAATATTTTCAAACTGTGAGGAATTAATTTATTGAAGGAGGGGAGAATGTAACACCCCAATATTTCATAGTGTGTTACTTCTTCAAAATAATTCAATAAATTTCACTACACGTAACACCGAGTTCAAACGCACCATGACTTACCAAAAAAGCCGTTCAAAAGTGGTTGTGAATAGTATTAACTAAATATTGTACTTCATATAATACTTATAATTTTAGAATCCATATTATGAGTTTATTAGAAATAATTCAAGAACAAATTCATTTTTTTGAGATAAAAGAAGTATTTTTCATAAAATGAACTTTTAACAAAATTTAATAGTGAACCCTTTTTAAATCCAATATTTTAAACTTTAATATATTCAATTTTACTAAATAAATTTATTCTTTAGAATGGGGACATCAAAAATTTACAGTGTAAAACCCCAATATTCCACGGTACGCTTCTCTTTGAATAATACACTAGCTTGTGTTGTCCGCAACTTCGAGTTCTAACACACACCACAACCAATCAAAGTAGCCATTATGAATAGTAATACCTACTTTTTAAAATTTTATAAATATTATCTCTAAAAATGGACTTAATTTTTGGATTCGGAATATCTAATTTAGCCTAGGGTGAAATTTTGGTACCTTTCGGATAACTTTTATAATTTGATGAATATTGAAAATTACTAAATTTTAATTAAAAACAATTTTTTAATCAAAATAACTAATAGTCATAAATTATAAAAATGAGTGGTTTTAAAGAATAAATAGAATATATTTTTACCATTTAATACAATGTTGGTCATTGGAAATAGGTTCACAATTAAACCGGACATAAACAATTGTCAATCTTTTGATAGTTATTATATCTTAAAACCATGCTTTTTGTTTTGACAGCGGGAATTAATTTTAAATTAATATCTTCCACTTTTGTGTTTTGAATTTGGAAAAAAAGATTCCATATTTTGAATTAGGATGTCCAAATTTTGTGAATAGGTAACTTTTATTTTTAGGCATTTTGAATAATTAATTCGGTAAATATTTTATTTACCATGGTTAAAGGGTAAATCCGGTAAATAAGGGTAAAAAATAAAATAATATTAACAATAAATTACTCTAAAACGTGTCCTAACATTATTGGTGGATACATTTCCGACCATGGGAATCTTTGGGTCGATTTTGGTACCCCATGGATCTACTTGTAATTGATATTGACACTTTATATTATTTACATTAAAATAAATACAAAAATTACATAAGCATATATCTTTTATAAATTGTTTTTTTACATATGGTTATACATGTTAGATTTTAGACTATAAAAATTCATTAGAAATAAAAAAAGATTTAATAAATAATGGTATTATATATATATTTTTTAGAAATTAAATAATTTTATTTATTTATGACACAATGATGATGAAGTAATTACCATAATAGTGAAAAATTAAAATAATTGATATTATAAACACCAAAATAAATATAAATTGTGACCTTTTATGAATTAAACTAATTTTATAGGTTAATATTACATGTTAGTATTGATTTAATTAACATTTTTCTAAGTAATAATTCTGTTATGATTTTATAAAAATCAATTATTGAATAGTGTCAAAATTGACAGAAAAGAGTTTTTAAAACAAATATTATATTATTAATTGATATTAAATTACTAAAAATCTATGTTTTGGCAAAACGACTTATATCATGATAGGTGTATCATTAATGGACCACTTGGGGGACTCTTGTGTGTATATAGTATGTTTATTAACTATATAATATAAAAATACAAAGTGACATGGTAATTGTTAAACTAATAAACTAAGAGTTAAAAATAAAAGATAAGGTTAATGTAGAGACCCAAACCAGTCTAAAACCTATTTTTTGAGTGGTTTTGGAATCATAATCACCGTAAAATCTAAATAATCCACTTTGGAGCCATTAAAAACCGAATATAAATTTATTATAAATTAATACTTTAGGTTTTTCCTAAAGAGACCCTCCTCCCCGTTATAAAAGGACCCAACTTCTAACCAATTATTAACACCTTCAAAGCCTTTTGGATCAGAAAACCCTTGCCCAAATACTCTATCATCTTCCCTCACTTCATTCTAGAGGCCTTAGTTTGATCATAAAGTCAACCATAGGAGGCATTTTGATCAAATCAAATGGAAGAACCCGAAAAAGAGGTAACGTCTTCACCACCCACTTTATGTTCATTTCTTCTTCAACTTATTCTTTCCATGTTATTTCCAATATAAAATAATAACTCTAGTATCTTATATATACTGTGATATTATTATAATTATGTAACAAACAAATTCAATATTCTATCCATCCCTTGAATGACATGTCACCACACGTGCGTACTTACGGCCTACCATCTCCCTGTTGTGGTGTAATTGTTATTCAATATATTATTATTTAGATGGTTATAATAATGTTGTATAATTCATGTAAATAATAAATATAAAAAGATAATGATTCTGTATATATGATATACCATCCAATAATTTATTATTTTAATATCAAAAGAATGATATTTTCGCTCGTGCGTACGTACGGATTACCATCTCAACGATGCGATGAGATTCATTTCAAAGTTCACCATTCATCGACGATTATAAAAATATATATAACTAATAAGTATGTAATATATGAAATAATAATTATACTGGAGATATATATATATATATAAGTATTTATGTACTTATATATATCTTATTCACTAACTTCCGTTCAATACTATATGAAAACAGAGACATCGTTTATGCATACGTACAGACTACCATCTCCATAAACGTTGTTTTCCATTTCATATATTTGTCTATTATACATATTTATGTTCTAAATATATATGATATATTTGTCATGTTTTATATTTTTGACATATTTAAACCATGATCTATGTGATACAATCAAGATTATCAAGTTAAAACACATACGATAATGAAAGCGATTATTACCCGAAATATTAATTTAACATGGAAAATATTATTAAATGGGTAGTATAAATTCATAAATGAATCATGTATGATATTATAAATATTAATATGGTTCTGGTATAATTTAATAACATACTACGATCTTCGTACATGAGGTTAAACATACCCTCGACAAAAGGAATGTGCAAGGTAAGGGGTTTTCATCTCACTCCTTATTCCCATGAGATTCATACCATATTTCCACTATTACCTTTTGTGTGGAGTATGTAATGTTCATAATTGTATTATTTGTGTAATAAAATTTAATATATGTGTATTTACATATTCATTGTCTGATACCTATTTCATGGGGTGTATGTTTCGTATGTTACCAAATTGGTAAGGGTTAATTTCACAATCTCTTTATTATATGTGGCTGTTTTTATGTAAGTATCTATAGGGACATATTTATTATCCACATCCTTGTTTAATTAAAGTGTTTAAAAAGGGATTATTTTAAGGTACTTTTTAAAAAAACATCATTTCAAATGTTTTAAATATTTATTCTTCTAAATCATTCTCATTAATATCCATGTCTTCAAAATGGTTTTTAAGAATATATTTATATTGACAGGAATGTTTCTAAAATGTTAATTTATTTCAAAAGATTCAAAGTGGTATGGGACACATTGATTCAAAAATATCATTAAATCACTTCTTTTCCAAATTGTGTGAGTTTTAAATATTTTCATGAAAAAGTGATATTTCTCTCAAAAATATGAAAATCCAGTACAAATGTATACTTATTTAATGCAAGCTTAAAAATGTTTTCAGAAAACCCGACTCTCGAGTGCAGTAGATAGGAAGGGATTGGGTGTGGACCCATCATAGCCTGTAATTAGTTGAGAAGTCTCAGAATTAGTTATTTTGTTTTCAGATGCTTTCATAATGTTTTAGAAAAACACTGGAGTATAATTGAGCAATTTGAAACGTAACTATCCTCTAAAAAAATTGCATCGGTAGGTCTCATGAGACAAACTAGTGTCTTGGAACAAGGCCTTGAAAAAATCTTATTTTTAGTCTTGGCATGTGGCATTGGCTATGTGGTTATGATAGTCTAGAATTATGAATTCCATCTCTATGAAAGTGGTTATTGATATTGCATTTGATTATTCGATTAGTAGAATATTCATGTGAATAATTAAATGGAATTATTTCATTTTATTTCTGCCATATTATGTTGAAGTTCAATTTTAAAAGGATTTTGTTTTAGTTATACATTTCCTTAAATGTTTATTCTTATTTATGAATGTTTTTGCTGCATTGCTTACCCTTAATGAGTGTTTGAGCTCCCCCCTTTCAATTTTTTATTTTTCCCAGGATTCCAAGAAGTGTATTGTGATTAATATGCAGGGTTAAGCCAAGGGAATAATGGTGTTCATAACGATTATTTATGTTGTTTTGTATGTCTTAAAGTGCAATGTAAAATTCATGTATGTAATCCATTTTCCAAGACTGCTAAACTGATTGGTCCTTCGGGAATTCATTCCTTGTAAACATGCCAACGTTATGTAATAATGCACCGACTCTGGGTAACTGGGGTCGGGGCATTACGAAAGATGAATGAAACATGGTTTACTCATTTACTTATAATCTCTACTCTTATGTAATTTAGAACTTATGAGTATATATAAAATATTATCATACTCTATTTCAAATGGTTACTAAATTTTGTAGAAATTGGGGTCATATAAAAAATTATACAAACATATTATGAGGATAGATTAAATTTAAATAAATATAACTATGTTTGATAGAAATTATTCTAGATCCAAATATATCTTTTGTAACATTGATGTTATGTAAGTATTATTTCATTACATTCCATTATGGATTAGATAATTCACAGTTATTCTTAATACTACATCATATAGTTAGGTTACACATTGAGATTCTTAAAATGAGGTTGAAGATTAAAAATTTGTTTGAGTTTCCTTAGAGAATTTTTGGAGAATATCTAGAAAAAATTATTTATGAATTTTAACAAGTTGATATATATAAGGTATCTCTTGGAGAAAATTACTGATAAATTATGAGAAAAATTTTCGGAAATATTAATAATGTTTTTTGAAACATATTTAATGATTTGGTGAAAAATATTTTACAGAATTTTATTTTTCTCTATTTCAGTGTTGCTTTATTTAAGGAAATAGACATTTAAATTTTGTACTAAAGGTACGCCCAAGGAGTTTTGGTCCATAACATATTTTCAATTCCTTCGAATACACAATGATGGTTTCAGTCTCGGCACATCATAATTAATTTACAAAGAATTATCATATTATATTGTAATGACTATTTTAAATAATATCCTCAACAAAATAAAACATAATTGGTTATAAACATAATAGGATTATTTATTTATAGTTTATAACTGTATAACATAATATTTTATGAATTATTTTCATTAATATACTCGAGAAGGATAATTCCCGAGTTAAAATGTTTTAAATTTTATGAAATTTTGAATAAATATTTTCTAATCATTATAGGTTTTCTATGTATCATATATTTTTTATACATTATTAAATGTTTTTTTATGAGAACACCTGAAGTTAAAAAGTAACATTACCTCATTATCCAACGCAATTAGAACAGGTTTAAGAATACTGGGGTGTCAAAAGAGTTCATATATTATATTTGGTTTATTACTATGAATCTACAGTTACCTATGAATGATTGATTTATTTCCCTGATTCTCATTGATCTTAATCAAATTTTTTAACTGATATTTTTTAAGAATTTATAATTCTAAATGGAAAGACATTGTTTTACTTTTTAAAATTTATTAAATATATACATATATATATTTTCATAATGGTTTTTTCATTTTTATTTCTTAAACATTATTTTTAATAAAATACCTAGAACCCCATAAAATTCATTTTCTACTCACCACATTAATAAAACATACACCATAGTCATATTAAATATATCAACAATAAACCAAAGTAGTTTATCATAATCAATTCACTAGCACATAACCACATCACATCCCCATAACGATATCTATATTTTACTAGATGTGAGCGGGAGAAATATTATGTACTGCACTGTCTATATCATCCACATGCAATATATTATGGTATAACCCATTAAACAAAACACAATAACATCAACATAATGTTAAAAATATCATGTTGTAGTTTGTATGAAATAAGAACATATGATGATATATAATTTTATGAATCAATCACATTCTTAAGTCCATTTCAAATTTAGTCACTTTTATAAAACATAATTATATGAAAACTGATACGAATAAAAAAAAACCACTACAACTTATAAACCAAAAAAATACAATAAATCCACAGAAAAATACATACAACTAATATATAACATAATTCCATTTCATGTGTCTTGACCAATTAAAAATTATCATTTCCAAACTATGGAAATTTTCATTGAAAATTTATTTCATGAAAATTCAGTTTCAATATAAATAATGAAACAATTATGAAAATTTTTTGGATTAATATTCATTTAACACATAATTTTCCAAAAATATTTATTGATGTAATTCATTAATGCATTAATTAATCAATCCCATTAAAATTATATATTTATATTTATCACATTAGTTTTATAAATAAATTATATTCATTTATAATTACTACATTCCATCTATTTCATTTATATATATCTTCCAAAAAAAATAAACATAATAGGAATCCCATAATATTAAAAATGAATCATTTTCCCCTTCATTGAAAAAGACAAAATAACTAATCATCTATAAAAAAATTTATGGGAAACAGTTCTATTATAACCTCTTTATTTCAATTTTAACCTCTAAATGAGATCTTGAATAAAAAATACACAAACCATTACCCTTTTACCTCCATTATTAATTACCATCAAATAATTAACTATAAAATTTGTAAAATGATTTAATATATTTGAAATATCACTAAATAACATAATCATACATAAAAAAATGGTGAAACAAAAACTTAAAAATTAAAATCACATAGTGAAAAACATTTCATGTCTCACTTCCTTCTTAATCAAGTATAAATATTTTATCTTTCAATTATTAAATTATAATACTATTCCCACTAAAATATAGTAACAATTGCACACTAACATAGTAGTAAATAATATATGTTTCTTAATAACATGCTTGAATGAGTCCTAAAACATATCCAATTAAACAAGAGATAAAAAACCAATTATTAAAAACCCATTACCTAACAAAAAATATTCATTAATCAGAAATATATTATCTACAAAACAACACGTTAAAAATAACCCATCATAATAAAAAAAAATTATTACTACTAGAACTCCATATAAAAAATATGCATGAAAATGAGAAATCATTACGGATCACATTAAAAACAACAATTTGTATATGATGTAACCAAATGAAAAAATATTAACAAAATTCATCTCAAGTTTATAATGTGACTCCCCAAATCCATTGAGAGATCTATAAATGATCAGGGAAAAAATTTTAAAATTGTATCAAAACATTAATTTTTTAGTAAATGCATATTAAAAAACCATATTTTTATGAATTAAAAATAATCAAAATTTCATTTGATAATTGGGATCTAAAATCCATCATTCCATAAAATGCACAGTACTATGAATATATCTCTCCATATCACCCATAAAATGTACCATTGAGTATGAAAACGACAGGAGATCTAAACTATCATAATTGTTTATCCAATATTATGATACATGAGGGAAAACCCATAATATAGTAATTCCTGAATGATTTTTTCACACAATAAATTTTTTAATTATCAATTTTATCTTTATCATAATGAATCAACATTTCATTAAAACTATATGAAAAGAAACAAACTAAAAAACTGTATCACAATGTCATTTATAAAAACCATATATAATATTTCCAAAATATTTCCACAAAAAATTAAAATAATACCATGATCTTATACTAAAATATTAATAACTTACCAACCATTACACGGTTATTACAGAACATTGATAAAAATTCATCTAAATGTATAAAACCCATATATTTACTCCCAAAATAGTATTCAATCCACTTCAAACATATTGACACCGAAAGACTACAATGGTAATTTCAAAGAACATATAGGGCACTGCATATAATGGATTATTATTTTGTCATGGTTTTATTGTTAGTAGATAACAGAATCAAAAAATTTGTGTCAATAGATCTATTTATACATATTTGTATTTTTGGGATTAGTTTATAATATTTTTGGTTGGATGCATATAAACCAAATACTATATTTTTTTACATAACTGTTTCAAAATAATAACATATAATTTTCAATAATTTTCATATCCAATAAAGAAATTATTTACGTAGATGAGAAAATATGATCAATATTAATATTATTAATAATCATGGGGTTCCATAAATTTTAAATTCAACGAAAAAATATATAATTCTTCTTACTTCATATAAAAAATGATGCTTGAATAAATGATTTGATTTAAGTAAGAGAATAGTATATTATCTACAAATAATGAAAATTTCAACAAATTGAGTATTTATGGTGGATAAATTAGTTATAACAAAATAATTGATGTTAAATAATATTGTAGGAAAATCTAAACAAATTTAAAAAATTAAAACACCCTAGTGAATTAATACTAGACAAAATTACCTAATTTAAATTGAGAACAATGTAAAATAATTTCTGGGAATTTCAAGTATGTTTTAGAAAATAATAAATATTTTTAAGTGATAATTAAATTAAAATAAATTTTGAATAAATAATGAAATCATATTTTAAATTATTTTATGAATTATAGTTTAGATAATATATATTATTATATTATTAATGAAAAATTATTATTTTAGAGGGAGTCAGTTATTTAATAGTTAAAAATTATAGACATTATATTATAATACTAGGCTAAAGAAATATTTCATTTCAATTTCAAGGTAATATCTATTATAAAATAAGTATATAGATATTATAACAAAAAAATAGATTTATTATTTTTTAAAAAATTTCTTTAATAATTTCTTTGAGAGTAAATGTTTTAAAATATTTTAATAGATAAGATTAAATACTGATTGATCAATGCTATGATCAATTATATTACACTATTTGAATAAATTTGGAGAAAATTTATAAATATTGTTTTTTTAGGTGACATTGTTTAATCAAAACATAGTTATAGTATCATTATATATTTTTATTTAATAAACAACAGAACAAAACAAATGATAAATAATGTAAATTTTTTGTTGTGTTTTAGTTTGTCTTCTTTATAATGTAAATGAATTTCCTATATATATATATATAAATAATAATTTATATTAATTTATATATATAAATTTTTAATAAAAACATTAATGCCTTTATTATATGACCTTTTAATGGGGGATATATATTTTTTCAAAGAGAAGTCATACATATTGATATTGAACCATCTATGTTAATTTTTTAATATACTATTTTTATTTTAATGTAGTCATGATTTTGGTACGACCATTATAATGTAGTTTTTATAATGTTCTATATAACCCACACATATTTTGAGCAAGTTCAAACCTACTATAAAATGATATTTTGTAACTAGTTCTTTCATGGGTAATTCGTTCAGTAGGCATTGGTTTAGTATATGACAGGATAGTTGTAATACCAAGATATTTTAAAATTTGAAAATTTTATTTGATTGAATAAAGGTCACACAAAAATGAATTTATCATGAGTTAAAAGAAAAATTATATCCATACAGTGATACGATAAACACTCAATTTATATTTTCTTTCACGAAACCCCTAGATTTATTTTAAATTTTTTAGAGTATGAAATTGACGTCACCAAAAATAAATATCCCATGATTTATATTACAAAAATTTCTTAGCTGTTAAATTTGTGTGTATGAATTTTATTAAAATATATATATATATATATTTCTGAATATATTTTAGTAAAAATTTATTGGTAAATAATAGATAAATTTTTAGTAAATTTATTCTATTCATAAAAAATATGTCTCCATAAAAAATTATATAGTTATTTCATTACATGTCGCCAAATATTACAATAAATTTTTGGATAGATTATAAAAAAAAATTTATAAATTTTTTTCACTATTATAATTGCAATATCTAATATCTATTTAATGAAAAAAACATTCATGTCATAAAATATTGAAATTTTATTATGTAGTAAAATATTCAAATATTTCTATAAAATTATTTTTTTCAATAATATTTTTAATTTTAAAATAAAAAATTTAAAATATCATTTAATGTTACCTATTATTTTATTATATATTAAATCCACTTAATTACATTAAATAATAATTGAATGGTTTTTACTAAAATATTTTTCTTGGGTTTAAAATGGGTTTTTTAAAAATGTCTTAATATTCCTGATGTTTCTTCACTTTAGTTGTTTAAAGGAATTCCAAATAGGGATTGTTTTAACTAAAAATATTATTTTATATATCAGTAAATATTACATATGGTTCATGTAATAATTAATATTATTGACAATTGTTTTTACAAAGTCACATTTTACTAAAAAAATGCTCTTCTTAAAAAATAGTTTTCTCACCGCATCTATAGGATTCATGTAAATTAAATTCTACAAGATCAATGACTTTAACATTAAAAAATTTATTACATATTTGTAATAATAATAATTCTTTTTCATATGTGGTAAACAATATTTTTCATCATAATGATTAATGAAAACTATTAAAATAAATTACAACAGTTAAGGTAAAAATGAGTTTAATTTGTGGTTAATCAAAGAATATAAGGTGTAAAATGATAAAAAATACTACATAAAAAACATTATAGAAATATATAGTTATTATGATTTATTTTATCAATAATTAACTAATACTGGGGCCTTATTAAATGAAATAAACATGGGTGGTATTCATTCTTTTAAAATAAATTCAAGTGTGCCACTCACCACTCTTATAAAATTCCACTGATCATCTCCCTTCATCACACCATAAAAACTATTGGATTCGTCCAATAAATTCCAATGTATATTTTCATTTTCTCTACCATCATCCAATAAGACTTATCTTGTGTATAAATCCATCATATTGAGTCCATTTTTGTAATCCTAATGTGGATACCTGAAGAAGATGTTATATGTATCATCATACAATTTTATTTTATTTCATCATACACCAATATTAATTATTATTATACCAAACTGACATAATAAAATCAATATATTTCCTACAATGATATTTTTTTATTCTATGGATACATCCTACACTCTCACACAGTTCTATAAAATGGGTTACAAAATCATATTTCGGGAGTACGAGTGGCTACCACCTCGCAAAATGTTGTTTTTCATTTTTGAATTATCACTTATAACAGATGACTATAATAATGGATACAATGTTTATATATTATATTTATAACATAATTATATCTTTTGAGTCACTATATAATATATAAACATTTTCATTATGTTCCATAATTTAAAATATAATTTCACATGTGTGTATGGAAGACTACTACATCTTGAAGCAATGTTATTCATTTTCACAAATGCTTTATGTAGAAGGTTTTAATGTTACTAATAAAATATTTATATTGTATAAATTAAATAATTATTATATTAATGAAATATTTTTCATTATTTTAATACAATATATAATATCATTTTCTAATTTTCACTAAATGAAAAAATGACAACATTATTTGTGGACTTGTGGATTGCCTCCTCCTTGATGCGATTGAATACATTTTTTGATCATAAAATATATATAATGATATATATATATATATGTGTATATATAACTAAATAATAAGGTATTTATGATATTATTATTTTTCTATAATGGAAAATATTATTAAACTTCATTCATAATGATCATGGAAAAATAGAAATGTTACTCATGTGTACGTATGACCTACCATATCAAAGATCACACTGTGAAATCATTTTTCATAATCATATTTCATGATTTGTTTTGAATGATTAATTTATATATAAATATGATAATTATTTCCAGATTAATATTATTCATTTTTTTAAATATGTACCTATTTGTCCATAGTCATCATACCAAAGTCATTTCTGACACATAAATTGAATATGGTAAAAAAATGACTTAAACATAATTTATTATCTAATTACATTTATATTAGTAATAAAGGAAATAATATTAATAATAAACTCTAAAAATATTATCAATGATTTAAATAATTAACATATTTTTATTATTGAGGATTTTAAATAAAATGTGTGATCCATTGAAATAGTTGAATAAATTTCCCTAATCACACTTTTATTTCTATGAGATATATGTCATATTATCTACATATTTTTGTAGAGTAGTGTGTATAATTAGCTTGAATTTATTTAATTATTATTACATGTAAATTTATTTATATATACATTTCCATTTTTTTCATCTTTAATTTATGGTTATTATTGATTAAAATTGACCATAGCTCTGATGTATTTTTATACATGTTTTACTTCACTAAGATTTATCTTATGTTATACACCTATCTTATTTTCTGAGGTGTATATACTGACCCATTGATGACATATATTACGAATATATTTATTTTAATTATAATATATGTTCAAATTAATGATATTTTTTCATGGGGATTAAAATTTAATAATACCAATGTGGTAAGAGTCTTATGATTCAATATTATTTTTTATCAAGATTGTTTATGATTGTGATTCCTATGATTTGATTGTTTTATCTATCTATTAATAGATTTATTAATTTTATTCTCTTAATTTTATCTGTAATAATTTCATATAATAGTACCTTTTTACCACTATGTTTTACATATAATTATGGATAAACTATTTTTATAATTATCCAACTTCATTTCACTTTGATCGAAAATATGTTTTCTTCTTTAAATATGTTTTTAAAATATTATTCGATTTTTTTCCATTTAAAAAATTATTTATTAAATTATTATTTTTAATGTTTTTAGAAAAAATTTTCAAAGAAATATTCTTTTCAATTTCCATGATAGATACTTTTCACTTATTTTTAAATTGTAAAAAGATTTTTTTTACTACATGAATAGAATTAGCCGCTAATATGACCAGAATTTCATTAAAGATTCCTTTACAAGGTTGAAATATTTTTTTTCTAGAAAATCATTTCTTAATATTCTTTAAGTTCATATTTTTAAAAAATTTGAGTACAAGGAAACATATTTTCAAAAAATTATATTTTTTATTAAATATTTTTTCAAAATGAAAATGATATTTTCCTCAAAATGTGGTATAATGATACTTTCAATTTATTCCCATTAATTATGATAATATTTTTTACTTATTGTAAAATTTGGTTCTTTTATAATGATTCCATTATCATTATTTCTTGGTCAGGATATAAATTGTTTCAATAAAATTGTTTTGGAACACATTTCATTTCAAAAGGTTAACCATGTCAAAGAGAAATTATTATGAAAGATTTTTCATTCCCGCTGGTTAATCATTTTTCAATGAGATTGACATGAAACCGATTTATTTTCATTCGGTTAATCAATATATGAATAAATAAAAACCATTCTATGATATTTATAATGTAATATATATTTTATTTATTAATTTTTGGATTATTGGGCATTATATATATGATTGGTGTACTATATAGTGTCGGGTAATCCATTTTCATCTTATATAATGGGGTGGCCATATAGAATCAGGTGTCCCTATTATATCATATACAATGGGATAGCCCATATAGAACAAGGTGTTCTTTTTATATATTAAATTATGGGTGTCACCAAAAAGTACACTAATTTATTTGTTAATGTACCATGTATAGAGAGGAATTATAGAGGGGGTTATCTAAAGGGTTTTTTCTATTGATTTAACTGAAACCATTTATTTCCAACATGGTTATAACATGACTGATCATAAAAAATGTTCCGGGATACCCAAAAAAATTTATATAATTTCTATACATTTATACTTTTTGTATGATCAATATGGATTTCACGTGAATCATTGTTATTAATTCCTATAAATATTTCATTTTCAATGTTTTAATATTTTATGACTGATGTAATGATGATTATGATTTCTTTTATGATTCAATCATTAACTATGGTTATATTGAATATCCTTATGATATTATAATGCTCAATGGTGACATATAATTACTAAATATTATGTTTAACCATAATGAAATTTTTTCCTCACTCTTCATATGTTTAATTTTCACTAGGTTATAAATAATGAGAAAGAATGAATTATTTAAGGAATGGATTTAATTTGGTTGATGATGTGACCTAATGTGAAATAAGAAATGTTGGGTTTAGAGTGATGAATTTTAATATGATGACATGGGTAATGTATATATTGGAGTATGTTCTAATTCTATAAAATAAATAAACATAAAAGGAAACCATTAATGTAAGTGATCCAGTTTTTCCATATTATATTGTATGGTTTGGATGGAATGAATGTGTCACAATTACATGCATCAAATCCGGAAATTAAATGTTTATTAATTCAACAATGAATTTTGGAGTACTTGATCAAAGAGGTTATAGTTTGTATGAGATTTTAATCTAGATAACTATAGTGAGTATGATTTTTTTCTTGTGAGATTATCATAAGAGTTATAGATTTCATCAATGTTCTATAATATTCTAATTGAATATGTGATCAAATTCCTACACACCTAATTAGAGGGATTTAAGTAGTAAAAGGTTTTATGGTTGTTAATTCCATTATTTGGATGTTTTTTAATGGATTTAGTTATTTCAATCCCAAATGATCAAAATGAAGCATTTTTTATGAATTTATAATTTCTTAGTATTAATAATTAAAATAAAAACCCTTATGATGGGTGAAAACCCATCACATCCTGCTGGGTGTTGGGGAATTAAACCATGACTAAATTATGGTAAGAATTTCATTGCTATAAATTCTTTATGTTATGTCCTAGTTTGTCTGATATTTTTATAATTAATGATTATGTTCATTTATGAAATATATGTGTGTTTATTTATTGTATAATAATTGATTTAACTTAGAAGAATATATGATCAAATTCTTCTAATACTTTGGTTTCAATCATATTCCAAAAAATATTAGTAAATTTATATTGATATTTATTTGTGGAAAAATTTAGTTTTAAAATTGGGTATAAATCTTATATTTTTAAAAATAAATTATTATATGATGTTCAACCATTTTGGTAAATATTTTATTAGGTTCTATACATTTTTTTTGTTTGTATCGAAAGATAGGTTTAATGGTTTGATATCCCATTTTTAATTATATTTTCTTTAACAATTATTTCAGTTCTTCCAGAATAAAGACAATTATTCATGGATACTCATGATTAGAAAAAAGATGGGATTGTGGTTGAGATTATTTAATGGATGAAATTATACTCATCATTTTTGTATATTCCCATTTTCTATTTTTTTAGAAGGTAAAATAATTCATCAATTATTAGAAAAATATCTTAAAAGAAACATTTTCCTAGTATCTTTATTCTTAATACATTGATGGATCATTCGATCAATAATGATTTTATATCTTGAGGACCTTATTATTTTTATTAATCATTCAATTTCTAGTGATTAATGTCCTCAATCAGATTAAATAATTATTTATACATTTTCCCCCATCACAAATATGTTCACATATTTGGAATCCTAATTATCTGTTATTCAATATGACCGTTTTTCATCAATTGAACTATTTTTATGGGAAATTTTTATTATATTTTTTTACTATTTGGATTTACAATAAAATTATCTTCAATCTTCAGATAATTTATTTTTGTGATAAATTTAACATTTTAATGAATCATTTTATCATAGGGGGTTTGACAATATATCACCTTGATATTTTTAAAAAATAAATTACATTTATCATTGTAAATGGTAGAAAACACTAATTTTATCATTTGTTACACACAACAATATGTTCAACATTCATTACAAAAAACACATAGATTATCATTAATTACAAAAAACATTGAATTTTTTATATTTTTAATAGAATATTAGGCATGAAAAAAAAACATAAACCACACATGATACATATTATTATTACAATGTAATCATAAAAAGGTCTTCTATGTATAGTATTAATGATGTTTTAAAATATATATTTATATATATTTTCAACTCTATATAAATTAATGATATGTGTTTAGTAAATAATAAATCAATTTCTAGTAATGTGATTTTAGTTTTCAAAAATTTATTTTTCTTAAAAATTATATATTTATTTTATTTTATAAATTATATATTAAAATAAAATTTTAGAAAAATAAAAAAATTATTCAATAAAATGAAGACCATTTTTGGAATCAAAATATCCAAATTTTCTTCTTGTGACATTTTGGGACTATTAAAAAAATATTGATTTCCTAATTAATAGTTATAAATACCAATTTTTTGTAAATAATGTAATTTTATTTCAAAAAACTAATTTACATAGAAGGTCTAATATGTTTTCAATATTTTTAACGTTGACTATTTTTTATTATTAGTAATATTCTATCCACTTTATTATATTTAGACAACTTTGTTTTTCTTTTTAGAATAAGTTTTCTTTTTTATAAATATGTTATTTTCTAAAAACTATTTTAAGTGAATAATTTTTCTAAATATTAATTTATTAAAATAATACCTTATTATGAATGTTTTAAATGATATTTATTGATTATATGTAAATAAATATTTATTTATTTTTATAAAATTATTATTATTAATCCTTGAGTTGTTATATAATCACATATTGATAAAAAATAATAATATTCCTAAAACCCAACTATCTCATCACGTATACTAGTTTAACATTAATTTAAATATTGGAACACATATGATTTTTTATTGGAAATATAAAAAAATATATAGAATCAATATAATTTTTTTATCAAGTATGGTAAAATTAATTTTTATCCATAATGATTATAGAAAACTGATAAAATAAACTATATATATTAAGGTAAACTATTGTTCTGTTAGTGGTTAATATCAGAATATAATGTGTAAAAATAAATAGAACTGTTCTTAAGTCCATTTTATTGAAATATTTTGACATTATCTCTCATATTATCTATAATGGAAAATTATTGGGGCCTGGTGACATGAATGGAATGTGGGTAGATATCACTCCTTCAAAACAATTTATATGTGTGACACTCACCCCTCTTATAAAATTCCACCCCACTCTTCTATTATTAACACCATAAAACCACTTTTTTTTAAATACCTAGAGAAATCACTTCCAATTTATCCACATGTTATACTATAATCCATATTTTGTGGTTGAAAAATAACCTAGGATGCCCTTTTTGGACACATTAAGAGGATTCTCATAGAGGATGTAACTTTCTTCACTAAGAATATTTATTTTATTTCTTCTTCAAATTTATATTATTATAATTATTATATCCCAAAACTTCTACTACATAATATTGTGCTGAAATCCATAAATTTATATTTTTAACTGTGATTTCTATAAATTTGACCAAATTTTTTTCCTCAAAACAGTATAATAGAAAAATAAATACATGGATCTCTAATGTCATGGAAGAAATTTTAGGTTTAGCATTTTAGATAATTATTAAATAATTATATATAAAAAATCACATGTAATCAAAATATCATTTATCCAATTTATAAACTATCTTCTTCTTTCACAAATGGCCATCAACATAATCATTTTGAAATCATTTATCGAAAAAATTCATTGAAAAAATTCATTAAATGTTGGGCTAAAAGAATCATAAGAATTTTAGCACCAATTCTTAGTAAGGGAAAACTGAAACAATAACCAATCAATGTCATTAGTGGGAATAAGAATAGAAAAAAAATTTATATCATAATCAAGATATATGAGTATAAAAAAAATATTAAAGCTTATCAATACTTGTATAATAAAACATGGGGATATCAGGATTTTTTAAAGAAAATAGACATGTGAATCGATAATCTTGATGAATGTGATAAAAATACTGAAAAATAATAATAAACCCAATAAAATATTATATAAAATAAGGTTGTATCATGGAACATCATCTCAAAGAACTCATATAGAAAACATACATAAAAAATCTAGAACATGTACAAATTGAATAAACAATATGGTCAAATTCTATCTTCTGTGTAACCAATGCATCAAAGAATTATCTGGGAACACCAACTATATAATATATAAAGTGGTCACCAGATGTTATCTAGGTGAAAACAACATTTATAATATCCATGATCTAAATACATAGATAATTTTTCAAAACTCAATGAAATAACCATTACTCTTTTTAGATGATGATTAACCCCTGAAAAAGAAATTTGTTCTACAGCAAATTCATTGAATCATATTTCACCCATGGAAACAAAGTTTTTTCCAAAACAAACTCATTGAAACATGATGAAACAATTAAATGTAAATGATTTTCAAAAAAATATATTTAATAATATATTAACCCAAGGATAATAAGTGGGTCCCATAATAATCACATTAGGACATAATCAACCCATGGAAAAGATACATTATTCATACAACTCAATTTATACAATGATTAACCTTTGGAAAAGAATTTGGATATAAAATAATATAATTAAAATATGATTCTCCCATGGAAAATATATTAGTCCCATAAATATACCTTTAAAACATGAATACCCTATGGAAATTAAATGGGTTACATAACAATCAATTTGAAACATTATTAAACCATACACAAAATTGGTATACAATACTATCTTATAGAAAAATTATTACCCCATTTAAAAAAAATGGGTTTCAAAAAATTATATTTGAAATATTATTAACTCAGGTAAAATAATTAGTTTCCATGAAAATATCATTAGTAATTAATTAACCAACGAAATAAACACAACTCTAATAATAATTAATTTTAGAAAAAATAAACCCATGGAAAATAAAAGAGATTTATAGCATTTTCTTTGAAATAAACACAATCCATCCAAAAAATGAGGACAATATCAATTTAAATATCCCCATTTGATGATTATTTCAAAAATGTTTTTCAATTTTGATCAATGGAAATTACCTTAATAGATCATTGAATCATTTTTGAGGAAATTAATTATAAATAATTTCAAGGAGTACCCATACCACATTAAATAATTTGAATCATTAACTTCGTGAATGTAATTAAATTATACGAATCATATAATAAACTATTATTTGAGAATTCATGATATATAATGTAAATGGATTAATATATACACCTTAAGAAAGAATATTTGTGTTTAACTTAACAAACATTTCAAATAAGGGAAATTGATGCCAAAATCCATTATAGAATCGTATCTTTGATAATGTTAACCCCATGAATGATATGTCATAAAAATGATATGACAATCCTCATAAAGAAGGAAAATAATCATCAAATACAGTCATGGTAAGTATATAAAACACATATTAAAAACATGTAGTGAATATGGAATACCTCTTAGAAAAATAAAAGTGATATGAGAAAGAAACATACACTTATAATATTTTTAGATTGAGAATATATAATTGCAATTTTTATGATCAAAAAATGTCAATAAAAAAATAAATGTGAATATGTATAATAATACAATCATATTAGATTTCATAAATATTCATGGAATAACAAATAAATCAAATATAATGTTAACATAATTAATGGAATTTTAGTTTAGAAATACCACACAACATCATTAACATTCGAATTAGGATATCTGTGATAGAATAACAAATATTGAAATATTTATTATCATTAAACACAACTAGGATAATTATAAAAAATAATTCCAAATGGAATGAAAATTAAGATTAATCCCCTTAACATGGGTATGATCTGTCCTTATTTCCATCTATATCACATAATAGTAAACTTATGTTAACTATATAATTCATTGATAACCCATTAAAAGTTTATTAGTACTTTTATTTCACTAATTAATGTGTTATATATATATTTATGTAATCATTAATGTTTAGTCTCATGGATTGACCAAATTCAGTATCTGTGTCAAAAAATGACATGGGTAGGTCAACTATTGTCAATGGGGTCATTTTAGAACATATCCAAAATAATAATAATAATGAAATAATTATAATAATTATAGATTAATTAATATTTTTAAACAAATAATTAGTAAGTTTTATTAAAAATTTAGCAATGTTAAAATCACGAAGACGACTGGTCGTGCGTACACATGAGGAATGCTCTTATTTTTCAATGATCATTATGAAAAAAAGATATATATCATTTTTATTTCTCCACTTGTAATTATATCAAAAATACAATAATATTTCGTTATATATAGTAATATATATAATTTTTGTGATGAAAAGGTAATCATATCATGGCGAGGTGGTTGTAGTCCACATATTAATGAAAGACTTTATAACATTTTTATTGTGTGAAATGGTGTTAAAAATAATTATATATTATATTTCTATAAATTTAATTATTTAATTAATTTCACATATATTTAATTTCTTTCACATTTTTTAAATTAAACCCATCATTAATACTTTCTATATAATGTGTGAATGTATCACTTCCCTTTGAGGAGATGGTAATCAACTTGTGAAAAAACGATGTTATCGTATAACAACAAAATGAAATGAATTATGATATGTGTTATCTGAAAAATAAATAATCATAAAGTCATCATAAATATCATAAATATAATATAAATCAATATGTAAAACATTATTCCCATCTTGTAATGGTGGTAATGGAAGAATGAATGACAATAGTTTGCGAGGTGGTAGTCTGTCTTACAAATAAATGATGATTGTGTATCCAATTTGATGGGAGTTTGTGAATGTGTCGGTCAAACCCTTAAGGTAAAAACAAATAATTTTTTAGATGATACTGATTTTATTTGTTAATAGTAAATTAACAGTTATTTAATTAGTTTGATAAATAAATTAATAAAAGGGATCATAAACAATGTTACCAATTTTTCATGAAACACCTTTTGGATTAAACAAAAACACATCTATGGATTACATTAATCCCAAATTGAGGCTCCTAGGATAATAAGAATGCTTTTTTTATATTATTTGTGATGTTTTATTAATTTCTATTAGTATAGATAAGAATTAATATGTCGGTTTGTTCAGTGCCTTTATGTCACGGAAGGGGAGAAATTTGATTATATATAAAAACTTAAACACTAAGGGGAGGTATACCATACATAATATAACTCTAGTAGTGATAAAAAAAAATATTGGTGATATAGTTGAATAATAAACATAAAATTGGATTTTTACACGCTTTTATGAAATTTAATGTTTATGTTTAACCACTAACTAATCACATTTAATCATTAATTGATGTAATTAATTTTAATCACATTCAATAATAATTTTGGGAAAAAATAAGTTTAAAATAATAATCATTATAAATCATTCTGAATCCAAATATACTATCAATCTTTCAAAATTCTGATAACACAATTAATTGACGTTAATTTATTATTAATCCTATATATAAGATGAGACATTGGGATTTTCAAAATATATATTCAAATGATTGAAATGTTTTTATAACCAATTTCAATGTGAAATTGATTCCAACCTAACTAAATTGGTTTAAAACATATATAGTATATATTTATAATTTGAAATCAATTAAGAATATTATTTAACACTATAAATTATTAATAAGAATATATTTTTTTCTATTAAAACATTATCTCACTCAATATTCATCAATATATGAATGTTCCCTTAAAAATAAAAAATAATCCCCAAATGTAAATTTTGATATTAAAATTCAGAGAAATAAATTATTTTCATCAACTAAAAAATATAAAAGTGTAAAAAATTTAATTTAAATAATATGCACGTTAAAATATAGTAAAACTAAATTTATAAATCTATAGCTTTTTATGATTGAAATTAGATTTATTATTATCTTAATCCAATAATAATTATTGGATGAGTTTCAAAATAATTGATTAAATATATTAAATTGTAATTTAAATAATATCTTTCAAAAATAATGATTTATTTTATTTATTATGTTAGAAATCAATTCTTGACATCGAAATAGTTTATAATTAAAACACATAATTTTTTTAATTGGTCTTTTTTATCATTTATAATTAATTGGAATTCAATGTATTCATTTTACTAATGTATTTAAACTATAATTATCATATTTTAATTAATATCTTTCATTACCTCTCTTCTAATAGATTGATCAAAACTATAATAAATATTTTTATAGTGCATTTTTGTCCCATATTACTTAGTCTTGTCTATAATATATGTCACAAAAAACCTGATGTTGCGTGGAAGAAAATATAAATATTTCCCTGTTTGTGATTCAGGATAAAATATATTTTTTTTGTAATGCAATCTATTGAAAAATTTAAATTAACATTTCATAATATATTTCTTAAAATTTCATTATGATATATCATACCCACTATAATATTAATATCTACCAAAAAAATTCAAATTTAATTTCATAAGAAAAATATTTTTCTTGTTATTTTATTTAAACCCACATCATAAAAATGGTTAAGAAATCCATTTAAAAATGTAGTGTAAGAAACATAAAAATAACTGGTATTTATGCATAACTAGTATTGAATATAGGGATAACATTAGTTGGAAATAAAAATATTGATTTATAAAGGAATACTAATTACAATGGCTAATTGAATGTGGTACAAAACATGGGAAAGAGTAAGTCAATGAAATCAAAACCACAAACCAAATTATTACCAAAAATGTTATTAATATTAAAACAAGATGGTAATAAGATAAAATTTTAGATTAATATCCTATTTCCAATTGATTAAGGATTTCATTCAACATATAGAATGAAAACATAAAAAAAATATATTTTTCAATTATAATTTCTTTATTTTGTTAATTTCCACCAAAATATATTTTTTTAATCAAAATGATGAGTTTTCGGGATGAATTTTTATTTCAAGAATACCTAAAATATTTTTTTATTTTACCACATAACCATAAATGGTATATTCAACCTATTGAACCTATCATTATACATTATAAAAACAAAAAATTTCTGAACATAGTAAGATAATTCAAAAAATTATTAAAGCATCATATAACACATTAATATTCAAAAGTTATACCCAAAGATGAAACTAAATTATGGCATAACTATCGATGAAATTAATTAATCATTTAATTACTAGGTTTTAAACCCATAGATTAGATGTTTTTTATTATATATTTATCCAAGATAAATCAAACATTAATACTGAAATAAAATACCATTTTTTTAAATAAACATAATATTTGCCCAAAAAAATCATGTTAATCAAGAAACCATGTTTTCCAGTAGTAGTGTGTGAAACCTTTTTCTCCTTTCACTCATTGGTCCAATCCCCACACCATTCCAAATGAGATAGGTTGTCATCGAGCATATGTTTTATATATATTTTCATTAATCATGAAAACTATCTATTCCCTAAAAACACTTCAGTTTGATCATCTGGTTTAATTATACATTATAAAAAAAAGTCTCTGAAAATGAAATTATAATATAATCATTCTAAACATCAATGGTTTGTCTAATATGTGCATAAGGGTTTGATGGAATAATCAATATGAATGAGTATAAAATAATAATATTTATACCCATCAATACTTGTGTAAAAAAATGTAAACATGGTAGAATTCATTATCAAATGAAATAGTCATACGATTTTTTAATCATGATAAATGGGAAATCAATAATGATTTAAAATAAACTGCATAAACCCATATCAAGAATATATAAAACTTTTTGGTGCCTTCAAATATCATCTCAATTAAACCTTATATAACCCTTAAAAATTGAATAAACAATATGGTTGACTTCCCTCCCATGATTAACTACTACATGAGAGTGTTATTTTGTCCCACCCATCGTATTAGTTGAAATGAGAATACCCAGTTTTATCTTGGTGCATCAATCATTCATATTCTCTAGAACTGAATACATATAAAATTCATCAAAACTCAATGAAACAACAATTATTTTGTTAAAAAATAAATATCCAATTAAAATGAAAATTGATTCCCAATAATCACTTTGAAACATGACTAAACAATAAAAAACAAATGTGTTCCAAAACAATCTAATAGAAACAAGATTGAACACTATAAACGAAATGAGTTTCTAAACAATTTATTTGAATCATTATTAACACATGGGAAATAAGTGGGTTCCATAACACTCTCTTTAGTACGTAATCATCCCATGAAAAGGCATGGGGTTCACCATAATATCTTTAGAATTTTATTATCCCATGTAAATTAAATGGGTTCCCAAAAAATAATTGAAACATGATTAACCCTTGCAATATAAATGGGTTCCATAATAATCTATTTGACAAATGATAGATCCATGTAAAAAATTGTGTTCCTTAATAATATCATTGAAATGTGATTAACCCATATAATAGAAATGGGTTCCATAACATTATCATTGAAACATGATTAACCCATAGAAATAAATGTGTTTCAAAACAATCTATTTGAATAATTATTAACACATGCAAATTAAGTTTCTTACATAACAATCTCTTTTGGACATAATCATTTCATAGAAATGAAATGAGTTTTATAAATATCTATTTAGGCTGTTATCAACCAATGAAAATTAAATAGGTTTCATAAATATCTATTTGAAACAAATATAATCCTTTCAAGGAAATAATGATGATGACATGAATACAAAATATAATGAGTATGAGATAATTAAAATCAAGGGATTCTTCATTGATTAATGTAAATGACTTTAAAATATCATTAAAACATTCTTGAAAAAATAGTATATAAACATTTCAATGCTTCCCATAACAGTGTAAAACACATGAATTATTAACCCCATGAATGGAATAAAATTAAATAAAACTTATAATATCATGAGAATAATTATATTAATTATATAAAATGGAGAAGAATCATTATATACACTATATAAAATCAAATTGGTGAATAAAATAACAAATATTTCCAAGAATGAAATTTGTGACAAAAATCCATTACCGCTTTAGTAAATCTGAAAATGTAAAATCCATGAAAGATGTATAACAAAATTGATATGTAAACCATAATAATTTAAGAATTATAATAATAAAATAAATATATGGGATGTTTATACTCCACAAAATACTAGTGAATATGGAATATATCTCACATAAATAAAAGTGATACATGAAAATAACATATAAATAACGTATCATGGGAGAGATAATACGTCAATGAAATAGCTATGTGTGACATATTTAAATAAAATACATAAAAGTGTAAATACATAATAATACAATCATTGGTCATTTCACACATATTCATTGCATAACATAACCAATAAAATTGATGTCTAACCCCTTAAATGAAAATTGTGTTGATGAAATCTCTTGCTATTTTACTGACTATTGAATCTTGAGATATGTGAAAGAATAACATAAATTGAAACATTTAATATAATAAAATAAAGGAAACTATTGATAAAAAAGTAATAGAAATTTATATACACCATATAAATGTAACTAGTTGTATAATAATAATCAATTCTCACGAGAATATATATTGAGACGAACCCACATACATTGGGTCTGATTTGTAACGCATGTCTTCTATCTTCTGGAATAATAATATTATATTCATTATATAGTTTGTTCCTAACATTTTAAAAATTTATTATTAATTTTATTTCTTTATATTTATTATGTATAAAATTACTTAATAAATAATATCTATGTCAAATATTTGACAACTGATGGGTTATGTGTGAAAAATGACTTTTCCATGTCAACTACAATAAAGGGATCACTATTTAAAAATTTCCATAATAATAATAATGAAATATGTAATGACCTATAAATTTCAATGAAATTTTAGTTCATAAATATTTTGGAATTTAACAAGTCTTCAGATTCTGACGGCACTGGATTCTAAGGCCCGGTGTGCCTAGAATATTTTTCTAAAGTTCTGTTAAACATAAACTAATGTGTGTAAGCAGTTTTACTGAAAAAGTGGAATAACTCTTAAATGGTTAATCAGATCAGAAATCTGAGGGAACCATTGCGCTTAGGATGACAGTTTTACACTAGATGTGACTTATGTTTAGTTGGCACGGGCCTCCGGTGAGAAATTCCCAAAATGGCATAACCATAAATAAAATAATTAAATAAATTATTTTATTTTTGAAATGGTTATAACTCACAAATAGTAGCTCGGAATAAAAATCCGAGAAAACCTCTGAACTCGTGAGGGAATGCTTTATTTATGCAGATACAAACTTTGGCCAGAACGGGCTACCAGAAAAAGTTAGTTTTTGGCTGCAAATAAAATAATTATGGGACAATTATTTTATTCTAAAAATCATAACTTATAAACGATAACACAGATTGAAAATCTGAGAGTATTGATGGGTTCGTTTGGATATGTTTTACTTAGGCGGAGCCTAACCTCGACCGGTGTGGGTCAAGGGTGACTGATAATAATTTTCCTAAATTGTTTTCGAGTACGTTCAGTAAACGTACGTGCAGGTTTTTGTATCTTTTTTACCGGTGCTCGGAATTGAAATCTCAGGGCACCGATAAAATATGATCACCGATAATTTCATAAGGGAACCTTTACTGTAGTTGCGTTTTAAGAGATTTGATAATTAATAATTGGGGATTTAGAATTAAATAAATCAAATTGGTGGTATATAATTTTTTATATCTATGGTAGTTATACCCTACAAAGGATAGTTATGTGTGAGACCCATAACCACCAACTACCAATGTGTTGATAAATGAGAGGTGGGACCCACATGATCCCCAACCGTTCATCTCCCCATAACCTCTCTTAAACCCCCCTTAAACCCCCTTTTTATTAATTTTGTAACTCCTCAACTCCCCTATTAATGTGATCTCCCCATATTCCTCTAATTAAGTTGGTCAACATAATTAAAATAATGGTTTTTTAAATTAAATTGGTGCATCACAATTTGAATTATTCTGGGTTTCATGACACTTCTTTAAAAGGGAGATGAATTTTGTAATATTTATGATAGAAAATATTTTGGTGGAGAACCTCTATAGGAATAGAAACAGAGTTGCGCTCCGACGAAGAATGTGTAGTCACCAATGATGTGCCTTCCTTTCTTCTTCCTCCGCATCAAGGGAGTAAAAACAACCGCGGGAATCTAACCAATGACGATGGTTCTTTCCCGGCATTGAAAAAGTGACAACGCTTTCCACATCTACAATGAACGAACCATTTTCGTGGTAGGGGGATTTTTGTATATTTATATGTAGGATTTATTTTATGGATTCATTACCCCAATTGAATTTTTCATGAAGAATGAAAATTAAGTGAATTAATTCACGGCTCAAAAAACCATGGGTTGAATCTCTTTATTATTTTTTTTCATGAAAATATTGAAGTACAATGAATATCTTTTTGTCAATTCCACATGTTATTGATTCTCAAAAATGATGGCCAAACCAAACACGACCATCGATCCGCACACAAACTATGCCCTTTTCAATTTCATTCTCCTCGCGTTCATTGAATGTTCTTCATCACAAAATAATTAAGTGCATTAAACGCTTAATGTCATGTTGAGCACGGCATACAGACGCGGAGATCTCAACCCAAGGAATGCGAGTCTGCGATCGTCATAATTTCCAATCTTAGAACGGAGATGTGGAAGCCCGCGGAAGGGGAGACATGGTGGCCAGCGGAAGGCAGGTGCGGTGGAAACCCAGAGGGTGATGTCCATGTGGTGAATGGGTAGTGTGTTTACTTTTTTTGTCCGGGATGCCTTTATGAGGATTGATGTGCGGCGGTTGGAATTAGGGTGGACCATGAGTAATTTGTGGGATATAGAATATATTGGACAAATAATGGAAATAAGATGGAGAAATAATAAAACAAAATAAAAAGAAATCAATCAAAGGTGGAGTGGGGCGCGCAAGTATTTGTGCGTGGAAGTTTTGGGTGTGATAAGTTAATAGGTTAAATTAAATTAAAAATAATAATCATATAATAATGTTATTATTATTTTTGTTGGGAGAACCGTTTTTTAATGGTACCTTCTTCATGCGACGTCGGTTTCATGAACCATCAGTGGCAAAGTGACCCTGTAATTAAGATGGTCGATTCAAGTCAAATGTTGGATACTAAATTATGGTTCGTGGCTCGGGCCGACAAAACACCGATTATTATTATTATTATTATTATTATTATTATTATTATGGGATCTTGTGTTGGACATATCTCTCTAATACGGTGTCAGAATGAGAAATGGCCTACGACGTTGGGACCCTGGATTTAAGACATATGTTTCAAGACCAATTTCGGATATTTATGTCGAGGTCGAAGTGCGGGCCCCACGAGGCCCGGTTCACGCAAGTTGCGGTGAAATGAAACATTTTTACTGACTATCTATTTTGGACCAATGGGTAGTCCATCTTGTGTTTTTGTCATATGGATTGCAATGGTGTGACCGGTTTGGTTAACCAGTGTCATTTGAAGTACGACCAGTTTGGATCGAACATGAATCCAACCGGGCCATCAGTAATAAAACGTTTATAACATAAGGACCGGACGTCTGATTGATGTGTCGTCGACTATGTTGGATTCCTCTTGGTGGGACAGTTTTTTTGGCATACTCCACATGAGGTTTGGATGTATAAGGAGTACGGTTGGGTGGGTTTAGCTTATAAAAAAATTGGGCCCCTCGAACAGAAAAGCCAATAACTCTCAGACCAGACGTCCGTTTAACGAACCGTCAGAGGAATTGGTAATATCGTTGTGAAACGGTTCCTTTGAGTATACCCATGAGAGTTTGGGGTACTTTTGAGATACGGTCGGTTTGGTTCGTACATAAATCCAACCGGGCCCTTGGGTAGAAATGCTAATAACTCACAGACCTAGCGTCCGATTGACGCACCGTTTGTTGAGTAGAGACCCCTATGATGATGAGGTCCTTTTTTATACATATTTTGTGGACTTGTAATACTTGGAAGTAACACCATAAGCTCGTGGAGTGGACCCTACCAGAGACGAGCATACAGAGTGCAGAGACCAAGTAGCTGTAGACCTGACGACTGCTTGACCGATTTGACTCGTAGTGATTTGGATAGCCCAGTGGACGGAGCGCCCGATATTCGATGGTAGACCCATGGTGGGAAGAGAACCTGATAGTTGGAAATAGTCCCTCGGTACTTGATAGGAGGAGTACCTATGTAGTCTATTAGGGATAACACCTGGTATTCGGCGGCAGACCCTCAGAGGACTAAGCGCCCGGTAGTTGGCAGCAGACCCGCAGTACTCGACATGAGGAGTACAACAGCATTCTAAGGATAGTGAGTAGCACCTCAGAGTAATGACATGGCCACTTTACTCGACAGAGGAGAAGTTCTCCAGCAGTTTTGGTTTCGGTAATTAAAATCCTTGATTGAGCTGTGTCAATGACTGTTGTTTTTTCATCATGATTGAGATGGGTTACTTGATAACATATGTATATGTATGGGCATATACCATTGTAAAGGTTATCTATTGAGATCTTTTTTTTGGTATATCGTTTTTGGATTTAGTGAGACCTTGAGGGTCTCGAGGTCTCTACTATGTATCATTATACTCACACCTACACGGGATATATCCGAAAATTGTTGAGTTGGATGAAGACGACGCACAATGATGAACAAGGTAGAGTATACGAGGACTTGATGGTACCTGGAGGTGGATACTCAATGTGACGTCACACAGAGCGGACTGATTGACGCTGAATGCTGAGGAGGACATCTGTACCTACCCTTTATGTAGGAACCCTGAGGACGATCTATGAGCTGCTTCCATCTTCTAGATATTTGTCTTCCCATTGTGCATTATTTCAGTTGAAGTAGTAAGTTTCAGTTGGGCTTATATTCTGGCCCCTTTGTAATTTCAGCACACGTGTTATACTGGTTTTCTTAGTGTTTGCTTCTGCATGTACTCAAGTTGTGTGTGTGTGTTTATGTTTTATAAAGGAAATGAATTCCCAGTTATAGGGATTTACGCCATTGGTTCTAGTCACCAGCCCTAGCCTATGGAAGGTGTGCTTGGGGTAGTTACGACACGGGCCCCAAGAGACGGGTCATGACAAATTGGTATCAGAGGAGTCCGTTCTACCAAAGAACTCAGGACTCTGGTTTTTCTTTCTCTGAATAAAAAGTGTTAAGGGTACTAAGTGTGGTTCTCATTTCAGGGAGTCCAATGTTGGTGTGGTGATCGACGTATCCATACACGAGGACCCTGACATCTGATTTCCGACTCAGTGCAAGAAAACACATATTGCATTTCTGTTTTCAAAATATTTCTTTAAGTCATCTCAACCAGGTCAGCTCACCAAGTTTAAATTGTTTGATTGTGTCACATCTGTTCAGGATGCCTCCACGCAGACAGTCAATTGGAGTTTGGATAGAGTACTCGATGATGGCCCACCGAGCGATGAGGCTCGGTTGTCGGGCTCTCTTACTATGTTGGCACATTTGAGTGGTGTACCAGCAGCATCACCACCCATTGGGCAGCAGATGCCACCAGCCACACTGGCGGATGGTGTACGCCGACAGAGCGCGTTGCATGAGTTCCAACAGTAGAGGCCTACGGGGTTACGAGGCGAGGGAGATTCCCAGGAAGTAGTGGGATGCCTGGAGGCGATTTCTAGAGTTATACACATAGTTTAGACACTATTAGAGTAGATGGTGATCTTATCTACTGGTGTTTTCCAGTGAGTGACCATGAGGTTGGTCCACATAGTGATGAGGCTTTGGTATGTGGACTGATGCCTGAGATAGTACCTTCGGGTTGTGTGCCAGTGCCCGTCTTAGAGACTTGTGCATGAAAAATGTTTCAAGAAGTGCAAGTGTTAAGGATAGATAAATCTGCAGAGAAGTAGATGTGGAAGATGAGCTAGGAGAGCTTTACGACGTGGTGTAAATTTCAACATGTTACAACTACCAGCCTTTGTAGTACCCACCAGGCTTAGGGAGTAGGAGGGAAGGGGAAGAGAGTAGCTACTTGCGATCAATGAGTGTGCCCTAAGGGATCTGTTAATGATTCTAGGTATGGTTTTTGTCCACTACTAGCAGCCATATCAACAGACTTATGTACCAATCATTCCTTCCTTTCACGAATCTTGTCTCGGATATAGAGTTTCCGGTTAAAATCGTTGACTTGACCCTCACGTCTGGAGATACCTTTTAGAGGAGACTCAATAATCACAGTTACGCCGATAGTGTGATCTGACCCTTGAGGTGAGAGTTCCAGTTGAACCTCTTGGTGGCGGCGTTTGAGGCCTTTCGACGTTGGTCTGGGTAAGGATTGGATTCACAGTTTATACTCAGATTGACTGTATTAGGAAAAAAGTTTATGGTTTATATACAATGTTAGGATAGGTTTTTTCCTTGTTAGACTAAATGGGAATCCCAGGCAGCAAGAGATAAACTCATGCTTAGGAGGGTGCGGCCGATCACTCTTGAATCGAAAAACATTATCTTCGTGGAAGCAAGATTTTTGATTATTAAGTTCCTATAGGACTATGAATTCTAGATAGTCTATACTCCTGGGAATGGGTACATTGTTGCGGATGCGCTTAGCAGGAGGACTAGTATTCAACTGCTAAAAGAGGCGACAAAGCTACTGGTTGCCTTAAATATATCCTTTGTGGATAGAGATGGTACAACCTAACATCAGTCTCTTACAGTCACTCCTCATTATTCATAAATAGAATAGGTGAGGTGGATTACCGGCTGGCCCTTCCACCTCAGTTGCACTGGGTGAACGACGTCATCCATGTATCTCAACTGAAAAGAGGTGTGCACAACCTATCTGTCATAATCGACCACGGGGAGTGGGATATCGACGACATGGTGATATTCTCAGAGGTTCTAGTGAAGATCGAGGATCAACAGGTGCGAGTCCTATGTGGATGGTTAATTCTTCTGGTGCGTATTCACTGGAAGCACGGGATCCTCCAGGAGAGCACAAGGGAGAGGGAGACTCAGATGCATGCTCAGTACCATCATTTGTTTCCCTAGCATGTGTTGGAGCTTTACGAGGAATTAAAGCCCCGAGGTAGGGTAATGTAAAGACCCGTAAATTTAAAGGATTTTTTTTCGTAAATTCATTTGAATTTTATGAGTCCGTAGTTTCTAACGGCACCTGATTCTGAGGCCTTGTGTGATCGGAATAATGTTATGAGGATTTTTTAATCTTAAATTAATGTGAGTAAGCAGTTTTACTGAAAAAGTGAAATAACTTTTAAACGGTTACAAGGATCTGAAATCTAAGGGCACTGTTGCGCTCAAGATTGCATTTTTACCCTAGGGGTGACTTAAGTTCAGTCAGCACAGGCCTCCTGTGAGAAATACCAAAAATGGCATAACTAACAAAAAAAAATTATTAATTATTTTATTTTATTTTTCAAATCGTTATAACTCACAAACGGTAGCTCATATTAAAAATCTGAGACCACCGTCAAACTAATGAGGGAATGCTTCATTTAAGTAGATACTAATATTGGCTGGCACGAGCTACCAGAAAAAGTTAGTTTTTGGCCGCAAATAAAATAATTATGTGACAATTATTTTATTGTAAAATTCACAACTTCTAAACGGTAACACGGATTGAAAATTCGGGAGTATCAATGGGTTCTTTGGGGTGTTTTTTACTTAGCCAGATCCTAACATCAACCAGCACGGGTTGAGGGTGACTGAAAATAAATTTCCGGACTTTTTTTCAGGCACGTTCAGTAAATGTACGTGCGGGTTTTTATATCTTTTGAACCGCTTCTCAGAATTGAAGTCTGAGGTCACTGATGAACTCACAGCACCAGTAATTGGATATGGGAACCTTTACCACAGTTGTGTTTTAAGCGGGTTGAGAATTAATAATTGGGGATTTAGAATTAAATAAATAAAATTGGTGGTACACAATTTTATTTATATCTATGGTAGTTATACCCTACAAAGGGAAGTTATGGGTGACACCCATAACCACCAACTACCCATGTGTGGATAAATGAGTGGTGGGGAAAACATAAGACCCACCGTTTCATCTCCCCATATCATCTATTAAACCCCCATTAATCCCTCCTTTTTTATTAATTTGTTATCTCCTCAACTCCCCTATTAATGAGATATCCCCACTTTCCTCTAATTAAGTTTTTCTACATAATTAAATTAATGGTTTCATTAATTAAATTGGTTCATCACAATTTGAATTATTTTGGGTTGCATGACACTTCTTTAAATGGGAGAAACCTTTGGTAATATTTATGATAACAAATATTTTGGTGAGGAACCTCTGGAGGATTAGAAAGAGAGGTTCCCTCGATAGAAGAACGTGAAGTCACCAATGGCGTGCCTTCTCTTCTTCTTCCTCCACATCAAGGGAGGAAATACAACCACGGGAAACTATCCATTGATGATGATTCATTCCCTGTGTTGACAAAGTGACAATGCTTTCCGCGTCTTCGACGAACGAACCATTTTCGAGGTATGGGGATTTTTATATATTTATATGTTGGATTTATCTTTGTGGATTCCTTACCCAAATTTAATTTTTCATGAAGAATGTGAATTAAATGAATTAATTCACAGATCGAAAAACCATGGGTTGAATCAATATCTTATTATTTTTCTTGAAAATATCGAAGTATAATGAATATATTTTTTTCAATTCCAGAAGTTATTGATTCTCAAAAACGATGGCCAAACCAAACACGGCCATCTATCCGCACACAAAACACGCCCTTTTCAATTTCATTATCCACTCATTCATTGCGTGTTCTTCATCACAAAATAATTAAGCGCATTAAACACTCAATGCCATGCTGAGAACAACATACAGAGGAGGAGATCGCACCCTGAGGAATGCGAGTCTGCGATCATCATAATTTCCTAACATAGAACGGAGATGCGACAACACGTGGAAGGGTCGACGTGGTGGCCGGTGGAAGACAAGTGCGGTGGAAACCCGGAGGGTGGTGTCCTAGCAGTGAAGGGGCAGCGCATTTACTTTTTTTTCGGGATGCCGTTATGAGGATTGATGTCCGGTGATTGGAATTAGGGTGGAGCATGAGTAATTTGTGGGATATAGAATAGATTGGAGAGAGAATGGAAATAAGATGGAGAAATAATAAAACAAAATAAAAAGAAATGAATCAAAGGTGGAGTGAGGTGCGCATGAATTTGTGCGTGGATGTTTTGGGTGTGATAAGTTAATTGGTTAAATTAAATTAAAAAATTTAATAATATAATAATGTTATTATTATTTTCATTGGGAAAACCGTATTTTAACGGTTTCTTATTTGTGCGACCTCGGTTTCACAAACCGTCCATGGCAGTGAGACCCAATATTTAAGACCTTCGATTCATGTATAATGTTGGATACTAAATTCTGGTTCATGGCTAGTTCCCATGAAACGCCAAATAATAATAATAATATTATTATTATTGGATCTTGTATCAGACATATCTCTCTCATACGGTGTCAGAATGACAAACAGTCTGTGACGTTGTGACCCTAGAATTAAGACAGATGTTTCAAGACCAATTTTGAATATTTAAGTTGAGGTCGACGCCTGGGCCCCATGGGGCTCGGTTCGCGTTTGTTGAGGTGAAATGAAAATTTTTCACCGGTTATCCATTTTGGACCAATGGGTAGTCCATCTCATGTGTTTTTCTGTATGCATTGCAGTGGTATGACCGATTTGGTTAACTGGTGTCATTTGAAGTACGTCTGGGTTGGATTGAACGTGAATTCAACTGGTCCATCGGTAATAAAACCCCTATAACATAAGGACCGAATGTCTGATTGACGTGCCGTAGACTATGTTGGATTCCTCTTGATGAGACAGTTAATTTGGCATACTCCACTTATGGTTTGGATGCAGATGGACTATGGTCAGGTTGGTTTAGATTATAATCCAACTGTGCCCCTGGAACGGAAAAGCCAATAACTCTCAGACCGGACGTCTGTTTGACAAACCTTCAGCGACGTTGGTAATCTCATTGAGAAACGGTTCCTTTGAGTATACCCCTAAGAGATCTGGGTACTGTTGAGATACGGTCGGGTTGGTTCGTACACGAATTGAACCAGGCCCCTGGAATAGAAATGCTAATAACTCACAGACCGAGTGTCCGATTGACACGCCGTCTGTTGTGTTGAGACCCCTATGACGAAGTGGTCCATTGTGATACTTCTTCATGGGACTTGTGATACTTAGAAGTAATAAAAAATAGCTCATGGAGAGGACCCTTCCAGAGACGAGAATACGGAGTGCAGAGACCGAGTAGCTATAGACTTGACGACTGCTTGACAGATTCGACTCATAATTATTCGGTTAGCCCAGTGGACGGAGCGCCCGATATTCAGTGGTAGACCCACAACGAACAGAGTGCCCGATAGTTGGCAGCAGACCCACAGTAATCGACAGGAGGAGTACCTTTGTAGGCTATTAGGGAGAGCACCTGGTATTCAGCGGTAGACCCTCAACAGACAGAGCGCCCGGTAGTTGGATGCAGACCTGTACTACTCTATATCAGCAGTACCTTAGCAGTCTATGGTTATTGAGTAGCACATCAGAGACATGATAGGGACACTGTACTCTACAGCGGAGGAGTTATCAATTAGTTGTGGTTTTGATAATTAAAATCCTGTTTTGATCTGAGTTAATAACCTTTGTGTTTTCCTCATTATTGAGATGGGTTAATTGATAACATAGGTATTAGTATGGACATATGACTAAATAAAGGTTATCTGTTGAGATCTTCCTTTGTGTTTTATCCTTCTTGGATTTAGTTAGACCTTGAGTGTCTCGGGGTCCCTACTGAGTATCATTATACTCACCTCTGCATTGGCTATGCCCACACCTCGTTGTGTTGAATGCAGACGATGAACAGTGCTGACTGTGGAAGAGTGTACGAGGAATGGACGGTACCCGGAGGTGGATACTCGGTATGATGGCACACGAAGTGGACTGATTGAAGGGGAGTGATGAGGAGGACATCTTTACCTACCCTTCATGTAGGTTCTTGGAGGACGATCCAGGAGCTGCTTCCATCTTTCAGCTGTTTTTCTTCCTGTTGTACTTTCTTTCAGTTGTAGTTGTACCATTCTGTTGGGCTTGTATTCTGGCCTCTTTGTACCTTCAACACAATTGTTATACTACTTAATTAGTTTTTTCTTCCGCATGTAATCTTGTTGTGTGTGTGTGTTTACATTTTATAAAGGTAATAACTTCTTAGTTATAGGGATTTACGCCTTTGGTTCTAGTCGCCAGCCCCTGGCCTATAGAAGGCGGGCTTGGGGTAGTTATGACACGGGCCCCGAGGGACGGGTCATGACAGAATAATTATAATACTTATTTACCAATTATAAATTTAAAACCAAATATGAAATATCATTATGAAAAATGATCCAACCATTCAATTATTGAAATGATAGGTCGTACATACGAATGCGTAACTTTACAATTTTTTCAATGACCATTATAGAAAGAAAATAAATAAAATTTATATTTACAGAATGATATTTATATCATAAATAACATAATATATATATATATATATATTGTGATTTAAAATTAATCACATCTCTTCGAGGAGGTGGTTGTACATATCTCCAAGAACGACATTATCACTTTTCCAGTGTGCAAAAGGTGCTAATGAAAATGATATATTATATCTCCAGAAAGGTAATAATTTCATGAATATCATTTAGATTTCATTTTTATGTCTAATTTTTTTTTAAATCATACATAATAAATTCTATATAATATTTGAATGTATCACATCGCTTTGAGGAGGTTGTAGACACCATGTCCACAAATGATGTTTTCATATTCCCAAAAATGGAAAATCATCATGATATTTGTTATATAAATATTATATAATCATAAAAGAATAATAAATATTATATATATAATATAATATCAGTAATTAAATCATTATAGTATACCATTAAATGTGGTAATATTTTAATGAGTTAAATCATTTTTTGTGGTGGTAGTCTGTCGTACACACGAACGATAATTACATATCTCATTTTATGTGAGTGTGTGGAGGTGAAGTTATAAACCTTAAAATAAAAACATATAACTATAGTTAGGATACATAGGTTGTTATATATTCTTATTAGAAAAGTTATTTTGGTTGTATTGAAATGAAATAAAACAAAATTCATTAGTGAATAATATTACCTATTTCTAGGTAACTTTTATTAAATTACTCAAAAAAGACATCATCAGATTTATTTTTATAAAAAGTCTGTATTAATGGAAATGAGTTTCGATGATTGAAGAATATTAGGGTAGGTATAGTTTGAGACATTTTTCTTGAAAGTTGCAAATGAGTGGGGAGGGATTTAACCTTTTTTAGTGAAGGTGGGTGGCATTACTGATAATAAAAAAAATTAAACACTATTGGGGGTTTCCCGTAGATAATGTTTTTAAATAATGATGTTAATCAATCCCCAAAGTAGATATGGAATAAAAATTTCAATAAAATTGGTTTTTGAAAAGTGTAAAGGCCATCTGGCCCATTATTATTAATGTTTAACCACTATGTAAAACGATTTTTACCATTAATACTATAATTAATTATAATTACATTCACTAATATTTTTTTTCCAAAAAACTAATTTTACCATAAATGAAATTAAAAATTATGATTATTACAAATATTTATTACATTTTTTAAAATTTCAATCATATAATTATCATCAGTTTATTTAAAATTAATTCTGATGGCATGATGAGAAGATGAGTTTTCCAATAGAAAATTTCAAACAAATGAATTATTTTTATATCCAATATCAATTTGAAATTGATTCCCATGACAAAAAATAAATTATTTAAAGAAATTTTATCTAATAACACATTACTACTAACTAAAAAAATTAAACACTAAAAAAATAATTTTGAAAAATAATTTTTCAATTATAATTCAGTGTCCGTCACTATTCATAAATATATTACAGTTCCTCAAAATTTAAAAAAAACACCAAAATTAAATATTGATATTATTATTTAAGAAAATAAGTACATTATGTAAAATTAATGTAATAACATTGTAAGCAAAATATTTAAAATGGGAACACAATTAAAAAGCTATAAAACAACCCTAAACAATATACAACATTTTAGTCCAAAAATAGAATTTGTTCTTATCTTTATCATGTAATACCTAATAGATGATTTTCAAAGTCAAATTAAAATATATAAAATATAAATTTCATTATTATATTTTACGAATAGTGATTAATTTTATTTATTAAGACAAAATACATTATGCTCATAAAAAATTCATAAAAAATCCTTTATATTCAATTGTTATTTATTTTTCATTAATATTTTATTGGTAACAAACGTGTTAATTTTTTAAATATTTTTTTTAAAAAAATCATTAATTATAAATTTCCTTAATTCCCTCCATTCCAAAGGCTAGGTGATAAATATCATAATTATATAAATATTATATTTCCTTTTAGTAAAAATCGAGGTTCTGTGTAGAATGTGTAATCAAACATACTCTATGTTTCCTGAAAAATAGGTTATACATGGTTTTACATGTGATGAAATATAAAATATGTATTGAGTGTAAAAATTATATCAATGACTAAAAAATAATTTGAAATAATAAATTTCATTAAATTTTTAGTTGTTAGAAGAATACCATAAATATATAAAAACAACAGTATCTTCAGTATAATGAGATGTTATTATATTACTGTAAAAAACTACAACCACACACACACATCAATCAAATGGGTTAAGAAATCATCATTGTATTGCAAGGTGGACACCTCCTCATGAAATGATGTCATTTTTTAATTACCACATCCTAATAGTAGATATTATAATGTATATAATAATTATATGTCACATTTACATCATAATTATAGAAATGGATTCATAATATAATATATAAACTTTTTTTTATTATATAATGAAAATGATAACATCGCTCATGTGTAAGAAGGTCTACCACCATGTGAAGCAATGTAATTATTTTTAAATATCATTTTATGAGTATGGTAAAGAGGGTAAATATAATTAATATTTTTAATTTGAATGAAATATTATTTATATTTAATGGATATTTATCATTTTTAAAAAATAATAAATCATATAGTTTTTACCTATTTCATCACAAAAAAAAATTACAACTTCATTCATGGACGTAAGGATAACTTCCTCCTCGAAGAGATATAATTATTTTTTCACCAAAAAATTACAAGAAATATATTAATAAGTACATATAAGAAAATAATATATTATTTATATTATTATGAAAATTCAATAATAATAAATTTTATATACCTTCTATCCTTATTGCTCATTGAAAAGTTGAAATGTTACAAATTTATACGTACTTCCTTCCATCTCTATGATCAAAACGTTAGTTAATTTTTAATAACCATCATTCCTAAATGGTTATAAAAAATAATTTAATAAATAAATTACATATAACATGTTAATAAGATATGAAAAATTAAATAAAAACACCATGTTGTTCTCAGTGATGATAAAAATTAACAGAAGTTTATTATTATTGATGATAAATAACAATCGTGGTGGATCAAACTCAAGGAAAAGGGTTTTTTATTGTCTCAATTTTTTTTTCTGGTATATTAATATTCATCACTTATTATTGTTGTGTGGTGTATATAATTTCCATGATATTATTTTAGGATTCATAGAATTTAATTCATGTGCATTGAAATGCCAATTTTTTATCTCAATTCCCATGGATTACAATTTCAATATTACTCAAACTGTGAGATTATTTTATCACAATTTTCCTAATATGAGATACATGTTATGTTATAAATATATATTATTTTATGAGTAGTTTTTACATCCCCATTGGAATTTATATCCTAAATGTCAACATTTTCATGATAATATATGTTTCATTAGATGATATTATTTAACGGGGATTATCATTAAATGTAACCAATGTCATAAGACTCTTTTGTAAAAATGCCATTATTTATTTGGATTAATTATGATTATGCTTCCAATTATGAGACCTTATGATCAAATATCTAAATAAACTCATGAAATATTTTATATTATGGTTATTAATGATATCTTTATGTAATATTACTATTTTATTCGAATTTTTGGTACATATAATTATTGATAATTTGTATTTTCAAAAATATAACTCATTTACCTATTTAGTTGGAAAAAACATTTCTTCTAAATCCATGTGTTCTAAAAATATTTTCAAAAATTTCATTGTGATTTTTAAAATTATTTTATAAAAACATGGTTACACATTTTTTCATTTATAAATTTTCATCATTTGAATCTTCTTGTCAAAATACAAACAATTTACATTTCAATCGTTTTTAATGTAGATAATTAATATTATCTAGGAAATTTATGGAAATAGCAACCAGAATGAATGTCATTTATTTGAATACTTCTTTACATGTTTTAATGATATAATTCAATTATTTTTTTTCATAATATTCTCGTATTTGGTTTTTTTTAAATGTTTTTCCAAATAGAAGGATTATTAAACGATTTTATGCTTTAGAAACTGATTTTCAAAATTGAAAGTATTTTCCCCCAGGAATTATTTTAATGATCTTTTAAAGGTATTTAAATTCCTAAACATAAAAATACATTTGTTAAGTTATTAATTTATGTGGATATTGTGTTATGATACCAATGTAATTATTTTTTGGGATGGATTCATATTTTTTCAAAGATATTATTATCGAATATGTATCTTTCCCACGAGATATCTATGTTTTAAATAAGTTATTATATAGATATATTTTTTTAATAATTCAATCATGTTTCAAATATATTGACATGAAACCCAATTAATTTCAATGTAATAATTAGTTTATGAATGAATAATGATTTTTTTGTATTTTGTGATAATATATTAATATACATTACTCATTTTGTGGATCATATAATTATATATAAAATGGGGAAACCTAAATTAAACTCGGTGGGTCCATTAAAACATATGTGGTAGGGCTCCCTAGAGAGAAATGTTTAATCCCATCATAACCTAAACAATGGGGATGTCTAGATAGTGTTTGTTAATATCCCTATAGATTATATAATGGGTAGAGTAGTTAAAACCCTAAAAAATTTGATAATGTACCACCTCATGAGAGTTAAGAAAGAGGTAGTTACTTATGGGGTTATCCTTTGGATTTAACTAGGCAGTAATTATTTCTGACATGTGTTTAATAGTAGTTATGGAGAAAAATATTATAAGAAACTAATAAATTATTGTTATGATTTCTATGGGTTTATATTATAGATTATGATAATGATTTATATCACATGGATAATGATTATTTATTTTTATGACTCTTTAATTTTCTATGTCTCATATTTTATGATCTAGGTATTGATGGGTATGAGTTCTTTTCTGATTATCACATGCACTAAAATTATGAAATCATACCCTAATGTAGCTATTATTATCATTTATGACATTCAATTTCTAAATATTATGGTTAATATTACATTGAATTTGAGCACTCCCGACTTATGTTTCCTTGAACAGATGTTATAATGGAAAATGATGAATTAATGATATCTAGAAGTGATTTCACATGTATATTGATGATGACTTAATGTTTTTTTTAAAATTATAGGTTAGGTGGGGTAAATTTAATTTTAAAAAATAGGAATATTTTATGTAGAAGAATTTATAATTCAAATAATAATAATAAACCTAAATGTTCCCTAAGAATTTAAGTGATATATATTTTATTTTCAATGTTGTAATGTCTGCATAGAAAAAATGGGCTGGAATTTTCAAAATTACATCTAAAAATGTTATATTTATGTTTTTAAAAATGGATTTGTGAATGTATGTTCTAGGCTTTTAAAATAAAATATTATCACCTTTTAGTTGATAATTATTTCTTACTCTATGAGTTTATTATATATGTAATATTTTTTCACAAATCCTCTCTAAATCCAAGTGTGGGCCTAGTTAACCAAATTTTAGTTACTAGACATTGATTATATCATTATAATAATATAAATGTGTTAGTGTATATCTATCAATATATATCATTGGTCTTCCATTTCTATGTATCAGAATTTATAAGACAATATAATTTATTCATTCTCTATTTATATTTCTATAGTTTCCACACATTTCACATACATAGTGTTTTCTCTACGGTTCAAATAAATAAATTTTTTCTCTCTACATTTCGTTTTAATATAAATAGTTACAATGTACATGTAGTGTTGTGGTCAAAACAATCATTATAAAATATTTTTCTTTTTACAACATTGGCATATTTATTGGTAAATTATCATTTTCTATTGTTGTTGCGTTTTACTAATAGAGATGTACCTACCTCTAAATTGTGGTAAATCATTTATCACTGTTTTTTATAAGGAAAATGAATCTATTACAATTAAAATAATTCCAACAAATATTATATATGTTCTTTTATATGTTTTAAAACATATTAAGATGAATAATATGTCTATTTATAATATTATTATCAGTTATAAAATATAGAAATAATTAATAGATGTTTTTAATTTATATTTCCAATGATTTATTATTTGTTAGTGTTAAAATATTTTTTAACATTTTATATTATATTTATTAATATAATTATATAAAATATATTATTATACATTTTACATAATAGTTATGAAATAATCTTATATGATTCACCAATAAACCATGAGTTTATTTTGAAAAACACACCAAATAATAATTTATATACATGTTCATAATTAAAAAAGATATTAATATCCATGAAAAATATTTCAAACACATTGAAACATGTTCAATATCTATGAAACATTTCCTAGAATTCAACAAAACATCGCATGTAGTCCATTTCTCACAAACATCAGACATCAATATTATGTAATCCCTATGACATTATATGAAATATCATCTTCTATAGTGGATCTAAAAATGAAATAATCCATTATCAACCATTTTTATACTTTGGACCTCACTTTCATGTTTTAAAAACAACCCGACCCAGCTCCGTCAAAATTATTCATCCCCCATCTCGAGCAATGTATTGATCCCCCCAAAAATGGAAAGAGATAACATATTAACACATGATATAAAATTAATTACGCAAAATATTTCAATTAAAAAAATTAATGCATGATATTATTTAATTAATAAATTGAAATTTAATATTTATTATCTATATTTGACAAAATTTTGGGTTTTGTGGGAATGAAAGAATATAAAATATTTCTGTTTTAAAATGAACCAATAACCATTCAAAAATATAGATTAAAAAAATGATCAGGATTTAGTATCATTCTTGTATATGAATATTGAATTCATATAAAATATAAAACCAATCTCACTTATTAATATAATTATGACTAAATTATAATATTTTATATCTTAGTGTTTCAAATTGATCTTGTTCCCTTATTGAGATTGAAAAATAATACACTATATCAAAACATGTTATACCCATATAAAGGCATAAATTTCTAAAAATTTATGAAGAAATCACATCAATAATATTTTCCCTACCTCTTGGTTACAAAATCTGGATATTAATAGACTCCAATTATTTAAATTAGTACTACCATTAAAAAACTAAATGGAATCTATAACAGATGGAAAATCCATTGTGTAAAAAGTGAAATAATCTGTAGAAAAAAAATACAATTACAAAAAGGAGTACGAGAAAAAAAATACAAAATTATTCATATAACAATAGTTTTCCAAGAACAAATATATTAATTTTTAGGATTTAAAAACACTTTCATACTTCATTTCACATTTTAACCACAATTTATTCTTGAATGATTATTCATATAATGATGATAACTACTGTCCACAACAATAGAAAAAAAAGGACACATGATATAAAAATAAATAGAATACTATCTAACATAAAAAAATAGATATCTACTGTTCAAACTAACAATAGATATATAATGAAAACATTATAAAACATAATACTCAACTGAGAGGATTATCATACCAGTGGAAAAAACGACATGACAATCAAACTATATACCATAGAATGATGATTTTATATCTATTAAAAACTATAATAATATATTACCAATTACTATAGTAACTTCAATATATCAGGATATAAAAAATAACCATTGACCACAAAACAAATACGTGACTTGAAGAACTGGTGGCCATAAAAAATAAAATTGACCACATTATTTGATCATAAGTTGTTACAAATAAAATTGAGAAGAAATAAAATTATAAAGATATTATAATAATAATATATTACAAATGTAAAAAACCCATTTATAATGAAATAAAATTCAATTAAGGGTGACGCATAACTAAAAAATTATATTCCATTAACAGTACATTTAATTTGACAAATAATTAATTACGATTTTATTTAATTATTACGAAACATTTTAATAGATAAATGTATCAAATTAAATGGTTGAAAACACTTTTTGATATAATAAACCATATAAATTATTTAAATAGTTACTTGGATAGTCTTTATGGTATTTTTAAAATTGAATGAATATAACTAGGATGTTATTTAGTAAAATTTTTTTCCTTCTATTACTTTTTTAATCATAATAATGGAGAGGATATCACCTATAACTATTAAAATATTATTAAATATAAGGATTACTAGTTATTATAATCTACATATTCCAATAATATATCTACTTATTATATTAAAATAAACAAGGATTATTCATTTTTTCACACAAACTAGTACGATTAAAAAACACCATATGTTATTGATCCATAATTTATATTGATCAAATTTAAATATTTATCTACTTCTGGGTATTTATAATTTTTCTTAAAAAAAATTATATTTTCTTGAGGTGTTTATTTTCATATAGGATTGGATAATTGTTTTTGGTTTAATGGCTACTGGTTTATTAATTTCGAATCCCATGGCAGGCAATCGCTGAATCGCATGCTATGTATATTATCACTATGGATTTGATATAATAATATATATTAAATATCATATGGTTTGTATGAAATAGAATATAATATTGTGTTAAATAAAATATCTATCTTAGTTATTCATGATTAAAGTTATTTTATGGATCTATGATAATAAATATGAGGTCATTTATCTTTCTTATGATCTTCAAATAGTAAATAATATCCCTATTTTCCCTCAAATTATGAAATAATGATTCCTCAATATTTCAATCAGATATATATATTATTTAATTTAAATTATGTTTTTATTTTTCATGTTGTTATAGAGAATATATATCATTTATTATTCTTTGAATCAATATAAAATTTTGGATGGGACAACCTCTAATATTTGGAGTAATTATTTATAAACAGAGAATACCATTCATTATAATGAAACTGTGATTGATAATAATGGGATAACCATCATGGAAATGACTCTGTACTTGTTCCAAACATTGAAAATATTATGTACTTATTTCTCATGGTATATTTAATTCATAATAGTTATGTTTTATAGATATCTCTATCTGGATAAAAACAGTATTAATCATCATTGGGTGAGATTATTAAAAAAAATTTAAAATAAAGGGATCACTGATTTACACATTCCCCCAATCAATGATTTCACCCAGACCAAGGAACTATTAAAGTGGAATATTATAAGATGGACATGCAACATTCTGTATTATTAACAAAAATGAATTAAATTTTCTTAATTTCTGTGAATGATAGTTAACCTAAAATATATAAAATAGAGATATGATAATGTGATTATGTGGTAGCAATAATTATAATTGAAACTATGGATGGTTTTAGAAATCTATACGTCTATACATATCCATTTATAACAATAATAAATGATTCATATTTTAGATATTATATGGAATTTTATTCTTAGTGATAACTAATTAACATATGTGGAACAAAATCAGTATTCCTAGATGGGTTTTGATCTTCTGTAAGGATAATGTGACTCTAAATAAAACCTCCATATGTAATATTCAAAGATTATGGATATTGAAATTTTATACTTATTGATTCATATCATCTAACAAGGATTAAAATTTCAAATAGATTATGGATATAAAAGAAGATCCATTATCAGAATAATTTTAACATATCAAGATCATGGGAATTTTATATTCATCTTAGTATGGAATATATAACGGATACATTGAAATTAATGTTTATGTCCATAAATTAAGATGATGTTGATATTTTACTATAATTTTCTATTAATCCTTTGATAATTATTATGTGTTTGATTACATATCATTAAGAAATATGTATCAAGAGATAAATAGGTCTTAAAATTCCCTATAATGATTTATTAAATATCCATCGAAAAGAAATATGATTCCATCTTTGTATGAAACTTTAGTATAAATTCATTTTGAAATGGAGTTCCATAAATATAAAATCATGAAAGAAGTGATGAATAATTTTGTATGGTTCATGGTTTTACATTGGTCAAAGAATCTTAGTGTCCATATATACCCTCTATCATTTTAATTAAATGCTTGCCTTTATATTTTTAGAGAAAACCTATATAGATTGAGAAATTAAAAATTTCCTTTCTCTTTTTACCCTACAATTACTCCCATGAAATATTTACCATGAAAATATTTTAGGTCATTATAGATGATAATTTTACCTTTTATAATATAGGTACACACATTTTTAATGAAAAACTTTTCATCAAAAAAATATACTTATGAATAATCACACATTAAAGACTAATGGGGAGTTATTTGTAATGTTTCTGTTTTTTTATGTGTATTATTTTTAAATATTATATTGAATTATTATGAGACCATGCCCAGATATGGAACATCATTCTGAACACTTGTGATCCATTAATGGTTGTTCAAACTTTTTTTTAAGTTAAGTGAGTCAGCACACGTGTGCTGTTGTTTGCATTTCCAAACGGATGCCCGGATTCTAAATATGAGTGCACTGTTGCGTCCTAGACGACGACTTTACCAATGAACGGGTCTAACCTGGACTGGCATAGGTCGAGGGAAAAAGTTTATTTTCTGGTCTTTTTAGTAAAATAAAATAAATTTCCAAGTAGATTTTATTTTAATTGAAACATCTTTTGTAGTGCAGCAATCAGGCAGTTTTTTCCTTATTTAATGTCATGTTATAATAACTCTAGAAATAGAAAACCTGACTCATTAATGACACAACGTGATGGAATTCCCAACAAGATCCCCTATTTATTTGGATAATCGAATATTTCTCGTTGTCTAGTATTGAGTGGAAGCTCTAGAGAATCCATGGAGTTTCAGAGCAAACTCTCTGTGGCGAACGATGATGAATTGAAGCTGAGAATCATTGCACTAATGATGTTGAAGGATCTCGACAACGAGGATGGCGAGACCCATTTTTCAACGATAAATCGATTTTAAATGGAATGGGTTGTTATTTCTTCCCACTTTCCCCCCTTTGGAATTCAAATGATGAACACTTATCAACCACAATCAAGATGATATAAGGATTCGTACGTTCTTACGGGAGCATTTTTTTGTGGATGATTATGGGGAATTAATCCATGTTGATTATTGTTGTTCATTTCTACTCCGTTTTATCCTACTAAGTGGATCAGATCAACTCCATAATGAACTATGACAGAGGTTTGTTCCTCAAATTGTTTCCTTGGATTTCCATTCCCCCTTTCCTTCTCACAAGCTCATCGTGTTCATCACATTCATCATGGGGTAAAAATTAATGGATTCTTGTACACCTGTCTTAAAATGAAATAATCCCAAACTAGATATCTGGCATACGAACAACCCTACGGAGGTACAACGTCCATGATGAATAAAAAATCAGCTCAGATCGGAAGATTCCATTCATTGAGCGTTCTTCGCGTGGGGGGATCAAAACATGTTTTCGGACCCGATCAGAGGTCTGAATACAATAGAAGAAGCTTCTTGGCATCGGGGCGACCAGAACCCAAGAGTTCCATGTCTATCAGATGACCGGATCAATGAATGGGACACCACCGGAGGCACGGCGGCAGAGGTTCACATTTCTGGAAATTTCTAGAATACATGGTGTGTACTTCTGAAGAACACATCGTGTTGTATTGGTGGTGGTGGATAGGGTTTCGGGGGTTATAGAGGAATCACACGACGTGTTACCCTGGTCACACGACATGTTGGTCTTTCCCTGAAACTCGTTGTGTATCCCATGGATACACAATCACAAAATAGAGTACACAACCGTCTACTCCATCACATGGTCAGGCGAGGCCAGTAATGTGGGTCACCCCGTGTACCCCTTATACGGGTTGGAGTACACGAGTTGATAACCATGTACAGGCACATGGTCAGCATACACGAAGCCAACCCCAGTCACTTGGACGAAGCGCATACACCGTACTACATGTTGTGTACTAAATTTTCTACATGACCAGCCTTACGACATTGGCCGTTGTACACGGGTAGTACCCAGGGTCAGACAACATGGCGTGTAACTTTTCAACACACCATTTACTTTGTAGAAAATTTCTTGGTCTTCTTGTTCACCATATCCTAGAAATATTACATTTGGATTAGTGACCCTTTCTCCTCGTTCCCCTGATGTTCAGGTATCATTTCATTAAACAAGAATTTGATCCCTTTAGCAGGACATTCTGTGATAGAGTTGACATCACTCCAAGAGGCCCGAAGCAAGATCCTCTATCAATTTATGAACCTAGGTTGAGTCAGGCATCGATGTGACCAAATCTACCGGGCGTTGATCCTCTACCTAGATGTTAAATCACCTATCTAGTGAATCTGGATGAGTCGTGGTATCCAACATGGCCCTTGCATTGATCCTCATCTGTATATAATGATATTTCCTAATCAGTAGTGTGTATCCCATAATGAGCGTATATATTCATCACTCATAAGTGTGTCCCCCGTAATTATTATATCGATATACCTTGATCTACCCACTCTAGAGTGTGTCTCCCATAATGAGTGTATCTACCTCTCGGGGCATTTCCTGATGAAGAGAACGTCTCAGACAGAAAAAATCAGATCTACCAAACTTGTGGAGTGTGTTCTCCCGGAACAAGTGCTTCCTGTAACCTTTGAAATGAATCTTTAGCAGAGGTATGTGGTTGTGTGAATTTCCTCTAGACTATAGGTCTGCGTTTTGAGTATATTTTAATTGTGTCTCACATTATATATATTCTATATACATCTACTATATAGAGATGACTATGCCCTTACATTGTGCATTTCTTTGTGGTTTTCAGGGTATTATACTAAGTATTATTATACTTACAATTAAAATGGATTTACCCACACGTGTTGTGTATTGTGTAGACGAGCATCCTTTTGATAGAGTCTAGGGCGGACCAGGAAAGGACCGACCATTCTAAGTTCCCTACAGGCTAATGCATTCCTTCGGCTATGAGCAGTAGTCTCAGTATCACTTGGTGTTTTCAGATTGGACTTTGATGTTTTGCAGACTCTCGTTTTTGGTGGGATTTTATTATGGCCTATTTTACATTCAGTACTTTACATTCCATCATACTCTGTTGGTTGAGTTTAGTTGTATGCATGATTTGTGATCCATAGTGGGTTTTACGTTTCATCATTTTTGGGCTTGGAGATGTGTTTGTGTGTGTATGGGTTCATAGGAAATTCCTCCCATGTTTGTAATATGTCTACTCGATGCTAGTCACCAGCCCCTGGATTATTGGAGGTGGGCATGGGGAGTCACTGCGTGGGCCCCACAGTGACAAGTTGTGACATAGTGGTATCAGAGGCGGTCGGTTCTACCTTAGCACCAAGAGTCTGTGAGATTGGTTTTAACAAATAGTGTTTACTATTTCAAGCTCACCTTTCAAGACAGAGACTTTAGTTTTGCTGTGGTGGCCAGTGTATCCATACGCTAGGACACTGATAACCATTTTGTCAACTCAGTACATGAAAACAGTAGTTGAGGGTAAAAAAATAATGGTATATGCATCATATAGGAATGGGTCGTGTTCTCCATATCCTTGTGTCAGCTATCTATATATACTCATTTACCATGGTACATATTGTATCCTTACAGGATGCCTCTACAATGCAAAACCACTAGGATTCAGCAGCACGATTATGAGGATGACCCCTGTAGTGTAGTGGCCTCGATAGAGGGACCAGTTCCCATGGAGTTTCCACCAGGTGGTGCACCAAATATGACACCACCAGTGGAGAAGCTCGTGGTACCTACAATACAGGCCAACAAGGAGTGCAGGCTTAGAGAATTCCATGAGTTTCAGAGATAGAGACCTCTCAGGTTCTGAAACATGTCTGACCCTCAGTCGGTTTAGATCTAGCTCGAGCTGGTGACCAACGTTTTCCATCTAGTGGGGACACCGACAGACCAAATGGTGATCCTAGGGGCCAAACATCTTCAGGGTTCGATGGGACGTTGGTGGATTCTGACCACACAGACACATTATGAGGAGTCTCTTTCATGGATAGTGTTCAAGCGACTCTTTAGGGAGGATTTATCTCTGGTTACGCTGAGAGTGGTACACATCCATGAGCATCTTCAGCTCCAGTAGGGCAGTATAACGGTAGCTGACTATTCATCAAATTTCACCAACCTCGCCAGGTACTCGATGGATATGGTTAGGTATCAGTACCTCAGAGATCATAAATTTGAGAGTGTTCTAAATTGATAAATCTGAGAATGTTTTGTGCCTCTATGCATTTCAATTTATACTAGAGTGCCTGACCATGCCTTAGAGATCGAGAGCTTCTTGGTGTAGTGGAGACAGCCAAAAACTATCAGCAGAAGGAAGACATGCTTGGAGACATCGGTAGTGGGGATCCGACGTTGGAAATAGGGATCAAGATGTGAGAGATGTCTGAGGAGGACCCAGGATAGGGGATAGACAGTCCAGTGCTCTCAATCTGGATCCATTCACACTATGGAGAAGCAGTGATATGGGTTCGACAGTAGGAGACATCTCGCTAGAGACTATCTGAACCGTTGATCTGCTGACAGAGATGAAGTGGATGGACCACTGAGGTAAAGGTACAGAGCGGTGCAGACAGAACCACTATGTAGCAGATGTGGTAGCGGACTAGGGAGAGCTGCATATGGTGGCAGGCACTTTGACATACTTCCACCACCACCCCTAGTAGGTCCTCACCAAGCTCAAGGGTCTGGGGGACATGGGCGAGGATAGATGCACGCGGTCTATGCGTACAACCCAGGGGCTCCAGGGATGATATATGTTATGATATGAGTATTCTCTACCTGTGTTGTCATACTTGTAGACCCAGGTTCCAGTGATTTCTTCATCGCCACAGGCCTGGTGCGAAACCATGAGATTTCGGTTGAACCATTGTCACAATATTTACATTTCGAAACACCTATGTGAAGAGATTCGATGATCATCCACCTTTGCAGATAGTGTGATCTTATAATAGGAGGCTAGTGTTTTAGTGGGAACCACTTGGTGGTAGCATAGAGGCCTTATGACGTAATTAATGGTATATATTGGTTATCTTCGGTCCGTGCCCAGATTGACTGTTTTAGTGGAAGAGTGCGGTGTGTCTGTAGTGATGGGACGAGGTTTTACTTTGTCAGAGAAAAGGAGACCCATGCAGTACAGAACAGGCTCAAGCATAGAAGGGTGCATCCAGTCACTCATGAGTTGGCTAGCCTAGCCCTCGAAGCAATAGATGTGATGAGTTCTATGTTCCCATCAGTAGTGATGGAGTACGAGGATGACATTCACAAAGTTGTTCCAGGACTACCTCACCACCGAAAAATCAACTTTTGCATCGACTTACACCCCGGGATGGAACTGATTTACTATCCATCATATCATATGGCCCCTGAAGTGCTTCACGAGGTGAGGTTGTAGTTGGAGGATTTGCAGTGCAAGGGTTTCATGAGACCCAATGTGTAACCCTAGGCGGCCCCAGTCTTGCATGCCAAAAATATAGAAAAGAGTTTGAGGTTGTGTGTGGATTACCGATTCCTGAACCTGGTGATGGTGAAGAACAAGTATCTGCTAGTGAGGATAGATGACCTCTTTGGTCATCTAATAGGGGAATAGTGGTTCTCGAAGGTTGACCTTCAATCAGGTTATCAACAGTTACAAGTACGAGATGAGGATATACCGAAGATGAAATTCAGATTCCTCTATGGTCACCATGAGTACATGGTGATGCCTTTTGTCATGAAAAATGCCCCCATAGTGTTCATGGGACTGATGAACTGGATATTCCAGTCGTACCTGGAACAATTCATATTGGTCTTCATCAATGACATCCATGTGTACTCTGAATCAGAGGAGGAGCACTTGAGACACCTGCGGATAGTTCTAGATGCACTCCGAGAGCACCAGCATTATGGGGTGATCTCGATGTACCGGTTCAATATTGATGAGATCCACATTCTAGAACATGTCATCTCAACATATGGAGTAGTTGAGGACCCATCCAAGGTGAAGGCAGTGTTAGCATGGGAGCTACCTCAGAGCGTGACAGAGGTGCGGAGCTTGCTTAGGTTTGCATGATATTAAGGGAGATTCATTCCAAATTTCTCCAAAATATCATCATCGAGGACAATATTAACCAGGAAGGGGAAACCCTTCATGTGGAAAGAGAAGTGCAAGAAGGCATTAGAGTAGTTGAGACAAAGTTTGATGAGCCCCCCAATCTTGAGATTTCGGAGGAGGGTGTCAGGTACATAGTTTTTTGCGTCTCATCAGGTACTGGGATTGGTTGTGCCATGATTCAGAGGCAGGTAGTGATTGCTTATGGTTCACACCAGCTTAGTCCATATGAGTATAACTATGAGACCCATGATCTTGAGTTGTCAATAGTATAATTCAAATTGAATATGTGGCGACAGTACCTTATGGGCTAGCGGTGCATCATCTACTCTGACCATAATAGCCTCAATTACATCTTCTCATAGAAGGATATGAATCTGAGGCATAGGCATTGGCTAGAGTTCCTACAGGACTATTACTTTGAAATCATATATATTACTGCGAAGGGAAACAAGGTGCCGGATGCTCATAGTAGAAGGTTGAGCTCGAAACTGTTGAGTGAGGAAACAAATAAGTTTGTCGCATTGCAGTTATCATTTGTGGATAGAGAGGACACAACTTACCTAAAGTCAATGGTTGTCGACCCTCTACTCTTACAGTGGGTTAGGGATTCGTAGCTAGCAGATGTTGACTATGTTGCTTTACTTGCTCAGTTATCCACAGGACATGCTTCTGATGGATATTCAAAAGGTGGGGAGCAGATACTTATATTCAGAGGACGCACTGTTGTGCCAGTTGAGTTGCAGAAGGAGGTTCTAAAAGAGTTTCATAAATCCCCCTTTCTGGTGAATCTGGTAGTGGAAATGATGTACCATGATCATCGATGACAGTTCTGGTGGTCAGGCATGAAGAGGGCAGTAGTAGAGTTAGTCTCTCGATGCCTCACCATCCAGCAGGTGAAGGCTGAGAAACAGGTTAATGTGTGATTAGCTCACCCACTAGAGGTTCAGGAGTGGAAGTGAGATGTAATATCGATGGACTTCATGATAGGCTTACCACAGACACATAAGGGTCATGATTCCATATGGGTGATTGTTGACTGACTCACCATGTCGACCCACATTCTAGCCATCATAGAGCAGAGTTCCGTAATGATCTTGGGATACCTCTATGTACATTATGTATTTCGACATAATGGAATCCCTTTGACGATAGTCTCGGACTGAGACACCCATTTTACATCCTGGTTGTGGAAGGGATTTCAAGAGGCCTTTAGGACACAACTCCACATGAGAACGATGTTCCATCCCCAGACTGATGGTTAGACGGAGAGAACCATTCATATTCTGGTGGATATGTTATAGGCATGTATCTTGGACTTTGGTCATGTTTGGGAGGGCCACCTACCACTAGTGACGTTTGCGTACTATAACAGCTAACACTCCACCATTGATATGGCACCATTTGAGGCTTTTTATTGGAGACCCTACCGGTCAACACTTTACTGGACCGGCCCCGGAGAGTCAGTACTCATGGGTCCAGAGTTGGTGAGATCCACTACTGGGAAGGTTCAAATCATCCGGCAGTGGATGAAGACTAGACAAAACTGGAAAAAGTCTCATGCTGATTGAAGGTGGCGACCTCTGGAGATCGACGAGGGAGGCCACATCTTTCTTCGGGTCTCAACTTGAAGTGGGTTGAAGAGATTTGTCCATGGCATCAAGTAATCTCTGAGGTTAATCAGAACATTCCAAATACGGTGCAGAAGTCATGAGGTGGCATACCACCTAACTCTACCGCCACAGTTGCATCGGGTACATGATGTCTTCCATGTGTCGCTTCTAAGGAGATATGTGCATGACCCATCGCATGTCCTCGATTGGGGTGATATGGACATCGAGGATGGTGTGACCATTGCTGAGTACCTAGTGGAGATCGAGGATCAGAATTATAGGAACCTTTGTGGGCGATTTATTCCCTTGGTGTGTGTCTAGTGGAAGCATGATAATATTCATGACAGTACGTGGGAGTGGGTGGCTTTGATCCATGCCCAATACCCCCATATTTTTTAGTAGTCTTGTTTTGGGTTTTCATAGTCGCAAAGCCCCATGGTTGGGAGAATGTAGTGGCTACGATTTTTTCAATGTATTATATTTAAATATTATATAAAAGCATTGTGAGACTTGTCGTAGATACAGAACATAATTCCGAATCCTGGGGATCCCAGAATAGTGGTTCAAACTTTTTTTTATGTTAAGTGAGTAGACCCTTATACGTGGTTGTGGCAGTTCCCAAACGAATGCCTCGATTAAAAATCATAGGGCACAATTATGTTCGGGATGCCAGCTTTACCTAAGAACAAGTCTAACCTTGATTAGCGCGGATCGAGGGGAAAATTAAATTTTTGGATGTTTTTAGTAAAATTAAATAAAATAAATTAGCAATTTTTTATTTTATTTTAATTGGAATCATCCGCTGTAGTGCAGCGACGGGGCCATTGTTTCCTTATTTAATGTCAAGTCATAATGAATCTAGAAACAACAATGCTAACTCATTAATGTCGTAGCATGATTGAATTACAAGCACATTTCCTTTTTTATTGGGATAATCAAATGTTTTTATTTGGAAAGGATTTATTAGAAACTCTTGAGAATCCATGGAGATTTGGGGAAAAATCGCGATGACGAATGACGATGAATCGATGTTGAGAATTGTTTTGCAATTAAAGTTCTATTATCTCAATGGAAACAGTAGCACGACCCTGAAATCAACGATCGATCCATTCTAAAAAGGAAGGTGTTTTTATTTCTTTATTCCCTTCCCACTTTTGAATTCAAATGATGAATGTGGATCAACCATGAATAAGTTGATCAGGATATTCATATGTTCATGCGAGAGGAATTTTATTAGGATGATTATGGGGAATTAATCCATGTTGAGTATTTTTGTTGATTTCTACTCCATTTAATCCTACTAACAGGAGTAGATCAACATTGTGAAGAATGACATAGGAGGTCTGTTTCATAAATTCTTTCATTGAATTTCCTTTCCCCCATTCATTATCATGAAATCTTCGCATTCTTCGTGTTCTTCGTAGGGTGGAAAATAATTTACTGTTACACACCGTTCTTGAAACGCAACAATCCCAAACTGAAGATCCGACATCGCAATAACCCTATAGAGGTGAGACGGCCTTGACAGACGACAAATCGGCTCGGATCAAAAGAGTCCTTTTTTGGGAAATTTTCACGCAGGAGGATCAAAAGATGTTTTCTGAGCCGATAAGAGGTCCGAAAACACCAGAAGCATCTTCATGGAATCAGGGTGACCAAAAATCCAGAGTTCCAAGGGGATTGGGTGACCGGATCGGCAAACGGGGCACAACAGGAGGCACGGAGGTGGAGGTTTGCATTTGTAGAAATTTCCAGAATACAGGATGTGTACATCCGAAGAACGCGCCATGTAGTGCTGGCGGCAGTGGAAAGGGTTTCAGGGTTCAGAGAGGAATCACACGACATGTGACCATGGTCACATGGCATGTTGGAATTTCCCCAAAAATCGGTGTGTAACCCATGGATACACAAACACGTAATGGAGTACATGATTGTGTGCTCCATCACACGGGCATGCGATTCCAGTACCGCGAGTCACCTCATGTACCGCTTATACTGGTTGGAGGACACTGGTTGATAACTATTTATAGGCACATGTCCAGCATACGCAGAGCCAAACCTAGACACTCGGACATGGAAGGTACGACGTACTACACGCCATGTACTATATTGTCTTCACAAAAATCCTTACGACACTGGCTGTTATACACGGGCAGTACCCGGGGTCAAACAACACGGTGTGTAACTTTTCAATACACCGTTTACATTGTGAAAAAATCCATGGCCCCCTTGTTCAACATATCTTGGACATCTCTCATTTGGGTTAGTGCCCCTTCACCTCATTTCCCTTATGGTCAGGCATCATTTCCTTCTACATGAGTATGATCCCTTCAGTAGGAGTTTTTGTGATAGAGTCGGCATACCTCCGAGAGGCCCAGAGTGAGATCCTATATGCATTCATGACCCTTGGTATAGTCAGTCATCGACATGACCAACTCTATTGGGAATTGATCCTCTACCTAGCTGGTGAATCACCTAGCTGGTTAATATTAATGTGTCGCGGTATCTGCCATGGCCCTGGTAGTGATCCTCATATGTGTATCGTGATCTTTCCCACTATGGAGTATATCTCCTGTAATGAGTGTAGCTATTATTCACTAATGAGTGTGTCACCCCTAATGAGTGAATCTATCAATCATGGTCTACCCACTCAGGAGTGTGTCTCCCGTAATAAATGTATCTACCACTCATGGCATTTCCCGATGAACAATACTTCTCAGATGGACGTCATCAGAGATACAATACTCATGCACTGTGTTCTCCCAGAACGAGTGCTTCATGGGACCTTTGAACCGAATGTTAAGAGGTGTTATGCAGTTGTGTGACTTGCCTCTAGAGTATGGGTCTGGGTTTTTAGTATATCTGGATTGTGTTTAACTTGCTATATGTTCTGAAAACAGATACTGTATAGAGATGACTATACCATTACATTATTCATATTATTGTTGTTTTTGGGGTCCTCTACTGATTGATGTTATAATCACCCACGCACGGGCTTTTCCTACATGTGTCGTGTTTGGTGTAGACGAGCAATATTTTGACAGAGTCCTGGGTGGATCTGTACAAGCACGAGCTATCTGAGTTCCCTTCTAGTTTAGGTGTTCCATTATCTATGAGTAGTAGTATATGTACCTCTTGGTGATTTCAGGTTGGACTATATTGTTTCTTAGACTCTTTTTTGGGTGGGATTTTATTCTAGACCAGTTTACATTTAGTAGTTTACTTTTTGCAATACACTATTGGTTGGGTTTAGTTGTATGCATGAATTTTATAACATAGTGGTTATTACGTTTCAGCATTGGTGGGCTTGGTGATGTGCGCATGTGTACATGTTCATAGGAAATGCTTCCCATGATAGTAATATGCCTACTCGGTGCTTGTCACCAGCCCCTGGCCTATTGGAGGTGGGCTTGGGGAGTCACAGTGTGGTCCCCACTTAGACGGGTCATGACATTATTAATCGTATATAACTTTTCAAAAGGACATGGAAAGGAATATTCGATGTAGTTTAAGAGCTAGATGGATTTAATATAAGAGGTGTTAAAAAATTTTCGTACATCTTGGATCAAAGAATACATTGTTTGTAATCATGATAATAGGAAAAATTTGTGATGTTTTATATCATGTGACTAGGATTCTATGACATAATGTTTAATATCAAATGACTAGTACACAAACATTCCCTGTATGAAAATATTTTTTGTATTCATGAAGAAATCATTAATTAATAAATCGTGTGATATGATCAGAATACATTTTAAAAATGGTTAAGAGTACATTATTGTAGAAAAATATACATGATGTAAGGTATTTTCCATTTTGACTATAATTTTGAGGGTTTCTTCCCTTATATCAAGATGGTTCCCAAGGATAGCCCCAATTCTCATCGAAATAATAATAAGAGGTAATAATTCTGATTTATTTCATAGGTGATCAAATTATATTAAAATATATGAATTAGTATAGTTAATAACCTTTTGTAATTTATTTATTGTAGATAATATAATTGGATTAAGACACTTTATATTTATAAAAATAATTTCATATTTATATTTTGAGTTCGGGACGTTAGACTTAAATGGAAAAGTATACCTTTGTTAAATATAATAGTTATTATGGGGTCACATTTCTAGATATATGGGGTTTGGACTGATAAAACATCAATGAATATATGTGATTGTTTGGATAGAACTTATTTTCTTCATCTAATTTCATTAGAAGGATTACAGTTACTATTTATATAAGAGAATTTATATATCTTTTCATAGATGTATATTATTAAAATTATAGGGGGATTGATTATTATATTCATTACAAATCTCCATCAATTTAAATGATATATGTTTTTAATTTCATTCATCATTACAGTATAAGGTAAAGTAAATTTGGTGTTGATGTGTGTCTTCATAAAATTTATATCATTCTTAGTTTAAATGAGGATGTACTTGAACTACCTTTCTATATCTAGGTAGTATTTCCCAATAATAATTACTCCCTAAAAAACATACCTGATTATTATGTAGTATAAAAAATATTTCTTATAGTGTATGAGATTTTCATTTATCTTGAATGCATCTATCTTCATACAGAACTTCTAGTAGTCCTACAACATTAATAGGTAGAAATTTCCAATCATCGTGATTTGATGATAGAGCTTGGTTCCAACCAAATGTACAATATATGAATTGATATGGACTTCATATACAATATTGAGGGTCTCTCCTCCATCAATATACATGAGTAATAATCCATTAAATCCATATATAAAGATAAATATATGGGAGTAAATTCCATTATAAAAGATTAAATTTATAACATGATTCAATATTTTCTACCACATTGATTGATCTTATATAAGTCTCCAACATTATGGTAATTCAATATAGGATGACATACAAACATTATTGGAATATATTTAAGAGGATTTTTGCTCAATTTGATTTGATGTGTTGTTGATTTTCTTTAATTTATTCCATGTCTTTTCTGGTTAATAGAGATTCTGCCAAAATATTCCTAATGTAGACAGATATCTTATCCCCTTCTTCATAATCAAGGGTTATAGATTTATTTTAAATATATTTTAATGGGGTTTTAATGATCATGGGATATTGTAAAATGTTCATTTTGATTAGATATATTCCATTAATCCTCAAATGTAATCATTCAATTTCATTAGTTCATCCTTTGTAATGGTATATTCATAATTTTACTTATTAATGAGAAACATTGATTCACCCTTAATGTTAAATTGAGTAAATTTGATCTATAGGGACATCTATAATAAACCAATTAAAATTTTTTATTCATCTTCATGATGTTATAATCCTTAAATAATAAGGATATGTGGGGAAGAATCTCTATTAATAGATAGTTAATGATAATTCCAAATTAATGCCATTTATGAATTTTTTTATTCAGCATTATACTTATAATTTATAGAGAATATAAATGTAAATATTCATTATATTGGTAGTTTCATTAATAGAGAATAAATCCACTTTTTGAAAGAACTCATTTACCTAAGAACATTCCTAGGTAGGGTATTCTATGATTAAAGCTTCCAATTCATTCACTTTGACATCATTATAAATCTTAAAACAATATACAAATATTTTATCATGACTAACCATAGTATTAGTTATATTGATATAATTATGATACAAATGGTATATTTAACTAGATAAATACAATAAAAATTGTTCACCATGTTATTCTATATATTATTTCTCTTCTATTTCACCATTTAATGTAATGTTATTACATTCTTCTCAATATTGTTGTATTGAGTTATAGTATCCAACACATGTATTTTACGATAACATACAATATTAGTTTAGATTGAATCATTCTTCTATTTATGGTGGGTGTAAATAAATCACAATATTATATCCACCTCAATTATAATCAGTTTCCCCTCATCTTTTGTTATTGAAACCAATGGGTAAACGAGGTAAGGACTAACATTTTCACGGGAATATTGAAAATTTTTATGTCATGGTTATGTTAATTAATACTTTGTATACATTTATGGGTGATATAATTTATTGATGAATCTATATTAAAAATTCCAAATATAGGGGATTAATCCTTGTAGACCATGAAACGTTATATGATTTTTAGGAGGTATAACATTTAGGATCATATCAGTATATGGTTGTCGATAATTTATATTTTTATGGAATACCTGAAAGCATATCAATTTATTGATAATGGATAAAATTATTTTTTATCATGTTTATATTAATGTTATTTTGGATCATTTTTTTATAATTGATTTATGATTAGTATAATGACCATTTAATAGTTGAGAATTTTTTGAATGATCATCCAAATAAAATTAAAATGTATTCCCCAGAATGTTCTTCATTATATAATGAATGGAATGTTTTTATGTACTATAAAAAACATCAAGAAAAAGTGATCCATGTAATTGACACATTCCTCATGGTGTTCCGTGAATGTTTTGTCATGTATATCATTATATGATATTTTAATTAGTTAACCCTTATTAAATGTCCATTAAAGAGATAACTATAAACCTAGTGGTTTCTTCGATATTTAATTTTATTATTTGGAAAAAAATCTTCAATTGGTCTATTCAAGTAAATATATCTGATACCAATGAAAAATATAATTTTTTTATTCTTTTCTTTAGTATGGAATATATTGATGAGTCACATTAAATATTTTAAATCCTTAATGAAATTGGCATGGATAAATGTTTTATCTTTTGTTTCCATTTTAACAGAATATTAAAGATACATTCTCAAACATGCTTTTGTTTAACACCCGAGATTATATTTAAGAAATGCATATATTGTAGAAACATTACAATATAACAATGATATTTCATTAAAACTCAACCAAATGGAATCCTAGTATTGTCATAGGATGTTGATATATTCATCAGGTTCTTCAGGATACATGTTATCACCGGAAAATGTAATCAACAACTCTTTTTTTGTACCCTGATCCTCCAAATAATGATAATAAAAATTGTTTCATCTCCGTTATAAAATATTATAATGGTAAATATTGTATCACTTTCATATACATCCCAACAACATAAGGAATTTTAAAAATCAACATCATGAGGATCTAGAGGTAACAGAGGTTTATTTTTAGATTTGGTAGTTAATGAGGATATATGTTTTGATCTTGAGGGTGTTGTAGATACTGAATCACTATCAGCGGTATTCTGTGAAACATACCTATTATATTTTCTATATTATGATTAGTAGAATACACATTGTTATCTTGATATTAAAGATATAGTGAAGGTTTATTATTATTTTTAATTTTTGTATCATTTTTAGATCATATCTAACTTCTACATGGCCACATTTAGTTCACACAATCTATATATTTAGAACTAAGGTGTATATGGTTTGAACTTATGATCACCATTTTATTAAATGGTTGAGATTAATTAGATAAATGATATATATATATATATTGAATTTATCTCAATCAATACCCTATTTAGAGGTATTCTAGAAGGATATAGAACCATATTTATAGTGTTATAGTCATTTTCTCTATTGATGGAGCATGCTCTGTAAGAGAGGTGATCCGATATTCAGAATTTTTTTTTGTGATTATATTATTTATTTTTCAATATTTAATTGTCAAAACCAGGTGACTAAAAATATCAATTGTTATCACCACAAATAGGTTTATAGGTAGAATGTAGCCATCTTTGAGTTTACTCTCTATACTAGGATGGGATATCTCTATATAATTTGTTGTAGTTATCGAAATAAAATTTTCAGTAATAATAAGACATCATTATAATTTGTTGATACATGATTATATATATTGAAACCCATATGAATGAAAGAGTAAATTATTGAAACTCAGTAAACTAAACACCACACTGATAATGTATTTTAGGTTCTATTGTCATTATTGGCGAATTATTTTTTCATATAATTACAAAATATTCATAGTAAGGAATAATTTTTTGTTCCTTGATGATTTTCCATAAATTTGTAATCATATTTGGGGTCATAAATCTTTTTAGTATGTATTATTAATAAAAATATTTGTAATTGATCATGTTTTACACTTTTTGATATTATAAGATGTAAAATCTACATCACTTTTTCCTAAGAGTTGGATGGTTTGAATTGGTAGGGAATTGATCCTAGTTATATTACCAATCTATGAATATTATATATCAATATTATATAGATCTAAAGATATAAAAAATTTCATGATTTGACCTTGTATGGTTAATTAATATTTTTTGAGTAGGAGATAGACTTAATGATCTCTTGAGAACTTATTTCAATGTGACATTCCACATCCATGAAAAATACTATCTCAAAATCTTAATTGATTAAAAGGTCCTCAATTTTTGTTATTCAAAAATCAGTGTAAACATGAAGTGAATAAATATTTTAGAGTATAATAGGAACATAAACCTAAAATATCATGATTTCATACATCTAGGGAAAGGGGTATCATGTTTAATTAGAATTATTCTCTATATAATGTTTTTTATGTTGAGATTACATATTTTGATGGATGTGTAACCTAATAATAATTTTGTGTTATATTTATGGAATTTAGGTTAGGTTGAGTTATCCATATAAAGCTAAAATAGTTATTAAAAAAATTATACACTAACAATCTAGTTACTTAATATAATCTGATCTAAATGGGTGATGGATTAGTCATTAGGGCATGGATTCTCCTATTGAGTTTTCTAAAGATATTGCCTCTATGTTTTCATAGGATATATGTCTCTAGAAGAGAAATTTCATGAACATTTAGTACAATGTGGATCATATCTTTATTTATCCCCATTATTTATATGACAATTGACGTTCATCATGATTATCAATGGGGATCTAAAGGTGACATGTATCTTCTTTTTCAAACCAGGTGTGTTTAATGTTAATAACCTATATGGAGGGTATTATGATTCTTTATTAGATAAGGAATTTTTTTTAATGAAGCGGTTCTCATTTCCAAATTGAATGTGATGATTCCACTCATGTAAATGATTGAGTAGTGGTGTCTTAGTCTGTACGGACAAAAAATGGTGATAGTAATGAATCATCAGACATTTTCATTGTTCATAATGTCTCGGTAGTGATGATACATTGATAATTTTGATATAGAAGAATATGATTCAATAATTTCAAAATAAATTAACGTCATAACTAGTTGAATCAATAGTAAAATGGGAATATAATTTTATTAACTTAATTATTTTACTAATCCCCCATTAATAAATTTTTTTCATACAATTTTTTAGTACTTATATCCATTGTAATTCAACCTTATGGAAGGTGGTGGAGATAGAGGCCACTCACATTGGTGGGTTTCTTATAAAATCCTAGCTATTTTCATTCAATATCTAAAGAATATTTTTTGAAATATAATTAGTTATAAATATGATTTATTATAATTTAATGGAATAAAAAACAATCACGAAGGTTTTAGAGACCATCATAGTTGGGTTTCTTGTCTAAAAATTCTATTTGAGAGGATATTCTATATAGAATAAATGAAGTATTCCATTTAGTTTTTATATATCATGAAATTGGTCTTAATGTTATTATGAAAAAAACATGTGAATCTCATTGTTTTTACTCTCCAAATGAGGTAAAAGTATTTATTACTTCAAATAATATGATGGCACAACATGTTATTGAATTGGTATTCATCGTGATATTGAGTATAGCTGATGATTACAATTTACAGTTACAATTTTCTCTATCCCAAAACCCATTCCATTATTTATTAAAATCAGTGTAGACATGTATATGAAGTGTTATATGGAATCCTATAGTATTTCAACAACATATATGAAGTCTCAAAATATATTATGGTATTTTAGTGGGATATGTGATGTTTATAGTTTTTTGCATATATTTTCAAAACGAAACAATATGAGTTTCCCCTATAGGAGCTATGTTACATCCCCCCACTCATCATTAGATTTATTCGAGTTTTAATTTCTTATTTTCTTTAAGAGACATCACCAATTCCCAAAAATATGGTAAAAATTGGGGGAAAATTTCAGTTTTTGGAATAAAACGACCATAAGAAAGTACCTCATAACTAAAAAAATACCTTTTTATTCATGATAAAAATTTAATAAAACTCACTAAAAACAAAAAATAATTTATTACAAGATACACAATAATCAAAAACAATGTGCCAATGTGGAACAATAAATCAACAGAACTCAAAGAGTCCAATGACATAAATACATATCTCCCAATATGTTCCATGATCCCTCTAAAAAATACATGACCAAATAACCAAAACCATCAGTAAATAAGTTTAATACATTCCTATTACACGTATCTCTATAAGAAAACATCTAGCAAATTTCCAAATATCAAAAAGAGCGGTTAGTAATGATATAAAGTAGGATTTCCCAAAATTATTTCCCCAACTCATACCATTAGGATATATCAAATTATCACATTTAAATAAAACAATTTATATAAATCAATATTTTATATTTTAAAAATTTTGATATAAAAGAAATAATAATTAATTCCAAAATAGTTTCTAAGGAAAAAAATAATTATATAAACCATCACATTGTTGAGCAAGTCAAATTAGTTATTTATTTTTAATAGATTTTGTGCAGTATAATAGCATCCATTGGTCATCTCTCGATGGTGCCTTAGATAATTAAATGAAAAAGATGGTTTTTATTATAAATATATAAGAAAATTATATTTAATAGAACTTGGGGTATGATGATTAAAGAATATAACAGTAAAATTAATGTGATAAAACATGGTATAAATGAAGAAGATTAATTAAATGTGATCAAACCAGGGGAGTATCATGATGCTCATCCTTAATCGCCTCTAAAGAAAGGGTATATATGTTTTAAAACCTGGTTTGTAAAACCTATTACAATGATGTTATATACTATATACTAGTATACCTCATAGGGTTCAGTTTGTAACACACGATAATTCACTAAACACCACTGATGATTGGGTCATTTGTGATCGACTTCATAACTTAAACTCACCAAGGAAACACCCAAAGAACTCGATGTGTTGTCCAATTTTATATGTTATTTAATTGTGATTCCATGATCACGGCCTTCAAAATTAATATGTGAGTTAAATTAACCAATATTAACCTCAAAAATAACTTAATTGAATGAGGGAAGCAGAAGTGGTGAATGGTGTGTGAAACATCACATGAATGGATACCGCCAAACATGATCATATGAGTTTATAATGACATAACAGAATATAACTAAATAAAAAAAGAATAAAGGATGATTAAAAAACATAAAAATCTTTAATTATAATGATCATTCAAATATTACAAACATTATGCTTGATATCTTCATCAAGTTCCTCCCAGGGTGATCACAAGGGGTTTAGAAACCCATTAGAGTGGAGGATGAAAAAGATATTTAAGTTGCACATCCCATAGCTTCCATAACATCTAGAAATGGTGGAAAACAACTTTGGTACTCTAAAAATGTATCAACTTGCCTCCTGTTTGATCTCCCAAATGGGGAGCCCAAGGTTCAATTTTATAAAAAAAATTGGAATCTAGTTTTGGGCACAAAGAATTATTCAGTCAAGTTGTACGAAACATTTCAACCAATAGAAAATAAATTATCCCTTTTAAAAAACAGATAAGTTGTATCCCCACTTCCTAAATGTCTCCACCACATGTTGGACATAAATTGGACAATTGGATATGGAGATAAGGACATATTACATAACACCACTTTTGAATTCTCACAAATTTGGTGTTCTCGACACATCAGGTCAGCTGGGCCCTTTACTGGATGAATTGATCTTGGGATTATTCATAAGGAACACATCCAATTAAAATCTGGACCAACATACACAACATGATACCATTTGTATGCCCCTAATTTCCTAAACATGAAAACCAATGGGAAGGTCGTTATTGATCGATGCAATTTTGGCCCATTTTTCTTCCACATCCTCACGGGACCTCCAAATCATCTCCTCCTGCACTGAAATCATCAAAACAAGTACCATTTCCGATTTTTTTAGTGATAAAAACAATATAATAGAATCAAATAGGAAGAATGTTTTGTTATTATTTTTATAATTTTCAATACAAAACTAGTTTAATACATTGGTATAGGGGTGAAATAAAATAGTGAACCATGGTATGATCAACAAACAATTTACCATTTCTTTTTTTTGCATACTAATTCCATGATTCCCAGACACACACTAACAAATATATGATTCACTATCAATTCTATAATTTATACTGGTCTGTATTCCATACACTAAGTCATCACTGTGTATCCAATATCCTAGTTCTATTGTGGAACATTTTCTTTATCCAATTTCACATACCATTGTACCCCAATGGTTCACACCACTTATACTGGGTCACATCGAAAGCATGAAATCACACAACCCATATCTTCAAAAACCCATTAAAATAAACCATTTTTCCATTCTAATATAAAATATATATTATTGAATCCCTCCAAAAAACTATTTCCATAAATCCAATATTTAAATTTTTAAAAATCAATAAAACAAAACACTTTGCCCAGCCAATTTCCACAAATACATAAATCCAAAAGAAAACTATAATGATGGTTCCAAAAAATATTTTAACATCAATTTCACAATCAATTAATTGAAATTTAATCAATTTTAAACTATGAATTCATGTTTCAATATGAGTATTCAAGATTGAATCCACTACCTCATTAATTATGATGAAAATGAAGAATAACTTGAATTCATCCACAAAACCTAGTTGAATGTAAAAACGCAACCTTAGATATCATTCCCTAACATCAAAACATCCATATATCATCATTATTGGTTTATGTAATTGTGTTTAAATCCAAAATGGACTTCATATATGAATTTTAGAGAGGTAAGTGAATTTTATAAAATGAAAAATTCGAAAAACAAAGACATCCCATTGGATTCATGATTTAACGCTTCAAAAATATCCTTCAGATTCCTCTCAGTTAAAAATGGATATACTCCACAACCAATAGGATAAAATAAATAATCATTGTGGTGAAAATAATGAAATACATAAAGTTTAGGGGTGGAAATGTGTGAGATAAAAAATTTAGGATTTAAATTTTAAAACATGTCTGGTTAGTCAAATAGTTAGAAAAATATGAGTTAATAATGTGTCTAAATCTTACATAAGGATAACCTCATTTGGTCTGACCACATGATTAAAATAACCATGATCCATTAATTAAGAATCCAATTATCTCACATTTCATGGTTTTTACTAGGTTACCACGCAGTTTGGGTAATTTTTGCAGTTAATCATGTGCCTACAGAGATGCCCCTAAAAAACATTACACAGTTTCTTGTGTGGGATTCCTAGTTTCCACTAACAATTTTGAAAATAAGAAACAAAAATATCCTCATAAACAAGAAAAAAGTATTCCAATATCGCCCAAACATTAACCAAACACATTACATATGTAAAAAGTATTTGAAAGTGACTGTTACTAGAAATATGTGGTGATACATTATCCCCCTCCATTTTCCTTTCCAACTATAAAATAAGGAAAACCAGAATTACCAAGAAATGGTTTTTTCCACTGATCGATCATTTCATTCTTCTACTCCCATGTTTCTTTAAGAATACGACCTTGTTTCCACACAAGTTACACTATAAAATTGATATTTCCTCACAATATTTTTATTTTCCTATCCACAATATACAATAGAACATTAATGAAAATGGCATATAGATGTAGCTCATTGTGATCAAATTGAATCACATGGTAATGATTAGGATGGTTGTTTTTGAACTGAGAAACAAGAAAAACATTATGCACTACACAAAACCATTGGAAAAATCCAACCTGTATTTTACCTCATCAACCATTTCATATATCTCTAAAGATCTTATGTATTGAGGAGATACATTTACCTTCATCCAAGAAAGAGTATTCCCAAGCATTGATATATTTTTAAGAAAACATAATCACCCATTTTAAATGACTACAACATTTTATGATGATCTGAATATGATTTTCGATGACTTTAGGTCTTCTCTAATGTTTATGTGATCAACTATATATCCATTGTTGACTATTGCACAGGGCTTCTTCCAACCAGTGAGGTGTCACCAGTTTCCTCCCAACAAAGTGGAGAATGAAAATGACTCCCATATAATGCTAAAAAGTTATCTATATTTATAAATTCCGGGTAACTATTGTTATATGAGAAATATATTTATGGTCTGTGATTCTCCTATGATCAACCAAAATCCATTACATAATCCTCAAACATATCATTATATGTTTGTATCATCCATATAGATTTCCCATCCATTTCTTGGTCAGACACCATACTCATAGGAAACTACTTCCCAAGTGATTTCTATATAAATTTCCAAAAAATGAGACATAAACCTCAGATATCTACCTAACACTATCAAAATTGGTAATCCATTCCACATTACTACTTCTCAAAAATATATATTTAACAATTCCCCTGTCATATGAGATTCTTGAATATGGATCAAATGGTTTGACATGGGGAGTTTATCATCTATCAACCATATAGAATCATGCTTCCAAAAAACTCATGGGAGACCATTTACAAAATCCATGGCTATCTTCTCGAATTTACAAATAAAAAAACTAATGGTTTTAAAATACCTATTGTTCACAGATTCTCTACCTTAACCTACTGACAAGTGATGTGTCTCAAAAAAAAATCCATCAACATTTTTTTTCATATTGTCCCACCAAAATTGTTCTTTCAATAACATATACATTTTTTATATTCTGGGATTTACAACCCATCTCCAATAGTGGTAATAATGAAGAATTATTTCTTCACAATACATAGGTATTACCATCTGATCTTGATACCAAGAAAACTAAACTCCCATACGATTTCTATCCCACCATGGTCTACCCACTATTGAGATTTGACCTCATAGCAACAAATTCTTAATCAAATGTGTGTGCCTCTTTAACTATCTCAACTAAATAAATAAATAACTAAAGTAGAAATAAAATTGAATCTTCACATTGTTTAATATATTTCATGTTCATGTAATCTATGGAATATAACATCTTTTTTGAATCTAATGCCTATTTTACGATCTCGGTATATGAATTTTTTTTAATGCATCTGTCGTCGAATTCCTATAACATAGTATATATTTCATTTCAAAGTCATATATATGGAGATAATCTATCTATATACATTTTCCTAGATTGAACTCCCTTTTTAGAAAATATATTTCATGTTCTATTTATTTTTAAACAATGTAAATTTCTCTCAAAATAGGTAGTGACACCAAGTATTCAAAGAATGGTCTATGAAATATAACTCCAAAACATGCCTTGGGTAATTATTCTAATGGAAGAATCACAGAATTATGACATATGAAACGAAATGATCTCTCTGTAACAGAAAACATAACACTTCAAATCCAAGAGCTTCAAAATACACTACAAACCCTTGTCTCAATTCTATCATGTCCATGATCAGTGCTGATTTAAGGCAGGCATTATTATCTTGAAAAGACATCTTACATTCATCGTTCTATTTTAATAGAACCTTATTCCGTATTAAATATTTGATAGGTGAGACCTATCATGAACAATCACAAACAAAGCATCAGTAATAATCATCCAAAACAAGGAATATGTGTATATTAAATACATTCATTGGTTGATAAAAGAGATAAAAAAAGACTATCATTAATAGATACATAGAAATAAATCTTCCACGGATTACATGAAAATGATTATTTTCCTCTTTTATCCTAAAAAAAACATTGATCATTTGGAATATATATGATTCTCTCTCAATATTCCATTCAGTTTTCCCAAGTGATTCTCATGCTCATCCATTAGCCATGAATACACAAATATGGCATCCCAAAACACCACTATAAAAGAATAGAGATACTATTGAAATATATAATTCATTAATTCTATAATTACCATGGGTGAATTCATAATATTAAAAGGCATTACCACAGACTCATAATTGTTATATTTTCTCTTGAATTATTTATTTTTAATATCATCCTTCCCAATCCACAATTGGTGTTATACTGAGAGGATGTTAATCACGGAGAACAACTAATCACCCCTAAATTAATCAAAGAGATCACTAATCTATGGAAGTGGAAACATTTTCATTATGATAAAATGGATAAGCTTATGATATTCTTAAAACAATTAAAATTCACCATACACTTTTCATTAAAATACTCGTATTGCATATAGAGACCTGCTAGGACAAATGAATCCTTTTCTTTCTAGTTTTTCCAAAAATCCCTTTCAGTACCATTAACGCTAATAGTTCCATTTAGTAAGATGGAAGCCAAATATTATTGGTCTCTAGAGTAAGATCAGTCATAAAATCCACTTCTTTTATTGGTGGAAACCATGAATTCATTTTACAAAATTCATCTGGAAACAAATAAGTAATCTCTCGAAAACTACAATTATCAATATATTCCATTGATTACAAATTTTATAATATCAACTGGTATAATATCATTCCATATTCTAGTGTTAACAAGGTCAGTACACCTTCCATTACATTATGATATACTATAAAGTGATTTCTGACACTATCTCAAGTCCTAAACAATACATTATGTGTATAATAGTCGATGTGGGTCTTAAATAGTGTCAACCATTCCATACACAAGATTTTATCAAAAGCATCCATTTTAAGAATAGTGAAATCCTATATCAACTCATATCCATAATTTTTTAATGAATATTATTTACACATAAGGGCTCGACATTATCTATGGAAAAGAGGCGTTTAATTTTTCAAAATAGAAGGCATCATCTCAACATTTAAAACTAGAGTATTGATAGCATGAGGAGATATAAAAAAATGGATTCACCTAAATCAAACAAATCCGGCATAAGCTTGAATTCAAATGAATCATACCTCTCACTATCAATGGTCCAAATTGACCATCCATAATAACATGATTTGCATCATATAATTATTTTTTCACTGCCCATTATTCTTTATTCCCTTATTGAGATTTCCCATGGCGAGGATTCATGGAGATCCTGAGTAGTCGTTGTGTTCCTAGAATAAATAACGTTAGATCTTTAATGACCCTAAAAATTATATATAAAATTTTCCCTTTTCATTTATTTATTTTTCTCATTATGAAATATGGTTATAGAATACACATACTTTTTTGTTAAATCTTATTTTATTTAAAAGATCATTTCAAATCGTTACCCTTGATAATATAGTTGTTGAATATTGGTTAGGTGATTACTACACATATAGGGTTTTAACAAATCCAATTGAAACATACAAAGGATTTAATGTATTCAACCAGTAATATTGTACACTATAAATCCCAATTATAAGAGCATCCATTGGAGATAATTTTTCCAGGCTTATAACATACCAAAAACAAAACAACGATCCATTAATTAAACAATTAGTGATACAATTTTTGTGAGAACCTCATACTCACTAAGATCACTACCCAAACCATATTAGTGTGACCTCCCCATGAAGGACCCCCATTGTGCACGATACAATTATGATTTTTTGGTACAATAAAGGAAAATGTATCAAGACCCTAGGAATATGAATATTTTCATTTTTTTGTTTATAAAAATCAATATATTTTCATCCTGTAATTATTACTTTATATATTATTTTAATTTTTGATAAATGGAAACACAAATTTTTTCTGATAATATTAAAATTACATTAATCAATTAAATAATTTAATTATTATTGAAAATAATTATATTTTAATAATATATTACTAACTAATTTATATAAATAAAATGACCATATACTTTTTATGATATCAAATGTTATTTTAATATTTTTTCGAATAAAAACAGTCATTTCATTAAATGTCAATTATTATTTTGAAACTAAATATTCCCATATTTAGAAGATTATTAAATGAAAATGAATATAATTTTTTGAATCATAATGTTGAAATTATCTGATAGCGAATTTTTCAAAAAACAAATATAGAGTCTAATATTCTGAAAAAAATTAACTACCATATAAATAAAATTTGAGTATTATGACATCCTAAGGAACCAAAAGTGATGTAACAAATATGGTCACTAAACTAATATTTATTTTAACTTTAAAATAATTTTATTTTAGGTTTAATTGATTTATTTATTTAGGAAACTATGAATCCTCCAAAATCTATAAAATATGTTAATGTTTTCAAATCATTTATTTATGTGTGTGACTCACCTCCACGTATGCAAGGACATTATTTTAAGAATTTTAAGACAATTTACATATAAAATAAGAAAAACCACACCAATTTTTAATAAACCATAGTTAAAAAACATGAGATTTTTTGGTTTTTGGATATTCTATTATGTAGATTCCAAAACAAAAATAATAAATGGTTCCCCCTATTTTCCAATATGAACCCACACAAGAACCAGTTTATATTTAATATAGATTCTCGAATAATGACTATAGTTCTCCCTCCACTATATAAAGTCCTCCCAGGGCACCCCATGATCTCAATAATCCCCTCTCAATCTTATGAAGTAACACACTCAATTAAGGGACCATTATCTCTTTTTTTCAAATTTATGTACCTTCTCTAAAACTAGTCTATTTAATTTCAATTAGTTATATTATCATTTATTTATAATAATTCACATAAAATCTAATTTTTTTTTATTTTAATGTTGTATCATTTATTGTCTAACATTTGGACCCTAACCTAAGATGTTACTATGTCGAAATTCTATAATAGATCCTCACCTTCTCTTCTTTATAAATGTTTATTTATGATCTTATAAATTCTACTTCCATTTCCTAATATTGAGAAATGTCATCCAATGACCCTAATACTTACCATTTTAAGTCCATATTATGAGAGACATTTTTCTATTCCATGAAAAAGTTTTATGAGTTTCTAAACTACACTCTTATGATGATTAACATTAATTGTGATTTTTTATAACAAAACATTTTTGTAGTTAATAACATGTCCATTCATAAATCAAGATTATTGACATTTATTACATATAATTATTAATTGGGGAAATACATGTATCTATTCCACATTCATGGATAGTGGAATAAATTTTTATAATGAATGAATCTATAATGTAAGATATATGTGGAACACCTAAGATTGATAATGAATATAATACGATGGGTGTTCCAAGATAGTGAAACAATGAATTGGATAATTTCTAGTATCATGAAACATCCTCTTGGGATGCTATGCCAACGTGATTCCTTTATGGTATATTTTACACCAATCCTTGATGTTTTTTCCTTGACCTATGTATATGATACTTTGTTTTATGTTGTTTCCACATTTCCCATGTTCTGATGATCCTTCTATTCCTTTCATGATTATTCATGTTCTATTTATTTTTCATTTATATGGTTATTGTCTAACTTGTATCACAGATTCCATGTTTATTCCATTACTAGGATTTATAAATCACCCATTTCTTGTGCATGTACTTAGGATATACCATGTAGTTTTACGTTTGAATCAGTATTTTGAGCAGGTTAAAGAGGTTTTTAATAGTGATGCCACATTCCTTATTATTATGTAATTTATATGATTTCCAAACACTTCTCATTCATATGGGTTCTATTAACTGTATTCTTATGTAATTAATCATCTATTTATGTGAAATATAAATTTTAGTTTTTATAGATTAAAACAGAAGAAATGTTTAGTTATATTTGGAAATTGGACAAGAAAAATCTATATAAATCATTAGGGATATGAAAATATATAAAAAAATTCCTTGTTCGGATACTAAAGTGTCGTGGTTCTGGAAAATTGTACTTAGGTTATCAACATTGATAAAGCCTTTGGAGCCTAACTCAAGGAAACATGGTATATAAAATCTTTCCTTAATTATCACATGGAGTAAGAGTCATGGGCGATATGCCTTGGTATATTTGAAAGATCATTAAAAACTAATATTATGGGAATAATGAATTCTGAAATGAATATATGATAAGAAATAGATCATGGATAGCATAAATTGAATCCTATATATTCATATATTATTGAAATAAATTTTGTTAATAAGTTATCCTATTAATTTCATTAGATTCCCATTTTTGTTTTTAATATTTTGAAAATACTCAAATATAATATTCAATTTGTTCTAGCCAATAGATAGAAACATTAGGAATCATGTAAATAATCGATATGAATGATAATGTTATGACTACCATATAGAGATACATAACATGATGGGAGTCGGAATTGTGAACATTATGATGAATCTATGTCAAATGATTTAGGTTATAAATAGAAAAATAGATCAACATGAGTTCTCGAACCCACAAATAACTAATAATTTTCAATCAAGATATTCATTCAACTAAGGCCATTTATTTTCCATGGACCATTGGATCCCATAATCATGGAATAATGGATCAACACAATTGGGAAGATCTTATAAATCCTTGACTGTTCTGAGTGTGAGATTGTTATATTATCTATTTATCATATGGAAGGAGATGATAATCAGTGATGAACATTGATAAAAGAAATATCCGGCCTATATAATAGATCCTAGTATTGGAGTGGAAGTAATTTTGAAAAGAAATTATATGTGTTTTTCTCTCACTCTTCGATATAAAATTGACATTTCATTCATTTACATCAAGATTAAATAGTATTGATCTATCCAAGAGTATGAGGATAACATCACAAGACATAAATAATACACCTACATCATTGTTGTTACCCTTTAATTCACGGTTTCCCACTTCTTTGGTTGGATAAAACCTAGTATACTAAACGATCTATAAAACTTTTTCCTTCATAGCTATGAGAAAATTGTCCAATTTTCCCTCAATGTTGATATCAAGATTAGTAAATATTACTGGTATAATTGGGAAAAGAAAATTAAAGAATAATTTTATTCTTTCTGTATGTTAATAAATTGAATGGATCCATGATATTTAAAAATCCCACATGTCAGTGGTGCGGGAAAAAGAACAAAGGGAATTTATTCCTGGGAATGAAGAAATTATTTTGGTGTGGGAAGGAAGGAAACCTCACCAGAAATTACCAAAATGAGAAACCGTATAATGAGACAGAGGTAATAAATTCTCCATTAAACCCTCAACCCATTTCAAATTCCTTAAAATACAAGGAAATTGTACTCATTAAAATGAAATTCCCTAATCAAAGGTATTTAGAATAAAAACAACCTCCATGGAATTAATAGTGATATAATTCCATCACAACTACTGAGGTGGATCTTGAAAAGGTTGTAGTGATAGGTACTCTAGTAATTTATTAAATAATAGAAAACATACATTTTGATTCTGGTTCTACACATTTCATCATTTCATGAATGTTTTTTAAAGCTATAGAAACACCACCACAAATCATATATGTATATTTTTTAGAGAAAATGGAAAATGGGGAAAAAATTTTATCCTATGTATATAACTCCACCCATGTCTATGATTGTAGGATAAAAATCCAAGTAAAACATATCATATATCATTTTTTAATTTTTGTGAAATTCTGACATCAATCAGGTTTCCCTATATAGATAAAACATAAATTTCCCTGAGAAGGAAACAAATACTTGTATTATGAATCATCCACTAATTTTGAACATGTTAAATGAGGAGGATGAATCTTTTTTATCACCATACTCTCATGTATGGATAATATTTCTCTATGAAAAAATGTATTTATCTAAAATGATTGAAATTAAGGAATGAAATATTATTCCATACATGCCTACTGTGATGGAATACACTAATGTGTTTCTTGAGTAATTTTATATTCTTACTCATATCCGAGAGGTTGAATTTTCAATCCATATTATAAATGAGTCATTGATGTTATAAAGGAATCCTTATAAAATTGATGTTGATGAACTTGAGGAGATTAATAAAGAATTATAGAAAAATATGGATAAATTTTCACACACCCATGTGCATTACCATGTAGTAACCAGTTCAGGTAAAAAAATAAAATTAATGGGTCAATGAACACTTTTTTTAACTATAAATATCTAAAAATGTTCTTGATAAATAACAAGTTTCCACTAACATATATTGATGACTTGTTCGATCAACTAGATGGAGACAAATACTTCTCTATGGTGGATCGTAGGACTAGATAATATAAATTATGTGTATGGAAAAAAGATATCCCCAAAACAACTTTTCGTACATGGTATGAAAAATGTTAGTTCATGGTGACACCATTAATTCTCAATATTGATACATTAATCTTCATGGACATGATTAATTGAGTATTTAGATATTACAAAACAAATTTTTGGTAGTATTTTTAAATTATATTCAAAGATACTTGAAAAGAATGGAGGATTATGAATAGCTTCTATAAATTGTGCTAAAGAACCTATGGAAGGATAATATTTATGACATTTTTAAAAAAGCTGAGTTATGATTTTAAAAGGTATTATTATTAGGGTATCTCATCACATTAAATAATAAATATATATGTGGACCCTTCTGTGATATTAAAAAATATAATGATGGGCCTGGATGAAATATGTGAAATATGTAGGTAGTTTCCTATGTTAAGAAGGGTATTATAACCTATTTCTGAAAATTTCTTAGGATTATAAAACCCTATTACATAGATAACACATAATTGATTCATTTTTCATAAAATAATGAATGTGAATAAATATTTATTGATTTAAATGTGGGTTAATCACTGAACACATTCTCACACTACACACAAGTATAGAACAATTTGTAGTGTTAATTGATCCATTGATGAAGGGATTCAGTTGTGTGTTATTGAAAAATGACAAAGTCGTTGCCTAGGATTCAAGGCTATTGAAAGTTCATCCGAAAAACTATACCTCACATGATATAGTCTTGGATTATGTGATATTTGTGATGAAAATCTTGCTGCATTATTTCAATGGGGATAAGTGTGAGATATATATGAATTAAAAAATCCCTATATATAATTCGCACAAAATGAGATGAATATTCTCCCAAAAATATCGTTAGAGATGTGAAAGGACTATGACTTCCCAATCCAGCACCAGCCTAGAAAAACGAATAATGTGATATATTCTCTACGTAGAAAGGATCTTAAATCGTTTTGATTGTTGAGAATTGATAAGGATCTAATATTGTAAGACCTAAAAAAGATGAAAATAAGAATAAAAATGAAAGAATATCATCAATCATATAATTTTTTTTGCTCATATGTATATTTTGGTTTGTTTAATGATTCCTAAAGGAAATTATATTGAAATTAAGAATATGGTGGAAGTCAAAAGAAAGTTTAATTCTATGTATTTTAAAATTAATGAAGGAAAAATTTGGATATTTGTGTCAAGACATTGTATTGTCTAAAATCATGAACTAAGGAACTTTTGGATGATTCCCATAGTTAGACTTTCTCTATTTGCACAGGAAGCACTATGATTTAAAAATATATAAATTGGAACTATCGATAAAAAAATATGATGAATGTTGACACTGAATATAAATCATTGTTCCTAGTGTTATATCTGTTGAAGGATGACATGAATATGTATAATGGGATTATGTAACTATTACTCATAACAAAAATAATATTGGAGAACATCACCATGAAATTATTCACCAGACATCTGAAAACGTCTAGGGGAAATTCTGTAATATGGGTATTGTGGATCATCATAAAAAGATTGATGAGATTATCCCAATTCAAAAGAACATGTCATGAGACAAGCTTTCATGAATATAGATAAAAGAAGTGGTAAGGCTGCATGTAGTACATCTATTGATTTTATTTGATTAAGATTAGGGATTCATATCCATGTTCTAGAAAAGTCTCTATCATGATATAAAAAATGGGATAATCTTTAGTATGATCTATCATCCTCAAACTGATGTCCAATTTAAGAAAACTATTTAAAAACAAGATGACATGTTTCTAGATAATTTTAGGGACTTCATTGAATGGTGGGACCAACGTCGTATTTTTTTGAGTCACAAAAATAAATAGTTTCCAAGAAATATTCCAAGTTCATCCCAATGGATCACTTTATGGGAAGAGGTGAAGAACAAATATATATGTATGTTGGGATAAATTTTGGGAATAAAAAAATTATATGTTCTGAAATGGTCATGGAAATGGTGGAAAAGGTTATGATCAGTAAAGAGCACGTTAGGTATACTAAGAGTCCACAAAAGTTCTAGGTTGAAAATATTCAATGAACCATAGATATTTATGTTAGAGGCATTTTATTCCTACACATATCTCAGTGGAATAATGTGACAAAATTTGGGAATAATGGTAATCATTGTGTAAGATACATCAGTCCCTATGAGTTCCTTCATCACATAAAGTGGTGGTTTATCGCCTATAAAAACCACCAAACATATATCAAGTATAGGATATGTTATTTTTATCCCTTTTATGGATATATACTCTACACCCATCAAATGAACTGAATACAATGGTTGTACCTTTGGAGAATGAACGTTTATATGGGGAGAAGCCGATGAAAATATTAGATCGTAGAGAAAGAGTTCTACGAATTAAGACAATGAACCTTATTATTTTGATTTTGAAAAACAAAAAGTTTGAAGATGTAATGTGGTAAATATAGGTGGTGATTTATTAGAGTTACCTTCAACTATTTTAGTTTATAAAATGAAAATGTCAAGGGAAAATTTTATTTAGACGGAGATCATTAGGCAAACCATGTTCGTTGAACCTCCCCATGAATGTCCAACCATCGCACCCCAAACTAAAATGGATTTTTTTAAATAGGGACATGTATGAAGACCCTAAAATATGAATATGTACATTTTAATATAAAACAATGAATATATTTTCATCATATCATTGTTACTTTGTTATTGATTTTTGTTTTGTATACAATAAAACAAATATTATACTTTTTTCTAATATTCAAAATCAATTTATGTGTTATTTAATTAATTGATTTTTGAAATAAAAAATATTTTTTTAAATATTTTTTTAAATATTTTTTATAAAATATAAATTTTTATATAATTTTTATAAAGTCAAATTTAATTTTTAAAATGGTTTGAAAACTCTTAATGTCAAAACTCTACATTTATCAATAAATGTTTATTATTTTAAATGTCATGATTCACATATTTAAAAAATTATTTTGATTCAAGTAATTTTATTTTTCAAATAATAACCTCCAAATTATCCAATGGTAAATTTTCTATAATTTTCTCAGATAACTAAATTGTCAGGATAAAAATTATATACACTGTAAATATACTTTCTATATTATCACATCAAAATGACCCGAAAGTGATGAAATGAATGAGATAGATGACCTAATATATTTTTTACCATTCAAATAATGTTATTTTTTTATTTATTTTGTAGAAACATTATAAATTATATAAAACCCAAAATATATTTCAATTTATAAAAATCATTTATTTAAGATTATGGCTCACCTCCACACAATTAAGAGAATTTTCATAAACATTTCATCCTTTTAAAATATAAAATAATAATATAAACTAAATGTTTTCTTAATCCTACAGAACCAAAACATGTGATGGATTGTGGTTTTGTATATTATATTATGTAGAGTCAAAAACCTAAATAATAAAGAAATATCCTTCTTTTCCTATATAGACCCAACCAAACTCCCATTTCACATCAATAAATCTCCATAAAGAATGCCATGCTCTTACCATTACTCTATAGAGTACTAGAAAGGTTTTCCAAAGCTCTCAAGAATCCTCTCCCATGCTTTTAAAGTCACACACTCTAGTAAGCAACCTTTCTCTCCCTTAAAAATCAGTAACCATCATTGAAATTTGTTATTTCAATTTCAATTTTTTATATTTCCATCATTTTATAATAATTATTTTACTCTTAAATTTTTAATATTTTAGTGAGGTATTACCTATAATCCCTTCTTTGGAACCTTGTAAAAGCCATTACTGTACCACTATTCTTTAATGGATCCTCCCCTTTTCTTCATTATTAAAGATTCTTTATAATCCTATCCCTATAATTTCCATTACTTAATGTCATGAAAGCTCTTTATATGCCCCTATTACTGAAAATATCATTTAAAAATGATGATAGAACTCATTATCTATAATCAAACTTTTTTATTATTTTTTAAGTGACATTTTCATGCTACCAAAATTTCACTGTGCTTTTCCTTGACAAAATAATTTTATAGTGAGTACCAAATTAATTTTTATTTGAATTGTATTCACTTTTTGACACCCACACACACATATATATATATTGATTTGGGGAATACTGGTATGTATTACCCATTCCTCAATCATGTAATATGTTATAATGGTGAAAGAATCCATCTTGTAAGATCTATGGGGAACACATAAGCATCAGATTGAAATGAATATGATGGGTGCACGCAGATTGTGCTCTAATGCATTGGGAAATGTATAGTATTATGATACATCATGTTGTGATATGGAGTGAAAGTTATTTCATTATAATAACTCTCCACCATGAATTACAGGAGGCTTTAGCCGTGAAATTTGTTTATGTATAAGTGTTTTATGATGTTACATCATTTCCCATGTTATGATTATCATGTTATATCAAGATTTATTATCGAATCTGTTTTTATTTCTCATTGATATGCCTATAATAAATCACTTATACCCTATTCAATGTTTATTCCAATAATTGGAATTTTTGGTCAATCCTTTCTTATTTATGTACCTAGGTTTTCCCAATTTGATTTATGATTGAATTAGTACTTGGAGCATGATAATGAATTTTTCAATAATTTTTTGGTATTCAATTTTGTTATGTAATGTACATAATTCTTAATGAAACTAGACTAATTGATCATCTGGGATGTATTTATTATATATTTATGTAATAAATAAAGTATTAATGTGAAATAAATATATGATTTTTTAAATGATTAGTTTAAGTAAAGCGGATTATTCTACTAGTTACAAACAATTGAATAATTTTACATCTTACACAGTAGAGAAGTGTCTAGAACACACGGATATGGAGAAATGTAATAATAGTTTTCACGATTCCCCAAATGGTTACAATTCAGGAATTATCGCGGAGGTTTCATACAATTTTTCTTCCTGCTCTTAAAAAAACCACATTTGAAACATCCATCTTTAATATTTGGCTTTGTGGAAAAATTTATTAATCAATATTAATTAGTCTGAGTCATCCATGTTCCTTAGAAATATGTTTCCCTCATTCACTTTCCCCATGAATTAGAGTTCCCACTATTTCATACAGTCATCATCATGCTTCCCCCACCAGTATCTCATGAGATTTTCCTTTTTTACCACCGTCTCCCTATTTACCAACCCTGTATAATATTTTATTCCGACCTTCAAAATCATTATGTGAATTTAAAACCTCAGAAACAATAAAAAAATGCATACTATAATGGATTTTCTATCATCATAATCCGGTGAAAATGTTCTAAATTAATTAATTTAGAGTCAAACTCTATCAATCAGAGACTCTCTTGCTTCAAACTGAAAAATTCAATTGTTCATGAAATTTTATATGTCTGAGGACAAGATATTTTGATAAAAAATTCTTCAAAATACTCCCATATAAGGACATTTTCTAATTTAGAATGAAATTATAAATCCTATAATTTTTCTACAATATCCTCCAACATATATATTTTCATATTGACTTTTAGATATGATGGTGTCGAAGGAAATTAAAGATTCAATTCGAAATACACATCAACAACCTTTCTTTCCCTTTTGAATCACAGAGAAAGTTGGGTGGATTCTATATCTATAATAGAATAAAATTATCAAATTCCTTGGATTGTCCCTACTCCTCCCTCATTCCATAGCTTGAATATCATAGATTATACTCTAAACCAACTATTTTTTCACCAATGGCTCATATGAAACCACATTGTTCGTATCCTCTTCTTGTTGGTTTACTATACACATATAGGGTTTTATTTTATATAATCACAAAAGAAACCATAAGTCTAAATCATTAGATTCCGATTTGATAACAATTTCAAATTATAACACGTCACAACTATCAAAACAGATCTTTCAAAAATTGAAAAATTTCCCCATTCTACAATTTTGGAAAGTTCCATCATTTTTTTTAAAATAAAAAAATTCAAATTACCTCTTCCATCATCTTTACAAAATCTGAAATTGAAAAATAATTCCAACCCATTTCAAAAATCAATAGTTTTTCACAAAATCATAAATAATTACTCCAAATGAAATTTGAACTCGTAGTGGGATGTCATTTCTCAAATGAAACTCATTATTTTCTCTATGGATTAACCCATGATGATGTGATTAAAAATCCTATAAGCGTCAACAAAATACTTATGTATTGAAGAACCTCATAACTCTATGTTGAACATAAAAAATACAGTTACATATTATATTTCTCATCATATCACGTCCCGAAAATCCATCCCCTTTCTATCATCCCAACAGAAGAACTAATGTAGAACAAATTTCAATTCCATGATATACACAACTAATACCATCCAAACAAATGGTTATTAGGACTAAAAAATAATGATTCTACATGTAATTCAAGGATCAAAAAAATGAAAAAAACATGTAACATCCAACACCTTCCCAATATATTGATTTAATGGGTTATTTATACTTGGACATAAGAGATATCCCTATGTATACAAAGGTTTTAAATTAATGACTAAGTCTTCAATTCAATTGAGTGATGATTTTCCATTTTTGGAATAGAAAAACTCAACCAATTAACTCATAACAAAACAACTACTAGGTTATTCATTATAAAAAAATAATACAACTCACATTAAATCCAAAATTCAATATAAAAAAGACACACCATAGCCAATAATAGTCTACCAACATGGAATAATAAATCAAAAAAAACTCATAGACTCTAAAAAAATCAATAACTCGTAGTAGTATACCTGATACAACACCACCATCCATTCCCTTGAATCACATAGAACCAAAAAAATTAGTGTGATACATTACCTTTACCAATTTCTTGATAAAAAAATATATAATAGAACAAAATCTCCAAAGTTGGGGAGAGTAATGAAACTAAGTACGCTATCCTTAAATGAATTCCTTAAGTAGGACACAAGGATAGAACATGTTATAAAATTTATATAATACCATTTCTAGAAAGTTCAAAAATACATAAAAAAGAAACACATTATCACACCAAAATAGTTTCTAAAGAAATAAATCAGTCAATTATTTAAAACATTTCACATTCCATATTGGAATAACCACTCCATGAATCAAAGATACACCCACACATGTCTAATTTATTTATAGTTCCATAATCATGATAATTCTATCATTAATCTACTATGTTTTATCTAATTGGTCAATCTCATTGTCCTCCAATGACACTCACCTTTTTTCCGAGGTCACATCTATTTGAACCTCAATGGTAAACACCCCTTATTTAGGGCCACATCAAAATAATGGACTCAAAAAACCATATATGACATAACCATTCCTAATAAACAATTTCTCGAAATGTCTATAAAAATTATTCATATATTTAAATCCATAAAAAAACATTTAATTTTTTACTATTTTTGAATCATGAAAACAAAGAACTTTGTGCAACAATTTTCCATAAATCCAAAAATCCATTTAACATCACTAAAGAAGGTTCGTTCGATGATATTGACAACAATTTTAGAAAACATTCCATGCCATTAAATCAATTTAAAACTAAGACATTGGGTTATATTAATAATATTTGATATTTTATCCACCTACCTTGGAATTTATGATGGAAATAAAAAACAACATGAATTCTCTATCAAAACTGGGTTGAAACTCCAAATATTAACATTGGACACCATTCCCTAACTTCCACACCACTATATCCCATAAATATTTGTATCAAAGGTTTTATATATATACCATAGAACTCTAGATCTTTGAATATGTAAGAGTACATAGAAGCATATATAAGAAAAAATATAAAAAACAAAGTCTTACAAAAGAGAATTGGGTTTCAGTTCACAAAGAATTGCCTTCGGATTGCTTCCAGTTGAACGGGGTGATACACTAAATACTTTGGTAGGATAAAAATTCATCATAGTGCTGAAAATTGAGAAATATGTTAGGGATATGGGTAAAAATAAGTTAGATCCACAATTTTGTGATTTTAGATTTAAATCGTGCACATTTAGTTGAACAGCTAGGAAAACTATGCGTTGATGTTTATTTGCCATGAAATCAAGTAGAATCTCAAAAAATATTACCACATGGATTGAGAAATCATGATGTAACTAGTAATAAGACCTCTACCTAATATAGTATGGTTTATCTTGGGTGGCTTCATGGTCTAGCCAAAAACCATGCGCCATCCTAGAACCCACTGATCCACCTTGCATGGGTTCCTGTTAAAGATTCATGGTTTCCAAATACTTTTATCAAACTGTTAATAATATAAACTCCACAAAAACAATCCAAAAATAATTTCAAACCTTCCCAAAATACACCAAATACATTACATATTTTAAAATTATGATAATGTGTTACCTACTAAAAACTAGGTGCGCTAGAATATACATATTAAGTGAGTATACAGTGATAATATAACTGTAAAAAATATGTTATATATTATAAAAATCATATGGTTTACAATTAAATATATAATGATATTTATATTCTTATTTTATAGATAAATTATGAGTGTAATTATTGATTTAGTTCTTACCAAATGTTAAATGACCCACATAGTAGGATCATATAATAGAAAATTATTTGTCCCTATAGATTCCATTCAAAACACATGATTGAGGAATCATGTTCCATATAATATTAAGAATATTATAGTCTCATTTTTTTCCAAATGACGTATGACATCCACCCACAAATGATATATATTTATTTTTTCCATCAATGGTAACACTCACACATCCATGGAATCCATTTGACTGAACAGTTTCACGATGGAATAAAGAAATTATGGTGGTGTTATTTATTAGTTATACACATGAGTGTTAAGGGAAGTTGGATACTAATGTATTAAAATCACCATTTTATAAAAAAAATATTCAGTATGTTCTATTAAATAAAAAAATTCATTACATTGTTATAGTTTTTACCGTGGCGATGGAATTCTTAAAGAAATTCATTCACTAATCTTGAAGGAAATAGTCATCTATACTCATATTCTGATGGATATTTAAAAGTTTCGCTTATTATTTGGGAATAAGACTCCAATCATATGGGAATTTTAGTTGAAATATATTCATTTATACTAAGAGGTAATCATACTATTAATATATTTCTAGAGTAAATCAGTATTTACTAATAATAATTCATCCAAATAAACCACATAATGGTGTAAATTTTCCATATCTAGGATAGTTTCGATTTCTTCTTGTGGTAGGAGAGATTTACTAGATACCCTTCCATTTTCATTCATTAATTCTCCGTGGTGGTAACATAGTATTTGATAAAACTCTAATATATTGATTTTCCTTCTAAAATTCATTGTCAATGACCTCTTCATGAAATTATTTTTAGAATATATTTTTAATAGATATATCATCTCATTATGCATTACCATCAAAATCTTACAACATATTCATTATAGGTCCAATGATGATAACATTAATTGATGCATAATTTTCCATGGTTATCATTTCATTAGCAGAATGGAAGGAGAATTTATCATTGTTTAGGTCTTTTTTATAAAATGATCTTTCATAATCATCCTTATCCATTAAATTACTAGTCGAAAGTATCAATCTCAGACCTATATGATGAATTATGTCATCCCGTCTATATTCACATGTAGGTTTTTTATAAATGGTGATCATGAGTTTGTCCCCAAAACCATTAATAGAATTCCTTCACAAATGAGGATGGTCAATCATGCAGTTTAATAATTTTGGAGGATTTTTTCCATAATACGAATCCAATGAGAAGATCCCTATGTTTTATATGGGTTGAAGGTTAAATAATATTTCAATATTATGAGTTTTTGTAGAATCAGATATTAGAACCACACAACATATACTACCATTAGATTTTATGAACACATGGGAGGAATGATGGAAATAATTCCACTAGAACAATAGTGTGGGGATACTATAGTAACACTACATTGTATCTAATATAACATTTTTTTAACATTTCTATCGTTGAATTTGATAATAAGAAATATATAGTCTTTGTTTTGGGGAAAAAACATACAATTAATGATTTTAATTCATTTTTTATATTCTCATATATCATAAGGGAATATAACTTGAAAATACTATATATATGTGGTATGATTGTATCTGTGGATTAATCTTGCTGAGTATATATTTAATAGAACTCCATGAAATTGAAATATATTTGAATTGATAGACTAGAATATGATGACCCTATGCAAAAAAAACTAACCTAAGGGAATGATTTTTAATGTGGCTATTTCTACTAGAAATTAGGGCCCTTTGAGTTGGGAAAATTTAAATGATCCATATTTATACCACCAACTGATGTGTACATAAAAAGTGGTATAAAAAATTCCTTAGAACATTTTCTTTAAACTATTAATAAAATAATGTTGGATGTATCCACGTTTCATCCACTACATTTGTTGATGTGAATATTATATGGTTTCAAAATTGAGTTGGTAGTAGATCTCACATATTTTGATTATATTAATGGTATAAATGATATTTGAAAAAATACTATTTTTTATAGAAAAATATTAATACCAAATATTTTGGCATCTATATTATATATAGTCTTTTATCAAGGACTATATAGTGTTATTATACATATCATATATGGTCTAGAACATGTGTGGTATATTATAATTAAACATTTATTAAAAAATAATGATTTGATCCTTTTCAGTATTTAAGCATTACTAAATATGGTTACAATAAATTTTTCATTTCCAACATTCTTATCAAGGGGAACGAGATTTCATGGAATCTTCTCTGTTACATTGTAGGATAATAAATCTAATAGATGAGTTTCCTTTTACTGATATATAAAATTACCAACCACGGATGAAATAATTTTCATAATCAACCTAAACCACTCATGTCCCTATATTGTGGTTATATCAGACTATTCTCAACAAGAAGAGGACCTTAATGCTAAGGTGATATAACATCAGGGAGTGGATTACCATAAAGAGAACAATGTAGAGGATAGATGTTGATATATAATTTTCTCTATCATGGGGTTGATTTCCACATCAGATGGATGACTATATTTAAGGATAATTTCAAAAAATATTACATTATATATGTACTCACTTTTAGTATCTCTGGTTTCATATGAGGAACATCAGTGTTTCCACTATCTAAAGAATAATAAATAGAATTACCATCATTATAGATGATTTTTTTGAAGAGGACCTGCATTTTAATTTCCATGAGGAGGGACTTCAAGCAAAGTATAGGGATTTAAAAGGGAAGGACCATTATGATGATTACCCTTGATAGGATATCATAATATTTTTATACCAGTGTTACATAGTGGTTAGGTGTAGAAACTATATACCTAAACCATTGTTGTTGTGTTGAAAATTTTTTTAATCTCTAAACTTTTTTGTTATATATTATATATAATAATAATTTAATTCAAGTTATTAATATGGAAATTATTAAATCTGTAAATATTCATTAATAAGACCTTTTTGAATTTAAGTGTTGGGAAACCATGGATGAATCCTCTATTAAAAATGTATTCATGAAATGTGGGAAATAAACCTCATCATTTTGAACCCCCAAAGGATACATCTTTCTCATAATCAATTTATTCTGATGAATTTAATGGGTAACTTCTAGAATATGTTGGTGTATCTAAAAATAGTTTAAATTTAATGGGAAATGATTCCACATTATATCATCATTCACAATCATAATATGCTAAATGGTATGTTACGTGATTTTAAGAATTCAATAGATCCCCATAATGGGTTCAAACATAATATGAAATTGAGATTCATCTGTGTGTGTATGAATATTATTTTACCAATTTGTTTTTTCTATAAAAATATTTTATTCTCCTATAGTTGGATTATGATTATGTTCCTACACTAATTTTATTTTATGTTGGATATGTATTTTAGAACTATCTAGGTTATAATCCCACACGGAATTTCTTTTTACAATATAGTAGAGAAATCGAATTGGAATAATAATTTGGGAATAATTATATCACTAACTAATATTTGTGATATAAAGATAATAATCCAAAATGGTAGATGAAATATTATTACTCCTTATAGAATCCTCTATGATATATTAATAATCTTCTTCAATATTTTAAGGATTATGGATATAGGTCCAAACATAGTAGATCTTTCATTACGCTATAAATCATATTTTATATCTAATCCAATATGAACTACACACTGAAGGATGTGAGTAGGGATATAATTTTTTTGTTTAATTACTATCAGGATATTTTGAGAGGATTTTATAGTAAAAAAAATCATTGACTTCATTGGGAATGTGAATATTACCCCTCCATTTCACTATTTTATAATAGGAGTTGCTGACATGATTCATATGTGGGAGAAATAATATAGGAATTAATTTCAATTATTATCATAATATGATTGAATACTCCTCATGATTAATTGATGTTTAATTTCCTTTGTTGTATAGTGTGGGGTAAAATATTAACATAAACATCCAATAAACATTATATATTAATAATTAATTACTCAAAGAGTATATGAATATAATCATTTTCACTTAATTTTGAAGTTTTCTTCCCTTGAATTTTCATTCCATTACATTCCCCAATATGGGTAGCGACATAAAGATTATTTGTGGTTTTTTTTCTATTTTCATAATGGGTATGTAATATATAGAATAATAAGGATACAATGTTATGTATAAACCTATATCATTGATTCTAGATTATGATTATGGTGAAATATATTCATTCATAATCTATCATAGATAAGAGAGGTAGTTATAGTAACATTATATGAGTAGGATTCAAAAAATGTTCCAAAAAATCATTGTGGATCTTTTTGAATGGTGTTATCTATTTGGTTTGTCTTCTTTGAGGGTATCATGTAAAATACCTAGAGCTTGAATGGAAGTATTGAAAATTCACTCTTTTATTAGGGTGTTAACTACTTAGTGTTGGGTATGTTATATCAGTGGAAATGTTCTAATCGAAATAGAGGATACAATCCTTAAGGTATAAAAATTAAAGATAAAGAACATATGATCCTAATAAGAATCCTATAAATAACTATGAATTATTCCATTCTATTCCAACGATATATCATTTTGTGATGGTGATATTCATAATAAAGTCTCTTTTTATTAATAATTAATCTTCATAGTGTTATGGTTAGTCACATGTAGAAATTAGTAACAAAAATCATGAAAATCATTAGTTCCTTATCATATTTAAATAAAATTGGCCACTTATTTTCCTTCATATATTAATGATTTGAATTATGTTCTTTATACTATTTTTGAGGGTTTGTGTGACCTATGTTCTTTCAAAGCCTTTACAGACCATTATAACAAAGATAAGAAGTAGTCGTATGTTTTTCTAGTGGATCTATGAGTTTCAATTGGTTAATAGGATACAAGTTTAGGAACATTTCAGAATTTTGGAGGAATTCACCATAATCAATGATGGTCATATATATTTATTGTGTATTTTTGAATCCTTCAAAAAACCCAATTCATGAAAAGATTGCACTTCCCTTGTGGTTGATCATCCATCTGTATCAATGTGATTGTATTTATTTTTTTAATAGTTATATATATATATATGTAAATATAAGAGATTATATATCATTAAATAATTAATTTTATCCAACATTATATATGAGAGGTTTTTCATCCATATGTATTCGTTGTTGTTTTACATTTTTTACCTGGAGTTTTCACGGTGGTATAAATAAATTTCAATTGCATCTTTAGAATTTATACACTAATTGAATAAGGTTGGTTGTAATGGAGTTAAGATTATATCCAAAAGGGGGATACCAATCATCCTATATGGACTTAATCATAACTTCTATATTTTGTTGAAAGATAGTGTGAAATTTCATAAAATTTAAGGTTTTTTAACATTAAAAATAGTGGATACCGTTATATCTAATTACCCTTGATCACTTCATAGAATTTTTATATTTTCTGGAGTGTAGATCTTGGAAAATATTGTATAAAAATATATGTTCCAATGATTTTGAAATACATTCAATTTTTAGTACATCGCTCGGGGTATATGGTCCCCTAAGGATAAATGGCATAGAGTGAGACTATCCCATTGAGTAAGGTTATCTCTTAGTGAATTTGGTTTAGGGATAATATCTATATGATTCATTAAATGATATTTCCATATGATATTGAGTGGTATAGATCATAAGGTGTTTGTCCTGGTAAATATATAGTTTTTTATATAATATAGGGACCAATAGATTTATGATTTTTGAAATTTAATTTTTTTACAATGGGGTTTCATATGAATCCTGATTAAACTAAATAGAATCACATAAAATTTAATTTACATACTTTATGGTGATTCATAGGTAAATAATGTTTACTTTAATTTCATAATACAATGGTTTAATTGTGATGTTTTATTTCATTCTATAGTGATGTTTTTTAGGTATATCTATTGTGAAAATGATGATCTCATAATTGGAGGATAAATAACTAATTAATGGGTGAGGATTAGGCATTGGTGGTAATAAATGTAATGTCTCACTAAAAAATCATTAGAATTAAATAATTATTGGGGGCATGATTTATTAAGGATTAATCCTAATAAATGTTTCCATCATATGCATATATTTCCCATTTATTTTTAATTTTTTTGATAAATAAAATTTGAATCATGATCATATATCCAAAATCTATGAATTTAGGGCATCATGTATAACCCATCATCCAGTTTGTTGGCATAACAAGTGTAGATTTTACTCACTTGTGTCATGCCTGATATGGATGTAAGTTGAATTTGGGATTTCATGTCATAAACCATTTTTGATTCGCAAATCTCATTGATGTGTAATATTATTGATATCTTCCACTATAACAAGGATAGGGATTATACCTATGTAGCGGTTGTATACACTCATTTTCATGACCCATACCCTAGGGCCCGTGTTGTGACTACCCCAAGCCTGCCTTCTTTAGGCTAGGGGATGGAAACTAGCACCAAAGGTGTAATTCCCTAAATCTAGGAAGGAATTTCCTTTATAACTGTAAACACACAGAACATAATACATGCTGGATGAAAAACACTATGTTAAACTATATAACAAAAGAGTATTGAAATGTAAAGGGGGACAAAAATACAAGACCAACTGTAATGTACATGTACAACTGAAAAGGGACAAACAACTAAATGGTGATAACCAGCTCCTGGATCATCCACCACAGTTCCTACCTGATGTGTAGGTACAGATATCCTCCTCCCCAACCCACATCCATCAGTCTCTTCTGGGTACCGAATCATTGTGAGGTCCACCCCCGGGTAGCAACCAGTCCTCGTACACTTAGCCTCGGCCAGCGTTGTCCGTCTACTGTATCCAACAAATGAGGTGCAGACATAGCCCATGTAGGGGTGAGTATAACGATACTCAGTATGGACCCCGAGACCACCAATGTCTCACAAAATATACCAATGATAAACCACATAGTATAAAATCAATGCATAGACATTACATAGGTATATGCCCATACATATACCTAAGTTATCAAGTAGCCCATCTAAATCAAGAGAAAAAAACAAAATCCACTGACTTAGTTCACACAGGTGTACAACCTAAGTTGAGAGTTAGAGAGGGTCAGATATAGCACCTGAATCAGATAAGCTGTCATACCCACATAGGATACATGACCAGCTGTTAGAACTATTGGACCCACACAAGATCCAGGAATAGTAGTTGGAGCTATCGAACCCACATAGGATCCAGGACCAGTAGTTAGAACTATCGGACCCACACAGGTTCCAGGAACAGAACTCAGAACTGTCAGACCCACATAGGATCTAGGAACAGTAGTCAGAGCTATCGAACCTACACAGGATCCAGGACCAGCTATTTTGTCAAACCCACATAGGATACAGGAATAGAAGTCAAAACTCTCATACCCACACAGGCTCCAATAACAGTAGTCAGAGCTATCAGACCCACATAGGATCCATGATCAGTTATCAGGGCATAGCCAGCCATAGGGTTTCCACAAAGCATTCTTGATTTCAGGAGGGACTGCTTCTCAAGCCAAGAGTGGACACATCGACTTCCATTAAGTCCCATGATTATGTTTCCAAATGATCTATATTTCCCTAATAAAATCAACGCGACAAGAATTTCATCAATAGAATGCCTGGTCTAAGATTTATTGGCATTTTTGTTCTGAGGGCTCGGTTGGATTTATGTTCAATCCAACACGATTGTACCCCAACTGCATCCAAAACTCATGTAGGGTATTCAAAAAGAACCGTCTCACTCCAATATTTCTATCCTTATAGACGGTTCATCAATCAGACAATCGTAACCCATTTTATGGGTGAAAATTTGAAATCGGGTCAAACGGGTCCAGACTGGGGTCTGACTCGGTCCGCGGGATCGACCCGGTCTGCAGATCTGACCTGGCCCGCGGAGGTAGCCTGGTCCATGAGGGGAGCCCAACGTGCGTTGGGTCCGGCCCGTGCTGGGTCTGGCCAGGGCAGTAGGCGGCCCATGGGGTCTGCCCGAGCCATGTCAATATGGGAAGACTCACCCCATGATCTCAAAAGGATAATCTGCTCGGGTGGAGGAAAAATAGGATCCACATGGCGTGGGTTCGCTTCTCACATTACCTTCTCCTCGCGGCTGGCCGAGCAGCCAACAACCTCTTGTGCAGCGTCATTGCACTGCTCCCCCACCGGCGGCTCTGTGTCTCGGGCCGCGGATCGTCATCATGACATACCAAGCACCATCCACAGCTTCATCGCCGCGGCCAGGGGTCATGGCCCCCCTTCGACCCTACCGCACAACGCGGTTGCGCCGCGCCATCTTCGGCGAACCGGCAGCTTGGGCCGCCGGCCTCTGCTGCACCGCCATGACTCGCCGGCTGTGGCCTTCTCCTATGGCAGTGTGGTGGCGCCACCAATTTTCATGTTGTTTTGAATGTCTACCATTCCCTGTGAACATTCCACGAGGCACCGAACGAGTTCCAGTGGGCCGATTCTTCTTCCGAAAGAAGCTGCACACTCCTCAGGATGTCACCATCGATCCGTGAAATATTTTACGTTAGACGCTCAACCCGTACTCATTATGAATTGCGTGTAAAAATACATAAGGAAGGTGGAGGGCTCAGTCCATTTTTGTTCGTCTCGCACCCTCCGTGTTACGGTGATATCATGGGGCTTCGAATTCTAAACCACGAAGGAAATGAAGAACGAGGAACAAAAAAAAGTTCAAACCCCTACCTCAGATTCGTTGTTCGTTGAAAATATCGCAGAAAGGCGGATGCAGATTTGTTGATGTCGGGAAATAAGATGAAGAAGTCAAGGACAACATCTTCATCATTTTTCAAGGATGATGCTTCCTCCATTGTTCTGGTTGAAGATCGTTCTTCATTGCAGAAAGAAGTGTTCTTCATTAGAGAAATATTTTTCTCCCTATCTCTCCTTTTAAGAAGCTCCACCCAAATGAAAATTCCAACAAAAAATAATGAATTAAGTTAATCCATTATTTAATTTTTGACTAAAAATTCAAAAAGATTCAAATTAATTAATTAATGCTCCATTAATTAATTTGAGTGAATTATAATGATAAAGTGTGGATCTCAAGAGGCTCTCCCCAGTTAATGTGATGTTCAAGAGGCTACCAACTTGGGTGGTCCCCACCAAATTAATCCTCACATGGGTGGTTGAGTTTGGGTGGGTCCCACCACAATAACCTCTCATGGGAGGTTAATGTGTGGCGGTCCCCAACTCTAATATTCACATGGTGGTTATAACATTAAAATAAAATAAGACATGAACTTATTTTTTTTATTATACCGCGTAAAACCCAAAATCTATCTTTTATTTCTAATAGTCTTCCAATGAGATGAAATACTTTTTAAGTGAATACTGGCAATGCGCGAAACAAATTGCACTCAGAATCATGCATCGTCAGTTTTCATGGGCTCATAAAATTCCCATGCATTTAAGAAAAATATTTCCACGCAAATTCGAGGTCTTTACACTCATATCTTTTCAATTGGAATTGGGAAGCGAACTGAAATGATATATATCTACAATTAGAATCTTGATCCTAGTGACGATTCTTTAGTGTCCACCCAATAGGGACCCACATTATCAAAGGAGCACATGAACATGAGTTTTTTATGTTCTATTTAGTAATAGAGTATAATTAATGAGATAAACTATATTAATGGAATACATAATTGATGTTAGGAAATATTGAATACTCAATGAATTGATCATTAAAATTATTAGGCTTCTAAGATCAAATTGATTAACCCTTTCAGTTGATTTAACATTGGAAGAGGAGTTCCATGAATTTATATTGATAATTGTGTCAAAATATTGAGAAATTGTTGAAGTAGAGAAATAAGAGAGGTATATTTTATTAAAAATTATGTTCTTAAAAATGTGTACATTGATGGGAAAGATATAATTTGAGTGAGGAATTGTAGGTATATGATGATGGGTACATTTTAGTTTACCATTTTATCATAGGAGAATAAATAATGTAATGTGGAATAGGCTAAATGGGTAATAAATTGAATCTGAATTCTTGAATGGATTTATGTGAGTCACCATAACAAAACTATGTTTATTGGAATTTTCCCTTATGGGACCCCGCAATGAGGGGTGTCCATGGAGGAATGTCACAAGGAAGACCTAGGAATGTGGATTGTTTACATGATTCATGAAGGAGGTCATATGGATATACCATATAATTTTTTCTTTCATGACTAAACAATGATATTACTTTTAAAATATTTATTAAATGTACATTCATGATAGAATATAAAATATGGTCTTCATAAGATCCATCCTTAATGTGTTTTTACTAGTTTCTCCATCATTCACTCACTATTTCATTGCATTGCAATCCTGTGTGTAAATTTTAATGACAGAAGAATGTATTTATATGAAAATATTGATAAATACATTCTTTAAATGACTATATACATTAATGGTATGTGGTCACATGAAATAAGGATGAATGATTTAGTCTCATAAAGAGACTATGTGACGAACAAAAATCACTTCCATAGTATGAAATGTTATGAAGACCAATAAAGAGGCTATGTGGGGGTATAAAATCACCACATCAGATATATTAATGGTCCATGTTGCTCTCAAATTATCAAAATTAATTCTAAAACAATTCAGTCACATAAATATTTTTTTCATTATGAACCATGTGAGGATATGTGATGTCCTAGACATGCTTGATGAGGTACATATTCCACTTTATAAAAATATTCACTTTATTAGATTCCACAAAAATTTTAATCTCCATAGTGTTATTTTATATATATGTTATTCTTGTATTTTTTAAACTTCCAAAGGACCAACGAGTACGTATAAATATAAATAATTTTTTGACTGATTATGTTTCAGTTATGATATAGTTTAGTATAAATTTATGACATAATTATCATTGAATATTTCTTCACTACAACATTTTATACTATTACCTATGAAAATAATTGAATTACATTATAAATCATAATTATTTTTAAATATTAGTAGTTAGATAGAACAAATATCTATTTTTTCTCACCTATTATAAAATATTATGTTAAATATACCCCTATACATCGAAATATTATTAGTTAAAATAATTTAAATTGTTGGATCAAAAAAATTCCACCTCAGAAACTTAAAAAAAATTGGTGGGTAGTAGTAGAGTTTAATTATTTTAATCATCTATTTGTAAGGAATAGTTGGATAATAAAATTAAATAATTTATATAATTTCTTATACATGAATGTATGTAAATATATTCACCATAATTAATTGAATAATTTTATATTTATTTTCAGAACAATATTTTAAACACAAGATACAATTTGTATAATTTTATAGTAAGATAAAATATAATAAAATTAAAATTATATTTTTTAATATGAATCATGAACACTTCAAAACTAAATATATTGAAAACAATACAAGAAATTAATGGAGTTACACCACCTTTTTATGTACTTTTATTGTTTTTTTAATTCATTACATTATAGTGTATTTTTTAGAAAGATTACTAGATTACATTAAATATGCTGGAATAAAATTTTTCTAATATATAATTCTAAAAAAATTATTGACATATTTTTTGATACAATATTCTAAATATTTCTATATATACGATCTATATTTATATATTTATTACTAAATTAAGGATATATAGGATTGTATTGTGTCATCTATATCTAATACGAGTGAATGAATAGTTGTTTCCTAAAAGGTTCTATTTTGGGGCATTCAATTCTATATTAATATTGATTAAATTTAAATATATAATATATAATATAATAAATATTGTAATTAAATATTATTTATTTTAATGAAATATATATAATGTTTTATTATTAGATGAAAAAAGGTTTAAAATTTCAGATTTTCATAATGGGTTCATGAAAATTAGAGATTTTGAGTTGGAAACATATACTGTTAAAGATGATGTTACTAGTAATATGAAAGGAATGAAAGTTTATTAAAATGAATGGATTTAAATGATTTTTATATGAATTAATGAGTTTTTTATTTTTTTTGGCTTCTTTATGGAATATTTTTATGGTTATACTTATTTTAAGCGATTACAAATAGAGATTTTATTCCCTAGATTCACAAAAAATGGATTGTAATTTTTTAACATTATAATGTTGGGTATTCTAGGGTGGAAGAGTTTTGAAGTCCTAATTGAATTTCTATATTAGTAATTACTATATGATGGTTGAATATTTTATTATTATTTAATATTAGATATTGTGTTAGATTAAGTCAAATATACAAAATAGGGCGAATTATAATAGAAAAAAATAAAGAAACAATCCAATAACTTTTTTCACTAGTATATTGATGTCTATTGGGATGATATTAGTTTTTTTCTAGGATTCATGGTCATCAATAACATATAATTATTCCTTTTGAAATAATGTTTTAATCATTTAGGATATTTATTATGTTATGAGTGATCATTAAAACAACTATACAGATGATTAATTACATGAAATTTTATTGGAATATTAATTTTTTTCAAAATATTTAAGATTAATATATTAATTTCATAAAGACTCTCTAAATAAATTTTTAATTTTAAAAAATTATTTTAAATGTGTAGGTTGTAATTATAAGTATATAATTGTTTTATTGAATTTTAATAAAAGAAAAGGGTATTTAAAATGATTTAAATTCATTTTAAATTAATTTTATATGATAATATTAATTTCAAAAAAAATATTATTTTTACTAATGTGTATTCATGCCATTGTTTTTTATCATGATAAAAGGGTTATTCTAGAGAGTTTATACATAATAACTCTATCGATATTAGGTACTCTGATCAGATTATGGATTGAAAATATTCAGATCACAACTATATTTTGATTTATATTTTATCATTATGGATAGAATATTTAATAAAAATGATAAGATGAGAGAATTGGAGTAAAATATAGGTAAAAGTTGTCTAGATCAACTAGTCTTGCTATACATGGTTAATAATGTAATTAGTATAATGGAGGTGTCGTCTAATCAATCTAATTATGATATAATTGATTCTAATAATAAAAAGGAAAGAGGGGTAAAAATGTTGACAATGAATGTTTTTAAGGGTTTTTAATCGAGGATATTTAATAAAATTGAATTACACATGTATTTTGTCATTGGGTGCATCATCATTGAAAAATGTGATCAACCCAGGATAGAGAATGAGGTGCATATGATAACGGATAATTTATTGAATATTTTGGGATGGATTAAGGTATTAATTGTTAAATGATATTTTTATTTTATCCATATATCAATGGTGGACATAAATATGTTGTGGAATCATGGTAGAATTAATTATAATTTCAAATCATGTGATTGAGGGTAATCTATGTCAGTTTCCACATATTTACTGAAGTGAAAACTAATTCATAACATTAGATCGAATTAAACATTGTTATTTTGGTGTTTTGACATCATAGAACTATATATAATGGTTATAATTATGTTGGATTTATTGTAAAAATATATTCAATTACGATGGAAATAGAATTCAGTTATTTTTTAAGAATTGTAATGGATTGTTTTGAAAATTATACTCGACAAAAAATATCATTCTGATTGAAACTGTATTAAATTTTGGGTTCAATATAAAATATAGAATCACCAATTTAGTCAAAAATACCAACAATTTGGTATTATTAATTATATTAAATTGTATTATGGTCATAAAATTAGTAAAAAATATTATCAGGGGAAAATAAATGTCCTTGAGAGGGTTTAGAAGGGTTATGTGAAACATTATAACATGTATAAGTCTGATTCCTGAAAGGTGAAAAATGAAATCATAAATTGGGATAGTAGTGTTCATATTAATGAAAATATGGATGTGGAAAAACATTAATCAAAATTCAAATAATGGAATGACTCCCATTTTATGGAGGGGTAATAACACGCATAATTCCCAGATTTATATAGTATAATTAGATGAAATTGGATATTTAAATTTAGTTATTATTTAATACCATGTTTTCAATAAGAGGGGAAAGACATAGATTAATAAGAAATTGCAGTGAGAAGAATTATTGAAAATGGAAATATAACTAAAAAACAAAATGAATTGTTGAAGGGAAGATCAAATAATATAGATGTCAATAAATCAACAACAGATGTATATGAAAGGGTTCATTTATAAAAATTACTAATCCTATTTTGAATCTTGAAAATTAAAATGACTCATACTGAATGAAGTTTGTCAGAGGGGTTATGAAAAAAGGGAAATAAGGAGAAACGAAATTTTGATATTCTTTAATTTCAATGAAATAGAAAATTAAGATAATGTTATAATACATATAATTTATATATTCCATCATAATATACTAATATTTGGAATTGTTAAACCTATTTTTAAATCAGATAAAAAACATATAATAGTGTTTAAAAAGTTATGGTTTCATTTTATGGGTATTAATTCAACTGGTATTAAATTAAATATATTTTGGGTTACTATAAACAATTCATTTCAATGAATTTTTTTTACTTTTTTGGGTATTTAGTGACCATATCCATTGATCATAGGGAAATAATTTTGGCTTTCAACTTTTTATATGAGTAATATATGTAGCCAGATAGAAGGAATCTATTGAAGGTTATAAACAGGATTGTGGAAAATGTGGATGGATGATGGAACCTGGAGGCTGAATTTAAAAATATATTTGAATTTAATAAAAATGATACCTCACTAGACCATCAAATACCAAGGACTAAATTATAATAATCAAATAATAATAATGTTATTTTATAATTCATTCATTTTTTACTAATTACACATATTACAAGAGTTATGATACTATATATATTAAAGGTAAGCTTAATATTGATTTCTTTTATAGTTAGCTTATATTTTTAAATTTTTCATACTATATCACCCTTCCACTACCCAAATTAAATAAGCATCCCCTATTTTTTTTCTCTAATACATAACAAGGATATATGTCATTGTAAATTATGGTTTTATATTTCACTAGTAATGAATTCTTAATATGGGTTTACAGATATTGTGATTTTGGGTTATGTTCAATGTTGTTTTTATATATTTAAAAGTGAAATAATTATTAAGGGTCCTTATGAATAATTTAATTTCTATTGAAAGGAATAAATATGATATATTGAAGATGATACAAATAAAATATTGGAAATAAGGTTGAAATTTCTTGATGATACGACAAGAAAGGATATAAATTGAATGTATTTTTAATAAGGAATATGATATCACTATTATTATTTATTTTTTTATAAAAAAAATGACATATAAATTAAGATTCTAAATTTATGATTCCATAGTGTTGGAGATATAAACACATCTTTTATCAACTCTCTATAGTGTGAATAGTGTGATTATATAAAACTAGATCATATTTATGTTGGGGAGAATAATGTTTTATAAGAAGTAATCTAGTTATTATTGTTATTATTTAATATTAGAATCATTTCAATCAAGTGGAAAGATTATGTATAACATTGAAGGGAAATTTTATCAAATGTATCATCAGTGATCATTAAAACATTTTCTATGTTATGACATCAACTCTTTTTTTAATAATAGAATTGGTTTTAATTTTAAATTTTGGATGTTACCTTGGAAATTATGGATTTACTCACATACTATTTTTATATTTAAAGGGTATATTTCATGACTATTTGCATATGTTTTTTAATGTATTTCTTAAGATATATTTTATAAAAAGAAGTCATAACTTATTATTTCTCACCTACATTCAAAAATACGGGAATCCAAGTTAAATATAACTAATTATACCTACATCCATTAAAAATAAAATTTTCATGTAATTTTAAATGTTTTTTATAAAGGAAATATGTTAAATAGAATTTTTATTTCAACTTATAATCAATATGGTTTTGTTATTTGATTTGTTATTCTAGATTCCCACTTTACAATATCTGAATGTTAGAATATTATTAGTAAAATAAATATAGAATTGAAAAATTAAATATGGTTGATGTGACTTTCTTAATATTGTACAAAATGTTAATATAATTGGTAACATTAAATTGATGGATTAAATGAACAAAAAAATTACAATCAATTTTATATGTTTAAATTTTTTAATTAACCATGATATACTTATTTTATAGGTTTTATGATTTATATGTTAATAAGAGAAACCATAGTGGGATAAATCACATTAAAAGTCAGTGTGATGTAGGTATACCCACTCATAGTTATTCATTATAGTATTACATTGGAATTACATATCACATACATTCCAAAATTATCAAATTTCTAGAAAAATTTGATTGATTATGAATGGTTTCATGTATCAAAAATATATATTCTCTATGATGATGATATTATCATATTTTATTTTGAAAATAGATAAAATATTATGGAAATTTAAAATTTAATCATGAAATTATGAAGATGATTTAGTGATATGAAAGAAAATAACATATATCTACATTGGGAAACAATTAATAGGCATATAATTCCTTCACACTTAACCAATGTGTTATTCAATATTATAGACATAAATACCAATACCAATGAATCCTATTTTTTTGGAATGGAAAATGTATATTTAATTTTAAAATATTGTATACTATATAAAGGAATTACATTCTATTATGAAAGTAAAACCGATCTTTACGACTTGTAAAATAATCTTTGTTAAGGTGGGGATTATATTTACATTTGTTTACATATCTATGACTTATGAATTGAATATTAAGATAATATTATGATTTATTAAATATGTGAGGAATTTAATTATAATGGGAAAATCATTGAAATTAATCTATTACTATCCCACATATGGTATGTTTTATACTAACTACATTAGGTCGTTTATGATATTCTTTAAAATATTATCCCATTCCATAAATATCATTTTACATAGAATTTATTGAATATAAAAACTACTATATTAATTTTTTTTAAATAGATTATTAAAAAAATGATGATTGATGAGAACCACCACAATAATGATTCCTCAGTATAGATTGCTCGAATTGAATGATATATAAAAATGGATTAACATTATAGATTGCCTATTTTATGGAAAACTGATATCATATTCTAGAACGATATAATTGTTTTAATTCCTATTTAAAATATTTTTGTTTTAAATTATTCAACTTATAATTCCCAAATATCAATTACATATAACATAGATAAAGACATTTGAATATTCCCTTTTTGATAAATAATTTTCTGGAAAATAATCTATTTGTTCCACCTATATACATAATATTATAAGATTTAGTTAGAAACTAAATTTTGAAAATAATTAAATCACTATCCTTAAAAAATATATTATGTAAAACCTATGATAGGATTATTTCCAAAAAAACAAAAAAAACTAGATCATATAATACAACATTTTTTATCTCTAGATAAATAATCTAAAATGATATAAAACTAATGAAAGAATGACATGTTATTATACGTACCCCTAATCCATTTATTTAATTTCTATTTCAAGAATATTGGAAGTGAAAAATTTATAATTACAATATTTCTTTATAAAAATAATTGGAAGGATCATTTATGGATAGTTATAAGTTTCAAATTTTTTTGGTGAAAAAATTATAGATGTACAGAGATGTTTTTTCACCATCAAAATCTCTAAATAATAGAATAATAATCAACATGTTATTATGTTTGAGGACTATAGCTATATTTATAAATGAAAAACATATATAAATTTCAATGATAAATATTGAAATCCTATTCATATTGTTTCATATAATGTTCATTATAAAAGAATATGGTAAACAAAAAAATGTTTTTGTAGTTTATTCAAAGATAGAGATTAAAATTTAATGATGGATCAAGATTAAATATAATAATAAACATTCAATTAGAGTAATATTTATTTTATGTAAAACACTAGTTAATTTATTGATTATGGTAAAAATTAAAGGTTCTAATAAATGAATCTCATATCCCCAAAGATTTGTATTTATCATTATATATCTCTATAGATAAGTAACTAGAATTTATATTGAACTTTGTTTAAATGTATTTTCCATGGAAATAAAGATGAAATTGGTGCATGAGGAAGTAAGGATTTCAAATAAATGTGTATAAAGGAATATTTATTGTATTTTTGATTGAACATGATATTGTAGAAAAAATTAATAAAATATACCATTATTTCATGAAAATTATTTCATGATGTATATTAATAAATAGAGAATAATATTCAAAAAAATTATTACCACACCCTTCAAGAGTAAAAATAATTGATGTATATGATGAGAATGATTGTTTGAAATGATATTCCTTTTTTTAAGATGATGACCCCAGGGATATTTATATCACGATAGAGAATGAAAAATTTAAAACTAACATCATTAAACATATTTGAAAATATTCATTCTAATTTTACATGGTTTGATAGTTCTCTAACATGAATACCCTTCAAGATTTCATGAACAAATATGTTTTTTATTTTTGAATAGGGTTTTATTTTATGGGAATTCTGGATTCTTTCTATTTGATAATTATTATAAGGTAATTGAAAATGTTGAGTAATTATGAAAATATCCACTCTTAATCACTTATTAGATATCGTTTATTCTCTATGTAATGTGGAGTGTTATGTAATGTAGGTATTTATCTTACACTTCTTATTCTTACTCACATTTTTTTTATTTCACATATATAATTTCACTCAGATATATAGAAAATATATTATGGGTTTTCCAATGAATGATGAAAAAATAAATTCATTGTCACTCTGTTACTTGGTAGGAATACAGAATTATCCAATGTCTTTTTTTTATTGTATTGGAAAGGGATTTTAAATTTATTCATGCATTGAAATTTTTTTCTTACTATAACAATATTTTTTGGTTTCAGGATTTGATTTTGAAAATATATTTAAATTATTAATATATGTTTTTTTTATTATGATAAATGGTACCTGCACATGATACTATAGTTTTCAATGATGTACCATTGTGTGATGAATATTTTTTCACACAATGATTGATGAAATATCTTTACATAAAATATTAAATACAACATTTTTCTATAGGTGATAATGATTTTACTAATCACTTGAAATTAATTTATACATTCTTTTTATTTCTTTCATGACCAATTTGGGTAGAAAATTTTAATTAAACAATATTTTATGTGATAAGATATATATTATTGATGTTTTTCTGAGCATTGAATAATCTATTTATATCTATTTATATCTCTAAAACAATTATAATTATGGGTTACATGTGTATTTAAAAAATATATGTGTTCATTGTCACTATTGTATATATTTCATGTTTAAAAAATACCCCAAAATATTAGAATTTTATGATAATAGGAATTAAATTTATTCTAAGGATTTTCATTATTTCTTTATTTTTGTTAAGTGAGATATTTTAATGTCATTTTTTCAAATATTATTATGGTTTTTTAATTAATTTTTTTAGTTCATGATAAATATTTTTTAATTGAAAAATGGAATATGTATTTAATACTCACTATTTTTTGAGGGAGTAGAATTAAAAAATATACTCATTAATTTCAAAAAAAACTATAATATTACTTGAATTTTACTTCAATGATGTTATTTAAGGTTTAAATACTAACATCAGTCATTATTGCCTTGAAATCATTGTCCATTACACAAATAAAATTATCCAAATAAATATTGAAAAATATCATCTATATATAAATATAAATATTTTATCCTATATTTAAGTTTTATTGTTTCATTGTGAATATAAATTGTTGATAAGAACCAACATATTCATATTACTTCTATTTTTCATCATTAATCAATAATACATGGATGATTTATGGATTCTTATACTATCAATTTTTTAAATTACTAAAAATATAGTACTCACCATGTATAATTTTTTTCTAATTACTCAAACTCTAATTCAATAAAACAACATTCAACGACATAGAATATTTTAATGGATGATATATTGAACAAAATTTTTGTTTAGTATCCTTATTTTATCAATAATGTTGAAAAAAAAACTATGTTTTCAATATATGTAGATGGAGAAACATTGGAAATGTTTTTTGATATATATTCATAATGATTAGAAAATTTTCCATGTTCCTATTATTGTTTATATAAATAATTTTTTTAATGATGATTTATAATTGGATGATTTCCATGGAAAATGGACGCGTGATGATGTAAAAATTCATATGATAAATGAAATAATTAATGTGGAAAATATCAAAGATCCATTTTTTCAATAATTGTCCATTTGTTCTTGAGTTAATACTATTAAAAATATACCATATAGAATAATTTTTTTAAAAACTACTTCAAGATGATATGGATGGGAAATATTTTATTAAATGGTATTCCTCTAACTTATAGTATTGAATTAATATGAAATTATTATTATTAACAGATATTGGGAATATTATCATATGATAAGTGTTTTGTAATGTATAGTAATTTATGAATATTTTATCACTAGAATAAAGATACACAATATAGTTTTTGATAGATTTATCCAGTTTAATAACTAATAATTATGAAATTTATTACATTAACAATGTTTTTAGCAGATTTGTGAAGATAAACTGAAGGTGTATAGATAGTGGAATATCAATCAAATTATTTTAAAAGTTTGTATAAACTTCATGAGAAATGTAATTATTTGATGTTAATATTGAAGATAATTTTATTTCATTATAATGTGTTTTAATGTTATTTAAATCTATTGAAGTCATTTTTTGTACTGATGAAAAGGTATTGAATTTATAAAAGACACCCATGTATATAGTTTAGGGGAAAATTTTTTACATAATGAATATTTTTACATTTATATTATCTAGATGATTTTATGTTGTTATTTATATTTATTTACAAGGAATTTATTTTCTAAAATATATGCCTCTATAGTATATTTTTTAATTTAATAGAAAATCATAAAAATTGATAATATGTACTTTTTATCACCTGACATGAAAAATTTATTTATCAGAATAAGATTTATGTAAACTTATTAGTGATATACATTTAAATAAGTATGTGTGAAAACCTATTATGATAGAGTCTCCATTTAGAGTAAATAAAGTCATGTCAAAGATACATCATGTAATACGTAAGGATAGAAATCCTATTTAAAATTTTTGGTACACTGAAAATTGTTAAAGTAAAAATTTCCAAATCCATAGGTGAAATGTATGTGTAAAAACAACCATATATACGTGTTGCTGAATTTTGATTTTAATACTTGATCAATTTGTCTCATTGAAAAATAATACTAAAATTATCATACATGAAGTATAATAATATGATATTAAAAAACATGTTATAAATTTTTGACATGTATACGCTTTTAATAAATATAATTCTATGATATTATTAAGATGATGTTTTATTGATATTCTGTGATTTATCTATCACAATACAAATTATAATTTTTCATGATTCAAGAAGACATGGTTATTATGATATGAATATGGTTAACATGATATATATGAGGATAAACTTTTTTTGTGGTGAAGAGAGTATTTTATAGATACTTCATTAAATGGTTTCATTTTTTGAAATACACGATCTACAATCAGATAAGATTTTTTAAATTTTCACACAATGATATGATATTTTGAAAAAAAAAACATGGAAAAATCAGAAGGATCCCATGTCATGAATTAGACTATCCAAACACCTAGTGGAACACCTTTATTTTTTCATGAAAATGTGGAGAAAATTATTAGAGTACCATAGAGACATAAATTCATGAAAATTATTTTATCTACTATAGAATGTGTATATAGTCTTCTATAGAATTAAATGATATCATTTTTGAACAATTTACATTTTGTTAATGAATAAAATTTTCGGATAATTGAAGTGATTAATATTATAGATCTATCGTTCAATAATTTCTATGAATATATATATAATAATTGTCATGAGGTTTTTTGGCTGTCAAATGTTTCTTAAAATTCATATTAAATGAAAACAATAACAAATGGATGATTACTAAATCATCCTCATATTATTTATCTTCTGAATAGAAGGAGAAATTAAAAAATGAATCAAAATTAATTTTTATTTATCTTTATTCTAGATAGTGATAAATTGATTTTACAAAAATATTATTCAAATTTAGTTGAAGATGTGAGAAAGAACATTTTTTATTCAACCAATGATATTATAAAGGTAAATATGAAAAGTTGACGATTCCAATTTTGGAAATCACTATATCATAATGGCTAATTCATATAGTTTCTTATGTTATAAATAGTGATCAATAAAGAATAATTTTTATATCATATAAAATAATTTATTATGATTTTTTGGTATCCAATGACATTTTATCATGCTATTGGAGGTGATCGTGATCATTATTTTGAGAAAATGTTTAGGCTACATTTCTGATCTGAAATCATATAGGTACAATTTGATGATGTTATTTTTGAATGATGTCATAGTTTTCACTAGACCATTACAAACTGCATATTGAATCCTATATTATAATTGGATGGTTCAAGGAATACGAGTCCAATAATATACCTCATCCCAAGCATGATCTTAATAAATAAAATGGATGTTTGTGCGAATGAGGAGAAAACCAATATACACTAGAGAAATAGTCATCCACATTGGATAGAAACACTATTAACAATTCATAGTGTACATTTTTATTTTATTTGTTCTATAATTAAAAATCATCAACACTATTAAATACAAATTGGTGAAAGAACCATACATTTAATTGGTTCATTGGAAATTGATGTGATATTTTTTATTTCGTAATAAATTAATTTACTAATTCACCAACCTACAAGTGTGCTACATTGAACCTCATAGAAGAATATTATATTTACAATGATTGAAAGTAACCATTTTCCATGTAATCATATATTAATGGATTTTTTTTCCAAAACATTTTTAGATTGACTAGTGAATATTCTTCTTAAACAAACATCACATTTTTCTATTTTAAATTACAACACCTGGAAAAATATATTGATATATAGATTTGACATATAATGTTCTATATATAAAATATTTAATATTAAAATATATTAAATTTAATATCCATAATAACATATGAAAATCAATAAGTATAAAATCATTGGGGGATTTTTTACATAAAAAACAATATATTAATTTATAATAATATTTTAACCCAAATAGATCTCATTTTAATTATATTTCTACATGATATATACTGAGGATAAAAATAAATTATTTATTTAAAAATAATACATGTAAAATGTGTAAAATAGATAAACATGAGGATGAGATATTATCTGAGTTATTAATGGAAATATTGAATCATAAATGATTAATATAATTTGACATTTCATTTAATCATGGAATAAGGTGGACTATATAAGAAAAACGTAGTAATAATTAGATTCATTTAATGGTGGGAAATTAAACCCATATCAATATATAAATAAATCAATGATAACTAAAAAAATTATAGAACTTGTTAGTCCAGGGTAACCACTTGTGTAACTATATAGTGTCTCATGAGATATAAAATTTACAAAATTACATAGGTAAATGTATACATGAAATCGGAAACCTTGGATAACAATATTTCATATATATATATATCTTCCCAAATATGAATTAAAACACACATACTGTATAAAAATTAGAAAAAAAACTATTAGAAGAAAAAATTTTACATAATCTTGAAACAATTAATATGAAATTTAATATTTGATAATTTCCAAAAAAAATTGATGTTATTTAAGAAATTATGACTCTTATAATTGAATAAGGAAAAATTAGTTATGAATAAATTCAAACATATGAATTAAAACACATGGGAATACATAATGATGAAGATATATTAATGATCACCTAAAATTCTATCTTAATACAATAATTATAATTTTATTTAATCCAAAAAAATTTGGGTTTTTTATAAAAAATGATAAATAATACAATTTTTATTTTTAAGTAATTATTTTTTATTAAAAATATATTTTTTTGAAGCATTTATAAAAATTGAATAATTTTATTCAAAACCACTACCTAATAAAGATTATTTAATGTAGATGTAGGAATACGAATATAAAAAACCTAAATTTCCTCAGAATTGAATGGTAAAATGAAATACAATTCCAAAATATATAATTTCATTGAAAATAATAGGAATATTAGTGAATATTTTAAAGGTTATGAGAATATAGAGAGATTATTGGCAGCAATAAATGAAATTTTAGAGAGTTCACATACCATTAGTCCGAGCATAGCATTCTATGCATTCATAAACTAAATAATAATAAAATTAGAATTATTAAATAATATATTTATAGACATTTTCATATTTACCTAAATTATTATTATAAAATTGTTATTATTTATAATCATTTTACATGAATGTTGTATTCATTACTAATATCCCTAGGATATTTGTTTTCAATTCTAGGATATCAATGATTTGTCTCTAAGGGTGATGGTTCTTGAAAAAAGATCTGATGGCACAATAAGAATAATTATATGTGTTTATTATCATTATATATATTAAAAATTTTCTAAATTCAATTTCATGTTCCAATATAATCATAAATCAATGAGTATAAATGTTATCATATATCAATATGTTTGATGGTTGTTTCACGAACCCTGATGACCATAATTTTTAAAACATTTACTTATTAATGAATTTGATTCCTTATATAATGTCATTATTAATTTCTTATGATACCATATAATTATTTATTATAACTATTCATAGGGGAGATAACAGTGTCATGATAAAAATATTATCACATTTTTTTAACTTTTTAAAATATACATCTATTAAAGAAATTACCATGTTCATTATATGATTTTAACAATAATATTAAAAATGAAATAAAAGAATATTTATAGGATAATGTAAATATTATTATATTTAAAATGTGGAGAATTAGAAAATAAACTAATTCATTAGAATGATCATGGCTTGAAATTTTTACCTTAAACGTTTTGAATGAACATTTAAAAATTGTATTATACCATCTAAAGATAGTATTTTAAGAAAATGACCTCGAAAACATAAAATATAGTGTAATATTAGAATTTTTTAGAGAATTAACATGTCGATAATCATAAGGGATGTGAGAGATGGTCTACTATGTGGATGTATTTATAGGAAGGGGATGTGATATGTTTATTGAGATGACAATACAAATTTTTTATAGAGTTTAAACATAGATTAATAATCATATAAAATTAATAAATAAAAATTGTAGTGTAGAAAATAATTGAAAAAATACAATAGTATTGAAAACCAATCCTAAAAAATCCAAAATTAGAATCCTATAAAGAAAAAAGATACAATTCAATGACCTGATAGAATGTAACTAACTGTCTTACTAGAATTAATTGAAATATATTTCAAAAGGACTCAGAAAACCCTATTCCCAAACACCAAGTCTGTTTAATCTCAAAACACCAGTCCATCCAACATGAAATAATAAAAAACAATGTCATTTTCCATTTTCAAATAATACATCCTTGTTGTATACTCAGCTACCAAATACCGGTCCAAATAGGCTATAAATATAACTCAGTAGGTCGACACCAAAATGTCCAAATGTAACCACTATTATAATAAGTGTATGAAATAGTGAAATTAATAATCGTGTAAACTAGTTGAGTAACTAAATTAATACAACATAGACTTCCTTGGTCACCATTGAATAATTTTCAGAGAAAGCCTCACAACAATTCTAACCACAACCATAAACACATGGTATGAAGACCTATATAAGAGGCATTTTGGATCGTATAATCGCATGTCTCACAATCATGGTAAAAATAACCATATATCCCTTTTCTAAATCACCAAAAAGTGTTACCTTGGTCTATTTTAAATTCAACAATCAATAAAGTTGATACTGGTGTATAAGTATTTCAACATGTGTCAAGGCCAAGTCCTAGTATATAATAATTTCATCATGTTTCTTGGAAATTACAATATATATGAATTTCAGCATGTCTTTGAATATATCCTAGTATATAAGAATTTCAAAATCTTTTACTGGGTATTTCTCAATATAAAATGAAATTAGAAAATCTCAGGTCATAGCCTATAATATTATAATATTATTATATAATCTAGGCCAATTACCTATATAAAAACAATAACAATCAAACCGGTCCATAACCCCATATAAGAATTATTGTGTGGAAAACACAACACATATATAGAAGACAATGATATCCCAAAATCACATCATAAGGATTAGTTTTTAATAATTATTATTATAAATTATCATTCAATAGAAATAAATATCTCATTTGGTCAAAAATTATAACATTCTACTAACATTAATAATCATGTCAATTCTAGTTGAATCTATATCAGCAAATCACCTAAAATACAGGTTATTCTAAACACCCTTTCATCCATTGATTAACTCTTTTATAATAAATTGTTCTCTCACCTGAACGTTGGACTCGATCTAGGTTAATATCCAAATTGGAACTAATGGGATTTCAAGAAATAATCCAGTTCATTATTTAATTTATTTAGTAGTACTCTATGTTGGGTAAATTTTAGTAGTTTATGTTCTGGGAAATTAAAAAATCATAGGGTAATGGTTTAGATCACATACCATTAACTAATTACCACCAAATGTTTCTTATAGTATTTTCATTAAAAACAAAGGTGGATATGAATAAAAGACGTATTTATGGATTAGTTATATGATGTGGATGTTTAAAATGATGATAGTAACTCTAATGTTTACTAGAAGCTTCCCTATGATCCATTGGTGTAAGAGTAACATGAGATGAAATGAAAATCAACAATATAGAACTATTTAAAAATACATGATGTGAAATTATAGGGAATATATCTCTTTGCACATAATATTTTTCTTTTTAGTGGGATATATAGAAATATCTCATCCTCTCATATTAATATTTAACCACAATCCACTATTATATGAAATGAATGGAGTACTTATTGTGTAACCACTTCATGCCAAAACTAGGTTTTGTGATATGTCTAGTGGTAGTTGATCATAATATCACATATAGACGCCATGTTATCACCTAGTGGATAGTTTTAAAGAACAAATCATCATAACGACCTGAACAAACATTAAAGCATACCAATTAAAGAAAAAACTCTCATAACCTCATTTAACTATTTTTAACTGCTCTCCTTTTTTTGAAACAAACATATATCCCAAAATGTTATATAATTTCCCCACATAGATACTATATATATTAGAGAAGGTATTCACCAAAAAAGGTCAAATGGGAAACTCAACGTGGGACATGCCTTGAAAAAGAGGGATATTAAAACCCCCACACCATATAATAGGCCATCTTAAAGAGACTCTTTGAATAAATGATTGGTCTTAGGGAATAAGACATAAAATGTTTCTCACATATCAGTCTTCCTTTCATTAATATCCTCCTCATGTCACTAATGTTTCCACTACACTTGAACCAAAATAATATACCAACATAGGAGATACTTCTATTTATAGTCCAAAATCCATATCATATTCACCTCAAGGGATTCATCATCACTAAACATGATATCTATAATGTCTATCACATGATGAGGTTTTAAATAATATTATTGAATCCAAAATGTGTCAAACACATTTTTAATGGAATTTAATCATTGCAGAATAGATTATAGATATTTCACTAGACCGACTCTATACACTAGATCAAATGGCTTGACAACCATGGGTTACATATTTACCTATTTACAAATATGTTTTTTCCAAAACCTATGTGACACTGATAAGAAAACATGATGAACAACCGTGAACTCCATAAGTCATCTTAGATGGATAGCATATAATTCTTGTCTTCTCTATATTGTAACCAATTACTATGTAATCAACTGAACATTCAATGAAATCTCTTTCGTGAGACTAGGCACATTAACAACATACTCTCTAACCTCTAACAAACAAAGAGAGTCATGAAATGAACTTCTAAAATATTAATTTAAATTTATATATGGATTATTAAAACCATATTTTTTAGAAATTCGTACATGATTTAATTAAATAAAAATACACAAAACATAACCTTGCTGATTTATAAGTATTGTATATATGGGGATCTAGTACATTAAAAATAAACTTGAAACATGAAATTCAACATCATTATTGATAAATTCGTTTACATGACCACACCATTCCTTTGTACACACCATTGTGTGGGATAACATGAGGATGTACATAAGAAAGGGGTGAGATATAATACCAAGAAAGGGAGTAAACACTAAATAACATGATGATAAAAATACATGATAGGATAGGTATATAAGTGAGTCATAAAGGAACATGAATCATAAATCATGATACAACATTATATTTATAATATGAAAATGTGGCAACATCTAAAAAAACTACATCATATGTCAATACTAAAATGCCAAGACATCATAGAGGAAAATGTACCATAAAGGAATCATGAAAACACCAATCCAAACATGACATATAGTGATACAAATCATTAACTAATGCATTGGAGTGCTATAAAATACTGGGTGCACCCATCACCATTATTTCATTCTCATGCTTATTTGTTCCATATACATCACAAAACATTCTCTCATTCATCATCATAACTTATTCCATGATCATGGGGTTTGAAATAATGAAATTTATATCCTATATAAATATTCATATGTTTATAAAATTGAACACCCTTGATATATATGGGGTATAATATTCACAACATAATTGATTTGGATTGGAAATTTGAGGTGCAATTTCGACATCCTAACAGTGTGACATAAATATTCATAAAAAGGGTTGATGAGAGTGAATGGGGTCACTCTACATATATTCAAGAGATATATAGTTAGAGGGTCATATAAATACATTTCCAAATAAATTTGATTTTTAAATAGATGGTGTGGAATAATTATGAAACATGAAGAATGTGGAGAAATGGAATACCTTTTACAAAATTTGAGGTTGGTAACGGGTGTACATGGGTGGGATTAATAAGGGATAAAGGGGTATCACAACATTAATACCTAGATTTCGATGCAGGTAATTGGTGATGAATCATACCTCATAATTATTAAATAAAAATAAAATGGTATAACAATACAATGAAATTTAGATAAAAACGAGAATGGATGGGTCCATTACATAAGTGTGTTACATGAAAAGAATGGAGAGCAGTTCATGAGGGATCAGAGCAGTATGGGAAGATTCTAGATATGTGAGGAAATAGTAAAGACATTCTATCATGTATTTTAGTTAACATGAGAGGGTTATTGGGTGGGATTATATATTAAATGAATGCTGAATTCATTAATATTTCACAATTATTGGTTTTTGAATATATATAATTAAATATTAAAAACTACAAACCTTCCAGTGGATTTTGCAAGTAGTTTTTTCTAATGAGAAATGGAATAAAATTGATAAGGCCTAAAGACAGTGATATTAAAATATTATCCATAATTATGTAGTGGTGAGTCACATTATTATTTAAATGAAATTAAAATTATAAAATATATTATATATCTTGGAGGATTCACTAAGGCATTATAAAATAAATAAAAAAAATCTACAATCACATTATTTGGCTGGTAAAACTTATGTTTTTCTGAATATCTGTTTTACAATTTTTATTACATCGCTATTGGGCCATTATGATGTCATAAAACACACTATAAATTTAAATAGACAATAATTTTAACCAAACAAATTGAATATATCAAAAAATTATGAATAAATCATTGTCGGATTATTTTTACATCCAGATAAAAAAATAATATTAATTTTATCCAAATAATTTTCTAAATATGTCAATTTTAACTCTTATAATACAAAACGAATGTTATGGAAAAAATATTGGTCTTGAAAAAAACATCCTTAATAAAAATTACATTTTCCCTCATAAAACATTTATGAAAACTTATATTTAATAAAGTAAATTTGACAATAATATTTTACTAAATTATTTTTAATTATTTTCTCAAAATATATTTCTAAATTCAATTTGAATATTTACAAAAAGGTACTATTTATTCGTTAAAAACAATAATATAATGAAACAATATTCATTATTCTATGAAATATTAATGTACATAATCATAATGCTAATGTTTTGATACATATCTATTTATTATACCATCACAGTACCTATGAGTAAGGTGTGTGATGGTGGGGTGTTCATGGGGATGTTTGGTGAACATGGTTTGTGTTGTGATCATAATGAGCTTGAACTTCTCCCATAAATAAATTTTCTCATACATAGGTTGTTGGATATCAACTTTGCCTTGGAATAGAGAAAATTCTAGAAATTATACCATGCTTATAAGATCTGATAAATGGGTATCAAAGGGAACTATCTTACTTGTTGACACTATAACCATTTTTTACTATGTCCAAAGGATTTGTTAATACAGTATAAATATTTGTACTAGACATGTTGTCACTATTTAATGAGTATATTACAAACAATAATGATACATAATATTAATTATAATATAACAAACTATGATTATGTGTATTATAGATTCATTTGACCAAATATGTCATTTAATTAAATCATAAGAGAAATTTCACTTATAATATTTTGGATTGTTAGAATATTCCCTGCATAAGAAATTTATCGGTCGAAATTTTTATTTCCCATATTAAACCATATGAGGGTTACATTGTTTTATCAACTCCTTTGATTCCCTAGTTGCTTCATCAAACGTACGTATTCTCCACAATACTTTGACTAGGAGGATTTTCTTATTTTGTAGAACATTGGCTCTAAGATCTAATATATTCACTGGATTCTCGTCATAAGTGAGGTCATTGTCCTGTTTTCCCACCTCTAGTTTGAGTATATGAGAGGGGTATGGTATGTACATTCTTAAGTGGGATACATTGAATAAATCATATTCATAAGATTGGTCAGGTGGTAGTTTTATTCAGTTGGCCACTTATATGATGCGATCATGAATCTCAGAAGTGTAGATATACCTGAGAATATGTTTTTACTTCTTCTAAAATCTCATTACATTCTTCCATGAAGATATACATATGAATACCATGCATCCAACATCAATCTCTTGGCCTTATTGATTATTTTCAGTATAGCTTTTCTATCGACACGAAGTAACCACGATGTGTTGCTGAATGTCATTAACCTTCTCCACCATATCACTGACCATTTAATGACCTAGAAATTTTTGTTCCCCAACTTCATCCCAACATGATAGTGTTCTGCACCTCTTCCCATTTAAGTATTCAAAGGGATACATTTTGGATGCTTTAGTGGAAAATTATTTTGAAAGAGAACTCAACCTAAGGAAGATGTTGATCCCATCATAATTTGATGTCCATTGATCATGCTATCAAAATGTGCTCAAGTGTCTGGATAGTCCACTCATATTGTCCATTAGTATGAGGGTCATAGTTTGTGATGATGTTTAACTCAATATTCAGAGCATGTAAGTGATATTTCCTGATCATATACAGGAATATTGGTTCTCAATAAAATATACTCTATTGTGGTACAATATGAAGAAGGGAAGTATATTTGATGTATATTCATTAAAGATGATAAAATGAGAAATACTATTGAATAAAAATATATTAGGTAGTCTAACAAAGATGATACACCACAACCTAGGTAACATTATTTCCTATATATGAATTAGGATGACTGGTGAAAAATTCACTGGTAAATTTTTCACATTTCTATGATGGTATGGGTAATGGTTGCACCATCCCTTTGGATTTTGGCCTTTCAGACTTCACATGAAGATATATGAGACATCATGATTTATATTTTGTGATCTACATTTCATATTTTCCCAAAAATAGTATTCCTAATGATCTTGATAAATCATTGTGCTTCAAGGGAGGACAGAGAAGGCTATAATATGTGCATTATCAAATATCTCCTTCTTGATCTCAGGATTTGATGGTATATATAGTCTTGAACAAAATCATATAACAACATCTCCATTAACACTATACTCCAATGATTTAAATTTTGTAATATTATATAATTTCTTTTGAAATTCAAGGTTGTATCACTGATATTCCATTAACCTCTCCAAAATATATCGTTGATCAGTCATTTTTGAAAGGATTGATGACGTTACATTCATTAGGATTACCTTGTCCATCTTCTTCAAGAATAAGATGATCAGATCCTTCTCAATTGTAATCAATGATATATTTTCGGGATTGTTTCTAGATAGGGTGTCTGCCAAATTATTTTATTTCCCCAAATGGTATTGAATTATGAAATCATGGTCATTGATCATCTCTAACCATCTTTGTTTGTTCATATTCAACTCTATCAATGTGAATATATATTCATGAATATTTTTTGATCCATGTATAATTCAAACATACCAAAAAATATGTATTGTCACCAAATTTCCAAAGAGAAGATCACTGTATCCAACTCTGTAATATGTTCTGAATAGTTATAATAATGAACATTCAAATTCTTTGATGCATGGGAAAGGAATTTTTCATTTTTCATCAACACACCACCCAAGTCATTCTTCGAAGAATCACTATATATCATGAAAATATCTCCACTTTTGGGTAGTGTGATCACAAGCACAATGATAATCCTTTTTTCAAATACTTGAATCTATCTTTGAATTCATCATTCGAAACAACTTTATTCCCTTCATTGTAATCTTGCTTAGAGGGTTTGAAAATTGTGAGAAATATCACACAAATTGATGAAAATACCTAGCGAGGCCAAGGAAACTATAGATATCTATCATAGATTTTTTCCTTGTCCATCCTACAATTTCATCAATCATTGAAGGTTCTAGAGATATCCCATTTTTTGTGATTCTATTCCCCAAGAAATTAAATTTTTTATTCCAGAACTCACATTTTTTATACATTCCATAATCTTCTACCTTTCACATTGTATTTAGCATAATAAATAAATTCACCTCATACTCCGTATTAATTTTGTATTATATTAGAATATCATCAATAAATAATACGAAATTTGTTTTGTGGTAATATATTAGGACTCTATTCATCATGTCCATGTTGATTGATGGACCATTAGTGAGTCTGATTAGAATTACTATGAATTCATAATGCCCATACCTTATACTAAATGCAGTCTGGTGGATACCTTTTTTCTTTACCCTTACTTGTTAATATCCCAACAGAAAATCTACCTATGAGAATTATTTTTCTCCATATATCTGATCAAACTATTAATCATTTCATTGAAATGTATTCTTGTTATTTATCATGATTTTGAAGAACACGATAATCATTGAAATGGTACATTGACCAATCATTCTTCTCGATGAAGAGGACTAGTTCCCCTATTGTGAATCACAAGGGTGTATAAACTCATTATCTAGATTTTCTTGTATTTGTTTCTTTATATCCATAAGTTATATAATATCCATTCTATATAGAGTCATGGATATTGGAAATTTCCAAGTAATATAATATATCGATAATTCAACATCTCTAGTAGGAGGAAGACAATGAATTTACTTAGGAATGAAATCTTTTAATTCCCTCACAATAGGCCTGTCTTAGAGGATGTATGATTCCTTAGACTCGACCATCTATGCAACATAAACATGCATATATTGTATAAATATCCATTCATGGAAATATTGGTCTAAAGAACATTTATCCTCTTTTTTTACATATATATAATCAAGGGTTAATTTCCCACATGGGGAGGGATTTACCCTCTCACTAAAATTTATGTTTCCTCTATATAGGAAAAACGAATCCATGCCATGAATTGTATAAAATTCTACAAAGGTATGTGTGATAATTTTTTCAATGAAGATTAATCCACAAATTGTGACAGGGGATGAGTTATATACATGGGATTCTATAATATACCCTTTTAATGTTTCTAGCGACATCTCTACTTATATGCTTTGTGGTGGTTTTTGGATTGGTCTACTAAAGATTTTTGATATAAATGAATGAATTGAACTAGAATAAAAAATTACATTCTCTATTATTGAAAAAATAACTAGCCTTTTATCACCACATTTTTTCAGCGTTCACTTCCAAAGTATTTATGGAAAAAATATATCCCTTAAAGCCTTGGGGGTTGTTTAAATCCACCTAAACCCCTTGGCTTAGTTCATTGGTTTGAGAAATTATCTGGTTCCTTGTAGTTGTACAAATGAACAATGTGATGAGGGTTTATCAGTGGATTACGTTCCTCCATCCTAGTAGTGGTATTATCTTGCAGAGAATTTCAAGCATGTTTCCCTTCTTTCCCACACCTATATAATTTCATTTTCCCCTTCCAGAAGATTCCATTGTGTTTCAATCCGAGCATTTTTAAAGTGGTATGTTAAATTTTTTTATTGTTAGATCTCTTTATCTAAATACAAGATTTTGATTCTACCTTCCACTTACTATCCCCATGATACCCCTAAGATTAGTTAATCTCTATTTTATCAAAGAGGGAAAATCAAAAAAATTTCTCATATCTATCAATTTCATTGGTCTAGTGTTTTTTTATAGAATATGTTTTATTATTCCAAATAAGTGGTCACCATTGAATTTGCTGGAAATGTCGAAGCTGGAGGCGTATCGTCAAAGCCTTGTGAAGTTTTCCTCATATGCTTCAATGGATGCATCATCTTTTTTTGTGAGGTAATGAAATTCCCTTTCCATCTTATGTCATAGGGTCCAAGGAAAATATTCATCAAAAAACATTTTCTAGAAATTCCTCCATCCACATGCCAAAAATATAATTCTCAGGCTTTATAATATTGATCAATGTCCACCATTAATATGTTTCAGTCTCCATATGGTAAGAAATCAAAAGAACCATATCACTTTTATAGAATTGAAGTATAGAGAAGATATTCTCAATGGATTTGATCCATTTTTTCGAGATTGAGGAATCAGATGATCCATTGAAATTATGAGGCCTTTGTTTCATGAAGATCTCATTTGTGACATGTTCTTTCCTATTAGGGGGTTTTCATTCATCTTGATCCATGACTATATTCAAAACAAGAGTTATCTTAAATATTATCATGACAAGTTTTGTGATTACCACTCCCATCATATTGGGAATATCATTAGGGAAGTCATTACATTGATATTCACATCGATTTGTATCTTGATACCTCCTATTACAGGCTATTGGAAGGTATAAACAGAAAATTAGGGTATTTATTTTAAACTATGATACACATAAGGTGAATCCAATTTTATTAAATGTATTACATATAAATTACTTTTATTTCTATTACTTGTGAATTTTTATGCTTCAATCTATGTTATCCATCATCTATTTCTTAACGTATATTCGTATGGGATGACTTTATTTGTTCCATTAATAATGGTTTATACTATGCCTATGTGTTTACCAAAGCATATCCCCTAAGAGTGTCAATCTAGGAGTGAAAAAAGGATCGATGTTGTGCACCAGTTCTCATTCGAGACCAACTCAATGCGGTGTTTTGGGTATCAACACAAGATACATATTTTTTGGAAACACATCCACTTGTAAGTATATATACATGGATGTATTTTCTTGATAAACTACTTAATCGATACTCACAATTGTTTAGGGATATTTTTCATATACTTAGTCTTATATTCAAGGAATTAAATAGAGTTTTCTAATTCTAATCACAAAAATAAATATACATTTCTTTAATATCAACTATAACAACCCTGTTGTTTTTATTACATTAATACATAATTTAATTACATAAAATTACACTTAATATAACCTGAATTATCATGAAGTCATGTATCTTTGGAAATTAAGTATATTACATATCAACTTGAAACTTGAAATACAAAATATTTATTGAAAAAATTCATTAAATGACCAAAAAATTCATTCTTACATGACATTGAATGGGATAACCTGAGGAAGTACATATGAAAATGGTGATATATAAATCCAAGTAAAGGAGTAAACATGGAATAACATGAAGATAATAATACAGTTTTGGTAAATAATATCAATGAGTTGTAAAGGAACATGAATCATAAATCATGATGTAACATGATATTCATAAAATGGAAATATGGAAACAACATAAAACTCTGCATCCTAAGTCATGGATAAAATGCCAAGACATAATAGTGATAAAATTATCATAAAGAAATTAGGTAAACCTATATCCCAATATGTCTCATATTGATATAAAACATTACCCAATGTATTGGATCACTATAAAATTTTGTGTGCACCAGTCACATTCATTTTATTCTTATGATTTTGTGTGCGACATAGATCATAAAACATAGATTAATTCATCATCATAATATATTCCATGATCAATTGGTTTAGAATAAATACATTTAAGTCCTTAAAAAAGTTTTATATGTGCCTAAAATTGAACACCCATTATAGTTAATGGGTTTGGTGTTCACTAGAGAATTGTTGAAAATTTATATTATGAATATAAATGATACTAAATGGTCATAATAATAAAAAATTGGAGTTCATGTGTTTTGAATATCTATTTTAAAAAATAATACATTTAATTAATTTAATAGGTTATTCTTACTTAAAATTGGCCAGGTCATTAAAATGGCATGATACTTGGAATCTATAATTATATGAAAACATTAAAAGTCTAATATTCCTCTCCTAAAAACCACTAAAATATAATACATAGGATCATTACATAGCTTCTAGATCCCAAATAGTCTTATTTTATTTAATCTTAGTCAATGAATGATATGAGGTACTCAAATAAATCTATGATTTGTATCCTTTTAAATACCATGCTAAAAACACTATGTGAAATGATGTTTTCTATTAGAACCCATACTCCTTGGAACACCTTGTATCCAAACTAAGTCATGCTTGTAAAGAAAACCTTGATAATCTACTGGGAAGGTATACCTAAAAGTTAAAAGTTTGATACATTATTCATTCCATCCAAAAAACACCGAAAAATAATCATTCTTATGGTTTGTTCTTGTTAATATTGTAAAAAAATTAATAGTGACATAATCCAATTTGTAATCGAGAATGAGAAATTTTTTAAAGTCCCATATTGCCATGGATTCTTGGTTTGAACCCAATGATAATTAAATAATATCTCTAATACATAGGATACCTCCATATTAATTTCTATCAACCATATTTATTTAGCAATATCATGATACATCTTTTTGAAATTAGGATATACCTGTAAGGCATCTGCCTTTAACATTACATTATTCTTTGAGTCAATAATTTACGTTATTTAACATTGAGTATCATTCTATGTTTATACTTTTAGATAATTAGTCCATATATAAAACATATCTTAATCATATAATAGAAATTGGATACTTCCAAATAGTATTTATTTTTATGAAACATAAAACACAAAAATAAGGATTCATTATCAATTTTATTAAACATCTTCATGGATTTAAAATTAACATCTTCAAATACCTTACTCGTCTTTAGGTAATGAAAAATACATTTAAAACTGTCATATGAGAATAAAAGTAATATTAATGGATATCAAAATAATTAAACCTCTAGTACATTGAAAAACATTAAAACACATCAAAAACACTTTCATGAAAATATTAAATTTTACATAAAATGGTAATTTCATTTTTAATAAATATAATTTATTGTACCTCTATAAATAATAATGTATCCAATGAACATAATTATAAAACATAAATAATTAATTTAGGTAAGTTGGTAAATCATAATATTTAACCCTTATAAAACCATTATATTTTTGAATAACCATATGACCAAATTCCAATACAACTCTCTATAGAATATAATCATTTCCCAATATGATGTACCTTTATCATGGTGCACCCATCATTCAAGATATAATGGGATATCCAATCACTATCTAGGAACACACATCATATATAATGACCAAGAACGATAACATGAAACAAAATAGTTCATAATTTTAAAAACTCTTTCAAAATCATTAAAAACTAACATTCAATTATTTATATTTATTTTTCTTTTAAATAAGTAATTTTCAATAAACAAATATACCATTATTTTCAAAAAATATTTTCAATAACAAAATTAAAAAAAGGAAATATTGTTTTTCATTAATAAAAACATGAAATATTGAAAATGATGAAAAAAATAAACTAATCTCCATAATTGATAAAAAACATTATCATCATTTATATTAATATTAAAACATTATTTTTCATAATTTTTAAAATTTCCAATTTGAAACACATAAAAAGTTTTATATTTGAATAAAAATGAATTATATTAAAAATAAACATAAAATTACCTTTATATTCCATTTATATACATAAACATATAAAATAATATCATGTTTATTGTCAGGGATGAAAATATTTTTAAAATGATGTCTTCAAACATATAAAGTATATTTGTTTTAAAATCAATGCATCACATAACATATTGAAATATTTGAATCATAAATGTCATTAATTAATTATATTAAAAACATTAAAAATCCACAGAAAAGATATACTTTATTATATCACTTGATAAATGGTTTCTATATATACCTTATAAAATAATAACGGTGTATAACATCATGATATGCCTCAATAAATGAAGAATGAGAATAAATCCCTTACCTTGAGATTGAATTGTCATGAGTCTTTATATTCATAAATTATAAACATATATTAAATTTTTAAATTAATTATAAAATTTTTCACATAAATCATTTATTTATTTATCTTATTATAATGTTTTAATCAAATACATAGATATTTATTTTTAGATAGAGTGTTTTAACCATATTAATCATATGTTTCAAAAACAACATTGGTTGGTTAACATATTATAATGTTTTAATAAAATACATAAATAATATCATAAAATATGTTTATGATTGATGAACCAATGTTACAATCATGGAGACGATAGGTCGTACGAACACATTAGTAACGTTCACATTTTACAACGATCATTATTGAAAGAAGGTCAGTAAAATTTATCTTCTCAAAATAACCATTATGTCACAAATAAAATCTTATTTAATCATATTATATTATATATATAAATATATTGATGTAAAATAAGTCACAACACATTTTGGAGGTAGGAGTCAACACATTAATGAAAGACGTTATAAGTTTTTTTCGATTGTTAATGGATGTTAATGAAAATTTTAAATTATATTTTTATATGTTTTATTATATCATAAATTTCATATAAATTGGATTATTCATAATTTTTTTTATTTTAATTCACATGTAAATAATTCCTTGTTATTTTTGAATGGATGATATCACTATAAGGAGGAGGTAGTACACACATCCTCAAATGATGTTATCATATTCCTGAAATATTGGAAGAATGAAGTTATGTGTTACATAAAAATTTAATAGGTATGAAGGCATGACAAATATAATATTAAAATGGTTTTTACATCATAATCCCCAACCATTATAGGTGATAAAAGAAAAAATTAATGGCATCTTGCAACACGATAGTTCATCCATACACACGAACAGTATGTCCAATACCCATTTGTTAGAAGTATGTTTAGGTGTTGGTATAACCCCTGAAATAAAATAATATTAGTATATTTATGGTACTTATTTTATTATTTAATCATATAATAATAATAATTATATAGGCTGAGAACGAAATGAATAATAAATTTACATTGAATAATGTTACCTTATTTTCAGGTAACTCTTTTAGGATTGCACCAATGTGCGTACATGGATGGATTTCATAAAAAAAAAATAAGACTCCATGGTTAGATGAGATATCATGGGACATTATTTAGTTAGTTTTTGTAATATACATATGGTTATTAGAGGAATGATTAAGCGATGGGGATGAGTACCATTTTTTAGTTGAGGGGGAGATGAATTCTTGTAAATATAAGAAGGAAAAAATATTGAGAGGTCTCCAATAAATGATTTACCTCCCATAAAGATAAAAATTAGTTAAATGTGGAGATATATTCGAATAATACAGATAGAATTGGGTTTTTACCGATTTAGAAATCATTTTTACTCATAATAATAATGTTTTACCACTATGTAAACCATTTTTAAATTAATCATTGTAATTAATTTACTTGTATTCAATAATATTGTTTTTCAAAATCCAATATAACAATATTATAAATTAGAGATTATTTTTTCCAAATTTTGAATCTCTTTTTAAATATTCCTATCACGGAATTGGCAGAAATAAATTCAAAAATAATCACATAGATAGATTAACAAAGACGTGTTATAAAGTGAACATGTTCAAAAGTTTTCTATGTTTTTATATATAAATTAAATGATTTTTTTTCAGTTGAACTAAATTGATTAATTTATCATAAATTTAATATAATTATAATTTAAAACAAATTAATAACCAAATATATGTATATTATTATTTTATAAGAACTATATTTATAATTAAGTATTATTTACTAATCACAAAATTATTAATGTTCATAGAAAAGTACATAAAATACCCCAAAATTAAATCATGATATCCAGATTTGAAAATTGATGTTTATTTTTTCATATAAATATTATAAAATTTTAAATATTTCTTTTTGAAACAGGTTCTCTACCAAAAGGATACATAACTGTTGTTTAGAGAAAAAAAAAATTTACATGTGTAAAACTATATATATTGTTATCTTATACAAATAAAAATTATTAAATAAATTTCAAACCATTTATAAACATGCGTAAACATGATGTTGTAAGTCCAACTCTCACCTTCAAATATAACAACTTGGTGATGGATACAACATAACATAATAAATGTTAGATTATGTTATTGTTTGATATGATTTTTCCTTTCTTGAAATGAATGATAGAGGATATCTCATTATTGTTTATCAGGTATTCGATTAGACGTAAAATCCCTTTTAATATAAAATGACTAAAAAATTAATAAATATTAATAAACATTAAAAATGCATTTTATATCATTATCGAGGAGGTTAGATCCTACCCTACATTTCCAAATTTCATCCTCACAATTTAATTCACTTATCAAATTACTGGGTATATTAATCCATCATATATTTTTTCAGATTTACATTCTTCCTCTTAAACCATATGGATTTTCCATAAAAATTAACCTGATAAATCATATTATTTGACAATAGTTTCTCTTTGTGGCAATGTTCCGGAACATTTTGTTCCTTATAAGAAATATACTCTTCTGGGTGAACTAGTACAGGGGTAAATCATTAGATTATTCTAATATATACCACCCTAAAATTCTAAAATGATTTTTCTTACCTGGGATAAAATTAGAGGTAAAAACACTTTTTATGAAACTCATCCACCATTCTAAAATATTTCATACTATCACAGTCCAATTGCATGTTGTGTGTTACCAAATTCTAGTCGTCGATATGTGGGGTTTAGGAACACCCTTAGAACTATGTTTGGGTCGGCTCAGTTATCATGTTACTAGGGTACCCGAGCCGATTAATGACACATATGGTCCAATGAAACAAGGAATCAGAATATCATTCTTACCCAAACTGATCACAATTGTCCATGGAAAAACATTTATAAATACATGATAGCCTACCATAAAAGAATGATATATCCATTGTCTATCTATGTAACATTTATACCTTCTCAGAGATACCCCCAGGTGTCACTAAATCATTTAAATATTCTCTACCATTTTACCTACATACTATTGCCCCATCATTTTATTTTCCCCTATATCATCCCAAAATTCTGTTCTCTAATGTTGCTTTATATATATTCCCACTAATGGTTCCATGTTTATACTGTAATGGAATAATTTATTATAATAAAACATCACCAAAAAAATATCTAGATTCCAACCTCCCTAGTAATATTTTCAGGAAGAAAAAAGTATATGTTACAAGTTATAAATCATCCTCTCTGACTATTAATCATATTGAGAGTGAAAATATATATTGAAATTCAATTAATTACCCAAAAAATTCGAACTTCCATTCCAAATATTGGTTTTGAATATTGGATCATGGAAAGATATAATAGAGAGTGGAAATCCATGTAACCATATATTATCATTCAGATATATTCTATAATGATTCTATGAAGACATTATTTCTTCAATATGAATAAAAAGACCATATTAAGTTAATCATTTAATAATAAGCCAAATCAATATTTTGACATGAGAATACATTGGAAATCCTTCCTTGAAACTTATTAATATGTTCTTCTATTTCAACATTGGAACTAAACAAGACTGAATCATCCATTTGATAAAAATTGTACTAATTTATCCTACTAACAATAAAAACACATCATGTTAATTTCAGCAGTTTTTCCATTCCTTACATCCCACTAGAAATTCTCCTAGAGGTGTCAGTACATATCATTGCTTCCTAGATGAATGGAGAAATGACAACTATGAGATTCATCCATCAAATTGATCCTCAACTGTGATAGACAAGGACGAAATAATATTTTAGGAAATCATGAAATATATTATTCATCAATATTAAAAAACCTACCATTCTTAACAGATTCTACATTGCCTTAAATTTCATTATCCACCATCATAGTGATCATAATTCATTATGAAAATTTTCACTAAAATGAATCTTGAATCAAAATTGAGGATGTCTCATCATCCAAATCATCTAGTCTATAATTCATCAAATAATTATCCTACGGGTCAAATTCAAATTGTGACATTATTACAATGTCATTATATTTTCAAATCAAATTACTGTCCACATTGATTAATTTATCATAATTATAATAAATCATGAAATCTTAATCGTTTACCTGTTATTGCCATATTCTTTGTCTCATGGTCAAATATTTGTGAGTGGAAATTTACATAAACATTGTTGATCCATATAATTCTCACACAGTACTCCATATAAATGGTTCCTCACATTTGTTTAAGAAAAAATAACATTAGTCAATCCCAAATCATGTTTAGGGTTATTTATGTGATTATTTTCATCTGATGTAAAACATTAGAAATTACCAGGTTATTTTTCATCATAATATAACCAAGTACATATAATCAATCATCAATTATGATGATAAAATAATTACTTCAATAAGGAAGGGACAAAACATGGGAATTGACCAATATTATTTTTAGTTCCTAAAAATATTATCTCATTCAGTTATAAAGGTTAACCGAAGACCCATTCATGTAAATTTATCTAGTGGGATAGATTAAAAAAATGTTTTCAAAAAAATACTGGTACTAAACTATTAATCTAAAAAAATAATGAACTTATGTTACATTTCAATATATTTCCACTCTTCATACAAATTTTATTTAGTAAGTTTAAGAGGGATTCCATGTTTTGAAAAAATATCTCAAGGTAATGAAATTTCCTTTAAGCAATATTCAATGTTAGTAATTTTTAATATAGCTCATTTTCTTCTATGGGATGAAAAAAATTATTAAATTTCATTCATGTTTATAATGGATTTTAAAATATAAAAAAATACCACCTATAAATATAACCAATAAAATATACATGAATTATTTTTCTATCTTACATCTGCCACCATTTTGTTTTTATTTCTTTTGTATAATATTCATAAAATCATTCATTCCAAGGCATCAGTATTTTTACATTATCTGATACTATTAACCAATGAAAAACACTATTACGAATCACCTAAAACATGAAAAAATATATGAGTTTATTTTTTGTGACCTTAACAACCCATGATATCAAATATCTTTTCTAGGGATTTTATCCATCCGTCAGCTATCATAGGATCAGATGACCCTCAGAATTATGGGGGTTTTTTCTCATAAAATGATCCAGTATCTTCATTTTATTCTTTGGTATATCTATTTTATATATTTCATGGACTCTACCACCATTATATCTTGTGTTTCCTGATGCATTACTCTAAAAAACTATTCTATTTCAAATCCAACCATCGTCAGGTGATGATATTGAATGATAATTTCTATATGATTACTTTTGATTAATGCATCAAAAATTTTATGATTAAAAAAAATTTAAAATAAAATTTACTTCAGATTAATCCAATTTGAAAAAAATAATATCAATATAATTCCATCATAACCATAAATTAATATCATATAAGGGCATTTTATTGTCACTATTATAACCTCTAAATTTATCGTAACATTTCCTTTGACCCGAACTATAAGAAATATTTCTTAAACATTTAATAATCTTGATTTCTATTTATGAATTTATATTATTTAACATTTAGAATCATTTATGGTTTATATTTAATGAAAATTAAGACACATATAACTCATAATAATAAACCTAAAATAATGAATGAAAACTTCTGAACAATATATATTTTCCCACCATATAAATATTTTTAATATATAAATCATTATTTATTTTTTAAAAACTATTCACAACATTCATCTTGACCACTTACAATCACATACACATCATTATATAATATGAAAAAAATAAAAATTATGGGATGAGAATCAAAATATCAATGAAGGAAATAAAAATTAAAAACAATTAGTCTATAGATAAACGTTAAAACACATGAAACCACTTTCTTGAAAACATAAAATTTTACCCAAATGTACAATATCATTATTTAATTGATATATTTCACTTTTAAATTTTAAAACATTTTAATTCAATGAAAACTCATTAGAAAATATTGCGAATTCATGCTGTAAACATGGGACATCACCAAATTGAACCCTTACAATCACACACTGAATATAGTTAGAATCAAAACCAGTGCCAAACACAGTCCACGACAAGGCCCGAAGGGCACCCCCATTCCCCATTGGCTGGAACATTTTCCTGTATATCATTAAATTAATTTTGGAAACTATTTAACCTGGTTTTTAAACATTTAACAATAATCAAATCCAATAAACAAAATCTATAATTTTCAAACCAATCCATAATTAATAATATTTTAGAATTTACTTAAACAAATTAAAAAATCATTTATAGGAAATTACAAAGGAAAAAACCAAAAACTACAACCCAATAACCTCCTTATGGGAAGATTTTCTGTCCTCAATTCATTTCCATAACACCACAACATGAAGGACCACTAAAAACACAAACCATTGGCACAAAAATTGTATCCTAACCATTGGAAACAAAATAACATGTCAAATTACAACCAAATGTGTAATTGGGATGTTAGAAATATCCCAGTAATATTAAAACACTATGAGATTCCATGTGATAAAAATTAAAAGACGAATAGCTTGCAGGTTTTCATAACATGAAATGCTAGTAAATATTTCATATATAAGTAACATTAAATAAAAATAGTTTTCATGTGGGAAAATTTAAAGAATCTATAATTTTATAAAAAATGGAAATTCTATTTAGATTACAAGATAATAAAAACATATATAAATTGTAATGAAAAATCATATTATGATCACATACAACCAGAAGATACCCCTAGGAACTAGCTCACTTGGGGTCTCATTTACCTCATATCACTGTGAAATTCTCCTCCACAATATCAATTATTGTGCACACGAGCCACTAGAAGGGATCATGCAAATAACCTAGTATACCCCAAATATCATCATCATCATTATCATATTTTAGTTACTTTTGTCATCATCAATCATTATAGGTGAAATTGAGGCCAAGCCCCCTTGAATTAATTTAATACAAGTACACATCCACCCACCTAGACACATGGTATTCCCACTTATTTTAATAATTTTCATATAGCAATAAAATATAATATTCACATGAAAATACTACTTCAACATCACAAATTCACTAAACATCCCACATGTATATCACACAAGTCACATAATCCCCTTTTTTTATTCAAATAATTTTTTAAATAATACTTTCACAAAAATTGCCCACAACACTTCTCTTATGTCATTAACACATAAACAAATCCTTAAAAAATTTATAAAACATTTTCATGATAATACAATTCACATAAAAACCCACACACAAATTTTTTTCCTCTAGAAATGGGGATTACCTTGTTTGTTGAAGGTTCAAACTTTCTAATCAGTTTTTAACGGGTTTATTCGTAGAACTGGAAACAACCAATGATTCTATATATATTTGGACCTACTTTTAAAAGGTAGGTACTCATTAGTTGTAGAGATGAGGCTTATGAATTTTCATTGGATTAGAGGATGGGAGGCCAGGCTCATCACACCTTTTTGGGGGGAATTATTACCTACTTTGGGACTCTTATATATTTAAGTTATGTTCACGAATCCTTATTAATACACCAAGTATGAAAATGAGTTTTACTTTAGATTTAGCAATAAATGGTTGAAATGAATGGAATTTTAAAAAATATTTTATATGTATTTGTGGTTATTCATCGATAGAGAATCATCCATATGTATTAGAGATTCTTATTCAATAGTGTCCTTCAATACATTATATAGAAATATTTTTGTCATTATAATGACCATACAGGTTTTAAAGCTACTCATTGGGGCACTTGAAGTTTATTGTTTTTCAGAAAGGCAGGGATTATTTCAGAGTTGGGATTGTACCCGCAGATGGGATTCCGACGTATCCTTGTTAAAAAAGGAATAAGAACCCACATAGTTCGATAATAAAGATATTGTTTAACATCATATGATATTAAAAAGAATTAATGAATTATGGGCTTAAACCTTAGAAAGGCTTCCTATGTACTCTACTTTTATGACAGAGATCAAAGTCCATGTAGTTCAGGTAAGGAAATATGGGACATAAGATTAGTTAACAACTCAAAAAAGATGTTGTGATTACCTTTACACTCTATGCTAAAATATTTCATGCTCGGTGTGAGAAAAAAGAGGTATTAGTAAACCTGACGATTGTGCCACAAAAGTGGCAGTCTAAAGAAATGATGTGGGGCTTGCGTATGTATGACTGGCCAAGTAAATGAAGACAAAGACATAGGAAAGAATCCCAATATCAGGGTCCATAAAAGTTTTTTACTTTATGTAGGCTTGGAATTTTAACTCGGGACTTACTCTTGAAAAGGAATCACTAATTAAGAGGGACTTATGATTGGATTTTATTCCGGAGAAGGATGGCCAAATCAAATGAAAGTAAGATTGGGGCTTACTCCTAAGGAGGATTTTTAATGATTAATGAAATATTATTGGGGATTACTTTTGAGAAGGATCCTCAGGTTAAGGAAACTTATGACTAGGGCTTACTACTAAGATGGAGGCCCAAGTTATGGAAATTTATTACTGGGGCTTACTCTTGGGAAGGAGGCCCAGGTTAAAAGGAACTAATGACTGGGGCTTACTTTTGAGATGGAGGCCCATGTAAAAAGGAACTTATGACTGGGGCTTACTCATGAGAAGGAGGCCTAGGTTAAAATGAACTTGTGACTGGGTCTTAATCTTGATATTGAGTCCCAGGTTAAAATGAAATTTTTATTGGGGATTACTACTAATTAAGAGGCCTAGGTTAAAAGGTACTTATGACTGGGGCATACCCCTGAGAAGGAGGCCAACGTTAAAAAGAACATATGGCTTGGGATTACTCTTGATAAGGAGGCCCAAATTAAGGGAACTTATGACTGGGGGATACTCCTGAGAAGGAGTCCCAGGTTAAGGGAACTTATAAATAGGGCTTACTCCTGATAAGGAGTCCCAAATTCAATAGATCTTATCATCTTAATGGATGGGTTTATGTAGTAAACCACTAACAGTGGTGAAAAAAAGATGTTATGTCACGAGGTTTTGGAAGAGGATCTCACAAAATTCCTTTCAGATAAAGAAGTAAACAAATGAAGCATGCCATTAATGGATTTGAAGAGGGTTTTGAAGGCTATGTCATGAAGAGGAGAGGTGGATTTGAGGAAATGAGGTGACTAGGAAGGAGGCACACAAGTATCGTTCTGGCGTGCAATTCCTGATCGCGCAAGTAGACTTGCGCGACATGGGTCACACTCGGTGACGAAGAATCTATTGGGTAATACTTTCTCGACATTGAACTCAAGCCCTTAGTATCACCCCTAGAGATTTTCAGAAGGGTGGCGTGCAAGTTCCTATGAGAGGGAAAGGTGGCACGCAAGTGTCTTCATTTACATTTATAGTTGGACACTTAGGTGCACAAGTTTTGATGAGTTCTAACACTTAGGCCTTATTATTTCTCTTTAGACCTTCCATTCTAGGTAAAGAATTACCTTAGAAGTGTTCAGAAGACATCAGAAAAAGACTTGGCTGACCATAGCTTAAATTTGAGTTTTGGAAAATTCGTCCACAAAAAGGGGGCCCACTGGGGCTATTTATAGGCCACTGGGAACCTTGGGTGAAAAAAAGAATACGGGTGCAAGTGACTTGTGCCACCCATAGGTGGCACGCAAGTGACTTGCGCGACGCGATGGAAACATGTGCGACACCAATAAAATGGGTACTTGGTCCATGCCTTTTTCAATTTTTGTAGTTCTTCAAAGGGTGACCCTCATTGTTCTTAAGGTATTACCTTTTTAAATTCGTTGGACTCTGTGATAGAAAGGAGTGTCAAAATATCCCCCACCCACAGAGTTGGATCCTAAAAATGAAATAAGATTTGACTTTGAGGAAAAAGATAAACTAGGGTTCAATGGAGCGCAGGTTTTAGGCTTGCAGGGTTGCGGGATCACCTATATATATGAGTTTCACTTCGCGCAAACCATCCTACCTCCATAGATTTTGAGCTCTGGTCATGCAAGTGTGTTTCTTTTCTCGGTCGATCACCCTTCTTTGTGTCTCTCTTCATCAGTAAGTATTTTGACTTGCGCGCCATAATTAACACGTCATTACTTGAACGAAAAAACTTGTGTTCCTTAATTCCTTAGCCATTTTTTTGTTTTATTCACAAATATTACATAAAAACTGACTTGCATAAAAGTTAACTACTTGATATTTGTGATGATTCAATGGCTCCAAGGATGATTGGATTGGCTGATGAGTTGGCTAGCAAGAGAATAGATGACATGATGAACATTGTTGACCATGATTATTATGTTATATACGATATCACACTCCCAAATTTAGCTATGTAATAGAAGAAATATCATGCCAATTTCCCATAGAGAATTTACTTGCCTTTATATGGCCATGGCCATCTGCAAATAGTCAATGTTCCAGAGGTAATGAATTATATTCATCATTCCTGGTTTCAGACTTACACCAATTTCTCTTTGGAAAATGTCTCAGTTACAATATCATTTTTCAATGTATGAACAGTGGAGAAGGAATTCATAATGCATCATAGCCCATGTGCTCTGGATCTAAAGCCTCACAAGTCTGAGTTGAAGCCACATTGCTATCCCTCTATTTTCTGAAATTCTCAAATGGACCATTCCAATGAATGGAAAAGTGTTGGGATTTCTGTCTTGGAGGAGGTGTGAAGATGGCTTAGAAGTGGGTATATTGGGTGTGACAAGCCTGTGCAGAGTTTGTTGAGGATCTGAAGGGAGCTGAAATATATGAAGCCCTATGGGTTGGGCAGACATATGTCTATATGAATGATGATTTGGTGCCGGAGCTAATCAGTCATTGGATCCCAGAAACCAATTATTTCCATGTGACTCGTGGAGAAGTAGGAATCTGCTTCTGGGATGTCTAAATGGTCTCATGGGAACAATTTATGGGAGACATGTATGATGAGTTCATCCCACCAAAGTTGACGTGGAATGATTCTGAGAAGACTCCGGATCTAGCTTGGGAGTTGATGAAGATCTTTCTCATGCTCCAGAATTCAAAGTCCATCAAAACTCTTTCTAGAAAGGATATTCATCCAGATGAGTGGATGGATATGTTTCTCATCAAGATGAATGTGAAGGGGCCCACCTGTACTCATCCTACCTGCTTCCCTAGAGTAATGAAGAGGGGAGCACTTGGCACATTCTGGCCAACTTTAGAAGTAGGAGAGTTTCAAAAGTAGGGGTAAGAAGTGGATCAAAGAATCCCAGAGAAGACCCATCTGGATGACTTCTTAGATTTCTGGATCAGCATTTATCTTATACTAGTTAGGGATTCAAAGGGAGGCGTCCGGCCAGGGACCTTCGTTGTTGCAGCCATGTTGGCAGAGAGATGAATGGTTGGGTTGTCCACCCCGGTATTAGCGATGATTCACAGGATCATACTCCTTGTCTATATGGGTAATTCTCCTCTCAGAATAGTGGGACCATTCAATGTTTAGTGGGGATGGATCCCCACTACCATCAGGACATATGTTTTACAGAGCAGATTACAGGTTATTGTAAGTTCTTTTAGTCCATCAGTGCAGGAATTTTCAAGAGTTTCTCCATTGTCCATCAATTCCTATGATCTGATGGTGAGACTATGAATGTTCAAGGAATTTAATTTCTTTATTTATACAAACCCACCAATCTAGTGGTTTGCTGATGTTGGAATAGCTACCCTAAAATTGTGTTCATATATGCTGGCTTGCGTAGATGATGTATTGGACTATAGAATTTACCGAGAGATTATATCTTAGGCCTATTATCTATATAGATTTTCATGCCAATTCAATTGTCTAAAACAGATTGATGTATCATATCCCATGCACATCAGGATAGAGTAGCATCCAATGTTTTCTCAATAACTATGTTTGTTGATAACTATGGAGACGACCGAGGCATTGTTTGATCTACTAGTTGCTGGAGCTGTGAGTCAATTGAATACATGGTATGCTGAGAACTGGGTAGCGTCTTACCCAGTAGGGGTATTGAATCTTACTGTCTCTTGGGTGTGGAGTAAAAAGAGATGTTTCATGAAAGAAAACTTTCATCTAGAAGGTGACACTTCCTCACCCAGAGCTGATTCACCTAGTTCATCACCTGGGGAAGATTAACCGGATTCCCAGGATGGGGATGATGAGGAACAACATGCGTCAAAACGGCCTCGTGCCAGATATAATCTTCTAGCCAGTGTCAAAAGACTTAATCCATCAACTCATGGTGAGTTATATCATTGAATAAATTTAGTCGCCATTATTTAATAGAGAAACAAGTTTCATTTTCTTATCCTTTATCTGTGATTGTAAGAGTTGTGAAGAAGCTGAAGTCCCATATTGTAGGACCCTCCTCACGGCCTTCTGGTGCATATTTGGAATATTTACGACCAATGGCTGTCCAAACATGGCAGAGTTTATATTTTGATGATAACACTGCCTGGATGGACTTATGCAATGAGCTACATATCCCCAGAGTGGGGGAGCTCTGGGCTTCAGCTAATATCTGCTTCGAGGATAACCCCAATGAAGTTCAGGCTTGCATTAGAGAGCTATAAATTCTCATATATTCCACTAATGATTCCATTCCTATCACAAAATGGGTGATTAAAATGATGGATCGTGGCACCACTGAGGGGATTGGTGCTTCAGTAGACGAGGAGTGGCACAATTACGTGGATTTTGAAGATGTAAATTTCATTCCTTATTGGCATTTCAACTTGAATTCAGTCAAAGCTTTGTTACTCAAGGAAACTACTTTCTTCATCCTACAGCTTGTTAAGGAAGGAACTACTGAGGTCCCATCGTCGCGATATAGCCATAGTGGAAACCCTCTTAGAGCCACTGAATCTCCTCATGGTTGGGGCGAAGTATCTCTAGGCCAACAAGCCATTTATGATGAATTATATAGGACATTTTTTTCTTCGATACCTTTTTGTGAGGTGACAATTTCAACAAACTCAAAAAGTTAAAGAAGAAAAAGCATCGAAGGAAGAAGTCCAAAACTAGATGCTTCATCAGCAATGGTAAGTCCTTCGAATATTCATGAATTATAACACATGAAAATGTTTCTCATACTTCTTGGGATTGAAGGGGCTTCTCCGATTTCCCATTTCCAAGAGAGGACCTACCCTCCTATGAGGAAGACGGAGGGTGCTGTTGAATAGTCCCATATTCATGATGGCTTGACTACTCCTAAAGAAACGATGAGAGAAGAAGAGCCATCATCTATTCCCAGTACTTCTCATGTTGCTGCTGTAAGGAGAGAAGAGCCAGATTCTGGTAAATTAACAATACATCATAGAACGTTGAATGAAAACATCAACTGACTTCCATTCTATGATGTTTTAGGTTCAACACCTAAACCAGAACATTTGGTGACCACTCCAACTGACTCTACAATTTTATAAGCGGAAGCTATCTGGGGTCAGATGTTACAGGAGGAGGGTGGCCAAGAAAACATGTTAAATTCTCTCACTGGTGCGACTAACCAGGAATTTGGATATTAGTGGATGAAATTAAGAAACTCGGCATGTCTTTTGAAGAAACATTAGATCATGTTAAACGACCTTTTGATTTAGAAAATTTTGGACGTGAGTGTTATCCATCATCCTCTTAAATTTTTTTATTACATCCCTAGCCATGATTGGGTGAAATGTACAATTCCATCTGAGAAAGTTGTTGATCTGTCGATGCCTGTAGGGGTAGAGACAACCCAATCATTGAAAAGACGCTAGCTCAAGTGGAGATTAACCCGATAGAGCTTCCTGAAACACATATTGAAAATCATGTTGAAGCTAGGAAAGATGGGGAGGAGACTTCTCATGCTGCTGATCTACCATTGGGTAAAATATTATAATATTTGTGGTTGTACTTAATTTGCATGACATTAATAAAAAAAATTATCCTTTGAAACTAACCAAAGCATTTAATTGAGTATGAAGGGTTGTCAACTTCAGTGGCTAGATCCAGAGGTGAAGCCTCAACCTTAGCCTCAATGGGAGTAGAATATGAAGTACCAAGGGTCAGGGGGGAAGGAGAAGAACATGTCACTAACTTAAGTGCATTAATCTCGAACTATATTCCCCCGGTGATAGCGATGTTGAATCAGACCTAGATGTTCAAAAGGTGCTCCAATTATCACGTCACAAGGCATGGAATAATATACGGATGATCATATCTAAAGTGCCTCTTGAAGAACTGTCTTCGAAGATCCCGCAACTATCATACTTGTTCATCATCCAGTGAATTGGCAGTTTTGGATATCAAGAGATCCAAACCATGGTGGGACAAGTCATATTATGGAGGGAGTAGGAGAAAAACTTCCATCAAGATCTGATCAGAGCGTGGCTGCTGAACAATATCAGCAAATTCAAGGTTGCGGTGTCCTGAGATGACACTAATCATGCTGCAAAGTAGAAGGAGCAGAAGCAGAAGATCACAAAGGAATTTTTCCAGTTGATGCACCTTCAACAACAGCTAGATTCCTTTACAAGGGAACTTGACCATCATAACTATTCATTAGAAGGGGTCCAAACTGATGGTATGAAATCCATCTGAGATGCCAAGAAAGCACTTCATCATGCAGAAATGAGTGAAGCTCGTCATGTGAATGAACATCAAGTGGGTGCTAATGAAGCACATGATGTCTTAAATAAAATTAAAATTTATGTTGAAATCCACTTATAATTCGTGAAAAGGAGAAGATACTCCAATCTGTGGATGTTCATCTAATCTTGTGAATCTATGAAATAGAAATTTCATATTCAATAATTTGATCCTACATTCTTTTTCTATCTACTTAATTGTTTTACCTATGCTAATGGTCCATGTAAGCATAGTTTTATTTTTTCTACGATTATACAAAAAACCGCCCACAAACATTGCATCCTTTTGTTGCTCAATATTTCCTAAATCATACAAAATGTACATTTAGTGAGCTGGGACTCAACTTTTGATCAGGGTTACTTCTATAGGATCCCAATTTAATGAGTAACCAGTCTAATGTGGGTAGTTTAAATTCATTCATGTCGAACATAAAAAGTCTAATGTTTAAGGTCAAATAGCTTTGACCGAATGGATTGAAATTGAATCAATTCAATGATAATTTGTCTGAAAACATATTACCACATTCAGGTATGTGGGAAAACATGTAAACTATGACTTAATAAATTTTTAATCTGTTGGATGATATGAAAAAAGGGATAAAATGTATTAGAAGAATTATTTTCTATGATTGGATTTACCAATATTTGACAAACCCGTTATGGGGTAGAATTATGCATGATCACTTAAGGGCACTGAGTGCATAGTAAAATAATATCATCTTTTGGATGACAGGTTCGTTATGTAGACTACTTATGCAAACCCACCTAAGGGTATGTGATGCATATTCAGGAAAAAGGTTTCTCCGAAATTATACATTTCTAATGCTAAAAGCCAGTGAAATTTTATGGAGATTAAAATTTCCAAAAGCATAGAGTATGTTGTATGGAGAGAGGTACATGAATATATAGAGGATATTCCCAATCAAAATTGTCAATGAATTAGATAGAATGTCACTCTTGCAAATGTATGACCCAAATGTAGGCAAGGTAATTATAAACCATAGACATCAATACTTTCAGATCATGAAAAAGTGTATGGGACAAATATGTTAAGGATGTCTATTTTTTTGGGTCCCAAAATATCGTTGTAAAGACCAATAATGACAGAATAGGTTTTCCCCCAAGAATGAAGTTTCAACTATTTGAAAAACCCATTGGGGGTGTTGAATTATGGAGTGCGACCTACGGGAATTGGCTGCAAAGTCAAATAATAGAATCTTTTGGCTAAATGGTCCATTATGGAGACTATTTATGCAAGGATGCCTAACGGAATGTGATGCATGGTCCGAAAAAAAGATTTCTTAGGTGTCAGACATTTTGTGACCAGAAGTCATGAAAAGGGTTTTGAAGATCAGGAAGTATATAAGGATTTGAGTATGACATGTGAAAATGGGTATTGTCCATTGCATGAATGAGATACATAGACCAATGCTGACCATAATCATGTTGTGGATGGGTCCTGAATTGAGATTCTGGACTTCACTACATATCTCATTAGGATGAGAATCAAGCCATACATAGTTTTTGAAATAATGTTTAACGTTGTGTGGGATGAAGAGTGAAGGATATCTTAGTTTAGGGTTATAGATAATGGACCATAATGAGGGAGACACGTTGTGTGTTTGTTAATAACCTGATGTGGATAATCAATAGGGTTTTAATACCTCATTCATGTGCTCACATGGGGGGCTTTTCAGCCAAGGCACTGAAAGTATCGTTTAGGGTTGGGTTCAAAGACATGGGTCTTGATTCGAGGGATGCTCAAATGTTCCTACTTATCACATAGGTATGAGAATCAAGAACTACATAGTTCCTAAAAAATACTCTATAGTGATTTGGTCTGTACATATGAAGGGTGAAAGGGGACTTTTGTGAAATGATAGTTGGATAAATTATTAGTGGTTCAGGCATTGATATGTATGAACATAGTCCTTGGAATATGACATGATTAAAGATCAATGTGAATAATGATTACCTCTCAGGTGATGGTGTTAGAGACTGTTGTAGATTATTGTCATATAGGAAAAAATTGTGAATAGTTTAAGGTCATATGCATGGACTGGAGCTACACAGTTTAACGCTATTTAGCTAACACATATTGATAAGAATTTTAATGTCTTGTAGCAAAGAAAATGGGGGAATGTATATTTTAATGTTATATAGCAAGGAAGATGGTGTTGCACAGTTTAGTGTCATGTAGCGGGGGAAAAAGTGATGTACATAGTTTAACATCATGTTGGAAGATGGTGAACCAATGTGAATATATTGGCATCGGGGGGGGGGGGGGGGTTCACGGATTAGAACCGTATGAGTTGGAGGTGAAGCAATGTGTAGATATTGGTTTTGGGATTGAACCTCAGAAGGTTTCCTACATACCCAGACTTGAAGGCATGGATCATATTCCATGTAGTTCGATTGAGAATAAATTAGTGATCAAGTTGTACTTGAGAACAAAGACACAAAGATGGTGTTGGTACTACGCGTGGTTAGAAGCCCAGAGAGGGTGTTATGGTTGAAGCTTACTCTAAGATCACGTGAGTCATGCTCGGTGTGTGAAAAAAGAGGTAGAAACAACCCTAACGATGCACAATTTAATGTCATATGGGACAATTGCTGATGTATAGTTTAGCGACATGTAGCTAGGATGTATTTTTGTGCATTTTAACATCTTGGAAGACATTTGGATTGTTTTACACCATGTAGGACGTATTAGGGGACATATTCATAGTTTAAACGTCATGTAGGACGAAGATGTACAGTTTAAAGTTATGTATGATGTATAAGGGACTGTTTATAGTTTAACATCATGCAGGATGATGGTGAACGAATGTCAAGATATTGGTTTCGGGCTTGAACCTCATGAGGTTTCCTGCATACACGGCCTAGGAGGCAAGAATCAATGTACGCATAGTTGAATTGAGAGGGATTTTGATGATCGGGGTGTACTTGTGGACAGTGACCCGAAGATGATGCGGGGACTTAAGTGTGGTTATCTTCCTAGAGATAATTTCATAGTCAAATCTTATTCTAGGATCACGTGAGTCATGATTGGTGTGAGAAACAAGAAGCAGCAACATACCCGATGATCATTTCATGAAATATGTGACCATGAAGGATGGTGTGGGGCATACATATGGTAAGATTCCTAGGCCACACATGGCAACAGAGTTTAAAAGACAATTGTGCATGTGGTGATCACAGTTTAATGTCACATGTCACAGACATGGGGTGCATGGCAGCTTAACGTCCTAAAGATCGAGCGATGCACAATTTAATTTCATGTTGGATGATAGAAGTGTCTATATAATTTAATGTCTTGTAGCAAGGACAAATGATGTATTTTTGTTACACAAAATCCTTCTTCAAGAATCCTGCATTGGTTAGAGATGTAATGAGTTCTCCATCAATTGAGATTAAAGAATATGCTCCTTTGGAATGCACCTTATGTTTTGAATAAGGTCTTTCCCACATTGTCTCAAGCTTTGGGGTTTTATTTCCTGGTATCATTGGTGTTCTGAGGACCAATTCCAATTCTCCTTGAATGACTGAATGATGAGGAAATTTTTGTTGAACGCTCGTGCTATTCGATTCTTATAGTCTTTTATGTGGTGTAGGGTGCACATTATTTTTCATCTAATCATTCCAATTCATCAAATGTCTCTGATATTGTTCATATATGGATGACTGATCAAAAATGGCTATTATGAGTGAAGGTAATTGACCCTCAATGGTCATGACTGCTTTTGTTCCATATACCAATGAATATGGAGTTGACCACATAGCAGTGCAGGTGTTGGTCTGATAAGCCCATAAAGCATGAAAATGTTTATGAGGCCATGATTTCTTATCTTTATCCCCATATATTGCAGTATGATTGAAAGAGTATTATTAAAGGCCTCTATTTGACCATTAGACTCTTCATGATACTGAGATGAATGGTTAGATTTGATGTTGTATTCTTGATACAAAATTCTCACCTCGGATTAATAGAAGTTGGTGCCATTGTCCATCAATATGATATGAGGGACACCAAATCTGGTAGTGATGTTAAACTTGATAAAGCTAACAATGCATTTAGAAATATCTTCTTTGAGAGGTATTGTCTCTGCCCATTTCGAAAATATGTTATTATTAGTAAAAATATACTTAAATTGCTTGGATGTAGTCAGAGGATAAGATCCTACTACATCCATTCCCCATGTGGAAATTGGCCATGAGTATTTAGATGTATGAAGAACCTCTGGGGGTTGAAGAATGAATTTGGAACATATTCGGAAATAATGACACTTTTGTGAAATCAGCACAATCTAGCATCATTGAAGGCCAGAATTATCCAAGCCTTCAAATTTGACAAGAAAGTCTATGTCCATATTGGTGGGAACCACAAACTCCTGCATGAACATCAGTCATTACAGCCATTGTCGAATTACCATCAATACATCTAAATATAATTCCATCAAAACCACGTTTGTAGACAATTTTTTGTTGATCTAGACTATCATAAAGAGTAAAATTTACTACATGTATCCAGACTTGTTCTTTCCCAGCTCTATCAGGTGGGAGTGATCCATTTTGTAGGTATTCCCTGATAGGTGTCATCCATCTTGTAGTATGACCATATGGTTCAAAAATGGGACTGATTTCATTTATTTACCTTGTTCTTATTTGAACAAAAGGAGAAACTACATAACGGTGGGCAGAATTGATGATTGTTTTATCCCGATTTGGATCTTCCGAGGTTGTGGATACATTAGCCAGTGCATCATATTTGGCATTTTGTAATCACAGGAAATAAGATGAAATAGGGTATCACTGCCTTTTCTGGGTAAATAAGCATTATTTCCTACCCAAACTTGTTGAATTTATGAACTTCCATTGTCATCCCTGTTGTACTTCTAGAGGCACCATCAATGTATATTTCCCATGTTTGAGGATTATCTTGAATAGTGAAGACTTCCACATTAGGAAGTTCAATATTTAATGATGTATCTTCTATAGATGGGTGTTCCGCAAGGATGTCAGCCAGAGCTTGGAACTTTATTGTCTTTTGAGACACATAATGTATATGAAACAACTGTAAAATTACTACCCACCTTTCCAGACGTCCTATAAGCATTGGAAAACTAAGGTCAAATTTGAGTGTGTTATTGTGAGATACCAATTGGACCTCATGATGTTGCAGGTAGTGTCTCAATTACAAAACTGCAAATATTAATGCTTGGTAGCACTGTTCAATATTGGAATATTGAGTTTCTGCCTCATTCATTATCTGACTGAGATAGTAAAGGCTATTTTCAATCCCAGCATCAATCTTTTGGGCAAGGAAGGCACCCAATAATCGCAGTAAAGATGTCACATTATGAATAATTGGTCTTCCTTCGATAGGGGAAATTAATACCGGTGGTCTCAATAAATATATCTTGAAGATATCGAATGCTTCTTGACATTCTTCATTCCACTACTAGGTGACTCCCTTCTTCATTAATCTGGTGAATGGTAAACACTTGGCTGCCAAATTGGCAGTGAAATTCCGAATATAGGCCAAGTGTCCTTCAAGTCCTGTTAATTCCTTCATATTTCTAGGTGGTGACATTTTAATGAATTATTTTTCCTTTTAAGGATCATCTTCGATATCATGAAGGCATATAACAAAGCCGATATATTTTCTTGAGGTCACCCCAAAAGCACATTTCAAGGGGTTCATCTTCAAATTGTGTTGTTGATGTTTGTTGAATATGATTTCCAGATTTTCCATGTGATTAGAAAATTGTCTGGATTTAACCACCAAATCATCCAAATAACATTCATCAAAATTACCTAAAATGTGTTTGATGATATGGTGCATGGCACATTGATACATTGCACCAGAATTCTTCAGGCTAAAGGGAATTACTCGATAGCAAAACAGACCTTGAGGAGTTTTGAAGGGTGTAGAATCTTCATCTTCTGGGGAAATTAGTATTTGGTTGTATCCAGAGTAACCTTCCATGAAGTAAAGAGATTCGTAGCCAGTTGTTGCATCAATTACGAGCTTAGTGATTGGAACTAGAAAATCAACCTTGGAACAATGCCAGTTATGATCTATAAATTCAATGAAAACTCTAATTTGGTAATTCATCTTTTTCATAGGGACAATATTAGCCACCTATTTGGTATACTAAACTTCTCTGACAGTGTTAGATTTTATAATCTTATCAACTTCAGCATCAATTTTGGAGGCATATGATGGGTGTGTTCATCTTGCTGCTTGCTTGAATCCTTGATGTTCTTCTGGAAAACCCAAATAATGAGTGGAAACATCGGGATCAAAACCTAGAATTTCTATATAATTTCAAGAATGTAAATCTCTATTTTTATTTAGAAATAAAGTATACATTTCATTCTCTTCAAGTGTCATTGTTTCACTAATTAATGTGGGGCGTGGATATTCTTTTGTACCAGATTTGTCTCTCTGATTCCATCCATAGTGGTAGAGATACCCTCTTCAAATGCTGAAGGAGCATCCCAAATATCTTCCTCTTCTTCTTCAATATCTGTTACTACTTCTATTTCTACTTGCATAGTAGATGACGAAGCAGAATTCGTATGTTTTGAGAATAAGTTAAAATTTGAACATCTTGGAGAAGAGGCTGTCATTTCTGACTCAAATGATGATGAAGGGTCTTCCTAGGGTGGTAGAGAGGATATTATGGATTAAGAATCGACATCATTTTTTCCTTTATTGTTGCTATAACATCTTCTATCCTTGTTGATGATGTATAGAATTTATGTATTTCAGTAGATGAAAGGAGGACATCTCCATCTACGATTTCATCATTGCGTAGTGAATCAACAATTTCTCTCATGCTGTCCAGCTTGATTGTCGTAATTGACATTATGGAAGTTTCCATAAGAGTGTTTGGATTTTGGTCTATCATTTTAATTTGACGTATAGGCAACACATAATCACAACTCATATGTATGAATGGGTTTACTGGATTATTTTCAACACTATTTGGATCATTAATTTTGGTGACCTTTTTACCGTGGAATTTTCCTTTCCCTCCAAGTGATAAAATTTTGCCTCAAAGTGTTGCGATTCACATGTTTTTAATGGGGCCTTATCCCCATACAATGTCCCAATTTCAGAATTGAAACAATATTGGAGACATTAATTGTATGACCAAAGTACGACCTCATGTAGAAGTAGCCAAGGTCATCCAAGAAAAATGTTGAAGGCTGTGTCCTAATGATCAGCTGTGAAATATGAATAAGACACATTTTCTACAAACTGAATTCTGAGTGTAATATTTCCCAGAGGTTCTTGTTCCATATTATCATATCCTTGAATAATCAATGTAGAAGGTGCTAAATTATATTCGGTCACTGCCAATCGATGATGTGTATGAATAGTAATGAGATTTCCTCCTATGCCATTATCAATGAATGCCCGTTGGATGTCTATATCATTGACTTTTCCAGATATATACAATGGTCTGATATGTCCATGTAAAACATCATCTTCATCTTCATCTGTAAAAGTTATCACTGCATGGTAATCTGCTGGATCATTCTCTATATGGTAGACTTCAGCCACAACAATTTCAGTATCAAATTATTGAGGACATGAAAAGGCCTTAATAAGCTCCTCCCAAAGATCTTTTGATAGATTCAAGGCATCTAGAATTGATAACTTGGCCAATAATTGGGGAAAATTTTTCAAGACATCATACTTTTGGACCAAAGTTCTGCGTTTTGCATCATGAAAATGTGGGTTTTCAAGTTCCTTGGATGTTGATGCTTTTTTAGTAGAAGCATCCCTTCTCGCGGTATGAGTTGGAAATACTTCTAGTTTCGGTATATTATACCAACAAGGTCTATCTATTTTCCAAGAAGAAGAAGGTTTGACCTCTAATCGGTCATCCAAATTAATTGTGTTAGGAATGAATCTAAAATATGTGGAAGAACATTATTGTTCTTATTGAGACCACTGATGGGCTTTTCCATGTGTTTCTGCCACATATACAGTTCTACTATGGGTAGGATTGAAATAGTTTCTTATAGGAAATCAATGTCTTCCTCTATATCCTAGACCTCTATCCCTTCGTCTAATTCATCGGTTAGATACAAGGAACATAGGCCCAACATAATCGAAACTATCATTGGCATAAGGATATGTTAAATGAATCATGTTAACAGAACCACAAATGAATTCTTCATCTGATTGATATTTTGCCTGATTAACCAATTCAGGCTATACCATTTTGTGTGGTGGTGCTCGTGCTTTTGAAGTAGATGGAAAAAAATCTACCAGAGTCAAAGACAACATAGGCTTTGACATGAGCTCATCTTCTTTTGAATTCCCTTATTTCTTCCAATTATGCCTCTTCTTTGAGGATTTTCTTTCTAATGAAGGGGTTTTCCTGTGGGAGACATAGAAGAAGACACAATTGGTTGATTCAATTGTGTTCATAAAATGTAATGAGTTCGGTTGATCTTTTTCATGACCATCAAATCATCATACATATGTGAATTTTACATTTCACATGGTGCCACTGACATTCTTCTTCTGGATCAGTGGCAATAACACATGCTACATGGGCTGAAGAACTATTCAATTTTATTTGTCCAGAGTCCACCATCATTTGCAGGAGGTATTTGAATAAAAAACACTCCTGAATGGGATGCCCCAACTTCTAATGAAACATGAAATAGTTAGGGAGGTATTAATCTCCTTCATTTTTTGTCCTTTTGGGCCTTGGAAACTGAACCATATTGTTTTCCCATGCCAATATGAAGTAGCCAGGAACTTGTTCATTCTTTAAAGAATAAACTTTGTTCTTCAAATATTCAAACTATTTCCTCCATTGATCACATTGATCATCATGATGAGGTGGTCATTATTTTTTATGCTCCGGAGGTGGATCCCTTCTAAATGATGAATGTTATGAAGTGGAATCTGGTATAGGTGCTTGTTTATGTGTAACTATAACAGTCACTTCTTTCCCTATTCTCTTTCCTAGAACTGATGGAATTACACGATTTTTAGCCATAGTCTTTATAAGAGAGTCTTCTATCTAATGAGTGATTGAAGTAAGGTCTCAAAAGCCTCCTGTATATTTCACAAGGATCAATAGTGTGCGCAATTCATCATGTATATTTTCAACACAAATCGACAACAACATTTCTTGAAGGAGATATAAACATAAGAAATATGTTAATCCCTTCTAGTGAGCAATGAAATCTGAAACACTTTCATTCTCCCTTTTCATACAATGGATAATATCAAGAACAACACTCTTTGGTAATGATGAGCTAAATTGAAGAAGGAATTTTTTACGGAGATCTTACCACCCAGTAATTGACCAAGAATGAAAACTTGTATACCAGAAAAAAGCAGGTCCATGTAATGACTGCACAAAACACATGAGCATAACTGCTTCTTGTTGTTGAGGAGTTCCCATCATAGGATCACAATGAGAAACAAAATGTGTTATGTGTTGTTTGGGATCCCCCAAACCATTAAAAATTTAGAATATGGTACTCGAAAAATTTTATGGGGGAAGAATTTCATCCACCCATTCAGGGTAAGCCCTCTTATACTGTTGAACAGGTGCACGTCGTTCTTCTATAGCTTCCAACTAAGCTGTTAATGAATCAATGATAGTCATTAATGTTTTATAATCCTCTTGTTGAACTAGATTCTGTGCAGGTTCAATAACAGGAGTTTTGATGGGTGTGGCGAATGGTACTGCCACAGATGGTAGTATTGTCGGTTGATATCGCATATGAACCAAAGGATTAGACCTGTGAGGGTGTACATATAATGGGGGATATTCTTGATCCATCCCAGTAGCTGCAACAAATTCCCTTGATTGATTAATGTCAGCATGCTTATGAGGAAGACTACCTTGATGACTTTCTATATGTAACCACTTTAACTCCTTCATATCATCTTCTTGATGTTAGAACCATTCCTTTATTTAATGTTATTGGACTTCTCTAGAGGTATGGTGGAATTTAACCTGAATTTTTTCTATTCCCCTTGATGGATTCATTTTGTAGTGGGGGGGGGGGGTTGGTTATTTGAAGGAAAACCTAGATTCTGGATAAGCTTTTGATTTCATGTACGCACAACTTCTTCGTGAGTTTCGGTGTATACAACCTCTTGAATATGAACATATTCATTTGATTCATATGAGTGAGCCTCATGTTATGGGGGACGAGTGACAATGACATTGATGACATTTATAGATGCATAACACATTGCAACCCTTCTGTCAGCGTTTCTACGATACTGTCTTCTTCCATGTCCTTTATGAGACATTGCATTTAGTTTTGTTGATCCCTTAGAAACTTCATTATGAACAAAAAATTTAAGGGAAATTCATGATTATTAGGATATGTGTTCCTCTTTTGGATTCTTCCCTAATCGAGAGAAGACTGAATTTTACTGAGGAAGAGAATGAGAATTTGAGATAGTCTGCAGTCCGATAGACTAGGGCTATTCTTGTTTTTTCGGCTCAACTCCTTGAATCATGTATGTTGATCCCGAGGGTTAGATTAAAAGAATCCCCAGCCTTGCAAGATAAGGTGGCTCTTGAGCTACTACATCTGAAAATTTCTTAAATAACCTCCTGATTTTGGGGATTTTAGTCCGAAAATTGGCTAGATGCATCATCCAACATCCACTCAAATCACCTGGCTTAGATGACCGTTTGATTATTTCTGACACTTCTATTACCTAATGTTGCATATTATCTAAACAAGAATATTGTTCGATATTATCATTTTCTTGATGCAAGAGTAATTCGACAACTTGTTCTTTGTATGTCTGACATTAGGAAGAACTAGTTGAGGCATGTTCTAGAGCAAGCCTTTGATTACACACAAAACCAATTAGATGTGGCCAGCCATGGGAAATAACATTGCATGAGACCACTTTTCCCAGTATTTGATCACTAGAGATCATAGTGAAATGCAGTGCTCCATGAACACCCCATCCCCTGATATGAATACTAGATGGGGAATTGGTAATTTACTGGTGTAATCTTTTTAATGCACCAAAGCATGCACACTGAAGGGTTCTCTACTGCTTTTCAACCATTGGATGTCATGAAACTTAAGGATTTTCCATGTCAATTTGGGGTTTCAACCCTTCTATTAACTTAATATGATTTTGAAATTCATCATAAGGTAATATTTTATCTTTTAGTGACAATGATTTTTCCACATGTTGAAAGTAATATCATGAATATAATCTTCTATCAACGTTTATAGAATAGGATACTGAGAGTCAGCCAAAGGCCAAAACATGACTAGTATTTCACCATTCGCTAGTTGTTTTCCCATATTCAGCACTACCTCTTTTTCATATGATGAATATTCTTCTACCTTATTGGACCGAAGCTGGGGATTCTTTGTTGCTTCATCAGATTCAACATGATTGGTAGATAATTCCTTTGTTAAATTAGAATATGAATGGCCATTGGTGGTTCGGAGAATGACCTACACCCCGAGCTATCTTCTGATTGATAATGTATTTCACCTGCTAGCAATAAGGCATTTTACATGACTGGATTCGCATTTTCAAGTGCCTAATGATAATAGGGATTTATCGTTACTCCATTTTCCATTGAAGAATTTTCAATGCAATGCAAATTACTACTACGGAGAGGACTTTCACAGCTAAATTCATTATCATGGAGATGACCATCAGGTTGGGTTACAACAAAAGACGAAACATTTTTCTCCTTGGTCTTCTAGACACGTAGAGGGTTATCATGGCTCTAATATGAAGATGATACTTCGATATTGAACGAATTTTCTTGAAGAAATCCTTCATGTGTAATTTTTTGATGAAGACCTTTTTAATTTTTGTTGTTACTTCCAGAATTTGTAAATGAGAGAGTAGAGTATTGAGCTTTAATAGATAATTGTCTGAGGGCTTCAAGAACTCCAGCATTGAGAAAATCCTTATTGCAGATTGGATCATGATTTTTAAACGGTGCTAGATGGGACGTTTTCTTGGATTCCTTCTTAATCACTTTGGAAACCACTTATTGATGAAAGTGGTCATTATGGGAAGGTTAATGTGCCTGCTCCGGAGAAATGGTCAGGTCATAAGGATTATCTCTGTTTAAATTGGGTGTATGTTCCTGACTTGATTGTCCGTATGACATGGGGTAGTATGCCCCATGACCCACCTAGACTAGAAAAGAGGTGTGTATCTGCTCCGGGGGTGACATGTTGATGAGTCACTCCACTGATAGGGATAGATTTGTTTTTCTTTCCCTTTTATGTCATTGATGTTGTTATAATATTCTGACAGGTATCTAGAATATGGGCAGGGATATGGTTTTTCTCTTTCAACATTTTCAGAATGTGCTTGGTGACATTATCTGTCATAACAAGATTATACGTTCATTATGTGTTTAGAGTATATGTGCGTTCCTACTCCTGTCCTCGTTTTCCTATTATTGAATTCTGTTAGTACTCATGTGTGGGGGAAGAAAGTTGTGTCTGACTCCTTTTTGTCTTTGGGGATTTCCAATTGACTTCTCCAGGTGCTAACAAATGAGACTATTGGTTATCCTGACCAATTTCAGGTGTGTGTGGATACTGATAGTTTCCTCGAAATATGATTTATGAACTTCCTTCAATACTGGTAGATGAGACTGTTGACAATATTGATGAGTATAAGTAGGTGTATGAGCCTGTTTACTGTTGGTCACCGCATTTGGTTGGTGAGCTTCCATGGATGTAGTCAAATGATCCTGCTGACTCACTGATGAATTATAAGAAGGTGTATGTTCCTCCCTATAGTGCCCTGCTAGAATTTCCTATTGGAATGGAGGGTTGCTGCGAGATGAGTCTGCTGGAAAGTGGGATTAGAATAGATGGGTGTGTGTGACCTCTTGTTTCTTGCCATCAAATTAGGTTGATGGACTTCTCTGGAGGGGGCAGAGGTACCTACTCCCTGTTGGCCTATTTTTTCCTCTTATAGTTCATCTTGCGTGCTTTGGTCGGAGGAACCTTATACAATCACCTAGAGGTGATACCCATATCATGATGAGGGTGCACTACCGCACGAGTCTAGCGGCGATTATTGGAGGGTGTTCTCCGGAAAGACTCCTGCATCCTGGAATGGAGGCCCTGAGTGAACTCCTAATCAACCTCTCTATAGTATGGTACAGTCTACTTGTTGCGTTCCAGGGATAACGACCTGAAATTTTTTGAAGATGGTGGCTGGCACCGCCAGCTTCACTACCACTGGTCATCGATGTCCAGACAACCCGGGTGATTTATTAACTTAGAGGGATTGTCGGGCGGCCTCCAGAATCAGTATTGTACCGTGTTGATGGTATTCCCTCACCAACGCATTCGAGACCCAATGTTGAAGATGCTAAGTAGGTGATTTCATCCTCAAAGAAGATGAGGATCCAATAGGAGTAGTGGCTGAGGCATTCACAGGTGTTAACATTAAAGAAGAAATTCATTGTGGCAGAGAGATCTTGGAAAAGAGTTTTGTTTGATATAGAAGACGTAATCAAGATATTTCCGGCCAGACTACATCTTTTGGATGAGCGCATATGTTATTGATTGCTTTTTTGTACCTTATATTTAGTTTAATAAGGGCTTAAAATAGGTAAAACATCATTTAAACTTGGTTAAGGATTCTCGTCGGGTTCACCATTTTTTTCCTCTAGAAATGGGGATGATCTTGTTTGTTTAAGGATCAAAATTTCCATTTTCTTTCTAACGGGTTTATTCATAGAACCAGAAACACTCAACGATTCTATATCCACTTGGACATACGTTCCAAAGGTAGGTTTTCATTTGTTGTGTACCAATGAGGCTTAAAAATTTTCATTGGTTGTGAGGATGGGAGGTAAAGCTCATCACACCATTTTTGGGGGAATTATTGTATACTCCAAGACACTCTTAGAGATTTATGTTATTTTCACGAAACCTTATTAATTCACCAAGTATGAAAATGAGTTTTCCTTTAGATTTAAAAAATCAGTGATTGATATGTATGGAATTTTGAGAATCTTTTATATGTATTTGATTTTCTTCATCAATAGAGAATCATGCATATTTATTAGATATTCTTAGTCAATGGAATCCTCCAATACATTATATAGAAATATATTTGTCATTATGATGACCATACTGGTTCTAAATCCACTCAATGGGGCACTTGAATTTTATTGTCCTTTAGAAAGACATGGATTATTTCTGAGTAGGGATTGTAACTGCAAATGGGCTACCTACGTATCCTCGTCAAAATAGGATTCAGAACCCACATAATTTGATAAGATGGATATATTTTAACATCATATGGGATGGAAAATAATTAATGAATGATGGGCTTGAACCATAGAAAGGTTTCCTACAAACACTACTTTTAAGTAAGAGATCAAATTCCACATAGTTCGGGTAAGAAATATGGGACTTATGCATGGTTAATGTATAAAAATAGATGTTGTGATTACCTTTACACTCTTAACTCACGTGATTCATGCTCGGTGTGAGAAACAAGAGGTATCAGTAAACCTGACGATTGTGTTACAAAAGAGGCTATCACAAGAAATGATGTGGGTATTACATTTTTCGGACTTCCCAAGTAAATAAAGTCCCAGAAATAGGTAAGAAGCCTAGAAACAGGTTCCATAAAGGTATTTTGACTTTATGGATATTTGAAATTTTTACTATGGACTTACTCATGAAATGGAAGCCCAAATTAAGAGGGACATATGATTGGGTTTTATTCTTGAGAAGGAAGCCCAAATCAAAAGAAATTATGATTGGGGGATTACTCTTGAGGAGGATGCCCAATGTTTAAGGAATCTATGACTGGGGATTACTCCTGAGAAGGAGGCCTGGGTAAATGAAACATATGACTGGGGCTTACTCCTAAGAAGGAGGCCCATGTTAAGGAAACTTATGACTGTGGCTTACTCTTGAATGGAGGCCCAGGTTAAAAGGAACTTATGACTGGGGCATACTCCTGAAATGGAGGCCTAGGTTAAAAGAAAATAATGATAGGGGCTTACTCCTGATAAGGAGGACAAGGTTAAAAGGAACCTATAACTCAGTCTCACTCCTAAGAAGGAGGCCCAGGTTAAAATGAAATTATGACTGGGGCTTACTCCTAAGAAGGAGGTCCATCTTGAAAGGAACTTATGACTAAGGCTTACTCCTGGGAAGGAGGCCCAGGTTAAAAGAACATATGACTGTGGTTTACTCATGAAAAGGTGGCCCATATTATGGAAACATATGACTAGGGATTACTTTTGAGAAGGAGGCCCAAGTTAAGGGAACTTATGACTGGGGCTTACTCTTGAGAAGGAGGCCCAAAATCAAAAAATCTTCTCCTCTTAAACGATGAGGTTATATAGGAAACCTCTAACAGTGGTGACATAAATCTTTTAAGTCCCGAGGTTTTGGGAGAGGTTCTCATAGAATTCATTCTAGATAAAGAAGCCAACAAAGTAAACATGCAATAAATGGCTTTGAAGTGGGTTTTGAAGGCTATGTCTTGAAGAGGAAGGGTGGATTTGAGGAAATGAGGTTACTAGGAAGGAGTCGCGCATGTATCATTCTGGCGTGCAAGTCTTGGTCGCGCAAGTAGACTTTCCCGACATGAGTAACCTTGGGCAGTGAGAATCTATAGGGTACTACTTGGTCAACTTTGAACTGAAGCCCTTAGTATCACCCCTAGAGGTTTCTAGAAGGGTGGCATGCAAGTTCCCTTGAGAGGGCAAGGCAGCGCGCGAGAGTCTTCATTTCCCTTAAGAGCTGGACACTTAGGCGCATATGTGTTTATGAGTTATAACTCTTAGTCCTTATTCTTCCTCTTTAGAGCATCTATTCTAGGTAAAAATTTACCTTAGGAGTGTTTGGAAGATGTTAGACAATGACTTGGGTGAGCATATCTTGAATCTGAGTTTTGGAAAATTCGTCCATGATATGGGGGGGCACACATGGGCTATTTCTAGGCCAGTATGCACCTTTTCTAAAAAATGAATAGGGTGCGCATGTGACGTGTGCGACCAATAGGTGGCATGAAAGTGACTTGTGTGGCACACAGGATACCTGTGCGACTCCCTCCAAATGGGTTCCTGGTCCATGCCTTTGTCAATTTTTTATGTTCTTCAATGGTTGACCCTCATTGTGTTTAAGGTATTCCCCTTTTCCATTCATTGGACTCTGTGACAGAATGGAGCGTCAACAATATCGCAGAGTACATATTTCATAAACAAAATCTATTTTTCACATCACACTAACACAAAACATCTCACAAAAGAGTTTCAAACCTTTATTTCCATATCATATAACATATCATCAATTTATAACACATTATAAAAATGGTTGACATCTTAAATCAATAATTTAACATTCAGAAACCCATATTGAGTGTACAGACTCATAGAAAATGTACATCTACAACCTTTGAAAACATTGTTTAATCCAATAAATCATTTACAATTTTCAAAGAACATTCCCAAACGGAATAACTATGATTTGTACAAAAAAAACAATTTCAAAACCCTATTTCTAGGAAAATATCACATCATATCCATTCCAAAATTGAATAGGTATCACTAGAAACATTCATCAAATGACTCTCAATTGTTCTATAATTACCACGAATAATGAAACCTATGATACACATGAAAAACAAAACTTTTTATAAAACAGCTTCAAGAAGTATTACATGGTTATACACATAAAGCCCACTAAAAATAGCCTTTTGAGGATCAAATGACACTTAAGAATTAAAAACATAAATTTCTTCCCTTTTCAACAACTAATAAATCCTATTAATATTTTATAAACTACCACAAAAATATCCCTTGAGTTATATTTGAATATTACTCAACTTCAAAAAAATGAAAATTTAATGCAAAATGATTTTCTAATTCTACCAAAAATGGTTTTCCACCAGAAAAAACATATTATGATAATGATAAATTATTAAATAAAGAAATATAACTCATTACTAATTTCTTGCACTAGAATCACCTCATGAAATTGTCTAACCCATCAAATCATGGTGTTAAACATCAACTGCACTGCCACTACACCTCAAGGAAGTGAAAAACAACCTAAAAACATAATATGTCAACCCCAAGACATGAATTTAAACCATAGGTATGAATACTAACATATAGACCATTAATAACTCATGAAAGGGTGAAGGAAACCCTATGTAAATTGATGAAATCAAGAAGAGAAAGACTAACTTTCATGATTTAGATGTTACACACATTAAATCTCCAAGGGAGGGTGAGAGACCAAGGAGGATATTCCACGAGGTATGGCATGAAATTGGGAATAATGGGGTGGATTTGGGTTTATTCTGTAAGGGAAAAGTTCAAATTAAAAAAAAATTACTTACCTGGACACCCTTGCACAGTTTGGCGTCACGGTCTAGTAAACCGTACGGCCAAATAGTGTAGCTAGTTCTAGCCAACAAAATACCAAAAATTATCCTCCAAATATAAGGGGGTCCAAGGGGGAAACCTAGGAGAATGATAGGACAATGATAGGGGAGAAAAATGAACAAAACAAAGCACTCATCCTACCCCAAAACCCACCCAACTCTAGGGTACAAACCACCTCAACAACTTAACCCACATGTGGTTCCACTATGCGTGTCAAAGATACAACTCAAAATGGCCAAAACCACATAGAATCCCTTGGACCAAAGTGGATTCCATGTACCATAAAATACCCTTAAGAACAAGGTCACAACACATTAACACAGTAGACACAAAAAATTAAAACATGGAACACCCAACAACCAAGTGAATGCTAAGAACCAAAAAAGGATATGAACAAAGCATGAAATAGAAAATATAGGTGTTGAAATTCCCCCCATAATAAATCATTCCACCCAAAGAAATACAAAACAAGGAAGAAAATAAAAAACCAAACCCAAATGATAAACCATGATGGCCTCCCTTTCCATGTTTCATCCGCCCCCCAAAAGGGAAAAAACCTCCAATGATCAATTATAGAAGGAATAATATCACAAACCAAAATGTACACCACTTTCTTAAAAAAATATAGCACATTAGAAATTCATCCCAAAATGAAACACCTTAAAAATAATCTAAACAAAACTCAAGAAATTTTCCCAAAACTTCCATAATAATGATCATGGTTACACTTACAATTCTTTACCTAAACTATTGGGCACATTCATATCCCAAAATATACATATGGGAGATGTTGTTAGTTAGATAGCTCCGAACAAGGATACCTAATACCAATCAATGATCATGGAAAATCAGAGTTACAATTATGGGGAGACACAAATGGGATCCCCACCATAAGGAAAACTTAAACTTTTCTCGAGATATATTTAGGAACTAATTGGGGAGGCCGGAAAGGACTCCCCGAAATAAGGGGTAGACTTCCTTTATTCCTTTCCAGAAGAAAAATGATATGAATCATAGTGGTTCACCCCACCATAAGAACCAAAAAACCTTTGGATTTACCCTGACTATGTTCCAGCATTACATCGAGACCTAGGGATAGATCTCAAATGATTGAAGTATCTTCGGCCTCCTAGTTTGGCTTTAGAAACCCGCAGAACAGTACTTTTCCTTCCAGTGCCATGAAACTATAACATGATCCCAGATGGGTTCCCCAAGACATAACACATTCAAAAATCACCTGACCCTAACCCTAAATTTAACATCAATTAGGCCTTATAAGATGCACACACATCAAACCTTGTTTCTTTGGGTGAGAAACAATTGCTGGAAAGGACACATATAAACACATTCCTATAAAATAATGAATTTTGAATTTTTCCCCAAGGGAGTCATACTTCTAATATTAAATTGACTCTCATAAGATTGCAATACCATCACCTTTTTTTCTTCAGATGAGCACACAACATCACAAGGAATCACCGAACAGGACCATTACAACTAATAGAATCAATCCATGGAAAGGGACTTTATTCCATGTCCCCAAACAACACACAATTCCATAAAGTGGACATAATATCCACTCATGAAAAAATTACATACACTGATGGATTAATGTGAAATCCTTCATCAAAGAGACTACAAAGGACCTAGAGGCCCTTTTAGACATCATCCAAACTACCAACCCCAAACTATATACATATTCAACGAATCAGGTAGAATAAGAAACAAATATGACATTCAACCTTTCATGAGCACTCTCCCACAACCAGAGGATCAAAAAAAAATGTTAATAGTGTATACTCAATATAAAAAGATAAAGAGAAATATTTCTGATATTGATAAACTGGAGAGTCATACCATGGAGAAACAATCCAGGTTATAATTTAGTTGGGAACTAACCTTTAATGAGGGTTTACCTTATCCAATGAGAGAACCCAAGGACGCAACCAAGATTTCCAATTGTCAAAACATGACAAAAAACATATCCAAACACATGAATGGAACCATAATAAAGGAATCCCGACACATTTCTCATAAGATATCACTTTCTAGTCCTTCAACCTAACTCACCAGGGAATCACAAACCCAAAACATTGTTCAACCAAGAGGGTTTCTTGGACTCAAAATATCCCACAACAACAACACTTCCAAAAAACACATAATAAACACTATTCCAAACTAGTAATCAATACATTATGTTTTCATTTAAAATCATTTATTTGAAAATAAACTATTCAATAGTTAGAATATCCACCAATGGTACCCCGTTGTCCTCATAGATGCATGTTTCCTGGCCACACCGGGAAACCTCTTCATATCCATCTCGGAACTCATCTGGTCATACCACTAACCATCCATCATACCATATAACCCCAGGCGTGTGGTTTATCATGGAAATTAAAAATGCTAAAACATAAATCCTTTCCACTTCTCAAACATAAAGAGTCAAACAATGGTCCTTTTTTCTCAAGACCGCTAACGACGAAATCAAAATCTCAATTTAAATCTTACAAAACATCCCAAAATGACAGAATCATTCATTGGTGAACTCACATTCAAGTTATTCACATTAACTAATAAACATATCATCCCATTAAAAACCCATTCCATAGTTTATAAAACTCTATTATGAAAACTTTTTTCCAAACCAACTTTTACATAGCTCATACTTTTAAAGGAAGTGTAAACACACCACATTCCATATCAAACCATTCTAAAAATTCAGTTCAACTATTTACAAAAATCATACCATTCCATATTTATTATAAAATCAGTTCACAAAAAATTACACTTCTTAAAATTATGTCAATTTTTCTTCAAACCCAAACATCCATGATTTCAAAACAAAAGGACATAAGAAAATATTATGGGAACCTCGCTTCAGTGGGTGACATGGATTATAGATGGAAGCCATATGCCAATCAATTCACCATCACCAAGAGCGTTCTTGGGAAATATCTCTAGCTCCACATGGATTTATACTCCCTGCGAGCTCACTAAGACCATTAACAAAGATCTCTCTTAATTTACCCTAATAATCATCAAAACAAGAATACCAAAGGATTTAAGTAAATCCATACTTCCCTAGGTGATTCAAATCTCGTCATTAGGTGTTCTAGTAGGGAAATCGACCCAAAACTATAATTTCATGTCCCAACAATCATAACTCTAGACTATCCAAAATGTTCCCCAAATAACATGACCTAAAGTGTTAACCTGAACATCCCAATAATTATATTTTTCATGGACCAAATCTGTTCTCCATCAAAACTGGAACTCAACATGGTCTGCGACAAGGCCTGAAGGGTGTTATCGGTCCCCACATGCTGTAAGAAGTTCTTGGGCATCATAAAATCAATGTTAGGAATGATTTACCTGATTTTGTTAACAAACGAGAACCAAAAAATTAAAATAGTGGATTTTTCAAACCAAACAATCCTTAAGAAAATTTCAGAAATCAGTTACATAATTTAGAACATTATTTAAAACCATTACAATGATACAAAAAAATGTAAGAAATATCATGAGCCTTATCATTGTAAGAGGCTTTTCCCTCAATACATTTCCACAAATACCTCATCCTAAAGGAACTCTAAAAATCTGAACCATTAGCACAAATGTTGTACAAAAAACTGTGACAAAAAAACAAAATTTATTTACACCAAAATGTGTATATAGGGTTTGAATAAAATTACAATAGGATAAAACTGCTATGATATTCAATGGGATAAACATTAAAAGATGAAAAGAATGCATGTTTTTAAAACATGACATTATTTTAACAATTTCTAAAAGATGCATCTTTATATAAAAACAGTTTTAATGTGGGTAATTTAAAGTATCATCACATTAAAAAATGGAAAACATACTGAATTTTCTTGAAAATAATGATGTATGTTGATGATAATAAAAATTCATCTAATGAGCACATGCAATGTGATATAACCGCAATGCACTAGGTCATTGTTTGTCCCAAGTTCCTTGTATCTTCGTGAAAGTATCCCTCACAATATTTGTTCTCCTGCACACGATCCACTAGTAGGGATCATACCCATAACCTAGTGGTACCCATATATCATCATCATCATCGTATTATTAGTGTTTTTATGTTCAATCTTATTATGTGAAACTAATGCTAAATCCCACGGGATCACTACCATAATAGTTGATGTCCACCTACCCGGATACCCGAGTTTCCCTATTTTTCTCAAACAAGTTGAAAAGCCATAAAATATAATTGGAACATCCAAATAATACTTCCACATCACACATGCACCAAATAACCCATATTTATATCACATGTGTCCCATAATACCCTTTTCATTCGAATATATATTGAAATCATACTCACACCAAAATTCATCACAACACTTTTTTCATCTCTTTAACAATTCAAAATCCCTTTTAAATAATTTTTTAAAACCTTTATAAGGTAGTCCAATTCACATAAAAGCTCACACACATATCACATAGTAATTATTTCATATAAAAAAGCCATATTTCACATCACCCTCACCCAAAACTGCACAAAAATGTGTTTAACACCCTAAATTCCATTTGATAAAACATTTCAGCAATTTATAAAAAAATTATAAAAATGTATGACATATAATATTACCACATTAACATTAAAAAACCAATATTCAGTGAACATACTCACCAAAAATTTACATTTTCAACATCATCCTACTTTTTTAAGCCAATAAATCATTTACAATTTTAATAATACAATCCCAAAAGGTATAACTATGTCTTGGACAGAAAACCCATTTCAAAACCTACATTATTGAAAAAAACAAACCAATAACAACACAAAACAAAATTGGAATCCCTAGAAACATTTATCAAACAACTATAAAGTGTTTTAAAAGTAACATGAATAACGCCACAAAAGATACACATGAAAAACACACATTTTCATAAAACAGCTTCAAGAGGTATGACAAGGTTTTACACAAAAAAACCCATTAAAAACACCCTTTTGAGGCCCACATGACACTAAATCATTAATGAAACATAATTTTAATACCCTTTAAACAACTAATAAATCACCTTAATATTTTAAAAAACTACCACCAAATATATCACAAGAGTTACATTTGAAAAGATCAAAACATAAAAAAGTGTTACATCTTTAATACTAAATGCCTTGATAATGCTACCAAAAATGATCTACACATCACAAAAAACATATTAGAAGCATTATGAATTAATAAATAACGAAAAATAACTCATCAATAATTGCATACAAATGAAATCTCCTTCCAAAGGTGTCGAATCCCTCAAATATTTGTACGAAACATCAACCGCACTACCATCACACCTCAAGGATGTGAAAAGATACCTAAAAGATCATGATTTCACCCAAAAGTCAAGATGTTAAACCCTAGGTACGAAACCTAACTTATGAAAATTTTACAACTCAACAAAGGGTGAATGAAACCCCAAGGAAAGGGATGAAATCAAAGATAGAATGACTTACTTGCATGATTTTGATGTTCCCCATCAGATATTCTTTAAATAAATGTGTTCCAAGTGTTGGTGAGAGTCCACGGAGGCTTTCCATAGAGGTAGGGAATGATATTGGGAATAATTAGTTGGATTTGGCTTTCTTTCATAAGGGTAGAGTTGGAATTACAAATAAGTATTTAATGACATGGACACCCTTGAATGGTTTGGCTGCATGGTTTAGTAAAACATGAGGCCAAATCATGTGGCCTATTATAGCCATCCAAAAACATTCAATTATCATCCAATTTTAGGGGTGTCCAAGGGGGAAACCTAGGGGAAAATAAATTCCATAGATTGGGGATAAAAATACACAAAACGAATCACTCTTATCACCCCAAAACTCATCCAAATCATGGGCACAAACCACCTCAACAACCTACCCCACATGTGGTGCCACTAGGTGTGTCAATAATCCTTCTTGAAAACCCCAAAACCTCCCACCATCCCGTTGAAAACATTGGATTTAATTTTTCAAACAATACACCTATGACAATGGTCATATCTTAGGAATATAAGAGACCTCAAATATTTAATGCCGGAACACTCGGAATCCTAGAGAATTCTAAGAAGAAAAAGTGGATTTCAAAAAAGAATGACATCGAAAATCCTACTGGGGAAATTTTCCCCAACATAAATCATTTATCCCTTAGAATTAAAAAGTAATGAAAACATCCAAAAACCAAATCCAACCAATAAACCACGATGTAATCCCTTTTCATGTTTTTTGTGCCCCTGGAAGGCCAAAATACCTCTGGTGATAAACTATGGAAAGAATACCCTCACAAACCACAACATACAACACTTTCTTTGAACAATAAATCATGATATGAATTTATCACAAAACTAAAGACCTCAAACACCATCTAAACATATCAAATGAAATTTACCCAAATGAAAAACAAAAACAAACAAGGTTAAACTTACCCTGCTTTATCTAAACTCTTGGGAATTCTCCAATCCCATTATTTACCTAAGGAAGATTTTGGTTGTTAGATTTCTATGAATGATTATACCAACATACATGCCAAGATCAAGGAAAATTTTGATTTAATAGTATGGGGACATACAAATGGGATCCCTACTATAATATACAACATGGATATTTCCTGAGATAGAATCCACGCACTAATAGAGGGAGGCCCGAACGAACTCCCCAACACAAGGGTTGAATTCCACCAGAACAATCCAATATAAAATAGATACAACTCATATTGGGTCTCCCCTCTATAATAACGAACAGAACCTTAGGATTTCCCAAAAATATCTGTCAGATTCACTCCAAGTCCTTTGTCTAGATCTCAAATGATTAAAGCATCTTCAGACTAATAGTTAGGATTTGGAAACCCCCTGAATGGAACTTCTCCTTTCTGTGACATGAAAACTACACGGTGATCCCAGATGGGTTCACTAAGACGTAGCACATTCAAAACTCACACTTCCATAACCCTAAATTTCATGGAAACAAGGGGTTACAAGATGCACACACATCTCACCTTGTTTCTTCAGTTGAGAAACAATACAAAGAAAGGAAACATATAAACATATTCCTCTAAAATATAGTATTTTGATGTTTTTACAAGGTATACATACTCCCAACATAACGAGGACTCTCAGATGGTTGTGAAACCATCACCTTTACAGTAAAATGAGCACACAACATCAAAAGAAATCACTAAACAATACCATTCTGAATAATAGAAACAATACATAGAAAGATATCTTTTGTGAAGTCCCAAAAAAACACAATTATAGAAAGTGTCCATAACATCCAATCCTGAGAAAATTTTACCCTTGGGTGGTTTAACATCAAATCCTACTTCGAAGAGACTGTGAAAGACCCATAGGCCCTCTTAGACACCATCCACAATAACAATAACAGACTACATCCATCTTCAACGAATCAGGTAGGTTATGAAAAAAAGGTCCATTTCAACCTTCCATGAGCACTCTCCCACAACAAGAGGATTTGAAACCCAAAGAAAGAAAATAGGGGTATATTAAATCTCAAAATATCATGAAAAATATTTGTTATATTGATCAACTAGAGAGTCTTCCAATTGATAAAAAATCCTGGTTGGACTTCAGTTGTCCACTTACCCTTAATGGGTCCGACCTTATCAAAAAAAGAACCCTAGGACAAAACCAAGCTGGTATATTGGTCAAAACGTTCCACAAAAAAGGTACCAATATATATATATATATATATGGAACCATAGTAGAGGAATCACAAAACATTTTTCCAAAGAGATAACTATCCAGTCCTTCAACCCAAATCACCAATGAAACATAAACCAAAAAACACAGTTCAAACAAAAGGGTTCTTAGACTCACAAAATAGCACAATAAAAACACTTCCATAAACACATAATACAAACCATTCTAAAATGGTTATCAAGACATCATGTTTTTATTTAAAATCATCACTTTGAAAATAAATGGTTCAGTGGTTAGCATATCCACCAATGTTACCCCATGGGGCTCAGACAAGAATGTTTCAGTGCCACATGAGACACCCACCTCAAATATATCCTGACACTCATCCAGTCATTCCACAAACCATTAATCATCCCATATAACCACATGCATGTGGATTCTAATGGAAATACCAAATCCTAAAACAAAAATCTTTTCCACTATTAAAACAAAAGTAGTCAACGAATACTTCTTTTTTCTCAAGACCACGCACCACGAAATCAAAATACAAATTTACATATTCAAAAACATTTTAAAAGGACCCAACCATTCAAATAATAAATAAATTTCACGTAATTAACATAAATTTCAAAAAATATCATCCCATTAAAAAACCTTTAAATATATTAGATAAATCCATTGGGAAAAAACATTTAAAAACCATATTTAACCTAGTTCCTTTTTTAAAAAGAGGAGTAAACACACTACATTCCATTTAAAATATTTCAGAAAGTTCAATTCCACCATTTAAAAATTCAAACCACTCACTCTTTATTTGAAAAAATAATTTCACCAAAACTGTAAAATTCTTAATACCATTCCATTTAAAAAAACATCTATTATTTCAAAACTAGAGGACACAAGACAATGAAAGGGAAAACTAGCATCGGTGGGTGACTTGGACATATGATTGGTGGCCTTAGTTCAATCACTTCACCATCCTAGAGAGTGTTTGTAGGGAAACATCCATGGGTACCCATGGATTACTAGGCCATGCGAGCCCACTGAGATCATTAACCCCACACTCTTTTCATTTCCCCTATTCATCATCAAACTATGAAAACCAAAGGACTCAGCTAAATCCTGACATCCCCTAGAGACTTGAACCCCGTCATGTGGTGTGAATTTTAGGCACACTACCCAAAAAAAGAATTTCAAGTCCCGAAAATCCAAGCTCCATACAATCCTGAATGTTCCCCAAATAACATGACCCTATTTGCTCACCTGAACCTCCTTCTGATACCTTTTTATCATGAACTGAATCAGGTATCCATCAAAACTACTACCTGACATTTTCTGCAACATGAACCTAAGGGCGTTCTCGATCACCATAGTCTAGTACAAGTTCCCAACTATCATAAAATAATATTTGGGAATGATTTATCCAAGTTTATAATCATACAACAACAAACAAATCCAATACTCAAAATATGGATTTTTTAAACCAAACCATCTTTTAAAAAATTTCATTACTGAGTTACACAATGTAAAACATTTTATGAATACCATTAAAAAATTAAAAAACCAAAAAGTGCAATTCTAGAACCATTTAATATCAAGATGCTCTTCCCCCAAGCCATTTCCACAAGACCTCATCATGAAGGACTGCTAAAAACCCAAACCGTTGGCATAAAAGATGTACCCAAATATGCAACCACAAAAAACCATGTCTACTTACAACCAAAAGTGTACTAGAGTTGTGAGGAAAATCCCAGTAGGATAACAGTAGTACTATATTTCATATGATTAATATTAAAAGTTGAAAATCTTGTAAGTTTTCATAACCTGAAATGCGAGTAACAATTTATAAAAATGAAACATTACATAATAACAGTTTTCAATTGGGCTATTTTAATGAATCACAAGTCTTAAAAAAATGAAAAAATACTGAATTTTCCATAAAATCGTATTGTTTGTCAATGCAAATAACAAATCATTTAATGAGCTCTTGCAATGGGAAATAACACCTAGGCACATGCTTGATGTGGGTTCTATGTACCTTTTATCTCAGTGAAAGTATCCATCACAGTATATATTCTTGTGCACAAGATCCACTAATATTGATCATACCCATAGGTCCCATAATATCGTCAACCATATCATCATAGTATAGTTAGTATTTTCATCATCAATATTGCAACATCAAACTATGGACAAACCCCATGGGATCACTAGCATACTACTACATGACCACCCACCGAGATATGAAATGGTTCTAGACATGAACGTGTTTAATCTAATAAATCATTTAAAATTTTCATAAAACAATCTCAAATAGTATGACTATTTTTTTTACACAAATCCTATTTCAAAATAATCTATCTTGGAAAAAATCACACCACTAACAATTCAAAATAGAATTGGATGCCCGAGAATCATTTATCAAACCACTCCCAAGTGATATAAAATTACCATGAATAATACAATAAAAGATAGACCCGAGAAAATCACATTTTCATAAAAACACATTCATGAAGTATAACATGATTTTATGCATAAAACCCATTAAAAACACCCTTTTGGGGCCCACATGACACTAAAACATTAATAAACTGGAATTGGAAGCCCCTTTCCAAAAAAAATAAATCACCATCATATTTAATGAAACTAAAACAAATGTTATCACATGAGTTAATTTTGAAAAGTTTTTAACATTAAAAAATGAATCATTAATACTAAATGCTTTAATAATGCCAAAAAAATTTGTTTTATACCACACAAAACATATTAGGAAAATGTTAAAATAATAAATCAAGCAAACTAACTCATCTAAAATTTCTTACACATGGAATAATCTACCGAAAGTTTCTAAATCCTCAAATATTTGTTCAAAACAAAAATTGCACGACTGCAGCTCTTCAATGATGTGAAAAGAAACCTATAACATCAATATGTCACCCAAATGACAAGAATTTAATCCCTTGTTACCGACCATAAATTTTGGATTTTTATAACTAATGAAACAGTGAATGAAATTGTAAGTAAACAGAAGAAATCAACGATGGAATGACTTAAATAAATGATTTTGATGTTTCCCCCATCAAACCCCCTTAAAAAATGAGTTCCAAAGGAGGGTGGGAGACCTTGGAGGGTATCAATTGATATAGGGAACTAAAGAGTGATGAATGGGGAGAATTTGTGTTTTTAAGGGAAAATTTGGAATTACAAAATGTTTTTAATAACTCAGACACCCTTGCACGGTTTGGCTGCATGGTTTAGTAAATGGTGTGGCCAAACCATGCGGCTTGTTCTCGCCACCCAAAAGAAATAAATTCTCCATCAATTTCTATTTGATTCAAAAGGGGAAACCTATAGGGAAATATAGACAGTGTATAGGTGAGAAAAATCTACAAAACAACACACTCACCTCACTCCAAAACTCATCCAAATCATGGGTACAAACCTCCTCATCATCTTACCCCAAAGTGGTGCCACTAAAAGTGTCACTAATACAACTAAAAAACACTAAAAACTCTCAAAAAAACATTATCAAAAGAGGATCAAAATTACCATAAAATACCCCCATGACCAAGATCATAGCTCAATAACACTACAGAAACCAATAATTCAATCCTAGAACACCCAAAAACAAAGATAATGCTAAGAACCAAACGAGTATTGAAAAAAAATGGAATTGAAAATCCATGTGTGTCAATTATAGAACCCCTATAAAACCCATCCATATTAGAATAACATTATAAACAACATTAAATATAATTCTCCAAATAATATATTAATTACTCCTTCCATTGAATCACTATCTTAGTGCACCCATCACTCAACCAATTATGGTCTCTCTTGACACGATTTGGGAGAAACTATAATAAAAGTTTTCCCACAAAACATGAAATACAACATTTAATCCCAAGATAAAATCATTTAAACTTGTATTAAAATAACTTTCAGTAATTAAAAAGCATTTATCTTTCCAAAATACCATCATGAATACAAAATATGTGTTTCTTTTTGGTAAACTATTTTCAATACAAAAATACCCAAAAAAGGTGAGAGAGGTGTTCATTAAAGAAAAAATGAATTCATTAAAAGGAATAAAAAATATAAAAATTTACATGGTGGTGAAATATAAATTATCATCATTTACATTATTAATTGAATTTTCATTTTTTTTATTTTTCAAAATATTCTATATGAAACTTGTAAAATGATTCATTTTAGAAAAACATTGAATGAAAAACAAAACAGATATAAAATTTATTTTATAACACCTATATGTAAATAAAAATATAAAATAATATCAATAATATTTATATTGTGCAGAATATTTATAAATTTAATCTTAAAACATTTAAAAGATATTTTTCTAAAATCAAAGTATCTGATACCACATAGAAATATTTGGAAAAAAATTAATTAAATAAAAGATTAAAAAACATAAATATCATGATAATAGTGGAATTTCATTTATAACACGTCAAAGGGGATATATAAAAACTTTACAAAACAATAAATTTGAATAACATCAATATATGCATCCATGGAGGTTGATTGATATGAAATCCCTCACATTGAGTCCCACATCTCAAATGTGTCCTTATATTCCAGAATAATAAAATTATTTTAATATTTTATTTTCTCCAAAAACATATTAAATTAAATCATAAATTTTATTTCACTGATTGAAAAATTGTAAACAACTACATAAACTATTACTTTTACATCAGGTGTTCTAACCATATTCAGTTTATGTGTCCTGAAAAGCATTTCTAGGTAAACTATCGTCAAAGGGTTTATTATATAAACATAATTATAATAATAGTAATTACATAATTATCATATTTACACATAAATTATATTTAAAAAACAAACAAATAACTTTGGTTGTGAAAAAAATTAACAACATTACAATCTTGGGGATGGTACGTTGAACATACGCATGAGTAATGTTCGCATTTTTCAACAGTTATTATATAAAGAAGGTAAATTACATTTATCTCTCTAAAATTATATTTATATCATAAATAACATTTTAATTAATCATAATTACTTATATATTTAATTCTTATTATGTAAAAGGTGAGACATCGACATGGGGTGGTGGCAGTACACTTGTCCATGAAAGTCGTTATCACTTTTTTATTTTGTGAATGGATGCTAAAGAAAAAAATTATTATATTTATATAATGTTAGTTATTTCATGAATATATTATATATTTCATTTATGTTATATGTGTTTAATTATTTCCATATTTAATATATTCTAGGAAAATTTTAATCGTATCACATCGATCTGAGGATGTGGTAGTTCACACATCCACAAACGATGATATCAATTTACCAAAAATTTAAATCATGAAGATATATTTTATATAAAAATTATAGAGTTATTTTGACATAATATGTATCTTATATATCATATAAAAATTATTTTTCTATCATCTTTACTAACCATTAGTGGTGGTAATGAAAAACGAATGACATCGTTTTGTGAAGGGGTAGTTCATCGTACACACAGATAGGGATATTTTTACCAATTTAATGCGTGAGTGAGTACATGTAGGTTAAAACAACAAAATAAAAAATTAATATATCATAGATACATATTTTATTATATAATCATGTTATATTATGTATTTAATCGGTAGAGAAAAAAATGAAATATAAATTCAGATTTAACAATGTTACTTATTTTCGTGTAACTCTTTTGGGTTTTAACCAAAAGGGTTCTTTGGATGCAAATAATCAAAAAGTGAGGATCTATGACGATGAGTGGAATTTTGGGAGTATATTTAGAATGTGTTTAGATAAGATGAAATAGATTTATAGGTTCTATTATGTGATTGGTTGAGTACCTTTTTATAGTGTAGTGGGAGTGGAATTCGGGTAAATATAAAAACATAAATGCTATTGGAAAGTATCCCTTACATAATGTGGCACAAATTATAAGGCCCCAATAGTAAACAATACATTATATTGAATTATGTTAATAATTAACATTGTGTATCGCTTTATGTTTAGTGATATAGAGAATTTGGTTATCAATTATACTTAAAATCATTAATAATACATGTATACAATTCTATTTAGTATTGATTTTTTCATAAATAATAAAATCATAAAAAATGAAACATGTCTAGTTCCCTGATTTAGAAAACATGACTTTTCATCCATTCCGTTCTTGACCAAATTTATCTTTAATTCCTGTGGAAAAAATTTCAAAAACATGGGATGATCATAAAAAACACATCAATGGTTATAAAATATGGAAGGAAAACATTATCTCATCAATAAATACAAATCAATGAAACCATACTTTTCAATCATAACATACCTTAATAAATCATTATATTTATGGAGAAATGTTGAAATCAAAAATCATAATGTTAATGTGTGGCATAAATTACAAACATACATTGTAGTTATCCCAGATATGTATGGAGTATTGTTTGGAATACCTATCATAGTATATTTCCTAAATCTCTTTTTGTAAACATTACCATTTACCTCTGTCACATACCCAATTCATTAGAGAGAATACCGGGCTCACCCAAAATAGGTTTATTATAGAACCACCCATATAAATAATCATTTCCCATTTCACTTATCATAATAATAACACAAAAAACAATCATAAATGATAGATATAATTTATACATTACAATCAAATGATATCATTTAATGAAATTGACATAATAAAAACAATTTAAAAGACACATATAAAACATTTTAAAAGAATATTTTTGAATCAATGTGTTCCATACAACATAGAATATTTTGAAATTAATTTATATATTAATGTACTCATGTCCATATTAATAAATTCATTAAATCATTTCTAAAACATCGCAATTCAATTTAATGATTTAGAATATTAAATCATTAAAACTTTTTTAAATGTTGTTTCAGTTAAATAATAATTTTCCACTTGAAAAACTATTTAAAAAATATCCAAAAATTAAAAAAACAAATAAAACTAAAAATATCCTGAGAATATATAAATTACTAATTTTAAATTTCTTAATGGTAGTATATACATATTATTGGATGATAAAGGTTCACAATATCATGATATGCCTCAATGTAAAGAGATTGAGATGTATTCCATTTGAAATATTGTTTTATTCGGTTAAGGAAAAATCAATGAAATAATTGTGTGTGAGAAATATGAATACACCCAATATAATTATATATTTTGTGTAAAAATATCACACATTGTTAATACATATTCATAGAATTTCATAATCAAGAAGTACAACTTTATCCAAAATAATTGAAATTGGGTTACGAAGTTCCCATACAAAAATTCGTCAGTTTAATTGCGTCACATAAATTTAGAAAATTAGTTGATGAGAGAGAAAAGGGACTCTCATCACATGGAAATAAAATGAAAAAATTAATTATATATAAGAAAAGATCCCATCATTATAAAATTTAAATTGAAAAAAATAACTTAAAAGTAATATTTTATTAGAATATGAGGGTTAAAGGTTCCCTTACTGATTTGGTATCTAATGAAACAAACACAACATGATAGAAGGATCATAAAAATGAATATGTAAATTCTCATAAATTAAACTCTATTAAACAATCAATAAAATCATGGGTAGAACATACACCACAAAAAAAATACCTGCAAGTAAAAAATGAATCTCAGTGGAATAAAAAGTGAGATGAAAACACTTTCTTTATGTCTGAAATGACTTGTATGTTCCTTGTTCTTCACGAATAATAAAATTAAGATAAATTAAAATTTAGAAAAATTTTTTTTGAGGTTTATTATTTCTTTTATACGACTAATTACCTTTATTATAACAATTAGTTTATTATTTGAGGTGATATCAGAAAATTTGTTGATGTTCGGAACATGAGTCCAAAATGAACTTGTTATAATTAAAAATTGTCCATGTGGCCAAAATGAAATTATCTAAAAAATGATAATAATGATTTAGATATCATATATATTATATATATCTAGTATATATGCATTTAAAATAGCCCATATCATTTGAATATATGAATATTAAATGAACTATTTATAGAGACAGTATGTCGTACGTACGCATGAACGCTACTTTCATTTCATTTTTTTCATATTTAGAAGCTTGGAAACTAAATGATACATGTGTATATTATTATTCCAGTATAATATTATATTTTATATACATTACATATGTTCATTAACACCATATTTTATATGTTCCATGTATGTAATGAACGAGTCAAATCATTTTTAGGGGGCGGTAGTCTACATTTCCTTAAAAGAAATAGTCGTTTTCAAACATTGTTGAAACCATAATGGTATTCCATAAATTAATAATATAGAAGAAAAGAGACAATATAAATATAACATATATGACATACAAATACAGTTCCATCCTAATAGACACCATGAGAGGCGGTAGGAGATAATTGAACAATCATCATTTCGTGAGGCATTAGTTCACCGTCCTGAGAAACAGAATGTTCTAAATCCATTAGATTGAGGCATTCGTAATTGTTGTTTTAATACATCTAAAAAACTATTTATATATAGTATAATTTTTTTATTATGTAAACAAATAATAATAATAACATAGGAAGTGAAGAAGTAAAATAAAAAAAGAGAACTTGAAGGAAGATGTTTCCTTAAAATTGGGTAACTCCCTTTGGATTGAACCAAAATGATTTCTTGAAGTTCCTTCTTCCTATGTTAAGGTTTATACTAGAATATAGGCATATTTTTAGCTTAATTTTGATGATTTTTTATGAGACAAGGGGTTTTATAGGTATGAGTAATGGGTTAGAGGTGGTGTCCTCTTATAAGAGGGAGGATGAGCTCTTTAGGAATGTTTGAAAGTATTATTTTATTATTAAATGATTTTATGTTTCAAAAGGACCATACCTCATTACATTAGAATATAATATTAATATTATTATAAATCAACTCAACCAATAGTTTTAGACATGTTATGGTTTCATATTTAACCTTATCATTTTGTATTAACCCTTTGTTACGAAAATTTGTCACTTACCATGTCTTCTAGTGTATTTACTCTATATGGTTAATATAGTTACCATAAAAAGTAAATAGGACCCATAGTGGTTCATAAATTAAATTTTATACCTTATTTAAGTCATTTGGCTGAATATTAGATTTTTAGAATTTTTATATCATTTTATAAAATAATATTTGTCTTAAAAACTCATTTATGTCACTGTAAATACTATTCATATAATTACATTTTAATAAATCAAAAACAAAGATATTATTTTAAAAAACATTATTAATGAAAATTAATGAAGAAATACTCCACCCATAAATTATTGGATGTCATATAATGTTTCAAAATAATTTAATTTAATATTTATAATACCAATTTTTTTAAAATTTATTAATGAGGTAATCATTACATCATCATTGTGTCATAAATAAATTTATTTATTTTATGTAAATAAATTATAAATAAGATAAAATGATGTAGGAAATTTTTTTAGCTTTATATGGAAAATTTATTGTCAATTATATAAATTATATATCCCCACATTAAATTTGTTTTATCAAAACAATACATGTTTAGGATATTTTTATTTATTACTTCAAATAAAAAGTTATTAATGTAATTATCTTACCCATGTCGCCAAAAAGGGACAACATTTCTACCCAAGGATTGTATTTTTCGCCCATGACTCATCCAATAAGGATTTGACAAGTGTTCAGGTTATATTTTTTTATTTTATTATTATTTTTACCTTGAATTACCCTATTTACCATTATCCGCGGTAAATAAAAAATAAAAGTAACTATTCAACCAAAACAATTATTTTTATCATATTAAACTGCATTTTATTACTGAAGACAACCATTTATCTCCTATTTTTTAAATTAATTTCACATATGTGGGTAAATTTTATTTAAATAAAAAAGTCGGGTTGTTAACTAGTAGGCTGTGTTTTTCACTATTCAGAAATAATTGACCATTTTCAGAAAAATATCAAAAATAACCTGAATCTAAATTTGATATTCCAAATTTAAAACAGATGTATATTTTAACAAATTCAATATATTGAATTTTAATTAATTTATTTAAAATATATTTTCATTGACATAACTATAGAGAATGTTTTTGTGCTGTAAAAACAATTAAAAGATTGACACTTCTATAAGTCCAATTCAAATGTAAAATAACATACAATGAAAAATATTGGATTAAATGGAAAATATATAATACAATTACACATTCAAAAAATTAATATAAAATTATAACAATATAAATAAATTAGATGAAAATTTATTTTTGAATTAAAGTGCAGTATTTGTCACTATTCATTAAAAAATGAATTTTATCAGAAAAATACCATAATTTCATCCAAAATAATTTTTGATATCCCGAATCTAAAGAATAAGATTATTTTTTAAAATGAATCATGTGAATGAGATAAAAAATATTTAAAAGGGGTCCTCCATCAAAATGTGGTGAAACTACCTTTTAAAAATATTAGAATATTTATGCTTAACATTGGATTCATTCTCTTTTTGAGCATGTAATTTTTTTTTGATAAATGTAAAAACATTTAACAAACATTTTTAATCATTATATGGTTAGTTCTGTTCATTTACACTAATAAAATGTTTATTATTTATCTATCATTTAAAATAATAATAATATATTATTATTTTTTCAGTATGTCTCAGCAATGTGTGCAACATAAGACTTTGGAGAAAGCCATTGTTGTGTGTCAGATACACCATCGATCATAGAATCCCATTTAAAAGTAAAACTAATATTTAATTCCCAAATATTAATAAATATGAATATTTCATATTCATTATATACCTGGGATGTTACATCCTTCCCCCCTTTTGAAAATTACATTCTCTCAATTTTAAAATTGGTCTTGGAAACTTCATTGAATGTTCGTCATTGAAAAAAGAGTCCATAAAACTATCACATTAAGAAAACAAAGGGAATAAAAAGGTCACCGAATATAACCCATATAAATATTCAATAAAAACAACGATATGTAGAAGAAACTAACTATCATGTTCTGATGGATATTGATATAAAACATGATCATGAGAAAGATAACAAACAGAAAACCACAAACATGTTTTAGGTTATTTGGTATTTGATTCCCCAGTAGGAAAAGTAAATGAACAACATTTTTTATTTAAGTTTATTTTCATAATGTTAGAGAATTTATTTTTTTTGATTGAATAAGAATATAAGGAAACATATTTACTTGACATTTACACTTACATCTATTAATAAATTTCTATCACAAACTCATATTTTCTGTAAACAATGAGTATTTAAGATGACTTGGTCACATTAAAAGTCCTAGATCCAACTTCAAGTGAATCACATAATCCCAAAAATATGAACTATATATTTCCCTTGACTTTAGATATTAAATAAAACCAAAATAATAAGTACATGATCTGATAATCCCAAAAATGATAATCCTTAAAAAAATATTATTCCTAATATCGATGTTTTAAGAAAAAGTACCCAAAGTTCCACAAAGTCCATTCAATAAACAATTTCCCTCAAATTTCTTCAATATATTCCAACTATGATTGAATCACAAAAGTCATAAGGATTTAATCACATAGTATTTTATTGTACATCCTAAAATTTATCTCTAAATAACATCAACAACTCTTAAAGTCTCATTCTAATGTGTTATTAACCTAATCACATTTTCTCATTGATAGGTTAACCATTTCCATTAATAACCCATATCACCATATCTCCACAATAAAAACATATATTCTTCCAAAATAAAAGTTCAACAATTACTCCACAAATGAGTTCTCATAGTATTGGATTTTCCATAAGCATATAGTGGTCCCAAAAGAGTGAATGTCTTCCAAAATATCCTTTATTACATAATTACCAAATTATATTCATATTATTAGGATATCCATATAATAAAACTTAATTTCCCAAATTCAAATTATTCATCATCCTTAAAATAATTTAAATAAAAAATCAGAAGTTATACTAACCAGGGAACTTAAGTAGGCATGTGGTAGGTAATGTTCCTTTGTCGCCCTTCGGTTTTGGGTTCTATTCCCGTGACCATTCCAGACGTGATGGGTTGTCACCCTTCCTGTGTGTTGTCCTTTTTTAAAATCATATAATCTTATAACATTCCAAAAAATTAGATAAATTTCTGAAAAATAACCATAGAATATTTTAACTACAAGAGTTATCATTACATCTCCCAATTCATTCAGTTTCTCATTCAGAAAACTATCATAGTTTTCATCACATCTATTGTTACTTTTGTGCCTACTAGATCCATCCATTTACTGAAACCAAATTGTTTAGTGTGACTATATCATCATATAATATCTTATGAGGATGGTAAAAAATAATATATACTTATTCATGTTATCATAAACTAATTTGATTTCTCTAAAATAAATACGACTCTTTCTGATATGTTAACCATTATTGTTATGTAACATATGATTAAAAAACACCCAAACCCCTAAAGTAATCTTAACTGACCTTTGATACCAACTATATGGCCCCTACCATAAACATTACATAGTCTTGAATTATTTTAATAATCAACATTTAGGATCTTTATTGGTTTATATATTTAGATATTTATTTCATAACATATAAATAAAAACGTGAATACTATATGTATAAACTTCTAATCAGAATCCATTTATTCACAAAATAAAAATTCTCACAAAAATAAACATGTCTTGTTCCATGTTTTAGATATCATGAATTTTTGTTGATCCCATTATAGAAACTATTCATCATTATGTCCTATGGAATACATTTAAAAACATGGGATGAGCATAAAAATATTATCAAGGACTATAATATAAGGAATGAAAACATTAGCCTATCAAAAAATACACATCAATGAAACCATACTTTTCAATGATAACATACCTTTAAAAATCAAAAGATTTATAAATAACATGAAAGAATCATAAATCATAAATCTAAATCATGACATACACAGAATAATTACATTGTTGCCTTTACAACTATGTAGGGAATTACATTTGGAATACCCATCATAGTATATTCCATAAATATCATAGGAGAAACATTAAGGTTTACCTCAATCACAATACCCAATGCATTGGAGAGATATCTCAGGCTCACCCACCCAAACATTATCACACAACTAACCATATATGTAAACATTTAACAATAACCATTAAATAATAATAACAAATAAAACAATCATAATGTAATGATAACATTTCCACATTACTGTCAAAAGATATTCGTTTAAAATATTGACATAATCAATCAAATTTAAACATCACATTTAAAATATTTAAAATAAATATTTTTGAATCAATGTATCCCATATCACTTGGATGATTTTGAATGTAATTTATACTCTAATACACTCATGTATATATAAATAAATCCTTAAAATCATTTTGAAAACATTGTCATGAAATAGAAGTATTTAGAAGATTTTATCAATAAAACATTTAGAACAACGTTTTAGTTAAATAATCCTTTACCACTTGAGATACTCTAGAGTAAAAATACTTAAATAATAACATCAAATAAAACAATAAATATCATTAAAATATATTAATTCATTATATAAAATGTCAAAATAGAGGTATATACATCTTACATAATTATTAATGTGAACAATATCATGATATGCCTCAATGAAATAAGATTAATATGTAGTTCCGTTCAAAGAGTGCACCATTTGATTAAGGATATATCAATGAAATAATTAAGTGTGAGAAATATTAATACACCCAATATAAGTGGATATTATGTAAAAAACAACCATAGGTCAGTATGAAATATTCTTAGTAGGACATAATCAGTAATTATAATATTTACTCAATGAACTGACATTGTGTTAAGAAGTTCCCTTACAAAAAATAGGAAGCCAAATTGCGTCACATAAAAATTCAGAAAATTTGTTTTTGAGAGAGAAAATGGTCTCTAAACACATTGAAATAAAATTTATAGAATTAACTATATAGAATAATTTATCCCAACAATTAAAATATGAAATTTTAATTTATACCATAAATGAAGTCTTTGACTATAAGATGGGGGTGAAAGGTTCCTTTACCGATGTGTTAATTTTTGAAACATACACCACATGAACGAAGGATCATACATTGAAGATGTAAATAACAATAAAATAAATTATATTACATAATAAATACAATCATGGGAAGTACATAAACTACAAAAAACGAAATAGTGGAAAGTATAGCATGAATCTCAAAGGAATAAAAAGTGAGATAAAAACCCATGACATCACGTCTGACTTGTATTGTATGGTCCTTGTTCATCATGAATAATAAAAATAAGTTAATTTATAATTTAATAATAAAAATTTTCAAGTTTATTATTCAATTTGTATCACTTATTACTTATCTATTATAATTAGTTAATTATATTACTTTATATTGAACATTTTGTCGATGTTCGGAACATGAGTAAAAAGTTAACTTGTTATAATAAAAAATTCTACATATGGTCAAAATGCTATCATCTACAGAAATATATAAATGATTCAGATATCATATATATCATATATATAGAATATATATGAATTTATAATATTCTATGTCATTTGGATATAAGAAAATGAAATACATCATTCATGGAGATGGTAAGTTTTATGTACGCATGAACACTACTTTCATTTCATTGTTTCAATTTTAAAGGATTGAAAACTAAATGATACATAGTTATATTGTTATTATATTATAATATCATATCTTATATATGTTACATAAGTTTATTAACATGATAATTTATACTTTTCCATTTATGGTATGAACGATTCATATCACTTTGAGGGGGCAGTAGTCCGCACTTCCTAAAATGAAATTATCGTATTTACCCAGTATGGAAACCACAAAAATATTACATAAATAAAAAATAAAAAATAAAAAAAGTATATAAATACAATATATATCACATATAAATATAGTTTCATTATAATTTCCTTCATGAGAGGCGGTAAGAGATAATTTAACAATCATCATTTCGTGAGGTAGTAGTTTGCAGTCTAGGGAAACAATATTTTCTAAATCCATTACATAGAGGTGTCTGTATGTGTAGATTGAATAATTATAATAAAAACAACCTAGTGTATTTAACATACTATTGTTTTTATGTAGAAAAATAATAAAAAGAGCATAGGGAGTGAATAAGTAAAATAAATGAAGAGAACATGAGAGAAGACATTACCTTCAAATAAGGTAGCATTCTTTGGTTTGAACCAAAAAGATTACATGATGTGCCTTCATTCAATGTTAAGGATCCCATGAGGAATAAAGGGATTTTTGGATCTTATTTCTTCAAATGTTGTATGAGTCATGTGGATTGAGAGGTGTGATTAATGGTTTAGAGGTGGTGTCCTTTTATAAGAGGGATGAGGGTCTCATTATGAATGTTTGAAAGTATTATTGTGTTATAAAAGTATTTTCGGTTTCAAAAGATCCACATCTCAATAAATTCGAAGATTATATGACTATTATAACAAATACTCTCAATAAATACGTTTTCTACATGTTTTTGTTTCATATTTAACATTATCATTTAGCTTTAACCCTTTATTAAAAAATTTGACTCTTACCATATATTCTCATGTATTCACTCTATATGGTTAATATAGTTACAATAAAATGAGAATCGAACCAAAAGTGGTTCATTAATGAAATTTGAATCCATATATAATTAATTTGGCCGAATCATATATTTATTGGATTGATATGTCATTTAATAAAATAATATTTTGTTTAAAAACACTTTTATGTAAATTTAAATACTATTAATATCATTGCTTCTTAAAAATTACAAAAGAAACATGATTATTTTGAAAAAACATCATTATCAAAAATATAAGAAGTCATACTCATCCCCAAAATTCATGGATGTCATAAAAAGTTTCAAAATAAATTTATTTTAAAATTTATAATCTCATTTATTTTAAAATTTATTAATGATGAAATCATTACATTATCATTGGGTGGTAAATAAATTTATATATATAATGTTTAAAAATTAAAAAATATATATCATGATTTATGAATTAATTTTAGATTTAAAATTACTATTTATATTTAACTATATCTATTATATAACAAAATATTAAATTTGTGTTAGCAAAACAACACATGTTTATGATATTTTTAATTATTTACATTAAATAAGAAGTTATTAATGAAAATATCTTACCCATGTGGCTTCCAAAGGCCAAAAATTATACCCAAGGATCAAATTGGTCAGAAAATAATCATGCAATAAGGTAAAGACAGGTGTTTAGGTAATTTTATACTATTATAATATTATTTTTACGGTGAATTACCCTATTTACATATAACCGTGGTAAATAAATATCAACTCACTATTCATTAAAAATATATTTTCATCCTATTGAACCAAATTTCACATAATTATAACAACAATGAATATTGGGTTTTATAAATTCTATTCATAGAAGTTGTAAAATTTCATTTAAACGAACAAAGTCGGGTTTTTTATAACTATTAGGCTGTGTTTTTCACTATTCATCAAAAATTGAACATTTTCAGAAAAATACCAAAAAATAAACCATTGTAAAATATTATCTTCCAAATTAAACAATAATTTTTATTTTACCAAATTAAATAAATTTATGTTTCATTAATAAATTTAAAAATAATTTCAACTATAAAAAATAGAATGGATGTTTTTTAATAATTAAAAAATATCAAAATATTGAACTTTGATTAAGACCAATTTAAATGTGAAATTACTTCCAATGACCAAAATTAAATTAAATGGTGAAACTATAATCCAATTATATTTTAAAACAAATAAAAATATAACTATAACTATATAAATAAATTAGATGAAAATGCATTTTTGAATTAATAAGCAGTAATTTTCAGTATTCATTAAAAAGTAATCATTATCAGAAAAATCCCAAAATTTAATCTGAATGAATTTTTGATATCCCAATTATAACGATTATTTTTATTTTGTTAAATTCAACATAATAATGTAACAAAAGAAAGATTTAAAATGGGTTACCGATTAAAAGCTGGTAAAAGTACCTTTGAAAAAATATTAGAGTATTTATGTTTAAAATTAAATTCATTCTTATTTTAAGAATAAAAAAAATTATTTGATAAATATAAAAACATTTACAAATCATGTCTAATAATATTATGGTTAGTTTGGTTAATTAACTCTAATAAAATTACTTGGCATTAACTTCCATTTAAAATAATAATATTAGATTTATTTTTTTCAATATGACTCAGCATTGTGTGCAACAAAAGACATCAGAAAAACCAATTGTTGTGTGTCAGGTATGAAATTGAAAATAAAATCCACATTATATTAAAACAAATATTTAATTTACAAATATTAATAAATATTAATATGACATATTTTTTTATACCTTGGATGTTACAAAAATATTTAACCAATTTATGGAAATATTGGGAAATGGTTCAATAATGTCCACAAATTTTTTTGGACATTTTTATAGGATGTTTGGACTATTATGTTTGTTTTTTAACAACTAATAAAACCCATATTTACCACAGTCATTATAATTAGTTTTAAGAAAAATAACTAATTTTTTCCCAAATACTTTGTTGATATTCTTACAAATTTTAAAATTTGATGATTGCAAAGATTTAATCTATTTTAAAATATTCAAATCACATTAGTGGATGAAATTAATTTAAATTTAAACTCACAAATAGGGAAATTAAGAAGGTATTTATATAAAAGTGACAAAAAGTTTGCTATTTTTTGTATATAATTTCAATGTAAAATTGTTTCCTATGATTTAAATTTCGCTAAATGATATAAAATTGATGTAAATATACTTTAAAACCAATTAAAAAATAATTTAAATATATAAATAATTTAGATGAAGAGTAGTTTTCACTATAAATTTATTATTATATACTATTTAAGAAAATATAAATTTCATTGTAAAATAATAAAAATACACCCAAATTATATTTTTATATCCAAACATAAGAAATTTAAGTTTATGTTTTTTTATAAAAATTATAAAATTCTCAATTTATTTAATATTGGTGTGCAACTACTAGGTGGTAAAACTAATCTTTAGAATAAATAGTGTTTTAGGCCTAAAAGTGGATTTATTCTTATCTTATACTTATAAAAATTATTGGATTAAAATGAAAACATTTATAAATATATTTAAAAATAATATACATTATTATATTTAAACCCTTCAATATAATGAATAAGAAATTAATGACACTTAAAATAACAATATTGACAATATATTATTGCTCGGTAGAACTCAGTCTTGTGTGCGAAAAATGACATTGAAGAACCCATAGTTAAATGTTAGGTAATTGATTGGATGTAGAATCCCTTTTATGGAAAAAATAAAAAATAATTCTTAAATATGAATAAATATCTAAAATAATTATTCCATTATATCCTAGTATGTTCCTATATTTCCCACATATTGCATGAAACTCTATCATTATCTCTCTTTGTAGTGCCATAAGTACCTATAATTGACCACAAAAAACAAGAAAATTACAACTAGAAATTGACCATAAATATGGTGTATCCACACCATATATTCCTCATCTCATAACTAATCCCTCTAGATCAGATAACTACTTAGTTTTGATGCAGTCAAAATACATGGTTCTAACAATTTTTTATTTCAAAAGTACTCATCCATGTGACTCCTAAACATCTATTTACATGTTATCAAAGAGGGGAATCCCCATAAAGTGATAAAAAAAGACCCATAATCCCTATATATATATGAATAGTTTATCAAATCATTATAATTGAGGATTCCCTTTATCAGTGTATAATATAACTCAATGTTAAAAGAATGTATATACTCCACTCAATTCATATACCATAGGTTCGGGTCCTGAAATGAAATTGTGTACCTAGGGAAGTTTTTGTCTATGTATATCAGAAAATTATATCCCATGATATAATGACTCTCACAAATTAGGTAACATACCACTACTGCTAACATAGAATCGTTATTTCGATAATTCTACTCATGTGGTGTGAGCTATCTGGATCAAAAAGAACCCACTCGATACTCATACATCAAAACAACATTGATCCCAACTATAGATGTTTTATAGGACATGAGATATGATTATCCTAGAATAGGTAATGTGATGATAAGTTATTAGGACAACATAACTATTAACTATTGAAAATATCATTCACATGTATTAGACAAACCAAACTACACTCCTTTATTGATCATCATAAACATCAATAAAACCCGAATGGGGGAATTATGAATAAGGAACAGATAATAAGTTACTAAAACCAAAATGTTCCAGATCTAAAAGGCAACCTTGGGATTTTCCAAAGATACAAGGGCTAAAAATTTCTTGGGCCCACTAATAAACTATCCTTTAAGATATCATGCAATCAAAATACAAATTTTAAATTTATTAAAATTATTTTATTATCATATCATAAATTCTAGGCTCTATCAATGTACTATAGAAGATGTTATGGTGTTGACAATGACTGTTTTCCTAGTGGGGAAAAAGTAATATTTCTTAAAAAATAATCACTCAAATATAATCCGGAAAAGGGTGAAACATACTATTAATCAAGGCCAAAAATACCACTAGTACGTTATTTAAATCAACAGATATTTTTATGAACTCGTAAAAGTTATATTAACTCTTAAAAATAGTTTAATAAATGTTGGATTTTCTCACCATCATATTATGGAACCATAATCTCAAATAAATCTTATAGATTTTATTATAAACTCTCAAGACATCGAATTGATTTTCAATGCACATAAGTGGATTCCAATTATTGACTTTTATATATTTCTGTCATTGAAAATGAACAAAAAACTGAAAATTCTCATCAAAACTACTGGAAAAGTAAACAAGATAACCCCAACTAGACGTACTACACAATATGAATCCAATAGTTTCGAGACCATCCAACTAAATTTTCCAGTCTTGATGCTATATTAATGATATTATTTGGTATAGAATATAGTCTATTTCTTTTACTAACAGCAAGTCAATCATAAAGTTGATCATTAACATGGTCATTAATCAATAGAATTCTTCAAAAAAAGCAACCCAAATATGTTCTTATAATATATCAACAGAATCCTAATACATTCAACCATAATATAGAAAAACGCCATCTATTTAAGCCATGATAGAAAAAAATATTTAAAAAATTAGATTTTCATGAATATATTGAAGATCACAATCACCATGATGAGAATAAATAATTCATTATAGAGATAAAAAGTTACATATCCTCTAGTAATAAAAGATATGATCATGTTATAGAACTATCCAATCTATAAAAAAATCAATTTGAAGAAAGTCATTCCAAGCATAAATGCTTCCAAAAATATGTAACCACAGATATATAGAGAAAAATATTTGAAAGGTTTTAGATTATCTTAATACAATCCTAATGTTCTATAAATGGTCAAAAAACCATCCAATAATTCCACATAAAATACCAACCTAATAATAAAAAATAGAGAATAAAAAGATCATCAATTCTCTTACATTAAAAAAACACATTAAATGACAGATGATGAAAGAACCCTACATCTTCTACTATATATTGTGGCATCAACACTCATTTGAGTTACCTTAATTGCATGATTATAACTATCCCATATTCATTGGGATATAGAATTACTCCCCATAGAATTCACTACTGCAGATACTGCCATTCCTACACCAGTGTAACACACCCCCTTCCTCGACCATAACATGTAACACCCCTGGTAAATAAAGAATATGAAATTTTCACATTTATCCATATTTGTGAATAAAATATTAATATTACTTTAAAGGGGACTCTATGCATGATGGCGTACCCAATACACAACAATGAGTTTCTTGGGAATCTTGCGTTGCACTCTAAAAATAAAATAATATTATTTTAAATGGTAGTTAACACCTAGACGTTGTAATGGAAAGAATGAATAGAACTAACTAAAAAAATGATTATATATGTTGGTTAAATATTTTTACTCTTTACAATAAATGTTATAGGATTCAAAATGCGAATGAATCCAATTTTAAGCATATACATTCTAATATTTTTTAAAAGGTCGATTAATCGCCTTTTGAAGGCGTACCTCTTTTAAATAAACTTTTTGACAATTTTATGTGTTATATTTGACAAAATAAAATTCTTATTTAGAATCGGGACATCAAAATTTTCTTTGTGTGAATTTGTGGTATCTTTCTGATAATGTTCATTTTTTAATGAATAGTGAAAAATGTTGTATTTTAATTCAAAACCTCTTTTTAATCAAATTTATTTATATGATGAAATTATCTTTTGAATTGGTTTTAAATTGAAATTAGAATTTATTTTTACCATTTAATCAATTAGTGGTCATTGGAATTAAATTCATAATGAAATTTGACTTAAACTAATGTCAATCTTTTGATACATTTTGTTTCATAAAAACACGCTATTTGTTTTGACAGCATGAATTAATAATTAAATTAATTAATGCAACTTATATGCTTTGAATTTTGTAAAATAGACATCATTTTTTAATTCGTAATATCAAATATAGCTTAGGGTAAATTTTTGGAAATTTTCTGAAAAACTTCAATTTTTGATGAATAGTGAAATCACTAAGTGGTACTTATAAAAACTGATTTTCTGTTTAAATGAAATTTTGTCATCTTTTTGTTTTGAATTTCAAAAATCCGACATATATGGTTGTCATTATGAAGTAAAATGTGGTTCAATGGTATTAAAATAATTTTTTGGTGAATAGTAACTTATTAAGTTTTTAATCGCGATTAGAGGTAATTAGTGTAGTTTATGGTAAGAATAATGTTTTAATAAAATGAAATGGCCTAGAAACATGTCCTACCCTCATTTTATGAGTCATGGCAGACCAAGAAAATCCATGGGTCAACTTGGGGACCCCATGGAGTCACATTGGTAGGAAAATGACATTAATATCTTTTTATTTAATGTTAAAGTAAAAATGACACAAACATGAGATGTTTTACTAAAAAAAATTACATGGGGTTATACAAGTCAGATTTTTCATTATAAATAGTCATTGAAAAGATAAAAAGACTTCCTAAATCATTGTAGTTTTTTTATAATTTTTATCCTTTAAATAAATTAAATTATTTATGACATCATTATGATGCAGTGATTACCTCATTAATAAAGTATTTAAATAAAATGAAATGATAATGTAAAATCTATGACCTAAACATGTCCAAAACCTAATGGATGGGTGTATTTAGAACTCTTATCACCTTATCCTTGAAACACATAAATGTGGGACCATTAATATCCGAAAATCATTCTAAAATAATGTAACATTTCTTTACTTTCCAAGAGTGCCCCTCCTCTCCTCTTATAAAAGGCCCCCACCTCTACCTCCTTAACCACACATCCAAAGCCTTTGGATCGGCCAACCCCTGCCCATTTTGTCTCTAAAAATATATCTCTAACTCTTAGAAGCCTCACATTGGTCAGAATTCTTCCCAAGGATGCCTTTGTGCTCAAACCAAAGGGAGTTACCCGATTTTATGGTAATGTCTTCACTTGAGTCCTTTTGTTTTATTTTGATTCTCCACCACACTAAACTCTATTTTATTACTTTCTTTTGTAACAACACCAGTATCTTAAATATACTAGTATTTTTTTATGTTATGGATTATAGCTACACTTACACACACCTAAATCTAATGGTTAAAGAACATACTGTTTCTGTGGATGGCGAATTTCTGCCTCACGAAATGATGATTGTTCAACACATATATAACACCTTCAAAGGTGGCCATTAAGATGTCACTATATTTATATATGATATATAATATGTTTATGTTTTACTTAAACTTCTGTATTTTTCTTTTGTGTCTTAACTTTATGGTTTCCATTGTGTGTAAACACGATAATTTCATTTTAGGAAGTGCGGACTATCGCTCCCTCAAAGTGATTTGATTCGTTAATGCCATTTGTGGGATGTATAATGGATGGATTTAAAGTTAATATATATGATTTATGTTACATATAAATGATTAATATAATTCTGGAATTAAAATATACATACCTCTAATTTAGTTTTAATTCCATTAATATGACATAGATATGAAAGTAGTGTTCATGCGTACGTACTACTTACCGTCTCCATGAACGGCACATTTCATTTCTTACCTCTAAATGATTTTGTAATATTATAAATACATGTATATTCTGGATATATATGATATATATGATATCCAAGTCATGAATATATTTCTGGATATAATGAACCTTTGACCACACGAACAACATGTAATTGTAAGAAGTCCACTTTCGACTTAAGAACCAAATATCGAAAAAACCATCATTATTAACTAAAATAATTACATAATGTTTATAACATGGAAATAAGTTATATAAAAGGAATAATGAACTTGAAAAAGGTTCTTAAGAAAGTATAAATTAACTCAAGTTTATTATTTAGGAGATTAAAGAATGATCGAGTCAAGTCGGACCCGAGGTAAGGGAACCTACCCCTCTCTTTCTTTTTAAGTACACTCTTTTATTTCATTCCTTTTAAGATCATCTTACATATGATTGGGATGTTATTTTATATTAGTCTTACTGTAATTTTTATGTTCATATGATGATAGACCATATTTTCTCTCATCAATCCATTTTGGAAGTTTTAAGTGGTGTCGTTAGGCTACCGAGTTTTCCTAAGGGATTTTTCATCTCACTTTTAGTCCCGTGAGATTTAAGCTACATTTGACACCATTTCCTTTGAGTGTTGTATGTAATTCCCATTATTATACTATTTGTGTAATATAATTTCATTTATGGGTATTTACATTTTTATTGTATGACCCTTCTTCAATGGGGTGTACGTTTCGAAAGTTACCCAAGTCAGTAAGGGAACATTTCACCCTCCTCTTTTTAAAAGACTTATTTTGTTATGTCTTTTAATTCACATACTATTATTTTGGGATATGTTCTTATATATGCTTATTGATGTAAATTTTATGACCAAGTGGTGAGATACCCTTTTTATCTCTCATCAACTCTTATTCTGAATTGGGAAGTGACGCCGTTAGGCTGTCGAATTTTTTCATGGGAACTTCTTAACCCAATTTTGATTCTTTGGGATAAACTTGTACACCTTGAATATGTCGTTCTATGATTATGTGTTAATGTCCTCTGATTTTTTTACACTTAATACCCACTTATAATTCGTGTATTCGTTTGTCACACATAATTATGTAACTGATTTATCCTTAATCCAAGGATATCGTCTTTGTATGGGACTTCTTCTCAATCTCCTTTCATTGAGGAATATTTTGTTTTATACAGAACTTTATTTTATACGGTGTATAAACCCCTTTTACTTTTATGTTTATTCGAAAGGAATCTTTTTTCTATTAAGCGTTTACTAAATGAAAAAAGGGAGTGTTTTTTTCATACGTATGCGGCGACAACCACTTCTCCACCACCGTGACCATTATTTGAGTTTCGGCTTCCTCTACAAGATATACCTATTTTTTAAAAGAAAAATAAATACCATGTTTTACTTTTCATTTATTTTTGTATTGAAAATGGTTTTCAAAATTTTTTATATCAATGTGTTGTATTGATATCTTGTTATTGAAAGGTGGAAATGTTATTTTTTCTTTTATGCATGTTTTATGTGATAAGATTATGTTATGGTTATTGGGTATTGTTATGAAGATGGGTGGTTCCGTGATAAACTAAGGGCGGGTGTGCCCGATATAGCTCTCCAATGCATTGGGTAACGTGAAGGAGTGAAACGTTAAGGATTCTCCGAAGAGATTTAGGGAATATACTGGGGTGGGTATTCCAAACGTAACCAAGAGGGTTACTCCCTACATAAGAATGTTATGAATGCCTTAAGTTACCATTTATGTCTTATGATTTCTAGGATTTATTCATGAATTGATGAGATATGTTAAAGTGCCTATGTTTTTTGGGTAAAGTATGATTTCATTCTTATGTATATATGAATCATGTTTCTTTTCCATATTTTTATAACCCTTACTGAGCTTTTTATGCTCATCCCATGTTTTTTTGAAATGTTTATCACAGGCCAAGGGAAAGGTACATAATATGATGATAGTTTCAAGGAAGTGTCAAAAAATAATCCATGCTTTATTTTTTGAAATATGTTTTTGTTGATGAGAAAAAATGAATACTATCATTTATGTAACCACTTTGTTTAAATGTGGAATGTAATGCATGTTTGATGATCTAATTCTCTAAAACTCTAAACCTGAAAATATCCTCAACGAGTAATCTTTTAATAAATCAAGATTAAGTAAGGTTTAAGGCATGGGCCTTATAGTTGGTATCAAAGGTCGGTTTAGATAACATTAGAGGTTAGGGTATCCTCTAAGCATAAGTTACATTACCATAATGGTTAGGATTTAAGAAAGAGTCATAGTTTTAGATAAAGTGAATGAGTAAGTATATCTTAGTGGTTATCTTCCTCATTAGTACATGATGGTTTTGTTGATATACTCACACTGACATTTCCATTTTTAGTGAATGGATGGATCTAGCGGGCACCAAAGTGATAATAGGTTTGAAGGAAACTGTGGTGGTTCTATGATTAAGATACTGGATGAAATGGGGGATTCAATGGGGAAACTCATGGTTGTTCTAAACCAACTAGCAAGGAGTCATGATCAACCACCTGAACCTTGGTATGATCTGTAATGCATCATGTACGAAATGACCAGTCGATGTGGTAGTTCAGGTAATAATTATAAAGGTAACCATTAGAGTTTATATGATCCTTACTATTGAGGTAATTATGGGTTATTATATATTATGATGGAAAATGAAAGGCATGAGATAAACATGAGGTTAAAATAAGTTATGATCAATTTTGAAGATTTTATCTCGTTTTGGGGAATGTTTTAAGAATTATATAGTTTGGGAAAAAGGACAACACACAGACCGTGTGACAACCCGTCGCATCGGACAAAGCTGCAAGAATCGAACCCACAACCAAAGTGCACTTGGTATTTATCGCCTACCACTGGACTACGTGAAGTACCTGGTTAGTTTGACTAATTATTTTTAGTTAGCTGATTTTAGGAATCAAGAGTATGTTTATTTTGGGTTATCTATGGAAATGATTAACCTATCATCAAGGATATGTGATTAGGTTAATTAATTTTAAATATGAGAATTTAAGAGCAACTGATGTTATTTGGAGATAAAATTTAATTTGTACCTTGGAAGACTATGTGACTAAATCCTTCAAATATTTGGGTTTCAATCTTATTTTGGTTTAGATTAAATAATTTTATGGACTAATTGTTTATCGAATGGTTCTCGTTGAACTTTGGGTTTTGTTGGACACATTTTGGAGATTAAGAATAGATTTTATTTTTATAAAGGGTTATCCTTTTCTGGATTATATGATCCTGTACTAACCTTTTTTGTTTTGGTTTTGGTTAAAGTCTAAAGACATGGGAAGTATATAGTTCTCTTTTGTGGATTAGGTGATTCTCTCGAAGTTGATTATAGTGAACAAGTCTTCCTAAATACTCGTCTTTTGGAGAAAATATGAGTTTGTGTATGAAATATAATAAAAGATGAAAGTCAACATGATATATGATTATGTTTCCTTATGAATAAATTCCTCAATAAAAAGTAACAAAACAAAAATGTTGTCTGTTAAATTTTCCTAATGGGGAATCAAATACCGTTTAACCCATCACAAGTTTGTGATTTTCTTATGGTTAACTTTCTTCTAGACATGTTTACTATCACTATCCATCAGAACATGACCATATGTTTTCTCCTACATGTCCATGTTTTCCGACATGGAGTCCTAGTATGGGTTAACTAGGGTGACCTCTTTACTTATCTTTCTTTATATTAAAGTGATTGTTTTACTGACTCTTGTTCCGATGTGGGATTTTCAATGATGTTTTCAAGCCCAATTTTAAAAATTGCGAGGACGCAATTCCCAAAAGGGGGAAAGGATGTAACACCCCAGGTAAATAAAGAATATGAAATTTTCATATTTATCCATATTTTTGGATAAAATATTAATATTACTTTAAAGGGGACGTTATGCACGATGGCGTACCAAATATGAAACAACGGGTTTCTGGGGAATCTTGTGTTGCACTCTAATGATAAAATAATATTATTTTAAATGGTAGTTAACGCCTAGCCGTTGTAATGGCGAGAATGAACAGAACTAACTAAAAAAATGATAATATATGTTTTTCAAATATTTTTACTCTTTACAATAAATGTTATAGGATTAAAAATGCGAATGAATCTAATTTTAAGCGTAGACATTCTAATATTCTTTAAAAGGTCGATTAACTGCCTTTTGAAGGTGAACCTCTTTTAAATACACCTTTTGACAATTTTAGGTGTTATATTTGATAAAATAAAATTCTTATTTAGAATCCATACATCAAAATTTTCTTTCTGTAAATTTTTCGTATCTTCCGATAAAGTTCATTTTTTAATGAATAGTGAAAATGTTGTATTTTAATTCAAAACCTCTTTTTAATCTAATATATTTATATGATTAGATTATCTTTTGAATTTGTTTTAAAGTGAAATTAGAATATATTTTTACAATTTAATCAAATAGTGGTCATTGGAATGAATTTCACATTGAAATTTGACTTAAACTAGTGTCAATCTTTTGATACATTTTGTTTCATAAAAACACACTATTTGTTCTGACAGCGGGAATTAATTATTAAATTAATTAATTAAACTTATATGTTTTGAATTTTTTAAAGTAGACATCATTTTTGAATTTGTAATATCATATATATCTTAGGGAGAATTTTGGGAAATTTTCTGAAAAACTTCAATTTTTGATGAATAGTGAAACCACTAATTGGTACTTATAAAAACTGATTTTCTGTTTAAATGAAATTTTGTCATCTTTGTGTTTTAAATTTCAAAAATCCGACATACATGTTTTTCATTAAGAAGTAAAATGTGGTTCAATGGGATTAAAATAATTTTTTGGTGAATAGTAACTTATTAAGTTTTTAATCGCGATTAGAGGTAATTAGTGTAGTTTAAGGTAAGAATAATGGTTTAATAAAATGAAATGACCTAGAAACATGTCTTAACCTTGTTGGATGAGTCATGTCCGACCATGAAAATCCATGTGTCAACTTGGGGACCCCATGGAGCCACATTGGTAGGAAAATGACATTAATATCTTTTTATTTAATGTTAAAGTAAAAGTGACACAAACATGAAATGTTTTACTAAAAAAAATTTTACATGATGTTATACAAGTAAGATTTTTTATTATAAATAGTCATTGGAAAGATAAAATGATTTCTTACGTCATAGTAGTTTTTTATAATTTTTAGACTTTAAATAAATTAAATTATTTATGACATCATGATGATGCATCAATTAACTCATTAATAAATGATTTAAATAAAATGAAATGATAATGTAAAATCTATGACCTACACAAGTCCAAAACCTATTGGATGGGTGGATTTCGAACTATTATCAGCTTATCCTCGAAACACATCAATGTGGGACCATTAATATCAAAAACTCATTCCAAAATAATGTAACATTTCTTTACTTTCCGAAAGTGCCCCTCCTCTCCTCTTATAAAAGGCCCCCACCTCTACCTACTTACCCACACTTCCATAGACATTGGCTCAGCTCAACCCTGCCCATATTGTCTCTACACATCTTTCTCTAACTCTTAGAAGCCTCACTTTGGTAATAAGTCTTCCCAAGGAAGCCTTTGAGCTCAAACCAAACGGGGTTACCCGATTTTAAGGTAATGTCTTCACTTGAGTCCTTTTGTTTTATTTTGCTTCTCCACCCCAATAAAATCTTTTTATTCATTTCTTTTGTAACAACAACAGTATCTTCAATATACTCGTATGTTTTTATGTTAAGGATTCTAGCTACAGTTACACACACCTACATCTAATGGTTAAAGAACATACTGTTTCTGTGGATGGCGAATCTCTGCCTCACGAAACGATGATTGTTCAACACTTATATAACACCTTCAAAGGTGGCAATTAAGATGACACTATATTTATATATTATATATAATATTTTTATGTTTTACTTAAGCTTGTGTATTATTCATTTGTGGCATACCTTTATGGTTTCCATTGTGGGTAAACCCGATAATTTCATTTTAGGAAGTGTGAACTACCGCCCCCTCAAAGTAATTTGATTCGTTAATGCCTTATGTGGGATGTATAATGGATGGATTTAAAGTTATTATATATGATGTATGTTACATATAAATGATGAATATAATTCTGTAATTAAAAAATACATACCTCTCATTTAGTTTTAATTCCATTAATATGACATAAATATGAAAGTAGCGTTCATGCGTACGTACGGCTTTCCATCTCCATGAACGGCGCATTTCATTTCTTACCTCTAAATGATTTTGTTATATTATAAATACATGTATATTCTGGATATATATGATATATATGATATCCAAATCATGAATATGTTTCTGGATATAATGAACCTTTTACCACACGAACAATATGTAATTGTAAGAAGTCCACTTTCGACTTAAGAACCAAATATCGACAAAACAATCATTATTAACGTAAATGATTACATAATGTTTATAACATGGAAATAAGTGATATGAAAGGAATAATGAACTTTAAAAAGGTTCTTAAGCAATTATAAATTTACTCAAGTTTATTATTCAGGAGATTAAAGAATGATCGAGTCAAGTTGGACCCAATGTAAGGGAACCTACCCCTCTCTTTCTTTTTAAGTACACTCTTTTATTTCATTCCTTTTAAGCTCATATTACTTATGATTGGGATGTTATTTTATATTACTCTTACTGTAATTTTTATGTTCATATGATGAGAGACCCTATTTTCTATCATCAATCCATTTTGAATGTTTTAAGTGGCGTTGTTAGGCTGCCGAGTTTTCGTAAGGGATTTTTCATCTCACTTTTATTCCCGTGAGATTTATGCTAAATTTGACACCATTTCCATTGAGTGGTGTATGTACTTACCATTATTATACTATTTTTGTAATATATATTAATTTATGGGTATTTACATTTTTATTGTATGACCCTTCTTCAATGGGTTGTACGTTTCGAAAGTTACCCAAGTCGGTAAGGGAACATTTCACCCTCCTATTTTTAAAAGACTTATTTTGTTATGTCTTTTAATTCACATACTATTATGTTGGGATATGTACTTATATATCCTTATTGATGTAAATTTTATTAACATGTGATGAGATACCCTTTTTATCTCTCATCATCTCATTTTCTGAATTTGGAAGTGACGTCGTTAGGCTGTCGAATTTTTGCAAAGGAACTTATTAACCCAATTTTGATTTTTTGGGATAAACTTTTACACATTGAATATGTCGTTATATGATTATGTGTAAATGTCCTCGGATTGTTTTACACTTAATACCCACTTATATTTTGTGTGTTCGTTTGTCACACATAATTATGTAACTGATTTATCCTTAATCCAAGGATATCGTCTTTCAATGGGACTTCGTCTCAATCTCCTTTCATTGAGGTATATTTTGTTTTATACACAACTATCTTTTATATGGTGTATAAACCCCTTTGACCTTTACGTTTATTCTAATGGAATCTTTTTTCTACTAAGCGTTTACTAAATTACAAAAAGGAATGTTTTTGTCATACGTATGGGGCCACAACGACTTCTCCACCGCCATGACCATTATTTCAGTTTCGGCTTCCTCTCCAAGACATACCTACTTTTTAAAAGAAAAATTAATACCATGTTTTACTTTTCATTTATTTTGATATTGAAAATGGTTTTCATAATTTTTTTATATCAATGTGTTGTATTGATATCTTGTTATTGAAAGGTGGAAATGTTATGTTTCCTTTATACATGTTTTATGTGATAAGATTATGTTATGGTTCTTGGGCATTGTTATGAAGACGGGTGGTTCCGTGATAAACTAAGGGTAGGTGAGCCCGATATAGCTCTCCAATGCATTGGGTAATGCGAAGGAGTGAAACGTTAAGGTTTCTCCGAAGAGATTTAGGGAATATACTGTGGTGGGTATTCCAAACGTAACCAAGAGGGTTACTCCCTACGTAAGAATGTTATGAATGCCTCAAGTTACCTTTTATGTATTATGATTTCTATGATTTATTCATGATTTGATGAGATATATTAAAGTACCTATGTTTTATGGGTAATGTACGATTTCATTCTTATGTATATATGACTAATGTTTATTTTCCATATTTTTATAACCCTTACTGAGCTTTTTATGATCATCCCATGTTTTTTTTGAAATGTTTTTCACAGGTCAAGGGAAAGGTACATGATATGATGATAGTGTCAAGGAAGTGTCAAGAAAGAATCCATGCTTTATTTTTTTAAATATGTTTCTGTTGATGGGAAAAAATTAATACTATCTTTTATGTAACCAATTTGTTTAAATGTGGAATGTAATGCATGTTTTATGATCTAATTCTCTAGAACTCTAAACCGGAAAAGATCTTCAATGTGTAATCTTGTAATAACTCAAGATTAAGTAAGGATTAAGGCTGGGGCCTTATAGAACATCATGTGGAACTACAATTACTGGTTTACTGAAGATTATCAGAGTCCTTTGCAATCTTTGGTACCTATACAGATCAATTTTCACTGCTCCACTCATGAATGCCCCTACAAAACCTCTATAGGATGACCAATCTGACATAGCCATGACACTACTGTTACACCCTGAGTTTTTATGAAAAATATTATTTTTAATTTTAATGATGTCTTGTGTTGTATGCTACACCTAAAGGAACTTTCACTACACGCATCCCTGACATGGCTTGCATTACACGCAATCACGACCTTCCACGATAGCGTGTGTTGTACGCAATATCGAGTTTCACTAAACAACGATATGTTATTTTTACTAGCCATTCTGAATAGAAATACCCACTTGTTAAAATTTTATAATTTTTATCTTTTTAAATGCACTTAATTTTCGGATTTGGAATATTGAAATTATCCTAGGGTGAATTTTTGGTATTTTTCAGAACACTTTCAATTTTTGATGAATAGTGAAAACACTGGGTTTCTATTTAAAAACTGACTTTTTATTTAAATAATTATTTATTTTATTTAAATTTATTTTAGGTAAAAATTGATACATAATACTTATATAAGTTCAATGTAATTTAATGGTGTCATTTTAAAAAAATTTAGATATATAAAAATATTATTGAACATTTCACCGCCTTTTACCCACCTCCTTGGAGAATTTGGAAATTCACATAAAACATAATTTTACTACTTCTGTGAGTGGAATTTCATAAATCTGAGAGACATTGATAATATCAAGAACTAAAATTCGGTTCGGTGAGATGGAAATAATTTTTGGTGAATAGTAACTTTTTACTTTTTTACCATAGTTAAAAGTAAATAGGGTAATTAAGGTTAAAAATGAAATTATTATTACCCTAACACATGAACTAATTCTATTGGATAAGTATAATTCGACCAAAAACAACCTTAGGAATAAAATATGACCATTTAGGTTCACTTGTTTTATATTAGGACATTTATTATTAATTTAATTAAATTAGGGTTAAAATAGTTAAAATCAATGTTTAATAACTAAATCATTTTTAATATAGGGTTATACATAAGATAAAATAGACTATAAATATTCATTATAAAGCTTTATAAAGCTAGATATATTTCATACATAATGGTATTTTATTTATAATTTTTAAAAATTAAATAATTTAATTTATTTCTGACACAATGATGATGCAGTAATTATCTAATTAATGAAATATTGACATAAATAATGTTATAAATACAAAAATAAATGTAATATGAGACTTTTTATGAATTAAAATAATTTTCACGGTTAATATGACATGTTAGTATTTATTTAGTTAAATTTTTTCGAACTAATCATTCTGTTATGAGTTCCCAAAAATCAAGTACCAAATAGTGTCAAAATTGATATAAAATAGTTTTTAAAACAAATATTATATTATTAATTGTTATTTTATTCCTAAAAATCAACAGTTCGGCCAAATGACTTATATGAGGTTATATATATTTTAATAATAAAAAACTTGGGGTTTGTTTGGCTTGTTATAGTAAGTTTATTAACCGTACAGTGTAAGAAAACAAGAAGACCCGGTAAAAGTAAAATTTTTTAACTTAAAGTTAAATCTAAATGATAAGGTTAAAATAGAAACATAAAATTATCTAAATTCTATTGGATGAGATTAATTATACCCATACCAACGTTATATTATAAATAAATCAATTTGGAGTATTAAAAATTGAATATGTATTAATAATAAAATAATATTTTTAGTCTTTCCAAAGGTGCCCCTCTCCTCCCTTATAAAAGGGCTCCTCTTCCCTCTTCTCCTCACACCACATTGAGCCTTCAATCTTGGCCAACCCCTGCCAATTTCACTTCTCCACCACCCTAAAAACATCCTAGTGGTCCTAGTCATATTCAAAGACCATTTTTAGTCCCCCAAAAGGAGGTTAAGAAGAGGTGCTTCAAATAAGAGGTAATGTTCGTTACCGATTCTTTCAACTTTATTTATTCTTCTACTTTTTCTTCTTTAGTTGTTTTGTTATTAAGTAAAAAAAATTTTATCACTCATATACTGATATTTTATTATATGTATGAAAAAAATCCTATTTCACCATCTATCCCTCCTACAGAAAATGAAATCACTATGCATGCCTACGTACAGAATACTGTCTCCATGCAATGGTGTAATCTATTTTCCACCACCACCTTACATGGATGGGTATAATGGTGTAAATAAATAACTATATATAGTTATTGTAAAATGATATTTATTCTGTAATATTATACAAACACTTTAATACAATTCCACGATCATGGGAATGATATCATCAATCATGCGTACGTACAGACTACCGTCTCCACGAACGCGATGAGATTCATTTTCAATGACTAACCATTAAAGAATGATTATAAAGTAAATATAATGAATAAGAATTAATTATATGACATAATGAAGATACTGGATTTATGTATACATATATATATATATATATATGTATGTTTCATCTACTTACATCCATTACAATCAATAAGGAAAAGAAAACATCATTCATGGATACGTACGGCCTACCGTCTCCATGAACGGTGTATATCATTTCATTTATCTATATAATATATATATACTGAATATATAATATATATATATCATGATTTACATTCTATAAGTAATTAAACCATGATATAATTAGTAATAATATCATGAACCACAAGTCCAAACATGTACGATAAATAAAATGTTTTTCCCAAAACGCTGCTTTAACATGAAATTTACAAAAGAACAGGTAATATAAAGTCATATGTGAACCATATATGATATCATAACAATGAATATGATTCTTTAATATGTCAATCACATTATTTAAATAATTATACAGGAGGTTCGGATACGTACAATGCATATCGAACCTAAGGTAAGGGATAACTTTTCCAATCTCGTTTTTATCCGAGATTGTTTATTCGTAAGTATTCACTGGGGTTATATTTATCATCCATGTTCCTATTTTATAAAAATAATTTCATGTATGTTTAAAGTCATTTTTACACATTTTTTACTTTTAATACATGGTATGTAAAGAATATTTCTTTTTTACGTTACGAGGTACTTTTTTTGACTTTTCCGGCAAAAGTACGAGAAGAATGTTTTTTAACTTATACAGTATGAACAGATTTTTACGATTTTATAAACACTTATTTTCATGAAGCTTCCTCCAAAATATTTAATGACCATTTTCAACAAAATATTTTTTTAAAAAAATTAAATATTGTTTTTTTGAAAAGAAATTGATTTTGAAGAAGAAAGGATATTTTCCTCAAGAATTCATTTCAAGTGTTTTACCAAAACCATTTTTCTATATAAGATGACATTATTTCATATGTGTATGTTTTAAGTATAATGTCTATATGATTTAAATGGTTTCAATTTTCTTATTATGAAATGATATCTATTTTTTATATGGATTATTGATGATGGGATGATGTTTATGAAACCCATTTTATTCTTTGGGTTATGATGAATGTTTTAAGTTTATTTTGATGCAGAAGTAAGAATGATTTCATTATGAGATGGGTGAGACCTATATCTCCCTCCAATGTATTGGGTAAATATTTCTATCTTATGAGATAGACATGGCTGTAATGTTAAGTTAATCCAGTTCAGTAATACAGGACTGGAACGAGGAGTGATCTCAATTCAGAAAGGGAGTTTGTCCACTAAGATGGTCTTGGCAGTAATGCCTTGGAAACTATGGAAATCATAACATGTGATAAATGGTTTCCACAATTACATGATTTATTCCCACAATATTTTATCATGGTTGATGTTCCATTATGATATATACCTTATTTACTTCCACGATTTATGTCTTTGCTCAAGATTTTGATGTTTAAATTTTATGTTCAAGTTACTGCTTTCAAATGTTTATGGATTGTTTTATGTTATCTATACATACCCTTAATAAGAATTTTCGCTCACCCTTTATATGTTTTCTTTTCACCAGGATATATAAAAATGATTTATGTAAGAAAATAAAAGGGGACGATCTTTATGGGAGAGGATGATTATCATTCACCACGATTAGAGGATTAAATTCCGAGTTTCCAAAGACACCAAACTATTACGGTCCTTGTGTGTCTGTGTTTTTTATGTATTAAGTATTCCAAAAAATTAATGTAATGTCTATGTACGTCAAGCTTTGGGTCTCTAAAGTTGGTATCAATGTCAAAGGAGGTATGAATAAATCCAATCATTGGGAACCCTCACATGTGAGCGTTTGACAAAGCATGGATCTCTGCCCATGGGATTCATGAGGAAATGGATGCCACTGGGGATGGTGGTGTGTCCCTCCCAGGTGGTGTAGCCGCCCATGGAGTGCCCTGATAGGTATCAATTATAGTCCACTGGAAGTAATTTCAGACCATTACAGTTGGTATTAGAGGATAGGTTTAGTCAACCATTGGAAACTAGGATGTGAAAACATTAGTGAGATCCCTAGAGATATTTCTAAGGTATGTCTAGAGATGTACCTAATGTAAAGTATAAGTATAGGTTATTGTCTTAGAATTATGGTAATTATCTTTGAATTTAACCTATGATGTTAGATATGGAAGGTAATCCACCGTTATTGTGTTGTTTTACCTAGCATGATTTTTGCCTCTCACACCATTCTTTTTGGGTTTTAGAAAATGGCTGGAAACCAGAAGATTCCTGATAATGGAGAATATGATGGAAAATGGAATGTTATTCTTCATGATCAAGAAAATAAAATGGGATTTTGAGGGTGAAATATAGTTATTATTCCTAATCAAAAATCTCATAATATGATCAATAATCTCAACTTCGGAATGTTTCTCAACTCAGATAATTAGAGAAAGATGGATTTTCATGATGATCATAGAGGTAAGAAAGTTAAATTTACCTCATGTAAATAATGTGGGAGGAGGCATCGGGGAGATTGTTTCAAAGGAACTAGAAGATGCTTTGGGTGTGGAAAAGAAGGACACAAAGCCAGTAAGTGAAAGGAAAAGGTTTAGTTAACACCATGGACAAGGATAATGGTATTGCTACGATATCAGTAATGATTAAATGTTTTAAATGTGGAATATATGGGCATTATGCAATCCAATGCCCTAAGGGAAAGTACCATGAAGAGAATCATCATGGTCATATGGGTAGTATTTTTGTGGATGATGATGAGGAGACTGCCAATGATATATGAGATGAAAGAAGTGTTGAAGCTTGTTCAATGGATTAAGATGGTAGTGGAATGATCGTATGTTTATCAAGAGTTATGTTGTATAGGTAATTTAATGGTACAATGGAATAAAGAAACATATAGGGATTGTTACACTATTGTTTTTCCTAAAGTATTTGAAAGAATATGTTGAATTTTACTGGTAACCATGAAAGTATATTCAGATATTTTTGGAAAGAAGATGATATGCACATAATGAATGGATAAGGAGGAAATAATATGTTTTATAGTATTCATGAGCTCATGATTGATATAAGGACTAAGTGATATCATGGATTGAGTATATATAATTTTTGGGATTTTTGTATGTGGAAAGAGTAAACTTTTGACAGCATTCATGTTTTACTAAGGTTCAATGGGTATTCAATTTTCAATAGAATACATGATTAAGGTAGTCACATGATTATAATGTGACTAACAAGATATATGAGGGACAAATGATGGTATTCAGGTGCTTTTTATATGACCATTTTAGTAATCGTTATTTTTATACTATGAGTTTGGAAAGAAGTATTTTGGATATGCCTAAAGATTGGAATGGATTATGTGGGACATCATATTTTATTGTTTAAGGATAGACCTTTTTTTATACTAGTATTATTTTAGAAAAAGGATAACCTGCAGGATGGGCGAAAACCCGTCGCGTCGGACAAGGTTGCGGGAATCGAACCAAAAACCGAAGTGCGACAGGCCTTTATCCCATACCATTGGCCTACAGGAAGTTCCCAGTTAGTATAAAAGTGTTTTAATTTATTAAGTGGTATGATATATGAAGTATAAGTCCATTTTAGGAACCATATATGATTAATCTCACTATAGATGGACTTATGTATTTTTGATAACTTTTTCTCTACCCTTTTGTTTCAGACAGATGGAATGACCCATCATTCTATCACATGATCTTATAACACATCACGAATGACAAATTCATATTCATTTCTTTAAGAGATGAAGTGAAAATTGTCCAAGGAACAACCAACGATGCGACTCTACCAAAATCAAGAATGTATTTCTTTTAATTCCAATATCTTCAACTTTAGGGAAATAATCTTGAAAACCAAAAATGTTGTCCTAGTGCCCTTATATCCGATGAATCAGATGATACCATAGATCATCACAAATCTATGGCTTTGTGATTGTGGGATTTTTCATAGCCATGTTCTCTACCACTCTCTATCAGAACATGATGGTTAGATTTCTCTTCCATATCCATATTTTCACCTCTGTGGAATCCCAGTGATTAGTTAATTTGGGTAAATGTTACATTTCATACTTTAGTTTTTAATGATTGGTTTTGGAATTCCATTTTACGATGTGGGGTTCTATTAAAGAAACATTCGATTAGTAAACCATTTATAACCCCGATGTATTTCAAGGGAGAAATTCATTTTAAGGGGGGTAGAATGTGACACCCCGAGATTTTATGAAAAATATTATTTTTAATTTTATTAATGTATTGTGTTGTATGATACAACAAAAGGAGCTTTCAATACATGCATCATTGACTTGGCTTGTATTACACGTAATCGCGACCTTCCACGATAGCGTGTGTTGTACGCAATACCGAGTTTCACTAAACAACGATATGTTATATAAACTAGCAGTTTTGAATAGTAATACCCACTTTTTAAAATTTTATAAATTTTATCTTTTTAAATGGACTTCATTTTTTGATTTGGAATATCGAAATTATCCTAGGCTTATTTTTTTGTATTTTTCTGAAAACATTCAATTTTGGATTAATAGTGAAATCACTGGGTTACTATTTAAAAACCGATTTTTTATTTAAATTATTATTTATTTTATTTAAATTTTTTTTAGGTAAAAATTGATACATAATACTTATATATGTACAATGTAATTTATTGGAGTCATTTTATAATAATTTTATATATAAAAAAATTATATTGACCTTTTCACTGTCTTTTACCCACCTCCTATGAGAATTTGGAAATTCACTTAAAACATAATTTTACCACTTCTGTGAGTGGAATTTCAAAAATATAAGAGACCCGGTAAATATCAAAGACTAAAATTTGGTTCAATGAGATGAAAAGAATTTTTGGTGAATAGTAACTTTTTACTTTTTTACCACGGTTTAAAGTAAATAGGGTAATTAAGGGTAAAAATGATATTATTATTACCCTAAAACATGTCCTAATTCTATTAGATAAGTTTAATTCGACCAAAAACAACCATTGGAATAAAATATGACAATTTAGGTCCACTAGTAATAGATTAGGACATTTATTATTAATTTATTTAAAGAAGGGTTAAAATAGATGAAATCAAAGTATAATAACTAAATCATTGTTAATATAGGGTTATAAATAAGATAAAATAGACTATAAATATTCATTAGAAAGATAAAATTATTTACTAAATAATCCTATTTTATTTATAATTTTTAGACATTAAATAATTTAACTTATTTATTACACAATGATGATGCAGTAATTATCTTATTAATTCAATATTGACATAATTGATGATATAAATACCCAAATAAATGTAATTTGAGAGTTTTTATGAATTATATTAATTATATAGGTTAATATGACATGTTATTATTGATTTAATTAACATTTTTTGAACTAATCATTCTGTTATGAGTTTCAAAAAAAACTAGTATCAAATAGTGTCAGATTTGACACAAAATAGATTTTAAAACATATATTATATTATTAATTGTTATTTTATTACTAAAAATCAATGTTTCGGCCAATTTACTTATATAAAGTTATATATATTAATAATAAAAAACTTGTGGTTTTTTGGGCTTGTTATAGTATGTTTATAAACCTTATAGTGTAACAAAATAAGAAGACCCGGTAAAAGTAAAATTATTTATCTTAAAGTTAAATCTAAATGATAAGGTTAAAATAGAAACCTAAACTTGTATAAATTCTATTGGATGAGATTATTTCGACCCATACCCACCTTATATTATAAATAAATCAATTTGGAGATATTAATAACAGAATATGACATTATAATTAAAAAAAATTGGGTTTTCCAATGGTTCCCCTCTCCTCCCTTATAAAGGGGAACCTCCTCCCTCTCTTACTCACACCACATTGAGCCTTCAAGATCAGAAAAATCCTACAAATTTCTCTTCTCCACATACCTAGAAATATCCTAGATGTCTTGTTATTCTTCAATTACCATTTATAGTGCCTTAAGAGGAGGTGAAGAAGAGGCGCTTCAAAGAAGAGGTAATGTCCGTTACCGATTCTTTCAATTTTATTTCTTCTTCTACTTCTTCTTCTTTAGGTATTTTATTATGAAGTAATAACTTTAGTATCACTTATATAATGATATGTTATTATATGTATGAAACAACCCTATTTCACCATCTATCCATCCTACAAAAAATGATATCACTGCGCGTGTGTACGTATGGAATACCGTCTCCACACCGTGGTTTAATCTATTTTCCACCACCACCTTACCTAGATGGGTATAATGGTGTAAATAAATAACTATATATGGTTATTGTAAAATGATATTGATTATGTAATATAATACATACACTTAAATAAAATTCCATGATCATGGAAATGATATCATCGCTCGTGCGTACGTACGGACTACCGTCTCCACAAACGCGATGAGATTCATTTTCCATGATTAATGATACAAGAATGATTATAAAATATATATAATGAATAATAATGAAATATATTAAATAATTAAGCTAATAGAATTATTTATAAATATATATATATAGGTATATTTCATCTACTTACTTCCATTCAAGTCAATAATGAAAAGAAAAAAGTGTTCATGCACTCGTACGACCTACCGTCTCCATGAACAGTGTATTTCATTTCATTTATCTGTATATTATATATATACCATATATATATATAATATATATATCATGATTTATATTTTTTAAGTAATTAAATCATTATATAAGTAGTAATAATATCAATAATAACAAGTCCAAACATGTATGATAAATAAAACAATTTTCCAAAAACGCTGCTTTAACGTGAAATTTACAAAAGAACAGGTAATATAATGTCATAAGTGAACCATATATGATATCATACCAATCAATATGATTCTTTAATAAGTAAATGAAATTATTTAAATCAATATACCAGAGTTTTAGATACGTACAAAGCATATCGGACCTATGTTAAGGGATAAGTTTTCCAATATCGTTTTTATCTGAGATTGTTTATTCGTAAGTATTCACTAGGGTTATATTTGTCATCCATGTTCCTGTTTTCTAAAAATGGTTTCATTTATATTTAAGGTCTTTTTTACCAATTTTTTTACATTTACTACATTGTATATAAGGAATATTTCTTTTTTTTACATTAAGAGGTACTTTTTCGACTTTTTTTTGGCAATAGTACGAGAAGAATGTTTTCTTAACTTATACAGTATGAACAGATTTTTACGGATTTATAAAGCCTTATTTTCATGAGGATTCCTACAAAATATTTCTTAAATATTTCCAAAAAAATCTCTTTCTTTTAAAATTTCCCGACGTTTTGTGAAAATAAATTGATTTTGAAGAAGAAAGGTTATTTTCTTCAAGAATTCATTTAAAGTGTTTTATCAAAACAATTTTTCTATCTAAGATGAAATTATTTCATATGTGTATGTTTAAAGGATAATGTCTCTATGATTTAAATGGTTTCACTTTTCTTATTATGAAATGATATCAATTTCTTTTATATGGATTATGAGATGATGGGATGATGTTTATGAAACCCATTTTATTCTTTGGGTTATGATGAATGTTTAAAGTTTATTTTGTGCCACATGTATTAATGATTTCATTATGAGATGGGTGAGACCTATATCTCCCCCCAATTCATTGGGTAATGATTTATATATCATGAGATGGACATGGCTGGAGCGGTATGATAATTTGGTTCAGTAATAGTGGACTGGAACGTGGAGTAAACTCGATTTAGAAAAGGACTTTGTCCACTAAGATGGTCTTTGCAGTAATTCCTTGGCTACTATGGAAATCATAACATGTGCTGGATGGTTTCCACAAATACATGTTTTATTCCCATTATATTTTATCATGGTTGATGTTCCATTATGATATATGCCTTACGTACTTCCATGATTTATGTCTTTGCTCAAGATTTTGATGTTTAAATTTCAAGTTCAAGTTTTTTGCCTCCAAATATTTATGGACTGTTTTATGTTCTCTATTATTACCCTTACTCAGCATTTGAACTCACCCTTTTTATGTTTTATTTTCCCCAGGATATAAAGAAAGGTTTTAAGTAAGAAAACAAAATGGGAAGACATTTATTGGAGATGTTGAATATATTCATCATGATTAGAAGATTAAATTCAGAGTTTCCAAAGACACTAAACTATTATGGTCCTTATGTGTCTGGGTTTTTTATGTATTAAGTATTCCACAAAAGTAATGTAATGTCTTTGTATTTCAGGCTTTGGGTCTCTACAGTTGGTATCAGAGGCAAAGAAGGAAGGAATGAATCCGATCCTTGGGAACTCTCACATGTGGGCGTTGGACAAAGCCTGGATCTCCGCCCAAGGGCTTCATGAGGAAATGGCTGCCACTAGGGATGGTGGTGTGTCCCGTCCAGTGGGTGTAGCTGCCCATGGAGTGCACTTATTGTTTTCAATTATATTCCACTGGAAGTAATTCGAGATCGTTACAACTACAATGTGAGGTGTGAATATTTTTTCTGTATGTGGCCTACCATTCCATGCTAATACTTCTATAATTGAGCTAGATCTTGTGATAGATTCAAATTCACCTGACTACTCATTCCACTAATGCGTTGGTGAAAAAAATTATAGGGATTCTTCGTTTCACTAGAATAAGAGTTCATAATATTTTTTTGTTGAAATATCTAGGACACTATTTAGGGCCTTTCTCAGGTTACCGTTCTTGTTGACTTACGAATTCATCATATATGGATAACTTATTAGAAAAAAAATTCACCTACAATCATATCTCATAGTTGAGATCATCCAAAAAATAGATCACCCTGGAGATCTTGTATGTAACCAATTATGGTTCATGGAACTATCGATTAGAGAAACGTTTAGTGTAATAAAACAATGACATTCCATCATATATTATATGAATTAACTCATGATCCTTCTCATCCATAAAATTCTCATAAATAAATGCATCATTAGAATTTTATATAATTCATTATAAGTTATATCATCATTATTCCCAACATGCCATATAATTTCCCATTATTTCATGGATCATCAATGATGTATATAAGAAATTTTATTCACCATCAAATCTACTAGTTTCTCATGATGGATTAATATCCTATTGAATTACTTATTCCATATGTTGTATTGATGGGTCCCTCCACACATAGTAAACGTAGGTGTATTCTACAACAAGAAATCAATCGTTATCACATACATTGAAGGAACAATGTGAAAAATCTCTCATTTCATGGTTATTATGACACTTAATAATGCATAACAAAGATGATATTCCATATATTCTTCAAGGACTATAATATCTTCTGCATAAAATTCAATAGGAGAATACTTATTTTTAATTTCATAAAAATAAACTCAATTATGAAGAGGTGGAATTTAATCGACTATAAAAACACACTCTATATAGCACTAGATACAAAAACAATGTTAACCTCAATACATGACAAAAAAAGGGAACCAATAACTTCTAGTCTGTATAATCATGTCATTCTTGTGATTTAACATAACATTATAAGTAATTTATTTAATTTATATGATATATTAGGTATATTATATATTATTAGAATATGAATTTATATATCACATGGAATTAAATAGGTCCATATCATTAATAATGGTTTTCAATTTTTATCCCATGGTACCTATTATGAGGCATGAATACTAAGCACTCCCCATACCGATCCATAAGCATAAGACTAATGAAAGAAATGTATCATGCAATAATTACATCACACATAATTTGAATCACTAATAGTGAAATAAAAATAAATATAACAAGAAAATAACATTAATATAAATCATACCCTAGGTACACATATTTTCCCACATATATGGGTTAGATAATCCCATACACAACTCATTACAATATCCTAACACATCCTAGAATCCTTTCTACCTTCCCTAAATATTAAAGAATTACAAAATAATCATGTTTTCCTCTAATAGTAATTTCTAACATTTCTCAATATGACACTCTCTCATGTCGTTGAAGCATGTTATTTAAGAGACATCAAGCGCAACTCACTATAAGCCATAGGCTACCGAATAGAAGCAAGATTATGATAAACATAGGGGAGACTGTACTAGTTGGTTACAAAGTAAGAACACATTATAATAGTCTGAAAATAATTATAAATAAATATTTTTGTGTGGAAAATAACTGATAAAACAAAATACATCAGAAAACCATTGAATAAAATACTTCTAAAATGTAAAATTAATAAAAATGAAAATGTAATTACAATTTGGAATGTAACTATAATTCATTTTATAAGTAAAAAAATGATATTTAACTCAAAATAGCATGATCCGAAAACCCATGTCATACCTAACTCCAAACTCATTCCCTTCAAGAAAGAAACAATCAACAGAAAATTATTTGTCCCTTGTCAAATCCTATAACCACTCAGTTTACTCGAGTACCAAAAATCATCCTAAGTTGGGTGTGAAGATAACATAGTAGGCTAACACCACATTGTATGAACATAACGAGTCTGATAGTAATCATATGAAATAGTGAAATAAACATGTCTGTTAATTAATTGAATAATTAAATTTATAACACATCAACATGTTTTGAAACCATTCAAGAATATCTCGGATCATGTCTCTATCCATGCAAACAAAAACCACATATAAACTGTCTAATATAACATCCATGGAACCAAGTTTTTATTCATATATTAAGGTATATCAATCATTCAAACCACAACCATATATCAATGGTATATATCACACAAAACTGGGTCGATCCCGTTTTGTTATAATTTATCAATCAATCAATGCTGATCCTGGTGTATAAGAATTTCATCATGTGTCATGGAATGATTAGTATATAAGAATTTTAGAAATTCCCAGGTCCTATACCAATATATGAACATAACTGTATTATTCAAGGAATATAATGGTGTATAATAAATTTCTAATTTTTCACCGGATAAACACGTCTATATACTAATTTTAACATGTCTCCATGAATATTCCAGTATATAAGAATTTCAAAAAGTAAATAGGGAAAACTATCTATATAAATTATACAGCAATCCAATTAGGTCAATGTCCCATATAATTATTACATCAAGGAGAATAAAACTAATGACATACCAATTAGGATATGTCTATATCACATCATAAGTATCAATGGTTGGTTAAGAAAATTTATTTATCTTTCAATAAATCATTTCTCTTATCATTTGTTCCTTACCAAAATCATTCCATTCACCTGAATAACCTATTTAACCCTTGTTGATTATATACAATAAGTCACACAAAACCCATATCATTCTAAAAACACTTCCTGTCGATGAAAAATTCATTTATAATCAATGGACCAGTCACACGAATGGTAGACAAAATTTAGGTCAATTACAAATTGGATTCAATAGAATTCATATGAATAATAAAAATAAATATTTAATTAATTCTGGAATATAATATTTTGAAAGAAATTTAATTATTAAAATAAATTCATTTTAATTGAATATTGGGATATATTTAAGACCTTGTACCTTTATCCGAGGATCAGCCAATGCATACAACATGAGTCACTACAAGAACAGAGGCATAAATGACCACGAGGAGGGATGTATGTTTAGTTTTTTGATACAGAAATCCCATAATGAAGATAATAAATCAAAAATTGCATTGAAGATTCCCTAGGGTCATTAAAATTATTCATTATACATGGTCAAAATAAAATATACCAAACATCACTATTTTAAACAACTTATCAAGAAATTACACATCTTCAGAATCTGTTACACATTGGGTAATTATTTTTTTAGGGATACATTGAAAAAATTATTAGCCAAGTATCATATTTAACCATTCCCTACATTTACATGGAACGATTTGTTTAATGATGTGTAACCACATCATTCCCTATAATGGATTCATGACATTTCAATAAGTAGTTAAACATCATACAACATGTACACAACTTTTTATCACCTAGAAGATGGTTTGGAGCACAATATCTACATAAGGACACAAACTAATTCTAAATAATTCCAAATCATGGGAAAACCCACATAAGAAAATTTAACACTTCTGCACCGAAACAATATAATTCATAAAAAATCATATATCCCTAAAAAATATTTCATTTTCCCTTATAATGGATTTTTAACTCTGAACAAGACTAGACCAACAAGGTCATATAAAATACTCAAAGAGTTATTTACCATGAATATGATGAGATCATACATGGGATTAAATTGATTTAATTATATTAAACCTTTTATATGAATTATAAAGATATATATATTATGATGAAATTTTTCTTAATTATAGGTATAATTTATTACATTATCCACATCTATAAATTTCACCATTGAAACATCAATTCATATCTTTAGTTGAAGAATACTGAGGGTACATTTGTATCATTACATACAAAATTTCCTATGTTTCCTCAATGTAATTATTATTTTACGTATGAACTTTGAAAAGATGAGTTGTCATATTATGTTGATCATTTTCACTATGATACAATAACTTAATCAGAACCTCCACATAATAGTTATCATTCATTAATAATAATATAAATTTAGTTAGTATATATAGGTTATGGGGTATCTATATCCATAATTTAGATATATAACATAATATTTACTAATGATGTATTTTGTGGTTATATTTGTAAATAGTTCATTTTTTACAAGATCTATAATTTCAATAAGAAAATATATATATGATATGGATTTACCTTCTTCATAATCCCCATGCCTTTTTATGTTAACATATATCAAATATTAATATAAATATAATATTAAACTCTATGTCCCATATAATATACTGTATATACTTATTTTTTATTTTTCTAATGTGTTGCTGAATATGTTGGATTGTCCCTTAGCATTACTCAACATGTTCATATCCCAAAATAATATTCTCTCAAATTTCATGAAACTTATTTACAGTTCCATATTGTTTCCATATATGGCTCAATAAATATCTATTTTAATTTTTATACGGAAACTATTATTTCAAGTAATCTCAAACAAAAGAAGATATAGATTACAACTAGAATTTATGTACATAGAGAGAGTTAAAAAAATATTAAATAATATAATTAGACATAACATATTTTTTTATATAAGTGTAATATAATAGGGTAATGATGAATTTTTTTTATTGGAATATGATATACTGCTGTGAATTTTTTTTATAACATCATATGTTCGTCATACAAAATTAATAGTGGTGTTCTATTCCGTGTCTCTATTTATCAAATTTATATATTGGAAGGGTGATTGAGAATTATTTATTATAAAATAGTGATGATGTGGAAAAAAATTAAATGAAAATTCATGAATCCCCTCAATTTATTATTTTCAAAATGTATTTTTTGTTATGGATAAAATATAGGGGTTTTTTCTCCATATTCCATGATAGTGTGTGTAATTCATTCATTTTCCCATTGGAAATTTCAATCATTCCTTATTTTTATATAATACTAATAATTTTAATGTTATTCATCAATATAATTCATCATATTTTCCTATGATCTATTCACATATTGATCAATTTAATTTAATCTAATCCATGGGTGGAGAGAGATTAAAAAGATATGAGAATTACCTAATTTCTCCTTCTGTAACATAGGCATTGCTGGTATACACAATCATGTTTCAAATTCAATAACTCAACCATAACCAATGTTGAACACTAATACATTAATATTTATTATTTATTCCACCTTAATACAAATATCCAAATATTCCCATTAATATTCCTTATTTTTCTCTATGTTCAATAATAATGAAATCATTTGGAATAGGTTGTATATATTACATTTTTTAATGATTTCTATATTCATAAATGTCATGTCTATGGAGATTGGATTACATTTAATCCTAATCATCAATAATAGTGTATGAACTCATTAACATAAATAATCAACCACATAATTATCTGTTATTACATTATTAATGGATTGAGTAGTCAAATAATATTATCATCTAAAAAAATAATTTTTTGATCATGATTAGTTAATTCTATTGTAATATATACTGTAAACTATTTTGTTTAGAATATAAGTCAAACATCTATTTATATGAATTATTCCTCAAAACCATCATTTAAATGATTGTTGAAACATATTTCCAATATTTTATTTGTTTATATTTTTCATGATAATGTATGTATAATTTTTCCATGGCTCTCACATAATCATGTTATATTTTTATACAACCAAATCCATTGAATACAGAATTTATTTATATCATAAATCATTTTCCAATTAAGTATCGTGTTAGTGAAATTAATATAAATATCCTCCTCATATACAATCTAAAAATACATGAATATTAAATGTAAAAACACTACTTATTTCCAAGATAAATTGGAAAATGGGTTTGAAAATTTTAAAAATTACCTCATATACATTGATTAATATCAAACTGATATGTATAAGTAATGAATATTTGACACCAAATGTGTTCCTAAATATTCTTAAATCACCGTTATCATAAATGGATTTATATAAAAATCATTATTTATTAAAATATCATAATAATGTTCTTTTCTCTATATTCAAGTAACATTTACTCCTGAATTTATAGAAATTAACCATTTTCATTGTATGTTCCAAAATATTCAAACTATCCACATAATTTTTATTTTTTTTATATGATAATATCATCTGAAAATATCACCTCAATGATTTTGGGTAATATAAATATAATATATTCACAAAGTCTATAAATATATATGGATCATTAGTGTGTATAAATGTAATCATAATGAACTCATAGTGGCCATACCATCCACAAAATTTACATTTTCAAATATGTACAAATTTAAAATTTGATTTGGTGACATACAAATAAATAGTCAAAATTAATCAATTAATGAAGAAAAATGATTTGTTCAAAATGATATTAATATATAATTGGTAATACCATTTCATTATCATGTCTTTTTCTTGACTCAATAATCATTTCAGGGACACAATGAATTATCTATTTTCAATAGGCATGCCTAAATAAATTCCTGCTGAAGAACATGGAATTATAAAAACACTGTCAGTATTGAATTATAGGTCATTATAAATATATTATTTCTTATCCGTATTCATTTGATTGGGAATCATTGATATTGATGGTTCACATGATATAAGAAATATTGAGAAAAATATCTTATTAACAATAAATAAAGGAATTAAACTCTTTAGGGAATACATGAAATAATACATTATATTGGTCATATATATTATGATAATAATTTCATTAATATAAATCATATTATCCTTGTTTGTTTCCCCATGAGTAAATAATATCATGCATTGAAAAGGTGATTATAGTAATAAACTCATAATTCTTATTAGATTTGTATTTATTTACTAGAATGTTTATGACATGGAATATGATTTCCATTTCTTATATGTTATTATTTTTTCGATATAAATACAAATAGTTAACTTTTATTATATCAAATCACTATATAAAATGGATTAAAAAATATTTATTATAAGATTCATTAAATAAATTCATATTTAAGGATAATTATACAGTTATGATGCACTGATCTCACCACTCGTTTTCCCCAATAACCTATATCCCATATCTCAACGATATGTGAGAATATTTATTTTTCCAAATTTATGATATAAAATAATTCATAAAACAAAATCAAAATTGGACATTTAGTATTATTGATATAATAGAGTTTTCGCCTATCAACACTCTAGTTTCATATTCTACATTATTAGTAGTGATTATATAATCTCAACATTTTTAAATAGAATTAAATGTTATTATTTTCAATTACACACATTGGCCACTATATCATTTTATTGATATGAGTATTTTTCATGTTTTTTATAGTTGAATTACATGACCATAAATGTAGTATTGGTTAAAACATTCTTGCTTCTATAATATTTAATATATTAATTATATTTCATTATAAGGTTTTAGATGTATTTCCATATTTTATACACATGAATAATTTCCTCATTCCTTTGAGTGTGTTAAGTGGGTGATCCATCCATTTTCATTCATACATGAAATGTTCAATATTCTTCCCTCAGTAAGATTCATTAGTGGTTCCTCCATAATTAAACTCTATTATTATGTTCTTATTTATAATTTTAATAGACCATTATGATTCAAAAATATCTATATCAAATTTGGGGAAAATCATAATTTAGTTTTTATTGATTTTAGTTTTATAAATAGTAAAATATTTTTAAATATTTTATATTATTCTACAAAAGAAATAGAATAATATTATTTCAAAGTAAAAGAAAAAAGCTAGAGGGATATAATGAATGACATTTGGTGTTATCCCAAAAATTAATCATTAATTCATCATACAATTTCACAATTCTATCAAACATTATATATATTATTGAGGTTCCCATATAATCATTGAAGGAATTTTCTTTGTCAGCAACCTTTAATGATATTTTTTAATGAGATTTATTTTATGAATATTAATGTTTATTGGAGGTGTGTAGATATATTTTAATGTCGGTTATGTTATTTACAAAAAAAATTTGGAATATTGATGTTGTAAAAAATATAAGAAATAATGTAATTTTATACCTTGATGCTATACCACTATCTTGGATGTTATAAGAATACATAGTAGGAATTTGCTGATGTCAAAATGAAGAGTTTAAAAGGGCAACCAATCTTAGAAGGTATAAGTGTAACATCCCTGGTAAATACATAATATTAAATTCTAATGTTTATCAATATTTTTGAATAAAATGTTAATACTACTTTAAAGGGAATGATATGCTCGATGACGTACCCAATACGCAACAACGAGTTTCTTTGAAATATTATGTTACAAACTAATAATATAATAATATTATAATAGATAACGCCTAGCCGTTTTATTGGAGTGAATGAACATAACTGACTAAAATATGATTATATATGTTTGTAAAATATTTTTACTTTTTACCATAAATGTTTTGGATTAAAAATGTGAATGAATCCAATTTTAAGTATAAGCATTCTAATATTGTTTAAAGGGTCGATTAACCACCTTTTAATGGAAGAACTCTTTTAAATAAACTTTTTGACAATTTTATGTGTTATATTTTACAAAATAAAAGTCTTATTTAGAATCGGGACATCAAAATTTACTTTGTGTAAATTTTTTTTTTCCGATAAAGTTCATTTTTAATGAATAGTGAAAAATGTTGAATTCTAATTCAAAACCTCTTTTTAATCTAATTTATTTATATTATTAGATTAACTTTTGAATTGGTTTTAAAGTTAAATTAGAATATATATTTTCCATTTAATCCAATAGTGGTCATTGGAATTAATTTCACTTTGAAATTCGACTTAAACTAGTGTCAATCTTTTGATATATATTGTTTCATAAAAAACACGCTATTTGTTCTGACAGCGGAAGTTAATTATTAAATTAATTAGTGTAACTTTTATGTTTTTAATTTTGTAAAATATACATCATTTTTAAATTTGGAATATCAAATATTGTTTAGGGTGAATTTTTGGTATTTTTTTGAAATGCTTGAATTTTTGATGAATAGTGAAACCACTAAGTGGTACTTAAAAAACTGATTTTTTGTTTAAATGAAATTTTATTACCTATGTGTTTTGAATTTCAAAAATCCAACATATAGGGTTTTAATTAGGATGTAAAATTTTGTTCAATGGGATTAAAATAAATTTTTTGGTGATTAGTAACTTTTATGTTTTTAATCGTGATTAGAGGTAATTAGTGTAATTTAAGGTAAAAATAATGTTTTAATATTATTAAATGACCCTGACACTTGTCATAACCCTATTGGATGAGTCATGGCCGACCAGGACAACCCATGGGTCGATTTTTGGGACACCATGGCACCACATGGGTATGATAATGACATGAATGCCTTTAATTTAATGTAAAAGTAAAAATGACACAAACATGTATTGTTTTACTAAAATAATTTTTATATTGGGTTATACAAGTCAGATATTTAACTATAAATAATAAGTATAAAGATAAAAAGATTTACTACATCATACTATTTGTTTTATAATTTTTAGACATTAAGAAAATTAAATTATTTATGACATCATGATGATGCAGTGGTTACCTAATTATTTAACGATTTAAATAAAATGAATAGATAATGTAAAATCTAAGACCAAAAAATGTCAAAAACCTATTGGATGGGTGGATTTAGAACTCTTATGACCTTATCCTAGAAATACATCAATGTGGGACCTTTAAAATCCGAAACACATTTGAAAATAAAGTAACATTTTATACCTTTCCAAGAGTGCCCCTTCTCTCCTCATATAATAGGCTCCCACCTCTACCTTCTTACCCACACCTCTAAAGCCTTTGGCTCGGCCAATATATGATCATTTTGTCTATCCACATCCATATCCACATCCTAGAAGCATAACCGTTGGGATAATTATCTTCATGAAACCCTTTTGGTTCAAACCAAGAGGAGTTACCCGATTTTAAGGTAATGTCTTCACTTGTGTTCTTTTGTATCATTTTGCTTCTCCAACCCCCTAAACTCTTTTTATTAATTTATTTTGTAAATAATCCTGTATCTTAAATATACTAGTATGTTTTTATAATAATTATTCGAGCTACACCTACACACACCTACATCTAATGGTTAAAGAACAAACTGTTTCTGTGGATGGTGAATTTCTGCCTCACGAAACGATGATTGTTCAATATTCTTTTAACACCTTCAATGGTGGCCATTAACATGTAAATATATTTATATATGATATGTGATATGTAAATTTTTTTCTTAATCTTATTTATTTTTCATTTATGGCAAACCTTTATGGTTTCCATTATGGGTAAATGTGATATCTTCATTTTAGGAAGTGCGGACTACCGCCCCCTCAAAGTGATTTGATTCGTTAATACCATATGTGGTATGTATAAATAATAGATTTAATGATATTATATATGATACCATACTTTAATTATAATACCCTTATATATCATTATTTTTTAATTACATTAAATATGAAATAGAAATGGAAATAGCATTCATGCGTGCGTACGGCTTACCGTCTCCATGAACGGTGCATTTCATTTCTTACCTCTAAATGTTAAGTAATATTATAAATGAATGTATATAAGGGATATATATTATATATATTATATCAACATAATTAATGTAATTGTGGATATAATGGATATTTTACCCCATGAACAAACTTGTAATTATAAAGAGTTTATTTTTGACTCAAGTAGTAATGATTGAAAAAATGACCATTATTAACTTATTTAATTACATAGTGTTCATAACATGGTAATAAGTGATATAAAATGAATAATTAAATTGAAAAAGGTTCTTAATCAAGTAGAAATTAAGTCAAGTATATTATTCAGGAGGTTATAGAATGATCGAGTCAAGTCGGACACGAGGTAAGGGATCCTACCCCTCTCTTTCTTTTTAAGTATACTCTTTTCTGTCATTCCTTTAAAGCTCTCCTTTCTAATGATTGGGATGTTATTTTATATTACTATTACTTTAATTTTTATTTTCATATGATGACACACCCTATTTTCTCTCATAAATCCATTTTGGATGTTTTCAGTGGCGCCGTTAGGCTGCCGAATTTTCGTAAGAGATCCAACCTCTCTCTTTCTTTTTAAGTACTTTCCTTTATGGCACTTCATTTAAGCTCCCCATTTTTATGTTGGGGGGATGTTATTTTATATTCATTTTTCTGTAAATTTTATTTTAATATGATTAGAGACCCTATTTGATCTCATCAATCCATTTTTGGAAGTTTTATGTGGCGCCGTTAAGCTGCTGATTTTTCGAAAGGGATTTTTCATCTCACTATTATTCCTGTGAGATTTATGCTACATTTTCCACCATTTCCTTTTAGTGGTATATGTACTGCCCATTATTCTTCTATTTCTGTAATATAATTTCTCTTACAAGTATTTACATCAATTTTGTATTTTCCTTCATTCATTGGGAGTATGTTTCGAATGATACCCAAGTCGGCAAGGGAACCTTTCACCCTCCTCTTTTTAAAAGACTTATTTTGTTGGGTCTTTTAATTTACATATTTTAATGTTGGGGTATGTTATTATATATCCTTATTGATGTAAATTTTATGTCCAAGTTATGAGATACCCTTTTAATCTTTTATCAACTCATTTCCTGAAGTTGGATGTGACGTCGTTAGGCTCTCGACTTTTTACCAAGGGAACTTCTTAACCCAATTTCGATTTCTTTGGGTTCAACTTGTAGTTATTGAATTTGTCATCCTTCGAATATGTTTGAATGAAATATGATTGTTTTACACTTAATAACCACTTATATTGTGTGTATATATATTTTTGACACATAATTATGAGATTGATTTATCCTTAATTTAATTATACCTTCATTATAAGGGATTTCATCTCATTTTACATTTATATTAAGACTTCATTGTTGTTATGAACCAATTCACTATTATATGGTGTATATACTATCATTTAGAATATTATATCATTAATCCATTTATAATCATGATATAATAAAGTTCTGATTAAATGTTATTCCTCAATTATTGTCATCAAATATCACTCATTTTTTTAAAAACCCTTTAAATAAAATATCGTTTTACATGTTTTAATGATTTATAATTATAAATATTTCTCATTAATATCTATGTTTTCAAAATGGTTTTAAGTATTTATTTATATGGATATTAATTTTTTAAAATGATAAAATCTTCAATGTGGTATGGGACACTTTGATTCAAAAATATCTTTATTAAATGTTTTAAATGGTTTTGAAAATGGTTTTTAGAATTGATTCATTATTTCAATATCTTAAAATGTTTTATTGTTATTACAATGTGGGAATGTTATCTTTCCGTTGTGCTTAAGTTATGTTCTATGATTATGTTATGGTTCTTGGGCATTGTATATGAATATGAGTGGTTCCGTGATAAACTAAGGGCGGTTGAGCCTGATATAGCTCTCCAATGCATTGGGTAATGCGAAGGGGTTAAACGCTAAGGTTTCTCCGAAAGGATTTAGGAAATATATATTGTGATGGGTATTCTAAACATAACCATTAGGGTTACTCCCTATGTAAGAATTTTATGAATGCCTCAAGTTACCTTTATGTCTTATGATTTCTATGAGTTATTTGTAAATCATATGATTTCATGAGGTATGTTAAATTTCATTTTCTTTATGAGTAAAGTATGATTTCATTGGTTCTTATGTATACATGGACTACTATTTTCTTTCCATATTGGTATAACCCTTACTGAGATTTGTTTTTCTCATCCCGTGTTTTTTTGAAATCTTTTTCACAGGACATAAAGTTGAATAGGGTCTGGGATGGGATCCAAGAAATGTCAGGATGTCTAAAACAAGGAACTAGACACGACTCTTTTGTTCAAGAGTTTTTATTTTTGTGAAAAAATGGAAGCTGTGTAGATGTGTCTACTTTGTAACCTTTGAGTTGTTATAGTTATGGCCTAATTCTCTAATTCTCTAAAACTGAAAAGATCCTCAATGTTAATTATTAATTTAATTCAATAATAAGTAATGTTTAAGGCCGAGTCCTTATAGTTGGTATTAGAGGACGGTTTAGATAACATTAGAGGTTAGAGTGTTAGGTGACAAGTTATGTATATCCAAAATGGTTATTATATTAGATATAGTCATTGTTATTTTTGAAGGTTAAAATGAGTTTGAGATAACTTGGATAAGTATATATTAGTGTTTACCTTCCTCTTTAGTACATAATGATTTTTTGGATATACTCACACTGACATTTTTGGTTTTAGTAAATGGATGGATCTAGCAGGCACCCAAGTGACAATGGATTTGAAGGAAACTGTGGTGGTTCGTTGATTAAGAGACTGGATGAAATGGGGGATTCAATGAGAAATATTGTGGTTATTCTAAACCAACCATCAAGAGTCATGATGAACCACTTGAACCTTATTGAGTTCTCTAATACATCATTTAATAGAGAACCAACTTGACATGGATGTTCAGGTAATAATAATAAAGGTAACCATCCGGGTTTATATGATCCTTACTTTTGAGGTAATTATGGGTTACTATATGTTGTGATGGAATATGAACGACATGAGATAATATTGAGGTTAAATTATTTTATGGTTATTTTTGAAGATTTTATCTCGTTTTTGGTAATGTTTTTTGAATTATATATTTTTGGAAAAAGGACAACACGTAGACCGTGTGACAACCTGTCGCGTCGGACAAGGCTGCGGGAATCAAACCCACTACCAAAGTGCAACTGATATTTACCACCCACCACTGGAATACATGAAGTCCCTGGTTATTTTAAATGGTTCTTTTTAGTTAGATGATTTTATGAATTAAGAGTATGTTTATTTTGGGTTATCAATGGAAACGATTAGCATATCATGGAGGATATGTGATTAGGTTAATTAATTTTCAGTATGAGACTGTAAGAGTAACTGATGTTATTTTGGAGAAAAAAGTTAAGATTTATCATAGGAGACTATGTGATTAAATCCTTCATATATTTGGGTTTCAATCATAGTTTGGTTTACTTTGAAGAATTTTATGGATAGATGTTTATTGAATGGACTTTGTTGAACTTTGGATATTGTTTGACAAATTTTGGAGATTAAGAAAATATTTTTTTATAAAGGATTATCCTTTTTGGGTATTATCTAATCCCATACTAACCTTTTTGGATTTAGTTTTGGTTAAGGTCTAAAGACATGGGAAGTATATAGTTCTCTTTTGGGGAATAGTTTATTTTCTAGAAGATGATTATAGTACTCTTAATGCGAACAAGTCTTCCTAAATACTCGTCTTTTGGAGAAAATATGAGTTTGGTTAAGGAATATAGTAAAAGTTGAATGTATACTTGACAAGAAAGTATGTTTTATTATGATTTCATTAATCTCAAAAATAAATTCCTCAATTAAGAGTTTCTTAAAACAAAAATGTTGTCTGTTAAATTTTCCTACTGGGGAATCGAATACCGTTTAACCCATCACAAGTTTGTGATTTTCATGTGGTTAACATTCTCCTAGTCATGTTTACTATCACTCTCCATTAGAACATGACCCTTTGTTTTTTACTCCATATCCATATTTTCATACATGGAATCCTAGTATGGGTTAACTCGGGTGACCGTTTTACTTCTCTCCCATTATTTTAAAGTGATAATTTTACTGACTCTTGTTCCGATGTGGGACTTTCAACTAAGTTTCCAAGCCCAATTTTGAAATTGTGAGGACACAATTCCCAAATGGGGGAAAGGATGTAACATCCCTGGTAAATAAATAATATTAAATTCTAATGTTTATCAATATTTGTGAATAAAATGTTAATACTACTTTAAAGGTAATGCTATGCTCGATGGAGTAGCCAATACACAACAACGAGTTTCTTTGAAATCTTACATTGCACACTAATTATATAATAATATTATAATAGTTAACGCCTAGCCATTGTAATGGAGGTAATGAACAGAACTGACTACAATATGATTATATATGTTTTTCAAATATTTTTACTTTTTACAATTAATGTTAGAGGATTAAAAATGTGAATGAATCAAATTTTAAGCATAAAAATTCTAATATTATTTAAAGGGTCAATTAACCACCTTTTGATAGCGAACCTCTTTTAAATCCAATTTTTTATAATTTTATGTGTTATATTTGAAAAATAAAATTCTTCTTTAGAATCGGGACATCAAAATTTACTTTGTGTAAATTTTTGGTATTTTTTCGATAAAGTTATTTTTTAATGAATAGTGAAAAATGTTGTATTTTAATTCAAAACCTCTTTTTAATCTAATTTATTTATATGATTAGATTATCCATTGAATTGGTTTTAAAGTGAAATTATAATATATTTTTACCATTTAATCCAATAGTGGTCTTTGGAATTAATTTCACTTTGAAATTGGACTTAAACTAGTGTCAATCTTTTGATATATATTGTTTCATAAAAATACGCTATTTGTTCTGATAGTGGGAAATATTTATTAAATTAATTAAATTAAATTATATGTTTTTTATTTTTTAAAATAGACATCATTTTTGAATTATGAATATCAAATATATCTTAGGTTGAATTTTTGGTATTTTTCTGAAAAACTTGAATTTTTGATGAATAGTGAAACCACTAACTGGTACTTAAAAAACTGATTTTTTTTGTATGAAATTATAACACCTCTGTGTTTTTAATTTAAAAAATCCTACATACATGGTTTTCATTAGAAAGTATAATTTGTTTCAATGGGAATAAAATAAATTTTTTTGTTGAGTAGTAACTTTTATGTTTTTAATCACGATTAGAGGTAATTAGTGTAATTTAAGGTATAAATAATGTTTTAATAGTATCAAATGACCTTGAAACTTGTCCTAACACTATTTGATGAGTAATGGCCGACCAAAAAAACCCATGGGTCTATTTTCGGGACCCCATGGAGCCACTTGGGTAAGATAGTGAAATAAATTCCTTTTATTTAAAGTGAAAGTAAAAATGACACAAACATGTATTATTTTACTAAAATAATTTTTACACGGGGATATACAAGTCAGATTTTTGACTATAAATTGTCATTGGAAAGATAAAAAGATTTCCTACATTTTTGTATTTGATTTATAATTTTTATACATTAAATAAATTAAATTATTTATGACATGATGATGATGCAGCGATTACCTCATTATTTAATGATTAAAATAAAATGAAAAGATAATGTAAAATATAACACCTAATCATGTCAAAAACCTATTGTATGGGTGGATTTATAACTTGTATCACCATATCCTCGAAATAAATCAATTTATTCCCTTTTAAATACGAAACACATTTGATAATAAAGTAACATTTTATACCTTCCCAAGAGTGCCCCTCCTCTCCTCTTATAAAAGTCTCCCAACTCTACCTCCTTACTCACACCTCTAAAGCCTTTGGATCGGCCAATATCTGATCCTTTTGTCTCTCCAAATCCTTCTCCTCATCCTAGAATCCTCAACTTTGGCAGAATTCTCTTCATAAGAAACCTTTTGGTTCAAACCAAGAGGAGTTACCCGATTTTAAGGTAATGTCTTCACTTGTATTCTTTTGTTTCATTTTGCTTCTCCAACCCCCTAAAATCATTTTATTCATTTCTTTTGTAACAAATATAGTATATTAAATATATTACGATGTTTTTATAAGAAGGATTCTAGCTACACTTACACACACCTACATCTAATAGTTAAAGAACATACTGTTTCTGTGGATGATAAATTTCTGCCTCACAAAATGATGATTGTTCAATATTCTTTTGAAACCTTCAAAGGTGGCCATTAAGATGTCACTATATTTATATATGATATATAATATGTTTATGTTTTCATTAATCTTATGTATTTTTCATTTATGTCATACCATTATGGTTTCCATTATGGGTAAACGCGATATCTTCATTTTAGGAAATGCGGACTACCGCCCCCTCAATGTGATTTGATTCGCTAATACCATATGTGGTATGTATAAAGGATATATTTAATGATATTATATATGATACCATACTGGAATTATAATACTATTATTTATCATTATTATTTAATTCAATTAAATATGAAATAGAAATGGAAGTAGTGTTCATGTGTAGGTACGGCTTACAGTCTCCATGAATGGTGCATTTCATTTCTTACCTCTAAATGTTATTTAATATTATAAATGCATGTATATAAGGGATATATATGATATATATTATATCTATATAATTAATATAATTATGGATATAATGGATATTTTACCCCATGAACAAACTTGTAATTAAAAAAAGTTTATTTTTTATTCAAGTAGCAATGATCGACAAAACGACCATTAATAACTTATATAATTACATAGTGTTCATAACATGGTAATAAGTTATATAAAACGAATAATGAACATTAAAAAGGTTCTTAAGAAATTATAAATTAACTCAAGTTTAATATTAAGGAGGTTAAAGAACGATCGAGTCAAGTCGGACCCGAGGTAAGGGATCCTACCCCTCTATTTCTTTTTAAGTATACTCTTTTATGTCATTCCTTTTAAACTCATCTTTCTAATGATTGGGATGTTCTTTTATATTACTATTATATTAATATTTATTTTAATATGATGAGACGCCCTATTTTCTCTCATCAATCCATTTTGGATGTTTTGAGTGGCGCTGTTAGGCTGCTGAATTTTTGTAAGAGATCCAACCTCTCTCTTTCTTTTTAGTTACTCTCCTTTATGTCACTTATTTTAAGCTCCAATTTGTTATGTTGGGGGATTTTCTTTTATATTTATCTTGCTGTAAAATTTATGTTAATATGATGAGAGAACCTATTTTTTCTCATCAATAAATTTTTTGGACATTTTATGTGTCATCGTTAGGCTGCCGAGTTTTCGTAAGGGATTTTTCATCTCACTTTTATTCCCGTGAGATTTATGCTACATTTTCCACCATTTTCTTTTAGTGGTATATGTACTTTCCATTATTCTACTCTTTGTGTAATATAATTTTGTTTATGAGTATTTAAATCAATTTTGTATCGTCCTTCTTTCATGGGGTGTTTGTTTCGAAAGATACCCATGTCGGTAAGGGAACCTTTCACCCTCCTCTTTTTAAAAGACTTATTTTGTTGGGTCTTTCAATTTACATATTGTAATGTTGGGATATGTTCTTCTATATAATTATTGATTTAAATTTTATGTCAAAGTGATGAGAATCCCTTTTAATCTCTTATCAACTCATTTTTTGAAGTTGGAAGTGACGTTGTTAGGCTGTCGAATTTTTACCAAGGGAACTTCTTAACCCAATTTCGATTTCTTTGGGTTCAACTTGTAGTTATTGAATATTTCATCCTTTGAATATTTTTAAATTAACATTTATTATTTTACACGTAATATCAACTTATATTGGGTGTATTTATATTTTTCACACATAATTATGAGATTGATTTATCCTTAATTTAGGGATACCTTCTTTATAAGGGATTTCATCTCATTTTAAATTTCTATTGAGACTTCATTGTTGTTATGAACCAATTCACTCTTATATGGTGTATATACAATCCATTGGAATATTATATCTTGAATCCATTTATTCTCATGATATTATAAAGTTATGATTAAATGTTATTCCTCAATTATTGTATTCAAGTGTCTCTCATTTTGTTAAAAACCCTTTAACTAAAATATCGTTTTAAATGTTTTAATTATTTATACTTATAATTATTTCTCATTAATATACATGTTTTCAAAATGGTTTTTAGGATTTATTTATATGGATATTAATAGTTTAAAATGTTAAAATCTTCAAAGTGGTACAAGACACTTTTATTCAAAAATATCTTTATTAAATGTTTTAATTGGTTTTGAAAATGGTTTTTAGAATGGATTCATTATTTCAATATCATAAAATGTTATATTGTTATTACAATGTGGGAATGTTATCTTTTTATTATTCTTAAGTTATGTTCTATGATTATGTTATGGTTCTTTTGCATTGTTTATGAATACAGGTGGTTCTGTGATAATCTATGGGCGGGTGAGCCCGATATAGCTCTCCAATGCATTGGGTAACGCGAAGGGGTTAAACGCTAAGGTTTCTCCGAAAAGATTTAGGGAATATATTGTGATGTGTATTCCAAACGTAACCATGAGGGTTAATCCCTAGGTAAGAATGTTATGAATGCCTCAAGTTATCTTTATGTCTTATGATTTCTAGGAGTTATTCGTAAATCTTATGATTTCATGAGGCATGTTAAATTTCTTATGCTTTATGAGTAAAGTATGATTTCATTGGTTCTTATGTATACATGGACTAATGTTTTCTTTCCGTATTGGTATAACCCTTTCTGAGAATTTTATGCTCATAAAAAGTTTTTTTGAATTGTTTTTCACAAGATATAAAGTTGAATAGTGTCAAGGATGGGATCCATGAAATGTCAGGCTGTCTAAAACAAGGAACTAGACATGAATTTTTTGTTCAAGAGTTTTTATTTTTGTGAAAAAATGGAAGCTGAGTAGATGTGTCTACTTTGTATCCTTTGAGTTGTAATAGTTATTTCCTAATTCTCTAAATCTCTAAACTTGAAAAGGTACTCAATGTGAATTATTCATTTAATTCAATAATAATTAATGTTTAAGGCCGGTTCCTTATAATAAATCTTATATTAGAATGTACATTATATGATAAAAATGTTTTATAGAAGGTTGAAACATCTTCTATTATATGATATGGTATTATATAGTATATGACCTTCTTGAATTATTAATAATTATCATATAGTTAAGCATATAATGTTAACCCAACATAAAAGGTGTATTGATTTATAGAATTTCAAATATAAAAAAATTCAATTATTTCCATGATTATTTTTACTAATAATAATATATTAAAACAACTGATTCATCACCATAAATATTTTTATAAATATCATATGTGGGGTTAAATAAATTATTCATACCATTTCTTTTATAAATGATTATTGTGATATAAATGTAGAATATATAAGAGATTAATTTGAGAAAAAATTATTCCCTTTTTATAATAACATTTGAATTTACATCCCACTATTAGTAATATTACAAATCATCATGTTACATCCAAAAAACTTTATGGAAGTATTATTTTTAAATTATTTTATATGAATTAATACTATAATTACGAAAAATGAAAAATTATTGGGAATTCAGACACTAATACCATGGTGTTCAAAAAAACACACACACCCAAATTTATATATATATATATATATCAACCATAGATATTGTAGAAGAACATGGTGTGAAATTATTTTGAGAAATTCAAGAAATCTCAAACAAATAAGATTATTTTTTCAATTATCAAGGGACATTTTAATTAGAATGACTGAGTTTGATTCATTCATCAATTCTCTCATGTAAGAATAAATCATCCTAATTATAATGAAATTTAGTAGATTAGAATATTAATATATTCCTATTATGTATGTATTTAAAATCCATTAAGATGGCATTCATAAATTTAATTCATATGGATTTTCATGTACCAGGATGATTTGATACATCCAATAATGATGAGTAAATTTATAGAATTATGTAGTACTAGTGTAAAAACACTATTCATTGACTATTTCAGTACATGTTCAAGGATATCAGCCACATATAATTTGTACTATCCTATTATCATCTTATCAATATTTAAGGTTATACATAGACACCATATTTTAATCAATATCATATTTTTTTATAAATTATTACTGAAAACGTTAAATAAATTACCAAGGGATTGGGTTCTCACATTAAGGATGACCATGTACTAATTTATGCATGTCAGTAAATATATTTTTATTTTTTAATTCATTTGATGAGATAATATTAATATTAAATTATAATTATAATTGGTCATTATAGATAAATGATAAATTTAATTAATTATTTGATCAATTAACACAGATTCACACCACCCCATATCCATGGTGCACCAAAAAATTGTTGAACTGGTAATTGTATTAGATGCAAGGAATCCCTTGATATTATACTCATTATAATATAATACATGAATGTTTTGAGCTCAATGAATATATATATTTATCTTATTAGAAGGGAAAAACTTAAATATATGGAATAGTCATAATCAACCATATATACTATTCAATATTTAGAAGTCATTGATGTTTTTATTATGACCATTCCACCAAAAATAGGGAATAGAGAGGTGAAAATTATTTACATGAGGAACTATGAAATTTATGTATATTAAAATACTTAAATATTATCGTCTCTATCAAACAATATTTAAAAAACGTAATGGGTTTTTTGATATCCAAATAAATGAGTGATAACATTGAGTACATGTTTGAAGGAAAAAATGAATAAATGATTCCAAATTACATATTTGGATTGCTAGGTTTGAGAGATTTGGATCGAAGAGCATGAAACATGTACTTTCCTTTTTATTAGGGTAAATTTAATTGATATTCATATCATAGGTTTTAGAGTTAGGATACAAGATTTCGTATTTGAAAAAACATTAATAAAGCATTTTTCAGTTATATTTTACCAAAATAATTAATATATTGAAGATTGAGAAGATAATTATACTATTGTGTTTCATAATATCTTTATGAATTATGAAATGAGAATAAAACCAATATTTATGCTGAATAATAAATAATTTCTTTGATTCAAGTTATTAAGAATATTAATGAATAATAAATAATATGATAGTAATGTTTAAAGTGAAGCTGAATATGATAATGATGAATGTGATAAATTTGATAAGAAATGTCTAGAATATACATCAATTGATAAGTAAATAGATAGTGATAATGATAAAGGATAGATTCCACTTAAAATAATTTAATTTGGGTTCATAAAGTTTGTATCTCTTTATTTTCAATTATACTTCCTCTGAAAAAATATTATCATTCAAAGGAAATCTTTTGAATTCCTCTATGGCTTATTAAAGGGGATGAAAAAGATGAAGATTTAATCAAATACTGATAAGAAGTTACAGATATGAAATATATGGTGCCAATATTTAAATATACACATGAATTATGTCATGATATAAATAAAGACATCAATTGAAAGAATGAATAAATAAAAAATGATTATTAAAGATGAATATAATGGTAGATAAATTATGTATTTGATGAAAATATTGTAAAATTTAGATGCATATTCTCATAGTGAAATTAGATGATATTGGGTAAATCATTAAAGAACCTTATAAAAAGATGATCTATTAATAGCAATATATTAATCAATATGAATCGTGTTGTCTTAATTCTAAAAATTTCCTTTAATATATTATGATTTACTTTTAGAAGGTTATTAATTATAATGATGAACCATATCATTTTATAAACAACACTTGGGAAATTTATTATTTAATATCTATACCTTCTTCATCTGAAAATGATATAGATAATTCAACGTAATGTAAAAAATTTAAATGAAAATGCAAAGAACATATGGTTTTGAGAAACCCAAAGAGGAATTATTCTATTGCTAAAATGTTGGAGAGTGACTAGAAAAAATGGGTTTTCATACCCTATGAATAAATTTGATGATTTTCAATAGGAAATGAAGTAATTTTTCAGAAAAAAAGTGCCCACATTTATACTAAATATAAATACTCTAGAGAAATAGTTGAAACGTCCTGAGATATTAATGAATAAAATTAAATAGAATAACATTATTGACACACAAACCCGAGTTTAACATGAATTACACACAACACTATATTCATTTTTAGTTTCATGTCACACTCATTATTTATTGTGTTACACACAACCCTTAATGTTTTATGTTTGATCACATATGTAACATGAAACCCTGAACATAAAATCCCTATGATATATAATACCCTGCTAACCAAGATTTTAAATTAGAGTGTATCAATATTATTAACTAAATTATGATTATTTATATATCATACTCAATTTAGTTTATTTATATTTATTTCTCAAATAAAAAATTATTTTTTAGTTGAGTTATTTTATTCTTCCAGAATATGTTTTCATCACAAATAATTTTTATTTCCTTTCATGAAAAAAATATTCAATTAATAATTTGTAAATTAAAAAAAATTAATTAATTAAATGAAAATATTGTTTGTAATTGTAATTATATAATTTACTATAGGTGAGATTTGGTACTTTTTGTAAAAAATCTATTTTCTCTGTGAATAGTGAAAAGACATTTTTTTTTAAAAAGTATTTTATTTTCAATAAATACTTTTACATAAAAATACCGATATTTATTGAATATTTTTCCATGTAACCTATGTGATATTTTGGTATATTTATTCCACTTAATTTATTTTAATAAACATTATATGTTTTTTAGTATAAGTATGTTTTTGGATGTAAAAATGGTGTTTTATACAAACAATTTTCAATTAAAAAATTATTATCCATATTAATTAAATTAAATAATAACTAAAAAGTAATTTTTAAGTTTAATTTTTCTCTTATAAATTTTTAATTATAAATTTTATATCCAAAATTATTATTATTATTCAATGATTTAACATAGAATCATCTTTTTCATAAAAAATACTCTTATTTTCCATGTTGTCTCGCTACACCAAATGGTTTAATAATAAATTAAAATATTCCACATTTTTGAATTGTATTTGGATAAATAAGAACTATATTTTTAATCATTTTGTTTTAAAATATCTAACAATTTTAATATAATTTTCTAGCATAATTATTTGTTAAACAATTTGTAATTAATCACAACAATTAATTTAAAATGATATTATATATTGATTAACCCATTAACATAATGCAAAAAAGACCTAGAAACCTATAAAAAACACATTTTATGGAAATATTTAGAAATTAATCATTCAGGTATTAATAATTCACCATTATTAGGGCCTTCATACATGAGAATCCTGAGTGTAATTCACTTATTCAAAACAATTAAAAGTGTGTCACTCACCTCTATTATAAAAGACAACCACCCCTACTCCCTCCCTCACACATTTAATACTATTTGGTTCAGCCAATAACATCAAAAATAACTTCTCAACATAAACCCTTAATCATATATTCCAATATTTGGATTCAAATCCAATCAATTAGTCACTTCGTTAAAAATCCAATAATGGTTAACTAATGAAGTTATAACATTCATCAATAAATATTTTTGTTTTATTACATTATATACCCACAAAATATAATCTTATTCCATTATAATATTAAAAAATAGGTATATTCCATATAAATAAATTTTTATGTAATATAATGACCAAATACTGCACAAACATCCATCTAATTGATGATGAAATCACCATTCGTGTGTATGGTGGACTATAGTCTCCTGAAATGATGCCATTAGTTTTTCAAGTACCTCACCTAATGGTTTGGTACAATGATGGATATAAAGAGTATATATTATAATTATAATATAATTAAACATATGGATAAATAATATCATATATACCCTTTTATATTCCATTTGGTATGGGACACAATAATGTGACTTGTGGGAATGGTCGACTATCCCCTCTGGAAGCATTGTTATTTAATTTTCAGTAGCACGTTACATGGAAGGAAAGAAGTGTATGGACAAAAAGATATGTGATTTAAATGAAATATTTTTGATATTACTGACATTATTATCTTTTTATAAATTTAATATATTGTTTTCTTTTAACCTTTTCACTTATTGAAGATGTAATATCGTTGTTCTTGAACATACGGACTACCACCTGCTTAAAGTGATGTGATTAATTTTTTTAAACAATAAATTACATGAATTATATATAAAAGTATAAATAATTAAATAATATGATATTTTTGATATTATGATAATTATGGAGACATTAAAAATTACATATATTTTTTTCATAACGATAATTTAAAAATGAAAATGTTACTCATCATACATACGACCTACCATCTCCAAACACATAATATTAGTTCATTTTTTCATTAAAATATTTCATGATGTGTTTATATAATATAATAAATTTATATATATGATAATTATTTGATTGTTTTTATTACTTAAATGTTTAAATAGTGACATCCTTTACAATATTTAGCACATCTTAGTCATTTGTGATAATGTAGCCCAATATTGTCAAAACATACAATGTAGACATAATCGATTAATTATGCATAGAAAACATGTTAATAATTTAAATAAAAGACATATGAAATGTGAAAACGTTAACCAATGAAGAAAATAATTAACATGTGTTTATAATTTTTGATGATAAAGACACAGATAGAATGATAGGCACAAGGTATGTGTTCTCTCATCTTAGTTTCACTATGGTGAGATATGTACCATATATAACACTTCCCTTTTCTGTTTATATAATACCAATAAATTCATATTATTATTATAATTATTATATCTATGATGATCCACCTACCCAATGTATTTTCCTTCTTTAATGCATTTGGTAGTTTGAATGTTACCAAATCGGTGAGTGATTTTTGTCTTAGTTCTCTATAATTGATATGTACATTTTGTTATTCACAAATCTTAATTTTTTGGCATATGTACATAACCGTTTAAAATATATATAATGAATATATTTATTTCCAATAAATTATATATTTTCATTTATTATTATTATTTCATGGGTAATGATATTTAATGTTAACAAATTGGCAATAGTTTTTTGTTACATTCACAATTTTAATCTGGATTGTGTACGATTATGTATCTGATGACGAAAACTTTTGATTATCATAAATAATCATTTACTATGTTTATTTGTTATATTTTAATGTAATTGTACCATTTTTCCACTCATGATAATATAAAATATTTGATAATGCATTTATTAATAAAACCAGACATCATTTCTCTCCTCAGTCCAAAATTTGTTTTCATTGAATCCCATTTTATGGAAAATATTTTCAAAAATCTATTTAGAAATCATAATATTATTTATAAATATTATTTTATAATGTTTTTAATATTTATTTAAAATAAAATTATTTTCAAAATGTTTAAACAAATTTATAATGGAATGGATATTTTTTTTCCACAATGTTTTTAATGATATTTTTATGGTATTTTCATTACTCAATTTGAAAAACCATTTTTGTTACACATACTCAAATAAAGATATTTCTATATTATGACATGAATAATATTTCTCTAGTTCGAATAATGTTTTTTAAAATATATTGTTATGGAACTCAATTATTTCCATGGGTTAATAATATATCAAATATATTATTATGGAATCTATTTATTATCCATGGGTTAATAATGTTTCAATGAGATTTTTATGAATCATATTCTTTAAAAATGGAATAATATAGTTCTCTATATATTTTATATAAGAAATTTTATATTCCATGGTATAATGGGGTTATAGAAGAATAATGATTGTCACTATGAGTTTCATGTTGAAATTTCTATGAACTTTATTCATGTTGTGGTTTATAAACATTATATATGATATGGATGACCAAATGGATTTGGTTGAAACCATTACATCATATATGTTGTGGTGACCATGATAGTGTCGGGTGAGTCCCTTACAACATATACAATGGGGGTGTCACAGATACACTATGTGAGCTTATTTTTTCTGAAATGATTGTCATGTGCTTATGGAGATCCAATGCATAGGGTAATGTAACATGTTTTGATGAGAAATAATGAAGGAGTTAATACATGTTTTATCCTATAGATTCCTCTTGGGTTAAGTTATTTCTAAAATATATTCAACATAAATTATGATAAAAAATGTTTCAAGATACCCAATTCATTTATTATACTTTCTATGATTTTATAATGCTTCTTATACTAAATATTGCTTTGAAATTGCAAGTGAATATTGATTCTGATGAACTATTCATTTTATGTGATTTAATTTTTTATAATAGGGGTATTTATGAGTTTGATTAATTTTACATTTCTCTAATGCACTATGATTATGTAATCATACCTATATCCACATTCTATGGTCATTGATGAGATTAAATTACAAATAATTATCCATACCATTAAATATAATTTGATCTCCCTCTTATTATGTGGCATTTTCATATCTATTTAATGAATGTGGTCATATGTGTTATATATAGAAGGTATCTAATTGATATGATTATGATAAATTGATTTTAAATAATAATTGATGTGTTGAGTGGTAGAAATGATAATTTTATTACATGTTTTTTTTGTAGGAGTATGTGATTTTTAAAATACTATAAATATAAAAAGTCATCAAAAATATAAGTGATCTATTTTTTACTTTTTACATTTTATGGATTGGATAGAATGTATTGGATCATAGTTATTATAAACAATTAATGAAATACAAATTTAACAATTTTAATACATGATCTGTGAGTGCGGGTACAGGTCTGTTATAGTTGGTATCATAGGAAAGGTTAAGAAAACATAAGAAATAATGATGTTTTCACATGGGTTTTTCTCAAGATATTCGTATACCATAACATGTCTATAATAATATTACTAGTTATAAATTTATTTCCTTCGATACATCATTTTCTTTTTTTAAGAAGTAATTTTTTTAGGATAATACCATTTTCAGAGCCTTTATAATGCGTTGAGGTATTTGTAACACATTGGATCAACATGAAGTGTTATTTTGGGAGTATTGATTATACATCATTGAAAATATAAGAAAACTATATAATAAATTAATACTCAACACATCCTATATGCTGGTGGGTCATAAAACAATGACTGAATAATGATAAGGGTCTGATATCATCTAGTATCCTATTTGATATCCACATTTGTATAATAAATATTATAAGTAAATATTCTGAGTATTTTTAAATAATAATGGGTTTTATCTAAGGAATGATGGTTTATTTATCATAGAATAATATAATATAAATTCATTCAAATAATTAGTTTTCATACTTAGTCACAAAATATTTGAATAATTTGAAGGATTGTAATTTACAAAATGATTTTGTTTCAAATTTGTGTATTATTGTTGAATTTTCATGATTAATGTAACATAAGTATTATTATCCTTTCTGGGACATATCTATAAATGTGATCAACATATTTGTTTTTCTTAATATTTAAATACAAATTGAATAGATTCAGAATCCAATTAATGGTAATATGGTCATTACAAGTCGTTTTTTGTTCTTTAGGCATGAAAAAATCAACTTGAATACTAATAATTTGGTGAAAAAATGTGAGAATTCATGTATAAATTTGTTAAATGATTTAATTATACTTGATAATTATGTATATTTCACTACGTTTTCAATCAAGATGTTGATATAATTCCTCAGCATAAGGAAAATAATCTTAACAAATGCATTATCCTGGTATCATAAATTATGATAAACCAATATTCTTTTTGATCATCAATGATTTATGTTTTATTTCTCATAAAATTCCATTTATAATAAGAATTATTATCATCAACTTTCTCAATCACCCTCAATAATTATTTTCACCATTCCTCCATTTCCAAATCTACTCATTCCACAAAATTTCTCTTACATGAAAACCTAGTATTGTGTTATTCCATGTGACCATATTAATTCACATTTATTTATAATATTATAATATATTATTATACTTAACAATGATTTGGTCTTACAATAAATTTAATTCTAAATTTCTATAATTTTATATAAGATATAATGTGAAATGTTGAGGATATAATTTATTATATTAGGGATGATATAAGACCTTGTTATTTTAAGGAATATAATTATACATGAAATCATAGAAGACATTAAACTCTAAATATTCAGTGTGTTAATTGAAAAACCATTTTCATGTTACATTAAATTAATAAATTTGTATCTCTCATTTTCCACACAATTTTTTTTAATGTCTAATAGTGTACCCAACACAGAACACCAAACATAAAGGATCCAAGATATATATTACCAATATAACATAGTTATTAAATTTTAGGGAATGAAAAGTATTAACTAATTTAAAAATTCATAATGTCTATAATTTAAAATTAATTAAAATAATAAATAATGGGGAATTAATTAAATGAAAATTTGAAAATATATATGATTAAATATTTATTTAGTTATAGAAATTGATAATTATTAGTCCTTGAGGTAATATAAATGTATCTTTTTCAATTAAATATCTTTATAAAAACATGTACCCTCACCACATCTTTGAGATTATTTTTTAATTAAATTTTGAAAATTATTGGTTGTTAATTTTAAAAAATTGTTTCGAAATTTTTAATTATAATATATTTTAATTTATATTCTCTTAAAATTAATTTTTACAATAATTATTAGTAAAAATAGTTTATATTTATCTGAATGATTAATGTAATAACAAGTATACTTAGTGAATAAACAATAAACATAAGGGGGCATTTTACTAGAAAATGTTCAAAACCAATTTCACTGCAATTATGCTACCTTATACCTTTCATTATCTAGGAATACACATTATTGGATATTGTGTAAAAGAAAAAAATTCATGGAATTCACTCTTTTAAAGCATTATACATGTCCCAATCCCCTCACTTATAAAAGGCCACCGCCTATCCTACCCAATTAACAAATTCAAACCAATTTGGATAATAAAATAAATAAAAAAATTATTTATAAAATACCTTATAACATTTTAAAATCCTAATTTATGATTTAATACATCCAAAGATGGATTATGGTGAAAAGGGAGTTATTTAATGAAGAGGCGACATTAATCAACAATAATTTTTTGTTTTAATTCATTCTCCAACCAGTCAATTAATATTATACAATGATGATATAATAAATTAATTACATTAAATATACTAAGATAATTGTTTGTTAATGGTGTGACCTAAAACCACACATACATCCATATGATTGGTTATAGAAGAATCATTTATGTTTATAACGAATTATATCCTCGTGAAATGATTTCATTCATTTTTCCATTTCCACTTATCACGGATGGGTATGATGATGGATATAAAGTTTATATATGATTTTAAAACATAATTAACCATAAAAATACATTATATAATATATACACTTTTATGTTCCATTCTATAAGATATATGATAATGTCTCTAATGTGTACAATGCACAACCCCCTCTCGAAGCAACATGAATCATTTTTTAGTAACACAATATACGGTAGGTAATATGGATAGATATATTTAATATATGTGATATTAATGAAATATTTTTGATATTGATGACATATTAATGTAACATCCCAATTAATTAATGAATAATAGATATTTTTTTCTATGTCTATTAATGAATTAGATAGTGTTTTAGAGGCTTAAAATGAAAATAAATCCAATCTTAAGCATGTAATACACTAATAATTTTAAAAGATTGTTTTACTACCTTTTGATGGAAAACCATTTTTAAATATATATTTTGACAATTTTATAAGCCATGTTTGTCAAAATAATCTTATTCGTTATGATTGGGACATCCGAATTTACTTTTTGTGAATTTTTGGTATTTTTCCAATAAAGTTCATTTTTTAATGAATAGTGAAAATGTTGTATTTTAATTCAAAACCACTTTTTAATATAATTTATTTATATGATTATATTATCTCTTGAATTGGTTTTGAAGTGAAATTTGAATATATTTTTACCATTTAATCCAATGGTGGTCATTGGAATCAATTTCACTTAGAAATTTGACTTAAACTGGTGTCAATCTTTTGATACTTATTGTTTCATAAAAACACGCTATTTGTCATGACAGCGGGAATTAATTATTAAATTAATTAATGAAACTTATATGTTTTGAATTTTGTAAAATAGACAACTTTTTTGAATTCAGAATATAAAATATATCTTGGGGTGATGTTTTTTTATTTTTCTGAAAAACATCAATTTTTGATGAATAGTGAAACCACTAAGTGGTACTTAAAAAACTGATTTTTCGTTTAAATGAAATTTTACCACCTCTTTGTTTTGAATTTCAAAAATCCGACATACATGGTTGTCATTAAGAAGTAAAATGTTGTTCAATGGGATTAAAATAATTTTTTGGTGAATAGTAACTTATTATGTTTTTAATCGCGATTAGAGGTAATTAGTGTAGTTTAAGGTAAAAATGATGTTTTAATAATATGAGATGAGCTTGAATCATGTCCTACCCTCATTTTATGTGTCATGGACGACCAATAAAATCCATGTGTCAACTTGGGGACCCTATGGAGCCACATTGGTTGGGAAATGACATAAATAACTTTTTATTTAATGTCAAAGTAAAAATAACACAAACATGAGATGTTTTACTAAAACAATTTTCACATGGGGTAACACAAGTCAGATTTTTTACTATAAATATTTATTAGAAAGATAAAAAGCTTTCCTAAATCATTATATTTTTTTTAATTTTTAGACATTAAATATATTAAATTATTTATGACATCCTGATAATGTCGCGATTGCCTCATTAATAAAGGATTTAAATAAAATGAAACTATAAGGTATCATCTATCATCTAAACATGTCCAAAACCTATTGGATGGGTATATTTCGAACCCTTATCACCATATCCTTGAATTATATCAATGTGGGACCTTTTTAATCCGAAACGCATTTTAAAATAAAGTAACATTTCTTTACGTTCCAAGAGTGCCCCTCCTCTCCTCTTATAAAAGGCCCCCATCTCTACCTCCTTACCCACACTTCCAAAGCCTTTGGATCGGCCAACCCATGCCCATTTTGTCTCAAAAATTCCCTATATTACTCCTTGAAGCCTCACCTAGGGCAGAAGTCTTCCCAAGGCAGCCTTTGAGCTCAAACCAAAGGGAGTTACCCGATTTTAAGGTAATGTCTTCACTTGAGTCATTTTGTTTTATTTTACTTCTCCAACCCCCTAAACTCTTTTTATTCATTTATTTTATAACAACTCCATTATCTTCAATATACTAGGATGTTGTTATAAGAAGTATTCGAGCTAAACTTACACACACCTACATCTAATGGTTAAATAACATTCTGTTTCTGTGGATGGTGAATTTATGCCTCCCGAAATGATGATTGTTCAACATTCTTTTAACACCTTCAAAAGTGGACAGTAATATGACACTATATTTATATATGATATATAATATGTTTATGTTTTCCTTAAACTTCTGTATTTTTCATTTTTGGCATACCTTTATGGTTTCCATTATGGGTAAACGCGATATCTTCATTTAAGGAAGTGCGGACTACCACCCCCTCAAAGTGATTTCATTCGTTAATACCATATGTGGGACGTATAAAGGATGGATTTATGATATTATATATGATATTACACTGGAATTATAATATACCTTTATATCATTATGATTCCATTTCAAAAAATACGAAATAGAAATGGAAGCAGCGTTCATGCGTACGTACGGCTTACCGTCTCCAAGAACGGTGCATTTCATTTCTTACCTCTAAATGTTATATAATATTATAAATGCATGCATGTACTGGACATATATGATATATATTATATCTACCTCATGAATAAAATTTTGGATATAATGGATACATGAAAAAATTGTAATTATAAAGGGTTTATTTTTGACTCAAGTACCAATGATCGTTAAAACGACCGTTATTAACATAAATAATTACATAGTGGTCATGATATGGAAATAAGTGATATAAAAGGAATAATGAACATAAAAAATGTTCTTAAACAAGTATAAATTAACTCATGTTTATTATTCAGGAGATTAAAGAACGGCCGAGTCAAGTCGGACCCGAGGTATGGGACTTCATCTCAATCTCCTTTCATTGAGGCATATTTTGTTTTCTACACAACGTTCTTTTATATAGTGTATAAACCCCGTTGACTTTTAAGATTATTCAAAAGGAATCTTTTTTATACGAATTGTTTACTAAACGGGAAAAGGGAATGTTTTTGTCGTACGTATGTGGTGACAACGACTTCTCCGCCGCCGTGACCATTATTTGAGTTTCGGCTTCCTCTACAAGCCATACCTTTTTTTAAAAGAAAAATAAATACCATGTTTTACATTTTTTGGTATTGAAAATGGTTTTCATAATGTTTTTATATCAATGTGTTGTATTAATATCTTTTTATTGAAAGGTTGAAATTTTATTTTTCCTTTATGCATGTTTTATGTGATACAATTATGATGAGGTTCTTGGGGATTATTATGAAGACGGGTGGTTCCGTGATAATCTAAGGGCGGGTGAGCCCGATTTAGCTCTCCAATGCATTGGGTAACATGAAGAAGTGGAATGTTAAGGTTTCTCCAAAGAGATTTAGGGAATATACTATGATGGTTATTCCAAACCTAACCAAGAGGGTTAATCCCTATGTAAGAATGTCATGAATGCCTCAAGTTACCTTTATGTCTTATGATTTCTATGATTTATTCATTATTTGATGAGGTATGTTAAAGTGCTTTTGTTTTATGGGTAATGTATTTTATCATTCTTATGTATATAAGATCTCATGTTTCCTTTGCATATTTTTATAACCCATATTGAGCTTTTTATTCTTATCCCTAGTTTTTTTGAAATTTTTTTCACAGGTCAAGGGAAAGGTACATGATATGATGATAGTGTCAAGGATGTTTCATGAAAGAATCTATGTTAAATTTTAAATATGTTCCATTGATGGGAAAAAATGAATACTATCTTTATATAACCACTTTGTTTAAATGTGGAATGTAATGCATGTTTTATGATCTAATTCTCTAAAACTCTAAACCCGAAACGATCCTCAATGTGGAATCTTGTAATAACTCATGATTAAGTATGTTATAAGGCTGTGGCCTTATAGTTGGTATCAGAGTTTGGTTTAGACAACTTTAGGAGTTATAATTCTATTAAATGATTATCCAAAAATAATTTTTTATGGTCAAATTGAAATGATATAGATTTTGAAGATTACCATGTTGCTTCATATAAGACATGTTTGTTCAGAATGGGTTTCTACGGCGGAAACAGGGAAGCAGTTATAGGAAGGCATACAGATGGAAATAACCATCCGAATCAGCATCCTGAGATGGTCGGAATTGGAACTGAACAGTTTTTTGCAGTAATGGAACAGTTGACTCAAGCGATAAATGGTGGTGGTATCCATGCACGAGATCAGCCAGATCAACTGCAGAGGAACATGTCAGTGGTGGAACATTTCATGATGCAACATCCCCCATCATTCAGAGGATCATCTAACCATGTGTTAGCTAAAGGGTGGATTAAAGCACTTGAGAAGATTTTCGATTTCATGGGGTGTTCAGACAATCAAATGGTTAGTCTTGCTATTTACCGTTTGGTGGGTGAAGCAGATCAGTGGTGGTTGATGGTTAAAAATATCAGGGACGCTGATGATATTTATGCTCTCGACTGGGATGAATTCAAAGGTATGTTTCTTGAAAAGTATTTTCCTAAGGCTGTTCGACTTAGGATGGAAAAACAAATCTTGGAATTGAGGCATGAGGAAGACTCAGTGGCTACCTATGAAGAAACGTTCACTCGATTGAAAAGGTATGCTCCAAATTTTATCCGTGACCTTGATTGTAAAATCAATCATTTTTACTCAGGATTAATGCCAAAATATCGAAGGGCATTAGCTTCTCGTGAGTTTAAAAGTTATGAAAAACTTGTTTGATGTGATGAGAAGGTGGAAATGGAGTTTTCTAATGACCAAGTGTTTTATAACAACCAGAAGAAGAAGATACTGAGGTGGCAGGAGGAATGGATGAATTATTCAAAAAAGTCTGATGGTAAGAAAACTAATTTTCATGTTTGTGATAAATGTGGAAAAAGGCATGCTGGGGAATGTCTTCTAAATTCTGGAAAGTGCTACCAATGTGGTAATATGGGACATAAGGATCATGATTGCACTGAAAAAGATCAAAGTGATGGTAAGTTCATGTTTGATTTACAGTTAGTGAAATGTTTTATGTGCAATGAGATGGGTCACTATGCAAACGAGTGTCCGACAAAGAGCATGAGTGATGGGAAGCAGTTCGACTACAAGCAGAAAGGGGTGGCGAAATCCTTTGGAACTACTTCTGTAGATGTCGGTCCATCAAATGATGTTGTATCAGGTACTTTTTTTTTCAGATTATGCTAGTGTGTTGTTTGATTCGAGGTCTACACATTATTTCATCTCTAAAAACTTTTCTAGTAAAATGGGAAAACCATCTCAAGAAATGACTCCTGAACTTTTGGTAAAAACACCTGGGGGAAATGTTGAGGTGAAAAGAATTTCTAAGAATCTTCCTATCCTTATCTGTGGAATGAACCTACTTGAAAACCTTATTTTTCTAACCCTAGTAGAGTTTCATGTTATCCTGGGTATGGATTGGCTCTCTATTTACCATGCTAAGATTGACTATAGAGCTAAAGAAGTTTCATTTCAGAAAGACTTTCGGTTTGTGTACAAGAATGAACCCTTACTATTGATAACATATCAAGAGGCCGAGAATGTAGAGACCCGTATCTTGACGTACATTGACATTACATTACTTTTTCGGAATACTTAGTACATAACAAAAACACACACACAAGGACCGTAATAGTTTAGTGTCTTTGGAAACTCGGAACGTAAACTTCTAATTTTGGTGGAAGATCTTCAACATCTCCCATAAAGATCTTCCTTTTTATACCTAAAACCATTATTTATATCCTGGGGAAAAGAAAACATAAAAGGGTGATCTCAAATGCTCAGTAAGGGTAAACAAAAGAAATATCAATCACATCGTATACACAAGCACATAACTTTTGGAAATCTTAACATGCAAAAGAGATCATAATTACATAACATGGGATAAATCATGGCAGTGAAATGTAATCACAATAATCATAACTTAAAACATTAAACCTTGTGGCATACACACGTAATCATATAAAATCATTTCTTGTTAGCCAAAACTCATTGCCAAGACTATCTTAGTGGACAAAGTCCCTTTCTGAATCGAGTAACCCTCGTTTCAGTCCTGTTTCACTGAACCGGTATAACCTACCGTTCCAGCCATGTCTATCTCAAGAGATATAAAATCTTTACCCAATGCATTGGAGGGAGATATAGGTCCCACCCATCTCATAATGATACCAATCTTATGTGTGCCACAAAATCATAAACCATTCATCATAGCATAACCCATGTAATAAAAATGGGATTCTTAAACATCATGACATCATAAAACAATTCATATAAGATAAAGGAATTCATAAAAATATAATTCCATCACAACATAATCAAATCAATAGGGATAAAAACAGAACCCTTTATTATCTTAGATGGAAAATAATTTTGATAAAACACTTGAACTCCATTTTTGAGGAAAATATCCTTTCTTCTTCAAAAACATTTTTCCTTTCATAACATGTCATACGACTTTATTATAAAAGAAAAAATAAACATGAAAACTTGTAAAGGAAAATTCTTGGAAATAATGTTTTAAAAATCCATTCATGTCGTATAAATTAAAAAAAACATTCTTCTCGTACATTTGTCGGAAAAGTCAAAAAGTACCTTATATGGTAACCAAAGGAAATATTCCGTTCATACAATGTGGTAAAAATTCAATAAAGGGTAAAAATGAATTTAATCATTCATGGAAGAATGGTAAACATTTTATAAAAACATTTTTAGAAAACATGGTCATGGATGTTAAACGTAGCCCCAGTAAATACTTAAGTATAAGCAATCTCGGATAAAAATGAGATTGAAAATTTATCCCTTACCTTAGGTCCGACTTTCTTTGTACGTGTCTGAACCTCCTGTATAATGATTTACATAATGTTATTGACTTATTACAGAATCATATTAATTTTTATGATATCATATATGGTTCTCTTATGGCTTTATATTACCCGGTCTTTTGTAAATTCATGTTAAAGTAGCATTTTGGGTAAAATCGTCTTATTTGTCGTTCGTATTTTTAACTTGTAATTATTAATATGATTACTTGGATCATGATTACTTATATCCAGAATGTAAAACATGATTTATATATAATATATATTCAGAATATACATATATATATAATATATTGATAATGGAATGAAATACACCGTTAATGGAGACGGTAGTCCGTACGTACGCATGAACGCTGTTTTCGTTTCCTTATTGAATTGAATGGAATTAAGTAGATGACATACATATAAATATACATAATTACAGTATCATTATTATGTCATATATTCCATTAGAACTTATTATATATACTTTATAATCATTCATGAATGGTTAATCATTGAGAATGAATCTCATCGCGTCGTGGAGACGGTAGTCCGTACGTACGCACGAGCGATGATATCGTTCCCATGGTCGTGGAATTGTGTTTAAATGTATGTATACTATTTCAGTATCAATATCACTTTATAATAATCATATATAGTTACTCATTACACCTTTATACCCATCCAATTAAGGTGGTGGCGGAAAATAGATTACACCACGGCGTGGAGACGGTATACCGTACGTACGCACGCGCGGTGATTTCCTTTTTCCGTAGGATGGATAGAAGGTTAATTAGAGTTGTTTCATATTTATAATAACATATCAGTATATAAGAAATACTGATGTTATTACTTTATCATGAAACAACTAAAGAAGAATAACTTGAAGAAGAAAGAAATTGAAAATGATCGGTAATGGATATTACCTCTTTTTGACGCGCCTTTTCTTAACCTCCACTTAAAGAACTAAGGATGGTCTTTAAAGAAGACCAGGACCTCTAGGATGATACTAGGGATGTGTAGAAGAGATTTTGTCAGGGTTTGGCTAAGCTTGAAGGCTCAATGTTGTGTGAGGAGGAGGGGGAGGAGGTGCCCTTTTATAAGGGAGGAGAGGGGCACCTTAGGAATTCTTAAAAATATTAATTTATAATAAATCTAACCCCACTTAAAAACCTCCAAAAATGACTCATATTCGAAGATTAGATGAGATAGGGTTGTAATCTCATCAACCAATCAAATTTAGACATGTTTGGATCTTATTTTAAACCTTATCATTTTGATTTATCCTTATTTAATCTATTTAAGTTTATTTGTGGTAATAAAAGTCTAAATTTTAAATTATAACAAATAATTACTTATTTGTTGTGAATTTTCTATAATTTTTTACTTTATAACATTATAGACCATATAAATATAAATTTATAATTTTTAAATATTTTTGTGAATTTTAAACAATTTTATAATATGTTATTTTTGTAAAATAACAATAGTGTCAATTTTGACACTATTCAATTATTTGAATTTAAATAAAATATATACAGAAGATATGTTCGAACTAAAAGGTTTAATATATTTATAAAATGTCATATGTATCTATGAAATTATTGTATCACATTAAATAGTTCATATAATATTTATTTTATTATTTTTGAAACCATTTATTTGGTTTATCTCGTAATAAAATAAATACTACAACATTTTTGTATAATTATTTAATATACTTATTTGTTGCATAAAAATTAAAAATAAAATCCTATGATGAAAATAAATCCATTACCTTTATCAATAATACTTTTACTCGAATTTATCATCTTAAAATAACAATATTTAAATTGTTATATTTATTAAATTATGAAGGTGACAACTTTGGCATCATTTAAAATAAAATAATATAAGTGTCATAATAGCTTGTATAAGACTCCAAATGGTCAACTATTCGACCATTGGATGATTATAGTTTCCATTTACATGACCAATAAGTTTTGGTCAGGGTTTTGTGCTTTTTATGGTCACTATTAGTTTAATAAAAACTATATTCTTGATTTTTCACAAGATAAATAATTTCTGCATCACTATTGTTTCACAATTAATGATAATTATTTAATCCCAAAAAATTCAAAATAAAATCTCATGATGTAGATAATTTTTTTAGCTTTCTGGAGACTATTCATTTTCGAAATTTTATGATGTTAATCGCTAATTTAAAATTATTATACTTATAAGATTTAAGAGAGTGACATGTTGTCACTTTCTTTGGTTTTAATAATAATTATGTTATTTTCATGGAAAAATGTCCATTAAATGATTCTAATCCGACCCTTAGGTGATATGGGTCGACTTTTAGTCATCCAATAGGATTTTGAAATTTGTTAGGGTAATTTTAAAATATTATATTTACCCTTAATTACCCGATTTACCTTTAACTATGGTAAATAAATTTTATCGTAGTTACTATTCATAATTCCCTAAAATAAAAAGTAGCTTATTAACATAATTTGGACCCACTGATTCCAAATATGGAATCCATATTTCCAAATTCAATACACAAAAGATGCAGAAATTAAATTAAAATTAATCCCGTTGTCGAAAGAAATCGGGTTTTTCTTTAAAACATTGCAAAAGATTGGATTGATTTAACCTACAAATTCAAGGTAAAATCAATGCTAATGACATAAATTATATTAAATGGTAAAAATATATTCTATTTATACTTTAAAACCATTAAATATTATAATTTAACAACATAAGATATTACGATGAAAAAAGTTGTTTTTAATTAAAATATAGCGTGTTTTTACTATTCATTAAAATATGAAAGTTATCGGAAAAATATCAAAACATTATCTAATGTAAATTTTTACATCCTGATTCAAAAGAAGAATTTTATTTTGTCAAATTGAACATATAAACATGTCAAAAACTAGATTTAATGTGGGTACGCCATCAAAAGGTGGCAAAACTGCATTTTTTTAAAAATACTTATTTTACCTGAAAAATTTATTTTGTTCATATAACATGTTCTAGAAAATGTGTAAGATGAATAAAAATGTTATGAAATTCAAAATTTAGTTAATACTATTCATAACGGCTAGTTCATGACAATATTATAATAATATATTATTGTTTATTAAAACCCGGTATTGCGTACAACACAAGCTATCGAGGAAGGTCGCGATTGCGTGTAATGCAAGCCAAGTCAGGGTTGCGTGTTGTGAAAGAATCCTTCGTTGTTTCGTATAATAGAATCCAACCTTATTCCATTTATACATTTAATATATATATATATATACTCAATGTTGCGTAGAATAACTATTATCAAAATTGTGTGTAACACGGTCCAAGAATAGTGTTGCGTATACTGCAAGCTAATACGGTGTTGCGTATAGCGCAAGGTAATCTTGGTGTAGAATACAACACAAGACATTAATGAAATTAAAAGAATATTTTTCATAAAATCTCAGGGTGTTACATTCTACCCCCCTTAAAATGAATTTCGCCCTCGAAATTCATCGGGGTTATAAATGGTTTACTATTTCAAAGATTCTTTGATAGAAACCCACATCGTAAAAAGGAATACCAAAACTTATCTTTAAAAACTAAAGTATAAAACGTAACGGTTACCCAAGTTAACTAATCACTGGGTATCCACATAGGAGAACATAGGTGAAAATATGGACATGGAAGAGAAATCTAACCGTCATGTTCTGATGGAGAGTGGTAGAGGACATGGCTATGGAAAAGCTAGCAATCACAAAGCCATAAATTTGTGATGATCTAAGGTACCATCCGATTTATCAGATATAAGATCACTAGGAAAACATTTTTAGTTTTCAAGATCATTTCCCTAAAGTTGAAAATTTGAATTAGAATAAATACTTACTTTATTTTGGTACAATCTCACTGTTGTTCGTGCCTTGAACAATTTCCACTTCATCTCTTAAATAAATGAAGTTGAATTTGTTATTCGTGAAGTGTTAGCAGATCATGTGATAGAATGACGGGTCATTCCATCTGTCTCAAACAAAAGGTTAGCAAAAATTATATACATAAGTCGATCTATAGTGAGATTAATCATATATGGTTCCTAAAATGGACTTATACTTCATATATCGTACTGCTTAATAAAATAAAACTAGTTTCTACTAAAGAGGGACTTCCTGTAGGCCAGTGGTAGGCGATATAGGCCAGTCGCACTTCGGTTGTGGGTTCGATTCCCACAGCCTTGTCCGAAGCGATGGGCTGTCACGTGTCCAGTAGGTTGTCCTTTTTCTAAAACTACATTACTATAACATACCATCAATAATATCGAAAAAACTTCTATCCTTAAACAATACTAACTTATGTCTAACATAATCCATTCCAATCTTTAGGCTTATCCATAATACTTTAGTCCACTCTCATAACATAGTGAAAACGATTACCAGAGATTTAATACCATCGTTGATCCCCATATATCATAAGATATATCTTGTTGGTCACATTCCAAACATTCAAAGGCCTTAATCATGTATTCTCTTGAATACCCATTGAACCTTAGTGAAAACATGAATACTGTCAAAAGTTAACTCTTTCCACATACCAAAATCCAAAAACACTATATACTCAAACCATAATATAACCTTCTCCTTATATCATTCATGAGCTCATGAATACTATCAAACATTTAATTTTCTCCTTATCCCTTCATTATGCGCATATCATCTACATTACAAAAATATCTGAATAACCTTTCATGGATAATGGTAACATTAATCATACACTTTCAAAACTCAAGGAAAGACAATAGTGTAATAATCCTTATATGTCTCTTTCTTCCATAGTACCATGAGATTACTTATACAACATTACACATGATAAACATGTAATCATTCGACTACATTCTTAGACCATTGACCGAGCATCAACATTTCTTTCATCTCACATATCATTTGTAGTTTCTTCATCATCATCAACATAAATACTTCCCATACGACCATACTGATTCTCTTCATGAGACTTTCCCTTAGGGCATTGGTTTTCATAATGACCGTACATTCCGCATTTAAAACATTTAACCATTGTTGATGTCGTAGCAATACCATTATCCTCATCCCTGGTGTTAACTGAACCTTTTCCTTTGCACTTACTGGCTTTGTGTCCTTCTTTCCCACACCCAAAGAATCTTCCAGTTCCTTTGAAACATTCTCCTTGATGCCTCTTCCCACATGATTTACATAGGGGAAATTGAACTTTCTTTCCTCTATGATCATCATGAAACTCCATCTTTCTCTTATTAGCCGAGTCAGGAAACTTACCAAATTTTACTTTATTGATCATATTATGAGATTGCTGATTCAGCATAATAATGATGTTTGGACTTTCAAATCCATTTTCATTATGAAGAATATCATTCCATTGTCCATCATATCCTCCATTATTGTGAATCATCTTGTTTCCAGCCATTTTCTAAAACCCAAAAAGAATAGTGTGAGAGGCAAAAATCATGCTAGGGAAAACAACATAATAAAGGTGGAGTACCTTAAATATGTAACATCTTAGGTTTAATTCTATGATCGTTATCATAGTTCTAGGATTATATCCTATACGTATACTTATCCTTAGGGACATACCTAGACATACCTTAGAAATATCTCTAGGGATCTCACTAACGTTTTCGCATCCTAGTTTCCAAAGGTTGACTAAACCTTTTCTCTGATACCAACTATAGAGACCCGTATCTTGACGTACATTGACATTACATTACTTTTGCGGAATACTTAGTACATAACAAAAACACACACACAAGGACCGTAATAGTTTAGTGTCTTTGGAAACTCGGAACGTAAACTTCTAATTTTGGTGGAAGATCTTCAACATCTCCCATAAAGATCTTCCATTTTATACCTAAAACCATTCTTTATATCCTGGGGAAAAGAAAACATAAAAGGGTGAGCTCAAATGCTCAATAAGGGTAAACAAAAGAAATATCAATCACATCGTATACACAAGCACATAACTTTTGGAAATCTTAACATGCAAAAGAGATCATAATTTCATAACATGGGATAAATCATGGCAGTGAAATGTAATCACAATAATCATAACTTAAAACATTAAACCTTGTGGCATACACACATAATCATATAAAATCATTTCTTGTTAGCCAAGACTCATTGCCAAGACTATCTTAGTGGACAAAGTCCCTTTCTGAATCGAGTAACCCTCGTTTCAGTCCTGTTTCACTGAACCGGTATAACCTACCGTTCTCGCCATGTCTATCTCAAGAGATATAAAATCTTTACCCAATGCATTGGAGGGAGATATAGGTCCCACCCATCTCATAATGATACCAATCTTATGTGTGCCACAAAATCATAAACCATACATCATAGCATAACCCATGTAATAAAAATGGGATTCTTAAACATCATGACATCATAAAACAATTCATATAAGATAAAGGAATTCATAAAAATATAATTCCATCACAACATAATCAAATCAATAGGGATAAAAACAGAACCCTTTATTATCTTATATGGAAAATAATTTTGATAAAACACTTGGACTCCATTCTTGAGGAAAATATCCTTTCTTCTTCAAAAACATTTTTCCTTTCATAACATGTCATACGACTTTATATGGTAACCAAAGGAAAGATTCCGTTCATACAATGTGGTAAAAAGTCAATAAATGGTAAAAATGAATTAAAACATTCATGGAAGAATTGTAAACATTTTATAAAAACATTTTTATAAAACATGGTCATGGATGTTAAACGTAGCCCCAGTAAATACTTAAGTATAAGCAATCTCGGATAAAAATGAGATTGAAAATTTATCCCTTACCATAGGTCCGACTTGCTTTGTACGTGTCCGAACCTCCTGTATAATGATTTACATAATGTTATTGACTTATTACAGAATCATATTCATTTTTATGATATCATATATGGTTCTCTTATGGCTTTATATTACCCGTTCTTTTGTAAATTCATGTTAAAATAGCATTTTTGGTAAAATCGTCTTATTTGTCGTTTGTGTTTTTAACTTGTAATTATTAATATGAATACTTGGATCATGATTACTTATATCCAGAATGTAAAACATGATTTATATATAATATATATTCAGAATATACATATATGTATAATATATTGATAATGGAATGAAATACACCGTTCATGGAGACGGTAGTCCGTACGTACGCATGAACGCTGTTTTCGTTTCCTTATTGAATTGAATGGAATTAAGTAGATGACATACATATAAATATACATAATTAAAGTATCATTATTATGTCATATATTTCATTAGAACTTATTATATATACTTTATAATCATTCATGAATGGTTAATCATTGAGAGTGAATCTCATCGCGTCGTGGAGACGGTAGTCCGTACGTACGCACGAGCGATGATATCGTTCCCATGGTCGTGGAATTGTGTTTAAGTGTATGTATACTATTTCAGTATCAATATCACTTTATAATAATCATATATAGTTACTCATTACACCTTTATACCCATCCAATTAAGGTGGTGGCGGAAAATAGATTACACCACGGCGTGGAGACGGTATTCCGTACGTACGCACGCGCGGTGATTTCCTTTTTCCGTAGGATGGATAGAAGGTTAATTAGAGTTGTTTCATATTTATAATATCATATCAGTATATAAGAAATACTGATGTTATTACTTTATCATGAAACAACTAAAGAAGAATAAGTTGAAGAAAAAAGAAATTGAAAAAGATCGGTAATGGATATTACCTCTTTTTGACGCGCCTTTTCTTAACCTCCACTAAAAGAACTAAGGATGGTCTTTAAAGAATACCAGGACCTCTAGGATGATACTAGGGAACTGGAGAAGAGATTTTGGAAGGGTTTGGATAAGCTTGAAGGCTCAAAGTTGTGTGAGGAGGAGGGGGAGGAGGTGCCCTTTTATAAGGGAGGAGAGGGGCACCTTAGGAATTCTTAAAAATATTAATTTATAATAAATCTAACCCCACTTAAAAACCTCCAAAAATGACTCATATTCGAAGATTAGATGAGATAGGGTTGTAATCTCATCAACCAATCAAATTTAGACATGTTTGGATCTTATTTTAAACCTTATCATTTTGATTTATCCTTATTTAATCTATTTATGTTTATTTGTGGTAATAAAAGTCTAAATTTTAACTTATAACAAATAATTACTTATTTGTTGTGAATTTTCTATAATTGTTTACTTTATAACATTATAGACCATATAAATATAAATTTATAATTTTTAAATATTTTTGTGATTTTTAAACAATTTTATAATATGTTATTTTTGTAAAATAACAATAGTGTCAATTTTGAAACTATTCAATTATTTGAATTTAAATAAAATATATACAGAAGATATGTTCGAACTAAAAGGTTTAATATATTAATAAAAGGTCATATGTGTCTATGAAATTAGTTTATCACATTAAATAGTTCATATAATATTTATTTTATTATTTTTGAAACCATTTATTTGGTTTATCTCTTAATAAAATAAATACTACAACATTTTTGTATAATTATTTAATATACTTATTTGTTGCATAAAAATTAAAAATAAAATCCTATGATGAAAATAAATCTATTAACTTTCACAATAATACTTTTACTCGAATTTATCATCTTAAAATCACAATATTTAAATTGTTATATTTATTAAATTATGAAGGTGACAACATTGGCATCATTTAAAATAAAATAATATAAGTGTCATAATAGCTTGTATAAGACTCCAAATGGACAACTATTCGACCATTGGATGATTATTGTTTCCATTTACATGACCAATAAGTTTTGGTCAGGGTTTTGTGCTTTTTATGGTCACTATTAGTTTAATAAAAACTATATTCTTGATTTTTCACTAGATAAATAATTTCTGCATCACTATTGTTTCACAATTAATGATAATTATTTAATCCCAAAAAATTCTAACTAAAATCTCATGATATAGATAATTTTTTAATATTTCTGGAGACTATTCATGTTCGAAATTTTATGATGTTTATCACTAATTTAAAATTATTATACTTATAAGTTTTAAGAGAGTGACATGTTGTCACTTTCTTTGGTTTTAATAATAATTAAGTTATTTTCATGGAACAATGTCCATTAAATGATTGTAATCCGACCCTTAGGTGATATGGGTCGACTTTTAGTCATCCAATAGAATTTGACATTTGTTAGGGTAATTTTAAAATATTATATTTACCCTTAATTACCCGATTTACCTTTAACTATGGTAAATAAATTTTACCGTAGTTACTATTCATAATTCCCAAAAATAAAAAGTAGCTTATTAACATAATTTGGACCCACTGATTCCAAATATGGAATCCATATTTCCAAATTCAATACACAAAAGATGCAGAAATTAAATTAAAATTAATCCCGTTGTCGAAAGAAATCGGGTTTTTCTTTAAAACATTGCAAAAGATTGAATTGATTTAACCTACGAATTCAAGGTAAAATCAATGCTAATGACATACATTATATTAAATGGTAAAAATATATTTTATTTATACTTTAAAACCATTCAATATTATAATTTAACCACAAAAGATATTACGATGAAAAAAGTTGTTTTTAATTAAAATATAGCATGTTTTTACTATTCATTAAAATATGAAAGTTATCAGAAAAATATCAAAACATTATCTAATGTAAATTTTTACATCCTGATTCAAAAGAAGAATTTTATTTTGTCAAATTGAACATATAAACATATCAAAAACTAGATTTAAAGTGGGTACGCCATCAAAAGGCGGCAAAACTGCATTTTTTGAAAAATACTTATTTTACCTGAAAAATTTATTTTGTTCTTATAACATGTTCTAGAAAATGTGTAAGATGAATAAAAATGTTATGAAATTCAAAATTTAGTAAATACTATTCATAACGGCTAGTTCATGACAATATTATAATAATATATCATTGTTTATTAAAACCCGGTATTGCGTACAACACACGCTATCGAGGAAGGTCGCGATTGCGTGTAATGCAAGCCAAGTCATGGTTGCATGTTGTGAAAGAATCCTTCGTTGTTTCGTATAACAGAATCCAACCATATTCCATTTATAAATTTAATATATATATATATATATATAGTCAATGTTGCGTAGAATAACTATTATCAAAATTGTGTGTAACACGGTCCAAGAATAGTGTTGCGTATACTGCAAGCTAATACGGTGTTGCGTATAGCGCAAGGTAATCATGGTGTAGAATACAACACAAGACATTAATGAAATTAAAAGAATATTTTTCATAAAATATCGGGGTGTTACAGAGAAACTTATAAAAGATGGAAATGAATGTTACCTTGAACACATCATTGAAAACAAAAGAACTGTTCAGATTAATGATGTACCATTGGTAATGAGTATCCTGCTGTTTTTCCTGATGAGTTTCCTGGAATAATACCATATCGGGAAGTTGAGTTTACTGTTGACTTAGTTCCGGATGCTATGCCAATTTCAAAACCCCCTTATCGAATGGTTCAAATTGAACTTTTAGAGTTGAAGGAGCAATTGCACGATTTATTAGAGAATGGTTTCATTCGACCTAGAACATCACCATGGGGTGCTCCTGTTTTATTTATTAAAAATAAAGATGGTTCTATGAGACTTTGAATTGATTATAGATCATTGAATAACATAATTGATAAGAAAAAATATCCTTTTCCTCATATCGATGATTTTTTAGATCAAATCCAGGGAGCTTAGTTTTTTCAAATATTGACCTGAGATCAGGGTACCATCAGCTGAAGGTAAAGGAATCAGATGTTCCGAAGACTGAATTTCGTAAATGATATGGCCAATGTGAATTTGTAGTAATGCATTTTGGGCTAACCAATTCACATGTTGTATTCATGGACTTAATGAATAGATTTTTTCATGAGTTCTTGGGCAGGTTTGTGGTGGTTTTCATTGATGATATTTTGTTGTTTTCTAAAAGTAAAGAGGAGCATGAAATACATTTAAAGGTTATTTTTCAAACCTTAAAAGAAAAGAAATTGTATGGGAAATTCAGCAAGTGTGAGTTTTGGTTGCAACAAATTTCATTCCTTGGTCATATTATTTCTAAAGATGGGATAACTGTTGATCATACAAAAGCAAAGGTTGTTGAAGAATGGCCAAGACCCACAAATGTAACAGAGATTCGTAGTTTCCTTGGTTTGGAAGGCTATTACCGAAGGGTTGTTATAAATTTTTAACAGTTATCTAGTCCAATGACTATCCTAACTCAGAAGGGCGTTAAGATTATCTGGACAAAAGAATGTGATGATTGTTTTCAGGAATTGAAAAGAAGATTGGTGAATGCTCCAGTTTTGGCACTTCCTTCCAGGAATGGTGAGTTTGTTATATACAGTGATGCTTCATTGAAAGGACTTGGTTGCGTCCTAATGCAGAATGATTATGTAATTGCTTATGATTTACGACAGTTGAAAACTCATGAGGTAAATTACCCTATGCATGATGTGACATTAGCTGCTGTTGTATTCGCATTAAAAATTTGGAGGCATCATTTTTATGGAGTAAAGTGTGAAATATATACTGATCACAATAGTTTAATGTATATATTCACTTAGAAAGAGTTAATCATGAGACAGAGGAGATGGCTGGAATTAATCAAATATTATGATTGTACAATTCATTACCATCCGGGAAAACCAAATAAAGTGGCTGATGCTTTGAGTCGAAAAAGTAATGCTTCATTAGAAATGTTGTGTTTGGAACATGATCCTTTGGTTAAGGATTTGATGAACTTTTCCATAAAAGTTGTTGGAGCAGGATGATCTTCTGTTTTGATTCAGGTATCAGTGAAATCTTCTCTATCAGACAGAATCAAGCAAGCACATAAGCAAGACAGTGAGTTGCAGAAAAAGGTAGAGCTGGTTCAGAAAGGTAAGTTGCCTGAATTCAACATTGATAATGATTGCATTTTGAGATTTGGGAAGAGATTTTGTGTGCCTTGTGATTCATAGTTAAAGAGAGAGTTTTTATGTAAATCTCATAGTTCTCCGTTTTCAGTTTATCCTTGAAGTACTAAGATGTACAGAGATCTGCGGGAGTATTACTGATGGGATGGAATGAAAAGAGATATGGCTGATTTTACTGTGAAGTGTTTGACATGACAACAGGTTAAAGCAGAGTGGCAGTTACCGAAAGGGATGCTTCAGCCATTACCAGTACCAGAATGGAAATGAGAGAATATATAAATGGACTTCATTGTGGGATTGCCGAAGACCCCTCGAGGTAATAATACAATCTGGGTTATTGTTGATTGCTTGACTAAATCTGCTCATTTCCTTGCTATACGAGATACTTTTTCCCTAGATAAAATTTCCCGTTTGTATCTTAAAGAGATAGGTAGGTTACATGGAGTTCCTCTCTCCATTGTATCTGACCGTGATCCCAGGTTCACTTCAATATTTTGGAAAGGTCTTCAGAAGTCGGTGGATACTGAATTTAATTTTAGTACAGATTTTCATCCTCAATCAGATGGGCAGTCAGAATGAACAATTCAGACATTGGAGGATATGCTACATTCTTTCTCTATGGATTATCAGGGAATTTGGGACCAACATCTTTATTTGGTTGAATTTTCATATAATAACAGTTTTCATTCCAGTATATAGATGGCACCATTTGAGCCGTTATATGGGAAGCGGTGTCGAACTCCAGTTTTATGGGATGAAGTGGGTGAAATAAAGCTGATGGGACCAGAAATGGTAGAAGAGTTGGCAGAAAAAGTTTAGCTGATACAGAAACACATGAGAAAAGCTCAAAGCAGGCAGAAGAGTTATGCGGACAACAGGAGGAAGGAACTATATTTTGAGGTAGGTGATCATGTTTTTCTCAAAGTCTCACCATGGAAATGTGTGATGCGATTTGGTATGAAAGGAAAGATGAGTCCAAGGTTCATTGGAACATATGAAATTATGGAGAGAGTTGGATCAGTTGCATACTGGGTGGCTTTACCTCCGATTTTATCTCAGGTACACAATGTTTTTCATGTTTCGATGCTGAGAAAGTACATGCCAGATCCATCTAATGTTTTGTGTCCAGAGGTAGTTCAGCTAGAAGAGAACTTATCATATGAAGAACAACCAGCCCAGATTCTTGACCACAAGGATAAAGTGTTACGGAATATGGTGATTAATCAGGTAAAGGTTTTGTGGAATAACCACATGATGGAAGAGGCAACATGGGAATCTGAAAATGCAATGAGGGATAAGTACCCCAATTTATTCGATAAGTAAATAAATTGCGGGGACACAATTTTCTAAAGGGGGGAAGGATGTAACATCCCATGTAATTAATGAATAATATATATTTTTATCTATGTCTATTAATGAATTAGATAGTGTTTTAGAGGCTTAAAATGAAAATAAATCCAATCTTAAGCATGGAATACACAAATATTTTTATAAGATTGTTTTACTGTCTTGTGATGGAAAACCATTTTTAAATCTATCTTTTGAAAATTTTATAAGCTATGTTTGTCAAAATAAACTTATTATTTATTATTGGGATATAAAAATTTACTTTGTGTGAATTTTTGGTATTTTTCGATAAAGTTCATTTTTAATGAATAGTGAAAATATTGTATTTTAATTCATAACCTCTTTTTAATCTAATTTATTTATATGATTAAATTATTTTTTTAATTGGTATTGAAGTGAAATTAGAATATATTTTTACCATTTATTCCAATGGTGGTCATTGGAATCAATTTCACTTAGAAATTTAACTTAAACTGGTGTCAATCTTTTGATACTTATTGTTTCATAAAAACACGCTATTTGTCATGACAGCGGGAATTAATTATTAAATTAATTAATGGAACTTCTATGTTTTGAATTTTGTAAAATAGACAACATTTTTGAATTCAGAATATCAAATATTGCTTGGGGTGAAGGTTTGGTATTTTTCTGAAAAACTTCAATTTTTGATGAATAGTGAATCCACTAAGTGGTACTTAAAAAACTGATTTTTCGTTTAAATGAAATTTTACCACCACTGTATTTTGAATTTCAAAAATCTGACATACATGGTTTTCATTAATAAGTAAAATTTTGTTCAATGGGATTAAAATTTTTTTGGGTGAATAGTAACTTATTAAGTTTTTAATCGAGATTAGAGGTAATTAGTTTAGTTTAAGGTAAAAATGATGTTTTAATAAAATTAGTTGATCTTGAAACTGTCCTACCCTTATTGGATGTCTCATAAACGATCAAGACAATCCATGGGTCAACTTTGGGATCCCATAGAGCCACTGTGGTCGGGAAATGTCATAAATAACTTTTTATTTAATGTTAAAGTAAAAATGACACAAACATGAAATGTTTTACTAAAACAATGTTTACATGGGGTTATACAAGTCAGATTTTTGACTATAAATATTCATTAGAAAGATAAAAAGATTTACTTCATCATGATGTTTTTTTATAATTTTCAGACATTAAATATATTAAATTATTTATGACATCATGATGATGCAGCGATTACCTCATTAATAAAGGATTTAAATAAAATGAAAAGATAATGTAACATCTATGACCTACACATGTCCAAAACCTATTTTATGGGTATATATCGAACCCTTATCACCTTATACTTGAATTATATCAATGTGGGACCATTTTAATCCGAAACTCATTTTAAAATAAAGTATTATTTCTTTACGTTCCAAGAGTTCCCCTCCTCTACTCTTATAAAAGGCCCCCACCTCTACCTCTTTACCAACACTTCCAAAGCCTTTGGCTTGGCCAAACCCTGCCAAATTTGTCTCTACACTTCCTTATATTACTCCTTGAAGCCTCACTTTGGGCAGAAGTCTTTCCAAGGAAGCATTTGAGCTCAAACCAAAGGGAGTTACCATATTTTAAGGTAATGTGTTCACTTGACTCCTTTTGTTTTATTTTACTTATCCAACCCCCTAAACTATTTTTATTCATTTATTTCATAACAAATAAATTATCTTCAATATACTAGGATGTTGTTATAAGAAGGATTCGAGCTACACTTACACGCACCAACATCTAATGGTTAAAGAACATACGGTTTCCGTGGATGGTGAATTTAGGCCTCCCGAAATGATGATTGTTCAACATTCTTTTAACACCTTCAAAGGTGGCCATTAAGATGAAACTATATTTATATATGATATATAAAATGATTATGTTTTCCTTATGTTTCTGTATTTTTCATTTTGGACATACCTTTATGGTTTCCATTATGGGTAAACGCGATATCATCATTTAAGGATGTGCGGACTACCGCCCCCTCAAAGTGATTTGATTCGTTAATACCATATGTGGGACGTATAAAGTATGGAGTTATGATTTTATATATGATATTACACTAGAATTATAATCTAACTTTATATCATTATGATTCCATTTCATAAAATACGAAATAGAAATGGAAGCAGCGTTCATGCGTACGTACGGCTTACTGTCTCCATGAATAGTGCATTTAATTTCTTACCTCTAAATGTTATATAATATTATAAATGCATGCATGTAATGGATATATATGATATATATTATATCTACATCATGAATACCATTATGGATATAATGGATACATGAACAAATTGTAATTATAAAGGGATTATTTTTGACTCAAGTACCAATGATCGTTAAAATGACCGTTATTAACATAAATAATTACATAGTGTTCATGACATGGAAATAAGTGATATAAAAGGAATAATGAACATGAAAAAGGTTCTTAAACAAGTATAAATTAACTCAAGTTTATTATTTAGGAGATTAAAGAATGACCGAGTCAAGTCGGACCCGAGGTATGGGACTTCTTCTCAATCTCCTTTCATTGAGGCATATTTTGTTTTATACACAACCTTCTTTTATACAGTGTATAAACCCCTTTGACTTTTAAGTTTATTCAAAAGGAATCTTTTTTATATTAAGTGTTTACTAAATGGAAAAAGGGAATGTTTTTGTCGTACGTATGCGGTGACAACGAATTCTCTGCCGTCGTGACCATTATTTGAGTTTCGGCTTCCTCTACAAGCCATACCATTTTTTAAAAGAAAAATAAATACCATGTTTTAATTTTCTTTTCATTTGGTATTGAAAATGGTTTTCATAATGTTTTTATATCAATGTGTTGTATTGATATCATGTGATTGAAAGGTGGAAATGTTATGTTTCCTTTATGCATGTTTTATGTGATACAATTATGTTGATGTTGTAGGGCACTATTATGAAGACAGGTTGTTCCATGATAAACTAAGTGCAGGTGAGCCCGATATAGCTCTCCAATGCATTGGGTAACATGAAGAAGTGAAATTTTAAGGTTTCTCCAAAGAGATTTAGGGAATACAATATGATGGGTATTCCAATCGTAACCAAGAGGGTAAATCCATATGTAAGAATGTTATGAATGCCTCAAGTTACCTTTATGTCTTATGATTTCTATGATTTGTTCATGATTTGATGAGGTATGTTAAAGTGCATATGTTTAACGGGTAAAGTATTATTTCATTCTTATGCATATAAGATCTCATGTTTCCTTTCCATATTTTTATAACCCATATTGAGCTTTTTATGCTCATCCCACGATTTTTTGAAATGTTTTTCATAGGTCAAGGGAAAGGTACATGATATGTAGATAGTGTCAATTTAGTTTCAAGAAAGAATCCATGATTTATTTTAAATATGTTCCGTTCATGGGAAAAAATGAATACTATATTTATATAACCACTTTTATTAAATGTGGAATGTAATGCAAGTTTTATGATCTAATTCTCTAAAACTGTAATCCCAAAAAGATCAATAATGTGGAATCTTGTAATAACTCAAGATTAAGTATGGTTTAAGGCTGGAGCCTTATAGTTGGTATCAGAGGTCGGTTTATATAACTTTCGGAGTTATAATTATATTAAATGATTATCGAAAAATATTTTTTTATGGTCAAATTGAAATGATATAGCTTTTGAAGATTACCATGTTCCTTCATCTAAGAAATGATTGTTCAGAATGGTTTTCTGCAGCAGAAACAGGGAAGGAGTGCTAGGACGACATACAGAAGGAAATAACCCTCCTAATCTGCATCTTGAGATAGTCGGAATTGGAACTAAATAGTTTTTTTCAGTAATGGCGCAGTTGACTCAAGCGATAAATGGTGGTGGTATCCATGCACAAGATCATCCAGATCAACTGCAGAGGAACATGTCAGCGGTGGAACATTTCATGAGGCAACATCCCCCATCATTTAGGGGACCATCTGACCCTGTGTTAGCTGAAAGGTGGATTAAAGCACTGGAGAATATTTTCAATGTCATGGGTTGTTCAGACAGTCACATTGTTAGTCTTTCTATTTACCATTTGGAGGGTGAAGCAGATCAGTGGTGGTCGATGGTTAGAAATATCAGGGACGCTGATGATATTGATGCTCTCGACAGGGATGAATTCAAAGGAATGTATTTTGAAAAGTATTTTCCTAAGGCTATTCAACATAGGATGGAAATACAATTCTTGGAATTGAGGAAAGAGCAAGACTCAGTGGCTACCTATGAAGAAAGGTTCACTCGATTGGCAAGGTATGATCCAAATATTATCCGAGACCTTGATAGTAAAATCAATCATTTTTACTCAAAATTAAAGCCAAAATATCGAAGGTCATTAGCTTCTCGTGAGTATAAAAGTTATGAAAATCTTGTTCGATGTGTTGAGAAGGTGGAAATTGAGTTTTCCGATGACCAAGTGTTTTATAACAACCAGTAAAAGAAGAGACTGAGGTGGCCGGAGAAAGGGAAGAATTCTTCAAAAATGTCTGATGGTAAGAAAACTAATTTTCCAGTTTGTGATATGTGTGGAAAAAGGAATGCTGGGGAATTTCTTATGAATTCTGGAAAGTGCTACCAATGTGGTAAGATGGGACATAAGGCTCGTGATTTCACTGAAAAAGATCAAGGTGATGGTAAGTTCATGTTTGATTTACAGTTACTGAAATGTTTTATGTGCATTGAGATGGGTCACTATGCAAACGAGTATCCGACAAAGAGCTCGGGTGATGGGAAGTAGTTCGACTACAAGCAGAAAGAGGTGGTGAAATCCTTTGTAACTACTTCTGCAGATGTCAGTCCATCAAATGAAGTTATATTAGGTACATTGTTAGTGTTTTCAGATTATGCCAGTGTGTTGTTTGATTCGAGGTCTACACATTCTTTCATCTCTGAAAACGTTTCTAGTAAAATGGGAATACAATATCAATTAATGACTCCCGAACTTTTGGTAAAAACACCTGGGGGAAATGTTGAGGCAAAAATAATTTATAATAATCTTCATGTCCTTATATGTGGAAAGAACCTACTTGAAAACCATATTGTTCTACCTCTAGTAGAGTTTGATGTTATCCTGGGTATGGATTGGATCTCTATTTACCATACTAAGATTGACTGTAGAACTAAAGAAGTTTCTTTTCAGAAAGACTTTCGGTTTGTGTACAAGAATGAACCCTTACTGTTGATAACATATCAAGAGGCCGAGAAACTTGTAAAATATGGAAATGAATGTTACCTTGCACACATCATTGAAAATAAAAGCACTGTTCAGATTAATGATGTGCCAGTGGTAATGAGTATCCTGATGTTTTTTCTGATGAGTTTCCGGGAATAATACCAGATAAGGAATTTGAGTCTACTGTTGACTTAGTTCCTGATGCTAAGCCAATATCAAAACCCCCTTATCGAATGGCTCAAATTGAACTTTTAGAGGTGAAGGAGCAATTGGAAGATTTATTAGAGAAAGGTTTCCTTCGACCTAGCACATCACCATGGGGTGCTCATGTTTTATTTGTTAAAAAGAAAGATTGTTCTATGAGACATTGCATTGATTATAGAGACTTGAATAACATCATTGTTAAGAACAAATATCCTTTGCCTCATATCAATGATTTGTTTGATCAGATCTAGGGAGGTTAGTTTTTTTCAAAGATTGACCTGAGATCGGGGTACCATCAGCTGAAGGTAAAGGAAGAAGATGTTCCGAAGACTTTGTTTCGTACAAGATATGGGCATTGTGAATTTGTAGTAATGCCTTTTGGGATAAACAATGACCTACTATATTCATGGACTTAAGGAATAGAATTTTCCATGAGTTCTTGGATAGGTTTGTGGTGGTTTTCATTGATGATATTTTGGTGTTTTATATAATTAAATAGGAGAATGAAATACATTTAAGGGTTATTTTTCAAACCTTAAAAGAAAAGAAATTGTATGGGAAATTCAGCAAGTGTGAGTTTTGGTTGCAAAAAAATTCTTTCCTTGGTCATATTGTTTCTAAATATGGGATAAATGTTGATCCTACAAAAAAAATAGGATGTTGAAGAATGGCCAAGACCCACAAATATAACAGAGATTCGTAGTTTCCTTGGTTTGGTAGGCTATTACCGAAGGTTTGTTAGAAAATTTTCACAGTAATCTAGTCCAATGACTAACCTAACTCGGAAGGGTATTTCGTGTATCTAGACAAAAGAATGTGATGATTGTTTTCAGGAATTGAAAATAAGATTGGTGAATGCTCTAGTTTTGGCACTTCCTTCTAGGAATGGTGAGTTTGTTATATATAGTGATGCTTCATTGAAAGGACATGGTTGCATTCTAATGCAGAATGATCAGGTAATTGCTTATGGTTCACGAAAGTTGAAAACTCATGAGGTAAATTACCCTACACATGATGTGACACTAGCTGCTTTTTTTTCACATTAAAAATTTGGAGGCATCATTTGTATGGAGTAAAGTGTGAAATATATACTGATCACAAAAGTTTAAAGTATATATTCACATAGAAAGAGTTAAACATGAGACGAAGGAGATGGCTGGAATTAATCAATGATTATGATTGTACAATTCATTACCATTCGGGAAAAGCAAATAAAGTGGCAGATGCTTTGAGTCGAAAAGTAATGCTTCATTAGAAATGTTGCAATTGGAACGTGATCCTTTGGTTAAGGATTTGATGAACTTTGGCATAGTAGTTGTTGGAGCAGGAAGTTCATCTGTTTTGTTTCAGGTATCAGTGAAATCTTCTCTATCAGACAGAATCAAGCAAGCACAGAAGCAAGACAGTGAGTTTCAGAAAAAGGTAGAGATGGTTCAGAAAGGTAAGTTGCCTGAATTCAACATTGATAATGATTGTGTTTTGAGATTTGGGAAGAGATTTTGTGTACCTTGTGATTCACAGTTGAAGATAGAGTTGTTATTTAAAGCTCATAGTTCTCCATTTTCAGTTCTTCCTGGCAGTACTAAGATGTATAGAGATATGAGGGAGTATTACTGGTGGGATGGAATGAAAAGAGATATTGCGGATTTTACTGTGAAGTGTTTGACATGACAACAGGTTAATGTAGAGTGGCAGTTACAGAAAGGGATTCTTCATCCTTTACCAGTACCAGAATGGAAAAGGGAGAATATATCCATGGACTTCGTTGTGGGATTGCCGAAGACCCGTCGAGGTAATAATGCAATCTGGGTTATTGTTGATTGTTTGACTAAATCTGCTCATTTCCTTACTAAACGAGATACTTTTTCCCTATATCAACTTTCCCGTTTGTATCTTAAAGAGATAGGCAGGTTACATGGATTTCCTCTCTCCATTGTATTTGACCGTGATCCCATGTTCACTTCTATCTTTTGGAAAGGCCTTCAGAAGTCGTTGGGTACTGAATTAAATTTTAGTACAGATTTTCATCCTAAATCAGATGGGCAGTCAGAATGAACAATTCATACATTGGAGGATATGCTATGTTCTTGCTCTATGGATTATCAGGGAAGTTGGGTCCAACATCTTTATTTGGTTTAATTTTCATATTATAACATTTTTCATTCCAGTGTACAGATGGCACCATTTGAGGCGTTATATGGGAAGCAGTGTCGAAATCCAGCTTTTTGGGATGAAGTGGGTGAAAGAATGCCGATGGGACCAGAAATGGTAGAAGAGTTGGTAGAAAAAGTTCAGCTGATACAGAAACACATTAGAACAGCTCAGAGCAGGTATAAGAGTTAGGCGGACAACAGGAGGAAGGATCTATCTTCTGAGGTAGGTGATCATGTTTTTCTCAAAGTCTCACCATGGAAATGTGTGATGCGATTTTTTAAGAACGGAAAGATGAGTCCAAGGTTAATTGGCCCATATGAAATTCTGGAGGGAGTTGGATCAGTTGCATACCAGGTGGCTTTACCTCCGATTTTATCTCAGGTACACAATGTATTTAATGTTTCGATGCTGAGAAAGTACATGCCAGATCCATATAATGTTTTGTGTCTAGAGGTAGTTCAGCTGGAAGAGAACCTATCATATGAGGAACAACCAGTCCAGATTCTTGATGATAGGGAGCAAGTGTTACGGAATAAGGTGATTAATCAGGTAAAGGTTTGGTGGAAAAACCACATGATGGAAGAGGCAACATGGGAATCTGAAAATGCAATGAGGGATAAGTACCCCCATTTATTCGATAAGTAAATAAATTATGGGGACACAATTTTCTAAAGGGGGAAGGATGTAACATACCAAGTAAGTAATGAATAATATATATTTTTATCTATGTCTATTAATGAATTATATAGTGTTTTAGAGGCTTAAAATGAAAATAAATTCAATCTTAAGCATGGAATACACTAATATTTTTAAAAGATTGTTTTACTGGATTTTGATGGAAAACTATTTTTAAATCTATCTTTTGACAATTTTATAAGCTATGTTTGTCAAAATAAACTTATTCATTATGATTGGGACATCAAAATTTACTTTTTGTGAATTTTTGGTATTTTACAGATAAAGTTCATTTTTTAATGAATAGTGAAAATGTTGTATTTTAATTCAAAACCTCATTTTAATATAATTTATTTATATGAGTAAATTATCTTTTGAATTGGTTTTGAAGTGAAATTAGAATATATTTTTAACATTTAATCCAATGGTGGTCATTGGAATCAATTTCACTTAGAAATTGGACTTAAACTGGTGTAAATCTTTTGATACTTATTGTTTCATAAAAACACGCTATTTGTCATGACAACGGGAATTAATTATTAAATTAACTAATGAGACTTATACGTTTTTAATTTTGTAAATAGACAAAAAATTTTAATTCAGAATATTAAATATAGCTTGGGGTGAAGTTTTGGTATTTTTCTGAAAAACATCAATTTTTGATTAATAGTGAAACCACTAAGTGGTACTTAAAAAACTGATTTTTCATTTAAATGAAATTTTACCACCTATGTGTTTTGAATTTTAAAAATCCAACATATATTGTTTTCATTAAGAAGTAAAATGTGGTTCAATGAGATTAAAATGATTTTTTTGTGAATAGTAACTTATTAAGTTTTTAATCACAATTAGAGGTAATTAGTGTAGTTTAAGGTAAAAATGATGTTTTAATAATATGAGATGAGATTGACACATGTCCTACCCTCATTGGATTTGTCATTGACGACCAATAAAATCCATGGGTCAACTTGGGGGCCCCATAGAGCCACTTTGGTTGGGAAATGTCATAAATAACTTTTTATTTAATGTTAAAGTAAATATGACACAAACATGAAATGTTTTACTAAAAAAAAATTTACATGGGGTTATACAAGTCATATTTTTGACTATAAATAGTCATTAGAAATATAAAAATATTTACTACATCATGATGTTTTTTTTATAATTTTCAGACATTAAATATATTAAATTATTTATGATATCATGAGGATGCAGCGATTACCTCATTAATAAAGGATTTAAATAAAATGAATAGATAATGTAACATCTAAGAACTACACTTGTCAAAAACCTATTGGATGGGTATATTTAGAACCCGTATCACTTTATCCTTGAATTATATCAATGTGGGACATTTTGAATCCGAAACTCATTTTAAAATAAAGTAACATTTCTTTATGTTTTCAAGACTGCCCCTCCTCTCCTCTTATAAAAGGCCCCCACCTCTACCTCCTTACCCACACATCCAAAGCCATTGGCTCGGCCAACCCCTGCCCATTTTGTCTCTAAACATCCCTCTATTACTCCTTGATGCCTCGCTATGGGCAGAAGTCTTCTCAAGGAATCCTTTGAGCTCAAACCAAAGGGAGTAACCCGATTTTAAGGTAATGTGTTCACTCGAGTCCTTTTGTTTTATTTTACTTATACAACCCCCTAAACACTTTTTATTAATTTCATTTGTAACAACTCCAGTATCTTCAATATACTAGGATTTTGTTATAATAAGGATTCGAGCTACACGTACACACACCTACTTCTAATGGTTAAAGAACATACTGTTTCCGTGGATGGTGAATTTAGGCCTCCCGAAACGATGATTGTTCAACATTATTTTAACACCTTCAAAGGTGGCCATTAAGATGAAACTATATTTATATATGATATATAATATGTTTATGTTTTCCTTAAGATTCTGTATTTTTCATTTTGGGCATACCTTTATGGTTTCCATTATGGGTAAACGAGATATTTTCATTTAAGCATGTGCGGACTACCACCCCCTCAGTGTGATTTGATTTGTTAATACCATATGTGGGACGTATAATGGATGGAGTTATGATATTATATATGATATTAAACTAGAATTATAATATACCTTTATATCATTATTATTCCTTTTCATAAAATACGAAATAGAAAGGGAAGCAGCGTTCATGCGTACGTACGGCTTACCGTCTCCATGAACGGTGGATTTCATTTCTTAACTCTAAATGTTATATAATATTATAAATGCATGCATGTACTGGATATATATGATATATATTATATCTAAATCATGAATACCATTCTCGATATAATGGATACATGAACAAATTGTAATTATAAAGGGTTTATTTTTGACTCATGTACCAATGATCTTTAAAACGACCGTTATTAACTTAAATAATTACATAGTGTTCATGACATCGCAATAAGTGATATAAAAGGAATAATGAACATGAAAAAGGTTCTTAAACAAGTAGAAATTAACTCAATTTTATTATTCATGAGATTGAAGAATGACCAAGTCAAGTTGGACCCGAGGTATGTGACTTCGTCTCAATCTCCTTTCATTGAGGCATATTTTGTTTCATACACAACCTTCTTTTATACGGTGTATAAACCCCTTTGACTTTTAAGTTTATTCAAAAGGAATCTTTTTTATAAGAATCATTTACTAAACGACAAAAGGGAATGTTTTTGAAGTACGTATGCGGAGACAACATCTTCTCTACTGCCGTGACCATTATTTAAGTTTCGGCTTCCTCTACAAGCCATACCTTTTTTTTAAAGAAAAATAAATACCATGTTTTACATTTATTTTTTTTTTGTATTGAAAATGGTTTTCATAATGTTTTTATATCAATGTGTTGTATTGATATATTGTGATTGAAAGGTGTAAATGTTATGTTTCCTTTATGCATGTTTTATGTGACACAATTATGTTGAGGTTCTTTGGCATTATTATGAAGACGGGTGGTTCTGTGTTAAACTAAGGGCAGGTGAGCCCAATATAGCTCTCCAATGCATTGGGTAATGCGAAATATTGAAAGGTTAAGGTTTCTCTGAAGAGATTTATGGAATATACTGTGATAAGTATTCCAAACGTAACTAAGAGGGTTACTCCCTACATAAGAATGTTATGAATGCCTCATGTTAACTTTATGTCTTATGATTTCTATGATTTATTCATGATTTGATGAGGTATGTTAAAGTTATTATGTTTTATGGGTAAATTATGATATCATTATTATGTATATAAGATCTCATGTTTCCTTTCCATATTTTTATAACCCATATTGATCTTTTTATGCTCATCCCATGTTTTTTTTGAAATGTTTTTCACAGGTCAAGGGAAAGGTAAATGATATGATGATAGTGTCAAAGAAGTGTCAAGAAAGAATCCATGTTTTATTTTAAATATGTTCCGTTGATGGGATTAAAATGAATACTAACTTTATGTAACCACTTTGTTTAAATGTTGAATGTAATGCAAGTTTTATGATCTAATTCTCTAAAACTCTAAACCCGAAAAGATCCTCAATGTGAAATCTTGTAATAACTCATTATTAAGTAATGTTTAAGGCTGGGGCCTTATAATTAATCATTATTTTAATTTAATATATCATTTTATCTTTTACTTGTACAGTCACTGAAATAATGATACTGTAGTTCATGGACTTGCTGGACTGTCGCCTCTTCAAAGAGATATCATTCATTTTTTCACCACTATATAATAATGATATATATAATCATATATAATTGAAAAATATAATATTTATGACATTATTACCATTATATATATAATATTATATATCTTTTTTCTAGAATGACTATTGAAAAGTCAATATATTTGTCATTCATATGTACAACCTACCATCTCCACGATTTCTACATGAAATCATTTATCATAAATATAATTCATGTTGGGTTTCAAAATAAAAATATATTTATTAATGCGATAATTATTTATTGATTATATTACATGATAATTTTATATAATTTCTCCTTTTACCATATTCATCCCACCAAATTCATTTTCTACACACAATCTATTTAGGACTGCAACATCCAATATAAATTACTTCGAATAAAGAAATGTATATAACCTTTTAATAAGTGAAATAAAATTAATAATAAAAAATAATAATTTTATCAATAATGTAAATAAAATAAATATAATTATTATTCATTATGATAAAGAAAAAAATCGCACATCAGACTCGTTTTAGGTTTTTTTTGTAAAAAGGTGGTGCCTCTGTCAAAGGCCGAGACACAATTTATTAAATAAATGAATGGAGAAGTGCATGACTCTGAAATAAGGTATCATATGAAAATAATTATCATAAAGAGAGAGAAGATCAACTGTCAAGTCTTCCATCTAAGTTATTCCCTGGTTGATTCCCTTATTAACAAGACCATCAACAACCATACTGGCTTCATGAAAGGCATGCATGGAAATGAAGTTAGTCACTATATGTGAATCATGAAAATTCATCCATTGGGTGGTCAGTGGCCATGAATGATTCCCCAAACCATCCAAATTATCATGGACAATAGTGGTTGAGTCATTTTCAATGAAAATATTGTTCCACTGCTTTTTATTGGAAAAGATGACATCATGTATCATGCCCATCATTTCTGTGGCCAGAGACGATATAGTACCACTTCTTCACTTGAAGGATCTCAAACACAGACCAAGGTAGTATCTAAATATAGCACCACATCTCACGGGTCCCGGATTGCATTAAGAAGAACCATCCACATTAACATTGAACTATCCTGAAGCAGTGATTTCCAAAACACCTCAAAAGAGAGCCTCAACTATTTGTAGATCCCAACCATCCGAAGTCGATGGAGGATCTCTAAATCAACACCAGTGTTGTCACATTAAGATTTTCGGATTGAAGAAGTATCCCTAATGGAAATGAGAATTAATATCTCACCTTTTTTAAATTGAAAGAGTAATTGTTTGGAATTTCTGCATTTCATTCATAACAGATCACATGTTGGAGTTATGAAACAGTACTGAGGAAGAGGTTGTTTATTTTTTGAAAGATGTATAGTTCCACACATTACTTTAATTTCATGATGATAGAATCAATGAGAATCAATATTTAGTAATGTATAATAGAAATGTAATACTAGATGGTATAGAAAGTAGAAAAAGATAGGAACTGATGGTTAGTATCATATTTATATTGTTGACAGAAAGAACACATCAAGCCATGCTGGACCCCAAATGACTGAAGACAAACCTTAGTGGGGATAAATTTATAGGAAATCCACCAAACCTGAGATAATCTTGTGGGCATAATCTAGGGTTTGGAAAAAGATTTCAACGAACAAAAATCAAGACTAGAATTTGAATAAATGTTTTTATAAAAAAAATTAGAATCATGTATACCATTGTGATCAGTCTCCAAAATGAATAAATACTCAGAATTAGTGAAGGAATTGTTGTCTATAACTTGAATGATGTTATCGGGATTGTTGTAGATATGAGATTGTATAACATCTTTTATTGTAGTGTTGGTATTTTGCATAAGAGAATTAGGATAGACCACATAGATGAGGGGGGTTCCATACCAATTATTTAGGAAAATGTTCAGGTAAGAGTCCACGCTAACCATCTATCAAGAATTATTCATAATATTAGAAAAATATTACCGAATGGAGTTCTAGATAAAAGAATTAATGTATTTAAAAATTTTCTTCTTTAACATAAAATCAAATCTTTTTGAAGAAAAATTTTGGAGTCATAATTATTATAGATAATCCAACATCTGTGTCTTGCTTAGATGGAATCATTAAAAAGGAATAGATATTTGATTCCAAGACCACCTTTTTCTGGAGTATTGCAAAAAGTATCCTATGGGATGGATAATAGTTTCATTTTAAGAATTCTGCATGGACAAACAATATTCTTGATCTAAACATTAATTGTTTTTGATAGACCAGCAAGACATTTTTTAACCATCAGTGAATATTCCTTCTTGGAAACAATTGTAGACTTCCCCAGATTGATCCTACCTACCATAGAAAGGGACTTACCTTTCCAAGATGATAGTTTATTTATGATCCAATCCACCACTTTGGTAAAGTACATAGATTTAGGACTTCATTAAATGATTGGAACTCCATGGTAGGTGAAATGGAATGATCCTTATTTGACGTATATTTTATTGATAATACATTTTTTTCTAGAAGAAGAGAATATTTTCCAAAGAAAACATTGAATTTTTTCTAGCTTATAGACTGAAAATAAATTTCTTAGTAATGAGACAAATTTTTTTTATGATATTAATTTCTTTTTCAACTTTGATAAATAAAATGATGTCATCAACATATTGACTATTTGTATGCACAATTTTGTTTCTAGCATCCTAAATAAGGTTGAGCGTGTTTTTATCCACATGTCACTTGAGAAATCTACAAAGACAATCCTCGGCAATAGAAAAGGGAATGGATGATAACCGATCAAATTGACTGACTCCCTTGGTTAATTTAAAATAAACCTTAGGGGAACCATTGACCATGATAGAAATGGAAGCCCAATTTAATAAGGAATTTATCCTATTGATTAAAGTGTCATTAAAACAAAAGGATTGAAGAACGTTGAATATGAATCCCCAATAAATGGTATCAAAATCATTTCTAATATCATGATTAATGTTAATTTTTCCATCTATGACAGCTTTATTGAGGGAGTTGGTACATTCAGAGGCTGGGATCAAGCAGTATTCTATAGACCATGCCTTTATGAAACCAAATTGATTCAAAAAAAAATTTATTTCATAAGGATGAATGTATATTGGAAATTAGTTTAGTCATGGTTTTATAAATTGAATTAAAAAGGTAAATATGTTAGAAAATAAAATATCAAAGGCTCTGTCCACATTTTGAATTAGAGTAAGGTATAGAGAATTTAGACCATGAGGACGATTACAATTATAAAAAAATAATCTTAAATTTTTTCAAACATATATGTAAATAATCTCCCAATATTGTTAGAATAAACCACTACTAAATCCATCCGGGCCTAAGGTACTATCATAAATAAGGCCGAAGATAATGTCTTTGATTTCATGGTTAAGAGGGATGCTTTGAAAATATACATTGTATTCATCATTTACCATAATCTGAATGACCTCAGGAAGGAGGTATTTATTGATATCTAGGACATTGAAAATATTATCAAAGTAAGAAACCACATGATCATTATGCCCTCCTCATAGTCAATGAGAAAATCATCGTCCCTGAGAAGAGAAATGGGCCTATATACATTTTTGATACATTGAAGAGAGTTTTAGAACATATTATTTATATCACCATCATAAATCCATTTATCATTTAAATTTTGTTTTTTATGTTATACATAAGTGTAAAGAGTGAATTTAGATTCGTGGAACTCTTGATTTCAATCTACGGGTCATAGGAGAAATCCATGATACAGGAGGATATTTGAATTTAGATGTGATCCTGATCAAGGTTATATATTTCTTTGGACATTAATTTATATATATCACTAAACCAAATTTTGAGACATATCTTGAGGTGCATTAATTTGGTAACAAAAGAAAAGGCATTATTGAATTAATTAATAGAATCAAAAAAATATGATGTTAAAACACCATAGATCATTAGACCCAAAATTTTTAAATCTGAAAGGATGAATGGATTTAACCCATTTAGTAAAAATATTGTCGTGAATGGGATGATGGTCCAAATTATGATTGGGCAAGGGGATGCTATAAATGGGGTCATAAGAGTCTAGAGAAAGTATGTTTGTAAAGTCCCTATCCATTTTAGTGGAAACAATCCCATTGTAGTATCTTCTATACCAAGTGAACACTGTAAAAGTGAGGTTAATTTCTACAAGGCGACAATCATCAATTGATATTCTAAATTACCTAGTGGAAATGGAAGAATTTGAACGGACGATTTTTTCACTATATTAATGTATAACGTTAATGTCACCAATCACAAACCAAGGATCCTAAATGGTGATAGCTAGCCCATAATAATCATACCAAAGGGGTCTTTGTTCTTGATATCTCTTCTTAGCAGAAATCATTGTACAAAATATTTGTGTACCATTTACGAATAAATCACAAGTGAACATCTATTTAATGCATTTTAAAGCATTAACATTCTATAAGGATTCATGATAAAAAACCCAAAGAGATTCCTCATTATTACCATCTTTTCAAGCACCAATTTTTTTTTAACCATAAGGACAATTGTCCATAAAAAATAATGAAATACTAGTTTTTGGATCAAAATAGAAAATATTTCAGATCAATGTGTCAAAATAAGTATTTTAAGAACATTATAAGTATCTAGGTTAGAAATTCCCTAATGGTTAGAGAAAAAAGTCCATTAAAACCTATTTTTGGAGGCATAACCCCATTTTCTTTTTTGAACCACCTGATCACTTCTTCATCTTGGATCTACTGACAATTTGCGATGTAGTTGGGGTGGATTTTGTTTAATTATTATTTATAAGACAAAAAGAAGATCTGTATGTAGAACATAAATTAGAAGTGGTCTGTATTATTTCAATTATTTCATCATTTAGTGGGTGGCCTTGGAGCTGTCCCTTAAATTTATTGAAAGGGTTACCTTTGTAGAGATATTTGATATCATAAGATCAAGGGGTTTAATAGAGTGGAAGATAATGTAACCGAGTGAGCCTACACTTTCACATCCATTTTTTTCTCCTTGATTGAGTCCATGAAAGATTCAGGATGTTACCTGAGTTTTCCATAAGAAGGGAAAAACAACGGAGTCATTGATGGGCTTCCCATCATCATTTCAGTATGTTATGTTATTCATGTATATTTTATTAGGTGGAAAAGTATTTCAAAAAGATTGTACAACACCCAAGGGTAATGAAAGAGAAGAAACATTACTCTCAATACCATGTCCATCATCTATAGTGTCTTCAAGGTGTCCCTGTTGCATCCTAACATGAGAATAATTGATATTTTCAAGAGTTTTGCATCTAGAAGTCTCACTGGAAGTCGCATGGATAGATGGAGAACTGTAATAAAAAGAAGGGAAAGTACTCTTATTGATGATAAGAATATTTTGATGCCCTTCAATTCAAGGAGGAATGAAATTTTATAGGTTTGTGCCCAAAACATTTTCACTAAGTGGGTTCACAAGACATGCTTTTGAGTGTCCAGATTCAGAGGTAATTAAATTACAAAAGCCTTCACCATTCAAGACATCTCGCAGATGATTATAAGTATCCAATGATTATTTTTCTATTTCCTAATGAATTATTTGTTCCAAGGTGGCCTCCTTCTCTTCATCCACCATAATAGACTAGTTCATACCTGAAGTCTCTCCAACAAGAGATTCATTTTTCAACCATATATCTTATTTTTCATTGAGTGGTTCTTCCTTCTCAAAGCTATATCCCTTACCCTTATTGTCACATAAATATTCAGTCCATACATATTCATTTAATGTAAAAAAATTATATTTTCATAACTCAAAAATTCATTAAATAATGACCTATAAGATTACAGAGATCACAGAATTGTGAAATGCGCTCAAATTCAATCCATACCACTATTTTACAGTTATTAGAATTGAAACAAATGACCTCCAGCATATTCGAGTCCAAATCATCTTCATCAATTACATGATCGTAAAATCTAATCATATAATTTAAGGTATGCTGGTCGATCATGAGATGAGTACTAATGTAGAACACCGAGTAATTTAGGATCACGGTGTTCCAAAAAAATAAACTCAACCAATGAAATCCAACACAAATTTGTGCTGTATTGTTTCTAAATATATGTGAGTTAAAGACATAGTTCCATTAAATGATTCTATGTAAATCATGTTTAAGTTATAGAATCCATAAATTCCAAAACCTATTGGGCCCTTATTGGGATTTTAATAGAACATAAAAGTATCCCCTTCCGATTGGATCAATTTTCCAGTCACAGAATCCCAAGAGATGAGTAATCCTATTCTTCAACTCATCTGCTGACCAAGATTTGTCCTATTTAATATATAATGATTGACCCATTACTACGAACATACACATCTACGTTCGTTGTTGTAGAGCATCAGCATCAGCTTCTACTACAAATACAACGTCTTCAAATCACTTGCATAGTGGGTCTTTCATCTCAGCAGTTTTCGAGAGATCAATTCCTTTAAGCCCTTCATCAAATGTTTCCATATTTATATTTCAACAGGAGAGGCCACTTCATTTTTCAACATGGAATCATGAACTTGTAATTCTCTTTCCCATTTTGGATTAAAATATGTTATGATAAATCTTAATTAAAAAAAAATCGGAAGCAAGCATTACTGTATATGAGTATAAACACTAGATTTCATGAAGAGAGAGTTTCTGTAAGATGATGTGGTGAACATTTATTGATGAGGAACTCAATATCTCCTCTCATCTTCTAACCCTTTTACTCAATTCTCCCACCTTCTAAAAGACTCATGTTTTGTATTTTCTCATCACACTTTTATATCATTGAGAAATATTCTATAATTACATTTTTTTTATGATCTGTGGTTAATATACAACCCTTTAATGTATTTTATGATTATTTTATTTAGATATATTTTTATTTAAATATATATTTGAGATTCCATATTTCATTGGGTTTATGTTTTTAATGTTTCTAATGTGGTAAAGGATTATTGTCTGAATACTCCTTTATTGAAACATATATCTCAATGTATAGATATATTCATTAATAAGGTGTATTTATTACCCATATGATATATTATATTATTAATATCATTATTTTCATAATACTATATGTTTCATTTTATGTTATTATTTCATGGGGATTATGATTCAATGTAATAGAACTTGAATGTTTTTTTAATCCTAATGATTGTTGAGATTGTGCATGATTACGTATCAAGTGTTGAAATTTTATAATTATCATGATAAATATTCTCCTATACCAATTAATTATTTTTTACCTTAAATTTTTTAATTTCAATACTCTTTGGAAATTAAAATACTTGGTAGGTGTTTTAGGATAATCTGATATCATATCTCTTTTAGTTTATTAATCTATTTCATTCGAAAATAATGTTTTCTAAAAATGATATAAAAAAATTTAGTAATATTTATCTGATTTTTATGATATATCTTTATTTTTTCAGTTATATATTAACTAAAAATTATTATAAATTTATCTAACAAATTTGAATCAAAATGGAATTTTTATTTTCCTAAATAAATGTTTTTATGATCTATTCATGGTATTTCCACTCATCAACGTCAGAATCCATTATTGTTATATATGATCCAAGTTTGTTATTTTGTAATTATATGATCATAAATATTTATTTTTATAAATTATGAAATTTTCTATGATTTTTTAGAACCTATTTCTATTCCACATTATAATCTAGTTTTAATGAATTTTCTATGGAATACATTTCATTTAAATAAGTTAATCATTTTTTCAAGGTATTTTAATGGAACCCATTTATTTTTCATGGTATACTCATGTTTCAAAGATATTTTAATGAAACCCATTTCTTTTCGATGGTTTATTCTAGTTATAGATTAATAATGATTGTTTTTATGATTTTTATGATTACTTATCTATATAAATTATTCATTTGCTGTTCTATGTACATTATATATGAAGGGACATAAAAAATAGGACTGAGTGATCCCCTTACCACATATACAATTAGGTTTCCCAGAATGCAATGGGTGATCCTAATAATGATTATTTGATGTAGATACCTAGATAACTAGAAAAACATAGGACGAGAGGGGTGAATCAGGGGGTCCAATTTTACTTATAAAGTGACTGATCTTTTTCCCAAATATGTATGAACTTATTAAACAAATATAATGTGAACATTTAAAAAACAAAAAATCACATGAAAAGATAAAACACACCAATCTAATATGGTTTTCCACAAATGGTTGGTCTAAGGAAAATACACTGAAAATGATTCAGTCATACATTATCCACTAATAATCACATGTTGTGGAAATGAAAAGATTATACACAAACACTATATTCTACAATCACTATATTTATCATATTTATTGGGATATGACACTAGACACCTCATAAAACATCTATCAAATTCCCCTAGATCACAACCTTGTGTGAAGCCTTAATTTTTTTATTGACTTGAAGGACACTTTAGTGGATTGGAATTTAATTCCTAGTTCTTGAATAGCACAAGAATTTTCATTCACCATAGACCAATGCTGATGCATAATGAAATCATTGTTCACTAAAAACAATATTTCCAAAACACCCATTCAAAAAGATCTATCTCTATGATCACATCCATTGGGTAGAAAAATAAGGAATCATCCTTAAACAATATGTAATCTTGAATTATGTTAATAATTTACTTATAATATCTTCTCATGTTTATAGAATTAGATAATTAGGTCATAACATATACATAACAATATAAATAATAATTGTAGACACCTTTACTCAGTATCTCTTTTTTTTATAAAATAAAAAATCATGAAAAAAGTAGACATATATATTTATATGTTTTAGACATCCTGACATTTCCACGATCCCATCCTTTAACATATTCATCTTTATGTCCTTTAAAAACATTTCAAAACATGGTATGAACATAAAAGATCAGTAGATATTATATAATAAAGAATGAAAACATTAGTCCATCAATAAATACCAAATTTAATTTTTTTTAACATACCTAATGAAATCATAAATGTAACATGTGGCATCCATACTATAAGTATGTTTTATCTTTCACTACTACATAGGGAGTTACGTTTTGAATACCTACCATAATATATTACCAAAATCTCATAGGAAGAACATTAATGATTTCCTCATTCAAGTAAACCAATGAATTGGACAGCCATCTTATGCTCACCCACCTTATGTTTATCATGGAACCACCTGTATACATAAACAATACCCAAGAACCATAACATATTTATAACACATAGAACAAAAAAAAATGGAAGATCAAATTCCTATATTTCAATCATAAAATATCATTTAAATATATTGAACTAATCATTACACTCTGAAAATTCTTTTCAATACCAAAATACATAGAAAGGGTATATGGTATTTATTTTTCTTTTTATAATACAGTACGACTTGTTAAGGAAGAGCAACATCAAATAATTCTCACGGTGGATGAATGGTCATTTTCACTGCTTACGTTAAAAGGAAACATTTGTTTTTTTTTCATTTAGTAAAATTTTTAATAGAAAACATAATACCTTTTAAAAAAATAAAATTTCATAGGGGTTTACAAACCATATAAATGAATGTTGTGTATATATCAATATATGCCTTATGGAAAGGATATTTAAATGAAAATCCTTGCCTTGTGTCCAACTAGATTCGTACGTTCTTTATTCTTCTAAAAATTTAACTAAATATAATTTCTAATTTCTTCAGAACCTTTATTAATTTTATTAATCCTTTTATATCACTTATTACCATGATATAAACATTATATAATAATTTAAGTAAATAACTGTAGATTTGTCGATATTTGGTACATGAGTCAAAAATGATCTTCTTATAATTACATGTTGTCAATGAGGTCAAAATTCCATTATCTGTAGAATGATATTCAAGATTCATATATCATATATATCATATATATACATTATATATATTTAACTATAAGAGCACATACCATTTGGATATAAAAAATGAATTGCACTGTTCATTCAGAAAGTAAACCATACATGGGCATGAACGAAAAATTCATTTCTATTTCATATTTAATTGAATTAACACATAATGAAACATAGGTATATAAGAATTCTAGTATAATATCATATATAATATAAATAAATTCATCCTTTATAAGTCCTACATATGGAATGAATGAGTCATATCATTTTGAGGGGGTGAAAGTCCAAACTAACGCAAATAAAATTATCATATTTACACATTATGAAAAACCATAATGGTATGATATAAATGACATATACATATGTATTGAGAAACTATAAATATATTATATATCACATGTAAATATAGTTCCATTTTAAGGGCCACGATGAGAGGCGGTGGGAGTTAAATGAACAATTATCATTTCGTGAGGCAGTATTTTGACATCCAAAGAAACAATATGTTTGTATCGATTAGATAAAGGTTTGTGGATGTGTAGTTTGAATCCTTCTCATAACAAAATCCTAGTATATTGTAGATTCTATTTTTATTATAAATAATGGAATAAATATAGTTTAGGGGTTTGGGAAATGAAAATAAAAAGAAAAAAAATGGGAGAAGTCATTAGCTTTAAATCATCTAACACCCATTGGATTTAACCAAAAGGATTTCTTAAATTGAATTATTACTAAAGTAATGCTTCTAGTAATAACATAGGGATTTTTGAAACTTATTATTTTATAGTTTGGATGATCCATGGGGGATTGATAGGTGTGAGTAAGGGTAGGAGGTGATGGCTTTTTATAAGGGGAAATGGGGCTCTTTAGGAACTTTTGAATGTATTATTTTGTGATAAAATTATTTTGGGATTAAAATTTTTTAAAATAGATTTAAATAGAATATAAAGTGCATATAAGTTGAAAAAAAAATCATCCAATAAGAATTGGACCAGTTTTGGTTACATTTTTTAATCCTTATATTTTTTGTTTAACAATTTCTTAACTTATATAACCTTTACCATGTATTCTAATATATTCATACTATATGGTTAACATATTTACAATAAAATTCAAAGAGACCGAAAATGGATCATTAAATAGATTTGTTACATTATATATGTCATTTGGCTTATTCATAGATTTTTAAGACTATTTTTTCATTTAATAAAATATAAATTTATTTAAGAACTCATTTATGTCAATTTTTATAATGTTCAGATTGTGAATTTTTAAAAAATCCAAAAAAACACCATTATTTCAAAAAAACCGTCATTATTTCAAATACAATAAGTCATACGTATCTCTAAAATTCATGTATGGAAATAAAATTTCAATATAAATTTAATTTAATATTTATAAAATCTTTTATTTGAATCCATTTTTAATGAGTAAATTACATCACCACCATTGTGTAATAAATATATTTATTTATATAATCACTAAAGATTATATTTAAAATACCATGATGTATTAAATATTTTAATCTTTTAAATGAATATTTATAGTCCATGAAATTACTTATATATCCCCATATAACAATTTTTTTAATAAAATAGATATGTTTTTGTTACTTTTCTCTTTACATTAAATTAATAAATATATAGTGTCATTATCACTCCCATGTGTCTCCATGGTGTCCCAAAATCGACCCAAGAATTCCCATGGTCTTAAATGTATAAAATATGATTATGAAACATGTTTTTAAAATTTAAAATTATTATACAAATATTTTTTTACCCTTATTTATCATATTTACCTTTTAACCATGGTAAATAAATTATTTACAGAAGTAAATATTCATAATATGTAAAAAAAGCTATATATTTACACAATTTAGAATTCCTGATTCAAAAAATGCAATCCATTTTTCCAAATACAAAACACAAATTTTTATGAAATTTATTTAAAAATAATTTGTTTGTCGAATCAAAAAGCGTGTTTTTAAGAAATAATAACTATCCAAATATTGACACTTGTTGATGTCCATTTTCAATGAAAAATTACATAAAATGACCAAAATTGTATTAAATTGTTAAAATAGAAGCTATTTACACTTTAAAAACATTTATTAAGATAGTCTAACCATATACAGGAATTATATTAAATAGTAGTTTTGAATTAAAATATTTAATGTTTCACCATTCATTAAAAATGATTTTTATCAGAAAAATACTAAAATTTCATAAAAAGTGCATTTTGATATCCCGAATGTAAAGAAGAATTTAATTTTTTTTCAAATAGAACATATATATGTGAAAAATATATATTTAAAATAGGTTCTCCATCAAATGGAGAAAAACCAGCCATTTAATGAATATAAGAGTATTTATAATTAAAATTGGAATCATTCATAGTTTTAAACTCTTACTTTTATTGGATATATGTAAAAATATTTAAACAATTTGTAATTATATTATATTTTGTTCTATTCATTCTGGATAATACAATGACTATGCGTTAACTACAGTTTAAAATAATAATATATTATTATTATTTAGTATGAATCACCCTTATGTGAAACATGAGGTTTTCGGAGAAACACATTGTTGTGTTTCAGGTACGCCAAAGAACATATAATCCCCTTTATTGTAAAATTAATATTTAGTTGACAAATATCAATTAATATGAAAATATCATATTCTTTTTAACCTAGTATATTACATCCTTCCCCTCTTTTGGAAATTTTTTCCTCGCAATTTTATTCATTTATCAAATAAATATTACTATTTATATCTCATTGCATTTTTATATTCCCACATTGCCTCTCCCACCATATTGTTTTTTCGCATACCTTTTACCCGATGGAATATCTTATTCCACAACACTTTCTCTCTTTTTTCATGAATCTAGATTTGTTGTTTATCATATGAAATATTCTCTTCCAACTGAACTACATATGGACTCAAAATTAGAGATAGATCTAGCATATACTTTCTCATCATTGAAACATGAAAAAAATTGTGTAGTTTTGATAAAAATGGATATAAAGTAACTCTGTACACAACTAATCCAACATTCTCCATGTTTTCATATGGTCTAATGAACCTCAGTCTAAACATTCCCTTCCAACAAAAATACATCGTACTTTTCTATAGAGAATCAATGAGAAAGACATAATCACCATCCTTTGAAGAAATAACCATCCTCTGGTGATCTGAATTTTTTTTCCTGATCTGAGATATTATCATGTGCTTCTGAATCAAGTGAACTATTTCTGCAATCTCTTTGACTAATTCTGGTCCCATCAGATTATTTTTACCTACTTAATTCAAAATACCAGATTTCTACACCACTTTCCGTATAATGTCTCAAATGGAGCAATATGTTTACTAGAATAAACACAGTTAATATATAAAAATTCAAAAAAAATAAAGAAGTTTGTTCCAACATACCTGGTAATCCATTTAGAAAGCACATAGAATATCTTCCAATGTATGAATTGTTCATTCGGACTGCCCATCTAATTGACGATGAAATGTAATACTAAAATTAAATTCTGTACCCAATGTCTTCTGAAGGCCTTTCGAAAAGATAGAACTAAACATGGGATGACGATCAGATACAATGGATTTGGGAACTCCATTCAACCTCACTATCTCTTTAACATGCAACCGAGAAAGTAGATCAAGAAAAAAAAAATATCAAATAGAAAAGAAATTTGAAGATTTACTCAATCTATCTTCAATAAACTAGATTGTATTTGTACCTTGAGAAGTCTATGGTTTTCCCATAATCAAATCCCTGGACACATTTTCCCATTTCCACTCTAGCACTGTTAAAGGATGAAGAATCCCTTTCGGTAACTGCTTCTATACTTTAATCTATTGACAAGTCAAACACTTGACAATAGATACGTAAATATCTTTTTTCATTTCATCCCAGTAGTAATAAACATGACGATCTATGAACATCTTAGTACTACATGGATGAACTTAAAATAGAGAACTATGAGTTTTATAAAAAAAATCATTCTTCAACTGTGAATCATAAGGCACACATAATATCTTTCCAAATATCCAAATACAATCATTATCAATGTCAAAATCGGGATACATACCCTTATAAACCAACTCCATGTTCTTATACAACTCATTGTATTGCTTCTCTGCATAGTTAATTCAAACTGATAGAGATGATTTCACTAAAAATAGAAATGAAATATAGGACTCTGTTGCACCATCCACTTCTATTACAATGTTCATCAAATTTTTAATCAGTATATCTTGTTCAAAACAGTACATGGTTAATGTAGCATTATTATTTTGACTTAACGCATCAGCCACATTATTTGTTTTCCTAGATGGTAATAGATAATGTAATCATAACCCATGATTAAATCCAGTCATATACTCTACCTAATGTTCAATTTGTTCATAGTAAATATATACTTCAAAATTTTGGGATCAATATATATTTCACAAATTACACAATAAAAATGATGCCTCAAAATATTTAAAGCAAAAACAACAACATCTATTTATAATTCATGTGCATGGTAATTTAACTCATGGGGTTTCAAATGATGTGAAACTTACGAAATTAAATACTCATTCTACATAAAGACACAACCAAGTCCTTTCAATGAAGCATCACTGTAGATAACAAACTTACCATTTCTAAAGGGGAGAACCAAAACTGGATCATTTACCAATATTCATTTCAAATCCTAAAAACAATTATTACATTATTTTTTCAGATGAAAATAACAACTTTTCATTATAATTTATTTATTGGGATAGATATCCTGGATAAATTTTAAAAAATCCTATGGTTATAACATTCCAAACCATTAAAACTATAGATATCAATTATATTTGTGGGTTTTGGCCATTCTTCAAAAACATTTGTTTTATAAGGATAAATAGTTATGCTATATTTTGAAACAATGTGACCAAGGAATGAATTTTTTTGTAACCAAGACTCACACATACTGATTTTTCAATACATTTTATTTTTTTAAGTTTTTCAAGTCATTACATAAATGAAATTTCTGATCCTCTTCACTTTTAGAATAAACCAAAATATCATCAATGAACAAAACCCCAATATTATCCATGAACACATGAGAAATTCTACTGAGAAGATCCATGAATTCCGTAGGAGCATTGGTTAACCCAAAATACATAACTACAAATTAATAATGGCCTTATCTAGTATGAAATGAAAATTTTGGAATGCCTTCATCATTTACATTCATCTGATGGTACCCCGAACACAAATCAATCATTGAAAAATACTGAGCTCTATGGAGCAGATCAAAAAATTCATCGATATGAGGCAATCAATTTTTTTCATAAAAGTTATGATATTAGATGATCTATAATCAATGAAAAGTCTCATTGAAACATCTTTATTTTTATCAATCATGACAAGAGAACCCCATGGTGATGTGATAGGTTGAATGAATCATCTATCTAATAACTCCTATAATTTCTTCGTTAACTCTAAAAGTACAATTTGAGCCATTCGGTAAAGGGGTTTTGAAATTTTCATTGCATCATGAACTATGTAAAATGTTAATTCAACATCTAATTGAGGTATAATACTAGAAAACTCATTAGAAAAAAACATCAATGTACTCATTTTCCACTATCACATCATTAATATGAATAGTTCCTTTGTATTCAACAATATGTGAAAGGTAACATTCATTTCCATATTTTACTACATTCTCAGCTTCCAGATATGTTTTCAAAATTAGGGGTGCATGTTTGTACAGAAACTAAAATTCATTCTAAATTGAATCCTCTTTAGTTACACATTAAATTGTTTCATGATGAACCGAAAGCCAATACACAACCAAAATAACATCAAACTATACTAGAGCAAAAACAACATGGTTTTCTGGTAGATTGTTTCTGCACAAAATTATGGGAAGGATCATAAAATTTATTTTGGTCTCATAATTTCCACCCAGTGTTTTTACCCTATGATCAGGAATTGTATTATCAATTGGAATTCCAATTTTAATTGAAAACATCTCATAAATTAAATAGTGTTTAGATATTTAATCAAAAAACCCATTGGAATAATTAGAATAAACAAACAGTGTACCTTATACTACTTCGTTTGATGGCCCAACATATACTTATGTAGTTGCAAAGGATATTAACACCCATTTCTTCTAGTATTTTAGCTTTTTCCCTCATTTCTGTTCATTGTTGGACACTAATTTTCATAATGACCCATTTCATTTCACTTAAAACATTTTAGTGAGTGTTAATCATATTTTGTCTGACCATTACCCTGATATTTTCATTGCAATTATGAGCCTTATGTGTTATTTTACCTCATTGGTAGCACATACCAGAATTCGAATATCATTCCCCAACATGATTTTTACTAAATTTCTTCACAAAAAGTAAACTTATGTTTCTTTACAATAAGAGTTTTTTGAAGAGTTCATCCCTTTCCTCTGCCACCTAGACCACTTATTTTGTTGTTTTTATAAGAACACCTAATCATAAAAAAACTCTATTTCCACATTCTCTACCCGCCGAACAAGTTTTCCATAACTTTTGGACTCACGAGAATCTAATTACCTTTTAATGTATAGCTTTAAAACCCAGTATAAAAGATTGATTTTACTATCAATAACTCATATAAAATTTAGAGCATGCATAGCTAGTCATGTGAATTTTTCTTCATATGCAGCCACTGATTCATCCTCCAGCCTCAATTTCAGGAATTTTTTTCCATCCTAAGATGAAACATCTTAGAGAAAAATGATTCAAGAAACATACAATAAATTCATCCAAATTGAGATCATCAATCTCTTCATTATCCCTGATATTTTTAATCATAGACCTCCACTGATCAACTTCATCTTCAAAATAGTAAACAGTGAGACTAACCTTTTGATTTTATGGACACCCCATGACATCAAAAATATTTTATTGGGAATTAATCCAAACATCACCAAGAACAGGTTCAGATGATCCTATAAATGATAGGGGATGATGCCTCATTAAATGATCCACTACTAACATGTTCTTTTGTAGTTGATCTGGCTGTTCTCATAAATGGATACCACTACCATTTGTTGCATGAGTGAAATGTGACATCACTACAACAATATGGTTAGTTCTAATTCCGACCATCTCAGGTTTTTTATCAGGAAGGTTGTTTTCCTCTTGATGTCTTCCCATCATATCTACCTTGTTTTCTCTGTAGAAAACCATTATGAACATAAAAAACTATCTTCTGCGAACCAACATGGTAATCTGTAAATACTATATCATTTCATAAATTAATTTATGGATATTAATTTAACAATGCAATAATTCCTAAATTTTTCTAAACTGATCTTTGATATAACTATATGAACTCAGCCATAAACATTACACAATATTAAATTATGTTAATTTTTCACATCGAGGATATTTTTAGGTTTAGTGGTTCAGAGAATTATGTTATAAAATATACATAAAAACTTGAATATTACATGTTGAAAATTCTTTTATGTACCCATTTTTTTAGAATAAATACTCTTGAAAAAAGGATTCTTGTTTTGTTCCATGATTTTGACAGCATTACATTTCCATGATCCCATCCTTGACCCTACACATCATTATTTCGTGTGAAAAAACATTTCAAAAACGTGCGATGAGCAGAAAATGATAAGTAAGGATTACTAAATAAAGAAAGAAAACATTATCCCAACAAAAAATACAAAGAATATGATCTTTAATATACATAATTAAATCATAAGAGTTATGAATAACACTTAGAAATAATAAATGATAAAGGTATCTTGTGGAATCCATAACGTAGTTATATGTAGCTTTCAAAGCTACATATGGTGTTACGTTTGGATTACCCATAATAGTATATTCCCTAAATCTCTTAGGATAAACATTAATATTTTCCTTTTTCACATTACCCAATGATTTGGATAGCTATCACGTGCTCACCCGCCCTAGGTTTATCATAGAACCACTCATATACATAAAAAAATGCTTAAGAACAAAATATATTCATAACACATAAAAGAGACATAATGGAAAGATAAATTTTCCACATTTCAATCAAAATATATCATTTAAAGATTTAGAAAAAATAAATGCTTTCTAAAAAACCTTTTTAATACCAAAATATGTAAAAGGGGTATATGGTATATTTTTTAAAAACACTACAACTTGTTAAGGAAGCCAATGATCAAATAATACTCGCGATGATGGAATGGACATTGTCACCACGTACATTAAAAATAATCTTTTCTTTTTGTCAATTAGTTAAAATCATCATAGAAAAAATTTCCCTATGAAGGAAATGAAATTTCATAGGATTTTATACACCTTATAAAATAATGTCGTGTATTAATCAAAATATTCCTCAATTAATGAAAATTAAGACGAAGTTCCTTACCTCATGTACGACATGACCAGTTCGTTCTTTAATATCATGAATAATAAACTTAATTTAATTTCTACTTGCTTTAGAACATTTTTCATGTTAATTACTCATTTTATATCACGTATTACCATGTTATAAATATTATATAATCATTTATGTTAATAATGGTCATTTTGTCGATATTTGGTACTTCAGTAAAAAATAACTTATTATAATTAGACGTTCTCAATGTGGTAAAAATTCCATTATCTCCATAATGATATCCATGATTTAGATATCATATATATCATATTATCTAGTATATATATGTATTTATAAAAGTACATAACATTTGGAGATTTGAAGTGAAATTCAACGTTATTGGAGACAGTAAGCTGTATATACTCTTGAACGCTACATTATTTTCTATTTCGTATTTAATTGAATTGAAACAAAAATATAAATAGGTATATTATAATTGCATTGTAATATCATATATAATTTCATTAACTCCTTCTTTCATACTTCCTACGAATGGAATGAATGATTCATATTCGTTTGAGGGGGTGGTAGTCCACACTTCCTGAAGTGAAATTATTGTGTTTACCTATTATGGAAAACATAAAGGTATTATATAAATAAAATAATAAATATATATAGAGTATAAATAATATATAAATCACATATATATATACAATTCAATCATAATGGGCACCATGAGAGGCAGTAAAAGATAATTAAATAATCATCTCTTTGTGAGGCAGTAGTTTTCCGTCCACAGAAATTGTATATTCGTATACATTATATGGAAGTGTTTGGAAGTTGAAATTGAATAATTCAAATAAAAACATCCTTGAATATTGATTATACTTTTTTTGTTATAAAATAATGGAATAAATAGTGTTTAAGCGGTTACAAAAGTAAAATTAAAGAGAAGAACTTGAGAAAAGGTGTAACCTTTAAATAGGTTAACTCCCTTTTGTTTCAAGCAAAAATATTTCTTGAATTACCTTCTTCAAAAAGGAAGGATTATAGGAGGAATAAAAGGATTTTTGGAGCTTATTTGGGCATATGATGGACAATACAAGTATAAGGCCCCGACCTTAAACCGAACATAACATTGAAATAAATGAATAATTCACATTGAAGATCTTTTTAGGTTTATTGTTTTAGAGAATTAGGACATAACTATTACATCTCAAAAGATTACAAAGTAGACACTTCTACTAAGACAACATAAAAACAAAAACTCTTAAAAAGAAACATGTCTAGTTCCACATTTTATATAGCATGACTTTCCCTTGATCCCATCCTTGACCCTACTCCACATTATGTCCTATGAAAAACATTTCAGAAAAAACTTGGGGTGAGCATAAAAAGCTCAGTAAGGGATACACAAGGAATGAAAACTGATAGTTTTATTCAAAACCACCAGTAAACCTATATATACATTATCAAAGTAATAATTTTCACCTTTATGAAGTAGTAAAAACTCTTCACTGAATAAAAGATCATTACATAACCTTTTGTAAACAAAATATTACCATAAATCCCATATAAATAACACATAACATATAATGGTAATTAGGGACATAAACATACTTAAGTGGAATAACCATACGGTTGACTTCCAAACATATCACTTAATGGAATAGTCATACAGACGAATTCCAAACCCAATGCATTGAAGGTTATAATGTAACCACCCGTCCTGGTATTCACGGCACCACCTGTCATAAGGTTTATCACGTAACCACCTGTCAAATGTCCAAGTACCATTATAAAATCATAAGACATAAAACAAATATAATGGAAAGATAAAATTTCCACACTTTGATCACAATATATCACTTAAATATATTGGCATAAAAAATACATTATAAAAATCATTTTCAATACCAAAATAAATAAAATAGTATATGGTATTTATTTAATTTTTAAAAAATTACGGCTTTTTGAGGAAGCCAAAGACCAAGTAATACTTGCGGTGGCGGAAAAGGTCATTGTCATCGTGAATGTTAAAAGAAACATTCCTTTTTGTCATTTAGTGAAACGCTTCATAGAAAAAGATACCTTTTTTATAAAAGAAAAATTCAAATGGGTTTATACATCATATAAAAGAATGTTGTGTATAAAACAAAATATGCCTCAATGAAAGGAGATTGAGACGAAGTCCCTTACCTCGGGTCCGACATGACTCGATCATTCTTTAACGTCCTGAATAATAAACTTGAGTTAATTATTACTTTATTATGAACCTTTTTCATGTTCATTATTACTCTTATATCACGTATTACCATGTTATAAACATTATGTAATCATTTAATTTAATAATGTTTGTTTTGTCGATATTTGGTTCTTAAGTTGAAAGTGGACTTCTAACAATTACATGTTGTTCGTGTGGTCAAAGGTTCATTATATCCAGAATGATATTCATGATTTGGATATAATATATATCTTATATATCCCGAATATACATGTATTTATAATATTACATAATCATTTATAGTTAAGAAATGAAATGCACTGTTCATGGAGATGGTAAGTTGTACGTACGCATGAACGCTACTTTCATTTCTATGTCATATTAATGGAATTAAAACTAAACGAGAGGTATGTATATTTTAATTCCTTAATTATATTCATCATTTAGATGAATCATACATAATATATAATAACTTTAAATCTATCCTTTATACATCCCACATATGGAATTAACGAATCAAATCACATTGAGGGGGCGGTAGTCAGCATTTCCTAAAATGAATATATCACGTATACCCATAATTGAAGCCATAAAGGTGTGACATAAATAAAAAATACAGAAGATTAATGAAAACATAAACATATTATATATCATATATAAATATAGTTATATCTTGATGGCCACCTTTGAAGGTGTTAGAAGAATGTTGAACAATCATCGTTTCTTGAGGCAGAAATTAACCTTCCACGGAAACAATATTCTCATTAACCATTAGATGAAAGTGTGTGTAAGTGTAGCTATAATACTTTACATAGCAACATACTAGTATATCTAAGATACTGGTGTTGTTACAAAAGAAATTAATAAAAAGAGTTTATAGGGTTGGAGAAGCAGAATAAAACATAAGAACACCAGAGAAAACACTACCTTTAAAACGGGTAACTCTTTTTGATTTGAGCTCAAAGGCTCCCTTGGGAAGACTTCTGCCCAAAGTGAGGCTTCTAGGAGTAATATAGAGATGTGGAGAGACAATATGATCAGATATTGTCCGATCCAAAGGCTTGAGAGGTGTGGGTAAGGTGGTAGAGGTGGGAGCCTTTTATAAGAGGAGAGGAGGGGCACTCTAGGAATGTTAAGAAAACACAATTTATTATAAACGGATTTTCTGATCAAAAGGGTCCCAAAATTATATATTTATAGTATAATGTGATAAGGTTTCGAAATACACCCATCCAAAAGGTTTTTGACAAGTTTAGGTCATAGAGTTTACATTATATTTTCATTTTATTTAAATCGTTAAATAATGAGGTAATCGTTGCATCATCATGATGTCATAATTAATTTAATATATTTAATGTCTAAAAATAATAAAAAAATATCATGATTTAGGAAATCTTTATAAATTTCTAATGAATTTTAATAGTCAAAATTATGACTTGTATAACCCCATTTAAAAATTGTTTTAGTAAAACAACTCATGTTTGTGACATTTTAATTTTATCATTAAATAAAAAGATATTAATGTCATTTTCCTACCAATGTGGATGAATGGGGTCCCCAAGTTGACCCATGGATTGTATTGGTCGGTAATGACACATCCAATAAGGGTAGTACAACTTTATAGGACATTTCATATTATTAAAACAATATTTATACCTTAGACTACACTAATTACCTCTAATCGCGATTAAAAACTTAAAAGTTACTATTCACCAAAAAATTATTTTAATCCCATTGACCCTAATTTTACATACTAATGACAACCATGTATGTCTGATTTTTGAAATTAAAAACACAAAGGTGGTAAAATTTCATTTAAACGAAAAATCAGTTTTTTAAATACCACTCTGTGGTTTCCCTATTCATCAAAAATTGAAGTTTTTTAGAAAAATACCAAAACATCACTTAAGATATATTTGATATTCAAAATTAAAAAATGATCTCTATTATAAAAAATTCAAAACATATATGTTTCATTAATTAATTTAATAATTAATTCCTTCTGTCAGAGAAAATAGTGTGTTTTTATGAAACAATAAGTATTAAAAGATTGACACTAGTTTATGACCAATTTGAAAGTGAAATTAAATCCAATGACCACTATTGGATTAAATTGTAAAAATATATTCTAATATCACTTTAAACCAATTCAAAAGATAATATAATCATATAATAAAATTAGAGTAAAAAGAGTTTTCGAATTAAAATACAACATTTTTCACTATTCATTAAAAATTGAACTTTTTCGGAAAAATACCAAAAATTTGAACTAAGTGAATTTTGATGTCCCGATTCTATATAAGAGTTTTATTTGGTCAAATATAATTTATAAGAGTGACCAAAACTATATTTAAATAGGTTTATCCATCAAAAGGCGTTGGATCGACTTTTTAGTGAATATTAGGGTATCTATTCCTAAAATTGAACACTTTTCTTGTTTTAAGACTTTATATTTTATTAGAAAATTGTAAAAACATTTAAAAAACATATATAATCATATTATATTTATTTCTATTCATTACTAACAATAAAATGGCTACATGTTAACTACCATTTAAAATAATGTTGTTATATTACTAGTGTGTAACGTAAGTTTTCAAAGAAACCCTTTGTTGTGTATCGAGTACGCTATCGAACATAGAAACCCCTTTAAAGTATAATTAATATTTAATTTGAAAATATTAATAAATATGAAAATGTATTATTCTTTATTTACCTGGATGTTACATCCTTCCCCCTTTTGGGAATTGCGTCCTCGCAATTTTATTCACTTATCAAAATAAGTGGGGGTATTTATCGCTCATTGAATTTTCAGATTCCCACGTTTCCTCTTCAACCATATGGTTTTTCCACAAAACTATTACCTGGTGAATTACATTATTTTTCAACACCTTCTATCTTCGGTCATGAATCTGGACTGGTTGTTCTTCAGAAGAGAGATTCTCTTCCAACCGGACTACCTCTGGGCTTAATACATGAGATGGATCTGGCATATACATTCTCAACATTGAAACATGAAAAACATTGTGTACCTGAGATAAACTCGGAGGTAATGCCACTATGTATGCAACTGATCCAACTCTCTCCATAATTTCATATGGTCCTTTGAACCTTGGACTCAACTTTCCTTTCTTACCAAATCACATCACACTTTTCCATGAACAAACCTTGAGAAAATCATGATCACCTACCTTGAAAGATGGAACCTTCCTCCGGTTATCTGCATAAGTTTTCTGTCTGCTCTGAGCTGTTCTCATGTGTTTCTGAATCAACTAAACTTTTTCTGCCATCTCTTCAACCAATTCTGGTCCCATCACCTTCCTTTCACCTACTTCATCCCAAAAAGCTGGTGTTCGACACCGCTTCCCATATAATTCCTCAAATGGTGCCATCTTTATACTAGAATAAAAACTGTTATTATAAGAAAATTCAACCAAAGAAAGATGTTGGTCCCAACTTCCCTGATAATCCATAGAGCATGTACGTAGCATATCCTCCAAGGTATGAATTGATCGTTCTGACTGCCCATCTGATTGCGGATGAAAAGCTGTAATAAAATTTAATTCAGTACCCAATGACTTCTGAAGGACCTTCCAAACGTTATAAGTATACCTGGGATCACGATTGGACAGAATAGAGAGGGGAACTCCATGTATCCTGACTATCTCTATAAGATACAAATGGAAAATTTGATCTATGGAAAACGTATCTCTTATATCAAGTAAATTAGAAGATTTAGTCAAGAGATCAACAATAACCCATATTGCATTATTACTTCGAGATGTCCTCGGTAATCCCACAACAAAGTCCATGGATATATTTTCCCATTTCAACTCTGGCACCGGTAATGACTAAAGCATCCCTTTCGGTAACTTCCACTCTGCTTTAACCTACTGACAAGTCAAACACTTCACAGTAAAATCAGCAATATCTCTTTTCATTCCATCCCACCAGTAATACTCCCGCAAATCTCTGAACATCTTAGTACTGCCAGGAAAAACTGAAAACGGGGAACTATGAGCCTCACATAACGACTCATTCTTCAATTATGAATCACCAGGAACACATAATCTCTTCCCAAAACTCCAAACACAATCATTATCAATGTTAAATTATGGCAATATACACTTCTGAACTAGCTCTACCTTTTTCTGCAACTCACTGTCTTGCTTTTATGCTTGCTTGATTCTGTCTGATAGAGAAGATTTCACCAATACCTGAAACAAAACAGAAGGAAGTCATGTACAAACAACTTCCATGCCAATGTTCATCAATTCAAAAACCAAAGGATCACATTCCAAAATTATCATGGTTAATGAACCATTACTTTTTCGTCTCAAAGCATCAGCCAATTTATTTGATTTTCCCGGATGGTAATGAATTGTACAGTCAAAATCCTTGATTAATTCTAGCCATCTCCTCTGTCTCATGTTCAATTCTTTCTGAGTGAATATATACTTTAAACTTTTTTGATCAGTATATATTTCACACTTTACTCCATACAAATGGTGCCTCCAAATTTTTAAAGAAAAAAACAATAACAGCTAATTCCAAATCATGTGTAGGGTAATTTACCTCATGAGTTTTCAACTGACGTGAAGCATAAGCAATTACCTGATCATTCTGCATAAGGACACAGCCAAGTCCCTTTAATGAAGCATCACTGTAGATAAAAAACTCACCATTTCTGAAAGGAAGTGCCAAAACTGGAGCATTCAGCAATATTATTTTCAACTCCTGAAAACAATCATCACTTTTTTTTCCAGATAAACATAACACTCTTCCGAGTTATCTTAGTCATTGACTAGATAACCGTGAAAAAGTTTCAACAAACCTTCGGTAGTAACCTGTAAAACCAAGGAAACTACAGATCTCAGTTACATTTGTGGGTATTTACCATTATTCAATAACTTTTGTTTTATGAGGATCAATAGTTATGCCATTTTTTGAAACAATGTGACCAAGGAAAGAAATTTGTTGTAACCAAAACTCGCACTTTCTGAATTTTCCAAAAAAATTCTTTTCTTTTAAGGTTTGAAAGATAACCCTTAAATGACATTCATGATCCTCTTTAATTTTAAAAAACACCAAAATATCATCAATATAAACAACCAACATTTTTTACCTGAGTCAACTGAGCCATCACTGCAATGAACTGTTTAGTTCTTATTATGACCATCTCAGGATACTGATTTGAAAGGTCATTTCCCTCAGTATGTCTTCCCTAAAAAGATGTTATGTTTCCTCTATGAAAAACCATTCTTAAAAAATAAATATCTTAGGAGAAGAAAAATGGTAATCTGTAAATGCTATATCATTTCAATCATATGATAAATTAATTTATAAGTTTACCAATTTTCTAACTCCTAAAGTTGTCTAAACTGACATATGATACCAACTATAAGGCCCCTGCCTTAAGCCATACTTAATATTGAATTAAATGAATAACTCACATTTAGGATCTCTTCTGGTTTAGTGTTTTAGTGAATTAGGACATAACTATTACATCTCAAAGGATTACAAAGTAGACACTTCAACTATGTTTCCATAAAAATAAAAACTCTTAAAAAGAAACATGTCCAGTTCCATGTTTTATATAGCATGAATTTCCCTTGATCTCATCCTTGACCCTACTCCACATTATGTCCTGTGAAAAAAATTTCAAAAAAAACTTTGGGTGAGCATAAAAAGCTCAGTAAGGGATATAGAAGGAATGAAAACTGTTAGTTTTTTTCAAAACCATCAGTATACCATGTATACTTTTTCAAAGTGATACTTTTCACCTTCATTAAGTAGTTAAAACTATTAACTGAATAAAAGATCATCACTTACCCCTTTCTAACCAAAATATTACCATAAAACCCATATAAAGAACACATAACATATAAAGGTATCTTGGGACATAAACATACTTAAGTGGAATAACCATACGGTTGACTTCCACACATATCACTTAATGGAATCGCCATACGACCGACTTCCTTACCCAATGTATTGGAGGGTATAACGTAACCACTGGTCTTGGAATTCACGGCACTACCCTTCACATGGTTTATCACGTAACCACCCGTCAAATGTCCAAGTACCATTATAAAATCATAAGGCATAAATCAAATACAATGGAAAGTTAACATTTCCACACTTTGATCACAATATATCACATAAATATAATGACATAAAAAATCAATTATAAAAACCATTTTCAATACCAAAATACATAAAATAGCATATCTTATTAATTTAATTTTAAAAACATTACGACTTGTTGAGGAAGCCAAAGACCAAATAATACTCGTTGCGGCGAAAAAGGTCGTTGTCACTGCGTACGTTAAAAGAAACATTACTTTTTGTCGTTTAGTAAAACGCTTCGTAGAAAAGGATTCCTTTTTTATAAAAGTAAAATTCAAATGGGTTTATACACCGTATAAAATAAAGTTGTGTATAAAAAAAAATATGCATCAATGAAAGGAGATTGATACGAAGTCCCTTACCTCGGGTCTGACTTGACTCGATCGTTCTTTAACGTCCTGAATAATAAACTTGAGTTAATTTGTACATAATTAAGAACCTTTTTCAAGTTCATTATTACTTTTATATCACTTGTTACCATGTTATAAACATTACGTAATCATTTAAGTAAATAATGTTTGTTTTGTCGATATTTGGTTCTTATGTAGAAAGTGGACTTGTTACAATTATATGTTGTTCGTGTGGTCAAAGGATCATTATATCCAGAATGATATTAATGATTTTGATATCCTATATATCATATATATCCATCATATACATTTATTTATAATATTACATAATCATTTAGAGGTAAGAAATGAAATGCACCGTTCATGGAGAAGGTAAGCCATACGTACGAATGAATGCTACTTTCATTTCGATGTCATATTAATGGAACTAAAACTAAATGAGAGGTATGTATATTTTGATTCCTTAATTATATTCATCATTTATATGTAACATACATCATATATAATAACTTTAAATCCATCCATTATACGTCCCACATATGGAATTAACGAATCAAATCACTTTGAGGGGGCGGTAGTCCGCACTTCCTAAAATGAAGATATCGTGTATACCCATAATGGAATCCATAAAGGTGTGCCATAAATGAAAAATAAATAATATTAAGGAAAAAAAACATATTATATATCATATATAAATATAGTGACATCTTAATGGCCACCTTTGAAGGTGATAGAAGAATATTTAACAATCATCGTTTCGTGAGGTAGAAATTCGCCATCCACGAAAACAATATTATCTTTAACAATTAGATGAAGGTGTGTGTAAGTGTAGCTTGAATCCATCACTTAAAAACATCCTAGTATATTTAAGATACTTTTGTTGTTACAAATGAAAGGAATAAAAACAATTTAGGGGGTTGGAGATGCAAAATAAAACATAAGAACACAAGGGAAAACACTACCTTTAAAACGGGTATCTCTTTTTGATTTGAGCTCAATGGATTCCATGGGAAGAGTTCTGACCATAGTGATGCTTCTATGAGTAATAGAGGGATTTGGAGAGACAAAATGATCAGATCTTGGATGAACCAAATGCTTGAGAGGTGTGGGTAAGGTGGTAGAGGTGGGAGACTTTTAAAAGAGGAGAGGAGGGGCACTCATGGAAAGTTAAGAAAAGATACTTTATTATAAAACGATTTTCGGATAACAAGGGTCCCAAAATTATATATTTATAGGATAATATAATAAGGGTTCAAAATCCAACCATACAATAGGTTTTTTACATTGTAGGTCTTAGATTTTATATTATCATTTAATTTTATTTAAATCATTAAATAATGAGGTAATCACTTCATCATCATGGTGTCATAAATAATTTATTTTATTTAATATCTAAAAATTATAAAAAAATCATGATATAGGAAATATTTTTATCTTTATAATTAAATTTTATAGTCAAAATTATTACCTTTATAACCCCATTTAAAAATTGTTTTAGTAAAACAACTCATGTTTGTGGCATTTTAATTTTAACTTTAAATAAAAAGATATTAATGTGATTTTCCAACCAAAGTGGCTCCATGGGGTCCCCAAGTTGACACATGGATTGTCTTGGTCGCACATGACACATCCAATAAGGGTAGGACATGTTTCTAGGTCATTTCAAATTATTAAAACATTATTTTTACCTTAAACTACACTAATTACCTCTAATCGCGATTAAAAACATAAAAGTTATTATTAACCCAAAAATTATATTAATCTAATTGAACCACATTTTACATCATAATGACAACCATGTATGTCGGATTTTGGAAATTGAAAACACAAAGGTGGTAAAATTTCATTTAAACGAAAAAACAGTATTTTAATTACCACTTAGTGGTTTCACTATTCATCAAAAATTGAAGTTTTTTAGAAAAATACCAAAACTTCCCCATAAGCTATATTTGATATTAAGAATTAAAAAATGATGTATATTTTAAAAATTTAAAACATATAAGTTGCATTAATTAATTTAATAATTAATTCCCGCTGTCAGAGCAAGTAGCGTGTTTTTATGAAATAATAAGTATCAAAAGATTGACAATAGTTTAAGTCAAATTTCAAAGTGAAATTAATTCCAACGACAACTATTGGATTAAATGGTAAAAATATATTCTCATTTCAATTTAAACCAATTCAAAAGATAATAAAATCGTATAAGCAAATTAGATTAAAAATAGGTTTTAAATAAAAATACAACATTTTTCATTGTTCATTAAAAATTGAACTTTATCGGAAAAATACCAAAAATTTACACTAGGTAAATTATGATGTCCCGAATCAAAAGAAGAGTTTTATTTATTCCAATAGAATGTATAAGAGTGACCAAAACTATATTTAATGAGGTTTCACCAACAAAAGGTGATGGTTTAACTTTTTAGTGAATATTAGAGTATCTATGCCTAAAATTGAACTCTTTTCTTATTTTAAGACTTTATCTTTTATTGGAAAAATGTAAAAACATTTAAAAAATAATTAATAATCATATTCTTGTTATTTCTATTCATTCCCTCCAATATAACGGCTATATGTTAACTACCATTTAAAATAATATTATTATATTACTAGTGTGCAACATATGTTTTCAAAGAAACTCATTATTGCGTATCGAGTACGCTATCGAACATAGCAACCCCTTTAAAGTAAAATTAATATTTAATTATCAAATATTAATAAATATGAAAATGTATAATTTCATTATTTACCTGGGATGATACAACGAGGGTGATTGAGAGGTGTGAGTAAGGGGCAGAGGTGATGGATTTTTATAAGGGGGAGGAGGGGCTCTTTAAGAATGTTTTAAAGTATAATTTTATTATAAAACAATTTCTGCCTTCAAATGGTAATAAAAAATATTTAATTATAATATAATGTGCTTATAAGTTTAAATAAAATCTTCCAATAAGAATAAGATATGTTTTGGATATCTTTTTTAATCATTATCTTTTTTATTTAACCGTTGGTAATGTTATTTAACCATTACCATGTCCTATTATATTTTCATTCAATATTGTTAATATATTTACTATAAAATGCCAAGAGGCCAAAAATGGGTAATTATTGTCATTTGTAAAATTATATATTTCATTTTTCCTAACCATAGTTTTTCTGACTATTTTATCATTTACTAAAATATAATAATATTTAAGAACTCATTTATGTCAATTTTTATAATATTCATATCCCGAATTTTAAAAAAATAAAAAACAACATTATTAATTATAAAAACCTACATTAATTCATTTATAAAAAGACATCCTCATCTAAAAAATTCTTGGATGACATAAAAATATTTTTTAAAAAATATATTTTAATATTTATAAAATATTATATTTTAATCCTTTATTAATAAAGCAATTACGGCTTCACCATTGTGTCATAATTAAATTTATTTATTTAATGTATAAAATTTATAAATAAATTACCATGATGTATAAAAACTTCTTATCTATCAAATTAATATTTATAGTTGATAATATTACTTATATATCCCCATATATGATTTTTTTACTAAAACATATATGGATGTGTTACTTATGTCTTTACTTTTAGAATAATTAATATAATGTGACATTATCACACCCAGGTGGTTCCATGGGGTCCCAAAATCGACCAATGGATTCCTTTGGTAGGAAATTTATCAACTAGTATGATTAGAACATATGATAGGGTAATTTAATTTTATTATAATAATATTTTTTTACCCTTTTTTCAAGAATTACATTTTAACCATTGTATATAAAATATTTACTGAACTAAATATTCATAATGTCTAAAAATAAAAGTTACCAATTTACACAATTTGGACTTCCGAATTCCAAATATGGAAATAATTTTTCCGAATTCAAAAAATAGAATTTTCCGAATGTAATTTAATATTATTTCCCCTTGTAGAATCAAAAAGCGTGTTTTTCAGAAATAATAACTATCAAAATATTGAAATTTGTTTATGTACAATTTCAAATTTAAATTACATCCAATGACCAACATTATATTAAATGGGAAAAAGATTAATATTTTTACAATTAAATCCCATATAAAAAGATAATATAACTATATAAATGAATTAAATAAAAATGAAGTATTGATTTAAAATTTAGTATTTTTCCCTATTCATTATACAATGACCTTCATCAGAAAAATACCCATATTTTATCCAATGTAAAATTTTATTTCCTAAATATAAATAAGGATTTTATTTTTTCAAATAAAACATTTAAAAGTGAGAAAACGTGATTTAAAAACAGTTCTACATTAAATGGTGGTAAATTAACCTTTTAAATAATATTGGAGTTATTATTCTTAAAATTGGATTCAATCACATTATAAGCCTATAACATTTATTGGATAAATGTAAAATAATTTTTAAAACATGTATAATAATATTTTAGTTCATATATTGAGTCCCTCCAATACAAAAACTAGGCGTTAACTACCATTTAAAATATTATTATATTATTAACTTTTACTATGACTCAGTCGTATGTGAAACACGATATTTTTTGAGTAACACATCATTGTGTTTCAGGTACCCCATTTTACATATCATACCCATTATAGTAAAATTTATATTTAATTAAAAAATATAAAAAATATGAAAATGTCATATTCTTTATTTACCTATGATGTTACAAGAAAACTTCTTTCACGGATATAATTTCATTCTCTAATATCCCAGAGTGATCATAAAATACCACCTCTTCATGAAAATAACATTACTCAGAATCATTAGTACAAATAGAGACTCAAAATATCTTTTCATGATGCTCAAGCTCATATTGAAAACTAGATTCACAATGCTCCTTGGACTTCATGAAATTTTACAATTATGATCACTCAACAATTATTTTCATGTCAAATGAAGTAGGGGTTGCCTCATATTTATAGGTGTATCCATCCATGATGATCCTCCATGTTTACCATATCATTTTTATCATTCAAAAAACTATTCATGATAATCCTCCATTTTCAAAGATCTAATGAAATTTGTCATAGAGATCACTATTAACTCATGAAGAATACACAATCATCCACTTATCATAATATCTATAAACATCATCAATTTAAATCCCATTGGATTTAGTAATTAATTGAAATGTATGAAATACATTTTTACGTAGACAGATATAACTCTACTTTTACCTTTATTTTACCACTTTTATGATTTCAATTTTAAATAATCATCATCTACAATTGGGGTCAGCTAGTTATTTGTAATCTGATAGAACCAACATAATTTTTTTTGAATATTAACATACCATTATGAATAGTAATGGTAATATTAATATGTCCCTCATGAATAGTAAATTATATTATTATTTTATTTTTTATCTATATAATATAAATATATTATCATAAATTTTTTCACGGTGATATAAAATGATCTATGGTTTTAAAATTAATAATTTTTTCGTAAATTGTGATTTTATTTAGAAATTAAATTAATAAAATTTATGAAATTATTTTCAAAAAATGCAGTTCATTTTTTAATTCTAAAAATAAAAAAATGTTTAGGGTGTATTTTTTTGAGATTTTCAGGAAAATCATGTATTTTTTATGAATAGAGAAATACTAAAAATAAATATATATGCTAATTGATTACTTTTTTATATCAAAGGTGATATAAGGCTAGTGTTATCAAACATGGTTTGAACTCACATGAACATATTACTATATGGAATCACATGAATTAATACTATTCATAGTGTTGAGAAAAATTAATAACGTAATAATTATTATAATGTAAAGCTCCTACTCACCTCCACTATAAATACCACCCACTCCCCCCAAATTTTCCCACACCACTAATCTATGATACCTAACTATTTTTGTCACAATAAAACTCACAAGATAATTCCCCATGACCAAGACCTTTTGGTCTCACCAAAAGAACAAAACCAAAGGCCTTAAAGAGGATCACAATGGGAATAGATCAAGAGGTAAACATCCTCTTTTATTTTCATTCATTTATTTTCATTTTTATTATTTTTTTCTTCATTCCACCCCACAACTTATCCAAAAGGAATGAATGATCCATAATATTATATATATTTATAATTTTATAAATATTTTGGAATATTAACTATTATAATTCTTCTCCAATACCACTAATTATAAAAATAAAAAAAATTGGTTATGATGTGTCAATTTACCGACATCATGGTTTATATGTCTTCAATTTCCACGACTTCCTTCAAATATGGTTGTCAAAAAAATTTAATGGTCGGAAAATATGTTTATGATTATTATATAACATCACATAGGTTCTGTAACCACTTCTTATTCATAATTTTAATTAATAGAACAATGGTCTTTCATAATGATCAAAATTCTCCATAATAAACCAACGACCATCACTAGTGATTTATCTAATGATTTATCGTCATAACATATATCCAAAATAATTTATGAACTCAATTAATGTTCTTGAATCACGTTAATAACATCTTAATTCACTTCTGGTGTTTAAATTTAATTCGATAATAAAATCTTTTATTAACCCACTATGAAAACAACGTAAATAATGAATAGGAATAAATTGAAATAACAAAAATATTATTAGTAAATGTGTCGAATGATGTGGTGAATAGATCATATAAATTGTTATAAATATGAATATGTTATGTTAAGATAATAATAACATTATTTTAATCATTATAAATTATGATTAAACACATTTTAATTAATATGAACCCGAGGTAATGGAATTCATAACCCGATTTCCAATGTCTGGGTTAACCATATACTTTATCCCTTATGTGGTATTGTGATTATTGGTGTGATTAATTTTTTAAAATTCTATTTTTAATGTGTAATTAGTTGGTATACACATATCCATTATATTCAATTAATTATCACTATAATTATACATGTATATGGATTTCCTTTTAAAATATTTTAATAAGAGTGTTTAATAATTTTCAAAAAGAATTATTTATAAATATATATATGGAATGGGTGGTTTATCCTAATTTTATGATACTTTATTACCATGATATGTTCCTTAAACATATTTAATATTGTTTTGATACCATTATATCCCATTATATGACTAGTTGATCCCTATTATATCTCATGATATGTTTTTTTGAGCCCGTTATAACTCAAGAAATGACTTATGATCCCCATTATTACTCTATAATTCATTAGGTACTATGGAGGTGGAATTCTGACCAAATGGTTCCTCCATCTGTAAGGGTTATATTAATAGTGATATGTTATATATGTCCAAACACAACTACATTATTTTTCCTTGTATGTTAATGAGTTTTTATTAAAAGGCCTTTATTTTTAATTATGTTACCACTTGACTAATGATTTCATTCCATATAACCATTAATATGATTTTTGATCTCATCCAATGTTTTTAAATTATTTTCAAGGTTTATAATGATTTTTAATAGAGTTAAATAATTCAATACAAATTTTAGGAATATTTTTCAAAGAAATTATGTTTTATTTAAAAGGTTATTTTTTTTGAATAAATAGATATTATATTAATAGTATCCGCATGTATAATTATGAGATGTTATGTATGTTTTAAATCCTACTTACATAAAACTATAATCCTATACAGTTATACAATGTTTAAGAATGTATGTTCTTGTCTAAAATTCATGATTAAGTAATTTTTATGGTGGTTTCATTATAGTAGGTAGTAGAGGATGGTTTGGATAACATTAGGGGTTACGATGATGTTAAAATAATACCATAAATAATTTTTACTCTATTGTAATTTGAAATGTTATAGAATTATAGGATAAATATGTTGATTCAACTATGTTATGTCTTTTTAGAATGGTTTTTTGGTTAAGAAACATGGATGGTGATGTAGGAAGTCACCAAGAGGCTGATGTCTTCCCGATTCTGTAGCTAGGAACAGTGGGAATTGCAATCGAGCTGTTTGTGACAGTAATGGCTCAATTTAATCTTAAAATAATTGTTTGTGGTGTCTATGATATGGAGGAATATTATATTCCTTAATAAAAGTTTTATTTTGTTGAGAATTTTCATAGGCCACATCCTCCATATTTTTGTGAAGCTATAATCCAGTAATAGTTTAAGGATGGATATATTCTCTTGAAAATATATTTAATGTCATGTAATGTTCAAAAACTAAAAATGTAATACAATCAATTTATTACCGGGAAGGTGAATCTGATCAGTGGTTGTCTCTGTTTAAGAAATAAGAGATAATGTTTTGATTTTCACACTCTAGAATGGGATGATATTATGTTTCTTTTTGGGAAAAATATTTTCCCAGAACTGTTCAAATAAGAATAGAGAAATAGTTCTTATACCTTAAAAAGAATGATGGTGATTATTTTTCAGCATATAATAAAAATTTTACCAGACTATCCTTGTACATAATGGATTTTACATATAATCTTCATAGAAAAATTAATATATTTTACTCTGGTATGAAATTGTTTTTCTGAAGAACATTAGCTTCATGAGAGTTTAAAAGCTATAAGATACTTGTTTGTTGGGTTTAAAATTGTAGATGGAATTTTATGACATGTATGTTCCTTTTGATGATAATAATAAGAAGGGGTTAGCTTTTTAGGCATTGAGAAAAATTCATCAAAGAAATATAGAGGTTAAAAAATCAATTTCTCTTCTTGAGAAATGTGTGGTGAAATGCCTCATGGTTGATATCATGTTAATTATGGGAAATGATACCGATGTAGAATGTTTGGACAAATGAATCATGTTTATAAGAAAGATTGTTTGTTAATTAATGAGATGTTGATGATGAGATTCTTTAAGTATAACGAACTGGGTCATTTTGATAATATTTCTCAAAAGATAGTAACTCATGTAGTGATTCATTATGATTGGAAGAATAAGGGTGTGTTAAAATACTTTGAAACCACTTCAAAAGATGTTGAGTCATCAAATGAGGTTTTATTAGGTACATTTATTATTTTCACATATTAAAAAAATGTGTTTTTAGATTCAAGGTCTACACATTCTTTCATTTTTGAGAAACTATTTGAAAAATTGGGAATTCCACCTCATGAAATGATACAAAATATCTGGGTAAAAATAGCTAGTGGAAATATTATATCAAGAATAAATTTTAAGAATATACCTATCATTATCTTTGTAAGGATTTAACCTACATTCCCCATTGTATTTCCTCGGGTGTATATTTATGTTATTCTTAGTATAGACTAAATATCTTTTTATCATTCTAAGATAGATTGCTAAGAAAAAGAAGTTGTTTTTCTAAGATTTTTTGTTTGTGTAAAATAATGAAACCCACTCATGATTACATATCATGAATCTATGAAAATAATAATAGATGGAAAAGAATGGTATCTTGCTCATATTTTTAAAGGTATGGGAACTATCCATATTAATGATGTACCAGTGGTAAATGAATACATATATGTTTTTCCTAATGATTTTCATAGTGTTATTCCTGATCAAGAATTTTTCTTTACTGTGGAATTAGTTGCTAATGATAAGAATGCTTGTAAACCCCAATATCAGATTTCTCAAATGGAACTTCTAGATTTAAAATATATGTAACAAGAATTATTATATAAAGGCTTCATCTGACCTTTCACTTTACCATAGGGTTCTCCGATATTTTTTGTTAAGAAGAATGATGGTCCGATGGGAATTTACATTTATTATAGATTCTGGAATAATCGTACTATTAAAAATAATTATCATTTTCCTCATATCCAGGATTTGATTGATCAGCTCCAGAGTGCACAATATTTTTCAAATATTGACCTGAGGTCATTGTACCATTAGTTCAATGTTAAAGATGTAGATATCATATAGACTATGTTACATAAATGATATTTTCATCATGAATTTGTAGTTATACCTTTTGTGTTAACTAATGTACCTTCTGTATTCACATATATTATGAATAAAATATTTGATGAAATCATGGATAATTTTGTGGATGTATTTATTGATGAAATTATGGAATATTATTGAATTAAAGAGGATCATGAAAAATATCTAAGGGTTTTTTTGAAAATAATAAATGAAAAGAAACTATATGGAAAATTAATAATGTGTTGTTTTTGGTTGAAATTTTTTTTATGGGAATAGTTAAAATTATGATGGAATAACATTTGATACTACAAAAAAATGTTGATGATGAATGGCCATGACCTAAAAATTTACAGAGAGTCACAGTTTTCTTGGAATAACAGGTTATTACAGATGGTTTGTAAAAAACATTACATGATTTTCAATCCCTCTAATCTACATGGATGATTCATTAAATGTACTAGATTGTGTTTTGATGAAGAATGATCAGGTACTTTCATATTCTTCAGGACAACAAAAAACCTCATGAGTTAAAGTGTCCCCCACAAGATTTGGAAGTACCATCTGGGTTTTTTGCTTTGAAAATTTATAGAAACTATTTATATATAGTAAAAAGTAACATATATGCTGAACATAAATGTTTGATGTATATATTCACCTATAAGGAATTATGCATGAGGTAGACAATATGGATTGAACTGATAATGGATTATGAATTCCTAATCAATTACTATCTTGGAAAAAAACAATGTGGTGGATGCCATGTGTTGAAAATATCATGAAAAAGTATCCATGATACATTTGTAACATGATCCTTTGTTACGTTATTTGATAAAAATTGGATCGGATGTTGTTGGTGAAAGAAGTTTCTCTATTTTTTACATGTTACAGTGCCATAATTGTTATCATGAAAAATTAAACAAGCACAAGTGGAAGATTGCGAGTAACATAATATGGTAGAATTGGTTATGTGGGTATGTTTCTATAATATGTCCTCGATAAATATTTTGTTTTATGGTTTGAAAAAATGATGTTTTTGACTTGTGATTTGCAGTTGCTGAAAGAATAGTTGTGTGAAGCTCATAGTTATCCATTTTTAGTTCATCCTTGAAGTACTAACTTGTACTGAGACCATCAGTTGTATTAATTTTTGGATAGAATGAAAAGAGATATTTTTTATTATACCAATAATGTTTGACATGTAAACAGGTTAAAGAATAGAGGAAGTTACCGAAATGGATTCTTCAAACTATTCCATCACCAGAGTGGAAAAGAGAGAATATTTCCATATATATCATTGTGGGACTATCGAAGACATCACGAGGTAACAATAAAATCATGTTTTCTATTGACTGATTGACTAAATCTGTATATTTCTCTCTATTTTAGACGCAATGTATGTGGATAACCATTCTCAACTGTACATTAATGATATTTTCAGGTTAAATGGAGTGTATTTTTCCATTTTTTCTAACTGGGATCCCAGAATCACTTCTAATTTTTTGAAGATCCTTCAGATGTCTTTAGGAATTGAATTAAATTTCTATACTACTTTTTATCCTCAATCACATGGGCAGTCAGAATGAATTATTTAGACTTTGATGGATATTCCTCGATCTTGTTCAATGGGATAACAATGAAGTTGGCATTAATATCTATCTATACTTGAGTTTTCGTATAATATATTTTTTTATTCAAGTATACAGATGGCCCCTTTTGGGGCATTTTATGGGAAGTGGTGACAAACTCCATATTCTTGGGATGAATTTTGGGAATGTTAGTCGATGAGACCATAATTATTACAAGATATGACTTTGATAGTGTAGATGATCCAAAAACACATGATGACACCTCAGACTAAATAAAATGTTATACAGATAATCAGAGGAAAGACATCTCTTTTGAGGTAGGTGATCTTCTTTATCATATAATATATCGAAGGAAAAGTGTTATGTTTTTTGGTAATAAAGGGAGGATTAGTCAAAAGTTCATTAGACCTTACGAAATCTTAGAAAAAGATGAAATGGTAGCCTACTGAGTAGTATTTCCTCTGATAATATCATAGGTACATAATAGTTTTCATGTTTTTATGTTTAAAAATAATGTTCTAGATTCATCTCATGTATTGTGCCAAAAAAACTGATGGAATATATCATTTCATATAAAGAGAAACATGTTTTGATTCTTGATCATATACAGAAAGTACAATGGAATAAGTTAATCCACCAGAAAATGGTTTTTTGCAAAATCTACATAGTGGAAGAAGAGACGTGTGAATCTAATAATTTAATAAGGGAAATGTACCTTCACTTGTATAATAAACTAATAAAATTTAGGGAATACAATTTTAAGAAGGTGGGGATAATTTCACACCACATGGATAAAAATATAAATTGAAATGAATGAAATAATGTTTTCTGTAGATTGTTATAAATAACCGTTAAACAATATTCTTATACTTCTTATGATTTTAATTTTTAAAAAACAGTCATCTAAGATTGTGATCAGTAAGTTATTAGGAGTCTGATGGAACCCACATGATTTTTTTGTGAATAATAACATAATCTTATGAATAGTAATATAACCATTATGAATAGTAAATATTTTTATTATTTTAAATTCAAAAGGATATATATTAATGATATTTTGATTATTTTTTTCAAGGTGAAATAAAATGAGTTATAGTTTTAAAATTTTTATTTCTGAATAAAGATTGACATTAATTAAAAATTAAATTAATAATATTTTTAAAATTATTTTCAAAATATGATGTTATTTTTTGAAATCTACATGTTGAAAAACTGGTAGGTATAATTTTTATGATTTTTGAGAAATTCTTGATATTATGATGTATAATAAAATATGATAAATTATAATAAATGCTAAATACATATTCTACTACATCATATGTGATGAAAGGATGATTTAATCACACATAGTTTGAACTCAGATAATATTATTACTTTTTTGGATAACGTTAATCAATAATATTCATAGTCTTGAGATAAAACTATAAAATAATGATTAATATAATGTAAAACCTGTTCTCTCCTCCACTATAAATTCCACCAACTACCCTCTCTTCATTCCACAACTCTCAATCCATAATCCTCGGCTAATTATTTCACATTACTCCTCACAAGACCATTAACCAATGTAAGACCTACTGGTATTTCAAAAAGGTCAAAACCAAAGGCCTTGAAGAGGATCTCAAGGAAAAGAGATCATGTTGTAATCATACCCTTTTTATTTTCATTCTTTTATTTTCCTTTTCAATATTATTCGTCTTCCTTCCACACCAACACTTATCCAAGTGGAATTAATGATCCATAATATTATATATATTATGGATTTTATCATTTTTATGTAATATTCATTTTTATACTTTTTATTCTCTTTGAATTATTCTAAAAAAACACCATCCCTGATGTGTTAATTTGCAGACATCATGGAAGATGTGTCTTTAATTTTCATTATTCCCTACCAAGTAGGTTGTAAAAAAATTCAATATTTGGTACATATATTAATGTGTATGTTATAACCTATATTATGTACTCAAACCAGTTCTTATTCATACATTTAATTAATAATACAAATTTTCTTAAAAATGACCAAAATTCACCAAAATAAACTAACAATCTTAACTAATGAATTATTTAATGATTCCACATCATACCATATATCTGAAAAGATTTATGGCCTCAATAAATGTTCTGGAAGCATGTTAATAGCATCTCATTTATATTCATGGATTTTAACATCCATTCGACAAAAAAAAATCCATTACGAACCCACTAATAAAACCATGTAAAGAACGAACATGAATCAATGTAAATAACAAAAATATAATTAATAAATGTGTCAAATGTTGTATTAAAATTATCATATAATGAGTTATAATAATTAATATGTTTTCCTACGATATTAATAACCCTATTTTATCCATTATAAATGAGTTTTAAGCACATCTGATTTAAAAAGAACCCAATGTAAGGGAATTATTAACCCAATTTCCAATTTTGGGTTAACCTTCTACTTTATCAATATGGGGGAATTCTGATTATTATACAGATGAATTTGTTTTTATATTATGTTATTTTAGGTTTATTTAAATTTTATACACATATCAATGCCATTATATTAACTCACACTCCAATTATATTTGAAGGTGACCTTCTTTTTTATAATCCTTTTAAAAGACTCTTTAATAAATTTAAAAAATTTTGTGTTTATATATATATGGCATGAGTTGTTTATCCTGATTTATTGATATGTTATTTCCATGATTAATTAATTATAAATAGTTTATCTTGGGTTGAGCCCATTATATCTCATTATATGATGGTTAGATCCCCATTGTAACTCAAGATATGTTTGGTTGATCCCATTATAGATCATTATATGACAGGTGAGCACCATTGAAGCTCTATAATGCATTGGGTACTCCGAAAGTTGAATTTGACCAAATGGTTATTCCATATGTAAGGATGATTGTATGGTTGATATGGTAAATATTTCCCAATGATAATACATGATATTTCCAGGCATGATAATGAGTTTTTATAAAATAGATTTCATTGGTTTTTATATCCTCACATCACTAATGATTTATATCATTATATCCCTTACTGTGATTTTTTTCTCATCCCATCTTTATAAATAATTTTCATATTATATAAGGATGTGTAATATATATAAGGAATACAATTTAAATTTATTGATCAATTTTCAATGAAATTATGTCTTATTTTAAAAGTTTCATATTTTGAAAAAATGTATATTATTTTAATAGTATCCACAAATAAGACTATGACATGTTATATATGCTTTATGTCATAATTACCTAAAACTATAAACCTGGATATCTCCTCAAAGTATAATAATGTTTTTTCTGGTCTAAAACTCTAGACTTTGTAATGTTTTATGGTGGGTTCCTTATAGTCAACCAATCTTTTAGTCATGTAACTCACCTTTGTAAAAGTTACTCATCAATAAAATCATGAATTTTCCATATTTATGATGATGTGATTATAGAAAACAACCGTTCACGATGCTAGAATTCTCCTCCATATTTTGAGCTCATGAATTTGTCCAACATTGGGAAATGATAACTTATTTAACACTATTGTCATCCTATAATTTTTGATCACTTCTCATAAAACAACTAGATCAACCATGTGTAGATTGAAAAAAAAAACAAAAATTCAATTAGGGAAGATAATATCCATTATTCTCACAATCTCTAATTTTGGATTATTGGAAATCTGCAGTTAAATTAAATAGAGCACCACTTGATAGTAAAAACTAATACGCAAAAATATATAATCCAAAAAGTTAAATATACCTGAGAAAATATTAGTTTAAAAACAATATAGGATGAATGAATTATGTTATCGTGTCCGGTAATGCATAAATATGTACACTCTATGATTTCCATGTTTACTCATATTGCCTGATTCACTATTTCATCATATCAATTGAATCTCATTATTTCATAGAATAATTTCATGTTTTCTCAAAAACCTATACACTTTATATATAAATAATATTAAATTGATCTGTAATTTATAAATTATTTAGACTCTAGAAACCTCATAACTCATAATATTGATTTTTGTCAATCACACATTCAGTTATAAACAAAAATCTTCAACATTTTTACATTTATATCTCAAAACACACTCCCTATGGATCGTATCAAACCCATTAATCTGCATAACTTCAATAAAAAATTAAAATAGTTAACAGAACTATGGATGGTCGAACCATTGTAAACATCTCATATAGTATGAGGTGGCCAAACAACAAGTTTTAACTGATATTTAAGGAAAAAATGTGCTTCAAATGGATTTGTTACAATGTTATCCACATGATAATCATTTCCAACAAAATCCATTTTAATCATACATTGCTCAAAATTCAACATAGTGATGTGAAATCTATTTTTAATATATTTTTATTGATATGGATAAATAATATTCTTCATAAAATTGATCATGATATTAATATCATAGTGAATCTCTTTTTTGTTTCACCTCATCACCAATATTAATCAGTTGTTTCTTCATCCAAAATAGTTGAGTACAATCCTTTATAGTAGTGACATACTCTACTTCAACAGTACAATAGAATTTCTTTCCTATCTCTTACTCAACCATCCAACACATTTCTTTCCTATAAATAATGATTTGTCGCTTGTGGGATTTCTACCCAACACAACTATAGCCTAGAAAACATAAAAAACCAATAATTCATTATCATTTCCTATAGAAATGTGTAAGATGTATTTATGAGAAACATGAATATACCTCATGAATCAGTTAACTACCTCTATATGTTATTCATTCAAATTACATTGAATGAGGGAAACTATAATGTCGCAATGACAATATTTGGTTGTGACTTAATTGAGAATAATAATATTCAAATGATTCTCATATAAATGTTGGGATGCACAATAGCCTCATCCACTTTCTTTCCTTGATTCATCCCAACTACAATCAATGATAAATTTGGTTTGGAATCCTACATGTTGATTTTACTTTTTTTCTGTCTTGAATATTTTTCATGATAAATAAATATGTAATTCTTTTTCTAAAACACATCTATCCACAATAAGTATGCGAGTTCACTAATCATATACATTTCAAATTATTATTTCTTATGATTAGAAAATTTTTCCACAATTCCATAGATTCTCCTACAAAATATAATGTCAACTATGTATATAAGAACCATACATTTATAATCATTTGAATTCTTTATGTTGATATTGTCATCAAAACCAACTATTTTGAATTAAATTTTCTTCAGATATGCATTTAGTCAAGAATAAGATGATTGTGGTGCTTGTTTTAGACCATAGAGAGACTTAATTAGTCTAACGATTTCATCCTTCATAATTTCTATATAGAAATTTCACTTCTTGTTCAATATAGAATTTATCTTCCAGAACACCATATAATAGTGTTGTTTTGATATCCATCAAATAAAATTGTAGTTATCTTTTTATTTTTATATCAAGGATAATCTTGATCAACTCCAGACATACTACTCTATAAAATGATTCATCATTATAAATTTCGTTCAATATAAGGATATAAATTAAAAAAAGTTTTCCTGATTTCTAATCACATTTCCATGATCATTGAATTTTTTCTATAAATATCCACAATTGTTTAAATCCAATTTTGATTTTCATGTCTCGTAACAAGACTCCATGTCTTATTATTGTCAATCATATTTAAGTCTACATTTAAGGCTTTAGAACATTATTCACCCATTTATTTATGTTCAAAAGAGTTTTTTATACAATTGATAGAAAGGAAGAATGTGATTGACTCCTCATTTTGGTTTTTTATGTTGGTGTTTCCATTCCATAATGTAATTGGATTGATCAATTTATGTTGTTATATTTATCATATAAGGATCTAATGATGTTTCTTCTTCCATTGTTTCCTCTTCTGATTCTTAGTCCGAATCATCATTATTTTGTAACAACTTTATATTTTTCACACCTTCTAATACTTATGTATTTTAATCTATTCTATGTCAGATATGTTCTTCATCTTCTATCTTCTCATTACAAGAGCTCCTCCTGTTAATTTTTGTCTCATCATAAATGATCTTGAAATTAGTAATTTTCAATATTCTTCCATGATGATAATTGAAAAATTTGTAGGATTTACACTTCATTTAATATCCACGGAGTAATTATTCTTTATTTTCGATGAAAACTTTAATTTCAAAAGAATGAAAATACACCCCAAAGGGCTTCTACCCACGACACAACATATATGATATTTATGATTCTCTAATATAAATCCATGTTCAATTTTTATTATATACAAAAAGTTAAAGAACATCATTCTAACAATTATGAGATATAACACTCTCATTTAGCATTAATCTAGACATATAGTTCACCTGAAGATTTCTATGATCAACTAATCCATTTTTCTATGGTGTTCTCACTATATCCACCTCATTCCTTATTCAACGTTTTTCAAGGTATTTTCGAATTCAATGGAATTGAATTTCCCTCCATTATAAAATCACAGAACATTGATTATATGTCCTGTATCATTCAAAATTATTTAACAATAACATTTCATGTATGTAATTACTTTATGTTTCTGATGTATGATCATTACAAAAGATATTCTACATTAATAATCAATAAAAATAATGATATTTTACCCTCCATAGGTTTCAACTACATTTATCCTTCCACATAAATCTATGTGGTTTTGATCAATAATATTTTATTCCCTTTTCTTATTTGGGTGATATAAACGTCCTAACATATTTCCTCGTATATATGAATCAAAATAATTTTACCATTAATGAATCAGATTGAGGATATCAATGACTATATTCCTTAATAAAATCATTTCCATGTATTTTTTATTAATGTTACCCAACCTCTAGTGCCAAAAGATGTTTTCTTCTTTAATAGATAGGTTACAAATGTTTTCTTTACAATCCACCAGGTAAAAATTTTCATATGTTCTATTATTTCTCTTGATAGTGAACCCCTTTTATCCCATGATACTATTTTATTGAGTCAAAGAGTTGAATCACACTCACAATATTGTGACACAGACCATTAATTTGGAGAACTTCAGTTTTCTTCAAATAGTCATTTTCTAGATAAGTACTTCCACTGCATATTTTCATTTAAGCATCATCATCACCGAACATTACAGTTCTATCAATAATTTTCATATAATATTTAAATCAATAGGAATTCCTCGTTCTATAGGATTATAATATTCTATGAACAATCTAGTTTCTATTATTCTTCATATTTTTGATCAATATTTTTGTATGGTTGGATATCTTGATTTTACTATTTTTCATCCAAGAAATATTGGATTGAGTAGAGGGGAAAATGGTATTTAAAATATCATTTTATTACGCATTATTTCTTTATACTCATATTTTTGTTCCAGAGGACAATATATTTTTTCATGAGCAAATCCATATGGTTGGGGGGTATTGACTTTGTTATGAGTTTTGTAGGAATCATTCCCACCTTAACTCTTCCTATAATAAATATCTTTATGACCATTGTTAGTGGGGTGAAAAAATATCCATAAAAATAGTTTATTCTATAATATTAAGGATATTCCCTCATTCTATTTTGTTAACATCATAGCACATCCCCAGTGAAATATCTCCACACCTCTTCATAGTATGACATGCTATGGCCTATATAGCCACAGAATTGACATTTCACAAAGGAGAATGTCTTCTCAATTCTACTCATACTCAATTACTCTTCCTTATTAAAAGAGTTCTTCTTATGATAATTTCAAGAAAATTTTAGAAAAAAATTAGTTCTCTTTTATTTTTACTTGAGGCTTCCTTTCACTACTGAAAAACATGGGTCTAATAGTGCTTGAAAAACGAACTGATAAATGGCATCTTTATCAGTCCTCAAGAAAGTGCTGGTAAATTTTACCAGTTATCCTTGATTTTATATTGTTTTTAAAGGGTCCCTTTATCAGCGATTTTTTTAGCACTAACAATGGAATCCTTTATCATCATTTTTTTGGTGCTGATAAAGGTTTTTAAAAATGTGATGAAATAAAAAATAAATAATGAGTTTATAAAAAAAAATTCAAACACATTTTTAATTAAATAATATTTGTTAAAATGAATAAATTTATTATACTATATATAAATTATAAATAAAAATAAAGAGTATTTATTAATTATAACTGTAAATGAAAAATTAAAATTAAACAAATTATAATTAAAAATAAGAAAATAGAAAAAATATGAAACATTTTATTAATTACATGAGTCTTGATAATGTTAATAGATAATATATATTTTATATATAGATATATATATTAATGTATATATAATTGATTTATATAATACAAAGTATTATTCATTATTCACATTAAATAGTAATACATTTAGATAGTAATAGATTGTAATTAAAAATTAATATGAATTAAAAGTACTGACTAATTGCATCGATTAATGGATGTAATTGAGTTTCATTTATTTTTCGGAATTTATAACATAGTTTAAACGTATAATATTGATATCACATATACAAAATTATTGTTTTAATATAATCACACACATACATATAGATATTATGATTTTGATGTTAATAAATTTATTATATTTATTTTTATATACCATAATATTTTATAATATTTTGAATATGTATTAATCATTATTTAAATATATATCAATTTTTTAAATATTTCAATAAATCGTAATAATCCAAATTTTCAATTTTGTGTTAATTGTTAATTAATCATGATTACAAATTTAATCTTGCATGAACAAAATATTAAATATTCATTAATAATAACAAAAGTAAATTTGTAAAAAAATATTTATAAATAAATATATTTATAAATGAATATATAATTTTTTAGAAATTTAATGTTATAAATAAATAAAAAATATTTTTAAAGAAATATTTAAATAATTATAATAAATATTTATAAAATCATAATAAATTTATTTAAATAATGAATATGTTTACTATATAAATATAATAATATAAATATATATAATGATATATATATAAATAATATTTTTTATAAAAGTATTTATATTATTATATATAAATAATTATATATATAATTATAATAAAATTTTTATTTTGTAAAAATTATAATTATATGTATTAAACTTATATATAATAATAATTCTTTTTTAAGATGTATAATTTTTTTATGAAAAGTATTATAAGTATTTATCATTACATTTTTACCACTAATAACAATATACATTTATCAATGCTAAAAATGTTTTCATAAAATAAATATTTATCTACACTAAAAAGCAAAGATAATGATTAATTTTATCAGTGCTTATTAACATTATGATGATAACAAATATCTTTATCAGAAATGTTTTTGAAGCACTAATAAAAGCGTCACGATCTATTTTCAGAACCCTGATCATCGCAATAAAGTTTGAGATTTCTGGGGCACTATTTTGATGTGACTTATTGCCAACACTACTTGTTATCGAATCGAAGCTCAAATCTAGGCATGAATCATGGAACCAAAAAATAAAAATCTTGAATCCATGTCTCAAGCAATAAAATGTTTGAACACAACCAGGACACGAACAAAATCATGATTTTTCAATATCTCTAATTTTTCCCAATTATATATTGATCCTTCTTTTCAAAAATATGTTTATCCAAAAATTATTATTTTCACTACACTATAACAAATAAACCTATAAATTCATTGTTTTTTTGCATATATTGATGAATCGTCTTCCCCGATACCATGTCTGTCTCCTTAGGACAAAATTAGTATTTTGTGACTTGAAATATATCAATACAAATGTTGGTCCTTTTTTTTGAGGTATAATAGTCTCCCAGTACCACTATTCTATGACATATACCTCATTTCAATCGTTAACTTTTAAAATACTCATCATTGTAGCGGCCGGTGTGGTCATTGGTTTGGAAAAATTCATTGGAAATAACTAGAATTATGAAATATCTAAAATCAATGGGGGATTATATTATGTCGTGAAAAAATTGGAGTTGAGGGGAATGATTTAGGAGGAATTAAAATATAAGATTATCCCCTTCTATTTTAACAGTGATTCTAGAACTGTATCCAATAATGCATAATTAAATATCTCACGCATGGGACAAACTATAAAATGTATTTTTCATGAATTTTTTCCAATGTTAATCCACACTGAAATATGGTGTCAAGATAATGGATTTATTTACAATGAATTTGAACTACTTCATGGGACTTGGGATAGATTCAGGGTTCACATAAGACATGTAATAATAATATTTTTTTATGAATCTATAAAATCATATGACGAAAAAGGCTACATATATTTTATTTGTTTTCTTTATTTATTGAACTTAATGAATAAATATAATTTTTTCAGTTTTCATTTTTGAAGTATTCAAATTTGAATTTAAATAATATGATTTTAATTCTTTAAAATCATAAGTAAAATAGTTTTAAGGTTCTATTATCCCTGATATATATTATACAAGAAAAACTAATTTCAAGATAAAATGTAATTGAGATTTTGATTTTGGTTGTTGAAATATACAAATAAAATAAACAACTATAATAATTGATTTTCTTGGGAGGACCTTTGTATCATGATGTGTTATGAAAAAATATTATTTCATTACAAGGTGCATAAAAAAATTAAATTTTTTACCGAATTTATTGTTATATATCCTTTACGATTGATAAAAATTTTCCTAAATTTTATCTTTTCATTGAAAAGTAACATATTTAATGAAACAATTTTTCTATAATTTAAATTTTAATGTATATTTTAAATCATCCAACAATAAATATTATAACACTATATTTAACTAATATTGATAAAATAAAATATTAACATCAAATGATTTAAATTTAATAAATAATTTAACATATTAATTATCTTATTGAAAAATATATATTTTTATGGATAAAATCATTACAACTTTAGATTCCTAGTTCAAGTCAACCTTATTAGTTTAGATTTATTAGTTTAATGATAGGTGATTCTCAATGTGTATTCCTAATTCTATTGAATTTTATTTTTTATTATCATAAACATAAACCCATTTTTAGGAACTTCTAGTGGTAATATGATTCCCCATAGATTGGATCAGCATAATTTTATGACATATAAATATGTTTCATTAAAATAAAATACGATGACCATTTATTTTAGGTGTTATGTAGAATCAGGAAAAAATATTAACTAAAAAACACTTTTATTTTTAAACAAATGGATATTTTTTAGAAGAATATAAGAAACAACATGATCCATAATAATCATTAATTGTTCTCATTTGTAAGGATCTCATCAAGATACATGGTTCTTATTCGGGTCATGCATCTCATGAATATATTTGATCCAATTATCATCATTTTCAGCATATCCAAATTATTTAGGCTCTACTTGGGGATTTTTTTATTTGTAGATATTAACTCCGATGAGTGATCACTTAGACTTTTCTATCACCAATGACATTTTATTCATTGATTTTAGACTTTCTTTTCTTTCATATTGTTGATAAAAATATATCCATCTATGAAAATGAAACCCACCAATTACTACTTCATTAAAATAATTTAATTTCTTTAACCACACATCTAATGAACAAAATTTATATTTTACATTAATACATCTAAAAACATATCATTCATTCACATTGTATTTTGGTTCCACCCTTTAGAATCACAATTTACCGTCCATATATGTTTCACAAATTGGAGACATTCACCATAAATAATGAATATATTATGTGTATTTATTTATTTATGGTGCATAATGAATATTTTATGATCCCATTAGGATACCTTTACTTTCCCTCAGATGATTCCAAGCATCAACCAAATGCATCTTATTTTCTCTACATCCTCCTCTCTAATTGATTATTTGTTTGGGATGATCTATTTTAATTTTTTAATTAATATTTTTTCTTTACTGTCAGAATATCCATGTGTTCAACAATGTTTTCATAGTAAAATCATTATACATTGAATTAATGTGTTTTTCATATTTAATATAAATTTATTTCCTTTTAGTGTTATATAGATAATAATTTATTTCATGTACATGTGTATTTTTTTGTTTGTGTTTGGGTGGTTTTTTCGAAGCATTGCATGCTCATAAGGGATTAGAAATCATGCCTACAACTAAGATAATGACAAAAAAGAAATGTGTCATGAATGAATACAACCATTGATTTTTTTTATTAATACAACTTATATAATTACATTTTTCAACATTTTATCTTCTATTTTCAATATTATTTCTGTACAATTTTTATCTAATATAAATTTAGTTATATTACTAATCATTTGGGAAGTTTTATTTTTCTTTCCACTATCTGTTACAAGCCCCAAGAGATAAAATGGTTCATTATATAATTTTTATCATACATTACATATTCATTCCCTTTTGTTGTATGATTACAAAAATTTTGTAATGAATCAATTTTATTAGTTAAAAACACTTGATCGTTGATGAACACATCTCATCTTTTGACATTCAACAACGAGAAAGGTTTTTCTGATAATAACATCTAGTCAATATGCAGTGTTGGTAGTTCGACATAGAATGTTAATGTAAACATGGTGATATTGGTAGTAAGTTTTCTTTTGAGGATTTGGGATGTGTAAAAATCAGCTAAACCTCAATTTGACACATTGCATGATGGGTAAAACTGAAAGTGGTTCTTTTTATTTAAATTTGATATTAATTTTAGTAAAAAAGATAAATGATACTCTAAAAATATATCAAACATATTCTGATTGTTTTGATACATTAGGGAAATAATCAATAAGTCATTTGAGACATATTATAAATAGTCTCACCAAAGTCTGATTCATGGTGTGAATTTTATGACTCAATGAGTTTGAAATTATTTTAAGCTGGGTATTTAGTTCAAAAAATGTCACTCAATAAAGAACAGTAAAACACATTCATATTTTTTAGATAATTTATAAAATCAATTTATAAGTCATTTATGATGTGTATGAATTAGTCTTCTGTCCAAAAAATAAATTATTTGATCATTATATGTCATATTTAATGTTTGTTGTTTAAAAATTAATTTTTAGTAAAAATTGTATATATACTCAAAACTGATACAATGCATTTGAATTGTTTTGATGCTTTACTAAAATTATCTACGTGTCATTTGAGACTTATTATAAATAGTCGTACCTCAATCTGATGCATGTTGTGACCAGGATGTCTCAATGTGAGCCTTTTTAGTTAAAGAAAACATCAATTTTAATAAAAAATAAGACCTAAACAAATCCAGGAAAACACATTCAGATTGTTTTGATACATTTGGAAAATTATAATTTAGTCATTTGAGACATGTAGATGTCCTATATACCTCAATATAAATCTTTTTGTGAATGTTATGACTCAAAGTGTTTCTTTTTATTTAAAAATTTAAAGATTTTTAATAAAAATTACAATTGACTGACTCAAAACTGAGAAAAAAATTTATATTATTTTTATACAATATGTAAATGATCCATATGTCATTTGAGACTTCTATGAATCATCCTTACCTCAATATGATACACTTTTTTCCCAATATGACTCAATTGGCCTGCTATCAATTTAATTTGACAATTTAGTTCAAAAAAATTCAGTCAAAGAAAACTGAACAAAAATGAGCAAATTTTTAGGATAATTTAGGAAAATGATTCATAATTATATTATGTTGTATAGGAATGAGTCTTACATAAAACTGAAAGACGATATTTTTATAATGAGTCTTTTTATTGTTTCTAGTTTAAAATAACACTTTAGTAGAAAAGGTATGTGTTGTTTGCAAAACTAAGTAATCATATTCATATTATTCGGATACACTAGGAAAATGACCCATAATTCATATTATATGTGTATAAATTATCTAATCCTCAATATGACAAACAATTTGAAAAATATGTATCTAACTGAATCTTTTTATTTGAAATATAAATGAGTTTTTGTAAAAAGGTCATCTCAACAATTAAAAACTGAGAAAACACATTCATAATGTTTTGATAATTTAAGAAAATGATTTATAGTTCATTTTTTGACGTATAGTAAATAGAGTCACCACAATCTAATATACATTGTGTTTGGTGTGAATCAATTATTCTATTATCAGTTCAAAATAATCATTTTTTGTCAAAAAGTTTCACTAAATGAAATCAAAGAAAACATGGTCATATTTTAATTATAATTTTAGAAAATGATTCAGAAGTTGTTTTTTGAAATGGAGGAATCTATATCACGTCATAGGGACACACGATGTGACCAGTATGAGTCAATGTGTGTGTTTACATTATAAAATAACTTTTAGTAAACAAGATATGCGATGTACATAGATATGATAAAACACACTCAGATTGTTTTGATACAGTAGGAAAATGATCCACAAGTCATCTGTGAAATGTATGAATCGTCCCCACATCAATAAAATACATGGTATGAATGGTATGAATCCAATTTAATTTTTTCAGTATGTATGCGTAATTTTAGTTTCAATCATACATCACATATCTAAAATTGAGAAAACAAACCTAGATTGTTTTCTCTTCATTTGAATTATATATCTTACTTGATTTTACTGATTTCATGGGGCTTTTGGTGCTATGGTGTGATTTAAATGACCACTACACTTGTGTGGTAGTGTGATGTTATAACACAGTACAGTATGACCCTCTATCATCCCTTTACTATGAAATGATATAATAATGGGGATTTTAATCATCCTCCGGTAGTCAATGACTCTATTGTACTGACATATGAGTTTTTTAGGATGTTAGAGGCATATTTTATATTATTGTTTATTAGGATTTATTAGGACATCAGGTGACTTTGTGATATGTCCCAATTTCATATTCCCTTAATTTAGGCCAATAATATTTCTACCCATTAATGCTTTATCATCATTACCTACTCCACCATTTCTCATTCTTGTGGATAATTGATCAATTGAAACCATCAATACTCCATCAGATCCTTGATTAGGTTTATCTAACAGGTCAACGTATGATAATATTACAAACATTATTTTCTCCTTTATTTCATTTGAATTTCATTCAATTTATACTTTACTCTTTTAAGTTGCAACGTCTTCATGAATACCCTAAACTGTATTGAAATTAATGACTAGTCATGATGTATTGTCATTGATGACCTATTCATGTTCATCAATACTGAGTTTAAATTATACTACATCTACGGTGATTTAATATAGATATTAATGTTTAATAACTAATTCATCCAGTCAATCAATTTTAGCTTCTAGCTAATCAATATATTCTGATGAATCTTCCAGAACTGGTCTCTGCATTTTTTTTGTTTCATTGTTTTTCAAGCATAACATGTGCACATGTAACATCCATCTTGATATCAGTATCATAAATCAAATAATTATCAATAACATTAGTTATTTATTGTTTTTACGATACATATTTAGATATCTTGGAATCTTAGGTTCCATATTAATACTCATATTCTTTATCGTCAAAAAAACTCTTCATCACCTTGATCTTCATTACAGATTAAACTCATTCTCTATTTTTTTCATTCATTATTTGAAGTCTCCTATTTGGGGAAACATTATTTATACTTCTTCATGTTACACCTTAAATATCATAATCATAAAAATTATTTGATCATCAAGAGGAAATGTTCCCAACTCTACCACATAGAATATATGTTAGGGGTTTCTTTCCCTCAAGTCACTCTTTTCCTCTTTTGAATATCATCATCAAAAGACAATGATACTTTTCTTCCTCATTATCAACCTCAAATATATTTCAAAAAACATAGTTTTTTTCTAGAATTGGAATTATATTTCCATTCTTACTCAATTTTTTTCATCATCGGGTTAGACACTTATTTCATTAGACACCAAACTACTTAGCAGATCATTTCTATAATGATTAGATATATCTAATTCATCATGGTTTGAAACATTTTAATTATATAGAGGTGTATGACTTCAAAAATATTCTTCAAAATTTCAATGTATATTATTTTTCACAAATACATAGTACAGATCTATCAACATCAGTAATTTTATTAAAAAGTAATCTTCATCTTCATTGGAATGCATTTTTAGTTCATCAACCCTATATTGAAAAACTATGAGTTTTTCCAATTTAAATTTTTATAAAATTAATATTTTTTTTCACGTTATTCAAAAATATACATGGATGATATGAAAATAATAACTTTTAGAAATATTTAAGCATATAAATATACATTAAGGTCATTCTATGATTTGGAATTTACTTGCAGAATTCTCTTGTGTGATTTAGTAAAAAAATATCTAATTTAAATAGTAACTTGTATTCCTCATGATTTGTAAAAGAGAAAATAAATTCTAAGACGTATTAGGTGAGATCTCATCATGTTATTCCAAATATAGATGTTATTTCAATCAATTAGGTGGATTCCTTTGACATTTTCTGAATACACCATGTCAAAAAAGAGAATATTTTAACTCTATTCACCTATATTATTTAATAACCATTGAAGGACCCAGTAACACCATAAGAGTTTATGGTTGAATAATGGTGTCTAATTTTTCTTCTAAAGATATAAATATTCTTCACATGTTGGTTAGAACCTATTTAAACTATTTTATCAGAACGTGCAGCAAAAAAGTTGCATTTAAAGAGACAACACAACAATTTTACATGGGTCACCACTAAAGGATAGTGAAAAGTGAAATCGATAAAAATGTGATAGTTGTAATTAAATCCAAAATCATCACTAGTTGATGAATAATGATTTTTAGACAAAGTATTTATAATCCAAGATTTATATCAATACACAAATTGAGGGATATAAAATTGTGCCCCTCAGAACACTTCCAACGACTCACCCTAGTTCATTTCCATGTGTGAATTTTTAATCAATTTTTCCACTTTAGGGTTGCATTAGAATATTGGTATTAATGTAGTTAAACATTACTATAATTGGACTCTATTTAATCATTGACCTATTTCTATGAACATCTAAATAATTGTTAACTAGAAACTAGATGTTCCAAAATTCCTTTTTGTGAAGCTCAATTTCTATGCTCAATAACATTACAAATTAATCTGATAGAAAAAAACACAACCATAAATATATCAATGAGACTACAAGGAATACCCCATCATCACAGAATTCAATTTAATCAAAAGCCTCATCACTGATCAAGACAAAACATGTTTTTTGGTGATAATGAAGATCATATAGAAAATGAGATTCATGAAGCTCTTCAACATTCACAACATCAGTGTGATTCCCACATTTACTCAATTATTTTAGTTTCAAGTGAAATGGGTGTGGGGTGGGTTTCCTTATATTTATAGGATTGACCATTAGTGAAACTCCATTGACATTACTATATTGTCTAGATCAACTAAAAACATGTTCATTAAACTCTACCATTTCCGAATCTCCTGTGAGATTTTCCATAGTCGTGGAGATCACCAAAAACTCATTGCACAATCATTATGTTCTACTTATTGTAGTTGCGATGAACACCAACAACATATTGTGACCTCAGTAAAATCACTATTTTGAAACCTATTCATTACTAAACCCATTTATTTTCCATATTTATGAAGAGTTGTTTCCTTAAAAAAATATTTTGTGATTTTAGCCTCTTCCACCAAATTTTAAGCCGAAATATTTGAAAAGGCCTAGGAAATGATTCCACCTTCATCATTTTTTCATAATGTAATGTAAGATCACATTCCTTACAAAGTCATTGATCATCCTATTGGGGATTGAAAACAATCAAAAACAAAAATCCATTTCTAGCAATGAACATCCTTTGTTCTAATAATTACATCAGTTGTGTCTATTATAGCTTAACAGATTTTTACACAAAGATAGTACTCTTGGGAATAGGGTAACAATAATTTTCATGATAACCAAGAAGGATAGTATTACCTAAAGATTATATATGAATTTAACTTGTTTTTAGTTATTTATTACATTGTATTAATAGATGTTGGGAAGAAAAAGTTTCATAGATTCCAATACATTTTTTATGCATTCATTGGTTTTATAAAGTTTCTTATATAGAAGATTGATATCACATATCTCATGAATATTGATTGTATTTAATAATTACTTTTCCATGTTTTTATATTTTATTATCAATATATTTATGGGAATGTAATTTTTTATTATTCAATTATGCACTCTGATTATGTCTTCCTTACATAATGAACATTTTAACCTCAATGATGATATTCAATTTTAAATTTTTATGTATCTCCTTAATAAGAATTTGCGATCACCATTATATTTTTCCTTCTACCCAGATTTGAATGGGTCATCCATTATGAATTATATGTATAAGTTATTTCACATGGACGGTGATGATAAAATAATGTGAAATAATAATGTATAGTTTAAGTTAGACCAATATTAATTTTACTTAATGGGTATTAATTGTAGTAATTTTTTTAATTATATAAAAATATAATCATAAAAGGGCCAATAAAAAATTTATGATACAATTTATTCATTTGATGTTTTAAGAATTATATGGGGAAAACATGTAACAATTATTACCATCAGTGATGAAAATATAATGTTTCTGATTTTAGTACTACATCAAAGTCATTTGAAGCACTAAAATAGATGCCAAGAATAGAAATACGAAAATAACAAATTAATTTATTAAATCTAACAATATCCTTTTTGTTGAACTCAAAAATGTGATAATTTAGATTAGATGATTTACAAAGAAAATAATTTTATCATTAATAAAATCAATGATTTAATGAATATAAATTCAGTTGAGAGGACTAGTAGAAATATCTTCTAGATTATAGTATTAATAATTTTTAACTATATGAGTTGATATGATTATAATAAATTATGGCATAAAATGTTGGTGAATTAATTTTATAGATTTTTTAGATATATCATTATGGGATTCGTGCTGCGGATCTTTCCAAACCTTAAAGGGAAAATATAATTGGCTTGTTACACCTTCCAAAAATGGATTATTAGTCTTGAAGGGAATAAAAGAGTTGAGAGTGACACTGGGAAACATATTAAATTGATACACATTGATTTTTGTAGACCCAGGATAAATAATTCAATTCAATGTTATCATTATATAAACATATTTAATTAATATTAAAATATAATTGAAATTGAGATGATGCTAAGAAAAACAGTTGTTAGATGATATGTTTAAATAAATTAGAAGAATATTATTGATATTTTTGTGGATAAAAATCATGAAATTTATATTTTAAAGGAGATAATAAATCACAATAAAGAAATTTGAATACTATTTTTAATGTCTTGGAATAAATAACCTATATGATAATCCATATACAGTGAAACAAAATTGGTTTTTATGTGGAAGAATATATTCTTATTTTATTTGGGTATAACTATATTAGTACAACAAGTCCTCCCTTAAAATTGTAGTAGATTATTTGTTTCCAAAAATTTCCATATTCCTAATAAATATTACTGAGACCTCTTCCTAACAAGCCATCCTATGAGGTATCATGGAAAATAAATCCCACTGTGGACACCATTTGAATATTTGGTTTACCCTATCTCCTAAAAAATATAAAGAATAAAAATATAATTTAACAAATCCATTTATGTATAAATATTGGGATACAAATCAAGAGGAAAATGTTCTATATGTTGGAATATGAGGTTTAATAAAATAATATAAATTATTTTTTGAAAATTATTGATTATAATTCTATAGTATATACTGTATATTTGTTATTTTTATGATTTTTTAAGAACATAATTTACATATTTCAGAATATGAAGGTGTTTTAGTGGTGGAATATGAACCAAATGTTATTTATATTAAGACAAACTATAAAATAAATGATTAATAAAATTTTGATAATTAAAAGAATTTGTATAATAATATTATTAAACATGTTGTGGTAGAAAATATTATATGAAGTTGTTCAAAATCACTATGGAGTATATGATGGTAGTAGTGTGATATAAATATTAATATAATCACTCATGTTCATCTAAATTTAGTGGATAATGAATTTAAAATTAATATGATGATTGAGTATTGGATGAATTAAAAAATTTATATAGGAAATAAAAGTGCATGATTTTTTATTCAAGAACCATTTAAAAAATATATTTACAACAATATGTGTATAAAAGAACATGTTGAGTGACTAGAAAATTTTTTTTCTGGATTCCAGATAGACTCAAATATAAATGTTATTATAAATTAAAATTAGTGTAATTTAAGAGGCCATTACTGTAATCATAATACTAGAGGACATAAAAATGTTCTCGATTGTGGCAGTATTTATGCATCACAAAATCAATCACATGGATGTAAAATCCACTTTTTTGAATAAATATCATGATCAATAATTTTAATTTGAGAACAATTTGGGACTATTATTGATAAATAATGATCCATTGTGTGTAAATTGACTAAAGAATTATATTGATTAAGTAAATACCCATGGTTTTGGTATAAAATTCATTAAAATTGGGTGAAACAATTTAGATTATACATTGAAAAAGTTAATAAAAACATGAATATAAATGAAATGGAAACTTGTACTATTAATATATATATATATATATATATATATATCATGATGATATATTCATTATTGGTGACCAATAATGTCCACAAAATGAAATAACTAAAAAATAAATCTTTTTTTGATATCCATGGTTACGGTGATGAGACATTTTTTGGGGAAACTATTCTTACAATAGAAAATTTTATTTATTTTATCCCATGAGATGTATTCACCAGAACATTTTAAGAAAATTAAGAAGGATTATTAAATTCTAGAATCGAATCACATTTAATTGTGTATGGAATTGACTTAATATATTGACATTGAGAGTCTCAATAAAATTGAATCTTGAAAACTGATTGGAGGCCTTCATTATCTTACAACATATTGACTATATATTTTATATATTGTCATGTATCACAGTGACCCAATGGATTCATAGATTATGAGTACAGAAATTATATTTAGATTTGTTAAATGGATAATGAACTATGGGTTTTTGAATAAATGGTAACATTTTGGAATTTTATTGCATTATATATATATATTGAGAAAGTAATTTCGATTATTAAATGTCTATAAATGAATGAATGTTCTTCTTAGCAGATTTACTTGTGAGTTGGGACTGAAAAACAATTACTATTATTAACTACCATTGAAACTGTGCATGTCTTTTCTACATGTTCCATCAAAAAACTTGTTACACACATATAATTTATATAATATTATATTTGAATAAGATTAAATTTTTTTTGATATCATTCAGTACACAAAATGATGTGTTTTAATGAACCATGATTTAATATTAAATTTATTTTTTAAGCATAAACGTGAAAACATAGAAATACAATATTTCAGTATGAACACTAATGAATTTTTTTATAATTTAAGTATAATGGTTTTAGACAATAAAAATATATTTATAATTAATTTCTTAATTCTGATTCATATATTTATATTCATCAAAAATAATTCTATCTCAAATAATGTGTTTATACTTATTTTTTGAGAAAAAAAATAAAAACAATTTCTAATATATTGATATAATTTATTTGAATTTTTTTATCAAATAATTTTAATAAAAATAACAAATTTTTCTAATGGATACGTTTTGATTGTTTTTTTCGAAATACTTATTTTTCATTGAATTGTGGCAAATATTGATTTTTTTTAAGACATTCCATCTTAGTTTAAAGGATTTAAATTGCTTTATAATGATTAAAATTTTAAAAAATTAAAATTATTTTAATATTATTAACTCTTATTTGGTTAATTAAATCAATTTAATATTCAACTTTCTTATTAAAACATCATATATGTATCAAAATTTTCTCTTTGAAACATTCTTATTCGTCGCATCATCATGTTTATTTTAAAATTAAATTTTACCAATGTAGTGAATGAAATTTGGAAAAATTTATTCCATATTTGGATTGAATATAAATATTATTATAAAATATTTTTATATTTTTTTGTTGAAAATGAATTGTAAAAACATTAAAAATTAATTATTGTAGTAAATGTCAATACAAGTTTACTAAAGGTAAACTATGATTATAAGTGTCATAATAACTTAAAAACATATATATTATCAATTGGATGACCATATATCAGTCATAATTATCAAATGTTAAATTATTATTTATTGTGGGACACATTTCCATGAATGTGAGCAATATAAAAATTTATGTAAATTAAAAAAATATCCCCTGCTTACTTTTAAATATCAATTATGTGTTCGCATAGGGAAAACAAATTACGTGAGCGAATATTGAAGATAATTATGAGATTAAGGAGATTAATTTCAGGAGAAAATTTTCTATTAAATTTTTAATAATTATAAAATTACTAGAAATAATTAATAAATTCCAACAGATTAATTATTTAGTTAATATTGAAATTAAATAAATGGTGTTAAAAAAAATAATAATAATGTGAAATTCAATTAATGATTATATCTAAAGACTTTTATTAAAGAAATATTACTTTAAAATTTTTTGTTCAAATTATATTTATGAATTACACCTTTTCCTTTATTTTTTAATGACAATTTAAATAAATAGTGTGAAAATTGACATTAATGTTATTTTAAATGATTTATATTTTATTAATTGAATTAAAATTCCTATAAATCCAATCAAATGAAAAGGTATTTTAACATTTATAAAAACATCAAATATATTTTATTAATAGACCAATGGTCCTCTTAAAATAATTATATTGACCTATAACTAGTAAAAACATGGTTACCACGGTAAACCATAAAATAATCCATTTCACATTACATGTATTTGTATTTAAATTATTTTTCCACATGTATGTTTTTTAATTTTTAAAATTATATTTAATCTATATAGTATATGGGTATAAGTTATCTAATAATGATATTTGTTTTCTATACTTAAATGACAAACTACCAAGATAACTAATTAGTTTCCATAGTTACAACTAAAATAGTAAAATTATGTAAATTTAAAACATAATGAATAATATATTTAATACATTTTATTTCATGTGGGTAGGTGTATAAATACAATATAATCTATAAAATATTTTATTTATCGCCTTTTACAACGTTTTGTTGATATTGACTCCACATTATTGAATATTTTTTGTTTATTTAGAAAATGGCCTCTCCTCCTCAATTATAAAAGGCAAGCCCCCCCCCCACACTTAATCATACATATGATTCCATTTTTCTTGACGAAAAACATAAAAAAATATCCCAAAAATATTCTTAATCATGTTCTAGATCTATTTATATTCCTCATATTTGAAATAAATAGGCCCTAGTGAAAGCACACACACCCCACCTTAACATGGTGGTTGAGCCCTAGCCCACCAGGTACCACCAGTTTCCTCGTAGACATATGGTACCCACCCAGGGGGCCACCCACATTCCCAAATAGGTCATCTGAATTATGAAATACCCTACAGGAAAATAAATGACAGATCTAGTTTTCTTTTTCCGCACTCACACACACCCTGAGAATCTTCCAAGAAGGTCACCCCACCTTATCCCAAATCCATGCCAAGAACATTTAACAATGGAGTTATAAGCAGATCAACTCCTAAAGAAGAAGGATCTCATTCTAGGATGTTTCTCATGGAATGTGTGAGTGAAGAAAAAGCACATTAGAAAGGACATATTCTGGAATTTGGGGACCTTCATTTGTAAGATGACTCGTTCAATCATGTTAGTTGGCCCTAGGGTGGGGACCATGTGTCTGTGATGCCACTAGTGGTACCTGGTGGGTCCGGACACAATGACCATGTTAGTCAAGGGTGTATGTTCTGTCACTAGGTCCCAATTGTAACAAGTGGTATCAGAGTTGGTTGGTTCTACCAGAAAGACCAAGAGTCTGTTTTTTTTGGGAATGTTTGTTAGATGTTTTTCATTCGACATTCAGATTTAGGGATTCCAATGTTGGTTTTGTCACTGATGTATCCTTACAACATGACCTTGAATTCTACTTTTCAACTATATACATAAAAACACTGGTTGTAAGAATCAAATAGGAATTTTGTGTTTTCATATGTTCTTCAATAAATAAGAGTTAGCTCACAAGGTATAATTTCATAAATGTGGTCCATCATGATCGATATTAGGATACCTCCACTCAAAATTCTATCTAGGATTTTGATTCGTGTCTTTGAGGGTAGTGTACCTAACGATGAGGTGTTGGTTTAGGGACCAAGGCTTGAGATGGCTCCGTTTAGTGGTGAAATAGCGTTTCCACCACCCATTTATCGTAAGTTACTACCAGGACTACCGGTGGAGTAAAGCGACATGATTAGTTTCTTGAACGCGTTCTAGAGAAATGGACCTCCTAAATTCAGGGGAGAGATAGATCCCCAAGTCACTGAGGACTAAATGAAGGTGGTGACATGGTTCTTTCGCATAGTGAGGACACCACTCGAACAGATTATGATCATAGTTGTGAGTCTTCTTGAGGAATATGAAAGGAGCTGGTGGAGCCTAACTATTCATAATCTGGGTGAGGAAACCCTCTCTCATGTTTAATAAGAGCGACTTATCTGAGAGGAGTTCATCCCCAAGATCTCTCACTCAGTGCACATATAGAAGATGGTTTACCTATTTGAGGTTTACATAACTCTCTTGCAACACCACATACATGGTTCGAGACTCTTTCTTCAGGGCCCGTACATTTGAGTAGGGACACAGATGGGAGATTTTGGAATCCATGGTGTCTCTCAACGTCGCCACATAGGATGGGATTTTGGAGAGCGCCCTTATTATGTTGTGCATCCTAAAAAAGAAGTCCCAAGAGCTACAGCCACAGGAATACATCACGTAATAGAGTCTTTAGTAGTGATCAACCTGTAGAATATGTGGGGACCCATGAATGTCACGTCTTTCAGTAGACTGCCCCAAGAGATGGGGTTGGTAGTGGAAGGCTCCCAAAGATGTACGAGGACCTCTGATGTCAGTACTAGTGGCCAAATATGAATAATGCAGTGGAAGATTTCATTTCACAATGCCTCATTTGTCACTAATTGAAGGCTAAGCATTAGGTTCCAACAGGCTTGAAACAACAACATGATATACTAAAGTTGAAGTGGGATGTTATCTTGATGGATTTCATATTGTGATTAGCATGATCATACAAGGTCCATGATTTTATCTGGGTAATCGTTGACTGACTCACCATGTCAGATCACTTTCTACCCATCCGAGAGTTGTGATCGGTAGAGGAATTGGGATGCCTCTACATCTAAGAGATAGTATGGCTTCACAGTGTTCCTTCAATGATCATATTATACCATATTCACCACATTACATCCTGATTGTAGAAGGCATAATAGGATAAATTTATGACTCAGCTGCACATGAGCACAACCCTTCACCCTCTAACAGATGGTCAGGGGGAGTTGACCATACAAACCATAGAGGACATGATTTATTCTTGCATCCTTGATTTTGATTATATTTTGGAGGACCACCTTCCCCTGGTGGGATTTAAATAAAACAATTTTTACCACTCCACCACTGGCATGGAACTATTCAAGGCCATGTACGGGCAGCCTTGTAGATCACCTATATGATGTATAGACCCAATGGAGTCAGAACATATGGGTCTAGAGTTGGTATGGGATACCAATGAGAATGTGTATATCATATAGGAGTGTATGAGAATATAAAATAGAATGAAGAAATATTTTTTGGGTAGGAGAAATTGACCCTTGGAGTTTGAGAAGGGAGACAATGTCTTCTTTCGAGTCTCACCCCGACAATGATTTTAGAGATTTGGTTGGGGGGAAAGTTATCTCCTATGTTCATTGGTGCTTTTAAAATTCTGAGAAAAGTTGGTGTGGTTGGATACCACCTATATCTCCCCCCACTGATTCACCTGGTGCATGATGTTTTCCACTTGTCCCATCAGAGGATGTAGGTGCATAATCTGTTTCACATCATCGACTTGGGCGGTCAAGAAATTGATGTTGGGGTGAAATTTACAGATATCCTAGGGGAGAATGAGAATTTATAGAAGTGTTTCTTTCATTGAAGGTAGATTCCTGTAGTTTGTGTTGGGTGGTAGAACATGAATCTCTAGGAGATCACATGGGAGTGGGAGGCTCACTTTCATTCACAGAATCCTGGTTTATCTATTTACCCTTGTTTTGACTTATGAGGATATGAATCCCAAAAAATGGGGTGTGATGTAATGTCCTAGGAATTCCATGTAATTTTTTTATATGAAATTATTTTTTGAATTGAAACTATGATTTCACCTGATTACAAGGCACATTGTGCCATAAACAGGAATTTGAAAAAAAATTAGTTCACTTAAAAAAACAAGTGATCAGTTTTTTCTAAATTTTAAATCGGTACTCAGATCAAAAAAGAGATGGATCCATTGTACTCAGAATGGATGGATTCTACTAGAATTTACATTACTTCAACCAGTAAGGGATTGCCAAATTAGTTTATTTTCATACTTTTCATAAAAAAAATCACTTAAAAAGTTAATTTATTTGTCTTCCCAAATGTTGGGTGGTGGAACACTGGTGACGTGGTACGACAAAGAAGTGACAAGGAGTAACAATAAATGAAACCCATTAATGGCTCAAAAACAAGTAATGTAATGACACATTAAATTAAATATAATAGATATATTGTTTCATAAATAAAATAGCATAACTATGTGATGACACAACGTAATAGAAATGCTATGATGATTTTTCTTTTAATGGGATAATACTCTGGAGAAGGGTAGATCAATTTGTGGAATTACTTTGATGAACCTACATTGATAATACTCTCCAACGATAAACACCAATGAATCATCAGTGACTTCAAACACCTCAAATAATGGAACTGGAAAGCCAAGAATTCCATCAAAACATGAACCCACGTAGATAGAGAACGTAAATGACAAACTCCTTTAAGATAGGGGTTATTGTTATTGTTAATTGTCTTTTCCCATAATTCATTCTAAAATGATAAATGCATATGAACACATGATTAATTTGATCAGAAGAGTGCTTTTTAATGTTGGAGGGTTCTTCTTTTGTGGGTTTTCATTGAGAATAACTATTATTATTATAATATTGTACCTCAGACCCCAATCATCCAGCTTGTTTTTAGACAACTAAGGTGAAGGTCACTGGCCAACACCGACAATTACTAGGTCCCTTCACCTCATGCATTCATCATGATTGACCTTTCAAAATTGTTTCATGTTGAATTGGAGGCCTTAGTAGAGAAGTAATAACCCCACAGAGGTCAGAAGTGGAGAAGTCGTAAAGAACAGACCAACGGAGCAGACCGAGTGTTCAATAGAAGAGTGCACCGGGGTGCTGACGTGCATGTGCCAGTGCTGGTGTTGGTGGCCCATGGTTACAACACCAGATCTATTGCTCCGTGGTGGTTTTCGTGGGTAGTTGGTGGTGCATAGGAGTGAATGGAGTGGATTAATCTGGTTTGGTCAAGGTAGAAGAGGTCTACAAATGGTAGAGGGAAGTGGCCCCTCGGCTGCATCAGTGGACCAGCCTACAGTCAGGGGTCGTAGCTTCACGTGGCATGTACTCTCTGACCACATGATGAACCTGGGTTGTCAGGAGTGATAGACCATGTAACAGTGCCCCGGATGTGCTACATGTCTAGGATTAAAAAAGCTAGTTCACCAGAGGGGGGCCAAGTAGGTCACGACATGCGCCCAGTGGGCCATACCCGTGCTTAGTGGGTCGGACCCCCAACCCGTGCCCAATACGCTAGCCCCACGACCACACCTAGTGGTCCGAACCCATGGACAGCACCCATCGAGATGGACCCGCAACCATCATTTTATCTAGATGAGATTGGATCACATGGTGACCTGGTGGGTTGGACCCCCTGCTGAACCAGTCTAGGTTCAATGAGGCTCAATGGTTATGGCCCAATGTCCTGGCCAGAACTGACTATCCCCAACCAAAACAATGATAGTTTTGGTTGTGTCAGTTAAACTAATATAGGGCATGTGGGGTCCCATGAGCCTGGTTGGTTGGGTAAGTCTGGCCGGGTTAGACCGATTCCACAAGCAACCATTCCTTGTTTAGAAAAACACCAACAACATACAAATTATGGGTCATATTGACGAGCCGTTAGAGGTGTAGGAACACTCATGATGTGACATATCATTTTTCATACTATATAGAGAATTTTAGAGAAGTTTTAATATGACAAATGTCTAAAGGATCAGTCCTCCCAGATAAAGCACTTTGTATGCTGAAACATTGTGGTAGGTTGAGACCTGCAGACTAATGAAATGAAACCCTATGTAGATCAGCTACGATGGCCAGGTGAAAAGTGGAAATGTGAGACACTATATGACTATGGTGGGTGAGTGGCTCTGTGTGACCTAGAAGACCCATGGTCATCGACGTGGAGGACTTCAACAGTATGGCCAAGGTGGGAAGTGGCTCTGTGAGACCCGACATGCACATGGTGGGGTGCAACTCTGTCTGACATAGCATACCCACAGTACTCATTATGGATTATTACCAAAATAGGCCAAGGTTAGGGGGAAGTGGAACTATGTAAACTGGATTACCTATTGAACTCAATGAAGAGGAGTTCTCCAATATCCCATGGTGTTCAATGATATGAAAGGTGGTCTTACTTTTCATACTATAGATTATACATGGTGTTTGTTGTCTTACATTATGATCATTTTTCATTGTTTCCTATATGGATTTCTTTGAAGAATTTACATTATGTTTCATGATCCATACAGATTATTTTTTTACACACCACATCATGGGCTTCCCCCGCACATGTTGTGTCTAGTGCATATGACTGACGACATGGAAGAGGACATGGTGGTCCAGTACAAGGCGGTGCCTAGAGAGATCACATAGGTAGGACATGATTCTTCGGCTTTTGGAAGCTACACTATAATTACCCATCCGGAGGGGCTTCCAACAGATAGTTATCCTTCAATATTCTACATTATCTTTTTTCGTTTTATTTTTTTAGGATTGTATTTTGGCCCATTAAATTGCAGATGTACCATTACACTCAAAGGTTGTTTATAAACATGCATATTCTCTTTTTCATTTATCTTGGGACATGATATACATGTGTGTGTAGAGGTACCCAGTAAAATGCTGCTAACCTGATAGTTGACACCACTGGTGGTAGTCCCCATCCCCTAGTCAACGGTAGGTGGGTATGGGGTAGTCACAGAATGATCCCCGAAGGATGGCTCGTGATAATATGTTATCCCCATGGGCCATAATAAGAGATCAAAAAGAATATTTTTCATAGAGAATATAATTTCTATCACTAAGATATTTCTTTATAATCATACATTTAACTCCGTAATAAATGTATAAATTATTAAATCATAGTAACAAAAATATCTACCATATACTTAGTTGTTATAATGTTCATGTAATTTCATATATCAATTTTATATTCTATAAATTTATGAACAGAAATTTCGATCATGTGGTCAGCAGACTATCTCATGACGAACCCTTATAATCTATTTTCATCACTACCAATCATGTATTGATATAACGATGGATATATTGTTTTTATATATAATATTTTTAATAATATTATACTTATAGAAGTTATATTTATCATATACCATATCTATGTACATTATTTTTTTATACAATAATTTTGATCATCTATACAACTAATACCACCCCAAGAAGCGAGGTGATTCATTTTTTAGTTTCATGTTACAACGAAGGAAATAATAAAAAATTTTATGAATATTTTTTATATATGAAATAATAATGACCACAGAATGGTGTGTTATTTTTTACCTATCATTCATTCCATAATTTTATAAAAAGGAAATAGAGTTCATGCATTCACACGACATAACCAATTCGTGAACCGTGTGTTTAATTTTCTATCTTTAAATTATATTGATAAATAAAAATAAATATATAATGAATATATATAATATAATTTTTTTTTATTATGATGATTGTGGAACAATGACCAATGTAACAGAATAAAATACCATTCAAAATATACAAAAAAACATAATAGTTATGAAAGAGAATGCAATTTCATAAAAATCATTTTATTAAAAGGGTTATAAAAGGTCTCATATAACTGATATATGTTATTATATCTATAATTATGTTTAGGTAATATATTTATAAAGAACTTATACTTATTATACATGATTCGTTATTGTGTATGACATAAGTCGTGATGTTTAGTAAGGGATTTTTGTCTCAAGTTGATTTCCTTGAGACAAACACTATATTATGGACATATCATAGTCTATGAGGTGTATATATAATCCCATTAACATATTATCTCATGAATGTATTTATTATCATGATATATAATTTTTTTAATGTTTTATTTTCACTGTGATAAAATTTTAAAGGATACACATGCATATAATGGATTTTTAGTCCCTCTTATTTTTCTAGGAGACAAATTCCATATCAAAAACATGTATATTTTTTGTGTTGTATATACAACACATTAATTAAATTAATGACTCATATCATTTTAATTATGAGATATACATATACATTTATGGTTATATTTTTAATGGGTATTATAATTAATAAGTTATCAATGCAATAAGGGATTGTTGTTATAATCTAATTGTTTTTTAGGACTATATATGATTATGTTATTGATGATGAAATATTATGATATATTTATCCTTAAATCAATTATATTTACTATACTTTATTTTTTACATAAAATACATCTTTTTCTTTTATTGTACTCTATTTATTTTCTTAAAATTTTATATGAATAGTTTTAAAGAAAACTGGCAATATCTATCTCTTTGGCCGAAAAAACATTTTCTTTAATATCCAAGTATTATAATAATTTTTTCAATGTTGTTTTAATTTTACTTTATGAATTTTAAATTTCATGTTATCTATTATAAAATTTTATAAATAAATTAAATTAAATATTTATTTCATTTTTCAAAAAAATATTGTTTTTCATTTATTGAGAATTTGAATGATATACATGTTTTTAAAAGTAAGACCTGAATATAATTTCAATTCATCATAGAAATGAAATAATTAAATAATAAATTTATTATCAAATGTTATTTATAAAGAAATTTACATTCAAAATGATTTGTAAACATTTTGTATTAAAAAGTTTATTTTCAAAGTGAATTTTTTTTTTCTTAAATAAATGTTCTGTGTTATCTTTCAAAATTATTTACCATATAAGATAACAACCTTTTATGTTACATAATATTTAATGGGAATATGATCCATTAATAATATAATTATTTTTTCTTTAGGTGGGTAATTATTATGACTATATGATGTCAACAACACCCATTCTATTTTGATTTTATTTCTATGATGAACTGGTAAAATTTTAGTGAAACCCATTTTTTTTACATGTTTTATGATAATTAATTGTTTATATAACCCATTATTTGTATAGGTTTGGATATAATTAATTCTTTATGAAATATATTTTTTTCATTGGTTATAAAATAATGAACCTTTTATAATATTTTTTAACCAATATGTAGGTTTTTTATTATTTTATGGTTGTTATGTTTTAACCAAGGATTCTGGTTATGTTATAACCATGTACATTGGTTATGTTATAATCAAGGATGAGTAGGAACTATTTAACCCTCCATTGAATTAGAAATTTATTGATATTTTAATAGATAAATAGTACTGAATTGGATAGCAAACCCAATTCATTAAGGGACTTTTTCCAATATAATAGTAATATTTTTGAACCAGGAATACTACAATGGAGTGGAAAGTGCACCCAATACAATATTATTGTATTTGGAGTGAACTTTGAACGATATGATGGATTTGGGAGTGAAATCATTATAATACAATAGTTTTTTTAATAATCATTGACTACTATGAAAGTGATTTTATATAATTTCCGGTATTCCATTAATAAAGCATTATAACAACAATATACTCTCATAAATCATTTAATTTTATTGTTTTATGATTATTGTATTATTAATTTCAATGAATAATAAATTACACATTTTTATGATCCATGATATGTAGGGAATGAGATTTAAATATAATTTTGTTGTTATCATAACATTATTCTGATGTTATGTTGATATCTAGATTTTTTTAAAATTATTGAGAATATATGATCACCCATTATTATCATTCCATTACATATGTTATGAAGAATAATATAAATTATGATAATAATAATGGATGATAATTATGAATATAATAGTAGTGGAGGTTTTAGTTAAACTATGATCCAATTGATTATGTATATGAGTTTCCATAGGCTCTATATGTAAACGAAACTAGAATTCATCATTACTTTTTGTAATTCATATTTATCTATAACGATGTAAGATTTATGAAATTAAATTATGGGTCTTTATAGTATGTATATGTGAATGTATTACTTTACCTTTAGATGTTTAGATGAAAAAAAAATTACTGAGAAAGCAAAGGAGAATCCAATGTATATTATTGAATCATATTTTTTGGTAAGTAAGTGATTATATAAATTATCAAGAAATAGATCCATTTTTGTATATTAAAATTTCATTTGGATTTTGAACATATGTATCTAATGTTAATAACTCAACAAAGATCAATTACGTCTTAATCGGGTGTTTTTGGGTAATTGAAAATAAGTCGTACAATAAACGTAGTTTGACACTACTATGGGATATAAATTAGTTAATTCCCATTTTATTACAATCAATAATGAAGGATTTCAAGCTGTGATGATCATTAATGGTCTAGGATACACCAATTTAGTGATAGATATAAAATAATCTATCATGATTTATAAATATTATAAATTGTTTTTCATGCATATTTTGTTTCCCACAGTGAATATCGATGCTTAAATTATTCTTTTCTCTTATAGTAAATAATGGGAAATAGATGGAACTACATTTATATTTAATGTGATAAAAATAATTTTAACATGGAACAAAATAGGATGATGACTGAAGAGAAGGTTATTTTAATTAATAGTAATCATATATTGTTATATATGATTAAAAACATGAACCTTAATTATCTACTGGACTCACCAAATAACATAATGATATAGATTGATAAGAGATCAGGTGGTGGTGACCATGATTTAAATAAGATTATGTTTATTATCTATTGAGAATATGGGATAAAGCGCTCTATTGATGGTCTCATAGGAAAATACTTTTTTTTATGTCTCGTGAAGAATCTCACAATGTAAATATTTTTAAGGAAAATTGAAAATGGTAATTAATGAATTGGATGATAATAATGGTTTCTCAAAGTAACCATCAATTATTTAATGTTTCAAATTTAGAGAGTATAGGAATTATAAAAAATGTTATAGTAAAACCATGATATTCTGTGTAATAATTTTTTGTAAATAAAAATAATCATTTCTATATTTTTCATTGCATTAAAAATTGAGATAATATTTTGTTTAATGAAACACTCATATTAATCTAAAAATTACATACTATAAACATAATATTATTTAGAATTATTGGTATATTTTATCCATTAGAAATGATGATATGAAAAGGATTAAATAAATTATTATTTTTTTCTTTAATATAAATATAAATTCAACCTATTTTTTACAAAATAATTAAAAATTAATTGTTTTCATAATAATTGAAATTTTATTCTTTAAAAAACTATTATTATGAAATTTTTTTACATTAATAAATCAAACACCCAAATTTTTTTGAATTATTTTGATGAAATATATGTTTTATATATTTATCCAACTATTAAAAATTCATATTTCGTGTTTTCTATATAAGTGAAAATAATAAACAAAATTTTATTCCTAAATAATGTATTTTAAAATAAATTAGTTTTGTTACTATTTTGGGAAATTATATTAAAACACATTTTTTATAATTTTAGAAAAATTAATTCCAGAAAACAATTTAATTTTATTAATATGAATCAAAAAATAATCTTACACTTAATTGTTCGAGAATTTTCCTAAAAGATTAATTGTTTTCATGAATAGTGAATAATTTTGAATTTTTATTAAAAATTTCATTTTGGAATAAATTATTTATAAATTTAAATTTTATAATAAATTTTTTTATAAGTATAAATATAATAAATAATAAATTAATTAATTCAATTTTGGTTTTTTAAATCATTTTAATATATAATTTTGATATAAAACCATGTAAATATTAATCTTTTTTCTCTTTAAAAATTGCCTTTTTTATTGCATATGAGGGATTAATTATAAATTTAATTTCTCCACTAATGTAAATGTAATATGGAATAATTTAAATATTAATCTTTTTTCTCTTTGAAAGAATTGGTTTATATAGGGTTAATGAAAATTAAAATTGTTAAAATTTCTTAAAAACATGGATAAAATATATTTTCTATCCATATATCAATCCTATAATGTCTAATTATATCAAATACTCAGTTATGAGGCCTTTTGGAATGTGGAAAACATGGGTACACCTTGTCCATTAATGAAATTACATGTCCTCCACTCAACTCACATATAAATGGATACATCCTATCCTCTAATTTTCAAACCATAAAAACATTTTATACCAGAAAAAAAAACATCATGAAATCCCTATACTCTTCTTAGAATAAATATTTTGGGACGAAATCCAACTTATGATGTCTTTTGGTTTAAAACTAAAGAGGTTTCCCAAAAAAGAGGTAACATTCTTTAACAAAATTATCTATATTATTTATTCATCTAGCTTCTTCTATTCATATTAAAACACTGTGATATATTATAATCCATATCATTAATATAAATAGATGTTTTTATATAATGATAATGACCTATAATCATTCCAACTTAAAAAATATTGTTTATGAAATCATCATTCGTGTGTACGGCTGATTACCGCCTCGCTAACCTATGTCATTTATTTTCCATTACCACATCTAACGATTCGGTATGATGTTTTATATAATGAATATATATTTAATATTTATAACATGATAAGACATATTGATTCAATTTATCATATATATCTTTTTTACATTCTATTCCATTGGGGTAACACTAACATCATTCATGTGTATGGAATACTACCACCTTAAGAAGAGATATGATTTGTTTTTAACTAACACCTTACAAGGAAGATAATAAAGAAATATTTAATTGATATATGTGATATTTAGGAAATAATATTTTTATTAATGACATTTTTAGAATTATTAAATTATAATATATCATTTTATTTCTTACATTTCCACTCATTAAAATATGATAACTCTATTTGTGTATGTGTGGGACACCACATTTATAAGGCAATTGAGTTGTATTTCCATCACCAAAACACATTGATATTATGTATAAGTATATTGAAATAAATAATATCATATTTTCTATATCATTATTTATCAAATAATATGAAATATTAGTAACCATCATTACATAATGATCGTTGTAAATTGAAATATTTACCATGTGTATGAACAACCTACTATCTCAATGATTTTAACATACTTTATTTCCCAAAACATTATTCCATAAATTGTATTAAATTTATTATTTAAGTAAAAATATTATAAATATTTCATTATTATTATTATTTAGATTTTTTAACCATTATAAATGTAATTGGAATTAAAATAAAAAATAAAAACATGTATAAAAAATAAAGTAATGATTACATGAAACTCTATTTTAACAAAAAATTTGTTAAAAAAGTAATTTCAAGTTATAACTATATAATATATGATATTATATATATATAAGTATGGTTTTATAAAATATTAAAAATATATTATATTTTTTATATAGGAGGTTTTAATGTGTTTGATTGAAGCTGATTCTTAGGGTGAGGGACTTATTGTCTCTCTCTTTTTTCTAGTATATATATGTAATTTACAACTCCTTTATTTAGTGTTGGGTATATAATTCCCCTTTGAAATTTTATATAAACAATCTTATTATTTTCATGATATTTAATTATTTAATTTATGTTATTATTTACTGAAGGTTATGATTCAAATGATTTCAATAGAGATATAGTATTTTACATTATATTTTTTTTCCTTGAGCCACATTTTCTGTTATGCACATTTCATATTTTATGAGGTGTATAAAGTTCCCATATGACATGTCATATTATGAATTATGTTATTATCAATTTATTTTTCATTTCATTTAATTTAATTATTCCATTCTTCTTTCGATTCAATGTTACCAAGGTTGTATGGTTTTTTGGATACAATCTCATCGTTTATCTGGATTGATCAATACTATGAATCTATTGTAGAAATATTAAAATATATCTCTCTGGAAACAAATAAATTTTCTTCTCATGTGTTTATTTATAGATAATATTTGTTTTCCTTTAATTTAAAATTGCTCATGTAATCAATGGTTTAAAAAAATTATTTATGAAGAAACATCTTTATTTATCTAATCGATTGAAACCCCATTTACAACCAAATCCATTATTTATATAAATATATTCATTTTTCTTAATTTATAAAATGATTTATTAAAGATATTTTTATTCGTGTTTAATTATTTTTATTTTTTAAATGAATCTTCATGTAATTTTCAAAACAATTTCCATTTGGAATTTAATAATTGTGTGAAAGGAAATACTTTATTAATTTTTACCACATGAACAAAATATTCTTCCTTACTGACCATTATTTTTATTAAATATTTTATTATATTTTTTAATTTTATTTTCAATGAAAAATATGTTCAAAATTTTTTATAATTTTTTTGGTTTTAAAAATATATTTTGAATAATATTTTATTTTTTACAAGAAATTTCTCATGTGATATTTCAAAATTATTCTCCAAAATAAATGATATCTTAAAAAATAATTTATTCATTTGTGGGGATAAAAAACCAGGATACATTTTTTATTATTTTTCTGATTATTTTATCATGAAATTTTTTTTATGAAACCCTTTTATCTTCTATTGGTTATACGAAGAAAAAAATTATTTGAAACAAAAATATTTTTCAATGGGTTATGCTATTATGTAATGAAAAAATTATTATGAAGTCTAACAATTTTAAATAAGTTGTGATATGATAAAATGTTTTTGAAACCCATATTATAACATTGGTTATCATATTTTGAATATTTTATTACATAATGCAACACATGCGTATGATTTTTATTATGTGATAGGTGAGAAATATATCAAACACTAATTAATTGGGTAATGATTGATATCAAATAATTAAATATATTATGTGTGAACCAAATTAAATTTTCACAATGTAATGTTTGAACCAAATTAGAGGTACAAATTTTTTTATGGGAACCTAATTTCATAATTACATTATTATGTCTGATTCTGATTACATGTTCAATATTTTATTCATTAGAATATTATTCATATCCATAATATTAGTTTTGGACCATTTTTTATTCCAATAAGTTATTTCCCATACTAATTCCTTGTCTGTAACCTAACATATTCAATTTCCTCTATTTATACAGGTTTACAATTGTATAAGATAATATATGCCACAAATAAATGTCTTGTGTAATTTTTATGACCTCATGGCTAATGATTTGTTATTCTCTTATGATTTAGGTCATTTGAACGTCCAATATTTAAATCCTGAATCAATTTTATTATCTTTGATTTTAAGGGTATTGTTGTGAAATGTTATAAAGATCATAGCATTCCTTTATGTAAGGGATATGCATATTTTTCTCTTTTATATACCCCATGTAATCATATGATCTCACCAAATCTTATGTTTTCTTTAAAGTAGTTGTGATGAATGGATTTAAGTATGTTATGTTTTATTGAGTACTTTTTTGGTTGACATTTATGGGAGATATTAAATATATTTCTCAAATATATAATATAAAGAACCTCTTTTTCCAAATAAACAAAACTAGAATCGTGCTAAGTAATTTTTTTAAAGGTATTGAATATTTATCAAAATATATATAATATTTATGTATAAGAAGCATAAAAAACTATAGATTGTATCACTAGAATGGATAATTTATCCTTCATAAACTGGGATGAGTATAATTAACTGAAATCACCAATGATATTTCTAATGATAGGTCTAGGAATGGATCATAGGATATGTCTAATGATGAGTTAAGGTATAATAAAATCTTCATTAATTTTGTTAAAGGATATAGCCTGTGGATTAAATGAAACTATATATTTTTCTAGGTACTATAGGATTATGTGAATCTATAATAGTGTTACCTAGGTGAAATAACAATGAAAAGGGTGCAATAAGAGGGACTGAATCATTACCTGGTGCATAAAAATGGGCATTACTGTACACTTGTTTTAACAGTCTTGAGGGATAATATTTAGGAATTCATAATCCCCTTATAAAATATTGTGAAGGATTTAAATAGATGGTAAATATTAAAAACCTTGTATGAACCTAGGGTGTGATATATTGAATATAATGTTTCATTATAAAGATATCCTTTATGTGAATTATGATGATTATATTGTTATATAATATTATTGGTTTATATCACATAATTATTTTGGTTTTATTGAATTTCTGGAACCATAAGTATTTATGTTAACATTGAGTCTACTGATTAATTCAGTCACAATGAAAACCCATACTTGATGACGAATAATGATAAATATATTGTGACATTTCCTAATTATATACTACAATATATGATTATCTATGTGAACATCAGTGAGATTCTTAACACATATAATAATAGGAATATTGAATTTTATGATTGTTCATTTGGCAATGAAACTACAGAACAGAAGATTCCCCTTCCAACATGTCATGAATGTGGGAAGATGAAACTAGAGGAAAATCACAAGTAGAGGAGAAGATGTTATTTTTATTGAAAATATGGCCATATTTTGAAAATATTGTTGAGGAGTTTAAAGGATTTTGTATGGGAACATGAAAATTATTGAAATCAATTCCATAAATCAAGAACTAACTTCTAGAATAAGGAAATACATATTCAATGCCAATAATTTATTTTGAATTATTGGTGTTTTTATGTATTGGGGTTAATGAATTGTTAATTTTATGTATTTTACTAATGGTATTTTTATTATAAAAATCATGAAACATCTAAATATTTCATTGTTTTTGGAAGCATATATGTCTTTAGTTGAGAATAATAAAATAGGTATGGATTCCATCATTGATTAATGAGTATGTGGTTGATTAAAATTTCAATGTATTAGGAAAATGTTTTGAGATTTTATGTGTTAACAGTTTATCAAGATTAGGATATTTTTAGAGACATGTCAAGAAATTCAACCCATTTATTTTGAGTATGAAAACATTTTTTAGAGACATATGGTTAAAGGTTTAGTAAACCATTAGAGATTGTGTTATCCTTGATTTTGAGTTAATGATGTGTTTTAGATTACCAATATACACTGTTATCAAACTTTTTTTCTATTTGAGAATATTTCTCTTTGGTTTCTGTATCTATAATATAAAATAAGAATGTGGTGAGGTTACATGGTGAACCCCAATCAATTATATCTATTCATGATATAGAGGTTAACTTGGATTTTTAGTTAAGTATTCAATAATATCATGATATACTATGGTGTTTCCACATTCTGTATCATCCTCAGACATATGATCAGTCTGTGAAAAAAATTGGAACAATAGAGGATATGATAATAAAATAATTTATGGATTTTCAATGTGATTGGGAACAACTCATTCATTATGTAGATGTTTCTCATGTAAATATACTTCACTATATAAATTTTCTGGTTCTTTGTGAATTATTTTATTAAAGGATGTTTATATTACAAAAATATATGAGTAATGTTAAAGAAACAATTCTATTTGTACATGAGTTAGCTAATTAAATAGAAGAGAACAATTGGGAAATTTAGAAACATGTTAGTGAAAAGTTGATAAAAATATTATAAAAATAATATTATATCTGATATAGATTTTGATGTTGATGCGATGTAAATTATATAAATTCATATATGGAAGAAATAATGAAAGACTAAGACATAGGTATATCAAACCCTATTAAATTATTGATTCTATTTTCAATATTTTTTATTTCCAAGTGCTTCCATATAAACTCTCCCATGTTCATGATGTTATTCATGTGTCAATAATTAGTATGTAAATAAGTTATCCATCATAGGTAGTGAAATCATATGGCATACCGTGAGATCCTGGGATTTTATATAAGGATCAACCAAAGACTATCTTTACCAAAAGAGAATGTTATACGATGAAGTTACTACATTCATAGTCTATGTGTTTTGCTAAAATCACAATCTTAAGGAATCTAAATGGGACCCATGGGGATGTAATAAAGAATGATTATCCTTAGTATTAGGTACCAAATTTGGGTATTGCATGGGTGAGATTTATTATAGAGGGGAGTATAAGGTAACACTCTAATATTTTTAGAAATATAAAATTTTAAAATAAATCAATTAATTTCAATATGTCTAATTAAATTATACAATATTTTTAACTTATTTTATACATAATATTTAGTTTATATAAAACATGTTATAATATTAAAATATTATTGTCTAAAATTATTCTTATCTCATAACCATAGGAAAGATATTTATAAAAAGTACTAACTAAAATATGAATGTATATGGTTTATAAATTTATGTAAAATTTGTTATTTGGTGACCAATTAATTACAAATGAAAATAAAAACAACTTGAAAATAACTATATTTTATTTCTGAGAAACTATTTTTTTGAAAAGAAATAGGTATTAACCCATCAATTTAAAAATGTATATTTTTGTAATTAATTTAATGAAATCTATATGTTATATATTTAATCAAATATTAACATTCATATTGTGTGTTTTCAATAAAAGTATATTAAAAATACAATTTCATACATAAAAACTATATTCTTCTAAAAAGTTGTTTTCCCACTATTTTGTACACTTATTTGAAAAATAATATTAGATATATTAATAATATTTATTTTAATAAAATAATAAATTTTAATCATCAGGTAAAAATTATATTATGATTAATTTTTCAGAATAATACGAAAATATTATTTGTTGATGAATATTAATAATTAATGAATTTTACGTCAAAACATAAATTTCATTTATAAAATTTAAATACATAAATAATTATTTAAATAATTATTATATTTAATTTATTTTATTTCTAATCCTTTTAATAATATTTATGTAATTAAAATAATTTTCATTTTGAATTTTAATATAAAAACATTTTTATACTTTTGAACATGTTCTCTTTGAAATATCACTTTCTCATCACGTCGATGAGCATTTTTTTAAATTAAAAACTTTCATGTTTTTGAATGGAATTTGAAATAATTAGCTCAATTTTTGGAATAAAAAAAATTATACTATCCAATAATTTCACAATAAATTTTTACTATAATGAAAAGTTTAAACAATAAAAAAATATTTACCATAGTTACTGTAAGTATGGGATTAAAGGTGGTCTAGCTAAAAATATCTGTTTTAAAATAACCACATTATATTAACTGAAATATATATATTTTTTTGGATATATATCAAACATATAATGTTTTTTTTCTTGTTAATAATTCTTTTTTGATCCCCGTTTCATCTGAAAAACATGGATACACCTTTTTTCCTTTAATAAATCCCATGTGTGCCGCTCACCTCAATTATAATTGTCCACTAAAAATCCTCCCCAATTGACACCTTAAAACCCTTTTTCAGCCATTTAATTCCAAAATCACTTACTAAAGTCCTTGATATCATCCAAGATACCTTATAAAGGGTGTAAATTCAACCTAGGAAGTTTTTTTGGTGATAACTTATAGAGGTTACCCGATGAATATGTAACATTCTTCAATGGGGATTTTTATTTTATTTATTCTTCCCCCTTAAATTATTATAAAAATTATTATATAAAATCATTAGTATCATACATATACTTATATTTTTGTGATGGTAAGGTAATTAAATGAAACCATATCAAATTTCATAAAATGTGTTATAAAAGCATCATTTGTTTGTATAGTAGAAAACCACCTCATGAACTGATGCCATTTGTTCTTATATTACCACCTTTTACTATTGGGTATTATGATGGGTATATTATATATATATATATTAATATGTAATATTTATAATATAATTATACATATGGTGTCATTATATCATATATAACATTTCAAATTCTATTCTATAAGGAATATGATAATGATACTCATGTCCACAACATACTACCTTCTCATAAAGTGATGTGATTTGTTTTTCACTAATATTTTACATGGAAGATTATAATGATAATTTTGTTGAATAAATTTGAAATTTGTGGCACAATAATGATATTAATGACATATTTATCTGTATAAAAATATAAAATATAATTTTCGTTCATATAATTTACTTTAGTAAATGATTATTTCATCATTCGTATACGTGTGGACTACCACGTTTACGTAGCAATGTGACTCACTCTTTTCAATACCACACCACATCTAGGATATTAATACATATATTTAAACCAATAACATGTTATTTAATATATTATTATCATTATTTAATGATACTATATCACTTTCCTCCAATCCATAATTTCTGTTGAATTATGAAACCATTTCTTGTTCATACATACATCCTACCAACTACATGATTGTAACATAGTTTATTTATTAAATCCATAATTCATGATGTATATTAAAAGAATAAATTATTTATAATAATGATATTTATTTCATTATTTTTATTTTTGATATTATGTAATTAATAATATCATTGGTGGACTGAAAATAAAAAATCAAAATAAATATGGAAAACAATGTGGCTATTACCAAAAAAGTGTATTTTAAATTAAATTGTTAATAAATAGGAAATAAATTTGCATTAGTAAATCATATATTATAATCTTTATTTTTTATTAATTAATAATTTATAATAAATTCATATTTATTATATAGGTGGTTCAAACATCTATCAAAGAATTCAATACTTATGGTAATTTATTTATAGTATCTCTTTAATTTCTAGTAGATATATGCAAATCCGACAGTCATTTATTTTGTGTGGTGTATCTTCTACCCATTTAAATTTTTTATATTAAATAAGTTGTATTAAATAATTTCAATTGGACATGTGTTTTTATGATTTAACTTTTATTATTATTTACAACATTACTTTAGTGTTAAGGGTTGTGTTTTCCCAATTTTCATTCTATGGGACATATGTTATATTATACACATATCTTCTTTTATGAGGTGTATATAAAACTGATTTAACAAGTAATATCATATATTTATTTATTCTCATGATAATATAAGATTAATTAAATTATTTTCTTACATGGGGAATATGATTAATATTTACCATTTCATGTAAGTAATTTATGTGTCAATCTCATCATTTATCGAGATTTCTTCTGAGGGTAAATCAAATGATGAAATATTATGATATATATCTAAAAAACTCTTGAAATTTTTTCTAACATAATAATTTATAATAATATATCTCCTCAAATAATTTTAATATCATCATATACTCATTTGTTCACTAGAATTTGTTTTCATAAAAATTCCATTATTTATATCTTCCGTCAAAAACCTATGTAATTCCACAAACAAGTTTTCTAAAAAAAATTCTATTTTTTTCTAAATAACTAATGATATATTTTAATGAAATTTTTACCCATGATTGAAAATAATCAAATATGAGGGGAATTTCTATATCACTTTCCAAATAATACCCTGTTAAATTTTATCGAGAATGTTAAATATAATCATTTACAAATGTACAATATATAAATAATTTTAAATTTTCATCACTATTATTTTAAATGATTGTTATTGTATAAAGTTATATTAAATTTTCAAATAAAATTATATTAAAAATGTTTTATGTTTTCTTTTAAAACTTTATTTTCATATAAATATTATTTTCATAACAAGAAAAGTATTAAGTGACCTTTCAAAATAATTCTCCATCTATGATGAGAACATTTGATATTAAAAATTATTTACTGGTATAAAAACTAGGATACCATTATTACTCATTATATTAATATTTTATCATGAAAATATTATTATGAAACCCTTATCCCTTCTATTGGTTTTAGCATGATAAATTACTTCTAAAACCTACATCTTTTTCGAAGGGTTATTATATGATGAAATAATAAAATTATTTTGAATCATATCCCTTTTCAATATTTTATGATATGATGAAATGATTTTGAAACCCATTTAATTTAATCAAAAATGATATGATGAATGTTTTACTATCTTATGACACACATATGTATGATTTTAATTATGTAAAGAGTCAGAGATATATCTTTTTTCAATGTATTTTTAAAATATGGATAACTTGTGGTTTAATATGTTATGCATGATCCAGATTACATATTCACAATTTAATTATTGAAACTAATTAAAAGTTATCAGGGTATTTTTTCACTGCATTAATTGATGGAAATATAATTTATGTAGCTGATTATATGATAACAATATTATGAATATACGAATATTTAATTTTTATAATGTTTTACAAGGACCTGGTTTTAGGTCCATAAGTTTATGTGTGTGTCTCGTTACATTCCCAAAACATAGTGAGTGAACATGAATCTATTTATAAATGTTCAAAATGTAATAAATTTAGGTTTTGGCCCGAAATATTTTTCTTATGGATCATTATAATCCCATGGATCATTTTATTTGATTCGATTATGATTCTATCCTAATGAACATCAATTATATATTTTATAAATCAATATTATAGTCATTTAAATATAAGATATTGTTTTAAAATGTAATGAACATGTTCTCATAAATATATGTTCAAATTATTCTTACATATCTCTGATATGAAACATATTGAGTATGTAAGATAACCCAATATTATGTTTCCATTCACAAGGTTCGGAAGTGATGGTTTACAAAGGGTATGATTATGAATTGTTAAAAAATGGGAGTTCTTAATGGGAGATGATTAGGATCCATTACTAAATAATTATATCGTCTACCTAGTCACCAAATAAACATAACTATTATAGTCCTCATGTGCATATTTTATAGTGTTTTGAATATTCATATAAAAAGATGTAATATCAATATATGAGATTCCTAGGTTGGTATAGATTTGCATTGGTCAAAGATCAAGAGGAGGAATAGTAATTTTTTACAAGTAATGTTTATTATTTTTGGGATAATGTGAATTAAAATGAAAAACTAAAGGAACTTGGTAGTGAAGAATAATACGATGATTCCTGGGTATTAGTTTAAGAATGAAGTTAAATGATTAGGGTTTATATGTACTAGAATTCAAATATTTATTAAATATATTATGATTTTTCAGTAGACGTTTTTTATGGAGAATTTCCATTAATATATTTAATTTATTAATGTCATAGAAACATTATGTCATAAAATGGTGTGATTTTATTGGAAATAGAGGATTAAGAGAAATATGAGCCTTAATATGTTATTGAGGTTCAGATAATTATGTTTAGCTTACATAATAATTAGATTGATATGAATAATTTAAATTAGATAGTATTAATAAGCATTATACTGATTAATTATTTAATGAAAATTTAGTTATGTTATAATTAATGGAGTTTATAACATTTTATTTATTAATACAATATATTAAACAATCTATGGTTTTTTATAGTATGTTGGAGAATTTACATTTTCATATAAATTTATTATATTTAGGGTTATTACCATGTTTTAGGAGAATAAATGACCAATGTATTCACATATTTGGTATGTACTAATTAAGAGATACTTTATGATATTTTAGGGACTGACGATGTGCTATTTTTTATATTTACTCACCTTTTTCATAATTTTTTTGATTTTAAAATTTGGTCAGACATGGTTGAGCCTTATGTTTAACTATTCATATAATGTATTAAGATTAACATTGGATGTTATTAGACTACTTAATCTATCCATTTTGGTGTTAGTAAATATCTATAGGACAAATGAATGACATGTGAATCATGTGATTATATTAGTTAATTAGAAACAAACAATTCAACAGGAATATTCATTACATGGATGAAGTAAAAATTCATCAAATATCAACCATATGATGAAATTAATCAAATGATTAAAGGAATGTTAATCACTAGATATTTGCGTTCCTTTGAAATTCATGTATGCATCGGTACAATAGCTTATAATTTTAAACCTCATGAACTCTGAAGTCAATTATTTTTTCCTTTTAACCATCGTAAGGAAGTACATATCGGATATTTCACATCTACTAAACCTAGAAGGCATACTAAAGGAGCATGATAATTATTATAATGAATAACCAATGGATGTTCTAGGACATAGAGAGAATGTTCTATTAAATAATTCCACCAACATGGTCAATGATTTTTTTGAGAAACCACCAATTTGATGAAGCTTCATGAGAACCTAAGGATATAATGAGGTTGTAATATCAACATTTATTCTTACTCGAGTGGAGAATTTTTAGGGTAAAATTCATTTTTAATATGGTGGGAGGTAACATCAATAAAATATATAATTTTTTTAATATATTTAATTTAATCGATATCCTATGTTACTAGCAACAACATATTTTAATGAAGCACAATATACTATAAATATAATTAATTAATGATGAATGTTGTAACCTAATTGTTAAATTTATTAGCATGAAATGGAATAAGAACATTTTTAAAAATAATTATCATTTTTTTTATAAGTAAAATATTCTAATAATTAAGTAGTGTTTTTTTGAAATTCCATTATATGGATAAAAATTAATTTTAAAAAATAAATTTTATTTCATTCCATGAGAAAATAATACTATTAATTTTTTAATTGTTTAGAATCATTAATTAATTTTTTTATCTTATTCTGATTTTGGGAGTATTTCCAATAAATTGAGCAATATAATAATACAAGTAAATAAAAAGTCAGAATTTCACCCGCTTACTTTTATATGTCAATTAATTTACCAAATAGGGACATGATAAATATTCAATTTAATATTGATTGTAATTTTTAGCTCAATGAATTTAATATTATGTGATTAATTTAGTATTAATTATTTTAATTGTATAATTAACTAAAATTCCTAAATAATTCCAACAGAGATATTATTTAATTAAATGAAAAATAATATCAATAATAAAAAAATTATTAAAAATAACATAAATAGAATGAAAGATTATATTTTATGAATTTAATATATAAATATAACAATATGTATTTTAGTGAAGATAATAGATTCTAATTTCACCATTATCCTGACGGTTTTCGATTCGTATTTAACTTATAGTGTCAAAATTGTCAATAACGTCATTTTATAATAAATATTGTCTAATTAAATGAAATATTTTTTTAAAAATTGATAAACCGTTAAAATATATATATGTGTGTGTCTGAAAATATCATCCATACCATGTTCATGATGAATGTTCATTCTATAGATATTATATTGAAACCAAAATAGTTAAATTTCTATTACCTTGGTATAGGGTAAAAATGGGTTTTTTATGTTACATGTACTTAAGTAAAAACTAATCTTCCTCACACAGAAGTGTTTTAATATATAAATTCAATTTAATATTTATAACTAGTAGATGAAAATTGTCTATGAATTAATACTTTTTTCTATTATTAATTGATAAATTACATAGATAAAAAGGCTAGTCCATATAGTGAAATCTAATATTGTAAAAGTAAGGAATCATAGATGTTAAAGAACAACATGTTTAGTAAATTTTATCACAGTTGATTTTTTCTAGACTACATCATTATTTATAGTCATTATTTATCCAATTATTTGGCATTTGGTTATGGGTGACTCCACATTATTGAATTATTTTGTGTACATTAAAAAATGGTACTCCTACTTAATTATGAAAGGAAAACTCCTCCCCTAAACTAGTCACACCTCCCAGGAAATTTGGCTCCACAAAACCAAATAATTTAAATCCCTAAGATATTTATCGTTTTTGTATTTATATTTATCTTCCCAATGACTAATCATTAGTTTCATAGTAATATATCAAAAAGAGTTTATTATAAGGGAACGTAATTGTCTCCACTATGTTATTTCATTTTAATAATACTATTACTACCATAGCCTATGACATAATAATTATAATATTAGGAAAAAATATATAACATCTACTTAGATGTTATTATGTTGATGGAATGACATATATCCATCTCATCTTCAATGAAATGGGGATTTAAACTGTGGATTGGTTTTGTGATGTATTAAGATTACCCAAACTGATCTATTTTGTTTTCTATTACCAAATCTGACATATAGATACAATGATGGAATTTAGTATTATATATTATATATATATATTATATTATTATAGTTTTGAAATTATAATTTCATATATAACTTATTAATTTTAATTTAATGGGAAGATGATAACATCACTCATGTGTTTGTCAGAATACAGGCTCACAAGGTGATGTGATTTGTTTTTCATTTATGAAATACATGAAATGTAATAAAGTTTTAAATAATGAAAGTGAATAAAATATAAATTTTAAAATTACTCTATTATGGTGAAATATTATTTACATTTCATTCCTTCCATCCATCGATAACATGTAAATAACATTCATGTTTACGTATTACCTACCACTCTAATGAACATGTGTATTTCAATTTATATGTCCACCTTTTATAGATTATTATAATAAAAATATTATATTTATATATGATATTTATATTATGGTTAAATTCTTTAATATTTTGGAATCCGGATATATTTATATGTATCAAAAATACCAAATTGAAACATATGTGAAAAATAATGATGTTATTACTCAAAAAATGATTTTAACAATGTTCTGTTAAGAAATGGGTGATAAGAGGCCATAAAAATTATTAATTGTATAATTTATATAATTAAAATTATATAATATATATTTATTATTACAAAATTTATTATATAGGATTTTCAAATGTGTAAAAAAGGTGATATTTATGTTAATAAAGTTTCATCTAAAAATGTCTTCATTAGTACTTATGTTATGTTACGCACCTATATTATTTTATGAGGATTTTATGAAGTATATATTACTTTTTATATCATTAATTTATTAACTATAATGATATTTTATGTTTCATGTAATGTTATTTAATCAGGGTGATTATGATTTAAATCATACCAAAGCACATTAGGTATTTTATGTCCATTTATCATTATGGGAGACATTCCATATTCACCACTTTTTTATATTATGTAATATATATATTTCCCATGAATGTATTTTATGATTATACATATGAATTTATTTAACATACCCACCCATTAAGGTTATATCCTTCATGGTGATTAAGATTCAAAAGATACAAAATATTCTAGGGTTTGATGTTTCAATCTCATTGTATTTCTGGATTGTTTATGATTATAAATTCCATGGAAAAATGATATGATTTAATTATCTTGAACATAATGAAATTTGTAATATACATATAATCTCTAGAAAAATATGAATTTTCAATTTAATTCTGTCTTAATGTAATCTATATTCTAATATAATGTTATTCAAAAACAATGATTTATTTCACTTTTGTTATTGAATGACCATATTCGTTGATTACATATATTATAAATACGTTTTTAATATTAATTTAATGTTACTGTTTAATCTTTTGAATACATTTTTATCTCTTTTATAACTTTAACCAAAACAATTTAACATAATCATCACGTCATTTTCCAAACTAAGGCTCTTATGTATTTTACCAAAAATGTGAAATTAATCATTATTTTAATTTGTACAACATGAATGAAATAAATTTTTTTACGAACCCTTAATTTTTTGGAGGTCTGATTACATGTTAATGATGATATTATAAATAAAATAAATTTTCATGATGTTGAAAGATATTTATGTTTTTAAAATTGGATTTTAAAAGCCAAATGTTGATTTTCCTCAAGAAATATTCTAATTGATTACTAAAAAATTCCATGCATGATGAAATTATTATATGTTATAAATGATTTAATATTGATATGATACATTAATAGCATCTTAATATTTCTATTTACGATTAAATATTAATATTATAATATTTACATGAAACCCATTCTGTTTCAATTTGGTTTTCTATGAAGAAATTATAGAATTATTATGAAGACCATTTCTTTTCCATAGTTTTTCATTGGATGATTAATTTTGGAAGATATTTACATTTATGGGTTCGGATGTGATTAATTCCCTATAAAACACATTAATTTTTAATTGATCTAATATATTGAATGTTTTTTGATCTAGAGGCACACATATATGAATATTTTTCATTATGTCAGGGTGGATTCATTATAAAAAATGACAGTTGTTATGTTATATCCCTGAATTGTATTCATGTTATATCTCCGGAAAAGTGGGATGTATATATCCTTCCAATTTATTAGGTAATAATTGAAATCTCATTAGATAAATGGGACAAGAATTTGTAGTAAACCATATTCCGTAAGAATTTGTCAGGTATGATAACCAAGGGAGTGAACAATGAAAACTACAATGTTTTCGGGTGTTTACCCAATCTAAATTGATTATATTTGTAGTAATAATTTATTATAATAATGGTATGGGGATTTCACCAATTTCACTATGATATATTTTCAAATAATCCTTAACTAATAAGGAAGTGATTTATGAGGCATGTCAATATGAAAAAAATCTATGTATTATGATAATATTTATCTCTAATGGAATTTTATACATTTATTATATTATGATTTGTGTCTTGTTAAGTTCAATGGTTTATTCCATAACTCATGTTTGTGATCTATAATATTTAGGTTATGGTATTCGTATGTTATTATGTTGCTCACATATCTTTTCCTCCTTTTTTGTGGATATCTCCCTTTTTTACCACTATTGAACCTCTAAGATTAATATTACATATGATTATATCTAAAATTATCTAATTAAATATATAATATATTATATTTATAAATATTTTAATATTTATGAATTACATAGTGGGATATGATAGAGTCAACCAATGAACTATATGTTTATATATTTGAGATTTCAAAGGAACTAGAACTAAACATTTCTATTGTGTATTTTTTTATGTAATGACAATCCATCTAATAATTTGGAATATTTAATTATTATTTGTTTTAGTCATTATATTAATGATTTAGATGAGGGATTAATTTTATTATTTGAGGGATTGTTTTTATATGCCTCTCAAAATTCATATAGATAATAAAAGTTTTAAATACCTATCTAATTATAATAGGTAAGACTCCATGTCTAGTAAAATTTATATCGTATATTATTTCCTCAATGATTGGGTTCTAAATTGAGACATCAAGTTTTATTTTTTCCCCCCAATACAAAATTTTTATCAATTTCAACAATTTTATCTATAATGATAAATTTGATGTTTTAATGTCGATAATTAATGTTCACAATCTCCCATATCAGAGATAAATTTACAATGGAACCCTTTTAAAGCCATAAATTTTATTGTAATAGTTTTTTAATAATGATTAAAAACATATTCATGTAATGTACAATCATTTCCAGATAGTGGGGGTATAAAAGTACTTCGACATGATGTTTATTCATTTATTTTATGTTTTGAAATTCAATGGTTTTATTTATTGAATAAAGGGGGAGTGATATCAATAATGGATTTTAATTATTGATTTAATCAGAACATTTTTAAATCTACATAATATTTGATTTCATTTATATATGGAGTTATTCAAAAAATAATATAATATATTGTGTAGTTTAGTGGTGTTTTTCATAAATCAAAGAATGAGATGATATCATTGGTAATTTATAATTTTATTTCAAAAGTGTGTTTAATGTGATTTTTATCAGTTTGAAAAAAAATATTATGGAAGATATTTATATTACACAATTATTCTTTAAATATCATTTTTATCAATATAAAATTAAATGCTTTAATATATGATTGATAAGTGTTATTGAAGTTAATATGGGTGGTTTGAGATGATTTTATAATTTCTTAATGATTTTAGTGAAATGTATAATTATGATGTTAGATAAAACAAATTTAAAATCTATAATTTCATCATATTCTATTAATTTATATTTATTTCATAGAATGCTTATATTTACCTCAAATATTATATTTTGAGTTTGGATATTTGATTTCATAATGTTAAGACATCTCAAAAGATATAACACTGACATTGGAATGTACATGAAAATAACAAATGTTTGAAAAAATTATTGTAATATCTATAAATGTATAATATTTTGATGGATGGTATATTCTGAGATTGAAATGATGATATTGGATGGCTATGAAAATATTGGTTTTTGATATTCCATGGATACATCATCTAAAAATGTTAATTAATTTCTAGACATTAATTAATCCAAATATATGTTATAACAAAATTTATTTGTCCGAACTATGAAATATTGAATTAGATAATTATATTATTTATAGAATTTATGAAATATCATCAATAAATTCCAACCATTGATTCAATCATATTTTCATGCAGTTTTTAATTTTTCATAAATGTAGAATATTTGATATAAACATGATAAAATATTTAGGATTTTTTTTATCATGAATATTTGAATTCAATTAAATTGGTCAAAGATTAAATGGAACCTCATTCATTTTTCTTATTATTTTATTAATGAAATATTGTGTTAATATTCTTGAATAGTATGGAATAATTTTACAAAAAATAAATAATTATAATGAATTTGAACCCTAATATACAGATGCGATCAAAACTCATATATTTCAAAATAATTATAGAACAATTATCTGAATAACACTTCATATAAAAAATTTTATAGAGGTTTATAAAATATGATTCAGTTTCAATTTTCTAATGATCTTAATATTGAGGGGGATGATATTTTTTCATTCCAACATTTTTTCATGCATGAATAAATTATCATAAAGATAATGTGTAGAGAATAGTAGTTATATTCAGATATTTATGTTTCCAATTACATGAGAAAATTTTTTCATTAGATAATATATTTAATGTTGAAATGTTAATAAAAATCATAGTGTTCTGATTCATCTAATAGTAAGGAGGATATATTAATATATTAGTTGTAATATAGCGAGAAATGTAAATTGTCTATTTTTTAGTATAATATATAGAATGTCACCCTACAATACTCTAATAATGTTATTAGATTTCTTATCAAGGGTATTGGATCTACACAACAACTTTCATTAAAATTATTATATTTGCAATAATTGAGGACTTCAAACTCAAACTAAATGTGGAAAGAATTACTCCCTCACATTGTAGTTGGAACATTTAAAATAGTATATATGTTTTTTAGTTGACATTTTGATTCATGAGAGGAAGTGATTTTTAGAATTAAGGATAAATAAAATTGGTAAGAATATAAAATTATTGAAGGTAATTAATATTAAGAACATGTACCAATAATTGAACACTATATATTAGTGGTACACTAACTAATATGGGAACTATTATATTCATATGAAAACCTCAATTTGACAATTTTCAAGTAATTATTCAATTCTATTGAGTTTAATAAATTTTTTAGATTCATATTCCTTATTAGTGATAATAATTGATTGGATTATTCACTTGGTTAATTTTATTTGAAAATCACATTTTTTCTCACTAATATGGAGGAAAGAAAATATATTATCAATGGATGTATTCAATTACTATTTATTTAGGGTTCATTAAATCTAAAAAATTGGGTGGTAATTTTCAAAAAACCAAATCATCCTAAACATGATATCTATTTGTAGAAGCCAAATTATTTTCACGGTTTTAATTATTTTTAAAATTGATCAATTAAAAATATTCCGAAATGATATTTATCATCTATTTCTTAATCCATATTGAATATATAATTATGGAAATCATTATATTTAATCTTTTTTTATTATTAACATGATTCATTTTGATTCAATTCCATTTAAAAAAATGGATTTATTTGGATGTGAATAATCAAATTAAAATGAATAAAATAAAAAAAGGACCCAAAAAATTTAATCATAAAAATATTTCTAATCCTAACATAATACGTTCAATGATCTAATATTGGTTAGTTAATATGTATATCCTATTATGTTATTTAAACTAATTCCCAATAATAATTATTCCATTCTATTATTGAAATGGTAATTTCTCGATTATCAATCACAATATGTTACATCATTGTGAAAATAAATATCTATAACTACACTCATATATATCGAGGTATAATCTATTGGTGATATCATTAACAATGTAAAAAATAAAAAAATAACAAGATCAATTATTTGAAGAATTAATTTTCCCCTATATATATATTTTAACATCATTTAATGTGTTGGATATCCAAGATTCATAAAAAAATTAATGACTGATAAAAATAGTAAAATAATGGAAAAATAATGTGAAGCCTGGTGGGGAAATAAAAAAAACGTTTATAATAATAAGATATACTATAAATGAGTATATTATTAAATCATAAAATTAGACAATCTAATTATAATAATTATCATGTTAGAACATGTTCATCCTGATTATCTTATGATTATAGAACAAGAAAAAAAAACATTTCAGTGTAATAGTGAGCCATCTCTCACTATAGAGACATCATAACTTGATATATTGTGACCATATCACTTGAAATGCACATAGTATCTCATGATATATAAAATTTTCACATTCCCTTGGAGGATGTATATCATGAACCATCCCAAAAAATGAAGTATCAAGATAACTGAGTCGAAACCAATAGTGACTGAAGGGAATTCCATAATCCCATGGGTTGGAGACTTTCACCATGAATCATATAATATTTTAGTTGGAACAAATTTATTCAAAAAACAATAGAATATAAATATACATATTAATATTCTCCAACCATAAAAATGAGATAGTACCTAAAACCTAAAATGTATATAAAAACCCAAAAGAAGAAAAACATTAATGTACTCAATGAATGATAAGAAAAACTCAATGTCTTAAAGGACACATCACTCCAATCCCTAAAGGTTAAATAACATGCACCTCATCTATATTTCACATTGAAATTACTCTTATATGGATAAAGAAAATAAATAAATGCCTAAAGAAATAAATGGGGTGTGTTATAAGAATCCTAGGAGGGTCTCACTAAGTGTTCCATGTAAAGATTCTATAAAAAAATATTTCAATTTAAAATAACACATGAATGGTTCTAAAATTGTATATTAAAAAAACGAATTTCTTTCTAAAGGATAGAATCACTTTAAAAAATTATTATCATTTCAAATAATGGAAGTAAATTTTAAATGTGGATTTAATATACTATTTATACAAATATTAAGGTATATGTAAATTAGTTTAACAAAAAATTTCAGTTATATCAATGTAATCCCAATATGTACCATTTTCAAATACCCAGTGGTATGATAGTTTCTATTTCTAGGAACCTGACACATATCATTTTAGTGATCAGGGAAATATGTGTACAAACATAGCTTATGATTAGGTTGAATTAGACTTATCATCTTCCCATCAGGGATTATATCAGAAAAACTAGGTTCTCATTAGAGTTGTAATTGTCAATCCCTTGATAGGGATTTATTATCCTAGTTGCATTTTCCGAAATAACCCACTATTTACCCAATGATTCATATATCCAATAATTAAATCAATATAAATAGGTTAAATCATTTAATTTCAAGCAAATCATCAGTTGTTTTTCGAATTCCCACATTACCATTAGAAAATAAAATTCTCATTCAAATCCAAAAACATGGGGTTTCCATCCATTCATTATTTTTTCATATATAATCAATTTAAGTTTCTCATCAATTTAATTTAATACATTTTATAAATTCAATCCTCAAATCATATAACAGTTTTTATCAATATCAAAATGTCCCTTAACTTCAAATTTTATCTCAATATGGGGTTTTGTCCACAATCTATACAATATAAATTTCAATCCCAATAAACATAAATTTTTTATTTTCTAAAATAAATTGTAATGAATTTAAATAAAATCTATAAAATAATGGTTTTATTCAATGGCCAATCTCAAATGGAACCTCCTACCATTTTTGGAATCATAACGCTCATAGTGGTACATTGTAATGAATGACGAAGTCATGTAAGATCTAAGAACTCAACCTATAATAATGATTAAAAAACACAATGATTTCATAAATAAATGATAATAAATTTTTTCAAAATCCATAGAGGAAACAAAGAGACATAGTATAGATAAGAATATATTTTACCAAGAGGGCTGCACTACAGTAACACGACAATCAGTCACCGAACATGTGATCTATAGGGATGAGTGATATCCTAAATCACCTTGGAAGTTCCCCTATGTTGATATCAATTAATACTATAAAAATTAATTTTTTATTTTATCCATAATTTCTTAATAAAACCAAAACTAGGGATTTTACATGTGGGTTACACCATTACACGTTGTGTAATTGCTAATTCCAAAATAAACTAAAAAATACAATTACTTTTTATAAAAACTAAATTTATTTTATTTACACAAAATTTTATATGTATAAGGAATATAACCATTTTAAATGTGTTCCAATATTATAAATCAACTATAAGATAATTACACATCATGTAAAACCATTACATGGTGTGTTAATCCCCAATAGACGACAAAAACCGAGGGGCCTATGCTGAAAATTCTGAAATATCTCTTGTATCGCCATTACATGTATCCTACAAATTCCATCATGGAAAAACTCCTCAAATCAAATGTAAATGAAAAAAACATTAAAATACATATGACAGATAAGTAATGGGTCATTACCACATCCCCATTATAAAAACATTCTATGCCCCAGAGACATGTTAGGAATCTTCCATATCCAAAAAGAGATCCCACATCTCTCTCCTTAGTTCCCTATTATCCCATGTCTCGTAAGAATGAGAACCATGTTTCCATTTCACAAATACCTTGCTTAATGTCTTCTCATGAAGTACCTTGGTGTAATAATCAATGATACTTTCTAGATGCCGAATAAAGGATAACGAAGCACCAACATCAATATCACACAAACTCAAAACATGATATGTATCCAAAATAATTTTCCAATGTTTAGATATTAAATGTCATCAAGTATCTACAAAAACTATAGAGTTTGTAATAAACATTAATCCACTTTCCCCACCTACTAAAAAAGCTGTAAAACCCCCACAAAATGAGTAGTATGCTTAATTTTCCCACACAATTGTCTATGTCCCAAATGGTGAGTAATCATTAAGAACACCTAATAACAAAATAAAAATTAAAAAAGTCTATGGTGACGATCAAAATATTATTTACACTTAATCTATTAACTAAAAATTATATAATTAATGAACTAACTATTTTTTGTGACTTGAAAAATTCATCATCCAACAAAGGGTTATTATATGATCACTAATAAATAAATCCAATATTTAAAAGTATGAATATGAAAGGCCTCAAAATAGTAAATTCATATCATGTAATATTAAATATTGTTATATATGAACTCAAAAAGTCCTAATTTTTCGATCCAAGCTCTAAAAAAGTTGAGGAAGAAGGGATAAATCATATAATCAATAATCTGGAAAACTCACTCTGCCTGGAAATCCATCTATGGATGGAATGCTATACACAATGTACCAGAGATCCCAATTCAACTTAAAGGCCTCTAAATAAGGTTTATTTAAATATATTATCTGTATTAGTGACTACGAAATATGGATCTTCTTCAAAACTGACAATCCCTCCCGCATAGAATTTAACATATCCTCGTCATTCGTCAACTCATGAAGGGGTATAAAATAAGATGATTATGTCAACCTATCAACCATAAACAATATCACACTATCATTTATTGGTGTGCGAGGAAATAAAACAACAACATCCATAAAGACATCATGACACATCCATGTTGGTACTAAAAGTGGATGAGTCAACCCCAAATGTCTTGGTTCTTGTCCTAGACATGATGGAAAGTTTAACTATATGGAAAAAGCATGTAATGTAACATATCATACATGGACACCAGAATCAATGAAAAATATCATAAAACATCATTTTTGTTCATGGGTACACAACCAATTGAAAATTATGGAAATAATCTATCATAGTAGTCCTCATAGGTAACAGTACATAAAACATATCATGAAAACATAGAATATTCTAAATTGATAAAGACCACCCAAAAATGGTCTAAAAACATTAATAACAGATTCTAATGTTATTAAATTCATCATCAAGTTTCTATTCTAAAAAATTAATCTCGATACGAGTGGAATAGAATTTAAAAATAGCTAATACATCCTCGACTACTATTTCATGAAAACCCATATAATAATTTTCCAAAATATCTATAAAGATCAACTCATTCAATGATTCATCAATAACCTAGTTTAGAATATTCTTTCTCATAGAATCGTTATTAAAATTACATTTCACTATGGTATATGAAGTTTCAAAATCATTGGATTTATAGTACACCACCCAATGCCTTTGGTGGACGTTAAAATACTATTTAGATAAAATATGACTCAAGATATGGTTGTCAGAATACATGGTAAAAATTTCCCCAAATATTTTAAGCCACCAACTTTGAAGCAAATGAATCAAAACTTTTATTTCAATGTCTTGGGTCAAATAATTCTTCTCATGTATCTGCAAATGATTATGATCCATAGGAAATTATTTGTTCATAAATCAAATGAAAAAAAAACCAAAACCAACCCTGATAAATACTGAAAGACTAAAAATACTTTCCTCATCTCTAGAAGATTAAATAGTGGTGAAGATGTTGAAATATGATTTAACTCAATAAAAGAACACTAACAGTTATCACTTGAATCTAAAATTACACCCTTCTAAGTGAGAGCAGTCATCGGTGAATCCTAATTCAAGAAATTCATTTCAAACTGTAGATAATAGCCTGTTAATCCAAATATTCTCTTAATATTAAAATAATTTCATAGTGACTCCCATGCCATAACATCTTTCACCTTCCTATGATCGAATGAAAAACAGGGTTCTGACACCACATATTCCAATAACCCCACTTCACAAATCATGAAATCACATTTTGATAGATTATATAATAATTTTTGGTTTTATAATAATTATGTAACTAATCTATAATTACATACATGATTCTACAAAGGCATATTGTAAAGTATAATGTCATCCACAAATATCACTAGGAATATACCATGTAATTCATAGAAAATATTATTCATCAAAACCATAAATATTTCAAGACCATTGGATAGACTAAATTGAATGGTAAGGTAATCATAATAGCAATACCCACTACACAATAATTTTTTATAACTGCTAGATTATTTTATTCTCAACTAGTTATGAACATTTTGAAGAGAAATTTTCGAAATCCACTTATCCACATAATACATATCAGATAGATCATCAATACATGTAAATGAATTCATTCCATTAACATAACTTGATTGATTTATAAGTAATAATCACATAGGATATGTGTTCCAATAGTTCTATTAGAAAATAGAACTGTCACTTCCAATGTGTCACACATGATAGTATAAATCCACACTCTAACTTATTATCCAATAGAGTTCTCAACTCTTAAATTTCAGCTAGTGGTATATGGTAAGAAGGAATAAATATTTATTAATTATCTGACTATAAATAAAAATAAAAGACAACCTCATGTAATAATAGAAATCTAGATAATTCAATTGTAAAAATTTCCACAAACATGATTAAAACAAGAGGGAGATATCCACTCTAATATTAATTCTCAAGATAAAAAGAAAACACTAATATAAACTTCCCCATCTCTAGATATAGAGAGTCCTCTCTACTTGAACATTGATCTCATTCTCCCTTATTGATCCTGCAAAACCCATCAGGTGTGGTAATGAAGACCCATCAAATATTATTATATATTTAAGAATAATTAGAAATGGTACAATCCATTGAAATAATTATATTAAAAAGATTCATGTTGGAAACCAAAAATCCCACAGTTGATCAATCTTTGTTAATGAGAATAAACATGAAGAAAAATAAATACCCTTCAATATCTTCCTTCCAAGGGGTGTATTAATTTCAATCACATAATAAAAAAATCAATATGGAAATATTTAGAATATTCATAATATGAGACGTAATGAATGGGTGATATTCACCAGTATCATATAAAGTAGTCAATAAAGATCAATATTTTATTGATGGTACCTCTGATAGTCCCTAGACTGGTATCAGCTTCCTCTAGAGACTCTTCCACAGTATAAAGAATCTTCTTTATGAATGGGGGTTGATGGAACACCATAGATCATGAATTATATTATTTCACCAATGATCTTTTTATTGATGATTAGCATTTGAATATACATGGATAAGAGATGATATAGAATAATTTATTCAAGGGTCCAAAATAACCACATTAACCACATATGTTTTATGCCATAGTGAAAATTCATTACATAGGTGCAGTATTTCACCCATCGAATCCAAACTATGGGACTCTACGACGACCTATAAGAGGTATATAAGAACCCTTATTTCAAGATCCACAATGAAAATGACCATTCATCATCTCCAATTTATAGGAACTCATTCAAATACCACTATGAGAAATAGATTCACCATTCAACCAGGATTTACTAGACATAATATGTTTGAGCATCAACAACATATCCAACATGTCATCATAAGATAATTGAAAAGTAACTCCATTGCTCGATCGGAGAATAAAAATTGATACTCTTCTTCAACCAAATACTCTCACCCACCATGTATCACTAGAATAACTACCCTAATGCCAAATAACTGAAACACATGTAATATAATTCCCATGAAGCACTTTCTCTTGGGAATATAAAATCTACTCCACCGGCTGAAGCATTGAAAAATTAGGCTCTAAATACAAATATTCTGAATACATAACTTTTGAAGGATGTTTATTATACACATTCAACTCGGAGACATAGTATACATCATTAACTAATGAAATATTATAGAGAAAATATGACATGTTTGGAGCCATACCGATCTGCATGATAATCTCATATGGTCCAACATTCCAATGTGTAAGATTTATTTTCATACCCAATTGTCAATGTAAAATGCAAGGTGACACTTTAAAAATGATTAATAACCATAAAAAACACCAAATATCAAAGCCTCTAATTGAAATAATTTTACTGATGGATATATGATATTAACAAACACTTCTTGATTAATATTATAATATCAGATGTTTCTTTCACAAGGAACACTGCATGCAATGACATCTCTCCCACCTAAACTCAACATAAAGGCCAATGATATGCCCAGCCGTATAGAGCCTCAATATGAGACATTAAATGTGGGGATTGGTATCAACTGTTATATAAAAACTCAACCAACCCCAAATGTTTATCCCATGATCCTCCAAAATCAAAAACATAAGAGCTAATTTTTTTTTCCGAAACCTGATTCCAGTAATATGTATGACCATCCATATGAGGATGGAATGTCATACTAAACATGACCCACGAACCCATTTAATTGTAAGGACATACATAATGGAAAATTAAATCAAGGGTCTCTATCAGAAATAATTCCTAATGGGAAACTATGATGGGTCATAACCTCCTGAACATGTAATAGAAAAACACATCATATTTTTAAAAAACTCTAATTGTAATGAAATGAGATGATTTGGTCAGATGATCAATTAATACGCAAATATAATTACTCCCTTATTATGTATGAAGAAATCATAAAATAATTTCTATGGTGATATCATCCCACATTATGGTAGAAATGAGTAGTGGATGAAGCAAACTGGAGTGCATTTCGTGCTCTACACTAACATTCGGACATGCATAACACTACAATACAATTTCAGAAATATATCAATTGATACATGGAAACTAGAACTATTGATACACACAATACCACATCTTGTTGGAAAAATGATGAACAACCCAAAAAGATAGGTGGGAATCATATAACACCACCTTAATCAACGACAAGTGTACCACAAAGTGACTCTGGAATCACAAAACTCCCTCAAAGGACAATGACCATTCACCAGGTATCTATTCACCATTAAACAACTCTTTAAATTTTTGACACAACTCGTCACATTAATGCTCTTTTTGATTACACTCTATAAGATAACATGCTAGTTTCGCACTTTACAAGAAATCATCACTACGGTTCTCCTTATCCTCTATGTGAATTTGAAAATAGGCCCCTCAAATCTCTCTCATCAATTCACTTTTTCAATGATTTTACTAAAACTTTCATAATAAATGAATATTCTACTATATATTTGATGGATAGGGTATACATGATATCAAAATCAAACCACTGAATATATTCAACCCAATTATGTTGCCTCAAATTCAAATCATTTTTGGAGAAATTGATGGCCTAGATATTATGATGAAAATAAAGCACAAACATATCCCAAAAAAATAATGGTGACACATATTCCTGAAATAAATCACTTATGGAAACTCTATCTCATAGGTTGGGAAATTTCTTTATATTCGTCATATCTGGAGAGACACATAAGCCACCACATGGTCACCCAGTATCAGCACACACCCACGAGAAATACTGGAAGCATCAAAAGATAACACATATCCCTTTCTAGATTCCGACTATTTAAAATTGGTGTTGTCATCAACTGTTTCTTACAATCCTAAAAGTTCATCTATCCTTCTAGGATCTATATGAACTTTAACCCTTTTTAGATAAGAGACATCATTGATGAAGAAAGTTGATATAAATCAAATATGAATATACTGTAATATCCTACCAAGCCCAAAAATATTCTAATCTCAAAAACATTCTTCTCATGTTCCCAATACATACCTACAATTATCAACTTAGGGACCACCAATACCTATGTTTCTAAAATCACATGGCCTATAAACATCATTTATTTAATCTGGATGGATCACATAAAAAACATTTCATAGAGATGATGATCTTGAAGTGTGGCCCTCGTGATTTGAAAATGTCACTCATTATCACCATCAGATATGAAATAGCACATGATGTGATCCCAAAATAAAAGGACAAAGGATTCATGGTAATGACAGAAAACCATGTTCATTAGCACTGTAAATACGACTGGGGAATTTTCCAATATCAAATAAATGTCTATATACTGAAAATATTCATTCTTTCTTAGGAAGGTAGTTTGGAAATCACATACCTCTCTATATATGGCATGGTGACACCCAAAACAATAATCAATCATAAGAAACCTACATTTCCCCTTAATATGATAGAATAGGTATTCAATACAAGGAAAATGGAACTTTTATTTACCTCTACATTATTTATCCTCTTGTAACCAATGCACAACCGAACTGATCCATCGGTCTTTTCAAAAATTAACTAGAGTTCCCCGTGATGAGATGATTAAGGGAATAAATTATTTAGATTTAATATCTTCTAGTTAAACCCTTAATTCCCTCAACTCTATCGGGGCCATACAGTATGTGGGAAGAGATATTAGTAGTTTTTCTAGTGCAAAATATAAAGAAAACATAATATACAATTTCAGAGAAACCCTCAAAAATCCTCAGGAAAATGACTTCAGAACTCATCCACTACAGGAGGTACATCTCCATCATAAATAAAATCATTGTAATCTAATGAAAATGATCACGTATAAAAAATGAGATTTTCAAACTCTATAAGTGGATGTCCAACACATCATAACTAAGAATACAACTAATGTCTTATCTCTTTGGTACTACCATCAGGTTCCGGAAAACATAGTCATTTCCAATAGATGTGGATATGCATTAGAAACTTCACCATCAAATACATAACATGGTTCATGTCAAAATAGTTCATCTCCAAAATGAGAGAATCATATTCCAACATGAACCCTTACATAGTTAGTGCACAAATTAAACTCTTGAAACCCTTCTCTCCATTCTTACCAGGTGGTGTTACCAACTCCATGGATTATGACATAAGATTAGATGGAAACTTTTACAATTCAACAAAAATGGTAGAAATATATGAAAATGAAGCACTGGTATCAAAAATAATAATAGATAATAATGATGCAATTTGAACATTACTTTGAAATATTGCATGGCCTTCATCTGATTACACAAGCAGTTGATCCACTACATAGAGGTTCATGGTCGTAGCATGAGCCATTGAATTGAAACTAACATATGGATTTTCCTGAAATTTAATATTCCTATAAGATGATATATCCCTTCCAACACAACCTACAAACTAATATACCATTATATCATATGGAACTGAATTAGATTCCATCACTTTTGAAGCGATAGATCTTGCACCACATTAATATGGGAACACCTCTTTGTAAAATCATTGCATCAGCCCATAGTTTGGAATTGATGTGAAGACATTAGAGGATGTAAACTAATATTTCATGTGTTCCTTTTCTTTCCCACACTAGTGGTACACGACTAACCTGGTGATTAATTCAATGGCAGAAGACAGCTGTGAAGGATGTTCTAAACTACCACCTCTCTGTATCCCCTAATAGTCACACTAACTCTTCTTCTCATAAGAAGTAAAACTAACCACTGTCAATAATACTAGATAAAATAGATTTTCTTCCATGAAAAATTTTAACCATCATAGCATAGTTGACCAAATAAGAATAGGTTTTTAGCTTGATCTAGGAATAATGATATCTGATCTTTGTCTACAAACCCATTTCAGACTAACTACTCACGTTTTTAGCATAATAGATCACCATACGGTCACTGTAGTATAGCTAAAAAACACATGATATCTTGTTAATTAAAGAATATTAGGACAATACAACTAGTTGAAATAAACCTTGAAATCCTTCCAACTCCTCTATTAGTGCATTCCAATTTTAACCACTGTGTCCGATCAAATTTGATTGTGACCTTCTAATAATAAATAAGAACACATTTTTAAAAACACATTATGAGAATTATGAAAATCAACCATCCACTCTATATTTGCAAGAAACTCCTCTTCTTCCTAAATTTTCAAACTAGATCAAAAATAATTAGGCAAGTTCTTCATGAAATCCTTGTCCATGTCCTTTTTAGGACCTTATATTTTCTTATCTAACAAGATAAAAACTAGGGCCTTCATTGTAACACTCGATATTTTTATGAGAAATATTTTTCTTTTATGTTATATACATTATCAAAGTAATCATTAACTCCACACAACACTAGTTTGGTTTTCTTTACATTCAATCGTTACCTTTCTCGATAGCTTGTGTTGTACGCAATACCGAGTTTCACTAAACAACTATATGCTATTTAAATATTATAAAAACTAGTTGTTATGAATTGTAATACACAAGTTTTGAAATTTTAAAAATTTTATCATTCAAAATGGACTTCATTTTGGGATTTACAATATCGAAATTATCCTAGGGTGAAATTTTGGTAATTTTCTAAAAACATTCAATTTTTGATGAATAGTGAAAACACTAGGTTACTATTTAAAACTGAATTTCTATTTAATTATTTATTTTATTTAAATTTATTTTATGTAAAAATCGATACATAATACCTATATAAGTTCAATTTAATTAATTGGAGTCAATTTTTAATAATTTTAGATATGTAAAAATATTATTTAACTTTTTACCATCTTTTACCCACCTCCTAGGAGAATTTGAAAATTTACATAAAACATAATTTTACCTCTTCTATGAGTGGGATATTTAAAATCCAAGAGACACAGTTCATATCAAGGAGTAAAATGTGGTTCAATAACATAAAAACAATTTTTGGTGAATACTAACTTTTTACTTTTATTTACCACGGATAAAACTAAATAGGGTAATTAAGGGTAAAAATGATATTATTATTACCCTAACACATGTCCTAATTCTATTGGAAAAGTTTATTTCAACAAAAAACCACGTTAGGAATAAAATATTACCATTTATGTCCACATGGATTAGATTAGGACATTTATTATTATTTTATTTAAAGTATAGTTAAAATAGTTAATATCAATGTTTAATAACTAAAACATTTTTAATGTCGGGTTATACATGAGATAAATTAGACTATAAATATTAATTAGAAAGATAAAAATACTTACTACATAATGGTATTTCGTTTATAATTTTTAGACATTATATAATTTAATTTATTTATTACATAATGATAAGGCAATAATTACCTTATTTAGGAAATATTAACATAAGTGATATTATAAATACCAAAATAAATTTAATTTGAGACTTTTTATGAATTAAACATCTTTTATAGGTAAATATAACATACAATTATTTATTTAAGTAACGTTTTTAGAACTAATCATGTTGTTATGATTTTCACAAAAATCCATTGCCAAATACTGTCAAAATTGACATAAAATAGTTTTTAAAACAAATATTATATTATTAATTGTTATATTATTTATAAAAATATAAGGATTGGAAAGATGACATATATAAGGTTATATTTATTAATAATAAACCAGTTGGGGTTCGTTTGGATTGTTATAGTTAGTTTATTAACCATATAGTGTAAGAAAACAAGATGACACGGTAAAGGTAAAATTATTTAACTTAAAGTTAAATCTAAATGATAAGGTTAAAATAGTAACCTGAACATGCCTAAAATCTATATGACGAGAGGATTTATACCCATCCCCACCTTATATTAGAAATAAATCAATTTGGAGCTTTTAAAAACTGAATATCACTTTATAATAAAATAATATTTTAAGTTTTTTCTAAAGTACCCCTCTCCTCCCATATAAATGGGCACCTCCTCCCTCTCCTCCTCACACCACATTGAGCAATAAATCTTAGAAAAACCCTGCCAAATTCTCTTCTCCAATTCCATCAAAACATCCTAGAGGTTTGGGTCTTCTTCAAAGGCCAACTCTAGTTCCCTAAGAGGAGGTTAAGAAGAGGCGCGTCAAAGAAGAGGTAATATCCATTACTGATCCTTTCCAATTTATTTCTTCTTCTACTTCCTCATATTTAGTTGATTAATTATGATGTAACAACATAAGTATCACTCATATACTGATATTTTATTATATATATGAAACCACTCTATTTCACCTTCTATCCATCATACAGAAAATGAAATCACCGTGTGTGCGTACGTACGTAATACCGTCTCCACATCGTGGTGTAATCTGTTTTCCACCACCAGCTTACTTGGATGGTTATAATGGTGTAAATAATAACTATATATTATTATTTTAAATTGATATTGATTCTGAAATATTATACATACACTTTTATACAATTCCATGATCATGGGAATGATATCATCTCTCGTGCGTACGTACGGACTACCATCTCCACGATGGGATATGACTCGTTCTACATAATCTTCATTGCATAATGATTATATAAATGAATTGAATGAATAAATATTATATATTTTACACTAATACCATTCTGGAAATGAGGTATCTATAACCTAATAATAAGAATACGAATTTATTGGACGAAACACGCATAAAAACAAAAATCAATAAACACCTGAGTAACAAGTAGCAATGAAATAATACTAATAAGGAGTTAATAATATTACCATATATGATATCATAAAAATGATTATGATTCTGGAATAAGTCAATAAAATTATTTAAATCCTTATATAGGAGGTTTGGACATGTACGAAGCAAATCAAACCTATGGTAAGGGAAAACCTCACAATCTCAATTTTTATCCGATATTGTTTATACATCATAATTTACTGGGGAATATTTATCATCCACAACCATGTTTCCTGAAAATTTAATATTTTTTCTATCCTCTTACAATGGTTTAAATACAATTTTACCCTTTAGTGAGTGTTTAGTGAAAGATATGAAAGGAATCTTTTGTTGTTTTTAGTAAGAAGTACTTTTTGACTTTTCTGACCAATGTACGAGAAGAATGTTTTTTTAACATATACGTCATGAATAGATTTTTAGAACATTATTTCCATGAAGCTTCCTTTACATGATTTAAAGTTTATTTTTAATCTACTTCATTTAGTCTAAAAATTTATGACCTGTTAATAAAGGAAAACTGTTTTTGAATTATAAATGATATTTTCCTCAAGAATGGAGTTCAATTGTTTTATAAAAAAAATTCCATCTAAGATAATATAGGTTTATGTTTATATACCTATTGTTACATTGATTTGATTATGATGGAATTATTTATATGAAGTCCTTTTATCTTATATGATTTTTGTTATGATGGCAAGATGATTAAGAATACCATTTTTATTACATGGGTTATGCTATGATGTATAATTTAGGATGTTGTGGAACACATTAGAATGATATCATTATGAGAGAGGTGGGAACTATATCTCCCTCGGATTCATTGGGTAAAGATTTATATCTCATGGGATAGACATGTCTGGAATGATAGGTTAATCTTGTTCAGTGATACATGCCTGAAATGTTGAGTGAACTCAGTTCAGAAATGGACTTTGTCCACTAAGATTATTTCGGCAATGAGTCGTGACTTCTATGAAATTATTATCTATGACTATGTGTGTATGCCACAATGTTTAATGTTTTATGTTATAATTTTTGGTGTTACATTTCACTACTATGATTTATTCCATGTTATGATATTATGATCTCTTTTGCATGTTAAGATTTCAAAAATGTTATGTTTTTATGAATATGATGTGATTGATATTTCTTTTGTTTACCCTTAGTGAGAATTTGAGCTCAACCTTTTGTATGATTTCATTCCCCATGCCAGGAAGAAGATTATTAAGAAGGATATACCAAAAAGAGACTCTAGATATGATGAAATAAACGGGAAACAATGTAGATGCCTTATGAACCTGTTTTTTATATTTCCCAGTTGCATAAGACATTATACCTATACGGTCATTTTATGGTTTTGTTATATGTTGTAATACGTATGCGTCAATTCTTTTGTAATAACAATGTATGTAATGTATGGGTCATTATATTCTTCTTGTTTCAATGAATGGAAAATTGAAACCATATCATCCACTAACCTATAAATTAGTGAGGGAGAACACTCTATAACCTCTTTTTGTAGTTGTACATGAGCTCTTCGAGGAGGCACAATACTATAATGAAGAACATGTGGAAAGTATATCAATAAAACCATCAATAAAAATTATAAAATATTTTAGCAATAACAAAAAATCTCAACAACATTAATAAATAAAAACAAAACCAGATTCTTCATAACATTAAATCAACCAAAGAACTCCAACCCTAGACAGTGTCCATAAATATTCTACAACATGTATGTCTCACTAGGACGACAAATAGAATCAAATCCTAGGACTATTCCCCCATTTTGGCCTTCGGGCCACCGATTTGGTCCCCATGTCTTTTAAGGCCTTCATGCTACACAGACCATTAGTTTAGTAAGGCATTCTAACCACCTCAAGGACATCAGACCATGTTCGATGTAGATTCAAACTAGAAAACCTACAAGGAACAAGCTTTAGAAGGAGGTTGACCAAATAAGAGTCACCATATTATATGATAAACATATTATAATAATGAGAGGATATAGAACCTGCCATCTGGACAAGCATGTGCATGCATGAGAAAGCCTAGCCAAATAGTCTTGCAAAGATGGAGAGCTGATTTCACGATGAAGATCCCAAGGAGGAGCAGTTCCAAGTAGCTAATCTAGGTTGTATATAATGTTTAAATCCTATGGGAAATGAATTACTCTAATGTTCTATCGGCCATGTGATACTTACACCCATGGGCCTTTTAAGGGTTCCACATCACCCCTTGAAAAGTGGATAATAAATAATCAATAAAATTTGAAGGCATTCGGGCTAATTGGTGAATAAAACCGAATCGCAATAATTCTTGGTGACTCGAGTTCTCTCATGATTTTTGATGATAAAGAACCCCAATCAGAACAAAAATATCAACTATGCCTTGTATATGATGACTACTAGAACCATATTCCATAAAAATAATTTCTCATGACTGAACCATGGGAAAATACCAATTGGTAACTAGGACTAGTGGGAACCTAGAAACACCACACGTCAATGATCATAATCCTCTAATAAAAATAAAATAACTTCATCATATAAGTGAAATTAGAGGGGACCATATCCAAAGGTCCAACAGTCTCTAAAATATAAGTTTTATGATTGACTGAGGATATGAGAACACATCCCCATGTCTAATGGTCTCCGATCATATCACCTATTTAGTTTTTGTTGTAACAATAAATCATTATAGATGAATCTGGGCCCTAGACACTTCTGAATCATCTAGCGTAATAATTATAGTTTTCCACCATGATAAATGTGATTTCCATTGTTCTCATGTTCCATTTAACATTTCACATAACTTATCATTTTCACTTACATATTCCTATAATCATAAGCACACAATGAAATAAAAGCATTCACGAATAAGAACATTGATACCACGATTTTCTATAATCAAAACCTCATTTCATTTAACACACTAAAATATTTATATCACATTTGGATCCCACTAAACCCTTTGTGAAATGCATTTGAAAACACAAAAAATGGACCACATATGAAATAAAACCACTTTCTAGGGGGAAATACCATTTCAAAATCATTTTCACATCTAAAAAATTTTATTACAAGATTTGATTCATATTTCGATCCAAATACACATTAATGGTGCAAAACAAAGAGGCCAATATGCAACATTAATCGTTTTTTTCTTGTAAAATATGCTTTCAACAAGCATACACCATTAAATATGATAGAAAACATATATCAGAATTCATAGACATGACATTGAATATATTCATGAAGCCCCATAATGGTTCTAAAATTTAATATAACCAATTTATTTTTTAAAACAAAATTATATCACATATGCATGTCAAAACATTTCCAAAAACACATACCTCACCATGTAAACAATCCCCGAACACATACAAATAATATATGAAGCATGATAATCTCAAATAATAATGTAAATGCATGGAACCACATACATATGAGTTGGAATCCTTTTGAAATTATCTCCAAACCAAAATTGCACCACCAAATTTCCTTAACAATGAATTATTTGAAACAAAACATCAACAATTCCTCCAAAACCCTATAATCAAACCCTATATATTCCAAATAAACTAATAGAAATTTGTAACTGAAGGAAGAAGAACCCTATAAATATTGTCAAATAAAGAGGATAAGGTCTAACATGATGTTTTATAAAGAATAATGGTCAAAAGAACCAAATGATTAGGGATCAAGAGGATCAAGGAACCTTGGATGAATCTTAAATGAATTCAAATAACTACTGTGGTGGATTGGATGAAAACTATATATTTAAAATAAGAGGGTATAAAGGAATATTTTAAATTTTAAAGGACTCGGACAAATCACATGGTTTTCCTGCATGACTTGACAAACTGTGTGGCAACCGTGAACCCATATCTTCATCAGAAGAACAAGATACGGTGCTATCCAACACAATTTTACTAACAGTACATCAATGGATCAATTCACCACTATCTAAAACGAAATATTTCTGGATAGTTTTGTTGGGATGGGCCAATGGTTTCCCCTAACATTTTTCAACATGAGGGAAATAAAAAAATTATTACTATTGATGAAAAAATCATGGGAAACACATCTGTTAAAATCAAGAAAAAAATAAAAAAATATCTCAAAATTAAACCATGGATTTGAAATTATAAATATTTTGGGAATCATAAAACCACCATATGATTAAAAAAATAATTGGAAACATATGATAGAGTGAATTGATACCCATGAAAAGTGGTGTAGTAAAATGGTGCTAATTTATGGGGGAGATATATTGAGTTTTGATAAATGTTTAAGGAACATGTAATGATTAATTATATTATATTAAAATGGTTATTTTTAAAAAAAATCCATTCAAATTCAAATACATCATATTAAATGTAATACAATTATTTTTGGTTTTTATGTTCCCATATATTATGTTAATTATTTTTTCTTAGTTTTTGAGATGGAAAATGAAAGGTATGAGATAACCATTGTGGATTAAAAAATTATTTTATTTAATATATATTTATATAATGTTTTTTGATGTTTCTACGTTTTTTAAATTTTATAACAATTATATTAATATATTCCTAGAACATATATTTCGTAGACCATTTGACAAACTATCATGTCCATTGGGGCTAAGAGGATCAAACCCATGACCAAAGGAAGACAAGGGTATATCTCCTATAACAATCCATATTGAATTAAGGAAAACTATGTCATTTTGGTTTTATTAAAATGATTTGATTTAACTAATATATTTTTAATAGTGGAACATATATTTTATCATATAAATAACCGCAGGATTGATAATTTATTTACTGGTTTAGTGGTTAATATTATATACACATTCATTCAGTATTTTTGATATATTATAAGATTAATGCAAACATAACACTGTGGGATTTTAATTGAGAAATAATTGATGAATTTTTATTTGGAAACATATATGAATTTTTATGATTCAGATAATTTATTTAATGATTATTACATGTTGATGAATATGTGATCAGGGAAATTCGATTTTGGTATAAGTCTTTGAAGGAGACTAATATTAAATAATGGTATTCATAAAATTTATTTTGGAAGAATTTGTGATAAAATAAATCAAATTTTTTGTGATTCTATTTGAGTCCAAAGTATTTTGATTAATTTTATGGTGAGTTATTTATTTTATGGTCTATGTTGAACATTGGGTTTTACTATTAAATATTGAGATAATAGTATTTTTCCGTAACATATTTTTTTAGAAATACATTATATTATACTAATCATTTTTGTTTTGGTCAATTCCATTGATTGTATTAAAATATAGTTATTCTTTTATGGAGTTTTTTTCTACAATGAATTTGATTCTGATGATCCATGTTTGAAAAAATCATCCTAAAAAAATCTGGTTTGAAAAAAATAAGAGGATGTAATTATAATTTAGAAAAATTATATTTCCTTTTTTAATTAGTATAGGTAATAGAAAATTAATCATCTAAAAAATGATTTTTTTGAATGAAATGTTATTCATTTACTTTTGTTACGTGAAAATCAATAGAATTTTAACCAGTCATAGATTTATAATGTTCATATTTCTAATGAAAATGATATCCATTAGTCTCTACCACTACATGAGATATAAACATTATCTTTCCCTTCCATTTTTACCAATATTAAAATCTTTTATAGGTTATCTCTGGTGACCTTCATACGTTGTTTTCTCAATTTTCATGCGATAATTTTTTTGATCATTTTTACAATGTAAGAATTCAACTGAGGTTTATTAATATATAAAAACACTATTTCATATCCAAACTCAAATTTTTGAATAAATAATGAATTAAATTATTATAGAGATAAGTTAACATCCTAATATTATTAAATGAATAGGCTATGTTCAACAGAATAAATGATAAGAAACATTAAGCTAAAAAAATAACAAATTATTATTATTTAAACAATATTACTATAACCTAGTAATTAAATAATAGAGAATAAGTTTTATTAATTGAATCAACAAATAGATAATTTTCATAACAAATTCTAATTTTTTAATTAATTCATTGTAAATAATCACCAAAATATTATAAAAATTCATTTTATTTTTCAAAAAATTAATTTTCATAAAAAAATCTGTTTTATTGCATTTTATAATTGAATATTTTTTATATTTATTAAAAATTTTATAAAAATAGTTTCGTCAAATATATATCATTTTATAATTTATAACATCATTTTTTTTACTTTGAGTGAAATTTTGATATGGTTTTGGAAAATAGTGGTGTTTGAGTGAATATTAAAAAAATTATTTTTTATAAAATATCATTTACATTCAATAAAACATAACATAAAAAATTCCAATTATGTTGTGAAAGATCACTTCATGTAAAATATATGGTATTTATTTATATGTTATCCACTTAAATGTTTTTTAATAAAAATTATATTCTATTTAGGAATATGATTTATTTGTTTAAAAAATAGTTTTTCTCTGAAAAGTATTTTAAATTAAAAAATATATCACCTTCTTAATTATATATAATAATACATAATGGGTAATTTTGTATATGGTTTTTAAAGATATTATATCATTAAAAATTAATTTTTATTCATAATATAATTTTTAGTAGTTGTAATTTAATATAAAATGATCTTTTTCTTGAAATATATAGTTATTGAAAACACAATATTTTATCGATTCATGGTGTTATATTTACAATTTATTATTTCCAAATATATGAATTGAATTTGGTAAAATGTATTCAATAGTGGGAATCAGAATTATCAAAATTATATAATTAAAAAATTTTCATTTTTAATAATAAAAATTATAGTATGTTAAAAATTATTTACAATATTATAATAAAAATAACATTGTGAGTAAATGATAAATGGTAAAGAAATAAAATACCTTAAGGATATAAAATTAAATAGGTGGTTTATGTGTTTTTCTTCCTTAACCAAACATTAAAAAATTCATTTTCAACTTAATTAATGAAATTAATTCCACCTAAATGTAGAAGGCGTTAAATATAAAATTGATATTTTTATTGACTTAAAACCATATCTCCACAAGTATAAATACCACTACTCCCACCCCCTTTTATAATAAAAAGACATTAAACTCTTAAAATATCTTCATAATCCTATACTTCCCACTCTCCCCATGACCATGTTTTTATGGTCTCCTCAAAATACCAATTCAAGGTCCTTATGGGGACCTTCAACGATGTCATTTTCAATAGGCGACTTTCTCAAATGAAATCCCATTTTTTCTATAGTTATTTTACCACATACACTCATAATTCATTAATAAAATAATTATAACTACATAAAAATTTATATTAATGATTAATATGTTTATAAAATAAAATACTCTATAAATACCTTTTTATCCTATCATTATGAATGAAAATAAACCATTGACCAAATTATTGTGGTTAACAATATCTGGGGATAATGACTATTCATTTTCAATTTAAAACATAATGGTTTATCAAAAAACTATTATTCAGATAAAAAATATTATAATATGTGAATTATAACTTTTTATGAAGTAATATTTAGACATAGTGTTAAATAAAATGAAACTACTTATTGATTGTGAGTAAAACATCCAAAATATTCTAAATATTTATCATTAATATTTTATCAAAAAAACCAAACATATGATTGAAAAATGATATATAGGGAAATTTATACTTTTTTATGTAAATTAACCCCATTTCATTCCAATTCCAGGGTATTATTTCCATTTGATATGAAAAACCCATAATTTCACACATATGAACATACTATGAAACCATGAAACGAACGCACCCAAAATGCAGAGAAAATTAAATAATATCAATGAAAAAGTGTAGAAATGGTATAAAATGATAATATAAGTTATTGTAAATTAGAATAAAATTTGTATTAAATTAATAACATTATTTAAGACATTCTATATATAGTGACCCATCTTTATCTTACATTACTATTACATAATTTGAAATATAAACCACATAATAGTGTTACACATAGAGGATACAACATTTTAGTGTCTTGGGGAAACTATGACTAAACATAACAAATTACAACATCAAGAAAAAACACATTTTTTTAATTTTTTTTCTCATGATTATTATTTGCACTTGACCCCTTATTAGTACATGTGTTCAACTATGGATATACATCAAAATGGGTGAGCTAAAAGCTCAAAAATAGGATATATAAGAATAAAATAAAAATGGGTGAGCATTATCATAACATAGGCAAAAGATCATGAATGTTAGGGGAATTATTATAAAAGACGTGAAATGTGGCAATGCATAATAATGAAATGTCATGTCTTAGTGGATAAATACCACATATACTTGTGAACAATGATAGCAAATCATTCACGAAGAATTTCAAATTAAATCATGAGAATCATCACAATACTCAATTCATTGGAGCACTGTATAATTCCGGGCACACCTATCACATTGAAACATTCTTATTGAGCTAAATAATTCTGGGTGCACCCGTCACATTATAACATTATCATTTATCTTTCATGTCATAATGAAAATATATAAAAATCGAAAATAAGTGACCCATGAAATTTACTGGGTTTCATCTCATAATAATTCATTCATAAACATTTGGTTCCCAAAAAATGATGGAATAACATACATGTTACAAGAATTGTCATCCTTTAATGAGAAATAAAAGGTGTGTTCTCAAAAGAAGAGTTCTTTTCTAAAATAATCAGTTTGACATAAAAACCTATGAAAAAAAATTTATATCCTAGAAAAGGAATGAAAATGTGGAAAAATAGATTTTACGAAGTAACCATATCAAATAGGAGTTAAAGTGGTAGAGCCCAAAAGATGAAAGTTGGGATCAAGAATTTCCCCTACCCTTGTATCCAAACACATTCTTTACATTAATGTCCTATATAACCACATTTGATTAATTAATTGGCAATTAAAAAACCATGTGTACATGAATACTGATAATTATTATTTCAGTAAGTTATTTTATGGTCCTTTGTATGAGTTATAGAGTTTAAAAATATTTTTCGGGAATGTTCATTTTTTTGGTTTTCTTGAGTTGTTCACAAGTATTCCTTAAATGAAGTTCATGTAGAGCACGGAAAAACAATCAAAACATATATTATATGTTATTAATTATATTAGATAAGTTTAAATTATCTTATAATTAATTATATTCTATTCCATGTGGATGAATCATTAGATAAGAATTAAATGATTATTGTTTTGGTTAATTTAGGCTATTTTTTGACGATGATGAACTTGTTTGGTTTAAATACTTAGTAATATGTATATAATTTAGTTCCAGAACATCAATTATGAAATAATACATATATAATATTCTTTATCTACCATAAAAATTGTTTCATGACAAGATATTAATGTAGAAATGGAAAAAAGAAAACATGTCATTCTTGAAGGTGATAGATTAACACCTCACAAAAAATGTTTTCATATATAAAATAAAAGGAAAAGGATAAGGGGGTTGGATTGTATAGTTTCACATTATTAGTCTAAACATTAATTATATTCATGATACTAGAGTTAACATTCAATTTGGGCAAATATTGGAGGGGATAGAATATGAAAAGAACTTGAAATTTAATGGGAATTACAGGAAAAGAGGGCGAGAAATTACCTCATAAATCCTCATCTTGAGATCCTCGATAAGGGGACTAGGATTAGTCTTTTGATGTGACCAGAAGATCTGGGACGTGGGTAAGTGGCTAAGGATGATTCTTGGATAGATTTATATAAGTAATGAATCTTGAGAGGTTTGAGGAAATTAGGGTGTCAAGGGTGGTTTTTATTGTGTAGGGGAGAGGGGTTTTCTTAATATAAAATTCATTAATTTATTATTTCTCAACCTGAAAAGGGATATAGAGTCTTCCATGAACATGAATAATAATTTAAACATTTGATCCTAAACCAAGTGGTGTAACATCATCAAAACATCATACTAGATACTGTAATTATATTATTTAGCTTAATTTATAAATTATGGAATTTAACTATTCATAACAAATTCATGTATTTCAGAAAAATCCCAAAAAAATCACCCCAACCATTTTTACAAATGTAGAATCCAAAATTGATTTCCATTTTTAATTTTTTTCAATTATTATTAATTTATTAGTTAATTAAAATCATAATTTACTTGAAAAAAAGTTTTTACATTTAAAAATGAATTTATAATGCATTCAAAAATTACTTGAGGCCTTATAAAATTATCATATATATATAAGACGTAGATATCATAATTTATGAATAATTTTATGAAAATACATTTTCTTTTAAATTAATCACTTAGTTATAATTATTTCTTTTAGATTTACAAAAATACCAATACTTTTACTGTGTTCAAATTTTCACTTATAACATACAATAATTTTATTTAATTATTCATGGGTAAGGTTACTATTAATTATGGTATATAACTATTCCTATGGGTATTTTAGTATTCCTTAGAGTAGGTTACTATTTATAAAAAATTAATATTTTCTTATCATATTCCAAATAACATACTGATTGCAACCGTGTTTGTCAGATGTTCGAAATTCCAAACACAGTAGTGAAAACCTATGTTTAAAGATAACTTAGTACATAGTAGTTCATTTCATTTTGTTTTCATGTGATCTTATGACATATTTATAATAAGATAATTTCAATTGAAAACTATGGGTAATTACAAATAGGTGTTTTTAAGATTTTTCAATGATTTCAAAGATCATGTAAGTGATCTCTATCTCTATTTCCATTCATTGGGTTAAAAATATACTTAATTGGTTATTCCATGTAAATATTATGTCTTATATTTCACTTAATTATCATTAGTTTCCTTTAATTTTTTTTTGTATCTATATTAGATACACAATCTATTAGTATTATTAATGCTCAATTGAATTATATGATATTTTTAAAGGAATATTTAACAACTAATATTTTTTATATTGTTTTATGATTTAATTTAAAAATATTTATATTTCATGTCCATGTATTCAAAATTATTTTTATTAATGGATTTATGTTAAAATTAATTTTTTAAAACATTATTTATTAATTCTTCACTAATTTATTAATAAGGGAATCTTATTAACATTTTATTTAATGGTACTTTAAATTTAAAATAGTTTTTTTAAAGATGAAAAATTGAATTTTTATATAACATATATGGGATGAGAATCCTTTACCAACATCATGGTTCCATAATTAATTTAGGATTCCATTGAAATTTTATAATTTTGTTTTCATGTAAATTGTTTCCCTTGTTAAGTGTATATGTTTTCTTAAAATAAGGGATTTAAAACAAAAGGGTTATTTTTGAAAAGAATACTTTAAAATACAAGTACTCATGTCTTATGATTATGATATATTTTCTTGGAAAAAATTTATGAATATGGGTCATTACATAATAAACTAATTAATGGTGGTTAGACATCATGAAATAATGGGTGGGGACAATTAAATCAATGATGGGTGGTTCCATGATAATACAATAATGAGTGGTTATGTTATAACATTCCATGCATTGGATATTCTTGATTATGAGGATGGAAATTTCTTTTAATGAATTTGAATGTGTGATTTTTTAAATTATTTCCCAAGATACCAATTTAATTTTTATTTTCATTCATGGAAATTGATTGATTTTAAAAATATCAGGTATTGATCATTTTGAAATGATAAGTTATTTTTATGATAAAATGTATTTTTTTGAATAATATGTTCTTATGTTTTTAACTAGAATAACATATTCCTTTCTTTCAATCCATTATTGATCTATTTTTTCTCATTCTCTAATTTAAAGTTTTTTTACACTATCTAAGTGAATGTAGGTACATGGATGAGATTTGGGAGAAGATTGTGAATATTTTTCAAAAGGGATATAATGATTTATTTATAAAATTTTAGTTTAGTGATAAAATGGATACTTTTTATAAGATTCCAATGGTATATAATGGGTTTACTAATTAATATTTATTTATAAAATTTTTCACCCCCGACCTTTTTTAATTAACCATTTCATTAACCTTTGTGTGCATGTAGAGTGTTTGGATGAATATTTTGAGTGTTTTAATGCCTTTTTGAATGTTTTTTGGGAGTTCCTAAGGGTTAATGGTTTTACAATGCCTTGATAATCCTATAGTAAGTTGTGTATAATGATACAATGGTGATGAGGATGGAACGCGATTAAGGTCAATGTTTTTACAAAATATGAATCCACTAAGGAGAAATCATGAAAAGAGGGATACTATTTTATTTAAAGGATTTCTAACCATTTCACTGAATATGAAAGCCTACAATGAGTGGTACACCTTGAGGAAATTCCTAAAATAAAGTTAGTTCAATGTTTTTATTAACCGTGAGACAAACCATGCATGGTTTAAAAAAATATCCTAAAAAAGATCTGGATTCGGAATGGCTATAAACTTGTCATTTTTTCCTCAGACCCTAACTTGTTATTTCCCCATACTAAAGGTCTTTTAGCCTTTCCATATCCAATTGTAACTGATCTTAAGGCGTTTCTTTGATTGTTTAATCTTGGATCCCTTGGCATTTCAACACATGTGGTAGTTTTTATAGTTTTCTTACTTCAAATTCCATCCTTCTATTATTTTCTAGTATATAGACCACATAGAATAGAAAAAAAGTTACGGTTTTCAATAATGGCAATATACTGAATTTTATTATAATGGTAGAGGAGATTTAAAGTGTTTTTCTGGATATTCAACCCAATTTGATGGTAATATTTATGTAATTCATTGTTTTAACCATAATTTCCATGCATTGTAGATTCACTCTTGACTGATCTTATTAGAACTCAAAGGATTTTTTTTAAATTGGTTGTTTTTCTTGAAATTAATTTTTATTTTGTTTTTCTATTGATTTATGGAATCCTTATTTGGTTATCACATATGAAATTGTGATCATTGGGTGTTTTGGTATAATTTTTATTTTGAAATATGAATTTATAAATTACATTTTAATTTTTTTTGGGTTTTGATGATTGTTAAAATGGTTTTAAATTAAATTATTTATTTATTGAAGTGGTTTGAAAATTATTGTTTTTTCATTTGGGTTTCTTAAATGGTTACATGTGTTTGGAATGGGATTGTTATTTGTTATGAAGCTCCATCATCAAAGAGATGGGTTACGTAAATGATGTTCCATTTTCAAGGGAAACACCAATATCATATGGTTGGGAATATTTGTGTGATGTTATGTGAATTGGATTGTGTATGCCAACATGGAAATATATAAATGGAAAAATTTCTTGTTTGGTTTCATTCAAGGGAAAAAAAATTTGTGTGGAAAATTATATTAGTGTGAAACGACATAGATTTGACTTTAAAAAATTATTTGATTTATATATTTTTTCAATATAAATGTTCTAACATGTTCTAACCTAGTGGAGAGAGTATGTAAGTAATTGTGGAAAGCCTACTAAATATTATTTCTCATCCATACATTGTCACATTAGACCATTTGCAGATCTCATTTATCAGGACACATTAAAAGGTAATGTATCACACATATTATGTTTTACATCATGATACTTGGGTTTTTTAGTGATGTTATAGCATGTATCATTTTTGGATTTATGGAACTATATCCTTATAGTATTTGGGTTTTTTTTGGTTTATCCTTCTATTGCGTACTTTTCTTTAGTAATCATTGGCAATGTTACATTGGGTATCATGTTTTTTATAACAATGGTATTATATTGTGTTGATTACATTTTTAGCATACATCATGTAGTTTTTATTAGGTTATCTAATGTTTTCTTGGGTTGTTTTATTTTCAAATTGAAAATCACCATAATATATTTATGAATCCAACATAATTTATTTTCATCCTTTAGCATATTATGGTTGAAAATTAAGGATAAGTAGAATTTTTTCCTTGTCATAAGAAAATATGGAGGGTTGGGATGTTAGAAGTGGTATTATCTTGTTTGGACAATGAATTTCCTATGGTATTATACATTGTTAGTTTCATACCCAGTAATCTTCTCTCGATCATGTAGTTGTAATTCCTTCTAGCATATTCTTTATATAGGGATGGTATAAAAGTGTATGATTGTCGATACTTTAAATGTGGATCATAAAATTGTATAGTTAAATTTTTATTATGAACATCGTGTTACTTGGTATTTTGGTAATTAAGTGTCTTGGAGAAACATATAGGAACTAGAATCTCATTACCATGGGTTTATCCTATGGGATGAGAATGAATTATATTATGGAAATAATTTCTAACTAGGACAGTATATTTTATTTTGGGTAATTATTTTGGATTTGGATTATATGTTTTCATTTTTAAGATTGTGTTAATGTTGTTTTGGAATGTATGATTTATATATAATTGTTGTACTATTTTAAAAATCGGTTGATTTTCAAAAGAATGTTGATCGTATTCAAAAATGGCTGAGTATTGAAATTCTGAATTTTTGAAAGCACTGTTGTGATTGTTGTAATGTTTAATAATTTCAAATTGTTAATCCTTTAGTTTTTATAAAGTGAAAGTTATGGTTTTTTTTGTCTGTATAGAAAATGGATCGTTTTAGGCATCATAGAATCCAACCGGATGAAGTTGCTGATAATGTGGTTCCACCTGAGCCACAAGTTAACCTACTACTAATTTAGAGTTTCATCCAAACATTTTATTGTTTGGATATATTGAATATGAGGGATGAAATAAGCCATGTGTATAATTCCATCCAGTTCTAGAAGCATAATTCACCAATCTTTCTATGTTATTTGGAATTAAATAATCCATAGTTGGGGTTGAATAAGATGAATTGTATCATTTATTTATTTAGATAACTCAAGGATATGAAATTCATGCTATAAATGTATATGCTATTAGATTTTTCATTCCAGTAATGAGATTTAGTAGTTAATCCAAAATTATACTATGGAATTTTATTAAAGGATTTTTGTGAATTGATTTAAAAATTTATATCTAACATTATATGAATTACTGGAATGAGATAATTATTCATCTTTAAATATAAGAGTCTCATTTTCATGACGTACGGGGTTAAATTTTTGAATTTTGTATTCTTATAACATGATGTTTCTACTAGTGTGTCCTTGAAGGCAGACATCTTTGAATCTTGGATGGGGAATAAGATTCCATAAAGATTTTTCATACTCTATAATAAAGATTATACATAGTCAATAGAGAGATTATATAATAAATAGAGATATTAGTAACTATGGTTTTATGGAATATGATGATACCTACTGGAAACGGTGGGAACTCTAGTACTGGGAGAAAGCCGAGGGGGGATACTTATTTCCATGGAATGGGGATAAATTAGAATTAGTAAACATGATCAGTAAATCATCCCCCAAGACCCAAGGGAAATTAATAATTTTTTAATTATGGATAACTAGACCATATGAAGAGAGATTGTATGATATAACCAAGATCATGCAATAATTGCAATCAGCTGGGGAATCATCAATGTTGTTTTTGATGTTCTCTAATTTTAGGTGTTCAGGAAACATCGCATGCGTCTTAGACATCGTATTCTTCAATGAGAAAAGGGATTTAGAATAATTAACTTTAGTATATCCATGATAGAAATGGCGATTCCTAGAATACCATGACTCCTCAGAAAGGGTAATCTCAATAAGGTGATAAGGTACATTGTTCAGTGATTATAAAGTAATATGGAGCTGTTAATGTTATTGTGGACGATCAATATGGACCATTCGCATTGTAATGTACAATACACATGAATTCTATACTTATTCATGTTTTGTATTATATATGGGAATCTAATTCTGTTATTGTTTCTCATGTTGTTTATTTATAGGGTTTGATTGTTGAGGTGTTTCCTAAGGGGTTAAAACATCAAACATTTAGTGGTCAAATATTATGTTAATCCATTGTGTGTAGAGAATGATATACAACTGTTACTGGATATAAGCTAATATAGGACATATCTATGTTTGACATGGATGTCTATGATATAATTTTTGGTATGGTCTTGTTGAAAATATTCAACGATCACAAAAACTATTATACCAAAAGGGTCAGATTTATGAGAAAAGATATTGTTGATCATTTATTTAGAAGAGACCATAATGTAAAAGAAGGGGAAATAAGAATTTTTGAACCAACCATATAAATAATATCAATGTAGATAATAGCATAGACATTGGAATCCATAGAAGAAATCATGAATACTAGTTTTTTACTTGTTATTAATGAATTTCTAGATGAATTTCATGAAAATTTCCCAGGGTTTCTACCCATGAGAGAATTGGTGTTTATGATTTATCTCATCCACGGACTAGTCCAATTTCACTTCATATTATAGGAGAGAACCAAAATAAAAAATGGAATTGAAAGAGTAGTTGGAATAACTATAATGATAATGGTTCATTTATCCTGGAACATCAGTGAGGTTTTCACCCGTCTTATTTATCAAAATTGTATATGAAACTATTCAAATATGTGAGAATTTTCATAAAATAAACCAAGTAATGATAATGAATCATTTCTTGTATCCTGGAATTCATAAAATATTTGATCAATTAAGGTGATTTTGGTGGTTTCTCTAGGATATAATTCCACTCAAGTTATCACAAACTACATGTTCTTGTAGATGATAATCTAAAGAAGGATATTAGACGTAGATTAGGAAATTATTAATATCTGGTAATTCATTTATGTCATACAAATTCACCTGTGTTTTATATGGAATTTAAAAATAAAATATTCACATATGTATATATATTCTATTATCGTGGTGTTTTTAGATAAATATTGGTGTATTCAGGGATATTAGTAGAGCATGAACAACACTTGGTGTCGTGTTGGGAATCTTGAGGGATCATCATATGTATTCCAAATTTTCAATGTGTTATTTTTTTGAAAAATTGATAAATTTCCATGGCCATTTAATATATGAACAATATTTTTCTAGGGATCCAAAGAACATATAAGCTCTATTTTTTTATAAACCACTACAAAATGACTTCGAGAAAATAAGTGTCCATTTTCTTAGATGCTTATTACGGATGCATTGTTCATGAATTCTCATGACTAAACTAACCTATAAAATGATTTTATAATTAATAATATTCCATTCCAATGAAATTAATAATTTATAAATTACTTTCAAGAGAACTTTGTTATATTTATATCACCCTCAATCATGACTATCGAGAATGAGGACAAAGATACATAATGTATCATTATAATTTTTTATCTCAGTTGGGATGTGTTCTCATGAGAGGATACCATGTTGTTACTTATGGATAAATATTGTTTTTATTAAATGAAAATAACAATATAACAATCAATTATAGAGTAATCTACAGTAGTCCAGGATTTTAGACTTGGTTTCATTACCTTTTTGGAGATAAAATTGTTTTGTTTATGGGTCATAAGATATTGAAGAATATTTTCTCAAAAGTGGAATTTAAACCATGATAAAAAATATGGTATGAGTATAGATTTTTTTTACATTGACATAATGTATACAAGGGTGAATAAAATACCTCAGAAGATGCATTAACTAGAAATTCATTTTCTCACATAGAATATAATGTTTTGATAAATGGTATATGATGTTGTTCCTAGAAAAAATTCACATGGAATGTGAATACCGATGTGAAGAAGTGGTTTATTTTATTTTTTAATTCATAAAATATTTCGTTGAGATATTTAAAGAGGCACAAACATCCAATTTGGAATGCATTTATATGAGGTCATACATCAATGGCGGGGTGACTATTGAGAGTTGTAAGCTAGATGTGAGTTATGTGTTTTGGTTCCATAATAATATGTTCATACATATGGCTTGTTTGAAAGACATTATTCATCCTTACCATAATTAGAGATGTTTTTTTCATCCTAGAACACAAAATATTTTTAAGTCATTGAAATAACAGTTTTGGTGGGTCGAAAAGAAATGGAAGGTGGGTGTGTTCATTTCAAGATGCATTATTTTTAAGTAGATTACGACAGATGATCACTGAACAAAATATATGTAGTAGTATTTACAAATTCATGTTCTGATATTATAGTATATAGATTTATACTTTTTGATAGGTCTCCCATGAATTGTTTTCATACATTATTCCAAATGTTTGGTTGTGGATCAACTCAAAAATTTAGCATGTTTTATTCTAATTTATGACTCTGGCACAGTGTAGGGCTTATCTAAAATCTATATATGAGAATTGGTAAAAAGATATGGATACATAATTTATATATTATCATATTGTGATTCATGGTTTATATATCTATTGTGTAAATCTTTACAAGAATACCTTGGGAACCAATTGACAATTGGTATGGTGTATCAACCTCATATAGAAGGAAAATATGAAAGGATGATAAAATTGTTGGAAGATATGTTATGGTCTTTTGTAATGGATTTTAGTGTATCATGGGAGAATCATGTACGATTAGTTGAGTTATAAGATAATAAAATTTATCAAGCCACTATAAATATGTATACTTTTGAAAAAATTTATTGGCACCCATGCCATTATCCATTTTTTGGGGTGTAACCAACTAATACGTAATGGGTTGGGAGTATCCTTGTTCAAGAGACAACACAGAAGATTCATGTCAATAGGTTATAGTTGGATACAACTATAAGAAATCAAAAATCATTTTGGGACCATCATCTATAGCCATTTTAATTCGAGATTATTGATCATTTGTTTTTAAGGATATCTAAAAACCATTAAAAATAATCATTTGGGAATATAGGGAATGTTATATTCTTTATATATATTCCCTTTTGAGATACCTAGATGGGGTTTTTAGGTGGAATGTTGTATGGATTGAACCCCATGGTTTAGTGTTGTGAATAATGAATGTCATTTATCCTTTTTGAAAAAGTATCACCCTGATCCTAACAATGTGATTTTATGGGATCATGTGGGCCCAGAATCATATTCTTCCTTGGTGCATGTGCTAATGTGGTTTCTGTATATACAAGAAAAATCCTACATGGGAAAATATTAGGTGTAGTAGGGGTTTTGGGGAATCCTGTCCTTATTAATGAACAAACAAGGGAAATAGAGAAGGAAATTAATGAGAAATGTCATGAACTCATTCAGAGTGATGGTGGTTTTCTAATTTCTAAGGTTGGAAATGAAAATGGTGGGAAGAATGTATAAACCCTAGTTTCATATAAGTAGTTGTTTTTTTAATTAAGTATGTATAGTGTTTTAGTGATGTTTTAGAGGGCTTAGAATAATTTTTGAATGCTTTTATGGATTTTATAAAGGTTTTAATTGGTTCACGGATTTTGGTAACAGTGATACTCCTACATGAAACCATGCATAGTGAGATATCGGCTAAGAGGAAGTCATATTGTTAGGATCATAGTTTGACCAAATCATGCAACAACATAGTAGAAACATTGAAACATGTGACAATGGGATTTTTAATGTTTGTTGAATGGTTTTACTAACAATGCAGGCCAAACCTGTGAGGTCCCCTTGAGTCAGATCATGGGGAGTGTTTTTGTCTAACCATGTGACATACCATGCATAGTTTAAAAACCAGATCCCAAAAAGTAGATTTGGGAGGGGATTAAAAAAGAACTTCTTTTTTTTTCTCCAAATAGATCCTAACTTAATATTTATCCCAAATAATGTCTATGAAGAAATTCACCATCATGTTGGATGTGATCTGAAGGTGTTTCTTGTGGTGTTGAATCGTAATTCCCTTCATAAGTCCCCTTTAATGGTAGTTTTTCATAGATATACTAGCTTCCCACTATTATATTCATTGATCTTTTCTATTATGAGTTTTTATAAAGGTATTCTTACCAATTATGGTTGTATTTAGACATTTTGGTGTTTGGGGATGAGTTATATGTCAGGTTATTGGAGATTCAACCTGGTTATGTGGTTTTTCATCATTATGTTCTTTGCAATGTCAATAATTTTTGAGAAAGGTGGCATCAATCCAGACGCCTCTTATTATAACGTGAATAATATGATTAAAATTTACTGTTTTTCTTGAATTTTTTTTGGAATTTTTTTGTTTCATTTATTGATGGAACCCTTCTTTGGTAAATGTTTATGGAATTATGAAAATTGTCTGTTTTCGTATAAAGTGAATTTGAATACATGATTTTAAATTGGTGACATTAAAGTGGTTTTTTAAAGAATGTAACATATTTCCAATAAATGTTTTGTTTTATATAAATGGATTGGAAAATATGTTTTTGGAATGTGGTTTTATTAAATGGTTAACTGTGTGTAGAATGGGATGGATAATAGTTTTGAAGTACCACCATCAAAAGAACATTTAATGGATGTCAAGATCCATAATCAAATTTAACCCTTATATTGTGTGGTATAGAGTGTGAATATTTAGTTCTACGAATTGAAATTGGTATTTGAACATGGAAATACAGAATATGGATAAATTACTTTTGGGATTCTTTCCTTGGAAACTAGTTTAGCATGGAAACTTTTTTTGGTGTGTAATTTCATAGTTTCATTTTAACTATTTTATATTTTTTATATAATTTTCTATATATATATTTGTGTTAAAATGTTCTATCCTCTGGTTGTGAGTTATAAATTCATTTGTGGAAACCCTACTGAGTTTCATTACTCACCCCTTCTTTTGCACTTTGGTGATTTTCTGTTCACTGGGAAATATGAAATGCTAATGTATCACACTTCTTTTGTGGTGCAATATGAAACATGGGATGTTTAGAGATGTACTTATTGTTTAGTTATCTTCCTCTATGGTCATATGGTAGTTTCATTTTTATATCAATGGTACTATTTTTTGCATTATTTTATGCATCATGTAGTGGTTATTTGGTTATGTCATTTTTGGTTGGATTTTTATTAAATTAAAAAACATACCATATATATTAATGAATTCATATTTATTTGTTTCTAAGAATTAGCATCATAGGGATATCAATGATGACAACGTAGAAATGTCTCCATGGATCAATACCATGAGGAGGTGTAGAATGTTAGACAATCCTCAAAAATTAAAACCAAAAGGATCACAAAGATTGTAATAATGTGAATTCTAGTCTAAAATAATAAGAATATATAATGATTTACAATAATTCCATATAGTTAAACCCAAAGGATGGATTAAAAAAATTAGGAAGTTATGGTGTTTTACTGTGAGGTTTTATTAACAGTTATGGATATCATCATAGGTGTGTTCGTTTATCTGGGATTATAACATCAATATCCTAGACACCAATTTGTGGTTTAAAGTGATGTATTTTAAATAGATTAATGATATTTGTTGATTTTTGATTTATAATTGTAATCTGTTTAGGTATATATTCTTTTGTGGTTAATGTATTATTGTGTTTCTGTTGGTATTGTCTTTAAAAGGATCAATTTCATTAAATATATTTTTTTATTCCCTGTTTTAGTAGAGTTATTTTTAAAGATTTTGGATCATTTATCAAAATGAATGGAAATGTATCTTTCAAAACATTGTCATACATTTTAGATGTTATAATTATAATTATTAATTAAAAATCATGTACAAATGATTTTTATAGCTATGTAAGTATTCAAATTACTTGTATGAAACAGTATGACTTATCTAACACAATTTATTTTGATGTAATTTTTTTCATATCCTGGTATAATTTTCATTTTATTTCAAAATATCAAATTTACCAACTTTATTAAAAACGTAAATTCCACCAGGAACATATAAATTTTATTTTTTTGGAAGATAAATATAGAGAGGATATTATAGAAACCCTTTTATATGTATTTATCGTATGAATTAATTTTTTAATTCTTAATTATGAATCATTATTGGATGATAATGATGAATAAAAAGTACGTAATTCATTTCATTGATGGCACGAGTGATTTATTTTGTAAAAAGATATCAACACATGGATAGTAGATTAAGAAAAAAATTCGTAGAAGGTTATAATTATGATTTATGTTTTCAAATTTATAATATACTTTTATTTATTAAATTTTATGAGTATCATAAAAGGTAAAATTATTTTTAAGAGTAGGTTTTCATTTCAAAAAATTCAAAATCAAATGTTAAAGGGGATTGATACCATTGAAAATTCTTGTATTTAAAAGTAGACAAATTACGGGAAGAAATAAATGATTATTGATAAATTCTTGAGTTATATGTAACCCTTAATATTTTGATATGAAAACAAATATATGATGATAAATTCAAGTATATTTGGTGGACATTTTTAATGATATTATACATTATTTTTGGGTTATATGATCACTATTTCTTATATCATTATGTGTTCATAGTTTTTGGTATGAAAAATGAACTTCATGGGATAACCTTTAAGGATCGAAAAATTTATTTAATTTTTAATCTATTCAGTTTATTTTTTATGATTCTCACATCCTTTTAATTTGATAAGGATTATATTAATATTTTATTATCAAAAGAACATCATACATATAATTTCACCACCCATCACATTTGGAGATGTCATGAGGATAAATACCACATGAAAAAGGTGGAAAGTGTTAATTGCCAACCACTTGACTATGTTATGTCCAAATAATTATAACATGTTTATTTTCAGAAAAATATTTATTGGTGAAAGAAAATTTTTATTTGGGAAAATATATTTTCTCATATAGATAACCATGGGATTGGAAAATGATTTGGTTAATAAGTGATTAACGTTATTTCATAATATGTTTACTAATTTCAGAACCACATATGATAAATGTAAATAGAATTCTGTATGATTTTATTTGTGAAATAAAGTATTAGTTATCATTTGGATACATATATTATTTATGGTTATTCAGGTTATTTATGAAAATTAATAGTATATCAAGATGATTATGATAATATAGAAATTATAATTTGATATGAAACATTATGAGTGATTGATATTCCTGGAACATAAATAATACAATCATATTTGAAGACTATTTTATCATATCCCTATCTAAATTTGGTTTTTTATTTTATTCTATAATATGGTGAGTAAAATTAAGGATAGTTCTTTTTTGAATGATTTATGTTGAACTTAAGGTAATAATTTTTAATTTTAGGATTAATGTTATTTTTAATAATATAATGTTTTATTATTTATGAAGAATTAAATTATATTGAATGAACCAGTTTCTTCATGGATAATTCCTATGAATGGAGGAATTGATAGAATACAACATACATAATTCCGATTTGAAACAAACAATGAAATCTTGTTATTTAAATGTGACCATAGTTTTTACTCAATAAATAATGAGTGAGTAAATATGATTACGTGTATTATAAATTATATAATGTTCATAATCATTTTAATCAATTGATTAATTCTCTTTAAATAATTAATCAAATTTTTATGTAAGCCAGTTTAATTATCAGATAATAATTTTTCATTCAAAAACTTGTTATAATTAAATAATTTATAATATATTGTAAATAATTTTTTGAAGTTTTACAAAATTAATTTTTTAAAATAAAATTCATTTTGTGAAAAAAATATCATCTTCAACATTTTTTGAAATATTGTTATTGTTCAGAAAATATTCAGTTTTGTGTAAATAGTGAAGAATACAGGTATTCATAATAATATCATTTTATCGAAATAAATTAAAAATTTATAAATACCCATTATATTGATTATATGATTTCACATAACAGAATAATTATTTATTTATATTTAATCTAAAAAATAATTTTTAAACAACATTATATTTTAGTTTAGATTTTATTTTATTTTGTGTGTAAAAAAAAGAATTTTCAAAAAAATATTTTAAAGAAAATAATGACTATACTATTTAATTTATCAAAATAAAAAAAATTGGAAAAATTTTGATTTATTTTCATATATATTTTTTAATATAATTTTAGTATAAAAAAAATAATTAATATTATATGTAGAGGTAATGTAAAATTGTATTTTTCTTGAAACATATAGTTCTTGAAAATTGTCTTTTTAGTCACGTCTGTGTCTTTTTTTAATAATTTTTTAAATTATGTGAATTTAATTTAGTAATATATATTATATATTTTTAAAAATAATTTTTATATTAAATAATAATGTTATTTTCATTTTTAATAATAAAAAATTGACTGTGGAAAAAAATGATTTGCTATGGTATAAGTAAAATAATGTAGTGAGAGAAATATAAATGGAAAAGGAATAAAATAATTAAAAAATATAAAAATAAAATGGTGGATAAAGTGTTTCATGAAATAAATCAAATTTAAAAACATTAATTACCATCCAAATGGTTAGTAATTATATCGACCAAAATGTATGTGTTTTTAAATATAAAATAATAATTATTAAATAACTTAAAACAATCCCTCCTCATGTATAAATTTTACTCATCACAACTCAAATTATCAAGAAAATTATGATTCTATTCAAATAGATACAAAAAAATAATCCTCCCTATAAATCTCATGTACAATTTCTTCTGGTATCACCAAAATAAAAATTTAATGATCTTTATGGGTTCATTTAAGGGGGTGATTTTCATTAGGTAGATTTCTTAAACAATCCCTCTTAGTTGAATTTTTTATTCTAACAAATTCTCATCACATTAATCAATAATTTTTTTTATATTATCATATAAATAATAATTATTTTATTTTTACTAGAATATATTCAATCTATCCTTTTTATCATTCTCTATTAATCAATGGAATCAAACTGTTGCCCAAATTATTGCGATTTACCATCATTAAAGACACTATTTACTTATTTTCAATTAATACCATCAAGGATTGTAATAAAAAATTATTATGGATTGTGTTGATTTTATTAAGTATATTAAAACTTATTAAATTCTGTTTGAAAATTATATAGATATAATATTTAATAAAAAGTAACGAGTTCATGATGGTTTGAAAAAAAAAAGAAATTATAAAAACAATTATTATTAACATTTTATAAAATGAATCATCAAAATGTTTAATACAATATGATCTATAGGAAACATTATTCTTATATTAGTGAATTGATATTATTTCATTCCAATTCTAGTCTATTATATACATTTGATATGAAAATATTATAATTATATACAAATGATCTCACCCAAAATCCATGTAAAGAACCAACCTGAAACAACAAATGTAATGAAATATTAATAATTAATGATTCACAATTTGATTTAAAAGGATAATGTAATATTTTATAAATATACATTTATTTCTAAAAAAATTAATTAAATTATTTAACCCATTATACAGGAGAATTGAAAATTATTTAAGGAAGTTAAACCTGAGGTAATATATATCCTAATTCTGTTTAGATTCATTAGGATTAAATTATACTTCATTGATTATTTTATTTTAATATTATTTTTGAGATTTAATTTGAATATATTATGTTGTATTGTAAATTCTTATGTGTATTAAATGAAAATACATTTATTTTAATAATTTTATTAATGATGAATTCAATTATATGATTTTTGTAAGGTACTCCATAATAAAAAAGACCTTGTTTTTAATTGTTTTGATGGTTTATTTTATAAATATTTATATTTCATTAAAAAAATTCAAAAATATTTTTTATCAATTTACTTATAGGAAAATAGAATTTTTTAAAAGGTAGTTTTATAATTTATCTCAACTGAATAAAAAAAGGAATATTTTTAAGGATTTATGTATGTGACCATTATTAAAAAAATCCATTATTTTATCAAAAGTCCAATGAGATTTTTTTTCTAAAATTATTAGCATGAGAATATTTTCCATCTATTTGGAATCCATATTAATATGAATCTTCCATTTATATTTAAATTGTTTTTCAAAATTCATCATTTTCAAATTTTTTTGCCAAATATTTATAAAAATATTTGATTAAAAAATGAATGTGTAGTATACCTTAATAATTATTTATTATGTAAGTACTCATGTTTTATGTATATGATATGGTTTTTGGTAATTGTTTATGATGATGTTCGGTAAATTTGTATTGTAATTGGGTTTGGATCCCTGATAAAATATGGAAAATTGATTATATTTTAACCATCATCGAGTGATTACAAATTAACACTGACATATTGTTATATTATATCTTATAATGCATTTGGTAATCTAGAGTACGAGGTTTGAAATATCGGTTACACTATTTGTAAGAGTGATATAGAAAAGGATTTCCAATGATACCTATGTAATTTTTATATTCTTTATATTGAGTTTTCATAAAAATTTATTGATTTTAAATAGTTATGATATTAATCCTTTTTAAAATATAGTTCTTTTTTCAATGAAAAGATTTGTGTTTTTAATAATATTTTTTTAAATATTTCTACCCGACTAAATATTTCCATTACAATTTTCACATACTATTATTTATTTTCTCATTCCATGTTTAAAAAATATCGTACTGTTTAAATAAGGTTAGGGACACATATGAGATCATGGATATGATTTTTATGACTTTTCATGATGAGAAACAATGTTATATATATAAAAAATTGTTTTGGGAAAAAATGGAAACATGGTATTAGTGAATACATGTTTTGTATGGTTTTACTATATAAGAGTTATTCTTATTTATATTAAAATATAAATATAAAAGATACATTGGATAATAATGACATTAAATATATATTAAAATCACCAAAATATGTAATGAATATAGTCGGGTCCTTACAAAAATTAAGTATAAAAATATTTTCAATGAAATGAATGTATAATGTCTTTTTTATGAGTATATTTTAATAATTAATAATAAATTATGAATATATATCTAAAATTTAAATAAATTCCATTGAAAATAATGATGGAGTTGTTATGGAAATGAACTGCTCAAACAATTTTTTCTATAATAGGTAGAATAACCATTAATGGAGAAAATTTATATGGTTTCCCAAAAATAAATAAGATAAAATTTGTAATTTATATTTACATGTAGTTGAATTTCATAATTACTAGTCTCGAAAAAAATAAATAGAAAATAAATAAGAGTATAACAATTTTCTAATTTAGTGGGTCTAATTAAGAAATGTGGTTACTAAGGGAACCTGTAAATCATGTATATATGAATATAATAATGTAAAAATTAAATAATATACACCATGGAAGGATTAATTTTTATAATTTTATAAATATAAATTAGATGGTAAAAGAGAAAGAGAGAGGGTGAGTGAGTTATTGAGAAATCATCCACAAAAGTAATGAAAACGTGTGTGAGATCCCTCACATTATGTCATGACTATGCATAATACATTCAAGTAAAATAGAAAATAATTAAATAAATTTAATATATTATTTATTTTTAATGAAATATATATATCTCTATTATATTTTTATTCTTTTATTTCCATTTATAATAAAATTTTTGGAACACAATTCCCATTTCGATTGTATTATAAATATTTGTTCCATTGTTCTGAGTTCGTTGTAATTTATATATAAAAATAACAGTTTATCATTCAAAAGACTATATATATATATATCTCCATGTGTGTGTATGGAATTAATTTATTTAAATAATTTTATATAGTTTTATATTTCCAAAGGTTTTCAATTATAACCATAGATTAGTGGGTACAATTAATATTATTAATATATACATTTTAGATTGTTTTTCGTACTCTTTCATACATAATTTTGAAATTTAATTTTTGGATTATTTAAAAGATAAAATTATATCTCATAAAATAATATCATTATTAAAATTATATCTAACCATAAAATTATTTATTATGATAAGTTATATTGTGTATAAATTTTTTAAATAAATATATCCTCCTAGCGGATTATACAAATGATGAATAGTTTCTTCATTAAAAAATTTATGTTCATTATTGGAATTTTTCATTTAAATGAATGATGATTTATATCATATATTTTATTATATGAAATATTTTTATAAAATTTAAAATATTTAGGAAAAATAAATAATTGATTGGATTTGAATGAGTCTAAATATAATATCTTACCTTACTCGTTGAGATGACTCCTTGTATAATCATTGTAGAATACTAAAATACAGTATTTTTATAAAACCAGAACATTACCATTATGGAAAGTTTTGGTTTTGAAAATCATATGGTAAATCATTTGTATTCCATGTAGTGTATGGTTTTTGAAGCTATGGGGAGGTGTTATGTATTATTTATCAGAGGTGGATAGGATTATTTCATGTCAACATGTTTGGATTAAATACTATTTCCCCATATAGAGACGAGAATTATAGTTATATAGTATTGGGATTGTGACATAATATTAAATTAGTCACTATAATATATGTTTAACACTTAGTAACCACTATTTTTATCCACAAATAGCTATTAAAAATGAATTTATATAATATTATATTTTTAGATAAGTATTTTACAACTTTTTAATAATGGAAAAAACCAGCCTTATTAAATTTTGATGAGATAATAAATATATGATTTCCACATTATAAATATAAAAATCTACATTTTTTATTTCAAACAATTAAATTTTATCATTAAATATAATATTTTTATCAAATATGGGAAAATAAATCTTATTTAAAACATAATACTTTAAAATACTTTTATTATATGAATTGTAAAAAAATTATCTTATTTAATAATTCTATATTTCATTATATTATTTATTGAATATATTACATGTTAGATGTTTTAATATTCCTAATGGTTGTTACAATTATATTGGTTAGATGCTATTCCAACCATTGTACAATTCACAAATAAGTCACGAATAAAAATTTTTTCACATATATTTATATATATCCAAGTTTTATATTATTGTTTAAAACACATTTTATATGATCCTAAAATCATATTACTATAACTTTTTTCTTTTTAATGTTATCTAATTTCTTGATATTTCATTCATTCCATTACTCTATAGATTTTCAAATTGTAGTCATGTTTATTATTTAATTATACTATCATATTATATTTTTTAAAATTGTTTGTGTTTTACGAATCCATCACATGTGACGTACTATATTACATTGATATAATAGTATTAATTATTATTATGATGTTTATGTGATTTATTAATAATTTATATATATATATATATATTAATAAGGTGTGTTTTTATATTAAATGTTCTTGGTCATTGTAGTATATGGTAAGGGTTTTACTCAATTACCATGGGTTGTAATGATTGGTATTAAGAGAAATAAAATAATTATAAGCCTTCATAATAATCTTTTAATAAAATTCAACATTTTAGGAAGTAATAATTCTCCACAAAATATTATTTCCATGAATATCCCACATAGTTGTTGTACAATATACATAATGTTTCAGAAATTAAATTCATGATTTGTAGACCTAGACACTAACTCCATAACATTATACACAAATGAAATTTTTATTAGAGGTCATATCTTTAGGATAATTTCATGAAATATAAAAGTGTAAAATATAGATTAATATGTCATTGAATTATCCATATCAATTACCAAATGAGACAAAAAAACAATAATCGAGTTTTTAGATAAATTTATCACATGATTTGATTCAGTTTTTGGTCTCCATACAATTCAAGTCATGGTATTTTCATCTTTTAAATTCATTTACACAATATTAACTATTTAATACAATAATGTAGTATCATTAGTTATATACTTAAATAATCGAGTATTGGACACCTTTATAACTATGTTGTATATAGTAGGAGACATATTGTTGTTTAAAATAAATCATTTTTCCCTAACGTCTCTAAATCATAATCCTTAATATTTTCATAATTAATGGATATTAGATTAGTTACCCCCACTATCTTTAATGAAGAGTTACCGTCATCCGCTTATCTAACTCCCATGGAAGATAATTTATATTAATAGACTAGTAGAATGTTTATGTAAAAATAATAATATTAATTTGGACCAAATAATAAATATGACAGGAAGAAAAGTTAAATATTTATATAAAAGTTTCTAAAAGACACCAAATAATACATTATAAATTTATATTTTGTAATAACCCAAAATATTATTGACATATATCAGGATCATTTTATGTACTCATTTTACATGTATTGTGTATTTTTTATTGAATTTTACCATGTGTAGTGCTCAGAAGAATTCTATGATCTTAGTCATAGTGAAGGATAGTGCACGGTTGGTGTTGGGTTTTCCCAACCCTTGTACGAAAACCCAGCATGTCGTGTGAACCCAGACAGAGGGGATTCACATGACCAATACACAGTTTTGTCAACTGTGATCTCTACATAAATAATCTATGATCACCCTTATAATTGGTGAACAATTAATGTATATTGATAGGGGTACCAGGCATCGATTGGAGGAAACCATCTGTGTGTTTTTAATTAACCCCAATATTAGATTTTAAAATTTTAAATCCTTAATATTAAAAACAAATCAACCCACTCATCCCCTAGTGATTATTCTTGTTTTTGGAGGCTCCTAGAGGATTTCCTAGTGCTCCTGACCTCCATTATTGGAATATAAAAAGGAATATTAAATATATACCCCTCAATGGGGATTGAATCATGATCTCATTCTTCATAATTTTTTTTCTAAATTGGGGACTTCCAATAACAATTGTTTATCCCCATTTTATATCTTGGTTGTCTATAATTCAAATGAAAATTTCTTGATTTTGATTACTTTTATGTAATTTTATAATTTTTATTGACTCATTAGGTATTGGGTTTTCTTATATTGAATTAATTAATTGGGTAGATTAAATAAATAAAGGATTTTTGTAAATAGGGATAATGAATTGTTAAGATAAAAAAATTAATTGGTTAATTAATTGAGGGATATTGAATTTATTTAGACAAAAACACTAATTGAGGAATTAATTAAGGTTTCTGATTTAATTGAGATATGAAATTTAATTGATTAATTAATTATGGATATTTAATTGATTGACATGGAACAATTAATATATATATTTATTTTGGTTATTGAATTATTTGTGTTGGAATAATTAATTGATTAATTAATTATGTGATTCTTTATTGGGGAAATGATTAATGAATTATCAATTAAATTAATGGATGTAATGTGATAATTTAATTGATTAATTAATTAATGGAGTAATGTTCTTATTTAATTGTAGCATTAAATAATAGGATTGATGGGATTACTTAATTGGTAAATTAGTTATCAATTTAATGTGATTATTTAATTTTTTAATTAAATAATTTGATTTATGGGATTATTTAATTGATGGATTAGTTAATATTGTCATGATATTATATAATTATTTAATTAAATGTGGTTTTGAATAAAATAAATCATTTTATAAATTAATTAATGGAGTAATGTGATTATTTAAATGTTTAATTAAATAATGGGATTGATGGGATTGATTATTAAATGAATTAATTAATAGAGTAGTGTGATTATTTAATTATTTAATTAAAGGATATGACCAATGGGATTAATTATTTTGGGAATTAATTAACTTATTAATGTGTATATATAAATATTTAATTATATAATTGGATTAATGGGATTGATTAATTGATGAATTAATTTTGGGAGTAGTGTGATGATTTCATTGTTGAATTATATAATGGGATTCAAGGGGAATAATTAATTGAAGAATTAATTAATCGATTAATGTTATTATTTTGTGGCATAATTAAATAATGTGATTGATTGGATTAATTAATTGATAAATTAATTAATGGTGTAATGTTATTACATAATTATGAAATTCAATAATGGAAATGATTAATTGATAAATTAATTAACCTTATTAATGTGATCATTTAATTTTTATAATAAAATAATGGGATTAATGTCATTAATTAGTTAAAAAATTAATTAATGGGAGTAATGTGATTATTTAATTGTTGAATTAAATAATTTTTTTGGGAATAATAAATTAAATAAATTAATGTTATTTAAGTGGAAAATTAATTGGAAAATTAATTGGGAGGAATGAATGTGATTAATTAATTGTGAATTAATTAATGGAATTTCACCTAGAGAATTAATTGATTAAATAATTGAATGCGTTGAATGCCAATAATTGATAATGAGATTAATTAATAGTAATTAATGTGACCAATTAATTTGTGAATTAATTGGGGGAGTTGAATGTGATTAACAAATTTATGGAATTAATTGATGGAGTTGATGTGAATAATATGTTGGTTAATTAATTGAAGGGATTAAATGTGATTAATTAATTATTGAATTAATTATTGGTTTTGATATGGAATATTATTGGTCAATTACTAGAATGGATTGAATGTGATTAATTAATTATGGAATTAATTGAATTGAATTGAAAAAATTAATTAATAGTAGAATTAATTAATGTAATTGATGTGGCTAATTATTTTTTGAATTAATTAATGTTATTGATGGGTTTAATTAATTCTTGAATTAACTAGAGGAATTTACGTGGTTAATTTATTATTTAATTAATTAATGATAATGATGTGAATAAATAATTATTGAATTAAATAATGGAATTGTTGTGATTAGTTAATTATTGAACTAACTAACAGAATTGATCTGATTAACTAATTTTGGAATTGATTAACATTATTGATCAGAATAGTTGATTATTGAAATAAATAATGGAATTGAAGTGATTAATTAATTATTGAATTTTTAAAGAAATGATGAATTATAAAAATGAAATTCACATGTTAATTGAGTTGATGAATAGTAAAAAATGAAATTTATATGCAATTGATTGTGAAAGAATTTGCAGAACATGAATGAATACTCTAAATACCAATGTGGTCCTAGCCAAGAAATTCTAGGACCTAAGGAATGCCTTAAACTTTTATAGTACAATGACTGATTTTTTAAATACCCATGATGTGTCGGACAACGACGGATTCTATATATACAAATGATGTCTCACAAATGGATGGATGCTCGATATACTCATAGGGTTCATGACATAGAGATCTACACCTATAACTTTAGTATTTGACTATGGTTCTAATTAGTCGTGATAAATAATTGAAATGAATTTGAAATGAAATCCCATTTCAATATTATCAATCCTTATTTAATTTTTTTAACCGGTTCAGACTACAGCACTGGACGAAGCTGGTACAATGGTTTGGTTCTCCTCAAGAACCCGAGGGTTTATGTAGTTAAATGTTTAATAAATGAAAATGTTATAATTTTATACTTATTCATTGTACATATTTTTTATACAATTGAATATATTGTTATTTACAATTTTTTAATATGTCCTTGATGGTGGCATACTGAGTTGTACTCACAACCTACATAGGCTACGTGATTGGTACCCTAATAGGTTTCATGATTATAGGATAAGATAAAAAAAGTATTTTTTTAGATAGCTATGATGGGATAGAGAATGGATGAGAGAACTAGATTGGTTTCATGATCCTCTTGGGTTCTTGTTAGTGTTGTCATTTTTGTGTTGCATTTTGACACATAGTATGTACTTTTTTCATGACATATATACTATTATATTTTATATCGTACTTCAAATTATTGTCATATTTATATACTGATATTTTCTTAGTTATTAATATATATCGTTTTTATTGTTTATTTATTTCATCATGATTTTTACTCTCATAAATAGTGTATAGTCTTCCTTAACTAATATCAGACCTATAATACTAATCGGTAGCTTCTAGCATATGGGGATGCTCACATTATGTCATGTTACTGAATGTATATGGGAAATGATGTCTGACAACCAGGTCAGGAAAATATAGATTTTCTTAGGTAGTGAAACACTTAACCACATTAAAGAAAAATTTAGATATATGGGTCCCTTGTCGATAAATAAAATCTTTTTGTTTGCACACTTAATTATTATTTCATAGTGATTTGAATAAAATAATATTAAATGAATTTATAAAACCATATTTGAATAATTCATACCATAAATAGAGTGACGTGAATCAAATATTCATATTTGGGGAAATATTTATTGAAAACCATTTCACAAACTCACATTATCCAAAGTAATACCACCTACATAAAGGGAACTTTTTTATTGATCCAAAACAATATTAATTTTAAAATTAATTTACAATAACCACTATAATAATATAAATATCATAAAATGTTCCAAAAAATCTCTGATTGAAACAATAATCAATTTGTGAACGGTTTTATAAAAACTGAAGATAATAAATGACCATGAGGGAGAACATTCCTATTAATATCTATTAGTGATATTAGTGGAAAAACATAGTAATCTGAGATAATTGTTTTGATATATTTTAATGTGGTATATTTTTCAAGGCTTTTAAATATCATCATTTAGGTGTTTCTGAATCTCTTAAACTATAATTAAAATTTTATGCTATAGAAAAATATTTTTATACATATTTATGTCTTGTATAATTGTTTTTAATAAAAAATGATATCAATTAACACTATATTATGTAATTTTAAATATATATGATTTAATATGGAATGTTTCAGGTAATATGATGAAGTATTTATTGGAAAAAATTGGATTCATGATGCGTAATTGTTCACAAATATTGATATATTTTATTTTGGTAAAATTGTTATAATGATCTACATTTTTTGAGTTAAAATGTTTGTTATTGAAAGATAACACATAATATGTAAACTAATCTTTGAATAGGACATGAATGAACATGATAAGATAATTCCCATGATCATGGATGATCATGTTAGTGATAAGTGAGTGTGGGTTCCCATCACTAAATGTTGATTTGATAAAATTTAAAGGAATATATATTTTATCCCCAGATTATAATAACAAATGATAACGTTTAAATTATTTAATTTTATACATTATTTTTTATGAAATGGTTTTTTTATTGGTAACATTATTTTTATTTATGTAATAAATATATATAATCTTTTTTATATCAAAAACTAACATCTCACTTTTATCAATATATGAATTTTTAGATTTTAAATACAATTAAATTTATAAAATTAAAAAACAACTAAAAAAATTATTTAATCTTATATGGATGTTTTCTATTTCCTACTTGTATTTTTATACGTACTCTCCCTCTAAAAATACACCATGATGTATATGAATATTTCTTATTTTGTTCTATTTTAATGTTTAGTGAGGATTTTTTTTCATTTTGTTTTAATAGGATATTTACCCCATATAGTTAAACAATTTCATTGATAAATAATATATAAAATTTCCCATATAAGAATTATTTGACATTTTCTTCTATTTAATCATACTATTTATTTATAGATTAGATTTATTTATTAATATATATATAAATTATATTTAAATTAAATAATAGATTATTTATGTTATACGAATATTCATTTTTAATATGTGATTATTTAACTCTAATTTATAGATTATGGAAATATATCGGAGTCATTCACCTGTAATGATTGTTTGCCCCTTTTAATTTTTTCAGAAGACTTTATTGATCACGGGGACCCTGTTGACTACATTGGCATATCAAATTGGGATTGAGCTAATGTAGGATATTCTAATACAAAATGGATATATATCTAATTGAATTTTTAACAGGTTAAATCTGAAAACATATATTTATCACATACATAGTTTATATCTTCGAATGGTGTTTTTATATTATAAATTTATCTCTTAGGTTTTTTTGGAATTTATTGAATGGAATTTAAATATTCAATCATATAATCATTATTGGATTAGTTTAAATGTGATCATATGAAGAACATTGGGTGTTAATATTGAAAATATTTTTATTATAAAATATTAGGAAAAGTATAATTTTGGTGGTTATAAAAAATGTTAATGAATTGATATGGTAATAATTTATGTAATATAATTATCAAAATAGAACATAATGTTTATGTACCAATTTATTTAGTTTTTAATATAAATTATTTTGTGTTCACCTGTTGAGTTTTTTATTTATTGTACATGAAATGAAAATTTTGAATTTTGAATTCCTTGAACTGAACATATGTTATAATTTAATTAATGTTCATCATTTATAGAATAATGGGTGGTCCTGATATTTATAAAATTACTATTCATTTTGTTAAATGTTCCCTTGCCTCTTTGAATGAGTTTATATATTGGGACATAGAGACATATTTTATTTATATAATATTTGACTACATATTTTATTTAATCATGTAGTATAAATTAACAGAATTAATTTTTGTTTTAGAAAAATATGTGACATGTATCAGGTGTTAATAATCAATTAATATCATAAAATAGTAAATTATTTTTAATTGAATGCTTAATACTTAGTTTCGATACATTTAAATGACAATTTTATTATCAAAAATGAGTTTCTTTCACTTTTCAATGTGTTGTTTAAATAATACATTCCCTAACCATGTAATATGAAAAACATGGTATTATTATTATTATTTTAAATATATTTAATGAAAATTATTATCTTCAATAAAATTATAATTATTTTAAATAATTTTGAAATTAATTATAATTTATAATTTTAGAAAAAATATATTTTGATAAAAATGGGAAATTATCTAATAGTATTATTTTACCAATATTTGTTCTGTCTTTCCATATGTTTGAATATATATTTATGTAAATAGGGTTAAAAAACCTTCATTACTTTTAAACTATTTATTTGATGAATGGTAGTTTTTATTTAAAATTAAACATTAATGGGATTAATAATATAATTATCATCACTAATGAAATGAGATGAGGTTTTTTTATTCATGTCTTACAAACAATCAGATTTAATAATGTGTTTATTTTTATAGTGAATTTCATTTGTTGATATTTAGATCATACATTTTTAAATGTGTTTTTATTTGATGATTTAGAATAATTTATGTAATTTTGTTAATATGTTATTTATTAATTCGGATTTATTTTATTTTAAAATTGTTCTTAATGTTTATTTTATATTTTTTTTCTTTAAAGAGATTCATTTTTTTCTATGAATTAAGAATTTTTTTTTCTTTTAAAAATTGTGTTCCAAAATAATATGAAAATTATTTTATTGTCTCATAAATCTTCTATAATCGAATATCACATATTAATTAAAATAATATCTCATAAAAGGTCCATGATTTTTTTCATGGTAGTTCATTGATTCTGGAAACTACCATTAAAAGTAAAAAAAGGTATAATGATTTTTTCAACGTGATTAGATAACAATTATATCAAATCAGGAGAATATTTTATATGTATCCCATTTTAAATTTGGTATTTCTATTTGATTATTATATGAAGTGTTTATATTGTAATGATACATTAATGGGAAGAGTCAACGACTCAATATGCGAGTTTGATTGATAGGTATGAAAATTATATTGGGGGGGGGGGAATGTTATAGTATCAAACTTTAAAGTCATAATCATTTAATTGTATTGAAATCATTTCATGGATAATTTTTATACTATTTTAAACATGATAATTGGGTTTCTATTGATTATTCAATAGGGTTTACAAATCAATAATAGAAAGTATTATAATGAAATTATTTTTTATTTTCACAGTTGTTTATATTTATTATCTGTTTATATAATAGAAAGATGGTTAGGTGAATAGTGATATAAATTGAATAAGGGTTTTTTAGGAATTAGTGTTGATTATGTTCCCTGACTAATGGTTTTATAACTTATCAAGTTAATCATGATTACATTAAATATCCACATAAAATATATATTTCAATATAAAAAACTATTTACTCTCATAAGTTAATCAAAATTTTAAAGAGTTTATTCATTAGGATGCATTGGTTTATCCCTTCATAAATATATCAATATCATTCATTCAAAATGAGTATGATTATTTTATCCTTCTATAATATATTATTCCTACTTTTGTTATACTCATATTTACTATATTATTATTTTTTGTTTCATAATTTTTATTTGCATTATGTTTTTCATTGAAAATTCATAAACACCACAAACTAGATACGTAATTTTCTGAATAAATCAATATAAACTATAGATGACGTGTATTCGCTTCATTATATAATTTTGTTATTTATATAGTAACAGGTCATCATTATAATAATTTATTCATATTTAGGATATTTATTTATAAAATTTAATATATATATTTTTTATATTTTAACTATATTGGTTTTATATTTTTTGTATGATGAATAGATTATAAAATAATAAATTTAGAAAAGTTATATGTGGTTTGTGGATCTTTAGGATTCTCATAATTTATAAAACAAATTTTTATTATAAATATTTTTTAAAATGGTGTATTTTAAAATATTTTCAAAATAATTTTTTTAGATAATTACTTTTTAAAAGTATCATTTATAAATTTTTTAACTATTATTATGTTATCAATAATTTTTTTTAATTTTTATTTTGTTTCAGTGGAATTTTTTATTTTCAAATATATTATTAAACAAATATGATAATGTTTTTTAGTTTTCAATGTATTCGATTTTATATGGAGGGGAATGTTATGAAATTGTGTGCATGATTTAATGGGTTGTTATTTAATAATGGTAAAAAATTTAATTGTAAAATGATAAATTGGGTTTATTTTAGGCATCATTTATGAAAGGAAGAACATTTCATAATTATAAAGTCATTAATTTTATTATTGGAATAGTTGGATATTCTGGTTCAATCATGGGTTTATTTTGGGATAATGTGAATTGATAGTATTTGAACCCATTTGTGATAACATAGGACTATAGGTTGTATGTTACACTCAGTAGTAGTGTATTGTGACCAATACCTATAACACATAGATAAAACATCATAATAGTTTAATATTTATTGCAAAATACAATGATCAGTGTCATAATTGTGTTGGTCTAGTTACTTTGGAATCATAGACAACTAATCAACTTGTTCATAAAATATCTAAATCATATCGCACTATTCTGTTAATAAATAGAACCGTTTGTTGACATATAATGCATTGAACATTTACATATAATCTAATAAAAATACAATTAATACAGAGTGATAAAAATTTATCAGAATGGGAAAATATAAGATATATCAATGATTATATAAACATATCATAAAAAAACTATTATCAAAACATGAGATGAAATATTGATGATCATACCATACATTTCATCTATCATAATCATGATTTATGGAATATTCACTGTCTATACATAATCAATTAAACCTAAAATAATCAAAAAACATGATTCATGAGAGAATAAAATAGGTATAAGACAGGGAATTTCCATATACACATATGTATGGAAAATAATTTCCAAAGTGCACAAGTCTCATTTCTAAGGATATCTTCATGGAATTTTTAAATACACTGAAATTTGAAGGAATTTTTTTTCTTAAATACTTTGAAATTTTACGAGTCTGCAGTTTCTGACGGCACTATATTTCGAGGCCCGGTGTTCCCAGAATCAATTTTAGAAGTTTTGTTCGGGTACGTCCAGTAAACGTACGTATTGGGTTTTCTATATTTTGAACCGGTGCTCGGAATTGAAATTAGAGGGCACTGATGAACTCAAATCACTAGTATTCTCTTAAGGGGACCATTACCATAGTTTCATATTATGCGGGATGAGGGTTAATATTTGGGGAATTCGAATAAAAACAAATAAAATTTGTTGTGTACAAATATTATTTAGGGAGGTTGGTTATTTCCTCCCAAGGGGAGTTATAGGTGGGTCCTACACCCACATAACCTCCCATGATAGGATATTTATGATGTGGGGCCCGCACGAGCTTAATGCCTTCACCTCCCCTTAAGCCTCCCCATTAACTCCTCTGTATTTAATTGAACAACCTCTCACTTTTGAATTTTAAAAATAACCCTTCGACTACTTCCCTCGATAATTAATTTTTCCAACCCATGATAAAATAATTATGTAATTCACTTAATTACTTAAAGTGATTTGAATTTTTTAATTACATGTGTTAATAAAATAATAGCCTCAGCAATTATTTTATTTTGGGGTACTTGTTGTGTTGAGAGATTATTTTGGGAGAGATCTTGAGAAAAGTGTACTTCTATTCAACAAAGAACGCCTCTGATGAAGAACTGATTTCTTCCTCGATGAAAAACGCTCTATGATTCAAATAATGTGAAGTCACCAATTCCACCTCTTCTTCAGGTGCACTCCGACATCGACAGAATCGACACCGTTCTTCCACGACGACTGACTACCGCGACGCTTGTCTTCCGTGACTCGACAATGTGAGACATCTTTTCGAGGTAGAGGAATTATGTTCAATTTTAATTTATTATAATTGTTCTTGTTCTATGCTGAGAAGCACATTTTGGCTTTGGCCAATTGCTACCACCCAATGTGGAGGGTGCGGGCCGAACGCACACGGCCCAACAACCCTCCGTAGTCTCTTTGTTTACGATTGAGGCGCGTTGGAAGAGGCGACGATGGGAGAAGCAGCGGCCATGCGCCAGCCGTGTGCGGAAGAATTGTGGCCCACAACCGCAGGCCGCTCTGCCATAGGAGAACCAGTCGGTCAATGTTGGCTGGTCCAAAGGAAGATCGATGAACTACAATGGGTGTCGTGTTGTAGAAGACCGCAGCTTACATTCTGCGGGCCGCTTTGGCGGAAAACCAGTCGGATCGTCGTTCGGCTGGCTGAAGAAGTTGGGGCACCCAAAGGTTCCCCACAGCTGGACCATGGCTCACCCGATCAGGCCACTTACGCGAGGATGGTCATCCGACTTCGGCTGGCCGGTTGGGAGGGCGGTGCCGCTTGTCGTCTTCGGTTTGGGAATGCGGGCCCCCCTCCCCCTCGGACCGCTCAGCCCTCCGGGCCGCGCAGCGCCGTGCTGGGCTGGGCCGTACCCTCTCGGGCTAGACTGTGCGATTCACCTGGCCGGTCTGACCCTCTGCCTGGTCGGACCCACCAAAACCGGGTTGACCTGACCTGTTGGCTCACTGGGCTTAACGGGCCGAGCCCGTTTCTAATGAAATGAGAATATCATGAAGATTGTGCGTCTGATCGACGCGCCATATACAGCATTGGGATCATTTCAATTAGCATGTCCTTTTGCGATTCTCTACGTCAGTTTTGGACAACTTTTGAAAACGGACGGGTTTGGAATGAACATATTTCCAACCGGGCCCCTGGAACAGAAAAGCCTATATCTTTTAGACCGGGCATCCGATTGACATGCCTTCCAACACGTCGGGTTCATTTTGATGAGACATAACATTGGGATACATCAACTATGGACCTCATGAAACTTTATGTATCAATCCCTTGGATCGAGTAGAGGACCCTCCCAGAATCGAGCGTGATGTGTGTGGGAACTCTAGAGATGGCTGCGACTGCAAAGACTACCGTACTAGAATCCTCTGTGTGTTCGACGATGATGACTACCATACTGGAATACTCTGTTGGTTCGACGACGACGAAAACTATACTGGAATCCTCTATGGGTTAGATGGTGATGACTACTGTACTTATATCCTAAGTGGGTATGACAGTTGACTTCTGTTCTAGTATCCTATGTGGGATCCATAGAGCAGCTGGTTTAGTATCCTACGTGGGTCCGACAGCATAGCTGGTCTAATATCCTACATGGGTCCGACAGCTTAGATGAATCAGTGACTACATCTGATCATCTTTATCACATTACGAATGATGTATATCTGTGTGAGTTGAGCCTTGACATTAAATCAGTACCATCAGTGTGATTGAATTCCCTCATATGTGGACTGAGATGTTCTTGGGCTCTAGAGTTAGAGCCAAACTAGAATTTATGACTTATGTATATGTATGGGAATATACCTAAGTAGTGTTGGATGATACTTCGTGATTGTATCTTTTCTTTTTGGTTTATTCTTCGTGGATTATGGGAGACCTTCGAAGGTATCAAGGTCCCTACTGAGTATCGTTATTCACACCCCTACACGGGAAATACCCTCATTTCGTTGTTTTGGATGCAGACGACAGACAGCGTTGACGAACCCGAGATAGATCCAGGACCAGACCGTACCCAGAGGTTGACCACACGGCGAGACGGCACATGGAGAAGACTGGTAGACGTGGAGTGCTGAGGTGGACTTCATTACCTACCCTTCAGGTAGTATACTCGGCGGAACTTCTAGGAGCATCCCTTGTAACGACCCAATGTATGTCAATAGAAAATTCCCTTCTTATATTTATGTCATAAAAACACAAAATAATGAACTACTATGTGATAAGTGACCTTAAAACATAAATTTGTCACCCCTATGTTTGGAAATTTAAAAATACGACATACACGGTTGTGTTCAAGATTGTTTTTTGAATCTAATGAAACAAAAATAATTTTTGGTGAATAGCAACCTACCCTTCTGAATACTAACCTACCCTTATGAATAGTAATACGGCCCTTATGAATATTAAATAATAGTAACATTACCGTTTAATAATAAAATAAAATTTAGACATCATAGAATGTGATAATTTGACCTCAGTAATCGTTTTTGGTATTTTATTAGTCAAAATAATTAATTACAAATAACTAATTAGTTTAAAAGAATATTTATTTCCTTGAAATGTATTAATAATGTATTGAATCAATTTCTTAAAGTTTTTAGATAATTTTATAAGACCCTACGTAATTTTTCAAAGAACTACAATATCAGTTTTAATTTTAAAAACTGTTTTTTAAGTAAATTATGATTTTAATTTAACATTAAATTAATAATATTTAGAAAATTATTTTTGAAAAAATGGATATCATTTTTAGATTCTACATGTAAAAAAATGTTATGTGTAAATGTTTTGGTTTATTCTGAAATACTTCAACTTTCGGGTGAATAGTAAAAAAAATACAATTTTTCGCATAATCGGTATATACTAAATTGCATCATTAATTATGTAATGATGTCATAAAAATTCTAGAGAATTATTTTCAGCCAAATTATTTTAAATTTCATAAATATTTCCTTGAAATACAATAAATCCAATTCTCAAAACTAAAAAGAACTTTCCAAAGCCTAATGTCAGAATGTGATTTCTTAAAGTGTCTTTTTCTCTTTCTTTCACATTACATTTAATAAATTAATTAATTCGAATTATAAAGAATATTGAAAGCCTAAAATGAATTATATTATATTTATATATGATTTAGGATGTCAAAAAACTACTATTACTTGTCTAACTCTTGATATATTATTTTATTTAATATTTTATGCCAAAAAGACCTCCCTCCTCATGTATAAATAAGCCCTCCCCCTCCACTTGCCAAACCACACCTCTCAAGCATCAGTAATTGTCTAATTGCTTCCCAATCATCACCCCTAGCCCCTTCACTGCGTCCAAGAGCTTCTGGTCTCATCCAAAGACCAAGCATAAGACCTTAAGGAGGTTCTCAAGTGAAGTATTCAAGTGGTAATTTCCCTCCCTCTTCTCCTTTACTTTCCTTTCAAGTTCAAGTTCCTTTCTTGATATCTCCCCACCTATCATCATCCAAATTGTTTTGTAACTCTATAATTATATATATAATGTAATCTTATTATTCTAATGTTATATTATATCACCCCACACCCTTTCCCTCTTCCTTTTATTTTATTAAAGAGAACGTTGTTCGTGGGGTGTTAATTTATATCCTTCAAAAACAACAAGCTCTCTTCTTGCATTTCTACCTTCAGATCTGGTCATGAAACCATTTTCATGGTTGAACCAGAATATGTTATATGTATTATGTTCTATTTTTAGTTCTTCAAATAACCTATTGCCATATTACTAAGTGATATGTTAAAACAAGTTCGTTGTGATCCAAAAACCGCCCAAATTTACCCAAATAACCATCATTAAAATCTTATCTAATGATTCGTCCACATGGATCTAATATAACTAATTATAAAATAATTAAAGCTTTTTTAATATCACATATAACATGTAATGGATGTTCTAGATGAATACCCATGATCTACCCAAACATCAATTTAAGAATACAAGTGGACCGCCCAAGAAAACCATAAAAACGAACATCCCCGAAAAATGTTTTTAAACTCCATATGTCATCCAAATGTACATAATATGAAATAATGAGACCATAATGAACACTATTAATGTATAAAAGGTTCTTTAATTTCTAATTAATGGATAAATGTCATTATACAGTACATTAAAGAGATGGAGGCATTCAGGTACTAGGTAAGGGGAAATCTCGAACCTAAATTTCTTCATTCGGGTTCTCCCTCTTTCACTACATTTTTTATATGGTTACTCCTCAAAGATCATTTTTCTTCATTTACATTACTTTTTGGGATATACATGTTTGTAACTGGTTTTTATGTCCAACAAAATGTTTTCCAAGAGAACTCTTCTTTTAAGAACATTCATTTTACTTCTCACTCAAAGTGGACGGTTCTTGTAACATGTGGGTTATTCCCTCTTTCTTTTGGGAACATAGAGCTTATAAAGGTGTTATTATGAGATGAGACCCATTAATTTTCATGGGTTAAATATGTTGATTTATGTTAAATGTTCATTGTGGAAATCATGATAAATGATAATGTAATGATGTGACGGGTGAGCCCGTAATTATATAACGCAATATGAATGTTTAAATGTGACAGGTGCGCCCGGAATTATATTGCGCTCTAATTGATTTGGTAAATTGATGAATCTCATGAGTAAATGTGATATTATTTATGAACAGGATGCTAGCTTGGTTCACAAATATGTTTGGTAGTTAACCACTAAGACATGATGATTCATTTTTATGCATTGCCACATTTCAAGTCTATTATTTATGCTCCTATCATGTTCATGATCTTCTTCTTATGTCATGATTATGCTCACCCCATGAGATATTGTTCTTATCTATCCACTTACTGGGCTTCTAGATCACCCTTTTTGATGAATATCCTCAGGTGGCTATATGTACTATAGAGAGGACAAGTGCCACTAAGAAGATTGTGAAGAAGAAATTAAATAAATGTTTATGGTTGATGTTTTATTTTTTATGTGTTGTCCTAGATTTCCCAAGATACTAAACCTTTGGATCCTCCATTTGTAATACTATTATGTTGTTTATCTTTGAAATGATGTATTATTAATGTAATAAAAAAACCAAGTTTCTATAGTTGCTATCAGTGGAAAGGTTTAGTTAATTTGGGAATTAGGATTAGTAAACCCTAGAAAAAACCTCTAGCATGAGAATAAGTACAAATATGTACACAAGAATATTTACATAGGGATCCCATATGTTATGTTTTTTGTATAATTATTTAAATGAATAATTTATTCATGACTTTTTTACTTATGTTTTGTTCTAACCTTTTCTATTTTAGAAAATGGTGGGAACCAGGAGAAATCAGGCCAACAACTCATTCGAGGGCCAATGCAACAATTGCGCGAACGACATCCCCAATGATTTTAGAGGTGGAGTTCAAAACTTCAAGGTGATGCTTACCCAATTATCTCCGGTTATGAATAATAACCATAATAATGGGGAACTTCCTCCTTCACCAAAGAGGGAGCAACTTGCTATCAAATTTTTTTATGAGGCAACAACCACTGACGTTTTGTGGATCTTCCGATCCACAAGTTGTGGAATAGTGGGTCAAATCCATGGAGAAGATCTTTTCTGTTCTTCACTGTTCCGAGACAGAGAAGGTGACTCTAGTCGTTTATCGTCTAGATACAGAAGCTGATCAATGGTGGGATTTGATTAATAACCCCATGCCAAGGGAGGAAATTGAAGAGATGGAATGGGAAGACTTTCAGATAATGTTTCATAATAATAATTTCCCACGAAATCTTCTCATGAAGATGGAGAGAGAATTCATAGAGCTCAAGAAAAAGTAGGAGAATCTTTCACAACCTATGAAGCAAATTTCACAGGGCTCGCAAGGTATTCTTCGGGTTTTGTTTTCAACAATGATAGAAAAATTGATCGATTCTTTAGTGGAATAAACCACATCTTCGAAAGGCTCTTGCAATTCGAGACTTTGGGAGTGGTGAATAAGTTCTTCGGTGTTCTCTCAAAGTGGATATGGAGTTTGGAGAATGGTCACATGGCTATGGTGATAAGAAAAGAAAGATGGAGTTTCATGATGGTGGATCTAGTGACAAAATTGGGAAGAAAAATCAACGACCCACATGCCAAAAATGTGGGAAGTTGCATCATGGTAAATGCCTCAAAGGTATGGGTAAATGCTTTAATTATGGGAAAGAAGGACACCAAGCTCAAGATTGTCGAAAACACATGAAAATGAAGGATAATGTGGCCGATGAAATGAGAGAACCACTCGTGGTTCAATGCTACAACTGTAGGGAGCTAGGGCACTATTCAAACCAGTGCACTAAACCTTGACCTCTCGAGGGTAATCACCACCAACAACCACCAATGACAAAGGAACAAGGGAAGGCTTATTCCATCACTACTATGGAGGTGGAACATGAAAATTATGGCATAAAATGTACACATCCTATTCACTCAAGAATTGAAAAAGTCTTCCTTGATTTTGTTCTACGCATTCCTTTATATCTTGAAAGTTTGCTAGAACTATAGAATCGATGCCCCAAAACCCTGAAGTAGAGATATCTGTAAAAACACCAAGTGGTGCAATCATTGAAACCAATGTGTTTGAATTTTCTCCTATTGGCGTATGTCTGAATATTCTTCCGGAAAATCTCATAATACTTCCCTTGGTGGAATTCGACGCTATAATGGGAATGGATTGGATCTCGTTATATAGAGCACATATCAACTGTCGATAAAAGAAAATATATTTTCATATTACAAACAATCCCATACTCCTCTACAAATGCAAGGAAGATCATGAATATCCTTTGAAAAACCCTTCAATGGTGTGGGTGTTGATTCCCTATGAAGAAGCATACCTCGCCCAAATGGTTGAGCCAAAGGAAAGTGCCATCCTTGAGGAAATGTCCATCGTGAGGAAATACAGTGATGTATTTCCCGAAGAGTTACCCAAAATTCCCCCGTATCGTGAGGTAGAGTTCTCAATTGAACTCATACCGGGAGATACTCCTATCTTAATGTTCCCCTATAGGATGGCTCCTGTTGAACTAGAGGAGTTAAAGAAGCAGATGCAAGAGAATTTAGACAAAGGGTTCATATTCCCTAGTGAATCACATTTGGGAGCACCAGTGCTCTTTGTGAAGAAGATGGATGGAACCATGCAGCTGTGTATCAATTATCAGGAACTCAACAAGATCACCATAAAGAACAAGTATACTCTACCAAGGATTGATGACTTGTTCGATCAGTTAAGAGGAGATCAATACTTCTCAAAGGTGGATCTTTGTTCTGGATATCATCTGGTAAAGGTGATGATGGAAGATATTCATAAGACTCCCTTCCGTACAAGTTATAGGCACTATGAGTTTTTGGTGATTCCCTTCGGACATACTAATGCCCCTGCAATCTTCATGGATTTGATGAATACGGTCTTTAGACATTACCTCGAAAAATCTGTGGTAATGTTTATCGATGATATTCTCATCTACTCCAAGAGTAAGGAGGAACATGAAGAACATCTATGACTTGTGTTTGTGACATTGAGAAAGGAGAAGATGTACACAATGTTTAACAAGTGTGACTTTTGGATGAATCAAGTCACATATGTGGGACATGTGATCACAAGTGAGGGAATTTATGTGGACCCTTCAAAGAAAAAGGCGATTGAGGAATGGCCCAGGCCCTATAGTGTCACAGAAATTCATAGTTTTCTAGGATTAGATGTGTACTACTGACGTTCTGTGAGAAACTTCTCACGATTTTCAAGCCCACTAACTATGTTAACAAGAAAACGTGTAAAGTATGTATGGACGGAAGAATGTGAGGGAGGCTTCAAGGAGCTAAAGAGAAGGATGATCACTGCACCTGTACTCACACTACAGAAAAGTGGAGAATGTTTTGTGATATACAGTGATGCATCAAAGAATGTCTTGAGTTGTGTACTAATGCAAAATGATAATGTGATAGCCTATGCCTCATGACAGTTGCAGATCCATGAGAAAAACTACCTGACGCATGATCTAGAGCTGGCAGCCGTGATTTTTTCCTTGAAAATATGACAGCACTACCTTTATTGAGAGAAGTGTGACATATACATTGACCACAAGAGCCTACAATATATACTCACACAAAAGGAGCTCAACATGCGTCAAAGGATATGGTTAGAGCTAATAAAGTATTACGATTTCTCTATTCACTATTATCCTGGAAAGGCAAACAAGGTAGATGATGCTCTAAGTAGAAAAGAACCTGCTACTCTATCCATGTTGAGGATTGCGAAAGACCCTATCTTCTTGGATATGCAATGAATGGATTTGGAAATCATAAGGGAAGGGGATACATCCTACCTTGCCCAATTTATTGCGCAACTATCAATCCATGAAAATATTAAGGAAGCACAAAGGGATGATGTGGTGATACAAAAGAGGGTGAATGCAGTAATGGAAGGGAAGCTGAATGAGTTCCATATCGACGATGATGGTGTGATTCGGTTTGGAATGCGGCTTTGTGTGCCTTCATCACCCGGGATAAAGATGGAGAAATTGGATAATGCACATAGCTCAACTTTCTCTATCCATCCTGGAAGTACCAAGATGTATCGTGATCTCCGAGAACACTTCTGGTGGGATAACATGTAGAAAGACATTATAGAATATATATCCAGTTGCTTGGTATGTCAGCAAGTTAAAGCTGAGCGGGAAAAGTCCAATGGTATGATGCAACCATTGCCTATACCCATGTAGAAATGGGAAAATGTTACTATGGACTTTGTCACGGGTCTCCCGAAGACTTCAAAGGGAAATAATGCGATATGGGTTGTAGTTGATCGACTCACCAAGGCTGCCCATTTTATCGCTATTCGGTAAGACCTCTCACTTGAACAACTTGCAAGGATATATGGGAAGAATGTAGTGAGATTGCATGGTGTTCCACTCTCGATTGTCTGTGACCGTGATCCATGGTTCACATCTAAATTCTAGAGGAGCCTTCAACATGATTTGAGTACTGAATTAAATTTCAGCACGGCCTATCACCCCCAAACTGATGGCCAGTCTGAAAGGACTATTCAGAATCTTGATGATATGCTAAGAGCCTGCTCTCTTGAATTCAAAGGTGGTTGGGATCAACAACTCCCATTTGTTGAGTTCTCATAAAACAATAACTTCCACTCTAGTATTAAGATGGCTCCGTATGAATCTCTTTATTGGATGCGATGTAGAACTCCAACCTGTTGGGATGAAGTTGGAGAATGAAAGCTACATGGTCCCGATCTTGTTCAAGAGATGACAGAGAAGGTTCAAGTCATCCAGAAACACATCAATGCTGCTCAAAATTGGCAGAAGAGCTTTTCTGACAACCATTGAAGGGACTTGGAGTTCGACGTTGGAGATAAAGACTTCCTTCGAATATATCCATGGAAGAGAGTCATGAGATTCAGGAAGAAAGGGAAGCTAAGCCCAAGGTACATTGGCCCCGTTTGACATCCTTGACCGTATAAGAGTCGTGGCCTATCTTCTGGCACTTCCACAAAATATGGCTAAAGTTCATGATGTTTTTCATGTATCATTACTGAGGAAGTATATACCAGACCCCTCACATGTACTAAACTCAGAGGTGGTACAGCTGGAAGATGAACTCTCCTATGAGGAGAAGCCGGGTAACAATTTCGGACAGAAGTAATAAGGTTTTACGCAACAAGAAAACCCTCCTTGTCAAAGTGTTGTGGAGGAACCATAACTTTGAGGAAGCAACTTGGGAACCAGAAGAGGCAATGAAAGAGAAGTACCATCACCTTTTTGTGTAAAGTGAAATTTCTCGGGCGAAATTTCGTAAGGGGGGAAGAATGTAACGACCCAATGTATGTTAATGAAAAATTCCCTTCTTATATTTATGTCCTAAAAACACAAAATAATGAACTACTAAGTGATAAGTGGCCTTTAAACATAATTTTTTCACCCCTAAGTTTGGAATTTTAAAAATCAAACATACACAGTAGTGTTCAAGATAGTTTTTGTAGTCTAATGAAAAAATAATAATTTTTGGTGAATAGTAACCTACCCTTATGAATAGTAACCTACCCTTATGAATAGTAATATGACCCTTATGAATAGTACATAAGAGTAACATTGCCTTTGAATAATAAAATAATATTTAAACATCATAGAAAGTGGTAATTTGATCTTAGTAAACGTTTTTCGTATTTTATAAGTCAAAATAATTAATTATATTTAATTAATTAATTTAAAAGAATTTTTTTCCCTGAAATGTATTCATAAATTATTTAATCAATGTCTAATAGTTTTTAATAATTTTATAAGACCTTACGTAATTTCTAAATGAACTAAAAAATCAATTTTAATTTTAAAAACTGTTTTTAAGTAAATTATGATTTTAATTAAACATTAAATTAATAATATATAGAGAATTATTTTTGAAAAATGGACATCATTTTTGGATTCTACACGTTGAAAAATGGTAGAGGTAAATTTTCGGGATTATTCTGAAATCCTTCTATTTTCGGGTGAAGAGTAAAAAAATACAGTTTTTCGCATAATCGGTATATACTAAATTGCATCATTAATGATGTAATGATGACATAAAAAATCTAGAGCATTAGTTTCGGCCAAATTATTTTATATTTCATAAATATTTCCTTGAAATACAATAAATCCAATTCTCAAACATAAAAATAACTTTCCAAAGCCTAAAGTCAAAGGATGATTTCTTAAAGTCTCTTTTTCTCTTTCTTTTATTTTACTTTTAATAAATTAATGAATTCTAATTATAAAGATAATTTAATGCCTAAAATAAATTATATTATATTGATATATGATTTAAGATGTCCAAAAACTACTATTACTAGTCTAACTCTTGATATTTTATTTTATTTATTATTTTATGTCAAAAACACCTCCATCCTCATGTATAAATAATCCCTCACCCTCCTCTTGCCAAACCACACCTCTCAAGATTCAATAATTGGCTATGCTCTGCCCAATAATCTCCCTTAGACCCTTCCCCACGTACAGGAGCATCTGGTATCATCAAAAGTCCATGCTTAGGCCCTTTAGGAGGTTCTCAAGTGAAGGATTCAAGAGGTAATTTCGCTCCCCCTTCTCCTTTAATTTCCTTTCAAGTTAAAGTTCCTTTCTTGATATCTCCCCACCTATCTTCATCCAAATTGTATTGTAACTCCATAATTATAAATATACTGTAATCTTATGATTCTAATGGAATATTATTTCACCCCATACCCTTTCCCTCTTCCTTTTATTTTATTAAAGATAACGTTGTTCATGTGGTGCTAATTTATCACCATCAAAAACAACATGCTATCTTCTTCCATTTCTACCTTCAAATCTGGTCATGAAACCATTTTTATGGTTGAAATAGAATATTTTATATGTATTATGTTCTATTTTAATTTCTGTAAATAACCTATGGCCATATTACTATGTAATATGTTAAAACAAGTTCGTTGTGATCCAAAACCCCCCCAAATTTACCCAAAAGACCATTATTAAAATCTTATCTAATGATTCGTCCACATGGATCTAATATAACTAATTATAAAATCATTCAAGATTCTGTAATATAATAAATAAAATGTAATATCAGTTTTGGATGTTTACCCATGATCTACCCAAACATAAATTTAAGATTACATGTGGACCGCTCAAGAAAACCATAAAAATGAACATCACCGAACAACGTTTTTAAACTATATAAGTCATCCAAAGGTATATCATATGACATAATGAAACCATAATGAATACTATAAATTTATAAGAGGTTATGGAATTTCTAATTAATGGATTTAATGTCATTATACAGGAAATTAAAGAGAAAGAGGCATTTGGGTACAAGGTGAGGGGAAATCTCGAACCCAATTTTCTTCCTTCGGGTTCTCCCTCTATCACTCCATTTTATGATATGGTTACTCCTCAAAGATAATTTATTCATCATTTTATTTACTTTTATGGGATATAAATATTTGTCACTAGTTTTTATGTCCAATAGAATGTTTTCCAAATGAACTCTTCTTTTAAGAACGTTCCTTTTACTTCTCACTCAAAGTGGACGGTTCTTGTAACATGTGGGGTTTTCCCTCTTTATTTTAGGAACCCAAAGCTTATGAAGGTGTTATTATGAGATGAAACCCATTAATTTTCATGGGTTAATTATGTTGATTTATGTTATATGTTCATTTTGGAATGAATGATAAATTATAATGTTATGATGTGACGGGTGCGCCCGGAATTATATAGCGCAATATGAATGTTTAAATGTGACTGTTGCGCCCAGAATTATTTAATCCTCCAATGCATTGGGTAATGTGATGAATCTCATGAGTAAATGTGAAATTATGTGTGAAAAAGATTCTAAATTGGTTCAAAAATATGTGTGGAAGTTAACCACTAATACATGATGTTTCATATTTATGCATTGCCACATTTCAAGTCTATTATTAATGCTCCTCTCATGTTCATGATCTTCTTCCTATGTCATGATTATGCTCACCACATGCTATATTGTTCTTATATATCCTCTTACTGAGTTTCTAGATCACCCATTTTTATGTATATCCTCAGGTTTCTACATGTAATAAGGAGAGGACAAGTGCCACTAAGAATCTTGTGAAGAAGAAATTAAATAAATGTTTATGGTTGATGTTGTATTTGTTATGTGTGGTCCTAGTTTTCCCAAGACACTAAACCTTTGGATCCTCCATGTGTAATACTATTATGTTGTTTATCTTTGAAATGATGTAATAGTAATGTATGAAAAAAAACGGGGTTTCTATATACCTTTTTAGTTATTGTCCCTTTTTCAGTTTCACTTGCATTATATGGTACCTGTACTTTACTGTTGGGCTTGTATTTCTGGACCCTTTACTTTCAGCACTACATTTTGTATACAGTTTTCACTTAGAGCTTTTCTTCCAACTTACTCTGTTCGAGTTTTTGTTACTACTATAAAGGCAATACCTTTCCATCGTAAGGATTTTTACTCCTTTGGTGCTAGTCGCCAGCCCCTGGCCTATAGAAAGAGGGCTTGGGGTTAGTCACAACACGGTCCCTTGGGGACAGGTCGTGACAGAATGGGTTCTATCTCCAAACTATCATTGTATTAATATTTTACTCCAATGGCTATTATAGTAGACATATTCCATTATAAATTTTGGTTTACTCCCCACTATAGTCATCTTTATTTCATGAGATATCACAAATTACAAAATTCATTAGTGAGACATATAGGTCCCACAAGTTATATAATTAAAATAATAGATAAGTTTTATAAAAGATCAAAAGTAATTCATCATATCAAAACCCCAAAAAATATGTCATTTTAGAAACATATTATCATAGAATACACTAATGAAAAGAAAAAATATACATAAATAGTTCATCATTTCATAGTATCATAACACATTAAATAAACCATGATTCATTAAAATATTTTCTACATAAATATAATCCATAAGGATAAAAAATGATGTTGTCATTGGATCATATATACCTAAAATTATATTTTAAATCACAAGTTCTTTAACTTGATGAATGTAAATACCATTCAAATGTCCATAAAACATTCTTCATTAAAATAACCATTCGATTTTTAAAAACACATATTAAAAAAATTAAATTACAAATGAAAAACGTTTCCATTAAAATAACCGTGTTATATTTCAATATAATAGTCATGAAAGACATTTTAATTTATTTATATATTATCATTTCATGTTGTTTATGTTAAAAACGAGTAATGTGATTTACTTTTAGAATCATAATAAAGTACCTCGTTTTGAAAAGGTAAAAAACACTCAATTTACCCCATTTTTTAAGAAGTAAAAAACATGTATCAAAATTTAAATAATCATGTTAGAAATGTAAATACCTTCCAAAAGTAATTTTTATAAAACTTTGATACCAAAGAAAAATTAATTTTTACTGAATATATAAATTACGTATATTTTTTTAAAAAAATATACTTTTTGTGTCATTATTATAAATGGCTAGGTGAGTTAATATAAAACCGATATTTTCATGAAATAACTCGGGTAGAATACATTTCATATTTTTCATCATAAATATTTAAAATTATTTCACCATTATAGCATAGTCAAAAAATAATCCCGGTAGAAAATAAATTTTAACATAAAAACCTTACCACTTTGGAAACATTTGAATCATAATTTGAATGAAATAATTAACCTCGTGTATTTATATGCAAATAATATTAATTATATGAATCAAAATATAATTTCAACTGAAATATATACACCACAAAAAATGAAATAGGTGGTGAATATGGAATGTATCCCAGATGAATAAAAGTGAAATGAAAATCAATTTCCTTGGTTATGATTTTCTTTATATGCCAAAGAACATACTATATAATAAATATAAATTTTTTTTCATAATTATTGTTTCCATACTCATTTATATTAAACCAAATATGTTATACTTTTAACATTTTATCACCCATTTGATAACATTACTTTATCAAAAATTACTATTTCAAATGTTATCTACTTTGTTTTTCATGTATGTTCTAGTTCTATATTTTGGGTACATATATTTTGATAATTGATCCATATGATAAAAAATTTATATCTTGATATAAATATCACAAATATATATATTATAATTTTTTTAGAAATTCCTATTGTTATGTATAAAAAAATCCAAAACAAAATTCATCAAGATGACATTAAATTCATACAAAAAATGATGTTTTAATTTTAGGAAGGATGAAATGAAAGAAAGATACATATTAATAAAACATTACATTAAAATTTTATATCCTATGCATTATTTATATTCATTATATTCTTCCTCAATTACATCTATATAAAATATAAATGAAAAATTAATCACATCGCTTAGTGGTGGTGGTAATCTAGGCGAACACATGAAGAACATTATTTTTTCCCAGAAATATTGAATGTGGAGTATGAATTGGTGATATTATAATTTCTGATGTATAATTTTATCCAAAATTTAATATATAATCATTACATCTGTCATAATAAAAATACATAATAGATGATCAGGAAAAATTAATTAAATCATTACATGGAGACAGTATGTTGTACATACACACGACTGATTCATTTATATAAATATTGAATGTAATTAGAGTGTATATTGACGATTTAAAAAATAAAATAAAATTTTAGAGTATTTAGAAGATTTAATTTAGGATTTTTTTTAAAATTATTTATCGAATGGAGTTCAAAAACAGTAGAAATGTAATGGACCAATTAAGGTGATTACCTATTTATTGAAATGACTCATTTAGAATATCTCAATGGGATCTGGTATTGCTTTTTTATGAAGAGAAATAATACAAAATATGTATAGAAATTTTGAGGATAAATTTTTGATGATTTTGGTTTATCGAAATAGATAAATATGGTTTAATGAAGTGATGAAGAAGCTGGTCATTTATAATTGATGAGATATGAATATTTGAAATTTATCAAAAGATTAAATTATTATAAAATTATTCTCAAGAAAAACACGTCAAAATGAAAAACGATTCAAATATAAGTTAGTATTGGGTTTTACAACCATATAAAAAGAGATGTTAGATATTTTTTTGGGTCATTTTAATCATTATATTATTAATTGACCATTACTTAAGAAATTTTAAATTTTTATTATGGTAAAAAAAATTAAATTAATGGATGTAACTATCACTTATAATGTTATAATTTAACAATAATTTTCCATGTTACTACATTATTTACCATGCTGTATACACTTTTTCTTATTTAAATATTATTTTTGTTTTTAAAATTATTTTAGGAAATATTTTTTCTATTATTTATCATTATTTTCAATTATGACATAACTGATTCAATTTGACATAACTCATTTAATTTGACATAGCTTATACAAACGAAGATATTGAATTATAAATTAATATTTTAGAATATCAATAATATGCATTTATTTGTATAAAAATTATGTACCATTATCATTTACTCAAATGATATCACTTTTAATTTTTTTAAAATAATTTATTTTATTTTTCAATTATTTGAATAAATATTGTTTTTGTGTTATGTAATCAATTAAATTAATTATATAATAACTAAAAAATAATAAATAAATCATCATATGATAATATAATTTCATTATAAAATAAAATATTTCAAATATCCCTTCAAAAATAGTTTTTCCCTACATGAAAAAATGATATATAAAACTATAAGAGTTACATTGTGTAATTTCCTTTTATTTTGATAATATATAACTCATTTAATGGGATATATGTCCATTAATCAATTCAATTTTGGGGATAAGGTTATAAGGGTGTAATTTCGTTCTTCCTACAATAATTATGATGAAGAATTATGACCATATCACTTAGCTTTAACTTATATTTATTCAATTTAATATTTACGATATTGGTAAATATTAACACGGTTAATATTAATATTGATGAAAAATAAAAATTTATAGTTTAAAAAAAATTATTCCTTTTTATAAATATGTAATATATTTTATTAAATTTTGAACATTTATATTGTAGAAATTAATTTTCAAATAAATGTGCATAATGTGCGGAAACCCACATTAAAAAATTGATTATAAGAATAAAACAATAATAATTAATTTCTCATGCCAAGAAGAATATTAGACAATTATTTTTTTTAATAAATTTATAATATATAAATATAATTAAAAAATTTCACCAATAGTTATCAATTTAATTTATTATGATAAAAACACATTGAACATATATATACTTTTTATAGAAAAATTCCATTTTACCGATAATAATTTGTTTATACTTTATTAAAACATAATAACGATTATTATGGATTTTATTAGATTATTTATAATATAATTAATTTTATTTTACATTTTTTCATTTATAAAAAAGGAACATTATATATATAGTTTTCAATAAATTCATTATTCCTTAATATTTAATATATAATTAATATTTTCAAAAAATGCAAAGAAAATCATCCTTAGAAAATTTTAATATGACGATTAGAAAAAGAAAGTAAATTTGAAAAAATAAATTCTAGATGTTCTAAAAAATAATTTCTATAATACAATAGTCGATGATAATAAAATGTTATTTATATATGGGGGTTCATTTTTACATAATGTTACTTGTAACAGAAGATATCAATAATGTAAAATTATTTAAACAAGATTTTATTAAAAAATAACATGGTGCCAGATTATCCCCTCCTAATATATTTCATTCTAAAAATTATAATATTTTCTGGTTAATACAATAAAAATATTTAAAATTTCAATAGTCGAATAATCATCAACATTATAAGGGATTATAAAATTCACATTAATTGGATGTTATGGGATGTATAAAGGGCATAAAAAACTTGGCTTTCAAATAGGATAACTTCAGTGTGAAATGAAATTATAGATGTGATGTGAAAGAATATTCACAAGGATTAATATAAATAGAATTAGTATGTGTTCAATAAAAAAATTGCAACTACAAAACCACGAATCACAGAGGGATTAAAAGGCCATCAATAAATCAAAATTAAATGTAATTAAATAAAATTTTCTATCAATATACATTACCTATAGTTGAGGAATTCTATTACCATCTAGACTAATGAAATATAAAATTATACATACATGAATAAAATAATTAAAACTATTAATCATTTTCAACCACAATCCAATAATTTTATCAAAATAATGAGTATTTGAGATGATTTTTTATGACCTAATCACTAAAATCAAATACTATTTTATAAAAAATTTTATAAATATATTATTCCATTAAGTTGGAATTAACCAAAACCAAATTTTGTAATCACAATATAACTCTCTAAATGAATAAATCACTATATGAATAATATGAAATTTATCTAAAAACCCTAATTACTTCAATAAGTTTATAATTAAAAAAATTTAATCTTAATTGATATATCATTTACATTGTCATTCATATTAAATACAATTATTTACCTTATCACTCAATAACCATTCATGGTAAATCACTTCTTAAAACAAGGGGTTTCCTATACCTGAACTGAATGATACATATCCTATATTTCATTAATATACATAAAAATTTACAATATAATAATGTAACATAGTTTACTTCCCCAACATATCATGACTAATATTTAGATTCTAAACATAATTTAAATCCATAAAATGACAATAAACATCTCTGAAATTGTCACCCTACTAATAAATCACTTTTCAAACTTCCAGATTATCTATATTTCACTATCTTGTAGTCAAAATTTACTTATCAAAAAATTATATATCATCCCCTCAGGTATTTAAACCTTAACATAGTATCGAAATAATATGATATAAAATATAAAACGGGGATTCCAATTTCTTTAAAGTTTCAATCAATTGTCAACAAATAAACTTTTGGTGGTATCAATTACATTTATTTTACAATCACATGAAAACATATATGCTTCCAAATATTACAAATTTATAACATCATAAATATCATTAAATCTATTTAATTTTATTCGATATATCAAATAATGTCATACATTTCATCAATGATGACCTGATTCACTTTTTTTAATCAGAATTTTATTTGAAGGATATAAATGTTGCTAATTTAAATCCTCTCTTTATCCAAAAAAATCATTCAAATATTATCATCAGACACATATTATGGTTTTTCTTTCCCTTATTCATGTGATCTATTAAAACACCTACAATGTAATAAATAATTATTCTTGGTTATTTGAATCATTTAAAAAATGGTTTTAAATCATTAAATAAAAACTATCATGGAAAAATCCATATATGTTTCATGATTTTATAAATATAATATCATTATTATTACACTTATATATCACATTTATTTAATCCAAAAAAATAAACTCATCAATCATAACTCACACATCCTAAAATATTAACTTGGTTTCATACTATTACCCCTAATAACTTTTCCAATAAATAATGATGTATTAATCATGTTTTATGATTCATGAATATCAATTTAATCATTTTTATTACTTTTATCATATAAAATACTGAAAAACAACTGATAAATTTTCATTCATATTTAGTAACCTCGTCCATCAGCATCCTTAAATATATAACTAGTACAACCATTCTTATTCTCTTACATATATTTCCTCTTATAAAATTTATTCTCATGATTCCATACTTTGTACATTTGAAACATTAAACTATCAATGATACCACAGATGAACAATATTCACTTCCATTTCATTAAATGATATTTAATTTTCCTTAGTTATTATATACACTGAGTCCCTATTTTCCACAAAACAAAAGTCTCCATATTACTCAATAAAATTCATTTGAGTGATTTATATAACAATATTGTCATTTTGGAATAGTAATATTCTTTACAACATTGTATTTATAAAAATATGTATTCCTCATTCTAGGTATATTAGGAAACAACCAAATGATTATATTTATAATCATATTATTATATAGCTGATTAAGAATAATCACAAGGGTTCATATTTGATATATTATTCAATTATTATATCTTGAGTAAAGTAATTCCATTTACCCTCACAGTAACTGTAACCTCAATTCAATCATGTCCTTAGCAATGAAAGAAACAAAAAATCTCAATGTGATCTACAATAATTATAGTTGGAAACCAATGAACAATAAAAAAATTTCAATGGATGTCAAAATTAGGACTCAATGTTAAATAGAAACTTATGTCCAATATATTAAATTCATGTTAATCAAAAAAATTGTTATTTTATCCTATTAATATACATATATATAGGGTTCTTACAACATAATGTCATCCTAGTTTCCAATGATTTACCAAACCTTACTCGGATACCTTCTATATAGACCTGAAATATTTATACATAGATATCATATATTAATAGGAGAATATTTAATGAATAAAATAATGATACATGATAGAAATAATAATCAAAGATAATATTATAAAACTAATACATTTTAATCAATTATACCCTTTCTATAACTCATAGTCATCCATCTGAACATGCATAATCCTTTCGGATTGAGATGATTTTTTTAAACATGAAAATAAACATTGGATGATCTTATATCCACCACTTATATGAAACAATTCATCAAATAATTTACCAATGGGTCATGATCCATACACAACATGGTTAATATAAAATTATTTTCACAACACAAGGAATAATATAATTTTTTTCCTATTTAGGAAAGTATTAAATCATATAATTATATTCATTGATCAATTCCAACATTGTTCTCTATAATATTTTTTAATAATTATGAGTGAATATATACTTCATGAATTTTTGTTATGAATTTATTATGCACATTTCACAATATTAATTATGCATCAATTTTATTAATGAAAAACCAAGTCAAATAGTTCTAGATCATTTGTTAGAAAATATAACAAATGAATTTTTAGTTTCAATGAATCATAATGAACTACCTAATAATTTTACATTATCATGAAAATATTCCCATCAATTAATCTTTCCAATATATAAAAAACTAATAATTTCATGAAGGAAACCCTGAAAATAGAGGATTCACCAATATTTTATTTATTTCTTAAAAACAATGATAACATTATTTATTCTAGATGTGTTTAAATAAATGTTTAGTCAAATTATTTAATATACTAGAAAATGATGAAAATGATTCAAAAACACTCAAATATTAACCCTTTAATCAACGATAAATATAAATCTTTGAGACATAGGTGGGTCTTTTTAAGTCATTAAAAATGAAGTTTTTACAAGGGTAAAATATTATTCCATATTTGGTAATAATATTCCCATAAAAATAAATATTATAATACAAAAATTCACATATACTAAACTTATCATATAATTTAATTTATTTTGGGGTATTCAAAAAAACTAGTTGGTGTCTTCTATGTTCCAAATGAATTTTTGAATATAATAGTATATTAATAATATAAACAAGAACAATTTAATCAATGAACTCTTGTAAAATCATCTTATTAGAACCATATATACATATATTATATTATAAAACCCAAAGGGAATAAATAAAAACTCATATTAACTATATGTAGTTCAAAATTCTGTCTTTATAATGTATTCCTCATTCACATTCAACTGATGGTATTATAATCCATGATAAATATATGAGAAGTACATTTTTCAATGACACTAATCAAACTAAACATAAATATAAAGGAAGGTATACATTTTAATATCAATGATTATATTCAAAAATATATATTGAATTTAAATCCTCATGGAGCCATATTTATTTTTAACAAATAAAAAACAGCCGCACTATAGGGTGATGTCCATGGAAGAATAAAACCTTTATATATAAACTACTATTATTTATTTTGAGTTCCAATTGTATTAGTTGATCTTTTCTACAATGGGGTTTTGAAATTGGTTTAGCAACATTCACTATGTAAATATAAAATACGTGTTATAGGACATTAATAAACACTAGTAAATCATCACAAAAAATATTCATATATTCATTAACTACTCCCACATCACTATAAAAAATATTGTATTTATTTGTAAGAACGTGTTCTAGGTAATATTCAATACAATTCATAATAAATTTACAAGATTCTTGGTTTCATAACAAAGGTTTTAATTCATTTAATAAAACATTTATGTATCTATAATCTTACATGTATTGTATATCTAAAATCCAATCCATATCCAATGTATCATTAAAAATTACTAAGGTTAGTTAAATAAGGTTTATGCAAAAGGTCATTAAAATAATAAAAATTTGAATATTTCTATATTTAATTTTTCTTTTATTACATACACCTATAGATAAAAAAAAGTTATAGAGTTCTTTTATAATGTGATATACTAAATTTACATGAAAAATAATCATAAATGATTGGATGTGAAGATCCAGAGTGAAACATTGTATTTTCATAATTCGAATAAACCAGTGTGATACTGATCACCAATTAATTTGATGGCACAAGATCTCCCATAGATGTATGAAAAAAATATTTCCCCTCACCATTGTTATTTTGACCTTGATGATTTCATTCCTGATTTACCATCATTGGGATCACAATAAAATAATGTCCAAACTCATAGAAATTATATCATTGAACTGTATGTTTTTCATTTTAGTTATGATCATTTTTCTTGTAGTTAGATTCCATGTACCCAATTAACCCATATTAGAAGAGATTCCATGATTTTGTAAGGTATTCACAACATTTATTTTTAGTACAGTTATTAGAAGACAGGAAGTGGATTTTAAAACCCACAGAGATTTGTGCTGAATTCATCCACATTTTATTACATCCAGACCAATGAGTTTTTCATATTATAATAGAATTCATGATCATTTGAAAACATTATATCTACCCTATTATAATATCTAATATATTTCACATTACATTTATACTTATGGTAATCCAATTTCTTTCAATTCAATTCAATTAATACTGATTATAATCAACTTGTTTTAAAATAATTACCCTAAATATAATTTGGCATGTAATTTTTCAAATAGGTCATGTTTTATTCATACGTAGACACTTCGAATGCCTCCAATTTCATAAATTTAATGAATTTATGTTTGATAATATGTTGAAGATAATTATGAAAAATATTTCTCAAATAATATATTCTTAAATTGATCCCATTATTTTTTATCAATAAATTCAATTTAATTATTATTCTTTTCATTTTACATCATTGGCCTGCTTCAACTTCAAAATGGTTAATAACAAGAAATAACTTCTTATGATATGAACAACCCCTGATATCAAATATCATCTCGAAAGAATTAATCCATAAATAAGTTGTCATTGGAATTGAAAATCCATTGAATTATACATGATCATGTCGAATAAAATTATATACCATTATCAAGTTCCTCTATACAAGATCTATCTACTATCTCCAATGGATACCTCCACGATTTATAGAATATGACAACTATACCATTACAAAAATAGACTAATATATTCTAACTCCAACCTATATGGGTCACTAATTAAAAATTACAACATCATATTACTTATATCATGCATCATCCTTCCTATTACATTTATGGATAATAATTCTAAACCACACATTTTGTAGAAAAATATGACAATCTTAAAATTATATAAAATTTCAAATTAAATTTTATATTAAATATTATTATAGTTTTCTATTAAAAATATCATAAATTAAAATATAATTTAATTTATTCTTGGATAATTTATATAATTACATTTGTAAATGGTTACATAGTCTACTGTTTTGAACTAGAATTTACTGTCTAAAATTAATAAATTTATTTTAGTTTTAGAGTCGTAGATATTTGTTTCATAAATCTAACATGAAAAACCCATATATTACATAGTTGGATCATGTATTATGTATAAATGGTTCCCAAAAAATAAGACATTGATGATATAAAATGATTTAATTACAGGAAAAATTAAAAACTTTACCTAATTAACATCCATTTCCTCAAAATAATTAAAATAATTTAAAATAATTTTTATAAATGTAATGAAAAAAAGACCACAAAGGGATATAAATAGATATAAAAAAATCATCAATATATAAATTATTATAAAAACATTCTTTTTAAAAATAATCATTGGGTTCAAAAAAGAACTTTTTGTTACCGAAATGAATCACCTTCAATTCAAAAATATATACTTAAAACATTTCAAAAGATATATTAAAATAAAAATCATACCCATAATGATTTCTCTAAAAATAGAAAATCTAATTATTAATTTTTCAATAATTTAAACATTACACCCGTTAAAATATTCATATGATGTAGTTTAAAAATAAGATAATTATATTACCTTGAGAAATAATATTATTCAAATCAAACCCCAAATATTGCATATATATAACCTGTTTATTATGTTGGACATAATTTCTATATCACTATTAAATTAAATCTAATAATTGAATAACCATACAGATGGCCTTCACACCGAATGAATTGGGGGGATATCATAGGACAACTCAAACATGGTTTATCATAGAACAAATCATTATTAGTTAATAAATTAACAACTCATATATTTTTTCTAATGGATCCACCCATCATGATTTCAATTCCCCTTAATCAAAGAATGTAAAATATTTATTTCATAATTATACATAATTATTATTATTTATAAAAAAATGATTCAAATTTTATATTATTTTTTAATAAACATTATGAAATTATAAGGAAGAAAATAATAATTATGTATAATCTTTTTGACATGTAATTTTTTATTTAAAGATAATATTATTCAAAACAACATGAAGCTCTATTTATGATCTATAACTTGAAAAAACATTCCTTCCAGACATTTATAGGATAATTCACAAAGTGTATAATTCAGAAAATTTAAAATATTTCCATTCAAACCATTTCATAAAAATTAAACAAAATAAAAACCAATTTAATAAATCATTAGATAATTTTAAAACATTAAAAATTATTTTTAAAAACACATGGTTATTTAATTAAATGATAGTTTTACTGGAAAAATTATAACTGTATTTATAACAAAAATTCCATTAACCTAAGTCTAACATGTCACATGAATTTTTTGTAATAAATAAAAAATTAACACTTATAACATACTGAATAAATGTTTTATTCTTTATTATTAATTTTATATAAATGTTTACCATGTTATATATAATATCATAATTATTTATGAAAAAAATTATTTTGATGATATTAGTTAAATATATCTTAAATTACTTTAATTGTTTTAGTATGGTAAAATTGGTAGTTAATATATCATATCTAGACTAATAATCATGAAATAAATATCATTTCCTTACACTCATTAGACTTTACAAATATTAAAAATGATGTTACTGAAAAATGAACCACGTTTCAAGCAGGGAGTTGATATGCCTTACATTCACATGAGTAATGTTTCATTTTTTCAATGATCATTAGGTAAACAAAAGAAGTATTATTTTTTCATACCAGAATGATTATAATATAATAAATATTTTAATATTTCTTATATATATTATCAATCATATCTAGTGATGAAAAATTTATAACATCACTTCATAGTGGTGGTAGTCTACACATACACAAGAATGGATTTTTCATTTTAATGTGAATAATAATGTATGCTGTTAAATAATATATTGTGTATTTATAATGATAAAAAAGAAATGAATATCATATATAAAAATTAATCCCATATTTTTCACCCTTCATTAGATAACATGAGGTAAAATGAATTACATCTTTTGGTTGGGCAGTTTCCCACCTTACACATGATGGATAAATTCATCTCACATTTGATAGAGGTTGGATATTGGTATAAGTTATTATATTAACATATAAAAAATATCAGTATATATTGATAAGAGTGTAAATATTTTATAATAGTTTATAAATTTTTTAAGTAGCTGGATGAATAAATGAAAAAAACTGATCGATGATATACGATATCTATTTTTCAAAAAACTCCTATTTCATAAGTCTTTAAGAACACTATTGTTGGTTTTCTATCAAAACGAGGACCTGAAATATAATATGAGATATTGTGATATTCTATTTTTTTAATTGTTTAATGACCTAATGTATTTACTGTTATTATTTAATAAGGACAAGCATATTCCTTTTATTAGAGTTGGAGAGGGGAACTCTTAGAATTTAATAAAATATTACATTAAAATAATTTAATTTTTAAAAATATATGGCCAAACATAACTTTATGTATTATAGGATGATAATGGGTCAAAATAGTATCAAAAAATAAATTTTGAATATGTTTAGGTCACAATATTACCCATTTCATTCAATTTTATTTGCTCGTTAACAATAGTTAATGTTATTGATCAAAAATGTGTTTTTACAGTTTAGAGGTTAATATTATTAGAAAAATAATAAAATATAAATGTAAATGTAAAATTAATGATATTGATAACCATACAATAGTCACTTTTATAAATATAAAATTTTTAGTTAATTTATATCATTTCATGAAATATTATTTATTTTTAAATATCAATATTATTAATTTTTAGAACTAATATTTACATTAAATTTGACAAAATCATGAAACAATGAAAAATTAGAACCAATAATTTGAATAAATAAAAAGTATTTTATAAGAATTTTGAAATTTGTAGGTCAAATTATATATTTTAAATTATAATAATTTATATACTTTTAATATCATTTATTTGATTCTTCCATTAATTGAATAATTACTACATCTGCATTTCATAAGATTTTAAGTTAATTATTATTTAAAACATATATCATTATACCTGGATATTAAATTTTTTATATGAAAATCCTATTCATCAGACAAAAAAATTTATGTGGACTATAACACTTTTGTGCTTTGGAGGCATGGGGCAGTATCTTCTGAATTCTGGGAACATATTCAATATCCCCATAAAAATTATCCCATTTTGTACTCCTCATAAAAATACCCTAATTAGAAACCTTAATCATATCTAGTGTAAATAATAAATAAGAAAAAGGTGAGATCTGATGATCATTATGGGTAAGCATAATAGATATCAATCTATTATCATTTGAAAGAATAGAATATAAATAATAATTTCTTATCATGAACATAACATATAATGTTCCCACCAATCATATATTATATCATAAAGCTGATTCATATAATAATTATTTATTATTTATTATTAAATTGTCTAATAAATTTAAAACCATCATAAATCATTTATAAACCATAATCTCATGTCTTAAATTTGCTCACCATAATAAATATTAAAAACCATTTTAAATGAAAGGGTTTAATACCAAGAAAATAAACAAAGTCAATCCGGATACAACAATTTTCCATAATGGATCAGGAAAAACCTAAAACCCACAGTGGGTCATGAATAACCATTACACTATAGTGTATCAAGACACACAAGTTTCTTAAAGTGGATCAATCCAATCAACTTGTATCCAATTTTTATCTCATGATAAATAATTTGTTTTTCCTATGTATTAGAGGAGATATAGGTCCCACCTAACATGTAATTATTATCATAAGAAAGTGTTCCAAAATATTATAATACATTAATCATATTATATTTATTAAATATAATGGGATTTCTAATATTTTATCATAACCTAACCCCAAAAAAGATGAGTTTCATAATCGTTTCATTATTTCATCATAGAAAAAACCATGCAGGATGAAGTAAATTTCAAAACAATTTTAACGTGGTATGACATATGACTGAGAAATGGGTACAATAAATATCATTAAGTAATTAAAATAAACCATTATCCAATATTTTAAAAATTATATCCAAGGATCATATATCCAACAATGTAAAAGTTACATAAAAAGGATGACAGAATAGATGGAGAATGGCTTTTAAGGATAATTCTTTTAATTTTTTCCTAGAGTACATATTGTATATGAAAATATATTTTTAAAACTAAATCAAAATAAAATATTTTTTAAATTCTTTTAATTGTAAATAAAATTAAAAACATATTATTGAACATGGAAAATTAATTTAACACATTTCATTTAGAAATTTTTTTTTGAAATCTAAAAAAAATTTAGATTACAAAACATTTTCAAAATATTATTATTTTAAAATATCATTGAGAAAATATATTTGACAATTAAATGAATATAATTGTTTTTATTAATGGAATTATAAATCATACCATACATTTTAAAACATTGAATCCTTTTAAAATATTGATATAATAGAAATGACCATTGATTAGAAAATAACAAGAAGATTCATTTCAACAAAAATATAATATGAAAATAAATATGAAAACTTTTCATTTAAAAATAAGAGGATAAAAATTAAATGAAATTTAAAATATTTTATAAAAACATGATTTTGGATGAAATTATTTTTCGGGCCGAAGGAAGAAATACATTATGATTTTTTAAACATATTTTCAATTATTTTTATTTACTAATGTGTATAAATTATTTTATATTACATAAAAATATAATAAATAAAAAAAGGCTAATAATATTCCATTATTTAATGATGGTTATATAATAATATTTCAATTTTATAGAGGAAGTCATAAACAATCTAGATAAATGATGATATTATAAAATTTAATCATTACAACTTTGAACACACTACAATTTAAGACCCATGAAAGAATTCCATTAATTTAAATATAAATTATCATTAGGATAAATAAATACCGGATATTAAATATAAATATGGAACTATATACAAATTTTTAAAAGGATTTAGGTTCATAACATTACACATGTCTCAGAGAATGAAAATTTACGCAAAAATGCTTTACTAATTTCATATCTTTTGATCCGTAAAACCAATGAAAAAAATATCCTAAAATTTGTATATAAATCCCTATTATTTTTAAGAGAATCATAAAAAATATATTCATTGGAAGTAGAAAATCCCCGAAAATGAAACATATGGTGAATATGAATTCTATATTAATGAAAAATAAAAGTGAGAGAGAAATCCATTACGTTATGTATTAGTTCCCGTAATACAATTTCAACCCTCATTTATAATAATCCTATGGTGATTATACATTAATGAAATGACCATAATACTATAAATCATAAAATAAATTTCTTACATATGTTCTTTTGTTAATAATTCCCTATTAAATACATGTTTTCAATAATAGAAACATGTCATTCATAAATGTTTCATTATTGTGTTATTAATTGTCCGTTTAATTTGATCATGGTTTTATAAAGTATAGGATAATATAGTAAAAAATTATAATGAAATAATAACTTTAATTCCAATCATGTGAGATGGTTTTGATAAATAATGTATGATATGTTCATGAAGATAGTCGGTCATATATGCACATGAGTAAGGTCATGACAAGCATGTATACCTTGGTAAATTGATACCTAGGTCGACACTGATATGTCCTAATGATTTCCCCTGATACCCCTGGGTTGTGTAATATAACCAAGAATTATTAACAAAAAAATGGGAACTATTTTCCTATATAAACATTATATAAAACAAATACACATCAACATTTTCAAAAAAAACTCCAAAAGGAGGCAATAATAGACGTAAAAAATGTATATACAAACTCAAGTAGTATACCATCAATTTACCAAATAGTGAAAAAAATAATTAAACATCTTGAAGGATTCATCACTCAAAGAACAATGGGTCATAAACATCCACCTCCTAAAAGGGATCTTTCTTATTAATCAAATATTTAAGTAGAATGTCTACACACACCTAAATGCAATGTTAGGGAATTAGATAAAAATTCCAGTAGGGTTTCATACAGTTTTCCATTATATGTTGAAAATATTAATAACCAAAAAAAATTATCTAGTTTTATATAAAATATCCATTTTAATACAAATGAAAATTTAAAACAAAACATTTTATTCATTTCATATTTTTAATGCATTTTAAACAAGTAATTATGTAAATATTTAATATAAAACAATTTATATAAATCTCTAGGTATGAGTAAAATAGTTTCACCGTCAATGGAATATAAAATCAAAATAATCACAATAAGAAAAAATTGCATATTCTATATGTTATTATTGTTTAATATTCTATGATCCTCACACTCTTATATTAGTGATCATGGAATATGTGTACACACATCAATCATGATCAGGCCGAATAGGACTCACCAACTTTCCATCAGCAATATGATCGACATATTTATATATATTTTTGTTTTTCATCAGGAATATCTTCCTAGGGAAATACCTTCCAAGTGTTCCTGTCCCAAATAAACCACTAACTACAAAGCATTTCATATGGTCAATCAATCGATCAATAATTCAAAAACCTTTTCCAATATATTTAATATAGAATTTCATAATTTCCCATTTCAAAATACCTATTTCATTCTAAAAAAATAATGATTTTAAGTTAAATCATGACATTTTAAAGATTAAACCAATCATATATTAATATAAAAGAAAATGAACCCATTTTTATTAAATAACAATTTCACAAAATAATTTTACAAGTTATAATAATTTCAAATCACATTATAATTTATAATTCCATTAGAATTGGTGTTTTCCATAATAATTCCATAATATGTGGAATCTAATTTCAATTATAATCAAATTGTATTCTCAAAACATAATTCAATGATATTTCAACCAAATAAAATTTCATCAGTTATACAATCGGCCAATCATAGACAGAATCACTGAACTTTATCTTGCATATCACAAAACATAACACCCGTAATTGGATATCACAATGAAGAATAATGGAAAAAAAATATCCAAAAAATAGAATAAATATTGAATTCAAGGTAGTTTATATCCATCATACATGTTTTTGTCTATCACAAACTATGAAGTAATGATATATAGAGAGAGAGCATGAGATAATGATTAGGATAAGATAAAATATTTAAGTGGAATCAAATGAGGTTATATCCAAATTTATGATCCTATGTATGGGTTATAAGAATCAAAAATTTGTTCTTCAGAGGCAAAAAATGTATAATTAATGTTATATTGAATTAGTGTTAATCGGGTAATGAAATAGTGGTTTTGAAATATTTAAATGGATTTTTCTAAGAAACACTACTCACATAGTTAGCAAGAAATTTTCATATGATTTTTCAAATCATTCCCCCTAACAATGCACCCATCTGATGGGTTGAACATATTGTACAAAGTGACTGAGTGGTTTTTCAAAGTATGCACCAATTTTGAAAAGTCCCATGTTTTTGGTTTTCACAGTTTACACCAAGTGCGGGAACAGATTGGGAAATCAATATGCTAACTGTGCACAACCCATAATTTTCATAAATTTACTAATATCTTTATAAAACACCAAACCCCCCAAATCATTATAAATACATGGATCTTAGTTTACCATAAAATATTATTAATATGTTATTACCTACCCTTCATAGAAATATTTTATCCATAGAAATTATTCCATGATCATTAAACGTAAAAAAATATGAGTCCACTACTCTTTCATAGTTGCCTCTCTCTCTCATGTCTCATGAGAATCATAACCATGATTCATTATCACTCAAACCTAAGGTATCATCCTCCCATTATGTACCATGTATTAAAAAACAAACTATCATGATGGGGTGTTTAGTCAATGGATTAATCTATCTCTTCATCGAGATCAATCCAAATGAATACACAATATGGATCAAAAAGATACTTCTATTGCTGTAATACATGGAACACATTATGGATAAATTTCAAATCTGGAAGAATTTGTAAATAATAATCCTCTATAACAAATTACTCAACAACATAAAAATTTCACCCAAAATCTGTTGGATGCTTTTCATTCCTCCCACGTTTTTGATGACCCAAAAGAGGAAAACACTCAGGATCACTATATCACCAACAGAAAATTCAAAGGGACGTTGATGATGATCAATATAATACTTATATCAATATTGAACAATGAAAAATAACATAAAAATAAAGTGAATTATTTTCTAATTTCCAAAACCAATCTATGTCTAGCCAATAAAATTTTACCATTCACCAATAGACACAATAGATATTTTGCAGTCAGCCATACAATGTGTCAAAAGAATCCATTCTGATTATAGAATGGTATATATTGGTATTATAAAACATAAACATTCCAAAATGGTCATCCCAAGATACACCTAAATAAATGAAATAAGCATGTATAATATCCTAAAAAATGTATATATAGCTCACTTCCAGGCCATCCTTTTTACGATTGTTTGCAGTACTCAATTGAACTCGCGATCCTAGTGCCTCTTGAAGTCCCCATAAAAAGTGGGACATAATGGAAGGACCACTATCATATACTATATAATAAGTAAATCCATGAAATGAAGAATTTATCACATATCTACATTTATCAACTCCTCAACATTAGTTGTATAAATAATGGTTATAATGTGATGTTATTTGATAATCCTATCAATCAAAATCCATATCACATTATTCATTCTCTATATACATGTAAAACCAACTGGAATTCCAAAGAAAACTCATCCTACTTCCAAAATGGGCCATGAATTGGTCGAAGAAAACCCAATAGTATTTGGACGTGGACCTAACAAACACAAAATCCATTATTTTCACTGAATAAAAAAAATCTGGGGTTTTTGGTTTCCCATCCCACATGGAGTTATGGTTATCACTCATTTCATATTTCCTCATAGTTAAAGGAAAAACATACTGGTTATAAAAACCCTGGATACACATTGTGGGTAACAACCACACAGTAACAGTTTTCCCATAATTATGATACATCCTAATATTATAAAATTTTATAAACAAAATTATATTCATGAAAATAAATAAAGATAATAGTGGTGGTGAAATGAAAAATATCATGACATCCGCTTCCATATTATCCCGAACTCCAAAATACAATTGTGAAAAAGAGCCATTATGTTCCAGTTTTAGTATGATTTTTTCATGACATGGGTTAGATGTTTCCTACTCAATGAATCAGTTATGATATTTTCTTACATCGGGGTATAATAAGTGTCAATGTAAAATTATTGTAGGTACTAAACCAAATGACTACATCTAAGATTCAAATATTTTTGAGAGAAGATATAAAATGTGATATTTCTATATTAATACACGGTAATACGTTCTAAAGAAAGTTAATTCCACAAAATCATAAACTTATTCATCACATCGGTATATTAATTATCATGAGTTAGATAATTAATCTAATATGGACTATTATTCATGTATTGTTATTAAATGACATGATCACCCTACATAAAAAACAACCCAAACAAAAACATGATGCATCAAAAAAGACCACGTATCTCTATAAGGACACTAGAATATTCAATGCTGAGGTTGTATTTAATTGATGTTTTAGAATAGAAAATAAATCATGAAATTTATTATATTAATCAATCTTAACTCCCATTATAAGATAAACTGTCATTGGAGAATACAATTGTTTGAAATCCTTTAGAAACCGACAATAATATCTCTATAAACCCAAGAATCACCCAATTGAAAAAACATTCCATGGTTGATCTAATTTATTTACAGATTTTACCTATGTATGATCAACTGAGACCCCATGTTCTAACACCACAAGTCCCATGAAAATCACATTATGTATCTAGAAATCATGTTTCAGTATCTCGGAATTATGTCAATGATTTATCAAAAATTCTAGAACAACTCTATGATGATGGACATGATCGTCTTCAAACATTGAGAAAACAAGGATTTAATCCAATGATATCCCCAAGAATGTATAATGATTTCCTTGGATGATCTTGTTCATAGAATCCATATAGACTATATGAGTATTGGAAATAAAAAATCACATGAAAATGTACTCATAATGGACAAACCATCTCTAGATGGTGGTTTTCTGACTGTCAATTTTTTTTATTCTCAATTGGTGATAATTAGATCGATGATCGATATTGGAAAACCAATCTTCCCATTTCTACTAGACAAAATGATCATAATTCCATGGAAATGGATACTTTTATTTTTTGATGAATTGATTAAGATTCTGGTATTCAACGGATAGGTGATATTTTCCCTCATCTTTCTCAGAATAGATAACATCTACCAACCAAGTTGACATACTCAGGTATATAAGGACTTTCTCTAATATATCATACAAATGAGTCTTTAACGTTTTCATTTATTATGATTTTATATGGAACTATGGAATTGATAACATATTTGTAATGGGTACTAAATCAATATTTAACATTACCTCCATTACTATTGTAAAAATTGATATGTTACAGGGAGAATGATATGAATATCGATGAAATAACATATAAATCATAAAAAATTAGTATTAAAAAAATTCAAAACCAAAAATGATATTAATTTCACAAACAATGGATAAGAAGGTATGTCTCTTCTCGACCATGGGTCACATTCCCCCTATAATACATGAAAATCACTATATAGAATAGTAAAATAGAACCATCCAATATAGAAATCAGTTCAAAAATTACTATCAATAATCTAACACATCCATAAAATTTCATTAATTCGTATTATGTCAACAAATAGAATATAGATAGTAATATCAATGAATGGTAAATGGAAGACACTAGAATTTAGAAAATATACACTTTTCTCTCTTCATTAGGATTGGTTTAGTAATATCCATCACATAAGATAAATGATAGGTATTAAGATTTAGTGTATTCAAAATAAACATTGAAATATAACAATATAATTAACTAGTATCAAATAGAGTTCTCCCAAAATATAAATCTATAGGGATTTTATCTCTAGTTGTTCCTATACAATTATCTTCTTCCTCTTGATTCTCATCTAGAAAATGATGAATAATTTTTCCATATAAATCTGGTTCGAAACCCATAGTTCAAAAAGCTCCAAATTTATATACAATAATTTTTTATTTTAATTATCTTATTCCTCTATACAGAGAATAAAATATATAATAAACCTTCAAAAATTGTCAAAAATATCCACATAAATCCCATATCATGGATTCCTTGGTTGAAACACAATTTTAATGTCTAGTCTTTCTACACTATAAGAATGTAAGAGTGTTATGTTTATGAATTATGGGAGTTCTAGGGGAACTATGTGGTCAAATCCACTATGTGAGTCATCCGAATTTTTATTCCATTTTATGGGAATGTTAATAACTAAATTTGGGAGGAATACAAACTCCCATAATCTGTGACATACTAGCCAAATCATGTTCAACCATCAACGCCATATAAAAAATCATATTAAGAAGAGAATATTATCAAGAAAACCATAGAAAAAATATCAGAAGAAGTATCATCTTAAGAATTTGAGTCTTAATTTTCTCATTTGATATAATATCTATAGAAAATCACACATGCTCAAAAAATATATTTTCATAAACATTAATTGTCCTATAATCTTTCCCATGATTGAAAATATCAATACATTAACCAATACCATAGACACTGGATCGAATTGGTCGGTGAAAATAACCTAACATTACTTCCACTATAACCAATACTACCATGTCATCATCACCATCATATTCCACTATATTCATATAATTCCTACCATCATGAATTCGTAACATTTCAATTTGACCTTTTAAAGAATAACCCAAATGTCAAATAAAATATTTGTCCAGCTCAACTAATCATCATCCTCTTGAGGATTTTAGAGCCATGTAATGGTCAGGGTTTCTACTAAAGAAACTCTTGAGAATGATTTTAAAAAAAATATACCCTAGATTTTATAACAATAGTTTTAATGGGAATTGGTGAAAGTTAATATCCCATATCATAGATATCATGCACAATAATCTCAACCAGATTCATATTCCATGGGAGGATTTGTATAATGTGGTTTGTTAGTAGGTACATATTAGATCGTATTCAACTATATTTTAGATGGATTGATTCTACAGGATATCAGAAAAAATAGAGAAGATGTTATAAGATTACTCATATCAATAATCAATAATAATAAATATGGAAATTAATCATTCAAATAGATATCAAATTTTTGGATTTAACCTATCCAAATAATACTTAGCAAAAATACTATAACTTATCATCCGAATTCAATTCAAAAAATACATATGGTTACTTACGTCTCATTGTGATGATAAATACAGAGGAACTCACTCAAAAATACCTCATATATCCCGATAAGATCTCTCAATGATATACTTACATAAAAAAAACCTACATAACCTGTTTATTTGATACCACTTTGTCACAAATATCCCTGGGATAACAAGGTACCATAATACCCATGTATGCATAGACATATCTTAAAGGCCATTCATGATCCCAACAGCTTGTCGATTAGAACTTGGATTCATAAATCTCAAAAGTGGGATTATTTTTTAAACATAAATAGTGGAAGAAACATATTCACATTAGTATGATCTAATAGAAATACAAAATTAAAAATAATATAAGTAAAATAGGTATTTAAAAATACTAAAAATATATCATAAAAGTATCATAATTTGATAAGAAAATACAAACATCTCATATTTTTTTAACACACTATTACTAATGGTTCAAGAAAATACATCTCCCCTAATAGAGACCTTACCTTTAATCAATTATAGATGTTGAAAATCTTAAAAAACCCAAATAAAATGTTATTTTGTGAGCTCAAAATCTAAGTAGGGTCTCCCCATGTGTACCATATATATAATCTAGTAATAAAAAATGAAAAAATTATCCCAAAATTAAATAAAATTATAACAGTGTTTCAATTTATTATATAACCCAAAACCTGATTTTAATTTCAAATTATGGAATATTTTCAAAAAAACAGCTTATATAATCATTTTATATAATACAATGTTCATAAATAACAAGGAATGGGTAAAACAGTTTTATAATCAATGAAATATATAATCTATGTTAGTGCAATATGGAACATGGTCCATTTACTGGTGGTAAGACAATTTCATCTTATAGGACCCTCACACTCTCACATTAGTGATCCTGGAATATCTATACACACATCCCTCAGTAATAAGATGAATAACTCTCATCAATTTTTTATTATTAATATGATCTACCTTAATATACATTATTAGATTTTGAATTGTTATTCTATTCCATGGGAATTACAAACCTAGGGTGCTTGTTCCAAATAAGTTACTCATTACACAGGCTTGCATGTTCTAAATTATGTAACAAATTATAATAAAATCATTTGATATTAGTTTAAAATATAATTTCTCTTTCTCTATATTAAATATACTAATTTCATTCCAAATATAAACATGTTTTTTAATCAAATATATATTTTATAAAAACTAAAAATAAGTTCCAATTAAAATTAAGTCATATTCCTGAAAAAATAATTTAACATGTTCATTCTATTTCAAATTACAGCCTAATTTCAAATTCAATTATAATTTAGGTCTTTCAAAAAAAATTATACAATGAAAAATCAAATTTAAATTTGGATTATATTTTGGGTTCACTATTTAATAGAATTGATGTCCAATAATTGAGAAATTTTGGGGTCACATAATTGGACAGAGTAATAAAACACCTAGAAATAATAATAAGAAGAATTCACATAAATTGTGCAATGGGATTTTCGAAATAATGATTTATAACAACATAAATCTTTAAAACAAACATATATTCATGATTAAATTCAACTCCGTTTAGATCCATCAAATATTTAATGATCCAATAGTCCCCATGTAGTTATGAGATAAATATCATGTGAGAAGTAATATGAGAATATCACATACAATAGTGGATTTTAAAGAGGATATTTTCCCTTTTATCCTCATAATAAGGGGTTTGGATGGGCTAGAAATGGTTCTTGAGTGCCTCTTAGACCTATAAAATCATGTAATCCAATGTTCGGGTCAATAAGGGTAAAAATAAGGGTTCATGAATTTTTAAATGAATATTCAAAAAGATAATACATCACTCAAACGGTTAGCTATGTAGTGCCGCACATTTAATCAATATGGTTTCCTGAACAATTCTCTCCTCTTATTGGGTTCATTATTTCAACTTGTTGGGCACACTGTTTTGCAATCCGTGCACGAACCGTGAAAACCCCAATTGTATGGGTTTTCACAGTTTACACTGGGTTGGTGCACAGTTTTTGGAAAACCAAGCACCAATTATCCATACACCATAATTGTCCAATTTTTTTCAAATTTCTTCCGGAATTCACCCGATATAGATTCATTCCAATGGATGATAAAAAATAATTGTTAAAGAGTACACGAAAACAATTATATGATGTTAAAAGTAACATTTTCATTTTTCGATGATCATTATGGAAAGTTGTTATGTATTATAATATATATAATGAATGATTATATTATCATAAATACCATATTATTCCATTTAATGTACTTATACATATCATCCATGGTGTGTAGTGATGAAATCATAGGGTCACATCCCTTCGTGATAGCGGTAGTCCACACGTACACACACCCCATTATAATAATTCTATGAATAAATACGTAAAAAATGATTTATAATATTTTTAGAATCATAAATATGAAACTAATCTTGATTATATTTATCCTAATATCCTTTATGTAATGTTTTAATGACAAATTAATCACATCGCTTCTTGCGGTGGTAGTTTGCCATACCCACAGGTGACATTGTCATATCCCCATTTGAATGAAAATTTAAAATTTGAATATATGAAATAGTGAAATAAAAGGTTGATATATGTTATAAATATCATATATATAGTTTATATACAACATCATACACAACCATGAGATATGGTAATATAAAAACGAATTGCATCACTGCATTAGGTGGTAGTCCACCAAACACACAAATAATGACTTCATAACCCATTTGATTGAAGTCGAGAAGGTTGTAGGTAATGCCCTTACCAAAAACATGTCTCATTACATGAAATATACCAATGTTATTATATTATCATGTAATATTAAAAATAAATAGATGAGTCTTATTAAATAAAACCAAAATTCACATTGATGAATGTTACCATTTATTAGTATATCCTCATTAGGATTGCACCAAAAGCCTTCCTCATTTAGAATTATGTACAATTTTTTTTTATATCATTAAAAAGGAATTTTGGGATATCATATGGGTATTTTGTGGTTAAAAAATTATATGGTTTGAATAAGACATGATAAGGTATGGATTTTTATAAGTTATGTGAGTGGAAGACTAGTAATTTTTTGAAAAGTATCTAGTTTTCCAACATTTTTTTAATTCCAAAGAATCCAAAAAAGGATTAATCTTGATAAAATAATGTAAAATAAATTAATATGTCCATATCATGGGTTTTAAAGATAATTTGGGTCATTTTTACCCTTATATTATTAGTTTAACACCTGTAAACCCATGTTTACCTTAAATTTAGTAAACACGTTTAATGTTTTTTCTATTTAATTTTTTATTGAATAAATAGAACTTATTATATAATAAATATTTATCTATATCCGAATATAGATTAAATTTTCCCAAATTCCATAATCATTTTGGAAAAAAAATTATAAACCCAATCATGTAGATGTGATGAGATATCGCTGTTTTAGTGCAAAAATGTTTAAAATATTATAATATTTTTTATATAAAAACTCAATATGAATTTCATTATTAAGACCAAAATATGATTAATTTATCATTAATTGAAAAATAACATATTTTAATCCTTGTATAAAATATAATTTATCTTCATAAAAAAAAATTATATTTCAGTTAGATTACATTATTTTAACTGTTAATGAAAAATTAAAACATTTTACAAAACTCATGAAAAATAACCATAAGAAAATTTCCACATTCTTATTTAAAAAACTATTTATATTTATAAATTTTATTTTCTTAATGTTTCAACTAAAATTTTAATAATATGTGCCCAAAAGAGAGACAATCCGTCCTTGTAGAAAAATATAAAATTTTAAGTGTATCTTTTGATTTATTCTAATATTTTTTCAAGAATATAAATAAAATATTTGAGAAAATTTTATTAAATATATAACATAAAAATATATTTAAAATAATTAAAAAAATTAATTATAATGTTAAATATTTCATAAAAATAATTTTCATCATAAATATATTTTTTATGAAAAACAATTTAATTTACTTTCATATTGTTTTAATTTTCATTTTTAATTAGTTGTTCACTAATGAACTGATTTTATAAAAATTCATAAAGTATATATTTTCAACATATAAGTATTCCTATTCATATTCTAAATTCCAATATCTAGATTATAATTATCAAATAATAATAATTTAATAAAATTAAACATTTTGCTTAAACTCGGTGTTACGTTTAATTAATGGTAAACTCACTGTTGTGTATAATGAATGAAATAATCATTGTTGAATGTAATGAAAGATATACATTGTTTTCTATATAATTCATTCGAAACTTATTGTTTATTGTTACTCATGATAAAATGAATGTTTTGAGTAATGAAAAAATTATGAATTATTAAATTTATTTGGAAAATAAATTTCAGACAATATCAGGGTTTTACATTCAATGCCTATTAAAATGAATTTTATTATTTAAATTCATCAATTTTTCAAAAAAAACTGAGGATATTTGTTCCCCAAAAAATCCTTATGTTCCAAAGTATTTTAAATAATCTATTATTTTCAACAAAAACCATTAGATACTTGAGTGTTCTTGTTTCATTTAACATGAACTATATAATCCCAAATATCAACTTATTATTTGATATAAAAAATCATGCTCGCATGAAATGTATTTTGAGTTTATTATGTGGTAAGGATCATGTAATTATATAATTAGGAAATGTATATGTAATACATCGTGAACCAAAGAGATGATTAATGGTCACCCCAAATTATAATATATTGTCCTAACATGATTAAGCAATGTAATAGAACCAATTAAAATATTCCCTAGTTTTCACATCATATTTCCATAAATAAATTCCTAGAAATACATTATTATAGATTTCAAATTATATTTTATATTGAAGATTACTGGAATAAATTTTTTATCCTCATTGAGGTTTCCATAAGAGTTTATTAATGGATTTGACATTAACTTATATCTCAGTAGATAGCTCAGTTTCCAAAAGAATTTATTATATTAAATTATTACAGTATATTAGCATTCCCTTATTCATTCTATATAGTCTTAATAAATATCCATCATACTAAATCAATGAAATACATTTTTGTAACAAAAAATAACATGAGGATGTTGTGGATCCCAACCTCCTTTGAAACCCCTAGAATAAACTATTAGAATATCATCTGGGGGTTGAATGATTCTCTAAAAATTTTCATATATATATATATATATGCTACTCAGTGAGGAAAATAAACTCTATATTAATAGATATTTTAATAAAGTTCCAAAAAAATTGATGTAAACATCATATCCTAGTAAAAAACTATAATATGTGGTACCCCATTAAACCTAACCAATTCTTTAGTCTATATTATTGAAGTTTTATCCAATGAGAAATCACCAATTATAGATATTAGGGGTGCTAAAATTTTGAGGTGGTTTACGACATGTAATAATTACCTAATCATAAAATCTAAGATAAACCATAGGGTAACAAATAACATTAATCTAAGAGAAACATATTTAAATGTAATTCCTCCTAAAATATCATTGTCATTAAAATAAATAAAAACTACAAAAGGTTATATATACATAAATATCTCATTAAATATCATTATTATTTATAAAATCCCATTATATGAATCCACATAATTGGTTTCAATGTAATGGATATTCTGATAAACATTAATTTCTTAATCCCATGATGTTTTCCATAACTAATATTTTAATATTAAAAGGGGCCATATACAATTCTAAAAATTAATAGAAAATTAATCCCTTATATATGATATTATATTATACAAATAAATAATTAGAATGATGGTTTCATCCTTATACTAAAAGAATATTGAATATGACTCAACTATTATAGAATCATTAATCCCATTAAAGTAAATAATGGATTGAGGACAATATTTTCATATGGATCACTTATAAATACTGAAACATGAATTTCACAACTAAGGAGAAATAGATAAGTGTTCCCTATTGATCATTATTAACATCATTAATTAGGATTTAATATTCTTTACCATTATACTTTTTATTTATAGGTTGATGTGGATTATCATCCATATTGTCCCATGGATTATTGAACGGATTGATATAACAAAAAAAATCCTTAAATTTGGATTAATTGAGTGTAGGTTGGTCATTAGTTGGTGTATTATTCTTCTACATTTCATCAATAGTCCCATTAATCAAATATCAACATTCATAGGATTTATGACCTACATTACACATTGTCATTACCTCCTTGTTCCATTAAAGGTAATTCTTTTATGATTTTTAAAAAATTTATAACAAGATGATGTATGAAATTTATTTTTAGATTTTATTTTTGATGAGGCCCTATATTACTTTTGATATCAAAACTAAAATAATTGTGGGAATTAAAAATTTCAATTTTCTATGACTTCGAAATTCATGTTCCATGTACCTTATTATTGGACCCCATGGGTCTCCGTTAATACCTTGGATTCCATCTAATCCAACCACTTGATATTACTAACATGGGTTTCTTATCATACTAATTATTATCCCAACATGACAAAACTTTTATGTTAGTTTTTTTTTCTCTTCACTCATACACACCATATGAAATATCCTATAAAGTAACCCATCCTGACCACTACTCTGTTCGAAGAAATATTAATTGTGTTTTTATAATTATAAAGGACGCTGAAAGTAAAGGTGTTCATTTTTTAATGGGATGTTACACTATAAATCCATTCTAAGGATAACACTCTCATTGTGGACCCCAACACTCAAACCTATGCAGTTATTTTGCACATCTGGTTTGGTATTATCTTCGAAACTATTTTTCATGACTCAGACATCATTATTCCCATGAACCTAGTCATCTATCCCCATGGATCTCTTACAATACCATTATTTCCTTCTGAGTGAACAACATTATATTACTCAATATGGTTACTTTTCATAATATGAATTATCCCAGTAGGACAATACATGTTCTTTTAGTGTTTTTCATCACTCAGACACACCTAGGTAAAGAGCCCAGAAGTTTACCCATCATAATCACTACTCTAGTAAAAACATGGCCAGCTATGGATTCTAAATCAGGAAGGCCCATTAAAATAAATCTTCACATTATTGTAACATATATTTTCATTTAGATTTTTTGTATCACATTTCTCTAGGTGTTAGACCTTTTCTACTATAAGTGAATATAAACATATTTCGTCATATCTACTAAAGATAATTATATCCAAGGGCTTTTGAAGAGTTTAATTTAGGTCACCAAACATAATGATCAAATTTTCATTTAAGGATGACAATTAAACCAGAATCATACATTGTATTTTGTGTGAATTTATCATTATATGTACATGTAGATTCGTCATCTTTTTTTTATGTTAAAGTAATTAATTATCCGTATTTTTTCATTGAATAAAATGGAAGTAGATATTAAGAAATACCCCATAGAATTATTCCTTTATATTGGCTAAATATCATTTAGTTCCATTATATTTTTAACAATATTTAACATCTAATATAATTCACTTTCTAAATGATAAAGAGAAAAAATTTATTTTTCATTCTATGAAGGGTGAATAATGTAAAATATCATTTTAGTGGCACTGATCCATTAATTAGTGACTAGTGGATAATTGGGATAACTAAAAGAAGGATGGGGTTTCCTCATGAAGGACTCAAAAAAAAAAAAATTTCTCTAATGCTCATTTGAATTTTCAAAAAGATTCATAGATTCAAAATGATATTTGATCATATAAATACTATTTTTCATTCTAAATACCATAATGTTTTGTTTCACAGGAGAAAATTAATTTCATTTTCCACTATATTTAATATTATCATGTTTCCTTCAAGTTCTATCCATTTACCAAATCATAACACATAGTTTTAGAAACACCAACAATAGTATAAAACTAGATAATCATGAAAAAACAACTTGTATGGTCTTTCAATCATTACATTTTCATTCTAATATATAATACCTTATGCATACTATTAGTCGTTCATGGTAACATTATATATTTAAATCCATTACCATGGATTATAATGTATATGTGAATATAAAAATTATAACCGTATGAGCATCAAAATAAGGTGTGTATTAAGGCCTATTATCTTGCACTATGAGATGATCGCTTCCATATAAATTCAACATTTTCATATTTGTTTCCCCTTATTACCTATATTATATATCCACATTCACTTGTATTATACAAAACAAGGTGTAATTTCCTAGAAACCACACCCTCTGTCCTTTAGTAAAATTCTTTGAAAATTAATTACATATTGACACATCCTTTACCATATCCTTAGATACAACCACAAATATATCCTTAAAAATATCCATAGTTATCTAACTACATGTTTCTCATCCAATTTTCTAATGGTTATATATTCCATTCCCTTGATATAAACGTTTTTAAACCAATCATTTCATTTAGTGATATTACATTTTTTTAGAAATATTAAATATATTACACAAAAAATTTCATGAGGACCATAATTTTTTTAGTTCATTTTGAATCATGTGACACAGACTTGTTAATTCTTATAAGATATAAAAATAAATAAAATAATAATATTCACATTTTCACTCTTCATAAACATACCCTAATATAAACCATTTAGAATAAACTAGGAAAATGAAATATATAAATGGTTCATCATAGATAATCATTAAGGGAAATCATAATATATTTATATTTATGATCCTCTTAAATCATTAGAAAATAATAATGGGTTTTTATAATTAAAATCTTCTAAAATGTTCATATTAAAACTATCATTGATTTATAACTTGACTTCCAGAATATAGGATTATAAATTTTGAAAACATGTTATAATGGAGTGAGAACCATCATAAATAAACGATTGACAACAATTTTATGTCATAATGTATGGAAATATGTTCATGATTGAATGCCAATTCATATGTCAATGTTAACTAATAAGACAATAATCATATTTGATCAAGACATAGTTATTTCCCATATTTTATAAAGACAAAACTATATCGCATAGTCGGTGAGGACACACCAATTTCTCATATCCGATCATTCCCAAGGACATGGTTATCATTATTATCTCATGGGATATAAATTAATAACAAATGAATTGGATATAGATATTGGTTACTACCATAAAATAATTAAATTCATACATGTTTATGTGTTAATATCATAAATAATTGATCCTATTATATTCCATGAAAGAAAATGATCCTTATAAAAATTCCCTCAGACCATAACCTATAAGGAAGACTCCCGTTTCATTATCATTTTATCATTACAAGACCCATGGGGAAATAAAAGGGTTAAATAATAATTTTATTATTGTAAAACAATGAAGATAAATAGGTTTAATAAATGTAATTACTTGATAATCATAAACCAATCAAGTAATAATAATATTCAAATATTGGGTTCAAATATCTAGATAATTATATGTTACCCCAAAAGATGTCATGTTATATGGATAATAATTTTGAAAGACAAATAACATGGTTTGTTTCATGAAAAGGATAAATTTTATTTTAAAATAACATTTAAATATATATATATATATATATTTGATGTCCTATTATAAAATAAGTAGTGTAAAATCATATAAGGGAAGCATCAAACATATTTAAAAACAATTCATTAGGAATTCAATCTTTTCAATTTGAATAAAAAACTTTTTTAAAAGGAAAATATTTTAAAAAAAGCTTTATTCAAAAAACAAATTTAAAAATATAAAGGATTATTCCAGGAAATTATTGTTCATGATAAAGAGAATATTTTCTTATGTCGTACATATTAAAATATGATTACATTTATATTTTAACCAATATCCAATTATGTATTTTTTGGAAAATCATTTGAAGATTACTATCATTTTTTTAAATCAAACCTCGGTAAAATTTTCTTTAAAAAACAACACAATAATAATAACAGATTTTTGAAAATGAATAAAAAAAGAATTTCAAAATAATACACATTATTAATAAAATATATAAATAATTTCTTATTTTATAAAAACTTTTCTATATTATTTTATTTTCTAATGAGTTGGAAAATGTTACAATTATTTTATAATACCACGAATCACTAGAGGTGAATTATATTTCATATTTTCATAACAGTTAGATCATAATATTTCATCATTGTATTTTTAATCTGAAATAATCATGATAAATGATGATATATTAACATAAAATACTTACCCCATAGGTAACATTAAAAAGTATGGTCTAGGATGAAATACAATTAAATTTAACATTAAATTTCATGAGGATAAATAAATTCTAGATATTTCAAGTGAGTAATATATACACCTCTCAAAACGTGGTATGTTCATAACATAACATATGTATGGAAGAAAGAAAATTTTTAGAAAATTCCATTCTTTATTGGTAATTTTGCACTGAAAATAAATGAAATAGGGATCTGAAATATATATTAAAACACTTATATTTCTTAGGAGGTTCATAAAAAATTACATTCATATGAATTATATACAACATATACAATAAACATGTGGTGAATATGACATGTCAAACATGAAAAGATAACATTGAGTCATAAATCTCTTACATTAAATATTGACATCATTTAGATATTTTAAATCCCTTGGAATAATAAATATATTATTATTATATTTATATTACATATCTTGTAGTAACCCAGCCCAAGATATCCCAAAGACAGTGTCTACAATCAATAACATTGGCACGATTTCAAGGATTCATCCTTTGAACACCCAATCAGTTTAGTAGTATTGGAAAACCAGATATATAAATAAGGATTATATAATAAATGGATACGCTAATTACAATATATTTTTTCCTCTAAATAAATAAACTACATTGTGGAAAACTCTATTCCATCCAGTATATCCCAAAATATCTTTCATAATAACAATCTTGGATTCTTATGGAACAAAAAATAATAAGGGTGAGCATAATTCCCAGTAAGGGATAAATATATATGGAACACTAATAAATCAGTAAGAATAGTTAATATGGAAAAATAAATAACTACAAATAAATGCTATTCAAATAACTTGATAAGGAAAAATAAATACGCAATGGTATGTGAAATGCCTGGATCGGTTGTGATCACTGAGAGGGGAGGGGTGAATCAGTGATAACTTTTTTCTTTTTATGAATTGTTCCCTTCGGATTATCAATTCAACCTCTGCAGCTGGTTAAAGCCTAGATCTACTCTTTTAGAGGTGCAGTAATAATTAGAGCACAGAACACAGAGATTTACAAGGTTCGGTACAAAGACCTACTCCTTGCCGTGTTGGTTACACCCCCCAACACGGATTCTTCACTATGCCAAAAGATGATTACACAGTAACTGGTTACCCCCCCAATTACAAGTTGGTTAAACCCCCCAACTCCACAGCATCATCTTCATCATGACTCCACTTCACTTCTTCAAAGGTGTTGTTCAAAACTTCAAGTAGGCTTCAACAGTCTTCAAAAGATCTTGTTGGTCTTGCTCACCAAAAACCCAATCACTTAGAATGATTAGTTCTTTTGTATTCACACACATAAGTGTGTACTCCTCTTCTTCTCAAGGTTGATCTTCTTCACATGTGCACACATACACTACTCATTCTTTTAGTGCACACACTTGACTTGTCCTTCTTCTTTAATTTATAAACACACAAAGTGTGGTCTTTCTTTTTCACCCAAAGCCCAAAGGTCCTCGGCCTTCTCCTCAACTTTGCACACCCACTGCCCGAGGTGCTCCTTCTTCACTTGGCACACACCCACTGTCCGTAGGTGGTATTCTTCACCTGATATCAAAGGAGGCGCGCAAGGGAATGCTTGAGCCGCGGCCTCCTCTTCTTCAACACTGCCACTCGGATGTCTTGAGCCGCGGGGTGCACAGGATGCAACACACCGAGGTGCACAATCCACAAGGGTGCAAGGACACCTTGGGCGCGCAAGTGCCTACCGCGCAGGGGGTGCGGTGCACAGAGGGAGCGCGCAAGGTCGCGCAAGCTCCTCTCCTTCCTGTCGCGCAAAGGATTAGCGCGCAGGTAACACCTTAGGGCCAAGGATGGCACCGAGGACTTCAGCCGTGCAAATAGATTGCACGGGGCTTCTTCGCACTAGTGATGCGTGGAACAAGACTTGAAGCCTCCTGCCGCGCAAGTGATGCGCAAGATTTTACATCGCGAGGCAGAGAGCGTCGCGGGTCTTCACAAATGAACATCAAACTTCACTCGGCCTCGGACTCCTTTTATATAGGAAGTGGAGGAGCATGGATGATCCGCGGGGAAATACGTTTTGAATGCCCGAAATCCGTGGGGTCTTTGAAAACTTCAAACGCGTTAAATATCTCCCGCGTATCTCGTTCTTCTTCTCTGTTTTAATGCGGGTTTTCCATTTTTCGGTTTCCTTCACGTGCATGCGACTTAGAACGCATGCACGGCCTTCGTTTTGGTCATCCCATGCAAAACACGAACACCCCGAGGCCTCGGCAGCTTTGCTTGCCTCGGCCGTTCTTCGAAGATCTCCATTTGTTGCATGCATGCATATTTTTATACATGAATAGGTTCAGGTGGTCCAGACGAGTCCAATAGTGTCTTCATCTTCGGCAATGGTGGCCGGAAACTGGAAATCATCGTCGGGGAAGCCTCTGGTTCGAAGGAGGCTGTGGGAGGTGCTTCGGCATGGCTCGAGGTTGAGGACGAAGCCGGGGCCGTCGGATCAGATCTTCAACGGCCTGGATTAGATCGCGACGCCGCGGATCAGATGTGCGGCGCAAATCAAGCGCGCGATGAGACGGACGGCAGAGATTTGCTCCCGGGATTTTTTTGCGCGTCCCACATCGAAACGGCGAGAGGAATTGCCGCGGTTTATTACCCAGCCGCTCCCTCAACTCGCCAGTTGAACTTCCTCCCTCTCGGTGCCGCCCCGCACCGGGTTCTCTCTGCGGGCGCGCTCTGCGCCCACTCTGCCTCCTGCGGGCGCGCTCTAGCGCCCACTATGCTTCCTGCGGGCGCGCCACTGGCGCCCACTATGCACACTGCGCTCCTCCGGGCGCGCCCCAGGCGCCCATGCGGTGTCCTATGGGTGCGCCCTGCCGCCCTGGCTCGCCCCACGGGTTCCCCCGGGCGTGGTGCCCTAGTGCCCATGCCTTGGGGTTGAACCCCCAAGGTGCCTTGGCTGGCCTAATTTTTTGGCAAAGGACAGAATAAAGACTTTGTTAAAAACAAAGTTCTCCATATAAAACATCCCAAGTGCCAAGCCACTTCTTCCTCTTCATTTCTTCTCATCTTCTTCTTAAGAATTCTTCCATTCCTCTTAAACATTTAATCATTATTTAAGAATGGAATTATTGAAGGTTCTTCCATCAACCGATGCTCCTGAATCAAAGATTTCTCTCAATGTCTTCGTTGATCTAATCAGAGATCAAAAAGGGACTTCTTCAGATTCACATGCACTAAGTGTTAGTGCATGGACTTCATTAAACCACTTCACCCACTTAGAAGTTGTGGATGGATCTTCTTTCATCTCCAACTCCTCATGCATTGTCACTACAATGCATGGTCTTCTAATCATGTTGTGACTTTGTATCATCTTGATACAAGTTCTTGGAACTCTAAGAACAGCTCAACAATTGTCTGATTTAATGCTTCTGTAATCATCAATCTTCAAGATGTACTTCATCAGATGGCACACCATGACAAGTTATTGACAACAAATGCAATTACTTCACTTGGGCACAACAATCTCCCCCTTTGTATTTGGTTGTCAATACTCCGAAGCACACTGAGAGAATGTCGTGTGCCTGATGATTTCTCCCACTTATTGGCCAACAAATGCAAAGGGATGAATGAAAGCCATACTCATAGTATAGAGCTTCTGGAACCTGTACATCTTCAACTACCAATGCTCCCCCTCAGGAGATGCACTCATCTCCTTCAATTCCCTGCATGTAAGTACAAGAATACAAAAATTTAGGGAATACGGAGGGACCTTTTTCTTCCTCAAGTGAGAGTAGAAGGTTGAACATGAAGTTTCAGCCTCAATTCAACAAATCTTTCCGTAGGCATAGCTTTGGTGAAAATGTCTGCCACCTGATCTTGAGTAGGATTGTAGTCTAGCTTGATGTCTCCACTGGCGACCCTTTCTTTGATGAAATGATATTTTATATCAATGTGCTTGGATCTGGAGTGTTGGATAGGATTCTTAGACAACCCAATTGAACTTTGATTATCACATAAGATCCTCAATGGTTTTTCAGCTTTAATTCTCAAATCTGATAGTTGCACCTGCATCCAAATCATTTGAGTACATGCATGTATAGCGGCCACATACTCTGCTTCAGCTGTGCTCAATGTTACAGAATTTTTTTTCTTGCTGTACCAGCTAACACATCCTTATCCCAGAAAGAAGGTTCCACCAGATGTGGATCTTCTATCAGTGCAATCACCAGCCCAATCAGCATCTGTGAATCCCAACAACTGTATGTTTGCACTGTGTTTGTATAAGAGTCCATAGTTGAGGGTTCCTTTAACATATCTCAGGATTCTTTTGGCTGCAGTTAAATGAGATTCTTTTGGGTCACTTTGGAATCTGGCACACAAAGTCACTGCATATGCTATATCTGGCCTTGAAGCCGTGAGATAAAGTAGACTGCCAATAATTCTTCTGAACTCTTTCTGATCAACATTGTTGCCTTCTTCATCCTTGCATAGCTTGGTTCCGACAGAAATGGGTGTGGAGACTTCCTTTGAACTTTCCATTCCAAACCTTTTCACTAAGTCCCTTGCGTACTTTTCTTGTGAAAGAAATATGGAGTTTTGTCTTTGTTCCACCTGAAATCCTAGAAAATATGTCATTTGACCAAGCATCAACATTTAAAAAGTTCTTTTCATCTGCTCAGCAAATTCTTCACATAGTCCTTCCTTGTTACCAGCAAAAATGATATCATCCACATAGATAATGACTATGAGGTTACCATTGGCCATTTCTCTGACACAGAGGTTACTGTCAACTGTTCCTTTGACAAATTTCATGTCTTTAAGACAACCATCAAATTTTGAGTACCAGGCTCTAGGGGCCTGCTTCAATCCATACAAGGCTTTTCGCAATCTGTACACCATACTACCATCTTTGTCTAGCAAAAATCCCTCTGGTTGTTCAATATACACCTCTTCTTCAAGATCTCCATTCAGAAATGCAGATTTCACATCCATCTGATAGACCTTGTACTGCTTGTGTGCTGCAACTGCTAAGAACATTATGATAGTTTCCAGTCTTGCAACTGGTGCAAAGGTTTCCTCAAAGTCGATTCCTTCCATTTGTGAATATCCTTTGCATACAAGTCTGGCCTTGTTTCTGGAAACTTCTCCCTTTTCATTGAGTTTGTTTCTAAACACCCACTTTGTCCCAATAACATTTTTATTTTTGGGCCTTGGCACAAGATCCCAGGTGGAGTTCTTTTCAATTTGATTGAGTTCCTCATGCATAGCTTGTATCCATTCCTCATGTACAACTGCTTCAGCCACTGTGTGAGGTTCAATTTGAGAAACCAGTGCAGTCTGATCTTCCAATCTCAATCTTCTTCTAGTTCTTACTGAGGACTGTAGGTCTCCAAGGACATTTTCTGTGTCAACATGCTTCTTCAATTTGTTGTATCTTCTTCTTCCATTTTCATTACCTTTATCTTCATCACTGGTATATTCAGAGTTGATCTCACCAGCAGTTGGTGTTGGCTCAGGTAATTCTGCATTCTTCTGTTCCAAGGCTGTGTCATTCTTTGAGTCATCATCATTCACAGTGTATGGTTTGGTGTTGTTTTCAATTATTATGACATCACTGCAGTCAATTATTTTATTCAACCTCTTATTCCAGCATCTGTAGCCTTTTCCATTAGGTAGGTAACCCATAAAGATTCCTTCTTCAGCTTTTTCTTCAAACTTTCCCAGATTGATGTTTTTAATCTTGATGATGCAGGGACTGCCAAAGACTTTGAAATATTTAACAGTTGGTTTTCTGTTAAACCACATTTCATAGGCTGTCGTTTGTGTTTCTGGTCTCAGGAGACATCTGTTCTGTATGTGTATAGCAGTGCATACTGCTTCTCTCCAGAAAAACTTAGAGATATCATGCTCAGCTAACATAGTCCTCCCCATTTCAACTATGCTTCGATTCTTTCGTTCAGCCACTCCATTCTGTTGTGGAGTATATGGTGTACTATATTGATGTTTGATTCCATGCTTGACCAGATAGCTTTCAAAGACATCACCGGTATATTCTTTTCCGTTGTCTGATCTTACTTTCTTGATGCAGAGATCTAGTTCCTTCTCAGCCTGCCTTCTGAAAGTCTTGAACATCGTGATTGCCTCTGACTTGTGTTTCATGAACATGACATTGGTCATCCGAGTGTAATCATCAATGAAGGTTATAAAATAGAAATCTCCTCTTGTAGACTTCTGTCTCATTGGTCCACATATGTCTGTATGGATGAGTTCAAGAGGCCTAGTAGACATGATATCAACACCTTTGTGTGACCTATGGGTCAGTTTTCCCTTTTGACATGTGTCGCAGACTTCATCTCTTTCTCTTTTTAATTTGGGTAGATCTCGAACAACATTGTACTTCAGAAGTTTACTCATACTCCTTTGACCAAGATGGCCAAGTCTTCTATGCCAGAGGTTGTTTTCATCTTTAGAGCAAAGAAAACAAGAATTGATGGGATCACCAATTTGAAATAGATTTCCAGTGGTTCTTCTACCTTGAGTGATGATTTTTCCATCCTTTGAACTCTTGATGATGCATGAGTCCTTCTGGAACAACACCTTATGTCCATCATCACATAATTGACTTACACTCAGTAGGTTGTGCTTTAATCCTTCAACAAACAACACATCATTGGATTTTATATTTGTTGTTGCAATCATAGCCTTTCCAACTCCCTTGATTTTCAGAGAACGATCATTTCCAAACACCACGGTTCCTCCCTCATGACTTTCAATGTTGCATAGAATTTTTGTATCACCAGTCATGTGGGATGAGCATCCACTATCAAGAATCCATGACTTGGTTTTACTGCTGGCTTTTAGAGCCACTTCAGCAAAGCATGTGATTTCATCATTGGTTTCTTGAATGCCTTTCCCTTTCATGTCTTTGACTTTTTGTTTAGGAAGAGCTGTCATACATTTATCAGCTCTATGACCTTGTTGGTCACATCTTCCACTAGCTTCACTCAGGCAGTCAAATGTGTTCTGAGTTGGTGGTTTTGATGCTTTCTGCAAAACACTCTGGGTTTCAGGATGTCTCCCCCTTGACTCATGCCTCATGTTTGGACGAGACATGTTATACCAGCATGCATAGGCCTTATGTCCAAACACACCACAACACCAGCAGTAGCCTCTGAACCTTGACCTTCTTTGTTGATAAGAGTCATGTTGTAATTTTCTGTCCATGATTTGAGTAGTCCTTCCTGAGGATTTCCTTTCTTCCATTGAAGATGATTTTACACAGGTTGGTTCATGCCATGTTTGTCTCAATTTTATCTTTGAACCTGCATTGTTAGAATTAACAGATGTATTCAGAGATTTACTTGGTGGTAAATTGACCTGCCTCTGAGCACCAGCATAAGATGATTCTGCCTTGACTTCAACAGCCTTGTTGAAGTCTTCTCTCATCTTTTTCAAGCTATTCTTTGCTTCAATCCACTTGGAATGTGTCACTGATTGCTCTTCTTCTTTGAGGTGAAGTTTCTCCTCAAGATCTTTTGCTATCTTGTCCAGCTCAGCTACCTTCAGTTTATGTCTCTTGATTTCGTCAATGTACATTGTCTCTTTCTTCATACATTCTTTCAACTCCTCAGTCATTCTTTTAGTTTCCTTTTGTAACAATTTCTTCTCTTTCTTGAGTTTAATGTTTTGCTCAAGGCAAGCCTCTAATTCATATTTCAATATGTATTCAAGCTCCGTTCGTTCACTTTCATCATCTTCACTGCTGCAGGTATCAAACCCTTTTTCCACATGAGCCATAAAATTCGTTTCTTCTTCTGATTGACTGGCTGAAGTAGAGTCTGATTCTTCCTCTTTGCTTACATAGCTTCTTCTTTCACCTGGAATGAACCTTTTCTTTCTTACACCTGATTTGTTTCCTTCTCTTGGGTATCTACTCCATTTGTTCTTTTGTGACTTCTCATCTTCAACTTCTGGAGCACTATATCTCTTCTTGGGGCAGTTTACAGCAAAGTGTCTGATGTTATTGCAATTGAAACATCTCGATGGTGATTTCCCTTTTCCCCTGAATTTAGTTTTTCCAAACCTTTTAGAAAAAAGAGAAATAATCGTGTTGAGATCTTCATCCTTTTCTTCATTGTCAGTATCACTTGATTCTAGGACTTCGTCATCTTTTATCTTGAGTTGTCTCATGGCCTCAAAAGCCATCTCATCCTTGATCTTCTTCTTAAATACTGGGATCTTCCTCATTTCATATGCAATGAGAATGTTGTGAAGTTCATCAAGAGAGAGATCATCTCTGTCTTCTAATGCTGAGACTTTGGGGTCAAACCTGTCAGGAAAATTTCTCATTAGCTTTTTAACAATAGTGGAGTCCTCCAACTTTTCTCCAAAGCCCCGAATGTTACTAACAATTTCATTGACTCTTGTGAAATAATCATCAATATTTTCTTCTTCTCCCATCTTGACATCTTCAAACTTGCTTCTCCAAATCTGTAATTTGGCTTCCTTGACTTTCATGTTGCCTTCATAACTACTTTCCAATTTGTCCCAAATTTCTTTAGCATTCTTGAGTCCCATGACTTTTGTGTATACCTTTTCTGAGAGTGACATAATAATGGAATTTTGAGCTTTACCATCAACTTCCATATTTCTTTTCTCATCGAGTGTCATAGCAGCTTCATTAGAAAGAGGAGGGAATCCAAATAGGGCTGCATTTCTAACTTCAAGGCCGAGAGATAGAAGGTAGGGTAACATCCGATTCTTCCAGCTGTGGTAATTCTTTCCATCGAATGTAGGAACACCCCTACTATTAGCAGAATTCAGATTGTCCATCTTCTCATAAGTAGATCCTTACCAAGGGAACCTCCCTTTGATACCACTTGAAATGCCTGGATCGGTTGTGATCACTGAGAGGGGAGGGGTGAATCAGTGATAACTTTTTTCTTTTTATGAATTGTTCTCTTCGGATTATCAATTCAACCTCTGCAGCTGGTTAAAGCCTAGATCTACTCTTTTAGAGGTGCAGTAATAATGAGAGCACAGAACACAGAGATTTACAAGGCTCGGTACAAAGACCTACTCCTTTCCGTGTTGGTTACACCCCCCAACACGGATTCTTCACTATGCCAAAAGATGATTACACAGTAACTGGTTACCCCCCAATTAGAAGTTGGTTAAACCCCCCAACTCCACAGCATCATCTTCATCATGACTCCACTTCACTTCTTCAAAGGTGTTGTTCAAAACTTCAAGTAGGCTTCAACAGTCTTCAAAAGATCTTGTTGGTCTTGCTCACCAAAAACCCAATCACTTAGAATGATTAGTTCTTTTGTATTCACACACATAAGTGTGTACTCCTCTTCTTCTCAAGGTTGATCTTCTTCACATGTGCACACATACACTACTCATTATTTTAGTGCACACACTTGACTTGTCCTTCTTCTTTAATTTATAAACACACAAAGTGTGGTCTTTCTTTTGCACCCAAAGCCCAAAGGTCCTCGGCCTTCTCCTCAACTTTGCACACCCACTGCCCGAGGTGCTCCTTCTTCACTTGGCACACACCCACTGTCCGTAGGTGGTCTTCTTCACCTGATATCAAAGGAGGCGCGCAAGGGAATGCTTGAGCCGCGACCTCCTCTTCTTCAACACTGCCACTCGGATGTCTTGAGCCGCGGGGTGCACAGGATGCAACACACCGAGGTGCACAAGCCACAAGGGTGCAAGGACACCTTGCGCGCGCAAGTGCCTACCGCGCAGGGGGCGCGGTGCACAGAGGGAGCGCGCAAGGTCGCGCAAGCTCCTCTCCTTCCTGTCGCGCAAAGGATTAGCGCGCAGGTAACACCTTCGGGCCAAGGATGGCACCGAGGACTTCAGCCGTGCAAATAGATTGCACGGGGCTTCTTCGCACTAGTGATGCGCGGAACAAGACTTGAAGCCTCCTGCCGCGCAAGTGATGCGCAGGATTTTACTTCGCGAGGCAGAGAGCGTCGCGGGTCTTCACAAATGAACAACAAACTTCACTCGGCCTCGGACTCCTCTTTATATAGGCAGTGGAGGAGCATGGATGATCCGCGGGGAAATACGTTTTGAATGCCCGAAATCCGCGGGGTCTTTGAAAACTTCAAACGCGTTAAATATCTTCCGTGTATCTCGTTCTTCTTCTCTGTTTTAATGCGGGTTTTCCATTTTTCGGTTTCCTTCACGTGCATGCGACTTAGAATGCATGCACGGCCTTCGTTTTGGTCATCCCATGCAAAACACGAACACCCCGAGGCCTCGGCATCTTTGCTTGCCTCGGCCGTTCTTCGAAGATCTCCATTTGTTGCATGCATGCATATTTTTATACATGAATAGGTTCAGGTGGTCCAGACGAGTCCAATAGTGTCTTCATCTTCGGCAATGGTGGCCGGAAACTGGAAATCATCGTCGGGGAAGCCTCTGGTTCGAAGGAGGCTGCGGGAGGTGCTTCGGCATGGCTCGAGGTTGAGGACGAAGCCGGGGCCGTCGGATCAGATCTTCAACGGCCTGGATTAGATCGCGACGCCGCGGATCAGATGTGCGGTGCAGATCAAGCGCGCGATGAGACGGACGGCGGAGATTTGCTCCCGGGATTTTTTTCCGCGTCCCACATCGAAACGGCGAGAGGAATTGCCGCGGTTTATTACCCAGTCGCTCCCTCAACTCGCCAGTTGAACTTCCTCCCTCCCGGTGCCGCCCCGAACCGGGTTCTCTCTGCGGGCGCGCTCTGCGCCCACTATGCCTCCTGCGGGCGCGCTCTAGCGCCCACTATGCTTCCTGCGGGCGCGCCACTGGCGCCCACTATGCACACTACGCTCCTCCGGGCGTGCCCCAGTCGCCCATGCGGTGTCCTATGGGTGCGCCCTGCCGCCCTGGCTCGCCCCACGGGTTCCCCCTGGCGTGGTGCCCTAGTGCCCATGCCTTGGGGTTGAACCCCCAAGGTGCCTTGGCTGGCCTAATTTTTTGGCAAAGGACAGAATAAAGACTTTGTTAAAAACAAAGTTCTCCATATAAAACATGCCAAGTGCCAAGCCACTTCTTCCTCTTCATTTCTTCTCATCTTCTTCTTAAGAATTCCTCCATTCCTCTTAAACATTTAATCATTATTTAAGAATGGAATTCTTGAAGGTTCTTCCATCAACCGATGCTCCGGAATCAAAGATTTCTCTCAATGTCTTCGTTGATCTAATCAGAGATCAAATTGGGACTTCTTCAGATTCACATGCACTAAGTGTTAGTGCATGGACTTCATTAAACCACTTCACCCACTTAGAAGTTGTGGATGGATCTTCTTTCATCTCCAACTCCTCATGCATTGTCACTACAATGCATGGTCTTCTAATCATGTTGTGACTTTGTATCATCTTGATACAAGTTCTTGGAACTCTAAGAACAGCTCAACAATCGTCTGATTTAATGCTTCTGTAATCATCAATCTTCAAGATGTACTTTATCAGATAGCACACCATGACAAGTTATTGACAACAAATGCAATTACTTCACTTGGGCACAACAGTATGAAACTAAAACACATTTCATTATTTAATTAAATGAAATGATATATATATATATATGTATATGTATATCAATAAAAAATATCATGGATGAATAATAACTAAAACTAATATGTGGGAAATAAATTCTTAATGGACGTCTGGTCTAATGAAAATGAAGAACTTTTACTATCATGTACATTAACAATTCGTTTTAATAATATGAGTAGGAACCCATTTGGGCAATTATTTCTCTCATAGGAAGTTATTGATGGATCTAGGAGCAACACAAGTCCATGATCCACAATTCATTTCTAGTTCAAATAATTATTCATATTCAATAATTAAAATAACAAATAAGATATATCAAATAACTGTACTGAATGACAAATAATTATTTATCAAGAATTCAACAATTAATCATACAGTTTTCAATGTTACCATTATATGAATAATGGTATATGGTTTAAGAAAAAAATGTCCATTATCTGATAATATTAATATTCAATTAAATTACTAATGAAAAATTATTACAATAATGTTATTATTTCAAGAGAATGTAAAAAATCATAAAGGGATGTGAGATTAAGAATATTCTTGTGGACAATAATCTTTAAACAATCGAAAGTGTCCAATACCAATTTGAAACATTTAAATCATAATAAATAAATTGGTATGAAATTAAATAAATCATATAATTTCATCAGAATCAGATAATTAATGATATAATATATCATAATGGGTAGTTTTTATGTCATAAAAAAGAATTATCAGTGAATATGTCTTTTATTTCACAGAATTAAAAAAGAGTCAGATGGAAATCCTTATAGTGTGTATCATTTTGGGTGAAAATCCATTAAAATCATATATAATAAACATATGTTAATTATAAACTTTATGAAAATTTTTTTCATGTTTATAATTACTGTTATGTTACTTATTACTATATTGTGTATAACTACTTGAATAATTATGTTTTGTCTAGTGTTCTGGGCCAAATTCAGTTTAGGTGTCTAAAGAACTAGTGTTGGTCATTATAGCCAAAGGGGTCATTATTTTACATATCCTAAATAATAAATATGTCATAATTATAATATTAGTAGATCCATTATACTTTTAAAATCAATCATTAAATGTATTTATGGAAATGATCCAACATTACATTCATGGTGATTGTAGGTCGTATGTACGAATGCGTAACATTTTAAATTTTTAAATGACAATTGTGAATAGAATGTAAGTAACTGAAATCTTGAAAGAATAATATTTATATAAGAAATATCATATTATATAATCATATATACTTATTTATATAATTATTTTAATTAGAATGAATAACATCATGTTGAGGATGTGATATTCCACACGTTCATGAACGACATTATATCTTTTAATATTTGTGGATGGGTAATAAATGTGATGTTATATATATAAATAATTCCAAAAAACAAATAATGTCATGAATATATTTATGATTTTTTTATGTCACCAATTATTAATTATAACCATTCATTTATATATTATATGTATCATGTGAATGAATTCAATCACATTGACGGGGCAGTAGTCCACAATTACTCAAACTATCTTATCCAAAAATAAAAATTATTCATTTTATGTATTAAAAAATGTATATATAAGTTTAAATAAAAAAATTATATAACATTTAACATTAAAAAAATAGGGTTTCCAAAATAATGGACAAAATGAAATGATGAAATGAAAAATTGAACAATCATTGTTTCGTGAGGTAATATTTCACCGTACACAAATATAGTATATTTCATTTCCATTAAATAGAGGTTTGTATAATTTTTTGTATAACCATTATTATAAAATCATACTAGTATATTTCAGATACATGTTTTTTATGATATCATATAATGAGTATAGTGTAGGGAGTTAATGGAAATGAAACTAAAAAGCCAAACAGAGGGTGTTACATCTTTATCAGGTAATATCTTTTGGATTATAACAAAGGGGTTCCATTAGATGATTTGTGACATAAGTTAGGATTCATGGTCAATATGATATATCTTTTTATTCTATTTTGGTATATATTTGTAAAAATTATGTTTTTTGATAGGTGTGAGGAATGACGAGATGTGGGGGCCATTTATAAAGAAGGAAAAAAACTCACATGGAATTTTATGGAATTAAGTATGGTGTGCAGGTGTTATTAACTAAAAGAAATTCAAAAAAACAAAAATAATAAATATTGGAAGGATAATTTCAAATATATATATATATATATAATGGGGTTTGGATAAGTTCCTAGGTTATTTGGCCAGCTAAATTAATGGTGTAGTCCTTGATTATGAGTAATGTTTCCTTAATAATGGTATTACGTTCACTAATATTTTGGGATAAATTTTTTTTGGATTTTTAATACGTTATAAATTATTCTGATTATAAATATTGAATCAATTTCTCTAAATTCCAATTATATAAGTGGTATAGATTAAATTAATATTAATTCAATAGTCGGGAAAACAATGCAGGTTATTAAAGTAAAAACATCTGAAACTTGCCTATATTTTAATATTCAATTTGAATGTGAATTTAGTTCCAATTACCTAACGTGGATTAATTAATGAAAATATTGTATAAATAAACATTTATGAAATTAGAAATATATTTTAAATTTATAAATAAATTAGAGTAAAAATTATTCTGAACTAAAATTCAGAATTTTTAACTATTCATTAAAATTAGTAGTGTCTCTGAAAAATCATGAAATTTAACACTAAATTAATTATTCTATTTAAATTTCAAATATAATGTTTATTTTCATAAATTAAATAAATTAAAGTGTCAAAATTTAAAATTAATATCGGTTCATCCTTAAAAGTGGGTAAAATCCATTTTATAAAACATATAGGTTTTTATGTATGAAATAGGGTATGTTCATATCTTATTCTCATAAAAACTAATTAATGAATAAAAAAATATATTATTTCATATAAAACATATATATTAAATTAAAATAATTGTCCAATTTTAATTATATTAAATTATAATGTTAAAACATCTTTGAGATCATAAAAATGGTTTTATAAAAAACATTTTGTTAATTTTCAATTGGTTTCTATATTCATTTCAATTTAAATTTTAAACAATTTCTGTATATGTAATTATTATAAAACAAATAGATTCATAATTTAGTTAATAATTTTTGTAATTTCTATAATTGAATAATATATCATTGTGTGGAGAAACTCGGTCTTGCGTATAATGCTAGATTTTGAGAAAGGTTTCTCTTGCGTGTAATTCCTGATAACTCTGTGTTTCATGCGTTGAATTATATATAATATAACATAAATATGTTATAAACTATTCAGATACTATATTACCTTACATTATTTTGGTTTTTATTCAAAATATCTTTCTAAATATAAGGATCTTACTTTTCGTTTTATCAGGGAGTCACAGTCTCCCCGCCTTATTTAATTTGATTCCTCAATATTTAAACTTGAGTGTGGTGATAGATTTATTGATACATATTATGTTTTAAATAAAACATTGTGAAAATGGTTTGTATGTAACCCTATAAAAAAGAGGGAATTGAAATTATAATGTTAACATGGAAGACCATGTAAATGGGTCTCTATGTAGGAGAACATTAGTGGTAATTAGATATATTATTTTAGAGGGAAAAAATAAATATTTATAGGAAGTGAACAAGGTCATCAATAAAAAACAAGCTCATGATCAATTGATAGTAGAGGACCTCAAATCTCTAAATATGTGATTATTTAGAAGACCATTTCTTCAATATAAATTATGTTATATGGAAAAAAGTTCTATATAATTTTTCTAATTTTTGGATTATTATTTTACTAACCATGAATATAATAAAATATCATTACATGTAAGTATTCAATATCATATGAAAAATATAATATTTTTTTAGTGCTTGGATCAAATTCTAATTCATCCTTTTACCCATATAATGTATATACCAAATAATAATTTTTTTTATTGTTGATGCACTAAAATGAAAATTTAAAATATCATAATGAAAATAAATGATTGTCAATCCTAACTATTGGTCTATAACAATCATCCAAATGTAATATGATTTCTAGATTAATTAATAATCTTCAAATGTGATACTAGTGGTTCATAATTAATATTTATTCATAAAATTGTTTATCTAAAAACAAATAAAATTAACAAGGAAATTGTGTTGGTCACTGTTTGAAATGAACCCTTATCATCCTTCGGTCAGGGGTTCAAGACCCACAACCTGGTCAGATTTGATTATTTTTCACCCAACATATAGGTTGTCCTTTTCTAAAATAAAATTTATATAATTAAAAAAATATAAAATATGGACATCTTTGATATTATATTAATCACTACATATAAATTAAACAATGTTATTTAATACAACCTTAATACATAAATACTTCATCCACTTATTTAACAATTAATCCTTTAATGGTCTATATTTTATACATTGGGAGAGGGTATTGACTTGGGTAATTTCTAGGTTCCCCACATTTATGAATAAAACTATAAATAATTAATTAGGATGAGCATAGTTTATATCCTTAATTCTCATCCCATTTCAATAGAAATTATTTGGCTTATGTCCTTATTTTGCACAAATAAATAATTTACATGTTCTATTCGAAAACATTTTTGGGTTCTTTATTACACACGTCTCACATGTGAATAGTTGAGTCTCATTTTGTACACAATGTACACCACTCGAGTTCCTTTCATCCTCTATCATTCTCTTAAATAGTGAACATGGGAGTTGGTAAAGGTATATATTTTTAATCATATTTTTAGAAAAATAATTTATACTAAATAACCTATCATTCACTCAGTTCAACACATAATTTGGTTTCTCATTTTCTCCACCTTTTCCACTATTTTAGACATTAAAATGAATCCTTCGAGTTCAATCCATTGACTAAAACCAGAATTAATATTAATAGAAATAATGGTCATTGTGTGAAATGTGTATAATTATATATAGATTATCTAAATCATGAAACCATATTTTTAAATATAATACCTATTAATTCTATCCGTGAGTATTAATTTTCAAAATTCATTCAATTTTTTTTGTATGGGTTTATAAATAAAACAAGTTTTATCAATAACATATCCTCGAGGAGTGTTATACTAGGTGAGCACTAATGCCAATTTCCATGTTCTCGATTACCCAGAGTTACGCCAGGAACACCTTGGAAGAGTTGTTACACCAAGGTAAATATTTAATAGAACTATGTATACATGCAATATCCAAATAGTGATGTATTTTTAGGATGACACACATAATATATACAAAATAAAAATTACAGTGTTTTTATCTAAACTTATCATTAAATTATATATCATGGTAATGTTCTCTAATATACTTTTTCTCATATCTAGTTCACAAGGTTTATAAAAACCACAATATAATACGATCTATAGTGACCCATCCCCAGATATCCCCGTGCTACTGTCTGATATCAACTACGTTGGGATGATTACACAGAATCAAACCCTAAAGGAAAATTTGTTTACTAGTATCAGAAAAACCGATGCATAAATGATAATTATATTACAATTTCATTGATTAAATAAACCATTTTTTTCTTCAAAACAAATAAACAACATTGAGCATAACACTAATCAAAATATTACATTCATATATATCATTCATAGTATGATTCATTGATTCATATGGAATGAAACATAATTAGGGCGAGCTCAAATGATTAGCAACAAAAAATATAGAATAATAAATAACGAGTCACTAAGAATAGTCAATATGTAATGGAATATAATAGGAAATAAATTCCATTCAGATAATTAGATAAGTAAAAATTAATAGGGAAAGGTATGGGACTACAACACATCCCATTAATCAATGAACTGAAATGAAATGTATCAATATATATATCGATACAAAATCTCATTGATGAGTAATAACTTAAACTAGTATTAGGGAAATTATTTCTTAATGGAAATCATTTATAAGGAACATGAGGACCTATTAACATCAAGACCATTCACATTATAGTTTAAAACTAATGTTAGAAACGCATTTATGCAATTATTTATCTCATGAGAAACTATTAATTCATCTAGGGGCTATATAAATTTAGGGATCGACCAATAATTTCCCTTCCAAATAATTCCACATATTTAATTATCATAATAAATGTTATTCTTTATCATATAACCATATATAATGAAAAATGCAGAGTTATCAATAATTTTTTAATTAATCAAGTAATTGTTAAGGTAACAAAATTATGAATAATAGTATCTGGTTTAGGAAAGGCCAATATTTAATTTATGTGTAAATGGTTATTAAATTAAATTTCCAAGGAAATTTTATTACAATAAATTGATTTTTCAAGAATAATTTACCAATCACAATTGTAAGTGTGATTAATAACATTCATTCGGAGAATAAGCTTTAAACATTCTAATGTGTCCCTTGTGATTTTGAAACTTTTAAATAATAATAACATGAAATGTATGTAATTAAATAAATCGTCTAATTTAATTAGAATAATTGGATTAATGATATAATATATTAAAGTTGTCTATAGTTTTGGAACATAAAATAATCATGTTGTGAATATGACATTAATCTCATATATTTTAAAAAACGAGATGAAAATATTTACCTTCTGCCTCATTTTGGCTGAAAATCCTTTAAATTACTGTATAATAAAATTATGTTAATTTTATACATTATTAATATGATTTTTTATGTTTATAATTACAATTATTTTACCTATCTCCATGGTCTTCACAAAAACATAAGCAATTTAGTTTATGTGGAGTTTTTTTAACCAAATTTGGTTTATGTGCCAAAACAACTATTGTTGGTCAACTATGGTCAAACGGGTCATTATAAAAAATTTCCAAAATAATAAGCATGAATATAATTATCATATTTGTACATAAATAGTAATTTTAATATAACTTATTAAATATGGTTACAGAAATGTTCCAATGTTCCAATCATGGAGACAGTAGGTAATATGTATGCATGAGTAACATTTCCATTTATAAATGAACATTATGGAAAGACAGTAAATAAATAAAATATTTCTAGAGTGATAATGATTTAAAAAATAAAGTATTATTTTATCATATATAATTGTATATATATTTATGTAATATGAAAAATTGCATCATGTCGAGGAGGTGGTTGTCCACACGCCCATGAATGACAATATCTCTTTTAAAGTGTGTGAAAGGGTAATAGAATAGATGATATATACATATTTATATTAAATTTACAGAAATATATTTAATTAATGAATATATTATTTTTTTCCCTTGTCACTTATGTTAAATTATAACCATTTATTTATACATTTCATGTATCATGTGAACGAATCCCATCAATTTTTGGGGGAGGAAGATCAAACATCCTCAAATGTTGTTTTCATAAAATGGAATGTATTCACTGAATGTGTTATAAAATATATATAGAAGTATAAATTCATAATAAATTTAATATTTAACATTACCAAATATAGTATCCATAAAAATGTCCACCATGAGAGGAAAAAATGGGAAATTTAGTAATCATCTTTTATAGAGGATGTATTTCACCGTACAAAGAAACACTTTGTTCAATTCATATTTGATGGAGTTGCATGTATTTTTTTTCAAAAACATAGTATAAGAATATAATAGTATTTTTAGGATACTATTTTTTATTTTATCAATGAATAATATGAGTATAAGGGGAGAATAATTGAAGTATAACTTACAAGCATGGGAGATGCATTTCATCTTAATCAGGTAACTTCTTTTGGTTTATACTAAAGGGATTTGTTGGGAGGATTTCTAAAATAAGGTTGGATTCAATGTTGATGGGATGGATGTTAGAAACCTATTAAAGAATAGATTTTCCATGATTAAGTGGTTTCGGAGGTTTGAGTAAGGCATAGACGGGGTTTAATTTTATTGGGAAAGAAAAGGTCTCACATTGAATTTTTTGGAAACATGTTAGGTTTGCATATTTTATTAAATAAAACAAGAAATAAATGACAAAAAAATCAATAATGGAAGGTTAATGAAATAAAAATGGTTCTAAAATTGGTTTATGATAAGTGGTTATGTCATTTGGCCACTTAAATTAAAGTATTAGTCATTTTTTATTCTTTATTTTCCCTTAATAATTGTAAATAATTTTAATAACATTCACTAATATTTTTAGAAAAGAAACAAATTTCGTCTTATTAAAAATTAAAAATTATTATTATAAACAATATTGAATTATGTTTTCCATATTCCAATCATAGATGTGGCAGAAATTAAATTAATATTCACCCCACAGACGAGATGATAATGAGGGTTTTAAAAATAAAAAATGAATGATTTTTTACTATGTTTTTACAGTCAATATCAATGTAAAAATTAATAAAATTAACTAAATTGGATTAATTGTCAAACCATTTATCTAATTAAACTTTTAAACAAATTAAAACTATAATTTAGCATTTTAAATAAATAAAATTAAAATACTATTTTGAACGACAATTCAATATTTTTATCTATTTGTAATAAAACAGAAATGTCTCATTAAAATTTAAAATTTTCACCTTATAATAATTCGTAGGGTTTTCATAAATAAATGAAGTATATTTATTCATGTTATTTCAATTAAAGTGTCGAAATTCAAATTTTAAATGTGTTCTCCATATAAAGGATGTAAAATTTCATTTCTAAAAAATATAGGTTTTATGTGTGAAATATGCCTTGTTTTGTTATTATTCAAATAAAACAAAAAGGATTTATATAAAAAAATATATGAGTGAATATAAAAAAAATTACATTATAATAATTAAATAGTTTCAATTAATTTAATTTATTAGTGTAATATAGCTTCGTGAGCATAAAAATTGTTTTTTATAAAAATAATCAATTTTATTCAATTGGATCCAATATTCATTTATAATTGTTTTTTAACAACATAATTTATATTTTAATACCATAACCTATATATTTTCATATTTTAGTTAATACTATTAATAATGGATAGTTATATATTATTATAATAATATTATAATAATATATTATTGTTTGGTGAAACTTAGTCTTATGTATAACACAATATTTCAATGAAAGTGGATCTTAAGTGTAATTCTTGATAACTCTGTGTTGCATTCATTGAAAAATATAGAATATATTTTAAATTTATTATAAATTATACATATATTATATCACATTACACTCTTTTTGACGCGTATCATAATCGATACTGAATTTAATGTTCTTATTTTAATTTTATTGGTGTTTTACATAACACTACATATATACATCATCACATTTATTATTTAAATATGTAATTTTATCCCCAGATTATTAAAAATTATATGATAAACTCACATTTATGGTAGTAACCACTTGTTTTTTTTGTATATTTCTAGATTTTTTATTTTCGTTCATCGTAATTTTAATATTGTTACATAATATACAAGAAACATATTTATGAAAAGCACATAATATTTATAAATAAAATATAATTTTAAGTCTTATCATGACAAAGGGTTTTTAAAAATTAAGTATGTTATGGTTGTAGATATGGTAGGCCATACATACGCATGAGTAACATTTTCCGTTTTGGAACAATCACTGTGGAATGGTGGTATGTAATATATTATCATTCCAAAACTATAATATAATAATAAATATAATATTTTATATAATTATAATTATACTTATCTTTCATGTGGTGTGGTAATGAAAAGATATTGTCACATCACTTTGTGATGTCGGTGTTCCACACATACATGAAGGACACTTTCATCTTTCAGTGAGAAAAAAATTTAACAAATAAAGTGATGTATTATCTTTTCATAGTTATAAATATGATATAAATATCACAATTATTTAATTTAAATAAAATAAAATATTTTTGTTATCCTCCATGTAAAGCATTAGTGAAAAATAAATCACATCGCTTCGTGATACGTTAGTCCGTTGTACACACAAGCGACGTTATCGTATCCCAATTAGATTAGAAAATAAATTAGTTATATAAAATATAATGAATACATAGATAAAAATAGGTTATAATTCTCATATATATGCTTTACATTAATCATTATACTCTACAACGAGAGGTTCTAATGGAAAAAATGATGGTTATTAGTTGGTGAGTCAGTAAACAACTATACACAATTATGATGATTTCATAACCCATTTGGTATATGCAGATATTGTTATAGTTCATAAAAAATAAAAAAAATTATTATATGTAAGATAATGAGGTTTATATATCATCACATTTTAGTAATATTTGATGTTGGTGGAGGAAGAAATAAAATAATAATTCTTATTGAACAAGATTACTTATTCTTCATTTATCATTCATAGGTTCTCACAAAGAATCGTTATAGGTTTTCTTCAAGTTAATTATATGGATAATATGATGGTAGTAGGTAATGTAATAAGTGATTTGGGTAAGGATTGGATGATCAAAAGGAATTGAAGGTGTGAATAAGGAAAAAAGGGGGAATCCTTTTAAAAGGGATGTAGATTGTACACTTATAATATTTTGAAACAAAAAATTTTGTACCAATGTTATTTTAATCCATAAAGTCTATAAAATGAATAATTATTTATATAATAAGGTAAAATAATAAATATGGATATAGAAATCATTGTTGAAATGTTTTTGTTGATTTTTTCTGCTTATATTTTTGGTTCAACCCTCGATGAACCCAATTTTATATTAACTGTGAAAAATAATTTTTCCCTTTTTCACTATTATTTTTTGTAAAAAATGATTCAATTATTAGAAAATATAAATAATTATATTAAAAATAAAAAATCTATTTTTCCAAATTCCATTTTAATACATGGAATATTTTAACTTAGATATTAGCACCATACGTGATGAGAAAAAAACGTTAATGATAAAATTTTAATAATATTATAAATTTTTTATATCATATTTATTAACGAAATTGATTAAAAAGAAAAAACTTGATCAATTGATTTATTATTGAACTAATTTTACTATATAACAAATTTAAAATTTATTTTAACTTAAAAAATTTAATAAAAATGTCATCTTCAATTAAAATTTATTATTCATAAATTTTTATAAAAATGAAAACTTTAATATAAATTCATAATAATCACCCTATGGTAATTTTCAAATAATTATATAAATAATTAACTTAATATTATAAAAAAAATTCATAATTATTTTTTAAAATATTTTTTTAATAAGATCACAAATGGGAGGAAAACTGATTTTTATAAGAAAAAACTCTTTTACTCATAATTTTTTATTTATTATAATCCAATTTCTATAAAACATGAAGGATGAATGTTAAATTTTTTTAATATAAAATACGTTATGATCATTAAAACCATTCACCAAAAGCTAATTGTTAAATTTCATGTAATAAAACATGTTTCTCTGCATAACAATATTTTTTTATAAAATTATTTCCTTTATATTCAAATGGTTTATATTTTGATTTTAAAATAATTGGTCACCATTGAATTCATATTATATAAATTTTTATACAATTTATTTTCAAAATTTCGTTAATCATTATCATACACTACATTATAATGGATAAATGATAATTAGTATGTAATATTATTCTAATAATATAAGAAGTTCCAATCAATCTAGTAGATTTCTTTAATGAAAACAAAACATCGTGTTTCATATAATGAAATAAATACTCTTTTTATCTGTAACTCGTTATTATAAGTGTTTCGTGTATTGAAATTTTCTAGCGATTAAATTTATTTTAAAAAAAATTATATTTCACAAAATATCAAGCTATTATAATTATATCATCCCAAACTATTTAAAATAATTTTCCATGTTAAGGATAAATATTTTATCTGACAAAATAATACGTATAATAGAAATTGTCCACTAGGAATATATATGTTATATATATTATAATTAATAAAATCAATAATGTGAAATTTGTTACTATTATTTAAATAAAATATTACGGAGAACATAATCTCATCTAAATGGAAAAATATTTCTAAACGAATTTTAGCCAATTAGAGATGAAATGAACACAAAAATTAATAAATTAGGATAAGTTATTTTCATTCTATTTTTATTATCATTATATTATTAATCATGACTTTCTGATTTTCTATTTTATCATTTTAATGAAAGTAAGTAACATTATTTTTCAAATTGACTAAACTTTTAATTGAAATATTTTAAAATTTTGGACATACTAACTACAAATACAATGTCAAAATTTAAAAATTAAAAATATAAATATTTTAGAATATAATTTAATAATAAATCAATAATCTGTGATAAAAAACTATTTTTAGGAAGATTCCATTTAATAATTAATTGTTTTTATGCTAAAATTAATAATAAAATTATTTTAAAACTCTATAATTAGATAATGTTACATATATAGAAACAAATAAATTTTTAAAATAATCCAAAATATAATTTAAATTTTTAAAAACAGTAAAATAAAATTTTTAAATAAAAATAAATAATTTTTACTATTCATTAAAAAATAAATATTTTCATTAATATTAAAAAATTCTTCCTCATATATTTATAACAAGATAAAATAAATAATGTTTTCAAATTTTGAAAATGATATTGTATAATTTTTAAATCATGATTTTAAACAAAATCATATTATTTATAAAAATGAAATTTTTTAAAAATACTTCATTTTCCATTTTATCATAAAAAATGTCGCATATTTTTATTATGAATATATCTCTTAAAATAAGACTAATGAAAATATGGAAATTCATTATATAAAAAATATGAGGGATGTTACACTAATATATTTTTTATAATGATTACATTTAGATATTATTATTTTCATATAATACAGTAATTTACTCAACACATGGTGTTGCATGCTCAATAAGCTAACAAACATTTTTTTTTCTAAAATTACAGGGTATTACCATATCACAATAATCAAAGAATCTAGTTTAAAATATATTGTTTTGTTATATAATATCATATTCCTTTCTTTTGAATATAACTAATTATATTTTTATGAATATTTCAAAGCATTTTGTTCCAAACCCAAACCACCCATTCAATTTCACTTTACAGTATTTCTTTATTAAATTCATATATATCAGGATATTTTTTTCATTTTCATTTAATTTTGTTTGAAATATTTTATTAATATAAAATATATTATTTTTGATGATTCAATTTGAAATTTATCATGATAATTTATAAAATTATTTGAATATTTATATAATATATCTAATGTGAATAATGATTTTTTAAAAATATTATAATTTATTTATTCACATTAGGTGGTAACTTTTGTTTGACCAAAAATATTTTCTTCAAATTTCAAATCAATAATTACATTAAAAATTTATCAATAAATATACATTTAAACGAATTATTGTCACTATATATATATTATCTATATCTATTATTTGGATATGAGAAGATTATTTCATTGCCATATTGAGTTGTCATTAAAATATAGTTAAAAAGAATTTAATTTCGATATGAAACATTATTTCCCATTATAATTATAGGAAAAAAAATGTCTTATAATTTTTTTAAATTAATATTTATAAAATGATATAAAATACATTAAAAAATAACCATTTTAGGGAAACTATTTGTTATATTGATCAATGGAGAGTAGTAATTTTTATGCTAAACTTTTTGATGATTAAAACAAATAAAATTATACATTAGTAATTTATAAAAATCATTAGAAAATCTATTCCAGGAAATGGTAATTAAATTATATACACAATACATATGATAAATTTATAACACTATGTTTTCTATATATTTATAAAAACATTAGAAATATATTATTTCCCCTAAAATAAATTTCCCTATTTTTAAATTTGTGATGAAATCAAAAATTAATGTCCTTTGATGATATTATTTCATACAAAAAAATAATAATTATTTATTTGGGTACAAAATTATAATGTTATATTGGAATAACTTAAATGATGTCGTTACAAAGGTCATAATTGTAACATAACACATTTAATCATTATATAATTCATTTTTAATTCTGAAACAATATTAATTTGGATAAAGAATAAATTTCATTTTAAATATCCATCATTAAAACACTTATATATTCCATAAAAAAATTATGTCATTATATATTTTTAGAGACAAATATATATTATTTCATTTTCATCAAAAATATAGTTAATGGATATTTCACATTAAAATTCTAAGTAAATGTTTTATTATTGATTTTTCTTTGATTACATTTTTCATTGATCTATTTTCATGTAAATAAAAAATAATTTTTTTTCATTTGTTCATATTTATTTCTATTTTATACATTAATATATATTTCATAGATATTTACAATTTATAATACATCATATATAAAACAACCAATCCACATAATTTTTTTTTCTAGCAAAAATAGAATCAAATTAATACAGAAAAATATAATACCATAAAAAAAATTGATACAAGAATCTGATGATACAAAAAAATAAAAAATATTCATGTGTCATGGAATTATATGGGATATATAATATGAAAAAATTAAATAAAATATAAATGAACAATATAATGACATATATCATCTTTTTAAAACCATAATAACTACAATATTATCCCCAAAATAAATGGTTGGGGAATGATATCTAATTTTATTTTAAATTTGGGAATAGTGTGATCTATGAAGTGATATTGTGTTGGTTTAACAATGTCTAGTTTTAAGGTTTCCCTATTGCATTACAGATTATAGTCGTTATTGGGGAAAGATAATTAATTTGTTATAGAAAATGATAATTGAACATTAAATCTCGCATATGATCATATGGAGTTGTACTCAAATTATTATGTCCATTTAAATAAATAATCATCACAGTAGAGATCAAATAACATGTATACAACATCGCTAAATGGAAACACATGCTAGGTAATTATATTACTCATAGAAAACACAATTTATAATTTTGGAGACACAATGGATGATAGAAAAATATAAAAATATATATTTACAATGTTTATTTCTGTAAATATTATATGATATCTACTACACCATTAATAATAATCCAAATGATAATTATTGACTATTTAGGGTGTAATACAAATGAAGTCATTTAAAATAATTTATGGTATTTTATAAAGATTAGTGAAAACGGAATGTAGGAATCGATAGGTTTGGGAATGGAACTTGAACAGATTAAGATGAAAATTGTAATTGAAAATAATTTGATGATGATTTATAATGAATTTATTCCAGGCATTAAATGATATAATGATGGAAGATAAATATAATGGAATATATAATGTCTTATGTTGGATATATATGATAAATGTAAAATTAACGACTAGCCCCTCACAAAAAATAGTGAATGTACAGAGACCGGTCATTTGACAGGATAATGTTAGAAATGATGTTTAACATTGAAATATAAGTCGATGTTCATGATGATTATTAACAGTAAATTTATTATAAGTTTTAGTAAATAACATGATCTTTTTAACACATGATTTTTTACATAGAGTAGTTCAAGATAGATCTTATGGATATATTTAACAGTGTTTATAAATATTCATAATGAGTACTAGGAACATAATATAAGAAAACTAGATTCAGTGATTCTTCCAGGTAACTATTTTCTATTTTTTATATGATATAGGAGGATTAAAATAAATTTTTTCAGAGATTACGATAATATTTTTTATGTTTTATTATGAGTGTCTTAGATTTAGGGTTTTTAATTAGCTTTCAATATAAATGTTACTAATACAAAACAACTAGAATAGTAAATTCCTAGTCTGAAATAAAGCATGGATGATGTCATTTTTCTTATGGGGGATCATATGCTACAGAACCAACATTAATCGTGTTTAGTGGGCTAATAGTAATATTATATTTAATTTCATTTGATCCTATAAATGAGGTTGTTTAGATTAATATATTATGGAAATAAAGATAAGAACTAGAGTTGAAACTTCAAACTAGTGTTGAATAAAAAATAATGGTGATGATCATAGATTTTGATGTTATTGTGGGAAGACATGAATCTCCAATGAAATTAAAATATAAAATATGGGTGTTATACATAATATAAAAGTGTTTTTATTTTTTTGGTCGAGAAAGAATGTCTTGTATAGTTGATCACCACTACATAAAAATAAAAATAAATATATTCAAATTATATTCTCTTCATATGATATTTTGTAACTCTTGTGTTTTATTTTAATAATAATATTAATAAATGATTTAAATTGTTATTGGTTTATATCTATGTTTTAATTCTCCTTCAATATTAACATTGGAATAAACTGAACTAGTTTCAATTAACCTAAATTTGAAAATAGTTTAAATATTTTGTGGTGCTATATTTTAAGAGCATAGAACCAAAAATATTTAATGTCTTTATCCAACATACCATAGTTATAGTGATAAATATTTAATCAAATAATAATGATTTTAGATAAACATTAACAACACCAAGATTTATTGATTTTATATTTTAAGAAGTTTATCTGTTAAAAAAGGTTTAAATAGTGTTATTACATTTGAAAATATATATTATTCTAAATAGGGGGAATATATTATGTTTTCAGTTTTATTATTGTTATAAACGTTGAAATTTTTTTAAAATCATGACATGAATTATGAGATATGATTTTCGAGTGTTAGTAGGAATTATTTTCATTCAAATATTAGAGATGAATTAAAATTATTATCACATAATAGTAATTCATTGTCATTTGATGATTTAGATATGATAAATAAAGAATTACATTTAGGTTTTTGTACTTTATAGATCATATTTATGAGGATTATGAAGTGCCCAGATCAGTGTGAATCACTGAGAGGGGGATGGGGTGAATCAGTGATCCCTTAAAACTTTTACTAATTGATTCTTATCAATTAAACCTCTATTGCGGGTTAAAGCCTCGATCCACTCTTCTTGAATCTCTCAACCTTTCCCGAATGATGCAGTAATGAAAAGGCACAGGACACAAGGATTTACAAGGTTCGGCACCAAAGGCCTACATCCTTGCCATGCTCTCCCAGCATGGATTCTCCCATTATAACTTGTTAGAATTACAATGGTCGATACAGAGTCCCACTGTATCTCTCCTGAGTCCCACAGGAGGGTCTTTATACTGCATCCCACAGTGTTACCAGAGTCCCACTGGCCTGCTCCAGAATCCCACTGAAGACTTCTTCTCCCTGAGTCCCACAGGGTCTTCTCCTGGCTGCTTGATTCGCACGAGTAGCTCTTCTTCACTTTAAGCTTCTTCAAGTATCTTCAGCAGTCTGGGATAAAGACTGCTGGCCTTGCTCTTCTCTTCTGATCACTTGTTGTTGATCAGGGCTTCTCGTCCAGCTCAGGCTTTACCTCCTTCTTCAGGATGACCTGGCTTCTCTCTTCAACTACTGAATGCTCAGACAACTGATATCTTTATCTTCAGTCTGGTCCAGTCTCAGTTCAAATGAACTTCATGCACTGATAGCATGGGTTCCTCAAATTCTTCAAGATCCTCTGGTCCTGGTCAACTCAAATGCACACAACCATATTTGGCTTTGTTCACGTGTGCATGTGCATGCATGCATGCGTGCACTCCCCTTCTTCTTCTTCTTAGTGTGATAAACACTCAATGAGTGCAATTGCTTTAAGCACACACACTTATTCCTTCTTCACACTTTGTTCTTTTTGTTTACACACTTACAAGTGTGTTGTACTTTAGTGTGAGGGTCTCCTCTTTCTCCTCTTGGTGCTATAAACCCTCAAAGGGTGTAGTATCTTTAAGCACACACCAGCTTCTCACTTCTTCACACACTTTGTCCAATTTGTTTACACACTTAGAGTGTGTTCTACTTTAGTGTGGATGTCCTCCATTCAACTTCTTCTAAGTGTGTTCACTTTTAGTGCACACCTAGGTTCGGCCTTCTTCTTCTTGTTTGCACACACACACTCAAGGCATGTTCTTCAATTTGCATACACAAGGTTTCAAGTCTTGGGTTCTCCTTGCACACACCAAAAACATAGGGTATTATCTTCACTATGCACACAAGGAATGCAATTCTCGGCCTTCACTTGAATTGCACACACACAAATAGTGTGGTCTTCCTCCTTATGCACACACACGGCCACGACCTTCCTTCTCTTCATGCACACACACAAGGCTACGGCCAACTCTTGTTCATTTTGCACATAAGGCACTAAGGCCTCGGCCTTCCTCTTGTTTTGCACCCACCAGCCGTAGGGCCTTCTTCTCCACTTGGCACACACTTGGCCTCGGGTCCTCTTCTGTTTTTGCACACACCCAAGTTGTGGTGACCTTCTTGTTCCACACACAACCCGAACCCCTACTGCCTTAAGCAAGCCGTGCAAGAGGGTGCGCCCAATTCTTCTTCTCCCACGGCCACATAGGTCTTCAAGATGCACAAGGGCATGCAAGGTGCGGCATATCTCCACTTCTTGTCCGCGCAAGCACAAGGCACAAGGATCACTTGGCCGTGCAAGTGAAACCTCCTCGGGTGCAAGGGGCAGCCGCGCAAGGCTCAAGTGTGCAAGGGTGCAACACTGCCGCGGGCTCCTTCCTCCTGCCACGCAAGTGTGCGGGCAGAGAGGGTGGCAAGAGACTCGAGCGCGCAAGTATGCGGCTCGGCTCCTTCCTGTCGCGCAAGGGATACGCGCAGGGGACTCCCCTTCACTTCTTTCGCGCAAGGGATGCGCAAAAAGATCCTCACGGAGCCTCTGATGGCTCCGGGCTTTACTGCCGCGCAGGGGGCGCGCAGCTCAGTTCTTCGCGAGGCACAAGAGCTCTCACGGGACTCCGGATCTTCAACAAAACATCAGTGCTTCAGCAGCGTCTTCTCGAGGGCTAGGCCTCATTTATATAGGCAGAGGAGAGGCGGTTCTATCCGCGTGAAATAACTTCAAACACCCGAGATCTTCGGATCTTCAAAAATATTTCCAAATCTTGTTTTTTATTCTCTGTTTCACGCGGGCTCATTATTTTTTATTCCTCTACGTGCATGCAACTCATAACGCATGCACGGCCTTCGGTTTAGGCTCATCCCATGCAAAAACACCAACCACGTGGCCTCGGCAGCTTTGCTTGCCTCGGCCGAACTCGAAATCCTCCAAACATTGCATGCATGCTCTCTTTATTTCATGGATGAATTCGGTATGTCCAGACGAGCATGAGGGTGCCTTCGGTTTACTCAGAGGTGGCCGGGAGCTCGAAAACCATCTTCAGGTTGCCTCTGGTTCGAGCGGAGCTCGCGGGAATGCGCGGGGAGGCCTCTGCCGAGCTCGGGGAAGGGGACGAGGCCGGGGCTGTCGGATCAGATCTTCAACGGCCTGGATTAGATTGCGGCGCCGCGGATGGATCGTGCGGCGCAGATCAAGCGCGCGATCAATCGAGCGGCTCAGATTCACTCCCGGGAAATTTTCCGCGTCCCACATCGAAACGGGGCGCGGTTTTTCCGCAGCTTATTACCCAAGCGCCGCCTCAACCCGGCAATTGAACTCTCTCCCTCCACGGTGTCGCCCCGCACCGTGTTCTCCCTGCGGGCGCGCTCTACGCCCACTCTTGCCTCCGCGGGCGCGCTCTAGCGCCCACTATGCACCTCGGGCGCGCGCTCATGCGCCCATGCTACGCAGGAACGGATCCCCTGCGTGGCCCGGGGCTTACACACGGCCCCCATGCCTCTCGGGCTGGCCACATGGGATCCCCCCTTGGGCGTGGCGCCTTAGGACCACATGTGCCTTGGGGGTTGAACCCTTAAGGCTGGCCCTTGGTGGCCTAATTTTTGGCTAAGTCTCGAATAAGACTTTGTCAAAAAACAAAGTCCTCCATTTAAAATGCCATATCAAGCCCTTTCATTCTTCGTCTCAATTTCTTCCCTTCTTCTTGAGAATTCAAACATTAATCTACTTGATTAGAAACAACTCCTTAATTTATGATTCTTCTTCATCATCTCATTTTCTACTTAGGAGAGAATTCTCAAGGATCTTCATCTTCAACCGAACTCCTGAATCACTTAAATTATTCAAAGTGCTTCATTGATCTAATCAGAGATCAATTGGATCATCTTCATGTTCACATGCACTAAGTGATAGTTCATGGACTTCATTAGTGCACATCATCCACTTAGTAGTTGTGGATGGAACTCCTTTCAACTCCTCATGCATTGTGAAGACAATGCATGGTCTTCAAATCATGTTGTGACATTGTATCCAGTTGATACAAGTTCTTGGAACTTTAAGAACAGCTCAGCAATCGTCAGATGTACATGGAGAATGTTGCAACCACAATTTCCAATACCACTTAGTGAATCTCCTAAGTGACATGCATCTTAGTACCATGGCCATTCTCCTTCACCACCAACACCATCACAAAATTTTTCATTCACATCTTGACATTCCTTGACTTCCATTCATTCCAAGACAACTTCATGCCTCATTGACAACAAATGCAACACTGTGCACTTCAATCTCCCCCTTTGTATTTGTTGTCAATACACACCTTCAGCACATATTAATGGGTCAATATGTGTGCCAATATTTTCTCCCCCTTATTGGAAATCAAATGCAAAGGTGTGGTGTGGTTCACTTTCACAAATCTCTTCCTCCCTATGAAAAGTATTTTCTTGAAAAACACTGAGAGAGGGATGATGTCACATGTTCTCTTTAGCAAAGAACCTTTAGTAAATCAGCTCTAAGTCTACTTGGGCTAACCCGGTGTAAAAAACAAGAGTGATGTAACCAAGGTACTCAATGCTGTCCAACATTCACTATACATGTGAGATCATGCTTCAGGGGTTTGAAATTTTTCAGATCTAACAATGAATTGCTAAATCCTGCACATACTTCACAAAACTCATTAGAAAGTTCAGGTGAAAAGATAAAGCTCCCCCTTTCAACCATTTGCCTTCAATCAATACTCCCCCTTAATTGTCATGATGAATACAATTAAGAAACAAGGGATGAAAGTATGATTGGAATACCTTCACTTTTCTCAAGATGATATTAAATCCCAAAATATCATCTTCTCCAGATTGGCTCCCCCTCAAGAGGTGCACTAAATTCTTTCCAAACCATCCTCCAGTTGAGAATGATCATCATCTTCAATTCCCTACAATGTTAGCACATGTATATACCAAGATTATAAGGGAATAAGATGGAACCTCCTTGGTTCATCAATGTGAACAACAAGGTTGAGAAGATTATCTCAACCGAGATGTCCCATTTTCACCAGTCTTCACACTTGCACATTTGATCTTCATTGATGATTGTGCTGGTGTGGTTCTCAAAACATCTTCATGTGAAACCTTCTTCTTCCGTTTTGCTTTAGCAATTGCCAGAGCTTCATCTTCAACTCTTTGTAGTTCTCTGGAAAGTTGCAACTGATGTGGCCATATGACAAGTAGATCATTTGGAAGTGTGGCCTCAGTTCTGGAAGTTTCACATGGTTCCTTTGATGCTGTCAAGCTACCTCTCTTAGGCAACTTGTTTTCAATCAATCCCTTCTGCTTCTTTTGGATTGATTGTTTGTTTGAGTTCAGTTGGCTTCTATTTATTTCCATGGCTTGTTTGCAAAGATCCATGGTATGACCTTTCTTTCCACAGTAGAATCATGTCTTCTTGGTGGCTCTTCTTGATGCATCACCCTTCTTGGAATTGAATTCCAAGGACTTATTTTCCTTTTTCAAAACCTTCTTGGGAGCATCTTCAACTTTCTTCTTGCTTCCCAAGGATTCTTTCTGAGCCAGGTTCTGTGATCTTTTCTTCTTTTGAGCTCTGGATACAGTTGGAGATTGACATGTATCTCTTTGACCACTTTTGCAATCATCCCAGATGTTGTCAAGTAATCCAAATCTATTTGCAGTAAACAGATGTCTCTGGACCTGTGGATGCTGCTTCTTTTCTTCTGGCTTGCTCCCCCTAGGCATGGGCTTCCTCTGTGCTTTGGCATTCAGTGGATTGTACCATCAATTCTTTGCACAATGCCCATACTTGTTACAACACCAACATTGTCCCACGAATCTTGACCTCTTCAGTCCTTCTGATTGTAGGGTACTTTTCTTGACCTTTTGTGCTGTTTCAGGAGAGTTTTGCTTCTTTACTGTCTTCATCCATATTTGTTTGGAATTATTCTTCCATCCTGCACTTTTTGTGGAAACACAATTAGAAGAATCAGTACAAGATGGTATGGATGGTACCTTATTTCTAGAAGATGTTTCACTTTTATTAGAGGATGTCTTTCTTTTAGAATCATCCTGCTCAAAGCATACTTGAGTAGCAACATTTCTTCTTTCAGCTGACTGGGAGGCTTTGGATTTGGGTGATTGCTGATTTTTCAATATCACCTCCAGTTCTATGCATTTCATATTGAGGGAGTTCTTCTCATCCTCAACAGCTCTTAGCTTTCCTTCCCAACTTTCTTTCAGCTGATTCATCTGGTCATCATGCACCTGCTTCATTTCAAGCAATGAGTTGTCAAGCTCCTTCACCCTTTTGACTTTGTCTTCTAGTTGAGCATCTCTGACAACCATTGACACTTTGTGCCTCTTTTCCAGTGCATGGACAACTTCTTTGATCATTATCATAAAGATTTCTTTCTCAGAAAGGCTTCTCTGCAATTCTTCAGCAGTGTCTTCATATCTTTCATTGCAAAGAGAAACTGTTTCATCCTTAGCCTTCACCAGCTTTCTGAGAGTGTTGGTTATGCCAACCCTTTTTGCCAGCTGATCTTCCATAGCATTGGCTTCTTCTTCTAACTGTGATTTTTCTTCATGAAGATCATGGATGCCTGTAGCTATACACTTTGCCACTTCCATGGGGACAATCTTCTGAAGATATTTGAGTGCACTCTGAAGATCATTCATTGTTTCAACTTCATCACAGCTAGGACATGCTTTCTTCATCTTCTTGGCCTGTTTCTTCTTTCTATTTTTCTGAGTCTTGGCAGATATCTCCATTTGAGGCTGGTCACTCATTTCCTCAAATCTACACTTCATAAAGACTCCCTTGGATCTTTTAGAGGCAACCTCCCTCTGATACCAATTGAAGTGCCCAGATCAGTGTGAATCACTGAGAGGGGGAGGGGGTGAATCAGTGATCCCTTAAAACTTTTACTAATTGATTCTTATCAATTAAACCTCTATGGCTGGTTAAAGCCTCGATCCACTCTTCTTGTATCTCTCAACCTTTCCCGAATGATGCAGTAATGAAAAGGCACATGACACAAGGATTTACAAGGTTCGGCACCAAAGGCCTACATCCTTGCCATGCTCTCCCAGCATGGATTCTCCCATTATAACTTGTTAGAATTACAATGGTCGATACAGAGTCCCACTGTATCTCTCCTGAGTCCCACAGGAGGGTCTTTATACTGCGTCCCACAGTGTTACCAGAGTCCCACTGGCCTGCTCCAGAATCCCACTGAAGACTTCTTCTCCCTGAGTCCCACAGGGTCTTCTCCTGGCTTCTCGAGTCGCACGAGTAGCTCTTCTTCACTTTAAGCTTCTTCAAGTATCTTCAGCAGTCTGGGATAAAGACTGCTGGCCTTGCTCTTCTCTTCTGATCACTTGTTGTTGATCAGGGCTTCTCGTCCAGCTGAGGCTTTACCTCCTTCTTCAGGATGACCTGGCTTCTCTCTTCAACTACTGAATGCTCAGACAACTAATATCTTTATCTTCAGTATGGTCCAGTCTCAGTTCAAATGAACTTCATGCACTGATAGCATGGGTTCCTCAAATTCTTCAAGATCCTCTGGTCCTGGTCAACTCAAATGCACACAACCATATTTGGCTTTGTTCACGTGTGCATGTGCATGCATGCATGCATGCACTCCCCTTCTTCTTCTTCTTAGTGTGATAAACACTCAATGAGTGCAATTGCTTTAAGCACACACACTTCTTCCTTCTTCACACTTTGTTCTTTTTGTTTACACACTTACAAGTGTGTTGTACTTTAGTGTGAGGGTCTCCTTTTTCTCTTCTTGGTGCTATAACCCATCAAAGGGTGTAGTATCTTTAAGCACACACCAGCTTCTCACTTCTTCACACACTTTGTCAAATTTGTTTACACACTTAGAGTGTGTTCTACTTTAGTGTGGATGTCCTCCTTTCAACTTCTTCTAAGTGTGTTCACTTTTAGTGCACACCTAGGTTCAGCCTTCTTCTTCTTGTTTGCACACACACACTCAATGCATGTTCTTCAATTTGCATACACAAGGTTTCAAGTCTTGGGTTCTCCTTGCACACACCAAAACCATAGGGTCTTATCTTCACTATGCACACAAGGCATGCAAGTCTCGGCCTTCACTTGAATTGCACACACACAAATAGTGTGGTCTTCCTCCTTATGCACACACATGGCCACAGCCTTCCTTCTCTTCTTGCACACACACAAGGCTACGACCAACTCTTGTTCATTTTGCACATAAGGCACTAAGGCCTCGGCCTTCCTCTTGTTTTGCACCCACCAGCCGTAGGGCCTTCTTCTACACTTGGCACACACTTGGCCTCGGGTCCTCTTCTGTTTTTGCACACACCCGAGTTGTGGTGACCTTCTTCTTTCACACACAACCTGAACCCCTACTGCCTTAAGCAAGCCGTGCAAGAGGGTGCGCCCAATTCTTCTTCTCCCACTGCCGCATAGGTCTTCAAGATGCACAAGGGCATGCAAGGTGCGGCATATCTCAACTTCATGTCCGCGCAAGCACAAGGCACAAGGATCACTTGGCCGCGCAAGTGAAACCTCCTCGGGTGCAAGGGGCAGCCGCGCAAGGCTCAAGTGTGCAGGGGTGCAACACTGCCGCGGGATCCTTCCTCCTGCCACGCAAGTGTGCGGGCAGAGAGGGTGGCAAGAGACTCGAGCGCGCAAGTATGCGGCTCGGCTCCTTCCTGTCGCGCAAGGGATACGCGCAGGGGACTCCCCTTCACTTCTTTCGCGCAAGGGATGCGCAAAAGGAACCTCACGGAGCCTCTGATGGCTCCGGGCTTTACTGCCGCGCAGGGGGCGCGCAGCTCAGTTCTTCGCGAGGCACAAGAGCTCTCACGAGACTCCGGATCTTCAACAAAACTTCAGTTCTTCAGCAGCGTCTTCTCGAGGGCTAGGCCTCATTTATATAGGCAGAGGAGAGGCGTTTCTATCCGCGTGAAATAACTTCAAACACCCGAGATCTTCGGATCTTCAAAAATATTTCCAAATCTTGTTTTTTATTCTCTGTTTCACACGGGCTCATTATTTTTTATTCCTCTACGTGCATGCGACTCATAACGCATGCACGGCCTTCGGTTTAGGCTCATCCCATGCAAAAACACCAACCACGTGGCCTCGGCAGCTTTGCTTGCCTCGGCCGAACTCGAAATCCTCCAAACATTGCATGCATGCTCTCTTTATTGCATGGATGGATTCGGTATGTCCAGACGAGCACGAGGGTGCCTTCGGTTTACTCAGAGGTGGTCGGGAGCTCGAAAACCATCTTCAGGTTGCCTCTGGTTCGAGCGGAGCTCGCGAGAATGAGCGGGGAGGCCTCTGCCGAGCTCTGGGAAGAGGACGAGGCCGGGGCTGTCGGATCAGATCTTCAACGGCCTGGATTAGATCGCGGCGCCGCGGATGGATCGTGCGGCGCAGATCAAGCGCGCGATCAATCGAGCGGCTCAGATTCGCTCCCGTGAAATTTTCCGCGTCCCACATCGAAACGGGGCGCGGTTTTTCCGCAGCTTATTACCCAAGCGCCGCCTCAACCCGGCAATTGAACTCTCTCCCTCCACGGTGCCGCCCCGCACCGTGTTCTCCCTGCGGGCGCGCTCTGCGCCCACTCTTGCCTCCGCGGGCGCGCTCTAGCGCCCACTATGCACCTCGGGCGTGCGCTCAGGCGCCCCTGCTACGCAGGAACTGATCCCCTGCGTGGCCCGGGGCTTACACACGGCCCCCATGCCTCTCGGTCTGGCCACATGGGATCCCCCCTTGGGCGTGGCGCCTTAGGCCCACATGTGCCTTGGGGGTTGAACCCTTAAGGCTGGCCCTTGGTGGCCTAATTTTTGGCTAAGTCTTGAATAAGACTTTGTCAAAAAACAAAGTCCTCCATTTAAAATGCCATATCAAGCCCTTTCATTCTTCTTCTCAATTTCTTCCCTTCTTCTTGAGAATTCAAACATTAATCTACTTGATTAGAAACAACTCCTTAATTTATGATTCTTCTTCATCATCTCATTTTCTACTTAGGAGAGAATTCTCAAGGATCTTCATCTTCAACCGAACTCCTGAATCACTTAAATTATTCAAAGTGCTTCATTGATCTAATTAGAGATCAATTGGATCATCTTCATGTTCACATGCACTAAGTGATAGTGCATGGACTTCATTAGTGCACATCATCCACTTAGTAGTTGTGGATGGAACTCCTTTCAACTCCTCATGAATTGTGAAGATAATGCATGGTCTTCAAATCATGTTGTGACATTGTATCCAGTTGATACAAGTTCTTGGAACTTTAAGAACAGCTCAGCAATCGTCAGATGTACATGGAGAATGTTGCAACCACAATTTCCAATACCACTTAGTGAATCTCCTAAGTGACATGCATCTTAGTACCATGGCCATTCTCCTTCACCACCAACACCATCACAACCTTTCTCATTCACATCTTGACATTCCTTGACTTCCATTCATTCCAAGACAACTTCATGCCTCATTGACAACAAATGCAACACTGTGCACTTCAGATTAGCTTTTTTGAATTGGAAAAATTTCTATGAATATGCTTTTCATTAGTTTTGTGTAATGAGAAGCTAGAAATGTTAGAGTTAGAAGGCATTCACACAGTTAAAACCAAAATCGTGGACATATATTTCATATTAGTGATGGACAAATATATATATGGACTATGTATTCCATCATTCTTTAATTCAATGAGTGGCCCACAATGATTTTTGTTGATTTTTTAAAGAATATTTAAAATAACACCATATCCATGGTAGATTCTTGTGGAAAAAATTTACAAAAATTTGACAAATAAATCATTTATAGTAATAGGGTCTTGTATATGGTCTCTATACTCAAAGATAGATGATTTGAATATTCATTTGGGTAAATTATAACGCTTTATCTCTAGAACATAATAATTTATCTATTTTGTGTAGTGTTTTTATTTTCCTCTAATAAGAATATTCCTAATGTTGAATGGTATCTACATTAGCTATAGGACCCTAGTCATTTTAGAATTTTTTTCAATTGTGTATTGTTAATATTTATTATTTATAATCATATAAATGGTAGGATGCAATTCTTAATGATGTATTCATTTTCAATAGTTGGATCTCAAAAATAACTATATCTGTTCATGAATTAGGGTCCATATATCATTCTAGGTATTAGGTTTTCGATTGAATATTTAAATTCCACATTGAGTACATGGTATAGTTTAAGAGTAGGGGAATGAATCTTATAAATGTAATTTAAAGTCGGTTATTCGTGAGTAGGAGTGGGATTCCAATGAATTCTTTGTGCATGATTCCATGAGGGGTATTATGGTCCTTTTCTTATTTATTCGATTTTGTGCACGGTTGTTAGGGGATATTAATAGGGGTAGTTATTAGGTTAGTATTATTAATATAAATTTGTTTCCTCCTCATTAAAATAGATGCTAGTAGGGTCGGTCTTTAAAAAAAATCGGTTATGTCATCTAGAGGAGTGGTTTTGATATGAGGTTTTCATGTTATTCTCATAATTCTTCTCATGCCATCTACATGAATACATTGGATGTATAAAATAAAACATATTCAACTTCATTTCTACTTCATACCCCAATATCAATAAAAAACATAATTCCTAGTAACATGGAAATCCAATTTTCTATTTAATGTTATTTATCTCCCTCCTCTAATTCTATATAACATATGGTTTAGGAAATTTTCGCCAAGAATTGAATATCAATGTCGTTATTTGTTGTATTATATATTATTATATTTAAATAAACATATCATTGGTAAAAATTTATAAATATCACATGAATTTTTTTATATAATTTCATCATATCATGCTAAAACCTAATTAAGAATGGAAAATAATTTAAAATATAATAATAAATTATTCATATAAAATCATTAACATCATGATGATATATAAAATAAATGTATGAAAAATATTTATGAATAAAATAAATATATTCTTCAACTTGATATGGATTTAACTAGTATACATGTGATAATAAGATCCACTGTTAAGAAATGTTATGTAATCATTATATTATCAAACACACTATATCACCTCTTATACATATTTTCCCAACACCTTATACCTATAGATCAAACAAACAAACCATGGTAATGATTATATTAAAAATTATTTTATTCCATATCGTGAAATATTTCTAAAAAATACAAGTAATCAAAATCCATTTTTTGATTCTTGTGAAATATAATTTAATAGTTGTAATGGAAATGAAATGTTATTAATATAATAAAATATATTCCCAATAAATCTATATGACCGTCAACCGTGAAAATAAAACATGATTTTCCTTCCATATTATTTTTTTCACATATCTAATTGAATATTAAATTAAAAAATAACTTATAAGAATCTATTTAAATATTATTGAATAATAAAATTTTTTTATATTTTTTTCAAAAATAATAATTTTATAAATTTTTTTGATAACAAATATAAATAGGGGTTAAATTTTTTCTTCCAAAAAAAGGTAAAAGAAACATGAACAAGTGTATTGGTAGACTCCTACTAAGGCCGAAATTTTCCAAAAAAAAATTTAAATGTATAGTTAACATATCATTATTCCAAAAGAACCATTATCCATATAATTTGTGTGACATCATTATAAATAAAATGCATATAACCTAAACTGTGTTCAACATTAGAATTCATTAAATCACTCAAAACGTGAATAATAATTATCCATCAGACTGTTAAATTTCCTTATAGATAAAAACACAATTGTTCATTATCCTTATATCAGGCTCATGTGATTCCTTACCAAACAGCATCACCCTTGTTTACAATTATACAGCCATGGGAAAGAGAAAATAAAATGATAATGAAAATATTAAAATAGGTTTTTTTATATCCACAGGAACTCTAGGAACATTATATTGATAAATTCACATTTACAAATCAATCATCATTTGAATTATCCAGTATTATAACAAAAATAATCTATAAATGACAAAATTTTTGAGAATAATGAAATAGATATTGTTTTTTTATAGGAGGGGGAAATTATTAGTTTCATTTAACATGGGACTACCAATCAATATTCCTATTTTATAGGTATCCATAAAAAATCAGCCTTTTAAAATATAGTACGGAGAACCTTTTGAATACAACAAATGATCCTTCAAAAGATGATGTAGTTGTTAAAATTACTAATATAGATATAGAAAATAACATAATATATGATGAGGTCACAAGGGTATTAACCATAAACGTTGATTTAATATTTATGGGATGATATATGAAGGGGAAGAATATAAAATATGTTATCTAGGATAGCGAAACTAGATCCCATAAAACCTATTAAGCATTCAAAATAGATAAAAACCCAAAATAAATAGAAAAAAACACAACCAATACACGTATAATCCCCATAGAGACATCCAAAACACAATAGAAAACCATAATCACTAGTTTTTAATTAATGATATTGTGAACCATCATAATTGTGTATACATTCACCACCATACAGACTATCCCTAACACGATCATTTCCATTAACAGGGAAAAAATTTATGAATATCTAAAACACTGGAAATTTATTTTTGAAATCTACCATTGGAGGTATAATGTGTCTCCACAATGATAAAATAGTTCTAAATGAATAAAATAAATTAATTCCCCATGTTAGAATTTTTTTAAGTAAAAATTAATAAATAAGGGGAATGCATCATCCATATTTATGTATGTACAATGTTCGTTTGGTATTATGTGTTATATGGAACAACCATTATGGTATATAAAGAAAAAGAATAAATAAATATAATTTTGATGCATCTAATGAGAGATAAGGGAGATGAAATAAATCACCAAAAATTGATATAAAAGTAGAATATAAAAATTAGAAATCCTAGAATGTCACAATTAGCATTCTTCAAGATGATGGAAGAGACATCAATGTGTCACAGCCTTCTATCCTCTAGATGAAGGAGATATAATATATAAGAACCCAGATCTTCATTTCAGGTATGTTTTACCATTGTCTATAATTTTTGAGAAAATAGGAGTTTCGGGAAATTTTTGAATAACATGCCCTGTAATTTCTAAGTACACGCTGTCTACTTCGTTGCGGTAGGAGGTCGTGTGCTGGCCATGTTCCGTCCACACACACGGTCCTGTGGGGTCAAATTGAGGCCTCATAAATCAGAGTGTGAAAAAGGTGAGTACACGCCATGTAATCCAAAAGTACATGCTCTGCACTTTCTTTTTTCATTAAACGCACCATGGTCGCATCTAACGGAAAGAAACCACTCCTTATAGGTTTTGTTCATCTGAGAGTTCCAAGAATCCACCAATCATCGATGATCCCTCGATCCTCTATCCATCCTCTGATTCAAGCACCATTGCTTGTGTTGGAATCGCAACAGTGAGTTCTCTCTTCTTCTTGAGCCTTGTTTTCCAATTCCTCTTCTTTCTCATGTTATTGTGGGTTGAACGTTTTGGATTAATTCATAGATCTATGACATTATATAGATATTCAAGCTTCTTAGATCAATTAAATTGATCTCCCAACCACATGGTTGGTCATTTGTGCCTTTCCTTTCAATGTCTTTGGGTATTATGTGCAAATTCCATCAATAACGTTGAACGAGGTATTGTGTGTCACCATTTTACCACTTTTGTTTGCCGGCCATGATTGTAAGCCTATATAGAGTTGAATTAGATATTATTTACATTGATTGGTAAGAATTGGATGTTCTTCTAATGCTTTGTTTTTATTATGACTATTTTGACCTATTTACCCTATTGGATGTTTACCTATTTTCCATGCCTTGTGGTCGTAGGATGGAATGTTGTTTTTTTGACATGCGTGAGATGTTGTAGACTGGTTATCCATGTAGTTCCGTAGGTTTAATTTGTCCTTATATAATTACTTTGCATTGAATTACACAGGGTCATGAGAACCTAGTGTTATAGACTAAAAGAGGATAGACCATGTGAGATTTCTCAGAGATTCTTTGGACATTATAGACTATAAGAGGATAGACCGAGTGAGCTTCCATAGATAATCTTTGTACATTACTGACTATAGGGGGATAGACCGAGTGGTATTCTTCATAGTGACTTTGAGCTTCATAAACTATAAGGTGATAGAGCGAGTGAACTTCTTGAGAGATTATTTGTTTTACTTAAATTATCTTGGACCACACCAGGCTATAAGAGGAATTGATTGGGTGAGCTACCTCAGAGATTCTATGAATGAACTAGGTATATAAGAGGAATTGACTAAGTGAGATTCTCCGGTGAGTCTATTGACCTTGGGGCTATAAGGTGAATTGACCATGTGTCCTTCCTTAGAGATTCCCTGACTACATTAGTCTATAAGTGGAATTGTCTAATTGAGCTTCCTCAGAGAGTCATATAATTTCCATATGACCAAACCAGAGGGGTTAGGATGAGTGTACTTCCCAGAGGTTTGTTGGTAATTGTTAGGTAGGAGCAGAGGGGTAGGTTGTGAGTACTTCCTCGAGGATACCTGTTTTAGTTTGGCTGGTTGTTAGATGTTGCCTGTTATTGGAACTCTGGATTGTTTACTGCTGATTGTTTCTCTGTTTACTACATCGTGTACATTTACCTTACATATATTCAATTACTGTTAAGCATAGTTCTTCAAGTGGATTCCTACTGGGATTTAGTCTCACACCCTGTTTAGGCCCAAGAAGATTATATTGTTGCAGGTATAGATAAGGGCAAGCACCCTTCCACTCCAAGTACATGAGTTTCTATGGAGCTGGAGAGCATGAGACCAAGCCTAGGCTTGCGATGCTGAGGATATTTTTATCTATTTTTTTTAACATTGGTTTATTACAGATTTTATTCAGCATTGTGACTTTTTTTAGGTTTTCCTAGACATATATTTCATGCATCATTTATGTTCTTCATTTTTTACACGTTTATTCTTCCTATGTATACTCTTGTATGGATGTTTACTACTTCCGCTATTGCTTTTGGTTATATTCTATTGTGTACTCTTCCAATGAGGGCATAGTTCCACAACTATCACACCCAAGGGCCTCACTACTAGTCAGCGTCCTCTACCTTTTGGGGAATGCACTTTAGTCCATGTGACCAACTGGGTATGGGGAACCTCTTGGTGGAATTCGGAACCAGGGCATTACAAAGTGGTATCAGTGGTGTTTCTTTTCTCTTGACTTACTCTATGAAGCCTATAGTCAGGGATAGGATGGAATAGTTACCTGTAAATAAGCTGTGCGTGGGAGTAGCTAACCCATGTATAGGTAAAGTCCATACTAACTCCTTTATTTCATTTTTACTAGTTTTCAATTTTGTAGTTGATTTGATTTCACCATTGGGTGATTCATTTGTCTTGTGTTGTTACTGTTGCGGTTATTGAGGTACTTTTTCTTTTTCAACTTGATGCGATGAGGGTATTCCTTCTCATGCATCATATAGACACTTTCTAGAAATCACATGCCATGCATTCTTGCCATTCCATCTAGGATACATTAGTGATTGAATGTTTTTTAATAGATGTCATGTAGAATATGCATGATGTTGTGATAGATGCATTGATAAGGATACCTGCTATTTGATAGGGTATGTTTTTGTAGTTCTTTGTTTGGGTGAATGCCAAACATTGGTTCATGAGGTGTTATGGGCCCTCATGGATTTGAATTTGGTGGATCATTGCTTTTTAGCCTTGTTATAACATGTATAAAATGCCAAACATTGATTCTCGGGGAGTATAGGCCCTCCCAGATTGGAATTTGGCACCTTCAATGGTAGTTTCTGTGTTTTTCTGGGATTTAGAGCAGTTTCTGAGGCAACTGTATGGAAAAACCTATAATACACAGCGTTTACGTTATGAACACACTCCATTTAGTATTAAAACCGTATCACTGACTTTTTGTGCAGGGACATGGGGTTGTGAAAAATATTGTAAAAACAAGTCGTGTATGGTACGTACAAGATTTGTTGTTTTGACCGTGTTTCTACCTGTGAGACTAATGACACAGATGGATGAGACATCATTTTTACACAATGTGTCCTAATTTCACATGTCATGCATCATAACCTAGGTACTCGGTCGTGTCACAAACAACACGGGTCTGGAAAACCATTCAAGTACACGTCGGGTACACATTGAGCATATCATGTATAGTGATATGTGTAGTCGGTCATGTAACGAACAACACAGGTTACTGTTATCCATTTTTAGTACATACCATGTTTGTTTGGATCATGCTGTGTAGAGTAACCTGGGTATACTGGCTGTGTCACAAACAACACCGGACAATGAATCTTTTCTGCTACATGTTGTGTCCTTCGTGAACACGCTGTGTAGTCTAGGATTAAGTTGAATGTTTGGGTTAGCCATTTAAGGAGAATCGGGTGGGGAAAATGATTTCAAGTACAGGCCATGTGTATTGACAACAGGCAGTGTGGTTGTGGTGTTACACGACCATTTGGGGAAGAAGTACACACCCATGTGAATGACCTAAAAGAACACACCATGTACTGTTAATAAATGTCATGTAGTCATGTTTTGCAAAACCTGAATGTTTCATTCACATGTTCCCTTATTGTACTCTTAGGATTTCAGTCCTTTATAATCCCGATCTAAGGTGTGCATTTGACCTTTCAGAATTATGCCACCGAGATGTCCTTTGGTTGTACGCTAGTTTCTAGACGGTGATCAGACACCGGATATGGCATGTAACACCCCGAGATTTTATGAAAAATATTCTTTTAATTTCATTAATGTCTTGTGTTTTATGCTACACCAATATTACCTTGCGCTATATGCAACACCGTATTAGCTTGTAGTATACGCAACACTATTCATGGATCGTGTTACACACAATTTTGATAATAATTATTCTATGAAAAATTGAGTATATATATATATATTAAATGTATAAATGAAATATGGTTGTATTCTGTTATAGGAAACAACGAAGGATTCTTTCACAACACGCAACCCTGATTTGGCTTGCATTACACGCAATCGCGACCTTCCTCGATAGCGTGTGTTGTACGCAATACCGGGTTTTACTAAACAATGATATATTATTATAATATTATTATGAACTAGCCGTTATGAATAGTATTAACTACATTTTGAATTTTATAACATTATTATTCATCTTACAAATTTTCTAGAATAGGGTATAAGAACAAAATAAATTTTTCGGGTAAAATAATTATTTTAAAAAAAAATGCAGTTTTGCCACCTTTTGATGGCGCACCCACATTAAATCTAGTTTTTGACATGTTTATAAGTTCAATTTGACAAAATAAAATTCTTCTTTGGAATCAAGAATTAAAAATTTACTTTGGATAAATTTTTCGTAATATTCTGGTGACTTTCATATTTTGATGAATAGTAAATACACGCTATATTTTAATGAAAAACAACTTTTTTCATCGTTATAATTTATATAGTTAAATTATAATATTTAATGGTTTTAAATTATAAATAGAATATATTTTTACCATTTAATATAATTTATGTCATTAGCATTGATTTTACATTGAATTTGTAGGTCAAATCAATTCAATCTTTTGCAATGTTTTAAAGAAAAACCAATTTTCATTCGACAATGGGATTAATTTTAATTTAATTTCTGCAACTTCTGTGTATTGAATTTGAAAAAATGGATTCCATATTTGGAATCAGTGGGTCCAAATTATGTTAATAAGATAATTGATATTTTTGGGAATTATGAATAGTTACTACGGTAAATTTTATTTACCATAGTTAAAGGTAAATCAGGTAATTAAGGGTAAATATAAGATTATAAAATTACCCTAACACATGCAAAAATTCTATTGGATGGATAAAAGTAAACCCATGTCAACTAAGAGTCGGATTAGATTCATTTTATGGACTTTTGACCATGAAAATAATTAAATTATTATTAAAACCAAAGAAAGTTACAACATGTCACTCTCTTAAATATTATAAGTATAATAACTTTAATTTAGTGATAAACGTCATTAAACTTCGAAAATGAATAGTCTCCAGAAATATAATAAAATTATATACATCATGAAAATTTATTTAGAATTTTTATGGATTAAATCATTTCCATTAATGTTGGTACATTAATGATATAGAAATTATTTATCAAGTGGAAAATAAGTAATATAGTTTTTATTGAAATAATAATACCCATTAGAAGGCCCACAAACCTGACCAAAACATATTGGTAGTGTATATATACACCTTAATCATCCAATGACCTAATAAATAACCGTTTGGATCCTTATAAAAGTGATTATGACACTTATATTATTTTATTTTAAATGATTCCAAAGTTTTCACCTTCATAATTTAATAAATATAACAATTTAAATAATGTGATTTTAAGATGATAAATTCGTGTAAAAGTAATATTGTGAAAGGAAATAGATTTATCTTTATCATAGGATTTTATTTTAAATTTTTATGCAACAAATCAGTATATTAAATAATTACACAAAAATTTTGTAGTAATTATTTTATTAATTGATAAACAAAATAAATGGTTTTAAAAATAATAAAATAAATATTATATGAACTATTTAATGTGATCGACTAATTTTATAGATACATATGACCTTTTATGAATCTATTAAAGCTTTTATTTAGAACATATCTTCTGTATATATTTTATTTAAATTCAAATAAATGATTAGTATCAAAATTGACAGTATTGTTATTTTATAAAAATAACATATTATAAAATTGGTTAAAAATGACAATTTTTTTTAAAAATTATAAATTTAAATTTATATAGTCTATAATTTTATAAAGTAAACAATTATGGAAAATTCAAAACAAATAAGTAATTATATGTTATAATTTAAAATTTAGAATTTATTACCACAAATAAACTTAAATAGATTAAATAAGGATAAATCAAAATGATAAGGTTTAAAATAAGATCCAAACTTGTCTAAATTTTATTGGTTGATGATATTACAACCCTATATCATCTAATCTTCGAATATCAGTCATTTTTGGAGGTTTTTAAGTGGGGTTAGATTTATTATAAATTAATATTTTTAAAAATTCCAAAGGTGCCCCTCTCCTCCCTTATAAAAGGGCACCTCATACCTCTCCTCTTAAAACCAATTTGAGCCTTCATACTCGGCCAAACCCGGCCAAATTATCTTCTCCACTTCCCTAGATTAATCCTAGAGGTTATGTTCTACTTTAAAGACCAATCTTAGTGCCCTAAGAGGAGGTTTCAAAGAGGCGTATTGAAGAAGAGGTCATTTCTTCTCCCAATTCGTTCAAGCTTCTTTCCTCCTCAACTTCATCTTCTTTAGTTGTTAATTATAAAGTAATAACATCAGTATCTCTAATATACTGAATTGTTATTATAAATATGAAACAACCCCATTTCACCTTCTATCCATCCTACATAAAACAAAATTATCGTGCGTGCGTACGTACAGAATACCGTCTCCACGCCGTGGTGTAATCTGTTTTCCCACCAACACCTTACATGGATGGGAATAATGGTGTAAAGAATAACTATACATAGTTATTATAACATCATACTGATTCTGATATATTTTATCATCCACTCCAATTCTATTCAATAATTATGTAAATGATATCATCGCTCGTGCGTTTGTACGGACTACCGTCTCCACGACGCGATGATATTCATTCTCCATGTATACCATTTAAGAATGATTATAAATTATATATAAGAAATAATAATGAAATATATGAAATTATAAAGATACTGGATTTATGTATATATGTTTTTCATCTACTTAATTCCATTCAACTCAATAAGGAAACGAAAATAGTGTTAATGCGTACGTACGGCCTACCATATCCATGAACGGTGTATTTCATTCCATTTATTGATCTATTATATATATGTATATTCTGAATATATATTATATATAAATAATGTTTTATATTCTGGAAGTATGTAATAGAGATCTAAGTAATCATATGAATAATTAAAAGTCAAAACACGGACGACAAATGAAATGATTTTACCCAAAACACTCTTTAACATGGAATTTACAAAAGAACGGGTAATATAAAGTCATAAGTGAACAGTATATGATATCATAACAATGAATATGATTCATTAATAAGTCAATGACATTATTTAAATCATTATATCGGAGTTTTGGAAACATATGAAGCATATCAGACATAAGGTAAGGGATAATTTTGCAAATCGCATTTTTATCCATGATTGCATATTTGTAAGTATTTACTGGGGTTATTCCTATCATCCATGTCCATGTTTTATAAAAGTGTTTTCATGTATGTTTAATGTACTTTTTACCCATTTTTGACTTTTACTACATGGTATGTAAGGAATCATTCTTTTGTTTATGTTACGAGGTACTTTTTGACTTTTCCAGAAAAGTACGAAAAGAATGTTTTTTAACTTATACGGCACGAATGATTTTTTACGGTTTTATAAAGCCATATTTTAATGAAGATTCCTCCAAAAGATTTCATTACTTTTTTCAACAAAATCTATTTCTTTTAAAATTGCATGACGTTTTTTGAAAAGAAATTGATGTTGAGGAATAAATGATATTTTCCTCAAGAATTCATTTCAAGTGTTTTATCAAAACCATTTTCCAACTAAGATGAAATTATTTCATATGTGTATGTTTTAAGTATAATGTCTCTATGATTTACATGGTTTCAATTTTCTTATAATGAAATATCCATTTGTTATATATGGATTATGTGATGATGGGATGATGTTTATGAAACCCATTTTATTCTTTGGGTTATGATGAATGTTTTATGTTTATTTTGTGGCACAAGTAAGAATGATTTTACTATTAGACGGGTGGGACCTATATCTCCCTCCAATTCATTTGGTAAAGATTTTATATCTCATGAGATAGACATGGCTGGAACGGTAAGGTAATCTGGTTCAGTGTTACGGGACTGAAACGAGGAGTGAACTCGATTCAGAATGGGACTTTGTACACTAAGATGGTCTTGGCAGCAACGCCTTGGCTACTATAGAAATCATTACATGTGCTTAATTTATGCCACAATTACATATTTTATTCCCATGCTATTTTATCATGGTTTATGTTCCATGATGATCTATTCCTTATGTACTTCCATGTTTTATGTCGTTGCTCAAAATTTTAATGTTTAAACATTATGTTCATGTTTTTTAGTTCCAATATTTATGGTATGTTTTATTTTATCCATTCTTACCCTTACTGAGCATTTGAGCTCACCCTTTTTATGTTTTATTTTCCCCCAGGATCAATAGAAAGGTTTTAGGTCAGGAAACAAAAAGTGGAAGATCTTTATGGGAGATGTTGAAGATCTTTCACCACGATTAGAAGATTACGTTCCAAGTTTCCAAAGACACAAAATTATTACGGTCCTTGTGTGTCTGTTTTTGTTATGTATTATGTATTCCACAAAAGTAATGTAATGTACATGTACGTCAAACATAGGGTCTCTAAAGTTGGTATTAGAGGAAAGGTTTAGTCAACCTTTGGAAACTAGGATGCGAAAACGTTAGTGAGATCCCTAGAGATATTTCTAAGGTATGTCTAGGGATGTACCAAAGGATAAGAATAAGTATAGGATATAGTCCTAGAACTACAGTAACGATCCTAGAATTTAACCTAATATGTTAGATATTGAGGGTGCTCCCCCTTTACTATTTTGTTTTCCCTAGCAGGATTTTTGCCTCTCACACGATTCTTTTTGGGTTTTAGAAAATGGCTGGAAACAGGAAGATTCATGATAATGGAGGATATGACGGACAATGGAATGATTTTCTTCATGAGAAACCAAATGAAACGGGATCTGGAAGTCCAACCATCGTTATTATGCCTAATCTGAAATCTCATAATATGATCAATAATATCAATGTTGGTAAGTTTCCCGACTCAAATAATAAGAGAAAGATGGAGTTTCATGATGATCATAGAGGAAAGAGAGTTCAATTTCCCTCATGTAAATCATGTGGGAAGAGGCATTGGGGAGATCGTTTCAAAGGAACTGGAAGATTCTTTGGGTGTGGAAAAGAAGGACACAAATTCAGTAAATGCAAAGGAAAAGGTTCAGTCAACACCATGGACAAGGATAATGGTATTGCTATGACATCAACAATGAATAGATATTTTAAATGTGGAATGTACGGGCATTATGCAAACCAATTCCCTAATGAAAAATCTCATGAAGAGAATCAACATGGTCATATTGGTAGTATTTATGTGGATGATGATGAGGAGACTACAACTGATATATGAGCTGAAAGAAGTGTTGAAGCTCAGTCTGTTGTTTTAGAAGGTAGTGGAATGATTGTATGTTTATCGAGAGTTATGTTGTATAGTTAATGGTACTATGGAATAAAGAATCATCTAAGGATTGTTACACTATTGCTCTTCCTAAAAGTATTTGAAAGTATATGTTGAATGATACCAGAAACCATGGAATGTTATTCAGATATTTGTGTAAAGTAGATGATATGCGCATAATGAAGGAATAAGAAGATAATGAGATGTTTTATTGTATTAATGAGCTCATGATTGATATAAGGACTAAGTGATATCATGGTTTGAGTATATAGAATTTTGAGGATTTTGGAATGTGGAAAGTGTTAACATTTAACTGCATTCATGTTTTCAGTGAGGTTCAATGTGTATTCATTTTTCTAGAGAATACATGATTAAGGCCTTCGAACATTTGTAATGTGACAAACAAGACATATCTTATGATATATGGGGATCAACGATGGTATTAACATGCTTCTTATATGAAATCTCTGGTAATCATTTTCACTATAATATGACAATGGACTGCAATAGTATGGATAATCCTATAGATTGGAATGGATTATGTTGGACATAAGTTATAATTATTTAAGGATAGAACCTTTTTTCGATATTATTGATCGGATGATATAGTAATGTAGTTTTTAAAAAAAAGGAATCCTACAGGACGGGCGACATCCCATCACGTCGGACAAGGTTGTGGGAATCGAACCCACAACCGAAGTGCGACTGGCCTTTATTGCCTACAACTGGCCTACAGAAATTCCCTGGTAAGTAGAAACTAGTTTTCTTTTATTAAGCAGTATGATATATGAAGTATAAGTTCATTTTTGGAACCATATACGAATAATCTAACCATAAGATGGACTTATAACTTTTGCTAACCTTTTGATTGAATGAGATGGAATGACCAATCATTCTATCACATGATCTGCTAACACATCACGAATAACAAATTCTATTTCATTTCTTTAAGGGATGAAGTGGAAATTTTTCTATTCACGAACAATAGTGAGATTGTACCAAAATCATGGAATTATTTCTTTTAATTTATCAACTTTAGGGAAATGATCTTGAAAACCAAAAATGTTGTCCTAGTTCCCTTATATCTAATTAATCAGATGGTACCTTAGATCATCACAAATCAATAGCTTTGTGATTGTAGGCTTTTTCATAGTCATGTTCTCTACCACTCTCCATCAGAACATGATGGTTAGATTTTTCTTCCATATCCATATTTTCAATTATGTTCTCCTATGTGGAAACCTAGTGATGAGTTAATTTGGGTAACCATTAAATTTCATACTTTAGTTTTTAAAGCCTTGTTTTGGTATTCCTTTTTATGATGTGGGTTTCTATTAAACAAACTTTCGAGTAGTAAACCATTTATAAACTTGATGAATTTCGATGGCGAAATTTATTTTAAGGGGGGTAGAATGTAACACCCCGAGATTTTATGAAATATATTCTTTTAATTTCATTAATGTCTTGTGTTTTATGCTACACCAAGATTACCATGCGCTATATGCAACACCGTATTAGCTTGCAGTATACGCAACACTATTATTGGATCGTGTTACACACAATTTTGATAAAAGTTATTGTACGCAACATTGAGTATATATATATATATTCAATGTATAAATGAAATTATGGTAGGATTATATTATACGAAACAACGAAGGATTCTTTCACAACACGCAACCCTGACTTGGCTTGCATTACACGCAATCGCGACCTTCTTCGATAGCGTGTGTTGTACGCAATACCGGGTTTTACTAAACAACGATATATTATTATAATATTATTATGAACAAGCCGTTATAAATAGTATTAACTATATTTTAAATTTTATAACATTATTATTCACCTTACACATTTTCTAGAACAGGGTATAAGAACAAAATAAATTTTTCGGGTAAAATAATTATTTTTCAAAAAATGTAGTTTTGTCGCTTTTTGATGGCGCACCCGCATTAAATCTAGTTTTTGACATGTTTATACGTTCACTTTGACAAAATAAAATTCTTATTTGGAATCATGAAATAAAAATTTACTTTCGATAAATTTTTCGTATTATTCTGGTAACTTTTATATTTTGATGAATAGTAAAAACACGCTATATTTTAATGAAAAACTATTTTTTCCATCGTAATAATTCATATGGTTAAATTATAATATTTAATGGTTTTAAAGTATAAATAGAATATATTTTTACCATTTAATATAATTTATTTCATTAGCATTGATATTACATTGAATTCTTAGGTTAAATCAATTCAATCTTTTGCAATGTTTTAAACAAAAACCTGTTTTCATTCGACAACATGATTAATTTTAATTTAATTTCTACAAATTCTGGGTATTGAATTAGAAAAAATTGTTTCCATATTTGGAATCAGTGGGTCCAAATTATGTCGATAGGATACTTTTTATTTTTGGAAATTATGAATAGTAACTATGGTAAATTTTATTTACCATAGTTAATGGTAAATCGGGTAATTAAGGGTAAATATAATATTATAAAATTACCATAACACATGCCAAAATTATATTTTATGGCTAAAACTAAAACCATATCAACTAAGGGTCGGAGTAGTTTCATTTTATGGACTTTTGACCATGAAAATAATTTAATAATTATTAAAACCAAAGAAAGTGACAACATGCCACTCTCGTAAATCTTATAAGTATAATAATTTTAATTTAGTAATAAACATCATAAAACAACAAACATGAATAGTATCTAGAAATCTGATACAATTATCTACATTATGATAATTAATTTAGAATTTTTAGGGATTAAATATTTGCTATTAATGGTGATACATTAATGATACAGAAATTATTTATTAAGTGGAAAATAAGTAATATAGTTTTTATTGAAATAATAATACCAATTAAAAGGCCCAAAAACCTGAAAAAAACATATTTTTAGTGTATATATACACCTTAATCATCCAATGACCTAATATATAACCGTTTGGATCCTTATAAAAATGATTGTGACACTTATATTATTTTATTTTAAATGATACCAAAGTTGTCACCATCATAATTTAATAAATATAACAATTTAAATATTTTGATATTAAGATGATAAATTAACATAAAAGTATTATTGTGAAAGTTAATAGATTTATCTTCATCATAGGATTTTATTTTTAATTTTTATGCAAAAATCAGTATATGAAATAATTATACAAAAATGTTGTAGTAATTATTTTATTAAGAGATAAACCAAATAAATGGTTTTAAAAATAATAAAATAAATATTATATGAACCATTTAATATTATCCACTAATTTAATAGATATTTATGACCTTTTATGAATCTATTAAAGCTTTTATTTTGAACATATATTTTGTATATATTTTATTTAAATTCAAATAAATGAATAGTGTCAAAATTGACACTATTGTTATTTTATAAAAATAACATATTATAAAATTGTTTAAACATCACAAAAATATTTTAAAATTATAAATTAAAATTTATATTGTCTATAATGTTATAAATTAAACAAATATGGGAAATTCACAACAAATAATTAATTACTTGTAATAATTTAAAATTTATTATTTTATTACAACAAATAAACTTAAGTAGATTAAATAAGGATAAATCAAAATGATAAGGTTTAAAATAAGATCCAAACATGTCTAAATTTGATTGGTTGATGAGATTAAAACCCTATATCATCTATTCTTCGAATATGAGTCATTTGAGGAGGTTTTTAAGTGGGTTAGATTTATTATAATTTAATATTTTTAAGAATTCCAAAGGTGCCCCTATCCTCTCATATAAAAGGGCACCTCCTCCCTCTCCCCCTCACACCAATTTGAGAATTCAAGCTCGGCCAACCCCTGCCAAATTATCTTTTCCACTTCCATAGAAACATACTAGAGGTTCTTTTCTACTTTAAAGACCAATCTTAGTGCCCTAAGAAGAGGTTTCAAAGAGGCGTATCGAAGAAGAGGTAATTTCTTCTCCCGATTCTTTCAAGCTTCTTTCTTCCTCAACTTCTTCTTCTTTAGTGGTTTAATTATAAAGTAAAAACATCAGTATCTCTAATATACTGATTTGTTATTATAAATATGAAACAACCCCATTTCACCTTCTATCCATCCTACAGAAAACAAAATCACCGCGCGTACGTACGTACGGAATACCGTCTCCACGCCGTGGTGTAATCTGTTTTTCCAACAACACCTTACATGGATGGGTATAATGGTGTAAGGAATAACTATACATCTTTATTATAACATCATACTGATTCTGAAATACTGTATCATCCACTCCAATTCAATTCAATAATAATGGAAACGATATCATCGCTCGTGCATACGTACGGACTACTGTCTCCACGACGCGATGAGATTCATTCTCCATGTTAACCATTTAAGAATGATTATAAAGTATATATAAGCAATAATAATGAAATATATGACATTATAAATCTACTGGATTTATGTATATTTGTATGTAATCTACTTAATTCCATTCAACTCAATAAGGAAACGAAAACAGTGTTCATGCGTATGTACGGCCTACCGTCTCCATGAACGGTGTATTTCATTCCATTTATCAATCTATTATATATATGTATATTCTGAATATATATTATATATAAATCATGTTTTATATTCTTGAAGTATTTAATCGTGATCTAAGTAATCATATAAATAATTACAAGTCAAAACACGGATGACAAATGAAACAATTTTACCCAAAACACTCTTTAACATGGAATTTACAAAAGAACGGGTAATATAAAGTCATAAGTGAACAATATATGATATCATAACAATGAATATGATTCTGTAATAATTCAAGGAAATTATTTAAGTCATTATACAGTAGGTTCTGATACATACAAAGCATATCGGACATAAGGTAAGGGATAATTTTGCAAATCTCATTTTTTATCCGAGATTGCATATTTGTAAGTATTTACTGGGGTTATTTCTAACATCCATGTCCATGTTTTATAAAAGCTTTTTCATGTATGTTTAAATTTTGTTTTACCCATTTTTAATTTTACTACATGGTATGTAAGGAATCTTTCTTTTGTTTATGTTACGAGGTACTTTTTGACTTTTCCGGAAAAAGTACGAAAAGAATGTTTTTTTAACTTATACGGCACGAACAAATTTTTATAGTTTTATAAAGCATTATTTTAATGAAGCTTCCTCCAAAATATTTCATGACTATTTTCATCAAAATCTATTTCTTTTAAAATTGAATGATGTTTTGTTGAAAGAAATTGATTTTGAAGAAGAAATGATATTTCCCTCAAGATTTCATTTCAAGTGTTTTATCAAAACCATTTTCCATCTAAGATGTAATTATTTCATATGTGTATGTTTTAAGTATAATGTATCTATGATTTACATGGTTTCAATTTTCTTATGATGAAATATCCATTTGTTTTATATGGATTATGTGATGATGGGATGTTGTTTATGAAAACCATTTTATTCTTTGTGTTATGATGAATGTTTTATGTTTATTTTGTGGAACAAGTAAGAATGATTTCACTATGAGATGAGCGGGACCTATATCTCCCTCCAATGCATTGGGTAATGATTTTATATCTCATGAGATAGACATGGCTGGAACGGAAAGTTAATCTGGTTCAGTGTTACAGGACTGAAACAAGGAGTGAACTCGATTCAGAATGGGACTTTGTCCACTAAGATGGTCTTGGCAGCAATGCCTTGGCTACTATGGAAATCATTACATGTTCTTAATGGATGCCACAATTACATGTTTTATTCCCATGCTATTTTATCATGGTTTATGTTCCATTATGATATATGCATTATTTACTTCCATGCTTTATGTCGTTGCTCTTGATTTTAATTTTTAAACAGTATGTTCATGTTTTTTAGTTCCAATGTATATGGTATGTTTTATTTTCTCCATGCTTACCCTTACTAAGAATTTGAGCTCACCCTTTTTATGTTTTATTTTCCCCCAGGATCAAAAGAACGGTTTTAGGCCAGGAAACAAAAAGTGGATGATCTTTATGGGAGATGTTGAAGATCTTTCACCACGATTAGAAGATTATGTTCCATGTTTCCAAAGACACTAAAATATTACGGTCCTTGTGTTTATATTTTTTTTATGTATTAAGTATTCCGCAAAAGTAATTTAATGTCCATGTACGTCAAGCTTAGGGTCTCTATATGGCAGATCATGGACCTCCTACAGATCCTCCTGTTGTGCCAGCCTTGAAACCGGTAGTTATACCAATTGAAGGAACCAATGAGCAGTTTATGGATGGTTTTTTTATGATGATTCAGACCTTCCATGGGGCGCTGCCTCCCACCCCATCGATGGCAGAGTTGACGCAGGTTTTCCAGCATCAAAATCCTCCCACTTTCTTAGGAGATGGAGGACTGCAGGCTACATAATCACAGCTAGTGGCCACGCTGAAAATCATCGAGCATCTGGAGATACCTCTAGAGAAGAGGGTGAAACATGCAACCTATATGCTCTGAGACTCTACCAAGCTGTAGTGGGAGGTGATCTCACAGTTAGGATGCCAAACGAGTATGACTTGGGGCGAGTTTCGGTGAATCTCCTATGATTACTTCTACCGGGTGACCATGAGGGCCAATTGAGCCCGGGAGTTTATGAGTCTAGAAAAGGGTACTCTTTCAATTATGGAGTTCTCATCTCGCTTCACGGAGTTGCAGCGTTTCAAGCCTTTTCAAGGAGGGGATGTGTTTTTCTTTGTGTGAATGTTTGAGGATGGTCTGAGTCATGGCAGCTGGTCACAGGTGATCATATTCATGATGACTTCGATTACATCCATCTCCAACCAGGTGTTGATCACACTGTGCAATATGTGGGATTCTGGAGTAGTGATCCCAGGCGGTTTGATATCCAGAGTTACTATTCCTTCTACTGATAGCAAGAAACGCCGCAGGGAGACTACACAGAGAGATCAGAGTTGGCGGGATGTATCTTCATGCAGCCACGTAGTATGCTACCAATGCAGGATGAGTAGGAATTCTAGGCCTCAGTGCCAAGAGACCCTATGGGGTATCAATCTTGCAGAAAGATGGGCCATCTTCAGCATTTCTATTAGATCTTTTCACCTACATCTAGTGGAAATGGTTCTTCTATGACCCTGCATTCAAGAGAAGCATAACCAGTTTCTCACCAGTCTGTAAACAAGAGATCCTCCAACCATTCGGGCAGAGGTGGAGGTCGCAGTCGTGGTGTTTAGTCACCAAGATAACACCGACAGTAGAGTGGATTAGATTAGAGTGGTCAGGATGGGTACCAGGACCGTGGAGCAAGCCAGACCATTCCTTTGTAGCAGACCCATCAGTAGAAGGATCCTTACCCCTCTACAGTTCGATGTATGATCTTAGTAACCTCAGTTTTATCTTCATGCCTTTTCGATATATGGGCTTCTCATAGCATTATATCTATCACTATAGTGGAGAGTCATGTCATCATCATATATTCTTCTACCAACATCTTGTCACTAGACACACCGTTGGGGACTAGGATAACTAGTGTATGTCAGTGCAAGGAGTTCCCTCTAGAGGATGGTGGGTGTCACTTTCTATGGGACCTGTTTGTCCTAGATATGACAGGTTATGAAGTCATTCTTTGGCTGGACTAGTTAGTTCCCATCCATTAATTTTTTGATTGATATCGTTGTAGGGTGAGTTTTATTTCATCAGAGGGTGGATCTTTTTTCACAAGGGTGAGTGGGATGTCTAGGTGAGTAGAGTAGGTCCATAGCATCTTTGATTAAGATGAGTTATAGCCCCGATTTCCAATCTATATCTAGATGACTAGGGGAATTCATAGTTGGATTTTCCTCCAGTGGTGGATCATTTCAAGAATGTCTTTCCAGTGGAATTTTTACGTTTTCCTCAAGAGTGTGAGGTATAATTTTATATTGAGCTTGTGCCAGGGGCGGCACTTGTGTCGAATTCTCCTTATAAGATGGCTAAACTAGATTTTCAAGAGCTCAAGATACATTAGGAAGAGTTTGAGACCAAGGGTTTCATCTGACCCATTACTTCTCCTTGGGGATTTCCAGTCCTGTTCGCGAAGAAGGCAAACGGTACCCTCAGGATTTTTGTGGACTATCAGAAGTTGAACCAGTTGACAGTCAAGAACCGATATCCAATGCCTAGTATTGATGAACTCATTGATCAGTTTTGTGGAGCCCAGTTGTTCTTGAAGATTGACATGAGGTCTGGTTATCATCTGTTTCACATTAGACCACTTGATATTCCTCTTACAGCCTTCTGGAGCAGGTATGGTCTATACAAGTATACGGTTATGCCGTTCAGTATCCTGATCATGCCTTCTGTTTTAATGGAACTGCTGAACTGAGTGTTCTATCCATACTTGGATTCTTTCATGGTGGTTTTTAGGGATTATATCTTGGTGTACTATCACAATTTACATTAGTATTATACCCATCTTGAGATCGTTTTGAGTACACTGAGGGGTAATAAGTTATATGTTATTCTCTCTAAGTGCCGCTTTTGGATGGACCAGATTCTCTTCTTGGGTCATGTTTTCTCCGAGACAGGCGTATCAGTAATACCAAGGAATGTGAGGGGATAAGTTTCCTGGAATCATCGTAAGAATGTCTTTGAGGGGCGGAGTTTTCTAGGTATAGATGGATACAATATATTCATTATTTAAGACTTTTCACATTTTTCCGCACCACTAACAGGTCTGACCATGAAAGGTGTAATGTTCTTATGGTCAAATTCTTGTGATTTATCCTTTTAGGAGATAAAACGGAGGTTGACTTCAGCATCGATGCTAGTTTTTTCAGATCCAGGAAATACCTATAATATATATTTTGATGCTACATGTATCGGTAGGGAGCTGTGCCTATGCTGGGAGATGGGGTCATTGGATACAGGTCTTGGCAGTTGAGGCCACACAAGAGATACTACCTGATTCACATTTTGGAATTGGCAGCTGTTGTTCATTCCTTATGTTGTTGGATTCATTATCTTATGGGAGATCATTTTATGGTTTTCACCGACCAAAAAAGTCTCATGTACATTTTCACCAAGCATGACTAGAATTTGATACAGCGAAGGTGGGTTGATTACCTTCATGCTTTCGACTTTGATCTTTCCTACACGCATGGGAAAGGCAATGTTGTCGCTGATGCACTGAGTATGAGGTCACAAATACATGAATTTGAGGAGACAATTAGTGAGTGTTAGCTTATGGATCTATTATTTGAGATTCATTTGAAGGAGCACGATAGACAGGGGAAAACATTTCAATCTTCTGCTATTGTTACCTCTTCCATTCTTGATCGAGTATGAATGAGGAAGCTATTAGATTCTGAATGCCTCGTTCTATGGGAAAGTGTGTCAGGAGAGAACCCTATTCTTGGATGGACCATTGAATAGGATGAGACCTTGAATTTCCAGGTGAGCATGTTGGTGCCAGCAGATATACGTGAGGAGATAATGTAGGAATTTCATTCCTCAGTTTGGGTAGTTCATCTTGGAGTCACCAAGATATACCGTGGCCTAAACGATCAGTATTGGTGTCCAGGTATAAAGAAGGACATTCCTGGTTTCATCATGATGTGTTCCACTCTTCAGCAGTTGAAGGCATAACATCAACGACCATCTGGGCTTTTACAGTAGTTTCCAATTCCCGAGTGGAAGTGGGATGAATTTGTGATGGATATAGTGGAAGCGTCTCTGAGGTATCCTCATGGAATCTATAAAGTATGGATTTTCATTGATAGGATTATGAAGGATGCACTTTTCATTCCGATCAAAGAGACCTTCAGTGTTGATGAGCTGTGACGGTTGTACATCTATGAGATAGTGCGTCTGCATGGAGTTCTTTATTCCATTGTATAATACAGGGATGCATGTTTTACTTCTCGGGTCTGGTAGGGGCATTAGAATGATTTGGTTACACATGTACTTTTGAGTACAACATACCATCCCCATACATATGGCTATTCCGAGCATACGATTTAGGTGCTTGAGGACATGCTTCGAGCATGAATCCTGGATTTTGGAGGATATTGGCAAAAGAATATAACTATTGTGGAGTTTTCCTACAACTATAGTTTCCAAGCGACTATTCAAATGGAACCTTATGAGGATTTGAATGGTAGGCCATGTCGATCACCCTTATGTTGGTTGGAGGTAGGAGAGGAAGCTTTGCTAGGACCTCATCTTGTTCAAGAGACCACAGAGCAGATAGAGTTGATTCCAAAGAGGATGACTACAGCATAGTATCGACATATTTCTTATTCTGATCAGTGGAGATGACCTATGGAGTTCGAAGATGGGAATCCGGGTTTCCATTATGTCACATCAATGTTGGGACACAAGAAGATTATGAGACAAGGTAAACATTCGCTGAGGTACGTCTGGAAATTTGAGGTGTTGGAGAGAGCTGGGATGATTTCCTATCGGTTACCGTTAGCTCAGAGGTATTGGGATATGCATGAAATTTTTCACTTTTCATAGCTATGAAGTTACTATTCAGACACGTCTCATACTTTACAACCCAAGGAAGTCATGTTAGATGTGGGTGCATCTTTTGAGGACCATCCTATCTGGATTGTTGATTGCAGTAAAAAGGTACTTCGTGGCCAGTATGTTCCTCTAGTATTGGTGCTATGACATCACGAGAGGGTACATGATGATACTTGGGAGAGGGAGGCCGAGGTACAATCACAATAGCCAGAGTTGTTCGAGGTATCTTATTCTATGCCAAGCTAGTGAAACTGGGGGACAAATTTCATTAAGGGGGGAAGTTTGTAAGAACCCAGATCTTGTTTTGATGTATGTTTTTCTTTTTTTTGTAATTGTTTTGAGAATAGGAGTTTATTGAAATTTTTCATGTAAATGTCGTGTAGTTTATTAGTACATGCCATGTACTTCATTGCCGTAGGAGTCCGTATGCTGGCCATGTTCTGGACACACACACGGTCGTGGGGGTTGACGTGGAGGCCACTTAAAGTGGAATATGGAAATGGTGAGTACACGTTGTGTGCTCCAAAAGTATATGCTGTGTAATTTCTTTTTTCACATTAAATGCACCGGGGTCACTTCTAACCGATAAAAACCACTCATTCTAGGTTCCTTCATCCAAGGGGGCCGAACATCCATGGATCCTTGAAGAGCCCTCGATCCTCCATATATCCTCTGATTCGAGCCCAATTGATTACGTTGGAATCGCATCAAAGAGATCTCTCTTTTTCTTGAGCCTTGTTTTCCAATTGCTCTTCTTTCTCAAGTTATTGTGTGTTTAACGTTTTGGACATTTTCATATATCTACGACATTCCAAGGAGATTCAATCTTCGTGGATCAAGTATATTGATCTCCCAACCCCAAGGTAGGTGGTTTGTGCCATTCCGTTCGATGACTTCGAGTATTATGTGAAAATTCAACCAATACCCTTGAATGGGGTATTTCATTTTACCATTTTACCCCTGTTGTTTTCCTTCCATGTTTGTATGCCTATGTATGGTTTAATTGGATATGATTTAGGTTTCTTTCTATAACATTGATTTTTTGCTAATGATTTTTTCTGTTTAAGACCATTTGGTCTAGTTTATCCAATTTTCATTTACCATTTTTAAATGCCTTATGGTCATAGGATGGAGTGTTGTTTTTATGACATGTGTGAGATGTTGTAGACTGGTTAGACAAGTAGTTCTATAGTTTTACATTGTCTTTATAGAATTACTATGTGTTGAATTACATGGAGCTATGAGAACCTGGTGTTATAAACTAAAAGATGATAGATCGAGTGAGCTTATTCAGAGAGTCTTTGGACATTATTGACTATAAGAGCATACACCGAGTGAGATTACTTAGAGAGTATTTGTAAATTATAGTCCGTAGGGGGGATAGACCGAGTGAGATTCCTCATAGAGTCTTTATCGTTATAGACTATAAAGGGATAAACCGAGTGATCTTCCTCAGAGAGTCTTTTTTTTTACTTGAATTACCTTGAACCACTCTAGGATATAAGATTTATTGACGGGGTGAGCTTCCTTAGAGAGTCAATGAATGGCCTCGGGATATAAGAGGAATTGACCGAGTGAGCTTCCATAGAGAGTCTATTGACCTTGGGGATATAAGGGTAATTGACCTTGTGTACATCCTCAGAGAGTCCCTAACTACCTTAGACTATAAAGGGAATTGACTGATTGAGCTTCATCAGAAAGTCTTATATTTTTCGTATGACCAATCCAAAGGGTTTAGACTAAGTGTAATACCCAGACGGTTGTTGGTACATGTAAAGTAGGACAGAAGGGGATGGCTGTGAGTACATCATAGAGGTTATCTATTTGTGTTTAGCTGCATGTTAGTTGTTTCATGATATTAGAATTGTGGATTGTTTAGTATTGAGTATTTCCCTATTTACTACTTCCTATACTTTTACCTACCATATATTCCCTGATAGATAGGCATAGATCTTTAGGTGGTTTCCTACTTAGATTTATTCTCACACCCTATTTGGGTAATGCTTTTGGGCCCAAACAGATTATATTATTGTAGACAAAGATAAGGGATAACACCCTTCCACTTCAGGTAATTGACATGCAATGGATTTGGAGAGCATGGGACCAAGACTTGGCTTGCAATACTAAGGAATTGTTTATCTATTTCTTTTGTACTTTGCATTAGTACTATTTTTATTAAGAACTGGTACTTGTTTGGTTGTTTTCCGAGACATATGTATCATTCATCATTTTTATATGTGCTTTATTTGATTACACTTTTAGTCATCCGAAGTTTACTATTGTATGGATGCTTACTAATTCCGCTATTGCTTTTGTTTATTTCTGCTGGGTACTCTACCAATGAGGGCATAGTTTCCTAACTATCACACCCAAGGCCCTCACTGCTAGTCGGTAGCCTCTCGTGTTTGGGGAAATGTACTTGAGTCCATGTGACCAACATGGTACGGTGCTCTTCTGGGTGGCTTCTGGAATCGGGACGTTACATAATAACCCCTGAGGCCCATAGTAAATTTGGCATTGAGAGGCAACTAGCACCAAATGTTGTGGAATGTAAAATATTATATTAGGCATTTTAATTTTTATAGAACAATACTAGAAGATAAGATGGTAAATCCCTAGAAACACTAGCTACAATTTGTAAAAGTAAACATAAAAAACCATTCCCACATGCATGATCAAAAGTAAGGCTGATAAAAGTTACAACAAAACTCCGAAGTAACTACCAAAGAATGAGAAAATTTAGAATCAAAAGCTTATCCTGAATGCCTGTGCTAGTAATGTTTTTTACAGTTCTTGATGTTCTCCTAGCAACAAGAAAAATATTATTTCAGATGTAGGGTGAGTATACAAGTATACCTAGTAGGGAAAATAATGATACTCATGAACAAATAGGGAAAACATACTAATGTCCCCATTAGAAGACAATAGAACCATAATTGAACTACCAATTATTACTAACCAGCCCAGCCTTACTACAACAGACACACCAAATAACACAAGTCATGTAAAATAATAGTATAGTAAATCATAATTTTTGGTACCCCGCATCACATTACCCTTGGTTAACTACTCACTCTTGATGGCTAACATCTTGATGATTCCACTATTCCCATACACAGTCCCATTTCCAAAACCTACCCACACACACCTGGGCCTAAAACCACAAACAATCTCACCCACAGACACCAATTCCATAACAACCACACCTCTCACCCAATGTTACCTAGGCCTTATCCTGAGAAAACATGGGAATAAAATCCTATCCTGTAGACACCAAGGCCTCTCATCCAAAACAAACACGCCTGAAGGATCGTGTACTATAGTACACCTCAATTCATTACCATCTTCTAGGATACTCTCGAGTGGTTAGAACTGGAAGAGGGTGCGAAGATGAAATCTAGTAACTAGTCATCACACCTCCCGCTGGGATAATGGGAATGATATCCCCCCTATAAAATCGTGGTGCTCAACCCATAGTGATCAAAAAAGGGTGGGGTTAAAATATAAATCATAATTAACTATTATAAATATATATACTAAAAAACACTTATCCCATCCAATGGGACCCCACAAAAACAACAAACTCATACAAAACCACATTCATTGCTACCGTATACGCACAACCACACAACAAACACTGCCCCTAACTAACGCAAACCCACATTCATTTAAGAACATCCAATTTATTAATTATGGGGTTAAATTTAATTTTTTTACAACACTACTCAAAAACTACAAGTCCATAACCGTAGTACAGTTCTACTACCAAACGTCACTATGCAGCCACAACACAAACAAAGGCAGTCCCACTGCCTAAAAACCCATCAATTCAAAAATCAATCAAACTATCAAACTACGACACCAACACACCACTTGTACCACCCAACACACAATGAACATAATAAAAAACCTTTATACCATATCCTTGATACACAATTTCTGACACCCTTATCACAAAACCAACTCCTTCATCCACCCTTGTACCTATAATTGTGCCCTAGTAGGAACACCACACATCTCACAGAAAACCCCACATAACACATAACTCAACCACTCCAATCAGCAGGATGTATATATATGTATATAGATTTGGTAACAATGTTCATTAAACCACATTAAAACGAGGGGTGATCATGCAAGGGTTTTCAACATGGGGCATCTATTTCAATTAATCAAGTGTACATGTTTGTGTAGATTTCATGTTACAGATGATTATCACTCCCAGTGACAAACAAATGGGACCCCACCAGTGTACATTAAAAGGTCACCATTGACCATGATTTTTAAATGGTATATATCCAAAAATACTATAAAATATTCAAATATAGAAAATAAAATAGGATATCGAGCATCAATCCACTGTGAACATGTTATTTCACATACTCCCTTAATAATTTGATCATATCATATTCATATTTATTTATCGTTTTAAGAAATTTATTCACTCATTATTCCTAAGGGATCATTAGTACACCTAACCCATATTGTGAAAAATTAAATTGAGGTAGAAGAAATCATTTCTTGGATGATAAAATTATCGACGATCCTCCTCACGTCGAGAATACGGGATCGTACGAGAAACTGAACACCCCCAAAAAATTCATTATGATGGGATCAAGCATTGGAGCACGACTCATCTAGGTATTAAGGCTTTAGCTGAACCAAGGGAAAAACAACATACTAGGAATGTGAATATTCTGGAATTGAAGTGGTAGATCCTATTTTAATTGATGAATGGATTTAAAAGTCATTATCATGGGATCATGGTCAACATTATGAGGTTTGAGTATCTAAAGTACACTAGGACTTTAGAAAATTAAAGATATATTTAATACCATTAAAAACACTCAAAAAACACCTAATCATGGTTTCAAACTCAGTTTATGGCAAATAAAATGTTAGAGGTGTGAAACTAGAAAAATGGTAAAAATTGGGAAAATTGTAATTAGATCACCGATGGGTGAGTCGCCGACACAGTTCCATCGAAGGTTGAGCTACAAACACATCCTACTAAATCTGAGCTACTGAATCAACGACCTACCTATTTCTCAACACAGTAACACCTCGACCTAATGATTCCCCAACCAACCAGCACTAAAACCCTCAACCAATTAACACGGATTCCCTCGACCTAAATATTCCTAAATCTAGTGAAATAGATTCCCTTTACTCATTGTTTCACTAACAATCTGACGTACCGACATACCAATGTACATACATTCCAATGCTAACACCCGTAGTTACCGATGAAATGATCAAAATTTTGAAAAATCTTGATATGAGGCATTGAAAGATCCTAGAACACCTCAGACATGAGATATTCACAAAGGTCCCAGGGAAATTTAGGTTATTACATTAGATACCTCTCAAAATATTATTTTCCTGGAGAAATCAAAACTAACCAATTAGAAATGGGGTTTAAACAACCACACCTTATGATACCTCATAAGAGAAATCCTTTATTTATTATTTTTAATGCTTGAGTGATAACCTAGAAATCCTATGACCCCACCTTAAAAAATGATTCTTGATTAACCGTGAAAAATAATGTCCCTATGTCTCAAAAAAAACCAAAAATCACCAAATGTTACACTATCCAGACACATAGATTAGGGATCTCCTACCACCATGCCAAAATACTATCTATTATGGGTGGTACAAACTCTTCTACATGGAATCAATCACATCCTAATTAATGAGTCTTGATTATGGATTAGTTTCTCCCCTCCCCATAATCAAGACATTTCACATGAAATCTGAGAATATAGAAACAAAACATCTGATAATTAACAAGGTAAATCATACATCATATAATCATGCTCAAAATTAAAACACAGAACAAAACATAGAACAAAAAATGGTACTAGGAATGCATATGTTCCTCATGTTCCCATGTTCTCTCCTTGTGGCCCCCATTTTATCATAACACATGAACCAGAGAAATAGGTTTCCACAATGTACCTTCTTCATGTGGTCCCTGATTCTTACTAATCACACCACAAAATTCATGTTGACCTCAATATCCAACTCTCTATAGTTGAGTACATGGATGTAATCATGCAGATACCATTGAAGCTGAGTGACATGAAATACATCGTGTATATTTTCCAATGTTAGTAGAAACACCAGCTCATTTTCCACATCGCAAACTCATTCCAACACATAAAAAGGTCCCATGAACCTGGGATAATGATTCCCTACAATACCCAACATATGTTTCCAATGTTGAGGGGAAACATTCAAGAAAGCATGGTCTCCAACCTCAAACTCCAACGGCCTCCTCTTAATACTAGCATATGACTTCTTTCAGTCCTATGATACCTTCATCATCTCAGGTACAAGATGAACCTTCTCTATTGTGCTTTGAACTACCTTTGGTCTATGAATGGTTTTCTCCCGAATCTCTATTCATTATACAGGTGAATGACAAAATTATTTATTCAATTCCTCAAACAGTGCCATACCAATTGTATAGTGATAGACAATATTATAGGTAAACTATACCAGGGGAAAGTGTCATACCCACATTCTTCGGAAGTCGAATACACATGCACATAGCATGTCCTCCAACATCTGGATGGTCCTCTCTATTTTTCCATATATCTGAGGGTGTAAAGTAGTGATAATTCAAAAATGGGTTCCAAAGGAATGATGAAATCCCCACAAAACTTATGATGTAAAATGTGTATCCTGATTATAGGAAATGAATCTTGGAACTCCATGCAACCACACCACTTTATCAACATACCTCTATGATTGGGCATCCACTATGCTCAAATCCATTATCGCCTAGAAGAGAGACAAATTCATTGTCAAATCCAAAACTACCCAATGAGAATTTCATCCTTCCCAAGCCATGTGTAATTTTGCGATGAAATCCATTGAGACGTTATCCAACATCTACTAGGGAACATCTAAGGGCTGCAATAAACCTCGATGAACATATTACCCTCCCATTACCTATTGACACACTTGGAACCTTACTACTAATACCACCACCTCCCTCTTCAATTAGGGCCATACAAATTGTGCCCTTTTGTCTCAATACATCTTTGATACTCATGGATGCACCACCAGGGGTGATCTTTGGAACTCATAGAAAAATCACACAAACATTTCCACTGGTACAAACAGCTTCCCACAAAACAAAATCTGATTCTTACTATCCTCCGACCATCCCTCCTGAGAATCACCCGGGGTAGTATGATCACACAACACATCAGTCTCTGAGTCAGCCTAATGCGACTCCTCTGCTATTCACACTATGATATACTACAATGTCATCTAAATATAATAACCTCTTCCTCTATCCTCATCAGCATCCAGGCGCATGGTGGAATGCTCCTCTCTTGCCATCCAAGAATATGTGGATTCTAGGACTACCTATTTCTGTGACTTACTACTCAAATCATCAGCCACAACATTCTAATTTTTTTGGGTGAAAGAGATCTCAAAGTCATAGTCCTAGAGAAACTTCATCCAACATCACCGTTGCAAGTTCATGTCTCATTGGGAAAACATATAACTCAAGATCTTGTGATCTATGATGACTAGAAAGCACTTCCCAGTAAGGTAATGCTGCCAAAAATTCACCATGAACATGACCACTACAAACTCAAGATCATCGGTGGCATAGTTTCATTCTTGAGGACGTAACACATAGAGACAAAAGAGAATACTCCCAGCCACTGCATCAACACACATCCAAAGCCTATGCTGAAAGCGTCCAAAACCCAATCGAACATCACCCCTTCTTCTGGAAACCTATGCATTAGGTCAATGATGAAATTCTTTTTCAGGTGGATGAAAGTGGCATGAAACTTCTCATTCTACATGTAGGCCTGGTTATTTATGGTCAAAGTCATCTATGGAGCCGCAACTCAAAAAGAAGTTAGGGTTGAACCTCTAGTAATATCTACCCAAACCTAGGAAACTAAGAACCTAGTCTACATTATTAGGTGCTACATAAGAAACAACCACCTCATCCTTTTATGCCTCCACCACAACCCCTTGTTGAGACACAACATGTCTATGGAAGGGAACCTATCACATTCATAATTTGCAGTTGGAAATCTTCCCATAAAGATGGTTGTTCCAGTGAACCTCCAAGGTAGTCCATAGATTTTCATCATGCTCCTCCCATGAACATGAGGAGAACAAGATGTCATCGATGAATTATATGAAGAAATGGAACTTGAACTCACGTAAAATAGAGTTCATGAGACCCAAGAACATGTCTGGTGTATTTGTGACATTGAAGGTCATGACTATGAACTTGAAGTTCCCAAAACCACATCTAAATGTAGTATACAGGATGTTATCCTTCTTCATCATAAACTGAATATATCCAAACCACATATCGTTCTTAGAAAAACAACTTTCCCCCTTTAACTGGTTAAAAAGATCATAGATCCTCAGGAATGGGTAACAGTTCTTGACCATCTCCTAATTCAACCACCAGTAGACTATCCACAGTCTTTCATCCATGTGATCAATGATAGAGAACCCCAAAATGACACACTCATCCTGATAAAACCCTTCTTCCACAAGTCATCAACCTGAATTTGTAACTCCTACAAGTCAGAGGGCACCATATTATAGGGAGTCATTGAAATCAGACAGGCAACTAGTCGTATGTTTATCCTGAACTCAACATCATCTGGAGGAGGTAGAGCCACAATATACTTTAGGAAGAAAACTTGGAACTCTTTAAATAACACAAAAACATACACCATATTTGTGTCTATTGATCCCACTAACATCTCATCTTTAACAAAGAGAAGATGATCTACTCATCAACTGCCCACCTGACATCCCTACTCGCCAACGAACACTACGTGTTGGCCATCCATATTTTAGACGTCGACTCTTCTTAAGAAGTAGTAAATAAGATAATGTATAGAAAACAACTAGTCGATGGCAAAGATGACAGAGTATGGAAGCATATTTAGGATATAGGGACCCAAATATGACTGATACAGTCCAAACATCATTCTACATCCCTGAGTCACATAAAAAATTGATACCTAACCTCCAACTAACATAGATAACACCTCGGGCTTGGAAAGCCTCTCTATGTCTGGACCCATGGTATGGGATATACTAGAAGAAAAAAATATTTGTAAAGCTCAAGAACCAAAAAAAGAACATGCATGAGTGAAAAATAGTCTGATAATACCTTGAACAACCTCTTCCACTGTTGGAACTACTTCTTTTGAAGCATGCAACTACCCACCCCTATCTTATCTAACCCTATGATATTGACCACCTCCCAAACCATTTCCTGGTCGAGGTCTGTAAGGAGCACCCTGAGGTCATCCTACCCTAGCAACGTCTACCCTTAGTGGAGAGGTATCATGATTCCCCTACTACTCTAAATGCTTGACTGGTAACTGTTACATCTTAGTAGGGCCCTGAACCTGCCCACCCCTACTGTATGATGCATGAGCTAGACACTGGTTCTGAAGATGTCCACATCATCCATAGACAAAACACTATAGTATTGTGCCCATAAAGAATGGGTGAGGAACAGGATATTGGAACATGAACTGTTGATGCCTACACCTCGATGGCTAGAACCTAGAAGGCCCTGGCACTGGAGACCTACTGCAAACGGCCTTCTCATTCGAATAACTCAATTGGATCCCCTCTCGGGGAAAAACTCCCAACAATTTCATCCTTTCCACTACCTCATATTTCCTCTAAATCTATAAGTATTTAAGTATAGTAAAGGGAGTGGAGAAATACTTAAGAGAATGTCAGAGTTCATACTGTACGATTCTCCCTCAGAACTCATCATCAAGTAAGAGATCCAGTTTGAATTATAGGAGATACAAGGACTTGACCCCCAATTCCTATATCGACAGTGTGACCTACTATATGGGGAGTAGATCCATCATCTTCACAACCATATTCATAAAAGAAAGTAATTCCACACTCATATCCATTTTAATGGTATCCCACCAAACATTTATCTTCTTCCTCTCTCCAAGGTAATGCATCCACCACTGATGCATTGTTCCCCTCATCTGGTTCACCTCTACGGGACAAAGTACTCTGTCAGAGCCTGAATCGAGATGAAAGTGATAACCATATCCAAGATCTGACACTTCATCTCCATGTACTAGAGGTCGCCTTTGTACATTCCCTGAGACTACCAATAGGATTCATGAAGTATCTTCAGCCAATGGTCATCTTCCTCCTCTCGATTGGCCCTATACTAATCATCCATGTTTAATTAATGGACCTCAAATTCTTGTACCACACGTGGAAGAACTTTGGTATGTCTTCCTGGTCCTATCTCACGTACCATGTTTTCCTAACACTATTTCCCTACCATCCCATGCAATTATAATTGTCCATAAATATGAAATCCATCATATCCATAAAACAAAAAACCTCCCACTAATACCATATTTTCATGACTCACCTTCTTCAAGATGAGGGAATGGATAGAAAAGTCCCACACCCTTCCTTAATCATCATATAGGAGAGATAATGACCTTGACTCCCTCTTTCAATAGGCCCCAGTGTGATGACTAGAACAAAATGGTATGGAATATCATATATTACAGATGGAATTATACTTTTAATAAAACAATATCATGAGATAAGATGGAAAATCAATGTAACTATAAATACTAAAAGTAAATGTAAATACAAAAATTAATTCCCACATGAATTTTCTAATGTAAAGCTAATACAAGGTACGAAAAAAGACTCCAAAGTTAGTACGAAAAGAAAAGAGAATAAGAAGAAACAACAACTATTAAAGAACGCCTAACTTAGTAAGGTATATTATTGTCCTCTATGTCCTCCTAGAAACCAAAAAATGGTTTTACATACATAGGTTGAGTATACAAGAATACCTAGTAGGGATATGAAAGATACTATTGAAAAAGTGGGGAAAACATATTAATGCCCTCGTGAGAAGATAATATAACCTCAAAGAACCTACCAAAGAGTATTAACCAGCCTATCCACACCATGAAACAATCACCAAATAACTCAAGTCATGTAATGTAGTAGTATTGAACATCGACATTTCGGGTAACCCACACCACTTTCCCAGTGGTTAACTGCTCTTTCCTAATGATTAATGTGTTGATGCTACCACACATTCCATATGAAATCCCACTGCAAAATCTTGACCTCACACACCAGGGCATTAAACCACACATAATCCCACCCGCAGACCCTTGGTCGACAACAATCATGCCTCCTACATGAAGGCATGTGCCTCATTGGAAAGACACTTGGAAAAACAATCTCCACCTATATACAACTTGGACATTCATCAATTATAAACATTACCAAATGATATGAGACTATGGTAATAGTGAAGACATTACAACCTACCTAGATACGCTTGAGTGGTAAGGAACCAGAACAGGGTGCAATGAATAATGTTTGTAAATATACATCCATCCTCCCACCAGGATGTTGGGAAAGACACCCTCCCCCATAAAATGGAGGTGTTTGGTACTTAGTTCTTAAATGGGTGTGGTGAAAATATAAATATCAAGGTACTAAATTACTTATATATATATAAGAAAGAACACTCAGACCAATCTACAAGTCCACACAACAAACAACAAACTCAAACATAAACAAATTTGATGCTACCCCTATATGCACAACAACACAACATAAACATACAAATCATAACGCAACCCCTTTTTTAGTCACCCAAATGCCATTTATTAATTAATGAATTCACATTAATTTATTTCATGCACAACCAAGAGAGTACCAACCATAACCATATCAAAACAACAATCAAAACTAGATTCGAAGTCCCACTGCACACCCAAATTCATCCACTACCAACTATCATTATTAAATGTTATACATCACATTCCTAATATTCCCCGATGTAGTACCACTTCAAACATGTCCATAACCACACCACAGTCCAACTTCCCTACATCACTCTTCAATAAAGAAAAAAAGGCATCCCCACTACGTACAAGTCTATCCATTACAAAATCAATCAGTCTCTAAAACATATATACAAACACACCACTTCCACCAACCCACACACAAATCCCACACTAACTAAAATTTCCAAAACATAATTGATTCAAAATATCCCACACCCTTCTCATAGAAAAAAAATCCTTAATCCACCCATATACCCAAAAACATTACCCAACAGCAGCACCACACAACTCACACAAAACCCAATAGATAACAACACTCAACAAAAGCTATCCATTGGTTGTACTTATATTCATATTTGGTAACACTATTATTTAATCCATATGATAAACCTGGGTGATCATAAATATTTTTTTATTATATGGGAACTGTTTCAACAGAAGAATTGTAAATGTTTAAGAATATTTCATCTTATAGCAGATTATTAAGCATCATGAAAAAAGGCACCACCAATGGACATAAAAATTCCACAAATGGACATGATTTTTATAGGTACTATTTCCACAGAAACCAAAAATGAGTCAATGATAACCAAAAAATAGGTTATCAAGCATCAAACCACTCCCATCCTCTTTTTGTGTTGACTCTGTAATATTTTAATCATATACCATTGTTATTTCTTTCTTTCATTAAGAAAAATATTCACATTTTCTTCACAAGGGATCATTAGTACACCCACATCGCATGATTCACAATTAAAGAGGTAGAAGAACTCCATAAAAGGATTATTAAAGGATCGAAGTTCCTCCTCACACAAATGAACAAGGGATCACATGAGCTGTAGGAAGCTCAAAGAAAATGGATCATGAGGTCTTCCAAAAAAGGCACATAACTCATATAGGGTGGAAGGAACTAGAATCACCATGTGAAATAGAAAACATACAAGGAATGGGATGATCCCATATTTAATTATTTATATCTTGTTTTAAAGGAAGAACAGTTTTATATGTCATTATGGTGGGATCAAAGTCAATAATACATGATTTGAGTATCTAAAATCCCCCAAGATTGTAGGATATAAATGATATACTTAATACCCCTCAAAAAGCTCTCAATAATTCTGAATCAAGGTTTTAGACACAGTTTACAACAAATAAGGTGTAATAGCGGCAAAAAATGGAGAACTAGGTAAAACTGGGAAAACTGCAAATGAGACAGTGATTGGAGAGTAACCAATGCGGAGCCATCAATTGGTGAGCTATTGATGCGGCCAACAATCACAACGTCGCAGCAGCTGAGCTACAAATGAAACAACTTACCGATGCCTTGGAATACCGACACAATGACCTACTGATGCCTTGGCCTACCGACACTGAAGCCCTCAACCAACTAATTCTATTCCATCAACTTACTGATAAATCGACATACAAAAAACAATTCCATTGACTCACCGACGAACTAACATGCCAACATACAAACCTTCCAATGCACTGGTATGACATTGAACTAACATGTTGACACTGAAGCCATAAGTTATCGATGGAAAGCTGTAAATTTGGAAAACTCTTGAAAATAATCTTTGACACCTCCCAGAACACCTCAAACACTATATTTTCACAAAGGATGGGCCTGGGGAAATCCAGTTTATTACACAAAATCACTAAGAAATGTTGTATCCAAGAAACATTAGAGAAGGGTTCCATATTATATCACAGTTACTCATTCATCTAGAAATCATAAAAAATAAAATTCATATTCTTTTAACAATTGAAAAAAATTCATCTTAGTTTTTTAATGTGTATTATTCTAAAATGTTCACCACAACATATCTCAGTGTAACAAATTTTTAATTCATACAACATATTATTATTGTCTTCATAAATCTCCAATTTATCCTCTATGATATATAGACAGAACAAATTAAATAGTCTCCCAAAAAATCTAGAATCTAAAATCTAATGTTTGATAATTAATTCATATTAATTTTTTTAAAAAAATATTTATTGTATATAATTTTAATTAAAAATTATAATTAAATAATTTCTAAAAAAATATAATATTTATTATAGTCATAGTATAATTTCATAAGGAACTCAACATTTAAATTTATTTATTAGATATATTATATAAAACCATAAAAAATATATCCCTTTTCATGTATTATTAATATATGATCAAAATAAAATAAATATAAATAAAAAACAAACTACTACATTTTATTATGAAATAGGACATGATTTGTTAAATAACAGATCCTATTTAATCTATTTGTAATTTTATATATTTATTTATTTTTGAATAAACATAACAAAAAAATATTTATAATTGAATAAAATACATTTAATTCATTTTTAATTAATTATGAATTCAATATAATAAATTTATGCTTGTTGTTTTTTAAATATAAAGATATATTTGTTAAAAAAATACAATATCATTTTTCAAAAGATACTAAATTTTTTTGATTATCTATTACATTTAATATGTTACTCATTAAAATATAAGTATGAATCAGAATAAATAATCTTTGATTTCACATGGATTTTGGGTGATCCCTAAATCATGAATAGTTACTATCAATTTTTATTGAAAAAAATAAACAGTGGGTACTCAATAACTATAAAAAATGAAATATGATGATTTTGAATATGAAATTACAGTAAATATATTTGGTAATATCCTTATAAAATAAATAAAATCATACAAAAACGAATCCATCAAATGATAAATATAAAACATATGATTCATCAAATAAATATCGCTGATTTTTGAACCACTCTATCTATTGTATATATCATTTATATTAATAATACACTAATAATTTGTGAGAAAAAATAATATATTAATCTATATTATAACTCATTATGTCATCATTGAAAACTATATGAAAATGTTAGTGAATAATATATATCCGTAGGATTTACAGAAGATTATTTTGATCAACGCATGATGAATAACATGTTTCAGTTTCAATTAAAAATGATAATTCAATAGCATTTAATACATTAATAATTATTAATAATAGTATTAAATAAATATATAACTGAATAACATGTAAATATTATTTTAAAAACTATATAATAATGTATATTCGAATAAATTAAATTAATTAAATGATAAATAATTCTGAAACACTATTATATTATAACATCATGATTTTAAAACCATATATTGTGTAATGGGATGAGTTTCATATTTCATTCATTTGAATTTTCAATTAGGGTTAACTTTTAGAGAATGGGATTATGGGATTTTTATAGCGACTTGTGGAGTTTTTGGCCATAATGAGGACCACCAATACATGGTGGAAGTATTTCTAGATTTATGGTGTGTCTTGATTTTGGGGTTTCCCTAGGTAGATGGATTTTTTCAGTTGTTAGAGATTCTTGGTGTACCGTAGTGTGTATGATATCTATGGCGGAGGCAATTTTTAATTAATGTGTTCCATATTAAAAAAATGTTTAATGAAAACCATGGGTAACCATTTGGATGGTATTTTAATTATAATAAATTCATAATTGGAAAGGTGAAAGGCTTTTGTATCACCGAATTTTTTTAATTATTTTTTTCTAAAAAGTTAGTATTCATTGATAGCTTTCATTACCTGAATAATAATGTTATGCCTGATTTTTATGAAACACCATGTTCATAATGAGATATGCAAGACATCAATTTTTGTCTTATGATGCATTTAGAACATATTTTCTCAATTGTTGCACAAAAAACCATGTATTGATTTTGTTATATGAAATCGAGAGCATAATTTACACACAAATATGGAGCTTAAACAAAACAAGTATTATTTTAAAAATATAATTATAATTATCACATTCCAATTATAATGATGTGTATGAATATGATTAAAAAAATTATAAAATCAAGGTTTACATATGTTAATATAATGAATTCTTTGGTGACCAATAGGATGGAAATGGAAATAAAACCCATTTGAAAATAAAGGAAAATCTATTCCTGAATTATTATTTTTATACATACATGTGTTTTTTGTGTCAATAAATTAACCAATTCGCTTTGGGTTAATGATTTTATCTAAATTTATATAATTCTTATTTAATAAAAAAATTAATTTTCATCTTTTATCTTGTATAGACAAGTAATAAGAATGAATCAAAGCTTAACGCGTGAAAATATGTAATTTTGTAAAAGGTACTATTAACGGCTTTTAATAGATCAGTTATTTTATAAATATGACAAATATATAAATAATATTTTTAAAAATAAACTTGTATTTTTATTTATTAATGTTAAAATGTTAATAGGGTTATTTTTTTTTTATTTTTCTGAGAATATTCAATTTTTAATGAATAATGAAAAATACAGAATTTTAAATGAAAAATGTATTTTAATATAATTTAATAATTGAGTTGAATTATATTTTTAATTTATATAAAGATTAATTATATATACTATAAAAATAATATTCTAATATAGGTAATTTTAATCAATTTTATTATGAATGATATTATAAAACATTTCACTCTTTGGAACTTCTCCCTTTAAAAAACATATTGTTTTGTCCTGTTTAGTGTATTAATTTTAAATTAAATTATGCAACATCTATGATTTAAATATGGTAAATTTGATTACCTATGTTTAATTAAAAAATATATAATGTCTAATAACATGAAAATACTTTTGTAATTAAATTATTAATGAAAAAATATAAAATTAACCATGGTAATTATGAAAAAATGAGTTTGCTAAGGGATTGAACATTAAACATGAGTTTTAAAAGGCCTAAAAACTTATGAAACCCCAATTTATGGTCATATATTATCTTTATCTGAACGTTTATCTATAATGGTTCAATATTAGAGTCACATTATGTAAGGGATACCTCCAAATAATGTTTACTTTTTTTATTTAATATAAAACCACTCCCCCACTAAAAATGGGCCTTCAATCTCCCCCATTCATCACACCTCTCAAGTAATTTATCTATGCCAAACCATTTCAATGTAAATTCCCAAAATCCATAATCCTTTATTATTTTCCATACATTTTTAATAAATCAACTCCAGGAATTCATTTGGGGTGATTCAAATGTAGATACCTCAAGAAGAGGTAACGTTCATCAATGGACATATTTATCATATTTCATCATAAAAAACAAAATGTTTTTACATATTGAATATAAAAAAAATCATTCTATTGAATATAATTATAGGTTTTTGCATTATTTTTATGTCCTAAATTCAAACACACAATAATTAAATGGGTTACAAAGTACTCATTCATATATACAGAGTACTAACGCCTCACAAAGTGATTTTTTTATTTATCCATTACAACTTTATAAGGTTGAGAATATTGATGAACATGGTGTGAACATATAATATTTAGTTTATTTATTTTTTATTTATGCTTCTGAAAATACCATATAATACATACATTCTTTCATTCCATTTTTTCTGGATAGAATATAGTTATCTATGTTTACAGTGGACTACAATCACATGAAGCGATGTGATTCATTCAAGTATTACTGGTAATTTATTAAGGGTTTGTTTAATATAATTATTAAAAATATATTCCATAATAATTAAAATAGAATGGTAATATATATTTATATATATATCACATAAATATCTTTCTTTCAATTTATTAAGAAAATCTAAATAACGTTCATACGTATGTATAACCTTCCATCTACATGATCCGTGTATTTTATTTCCAATTTCATTGTTTTATTATTATTATATATAAATAAATACTAAATATATATGATACTTATATAATATAATACATTTTTTAAATGACTAATTGTGTATTTATGATTGAGGAAAAAAATTAAAAGTCAAAACATGTATTAAAAACAATGAAGTTATTAACCAGAACATAACATTAACTTGGGAATGTTAAAAAAATTGTTATTTTAATTTTAATATTAAATCATATATGGTATTATATATATATATAAGTTCACTAAAAGTAATATAATAAAAATAAATTTATTTTACTAGATATTTGATTGAGTATGAAGGATGTCAAGAATTAGGGAATAAGATTTCTAGTCTCATTTTTACTTTTGGGAGACTTATGCAATATTCACTAAATGTTAATTTAGAGATGTGTATATACTTTATTATCAAATTTTATATCATGAATTTTATTTATTTTATGATATTCTAAATTTTAATTGATTTTATTCTTCTACATGGATCTTGACTCAAAAGTAATCCAACTAGTAAGGGATTTCAATATCACTTTTTACTCATGTGAGACAAATTCTCCAATAACCACCAATTAATTTTATGTTTTTTTCAAACATAACATATTTGAAATTCATTATTATTATAATGAAAACTATTGTGTTATAGATATCCATTTTATCTTCTATATTTCTTGGGCGTTATGGTTCAAAATATAAAAATTTAGTAACAATTTTGTTTCTCAATTTTCCACCATTGATACATGTTTTTATATGCACATATACTATTTAATGAGGTGTTTATCTACCCCATTTAAATTTTATATAATGAATATAATATTTTTAATGTTATTATATTCTTTATGTGAATTTATTCTTTCATTAGGATTTTTATTCAACATTACAAATGTTTTAATGGTTTATTTCTACAATATCATTGTTTTTGAGGATTTATTTTTTAGTATTACATTGATCAAATTTTAGAATCTATATAATAATAATTGTCATGAATTTTATTCTTTTATGGTTATTATGATATTCGAAAGTAATGGTTCACTTTTAATGATCTTTGGTAGATATGATAATTATGAAAGAGGCTTTATGATAATCCGAAAATATTTTTATCTTCAGTTACAAATCTATTTAATTAAAAACCATTTGTTCTAAATAGTGTTTTAAAAAATGTATTTAAAAAATATATAAACATCATTTTAAGGAAAATGGATTTAAAAAAATTTAAAAAATTTCTCTTAAATAACATTAAAATTCATCCTTTCCAAATATTCAATTTTATTTTTAATAAAATTATTTTTTTAATGTTTTTTTAATTGATTTATAAAGGCAAGATAATTCAAACAAGAAATTCTTTAATTAGTCTTTTAAAAAAAATTCAATATAAAATGATATTTTTTGATGTTATTTATTTTTAAATGGGGATATCATCCAAATTCACTCTTCTTATTCAAATTTTTAATAGTTAATGTTTAAGATGACAATGTTATGATGAAACTTGTTTCACTTCCATGAGACTTACCAGGTTACTTTTCCTGGATAACAAACTTGTTTTATAGGATTTTTGTGATGGAATGATTATTAAACCTGTATAATTCCCATAGCTTATAATATGATAAGATTTTTATTAAACCAATTTCATCTCTTGGGTTACTATATGATGAATGATTATGATCATGTAGAAAACATATGTATGATTTAATTATTCGATGGGATGTATTGATTTCTCCCTCCCCTGAATTAGTTAATTATGGATGGATCATAAGTATATATGTTATGCGTGACCCAAATTATAGGGTCACAATTTTATGAGTGAACCTTATCATGTGTACCCAATGTTATGAGGGCACCTTATTATATGTTATAAATGTTATGAGTGAACCATATTTCATGTTTAAAATGTTATACATGAACCTGATTACTTATTCATAATTTATGCATGAACATGATAACATGTTCAAATTGTTTTTTCCTAACCTAATAATATGTTCACAATGTTATGTTTAGACCCACCATTAATGTCCATAATGAAATTTGTGGACTTTTTTTCCATATGTTTATTTGAGGGCCTGATGTCATATCCATAACTTAATGGGTGAACCGATTTGTTATTATACTTGTTTATAATGTTATAAAATTGTTTTTATTATCACGAATATGCATATTATTCCAATTGGGTTAAGTCATGTATGGTTATATTCAAATATCAATTGATTCATTTATTATGAACTTCAAATCATTATTACATTAATTAGAATTATGATATTTGATATAAAATGTCTTCTTTTTATATTTTATGCTCATGTTTTCAAACACTAACTTCCATTTCATGCTTAAATATGATCATTATTTACCATTATTGAGAATCTGACATCAACGATTCTTATGTATCATATTCCCCGGGATAAGAAAAATTATTTTAATTATGATTAATAAATGGCTATATCGTAGTGGGTTACATTGAATATCATACACCAGACTAGAAAATAATGTTCATATTCCCAAATAGACTGAACAATCATCGTCCTAAAGCGTGTGTTTTTTTACTGAATTGAGTATTCATTAAAAAGTAATATATATGTATGATGATACATGGATTATATAGATGGTATAAAAATAATGGTTTTATTAACCATTGGAAATTAGGATGAGACGACATTAGTGAGAAGTGAAATGGGTAACAATACAGAAAACAATGTATTGAGATTGGCATGATGAGGAACCAGTGGAAAACAATGGGACATAATTTACTCCTAGTTTGACACTATTGGGGGATATACATTAAAAATTCAAAATATCTTTAGAAAACAACATGAAGTAATTGTATATATGATTAAATTTAATGTCCTAATATAAAATTATTGTACCATATATTGAAAATATATTTTCAAGATTTAGGCCTCCAAAATAATTTTTCAAATATGTTATTTTCCATTATGATTACCATTTACCATGCTATTATTTTAAAACATAGTCAATGGAAGGAAACCAAACGCATTATATAAATGAGGAATGAGTTAATTTACCTCGTGAAAAACTGAATGTTATGGGAGACGGAATGAAACCCCTCATTGATCTATCCACTCAATTTTTTCAATCCATGAATCATACCTATATTCCAAATTATTAGAGAGAAAAAATATTTTCTTGATATCTACCTATGGAAATGTCAAATTATTTATGTTTAAATGCAAATACAATAGTTTATAAGAAATTGATATGTTCCACTAAAAATATATTTCATATTCATCATTATTTAGTGTATGAAAAACATATTCCGGATGCCTATCAATTTGATGTTAATGATAATCAATGGTGAACATTTATCAATAATATGATGCAAAATGATAAAATAGAATCCATGTATTAGGAATAGTTGAAGAAATTATATTTTATTATGTACATTTATCATGATACTCTTATGAAAAGGGATATTGTATTTTCAAATCAATATCATATTAATGTTAAAAAATTAATGATAGATAATCAATGGAAACTATGGAAACCATAAAGATAAGAATTTAATCCTTATTTTAGACGAAAAATGTTGGATGAAATATATAGGTAATTTTCTTAAGTTGATTATGTAATGTTTTATGTGTCAAAAGAAATTTCATAAAGTGTATTCATGTAAAATTAATGGGATTAATGAGAAATCTCTACAATATGAACCTCCTATAATTCAGTGCATAAAATGTAAGGAGTTTGGAAATAATGTTAATTTCTGTCCAAGGAGGAAATATCATGTATATAATGAGAAAAGTGTCATGATAAATAGTTATAATAATGAGAATATTGATACTATTATAGACATAAGAGGGGTAAGTGGTATTACATAGTAAGATGATGAATCAATATTAATGACTTATTAATGATGTGGAATAATCAAAGTGTTTATGTATTTGGATTAGAGAATTATGTTGTATGGATTTTGAAATATATAAAGACAGTTACATTTACATTTTTATTTATGGATTTGAAATAATTTCTTGAAATTTAATGATGACAAAGAAAAGTGATTTAATTTAATGATGATATTTTTATTAAGGGAAGGTTACCATTAATATGTTCCTATGGTTGATAAAAATGTGTATACCTTGGATAATGTAAATTCGATAGTATTTATGAACTCAGAACTGATAATGGATTTTTTGAAATGTGGATTATGTTGTTATTAATGATGTTTATAATATTTTTGTAATTACAGAATATATCCAATAATTTGTGTTCTATGTAAGGAATGTAGATTCAATTCATTTTTCAATATGGTTTAATGATATTTCACGTTATTACCATGTTTTAATAGAATAAATTATGGAGGTATTAAAATTTTTGATATGTGGAAATAAAGAAAAACATTATTTTATTTGCGGGTTTAATGAAATGTTTGTTTTTATAAATTTAATAATCATGTTCATAAATTTTTAATGATGAATGTTTTATAAGGTTTCCCATTTATGATAAAAGTTTTGTTGATCTCTGTGATATGTTTTGGAGATTAATTTAATACATCACTAAATAAAGATTTATTTATAATTAATAACCTATGGAAACATTTTTTTATGATAATAAATATTTGAATGCATGAATTATAGGACTATCTATATATCATATGATCTGTTATCGCTTCAAGGATACAAATTAAACGTTATTTCACGAAGTAAGAGAATAAGTGTAAATGAATCAAGGAATAACCAAAGGAATATATTGTGATTATGACATGGAATGAAGAAAATAATTTATATCTTATCAAAAATTTCATAAAAATTAATAAAAGGGTCATGGAAAAAAATTCCTATTATTTTCATTTTTGATGATACAAGTGATCTTTTTAAACATCTTAAGTTTATGGAATTGTGATAATAATCATTATCGTTGGAATTTTTCCTATCACCCTCAATAAATAATTGGGGTTTTCACTTATACATCAAATTTTTTACTTTCCACCTATGTTCTCTTATATGGAATCCTAGATATGAGATAATGTGGCTAACTGTTATGTTTTTAAGATTCCCTTTTTAATGGATCGATTAGTATTCATTTTTATTATGTGGATTTATATGAATATGACATTAATGTTTAAAAACACTGATAAATGAGATTAATTTTTATAGAATTATTCATTTTATGGGTGGTAGAATGTAACACCTAGTCTTTTTAAGAATTATTATTTTTGAATAAATTTAAATTCATTGAATTATTTTGTTAAATGTTAAAAAATTTAATATTTCATTATAAAAAAACCAATATAATATTACACTATAACTAATAATTAGTTTTATACTATAGTAAAATAAACATAGTGTTATGATTCTCTTACATGCAATACCAATTTATGATTGTCTTATATGGAATATCCATGTTAGTTTGTATTACACGCAACAAAGAGTTCAAACAGAACATGAAATACTTTATAAAATATTATTTTAATTATCACATAATCATTGGAATGTAGGGTCAGGATATGATTAATAAATTATGAAATTATTTTTTACACATGTATATATGATGGATTCTTTACTGGCCATTTCATTTGAAATGAAAATAAGCCTCATTAAAATTGTGGGAAAATATTTTCCACAGACTTTTTTTATCAGCACAATTATGTTTTATATAAATAAATTTAAAAAATAACATTTGATTAAATAATTTAATGAAATTTATATATTATATATTCATTAAAATGTATAAATTTTATCTTATGTATTTTATATACCAAAAATAAAAATAAATACAATTAAATTCATAAAAAGATATATATTTTTGAAAAGTTTTTTTACATCCATTTAATGGAAAACATATTTTTAAACTAATAATTGATTCCTTAATAAATTATATTTCAGAAAAATACCCAATTTTCAAATAAATAATTTAAAATTAACTTATTGTGATCTTTTTACATTTTTATGAGGTTTCATTGTTTATGAATAATATAGAATATATGATTTTATTTGAAAACTGAGTGTTTTTATAATTTCCATATATAGTATAATTTTATTTTAAAATATAATGAGATATATTATAAATAATTTAATCTAATCTAGGTAATTTTAATATGTCTGAAATTGAAATTGCATACAAAAAACTTTTTCTCTTTTCTCTTTACAAAACCTTTTAGTTTACCCTGTAGGCGTGATTAATTAAAAATAAATTTCTTCCCTTTTTATGATTTAAATTTTTTAAAAAAAATTCCATATTTTGAATAATCATAATATATAATTTATAATATAACCAACATAATTTAATGAAATGATTGGTAATAGTAGATAAAATTATTCACAGTAGTTATAGGAAATACTAGAATACTATGGGACTAAAAATTAAACATAATGGAAACAATTACCTAGAAACATGTGAAAAATAAATAGTTAAGAAATATTTAGACAATATAATATTATGGATAAAAATGGGACCATTATTTGGGGCACATGAGGTAATAAATTCCAATCAACAATGTTTATCTTTTTGGTATTTACAAAAATATCATACCTATTAAATTATAAAGGGGATCTAATCTCCCTCATTTTTGACATCTGTAAAGATATTTGTATAGAGAAACTACTTCCAAAATCACATCCCATATTCCCAAAACTAGTCTTATAAGCCATACATAGAGAATAAGGACATATAAGGATGTCCTTTGGTGAAATGAAGAATGACGTACTCAGATAATAGTTAACATTAGTAAGGATAATTAACCATTTATTATTATAATAACATAAAATCACATTCATAGTATAAAACCTTTAAATTATAAATTACAAATTTTTATTCAATTTCATGTATAACATGAAATATCAAACACTCAAGTGAATATTATATCAATTGAATCCACAATATATTTACTATTTTTAATAAATTCATCACATGGTATAGCTTATAATGAACACAACATTGATATAGATTATGATGCAATCAAGAGGGTCCTTCCTCAAATGTTTTTCTAAATACAATAGTGGCGTTCCCTGATAGAGTTCATTACACACAAGACCATGATTCACCAAAAAAAAACTATTATAAAATTATAATTATTTAATATAATATGATTTCAACTAGATGATAAATTAGTTGTTATGAATTGTAATAAATAACATATACATCAATGATTTACACCATTATAAAATTAATTCATTGCTTAAAAATTAATGATAATTTAAAATAATAACCAATTGGATATAAAAAGGATTATTTTTATTTTTATTAATCAGTGGATTTTTACCTTTCTAAACATAAATAAATAAAATAAATGAATGATTTTAAGGAAAATTATATTTTTTATATTCATTAATATTTTTTATTTTATCCATTAGTTTTTTATTCATATGATAAGAACTAACCAAATTTCACACATAAAAACCTATATTTTCTAAAGGAAAATTTATAGCCTTTTAATGAAAAACCTATTTTAAATCATAATTTTGACATTAATATAAACTTAATTTGATAGAATAAACATCATTATTTAATTCAGAGTGATAAAATTATCTTATGGTGGAATTTTTATATTTTAATGAGAAAAATCAGTTTTTGATGAATAGAGAAAAAATATAGCATTTTAGTAAAAAACTTCTCTGTTTGTTTAAATAACTATTAATGTAAATTTAAATCTTTTATTTTTTATATTGTAAAATTATATCTATAATAAATATATTAATAAAATTTAGTTTACTATAATAAATTCCACATTAACATTGAATATAAATAATCAACAATCTTCTGAACATGTTTATACTAAAACCTGTTAAATTGCATGTCTGCAAGATTAGTATTAATCGTGATTTTTTGGCTTCTATATTTTCAATTTCGAAATAAGGATAAAAAAAATTGTAATCAGGATTATAAATTTATTTTAATAATTTCAATATAATTTTTGACCAAAATGATTAGTGAATCTGATTTAAATCAATTATAGTGATTAATGTGTAATTTCGATTATATTGTACCAAACCTTATTTTGAAGGGACCAAATGACCTAGAAAATTAGCCAACACCCATTTCATGATCATAATATGGCCATTAACCTACCATTTCATTTATTATATGACATGTGGACACCTAACCTGTTTTCATGTGTTCCAAGTGATTTCTTTTCCTTCCTTAAGAAAGGCCACCACATCTCCCATTCTTCGCACATCTCAAGAAACATTGGATCCCCTATGATCTACCCATGTAGTCTCCCAAAATGCATCACCTAGATATAGAATCATCACTTTGGGATGTAACACAAATAATTAAGCATTTAGGAAAATTCCAAAAGCAGTTGTCCGATTAAGAGGTGATGACTTCTCTCAATATTTTTAGTTTCATTTCCATTATTAAACCCCAATACTATGATTTTTCTAAGTTTAAATTACAAAACCATTATTTTAAATATATTGTGATGTTTTTTATTTAATATTTATAGCTATAATTACACAAGCCTCTATTGAAATAGTAACAAACGTACTATTTCTATGTATGGTGAACCACTGCCTCACGAAATGATGATTGATAATTTTTCCATTTACATATTTCATTGTTTGAAATTATAATGGAAAAATTGCTTATATATATATATATATTAAATTTATTATGTATTAATGATTCATTAATTATATATAACAAAACCCCATCTACATTACTTTATTTTTTAATACGATAACATTTTTTGAGGTTGTGTGGACTATCGCACACTCAAAGTGATGTGATTCGATCACATGATACATGTAACTTATAAAGAATGATTATAATTGAAAATATAATACATAAAAAACATAAATATGTTATTAATTATATAATTAAATTTCTATATATATATATATATCATTTAATTTGTTATCCATTCACACACTAAAAAGTTATAATTTCAGTCATGGACGTGGGGATTACCGCCTTCTCAACATGATGTGATTCCTTTTACATCATGATAATTTTAAATATAAGAATATATGATTACAAAATATGGTATTCATGATATTATTGTAATTTTATAAATATATAATAATACATACCTTTGTTCAATATTATTCAATGAATAATTAGAATGATACTCATTCGTACCTATAGCCTACCATCTCTGTGATTGTAATGTGGGTTTATTTTTTATAACCATATTCAATGATAGATTTTAAAAGTATAAATTATTTATAAATATGATAATTATTTAATTATAATTATTCTGTAAATTTTATATATCGACCGTTTTACCATAGTTGACCTACCAATAATTCTTTTCAAACATTCACCAAATTTGGACAAAACACCCAATGTAAAAATAATTGTTTAAGTATATGTATAAAAGATAATAATACGTGAAATTAAATTAATGAAAATAATTAATATGGTTCACAAGAAATTATATAATTTACATAACATCATTATATAGTATTTTAAAGGATGTTCCCCTAAAATTAATCATAATATAAGGGATTCTCATATAACATTTTTATATCCGTGAGATAAATGTAATATACACCACTATTATATTTTTGTGGTGTATCTAATATAACTTATTATATATTATATACATAATAATTTTATCATTATGGTAACTTAAACCTACATTTAATATTTTCCTTTCAGGTGGTTTATGATTTAAAATGATTCAAAGTGTTGTGGGGCACATTAGAATGATTACTGATTATTTTCCTCAAAAAAAAACATTGATGTTATTTCAATGGTATTTTCATTAGATGAATTTTCATTTACATTTTTCATATAAAACAATTAACTTTATATCCCATGATTATTCATTAACATTTTCAACTATTAGTTCCATTTTTACTATCTTTGGTTTACAATGTGTTTTAGAAATATTTTTATGAAAACTCTAATTTAATTATCTCTTCTGTTAGAAAACATGTTTTCTTTTAAAAAAATTTTAATTAAAATTTTTTCTATAATGTTTTTAAAAATTATTTATTAAATAATAATTTTCCATTTATTTCTTTTCAAAATTTTTCCAATTGAATATTCTTGTCACTTTCAAAACAGTTCATTTTTCTTATATTGTTTTCAATATACAGTCGAAATGTTCTTTTTACCTTGTATGACATGTATGGATGCACCCACTATCATTCCATAGATGTTTAATTATAATATATGAAACAATAGTCTTTAAATAAAAATTATATAAAAATTATATTGAAATTTATTGATTTTCAAAACAAATATTATAAAAATGATATTTTCTTGGAGAATGTTTTCAAAATATATTTTCATAATATTTCTATTCATCAATGAAAAAAACCCTTTATTTTACTCAAAATGGTGAATTTTGTATTAATAGCTTAATTAATCTTCATATGGATGGTATATGACTAATTTCTCTAAGGATAATATTCACATTCACTTCCTTAATTATTATTCCCCTTAAAATATTCAATCTCCTAGGATCATTGAACTTTTAATTTTCCCCTAATTATTCATTTAATTTATAATCGATATTTTTATTACCCAAACCATATTACATATTATATAGGGGTTATAATTTTACAATTATTTTATTATTTGGGAAATTATTGGTAGATTCGTATATGTTACTCTGTATGGATTTTTGATAAGGCACAATGTTGAGTCAATTATTCAATATAATAGAATTGTTTTGGGCTGGTACAACACAGGCGGGGCCTGGTTATAGATGGACCCTCGATGTATCAGTAGACTCATTTGATGAGTCATTTTGATAAGTACCTTTGATGGTTTTTTCCATGTAGTTTTAAACTATCTTGTTAGGGGTCTTGATGTTAAATGTACAATGTACCTAGAAATCATGTCATCCGATAAAATATCATTTTCCTCATTTATATTCAGTTATTATACACCCATGTAATTTTTTGGCATAACATTGGATTTATTTCATTTTCAATATTCTTTTATTACCCATCCATTAGATTTTTTGTTGACATATCTATGGATAAATTTCATTTTCATTTTTTTAGATATAATGTGTATTAGTTCCATAAATTTCTATAATTATTATCCCATTTCTAGTTATTTTAATGGAGGTTTCATTATTTATTTACCATTCCATTTTATTATATTCTCATTTATGAAATATTTTGTCCCCATTAGCTACCCTTATTAATAGTTTTATCTTACTCATATTATGTTTCATTCCCCAGCAATCCATGAAGTGTGCTATGAATGATATGCATTGAATTACTAGATTATTTATAGTTATCCTAAAATTTATTTATTTAAATTGAATAAACAATTATTTTTTAATTAGTTTATTCATTTTTAATACAATATTCATTTATGTATCTAATTTTATAAGACTACAAAATTGATCTTCCCTTTTGGGCTTGATTACCCTTAATCATGTCATTTTAATTGAGAGTAGTCACTGGATCTAGGTCATCTGGGGTTGGGTAGCTATAATTGCTATCAAAGGAAGTTTAGTTGTAACATTGGGAACTTGATTTATGAAACAAATCATTGATAACAAAACCCCAATGTAGAATTTCATGATATGTATAGAATAAAACCCTAGAGTATTTGTAAAATATTGATTTTTTAGGTCTTTCTGAAAATACATACATGTATAGATAATAGAAATTGATGTGGTTAGAGTATTGATATATCTCAGAATAACATCTTCAACAAGGTGTTCTGTGCATGACTAAGGGTAACATGTTACACGACAACGGGCTATATTGCTCACTTGGTTTGATGAATAAATGTTAATGGTGAACCAATATTATCAATTTTGAGTAGTAAAGATCAATATATGAACTATATTATATCAGATGAATGTTATGGTTGAATAGATAGACTTGTAAATATTTTAAAATCCTTATGATCTTTTTAATGTTTCTCTTAGTGAACAAGGAATATAAAGTTATTGTTGGTAATTAATTTATGGGTGTAAAGGAATAAATTAGTATTTGATTGAAGAATTATAAAAATATAAGATTTTTCATATTAAATTGAAACGTAATAAGTTTGAATATTTCGTTATATAGTTTTTTAGTAAAATAAATACACAAATTTAATAAAATGACTTCAAAAAAATTAATTATAATACATTAATTTCTTTTAAACCGATGGTCTTTTAAATCATCTCTTATTTATGTATTTGTTGCTCTAAAATTTATATTTATCATTAAATTAATTTTCTTTTATATCATCATTCAATCCAAATAAATATTTATGCTTTTTCTCGAAGAAAATATCTCTTTATATTAATACTTTTTTTATATAGTGACATAGTTACATGGTAGTCCATGTGATCCTGGTAGTTCTCTTTCTCTATTTCCTTGGGAATATTTTACAAACACTTCTGATAATGTGGGATTTCAATAACATAAATTATCAAACACTGTATCAACTTGATCAAGTTTAAATTAAATGGATTCAATATAATTAGTGTGGGGAGATTGTAAAACCTAGATATCTTAATGTAAAACTATGTATTCTAAAATGTCTATAATAGACAAAACTAAACACGTAAGGAAATATAATATATCAATATCTTACTATTTATCTACTATTTTAAATAAATTTAAAAAAAATGATATTGTTTGTAATGCACTCAAAAATAGATATATATTGTATTTCATTCAAAAGAGACCTTCCTCGATATCTTTTGTTACATGCTATATAGAACATCAATGATAGATTGTGTTACACATAGGACTAGGTTTTACAAAATAACAATGTATTATTGAATTGTTATTATTTAATATAACATGATATAAATTAGTCATTATAATAGTAATTATTAGTATTAATAACTAACATAAAAAACTAATGATTTACCACATCATTAAATTAATTCATTGTTCAAAAATTATATAGAAAATAAATATTAGAAACAATTGGAAATAAAAATAAATATTATTATTATGATTCAAAAGGAGATTTACCATAATAAACATTACTAATTAAAATTATTTAATTATTTTAATTTGAAATATATTTTATGAAATTATTCAAATATTTTTTATTTTTAATAATTATATTTGATATTTATTTGATATGAAAAAACCCTATTTCACACATTAAAACCTATATATTTAAATACACAATTTTAATTCCATTTAATAGAGAATATAATTAAAATATTAATTTCGACACACATATAAATTGAATTTTAAAAAATATTAATCATTATTCAATTAATTAGTTCAAAATTATCCAATGGTGATTTTTTCTATTTTTTTAGAAACTTCAATTTTAGTTGAATAGTGAAAAATTGTGCATTTCAGTTAATAATTACATTATAGTTTAAATAATTAATAATGTTGAAATATATTATAAATTTTTTATAGACTCAAATTATATAAATAATTATTCTATTAGTATAATTTACTTTATTATAGTAAATTTCACATTGAAATTGAATATAACAACTCTATAATGTTTTGATAAATTTTCTACTAAAACCTGTTAAATCGTCTTTCTGTAAGATGACCATTAATATTAATTTATATGATTTTGTGATTTCAATTTCAAAAACATGGCATAATAATTTGTAATCTGGATGATATTTGGAGTCTAACAATAACTTATTTATTTTTTCTCAAAATTATTCATAAAATTAAATACAATTATTTATATCGATTAAGGTGTAATTATGCTTCAAAATTGAAAAACGATTATATTTAAGGGCCCAAATGACCTATAAACTAGTACAACACCCATTTTATAATTAAAATTCGTTCGTTAACCTTAAATTATGGAGTTTTTTAGTTTTTTATGAATTGTTATAGGTAAAAAAATGATTACACCGAACTTGTTTCCAAACATTCCAATTGAGTCATCTTCCTTACCTATAAAAGGCCACCACCTCCCTCACATCCTTACAACTCAGAAGCCAAATTGACTCTTCAATGATCTTCGGAAATAGTCTGACCAAATCCCTCTACACAGCCAAGAATCCTCCCTTTGGTATGTAATATACCTAAGGAATCATTTTGGCACAAGATAGAAGGAGTTTCCAATTAAGTGGTAACGTCATCTCTCAATATTTTTTTTCATTTCCATTATTAAACCCCTATACTCTTCATATTATATTACTAAATAAAAAAACTAGTATTAAAAATAATCTAGGATATTTGTATATTATGATTTATACCTACTATTACACACACCTCAATCAGCTTGGTAATGAAAATCTTGTTTCTATGTGTGGGAAACTACTGCCCTACAAAATAAATATTACTCAATTTTCAATTTCCAACATTCAGGGTAGGAAATAATGATAGAAAATTTATTTATATATATAATATAAATGATATTTATTTTGTATTTATTTTTAATTAATTTTTTTTCAACACATATTCTTATAGTTTCTATTTTGCATTAATATTATAACATTGTTTGAAGAAGTGTTGACTACTTCCCATTAAAAGAATGTGATTCATTCCCACAGTTGATGGAATGTATGAAGGATGATTATAATTATACAAATTATACATAAAAAATTCATTATGATATTAATTTAATAATAATTTTTAACATATATATATACATATCATTTACTTTATAATCCTTTCATACCCTAAAATGTGATAATTTTGGTCGTGGAAATGTTGACTATCGCCTCCTCAACAAAATGTGATTACTTTAAAATCATGAGAATTTTATATATAAACATATATAACCAAATAATATGGTATTCATGATATTATTATAATTATATAATTATTTAATTCTATTTACCTTATTTCCATAACGATCATTGAAAAATGAGAATGTTACTCATGTGCATGTACATCCTACAATCTCCATGATTGAAATGTTGGTTCATTTTTCATAACCATATTCAATTATTGGTATTAAATGTATAATTTATATATAAATATGATAATTAAGTCATGATTATTGTCATTTATATGTTATATATGAACATATTTGTCCCTAATTAACCAACAAATTTTTTTCACATAAACTGAATTTGGTCAAAACACCTTATGTAAACCTAATTGGATGTGTATTTGTAGAAATCATTGTAACCGATGAAATATAAGTAATGATAAACATTAAAATGGTTCTCAAGAATGTTTAATATTAAAATATGTTTATTATAGATTAATTTAAACGATGTTAACCTTAATAGAAGACAAAAGGTACGGTATTCTCATCTCAAATTTTTTACATCTGTGAGATAAATGTTAAGTACACCACTTACATATTTTGTTAGGTATATCTACATTACTTTTTTATATTATATAACCAATAATTTCATATTCATGGTATATTAATATTCATATAATAATATTCATTCATGATGATTATGACTTAAAACTTTTCCATATGGTATCAGACACTTTTGAATGTTTAATTATTATATTCCTCATCAACAACCTGAATGATATTTCAATGGTATTACATTCAATAGAATTTAATGATTATTTTTCGATAAAACAATTCATTTTACATGATTTATTTATTCATTACCATCATCAAGTATGAGTACCATTTTTCCACTCTTTGGTACTGAAAGTGTTTTAGAACATTATTTAGGAAAACACGACTTCACATTTCTCTTTAGTTAATGAACCTATTTTTTTTCTAAACCCCATATTTTATTAAAATGTTCTCCAAAATATTTTTAAGATTATTTTGAATATACATTTTTACCCTTTTTTCATTTACTAATGTTTTTAAATGAATATTATCAACAGTTTCTGAACAATATATTTTTATTTCCTTTTTTACCATGAAAATGGAATAACCTTTCTACCTTGTATGACATGTATGGATTTACCCTCCATCATTCCATAAATTATTCCTTTTCATACTGGAATTGATATTGTTTAATTATTTTTTTATAAAATTAAATATCAAATAAAATAATTTTAAAAAGGTTCTTCGAAACAATATGATAATTTCATCAATAATTTCATTAAAATAATTTTTTACAATATCATTATCTAGAAATTAAAAAAAACATTGTATTTTACACCACTTAGGGTATTTAGTATTGATACCGTCCTTAGTCATCCTATAGACTACTTTTGATTAATTTGGAATAAGACAGTATTCTAAATCACTTCTTTGATATCTTTTTCCCTTTAAAATATCAAATCTTATTTGATCATTAATCATTAAATTTCACCTTAATTATCTATTTCATTTATAATGTATATTATTATTTCCAAAAATATATAAAATTTTAAATATGGTCTATACTTTGAACATTATTTGATTATTTTGTTATATATTTATAAATATGTATCACTTCCTCTATATATATATTTGACAAAGCACATTGATTAGTCGATTATTCAATAAATGTGAAATGTTTTGGACTAGTACAAAAGAGGTTTTCCCAATTATAGATACCCCTTGATGTATTTGTAGTATCATTGGATGATTAATTTGGATAGAGGCATTAGAAGGGGATTTAGCTATAATTTTGTAAACCATATTGTGAAATGTATTGATGTTAATTTTTTTATATACCTATGAAATTATACATTCAATAATAAATTGTATCCCTCGTTTATATTCAGTTATTATTAATCTATGTTATTTTGCGGTGATATATATATATATATATATATATGAATTTCATTTTCAAGATTTAGTTATTATTCATCAAAGAGATTTTTCATAATCATATCTATGGATACATATCATTTTTATTAATTTTGATTGAATGTGTATTAGTTTCTTAATTTTATATTTTTATTTTAAAATATCTCATTATTTGAATAGAATGTGTTATTTGTTATTTACTTTACCACGTTAATTTAGACTTATTGATTCGTTATTTATTCTACATTACATACCCCTATATAGATTTTTTGCTCACACTTATTATGTTTCTTTCCCCATGAATTTATGAATCTTACTATGAGAGATATTCATGGATGTACTATATAGTTTAGAAATATCCTCAGACATATTTATTCTTAAAGAATAATAAAATTATGTTGTAATTATTGTATTTATTTTTAATATAATTATCATTTATACGTCTATATTACTAATAATACTAAACTAATTGATTCTTGTGTGATTTATTCCATATAATCATTCCATGGTAAATTATAGCACACCCCAGCTCTGGGGTTTTGGGGGCTAGTTCTCTACAAACTCCCACACTAGGGGGTTGGAAATAATGTAGAACAAGGGAATAGACTTTGAAAAATAACTATAAATCCTTAGGTAAAGACCTGGTCTATTTGTAAAAAATACCATTATAATCTAGACACATTTTTTCTTGTTAACACATCAACCGTGAAAGACTCGTATCTCTTAGTGCGACTGACCTGGATCCCAAACAAAAAAGACATGTTATATTTCCTGAATAATTAAGACAATATCTGAAGACATGTAAACATCCAATGAAGAGTCTACACAAGTAAATCATAATTAGATTAAATTTATTTAACATTCTTTTCAAACCTACAAAAAATCATGATGCGTGTTTCCAAGGCTTGAGTATGAGCTTCAATGGAAGTCCCTACACCATAAAAGTAGTTATATCCCACATACAGTGATCCTATATAGTATCTCACCTGGCCACATCCTCTAATATCTTATTCTAATGATGATCCACTGAAATTATATTTTAGTTCAATAATGGGATTATACCACATAATTTATCTTCCTTATAGTGTGCTTATTTTTCCCACATTATCCCAAAACAATGGAAGAAACATCCTCAATGAATAAGAAGAGTTCCCACCATGGATAAGGGAACCAAACTACACCAAAATTATTTTGAGTTGAATTTGATAAAATATTTCTTAGAACCTTTTCAAATAATGTTCTTTATTATGGGTATCCCATTAAATCCAACAAAAAACTAATAACACAACTGTATGAACTTTTGTCTCCATTCCATGAATATGATAACCATAAAACAAATTGGTTATGACTCCCTCCATGGCTTCCACCATTTTTAGATTACTCATCCTATGTACAATGAAGTTCCATAACACATTATCCAAATCTATCTTGAAGAATATATGAAATCGAGACTCCTAATATGGTGATAAACAGCAAAAAAATATATACACCAAATAAAACCCATGATTGATAAGGTTATAATAATTTAGATGTGCCTCATTCTTAATTATACAAATATCAAACAACATTAGGTTCAATGACTATTTACTCCATAACATTGTTCCCCCCATATCAATCTTTCTTCTCACATGTATCATCTTCCTATAAACCTTTCACGTAAACTCCACATATTTTGAGTCTACAAAAACAAAGACATCTAACTACGTAGTCAAGAAAATATATTGATAAAAATATTCTTTTCATTGTTTATTATGGAATTAAATAGAACTAGATTCCATCTATCCATCCTGAAAGATAAATTAGGGACTCCATATGTAGGAAAACACAAACTATCTACTACCCAATTTACCTTCCAGAATTTAATCTCCTAATAATAAAATATACACATTGTGTAACCCTCCAAAACATATAGGTGATATAACATAAAGAATACAATGATTAATAGACTCCTATAATGGATATAATATTCATCTAAATACTCTCTAGACCTATAATCCATTAAAAATCACCATAATTCATCCATTGATTGATTTCCCGCACTGTTACCCATTACATGGAATTGATGACTTTATCAACATTACTTAAATAAACTCATATCTCATCCAACATCCTTGACAAATGCTTCCAAGAATCCCAATCCCTATATGATTACTATTACATAATAACTCATTCAGGACCGTTACAATCATTAAAAAGTCCCCTTCGGTGGAAAATTTCTACATTGGTATCAAACAATGTTTACTATATATTAGAGTGATATACCATAATAAGGAAGTAATATTTACCATCTAGTTGCCTATCATCTCTATGATATTATTGATAATCACATTTAATTTTTTTTACATTCTTCTATAATATATCTACACTCCATGAAACTCTATTAGTTGTTTTCACCCCTACATACCAAACTGGTCATGATTGGAACCACATCATCATATTAAGAATTAGATAAAAATGATAACACTAATATTCCACTTATTTGCACACATACCACTCAGCAGTTCATGGGTTTTCATGAAATTATTTAAAAAGGCTTCTTAATATTACATTCTATTGATGATATATAACATATCATCCACATAAATTTAATGAGAGACCAATCCACTTCCAAAAAAGTTTGTGAAATATAATATTATTTAGTCCTACAAGGCCCACATTATTTTCCATTTGATCTCATATTAAGATAATATGAAGAGTCTATGTGATAAAAGTCCCCTACCGTACTCCATGAACTAACATAATGAAACCAAATCTCTTACCCATCAATGTTATTGAAATATTTATGGATACATAACAACTAATGTAAATATCAAACACCAATTCCTGAGAAAAAATGATCCACTTATGACTTAATGAATCTATATTCAAATATTTCATATGAATTTTACATATCAACCTTTATAATTTCATTTATTTTATGTTTATTTTTATTTAGACACTCCAATATTTCCTTAGTTATGTCAGTGGCCCCTTGAATGATTCTCCCTTTCACAAAACCATCATTTTAATTCAGTATAAGATTTTGGATCACACCGTTGGTCCTTCTATTTATATGAAATGAAATTATTTTTAGAGAAACATAAAAAAAACTGGTCTTTTAATAGTGATTTATGTAACTAGGGTAATTTTATTTTAGAATAAAAACCACACTTAAAGAACTGTAGTCTCTAATCAAATGTCCACCTGTAAAAAATATTGTACAACATCTCTTAACTGTTTTTTCAAAACGTACACATGATACCCAAAAATGAACTATTGACACCATCTGGGCCAATTTTACAGTCCGGATGCACACTAAATAGAATATCGTATTTTTAATCATCCATTAAATTGTATATAAATTCACAATTCTTGTGTATGAAGGACCACAACATCGCTAACTAATATCTTGCATTTTTTGAACACCACCTCTTAGGGTAGGGAATAATGATGTACATGAAATTTATATAATAAATATTTAAAATTTATGAAGTCATTATTCTTCTGAAATTATTATATTACATATTCCTTGAATCATTCTATTTTTTGAGAGTGTGATACATCTTTCATTCATTGAGCATACTACCGCCTCGCAAAGCGATGCGATTCATTTTGATTTTACAAGGAATACATTATGAATGTGATTAAAATAATTATAAAAAATATATTCGAAATTAATTATAACAAAATGATGATATATATACATATACATATACATATATATATCATTTATTTTTTCCTTTCATTACAACATAAAATGGAAATAACATTCATGTGTATATATGAGCTACCACTACGAAGAATACTGTATTTAATTTCATATTTATATATATTTTAAATATTTTTGAATATTTTTATATATAATGAATATATATGACATTTATATCATGGTATTCAATTTATAGTTGTTTATATTTTTATCTATATAAGGGGAGCAAGAATAAATATTCAAATCATGTAAAAAATAATGAAGTTATTACTTGAAATAAAAATTTAACATGGAATTTTTAATAAACTGGTATTATTAATCCATATGTAAATAATATATGGTACTAAATTTCTATGAATATTTTTTTATGATAGTTATTTATAAAGATAAATTTATTATATTGGAGGTATGAATGAGTACAATGGAATTCCAGACATAAGGTAAGGGGATTTGTAGTCTCAATTTTATTTTTGCGATACATATTCCATATTTACATTTTATTTTTATTGAGTGGATTAAATAATATCCTATGGAATAATATATAATTAATTGTATTTATATCATGATTCTAAATTATTTCATTGATGTTATTCATTCAAGGGGCTTAATACTCAAATGCCTCTCAATTAGTATGGGATTTCCATATCAATTTTTACTTTTGTAAGACACACGTGATATTAAAAACCTCTCTATTTGATGTTGTGTGTACACTTTATAAAAATATATATTATTAGTATCATGCATAAAACTATGGGGTTTTACATATAAATTTAATGATTTCAACTTAATGGTTTTTATGGTTTGTATGTTAAAAAATCAGTAATGGAGTTTTGTATTAATTTTCCTTCTTTAAGAAAAATTTTATGTCATCTAACATTAATTTTTTTTGATGTGAAAATAAAACCAATTTGATATGTTATATCATAAATATAATTTTTTTCATGGAATTATATGCTTCATCTGATTTATTTATTTTTTGGTGATTATGATTTAATTTTATAAAAGTGGTATGATTTTATTACTAAAATCATATTGTTTATTAGGATTGTTTATGATTATTCTTCCATTGAAGAAATGTTATTAGTAATATCTAAATAATTACCAGGAATTTTCATATCCTATAGTTATTCATTATTTCTTCATGAAATGATATAATTTTCGCACTAATTGGTACATAGAAAAATTATGAAAATCAATATGTAAAAATTGGACATTTTTTCTATCATTGGTGGGAAATAATTTTATTCAAAAACCTTGTTTCCAACATTAATTTCTTAATTACATAAAATTTAATAATAACTTTTTTTACTTTAATGGAGATATATTCTATGGACACCATTCATATTAATTATTTTAATGTGTTATGTTTTAGATGAGATGTTGTTTATAAAAAATGTTTCTCTTCCCTTTGATATTCCATGGTAAAATGATATGGAAACCTGATTATATAATGGGTTATTATTTAATGAAATGGTAATTACTCTTATATAACTCCAATAGGTTATGATGTGATTAACTTTTTATGATACCCATTTAATTTCATGAGTTATAATATGATGATTGTGTATGATCTTATAAAAAATACAAATGATTCAATTATGTCATAGGTGACACCTTTATATCGCTTTAATGCATTGGGTAATGATGGAAATGTTTTTATTGTTTATTATGTGTGAACCTGATTACATGTTCACTTTACCATGAGTGAAAATTATTTTTTATTTACACTATTATGAGTTAATCTTTTTATGTATTCAAAATGTTATGAGTGAACATTATTACATGTTCAGAATATTATGTGTGAACCTAATAATGTTCCCACAATGTTATACTTCAACCTAGTTACATTTTAAAAGTTTTACTCATGGACCTGATTTTAGGTTCACATTATTATTTTTTTACTAGTATTTAATGTCAATATTGATATACATTGACCTAGTTGAATGTTCATAAGTTTATTCTAGATCATGATATCATGTACATAACTTAATGGGAGATCATGTTTCTATTTATACATTTCTAGAATGTAAACTATTATATGTATTCCAAATAAATATGTCTTTTCTAATGATATGCTCTCATTTATCCTATTCTATGAATATTATTTTATTCATGTATTATAAACTTCCAATCATCATTATCTGACTTGTGTTTAGGATCTTATATATGCATGGTATGATTTTTGAAAATATTATGCCCTTGTTCTCATACACAATGGTCCCTGATATACATAAAAATTTCCATTATTTTCCATTACTGAGTTTCTAAACTCACCTATTCTTATGTTTTATTTACAAAAGTTATGAATAATGTGTTTTAGTAGGTCTGGTAAATGGTAAGGTATTAGTGGGAAGCATTGAAGATCATCAACCATAATATAATATTGTGATCCATGATTCCAAATACCCTAAATGATAATTACCCTTAGGAAATATTTTTGTGTAATGTATATAATATCTATATAAAAAGATATAATATCCATGTATGATAATCATGGGCCACTATAGCCCCTTTCCAAATTGGTTAGTGTGGGGTCGCAAGAAGCATATGGTATTTCATTATGAGAAATAAGGACCTTTGAAATGATTAATATTGTTGGGAGTGGTTTAATTATGAGTTGAAGGTCAAGCTTCATAATAGAGGTCTAAATTTAGGGTATACTGATTTTAATTCCACAAACATGGGCATAATTATATAATATATAAATTTATCTCCCCTTATTATTTTATTAGAGGGTGTAGAGGGTTGCTTCGAGCTAAAATGAAAACCTCTTTGACATGTTAAATGACATGCTGCTGCACAAATATAATTCATTTAGTTTTCATATTATGTGAGCTTATTGGGGTCAATCTATTTCAAATGATTTAAAACATAAATCTCCTTTTATAAAAGTCAATAATGATATAATATATATAACTATGTAATGAATTATTTCATTTTCACTATTAAAAAAATAAAATATTCTTAAGGAAAATAAATTTTTTATTTTGACATAACTTATTTAAAAAATAGAATTCCAAAAGAAAAAAAACTATTATGAAAACAAACATGTAATATTTTAAATAAATTATCAATGAAATGATTATTCCATTTGATGGGAAATTCCTTTCATGTCTTATAAGTAAATTAATACAATTTCTATATACAATTTTTTAAAATTCACAATGTACTACATTTAAAAAAAATGAGATTCATTTAAAAAAAATTGTAAAAATTAAAAATTTGTTCAAATGAGTTTTAAAAAATAATTTATTTATAGTGAATCCTTCATAAAAAAATTATATGAAATATTTTTTTTGAATAAAAAAGATACATATGTGATACATTAAAATAATAATTTCAAAATAATGTCCCTTACATTGAGTTCGACTGATCATGATTGTTATTTATCTTCTAAAATAACAAACAGAGTTTAACTACTACCTTATTTATAAAAAATTCCATGTTTATTAGTCCTTTTATATATCTAATTACATTTTTATATACTATTATTTAATTATTTATGTAAACATTTTATGTTTTGACGATATTGAACACATTATTTCAAAAGTAAATTGATTGGTTTAAAATTAAAAATAGTGTCATTATTCTATATTCAAAATAATAATAATCATGAAATAATAATAATTTTATAAATAAATTATATTTTTAATATAATTATGAGAATGGGTTGGTAAAATAAACATTCCTATAATCATAGAGATAGTAGGTCATATGTAAGCATGAGTAACATTTCTATTTTTTATTGGTCAATATAGAAAGAATGTAAGTATTATTTTATCATTAAATAATGATAAAAATACAATACATATAATATTAATTCATATATATATCATCTATATGACGTGGTGATGAAAAATGAATCACATCGCTTTGTGGATGTTTTATTCCACATGATTTCATGAATGACATAATAATTATTCTGTGAATGTATTGGTAAGAAGTTAAATGAAATATTATATTTTTATAATGATAAATTACTCATTATAATATTTATTATATATTAATTACTTACTTATAACTAGTCTTGAGAGATGGTTAATGAAACCTATTTACATTGGTTTGCAAGGAGGAATTCTTCAACAAAAACAAATGACAAATTCCACTTCCTTTTTAAGGAGGTTGGAGAATGATACATGCAATTGTTCCTACATGATAACATTAATTTATATGTAAGATACTATTTTTATTATTTTTCCCAGGTTTATCATTATTTTAATGTTTTATATAGGGAAATAAAACAAAAAATATCTATTAAAAATGCCACCTCATCTTCAGACAAACTCTTTTTACTAACACCATAATACTAGAAATGTTACTTTTCTGAATATAAAAATAACTCCATATTTAGGGAAAGTGTTTTTGGAAGGTATTTTTTAGGCCTTGAACAATCCAAATTACGTATTAGGAATGATGGAATGAAAATATATTGTTCCCTTTTATAATAGACTGGATGAAACTCGTGGAATTTCTCAAAAAATTATATTAACTTTAAGTTAATTTTTATTTCTAAATTGATAAATACTAATATATATCTAAAAAATTTTATTATGTGTTAATATTATCCCATAAAAAGTAATGATCAAGTTAGATAACATTTTTTCATTTTTCATTTTGTTTTAAGCCTTTAATAACCGTAGTTAAAGATGAAGTAAAAAATTTAATTTTTACACTATTGTGGTAATTATACTTATTATAACTAGAAAAAATTAGTATAAATGTACAATAGTCGATATAATAAAAAATATTTTATTCATTTAGATTAATCAAATAGTTTTAGTAAATTAATATCATTTAATAAAATATTATTTTTTATTACATATAACTAATTTCAATTATTAAAATATTTATTACATTCATTTTAATAAGATTAATAAAATATGTCTTACTAGAACCAATTATTTTCATACATCTCTAGAATATTATTTATATATTAATAATTCATGGTTCAAATTATTTATCTCAAATAATAATACTATTAATATATTTAATATAATTTATTTGATTTTTCAAACAGTTGAATAACTATTTTATTGCCAAAGTGTAATTATTTAAGGTAATTATTTCTTCACTAAATTAAAACAAATATTACCACAACGATGATAAAAATTTTAGAATAAAAAATAATATTTAATATTAAACATATCATATGGTATGATCGATGATAAAATATTATAGATAATAAAAATAAGAGTGATATTTTTTTTCTTTTCATTAAATAAAATATTATAATAGTCATAATCTCCTAAAAATGGCCATAAATATCCATATATCTAAAAAATAGATGATTATCAACAATATTGACTAGGAAAATAAATTATTTGTAGGTGTTATTTTTTTCCCTTATAATTTTATTTTTATATTTATTTAATATATTTACCATTTTACCATGGTAAAAAAAGACTAAAGTTACAATTCATATTAAAAAAATGGTTAATATATAACAAACATTTATCAGTTGTTTCCAAATATGGGATCAATTTATAAAAATTCAGAAAAAAATTGTATATATTTTTTTAAAAGTAATATAGTAAAAAAAATTAAAAAAAGCGTTTCTTCGAAAAATTTCATTTAAATAAAAAATGCTTTTATAATAAATTCATGACTAAAATATTTTTAAATATAATAACAATATAATTTTAAATACAATGGACCAAATAAAATTTTAGAAAATAATAGAAAATGGTATTTAAATTGAAAAATACATTAAATAAATTTTTCTATTGAAAAATGTATTTTTTATTATTCATAGAACAATATATTTTCCAATGATATTCTAAGTAACTCATCCTAAGATAAATCTGACATGCTGAAATCATTAATAAAGTATATTTTTTAAAATTGTTTTTAGAAATTTTTGAAATAATATCCATAAATTATACTACATCATAAAAAAGTCCAATTTAGATTGATGTAAATATATTTTTTAGTTTGACAGTAAAGTTTTCTAATACTTCTCTATAGAATATAACAATATAAAATATGAATAATGATTAACTGAAAAATAGTTATAACAAATTACATTGGCTATGGTATCCTTTCCCCTATTTGAAATTTTATCCTCTAAATTTAATTCTATCACTAAACATGTTGGGAATCCATTCCTTAATATCATTTTCAGACTTCAATTTTTCTACTTTAACAATATCATTTTCCAAAAACAATTACCCTATTGGATTACATTATTCATAAATAATTTATTCATATTGAAAAGACAATGAATATGATATCCATCGTATGAATATTCCTCTTTCAAATGAACTTCTAAGGGATCAATAAATGATATGAATTGAGAACAAACTTTATTAACCACAAAACATGAATAAATTGTGTAGCTGGTATGAATTCAGATGGGATTCAAATTAGTAGGAATAAAATAAAACAATATCCATAGTTTTATATAGTCTAACTAGAAATATATATTACATCACATTTTTATAAAACCTCACGACACTAATTAATAGAGATATATAAATAAAAACACATTCAACTTCCTTGAAAGAATGGATTGGTGTACAATTATTAGAATATTTTTGTGTACCTTATTTGTCCCATTGTAATTTATTGATCAATTATGTACTCCTTCATAGAACTGTCTTCTAAAAAATATTTTCTCATAGACTTTCGTTCCCCGAATTCAAACCATAAATATTCATTCTGACATTGTACTTCATATAATGCCTCTAAAGGATCCATATTTCTAATTGAATGGAAATTGTTGTATCAATAAAACTAAAACAATAAAAATAGATTATCACATAGTCTATGTTAATTCATTAATCTATAATGAACCATTATTTCCACATATTAAGTTTTTCATTCAGATTATCAATTATAATTACAATGAATATATAAGATGATATTAAAATTAAGAACCCAATTACATTTTATGTCCTTTCCAAATATTAAAAGAAAATCTGGGATCATTATCATATATAACGGAGTGATGAAATACATGTTACGGAACAATATCCTTTAGAGACTATCAATAAATATGATTTAAATAGATATTATATCAAAATGGAATTAAATGTGAATATTTAGTTAATTGATCAATAATAATAAAAATTTAGTATTACTTCAATAATACATAGAAAATCATATTATGAAGTATATAGATATATTTTCCAATTTACATTCCATTATAAGAAAAGGTTGAAGAATCCAATTTAGTAATTTAAATTATTCATTAAAAAATTCAAATGGTGATAATTTAATTGTAAAATTATCAAAAATAAATAAATTAATTGCACCATTAATCCTCTTTAAAAATAATATCCATCGTGGTGATAATAAGATTAATATAATATTTTGAACAATGACATTCACACAATAATTAACTCTTCCACAAATAATAACAAGGAATAAGTAATCTCTTTACAATTCAAATTTATTTTCCATTATCAAATTTCATTTTGGAAACTAACTCATCAAAACAAATTCTAAATTTTCCTACGAGTCATGGTATTATATATGAGCTTGTGTATTTTTTTATGACTGATATTATCATACTGACATCCAAAAAACAATTTTCATTCTTATATTCCAAACATCTAGTCCAATATTTATCATAAAATTTACTAATGTTTCATGTTCTTAATTTAACATGGTTAAAGTGACATTATTTTCTTACTCTTATCATTAACTCTTTTGTTTTAATTTTCATTATGATATTATATAGTGAAGTAATAATACTTGATCAATTCCCACCATATTATCTCTTTTCAATTTAGCTATTTCTGGGTGATTATATAATTCTTGATTATTTGAAGTGTATATATATGAAACATTACACCATTAAAATTTTATATCTAATTTTTTTAAGAAAAACCAAAACAATTACTTCTAGATATTATGTTGGATAATTTACCTCAAGTGGATTTTCTTCCATGCATCAATAAAGTTACCTAATCATTCTACATCAAGAAGAAACCAGGTCCCTTCAATGAAGCATAAATGAAATAATTTAACCAGGGAATGGACAAAACAAGATTATCCAAAAATAATAATTTTTGTTCATAAAATTGATTACTTAATAAATTTTTTTTAATGAATTAAACTCCATTTTTGGATAACTTTGTCAGTAGGCTATAGAACCACGAAATGATTCTTAAAAAACACTTCAAGTAACCAAATAATATAAGAAATATAATAAAATATAGACATTGGTGGATCGTTTCTATTCTTAAATATTAATACTTTTAATACTATCAACCATTATACAATATTCATAAATAATATTCCCATAGAACAAAAATTGCTAATATATAAATGACTCACACCAAATTTAACAAATAGTTTATTTTTTAGGGTTTTAATAACAATTATCAGTTATCATCTATTTTCCTCATTAAATTTAGAATATAATATTATATCATTAATAATAAATATAAATTATATCTACGAACAGAAGGAAAAATATACTCATTAGAACCATAAATACATCTCATCTATTAAAAAATTGATTTGTAATATTTAAAAGCACATAGTTACAATATATATTCTTAAATTAAGTGTTTACTATTAATGTTCTCATAACATTCAAAATATTGTACCTAGACATGAGATAAATCATTGAAAATTATATTTCCCCCCGATCCAATCATATATTTATTCAATTTCAAGGAAAGAATAAATGTTATTAAAAATAGTTATTTAAATATATGTTATGAATTCAATGATTCCTGTAACCTTCTTTCATTCTATCTAAACGTTATAGGAGCAAAGAGTTGATATACATTGATGAATGAAACCATTAATTACAAACTTTTAAAATTAAAATTTTGTTTCCAAATGAGCATCATGAGGCCTTCATTAATGGGGTTTTAAAATTAGTTTTGTAACAGGTACTAAGTCAATAGAAAAATCAACCTCTTAGTTATTGTTAACACCAAGTAAATCATCATTAGAAACATCCCTATATTCATTACTTTTGGAATATTATCAGTCCAAACAATTTATTATTTTCCACAACATCTTTTATTAAAATTTGACTGCAATTTATAATCAAATTTTCCTCTTATTGGTATTTTATAAATTGTGCTAAATCATTGAAAATACATTCATGACAACGTAATCTATCATATCATTATTAACTAAAATATTATCGACAACAAACATAACAGAAAACATTACTATGGGTATCCCAACATAATTTACCTGAAATTATATTCCACTAATAAGAATTGGAATGTTTGTATATATATATATATATATATATTTTATTATTTAATATATCCCCACTGAGTTTCCACCAAAAGATATCTAATAATTCTATTAAAATACATTTATAAATGACAGCATAATTTATCATATATGAAATAATATAATGATCCTAAGTGAAATATTTTAATGTCATAAATCTAATGAACAAGAAAGATACTTACCAATTATTATTTTTATGTAGGAACAAAAAAATATTAGTTGAAAAAATATTTTATGTCACCTATTTTTCTTTTTATCATAAATACTCATTCTAGAGATATTAACATTGGCATCAAATTACATATGGTCACATCACATTGAAATTATATCATTATACAAGAAGTTTTAATTATTTTTTAAATCATTTTCATTGTAGTCACAAGACATGTTTCCTAACATTCCACATCATAAGAAATTCATAGATTTTTATGTTACTTACAAGGGTTTGTATTATCCCACAAATCAAAATAAGGAAACATTATTTTCATACATATGGATTTCAATGAAAAAATATTCCCAAATTCTCAACATCCAGTAATTTTTCATTGTATTTTATGAGGGAATACCTAAACATAATTAGAATCTATTTATAACCTATTAGCACATCAAACATGTTTTTAATAAAATTTATAATCATGATATTCCAATTTCATTGAAAATCATTCCATTCATAATTGAAAAAATGATTAATTTTACTATAATTTTCACAAATTTAATTTGGTATGTAACATTCCAACAAAGAGAATTTCTATTCGCATACATCCAATAAGTCTTACACCTTTTTAATAAATAACATTAATATCATATCCATGATATATTGAACAACATTAAGAATTTATTTATAAAGGAAGTTATTCATAAATTCATTCCTTATATATGTTTTCACTATCTTCACTATGTTTTGTATTCGTAATCATTGTACTCCATTTTCCATATTTAAATTAATAATAGTAAATATATAGAATTTCCTATTTATTCCATAAGAAACCGTAATGTTAAATATATTTTAAAAGGAATTAATACAAACTTTAATAATCATAGGATCACAAAATCCATTGAATGTTAGACTGTGTATTTAAATAGAATTTGATATTATCATCACAATAATCTATTAATAATTTTAGTTTTATACGACATGGATACCACATCCATTTATATCCTTATTTAACTGACATGTTAATTTAAAAATAATACTCTATTCTAATTCCTATATTTGCAGGTAGTTGATTCAAAAATAATATCATCCTCCATGTTTTTTCCTACACAAGCTTCCTTTTCCCTCCATTGAAAAATTATTACAAAACATTTAATAGATAAATCATCATTTTAATATTCAAATTATATAAAATTTATACTTAAATTTAATGTAAAATATATTTATGATTTTATATTAATAGTATCATATCATATAGTGTTATATAACACTTTCTCTAATACCAACTATAAGTACATTTCCTTAAATGTTACATATTTTAGTAAATTTTAACAATAAATCACATTCTCACATTTCCAAAGATCATTTGGATTCATAGTTTTATATATTTAGGTTATAAATCATACATAAAAACCCATGTAATATATAATGGACTCTTCTGTTAAGTATACCTGTTTTCCATTGAAGAATACAATTATTATATAACAAGTTATATTTTCATAGGACATATTAAAAAATATTATCTTAACATCATCAATGAACATACAAATCCTCAACTAATGTGAAAAACATTTATAAATTTGGGATGAGAATGAATATCTTAGTGACAAATATAATAGGAAATAAATGAATTGTTAGTCCATGAAGATTAATATAAATTTTCCATTTCAAAATATACAATGGGCTCTAAATATTTGTTTATAACCAACGAAATCAGCTACTATACCAAAATATTTTCAAAAAAAATTTCATAATAAATAATATAGTAAAAAAAACTCATTAAGGATTCATTAAAAACATGAAATACTCATAATAAAATTTTAACAAAGCTAACCATTTAAACACATAAAAGATTCATATGTTTCGTATTATAAATAAGATAGTTGTTATACAGTGATAAATTATATAATTCCCATAATAAACCATATAAAGAAAAGATGAAACATGTAGGTAACCCATGAAATAATTTACAAATCAATATTTTAACCACTCTTCAAAATGTAATAACCATACATTTGACTACCATAACCAATGAATTGGAGGACTATCATGTACCCACCCTCGTTGGATTAATATAGAAGATCCCTTTATTAGATAACAATGTAACCTCACCAACCATTGTTATAATATAATTACCCATAATCATAACAATCCCAATGAACCATATGACATGAAATGTTTCATTTTCTTTATTAAAATCAGAAAATATTATTGAGGAAATTAATAATTACATTTTTTACATTACTTATTTAAATAAATATGAATTTATAAATGAAACCATTACGTTTGAGAATAACTTTTTTAACATTTAATGTATGATTAAATGAATATATTATTTACGATATAGGTAAAATATGTTCATTTAATATAATTTTAAAACCTATTCCTTCCATACAATTTTCTGAAAAGTAACAATGTAACTTAGTTGGAAAAATAAAAAAATCACTGAAACAATTTTTGTAATAATCTGGAAATGTGTAAAAATTACATTAATAAATAATAATATAATATAAAATATTTATAAAATAATATTTCAAACATATTTTTATTAAACAATTAGGTGTTGTCAATGAAACATTAGAATATAATTTTTAAAATAATGTCACATACATGTTGTATGACTTGTCCCTTAAATTTTTATTTTTCCAAGTAAATAACATATATTAATTATTAATTACATTTTTAACATTTTAATGTTTATAATTTATTTTATATTGATTATTATAATGTTATATACAACTAATTAATAATTTTTATTTCAGTATATGTATTGATGATATTCAATACATATATCAATCATGACATTGATGGGTTTAAAATAATCAATGTGGGAATTATTATACCACCTATAGAATAATAATATTTCCATTATAAAAAATTTCATACTTCATAAATAGTTTTAAATAAATTATTAATGATTTTTATGAATGATCAACTATGTGACAATACTAGAGACAATATGACATATGTACGCATGAGTAACTTTTCCATTTTTAACTATTGTTCTGGAAAGAAGAAACATATTATTTTTTCATTATATAATGATCATAATATAATGACAATAATATTATTTCTTATTTAAATATATCATCCATTTTATTTTCTGATGAAAAATGAATCATGTCACTTCCTGGATCTGGTAGTCTACATGTACCCACAAACAACGTTATAATTATTTAGTAAATCGGAATGTATTAAGGTAAATAAAATATAATCATTTTCAAATGATACATAAGTGATTAATATCATATATAATCATTAATTATATTATTATAAACTATATTTAATGAAAATTATGGAATATGTATTAAATTGGTTCATTATGTAGCAACCCACCATACAACTGAATAATAAATTCCTCTAACAATTGATAGTGATTGGAGATGGATATAGGTAATGATATTAACATAATAATTTGTCAGTATATGGGGGACTCTTGGGTCATTATTATATAAATGTTGAATATTATTTAAATTAGGTGGAAGAAGAAATAAAATACAATCTTAGATTTAAATATATTAATTCTAATGTTATTAATCTCATGTATTTGATTCATCAATTAATTGAATATTTATTATTTAAACATTTGATAAAAATTATAGCTAATTATTATAGACACCTATGTTTTTCATACATGGATATTACATATATATAGATTAATAATTATAACAATACAAAAACATGGGCCTATGGACCATGACTATTTTGTTCCCATAGAATATTGGGGAACAATCTTTTTAATTCATGGATTATGATAAAATTCTGTCATAATTATTTCCTACTCATGCACTCTTCATAATCATACAAAACTAAAATTAATTCATTATAACCTATGGAATGGAAACATAATAAAGGGTGATGTCATATCCTCATCTAGGGTATGTATAAGAGATATCAAAAAATATTCATGTGAAAGCATAATATAAGAATTAGAAAATTTTATCATGGACATAACATACAATGTTCCAAACTAAACTATGACATATCATTAGAATGATTCATGGAATAAAAAATTATAATTATTTGATATCAGGATTAATATATATAAAAACATAATAATTCAATCATGAAGAATATTATTATGTCAAAAAAATATTTCACCATCATAAATATTATAAACCATTTCATATTTTATGGTTAAATACCAAGACCAAAAATATACGGTATAAAGAAACACATATTTCTCATATGAGATAAGTATATTCCTATATCCAAAATTGGATTAAGACACACCTATACCCTGTAGTGGATCGGGAGAAACCTTTTTCCCATATTGGATCCATCAAATTAAATTTATTCTCGTTAATATCGCATGTGATATAATTCTTTTACCCAGAGAATTTGGGGGAGATATAAAACCCACTTGACACATAAAGAAAATAAAATATTTTTAAGCCACATGGCCATAAAATATTAATCATTTAAAAACCCATTAAATGAAATGATATTTAAAAACATTTCATCTAATCATAACTTATGGAAAATAGATTGGTTACATAATCATTTCATTATATGATCATTTCCGGATCTATGTTTAAAAAACATTGTTTCAGAATAACATTATTATGTTATAACATGTGGATGAAAATTAGGTTTAATATAAATCACCCCATCATAATCATAAAATACTTATTTAATGATTAATAATTGTAACCTTGGTTAATATATATAACAATTAATAATTTACATCAAAGCATGTCACCTTAAATGTAGAAAAATGTTGAATGATAATTCACCTGGAACATTTCATCAAGAATATAAAATTACATTGAAATTAAATTTTTAAATCTAAAAAATAATAATCTATATTCGAAATGATTTTCATATAATATAACTTTTGAAACGTATAATTTATCTTTCATAAATAATTTCAATCATTTATTGAGGAAAAATTACATTATGATATAAAAAAAAATTATAAGATAAATAATTTTCAAAATCAGTTAATTTTAATATAACCTTGAATATATATAAATTATGCATCAAATAAAATAATTTTCATGATGACTGGAGGTTTAAATATGTCATACACATTTAAAAAATATTGGATTCACATTTTTGGTAAATTCCAAAGGGTCATTTTTTGAAAATGACATGAATATTTCTGTAAATTTACTTTTTTTTAAAAACATGGGTAAAAAAATATTTTAAAAGTCAAATGAAAATAATGAAACATTTTTGAATTTTTTTAAAACATGTTTATGGATGGAAACAATTTTATGGTCGATGAGAGATATAATTTCTTATTTTATAAAAAATATCAATTATTATTAGTAACATAATATAAAAAATTTGTTCAATTAATTGAAAATATCATTAATGAAAAAAAAAGGATTATATATTTCATTATTTTAATAGGAGTTAGGTATTAATACTTCAAAATTTAAAACTATGTCATTAACAATCCAGATAAATTATAAGATTTTATCATATATATTTTTACAAAATATGTATCCATGAAATATAATACCCAAAAATGAATATCAATTAATGAAACAGAAAATATGATGATGTCAAATAAATTAATATATTATATGTAATTAGTCATTTAAACACACCTAATATTATGTTGTAGGTGGATAACATACGTTATGTATCAAACAAGACAAATTAAGACAAATTTTCTTTACTGCATTGGTATCTTTCTAACTATCAAACCCATGAAATATAGATAATGAAATGGATATTTAATTTTCCAAAATTTACATGTTAAAAATTACATTTTAAGGTCGTATATACACTATATAATTGAGACACTTGGTGAATATGAAATCTATATTAGGGAAAAATAAATGGGAGGTAGAAATACATTAATTTAATCTTCAACACCCTTTATAAACTTTCAAAACTCATGTAAAATAATCATATGTTTATAATACATCTATAAAATAACCATACATATAGAAGTAATACTATATATTATTTTTATATGTCCTTTTTAACCATTTATTAACTATTCCATATTAAATTCACCTTTCATGTAATATTCTCTTATTTTTATTATATGTTTTTATTTTTTATTTTCAGAATTATTAAATATACAAGTGTTTTATAAAATCTATAATAATAATCATGACTTAATGATCATTTTTATACATCAATTATACTTTTAATGAAAATCATGAAATATCATTTTGATAAATGAAGTACACCATGTTCATAGAAATGGTAGGTTGTACATATGAGTGTGTAAAATTTTCATTTTTCACTTATCATTATGGAAAAGGGAAAATTAAAATAATATGATTAAATTATTATATCAATTTAATAAAAAAAATTATTTCTTTTAATATAGTTATTCATATCATCCATGTGGTGTGAAGATGAAAAGTAAGAGTCACATAACTTTGTGAAGGTGGTAGTGTACACGTATATGAAAGATATTTTCACCATCACGTGAATGAAGTATTAAATAAGTAAATGAACTAATATATTTTAGAATTAAAAATATTTAATTAATTTCAAAATTATTTCATTCATATCACATAGAATTATTTATATTATTATCCATGTAATCCACCATTGAAAAGAAAATCACATTCACATCATGGGGCGGTAGTTAGTCGTACACATGATCGATATTATCATATCTACTATGGAAAGTAATGTAATAAATGTATAAATATATGTGTATGATATAATTACTCAATAGGTATATTAATGTGTATAATTTCATATATATACATTATATCCATCAATATACCAAACTGTGAAAGGTGGTAATGGACGAACAAATGACATCGGTTCGCGATGTAGTATTCCACCATATACCGGAAATATGACTTGGTAACCCATATGATCCAAATGAAGAGTGTTTTATATCATGTAAAAACATAAAAATGTATCATTATAATTATGATAATGAGGGTATTTTATCAACATGGTATTATAATAATTGAAGGAGTTAGTGGAAGAAATAAAAAAATGCTTTTTGATGAACCTTTACACTTCTCCTTGTATCCCAATTAGGTTTGTAGATAAAAAATTACTATGATGGTTCTATGTCTAAAATAAGGCTTCTTATGTATCACCCAAACCCAATATTCACATTAAAATGTATCTAGTATGGTTAACCACTAGGCCTTCATAATGCCTCCATATATGTGAAACGCTAGCGACTAGAAATGAGGGTGTAAAGAGGTGATGGTAGAGAGATTATACCCTATGGTGATGGTAATATTAAGGTTATATATTTATAAACCATATAAAAATTTGACCAAAAAACAATTGAACAAGTAATCGACACTAGAGGATGAAAAAAATAAATGATGAAAAATAAACTAGCTGAAAAAAACATTTATATAATAAAACACCAATCATAGAATCTTATGAAACATGATACCATTTGTATAAGCATGAATACATTTGTGGTCATAGAAAATAGAAATAAATAATGGTCTTCCATGAATGATTTCAGAATACAAACATATAAGCATAATGACACAAAAGTATTATAAAATAGGTAAACTATAGATAAATAAGGAACTGAAGTACCTTGAAATTCATCCCATGATATTGATTAAATCATAATCACTAAGATATATATCCTAGTCTTGGTTGTTAACTTGATTGAAAAATCATAATGTCTAAATTAATCTCGTAGGGCACATGTGTGGTGTTAGAATAATCTCTGTAGGATCCCACCAATGTGTGGCTAACATTGATCCATGATAATGTATGTTTATCTAAATATAAAAAAATCATTAAATACCAATAATATAAATAACTATCTTTAGGAAAAACCAATATAATACATGAAACTAGTTATATACATGGAATTCGATGAATATATTTCTTATATATAATTATTGAGTAAAATATCCTTAGCATAATCCCAAAAAAATATACCAGTGAGTAAAAAGTTTAGATCCCTTCGCTACCACCTGTAAAAGTACCACTAGAAACCAGAGAAAATGGACAACACAAGTCATTGATCAAATAACTAGAATCCTTAAGAAACAATCATTTAAGTAAATGGTATCTTGAACTACATCTGATTAAATACCCACTATCTCAATGCACAATATCCAATGTACAATATTGTCTTCCCTCAATGTAATATAAACTATAAGTTCAATTCATGATCTCCCAAGGAATATAAATGTTCATTCTACAAAATATTGTCTTCCAATAGACTAAATATATAGAATGCCTCATCCCAGAATAGATGATCTCAACAACATAAAAAGATGGTTCCTCACCATCCACATAGATTTATATAGCAACAACATCCAACCTCACTAATGGTCATTACCATCCTAAGCCGCAATAATTGGGGGGCCCTTCCCACATGAGTGGTCAAGACCACCTCACTAGTTGAGTCATACCTATGTGAAGATGATTCTAAATAAATTTATCCAATAATGGTGAGTGAAAATTATAAAAAAATTACATGTTAAATATCATATTAGATCCTAGTGCCACTACGACTATCTCACTCAACACAATGGTCATCACCATCTCAAAGCCTTGGTCCATTCCAACGGTCAAGAATACTTGGTCACCTCAATTTAAAGACCACATCAACCAACCCGGTGATCAATATCACCCCATCCACCTTGGGACATGCCCAACCTAATGAATCACATCACCGTAGTCCTTTTTTTCAACACCCCACCAATCCTCAGGCCTAGCCCGACACATTCTAATTAAGTAATCTCATAAAATCTATATATATAATTCAAATGAATTAAATTAACCCACATATCATAACCTTCCCAAGTGGTTTGAAGCCTCTCAAAAGGATTGTAAAATTTATATTTAAGTATAAAAATTCCCATATGAATCATACATTGTAAATATAATAATTGATATAAAATAATTAAATTACTTTGGTCTCTCTCACAGAACCCAATGTAATCCTCAATAAAGAACCACCATAATACAAGTGAAATCAATGATAAATCTAGGTTCCACCTTCCTCATTTATTCTTATATTCCCTCACCCAATATAAAGATATAATTTTAATAAATTTTTAAAAATAAATATATTCTATGAACACAATGAAAAAAGGGTGAAACAAACCAGATTAATTCAGAACACTATTTCATGAGTAATGAGAAGAAATTAAGAATGATGGTCAAATTCCCTATAGTTTTTGTTCCAATGAGACAAGAGATGATCAAAACTAAGCTCAAATGGAGCATGTGGTTCAAAGCCAAGAAGAGGAAGAGTAAAAGATCTCGTTACATTGGAGAGGATAACCCTTAGAGGAGAATAAAAAAGGTAATTCCATATTAATGATATTTTGGATAAAATTTTCATTTTACCAATTAGAGATGTCTCAAAATTACCACATTATTTCGAAAACATTGTAAATAATATGTGGTGCCCAATTCCTAGACACCACACTCACATGGTCTATGTGTGTGGTTTCTCAAACCGATTTCAAACTGTTCATGAGTCCACTATCAAAAAATATAGTTCTCATGTACTATTATTATCCCCTCATTCATTGTTTTTAAAACTATACACAATATATAAGGGGGATTCATGGTTTCCCTTGGAGGCTACAAAATATTTCCGAATCCTACACCACTATCTGTACACCCTAAAATATTATATTTTTCCTCCTATGACATACCCCAAACCCACCTAAAACCCTAAGACACATCTTTATTATCTAATGAAATTAAATAACCATGTCATGGGGCCAAGGAACTACTGGAATCTTGTTAAAGATACCACATAATTTGATGGTTTGACAACTAAACGTCAGAAATTATAATTTGTCAAGGAATTCGAACCAATATAAAATGTCGGGTCATTATAGTCTCCCTGCTATAAGATATATCATAACTGAGATATAAAACAGATACTAGAGATTGTATAAAACAAATCAATTTCTTCCAAATCACCCATGTCTACCCCAATACAAATTGAAAGGTTAACTCTTCCAATGTCCTCCTCACCTTAGGAGTAAGAAACCATTGTATCTTCCTAATCAAAAACTATAAACAAAATGGTCCAGCAACCATACCTAGAATCAAAAATAGCTTTTATGATACATCCTCACTCCTACAACTCACTAACGTTTTAAATATTCTCTATGTCACATCTCACAACAATCATGTACCGAAGATTCAAAGTCATTCCCGGGTCGCACATGGAACCTATGAGGTCCATCAGCCCCAAGGTTTCCCAAAGAATATCATTGTTCCACACAACATAGATAAAATATTCATCTCATAAAAACCTAGATTCCTACGAAACACATATATAGCAGTCATTGAATCGATTACCACAATACATTTCAGTTCCATACACCTCATTTATGTATATATATATAATTCATCCAGAATAATTCTGGCCTTCTAAACAGCTATTGGATAGTCTAAAAAACTATCTCATTCACCTCATGTTACTAAACAATAAAAGCATTACAAAATAGGCATAAAAAAAATACAATCCAGATCACACTAAATTTATACCTATAAATTTAGTTGGATCACAAAGAAGATTATAACCATGTAGCTCTACATTGTGAACCCACAATAAATTCTAACTACCTGAGTATAGACCTCCCTTTAAAGCAGCACTAACTACCTACCACTGACCTAATTGTTGGGCCCCAATATCTTAACCATTGTATATGTGTGCAGCTAAATCTAGGCAAATATATCAAAAAAACTCTCCAAGTACAACCTCAGAACTCAATGTCAAACCCAGTCCCGGATTCCCAATAATTTGAGAAGGCTTTCAGAAGATACTTTTGAGATGTCCTAACTAGTTATATGTTTTTCACACCTTAGGTTCTTGGTCACACTACATCTAAACATGTATGTGATACGCAAATTGGATGAAAAACATAAAATACCCACTCCAGAGTGGTTTTATTGGGTATCTGTCTTCAATTCTTTGTTCAGACCCCTCATGGACTTGCTTCCTTCTATATGAAGATTCACTACTACAATCATCTAATACGGTCACCAGAAATGAATATGACTGGTCTATAAAATTTCCCATGACCCTCATTTCCGGATTTACTACCTATATTAATGATTTTATCCTAAATATTTTTAATTACACCCTAACGGTGTTCCAAAAAACCTACTTGATATTCATCACTCTTGTGATGTCATCACCCACCGTACCCCATAAAAAATGAGAAAAATCTCTAAAGCTAGCAATATAGTCCATGATATACATGTTTGTCTGTTAAAGGCTTGGTAACTCCTAATATATATCCACCCTCACCATATACTATATGAAGGGATCAAATAACCTATTGTATATTTCTTAACAATATTCCACCTCTTCTCTACCCATGTGAACCAATAAATCCTACATGTGTTTATTTACTCCTCTGACCATGTTGTTTTATAGATTCACTCTTTGGCATGGGGGTGTCCTGAGATACTCTACGATTTTCATCATTGACTCTAACCAGTTAACACATACATTATAGATTCCATAACCATGAAATATTAATTTATTTCTATGACTAAAATTATCATCTAAAGTATGACATAGAAGGTTCCATTAACTGCGATCCCATATCTATCCCTTGTATAACACGAACCAAGATCTCCCTGAGATAATTTTCAATCCATTACAAAAGATATTCAATTTCCAGTGGCTATTCCACATTCATTGGATATTATAACTATAGATCGTGATCTTCTTAACTCTTTTGGAGCCTCATATTGACTGTTAGGGGCATCAAACTATGTAAATTCAAGTAACACCAAATCCCCGCATACATGACCCTCTATCAGAAGCTTCAATGGAAGAATTCCTATGAATTCCAATAACATGGTAATATGCCCATAATTATATATATACATAATATAAACTAAATAGAATTTGGTGAAAATCATGTCAACCTCACCTCACATTCACATACCTATCATACCCCATCTCACAACAGCTGGCATCATGGCCCCACACCTACCCATATTAGAGTCAATTGGCACATGTACCCTAACCTCATGGATCCATATTACCAACATTATATTCAAGAATCATGTATCATCTATATGTATGGAACATCTCCTTCCCATTCTAGGTCTATAAAACACATGTAATGTATGGTACTAGATTTGAATGTCCCCATTGAGATTATATGTAGGAAAAAATTATTTTCATTATTTTATGAAATGTTTAATCAAAACCATTATCATCATACCAAACATATCCTATTAGATCCAATTCGACACAAATATATCACATATAAAATCACATATGGAGCCCAATTGAACCACATTCCTGGGATGGATGGTTAGAATGCCACCAAAATGTTGCAACATAGTGAAACACTATCTAGATTCTTTTGTTGATACTTTATATAATCTGTCCCCTCTTTGAGAAATACATGTTTCCAATGAATAACACATGAATGACCACATTTTATGTACCTAAAAAATTTTCACAAGAATAATCACACATCCCTTGCCATATGACACCAAGGGGAGATTCCATATAAAAATAACCATCTTACCAATGTGAACCACTTGAGTTGTAAATAAAATCATCTAAAAAAGAGAATAGTATACTAGTAATTTATCACCCCTATAATCATGGTCTTTCCCCCATGCATGGGGCTGAAAAAATACAAACACGATATTTATACCCATTTATATCTACATGCAAGTCTTCAGTATACCATATCCCAAATAGAAAGACCAATTGGACTGAAAATAATTCTATACCATTAGTTTCCATAAGAATTATACCACTCATTTAATCTCACGAAATACTTATATAGTTCTTCTAGTTCCTTGACCAGTCTTCATCTGTAATAGTGGTTAGGGATGGTTGACCACAAGGCCTTGGGTGCACCTCCCCGTATCTCAATGGTTGTTGACATGAAATGAGGCCATATATTGGTGATATTTGGGAGTGTATATCCTTTTAGTGATAATATTTTTTGTATGTATGCAGATAACAGGGAATAAAAAATACCATAAAATAGAAGTACCACAAACCAAAATTTTTAGAAGAATAATCAGACAACATGAATAAAAAAAACAAGTTCATACATAAAATCATTTGAATAAAACCCCAATTATAGGTACTAAAAACCATTATACCATTTGTTGATGCGTGGAAAAAAGTTAGGGAAAAATATTAATGATGAAGGGTCTCCCATGGATGAACTAAAAATATACATATATAATCATGTTGATATAAAATAAATATATTAAAGGTAAACACCAGATGATGTTTGAACCCAAGGTCTATTCATCCATCCCATGCTATGAAATATGAAATTGGTAACTGAGGTCAATATCCTATGCCTAGTGTCTTACATAATCAAAATGAATAATGGATAAACTCATTATTAATGTCCTATATAGGGCCTCAGAATAATCATAGTAGACAACCACTAAGTGTCCAATAATTACATACATAGGAAAGAATGTGTTCCAAAATATAAATATAACTTCACATGGACTTCATATAAATAATATTATTTATGTATCATCGGTATACAACATACCCCAAATTATATATATTTCATACAATGACATGTATAAATATATATAAATATAGTGGAAATGATCCTTAGGATAAATCCCAAGAAATCACCAAGAGAGTCATAAGGTCGGGATCCCTTGGGAGGATTCTAAAAATGTACAAATGGAACCTTGGGACAACCAAAACCTTGTGTCGTCCATCAAATAAATAGTATAGTGAAAGCATGATGAAACAAGTACCCAGACCCTTCGACTGCAACATAGAAAATCACAATCAACTTGAAGATCAACATCTGAGGTGGAATGATGTTTTTCCTCTAAATAATATACCACATTATCTTAACAAACATAATCATGTAGAATGTTGATATGCATACTCCCAAATAATGTTGACCTAACATAATCAATATAATTAGAGCCTCATCCCACAATAGACTAACTCAAAACCATCAATTGATGGTTCTTCACCATCTATATTACTTTCTACTGCAAAAACCCCCAACCTCTCTAATGGGAAAAAACATCAAAATTTATAACTAATAGATAAATATAGCCAGAAAATTAATCAAAAACATCTCATAATCAGATCCATATCCATGTTCACAAGAAACCAATGATGTCTCATCCAATAAAATTTATAATTAATCACTAATAGTGTACCTATGACACAATATCCTAAAACCTCATTACCTTTTGACCATGTCACAAAACCTAATGGTCAACACTATTTCAAAGTATTTGACCATTGCCTTAATAATATATGCCGCATTGTCCCAACCTCGTGACTACATCTCACAACTTGGATATCAATATCACCCAATATTCTTGGGGCCTCTCCCAACCTGAAATATCACACTGCCTTAGTCAAGGTGGTAATCACCACCTCAAACCTCTGATAAATCATTACATGTACTCATAGAATCATTATGAGATATATGTATAAATGAATTTAATTAAAAGAACCTATCTAGACTAACATTACTAGGTGATTAGAAAAATATCACTTGTAATATACCATTTATTGTCAAGAATGATCATTCTCATTGTCATTTTAGATTTTTAATTGAACAATTAAAATAAAAGTATTAAATTATTTGGGTCTTTCTTAGAAAACCCTATTAAATTTCCATGAACACACTCTATAAACAAAATATAATTATAATAAAATATATTAACCACCTAACTCATGTTGGAATACATTCACTAATCTAATATCTTCCTCTAAATCAATCCATTTCTGAAGAAATAATTATTATAGAAGAACTACATGAGAATTGGCTAAAGGGATCACAATGATTTTGAACCCCATACAGAGAGAGAAAATAAGATGACAATTAACAAGATCAAATGAATTAAATATTCTCTTCTAATGAGAACGAAAAATATCAATATAGTTCTCTGACTGAGGAGGTGTCTCAAAAACCTAGAAGATAGAGATAAGAATCTTACTAGCCACTAGAGTAGTGATCCACCTAATCATAAAGAAAATATGAGAATACCACTTAAAATCTATTATAAAATGGAAATTTATTCTTCTAAATATTATTTATTTTTACTGAATGGTTTTTAAATATTTTTGAAAACCTTGTGGTGCCCACTGCTTGAACACCCCACTAACACGATTTGTGCACACGGTTTCCCAAAAATGTGAAGAAATCATGCATAATACCACTAAAAAACATGAATTCTCATATAAGGCCATTACATCATATATGTATTTTCAAACCATGAATATTGATGAATGAGGGGAGAAAAATTTCCCCTTGGATGCTTCCTGGTTTTTCCAAACCATGTTCCTCTATTTGTTCACAATGTATTGTTGTGTTTTTTAGACTCTACTGAACCCAAAATCCATTCAAAACCCAGATTAAATTATTGAGATTAAAAAAATATATAAATAAAAGGTCATGGGTCAATGGAACTCTCATAATTATTTTTCAATGATCAAGGAATGAGTTTTTCCAACAAGAGAAATCTTAAAATTCAAACTACTTGTGAAACTCAACCAACTCAAAAATCTAGAGACGTTAAATCAAGGATTAGAGGATAGATGTTTTAATGTTATTTAAAATGTGACAAGAATAACTATATTTTCATTATGGGGTGAATATGAGGGAATAATTTGTGTCCATTTATAATTGAGGTGAGTGACACACATGTAATTATTTTTGGAAAAAAGGTGTACCCATATTTTTTTTCATGAAACAGGGATCCAAAAAAGATTATTTTCATGTATAGAAGAAATTTTTTTTAAATATTCCCATCCAATATGTTTTTGAATGTTTTGGTCATTTTTTGATCAATCTATTTAGTTTCTCTATTTGATAAACCCATATTTACTTTAAATGTAGAAAGTAAATTTTATTTTTATTAATATTCATTTTTGTTAAAATTGAAAATGATTATATTAGTTAAAATATATTATTATATCTAAAAATATAGAATCAATTTTTATAAATTCCATTCATTGGAATTTAAAGTCCTAATTTAAAATTAATCCCATAGGCACGATGAAAACGATGGGTTTTAAAAGGAAAAATATTCAAACGTATACAATGTTATTCTATGAAAATTTATTATTAATTTTATAACAATGACTTAAATTTTATAAATTATGTATAATAGAATTATTTTTAAATTTAAAAAAATTTAATTAATAATTTTAATTTATAAATAAATTAAACAAAAAAAAATTCAATTGAAATTCTAAAGTTTTCACAATTAATAAAAAATGAAATTTTTTAGAAAGATCCCAAAAATTAACTGTATGTTAATTTTTTTATAATTATCAAAAAAATAATTTGTTTTATAAATTTAGTTTTCTAAATTTTATAAAAAATGCTTTTATAATATTATTTATTAAGGGCTCCAAAATTAATTTTTATAAAAATATTGATTTTATGTGTAAATTTTTATTTAGTATTACATGTTATCTAGAAAACAACTAATTCGATCATTAAAAATATTATTAAATATATATTACATAAATTTTATTAAAATAATTTGAAAAAACATAAATTTTAATTTATTTTTTGAAAACATGATTCCATACATGAATTTCATTATAAAAAAATTTTCATTATTTTTGAAATAGTTTTTATTTTCTCTCTTAATTAATTTTTCCCCATAAATTTATTTTATATACATGTGTAAATCATATATTTTCATGATTTAGGTAATAAAATTCATACTAATAATTTGAATGGAAATTTGATAATTATCATATAATATTATTCAAATAATGTGCAGAATTCCTTTTAAACTCGATATTCCAGGTAACAGAATATAAATATATTGTTGTGAATAACACAATAAAAAAATTATTGTTACATATAAATCAATATAATATTCACATACCATATAATTCAATTTTTATATAAATTTTATGTATCTCGTTTTATATTAACTGTTGTTTGTGTTGCGAAATACCTAAAATATTAAATTTATTTGATTAAAATTAGATAATTATTTGTGTGTTATATTCTACCCACTTAAAATGAATTTCTCCCTCAAACTTATTTTCTTTTCCAGCAAATAATGAGTGTAAATCACATAACCCCAACTTCCTAATTTAGTACCAAAACAAGTTATGTATTTTTTTGGAAGGTATATAACTAAAAAAATACACAATACGTTATACAAATGAGGACCTTTTCTAGTATAGGTTTTGGAGAATTAAATAACAACATACATATTTTGAATTAGATTATACAAAAACTAATAGCTAACATAAAAAACAAGATTCATCATTATTAACACCTTAAATTTCCATTGAACATCTAACGAATCCATCAGAAAATATTTCAAAAAGATGGAATGAGAACAAAAAGATCAGTATGGTACATAAAGAATGAAAAACTATTAGTAGAGTGGAAGCACGACACCCATTTAAAACCCCTTTGATTCAAAACCCGTAAGCATGAAAATAAACATCATTTATTTTCCTCAGTACATATTTTCCATATCACTCTTAAAATCACCCTTACTTGTGGAATAACCATTCAGACAAATTAAATCTCTATAGATCACTATTGCAATCACTCATACACATGGAATAACTATTTGGTCAACTTAGATATTCAGAGCACCCAATGCATTGGAGAGTTATAATGGGGATCACCTGTTATATCTTGAGCTATATTGGGATCATCCCAACAAATCACAAGCTATAATAAGAAAAAAAACAATATATCATCAGCTATAATAGGATAAACCCAAAAAATATATAGTAATAATGGGTGAAACCCAACATAACAATTTCTAAGGATGATATCATGAATAAAACACTAGATATATCATTTGACCCTTAGATCAAAACATATTAATGTTTTCAAAATTCCTTTTTTCGTAAAACAAATCAATTTTAAAATATAAAAACCATTCACAATATAATGAAATTTCCTTCCTGAAAAACAACCATTTCAACATTCAATGGAAATATAATAGTAATAAATCATAATGTAATTACAAGAACTACTCCTTCCATATAAACAATGTTTTATAATTTCCTTAAATAGGATTTCTAAAGGATTATAAAAGGAAAGTCCCTTACAAATACAATAGGAGGGTGAATTAATACAATGGAAAGGTAATTTTAATAAAATATAAATACAAACAATTCACAAAACAATTATCACACAAATAATCTCAATACCATGTAATGATAAAAGGAGAAGGTTAACACAATGAATAGAAATTGTGTTAAGCATTCCTTTATAGAATTTCATCATTGTAATGGATGAACAAGGGAGGGATTAATGATATATAAATGGTGTATCTCATCATTAATATATCATAAGGGATATATGGGAGAGGATTTAAAACATTCCCCATTATTATGAATTAAAAATAAAAGGACAGAATATTAGGAAATTCTTGAATAAAAGTGAGAAAGGGAGGATCCCTTACCTCTGGTTAGAATACCCTCGAACATGTTTAAACGTTCTTTATGTTGTTTAAAATAGTTATATTATTATATTATAGAAATATATTAACATTTATAACAACATTAAATATAATTTTTTCACATTATTCTACCCATTAATTAATAATATTTTGTAAATTCCATTATTTCTTTTGCGTGCATTACACGGTTTCTATGAGAGGTTCCTAATGGATATTAATTTTAGTTATAATAGAAACTACAACAATGGAATAAAATAGTATTTAAATTTTTCCATAACCATAAATTATATGATTTATCATTCTGAATTATATTATGAGGATGATTCATTAGATAAAAAATTAATGTTTTTCATTTAGATCATTTTGGTGGTTCTTTGATAATAATGCACTCAATTTTAAAAAAATTAAAATAAAGTGTATAAATTTATTAATGAAACTTAAATAAGATGTAATACATATATTATAATCTGGTTAAACTATAAAAATTGATTCATTACCAGTCTTGAATGAATTAAAATATAATGAATTCACATAGTACATGATGTCAGTAAATCGACAAATCACAGACTGTGTTTTAATTTCTAGAATAAGTGGGATAAGGGAAGATGTATAATCATGAGTCATCCATAAAAATGATAAAATCAATAATATTTGAGATACTGGATCATTAGTTGATATTGTATAAGGTGAGATGAGTAAATAATAATAAAAAGAGAAAATTATAGAGAAATGAAATAAAACAAAAGAGGATGTTTACTCCTTTAATTCATCTCCTTTAGATCCTTTCTATGGCCCTTTATTTTTGCCTTTTGGTGACACCAGAAAGAATTTGATGTGGGGAAGGGGATTGAGTGGATTATTTGGTAGAAATTAGGTAGTTCTAAAGGCAATATAGGCGTGGGTAAAAGATGGGGGAGATGGGTGGTATTTATGGTGGAGGAGAGGTGGAGTTTTCCTTTATTTTGTCATTATTTTATTATTTTTCCACAAGACATGAAATTGTTATGATTGGAAGACAAAAAATATTAATAATTGCATTCCAGTTCATGATACGTGTGCTTAAATCATTAAAAAACATCCATGACTCTATAAATCATGTATTTAGTTTAATGTTAATATTATCTTATTTCATTAGTAGTCTAAAAATCAAGTATTTTTTAAAATTACCAAGAATTCACCCTAACAATTTTCTACCATGTATAATTAAAAAATTAACACCATTATATAAATAAAATTTTCTTCATATGATTAATTTTTTTTTTAAATAAAATCATAATATACATGAAAAATATAATTTTTAAAATAAATCATATTTTCTAAAAAATTGAAAAATTTATCAATGTCTCTAAAAAATAATTTTATAATAATAATCCATAAAAATACTTATTTTGGAATATGTTTTATGAAAATATATTTTCATTTAAATTATTAAATTAACAATAAATTTTTAATTAAATTTATATGACTTACAAAAATACCAACACAAAATCAATAATCTTTAAAATATTTATTTATTTATTTTATGACATAATTATATCATATTTACACTTATATGATGGATAAATATTATTTACAATCACATTGGTCAATTTATTATTCATAAGGGTGAATTACTATTCATTAGGGTAAAGTTACTATTCACCACGGTATATTACTATTTATAAGGGCCAGGTAACATTTCATAATGGTACATTACTATTCACAAAAAGTATGATTATTGTATTAGACTCTAAAAAACACATGAATTGCAACTCTGTGTATCCATTTTTCCAAAATTCACATAAATGAAACAACAAAATTATTTTTATTGGTTTGTTTGTAATGGTCACATGGTATTCAATAATTCATTTAAGCACTTTTTTTCTTTTAAAATATTGGGATGTAATTAGGATGATATTTTTTCTTTATTGCATCTTATGTTTCCCACATAGCATACTCATGATTCTGTATTAGAAAAATAACATTGATTAGGTGAGTGATAGATTTTCATATAATGTTCCCTTTATAAAAATGATGTTAACCAATTATTCCCTTCAAAGAATGTCATAATCCAAAAAATGACCTTCCAGTTTAGTAATTATGAAAAATCAAGCATGTTCTTTTTTATTATAGGTTTATGGAATACAACAAGAACCTAAGATATTCTCAATGGAAGTACTAAATGTTAAGGTACAATTCTAATATGATAAATTATTTTAACAAAATGCATATACCTAGTTATTTATTTTAAATTCGTTCGCCTAATGATAAACTAATAGAAGTACCATCTTATATTTTTCAAATTCATGATTTTTTTAATGATTATTAGCATTACATTTATAACAACATTTTAGTTTTCTTATGTGTTTCATAATTGAACTAAATTTTTCTTCCATATCATTAAATAGCTCAGGCCCCAATAGTTTTATTTCTACATAATCATTAAAATTAGATGGTGAACCACACACCATTTATATAAATTCAATCACAAAGATCAATTTACATGATCAAGTGATTGATTGTATTATAATAAAACATAACACCCGGAAGGTGGTGATCCTAACCACCTTGGAAATCCATAGAACAATAAATTTTTATATCATATATGACTTGAATTATTATCTCAAAATTATCATCTGTATGTGGAAGATATATAGTGATGAAACTCAACTACATATCAATATCATTCTAATAAATATTTCTAAATAAAAAGGTAAAGTTCAGATCCCGATCAGACACAGCAGGGTACCACATTAATCCTTAATAAATCATTAATGTATATTCTAATTAGCAGACACGAAATGAAATAATATATGATAGTGATTAAGTGTGTTGAATTCATAAGGTTATTTCATAAAACCCATAATTACCAAAAAATAAATTATATGATAATCTGTAATGGTTAATAGTATATATAATCCTAGATTAACAAATTACAATAACATTCCTCCTAAACTAATATTTACATTAAAATGGTTTATGAATCCGAATGGTTATTTTTAATATGTATCATTATGAATTTTTTTACTCATGACAAATCCACCTAAAATATAACCAATAAAAGTGTTTATAAAATTTTTCATATTTTTACCTTAAATTCATAAACCCATGATGATATCCATAACCCTTATATTAATATCTCTTGGAGATATATATGCTTCTAAAATATATTTCACCCTTTATCCATAATATATTCTCTCGTCTCAGATAAATAATTTCCTTAGATTCACGGGTTCATCCAGATAATAATAATATATAAAATGAGATTTCATTATTAACATGTTTATGTATAGGTAAATATTCACATGAAATTTCACTAAAGGATAAATACTAATATTTTTCTTAGGGCATAGCCATAAAAAACATTTATTTCATAATTAATGAGGGATGGATATTTTTTCCCTGATTATCATGATTAAATTAATCAATTGTTATTGCATAATCTTTACCTTAATCCTTTTTCATCAGATTTTGTTATGGCCTGTCATCCACATTATACCTTGGATTGGGGTATTGATTAACATAATTCCTAAACTCCTTATACATGAAACACTATAGTCTATGTGGTGAATTAGCTTGTGTCTTCTTCTTCTATATTGTTTTAATCAATCCATTATTAACATTTCAATATTATAAGGATTTATGACATTCCATTCAACATTTAAATCACCTCATTGCTTTTTCTTCATGAAATTATTTTCAAGCTTCTTCCCACATTTATAAAATGAATTTTTCTAAAATTTCATTTCACTATTTGAATTTTCAGGATCCATGATCTTCTATTACTAATCAAAACCATAAGATTTCTAGGAATTTCCATTTTTTATTTATACCTTTAGTGTATATCAAATTACTTTTTCATAGGTACAAATGTTTATTATTGTTAGAGATATCTAAAGACATGGTTTTATAAAAAAAAGGAATTTATAATTTTCATTCAAGGATGATGATTAAAGCATTAGTTTACGATGAAAATATTATAATTTTTTTGTTATATGAACTAGTATATTCATTTTGATTTCTCCTCTGTTCATGGAATTATATATTAATATTAACGCATAGAATTTGAGATAATTAATTTCTGATAAATATACATTTAATCTCCTCTCATTATATAGTCTCAATTCATTACATTCCTTCAAATTCATAATATAATTTCTGGATAGCTATTTGTTCCCCGAAAAGTGAAAAAAATGAATTATCTATGCACAAAACAAAGAATAATGAAAACTAGATTTTCACTAGTATTGACCCATTGTTTAGCTACTACTGTTATATTGAAACAAAAAAAGTGGGAATAATATTGATTATAAATGACTCAATATACATTGTTTCCTCCATTAGTAATTCAGATGTTCAACATGATTCATGTATTGGGTATGTTATTTGAGAATATCCAGAAAGTAATTCATTCCAACTCCCATAACATTTAGATTCTCAGGAGGAAATAAATTAAATTTTCTTTTTCATTTGTCATTTTCAGGGTTCCTACAGGCACTATCCATTAACTAAAACCATAAAATATATAGTGAAAATCACTATTTATAATGAAAATTGAAATAATCCTTACAAAATTCTTATATTGTTTCTATATAAATAAATATTATTTCCAATATGTGATACATTATCTATAATATAAGTCCTTCATAGCCAAAATCAATTTAAATCCATCATGATGGTTCATTAATTTTTTTGTGAACATCCAAACCATTCTTATGGTTGTTTCAAACTAGGTGTACAACAAGGCATGTTATCAAGTACCAAGTGATGATTGAGTGAATATCAATGTGCTATTTGCAGTGTTATAACCCATTGGTACCTTTATTCTAATTATACATCATCATATAGTATTGATATGGGGATTTAACTTTTTTGAAAACACATGCTCAATAATTTACCAATATTTTAGGAAATATTCTTATATATAACTCATCCTTATACTTATCCTCAGATAAATCCCTATACATAACATTAAAAGAATCCCCATGAATATATATAAATTTTTATCATCATTTTTTCCAATAGATAACTAATCATTCCTCTAATACCTACTATAGATTCATGTTATTATCATACATGGATATTACATTTTTATATAAATATTCATTACATTATAAAAACACAAGCATGAGGACCTAAATAGTTTAATATATTTGTAAACATGGGAAACTGAATTCTAATATTATTCATGATATTCAATATATCTAATAATAGTATCCCCTTTTTACTCTTCATTATCATAGAAAATGTAAAACCATTCTTCATAACATTTGGAATTGAAAAATAATAATTGGTTAGATCAGATTTTTAGAAAGGGTATGTATAAAAGATAAATAACTATGATAATATAATAGAATAAGATATACATAAGGGTGTTTAATCATGAGCATAACATTAAAAATTTTAACCTAATCTATCAACGATTAGAAAAAGTACTATGGCATAAAAAATTGTAATTTCACAAAACAATAAGAACCATCATAAATAAATGATGAATAATAAGCACATGTCATAAAATTTTGTCCCCATAATAAATATTGAAAAAAAATTAATTTGTTATGAATTACTTCCAAAAACATCAACATTTCAAATCATGTCGCACATATTTCTCATAGTTGATATAGACACACCTCTTTCAAAGATTTGTCCAAGACATATCTTTTCTCCATATTTGATTACGACACACCTATTTCCCATAGTTTCTCAAACCAATAGAAATTGTTCTTATTTTTATCTCATGAGATATAATAATTCATGATTCATAGGATTAAGATATTGGTCCCACTCATGGAATAATGAAAATAATAATAATGTGTTTCACAAGGACCTAAAAAATTAGCATATAATAACCAACAAAAATAAAAGGGATTCATAATAATTTCATCATATAATAACATATAGAAAGGTGACAGGTTTCATTCTCATTTTATCATTTTATCATTTAACTAATCATGGTGAATGTATAGGGTTATATAAATATTTTATCATAGAATAATTTTTTAACGGTAAAATGGTTTATTAAAAATCAAGCAATCATAAACATACACTATTTAAATAATTAATAATAATGGTATTCTTGGATAATAAATCAATAAAATCATAAGTTACATTATATTATGTATTCTTATATTGATAAGTATATGTGAACGACAAATCTCATGAAAATATTCATAAGGAAAATAAAATTTAGCATAAAATTACTTTTTAGAACTAAAATTTCATTAAATAATTTGAAAATTATATTTTGTGAATATAAAAATGAAATATTATATGGGAACCATTACAAATCATTTCATTCATTTCTTGAAGAAAAAATAGTTTCCAATTTATAAAAAACAATTTTTAAAACATATATAATTTTGAAAATATAGTTATTTTAAAATGACATTCAAGGCATTTAATAGAATATTAAATTAACGTATTTTTAATCATAATGGTAATATTAGTTCATTCTATACTAGTTAAAACAACTATTCCTTTCACATTTGTAGTAAAATTCAAATGGAAATTATTTTGAAAACTACATGAATATTCCATTAAAAATATTTTCATAAAAATAATTTAACGGTTTTAATTTTTATTAAAAATTAAATTAGATTAAGAATAAAATAGAAAACAATTTTAGAAAACATGTTTTTCAAAGAATACATATTTCCAACAAATGATAGAAATAATATTTGATTTTTTATTGAAACATTTTCTCAATAATTTTAAGTAATAGAGAGTGGAAAATTTGAACTACTACTTTAAAATATCATGAATTACTAAATATTAAAATTTTTAATTTTTTTAATGAGATTTAGATCATATTATATCATTATTGCATACTTTTTAATAAAAAATCATGATAAATTATGGGATTGTAACATAAAATATTTACAATGTCATTAACATTGAAACAGAATCCATATGAGTCGTTATCTTCAATAGTATATTTTTATTAAATTATTGTAAATAAATTCAATATATTACATTTCATAGGGACTTTATATACACCTTTTAAAATGAATTAGGAGAATAATATAACATAATCTTCAAAAAAAGAAAAAATGAGAAAAATCCCTTACATATTTGGTATCTTTAAACCATAACCCCCATGAAATAGTGATCCTAAAATGGGTTTTTAGATCCCTATAATTGACATGATAAGAATATAAATATTGTTTCTAGGTTAGTATATACCCCATATAAAATAAACACATTGGGCATATGACTTGTGTCTCATAGAAAAATAAAAGTTGTATAGAAATCCCTTTACTTAAAAATATTCATAATTCCTACACTTTAAAACATCTAGTTAAATATAGGGATTAAAATCTTTTAATTAACTATAAATATATAAATCATTCAATATATTATTAATTTTTTTTCTTTATATAACATGTTTATTTAAAATTTTTTTAATGTCATGTTTTGAGTAATAACCAGTTTTTGTATATGTTTTAATTTTTTTCTTCATACATTGAGAATGGTTCCATAATATCATGAATAATAAATATGAAATAATTATAATATTTATAAATAAATTATATTTTTATGACTTATCATTAAATATGGGTTTGGCGAATGAAATATTTTATTATCATTGAGACGGTAAGTCATACATACGCCCGAGAAATGTTTATATATTACAATGAACATTGTGGGATAGATGTATGGAAAATAATTCCATTTAATAATGATAATAATATAAACAAATACCCTATTTATTATTTATATATACTTATACATGACATCTATGTTATTTGGAGATGAAAAGTGAGAGTCACGACACTTCGTCCATGGGATTGTCTTCCTGAACATGAATGACATGTCATCATTCCATCAGTTGAATGTTAAGGAAATAAATTAGGTATTATCATTTTATAATGATAAACATTTAATTTATATAATAATAATTTAATATATATATAACAAAAATTTATCCTCATTGTATTCCATTTAAAGTGTCAATGAAAAAATGATCACATCACTTCGTGAGGAGGTGGTTCAATGTACGCATGAGTGATATTATCGTATCACTTATAGAATGGAATGTAATATATATATATATATAATTAAATATATGAAATTTTTTTATAAAAAAATATATTTAAATTATATATGTCATCATATCTTACTATGACAGGTGATAATGACAAAAATGAATGACATTAGTTCGTGCAGCGGTAGTCCACCCCAAAAACGAATGGCGATTTTGTAACCCATTTTATGTATGGGGATACAGTTGTAGTTCATGACCATAGGAGAATAATATTTAATTATGTGGATGATAATTATTTCATTATTTCTTTATGTTAAAATAAGAAATGATGTTTGTGTAAGAATAAATAAATCTTAACTTTCTCATTAATGAATGTTTCCCCTTCATCAGTTATCCTCTATATGTTTTCACCAAACACCATCCTTGGTTTCCTAAATGTAAAAAATAATGAATATTGTATAAAGGAATAGAATTTAATAATTTATTTATTTAGGTATTGGATAATACAAAAGGGTTATATTTTGTGAAGAACCGAAAAGTATGGGTGACAATTTATGTGTGGGGTGAGTGACACACTTCTAATTTGTTGAAAAGAAAAAGGTGTACAATTGATTATGTTAGGATAGAAGGATCCTAAATTAATTATCAAAGATAATATATAATATAATTTTTAAATATGTTTAGACAATATGTTTTGGATATGTTTTGGCTCATTTTTTTATTATCATTTTAGTTTAACCCTCTAATAAACCCATTTTTACCTTATCCACCGTAAATAATTTTCTTTATTTTTACAATGCATTTTGGACAAAATTAATTTTAAATTATCAGAAAATATAAATATTAATTATTATAAATATTTATTTTGTAACACCCCAGGTAAATAAATAGTATGACATTTTCACATTTATCCATATTTGTCAATAAAATATTAATATAACTTTAAAGGGGGTGCTATGCTCGATGGCATACCTAACATGAAACAACGAGTTTCTTGGGAATCTTACGTTGCACTCTAATAATAAAATAATATTATCTTAAATGGTAGTTAACGCCAAGCTGTTGTGATGGCGGGAATGAATATAACTAACTACAAAATGATTATATATGTTTTTCAAATATTTTTACTATTTACAATAAATGTTAGAGGATTAAAAATGCGAATGAATCCAATTTTATGAGTAAACATTCTAATATTCATTAAAAGGTCGATTAACCACCTTTTGATGGCAAACCTCTTTTAAATAAACTTTTTGATAAACTTTATGTGTTATATTTGACAAAATAAAATTCTTCTTTAGATTCGGGACATCAAAATTTACTTTGTGTAATTTTTTGGTATTTTTCTAAAAAAGTTCAATTTTTAATGAATAGTGAAAAATGTTGTATTTTAATTCAAAACCACTTTTTAATCTATTTTATTTATATTATTATATTATCTTTTTAATTGGTTTTAAATTTAAATTATAATATATTTTTACCATTTAATCAAATAGTGGTCATTGGAATTAATTTCACATTGAAATTGGACTTAAACTAGTGTCAATCTTTTAATAGATATTGTTTCTTAAAAACACGCTATTTATTTTGACAGCAGTAATTTAATATTAAATTATTTAATGCAACTAATATGTTTTGAATTTTTTTAAATAGACATCATTTTTAATTCATAATATCAAATATATCTTAGGGTGAAGTTTTGGTATTTTTCTGAAAAACTTCAATTTTTTGATGAATAGTGAAACCACTAAGTGGTACTTAAAAAATTGATTTTTCGTTTAAATGAAATTTTACCACCTCTGTGTTTTAAATTTCAAAAATCTGACATACATGGTTGTCATTAAGAAGTAAAATGTGGTTTAATGGGATTAAAATAATTTTTTGGTGAATAGTAACTTATTAAGTTTTTAATCACGATTAAAGGTAATTAGTGTAGTTTAAGGTAAAAATAATGTTTTAATAATATGAGATGAGCATGACACCTATCCTACCCTCATTGGATGTGTCATGGCCGACCAATAAAATCCATGGGTCAACTTGGGGACCTCATGGAGCCACTTTGGTTGGGAAATTACATAAATAACTTTTTATTTAATGTTAAAGTAAAAATGACACAAACATGAAGTGTTTTACTAAAACAATTTTTACATAGAGATATACAAGTTAGATTTTTTACTATAAATATTCATCTAAAAGATAAAGAGATTTTATACATAATAGTAATTTTTTATAATTTTTAGACATTAAATAAATTAAATTATTTATGACATCATTATGATGCAGTGATGACCTCATTATTTAATGATTTAAATAAAATGGAAAGATAATATAAAATCTAAGACCTAAACATGTAAAAAACCTATAGGATGGGTGTATTTCAAACCATTATCACCTTATCCTAGAAAAAAATCAATGTGGGACCATTAAAATCCGAAACTAATTCTAAAATAATGTAACATTTATTTACATTCCAAGAGTGCCCCTCCCCTCCTCTTATAAAAGGCCCCCACCTCTACCTCCTTACCCAGACTTCCAATGCCTTTGTCTCGGCAAACCCCTGCCCATATTGTCTCTGCACATCACTATATTACTCCTTGATGCCTCACTTTGGGCATATGTCTTCCCAAGGAATCCTTTGATCTCAAACCAAAGGGAGTTACCCGATTCTAAGGTAATGTCTTCACTTGTGTTCTTTTGTTTTATTTTGTTTCTCCAACCCCCTAAACTCCTTTTATTCATTTATTTTATATCAAAACAAGTATATTCCATATACTAGGATGTTTTTATAAGAAGGATTCGAGCTACACTTACACACACCAACATCTAATGGTTAAAGAACATACTGTTTCCGTGGATGGCGATTTTCTGCATCCTGAAACGATGATTGTTCAACAGTCTTTTAACACCTTCAAAGGTGTACATTAAGATGACACTATGATTATATATGATATATAATATGTTTATGTTTTCCTTAAGCTTCTGTATTTTTCATTTATGTCATACCTTTATGGCTTCCATTATGGGTTTACGTGATATCTTCATTTTAGGAAGTGCGGACTACCGCCCCCTAAAAGTGATTTGATTCGTTAATACCATCTGTGGAATGTATAAAGGATATATTTAATGATATTATATATTATTACATACTTGAATTAAAATAATATTATGTATCATTATGTTTTAATTCCATTAAATATGAAATAGAAATGGAAGTAGCGTTCATGCATACGTACGGCTTACCGTCTCTATGAACGGTGCATTTAATTTCTTAACTCTAAATGTTATATAATATTATAAATGAATGAATATACTGGATATATATGATATACATGATATCTATATCATGAATACAATTCTGGATATAATGGATATTTTACCACATGAACAACTTGTAATTATAAAGAGTTTATTTTTTTGACTCATGTACCAAACATCGGCAAAAACGTCTGATATGAACTAACATTATTAAACAATTATTATAACATTATAATATGTGATATGAACTGAATAATGATCTTTAAAGGAGGTTCTTAGGAAATTATAAATTGACCAAAGTTTATTATTCAGGAATATAAAGAAACGAACAAGAAAATTCAGACTTGATGTAAGGGATCCTACTCCTCTCTTTCATTTTAAGTACACTATTTTATGTCATTCCTTTTAAAGCTCATATTTCTTGTTATTGGGATGTTATTTTATATTAAAATTACTGTAATTTTTATTTTCATATGATGAGAGACCCTATTCCCTCTCATCAATCCATTTTGGATGTTTTGAGTGGCGTCGTTAGGCTGCCAAAATTTCGTAAGGGATCCAACGTCTCTCGTTCTTTTTAAGTAATCTCTTTTATGTCATTTCTTATAAGCTCATATTTCTTATGTTTGAGGATGTTATTTTATATTACTCATACTGTAAATTTATTTTCATATTATTATAGACCCTATTTGATATCATAAATCCATTTTTGGAAGTTTTAAGTGTAGTCGTTAGCCTACTGAGTTTTCGTAAGAGATTTTTCATCTCACTTTTATTCCCATGATATTTATGCTATATTTGCCACAATTTCCTTTGGGTGGTATATATAATGCCAATTATTTTAATCATTGTGTAATATATTTTCATTTATGATTATTACATCAATGTTGTATTGTCCTTCTTTCACAGGGTGTATGTTTCGAAGGATACCCATGTCGGTAAGGGAACCTTTCACCCTCCTCTTTTTAAAAGAATTATTTTGTTACGTATTTTAATTCACATACTATTATGTTGGGATATGTTCTTCTAAATCCTTATTTATTTAAATTCTATGTCCATGTGATGAGGTACCATTTTTATCTCTCATCAACTCATTTTTTGAATTTTGTAGTGACGCTGTTAGGCTGTCAAATTTTTGCAAGGGAACTTCTTAACCAAAATTTGGTTCTTTGGGATAAACTTGTACTCCTTGAATATGTCGTTATATGAATATGTGTGAATAAACTCTGATTTTTTTACACTTAATATCCACTTATATTTGGTGTATTCTTTTGTCACACATAATTATGTAACTGGTTTATCCTTAATCCAAGGATACCATCTTTGTATGGGACTTCGTCTCAATCTCCTTTCATTGAGGAATATTTTGTTTTATACACAAATTTATTTTATACGGTGTATAAACCCCTTTTACTTTTACATTTATTCAAATGTAATATTTTTCTACGAAGCATTTACTAAACAACAAAGGAGATTTTTTTGTCATACGTATGCGGAGACAACGACTTCTCTGCCGCCGTGACCATTATTTGAGTTTCGTCTTCCTCTACAAGCCATACCTTCTTTTTAAAAGAAAAATAAAAAACATGTTTTAGTTTTCTTTTATTTTGGTATTGAAAATGGTTTTCATAATGTTTTTATATCAATGTGTTGTATTGATATCTTGTTATTGAAAGGTGGAAATGTTATGTTTCATTTATGCATGTTTTATGTGATATGATTATATTATGGTTGTTGGGAATTGTTATGAAGACAGGTGGTTCCGTGATAAACTAAGGGTGGGTGAGCCCGATATAGATCTCCAATGCATTGGGTAACGTGATGGAGTGAAACGTTAAGGTTTCTTCATTGAGATTTAGGGAATATACTATGGTGGGTATTCCAAACTTAACCAAAAGGGTTACTCCCTACGTAAAAATGTTATGAATTCCTCAATTTACCTTTGCATCTGATGATTTATATGATTTATTCATGATTTTATGAGGTATGTTAAAGTTCTTATGTTTTATGGGTATAGAATGATTTCATTCTTATGTATACATGTACTAATGTTTCTTTTCAATATTTTTATATCCCTTACTGAGCTTTTTATGCTCAACCCATGTCTTTGAAATGTTTTTCACAGGTCAAGGGAAGGGTACATGATATGATGATAGTGTCAAGGAAGTGTCAAGAAAGAATCCATGTTTTGTTTTAAAATGTTTCCGTTGATGGGAAAAAATGAATACTATCTTTTATGTATCCACTTTGTTTAAATGTGGAATGTAATTCATGTTTTATGATCTAATTATCTAAAACTCTAAACCTGAAAATATCCTCAATGTGTAATCATGTAATAACTCAAGATTATGTAAGGTTTAAGGTTGGGGCCTTATAGTTGGTATCAATGGACGGTTTAGATAAATTATGAGGTTAGGGTATAATTTAGGCATAAGTGACATTACCATAATGGTTAGGATTTTAGAAATAGTCCTAGTTTTAGATAAAGTGAATGAGTAAGTATATCTTAGTGTTTATCTTCCTCATTAGTACATGATGGTTTTGTTGATATACTCACACTGACATTTTTGTTTTTAGTGAATGGATGGATCTAGCAGGTACCAAAGTGACAATAGGTTTGAAGGAAACTTTCGTGGTTCTCTGATTGAAAGACTGGATGAAATGGGGGGATTCAGTGATGAAACTTGTGGTTGTTCTAAACCAACTATCAAGGAGTCATGATCAACCACTTGTACCATGGTATGTTCTGTAATGAATCATGTACGAGATGACCAATCGATGTGGATGTTCAGGTAATAATTATAAAGGTAACCATTAGGGTTTATATGATCCTTTCTTTTGAGGTAATTATGGGTTATTATATATTATGATGGAAAATGAAAGGAATGAGATAAACATGATGTTAAAATATGTTATGATTATTTTTGAAGATTTTGTCTCGTTTTTGGGAAAGTTTTAAGAAATATATAGTTTTGGAAAAAGGACAACACACAGACCTTGTGACAACCCGTCGCATCGGGAAAAGCTACGGGAATCGAACCCACAACCAAAGTGCATCTTGTATTTATCGCCTACCACTAGACTACATGAATTATTTGCTTAGTTTGACTGATTCTTTTTAGTTAGATGATTTTAGGAATTTAGAGTAAGTTGATTTTGGGTTATCTATGGAAATTTATTAACCTATCATGGAGGATCTGTTATTAGGTTAATTACTTTTCAAAACGAGACATTAAGAGAAACTGATGTTGTTTGGAGGAAAATGTTACGATTTAACTTGGAAGACTATGTGACTAAATCATTCAAATATTTGGTTTTCAATCATAGTTTGGTTTACTTTGATGAATTTTATGGAAAAATTGTTTATCGGATGGTCCTCGTTGAACTTTGGGTTTTGTTGGGCAAATTTTGGAGATTAAGAATAGATTTTCTTTTTATAAAGGTTTATCCTTTTCTGGTTCATATGATCTTGTACTAACCTTTTTGGTTTTGGTTTTGGTTAAAGTCTAAAGACATGGGAAGTATATAGTTCTTTTTTTTGGATTAGGTGATTCTCTAGAAGTTGATTATAGTACTCTTAATGTGAACATGTCTTTCTAAATACTTGTCTTTTGGAGAAAATATGAGTTTGTGTAAGGAATATAATAAAAGTTGAAATTCAACATGATAAGTGATTATGTTTCCTTATGAATAAATTCCTCAATAAAAAGTAACTTAAAACAAAAATTTTGTCTATTAACTTTTCCTACTGGGGAATCGAATACCGTTTAACCCATCACAAGTTTCTGATTTTCTTGTGGTTAACTTTCTCCTAAACATGTTTTCTATCACTCTCTATCAAAACATGACCTTATGTTTTCTCTTCCATTTCAATGTTTTCCTACATGGAATCCTATTATGGGTTAACTCGGGTGACCTCTGTACTTCCTTTCTTTATTTCAAAGTGATTGTTTTAACGACTCTTATTCCCATGTGGGACTTTCAAGGATGTTTCCAAGCCCAATTTTAAAATTGCGAGGACTCAATTTCTAAAAGGGGGGAAGGATGTAACAACCGAGGTAAATAAAGAGTATGAAAATTTCACATTTATCCATATTTGTGAATAAAATATTAATATAACGTTAAAGGGGATGCTATGCTCGATGGCGTACCCAACACGCAACAACGAGTTTCTTGGGAATCTTACGTTGCACTCTAATAATAAAATAACATTATTTTAAATGGTAGTTAATGCCTAGCTATTGTGATGGAGGGAATGAATAGAACAAACTAAAAAATGATTATATATTTTTGTGAAATATTTTTACTTTTTACAATAAATGTTAGGGGATTAAAAATGCGAATGTATCCAATTTTAAGCATAAACATTCTAATATTCATTAAAAGGTCGATTATCCGCCTTTTGATGGCGAACCTCTTTTAAATCCAATTTTTGACAATATTATGTGTTACATTTGACAAAATAAAATTCTTCTTTAGAATCGGGACATCAAAATTTACTTTGTATAAATTTTTGGTATTTTTCAAAAAAAAAGTTCATTTTTTAATGAATAGTGAAAAATGTTGTATTTTAATTCAAAAGCTCTTTTTAATCTAATTTATTTATATTATTATATTATCTTTTTAATTGTTTTTAAAGTGAAATTAGAATATATTGTTACCCTTTAATAAAATAGTGGTCATTGTAATTAATTTCACTTTGAAATTGGACTTAAACTAGTGTCAATCTTTTAATAGATATTGTTTCTTAAAAACACGCTATTTGTTTTGACAGTGGGAATTAATTATTAAATTAATTAATGCAACTTATATGTTTTGAATTTTGTAAAATAGACATAATTTTTGAATTCGGAATATCAAATATAGCTTAAGGTGAGGTTTTGGTATTTTTCTGAAAAACTTCAAATTTTGATGAATAGTGAAACCACTAAGTGGTACTTCAAAAACTGATTTTTCTTTTAAATGAAATTTTACCACCTCTGTGTTTTAAATTTAAAAAATCCGACATACATGGTTGTAATTAAGAAGTAAAATTTGGTTCAATGGGATTAAAATAATTTTTTGGTGAATAGTAACTTATTAAGTTTTTAATCGCCATTAGAGGTAATTAGTGTAGTTTAAGGTAAAAATAATGTTTTAATAATATGAGATGAACATGACACATTTCTTACCCTAATTTTATGTGTCATGGGAGACCAATAAAATCAATGTGTCAACTTGGGGACCCCATGGAGCCACATTGGTTGGGAAATGACATAAATAACTTTTTATTTAATGTTAAAGTAAAAATGACACAAACATGAGATGTTTTACTAAAACAATTTTTACTTGGGGTTATACAAGTCATATTTTTGAATATAAATATTCATTGGAAATATAAAAAGATTTTCTACATAATAGTATTTTGTTATAATTTTTAGACATTAAATAAATTAAATTATTTATGACATCATGATGATGCAGCGATGACATCATTATTTAACGATTTAAATAAAATGGAAAGATAATGTAAAATATAAGACCTACACATGTCCAAAACCTATCATATGGGTGTATTTCAAACCCTTATCACCTTATCATCGAAATAAATCAATATGGGACTATTAAATTCCAAAACGCATTCTAAAATAAGGTAACATTTATTTACTTTCCAAGAGTGCCCCTCCCCTCCTCTTATTAAAGGCCCCCACCTCTACCTCCATACCAACACTTCCAAAGCCTTTGGCTCGGCCAACCCCTACCCATTTTGTCTCTCCACATACATATATTACTCCTTGAAGCCTCACTTTGGTCATATGTCTTCCTAAGGAATCCTTTGAGCTCAAACCAAAGGGAGTTACCCGATTTTAAGGTAAGGTCTTCACTTGTGTTCTATTGTTTTATTTTGCTTCTCCAACCCCTTAAACTCTTTTTATTCATTTCTTTTGTAACAAAACCCGTATATTCCATATAATAGTATGTTTTTATATTAAGTATTAGAGCTACACTAACACACACCTACATCTAATGGTTAAAAAACATATTGTTTCCGTGGATGGTGAATTTCTGCCTCCCGAAACGATGATTGTTCAAGATTCTTTTACCACCTTAAAAGGTGTCCATTAAGATGACACTATATTTATATATGATATATAATATATTTATTTATTCCTTAAGCTTCTGTATTTTTCATTTATGGCCTACCTTTATGGCTTCCATTATGGGTTTACGCGATATCATCATTTTAGGAAGTGCAGACTACCGCCCCCTCAAAGTTATTTGATTCGTTAATACCATATGTGGTACGTATAGAGGATATATTTAATGATATTATATATGATAACATACTGGAATTAAAATACTATTATTTATCATTATTTTTTAATTCCATTAAATATGAAATATAAATGGAAGTAGCATTCATGCGTACGTACGGCTTACCGTCTCCATGAACGGTGCATTTCATTTCATAACTCTAAATGTTATCTAATATTATAAATGCGTGAATATACTGGATATATATGATATATATGATATCTAAATCATGAATACAATTCTGGATATAATGGATATTTTACCACATGAACAACTTTTAATTATAAAGAGTTCATTTTTTTGACTCATGTACCAAACATCGGCAAAAACGTCTAATATGAACTAACATTATTAAACAATTATTATAAAATTATAATATGTGATATGAACTGAATAATAATCTTTAAATGAGGTCCTTAAGAAATTATAAAATGACAAAATTTTATTATTCAGGAATATAATGAAACGAACAAGACAATTCGGACATGAGGTAAGGGATCCTACTCCTTTCTTTCTTTTTATGTACACTCTTTTATGTCATTCCTTTTAAAGCTCATCTTTCTTGTTATTGGGATGTTATTTTATATTAATCATACTTTAATTTTTATGTTCATATGATGAGATACCCTATTCTCTCTCATCAATCCATTTTGGAAGTTATGAGTGGCGCCTTTTGGCTACCAAAATTTCGTAAGGGATCCAACCTCTCTCGTTCTTTTCAAGTAATCTTTTTTTATGTCATTTCTTATAAGCTCATCTTTATTATGTTTGAGGATGTTATTTTATATTCCTAATGCGGTAATTTTATTTTAATATTATGAGAGACCCTATTTGATATCATAAATCCATATTTGGATGTTTTAAGTGGCGTCGTTAGGCTGCCGAGTTTTCGTAAGATATTTTTCATCTCACTTTTATTCCTGTGAGATTTATGCAACATTTGCCACAATTTCCTTTGAGTGGTGTGTGTACTAACCATTATTTTAATCATTGTGTAATATAGTTTTATTTATGAGTATTTACATTAATGTTTTGTTGTCCTTCTTTCACGGGGTGTATGTTTCGAAGGATACCCATGTCGGTAAGGGAACCTTTCACCCTCCTCTTTTTAAAAGACTTCTTTTGTTACATCTTTTAATTCACATACTACTATGTTGGGATATGTTCTTCTATATACTTATTGACATAAATTTTATGTCCATGTGATGAGATACCCTTTTTATCTCTCATCAACTCATTTTCTGAATTTTGTAGCGACGCTGTTAGGCTGTCAAATGTTTGCAAGGGAACTTCTTAACCCAAATTTGGTTCTTTGGGATAAACTTGTAATCCTTGAATATGTCGTTATATGAATATGTGTGAATAACCACTGATTGTTTTACACTTACTATCCACTTATATTTGGTGTATTCGTTTGTCACAAATAATTATGCAATTGGTTTATCCTTAATCCAAGGGTACCGTCATTGTGTGGGACTTCGTCTCAATCTCATTTCATTGAGGCATATTTTGTTTTATACAAAACATTCATTTATACGGTGTATAAACCACTTTAGTTTTTACATTTATTGAAATGTTATCTTTTTCTACAAAGCGTTTACTAAAAGAAAAAAGGGAATGTTTTTGTCATACGTATGCGGCGACAACGACTTCTCTACCGCCATGACCATTATTTGTGTTTCAGCTTCCTATATAAGCCATACCTTCTTTTTAAAAGAAAAATAAATGCCATGTTTTACTTTTCTTTTATTTTGGTATTGAAAATGGTTTTCATAATGTTTTTATATCAATGTTTTGTTTTGATATCTTTTTATTGAAAGGTGGAAATGTTATGTTTCCATTATGTATGTTTTATGTGATAAGATTATATTATGGTTCTTGGGAATTGTTATGAAGACGGGTGGTTCCTTGACTAACTAAGGGCGGGTGAGCCCGATATAGCTCTCCAATGCTTTGGGTAATGCGATGGAGTGAAACGTTAAGGTTTCTCCGAAGGGATTTAGGGAATATACTGTGGTGGGTATTCCAAACGTAACCAAGAGGGTTACTCCCTACGTAAGAATGTTATGAATGCCTCAAGTTACCTTTACGTCTTATGATTTCTATGATTTATTCATGATTTTATGAGGTATTTCATTGAGATTATGTTTTATGGGTAAAGTATGATTTCATTCTTATGTATACATGTACTCATGTTTCCTTTCCATATATTAATATCCCTTACTGAGCTTTTTATGCTCGTCCCAAGTTTTTGAAATGTGTTTCATAGGTCAAGGGAAGGGTACATGATATGATGATAGTGTCAAGGAAGTGTCAAGAAAGAATCCATGTTTTATTTTAAATATGTTTCCGTTGATGGGAAAAAATTAATACTATCTTTTCTGTAACCACTTTGTTTAAATGTGGAATGTAATTCATATTTTATGATATAATTCTCTAAAACTCTAAACCTGAAAAGATCCTCAATGTGTAATCTTGTAATAACTCATGACTAAGTAAGGTTTAAGGCTGGGGCCTTATATATTCAACTATAGTAAATTGCATTAAAAATATTTTAAATAATTAAATATAAATTAACCACATAAACACTAATAGAATGTAGGTTTTTAAGAGAAAATGTTCAAAATATTACAAGAATTTTATATCATAAATAAAAATTAATTTAATAAAATTAAACTAAATTGGATTAATTGATGTATATTTGAACTAATTAAACTTTTATAAAAATTTGGTATATTATTTATCTTTTGAAATAGGTAAAACCAGAAGGTACTTTTAAATAAAAATTCAATATTTTTCACGATTCATTAAAAATGAGTATTTTAGATTAGTGCCCAACATTCATCGTAAACTAATTTTTACATGATTTTTTTAAAAAATAATGTAATATTATATAAATAAATTTCTATAATTTTCCATGATTAGTTAAATTATAATATATAAAAAGTGTGAAAATATATATTTTTTATAAAAATATAGATTTTATATCTAAAATAATATATATAATTTTCCCTTTTTCTAGAAAACACATAAGATGAATGATAAAAAATTTATTTTTTATATTATATAAAAATATTATTAAAATAACTGAATTAATGTTATTTTTTAAAATTATTTATGTAAATTTTTTTTCGGGATAAAGGATTTTTATTAAATGTTCTCTTTTTTTAAAAGTATTTTTTAATTTCACTTTTATGTAAATATTTAGAAAAGAATTAATTTTATATTCAAGTGTAAAATAGATATTTTCAAAATTTAGTAAATTCATTTCATTCCAACCATTTCAATGATTATGTAATAAATATCATTTATTAAGACTTTAAAAATATAACATGTTTTTTTAAATTTTATGTTTTTAGTAACAAAAGATAAAATTGATGTCACAAATAATTAAAAAACCCTCAGAATTTCATCTAACAAAAGAAAATATTGGTTTTTCATATATCACTTTCCAAACATATTGTTTTGTGGATCTCATTATAATTTTTTGTGTATAAGGAAAAATATAAATGATTAGATTTATGTGGAAACATATATTTTAAAATTATTATGGTGTTACAATTTTTTATTCACTAAAAATTTAAATTAACATTACATACTGAAAGAATATATTTTAAAATTTAAATGACTATTAATTAATTTATATATCCCTCATTAATATTCATGTAATAAATATTATAATTAAAAAAATATTGTTTTATTTTTTACTATTTTGTAAATAAAACATTATAATGTATATAATCTCACCCAAATGGCCAAACAATTACCTATAAATTAATAATTTTTTATGGACGAAAAATTCGAAAAATATATTTTCCATGATTAATAGTCATTTTCTATCATTATCATTACATTTTCTTATTAACTAATTTTTCTTTTTACCATGGTAAAAAAATAAGGTCACAATTATTGATGACAAAAAAATAAATGAGAACTATTATTCCAAAATAGACCCAATGAATCAAAACATGGAATAAATTTTTCAATATTTTAAGAATGGAAGTGGAAAAAATAAATTAAAAGATATAATGGAAAATCTTGTTGAACAATTGTTTTTTAGAAAAAAGACCTTTTGAATTTGAAAATTTTTATATTAAATTCATTTATAAAATTCATTTCAATACCATAATTGGATCGTATTAAAAAAGGGAAAAAATAAATTATTTATAATAAATCAATGAAAATGATTACATGAGAAATAATTTAAAATTTAGATATCAGTTAAAAATAAATATTTTATTTATTCATTGAAAAGTTAATCATTTCAAAAAATTCTAAAAGAAATTATCCTAAGATAATTTTTATGTATTGAGTTATTTAAAAAAGTTCATTTAATTATATTAAAATTCTATAATATTCAATTAATTATTTTAAATAAATCATATATTTTTATTAAAATCCAATTTCATTATAAATAATTATTTCATCATTTCAATTGAAAAAGTGTATAATATTTTTTTAATGAATATAATTTTATACAATTATACTAATGAATATATGACAATGTTTTATATTATAATTAAAGGGGATGTTACATTAATTAGTACCTTATAATGACAATATTTGAATATTAATATTTCTATACGATGCCACAATTACCATAATACCTTGTGTTTTGCGTTAACCATACTGATGATCATAGTTTTATTTCTTAAATATCAATGTATAAAAATATCATAATTCTTAAAAAATATGGTTTTCATAATAGTATTTTATTATATAGTGTCATATTCATTTCATGGAAGAAAAATAATTATATATATATGCATATTTTAAACAATTTTTTCCCAAACCCAAACCACAAATTCAATTTCATATCAAAATAATTCTATCTTATTTTCATAATTATCATTATATCCTTTTACAATTTCATTTTATTAAGTCAGAAATATTTTATTTTGTATTAAATTGATTATTTATAATGATTTATTTTTAAATTCATAATTTTACAATTTTATAGTATTTATATATATATATATGATTTATATAATTTCAACTATTAACATTTAAAAAATTATAAATTATTTATTAAATAGATGGGATAACTACACTTTAAAAAACAATTCAATGGGAATTTTTTTTCTGAGAACTAAATGGAAAAACATATTCCTAAATTATCTTTTTAACATAATATAGTCATTTCATATATACCTTTAGTCTCTAATATTAGGATATCCCATGATTTTTTGATACTTATATTGAGTTATACTTAAAATATTAAAGAAGAGAAGTATTTATTTTTTAGAAGGAAACTTTGTTTGCCCTAATAATGGCTGAAAAAACAATATAATGATTTTTTTTAAATATTATTTAGATTTTTCATATAAAATAAATAGGTAAATGTCCATTTTTCCCATCCAATCATTTTTATATGATAAATTATGTAAAAAAATAATTTTTATCAACATTTATTGAAATGTTATCTTTTTCTACAAAGCGTTTACTAAAAGAAAAAAGGGAATGTTTTTGTCATACGTATGCAGCGACAACGACTTCTCTGCCGCCATGACCATTATTTGTGTTTCAGCTTCCTATATAAGCCATACCTTCTTTTTAAAAGAAAAATAAATGCCATGTTTTACTTTTCTTTTATTTTGGTATTGAAAATGGTTTTCATAATGTTTTTATATCAATGTTTTGTTTTGATATCTTTTTATTGAAAGGTGGAAATGTTATGTTTCCTTTATGTATGTTTTATGTGATAAGATTATATTATGGTTCTTGGGAATTGGTATGAAGACGGGTGGTTCCTTGACAAACTAAGGGCGGGTGAGCCCGATATAGCTCTCCAATGCATTGGGTAATGCGAAGGAGTGAAACGTTAAGGTTTCTCTGAAGGGATTTAGGGAATATACTGTGGTGGGTATTCCAAACGTAACCAAGAGGGTTACTCCCTACGTAAGAATGTTATGAATGCCTCAAGTTACCTTTACGTCTTATGATTTCTATGATTTATTCATGATTTTATGAGGTATGTCATTGAGATTATGTTTTATGGGTAAAGTATGATTTCATTCTTATGTATACATGTACTCATGTTTCCTTTCCATATATTTATATCCCTTACTGAGCTTTTTATACTCGTCCCAAGTTTTTGAAATGTGTTTCACAGGTCAAGAGAAGGGTACATGATATGATGATAGTGTCAAGGAAGTGTCAAGAAAGAATCCATGTTTTATTTTAAATATGTTTCCGTTGATGGGAAAAAATTAATACTATCTTTTCTGTAACCACTTTGTTTAAATGTGGAATGTAATTCATATTTTATGATATAATTCTCTAAAACTCTAAACCTGAAAAGATCCTCAATGTGTAATCTTGTAATAACTCATGACTAAGTAAGGATTAAGGCTGGGGCCTTATATATTCAACTATAGTAAATTCCATTAAAAATATTTTAAATAATTAAATATAAATTAACCACATAAACACTAATAGAATGTAGGTTTTTAAGAGAAAATGTTCAAAACATTACAAGATTTTTATATCATAAATAAAAATTAATTTAATAAAATTAAACTAAATTGGATTAATTGATGTATATTTGAACTAATTAAACTTTTATAAATATTTGGTATATTATTTATCTTTTGAAATAGGTAAAACCAGAAGGTACTTTTAAATTAAAATTCAATATTTTTCACGATTCATTAAAAATGAGTATTTTAGATTAGTGGCCAACATTCATCGTAAACTAATTTTTACATGATTTTTTTAAAAAATAATGTAATATTATATAAATTAATTTCTATAATTTTCCATGATTAGTTAAATTATAATATATAAAAAGTGTGAAAAATATATTTTTTATAAAAATATAGATTTTATATCTAAAATAATATATATAATTTTCCCTTTTTCTAGAAAACACATAAGATGAATGATAAAAAATTTATTTTTTATATTATATAAAAATATTATTAAAATAACTGAATTAATGTTATTTTTTAAAATTATTTATGTAAATTTTTTTTCAGGATAAAGGATTTTTATTAAATGTTCTCTTTTTTTTTAAACTATTTTTTAATTTCACTTTTATGTAAATATTTAGAAAAGAATTAATTTTATATTCATGTGTAAAATAGATATTTTCAAAATTTAGTAAATTCATTTCATTCCAACCATTTCAATGATTATGTAATAAATATCATTTATTAAGACTTTAAAAATATAACATGTTTTTTTTAAATTTTATGTTTTTAGTAACAGAAGATAAAATTGATGTCACAAATAATTAAAAAACCCTCATAATTTCATCTAACAAAAGAAAATATTCGTTTTTCATATATCACTTTCCAAACATATTGTTTTGTGGATCTCATTATAATTTTTTGTGTATAAGGAAAAATATAAATGATTAGATTTATGTGGAAACATATATTTTAAAATTATTATGGTGTTACAATTTTTTATTCACTAAAAATTTAAATTAACATTACATACTGAAAGAATATATTTTACAATTTAAATGACTATTAATTAATTTATATATCCCTCATTAATATTCATGTAATAAATATTATAATTAAAAAAATATTGTTTTATTTTTTACTATTTTGTAAATAAAACATTATAATGTATATAATCTCACCCAAATGGCCAAACAATTACCTATAAATTAATAATTTTTTATGGACGAAAAATTCGAACAATATATTTGCCATGATTAATAGTCATTTTCTATCATTATCATTATATTTTCTTATTAACTAATTTTTCCTTTTACCATGGTAAAAAAATAAGGTCACAATTATTGATGACAAAAAAATAAATGAGAACTATTATCCCAAAATAGACCCAATGAATCAAAACATGGAATAAATTTTTCAATATTTTAAGAATGGAAGTGGAAAAAATAAATTAAAAGATATAATGGAAAATCATGTTGAACAATTGTTTTTTAGAAAAAAGACCTTTTGAATTTGAAAATTTTTATATTAAATTCATTTATAAAATTCATTTCAATACCATAATTAGATCGTATTAAAAAAGGGAAAAAAATAAATTATTTATAATAAATCAATGAAAATGATTACATGAGAAATAATTTAAAATTTAGATATCAGTTAATAATAAATATTTTATTTATTCATTGAAAAGTCAATCATTTCAAAAAATTCTAAAAGAAATTATCCTAAGATAATTTTTATGTATTGAGTTATTTAAAAAAGTTAATTTAATCAGATTAAAATTCTATAATATTGAATTAATTATTTTAAATAAATCATATATTTTTATTAAAATCCAATTTCATTATAAATAATTATTTCATCATTTCAATTGAAAAAGTGTATAATATTTTTTTCATGAATATAATTTTATACAATTATACAAATGAATATATGAAAATGTTTTATATTATAATTAAAGGGGATGTTACATTAATTAGTTCCTTATAATGACAATATTTGAATATTAATATTTCTATATGATGCCACAATTACCATAATACCTTGTGTTTTTCGTTAACCATACTGATGATCATAGTTTTATTTCATAAATATCAATGTATAAAAATATCATAATTCTTAAAAAATCTGGTTTTCATAATAGTATTTTATTATATAGTGTCATATTCATTTCATGGAAGAAAACTAATTATATATATATGCATATTTTAAACAATTTTTTCCCAAACCCAAACCACAAATTCAATTTCATATCAAAATAATTCTATCTTATTTTCATAATTATCATTATATCCTTTTACAATTTCATTTTATTAAGTCAGAAATATTTTATTTTGTATTAAATTTATTATTTATAATGATTTATTTTTAAATTCATAATTTTACAATTTTATAGTATTTATATATATATATATGATTTATATAATTTCAACTATTAACATTTAAAAAATTATAAATTTTTTATTAAATAGATGGGATAACTACACTTTAAAAAACAATTCAATGGGAATTTTTTTCTGAGAACTAAATGGAAAAACATATTCCTAAATTATCTTTTTAACATAATATAGTCATTTCATATATACCTTTAGTCTCTAATATTAGGATATCCCATGATTTTTTGATACTTATATTGAGTTATACTTAAAATATTAAAGAAGAGAAGTATTTATTTTTTAGAAGGAAACTTTGTTTGCCCTAATAATGACTGAAAAAACAATATAATGATTTTTTTAAATATTATTTAGATTTTTCATATAAAATAAATAGGTAAATGTCCATTTTTCCCATCCAATCATTTTTATATGATAAAGTATGAAAAAAAATAATTTTTATCAACATTTACATGATTAAAAAAACATTTAGTACATTATGAATTTGTAAATATCATTATGAAAATTTTTTCATACATTATTTATGAATATATACATATATATATTGGTAATGAGATATATTTATAACACATTTTTTATTATTAATTGCTAAAATATTTACAAAATATTATATCATTAATGAAATTTTTCTATATTGATATATTTATTAAATAATTCAAAATATAAGTTCATTAATGATAAAATTTCTTATATGAATATTTGGAAAATATTTTTTATGTAGATAATGATATTACTTCATTATAATAATTAAGATTATGCTCTTACAAAGGTTATTATTTTCACATATCAAATTTAATAATTATTTAATTCAATTTTATTTCTAAAATAATAATAATTTACAGTAAGAATACATATTAATATGAATATAAAACATAACATCGCTAAAATTTTACATAAAAACACTACTGGAAAAACGGCCTATACCCACGGTTTTGGGAACCGTGGGCTGGAACGCCATCGGTATAGGTCCCCAGCCTATACCCACGGTTTTGGAAAACCGTGGGTATAGGTGTCCTGCCACCGTGTCATTGAAACATAGAGAATTTCCACGGTGTCAACGGCTTTTACCCACGGTTTCAAAACCGTGGGTATAGGTCCTAAAATAATGCAGGCGCCGAGTTTCGATCCCGCAACCTCTTCGATGCAAACACCGCGTCTAACCACTACCCTAACTTCACATATATGTATATATATATATATATATAGTTAAATATAGTTATAAAAACCGTGGGTATAGAGGGAAGAACCGTGGGTATAGGGTTCCCGCCAAAAAAAAATTCCTTCCCGCGGAAAAAAAAAATTTCCCGCGCACACAAAATTGACCTATACCCACGGTTTTTCAAAACCGTGGGTATAGGTATTTTATACCAGACCTATCCCCACGGTTTTCCCCAAAACCGTGGGGATAGACCCCCCCTATACCCACGGTTTTGGAAAACCGTGGGTATAGGTGAATTTTCATGACCTATACCCACGGTTTGCCAAAACCGTGGGGATAGAGCCCCCTATACCCACGGTTTTGGAAAACCGTGGGTATAGGTCATGAAAATTCACCTATACCCACGGTTTTCCAAAACCGTGGGTATAGGGGGGGTCTATCCCCACGGTTTTGGGGAAAACCGTGGGGATAAGTACATTTTCCAGTAGTGAAAATTTATATCATTATATATTTTCGTTATCAAATTTTTCACCGTTCTATTTCATCAAAACAAATTAATGTATATTTCCCACATTAATTTTAGGTGAATTTTTTTTATTAATTTCCCATGTTAAAACATTTTGTTTATCTTATCTTTTGTAAATAATAACTTTAAATATTTTCTGTTACTACCTAACATTATCTATCTTTTTATCGTATTCATATATATTACATAGATAATCATATTTAAATATATAAATTATACAAAAAACAATACATGAATTTTATTATTTTCCACTAAAAAATAGAGTCAAATTCATACAAAAAATATAATAATCAATATTATGAAAAAAATTAAATAAAACATAATTATGAAAAGTAACATGAAATAAAAATATATAAAGTGTCATAAAAAATATTGAATAAATAAAATCAATTTTTTTTAATAAATATGAATTAAAAATATAATAAAATTAATCACGTCAATTGAGCCATGATAATAATAGTATTCACCATAAAATTAAAGGTGGGGATATTTTATCTTGTTTTATTTTATATTAAGTAATAGTGTAAGATGTGAAATATTATAATGTTGGATAAGCACTGTGTTTTTGTCTAATACCCCATGTTCATGATAGAAGATGCTCATAATTTGGGGTGATACGTCTTATGGTAGAGAATATCATTATATAACAATGAAACTCATGTATGTTTATAGTGAGAAGTACTCTGTTGAGGAAGGTAATTATTAAGAAACAATAACCCAATAGAGATGAAATCACATGTATAAAACATCATTATTAGGATACACATGTTGAGGATTATGATTACTACTATAAAACATAGGGGATAATATGGGAGACATGATCAATGCTATGAAAATATAAATCAATATTTCAATATAATTTATTTTTCTATCTTTTATTTTATTGGAACATCAACATTACTACTAGGAGGAAAACATATATATTAATAAATTGGGGTGTGTGTAATTTCCCAAAAATTAATTAATGAAAATTCATCATGATCTATTTAAATTTATTCTTTTGGTCATATAAAACGTATGCACAAAATTAGTTTTATGTTTTGGATTTTAAAATACTAATATTAATTGGGACTGTTGCTAATATAGACATTGAATAGTGATCACATGATTAGTATAAATATAGGGCTTTAATAAATCAAATTTACTCGGACAAAGGAAGCGATGGCTACAACCATTATTCTTTCCCCTTACAGAGTCCATTTGTTAGAGCTCAGAAAAGAGGTGGCATCATAGGGATTTTTTCTTGATGAATCCCAAGATGATTTTGAAAATGTTAAGATTGAGGGGAACAACCTATGGGAGAAGTGAAATGTTATAAAGATCACCAACAGAACGATGTAATCCATGCCACCCCAAGATTTTCTAAGCATCTCACACCATACCCTTTAGTCTTATGCAGTTGTTTTAAGGTGTTATATAAAAAGACCTGAGATTTATGATTATGTACATTTCTTTTTGTATATAATAAATAATATACCTTCATTTTATTATTGTTACTTCGTATATAGTTTTTAAAACACAAATAGTATTTTTATTTTATATTTTTCTGAGAAATCTATTTTGATGAAATAATGGAATATTGAATTAAATAATATTTTAATAAAATATTATTATTATTAATATATTAAATTTTATTAAATATAAATTATACTATAATTTTATGAATGCAATTGTAATTTTTATTAAGGTTTGAAATCTGTTTTTGACAAAACCCATGGATTTTCGATAAATGTCAGTTTTTTATTTAAAATTAAAAAATCCACATATTTATAGAATTATATAGATAAAATAAACATTGTTTTTTGAATTACTGCGTCCAAATTTTCCAATGGTAATTTGTTTATAATTTTCTGAAATAGTTAAATTTTTGGGTAAAGATTAAATACCATATAAATATATATTGTGATTAATAACAACATAATGACCCAAATAGTTATGTAATAAAATACTATAAACATTATGTTCATCCAATATATGTTTTACCATTAATATAATGTGATTTTTTGTTTTTTTATTTTACAAAGCTTTAGTGGACCCTTCAAGGCTTATAAAACATTTTGTTTTTTTAAATTATTTTCCTTGAGAGTGTGACATACCTCCACATGAGAAACCCTATTATTTTAATAAGTTCATCCATTAGGCATATAAAATATTTTTTCCCACTACCCTTTGAAAAATGATGGGAAAAAACCATGGATTAGTTTTTGGTTTTTATTTGTTTAATGTGTGGTGTCCCAAACATAAATAATAATGAATTAATTCTCCATTCCCATATGAACCCACCCAATCCCCCACTTCCTCCGCATGTAAATCCATTAATGATTGACCAAAACCTACATTAATCATTCTATAATCCACCCTAGGTTCCCCAATCTATGAAGAAGTCTCTCTCAAGCCCCTACCAAGCCTTTGGGATCACACATCCAACTAAAGGATCCTCACATTCTTTATTTATGTACAAGTTTCGATATATTGTTATTGCCTTTTATATTAAATTATAAATGTTGGGGTATGATTTCTCACCTCCACCATACATCCATATTCGTGTTTTAATAATTATATATCCCATTTCTCTCTCATTAATGTCTTCCATGTATACCTGTTACCATGTAAATATTCTGTAAGTAATTTCTCTCTCCTCATTTTCATTTGACTAAATTTATCATATCGTGAGTCTAAATTACAATAAAATTTTTGGGTCATGTATCATTTTGACCCCATTACTATATATTTCACATAAATATGAGGAGACGCCAATTTATCTCTCATCAAAAAGTTTATGAATTCTTATGTCACATCATTACGCTGCCGAAATTGCACCGTGACTTTCCAAGACAAAGACATTGGGTAGTGAATACCATGCCCATTTCCCTATAAAATCAATTAAACAGTATGCACATTTTCTTATTGTTTAAAGTGTTCCATGTATTAATTCCACATTCTTTTATCGTGGAATAAAATATGATGTTTATTAAACCCATGTTTTATGATTTATGTGGCCGACTTATTCATGAAATGAAATATTTAAGAAGGGTGCACCCTAATAGCATTCCATTGAATTGGGTAAGGTATATTATCATGATACCTCATTTTAAATGGGTGTTTCCTCATGATAATTCATGCGAAACAAGGTTTTACTCATGCCTCATGTGAAAATAGGGTTTAATCATGCTCTGTGTGCAATGAGCGTTGGCTCATGCTAATTCTATTCTATGCGTTGTTGCCACAATTCCATGTTATTTTTATCATCCATTATCATGACTTTATGTCCGTGTTACCCATGAGCTACATTGTTATGCCTATTGTCATGAATGTATTATATTACTCATATTATTCCATTTTTATTCCATTATTAGGTTTTATAGATCACCCTTTTCTTATGCATGTCCCCAGGTTAACCCATGCAGTGCTAAGTACTAGGGAATGTAGTGGTCATATAAATAATTTTTTCCATAAAGTTGTTGTATTTAATTTTTTATTTTGTTATTTTATGATCTTAATACCCAATGAAACTATACTTTTCAAACTTCTATATTGTATCAAGTTAAAGTTCATGTAATAAATCATGTATAAGTGTGTAATTAAGAGTAAGGTTGTCATAGTTGGTATCAGAGGATGGGTTTGGTTATTTTTGAGATTTGGATTAGAAACCCCTAATTAAGACTTGGAGACAAGACTATGTATAATAAAAAATCCCAAAGTTTTGGTGGGTATTGAGTAAATGGATTATCAATAAAATACATTTCTATCTGGATATGGTCAGGTAGAGTCGGCAATGGAACATATGTACATTGGGGTGAAAACCCTTATAAGGAGTATCAAGCTTGACCAAGGGTATCCATGGACATGAAAATGGGCTTTGATGCACTCTTGGTTATGAAACTACCGATCTATATACTTTGGTAAATTAACAACCTTAGTATGAACCATTATTAAAAGAGTGAAAAAATAACCTATGAATATATGATAGAATGTAGATCATGAATAGTTTAGATTGAAGCCTTTAGATTCCCATGTTAAGGAAATAAATGATATCTATATGTCATCTGTTCTTCCATGGATTCCCTTTTATGTGATTAATATGTTAAGGAACTGATCTTTTTGTCTATATCAGATAACGTAGAACCAGAATAAAAAAAGTGTAAGGTATTGTTATCGTCTATAGTTCTACAAATTATTTTATATCCCAAATGTTTAGTAGAACAATCTCAAGACCACCACAAATCATGGAAGTAATGAGGTCGTTGAGTCTAGAAAATGAGGGAATCAATGCATATCACTAATATAACCCCTCCCCTCTCATAATTTGTGGATTGAACGTTCCGGGAAACCATACCAAACTCCCTATATTATAATTTGATTTAATTATTGGCATGGACTGGGTTTACCTATATAAATCTGACATAAATTGTCATGAGAGAGAAGTCATTCTCCATGTAGAGAATCAACCCTGGATTTTGTACAAGTGAAAGGAGGAAGATGAATCATCTTTAGCTCAATCATCTCAAGAGTGGATATTATTTCCCTATGAGCATGCATATCTGGATCATATGATCAAGTCTATGGAGGTAACTGTACTTGAAGACATACCTATTGTCAGGGAATTTGCTGAAGTATCTCTCGATAAATTTCATGGTCTCCCTCCTAAAAGTGATGTCGAGTTCTCAATTTATATTGTACTTGGGGAGATTCCAATATCTAGGAATATATATTGAATGGGTGTTCTTGATCATGAAAATAAAAAAAACAACCACAAGGGAATATAGATAAAGGGTTTATACGGCCTAGTGCTTTACCGTGGGGTGCACCAGTCCTCTTCGTCAAGAATAAGGATGAGTCAATTCATCTTTAAATCGATTATCACGAGCTTAACCAAATCATGATAAATAACAAGTATTTCCTCCCATGAATTTATTACTTATTCAACTAGCAGCATGGAGAACAAAACTGATCTATGGTATATTTGCGGTCGGGATATTATCATGTAATGGTGAAGAAGTAAGATATCCCCGAGACTACTTTTCATACATGATATGGGCACTATGAATACATAGTAATTCCTTTCAGACTCACCAATGCTCCAACAATCTTCGTGGACATGATGAATCGAGTCTTTTGATATTACATTAACAAATTTGTTGTAGTCTTTATAAATGATATTCTAATATAATCCTAAACCAAGGAGGATAATGAGGAGAATCTAAAAACTATACTGAAGACCATGAAAAAATATAAGATCTACTAAATGTAGTGAAAGTGTTAGTTCTGGTTGAATTACATTTCATTATTGGGATATATCATCGCAAGCAATGGGATATCTATGGACCCATCCAAGACAACTGCAATATACGGATGTCCAAGGCCAATATCGATAACGGATATCCATATATTTTTTGGGTTAGCTGGATATTATCGATGATTAGTGTGAAATGATTCACGATTGTCCAACCCACATACCAAGATAACTCAAAATTGAGTAATGTTTTCTTGGAGTGGTGAATGAGAAGAAGCTTCAAGGAGTTAAATATGAGTCTTATAACTGCACCCGTGGTCACATTATCCCCAAGTGGATAACATTTTGTGTATTTAGTGATTCTTTGTTGAAGGGCATGGGTAGTGTGTTCATGAAGAATGATAAAGTGATAACCTATGCCTCAAGACAACTGCAAATGCATGGCCAATATTATACCATGCATGATATGGTGTTGGCGGTTGTGATCTTTTCATTGAAAATTGGGTGACATTATCTATAGGTGAGAGGTGTGAGATATATATTGATCACAAGAGACTCAAATATATATTCTCATAGAATGAGTTGAACATGTAAAAATGAAGATGGTTTGAGCTAATCAATGTCTATGATTTTTCAATCCATTACCAACATTGTAAAGTGAACAAGGTGGTGGATTGTATATGTATAAAGGACCCAACATTTCTATCATTTATGATAATTGAGAAGGATACAATATTCATAGATATGATAAATATTGACATGGGAATCATAAAGAATGTAACATCATCAATAATTTCCCAAATTATTGCTCAACTATTTCTTAAGGAAAGAATAAAAGATGCTCGAAATTATGATGTGGAAATTCAGAAGAAAGATGAATATATTAGAAAATAGGCATCCTATGATTTCAATGTTAATGAAGAAGGAATTGTGAGATTTGGGAAAAGACATTGTGTTCCATAAAATCCGGAGATGTAGAATGATCTTATGGATGGGGCACATTGTTCAAATTTATCTATTCACCCAGGAAACACAATGATGTATTGAGATCTCTGAGAGAATTAATTATAGAATAATTTGATGACTGAGATCATTGAGTATACAACAAATTGATACATGTGTTAGAAAGTGAAGTGTGAGATGTAGAAGACTGAGGGGATGTTGAAACCATTGCCTATACCAGCATGAAAATGGGAGAACATCCTCATGGACTATGTCAGTGGACTTCTAAATACATATAAAGGCAACAATGTAATCTGGGTTATATTGGATCATATTACAAAGTCATTACACATTATTGAAATTCGAGATGGTTTCTCATTGGATCAAATGGAAGGGATATACATCAGGGAAGTGGTAAGGCTACATGGAGTACCACTATCTATTGTATCTGATCGAGATCCAAGATTCACCTCTATGTTTTGGAAGTGTCTCTAACATGCTCCAGATATTGAACTAAACATGAGTATGGCCCATCATCCTCAAACTGATGTCCAATCTATGAAAACTATTTAAACACCGGACGATATGTTAATTTCATGTTAAATAGAATTTAAAAGTTGTTGGGATCAACAGGTTTTTGTGGTTTAATTATCCTATAATAATAGTTTCCAATCAAGAATCTAAATGGAACCTTATGAATCCCTATATGGGAAGATATGCAAAACACCGACATGTAGGGATGAAGTCTGTGCGATAAAGCTTCTAGGACCAGAAATGGTAGAATAAATGGCCGAGAAGGTGAAAACCATTCAGCAGCACATTCAGGCAGCCTAGAGTCGACAAAAGTGTTATGTAGATAACCATTGATGAGACCTCGAGTTCAAAATTTGAGACACAGTCTTTCTACGCATGTATCCAAGGAATAATGTCATATGGTTTGTAAAGAAAGGGATGTTATGTCCTAGGTACATTGGCCCCTTTGATATTCTTGATCGTGTTGGGGTTGTGGCCTATCGACTAGCTCTTCCATATACTATTGACCAAGTACATGATATCTATCATGTATCCTTATTAAAGAAATACATACCAGGCCATTCAAATGTACTCTCATGGAAGATATTACAGCTGGAGGATGATCATTCACGCTGTTTCGCTACGGAAATTGCACTACAATATTCCATGCCAAAGTAATTGTTTAGTGAATACCATGCCCATTTCTCTATCACGAGTATTCACCATTATTCCCAATTACATATTGTTTAAATAGATTCATGTATGAATTCCACACTTGATTATCATATAATAAAATATGATGTCTAATGAATCCATTTTTTATTATCCATGTGGCACACTTATGCTTGAAATGAAATGTTTAAGAAGAAGGCGCCCTAATAGCGCTCCAATGCATTATATAATGTATAGTATCATGATACATCATATAAAATGGGTAGTGACTCATGATAACTCATGTTCAATAAGTGTTTACTCGTGATTCATGTGCAATGAGGGTTTTCTCATTCTCAATTTGCAATAATCCTTGGCAGATGCTAATTCCATGTTAAGTGTTGTTTCCACATTTCCATGTTATAATTATCATTATGTATCATGTATTTATGTACATGTTTCTATTTTTATCCACTAATATTCATATTTTCTAATATGTAATGCATTCGTCGTGTTATTTCAAGATTATTCCCTTACTGGGGATTATAGCTCACCCTTTTCTTATGCATTTCCTCAGGTTATCCCATTAAAAGCTATGTACGAGGGAACGTAGTGGTCATGTAAATAATGTTTCCAATAAATATGTTTTATTTAATGTTTTAAGTTGTAAAATAATGATCATAATCCCAAATACAGTGGACCTCTCAATATTTTATGTTGTATCAAGTGAAATTTAATGTTATAAATCATGCTTAAGTGTGTAATAAAGAGAAGTATTATCATAGAGTATTTCTAGTGAATCCATCTAATATGATATTTAGTGGTGCAGTATGATTTTTGAGATCAAAATTGATTGATATAGTGTATTAGGGTATTAAATTTCAATGAACTAATAAAAAAGATATTGAAGGCTGATTTTGGAAGTATCAGAAATTTTTTAATTCTTTTTATAGACGACATGCTTATATTGAGAGGTGACAAAGAGGGATACTGAATACGTGGGAATATATAGAGAATTGTTTTTTTAGTAGGACAAAGAAAAAACTGAGGATTAACACCTCATGATTTGGAGTGAGAATATAGGAAACAAGCATCTGGAAAGATGATATTATTAATTCTATTTAACTTGAAATATTGGACCATGTACATACTGATTAATAGAAATGTGTAAATTAATAGTAGTGGTAAATTGATTTTTTATTTCACTCGGGATGTGTGACATAGAGGAGAAGATGATAGGTCGTTTGTGTTTATCTAGTTTTTCAGCCAAATTAATTTCCCTAACTTGGACTAGTATAGTAGGGAAGTACGGGTTCAGCCCATAGGGAAACGATGTTGGAATTTTATGTTTCATGAATTGAAGTCACATGGTGAAGATGCTAAATTTAAATATGTTTTTGTTGGTTCATGATTTGGATATTAAAATATGAATTTTTAGTAGATTTTTCCTAATTCACTACCTATTACTTAAAACTAAAGATTTCTTAAAACCAAATTTTTTATGAATAATAATGAGAATGTGCTGGGGATGGGAATTCATGTGGGACACTAAAATGTTTTTCCTTATTATGTTGTATTGTTTATAATAACCCAAATTTTTGGGTTTTATATGTGTCGAAACTCCCTTGGTCTGGTAAGTTCAGATCAAGTCGGTAGAAATCAATTCCTTGGTCTGACGATTGATTTCTACTGACTTTTAAGTTATGAACTACCCTCTAGAAATGACAAGGATATGAAATGGTCATAGATATTCTCGCCGTAATACTCCCAAAGATTCATGGAATGTTTATTCTTGATCCAACATAGATGTATCTAGTGAAATAGAATATAGAATTAATGCGAGAATTAGATGAGAGAGTATGAACAAATATAATTAATTAAGAAAATGGTTCTATTGAACCCGAATTTCTCCCAACCCCAACATAAGGGAAGGGTTTACCTACTCATTAATGAAAGATTCAGAGCATTACTACAATGCATCAAAGAGTTCATTACAATAGAACTGAAAAATAGTTAGAAGCACAAAACATACACGAACCAAAACCAGTTGCCCAGCCAAAAAAAAATCTCCCTCTCTACTCTTCTACGTTACTCACCCCCTTCTCTTCTCATTACTCCCCAGGGTCTCCCATGTCAAAAAAGGGCTTTTCCAGTTTCCCAAAAGCAAGTATCAAAGGGAATACTAAGTCAAGGAGTTTTTGGAAAGTGGAAAAGAAAAAGTAAGGAAGCTATAGTGGCACACATGGTTTAGGATCACGGTTTGGTAAACAGTACGCCAACCGTGCGAGAGCTTCTTTATCAAAACCTTTAGCCACACTGTTTGGGAGCATGGTTTGTTAAACTATGCGTCAACTGTGCCATAGCTACTATCGATAATTTGTTGAACCACATGGTTTTTCTCTACAGGGCCTGTACGGTTTGGTAAACCGTGTGATAACCGTGCGGACATTTCTGTAAGGGGAATCTCCTCCCACACAGTTTTCACATGGTTTGTTAAAACCATACGGTAGTCGTGCATGAAATTTTGGCCTTTAAAATCCCATTGTTCTCTATACTTCACGTCAATTGGTTGATCCGAAAATCTCCCATCCAGCATCATCCGGGGAAAGGGTCCTTATGCCTCCAATTACCTTCTGAATCTCTAAACATCAAATAATCCATGGTTTATCCTTTAATGACCAAATAACCTATCAATATACATTATCAATTTGAAAATCACAAAGAAACCATCTCCAAACCCAATTTATTGATGTTAAACCTGGTAGAAATTCCTTATGCACAGTCGTGCATAAAACTCAACCACACATGATCTGTTGTTTGTCCTCAAACAAAAGCATAGGCAGTCATGACCAGGATGTCACTAAAATGACAGGTATAAATTATAAGGACCCAGCCTTAAATCATTACTTAATATTGAATTAAATGAATAATTCACATAGAAGATCTTTTCAGGTTTACAGTTTTATAGAATTAGGATATAACTATTACATCTCAAAAGATCACAAAGTAGACACTTCTACTATGTTTCCATAAAATAAAATCTCTATAAAAGAAACATGTATAGTTCCATGTTTTAGATAGCATGTCTTTCCGAGATCCCATCCTTGACCCTATTCATCATTAAGTCCTGTGGAAAACATTTCAAAAACTTGGGATGAGCATAAAAAGCCAATTAAAGGATTCATAGAGAAGGAAAACGGTTGGATTTTTTAAAAAACCAGAAATCCATGAATACTTTATCAATGTAATACTTTTCACCTTTATGAAGTAGAAAATACTCTTCACTAAATAAAATATCATTAATTACCATTTTGTTACCAAAATATTACCATAAAACCCATATAATGATGACATAACTTATAAAGGTAACATGGGACATAAACATACTTAAATGGAATAACCATACGGTCGACTTCCACACATATCACTACATGTAATAACCATACGTCCAACTTCCATACCCAATTCATAGGAGGTTATAACACAACCACCCATCCTTGTATTAATGACACCACCCGTTATTTGGTTTATCACGTAACCACCTGTCAAATGTCCAATTACCATTATAAAATCATAACACATAAAATAATTATAAAGGAAAGAAAACATTTCCACATTTCAATCACAATATTTCACTTAAATATATTAACATATAAAATCCATTATCAAAACCATTTCCAATAACAAAATACATAAGCTTATATGGTATTTATTTACTTTTAAAAATATTACGTCTTGTTGAGAAATCCAAATATCAAATAATACTCGCGGCAGCAGAAAGGTCGTTGTAACCAAGTACGTTAAAAAGAAACATAATTTTTAGTCATTTAGTAAAACTCTTCATATATAAAAGATTCCTTTTGAATAAAATTAGAAGTCAAAGGTGTTTTATACAACATATAAAATAATGTCATTTATTAGAACAATATATGCCTCAATGAACGGAGATTGAGACGAAGTCCCTTATAAAGATGGTATCCTTTGATTAAGGATAACTCAATTACATAATTATGTGTGACAAAAGAATACACAAAATATAAGTGGTTATTATGTTTAAAAAAATCAGAGGAAATTAACATATATTCATCGAATGAAATATTCAAGGAGTACAAGTTAAACCCAAAGAATCAAAATTGGGTTAAGAAGTTCCCTTGCAAAAATTTGACAGCCTAATGTCATAACTTCAAAATTCATAAAATGAGTTGATCAGAGATAAAATGGGTATCTCTAAACATTTGCATTAAAATTATAGCCATTGGATATATGAGAACATATCCCAAAATAAGAAGATATAAATTAAAAGACATACAAAAACATTTCTTTTTAATGAAGAGGAGGGTGAAAGGTCCCCTTACCGATTTGGGTAACATTCAAAACGTACACCCCATGGAAGAAGCGTCATAAAATGAAGATGTAAAAACCCATAAATGAAATAATATTACACAAAGAGTATAATAGTGTTAGTACATACACCATTCAAATGAAATGGGGGAAAATATAGCATAAATCTCACAGGAATAAAAGTGAGATTAAAAACCCCTTACGAAAACTCAGCAGCCTAACAACGCCACATAAAACATTCAAAAATAGATTTATGAGATCAAATAGGGTCACTAATTATATGAAAATAAAAATTACAGTATGAGGAATATAAAAGATCATCCCCAAACATAAGAAATATGAGCTTAAAATAAAAGACATAAAGGAGAGTACTTAAAATGAAATAGGGAGGTAGGATCCCTTACCTCAAGTCCGAATTGTCTTATTTGTTTCTTTATATTCTTGAATAATAAACATTGGTCAATTTATAATTTCTTACAGACCTCTGTTAAATAAAATTATTCATTACATATCACATATTATTATGTTATAATAATTGGTTAATAATGTGAGTTCATATCAGACGTTTCTGTTGATGTTCGGTACATGAGTCAAAATTGAACTTCTTGCAAAAGATTTTTCCATGTAGTTATAAGTACATCATCTCCAAAATATTATTAATGATTTAAATATCATATATATTCATTACATATTCATTTTATACTATTCCATAACATTTGGAGATAAAATAAATGAAATTCACCATTCATGGAGACGGTAGGCCGTACGTACGCATTAACGCTACATTCATTTCTTTTTCATATTAATGGAATTAAAAATAAATGTGAGATATATATATTATAATTCCAGTTTAATATATATATTATATAGGTCAAATATGTTCATTAATTTCATTTTTTATACATTCCATGTATTTCAGCAACGAGTCACATCACTTGAGGGGGCGGAAGTCCACACATCCTTGTATGAACTTGTCGCATTTGAAAAACATGCAAAGCTAAAAGGTATGTTTTAAATATAAAATACAGAATCATATAGAAAACATAAATACCATTTATATCATATATAAAATACAATGACATCATAATGGCCACCATGAATGGTGTTAAGAGAAGATTGAACAATCATCATTTCGTGAGGCAGTAATTCTTCATCCATAGAAACAGTATGTTCTTTAACCATTAGAAGGAGGTGTGTGAATGTGTATCTCGAATAATTCTCATAAAAACATCCTAGTATATTGAAGATACTGTTATTGTAACCAAATAAATGAATAAAAAGAGTTTAGGGGGTTGGATAAGCAAAATAAAACAAAATAACATTATGGAAGACTTTACCTTTAAATCGGGTAACTCCTCTTGGTTTGAACCAAAAGGGTTTCATGATGATATTTCTGCCAAAGGGAAGGATTCTAGGATGGATATAAAGATTTTTAGAGATAAAATGATCAGATTTTGGCCGAGCGAATGGCTTGAGAGGTGTGGGTAAGGAGGTAGAGGTGTGGGCCTCTTATAAGAGGGAGGTGGGGAACTCTTGGAAAGTCATGAAATGTCTCTTTATTTTAAAATGATTTTCGAATTTTAAATGTCCAAAAAAGATATAATTAGATAATAAGGTGATAAGGGCTCTACGTCCACCCATCCAATAGGTTTTTGGCAAGTGTATGTCTTAGATTTTAAATTATCTCTTCATTTAATTTAAATCGTTCAATATTGAGGTAATCGCTGCATCATCATGGTGTCAAAAATAAATAAATTTATATAATCTCTAAAAATTATAAAAAATAATATGATGTAGGAAATATTTTTTTATTTCCAATGAATATTTATAGTCAAAATTATGACTTGTATAACCCCATGTAAAAATTGTTTTAGTAAAACAATACATGTTTGTGAGATTTTTATTTTAACTTTAAATAAAAAGTTATTAATTTCATTTTCTTACCCAAGTGGTTCCATGGGGTCCCAAGTTGAAAAATGGATTGTATTGGTCTGCCATGATTCATACAATAGGGTTATGACAAGTTTCATGGTCATATCATATTATTATAACATTATATTTACCTTAAATTACACTAATTACCTTTTATCGCGATTAATAAAACTTAAAAGTAATTTTTCACCAAAAAAATATTTTCATCCCATTGAACCACATTTTACATACTAATGACAACCATGTGTGTCAGATTTTTTAAAATAAAATCACAGAGGTGGTAAATTTTCTTTTAAACGAAAATTCAGTTTTTTTAACTACCACTTAGTGGTTTCACAATTCATCAAAAATTGATGGTTTTCAGAAAAATACCAAAAATTCACCCTAAGCTATATTTGATATTACGAATTCAAAAATGATTTCTATTTTACAAAATTACAAATATATATGTCACATTAATCAATTTAATAATTAATTCTTATTGTTAAAACAAATAGCGTGTTTTTAAGAAACAAAATATACCAAAAGATTGACACTAGTTTAGGTCCAAATTCAAAGTGAAATTAATTCCAATGACCACCATTGGATTAAATTATAAAAACATATTCTAACTAAATTTTAAACCTTATTAAAAATATAATCTATCCATATAAATAAATCTGATTAAAAGGGGTTTTGAATTAAAATACAACATTTTCACTAAAATTGATCTTTATTGGAAAAAATAACAAAAAATTACACAAAGTAAATTTTGATATCTAGATTCTAAAGAAGGATTTTATTTCGTCCAATATAACATATAAAATTGTCAAAAAGTGGATTTAAAAATGGTTCTTCAACAAAAGGTGGTTAATCGGCCATTTAAAAAATATTATAATATTTACGCTTAAAATTGGATTCATTCACATTTTAAGCCTCTATAATTTATTAGATAAAAGTAAAAATACTTTACAAATATATAAAATCATTTTTTAGTTAGTTATATTAATTCCCGCAATTACAATGTCTAGTCGTTAACTACCATTTAAAATAATATTATTTTATTATTAGTGTGCAAAATAAGATTTCAATGGAACTCGTTGTTGCGTATTGGGTACGCCATCGAGCATAGAGTTCCCTTTAAAGTAATATTAATATTTTATTCACAAATATTAATAAATATAAAAATTAATATTATTTATTTAACTAGGATGTTAAATCCTTCCCCCCTTTTGGGAATTGAGTCCTCAGAATTTTAAAATTGGGATTGGAAATATCATTGAAAGTCCCACATCAGAAAAAGCGTCACTAAAAATATCACATAAAAAGAAATTAAGAGAATTAAAAAGGTCAAAAGAGACAAATGATACTTTGATTCTATGAAAACATGGATATGGAGGATAAAAAAACCATCAAGGTCTGATGGAGAGTTATTGAAAATAGGATTAGGAGAAGTTTAACCACCCAAAAGTCACAAACTTATGATGGGTTAAACGGTATTTGATTCCCTCATAGGAAAATTTGACAGACATCATTTTTATTTTAAGTTTCTTTTCATTGAAGAATTTATTTATGATCTTAACTAAATCATAATGAAAAAAACGTACATGTAATGTATAATTTCATCTTTTACTAGATTTTTAACAGAAACCCATATTTCCCCCGAAATATGAGTATTTGGGAAAAGTTGATTGCGTTAAGAGTGATAAAATCTACTTCAAGAGAATCACATAATCCACAAAAGATAAACTATATATATCCCATGTCTTTAGAACATAATAAAAACCAAAATGGTTAGTACATTATTAGATAATCCCCAAAAAGGATGATCTTCTAAAAAAAGAAAAAACTACTCTTAATCTCCAAAATTTGTCCAACAAAACCAAAAGTTCATCAAAGACTATTCAATAAACAGCTATCCATAAAATTCTTCATTGTAATAAAAACTAAGATTGAAACCCAAATCATTGAAGGATTTGATCACATAGTCTTCCATGTTAAATCTTAGCATTTATCTCCAAATAACATCAATTTCCCTTAAATACTCATATTGAAAAGCAATTAACCTAATCCCGTATTCTCAATGATAGGTTAATCATTTTCATAAATAAACCAAATTGTCATATGTCCACAATAAAAACCTAGATTCTTCCAAAATAAAATTACACTGTTTCTCCTCAATTGAAATCCCAAAGTATTCTATTTTCTATAGGAATATATTTTTTCCACGAAAGAGAGAGAATATTCCAAAATAACCTTTATCACTCAGTCACCAAATCATTTTCATGTGCTAAGGATTTCCATTTAATAAAACATAATTTCCCAAAATCAACTTATTCTTGATCCATAATATCATTTAACAAAAAAGTATAAGTCAAACTAATGAGGGAATTCTACATAGACTAGTGGTAGGCCATGCGACCTTGTCACCATTCGGTTGTGGGTTTGATTAATGTGGCCTTGCCAGAGGCGACAAGTTGTCACCCATCTTACGGGTTGTCATTTTTATATATCTCAAAAATAACCCTAACATTTTTTAACCTCAATGGTTTCCTTATACCTATCATTTTCATCCAAATTCATTATGATCTCAACATCTTAATTCTTGATGTCTTATTTCACCATCACAAGATAAAATAAAATGATCCCCAAGAAGAATAACATTATACCTTGATCATGGTGTCCATTTGGTTTCATCGTCATCTTGTTCATGTAGGTAGAAGGTCCATGAATCACAGAAATTTCTTATAGATCCTTCAAAATCATTTGCTTCCTCCATCCAAATACAACTTGTACAACATGGGTTATATGTGTGTTCACAAATAAAACATTTGTAAAATAGTCATGTATAACATATAATTTCAAAATATCTAATAAGACATGATTTCTATAAAATAGTCTGACCGAATTTGAGTTTAAACTTTCAATTAATGGTCCTTTTAAAATACCATAGGTATGTGCTAAGAGACTATATTTTAATAGAAAATATAAATAGGTTGCACAAGGGTCTCCTTCTTCAACATCTTCTTTAATATCATAAAATTCTATAAAATCTTGTGATAAGGTAAAATATTTGAAAATTCCTTGATAATACCAATATTTCTTGAAAATATGAGAATATTGTAAAATTATGATTTTTCTAAATACAACCCATGATCCACAGTGGTAACGAGTTAGTGGAGGTGTTTTATATCTCAAACTGCTTATTCCAAGTGAGTTTTATGCTATAAAATGTTTCACAATCATCCAAACAAGACATTGAAGTAATTATTAAAATCAAGTCATTAGGAAGAGATAAGAATGTCGTTTGAGATCCTCCTCCTTCCATTTCCTTGATTTGAAAATGTTATAATACAAGGATTTTAATAAGATAATAAAGATAGGGACTAATCATGTGTTTAACGAAAACACTTAATCCCTAATGTTGTCTAAACCGACCTTTGATAACAACTATGAGGAAACAGCCTTAAAACATTACTTAATCATGAATTAAATGAATAATTCACATAGAGGATCTTTTCAGGTTTAGAGTTTTATAGAATTTGGACATAACTTTTACATCTCAAAAGATCACAAAGTAGACACTTCTACTAAGATTCCATAATATAAATACTCTTGAAAATAAACATGTCTAGATCCATGTTTTAGATAGCATGTCTTTCCTTGATCCAATCCTTGACCATATTCATTTTAAGTCTTGTGGAAAACATTTCAAAAACATGGGATGAGAATAAAAAGACCAGTAAAGGATACATAATGAAGGAAAACTGTTAGTTTTTCAAAAAAAAAGTAAACCATGAATACTTTATCAAATTAGTACTTTTTTACCTTTATGAAGTAGAAAATACTCTTCACTGAATGAAAGATCATTACATACCCTTTTGTAACCAAAATATTAACATAAAAACCATATAAAGAACACATAACATATAATGGTAACTTGGGACATAAACATACTTAAATGGAATAACCATACAGTCGACTTCATCACATATCACTATATGGAATAGCCATATGGAAAACTTCGATACCCAATGCATTGGAGGGTATAATGAAACCACCTGTCCTGGCATTCACGGCACCACCCATAATTTGGTTTATTATGTAACCACCCGTCAAATGTCAAAGTACCATTATTAAATCATAACACATAAAACAATTATAAAGGAAATAAAACATTTCCATATTTCAATCACAATATATCACATATATATATTGATATAACAAATCCATTATCAATACCATTTTCAATATCAAAATACATAAACGAGTGTATGGTATTTATTTACTTTTAAAAACATTACATATTGGTGAGGAAGCCAAGGATCAAATAATACTCGCGGCGGTAGAAAGGCCACTGTCAACACATACGTTAAAAAGAAACATACTTTTTTTTGTTTAGTAAAACGTTTCGTATAGAAAATATTCCTTTTAAAAAACAGTATAAATCAAATTTGATTTGTGAAACGTATAAAAGAAAGTCTTGTAATAGAACAAAATATGCCTCAATGAAAGGATATTGAGACGAAGTCCCTTATAAAGATGGTATCCTTTGATTAAGGATAAATCAATTACATAATTATGTGTGGAAAAAGAATACATCGAATATAAGTTGATATTAAGTGTAAAATAATCAGAGGTCATTCACACATATTCATAGAACGACATATTTAGGGTGTACATGATTAACCCAAAGAATCAAAATAGGGTTAAGATGTTCCCTTGCAAAAATTTGACATCCTAACGGCGTCACTTCAAAATTCAGAAAATGAGTTGATGAGAAATAAAAAAGGTATATCATCACTTGTACATTAAATTTATAGTAATAATGATATATGAGAAATTATCTCAACAGAATAATATGTATATTAAAATACATACAAAAAGAAGTCTCTTTAAAGAAGAGGAGGGTGAAATGTTCCCTTACCGTTTTGGGTATCTTTCGAAACGTAAACCCAATGAAGGAAGGGTCATACAATGAATATGTAAATGCCCATAAATGAAATTATATTACAAAAAGAGTATAATAATGTCAGTACATACACCATTCAAAGGAAATGGTGACAAATTTAGCATAAATCTCACGGGAATAAAAGTGAGATGAAAAATCCCTTACGAATACTGGGTAGCCTAACTACGCCACTTAAAAATTCCAAAAATGGATTTATAAGAGAAAATTGGGTATCAAATAAGAATAACAAAAAAATTACAGTATGATGAATATGAAATAACATCCCCAAACATAAGAATGATGATATTAAAAGAAATTCCATAAAAGAGAGTACTTAAAAAGAAAGAGAGATGTAGGATCCCTTACCTCATGTCTGACTTGTCTTGTTTGTTTCATTATATTCCTAAATAATAAACTTTATTAAATTTATAATTTCTTAAGGACCTAATTTAATGATAATTATTCCATTCATATCACATATTATAAGGTTATAATAATTGGTTAATAATGTGAGTTCATATCAGACGTTTTTTTGATGTTAGGTACATGAGTCAAAATTTAACATGTAAAAAAGGAATTTTCCAGGTTGTTATAAGTACATAATCTCCATAAAAATATTAATGATTTAAATATCATATATATACATTACATATTCATTTTATACTATTCCATAACATTTGGAGATAAAAATAAATGAAATTCACCGTTCATTGAGACGGTAGGCCGTACGTACGCTTGAATGCTACTTTCATTTCTTTTTCTTATTAATGGAATTAAAAATAAATGAGAGATATATATATAATAATTACAGTATAATATATATGTTATATAGGTCACATATGTTCATTAATTTCATTCTTTATACATTCCATGTATTGCATGAACGAGTCACATCACTGGAGGGGGTGGTAGTCCACACTTCCTCGTATGAAATTATCGCATTTGCACAACATGAAAAGAATAATGGAATGATTTAAATATAAAATACACAAGCATATAGAAAAAATAAATACAATATATATCATATATAAAATAAAGTGACATCATAATGGCCACCATGAAAGGTGTTAAGAGAAGATTGAACAATCATCATTTCATGAGGAAGTAATTCACCATCCATAGAAACAATATGTTCTTTAACCATTAGACGGATGTGTGTGTAAGTGTAGCTCGAATCATTCTCATAAAAAAATCCTAGTATATTGAATATACTGGTGTTGTTACAAAAGAAATTAATAAAAAGTTTTTAGGGGGTTGGAGAAGAAAAATAAAACAAATGAACATTAGGGAAGACATTACCTTTAAATCGGGTAACTCCTCTTGGCTGGAACCAATAGGGTTTCATGAATAACTTTCTGCCTAAGGGGAGGATTCTAGGATGAAGAGAGGGACGTGGAAAGATAAAATTATCAGATTTTGGCTGAGCCAATGGCTTGAGAGGTTTGGGTAAGGAGGTAGAGGAGGGGTCCTTTTATAATAGGGAGGAGAGGTACTCTTGGAAAGTCTTGAAATGTCACATTATTTTAAAATGATAATCGGATTTTAAAGGTCCCAAAAAGGAATATTTTGAGTATAAGGTGGTAAGGATTAGAAATCACCCCATCCAATAGGTTTTTGACAAGGTTATTTCTTAGATTTTACATTATCTTTTCATTTTATTTAAATCATTCATTAATTAGGTAATCGTTGCATCATCATGGTGTCATAAATTAATTTATTTATATAATGTCTAAAAATCATAAAAAATATACTATGATGTAGGAACTATTTTCATATTTACAATAAATATTTATAGTAAAATATAGGACTTGTATAACCCCATGGAAAATTTTTCTTAGTCAAACAATAAATGTTCATGACATTTTTAATATAACATTAAATAAAAAGTTATTAATGTCATTTTCTTACCCAAGTGGCTCCATTGGGTCCCCATGTTGAGAAATGGAATGTTTTGGTCAGACTTGATTCATCAATAGGGTTACGACATGTGTCAAGGTCATTTCATATTATTATAACATTATCTTTACCTTAAATTACACTAATTACCTTTAATCGCGATTAATAAAACCTAAATGTTACTATTCACCAAAAAACTATTTTCATCCAATTGAACAAAATTTTACATCGTAATGACAAAAATGTATGTTATATTTTTGAAATTCAAATAACAGAGGTGGTAAAATTTCATTTAAATGAAAAATCTGTTTTTTTAACTACCACTTAGTGGTTTCACTATTCCTCAAAACATGAAGTTTTTCATAAAAATACCAAAAATTCACCCTAAGATATATTTGATATTCCAAACTCAAAAATGATGTCTATTTTTAAAAATTCAAAACATATAAGTCGACTTAATCAATTTAATAATTAATTCCCGTTGTCAAAATAAATAGCTTGTTTTTAAGAAACAAAATATATCAAAATATTGACACTAGTTTAAGTCCAATTTCAAAGTGAAATTAATTCCAATGACCACCGTTGTATTAAATGGTAAAAATATATTCTAACTACACATTAAAACCAATTAAAAAGATAATATATTCATATAAATAAATCATATTAAAATGTTGTTTTGAATTAAATTACATCATTTTCAATAAAAACGATCTTTATTGGAAAAAATTAAAAAAAAATTACACAAAGTATATTTTGATGTCCTGATTATAAAGAAGGATTTTATTTGGTCCAATATAACATATGAAATTGTCAAAATTTGGATTTATAAAGGGTTCTTCCTCAAAAGGTAGTTAGTCGACCTTTTAAAGTATATTAGAATATTTACGCTTAAAATTGGATTCATCCTCATTATAAGCCTCTAACAATTATTGGATAAAAGTAAAAATATTTTATAAACATATATAATCATTTTTTAGTTAGATCAGTTCATTCCCGCCATTACAATGGCTAGGAGTTAACTACCATTTAAAATAATATTATTTTATTATTAGAGAGAAACATATAATTTCAAAGTAAATTGTTGTTGCGTATTGAGTATGCCATTGAGCATAGTGTTCTCTTTAAAGTAATATTAATATTTTATTCACAAATATTAATAAATATGAAAAATTAATATTATTTATTTACCTAGGATGTTACATCCTTCCCACCATTTGGACATTGCGTCCTCACAATTTTGTAATTGGGATTGGAAACTTCATTGAAAGTCTCGCATCGGAAAAGAGTCAGTAAAACTATCACTTAAAAAGAAACAAAGAGAAGAACAAATGTCACCGGAGACAATAGATAAATTGATTCCATGAAAACATGGATTTTTAGGAGAAAACAAATCATCAAGGTCATATGAAGAGTGATTGAATACATGATCAGGAGAAGTTTAACCACCCGAAATTCACAAAATTGTAATGGGTTAAATGGTATTTGATCCCCCCACAGGAAAAGTTAACAGACAACGATTTTGTTTAAAGTTTCATTTAATTGAAGGATTTATTTATGGGATTAACTAAAACATAAGGAAACATACTTACTTGTCATGTAGACTTTCATCTTTTAATAGATTTTTAACACAAACCAATATTTCCCCCAAAATATGAGTATTTAGGAAGACTTATTCTCATTAAGAGTGATAAAATCTACTTCGAGAGAATCACATAATCCACAAAAGATGAACTATATATTTAATATTTCATTAGACCTTAATAAAAACCAAAATGGTTAGTAAAACATTGGATTACCCCCAACAAGGATAATCTTTTACAAAAAGAAAAACTACTCTTATTCTCCAAAATTTGTCCTACAAAACCAAAAGTTCATCAAAGACCATTAAATAAAGAGTTATCCATAAAATTCTACAAAGAAATCAAAACTAAGATTGAAAATCAAATCTTTGAAAGATTTTATCACATCATCTTCCAAGTTAAATCTAAGCATTTATCTCCAAATAACATTTGTTTCCCTTAAAGTCTCGTATTGAAATGTAATTAACCATATCCCATATTCTCTATGATAGGTTAATCATTTTCATAAATAAACCAAATCGTCATATGTCCACAATAAAAACATATATTCTTCCATAATAAAATTCCACCATTTCTCCTCAATTGAAATCCCAATGTATTCTATTTTCTACAGTATTATATTATTTCCATGAAAGAGAGAACATCTTCAAAAATAACCTTTATCACTCTGTCACCAAATCATTTTCCTATTCTAAGGATATCCATTTAATAAAACAAAATTTCCCAAAATAAACGTATTCGTGATCCATAAAACCATTTAACGAAAAGTTATAAGTCATACTAACCAGGTTATTCACATTGAATACTGGTAGGCCATGCGCCCTTGTCTCCCTTCGGTTGTGGATTTGATTCATGTGGCCTTGCCGGACTCGACGGGTTGTCACCCTTCTTACGGGTTGTCCTTTTTATAAATCTCAAAAATAACTCTAACATTTTTTAACCTCAACGGTTTCCTCATACCTATAATTTTCATCCAAATTCAGTATGATCTCAACATCATAATTATTGAAGTCCTATTTCACTATCACAAGACAAAATAAAACGATCCCCAAAAAGAAGAACAACATACCTTGATCATGTTGTCCATTTTGTTTTATTGTCATCTTGTTCACATAGGTAGAAGGTCCATGCATCACAAAAATGAATTGGTGATCCTTGAAAATCATTTTCTTCATCCATCCAAATACACCTTGTAAAACATGGGTCATATGGGTTTTCAAAGAAAAACAATTTTGAAAAATAGTCTTGTATAACATAAAATTTCAAAACTTTTGATAAGACATGATTTCTGTAAAATAGTATGACCAAATTTGAGTTAATACTTTCAATTAATGGTCCTTTTAAAATACCATAGGTATGTGTTGATAGACTATATTTTAAAATCAAATATTAATAGGTTGCACAAGGGTCTCCTTCTTCAGCACCTTCTTCAAAATCTTAATATGCTTCAAAATTTTGTGATAAGGTAAAATATTTGAAAATTCATTGATAATACCTACCTTTCTTGAAAATATGAGAATATTGTGAAAATAGGTTTTTGATAAATACAACCCATTATCCAATATGGTAACGAGTTATAGTGGAGGTGTTTGATAACTCAAATAGTTACTTGCAAGTGATTTGTATGCTAGAAAAAGTTTCACAATCATCCGAAAATGACTTTGCAATAATTATTTAAAGCAAGTCATCAGGAAGAGATAATAATGTCATTTGAGATCCTCCTTCTTCCATTTCCTTGATCTAAAAATGTTATCATACATGGATTTATCTGAGATAATAAACGTAGGGACTAATCATGTGTTTAACGAAAACTCATAATCCCTAAAGTTGTCCAAACCGACCATTGATACCAACTTTAAGGACCCAGCCTTAAAACATTACTTAATCATGAATTAAATGAGTAATTCACATAGAGGATCTTTTCAGGTTTAGTGTTTTATATAACTAGGACATAACTATTACATCTCAAAAGATCACAAATTAAACACTTCTACTATGTTTCCATAAAATAAAAACTCTTGAAAAGAAACATGTCTAGTTCCATATTTTAGACAGCATGTCATTACTTGATCCCATCCTTGACCCTATTCATCTTTATTTCATTTGGAAAACATTTCAAAAACATGGGATGAGCATAAAAAGCTCAGTAAAGAATAAATAAAAAAGGAAAACTGTTAGTTTTTCAAAACAACAAGTAAACCATGAATACTTTTTCAAAGTAATACTTTATACCTTTATGAAGTAGAAAATACTCTTCACTGAATAAAAGATCATTATGTACCCTTTTGTGTCCAAAATATTACCGTAAAACCCATATAAAGAACACATAACATATAAAGGTAACATGGACATAAACATACTTAAATGGAATAACCATATGGTCGACTTCCACAAATATCACTACATGGAATAGACATACGACCGACTTCCATACCGAATGCATTGGAGGTTATAACGTAACCACACATCCTGGGATTCACGGCACCAACCGTCATTTTGTTTGTCATTTAACCACCCATCATTTTTCCAAGTATCATTATAAAATCATTACACATAAAACAATTATAAAGGAAAGAAAACATTTCCACATTTGAATCACAATATATCACTTAAATATATTAATATAAAAAATCCATTATCAAAACCATTTTAAATACCAAAATACCTAAAATAGTATATCGTATTTATTTACATTTAAAAACATTACGGCTTGTTGAGGAAACCAAGGATCAAATAATACTCACGACGGTGGAAAGGCCGTTGTCACCACGTACATTAAAAGGAAACATTATTTTTTATCGTTTAGTAAAATGCATCATATAGAAAAGATTCCTTTTGAATAAAAGTATAACTCAATGGTTCTTTATACAATGTATAAAAGAAATTCTTGAATTAGAACAAATTATTCCTCAGCGAATGGAGATTGAGATGAAGTCCCTTATAAAGATGATATCCTTTGATTACGGATAAATCAATTACATAATTATTTGTAGCAAAAGAAAAAAAAAATATAAGTGTATATTTAGTATAAAACAATCATAGGTTATTCAGATGTATTCGTAGAACGACATATTCAAGGAGTACAAGTTTATCCCAATGAATCAAAATTAGGTTAAGAAGTTCCCTTGCAAAAATTCGGCAGCCTATCGACGTCACTTCAAAATTCAGAAAATGAGTTGATGGGAGATAAAAAGGGTATCTCATCACTTTTACATTAAATTTAAAGCAATAAGGATATATTATAACATATCACAACATAAGAAGATGTAAATTCAAATACATACAAAAGGATGTCTTTTTAAAGAAGAGGAGGGTGAAAGGTCCCCTTACCGATTTGGGTAACATTTGAAACGTACACCCCATGGAATAAGGGTCATACAATGAAGATGTAAATACCCATAAATGAAATTATATTAAACATAGAGTATAATAATGTCATTACATAAACCATTCAATGGAAATGGTCAAAAATGTATCATAAATATCACGGGAAAAAAGTGAGATGAAAAATCCCTTACGAAAACTCGGCAGCCTAACAGCGCCACTAAAAACATCAAAAATTGATTTATGAGATCAAAGAGGGTCTCTCATAATATTAAAATAAAAATTATAGTATGAGGAATATAAAATAAAATCCCCAAACCTAAGAAAGATGAGCTTAAATGAAATGACATAAAAGAGAGTACTTAAAAAGAAAGAGAGTGGTAGGATCCATTACCTCAAGTCCGACATCTCTTTTTCGTTTCATTATATTCATGTCTAATAAACTATGGTAAATTTATACTTTCATAAGAACCTACTTTGAAGATAATTATTCAGTTCATATCACATATTATAATGTTATAATAATTAGTTAATAATGTGAGTTTATATGAGATTTTTTTGTCTATGTTCTGTACATGAGTCAAAATTGAACTTGTAGGAAAAGAATTTTCAATGTAGTTATAGGTACATCATCTCCAGAATAGTATTTATGATTTAAATATCATATATATCCAGTAAATATTCATTTAATACTATTCCATAAAATTTTGAGTTAAAAATAAATGAAATACCCCATTCCTGGAGACGGTCCGACGTACGTACACATGAACGTTACTTTCAATTGATTGTCATATTAATTGAATTAAAAATAAATGAGAGATATATATTATAATTCCAGTATAAAATATGTGTCATATATTTCATATATTTTCATTAATTTCATTCTTTATACATTCCATGTATTCCATGAACGAGTCACACCACTTGAGGGGGCGGTAGTCCACACTTCCTCGTATGAAATTATCGCATTTTCACAATATGAAAAGCATAACGGTATGTATTAAATATAAAATACTGAAGTATATAGAAAACATAAATACCAAATATATCATATAAAAAATAAAATGACATCATAATGGCCACCATGAAAGGTGTTTAGAGAAGATTAAACAATCATCGTTTCGTGAGGCAGTAATTCGCCATCCACAGAAGCAGTATGTTCATTAACAATTAGATGGAGTTTTGTGTAGCTGTATCTCGAATAATTCTCAAAAAAACATCCTAGAATATTTAATATAATTTGTTTGTTAAAAAATAAAGGAATAAAAAGAGTTTAGGTGGTTGGAGACGAAAAATAAATCAAAAGAACATTAGTGAAGACTTTACCTTTAAATAGGTTTACTCCTCTTGGTTTGAACCAAATGGGTTTCTTGAAGAGCATTATACATAAGGGAAGGCTTCTAGGATGAATAGATGGATTTGTAGAGATAAACTGATCAGAGTTTGGCCAATCCAATGGCTTGAGAGGTGTGCGTAAGGAGGTAGAGGTGGGGGCCTTTTATAAGAGGGAGGAGAGGCACTCTTGGAAAGTCAGGAAATGTCACATTATTTTAAAATGATATTCGGATTTTAATGGTCCAAAAAAGATATATTTGGAGGATAAGGTGATAAGGGGTATAAATCCACCCATACAGTAGGTTTTTTACAAGATAATGCCTTATATTTTACATTATATTTTCATTTTATTTAAATCGTTCATTAATGAGGTAATCGCTACATCATCCTGGTGTCATAAATAAATTAATTTATATAATGTCAAAAAAATATAAATAAAATACAATGATGTAGGAAATATTTTTAGATTTACAATTAATATTTATAGTAAAAAATTTGACTTGTATAACCCCATGTAATTTTTTTAATAAAAAAATATATGTTTGTGACATTTTTATTTTAACATTAAATAAAAAGTTATTAAAGTCATTTTCTTACCCAAGTGGCTCTATGGTGTCCCCATGTTGACAAATGGATTGTCTTGGTTGGCCATGAATCATCCAATAGGGTTAGGATATGTGTCAAGGTCATTTCATATTATTATAACATTTTCTTTACCTTAAATTACACTAATTACATTTAATCATGATTAATAAAACTTAAAAGATACTATTCATGGAAAAAAATATTTTCATCCCATTGATCCAAATTTTACATAATAATAACGACCATGTTTATCTAATTATTGAAATTAAAATCTCATAGGTGGTAAATTTCATTTAAACGAAAAAATAGTTTTTTTTAAACTACCACTTAGTGGTTTCACTATTCATCAAAAATTGTTGTTTTTCAGAAAAATACCAAAAATTCATCCTAAGCTATATTTGATATTCCGAATTCAACAATTATGTCTATTTTAAAAAATTCAAAACATATTAGTTGAATTATTCAATTTAATATATAATTCCCACTGTCAAAACAAATAGGGTGTTTTTAAAAAACAAAATATATCAAAAGATTGACACTAGTTTAAGTCCAATTTCAAAGTGAAATTAATTCCAATGACCACCATTGGATTAAATGGTAAAGATATATTCTATCTACACATTAAACCCAATTAAAAAGTTAATTTATCCATATAAATAAATGAGATTAAAATTGGGTTTTGAATTAAAATACTACATTTTCACTAAAAATGATCTTGATTGGAAAAAATAACAAAAATTTACACAAAGTAAATTTTGATGTCCAGATTCTATAGAAGGATTTTATTTGGTCCAATATATCATATGAAATAGTCAAAAGTGGATTTATAAATGGTTCATCATCAACAGGTTGTTAATCATCCTTTTAATGAATATTAGAATATTTACGCTTAAAATTGTATTCATTCGCATTTTAAGCCTCTAACATTTTTAAGATAAAAGTAAAAATATTTGACAAACATATATAATAATTTTGTAGTTAGTTCTGTTCATTCCCGCCATTACAACATCTAGGCATTAACTACCATTTAAAATAATATTATTTTATTATTATAGTGAAAATAAGATTTCAAAGGAACTCATTATTGCGTATTGGTTACGCCATCGAGCATAGCATTCCCTTTAATGTAATGTTAATCTGTTATTCAAATGTATTAATAAATATGAAAATGTAATATTATTTATTTACATGGGATGTTACAGAAATATCACTGATTATACAATTTTTGTGAATATTAATTTTCACTAATTACTGTTAAAAATTACAACATTCATACTTCATACTTTTCAATTCTATGATGTTAGTCAACAAAGTAGACTTAATCCAAAACAGTTAACCATTCATTCATTAATCAATTTTTTCTTAAGAATGAATTTTCCCTTCTTTATTCAAAGAGAGTGCCTATCTCCGTTTTCATCTCATTATACACTCAAATTGGCATAGCCCAGGTTTCATCATCGCAAAATGGCATGATATCACTTTAGACACACATAAGAAAATATGCTACCCTAAGTAATTAGGCAATCAATCAATCAAAATGGGGTGCCAATTAAGATACCTCCCCCACACTTAATACCGATCAAGGTCCCCTGTGAATGTAATAATGGAGAGAAGGGTGGGCAATGAAGCATGGAAGGGAGGGTCAAAGAAAAATGGAAATAGTTGGAAATTGAAAAACACCCCTAAATCTGGTATGTGGGACAATCAGATGGTGTTCGAGAGCCCGATGAACTGAAAAATGGTTGTTGTGGAACATATGAAACAGCTGCTGGAAAAAAGTATCATGCAAGTGATGCATGAAAAAATAGTACCAGTAGTAGGAAAAGAAATCTCAACACATAATCACACCAAAACAGGTAAAAATAGTATACCAATGAAAAGACAGTATATGACAGTTCATGATATGTCAAAAGTTACATCATAGAAGAAAATAAGAACATGAAATAACAGCTGGTCAGGGGGCAGGGGGAGCATAAAAGAAATCATGTGCAGCGGCATCCCAAGTCGAATCAAAGGTATGTGGGGGAAGGTCCACAAGGTTGGTGGGAGATGAGGTAGTAGACATCTCGTCCCTCGGAGCACCAGCTCCCGACATGTAGTACGATGGGTGTTGGTGGGGCACATATTCCAATAAGGTGAGAGGCTGAAGATCTGCAAGATTAAGGTCTAATACCTCTATCCTAATATGCTCTAGATGCTAGTGGACCATGGAATATTGATCTTGTTTCCACTTACAAAAGAAGTTTCTGTTAGAATATGGGGTTCCCTGTAGGACTGGGTAGAAGAGAAAGGGTAGGTAAATCGGTGGTGGCCCGGACAGGTGAGAGGCGGTTGTAGGAGAATGATGAGGCTCCTGGGATGGGGAGTGGTGGGAAGCCATAGGCTCAACTAGGTTCTCCTATGCCACCTGGCCCTCAATCAGTGGTGCATCTTGGGCGGCCCCGGGACCTGCGCGCAGGCTAGGTTGCGCACTGTCGGGGTCCATTTTCCTCATCCGGCGGAGTAGGGTAATATCAAAATAAGGTGTGGGTGGTAGTTCTACAAACACTGACACATCATACCGAAGATGCAGCTTATCCACCAAAAGTGTAATGTAGGGGCCACCAAAAACGTCGCTCTTCAGATTGGCGAACATCTGTCACAAGTATTGAGAAAAGACATAGGCAAGATTGATGGAGTTTCCTGTCACAATTGATTCCACTAGCTACCGATCTCGTGTGCTAATCATGCCCTGGTTATCCGAACGGTCCATAAAACAAGTAGTAATGATCCAATGGAGGACCTAGTGGATAGGTTTTCTGAATTTGGAGGCCTTGGCAGTCTGTGTCACATAAGGGTCTATTGAAGCAATAGTGGACCAGAAGACCCTATTCGGTGTGGGATCTCATTCCAATGGGGCTAGGAAGTACTTGTCCCTATGCACGTAGTCTAGGACATATATTCCTATGAGGACTTTAAACTCACCCAACATGAAGTCGTGTCACAGATTCATTAGATGAAAGGTGATGTCTTCAGCAGTCTCAATGGTAAAACCCTTAGCAATTTCGATGAAGTACTCTCAAAAATTAATGTTGGCCCCAAATTATAAATTCTATTCACTATAAATGGGTTTGTGCACAACCAAATCACTATTGAGATTTCCCTGGACAATATAGATTTAAATCTCCTCGTTAATTCTCAGGTATTTAAGATGGTCTAGACTAAACTCATGGCGAGGACTAACCTCACGGTTTGACAGGGTATGAAATCTCATATCGTCCTCCTTGTTGGGAAACATAAGCTGAGGGACATGGGAAGATCGTGAGGCCGAGGCTCGGGCTCTTTTGTGTGTGGACATTGTAGGGAAGGGTTGAGGTTTTGGTTATGGGGCACCTGCATTAAAGAAAAAAATACAATATGCACACAATCACACCAAGTAGAGAAAGAAATATGAAATTAGAAAATTCAATGCATATAAATTCTAAGAAAAATCAAATTTTGGAAATTTATGTTTTGAAAACACAAATTTAGTGAAAATCAGTTCATCATGTGTGTGTGATGATAAATCAATGGAAAAACAAGAGATAAGGGAAGGATGTAATGGGCAAGAACAAAGAAGAAGAATAGAAAAGAAACATGGAAGATGGGGAGTTTCTTGGCCAAACCCAAGGGAATGAAAGAGATAAAAGGATGAAAAACTAGAGAAATAGAAAAAAGAAGAAAAAAGAAGAATGACGAAGAACCTTGGAGGGTATTCCATATAAGGAACATGGCCGAAAGAGAAGAGGAAGATGAGGGTCGGTCTGCATGTTCTGGATTAGGGAAAGTAGAGTGCCCCATGGTCTGTAGAGATGGGGGAGAAATCTATATTTTATAGAAATTTTTGTGTTTTATGTTGGCGCACGGTTTGGGAACAAGGGTTGGAAAATTGTGTGCCAACTGTGTAGAAACCAATTCATGTGATAGTAAATGTTGCACGATTGGCGCACAGTTTGGTAAACTATACACCAACCGTGTGGTTGGTTCCTTGTGAAGAAATTCTGAAAAATGGCCCCCTTTGGAAATGAAAACACACCATTTTCAGTAAAATATTTATTCCCCTTCTTGATGATAAATTAAATTTTGAGATTTTCCATTGAATGTGTAAGACTTACATTCACAAAATTCCATACGACACCCCAACAAAGAATGAGAATCATAACTATAACACGCATTAATATCAAAACACACTACCATGTACTCATAAGAACAATCAAACAAAAAAAAGCATTTAAATAGAAATTTTTGAAAAATGTCAGGTTACCTCCAGGTCAGTGCTATGTTTTATGTCTCGAACTCAACATAAATGGGCCTTGAACTATCCCAATTGCATGGTGTAAAATTTTCACACCATGTAATCCATGCTATATTATCTTTTCAGGCATCGTCCGATGACTTTGAATGTTTGCCCATCGGCATCATCCACTTCAACCGCTCCATGGAGGAAGACCGTAATCACCATGAAAGGTCCAAACCTTGAGGACATTAACTTTCCTGGGAAAAGCATAAGGTGAGAGTGAAAGAGAAAAACTTTGTCACCTGGATGGAAAAACTTCTAGGAGATCATGCGGTCATGGACTGCTTGTGGCTTCTCCTTATATAATGTTGCACTCTCAGAGGCTTCTCACCTAACCTCGTCACGCTCTATCAAATGAAATTTCTTCTTTTCCTCTACTACCATGAGATTAGAGTTTAAGGCCTTGATGGTCCATTAGGCTTTATGTTCCATCTCAACCAATAATTATCAGAGTTTCCCATAGACCAATCGGAATAGTGACAAGCCCAGGGGTGTCTTGAAAGCTGTCCGGTAAGGCCATAATGCATCTTCTAATTTCTTCCACCAATCCATTCTGGATGTGCTTACCATTTTCTCAAGTATTTGATTCATCTCACGATTGGAAACTTCTACATGACCACTAGATTTCGAGTGGTTTGGAATACCTTGATTGTACTTGACTCCATACTTTTGATGCACATTTCTCTTTAGTGTGTTGTTGAAATGAGTGTCGCAGTCGCTAATCAACACCTGCGGTGTCCCAAACTGACTGAATATATTCTTCTTAAGAAAAGATACAACCACCATAGCTTTATTTTGAGTTTTTTCCACCGCTTCCACCCACATTGAGACATAATCAACACATACCAAGATGTACGTGTTCCCAATGGATGAGTAAAACAGACCCATGAATTCGATTCCCCATACATCAAAAACTACCACTTCGAGTATCAGTTGTTGTGGAATCTCTACACGACGACAGACATTTACTGTTCACTGGCATCAATCACAGCATGAAATAAAATGACGTGTGTCCTTATGGAAGGTCAACCAGAAGAAACTGGATTGTAAGATCTTGGAAACTGTGTGATCCATTCCATGATGCCCTCCCGTCAGAGAAGAGTTAAAGAACTCTAAATAAATTGACTTTCTTCCTATGGGATGCAACGATGGATTTTCTCATCGCCACATGAGCTAAAAAGTAGGGGGAGTTCCCATAAATATCGCTTCAACTCCGATAAAAACTGTTTCATCTGTTGGAAAGAGATGTATAGGTGGATGACTCCTATTTCTATGTAGTTGGCAAGATCTATGCACCATAGCTGAGGTGGCGTTGTAACGGAAAATTATTTCTCATCGGGAAAATCATCATTGATTTCTCGGTCTTCTTCTCTATATAAGTGTGGTATCTCCATACAGAAGAGGTGATCTGCCACCACATTTTCACTGACCTTCATGTATTTAATTTCCAAGTCAAACTCTTACAGGAGAAGAACCCAACGAATGATATGTGGTTTAGCGTCCTTCTTATTCAAAAAATACATCAACGCAGCATGGTCTGTGTAAACTTCTACTTTGGAAAGCACCAAATTGGAGCATAATCTGTCAAATGAAAAAACCACAACTAGAATTTCCTTCTCTATGGGGGTATATTTAAATTTTAATTCATTTAATTCTTGGTTGGCATAGTAGATCAGTCTGAAAATATGATCCACCCACTGGACAAGAACTTCCCCCAGAGCATAATCACTCACGTCGCACATCATTTCAAACATCTCCTCCTAATTCGGAGCTATCATGAAGGGTGCGGTGACTAATTTATACTTCAAAATTTGGATGGACTCAATGCATTTACCATGAAATTCATGTATTACATCTTTAGATAGTATATTGGTCAAAGGATGAGAAATCTTGGAAAAATCCTGGACAAATATTCGGAAGAAACCTGCATGCCCCAAAAAGCTATGTATTGCTCAGACTAATGTGGGAATGGGAATTTGCATGATCACTTCAATTTTTGCCAGATCCACTTGAATTCCTTGCAACGAGATCTGATGGCCTAGCACAATTCCATGTTGTCCCATAAAATGGAACTTCTACCAATTCAAAACCAAATTTGTCTGCTCACACTGCTCAAGAACCAGCTCAAGATTGGTCAGACAAGTAGTAAATGACTTCTTGTATACCGAGAATTCATCCATGAAGACCTCTAGAATCTGTTCTGCCATATCAGGGATGATTGATAGCATGCAACTCTGAAAGGTGTCTAGAGTGTTTCACATTCCAAATGACATGCGGCGGTAGGTGAATGTTCTATACGGTCAAGTGAAGGTGCTCTTTTCCTGGTCTTCCAGGGCAATAGAAATCTGGTTATAGCCAGAATAACCACCCATGAAACAATAGAATTCATACCTCTCCAATATTTCAAGCATATGATCCGTAAATTGGATGGGGAAATGATCTTTCTTTGTGGCATCATTTAACTTCCTACAGTCGATGCATACCCGTCATCCCGGGATAGTTCGTGTATGGATTGGCTCATTCATTACATTTGTGACTATCGTGATACCTCCTTTCATAGGCACAACCTGGAGGGGACTCACCCACGGGTTGTCAGTGATGGGGTAAATAATACCAGCATCATGAAATTTGATCACTTCCTTTTTTACCACTTCTTTCATAAGGGGGTTAAGTCTCCATTGTGGTTGGAGAGATGCTTTTTCCATTTCTTCCATAAGTACATTGTGAGTGCAGATAGTGGGGCTTATACCCTTTAGATCAGCAACCGTCCATCCAACGACTGGTTTTCGCCTTCGGAGGACTTGCAGAAGTGTCTCCTCTTGATCTTGTGAGAGGGATGCATTGAGGATCACCGACAATGTATGTTCCTATCCCAAGTAACAATACTTATGTGAGGAAGGAAGAGGTTTTAACTCGATCATGGGAGCCTTGAGAATGGATGGTACAATAGGCTCAACCTCTGCTCTCTCTAACAAATCTGAGAAAATTTACCTTTTCCAATAGTGGCAGCCTTGGCCTTCAATAAAGCTTACTTCCTCCTGATCTTCTTCAATGTTATCATCCTCCAGAATACAGTCATTACTAAAAGGATAATATTTCATATCACCAACTTCTAGGACGAAGTGGTCATCCTTTTTTGTCAAAGCACAACAATCTTCATGCTCTATTAATAAAACATGTTTTACCGACTTTAGGAAATTGTAAGAAACCTTTTCATCACCAACACGAAAAATAAACTCGCCTTGGTGAACATCAATTAAAACCTTTTCGGTATCCAGAATGGTCTTCCAAGAATTAGTGATGCCTCTTGGCCTTCTTCCATATCATGGATGATAAAGACTTCCGGTAAAATCAACTTCCCCACATTTACTAACATGTTATCCAATAACCCATTGAGGTATTTAATAGAATGATCGAAGAGTTGGAGTGCCACTCGGGTTGGCTTAAGATCGTTCAGCCTTAAATTTTTGAACACTCCAAAGGGCATTAGATTGACACATGCTCCCAAATCTCAAATAGCATTACCAAACTCACAAGGCCCAATAGAACAAGGGATAGTAAAGCATCTGGGTCATGTAGCATTGGATGGAGAGTGTGTTGGAAAACTGCCGAACATTCCTTGGTCTGGGTAATGATGCCCAAATCATCCATTTTCCTTTTGTTGGATAGAATATCTTTCATGAACTTTTTGTAGTTGGGTATTTGTCTTAACGCCTCGGAAAAGGGGATATTGATATGATGTTTCCACAAGATCTCCATGTATTTAGAAAATTGTTGGTCCAGCTTCCTTTGTTTCATCCGTGCAGGAAATGGAAAAGGAGGGTCATATGATTTGATCACTTCTCTGTGTTTATCCTATGGGACTATCAGTTCTTCATCCTTCTCATGATTTTTGGATGATTCCTTAGCTGCAACTCCCCCACATGAAGATGTGGACTACTTTGATGTTGGGTCACCCTGACTCATAGTGACCATTGGTGTCAGCATCTTCCCGCTGCGTAGAGTAACTTCATTTTCCTCCTCCCGTGGATTTTTCTCTGTGTTGCCCAGTAGTGTCCCGGGAAGTCTATGGGACAGCTTATTGGCATGATTCCCAATATGGTTCTCGAGGCATCGGATCAACGCCTCTTGATTTTGAAATCGTGTCTCAGTTCTTGTTATGAATTTGGACATCATTTCCTCCAACCATGAGGGAGGTTCCTGCTAAGATTGTTGAGTGATATGTGGGGGAGGTGGCTATCTCAATGGTTGTGTGGGACGAGGGTTTTGATACCCTTGTTGCTGATATGTGACATGCTGGAATTGGTTACTCTACTACTGCCTTGGGTACTGATTTTGAATCTAATGTTTCCCGTAAACAGGTGGTCATCGTGGTCAGGGCTGAGGATTTTGTTGTTGCTACCCCCAGCCTTGATTTTGATGTTCCTATCACCCCTGGTTCTGATATGGAGGGTAGCTATTTGGTACTCTGTTATGAGAAGCCTTATTGACCTCACTGGTTGAGGCACCCACATTAGCCCCTGGGCACTCTCCCATGGCATGGTTGTCACCACAATCACCACATGTCGGTGAACTCATAGCTTTAACTTGAGATGGATGCCTTAGATTCAAAGAATCAATCTTCGTGGAGACGGTATCAAGTTGATCCGCAAGCATGGTGGGAAAATCTATATTGTGCATGCCCCTTTTCTGAGTACCTCTTTCCGAGTGCCACTAAAAGCTATTTGCAGAAATGTATTCTGAAAATTCAAACAACTCTTCAGGAGACTTTTTCATGACTGTACCTCCACCAGCTGCATCAACCACAGACTTTGTGTTAGTAGTAAGAACACATAAATAGTTTGTACTTGCAACCATTATGGAAGTCCATGGTGTGCGTACTTCCGATGCATCTCCTTAAATCATTCCAATAACTCATACAAATATTCTGAGTCATGCTGCTGGATGTTATGAATTTCGAATCTTAACATGACCATCTTCGATGGAGGGAAGTATTTGGATAAAAAGGCCTGAGCCAATTTTTCCCAAGTCAGAAAGGATCATTGTGGCAATCCCTTAATCCAATCCTTCACCTTTTCCTTTAAGGAGAAGGGAAACAACCTTAGGACGATGGAATCCTCTGAAATTTCTTGGTATCATAAAGTATCACAGATATACAAAATGTTGGAGAGGTGATCATTGGTGTCTTCTCTTGGCAAATCACCGAATTGAATACTATTTTGAATCAACTACATGATGGTTGGCTTAATTTCAAAATGTTGGGCCTGCATTGGTGTCCTGACTATTCCTGTATCCGCTCCCTGAATAGAGGGTAGCCCATATTCCATAAGTGTCCGGCACTGCGACACCGGTTTCTTGAGGTGCTTGAGGAACTTATTTTTGTTGTCGTTGGTGATTGTAGGCATGCTGGTTCTGAGGAAAAAAGGGAGGTTGGACCTGTTTATTGTATTGTCTCTGCAGTGGCTGGCTGAATCCCAGCACAAATTGAGCTGGTGGCCACTGTTGGTTCCTTGGAAGATACTCCATATAAACCCTCGATGGATTCAAATGTTTCACTTCAGCACCACACCTTGGTGGATTCCCTTCGATAACAAATGGCTTCCCAACGGCTTGGTCATACCCCTATTCTTCCTCCTGATGGTCCAAGGGATCATCTATGTTGTGATCCCCCATAATTGCACGACGTCACCTATACAAAATTCTTTCGATTTCTGAGTCGATCAGTTGTAACTCGGATGACATGGAAATATGGAAACCAGTGACTCGGCCACTCATATACTACATGCCTAGACACACAGAAAACACACCCAGTGTAAAAGGGGAAAAATGTTGTAAAACAAAAATGATATTAGGAAAATAATTTAAAAAAAATATTATTTTTATTTTCGTGAAATAATTCCAAGTCAATTAACTAAAATACCCATCCATGTTCTCCAGCAATGACGACAAAATATGACTGGTCATTTGTGTTTATCATGTTTTTCATCCAAATTCAATTCCCTAACATCGACTAGTATTGTAGGAATGTATGAGGTCGGTCCACTGGGAAATGATGTTGGTGATTTATGATTCATGAATTGAAGTCACTTGGTTATGATTCTGAATTTAAATACGTTTTGGTTAGTTCATGATTCAGATATTAAAAGATTACTTGGTAGTAGATTTCGCAAAATTCACTACTGATTACATAAAACTGAATATTTCTTAAAAACAACTTTCTGATGAATTATAATGAGAATGTGTGGGGGATGAGTATTTATCTGGGACACAAAAACTATTTTCCTTATTGTGAGGTATTGTTCATAATAACCCACATTTTTGGGTTTTATATGTTTCAAAACTCCCTTGGTCTGGTAAGATTTGATGAATTCAGTAGAAATCAATTCCTTTGTCTGCAAATTGATTTATATTGAATTTTAATATATGATCTACCCTCTAGAAATGACAAGGATATCCAATGGTCATGGATATTATCTTCTTAATACTCCCAAAAATACCTACAATGTCAATTCATGATCCGACATGGTTGTTTCTAAGGAAATATAATATTGAATCAATGGGATAAATATATTGGATAGTATGAACAAATACAATTAATAAATAAAATGGTTCAAACGAACCCACATTTCTCCTAGCCCCAACTCAAGGGAAGTGTTTAGCTACTCATGAATGAAAGATTCAGAACCTTACTAAAATGCATCAAAGAGTTCATTTCAATAGAACTAAAAAATAGTTAGAAGCACAAAACATACAATAACCAAAACTAGTTTCCCACCCAAACAAAATATCCCTCTCCAATATTCTTAGTTCCTCTTCCTCATTCTTTTCTCATTACTCCCCAGGGTCTCCCAGGTCAAAAATGGGCTTTTTCCCGTTTTCCTAAAGAAATTCATAAAGGAAATAATAGGTCAAGGAGTTGTTGGAAAGCGGAAAAGTAAAAGGAAGGAAGTTGTAGTGTCACTCACAATTTAAGAGCACGGTTTGGTAAACTGGGCACTAACAGTGCATGAGCTTCTGTCTCAAAACCTTCAGCCGCATAGTTTGGGTGCACAGTTTGTTAAATTGTGCATCAGCTGTGCCATAGCTACTATCCAAAATTTGTTAAACTGCATGGTTTTTCCTTATAGGGCCCACACGGTTTGGTAATCTATGTGAAAATCGTGTGGACCCTTATGCAAGGGGAATCTCATCCCACACGGTTTGCACACGGTTTGTAAAAACTGTGCGTTAATCGTGCGGGTCATTTTGGCCTTTGAAATCCCACTGTTCTCTGTTCTTCACGTCACGTGGTTGATCTGAAAAGCTCCCATGCAGCATCATCTGGGGGGAAAAGGGTCCTTATGCCTCCAATTCCCTTCTGAATCTCCAAACTTCAAATAATCAATGCTTTATCCTTTAATGACCGAATAACGTATCAAGATACATTATCAATGTGAAAATCATGTAGAAACCATGAACAAAACCAATTTATTTATGTTAAACCAGGTGGAAATGCCTTATGCACAGCCGTGCATCAGATGAATACATAATATATGGTTTAATATAATATAATATATTAATAGTGTAATGAGTATCTATAACTATATAATAAATAAAATTATTGTTAGTTTTTACTCTATATAGTGATACATAGTGTTAATATTTCATATATGGTAAAATAGTCTTTATCATGAATGAATTCATTCTTGATAATTGTTTCTAATGTTCTTATTATATGGAGGGGTTTTCATCAGTTATGAATCTGTATGTTACCATTATAGAACCATTGGAATATGTAATTCATAATATAAAATTATGCATCAGTGAAGTTAATTTTAGTTGTGGTGGATCATTTTCTAGGTGATAATATCTAAGTTTATTTTAGGGATAAATATTAATATTTTACTTATATTCATTGGATACTATAAATTTGAATGTTTATATTAATATTTCTTATAATAGAATATGGGTTTTTTAGGATAAAAATTTTATATAATATGCAATAAAAACTAATTATCCCGATTATAAATTTTACAGTTGTTTTAGGAATAAAGGAATCACCAATGAAATATACATATTCAATAGAGTTTATATATAGATTATTATAGATTATTCATTTATAAAAAATATAATAGAATGATTGGAAGATTGAGATGCACTATATTCGAAATACAATCAATGTATTCCAATTATATTTTCTAAAGAATAAATGATATTTCTTGTTGGGTTTTCTAGTAATAATATTATAAAATAAGGACATACATTTTTATGGGTTTAAATATCTGTTTTTATTCTTAATTCATCATTTACATTGGAGGAAATTAAAATATTTACAATTAGCCAAAAAATTTCTTCATTTGAAATAACTGGTGGTGTTTGTGTTATTATAATTTAAATAACTAAAATATTTTACAAATTGTTTTTCAATCATATATTACTATAAGGATATATAAGTAACAAAAAATTGATTGGTGTTAGAAAATAGTATGAAAAAGTGAATTCTAATGATGTTTTTATTAGAGTTTTCAATTGGGGGAATTATGTTGAAATAATGTTATTATTTCTAAAAATAGTGATTATTCTAAATAAATGGGGTATATTCTTCTTCCATGATTTGTATTGTCAAAAACTAATACAATTTATTCAATTAAAGACAAGATTGTTGATTTCTAATTTTTGAGTGTTTGGTGTAATATTTGATATCAAATATTATTGATGACATTAAATTTAAATCACTAATTATGAATTAAATTTTATTCCAAGATTTCCATATGATATATCTATCAATACTTTATGGTTTTTGTACAAATATTGTTAAATTTTAGTAGAGTAGTTTTATTGGATATGCCTAATTGGTATAAACTAGTTTCAGAGCTAGTAGTGTATAATTAGTAGCTCGACGTATTGGAGTAAGTAGATATTCACACAACATCCAGTAAATTAATGGCCAATTTTTAATATTGTAGATGGAAATATAGAGATAGACTATGTATAAAAAAATTATGGAATTCAATGTGTTACACACTACTATTTTAGATGATTTTTTAGATGAAATTATTTATACCAAAAACTCCATGGAAGATTCCATTGGGGAAACAATTTCTAGAAATGTGAAAATAACTGTACAAGGGATCTGGGATGGTCAGTGGTGTCTATACATATGAGTTTTTATTTTTTACATCCACCAGTGAAATTTATTAGGGATAATTTGTTGAACCTATTAATTATGTTATTTTTTGAATTGATATTATTGGTTATATAAAGAAATATACCTCAAAATTAAGGGTTCCTACATTATCTATAGGACACATGTAGAATTTTATTTACCTTTTTAATAGTGAATGGATAAATTACATTCCTTCTAGTCACCTAAAGAAGAAGGATTCAACTCACAATGAAGTCATCATTATCACTAGATTGAGCTTGATAGGTTCTCTACTAGTTCGGGAATAGTATATACATACCAATCCAGTTCTTAGGTTGTAGATTAAATATTTAAAGATCCACCATGAGGTAAATTTGGGGTTTTAAGTGTAAGGTAATGAATGTTGTAAAATTATATTGGAGACTGTTATCTATTTGTGGGGGTAGGCCTCATAGAGGAGATATATGCATGATTTCTTAGATTGGGTATTAGGTTCCTTTTATAATATAGTTGATTATTTTTTTGGATGGGTTGGTAGGGTATATTAATATGGGAAGGTATTATGTTAAGAATATGAATATTCATTTTGATATTTTCATTATTATAAATATTAGTAGGGTTGTTCCTTAGAAAGGATCTGTAGTGGCCTACCTACAAGTTGTTTTTGGGTGAAATATTCATTTTCCTCTCTGTCCCCTTTTTCAACAACATATTATCCTGAAAACTATTATAATTTTTTTCCACTGCAATTGTTTTTTATCTCATAATGTCAACAATTCTCCTAAAAACTATTATAATTTTTTCCCACAACAATTTTTTTCATCTCACAATGTCAACCAAAATAACATAACAATAGTGAACTATTGTTTTATTTTAATATTAATTAATGACCTTTATATACTTGTATATTAAATTTAGTATATGAAATTTTATCCTTAAATTGAATATAAATCCCATTCATTATTGAATAATTATATTATTATTCATAAAATTTTATATGACTAGATAAAATTTATAAATATAAAATTAATTTCCTGTTATCTAGTATCATCGTGTTATTTTATAACCCATTTGAAATTATAAATAATTTTAAGATTTATTTAAAAATATATCTTATAAAAAAATTAATAACTTATTGATGTTGTAGATAAAATTATGATATTTATATACATATAATATAATATCTTCATCCACAAGGAATTGAATCTTCTTGTAACCATTTGATAATAAGATTAAATATTAGAAATCTGGATTTTATAATTAATATAAATATTTCTATAATTTTGTCAAAAACATAATTAAATTTCAATATATAAATAAATTTGTTTTCCATCAAATAATATAAAAAAATAATAATATATAATTAGATTAAATTGGTAACTAATCAATACATTTTCAGCCACTACATCTCACCTCATAAATGTAATGTTTCCATTTTTCACTTACATGTAATGGATCTGATGACATTGTATAGGTCACATACTTATTCTATTCAAGGGTGGAAAATAACCACTACCTAAAATGTCATAGGGATGCACTATATCATGTCATTAAATTTATTTCACTATAACAAATTTATATTAATAAAACCATATATATTTTCATCTAACACACCATATACATTTTTACCAACACACTATATCATTTTATTAAAGACAAAAAACTTGGTAACTATTATATCAAATCAATTATTCAATGTAATGCCTTGTTTTTACAAAATACTTATAATAAAAATCCATTAAAAAATTCATGAGAAATTTAATTTAAGAATTATTATGGGAATAAAATGTTAATATTAAAATAAAATTACATCATAGAACATCTAAAAATCCATTCACTATGAAAATAAAACATGGTTTGTCATCCATGTTCATGATTTTCTATATCTACTATAATATTACATATGAAAAATTGATTATAAGAATGAACTATATAAATCCACCCTAATCCATAGTTTTTGGATAACTATCATTACCGTAACTTTAACTAGGTTTTTTAACCCATATAAATATAATAGATTTTTATTTGGTTCCCAATAATGGAACTGGTTACATGAATCGATGTTTTGGGAGGCCCAATTAAAGGCCAATATAAATTAGAAAAATAAATAAAATTCAATAATATAGATAACATAAAACTATACCCAATTAATGATGTTCCATCTATTGTCTATGTTGATATATAAAATAAAATACCACTAAACAAAACTATGTTCTACTTTATAGTTCATTTAATGACTCAAAACACGATGTAGAATTATTCATCCTTTATGTACCTTGTGTTATCAATAAAATCACAATTTATCAATATCATTGTGGGATGAAAAACACATTTATTCCCAACATTTTCACCCTTATATTTCCAGGAGACAGCTAAGGGATGTAGACAAGATAATGATTACAAAAATAATAACCAGAAGTTTTTTCTATCCACAAGCACCCCAAGGATATAATATCAAAAAAAATTAAAATACTAAACAACAATAATCAGAATTGTAATCTCCTGTAACACTAAGAAACAATACCTAAAAGAAATAGTAAAACTCATGAAATTATTAATATTTGTTAGTAGAAGGATTAATAATCTAGTTTCATTTTACATGAGATTACCATTCATTTTTAATACTACATATTAATCCTTCAAACCACAATGTTCTCAATGAAAAAACATAGAAATATTATTACTACGAAAAAGTATTGATCAAAAATTTGATGTTGATGTATTAATGTATTAAAAAACCGATAAATAATAAAATAATCAATAATAAACTCACAAGACCATGAATCATTCAGCTTACTATTGTGTTATAAGGATGACATATATATGGGAATATGAAATAATGTTTTATCTAGGCCAATAAAACTGGCTCCTTTATAACACACGAAAAATAAATAATAGAAATAACAAAAAATTAAAACCACATAAAAAGGATAACACTTATAAGTGGATAAATAAAAGAATTATATAACTATAGATCCCTATTTATAATTAAAGTGTCTTCTATTACCACCTCACTAACTCTCCTCCGAATACCATCAAGTAAATATATACGGTCCACATGTAAGAAAACGAAAAATATGAGATATTTTTTTATTGACCCTACATTGGGAAGTATAAAAAGTTCCTTAAATAATAATATAATTGTTTATAAATAAAATGTTGTAATTAAACTATTATTACCCTATCATAGGGAAAATAAAATGGAGTGGAAATGAATCCACATATATTATATCAATATGTGGCTCAGTTGTAAGTATGAAAAGTATGGTACAAACATACTTCTACAAAAATATAAAGCATAAATCCAAATGTGATGTGTGAGGAATCCAATAAGAGATAAAAAATTATGAATGATATATCTGATATTTGATAGGAATGGTGAATAAAAAAAGTAGAAAACCCAAAATCACCATGAAAAGGACTATACATTTACCAAGATAGAATGTTTCCCTATTATATCAGAGTTACTCATTCATCATGAAATCCCACATATTTATTTTCATATACTTATCATAAATAAAAAAATAAATTATTATTTTTTAACATGTCTTATTCCACAAATTTTATAGTGGAATTTTTTCTTAAGAATGTCTAATTTAAACATTAAATTATTATTATCTACATCAATCTCCATTATATCATCCAAAACATATATAGAAAAAATATTAAATAGTCTTCCAAAAAAATTAATAGAAATCATCTAATAGTTGATAACAAATTCATTGTAAAATTATGTAAACAATATTAAATGGTGTATCATTTTAATTTTCAATTTACACATAATATTTACTTCTTTATAGAAAATATAATATTTAAATAAAATCTTATATTTCTTATTATTATAGTATAATTTCTAATTGAAACAAATGAATATCATCTTATTATATTTTAGATATAAAAAATAAACCAACTATATATTTTTCAATATTATTTTACAATAGGATCAATATTAATTAATTTTAAATTATTAATAAATTGATCAATTATGAATGGGAAAAAAATACATGGGATGTTAAATAATAGATCATGTATAAATGAATTTTAATTAAAAAGATCCCACTGATGTTTTATACAATATAATATCAAATTAAGTATAATTAAATAACATAAATTTCCTTCATTCTGATTAAATAGATAATTTAATCTATATAATCGAGGACAGTTATTTTAAAATATCCAAAATACATTTTAAATTAACATTTTATACTCTATAATAAAAAATTTTTGGTTCTATTTATCAGTTTAATTTGTTATGTTACTCATTTATATATAACTTGAATCATCAAAGACACTCATTGATGTCACATGGATTTAAGGGAATCCCTCGACCATGAGGGGTTACTAACAATTTGGTTTAAAAAAATGAGAAATGGTTATTGAATAACAATAAATAAAATCTTATACTATTCTGGTGAATAGAATATTATAGTATAAAGCCACTTTAAATATTCTAATATAATAAATAATATTATTTATTAAATTAATTCATTAAAGGGAACATACGAGTAAAATGATACCATTGAATAAAAAGGGTGGATTTATTAACCACCATATCCAATGTATATATATGTAATATGAATATACTACTAAAAATTTACAAAAAACACCTACCTTTAACTATATTATAAACAAATAATGTCTACCTATCCACCAATGTCCACGTGTAAGTTTTCCGCCTCAATCTCTACATTTTTTACAATTGAATTTTTATCTATGGATGTTGAATGACATAATTAAATGTAAATGAAAAATGAAAATGATAAACTATTTATAATAAAAAAAAATTCATCATAATATTATATACCTATATAACCGATCAAGGTTTATATTTATTTTCAAAATTTTGTTATAATATGAATTACAGAAAATATAAACCAATTAATATGAAAAACGTATAGAAAACAATTTCTTTATAAAACCAACCTTTTACAAAACAATATATTGCGTATGTTTTTGGGGTTCCATATTTCCTCAATTTTAATTTTCCTAAGGAATTTAGGAGTAAAGTGTGATATTTGAGATGTTTTATATGTAATAGTGGAGTTTTTTCAGCATAATGTCCACCAAGACTTGGTAGTAGGCATTGTTATGTTCGTGGTGAGTAAATATTAGGGTGTTTGTCTAGGGAGATGAACATTATGGTTATTAATGGTTCATTTAACACCATAGGGTTTGACATACCCTTTGTGGGGAGAATTTTTCATTAGTATTTCAATGTTGGAAATAAATAGGTATGAAACACATAGGACCTCAATTTTGGAGACCTTATTTATTAAATGTTTTCCAAAATGAAAATGGGGTATGCCTATATAACATATTAGATAGTGTGGTTTTTCATGGAGCATGTGTAATTTCTCTAGGATAAATAATTACTACAAAAATTTACCAGAGTTGTTGGGTGTGGTGAAACAATTATGTAATTGTTGAGCTATAAAGTAGAGGATGGAAAGCAAGAATTTCTCTAGGATAAACAATGATTACTGAAATTAATTGGGATTTTGGGTGTGGTCAAAAGATGAGATGATGGTGAGATGAAATATAGTTGAAGAAAATCATGATATATATATTTTAATTCCACAGAAATGAGCTCATAGATTTGTTATGTAATGGTATTTTCCCATTTTCCTTTACAAGATTCCATAAAAGAATCATTTGAGATGAAATATAATCCTCCATGCTTTTTGTGGAAGGTTTGATAATGGTAAAAATAGTTTACATGGTTCTCAATATATGTGATCAATGGGGGGTCAATCCGTTTCAAAATTAAAGAAAAATGGATCTCCTTTGACCAAAGGAACCACCAATATTGTAGATTTCACTACTCTTTTGGGATGCTATCTGAGTCTTATCTATAAATCGTGGTTCCAACCATCCTTGTTTAGATTTTTAATTCTCTACAACAATAATATAAAAAATAGAAGGAACTCCTTGTACTATTTATCCATCTTTCTTAAGAATTTAATCCTCATGATTCATTGATACCGAACTCTCTCCAATCATGGTACGCACCCCTCTCCCCAACTATTAATTATAATTATTAATTAATTGTAGATGATATTATTTTAAATGTTTTTATAGTTTTTGGTTGAGAATTATCCATGAATTTACTATATATTTTTGTGTTTTTTATATAGGTTTCTTACCATTGGGATTGGTGATGTTTAATTTTTATATTCATCCATCAATTAATGGTATTTTACATGAAACATTGAATCTGTATTATGGATTCATTAATTGAAATTTTTATGTTATAGTGGAAGACTATAATAATTTATTTTATTTTGGTAGGTCATTAATTAAACTAATTGATATAAGTAATTATAATTACAAATTAATCAGTTGGGTATTATGATCTCATGTGTTTATATCGTGGGAATAAATCCTATTTATATTTTCTTGATAATATAAATTTTTATTACTGAGAATATTTAAAATTTTATCATGATTAATAATCATGAAATTGGTGAAATTATATATACATGGAATTAAAAGAGTGAAAAATTAAAAATACATTTGAACATAATTATTAGTTTTTTGAATTCTATTGAATGGGAATGTGAGACATAAAAAATTATATGGTTGGTTATTAAATATGATAATTAATTGATGATAATAATAGTATTATAGTGAAAAGTAATTAATATTTAAATATTAACATCATGATGGAAATAGAGTGGATGATTGTTAAGGATATATATTTGGTGTGAAAAACATCTATCATTGATAGTTAATGGACTTCATGAATTTGTGTTATAGCCATGGTTTTCCCTTGGGGATTCTTTACAGATAATATATTATTTTCATGTATTGGATTACTATTTTTTTATTACTGGGTATAAATAGTTAAAACACTGGTGTGATTTGAATAATATGTTAGGTATAGGATGCACATGTTTAGGGATATTATTTTGTAATACATATTCATTAATAAGTTTCATATATTTTCATTGATGGAAATTTTTTTAAATTGGACTATGTATTTATGCATTATTTTGATAAGTGTTTGGTGGGTTTTGGGTTCATGATAAAATAATGGATTTCAAAAATTCTATGATGATTGATTTATGATAGATAACTTAAATGATGAATTTTTTTTATTCCAAACATCTCACTATAGTATGATTTCTCTATGTGAGTGCATATTTAAAAATATATTCTATGCCAACTCCTATTGTATATGTTCCTTAGAATTATAAATGGTATAATAAGTGAACTAATAGTATGGGTTATATTGTTGGTTACATTAAAAACTGAAAATATTTTATGGTTTGAATTAATGATTTATGTTAATGGGATGGTATTATAGAAACATTAATGATTATTTTAAATAAATCGTGGTTGAGAATATTTTTCCATAAAATTTTTAAAGGTATAATTTTTAACAATAATATAATGGAATATATTATATTAGACCATTATATATGTTTGAATATATGGGATCTTGTTTATTAGAACATAATAGTGAAAAATGGGAGTCAAGTAATACAATACAAGATTTTTGAGTTTATGTATGTGTAGTTTTCCATGGTCAAGTTGAGTGATATATATTACATTTTTTCTAACATAATGTACTCATAAATATTTTTTGCGTAGGTATTTGATGCCAAAATGTTTTGGGTTTCTAGTGTTTTCTATGACATCATGGTCGGTAAGGGAACTTATAGATTAATTTCCCCTCATCTCTCCCATTATATATAACTTAGTTTATGGTAATATCATAGGTTATGAAATATTAGGTTATATAATACATTTCAATAATTTTTTTTGATTATTCTAAGTTCTCCAATAGATGTATATGTGTGATGTATCAATATATGGTCATAAAATTTTCATATATCTAATTATAGAAAATACATTTAGTCATGGATATAAATGAATGGATTATAATTTATTGAGTTAAAATACATAATTCATGTGATGTAATGGAAACATGAATTACTTTTTGTTAAGCATGTGATTAGATGTGTTCTGTTTTTATATGAGAGGTATGTGAAAGATGTAAAAGGCTACATATGGAAGAGATTTCTAAAATAAAAATTTAGGGTAATGTTTTAGCATGAAAAACCAATGGGTTAGTGTATGATGGTTGTAATTAATATCTATGTTCTATTAGTGTTATGTTATCTATTTTTTTTGTTACATACTTAATGAGTTTTGGTGAAGATTGGATATAAATTTAAATGTTAATGAAATGTGTCAGCTATATTTATTTATTCATTAGGTTTTAGTATGATTCTTTCCCATTTTTCAAGAGATTAATTATTAATATCCAACATAGTATACCAATAACTTCACCCAATATATGTATTTGAAATACATTTCATGTCCTCATGAGCTAATTAATTATCATTTTGGGCATTATAAGTTCTTAGTGTTATTTTGGGGAAATTGGTTCTTTGTGGCAACATCCTATGTATAAATCATTGTATTTTGGTTTATTTATAATAGTATGAAAATTGATTGCTGTATCGAGATATTTTTAATATTATATATTTTATGGTGTTGACATTTTAATTTTATCCCCTATCTCATCCTGAAATTTATTTAAATAAACAAATTCCACAAAATTTTATGAATTATATTCATATGGTTCTAGTATATAATATATGTCTTATTGGTGGATTGTTTTTTAGTCCATTACATCTCCTCACTACTATCCTTATAACAGAACTTGTGGAATGGGTTAATGAGAGAGTTGTATAATTTCTGATTGTTGAAAGATAGGATTTATTTTAGAGACAAAAATTAATGATATTTTTTGTGCATTGTGAGGGAAACTATATCAGTTAAATTTAAGGGACCCCTATATTCAAAAATAAAATCTTTATTTTTACATAATTATAATTGAAAATAACTACTATATGTGTTTTATAGACCAAATTAAGGATCATGAATCATTATTGGTTATTCTTATGTTTTAATTGGGTATAAAATAAAAATTATGTTTAATTATATTAAATTTATTTTTAATATTCTATATTATTTATTTAGGATACCATTTTTCCTTTTATCGGAATCACTCCAATTTACCATTAATGTATGATTCATGTTGATTATTCTTAGTATGATATTCCATCAAATGAATATTTGGTTCCCGTATGTGATGATGAAATATGGAAGAGAAATTTTATTTACATTTAGTGTCATTATTTAAGGAATTATAAAAAATATATTATACATTTGGAGAACTATTCATAGATGAAATTGGAGGATATTTGCTTCAACACATTAAATTAAAAGTTAATGGAATATATCTTATTTAATGTGATGATTCATCATGTGACATGTTTAAAATGGTGGTTATAATTAATTAGTGCAAAAAGGAATCAATAGAGTCATGGGTGGGTTCATGATTACTGTTAGGCTGTGATTCTTTCGTCTTATGTGATTTAGTCTTAGATTATAGTCCTTGGTATTATATAGATTCCTTAATCATAGCTCTTACTAAATGTTATGTGAGTTCAATGAGAAGTAAATAACAATTAATCTCATATTTTAATGTCTCTCTATTTTTCATGAGTATATTAATCATACATGTGAATACCAAAATTTACATCCGTGAAAAAAAATTCAGTCTGAATACAAAATCCTATAAATTGTTCACACTTATTTATTTGTTAATTTTGTTTAGTTGTTGTTCTTACTGTCGTTATGAAATATAGAAAAAAATCACATTAAATTACATGAACACCACTACATGAAAAAATTTCTATACAGATCTTTAAAAAAATTAAATTTATAAACAAAACTTCATATTCTATTTCTCTCCCTACTGTAAACATCATCAATAACTCTCCTAATATTAATTTTCCCAACTCAAATAGTGAAAAACAATTTTTTTATTTAATCTAACTAAAATTTATATATATTAAATGAAATATCCCCAATATAATATTCTACAAAAACCACATTCCATTCCACTATCAATATATAACAATATAGTTATAGATATTGGAATTTAAATTCTCATCAATCAATATGTATATATATGATTTCAAGAACTGGTGATTCTTTACATTATAATAGATGTAATATCTATTGGTAATATATATTTTTAATTCTACTCATTAAAAAATAACTTCCAGAGTGTTTCATTTATTTTAATTTATCCATGCAATTATGTTAGTTATAGTTCCCTACAAACTGTAAGATACAATATTTCTATAGAAAACTAATAAATACATCCATAAACATCAATATTAAATGAAAATTGATAAATATTATCAATATATATGTTCCCATTTAAATATTGAAGATGAATCATTATATAGATTATGATATCCTCCCATTCATAATTTTACTTCTTTATTTTTATTTATAATATTATTCATTCAAGAATTTCCTTTACATACTGTATGAAGCCTTACATAGATATTCATTTCCCATACATAACTCTGAATTTCTCAGAAAAAAAACATTTATTTAGATCCATATTTCCTTTATATAGACCTCTTAATACACTTATATTGGTAGTGTTAACCTCATATGAACATTATCACATTTACACAACCATTATAACAAGTGTATTTCCATTATTATAGTCAATATATATATTTAAAAATTACAATAAAATTATATGTTATCGTTATATAGAGATGTATTACCCTTAACAAGAGTTTTTAATTTCACATATTCGTTTATGTGGATGCTTAAATTTGTGATATACCATAATAAATTGAGTGAAATATCAAGTCAAAAATTCCAAATGTTGATGATTATCTATGTGAAACAATACTCAATAGATCAATCATAGTGAAATTGACCATGAGTTAATCAAACAAGTGATCTATTTTTGATCAGCCATTTTTAAAGATCCATTAACCACAAGGTTATTGAGTGATCATATAATGACATGGTCAGAGGATTTATTGTATGAATATAATTTAAACTTGACAATTCTTCTCTCTAATAAATATATTCTAAATTCCCTTCTATTTAAATTACAACCTCTATAAACTATATTCAACCAACATCAAATGGCTCAAAATACATAATACATGTTATATTCATTATTTCTATATCAGACAACAATTTTTAATTATATATTTTAATAGATGTACAATGATAATAAAAATGATAGTGTATATATATAATTTATATGATGTCATTAAATTAAATCACACTAATAATTTCATCAAAAAATTCATTTCACTTCTTCAATCGTGTGCATAATAAACCCCACATCTATAATTTTTCTAGAAACCATTAATCATAAATCACAATAAAACACTATGTTCATAAAATTGGTTCATTATTAATTTCTTATAAGACAACAATGTTTTGAAATAGTGTATGACATAATAATATTGAAAAACACAACTATTTCGTACATAAATTTTTTTAAAACATTATTACGAATCAAAAAATATAATGTCTTAGTCTTAAAAAATAAATAATTATCAAATTATCATAACCTCATATTCATAAAAAATAACATAATATATTATGGTAAATAAAAAAATTGAAATTGCTTCTTACCTTTTTTAAAAGCACAATATAAATATTTTTTCACCTTCTGAGAAACACCTATCAATAGATTTTTACAATATGATTATTCTCCAAAAATGATAAATTTAAAACAGTTAAATATTGAGAAATAGAAATAAATATTAATGATTCAATTTATAGAGCTCACCATTTCATAAAATTACCCAATGAAAATATTAGTGTTGGGAGAGAACACTAAAACACTTCCTTTTGATATTTGTGTCTAAATACATAACATCAATATAATCTATAGAAAATATTATTTAGGCATGAGATGGATGAATAAATTTTTCCATTTTCCTCACTATATGGATATACTCCAGAATTAAAAAATTTATACAAGAAATTATAATTTATGATGTTATATTAAATATAAATTTTAATTCATCATGAATACTAAATGAGATTCATTGAAAAATATGTAGATTTTTCATTATCGCACATAAGAAATCAAATTTTAAAATCAACCATTATATATTCTATTTTTTACATTATAAATAATAGAATTCTTGTTGATTGAGTTAAAACCATATATTCTACCGCATAAATTCTGAAATTGAAAGAAAAATTTATCTTAATGTGCAAAAACACACACATACTAATAAGTTAGATAAATAAACCACAATTAGATATTTTGTCATCAATAATACCTTACCAATATGCATCTACATAAGGAAAAAAAATCCATCGCACCATTTTTGTTATATTTAAAACTGTCATATATTACTACATTTATGTAACTAATAATTGATTGTATAGTAATTAATTAGTACTATTATTATTCACATTCGTAACTAGAATAATGTATTACATCATACAATAAATATATCTCATGTAGTTGTGACATATAAAAAAATTCTAATAATCATTATTGAAAAAGTTTATTAAACTTTTCTTCAGAATTCATATGGGGAAAATATTTTTCTAAATGAAATTATTCTAGAAATGGGCCTTGAAGGATCCCTAATTTTTTTCATATTTTCATTACAATTTTTCTATTGATAAATACAAATATTTCCATTATCTTAAAAATAATAAAAACCATGAAAATATATCATTTCCTTATGATTAAATATTTCAAATTAATTATTCATATATTTAGAAAACCACTCATAATTTTCATCATTTATCTATAATAATATAATTACAACCATATAAACAATAACAAAGATAGAAATGATATTATCATTTTTTATGTATGGATTATAATCCCCTATCCAATTTATGAAATCCAATTGCTTCATTTCTGTGTCAATGTTGGAATACAACGCTCATTCGGCTCATTTTATCACATAAAACACCATTATTAATAGTAAAAACAATTATTCATTATTTCAAAAAAATACAACACATGTTAGAATAATTTGTAAACCTTCTTCCAACACACAATTGAGGAATGTGTACTAAAGAAAATATAAAGTAACATTCATTGCATTTCTAATAAATTTACAGAATTATACTAATGGTTTCACGAATTTAAACAATTGATATTGTCTATAAAAATTAAACACCTATAAAAAAATTTATTACAAAAAATCATTATTTATTTATCTTCAATTCACCATCATCATTTAATTTTCTTTGGTACCCCCATTTATCTCCAATAACCATATTATATCATGGATTTTCTACTAAATCCCATGTCTCATTCTTATGAATAGGATCTAATAATTCATTCATAAAATAAAAACAATTATCACTAATTATATCATTTTCAATATTTGTTGGTTCATCATTAGATATCTTTAACCACTGAGTTTTGATCCTCTTAGTGATCAAATATTGTACATATTATCGATGATCACCAATAATGATCTAAATCTAAACCTTCTCTATCAGTATTATGCAAGATGAATTATAATTACACACAAAACGTGAGATATATGAATCTTATAATTTAATCTAAATGTATTCCATTTCTCCAGCATCCTCAAAAATTTCATCAGGTAGTTTTGTAATAATGACATTATATTCACTTCATGAGCATGATTAATAAAAAGAATTTTATTACATGTATATTCAGAATATTTATATGTACAAAATTGAAAAACTATATGAGTTTATTGATACATTAGTTGTAACATATTCCCTATTTGGGCATATCCTTAAAGGATCCAATTAAATATTAAAATTTTTTGTGCTCTAGGATTTATACATTTTACATTGATCTTATAATGATTGTATTACACATGAAGATAATAAAAACTTCAATATTTTTTGTAATGAATATAATTATGATACATATATATTTTTTGAATGTAAAAAAAATTATTTTGGATAATTTCAAAAGTACTGTTCCTCTTCTAATATTTAGAAATATCACGAAAATTAGTAATTGTACAATCCATCTACACCAAACACATATTCCTTAATTTATATACACAATTTTATTTCAGGGGTGTGTATAGGGAAATTAGTCAATCATATATACCATTAATTTATTGATAATCTTTAAACACCCAATTAGTAATATAAGTTCCATTATCATTCTAAAAAATCATGAGAGAAAAACCACTCTATTTTCAATTATTTCCGAGAAGACTAATAATAATTTTAATAGATTTTGTCTTCTTTTCCGGACCATAAATCATTACAATTACTGACGTTATCAATGAATATAATAGATTGATAGTCTCTATTAGATTATTATGACCAAATGTTCTTAAAGACAACTAAATTAATGAGTAATGATGTTTTAATAAATTGAATGTCAACATTCTTATGTGAAGAATTAATAATATTTTGAGTTTTCAGTGGATTAGAACAATCAATATATTTTTATATTTATTATTAGAAAATCATGACAATTAGATCACTGAGTGATGATATTCATCATCTTCTAACCATGATGAATAAAACATAAAATCAATAATTAGATTTTCTTTTTCATTCTATGATGTAATTTTTTTTTTCCAAATTTTACCCAGAAATATGAATCATTATGTATAATTGCATTTTTACATAACATTTTCATTTTTGATATGCTTCATAAATTACTCATAAATAATAAATTCCACTTATTCCTTATCCAAAAATTCACTGGAACACATAACATGTTGTGTTTTAACCAAGCAATAAAAATCATTTCATCAGATTTTATCATTTATAATGTAATGAATCATGAAAAAATATTGATTTTGAGAGACCTTTCATTTAGAAATATAATAATTCATCATTTTCACGTTTAAACATCATTAAATATATTTAAATATCATTTTATATGTTATGAACATCTTCTTTTCATTATCCATGGAAATTCATTTTTGATTTCATTAAAAAAAACAAAAATAATAGTTTTTTTAAGGTTTGATAAAAATATTATAATGTTTCTATGTATTAAATATGATATATTATTGGTCTAGTAGAATGAATAATAATTTATTCAAAATATTAATAGGATTCTGAAGTCATGTACACACAACTTTGATACTTAAAAATAAATTCTATGAAATCCATTAGGAATTTACAATATTTTTTAGATCATTAAATCTTTTTAGGGGTAGACTCACACTTTCACCATGTCTCATAAAAATATAATTATTATTTGATATTTATAATTAATCAAAAATATCTCAAAAATAATTTAGCCTAAATAAAACCAATATAATATGTATAAAGCATACCTTCTTTATACAAAAGTATGTCATGATGAATCTTTTAATTATCATCCATCATTGAATCACTAAAGATGGATCATTTTTGGGAAATATAATAATTGTAAACTCTAAATAGATTATTCATCATGTTATTATTCGTCTCATCCTTTCTTGATTCACAATTTATAGTATTTTTTGATCCTTCTAGTGTATCAAAAATATAAATTATCTAATTTTCATCATATTTATCCAAAAACAATATTTTAATGTCATTATTATTATTCATTGAATCCCATTAAACAATATAATAATTTCATTAAATATTTAATGATGTCATTTTTTTAAAATAGTTGTTCTTAACCCCATTTAAACAATCACCAAATACATTATTACATCATTAATGGTTGGATATTACCTCCATGAATACATATTCTATTCTAATAAACAATGATGTATATGGTCAATATCTCTCTCTTTATCATTAAATAAATTCTTTCATATTGTTATTAATTGACTACATATTATGCATAATCCACGTTATGTGATAAATATAAATCCAAAATTTAAATAATTATATAACATATATTGATTCCATTTTAAGGAATGATTGATATTTTCATTCTTAATTATTATTTAATTTTCCAAATCAGGTATCCTTTAAGGATACACATTCAATTATTTCCTAAACAATAATTCCATATATATGTGTATAATTTTTCAAATTCAATGTTTTTTCATCACTTGTAACTTTTTCACCATTAAAATTTTCATTTAGTTTTTTTCACCTTCATCATCACTTGATGTCTCATATTCAATTTTATTTTCCATTCCATAACATTATTTTGATAAAAAAATTATTCAATTAAATTTATAGAATCATTTTACACTATAATAGGATGACCTATTTTTATTATTTTATAATGTTTTTTGTAATTTTCTATTATTATCATCTAGATTTAAAATATCATACTCGGTTATATATTTTTTAAAATTTTCCGCAATACTCCCGATATAACCAAAATGGACACAACATATGAGAAAAGTTACTTCACACGTTAACATTTTTCTTATAAAAATTCATGAGATAAATAAGAACACATAACTGAAAATATCATGTAAATCTTCATCATAATAGGAGCTACTTGATTCTTCTTCACAATTCACCTTTTGGTTTAACTACTCATACACTATATATTTAAATGATATTTGATTTTCTAACATCTCCCCATAATTTAAAAGATCATTCTTTCCAATTTTAAATGATATTTTCATCCTCTATATGTTATCTACATGATTATCAAAACATTTATTTTCTACAAATATAGAAAATTTTTCAAGATCCCAATCTATTATTATATATAAATTCATTTCAAAAATATCAAAATCATTTATCTTATCACTATATACTCTAATCATACACATAAAATTATTTAATCTTAGATATAATACATCAATAGTATCATAATAATTTATATAAATATATATACACATAAAACACAAAAAATATAACATTTAATGATTCCAAATAGTCTTACATCCACTTGTATTATATGTGTTATCATATATATATTTCTGTTTTGAGTCCCTACAAATATAGATTTACAGTTTCTCAAAGAGAATAAAAAATTAAATTCTTAGTAAACTATATGTTCTTGAAATATTTTTATTTTTTTTATTATATCTGCAACATTATCACATAAGAAAAATTATTCAATTATAAATTTTAGGCATTCTTTACTAATATAAAATCGAAATTAAAACATTAATCCCTTCTAATTTTTGGGAAATGTGATATCAAATGTAGGTATCCAATTATTATTCATATAATTTAGATTATCCGTTGAATAAAAATGAAAAAACCAGTTAAATAATGTTCATTATTAATGAGATAAAAATATCAAATATAAAATCATGAATGAATGTAACTTGACAATACTAGAACTTATAGAAAAATGTTATGGTCAATTAATATCCCTAAGAGATAGTGAGTCAATGATTAATATTCTATTCTAATTTTTTATAATAACAAATGAAAAATATTAGAATATATAAATATAAGAATACATTCCCACAAAAATTGAAATAAAGGCAATGGAAGAAAACATATTTACATGGTTAACCTCTAAATGATTTAAGGTAAGTCCTCATTATAATTTGGATCCAATTAGAATGCATCTGCACATTAGAGTAATCATGTTTTTAAAAAAAATTAGGTATAACCTTGAAAATAACATTCTAATATCTTCAAAATATCTATCTTTGAATCTTTAAAAAAAATTGAATTATTTAATTTACTAAAATGATAAAAATTGGGGTAAAATTTATGTATTAGTTTTATAGATTATTATCTAGTTGTTGCATGTTCTATTTTATTCACTATCCTATATTATTACAGAATTGATTGAATAATATTAAATGACATGAAAATTAATACATGATACATTTTTTATAAATATTTATTTATATATTATTCATTCATAAAACAAAAGCAACAGACTCATCCATATCACTCCCTATTTTTATCATCATATGTATCGTGCTTTAAATTCATTTTCATAACTTAAGAAAAACAACTATGTGATTAATTATTATATATGAATGAATATATATTTTCAAGTAAATATAAAATAAATATTATTAGGACAAACCAAAATGAAATTTTTTAACCAAAATTTATAATAATGTTATATAAAAAACATCATTAATTCTCTTGAAGGAATCGATTTTGGATTTACAATGTTGAAATTTCTCTAAATAAAATCCAATATAATAAAATTTAGTAACAAAAACCCCATTATATTCACGTTTATCCTTATTAAAAATTTTATTTTGGGTTTTCAAAAAGATCCATGCATTTGAATTTATCAATTTATATGTTCATATTTATAGCCACCAAAAAATATATAACATCACAATTTGTGGTTAAATTCTAATTATTTATTTTTCATTTATTAAATTATTCCTTAAACATATTAAATATTATCATTATATAAGTTCCCATTTATAAATATAATACCTACAATAATTATTATAAAGATAAAATATATTTATTTTATCTTTATTTTCATTTCTCATTATTTATATTTCGATCAATTATTTCCATTACGCTGTGAATATACCCATATATAGCAGAAAAAATCTATTATGTATCCTTCAATGAATCTGTAAAATCCAAATTTAAATGAATGCATTATTTTAATATAACATTGAAAACAATTATTTTTCTTGATTTACCTTTAGATTGAATACACATAACTGTATCTAACATTTATATTTCAAATAGATTAATTTTTCATAGTTATCAAGTAACATATTAACTCTATACTAAAATTATAAATAATACAGGTATTTTGATAAATTACCAATATAAAGATCATTGATTTTATTAAATAAATTTACATGGACTCAATAATTACTATAATAATTGAATAAATATTGTTATATATCGTGTGATTAGAAATTCATAGGTTGATGATTACCATCATTAATCTAGTGTAAATGGATCAACTATAACACATTCGACCATGAGGAAACTGACTAGATGAACAATTATAGATCAATGGAATTTATATCTCCATCAACCATGAGGTTGGAAAGTGATCATGTAATTTAAGGAATAGTTGAGTGACTTCATTAAGAAATTTATGATCAACCATTCCTATATCAGCATGGAGATACAAGTCATACATTTATTCCAACTATATCATACCAAAATCCTCTCAACCATTCCTCAAATACTAAGAAACACTTCACCATTGTGTAGAATGTATATCTTTATTAAATTACTTTTTTAATATATTTTTTTTATGTATATATGTATAATCATAATAATTTTATTTTTTGAAAATGGTTTATATGTCCTCAAAAAAACAAAACAACCAAATTATACACACACAAAATTTCATCACATCATAAATAATAGGACGAACAAGCCCACCCCCACCCCATCTATTTTTTTGGAATAAATAATGTATAAATAACTTCCAATATATATTAATAATAATGGATCATCATTTAATATTTTGAATCCATCTTCAAAAAGTAAATTGTAAGAAATTTTCTAAATAATCAAACAATATTGTCTATAAAATTTGATACACATATAAGAAAAGTTCAAAAATAATAAAATCCTAGAATTGAATTTTTGAAATTCTTCTATGAAATATATGATCAACCTTAAGATAAAAAATTATCCAAGGACACTCAAATTATAAATTCATTACCCTTAGAAGAAGTTCAAATATATAAATATAAATAATGATTGTTATTATCATTTAAGTATAATAAAATTTGAAAACAATATCCAAATAAAATATTAATGATATCACATGACACAACAATTTAGCATTAATATACCAAAGGTGAGAAACATGATTTAATATAATCTAAAAACCATATTTGGATATTTTTTTGTTAATATAAGCGATATTTTCTATAGCAAGTACATAACTTAAAAAAGCGTTATTTCTATGCACATGCACCTTGAAAAAGTGTTACTTAATATCAATGTGATTTCATCGTGAGGATAAAACTATTCAAAGAAAAATATATAACAAATTGGTTGTCACGTCCTGATATAAGTGTATTATTTAAAATAATGATTTAATTATCTAAATATTTATTCATAAACAATGATTGTGTAATATAATGATTTGAAATAGCATAATTATGCTAAACAGTGTATCAATGCCTATAAATCTACTTCTTAGTTTGAAAAAAAACAAATCTTAAAGTACTATAGAAAACTAAACTACATGTGGAACTTTACAGTAAATAAAACCATTCCAATTTTAATATTTAAATCTAAAAACTTACATCCTTACAGTACTATAATATTTTAGTACATTGTATTTTTTCCCAATTATATTCATTGGATGCCTTTTATTATTAATTAATTGTGAATATTTTTGTGCACATTGATACTTTTCACAATGTGTAATAATGTGTAGTAAAATATTAATTGAATCCTTGAGATATATAAAACATAAAATGTTCTTTTTAATCACCTATGGTTCATCTTCAATAAATTAGTTGTCTTTGTTAAACATTATTCCTAATGAAATTTGTATACAAATAGTATTTGAAACATCGATGTCTATCATTTTCTAACTAATCTCTAGTATATTTATATTAAAAATGAAAAATCTTACCATTCACTTGGGAAACATAAAAAAAATTAAAACAATCTTCAATGCATTAAAATCTCAAATAGATTAATTATATCCTTAGAAATGTTTTCAGAAAATTATTTACTTTTCCAGAAAATAAAATTTAATCCTCATATGTAAAAAAATGATAGATTCTTATTTTATCGTTTTTAATAAAGATATTGTTCTCCAGTATTCCTTTTATAAAATTTTGGATATTTAAAATTATGTGGGTATTATAATATTATTCATTTTTTGGTCTTATTGTAGTCCATATATTTCATTTTATAACCCAGAGATACATTTTTTATCATTTCAATGAAAGAGACCACATTGTGTGTTAATATATACATTCTATAAAAATATAGAATTCAATAAGGCTTAAATGAAATACATTTTAATTATATAGTATTTACATTGTGTTGAAATTATAAAAAATATTTTATTTTTTTCATGGATTACCACCACTTTAATAGAATTAACAATGTCTCCCTAATCCATCCATTGAATTTCATATTCTATGAAATATTGATTTAATTCTGTTTTAAACACAATTTTTATACTAGTTGTTTGGGATTAACCAATTTTATATAATAATATTATTCGTTCTAGTCATAGATATAAATTCGAAAACGTCATTATTCATAATATGTTTCAATTATTAACTCATGGAATCATCCCACTCATTATTTGTTTTATATTCCTCAATATCACCATGTTCATTTTTAGTATGTAATAATGAATTAATTTATATACACAATGGTTTATAATTGACCATCCTTATCCATTATACTATATTGAGTTTTAATAAAGACTATTAATTCATTTTACAATGAGGGTCATTTAATGTTTTCATTTTGGACGAATTAAGTCATAATTCATACATAACATTTCATATTCATACAAGTTAGAAAAAAAAAATCCATTTCATCCAAAATATAAAACATTTAAAATTAAACATTATATTTTTTCATAAACAAATATTTATAACATTAATACGAACATCATCCTTCCACTTACCCATCCTTAATCCCTGGGAAGATATTTTAAATCATGGTATGAGCATAAAAAGACCAGTAAGGGACATAAAATATGGAAAGACACTGTTATTATATAACTATTATAAACATGTAGAAACATATTCACAATGTTAGAATTTAATAAACATAATCCATTTATATAAATCGTGAATTGATAATATTCCTATAAAACTCCATAAAAAATGTAAATCATAAAGGAAACATATGGAATCGATTCTGAATCACTGTTAAATTCACTACAGTTATCCCGAATACATAGGTAGTAACCACCATGGTTACATTTTGAATATCCAACATTGTATATTCCCTTAATAAAATATTAGAAACCCTACTGATTAACTCTATCTCATAAAATACGAATTGATTAGAGGGAGGTGGTATGGTATGAAAAAAATGGTGAGATCTACATACACATAATGGAATAATTGGACGTCCCTCTAAAAGCAGTTGTGATACATTCATAGCTTGAGATGTGAGTAATGGAAAACCTTCCATATGCAAAAATGATATCATCATTACTCTAGTATAATGAATTCATTAAAAATATTAATCTATTATATAAAAAATGTATAACAACACAATGAAAAATGATTGTGTGGGTAATTTATATTTATAATTGATTTCCTGTGTGTTGATTAGTGTCATTGTATCTTGTCGAAGCATGATACATTTATTTTAGTTGCATATAATTTTTTTTATAGTTTTACATTCACAAAATTATTTATTATATAACAAAAAGGAGACAAATCAATATTGAAACATGTCGAAAGTAGAACTTGTCAGAAATAAATGGATTCAATTCTGAAACATACACATACAAAACAAAATATACACATTAATTATACAATACATAGACTTGATCTTGGCCAATGAGATGTATAGATTTGTCCTCGCACTTGGGGACATATATTATCTGTTTATCCTTTTATGTAACCAGTACTGAATCGTATTCCCCCTTCTCATTGTAGTGGCCAATCCATTTCATTTTGGATTTAACATTATTTTTCGCTTCCTTGGGGCTGTAACCTAGTAGTATGATGGAAAAAATATTAAAAAATAGACATTGAAAAAATCATTAACTAAAACAAAACCAAATTATGAAACCAGAAAATATCAGGGACGATGGTCGGCTAATCAGTAAGCAATGAGATAAAATGAATGTCACCAACAGGCATCCAAGATTCACTGTAACTGTTAACCAAAGTCATAATGTGATACATCAGGTCAACATATGGCTACCCTGATATATTTTTTGATGAAAAAGTTGTGATAACATGTTCGCATGGATATCTAAATTCTTTAAAGCAGTAGGATTACATTACATATTGTCTCACATCAGTACAAACACTCGACCACTAGTGCATGTTTCCGTTCATAGAACATTCTTACCCGAAAGCGCATCATTTCCATATCAGAAGCTAGAACAATCCATCATGAAGACCCATTTACTATCTCATCAATATTACCTTGGAAATACAGTGTAAAATGAATTATTTTTCCCTTTTTCTAATAGGCCTTTTGGGTCCGGTCAACAATGTAGTAAACACATCTCTAAAATTTCTATTGCAATAACCCTATGATTGGGAGTTTGTACACAACCTTGATGTCCTCACTTATGAACTCCACTATATTAGTGGTCATATGGCCATATTTTATACCACCGTGATATCTTAATGACCATTTTCCTTCGAAATATGCATCATATATTCATACACATCTTCATTGGATGTTCATGTATCTTTAAGGAGTTGATCAAACCTTTTAGGTTGGGGATCATATGCTGAAACCATAATCGAATTATCTATTAAAATAGATATTAAATTTTTTTAAATATTTTTTTTTAAAAAGATAACCAAATTGAGGATAGCATTCTTTATGAAATCATCTCATAAAATGCATATCCATAGTACTCGTAATATGTCTACTGTAATAATGATGATAAGTATTTAACTCAGTCCATAAAAATTCATCACTAAATAGTACATATATAATCACTCAATGGTGATCAGATATAAGACACATTCCATGGTAATGTGTGACATGGATAAAAAATGATGACAAAAACCAGATCCCGCATTCAAAATTATCCTTTTCCATAATAGAAAAATCAAATGGAAGAGGTGAACAATTGACATCCTGTGTCACATAAATGAGTAGAACACCTATATACATTCTATATAGTAATGTGACATCGATCTGAATAATCTGTTTAAAATAGTGAAATACAAAAAGGCATTACTGAATGACCAAAAAATCTTATTGAACATCACTTTTTTTTAATAACTCATTGATTGGGGAATAGATACTCAACATTGTTCAATAGATAAACAGCCTGATTTATTAGAGACAATAATTCCATATGTCTAGGAAACATAAAATAAGATTTATCCTATTCACCATACACATTTACTATTTCCTTTATTTCATTCAATGTTTTGGAATATGATATCTTATAGTTAAACAATTGTTTGATTATTTCCTGAACAATGGTAATGGGTGCATCCTAACATGTTTGTATCATCACAAAAATAGCATTTTAAATAATATCTGAAACAAGGGAAGAGAGATCATGTGACAAGCATGGATACACACAAGTGTGCAGACCATCTAATTTGGTTATCCTCCAACATGAATGAATTTTATCAAATATTTCCCTTAATTGAAATTTACAAGCTCGAACATATTTTTTCACAACATAAGATATATTTTGTCTTCTTTGACTCATCAACCAAAAATTTGAAATGTCTCTCAATGTGGTATTGCATTATCAAATTTTTCATGGGAATTTTACATAAAAACTTATCCCTGACATAGATAGTGTTATAATTTGATGCAGACTAATTCCATAAAATTTCATGGAATTCAGAAGCTAGTGTAATGACATCCCAGTCAAAATGTTGTTCATGATACATTCTGTTAACTATGGAACTCTATACTGAAGATTCATTACCAATAATTGGTGGATGTCGTGGATGCATGTCTCTCAATGGAACCTCATAAGGTTCATTTCCCACATCACCCTCAGCCACATCTTTCAAAGGAACCTCATAAGGTTAATTCTTCACGTCACCCCCACCCACATTATCATTTGATGGATCTCCAGATTATGCTTCCTCAAATAAAATTACATTCACTATATAAGCTTACAAAGTGATGTCATCTACATTTCCTTCAATAATTTGACCATCTTCTTCGAAAGTTTCCTCTATTAATAGAGTCATATTAGGAGGCAATGAAAAATACTTGTGTGAAAGACCACATTCTACATATCTCACAAAAAATGGATCTATAGTAGTCAGTTGCACCGCATCAATATCATAAATCACAATAGACAACTCCATCCAACCATTAGCACACTAGACTCTAAATAGAAAATAAGAGTCCATCCAATCATCTCTATCGACAAAAGGGTACTCAGTGAGCTAGAATCGTTCAGGATGTTGTATATGTTGATATGTGATTGAAGAATTGGATTTATCGACCCTTAGTTTTAACCAATTATGAATCATATTGCGAACTACATCCAATTGAATACAACTGTGAAGATTTACCACTCTGACATGTCCCACACTATAGCTAAATCCCTGCTGTGAATAATTGGTCTCACCGTTGCAATATATTTTCAAATATCTTATTAAATATAAAAATTAATTAATAAAATATTATATACTAAATAAATATTATACATTATTTAAATTTGTTTTGAATAAATGACTTTATTTAGATACCTTTATGTAATGATATTTCACTATTGAGGATTAGTGATTGTGGTATTCTTACTTAAGAAAATTTAATATAAGATTATATATTTTAATTAATAATGAAATAATAATCACGATATGATCTTGAGGCAAATGATTAGATTATAATTAGTTGATAATCTAACCAAAACTAGTGGACAGACTTCTGGTGTTTCTATTATCAAATAATTTAGCAATATTTAGTCTCCATTGAAACAGTAATGCCTCCTATTGAACACTAGTTCTCGAATGTCACTTCAAGAAGCCTCTTTAGGGATGATGATTCATGGATACCTCTTGTTGATTTACTTTTAAGTAGTAATTTACTCACATGCTTGTGAGGAGGTCTAGGGGTATAAAATAAAAATCTTTTTTAATAGGACACACATGTCCTTATATAATTTTTCAATGAATACTCATAGGTCATCTATACAGAAAAATAAATTTAATTATTACAAATTTAATAACCACATTTACGAAAGAAGACATGCGACATCAAATATGCATTGTTTGGTCATCTCAAGAACAATCATAAAATAACTTATTATTTTTTGGTATAATTATAATATCCATTACTAGATGAAATACATATTTAATATCTACATATCTTCTATATTTTATAAATTTTATTATAACCAATATAATTTAAAATTATTATTTATACAAATTGTTTTTATACCATTAAAAAAATATTTTCCAACATAATTTTTAATTAATTATAAAATTCTAGAGAAAAGAAATATATTAGTCATAAATTATATTACTAGTGTATAAAATCTTATAATTTAAATTAATATTACATTCAAAATAACATATTTAATTATCACAAACATTCAATATGAATTCGTAAAACATTTTAGACAAAACATAATAAATTCTCCTAAACATTCAATATGAATACATAAAACAAACACATCATTCAAAAAATAAATCATACAAAAGAAACTAATTTACACATAAATACATATAAAACAAAAAAAAACATTCACAAAATCACTAATTTCTACATATCAAAAAAAAATCATAAAAATCAAATAAATAAACACAATTAAATAATTGATAATTTAAATAGAAATTTTATCTTCTTAAAATCAGAAGAAAAAAATTTGAGAAAGGAATTTTACAAGGTTTCACAGCCAAATTCAGAGGAGAAGAATGAAATTGGGGTGGAGAATACTCCTTTTATATATTTTTTTGGTGGGATTCCTGAATAGGGTTCACACATCCTTAATTCCCTCTTAAAAGGATCTGTGAACCCCATTCACACATCTTCATCGTGGAGAGATGTGTGAAGGGGGTTCACACATACATTATCAAATTTGTGAAGGATGTGTGAACCTCGTTCACACATCTCTCCATGCAAAAGATGTGTTAACATCATAAATTCATCTTAAAACCAATTTTAAAAAATATATCTAACCCTATCCCTTTTCTATAAAAACCCTATATATAAAAAACATGGTCCCGACCTACTTCGGTGAAAAGTGGACCACACGAATATTAAAATTCTATTTATAAAATTATAATTTTTTATTATTATTAAACAATTATAAAAGTAATAAAAATAATAAAAATTATATTTTTTTGAAACAAAACTGGTATTTTATCTGGTGAATAGAAATTGATGTGATCTTGGCTAGATGTACCAGGTTGTGGAATTATCAAAAAATTTGTTACAGAAGATATTAACATATATGTGAAATATATGTTATTTCATATTTAACACCCCTAAATCAAAAAAAATGATGAATATCGAAAAAATTAATGACCATAACATGGTAATTAAAATTATATCAACATACGGTCTATTTCGTTGAGACTGATTTAATACTCTCTTATTATTTATAATCCAACATAATTTTTCTTGCATAAAAAATTTAGCCATCCCCACTCTAAAACCAATTGAAGGTACTGAGGTCACATAGAGAGCATGTGGTAAAGGGGATTGAATTAAGTTTATAATCATGACAACGATACTGGACTTATATAATGATCTTTTCCATGTTAGGGTCAAAATATCTCACATAAATCAAATAGAGAACCAAACATTAATAAGAAACATACCTCTTTCTTTATAAAGCTGAAGTCGATGTATATTATTCACTAGTGATTATTGCATGTAGGAATCTATGATAAATACCTCAAGATCATCCAGACATGTTTTAATAATCCATAAGGCATCCATCATCAGATTTTGTGTGCTTGCAGAGCGATCTGATGAAACCTATGACATCCCGACGATCACCACATCTATGTCATTTTGATGCACGAAGATCATCTCAATATGATTTCTTAGATATGGATATTCTCTATATAGAACGTGAGATAGTAGAGAGAGGCTATCATGTTGTCACCATGTGTAGTACATAACATGATCCTTTCTCCACCAATTTATAGTGGATTTCCAAAATACATGGTAGGGTTCCCCGACCCCTATTTATTTTACACAGATTATATAAATAAATATGATTATCAACACTACACAATAAATATTTATTTAATATTTTATCACCTAATTGTTATAGATTAAAATATTTTACATGATAATCTTGAGTGGTTAACTCGACTCGTAATTCTTACTTAATATTAAATGAACATGGATTATTAAACTACTTTTTTTATAATATTTTATAGTATTTAATTAACAAGTAAATATTATAGATAAATTCAAGTAAACAATTTATAAAATTAATAATAATGAATTTATTTATTTCATTTGTTATCAATAACCTTGAAAAAACTCAAATCCCATGTTGGGTCCCCTATGTCTGATATACCTATTTCACTGAATTGGGATAATTCGTGAATACACAATTGTGTGTGATCCTCAATGTTTTTATCTAGATTGTAATGGATAAAAATTAACATAACGAGGATATTGTATAGAAACCCATCAAGCCCCATAATGAGATAAGGAATGTCATAACAATGATAACATGTAGACATATACTATATACTATAATCTCAATATCTTTAGATATATCATAAAGTTGGATTCCCACATCTCTCATCTCACTATTAATGCATTATTATTTTTTTATCTTACAAGATGTATTTACCTTTATAAAACCAGTACCTGGTATTGATAAAATTACGACTATCCTAATAAATATGGTAAGAGATATATTTTATCCTCAACTTGGAAGCAACCAATCCTTTCTTGACTATAATCCAATGTCATACCACCATTGAAAAATCCAACACAAGCTACATCACCACGATTTCATTATCATAGTTTTTCCTGGAATCAATGTAGTTGATCAGATGGTACAGATTAACAATGATATCAGGTAGGGAGACCAATACACAGGTCAATAGATAGGAACAACTAGTGACACTAAAAACATGTGGTGTTCCTATTGGAGGGTATGACCTCATTATATCACTAATATAGATGACCAAGTGTATAACTAAATAGAAGAAATCTCAATGCACATGATCCCCTTGCATTTTATTGTAATAAATCATTTGTGTCTAGTAAGAATGATGTATCTAGACAAGAGAACATGTGTTCAGGATTAAATTCATACTATCTAGAAGTTCACATTATAGAATGAAATCTTTTATAATCCTTGGATGCAACAATTTGTCTATCAAAATATCAATTAAATAGATGATTTAACAAAATATAAACTATAAGGGTAAGTAAATACAATTTGAAACTCACTGTATACATGATATGATAAAATAATACTTTTCATGATGAGTCTAGGTAACCCACACTTAAAATATTTGATATGGTATAAAGTGGAACAATATGGTAATTTATTTGCCAATTTTATTTTTATAAGTAAAACTAAAAACCTTTAAAATTGATTTTTTCATTTTATATTTTATAAAATAATTCACTAATAGTTAATCGAAATGATAAGGTTTAAAATGAAAAAATTGTTTTCATAACGATTATTATATGATGAATTCAAAACCATTCCCTACCTTATATTCAAATCACTAGACATTTTATGAGATTTTCGTTTAGATTTAATTTAAAAATATTTTTTCTTCAGAGAAATTTCAAAATTGACCCTCAAGACATTTAATGAAGGGATCTTCCTCTATAACTTTATTACACCACATTATGATTTTAGCTCAATCAAAATCTGTAATTTTCTCCAATATAATTCAATATATGGGCTCTATAGGATTTGGTATTCCCAAAACACCATCCTCATAGCCCATTAGAGGACATCTAATGTATACTTTTAAAGAGGTTTCAATCACCAAAACAGATCAATTAATTTCTACCCATATATATCTTATATAAATAAATAATATTTATCGTAAAATAATATATTTTATATCATAATTATACCACAATTTTGAGTATTTTTTTGAAAATACCATCATAAACAATCATTCAGATCAATGGTGATGTGAAATTATCAATCATGTTTATGTACGAATTGCATTATCCACATAGATATATAATTTATTTTCTCATCATTATATTTTATTGATGGGTGTTATAATGGGATTAATGTATATATATATATTTTATTTATAAAAAAATTATACTAATGTAATTATAATATTATGTATACCATCATACGATCCAATCCATTAAGAAATGATAACATCCCTTGTATGTATGTCTCGTCTACCACATCCACAAAGAGATGTTATCATCTTTTCATTTATATATTATGTGTAATGTAATGAATATTAATTTGAAAAATATATATGATACATATTATTTAATAATTATACCTTAATATTTAAATATCATTTATCATTACTTTTTTTAATCATTTAAAAAATGGAAACCACGTTAATGTGTATGTACAACATATCGTCCCAATGAATAGTGTCATTCATTATATGATCCAATTTTTCTAGATGACTATATATATAATGAATATGAATTAAATTTATACCCTGATTCAAATTATGGAGAAGATTCAACTATTATCAATTTAAAATGAATAAAACTACAAAAAAACACAGAAGAAAAAATAAAGCAGTTGTCACCTAAAAAAGTGATTTTGTGTAAAGCTATATGATTTTTAAAAAATAATTTCTTTTGATATAATATTTGATGAAAACCAATATTAGAATAAAATATAACACATGTGACATTATGAAGTATTTAATATTAAAAAAAATAACTCATTTATTGTTTATACAACATGAAACCCCAATTAGAATATTCAAAATAATAAAGATTAATTTTTTGAAGTTATGTTTTAAATGGATTTAGCATGGGGTTAATCTAAAATAATATGTGATTAATTTTCCTAATTGCTACACTAAAATTTATTCGAAGGAAATATTTCAATTATATAATGTATTATTCCCTTAAAATCCCATTTTTACCATTTTGGAATGTGAAAATCATGGTGACACAATTTTCATTTCAAAAAATACAAGTGTGTTCATCACCAAAATTATAACTGAACCCCATATCCACTCTTCATGACACCTTCAAAAACATATGATTCAGAAAAAAATCCCCAAATAATGTAAAAAATTTCATCCTACCATTCCAGAAATCTTTTTTGGACATGATTATAACCATGGAAGGCTTTAGTGCAAACCTAATTTGGTTTCCCCAATAACATGCAATGTTCTTCAATGAGTGTTTTTAATTTAGTTATTCATCCACCTCATTAAATTTTTATTAAAAACTGATTATATATTTTTATAAGTATCATCCATATACATATATGTTTTTATGACATGTGAATTACCTAAAATCATCACCAATTCCATAATATTACTTATGAAAAAATAATTAATGTGCACGGTGGATTACCGCCTTACGAACTGATGTCATTCTTTTTTTCAATTCCTCCATCCACGATTGGGTATAATGATATTTCAAAATAATATATATTACATCTTTAATATAATAATATTTTTTATTAATAATATCATTTATAACTCCATTAATTCTATTTTTTGGGGATATGATAACATCGCTCGTGTGTACATGAATTACCGCCTCATGAAGTGATGTGATTATTTTTTCACTAACACTTTATATGGATCGTAATGATGATAATGTTATTGAATATAGGAAATATAACTGATAAAATTATGATATTAATGAAATATTTATTATTATGCAATGATATGATATCATTTTATTTTTACAATGTAAATGGATTACATCACTCACATTTGTGAGGTCTACAACCTTTAAAAAGAAATGTGAATATCATTCATCACCAAACAAAATGGATGATAAATATAAGTATAATTAATTAATTAATATATTATATATGATATTATTGTCTTTATATAAATATAAAATATTACTAATCAGCATTCCACAATGGTCATTGAAAAATAGAAATGTTACTCATGCATATGTATGTCCAACCATCTTAATGATGGTAACATACTAATTTTTTTATAACAATATTTCATTATTAGATTTAAAATTATAATTTATGTATAAATATGGTATTTATTTAATTATTTTTATTGTATATATTATGGAACTATATAACATCTGAAAGAACCATATCATTAATGAACAATCTCAAATGATAAATCAACACAAGTAATACCTGGAACAAAGAGTATAATTAAATATCATGTACAAGGATGTGATAATATGTTTTAAAAGGATTATATATGATACTAAAAATATTAATATGGTTATGAAATAAGATAATAACATGTATTAAACCAATATTAATGAGGTTAAAGTATGATCTACCTAACAAATGTATGAGGTAAAGGTGTCTTGTCTCACTTTTACATCTGTCTGACACATACCATATTGACAACCTATTTATATTATGTGATAAATATAATGAAATTTATATATAATATAATAATATAATTAATCAACGTGGTATTTATTATTCCATTAATTCTATTTCATTCATTGTTCTTATGAGACACAAGTTACCAAAGTGGAAAGGGTTTATTTTATAATCACATCATTATTCTGAAATATTTTTTTTAAGTTTCCATTAAGGGAATTGTTTAATATTTATACAATAAAATAAATCTATAGGACTATCATACAGTTATTATGAAATTTTTTATGTAATATTTATATTATTAATTCAATTAAACATAAAATTATTGGGAATTTGTAATCAAGGATATATTACTTTATTTTTATCATCGAACAAAAATAGTTTTATATCAAAACAACTATTTTATGATAATGTTATAAAAATTTCACCATAATTAGGAAAACTATTTATTAATGTCATATTTATTTATTTTAATTTTTTCCTAAATTTTTTTCAATGTATTCTTATTATCATTTTATAAACAATTATTTTTTTGGTTTTGCCCATAAAATAAAAGGAATCTTTATTTGAACATGTATTATAGAAAACAAATTTCTTCCATTATGACCCATCACACCCAGTTTTTCATCTCATTCTTATGTTTCATTTTTTTTGAGTCTTATTCATTGTCTCAAATTCTGAAGGTAATCAAGGTTACTATTAGAAGTGTTTCTTTGTCTAGTTTTTTGTGCATTTGATGATCCTTATTTCATTTTGGAGACCTTCTCTAATACAAATATGTCCATTATCAATGTTAGAAAATTCTATTTACATTAGTATAAATTAATTTTTATGCTCATCAATGATAAAGGTGGTGCCTTTTATCAGTGCTAAAGAAAGAGATAATTCAAGGGGTCTTCTATTAGCTCAATAAAAAGTGATGATAAATGGTTCCTATATCAGTTTTTTATCCCTGATTAATGATTAAAACATTAATAATTATTAAACATTATTTCTAAAATTTTGGTTAGGGAATCAATAGTGCTTGATGATACCTTCAATAGAACACCCCCACCATATCCCACAACCCCCAGCGTTTAATAGTCCCCCCAGCCCTTAACAGCTTTATCCATATTTCCACCCGCACGAGCACCATACCCCCCACTGGATTTAAACCTGGAACCACTATCCTGCACAACTAATCCTTTACCACTCCACCATATTTCATTTCTCATCATTTAATAATATTAATATTAAGTTGTAAATATATTTAGTTATATATACTCAAATATTGATATATATTTATATTAACATATATATATATGTATTTATATTAATATATAAATATTTAGTTTTATATATATATAGTTATATTATTATATCTTTATAGTTATATTAATATATATATATATCCATATATCCATATATATATATAGTTATATTTATATATTAATGTATTTACTCATATACTAATATAAATTTACATGATCAGTTTTAAATACATTTATAAAATATCCATTTTTTGCGTGTTTATAAATAAATAAATACCTATACTCAACACATGCAGTAACTCACACACACACACATATATATTATATGTGTATCGATATGTATAATTATACATATTTATATGTATTTACAAATATTATATACTAATATGTATATACGTCTGTTTTGAATATACAGAAAATGTATATTAGTTTGTCAATACAGATTCGCGCACACACATGCATATATAAATGAACACATTATATAGGTATATAAATATTCATATATTTGTATTTTAAATAAAATGGATATTAGTATTTTATTTAGATAAGGCTTATATATTGATAAATATATTTTATATGTAAATATGAGTAATTATTTATTTATAAAATTAATTTTTAATGTGAGAATATAAAAAAATATATGTATATATTGTTATATATTTTATTATAAATAAAATTAAATAATGAAAATTGATAACATGTTCTGAAAACCAAAAAATTAGGTATAAAATGGAGAAACCATCAAAAACATAAATATAGTCCGAAAGTCAAATAAACCCTAAACATATGGTAACAACGAAAACTTCTTAGCTGAGAGTCTGTTCCAACTCCAGGAACAATAAAATATAATATTATAAAATTAGAATTTATATGATAGGTGGTGGACACCGAACATACTTGAAGATCAAAATTTACAGTTATTTGTAAAAACATCAGACAAGACAAAAGTAAATGAAATGGGGGCTTGAAAAACCTAACAAATCGTAGAGTCGCTAAAAAATCAGAACATCTGAAATAGGAATCCATTCCATCTCTATTTCAAGTCAAATCGAATCTCATGGATCGAAATGTTATATAACAGGTGGCAGAGGCCAAACAGACACACATATCAGAAGTTGTAACCATTTTATGGAAAATTTGACAGGGCACCGGACATGAAAACTATGTTTTGGAGTCCTTATGATTGTTTATTAGGGTTTTAGGTTATGGTACACGAATTCGTCTTTGATTTATTCTACACATTTCATAGATCCCTTCTCTTCCTTTGATTTTATATGTGGTAGTTCCCAAACAGACACCTGGAGTGAATGTTATGGTCGTTTGAAGTTGGAGTTTTTTTAGAGAGGTATAACTAAAATATTTTCTGTTTCATTGTTATTCTATTGGTTTTGATTGGATGTGGTCCTCACTCATATCACATGATTTAATTTTACTTGACACATCATTCAAATGAACACCTGAAGCTGATGTTATGGTTATATTAGTGAGTTACGAGTTTCTTAGGTTTTAAGGCGATGGAAGGGTTTGCCAATTTCAAAAAATCATAACATTTAGTCCGGGTCTTCATTTTCACTCTAACACATATCAAATCATAGATTTCAAAATTATCTACAATATTGTGACCACTAGATCCTCTTATCATGTTTTTCAAGGCCAAAAGGCCCATATTTCCTCCCAATGGTCATAAGATCTCCTTAGAGATTCCATTTTGGCATAACTTTTGCTCAGAGTGATTTTTTGCCTCCACCACATATCAAACTAAAGCTTGTGAATAAAACAATACTTTGACGACCATTGGAAACCATTATCATATTCTAAATGGCCAAATAAATTCGTTAATCTCTCTAAAAGATCGTAATGTTTAAATTATGTGTTTTTTTGCATATACCACACATCAAAGTGATCTAAAACATATTGAAAAAATATTTATTATATTTATATCATCAAAAATATAATTATATATCAATATATTATTTTTTATGAAATATTTTTTTGATATATAAACATTATCAGCGCTAGGAAAAAGGCACTAATAAAGCCCCACTTCACCAGTGCTACTAAAAAAGGATTAACAAAGGGGGACACTTTATCAAAGCTAAAATAAAATGTTGATAAAGGGGGTGATGTTATCAGTGAAAAAAATTCTGAAAAGTGTAGATTTTAATGCCTCTTTCTTAGCACTACTAATATGTGGCGATGTGGAAACCCATTTTAGCGGTAGTGCTTATAGAAACACGGGATTTTTGTAATGGTGTTGTTATGTGAATGGTTGGTTCATTGTTTGGTAAATATTTTTTTGAACCCATGTAACCATATAGAATGCGTACGCTTTGGAAGAAACCTAATGTATGGTTTTTACGTGGTTTGATAAACCATGTGGTTGAACCAATATAACCTTGCGGCATATGGTTTTTTCGGGTAGACCCTACAACATGGTCTTTTCATGGTTAGTGAAACCATGTGGGTTGGTCTTGCGGTCAATCTTCACTTTGGAATTAGACACCACACAGTTGATGCATAGTTTTGTAAACCATGCTGCAAAATAATGTGAGTTTCAAAGATCTAAAAATTATTTATATTCCATGTTCTCCCATTTTTGGATTTTAACAAAAAAGAACCCCTACCTCTTTCATGGTTTGTGCTACCCTAAGGGGAATTTCCATTTTTCATAAAAGACTCCACTCCTCCTCCCTTGGCATAGATCTATACATTCTTTATATTGGGGAATGATTTCTCAAGAAAAACACACTCCTCAATTCTTCATCATCCTCTTTTATTTTTTTCTCTTTTTTTCCTCTTCTCCTATGGTCATATAAACATTGGGTTTTGGTTTGTCCTAATTTTTGTTATGGGTTTCGTGTTTTTAGGTTTTGTATTCGTAGATCTCGACAATTAGAACCCTCACAGGGTGATTCTACATTTGAGTTATTAAAACATCATAGATTTGAGGTGGGCTTCCATTTTCACTTGCCTTTAAATTTGAGATTCATTGGGGTCATGATATTTGAAAATTTCATAAATTTTAAATATTATTGTATGTTACATGGATATTTTTATGCTCAAAGTGGTATTTTACACCTTGTTTTGATATAAATAGTATTGATGAGGGTATTCTGTTATCTCCATGTGTTAATGAAAATTCTCAGTTTGATTTTATCAATGATTTGAGATATAAAATAATGGAATTGAATTTTATTTATATTGGTGACATGTGAAATGATGTTTTGGGTTCCTTTTAGGGGTTCCCTAAGTGTTGTTGGTTTTAAAAAGGAATGTGTATTGGATTCCATATGTGGTTTGACATATGATTACATTTAATGGACAATTTGGAATTTTTATGAAAATTTATTGACGTGAAAATGTTGTATCTATTATATATACTAAATTTGGGTTCCACCAGCTATTGTGTCAGTCCAAAATGTATCCATGTTCTCTAATATAAATACATCGCACACTCCACAAATGTGGTTCGGCCGAGCGTGTTCCCATTTTACCCTAGCTAACTCGCCTCTATGTTCGATCTTAATGTTTCCATACATTCATCATGAACCACATCTATCAATTTTTCTTCATTTGAATCCTGTATCACTTCTATATCGTAGATCTGACGCTTTCTTCCGTCTTCCCTCAATATAATGATTTCCATGCATCCATCGCTACCCACAACAAGCATATCGAGATCGCTTCCTCAACTTTCCCGTCTCTCCCAAAATTATTCAATGCTTATGATACCAATGACTCCTTTTAATACTGATACACTATGTGTGATGTTACTCACCTATGGATCCCATAGTTTTGTTCTTCTACAACATTTTATACAATCTTCCTCAACTGATGAAACTGATGTCAGATTCAACACCCATAAACATCCTCTATCTTCCACAACTATAGATACTGCAGTAAGCTATTGATCCCACATAACACCACCCCAATTATTCTTGAATTAGATTCAAATTAACACCTCCAGATCACAGTTCAGGTGCCTCAAATTTTTTGTGGACATTTATTTATACAGTAACATCCTATACAGACTACAATCTCACTTCTCATAAGAGATTAATTTTTAGAAAAACTACAAAATTGCTATTTAATTGCTATTTCTTCCACTATATAAATCATTTTCTATCTATTTCAAGTTTAATATCTGTTGACCAATGCACAGGTCTAACAATTACACAACTATGAAGGACATATTAAATTGCAAAAACTTCTTAGATAATCAATGTTACATCAATATATTTAGTAAATACTATTTAAGAAGTAGAACAATATGAATTTCCTCTTAATACTACACAAAATGTATTTTTCAATAATATATAATAATTAACATGTATCAAAATGTGTTAGATAATATATACATCAATGATTCAGAAAAAAAATTCATTTTAAGAAAATTCATTCATTGTTTTGAATGGTTTAGCTAATGGTCATTTAAATTATGAATAACATATTTATGTTTCCATATAGTTGTAGGAATATAAAACATTGCCTTCCAATTAAATGATTAATACAATCTTCCCACACATAAAAATAATACGGTTTCAATTAAACCCTTTATAATTCAACAAATGAGAAAACAAATACAAAGATGCATTCATCATTAACATCGATATATGCAAGTTTGCAATGATGACTCCTTATGAGGGAATGACAAAAAAGTAGGCAGTTACTCTCACCATATAAAATAATTCAGTAATGTTTTTTATTAATATACATGTATTTACATGTATAAACTGTTCACCTTTTGACTACACAAGCCTATATTCTTCTACAACATATGAAGTAGTACAAATGACTTCCAAGTCGAAAATATTTGTATGCATGCCTTTGTAACCATTATCTCCAAATGGTGAGTTCAATTCAAATTTACCAATAATTTAAAATAGATTGGATAGATTACTTTGAAATAGAATGGGATAAAAAAAATATTATTATATTAATATTGCATCATGATTGTGGAACTTCTTCACCAATACTTATTAGAACAAGCTATATAAATGGTTGTCATTACCATAAAAAATATAAGTCAAATATGTTTTTATTATTTTAATTCTTCCTATACTTTTGATTCCATTATTGAAATTCTTGAAATGTACTAGAAATTAGACTTAGACTATACATACCTATGTTCTACTAAAACAATAGAACCACTTCAAAAAGAATTGCACCACGAAAAGAAGGATCATGCGTAGCATTGCCACCATTGTATGTTAATGGTCAGTTTCATTTTAATGTAACTATAATTTGATTTATATTAAATTGTTTAATATTTATTACTAGTGAATATTTAGTTTATTCTTTAATTTTATTCATAGCGATTCATGAATATTCATATTCGTAAATGATATCTGTCATATATAGGAAAAGAAGATACCATAATCAATGTATTAATTGATGTCCTCTTTGGTAAGTATGATGATAACGTATTCTTATAAACAACATTCAGGTTATATACCCATTTTAAAGAAGATTTCTCTATTTATTCATTATGTATAGTAGATTTAATTTTTGAAGGAAACTTTCTAACATACTCATCACCTACCCCTTTGGCAGTGTAAGTAGATGTCATGCCTTTACATATTTTTCATTTTCCACTCAATGTAATTAGTTGCATACTCTGTTTACAAAAATTTCTACTTTCCATCTACCCCTTCCGAAAAACATGTTTATATTTTCAAAACATGTGTTGTATAACATGTAATCACGATTTCTTGTTTATTTGTGATAAAATGAAGCTTCTACCCAATAACCATTTTTTTCAACTAGAATTACCAATGCCTTTTCAGAAAGACATGTAAAAATACATTTTGATAGACATCCTACAACTCATTTTTTAGGTATGCATTTCTACATTAAAATAACATAAATTTTACAATTAATTCATATGTAATATCATTATAACATTATTTAACGATGCTTTATAAATAAAACTACTTCAAATAGTATAAAATAAAGGTTATTGTGCTATATTTATGTATCATTACACAAGTATTCCATTAATGACACATTTCTGAAATTTATAATGCCTTATTATTAACACCATATATTTAATTTTTATTCACCTATAGAATCATTGAATATTATAGATCCTACGAATGTATATCAAGATTGTGGTTTACTCTTTCGGTGTGACAAGAGAAATAAAAAATGCAGCAACAATGATAACCCATGATTTTCTCTATGCTGCTCGCTGGGAAAAATTTCATTGAAATTTTAAATATCATCTTCTATATACCGTAGAGTGTTTTTGCTCAAACAAAACAACATTAAGGAAAGAGAATTATAGAAAAGTATGCATATTGAAAATTATATTATTTCTTCCACATCAATGGGTGGAAGAGTAGACGGGTTACTCAACAATGGTCATGCTCCAAACATTTTAAAATTGAATGGCCAAAACTATCATCGCATAGGTAGTTTGTGTCTTCCAGTGGGAGAACAAACACAGTTTTCCAAACTATATGTGTAAGATACTACTAATGAGTGTCCAAACATGGTTCAGAACATTGGGAAAATTTTATAATGAAACAAAAACACATTAACGTTATTATGATATTATGATATTAATTTAAATTTAATTAAACATACAGTTATGGAGATATAAATGCAATCCCATCTGTTGATTTTAATATTTTTCAGAACCTACAACACATGCTTTAGGAAAAAAATACTTTAGATCGTCATTTCAAAATTCCAAGGGATGCTTTCCATAATCATAAAATTCTTTATTTATGGATGTGACTTCTGAAGAGTAGCCAAATAGATGTTGCGACAAAAAAAATCCCTACTATTTATGATATTTCGATGCTTATTGTCGGTGACATTGAAGATCTCAACTGTGAAAGAGATATTACCTATCAATAAAAAGGCGGTGAGTTATAGTGGATTGAAGAGATTCATCCATTGCGTCTTCTACTGAAGCTTCCACTAATTTTCATAGGTGATGAAGATGGATATGTAGAAAAAATATTACATTGTTCTACATGATTCACTACAAGTAAAAAGCCTCAAAAGGATACAATGCGAGAGTACTTCTCATATCAACTGATGTTTTGTTTCAATGATTCTACTACATTACAACATTCAAGAATGTTGTTTTATTAGTTTATTATTGATTCTTATACAATAATTGAGTCTTAGAAACATACATTTGATAACTTTAATCAAAATCTATTAATGGTTGAATTTTATAATGGGTTGAAAGATTCTTTTAATAGAGGTGATAGTGATGGGTATTCCTGTGGGAAAATAATCACTTTACCTTCAATATTTATTAGTGTTCCTAGGTATATGATTCAATATTACCAAGATTCTATTTCAATATGTAATTGGGCAGGATATCCTAATTTGTTTTTAATATTTACATGCAATCTGATGTGTCCTGATATTTGTAGATTTGTTACATGTTACAAACTTCATCGATTAGATTTCCTGAATTTTGTATCGATAATTTCCAATATTAAATTATATTTGTTAATGAATGAATTTTGAGATGGATGTTTCATTGGGATGTCGTGAGCAGGTAACTATCTTAATAATAATTATTGTTCTTGTTATAAATTTTCTTATTTTAATAATTTATTAGTGATCTGTGTCATTAATATCAATACTTTCTATATAGTTGTTTGTACAGTGGAATTTTAGAATTTTGATCTTCCTCATGCAGACATTATATAGTTTCTATGTCGAGACAAAAAAATAAATACTCCAGCGTCCATTGACAGAAATGTATTTGATGAAGTTCCAAATAAAGTGAATTTTCAAATCCACATGAGGTTGTTAAAAAATTTATGATGAATGGACCTTTCTGTGATGTGAATCAAAGGTCTCCTTGTCTGTTGAATGGGAAATGTACTAAACATTTCCCAAATTTTTTTTGATCATACAACAGTTGATGATGATGGGTTTGTTCTGTACCGACAATGAAATGATGGAAGCAAAATCCCGAAAAAACGGTGTTCCTTTGGAAAATCAGTGTGTGGTACCATATAATTATTTATTACTATTGTATTATCAATCTCATCTCAATATTGAAGTTTGAAATAATAAACTTCTATGAAATATATGTTTACGTTTATTAGAAAAGGTATTGATCGTGTTACAACAACATTGTATCAAACCAACAATGAAGAGTTGTTAGGTGAGTGTATTGATGAGATTAATATGTATTATGATTTTCGGTAAATCTCTCCATACATGGGTTCTTGGAGTATTTAATAATATTATATCCACTATAGATATCCTCCAGTAGAAAGGATGCATTTCCATTTACTATGACAAAATACGGTTACATACAATGACTATAATAATATTGAACATATCTTGAGTATGGGTGACATTAAAAATCAATGCTGACAACCTAGTTTCAAGATAATTTTTCTTATTTGGAAGTTAGATGTTTAAAATATGAATAATTCCCAATATGATTTGTATTCCACCATCGATACAAAAAATGTTATCCTACAATGTGGGGTTTCTGTATTTGTAGAGTTTATTATGTTGCTCCAAAAACTAGATAACTATATTACTTGTGGATAATGATAACAATGTTCAAAGGTGAAAATTCATATGAAAATATTAAAACTGTGAACAACATTACTCAAGATACATTTCAGGTGGTGTTTTTTGCATTGGGAATACCTTTTGATAACATGAAATTTTTTGAAGCTATAAAAGTAGTCTCAACTTGGGCTCTGGGACAGTGTTTGTGAAAACTTATTTCTGTCATGTTGTTCTCAAACAATATGTCTCGTCTTGATCTTGTGTGGCCTAAAACATGGAACGCCCTCAGTAATGAAATTTATAATGTGCAACAATAGATTATACACATTCCATATATATAATAAAATTGATTGAATTATATATTTCCATGATAATAGAATACATCATTACTGAAAACTAATTGCACACTCTCTAATGTGTTAATTATATAAACTTTTTTATATATGATTTTGTTCACTCTGTTAATGGTAATTACTATATATAAACAGTATAATAGTACTATAACACTATTTCTTAAATTTCATAGATTTGAAACTAACATATCATAAAATCCAAATGTATTATTTTCATAAGATAGGCAACCATCTACAAAGGAATGGTAGATCTCATCATTACTATCCACTAATACTAGATACATATTCCCTAATTTATTCAAAATAAAATCATTTAGTATCAGATGAACTCAATTATGATAGATAAATCCTTTTTAATGAGTATATAACATTTTAGACTAAGCATACAGATGAACTAAAATATGTGATGACTATCATTATGTCTTGATTATCATCAGGTGACAGTGTTTTTTTTCCTGGGATGTGAGGAAAATAAAAGACCATAATTTGTAAATTTTTAAAATCTATTATGCGGTCACAAATTGATATTGATATAGCAGTTGAATCCAGTGAAATTGCATCATTAGTTCGACCTGGTGGGCAGACAACACATTCTACATTTTGAATTCCAGTTTTTTTCTGATAGCTCTGTTTCAATATTTGGCAAGGAAGTGATGTTTCAAAGCATCTATAGTTAACGAAGTTAATTATTTAGGATGTGTAACTGATTGTCACGACTCGCCTTCACCAAAAAGAGGGAAGGGTCAGCAAATTTCCAGGCCCTTCCTTCTTTAAGTTGAAGGAGATATAATGACCTCTGAAACCCGCCTTCAATAGGTCCCTGAGTGGCGACTAGCACCAAGGGTATGGAAATTTCACACAAATGGATGACATTACCCTTTTTATTTTTTAGGATCAAGAGATAAGAAGAAGAAAATCCAACAACACCAAGGTAAAAAGAAATGTAAATCCAACCGTAAACCATTCCCACATGCATGTTTCAAAAGTAAAAGCCACAAAGTGCAAAAGGTGTCTACAAGGGTAAGTACCAAAGAAAGAAAAACGACAACTGCAACTGCTCCAAGGATCCAAGATAGTATGGTCTCACACAATCCCCGATGTCCTCCTGGAAACATGAAAGCAATTTTATATATGTAGGGTGAGCATACAAGTACACTCAGTAGGGAAAACCAATGACTATAGTGGACAAGTGGGGGAACGTACTAAAGTCCCGTGAGAAAAAGAGTAAACCAAACACCTAACAAGGTAAACTATCCACCCAAGCCTCACCAAGGTACACTCCACAAATAACCCAAGTCAAGTAATATATAAAAAGATCACATCGATGGTTTGGTACCCCGTGCCACTTTCCCACTGGTTATTGAGTCATCCTACGCCTCAGACCAATCCCGCCATTCTCACCGCAGTCCCACTGCCGCACCCACCCGCACACACCTGGGCCACAACCACACGCAGTCCCACTGCCGAAATCCCACCCGCACACACCTGGGCCTCAACCGCACGTAGTCCCACTGCTGAATCCCTCCCTCACACACCTAGGCCAGAACAACCATCACCATGCCCGAAGACACCTGGGCTAAAGGATCCACTGCCACACCCGAAGACACCTCGGCCTCATCCCGAAGACACTTGGGAAACCACCTGCCGCACACACTTGGCCAACCACCACACCACCCCGCCCGAGGGTTCATGGGCTAATAAAGGACCTCAGGCCATCACATCCTGCCTGAAGATACTTGGGCTATCTGGGAAAGGGAGTAGAAAAGGAGCTAATAACCAGCCACTAAGAATAGTGTTTGGAAAAACACCCTCTCCCATGAAATGAGGGTGTTCGGCACTAAGTGCTCAACTTGGGTGGGTGTGAATAAGAAACACAAAGCTACATGTACATATATATATAAGTAACATGCACTCACCCAAAGCTTGGTTTTTCTTCAGACAGCCTACAGATCACAAAAACACTCAAGTCCGAGTCACGACTCTCGCCAACAAACCCCTTTGTCCCATTCTTATTTCACATTCAGTGTTAATGTTCAGATAAGTTCATCCACTACTGGGAAACTAACACCATAAGAATATCCAAGGAAAAGAGTCCAGTCAATCGTCAATTTAAACATTTTCTTCACCAACAGAGGATCCCACCCGAGTTTGTGATATAGACAAATATCCATCGGGTCTTAAAACTCATAATCACTGAAGCCACATCAATAGGGGATCCCATCCCTAGTTTCATAACCACCGAATGCATAAAATAACAAGGGATCTCATCCCCTCCCACATCTCCAACAATCGACTCATAAGAGAAAACCACCAAAACACTGCCACCAACACTAAGCACGGACAAGCCTGTATATTCAGATTTAAAAGATTTTACACGTTCCATGATTTCAATTCCATTTTGACCGGGGTTAGCACAGAAGGGATTGATCCTGGTGCTTTCTATTTATTCAGCCGCATATACATGATTAACCAATTTACGTTTTCATAGTAGGAGTTTACAACCACAAAAATCCATTTAAAACATCAGCAGGGGTTCATTGGTGGACATACAACGACCACCAACGGCCTCGATTTACAGAAGGCATATGCCAGCACAACTCAACAAGAAGGTCATAAAAGAAACAACATCAAAATATAAGACAGCATCAACTATCACAGCCACCCTCCTTTATTTAATGAATTCGTTCATTATCTTTAATTTGGTATGGTTTATCCAATTATTCAGAATCAAAAGCATGCCCATACCGCATGATACACAAAAGAGAGAGGCAAAGGATAAAATCCCTACTTGTTGATAGATGATCGACATTTAGGCTGGGGGCGCATAAATTTACGGATAACGATGTGGTGTGCCTGATGCACCAGAAGCTGTTTGTGAAAATACACTATCGAGGAAAGGAGAAACCATGGATAACCCTTAGTTTATAAGAGTTGAGGATGGTTTAGGTGAAAACATGAGACCGCATAAGGCGCGGGGGTCATGGGTTGACCACGCGGCTCCACTCGTCATTAAAGGGGGTTGGGTGGTTTAATCTGACTCATGAATTGAATAAGTATTTAATTAAAACTAATATGTGTGTTACTGGTCTTTAAAACACGCTTAAACGAGTCATAATAGGGTTTAAAACCCTATTTTTCACAAAAGGGAGCGCAACTGGAAATAACCCGCGGGGTAGGCCAGAGCCACCGGTAGCTGAGAGCTACTGGTGGGTGACAGTTACCGGTAGCTGCGCTACCGGTAGGCTGCCGCCACCGGTAGGCCGAGCTACCGGTAGGTTGAGCCACCAGTAGGCTCCAGCTACTGGTAGGCTGAGCTACCGGTAGGCTGCAGATACCGGTACACCGAGCTACGGGTAGGCGACAGCTACCGGTAGGCCGAGCTACCCGTAGGCTGCAGATACCGGTAGGCCGAGCTACCGGTAGGCAACAACTACCGGTAGGCCGACCTACCCGTAGACCGCAGCTACTGGTAGGCCGAGCTACCGGTAGATAGAGCTACCAGTATCTTCAGCTACCCTTAGACCGAGCTACTGGTAGACAGTGCTACTGGAAGGCTGCGACCACCGGTAGACCGAGCTACCCATAGGCCTACACCACCGTGATTCCTAGACCAGAAAACCCAATACGAGATTTTCACAAAGTAATGGACCCCAAAAACCCGGTCCATTACATCAAATACCTCTTAAACGATTATCGTCCTCGAGAATCAAAACAAACCAGAAGGGAAGAGAGGGTCCGAACAACCACCTCGAAAGATACCTCTTAGGAGCGAACCCTTGCTAACTAAAACATTTCCCTACCAAGAACCCATCAACATACCATGCCTAACTGCCTGGGCATGTGGGTTGGGTAGTCTCCTTCCCCATGTCAAGATATTATCCGCTTTGGGCGGCACTGACTCACCCACACAGGTTTAATCGCATCCACCTTAATTCATCTTGATTAGGGGTTAGGTCCTCTCCTCCCGGGATTTTCACACACAAGCAGACTAAAGAAAACCCGTACATTTCATAGCCAAAAGAAAAAACGTTCTACCACAACAGGAACAACAAGGAAAAAAATTCAAAACAACTCTTGGTAATGGGAACACATCTGTGCTTCCCTCCCCCACGTACTCTCCTCAAGCCCACCATGTCTCCACAACACACGAACCAAGGGGATGGTTCGCCTGTGAAGCACCTTCTCCTTGCGATCCTCGATCACCACTGGTCTCTCCCCAGAGGTCACATCATCTTTGATGTCCAGATCACCCCAATCAAGGACCTGTTAATCATCGTGTAGATACCGACGGAGCTGGGACACATGGAAGACATCATGTATCCTCAGTAGCGGCGGTGGTAACGCTAGCTGATAAGCTACTTTACCGACACGCCGCAACACTTCGATGGGTCCGATGAACCTTGGAGAAAGCTTACTCCCCTTGTCGAACCTCTGCAGCCCACGCCGAGGGGAGACCTTTAGGAACACGTGGTCTCCAACTTCAAACTCCAAGGGCCTCCTCTTGGTATCAGCATACGACTTCTGTCGGTCCTGGGACGCCTTCATCCTTTCCCGTATGAGTTGGACCTTCTCTGTCGTGCTCTGCACCACCTCCGGGCCGAGGATGCCTGCCTCTCCTACTTCGGTCCAACACACTGGCGAACGACATGGCCTCCCGTACAAAGCTTCAAACGGGGCCATGCCAATGGTAGAGTGGTAGCTATTATTGTTGGAAAACTCTAGCAAAGGCAAGTATTGCACCCATGATCCTCCTTAGTCCAGTACACATGCTCGCAGCATATCCTCAATGGTCTGGATGGTGTGCTCGGTTTGTCCATCCGTCTGGGGATGGAAAGTAGTGCTAACGCGTAACTAGGTTCCAAACACATGCTTCAATACTCTCCAGACTCGGGAGGTAAACCATGTATCCATATCTAAGACTATAGACGTTGGAACTCCATGCAACCGCACCACCTCATCCACATAAATTCATGCCAAAGCATCCACAGCACTCGACTCCCTGATCGCTAGAAAGAGAGCCAATTTTTTCATCTTGTCCACTACCAGCCAGATGGCGTCGTACCCTCCTTGGACCTTGGGTAGTCCCGTGATGAAATCAATTGATATGTCATTCCACTTCCACTCGGGGAAATCTGGAGGCCGCAGTAGGCTTCCTGGAACTCGGTGTTCAGCCTTCACTTGCTGACACACTAAGAACATGGCCACAAACACTGCCACCACTCTCTTAACTCCAGGCCACCAAAACTACCCCTTCAAACAATGGTACATCTAAGAAACTCCTGGGATTACCTCTATGGGTGAGTTATTGAACTCACTGAGATCCTTTCCGCGCATCGCCTTCGGGACAAACAACCTTTTCTGGAAAAACATCTGGTTCTGACCATCCTCTGTCCATCCTTCCGGAGCATTGCCCTGGTCAACTTGGTCACGCATCACTTTTCACTCTAGGTATCCCCACTGAGACTCCTCCACCTGCTAAAACAGGGATGACTACACTGTCATCTGAAATAGGAAGCCTCTGCCGCTATCCATATTCTCATCCAGGTGTATGGCGGCCAACTCCTCCATTGCCTTCCAGGCATCCGCTGACTCTCGGACCGCATCCTTCTACATCGTCCCACTCAAGGAATCGGCCACTACATTGCCCTTCCCCTCAGTATAAGAGATATCAAAGTCGTAATCCTGTTGGAACTCCACCCATCTCCGTTGTCGCAAGATTAAGTCCCACTGGGAGAAAATATACCTCATGCTTTTGTGATCCGTGAAGACCACAAAGCGTTCCATGATGAGGTAGTGTCGCCATAACTTTAGCGAAAAAATGACCGCTGCAAGTTCTATGTCTTGGGTGGCGTAATTACACTCATGGGAACGCAGCTGCCTGAACCCATAAGAGATCACCCCTTGTCGCTGCATCAACACGCATCCCAGGACTTGTCCTGAAGCATCACAGAACACCTCATAAGTCGCCCCATCTTCTAGTAATCTCAGCACTGGGGAACTGACCAACTTTTCCTTCAGATAGCTGAAGGCTGACTGGCACTGCTCACTCCACACAAAAACCAATTCTTTCTTGGTCAGGGCTGTCAAAGGGGCCACAACTCGGGGGAAGTTGGCTACGAACCTCCGATAGTAACCTTCCAGCCCAAGGAAACCTCAGACATCCGCCATATTCTTGGGTGCTTCCCATGAAACAACTGCCTCAACTTTTGATGGGTCCACTGCTACTCCCTGCTCGGACACCACGTGCCCGAGGAAGTGCACTTCTCGTGTCCAGAACTTGCATTTAGACAAATTCCCATAGAGCTGGTGATGTCGGAGGACATCCAAAACTGTCCTTAGGTGCTCTGCATTGTCCTATTCTGACCTCGAATAGATCAGGATATCGTCGATGAACACAACCACGATCTGATCCAAGTACTCCCAGAAGATAGAGTTCATAAGCCCCATGAACACAGCCAGGGCGTTCATAACACTGAAGGGCATGACTACGAACTCAGAGTGTCCATACCTGCACCTAAACGCTGTCTTCGGGATGTCACTCTCCTTCACCCTCAACTGGTGGTACCCAGACCGCAGGTCGATCTTGGAGAACCATCCTGACCCTTTCAGCTGGTTGAAAAGATCATCTATCCTTGGAAGAGGGTAGCGATTCTTTATCGTCACTTGATTCAGCCTCCTGTAGTTTACGTACAACCTGATACCACCATATGCCTTATTTGAAAACAAGACCGGAGCACCCCACAGTGACGTACTCGGTCGAACATAACCTCTATTCATCATATCTTCAATCTGGATCCGCAACTCTCGTAGCTCTGAAGGTTCCATCCAGTAAGGATCCATCGAGATCGTTCGAGCACCAGGCTGTAGGACTATCCCAAACTCGATATCATGCCAAGGGGGTAGAGTCGTCACCTCCTCAGGAAAGTTTTCCATAAACTCATGGAAAATCTCCGGCAGTTCCACCATATCAGCATCTACTGACTCTGCTGACAGCTCTGCTGTCAAGGAGAGGAGGGGTTCCTCTCTCATGTTGCCCTTCCGACTGCCCCTCTCACCGGTGAAGGTAACACGCCGCCCGTCCAAGTCCGAGAACACCAACCTTCTTTGGAAATATTCAATGATGGAACACACATAAAATAGCTTGTTGATGCCTAGGATGACATTGTACGGCTGAATCTATAGTAGAAGAAGATCCATAACCGATTGATGTGGCCCTATCATCAGTCTACATCCCCGAAAAATGAAAAACAAGTCGGTCTGACCTCCGACTGGTGTGCTCAACACCAGGGGCACTGGAAGTCTCTCGGCATCTAGACCCAAGGCACGGGCTAGGCTAGGTGCAACAAAGGAGTGAGAAGCTCCGGTATCGAACAAGACATAAGCAAGAGTGCTCAACAGACTGATCGTACCTTGAACAACCTCTGGCCCTACTGGAACTGCTGCCTCTGTGGCGTGTAACTGTCCACGCCCAGCTCCCTTGCCCCTCGGTTATTGGACACCTCCCTGACCACACCCTAGTCGAGGTCCCTGTGGAGCGCCCTGAGGTCAGCCTCCTCCTCCTACGTCTGCCCTTGGAGGAGCGGGAGCTCACTATCCCTGCTGTTGCTGCTGGAAAGGTCTGGCTGGAAGCTGCTGCTGGGGCGGGTGCTGGGGATGACTGCCACTGCCGTACTACACCTGGTCGGCGCGCTGACTCCGGAGATGCCCAGGGCACCCATAGATGAAGCACCAAGGTCCCGGACCCGATGAAAAAGTGCGAGGACCGAGGGATCAAAACTGAAACTGTTGTGGTCTACTCCCCACTGGTCAGAACCTGGAGGGTCCTGACGCTGGAGGCCTGGTGCTGACGGCCTTCCCCTTCGATGGTCCCAGCTGGATCCCCTATCGGGACACACCTCCTAGAGCATGCATCATCTCCACCACTTTGGCCTTCTTCTGGACCTCCAAGTAGGTCAGAAGGGTAAAGGGGGTGACAGCATACTGGAGGGATGGTCGGAGCGCCTCCTACAAACGTCTTGCCTGAGACTCCTCGTCGGGAAAGTGGTTTGGAGAAAAATGTATGAGGTCCTTGAACTAGATCCCTAGCTCTCTCACGGACATACTCCCCAGCTGGAGGGAGAGTAGTTCCTGCCTCTTTTCTTCCTTCATCATCGAGGAGAGGAATTCTGCTTGGAACTCCCTCTCGAAATCTGCCCATTCAAACTCAGACTCTCTCCTCTCCCCCAGGTAAAGGATCCACCACTGACGTGCTGCTCCCCGCATCTGGCTAACGGCCAGAGGAACCCAGTACTCGGTCAGGGCCCGAATCATGTAGAAGGCTATAACTAGCTCCTCTAGCCAGCCTTCTGTCTTCATATCGGAGGTGCTTCCCTCATACTTCTCGAGGGCCTGTCACTGGAAGGCCTGAAGAGTCTTCTACCACTGGTCACCCTATTCCTCTCGATCAGCTCTCTGCCGATCAGCCAAGGTAGACTTCGGAGCCTCGATCACCTGTACCACACATGGTTGCCTTCCAGGTTCCATAACTGCAAGGTAAAAAAGGAATTCCTACACCCAACTAGTGCATAATATCGTTCATAAAACTTCTTAAAATTATAAATTTATTCTTAATTCCCATGACATCCCAGAAACACAAGAACACAAGTCATTATGATGCTTGTACCTTTCCTAGGGTCTCTACCCTGCAATCAGTGTGGTCTCACTTGGCCGTTCGGTAGGTCCATATTCCTTGTATCGGATCACTGGGGCCCTAAAATCCCATGTCCTAGCCGGTCTTCCCTTTCCTAATTCACACGCGAAGGTCACCCAACACTATTGCCTTACCATCCCAGGCAATCCTCATTGTTCCTAACAACAGACATCATCCTATCTCTCAACCTCGCCTCTGATACCATTCTATCACGACCTGCCATCACCAAAAGGAGGGAAGGGTCAGCAGATTCCCAGGTTCTTCCTTCATTAAGTTGAAGGAGATATAATGACCCCCGAAACCCGCCTTTAATAGGTCTCGGAGTGGCGACTAGCACCAATGGTAAGGAAATTTCACACAAATGTAAGGCATTACCCTTTTTATTTTATAGTATCAAGAGATAAGAAGAAGAAAACCCAACAACACCTAGGTAAAAAGAAAATTAATACCAACAATAAACCATTCCCACATGCATGTTTCAAAAGTAAAAGCCACAAAGTGAAAAAGGTGTCTACAAGGGTAATTACCAAAGAAAGAAAAACGACAACTGCAACTGCTCCAAGGATCCGAGCTAGTTTGGTTCCACACGATCCCCAAAGTCCTAAATGAAACCAAAAAGAAATTTTATATACATAGGGTGAGCATACAAGTACACTCAGTTGTAAAAACCAAAGACTCTCGTGCACAAGTGGGGGAACGTACTAAAGTCCCGTGAGAAAAAGAGTAAACCAAACACCTAACAAGGTAAACTATCCACCCAAGCCTCACCAAGGTACACTCCCCAAATAACGCAAGTCATGTAATATATAATAAGAGCACATTGATGTTTGGGTACCCCGTGCCACATTCCCACCGGTTATCGAGACATCCTACACATCGGACCAATCCCGCAATTCGCACCGCAGTCCCACTTCCGCACCCGCCCGCACACACCTGGGCCACAACCACACGCTGTCCCACTGCCTAAATCTAGCCCGCACACAACTGGGCCTCAACTGCACGTAGTCCCACTGCTGAATCCCGCCCGCACACACCTAGGCCAGAACAACCACCACCACACCTGAAGACACATGGGCTAAAGGATCCACTACCACACCCGAATACACCTCGACCTCATCCCGATGACACTTGGAAAACCACCTGCCACACACACTAGGCCAACCACCACACCACCCCGCCCGAACGTTTTTGGGCTAATAATGGACCTCAGGCCATCACAGCCTACCCGAAGATACATGGGCTATTCGGGAAAGGGAGCAGAAAAGGAGCTAATAACCAGCCACTAAGAATATTGTTGGGAAAAACACCCTCCCCCATGAAATGGGGGTGTTCGGTACTAAGTGCTCAACTTGGGTGGGGCGTGAATAAGAAACACAAAGCTACAAGTTCATATATATAAAGGTAACACGCACTCACCCAAAGCTATGTTTTTCTTCAGACAGCCTACATATCACAACACCACTCAAGTCCGAGTCACGACTCTCGCCAACAAACCCCTTTGTCCCATTCTTATTTCACGTTCAGTGTTAATGTTTAGATAAGTACATGCAGTACTGGGAAACAAACACCATAAGCATAACCAAGGAAAAGAGTCCAGTCAATCATCAATTTAAACATTTTATTCACCAACAGAGGATCCCACCCCAGTTTGTGATATAGACAAGTAACCATCGGGTATTAAAACTCATAATCACTGAAGCCACATCAACAGGGGATCCCATCCCCAGTTTCATAACCACCAAAAGAATAAAAGAATAGGGGATCCCATCCCCTCCCACATCTCCAGCAATCGACTCTTAAGAGAAAACCACCAAAACACTGCCACCAACACAAAGCAAGGCCAAGCATGTATCTTCAGATTTAAATGATTTTACACGTTCCATGATTTCAATTCCATTTTGACCAGGGTTAGCACAGAAGGGATTGATCCTGGTGATTTCAATTTATTCAGCCTGGTATGTGTGATTAACCAATTTACGTTTTCCCAGCAGAAGTTTACAACCACAATAAGCCATTTAAAACATCAGCAGGGGTTCATTCGTGCACAAACAATGACCACCAACGACCTCGATTATCCAAAGTCATAAGCCAGCACAACTCAACAAGATGGTCATAATGAAACAACAACAAAGTATAAGACAACCTCAACTATCAATAACCCCTCCTTTATTTAAATAATTTGTTCATTATCTTTAATTAGGTATGGTTTATCCAATTCTACATAATCAAAAGCATGCCCACCCTGCATGATACACAAAATAGAGAGGCAAAGGAGAAATTCCATACTTGTTGATAGATGATCGATGTTTAGGCCGGGGGCACAGAACTTTATAGATAACGATGTGGCGCGCCTGATGCACCAGAAGCTGTTTGTGAAAATCCACTATCGAGGAAAGGAGGAACCACGACTAACCCATAGTTTATAAGATCTGGGGACGGTTGAGGTGAAAAAACGAGACCGCGTAAGGCTCGGGGGTCATGGGTTGACCACGCGGCTCCATTTATCATTAAAGGGGGTCGAGCGGTTTAAATCGACTCGTGAATTTTTTAAGTATTTAATTAAAACTATTATGCACGTTACTGTTCTTTAAAAAAAGATTAATCGAGTCAGAATAGGGTTGAAACCCCTATTTGTGCAAAAGGGAGCGCTATTGGAAATAACTTGCGGGGTAGGCCAGAGCCACCGGTAGCTGAGAGCTACCGGTGGGTGACAACTTTCAGTAGGCGGAAGCGACCGGTAGGGCGATCTACCGGTAGGCCGAGCTACCGGTAGTCCGAACTACCGGTAGGCGGCAGCGACCTATAGGCCGAGCTATCGATAGGGGGCAGCTACCGGTAGGCCGAGCTACCGGTAGGCCGCAACTACCGGTAGGCCGAGCTACCGTTAGACAGAGCTACCGGTAGGCTACGGCCACCGGTAGACCGAGCTACCGGTAGGCCTACACCACAGTGATTCCCATTCCAGAAAACTAAAAATGAGATTTTCACAAAGTAATTGACCCCAAAAACCCAGGCCATTACACCAGATACCTCTTAAATAATTCTTGTCCTCGAGAATCCAAACAAACTAGAAGGGAAGAGAGGGTCCGAACACCACCTCAAAAGATACCTCTTAGGAGCGATCCCATGCTAAATAAAACATTTCCCTGCCAAGAACCAAGAAACATACCATGCCAAACTGCCTGGTCATGTGGGTTGGGAGTCTCCTTCCCCATGTCAAGATATTATCTGCTTTGGGCGGCACTGACTCTCCTGCACGGGTTTAATCGCATCCACCTTAATGCGTCTTGATTAGGGGTCAGGTCCTCTCCTCTCGTGATTTTCACACACTAACAGTGGAAAGAAAACCCGTACATTTCATACCCAAAAGACAAAACGTTCTTCCACAATAGGTACAAAAAGGAACAAAACTCAAAACAAATCTGGGTACTGGGTACGCATCTGTGCTACCCTCTCCCACGTACTCTCCTCAATCCCACCATGTCTCCACAACAAACGAACCAAGGGGATGGTTTGCCCGTGAAGCACCTTCTCTTTTTGATCCTCGATCACCACTCGTCTCTCCACAAAGGTCACATCGTCCTCGATGTCCAGCTCACCCCAATAAAGGATGTGTGAATCGTCGTGCAGATACCGACAGAGCTGGGACACATGGAAGACATCATGTATCCTCAGTAGCGGCGGTGGTAACGCTAGCTGATAAGCTACTTCAACGACCTACCGCAACACTTCGAAGGGTCCGATGAACCTGGGATAAAGCTTACTCCCCTTGCCGAACATCTGCTGCCCACGCCGAGGGGAGACCTTCAGGAACATGTGGTCTCCAACTTCAAACTCCAAGGGCCACCTCCTGGTCTCAGCATACGACTTCTGTTGGTCCTGGGCCACATTCATCCTTTCCCGTATGAGTTGGACCTTCTCTATCGTGCTCTGAACCACCTCTCGGCTGAGGATGCCTGCCTCTCCTACTTCGGTCCAACACACAGGCGAACGACATGGCCTCCCGTACAAAGCTTCAAACGGGGACATTCCAATTGTAGAGTGGTAGCTATTATTGTAGGAAAACTCTACCAAAGGCAAGTATTGCACCCATGATCCTCCTGAGTCTAGTACACATGCCCGCATCATATCCTCTAAGGTCTGGATGGTGCGCTCAGTTTGTCCATCCTTTTGGGGATGGAAAGTAGTGCTAACGCGTAACTGGGTGCCAAACGCATGCCGCAATCCTCCCCAGACATTAAAGGTAAACCATTCGACCCTATCCGAGACTATATACCTCGGAACTCCAGGCAACCGCACCACCTCATCCACCTACTTTCGTGCCAAAGCTTCCACAACACTCGACTCCCTGATCACTACAAAGTTAGCCAATTTCGTCAACCTGTCCACTACCACCCATATGGCGTCATACCCTCCTTGGACCTTAGGTAGTCCCGTGATGAAATCCATCGATATGTCATCCCACTTCCACTCGGGGACATCTAGAGGCCGTAGTAGGCCGCCTGGAACTCGGTGTTCAGCCTTCACTTGCTGACACACTAAGCACTTGGCCAAAAACTCTGCCACAGATCGCTTAACTACGGGCCACCAAAACATCCCCTTCAAACCCTGTTACATCATAGAAACTCTTGGGTGTACCGCCAGGGGTGATTTGTGGAACTCACTAAGAACCTTGTCGTGCATCGCCTCCGGGACAAACAACATTTTTTGGAAAAACATCCGGTTCTGACCATCCTATTTCCTTCCTTCCAGAGCATTGCCCTGGTCAACTTGGTCACGCATCACTTTGCACTCTAGGTATCCCCACCGAGACTCCTCCACTTGCTGAAACAGGGATGACTGCACTGTCATCTGATATAGGTAGCCTCTGCCGCTATCCATCTTTGCATCCAAGTGTAAGGCGGCCAACTCCTCCATTGCCTTCCAGGCGTCCGCCGACTCTCGGACTCCATCCTCCTACATCTTCCTACTCAAGTCATCGGCCACTATATTGCCCTTTACCTCAGTATAAGAGATCTAAACGTCGTAATACTCGAGGAACTCCACCCATATTCGCTGTCGCAAGTTTATGTCCCGTTGGGAGAAGATATACCTCAAACATTTGTGATCCGTGAAGACCACAAAGCATTCCCCGATGAGGTAGTACCGCCATAACTTTTGTGCAAAAATGACCGCTGCAAGATCCAGGTCATGGGTGGCGTAGTTACGCTCATGGTAACACAGATTCCTGGACCCATAAGAGATCACCCCTTGTCGCTGCATCAACACGCATCCCAGGCCCTGTCCTGAAGCATCACACAACACCTCATAAGCTGCCCCTTCTTCTGGTAATCTCATCACTGGGGCACTGACCAACTTCTCCTTCAGATAGCTGAAGGCTGACTGGAACTGCTCACTCCACACGAAAACCAGGTCTTCCATGGTCAGGGCTATCAAAGGGGCCACAACTCGAGAGAAGTTGGGTACGAACCCCCAATACTAACCTGCCAGCCCGAGGAAACTTCGGACTTCCGCCAGATTCTTGGGTGCTGCCCAAGCAACAACCGCCTAAACTTTTGATGAATCCACCACTACTCCCTTCTCGGACACCACGTTCCCGAAGAAGTGAACTTCTCGTGTCCAGAACTTGCATTTCGACAACTTCTCATAGAGCTGGTGTTGTCGGTGGACCTCCAAAAATGTCCTCAAGTGCTCTGCATGGTCCTCTTCTGACCTCGAATAGATCAGGATATCATCGATGAACACAACCACGAACTGATCCAAGTACTCCCGGAAGATGGAGTTCATAAGCCCCGTGAACATAGCCGGGGCATTCGTAACACCGAAGGGCATGACTACGAACTCGAAGTGTCCATACCTACACCTGAACGCTGTCTTCGGGATGTCGCTCTCCTTCACCCTCAACTGGTGGTACCCAGACCGCAGGTCGATCTTGGAGAACCATCCTGCCCCTTTCAACTGGTCGAAAAGATCATCTATCCTCGGAAAAGGGTAGCGATTCTTGATCGTCACCTGATTCAGCCTCCTGTAGTATATGCACAACCTGGGATCACCATCTGTCTTCTTTGCAAAATAGATCGGAGAACCGCCTTCATACTCCATCCTATCTCTCAACCTCGCCTTTGATACCATTCTATCATGACCCGCCTTCACCCAAAGGAGGGAAGGGTCAGCAGATTGGCAGGCCCTTCCTTCTTTATGTTGAAGGAAAGATAATGACCCATGAAACCCGCCTTCAATAGGTCCTGGAGTGGTGACTAGAACCATGGGTATGGAAATTTCACACAAAAGGAAGGCATTATCATTTTTATTTTATAGGATTGATAGATAATAAGAAGAAAACCCAACAACACCAAGGTAAAAAAGAAAAGTAACACCAAAATTAAACCATTCCCACATGAATGTTTCAAAAGTGAAATCCACAAAGTGAAAAAGGTGTCTACAATGGTAAGTACCAAAGAAAGAAAAACGACAACTACAACTTCTCCAAGGATCCGAGCTAGTATGGTCCAGAATGATCCCTGAAGTCCTCCTAGAAACATGAAAGAAATTTTATATATGTAGGTTTAGCATAAAAGTACACTCAGTAGGGAAAACCAAACACTCTCGTGCACAAGTGGGGGAACGTACTAAAGTCCCTTGAGAAAAAGAGTAAGCCAAACACATAACAAGGTAAAATATCCACCCAAGCCTCACCAAGGTACACTCCCCAAATAACGCAAGTCATGTAATATATAATAAGATCACATCGATGTTTGGGTACCCCGCGCCACATTCCCACTGGATATTGAGACATCCTACACATCGGACCAATCCCGCCCTTCTCACCGCAGTCCCATTGTTGCACCCGCCTGCACACACCTGGGCCACAACCACAAGCAGTCCCACTACCGAAATCCCACCTACACACACCTGGGCCTCAACCGCACACAGTCCCACTGTTGAATCCCGGCCGCAGACACCTAGGCCAGAACAACCACCACCACGCCCAAAGACACTTGGGCTAAAGGATCCACTACCACAACCGAAGACACATGTGCCTCATCCCGAAGACACTTGGGAAACCACCTACCGCACACACCTGGCCAACCACCACACCACCCCGCTTGAAGGTTCTTGGGCTAATAATGGACCTCAGGCCATCACAACCTACCCGAAGATACTTTGGCTATACGGGAAAGGGAGGAGAAAAGGAGCTAATAACCAGCCACTAAGAATAGTGTTGGGAAAAACACCCTCCCCCATGAAGTGGCGGTGTTCGGTATTAAGTTCTCAACATGGGTGGGGCGCGAATGAGAAACACAAAGCTACAAGTACATATATATATATATAGGTAACACGAACTCACCCAAAGCTAGGTTTTTCTTCAGACAGCCTACAGATCACAACAGCACTGAAGCCCGAGTCACGACTCTCACCAACAAACCCCTTTGTCCCATTCTTATTTCACGTTTAGTGTTAATGTTCAGATAAGTTCATGAACTATTGGGAAACTAACACTATACGCTTATCCAAGGAAAAGATTTCAGTCAATCGTAAATTTAAACATTTTCTTCACCAACAGAGGATCCCACCCGAGTTTGTGTTATAGACAAGTAACCATCGGGTCATAAAACTCATAATCACCGAAGCCACAACAACAGGGGATCCCATCCCCAGTTTCATTACCACTGAAAGCATAAAAGAATAGGGGATCCCATCCCCTCCCACATCTCCAACAATCGACTCGTAAGAGAAAACCACCAAAACACTGCCACCAACACAATGCAAGGCCAAGCCTGTATCTTTAGATTTAAAAGATTTTACACATTCCATGATTTCAATTCCATTTTGACCGGGGTTATCATAGAAGGAATTGATCCTGGTGCTTTCAATTTATTCATCCGGTTATGCGTGATTAACCAATTTACATTTTCACAGTAGGAGTTTACAACCACAACAAGACATTTAAAACATCAGTAGGGGTTCATTAGTGCACAAACAACGACAACCAACGACGTTGATTTTCAGAAGGCATAAGCCAACACAACTCAAAAATATGGTCATAAAAGAAACAACATCAAAATATAACATATCATCAACTATCACATCCCCCCTCCTTTATTTAAAGAATTAGTTCATTATCTTTAATTAGGTATGGTTTATCCAATTCTACAGAATCATAAGCACACCCATCCCGAATTATACACAAAAGAGAGAGGCAAAGGAGAAATTCCCTACTTGTTGATAGATTATCGACATTTAGGCCAGGGTCACAGAACCTTACAGATAACGATGCGGTGCGCCTGATGCGACAGAAGCTGTTTGTGAAAAGCCACTATCGAGGAAAGGAGAAACCACGACTAACTCTTAGTTTATAAGATCCGGGGACGTTTGAGGTGAAAACATGATACTGCATAAGGCACGGGGGTCATGGGATGACCATGCGGCTCCACTCATCATTAAAGGGGGTCGGTGGTTTAAACCGACTCATGAATTGAATAAGTATTTAATTAAAACTATTATGCACGTTACTGGTCTTTAAAACATGCTTAAACGAGTCAAAATATGGTTTAAAACCCTATTTGCACAGAAGGGAGCGCTACTGGAAATAACCCGCAGGGTAGGCCAGAGCCACCGGTAGGCCGAGATACCTGTTGGATGCGACAACCAGTAGGCCGAGCTACCAGTAATGTTTCGCTACCGGTAGGCTGAGCTACCGGTAGACAGAGCTACTGGTAGTAGAAGCTACCGGTAGACCGAGCTACAGGTAGACAGAGCAACCGGTAGGCTGTGGCCACTGGTAGACCGAGCTACCGGTAGGCCTACACCACCGTGATTCCCAGACCAGAAAACCCAAAACAATATTTTCACAAAGTAATGGACCCCAAAAACCTGGTCCATTACACTGATGGTTCAAAATTATTATTTTGAATCTCTGTAACACCCTGCGCTTACCTCATTTTCATGAAGAGGTGGTGAGGGCTACTTGGCCTTAGGCGACGTTTCCAAGATGCCAAAGGCTGGAAATAAATGCAGAGGGCATCAAGATCATGTTGGGGAATGATTTTCCCTTAAGAAGAAACCAACAAAACTATCCACTAACAACCACTATATGATGCATGTCAATTGAATTACCCAATCATGCATTCCCAAAACACAACTAATTTGTTCCTCTACACAACTGAAAACCAAGACAACTAGACATGTCCACACAACATTAGAGTACACTGCAGAAACTAAACCACCAAACACCACAAGCCACGACACCACCATAACTCCACACCAAGATCCATGCTCAAAGATCCACCAAGAGATCACATTGATCCACTAATGGAACCTTTTCCCACGTCCGGGTACATGACATCTACAAAGACACCACAGTTCCAATGCAGGGGGTGAGTACTAAAACTCAGTAGAGTTTCCCCAAATGGCTTCCCTACACACGCCACTAGGATAAAATTGTTAGAACGTTTATTTAAAACCGTTTATATAAATTATATCACATGTGCAACCACTATCATTAGACACACATGCCCTTACCAAGCCATCACACCCAAACCAAGAAACCATGGTAAAGCCAACCAACCAGCCACGCCCATTCCATCATCTACACATTATCACAACAATTCCATCTTGGAAAGAAATACACAATAAACAACCAATATGGTGGGACTTCATCCCAACCTGTTCACCCATTCACACTAAAAGAAGAAAATTTTTTGGACTTCTGCCCAACCCATTCTCCCATTCACACCAAAACAAACGAAACAGTGGGACTTCCACCCAACCCATTCACCCATTCACAAATAGCGGTACTTCCCGACCACTAATAATATGGTTGTTCTTCTGACAACTATCCATCCCATTTTTTTAGTGAGACTTCCCACCCACTTCCATACAAAATTTCAATCAATCCAAACCAATTCTAAGCATATAACCCACCAAGTACATAGACACATGCAATCAACCAATTCCATTGCATATCACTCCACTTCAACAAATCACCCATTTATTGAAAAACATTTTCCATGCAAAAATTCATTTCAATAAAAAAAACTTTTATTGAAAACCATTTCATCAATAATTTTCACAAATCAACCATAGCATCCCATTTTAAAATCTCCATTTTCAAATCCATAACAAAACCATTTCACCACAAAACCCTCTTTTTCACAAAAATCCCCAAAACCTCACCCAAGGTGTTTTTAACCAATTCCGCACATCCAAACACAATTAATACCAAGAACAAAAAATTAATTGTAACCAAAACCATTATATCTAACCAAGGGGAGTCGAGAGAGTAGCCGCATACCTTTAGGGTTCCATAGAAATAGACCCACGAGCAACCACGCCTCCAATCCGGCGAACGAACCACCGAACCCTATCTAGATCCCCTTCCCTAACATTCAGAAGTCATAAAAAAATCATCCAAGGAAACCGCAACCCTATATCTACACATAACATGTTTAGATCTAGAAAAAAATGAAAGAGGGGAGAACAGATCAAGAGGAAATCACTAGGAAACCATGAGAGAAGACTTACCCAGGAGAAACCACCTTCAAACCACCAAGAAACAACATCAAAACCCTTAAAAAATGAGTGTCAATGCTTCTACGCCCCATCAGAACCAATGAATCCGCATGAGGCTTCAGTGGGAGGAAGTGAATAGTGAAATAGGTTAAGCTCGAGGGAGCTCAAAACTTATAAACCTATTTTTATGTGGTTGTATGGTTAGCCCGCACGTTGTGGAAAAATGTGCGCTAACTGTGTGCATGCTACTATCTAGAGAGAAAGGGTCCACACAGTTTCCATGCACATTTTGGCAAACTTTGCGCAGGACGTGCGAGGCCTACTGTCACCCTTGTATGGTTTCCTAGGGAATCCGCACGGTTTCCACTAACCGTGCTCAAACCTTGCACCCCTTTAAAAGCCTCTAAACTCATCCAAAACAATTCCAAACTCTCCAAACCTCTTCCCAACTCATCCCATTAACATTAAACACATAAAAATGAATAAACAAAGGCCACATACCTCAAACCGGGGGTAATACATTCTCCCCACCATTGGACTTTCCATCCTCGGAAAGTAGTGAACCCGCCCATTGCTGAAAGATCTCGGGCCACTACTCGATCATTTCTTTCTCCTGCTCTCAAGTCTCCTCTTCAATATGACCATACTGCAACAAAACATGATCAAAATTTATGCTTTTACCATTCAATACTTTCTCTTGACTATCGACATCCAACAATGGCACGTGAACCAATGAAGCATCTGGTTCTAGCTAAACATGATCCCATCGAATCACATGGTCATGATCTGGCTGATTCATTTTCAACTGCGACGCATGAAACACATTTTTCACCAAACTGATCTTAGGTGGAAAAGAAAAATGATAAACCACTTCACTAACCCACTCATGATTCTCAAAAGGTCCAATATACCTCAGAGATAACTTTCCCGGATTTCTAAAACAACGATGTCCCAACCTAGGAGATAACCTCATGAACACACAATCAGTCAACTCGAATGAAAATAGTCGTCGAAGATGATGTACATATGATTTTTGACGACACTGAGCCATCTCCATTCACTTCCTGATCAACATGATCATCTTCTTCATCTCCTGGAAAAGGCTCGGTCCAACCATCAAGGAGTCACCCATTTCCACCCAACATGGTGGAGAACGACATGGCCACGCAAACAATGATTCATACAGAGCCATCTATATGGATGCCTTATAACTGTTATTTTATGAGAACTCAACCAACAATAAGTTCACCTCCCACGAGCCACCAAAATCTACGACACAAGCCCGCAACATATCCTCCAGAGTTTGTATTGTTCTCTCAGATAGACCATCCGTCTGAGGGTGATACACCGTACTCATCGTCAACTGTGTCCCTAGGGATCGATACAAGGATTCCCAGAAACAAGATGTAAATCTTGGATCTATGTCTGATTCAATCGAAAATGGAACACCATGCCTCTTTACCACCTCCCGGTAATAGATTTTGGACCGATCCTCCATCGTATGAGATTCACAAATCGGGATGAAATGGTCCGACGTCATCAGCTGCTCCACTATCACCCAGATGGCATCATTCTTTCTGACTGTTCATGGGAGACCTGTAACAAAATCCATCACTATCTACTCCCACTTCCAAATAGGTATTTGTAAAGACTGCAACATTCCTGCTGGCCTCTGCTGCTCTGCCTTGACGTGCTGACAAGTCAAGTATCTCGAAACAAACTCAGGCACACTTCTTTTCATACCTGCCCAACATAACTATGCTTTCAACGATTTATACATTTTTTAAATTCCAGGATGAACAGCCCACCTGGAATGATGATACTCCCTGAGATGGTCTTCCTGACAAGCAACTGGTGTAACTATTTGATTCTGAAAACAGAAAACTGAATCTCCATTCAGTTGCCAACCCTCAATGGTATCCCCACCATTGAGTCTCGACCCCATGGTCACACACTCAGAATCAGATATATGTGCCTTTCTAACCAGGCCAACCAAGTCAAGAATCAAAAAAACCATAAAGAAGATGGCTCTATCGCCCTAGTCCTCACATTCCAACCGCATATCATCTATAACCGTCATCAACATCCACTGGTCTGATGCCTGTTTCACCATCTGAGCATATGATTTTGTACATAATGCATCTTCCTCCAAATTCCCTTACTCAGTGTGTACATCAAGTCAAAATCAAACATCTAGAGATATTCCATCCTTCTCCATTGCCTCAAGATTAAATCCCTTTGAGAGAAAATGTGTTTCGAGCTCTTATGATCTATATATACCATTAATTTATCACCGAAGAGATAATGACACCAGACTTTCAAAGCATGGACCACTACTACCAACTCGAAATCATGAGTTGAGTAGTTCTTCTCATGCACTCTCAACTTCCATGAGACATATTCAACCACATGATTCCCTTTCATGAGAACGCACCCCAACCCTAATCCTGATGCATCACAATACACCACATAACCTTTTCCTAATTCTGGAAAAACGAATATTGGTGCTAATGTAAGACGACTTTTTAGCTATTTGAAACACTGCTGACACTATTAATTCCACTAGAATGGAACATTATTTCTTCTCAAAGCTATCATCCATGAAGCCAAACAGGAAGAATAACAAACCAAACAACAATAATAACCAGCTAGAAAAAGAAAACTCTGTATTTAAAACACAATCATGGGTGGTTTCCACAAGATAATGGACTATATCTTTTCTGGATCCACTAAAAAAACCCTTTAAGAAATCACATGGCCAAGAAAAAGAACTTCCCATATCCAAAAGTCACACTTTGAATATTTGGCATACAACTGATGATCCCTCAAGATCCCCAGCACTGTCACCAAGTGCTGTTCATGTTTCACCATTGTCTTGGAATTCAACAGAATATCTCCTAAAAACACCACAACAAATGAATCTACATATCTCTAAAATATCCAACTCATCAATTCCATGAACACCACTAGCGCATTTTCAGACCAAAGTGAATAACCCCATATTCATAATGGAAATATCTACTTCTAAAAGCTGTTTTAGAAATATCCTCCTTCCTCAACCATAATTGATGGTATCCCGACCTCAGGTCGATTTTGGAGACCACTGGGCTCCCCACAACTGGTCAAACGAATCATTAATTCGTGGGATTAGATATCTATTATTTATCGTAACTTGGTTATGTTAATGATAATAAACACATAGCCTCAATGATCCATCCGCCATTTTCACAAACAACATCAGTGCTGCCCATGGTGACATGCTAGGCCGGATAAACACTTTAATTTCTAACTCTTCCAACTGGATTTTCAATTCCAGTAATTCAGCTATTTCCATCCGATAAGGCGGAAGTGATATAGGACTGGTCCCCGGAAAGAGATCAATTGGAAACTCTACATCTCTTATGGGTGGTATTCAAGAGAATTATTTAGAAAAAACATCCTTAAATAGATCTACCACTATCGGAAGAACACTCTGCTCAACACCCTCTTCCGATTCCAATGACAAAACTGCCAACAGATATGATAACGTACCAACTGTTGGTTCCAACAAACCGGTTGCACCCTACCTTTCATGCTTCTCTCCTCTAAAGAGATGTCTAACGCCATGGTGTGTTATAAAAGACACTGTTCGCACAACACAATCGATGTGGGCCTTAAACACCACCAACCAATCCATTCCCCGGAATACATCATACCCATACATCACAAGCATTGAGAAGTGACAAAATATCTCAACCTCTCCCACAACGATACAACACTATCTACACAAGAAGGCTCGAAACTCTCTTCAACCCAGAAGAGTTTGAATTTTCAAAACCGAGGGCATTATTTCTACCCATAAAAACAGAAAATCAACCACAGGTGCAGAAATAAAAGTGTGTGAAGCACCCCGTATGAAACATCACATGCATCAAGGTATAATTTAAAAGCATTGTACCTCGCACTGTGGATGGTCCCAACTGATCATCCACCACAACCTGCTCAGCTCCGAACTCATGTTTGTTTGCCACACTCTACTCTTTATTGTTCTGCTGAGGTGCCATGGTATTCCGAGAATCACCATGACACACTTTACTCTACGGATGAGGGATGTGTTGTTGCCCCCATCCTATTGAAGCATACGACATCTGCGATCCTTGAAGAGTGTCACGCGCACCCAACCTTGGAGAATTCCTAAAATAACGCTACATATCCCCATCTACTTACAATTATGACATGCTCAAGGTTGTGTCGTACAATCCCAACCATACTTAAAACATCCCAGATATCCATGGGACTTCGAATGAAGATTTACCGATCCTACCGCTATATTATATACTATATTATGGCCCTGTGAATAATTTTCACTCCTTCTCTTGAACCTATCATTATATTTCCCACTATTCCCCATGGGTACCACCATGCTTCATCCGCCCGGAGATCCCAACAGATCATGCTCATCCACTGAGGCTCTATTCACCATCTCTGTGTAATCATCTATACATAGCACTGCTATCTTTGAATGAATTTCTTACCTCAATCCAGCTTCAAATATCCTTTCCTTCAACGATGTGCTACCCACCACCTCAGGTGAAAACCGTACTATGTTCATAAACATAGTTTCATACTCTATCACGGACATAAGATATTGCTTCAAAATGAAGAAATCATGTGTACGCTGAATTCTGAATGTATGAGGGTAGAATTGATTATTAAACAATTCTTCAAATCCTTCCCACATCATACCCTGGTCTGTCCCTGCTTAGACTACCAAATCCCACCACTAATGGGAAAGATCCTCCAACATATACATGGCCAACTTCACTTTCAGCTCTACTGGAATTCCCAAGAACTCAATGATCTTGTTCATTCTATTCAACCATGCTTCTGCTCACTCTGGATCTGAATAACCCCAAATGATGGGTGGATTCTACTTTTGAAATTGAATCTCATGATCCACATGCCTTGTTTCATCCACTCTATTTCCACTTTCCACAGATCAGAAAGATTTCATTATGCTTTTCACTAGCTGATGGTACACATGAGGCTCAAGTGCTACCACATTTTCAGCAGCCTCCTCCGGTTGGTCTCTAAGACGCCTACCTGGTGCCATCTCTTAAAAAAACAACCATGAGTCTCACTTCCATAGACATCATGAAATCACATTTCAAATCTCATTACCCCACACTATCATAACAAGGATTTCCACCATCTTCCACATGTTCCATGTTCCACCATTTTGAAACCAATCCATTTTCAAAATACTAATTTATTCACACTACAAATTCACACATTCATATCACATCATAAATCAATATACCCCAATGAAATTTTCATCCCAGTGGGAGGTCATTTCTACCATGAATACCATGCACATCTCATTGGATACACCCATGACAATGAGATATCACATGCCTATTAGTGTCTCCAAAACCCTTATGTACCTAACTCTCTGGTAACTTGAATTTCAGAATAAAAAGGTTATCTATGTCCTTTTGTGATATACATTCCTAGTTCTGACATTCCTACGCCTTGCTACCATCCCAACTCAAGGAATGTGACACAACTAATGTCAACACCAAACATGAGATTCAACTCCAATGTACCAAAAAAACTGATACCACTTCTAACAACCCGCCCATATCTCATTGTCTTGAGGAGGCGGTGAGGGATACTTGGCCATAGGTGATGTTCCCAAGATGCCAATGACTTACAATAAATGCCGAGGGCTTCAAGATCAAGTTGGTGAACGATTTTCCCTGATGAAAAAAACAACCAAACCATAATCTAACAGCCACTATATGATGCATGTCAATTCAATTACCCAACCGTGCATTCCCAAAAGAAAACCATGTTTTTCCACAACACAACTAAAATCCAATACAACTAGACATGTCCACACAACATCACATTACACTATGGAAACTACACCACCAAACACCACAAGCCATGACCCCACCACAGCTCCACGCCAAGCTCCAAGCTCCAAACTCCACCAAGGGATCAAAATGCTCCACTAAAGGAAATGTTGCCCACATCATGGTACATGACATCTGCAATGACACCATAGTGCCAAAGTAGGGGGTGAGTACTAAAACTCAGTAGGATTTCCCCAAATGACTTCCATATACACGCCACTAGGATAAAACTGTGAGAACATTTATATAAAATAGTTTATATAAATTAAATCACAAGTGAAACCATTCTCCTAATCCAAATATGCCCTTACCAAGCCTTCACAGCCAAACCAAGCAACCAAGGGAAAACCAACCAGCCAGCCACACCCATTCCAACATTTACACATTAGAACAACAATTCCATCTTACAAAACAATGCACAACAAACAACCAAAATGGAGGGACTTCCACCCAACACGTTCACCCATTCACACCCAAACAAACAAAATAGTGGGACTTCCGCCCAACCTGTTCACCCATTCACACCAATGAAAACATAATGATGGGACTTCTGACCAACCCGTTCACCCATTCACAACTAGTGGTACTTCCTGACCACTACTCATAAGGTGGTTCTTCCGAAAACAGTCCATCGCCTTTTTATAGTGAGACTTCCCGACCACTTCCATACAACATTTCAATAAAACCAATCCAATGATAAGCATATAACCCACCAAGGTCACAACCACATGTAATCAACCAATTCCATTGCATATCAACCCACTTCAATAAATCACCCATTTATTGAAAACCATTTTCCATGCCAAACTAAATTTCAATAAAACAAACCCTTTTATTGAAAACCATTTCATCAATAATTTTCACAAATCAACCATATCATCCCATTTTAAAATCCCCATTTTAAAATCCACAACAAAATCATTTCACCACAAAACCCTAATTTTCCCAAAAATCCCCAAAACATCACCCAAGAGGTTTTCAACAAATTCCGTACATCCAAACACAATGAATTTGAATCACAAAAAATTAACTATAACCAAAACCATTATCTCTATCAATGTTTAGTCGAGAGAGAAGCCACTTACCTTTAGGGTTCCCAAGAAAACGACCCACGAGCAACCGTGCCTCCAATTTGGCGAACGCACCACCAAAAACTCTGTAGATCCCCTTCCCTAACATCGATAGGCCTTAAAAACATCATCCAAAGAAATAAAAACCCTAGATATACACACAAAATGTGTAGATCTAGAAAACCAAAAACGAGGGAAGAGAAGATCTAGAGGAAAACACACGGAAACCATGATATAGGGCTTACCCGGGGGAAACCACCTACAATCCACCATGAAACCTCTTCGAAACCCTTCCAAAATGAGTGGAAAAGCACCTCCACCCCATGAGAACTGATGAACCCGCGTGTGGCTCTAGTGGGAGGAAGTGAGCAGTGCAATAGGTTAAGCCCGAGTGAGGCCGGAACTTATAACCCTATTTTTATGTGGCTGCACGGTTAGCCTGAACAGTTTGGCAAACTGTACGCTAACCGTGCGTACGCTACTGCCTAGAGAGAAAGGGTCCACACAGTTTCCCCGCACAGTTTGGAAAATTGTGCGCATGTCGTGCCAAGCCTACTGTCTCCCTTACATGGTTTCCTAGGGAATCCTCATGGTTTCCACTAACCATTCTCAAACCGTGCACCCCTTTAAAAGCCTTAAAACTCATCCAAAACAATTCCAAACACTCCTAACCTCTTCCGAACTCATCCTATGCACATTAAAAACATAAAAATGCATAAAAAATCCACATACCTCAAACCAAGGTCACTACAATCTCTATATCATACTTTAAAATATACAATGTAAGTAAAAAGTGACGAATATTCAAACATACCCTTCGGTGGTATAACAGTTGTCATGGGTGTTGATTTCAGAATAATACTACCTATTATAGCAGGTGGTAACATAAATTAAATTTTGTTTTTAGGAACAGAATATTCATACATGTTGAAATATTTTCATGTTCTAACATTGATATTGAATAGGAGACAACGTTCCAATTATTCCACTAATTCAGAATAATATCATGACTTTGCTAAATGTACTTTAGATATTGATTAAGGTTGTAGTGTAGAGATTAATGATGTTGAAATAATCATTAAAATTCCATTAGCATATATTTTTTTCTTGGACTACATATCCAATTAATGCAATTGTACAACACACTTACCCCAATTTCATAGGTAACAATGATGATTTTAATTGTCATAATGAATGCTCCATCTTATTTCTGACTCGTGATATTGTAGATGAGGTAAATGAGTACAAGATGTCACTCAAATGATTTGAAGTAAAATATTATTTCTGATCATATATAGTTTTTGATGAATGTTTTGATATAGACATGTTAGAGAACACCTACACATCTGATATGTTAAGGGGTATTTCTAATTCAGGGATGCCTACCAAGAAAATTACAATCAAAATTCTAGTGCCCATCATGTTTCATAGAAATGTGGATCAATATGTTTGACTATGTAATGGAACTTGATTGATTTATACACACATGGGTGACCATGTCATCAGAGAAAAAACATTCTTTGGAAATTATTCAAGATATCTTGCATTCATTCCTAAATTAAATTTGACACATTCTGATTATTGATGGGCATTCAAACTATAAAGAATACAATATCCTTTGATTGTTTCATATGATATGACTATTAACAAAACTCAAAGCCAATCACTTTCCTTTGTTGGGTTATATGTTAGAAAACTTGTATTATATCATGGCCAACTATATGTTGTTGTTTCCAATGTCACAACAACATCAAGCTTGAAAATAGTACCTGGTGAATGTAATCCCACAATCTGTGATTCCACACATAATATTGTCTACAATGAAAAATTTGATAAATTTTGTTAGGAAAAATATACATTTAAATGATTAAATATCAAAGATGGTTTTCTTTTTCTTAGTTCTATATGATTTAATGGTTTTCAATGTTTCTGAAAATGTTCTCTTTGGGAAAAAATTTGAATAATACATAGTTTCAAACATCTCGTGATCAGTTACGCATTTTAATGAGATCACACATAAGGATGATAATACATCGAAGATACAAGTTCATATTTTCAATTTTTTGTGCAACACATCATCTATGTACTCCAATGATGTTGTTGCCATTGATTTGATTATTGGACATCAATATGTGGGTTTACATAGATAATTAAATATGTTTTTCTTATTTTTACAGTACACCATTTTTAATTACAATACATCAATGTTTTTTTACCTGATATGCCTTTTTTCAATTTTACACAATCATTAAAAAATCATTAAATTAGGAAGAAGGATACACTATACAATTCTATCCTATCAAATTATCTATAAATTTAAACATTTACTGCATGAAGTATTACACTATTTCATAAAAAAATCCAAATAGTTGGTAATCAATTAAGATAATTAGGAAGTAGTCATGTTTTCCACATAATGCTCACATCTCCAATGCATTTTTGGAAATGTGATGCTTTGGTTCCACATTTCAATTTTTATTTTAATTATATTGAAGACATAAATCAGAGAAGGATTCGAGGGTTACATTTAATAGGTATATATTTGTTGATGTTTTCTTAAAGTTTTCTATATGTTTTGAATTGTTGTCTTTACACCATCATAAGACATAATGGAAATATTTAAAACAAATCATATTTTCATTACCTAATAATTTGTTCTATCAAATTTTTTTGGATATAATTGGAAATTTACATTTCTTGTATCCTAATTGATCATTGGGTAATTAACATTTCAAGAATCATATTTTTGTAGAAAATGAAAGGTGAGTCATGGTGTTTTTAGTAGATCCCACCAAAAAATTACATAATACTTTATTTATTATATATTTTTGTACATTGGGTTAAAAGTGAATTTCATTTTATGGGGTGACTATAAAAATCAATGGTCACATTACTTGAAAGTCAGTATTGGGTCATATAATATTTTTATATTACATCTTGTCAGAGTAATGAAATTGTATAGTATGATTTCTAATATGAATATGACTTCAATCCCTATCTATTACTAATTATTTTTATAATTTTTAGAGAACATTACCTCTAATTTGATTTTCAAACATTTTTCAGGATTTTTTATTATAACCAATCCCATTAATGCGACAATAATTCATTTCATCCTTGATATTTATGTCATTCAAAATTTCAAAAATAGGTGCTATAAATGAAAAATTTGACCGTGAATTTATTATCTCTTATCCAGTGTGAACAAAATTGTCACTGTAGAGATTCTCTTCAGTATAATATCAATTATTTTGAAAAAAATCCTTTGTGGGTTAATAATTGAATAATCATATCATAGTCCAGTGCCAACATACCCAATTTCATCCTCAACATCATTTCTTAATTAGGATAGTAAAAACCCATTTCTAAAGTCAAAAAATGTGAATAACTATGAAATATATTGTCAAATTAAAAATTTCAATATGATCTATGATGGATTATTGAAACGAGTAGTATATGATACATATTCATTATGGATGCCACAATTTACCTTTATGATTTATGATTTCTATGTTTTATTCAAAAATCTTATGTTTTCATGTGCTAAGTAAAAGAATTTATGTTTTGTATGTATTTATGAAAAAAAAAATCATTCATTTTTTTATAACCCTTACTGTGATTTTTATGCTCATCCCATGTTTTGAAATGTTTTCACATGACATAAAGATGAATTGGGTCAATTATGGGAACATGGAAAAATCATGTTGTCTAAAATGTGGGACTAGACATGACACTTTTTTTCAAGAGTTTTTAATTTATCAGAAAAATGGAAACTATTTAGAAGTGTCTACTTTGTAATCATTTGAGATATAATAGTTATTTCTTAATTATCCAAAACTCTAAACATAAAAATATCCCCAATGTAAATTATTCATTTCATTCAATATTATGTAATGTTTGAGGACATGTTCTTATAGTTTACCCCTTGAATGTAGCATTTAGTATACGCTGATTATGAATATTGATTTTAAAACCATTGGGTTGGAATTGTAAAAATGAGGTTTTAGTAGTAAAGGATTAATTTTGAAAGGTGAGAAAAAGGGTGTTTTAGAATTAACATTTTGATAGGTTTTAAAAAAAAGAGTTTTTATAAAATGACCTCTTAGGGGGTAAAATTGAAATTATTTTATGAAATTTGTGGTTTATAATAAAAAAATTGTGTTTAGGAAATTTGTTTTGTTGAATTAGAATGTCACTACTAGAAATTAGGCATTTACCAATGGTTTCAAACCGTTGGTAAAGTCTGGAAAACACCAATGGTTTTCCAAACAGCTCGAAAGTATGGCATGGCAGTATCCCATTACCAACAATTGTTGTAAAACCGTTGGGGAAGGCTATTTGTAAAGAGCATTGCCAATGGTTTATAAATCCTTTTGCAAAACTATTTGTAAAGATAATTTCCAACAGTTTATAAAACCGTTCGACCAAATTTTTGTAAAGAGTATTGCCAATGGTTTATAAAACCGTTGGCCCAGCTGTTGTAAAGATAATTGCCAATAGTTCTATAAATTGTTGGCATTGTTGTGTTTGTAAGGTGTATTTCCAATGGTTTGTAAAACCGTTAGAATTTCTGTAAATATGTATAGCACTATACCAACAGTTTACTAAATAGTTGGTATAGAGTATTACCAGAATTTCACAGCACATAAAATCCTCCATTGCACACTCAACTACACACCTGCATACACTCTTAACAGCAACAAAAACACCTGATATAGCACACAAAAGAACATAAAAACATGATAATACTATATCCATGGAATGTACCACAATTACAATAATATTTTGAGGATGGAAATGAGTTGATCCATGGTTCTATGTTGTCACCATATGAATTCCTCACCACTGGGGTATTTTTATATGGCTTTGAAACTTATTTTTCAAGAATCTATGTGTAGCCTTGTTGACCAATTTGTTATACGGTATGCTTGAGTGTTCATAGGTCTCATATGAAATCACTATATTATATTTATTTTTTGTATGTTATTGTATAGAATGAATGACATGTTATTGATAATTAGGGTGTTTTCGTGTGATTTCAAGTCATTCCGATGACGTTCGCCATGCATTTGATAGTTAAACGCCTGTTTTAGCCATTTACGATACGCAGAGTGTGTTTTTGGCCTCCATGGTAAAAAAAACACCTCCAAATGACGTGTCTTCTGACAGACCAATTCACAATTCTCCCACCCTTTGTTTTGGTCTGATTTCATAGCATTCCGAGGTCGTTCGGCCGGTTTCGACCACCCCATGAATGCTTTTCAAGTGGGTCGAAAAACTAAAAAACACATATTCATCCATTCCATGAAAACCATGTGTCCAAATGATGTTTCGTCTCCTCTCACACATAATGAATAATAATTACGGTGCTTTCGTGTGATTTCAAGTCATTCTGATGTCGTTCGGCATGAATTTGACCGTTAAACGCATGTTTTCGCCATTTACGACACACAGAGTGCGTTTTCAGCCACCACGGTCACACGAAACCACTGATTGAAGTGCGGTCTGGCCGACCATTTCCCAATTCACCCACCCTTTGTTTTCTAATGATTTCCCGGCATTACGAGGTCGTTCGACCAGTTTTGACCACCCCACACATGCTTTTCAAGCACACCGAACACTTAAAAACACATATTCAGTCATGTCATGCAAACTGCCCATCCGAATGATGTTCTATATCCTCGTACACCTCATGAAAAATAATTTGGTTGTTTTCATGTGATTTCAAGTCATTCTGATGTTTTTTGACATGCATTTGACTGTTAAACGCACGTTTTGGCCAGTTATGACACATGGAGTGTGTTTTCATCCACCGCGGTCACACGACACCACCGATTGACATGCCGTCTGGAAGACCATTTCACAATTCACACACCAATTGTTGTTGTCCAATTTCATGGCATTATGTGGTCGTTTGGCTACTTTCGACCACCCCATGCATTCTTCTCAAGCGTGTCGAACAACTAAAAAACAAATATTCAGCTGTGCCACTCAAATCAAGTGTCCGAATGACATTTCATCTCTTCGTACAACTCATGATTAATAATTAGGATTTTTTGTGTGATTCGAAGTTATTCTGATGTCATTTGGCTTGCATTTGACCGTTAAATGCATGTTTTGGCCATTTACGACACGGGGAGTGCGTTTTTTGCCATCTCGGTAACACAACACCTCCGATTAACGTGACTTATGGACAACCATTTTATAATTCACCCAAGATTCGTTGTGGTCCGATTTCATGGCATTTTGAGGTCGTTTGGTGGGTTTCGACCACCCACGCACACTTTTCAAGCGCGCTGAAGACCAAAAAAACACATATTCAGCCGTGCCGGGAAAACCGCGCGTCCAAATGATGTGTCATCACCTTTTACAGCTCCAGAATAATTATTATGGTGTTTTCGTGTGATTTCAAGTAATTATGATGTCGTCCGACATGAATTTGACAATTAAACGCATATTTTGGCCATTTACGATACGCAGAGTGTGTTTTCGACCACCGCTTCCACACAATGCCTCCAAATGACATGTCGTCTATCTGATCATTTCACAATTCACCCACCCTTTGTTGTCATCCGATTTCATGGAATTCTGAGGTCGTTCTGCCAGTTTTGACCACCCCACGCACAATTTTCAAGTGCGCCAAACACCTAAAAAACTCATATTCAGCTGTGCTATGAAAACTGTGCATCCGAATGATGTGTCGTCTCCTCATTCCGCTCAAAAATAATAATTAGGGTGTTTTCTTTTGAATTTAAGTCATTATAATGTTGTCTGGCATGCATTTGACCGTTAAACGCATGTTTTGGCCATTTACGACACACGAAGTGCGTTTTCAGCCACCACGGTCACACGACACCTCCGATTGACGTTCCATTAGGCCGACCATTTCTAAATTCACCCAATATTTTTTGTCTTCTTATTTCATGGCATTCTGAGGTCGTTCGGCCGATTTTGACCACTCCACGCACGATTTTCAAGCGTGCCAAACACCTAAAAACACATATTTCGTCGTGTCATGCAAACCATGAATCCGAATGTTGTTCTGTCTAATCGGATACCTACTGAATAATAATTAGGGTGTTTTCGTTTGATTTCAAGTCATTCTGAGGTCGTTCGGCATGCATTTTACTGTTAAACGCATGTTTTGGCCATTTACAACACACGGAGTGCGGTTTCGGCCACCACGGTCACATGACATCTCCGATTGACAAGCCCTATGGACGACCATATCAAAAATCACCCACCCATTGTTGTAGTCTGATTTCCTAGGATTCTGAGGTCGTTCGGCCAGTTTTGACCACCCCACACACGCTTTTCTAGCGCGTAGAACACCAAAATCAAACATATTCAGTCGTGCCGCGCAAACCGCTCATCCAAATGATGTGTCGTCTCCTCGTACAACTCACAGATATTAATTATGGTGTTTTCTAGTGTTTTCATGTCATTCCGATGTCGTTCGGCATGCATTTGATGGTTAAACACATGTTTTGGCCATTTACGACACGCAGAGAATGTTGTCTTCCACCGTAGTCACACGAAACCTCCGATTGATTTTCCATCTAGCCGACCATTTCAAAATTCAACCACACTTTATTGTCATCTGATTTCATGGAATTCAGAGGTTGTTCGGCTAGTTTTGACCACCTCACGCACGATTTTCAAGTGCGCCGAACACCTAAAAAACACATATCCAGTCGTGCTATGCAAACCATGTGTCTGAATGATGTGTCGTCTACTAATACACCTCGCGAATAATAATTAGGGTGTTTTCATTTGATTTCAAGTCATTATAATTTCGTTCGGCATACGTTGGACCATTAAACGCATGTTTTGGCCATTTATGACACGCAGAGTGTGTTTTTGGCCACCGTAGTCACACGAATCCTCTGATTGAGGTGTCATCTGGCCGACCATTTCAAAATCCACCCACCTTTGTTGTTTTCCAATTTCATGGCATTATGATGTAGTTCGGCCAATTTCGACCAACCCACGCATGTTTTTCAAGCACGTCGAACACCTAAAAAACACATATTCAGCTGTGCCGCACATACCGCACTTCCAAAGGATGTATTCTCCTCGTACACCTCACAAATAAAAATTGGGGTGTTTTAGTGTGATTTCATGTCATTCCAATGTCGTTCGGCATGCATTTGACCGTTAAACGCATGTTTTGGCCATTAACGACACGCGGAGTGGGTTTTCGTCCATCGCAGTCACACGACACCACCGATTGATGTGCCGTCTATCCGAACATTTCCCAATTCACTCCCCCTTTGTTGTCATCTGATTTAATGGAATTCTGAGGTCGTTCAGCTGGTTTTGACCACCCCACACACGCTTTTCATGCGTATCGAACACCAAAAAACACATATTCAGCTGTCCGACAAAAACTGCGCATCTGAATGATGTTTTATCACATCGTACTGTTCACGAATAATTATTAGGGTGTTTTTGTGTTATTAAATGTCATTCTGATGTCGTTCAACAAGAATTTTTCCATTAAATGCATATTTTGGCAATTTACGACAGGCCAAGTGCGTTTTCGGCCACCACGGTCAAACGACACCTCTGATTCATGTGTTTCCTGGCCGAAACTTTCACAACTCACCCATCCTTAGTTGTCATCCGATTTTGTGGCATTCGGAGGCCGTTCAGCCGGTTTCGACCACCCCACACATGCTTTTCAAGCACACCAACACCTAAAAAAACATATTCAGTTGTTCCGTGAAAACCGCTCGTCGAAATGACGTGTCGTCTCCTCGTACACCTCACGAATAAAAATTATGGTGTTTTTTTGTGATTTCAAGTCATTGCGATGTATTTCGGCATGCATTTGACCATTAAATGCATGTTTTTTCCATTTACGACACGCGGAGTGCATTTTCGGCCATCGCAGTCACATGACATCTACGATTGACATGCCGTATGGCTGACCATTTCACAATTCACCCACCATTTGTTTTCCTCCTATTTCATGGCATTCCGAGGTTGTTCGGCCAGTTTCGACCACCCCACACACGCTTTTCAAACGAACCGAACACCTAAAAACAAATATTCAGTCATGCCGCACAAACTGTGACATGACGTGCCGTCTCCTCATACAGCTCAAGAATAATAATTAGGGTGTTTTTGTGTGATTTCAAGTCATTCTGTTGTCGATTGGCATGCATTTAACTGTTAAACGCATGTTTTGGCCATTTATGACACGCGGAGTGCCTTTTCGGCCACCGCGGTCACATGAAACCTCCGATTGATGTCCCGTCTGGCTGACCATTTCAAAAATTCACCCATGCATTGTTGTCATCCAATTTCATGGAATTCATAGGTCATTCGTTCGGTTTTGACCACAACATGAATGCTTTTATAGCTCACCGAACACATAAAAAACGCATATTTTGCTGCCCCGTGCACACCGTGTATCCGAATGACATGTTGTCGCCTCATACAACTCTCGAATAATAATTAGGGTGTTTTAATGTGATTTCAAGTCATTATGATGTCGTATGTCATGTATTTGACCGTAAAATGTATGTGTTGTCCATTTACGACACGCGGAGTGTGTTTTTGGCCACCGCGGTCACAGAACACCTCCGAATGACGGGTCGTCTGGCTGACCATTTCAAAATCCATCCACCCTTTGTTTTCGTTCTATTTCATGGTATTCCGAGGTCGTTTGGCCGGTTTCAACCACCCACCCACGATTGTTAAGCGCACCGAACACCTAAAAAACACATATTCAGTCGTGCTGCACAAACCGTGCATCCAAATGACATGTTGTCTCGCGTACAGCTCATGAATAATAATTAGGGTGTTTTTTATGATTTCAAGTCATTGTGATGTCGTTCGGCATGCATTTGACAGTAAGACGCATGTTTGGGCCATTTTCGACTTGCGGAGTTCATTTTCAGCCACCGCGGTCACACGACACCTCCGAATGACGTTCTGTCTAGCTGACCATGTTAAAATTCACCCACCCTTTGTTGTCATCAGATTTCATGGCATTATGAGGTCGTTCAGCCAGTTTCAACCCCCCACACGTGATTTTCAAGTGCGCCGAACACCTAAAAAACACTTATTCAGTCATCCCGCACAAATTGCACATTCTAATGATGTGAATTCTACTCATACACCTCACTAATAATAATTAGTGTGTTTTCATTTGATTTCAAGTCATTCCGATGTCGTTCGGCATGCATTTGATAGTTAAACGCTTTTTTGGCCATTTACAACGCGCGAAGTGTGTTTTTGGCCACCACAATCACACGATACCTCTGATTGACATGCCTCCTAGCCGAACATTTCAGAATTCACCCACCCATTGTTGTTGTCCGATTTAATGGAATTCCGAGATCGTTCGTCCGGTTTCGACCACCCCACACACGCTTTTCAAGTGCACCGAACACCTTAAAAACACATATTCAGCCATTCCGCACAAACCGTGCATCCAAATGACGTGTTGTCTCCTATTATATCTCAAGATTAATAATTAGGGTGTTTTCGTGTGATTTCAAGTCATTTATATGTCGTTTGACATGGATTTGACCATTAAACGCATGTTTTGGCCATTTACATCACACGAAGAGCATTTTCGGCCACCGCGGTCACACGACACCTCTGATTGACATGACGTATGGACGAACATTTCACAATTTACCCACCCTTTTTTGTTGTCCGATTTCATGTCAATCCAAGGTCATTAAGCCAGTTTCGACCACCCCACCCATGATTTTCAAGCGCGTTAAACCCCAAAAAACACAAATTCAGTCGTGCCACGCAAACCGCCCATCCGAATGATATTCCGTCTCCTCTTACACCTCAAGAATAATAATTAGGGTGTTATCATTTTATTTCATGTCATTCTGATGTCGTTCACCATGAATTTGACAGTTAAATGCATGTTTTGGCAATTTATATCATTGAAGTGCGTTTTCTACTACTGCGGTCACATGACACATCTGAATGACGTGTCGTCTAGCCGACCATTTCACAATTCACCCACCCTTTTTTGTCGTCCGATTTCATGGCATTCTGAGGTCGTTCGGCCAGCTTCAACCACCCCACGCACGCTTTTCAGATGCGCCAAACAACTAAAAAACCCATATTCAGATGTGTCGTGCAGACTGTACATCCTAATGACATGTAGTCTCCTCATACACCTCACAAATAATAAATAGGATATTTTCGTGTTATTTCAAGTCATTGTGATGTCTTTCTGCATGCATTTGACTGTTAAACACATGTTTTGGCCATTAACGACACGCAGAGTGTATTTTCGGCCACCGCGGTCACATGACACCTCCGATTGACATTCCCTATGGTGGAACATATCAAAATATCCCCACCCTTTGTTGTTTTTAGATTTCATGGCTTTCTGAGGTCGTTCGGTAGGTTTCAACCACCCCACGCATGCTTTTCAAGCGCGCTGAACACTAAAAAAATGCATATTCAGTCGTGCCACACAAACCGCATGTCAGAATGATGTGTCGTATCTTCGTACAACTCATGAATAATAATTATGGAGTTTTCGTGTGATTTCAAGTCATTCTGATGTCATCCGACATGCATTTGACCGTTAAACGCATGGTTTGGACATTTGTGACACGCAGAGTACGTTTTCAGCCATTGTGGTCACATGACACCTCCGATTGACGTGCCGTCAAGCCGAGCATTTCACAATTCACCCACCCTTTATTTTCATATAATTACATGGAATTCAGAGGTCGTTTGGCCTATTTTGACCACCCCACACAAGATCTTCAAGCACTCTGAACACCTAAAAAACACATATTCAGTCGTGCTGCACAAACCGCACGTCCGAATGATGTGTTGTATCATCCACAACTAAAGAATATTAATTAGGGTGTTTTAGTGTGATTTGATGTAATTTTGAAGTCATTCGGCATGCATTTGACCGTTAAATGCATGTTTTGGCCATTTACAACACGTGAAGTGCATTTTTGGCCACCGCGGTCACACGACACCTCCGATTGATGTGCCGTATGGCCGACCATTTCACATTTCACCCACCATTTTTTTCTTATACTTCATGGAATTCTTTTGTCATTTAGCAGGTTTCGACCACCCCAAGCACGCTTTTCAAGTGCTCTAAACACCTAAAAACACACATTCAGTCGTGCCGCACAAACTGCACGTCCGAATGATGTGATGTTTCCTCTTTCAGTTCAAGAATACTAATTACTATGTTTTCATGTGATTTCATGTTATTCTGATGTTGTCCATCATGCATTTGACCGTTAAACGCATGTTTTGGACATTTACAACACGCATAATGCATTTTTCGTCCACCGCGGTCACACAACACCTCAAGTTGACGTGCCTTCTAGCTGACCATTTCACAATTCATCCATGATTTTTTATCGTCCGATTTCATGGAATTCCGAGGTCATTCGGCCAGTTTCGACCAACCCACGCACGCTTTTCAAGCGCCCCAGACACCTAAAACACACATATTAAGTCGTGCTGCACAAACTACACGTCCGAATGATGTATCGTCACCTCTTAAAGCACAAAAATAATAATTAAGGTATTTTCGTGTGGTTTCAAGTCATTCTGATGTCGTCTGGCATGCATTTGATAGTTAAACGTGTGTTTTGGCCATTTATGACACGTGGAGTGCCTTTTCGGACACTGCGGTCACACGACACCTTAGATTGACTTTCTGTCTGGCCGAACATTTCACAGTTCACCCACTCTTTGTTTTCATCCGATTTCATGGTATTCGGAGGTCGTTCGGATGGTTTCAACCACACCATGCACACTTTTCAAGCGCACAGAACACCTAAAAAACACATATTCAGCTGTGTCGCGCAAACTGCGTGTCTGTATGACGTGTTGTCTTCTTGTACACCTAAAAATAATAATTAGGGTGTTTTGAGTGATTTCAATTCATTCTGATATCGTGCGGCATGCATTTGACCGTTAAACACATGTTTTGGCCATTTATGACACGCGAAATGTGTTTTCGGCCACAGCGGTCACACGACACCTCTGATTGATGTGTCGTCTGGAAGACCATTTAAATATTCACCCACCCTTTTTTTCATCTGATTTCATGGAATTTCGAGGTCGTTCAGCCAGTTTTGACATCCCCATGCATACTTTTCAAGCGCGCCAAACACCTAAAAAAACAAATATTCTGTCGTGCAGCGCAAACCGTGTGTCTGAATGACGTGTCATCTCATCGTACACACCAAGAATAGTAATTAGGGTGTTTTTTTCTGAATTTGATGCCATTCCTATGTTTTTTAGCATGCATTTAATAGTTAAAAGCATGGTTTGGCCATTTACAACACGCGTAGTTCATTTTTGGCCAGCGCGGTCACACGACACCTTCGATCAACATGTTGTCTGGACGACCATTTAACAATTCACCCACCCTTTGTAATGGACCTATTTCATGGAATTCTGAGGTCATTCGGTTGGTTTCAACCATACCACGCATGTTTTTCAAGAATAATTAAGAAATAAACTTAATTCAATTTAATGTATTCTTAAATTAATGAGGCTACGAGAGGGACTCTACCACAAGGGGTGTCTCACATGGGTGTCTTGTGGTGTGTAGTGTCTATCTATGAATTTTTTGGTGCTTTCGTATTTTGGGAAATGTGTATTTCATGGTAAGTTAAATAAATACATTATTCAATTAGAAAATACACCCATAGTCAATAAGGATATTCCCCCTTTTGATAGAGAATACCATCCAAATAACCAACTCGGAAATCTGAGACCAGCTTTTTTACTTTACCAATTCTAATTGCATAATATATGCAACACCAACTTATGTTTTATGAACCAATCAATTAAAGGGAATGAAACTACTCACAATTACCCATAAAATCTCATATACCATAACTCACCTCCAAACCATTATAACATCAATAGGATTCCATATTTGGTTCAAAATAAAGAGTTATACTGAATTCAAAAATATCCATACTAGAGTGAAAAACCATGTACAAAAATAAATTGTTATACAAAATTAAAAAATATAATGGATGAATCTGCACCTGATCAGAATCACCATCACCACTATCATCATCGGCCTCATCCTCGCCACTATCTCTATCCTCATCATCTTCCTCTCCATCATCCCCATGCTCATCGTCGGCCCCATCCTCACCCCCGGCACCATCCTTTCCCTCGGCCCCATCCTCAACCACGTCCACATCCTCGTCCTCACCCTCATCCTCTTCAGTATCCTCATCCTCACCAGGAACATCATCATCTTGACCGCCACTAGAACTGCCACCTGGTGCATTGGATAATTCACCCATCGACGACATAAATGTCTGACAAACCATGTTGGCATCTGGGGGAAGTGATGATGATAAAGCATTCATCAGTTTCATAAATACTTTGTCCCTCGTTTGAACTTGTACTTACAACTATGTGACCCTTTTATCAAACTGTCTTTCATTCTCCTTGACCATTTACAACTATGTGGTACAAGAATGGATACCAGGAGAGGACCAATAACTAGTCGAGACTATATTCTTTTCAGGTCGGCAGCATACTCGACCAGAGTGCTCCTCTCCCAAAACCTGATATAAATGATCGTGTGGCCCTAAATTGTCTGGCTCCTGTGCATCAAGGGCCTCTAAAAAACCCTATTGAAAATATTAATATATTATTAAATTTCAAAATAGATATTAAACATTGAAATAAAAAAATTAAAACATACAATCTTTTCTTCTGTCGGTTCATTAACCGTTGTTCCATATTTTTTCCTTCAACTTGAGAAAAATAATTTTTCTTGAGGGATATTCCATTCAATATATAATTTGTTCTTTTGTAATGACATTCAAACAATATAAAGTGCAAGTATAATCATGCATTAAATATTCAATAAATACCATAATATGTGTATGAAACAATAAACTGGGAATGTCCTTAAGAAAAATTATAAACAACTATATCGTACCCGCTGCCTCTCATGATCTGTTATAGTTGTGCACCCCAAAGTGTTGAGGTATTGATTTTAATCAGTGTTTTTTTCAGAATATTCCTACATAATGTTTAATAATAAATTAGATAATATTAATGAAAAATTTGAAATGTTTCATATAAATACCTCAAATGGGATTAATACCTTAAATTTGGCAGTCGCCCAATGGGTAATCATTTGGCGATATTGCTCTATCGGGCATTCTTCCATGATAGGTAATGTCTCCAACTCTGTTCCCACTATATCACAACAGACAACATACAGCACATGCTTATATGCTCTCCAAATCTCTCTTAGCTTTTTTATACATGTCGGTCCTGAAACTTCACCATCAGGGAAGTTATACCGAAGTTGACACCCAATATATTAATTCATATAAATACAAATAAATACTACATTAAATCGAATATATCTTTTACCCATATTTGTTCCCACTCATTATCCTTGACTTCGTGTTTCAGATGTCTCCAAGAGAGAGGGGTGACCAAAATGATGTCGGAGTATTTGTCTAGCGTCGCCAAAAAACCCCGAAATTCCTACACATATTTATCAGTCATCTGTCCATCATCATTGTATTCAACCATTTACTGTTTATGGTGGTTCCATACTACATGAAAGTGAGTACGCCCCCTCCCCCGCCTCCTATCATTAGATGAATCTGTTAATAAAGAAATAAATGATCACTACAAGTTAAAATAAAAATAAATTTTGGTACAAATATTTGTTAGAGTTATATAAATATACCTGTGGAAGTCGGATCAATGGGCGTCACTGGATGTGCAGAAACTAAAGGAATATCCTGTACAGGTGGAGTGTCCCTCAGTGCATGCCCCTCAGCCACATACTATGTCGGGACAGTAGTCGAAGAAGGAGAAATATAATATCCCAATGATAATGAACCAGAAGTAAACGATGATGGCACAAACGTCTAGCCAACTGATAGTGTAAACATCGGAGGCCTAAATATCTCGTGTGTCCATAAAGATACACCAGGATCAGAATGTGGCATAGAGGATTCGTCTAAGGTAGGGGTATAATACAATCAGGTATGTCCAGTGGATCATATAACTCTCTCACAATGTTCCCTCATACCACCGGCCTCTGTACCAGGACCACCTGATGGTCGTCTTACTCTGACACCATCCCCTCCTACCACCAGCCTCTGTACTGGGTAAAATATCTATCTCCTCGTCAGATTTCTCTTTTCTAGGCGGTGGATACTGAAAAAAGATCAACAAAAAAGTAAACAAACGATATTATAAGTTATTGAAATATATTTATAATTGAAATAAAATACTCACACCAGGGATGAGTAGAGGAATTCCCATCTGTGTCATGCGATGATTATTTTCTTTCATATTTTTCCATCGCCTCTCTTCAATGGGTGTCATTTCCTGCAATGAAATCAAATATGGAAGTAATTAGAAATAGATAACTAATGTGTAACCCAAAAAACAAAATATAAAAAAACCATTATGATAAAAAAACATAAAGAGAAAGAATAATAATCTCATGGTCCTCTTGATATTTGAACCACACAGTGATGATTTTCGAGATGAAATTGTATCGATGAACCATATGGGAAACACGATTCAATACATGTGTACTTTTTTTTATTTTCCCAAGCCTATTGAGGAACCCCAAATCTTTCAAAATGTTCATTGTTTTTTAAAATGGTGATTGAATAACTCATGTATGTTGTTAAAGGGAGAATGATTAATGTATATCTTAGGAAAACTAATATTCATTAATAATGCGAATTTGACATTCTGTGAAATATTTTCTTGAAGATGGAAGTTGTACTACATGGGAAAGGAGAGGTTCCACTAAGAGTTCCCTTTGTAGATATTTTATTGATAAAGAACATTGGATTGTACAGTTAAGTATTTCTTATTTCTTCTGTGAAGAATAATTAGGGACCACATACTATTTTTCAAAGTTGATGAAAAAACTCCATATATTCTATTGTGAAAATCATAGTTATTAATGGTGTGCGCCATGGCGTGCCATCACGCCATGGCATGCGCTAGGAAGCGGAGAGCCACTCAACGGGCTCACCATGGCTCATCGAAAAAGGCGCTCAGTGGCGCGCGCCATTGTGCGCAATGGCGTGCAATGGCATGGCGTGCGCAACTACGCCAACTTGTTCACGATTAACAAATACCTCAAAAAAACCTCAAGTGACGACCTCCACCATCGCACAACATTATCCTCTTCCCATGACAACAACAACCATACCCCTGCCAGACCATGTCGAGCAGTGTGACCTAGTCATCTCCCTCGACAGTTACTTCCATATCGACCGAGGATGACGACCCGACCCTCCACGTCCAGGGCAGGTGTACGCACACACACCTTGTGTCCGAACCGAACCCTAAGTAGTAATTTTTATCATTAAATTTTATTTATGTTTTCACTTTTTCTACAGTTAATGTTTTCTGACTCTTTGCCTATCGAGGGGTACTATATTTTTTTTGCATCTTTTTTATTGTTTTCATGAGATATATGGTTTATTATATTTAATTGTTTGATTTAAATATTTTATGAATTTGTTTTTTTTTGTTTTTTTTGTGTTATGTTTTTTATTCTTTCTATACGCCACATGTTAATATTGTCTTGCGCCATGCGCCGCTCAGTGGGCTTTTGCACTGGGGGCCCCTGTCGCCGTTGTGCGTCGTGCACCGTAAATAACTATGGTTTAAAGGATCAGTGAACAATGTGTCATTTTATAAATATATAGATTTTTTTAGAAACATGATACATACTTGTTATGTAATAAACATCGTGTAAAAAAATTAAGATGAATAAGATCTTCATGTTTGACATGATCTTAATGAAATGAGTGATTTTCATGAAATACTATGACTAAATATTACAAACAATTTCTTATGAGTTAATATACATGAAGATGTAATATTTAAAGCATTGCGATTAAAAAAAACTATGAATCTCAGAAATTAGAACTCAATAAAGAGACACCATTCCCTAATAAATGTATATGTGTAATGAAAACATTAATTGGAGAATTTGTTCACCGATTTAGTGATTTGAGTACACAATTTGTGGACTTAATTATTTGAGTACACAATTTGTGGAGTATTGAATAATAAAATTTTCCAAAAACCCTAGAAATAGCGAATAACAATATCCTTGAGAATAGAAGTATATCCTTGAGAAGAGTTGGAAGGATATCCTTAAGGAGAATTTTAATGATTCTAACATGATGATTTTATGGAAGAGGTGCACATGTGCTGGGGCTTCTCAAGGGATTCTAGTAGTTAGGAACTGCATTTTGAGAGCCGTGAAATGCTTCTAGAATTGTGGGGGGGGGGGGTTGCCTGCTATTTATCGAATTTGGGGCATCTTTTTTCGAACGGTTATTAAAAACCATTGGGAAACACCCACAAAACCATATTTACCAACAGTTTCATCAAACCATTGGGAAAATTCACTAAAAATCATATTTACGAACAGTTTATGAAAACCATTGGTAATGATCACCTATACCAATGGTTCAAAAGAAACGTTGGTATACATGTGTTGGGAAAAGTATGTTTTCCAGTAGTGCATTCAATTTGATTTAATAAAATAAATGGAATTGGTTTTTCAATATAATATTTTAGATGTAATGATATTTGATGGGATTATATATTTTTTTAATGAAACATGTTGAAATTTTCAGAATTTATTATGTGCATGAATGAATAGATTAAAACATGGAAGCCCAAATTTGGATTTAGACTTTCTGGTTACTGAGCCCTTATAAGGATAATTATTTTTGTGTTGGGTTGAACATTTTATTTTGAAAAATGAGGATGTTTGGTTTCAGCCTTTGGTATCCTCATCTATTCTTGCATGCAAGGTTGTATGTGGAAATTATGATGGGTGACTTGTATGGAAAATTAAAAGAGTGATCAGGGTGGCATGGAAAAATGCATGTGAGTAAGAATCTAGTGGATACCAATAGTAAGTGTTCAATTCACCACATATGATTTAAATCAAAAATATTTTTAAAATAATATTTTTATGTTAATAGTGTCTTGTATTCCATTGTTCAATGTTTTCACCAAGGTGGTGTTTATGCCTTAGGATTTTGTTGATGACTTTTCCTTTATTAATTTCATCACATTATTTTGTATAATGGTTTTACCTTTTGAGCAATGATGGGTGATCATGATTTGGCTATGGGTGATTCCATGTTAGTAGGATTTCCGGTTTAACAACATAAATATTTTATTCTTATGTTTTAAAATAATAATAAACCACTATTTTATGGTCGAACAGATCCTCTCAATATGGGAGAGTGGATGAGAAATATCGAAATGAACATTAAACTCATTAAGTATCCTGAGTTATTGAATGTTATGTTTGTAACTTTAATGTGTAAATGTTCAATATGGATGTGGTGGAAGTCGGTGTCTCAGAACATGCCTTGAAAAAACCATATATGGGATTTCATCAAGTGATTTTTCATCTGTCAGTATTATTATGATATAGAAAGGGTGAGAAAGGGGATGTAAATGTGTTGTATTCATAAGGCTGTTAGATTGATGATGGCGTATTTTCATTGTTTTTTAACATTGTTTATTACCTTCTTGAGTATATTACGGATGATCCCATGAAGGCTCAACATTTCTAGTTTGGGGTTCTCCCTGATCTACAACAAAAAAGTGTAAGAGTTCAATATGAACTCCTTTTTCATCATGGTGAGGAAATATTTTTATGTTGAAGTTGTGATGGAAGGATTTATTGAGGTATTCCTCCCCACTTCCATCCTTCGATGTAGCCAGGATAATTATGGTAATGGGGTAAGAAAGTGGCAGAAATATGTTGGGGATAGTCGTGTAATAAAAAGGAATTGGGATCTTTTGTCAACCCCTATTGGGAATGAAATCCTAGTTTGTTATCTGTGTGTAGAGATGATTTTCAGGAAGTTGTCATTCCATATTTCTCCAGAACCCTTCCATTCTTGTGGATACATGGGTAATTTACCATGTTTTTTTCAGGGTGTTTATATATGGAATCATGGGGTCAAATTATAGTATTTCTGTGTTGATAGCGACTCATTTAATGTTTATTTGATGTAACCGTCCAACCCGTTGTAAGGGTTCTTATGTTACAAAGTAGTGCTAGTTGTGTTTTGGTGTCTAAAATGTAAAATAATATTGTGAGTCATTTAATGAACCCATGTTTTCTATAAATGTGTGATTTTTATTTCATAATTATGGATTTGTTTTATCTAATTGGCCAATTCATGTTCCTTATTGGGTATATCCATTCTGGACTACACTATAATGGGTTCTTCAAACGTCAAGGATCCAGCCATATGCATCATATGGAAGCTGGCACGCGGTTAGGAGACAACCTGGGGTGCACGAAGGGTTGGTACAATTCTTGTCCCCGCTATTAGGGAGTGGGTGTTTTATATTAAAATGATTTGTGCATGATATCCATGGTTTGTAGGCTGATGTGGAAGAGTTTTTCGTGGATGGTGTTGGGTCGTGTATATTTTGTTTTGTTTTGTGCTGGTTAGTTATTAATTATGTGGAGACCAACCAAAGGTGTCTTTTTATTATCATTATAATTATTTATGGTCTTGTTGTTCCCTAATGTTAAAGATTCCATTTCAACCTCCCTTGATTTAGTTTGTTCTTATGTGCACATTGGTTTGGGTGAGTGTTGGGATTTAGAAGAGGGAGCCCAACAGTTTTATTTTTGGCATGCGTGGATGTTTTATCTTGGCCTTTCCTACAGATTTCCATGAAATCATCTTGGTATGTTGTTTTATTTCGATAAAGTTGAATACATTATGATGTAAGTGGATGAGATTTTCATCGATCAAGAGGTTAGGGTATATGGTTATGGAATCCTTAGTCATTGATTGATCAATGTAGAAATTTTGTGTCTCTCCAATAGTGGAAATCGTTAATATTATAGGTAATTGTCCAACATATTTTTTCATCTCTATATAATGTTTTTATTTGTTTGGAATATTGGTATTTCTCTCATGTTATGTGTGTGCCAGGGGTTAATTTTTGATGTGTTCATTTTTTTATATTTTTTTATCCATTTAGGATCCTTAGTGCATTTGGGATTCCATAGAGAATCATATAATTTTTTTCTAGGTAGTGGCATGTGTACGGTTAATACAAGATATAGTAAACTTATTAGGAAAATCAAGGTAATGATGTGGAAGGTTTAGGAATCTATAAGAACATACCATATGGTTGGTTCATGTTTTGATAAATTGTGAGGCCAAACCTAGGTAATTGTACAGGAGGTGGTCGTTTCTAGAAGAACCTTCCACAAAGTCTGCACACATTGTGTGAAACTGTGTGGGTTTTTCATGTGGTAGATATAATCTTGGGTAGTGGTTACCATAAGGTTTTCTCATAGATCTTTAACTTATACAGCCAAACCAGGTGAGTTGATCATGTGTAAAAAATCACAATATTCTAATTTCCCATTTCAGTATTTTAACCCCAAATGAATCATCCTATACTCTACTAGTACAAATAAAACCAAGGGGATTTTCCTATTTCTCTATAATCCTCCACTCCTCATCCCTTGGTGTATATTTAATAATTATTCATGATGGGGCAAGATATCTGAAGGTAACCTCTATCATAGTTTCCCCTTATTCAACTTTCTTTCATTTTCTCTTGTGTTCCTATTCACCTATGGTCATGTCAACCCAGGATTTTGATTTCCCTTGATTTATTTTCTAGGTTTTTTGTTTTTTAGTTTCCTCTCCTTAGATATTGTCTTTTGGAACCCTCGCATGGGTGATTTTGGGATTGTGTTTTTTATGTTCCATGGATTTGAGGTAGGTTTCCCTTTGTATAGGCCATTATAGTTTGAGATTAATTGGATTCATTTTTAACACCTTCTTTACATGTTAAATATTGGTGTATGATTTTCAAATAAATTTCTTTTTGTGAAAACTAGTGTTTATTACTCTGTTTGCTGATAAATAGAATTATTTTGGTTATTTTCTGCACACTTGTGTTTGAGAAAATTATTGTTTGTATTGTATGAGGGATTTGTGATATAAATTCATGGTATGGATTTGTAATTATATTGGTGACATGTGAAATGATGTTTTCGGTTTCTTGTTAGAGTCCCCCAAAAATTATTCATTTTTAAAACAAATATTAATGGGGTTTCAATGTAGTTTGACATGTGATGACGATTAATGGTTTGTTTGACATTTTAATGAAAGAGGTTAAACTAGATAATGGGGTATGATTACTAAAAAGGATTTTTATGTGATGATTTTGAAATGGTAAATGGTGATTTTACCCTACTATTGAAAATGTTTTTTTCTTTTCACTATTGGAAAATAGACCTATCCCCATGGTTTTCATAAACCGTGGGCATAGGAAACTTTTCAGGACCTATACCCATAGTTCTAGAAAACTGTGGGTATATGTCTTAAAAGGTTTCCTATGCTGACAGTTTTTTAAAAACCATCGGTATATGGGTACCCATCCCTGTGGTTTTCTCCAATACGGCGGGTATAGGTCTGGGCTAATATATGTGTACCCATGGTTATGAAAAACCGTGGGTATAGGTTTCTCGTGTGTGCGTGAGAAATTTTGTTTTCCCATGGGAAAGAATTTTTTTTGGTGGGAGTCATATACCCATGGTTCTTCCCTGTATACCCACGATTTATATATCTATAAATAACTATATATATATATACACGCAAACACATAGGTTATGTTAGGGAAGTGATAAGATGTGGTGTTTGCAGCGAAGTGGTTGTGGAATTGAAACCCCCTAACCACATTTATTTAATATTTATACCCACTATTTTAAAACCGTGGGTAAAAGACATTGACTACATGAAAATTGTGTATGATGCTTTGATAGGGTGGCAGAACAACTATTCTCACAGTTTTAGAAAATCATGGGTATAGGATGGGGAACTATACTAATGCCACTAATGACCATGGTTCCCAAAACCATGGGTATAAGCTATACCCACGGTTTTGGGGGCTATACCCATGATTTTGAACTGAGGGTGTAAGCCATTTTCCTATAGTGTTTATAAACCATAGTATTATAAAGAGATCATGCGTCCTCTTTCTATCCTTTATAAAAGTGGTAAATTTTTATCATCAAAACCATCCTTGGATAATTCTCTTTCTGAGTTTATATAAATGGGTGAGATATCCTTAATATGAAATACTTGAGACCTATTTATTTATTTATCCATTATATGAAAAAGTTGTTTATCCCTTGGGTGACTTGGGGTGATGCCAGTTATTTGGAAAAAATTTATATATTCATGGGATTGGATAATAATTTGGAATCGGATGCTCAACCATATTTACATGATATAAGGGATCCTGACATAGTGAGGGAATTTTCATGAAATGATTACTACACCGTCTAGGTAACACATTAGCTAGTTTCCCATAACACGGGGATATATTGAGTTTCATTGCATGGGTGTTTTCCCCTTGGTCTTTCATGAGTTACGGTGGGTGGGTGAATTTAGGGAACATTTATTTCTCATGTCTAGCATGATTCTGAGGACGGGTCTCATGTATTAGTATGTTCTAGATTATACATGATGTCCAAGGTTCAGCCATGTCAATTAGAACTTAACTCCATGTAGTGATGTTTGAGGTACTTGGTTACTCCTATATGGTTTTTTTCATTGAACATGTTGTATGGTTATTGTGCTTCCTCCTCGAGTCGTATGGTTTTATGTAGAAATGTAAAATTGTTTTCATGTGTTTTTTAGAATTTCATGGGAAATTATTTTCACTATATCTCTCATTCATAATTATAATTCCATATTTCCCTTATAAAAATGTATTACTTCTTTCTTGATAAAAATGTGTGGTTTTGATGGTTTAAATGGTAATGGACCACGTATGGTTTTCTTTTGAAAATGTATTAAAATATCATCTTCATAGATTGTATTTAAAACATGAGGTTGATATTTCTATTATTTTAAATGAAGTGAATTGTGAATATATTTATTCAAGATTACCTACTACGTTTTAATACTCCTGCCTATAGTTTCATCTTATTTTTATACAACATGAAGGTTTCATCTAGAGTTCGATCACCTTGGTATATGGTTTATCTTTGTCATGTGGAGTGACCCATGGGGTCACATGGTGATCAGGTATTCATCTAGTTCAGTTGGTTTAATGTGTTGTTTTTATACCTTTTCGTATTTTGTAAAATATGTTTAGTTTGGTATAATTTATGTATTGGGTTAATGTTTTCTTTATAATTTTTATTTATTTATTTCATATTTGAAGAAATCAATACCCTAATGTACTTTATTTATTATCGACACTAGTTTCCAGCAAATGGGGATCTGGAATGCCATTCGGGAAATGCCATAGACCGGCATGAGTGATCAGTTTAGGGATGACCTGGGTTGGATCATGACATGAAAATTAGACATTTTGAAGATTCCATCATAAGTTTCAAATATTATTTTAAATGATAATTTTTTTTCTTTTTTTTTGTAATTTTAGTTTTAGAAGGAAAATTTAAAAATTAAAATGATATTTTCCCCAGGAATGTGGTTAATGATGTTTTTATGGAATATTTATTATTGAATGAAATAAACCATTAAATGTAATTAAAATTCATTGGGGATATGTTTTATTTGTATAATAATTATAAATTTATTAGTTAACTTATTATTAGTTTAGTTAATGATGTAAAATTTTATTGTCATTCACGATTTTACCCTAAATGTTTTATGATAATGTTTATCAATTGGGATATGTATTAATATTTAGTCTGTTAGTTTTTTTATGTGATTGTTAATGTTGATTATGTTTCCCCCCTTACATATTAGCAATGTGTTGGGATTTTTATGTGATGGGTTCGGTCATCTATATCACATGAATTCATTTGTATGACTCATGAGACAATCTAGATATGTTTTTTTGCTAAGGCCTTACACATTATAATATATAACATTGAAAACGTCATGATGACATTATAGGTCGTGTTACGTGCCTCAATAGTATTATATTTCATCAAACAATAATCAATTTTATTTTTCACACGTCCAACATTTTTAATAACCTTAAGAATTCATTTATTGATATTCCATGTGATTATTAATTTTTTTCGAATATACCTGGTTAAAATTTTAAACTCATGTGATTATTTATATTGAATTATTTTATCATATATTTTTCCTACCATATTTTTCAAATATTATTAGATAAATGGAATGTGATTCTATTATTTACCTTTTTATATTTATTTTACATATTTTTTCATAATTACCATTGTAAGAAAACACTTGAGGATAATTTGAGCTCACCCCTTATGATTTATTTTTTCCAATGACACTAGTATGTATTCTGTGATTGAGATGAAAGGATTATCATAGGGGAACAACAGAATTATAAAATAATATTTTCTCTATATTTTATGTTTTAAAATGTAATGGGAATTTCATGAATGATTATAGTTTACCAAGACTTCTAAACTATTTGTTACATTAGTATAACATTCCTCAAAACAAATTCCAATGTAATAAATAAAAAACTAACTCTAGGATACTGGGTTCTTGGTTACTACAATTAGTACCATATGAAGTTTAGTAGAAAACTTTTGAACTAGATTTTGGAAAACATATATAAGGAAATATGACCTTATTAATGAATTTTATGTTTTGTATATCATTAAATACTATAGTTTTGGTAGGGAATATATTATTTTGGTTTGTTTAGAATATACATCCCTACCAAGATATTACATGTGGATCTTTTTCGAATAGATTTTTCTGAGGATAATATTTAAAAACCTAGATCTTCATATCAGGTATGGATCTTGATTTATGATTTTTTTAGAAAAGGGGTATTTTTTTGGAATAAATATGGAGTACACACCGTGTACATATGATTACATGTTGTGTACCTAATTTCCACGAGTTTCCATGAACTAGTCATGTAACGACCGAGTACCTGGCCGTGTGGGTGAAATAGAGACCACCAAAAAAGTCTCTCGTAAATGAATTTCATGCCATGTATCCTTAAGGAACAATCCATTTTTTTATTGTTATTTGATAAATCAGATATGGGTGGCATCTTGTTCAAAGAAAATACTTCTTCTATCTTCGTCTCACCCAGGAGTGACTGAAGATTACAATTCTTCTCCGAGCCCCTAATCGACAATATGTTCTCTGATTCAACCATCATCGATTGCATCAGAATCATTCTAGTGAGTTAATCCTTCTTCTAGAGTATCATCCCATGATTTCACATATTTAATAAGATATCCTTTGTTGAATGTTTTAGAAATTTTTTATAACTACGACGTTCAGGTTGATTCAAAGGGCGAGGATTAACTATATCAATTGGACAATGTCGAGGTAGGTGGTTTTATCCTTACTCGACATTTTTTTCAATAGTGACCAATAACCTTCTTTAGGGTATTGTGTGTTTATTAAATTTAACCTTGTTAGTTCCTTCTATGCATTGTTATCTTTATTACGGATGCTGGATTTTGAATATGGTTTATTTTCCATGTTTTGGATGTGTTTTTCCATATTTTATTTGATATTGGCCGTTGGGAATTGAATTTCCTTTTAGTATGCTTTTTTTCATGCCTAGTGTTATTTGGATAGTGTGATTTTATTTTATATGTTATGTTATGAAATGTAGCTATTTAACCATGTAGTATATTGTTATTTACTTTTGCTTCTAGATATCATTTGTCCATTATTGACTTAGAAAGGGCTGTGGGAACCTGGTGTAGTTAGACCATCGGGGGAATGGACATTGAGGGCTTCCCCAAAGTGTATATTTTACTCTTCACATTGCGACACCATGGTGGAGATTTAAAAGTGTTATCCCTTAGAGTTTCTATAGTTTCACATTGAGAGACCACATGGGGAATTTGATTTTGAATTCTTCTATAGAGAGTCTATAGTTACCATTACAAGACCTAATGTGGAATTGATAATGAGTCCATCCTTAGAGAGTCTATTCTATGCTGAACTAGAGGGTCAGGCTGTTAGATCATCCCAGAGGGTTTCTTGTATTTGGTTGGTTGAAAATTTTGATAAATTTAAATGAATATAATTTAAACTGTCGGATTTTTTACATTTGAGTACATTCTTCTTTATTGATTACTTTTTCATATTTCATGTTATATATATTCAATGACTATTAGGTAGAAATATTTGGGTGGATGCCTTCTAATATTTGTCTCACACCCAATTAGGGACATGCTTTTGGGCCCAAAAAGATTATATTGTTATAGGTATTGATAAGTGAAAGTGTCTTTCTACATCAGGTACTATATTACTTTGGAGATGGAGAGCATGGGACCAAGCTATGTCTTGTATTGCTGTTGGAGTTGGTTACTTTTTTTTCCTTGTAATTTTATTAGTATTGTAATACAAAATTTAGAATTATTTGGCTACATTCCTAGACATATGTATCATTGATAATTTATATATGAGCTGTAGTTTTTTATTTAATCATTGTCATCGGATGTTACTATTGTATGGTATTATTAATGCTGTCAAAATTTTTATCTATTTGTTTCCATTTTTTTACTCATTCCAAGGATGTCATAGTTTTACCACTATCACACCCAAGGCCCTTGCTGCAAGTGGTAGACTCATACATTAATGGAAATGGGAATGTGGCCATGTGACCAACATAGTACGAGGCACCACTGTGTGGAATCCATAGTCGGGATGTTACATAATACCACTGAAATGGTGTCATTGTGTTTAACAAAATGGTCACCTGGTGTTTTAAAACATGGCTGAAATCTCACATGGAATGAACCTACCTAGAGATATACTTATGGTAAATCACATTTTATATAAAAAACCCTTTTAAGGAGTTAAGTATAAATATCTTTCCAAATTAACCATTTTTACCATTGTGATATTATCAATGTTAATTTATTCAATAGTTTTGGGATTATACATTATATTTCGTAATGTTATGTTCTAATATAATGAATTATTATTTTTAAATAGATCCTAACAACTGGAAAGGGATCTATATCAGTTAATTTACGCTATTTAGTGATATCCCTCCATGTATAGACAATGAAGCTGGAGTTGGAGAAGTAGTTGGATATGATCGAATTATAACCATATATGGGAACTTCATTATAGTTATGAGTAATATCTTTTACTATATAGAAAATCCTTTGGATCCACTATCCAGTTTAAGAATGTGAGACTGCATCATTCTAAAACAACCTCCATCATTCCTAAGGGATATTATTCCATTTTTATTTGAGAAATTGATAAGTCCATTAGGGAATATATTTCTCACTATTGGTAGTCATGAATGGTATAATGTTTTCAGGGTAGTTTACCATCTCTCAAGTTGTGAAAATAGATGTTGGTCATTGATTAAATACACTATATATGGGGAGGTAATATAAAATATAGCGTTGAAGGATTTCATGGTACACATCCTATAAAAATACATTCCTCTTGAAATACGAGTTGATATTGAATAAAAATCCACGAGTCTAAGACAGAAATAATTGGACAATGATTCTCTATATGGAGCTAGATATTAAAGGTTGTCAAGTCATAATTCTGAATATTTACATACTCCAATGAGAATTATTGATAATTTTTTATGGTCCTAAGATAATACTCTGAAAATAAGTATTCTCCCAAACATTATCATCATTTTCTAGTCATATGATCACATAATATCATGTTTTATCAATATAGATAATGAATTGTATAAGTATTACGGCTTCGAATGGAATAAATAGATTAAGAGGAAACTATAGAAAAATTTTAGTAAAGGGAAGATGGGAATATAATATTATCGAACATATATATCTAATGGAAGGAAACATCTTGGACAATGAATGAAGCGAAAATTAATTTTCTTTATGTGTGGAGAAGAGGTCCACTGAAATTGTGATTACAAAAACAAATGAATATACCAATGTCAAATAATTCCACTATAATGATATGGGGAACTATAGAAATGAATTAAATAATTATTAAGGGAAAATTACTCTAATAGATTTAATGTGTCATGGTTAATTTTATTCCATTATTAGAGATGAAGAGGAATGATAAACTTTCATGTGTTTTTGGTTCCATAAAATAGGTTGTAAATGAATATTAATAACAAAATTCATGAAATTTATTAGTATTATGGTATAATAATTTATAATAATGGGCTTGATATAGTCTATTGAGAAGTACTAATAACCAAGAAAAATGATTTATTGGATATTTTAACTCCATTGAATTCAAAATATTTATGGAAATATAACTATTAATATGTACCTCATGATGAGATATTAATGTTGGGATAAAATGATTACTCCTATATATAATGTTAATTGGATAGCACTAACTACCTTATAAATAATTACTGATAAGTTCATCCTTGAAATTTAGAGACCTTATTTAAAATAATAAGGATAATAATATTCTATAAAGTCTAAAAGGATCCAAATTTGTAAGAAAATATATTTTTCAATTTGGATGAAGTTTTAGAGATTAATCTATAATTTCACCGAATGGAGATTCCTAAAAATTTTATAACTTATGCAATCCATTTTTTAATAATAACAAATAAGGGACTGATGAAATTACATATCATTTTATTATGGATATTATATTATTTTAAATGTGGTTTATAGTTATTCAAGCATTGAAAAATGGTTTTTTGAAATTTATTTCTTGGAGTAAGTGAAGAATGAGAATTTTTTAAAAGCACAACCTAGGAATAAAATTGTGATTTTAAAATAGAAACATATCAAGTAAGTATATTTCTTTATAAGAATATATTGTAAATGAATTACAAAACATTAATAAATGGATCTTGGAAGGAAATTTTTATCTTATTACCTTCATATATGATGAATATTTGAGTCTTTTAAGAAATCATATATTTATGGTTATGAAGTACATAAATTTCCATTGATCATTATATTTATTTTGATCAATAATATATATAAGTCTTTACAATTATTTATTCTTTTATTTATTGTCTATGTTATCATTTACCTAATATGTTTTACTACATGGAAACCTAGTTAGGCTTTATTATAGATGAACTTCATAATAACTTTTATCTCTTATTAAGAGGAAGAATTATTATCCCTTTTATGATGTGTTATTTTCAACAATGGTATTTCCAAATTTCACACCGTTAAATACTAATACCATGTTTAAAATGTAAGGAAAATATTTATTTAAATTGGGAATAATGTAATACCCTGAAATTTTAAAACATTTAATTTTTAAAATTGTTTATAAAAAAATCACTTTTACATGATAATATGACACTTGACACAATATAAAATAATTATTTTTCAAAAAATTTAATCTCTTGGATATCTTATGGAAGAAACATGTATTAGTAAAAAAGAATCATAACATATTATATCATTGTTAAATTATATTCAATTTGGAGGTAATAAATGGTAATAAATAAATTATTTAAATTACGGTAATCTATTTATTATTAATAAAATATGAGATATTTAAACGAAAATAAATTTTTTTTATGAAAAACTACATTTTTCTTAGATATATTTTAATAATGTTTTACACATATATTATTAATTTTCTTTTTAAAAATGTTTAATTTTTTTAACAAATTAATATAATTTCTATAATCATTGTATCAAAATAATATTTGCGTGAAATATTTGGATTTCTTCTTCAACGATTCATTTTTTCATGAATAGTGAAAAATAGTAAAATTTATTTGAAAACAACATTTCTGTTTAAATTATATACTTAAATAAATCATATTTTTAATTGGTCTAAAAGTATAATTATTAAAATACTATTTATAGTAATACAATTTCATTCATTTCAATAATTTTATTATTGAATTTTGATATAATTATTTTAGGATTTTCTCCATTTTCACAATCCAAACTCCATTTCTCATCCGATATATAGGATATATTTCAAAATATGTTTTCCAATTTTCATAATGAAAATTTGAAAAATGATTCCATATTTGGAATTACAATTATTTATATTTTATATTAATGTGAAAATAATTTTTGGATAAATATATAGTTAAAAAATATATTAATTACTATAGTTAATGTCAAAATAGATTTACCGACATGATAAACACAAAATATAATTACAAAATTGAACTAAAAACATATGTAAACTAGATTTTCTTGGAATATTTATACTATATAATTCCTATTTATTTATAATAATCTATTTTTGATACATTGTTCATTTGAAAATCAAGGTTACACCCGTTTCATTCTAGAAATTACTAGCATGCCACTAAGATAAATTATAAAATTATACCCATCTCCTCTATTATTCACACCTTGACACCAATTTATATTTATCCAATATCATTCCAATAACATTCAAAAAACAATTCCATAATCATTGACTCCTTAATTTTTTTAATAAAACCATCCATTGATGGAATTGGTGCATACCTAAGGAGGTCACCAAATGAAGAGGTAAAATTCTTCAATAAAATTTTTTATTTCATTTCTTCCTCATAATTCATAAATTATATTTATTTCTTAATAATATAATAAAATAAATATATTAAATATGTAGATATATTTTTATAAGAATATAATTCCATAAAATCAACCCCACTTATTTCAAATGGTTTACCAAATAATCATTTCTGTGTACATCGAACATCGACCTCACGAACGGATGTCATTCATTTTTAATTTACCAACTCTACCCAATGTGTGTAGTGATGGATTTGAATTTTATATATGATATTTATTATATAATTATAACAATATATCCATTAAATAATTTATAAATTTTTACATTCCATTCTATAGGGAATATGACATTATCGCTCATGTAAACGGTGGAGTACAACCGCACAAAGTGACATGATTAATTTTTCACTAACCCATTACAAGGAATGTAATAAGGTTATTGTTAATTAATATATTTGATATAAATGAAATTATAATTATTTCAATGACGTAATTATATATAAAAATAGAAAAATATATTTTTTATTTGTAAAATGAAAAGGGATAACATTGTTTTTTTACGTATGGACTACTACATTTAGATGTGACTTTATTTCATCATAAAACCAAATTGATGATATATATAAAATTATATTTAGATAAATAATATGTTATATTCTATATTTTGATCAATTTTTAAGGATAATGTATTACTTATTTTCATTATTTAATTATCAATTAAAAATGGGAACATTACTCATGCGTTTGTAAGAGCAACAATATTCATAATTGTAATATTGTAAAGTTTTCATAACCATATGAAATGGATGTTTTTAAAATTATAATTTAATTTCAATTATGATAATAATTTCATTACCATAAATCTATATAACATTGATTTATATAATCAGTGAATAAATTTTTTTATTCTTGATAAAAATGCATGAAAAAAAAGACAATTAACACACAAAACAAAGAGAATAAAGAATGATTAACAGTTAATGGTTGATAACATATTATAAATGGATCATATAAGATGTTTTAAATATAAAGCTGGATTTATAATAAGTTAATAAATTTTTTAAAACAACTATATAATAGGTTAAAATTCATTCAACCAAAATGAAGTGTGTGGTAAGGGTTTCTTGCCCCACTTTTACTTCTATGAGATAAATCCTATATTAACAACAGATTTATTTTTTATGTATATATACATTCATTTTTTTATATAATGAATTAATTTATATTCAAGTTAATAATTTTTTCATATAATCATTCTTCATTCATAGGAATTATGATTCAAAATTTACTAATGATAAAAGGGTTTATTTCATAATTGTATCATTATTCAGGATTTTATTAGTTTAAGACACAATTAGGGGAATAATTATATATATATATATATAAAACTTAAAATCAATATATTTAATTATTATATGGATATTAATGATCATTTTCTAATATTATTACAATTCTCATACTCTGTTAATTGAATGGATTTAGAATTTTTTTGAAGAAAATATGGATTTACTTCTCTTCGATCAAAATGTTTTGTTAATAAAAACAATTTTTCCTGAAATTCTTTCAAAAATGTGTTCTAGACATTAAAATTTTTAATAAATGTATTTTTAGTCAATTTTAACATTTTTTTAAAAAAAAAATAACGGAATACTCACTTTTTTTAAAACAATTATTTTTTGTATTTTACCAAAAATATGAAATAAATATTTAATTTAGGGGGTTTGAAATGAGTAAAATTTCTTCTTCAATGAAAACTCAATTTTTTAAAGATTACATAATATGTTGAAAAGGTTATTTAAAAAAATTAAAATGTTTTTTAAACCTCGAGGTCTAAAAGTCTATTTTAAAAATGAAAAGTACATTTTCCTTAATATTATTTAAACATATATTTATTTAATTTATATTCATCAATAAAATAATGAAATTTAATTTATATGTAATCAAATGTGGATATTTTGAATTGATACCATCATTATTATTTAGATTGATGACTTATGTTTAGATCAATTGAATTTGATATTTTTTTGTAAGAATTCAATATTTTAATCTGAATTATTTATGATTATGTTTGTTTATTGGGATACATAGTAACATTTCATATTTTTGTTTTTTAAACATATTTTTTTATGTTGACTATTTTTAGAAATTTTATTAATAAGACTTCATTGTATATTTTTAGAGATCTGCGGAGCTTGATATATCCCCTAGATGAATTGATAGGTCTAATGGGAAAGATAATAAATTTTTTTAGGTGAGGATGTACCCATTTATATAGATTTATTGGAAAATTCTCAATGATATTAGGCGTATTGGAACAAGCCTCGATGATATTAGATATCTTGGAACAAGACTATAATTTATGTTATAGATTTCAATCATTATGAAATCTACCATTACTGATTATGTTATTTATATATAATTTAACAATTTGATTAGTTATAATATCCATGGTTAATTTTTCTTGATAATGTTATTTTTTATGTAGAATTTTTTGATCATATATTTTTTCATTCCGTATTATTATCACGATATTGATTAAAAGGATTTTTTGTAGTTATTTGAATTCAATATTAATTATCCACTATTAAATAATATATTCCCTTGTATTATTACCCTTACAAAGCATCTGAGATAACCCATTTCTTGTGATTCATATTCCATAGTACACTAGGATGTATTTTTTTGATTGATAGGATAGGATACTCTAAAGGGAATAATTGAATTAGTATTTTTTAAAATTTTTGTTTTAAAATGGAATTTAAATTTCAATTAACTATGTGGTTTACCAACACTAATAAAATATTCAGTCCTTTAGGATGTGATTAAATAAATACTATCACAATGTAACAATGCATATTACATCTCTAGACTATTGTGGTCTGGTGCACAACTTATTAATAATTAATTATTAATATAAGGGTGATATGAGTTTAAAAGTAAATCATATATTTTTTATATGATTATGGTTCAATAATAACTTGTATAATAAACATATGATTATTATTAGGGTTTTCAAAAATCTGTATAGGATATTTCATATAAGATATGTTTTTATGGTACCTTGTCACTCTTTTTCAGGGATGTTTTTTTATTATGTTTACAGTAATGTAATATTATGATATATTGGTCAAAAAAATTATCAATATTATTTTCCACAGTTTATTTATTAAAAATACATATTTTTCATTCATTTCCTCACTTTTTAAATCAAGATAAAAAAGAAATTTTTGAAGGAAAATTTATTTCATTTCCTCATTTTGTCAGAAAAAAATTTTCCATCATTAAATAAGGTTTTAAATATTCTATTATGACTGTTTAATCTCTCTTTTACCCATGTATTACATTATTAAAAAATGTTTTAAAAGGAATCATATTATCAATTTCCAAAAAAGGTACATTGTGACTTTTCTAAGAAAGTATTCATTGATGAATTGTTAAGAATATATAATTTAAATAATTTAATCCACATTGATGAATAATTTTTAATTTAATGATTCATTTAAAAACATATATTATTATTTTTATTGATAATAATTACCTTTTTATGTACATAATATGTTTATAAATTTTTCAAAATAGAAAGTCAAATTAATTTAATAATATTTTTAGTGGTCTATTAATTTTTTTATATTCATCAATGGAAAAAACCATAGATTTCAATTATGATAAAATATTTATATGATCCAATGACACCATAATTATTTGTTATATTTTATGGATTATCCTATGAAATCCATTTAATTTCCATGGGTTATTATATGATGAAAAATTTATAAATCCTATTTCTTCTCAAAGATTTACATATGTTGAATGCTTTATGATTTTTTTGAATACATATGTATGTTTTCAATTATGTGATTGGTGGGATCTATATCTCCCCATAATTCATTGGGAAATTATTTATGTCTCATTAGAAAAATTGGTTTATAATGGGGAGTGAACTCATTTCTATAAGGGAATATTTACTCTAAGATAACATTGGGAGTGATCATTGACTACTATGATGGATTTGGGAGTGAAAACATTTAACTATGATAACCTTTGAAATGCTTCTTAACTAGTAGGGTAATAATTTTTTCTTATATGTATCCCATAAATCAAGGTATTTTTAAAATATATTATCTCTTAGTTTGTGACCTTTGATTCCATTAGGATTCATGTCTGATGAACTAACAATATTATTCCCATGACATAAGACTAAGATATTTGATATCCATGACATAGTTATCAAATATTAAGATCAGGTTCTTATACCATTATGCTAGTTTTTTTATTAAGTGACACCTGGTATATCCCTTATTTTTCATTACTAATAATTAAATATCACCATTCACTTATTATTCTATTTACCATGTTATAAATAATGGTATTTAGTATGGTATGTCTCATTATTGTTCCTGTTTGGATGAAAAAATAGTGAGACAATGTAGATATATTATAAATAGTAGTTCATGGTTCCATGTTTCCAAATCAAATCGACATAAAAAATTTCTTTGTTTATTTAAATAGTATATAATTAATATTTTTTATTAATACGAAATATATATGAATGAAAAGTTTCAGAAACTATTGTTTTTATAATGTCGTCAATTAGTTATCATTTAGAAACAAAGTGGAGAAAACATTATTAAAAACTCTATGGTTAAGTATATGTATTGGATATAATCCTATTATTTTTGTAATGATCATCATCGACCTAGGTCAAATGTTTTGTTTAATTAAATAAGGTTTCTTGACTTTTAGAAAATATATATGATTTTTAAAAATTATGATGTTTTAAAAAATTAATACTCTTTCCCAAATCAATTTTTTTGTTTATAATTAATAGTTGACGATTAATGAAATATTGTTAATACTGAATGTGATGAGAAATACAGTGGTGTTAATATTATGTAACCTACTTCATGGATGAAGGAATCTAAAATCAGGCTTTTCTTCCCACACAATATTCTCAAGATATGATAATACAATTCATCCAAATTAAAAATAGAGTTAAAAATATGTAGTTAAGACATTAATGCGGAAACACTCACAATCCGTTAGTTGTTCGAATGATCCACATATTGTGATAAAAGGGAGAAAACCATTAAAAGATATTTTTCATTCTTTAGTGTTTATAAAATGATAAAGTTATTCTAAATATTTATCAGTTGGATGGATAATTGGATTAACAATGGGATTGTATCACTAACATGAGATAATAATAACATATTTAATTGACATGGTGAAAAATTTTAAAAACATTTGGTTCAATAAGTATTTTCTTGATGTAGTTCATGTAATGGTGGATCAATAATTATTTGAATTAAAGTATAGGGATTATGGATCTATTTTTAATAATAATTAAAATATATCAAGACATTTTATGTACAATTTTGGTATTATCTTTTTATATGAAATAAAGGTTGATCAATTCTTTAGTGGCTTAAAAATATATATCTGAAAGACATTAATCCTAAGGTAAATGAAAAGATATGAATTTTTTTTTCAAATTTACCTCCATGTGGATATAGATATTGTCGATTCCCATAAATAAAATTATTTTTCAAATAAAATATAAAGTGAATTCAAATGAAATTATATAAACAAAAGACAGAAAAAGGTAACCATTTATTTATAATTGAAGCATGGATAAAAACAAGGAGTAAATGTCGTAATGAAATAATTAATTGTTACATCTGTGGAATTGATGGTAATAGGGACATCAAATGTTGAGGTGATTTGATAAAAATAGATGTGGATAATAACAAAAGTTACTCTACAAATAATGCACAAACCACACAATATTGATTTAAATGCAACTAGAAAGGGAATGTTTCTAACCAGTTCTCATATCAAAAGGGTAGTGATGATCATCGATGTTAAAAACCTATTAATTCTAGTGGAAAATGGAAACAGGATGTGATCACTATTTTTTATTTAGGGTATTGTAATGATGTAGTAAAAGGATTATATACTATAAAAACAATAACTGGTAATACCTTACTTGATTATTAATATACTCAACCAATTATATATAAATACATTTGTAATTTTATCAAAATACCATATAAAAAATTAGATATTGAGTTATTAGAAAAAATACCTAATGATATAATGATCACATCCCATGTATATAATCCTTCTGCAACTAATGTTTTTTGGAATTTGTTTCCTAGAAATCACGAAATTATTCCACTAGTTGAATTAAATATTTTAGTGGGAATAAATTGGATTTTTTTTATATAAATCTAACATCAATTTCATAGAAAGGGTTATTATGTTTGATATTAATAAAAATATTTTTATTGCTGGTGTGGTAAAAAAAATGAAATTTCTATGTAAATTATATTCATAGCGTGTGAAACACCCAGCCCCTGCCTCATTGGTTTGAGTAGGAAGTGAGGGCTACTTGGACATAAGTGACATCCCCAAGATGCCAAAGGCTGGCAATAAATGTCGAAGGGTTTCAATGAAAGTGGGGGATAATTTACCATTTTGAGAAATAAACCAACCAAACCATCACTAAAAACCACTATATGATGCATGTTAATCCAACAACAAACTCATGTATTAACAAAAGAGAACTACATTGTTCCACCACAAATAAAAACCAAAACAAAATTAGAGTACCAAGTGGAAGATTAAACAAAAGACCCAAACAAGAGGAGACACGCTCCACAACTCCACACCAAGCTCCATGCACCCAGAACTACCCCATCTCCCCATCATCACCATGAAACACTTTAAAAAAGGTTCTTTTCCTTTACCTGTGTCCTAGAAGATGACATCTACAAAATCACCAAAGTTCCAAAGTAGGGGTGAGTATAAAACTCAATAGGATTTCCCCAATGACTTCCCTACTCATTCCACTAGGATAGTAGAATTATCCGACATTTATATAAATCGGTTTATATAAAAAAAATTCTCAAAATAGTTTATAAAAAGACACAAACAAACTTTGACAAACAATCATATCCAAAAAACATCCAAGTTCATTTGAAACCAATTTCCAAAAATATATTTTTCCAGAACTATAACCAAACAAGCTTTCAAACCGTTTCACAATATCCTTTTTGGAAACCCAACCATTTCACAAACCCATGAAATCAACCATGCATGCTTCTTTATTACAGGTCTATACTCATGAGTGGTTTCTCGTCGATCTACCAAGTCGTAACAAGGAAATTGTTTCCCATGTGCCATTACACTTTTGGCACTAAGCACAAGGTCATATTTCATCCAAGCCTCATACATAAAAGTCCAATGTTCCCTTAAACGTTTGGAATTGACCAAAAGGTCCTATTTTAACCAAGACTTGTATATGCAACATGAACACACACCATCCATTCACAACAATTATGCCAAAATCATCCATTCAATAAAACACCTTTTATAGAAAACCATTTCAATCAAAACCATGTGTGTTCAAAACATTCTAACCATTTCAATATAAAACACCTTTTTATTGAATACCCATCATTCATAAAACAAATTACCATTCCAGAAAATTCAAAATTTAAAATCATGAATTTAAATTCAAAAAGAAATATCACTTACACAACAATTCACCAAGATTTCACAATTCCATCGAAAACATAAATCCTCACTATAGAAGATTTATACCATGATTTTTACAATCAATTCCATTCAAATTACCCAATTTTAAAATAAGCAATCAATTCTAACAAGAGGTGTCAAGAGTGAAGCCACCCACCTCAACAGATTTGGCGAAACCAACCAACAGACGAAGAACACCAAAAAACCGAGTCAACTACTCCCCAAAACCTCCTTAGATTCCTTCCCCTAGTGCCAAAAAAAACAAAACCCGTCTTAAAAGTCATCCACTACCATAGATCTACCCACTTGGATGAGTTATTTCTATGGTGAAAGTTGTCACATATGTAATGATCATGAATTTTTATACAATATTTTCACTCAAATGTATTTGATAATTTTCCATTTAGAATGGTTAGATATGATTAAATATTACGACTTCTTAATACATTTCAACCCTAGGAAAGCAATCATGGTGGTAGATGTTTTGAGTCAAGGGGTTATTGTAGATTATATATGATTTTATGGAAAAATGATAAAATATTTATAAATTTGAAAATAATTTAAGAGATAGGATTTATGCACCCAATTGTCACACCATAGGAAGAGCGTATTCCCTTTTCGAAGAATAAAAATGTAGAACTCCTCCTATTTTTGGATTACATGAATCAAAATCGATTTACAGTAAAGAAAAATTTTATGATAACACGTATTGATGATATATTTTACCAGTATAAATGGATTAAGTGTTTTTAAAATTTTTATCTCTGATCTACTTATCACAAGTTGATAATAAAAGAATATGAAATTTATAAAATCTTCTTCCAGATATGGTATTGAAATTACATGTATCTAGTCATGCCATTTTTTACCAAATCTCCTATGATTGTTATGGATTTAATGAACATGATTTTCCATGATTATCTTGATAAGTCTGTGGTCACAGTTGTAGATGAAATCCTAGAATAATCTATGTCTAAAGAGGATAATGTGTATCATTTGAGGGAAGTTTTGGAATTTTTTAGAAATCACAAATGTTTTCTAATATATCAAAGTGAAATTTACAGATATTGGAAGTTAATTTCATAGACAATTTTGTAGTAGAACATGTTATTTAATTTGATCCTAAGAAGTTGAATGATTTTACGACAGGGGAGTTACTGCGTAATTTTTTCTAGGTTTGGAGCATGTTGGGTTTAGTTATATATTATTGATTGTTTGTAAAGGATTTCTTGAAATTGTAATATCTAATTAATTATCTTTTTCAAAATGGGGTAATGATCATCTATAATGAAAAATGATAAAATTATGTTTTTGAGTGATGAATATTTTGTCTTTTTCTTTGTTGTTAACTCTTCTATATGGAAGGAAGGGCTATGTTGTCTTCTATGGTGAATCAGGTTTGTGTTTTAGCATTATTATTATGATGGGTGATCATGTCAGTTCATATAGATTTTATTATATTTGGAAACATGAGAATATTTACCAAACCCATGCCCATGAACATACATATGTAATTCTTGCACTTAAGAGTTTTCTTTATTACATTTTTTGAGAAACGTTTACTCTATATTTTAACTATAATATCCGGAGTTATATATTATCTTATAATGATTTTAATCGTCTATAGAGGCCTTAGGTGGAGTAAAAATATATTTTTATTTTTATTTTGAATATACCCTGAGGAATTGGAATGTCATTATAGATGATTTGATTGGGAAAAATCCGACCCATTCCATAAATGAATCATTAGTATTATATAACAAGATATCTATTTTTTCTATTATTTAAATTGTAATTTGGGAAACATGGGATGAGTTCATATTAGGCAATATTAATTCTAACTCCACTATTGACGATATTTTCTAACAGGAAAGAAATATTCATAATGAATTATATGTCATTATAAACTATTGTTATATTGCAGGGTCCTTGACAGAGTGGTCATTCTCTATTTAGGGTATCGTATTTTTATAGAACAAGTAAAATATAACATTACCTATAAGGAAAATAGTGACGGGGGTATTTATATAAATCAAAGTGGGAAGTTCACAATAGAACCAAACATATGTTTTTCTACATAAAGTGATGATTTTGGAGGCTTGGTATGAGATGAGTCATCATTGAATTTGTTTTTCACTTCTATAGTAAACAACATGTCAACAATGGGCTTCATAGACTTTTGGTATTACTTCATCCACATCTAATTATTTCATAAATGTGGGATGATATTTCTCTGGACATTGGGTTTGGGTTTCCTTTAACCTAGAGAATGTAGAATTTGATATGGGATATTATTGATAGGATTTAAAAATTTTCTTGAATTATATTAATTCTTACTAAAAACATAGTTTAGAAGATGGGAAATTTCAATGTGAGTGTGATTTTTCATATACAGAATGTTCTATCATCTATATTCTCTAATAGTGATCACTAGTTTACTAATTTTTTTGGGAGAGTCCTCAAAGAGGTATTGTAATTTCACGTTCACTTGTCTATGACATAACATCCGCAAACTAATTTCTACATAGAAGGATATAAAGGTTCTTGAGTATATTCTTCATTCCTACATCCTCTATTTTAGTCAAGCATGGGATTACTATTCTTGAGTGGCTGAGTTTCGTATAATAATATTTACCAACATTCAATTAGAATGACTCTTTTTTATGCCATGTATAGTTATCCATGTAAATATCTATTCTTTTGGTGATATTTTGGTGAATATTTTTTTTTATCATGAACGGGCTTTAGTTTAAGAAACCATGTCAAATATTTAATTTATTCTCAAGAGGTTTTATGTTGCATAGAGCACTTATAAATCTTATACTAGTCGGTGGAATAGACCGTTGGAGTTTACACCTGGTGATCAAGTGTTTATGAATGTTTCTCTCCTTTTCAGTCATCTAGGGAAAAGGAGGAAAGGGAATCTTATTCCCTATTCTACATAACCCTATTAGGTTGTTGAGATGGTGGGGAAAGTGGATTTCCCTTTATAACATTCACCATATTTGATGTTGATTCATAACATATTCCATTTATCAATGTTGTGAAGGAATATTTCTGATCCTTCATAGGTTTTGAGCTATTATTATATTAATTTTTATCCTAGTTCATCTATTATTGAGAATCAATCCAAGATTGTATATTCATAGACTATTCTATTTCATGGGAAGATGATACCATTGTACCCTGTGTTATGGAATAACACTTCCTATTTTCACTAGATACACGTGTGTGAGGAACTGCCGATAGTTAATTGGAATCAAAAGTTTGATACACAAGCTTGTTGATTATATTTCTAGGGCCAAAATGATTTTATAGAGGGAGGTACTAATTCACCATTAAATTTTTTACGGGAATATTATTGGATATGATATAGTTTTTTTATGGATAATTCCTAAAAAATAATTATAGGTATGTGAATAATGGTGATGTCATTGATTTCATGTAATTTTTCTCAAGAAAACAAAACAAATTTATAGTTTGTGGGGTATTTATAAAAAATTTAATAGGGTTATAGACTTTGTAATTATCTCCTAGAAAATAAGATTAATCTTGTACAACATATTCTAGGATACACTCTATGTAAATATTAAAAAATTTCTTCTAATAAAATGAAATTTGGTTTTGTATGCATATGATATGAAAAAATTACATTATTTTTAATTGACATTGACATTATATAAAACCCATAGTGTTAGTTTGAAGTAGGTGGTTCAGATGAAATCTTTATTTACTTCCCATAGGATTACTTGTTATCAACCTATAGAATCATCCTAATATATTTTGGAGATGTACAATCTATTTGTATCATCTTTTCTATGATTGATTTTCATTTTGGTTACAATTCATTTCTCTTAGTAGCAGGTATCCCTATCTATACCATCACTCTCACTTTCCCTTGTTCGATTTTGATATATCCTCATGGGATTGATGTATATAAACTATTTTTTTGAATCATTATTCTTAATTGTGATACTAAGTGTTATAAAAATTATTTATTCATTATAGAGTCCCATTGTGGGTTCAGTTTTCAATGAAAAGTGTCATTAGTTCCATTTAATATTGGAAAATTGATTAAACCATGAATTAATTTTTGTTTTTAAATTCCTTCAATTGATTTTTAAAAAACCCAATATAATTTAATTTGTTATTTAAATTTATATTTGATAGATTATCAGAATAACCCAACAATTTCAATAGAAATGTATATTGGGGTGTATTTTTTTAATTTATGGACATGTGAATGATTTTGAGAAAATTAAATAAATTTAATTGATAAAACCAATGATAATGTTTGGTTGAAAAAGGAATGAAATGATGAAAAAACCTACGTTTTGTTTTTGAAATGAAATTATAATATTATAACAAAAAATGGTGAAATTTAAATTTAAACTGATTTAAAAACATTTCCTTTTTGTTGATTGATTGATTAATAACATGATAGCATGAGTAGTCAGTGGGATATTTTGGACAAGAATGCTAGGATGATAATTTTTTGGAAATAGATTGAATTTTACAACTCAAACAAAAATCTAGTTCAGAATATCATATCCCTAAAAGGATGTTGATGGCTCATATTAAACATGAACCTAAGGGGTTTGTGTAAACATATTTTTCAAGATCAATTAAATGGTATGGATGAGGATCCTACACCTAGAAACTATCTTACAATATTGAAAATAATCATGATTATTGTTTTGATTTTTTTGATATATATTCTATTGATATAGAACAAATTTTACTCATGGATGGTGATTTATATGAGCTCTGTTATATAAAAATGTTCATGTAAGGAATTCTTGAAATGTTATCCTTCATTTTAAATGAAAAGTATATTTTTTTTGAAAATTTTAAATTTTATTTCAATTCACATTTTGATTAGAATTAGAAGCATGATTTATTTCTTATTATGTAATAATATTATAGAACACATGATTCGACCCAATTGGTATTCTATGATCACACCGTACCTTTTCCTTTGGGCTTTTAGGATTTTCAACTACTATATAATAGTAAAGAATGGCGCCTCTTAGAGGAGGAGGTTGATCTTGATCCCTTAAGGATTGAAGTGAGTGACCTCTTGGACATTTATCTGGTCATTTCAATCATTGAGTTCTTTGATATTGTGAAATTTTACATGCTGATATTTCAATTTATTTCTAGATACTATCTTCTTTTTTGAGAATAGTGATATGTATATGTTATCTTATACAATGTTTGTAGTTTTTCCCTTATTTTATCTTTTTTGATACCAAGAGCTAGTCACCAACCAATGGAAATCAAAAATTCTCTTAAGGTTATATTAAGATCATCCTGGTTATTAGGGTATTTGGGTATCTTGTCTGGTTTATGAAATATGTTGTATGAAATTGATTTTTTATGGAGTAATTCTCTTTAAATAATTAATCTATTTGAAATATTTTGTTACATGAAATATTGGGATTCTATGTTCCATGTATCATTATTAAAATATTATGTGTCTATTATCAGATTGATGATATATTGTTGGGTATGAATGATGATAAATAAATTACATGAAATTTACATTATACTCATTTTAATATTAATTAAATATTTTTAAAATTATTTTAATGAAATAATGTTAATTGAATATAAAGGTCATTTTTTCTCAAATTTTTTTATGTGTGTAGTGTCTTATATCAATATATTAAATTAAATACTATTTAATATTTATTTTAATGAAATATATATACCATTCACTTGATAAAATAACATAATCATTAAATTTTTTCCCATAGCCATACTATATAAATAAATTAACTTTTTTTCGTAAAATATATATTTTCCCTAAATAGTAGAATTCTTTTCTTTTTGAGTAGTAAAATTAAATTATTTCATCCACTAATATGAATTGAATTTGATAAAATGAATTAATTGTTTAGAATAGAAATGATCAATATTTATAAATATTCCCAATTTATTTTAGGTCATTGTGTATAATAATCATGGTAAAATGTATTTTCTTGTTAAAGGGTAAATCAGGATAATCATGATAAAATATAAAGATAAGGCCATAAATTATCATTTTAATTAATATTTGATGTATTAAAATCGACTCTTATATCCTTATGATTGAATTTTTTTAGTTCAATGGAAATTGTCCTATGAAATGTATTTTTATATTATTTATATTAATGAATGACAGAAAATGTCACTCTCATAGTTTCATATATCATTTATGTGTTTATATAAAGATAAAAAATAGTAATAATTTAGTTATAATAGTTCTTTTATGAATAATGAAATTATAACTATGATGGTAATTTTTTTAAAATTTTTGTTATTATATAAATAACATATATAATTATACATCTTCAAAGAAGGATTTATTAATTTAACATAAAAATTAAATAAATGGTTACAAAAATATTAAAAGTGATATTGTTTCGGTAATTTATCGTGTTACACATATTATTTAGGTGAATATGACATCTTAGTGTCATTTTAAAAGATTATATTCACATTCCATCATAGTGTTTATGTATTAGAAATCAAACATATTGAATAGTTTTTAAATTGAAAATAATGATATTTTATCACAAATATTTCATTAAATTATTTAAAAATCATAAAATTATGAAAATACGGCTATGTGTTTATGATTTCTTATATAAAATTTCAATACATGTCCATTTTTTCCAATTTTTCACCATATAATTCAAAATATACATAATAAATATTGAAAATGTTGCAACCAAAGTTAATGTTAATGTTGGTTAACTCGGTGTTAATCAAAATGGTAATGTCTAATATTTCTACAAGTCATATAGAAATAGAATTATATGATAATATTACATCCATATACAATATTAGTTTCAAATACGTTTTCATTTAGAGGCATCTAGGTTGGTACTTGTTTTATTTTATATTTATCTTATTATAATTTTTCATATTTCCACTTGTATAAATTATTGAAGGGAACTAAATAACACAAACAATCACACCACTCTAATCATTTTATCTTGATGGAAATCAATCTATTTTTCTTACCTCCTTAGATATCGATAAATTTTAGGTTATTTTGTTCACAAAATTCAATATATAGAGTGCTTTATAAGATATCTAATAGAGTCATTTCAAAAAAGTGTTAATCACCTCAACCAATCACTTTATTTGATAATATTACTTACATACACTAATTCTAAAAAATCTATTATGAAATAATATATTTATTATACTAAATATACTAAAACTGTATTATAGTTATTAAAATTATGTTATTCCCTAGGGTTTCAGTCATATAATACATGAAAGTATTGCACATGTGTACGCATGACTTACCATCTCCACGTATTGATACAAATAATTTTTCATATACATATTTTATGGATTGGTATTATGACCAGTTTAATGTTTATATATTATATTTATGAAAAAATTAAACTTCTGTAATGATAATATTTCATCTACAATATTAACATATTATTTTTGAGAAATGATAATGCTACTCTTGTGTACATATGGACTTCCACGTCCACAATGAGATGCCATTCATTTTAATTTATATATTACATGGATGGTAATGATGATTTATTTGATGAAAATATATGTAAAATACTGAACCCTTAATGTTGAATGAAAAAATATCTTTCTTCAATTCCTTTTATTGATAATTGGAAATATCATTCAATAGTACTTATGAATTATTGTCTCCATGAACATTTTGTTTCATTTTTATACCGCGAACAATTATGGATGAACATAAATAAATAAATATATATATATATATAATTAAAATATAAGATAAATATAATATGCTTAAAATTCTAAAGAAGATGGAACTTTGATAAATGTACATAGACTGAAATTATTAATCCAAAATATAAATGAAAAACAGTGCACTTATCACCAAGAATAGTGATTTTGTTAATGAATATTAAAAAAATGAAGAGATCTAAGAATTAAATTAAAAAACCTAATTATACAATATAGATGATCATTATACTTTAGATTCATTCAAAAGGTTTATTGATGATTTATTAGTTCTCAAGTACAAAATATAAAATATTACATATTAAATTTATGTAAATATACTTAATTAATATCTTATAGAAAGAGTGAAAATGATTAACTATCAATGTATTAGTTTATGCTTGGTTAAAACTATTTTAGTTTAAAAAAAGTAAATAATAATGGAAATTTTAGAAAAAGGTTTAGTCTAAAGATATAACATATTACTCTCTACGTGGTTATCACCTACCCCCATGAATTTTATAGATAATAAAAAAGTCAATCCAAAAACTAGATCATGTAATATAAAAATTTACACACTATCTAGGACACAAACAACCTCTTCCACATTTATACAAGTAAATAGAAACAAAAAGGTAACATAAGGACCTATACGATTGTAATTCCTGGGAATGGGAATTTAATATTGGTGAAGGGAAATTTCTAGTATCTTCCAGTTCATACCACAATATATTGTGCGTGTGATACTATAGAGTATGCACACAGACTGCTTGAAATGTAAGTATTAATATACATAACTGAGAAATCTAAAAAGTTTAGAGATAGAAATTCTTGGTCAACTATAGTCCATCACATGGCTCGGGAAAATTATTTTGATATGCATATTGAGTGGAGTCCTCTTAAAAAACATCAGTAAAATAGAGTGTTATAGTCTCTTGTTCATGAATGGATGAAAGAAACAAATGTGTTTGAATTTCATCTTCCTCAGGTGAGTATAACATCTTCATGTTATTGCAATTGGATTCAGCCATATGTGTGTGTTCAGTAAATGAAAGCTATCTACATTTTACATATCATTTTCATGACATTGTTTCATCAGTGATTCTACATTATTCTTAAACTGTACACGTAGTAATAATATCCACATGCAATCAGATATCACACTTCCTCGTACAACATGTATGAGAACATTTTCAAAGCCTACAATAAAAACATTAAAAAATAATCATTACAAATTATGTTTGGAATTAAATTCCATAATACATCTTTTATATGAATTTAATTCAAAATATGTGTAATGTTGTTGTTTTAGAATAGTTTTGTGAATCTAGAGGTGAATCAATCTAGTAGTGTGTAAGAGTTTGGTGGCATCTCATTATATTTTTGTTTTAGCATGATAGTGTCTCTTGGATTGTGTTTTCTTATAATTATTAAAATTTTATGTCGGGAGTGACTCATCTGTCAGTGAGTTATCTAACAGGGTCACATAACATACCAAAATTTTACTGTAGGAGAGAATTTTATGACGGTGTCTCATGGATTGTGATATTATCATGTTGACAGTGAGTCACATAAAAGGTTTTGATATGTGGTGGTGTTAAAAACATTGTTATAATTTTGTCTTCATAGTGACAAGTTTAGCGGTGTGTCCTTTAATCGATGATTCTAGTTTGATATTAACTCATCCTTTTTGGTGTTAGTCTCAATGGTGTATTTTTATTAGTAGAGCTTGTCAGTGAAACATAATTAATAAATATCATCACCTATCTTTTATTATGAATGACTTAAATAAAATAGAATATGAATTAATATCATTAATATAATTATTATTTTTATTAATGAATCATGGAGAAAAACAATATCCCCATTTTTATGATCAAAAATCATGCAATCAAAGGCCTACAAAATAGCTCACATGACATCAAATGTATTATTAAAAAATGGTGATATATAATTTAGAGTATTTGAAACTGATATCAAGTATAAATAGTGAGAAAATATAGTTAATTTTCATTTATCAAAGCAATAAAAGTGTAAAAAAATCGTATCACTGGTAACAGAGAAATATCATAGTAATAAACAGAAAGTGGTCAAAAATAAATCCCATACATATATTTTCTCCCCCATTTGGGATTATCAAAATGGCAATCCTATCAATAATAAAATGTAAAATATTGAATAAAATAAATATAATAGATAGGTTTTAAAAATATGATCAATGATAATGGATAATCATTCATGAAAAAATTTCTTAAGAAAATTGATTCCCAACTAAATATAATGTTCACACCAGCACCCTCAAGTTTAGGTATTAGGATCCAATGGTGAATTGCCATTTTCATTAGCTCTATCTAGATCAGAGGCCGTTTGATCAAAATAAGATGCATTCAATGTACATGGATCACTAGTTGGACATCCAATGACAGTTATAGGACAATGAACATCCACCATAATAACTGGATAGAATTTCCTTATATCGTGAGCATGATTCACATGAAAATTATGGAACTGGGTTGGAAAGGACCACAAAGATCTATGGTCAATCCTAGTATGAAGTATTGTTGTGGAGTGATAATAATGGATTATTGTGTAATATCTTTATTTCCCTAAAATTGATGAAATTTGTTCATTAGGATATTGAAATCCATAATTATATGGCAACTTCTTTCTATTTCAATAAATAAATCACCCTTCTATTGAATAGAATTACTCAATATATGATCCATCTCCTTTAATTGTCTCACTTGTTCTAAAAAATCATGACTGATAGGGGAAACCTAAACTATTTTCTAATAATTTGATATTTCTATCCATTGAATGCTTGGTGTATATCCTTGATAGATAATATGTGATAGATTTTGTGATATTCTCTAGGTCATCATTCAAGTCATGGTAATAATATGTAATTAACTATTTCACATAGGCATTGATATAATTTATTATTCTCAATGTTTTAAGGGGATGATCACGAAGAATACTAGAAGCACTAGCTAGGGAAATTCTCAACTCTTCTATCATAGCAGATCTGATCACATCATCATCAATCATTAGAGGAGGAGGAGTAGAAAGTCTAGATTCCACCAAGGTAATATTTTCAACCCATTCAATAAGGTCATACATAATAGAGGAAAAAATTATTCCTTTATTTTATGAAAAGATATCACAGATTACAACTCACCACACATTCTCTTGTTGTAAATTTATTTCTCTTAGATTCGATGCATCATGATTTTCTGAATGTGTTTAATCACCAATTAAAAGAGATACCTGGAATAATTTTAAATTTTTTTTGTTAGTATAAGTCCATGATTCTTCAAAATCATATAAAAGTCATATTTTTTTTCTAAAATCGTATAAGTCACTAATTTTAATTACATCAATATTATCATTAGGAGGAGATGGACCAACTGGTTCAGGTGTAGTAGGAGTCTCAGAGGAATAATTTTACAATAAACCACAAAGTTCTACATGATAAATCATTGATAACTTAGGATCTCATTCATTTCGAACATTAAGTCAACCATCCATTAGTAGAAACATTCCATATTTTTCCATTCCTATAACATGAGATCAAGACAAATATTTTAAAGAGTATCAAAAAGAACATCAATAAAATACTACAAAACAATGATAGAAACATTTGTAGGAGGTACCACAACAGATGTTGGTATAAGAATAGAAGGGGTAACATCAAATATCAAAACACTTGAGGAAGAAGTAGTTTTTTCACTAATAACCACTTATTATATCTAGAGGTCATATTTTAAAGGACTTGAGCTCTTCACGTAAATGTTTTGGGAGTATATTGGTTCATATTCTATATGTATTTCAACCAAAGTTTTATTATTACACAAAACTCCTAACTATATATCTTTGACTTGCTAAGAGGATATCATAACTTTTTTATCATTCTTATCCACATGTAATTTTACATCAGACATAACACTCATATTCTCAATAATAGATTAATCATATACTGTCATAAAATCAGTAACTGTACATACTTTATATTTACCACCATCCTTATCCCTTTAATGAAATTCCACATATGGGGATTTCTCCCCATCAACAAGTTCATATTTGTATTAATGGAATGGGTCAACATCTTCATTCATGTCTAGTTTCATAGTAGATTTACATGGTGAAGCAAGAAGTTTTGTAGGAATCTAAAAATATTTCAATCTAATTTTCTAATTTGGACCCTTATGGCTAGAGTTATCATCACCATATTCACAACCATTACCATCATTATCATCATTATTTCCATTACCACTTCCATTTACATTAGATATTCTTCTTCTCCATCACCATAATCATCATCATCATCTTCAATTTAATGGTATCTTTTGTATTTCACTTCTCTAGAGAAATCAGTCAAATATTCATCACTTGACATAAGATTTTCACTTCTTTGTAGTTTCTAGGTGGAATATTAGATCTATATGTAATCATTGGTGATATATGTTACTTGTATGGTTCACTACATTAATCAAATGATGGTTCCTAATAAAATTAGTCTTTTTAATCACATTCTTCTTCACCATTATAGTATTCTACAACCTCATTAGGATTTATTACTAGATAAAAAACATCCCTATCCTCATTAGTATGATCAAATATGTTAAACTCAATATTAAAAACATGATATATTTTCTAGGGATTCATGCTAATTTCCATCCTTGAACATATAAATTTTGAAATACATAAACCACATTAGTATGTAATTGTTCTTTCATTCTCAGCTAATAGAACATTATACATTAACAATGATAAATCATATTTGGTAAATCATGTACTTAGATATTGAACTTTTTTTAATAATCTAAGACATATGAACCATGAGATACCTATATTGATTTATCTCATGATCTAATTAAATTAGGAAAATAAAGTACATATATTGGTGTATCGAGGTAGAAAAATCACCTCTCTTGGGGAATAACATTTGTTGTATTAATATAAACAAAAAAATTACACACCGCATCTATCTATGATGAAATACGTATTCTGGTTAACTCATTCCCTGTATATTCTTAAAGAACATCTTTATATATAAAAAATACACAATATATAGAAAAAATATACGAAAATCATCATTAACTCCTTTATGAGGTAGACCCAACCACTTGTCCCAATTTTTTAATGAAAACATAACTTTTTTTCCATCTATTATGGATCAAATCAAGTACCCATCTTCAATATTAAATACTAACTCGACATACAAGTGGATGATATGCATCATCCTAGAATATAATGGTTTCTAATTTTAGGAGATCAAATATTATTATCCTTGGTTTTATATCACTTTTAATATAGGATACATTCTAGAATATATCCAATTTTCTTTATCATCCATTTTAGCTATTATAATTATATTTTCAGGATCAAGATAAAATTGTTCATATGCAGTAGGAACAATCGACTTGATCATTACATGTTTGAAGGTTACAGGAAGATTGGTCTTCCTAGACTTGAGAGTATCACATTGGTTTTTAGGTGTGTTTGAAATATATATAAATTCGTTTTTTATCAATTGTGAATAGATTATATGAAAAAATTGATATTTAAATAATACAAAAAAATTTGAAATTAAATTTAATATTAGTGGAAAATATGTATTTGTTCATTAAAATATCATAAATGAGAATAAAATAAACTATGAGGTTCAAAAAAAATTAGATGTAAATAAATTAACCAAGACATTAATAAAAAATGATATGTCAGTCAATGGTGTGTCACAAAACGGTGGGTCAGCCAAAAATGTATCACACAATAGCGTGTCACCTAACAATGTTTCAGATCAACAACGTGACATTCCAATAGTGATTCATACCAAATATGTGTCACAATAAAATTAGTCTTAATAAATAATTTATTGTTTATTATTCAAGATTGATATGGAATATTCTCTCAGAATTTTGAGGAATTGTAAAAATAATAGATAGATGACGTTCTCTAGAAATAAAATTAAGAGAGATATCACCCTTTTGAAAATTTTCTCACAAAAAATGATTTCTTATATCAATTTATATTTTCCAAGAATGTGAAACTATATTCTTAGAAATTTTTATTTCACTTGTGTTTTCATAATTTATTGGGTCAAGTTCAAATTGATATATATAGTCTGGTAAAGTGTGTTTCAACCACAAAATTTGTGCACAATAATATACAATAGGTATATTTTTTAATTCAGTCATAGATAATTAAATATAAATTTATTTCTTACTACAGCATGAAACTAATGACGTTCCCAAATAATGATATGTTCAAGATGTTACTTTTTCTATCTAAATTGCATTAAGAAATCAGCACTGTAATAACTGACTAAATCAAAAAAATTTCCTCTTTAGTTAAACAAGACTAAATTTTTTTTATACATGAGGTATTTGAAAATTATATTGACAACATTTATGTGTGAATTTTTTGGATTAGGTTCAATGCAGGAACATATACACACAATAAACATTATAACATATCATATAGTAGTAAGATATATATGACATCCAACCATACATATTTAACTAGTTTGAACAAATCATATCCAAGGTTCATCAAGATCCAACATATTAGTGGTACTCATAGGATTATCCCTACAGTTATATCTATCCATCTTCAATAATTATAAAAGATCATTTGTATTTTAACATTATTTTAAAATAATTCCATATTTATTTGGAAAGATTTTAAATCCAAGATCAAATTTGATTTTATCCATTCAAATCATTTCAAAATCATTTTGCATCACGTTTTATATATTCAGTACTGAGACTATTTTTTTATGATCTACATATAATGTAATAAACATATGTTTTTATGACTAACAAATATTTTTAAATTTATGTGATTAAATGAATAGGGTCAACTATATCTTTTGAAAATACATTTGTACTAATAAAATAGATGATCCTGTCATATCATGGTCTAGGATCCTATTTTAAACCATTTTTTTAATTCAAAACCTGATTTGGAAAAATAGTATTTTTAGTACCCAAGGGTTTTTAAAAAAAAACATTCTCATTTATAAAATAATTCAATAATACACACCTATCATCCATTTTATAACTCGTGAAATCTAAATGGGTTATATAATCTCACCAGATTATAATGGATTCATGTTTTTATACAGGTAAAAATGTTTCTTCATAGTCTACCCCTTCTTCATGAATATAACCATGTAAACAATGTTTATCCATATATCTACATTAGAACCTGAATCATTATCCTTTTACTAAAAATGAATTTAGTGCCAATAGTCAAAGTGTGATTGGTTGTGTTTATACATTCCCATCAAATGATTCTTTTAGTATTATTTTATTCATCCGGGATTGATATTATGAATAATTCACCATTAATTGATTCATTGATGTTCTTGGGTTCAAGATGAGTCTAGAAATATTGATTTTTATAATGATTTCCGATGGATGTAATAGTTTTTTACCTATATTGTGTTCTCCTAAAAAATCATATACTATATGGTTATTAAGGGGTTTAATATCATTATAAAAGGAATAATATCTCACTTCAGGTTATATAAATTGACGTTCAAGAAGTTATGTAAATTTATCAAAACATGATGATATTTTTTGGTTATATGACATCAGAGTCAAAAGATTTATAATTTATGTTCAAAGATAATAAATCATTCTCACGGTTTTATTGGGAGTGTTTTGGATCACGTGGATATATCAAATCAAATATACATGATATAATTATTCTATAGTTTTGGCCTTATTATTTAAAACCCTATAGACATGTTAAATATTGAATAACTAATAATAACACATTTATCAATTTTTGAGGCAAAATCTTCCATGATATCCTTAGTATTTAAAATAAGTACTTTAAAACAAAAAACACTAATGTAATTAATCTTACATTTCTTATGGTTATAATGTTCATATTGGTTTTATTTAGAATAGGTTTGATAAAAACTATATTTATAATATACCATGCTATATTTGAAAATTCTATTGAAAATAAATCAATAGATAATACTAATTAAACATGCCTCAGGCTATATCATGAAAACTTATATTTTGTCTTTCTAAAACTATATTATGTTGTGGGGTAATAATAGTAAAGAATTAATCAGTATACCCATTTTTTGAGAAAAAAAATCAAAATATTGGGTAAAAATATCAAAACCTTGGTATCTTTTTTAGGTCTTAATTTTTTGTCCACATCGATTTGTTACAGACATAGTATACATGATAAAATAAGATCAATCTTCACTTTTATGAGCTCGAATATATACCCAGGTATACCTATATAAATAATATATTTAAAAATAAATAGAGTTCATAAAGTTTTAAAAATAAACTATTGATGGTACATATAAATCCATATGAACCAATTCATGAGGATGAGAAGTTAACACTTCTAACATAAATTAAGGTTATATTGTGTTTCTTCCCTTTCCAGAAGGGGATACAGACATTATCATTCAGGAACTATATTTTACATAGTTCCCATAAAAACCCTTTGCTAGTAATATTCCATAGTGAGTGAATGTGTCAATATCCTATTATTTTTTGAAATAGAGAAGATTCATTATGAAAGGAAATTAAGTGAATGTGTCAATATCCTATTATTTTATGCAATAGAGAAGATTCATTATGAAAGGAAATTAATAAAGAAAAATTTTGAGAAAGAAAATAATTTAAAATCAACAACAGAAACATTATCTTTTCTAAATTATGAAAATATCAACAAATTTTTAGAATAAATAAATGAAAGAATCATTATAAAATTTGATATAATATCCAACATAAAATAACTGATAAATACATAGTAGGTTATGCATTAAACCATTAACAAATAATAAATTTGAAATTGATAATGAATTATTTTTACAAATTTGGATAAGGCTGATGATTTTTCCTTTTCCATTATAACCAAATGTGATGTGACCACCATTAAAATTGTTATGTCTCTTGAATCATGAATAATATACTCTGATATAACTTAATCATTTACTGTCCAAGTACTATTGAATTATACAAGAGGTCTTCAATCATCTTTCCAAAAATAATTTTTGAAGGAAACTACTTTGGTTCCAATATCCATTTAGGTCCATAAATGTTAGTAACAATGTATTTGGGAACCCATATTTTCTTAATATTTATCCTATATATAGATTTAATACATTTAGAAATTAAAAAATTATTGTATCCTTTAGAAAAAATTCTTATAGATGGACTCTATCATCTATATTTATGTTGAAAAGTAATATTTGTTATTTACCTCTATATTGGTTGCTTTGAAATTCCAATAACATACATAGGTAAAATATTGTTAACTAAAAAATGACGGATGTTTTATCAACCATTCATAAACTTTTCAAGGGACATCTTTAAATTATCATTTGATTGTTTGAGATCATTTTTATCATTGAATAGTTAGGAATTTTTATCTTTTCTAATAGATGGTTCATATTTAATATTTATAGTTAGAGCATGTTTGTATTTTGAGAACATTGTATTTATCCTTATGATCATTAAAAGTGTACTTTAGTATGTTAAAAAATTCAAATAGTTATTCATTTAAAATATTACCATCATCAAATTTTTTATCATTATAATCATAACTATTATGATCACATGACACGACAGATTTTACAGGTAAACTAGATAAATAATGTGACTTAGATATGTTTGACTTGAAACACATGTATTATTGATCTAAATTTTATTTATGTGATGAATCTGAATTACTGATGTTGCCTTAAGAAGCACTCTAAGAGTATTTTATAGAGTTATTGTATCTTTATTCGTTTTCATCATATTTTTTCTCTTATTTGATACTTTTATAGTATGAATTTATATTCCCTTTCCTATTATAATAATAGAAAATAATGTTTTTTGGATCATCATCCATATAATGGTCATTCATCCACATTCCATTGGAGTCATTTTTTCTTTTATAATTTTAATTTTTTAAGAACATATTTTTTTATACTAAAATTTATTAATCCTTAGAGCTAGGTGATCTATATCCTCATCACTATATGGTTGATATTGACTATCACTTCAATTAGAAACATGAGATTTAGGTTTTTCATTCCCTCAATTCCTGTTTTTTTAGATGAGGTATTCTTGATGTGACAAAATCCTACTCTATGATCATATTATTTCTCTAGGTTAACCATTATATCTTCATAAAACATTATAATCTTACTAATCATCTCCTTGAATGGATGTTTTATAACATCACAAAAATCCTCAATTTGTGTAGATGCACCTCTACAACGATCATATATGCAACTTAATAGTAGCATTATATGATCCATGATGGATACTGGTTTATGAGTTAACTCCCATGTTTTTAATATATGATGTTCTCTGGTGGGAAATAATCAATGTTTCCAAATAACATAAGCATCTTCAGTTGCAAAATTTTAGTTAAACTGTTAATATCCTTCTAAATTGTATAGGTCATTCATGGATTTACAATTATTATTGTAGGAAAAATTTGTTGAAACACCCCATGTACTTCTATCAGTATTGAATATAACATATTCATATTTTATAGAAGAATAAATACCAAAACACATTATTTATCTATGCATTATCATATTAATTTACCATTGGTAATAATTATTTTCATTAAAGAAGAGATGTCTACTATTAAAAGAACCTTTTTTTATTATCCATTTATAAAATTAATATTTAAATAATAGGAATTTAATATCAATAATGCATAACCAAAATCATAGTAAAAAATATTTAGGAGATAATAATACTAATGGAAACAAACCTTTAACAAAAAATAATGGTTAGATATTGTACCACAAGTGGGGAAGGGAATTGAGTACTAAATAAAAATTTATGTTAAAAAAAGATTAATTTTAAATCCCCAAATTAATTTTTAACGACCTATTTAATCAATATAGCATATCATTATATATTCTAATCTTTAAAAAAATTTATTAATTTTTTATTAGTTATCAGTTATACAATATAAAATATTACTAATTAATTTGAACATAAATTTATTAATTAAATATTTATAAAAACAATAATTTAGATCAACTTTCATATTATTAGTTTTTGTTTGGTTAAAACAAATTTAGTTTTAAAAGGGAAAAAATTAAGAAAAACACATAATAGAATTCAGGAACAAGAGGATCAGTATGAAGATGAGAATTTGTGCTCTATTTATAATGGTCACCTGCAACTATGTAGTTTATATAAAATAAACAAGTTGATCCACTAAATGGATTAGGTCTTAAATTTGTTTACAAACATTCTAGGTCACTCATGACCTCTTCAAAAGATTTATGTTGGAGAAAAAATAAACAGGTCCCACAAGGTCCTCTACTACAACAATGAATAGTAATGTAGATTTAAGAATTGTTAAGATAATTTATCAAGTATCATCCAGTTTAGACTAGGAGATAGTGTTCATGTGATAAAATTTAGTATGACCCCACACTACTCAAGATATAACAATTAATAAACATAAAAAATAAATCCATAAATTATAGATATTGAAATGATCAGTCCGCGATATTGCATCTCAAGACTCTTGTAATGTATTTGGAAATGCATATTTAGTCAAAATATATTAAAAAAATCACTACAATAGCGTGACATTGACTCTTGTTATTTACTGGAAAAAACATCATATGTTTTTTATATTTGGAATCTTCAGTTGTGTGTAGAATCTTTATTTTCTTACAATTTAATTCAAATATATGAGTGTGTTCAATAAAAGCGATAAATCTACTGATTATTAGTCTAATTAAAATGTCTCTATTTCATGAGGTATACTTATTAATTCATTAGTTACTTAAATAAGAATACAATTCGCATGAAATCGAATATCTTTCTTCTTGTAATAACACCTCTGACATCCCCTTAAATGCCTTCTGTCAAACATTTAAAATAAAAGCATTATGAAATATTTTTGGAATTAATTATGAAAATATAATGATTATAGTAATTTAATTCATATAGATATGTATTCCATTAGGGATGTCTTAGTCTGGAAGGGTTATTATTGTAGTGACTCGATATAGTAGTTTCTTAGAGTCTTCCAGCATTTTGTTCTAACATTGTATCGTGGATGGTGGTGTTTTATACATTGAAAAATGTCTTGATTGTGGTGAGTCATCAGGAGGTGATTATTGTGAAAGTGTCCTAGAGATTACCAATATTTCACTCTGGCATGGTTTCTTTTAACTGTATCTTATTATTAGCTATATTTTTATGTTAACAGTGTGTGACAAATAATTGTATCATATGTGGTGGTGTCATGGTCAATTTCAAAATTCCCTCTTGGTGGTGATATGTATAGTAGATTTTCAGCAATGAGGTGAGTTTGGAATGTAAGTCAGTCATCCTTATCTTTGTTAGTCTTAATTGATTATTTTCCTTAGAAGAGACTGGTGGTGACACATACTTAATAAATTTCATCCACTATCTCAGATTATGAAAGAGTTACAAAAAATATGAAAATAATCAATATCATTAGTATAAAAAAAATTTATCATTAAAAAGAGGGAAATAATTTTTATAATAAATATATAGTTATTATTCACATGGTTTAAAAACATTTTAAGGATTTTCGATATGGATTAAGGGTTTTATGTTGCAACCTCATTATTTATAAATAACTTTTTATTATGTATATAATGATTAAATATTTTTATATAACTATCATGAAACTCATTAATTTTCATTATGATATAGATATTTAATAAAAATACATGTTTTCAATTCATTTTCCTAACATTTTGAACATTAGGTATTTGAAATTTGTTTTTATGGGTGTTCGATTTCAGTCCACGGTTTGGTTAAAAAACATTTTTCAACAATATCCATGTTTTTTATAATTGTTTAAAGATGGTTTATAATATTTTTCTATAGTTATAATGATTTTTTCCAATTTATTCCTTTAAAAAAAATTATTTATTGGGAAGATTTATTTCAATTTCCGAATGTGGTAATTATTGATATTTCTAGAAAAATTACTTAATGAATTTTTTTAACATGCACATCATGATTTTATTGTCCCGCAATTATGAATATTGGTTATCTTTGATGATTACATTACATGTTTAAAGTGTTATTTTTAATTAAAATGGTTTACATTATATTTTTGAATTTTGTTTATAAATTATTTTAAAATAGAATGGTTATTTACCTCAATAATGTTTTAATGATATATTGATAGTAAGCTAATTAATCATAGAAAACATCCCTTGATTTAACTTATGTTTTTATGGGCATAAGATCAAATGATTCCATCCATACTCGTTATATGGGTTTTATTTTTTTGAAAACCATTTATTTTCATTATGATATGCTATGATGAAATATTTATATAACCCATTAATTTTCATGATCTCTAATATGGTGAATGATTTATGACACTATGGATCATATATTAATGATTTTTATTACGAGATTGGAAGGCCCTATTTCGCCCTCCAATGAATTGGGACAATATTTATACCTCATGAATGTAACATGTCTGAAATTGGGAGTGAATTGTGTTCAGTGAGGGATAATGTTCATTATATGATTTTAGGGAGTTATCAACGAATACAATGAGGTTTTTTGGGGGTGAAACCATTCTAATATGATAGCCTTTGAAGAAACTCTTTAATAATATTGAAATTATTTCCTATTATTATATATATTCCGCAAAACATTATGTTATGATTCTGTTAATCTGTCATAGATTTTGTTAATTAATTCACTTATGAATCAGGTCTAATGAAATTTTAATATTTATACTACAAATTAATATTGTGATATTTGATATTATGGGTATATTTTCCAAATATTAGATCATGTTCTAATACCCTTTTTAAAATGTTTTGCTTACGTGATCACTGTTATCTCACTTTTTTTTTATCACTGATCTATTATGATCATCCATTTATTATGTCTCATTTAACCATTTTATAATGAATGGTATTAGGTATAATAGGTATAATAACTGTTATTATTATTATGAAATAAGTGGGAGAAGATGTAAATAATTTATAAACAATCTTTTATGAACCATTTATTTATATTACAATGTTTCGAAAGGTATTATACATAAACAATTCTTGTGTGGATAAATATGTTATGTATTGAATATTAAACTATTAATATTTAATATGTAGTTAAGAAAATTATATATCACAATATAGTTTCTCTATTTAGTACTAATTATCACAAACATTACATTCAATAATGAATGATTTTTAGGAGACCTCATCCATTAGGATGAAACATAGAGTTTTTCAAACCCAATCTCTCGCAAAAAAATCTGAATGTTTTAACACAAAAACATTAGGTAGTAAATTCAAGTAATCATAAAAAATTATATGATATAAATACAATTAAAAAATATTCAAAATATATTATAAAATATAATCCATTTACAAATCATTCAAGAATAATGTTATGAAATTCTCAATTCTATTGAATATCAACTATCGATATATAATCCATCATTTTGATAAAATAATAAATCAATATTAAAGATCTCATTTGTCAATAAATTCACGATTTCACTAAAATAATGTATAATTATTTTGAAATACATCATAATTAATTGAATAAAATCATAAATTAACAATGTTTGTAAAAGGGATCAATGATTTGATATGAAGGAACATAAATATATATATTTATATATTTTCATTCTAAGTTAATATTCACTAAATCGCACACTAAATTATCTCAAAAATCTATATTATTAATGACATTAAATACTATATTATTTTATACACATTATTCAACATCTCACAAAAACAATTTTCACACATTATACATTGTTGTGAATAGTTCACATAATATTCAACTTTATTACTCATGGAATCCACATCATAAGAAAGAAGTGAGCTTAGATTCCCCAAAAGGGATGAACATTTGGGATATGAATTGTGGATCATATGACAGTATAGGATGACCATGTAGGTATGATAAAATATTAATTGTAAATGATCATAAAATTGATAAATTATAATAAAAAATATATAAACCCTTATTCCTAACAAGATTCTTCTAGAATGACGTAAGGAATGAGTAATAGTAGTGTGAAAAAATCATTCAATAATCAATATCCCTTAAAACATGACATTTTTTTAATCATCATGTGATATAATTTTACAAAAAACGACTATAAAACCAAAAATAAGTTATGTATGACCACAATTTCATTTATATAATAATGGATTATGTGAAATAACCTTCCCATAACATTGTCTAAATGGTTTTTAACCCCACTATCAATAACCTTTCCGACATGGGTAATCCGCCATTACCACACAAAAATTTAACCATGGGTAAACCTCCAAGAACCAATTAATTTTTGGGAAATTGTAAACCATCCATTCCCGAGTATCATTTGGTATTGGACAAACAAATTAAAACCAATAAAATTTTATATATTTGTTAACAACTCAAACCCCATTTCCTATAGGACATAAGTTACCCTCTAAATTCCCATTATAATTGCATGAGAGTTGAAAACATTTTCTATAGAATTTGAAGACTATTACAGACCCACCATCCCATAATGATTCACCACATATATATATGTGGCACATAAAAATAAAACTACTTATAATCCAATAATTTATTAATTATATAGTGTGATATAATTGTTTTCCATGACTATTTTCACAAAACATTATCAGAATCCATATATAAAAATAATATTTATTGTATAATGACTCTATATACCCATTGAAAAATAAGATATGTTAAATTATGTTGATCTTGTTGAAACATACATCAAATGTTTGTTAATAAATTACTTAATAATAAGAAAAAACATTATGTTTCTAATAACATTTATTTATAAATAAGAGGGTATAAATAATTTTTAAAAAACATGAAAATAATAAGAATATGTTTGAGAAAGAAATATGAAGATAATTTAATGAAAATTAGTTCATTTTGGAATAAATATATGTTGAATCCCCTTTCACATAATAAAAAACATCAAATTTTTTTTCCACTATAGGAAAAATTATAATTGGATTCCTTTCTGACATTCTAATGTGATAAAAAAAATTGGTCTTCAACATAGACAATAATTGAGTTTTATAAGACATTTAAAACACATAATAAATAAAATCAACATCAAAGAGAATTATTTATAACATAAAAGATGTGATACATTATTCTACAAATATAGAAAACATTTTTGTTATATTTTGAAATAAATATAGATGAAATGATATGACGACATATATTCCCAATAAATAACTAAAGGAGAAGAAAATAGATGGATTTATAATGGTAAATAACATAATATTTACATTCATGGACATATATTCACTAATTATATAAATTTCAATGTGGTATTTGAAAAGAAAGACTTGAAAAATTTCTGTCATTTAAATCAAATGATGTTAATATATATAACCTTAAATGTATTTGAAGATCTATATAATTTTATTATAATTTTGATAAATTATATATTCTTTTTTTCTATATCCACCATAGAGACAAAAATTATTTTATATATAGGAGATATTAGTTTTTTGGGAAATTGATATGAGAAATATCGTACCTCATACATCTATATGGTTTGATTTTCTATTAGAATTTGATAAAACCAATAATTCTTGTAATGTATTTCTTCATAATAAAGTTCTTTAGTCATTTTAATTTGATAATTGGATAACAGAAGTTGTAAAATAATTCATGATAGTGAATATGAGTATAAATTCATTAGAATCATGATGGATGGATGTGGTTTTGGGTGAGTGGTATGTATGTCCTTTTATATGAAAAAATTTAGGAAATTTCATTGGATATATGAGTTAGGTGATAGTTTATATTGGAATCTCATGTGAGATTTGTGGCTTATGTAGGATTTTTTTGAGACATGTTGGGTTGAATCCTCCACCGAATAATAAGCTTCTATAATTATTATATATCATCCCTATTATACATAATTCATGCCATTTTAATTCACAATTTTAAACATTGTTACTGCTTATTATTTATGTGGGTAAAATTAATTTGCTAAACATATAATATATATATATATATATATTCAACATGACTATACCAAAAAATAGACATCATTTTTTTAAATTATAAATTAATTTTTTTGGCATATTACATTTAAATGAAAACCTTTAATATAATATAATTTATTTCTTTAAAATATATAATTGTAAATAATATATTTTCTTATTCCCTTTTCATATCTATTACAAATAAATAAATTTTTTATAAATTATTTTTCATTGGAATATTAATTAAAATAAATTAAAATCATAATTTATTAATAATATATTTAGTTTCGTAAAAAAAACATAGAACACGTTTAAAATAATTTTATAAACAAATTTATTATCAATAAAAAGAAAAAAAATCACTTTCATTATTTGCACATAATAATCAATGAAGGGACCTTAAATTAATTTTTTATATTATCAATATGATTCATTAAAATCTATTTTTAATAGTGATTATTTTGAAATAAAGAAAATATACAACCTAGATATAAAAACATGATTAGTTAGACATTAAAATATAAACATATTTTTTCAATATATCAAAAAAATTAATAATAAATTATAAGGAATGATTAATTTATTTATATATAATAAAAAAAATTAAAAAATTGTGTATTTCAAATATGTGAAATCAATATTTTGAATAAGAAGAAATAATTTTAAATAAAAACAGTATATTTATTCAAAACTTATTTGTATTCATTAATAATTAATATATTTATCTATCTAGTGACATAATATTTTTTATGTTTTTTATTTATTTAATTAACCTTTCCTTGATTTTTATCATTACATTTTATTTACATCATTCTATAATAAATTTAACAAAAACTCATAATTTATGAAAAATTATTTCATTCAATTGAATAATATTTTCTTATATGAATTGTTATCTTTTAATTATAGTCTAATATAATATATTTTATTTCAATGTAATTATTTACAATTAGTCTTTTTTATTTATTAATATCTAAATAATTGATATATATATATATATATATATATCATCTTTAGAGTGATATTTTCAAATCGGTATGATGTTTATTGATATATAGTGCACATGGATTTTAGTAAAAATTTCACAATTTTTTACTTAACATTAATGAAACAATTTATCATTATTTTTATATTTTTATTACTTCCAAAAATTTATAGTGATTTTAATATATTTTATACATTTTCATAATTCAATAAATTTAATGAATTAAAATGCTTAATTAAGATATAATAATTACATATATAATATTTTTCATTATGTTATAAATTTTATTGTTGTTTTTTATAGATTCACTAATTTCCTTATTATTTTTGTATTGATATTTATTAATATATATATATATATATATATTAATGTTCTATTTTAAAATTATAAATTAAAATACATAATTATAAATACTACCAATATTAATAATAGTATTATTAATATTATTAATATATAATTTTATAAATTAGTATTAATATTTATAGTAGTAATATTATGAAATGTTTAATAACACATTTATCAAATTATATCTATATTTTAGTAAAACTAATTACAAGTGCATATATATATATATCCATATAAAATTATATTATTGATATTTATTTATATAATATTTAAAATATAAATTTAAATAATTATAATTCAATTATCATTATCATTATTATTTTTATTATTTATGATTTACAAAATTATAATTGTTTTTAATGTTAAATTTTGATTTTGTTTAGTTTTGAATTTCAATAAGGTGAAAATATATGTATGGAATGGGGACCGTATCACATTTATGTTCATTAGTGATTCTAAAAACCCCAAAGAGTGTAGTTCCTACTCTGTTCTTTTCCACCTAGTTTCTATCTCCCTCTATCTACACAGAAAAACAACAACCTTCTCCCATCACAACCTCTATCATGTTGCCTCCCTCTACCTTGTAGTACACCACCACCACACCAACCCAACATGATTCAATCCCTCCTACATAAAACAAACCATCCTACATTCCCACTATTACTACACCATCCCCTCTGCATCCTACAGAGAAACACCTCTTCCAGCCAACAGGTGATGTCCTCCCCTTTGGCTGACTAGACCTGAATTTCTCCCCTTCTTTTGATATGCATCAAACCATTCTGACCCCATATTTATTTGATGTTTAAAACATGCTCAACAATTATGAGTGATGTCCCACCCATGTCAACTTTTTTTAATCACATTAATCACATAATATCCTATGAATGTTAAGGAAATTTTCATTGTAGCATGATTCAAGGAAGTTGTGAAATTTTAAGTGGTTCATTTTTCGCACTCAACATCGACAAATAGAGGTTAACCTAAACTTACTTATCAAATATCTTCATTTTTTACTACACGATTTCTGAGAATATCCATACAAATTTCATATATATAATGTGGTTAAAATGTTCATTCATTATTAATTTTTTATACCATGTTTTTTTAATAATTATGTCATTGTGATTTTTCTCATATCTCTATATTCAAGGTTTAATTAAATTTATTTTCATAAAATGTTTATGTTTTATATTTTCTTGTTAATAGGTATGTTTAATATCATTTTAGTTGACTTTTTTTTTTGATAATTAACATTTTCACTAAATTAATTTTATAAATTTATATTTTCTATTTTAATCATCATGGGATTTGGAGATAATGGGAGGTTTATTCATGTTGAACAAATGTGGTGAATATATGTTGTTAAAATTTGTGAGAAAATAGTTGTTTCATTTCTATGATAGGTTTAGTAATCAAAATAACCTTCTTATTTATTTGTATCATCAGATAATTAAACTATATAGAAATTTGGATATATAAAAAATGCTATTTAAAAGGATTTTACATTAAAAACAAATGATAATTAGGAAAAATAAATTTATAATCATAGACTAATATATTTTCCATTGATGTGTAAAAGTTTAATTAAAATAGAATCATCCAAGACATATTTTTCTAAATCATAGTTATTTATAATTTAGTTAATTTTATTTTCCATTGCTTCATTCATAGTCGTAATTTTAGTTTTATAATATTAGTATTAAAAATGAATTATTCTTATAGTTGATCAAATTCTTGAACAATTTCAAAAGACACAATTTTAGTGAACAAGATCTTATTCTCTGAGTGGTTTTACTATACTTGAAAAATATGAAGTAACCAGTTAGTTATAGAAAATTTCAAATAAGTCAATCCTTTACTACCCACCCCAATTTTTTTGTGCTATTACCAAAGATAATATACAAATATATCCTTATGAAAATATAAAATAAATTTTTATGCAGCCATAATTTAAATCGTTGGTGAATACTCGTAATTCTTTACTATTGAAAAATTACAGGCCTCTAGATCCAGCTGTAGAAAACCTAATAAATTTTAATCTCTAATTAATAACTCTTCTAAAAATAATATGCATCAGAGGGAGGAAAGAATTGAGACTAACAAGACAAAATATCCCTATATAAAAGTTGAACCAATTTTTCCAAATTGTATTGATAATCAATGAATAAGGATTATAAATTGATATGAATGGAGACCCAATATAGTCAAAGTTAGCACAATACTAAAAGACTAATGATTCAAGAAATACATTTTTACTAATTTTATACATGGTGAATATACTCCAATAACATTGTAAATTTCATTGATTGAGTATTGAAGACCCTTATATTCCTATCAATGGATTTCTCAAAGTTTGGGACACAATTAATTATAGTGGGATGACCGATGATGCTTTGATATTAAGAATATTTCCATTTTTATTGAAGTTAAATGATGAGGAAAGGTTATAATTCCTTGAACGTGATACAATCATCATCTAGAAATTACTATAATGAAAATTTATTGATCGGTGTTACACAATTGAGTGGTCAAAGAAAATAATAGAGACATAAACACATTTTAATAAAATATAAATGAATCAGTATGAGAATTTTGGGAATGATTCATGTCAATGTTAATACATTTTCTTCATCGTGAGATTATGTTTTATAATATTTATAATATGAACATAAACATAAGATTATGTCTGTAAAAAAAATATTTTAGTAATGCATTCCTAGAGATAAATACAAAATGTATGTACACATTAATTTGAAACATGAAAGGACATTGTTTCAGGTGTCTAAATACTTTTTGTAAATAAAATTAATATTGAATTATGTTGATTCCCATATATTCGTGGATAAATAATTTGATTATATTAATAAGGATATTGAGAACATATCTTAGAGTCCACCTATGCCATTTCATTTATGTCGTAACCAACTCTACCCACAATGTGTTGGTACTCATGATTATCCCATGTGTCTATATAACACATCTATGAAAAATATGTCTAGCGAAAACATTTTTTGATATAATAAATGAAATTATGAAAACAATTACCTCACAATATAGAAACGAAATAATCAATATATTAGTCGGATAGAACTAGAGGAAAAGTAATAAATGATCCAAAACATGGTTCCATTAGGGTTAGAAAATCAATTTCTATTGAGACCCATAATTAAATGGAATGATAAAGGATATCACAAGAAATATTTTCCACCATTTCAATAATAGAAAAAAAATATTAAAAAAATATAATTTTATCTATATTCAATTCAATTTCAAATTGTTTGGCGACAAAAATATAATAAAATTAATGATGTCCAATCAATAATTGTTTATGTAATTGGAGATAAAAATAAAAAAATTTAAATTACCACTAAAAGGAAAAAATCACAAGTGAAAAATTTAGGAATCAATTTTATTAGCCATATAAAAAATGAATGACTAAAAATTCGGAAATATACTGGGTAACAAAATAATTATCCCAATATTAGAGGTTAAAGTAGTCATTTTAAAAAATATAGAATGAAATCTAGAGTGTGTAATTCCTTCAACTCAACTATGAAAATGATGAACTGCACCTTCCATTGAGAATGGTTATTCAAAATATTTAGTTAATATAAAGTTACATAAGAAGATGTTCAAAAGAGACATGTGAAAATTTATATGGTATAAAAACCAAGGAAAATGATGCACTCAATAAAAGAGTGAATCTCACTCACCACCTACTCAGTTACCATAAATACTAAAGAAAATTAAGAAGGATGCTTAAATTTATATTTTTAGCTATATGTTCATCAAAAAGGAGATAAATATACCCTTTTTAGAATCATTTACAAAAATTCCCCAATATGACAAATTTATCAATGACATTATACCATATAGAATAAAATGAGATGATATAAGAACAATTGTAAGTAATGTAGAATATTTGGAAGGAATTCCCAAATATATACCAGATAAACAATGGGTAACTAGAAGAATCAGTATTCATTGAAATATTTGGGGATTTCAACTTGGAAGAGTTTATGTGACCTTAGATATTGGGTAAAACTAATGAAATATATTGGTCATTAGGAAATAGGAATCATACTATTAAATCCTTAAATATTTTTCGTGAAAAATGAATATTAATAATTGAACAAACCTAATGTAAATCTTTATTACTTTTTTGTTATAGTTGATATATTTTACTCCCATATTTATTTAACAATCCATGATATTGATGAAGATAAGGGAATCTAACACAATAATGGGGGATTATTCATTGAATCATGTATAGATATTACTAATATACTAAAGGGAAAAATTTCATTTAGATTCAATGGAGAAAACATATCATTTTATGTCCTAAATGATTTGGAAATAACCTTTATAGTTTAATATCATTTCTTATCTTTGATTGAAGACTGTGGTGAGTTTGAAAATGATGTGATAAATCATTGTGATTTAAACATATAATATGATGAGTTAATTGAATCAAGTAATGACTAATAATACATCATAAATATATTTTAGAATTTCTATAGAAAATATTTATTCTCAATGACTCCATCACACTACAATACATGACCTTAAACTGATTATAAGAAATATATCATAAATATGATTGGGATATTAAAAAAAATTATAGTAATCCAAAATTATAATCTTTCATGTTAGTAATAATTTAAATTGATCAATGTCATGTCCCAAATGAATCCAATTATAATATGAAAAATCCAAAATTTAATTGGTATATGTCCTATCATTAGTAGTAATGTCACGACCTGTCCCTTGGGGCCTATGCCATGACTACCCCAAGTCCTCCTTCCATAGGCCATGAGCTAACGACAAGCACCAAAGACATAAATCCCTAAACTGGGAAGGCATTACCATGATAACTAGAAAACACACTCAACCTAGTATGAGATAGAAACAAAACACTAAATAAAGTTGTATACAAAAGGAGTGATGAAAATTAAAAGGGGGGAAGAAAATACAATCCCAACTGTAGAGTACAAAGAAATTGAAAGTTCAAATGCTTAAAAAAATGGAAAATAGCTCATGGATCGTCCACCTGGAAATCCTACCAGAAGGGTCAGTATAGAAAGTCTCCACATCACTCCACGTCAGTCTGTCTCCTCCGTGTACCGTCATGCCGTGTGGTCGACCTCCGGGTACCATCCAGTCCCAGTACACTCAGCATCGGATAGTGTTGTCCATTGTCTACGTCCAACACAATGAGGTGCGGGCATAGCCCATGCCGGGGTGAGTATAACAATACTCAGTAGGGACCTCGAGACCCTCAAGGTCTCAGAAAACCAACAAGGATAAACCACAATGTATGAAATCAATAGATAACCCCATATAGGTATATGTCCATACAAATAACCATGTTATCATGTAGTCCATCTCAATCATGAGGTAAACACAAAAGTTACTAACTCAGCTCAGACCAGGATTTTATTCTAGGGGTATTATCAAGTAATATCTCCAGTCACTCTATCGAAACATCGGCTACTGGAGAACACGTCCTCTATTGGGTACAGTGGGCCCGCCGCGTCACCAAGGCACTTATCACTAATCATGGACTACTGAGGTACCTCACCTGTCGAGTTACGTGGGTCTGCTGCATCACCCAGGCACTCCCCCCCATGGGTCTGTCGTGTCACCAAGGCGCTCTATCTCATAGCCTGATGAGTTACTCCACCTATAGAGTACCGTGGGTCTTTCATGACACCAAGGCGCTCACCCCTGGGGGTCTGCCACGACAACAAGGCACTCCCCACTGGGCTAGTCAATTCTCTCTGAGTTGAATCGGTCAACATTCATTAGGTCTCAGCCAACTACTTGGTCTCTTCACTATAATCACTCATCCCCAGAAGATCTGCTCCACAAGCTTTTGGTCAATACTCGAATTTCCATGAAGTCCAATGAAGATATATATCAATGGTCCGCCACGTCATAGGAGTCTCAACGCAACAACATGCATGTCAATCAGTTACCTGGTCTGTGAGTTATTAGAATTTTAGTCCTGGATGCCCAGTTGGATTCGTGCTCTATCCAACCTGACTATATTTGAGGTATTCCCAAAACACTGTTAGGGTATTCTCATAGGGACCATCACCCTCAATGAATACAAGAATCGCTAATGGTTCATCAAATGGTCATCTGGTGCCAACAATATGACCAAAGAAATAAAATGGTCGGTATTGGGATCGGGTCCGGTCCGACCCGGTCAGACCGAGACGATCTGACAGTGTCTGGGATGACCCAGTCTGGGTCACCCGGTCAGACCTGATGGGTTTTCCCTGACCCATTAGGTGGTCCAGCCTGTTACGATCGACCCAACCCACTGGGCCCAACCTAGAAGGATTTATGGGTGGTTCATCATGGAGGCGCTGTGAGGGGTGCGGCTCAGGGTGGTAGGGGGTGCGAGAGGCGCGCAGTCCAGCTGGGTTTCCCCGGCAGGCCGGGAGGCGGCCAGGACGGTCGGATGTCGGGCCGGTGGGCAGCCGGTAGGGGTGCGGCCGGCCGGGCTGGGCGCTCGGTGGGTAGCTTGGTCGGGTCCAGTTTGGCCAAAGGCGGTGTGGAATGCCTTGGAGACAATGTGGATCACAAAGGCTGAGGGTAGCATGGCCTTTTTCTTCACCGCCTTTTTCACCTCATTGCTTCGTCACCATGCTGAAGATCATCATAAACAAGAACTATGGAGGGGTTGGGCCATGCTGGTTTTGCCCGCACCCACTAGGTTATGGGTTGTAACACATATCTCATCAAGAAGTAAGAAATATTAACTTCAATTGTTTCACAACCACCGCTATGATTCCTTTACTACCAAGGAAAAGAATATGGAAGGTGATATAACTCAAATTAACCCCCCTACCTTGATAGTTGGTCGATGACCGAGTCGCATGAAATAAGATGAATGAGATCTTCATTCGTCACTACCACCACACACTTCTAAACCTGAGTTCGCACGACGGTTGTGGAAGGCTCTCCACATTAGTAGGATTCCGGGGAAGAGGATCGAAGGATTTCGTTGTCGGCATTCATCATTGGAAGAACGTGTTATTCGTTCATGATTGGGAGCATTTCTCTCTTCTCTCATATTCCACCCAAAGAGTGATGCCAACCAAAATAATAAGAGATTGTGATATCTTATTGATTTTTTGGAACAATATTCAAATTGGAGGAATTAAATAACTTGGCTCCACTTAATTAATTCATAATGATGGAATAAGGAATTAATGGGGAGCTGGTGCCACCATAAATGGTAGAGGAGGTCAAGGGGAACCCCCTATTTAATGAGGGGAGTTGAGAGATTATTCTATACTCCCATTAAAATTGATTGGGTGGTCCCCACCCATATTATTCAAATTGGGAGGTTATGTGGTCTGGGGTTGTCCCCACAAAATTAACCCAACATGGGAGGTTGAGGCGTGGTGGTCCCCACCACCATAACCTCTCATGGGAGGTTATGGCCTAGTGGAACCCACTTCTAATCTCCACAAGGAGGTTATGGATCCTGTGGAACCAATCTCCAAATACCCACATGTTGGTTCAAAATAAAAATAATGTGAAACCCACATTATTTTATTATTTTCCATGAAATCCCAAAAACTAACTTTTATTCTAGACGCACTTCCATCGAAGTGAAAATCTTCTTAAGAGAATATCAGAACTGTGAGTTCAACGGTGTCCTTAGATTTCAATTTTGAGCACCGGTTCAAAAGATATAAAAACCCGCTCATACGTTTATTGAAAGTAACCAAAAAGATCATCAGAAATTGATTCTGGGTACACCGGTCCTTGAAATCATGCGCCGTCAACTTTTTACGCATATTAAATTCCCATGTATTCATGAAAAAATATTTCCAAGGAATTTTTGGGTATTTACATTCTCCCCACCTCAGGGATTTACATCCCTGTAAGCTACAACTCGAACAAAGGGAGCATGTGGGGGTACAGAACATGCATCTAAGCCTCCTACTCCAATATGTTCTCCTAGAGGTTCCAATGCTGCTAGCGAGTGTGAAACAGATGTATCTACTATCCACATAGGTCTTGCTCCTGTCGATCCTCAATCTCCATTGGAACCTCTGTGAAAGTCTCCCCATATTTGTTTCCCAACTCTCCATGGTCGATGATGTGAGAAGGGTCGTGCACATATATCCTCACCAGATATACATGGAAGACTTCGTGCACCCAGTGAAACTGAGGTGGAATAGTTGTGTGGTAAGACACCTCACCTACCCTTTTAAGGACCAAGAATGGTCTGATGAATATTGGATAAAACATACCCCCTCAGCCAAATCACCATAAACCCCGTCTAGATGAGACCCATAGAAATACGCGGTCACCATCCTCCAAATTTAGATATTTCCATATCCTATCAGCATATGAATTTTGTAAGCTCTGTGCTGTCTTCATCTGCTCATGGATTATCTACACCTTCTCCATGGTAGCTCGTACCATCTCTGGTCCCACTAGTGCTGGCTCCTCAGGGTTAGTCCACTAGTGCTGACTCCTGCAATCCCTTCCATAGCCAGGAAGTAAATCATGTGTCACAATAAAAGACAATAGAAGAATTTAATCCATGTATCCGCATAATCTCTTGTACATAGAGGTGTCCCAAACTCTCTACTATACCATACTCTCTAATTGTTAGGAAGTGGTACAACTTGGTGAGTCGATCAATGATCACCCAAATTGAGTCATGATGCCTAGATGTACGTGGAATTCCAATCACGATGACCATGTAATTTTATCCCACTTCCACTCTAGGAACTCTAAAGGTTGAACCAAGACTACTGGTACCTGGTGCTCTGCCTTAACTTACTAAAATGTGAGGCATCGATAGACAAAGTCTAGTACTTCCTTCTTCACACCTAGCCATTATTGCTATTGTCGATGGCCGAGGTACATCTCCACCACTCCTCGATGTACCGCTATAGGGGATTTTTGAAACTCCCTCAACACTTCCTCATGAAGAGACACTGGTACCATAGTACGTCCTCTGAAGAGGATGACATGCTCCCAACCGTCAAATCATTCATCAGGTGCCAGGCCTGTGAATATCTGAGCACGTTGTGTCTCGTAGTCAGCGTCCCCATGTTGTGCCTCCCTGACTCGTTGAAGATGTAGGGGAGTGACTGTAACGTACTGAAGTAAATATTCTCCATCTCTATCCACAAATGATATCTACAAAGCGGCCAGATGCTCTTTCTCATTACCTAGCAGTTGTATACCAGATCTCCAGCTGAGTGCATCTGCAACAACATTCCCCTTTCTATGAGTATAGTCTATTTCATAGTCATAGTCCTGGAGGAACTAAATCCAGCATTAATGTATCAAGTTTAGGACCTTTTGAGAGACGTTATACCTGAGAATATTTTGATTAGAGTACATGGTAAAACGTTTGCTTATTTGATAGTGTCACCACATATTCAAGGTGAAGAACACTGCTACTAACTCTAGTTAATGGGTAGCATAGTTCTGCTCGTGTTGTCTCAACTACTGAGAACCATACGCGATCACTGCTTGATCCTACATCTGGACACACCTGGGTCTAGTACTTGATGATTCACAGTAGACTATGTATCCTATGCCTTTTTCTGGAAGCCTCAATATGGGGCCACTCATCAGCCGGTACCTCAGCTCATGAAAGCTCTGATTGTATCTCTCTGACCATGTGAATTGTTTCCCCTTCTTCGTCAAGGTTGATAGTGGTGTTGCATCATTGGAGAAGTCTGGAACGAACCTCCTGTAGTAACCAGTCAAACCCAGGAAACAGCGTACCTCCGTCACACTCATGGGTGTCTCCCAAGAATGCACCGCCTCACTCGTCGTTGGATCCACTACAACTATAGACTCCGAGATGACGTGTCCCAAAAAGTAAACGTCTCAGATCCAAAAAATGGAACTTCGAGAGATTACCATAATGTTGGTTCTCTCAGAGAGTGTTCAGTACTACCCAGAAAGGGTAGGCATGCTTCTCCTCAGCAGTCGAGTAGACCAATATGTCATCGATGAAGACTACAACAAAGCGATTAATGTATTGCTGGAAGATCATGTTCATGAGTCCCATGAACACTGCTGGAGTATTGGTTATTCTAAAAGGCATATCCGAGCACTCGTAGTGGTCACACCATCATCTGAATGTCATCTTCTGCACATCCTCATCTTGAACATTGAGCTAGTGACAGCCTGATCTGAGGTCTATCTTCAAGAACCATTGTGCTCCTTTAAAATGATCAAAGAGGTAGTCAATCCTCAAGAGTGCATACCTGTTCCTCACATTCACCTAATTCAGGTGATGTTAGTCAACAGAATGTCTAAAGATTCTGTCCTCCATCTTGGTGAACAAAATCGGGGTTGCCCTAGTGGAAACACTGGGTCAGATGAACCCCTTTTACTACAAGTCCTGTATTTGTACCCGCATCTCACAAAGCTCATCAAGATCCATCCAATACGATGGTGTAGATATTGTTTTCATCTCGTGGTATAGGTCAATGTAAAATTCCACCTCTCTACAATGAGGTAGTCCTGTGACATTGTCAAGGAAAAAATCTGCATACTTGTCCACCACTAAAGTATAAGTCAGACTCTCCACATCAACAACATAGAGGGTAGGGAAATCCAACTAATGAGTGATCAGATGTACTCTCCTTCCGAAAAGTCCATCATGCGCTGAAATGGTTCCCTTCTCACCGCTGAAGGTGAACCTAGTCACATCTGTGTGGACACCTTCCACTTTGCGCCTAATACAGTCAATCCGAGCATGGATTATAGATAACTAATCCATACCCAAGATAACGTTGTATGGTCTCGACGCCACCTATAAGAGATCCAAGCCGAAGATCTCACCTACTAGAGTAAGTTCACACTAATGGAACTGGTGTGTAATTGTCGAGTCTGCTCTCGAAGGAGTCTTTAGCCATAAGGATCGAGCCAACGACTCCATCAAAATTTTCGAGTTCTGAATGAGGGCACATGAAATGAATGAGTGACTAGAACCTGTGTCTATAAGAACTGCAGGTACGGTGGAGTGGACACAGATCATACCTAGAAACCTCTTCAGAGTGCCATGATTGTAAGCCTCTGCTGCCTGAAGATGAGATCTCCCATTTCCACATGCTCCCTGCGGTTGGGGTGGACCTCCTAGTGGTGGTGGTGGTAACATCTCAAAATGACATCCACCGCCAGCTGCCCAGCCAACTCCTCTTCCAAAACCACCATCTCCCTACAGACCACCTCGATCAAATATCTATCTCTTCCTAGGTGGTCCTTTGGCCGTCTGATGATCATCCGAATGGTGGATTGGATAGTCACGAGCCATGTGACCCTAACTACCGTATGAGAAACACTGCCTGCTCTTGGAATGTATGTATCTGCCCAGGGTGCCCCTCACAACTGATCCTGAGTCATGCAGTCATCCACCCGTGGGTCCGGTCCTCTTAGACATCGGTGAAATTTGACTACATTGAGCTGCAGAAGACTGCTCTTTATGTCGACTAGTAGCGGGTCTCACTGCTGGAGACTCCTCAGCATGGAAACCCTCCACTAAGAGGGCTCGCTCTGACACGCCAGTCTGCATCAGGATACTGAGGGAAATCATTGAAGCTTTGATATCTCTCTTGATCCCATGCATGAAGGTCTGGGCCCTGTATAATTGGTCTCGTACCATATCAGCGGTGTATCAAGAGAGGTTGGTGTACCTCGCTGAATATTGTTCCACCATCATGCTTCCATGCTATAGGTGAAGTAGCTCATGTATCCGCACTACATGAATGGTGTGTGGGACAAAATCCTCCTAAAACGGGCTCTCGAAGTCTACCCAGAGTAGTTTCACCTCGTCATGCACCTAGAGCATCAGCCTCTAGCATATACCTACTACTACCTAAAGGGGACTCACGGCATGGATCACCATAAGGTTGGCTGGTGTCCCTACCAATCTGTAGACTGTAACCACAGCCTCCAGCCAATCCTCATTTTCCTATGGGTCCATCTCACCCCTGAACCTGGGCGGCCTGTGGTATTAGAACACGTGCAGTGTGCTCAAGCGGCGTGCATCATCTTCTGTTGTGGCTGGTGGAATGGTGGCCCAACGGGAAGTGGTGCCGCTGGTTCCTCCACTAGAAAAGGGTCATACAACGTGGCCTCATTGCTCGGTGGGATATCTACATGTACAACTCTCGGGGCTCTAGTCGGTCATCCTCATGGAGGCATCCTAAATGAAATAGATGAGACAAGATGAAAGATTATACCTAGTGAGATGACCTTGTTGAGCTAACTTTAAGAAAACATTTGAAAACACACACACAATCATTGTTTTCGTGCACTGAGTTGGAAATCAGTAGCCAAGGTCCTGATGTATGGATAGGTTGGGCGCCTCACCAGCACTGGAATCATTGAAATGAAAACCACACTCAGTACCATTAACTCTATTGCTTCCCAGAAAATATCAGAGTATTATGTTTTTCAGTAGAAATGACTCCTCTGATACCAATTTTTCATGACCTGGCCCCTAGGGCCCATGTCGTGACAACCCCGCCCACCATCCATAGGCTAGGGATATGCGACTAGATCCAAAGGTGTAAATCCCTAAATGGTGTAGGAATTTCCTTGATAACATAAAAACTCACAAAATAGAGTACGAGTTAGAAACAAAACACAAAATAAAACTGTATACCAAAAGAGTACTGAAATGTAAAATGGGGGAAGGTAATAAAAGCCCAACTATAGAGTACAAGGAAATTGAAAGTAAAAATACTGGAAAAAAAAGGAAAACAACTCTGGGATCATCCACCAGGATATCCTACCTGGAGGTTAGGTACATAAAGCCTCATCAACACTCCACATATTTTCGTCTCATCCGTGTACTGTCACACCGTGTGGTCCACCTCCAGGTACCATCCAGTCCTGAAAACACTAACTCTTGATGATTAGCTATCAATAATATTAAACTTCTTATCATAATTTTAAATGATGTTTGATCTACTAGTTTCCCAGCTTCATCATGATAAAGGGAATCTGAGTTACCGATTGGAGTTCTAGTACTCTTAGTGTTTTCATATCCATTATTTTTTGGAATATCCTTAATATACTTATCTTGTTATATATATTTTCCTTCTCGTTTTTGAGATATTTGAAAACCTAGGAAAAATGATAACTCACCCATCACAGTAATTTTGAACTCATATTTCATTAGACTCAAAAAAGAATCAATTAATGATTATTGAGTTGTAAAAAATATAATTTCATGGACATAAATTTGTAAAATAAAATCATTTTAATTTACATTCTATATAAAAAGAGTTGGATTATTATTTCCCTTAACATAAATTTTTTGTAATAAAAATCATATAAGTCTATCTTACTAAGGAATAGGGGATTTTTTTAATTCCATATAATGATTTTAAAAGATTGAAAAAATGTTCAAGATGTTTTGTATCTTCAAAACTTGGTGGTTGTTCAACATAAACATCATATTGAACATATCTGTTAAGGAAATCAAACATCACATATATTTGAAAATGTTTGAAATTAATGAATATTGTAAAGACAAGTAAAATGAAAATAGATTCATGTCTAGAGACTACAGATTAGTTTTTTTCATAGTCTATTCTATCTTTCTGATTATAGCCATTAACAACTAAACTATATTTATTTTTTATTATGGTTCCATTTTCATCAGAATTATTTTTGAGCCCCATTTTACTCCAATTACAGAAGTTTATTTTGGTTTTCAACTAAGGTCTAGACATAATTCATTTTCAATTCATTTATCTAATTTTCATGGATTAAATCCAATCATAATTACCTAAAGCATTATCAATGCTTTTCGATTATAATTGATGAAATACTAGATGTGATAATTCATTTCCAAAGGAACATCTTGTCCTTACAAGTTTAATTACATCAATAATGATACTATTGTTTGGATTACTCTTATGAAACAACTAATTTGTATTTTTTTAAAACCTATTTATCAAGATATGGTAGAAAATCTTCTTGGAAAAATGATTCGGATATATTTTCTTGAGAATTTTTCATTATTAGAAGCAATTTACATCAAGGGTTGCTAAATAGTTTTTGGAATCAAATACAATGATGGAGGTTGAGGTTGTTTAAAATCCAAAGTATTAGTTTTATCGAATATAACAAGCATTGTTTCTTCAAAAGTACAAGGATTTTTATTAAACACTCTCAATCCATAGAGGTAGTAGAATAGCCTATTATAATTTATTCAGCATATTTGGGTGCAATTATATGTATGTTATCATTTTGATTGACGATGAATACATTAAAACCAAATACTTTGATGTATGAAAGTTTTGGATTTCGACCAGTCCCAAATTCATGGGGTGTTTTGTTAATAAAAAGTATGATTAATAATCGATTTATAGTATAACAACAAGTATTAGAAGATTTAACCCAAAAACATTTATCAATAGAATATTTAATCACATAGTTATAGTTATCTCTTGATGAATTATATTACTTCTTTCAACAACACACCATTTTGTTGAGGAGATTATGGAGCTTAGAAGTTATGAATAATTCATTTCTTACTCCAAAAAATTTCAAAATATGAATATTGAAATTCTCCTCCATGATCACATTGAATATTTATCAACGATATGTTTTTTTATTTTTTTACATGGGCTCTATAAGTTTTTATATATGAAAAAGATTTAGATTTTTTGCTAAAAAATACCCCCATGTAAATTTAGTGTAATCATAAACTATGAAAAATATATAATATTTTCCTCTAATAATTTTAGTATTTGATGGACCAAAAAGATCCATATGCACTATCTATAATGCATCAATTGTTGAGACTTTATTGATTTATTTAAAACGTGATTTAAGTTTCTTTACAAATTGACAAGGAACACAAACTTTTGATGCATTAAATCTATGCTGAATTATATCCTTAATAAGTATTTTCATTTAGAGTTTTCATAGGTTCCTAAAGTTACAATGTTCTAAACTAATATTCCATAACCCTGATTTATCTCCAAATTCACTATGTCAAGGTACATCATGGCTCTTAAGGACTTCTACGTTTATTGTGTATACATTCTCGTGCCTATGGTTATAAATATTATATTTTTCCTTGTAATTGTGTACTAATAAATTATCATTCCAAAAATTCATAAGGAAACTTTCATTACACAATAGGAATATGCTAATGTGTTTGTGACTAATACCTTTAACAAATAAAAGATTTGAAATTAATGTTTTTTCAAGAAAAACTATGTTATATTTAACAAAAATTTCTCCATAAGGATTATCTCTGCAATTTACATTTCCCACTTTCGTCATGAAATTATTTTCAAACATGTTTTTTAATATTCATATGAAAATAATATCCACTCTCCATGTACTATGTATTTTTATTTTTAATTTACTTATTTCCCAAAAAAGAAAAGAGTTATACCTCCAAAATGAAAAAAACTATTGGATTCGAAAATTTTAGAAAGTTAGATTCTAGGAATCAACATTTTTATAAAAAATATTATTGATGAAAAATTAAATATTGTGTAATGACATTAAACCATGTTATACATTAATGAAATAACCAAGCAGGTGATTTCCATACATGTCACTCTTACAAAATGGAATATTCATAATGTTAAATTCCATATCTAATCCATTAGTGGTTATAACATAACCAAACAACCTTGGTATATAATAAAACCACCCATATTTGGTTTATCATGTCACCATATATATAATTTACTTGTAACATAATGTAATAATAATACATTAAGGAATTCAATTTTCAAAATTTCACTCAAAATAATTCATTTTGAATTAATACTTTATTTCAATATATTGAAATAATAATAACAATTTAAAATCAATTTTCAACTCCCAAATACCTAATAAAGGGAAGAAATGATTTAATTAACTATTTAAAACATTAAATCTTGTAGATTAATCCAAATATCAAATAATAGTAACAGTGTTAGGAAAATCATTATCACTATATATGTTAAAAAAGAACATTACTATAGTTGTTTTGTAAATAATGTCAAACAATTCATATTAAAAGACTCAATTTGAATCCCATTGAATTTAATTAAAATATAAAGGTGTTATTTATAAACCTAAATAAATAATTTTTGGCATACCATCAAAATATGTATCAATGAAAGAGTATTGAGACAAAATACCTTACCTCAAGTCCAATTCATCATGTAATTTCTTTTAATTCTGAATAATAAAATTATGTTAATTATCTACTTTATTGAAACCCTATTACAAGTTCATTTTTTTTTATACCACTTATCACTATATTAAAGAAATTACATAATTATTTATGTTCATGTCCGATGTTTTGTGATATTCGACACATGAGTCTGAAATAACATGGTTTGATGTCAATACACAAACATAGTCATTAGTCCCCAATATCTATTATAATATTAATGAAATAATAATAATATTGATACATTAATTATACTTTTAAATATATACATTAATTATGTATAAGAAAAATGAAATAAGTTACAATAATAATGATGGTAAGTCGTATATAAGCATGAGTAACATTTTCCATTTTTCATTGATCGTTAGGAAAAAGTAGGTAATTATTATATTGCCATTCAAAATTCTAATAGTATAATAAATATTATGTAAATAATTTAAATATACTTATATATATATATATTATATTTGTGATGTAGTGAAAAATTGAATCATATCACATCATGGAGGTGATAGTTCACATGTACGAACAAATAACATTGTCATTTTATGGAATGTAGGGTTAGAAGATAATTGAAATATTCTTTTCTTATAATGATAAATATTTTATGTTTATTATATAAAAAAATTAATTCCATCATTATAAATTTTCTTGGGAGATGGTAATAGATACATAATTATATCGGATCATATAGGTGGCTGTTCACCAACACATATGAATGATTAATCTATTTCCCATTGGACAAAAGTGGTTATAGATTATAGTGATGATATACTCATAATTTCAACTCAGTATATTTAGGATACTATGTTTGTTATTTAATCATTATAAAGAATATTTTATGGATGTGGAAGAAGAAATTAAGTAGTAACACTTTTAATTAAAGTGATACCTCTTCTTTAAATGATAACCATTCATTAACACCATAACACCTATAAAAAGGATGTTACTACAAAAAAAAATTATTCAATATTTTTGGGAGGGATAATAGGAAAGGATTTTATCATATTGTTTTGGAACCAAAACTTTTTTGAAGTGTGAAAAATGATAGGATATAGTTCCCCTTTATATAAGAGGGGATGCGCACTCTTGAAATTATTCAGAATATTAAATTAATAAAAATTAATTATCTAGTAAAAAATAATTAAATGTGATTTATAAAGAATATAGGAATAGTATGTGTAGAAATATAATAATATAATAAAAATTATTCATGTTTTAATATGTATTGTAAATCATATATTTTTGTTTTAACCCTTAAAATTGTAACCATTTTATTACGTAAATCACACATTAAGGGACAATATATTTATCATATCATGAAAAAATACAGATAAAAGAGTAATTTCTGAAATTATAGGTAATATCTCCAATACTTGGTCGAATTTTGTATTTTTTTAAATTTTATAAAATTTTATAAAGTAGTTTATATTTTAAAATACCTAATGTATCCATTTTGATACTATACATTTATGGATGTCAAAAAAAATCATAACATTCTCTTATAGATGAAAAATATAATTTATCACATCAATAACATGTAAATTGAAAACATAAAAATCGTGTATACCTTAAATAATGAAAAATTATATTAATTATAATATTTATAATATCATTTATTTGATTCATTCTTTAATTAAGAAATTTCTCCATCATCATTGTATCACCATTAGATTTAACTATTTTTTCCTAAAAATTTAAATAAATTACCACGATGTTGGTTTTAGTTAATGGTATTTTTTATATTTATAGTTGATGATACACCTTTTATAAACCCATATTACAAATAATTTACTTTTTAAAAATATATGTTGAAGAAAAATGACATTTTATTGAATATAATATTACATTTTCATTAAATAAATTTCTCTTCCTCCATGTGGTACTATAATTAACCCAAGGATATTATTGGTTTTAAATTCATCATCCAAATAAATTATAACAACATTGAGTGTAATTTTTTAATTTAAGAATATAATTTTTATCTTTAATTACAAGATTTTTATAACACCCCACCCCAACCTCATTGGCTTCTAGAGGCGGTCAGGGTTACATGGCCTTAAGAAACATTCCAAGGCACTAAAGGATGGAAATAAATGTCGAGGGCTCTGCGAAAAATTGGGGAACGATTTTACCATGAGATAAAACCAACCAACAACCACAACTAAAAGATGTATGTCAATAAAACCAACCTAATAAATTACCAAAGACAACAAAATAATCCATAATCTCACATTCCAAAAAAAACCAATACAACATCATAGTACAATATAGAAGACTCAACAAGAACAACATGATCCATGACACCACCACAGCTCCACCCCAAGCTCCAAGTTCTAAGTTCCACCAAGAAATCATAACGCACCACTAAAGGAGGCTGATGACTTAACTTATCCCACATCATGGTACACAACATCTGAAATGTCACCAATGTGCCAAAGAAGAGGGTGAGTACTAAAAATCAGTAGGATTTCCCCAAATGACTTCCCCACACACGCCACTGGGAAAAAACTGTTAGCAAATTTATATAAAACAATTTATATAAAATAATCCAGGTGCAACAATTTCTATAATCTAACCACACTCTTACCAATACATTTCACCCAAAACAAACCACCAAGCGAAATCCAAAAAAAACATGTCATAATCCATTCTCTTACTCACATATGAGCACAATAATTCAATCTTGAAAAACAATGCACAACAACAACCAAACAGTGGCACTTCTGTCCAACCCGTTCACCCATTCACAATTAGTGGCACTTCCCATCCACATATACTTTTATGGTGGACCTTTTATCCACTATCCATCCCCTTCATTATAATGGTACTTCCCACCCACTTCCACACAACATTTCAATCAAGACAAACCAAGATCACAACATCATGCCATCAACCAATTCCATTTCATATCAATCTCATTCAATAAATCAACCATTTATTGAAAAATCATTTTCCATGATAAATCCTCATTTCAATAAAACAACCTCTTTAATGAAACCCATTTTTTATCAACCATTTTCCCAAATCATTCTCATAAATCCCATTTTAAAATCTCTATTTTAAAATGCATAATAAAAAAATTTCACCATGAAACCCCCGTTTTCCCAATAACCCACAAATATATTTCAAACCAAAATCATACATCATAGAACAATTAATATCCATCACAACGAATTAATTGTAACATGTAACTATTAGTTAAACCCAAGTGGAGCTGGGAGAGAAGCCACCTACCTTTAGGGTTCCAGAGAAATCAACCCACGAACAACCGAACCTCAAATCTGGCAAACACACCACTGAAACCTCTTTAGATCACTTTACCTAACATTCACAACCCTTGATATTAACATCCAAGGTAGCCCCAACCTTAGATCAACCCAGAACAAGTGTAGATCTAGAAAAAAACGATAGATAGGGAAGTAGATCTAGTGTAAAACACCAGAAAAGCAAAAGGAGAGACTTACCCGGGAGAAACCCCCATGAGGGGTGCGACTCAGGGTGGTAGGGGGTGCGAGAGGCGCGCAGTCCAGCATGGGTTTCCCCGGTAGGCCGGGAGGCGGCCAGGACGGTCGGATGTCGGGCCGGTGGGCAGCCGGTAGGGGTGCGGCCGGCCGGGCTGGGTGCTCGGTGGGTAGCTTGGTCGGGTCCAGTTTGGCCAAAGGCGGTGTGGAATGCCTTGGAGACAATGTGGATCACAAAGGCTGAGGGTAGCATGGCCTTTTTCTTCACCGCCTTTGTCACCTCATTGCTTCGTCACCATGCTGAAGATCATCATAAACAAGAACTATGGAGGGGTTGGGCCATGCTGGTTTTGCCCGCACCCACTAGGTTATGGGTTGTAACACATAGCTCATCAAGAAGTAAGAAATATTAACTTCAATTGTTTCACAACCACCGCTATGATTCCTTTACTACCAAAGAAAAGAATATGGAAGGTGATGTAACTCAAATTAACCCCCCTACCTTGATAGTTGGTCGATGACCGAGTCGCATGAAATAAGATGAATGAGATCTTCATTCGTCACTACCACCACACACTTCTAAACCTAAGTTCGCACGACGGTTGTGGAAGGGTCTCCACATTAGTAGGATTCCGGGGAAGAGGATCGAAGGATTTCGTTGTCGGCATTCATCATTGGAAGAACGTGTTATTCGTTCTTGATTGGGAGCATTTCTCTCTTCTCTCATGTTCCACCCAAAGAGTGATTCCAACCAAAATAATAAGAGATTGTGATATCTTATTGATTTGTTGGAACAATATTCAAATTGGAGGAATTAAATAACTTGGCTCCACTTAATTAATTCATAAGGATGGAATAAGGAATTAATGGGGAGGTTGTGCCACCATAAATGGTAGAGGAGGTCAAGGGGAACCCCCTATTTAATGAGGGGAGTTGAGAGATTATTCTATACTCCCATTAAAAGTGATTGGGTGGTCCCCACCCATATTATTCAAATTGGGAGGTTATGTGGTCTGGGGTTGTCCCCACAAAATTAACCCAACATGGGAGGTTGAGGCGTGGTGGTCCACACCACCATAACCTCTCATGGGAGGTTATGGCCTAGTGGTACCCACTTCTAATCTCCACAAGGAGGTTATGGATCCTGTGGAACCAATCTCCAAATACCCACATGTTGGTTCAAAATAAAAATAATGTGAAACCCACATTATTTTATTATTTTCCATGAAATCCCAAAAACTAACCTTTATTCTGGACGCACTTCCATCGAAGTGAAAATCTTCTTAAGCGAATATCGGAACTGTGAGTTCAACGGTGTCCTTAGATTTCAATTTCGAGCACCGGTTCAAAAGATATAAAAACCCGCTCATATGTTTATTGAAAGTAACCAAAAAAAACATCAGAAATTGATTCTGGGTACACTGGTCCTTGAAATCATGCGCCGTCAACTTTTTACGCATATTAAATTCCCATGTATTCATGAAAAAATATTTCCAAGGAATTTTTGGGTATTTACATTCTCCCCACCTCAGGGATTTACATCCCTGTAAGCTACAACTCGAACAAAGGGAGCATGTGGGGGTACAGAACATGCATCTAAGCCTCCTACTCCAATATGTTCTCCTAGAGGTTGCAATGCTGCTAGCGAGTGTGAAACAGATGTATCTACTATCCACATAGGTCCTGCTCCTGTCGATCCTCAATATCCATTGGAACCTCTGTGAAAGTCTCCCCATCTTTGTTTCCCAACTCTCCATGGTCGATGATGTGAGAAGGGTCGTGCACATATATCCTCACCATATATACATGGAAGACTTCGTGCACCCAGTGAAACTGAGGTGGAATAGTTGTGTGGTAAGACACCTCACCTACCCTTTTAAGGACCAAGAATGGTCTGATGAATATTGGATAAAACATACCCCCTCAGCCAAATCACCATAAACCCCGTCTACATGAGACCCATAGAAAGACGCGGTCACCACCCTCCAAATTTAGATATTTCCATATCCTATCAGCATATGAATTTTGTAAGCTCTGTGCTGTCTTCATCTGCTCATGGATTATCTACACCTTCTCCATGGTAGCTCGTACCATCTCTGGTCCCACTAGTGCTGGCTCCTCAGGGTTAGTCCACTAGTGCTGACTCCTGCAATCCCTTCCATAGCTAGGAAGTAAATCATGTGTCACAATAAAAGACAATAGAAGAAGTTAATCCATGTATCCGCATAATCTCTTGTACATAGAGGTGTCCCAAACTCTCTACTATACCATACTCTCTAATTGTTAGGAAGTGGTACAACTTGGTGAGTCGATCAATGATCACCCAAATTGAGTCATGATGCCTGGATGTACGTGGAATTCCAATCACGATGACCATGTAATTTTATCCCCCTTCCACTCTAGTAACTCTAAAGGTTGAACCAAGACTACTGGTACATGGTGCTCTGCCTTAACTTACTAAAATGTGAGGCATCGAAAGACAAACTCTAGTACTGCCTTCTTCACACCTAGCCATTATTGCTATTGTCGATGGCCGAGGTACATCTCCACCACTCCTCGATGTACCGCTATAGGGGATTTTTGAAACTCCCTCAACACTTCCTCATGAAGAGACACTGGTACCATAGTACGTCCTCTGAAGAGGATGACGTGCTCCCAACCGTCAAAACATCCATCAGGTGCCAGGCCTGTGAATATCTGAGCACGTTGTGTCTTGTAGTCAGCGTCCCCATGTTGTGCCTCCCTGACTCGTTGAAGATGTAGGGGAGTGACTGTAACGTACTGAAGTAAATATTCTCCATCTCTATCCACAAATGATATCTACAAAGCGGCCAGATGCTCTTTCTCATTACCTAGCAGTTGTATACCAGATCTCCAGCTGAGTGCATCTGCAACAACATTCCCCTTTCTATGAGTATAGTCTATTTCATAGTCATAGTCCTGGAGGAACTAAATCAAGCATTAATGTATCAAGTTTAGGACCTTTTGAGAGACGTTATATCTGAGAATATTTTGATTAGAGTACATGGTAAAACGTTTTCTTATCTGATAGTGTCACCACATATTCAAGGTTAAGAACACTGCTACTAACTCTAGTTAATGGGTAGCATAGTTCTGCTCGTGTTGTCTCAACTACTGAGAACCATACGCGATCACTGCTTGCTCCTACATCTGGACACACCTGTGTCTAGTACTTGATGTTTCACAGTAGACTATGTATCCTATGCCTTTTTCTGGAAGCCTCAATATGGGGCCACTCGTCAGCCGGTACCTCAGCTCATGAAAGCTCTGATTGTATCTCTCCGACCATGTGAATTGTTTCCCCTTCTTCGTCAAGGTTGATAGTGGTGTTGCATCATTGGAGAAGTCTGGAACGAACCTCCTGTAGTAACCAGTCAAACCCAGGAAACAGCGTACCTCCGTCACACTCATGGGTGTCTCCCAAGAAAGCACTGCCTCACTCGTCGTTGGATCCACTACAACTATAGACTCCGAGATGACGTGTCCCAAAAAGTAAACCTCTCAGATCCAAAAAATGGAACTTCGAGAGATTACCATAATGTTGGTTCTCTCAGAGAGTGTTCAGTACTACCAAGAAAGGGTAGACATGCTTCTCCTCAGCAGTCGAGTAGACCAATATGTCATCGATGAAGACTACAACAAAGCGATTAATGTATTGCTGGAAAATCATGTTCATGAGTCCCATGAACACTGATGGAGTATTGGTTATTCTAAAAGGCATATCCGAGAACTCGTAGTGGTCACACCATCATCTGAATGTCATCTTCTGCACATCCTCATCTTGAACATTGAGCTAGTGACAGCCTGATCCGAGTTCTATCTTCAAGAACCATTGTGCTCCTTTAAAATGATCAAAGAGGTAGTCAATCCTCAAGAGTGCGTACCTGTTCTTCACATTCACCTAATTCAGGTGATGTTAGTCAACAGAATGTCTAAAGATTCTGTCCTCCATCTTGGTGAACAAAATCGGGGTTGCCCTAGTGGAAACACTGGGTCAGATGAACCCCTTTTACTACAAGTCCTGTATTTGTACCCGCATCTCACAAAGCTCAGCAAGAGCCATCCAATACGATGGTGTAGATATTGTTTCCATCTCGTGGTATAGGTCAATGTAAAATTCCACCTCTCTACAATGAGGTAGTCCTGTGACATTGTCAGGGAAAAAATCTGCATACTTGTCCACCACTAAAGTATAAGTCAGACTCTCCACATCAACAACATAGAGGGTAGGGAAAGCCAACTAATGAGTGATCAGATGTACTCTCCTTCCGAAAATTCCATCATGTGCTGAAATGGTTCCCTTCTCACCGCTGAAGGTGAACCTAGTCACATCTGTGTGGACACCTTCCACTTTGCGCCTAATACAGTCAATCCGAGCATGGATTATAGATAACTAATACATACCCAAGATAACGTTGTATGGTCTCGATGCCACCTATAAGAGATCCAAGCCGAAGATCTCACCTACTATAGTAAGTTCACACTAATGGAACTGGTGTGTAATTGTCGAGTCTGCTCTCGAAAGAGTCTTTAGCCATAAGGATCGAGCCAACGACTCCATCAAAATTTTCGAGTTCTGAATGAGGGCACATGAAATGAATGAGTGACTAGAACCTGTGTCTATAAGAACTGCAGGTACGGTGGAGTGGACACAGATCATACCTAGAAACATCTTCAGAGTGCCATGATTGTAAGCCTCTTTTGCCTAAAGATGAGCTCTCCCATTTCCACATGCTCCCTGCGGTTGGGGTGGACCTCCTGGTGGTGGTGGTGGTAACATCTCAAAATGCCATCCACTGCCAGCTGCCCAGCCAACTCCTCTTCCACAACCACCATCTCCTTACAGACCACCTCGATCAAATATCTATCTCTTCCTGGGTGGTCCTTTGGCCGTCTGATGATCATCCGAATGGTGGATTGGATAGTCACGAGCCATGTGACCCTAACTACCGTATGAGAAACACTGCCTGCTCTTGGAATGTATGTATCTGCCCAGGGTGCCCCTCACAACTGATCCTGAGTCATGCAGTCATCCACCCGTGGGTCCGGTCCTCTTGGACATCGGTGAAATTTGACTACTTTGAGCTGCAGAAGACTCCTCTTTATGTCGACTACTAGCGGGTCTCACTGCTGGAGACTCCTCAGCATGGAAACCCTCCACTAAGAGGGCTCGCTCTAACACGCCAGTCTGCATCAGGATACTGAGGGAAATCATTGAAGCTTTGATCTCTCTCCTGATCCCATGCATGAAGGTCTGGGCCCTGTATAATTGGTCTCGTACCATATCAGCGGTGTATCACGAGAGGTTGGTGTACCTCGCTGAATATTGTGCCACCATCATGTTTCCCTGCTATAGGTGAAGTAGCTCATGTATCCGCACAACATGAATGGTGGGTGGGACAAAATCCTCCTAAAACGGGCTCTCGAAGTCTACCCAGAGTAGTTTCACCTCGTCATGCACCTAGAGCATCAGCCTCTAGCATATACCTACTACTACCTAAAGGGGACTCACGGCATGGATCACCATAAGGTTGGCTGGTGTCCCTACCAGTCTGAAGACTGTAACCACAGCCTCCAGCCAATCCTCATTTTCCTATGGGTCCGTCTCACCCCTGAACCTGGGCGGCCTGTGGTGCTAGAACACGTGCAGTGTGCTCAAGCGGCGTGCATCATCTTCTGTTGTGGCTGGTGGAATGGTGGCCCAACGGGAAGTGGTACCGCTGGTTCCTCCACTAGAAAAGGGTCATACAACGTGGCCTCATTGCTCGGTGGGCTATCTACATGTACAACTCTCGGGGCTCTAGTCGGTCTTCCTCATGGAGGCATCCTAAATGAAATAGATGAGACAAGATGAAAGATTATACCTGGTGAGATGACCTTATTGAGCTAACTTTAAGAAAACATTTGAAAACACACACACAATCATTGTTTTCGTGCACTGAGATGGAAATCAGTATCCAAGGTCCTGATGTATGGATAGGTTGGGCGCCTCACCAGCACTAGAATCATTGAAATGAAAACCACACTCAGTACCATTAACTCTATTGCTTCCCAGAAAATATCAGAGTATTATGTTTTTCAGTAGAAATGACTCCTCTGATACCAATTTGTCATGACCTGGCCCCTAGGGCCCATGTCGTGACAACCCCGCCCACCATCCATAGGCTAGGGATATGCGACTAGAACCAAAGGTGTAAATCCCTAAATGGGGTAGGAATTTCCTTGATAACATGAAAACTCACAAAATAGAGTACGAGTTAGAAACAAAACACAAAATAAAACTGTATACCAAAAGAGTACTGAAATGTAAAATGGGGGAAGGTAATACAAGCCCAACTATAGAGTACAAGGAAATTGAAAGTAAAAATACTGGAAAAAAAAGGAAAACAACTCTGGGATCATCCACCAGGATATCCTACCTGGAGGTTAGGTACATAAAGCCTCATCAACACTCCACATATTTTCGTCTCATCCGTGTACTGTCACACCGTGTGGTCCACCTCCAGGTACCATCCAGTCCTGAAAACACTAACTCTTGATGATTAGCTATCAATAATATTAAACTTCTTATCATAATTTTAAATGATGTTTGATCTACTGGTTTCCCAGCTTCATCAAGATAAAGGGAATCTGAGTTACCGATTGGAGTTCTAGTACTCTTAGTGTTTACATATTCATTATTTTTTGGAATATCCTTAATATACATATCTTGTTATATATATGTTCCTTCTCGTTTTTGAGATATTTGAAAACCTAGGAAAAATGATAACTCACCCATCACAGTAATTTTGAACTCATATTTCATTAGACTCAAAAAAGAATCAATTAATGATTCTTGAGTTGTAAAAAATATAATTTCATGGACATAAATTTGTAAAATCAAAACATTTTAATTTACATTCTATATAAAAAGAGTTGGATCATAATTTCCCATAACATAATTTTTTTGTAATAAAAATCATATAAGTCTATCTTACTAAGGAATAGGGGATTTTTTTAATTCCATATAAAGATTTTAAAAGATTGAAAACATGTTCAAGATGTTTTGTATCTTCAAAACCTGGTGGTTGTTCAACATAAACATCATATTGAACATATCTGTTAAGGAAATCAAACATCACATATATTTGAAAATGTTTGAAATTAATGAATATTGTAAAGACAAGTAAAATGAAAATAGATTCATGTCTAGAGACTACAGATTAGTTTTTTTCATAGTCTATTCTATCTTTCTGATTATAGACATTAACAACTAAACTATATTTATTTTTTATTATGGTTCCATTTTCATCAGAATTATTTTTGAGCCCCATTTTACTACAATTACAGAAGTTTATTTTGGTTTTCAACTAAGGTCTAGACATAATTCATTTTCAATTCATTTATCTAATTTGCATGGATTAAATCCAATCATAATTACCTAAAGCATTATCAATGCTTTTTGATTATAATTGATGAAATACTAGATGTGATAATTCATTTCCAAAGGAACATCTTGTCCTTACAAGTTTAATTACATCAATAATGATACTATTGTTTGGATTACTCTTATGAAACAACTAATTTGTATTTTTTTAAAACCTATTTATCATGATATGGTAGGAAATCTTCTTGGAAAAATGATTCGGATATATTTTCTTGAGAATTTTTCATTATTAGAAGAAATTTACATCAAGGGTTGCTAAATAGTTTTTGGAATCAAATACAAAGATGGAGGTTGGGGTTGTTTAAAATCCAAAGTATTAGTTTTATCGAATATAACAAGCATTGTTTCTTCAAAAGTACAAGGATTTTTATTAAACACTCTCAATCCATAGAGGTAGTAGAATAGCCTATGATAATTTATTCAGCATATTTGGGTGAAATTATATGTATGTTATCATTTTGATTGATGATGAATACATTAAAACCAAATACTTTGATGTACGAAAGTTTTGGATTTCGACCAGTCCCAAATTCATGGGGTGTTTTGTTAATAAAAAGTATGATTAATAATCGATTTATAGTATAACAACAAGTATTAGAAGATTTAACCCAAAAACATTTATCAATAGAATATTTAATCACATAGTTATAGTTATCTCTTGATGAATTATATTACTTCTTTCAACAACACACCATTTTGTTGAGGAGATTATGGAGCTTAGAAGTTATGAATAATTCATTTCTTACTCCAAAAAATTTCAAAATATGAATATTGAAATTCTCCTCCTTGATCACATTGAATATTTATCAATGATATGTTTTTTTATTTTTTTACATGGGATCTATAAGTTTTTATATATGAAAAAGATTTAGATTTTTTGCTAAAAAATACCCCCATGTAAATTTAGTGTAATCATAAACTAAGAAAAATATATAATATTTTCCTCTAATAATTTTAGTATTTGTTGGACCAAAAAGATCCATATGCACTAACTATAATGCATCAATTGTTGAGACTTTATTGATTTATTTAAAACGTGATTTAAGTTTCTTTACAAATTGACAAGGAACACAAACTTTTGATGCATTAAATCTATGCTGAATTATATCCTAAATAAGTATTTTCATTTAGAGTTTTCATAGGTTCCTAAAGTTACAATGTTCTAAACTAATATTCCATAACCCTGATTTATCTCCAAATTCACTATGTCAAGGTACATCATGGCTCTTAAGGACTTCTACGTTTATTGTGTATACATTCTCGTGCCTATGGTTATAAATATTATATTTTTCCTTGTAATTGTGTACTAATAAATTATCATTCCAAAAATTCATAAGGAAACATTCATTACACAATAGGAATATGCTAATGTGTTTGTGACTAATACCTTTAACAAATAAAAGATTTGAAATTAATGTTTTTTCAAGAAAAACTATGTTATATTTAACAAAAATTTCTCCATAAGGATTATCTCTGCAATTTACATTTCCCACTTTCGTCATTAAATTATTTTCAAACATGTTTTTTAATATTCATATGAAAATAATATCCACTCTCCATGTACTATGTATTTTTATTTTTAATTTACTTATTTCCCAAAAAAGAAAAGAGTTATACCTCCAAAATGAAAAAAACTATTGGACTCGAAAATTTTAGAAAGTTAGATTCTAGGAATCAACATTTTTATAAAAACTATTATTGATGAAAAATTAAATATTGTGTAATGACATTAAACCATGTTATACATTAATGAAATAACCAAGCAGCTGATTTCCATACATGTCACTCTTACAAAATGGAATATTCATAATGTTAAATTCCATATCTAATCCATTAGTGGTTATAACATAACCAAACACCCTTGGTATATCATAAAACCACCCATATTTGGTTTATCATGTCACCATATATATAATTTACTTCTAACATAATGTAATAATAATACATTAAAGAATTCAATTTTCAAAATTTCACTCAAAATAATTCATTTTGAATTAATACTTTATTTCAATATATTGAAATAATAATAACATTTTAAAATCAATTTTCAACTCCCAAATACCTAATAAAGGGAAGAAATGATTTAATTAACTATTTAAAACATTAAATATTGTAGATTAATCCAAATATCAAATAATAGTAACAGTGTTAGAAAAATCATTATCACTATATATGTCAAAAAAGAACATTACTATAGTTGTTTTGTAAATAATGTCAAACAATTCATATTAAAAGACTCAATTTGAATCCCATTGAATTTAATTAAAATATAAAGGTGTTATTTATAAACCTAAATAAATAATTTTTGGCATACCATCAAAATATGTATCAATGAAAGAGTATTGAGACAAAATACCTTACCTCAAGTCCAATTCATCATGTAATTTCTTTTAATTCTGAATAATAAAATTATGTTAATTATCTACTTTATTGAAACCCTATTACAAGTTCATTTTTATGTTTATACCACTTATCACTATATTAAAGCAATTACATAATTATTTATGTTCATGTCTGATGTTTTGTGATATTCGACACATGAGTCTGAAATAACATGGTTTGATGTCAATACACAAACATAGTCATTAGTCCCCAATATCTATTATAATATTAATGAAATAATAATAATATTGATACATTAATTATACTTTTAAATATATACATTAATTATGTATATGAAAAATGAAATAAGTTAAAATAATAATGATGGTAAGTGGTATATAAGCATGAGTAACATTTTCCATTTTTCATTGATCGTTAGGCAAAAGTAGGTAATTATTATATTTCCATTCAAAATTCTAATAGTATAATAAATATTATGTAAATAATTTAAATATACTTATATATATATATTATATTTGTGATGTAGTGAAAAATTGAATCATATCACATCATGGAGGTGATAGTTCACATGTACGAACAAATAACATTGTCATTTTATGGAATGTAAGGTTAGAAGATAATTGAAATATTCTTTTCTTGTAATGATAAATATTTTATGTTTATTATATAAAAAAATTAATTCCATCATTATAAATTTTCTTGGGATATGGTAATAGATACATAATTATATCGGATCATATAGGTGGCTGTTCACCAACACATATGAATGATTAATCTATTTCCCATTGGACAAAAGTGGTTATAGATTATAGTGATGATATACTCATAATTTCAGCTCAGTATATTTAGGATACTATGTTTGTTATTTAATCATTATAAAGAATATTTTATGGATGTGGAAGAAGAAATTAAGTAGTAACACTTTAAATTAAAGTGATACCTCTTCTTTAAATGATAACCATTCATTAACACCATAACACCTATAAAAAGGATGTTACTACAAAAAAAAAATTATTCAATATTTTTGGGAGGGATAATAGGAAAGGATTTTATCATATTGTTTTGGAACCAAAACTTTTTTGAAGTGTGAAAAATGATAGGATATAGTTCCCCTTTATATAAGAGGGGATGCGCACTCTTGAAATTATTCAGAATATTAAATTAATAAAAATTAATTATCTAGTAAAAAATAATTAAATGTGATTTATAAAGAATATAGGAATAGTATGTGTAGAAATATAATAATATAATAAAAATTATTCATGTTTTAATATGTATTGTAAATCATATATTTTTGTTTTAACCCTTAAAATTGTAACCATTTTATTACGTAAATCACACATTAAGGGACAATATATTTATCATATCATGAAAAAATACAGATAAAAGAGTAATTTCTGAAATTATAGGTAATATCTCCAATACTTGGTCGAATTTTGTATTTTTTTAAATTTTATAAAATTTTATAAAGTAGTTTATATTTTAAAATACCTAATGTATCCATTTTGATACTATACATTTATGGATGTCATAAAAAATCATAACATTCTCTTATAAATGAAAAATATAATTTATCACATCAATAACATGTAAATTGAAAACATAAAAATCGTGTATACCTTAAATAATGAAAAATTATATTAATTATAATATTTATAATATCATTTATTTGATTCATTCTTTAATTAAGAAATTTCTCCATCATCATTGTATCACCATTAGATTTAACTATTTTTTCCTAAAAATTTAAATAAATTACCACGATGTTGGTTTTAGTTAATGGTATTTTTTATATTTATAGTTGATGATAAACCTTTTATAAACCCATATTACAAATAATTTACTTTTTAAAAATATATGTTGAAGAAAAATGACATTTTATTGAATATAATATTACATTTTCATTAAATAAATTTCTCTTCCTCCATGTGGTACTATAATTAACCCAAGGATATTATTGGTTTTAAATTCATCATCCAAATAAAATAAATTATAACAACATTTAGTGTAATTTTTTAATTTAAGAATATAATTTTATCTTTAATTACAAGATTTATATAACACCCCACCCCAACCTCATTGGCTTCTAGAGGCGGTCAGGGTTACATGGCCTTAAGAAACATTCCAAGGCACTAAAGGATGGAAATAAATGTCGAGGGATCTGCGAAAAATTGGGGAACGATTTTACCATGAGATAAAACCAACCAACAACCACAACTAAAAGATGCATGTCAATAAAACCAACCTAATAAATTACCAAAGACAACAAAATAATCCATAATCTCACATTCCAAATCAACCCAATACAACATCATAGTACAATATAGAAGACTCAACAAGAACAACATGAGCCATGACACCACCACAGCTCCACCCCAAGCTCCAAGTTCTAAGTTCCACCAAGAAATCATAACGCACCACTAAAGGAGGCTGATGCCTTAACTTATCCCACATCATGGTACACAACATCTGCAATGTCACCAATGTGCCAAAGAAGAGGGTGAGTACTAAAAATCAGTAGGATTTCCCTAAATGACTTCCCTACACACTCCACTGGGAAAAAACTGTTAGCAAATTTATATAAAACAATTTATATAAAATAATCCAGGTGCAACAATTACTATAATCTAACCACACTCTTACCAATACATTTCACCCAAAACAAACCACCAAGCGAAATCCAAACAAAAATGTCATAATCCATTCTCTTACTCACATATTAGCACAATAATTCAATCTTGAAAAACAATGCACAACAACAACCAAACAGTGGCACTTCTGTCCAACCCGTTCACCCATTCACAATTAGTGGCACTTCCCATCCACATATACTTTTATGGTGGACCTTTTATCCACTATCCATCCCCTTCATTATAATGGTACTTCCCACCCACTTCCACACAACATTTCAATCAAGACAAACCAAGATCACAACATCATGCCATCAACCAATTCCATTTCATATCAATCTCATTCAATAAATCAACCATTTATTGAAAAATCATTTTCCATGATAAATCCTCATTTCAATAAAACAACCTCTTTAATGAAACCCATTTTTTATCAACCATTTTCCCAAATCATTCTCATAAATCCCATTTTAAAATCTCCATTTTAAAATGCATAATAAAAAAATTTCACCATGAAACCCCCGTTTTCCCAATAACCCACAAATATATTTCAAACCAAAATCATACATCATAGAACAATTAATATCCATCACAACGAATTAATTGTAACATGTAACTATTAGTTAAACCCATGTGGAGCTGGGAGAGAAGCCACCTACCTTTAGGGTTCCAGAGAAATCAACCCACGAACAATCGAACCTCAAATCTGGAAAACGCACCACTGAAACCTCTTTAGATCACTTTACCTAACATCCACAATCCTTGATATTAACATCCAAGGTAGCCCCAACCTTAGATCAACCCAGAACAAGTGTAGATCTAGAAAACAACGATAGATAGGAAAGTAGATCTAGTGTAAAACACCAGAAAAGCAAAAGGAGAGACTTACCCGGGAGAAACCCCCATGAAACCCATTCGAATCTCTTCCATAATCAGTGGGAGAGCACCCCTACCCCCTGAGAAACCAAAAAACCCAAGTGAGGCTCATGTGGTAGGAATAGAGGAGTGAAATGAAGCAATCCCATGTGAGCCCAGAACTTATAACCCCAACTTTAAGTGGCCGCACAGTTAGCCCGCACGGTTTGGAAAACCGTGCGCTAACCATGCGCACACCACTACCTCGAGAGCCAGAGTCCGCACAGTTTCCTCCCATGTTTTGGAAAACCGTGCGCAGGCCATGCAAAGCATACTGTCTCCCCCTTCACGGATTATTGGAGCACACACATGGTTTACACTAACCATGCTCAAAACGTGCACCCCTTTAAAAGCCTACAAACTCATTCAAAACCATTCCAAAATCTCCCATCCTCTTCCCAACTCATTCAATGAAATTTAAATACGTAAAAATGAATAAAAGAAGGCCACATACCTCAAACTAGTGGTGCTACATTCTCCCCAACATTGGAATTTACATCCTGGGAATGTAGTGAACCCGCCCTTTGCCAAAGGAGTTCAGGCCACTGCTTGACCATTTCTTTCTCCCGCTCCCATGTCTCATCTTGAAACATACCATGTTGCCCCAAAACATGAACTAAACTGATGATTTTACCATGCAAGAATTTCCCTTGCCTATCCACAACCCGCACTGGCATGTGCACCAATGAATTATCTGGTTCTAGCTCAACATGATCCCATCGAATAACATGGTCACGATCAGACTGATACTTTTTCAACTGCAACACGTGAAACACATTGTGCACCCCAATAAACTATGATGGAAAATAAAAATGATAAGCCACCTCACCAACCCTCTCACGAGCTCAAAAGGTCCAATATACCTCGGAGATATATTTCTCTACTTCCCAAACCAACGATGTCCCAACCTAGGAGAGATCCTCAAGAAAACATGACCACTCACCTTGAATGACAATAGTCATCGACGATGATCCCCATACTATTTCTAATGACTCTAAGCCATCTCTATTCTCTTCCTGATCAACATGATATTCTCTGTAGTCTCCTGGACAATATTTGGTCCAACCATTGAATACTCACCTTCTTCCACCCAACATAGTGGAGAATGACACGGTCGCCCATACAATGCTTCAAACGGAGCCATATGTATGGATGCCTGGTAACTGTTATTGTACGGGAACTCAACCAGAGACAAGTGCTCCTCCCACGAGCCACCAAAATCAACTACACAAGCCCACAACATATCCTCCAGAGTTTGTATCCTCCTCTCGGATTGAACATCCGTCTGAGGGTGATATGCCAAGCTCATTGTCAACTTCGTCCCAAGGGCTTGCTGTAAGGATTTACAGAATTGATATCTAATCCTCGTCTCTCTATCTGATATAATCGAAACTGGAACACCATGCCTCTTTACCACCTCCCGGATATAGATTTTGGACAGATCATCCACCGTATGATATTCACGAATCAGGATGAAATGGGCCGAATTCGTTAGCCGATCCACTATCACCCAAATGGTATCATGCTTCTTGACCGTTCTTGGGAGACCTGTGACAAAATCCATCCTTATCTGCTCCCACATCCAAATAGGGATTGGTAGAGAATACAACATTCCTGCTAGCCTTTGATTCTTTTCCTTAACCTGCTGACAAGTCAAGTATCTCGAAACAAACTCATCCAGGCTTCTTTTCATACCAGCAAACCATAAATTCACCTTCAGCGCTTTATAAATTTTCTGAATTCCATGATGAACAACCCATCTGGAATGATGATATTCCCCAAGAAGATCCTCCAAACAAGAAACTGGTACTACCATCTGATTCCAAAAACACAAAACTGAGTCTTTAGTCAGTTTCCAACCCTCAATGGTCTCCCCACAATTGATTCTTATCCCCATGGTCACACACACAGAATCAGATATTCGTGCCTCTCTAACCAGGCCAACCATGTCAGGAGTCCACAATACTGGAATGAAGACCACTCTATAACCCTGGTCCTCACATTCCATCCTCATATCAGCTATAACCGACATCAACTGCCACTGGTTTGATGTCTATTTCACCATCTGAGCATATGATTTTTTTCTTAATGCATCCTCCACCAAATTTCCCTTACCCGTTGTGTACATTAAGTCAAAATAAAACATCTGTAGATAATCCATCCAACTCCTTTGACTAAATTTCAAATACCTTCCTGAGAGTGTTTCAAGCTCTTATGATCTGTATATATCGTGAGTTTCTCACCGAAGAGATAATGACACCACTCATTCAATGCATGTACCACTACTGCCAACTCCAAATCATGAGTTGGGTAGTTCTTCTCATGCACTCTCAACTTTTGTGAGCCATATCCAACCACATGATTACCTTGCATGAGAACGCACCCCAACCCTCATCCCGATGTATCGTAATACACCACGTACTCTTTTCCTGATTCTGAAAAAACCATGATTGGTGCTGATGTAAGAAGACCCTTTAGCTCTTCGAAACACTGCTAACACTGCTCATTCCACTGGAATGGGACATTATACCTTGTCAAAGATTTCATTGGCAATGTCAAATATGATAAATCACGAACAAAATGCCAATAATACCCAGATAGGCCAAGGCAAATCCTTATCTAAAACACATTCTTTGGCGGTTTCCATGAGACAGTAGCCTCTATCTTTTCTGGATCCATGGGAAACCCCTTTCAGAAATCACATGGCCAAGAAAACAAACTTCCAGTATCCAAAATTCACACTTTTACAACTTGGAATACAACTGATGATCCCTCAAGATCCCCATCATTGTCTCCAATTTCTACTCATGCTCCACCCTTTTCTTTGAATACACCAGAATATCGTCGACAAACACCACCAAAAATGAATCCAAATATCTCTGACATATCTAATTCATCAATGTCATAAACACCGCTGGCACATTCATTAGACCAAATGGAATAAAAACATATTCATAATGTCCATATATACTTCTGAAAGATTTTTTAGTAATATCCTCCTTCTTCAACCACAATTGATGATATCCCGACCTCAGATCAAATTTAGAGGACCACTGTGCTCCCCTCAACTAGTCGAACAAATCATCAATTTGTGGAAGTGGATATCTATTATTTATCGTAACATTGATTAAGTATATGATAATCAACACAGAGCCCCAATGTTCCATCCGCCTTTTTCACAAAAAACTCTGTCGCTGCCCACAGAGACGTGCTAGGCCGGATAAAATCTTTGTTTCCTAACTCTTCCAACTGGATTTTCAATTCGCACAATTCAGCTAGTTCCATCTGATAAGACGGAAGTGGGATAGGACTGGTCCCCAGAAGGATATCAATCGTAAACACTAGTTCTCTTACAGGAGGTAACCCAGATAATTCATCCGAAAAAACCTCCACGAACTGATCCACCACTGATGGAGGAACAGTCTGCTCAACACCCTCTAACCATTCCACTGACAAAACCTCCAAATGATACGATAACATACCCACTGCTGGTTCCAACAAACATGTTGCACCCTGCCTTTCATTCCTCTCTCCTCTAAAGAGATGGCTAACTCCGTCTTGTGTCGTAAAATCCACTTTTCACACATCACAGTTGACATGGGCCTGAAAATCCACCAGCCAATCCATTCATTGGATTACATCATAACTATCCATCTCAAGCATTGATAAATTCCACACTATCTCAACCTTTCCCACAACTATATAACATTATCTACATAAGAAGGCTCGACAGTCTCTTTGACTCAGAGGAGTTTGAAGTTTTAAAACTGAGGGCTTCATTTTTACCCTAAATCCCAGCAAATCATCCACGCGTGTAGCAATAAAAGAGTGTGAATAACCCGTATCAATCAACACTTACATCAAGTTAGAATTTAAAGAATAAAACCTCGCACTGTGGATGGTCCCGACTGATCATCCACCACAACCTGCTTAGCTCCAAACACATGTTTGCTTGCCACAATCTTCTCTTTATCATTCTGCTGAGGCGTCGTGGTATTCTGAGAATCACCATGACCCAGTTTACTATGATATCGAGGGGTATGCGGCTGCCCCCATCCCATCGAAGCATACGAAATCTGAGATTCCTGAGGAGTATCATGCACACACGTTCGTGGAGAATTCTGACAATAATGCTATATATGGACCATCTTCTTACAAGTATGACATTCTCAAGGTTTTTTCGTACAATCAAGCTTGATTTGGCCTATAGAACCACACTGAAAACATCTGATCTTGCTCTGGGGCTTCAGTGGAAGATTCACAGATCCTGCCATCGAATTATATGTTATATTCCCGCCATAGGAATAAGTGTCCCTCTTCCTCTTGAACCCAGCGTTTGAGTTCCCACTATTCGCCATGGGTACCACCGCGCTTCCCCCGCCCGGAGCTCCGAACTGATCATGCTCAGCCACCAAGGAACTATTCACCATCTCGGTGTAATCATCAATACAGAGCATCGCTATCTTTGAATAGATTTCTTAACTTAAGCCCGATTCAAATATACTTGCCTTCAAAGACCTGCTACCTGCCACCTTGAGTGAAAACTACTCTACGTTCATAAACTCAGCTGCATACTCCGTCACCGACTTCAGCTCTTGCTTCAAACTGAAGAAATTAGTTGTACACTGAATTGTAAACGTATGTGGGTAGAAAAATTACTCAAAGCCTTCCCACGTCATACCCTAGTATGTACCGGCTTTGACTACCAAATCCCACCACTGAAGGGAAAGATCTTTCAATATATACGTGGCCAACTTTACTTTTTTACTCTACCAGTGTTCCCAAGACTCAAAGATCTTGTTCATTCTATTCAACCATGCTTCTTCCCTCTCTAGATCTGAATCACCCCTGAAGATGGGTGGATTCTGAATTTCACACTGAACCACATGGCCCACATTCCCTGGTTCATCCACTCTATTTCCACCTTCCACAGCTTGGAAATCATGCACTATGCTTTGCACTAACTACCGGTTCACCTGAGGCTCAGCTGCTTCCACATTCTCAGCAGCCTCCTCTGGTTGGTCTCTATGATGCCTACCTGGTGCCATTTCTACCAACAGAAAACAAACAACCATGAGTCTCACTTCCTTAGACATCACGAAATCCCATTTCAAATCATATCACACAACACTATCTCAACAAGGCTTTCCACCAGTTCACATTTTTCAACATGATCCATGTTTCACCGTATTGAAAATCATACCATTTTCAAAATAGAAATTTATTCAAAATAAAATTTCACATATTCATATCAAATCATAAATAATTATACCCCATTTAAATATGCATCCTAGAGGGAAGTCATTTCTACCTTGCATGTCAAGCTCATCTCATTGGCTACACCAACGACAATGAGATATCCAACTCTTATAATTGTCTCCAATACACATATGTACACAACTCCCTGGTAACTTGAATTTCATCATAAAAGGTTTGTCTACGTCCTTTTATGCTATACATTCCATGTTTCGACATTCCTATGCCTTGTAAAAATCCCGACCTAAGAATGTACCACAACGAATGTCAACACCAAATCTGAGGATCAACTCCAATGTACCGAACAAACGTATACCACTTGTAATGCCCCGCCCCTACCTCATTGGATTGAGGAGGCGGTGAGGGTTACATGGACTTAAGCGACGTTACCATGGTGATAAAGGATGGAAATAAATGGTTAGGGCTCTGAGAACAATTGGGGAATAATTATCCTTTGAGATAAAACCATCCAACAACCACAACTAAATGGTGCATGTCCACAAAACCAACCACTTACATTACCATAGACAACCAGATAATCCATAATCTCAAATTCCAACACAACCCAATACAACATCAGAGTAAAATGCGGAAGACTCAACAAGAACACCACGAGCCATGACACCACCACAGCTCCACCCCAAGCCCTAAGCTCCAAGTTCCACCAAGACAACACAACGCACCTCTAAGGGATGTTGATGCCTTACCTTTGGCCAAAGCACGGTACAGAACATCTGCAAAGACACAAACGTGCCAAAGCTAGGGGTGAGTACTAATACTCAGTAGGATTTCCCCAAATTACATCCCAATACATGCCACTAGGGTAAAACCTGTAACACCCTGAGATTTTTTGAAAAATATTATTTTAATTTCATTAATGTCTTGTGTTGTATTCTACACCAAGATTACCTTGAGCTATACGCAACACCGTATTAGTTTTTAGTATACACAACACTATTCTTGGACCGTGTTACACACAATTTTGATAATAGTTATTCTACGCAAAATTAATTATATATATATATATATATTAAATGAATAAATGAAATATGGTTGGATTCTATTATACGACACAACGAAGGATTCTTTCACAACACGCAACCCTGACATGGCTTGCATTACATGCAATCATGACCATCCTCGATAGCGTGTGTTGTACGCAATACCGGATTTTAATAAACAATGATATATTATTATATTGTCATGAACTAGCTGTTATGAATAGTATTAACTAAATTTTGAATTTTATAACATTATTATTCATCTTACACATTTTCTTGAACATGGTATAAGAACAAAATAAATTTTTTTGGAAAAATAAATATTTTTCAAAAAATGCAGTTTTGCCGCCTTTTGATGGCGCACCCACTTTAAATCTAGTTTTTGACATGTTTATATGTTCAATTTGACAAAATAAAATTCTTATTTTGAATCAGGATGTAAAAATTTACATTAGATAATGTTTTGATATTTTTCCGATAACTTTCATATTTTATTGAATAGTAAAAACACACTATATTTTAATTAAAAACAACTTTTTTTATCATAATATATTATGTGGTTAAATTATAATATTGAATGGTTTTAAAGTATAAATAAAATATATATTTACCATTTAATATAATGTATGTCATTATCATTTATTTTACCTTGAATTCGTAGGTTAAATAAATTCAATCTTTTGCAATGTTTTAAACAAAAAACCCGTTTTGATTCGACAACGAGATTAATTTTAATTTAATTTCTGCAACTTATGTGTAATGAATTTAAAAAAATGGATTCCATATTTGGAATCAGGGGGTCCAAATTATGTTAATAGGCTACTTTTTATTTTTGGGAATTATGAATAGTAACTACGGTAAATTTTATTTACCATTGTTAAAGGTAAATCGGGTAATTAAGGGTAAATATAATATTATAAAATTACCCTAACACAAGAAAAAATTCTATTTTATGGATAAAAGTAAACCCATATCAACTAAGGGTTGGATTAGATTCATTTTATGGACTTTTGGCCATGAAAATAATTTAATTATTATTAAAACCAAAGAAAGTGACAACATGTCACTCTCTTAAATCTTATAAGTATAATAATTTTAACTTAGTGATAAACATCATAAAACTTCGAACATGAATAGTCTCCAGAAAGCTAACAACATTATCTACATCATGAGAATTTACTTAGAAATTTTTTGCATTAAATAATTATCATTAATTGTGACACAATAGTGATGCAGAAATTATTTATCTAGTGAAAAATCAAGAATATAGTTTTTATTAAACTAATAGTGACCATAAAAGGCACAAAACCCTGACAAAAAATTATTGGTCATGTAAATTGAAACAATAATCATCCAATGGTCGAATAATTTTCCATTTGGAGTCTTATACAAGAAATTATGACACTTATATTATTTTATTTTAAATGATACCAAAGTTGTCACCTTCATAATTTAATAAATATAACAATTTAAATATTGTTATTTTAAGATGATAAATTAGAGTAAAAGTATTATTTTGAAAGGTAATATATTTTTATTCATCATAGGATTTTATTTTAAATTTTTATGCGACAAATAAGTATATTAAATAATTATACAAAAATGATGTAGTAATTATTTTATTAAGAGATAAACCAAATAAATGGTTTTAAAAATAATAAAATAAATATTATATGAACTATTGAATGTGATCCACTAATTTTATAGAAACATATGACCTTTTATTAATATATTAAAGCTTTTAGTTCGAACATATCTTCTGTATATATTTTATTTAAATTCAAATAAATGAATAGTGTCAAAATTGACACTATTGTTATTTAACAAAAATAACATATTATAAAATTGTTTAAAAATCAAAAAAAATATTTACAAATTATAAATTTAAATTTATATGGTCTTTAATTTTATAAAGTAAACAATTATGGAAAATTCACAACAAATAAGTAATTATTTTTTATAATTTAAAATTTAGAATTTTATTACCACAAATAAACTTAAATAGATTAAATAACGATAAATCAAAATGATAAGGTTTAAAATAAGATCTGAACATGTCTAAATTTGATTGGTTGATGAGATTACAACCCTATCGCATCTAATCTTAGAATATGAGTCATTTTTCGAGGTTTTTAAGTGGGGTTAGATTTATTATAAATTAATATTTTTTAGAATTCCAAAGGTGCCCCTCTCCTCCCTTATAAAATGGCACCTCTTCCCTCTCTTCCTCACACAACAATGAGCCTTCAAGCTCGGACAAACCCTGCCAAATTATCTTCTCCACTTCCCTAGAAACATCCTAGAGGTTCTGGTCTTCCTCAAAGACCAATTTTAGTGCCCTAAGAGAAGGTCTCAAAGAGGCGCTTCAAAGAAGAGGTAATTTCCGTTACCGATTCTTTCAGCTTTATTTCTTCTTACACTTCTTATTATTAGTTTGTTTAATTATGAAGTAATAACATCAGTATCACTCATATACTGATATGTTATTATGAGTATGAAACAACCCTATTTCACCATCTATCCATCCTACGAAAAACGAAATCACCGCGCGTGTGTACGTACGGAATACCGTCTCCACGCCGTGGTGTAATCTGTTTTTCCACCAACACCTTACATGGATTGGTATTGTGGTGTAAAGAATAACTATACATAGTTATTATAACATCATAATGATTCTGATATATTTTATCATCCACTACAATTCAATTCAATAATTAAGTAAATGATATCATCGCTCGTGCGTACGTACGGACTACCGTCTCCACGAAGTGATGAGATTCATTCTCCATGTTAACCATTTAAGAATGATTATAAAGTATATATAAGAAATAATAATGAAATATATGACATTATAAAGCTACTGGATTTATGTGTGTATATATTTATGTCATCTACTTAATTCCATTCAACTCAATAAGGAAACGAAAACAACGTTCATGCGTACGTACGACCTACTGTCTCCATGAACGGTGTATTTATTTCCATTTACTAATATATTATATATATGTATATTCTGAATATATATTATATATAAATCATGTTTTATATTCTGTAATTATGTAATTATGATCTAAGCAATCATATGAATAATTACAAGTCAAAACACAGACGGCAAATGAAACAATTTTACCCAAAATGCTCTTTAACATAGAATTTATAAAAGAACGGGTAATATAAAGTCCTATGTGAACGATATATGATATCATAACGATGAGTATGATTCTGGAATAAGTCAATGACATTATTTAAATCATTATACAGGAGGTTCGGACACTTACGAAGCAAATCGGACCTAAGGTAAGGGAAATATCACAATCTCATTTTTATCCGAGATTGTTTATACTTTGAAATTTACTGGGGTGTATTTTATCATCCACATCCATGTTTCCTCAATATGTAATATTATTTCCATCCACCTACAATTGTTTAAATCCAATTATACCCTTCGGTGAGTTTTTAGTAAAAGATATGAAAGGAATCTTTTGTCGTTTTTCGTACGAGGTACTTTTCGACTTTTCCGACAAAAGTACGAGAAGAATGTTTTTTAACTTATACGGCACGAATGGATTTTTATGGTTTTATAAAGCCTTATTTTCATGAAGCTTCCTCCAAAAGATTTCATGACTATTTTCAATAAAATCTCTTTCTTTTAAAACTGCATGACTTTTTGTGAAAAGAAATTGATTTTGAAGAAGAAAGGATATTTTCCTCAAGAATTCATTTCAAGTGTTTTATCAAAATTCTTTTCCATCTAAGATAACATAGGGTTCTGTTTCTATCCCTATTATTACATTGATTTGGTTGTGTTGGGATGGAATTATTTTTTTGAATACCTTTATCTTATATGAATTATTTTATGATGTCACGATGTTTACGAATCCCATTTTTATTACATGGGTTATGCAATGATGTATGAATTATGATTTTGTGGCACATATAAGAATGGTATCATTATGATATGGGTGGGACCTATATCTCCCTCCAATGCATTGGGTAAAGATTTTATATCTCATGAGATAGACATGGCTGGAATGGTAGGTTATACCGGTTCAGTGAAAGAGGACTGAAACGAGGGTGACTCGGTTCAGAAAGGCACTTTGTCTACTAAGATAGTCTTGGAAATGAGTCTGGACTAATAAGATATGATTTTTTATGATTATTTGTTTATGCCACAAAGTTTCATGTTTTAAGTTATGATTATTGTGATTAAATTTCACTTCCATGAGTTATCCCAGGTTATGAAATTATGATCTCTTTTACAGGTTAAGATTTCCAAAAGTTATGTGATTATGTATATGATGTGATTGATATTTCTTTTGTTTACCCTTACTGAGCATTTGAGCTCACCCTTTTATGTTTTATTTTTCCCATGATGTAAAGAATGGTTTTAGGTATAAAAAAAAGAAGATCTTTATGGGAGATGTTGAAGATCTTTAACCAGGATTAGAAGATTAAATTCCGAGTTTCCAAAGACACTAAACTATTATGATCCTTGTGTGTGTCTTTTTGTTATGTACTAAGTATTCCACAAATGTAATGTAATTCCAATATAAGTCAAGCTTCGGTTCCCTACAGTTGGTATCAGAGGAAAGGTTTAGTCAACCTTTGGAAACTAGGACGCGAAAATGTTAGTGAGATCCCTAGTGAAATTTCTAAGGTATGTCTAGGGATGTCCCTAAGGATAAGTATACATATAGGATATAGTCCTATCACTAAGTTAACGATCGTAGAATTAAACCTAGGTTGTTAGATATTGAAGTTAATTCCACTTTATTATGTTGTTTTACATATCATGATTTTTGTCACTCACACTATTTTTTTGGTTTTAGAAAACGACTGGAAACAAGATGATTCACGATAATAGAGGATATGAGGGATAATGGAATGATATTCTTCATGAGAAACCAAATGAAATGGGATTTGAAAGTCCAAAAATCATTATTATGCCGAATCAGAAATCTCATAATATGATCAATAAACTCAAATTTGGTAAGTTTCCTGACTCAGCTAATAAGAGAAAGATGGAGTTTCATAATGATCATAGAGGAAAGAATGTTCAATTTCCCCTATGTAAATCATGTGGGAAGAGGCATCAAGGAGGATGTTTCAAAGGAAATGGAAGATGCTTTGGGTGTGGAAAAGAAGGACACAAAGCCAGTAAGTGAAATGGAAATGTTTCAGTTAACACCATGGATGAGGTTAATGGTATTTCTACGACATCAACAATGGTTAAATGTTTTAAATGTGGAATGTACGGGCATTATGCAAACCAATTCCCTAAGGGAATGTCTCATGAAGAGAATCGGTATGGTCGTATGGGTAGTATTCTTGTTGATGATGATGAAGAGACTAAAAATGATATGTGAGATGAACGAATTGTTGAAGCTCGGTCAATGGTTTAAGAAGGTAGTGGAATGATTACATGTTTATCAAGTGTAATGTTGTACTATAGAATAAAAATAAATATAAGGATTGTTACACTGTTGTCTTTCCTTAAGTTTTGAAAGTTTATGATGAATGGTATGAGTAACAATGAAAGGTTATTCAGATATTTTTTGGAAATTGGATGATATGCGCATAATGAAGTGATAAAGATAAAATGAAATGTTTGACAGTATTCATGAGCTCATGATTGATATAAGGACTAAGTGATATCATAGTTTGATTATATTGAATTTTGAGGATTTTGGTATGTGGAAAGTGTTAACTTTTAACTGCATTCATGTTTTCACTAAGGTTCAATGGGTATTCATTCTTCAAGAGAATACATGATTAAGGTATTCACATGTTTGTAATTTGACCAACAAGATATATCTTATGATATATGGGGGATAAATGATGGCATTCACGTGATTGTTCTGTGACATTTCAAGTAATCATTTTCATTATACTATGAGCTTGGACCGATGTATTTTAGATAAGCCTAAAGATTAAAATAGATTATGTTGGACATAAGTTAGGATAAAACATTTTTCGATATTATTGATGGGAGTTATAGTAATATAGCTTTAGAAAATGGACAACCTGCAGGACGAGTGGCAACCCATCGCGTCGGACAAGGCTGTGGGGAATCGAACCCACAACCGAAGTGCGACTGGCCTTTATCGCCTACCACTGACCTACAGGAAGTCCCTGGTTAGTAGAAACTAGTTTTATTTTATTAAGAGGTATGATATATGAAGTATAAGTACATTTTTGGAAGCATATACGATTAACCTCACAAAAGATAGACTTATGAATATTTGATAACTATTGCTAACCTTTTGTTTAAAACAGATGGAATGACCCATCATTCTATCACATGATCTTTTAACACTTCATTTCTTTAAGAGATGAAGTGGAAACTGTTCAAAGCAGAAAAAACAGTGAGATTGTACCAAAATCAAGTAATTATTTCTTCTAATTCAAAATTTTCAACTTTAGGGAAATGATATTGAAAACCAAAAATGTTTTCCTAGTGATCTTATATCCAATGAATCAGATGGTACCCTAGATCATCACAAATTTATGGCTTTGTGATTGTTGGCTTTTTCATAGCCATGTCCTCTACCACTCTCCATCAGAACATGATGGTTAGATTTCTCTTCCATGTCCATATTTTCACCTATGTTCTCCTATGTGGATACCTAGTGATTAGTTAACTTGGGTAACCATTACGTTTTATACTTTAGTTTTTAAAGATAAGTTTTGGTATTCCTTTTTATGATGTGGGTTTCTATCAAAGAACCTTTCAAATTGTAAACCATTTATAACCCCGACGAATTTCGAGGGTGAAATTCATTTTAAGGGGGGTATAATGTAACACCCCGAGATTTTATGGAAAATATTATTTTAATTTCATTAATGTCTTGTGTTTTATTCTACACCAAGATTACCTTGCGCTATACGCAACACCGTATTAGCTTGTAGTATACGCAACACTATTCTTGGACCGTGTTACACACAATTTTGATAATAGTTATTCTACGCAACATTGAGTATATATATATATATATATTAAATGTATAAATGAAATATGGTTGGATTCTGTTATACGAAACAACGAAGGATTCTTTCACAACACGCAACCCTAACTTGGCTTGCATTACACGCAATCACGACCTTCCTCGATAGCATGTGTTGTACGCAATACCGGGTTTTAATAAACAATGATATATTATTATATTATAATGAACTAGCCATTATGAATATTATTAAAATTTTTTTTATTTTATAACATTATTATTCATCTTACACATTTTCTTGAACATGGTATAAGAACGAAATAAATTTTTCGGGTAAAATAAGTATTTTCCAAAAAATTCAGTTTTGTCGCCTTTTAATGGTGCACCAACTTTAAATCTAGTTTTTGAAATGTTTATATGTTCAATTTGACAAAATAAAATTCTTCTTTTGAATCAGGATGTAAAAATTTACATTAGATAAAGTTTTGATATTATTCTGATAAGTTTCATATTTTAATGAATAGTCAAAACATGCTATATTTTAATTAAAAACAACTTTTTTTTATCATAATATCTTATGTGGTTAAATTATAATACTGAATGGTTTTAAAGTATAAATAAAATATATTTTTACCACTTAATATAATTTATGTCATTAACATTGATTTTACCTTGAATTCGTAGGTTAAATCAATTCAATCTTTTGCAATGTTTTAAACAAAAAACCTGTTTTTATTCGACAAGGGGATTAATTTTAATTTAATTTCTGAAACTTCTGTGTATTGAATTTTAAAAAATTGATTCCATATTTGGAATCTGTGGGTCCAAATTATGTTAATAGGCTACTTTTTATTTTTGGGAATTATGAACAGTAACTATGGTAAATTTTATTTACTATAGTTAAAGGTAAATCGGGTAATTAATGGTAAATATAATATTATAAACTTACCCTAACAGATGCCAAAATTCTATTTGATGGCTAATAGTAAACCCATATCAACTAAGGGTCGGATTAGATTCATTTTATGGACTTTTGACCATGAAAATAATTTAATTATTATTAAAACCAAAGAAAGTGACAACATGTCACTCTCTTAAATCTTATAAGTATAATAATTTTAACTTAGTGATAAACATCATAAAACAACGAACATGAATATTATCCAGAAAGCTAACAAAATTATCTACATCATGAGAATTTATTTAGAATTTTTTGGGATTAAATAATTATCATTAATTGTGTCACAATAGTGATGAAGAAATTATTTATCTAGTGAAAAATCAAGAATATAGTTTTTATTAATCTAATAGTGACCATAAAAGGCACAAAACCCTGACCAAAACTTATTGGTCATGTAAATTGAAACAAGAATCATCCAATGGTAGAATATTTGACTTTTTGGAGTCTAATACAAGCAATTATGACACTTATATTATTTGATTTTAAATGATTCCAAAGTTGTCACCTTCATAATTTAATAAATATAACAATTTAAATATTGTGATTTTAAGATGATAAATTCGAGTAAAATTATTATTATGAAAGATAATATATTTTTATTCATCATATGATTTTATTTTAAATTTTTATGCAACAAATAAGTATATTAAATAATTATATGAAAATGATATTGTAATTATTTTATTAAGAGATAAACCAAATAAATGGTTTTAAAAATAATAAAATAAATATTATATGAACTATTTAATGTGATCCACTAATTTTATAGATACATATGTCCTTTTATTAATATATTAAAGCTTTTAGTTTGAACTTATATTCTGTATATATTTTATTTAAATTCAAATAAATGAATAGTGTCAAAATTGACACTATTGTTATTTTACAAAAATAACATATTATAAAATTGTTTAAAAATCACAAAAATAATTAAAAATTATAAATTTAAATTTATATGGTCTATAATGTTATAAAGTAAACAATTATGTAAAATTCACAAAAAATATGTAATTATTTGTTATAATTTAAAATTTAGAATTTTATTACCACAAATAAACTTAAATAGATTAAATAAGGATAAATCAAAATGATAAGGTTTAAAATAAGACACAAACATGTATAAATTTTATTGTTTGATGCTATTACAACCCTATCTCACCTAATATTCGAATATGAGTCATTTTTGGAGTTTTTTAAGTGGGGTTAAATTTATTATAAATTAATATTTTTAAGAATTCAAAAGGTTCCCCTCTCCTCCCTTATAAAAGGGCGCCTCCTCTCTCTCTTCCTCACACAACTTTGTCCATCAAGCTCGGCCAACCCCTGCCAAATTCTCTTCTCCACTTACCTATAAAAATCCTAGAGGTTCTGGTCTTCCTCAAAGACCAATTTTAGTGCCCTAAGAGGAGGTCTCAAAGAGGCGCTTCAAAGAAGAGGTAATTTCCGTTACCGATTCATTAAACTTTCTTTCTTCTTCCACTTCTTCTTATTAGGTTGTTTCATTATGAAGTAATAACATAAGTATCAATCATATACTGATATGTTATTATAAGTATGAAACAACCCTATTTTACAGTCTATCCATCCTATGGAAAACGAAATCACCGCGCGTGCGTACGTACGGAATACCGTCTCCACGCCGAGGTGTAATCTGTTTTTCCACCAACACCTTACATGGATGGGTATTATGGTGTAAATAATGACTATACATAGTTATTATAACATCATAATGATTCTGATATATTGCATCATCCACTCCAATTCAATTCAATAATTAAGGAAATGATATCATCGCTCGTGCGTACGTACGGACTACCGTCTCCACGACGCGATGAGATTCATTCTCCATGTTAACCATTTAAGAATGATTATAAAGTATATATAAGCAATAATAATGAAATATATGACATTATAAAGATACTTGATTTATGTATGTATATATTTATGTCATCTACTTAATTCCATTCAACTCAATAAGGAAACGAAAACAGCGTTCATGCGTACGTACGGCCTACCGTCTCCATGAACGATGTTTTTCTTTCCATTTACTAATTTATTCTATATATGTGTATTCTGAATATATATTATATATAAATCATGTTTTATATTCTGTAATTAAGTAATTATGATCTAAGAAATCATATGAATAATTACAAGTCAAAACACGGACGACAAATGAAACAATTTTACCCAAAATGCTCTTTAACATAGATTTTACAAAAGAACTGGTAATATAAAGTCATAAGTGAACCATATATGAAATCATAACAATGAGTATGATTCTGGAATAAGTCAATGACATTATTTAAATAATTATACAGGAGGTTTGGAAACTTACAAAGCAAATCATACCTAAGGTAAGGGAAATATCACAATATCATTTTTATCCGAGATTGTTTATACTTTGAAATTTACTGGGGTGTATTTTATCCTCCACATCCATTTTTCCTCAATATGTAATATTATTTCCATCCACCTAAAATTTTTTAAATCCAATTATACCGTTCGGTGAGTTTTTAGTAAAATATATGAAAGGAATCTTTTGTCGTTTTTCGTATGACGTACTTTTTGACTTTTCCAACAAAAGTACGAGAAGAATGTTTTTTAACTTATACGGCACGAACAGATTTTTACGGTTTTATAAAGCCTTATTTTCATGATTCTTCCTCCAAAATATTTCATGACTATTTTCAATAAAATCACTTTCTTTTAAAATTTCATGACGTTTTGTGAAAAGAAATTGATTTTGAAGAAGAAAGGATATTTTCCTCGGGAATTCATTTCAAGTGTTTTATCAAAATTCTTTTCCATCTAAGATAACATAGAGTTCTGTTTCTATCCCTATTATTACATTGATTTGGTTATATTGGGATGGAATTATTTTTATGAATTACTTTATCATATATGAATTGTTTTATGATGTCACGATGTTTACGAATCCCATTTTTATTACATGGGTTATGCAATGATGTATGATTTATGATTTTGTGGAACACATAAGAATGGTATCATTATGAGATGGGTGGGACCTATATCTCCCTCCAATGCATTGGGTAAAGATTTTATATCTCATAAGATAGACATGGCTGGAATGGTAGGTTATACCGGCTCAGTGAAACAGGACTGAAACGAGGGTGACTCGGTTCAGAAAGGGACTTTGTCCACTAAGATAGTCTTGGCAATGAGTCTTGACTAATAAGATATGATTCTTTATGATTATGTGTGTATGCCACAATGTTTTATGTCTTATGTTATGATTATTGTGATTACATTTCACTACCATGAGTTATCCAAGGTTATGAAATTATGATCTCTTTTACTAGTTAAGATTTCCAAAAGTTATGTGCTTATGTATATGATGTGATTGATATTTCTTTTGTTTACCTTTACTGAGCATTTGAGCTCACCCTTTTATGTTTTCTTTTCCCCAGGATATAAAGAAAGGTTTTAGGTATAAAAAATGAAGAACTTTATGTGAGATGTTGAAGATCTTTCACCAGGATTAGAAGATTATATTCCTAGTTTCCAAAGACACTTAACTATTACGATCCTTGTGTGTGTGTTTTTTTATGTACTAAATATTCCTCCAATGTAATGTAATGTCAATATATGTCAAGCTTCGGGTCTCTAAAAAACCTTTAGCACATTTATATAAAACAATTTAAATAAAATAATCACAATTGTAACCATTACCATAATCCAACCACACCCTTACCAAGCGATTCCACCCAAACAAAACCACCAAGGGAAAGCCAATGTACCATGAAATAAGCCATTCTCTTACTCCCATATTATAAAAATAATTCCATATTGCAAGACAATGCACAACAACAACCAAAAGAACCGAACAGTGGCTCTTCCGTCCAACCCATTCACCCATTCATAATTAGTGGCACTTCTCGTCCCCTTATACTTTGATGGTGGCCCTTCCATCCACTATCCATAACCTTTATTATACTGGTACTTCCCGCCCAAATCCACACAATATTTAAAACAATCCAAACCAAGATCACAACATCATGCAATCAACCAATTCCCTATCATATCAGTCCCATTCAATAAATCAACCATTTATTGAAAAATCATTTTCCATTCCAAATCTCCATTTCAATAAAACGACCTATTTATTGAAACCCATTTTTTTCATCAAACATTTTCCCAAATAAATCTCATTAATCCCACTTTAAAATCTCCATTTTAAAATGCACAATAAAATCATTTCACCATGAAAACCCCTTTTCCCCCCAAACCCCCAAATGGATTTCCAACCAAAATCACACATCACAGCACAAATAATTTCCACCACAATGAATTAATTGTAACATGTAACTATTATTTAAACCCATGTAGAGTCAGGAGAGAAGCCACCTAACTTTAGGGTTCCTAGGAAATCAACCCACAAACAACTACGCCTCAAATCTGGAAAACGTATCATCAACACCTCTTTAGACCACTTTACCTAACATCCGCAAGACTTAATATTTATATCCAAGTAATCCCCAACCATATATCAACACACAACAAGTATAGATCTAGAAAACCATGAAAGAGATAGAAGTGTATCTAGAGGAAAACACCAGAGAAGCAAGGGGAGAGACTTACCCGGAAAAAACCACCTTCAAACCCCTTAGAATCGCTTCCAAAATGAGTGGGAGAGCACCCCTAACCCCTGAGAACCCAAAATCCTGAGTGAAGATCGAGTGGGAGGAAGAGAGGAGTGAAATGAGTCAATCCCAAGTTAGATTTGAACTTATACCCCTAACATTAAGTGGCCACACGGTTAGCCCGCACGGTTTGGTAAGCTGTACGCTAACCGTGTGCACACCACTTCCTCGAGTGCCAGAGTCCGCACGATTTCCTCGCACAGTTTTCCAAACCGTGCGAAGGTCGGGTGAAGCCTACTGTCTCCCCATGCATGGTTTCCTAGAGCATATGCATAGTTTACACTAACCGTGCTCAAACCGTGCACCCCTTTAAAAGCCTTCAAACTCATCCAAAACCATTCCCAACTCTCCCAACAACTTCCTAACTAATTCCATGAACTTTAGATACATAAAAATGCATAAACAAAGGCCACATAACTAAAACCGGGGGTGCTAAAATTTACCCTTAACCACGGTAATAAAAATTATTAATAATGTATCTATTCAAAACGACCTATAACAAAATGGAACTATTTAAATAATCTAAAACTTATTATTCCAAATATAAAATCATTTTTTCCATTTTTAAAACATATAATTGGAAGCAATTAAATTAAAATTATCCTAGTTGATGGAATATGAAAACTAGGTTTTAATGTAAAATGTTCAAAAGATCACATAGGTTTTATATCAAATTTCAATTTAAATTTTGATTCCATTTACTACATTGGATTAAATTTTAAAAAATAACCTAATTATAATTTCAACCAATTAAAATTATAATCTAACAATATAAATTAATTTGATGGAAAAAATTGAATTAAAATGGAGTATTTTTAACTATTCGTTAAAATATGAAATTTATCGAAAAATACCATAATTTCAACCAAATAACATTTTGATGTCACAAATCCAAAAATAAACAATCTTATGTCATATATAACTTATAAAAGAGTTGAAATCTAAATACAAATTGGTTTAACATTTAAAATTTTGTAATATTATTATTTTTTAAAATAATGTTTTGCAGCATAAAACTAGATTTATCTTATATGTTGTTGAACATAATTTCAATTTTAATTGCTATATAATTAATAAATTAAAATGAATTGTTTTATAATTACCTAGGATAGTACACTAGTAGTATGAATTTTTTTAATTTCATTTCAATATAATGTGTATTATATTTTTTATATTGTTTCTTTATATATTATTTAGAAATGATTTTGATAAAAATTGGTTTTTCATATAATAAAACAAAATATCTGTTTTTCTTTATTGTTAATATTTCATTAAGAAATTAAATTATGATTAATTAATTAATTTTAGAAGTTATTTATATTTTATTAAAATAAAAATATTATATATTTGAAATATCATTTATATTATAATTTAATTTTAATGATGTAAAATGTAATTGTTGTAAGTGTTCAAAAACTGTTAATGGCCCTAACAAAAAACTGACAATAATTATATGCTCTTATTTTAAATGTTAAATTCCACATTTTTTGTAAATTATTTGTATAAAACAAATATAATTTTGGGGAAATAGAACAATGAAATTATTTAAAAGTGAATTATTCTTATTTTCTTAAGACAATCAAAATTTGGGGTAAAAATTAAATACAATATAAATATTAGATGTGGATTATGAAACTATAATGACCTAAAAATGATGTAAAAATAATTTAATAGGAATAAATAATGATATATTTGTCTCCCTAATAAAATAATATGTTTCTCTGGTAATTTTATAAATTTTATTAAAAATCATTGAATCCTAAAAAAAAATTGGTTTCAAAATAATCTATTTTGAAAAATGAGTCAGTTCAAAGTCACCAATGGAAATATATTAATGATTTCATTCCTTTAGATTATAAAATAATTAAAATCAAAACTTTTTGGAATAAAACATGGTAAGAAACCATGTGGTGGTTGTAGCAGGGTGTAATCAGTTTCTTTTGAAAATATGGATCGTGTTCTAACATTAATAGGAACTCATTAAATCTGTATGATGGATAAAAATAGTATCAAACAATCACATACAAATAGATCACAAATCACATTTACTTGGTTCACCACTAAAGGATAAATCCAAGGAGAATACACCAATAGAGTGTTTGTCATATCAAAATCCTATATTCATCACTAGCTATGGAATACAGAGGTTCCTTCACTATCACTACATGCCATGATCACTACCATTACATGATTTCAAGGATAACACATTGAATCTCCCACAACACCACTTTCGACTCCCAATAAATCACTACCTTGGGATAAATCTTACATAATTTATTGACATGAATGTGTCGTTAATAGATTTTCATTGAAGTATTTTTCTTTTTCTATTAAGAGAATCTTCTTCCAACGATTCCCTGAGTTGATGCACAATAAAAACTATGTCTACTAAAATTTGACATTCAAAACATCTTGTTTGCAATGATTCTTTACGATGCTTAGTACTTTGAAAAGTTCCATCACCTTTATAGAACAACCTACCTTCACATAGAAAACATCCATTGCAGATCAACTTTCCTTACCAAATCTCAATGAGCCAATATGGATCATCCATATTTGTGAAGTACTCAATACAAAGAATCATTGACTTCCATCAATAATATAATAGTATTTTCAAGAATCACAAGCTCTCAATGAATCCTAGTTTTGAATTTTACCCCTTGATTCATGATATTAGAGTGATTCTAGATTTTCTCTGAAAATAATAATTACAGCGGAAGTGGGAAGCCTCTTATTTATAATCACGACTGATTGAAAATCTCCACCACGTCCATCGGGTTTTACATATCAGCCAAAAATGACAATTCAACACTCCTCCATTAGCAAATCTCCATTGAAATTATCTATTCCTAAATCTCATTATAACTACATAGATTTTGGTAAATACCCTTCACACGTCGATAAATCTCCAAATCTGCTAATTTCAAGGTAACACCATCTCAAATCGTAATGCATAATATCATCAAAATCCTTGATCTTGTCTTTTTCAAATCCATGCCTTTACAGTATTTATGGAAAGTTGAATCACACAATCACACAATGTCACAATTCTATAATTCTTCATTATATGAACCATGAATCCCATCTATTCAATACTCATTCAATTTCCATATTTTCATATGTCCTTTTAGAAAAACCATTTTTCTCAATGCTTTCCAGTCATTAAAATTTGGTCCCCAAAAATGTGGCAAACATTTGGAAACAACACCTCCTTAAATAATTCTTATGGCCAGAACTGTATGATACCATTATTTCCAATAATCCTAATAATCCTTGAGAGGAATTAAATGAAACAAAAACCATGCTCTATTTCAAGTAATAATCATCGTTGTTCCAACATTGGTTAGTTGTTTTGAATACTTTATCATATAGAGTCCAAAACCATTATGTGGGATATAAAAAAGAACTAATATCATTTTTCCTATAAAACACACCCAATTTCACATTCAACTTCACTAAATAACAATTGATAACATACTTAATCTACCTAACCCTTTATATAGTCCTATCTTGGTTCCCCCATGAAATCATGATTCTCTTATCAATCATTAGGTACCAATATCTGAGCGTAATGTACATCTCTCTCTTCTTTTCCATTAAATAAGCTTCCTCATATTTAACTATTCAGATATTAGTTGGTTATACTGTAATTCCTTTAAATATTTCTCTCTATTGCCCAATTTATTTCTTATAAATATATATAATTTATCACATCTCACAATATATTTTACCTATTCCATTACTCTATCGAAATTTATCACTGGATTTACAACTCTTTTTTTTCAATTGATGATACTTGTTTTTTTTATGCCACTAAAATGTTACTTGGTTATGTTTTCATGACTTTATTATGATATATAATTTATTAAATTTATTTCCTCATATTGTGAGATCATTTACTACCTATCATTAGGTAATTTACCTAAGATAATACTATGTAAAATTTGGAAAGGGATCATCTCCTTCCCCAATTTAATCATGTATATTATTTATTTTATATCATTTGATTACCAATTCATATTTAAGGGATATCATCTTCCATTTTCATCTTACTTCCATTATGATTTCAATGTGATGAGTAAACCCTTTCACACTCTTTAATCTGTCCCATTATTAATTATTAACAGTTGTTGTATTTCCAATATTAGCTTTATTTTTTCTATGAAATGTTTTTATTGAAGAATCTTCATTGTCCTATAACAATTAATTCCCTATTGTTCATATGGGATAATTTCTTTACATATCCATTACGATTTAATTTTTGATTCAAAGGGATGATGGAACCCTATCTCCTTCAATTAACAATTTTATGATTATTTATGTACAGTTATTATGCTACAAAAATGTCACTTTGACTTTCCATGCTGATCTTATATTGGGTGTATTTTCATACCCCTTTCCAATCATGTGTACATACATAGTTTTCAATATACATCATTTATTTGGGAGTTTTATATATTTAACCCACATTCCATTATCATGGGATTATGTTTAATAAAAAATGATTATATGTATAATTATCCATGTAGAACCATTATGTATATATTTTTTATGAATGAGACTGGTTTAGCCAAAATTATATAGTGATTTAATGAATTGGGTAATTTATTAGTCTCAAGAGATTTCATGAATAGGATTTTGGAGTGCAACATATTAATTATGGGAAAGTTTCCACCAGGTTATTATTTCCTGGTGGTTATTCTTGAGTTATGTTTATGATGTCAGGTTTAAATTTGTTTATATGTTTCCCATGATTCTATTAAAATACCAACATATATCATGACTTATTGTTCATGTTTAGGATTCTCACCCATTTAATGTTCCAATGAAATTTGTATTCTCTATAATGTGATACATTATAAATGTTTTTCTTTTATTATTACCAAACATTTATTTATAGGTCACTCCATTATTTTGTATTCACCCAGGTTATCCTATAAGATTTTAAGAATGACTGAATATTATGAGAATTCTATGAGGGTTTTAAATAATGTTCATGTTCCATATGTTTTTTTATTGTGATATAATTTACCTAATAAATGAAAGAAACTAGAATTATTGATATTTTGGATTATATAATTTATATTATTTTGAATTATTATTATTTAAGGATCAATGAAAACAAGGGTGGAAATAATTTGTATTAGATAGCTGTCATGTTATTTAGGACTTGGATTAGAACACTAAATCAAAATACATAAATATAACACTACGTATTGAAATAAAATACCTATATTTTCTTAAAGTATAGAGATAGTTGTTTCAAAAAAATTATCCATGTGTCGATACTAGATGTGGATGTGGCTCTAGGAAAAATGAAGCTAAGGGTTAAGACCCCAAAAATACAGTATAAATCTACACTATATTAAGAATTGGTGCACAATAATGGGCCTTGTTATAAAGAAGGTGTGAATCTATCATGTAATATTAATCAGTAAATTTATTTGATTATTATGAACAATTATTAAGGGTATAAAAATACATATATAATTCTATATGTTATAAAATAGTTCGTCATAAACATAGCCTTAAACACATGGATGAGAATATCAATAATGGGAGGACCACAACTATGTAAATTTTTGAACTACAATGATCAATGTTTTTAAGTATTGGTACACGATAATTAAGTTAAATAATTATAATATCAATGAAATTTTGGTGAAATCACTATGAAACATCTATGGATTTTCTAAAAAATTATATAACCATTCGAACCATATTTAGAATAGTAAAAACTAACATAAAGGTGTGATTTTTTGATAAGGTAATTTTGATGAATAAAATGATTTCCTGATTGATATCCCTTAATATGTGTTTAATTTTAACATATATCTAATATTGTATTGAATTATATGTCTAGTTATAATATTCCTTATAAAAATAATATATAATACTTTTGAATATTAATGTGATAGAATTTAATCATGATTAAGGTTAATTTAGGAAGCATATCACATGATTAATTATTTTTGATTTTTAGGCGAGTAATGATATTTTCATTATCTTTTAATGGGTTTATATATATATAAATTAGTGATCATTTAAATTATTATTTTATTATAATTATATTATGTTTTCAAAGGTATTGGCTGACAAAAACATTGAGGTAAAACAACTCTTTAATGATGAGGTTGTAATGACCCCAACACCAAAATCATATAGACATTGCCTAACATTATGAAATAGGAATTGTAACGAGGAATAACATCCAAACATAGAGATCATTATATCAATTTCAGATATCCTTATTCATACATTTTACCCACTTTACATTGTGAATGTAAAATATATCATAATATATAAAAAAAGATAATAAGATGCATTTTGAAAATTAATTCAATTATATCATCATCATAATCTGGGGAAACGAAACAAAAAAAAGGGTGAGAAAAAAGTTTCATTAGTGGTTATGAACAGTGAAAACTATGATGAATAAATAATCATAATCAACATTAAAATGGTGATAACTAAACACACATTCCATATAAATATCTACAAAATACATAATCAATATTAAAAGATAAATAACTATAAACATAGTCCATTTAATCAATAAATGAGAATGGAATGACTCAAAAGATAATTTCTTAAACAAAATATAATGGATAATAATAATAAAAAATTTATCAAATATGGTAATTATTAATTTTTGGGTTCCATTATCCATAAGAATATGAATAATTTACCATCAAGACCTTTCACATGATGGTTTAAAAAATATGGGGTAAAAACCCATATTATTCGGCCAACAGATTTATCTCATGAGACAATTGATGCATCGAGTGGATTATATTAATCGGTACCCAAGAAGACTTATAAAATTTCAATGATTTCCATGTATTTTAAAAATTTTATTTAACTCATTTGAAATATACCTTATCAAAATATCTATATTATGTAATGATACGTAATTTTCAATATTTTCCCACCTAATCAACTAATTATCAAAGTAAACATTGTATTAATTTTTTTTAACAAAATAATTATATAAATTTCCCAATAATATGAATATAGAAATGGAATTAAATTTTCAAATTAATTTTTTTACAATAAAGTTATTGTTTAATGAGAATGTTTACAATCATAAAATAAATTGATATATAATTAGAAAATTTGCCTCTATGAAATTTTCAACTCATTTATCCTTAGATTAAATAATTTAAATTGAAAAATTAAATTCCATGAATAATGAATTATTCATAATATTAAATATAAATTGGGTAGTATATACATCAAAAAAACGAGAATTATAGAATAATAACAAATCAGTATCAATTCACTGTAAATTGAGATAAAATCATATAACATTCATCCTTTTTGTTCAATATTCTATAACCTCTTATATAGTTTCTTACGATCATGGATATGGTAGACCATATATACGTATTAATAGTTTTGTACAATTTTCAATGATAATTATGGAAATAAGGTATGTAATATTTTACCTTACAATAATTATATTAATATTATTAATTCCATGTTATATACATACATAGATCACTCATGTGTACTGATGATGAAAAGATATTCACACTGCTTCCTAAAGGTGGTACTCTACACGTATATGAATGACGTTATCTTTTTTACATTAAGTGAAAAAGTGTGAAAATAACATGATATATTCATTATAAAAAAGTGATAAATATTTCATTAATTTCGTAATTATGTCATTTATTTCACATATAATATATTTTTTATTTATCAATTTCTTTGAGAAATGTTAGTGAATGATGAATCACATCGCTTCAGGTGGAGGTAGCTCGACATACACAGGAGATACATTATCATATCTCCTATGAATGGGTAGGGAAAAATATATATTTTATATAGTGAATCAAGAGTTATAATTATGTTATATATAAAAAGTATATAATTTATATTTTTCATTATACCCATCCTTTATAGTTGTCAATGCGAAAACAAATATATCATTTTGTGAGGTGGTTTTTTTTTACACATGAATGATGATTTTATAACCCATATGATGGAGGTGTTTGATCGTGTTATATGAAAATATTCACAACATGGGGGTGAGTTGTTTCATTAAAAACATATCAACTAATCTTGATGATAATCAATTGTATCCTCTAATCCTTATCATATTTTTTATGCAGTGGAAATAAACAGATATCGGGATGAAATGATTTATAGTCGTTCAGGGCACAATGATCCCCTAGTCCACTCCACCAATGATCTTATCTCCATAATTTATGATTTTCACAAGTCAGTACCCTTTTCACAAGACTATCCATAACTTTGTGTAGGTAATTGGATCCTTTACCATTTAAGGATAAAACATAGACTTATATTACAAAACACAGAACTGGTCAAATAGCTTAATTTGAGAATCTGGTACTCAAACTAAAAGAGTATTTGAAAATTACATTCTATTTGATCTTTAAAGGTGTAGCTGTACAAAAACAAATAGTAAATGTATCATCATCTTTAGAATGTTTTTTTAGATAACAGAAGTTCTGAATAGGTCTGGTAAAAAAATATCATGAAATAAATTCACCAATAAATTAGCAGTGAGATTCAACACACATATCCAATGTAGAATTAGTAAATATTCAATGTTTATTTCTTTGACATAAAATAGTATCTCATTGTTCTATATCGTAGCATATCTGTAAAATATCTATTTTAAGAATCAACATCTCTATTTTTGTAAAACTCTAATATCTCCAAATTTGTATCATTTAATCCTTCAGAATAAAAGAGATATATTTTCACCCATGTATACTACAAAAATTAAGATAGAATTAATATATAGAATAATGAAAATAGATTTTATTCATAAATTCAGATATATAAATTTCACCTGATAGATCACAATATTCAAATGTTTTAACTACAAAGTAGATGTTACATCCCTTAACAATCGTCATAAAATAATCCTCATAAATATATATTTTCAATTAAAAATAAACAACAATAAATCAGTTAATGTTATTCTATAAAACTGATCATTGAATATGGACAGGAATTACCATGATATATCACAAAATATCGTTGCACAATAATGTCGTAATTTCAAATCTATGACTCCTCAAGAATTCAAACGTAGGGTTCCAAACATATGGTTGCTTACAAATGTAATCATAATGATTCATACTTTTTTCTTCTCCATAAAAATATATGGTATATAATCCATAATTTTATTTTCTTTAGAATGTATGTTTCATGATTGAAACATCTTGATAAAACATGGGGTTCATTACAAAATTTGGGTTGATGATCAATTCTTTTGTAATGGAAACGTATGGTTCCATACTTAAGTAAGGTTTTTCATCCATACTTTTCTTATATAAAAAATGTAATGATCGATCCAAACATAAGTTTCTTTTAGTATTATATTTTTTACATACTTTAGATTAACCATACTTTTTCAATCACCCATAAAATAAATGTGGGATTTAATCCTTATGCAACACTCTCTTAGGTACGGTATGTACAATGTTTCCAGAACACACTAAATATCATTCCCAAAACATTGAAAAGTATTTCACGCGAATCATATGCCTTAATATTATTACAATATTAGGAATATAAAGAATATTAATTTCCAGAAATATACATATTATAAAATATATTATAATAAAAAATAAGGGTTTTTGTGATTATTAAAATCATTTAAAAAATAAAAATTATGTTTGAAACAATACATTCTCAACATTGTCCCCCTTTTTAGGATCACAAACTCCCTAAAAATTATTTACATGAAATGTATAATTTAATAAGGATAAAAACAATAGTTAACTGTTACTTCCAAAATGACTCTCTCCAAAACAATTCTCTTCCCTCAATGGTTTACTAAAAAAACAAATTAATGTTCCTTTATAAAAAAATATTTTAAAAATGTTTTGTTTATCGAAATTAATCCCCATATTCATGGACATGAAAAACAATTATAGATAAAGGATGATTAAAAAATTTATTTTTTACTGAACATCTATGAAAATTTTATGTGAAATTGTTTATCTATAAAGAAATCCTGATTTTTTTGAGGCAATCTAACATACACATAAACAGAAGAAAAAACACATAAAATATGGTTAACATGAAATTTAATTAATAATAATATTTCCATGAACTTGAAAGAATATGAATCATGGTTTTTGGGATAGGTGTTTGAAAAATTGCATTTTAGTGACTTTGAATAACATCTTTCAAATCTGCAAAGTGTAACTTTAATCGCTTCATTACACCATCTAAAAAATGAATGATCAAATACATTCCTTCCTGGATCAAATTAATATCATCAATGAGGTTAACCATCAAACACTAACAAAGCCTTTCTTCCTTCTTCATTAAAATATTTATATTCATAGTAAATTTACACAGTAATTGTCTAATACTCGGTTCACCTAAGGTAAGATGAACAACAAGGAATTGTTTATCTTCCAACAAGATAGTTAAAGGAGCATTATTATGCTCTAAATCAGGTAACATGTCATTCATATTGGTAATTACTGATGTAATGTAATGGTATATCCCAATAAAATCAAGTGAAGTACCTGATGTACTTGCATGACTTCCTATAACAGTTGAAATTTTTTTCTCCATAAATGTTTTCAAATCATCCAAATCAGATATCAACAAAACCTCAGATTTAAACTATGAAACCTCTGCCAGAAATTATTTATTAAAACATAAACTTTTTAAAAAACATAAGTTTCATTCAGATTTTGAAAACTGTGTTTCTATTTACCAAAATATCTTCATAAATCTGCATTTAATTCTTCAGCTCTATTAAATATTCTGACATGTTCTTTAACATGATCAGACATAGAATCAGAGGAGCCCAAGACTTGATTCAAAACTAGATCTACTAAAATCTATGGGATTGATTGAGAATCATATTTTTCATCATAATTATATTCTTTTGGTTGATGAACCGATTTATCTCTGTAATTCTCAACTGATAAACATTCATTTAGAACTTATGTATGGATTTCTGAGAAATTTTCGTGAACTGGTGAGTCTTCATTCTCTACATATAAAGGATATTGTTAATACTGAGCAATTTCTTGTCAGATTTCTTCTTAAATATTATGTAAATATTCAATCTGATCAACAAATTAATCGATAAATTTTAGTTTTTTATAATTTTAACCAAAGGTACCATCTCAGTTCTTGTCTTTTCCTCATTAGGAGGAAATATTTCTACTTCTACTCATGTAGCAGCTTCCTCTTGATGTTTATCTTGAATTGATTCTCTCACAAAGTTATATCTTAAAATTTATCTGGTTTCAACAAATGTCTCTACAGTATGTTCCTATCCAACAATTATCTTCTTTGATCAATGAAGTCTTACTTGACATTCTTCATCAGCAGGATAATCTTATATTTCAAATCATAGTTTTCTTTCAGTAATTGTATCTTCCCCGATTCTAGATTCAGCCATACCTTCTTCAAATTTTTCATGTCTCTCTACCTTATAAGATTTTTGATCCTCATCAGCACCAATAGGTAGGATATTACCTTTCTTAGTGCTCTATAAAAATATTAGCTTTCTCAATGTTCCAGCACTCAGGACATTACTATGATGGAATTATACTCTTGCATCAATCAACCTCGCCATGTCTTTCTAATACAAAAGCTCTGATATAATCCTTACATACGGAAAATTTCTCATCCTAGCCTCAGGTTGATAGAATTAAATCAAATATCTATTCATTTAGCGTGGAAAATTCGGATCTATATCACATAAAAACAAAAACATAATATTCAAATCTGGAAACAATATTTTCCCTATTTTTGACATCCTTAAGAATATCCCAATCTGAATAAATGTAACCAAAAATTTCTTATCTTATTCTATGTAATTGACTAAATTTTAAAAATGATAGTAGAACAAAAAATAAACGAAATTACATGTTTAAATTTATGATTTCTATTCCAGACAATCTTTTTATAAAAATGAAAAACTCCCTTGGCAGTGCAGTTTAGGATTCTTGGAATTTTAATAGAATAGATCGATAACTCTCTGTCTTCGATACCCACAAAAATTAAATCTTTCGTATCTACCAAAATAAATTTAACAAATTGAAATAAACTACTCAAATCAACTTCATACATAATTTTTGTGTAATCATCACTGAACGTCATTTCTATACCATAAATGTATAATGCTTTCATTAGAATCAAATTCATCTAATAAAACCATTATAGATCAATGAATTTTCCCTAATGGATTTTCATCCTATTGAATGTTGATTCTTTGAATAACTATGATATTCTTATTAAATTCTATTTGTTACTTCCATTTTTGTCAAAACCATATCAATATTTGAGATTCAATGGTTTTGTAAGTGTGAGAAAAAGAATAATAAATAGGTTAAGGGTTTCAACAGTTAAAAAGGATTTGAGGAAATGATCGTATTTGGAATTCGAAATATATTTTGATAGACCCTTGATTTCCGTGTCATTACATTCATAATAACCATTATAGAATTTAAAATTAAATTATACTACATGAAGTGTATTTAAAATAGATTAAATGAAAAAAATTAAATTTGTAATATGTTTAAAAAATGAGTATCTAAATAATTTTAAATAATAAAAATTAAAAATAATATGATCAAATTTAATTAATATTAAAATTTAATAAAATTTATCTAAAAATAAATAAAAATGTTGTTGAGCTCTCTGTGTGATAGTTATTTTAATAATCACAATTCATTGTTTTATATTCGTCAATTTAGTCATTTATAAAAAATTTTCTGAAATTTTTTATATATGTCTAATCATGTCTACATATTATTATCTATCATTATTTATGGTCTACTATTGACCTGGAAGTATTCTAGTTTATACAGACACTTTTTTCGATTTTTTTATTTTTGACTCACCATTAGTTATATTTTTTGACTCACTGTTATTAATATTTTTGACTCACCGTCAGTTATTTTCTTAAGACACCGATTGTTAAAGGAATGATGCACCGATGGCAATGGTCGCACCGATGACAATAGTCACACCGATGACAACAGTCGCACCGATGACAATGGTCGCACCGAGGACAACAGTTGCAGTGATGACAACGGTCGCAACGATGAAAATGGTCACACCGATGAGAACGGTCTCACCGACGACAACGGTCGCACCAATGACAATGATCACACTGATGTCAACGGTTGCACCGATTAGAACGGTCGAGCCGATGCTGATAAAATGTTCTACCGAAATTGATACTGATGAAATGGCATACCGAAACTAATGCTGATCACATGATCTAACAAAATCAATTCTGATCACATGAACTACCGATAATGATGCTGATCAAATGTTCTTCCGAAATTGATGCTAATTAACTGACCTACTGAAACTGATGCAGATCACATGATCAACCAAAATTGATGCTGATCACATCACCTACCGATATTGATACTGATCAAATGATCTAGAGAAGCTGATGCGGAACAAATGATCTACCGCAACCAATGCTTATCACATGACATACCAATACCGATGCAAATTCAGATGACCTACCAATCTCATGACTCACTGATAGTCATCAAATTTGTTTGCATTTATATTAACTATTATTTAATTCCAATGGTCATATTTTATTAATTTAATGTGCCTGCTGTTAATTAATTTTGGTTGTCAGATATCAGGGAACCCTACCTAGTACCTGTCAAAAAGAAATCATTCTTTTTTCCAGATCTCACGGAATAAAAAGGATGATCAATCTGTAGTGAAATAAAGATAACGAGATTACATAAAAAAGAGACACAGACATAAACACATAATAAGATGAGGGTGTATGTGTATATGAAGCACCACGAAACAAAAAGAAGAACTCGAAGAACACATGTTAAAACCAGATAGCTTCAAGAAGATCATTCACCTAGAACAAACACAAAAACCAAGTTGTTGTGCCTACTGAATATCATATGCACAACGCTGAATAACTGTAGCTGGGATGATCAATGACACTCTTTTTTGTGTCATCCTCACCAGAACGGACTCAAATAACATCCACAACTTCCAAATGATTCCAGATAACATCTGCAATCACTAGAAAATTTTAAACTCATTATACATTTATTTTCACTGTAGTGAACATTATATTAACTTCTGAGCAGTGTGTGTGAATCTGTCTATTTAGAGATACACTGACTCCTGGGCTGAACTGGAGAAAAAAAAATCCTCACTCAAACCATCTGAATCAATTTTTATCCCACTGTGAATTGTGGAAGAGGTAAAGTGTGACCTAGACAGCCTGTATGTTGTTGTTTTGTTCTCCCACGTAGAAATGTGATAGAGGTATGAGGACCTGAATAGTGTGTGTACTGAAGTAAAACCCTCATTCTAGGGTGTGGATCATAGTTTATACAAATTGTTTGAGAGGACTAAGTCTCAGCTTGAGACTGAACCTCTTTCTTTAAACTATTGTTATTTTTATCTTTGTTAAAACTACTTTGAATATTCTGCTGCTACGTACTTTAAATATAAATATGTTTTTGAGTAACTCTGATAGATAAACTAGAAATGTTTTGTACTCATTGTGAATCAGTAAGTTAGTTTCAAAAGATAACATATTCTCTTGATTAAATTAACTGAGAAGTAATCATTCATGGAGAAACTAATTGACCATTTACAATCTTTTCAAATTTACTACAGTTTAACTTGTTTTATGTATTAGGGGATTTTTGACACAAATATGTTAAACATGAATTTTAATTGAAAATCAATTTACTCCCCCTCCTGAGTATCCACTCCGACCAACATTTGGAATTAGAGGTTTGTTATTAATAAAGGAATTAAAAATACTCTATTTTTCAACTATGATTTTAGTTGTATCTTAAAGATCTTAAATTTTAGTTAGTTCTAAATTTTATCTCATTAAATATCTTTGCTAAAATCCAATTTTGGATAATAGATTAGAAGGTGTTGCTACTAGTAGGCCACCCTTCATTAATAGTGTTAATTATGCCTAATGGAAACTTAGAATTAATATTCACATAGAATATATGGGATTTGACATTTGGACAGCTATAAAGACTCAGTATAAGATTCCAGTAACTAAAATAACTACTTGGGATGAACCTACGAAAAATGCTTCCAATAATAATTGTAATGAAATGAATGCCCTATATTGTGCTTTAGGTGATGAGTAATTTAATTGAATATATTCTTGTAAAACTGCTTATGAAATTTGGGATACTTTGGGTGTTTCCCATAATGGAACAACCAATGTTAAAGAAATTAGACTAAACACATAAACGATTAAGTATGATAATTTTAAAGTGAAACCTGATGAACCTATCTTTGAAATGCATCTCAGGTTCAATGAGATAGTTAATACAATGAGCTCACATGGAAAGGATGTTCTAACAAAGGAGTAGATTATGAGAATACATAGATGTCTTCCAGACAGATGGAGATGCACATCACTCTCAATAATAGAATCACGTGACATAAGTTCACTACTTGTTAACGAGCTGATTGGTAAGTTGATGATGTGTGAAGAAGAACTAATGGTAAACAGAGATTAAGATAATGAACCAAAAATAAATCAGTAGATTTCAAGACTTTTACTTCAAAACATAAGGACAAAGGGAACATCAAAGTGAAAGTGATACCTCATGCTGTATGGAAATTCCATCATACAGAGATGCTGAGATGGCTCAGATAGCCAACCGATTTAACAAGTTTTTTAGGAAGAATATGTTTTTCAGAAAATAAAACTATAAGGGAACGTATGATAAGAAAGGTTATCAGAAGAATGAAATGAAAATAATGGATAAAAGTGAGGATATAGTCTTCTAAGAATGTAAGAGGAAAGGACATGTGAAAGTTGACTGCCTGAAGTAATGTTCAAGAGGAAATATGACTATAAGGATATAAAATAAAAGAAGGCTATGAAAGAAAACTAGAGTGATTCAAAAGATAGTTCAAGTGATCTTGATTCCACTCAGGATGGAAAATCTCAAAAACCAAATATCTATTTCATGACAAACACATCTGAGGTAACATTGGATAGTCCTACGTCAAACACTTTATTCTGCAGACGATTCTGATTCTGAAAACATGACTACTGAAGAATTGTTTTAATACTGTAACATGCTAAGGGATACCTTCAATGAGTAGAAAAATAAGTATAAAACCATAATTAAATACTATTCCATGACTAGTACAGTTAAATATGATCATAGTATAGAAAAGGAAAAGAATGCTCAACTATTACAGGAAAATACTAAACTCAAACTGTCTAATGAGAAATTAAATATGGATCTAGAAATATGAACTAATGGAATGATAACTCTTAAAAAAAATTTAGAAAAACAAGTAACACCAAAATATATTACTAGTTTAGGCTATCAGCCTAGACAGAGACACTTTACAAAAAGAAGACTTATTCCAAAATCTAGAAAGTATGCTGCTAGTTCCAGCTCTAGAAATTCCTATGTCTCCACCATCTATTCACATAATTATATATCAAAAAATGATTATCTTTCCAAATAATTTTTAACTATTGATTATTTGAAACCGAGTAGAAAAATTTGGGTACAAAAATTTTTGCTTGCTAACCTGTCTAGACCAAATAAAATGTGGGTAACATAATCATATTCTGTCTAATTTTTTTTAGGAATACTACTTAAAATGTTCTTGTAGGAAGACATGGTACATCGATAGTGGATGTTCAAGACATATGACAGAAGACTTTTCATGTTTTAAGAGCTTAGTGAATGTTAATGGATGACATGTCACCTTTGGTTATAATACAAACTGAAAAATCACCGGCTTAGGCCAGATTAGTAACACTGATTCAATTTTAATTTCTAATGTTTTATTTATTGATTGATTAAAGTACATCCTGTTAATTATTTTTCAGTTTTCTGGTGATGGTTTCAATGTTAAATTTGAAAATGATTCTTGTAATGTTTTTGATTCTAAAAATTCTTTGATATTTACTACCGTGATAAATGAAAATGTATATGTTGTAGATTTGAATTCTTTAGATAAGCAGGATATTAACTGTTTAAATGATTTTCATAAAGTTTCATGGATTTGGAACAGAATATTATAACACTAAAATATATATTATTTTAGAAAATTGGCTATAAAAAACATAGTTAGAGTCCTACCTAATATTCAATTCCCAGCTGATAAAGTTTGTAATCTCTGTCAGAAGGGAATGCAACATATTGTTTCTTTTAAATCAGAGAAAGATGTTTCAACTTCTCTACCTGTTGAGGTGGTTCACATGGACTTGTTTGGACCTTCTGGAATTTCTAGTTTAAATGGTAAGCACTATGTTTATGATCTAGTAGATTACTTTTCTAGATATATTTGGTTATACTTTTTAGCTCACAAAAGTGAAGCTTACTCTTAATTGATAAAATAATCACATTCTGAAGAAAACCTTAGTGGGATTATGATTAAGTAATTGAAAAGTGATGATGGTCGTGGGTTTGAAAATCCTGAATTTTAATCCTACTACTCAAACAATAGCTATAATCACAATTTATCTTCCCCTAGGACACCTCAACAGAATGGCATATTTAAAAGAAGGAATAGAACACTTCAATATGTTTCAAGAACTATGAAAAATGAATATGACCTACCTTTTTTTTGGATTGAAGCTGTCAATACAGCTTGTTATATTATAAATAGAGTCTTGATTAGACCTGTTCTCAAAAAGACCCCTTATGAAGTATGGAATAATAGGAAACCTAAAGATAGATACTTTAGAGTTTTTAGTTACAAAGTCATTATTCTCAATACTAAGGATAATCTTGACAAATTTTCATCTAAAAGTGATGAGGGAATCTTTCTTGGTTACTATATAACTAGTAAGTCTTATAGAGTCATTAATAAAAGAGCCAAATGTGTGGAGGAATTCGTACATATCAAATTTGATGTAACTAATCCGCATGAACCTAAGTCTTCTCTTGAAAATCTTAAAGAATAACTATCTATTATGAACCATAATGGTAAAAATAGTGAACTTGCTGTAAATCCATGCAATTCTGGAAATATTCCAGAATATGCTTCTATTAACCCTGAGCATAGAGAATAAGCTGAAATTTCTAGTCATAGATTTACTAGAACAACATGGATTCTAAAGAACCATCCATTATATTTGGTTGTAGGTAATCTTGATAAAGGGGCATAAACTAGAGCTTCTCTATTAAATCAGGTTGAACATCAAGCCTTTCATTCACAACTAGAACCTAAAAATAACAATGATGCAATCAATGATGAATTTTTGGTAATGGCTATGCAAGAAGAGTTAAATCAATTTGAAAGAAACAAAGTCTGGGAATTAGTAGAAATACCTAAGGACACCTTGACCATAGGTACAAAATGGGTATTCATAAATAAATTTGATGAATCTAGATACATCATTATAAACAAAGCTAGATTAGTTGCACAATGTTACAATCATGAAGAAGGAATAGACTATGAAGAAACCATTACACCTGTAGATATATTAGAATCCATTAGGATTATTCTTGCTTATGCATCTATTCTGAATTTCATGTTAAATCAAATGGATGTCAAAAGTGAATTTATAAAAGGTTTTATAATTGATGAAGTATCTGTTAAAAACCACCTAGATTTATAAATCCCCATTTTGAAAATATTTTTTTTAAGAATTCTAAAGATTTATATGGTTTAAAACAGGCTCCACGAGCTTGGTATTCTACACTATCTAATTTCCTTATCTCTAAAGGTTTTACTAAAGGAATTACATATCCCACTCTTCTTATTAAATGAATTTCTAAAGATATCTTGATTGTAAAAATCAATGTTGATGATATTATCTTTAGATCTTTTAAAAAAAATTATGTACTGATTTTTCAAATATTATGAAAAATTAATTTGAAATGAGTTTAATGGGAGAACTCATGTATTTTCTTTGTTTTCAAAATTTTCAAAATAATGGTGGTAATATTTTAAATCAAAGAAAATATAAAAAGGATCTTTTAAAACATTTTGTTTTGGACCGTAATAAGGGAAGTGACACACCTATGAGTTCTACATGTATGTTGGATGAGGATGAAACTAGGAAACCAGTTGATCAAACAAATTATAGATGTATGATTGGAATGTTTCTTTACCTTACTACTAGTTGACCAGATATCATGTATAATGTATTCATGTGTGAACGATTTCAAGGTAATCTTCAATAATCTCATTTACTTGCTATTAAAATGATTATCAAATAACTTAAACATACTACTAATTTAGGTTTGTATTATCCAAAAGGACAATCCATTGATACAATGTGTTATTCAGATGTTAACATTGCTAGTTTCAAGTTAGATAGGATGAGTAAATCAGGAAAATATCAACTTTTGGGAAAGTATCTGGTATCATGGTGTGGTAAAAATAGAACTTTGTTGCATTGTCTACTGCTGAAGCAGAATACATTGCTGCTGGCAGTTGTTGTGGACAGATTTTGTGGAGGAAACACACTTTGTTGGACTATGGATATCATTTTAGACATGTGTCTATAAATTTTGATAACACTAGTGCAATTAACATCTCCATGAATCCTTCATCTCATTCTTTGACAAATCACATTGATGTAAGACATCACTTTTTGAGAGATCATTATCAAAAGGGTTATATTTCTCTAGAATTTATTGACTCTGAACATTAATTAGATGATATCATCACAAAACCCATAAGCCCATAAGGGATAGATTTTATTAAACAAGAGTTAGGTATGACTGTTCTATGAAACTGATCAGTGAAAATGATCTTTGAAACCGATCTGTGAAACCGATTAGTGAAAGCGATATGTGAAACCGATATGTGAATCCAATCTGTGAAACCGATTAGTGAAACCGATCAAAGAGACTGATCTATTCTACCAATTGAGTTATATAGTATATTAAACCATTAGCGTTTTTCAAAACTATGTTTCCTTACTTAATCGTTATTATTGTTTGTTTTTGTAACCCTAAATGATTAAATTCCTGACTCGCGACTATTTCATTTTCTAAAAACTATTGACATTCTATCTCCCACAGAACACTACTTTTTCTAAATCTCGAACATTTTGATCTATTCCAACCTCTCGAACCTTTAGAACATCCAAATGGCAAAGAAAAAGTGATAAAAAAGAAATCTTAAGGTTCTTCTCCTGTGAAACGTTCTTGAGGAGAATCAAGAAGCACATCTCAATGGTCTGTGAACCCAGAGATGGAAACTCGGGTGGTAACCACAGAAAAGGAAGTGAGTTTTGAATGGGTGTTATCTGGTAAGTCTGCACTTTTAAAAGTGTCGGAGATGAAAGGATGAAATGACTGGTTCTATTATAATAACTGATTCTACTACCCGAAGCTAGTGCATGAGTTTTATGTGAAATTAAATTTTGTATTGGATGGAGCAGAAGCTGCATTATTATCTTCAGTGATCAAAGGGAAGAAGATAACCTTTTCATCGAATAAATGGGCTGAATGTTTGGGGGTACCACATAATGGTAGATATGAGTATTACACTAGTAACATTCCTCCAACCCCAAAATATTCCTCCTATGATCTTTCTTTGGAGATGTTGACTGGAAAGTATGGATTCAGAAGAATAATAGCTCCTGAGTTAGATGGAGAAAGTAGAATCTTGTTAATGTTTATTCAGAACGAAATCTTTCCCAGAAAAGTTGATTTTGCTGCTATAAAATACCAAGATTTTTTTGTGTTATATTAATTGCAGAATGGTGTGAAGACCAACTTGTGTAGATATATTACTGTTCATAATATTGAGATTCTAAAGCCAACTATGAAGGCTACAAACTTGTTCTATTATATGAAAACATCTTTCGTGCTAAAATTTTTGGGCAATGTTGAAGATGGATATGAGTGTATCTCATCTAGTAGTAGTTTCTTTATTAACAAGGATATCAACAAAATAATGAAACTCTACTGGAATTCATGGAAGAAGGCATGGGTTGCTAATGAAGATAGGTTGTATGAATCCTTCAATCCTTCTGATAATTCTACAAGACCAAAGGGGATGAGAGATCCCGGTTTAAATCCTGATGAGGAAGTTGTCTATTCTAATGAGGTAGAAGAAACATAAGTTCATAAGGACACTAGAGAGTGTAATATGGTAACAAGGGATGATGAAGTTGATGATTATATGGAAACTGAAAAAGAATCTGAATCACCTCCTAATGATAGGGGTGATCCAGATATAGTAATTTATAAGAAAAGAATGGTATTTTGACTAGAAAGTCCACCTATTAAGTTACTTGAGTCAGAACCTCTTCTAGGTGATAATGAAGAAGCTGACACGGAAGCATCAAATTATGATCATTATGAATCCATTAGAAAAGAAATTACTGTTGAAACATCGATAAACAGTAATAGACATAGTTATGGTGATGATGGTGATAATGATGGTGATGGTGATGATGATGATGATGAATGTTCTCGACCAGTGGATGGTCAAAATGTAATCCATGATGATCCACAACCTTTATTAGATGAGAAAGAATCTGTTCCTGAAGCTGAAATGACAATGCAGACAGTTACTGATGTATGTGAGGAAGGATCACATGAAAATTCTAGGAAAGATGATTTTGTAATGCCTCAGTATACCACTTTTAAAGTTATATGGGTGGAACACCCAGGTTTTGCGGTTCTAGGTCAGGATTATTCAGAGGAAGAGGAAGAAGAAGTGAATATTGCAAGGATAAGCCATACAATTAAAGCTAGACTAGTTGCTTAAAATGTGAAAGTGATAGGAAAAATACCCGGTCCTTCAGTTTCACGATCTTATTTGGTTTTTTTAAATATGAGTTACTCCACACCATTATAGAGACAATGAAAGAGGAATTACCTAATGCTCTTTCTCCTCCTCCTGCGAATCTATCTAAGGCTGCTTTGGATTCATTAACTCAAAGAGTGGTAAGTACTATTAAGTCGGACCTGTGCAATACTAGTGAGATGATTGGCAGGCATATTACCTCTCGGAATCAAGAACTCAAGGATTTTAGAAGTGTATTAGTATCTCGGTTAGGTTAATTTAGATCAACCATCACTGGTATGATGGACGTTTTGAGAAATTTGATAGAACACCTGAAGACATCTGATTTGATAAAATTGAAAGCAGAGATAACTCAGATTGCTGCACAGGCTAGCTCCTCCAAAGTGACCCAGATCACTGGTCATGAGATTAATGACTTAAAAGATGTTATAGAAGAAGAATTTACAGCTTTTGGACATATTCTGGACATGGACAGTCTTAAAAAGATGAATGAAAATAGTGATCATAATCACATGATGGTGAAGCTCTATTTAGCTGATGCTACTAAGGCTCAGAAAGAGATCAAAGAAAAAGTCGATCACTATTTTTCTAAAATTTAAACCAAGCATGAGTTGATGCATCAGTTAAAAGTCACGGCTGAAAATTTAAGGCTTCCTCCAGTCACTGAAGCCTTTAAGGATCAATTCCAACAGTTGAAGGATTTGACTCCCACTTTGATGAGTTTCATGCAAAACAAAGATGACTCAGGGAATGCTATGAAATATGGTGGTGATGTAATTTAGGATTTTATCAGTCTGGTCAAACCATATCTTCATGTGCAAGTAAAGGACATTGTTCTTCATAATTCTGAGCCTCTCAGTCAATCGAGTGTTTCTCCAGGTCAGATATCAGTCTCTCAAGCTCTATCCAATATTCGTCCGATTATTTAGCAGCAGTCTTCTAGAAGATCCTCTACTAAACAACAAGTGACCTTAGCACCCACTATGCTACCAGCTTGAGCTATTCTACCTCCTCTCTCCATTAGGCCAAATCAACATTCCACCAAACCACTGTCTGGACCATCCATTCCCCCCTCTACCAATGTGAAACCTCCCTTGCACCCCATGAAATATCCATGTCTATTGTTTTTTATAGGGTGCCTTTTCCTTGTATCTTTTTCATGTATCTATTTCTTGTACCTTTTTCAGAATTTATTTTACTGGAACCTTCTTTTTTTTGATCCTCTGCTTTCTCCTTTTCGTTTTGATAATCCCAATGGGGGATACATGTAAAAGTATATATCTAAGGGGGGGAACAATGTATATATGAGCAAGCGGTGAACTTTATATAAGCTCTAAATTAGCAATAAGCTCTCAAGTCATGATATCGTTTATATATTATTTTTACATAGGGGGAGAATATTGAACGTTATATCATCATTCCTCTTCTTTAATTCCATAGATTTGTGATTTTCAAAAATTGGGAGATTGTTGAACTCTATGGGTGATAGTTAATTTATATATTCACAAATCATTGTTTTATATTTTTCAATTTATTTATTTATTCAATTTTTTCTAAATGTGTTTATATATCTCTAATCTTGTCTACATATGATTATCTATGATTGTTTATGGTATACTATTATCTTGGAAGTATTCTGGTTTATACAGACTCTATGTCTGATTTTTTTATTTTTGACTCACTGTTAGTTATATTTTTTTGACTCACTGTTACTTATATTTTTGACTCACCGTTAGTTATTTTCTTAAGTCACCGATAGTTAAAGGAATGAGGCACCGATGGAAACGGTCGCACCGATGACAACAGTCACACCGATTCCAATGGTTGCATCGATGACAACAGTCACACCGATGACAACGGTCCCACTGATGACAACAGTCACACCGATAAAAACTTTTGCACTGATTAGAACGGTCTCACCGACAACAACAGTCGCATCGATGAAAACGGTTGAACCTATGACAACGGTCGCACCGATGAGAATGTTTGAGCCGATACTAATCAAATGATCTACCAAAATCGATGCTGATCAAATGACCTACCGAAATTGATGCTGATCACATGATCTACCGAAATTGATGCTGATCACATGACCTACCTATAATGATGCTGATCAAATGTTCTACAGAATTTGATGATGAACAAATGTCCTACCGAAGCCAATGCAGATCACATGATCAACAAAAATCGATGTTGATCCCATGACCTGCCGATACTGATGCTGATCAAATGATCTCCTGAAACTGATTCTAATCAAATGATTTACCAAAGACGATGATGATCACATGACCTACCGATACCGATGCAAATTCAGATGACCTACCGATCTCAAGACTCACCGATAGTCATGATATATGTTTGAATTTATATTAACTATTATTTAATTTAAATGGTCATTTTTTCATAATTTAATATGCCTGTTATTAATTAATTTGGGCTATTGGTTGTCAGGGAATCGTACGTAGTACCTATCAAAAAGCAATCATTTTTTTTCCAGATCTCAAGGAATAAAAAGGATGATTTATCTGAAGTGAAATAAATATGAAGAGATGAAAAAAGAGAGACACAGACATAAACACATAAGAAGATGAGGGTGTACGTGTGTATGAAGCACCAGGAAAAAAAGAAGAACTTGAAGAACACCTATGAAAACAAGAGTGCTTAAGAAGATCATTCACCTGGAAGAAACACAAAAGCCAAGTTGTTGTGCCTACTGAATATCATATGCACAAGGCTGAATAACTATTGTTGAGATGAATAACAACACTCTGTTTTGTGTCATCCTCACCAGAACGGACTCAAATAACATCCACAACATCCAAACAAGTCCAGAGCACATATGAAATCACTCATAGCATTCTAAACTCATTATCCATTTATTTTATCTGTAGTAAAATTTTGTTTAACTTTTAATCAGTGTGTGTGCATAGGTCTATTTTGACACACACTGGCTCCTAGGTTAAACCGGAGAATACTAAACCCTCACTCAAACCTTCTGAATCTTTTTTGTTCCCACTGTGAATGGTGGAAGAGGTCATTTGTGACCTGGACACCCTGTGTGCACTTGTTTCGTTTTCCCATGTAGAATGGTGGTAGTGGTCTGAGAACCTAAACAGTCTACATGCTGTTGTAAAACCCTCGATCCAGGGTGTGGGTCATTGTTTATAAAAACTGTTTGAGAGGACTAAGTCTCAGCTTGAGACTAAACCTCTTGTTTTAAATATCTATCTTTGTTAAAACTAGTTTGAATATTCCACTGCTACGTACATTAAATATAGATCTATATTAGAGTAACTCCGATAGGTGAACATTCAAGTGTTTGTACTCATTGTGAATCAGTACGTTAGTTTCCAAAGCTAACCTAATCATCTGATTATGTTAACTGAGAATTAATTAATCTTGGAGAAACTAATTTAACAATTACAATCTAAATAAATTCACTATATTTTAACTTGTTTTATGTATTGGGTGATTTTTAACACAAATCTGTTATATAAATATTTTAATTTGAACTCAATTCACCCCCTCTTAAGTATGCACTCATACAAAAAATAGAAATGAAAAAATATTTAAAATCAATAAAACCAAAAATCCCCATACTAAAATCAAAATTGCAGTGGGAAGTGGTTTAATAATAATTTCTGCTACTGGAAATTAATATATTAAAATTCTTAAAATATATCATCTTTATAATCATGATCTTTTTGATAATAATGTAAAATATCTGTATTCTTAGTTATAGAATGTCTTATTGGTTTTTTTTGAAATACCTATAGCACTAGAATTATCAAATAAAATTAGTGTGTTACAAATATTCAGTCCAATGTCTAAATGAGTGTTTTCATCCACAGATATTTGGCACAACAACTGCCTGCAAATATATATTCTACCTTGTATTTTGACAAAGCAACTGAGTGTTTTTTCTTTCTACACCATGACACTAATGATTTTTCTAAAAGGTGACTGGTTCTTGAGGTTCTTTTTCTATCTACTCTAAAACATCCAAAACCTTCATCTGAATATGAAATTAAATTAAAATCAAATGATTCTAGATGAATATGTTATTGAAAAATAGTATCTTTTAAATATATAATCATTATTTTGATAGGTGTACGATGTGATTCCTTATGATTTTATTTAAATATTAAACATAGACATACTGAATACATAATATATGTCCTACTTGCTGTACGATATAATAAACTACTAATCATACCTCTATAAGACATGTTTTCTATTAGTTTTCTAGTTTCATCCAAATAATGTTTTATATTAGTACACATAGGATTTGTATATGTCATGTTGCTTTCAATTCCAAATTTCTTTAATAAATCAATAATTCAGTTTTTTGATTTAATGCATTTTCAAATTCTCTTTGATAGATTTTAAGTAATAATATGAAATTTATTTCTCCCATTATACTCATTCGAATTAATTTTTTCATTAAATTTTAAAACATAGGAAATAGTTTTTATTTTACTGATCCAAATATTACATCATCAATATATATTAAAAAAAATATAATACTAGAATTTATAGATTTTTTAAAATGTGTTGTATTTACCATACCACAAATAAAATTATTTTTCATAATGAAAGTCCATAATGTTTCATTCCATGGTCTAGGTTCCATTTTAAGGCCATAAATAGATTTAGTATGTTTAAAAACAAAATCCAGTATTTGATAATTTTAAAAACAAAGAGGTTTTTCTACATAGGCATTCTCTATTAAATAACCATTTAAAAACGAAGAAATAACATCCATCAGAAATAAATTAATGTTTATATGAGATGAATATACTAAAAATATCATAATTGTTTCTAATATAGATATAGGGGGGAAAGGTCTTATCATACACTATACCCTCTTCCTGATTATATCATTTGAAACTATTCTTCCTTTAAGTATAATTATAATTCTATGATCATATTGTTTATTTCCAAATAACCATTTTTTTCCAATAACAGAATAGTTAAATGTTCTTTCAACTAATTTTTAAACATCATTTCATTTTAATTTTCTTATTTCTTATAGTAATTTTATCATCCAACTTTCATCAACTAAGGATAATTTTATTGACAGAGGTTCTAATTGGTATATAAAAAAAAGAAAACTCAACTTGATTTCTTATATTTCTTTCTGTTGTATTCTTTTGTCAAGGTCTCCTATAACAATAAATAAAGGGGAATATATAGTATTATATACAGTCTAGGAAAAACAAAATTAGATTTATGAGAGTCATGTTCTTCTGAAATGTAATAAATTTTGTTTATAATATTTTCAAAATCATTTTTTAGGTTTTCTAGTCCCATTTATCATTAGGTTCAGATTCATCAATTTGATCTTTCATTTTTTCAAAAGGGTAAGATTCAAAAAACATCACAGAAATTTATTCTTCAAAAATGCATGACATTTTATTAAAATCACTATAAGTTTGGTAGATTTCATAATATCTTAATAAAATTACATCATCATATTTTGGATCAAACCAACCAAGATTTTCCTTTGTGTTCAAGATAAAAACATTCATCAAAAAAAATTAATGTATTTTTACTTTTGGTTTTCTGTCATTCCATTGTTTATAGGGTGTATATTTGAGTATTGGTCTGATTAAAACTATATTCATTATATAACAGGCTGTTATTACAGCTTTTGCACAGAAATATGTAGGAATACTGTATTTATTTAGCACAGTCCTTTCCATTTCTTAAATAGTTCTTTTTAATATTTTAACAATTACATTATGTTGAGGTGTTCTTGGTGTAGAGAAGGTGTGTTTAATACCTTGATTTGAGAAAAAAGGTATTGGATTTTTGATTCTAAAAATATCCACTATAATCACTTCATAGTGAAATAATATTAAAATATTTTTCATTTTCAAAATCTATGCAAAAACATTAAAATATGGTAACAACATAATTATTATATTTTAGAAAATATATCCTTGTAAATCTATAATAGTCATCAACTAAAACATATAAATAAAAATTACAAGGAAAATATGCAACGCTTAAGGATCCAAACAGATCCATATGGATATGTTATAAAGGATAAGATGTAGTAATTTTATTAATTGATTTGAAGGATGCTTTATGTTTCATGACAATTTGACATGCATCAGAAAATATTTCAATATCAAATTTAATACTAGGAAAATTAGAATCTAATTGTTTCCAAGATAAATTATGTAAAGCATTAATATTTCAATGACAACGTTTTCTATGCTAGATCTACGATTCAATTATTTTAGCAGTTAAACAATTTACTTTTTGATTACACAAGGAATTTATGTCCGCGGTATAAAAATTTTCAGTTAATGTCCTCTAAATTTAAGAAATTTATCTTTAAAAATATAACAAGAGTCATTAGAAAATCAACACACTAACCATCATCACAATATTGAGAAATACTTATCGGGTTATGTTTTGATCCCAGTACATGAAGTACATTATTGATTAATACATCTTCTGGATCCATAATAGTTCCAATACCAAAATTTCTTCATTTGGCATTGTCACCAAAGGTGACTAATCCAACATCATTTTGAGTTAAGGTTTTAATGCTTTGTGTGTTTCCACTCATATTCCTAGAGTATCCATTATCCATGTCCCATATTTCTTTTATTCTATTGTGATATACTTTCTAAAAAGGTATTTAAATAATGTTTTTTTGTACCCATATTTTCTTGTTTCATGTAGTGTTAGCTAGTAGTGATCTGGGTATCCATATTTTCTTTGTTTTTCTATAATCATTTGGGTCAAATAAATAGTCTGAAATAAAAAACTTTTTAATTCCACTTATTTGGGGAATTCAAAGGTTACTACATTTAGTTAGATGAAATTTTATTCCATAGTAATAAAAAATTAAACATTTTTAATTTGGAATAAAATAGTATTGGTACAGTTTAGGTTTCTCACCTTTACTGCATATTCCATATCATTCATTATTAATAACATTATTACCATGAATTTCATTGAAATTATTTTCTACTTTTGTAAATAATAGAGCTCTTATTTTGTAGTTTTCTACCATATCATATAGTGTTTTGACCATAGTTTCATGATCTTTACTATTTGTGTATGATGAGTTATATTTTTTAATTAACACTTAATGTTGTTTCTGTAAAATGTATTTTTATGCGAAAATTTCATTGTGAATATATTTCAGTGATTTATGATTTATTAATATGTAGTTATATATTTATACTAGATTGTTTAGATAGTTTTCATGTTTATAATTTGAATATATAGGTTCAGAATCAGAATTGGAAGAGAAATAATATTGTACCTTATTAGCTTCAACCCAAAAGCAAATGTTTCCTTTTAGATATAATTCTTGTTTTTCATAGACAGACATTGATGAGCAGCTGGAGTCTTCAAAAACCCTCCATTTATCTTTTATATATCAATTATTTTTATGATCATATTCAATATTTTTGAAGAACATATATTTCTTTTCCTTATATAGAAGAGGACAGTCAGGGCTTATGTGACCCATTTTCTTGCATAAATAGCATTTGATATCCTTTGGATCTTTCTCATATTTCTTGAATTATTTTCTAAATACCTTCTTCTTCTTATAAAATTTTCTTAATTTTATGGAAACCTATTCCAGTTCTATTTTTGAATCAGATGAGTTAGAACTTTAATCCATTTTCATCTCTTGTTCCATCTTTATACCCTTCTTGAGAGATGTAACTTTCAGAGTAGTATTTTCTCCCTTTATCAAGACATTATTCTCATTAGTTTCATCTTCAATCTCATATTCAAAAATGATCAGGGTTCCAATAAATTATACCATGGTTATTTTTTTAACATGTGATGATTGCCTAATGGGTGTTGATATCACATTCCATTAGGTTGGATGTACTCTCAGTACATTCAATTTTAGATCTTCATAGATAATAGGATCTCTAATGGTAGTCATGTTGTTTAATATCTATCTAAGACATCAATTCATCTGAGTTATGAATTAACTATAAATCATCCTAAATGTATCAAATTTTGGTATTACTACAGCATGGCTCAATTTTCAGACATTGTTAGTTTCTTCATAGGCAACTGCAATTGTATGTCACATCTCATATGGAAATATATTATTGAGATACTCGATTAAATTCATTTGGTTTTATACCGCATATGATATAATTCATAGATTTTTAATTTATATCATACTCTACTTTATTCGATGATTTCCATGTTTCGGTTTTCTCAGGAATTTTATAAGGATTATTTATTTTTTAGTTGGATTAGTATCCAATTTTCTTCAGGTAGATGACCATCCACAATTTCCAACAACCATAGTTTTCACCAATGATGTATGGATCTTGAATCATTAATATTTCCTATTGTGTATTATCCATTGAAAATTATATATATTCTTTTACATTTAGCTTTCTATAGAATTAAAAAAAGAACCATCCATTAATACCAATTTTTGGATCGTATTATACGAAAATATGCACAAGAGGGGGTGAATTGTGTATTAAAAAATTTCTCAAGAAATCATTATGATAATAAATTATATTATTTAATCATTATCATATTGTTTATGCAGTAAAAATAAATAAATATCAAGATGCAAATATTTATAGTTTTTTGGAGCATAAAGATACCATTGTCCACTCCAACTACGGTCCTCTCTATGAGCTTAATGATTTTCACTGTTCTGTCCTCTTTTCAAATGATCATCCACAACTAAGTGTGGGAAGTTAAATCCTTTATAGTTTAAGACAAAAATAATGCCTTCTATTTCTAAACATAGAACTAATCAAACAACTTATTTTTGAGAAGCAGGTATACAAAATAAAATAGTATTTGAATAATACTTTCCTGTTGATCTTCATAGTGGTAGTAGTACACAACTGACAGTAAATAGATAATCTCTTTTCATAAAGGATGTTCTTCGGACAATAGAAGTTCTTAATCGAAGTAATTGAATAAGATATTGAAATTTATTTAGAAATAAATTAGCATTAGAGTCACGATACATCTCCAATGTAGAAAAAAATCTTCATCATTTCTTTCTCTGGCATAAAACAGAATATGATAATTCTTTAAAGCATTAGATATGTAAAATAACTCTTCAAAGAATCACCATATCTTGCTTTTTGTGAAACTCAAATATCTCTTGATTTGAATCTACTAATCACTGTGATTTCGAGAGATATATTTTAACCCAAGTATATTAAAAAAATTCATATTAAAGGAATATATAGAATAAAGACGAGAATTTTTATTCATAAATTCATATACAAAAAAGTCTCCTGAAAAACTAAAATATTCATTTTTTTGAATTATAGAGCAGACATTTCCTCCCTTAATAATTAGCCTGTAATCCTCTTCTTAAATAGATCCATGGAATTACGTATAAATTACTTTTAATTGTTTAAATATGTACTTTAAAATCAGTCATTGAATTTCAATTTAAATCATTATGATATTCCGTTTTTGGAAGTTGAACAATAAAGTCATAAATTCAAATCTCCAACATCTGAATATGTCAAACGTAGGGTTCCAAACGTAAGGTTGATTGCAAATGTAAGGTTGATGATCCATAATTTTGTCATCACCTTCAAAATGTAAGGTATATATTTAATAGATTTCTTTTCTTCAGAACATATGGTACGTGATACATAATTCTTGATAAAACGTAAGGTTCATTACAAAATAAGGGATAATGATCCATACATTTGTGAAGCAAACATAAGGTTCCATACTTACGTAAAGTTCTTCATCCATACATTTCTCATATAAAATATTTATGCTTCCTTCAAAACATAAGGTTATTATACCATACATTTCTATTAATTTATGGTTGATTAACCATACATTTATGAACTCACGTAAAATAAAAATTGGATTTAATCCTTACGTTATGCTCTCCAATGTATGATATGAATAGTGTTTCCAAAACACATTGAATTGCTTTCTGGACACTTTTCCAAATATTTCATGTGAGATATATGATTGAATATTATTAAAAAAATGGGAATAAAAAATATATTATTTTCCTGAAATATACTTAATGTAAAATCATTATAATAACAAATAAGTGTATTTGTGAGCATCAAAATCATCATAAAACATAAAGAGTGTTGTTGAAGCAATACAAGATCAATGGGAGGTGTGTGTGAGTATTTAGGTCATACCATAGGAAATAAACCATTATATATATGATACTATTGTTTTTATGTAATCATGGAATAATAAAAATCTATAGAGTTGGATAATGAAGTCAAATAAAGACGCTCTTTGAATAACATTACATTTTCTTCAGGTAAAACCCTTTGGTTTTCACTGAACACTTCCATGGTAAGATTTGCTTCCAAAATATGGTTTCAAGGTTGATTTTTGGCACATTGTGAAGTAACTTAATATGGTTTTGGATGACCCAAATGGATTAATCAGTGTGACTACGTATGGGGAGTGAGTAACCTTTTATAGTTGTAGAGTAGTTTCACTGTTGTAAAACCCCAAAAGTATTATCTATTAGAAGGTGAATCATTCATTAGTATGATTCAAAATTAATATATAATATTATTTATGGATTTTGTGGCATATAAAAACATCAACCAAACAATAAAATAAATTTACAACCAATTATTTCATTACCTTAAATGATTCCTTAGTTTTTACCAATATTTTTCACTAAAATTACTAGTTTTCTAAACTAAGTAATTGATCATTAAGAAATAATTAATTTTAGCATTATTAAAAAAAATTGGCACATTTTTTATATATTATATATTTAATTTATGATATAAAAATCTCATCTATGTTGGAAAATAATTTTAATAGAACCACATTTAATGCCCTAAAATACTATATTAATTGTAACTACTCTAACAAAGTCATTACAATTTTTTGTTGAATATGTTTTTTTAAAATATAAATTATAACATTAGTGGAACATATATGATATTTATTATGGTTTAAAAACCCCATTGGTAGGGGATATTATTTTTATTAATTTAAATTCTTTTAAAAAATATCAATTATTAAAAATTATCCTTAATGTCATTTTTACCATTACAAATTTAATTTAATATTAAAAAAAACAAGAAAAATCTATAATTTTAATATTTTAATTTTAAATAGTTGTAAAATTATATATTAAACAAAATATCTAGTCTATGTCAATAATTATTTCTTTTAACCTGCATTTTATTATATTAAGTTTCATTTATTTTTTTATTATTTGACTAAATAATAAATACATTCGCATTTTTAAAGTATATTATGTGAAGAATTCATATAAAAAATACTAAATATTAATTATAATAATAACAAAAATATATTTATATATCATCATAATATGTATAAATAAACTAATTTGGTTTTTCTCTCCCAAATCATGGTTGATAGTAAAATCAATCGGTGTTCCTTTTTGGTGTTCCTCTTTTATTATTCTTGTTTTATATGTCACCATCAGGGATTATTACCCTAATAAATCAATAAAAATTGATTCTAAGATGTTAATGGTTGAAATATGTCATGGAAATGGGTGTTTTATGAGTTTTGGGTCATTCACAAATCTTATATTCTATGTTTAACTACTATGTAAACTCCTTTTTTATTCAATCAATATAAATAATTTTAACGTTTTTCACTATTAATTATGGATAAAATTAGGGATAACATATTAAATAATATAATTTTTTATGATTAATAATATTTAAAAAATATATCCAAAATAAACATGTAGAATTGGAAAAATTCAATTTAAAACTAATATAGTATAAGGGATGCGAAAATTGGGTTTTAAATTAGAAATGTTCTATCATTTACAGGATTTTTATATAAAAATTAAATATTAAAATTATTCCAATGACATATGTTTTATTAATTGATATAACATTAATGTAATTTAACATTAAAAAAATTCAAAATATAATTTAATAATATTAATTATTTTAATGAAATGGAATTTCCAAATTTAAATTCAGTATTTTTTCAGTATTCATTAGAAAATAAAACATTTCATAAAAATACAAGAAATCAACCCACAATAAATTTTTGAATTCCAATTTAAAAGTTTAATTTTTTTGATATATATTTTCAAAATGTGTTAATAATTAATTATAAATTCTTTTAACCTCTAACAATTAAACCATATTCTAAAAAAATACACCTTTTCAGAAAATATTTATTTTAATTAAAAATATTCTTATGATATTACTACTAAATAGATTATTTATAACCCTATATAAAATATATTTTATCGTAATATATTTAATAGTATTGTTACCCACAATTCTAATGGTTATGTGATAATTTCCTTATTAAATAATAATATTTATATTACATAATATTATTGTTAATACTCGAACATGTGTATAATGTTATATTTAAATGAAACGAATGTTTTTTATAACAAAATATAAAAATAGTATTATTTTTAATGAATTATTGACTAAATATTTCATTATACATATTATATTGAAACAATATTATTCTTTTAGAATTTTTGGGTTTCACATTCTCCCCTCCTTAAATAAATTTTGTCCTCACAAATTAAACATGATCATGGAAACCAAGAGATTGACATTTAAAAATTCATCTATTGAAACACCCATAATAAAAATAATTCATAATAAATCCAATTAATAATAGAGAAATTTAATAACAAAATTCACATGGAATGATAACATAAATAGGTTTTCATATAGGAGAAAATGGGTGGGAAATGGAAACATGCACATGGAAGAAAAAAATAACTAAATAACAAGGGAGGGAAATAAAAACATGTTTTGATGAAACATAATGACCAAAAATAAAAAACCATGATGTGTGAAAATGGTCATTGATATCATTAAAAATGATGATAATATGTAAATGTTTTGTTTCATGTCACTTTTCATAGAGATGAGAAATTATTTCTCCCAATATAATGAAATATATTGACATGATAATATTTAATTTCATAAAAAAATTTCATCCTTTGGTCATGACTTGAAAATTTTACATTTCATCATTTACTCAATCAAATGTTTTTTCAAAAATGGTTTTTATACTTAACAGAATAAATTTCGTTTTTAACAGATTGAATGAGACCATAAAATATTAAAAAAATATTTTTGACTCTTCAATGCTATTTTCTAAAACCATTATGATTAGCTCAAGTTATCAAATAATCAAAAATATTTATTTGGTGAATTAATGCCTTCATTAATTAATCCATATACAATATTTAACATAAACTATTTCATAAATGGTAAAACATATAATAATTTAGAATAGATAAATATCTAAATATTTAAAAACAAGGTGACTAAATTTCCAAAATGAACATAGCATTAATCCATTGGTCATTTAATAACACATAATCAATACATGAAACACATGTGAATACCTTCATAAGGTATTATATTTAATCATTTGTATACAATTAATTTTTATAAATACTCAGTGAAAACATGAATTATATCATATAAAATAAGAAATAAATAAATTATTGGATATATTTTGTAAATAATGAAATTATTTTAAACTCTATTGATCATAAACAACTTTTTTTACAACTCATTCATTAGATCCAATGTGTCTAATAATATCCAATTTGCATTATCCATATCAAGAATCACTTTATCCTACCATGACTATATAAAATTCAATAACAAGTTATGGGTTATCATTCTATCAATCATATGTTTTCAAGGAAGATCAAAATTTTACTGAATCATTTTTAGTTTCATATTTACCATCCAATGTGTTCTATCAAATCCTTAATGGAATAATAATGCAGTACAATTACTTTATTTATAATTATCATAACTATATTATCTTTAATAAAATACTCAAATGAAACAATTATTAAATCCTATCACAAGAACATTAATCATTCCTCTTAAAATGTTTAGTAGAATAATATTGATTGAGGAATATTAGCTTTATTTACAGAATACTCCATTAACGATTGGGAAATTGATTTGAAAAGTTACCCATATTGATAGTTTTAATAATTTAACATTGGGATCATTTTCCATATTTTTAATTTAACAATAATATTGTAAAATCATTACATACTTGGAGAATACTCCTTTTCTTTAATGATTCTACTAGGTCTTTTCATTCTAAAATTATTAAATGTGGGAAAATAATTGTTTCTATTATTTCATTTTCATAATTTTTTTTACAAACATACCTTTTTTATTATTCTTACCTTAAAATCCATATGTTATTGAGAATTATTTCCCCATATTGTTATCATAAGATACGATGTCCTCATCTAATATTAATTTTTGGGAGACTAGTTTCCTTATAATGAATGTCATAATCCCATCAATGAAATAAAAATTATTACAATTTGGATTACCTTTATTGATGTGGTTCCCATTTCATATTATAAGAACCATTTATAAATAATGTAACAACTAGTAGTAGTGTATATGATTAGGATTTATAAATTATAATTTAAAATTACAAATATGTTCTAACACATAGCATAAATTTAAAATTTATGCATTTTTAATCTCAAAATTATAAACAATTTTCTCCATTGTGATATCATTATTTTAAAATCATTCAAAATAGCATGTAAAGAAAATATTAATTATCCTATATATATACCCCATGTGTGTTAATCCAAGTGAAAATTATGCACCATTATCAGGTATCACGAAATGTTCAAGTCAAGCCTGACGTGATTTTTTTGAGTTATAACCATTAGGTACCTCAGTTCCAAAACCAAATATACATGTATTTTGTAGAAAAAGATGAATTTATAGGGTAAAGTTATAATATCAACCTTACCAAAACATTATGAAGTTATTCTATACTTATACTAAAATTATATCACAGGATATGTTACCAAATCTATGTTTTCTGAAATATGGCTCCCTTTATTTCCACTAAAATTTATCTAATACCCACTATAACGACCCCTAGCCCAATTACCATTAACAGGTTCCTTAAATTATTAAATTACCATTGAAAAAATGATTAAAATCCTAACAGATTAATAATATTATTAGCTTTGGAGATCCAGATACATACATGCTACCCATATTATATTGTGAATGGAAAATAAAACCTAACAGATAAATAAATCTAATACAATACATCCTTTAAAACTCATTAAAAGATAATTTGTTCATAATATGATGTTTGGAACCAAACAGTTGTGAAATAAAATTATCTATAATGGTTAATTTCAAGGGATTTTAGTATGAGTCAATTAGTATAATCAACATAGAAAGGTAGAAAACAAAGCACACAATTTATAGAAACATATGGATAAGGAATAATCAACATGGAAATGTAAATAACATATTACAAATGGTGTTTAATCATTAACATAGAATGATATACAACCATAGATAATTTTAGAAAGAAAGTATCATGGATAATAATAGTAAAATTAATCTCACTGATTTAAATACATAATTTTTTGACATCATATTTCATAAGTACATGAATCATTTTCTAAGAGATTGTTCTACATGATGGATTAAAATATTCTATATAAGATCACATTCGATTAGACCAAATGATTCATCTCATGAGGCTACTTATGAATCACATGGATTATATTAACCCATACCCATGATTTTTTAAACATGTATAAATAATTCCTCATATATTGAATAACCATTTTTACTCGTAAATAATGATCCTTATCAAATATCAATATTGAGTAAAGGATACATATTTTATTATATTACTTTAGTTAATAAAATAAAACTAAATATTAACACTATATTTAAAAATTGATTATGGTTTATGAAATAATCACATCCATTACAAAATAACATGGATACAAAATAGAAATGTAATGACCAATGAATTTTTTTAATAATTGTATTATTTTAATTGTAAGGTTCCAAAAACAATGAATGTGAGATAGCCTAATAATTAATACCGCTGGAAAATTTTCATGTAAAATACCCATGGATGATAAATATACATTTTAAACATAAAATATTTTGAATAATTAATTATTCATAATAATAAATTTTTAAGGGGATGTATATACACCTCATAAAGGTGAATTCATGCATAATAATAAATTATTCTAAATAGCATGTAAATAGAGACGACATATCCTTTATAACACTATGTTTTGGTTAAAGATGATTTAATATAATGTATACTAGTTTCAAAAAATTTACTATCATATTTCAAAACTATATTACTATTTATTTTATCATATACGATCGTTTTATAACATTATGATACCCATTTGATAATAACCATTTATTATTTTCATTATTTTTTGTGAAAACATTCTTGTTTTCTAATGCTTTAATGTCATGAATGATCATGTAGTTGTACATATCATATAGTTAAATAAACATAATAATAATAATAATTAAATAATTTTCCTATTTAAAAATTAATTACTATTTTTAATAAATCATAAATGATGGTTATGAAAAACATAATATGTTACGATAATAGAGACAATATGTTATACGTATATATGGGTAACATTTTATTTTTTTATTTTTTCATTTTAGAATGATGTAATGTAATATTTTATCTTCAGAGAATTAAAATAGTATAATTAATAAATATTATATAGTTATATACACAATTCATGTGTTATGGTAATGAAAATGGGGACAAATCTCTTCATTTAAGTGATAATCCATATATACACGAATCATATTATCATCTTATATTGATTCGAAAATTAACAAAATAAAATGATACATTATATTAATATAGTAGAGAAAATTTCATTGATATAATAATTAATTAATTTATATCTCATATATTCTTTATATTTTTCTTCACTAACTTCCATGTGTGGTGTTATTGAAAGACGAATCTCGTCACATCGAGAGAATGCAGTCTCCTATACACACGACTGACGTTATCATATCACATGTTGAATATAAGAAGAATATAAATAAATATGTATATATAATATTGAGACTCTGAAGGACTAATAATGTTATAAATATGACATATATAATTTATATCCATTATCACACCATCCTTGATAGGTGATAGTAGAAAAACTAACAATATTTGTACATGTAACTGTTATATTTCATACACAAGAATGATGATTTCATAGCCCATTTGATTGATTATTGTTTGTGTTTGTAGGTAGTAACGATAAATAAAACACATATAATTATTTTTTTGATTCTTATGTTACTATTTAAAAAGGTATAATTATAATTTAAGGATATGTATAATAAAGTAAATTAAAGAAACATGTTGAAAAACATTTTATATTCTTTAGGTATATATCCTGGGTTTATTTTAAACATTAAATAGGTTTTATTTATGTGAATATAAGGATTATGGGATTGGTGGTGTGATTATGATAAGCTATTTGGTCAGTTTTAGGATGCTTTAAATTACATGATATGTGTCAATAATTGAGGGGAGTGAGCACCATTTTATAGTAGACAAGTATTTTTTACTAAATAATTACTTTGTTGAAATTTATTAAATATAATAAGTATCTTTTTCATCTATAATTGTTAATGATAAATTATTATAATAAAAAAAATTATATTTCGAAATAATTTGTATTACTGAAGCAATGTTGTTTTTCCCACTCCCAAGGCATGGCTGATATTAAAATCAAGAAATGTTCCTTTTTTTCATTCTTCTTTACTTATCATATTATATAGGTATGTTTCATGAAATAATATAATAATAACAAATTAAAATTGGTAATACAGTTTCAATGGTATAAATATTGAATTCTAATTGGTAATAATAAGGTTTTGGGTCATTTTAACACATAATATTATATGGTTAACCGCTAATTATAATAGTTTTTACATTATTCATAATATATAATTATAATTTCATTTCCTATGTAATTATGTTACAATATTAACATTAATATATTAAATAACTTAAAATATAAATATTCCAAATATGTAATCCATTTTTCCCGATTTATCTCCTAGAAGTGGTATAATTTAATTTTAAATTATTCCCTTTGATGTGATATAAATGAGGTTATAAGGTGAAAATGTTGAATTGTTTAATATATTATAATATCAAAATTCATTATATAAATTAATCCAATGAAATTTTTTTGATAAATATATATTTGATTTATATAATTTAAATGGAAATCCAATTCAAAATATAAATTATCCTTATTAATTATTTAAACAAAATACAGTTCCTAATTAAAATTCCTAATTCTTAAATATATATCAAAAAAATCTACTCAAAAAAATTACATAAATTCACACTAAGTTATTTTTTATATTAATAATTTAATAATAAATTTATTTTTCATTTAAATTATTTAAAATTGGTAAAAATTAATATTAAATTCTGTGAACTAAGAATGTTTGATCATCCTATTATACAAAATAATATTTCTCATAAAATTTTTATTTTTCATTGAAATGATTCATAGGTTATCACTACAAAATTAATTATTAATATATATGTGTAAACTATATATTTTCAAAGGTTAGTTAAATGTATTATTACCAATAATTCTATTGTATATTTTATAATGTTTATATTAAATAATAATAACGACACTAAATTATTTTTCTGTAAAAATATGAAATGCATGTAACAATAGTTATAAAAAAAACTCATTGTTTATCTATTATACAAGTGATACATAGTGTTTCATATAATTCAAGATAAATAAAAAATTTCATTTTAGATAATATATTGAATAAAAAAATTTATTTTAGAATTTTCGATTGTTATAGAGGTTATTGGTGTTATTTGTGATGTAGGGTATTTAAGGATTGATCTATTTGAAACCTATTGTTTTTTGACAAATTTTGGAAATTAATATATTATGTTTTATAAATTTTTAGTATTATCATACGTTGTTATAATTATTTATGATTTAGTAAAATAATACTTAATATATTATTACTAATTTGTGGATAATGTGATCTCTTATAAGGTTATTCTAATGATTTAGGAATAAAAACATTTATCTTAAGTACACATCGTTTGGAGAAACAAAAATGAGATTATAATCGGATTTGATTAAATGATGAAATCATTGTCTATATGAAATTATATTTCGTTATATTAAAATTTTATATGGTAAATATAATCTTTAACTATATTAATAGAATCCTGAAACAAAATTGTTGTCATATTGTGATAATTTTTTATGAATTTATAGTCTTTTCATGTTTTTTGGATTTGTGGACATTGAAGATCACCAATTCATATGTTATAATATTATATATATTTTTGTGACATTTTTTTTCATACATGTATATATATTTTACAACCCATTAATATTATCTTTTTCTAAAACCTAGTTATATTATTACCTTTGTAATTCAATTTCTCTCTATTCAAGATGATGTTTTATTAACCATTTGTACATTGTTTGTTTTCAATAAAGATATTATTATGTGTAAGTTTTTTTCATAGATAATTTCAAAATTTACAGGAATAGATTTATTGAATGGGTGGTGGAAGCACACAATGCTCTTATTTGTTTATATTGAAAATCTTGTTCGGTAGCGTATGTGATATGTACAATATAACCCACACAAAAAATGATTATTTTAAATATGACAATAATAAAATATAAATTAAATTCTCACACATGAATATTATTTAAAAATTTATAAAACATATATATTTACAACTAAATATAAATATATTTTTGAATTTTTAGTAAATAATAAATTAATTAGTTTAATTTCATTTAATTCTTTAAAAATTTATCTTGTCCAGAAAATTTATTATATATTGTTATGGTAATATATTATATTTTTTTTAACATTCAGAAAATTCATTTTAAATTTTTTTAAAAATAATTAAATAGTCATGTCATAATTTTAATAGGGTGAATATTATATATTTTTTATAAAATATATATTATTCATTGATTAGTGAAAATTTTATATTATATTTTAAATTTATCATTTCTTCTGATAAATTGAATATTTTAAATGTAGAAATATTATTTTAATTTATTTTAATGAATAAATTGTATTATTATGTTATATTAAATAAAAATAGTTATATATAAATTATCAATATTTAATATTTTATTAGAATATTATTTTTTTTCCTATTTAAAACAATTTTATAAAAATAATTTTAAAATTCATACTCTATTATTTGTTAACTAATTAAAAATAACCCCTGATTGTGTAAGATTTAAAATTAATGTATGTATAATATATCTATAATTATGAATTAAAATTAATATATTAAATATTAATAGTTATAGAGTTAACGTAAAATCATATTTTCGTTCAAATTGGATATTTCAAAAAAAAATACTTTCTATAATGCAGACGACATTTACAATAAATTAAATTCATCCCACATTATTTATTAATTTTGAGAAAATGGTTTCAATTTTTATTTATCACAATTATTTTTAGTAAATAAATTCAACTAATATTTTTGTACGATAATGAATAGTAACTATAGTGTATATTTATTACCACGATAAAATGAAATGATATTAATTAAGGGTAAAATAATTTAAAAATAACTAAGATCAGGGTAATGCTAATAGTTTTAATTAGTAAATTTTAATTTCAATATAATATGTATTATAATTTTTTTTCTTCATAAGTAAAAAAATTAATGATTTTGAAAAAAAATTGATTTTGAACCGATTAAACACAAATTTTATTTGGTGTAATAGGTTATATCAATAAATATTTTTTTTGAATCATTCATGGATCTTAAAAATAAATTATATTTTTACAAAATAATAGAAATAATTTTTATTTCATTTTAAATTATTATTAATTTTATATGATGTCAAATGTATTAGTTATTAGGGATCAAAAACTATAATTGACAAAACCATAATTTTTCAATAAAAGTAAATTATTTTTTTGAGTGTGAAAATTAAAATCATTATAAAATTATTTTCTTAATATAAATATTTTTTTAAATCATCAGGTCAAAATAATCCGATAATTGATTTTTTCCTAACATTTTTAGTCATTGGAATTTTTGGGTAAAAATTTAATATGGTATTAATATAACATTTTTATCATGACATAATAATGAAACAATTATAATATATTAAATTATTTAAAGGGAATCCATGAAAAAATATATAAATGCACTAATTTTTTTAGGTTATTTAATTTTTCAAATATTTTATGAATCATCCATGCCATATATTATATTTTGTGGTCTAAATTCCATTCTGTTTAGTTATGAGTCATCAAAAAATCACCAAGGGTACTATTTTAATGATTCTAGTCCCTAGCGTTATAAAATAATAAAATCACATACTCTTTTTCAATATGTATGGGAAAACCATGGGGGTGATTTTTTCTATTGAGTACATTATTATATATATCCCAAAAACAATGTTTTGAAGATAATGGACTATCTTATCTTGTTATATATAACCCCACCCAAATCCATAATTATATTTACTAAAAACCCTTCTAGAATAACCATAATGTTACCTAGCAATTATAAATTCTTTCTATGGTACCCCCATGGTCCCAAGAAGCTCCTCCAAATCTTTTTGAATCACCCTCTCACAATAAGAGTGTTATCTATATTCTTTTCCACTCATGGACATTCTTTGTATTTATCATTATCTATAATAGTTTATTTGTTTTAATTCCACTATAAATAAACAATTAACTAAAAAATAAATTTATTAAAATGATTGATCGTTGATCACCTCAAATTATTAGCATTACCTAATCCGTCCCATTATTGAAAATTAATATGAGATTTTTTTATCTTCATTTCAATTGAAGCACATTCTTGGTATTTAATCATTTGAACAATGATTTGTAATTTTTTAATGAATATTTAAGTTAATTAAAGTGTAATTTAGATATCTTAATTTTTATAGGTTATTTATATACTCTCATTATAACATTTACTAAAGTTGTAACTACGCCAAATTATAGTACTCCTCATCTCATGATTATAAAATAATCTTATCTATTTTATATCATTTCATTTCCATTTTATATATATGATATATTATATTTCACATCCATATTATTCTCTTTATGATTTTATAGTTATTAGTTACCCATTTCTTTGTCCATAATCCCTCCCATGATTGATTATTTAACCTTTTTACGATGCCCAAATTATCCTACAAATGTTCCATGAAAAGTATTTATTCAAGAACAATCATTTTAATATTTATATTAATTACAAACTTTTTATGATATATTATTTACATAATTATCCATAATAGAGTATTTTTTAAATTTATGTGATAATAATACCCTTTCCTTTTCATTGAACCATATTATGAATCATTATTTAATGTCGTTATGCTGTTGAAATGTCCCTGTGATTTTTAATGAAGAAAATTTAGGAGGTGTTTACCTATAACCTTTTCCACCAAAGGTTATTCACCTAGTTGTACGTATGTATAATCTATTGGTTAAATCCATGTATGTAATCTATATTCCATATTAGTGGGATTAGATTTGATGAAAAACGATTTTATGTTGAATGATAAATGTTGAAAACGTATTTATGTACATAATATGAAAGCAATAGGTGTTATTGGAATTATATAAAGCTATAATACATTGGGTAATTTCTTAATCTCATGAGACATCTTGTATGGGATCAGTAACTAAAGTTAATCAATTACGGTACTTTCTACATTATGTTATGACATGTTTAGGGATATCATTTTTATATGTTTATGATATAATATTTGAAGTTGTTTCAAAATTTCCCATGTTTCCATTATATTACCATTCGATATCATTACATATTTATCAGGTTAATAATTCTCACCCATTTTATATTTCATTTAAATTTCCTATTGTCATATATGTAATATTTTATTTTTTTCTATGATTTTTTAATCCATTACTATGCATTATTTCTCAATAAATTATTATGTGTCTCCTCATGTTATCCATGCTGTTTTAGGGACTATTGAATATTACAAGCATGCTAAGGTTGTTTAAAATAATTCTAATGAACCTCCAATTTTACAATTTTTATGCAATATTCCAATATCCAATGACACTTGGATTCATAATATTCTATGGTTTACTATGTCATGACCTGTCCCCCCGTGCCCGTGTTGTGACTACCCCTAGCAGGCCGTTCATAGGCGAGGAGCTGGCGACTAGAATCAAAGGTGTAAATCCATAATCTGGGAAGGTATTATCATTATAACATGAAACCGCACACAAGAGAGTACGATCAGGAAACAAAACACAAAATAAAACTGTATACAAAAAGGAGTGTTGAAATGTTAAAGGGGGCCATAAATACAAGCCCAAAAGTAATTTACAAGGTAATTGAAAGTAAAAGAACCGGAAAAAGGGAAAACAGCTTTTGGATTATCCACCGGGAAATCCTACCTGAAAGGTAGGTACAGATAGCCTCCACAACACTCCATGTCCATCTGTATCCTCCATGCACTGTCATTCTTTGTGGTCCACCTCTGGATACCATCCAATCCTGGGGCTCCCACCCTCAGTCAACGATGTTTGTCGTCTTCATCCAATATAATGAGGTGCAGGCATAGCCCGTGTAGGGGTGAGTATAACGATACTCAGTAGGGACCCCAATACCCTAAAGGTCTCACAAAACCAACAAGGATAAACCAAAAATTAATAATTTAATAGATGACCTCACTTAGTTATATGCCAATACATATACCTAAGTTATCAAGTAATCCATCTCAATCATGAGGTAAGCACAAAAGTTACTGACTCAACTCCGACCACATTTTTTAATCTAGGGGTAGAATCATGTAACATCCCTGGTCACAATGTCAAAACCTTGGCTACTTGAGAACTCCTCCTCTGTCGAGTACAGTTGGCCTGCCGCATCACACAGAGGCACTTCCCACTAACCTTGGACTGCTGAGGTACTCCTTCTATCAAGTATTGTGGGTCTGCAATGTCACACAGAGGTGCTCCCACCATGGGTCTGCCACATCATACAAAGGTGCTCCCCCTCGTAGTCTGCTGGGGTACTCCTCCTGTCGATTATCGTGGGTCTGCGGAGACACCAAGGCGCTCCCAACTGTTGGTCTACCCTAACACCAAGGCACTCCCCACTAGGCTAGTTGAGTCACTCCGAGTCGTATCAGTCAACATTCTTCAGGTCATAGCCAGCTACTAGGTCTCTGTGCTATGCTCGATTGTCTCATGGAGGATCCACTCCACATGCGAAAAGTCGATACCCCAACTGTCATGAAGTCCCACGTTGAAGTATCTCAATGGTCCGCCACGTTATAGGGGTCTCAACGTAATAGACTGCATGTCAATCAGTCTCTCGATCTGTGAGTTAATATCCTTTTAGTCCCCGGGGCCCGGTTGGATTCGTGCACGATCCAACTAGAATGTAACACAACATTACCCCAAACCCCGATGGGGTATACTCAAAGGGACCGTCACGCTCGATGAAAACTAGCATCGTTGACGGTACAAAAAATGGTTTCCTAGTGACAATTATATGGCTAATGAAAGTAACGGGGTCGGTAGTGGCCCCGGGACCGGTCAGACTAATTGGGTTTGGCCCGGCCCGCTCAGCCCAACCCAGCACGCCGCGTGGTCAGTTTGTCCTGGAATTAGGGCCGGTTCGGCTCGTTGCGCCACGAGGGTGAGACTCAAATGATATGGGGTGCGCGGGTCAGCATAGTTTGGTCGGGCGCAAGGGAGGCGGCCGGGAGGCAGCCGGGTTGGGTGCCATACGGGCTGGCGGGCTTTCTTGGCAGGGCACGCTCAGGCCAGCAGGCATCCGTGCAGGGCTCCCAGCGGGATGGAGGGAGGTCAGGAAGGGAACGGCTAGACCGACAGGGTATCAGCTAGGGTATATTCAGCTGGTGGCCGTGAAGGATGCCACGGGGGCGGCACAGATCACGAAGTTCGTAGGTATTGTGGCCTTTGTCTTCCCAACCTTCATCGCCTCGTTGCATTGTCTCTATGCCGAAGAATATCACAAAAGAGATAGTTGGAGGGAGTCGGGCCATATTAGTTTCTCCCACACCCTCTGCGAATAGGGTGATAAAAATAAGTTCATCAATGTAGGAGAAAAATGAACAAAAAATCACCGAAAAAGTAGAAGAATAACCACATTCTTCTTTTTGAATGAAAAGATGTACATGGAACATAAAAGAAAGTAACCCCTAACCTTTCTCGTTGATTGACAATGTAGTCCTGGAAATAAGATGAAGGAAATCATCATTCATTTCGTCCACCACACACTTCCACTTCCGAGTTCTCACATCAGTGGTGGAAGACGCTCCACTTCAGTAGGAGTCCAGGGAAGAGGATCTAAGGAGATTGTTGTCGGCGTTCATCATTGTAAGAACGTGTTCTTCGTTCTTCATTGGTAGACGAGGTTCTTCGTTAGTGGACCCTTTTTCTCCAAATAACTTTTCTCCTCAAAGCTACCACCAAAATGATCAATGCCTACCAAAATAATAATATATTAGGTTTATCTATTATTTAATTTAATGACACAAAATTCAAAATGGTGAATTAAATTAATTGGATCCACCAAATTAATGTGCATGATTTGTAATAATAAATTATGTGTTGGCTCAAATAATTAGAGGGGAGCTGGTGGCACCAAAAATGGCCAAGGAGGTAAAGGGGCTCTCCCTTATTAATGGGGGGAGATGAGAGATTTTCCTCTCCCCCTATAAATAGGTAGGTTTTTCCTGGGTGGTCCTTATGTCGTAACCTCTCACGAGAGGTTAGGTTCGGGTGGACCTACCACCATAACCTCTCATGGGAGGTTAAGGTGTGGTGGTCCCACCTCCATATTTCAACTTACCCAAGGAGTTTATATATCTTCTGGGACTCACCTGCAAACACCCACATGGAGGTTCAAATACAAATAAAGTGAAGCTTAAATTATTTTATTATTTTCCACAAAAACCCAAAAACTAACTTTTATTCACGACTCACTGCCATCGAAGTGAAATTTTCCTTAATCAAAAATCGATGTTGTGAGTTCAACGGTGCCCTCAGATTTTATTCCGATCATCGGTTCAAAAGTTTTAAAAACCCACTCATACTTTTATTGACTCTACCCGAAAAAAACATCAGAAATTGAATCCGCACACATCGGGCCTCGGAATTATGCGCAGTCAATTTCCACAGACTCATAAATTTCTATGTATTTATGAAAAAATATGTCCATGGAATTTCTGGTTCTTTACATTCTATGTTTATGATCTCCAGTAAATCACAAATTTACTGGAGATAAAGAATGAGATTGTCAATCAAAACTATTATTCAGTTGAGCTAACCACACACTCCATATATCTTTTTTAGAATTGTATAAGGACCAAAACCCCATAAAATTATATTCATGGGATTATCACATAAATCCTATAATCATTTTCTAGGTTCAACATAATCTAAATCCATTGATTGGATCACTCCTTATGATGCCTTCCATTAAAAAGAACATATGTATACTTTTTTGTGATAATGTATACCAAATGATAGATAATAATTCATTAGAGTGAATTTTTAATGACATTAAAGAGGAGAATGATAGATATATATTTTTTAATTTGGAGGATGAGCACTCCTTTTATTGGAAGAACTGACCGAAATTTCATTGGAAACCAGAATTATGTGGAGGATAATATCACAATTACAGGGGAAATATGTGAGTATGGTACAAAATGTTGTTTATAAATGTAATATTTAATTATAATCTTACCATAATTTAATCTATAATATCCAAATATCAAGAAAATTATAAAAACATTAAGCCATTTTAATTTTCATATATTTAAACCATTTTGACATTGTCAAATTATTCACTATTGTAAATATATTTTTAATAAAAATATATGTTAACCAAAAATTACTAATATATTAATGGTGATTAAAAGTATAGTCTCTATTTAATCAATATCAATTTCATTATATATGAAATTTAACTTATAAACGAACACATATAGTAAAAGGGGTAAAATGTTTTTTGTCAAAAAAAATATATTAAATAGTATATTTTCTTATTTATTTTTCATAAAAATTAATAACTATTTAATGACACTTAATCCCCTTATGTATACATATGAAAAATCTATTTTATCAAATTCATATATTAACTATAATTTATTTTTATTTTTAAAATAAAAATAAATAACTGGTTAATTTTTTAGAAATAATCATTTTTAGAATAAAAAAGTGTTTAATCATAGTAATTAAAATGTATTAAGAATATTTTGGATGTACATTTAATTTATTATAGAGTAAATACATTTAATTAAAATCACTCTTTAACAGTGATCATTTTAAAATGAATAGAAAAATACATATAATAATATAAAAATAATTTAATGATGAACCATTTTCTTCATTAAATGTTTGTTATTATTATTTCTATTAAATTTATAATTAATTTAAAACATTAATGTATTTTTTATTTAATATAAAAACATATGTGATTGATTTTAAACATTGATATATGAAAAAAAATTAATTTTAAATGAAAATTTTAATTATATACAAAACAAACCAACAAAATTATTTCATTTTGATGTGAATAATTAAATTAGTATTCTTTATAGTGACATAACTATTTATTAAATATTATTAATTGTTCTTGTTAATAATTATTTGAAATATATTTATAAATTTTAATAATATCATTAATTGAATTGAATACATTTCAAAGGAATAATGTTTTTTTAAATAGTTTTTTTAATCTATTTTATTTCCTTAGGTGAATTATTATATTTTAATTACATTCCTAAGAGATTTATTTTATTTAAAATAAACTTTTTTAATGTAAATATATATATTTAGATTAAAAAATTTATTTGAACTATACTTTAAATTCCAACCTAGTAAGATATTTTTTAATTATTAAATAATATAACTATATACCCCTTAATAATTTCAATATAATATATATCCTTACAAAATTTCAATCAATAAATATTATATAATATTATATTAATAAATACACTTATCTTTCATATTATTATAATTATGTGTTTTACAAATTTATTAATACATTTAATATGTTTTTACCTCATTATTGGATTGGTCATACTAACATTGATTCTCAAGGGGGAATTAGATCTAGTGGATTGTAATGTTTTAATAATATGAAAATTCACTATTAATTGTTCAACGTTATGTTATTCACATTAATGGTATTTAATCGTACATGGTATGTAATGGATGGATTCAGGAACATTTATTACCTTCTTCCTATTTGAGTGAATAATATTAAAAAATATACATGATATGTAATAACATTCTACCAAGATATAAAAACATATAAAATTCCCCAATTCTTTAGACAGTAATTTAGCCATCATTATTGAACACTTATAATATCCAATGTAATTCCTAAATCATTTTATTTATAATACATATATTCAAGACTAAAATATAAAAGGAATAAAAAAATGAATTGATCAAATAATGAATCTCTAAAATTGATTTAATTTTAAAATATTATATTATAATAAAGAATAAATTTTCCATTAAAAGAGAAGTATTTATTTAACTCATAAAAAATATACAAAATCAATAAATCCAAATGGATAATAATAATTAATGTTTTTTAAATATTATGTCTTAAAATATATAACTATGTCCTATTTCTAATGAAACTATATATATAATTATCTTATATGAAAATAAAGTGTCTAATAATTCCATAATTAAATGTCTTATAATTAATTTCATGTGATTAAATTTAATAAAAAAACTAATAATGTGATATAATATGTAGATTCTTCATGATTAGGTTTTAATATAAACAATTGGATCATAATATTTTGATAACCATGTGACTAATAATGTGCATCTCACTGATCCTATAAAAATGAAGTTTTCAGTCCATAATAATAATAAAAATAATGTATCTCTCCAACAAAATTTTATTATTAAAACTCATCCAATAAGATGAAATTATATCCCATAATTTTCATTATGCTCTACTCTCTAAAAAATATTCAATCCATCACAACATTTTCCTTATTTATGATTCATGTCTCCTATTATATCATCATTTTCATCTATAACAAAAATTTTAATAAAAAGAATCCATCACTATAGAATATTATCTCTATATAATATAAAATATATTAATGACTTTATATATGATTCCTCAGGTTTCGTGTTAACATTCTCACACTAAATAAATATGGAAAATCAATATGTTATTTTTTCAAAAACAAATTATGATAAAAATAATGAATGATAAAATAATATTTTGTAAATTAAAACTGATAATCCACTATATTTATTCAATCAACGAAATAAAATTGATGAAAATAAAATTAAATGTTTTTTATAATTTCCATGCTATTAATGATCTAATTAGAAAATCCCCATAAAATAACATGATGTGTAAACACAAACTTTAATTGTAATTAATTTATGTCAATGTAAAACTAATGAAAACTCGTTGATGAAATAATAATTATTGGAATAAAATTTTCTCAATCAATAGTTTCTTATAAGGAAATGCGAAACATCAGGGTCTTATCCATATCAATCAAAAAATTTCACCACTATTGAAAATACATTTCCTTAAATAAATTCATATAAATAGTTATTTAATAAATATAATTATAAATTAATTCCATGAATAATGATTTTCTCTCACAATAACACATGAAATAAATAACACAATATTGCACCATATCATCTATATCATTTATAATATACTCCATCAGATAATACATATCCATAAGTTGGACCACATTGATTCTTAATTTTACCAACAACACAATATAGATAACCATAAATAATATCACTAAATGTAAAAGTATATCAGTCAGAAATAATATATTATACAATCATATGATGTCTAATCGAAACCTTTATATATATATTTTTATTCCCATCAACTATGTATTTCTACATTAAAAATATTTAATTCATGAAAAATATTAGTAAATCCAATATAACATTAAAATTTTCATTCACCTCTAGTGACATTCTAATTCAAATCAGAACAAATTTAAAAATAAATTTATTTTACAAATTTTATTATGTAAAGATTGTCAAAACATTACTAATTGGCGATGCTCCACCATCAACTATATAATACAAAATAATGCGATGTAAGTTAATCAACATTCATAATTACTCGAAACAAAAATATATAGAAAGTAATATTATGACTCATTATTCTTGTTGTAAGATGCACTAAATATCTCAGATGGTAAAAATAATTTATACTATCACATTGATGTTTCACATGAACCATTAACAACTCAATGAAATAAAAAAATTATCAAATATAAGTGACCACCAATCAATGATTATTCAAAAAATTTGATGTTTCATCACACATTCACTATCCTCATCAACGAACAACCACTCTCACCACTAGTCTGACAATACGGTTACCATATTCAAGATAGAGAGAACCACACAATTGACCACCACTTTCACCTCCAAATAAAATTCCATAATTCTATCTAAAACAAAACATTATTCCTCAGAATCTGTAACTAAAGGACTTAGATATTTTATTCTCAACTCATATTCAATAAAATTATCCATTATCTATTATTTCATCACCTCAAAATCAATGTCTTAATGATATTACACCATCACACACATTCTCAAATTGTAATCACACTGAGTTTAAATATTCTTCTATATCAAATTATCATTATAAAAGATGAAATTCTTGCTGAAATGGTATTAAATGAAAATAATATTTTTACGAAAATTAATTAAAATTATAATTTATATTTTGGGGGGTTCTTCCCCAATTTAACATATTTGCCTTTGTATCAAGACACATCCCATGCCTAGTCATGTGTCATGAAAAAATAAAATTTTCCAAAAGTTATAGTTCTAGGGAACCGATCTAGGTCTATAGTGAGAAACGTATTTATATCATCAAACACTAAAATAAATTTCCAATTATATTAATTTTTTAATTATTTCAATTTCAATGATATTATTTTGGAATAAAATATGTAAATATCATGGATTAATCTCCAATAATATATTTCCAAACAGATGAATGTCTTTATTTCCAATACATACATCTGTAATTATAAATACTCCAACACTATAAACATCTCAAGTTAATATAAATATAATATTATGATATTTTTATATAGGATTATGAATGATTTTTTAACACCCAATAGTGAGATTTAAGTGATTTTGGCTAAACAGTAAAAATATAATTAATTAAATTAGTGTATAATAACCTATTTATTGAGTTGGTATGTATAAATAAAAATACTAACATCATGAAAGATATATAACTTTCTTACTCATATGAAATTTAATTATTAGTTATTAGGAAATAATGACTCAGATTTTGGTAATGTAATATTATTCTCAAAAAATATGTTTTTAATAAAAAATTTATTTGAAGATATTTGTGACAGAATATTTTAATTAATTTCTAGAAAAAAAATATTTGATAAAAGGATATATTTTCAAAATCATCATGTCAGTGATTAAAGGGAGTGTAATTTATATATTTTTTATGAAATTTAAAATTTTAATGTATAGTAAAAAAATGATTATATTGAAAACAATATTATGGACAAAACAATTTTATAATAACCATTTTTTTTAAATTAATTCTATGAATAACATAATATATTATATTATTATAAATTTTAATATGTAAATTTTAATCAAATATATTGTAGAATTTGGTATAAAAACATTTTTATAAAAAATTGGATTTTTTTGAATTATAATTTTTCATCGAATTTTATGGATTTAAAATTAAATTAAATCCCTACAATCATAAGTATTTAATTTGATAAAATTCAATCCAATTTATTAATTTTAACTATTCATATTAGTTAATAAATATAACTATATTTTTGGCAAGTATAAAGAGTTCACATTTAAAAAATCTTATAGTTATTGTAAGATGGGTTATTTAGAGTTAAAACTAACTTAGTAAAACATAAAATTAATTAAAATATACCAAGGATTAATTTGATAATTATATATAATCATTATTAAGAAAATAATAATAAATATTTACATAATGTGTGTACCTTTCAGATTTATATTTTATAATATTTTGATAATGAGAAACTCAACAATTTAACACTCATTATTGTTATATGAATAATATTTTGTGATAAGAAAAAAATAAATTTACTTTTAAATTTTTTTAATATTAGTGAGGTTTTTGTATAATGAAAATTTATATTCAATTTTTACTAAGTAAATAATAAACATAAATTATTATGTAACACGGATACATAACATGTACAAGTATTAATAAAATAATGTAAATGTTATGAAAATATATAAAATTAATTTTTTTACGATCATGCACATTGTCTCACTATTTCAAATGATGAATACAACATATTACTAGTGTTTTGGAATGATTATTTATGATTTACAATGATTAAATTTGTTTTTCAATGTCAAATTATGTTATTATATGTTGAAATGATAATAATATTATTCTATTTAATGTATATTATATTTAATTGGTTATAAATAATAACAAAATGTAACATAAATTTATGATTATAAATGTTCAATATTTTTATAATTTTTGAAATTTGATAGCCAATATTTATCATCTATGTAAAATTGTGACCATTGAATAATGAAATATTTTTTACCATTAGTACAATAATTTATTATTAACAAATGGGTTAAAATGAAATATATGGATTAAAATGATATATAAAAATATATAATTTTTTATTATTTTATTAAGAAAATATCGCCATTATTTTAAAATAAATAGAATTTTGGAACAATTTGACACTCTTAAGACGCAAAATGTATTATAATATTTCATCTATTTAACAAAATGACATTAATGATATTATATAATAAATGATAATTTATTCAATGATTTAAAATTAATCAGAATCCTATATACCATGGGAATTTGATGTCTAATAATATCTACCATGGTAGAATTATGGGCCAGTTGTCCATTTCTTGTATCTTTATTGAACACGAAAATTTATAAAACATTGATATCATTGTAATTGTCAAATGGTTTAACAAGTGGTTAGAAAAAAGGGATAATCAATAAAATGACCTAAACATGACCGAAATTTATTTAACGATATGATTTAGACTCATACAATTCCTTTATTATAATTATATCCTTTTGAATCTATTTTTTTGAATATTTTTTATTTTAGTTTTATACATTAGGTAATTCCTAAAGCGTACCACCCAAAATTTATAATTGGGAAACACCTCTGCTATCCTCTACAGTATTCAGTTGAAATTTTTATTAGAATATACATATATATATATATGATAAAGTAATCCCTAAACAAATTAAATTGGAATTATATTGGGTATAATAAAAAACATATATGGATTAAAGGTTATGTAAAAAAAATTCTGAATAAGAGGTATGATTTTTAAAAAATATTTTAGTAGTATTAAATATTATAAATCACAAAAAAAAATTAAAACAAGATGAAATAACAACAAAACAATATTGAATTTAATTAAATTTGGTTATGTTGATATGATAACCTATATCTATATCATATTCCATCATATGGGAAACAAACTCTTCATTCATGTGTACGAGAGACTACTACCTAGTAAACCGATGTAATTTTATTTCCATCACCGCCTCTCATGGATTAGTTTAATGTAGAATTTATTTTAAATATATAATATAGTCATGAAATTATTAGTAATATGGGTATATAATATGACATATATTTTCCTTCATTTTCATTAATTGTAAAATGTTAATTTTATTCATTTTTATATATAAATTAATACATCTATGACGAGATGAGATTTGTTTTCAAATTCAAATAAAATATATGTTCTACATATGTTTATTTATGTAAATAATATTATAATGATTAAATAATCATATTTATCAAATGAAAAAAATAGTAATTACAATTTTTTTCCTTGTTTGTTGAAAAATTGAGATGTTACTCATTTGTACATACGATCGACCGTGTCCAAGAATGGAAAGTTTTTCATTTCTTCAAAACTGTCTTACATGGATGTATTAAGAAGTATAATATCTATAAAATAAATTATAATTTTTACGTTATAATTAATTTTGATATTATATAAAAATTTTCACTTTGATCATGTGCATCATACTGACATTTTTTTCAGCTATTATCACATCAAATTTAAAAAACATGACATAAATTAAATTGATTAAAAAATTAAATATATCATAAAAATAAATGGAAAATTATTTTACTAGATACTTGTTAATCATTAATTTTTTTTAAAAACATAAAAATAATAATTTGTGTGTCCTATATATGCTAAAGGACTTACATGGGAAGTATAATCTCGAGGTAAGGTATTTTGAATCAATTATTTCATTGAGGAATATTTTCATGTAATGACCCCTCTTTAATTTATATAATGTATATTATAAAATTTTACTTATATAGATAACCCTTTACATTTTAAATTAATTTATTCTTCAATTAAATTTTTTCAACCAATGGAATTTTACTTCAATGTTATTAAATCATAAGGGATTTATTAACTCAATTTACTTTCACTAGGTTTTAACTCTTTATCATTAACATTAATATTAAATTATTATGTTTTATTTACATATAAATATTTTCATGTGATTTTTGGGGATAATTAGTTCGATTTATAAATGTTCACATATTCAAGTCTTGGATTAATGATCAAATAAAATGTAATGATAATTGTAGGGGTTGTCATTACCTCATTCCAATTTATAGAGACCTGATTCATGCCATCAACAATGATATCCTTGAATGATATATTTACCATCCCTTTAAATACATTTTTTAATATTAAATCATATAATCAATTTTATATACATATCAATATCATATTAATTCTTTCAAAATAATTTAATTTTGAATGTTGTCAAAATAGTAATGAATTTAGGATTTATTCTATTTTTTTATTCAATAATCTCTTGTGGTAAATCATATACACATATTTTCAAGAATAATTTCCATTTTCATCCCTTATTGTTAGATATTTTGTATACAATATTAATTTCTAATTCATCTCTTATCAATAAATAAATCATTGAAAATATTTTTTTCATGTGATACTTATATTTTATATCCAATTAGATTTTCATATTTATCATATTGATATATGTTTTATTATATTGTTTAATGACTTTTATTTGATAAGAAATATTATTTTTTGTTTATATTTTTCCTCATATATGTAATTTCCGAATTTTTATTTATATTTTTACTTATTTCGAATAGGTCAGTTTAGAATAATTTAGGGAATTGTATTTTTTATTTTTAGTATTAATGACATGAATATATTTCACCAATCTCATTTCCATTATTTTTATTGAATATTATTATAAATAATGAAATTATTATTTTCATGGGATTTTTTTAATAATTTTTTTTTTATTTTTTAGATTATAAAAGTTATTTCAAAATGAAAAGTTTATTTTCCTCAAAAATGTTTTAATGATATGTAAATTTTTTTTGTTCACCATTGGCAATAAACACTAATGTTATATTTTAAAAACTAAGGATATTTTTCTTCAGTATTATATAATTTTTTTCACTTGATGGATTAGGGTTTTTTCAAATATATGTTTATGGAATAAATTTTTTCATGGGTTTATCATGTTATTAATGGAATAATTATTGTTTTATGAGTTTTGTAATGCAGTAAAATATAATTTACCAAAATTTATGTTATTGTTATTTTATATTTTTTATAATTATTGGTGGTTCCAATATAATCCATGGATGGGTGGTTCCATTATATACAATATATATTTGAAATAGATTGCTAAACCATAGTTGGTTGGGTGCATTATAGCCCTCTAATTCATTATATAATTAATATATTCTCCGAATAATTATGTTGGATGATGCCCATGGTCGTTATTCCACTTGATATGGTTATATAAATGGTTCTATGAATATAACATTCAAATGTACCAGAATATTTTCTTGGTTCATGAATCTAGGTCAATTGGATACTTTTCAAGGGTAATTGTTTTTACAAGGATCATGATTTTTTTAAATATAAGATTCATTTATTATTTTAATTTATTATAATTTTTATCAATGTTTTTTTGGTAATGAATTATATTAAATTATGATCATAAATGTTCATTATATCATAATACCCTAATTTGAATCATACACTCAATGATGATATTCAAATTATAATGCTTATGGTCAGCCTTACTATGAATTTTAGATAAAACCTATGATGATTCCTTTTTCAATAGTTTGATGAAATTTTTTATCTATGTTATATTTTATAATGTCATTAAATGTGATGAAGTTTTTTTTGGTGTGATATATATTTTAATGAATCGATTTTTTATGAATCCAATATGTTATGTAATAGTTTTTCCTAATAATAGAAAATAATAAAACATAAAGGAACATGGGGTTATAAATAATATAATACTTACTTTTTATGTAATTTTTTTTATAAAATGTGGTCATATATGTTTGTTTCAATAAAATAATTTAAATATTATCATTCCATTCACTGAAAATTGGATAATTGGGTTTGAAATATATTAGTTTGTATCAGATAATGGTTTAGATAACTATTGAGATTATTTGTTTGAATTTGTGGATAAAAAAATATTCATGGATACCAACATATTACTATATGATTATAGATTTTCATAAATTCAAAGTCATATATACAATCTTAAACACTAGTTATTTTGGATTCATTAATTTCTGATATGGTCACCTCTTATGAAAAAATGGTGAAAAGAAATGGATGTGATGATATAGTGTTGTCTTAGAATAGGTCGAGGGAAGGGTAATGTCATGAAGTATCATCCATAGTAGAATGTGTGTAGACTCCATGACATACATCACTACTAGTCATTACAATATCCTCATGTACTGGAGGTAAACAACAAGGGATCTTTAAAACCCTGCATAAAAATATTTATGGATCTCTGCGAAATAAAAATTGAGTTTCAGTGGAAAGTATATAATAAGAACAAGTTTTTGGTGCCAATAAGAAGATGGACACTACAGTAAATGGTTTTAATAGGCTCTAGTTTTTAAGGGATCAAGTATTTTGTAATTTTTTACGTTGAACAATGGGAATGAGTTATGTCTAAAATGAATAAAAATGATCCATCAACGATAGGAGAAACAATTCTACCCAAGTAAATAGTTAATGACATTCTATAGTGTTTGAGTGATAAAAAATCATATTCAGAATATTATTTGGAGAGGGAATATCCTCATACATTGATGACTCAGTGGTACAATTATATGAGTGGAAACCAATACAGTATCCATGAAATGTTCTTGGATAATAAAAAGTGAAAATACTAGAAGTGCAGAGACTAATTAATCCTTTTAGTGATGATATCCCCCAGAGAAGCTATGAAATTAAAAATAATGTATGCAGAATCTATACCCAACCCTATAGAAGTTCAAAGATGTGGTACTTTATGTGGGGCCAAATAATCTTCTGGCGATAATATTTTTCGATATGTGATTCTTTTTTACTTGATGGAAGATATTATTTACAATGATTTCAACATAAACATTTTTAAGGATGTTGATGGAAGAATATAAGAAAAATCCATCGCAGTTTCTCATAATGAAGAAGAATATGAGTGGATAAACAAAAAACACTAGATATTGACATGTAGAATAAAAGAATTAAAATTTAATTTAGTTGAATATATCCTGATTTGGGAAAGGATGACCATCCATCTTGAAGACCTTATTTAGGACATTATAGAGATATAGGTAACATTACATCAATAAGGATTATATAGTGTGAGTAAATATAAAAATAGTATTTTTTGGAAAATTATTTTGTGAGTTCTTTATATATTTAATTTAAATTAATCTTGGAATGTTCATTTTCCAATTATTTACATAAAAGTGATATGGTAAAAATAATTTAAATGCAGTAGTAATAGACATTAGATTTTGAGATTTTATGTAAATGTATTTAAAGATGATTTTTTATTTTTACTACATTTTAAGATGATAAATATGTTGATGTTTAAATTCCAATTTGGGAATGTATATTATTTTATGTTCGGTTAATTATGGTCTATTGTATAGTAATATTTAGCTAATATTTATGGTTGAATAGTGATTTATTTATAGGTTTATATTTTCAATGATTTTTTATGGTAAATATAATGGATAACATTCATGATTATATGTAAATTTGATTTTAGATATTTTGGTTTATTTCACTACATTTATTAAATATATATTAACTTATTATGGTTATTAAAGTTATTTTTGAGTTGATTTGTTGGTTTGAGGTATATGTGATCAATAGAATTGAAATATGATTAAAAATATTTATTATTTTATAATAATTATATTACATATTTTGGGATATAAAATAAATGATATGACATCGCAATAGAGGATTAAAAATTCATAAATGATGAGTTTATTTAGGTGAAAATGGATGTCAGTTTATTTATTTTTGGAATGACCTAAGTAAAACCAATAGTTTTTTTGGGAAATTTTTTAATAAACAATATTTTTTCCTTAAAATGATGGATTATACATTTTAGATATTATATTTCCTTATGAAAAACGTTTATTTCATAGATAATATTTTTAATATAAGAGGAATATTTATTTACAAATTTTTGGGTAATGTTATTTGATAGATGTATATTTTAGTGCTTTTGACAAGAAAATATAATCTTGAATAGTCATTATTTTGATAAATATATATATATATATATATATATATATTATGATGCTGAATAAAGGATAAAATTAAACCTCAAATGTAAGTATATTTCAGTATGGTATTAGTATAGATGGTAATGTAATTACTCAACTCTAGTAAGAGATCATAAAAATTAATTATTATTTGGTAACCTTCGTTTATGATAAATCAATGGACTTTTTCAAATGACATCAGTTTTTGGTTTTTTGTCATCAAATTTGAAAAAAAATCAAATTTATTATGATCAGAGTTACTTGTCACTCCCCATCAATATATAGACCTATACTTTACCCTCAATTTCAATATTTTCACATCTAGATAATATTCTCCTATTTGGAATCTTAATATGGGGTATTCTAAATTCCCTAGATATTAAAATTTTTATCTTTTCAAAATGATCATTTATAAACCCATTTAATAGTGTGTAATTTCAACAAGAGTATATTCTAATTTTAGACCAATTATTTCTATGATCATTTTGAAAGTGTGAGGATTGATTTTTTAAAGGATGGAGAATCAAATATTTAGATATTTTAAAATAAGATAGTGATCAATTTCTTTATTAACATGCAACACTAAGCCTTATGTGAATACATATATACTATAAAATATTAATATTTAAAATTTACAATTAAAACCTAGAAATTTAATTGGATGATATTTACGGGATATAACACATTACGTAAAAAATATAGAGTCATTACTCGGTATAAATGCATTGTTTAATACGTTATAAATAAACACACTATTTTAAATAATGTTATTTTACTCATAAGAAGTAACTTTTCATCAAAATGAGGTTTATTAATTTTTATGAGTCAATTTTGAAATTATCATATTGATATTTTAGAATTTATATTTGAGAAATAGTATATAATTTGGTAAATCGTCAAGAAAAAACTTTATATTATCATATTTTTTTTGAATTATCTAAAAACTATTATATTTAATGGGGTAGTTAAAGATAATTTTTTTTATTTAAATTTTTTTTTGATTCAATAATTTAAAATGATTAGGTTTGGTTTAAATTTTATAAATAGTATAATAAGTTCTATTATGTTATTATTTTTCAATTTAAGTTCATTTTATTGATTTTTATGGATTTTTTTGAAAAATAAACTATTTTTTACATAAAAATAATTTTTCTGAATACCATGATTTATGTTTGCCATAGAATATTAAAGGATAAATTAAATTAATCCTTTTTTGAGAATTGTATTTTATAAAATGGATTAATTTTTTTAAAATTGTTATAATTAACAACAGTAAAAAATGTCAATGTAATTATATCTAATAAGAATAGTGACCATCATAATTTTTTAACACTATATTAGTAAAATGGATATATTAGCATTGGAGACAATATTATATGGCTTAATATTAAAAAAATTAATTTTATTTTATTTAATGAGCCTATTTTATCCCTAATAATCCATAATTTCATGAACCAACCATGGTCGAACCTGAACACGTCACCCGATCCAGCCCGGGGCATTGCTCGTGTGGCGTTCCTAATCCCCATGGGCTGGAAACTAGTGACGAGAATCATAATATAACTGTTGGGATGATTTTTCCCATGATAAAATGATAACCAAATAAATAAACAATAAAGTTAGGAAAATAAAACTAGATGTGGAAGGAAAATAAATGTACATACCTCAATGTGATCCTTCACATGACCCACCCAACTCAGAACCATGATTGATCTAACATTGAGCCGTAGAACCAAGAACCTGAATAAGAAATAGAACCTACAACTAGAAAGATATAATTGGTCTGAGCACCGAGATTCTCAGTAGGGATGCAAAGAATAAACTATTGAATCCAGTAGTTTTTTTTTCTGATGAAGTCCATAAATAGAAGTTTGAAATAAAAATAAAGAAGTCGTTTTTTTAGATTTTAAAATAATCACCACGGTTTTCCCATATAATGAAAACCCAACACATTCTACCTAACACTTATAAAACTATTTGACGTTTTATAAACAAAACCTAGATAGAAATAATACGGTTATGCTAAAAGAAATGAATAAATAGTAAAAACCAAAAATATAATTATAGTTATAGCTGATGGTAAACAAGAAAAGTAAATAATTAAGTAAACATTGGTGATCCTAAACATCCCTAGACGACCCCTGGATGTACATGTTTTGTAACCTTCTGTTGGAGTATGGTGAAACTCATATGTCTATAACCAACTGGCCTCTCTCCCAGCAATAGAAACCATCATCACTCCTAATATGGCCTATACAAATACCAGTGGGTACCAACCCATCTAATAAGGACTCATAAGAAACTATCACTCAATAAACTATAGGATTCCATGGAACCCATGGTGGTTATTATAAAACGGTGTAGATAGGAAGGCCCTCGCATAAATGACTCATCTCACTGCACCTGCCTTCCCCAAGCATGGTTGCTTTCTATGCATCAACCCATTAATGGTTTCCCTAGATAGCACCGCCCCTTATACTTATATATATTCATACATGTAAAAAATACAAATTTACAACCAGGAAGCCTCATCATTCGTTTATCAAAACCACTTTATTAAACATTTGGAGTTGTAAATCTGGCTTTTAGTGTTACATAATCAAATATATTTATGAAACCATTTACCAAGATTATCTAAAATAGATATACACACTGCTTTCGTATTAAATAATATAATCAAACCCTTATGATCCATGATTCAACGAATAGACATAAAATTATTTAGTGATATTATGTTAAATTTTGTAAAAAAATCCAATCATTACCCACACACTAAAAAAATATACAAAAAAATCAAAATAGGAATATACTCATGTTTTTTTAAACCAATTTAATGAATATTATGAAGAGACCCATAACATTTATAAAACAATAACCGCTTATAAAACAAAATATTCGATAAGAACACCAATTCAAAGAGACACATAAAATCATTTCTACAAAACCTTATATTCCATAAAACAAACCAACGTGGGGGAGACAAGTTCCAAAAAATGATTCTACAAGAAAACACCACTCAAGACACCCAAGAATACCTGTAAGGTAAAGTAATATAGTTCCAACCATATTGGAAATGCATAAACAAGTGCATAAATAGAGGAGCATCCAAAAATACACTTTTAATCAAACCATTCGATAGAAACCCACTATTGTAGGGTAACTATAAACATAATATAGCTGAGAAACATAATCTATAATTTAATTAATAAAACAGAAGCATTAATAGAATTAAAATTGGGAGAAAGGTCATTAAAACACCTACACATAACCAAGAATGTATTTCAGAGTTATAATTATCACTTTTGACAAAATTAAAACAGTCCAATGAATAAAATATCAATCTTATAAAGAGGAGAATAACATTAATAAATTATATGAAATAATGATAGTGCATATGAGAAACATCGGATGAAAGAAAGGATGGTAAAACCTTCCTCAATGTGAATTCAGGTCATGTCGATCACTTTGGCACCTGATGAAAGAGGCAACGACCACTCATATCCAGCCCGCACTCGCCCGAACAAACTTTTATATATGTACATATGTACATAATCCAATTCATTTGTTCCCCACTTCATGAAGGAATACGTACATAAAGGGAATATAATATATATATATATACCTTAATATACGTGTACAAAAAAATTCAATGATGGCCAAATCTCACAATAATAAGATCAAGGAACCTAAAAAATCAATGATGAGGATCAACGCACACACAAATAAATTATTACAAACCCATAAACACATTACCACCCATAAATAAATGTGGGACGCCAAAAAGATAGTTCTGAACCAGACCTGAAACATTGGATGCTTAGAAAGATAATCCCATCCTCCTCGTCCATGGTAGCCAGTGCCAAAACGTGGACCAACAGGTCCCGATACATCGATCTCAAACTCTAGACATGGTGAAAAAAATCACAAAACAAATAACGAAGTGTCAAAGTTTGATTGAATTGATGAGAACACCAAATTGTGATAAAAAATATATCGAAGGAGAGTAGTCTGCACTGGGAGAGGTTGTATAGGGGGTTCGGGCTACCAGAAACAAGGCGCACAAGCAGTTAAGGTTGCTGGAAACAAGGATCCCAAGGGGTTTGGGTTTCCAGAAGTACGGTGTGAAAGGGGTTCGGGTCATCCTCTGCTGGTCGCTGATGTAAAGTGTTGCAGGAATGGTCAGGTCGACACTTGATCTTCCCGTAGTTCTAGGGCATGGGTGAAGGGACGACAAGAGGTGGATAGACAAGAGGTGGCCTGAGGATCAGGCAGTTGTCGGACAGCTGGGCAGTCCAAGGGGGCATGGGTAGGCGGAGGCACCAGAAGGAGCATGGGAGGTGGGTGGTCATTGTGCAGGGGAGTTTCTGGTAGGGTTTGGTCCGTTAGAGGGTGTGCACAGGGGGTCGAGGCCAGGGAGGCTGAGCACGGTGGCTAGTGCGCCATTGGAGGGGCCATATCAAGAAACTGCTAGGAGATGAGGCAGTGGCTCTGCGTGGCTGCAGCATGTAGAGAGGAGGGGGGAACGACACCCCCTAGGGTTTCCAATATATATTTTTTCCCTTTTCCTATTAACAGGTTAATAATAATAATAATAATAATAACAACCAGTATAATAATAATATTACTAACAAAACTATTATATTATTATTATTTTATTCATAAACATTTTCTTCTCAGACTGTATTTTTATTTTTTTTTATTTTACTTCATTTTATTTCATTAAAATTTTTATGAATTTATTTATTTATCTTGGATTTTGAGTAACCACACGACTCTCATACCGTTTAGTGTGTAGTTGAATAATCACCGCTCGAATCGTGCTACCCAGCACTGACCACATACATAGTCAAAATGTGTTTTGTCGCACAGTTTTATAACTCTCACACAAGTCGCACGTCATACTCGGTGGCGGTGTGACACATAATTTTAAAGATATCAATTTTTCATTTAACTTTTATATCAACCTTATATAATATTTATATAATGGATAATGATATAAATATCACTCTATTAATTTTAATATCATTATTATTTTTTAACTTGGAGGAAAAGAAATATATTAATTTTCAAATGGATATTTGATATATTAAATAATTTTTTAGTCATGGTGTTTTTTTAAAATATTTAGTGATGAAATATTTAGATTAAATGTCATTGAAATTCTAACACAGTACATTTATAAGTGGTGGAAAAATCATGTAAATAATTTTAAAAATACAAAAATAAAATTGTTTGTGTTGTAATGATTATTATTTATATAAAAAATTAATATAATATATTAGAGTTGTTTAAATATATTATATTCTAAATAAATTATTGTCATGTTGTTCTCAAAATCAAATTATGTAAAGAGGTCTTAAAATGAAATTAATAGTATTAAATGTTAATGATATATTATTAAAATAATTATAAATACTTTAAGTATTAATATAAGAAAATTCATATTTTTATATTTCTAAAATTATATAAATTTTTCATTTATGATTTCATTTTCACTTAATAAGTAAATTAAAACATATTATTATTGAAAAACATTTTACTATGGTAAAAAATAAAATTAGTTAACCAATGAAGTAAAAAAATGTAATCATTAAAATGATATATAAAATACTCTAAATTTAATTGAATTATTGTATTTATATCATAGACATCAAATAATTTATTTGATGTTGTTATTGAAAAAAATTTCATTTTTCGTATACATCTAATATTATAATATTTCATTTATTTCCAAGAAAGAAAATAGTGATATTTTAAAATAAATTTTATCATATTATATGATTTAAAATTCATTAAAAAATTAATGGGATTGGTAAATAGTATATGATAAATAAATACATGGTCATAAAATTTGCCACATTTTCTTTTTATAAAATCTTTATTGACACCTACTCACTAAAATCATATATATTAGAATTGTTTTTAAAAATTATAATGAAAGGTTAATATAAATAATGTATGGTGAAAACATAACCTAAAATTTTCAAAATTTTATTGGATTAGATTAATTCTTGTCACGGTCATATTATATTACAATTATTTCATTTTTGGTTTTTTTCATGATGACAAATTTATATATTAGTTTAATACATTTTGTAACTCCAATAGTTCCCTGCCCTTTATTTATAATGGAGAAGACCTCTTATATTAACTACACATATCATGATATATTTTTATCTGAAAATACCTAAAAACTATATAAAAACACCTACCCAAAATATTGTGTTCTTATTAAGTGAATAATAAAACCCCAACAAGCATATTTTTTAAATCAAATGAGGTTGTTTGAGGATAAGATACTACTTATAATAAAATTTTTTAGTTATATTCTCATTATTCTTCCTTCAAATAATATTGAATCAAGATGAAATAAAAACAACAAAATCTTAATAATAGTAATATGCTTTAATGTTAATTTAAGAAGAAATATCCGTCAACTATACCATCAAATATGAAAGGAAAAAATCCTTTGTTTTTACAGTGATCTACAACCAAGCGAACTAATTTAAATCATTTTCAAAAACTACCTATTTTGGATAGAATTAATGATATATTTAATATATATATATATATACACGTTATTAATGAATTATTTTTCATTATTTAATGATAATATACCATTTATTATCGTACTGTTCCTTCAATTGGGAAATTAAAATGTCATTCATGTGTAATTCTTGATTACCACATCAACGAATTGGTGTGTATCATTTTTCAGAACCAGATCCTAGAGATTATATATATGTGTGTATTTACAAAATTAATATGATTTTTGGGATATAATAATTATTATATAAATATATAATAACACAAATATTATTTCTATCATATTATTGAAAATTATAATTGTTACTCATCTGTAATTATGGCCAACCATCTTTGGGATTATAACATAATTAATTTTTAATAACCATAATTCTTGGATGTTTTAGAAACTATAACTGATTTATAAAAAGAATAATTATTTGTTTATTATTATTTTGGATATTAGTTAATATTTAGGTCTTTAACCACTATCAACATATAAATGTATTTTTTTTCAATGAAATGAACATCCTCAATCCCAACAACTTGAACATAACTAGAAATGTCATTAAACAACAAAATGAAACAAATTGAATAATGATAAGGTAATAAATATGAATTGAATTACTAAATTGTTAAATAATTAATTTATTTTGTCTATAAATGAATTAATGTACATATATGGAATCTCCTAAATAAATTTAATAGTTTTCGCTACAATTTTCCTTCATTGATGAATTTTTTAATTATATGAAACCAATTTATTTTATTTGGGGTATATACTATATTATATCCTAACCACATTAAGAGATGTATCAATAAAAACATTAGATAATATTTTCCCTTATTTTGATTAACACTTGTTTGGGTATAAAATTGTTCAGTTTTTGGTTGAAATTGGTTGATTTTGGATGGAAGTGGGGTAGTGCATGGTTAGCCCACAAGTCTTCCAAACTATGTTCCAGGGCAATGAAAACAATGAAAACCCAAAAAACAGGATTCAGATGGATGGGGCTGGTTTTATCAAAGTTTTCACCTTCAATTAGTAAAATTGTATACCTATGATTGGATAGTGAGAGATAGGTCCATAGATAGATAAAACCATGTGTCTTTTAAAGGAAACTATGGATGTTGAAATTTAATCCCCCTATAAATCACATGAAAATTCCCAAACCCCCATAATTCAACATAATTCGACCAAAATAGACCCCAAAATGTTTACTATAATTTATTATGGATGATATATAGATTCTAAGGAATTAGACCTCTATTTATGACGAATAAAATCTCAGATTGATTATCTTTAACCCCCCTTGTAATATATTCTCGTCATGAATAGTTTACAATCTCTAAATATTAATCTCTTTATTTTATGGGTTGTTTTTTCTCAATTAGTCTTGGATCTAGATCAAAGTTTTAATGGATCTAATCAATTGGATCATATTTTAGGGTTTTGGATCTAGATATAATTCACTGTATTGATCTTGGATGTTCCTCTTAAAATTCAGGATTCCCATTGTTGAGCATTCATCATCAATCTCAAGGAAGGTGGTATTAATTTAATTCATATAGTATTTAATTCCATTTTAATATTTGTCTGTTACATTTCAATTGGAATGTTGGAAAATTGAATATTTAATTGAATAAATTAATCAATTAATTAATTTATGGAATCACGGAATTTAATAGTTTATTTTTTTCTTGTGATTATAATCAGTTCTGATTGAGGAAATAGGAAATCATTTTAATTGACATAATTTATTTATTATCTAATTAATCATGTGTTTCGAATATGTAATTTAAAGGAAAATTGATATTGGGTAAATTATCAATTAATGTGATTATGAATAAATTGACAATGAGAATTATGAGATGGTTTTATTAACCATAATGGGTTAATGGGATATATGATTTAAATATTTGAAAATTGTTTAATAGAGAATTATACTAATTGTTCACTGAGATTAACTTATTGAATCAAGATTTATTTAGATATATTAAATGGTATACCATGATGTGAAATGTGATAATGGGTTAATGTTGATTAACATTGATGTATCAGATAAATTTGCTATATGTGTGATTAATATATATATGATAGTAGGATAGGGATCGAGGATCCAAATATCCATGTGTGACAAAATAGAGTTGGATTCAGACTGAGGCTCCAAATAACAATGAAATGTAACAAGTGTTAAATATTGATTGAAGGTCCAAGTAAACACATAAATTAGAGATCTGGGATTGGGACTAAGGATCCAAATATATATGGGGTGATAGATATTATCTTTTACACCCATGAGAATAATAGTGGACTATAGTTTTAAATGAATTTGATGGGAAATGGAGTGAAATATATAATTAAATAACAAGTATAATGATGACTTTTAGATTATTTATATGGTATTTCATAGAATCTGGTATGGGACGGAGCATGTATTTATGGTGTGGGTTTTTTTGGAACCTGAGGGCTTCTCTGGATAAATTAAAAATTTATTTAAGTCTGGTAACTATTTTAATATTCATTGTGCATTAATCATTATACTACTGGAAACACTATTATAGACTATATTTTTTTATATTCTATTTGTGTTGTCCTATTAATTTTTAATCACATCCATCTCTGGATGATCGATTGAAACCTGAATAAAATTCATGTTTACATGACTTGATAAAGAAACAAGTTCAATGTTAGATGACTGAGTTGGGATAGAGCGTGGAAGACATAAAAATTTTGGGATTAATACCATCTAAGTAGTTGGTAGAGTAATTATTTATTATTAATTTTTCATATTAACACTTTAAACGTACTTGGCCTGAAAACTCTAAATTTTTTGTTTGGATATTATATTCATCTATTTTTCATTAGGTTATATTGATATTTTTAAGGATATGGATATAACTTTTTGTTTTATTTTATTAATTTTTATCATTTTACAGAACTCATAAATATGGTATAATATCCCTCTAATAAATATTAGTCCCTCACATGTTAACAATATCCTCTGGAATACTGGGAGGTGTTTCTGATTTCATGTGACTAACAAGCTCGGGGAATCTATATGTGTCACCTAGGTCGGGATATTAATTTTTTTTAAATAGTTGTTTTATTTTTTTATTTCTTTTTTCATACATTTTGTGAATGGTAGATTGGAGATTAAGATGATTATATAATTGGTTAGGATCACATGAATGAGATTATATTACCATTTATTGTGGAGAATACCAACTACCCAGTGTGGGATAGTTGTTATTAATGTGTATTGTTACAATTAGATGTTATTTAATCTTGAGTGATACATATTCTGTGTGAAATGATTATTGATTTTGAAATTTTCTATTATCTGAGTCATGTCCTAGTATGTAACAAGAGCTGAGTGTGAATGAATAATTATAGGAAATCCATAGTTGTAGTGATATGAATCATTTTAGGCATTCATGGACAAAATAGGTTTTTGGTTATGTTTTTGAAATTGAATCTTTTTCCCATTACTGTGAAATGGATTTAAAAAAGGTGGAAAATATGATTTTAAATTAGAAAAATAATGAAATATGTGAGTAATGGGGTTTTTAATTATAAAATTGAATAATTAGAATGATAATTCCCAAGGTTAACCTATAACTATATAAGGTAAGGATAAGGGTAGTGGTATCAGATCAGTTTTTATATTGTATGGAGGATTAACAGAATTACTAATTATGTATTTTTGAATATCACTATTTTTAAATATGTTAATATTGTGTTATGTGTCTTTAAATGTGTTTTTGGAATTTTGGAGTTATTCCTCCATGATTATGCACATTGAGAGGACAAGATGTGGAATTACCAAGAGATTATCTTCTAATAGTGGAACTTGATACACCGATAGTACTGGGTGAAGGGGATGGAAACTAAATATTTGAGTGGTTTTCCGTCTTTTGAATCTTACAGAGAGGTAACTAGAGTAGGTTTTTATGATTTTATCTAAAATGGAATCAGAGGATCAGTTACATGAACCTCAGACCTTCACCAAATAGGGTGGACCAGTGGAAGTAAAGATCTAGATTTAGTCCATCCTGACTATAGATGGCGATTTTGTGAATTATTCTTAGAATATTGTCAACATTTATACTTATATGTTATGAGGATCAGCGTAGCACTTTTGGGCTGTTTTTTCTTGGATAGGGAATTAATATTGTAAGGAATGGGAGGAATGTTTCGAGACTAACCTATGGAAATTTTATTATGATAAACTGATACAAGATATGAAATCTTAATTCATGAGACTGAATCAGGAGAGTAATTCCATGATTATCTACACTAGTCACTTTCCTAACTTTAAGGGGTTTTATCTATTATTGGAATTGGATGATATTGGTATAAATATACATTTATAGGTTGATATTAATGTAACATTAACTACTAAGTTAATATCTTTTTGTTGAAATTTATTCTGAATAGGTGGATAAAGCTCTCATATATGAGTGAAACCTAAAGGAAGCTTCCAATAGAGGATAGGTGGATTCAAATAGATGATCAGGGGGTACTCCATTAAATGGTAGGATGTTATATTATGAAAATGTGACAAGATAGTTTGAAAGACGAGTGGATAGGGGGCAATATCAACTACTCAAGATCATACCCTATAGATTTTTCACCCATTCTATAGGAAGGGACACTTTCATAGAAATGTTCCATGACCATTGGTTGGGTGTAAAACTTGGGGATGTTGGGAAATCTATCAATGTTTCTAGGATCCAATAAAAAATTGGTAACAATGGATTATATATATAGAGTTGTAGAATGGGATGGGGATATTTTACATCGTATCAATATGGCTGCTGGAGTTATACTAGATGTAAAAGTAGATGTAGTGGAAATGATTTTTCTAGGATGGAGTGCATATATTATTAATGTATAATATCTCAGGGTAAATAGATTTCATCATAGGGAATTAGGGAATTATAGTTGAATGATGTTTATCCTACACATGTGGATATCAATGACATGCAATCGACAATTTGATATGATATTCTTGTTTCTTCTATGATTAATAGATTTTTAATTTATGCTTGTGACTCTATTTATTTTATATATTCATAAAATATGAATGGTTTGAGCCTGGAGATGATATTTTTGAGTAGGGTAAAGATGATTGATACACCATTGGTAGTATATTTGAAAGGCATCTATTTGTGCAAGCGGTGTTCTCTCAAAGATCAAGAGTACCATTTTTATTGCATATTTAAATTATGGATATGTCTAGAATTGAATTAATTATAAATGTGGAATGGTTTTAACTGTTTTGATCCCACATAGATTGTAACCATGTGGGGGTGATGTTTAAATCTCATGATGGTGACAATTATATTCATAGTGGAGAGTGGGATATTTATGCATGTTATGGAGGTCCATTTCATCAATAATTAGGGTACCTCCCCACCTCGGTTGGTAGACTATTTCTATAATAAGGTTAATTATTTCTAATGAAAAATACTGTGTTTGTTCTAGTGTTTTTTTCTACATGTCTTTATATGGATTCCTCAATAGAGATTTTTGGAATTTATAATTGAGTTTATACATCAGGAATATCTAATTTCATTTCCACCATAATGAATGGAAATAGTGGAGATTCATGAAATTAAGAGTCAACTAGAAGAGTTTACGGATATTGGGTTTATCTATCTGAGTATGTCACATTGGGTTTCTATAGTTGTTTTTTTAATAAGGCCTATGAGACATTTTTCCAATGTGTTGATGAAAATATGTTGAATGAGATCATAATGAAGAAATAATATGTCATTCAATGTATAGATTACATATTTGACTAGTTGAGGGTTTCTTGTGTGTTTAAAAAATATTCGTGGGATCATGGTATCGTAATTTGAGAGTTGAACCTTCAAACATACCTCGAACAACTTGCAGAAGAATGTATAGAATTAACAGGTTTGTAATGATTCCATTTTGACCTAAAGAATGTTCCATTAGTTATTATGTCCTTTATGAACAAAATCATCCACCCATGCATGAATTTGTTTTTTTGGTAGTTTTTATGGATGAATGTATTGTTTAATCCAAGAATCATGACTATCATGCAAACATCCTGACATTGTCTTAATTAAATGAAGACATATTCTACTATATTCAATGATATATATCATTCATTTTTGGATTGATCAGGTAAATTTATTGGGACACATTATCTTGAAGTAATGTGTGTCAGATATCCCACACATAATGCAAGAAGTTGTTTCTTAGAAGAATGAAAATAATGTTTTTGATATTCGTTAATTTATTAGGTATAGATGGATATTATCATAGGCTTCTCCATGAGTTTTTACATTTATATGGACCACTGCAAGACATTAACAAGAAGAGATTAATATTTTAATGGTCCTGATCATCTGATAATTCATTCCAATAGTTAAATATGATTTTTAATAAAACACTAATATTGATACTATCTGAGCCACGATAGGAGTATATAGTGATTTTTTACTCATTTTGGTTAGGTCATGATGCAATGTTGTTGTAGGGAGATCAAGTTGTGGCATGTTGGTGTTAATAGTTGATGCCATATGAATGGAACTACATTAACCATGACATCAAATTACTTACATTGGTTTGTGATTTTATGTGTTGGAATCATTATCAGATGGTTGAAAAGTTTATCAGGTATAATGATATTAGTGATTAATGTATAAGTTTTCAAAATAATAATTAAATCTCCATCTGTAGAGGTGGGTGGGGTATATTTAGTCAATTTATTTGAGATAAAATATTTGCATGGGATGTGAAATAGTGTAACTTATACTTTGAGTAGGAAAACACAGACACATATAGTTCAGAAGTATTGTAATGATATGAAGATGACGACCATATTGATTGACATGCACATTGTGGTTTAGAAGAAAATATAGTAGATGAATCTCATATCAGTTTCATTTGAGCCTACACTTTTGACTCAAATTAGGGAGATATAGTATAAGGATTCGAAATGATTATCCTTAAGGGCAATCAATGATGATGGGGAGTCACCTTATGAATAGATCATTGTTGAGGATGATACCATATATGTTAGGAGTCATGTAATTGTTAATTAGTATGTAGTAGTAGTTGAGTCCTGAATTTCAAGCTTCAAAATAGGTGGTGTTTATTGGTTGGGACTAAATTTTACTACGACCTATGATGAAAATATTGGTGGTCAGGAATGAAGAATAATCTTGTATGGTTTGTGACCAAATTTTACATCATTCAACCAATTAAGGACAAGAGTTGACGAATTTGTGAATTAATGCACCTCTTTCCCTTTTTGGAATTTATGATGTGCGATGTTACTATGGAAATCATGGTGGATCTTATGAGGATAACTAAAAATAATGATGATATTTGGGTGATTTTAGACCAAAAATGTAAAGTAGAACATTTCATTTATATATGGGAGACATTCTCAACAGACCATCTTAAAAATATGTACATTCAGAAGGTAATATGTATACATGTGGAGTCACATAGTATAGTATCAGAACATGAATCATAATTTACATCACCCTTCTGGAGGGGCATGTAGAATTCTCTTGGTTTATTAGTTTCTTATAATTCTAACATTCCACCAACAAACTAACGGGAAGTCATTCATTACTATAAAGATACGTGAGGATATAATAGAATATTGTGTTCTTCACATCGGTGGAACCTGTGAAAATGAAATTTCCCTATTATAGTTATCTTATAACAATAGTTATCTGGAAACTAGTAATATGGTACCATATGAGGCACTTTATGGTTGGCTTCGTATATCACCTTTATATTGGATGGAGGTGGTGAGTCAATTTTTTTGGGGAAGAGTCTTGTTCTAGAATGGTTGGAGTAGGTTCATCTAATTCGTAATCATATAGATACAACTAAGAGTAGAAATAAGTCAAATGTTGGTTGATGTTAATGAACCCTAGAGTTTGATGAGGGTGACCATGTGTTTTTTTCTATTTTCGCCTCTATTGGGTCACTGTATGATTTGGATACATTCCAATCTAGAACCTTGATTTAATGGTTATTTTTAGGCTATAGAGAGAATCTGGTTGGTGGTGTACCTTTTGGCTCTTCTACAAAGGTACAATATTATGTATGTTATTTTCTGTGTGTCACAATGTTGGTGGTATTACCCCGGCCCTTCTACTGTGATTTATTTGCTTGATGTAGAGATTGAGACTATTTCTTCCATTATGAAGAAATTTTTACATGTGTTGGATCACATTGATAATGTTTTTCACAGAATGTCAATGATTATAATTCGTGTATTTGGACTACATGCTTGTGATTAATCGGAAAAATAGGACAGATAAGTGGATATGCATTCTCAGTAGGCCTATCTTTTTTTACTCAAAATATTAGAGTTTCCTATGAATATAGCTATAGGAGAAGATTTTATTAGGTGCAGAGATTGTAAGATCTCATCCCTCTCTATATATTTCTCAAGCTTGATCGTAGGAACTAAATTTAATTATTTTGAGTATTTCATGTTTGGGAATAACATTTCAAATCTTTTTGGGTAAAATTAATGGATTTTGGATTGATTTTGGCTGGGAACAGTTAGTATAAGGATTTCCAAAACAGTTATCCATGACCAGAAAACCATGAAAAATTAAATAGAGGGGATTCTAACATATAGTATATTATTTTTAAAACAATGCATATTTCTATTAGTAACTATTCAGATACCTTGTAGGATGAAAAATGTTAGGCACATGGTTAGGAAAAACTATTCACCCCATACAAAAAACTATATACATTTAAAGTTATTCCACCAATAATTAGATTAAAAATTCAAGAATCCCCAACATTCACCCTATGTTGACCAACCTATACTCTAAAATGTTTCTTCATGTTTTTTTGGTGTTCATAGATGGATACCAAGTCATTGTACCAACCTTTCATGCTGAATCAAATCTCGGATTTAATATTTGTACCTCTCTTGGTAAGAAATTATATTCTTGTATTTTTTCCTCTCCCAATATAAACATTCTCTAATTCATTAAGGGAATGTTTTCCTCTTATATTCACTAATCTATATATTTTTTCTGTATATAATACATTTTTACTATTTTATAGGTCTTTTATATAGAAATAATTCTTCGTTGTAATCTTGGTTATTTAATTTTAAATTTTGGATTTTTGTTTCCAAGAATACATTATCAATCTCGAGGTAGGTGGTCTAAATTTAGTCACTTTATTCAAGAATTCCAATAAAGTGAATCTGATGTGAGGTTTCAATTATAATTTTTTACAATTGAATATATAATTCAAAAAATTAATGGATTTTTTAATTTAAGGAATTAAGGAATTAACTAGTTGATTTCTCAAGTGTTAATTTAATTCCGTTCAAAATTTGGGAATTATATATTTTAGATTCTAATTAAATAATATGTTTTTAAATTTATTTATTTCTTAGTTTATAAAATTGATGTGGAAATTTTATTTTTGTAATTGGTCAATTAAGGTGATTAATAATTAATTAAAAATGAAAATAATGATATCATTGGCTTGAACATAATGGGTCAATGAGATATCTATTTTAAATGTTAGAAAATCAATTAATGGTTAATAATTCATATTGTTACATGTGGTTAATGTATTGAGTCCTGATTTTTTATAGATAAAATGGTATATCATGATGTGAAATTTGATAAGGGGTTATGTAAGATTAACATTGAATGATGTGATATTCGTGTGATTGATTTATATACAAGTGTGAGATAGGGGATGAGGTTCCAAATACCCATGTGTAATTAATGACTGGGGGACAAGGACTATGGCTCAAAATACCCATATGTGGTAACAAGATTGGGATAGGGGCTCTGGCTCCAAATACCCTTATGAAATTGAGGTGTGGTATAAGGAAATTGGCATAAAATTTCCATAGGGTGTTATAAAAAACATTATTTTCCATCATATTTGAATTGGACTGTGTTTATTATAGACCATGATGTGAAATTGAATAAATGAAATATTAAAATCTGATCTGTCTTAGATAAATTTTAATTTCCAATGTGATATGGTTTAGAAATAGGCGTTGGCCAGATAAGGTATAAATAGTGAGAGTGTCCCCAAGAAATCTATGGTTAAAGTAGTTAGATTAAAGAATAATTTTAAATTTGATGTCTATAAACCTATGAATTATAAATTATTATTTTTACAATCGTAGATGCTGTTATTGAATGGATGTGGTTTTTAGGTGACATTGGTGATATCCTACTAATTATTACACACACCGAACTCGGGCTTCCAGAACAAAAACTTAATTTATGGCATATTTACATGAAATGATAAGGGAAAGAGTCCTATATTAGATATATGAGTTTTTATGGATCATGTATGAAGGAATAATATGTGATTTAGGACAATCCTGGGATTCATCAGATTTTTTATTTATTTTTTATTTTTTATAAAGACACATGAAATGTAGTTGGCATGACATCATTATAGTTTTTGTTTGGATATTATATTCATGTTTTATTTGTCTTGTGATATTGATATTATTTTTATGGTTAGAAATTGTGGAAATTTAATATTTATTTTTGTTTTGTACTTATTTTATAAATATGGAATTGTATCCCCATGATCAATATTATACACTTGCTGCTAGTCAATAGTCTCTGGCATAAAAGAGGTGTGCTTGAGGACATGTGACTGACCGACTCCATGCACTGGTGTAGGGAACCCATGTATTAAAATTATATACTGCCCTAATACTGGTTATAGCATGAAAACATCATGATATATGTTATTTTATGATGAAGTTAAAATAATTTAATTAAATGAGATTTTAAATGAATGGTGAAACATTGTAATGGAATTTTTAACTCAATCTCTTATCCATGGATTAAAAACAATCATTTGAAAATATTACATAATAATTATGAGTAAATTAATTTTGTTATTTAATTTTGATGAATTAATAATTTATTTATTTATTTTCTCATATGTTCACACAATCACATAATTTAATTATTATCACTTAAAATGTTATTAACATTGAAAGAATTTTCCATTGATTATTCTCATTTTCGAGATGAATGTTTCATTCCATGCACCGTTTTTTCCTAGAATGGTGTAAATAATACCACTTTAATAGATAATGAAATATTACAACTCTTAAATCATGTTATTTATATATCCATATCATATTCTTATGTTTAGTAAATATTAAATTTAATAGTAACTAACTCAGTGATGGCCTTATATTGCAGATCATTTTTTTTTGGTATTGTATATATTCAATGTTTCTTTATGGGAACTCATATTAATATATATTATTGAAAAAATTATTTTTTTATCTTATGGTTATTAGTTTTATCTAATTGTTTAATTATAGTTTCACCCCTTATAGGCTATAAAAACTGTATTGATATTTTTTGTAATTGATACTGATCTTTGGTATTCTAAATGATTATGAATATTTCTCTTTCATATCCATGTTATCTGAAATATTTTTAATAATTTAATGTTATAAAAAGTTTTAATATCTTAAATTTTTAGTGGTATATTTTAATTTCTCTTATAAATTTAAAACTTAATCTTCTTTGTATTTTCTGTATATGTTACTTTTAACGAAATATATGAGAATGAATGCTTATTTGTAACAATTACAACATGAAATTTATTTCCCATATATTTTACCATCATTTTCATTTAATATTACTTTATTTGTTTTCATGGATAATTTCAATGAAATAAATTTTTAATTTTTTTTACAGATTTTTTTTTTAAATTTGATTTTAATGTAAAAAATGTTTTTTCCTCTAGAATGTTTTATTTATCTTTTTATTGTATTTATATTCATCACTGATAACACCAATTGATATTACATATATTATAATAGATAATCTATATAATTATAACATCCAAATTCTTTCTCTAGATGGATTTTTATTGTTCAAAATATATTTTTCTAGAAATTTGTTAATTTTCCATGTATTAATCATATTATTAAATGAATAATTTCTATTAATATGATATTTATGATGAAATGAATCCTATATATGAATAATTTATGGTATGGTTCATAGATATTCTCCATGATGATGGTTTTATCCATTATTAACCATGGATGATTGTTTACGTTATATACAATGTGTGAGTGGTTACTTTATAAACCTAGGATGTGTGTTTTGGTTGTAGAACTCTAATACATTCTGTATTGATTATGTTACCCTGGGAATTATTATTAATGTTTTTCATATTAGTTATTTCACATATATGGGTTATTAAAATGGTTATATTAAACAAATATTCTAAGATACCAATATATTTTTTTTATGACTACATCAAATTCTGTTGCATCCTTTTCTTAGGTATTTTTTTTACATAGTTCATGATTAATAATTTATCTACCAATTTTCATATATTAGTGATCTATAAACTATCGCATGTTTTATTATCAAATATTTGAATGGTATGAAATATATTATATTTTTCGCATGAATTTTGATAATGTTATCATTTCATTATTATCATGTTATTCACATTAAATACATTTAATTATTTATTTTTGTGTTTCGCATTACTGAGTGTTTGAGTTCTCCCTCATTTTGTTTCCACTTCCCTAGGTTGTGGAAAATGATTTTCTGTTTTTTTATATAAAGGGTAGTAGATTTGAAGAAAATAGTGGGCTATAATTTTTTTGTCTTGCGGTTTTTATGTATATAATATGTTGTATAAGTGTTTATTATTGTTTTCTAAAACCTTATAGATAAATGGTAATTGAATATGTAATGATCAAATAATTTTTTTTGATGATGAATTTTTTGTGGGTAAAATTGTGTACAGTTTATTGATATAAATATTAAAAAAATTATTATAATATTTTTTCATTGGATTAAGGAATGTGGTTTTGAGTATGTAATAATACATTCATTTGATTAGAATAAAATTATCTGTGAACATTAGACCCAAAATATGATAAAATATTATTGGGATTCAAAGTAAATACAATGCAAATTTATGATAATTAATAGAAATACTTTTTACTTATAAAACAATTATTGAGACACCAAATAAATATTAATTTCAACTTGAAAACCGGAAAAATAATGGTATTTAAGGATATCCATTCGTGACATAAAAACTATAGTTGTATTTTTATCACTAAATAAGAAAACAATAATATAAGAATAGTAAAATAAACATTAATATTACACTGATTAAATATCATCATCTTTTGACATAAAATTATTGATAGATGATTGATGGATAGTGATCTGAAAACAAACAAGCTTAATTTCAGAGGTCAATAATCTCATCAATTCATGGAACCTGATATTTTTATTTCAGTTATATAACATTATTATAGAACTTAAATAACGTGGTTATAATATAATATTTTATATATATTTAAATTAAATTGATTCTATAACATAAATTCTTTATTTTTATCCATATATATTTACTTGTACATGTTTTTATACAAGCCCAATACCCTAGAAAGTATAGATGAGATATTTACTTCCATTGGTATGACAATGTAACCTACCAAATCATATGACATATGCACCAATTAATTATAAAAAAGTCATTCCCTATTCCTATAAATATCCCCCTCATAGTATGATTTATTTTTAATTCCATGTTACTCTATAAATAAATTATTCCTAATCATATTATATAAAATTAACAACATGGAAAAACTGTGGAGATAAAAGTGTCATATAAAAATAAATTAATTTTTTTAATGTATTTAATATATTTTAATTAATCATGTATTATTTTATGATTGTATATAATAGAAATGATATTCATAAATTAGAAAAACCACTTATAATGACACTATGTTTAGAAAATTTTCTCTCCAACACTTCAATTAATTTGACCTCTCCTATTGATTGGTGTTTTACTCTCTATTTGGGAAGACTAAATCACAATTTTTTTTGAATTTCCCTAAATATTATATTAATGTAAATATTTATTTAATCCATTTATATTATCCTAGAGGAATTGATTAAAAAGCAACTATACAGATGCCACAACCCCACACTAATGACTAATGTGGGGAAGAATTAAATTTTTTAAATTACAATTCCCCAATTACACAATAATGCTATAATTCATAAAAACGACCTCCATGAAATTATAAAATATATAATAATAAACATTCTATTGATTTGAAGTTTCATTATATTCTTTTTGAAATGGAATTATTACATATATACATCAATATAAGTAAAAAACCACGTTCTTTTTATATAAAATGTCCAAATTTAATGAAAATAAATTAGATTACACCAATACATACATAAATATATTCATATAATATTTTATCAACCACATAATTAATAAAAAATTAACAACAAAAATTGTTACATGGAATGGTAATTTATTTTAAAAAAATATGAAATAATTTACAATATCGATGTATTCTAATACATAGTCAACCACAACCATGTTAACCGACTCAGTGACTATGAATTATCAATCCATTTTCAACATTATCACTTATTATATGTATAAATGTTTTAAATTGTGTCATATTCTCTTCTAGGTAGGATTCTCATGATACCCATATATCTTTATAATCTACCAGCACATCCTCTTAAATTCTGAAAAAAAATATCATCCAAACCCATATTTATAAGTTTGTGACAACATTATGAACTATTCAATATGATTCATCAAATATATCCACTCATATACTGACTCTAACAAAAAATAAACCCTAAATTATATATTTTTACAATATGACAGTATATTTCAAAATAATATTATATAAACAAATATTTCATTAAAAAATATTTTATTGGGAATTTTATTATAACATTATTAGGGAACTAATAAAATGAATGTTTGATAATTTATAAAGAAAATTTTATTGAATATGGGATTACTGATAGAAATAATTTATAATACATATTGCACTAATTATTAAATTAAAAATATATTAAGTTTAACAGTCAAATTTAATAAATTAATGATAAATTATATTGTTTCCCACAAATAAGGCTTCTTCATGAATAATGTAATAATTTTTCACAAAAATTATAGCTTCATAATTATTTTATAATGTACATTACCATATAATCTATTGAAATAAATTTGATCAATATATTGAGAGCTTATATATTTTTACCATTGTATAATTACATGAATTAAATTATGTTTAATATATAATTGGTAAAATTATATTATCCAATTAGATGGTAAATTCTGAAAAATGAATATATAAAAATATTATAATACATTTATTGTTATTTGTTTTGTATAATATACATGTTTCATAATGAGTTTTATATATTAATGAAAAATTTGATGAGATTATATGAATTATATAGATAATTATAGAACATAAATATTGATTTCCCAAACACGCAATAAATGAAATATATGGTTTTTGGTCACTAATTTTATCATATCGTAATGGCCTTACCTTAAAAATAACTTATTCTAGTTATTTTTAATCTATAAATCACATTGATTTCACAATAATCTTTTAGGATTATAGTATTAGAGTATTTCGAAAATAACTCTATCATAGTAAAATCATTCATTATAAGTGGTTAATTACACATAATATCAAAATTTTCATAAAATAACAATCTTTAAAATAAAACATTATTTTTTATACTGATATATCTTGACATTATTCTATTGATATCATCCTTTTACAAACATGGAATTAAACACCATAAAAACCATTATAAAACATGATTTTAGGAACAAATCATAATAAAGTAAATAAAATAAAGGAAACCATTGTACACTCAAAACCCATAAATCATTTAATTAAAAACATTCCTTATTACTATAAAAAAATAAATATTTAATGAATATAATTAAATTACCTTTTTTAAATCAAATAATTTTCATGAAAATGCATAATAAACAATATAAAAGTTAAGCTGGTAACATGATATATAATTATAATCAAATGGAACAACCATGTGGTCTCCTTCTATTCATTTTACTCTTACAAATGGAATTTCCATATGGCCAACTTCCATATGAAATGCATTAGAGGTTATATTATAACAATATTTCCTTGGTTTATCACCGAACCATGCATCCTTGGCTTATTACATAACCGCCCATTAAATACACAAATAAAATTAACACCTTAAATTATGTAATTTTAATACGACACCCTTATAATTTCATTTACAATCCTATGAAAGTTTTTCACATTATTTAAATAACCAATCATATTTAAAAAACAATTACAAGTACTTTAAAAATGAAATTTTTGAATCAATGAGTCCCATAACAGTTTGAAACATTTAAAATAAAGTAACCTTTTAATATATTAAGAAATATATAAATAAATTCTTAATTGTTTTAACAATGGACATGAATGATAAATAATAAGATGAATAAATCATTACAACATTTAAATTGATGGTTTACATAAACAATACCTTAATATGAGTCCAAATCATTATATACATTCTCTATATTACTGAATAATAAATATAGGTTAATTTAAACATTCATTATAACCATAATTTCATGATTATTATTCCATTTATATAACTTATTACCATGATATAACAATTACTTAATTATTTATGTTCATGTCAGATGTTTTGTTCTAATTCGATACATGAGTTCAAATTGAATTTGGTATGATGTCAATAGTAAATTTTTATTTAGTCCATAATCTATAAAATAATTATCATGAAATAATAATCACTTATATTAATCAATTATACATTTTAAATAAATCAATTTTTGTTTTGTTATTATAAATGATCATCATTATAATCATGGAGACAGTGGGTCGTTCCTACACATGAGTAACGTTTTAATTTTTTGATGATCAATATGTCAAAAATTAAAAAAATTAATTTATATTTAAATAATAAAAATAATATAATAAATATCATATTAATAATTTAAATATACTTCAATATATCAATTATTTTATTTGGTGATGAAAAATAAATCACATTGCCTCATGGATGTGGTAGTTCACACATCTGCATAAATAACGTTATCATTTTTATGTGCATTGAAATTTAAGATCATAAATGATATATTGTTCTTTAATAATGAAAATGTTTTTTTAAATGATATATAAATATTAATTTCATCATTTTATCTTTACCAAGGATACAATAATGAAAAATGAATTATATCAGTTCATGGATGTGATAGTTCAAACGTATACAAAAATGATTAATTATTTTCCCATTTAGTGGATATGGAAAAGGATTTAGCTGATTATATTAACCAAAAAACATATCAGTATATTGAGGAAAATGTAGATATTATTTTATCAGGGATTTCGAATGTTTTATGGTTGTGGAAGAAGAGATAAAATAGAAACACTTAAATAAAAATGACACATACTCTTCAAGATATTTACTTTGACTATCACCTTAACAACTGTAAGGATAATGTTATTTATAAACTATGAGTTATAAAATTTGGGGAGGGATACAAGGAAGTGATATGGGTAGATATTTACTGAAACATATAGGTTTTGTTGTGTGAAGAATAGAAAATATTTATTTCACTTTTATAAGAGAGGGGAAGGCATTATCGTAACTATCCAAAATATTAAATTAATATAAACTAATTTTCTATTTCAAATGGATAAAAATGACCAATATCAAATATATAACGAATTTAGGTCAATTAAACTTCCTCAAATGAAAATGAATTTTTGTACTATTTTTCAAAAATTATTTAACTATTTTAATTCTTAGTGTGGTATAATTATATTTACATATAAGTGTTAATATAATTACTATAACAATCAAAATTACCAATAAATGACTCATTTATGTAATTTCTGGGCTTATACCCATTTTTAATCCCAATATGGGAATTTTAAAAATTTTATACCATTTAATAAATTATTGTTTTTTAATATCATTATTGACAATTTTGGAAGTATTCATTATTTGAAATTTAAAAAAAATCATAAAAACATGATACCACTAAGAAAAACTATCAAATTATATCAACAGTGTAAAATTCATCTATAATATTCATTGATGACATCAATTATATTAAATTATATTTATTTTAATATATTTAATATCATTTATTTAATTCTTCCATTAATGAATAAATTTTAACATCATAATTGTGTCACAATTTAATTTAATTATTTATTTCATAAAATGTATATATAAATTACCATGATGTGGGTAAACATATTATATTTAATAATATTACTTATTGTTTAACATATCATTTATATAACCCCATATTAAAAAAAAATTCCTTATTAATAAAAATAGTGTGACAAAATTCAATTATTTTGAATAAAATACCAAAAATGTCATAAATTAGTCCAAGTGTCTCTAGGGGCTCAAAAATGGTCCTATAATGTTTTTTGTCTAAAATAACTCACCCAACGAAATTTTGACTAGTGTTAGTGGAATCTGATAATATTTAATAATATTATTTTTACCCTTATTTACTGATATACCCTTCAATGTGGTAATAAAAATAATTACTGATGTTACTATTATTTTTTTCTAAAAAATTAAAGGGACCTATTTATTAAATTTGGACTATATTTTATAAAATACGAAAACTATTTTTTCTATATTTAAAATAAATAATTGGATAAAATTAATTAAAAATTAATCCAGTAGATGGATCGTGAAAATAAGGTTTTAAATTATAAACATTTAAAATATTACAATGTTTTTTAAATTTTATTTAAATGTGAAGTTGATTCCAATTTAATATATTGTGTTGAATGATGAAAAATAATCTAATTATAATTTAAAAACATTAAAAAATATAATATAACACATTAATTATATTTTATGAAAATGTAGTTTTCAATTAAAATGGAATACCTATTAATTATTCATCAAAACATGAAACATATCATAAAAATATAAGACATTGAACCAAGAAAATTTTCTTGGCTCCAAATTCAAATATGAGGAATATTATATAAAATTTAACTGATAATGGTTCCCAACAATTATATTTCAAAAAAGTTATCCATCAAAATGCGGCAATAGTTCCTTTTTACCAAAAAAATTATTTTTTAACCATAAAAATGGTTTTGTTCTTTTATCATTCATCATAAATAAATATTAAAAATTTTAGACATTAAAATAAAAATATTTCTTTTAAAATTTATTGATACCATAAAATAATAATGATTTGTTAACTTATTGGTATAAAACACACTTTTCCACATTTAAATAGGTTTTCAGATATATATTTCCTTTTATTTTCAAAAGGATTTTACATTACATTATAATTATTTGTTCAAATAATTATATATACATGTGTAAAACTTATTTTTTTAATTTTTTACATAATTTTGATTCTTATCATTATAATTTCTTGTTTAATGGAATCATTTTAATAATAATATTTAGTATTTCATTTATGTTCGATGTGGCATATGATGTATGCTATCAACAATAATGATTAAATACAAAAAATTGGGATGATACATTCTCCCAACCATTAATAAAATGAATCCACAAAATTTTAACTCAAGATTAAAACATTAGGATTTGATATTCACAATATCTTTATTCAAATCCAACATTTAAAATAGGGTCAATAATCCAACCACTTTAAAATAAGGAAAGGGAATTTCAAATGTCACCAGAGATAACACATACTAGGGTTACATATAGCATAATGATCATGGAATATAATATTAACAATTATGTTATGATTGATATTGAAAGATAAATGTTTCTTGAAAAAGATAACAATCACCCAACCATAAATCTTTGATGGGTTAAAAGGCATATGATTTCATCAAACGAAAATTAATTGGAAAATTATTTTTCATAAAAATAATTTTAATATTGTTAAGGAAGTAATTTAATAATTATGCTAAGATCAAATTTAAATATTCTTAATTGAAAAGTATAGTTTCCTCCATTAATTAAATTGTACCAGAAAATCATCTTTTTATATAAATAATGAATATTTATTTTGATTTTTTTTCACCCATGATGTTCCACAATCATCATCTATAGAATCACATAATCCAAAAATGATCAATTATATATTTATAAACTCTTCAAATATTTAAAAAAATATAGAAAATTGGATAATAAAAATTAATTCCCCAAATATAATGATCTTTTATATGATTAAAAGCTATATTAATCTACATAATTCAATGATAATAATAGATGTTCATAATAGAACATTCAAAAAATAACTAACATTAAAATTCAACAATGATTTTATAAATGATATTAATTCCCAAAAAAATAATAAATATTTGATCAAATTATCTTTGAAGATAAATTATAAGAATTATCTCTAAATATCAGCAATTACTCTTGATTTCTCATACCAAATATTATTTTCCCTTGTAATCATTATGACATGATAATAAATTCTAGGGATAATGTATATCACCATAACAAAATCAAATATTCTAAAAAAATTTATTTAAAACTTTCTTTATATAATAAACTCATATAGTATTATATTTACATTGATTATTAATGTTTCCCAAAATATTTAATTTCTTCAGAAACAACATTCATCACTCAATCCCCAAAATAATTTTACTAATTAAAAAATTTATTCCCAAAGTGAAATTATATTTATTCAATAAATTTGTTTAACTACAAAGATGTCATGATAACCATGGACATTAAATAGGATTGTTGTAGGTGATTCACCCCTGTCACCCTTCAGTTGTGCGTTCCATTCTCACAACCTTGCTAGATGTGACAGGTCATCACCCATCATGTGGGTTTCCATTTTTCTAAAACTATAAAATTCATTTAACATTAGAACAATATGATAAAATTATAAATTTAACCATTACATTTTAAACCACAACGGTTACCTCATACCTTTCATTTTCTATTAAATAAATATCTAACCCATAATTACCTCAGAAATAAATTTCTCCAAAATTAGTGTTAAACACCAAAAAAATTCATTACATAAACACTACAAAATGTTTCTAAGACATTATTATTTTTATCAACCGAGAAATTATAAACTTTTGATTTTATCCCTAACTCATAATAAAATATCATAATCCCCAATGATAAGTATTCCCAACTTGGATAACAACTGTAAAGACCCAACTGTAAACATAACTTATTGAAGTTATTTTAAGACTATATTTAACTTTTATTTCACAAATATATTGTTGGTTAATAGTTTTCGAGAAATAAAGAAACCCCATAAATAGTAAACCAATAAATTACTCATTGAACTTATACTCAATATTCATTTATTCATAAATAATAATCATTAAAATAAAAAATGATTTATAATGTTGATATATATTCACAAACATTCCTAGATCGCATATAATTTACAATTCTTCTTTAAATCCTTTGAAAAAATTTTAAAACATGAGAAGACATCAAAATCAAAGTAAGTACATTAAATTAATGGAATCCCTTAGTGTATTGAACATCCATATTACATTTCTTTAAAAACATGCCTTTTACAATAAACAAATAATCATTATTTAAAAAATATCATTATTATACCATTTTGAAATCAAAATATTTACATGAAAACTCATAAGAAAGCATATAAAATATTTATCAGCAACTTGGGAACTAATTATGCTCATATAGAATAACAATTCTTCCAGATTCCATACATGAAACTCTTACAAATAGAATATACAAAGAGATGATTTTCATACCTAATACATTAGAGTTTATAATGTTACCACCCAACCTTAGTTAATCACATAACCACCCTCCCTTGGTTTAGCATGTAAAAACACATAAAATGTCAAAATACAAATAACACAAAAAATTATAAAATTTTCACCATTTTACCCTTATAATTACATTTAAACTCATAAGAAAAAATTTCAATTTATTAAAATTATCAATCCACTTTTAAAACCAATTTAAAACATTTGATTTTTTTTGAATGAAAGTGTCAAATAACACATTTATAATTTTAAAATAAATTTATTTATTAAAATTCATTTCTAGATAGGTAAATTTATAAAATATTTTTATAACATGGATATTCCTGAGAAGTAATTTGAAGAATAAATCATTAAAACAATTAAAACGATGTTTTAGTTAAAGAGTTGATTATTGTGAGTCTAGCACGTTATTTACCATATTTATATTCCTAAATAGTGAAAATATGTTAATTACAACTTTCTTGAGAGCCTTATTTTATATTTCATTAATATTTTAATACCCCTTATTACTATGTTATAATAATTAGATAATTATATAGGTTCTTGTCATATTTTTTATTGATATTTTATACTTGAGTCAAAAAATGAACATTGTATGATGCCAAAAATCATGTAAGTAACTATTACATAATATCTAAAATAATATTAATGATATAACAATCACTTATATAACTCAATTGTAATTTTTAGATCAAACAATTATCATTTGTTTAGGAAAAATGGTCTTTGGATTAATCATGGAGACGATAGGTCGTACATATGCATGAATAAAGATTCAGATTTTCAATAATCATTATTGAAAGAAGGTAATTATTATTTTATATTTTCATAATAGTATTAATATAGTAAATATTATATTGAAAATATAAATATACTTATATATATCATCCATGTGATCTGATGATAAAAAACGAATCACATCACATCATGGAGGTTATATTTCATACATGTACATGAACAATATTATTATTTTTATGTGAACGAATAGGAAATAATATAAATTAGATATTATTCATTGATAATGATAAAACATTCCATGAATATAATATTTAATCATTAATTTTATAATTATAACTATTCTTGAGAGGCTGTAATGGAAAACTAATTATATGAGTTCTTGCAGATGATAACTCACACCTACACAAAAACTATTATTTATTTTCCCATTTTGTGGAAGTGGATAAAGATTAAAATGATTATAACTACATAATAACATATCAATATATTTAGGAAATTCAAGTTTTTAAATTATCATGTTTAATGAATAATTTCCTATAGTGGAAGAAGAAATAAAATATAACCCCTTAAATAAATACCCTACCTCTTCTTTGGGAGATTTTTTATGATTATCACATTTACACATAAAAATAGAGAGTTTATATAAATGATGGGAATTTCTTTGTATTTTTTTAAAATATATGGAAATTTTTACAAGTTTGAGAAAATTAGTTGTGCGTGATTATGAGGCCCGGAGAGCCCGTAATGAATTTATGAACTTTTGTTCGGGTGCGTTCAGCAAACGTGTGTGGGGGTTTTTCTAAAATTTTATCCATTGCTCAGAATTGAAATCTGAGGGAAGGATTGAACTGTCATTGCCAGTATTGAGTTATGTAGACTTTCCCCTCGATGGCAGCTGGTCGAGTGTCAAAGTTAATTTTTGGGTTTTTCGTTGAAATAATAAAAATAAAGTAATCACATTTTATTTGATTTGTTGTAAACACACTTGTGGATATTTTACAGGTGGAGTCCACCTGAGCTAAAAGCTCCCTTGGGAGGTTATGGAGGAGGGGTCCAATGATCCTAACCTCCCATGAGAGGTTATGGTGGTGGGGACCACCCGAGGTTTGAATCCTCTTGAACTCCCTATTAAGTGGGAGAAACTTCTTGAGCTCCCACTTTATTATGTCAACCATCCCCAAAATTTATTATTATAAGGCCCCAACCTTAATCCTTACTTAACCTTATGTTATTACAAGATTACACAATGGGGATCTTTTTGGGTTTAGAGTTTTAGGGAATTAGATCATAAAACTTGCATTACATTCGACATATAAACAAAGTGGTTACATAAAGATAGTATTCTTCATTCCCATCAATGGAAACATATTTAAAATAAACATGGATTATTTCTTGACACATCCATGACACTATCATCATATCATGTACCTTTCCCTTGACCTGTGAAAAACATTTCAAAAAAACATGGGATGAGCATAAAAAGCTCAGTAAGGGATATAACAATGTGGAAAGGAAACATGGGTACATATATACATATTGATGAGATCATACTTTACCCATAAAACATAATCACTTTAACATACCTCATCAAATCATGAATAAATCATAGAAATCATAAGACATAAAGGTAACTTGAGGCATTCATAACATTTTTAAGTAGGGAGTAACCCTCTTGGTTACGTTTGGAATACCCATCACAATATATTCACTAAATCTCATCCGAGAAACCTTAAAGTTTCATTCCTTTGCGTTACCCAATTCATTGGAGAGCTATAACGGGCTCACCCGCCCTTAGTTTATCACGGAACCACCCGTCTTCATAATAATGCCCAAGAACCATAACATAATCATATCTTATAAAACATGCATAAAGGAAACATAACATTTCCACATTTCAATCACAAGATATCAATACAACATATTGATATAATAAAAACATTATGAAAACCATTTTCAATACCAAAGTAAAACATGGTATTTATTTTTCATTTAAAAAAAGGGTATGGCTTGTAGAGGAAGCCAAAACTCAAATAATGGTCACGGCGGTGGAAAATTCGTTGTCGCCGCATACGTACGACAAGAAAAACATTCCGTTTTTTCGTTTTGTAAAATTCTTCGTATAAAAAATATTCCTTTTGAATAATCATAAAAGTCAAAGGGGTTTATACACCGTATAAAAGAAGGTTGTGTATAAAATAAAATATGCCTCAATGAAAAGAGATTGAGACGAAGTCCCATACCACGTATCCGACTTGACCCGACCATTCTTTAATCTCCTGAATAATAAACTTGATTTAATCTATACGTTCTTAAGAACCTTTTTCAAGTTCATTATTCCTTTTATACCATGTTATGAACATCATGTAATCATTTAAGTTAATAATGTTCATTTTGTCGGTATTTGGTTCTCAAGTCAAAAATAGACTTCTTACAGTTACATGTTGTTAATTTGATCAAAGGTTCGTTATATCCAGAATGATATTAGTGATTTGGGTAACATATATATCATATATATTCATCATATACATGTATTTATAATATTACATCACATTTAGAGGTAAGAAATGAAATGCACCGTTCATGGAGACGGTAAGCCGTACGTATGCATGAATACTACTTCCATTTCTATTTCGTATTTTCTGGAATGGAATCATAATGATATAAGAGTATATTATAATTCCAGTATAATAACATATATAATATCATTAACTTTATCCTTCACACATCCCACATATGGTATAAACGAATCAAATCACTTTCAGGGGGCGGTAGTCCGCACTTCCTAAAATGAAGATTTCGTGTTTACCCATAATGGAAACAATAATGGAACGTCATAAATGAAAAATAAATAAGCTTAAGGAAAGAATAATCATATTATATATCATATATAAAAATAGTTACATCATAATGGCCACCTTTGAAGGTGTTAAATTAGTATTGAACAATCATCGTTTCGGGAGGCAAAATTTCGCCATCCACGGAAACCGTATGTTCTTTAACAATTTGATGTACTTGTGTGTGTGTGTAGCTCAAATAAATCTTATCAAAACATCCTAGTATATTGAAGATACTGGTGTTGTTTCAAAAGAAGTAAATAAAAAGAGTTTATGGGGTTGGAGAAGCAAAATAAAACAAATGAACATGAGAGAATGAATTACCATTAAAAGTGTAACTCCTTTTGATTTGAGCCTAAAGGCTTCCTTTGAAAGGATTCTGCCCAAAGGGAATCCTCTAGGATTAGGAGAGGGATGTGGAGAGAGTAAATGGGCAGGGGATGGCCGATCCAAAGGCTTGAGGAGTGTGTGAAATGAGGTAGAGGTGGGGGCCTTTTATAAGAGGAGAGGAGGGGAACTCTTGGAAAGTAAAGATAAGTTACTTTATTTTAAAAATAGTTTCGGATTCAAAAGGCCCCACATTGATATAATTCTAGGATAATGTCATAAGAGTTCTAAATCCACTCATCCAATTTGTTTTTTCCATGTGTAGGTCTTAGATTTTACATTATCATTCCATTTTATTTAAATCGTTAAATAATGAAGTCATCGCTGCATCATCATGATGTCATAAATAATTTAATTTATTTAATGTCTAAATATTATAAAACAAATACTATGATGTAGGAAATCTTTTTAGCTTTCCAATGACTATTTATAATCAAAACTCGGATGTTTATAACCCCATGTAACAATTGTTTTTGTAAAACATATTATGTTTGTGTCATTTTTACTTTTACATTAAATAAAAAGATATTTATGTCATTTCCCAACCAAAGTGGCTCCATGGGGTCCCCAAGTTGACCCATGGCATGTATTGGTCGGCCATGACACAACCAATTAGGCTAGGACATGTGTCAAGCTCATCTTATTTTATTAAAGCATTATTTTTCCCTTAAACTACACTAATTACCACTAATCGCGATTAAAAACATAAGAAGTTACTATTCACCAAAAAATTATTTTAATCTCATTTAACCACATTTTACTTCTTAATGACAACCATGTATGTAGGATTTTTGAAATAAAAAACACAATGATGGTAAAATTTCATTTAAACAGAAAATCAGTTTTTATAAGTACCACTAAGTGGTTTCACTATTCATCAAAAATTGAAGTTTTTCAGAAAATTACCAAAAAAATCACCCTAAGCTATATTTGATATTCCGAATTCAAAAATGAAGTCTATTTTACAAAATTCAAAACATATAAGTCACATTAATTAATTTAATAATTAATTCCCGCTGTCAGAGCAAATAGCGTGTTTTTATAAAACAATATGTATCAAACGATTGACACCAGTTTAAGTCTAATTAAAAAGTGAAATTGATTCCAATGACCACCATTGGATTAAATGGTAAAAATATATTCAGATTACACATTAAGACCAATTCAAAAGATAATCTAATCATATAAATAAATTAGATTAAAAAGCAGTTTTGATGTAAAATGCAGTATTTTTCACTATTCATTAAAAAATGAACATTGTCTGAAAAATACCAAAAATTCACAGAAAGTAAATTTTGATGTCCCAATCATAAAGAATAAGTTTATTTTGACAAACATAGCTTATAAAATTGTCAAAAGATAGATTCAATAATAGTTTGTCATCAAAAGGCAGTAAAACAATCTTTTAAAAAATATTAGTGTATTCCATGGTTAAGATTGGATCCTCTAAAATACTATCTAATTCATTAATAGACATAGATAAAAAAATATCTATTATTAATTACTTACTTGGGATGTTACATCCTTCCCCCCTTTATAAAATTGTGTCCCCGCAATTTATTTACTTATCGAATAAATGGGGGTACTTATCCCTCATTGCATTTTCAGATTCCCATGTTGCCTCTTCCATCATGTGGTTTTTCCACAAAACCTTTACATGATTAATCACCGTATTCCGAAATACCTACTCCCTATGGTAAAGAATCTGGACCGGTTGTTCCTTATAAGATAGGTTCTCTTGCAGCTGAACTACCTCTGGACTGAAAACATGAGATGGATCTGGCATATACTTTCTCAACATCGAAACGTGAAAAACATTGTGTACCTGAGATAAACTCGGAGGTAAAGCCACCAGGTATGAAACTGATCCAACTCTCTTTAGAATTTCATATGGTCCAATAAACCTTGGAATCATCTTTCCTTTCTTACCAAATCTCATCACACTTTTCCAAGGAGAAACCATGAAAAAAACATGATCACCTACCTTGAAAGATAGATCCTTCCTCCGGTTATCTGCATAACTCTTCTTCCTGCTCTGAGTTGTTGTCATGTGCTTCTGAATCAGCTGAACTTTTTTTTCCATCTCTTCTACCAACTCTGGTCCCATCAGCTTCCTTTCCCCTACTTCATCCCAAAAAGTTGGAGTTAGACACTGCTTCCCATATAACGCCTCAAATGGTGCCATCTGTATACTGGAATGAAAACTGTTATTATATGAAAATTAAACCAAAGAAAGATGTTGGTCCCAACTTCCCTGATAATCCATAGAGCAAGAACGTAGCATACCCTCCATGGTCTGAATTGTTCGTTCTGACTGCCCATATGATTGAGGATGAAAATCTGTACTAAAATTTAATTCAGTACCCAACGACTTTTGAAGGCCTTTCCAAAAGTTAGAAGTAAACCTGGGATCACGGTCAGATACAATGGAGAGAGGAAATCCATGTAACCTGAATATCTCTTTAAGATACAAACGGGAAAGTTGATCTAGGGAAAAAGTATCTCGTATAGCAAGGAAATGAGAAGATTTGGTCAAGCAATCAACAATAACCCAGATTGAATTATTACCTCGAGATGTCTTCGGTAATCCCACTAACAAGTCCATGTATATATTCTCCCATTTCCACTCTGGCACTGGTAAAGGTTGAAGAATCCCTTTCGGTAACTGCCGCTCTGCTTTAACCTGTTGACATGTCAAACACTTCATAGTAAAATCAGCAATATCTCTTTTCATTCCATCCCACCAGTAATACTCCGGCAGATCTCTATACATGTTATTAATGCCAGGATGAACTGAAAACGGAGAACTATGAGATTCACATAACAACTCTCTCTTCAGCTATGAATCACAAGGAACACACAATCTCTTCCCAAATCTCAAAACTCAATCATTATCAATGTTGAATTCAGGCGACTTACCTTTCTGAACCAGCTCTACCTTTTTCTACAACTCACTGTCTTGCTTCTGTGCTTGCTTGATTCTATCTGATAGAGATGATCTCACTGATACCTGAAGAAAAACAGAATAACATCCTGCACCCACTACATCTATGCCAATGTTCATCAAATCCTCAACCAAAGGATCACGTTCCAAACACAACATTGCTAATGAAGCATTACTTTTTCGACTCAAAGCATCAGACACTTTATTTGATTTTCTCGGATGGTAATGAACTGTACAATCATAATCCTTGATTAATTATAGCCATCTCATTTGTCTCATGTTCAATTCTTTCTGAGTGAATATATTCTTTAAACTTTTGTGATCAGTATATATTTCACACTTTACTCCATACAAATGATGCCTCCAAATTTTTAAATCAAAAACAACAGCAGCTAATCCAAATCATGTGTAGGGTAATTTACCTCATGAGTTTTCAACTGTCGTGAAGCATAAGAATTTACCTGATCATTCTACATTATGACGCAACCATGTCCTTTCAATGAAGCATCACTGTATATAACAAACTCACCATTACTGGAAGGTAGTTCGAAAACTGGAGCATTCACCAATTTTCTTTTTAATTCCTGAAAACAATCATCACATTCTTTTGTCCAGATAAACATAAAACCCTTCCGAGTTAGCTTAGTCATTGGACTAGATAATAGTGAAAAATTTCTAACAAACCTTCGGTAATAGCCTGCCAAACCAAGGAAGCTACGAATCTTTGTTACATTTGTGGTTCTTGGCCAGTCTTCCACAACTTTTGTTTTTGTAGGATAAACAGTTATCCCATCTTTAGAAACAATGTGACCAAGGACGGAAATATGTTGCAACCAAAACTCACACATGCTGAATTTACCATACAATTTATTTTCTTTTAAGGTTTGCAAGATAACCCTTAAATGTCTTTCATGCTCCTCTTTAATTTTGAAAACACCAAAATATCATCAATGAAAACCACCACAAACTTATCCAAGAACTCATGGAAAATTCTATACATTAAGTCCATGAATACAGTAGGTGCATTGGTTAGCCCAAAAGGCATTACTACAAATTCATAATGGCCATATCTCTTACGGAATGCGGTCTTCGGAATATCTGCCTCCTTTACCTTTAGCTGATGGTACCCCGATCTCAAGTCAATATTTGAAAAAAACTGAGCTCCCTGGAGCTGATCTAACAAATCATCGATATGAGTAAAAGGATATTTGTTCTTAATAGTGATATTATTCAAGGCCCTATAATCAATGAAAAGTCTCATAGAACCATCTTTCTGTTTAACAAATAAAACAGGAGCACCCCATGGTGATGTGCTAGGTCGAATGAAACCTTTATATAATAAATCTTGCAATTGATCCTTTAACTCTAAAAGTTCAATTTGATCCATTCGATAAGGGGGTTTTGAAATTGGCTTAGCATCAGGAACTAAGTCAATATTAAACTCAACTTCCCGATCTGGTATTATTCCAGGCAACTCATCAGGAAAAACATCAGGATACTCATTTACCACTGGCACATCATTAATCTGAATAGTTCCTTTATTTTCAACGATGTGTACAAGGTAACATTCATTTCCATATTTTACAAGTTTCTCGACCTCTTGATAAGTTATCAACATTAAGGGTTTATTCTTGTACACAAACTGAAAGTCTTTCTGGAAAGAAACTTCTTTAGCTCTACAGTCAATCATAGCATGGTAAAGAGAGAGCCAATCCATACCCAAGATAACATCAAACTCTACTAGAGGTAGAAAAATAAGGATTGCAAGTAGTTTCTTTCCACAAAAAAGGATAGGAAGATTCTTATAAATTCTCTTTCCCTCAACATTTCCCCCAGGTTTTTTTACCAAAAGTTCAGGAGTAATTTCATGAGATGGTATTCCCATTATACTAGAAAAGGTTTCAGAGATGAAAGAATGTGTAGACCCCGAATCAAACAACACTGTGGCATAATATGAAAAAAAGAACAAAGTACCTGATACAACTTCATTTGATGTCCCGACATCTGCTGAAGTAGTTGCAAAGGATTTCACCACCCCTTTATGCTTGTAGTCTAACTATTTCTCATCACTCAAGATCTTTGTTGGACACTCATTTGCATAGTGACCCATCTCATTTCACTTAAAACATCTCACTAAATGTAAATCAAATTTGGACTTACCATCACCTTGATCTTTTCCAGTGCAATCATGAGCCTTATGTCCCATCTTACCACATCGGTAGCACATTCCATAATTCAGAAGACATTACCCAACATGCCTTTTACCACAATTATCACAAACGGGAAACTTAGTTTTCTTACCATCAATTTTTTTTGAAGAATTCTTTCCTTTCTCCTGCCACCTCGGTCTCTTCTTTTGCTGGTTGTTGTAGAACACTTGATCATCGGAAAACTCCATTTCCACCTTCTCAGCACATCAAACAAGCTTTTCATAACTTTTAAACTCACGAGAAGCTAATGCCCTTTGATATTTTGGCTTTAATCCTGAGTAAAAACAATTGATTTTACTATCAAGGTCTCGGATAAAATTTGGAGCATACCTTTCCAATCAAGTGATCCTTTCTTCATAGGTAGGCACTGAGTCTTCCTCTTGCATCAATTCCAGGAATTGTTTTTCGATCATAAGTCGAACAGCCTCAGGAAAATACTTCTCAAGAAAAATACCTTTGAATTTATCCCAGTCGAGAGCATCAATCTCATTAGCGTCCATGATGTTTTTTAACCATCTACCACCACTGATCTACTTCACCCTCCAAACGGTAAATAGCAAGACTAACCTTTTGATTGTCTGAACACCGCATGACATCGAATATCTTCTCTAGTGCTTTAATCCACCCTTCAGCTAACACAGGGTCAGATGATCCTCTAAATGATGGGGAATTTTTCCTCATGAAATGTTCCACCGCTGACATGTTCCTTTTCCGTTGATCCGGCTGATCTTGTGCATGGATACCACCACAATTTATCTCTTGAGTCAACTGTGCCATTACTGCAACAAACTGTTCAGTTCCAATTCCGACCATCTCAGGATGCTGGTTCGGAAGGTTATTTCCTTCTGTATGCCTTCCTAGAACTGCTTCCCTATTTCCTCTACGGAAAACCATTCTGAACAAACATGTCTTAGATAAAGAAACATGGTAATCTTTAAATGATATATCATTTCAATTTGACCATAAAAAAACTTTTGGATAATCATTTCATAGAATTATAACTCCTAATGTTATCTAAACCGACCTTTGATACCAACTATAAGGCCCCAGCCTTAATCCTTAGTTAACCTTGAGTTATTACAAGATTACACATTGAGGATCTTTTCAGGTTTAGAGTTTTAGAGAATTCGATCATAAAACTTGCATTACATTCCACATATAAACAAAGTGGTTACATAAAGATAGTATTCTGCATTCCCATCAATCGAAACATATTTAAAATAAACATGGATCCTTTCTTGACACTTCCTTGACACTATCATCATATCATGTACCTTTCACTTGACCTGTGAAAAACATTTCAAAAAATCATGGGATGAGCATAAAAATATCAGTAAGGGAAATAAAAATGTGGAGAAGAAACATGGGTACATATATACATAAGGATGAGATCATACTTTACCCATAAAACATAAGCACTTTAACATACCTCATCAAATCATGAATAAATCATTGAAATCATAAGACATAAAGGTAACGTGAGGCATTCATTACTTTCTTACGTAGGGAGTAACCCTCTTGGTTATGTTTGGAATACCCATCATAGTATATTCCCTAAATCTATTCGGAGAAACCTTAACGTTTCACTCCTTCGCATTACCCAATGCATTAGAGAGATATAACGGGCTCACCTGCCCTTAGTTTATCACGGAACCACCCGTCTTCATAATAATGCCCATGAACCATAACATAATCATATCACATAAAACATGCATAAAGGAAACATAACATTTCCACATTTCAATCACAAGATATCAATACAAGACATTGATATAATAAAAACATTATGAAAACCATTTTCAATACCAAAGTAAAACATGGTATTTATTTTTCATTTAAAAAAAAGGGTATGGCTTGTAGAGGAAGCCGAAACTCAAATAGTGGTCACGGTGGCGGAAAAGTCATTGTCGCCGCATACGTACGACAAGAAAAACATTCCCTTTAGTCGTTTTGTAAAATGATTCGTATAAAAAATATTCCTTTTTAATAAGCATAAAAGTCAAAGGTGTTTATACACCGTATAAAAGAAGGTTGTGAATAAAATAAAATATGCCTCAATGAAAGGAGATTGAGACGAAGTCCCAAACCTCATATCCAACTTGACCCGACCGTTCTTTAATCTCCTGAATAATAAACATGAGTTAATCTCTACTTTCTTAGGAACCTTTTTCATGTTCATTATTCCTTTTATACCATTTTATGAACATCATGTAATCATTTAAGTTAATGATGTTCATTTTGTCGGTATTTGGTTCTTAAGTCAAAAATAGACTTCTTACACTTACATGTTGTCAATTTGGTCGAAGGGTTGTTATATCCATAATGATATTAATGATTTGGATAACATATATATCATATATATTCATCAAATACATGTATTTATAATATTACATCACATTTAGCGGTAAGAAATGAAATGCACCGTTCATGGAGATGGTAAGCCGTACGTACGCATGAATGCTACTTCCATTTCAATTTCGTATTTTCTGGAATGGAATCATAATGATATAAGAGTATATTATAATTCCAGTATAATAACATATATAATATCATTAACTTTATCCTTTACACATCCCACATATGATATTAACGAATCAAATCACTTTCAGGGGGCGGTAGTCCGCACTTCCTAAAATGAAGATATCGTGTTTACCCATAATGGAAACAATAATGGTATGCCATTAATGAAAAATACAGAAGCTTAAGAAAATAATAAACATATTATATATCATATATAAAAATAGTGACATCATAATGGCCACCTTTGAAGGTGTTAAATGAGTATTGAACAATCATCGTTTCGGGAGGCAGAATTTCGCCATCCACAGAAACTGTATGTTCTTTAACCATTTGATGTAGTTGTGTGAGAGTGTAGCTAGAATAAATCTTACAAAAACATCCTAGTATATTTAAGATACTGGTTTTGTTACAAAATAAGTAAATAAAAAGAGTATAGGGGGTTGGAGAAGCAAAATAAATCAAATGAACAGGAGAGAATGAATTACCTTTAAAAGTGTAACTCCTTCTGATTTGAGCCTAAAGGCTTCCTTTAAAAGGTTTCATCCCAAATGGAATCATCTAGGATGATTAGAGGGATGTGTAGAGAGTATATGGGCAGGGGATGGCCGAGCCAAAGACTTGAGGAGTGTGTGAAATGAGGTAGAGGTGGGGGCCTTTTATAAGAGGAGAGGAGGGGCACACTTGGAAAGTTAAGATAAGTTACTCTATTTTAAAAGGAGTTTCGAATTCAAAAGGTCCCAAATTGATATAATTAGAGGATAAGGTGATAAGGGTTCGAAATCCACTCATCCAATTGGTTTTGGCCATGTGTAGGTCTTATATTTTACATTATCTTTACATTTTATTTAAATTGTTAAATAATGATGTCATCACTGCATCATCATGATGACATAAATAATTTAATTTATTTAATGTCTAAAAATTATCAAAAAAAAAAATACTATGATGTAGGAAATCGTATTATCTTTCCAATGACTATTAATAATCAAAAATCTGATCTTTATAACCCCATGTAAAAATTGTTTTTGTAAAACATATTATGTTTGTGTCATTTTTACTTTTACATTAAATAAAAAGTTATTTATGTCATTTCCCAACCAAAGTGGCTCCATGGGGTCCCCAAGTTGACCCATGGCTTGTCTTGGTCGACCATGACACAACCAATGAGGCTATGACATGTGTCAAGCTCATCTTATTTTATTAAAGCATTATTTTTCCCTTAAACTACACTAATTACCACTACTCGTGATTAAAAACTTAATAAGTTACTATTCACCAAAAAATTATTTTAATCTCATTGAACCACATTTTACTTCTTAATGACAACCATGTATGTCGGATTTTTGAAATTCAATACACAATTATGGCAAAATTTCATTTAAACGGAAAATCAGTTTTTATAAGTGCCACTTAGTGGTTTCACTATTCATCCAAAATTGAAGTTTTTCAGAAAATTACCAAAAATTCACCCTAAGCTATATTTGATATTCCGAATTCAAAAATGAAGTCTATTTTACAAAATTCAAAACATATAAGTCACAATTAATTAATTTAATAATTAATTCCTGCTGTCAGAGCAAATAGCGTGTTTTTATAAAACAATAAGTATCAAAAGATTGACACCAGTTTGAGTCTAATTTCAAAGTGAAATTGATTCCAATGAACAACATTGGATTAAATGGTAAAAATATATTCAGATTACAAATTAAGACCAATTCAAAAGATAATATAATCATATAAATAAATTATATTAAAAAGCAATTTTGATGTAAAATGCAGTATTTTTTACTATTCATTAAAAAATGAACATTGTCTGAAAAATACCAAAAATTCACACAAAGTAAATTTTGATGTACCAATCATAAAGAATAAGTTTATTTTGAAAATCATAGCTTATAAAATTGTCAAAAGATAGATTCAAAAATGGTTTGCCATCAAAAGGCAGTAAAACAATCTTTTAAAAAATATTAGTGTATTCCATGTTTAAGATTGGATTTATTTTCATTTTAAGCCTCTAAGACACTATCTAATTCATTAATAGACATAGATAAAAAATATCTATTATTCATTACTTATTTGGGATGTTACAATTATGCCACCAATTAATAAATAATTAAACCTCTTTGAAATTGTTCCAACATAATTTAATTTGAAAACATAAATTACGTAGTTGGATATATTTCCATTTTGGTGGAATTTAGGAAAATGGTTGGTAAAGAGGGGAGCTTTTGAAAATTGGGGAAAAGCCCTCCAATGAAGAAATCTGACACATGACTTAAACATTCTCCCTTGGAAAATCCTTTAGCATGGGATGCCATCAATATAAGACCATATTTCACTCCCCAATGATGTCATCTCCTCCCTCGTGATCTCTATCAATGAACAATCCAAGGTAGGGGTTTATTTGTTTATGGATACTTTTCACGTGTTCTTCCCTTGAATTATTTTTCGGGATTGGGAATAAATTATTGTGGGAAGTTGTAAATCATGATGTTCTTATTCATGTTTTTATTGAGCCGTATTCTTCAAACCTAGGAAGGATGACATGGCCAAAAAAACATGGCCCACCCCTCAGCAAATATTTTGATGAATTTTGTCGTTAAATGCGACAAAGGTAATGGCGCAACAACACAGCCCCACGGCCTCCGTCGGCTCGCAACATTCACGCCCTCGTGGCACCCCTGTAGATGAGCAGCTCTACGGCACCCACAGCTACCAAACCCCAGGCCTCCACCACTCTTGACCCCACCTTGCTACCCAAAACCACGGTCATCTGGGCTGAGCCGCCCCTGCAGACCCGGCAGAGCCACCACCATTGTCCGCCGAGCCGCCGCCGCTGTCCGTCGAGCCACCACCGCCCGTGGCCTTCCTAGCCACCGCGGTCGCGCCATCCATGACCCTCTGAGCCTCCCCGGCCATGTATCTCATGGCTCCCCGAGCCTCCCTAGCCGTGTCGTCCATGCCCCTCTTAGCCTCCTCTGCCTCGCCACCTGCGACCCGCCGAGCCGCCCCTATCTCGTTTCACGTGGCCTCTCCAAGCCACCTCAGACCGGGCCAAACCCACCAAGCCCAGCCACCCATCGGGCCGGACCAGACCCAATGAGATAGTCCGTGTCGACAAAAAATGGGTCAACCCAGGCTGAGTAGGGCCGGGTCAGTCCTAATGGGTCAGAACGGACCCTGGCCCACTATTACCCATGTACACACATTTGGCGGTAATGTTGGCACCGTACATCTATTTTTCGAACTGTCAACGGCGCTGGAAATCATGGAGTGAGACGATACCATTGAATATACACCAATAGAATTTTGTATTAAGATGGGGAATTTTCTGGTTGAATTGAGCATGAATCCAACCAGGCCCCTGGGACTAAATGGATAATAACTCACAGACCGAGCATCTGATTGACGCGTTGCCTTTTGCGTTGTGACCCCTATGATGTGGCATACATTTGAGATGGTTCGTAATTGTACTTAGAGTTAGTTGGTGCATAAAGAACTATCTTGTGGCGTAAATACACTCGGATATGAGCAAACATAGTATGGGATACTAGTAGATGGCTGAGACATGACAACTACTGACCTTTTTGACATGGAGTGACATGACAGGCCCATTAGAAAGAAAAATTGTGTGACGCGGAGGACCCACATTGGGGAGATCCTCTATTTGATGTGACAGACCCACTGTACCCGACAAGAAGAGTACCTCATCAGACTAGGGTAGCGAGCGCCTTTCGGTGAAGCGGTAGACCCACGATACTCAACAAGAATAGTACATCAATATGTCATGAGGGGCTGAAAATCTGTGTGACATGGAAAACCCATGGTTGGGAGCACCTCGGTGTGACACGGTAGACCCATGGTACTCGACAAAAGAAGTACCTCAGTAGTCCATGTTTTGTTGGAAGCACCTCTGTGTGATGCAGAATGACCACTTTACTCGATAAATGAGGGGATCTCTAGCAGCCAATGTGTTCGCCGATGTGACTAGAGATGTTACTTGCTACTACCCCTAGAATAAATACTAGTGTGAGCTGAGTCAGTATCTTTGTGCTTTCCTGATTATTGATATGGATTACATGAAAAATTAGGTATATGTATGGGCATATACTTAAGTAGGATTATCTGTTGATTTCATACATTTTTATTTTTCCTTGGTGGTTTTTGTTAGACCATGAGTGTCTCGGGGTCCCTAATGAGTATCGTTATACTCATCCATGCACAGGATATCCACACACATTGTTGTGTTCGATGCAGACGACGATATCACTTACATGGGCTGAGAGTACCAATACTGGACGGTGCCCGGAGGTGGACAATATGGCATGTCAGTACGCAGAGTAAATGGGTGTATGATGAGGGATGAGGTGGAAATCTGTACCTACCCTTCAAATACGAACCTAAGAGGATGATATGGTACCTATATTTTCCATTTCTTTAGTTGTTTTGTATTTCAGTTGTACTTGTACCTTTACTCTTGGGATTTTATTCTGACCCCTTTACATTCAGTACTCTTTTGGTTATATAGTTTGATTGTGATCGTATCTTACTGTGTTCTTGGTAACATGCGGTTAGAGGTTATAAAGGCAATGGCTTCCCAGTTTTAGGGAAAATGACGTTTAGTGCTAGTCACCAGCCCCTAGCCTACGGATGTCCGGCCTAGGATAGTCACGACAAGGGGACCGAGGGAAGGGTCGTAACAAATTGGTATCAGAGGATTTGGTTCCACCAAAGAACTAAGACTATGATCATTTTTATGAAGGAGTAATATTAAGTGTAATGAGTGCGGGTTTCTGTATAGGGAGTCCACTGTCGGTGCAGCGGCCGATGTATCCATACACTAGGACCCTGACCTCTGATTTCGAACTCAATACATGAAAACTCTGAATAGATGTGTGTTTTCAAGAGTTTTTATTGTTATATCTTGAGTCAGCTCACCAGGTATAACTTATTAACCGTGGAGCACCTGTTTCTTTTCAGGATTCCACCACATGGACAACCTTCTAGGGTTCTGAGAGTTGTAAGCACTGATATCCAACCAAGCGATCAAGCCTCAATGTAGAGCCCTTTTTTAGTAGAGTAACTAGTGGTACCATTACTCGTTGGGAGACCGATTCCACCAGCCCCTGCAGTAGATATTTAATGCTGCAAGTTTGCGTTTCACGAGTTCCAGTGCCAGAGGCCCCCCAGGTTCAGGGGAGAGACGAACCCACATGCATCTGGGGATTGGTTAGAGGATGCAGTGAGAGTATCTTGACTTGTTGGGACACTATCTATTCAAATGGTGAACCTTTTCTGCCCACATTATATAGGATGTAGTTGGAAGACGGTGGATCTAGACGCTCCAGGTTCATAACGAGGTGACGCTCCTCTTGGCAGACTTCGAGAGCCTGTTTTGTGCAGAGTTTATCCCAACAACTCTTCGCGTAGTGCGCATACTAGAGCTTCTTCATCTGTACTAGGGTATCATGACTGTAGCTCAGTACCCAGTGAGGTTCAATAAACTCTCATTCTACTCCAAAAATATGGTGTGGACCCATTCTTTAGGGCTCAGACATTCGAGCAGGGGCTCAGGTGAGAGATCAGGGCTTCGATGATCTCACTCAGCATCATGATAGAGGTGGGGGTGTTAGAGATAGCCCTCTTGGTGGAGATTTTCATTGCTGAGCTGTCAATAGCATTGTGATCTACTATCATTCATCACGTAGTGGAGTCTTATGCAGATATCAATTGACAGAGGTCGCTGATGTGCAAGAGGACCAGACCTACAGGTGGACAACTGTATGACTCAAGATCGGTTTTGTGGGGCACCCGAGGCGGAACCAGTTGTGCAAGGATCATCCAGTGTTACTCATGTGGTGGGTAGGGTCAAATGGATCGTGACTATCTGACCCATCATATAGATGATCAGCAGATAGTCAAGGGACCACCGATGCAGAGACATTGGTTCAACTGAGGACGTCCGCATGGAGCAGGCAAAATTAAAAGAGGAAATGGATATGTAGCTGACGGTGGGTGATGACTTGATATGCTACCGCCACCACTACCAGGTGGTCCATCCGGACCGATGAGAGAAGGTGGATAGATGAGATCTCATCTCTAGTATGCTGATGCTTATGATCATGGCACTATGGAGATGATACGAGGTACGATCTATGTCTACTCCACCTTATCTATAGTACTTATAGACACAGGTTCCAACCATTCTTTTGAATCCACTGCCCTCATTTAGAGCATGAAGATTCTGACAGTTTTGTTGGATAGATATTTTTAGCTAGCGAATCTTACAAGAGAAGAGTCGACGATTACGCACCGGTGCCGGTAGTGTTAGCTTACTCTAAGAGGTGAGAGCTTCAGATGGGATCCCCTAGTATCGACGTCGAGGCCTTACGATTTCATCTTGGTTATGAAATGGTTATCTACAGTCCATGCCCTGATATAATATATTAGGCACAATGTGTGGTGTGTTCAAACTGATGGGACCTTGTTTAGCTTCACCGCTGAGAAGGGAGCCTTTGCAGCGCAGGAAGGACTTAACCAGAGGAGAGTGCAGCTGATCACTAATCACCTGGCTAGCCATACCCTCAGAGCTGTTGATGTGGAGAGTTTGAGCTATCCTATAGTGGTGGACCAGTATGTGGATGTTTTATTTGATGATTTTTTGGGTCTACCTCCCCATAGATATGTAGAATTTTATATTTACTTGTACCTCAGGATGGCACCAATAACTATACTAGCATATCGGATGGCTCCCACTGAGCTTCGTGAGTTACGGGTATAGCTGGTGGACTTGCAGAAGAAGAGATTATTTTGGCCCAGTGTTTATCTAGGGTAAACCCCGGTTAAGTTCGCCAAGAAGGAGAATGTGAGGTTGCGACATTGTGTCTACTATCGTTCATGAACCAGGTGATCGTGAAGAAAAAGGACCCAGTCACAATGATTGATGACCTCTTTATCAGTTGAAGGGGGCATTGTGGTTCTCAAAGATAGACCTCTAATTAGGCTAACACTATCTCAGAGTTCAATAAGAGGATGTGATGAAGACGACCTTCAAATGTTGATATGTCCCTTACGAGTTATTAGTTACTCCATTTTGCATAACCAATGCTTCAGTAGTGTTCATGGGACTCATGAACAAGATCCTTCAGCCATACCTCGATCATTGTGTAGTAGTCTCCATCGTTGAAATTATGATCTAGTTGGCTACTGAGGAGGAGAATGCCTATCATTTACATGTAGTCTTGGACACACTCTGAGAGGACCAGCTATATGGTAAGCTCTCGAAGTTCTGGTTTCTGATATGAGAGTTTCACTTTCTATGGTATTTCATATCCAAGGCTAGAGTTTTATTGGATCCAACAATGATTGAGGCTATACTTTCTTGAGAGCCACCCAGGAGTGTGATGAATGATTTGAGTTTCCTAGGTTTGGCTGCATATTAAGTGATAATTGTTCCAGACTTCATTAGAGTTGTAGCACCACTATCATCATTGAATAATAATGGGAAACCATTCGTTTGGTTGGAGAAATGCATGCATAGTTTTCAGGAGCAGAGGCAGAGGCTGACTAGTGCCCCCATCTTGAGGATTCCCTAGGAGGGTGTAGGGAAAGTTGTTTATTATGACTCATCAGGTACCGGAATCGGATGTTTCTGGATGCAACAGAGAGAAGTTATCTCATATGGTTCATTAAAAAATAGAAAACACGAGCAGAACTATGCTACCCATGACCTGAAGATAGTCACAGTGGTCATCACCTTGAAAATGTTGCAACACTATCTGATTGGAGAGCATTTTATAGTGTACTCGGGTCAAAATATTTGCAGGTATATCTTCACCAAGAAGGACCTGAACCCGATACAACGATGTTGGTTTGAGTTCCTCTAGGAATATGACTTCATGATAGTCTCTACACCTGGGAAGGGAAATGTTGTTGAAGATGGACTCAACAGGAGGTCTGGTATACTGCTACTAGGCGAGGAGACAAAGCATGTATCTTCTTTTCCGATATCCATTGTGGATAGATATGTAGAATTAGTTCTTCAATCTCATATAGTCACTCCCCCACTCCTTCAGCGAGTCATGGAGGAAAAACTTGGGGCTTCTGACTACGATTCACAACGTGCATGGATATCCACCAGAAATGCACCAGATAATTTTTTTGAAGGTGGGGAGAACATCATCCTCCTCAGAGGATGTACCATGGTACCAGTTTCACTTCAGAAGGAAGTGTTGAGGGAGTTCCACACTTCCCATATAAAGGTACATCTAGGAGTGGTGATGATGTACCATGATCTTTGACGACAGCACTGGTGGCCGGGAATGATGAAAGTAGGGGCAGAGTTTGTCTCTCAGTGCTTCACTTGTTAGCAAGTGAATGCAGATAATTATGTACCAGCAAGCTTGGTTCAGCCATTAGATGTCTCAGAGTGGATGTTGGATGGGATATTCCTGGACTTCATGATAGGATTTCGATGTAGATCTAGGGGTCAGGATTCGATTTTGGTGATTATCGACCGACTCACCAAGTCAACCAACTTATTAACGATCAGAGAGCATGGTTCAGTAAAGAGCTTGGGAATCATATATGAGAATGATATTGTATTGTTAAATGAATTAACCTCGACGATTATCTCCGATCGTGTAGAACGTTTTACTTCCCGGCTATAGAAGGGGTTTCAGGAGGCTTTTGGGATGCAGCTTCATTTGAGCATCGCCTTTCATCCATGGACGGATGGCCAGAATGAGCTGACCCTTCAGCCCCACAAGGAAATTTTGAGTGCATGTGTCCTTGACTACAGACATGGATAAGAGGATAAATTGCCTTTGGTGGAGATTTCATACAACAACTATCACTCTACCAGAGGGATGGAACCTTTTGAGGCGTTGTAAAGGTGACCATACAGATCAGCATTGTGCTGGACTGACTTATGGGAGTCAGGACTCGAGGGACCAGAGATGGCACGGGATATGAAAGAGAAGGTGCAGATCATCCAGGAGCGCATGAAGACTGCACAGAACAGGTAGAATTCATATTCTTACTAGAGACAGAGAACTCTGGAGTTCTAGGATGGTGACCACGTGTTTCTAAGGGTCTCACCCCGATGAGGATTGTGGAGAATTGGCTAATGCAGTAAATTATCTCAGAGATTAATCAGACATTTTAAGGTCCTCAGAAGTGTTGGAGAGGTGGAATACCACTTATCTCTTCTACCTATGTTACACCAGGTATATGACATCTTCCATGAATCCCAGGTGAGGAGATTCGTGCACGAACCTTCTCACATGATCGACCATTGAGAGTTGGACGTCGTTGATGGGGCGACTTTCACAGAGGTTCTAATAGAGATCTAGGATTGGTAGGAGCGGGTCCTCCATGGATGGTTGATACCTATGGTGCACGTTTCCTGGCTACATGGGAACCTCAATGAGAGCACTTAGGAGTGGGAGGCTCAGATGTGTGCTTAGTACCCCCACTTGTTCCCTTAGTGTTAGTTGGGCCGTACGGGGACATAAAGCCTTGATATGGGGAGAATATTATGACCCATAATTTCCATGTAATTATTTTAAATATATTGTAATTTTACAAGTCCGTGAAAATTGATGGAGCGTGATTCCAAGTCCTGGAGCACCCGAAATGAATTTCTGATCTTTTTTTGGGTACGTTCAATAAATGTGCAAGCGGGTTTCTCTATCATCTGAACCAGTGCTCGGAATTAAAATTAGAGGGCACTATTGAACTCAAAGTACTAGTATTTTTTTAATAAGTCTTTCATCTCGACAGAAGGTGGTCAATGGTGAATGTTAATTGTTGGGTTTTTTCATGGAAATAACAAAATAAATTATTCACATTATATTTTATTTTTTGTAACCACCCATGTGGATATTTCACAAGTGGATACCACATGAACTAAAACCTCCCATAAGAGGTTATAGAGGTATGCACCACCGAGCCTAACCTCCAATGAGATGTTATGGTGGGGGGGACCACCAGAGGCTTGAAACCACATAAAATCCCAATTAAGAGGGGAGAAACCTCATGATCTCCCCTCTTAATAATGCCAACCCTCCCAATAATTTATTATTCCACTCATAATTTAATTAATTAAACCTTTTTGAAATTTTTTGAACATAATTTAATTTGAAAACATAAATTAAGATGTTGGCTATATTTTCATTTAGGTGGAATTGGGGAAAAGGGTTAGCAAAGGGGACAAATTTGTTGAATTGGGAGAAATATCTCCAACGAAAACCACCAATGCATGACATTGACTTTCATCCATGGGACATTCTCCAACATGGGACATCTTCAATAGATGATTTTCTTTCCCTCCCCAACAACGTCGTATCCTCCATCACTATCTTCATCCACGAACAATCCAAGGTAGGGGTTTATTTGATTATAAATACTTTTCCCATGTTTTTCCCTTGAATTCTTTTTTGGGATTGCGAATAAATCATTACCAGAGGTTTTAAAGCATGACGTTCTTCTTCAAATTCGGGTTGATCCATATGAAACCACACTAATGCGGAGGGTGTGGGACAAACAAACATAACCTGATGCCTTCGCAAATCATGTGATTATTTCTACTGTTGAACGTGATTAAGGCAATGACGCAACGACACCACCCAAAGACCACCAAGCAGCACGACTCTGCGAACTGCAGCCCTACTGCACTGCCCATGGACACTGCCACCCGGTCCGAGCCGCCGCTGCCACCATCCACTGAGCCGCTGCTGCCATCCACCAAGCATGTGCCCCCAGTGGCCTTTCGAGCCACCCGTCCATGCCGCCAGCGGACTTATGGGCCTCCCTGGCCACGACGACCGTGACCTCTCCAAACCACCTCGGACTGGGCCGGAACCAGAGGGTCAGTTATGGGTCAGCCCCAGCCGGGTCGGGAGGTGTTGGTCCGACCAGGACAGAACAGACCCGGGCCCACTATGACCCATTTACACTCCATTATCCTTAACATTGGCAGTATATTTCCATTTCAATAACCATCAGCGGCACTGAAAATCATGGAGCAAGAAAATCCCTATGAGTATACCCCACTATAGTTTTGGATTATGATGGGAAACGGTCAGGTTGGATCGAGGACGAATCCAATTGGGCCATCAGGACTAAAAGGATAATAACTCACATACTAGGTGTCTCATTGACGCACAATAGGTTGTATTGAGAACCCTATGATGTGGAAGACCATTGAGATACTTCTTTATGGGACTTCATGGAAGATGAAGTATCGACTAGTAGCTCGTGGAGTGAATGATCTCGGAGAAGTGTGAACATAGTGATGGAACATAATAGTTGGCTGAGACTTGATGACTGGTGACCTTTTCGACTATGAGTGACTTGACAAACTCAGTATAGAGAACCTCTGTATGACACGGCAGACCCATGGTGCATGACAAAAGTGTACCTCAGTATGCCACAATGGGGAGCACCTCTATGTGACACGGCAGACCAACGATACACAACAAGATAGTACCTCAGTAGGCCATGGTGGGGAGGGCCTCTGTGTGACGTGATAGACCCACATTACTCATTAGGAGGAGTACCTCATCATGTAATGATTGGGAGAGCCTCTGTGTGATGTGGAACACCAATGGTGGGGAGCTCTTCTATGAGACATGAAAGACCCCTGGTACTCGACAGGAGGAGTACCTCAGTAGTCCAAGGTTTTTGGGAAGCACAATTGTGTGACGCGGCAGACCCACGATACTCGATAGAGGAGGGGATATATAGCAGCCTTGGTGTTCGACGATTTGACTAGGGATGTTACTAGTTACTACCCCTTGAATAAATCATGGTGTGAGGTGAGTCGATATCTCTGTTTTTTCTTCATGATTGAGATGGAATACTTGATAACTTAGGTATATGTATAGGCATATACCTAATTAGGGTTATCTATTTATTTCATAGTTTGTGGTTTATCTGTGGGGTTTATTCTGAGACCTTGAAGGTCTTGAGGTCCATACTGTGTATCATTATACTCACTCCTACACGGGCTATGCCCGCACCTTGTTGTGTTGGATGTATTTGTCATACAACGATGACTGATGCTGAGAGTACCAGGATTGGATGGTGCCCGATGGTGGACGATTTGAAGTGTCAGTACGTAGAGGAGATGAGTGGGCATGGAGTGGCGAGGAGGCGATCTATACCGACCCTTCAGGTAGGAACCTCAAAGGACAATCTAGTAGCTATCTTTTCTCTTTATTCAGTTGTACGTGTACCTTTACTGTTGGGATTGTATTCTGGACCCTATACTTTTAGAACCCTTTTGGTTATAAAGTTTTCTTGTATTAATATGTTACATTGTGCTTGGTTACATGTGTTTGTTGATTATAAAGGAAATGCCTTCCCAGTTTTTGGGAAAATGGCTTTTGGTGCTAGTTGGCAGCCCCTGGCCCAAGGAAGGCTGGCCTAAGATTGTCACGACATGGGCCCTGGGGTACGGGTCGTGACAGTTCAGCCTAAAATAATAGATCTATATTTTGTGTAGGGGTTATAGGAATGAATTTGGGTATATATCATTTGATGTAATTAGATTTTTTTGTATGATGAATAGGGAAAAATGAGTTCCCTTTTATAGTAGAGTAGAGGGTGCTATTGGAATTCATCAAAATAAAAATTAATAAAAATTATTTTTCTATTCCCAATGGATCCAAACTACTTTATTTCAAATATATGATGTCATTTTGTATAATACACTTCATCCAATGAATATTATGTTTTTGACTGTTTTTATTCATTATTTTCTTAACACCTATTTTTCCTTTTTAATTATGATCATAATATCATGGAATATACACTTGATGGTAAATATAGTTACAATAAAATTAAAATTGATCATTAACTAAATCATTTATGATATTTTAAGACTTATATAGATTAATTTGTAGAATAAAGTATTTTTAGAAATTTTATTTCCTTTAATAATATAATATTTATTTTAAAAGATCATTAATGTAAATTTTGAAACTATTAATTTTTTTTTTATTTTAAAATATTATAAAAACATAATATCCTTGAAAATATTAAATCATCCATAATATGACCAATTAATCCTAAAAATCATGTATGAAATTTATTATATACAATTATTTTTATTTTAATATTTTTTGTATTTTTTATTTGATTCTTCCATTTATGAAGCAATTAATACATCATCATTGGGTCACCATTAAATAAAATTTTATATTTATGGAAAATAATAATATAATTATTAGCATTTATTTAATCAATTTATATTTCATAATACTATTTATAGTCTGATATAATTTTTTTATAACTATGTATTAAAAATATTTTATTTTTGAAAAACAAGAGTGAAAAAATTGACTCTTCTTTGAATAAAATACTAAAAATGTATTAAAGTCGTCCATGTGTTTCAAATTGGTAAAAAATAACCCCAATTATAATTTTGGTCAAAAGAACTCCTCCAATTATATTTTTTCAAGTGTTAGGGTAATTTTTTGATATTTTATAATAATATTTTTACCCATCATTACCCGATTTACTTTTAACCATAGTAGTAAAAATAGTTTAAAACGTAATTATTAATACTGTTAAAAAATAAAATGTTAATATTATCTAAATTTGGAACATATAATTAAATATATAGTATCATTTTTAAGAATTAAAAACACATAATCTGTAGAAATTAATTAAAACTAATTCCACTGACAGATCAAGAAAATAAAATTTTAATGTAAAAAGGAATAAAAGTTCACAAATTTTTATTAAAATTTTCAATGTGGAATTGATTCCAATGAACTATAATATATTAGCTGAAAACTAATTGATTTATTTATATAAAATCTTTAAAAATGTAATTTAACTCTATAAATAAATTTAAGGAAAATCATTTTTCATATAAAATTCATTATTTTTTCACTATTCATCAAACAAATATTAACTTATCAGAAAAATAACAAAAACAAAACCAATGTAAATTTTGATACTGTAATTTTAAATAAGCATTATATTTTTTCAAATAAAACTTATTTAAGTAAAAAATACATGATTTAAAACAAGTGCACCATCAAACGGCGGTAAAACATTCTTTTTTGAAGAATACTTCTTATATTCGGAATATTGGATTTTTTCTTAAATCATATATCAATAAATATATAAGATGAATGTAACAAAATAAATTAAATAGATTCTACATGTATTTAATTAACATAAACCAATTATAATTATATTTTAACTCATTATTATACAATAAATTTCTCCACATATAAATAGATTTTTCAGAAGAAACATTTAATTTTTTAAAAAGGGATTTTTGCAATCATTTATAATTAATTTGAAATAGATATATATATACATGTTCAAAACATAAATTCTTTATTAATTAAATAATATTTATTTTTATAATTCTAAATACTAGTTTAATTTTAAAAATAAAATAATAATATCCAGTTGTTTGTTTAAAATCGACTTGGCGTATCTTGTATGCTATCACACATAGTGTTTCATTTAAAAAATATGACATGGTATGAGTATCCTGGAATGTACAATGTGAAAATATATTATCAATATTTTTATCATATTACTTAATTGAATTTATTGAATTTAAATAGGTCATTTATATTATAGATATCCTTAGAAGTGTTCTTATCTATAAAAAATTGGTTTTTATTACTTTAAAACACAACTAATAAGTTTTAATACGATATTAATTAAAATAAATATGTATTGGTGGCATATTAAAGGATTTAATATAATATTATGATGAACAATACACAATTATAATGACATATTAAGGAATATTTAGATATTTAATATAAAATTCAATACATATTTCAAGGTATTTATGGGGATGAAAATTTTTTTATTTTAAAATTTAAAAGTAAATATAATTTTAGTGAGTAAATTTTTTGAAATGTGCCTATATATAATTTATGATAAAATATGAAGCTGAGACATGATCATTTTTAGTGGAATGAGAAAAAGAATAATATAATGGTATAATATGATCATGTTACATGTCAAAATCTCTTGTGAGGAAGTGATCATGTCACCATAAGAAAAATTTGTAAATTTATATTCATGTTAATAATATACATTTTAATATCAACAAAATAAGTAATTTAAATCCAAATAACATAATATCAACAATGATATTATGTATATATGTGTTAATCTCAATGAAATAATGAATTATTTTTATGGAATAAAATTATATTATCCAAATGAAGAATTATGATATTATCATTTAGTGGGAGATGATGTAACATATATTGGTATTACTATATAATCTTTTATGGTTGTTTTATTTGTTATTGTTATATTTTTATGATATATAAGATCATATATCAATATTAATGTTCATATTATGATACAAGGAGGTTCAATATCAAAAATATATCATAATATATGTTTCACTACTAATTAAGTGGAAAATTCTAGACACATGATAGTTTTAATAAATTTTAATGATATTTTTTAACCAATGTTTATTCAATAGTCACCATAAATAAAATATTTGACATTATTTTAAAAAAAACATATAAAAGTTAACAAAAAGTGATTTAAATGTGTTTTTCAACATCAGTCAATACAAAAAACTAACATTAAATATTTATTTACACATTCGTTTTTCAATAAAACAATAAAAACTATAACTTTTTTATTTCAATGTTGAATATATAAAATAACAATATTAAATTTTACATTATTTTTATTGTGTATAAATCATATAAATTTTACAATGTTAGTGACTCTAGAAAGACAAATTTGAAAGACACTTTCAACATCAGTTTCAATCAAAACCCGGTATCAAAAGAATCATTCAATGTTTTTTTTCACATACAATTTATTTTGAAATTACTAAAAGATAATTTATATACTAATTTATGGTTGTTTTTTTAGAAAAAGATATTTATAGACAATTTTAATGTCACTTATTTTTAAAAATTGATATTAAAAGATGTTTACAGTTTAATTTTATTATATTTGTTTTTACAAATATACAACATTGATTTTATTCCATGTTAGATAATAAAAAATAGACTTTGAAGGTTGAAATTATAAAAAACAGATTGAATTACATTTTATGCCCCCAATTATAAAATTTCTTAAATTACATATATGATATAGAAAATAATACTAAATACACGTTTTATAAAAAAAATTCTTCTCCAGGAAAATTGTCTATTGTATCTTTATAAAGACTCATAAACGTGTTAATAAATTCATCCCAAAACCTACCTACAATAATCAATCTCCATTGAAGATATCTTGCATTATAATTCTAACTAATTTTATCCTCTCTTACACGATTATTTATTGGTGACGTTACCTACAACAAAAACAAATATGTATGTCACCAACCATATAAATAGTCGTCATCATTTATTTTCAAGTACATTAAATGCTATATGAAAAACTTTGTGAAATTTGTTTTAACATTAAATTTGTGAGAGGGAAGAATAATTTGGAACTATCGTGAGACTTCAACTCTCAAAATTTAATACACAATTCATTTTATGCGATCGTGAGTTTTTTCTTTAAATCATATATTCCATCTAAAACCTAAACTATTTCATATATATTAGTGGGAAAAAATATCAACCCAAAAAAGAACAGTATAATTGAAAACATATTTTATTCATTTTCATAAATTATTTATATAGTCAACCAATTAAAAAAATGTAAAGTATATTTTAACATATAAACCATTCTATTAAAAAATTTAATTTAATGATATAAAACATTTATTATACAAAAGAATGTTATTTCGATCTGTTTTTATTTTTAAAATGTTTTGATAAACATGATCAATAAAAAAATGTCAACAACAATAAAGAAACATATTAACATTTAAATGTAAATAAAACAACATGTGGATGGTTTTATTCCAAAATTTTATTCTTATATTCATTCATATAATTAAATTCATGAAAACATTAGTGAGAAGAACACAAGGATATTCTACAAGGTGCATATGTATATGGAGTTTTTTGAGACTAATCTTTAGTACGTAATAATAAATTTTTTCACCTGATATATATAATTTAATACGTCCATTATTTATGAAAATTTGATCAATTAAAAGAAGAGATCTGTAGAAATAGATACCTATGTCTGATTTATGTCCTATATCAAAATCATTTAAAGGGATATTTTTACACCACAATAAATGTTAATGAGAATAATAAAAATGTACTTATTTATATTTGGTTATAAATGATATTTTATCCATATCTACTTTATGGACTATAGTTATAATATGAATATTTCCACATTCTGATATCATAAAAGATGTTGTCAAGTCATTCAGCACATATTGAAATTGTTATAGTCAAATATCAATAGGATTTCAGATTTTACTCATTTTACTATTACTCATAAAATGATAAAACTTTTTAATCCTTCTAAATTTTTTTTTAACTCAAGTCATCCCATGAACCCAAAAATTGATTTTTCGTTTCCAGTATTATATATCATAATGGGAGATTATGATCATTGAAAAAAAATTGTCGTATCCTCCTAAAAGGGGCCATGATTGGGTATCTTTTATGAAATTGATTATATGGATTAATGGGGATATTATATCCATGGATACCAATAGTATTTAAAACACACCATCATAGAGGACTTAAAAACAACAATTTACTTAATTCAAATCTCTAAATGAATTAGAATGATGATAAATTATCATTAATTGTTAATATGTATTCATGTGTCATAGAAAATAAACTGTAATTATATAGAATTTCTAGGGAGAAGTCCGGATATATATGGATGAGGGAGAGAGAAAAAACCCCACATTTTTCATGCATGTATAAAATAAATGAATTTTATTGAGCTATTTATAATGTTTTATGAAGACAGTTTATATACTAGAAATGTGAAAGTAGAGGATCATATTGATGTTTAGTATTTTGAATCTTTAATCACATGACCTATTTGAATCTTATAGGGGGGATATTCTTGGGAGGATATATAATTTCTATATTTGATAGAATTTAGAGTATCATGAATTTTCAGAATAATGATCTAATATGAAAATAAAATATAATTTCTTATAAATTTAAAAAAAATAACTATTTAATTGATAACCTATATGTCCAGAAAAATATGAAAATTTCATTATAATATAATTTTTGAATACTGATAAAAAAAGTGATATTAATTTTATAAAATAATATTTAGGAGTGATTTAAATATATATTTTAATATTCAATCATAAAAAGTAAGAAAATCCATTTTTGAATAGATCCCATTTTTTGAAGAATAAAATGTCATTACAAAAAACTAAGAGATTATTTTCTAGGTAGTTACTAATATATTCATAATGAGTGGTGACTTTATTTTTTTTTCGTAAATTAGTTATTCCTGTTGATAACATCTAATTTAATGTCTAGGTTATGACAATCACTTTTAATTAGTAATTAGTTGTTTATTTAAGTGTTATATGGTTTATCTTGTATGGTATCAAACACAATATTTCCTTTTAAAATGATAATACCATTATATTCACTAATTATTTATTGAATTTCATCATTTAAATTTTTTTCTATGTTTTGGTAAACAATTATTTAATTTTATATTACATTCTCTGATATCCTCCATCATGGAGATGATTACTAAAACCTCCTCTTGAAATGAGATAAAGAAAATATAAAGGAAACCTGATAGTACATATAGAATGTTTCCATGTAGGATAACATAATTGGGAATAGAAAACATTGATATATATGATATAAATAACTCCCAGGAAATAATATAGAGTGACAATGATTGTGGTCGTTAAAAAGTTATCCATCATAGAACTGTAATTATGTGATGGGTTAAATAGTTATTGATTTCTCAATAATAAAAGTAATCAGATGAGATATTTATTTCACTATATTTTTCCTATATTTGATTAATTCCATTACTATCCACAAAATTAAATTATAGAAATTCACTTACTTGACATGTATTATTTTACCCATCAATCAATTTCAACAACAATATAATCTTTTACTCATAAAAATGAGTACTCAAGATGATTTAATGACCAAACTTATATTATAGTCATCTATGGATTAAAAAAATCAACAAATGTATATCTATCTATTCCAAATATATTGAGACATTAAACAAAATGTATATTATTATAAAAATATTTAATAAATCTTAAAAAAGAAAAAACCTAATATGATGAAAAAATTATATAATCTCTAAAATTTTATAGTAATACCCAAAGATAAACAAACAACATTAATCAAATTTGTACCCTTAAAATTTAAACAAAAATATCCATCCTAAGACTCAAATATAAAAAATAAATATTATTTGATAACACAGTCTACCATGATAAATTAAAAAAAATTCCAAAATAAAATCAATCACTCATAATGTCATATAGGGGAAATAAAATCAAATAAATAAAATAATTATTAGGATATGATATTCAATTATAGAAATAACCAAGAACATAAAAAATAAAAAATAAAGTCATATATTTATCCACTATATAATCCAAAAATTATTTCTCAAATAAAATCCCATTGTATTATATTTACCTTAATCATATATTGTTCCCAAAATAGTTGCATATACTTCAATAACATTAATCACATAACCATGAACTAATTTTCTAATCAAATGGTAATTTATTAGTTAAAAAATGTTTTAAAAATCATATTTACCTTTAACTTTGAGATAGTTAAAATTAATGAATATTTTTTCATATTATTTAGGACATAACATATGCCATTAGTAGGCGATGAAACCTTGTCACCCTATAGTTTTGGGTGTAATCCCTAATACCATGATGGATTTGGTGGGTTTTCATTGATTCCATAGGTTTTCTCTTTTATAATATTATATCAATAAAGTACTTATAAAAACTCATAGTTTTGAGGAAGAAGTACAAAAATAATACTAATTGATTAAACATTAATGAAATATTTTAACCTAAAAGGTTATCTCATAGCTTTCATTTTCCATCCAAAAATGTAATAGCTCATAATTATCTCAAAAAAACATTATATAATCCCTAAATATTATCTATACAATTAATCATATTCATTAAAAATGAAAAGATAAATATACCTAAAATAACAATTTTTCACTTGATAATAATAAGTGGCATATGTAAATCAAAAATTTCCCCAAAAATTTCATCAGTCCCCATAATATTTCATAACATAAATAAAAAAATGGGGTATAAAAAATAAAACATATGGTAATTCATAAATTTTACATTTGATGGTGTTATCCATCACTCATTAGACAACATGTCATTAAACATCATAGTATTCAATGTTCCTTAAACCCTCCTCCTATAATATATGTATGTATTTCACAATAACCATTACATAAATTTTTTTTATATATAAATAAATCATTCTCTTATATTTGAGTATCTATTTTAGGTTTATATTTTTAGATAGTTATGTTATAAAGTATACATAACATACCCCTATAATACAAGATGGATACCACCGATCAGTATCCATTTTTCTATCATATAATACTTCTAAAACAATGCATAATATGATGTCATGAAAAATCATCATGACATTATACATTACCTCTTGAATTACATTAACCATCCAAAAATACTTTTGTAATGACCCGAATCTGGAGCCCTCCACCGGTGCCCTGTACCCAGTTCTCCACATGACCTCAAACACATTTCCCCAAACACTAGAGGTTGACGACTAGCAGCGAGGGCCTTGGTGAGTCGGTGGGGAAACTATGACCTCATTCGGTAAAGTATACATTGGAATAAAAACCAGTCACAATAACGGAAACAATGAACATCATACCACAATTAAACTGAACAGTGGAATAAATGTATAAAATAATAATGATGCAACTGGTACATATGTCTATGGAAATTAGTAAACAAAACAACGTACTAATGTACAACTGAAAACAAAGTGAAAAAGAAAACAATGTAAACTCCTCAGCATCGCAAGCCACGGCTCGGTCCTATGCTCTCCAACTTCAGTGAAATCAAGAACCTGAAGTAGAAGGGAGCTTGCACTTATCTATACATGCAACAACATAATCTGCATGGGCCCAAAAGCGTGGCCCAATCAGGGTGTGAGACAAAGTACCAGTAGAAAACCACCCAAAGAACTGTTCCTAACAGTCAATGAATACAAGGCAAGTAAAAGTGCGGAAAGTAGTAACCAGAAAATCACACAACTGCTAAAATCCACAATACTAGCATATAAGTACACAAGTAAGAATCCAGAAACAAGAAGAAAATAGGTAACCCTCTAGGTATCTCTTACAACCTAACCGCTATGGTTTAACCTACAAGTACCATCAACCCTATAAGAGGCACACACAGTCTCACCCGTCTGGTTTAGCTAAGAATAGACTCTCTAAGAAAGCACTCACTGTCAATTCCCCCCATATAGTCTCGTATCATGATAATGGCTCTCTGGGAAATCACTCAACGTCTCATTCCCCCTGTGGCCCACATCGAGGAACTATAGAATCTCTGAGTAAGCACTCATTGTCAACTCCCTCTGTGGTCTCACATCATATTAAAAGACACTCTAGAGAAGCCCTTACGTCTATTATCACTGTGGTCTACTACACTAGTTTCTCATAGTCCTGTGTGAAACTAACATGCTCAACGCGCATGTATCGTCCAATTAAACCTCAAGAACTACTTGGATATCATTATAATTCTCAACAACATAACAAAGAAATAGTTCCACTATCCTACAACTAGGCATTGCAAAAGGCAAAACACCAAACAAGAAAAACAAGCATGACAAACATCCAGAGTACAGTAAAAACTACCATATTTACAGGAAATTATATCTACTCAAGCAATCAAGCAAGGAAGGCAATGCATCAAGGGAAAAACAGGAACACACAATACCCTATTCATTTGTATTGGTGTAATTTGCACAAAATACTGATCGACATTCTACATAAAGGCACACACGACCAACCTTGGTCATAGAATATCGATATACATGAACCACGATGACTGATCCTCCCATGAACGCCGTAGATCTAAAAAACGCCTGAAAGAGGAAATCCACAATAACATGGGAAAGAGGAGGAATTGGAAAACAAGGCTCAATAAAAAGGAAGAACACACCGCTGTGATTCCAATGAAATCGACCGTGTTCGAATCATAGAACGGATGGAGAGGTGGGGGCTCGAGGAAGATCCGGGTGTACGGGTTTCTCTCGAACGAAGAAGCTGGAGAAGGGGTGTGTTCTATCCATCAGGCGTGACCCCAGTGCGTTTAGTGAAAAAAATAACATTACACGGCATGTACTTTGAGAGTACACATCGTGTACTAGGTTTTTCCATACTCCGCCAAACACGGCCTCCACGTCAACCCTATACACCGTGTGTGTGGCCCGGGCATGGCCAGCACACGGCTTCGAGGTGGAGAAGAGTACATGGCGTGTACTAAGAAAGTACACGGCATGTACTTCTAAAATTTCCTAAAACATTATTTTTATCAAAAACTCCAGAGAAAGGAAAGGCGTAACTGAAACAAAGATTCGGGTTCATACAAACTTCCCCCCTTAAATAAATTAGTCCCCAAAATTTCCTAGCGAGGCGTAGAAGATGAAACCCCGAACAGCACCGGCCACTGCAATCGTACATTGGCCTCCCTCTCCCAGGTCTCATCCTGTACTCGCCCATGCTATCATATGACCAGTACTAGAGGGAAAAACTGCCCACGGAGAACCTTCATACTGCAATCGACAATCTAGATGGGATGCTCCTCAAATGATGAATTTTCTTCGAGCTCAACCACCTCAGGCTGAAAAACATGAGACGGGTCTGAAAAGTAACGTCAGAGCTGAGAGACGTGGAAGACGTAGTGCATGGCCCGATACCTCTGCGGCAACTGCAACCGATAGGCGACCGGCCGAACTCTCTCCAAAACCTCAAACGGTCTGACGTACCATGGTGAAGGCTTACCATGTCTCCGAATCCTTTTGTGTCCCAACCTCGGTGTGACACGTAGGAAAATCTGATCCCTGACATCGGACTCCAGAGGTCATCTCCTCTGATCAGCATAAGACTTTTGCCTATACTGTGCTGTAGCGATCCTCTTCTGAATTAGCTCTATCTGCTCTGAAGTCTCCTGAACAAGACGAGGTCCCTGCAAAGCTGCCTCTCCTACCTCCAGCCAGCATAAGGGTCATCGGCATGGCCTACCGTACAAAGCCTCATAAGGTTCCATATGAATAGTCACCTTAAAATTGTTGTTGTAGGTGAACTCCAGCATAGGGATATGCTTCTCCCAAGAACCGCCAAAGTCTAGAGTGCAAACGTGGAGCGTATCCTCAAAAACCTGGATTGTACACTCGGAATGGCCATCTTTCTGGGGATGGTATGCTGTACTCAAAAGTACATTTGTACCTAATGCCTTTTGAAGTTTCTTCTAGAACCGTGAAGTAAAGCGCACATCCTTGTCTGAAACAATGCCGTGTGGAACTCCATGTAGACAAACGATCTCTCTGATGTACAATCATCCTAGATCATCAACACTGAAGGACTCCTTGATTGGTAAGAAGTGAGAACCCTTCGTGAGCCTGTTAACGACAACCCAAACTGCATTGTTCCCTCAGGGCAACCTTGGTAACCCTGTCACGAAGTCCATCGCGACATCATTCCATTTCTTCTCTGGAATGGGTAACTACTGTAAAAGGCATGTTGGTCGCTGATGCTCTGCCTTCGCCTACTGGAAAGTAGAGTATCTCATGACAAAACCAGCAACATCATTCTTCATACCTGGCCACCAATACTAGCGATGGAGATCCTGATACATTTTGGTGATGCCAGGATGAACTACCCAAAATGAGGAATGAAAATCCTACATCAACTCCTCGCGTATGTCTTCTGGAACCCATATGCATCCCGGGAAATGCAATATCTCCTCCACGCCCATTGTCCATCCAGGAAGAGGGTCCTCTCCTGACACACTCTTCTACAGGACTAAGCCTTCTGAGACTGATAGCTTCCTCATCCGTACCCAATCATGTAGTGTCATGGTAACAACAACAGAAGATAGGAATGTCTACCCCTGTCTGTTGTGAACCTCCATATGCATCTCTGAGAATAGATCCATAAGATGACACTCACTGTTGGCTTCCTGAACTGCCTGAATCTGAGTTCTCCTGGCAACACATCTACCACTGCGTTGCCCTTTCCCGGCGTTTAGGGAAGCTCAAAAACAAAATACTGAGATACTCGACCCATCTGCACAGTCTCAGATTCAGATCACGCAGAGTGAAGATATACTTGAGGCTCTTGTGGTCGGTATGGTCCACAATGTGCTCTCCCATAAGATAGTGTATCTAACATCGTAAGGAATTCACAACAGATGCCAACTCTAGATCGTGTGTAGGGTAGTTCCTCTCATGTGGCCTCGACTGCCAAGACCCATATGTGATGACACCATCTCCTTACATAAGCACAACACCATGTCTGATACGTAAAGAATCATAATAAACAGTGTAGATCTTACATGGCTCTAACAAGAATAGTATCGGTGCCATCGTTAATCTACCATTCAACTCCTAAAAGGTTGAATCACAAGAATCTGACAATAAGAAATTCGCCCCCTTCTTGGTCAGACTTGTTAAGGGTGCTTCTATGCATTAGAAGTCTTGAATAAAGCGTCTGTAGCATACAGCCAGCCCTAGGAAACTCCATAACTCAAAAACGTTCTTCGACTGCTCCCAAGAAACTACTGCTCTCACATTCACTAGGTCCATTGATACTCCTAACAATGAGATGACATGACCCAATAAGTGAATCTGATCCATCTAAAAGTGGCACTTCGAGATTTTAGCATAAAGTCCATGCTCTCTCAGTGTACTTAGAACAATATCAAGATGTGTGGTATGGTCATGTCGAGTGTGATAGTACACCAAGTTATCATCCACGAAGACCACGACAAAGGAATCCAAGTAAGGATGGAACACTCGGTTCATCAGTTCCATGAAAACTGTAGGCACGTTCGTGAGACTGAATGGCAGGAATGTATACTCATATAGACCTTACCTACTCCGGAAGGCTGTCAATGGTATATCTGATGGTCTTACGTGCAACTAATGATAACCGGACCCCATTTAGATCTTCGAGAACACCCATGCTCCACGAAGCTGATCAAAGAGGTCATCAATCCTCGGTAAGGGATATCGATTCTTGACCGTCAATTGGTTCAGCTTCTGATTATCCACATAAAGCTGAAGGGTACCATATGCCTTCTTCGCAAACAGGATAGGCGAACACCAAGCATAAGTACTGGGTTAGATGAAACCCTTCGCCTGCAACTCCGCCAATTGCTTCTTGAGCTCCTACAACTCATGTGTAGCCATCCTATAAGGAGTATTGGACATCGGTGTTGCTCCTGGCACAAGATCAATAGAAAAGTCTATGTCATGCTCAGGAAGAAAACCCGAAAATTCCTCTGGAAATACATCCCTGAAACTATCCACTATTGGATGAATGTTCAACTGCGAAGTCCCCCTGATCATCCAAATAAATACTAGAAATCTGGGCTGTCACCCTTCCTAGCCCATGATGCTCAAGTCCTGCTCGACTCGCCTGTACATCCCATTCGCCTCTATGATGAAAAGATTCACCATCTGGTGAAACGGAACTCACTATGTGTCGATAAAAGTCAACGACTGCTTAGAAGGGAACCGACCAATCCATCTTGATAATGAAATCATAGCCTGTAATCTATAGGACATAGAGATCCCATAAGAAAAGATACCCTACAACCTCAAGTGGGAACTCTCTACACTGGTGCACACTAGATGACCTTATCCCCAAAGTTGTGTCTAGTGTCAGTGAGTTGGTAAAAGAAAAGACACAGATCCCAATGCTCTCCACAGTAGCAAAAGAGATTAAACTATGCTTATAACCAGTATCGAAAAGAGGTAAAGATAAAACTGACGCTACTAAAACCATACCTTGAACTGTAGAAGGGTTGGGATCCTGCTCTTGATAGGTCTTCTCAACGACAAAAGAATGGAATGCACCGTGGCCCTACGCCCCTGTCTGACCACTCTGTACTGAACCTCCCAACTGGTGCTGAGGGACTGGTGGATGACCACCATGGCCTCGACCTCTTCCTCGGCCCAAATGGCTGGAAGAACACCAGTTCCCGGACTGGTGAGAAACTTGTGGTGCTTCTCCTGAACGATGAGTCATAGAAGAACCTCGATCACCTACTTCTAGTGATAAAACCAGGAATAAATGCTAATGTTGACCGATCTTGCTGCAAGATCGGCACTCCACGGGGACTCTCTGGCACTACGGCCTCGTGTGCCTGGACCGGCCACACTGGTAGCATACCACCTGGCTTTCTGACGATGCATCTCGCTTCCTCGGTTCACCGCGCGTAGACTCACTACGGAATTTCTTGCTGTCATTAGGAGGAAAACTAGCTTTGGAAGTAGAACCGACCTGGCTCGCACCTCCGGAGTCTCTCATATTGCTCTCCGCAATCAGTTCCTGGTTGAATATGGAAGTGATGGAAGCCAACTGGACGATATTAACCTCTGAGAGGATCTCCCGCCTGAGACCATCCTCGAACTTCCTTGCTAAGAACACCCCACTCCCATTATGGAGGGGTGTGAAGCACTGCAGCTCGGTGAAACGAGAGGAATACTTCAAGATAGAAATTGTACCATGCTCTAAGCTCTCGAACTCCCGGGCTCGATCGGCCTTTAGGGTCTCCAGTTAGAAGTAGTCATAAAAGATGCACTGAAACTCCTCCCAAGCCATAACCTGCTATTGACATGATTGTGAGATCATGTCCAACCTCCTCTTGGTGGAGTCTCGGTGCATGTTGGTAGTGATCTTGACTCACCTCTCTGGAGTCATCTCCATATGGTCGAAGATAGCCAGCATGGATTTCAGCCATGACTCTGCTACCCGAGGTCCTCCTTCCCCCGAGAACGTAAGAGGAAACTGCTACTAAAAACCCCGCGTCAAGTCTGTCATAGTTGTGGAAGGAGGCGGTACTCCCTGATGGGTCTAGATCGTCCTCAGAAAACCTTCTCTGAACTGCGCATCCACGCCCGAAACTGGTATGACAACCAGTGCCAAGGCTGGACCGACCGGAGGATCGGCAGGAAGTCCCTGATCAGCCATATCTGGCGTCTGATCACTGCCTAACAACAAACGTACAATCAGAGGACATCTCGGAGGCATAACTCTAAAATATCAAAAGCACACCTTAGATTAGAAAACAAGGACAGGAAACACAGGAGTACAAAACAGGAACAGGGGAAAGAAAACACACATGTTTACAAAACATGACTACACTACATGTATAAAAACAACACGGTGTGTCTTCTTAAGCCACTGACATGGGCATGTACTCGTGCCCTACATTTCGGGTAACACTTCAACTGCACGGCATTTTGACCCAACACACAACGTGTACTTGAAAACTAGTCCCCTGCCCGAGTCTCTTTACATGGCTAACCCACACGGTCTGACTTAAACTGAGACTACATGGTGTGTTCTTAACACACACAGCGTTTACTAGACAAGGCTTCAACGGCTCGTGTTTGTTAAACACACAGTTGTCTACACGGCTGAACCATACACGGTGTGTTCTGAACAAACACATCGTGTATAGGTGAAGGTGACACCGTCTCATGTTGTTCGTGACATGGCCGGGTACCTGAACAAGACTACACAGAGTGTTCCAAAACCCACACGGCGTTTCTAAGAGAAGGTGACGCCGTCCCATTTTGTTCATGACACGGACGGGTTCCTGGACGGGACTACATGGCATGTTCCTTTACAAGATGGCATGTTCTAATCGAGCTTCCCCGACCCATGTTGTTAGGGACACGTAAGAGTACACGGCTCCAAACTACATGGCGTGTACCTACTGTACACAGCATGTTCCTGAAGTTATTCTCACAACACCATGTTTCTTCTCACATGGTTAGTGAAATGGCCTGAAAACTACACGGTGTGTATCTGAAATGTACGCATTGTGTATTTTGGGTTTTTCTAGGCAGTAGCTCAGGAACTACACAGAAGCCCAGAAACACTGAAAACAAGGCAAAGATGTGCCAAATTCTGATCCATGAGGGCCCATACTCCCCGTGAATCAAAGACTTTCATCTTCTGTAGTCAAAGACAAGAGAAAACATGATCATTATACACCAATTTCCGATTCAAGAGGGCCCATATCACCTCATGAATTAAAATTTGGAATTCATTTAAGCAATGTATGAAGAAAAAAAATCCTCTAAAAAGGTAGCTGAGATTCTATCAAGAATCTATCACAATAGCATGCAAAAACTACAAGAAGTCTATCACAACAACATGAAATTGCTAATTCACCCTAGATGGCATTGAAATAATTCATGGCATGTGATTTATACTAGTGCCTATATGATGCAGTAGAAGGAATACCCTCATCACATCGGGTTGCGACAGAAATAGAACTGCAATTGCTAAGAAAATAACAACATAAAGCATGTGAATAACTCCAGGTGAAATCATATCAACCGTAAAATCTCAAAAACCTGCAAACTGCAATTAATGATGTAGTATTGATTTTCCTTGTAAATGGTTTAGCTACTCCCGAGAACAGCTTAATACCAAGTAATGAATCCATCCTATCCCTGGAAAAATTCTCCAAATAGTAAAGTAAGACAAAAGAACTCATCTGATACCACATTGTAATGACCCGAATCTGGAGCCCCTCCACTGGTGCCTCGTACCCAGTTAACCACATGACCTCAAGCGCATTTCCCCAAACACCAGAGGCTGCCGACTAGCAGCGAGGGCCTTGGTGAGTCACTGAGGAAACTATGCCCTCATTTGGTAATGTAGACAGCGGAAGAACAAGCAGTCACAACAACGGAAACAATGAACAACATACCACAACTGAACTAAAAAGCAGAAGCGATGTATAAAATAATAATGATGAAACATGGTACATATGACTATGGAAAGCAGTAAAAAAACCAACGTGCTGAAGTAAAACTAAAAAAACAAAGTGCAAAAGAAAACATACTAAAATCCTCAGCATTGCAAGCCACGACTCGGTCCCATGCTCTCCAACTCCAGTGAAATAAAGAACTTGAAGTAGAAGGGTGCTTGCCCTTATCTATAGCGGCAACAACATAGTCTACATGGGCCCAAAAGCATGGCCCAAACAGGGTGTGAGACAATGTCCCAGTAGGAATCTGCCCAATGATCTGTTCCTAACAGTCAATGAATACAAGGCAAGTAAAAGTGCGGAAAGTAGTTACTAGAAAAGAACACAAGAACTCAAATCCACAATACTAGCATATATGTACACAAGTAGGAAACTAGAAACATGAGGAAAATAGGTAGCCCTCTTGGTATCACTTACAACCTAACCCCTATGGTTCAACCTACAAGAACTAGCAACCTCTAGGAGGCACACACAGTCTCACCCCTCTGGTTCACCTAAGAATAGACTCTCCGAGGAATCAATCACTATCAATTCCCCATATAGTCTCTTATCATGCTAAATGCTATCTGGGGAATCACTCAACGTATCATAACACCAGTGGCCAACGCCGAGGAACTACAGACTCTCTAAGGAAGCACTCATCACCAATTCCCCATGTGGTCTCGCATCGTATTAAAAGACACTCTAGAGAATCCCTTACGTCTATTCTCTATGTGGTCTACTACACCAGGTTCTCAGAGTCCTATGTGAAACTAACATGCTCAGGGCCTGTGTATCATCCAATTAAACCATAAGAACTACTTCTCTATCATTCTAAGGCTCAACAACATAACAAAGCAACAGTTCCCCTATCCTACAACCAGGCATGGAAACCAGAAAAAGGCCAAATATACAAAACAATAATGGAAAACATCGAGAGTACAGTAAAAACTACCATATTCACAGGAAATTACATCTACTCAAGAAGTAAAGCAAAGCAGTAAATGCAACAAGGACAAAACAAGATCATGTAATACCCCGTTTAGGTCTATTGGTTGAATTTGAAAAAAATACTCATCGACATTCTATATAAAGGCACAAACTACCTACCTCGATCCTAGGAGATCGATATACATGATCCACGATGACTGATCCTCCCTAGAACACCATAGATCTGAGAAAAATCCTGAAACACGTAAACCACGATAACATGGGAAGAAGGAGGAATTGGAAAACAAGGCTTAAGAAGATTGAAGAACCCACCGCTGTGATTCCAATGCAATTGACCATGCTTGAATCGGGGAACAGACAGAGAGGCGGGGGTTCAGGGAAGAACCGATCGTACGGGTAACTCTCAGACAATGAACTGGGAGAAGGGGTGTGTTTTTTCCTACAGGCGCGACCCCAGTGCGTTTAGTGAAAAAATGAAAAGTACACAGCGTTTAATTTTAGAGTACACAGTGTGTACTAGGTTTTTCTGTACTCTTCCACAAACAGCCTCCACGTCACCCCTACACAACGTGTGGGTGGCCCGGGCACGACCATCACATGTCTACGAGCCAGAGAAGAGTACATGGTGTGTACTCAGAATGTACAAGGCGTGTACTTCAAAAATTTCAAGAAAATTTATTTTTCTCAAAAACTCTAGAGAACGGAAAGGCGTACCTGAAACGAAGATCTGGGTTCTTACACTTTTATTTTTAAAAAAAATGTTGTATGAGCACAAAAATATCTATATGTGTCATAAATAGTCATAAAAAATCTATTATTCCATGAATAATTATAATATTTTTAATAAAACCGTTAGGCTAAAAATAAGCAATTTCTTACCCAAGAAATAACCCCTTTATATCCAAAACATTTCATAAGAAATTTGATAGTAAATATTAATGGAAAACATAAAACTGATAAAATGTTATTTTAGAACATGATAAACTAATGAAAACTTTTTCACAGAGTTATAGATTTAACTATTATAAGGTAATAAGAACCCAAAAACATACCTTCTTGAAACCTATGTTTTTTTTGTAAAAACATTTCAATAATAAATCAATCATATTGGTATCATTGGAAATCATTATATAAGGACATTTCAATAAAAATTACATAATCTTTAATTATTTTCATAATACAGATTTATGATCTTTTCATGATTATATTTTTAGAGAATTAGGCCATAAATATTACATTACATCAGAAAAATTACAAAGTAGACACTTCTACTCAGTATCAAAATCTATCATAAAATAAAAACTCAGAATAAAACAATAATTATATTCTTGATTTAAATATTCATGAGTTCTTTCATTCTCTTACCCTGCATTATACCATGTGCAAAACATTTCAAAAACATGGGCTGAGCATAAAAAGCTCAGTAAGGGATATAAAATAAAGAAATAAAACATTATTTCAATAATACATTCAAAACATAAGCTCATTAACATTCCTCATATAACCATAAGAAGTATTAATAACACATAATAATCACAAATCATAAAGCTATATTGTGGAATCTATAACATTCTTACATTATTACATTTTCATCAACGTAGAGTGTTACATTTGGAATACCCATCATTGTATATTCCCTAAATCTCTACGGAGAAACCTTAAAATTTACCTTTTTCAAGATACCCAATGCATTGGAGATCTATGTTAAGCCCACCCACCCTAGGTTTATCAAGGAACAACCTATATACATTAAAAATGACCAAGAACCAAAACATATTCACAACACATAAAAAACATAAAGGAATAATAAATTTTCCACATTTCAATGACAATATATCATTTACATATATTGAAATAATAAATCCATTAAAAACCCATTTTAAATAAAAAAATACGTAAAATATTATATGTTATTTATATCCTTTTATAACATTACAGCTTGTTAAGGAAGCTAAATATCAAATAATACTCACGGTGGTGAAAAAGGTTTTTGTCCCCGCTTAAGTTAAAAAGAAACAATCTTTTTTCTCATTTAGTAAAATGACTTGTAGAAAAATATTATCATTGAATGAAAAAAAACATCAATGGTTTCTATGCACCATATAAAAGAAATTTATGGATAAACAAATATGCCTCAATTAAAGGAGATTGTGATAATGTCCTGTAAAAAGAAAATTTTAAAAAATAAATAGATCAATTATGTGTATTCACTATAAGTACACATAAATCATGTACAAATAAAAGATAGGATATAAAAATTCATCTCTCACATAATAAAATAATATCATAATCAAGAAAGAGATGATCAACCCAATGAATGGAAATTAGGTTATGATGTTTATTTATATAAATTCGGCATCCTAATAACATCACTTTAAAATTCAGAAGATGATTTGATGAGAGGTAAAATAGTCTCTCACCCAATGGAAATAAAATGTATAGAAATGAGGATATATAAGAAAATATATTAACATAAGAAATTGGAAATTAAAATACATAACATAAAATAGTCTGACTAAAAGGGAATGGTGAAAGGTTCCCTTACCGATTTGGAAACTTAGGAAACATACACCCCATGATAAAAGGATCATAAAATGAAGATGTTAATACCCAAAAATAAATATATAATAAAAATAATAATACAATAATTGTTAGTAAATATAACATAGGAAAAAAATAGTGGAAAATATAGAAATAATCTCAATGGAATAAAAAGTAGGAAAAAAACACCATACAACGTTGTAATCAATCGAGTCATCTGACCAAAAGTTAATATCCCCCAACTTAATAATATAATACCATGAATATAAATAGAATCATTATAATATATATCATATGTCAGTACAAAACACAACACATGTAATAAACAATTGGAAAACAATGGAAATCTCATGGAATTAAAAGTGAGATAATAAACCCCTTACCTCGTGTCTGCCGTGACTCATATGTTCCGTGTTATTCCTGAATAATAAACTAAAATTTATTTATACTTCCTTTGGAAAAATTTTATGTTTATTATTCCTTTTATATGACTTATTAACTTGCTAAACAATTAGTTAATTATTAGTTTTCATATCAGACATTTTTTCGATGTTTGGAAGTTTTGTCAAAAATGAACTTGTTGTAATTACCAATAGTCCATCTGGTCAAAATTAAATTATCTCAAAAATAATATTAATCATTTTAATATCATATATATCATACATATAATGAATATATATTTATAATATTCTATATTATTTGGGGTTTTGAAATGATACACATCATTCATGGAGACAATAAGTCGTACGTACACATGAACGCTACATTCATTACTATTTATATTTAAAGGAATGACAACATAATAATATATAGGTGTATAATTATTACATTATTATATATAAGTTATTTAATTTAATTAACTACATCATTTTTACGTTCCATGTATGGAATGAATGATTCATAAAACATTGAGGGGGCGGTAGTCTGCACTTCCTCAAATTAAATTATTGTATTTAACCATTATGGAAACACTAAATGTATGATATAAACGAAAAACATCATAAGTATATAGAAATTATAAATTTAATATATATATATATTTAACATGATAATATAGATCCATCTCAATTTCTACCATAAGAGTTTGTAGGAAAAGAATGAATAATCATCATTTCATGAGGCAGTAGTTCGTCATCCATAAAAACAATATGTTTCTACCCATTAGATGGTGGTGTGTGTAAGACTAGTTAGAATCAAAAAAACAATTATATTGGGGATAATTTTGTTATAAAATAACTGAATAAAAAGTATTTTGGTGGTTTGAGTAGTAAAATAATAGAAATGAACTTTAAAAAAGATGTTACCTTTAAATCGGGTAACTCCCTTTGGATGGAAACAAGAAGATTTCATGATGTTCCTTCTACCTAATGAAAGGATTATTGTTGGAAGAGAGGGATATTGAGATATTATTTGTGCATTTTTTGGATGATACAAGGGGCTATAGAGGTGTTATTAATGGGTTATAGGTGAGGGCATTTTATAAGGGTGAGGAGGGGCTCTTTAAGAAAGTATGAAAATATTATTTAATTATATAATGATTTTCAGTTTCTAAAGATCGAAAGATTATTATAGTCGAAGATAAAATTATTATTCTTCGAAATAGAATCATAAAATAAGAATTTGATATGATTTGAATATTTTTTTAATCTTTATAATATTAATTATTTAAATCATTCATTAATTAGGTAAACACTGCATCATTATTGTGTCAAAACTAATTTCATATATTTGTGGTATAAAAATTATAAAAAAATAACATGATGTTTGAAATATATTTATCCTTGAAATTAATATTTATAGTCATAGATATAACATATATGACCATATTTTGGAATTTATTAACTAAAATATATATGTTTATGTCATTTTTATCATTACTTTGAATTAATTAATATAAAGTGTCCTTATCACTTTTATGTGGATCCATGGGGTATTAAAATTAACCATATGATACCCATGGTATGAAATTTAACAACCCATATGATTATGAAAAATTTTCAAGTAATTTATTATTTGTATAATATTATTTTAACTCGAATTGCCATGTTGAAGATACGATGACTATTGTTCACAATAAAATCATAGAATAAAAATTGGAGAGGTTTTGGATATTTTTTTAATATTTATGTTCTCATTTATTTAAATCCTACATTAATGAGGTAAACATTGCATCATTGTTGTGTCATAAATAATTTTATTTATTAGATTCTAAAAAATATATAAAAATAATGTATTTTGGGAACTATTTTTATCTTTGAAATTATCATTTATAATTGATGAGGCAACTTATATAACATCATTTATGAATTGATTTAAGAAAAGATATATTTTTATTTCATTTTTGCCATTACATTAGATTTGTTAATATAAAGTGTCATTTTCACTCTCAAATGTCTATATAGGGACCCAAAATCAACCCATAGATACCCATTGTAGAAATGTGTCAACCAATAAGATTATAAAAAATTATAGGGTAATTTTATATTATTATAATTTTATATTTTCCTTGAATTAGTCTATTTACCTTTATCAGCGGTAAATACAGGTCAAAAGTTAATTTTCACAAAAAATTATCTTCATATTATTTAACATCATTTTACATACTAATAACAACCATGTATGTTGGATTTTCAAAAATCATTTCATAGAAGAGGTAAAAGTTCATTTAAATGAAAATAATTGTTTTTAACTACTACCGAGTGTTTTCACTATTCATCAAAATTTATGTTTATCAGAAAAAAACAAAAAATTATGTCTAAGATATATTTGATATTCCGAACTCAAAAATGATGGTTGTTTTAACAAATTCAAAATGTATATGTTTCGTTAATTAATTTATAATTAATTCCTATTTGAAAACAATAAGTCTGTTTTTTCGTGAAATAATAACTATCAAAATAATGACACTTGTTTATGTCTAATTTCAAAGTGAAATTACATCCAATGAAACAAATTGGATTAAATGGTAAAAATATAATCTAATTATACTTTAATACAATTTAATAGATAATCTATCCATATAAATAAATAATATTAAATGGAAGTTTTGAATTAAAATACAGTATTTTTCACTATATATTAACAAATGAATTTTATCAGAAAAATACCAGAAATCTACCTAATGTAAATTTTGATATCCCAATTCTAAATAAGAATATTATTTTTTCAAATAGAATATATACAAGTGAACAACTATAATTAAAGAGGGTTCTCCATTAAAACGTAGTAAATGGACCTTTTAAATAATATAAGATCATTTATGTTTTAAATTAGATTCATTCACATTTTATGACTCTAACATTTATTAGTTAAATGTAAAAAACATTTAACAAAAATGTATAATCATATTGTTGTTAGTTCTATTCATTCTCGCCAATACAACAACTAGGCGTTAACTACTAATTAAAATAATATAATTTTTTTATTATAAGTTAGCACTGTGTGTAACATTAGACTCCAAAGAATCCAATTGTTTCATATCAGATATGCCATCGAAGATAGCATCACCTTTAAAATAAAATTAATATTTATTTCAAAAATATTAATAAATATTATAATTTATTATTCATTATTTACCTGATATGCTACGCATTATATTATCGTACTTTTATATGGAGTAACCCTAATTGATACACTTGAAATAAGAATCATGGTTATATTTAAAATAACCCATATTTTTATACTTAGAGAAACTATCATAGTAACACTTAGAATAACCATATCGGTCCCAATGAATTTGAGGTTCATAACCGACAAAATAAACATTTATTTATAATAGAAACACCATTTATAATTAAAAATTTCCCTATACAATTATAAAATTAAAAAACTTGAATGATTCCATCATAAACAACATTCCTTGAAGAAAATCACATTTCTTTAATGAAAACATCACACATAAAAAGAAAAATATTTTCATTTAATATATTAATATAATCTTCTAATTCAAGCTTCAATGAAAATATTATTAATGAAGGTGTGATAATCCACTCATGCCATATATGTTAAAAATACTTCCTTATATAATTTTTTCAGAAGAGTCAATATGATACTTGATTCTAAAACCAAATAAATATTCATTTCATAATATTTCAAAATTAAAAAAATAGTAAAAATTACATTATAAAATATAAAAATATTAATAATGAATATATTTAACTTTTTTTGAAATAATAACATGGATATAAAAAAAATAATGTTTAAAGGTAAAGGATAAATGATAATTTTTAAAATAAATTCCCTTACCTATACTTTGTCATGACACATATGGGTATATTATTCCAGAATAATAAATTAAAGTAAATTTTATAAACTTTTTAGAACACTTTTAATGGTTATTATTAATTTTCTATCACTTATTACCGTTTCAGTTATAGTAACTTAATAACATAATTTCACGATATATTTTTTAACAATATTTGGTTTATATATCTGGAATGATATCATACAATTGAACATGTTCAAAGCGAATGATATGCTACTATATTAATTTTAACAATCATTAAGAAAATCATTAAAAAACATAAATAATACTATTAAATCATCTATTAAATAAGGTTATTAAAATTTAACTTTGTTAAAAACATGGATATTTTAGGTTGTACATAAGCATGAGTAATGTATATTATTTTCAATGAAAATTACTATAAGAATGTATGTAGTATTTTAACATTAAATAATATTAATAAAATAGTAAAGATCATATTAATTATTCAAATATATATATATATATATGATATTTATGTGATATAGTGATGAAAAATGAATCACATATATTTTTGGAGGCAGCAGTCAAAAAGTACGAACGAACGATGATATCATTTTTAATTGATTAAATAGTTCATAAAGTAGATGATTTATTAATTTTTAAAAATACTAACTATTTCATGAATATAATATATAATTAGAAATTCATTCTATAAAATTAATCTATGGGATGTGGTGATTGTAAACGAATTACATCAGTTCCCGAAGAGATAATCCACCTTATAGATGAATGATGACGTGTGTACCCATTTGATGGAATTAGAGATGGATATAGGTCATTCCATAAAAATAGTGACGTATAATTATTTTTAGGATACTATATATATTATTTTATCAGAATTAAAGAATATTTTAGTGATGTGGAGAATAAAAATGGAAATGATCTATCAAGAATAATACATCTCATTGGGAAAATATTCTTTTTATTACACCATATGACAAATATTGATGGTGTTATACGTAAACCAATAACTATAGATTTTGTGGAGGGATTTTAAAAAATATTTTTTGTTAGGATTTTCTGAACTACATGGGTTTTCACATTTTATATATTGAGGAGAAGAGGTTCTCTCCTATAAGATAAGGGAGATGCACTCTTGAAATTTTTAAAAATGGTATAATATAATAATATTATTATAGTTAATAATTACTCCAATTTCCCTATATTTTTTATAAATAATGAAAATTTAACCATATATTATCCCATTTTTTTAATAAATTTATGATTTTTAATTAATATAATAACATATATATCTCATAATGTGTCATTATTTTAAATTATTATACAATTCCTTATGTTTACCTTATGAACTGAGAAACACATAAAAAATTCATAAAATATATTTTCTTATACCCTAAAAAATTACCTAATATATATTATTCACTAATCACATTTAATATCTCTAATATTATATATTTTTAATATTTTTAATATTAATTATTTTATTTTTAATTAATTGAATATTTACAGCATCAACATTATGAAAGCATTGAAGGTAATTATTTATTCACCAAAAATAAAAAATAAATTACCATGATGAATATAATAATAATATCATTAAAATAATTTGATATATCATAACATATCCTATGGATAAAACCATATTAAAAATTCTATAATTAATTAAAAACTAGTGTGTGGCTTTTTCTTCATCTCATTAACGGAAATACTATAAAAGCCCAAATATTTTATTAGTGTCCAAAAAAGATCATAAATTGGTTAACATAATTAAATTTAGTAATCTATTAAAATATCCTTTTTTATTGTTTCAATATTTATTTTATATCACATGTATATCATGAAAATAATTTTTTTTTTATTTTGACATTTCTCACATCGAACTAGCATTACTCATAAATTTTGATAATGAAAATATTATATAAATCTAAAATTATTTTATAATATTATAAAATATCAATAATACATAATATTTAATTTTCAAGTGAAATAATGTCTTAAAAAATAAGAAATAATATTTTTAGGCAACCAATTTGACTTTTCCAGTGAGATATTGCACCCCAAAGTTTTAAAAATAAATTAAAATCCATGAAATAATGAATATAAACATAATGAAGGTAATTTTAATGAGATAATTATAGTCTATATTTTAAAAATAATTTTTCCACTTCTGTAATTTGAGTTTCGATGAATAGACATCTACCATTGCGATCAATAAGTTATTTAGATACTGATAGAACCAACATTATTTTCTAGTGAATAGAAACATATATTAATGAATATATATATGCAATGTAATATTACCCTTATTAATAATAAATCATATTAATTTTTTATTATCTTATGGTTATAAAAAATTGGATCTTGAATAATTTTTCAAGGTGATATAAATCAGTTATAGTTTTAAAATTATTACCTTTGTAATAAAATATGATTTTATATAATAAATAAATTAATAATATTTTGAAATATATTTTTGATAAATGGATTTCATTTTTGAATTATAAAATTAGAAAAATTGTTGGGGTCAATTATTTTGGTTTTTATGAAATTCTTGTTTTTAATGTATAGTAAAATACCGAAATATAACATATATATACATTAGTAGTTAAATACACTATTCCAATAATCATGGCTGAGGTAATCACAATTTTATTAACTCACATGATATATTTACTATTTAGTTCAAATGAATCATGATTATTCATAGTCTTGAGAAAAAATATTAAACAAATGATTAAAAAATGGAAAACCCATCCTATCCTCCATTATAAATACCACCCTCACACCATCTCCCTCCCACACCACTCATTCACAAATAAGTGTCTATATTTTTCCAAGTACCCTTCCCAAGGACTTCCCCACTTCCAATACCTATTGGTATCACCAAATGATCAAACCAATATTCCTTAAAGAGATTCTCAAGGAGAATAGATCAAGAGGTATGAATCCTCTTTCATTTTCTCGCATTTTTTTTTCAATTCCATTCCTTTTAAAATAAATCCTCCCCATCACATTATCCAAGTAGAATGAAAGGTCAATAATCATATATATTATATATTTTAGAAATGTTTATGGAAAAAATTCATTATCATTCTTCCTATCATCTTCCTGTTATTCCAAAAATAAAAACATTGTCTATTATGGGCCAATTTACTAAAATCATGGACGATGTGATTTCAATATAAATTTTTTCTATAAAAACATTTATTAATACCATTTTAGTGGTTTAATAATATTTTAATGTGTATGATATATCCCCAATCATGTTATATAGTTACCATATATACATAATATTATGTTATATAATGGAACGAGTTTGTGATTATCAAAGAACCACTAAAATGATCTTAATGGATACCACTAATGATTTATCATATGGTTCTTACTCATACCATATAACCAAAATTATTTATGGAATAATAAAATATTATAGAAACATATTAATACTATTTAATTCAACTTTTGGTGTTTTTCATCCATATGACAAGGATATCGTTTACAAACTGACGTAGGAAATCATGTAAAGAATGCAACTGAAATAATGGAATGAACAAAATATTATTAATTAATTGGTGGAATGATGTTATAAAATGGCCATATAAGGTTTTATGAACATCATTATGTTTCTTTAAAATAATAGTCAATATTTTTTACCAATATATATTAAGATTAAAAATAATTCAAGTATGAAAAGCATGAGGTATAAGAATTCATAGACCACATTCTATTCTTTGGGTTATCCTTCTATTTCATTAATAATATGTATATATGACCATTTGAGTAATGAATATTTTATTTTATTAGGTTTATATATGGTTTATACATTTATCCCTTTGATTATATCAATTACCACTGCAATTATATTATATTTTTATTGGATGTTTCTTTGAAATTTATCTTTTAAAATTCTGCACTAAAAAATTAAAGAGAATTATTTTTATGAATTTATTCATTTTTAATGATTATGTTTTGGTTCATGGATAAATTAATTCATTAATGGGTGGAATTATATCTCCCTAAAATTCATTGGTTATGTGTTTGTTAGAGGTTGGTCGTATGGTTACTCCTTGTGTAACTGTAATGGTTACACCATAAGGTAGCTGTGAGGGTTACATTGTCAGGTAGCCATTGGGGTTACAAAAATAAGGTAGTTGTGATGATTAAAAAATTAAGAAAGTAATTACACAAGATAACATAATTATATATTTATTTTTAATAGGATTTATTGTATTCTCGTATTTCCAAATGTATCTATATGATTCATTATGTGTGATAAGTATGTGTTGTGAAAATGATTCCATATATTTCTATGTATTCAAAGACAATTGGTTTATTTCCTTCTTTTTATATCCCTTACTGAAATTTTGATACTCATCCCATTTTTTCATATTGATTTCTATAGGTTATTATTTTTTGTTATAGGAAATATAATTTCAAATAAAATTTTATGCAGATTTGTCAAAGAAATCATGTTATTGTTTTGTGTTTAAAATATTATGTTTTATAAACAATGAATACAGTTTAATGGTACCGACATTGTATTCTTGTGTGTGGATATATATGTGTTATGACATAAGTTTCTAAAACAATAAACAAAAAGATCTTTTGGAATGTAACAATGTGAAATCTAGTTGAAATGACCAGAATGTGTCAGGTTTAAGGATGGGGCCTTATTGTAGAACTTGCTCAATATTAGTACAAAAAATGATTTTCATGTTTCTTATAGAATAAATTATAATATCTATCTTTATAGTAATTTGTGAATGGTATATATTTAATGTTATCATAATTTAGTCATTTATTAATTTAATAAATTTCATTATTAATTTTATGTCGTGGCGACATAAAAGATACAATATTTTATAATAATAAAATATTTTTACTATTCAAAAAATTTTAATTTATTTATAAAATTTCAAAAACTAATAATTTTATAAATATAGACCAAAAAATGAGAAATATAAATTAAATTGTATGAAATTAAATTTTAAAAAGTGATAAAAATTATTATTAAAATAATTTCACATATTTTATCTAAAACATTCTATATAACATTTTTCTAAAACAGGAAATTTTTTTTTTAAAAATTATTTAATTCAAACATAAATAATAAAATAGAATAAATTTAATCTATTTTTGTTATTTAAAATATAATATAACTATTTTTTTCTTTTTAACTCGTTTTAAAATTGCATTTAAATTCATAATTTGTTGGTAGAAAAATATAGTCTTCAATTAAAATCAGATTTTTCACTAATCATTGGAAAATCAATCATTTTAGAAAAATATGAAAATATCACTATATGATAAATTTTATTTGATGATATAAATATAAATATATATATATTTAATAAATTAAAATTTAAATAAGATCCAGAAAATGGATATAATATTCATACATAAAGAAAAATAACCCCTATTTTTAAAGAAAACATACATATTGACGAAAAAATTACAATGGAAAAAATGTGTAATTATTTTATAAGAACGTACAGATGAATTAATATTTATTTAATTAATCATTTATTCTTATTAATACCTTCTAATTTAATGTCTAGGTTATTATGTCGAAATTTGTATAATTTTTTTTCTTTTCTGGTTTATGTGAATAATCTTTTACACTATCATACAAAGTGTTTAATTTTAAATATATCTTGATGTTATATATTTCACATATTCAATTTTATTAATTAAAATGATTTTATGATTTTATACTTCAATAACCACATTTAATAAAATTATACAATTTGTAAATAATTAGAAATTTTATTATTAATTTATTAATATTATATATTTTTTCTTGTTACAAAATATATTTATTGAAAAAAATAAATGAAATTAAATTTTAAGTTGTATATTTTATATATTGTTCATGTATTTTATTGTATTTTATTCTGAGATAAATATATTCAAAAAGATTAAAAATGTTTATAAATCTTATATTAATGTTAATGAATTCTAACATCCATGTTTACAGAATTACTTTTAAGTCATATATATAGTGTATAATGAAAATGTGTAATTAAATATTCACATGAGTATATAGTTTTAAAAAATCAAAAGGAGCTATGTTAATTAAGATAAAAGATTCTTATTATTTATAATATTCAATGAATTATTCCATTTGTATTTATGATAAATTATAAAAAAAATAGATTTACATTTTTATTGTTAACATGGAGCCAATAATATTTTATAATAATATTTATATAAGACATTTCAGAAATAATAATAAAAATTATGATAAATAAAATTATTTTAAATTATTAAATAATATTTAAAATTAATGATAAATATATGAAGCTAAATCAAATTAATAAATTTATGATAATGAAATTAATAGTTATAAATTGAAATCTATTGTATTATAATTTTTTTGTAATAAATATTTTTATTTAAATTAAAATTAGACATTTAACATCATTATCATGGTGATTCATAATTTTTTGAGATAATTATATGATTATTTTGTTTTCTAGTATGGATGGATATTTTAGACCATTAATTTCATATAAAATAGTGACCATTTAAAGAAATCATATAATAAATAATTTTTTATTATTACCAAATAATTGTTATTTAGATAACATGTTTTTGATGTCATGAACCAACCCAAGTTGACCCTGAATTGGTCAACTGAGAAAGCCCCCAATATTTATCGAGTGGTTCTTCCAATCCTCATGGGATGAAAACTAATATAAGGCATAACCATCAACTCTATTGGGAATTATTTATCTTGTATGATAGAAGATAATTTTATAAATAATTATAAATGAATATAATATACATTGTAATTTAATTAGAAAAAAATGAACTACAATATGTTCCTTGATGAGACCTCAATGGTCACCTCCATCCATATAACCACACATCCTCCATGATAAAGCATGTACTTCAAGGATATTTATGGAGTAATATTCTAGAAAATTTGGTTTTGGGAAGTTCCATTTTTTGTAATGATTACCAAAGAAAACCATGCTTGATTCCTTATCTTTAAATTGAATATAATTTCATGATAGTATAGAAATAAAACAGTATGAATATACTTTTTAAATTTAAATTTAATTCATATAACAGTTGTAAATTTATTTAAAAACATTTCCAACATTTTATTTATAAAATAATTTATAAAATAAAATACAGTTTCAATATTCCATTAATAAAAAAGTAGCATGAAATGATGGAAACATTTCCCTATGAAAGCTTTACATTTGGGGGTATAAAACTGACGTATGTAAAATATCATTTTATATTATTTTTTATATGAAATGTAATCTAAGAATAAGTATATTTAATTATTATACCATCAAAGATAGTAGTGAAATATTCGAAACATCGTGGATTATAGTGATGAAAATAGGTTAGTTGGGGTCCAATGATCCCCGTAATCTTAATGATCAATCTATATAATAAATTCCCATTCATGACTCACTAGAATGGTAATTAAAAAAATATGAAGAAGCCCCCATAGAAACATAATTATTTATTACTTTTTGGGATAATACTATTAAAGAGCTATTGTCTATTCCCCAAGGTCTCAACCAAAAATCAATTCAATACATCCCCTAGGTAACCATGGTTTCCAAATAATTCATTCAAATGGAGGTGAGAGTTTATAAAAATATAATATATGTACACCTGAAAAGCATTTCAAAAAAGTATGGAATACACTATCTCAACTCTGAAATCCCACATTAAGTGCACCATCATTATATGTCACATAAATAAGTAATAAATTTTATCACCAAAAAAATATCATAATTCACATATTGAAGGCATATATTACACTTAAAAATCAAGGGTGTTTCACAAAAAGGGGGTTTTCATTTCCATATTATAATTATAAGATCTAATAGGGCATAAATACTTAAAATGATTCCAATTAATTTTACATAACACCTTTGGGAATTACAACTTTTTGGATTTAAATTGTTTATTAATAAAATTTGATATTTATGATGCACAGTAATTAAAAAAATTTAATACTTCTATTAACCACAAATTTATGTAGAAATATTCATAGAAATCGTATAAGAGTGTATCCATTTCTATGTTATTGAAAACAAAATATTCCATATACATTTCATATAAATTTGGAATCAAACATTAAATACATCAACAAATCATATATTTCAATTTAATGCATTAGACTAAGGTTACCCCCTCACATATAAATTCCTTTGAAAATGATTACATATAACATACACATAAACAATTTAATGTAAATATATAGCATTACACCCATTTATACATTCTCCCATTTTCTTATGTGATTATTTTCAATGTTGCTAAATATATGTATGGTTCTAAATATGAATATTCATCCTTGTTCAACTCAATTTGGATGGCAGAAAGACAAATTAATGGGTTTTATCATAGACTATAATAATAAGAGAAACCCAAAAATTACAAATCCCCTAAATAGAAATCATAAAAATAATTAAAATGAAATAAAACATGTGAGTTCATTAAAATTACATTGAAAATTATTTTTGAAATTATTAATAACTAATAATAAAATTGAAAATCCACAATCTCACATTAATAACCTTTAAATATGTTTGTGAGGAAATGGTAGAACATGTTATTAAAAAAAGATGGCACAACCTAAAAAATCAGTAGTGGAAAACCATGTTGAAATATAATTTCATCCCAAGATATTTTACAAATAACCATAATAAAAAATCTAGGCATTTAGAAGAACATGTTAAAATATCATAAATCTAACGTTTTAAGATAAAATGGTTAATAATGGGGATAAGATAGCTAGAACTCATCACCTTTGACAACTAAGGCTCAAATCCCCTGCAATTGAGCTAAAGATAACATGAATATAGGTGACATCACCTAGGTGAATGCAAAATACTAATTTTTTTGGTGAACCATAAACATAGGGTTCGTACATTACATTATGTTCTATGGGTGAATTTAAATGGAGGAAAAAATACAACATTTTTTTAATGTGGAGAAAATAGTTACAAAGGATGATCACACACCATTTAGGAAGGAATAATAGTTATGATTGTATGTCATACTAAGGTTGTATCATGAGAGGAGAATGGTGGCTAGGGAGTGAGATGTGTCATGCTATACGAGTATAGGGGTGGGTATTATGTTAGTTTATTCTTATAATAATAATTATTATTATTATTATTTTGATTAGATATATTATTTAATTTTTTAAAAAAAATGAAGGACCCACATACATTTGGTGTGTGGATTATGATAACACACACCAACAATGTGGCCTTTATTGGTCTCCTTGGGTGCCTTAATGGGTTTTTTGAATGGCCTGATAAACTATTCACCAACCATTTGAAAGTGATATGCCAATGTGGAAGGCTCATAAATAATTTCAATACATAGTTTGGATAAATAAGAGGAAAAACCATTCCACACAATGAAAAATTAATATTTTGTTTATATTTTCAAATTACATTAGGTTCAAAAATATATTATAGAAAATATAATTAATAATATAATTAATAATAATTAATTTTGTTTTTGAATCAGAAAATTCTCCCCACAATGTACATTTTTCCCCTAAAATAAAATTAAAATTTCAATCGCGGAAACACCAATGAAACATAAAATGAATAATCCACTAAATCATATTCAAACCACTCAATCTCCCAATAAGACATGGTAATCATCAAATATGTAAAAATATTAAAATGATACATAAACACGTTATCTGAATCATATACAGAAAATAAAATAACAAAGTATCTCCCTATTATTTATGTATTCTTCTAGAATAATAGATCGACAAGGCTTGGACACCACATGATAAACGATACATCCATCATTCCAAGAAAACCTTTTCCAAAACACCAACAAAAAAACAATAATTATATATAGGATATTCTCATAGATCAAAAATGGAAACACTACATTATGAATAAAATAAAATATGTTGGTAAATTAATCAATACCCAAAAATATATATGCATTTTTTTCTCAAATTAGAATACAACATTTTTAGTGCCCTCTTGATTTCCCAAATAGAGGACAAAAAAACAATCATCACAAAAATTATAACTATAGATGAAATTGAATGGGGTAGAAATCAATATCATTCTTATTTAATGATTGTATATTCTCTCGTCGTGTTAATGAATAAAAAATGGATTACATAGGATATAAAATACAATCCTCTATCTATAGTGATCTCAATAGTATCTAAACCAATCAAATCCCACATAAAAACATGAATTGTATAGAATCTACCGTAGTAACATGGAGCAATAACCATGGTTTTCCTATCTCTAGTAAATCTATGTAAGAACACACCATAACTATAGTCACCTTAAAAACTCAATAAGTACATCCGAAAAATGAGTTAAAAATATAATTTAAAATAATCTAAAAAAAGTAAGAGAAATAAAATAGAGAACAATAGAAATATTCTGATTCATGAAATATCATAAGAACACAATTTTACATTCTTATTAATCATGAACAGATATATCTCATCCATTTTTCTGATACCAGAGTAGGTCTATAATAAGACCATAAAACACTCAATTATTCATTTAGGGATATCCAAACAATAAAAAAAAAATTATGATAGAATACTATACTCATAAATATAATTTATGATAAAACCCCATTAAAAATAGAAATCACCAAATTAAAATTATTCAATTATTTTTCCCACCGTTTTTTGCAAAAAAACTCCATTCCACACACTTTAACAAAATTGAAACCCAATATAAAATATATAAATAATAAACTCATTCATGTTTCAAAATAATAAATCATGAAGATAAATCATAGTTACCAGCCTAATAAATTTTAAACCAATTTAAAACAATATCTTCAAATTCAAATCATTTGAAACCCCATATTTGAATTTAAATACAATGAACCTTATTCGAATAATTATTTTGATCCTTATAGTAAAATTTAAAAATCTTTTCACCTAACAAAAAACAATTTAATATCGCACCTTAATATTGATAAAAAGGTAAAAATAATTTTAAAATCAATTTAAAAATTTGAAATTTCATATTGATAACAATATATGGGTCTTTAAACACAATAATACTTTTACAACATCTTTATGTAAACCATAGTTAAGGTTTTTTCAACTCACATATACCCTTGAAAACAAAGTTCTGTTTTAAAACATCATTGGGAATCATACTTAGTCATATCAATGAATCACACATATCTATTTCCATGCCATGGAAACCAAAAATTATATTGTTGTGGTTCTTGTAGTCATTATTGGTTAGAACACATGGTTTTACGGATAACCGATAATAATGAAAATAGTATAGAAAGACCCTTATAACCATCCTAATGATATCCACATGGTTTTATAGGTTATAAAGGAATCAAATTCCTTTAATTACACTATATTTTTACCCCATAACTAAACACACTCCAATAAAATTCTCAATTTCAAAATTAAAACTCCAAAAACCCTTAGTAATATGGTTTTCATCACGAGTGGTGTTTATGAACACCAACCCATGATCTAACTCTCAAGATCCAAAAATTATATCTCTTACATACTATTAATCGCATATAACAAGGGATACATATGAACGAGACAATTTTTATTTGTGAAAATAGAATATGAATACATTATGATACTATATTACAACGAACCAACCCGTGTTGACCCATAACATGCTACCAAAGATAGCCTGCAACATATCTCTAGTGGTGTTCCCAATATGTGTGGTATTATAACTTTTTAAAAGAATTAAAATTTGAGAAATAGATAAAAAAATATTGAAAATTAAAAATAATAGTAGCAATAAAATATAAAAATTAACTAAAACATGGATATCCATGTTGCCTCATGGGTCACCTAAAAGCATAAAACCACACATTCTCCTTGAGAGAACCAAAAATAGGTGAAACGTTAAATGTTCTAATATTTTATTAGATACTACTCAATAGAAAAAATACCAATAAGAATTCCAAAATAGATACACTCATTAATACTTTCTTTTAATGCAAAATTAATTTCAATCATGTATGAAAATACAAATATATGAATAAAAGGTATTCTATTTATTTTTAAAATAACTAAAGATATTTAATTTATTAAGAACCATTACCTATTTTTTATTTATATAATAATTTATAGTGAATAATATATAATTAACAATACCATCATAAAAATGTAACATTGAATAATAGAAACATTGAATTATAGAAACATTTCAACATGAAACCTTAACATCAGATGCTACAAAATAAAGGTTTTTAATACACACTTTTTTATTATTTTAAAAATTAATATAAAAAATTGAAGAGGATAATTTAAAAATAATACCATGAAAAATAGGAGTAAAAACAGAATACACCATGGTCAATCCTTATGTTACTAGGTTAGTTAGGGTCATCAGGTCCACATAATCCCACAAGTATAACCATGTAATAATTTCTCATTTGCGAGTAACATTAATAGTTAAAGAAAAATTTCTATCTGTTTTGAAAGAATCATCATATTCTTTTGATACAGTTATAGACTATTCATTCTTGGATCCTGGTTCAGTGTATACTGACCAAACCGGTATACTAGTCCTTAATGACATGCCCTAGTTACCCCAGTTTTCCATGTGCAAAATTCAAATTTAGGTGAGTTTTTATCATGATATAATATTTGTACATAACATATACATCACCCAAAAACAATAAATTCATTATTTTACCTCCAAACATCCACATTTTGTGAATCCCCATAAAATGTTAAATAAACAAGGTGAAATATTTTTAACCAAGAAAATATAAAATTTCATGCATTTAACAGAAAAATTACACATCCAAATCAAGGGGGTGTTTTATGATATATTTTCTTTTACCATAAAATAATTCAAACATCAATCATGGCCTCATTACTTAAAATGAAACACATAGCATTTGTAAAATATTTTTCAAAATTTAAATTTTAATAAAATAAATTATTTATAAATCTAATTGGAATTTTATGCTCCCAAATAAATTTAAAATAATACTACAAATTTCATAAACTGTTTAAAAACACATTAAAATAACTAGGTAATTCCTGGAAAACATATCTGAATCCAATTTCAAGACCCGAAAGAAATTATATAGCATATACATTCAATATATTAAGTAAAGGAAACTTTTGAACTATGAAGAATAATATTACATCTATTTTAAGAACGTGAAGCTAGGAACAAACCACAAAACACAATACCTTTGATGATGGTCACATCACACATACACACATAAACACCCTCACAATATATATATATATATATATATATATATATATTCTTTGACCATATGTACATATTACCCTCACCATGAGATAAAATATAAAATGTGTATATATATGTTTATGTTTTTACTGTTGTATACACATGCATGTAAAATTAACAATTATGAATCAAAACAAACATTAAGACGTCCAAGGCATACTAGAAAAAAATGATAAAATGAAACTTTTTAAAAAAATTAAAAATTGTAGCAAATTTAATCTCAAATAAGGCATATGTGTTCCATAAAATTCCATCTAAAATAAATATTTAATTTAAAAATTGTTACTAGGAAATTAAAATAACTAATATCACATGAAAAGCTATAGAATTTATTTTTTCCAAAATACTGAGAAAATATTTTTCTAAAATAAGTATTAAACCGATGGATAGTCCTTGAAAACCATGATGAAAGAGAATTTAATTCTTGTAGATTTTAAAAGAAACCATATCAGTATTACACAGTATCAATAATATCAATTTATAATCCACACAATCAAATGTTTAAATACTAAATATAAAAGAATGTAATAATCCTTCCTACAACTCATCTCCAATGAAAAGCAATGCAAAAATCCATTGCAAAAGTGCCATAGAGACCTAGAAATAGATCGAATCTAAAGGAAAAAAATACTCAAAAAAATTGGCCAACCAAATAACTATGATTTTTCCTATACATGACATGATATGGAGGAATGTTAATGGAGGTATGAAAATGGAATAAAAATAATTCAAAGAGGATTAAAAATATTCATATAATGATTCCACACTATGCCTGAAGAAAGGAAAATTACATGATAGGATGTCAGAACAAGGGTGGTTGCACATGAGGATACGGTTGTCCATTGAGGTGGTTTCTTTCAATATATGTCGGAAGGGTTGGGTGTAGTTTATGCATATTTATTATTATTTAATTTTATTAACATGGAGGGACACACATGTTTTTGGTGCACAATTTACCACATCATATTCCATCTGTCCTCTGTTTACAATGTACACTAAGTATCATCATGGGATAGACACATGGTTTAATAAATAATTCACCATTTGTAAAAAATACCTTTTTTCAAGTTGAATGATTGACCCGTAATCCCTCCACATAGTTAGGACAACTGCACATCCAAACAATGTGACACACTAAAATATATATTTTTTAAATCTTCTTTATAAAAAATGGATCAAACCTCTAATGAAGAAAATAACAATACATATATAAATAAACTAAGTATTAAATTAGGGTTTTATATGACATGTGTTTTTACAATAATATTACATAATGCTGTATTCAAATTTTATGAATAAATATCATATATATGATTCAATTTATATACAAAAATTTATTTTTGTTTAATTTTTCTTGTCATTATATAGATATATATTAGCTACATATTTTGAATTATTATGTGAGTGTGTGTAAGAAATTAAAAATTAAAATATTAATTATTTATTTCAAATTATTTTAAATTTATTATTAACACTATTAACTATAATTCTATATACAATCCCTATTATTTGGTCCTTATCGACATAGTGATGTATCAATAAATTAATTTTTCATGATATGCTAGGATATAAAATAAATTAAAGATTTATTAAGAACAAAATAACAATATAATTTAACCCATAATCATTAAAAACAATACATAATAAAGAATTAATAAATACTTTTTTATAATTCATTATGTACCATAAATTCCATAAAAAAATTGGAACTATTTATCTTGGTACATTTAACAAAATATTACACATTTTATATAAGAACCAATAGATAAATCCAATTAATTTATAAATTATATGCTATTTCATTAAAATTTAATTCATTATTTTGTTTTTAGGATATTAACTAAATGAATTCTTAATTATTAAATGATATTAATATTCTGTATATATGAGATAAATTATCTTTATAATGTATAAATTAAAAATAAAATTTCATAATTTGTTATTATCATAATATATATAGTTTAAAATAAAACATTTAAATGACAAAATTATATAAATAATTATTATTTATTTATCAAACAAAAAAACTAATGTACATGTTTTTATTTTATATCATCCCCATTATATAACATGAATATTTTGTTATCTGTTAAAAAATAATGTGTCTTCTAGGGGAAAATAGTGAATATACTTAAAATAATCTATTACATTTTCTGTTTTATCACAATATATAAATTTTAGGATTTTTATATAGTTTTGGGTACTTATTATTTAAGTAAAATATTATTATTCCATGAGAATAACAATTTCAATTCTTCTATCTGTAAAATTTTGTCAATGGATATATATTTGTGTAAAACAAATTAGAGATATATATTTCTATTTGTGTTAAATTTTTTTTTGGAAAACCAACGATGTCTTAATAAACACAAATTTCAAATATATATATTTATATTTGAAATAGATTAATAATGATATGGTTTCAAACAAGTATGTTAAATAATATATTTGAGAGGATCATTATGTTAACATTTAAATAATAGAGGTTGATTAGATTCCATTTGAAGGGATAATTATATCATTGAGTGTTTTTAGTTAATTTCTTATTAATTATCCTATAATATGCAATGTAAATATTTATCACGTATAAGTTTTTTCCCTTATTTTATAAGAATTGGGAATAAGGAATTCTTATAATTTTTATGGAAATGGAAAAAATCTAAAACATCATCTCATATACTATTTTCAATTAAAATCATATTTTATAATGACGAATACAATTTTTATTATATTAATAGACCATGTATGTTTTTTATAAATTTATCTAATATGAATATGAAAAAAAATTAATGAGTATGGGAAAAAAATTTCGGTTAAGGAACCCTTTTTAAACTTAAGAAACCATATGCGACCAAGATTATTACATAATATATTTCTGTTTACATGGATTGAGTAATAGTAAATATGAAACTCCATTGGGTTATATTTATAATAAAAATACAAAGAGGTTGTGTAAGGGAGAATGAGGCCAGGATAATCATAACTAATGGATCCAAATATAATATTTCATTTCTTTATAGTTAGTATGAATAAATTTTGTTTACATAAAATACGGAAACATTTATAATAATATATTTCTATTATAATAAGTCCTCTGGGATTGTAAAATATTATATGAACTGAATTGAACCAATATATTAGTTTTATATGGTTTTTTAAATATGGGGTGTTTAAGATAGTATTTATTTTATTTATTCTTATATTTATGCATATAGAAAGGGAAATAGTAATCCAATTAATTTATCATCTTTTTGTTTAAAACTCCAACTATAAAAATCCATATAAAAATTTTGGGTATATATAAAAAAAATTTCTTGTAATTTTTTTATTTCATTTAAATATATATCTATATATGTTAAGGCATGTTTTTCGATTGAAGTGTATTGTAAAGGATGTTTTTAACTTGAGATATATGTTGATAATGTTTTTAAAGGATGAAGTGAAGAAATAATTTTTTATTATGTTGACTAATGTATTTTGAAATTAGTAAATTGAAAAGAATATGAATAGTTAATATGTCTAATGAATTTTAAAGTAGTCGGAGATAAAATATTTTTTACTTTTAAAAATTCAATAAATATAATGAAAAATTTACTGAAAATTTCACAATTGACTTTATATTCCCCAATAGTCATACTACATGATTTTGGGTATTGAATTAATATTTATATACACATCAGGTAATATAAAAACACATATGATTAATAAAAACTTTTCATTGTTATGTAATAATATGATACATCATCATTGTATAATTAAACCATATAATTTATTCAAATCCATTATTAAGGAGGCCGGAAGAACCAATCACACAATCAATAAAACCTATAATGACCTGAGAGACAGTGAAATATAATATATTATTATGTCAAAACACCCATTTTCTTGTAAAACAATGTAAATAATTTATAGTTGAGTTATCAAATCATCATTAAAAAATGAGAGACATGATCAGGTGGGGTATTTCATGATTATTAGTGTAATATCCATGAAATAATTCCTACAATTACAAATTCCTTCCATGTTTGGATAAATTTCATAGGTAGAACACTTACATCCTTCCCCATGGAACCCTTCCCTCTTGAAATTAGAATTGGGAACATAAAATATAATTGAGTCATAATCATTGGCCAATGATAAATTCCATGGAATCAAAACATCATGGCTATGGAAAAACTCTTATATCCCATGGATAAAATCAAAAATAACACACAACCAATATAGTCCGAGAATATTGACCCCATGATAGATAGTGCATTTCATGAAGCATTGTTGGGAAATATAATTACCCCCAAAGATATAATTATATATCCATATATATATATATATATATATATTCAATATGAATATAAAAATGACTATTCCTTTATAAATATGTCATTTTCAAGACAAATTTATATAATGATAATCTAATTAAATAATGAAAATATCATGAAAAATACTTTAAAATAATGGTTAGTAATCTTAGGGTATTAACATAATAGAGAATAAATGTTATACATTAAATTAATAAATTTCACAAGACAATTGAATATATAGGTATATAAGACTATAAAATTATTTTTTATTAATGATGTATATGTTATTCAAAATAGAAAATGATTTGATGAAGAATTATTAATAGACATAGTTGAAGATATGTTAAGAGAATATACTGTTTCAGGTCAATCCACATATAAGGATGTTTTTTACAATACAATAAGTATATTGGAATAAGGATTTGGTGGTGGTTTTAAATATTATAGAGTAGGGATATATTATTAATTCTCATGGTGGGATGTAAGTTTTATATTTAATAGACTACCCACTATATAATATTTTTTTAAAGAGAGTGTCAGCCTCTAAAGATATCTTATTAGGTGTACTATGGATATATCAGATGTGTATATTTTAAAGAAGAAAATATTATGTGACAGCATTAGATTGTGTGAGTACCAATATTCATTATTACAGTATAATTAATGATTTATTATATAATGATAAAATTAATTCAATCTAGGAAAACTCATTGGACTAGTATATTATTGTAGTTAGATAGAAAAATAATAGATTGAATCGTGGATGGAATACCATTGTTTAATAACTATATAAAATGCGGTTTAAAACCATTAATTTTCTAATACTAAACAAGATAAATTTAGGTTGTTCATAACAAATGAGTGAGATATAAATCCCTATAATGAAATAAAAAAATTCATTTATTAAGATAAATTAATATAATTGATTCATGATTATTCACATATATATATATAATGGTGATAAAAAAATATAAAAAATTAAAGCATGGTATAAGATGTGAACTCCATGGAATCATATAGAATGTATAAATAATATAGAACATTACATTATATGTATAATTCTAGGATAAATACTCAAACCCCATAAAATAGTTTTCATTGATAACATCCCATTCAACATAAATGATATTTTATAATTTTAAATCATTATATATTGCATTGCAAGGCTATATAATTTTGGTGCCACCCATCACATTCATATTAGCTACACACATTTCTATTCCATATAGATCATACAACATAAATATGTATTTTATCACTATTAATATAAATGTTATGGATTATGGTTTTTATATAAAGATTTCACCAATAAATGACCAATATTTATATCAATTTGAATAACCATAGGTGGAAAGTGGATGAGAATTAACTACAATAATTTTTGGAATTGATATTGCAGGATATGTTACACGACATAATAGGTGTACATAAAAATTAATTGAGGGTTCTAATGAGGATAAATTATGATATATCCTTAAATTTAAATTATATGTCTATTAAACGGGATGTTAAAACACCTAAAATATTTAGAATTATATATCTAAATTTTTAGAATAAATAAATTACATGATATAGAAAGAGAAGGAATATATTCTTTACTTCAGGATATCAGTGTCTTAGGTAAGTTTTCTAATGATATGGTATAAACGAAGTATTATTAATATAAAATAAATTTAACAGTAAATAGATATTTAAAAAGGTATGAAAATATATTCAAATGACATTCAAACCTCAAAATAAAAATAATGATCTTGAATGGAAGAGACGGGAGAGAGATCCCTTACATGAAGAAGGAGATTTTTAATTACTCAAATGATTTTCCTAAGATCATTGTGAATCCTTTGTATAGAATAAGATACTTTGATGGATAATAAATTCATGGTAAATAGGGTTTAAGTGAAGAGAAGTTTGTGGATGGGATGGGATTAATAGCAAAATAGAGGTGAATTCATTAATAATTTCCAAATTTAGGTTTTTGGTTCTATTTGATGAAAACATAAAAACTACAAACCATATAATTTTTTCTTTTGATTTTTACCAAAGTATATGGTTTTTAAATATTTTATAAGATCAAAAAAATAAATAATTAAAATAATATCATTGTAAATGTGGATGTCAGCCATATTTATAATGAAATAAATTCGATATCGAAAAATATGTTATATGATTTTAAGGATATATTAATGGTCTATAAAATTATTAAAATAACCTAAAAACATTATTTTAAATTGGAAATTCATTTTATTCATGTATAATCCTAATATAATTTATTATATCACATTTAGTATATTATAATGTCACTATATATGCCAAATATTTATACCATAATTATTATTTAAAAATAAATTCAACTATTTCAATTTCTTAAAAAAATCAACATTGGAAAATTTTGATGTGTTGATTTCAAGAATAATGATAGTTTTATAAAAATTATTTAATATATATAATCATTTTTTTATTAAAAAAATTGTTTTTAAAAAATATTACTTCTTATGATACTAACAACTTCCCAACTATTATAAAAATTCCATTGGACTTTATTAAATTATATTTTCATTTAGATTTAAATAAATATTAATTAATAAGAATATATTATTAAAAATAATTTAATATATAATGAAATAATTAGATGAGTTCCATTATTGAGAATATATATCTCTCAAAAATAAAATTTTGAATTTTGATCAAAAATATATTTTTTTAAACTCATTATATATTGATTTATAAAGTAATAATAAATAGTGGAAAATATAAACATAATATCAATAAATTGAACATATAAAAATATATGTTACTAAGGTATAGATACTTATCTTCTTATTATAGTATTATACACACTTAGGGTAATCTGTGATGTGGTGATTCTTTCTTCTAATGGTTTAGGGACCATTATTTTGGACATGATCTCAACAATATTGAACTATTATCATAAATAGTTTCACTCGATTTTTAGATGATGATTCATTTCTTTGGAAAATTGAATTGGGAAGCCCATTAATTCCTTATTTATTTTTTGTTCTAATAAATATAATTGATTAGGTATAAAACTATAGGTGGAGAACAACTAACCTTTCACTTATTTGAATTGAATTTTATCACAAACATTAATTTATTCTATCAATTTTTTCACAATAAAACAATTATATTATCAAAGGATATGATTATTAAGAGTCTTTTAAATATAAAATTCTATATTTTATATTGGTTCAAATTATCAAAATTAGAGCATGCGTTATCATTAAATACATTACATAATATAGTTATTTTATATTTAAAATGAAATTTCATTGATAACACATCAAGTCGTGAAGCTCTTCCCACAATTAGAAATTTATACTAAAAAGTTTTATTTCATAGAATAAAATTGGTATAGGATTTTCAATATTAATGCCTCATCTAGTTCCCATATTTTCACATTGACTTTCTGTTCCTCCCATACCAATTGATCATGTGATATTTCTTTTTTATGTAAATTTCTCACTCTTATTTAAGACCACCAACTAATAATCTATGTATGAATGATAATTTTCATATTGCACCACATATGCATTAGATAATTGTTAGCTATACTTCCTCATAAGGGATATATTGAACACATCATGTTTTGATGATAGAATTGGTGTGTGTTTAGTCAATTAGTGACAACTCAGATTCCATTAATGATATAAATTTGTCAAATGTATCATAGACTAGGATTTCATTTCTTCTTATAGCTCATTGATTTCATCCATGATGTTATTTGAAGGAAAAACTTATCATCAAATAGAAACTCAGTGTCTCATCTATGATTTTCTATGTATATTTTCTATCATATTCATTCTATTTTAATTTTCTGTTTAATGGTTTGGAAATTTATTATATTCTCTATCATATGATATGGTCCTATTAGCTTCCACTCTATATCTTCATCCCAATGTGTCAGAGTCTGAAACCAATTACCCTATTGAGCCTCATAAGATACATTTCAACTATGTAGTAAAAACTATAGTTATATAGTAACTATAATAATGGATGGGGTTTATATCAAAATCACTGAAAATCTATTCAAAATGATCTGAATTCATCTTAGAGAGTTTTAATTGTTTTTTCAGAGTAACTATAAATATGTATTTAATATATAGGTCAGAAACATAGATCTTTATGCAATTATTTTTTATTTATTCTCTTTAAACTCAACGTAATCCTATTATATCAAATCATAATAATCGATATTGTATCTTCATATAGTATTTACACATCCATTGTGTTTATCATAGTGGGTTATACTTGGGAAAAATAATGCTTTATAGAAGCGGAATGTGATAAAATTATGAGGTTTTTACCTAGTAAAATGACGTTTTTATTTATTTTATATTTATTAGTAATATCTACAAAGAAATCCATTTTTATTTTCTTGCATTTTTATAATATCAAGATGTAACATCCCCGTCCCGGAAGCCACTAAACCGGTGCTCCGAGATTGGTGGTTACATGCTCTTAAGTGAACCTCCCTGTACGCCAAAGGTTGCCGACTTGTAGCGGGGGTCTATGTAGTAAAGTGGGGAGACTATACACATATTTATCTAAGTAATCCACCACAGAAAAACCAAATAGCGGAAACAATAACCAATAAAAAACAAACATGCATAACAGCCAATCCCAACAATAAATATTCAATGTCATACGACAGGTGCAAAGTGTACAAAATCCAAAATTAAAGACAATGGAAAAAATATCTAAAATGGTCCTGACTCTAAGTTCGGATCCTCCACCAAGTGCTACTCATGTCCACTTAGCTATCTAGAAAGGACCCTTTCCCATGTCCTAACATGCAAATATGAAGTCTACTCGGGAACCCATGGGAGGCCCGAGTAGGGTGTGAGTGTAACTCAGTAGGCCACCACCAACAGTGACTACAAAATATCCAATATAAACAGTTAGTGCATGCAAAAGGGGTATGAATGATAAATTCCAAGTAATTAATTATGGTTCCATTAACAAATTCAAAGAAAAACCATTACCACTTCCATTACCATTCATTTCACAACAATTACCACTACTTACCATTTCTTCACATTTCCATGGGTTAATCACATACATTATGTTACATGGGTCTAAGGTGAACAATCAAATGCATGATGGTAAACACATCGTTATCCTGTCTTAGTAGGACTAACTCCATAATAGCAACCATAACCACACCGTGAAGCCTCATTCTGGGTAGATTCAACCGTTAGGAGAATAGACCCTCAGTCCTCTTTCCTAACCCATGCATTTGGGGTGGAGTTTAGAACATTTGTCTTCACTTGACCCGTGGGCGTAGATCCTGATGTCATACCCCACTCTACGAAGCCATGTGCACATGATTATATATATGTAACCATAAACCATCCAATCCATTGCCCTTAGGAAAACACTATTCACAACAACCCACATGGGAAACCACATCATGCCTTAACCCAATAACACATTACCATTTCACATCATTTAACCATTCACCCAATTCCCATGTTTTATTCCTATCTCACTGAGCATTCAACATTAAACCCATAATTTATCCCATTATGGTCTTTAATATGTTTACACATTTTCCCATTTAAACCCTTCATCATTCACATGAATCAACCATTTAACCCAGTCCACTTTAACCCATATGTTATTACAAGTCTAGGTGCTTCACCTAACTTCTATTCCATGTTCAACCAATCATTCCAACACATTTATCAAGGGCACTAAAATTCAGTATGACAAGGTCACGTGTTTAATATCAATCCCTAAATCTGGGAAAAGTCGGCACATCCCATGGATTTCCCAAATTAGGTTAAGTCTAACCCAACACATCCCATGGGGATTGTGAGGGTTCCCATTTTCCATTTTAAAAACCATTAGTGCCAACATGACAAGGTTATCCAAAACATAACCAAAGGAAATCTAGAACACAATTTAACATGGAAAATAATACCGAAATAACCATGGGATATAAATTATTGGCCACTAACTCGAATCTGTGCTTGAACACAACCTAAATTGAGTCCTTAGACCTTGAATCAACCATCCTTTGGAGATTCAACCTAGAACTCACACAAAAGATAGGGTTGTAGGGTTTCAGAATGAGTGGGAGAGAAGACACAAACCATAAACAAGAAAAGAACCAAAGAAGATATTAGCATTACCCGGAGGTTCAATCTGCAACCAATGGAACCCAAAACACATTAGAAATGATGGAGATCGATCTGTTGGAGTTCTAGGGCAAATTGGTTCGTTCCTAGGGTGAAGAGGGAGGAAATGAAGAAATATCCTGAGTTGGGGTTATAAATCCTGAAGTGGCAATTTTGAAATTTTCCAACATTATGTGGCCGCACGGTTTAGTCGCAAGGTTTGGAAAATCATGCGCAAACCGTGTATACGACACTGCCCGGAGGAGGGGGAGTCACACGACTTAGCTGCACGGTTTGGAAAACCATGTGCAACCCATGTGCTTGCTTATGTCCAAAGGAGGGAGGGTGGCATGACTTAGTCTGGGAAGGCCGCACAGTTCGGCTGACCGTGCGCAAGTCGTGAGCCTTGGTCTACTTTGCCCAGACTTCCCTTCTTCTGTGCCCCGTGCCCCCTGAACACCCCCAAGGCCTCCCACACTTCCAAGAAACTTTTTAATGACCCAAAAGCAAAGGGTTCAACCCAAAACACAAAAAAACATTCCATTCCAAAAACCGGGATCTTAAAACCTCCCGACCTTATAATGGGTCATCCTCGATCAGAGCTTCTAAGCATCATTGCTCCACCGAAGAGAATAGTTTGGGCCACTGAGCCCGCATATCCGATTCCCGCTCACTTGTTTCTTCTTGAACTTTCCCATGTTTCCATAGTACTCTCTCTAATGGCACAACCTTGCCTCGTAAGACCCTTTTCACTACGATACACCACACGAACCGGATGCTACTCAAAGGACGCATCAACCTCAAGCTCCACATCCTCAACATCAACAACATGAGATGGATTAGGGTGATACCATTGAAGCTGCAACACTTTAAACACAACATGAATCCCATAATACCACTGTGGAAGAGCCAATCAGTAAGCCACTGGTACGATCCTCTCCACAATCTCGAAAGGTCCAACATATCTGGGCACCAACTTTCCCAGCTACTGAATCCATCGGTGACCTAACCTTGGAGACACCCGAAGGAAAATTTTGTCTCCCACCCCAAACTCAAGAGGTCTATGTCTCCGATCTTCATATGAATTCTACCTACTCTGAGCTGTATCCATCCTCTTTCTAATCAACTTAACTTTCTCGAAAGTCTCCTGCATGAGACGTGGCCCCAACAACTCTGATTCATTGGCCTCTAGCCAACACAATAGAGATCTACATGGCCTCCCGTAGAATGCCTCAAATGGTGCCATCTGAATTGTAGCATGAAAACTCTTGTTGTAGGAAAACTCAACAAAAGATAGGAGCCTCTCCCAAAAACCACCAATGTCCAAGACACAAGCTCTCAACATGTCTTCGATCACCTGGATCGTACGCTCAGACTGCCCGTCCGTCTTCGGGTGGAATGTCGTACTCAAAAACACCTGCGTACCAAGCGACTTATGCAAACCTTGACAGAATCTCAATGTGAAACACGAATCTCAATCCTAAACTGTGGTCTATGGCACCCCATGTAACTGCACCACTTCCCTAACATACAGCTCACCCAACTGGTCGACGTTATAGGTCTCCTAAACCGGAAAGAAATGAGCCACTTTTGTTAACAGATCCACGACCACCTAGATTGCATCGTTCTTCTATGGCTTCCTTGGAAAAACTATGACAAAATCCATTGTTACATCATCCCACTTCCATTTCAAAATGGGCAATGGATACAAAAACCACCCGGGTTTTAATGCTAGGCCTTCACCTACTGACATGTAAGACAATGTGCCACAAAGCCCGCAACATCCTTCTTCATTCCAGGCCACCAAAGCTGCCATCGGAGATCACGGTACATCTTGTTCAAACCTAGATGCACTTCCCACTTTCCATGTTTTGGATGTACATCATAAATCCTACCGAACACGAATCAAGGGCACAAACTTTCCTCACAAGACTTCCTCACTGCAACCACGACACAAGATGAAAACTCCTCAAGGATTTATCGACATCAACTATTCTTACCATGAGAACTTCATGTGGAAAACATAGGTGGAAACACCTAACTCAAAACACAAGGAAACTTAACACACAACTTCTCATCATCATGGGGAAACCAATCGTCACCTCATCTGCATGATCCTCAGTACAACTCATGACCCCAAATCACTTTGTGTCATTTTATGTTAACCCAACTCCAATGGTGACCCAACCCAGTATCACGCGATGGAAAACACACGACCCTTCCAACAACATTTCCTGAAGATCTCACTCCAAAACTATACACCCAACGCAAAACAAAACTCTCAGCTACTTAACTAGTTAAACTGTTCCAAAGCTCTCTACCAGGGCCAACTCACCAGAACGGTGACCACTCGTGTTCTTCCATCAAGAAACTATGGTCACGTCATCAACTGAAAATTTATCCGGTATGGTTCTCTCCACCATTTCTGGTTACATGGCACCTCCCCCATCGAAAAAGGTCAATCAGATCTCAACCCAAACATCTCATTTCCTAACACGTTCTAACCTATCGGCCCCAAGCATCCATAGGAGAATTACCCTGCCTTAGCATCCAGCCGCACCGTCACAACCATTGGGAAGAAATTCCTACACCATCCATTTAAGGACTAAGATCATCATGACCTCACATAGGATCAAATTTTCTTCGAAAGGCGCTTTACACTACAACATAAGCCCGTAAGTGGTCACTCTCACCTCACCCATTCTAGTTTACCATCTTAGGTCGGACCACCTTCGACTAGCTTTCCCCATAACACCCACTGAGTCCATTTACAAAATTCAAATAGAATTCATTATCACAACATTACCACCCTCCAAACATTCATCGACCTCACCCTTGGAATGACACCACATCGCATGACCAAGGATCACCCAACTTCGCGGCATCCTAAAACCACACAAGGACGATTGACCCAGGTCTAACCCCAATTTCCGTTGGATTTATAAGACATCAACTTCTCTTTCCACAACATGTTGTCATATCCAAACACATCCACCCAAAACTAAGCACAAATCTCACAAGATTTACTTTGAACCACCCTGAGCTCAAGCCAACACATAGCTCATTTCTGACCACATCTAAGTCCCAAATGCCTCTCCAAGGAACCTGACACGAACCTCACTAGTTCCTCATTTCTACCCTGGTGCCACTACACCATCTCAAGGATCTATCTACCACATTCAAGGATGATTTCTCACTCCCCACCTTAGGAGTGTCATAACCTTCGCTCACCATGAGGGATTACACACCCCACATCTTAGAACCGATCACGAACCGAAACCAAAACATAGACATGGCCATCCATCCATTTTACCAAAAAAAAATTAAACGAATGTCACCTAGTGCCAATTCTTAGCCTCCATGAATGGAACCCAAGGCATTGTCAACATTCAACCCATCCTGAGGTCTCCACCCTAAACCATCGAGGTTTTACATCTCATCATCAAACTCCATACATATCGTTTCCTTGTGCGTAAACTCCATGATGTCCCTAATCCAAAAAAACACCTTCTTGTTTCTTTACAAGAGACATAGATTCTCAACATACCATGGATTATGTCATGATGTTGGGCATGCTCATCACTAGTAGAGGTAGGCTAAGAAGTCGTATAGGAACACCCCCACCAACTTACCCGTTTTTTGATGTCAAACTATGGGACACTATGGCCTGCTAGGAATCTCAGGCATCCCTACTGAACGGGCCACATCAACACTTAACCATCACTACTCAGGTGCGATTTCCAACCAGGTTCAACAATCCCTCCACAACCAACCCATTCATATAAAAGTTCAGCCTCATGACCAACCATTACCTCAGGTGTCACCATCGAGTGAGAGTATATAACCATACATTATCCACCCTTGTGTTTCCTATTCAAAACAACTTCCAGACCTCTATTAATCCTCACTCAAATAGGTGAGTCATGCATTCAAGTGATACAACCATTCGAAACAAACCTTACCCCATATAACAAACACTAGGGTGCCTTTATGAAAGAACTAGTCACAACTAGACCACCAACCTTCCCACATATCCTTACATCACAATACTGCACCATGCAACAGTCGATGCCCCATGTTCAAGGTCCAAAACATCCATAGGTGTGACACACACCAAAAAGAACTATAAGCCTTGTCCAACCTCTCGTATAGGTCACCTTGAAGATTGAACGATACCAACTCTCTAAACACACCACCTATGACATAGCATGACCAGGAAGGCCTCACAATCCAAGACCCAAAATCTCCCCTAGTGCACTCTCTCATGACCCCATCGATTTCATACAAGGAGATAACCGACAACACCAAGGATACCCACATTTGCACTCAAACATTCACATTCTAAACTTGTCATTCACTTGGCACATAGAAATAATTACCGGTAGAATTTAACCACAAATGGAAAGATCCCACATGTTCATTCCTTAAACAAACCATTCTTCATTCATTACCCTAACGACCATAATCACACATAGAACACCACCCCCTAACATAACTACCATGGTCATGGTCAATATGGGTTACCAACTAACTCAATCACAAGTCTTTTATCAACACACCTTCAAACAAATTCTTCTTTCACAACACGATCCTTTCCTCTTATGCACATTTCCCATTTCACAACATGTTAAAATCATCATTTTAACACATTTACACATTTCATTAGGTAGAATTCATTAACAATTTTATCGTCACTATGAAACCTCCCCCTTTTTTTGGACACCGAATCAACCCTTGCAATTAATCAAAACCCAAAACTTTAACCTGGTCACAACATTCGTCATTTTCTTTCCTTTCATTCACCCACTTGTTTTATTTCATTCATCTCATCAATTCTTTATTTCAGGAAATGCATGATGCATCCTACTTTTCCTACCTCACACAACAACCCCGTGCGTGTTCCTAACACAATGCATGTAACCTATCTGCCTAGGTGATTATAATGATGCATGAATGAAATTCCTCGTGCTGTTAAGGCCACGATCCAAATTTCATAAAACAGTCACATAAACCCTCATGTGCATCAACCAACAGCGAAATATTGTCAACTATAACAACACACAACCAAGAACAACATTTTCCACCCAGGGTGACTTGGATTTTTCCCCCATACCTGGGTTAGCTAGTCCCAAGAACGTGCTCGATTCCAAGGCCCGACACATCCTAACCCTTGGCTATCAATCCCAAATAACAAGACCTTAGGGAAAGAGAAGAATGACATCCTCTGATACCACTTTGTAACGTCCCTGTCCCGGAATCCACAAAACCAGTGCTCCGAGTTGGGTGGTTACATGACCTTAAGCGCACCTCCCCGTATGCCAAAGGCTGCTGACTAGCAGTGGGGTTCTATGTAGTCATTTGGGGATACTATACCCCCAATTTATCAGATTAAGCCACCAAAGAATAACAAAATAGTGAAAACAATAACCAATAAACAAAGAACATGTATAACAATCAATCCCAACAATAAATATGCCATGTCATACTACATGGGAAATGTGTACAAAAGCCCAAAATAAAGATAATGGCCAAAATCCCCAAAATGGTCCCGACTCCCAGTCTGGATCCTCCACCAAGTGATACCCAAGTCCACATAGCTAACTAGCTAGGTGCCTTGCCCTTTTACTGACCTGCAAACATGAAGTCTGCTTGGGTACCCAACTGTGGCCCGAGCAGGGTGTGAGTACAACTCTGTAGGCCACCACCAACTGTGTCTACAAATGATCCAATATAAACATTTAGTTCTTGCAAAAGGGGTATGAATGATAAATTCTAGGTAATTAATTATGGTTCCACTAAAAAATTCAAAGCAAATCCATTACCACTTCCATTACCATTAACAACACAACAATTACCATTAATTACCATTTCAACACATTTCCATGGGTTAATCACGCACATTATGTTACATGGGTCTAAGGCCAACAATCACATGCAAGAGGGTAAACACAACGTTATCCTACCCCACTAGGACTAACTCCCTTTTATCAACCATAACCTCACCTCAAAGCCTCAGTCCGAGTGGATGCAACTGTTAGGAGAATAGACCCTCAGTTCCCTTTCCTAACCCATGAATTTTGGGTGGAGTTTAGAACCTCATTCTTCACCCAACCCATGGGCATAGATCCTCATGTCATACCCCACAATACGAATCCATGTGCACATACTTATATATAAGAAACCATCAACCATCCAAACCATTTCCCTTCGACAAACACTATTCACAACAACCCACATGGGAAACCAAATCATGCCTTAACCCATTAACACATTACCATTTCACATCATTTAACAATTCACCCAATTCCCATTTGTTATGCCTATCTCACTAAGACTTCAACATTAAACCCATAACCTCTTCCATTATGGTCTTTAATCTGTTTAAGCATCAACCCATTTCACCAGTTCGTCATTCCCATGAATCAACCATTTAACCCATTCCACATTAATAAATAGGTTATTACAAGTCTAGGTGCACCCCTTAACTTCTATTAAAAGTCCAACCAATAATTCCAAAACATTTATCAATGGATCTACAATTCATTACAACAAGGTCACTTGTTTAATATCAATCCCTAAATCCGGGAAAAGCTAGCACATACCATGGATTTCCCTAATTATGTCAAGTCTAACCCAACACATCTTATAGGGATCGCGAGGGTTCCCATTTTCCATTTTAAACACCATTAGTTCCAACATTCCAAGGTTATCCAAAAAATAACCAAAGGAATGCTAGAACACAAATTAAGAAGCACAAAAATACCCAAATAACCATGGGATATAAATTGTAGACCAACTACCTCGAATCCGTGGTTGAACGCACCCACAATCGAGTCCATAGACCTCGATTCGACCAAAACATGGAGCATTAACCTATAACACAACCAAAAGATAGGGTTTTAGGGTTTCAGAACATGTGGGATAGAAGACACAAACCCTAAACCATGAAAAGAACCAAGGAGGAGATTAGCCTTACCCAGAGCTTCAATCCCAAACCAAAGGCAGCAAGAACTCCATAAAAACGAGGGAGATCAATATGTTAGAGCTCTTGGGTGAATTGGTTCGTTCCTAGGGTGAAGAGGGAGGAAATGGTGGAAAATCCTGTGTTGGGGTTATAATGCCCGGAGTGGCAATTTTATAAATTTTCCAACTTTAAGTGGTTTCACGGTTTAACCGCATGGTTTAGAAAACCATGCGCGAATTGTGTGCACGCCACTGCCCGGAGGAGGGGGAGTTGAACGATTTAGCCACAAAATTTGGTAAACCGTGCACAAACCATGCGCTCGCTTCTGTCTAAAGGAGGGTGGGCTGCACGGCTTAGTCTGGGCAGGCCGCACGGTTTGGCTGACCGTGCGCAGGCTATGTGCCTTGGTCTGCTTTGCCCAGAATTCCCTTCTTCCATGCCCTGAGCCTCCGGAACACCCCTAAGGCCACTCAAACTTCCATGAAACCTTTTAAATCCCCAAAAGGAAAGGTTTCAACCCAAAACACAACAAAATGTACCTTTCCAAAAACAGGGATCTTACATACGAGATGTTTTTTAATCATAAATTAGTATTATTTCATTTATCATTGAATTGTTGGTATACAATGAATCAAAATAATTATACTTCGATGAACCTCTATTATTTATCACCTCATACATTATTATATTTTTATATATAAACCATAGTGTTTCCTGAATGAATAGAAATGCATCAGTTCTTCAAATTATCCAAAAGCTCTCTATTTAGTTTTGGTTTTAAGGGACACATATATCAGTTCACAATCATATAACTCTTTATTTGAAAAGATAAACTCCATAATTATTATGAACATTATATGTATCACCAAGACACATTTTTTTACCTCCTTTAACCTACAAATAATTTATGGGTCCATTTTTTTACCATGCTGATAAATAACCTTTTTATACTCCCATGTACATCAATTGAATGTTATAGATGATATTAAAACATTCAATTCACATCTTGAATAAGTTGGAATGATATATTCAATTTAAATAATATACTACTTTGTTTTAATTTTCAATATGTTAATGGATTGAAAAATCATAATAATTGTTAATTAATAACCTCATACATTGGAACATTTAGAGATCCATTTTTTTGAATAAATATAAATGAATTTTTATGATCTATATATATGTCACACATATCCATGAAGATATTATGCCTCTAAATATTAATGGTCAAGCTCATTACTTCCTAATAAAGATCACATATTGGGTAATAATTCTCATGGATTTTTAATTGGTTGGTGGAAATGGTTTTTGTGACATCATCATATATGAATACAAAACCTATGAACATTTTGAATACATAATTATAGACAAAAAATCCTTTTTAAATGATGGGCAATGTGAGCACAAATACAATGATAAGGCACTTATTTTACTGTTTAAATATATCCCCATAATCATCAATCTATAAAAATCATAACACTTTTTTGTGTTCTCATAAATTGTTGTATTGTTAATCATGATAATTTTCCCATAAATTATTTATAGTTCCTAGATAATCAAAGGAAACTATTGATCATTATCACAAATTATTATCTGGGTAATCCATTAATAGACTTATTTTTAGTGGATATATATATATATCCTTTTTATTATTTACAAAACCCATGTATTCTAAATTATCAATCAAATAATCACAATTGTTAAATATCCCATAAAATTAATTTTTCAAGGTCTTTATCCAATTATTAAAACTCATATAAACACTCTCCATAATTTTAGAGTAGTTAATAATAACATCAATAAGGACTAAGAAAAAATGTTCTAAGTAATCCCTAATGTTAATATTCATTATTTAAATGATGATAAATACAGCTTACGTGAGCCCAAATGAAATCAGTATGAACTAATAGTGCCCGTACATTGTATGGAAAGTAGTCTTGGGGATGTCCTACATCATCAACATTACTTGATATTATACTGAACATATATAGACCTTATAGATACACAAGGTTCCATTTAGCTTATTGAACAGTTCATCATCCCATTATAGAGATTACATAACCTTTATTAGGATCTAATTGAGTTCACAATAATTATTTAAGATGTTCATTAACATAAAATATTTCATTAAAAGAATTATTGATGAACGCCATGTTGAATAACATGGGCTTATAAACCCTTTATCAATGTTATCCTTTCATTCTTATTAATATTATTATATTCAATAGTGGAAAATCTATATGGATTATTTGATATAGGAAATGTATGAGGTATAAGATCTATTGGGAAATCGTTCATTTTCATTTAGAGGAAGACTCGAAAATTATCTATGAAATGCATTAACATATGAAATTATAATGGGAATGTCAGTAATGATGTTGTTTTCCCTAGACTCAATTATTTTATATTGATCTGATATATCATAATAAAATAATTACAATTCCTATTATGATGGTACCAAAATAATTTCATCCTATCCCTTGAATTTGTATAGAATCTAAGGGATATTTTCAATATAGAGGTTTATTTCATTTTCCCTGTAATTTATATTAGATATTTTAAATGAAATTCAATCCATAGATGAACAGAATTATATTATTCTAAATGAAGTATGATATGGTTTTCCAGATAACATATCTCAGAAATTTTACTGTTGATGAGTCTTATTTTTGGGATTTAATAGTTGATTGATTTTCCATCATCAAATATAACATTATAGTACATAATTGTTTTTAAGTAGTGTTTTAATTTTTTTAATAAAGTTGCATGATATGAATAATCAATATAATAATAATCAAATAGAACAAAACATATCATTTTTTGAATGAAAACATTACTTGATATTACATCATTATCGGGGTCCACCTTATTAGCTATGTTATTATATTCATTCCCTTCACAACATTCCTATTGAGGTTTTTATCCTCAGTTATCATTGAAACCCATTTGTATATTGTATGGAATCATATAGTGTCCATCTTCTATGATGTAGAAAAAATCATAGTACACTATGGGTGGATCAGATAATTCAATTCATCCTTCACATTGGTGTGATTATCTTATCAACATTATCTATCTAGGTTCTATACCTTACAACAACTAAATAATTTATTTTTCAATTCATTAATTCATCCGGACCCTTCTTCCCAAACTATATTCAAGAGTTGTGATTAAAATTCATTCCACTTTGATATTTATTTATTGCTCCACCAGAAGTAAAATTCATTTACTAATCCTTATCTCCAAACCCATTAGAACTGTGAGATTCACATCTCAATTTCTACTATGCAGTCACATCAGAAAATTTAGCAATATAAATCAATGTATTAAATCACAAAATACATTAATTAAATAAATTTTATCCTAATAATTATGTTCTCATTATTACATTTGGGGAAAATTAAAATTTCATTAGTATGTTATTCATGTATTATGATGTTCACATCATAATCCCAATGGATTCATAATCCTTTTTTTATGACAACATGAAACTGTCGCTACATATTTACTCTAATAATGTGAGGAAAATATTTATCAAAGAAATTCTAAAATTATTTCCACATAATCATATCGATCAACAAATCATGAATCATATTTTTGATCAAAATAAACCATTATTATAATCCTCTTCACTAAGATAAAAATATAACACAAAATTCACATTCATATTGAATTGATGGATTTAGATAACTATTTTAAATGAATTAATCCATTGGCTCATCATTAAGTGACCATAATATTCACTAAATGTCAGAGGTCTTTATTGTAGAATGGTCTAAATTTTAACATTATATTTCTTAGGGTGTTGTGACTATTCCTCATTATACATGTTTTTATTCAATACATGAGCATAATAAAAATTTAGTTTCATAAATATCCTGATTCCTACTCCCATTGGGTTGGCCTTGTTATTTGTTAAGTCATCACATTTCCCTGACATTTATATTTTAATAAAATTATTATATATCAAGAAATATATTATAGGAAAGGAAAAATCATGGATGATAATATAAAAGATATTAATTACATAAAAGATATTAATTATATAAAAGATGTACTATGTTTATTGATAAGATAACAAATAAATCATATTACTTTCAATATTAATTAATTTATAGGTTTTAATATATGTTATCGAAATTATATATCTTAACATAATTTATTTAACATTATTTGTTACCATCATAATGGATTTTAATGATCTAGTGAACATACACAAGAATACCCATCTGGAGTATCGAAATAACTGTGTATTAAGGCCATTTTTACTATATTTCTTTTAAGTTAATGACCAATCATCCCTTTTTGACATTAATACACATAGGTACAACTCTTCTAGAGCCACACCTAGGTGTATTATCTATACCTGGATTTATATTAGTTGAAACCACTTACTATTTACATTAGAATAATTTAGGTATTTTTGATTATATTTAAACATATACCTTTTTGTATTACTATTTTATGATAATTCTAATTCAAAAAATTACTATTCTTTCCTCATATACTGAAAAGGACAACCAATATCTTTACTACACCAAAATTCATGGATTATATGTAATGATACACATAATAAAAACCTGAATGTTGGAGTGTCCTAGTGTATAATGGTAATTAGATGCAACTAATAATAACATGAAATGAGGATACCATTAAATTATTTAAAAACAACACTGGATGTGATTAAAATAAATTATTGTTCAAATAATACATGGGATGCCCTAGGGATGTAAAAAAAGGGGTTAGTTATAATGGTGAATGAGGTAAATATCTAATAATTTCACAAGTTAAATTCGTATATGTTAGTCAAGAGGAATGACATGATGACATTGAAATGTAATCATTATAATCTTGTACATTTATGCACGGTAAAATATGAAACCATAAATAAAATATAATGAATGTGGTAACAAATGAAAACATAAAAGTATAAGAACAATTCATTGATACCCACAAATATGTCACAATATAGTGTGATTATAATAACTATTAAATACCCCCATTATTACAACCTCATTAGAAAAGAACAATACTTATTGCATTAGAGTTATATATATAATTATTGTCCCACCCATCACATTTATATTAGGTACACAGATTTGAGTTCCACAAATATAATAAAACATATGGATATCATTATTCACTTGTAATACCCTATTTAAGAAGTCTGGGATATATAAATGTACTTCATAAATCAATGGGGGATTGGTTTATCTATGTGAAATCCCTTTGGTGAAAATGGGGAAGGGTATTCACTAAAAAATTATTGGCATGAAAAATAAAATGATAAATTTGGTATCATAATGAGTATACATAATGATTCATGGAAGGGTTTAATATGAGTAAAAATTGATATCCCATTACATCGTAATTATAATATTTTAAAATGGATACGAAAAAATTTACCATATGAGTAATTATAAATTATATTAAATAATTAAAAGACTGTATTTGAAATAAAACGAAATGGGGGTGTATGCCTTAGACAATCAAAATAAATACATATGTAGAGATTATATAGAGTATAGAAAAATGATCATCAATTTAAAGAAAATAAATTTAATTTTAAAGAGATAGTTGTAATCTTATGACAAAATATTAACTTTTTATTTAAATGGATATATCATTAATGGTTCCTAAATGGAATAAAAGAGATATATTGTAACAACCCAAACTATTATAAATTATATTTGATATTCAATTTAATAAAATGTATAATTATTAACTATGGATTCAGAAAGAACATGAACTTATTTTGATTTATTATATATATTTATATTAAAATTTCCATTATGACTCAATACCATTGATAATATAGAAGTTTCACAATGATTACATGATTAGTATAAATATATGGTATTTACAAATATAAAGGTCAAATACAACGACTGTAATGGCCTCCACTAGTAGGGTCATAATCTATGAATAAAATTCATCCATGATTATGAGGGAGATAATATAAATGGAGTTACCTTTGACCAAACCCATGATGAGATCAAAAATCACATGTATTAGTTAAACCGTTCACATGAGAAGTTCAATCTCATCGATATTGCGACCTAAAACATGTCCACCAAAACACCACATGAAAGTCCCAACATTGATCGTCTTAATCATGGGTAATTATCTTGTTTATTAAAGGGATATGTATCAGTACCATATCACTAAGAATATGTACATTATTTTTTATAGATTATTGAATATATTTTCATCATATTACTATTACTTTGTAAATTATTATAATTATTATTCAACAAAGAATAAATTTTAATTCTTTTAATATTAAAATTCAATTAATTAATTATTTAATTAATGAATTTTTTAAATAAATGTTATTTTAATATTATTAGTAAAAAACATTTAATCTAATATATATGATCACAATATTTTTATGAAGTCAAATGTTATTTTGTAAGGGTATAGAAACAATTATTAAAAAATGAACATTTCTTAATAAATGTCAATTTTATTTTAAAAGTTAAAATTCATTTATTTAGAAACCTTTTTAGATTAAATTAATATTATTTTTGGAATTATAATTTCAAAATTATCTAATTATCATTTTTATCAAAAATTTTGGGGATAATCAAATATTCATGTAAAAATTAAATAATATATAAATATTAATTATGGATTATGACATCACGGTGCAAAAAAAGTAATTTAGTTATAAATATAAATGGGGAAAATGACCAAATAAAACTTTTCCATTTAATATAATGTTATTTTATGTATATTTTATTTATATTGTTAATCCATTATGAATCCTCCAAATTGTTTCATATATCTTATGGTTCAAAAATAATTTCATTAAGAGTGTGAATCACATCCATATAATCAACACATATAATTTATTAATTTCATTTCATTGCGATATAAAATAATAAAAACCACACCAATTATTATGAAACCAAAAGAAAAACCTTATATTGATTTTTTTGGATATTTTATTATATATATTTCAAATCTAATATAATAATGAAATCCCCCTCATTTCTTATATTAACCCACCCAAGATCCAATTTATCATCACTAAATCCCCTAGTAGCATGTACATATTTTTCTCTATACTCAATATAGCCCACCAAACGTTCCCAATTCTCTCATAAATCCCCTTTAAAAATTTTAGTCACACCCTCAAGTTAGGGATCCCCAAATTCCACTCATCATTTCAATTTAACCATATTCATTGAAATTTCTATTCATCATTTCAATTTTCTATAATTTAATTTATTTATAAAATTAAATTTATTTTCAAATTTATATTATTTTAATTTTAAATTATTTAACCTCTATCAATTTTACATTTATCTAAGTCATTAATATATTTCAATTTTATATAATATTTATCTCCTCTCTTTATATTGAGAAACCAATTTTTATGTTATGCTTCATAATCTATGTTTTAGAATGTCGAGATAAATTCTCCAATATCCCATTTCAAATTTTATTTATAAATTATGATATCATCCATTTAACTCTCATTAAGCATCTCATTTTTCTTTATGAGCACTTTTAACCATGTTGAAATATTGTTTGGAATCTTTTAGTTATTCATGTTTTTTAATTAAATTATGCATGGTATATCCAATTTATAATTATGGGATTTGTTACTTCTATGTAACTATTACTTACCATTTTATTTATAATTGATTTTATACCTCTTTTATTCTTAACAAAACATTTTATGTTTATTTATGTGACATTTTTATGTTGTTGAAATTTCACCACGATATTCTGTATCAAAATAATTATGTAGTGAATAACATACAATTTCCAATTAAATGGGATCAGATTTATGAAAATATTCATTATTATTATTGAAATATATATATATATATATATATGTAATCCAATCAGTTGGAACATATAATCAATTATGATGATGCATGAATCTTAGTTGTATTGTATATGTGGGACACTTATGAATGAGAATCAAATGAATGTGATGGGTAGGAAAAGAATTATATAGTTCTCTAATGAGTTAGGTAATGGTTTATATCATGATAAATCATGTTGGGATAGGGAGTGATAATTTTTCCTTTATAGGAAATTTTCCATCATGATTTAATGAAGTTTATCCTTGACATGTGTTTATGATTCAGTGTATTTAGTTGTTGAAACATTTATCATGTTATGAATATCATGATATATCTTGCCATATTGTTCCTATTTTTTATACCACATTGATAATATTATTTTTTCTCATGTATTATACTCCTCATCTTTTTCATTTTTTAGTCCCTTACTGAGATTTTTGGCTCACCTCTTTCTTATGTTTTTTTCCTAGGTCATTCTATGTAGTTTTAAATGCCATGAAAATTTTAGAGGCTTGTTAAGGATTTTTTCACTGATGTTATTGTATCCCATGTTAAAAACTTATGATATATACTTATTCCAAAATACACTATAATTATTCACATTTATGGTTTAATTATGAATACATTTAGGTCATGAAACATTAATTATTGTGATATAAATATTAGGGTAGTTATAGTTTCAATTAGTGGGAATGTTTAGACTCTTCTGGATTAGTAGTAGAAAAATCTAGCGGAAGAATTATGTATAAAACTAAGTATAATAAAAAATCCCTAAATTTCAGTATGTATAATTTATGTTTTTTATTAAGAAAATATATCCATGTTTGGATACAAAAAGTGGATATAGTTCTGGCACAAATGTATCTATGGGAAACAACATTCACAATGTGTCATGGGCCTGACTCTTTGTAACCTGGTACATCAAAATGAGACTTTCTATGTACCTGGTTTGACAATCCAAGGGGTTATTCATTAGTAAATTCATAATCACATTACAAACCATTATTAAGGGAACAACAAAGACCATATGAAAATATGTTTGGAAATAGATATTGGTTAACATATATTGTATCCTAGAAATCATTAGTTATGAAATAAATTTAAATTATTAGTTATCTCTTAAATTTCTTTGGATTCCCCCTTATACATTTAATAGTTTAAAAATAATAATCCCTAATATTCCATTTAATCTAGACAATTTCTAAAATGAAGAGGAATCTAAAAAAACAATGCGACATGAAATGTGATGACTACTCGAATGAGATGAATAACCCATTGGTAGTGGGAATCATGATCATTATAATGATACTATAGAAGATGACATATGTTATAAACACAAATCTTGATCAAGAGGAGCACCCAAACCCACCTTAAATAAAAAACCTACAATCTAGATATTCATGTGACATAGTCCATCAACATTCAATGGATCATCTGATCCCTTAATCAAGGAATAATGGATCAAATCCATTGAGATGATACTATACATACTTCAATGTTATGAGAAAGAGAATGTTCTACTAGATGATTATTATGTTGATAGGGAAGCTGAAAAGTGGTGGGAATTGTTCAATAATATGAAGCACATATTAGTGACCAAAATAATGGAGTGGATTGAATTTTAGAAAATGATTAACATTAAACATAATTTCCTCACTATAAAAGAAATAGTTGATGAATCAATCAGTTAATATGAGGTAAACATCACAAGGCATGAATGATTTTCCTCTAGAATTTTCATTAATTTTGAATATAATGTAAAACATTTAATTGGTGGAAAAGATCCATGTCTATAAAAATCCCTAGTGATTAGTGACATTAAAATCCATGAAAAAATTTCTTGATGTTCCCTTAATATCAAAATAGATATTGGTGAATTCTAATGGTATCAAGTGAATAAGATATTTAATGTTTAGTTTAATTGTTTCAATATAATTGAGAAATATAACTGTTCCATGAAAATTTAGTGTCCAACTTGTCAATGGTACGGAATAAAGTTCCATTGAAATTTCATAAGTGGGACGAATAAGTGCTTTACGTGTAAGAAAAAAGGGTACCTGGGTAAATTTTTCCAAATAGAGAAACCCGCTAATGTGATGGAAGAAATAAATAATCCAGTCAACCCTAAACTCAACTTTCATTGTTGCAATTTCAAGGTCACATGGAACATTAAAAACTAATACACAAATATAATAATTTTCATATAAAATAAAAAACCTATAAGGAATAAATGGTGATATTTTTACATAACCTCTATTAAAGAAAATACCCAAAAAATTTATGATTGGTATGCTAGTTATTCATGAAATGATGGTGAACCTAATTTTTTATTCTAATTCTATTCATTACATCAAATCACTAAAGTCTAGTATAAAATTCAAACACCACCACAAATAAAAAATGTTGAGATATTTTTGAAAATAAAAAATGGGGAAATTATTGTACCCCGAGTATATAAAACCTCCCAAGTCATAATTTTGTGGATGAACATTCAAGGGATCCTTGTGATACTTCCATTGGTATAATTTGATGAAATTATGTGCATGGATTGGATTTACTTATATAGATACATCATAAGTTACCATGATAAATAAATAACTCTCCATATTGTGAATCGACCCCCAATTCTATACAAGTGATAGTAGGAAGATGAATCTTCTATATCACTAACACATTAATCATGGATATTATTTCCCTATGATAAATAGTATCTATCGAAAATGATTGAGTCTTAGGAACAAATAATCGTTGAAAACATTCCCATTATTAGGGAATACACTAATCTATTTTCAAATAAAGTTTATTGTCTTCCTCTAAGATAATAGGATGAATTTTTATATATTATACTTAAGGAATTAACATTATCCAACACTCCTTATATAATGGATATTGTGGAACATGAGTAATTGAAGAAACATCTAATTGAGATTATGTTTAAAGGGTTCATATGCCAATGTTCGTCACCCTGGGGTGCACAAATTCCCTTAATCAAGAAGTAGGTTGGGAAAATATACATTTTCATTTATTATAGTGAGCTCAACAACATCATGATAATAGTGAATTACCCTCTTCCTCTTATTGATAAATTGTTTGATTAGATACATGGACCACAAAACAACTCCAATGTGGACCTTCCATTAGGATGTTTTTAATTATGATTGAATAAGGAAGATATACCTAGGACTATTATTTTTACATGTTACAGGGAATTTAGTTAATAATGATTCATTTTAGGCTCACTAATACTACATCAATCTTCAAGGAATTTTTTAATATAGTCTTTAGATATTCAATTGAATATTGTTTATTATTTCTCAATGTTGATATTCTAATATACTAAAAAATCAAAGAGGGGTACAAGGTGTATGTAATTAATATACTAAATACCTTATTAAATGAGAATCTTTAATCCATGTAAAACAAATTGGGAGTTCTAGTTGAATGATATGTCTTTATTGGAGAATATCATCTAAATAAATGGGATATATGTGGACCCTTCATCAAAATATTAAATTTAAGGATTGGCTGAGGATAACATCCTTGAAGGATATTATTACTTTCCAAAGTTTCTCTTTGTATTATCACTAATTTGTTAGAAATTGATCTTAAATTTTAATCCCTCTTACAATTACAACTCTAAAGGTAGTGATGTTTTTTTAGACAAAATAATTCGAGGAATTATTAAAGGACCTAAAAAATTGTCTTATCTGTAAATTGATTCTTACACTAATAACATGTGGGGAACTATTTTCTGTATATAGTGATCACAAAAATAATGTAGTAGGCTGTGTACTGATAAAAATTATAAAGTGATTGGGTATACATTAAGGAAATTGAAATTCCTATGAACAAATATCACATGTATGATATAGAGTTTGTAGTTGTGAAATTTTCATTGAAAATGTGGTCATAATTACTTTATGGAGAGAAGTGTGTGATATATACTGATAAAAAAATACTCAAATTTATATTTGAATAGAATGTGGTTAATAAGAACCGGTGAATACAGTTATTTCTAATCAAGGATTACGACTTCTCAATCCACTATCACCCTGGTAGTGCAAATAAGGTTGTTGATTCTCTATATATAAAATATATTGAAACTTTATAAATGTTGATAATTGAGAAAGTTGCAATCATAGTATATCTATAAAGTATGGACATAACAATCATTAATTAAGTAACATCATTAATCAATTATAAAATTATTTCTTAGCTACCCCTCACGGAGAAAATATATGATGCTCAATAAAATGATGCAGACATTCTGAAGAATGTAGAATACATAACAATTGGAGGATCCACTGATTATAAAATTGACTAATAATGGATAATGAGATATTGGTGAAAGACTATTTGTTCTATCATATCTCAACACAGTGAGGGATCAATTGGATGATGCACAAAGTTTAACTTTCTCCATTCACCCATAATACACAAAGTTGTATCCGGATATCCATGAGCACAATTTGTGGGATAATATTAAGAATGATATCATTTAATATATATCAAATTTCATGGTATTCCAACAAGGGAAGTTTGAACATAATAATTATAAATTTATGATATAACCACTACCCATAACAATATGTAAATGGTAGAAAATCACAATGGAATGTTTAACCAGACATCCAAAGTCATCCTAGGGAAACAATGATATATGTGTTGATGTGGATATTAATAAAAATACTGTTGACTTTATTGCTATTCGAATGGATTTCTCCATCGATAAACATAAATGTTTATACATTATAAGTGGTACAGATATATGGAATAAAAATATATATTTTAGATGATTGAGATTCAAGATTCACCTCCATGTTATGGAATAGTCAACAATATGCACTAAAAACTAGGATATATTTTAGTATGGCCTATCATCCCCAATCCAATGGTCACTCCGGATGGACTATTGATACACTAGAAGAAATTATGTGAGAATGTTCCATGTATTTAAAAGGATGATGTGACCAACAACTTTTTCTTGTCGATTTATCATATAAAAAAGTTTTCAGTCATGATTCCAAATATATTCTTATGAATCCGTTTATGGGATGAGGTGAAAAACACCTTCATGTAGGTATGATGTCGGTGAAAACATTTTTACGTAAAGAATTGATAAAGGAAATAGTGTAAATGGTTATTATAATTTAGAGCACATCATGTCTACTCAGAGTCGATGAGAGAGATATGATTAAAATCATCCAGAAGTCATAGAGTTCGAATTTGGACCCATGGTATACAACCATATATCAATATGGATTAATGTGTTGATATTTTTGAGGAAAGGAATGATTATTCAATGATATATAGACCCCTTTGATATCCATAATTACATTTGAGTGGTGGTCTACTGGCTAACACTCCCATGTGACCTATCATAAGTACATGATGTATTCTGTGTATCCCTCTTGAGAAAGTACTTATTAAACCCATATAATATACTCAATCAATAGTAATACCATATTAGAATTATCTATCATAGGAGATGTAGTTGATGAATATCATAGATCATAGAGAAAAAACTCAATGAAATAAGACAATTTACCATATTAATGTTTTTTGGAGAAACCACAAGTTTTAATAAGGGTTGTGGGAACCATAGAAAGTGACAAAATATTGTTACCCTAATCAATTTTATTGTTAGAAATGAAACATTCAAGGGTGACATTTCTTATGGGGGCTGAGTTTAATGGCCCAAACTATTATAAATGAAATTACACTTTGGATTTAATTAAATGTATTATTATATAATATAGTTATTGAAAACATATGTACTTATATTGTTTTATTATATCCAATTATATTTCATGGACTATTAATAGTCATTATAATTGATAATATAGCCATTAAATATTTGTAAGTTAATATTTATAAGTATAGGTATTTAGAAAATCTAATTTATGCTAACAAAGGATGTAGTGGCCTCAAATAGTTGGATCATTCCCTAGTTTTTTCATTTATTAGATACTCTTATGGATATATCATCTATGTAATTTTCCATTGACCAAGACAAAATGTAGGACCAACAACTTAAGCATGAGTGAAACCATTTACAGTAATAGTTTATCGTCATTGCGATCATGACCCAAACCAAATTCACCAAACCACCCCATGAAAGTCCCACCATCATCCACCATAAAATTAGGGAGTTAACTGGTGTATTAATGATATATGTATCTAGACGATAGAAATATTAATATTTATATAATTTTCTATATATAAATTAATATATTTTCATCTAAATATTATTACTGTGTAAATATTTTTTTAATTGGATATAATAACTAAAAAATTAATTTTCATATCATATTAAAATTCACATAATGAATTTATGAATTTATTGATTTTTTAAATGAATAGTATTTTAATTTTATTATAATATAATGATTAATAATAAAAATTATCAAATAAATTTTATGAATTCAATTGTAATTTAAATAAGGTTTTGAAAACTATTATTACCCTAAAAACGACACATTTGTTAATAATTGTTGATTTCATTCTAAAAAAATTCACTTGTTAAGAAAAATATATAAATAAAATGAATATTATTTTTGTAGTAATAATTTTGAAATTATCCAATGGTGGTTGTTTATATTTTTTGAGATAGTCCATTTTTTCAGGTAAACATTAAATATCGTATAAATATTCTTTTTGTTTTATGACATCATAATGACCCTAAAGTATTGCAGTAATTTCTATAAATTCACTACAAAACCGAATTAATTTTTTACATTTAAAATAATTTTATTTAAATTTTTTCATTAATTTTAAGAGACATTCTGAATCCTCCGAAACCTATAATGTATTTTAAGGATTTAAACTCATTTCATTAAGAGTGAGACTCAACTCCACATAAGCAAGGGAGTTATTTTAATATGTTCGGACAATGGACATATAAAATAATAAAAATAAGTAAAATATTTATTACACTATGGGAAACAACCATGGGATGGATTGTGGTTTTACACATCTCATTATGTAGACTCTAAAAACATAAATAACTAACAAATCCCTCTAATTTATTATATAAACCTACCCAAGATCCCATTTTTATTTCATAAAAAACATTGGATAAAGTACATTATATTACCTACACATTAAAGAGTCCTCCCTAGGAACCTGATGCTATCAATAATCCATTAATATTCATTTGGTGTAACATGCTCTGGTATGGGATCCTCACCTTCCACTCTTCCTTTCAATTCAGTCACATTCTATAGAATTTGTGTTATTACTTGCGATTTATTATAATATAATTTTATTATAAACAATATGTTACTGTGAAATTAATGTTATTGAATGAGATATTAATTATCCTCTCTTATATTATCCTTTATCTAATCTGACACTATGTAGAAATTTCGTAAGGGATTTCTCTCTCCTATTTTTATTGAAGAAACCATATTTATGTTATTCCTATTAATTTAAGTTTAATCACATTGGGATATATTTTTTCATCTCCCACATACTATAAATATATTGTATAAACTATTTTATCCATCCTTTTACACTCATTAACCATTCCATGATATTTTATGTACACCAGTAACCATTCTGATATAGAGTTGGTATGATTTTCTTTTTTAATGTTTCTTCATTATATTATTCCTCATAATTCCAATTTATAATGATGGGATATGTTTTATAAGGTCACTATTGATGCCAATTTTATTTCGATGTTCTCATCAACAAATTTTAGGAATCTTCATGTGATGTCGTTATGTGCCGAAATTTCACCAAGATAATCCATGCCAAAGATATTGCGTAGTGAATAGAATACCCATATACAATCATGTGTGTTAACATTTATGAAAAATATAACATTTTATAGGGTATTTATATATATTTATTACCCAATTCTTAATCATTAATATGAGATTTTGATGAATCAATCCATGTTGTATGATCTATGAGGCAAGCTTAAACTCGAGAAGGAAATAAATGTGACAGGTGGGCCAGAAATTATATAGAGCTCTAATTTATTTGATATTATTTAGAATAATGATGCATCATCTTATGGAAGGGAGTGATTATAATTTCTTTCTGGGGACTTTTTCTATCATGATTTCTTGTGGGTTTTTTCCTAGACCAATATTTATGATGTAATGTCTTATGATTTTTACACATTTCCAAATTTATGGTTATCAAACTATATTGACAATTATTATTCATGATCCATTTATGTTCTATTGATTTTATAATTGTCTAAAATATATTATATACCTCATGTTATGCCTTTTTATTCTATTACTTGTGTTTATAGGTCACCTGTTTTTTAGGTCATTCCTTTGGTTATGTTGTAATGTTTTAAAATCAATTGAAATCGTTGAAGCATATTAAAGAGGTTTTCAATAATGTTGTTTTATCCCATGTTAATGATTTTATTATATTTACCTAATTTGAAAATATACTAGAATTACTATTAATTTCAGTTGTATTTTGTGTATTTTTATATATTAAATAATGTATCACTGTGAAGTAAAGAGTAATGTTATTACAGAGAGGGATCTTTTTCAGGGATAAGAAGATTCTAAAATACTAAGAAGATATTATTAAGATATTGGGAACACCATGGGAGGGTAGTAATTATGTATAGGGGTATTAAATTATTACTAAATGTATTTTGAGGGAACTAGAGTGGAATTACTATTGTGCATTTATAATAACATGGCAGAGAATTACTTATTAATTTAAAAATGTATATTTTGGAATAAATAATATTATTAAATAAAAACCAAAAAATATAACATGGTATCTTCCAAATTTTAGTGATTCTATATATTACATAAGAATAATTAATAATATTATAAAAAATATACCATCGATGATTTGGATGTCGTTAATTTTCATAATTAATTGATTTTAAAAACATAAAATCAAATATTGTTTTGGGATGATTAATTAATGGATTTTCAAATAAATTAAATGACTTTAAAACACATTGACTTAAAATGGGAAATTAATTTAGGTTATGGATACTACTTATAGAATTTTTTAAATACATGCTATTGTAATATGATATAAAAAATAGAACATATAGTTATCACTTATTTAATATTTCCTAAAAATTATGACAATCTAACAAATATGAAAAAATGTCGACCTATCTTAAAAATTATCAAGTCGAAAATAAAATTTATTATATCAGGATAATTTTATAAATATTATATTTTTCACTTTTAAATAAAACACCAAATTCAAGACAAATAAATATTCTTCCTAAGATTGAATTTTTTTTACACATATAAAAATATCATTGGACCGTATTAAATTAAATTAATTTTTTTCAAAATAAATATTTCATATAGATAATCCTTTATTAAAATAAAAATTCTTTAAAAAATTCATAAAAATATATATATATTGGCCTAAATGAGATAAAATATATCTAAAAAATACATTTTTGATAAATTATAATTAAAGACTTTTTTGAAATTCAATATATATTTATTTATAAAATAACAATTAAATGGGTTGAATATAATAATTAATTCTTTAAAAATGAAATATTAAAGGCCTTGTTTCTAGGGTTTAGATAAATGACACCTTATTACACAATAGTTTGTCCTAAATTCATGGTATGTGATGGTGTTCCATTCTTTGAGTGGTTCAATGAATAGTTTACATTCTATATAATCTCAATAACCGTTAAATTCTCCCATAAATGGTTTCACTAGAGCATTAGATTTTAAAAATAGGATTGTTCATGGTCAAAGTAAATTGTTTGGGATTAAATCTCCCCTAAAATATCAGATTAGTCGGATTTATAAGGATTGATCCTACTAGAATAGTTTATCACTTATTTTATGAACATCAATGAAATTTTATCATGACCATTAATATATTCTAATTAGAATGGCCACAATAGTATGAATTTTTTTTTCAATGATAAATTTGATTAATGATACTATAAATATAAAAAGTATAAATTTTCATTTATCAAAAATATAAATCTTAATGCAATTTTTTATAACACCATTACATTATAATGGATTAATTAATTCAATATGGGATTAAAATTACAATTGTTCAGGTCATTATTGATAATCCTAAATTTAAATAATTAATAAATGATTTATTTACCCTCAATTAAACATATAAAATATTATAACTATAGTGAAAATATCTTAATTAACATTAAAATTGTAAGAAATAATTTCTTTATGGTAAAAAAATTATAATAGGTGAATAAAATTTAAATTTTTTAGAAAAGAATATAACTATTATTTGGTAGTGTTAAAAAATTAAATTAGTATTTTTATAGAATAATAGTTATATAATATTGATTTTATTTTTTTAATGAAAAAATTAAATAATATAATAAATTAATACATTTAGTCTATGTAAAATATTAATTATAAATATAAAGAAGATGATGAATGAGTAACCATAAAAAAACATTTAAAAATGCTTTTGAGTAAAAAAATACGTAAAAATGACTGTTTCAATAAATATTTTCAAACATTCATAAAAGTTCATATAAAACATTATCTCATTAATATTACTTAATAATTAATAAAATATAAAATAAAATTTAGTATTATTATAAAAAACTTATAATAGATGATCGTTCTAGAAAATATTCTGTAATAAACTATATAGGTTTTAACATAATTAAATGGAATGAAGTGGACCATAAATAAATGATTATCCCGGAAAATTAAAATAAGATGAATAATAAACCCAAAAAGGTATTTTATTTTTAAATATATAATGAGTCTGAGAGATCGAGATTTCAGTGATAAAAATTATAATTATAATAATTTAATATAGTAGAAAAAGACCCTAAAATATAGTTTATGGTTTTACATATTAATGTAAAATGTTTGTTGGAAGATATGTAATACCATAAATGAAACAAAATAATGTATGAAATAAATTCAAGGAATTTGAGTAATATTTATTATATAAGATACATGATTATCAGAAATATTGGGTTTGTTATTAGAATATATAGGGACAGACAGTCATTGGGTGACTTTCTCTATTGTGCACCCATAGATCAATGAGTATGGTCTCCCCCACTCCATCAAGAGTAGGGGAGATAGTATAAAAACCCAATAATCCTTCAATTTCATGGTGGGGAGAATCTTTTCTGCCTTTTTAATCCACATTAATGATCTTCATATTGATTATCATTACAATTAAATTTCTAATCTAATGTCACAAGTTGATGGTAAACCACTCATTTTTATCTCTCTAGATGAGTTTCATTAGGTAACCAAAAAATTTTATATTACATTTATTACTAAATATTTTATTTATCTTCCTCATGATGACATATTTGATAGTAATATTTATTATATTTTGGGTAATTAAAAACTATATATTGTTATTATGTGAGACTTGAGACAAATATCGTTTCATCAATAATCAAAAGAAGATTTTAATATTTCTATGTAAATAAATGATTAGAGTTTTGCAAGGAATCGTTTTTAGCTTTAGACATGGATTATGTATTTGAATTGAATATCTGACATTGAGATAGTTTCAATTGGGAAAGGTTTTCTATGATAAATGTTTCATTTCTAAAATCCAATGATTCCATAAGCTATGGATATTCATTCGGATAGATTCTAAAGTGTGGATGAAATATCCCTCATGAGGAAACATCTTATTGAACCATGGATTTTCATTATGATGGATTTCTATACCTTCTTAATGAATGATGATTCATTATTGGAACATAATAAAATGATTAACATATTACTGATTAAGATTTTAAGATATACTTATTCCGACTATATTTTTTATTATCTAATTATTCACATTATGAAAAAAAATAAAATCCAATTTTTGATAGTGGAATGATAATTATGTGTATTTCATATATGTTGGGAGAGTATGTACTAAAATAAAAGGTTTTTTAGATAATGTTATTGCAATAAATATTCCATGTTAACTTGTTCAATCTATTGGGAAATTAGTTAAATAGTGATGGGTTCCCCAATGATAAAAAATTTGAAATTTTTTGATGTTTTTACATTGAATGTTTAAGGGAATTTTATCATGGTTGAACAATATAATGATAATTAAATTAGTAATGGAATTTCAACACATGATGATGATGATTAAACCTAGTATATAGACCCTTCATAGGTGGGTGACACAATTATTGATAATTCAAATATTTTATTTCAACTATATATTATGGATTGAAGGGTGATGATATTGTTGAACACGAATTTATCACTATGATTATGATAATTTATAACAATTATTCAGCATTATATTCTTAAAAAATTGGAATTCTAAATCAGTTTTAATAAGTGATGTTGATATGAAAAATATGTTATATATGTAAAAAATAATTATAAATATATTACATGAATTGTGTTTCTTGAAATGTTTGAGAATGTGAAGGTTGTAGAACCATTTCAATCAGATGGTGAGAACATTATTGTAATTTTGGGGATTAGATGAAAAGTATGTTTCTTGATGATATTAAGCAACATAATATAATTATTTATGAATATTTTTTTCGAGGGAAGAAGATATTAATAAAATTATTATGGATATAATTCAAATTTAATTAATATAGAAGAAGAATTACTAAAATAAAAAATATTCTTGGTTACCCATTTTGAAATGAACTCTATTTTATAAGAGAGTGAAGCAGATCTGAATGAAGCATCAGTTGAAAAACCTATGGAAGTTATTCAATATTCCCTCATTCCTGTATATCTATAAATAATTATCATACAATAGAGATATAAATATGTGACTATATTAAAAAATGAGAATGTTAATAATCAACAAATATATTTTCCAGATATTGTGAAGGGAGATATTAATTATAATCCATGAGGTTGCTATAAATAATTGAAATCTAAAAATTAATTCCATAAGAAATAAATTTTGAATATAAATTGATTCTAAATTATTGTGTATGATAAATTCTATCCCCATAAGTACTCAATTAGGATATAATTATTTTCAATATTATAGGTACATATATGATAGGAAATGTACATTAAACTTTTTTGGCTTGTTGTCTGTGTTTCTTGATCATAAATCATGAAAAGGTTGTTTAATATGCTATTTGTTTTAGGTTTTCTGTCTATCCCAATCATTAGAGAGGAATATTGGCTTAGTATATAGGGAAAACCTATCTCATCACATTGGATTTTGGGTTACCCGTTTGATTTGTTTTACTGATGCTTTTGGTGTGGTAAGGTAGATTTCCTTTTTTATGTTTTGTTTTTTTTATTTCTTTTTCTTAGTCTCTTGGTTTTTTAAATTATACATCATGTTTCGTGAACTCCTGATAAAATAGAGTAATTTTTTTAAAAAAATATATATATAGAGTTAAAATACATTAACTGAACTAATATATGAAATAAATCATAAAAATAATTATCAATAATACAAATTATTACATTCCACACATATTAATGAGCTCACATCCTCAAATTTTTCACTCATTGAAATAGACTTATATTTTCTATGAATAATTTCATCAACTGCAGAAAAATCATAAATATTAACATTAGAATTATCAAAAGTAATGATATATCATAAATAAATTGAAAAATGTAACCCTATATGGTTATTCTGGATATACTTTTCTCTGTAATAAAGAGAAAATGTAAATATATCTAAAAATTTATTGTAAAATTTCAAGAATCCATATTCAATAAATAACAAATCATTACTCAAATAAAAAATTATTTTAACCTTTCCCACCACTTTTAGTTATGGTGGTAAATATAATTTATTTTATAAATAACATGAAATTAAAAACCTATCACTATTAAATGTTTACAATTAATGGGAATTATACACACAATAAATAATCAATTTATACACAATCCATATAATTTATAAAAGTCATTCTTTAAAGGGCACTTATGAGTCTATGAAGATCTCATTACCACCTATGAATGGTAGTATAAATTGGGAAGGAATATAAAGTATTGTGAATATTTTCTAGTTAATGGGAAAAAATTTAAGAATAACTATTGGAGGAGTTATTAATTTATGATAATGAAATTATATATATGATGATGTGTGAAATGGAATGACTGTAATAATAATAACAAAAATTACTAATCTATGAAAACAATGTTTGGTTCAATAAAATTATATCTAGGTATAAGTGATGATGAATAATTATCTAAATATAATGACATATGCATGTAAATGAATTTCATGGTTAGAAACACCCCATGGGTATACTCTTTCTACAATCACATGTTGTATTCAATTCCTAATTTAAAAGGATTGTGTAAGATACATAATCATTTCATTATAAACATATAGTAAAGATATATAAAAATATATACATCATTAAGAGAAATGATAAATACAACATTCCATTTATGACATTATGGAAAAGAATGACCACATATTGAAAATTTATAATGACATCTTGAGATATACTGAAATAACAAATATATTAGAGGCCTAAAAATTTATAGACTACTTTTCACATTATTTTATATCCAAATATATGTATTCCACATGAATATAATGTCATGAATAGATCTATAAAAATAATCTCATGATTAGTCCATCAAAATAAAATTGGAAACGTATAAAATAAATTATACATGTATTTAATTATACTAAAATCTAGATAGTGAACCATAATGTATTTATATGAAATCCATTATCATGATTAAAAATTATATCACATTTTATTACATTAGAATAGATATAACACAACCCAAATGTCTGAGATGTATAATGTCTTTATTAAATTAGTTCCATTAAATAAAAACATAAAAAATTGGTATATTTGCATTAATAAAAACTACCCTAAAATGTTCAAAATATTCCACCACAATTGAAACATCATGGAGTAACCTAGAAACATACATACAAAAGGGTGGATCTATAAATCCAAGTAAAGGAATACAAAAACCATATCATGAAGAATTTATTTCATAGTATAGAATATGAATTTCTACGGGACATAAAGGGTTTGTGAATCATAAATTTTAACAATTATTATGGATATAAGACTATAACCTAAAGGAATCATAGAAAGTGGAAATAACTTTAAAACTAAAATCATAAATATAGGTATAGAATAATGGAAATGACAACATAATATTTTTTAAAAAGTCCCATAATGGATTTGGTTTACTCATTAACCCAATATTTAAATGTCATTAGAATAAAAATTACCCATATCATGGTAGTGATATATAATAAGGGTAACACCAATCGCATTCATATAATGTATATTAATATCGTTACCACAAATAATATACAATGTATGGATAGAATTCATCATTTTTAACTGAATGATAAAGTATTATACATTACATAAATTTAATTAAAAAATAAATTAATGCTTTAAGCAACTATGTGAATACCCATGACCGGAAATGTGCGTGGATATTTCTAACACAATCATTTGGAATGAAAACAAAAAATTAAAATTAAATTAAAAAATTTCAGAACATATAGACTCATAAATTTTATTAATTTGATTGAATGGGGTAAATCAATTTTTGATATAAAAAATTTAGTTAGAGTTATATGAAAAATGATATCCCATAATTAGGAATTTATAACAAAAAGGCATAAAAAGATTAGATGATTCAAAATTGAGGATAATGGGAGGTTCTTTAAATAAATTTCAACATCATATTGGCTTTCATAAATGTTTTAATGATATGAGAAAAATGATCACTAATTATTATTATAAAAATAAGACATTATAGATATATTTATCATTTTAGGACAAAATATCCAATTGAAATTAAAAAGGTTCAATACAAGGGATGGTTATTGAATTGAAAAGAATAGAGAGAGTACCCGTACCATGATAGGTTTACTCAAAACGAATAGGAGGAGTTTCTTGAGAGATGAGGGAAACATCATAGAAATAAATAAATGTGATGTAAGAGAAAGTATTTGATCCATTGTTCTTTAGTGAATAGGTATATGGGGAATGGGTGGGTTTATATATAATAAAATAAGAAATTATATATTAAATCCCAAACATAGCTTTTGGAATATATATAATAATGTAATTAAAACCACAAACCTTCCTATGGGGTTTCCCATGATATAAACCAAAGTGGAGGGTTTTTCATTATTTAATAAGTATAATTTCATAAATAATTATAATATTATCATTGTTTATGAGTAAGTGAGACATGTGCATAAATAAATGATATTAAACATTAATATTTAATTTTTTTTGGTTGATTCGTAAAGGAATTATTACATTATTCAAATAACCTCAAAAATATATTATTTTAAATTATAATCCATATATTTAGTCATAGACACAATTTATATAATTTAATATATACTTTCGATTAATTATGATGTTATAATACTCATCCTATATTTACCCCAAATTTAGATTTTACAAAGACATTAATGTATTTTAAAAAATATTGATAAAGAAAAAATTGGATAATTTCATGATAATTATACCAAAATATAATATTTACTTTATTCAAATAATTCGCTAAAATTTGGAATTTTCAGATTTAGGAAAATAATCATCATTTATTGATATTTGTTGTGTTTTTCTATCCAATATAGGTTTTGATCCCTAATAATGATTACATTTAAATTTATTAAATATATATTATAAATTATATTTTAAAAATTATTTATTTGTATTATAATATTAAAATATAAATAATTTAATAAATTATGAAATTCATAAAAAGGGATATCTTAATATAAATTTCATATTGCACAAAAATAATAATTCTTGTTTACCGTATCCAAATAAAAATAATTTATAAAGTAATATCAATATAAATTATTATCAACTATTGATATAATAAAAATAAAATATTAAAAAAATACATAGTATTAGGGTATGGATACATATATATCTATGATATCTCAAACAACCCCAAATGTATGGTTCATGATGATGAAATGTTCAGTGTGTGTGTTAGTGTATGTGGTTTTTTTCTAGTTATAATGATCTTGTATGTCTCCAATAAAATATTTATCTATTTATTTATTTTTTGGATCTCATGTTGTTCTCATTAATTAGAAAATAATAGTGATTCTATATACCTAGTATTCCCTGACAAAGGGGCTTCATATGGTTTGATCACGATGGTTTGGGTCATTTCTTCTTTTTTATATGTTATCATAATTTATCAAAAACCTATATCTATATAAATCCATGGATAATCGTTAAATGGATATTTTATCAAAAAAATTAGGCTTAATGATCATGAAAATACAATATTATATTGTAAAACTAAATATGTGTATGTTTTTCTATAACAATAACACGGGAATTTAATTAAATCACAAAAGTATTTTATCTAAAAAAGATCATTTCCACATAATATTTCCTCCCTCATAAATTTCACATAATTTTCATTCATTTCACACACTAAAATAGAGTATATAAATTATTTTACATCACCCCATGTGGTTATCATTTCTCTAAATCAAACTTGTTGTTTCTCTATAGCACATTGACCAGGTAAATTGTCTTATTTCATAGAATAATAGTTTCATTTTATAAGACAGGAGAGGGGAACAAGTAAAATTAATCTTAATATTATATTAATACAGATTTATTTTTGATTTGAAATGGATCTTAAGAGAGGTAATTATAAATAAAGATGAATTTGGGTTGAAATACAGTCATAAAATGTAAATAATACATGTTTTTAGAAAAGTTATTACATTTAATGAAATAATTTTTATTTTAAAATGTCAGTAATGTCAATTTTGACTATATAAATTAGTTAATCATTTATAAAAAAGATATAACAGGAAATACCTTCTAAATGATCACTAACTTTTTAATGTCTTATATTTCTTTTGGGGAAATTAATCATTTAAATTTATTTTTATTTTAATATATTTAATAGCATTTATTTTATATTTCAATTAATTAAACAATAATTGCATCATCTTTGTGAAATGAAGAAAAATTCCTTGATAAAGATAAATATTATAGTTTTAAATTGAATATTTATAGTCAACTATATCTTATAAATAACCGTATATAAAAAAATTATAGTTTTTAAAACCTAATTATGGCATCCTGGAATTTTATGTAAAAAATGCTATACTGTAATTAATGGCAACCATGTTGCTCAAAATTTTCATAAAACTGGCCCAATGTCGCTTTTGGTTGACCATATTTCATCAAATAAAATTAAAACATTTATTATGGTAATTTTACCATATTTATAGCATTATTTTTACTATTAATTACTCGCTTTATCCATAATAGTGGTAATAAAAATTACTAACGATAATATTCATATTGATGTAAAATAAATGGGTGTTATTTATGAAATTAGATTCTTCGTATACCAAATATCGAATCAGTATTTTTAAATTCAAAAAATATAATTAGATAAAAAAATTTATAAATTAATATCAATGATGCAATGTGAAAACACGATTTACAAGTGGAAACATTCAAATGTTTTAAAATTTTTATCCAAAGTCAATGTTAAATTGAATCTAATTACCTAATTTTTTTTAACTGATATAAAATTGATTTAATTATTCATCAAAACCAATCTAAAAAAATTAATTTATCATTATAAATTATTTGGATTAAAAAATATTTTTTATTTAAAATTTAGTATTTTCACTATTCATCGAATCATGAATCATTCAGAGAAAGAAAAAAATAATCCAAAAAAAATTAATATATTTTTATTTAAAAGAAGTTTTTTTTCTATATTACAGAATTAATAAAAGTGAAAAAACATTATTCAAACCAGTGTTCCATCAAATGGTTACAAAACTATTTTTGAAAAAAATATATTTTTAAAGAGTAAAATTGGATTTTTTCTTATGTCATGCCCTGAAACCAAATTGGATAATTTTTTAAAATTAAATTTAATGTATTGTATATAAATATTTCATTAATATAATCCAAAAAATTTTATTTGTTTATTTAATTTTTTTGAAAACATGCATTTGTGTATTTAAATACTTTTCCAAAAAACAATTCCTTTAATTATAAAATATGTATTTATTTTAATTTATAATTAATTGTTCACAAAATAATTAATTATATATACATGATTAAATCATATTTTCCTAATAAATTTAATAATGTTCATGACCTCAATTCTAATGGCTAGGTTATAATGGTAACATTTATATAATAATCTTTAGTTGTTCGTTTATGGTTGATGTGAGGTATCATGTACACTATCAAGAATAGTGTTTCCTTTACAAACTAGTAATGTTACATTATCTAAAATTTAATAAATTTTTTCCTACTAATATCAACATGGGATTAAAAAATAGGTATCTGTGTTTTCATAGTACATTTTATGAAATACCACATGAAAAAAAGGATAAATGAAACATCTAATTAATACAAAGAAAGGGATGTATGAAGGTCACATGAGATAACCCATATTGAAGTTCCATTTTGGAATACATGGAAATGTAAGAGAAATCTAACTATAATTTTCTTATATAGAGTGATAGAGAACATTGAAATGAGAAAAGAAATATTGAAAAAAACATTAATCTGTGATTTGTTAAAAGATAATTTATTTCATACTAAGAATGTTAAATAGTTGACATTTTTGTTCTAAGATAATTTTCATATAATTAAGGAAATGTTTTACTACATATAATATAAACATAATATAATATACTTACCTTAATACTAAAGTTTCATCCATTAATCAAATTATTAAAAAATTCATCCTTTTCACCAAATGTTGAGTTGTTGAGATTTATTTTTCACGACTAAAGAATTAGAATCAACTTCTTTGGATAAACAAAACCATAAAATTTTAACTCTTTATTCATCATATATTCATAAAATAAAAAATAATAGAAATGGTTAGGAAAAAATAAGCTAATTCACCAAAACAAATAATCCTTCATATTAGTAAAAACTATAATAATATCAAAAATTCAAAAGTACTACCCATTGTTCAGCATAGATCATTTCAAAAATAACTAATGTTAAAATTTCATGAAATAATATCAACTATTATTGGAACCCAAAATTTATAATTATTTGATCATGTAGTCTTCTAAATAACATCAAACACAATTAATGTAACATATTAAAAAAATTAATTAACTAAATAACACAATCTTAAAGATATGGTAAAATTTATATAGATAACATGTATCACTATAAGTACATAATTTAATCACATATTAATACAAATGACAATTCAAACATTATTCTCTACTATAAATTGGACCTATATGAATGGTTTCACCAAAACCTTTAGTATAAAGTCTCTATAATGAATATATACCAATAGTTTTAGAATCAACGAACCTATACCAACAGTTTTGAAAACTTTTGGTATCAGTATACATAATTTTTAGAGTATATTATGTCGAATAACATTAAATAAATAAAAAGATAAAATAATTACTAATATAAATATATAAATTTATGAAAGTATGCTCACAAAAGTCATGTTAGGTAAGTGGTTAGGTCATTAAATTATAAATATGAGGTGTTGGGATAAAAAAATCTATGATTTCTTTTAGAATTACCTATACCAACGGTTTTATGAAACCATTGGTATATGTTTTTTATATGACAAATACCAATAGTTTTCCCTGAACCAGTGGTATAGATATATCTGAATTCCCAACCCACCAATGTTCCTCCAAACAGTTTATATATGCTAAACCAATAGTTTTGATACTTATAACAATGGTTACAAACCATTTGTTTATATTATTTTTCTATTATAGATTCCTCATAATATTATGTATACCTTATTCTTATAAGATTTATAAAATATCCAACATCATTAAAAATTACATTAATCACTAAATCACCAAATCATTTTCGAATCCCAAAGTTATCTATAAAACATATTTTCCAAAATATCCTAAATAATTATAAATCAGATAGTTTAAATATAACAGAAAAATTTAATTTTAACTAGCACATCATGTGGACCAATGTTATGTGATGTTCCCCTATAACCATTCAGTTGTGGGTTAAATTCTCACAGGTTTGTCATATATAATCAGTTGTCACATGGTCAAAGTGTTGTCTTACTGAAAATATAATATTAACTAAATCCTTATAAAAATTCAATAAATGTGACATAAATCATAAAAATTAACCTCAATATTTTTTAACCTAAAAGGTAATTTCATTCAATAATTTTACATCAAAATATGTAATATCCCAAAATTACCCAAAAAATCTGTTATAATATAAACCCTAATGTGTTTATGTATCATTATATTAATTTTTATAAAAGAAATTATAATTATTCATCAACTAACATTTTCACATAAAAAAATTAAGGGTTGAATATGATATAGACAAAATGGTTTTTCCAAAGTACTCACATCATCAAAATATTATTAATAATTTTAAAAGTTAACCATATATATATATATATATCATAACCCTTTATTTCTTTTTATGTAGAAATTTTAATCATTCAAAATTATTCATAATCCTATAACCATGATTTTCAACATTATTCCTTGATAATCGTTCCTATAATAATAAATATAAATCATATCCTAAGATTTATTAATGAAAAAACATGAACTCTGATATAATATATTCCTTTTTTATGACATTTTTAGTTTCCTTCTCTATAATTATAATGGAACTAGTTATTCCCAAAAAAAATCTATATGGTACTTCTGATCCCACTCACGAACCTTCTTCATAAGTAATTTATTTTCATAATGGATATACTCTAGACAATAAAATCATTCATGGTATAACTCAAGAATGACATATTTCATGTTCATGGATTCAAATAAATGCTTCCTTTATCTTGGGAAGATTATTTACATATCTCCAACATTACCACATTTGAATCATATTCCATTCCCATTAATATATTTTACTAGGTGTTTCATTCAATATCCATGACACATATGTTATTTACTTTATTTACTGTTATTATCATTTTACTGGAAATTACACTTGGATTCATTTCTATAATATATGATGCATTAGAAAAATCACCAAGGGGAATGGGGTTAATCATTAAATCTAAGTGTTGGATTGTAATAAAAAATAGTTATCAATACAGATCCCATTTTATTTGGTTTCTTTTTCATTGAACCATCACAAATTCCTTCACATCAATTGTTACTATAGTTCTTTTTGGGAATACTGATTTACTAAAAACAATTTTTTAGGAAATAAAATCATTATATACAATGTTAAGAGAATGAAAAAAACTAAATTATCGTTATTCATGTTATATTAAATTTATTAAATTTATCTAAATTATATACTACCCTTCCATCCATTGTTTTATATATGACATGTAACATTCGATTAAATAACATAATATCCTTTAATATGATATAAAATATCCTCATATACCAATGATAAAGACCCAACATTAACCATTACATTGTATTGAGTTTTATTCTATAATATACTTTCTATCAAATTTATGATCATTTCAAGTTCATATTTTCATAGAATGTATTCATAATTTAAAAAAAAATCCTAAATTCATACAAAGCATACACTACTAAAATAATATCCATTTAATCTATAATATATATTTTTTAAAATAAAACATAATTTTTTTCATGAAAATAAGGTCATAACATTCAACTTAGATTTCCTATTTCTCTTACACATCCTTATACACTGTGTAAAACATTTTAAAATATAGGATGAGAAGAAAAATATTTGTAAGGCACATATAATAAAAAAATTATACTATTATTTTATTAATACTTGTAATCCCGTGAATAATTTTTTAAAATGTTATACTTCTCGGCCATAAAACATAAGCTCTTTAGATTACATAATAAAATAAAAAATTTCATGTAAATATAAAAACATAACAAAAATAATAAAAATAATTGTTGACATAATTTCTATATCACTATTATATTTACTTTAGATCTCACATATATATATGGATTTACCTCTGTGGTATCATTTGGAATACTCATTGTAGTAAAACCATTAATATCTTACGAGATACCCTATCAATTAACGTTGTACCTTTAAATTATAAAATAGATAGTTATAATTGACTCACCCCCCAATTATTTATTATAAAACAATATGAACTCATAAAAAATTCCCATTAATCATAAACTATTCATAACATATAAATCATTAATAAAATATTTATAATTTTCCCACAATGAAATCACATTTCATTTTTAGAAATCTGGATACTCATAAATGAAAATAAATATTCGAAAATATAATGGTAAAATTATATAGGAACAATAAAAAAATAAAAGTGACATGGAACATTGACATTTAATTCATATCATATATGTTAAAAATTTTTTGCTTTTTTGATTTTTCACAAATATCTAAAAGACTATCATTATAAGAGGGGTTTAATAGAATTTTCCTTAACTTGAGTCTGATCCATCACATACAATCATTATCTCATTGAAAAAATAGATTAATTATTTACTTTTTTAGAACCTTATTAATTTATTTTATTCCTTTCATATCACTTATTGTTAGGTTATAACAACTACATAAATATTTATGTTAATGTCAATAGTTTTGATGATATTCCATACATGAGTCCATAATGAATTTGGTATTACATAAATATTCAATGTTTTTATTATTCCATCATCTCATGAATAATATTAAGAACATAATAATATATTTTATAAATCAATTATAATTTTAATCCATAAATTAAATATAGATATTTAAAATTAACTCTTTTATAATCATTGAGATGGTCAGTCATACTTAAGCATGAGTATCATTTACATTTTACAATGGTCATAATGGAATTTAGATAGGTGATATTTTTCATTTATAGAAATATAACTATACCATTAATATCTTATTAAACATTTATATATACTTATATATATCATCCATGTGCTGTGGAGATGGAAAAATAATCAAATCGCTTTGTGAAGGTTATAGTTTAAACGTACACAGGATCGATGTAATAATTTTTTTAGGAATGGGAAGGTAAGAGTATAAATGATATGTTATAATTTAATAATAATAAATATTTCTTTAATACCATATATAAATATTAATTCAATCATTATAACCAATCTTAAAAGATGCTGAGGGAAAATGAAATATATCAGTTCTCAAGGTGGTGGACCTATGTACATATGAATGAAAAATTATTTTCCCATTTTAGGAACATGGAGATGAATTTAGTTGATGATATTTACATAAAACATTATTATTATATTGATAATACAACATTTATTAATTTTTCATTATTGAAGACGATTTGGAGGAAGTGTAAGAAGAAGAAAAAACTACTTGATTAAACCAACACACTTTCTTCAGAGTATATCCATTACACAACTCCTTCATATTACTAAGGGTTATGTTATATCAAAATTCTGATCTATAGAATTTGGTTATGAATTATATGAAATAATTTGGGATGATATTTTTTGAAACAAAATTGGTTTTTATGTATAAATAAAAGAGAAAAATTGATTCACTATTATATGCGAGGAGGGGGGAATTCTTGGAATTCTGAAAAATATTAGATTAATATAAATTTATTTTATATTAAAAATGGATTAGAAGTGATTTATTTTAAATATATTGTGATGATGGTTAATAATACATTCCTCCAATAAAAATTATACAAATTTAGTTAATTTTTTTAATTCTAATTTTTTTTCATTAACCCTTATTTAACACATTTAACTCAATCTGGGATAACATGTAATTTAATATTTGAAGGTCAATATAATTACTATGTGATTAAAATATATTAATAAATGAGTCCCTGATGATATTTTAATTCTCATCACAATAATTTTTCTGATTTTCATATTTTTAGAAATTTTATATCATTTAATAAAATATTATTTATTTTAATATATTATTAATGTCAATTTTCATAAAATTCATTATTTATTATATTAATATATATATATATATATATTTTATCAAATACTTATAATATATCCCTATCATGTAAATTTAAACTTAAAATTAATGCATGATGTTAATCATCTAAAATTATATTTATCTTAATATTTTTATTACATTTTATTTCATATTTCTATTAATTAAACAGGAAAAACATCATTATTATGATATTAAAAATAAATTTCTATAATGATGATAAATATTTTAATTTTTAAATTAATATTTATAGTCAACAATATATTCTAAATGTCTCTATATTAAGAATTTTTTAGTTATTCAAATATAGGTATGGAAGCTTAGAGTTTCTATAAAAAATATTATAAATGGCATAAAGTAATCAAAGAGGATTTAAAAAGTCATAAAATCCACCCAAAATTACATTTGGTACAAAATAACGCAAAAAATTAAATTATGAATAGTGTGAGTGTAATTATATAATATTTATAATTTTTTTACCTGTAATTACTTGATTTTCCCCAAACATTGGCAATAAAAAGTATTATAATTTCTATTCATATTGTCCAAAAATAAATGGGACATATTTTGTAAATTTGAAAATTATGATTCCAAATATGAAATTCATTTTTTATAGATTAAAACAAAAAATTATCTAATATTAATTTAAATGTAATCGCATTGTTTGAATGAGAAAATAAGTTATTAATGTGAAAAAATTGAATGAATTGAACTATTTTTATATCCCAATTCAATGTGAAATTGAATCCATTTACCTTAATATGAATAAATTATATAAAATTGATCTAATTCTACATAATAGAAATTCATAAATATAATTTACACTATAAATTATTTAAAAAATATGTTTTTTCAATGTAAAATTATGTATTTTTCCATATTCATCGACACAAGAAACATTTCAGAAAAAGAACAAAAAATAAACAATAGTATTTTCTAATATTAAAATTTTAGATAAGTCTTTTATTTTTTAAATATATATTATTGAAGGGTGATAGTCTATATTTAAAAAATGTTCACCATCACAAGGTGAGAAAACTATCTTTTTATAAAAACACATCTTTCATGCATAAAATTGGATTTTTTCTTCTGCCAGGTGTATAATACACAAATAATGATTGTCTCACATTATATTGAATTTATTATATATATATATATATATATCATTAAATGTTTGAAACACAACTTTTTTAATGAAAGGGTTCAAGAATCAAGAAGATCATAATAAAAAAAGCAACAAATCAATCATCCAATTACTCTAAATGGTAAAAAATTATTGAGAATCTATTATTTATGGAACCCACAATGTTGATCAGATTCCAATGGTGAACAATGTTAATCAGAATTTAGAACAAATATAGAATAATCATCATTGCTTGAATTTAATCAGAATATTAACAAGTAATGTTTATAGTTATGTTAGGAGAGAAATGAAGTACGAAATATTGTATAAAATGAGATAAATTAATGTGGAAAAATATATTTTAACTGTTGTACACGTGTTGGAAAGTAAGGAGTTGAGATATTATAGGACATGTAAACTTCTCAGCTTGTGTAATCTCGTTCCATGGTTGTCTCTGAGTAATTTGTTACATTATTGAATCTCATTCTGAATCATCAGGATTTCATGACTTGACTCATATCATGGTGTATAACTTGTATCCATGACATGAATCTTCTCATGACTGAAACATTAATCGTGAATTGGTATTTTAATAATACATGACATGTACGTAGGATTCACATCATGAAATCTTTTCAGGGATTTTAATTTCATCATGCCTTGCCTCATGAATTCTAACATAGTAATAATTATTCCTACAATCCATGTATTAGAGATTCACGACATGTAATGTTAACTTTTTTCCAGTTTCTATAGCTATTACATTGTTATCATAGAAACCTATTCTCTACAATAATCAACACATACCTAAATAATTATCACATAAAGCATGAACGATAACTATTTAAATCTATTGGAAATGTATATATAATTTCACTGTGTCAGATTCCCCCACACTTGAATAATTTCATTTCCTCAAGAAAAAATCATCTCAATATGGATTTTAAGAGAAATAATCATTAAAACAATTATTATTTTGAAAACCATGAAAATAATACTAAGTAGAAAAAAAGTTCATCCTCTATAGTCATTCCCATAATGAAAACTAGTTGTGCCAAATTGTTTACTTCATTATTGAGTTTCTTAATAATTTAATTATATTATTATAATAGTTACATAAATTTCATTCGCATTTTATAATTTACCTCATTATTAATTTCCTCCAATAACACATGGTAAAAATGAAACTGATGTGATTATCATTCCCTTAATACGTTTTCATTACCATATGCTTTCATTTCTTTTATGTTATCTACCTTATAATGAAGAATAAAATATTAATCATGTGGGAATAAATAATAAGGGATATAAAGACATTGGGGTTGAGGGACGGTGGCTAGAAAGTGAATATAACTCTCAAAATGATGGTAATCTCTAAAGATTAATGAATGATAAGTGGGAAATGTGCAGCAAAGTGGTTTTTTCAATATCAAACCATGTATACACTTCAATTGGATCGAAATATATCAATAAGGGTATCATGAAGGTATAAAAATTACATCATGTTTCATTCATTTTCATTTTTTTTAATTTCATGTTTAGAAAAGAATATAACATCCATACATTAACCACATATGATCCTTCAAGGGATTTTTCAGTCTGGAAATGTTGTTGTTTGACCATCCCTATATAGAACCCAAATAATTTTTATTTTTTATTTTTTATTTATCAAATGAACATGGTAGAAATAAAATAACAAAAAAATTCATGTATCATAAAAAATCATCCTTTTATGTACAAAAAATATTTATTCTCAAGCAAACAATCCTATGTTTTTCTATTGAAAAATCACTCACACTTCTTTAATTTAAAATTAGTCATCATACTAGGAATATGATAGGAATAGAAGATTGATTTTCAATAGATTCATCCTATGTATAGTATTCATGTAATCTATGGGCTAATCGATGGATAAAATATAGCTTGGATGTTAGATAAAAATTGTCTAAAAAAGATTGCCACAATCATATTAAAATTATTATTTATACAGTCACAACCTTGATATGTTCATTAAATCATGTTTTGATAGGTTTACATATACCAGGTGTCATCAAAAAATATTATCAAATATGAAGATAAAATTTTAGTCTCATAATGATCTTGGTAGTGGTAGTAGATAAGAAAAATGACCATCACTCATGGAATGAGATCATGTAATATGTCCAAAAAATGAATTTGTTAAATTGTGAATTTGAATTAAATTACTAAATTCATCAATAATTATAAAAATCTATATAGTAGTGAAGTAAATGTTTAATGAATTTCAACATAACATTATCTTTTATTTAAATTGGTTGAATGATTAATCAGGATTAAAACACGTTGTAGTGTAAAATTCACCAAGAGAAATTAAATGCTTGAAAACTCATAGTGTATCAACATTAAAGCTCAAGAAAGACTCCCATATAGATAAAATGAGATTATGTCTGTACTGTCATGAAATGTAACATAATAGTGAGGTGATTGATATATTTTCATAAATATTAACAAAAAATTTCAAATTTATTTATAGGTAATCAATATATCCCTGTAATGATTTTCATGACATTGAAATATAGAGTGAATCATGATTCTGAATTGGGCTGCCTACATATTGGTTTAGAAATAAATATCATATACTAGATAAAACATCATTCCATAATAATTAACAATTTGTAATATTAAATATGGTAAGGTTCACATAATTAATATCCATGAAATATGTTATATATACATGTAGATATGTGTGTATAATAGTGTTCAAAGCATCCTATGATTAAAAATTAGACCAAAATAAAAAATAATAATCCTATGTAAAAAGAATAATATAAAAAATTGAAAAATGGATTTCCTCCCATAAAGATATAAAAATGTCATCGTCCCCCAAATGGTTCAATAAGTGAATCGATCAAGTGTGGTCTTTAACTAATATTTCCAATGTTACCTATAATATGTAGTGGCCCTATCATCGAGCTCTCGTGAATTATTTATAGTATTAACCACCTCAAGACAGTACTATGAAATAATCTTGTGTGGATTTTAAATCATTTGTTCTTATTGTGAGAGTGATAGTTACTGAACACATATGTCTAATGATAGCTCCTAAAGCCAGCACTCGACTTCAGCCAAATGAATTTTTATCTATAGAACAAGGACATATGGAAATGGAACAAGCACATCGATGACCATAAAATAGGTATACAAGATATATGTGGCTACTACAACAATATAATGAAATGAAAAATTATCAATGAAGTAGAGATGAAAAATATTACCTCATTTAGATAATTTGTGTAATGATAAATAGTGATATGTAATATAAAATTTAAAAAATATGAGAACCTCGATGAGTATAACAACATTGGAGGGGGTTGAGGTATACTAAGGGAATCAATATCATCCATCTTTTTATCTAGTGTCTACACCGATATAAAATGTGGCTAAAAGTATACCACTTGTTAAATATAATCAATAGAGGAATTGGTAGGTAGACCAACTGACATAGGTGTTATCGTTTTTCTAGAAGTAATCTCAGTGGCTAGTGGTGGCAAGGTACTGATAATGAGGGTGGTCATGGATCTGGAAGTAGGATCAATGAATATAACCTCCATGGTTGGGGGTTCTACTGGTCCCTTTCCCCTCTAGCTCTGTTTCTCCTAAAACTCTTATTGATTAGAAGGATCTATCAGCCCAGATGGAAGGTTAAATGAGGTCGTGTCTTGGGATGGAATGGTGGATGATGAATGACTAGAAGGGAATGAACGGTGATAAGATTCAGTGGATGATGGTGTTGTAAGGGTGGTAACGTGTGAGAACTCTACGAAGGGGATTCCAAGGGGTAGGGTAACTAGATATAGATTCTCTAGCTTTAAAGGGTGCATATACAAGAGATATATTATGTAATATTTGGTGGATGGTGATGTGGGATGGGTGGTGCTGGAAAGGGAGAGAATATGAGTGGTGTTTGGGGTGGTAATTTAAGTGTTAGTATTAGGGTATGTGATAATGATTGTAGTGGCATGGTTGGTGGATTGAGATAATGTTGTAGGAGTACGTGTTTGGTCACCATCATGATCTCATGAACCATAATCAGATACGTAAAATTATCCTTATGTTAAAAGGTAAATATCATTTTCATTTTTCATTAGCTACAACATGTGCAGTAGAATGATGTCAGTAGAATCCATGGGTTTGAGAGATTATAGGGGATCATTTTCATCAAAAACACTGAGAGATAGACTAAATTGGTGATGATGGATCCACCCATCTGTACAACACATGACCATTTTCATGTTCTTGATAGTTTAAGGGGAAATGTTATGCCATGTTGAAATTAGGGATGCCCACGGAAGAATGAAGGATGAGGACATCCAGCAGGTTGATTCTACAGTAAGACTCTACATGAGAAAACTAGTAATTCATCAATTCATAATAATGAATTGAGGGTGTTGCACCTATTTTATGGTTTTATTATAAAATACAAGTATTTTTCTTGATGTCATCATCCTAAGAAATAATCCTCCAATGTATTTTTTGCATCTAACGTTCATGTCACATGTTGAAGAGTTGGGAATAATTTTCATTTGAGAAGTCTTCAGAATAAATGTTGATACCAATTTCAAACACTATGAAATATTGAATAGGTGGTCTTATACCTCATCAGAAATAGAGACTATCGATGCAGACATCTAAAGTGGTATTCATATCAAATAATATCTCTATTTAGGTATCTTCATGATCATTTATAATAGAATTGATGTGCATCCAGTCGAAGAGCTATTGGAAATCATGTATGATATAAAGGTATGTGAGGGTTGATAAATCCATAGTTTTTTTGTACTCATTTTAATTTCTATATGTGGTTCAGTGAAACATGGTGTTAGGGATGAAAAAATTATGCATGGGGTGTAGGTGGGAGAGTGCATCTTCCTGTGAACAACTAAAGGTAGTCTAAGAATTATTAATGATTGATGGTGATATAGAGTCTAGAGTAGAGGTGGAGTAGTAAGATGTAGGGGGTGATGGAGGTGTGAAACCCCTTAGGTGCTTGACCAGAGGTGGATGATCGTGCTCTAGTGTGGATTCGTTCGGTGGAGTGTGCATAGTCTCTATGATGGTTGTTGATGGTGGATCAGAATATAGAACAAGAATATGATTAGAGGGATGGGACTAAGAGGGTTTATTCTTATCTGATGGAGAAGGATGAGGGGGGACTGATGTGTGGGAGAGGTAGAAGGTGGGTTGGGGTTGGTTTTGAGTGATGGGATGGGGTATCGAGGTAGGGTGTTACTATTTACCATGAACCTAAGGCTAAACAATATAAATAATATATGTAATTAAATGATGTGTTTTTTGGTAAATGATGCTTCATCCATGAATTAATTAATTCTGGGAGGGTAACCATACACATAATAATTTGTTATAATATGTATAATTGGATATTTTTTACACTTTTTTATATCTTGATCCATTAGTAATCCAATGAAATTTAATGTGATGACCCAACCCTCGTGGGATGGTTTTTTTGAAGATCCTTAATATTTGAAAATTGAATTTTAATAGTGGTTAAAATCCTTTGTGAATTTTGATGGTCTCATATATGAATACATGTATGACTATGAATGGATATTAACATTAGGATTCTAACTTCCAATAGAGTAGTTTTAATTTGGTGATGAATAACATGAACATATTCCCTATTATAAAAATCCATTGTACAAATCACTGATCGTGAAATTTTATTCTTTTCTCCTGGTAAATATTTATATATTGATATGAATACTTCTGTATTCATTATATATCATCCAACTACAACATCCAAACATCATCAACATTTTGAAAACCATGATTCAACATTATTTATTTCCTTTTACAATTAGTTATCTAGTTTTCTAGGAATATTCAAAGGTTTTCTATACACTAATTAGAAGGGAATAGTGGTTATGGCTGTTTTGTATAAATTGTGGTATACAAGGATTTTAACACCTGAAATTTTTCAACCGTCATGTGGATTGGTGTATATGGAATTTTCCTGGATTTTTTTGACTTCCTTGTTTTACAATTCAGTTTTCCCTCCTGTTTTATGGTGGTATGAAGTGATTCTATAATATCAAACATTTAACATAAATAATATTCCATTAATATGTTTATTGGTAAAATGTGTTCCCCTATAACGACTGAGTAGTTTTGGAAATCTAAATCATGAAAATAAATTATTTGAAAAATCCAAGACCGGTTTTCCTATTTCATGAGTGTTATATTATTCATCTATCTATTTTGAGATGTAATCAATAAAAATAAGGATATTAAACATTCTAAGTGAATTAGGTAATGAGCCCATGAAATATAATCGCCACATTTGGTGGAGTATGACTTCAATGATGAGGTTTTTGGTTATTTAATTTTCCTTCCAAATAGTTCTTGTTTGTTGGCACCCATCCTGACATAGAAAATAATTTATTGAATCACGGTGAAGTGTGGGAAAAAAGAGTCGACATTGTAGGATTTCTGGTACTATGAATTTTGAACCAAGATGCCTTCAAGTTGGTGTTGTGTGACACATTACTAACACACATTGCGTATTTTCATCTAGGATGCAATATTTCATTTATCCATCAGTGTAGTGTATAAAAAGTAGTGGATTAGCCCAGGAGTAATGTAAAATCTAGATTAAATATCACCTCCATTGTAAGTAGGAGAGGTCTAGGTAAAGGTATCCTATTGTAAGATAGTTTCAAATGATGGAAAACCCTTGTCTTATAGTTGTGTTTATACTATAAATAGTTTCATTGTTTAAGTTATCCTTTATGTTTATTTTAGAATCATCTTTAATGACGGGAAATGGGAGTCTGGAAAGATTATCAATGACACCATTATCAATTCCTCTATTTTATTTGATAACAGTGTCAAATTATTAGAGAAATTCGATCCAGTGATTCAATATTTGTTTAGAATATTTTTTTCTCATTAAAATTTCTAGGGTAGCGTGATCAGTTTACAAAATTAATTTTGAAAAATGATGTAAGAGTGAAACATTTTAAATGAAATGATCACTTCTAGTATATATTTTTTGGTGGTTCTGTAGTTCACTTGAGCATCAGGCAAGGTATAGGTGGAATTGAATAGGGTACAAAAAGTGTGGCTGACCCACTATCCAAAAATATAACCCTCAATGAAGTATCATGCATCCCACAACAACTCAGAATATTTTTACATCTCTAGTGAAATGATAAAAGGATTTGACACTAGGACTTTCAATAAAATCTTAAATTCCTAGAAATAATCATTAATGAACTCAAAATGTGTATCTTCTACTAACTAGTTTCTCAAAGGGAGGGAAAATTCATCAAAATCATTCATGAATATCGTCGAATCCATCATGTCCTAAAAATAACAATATAATTTTAATTAATTATGGATCTGGTAAATCATTGATTTTTTAGGTTCAACCTCCATGCCTTTATATTATATTTCTTTTCCTACGAAAATTCATCCTTGAACCAAAATGTGGAATTTTTACATATTTAATAATGAAAACTTCTCATCAAAATGTTGAAGGACTAGTTCATGATTATCGATTCGTAAAATTAATGATCATCCATATACTAAAAAATCATCCATAAAATCATCCAATAATTCCTATGCCATATCATGGAAGATGTGTTCTATACACGTTTGAATGTTTTTCAGTGAATTTCACATAACTAATGACATGTGTCTGTATGAGAATGTATATAACTGACATGGGTATGTTGTTTTGGATAATTATCTAGGTCAACAAGAATTTTATTTTATCTTCAATATCCATACAGAAAAAATAGAATAAATATCCTATAAATACATCCATCATTAAATCCATGAATGGAAAGTGGTAATTATAATTAGTAGATGTTTTATTTCAGTTTCTATAGTACACAGATACTCACCATACAGTGATGGTGTGAGTGAAACTATATTCACTTCCATTATTCTAAAAAACATTGAGGAAGCTACCTTTGGAACTACATACAGTGGAAATACTAATTCTCTATAAAATATTTGAATATTTTATTCAAGAATATAGATATTACAATTATTCATTGTTAACTACATATTTTATTCATTGGGTGATTCTAATATGGTCTTAGAATTTGGGATTCAAATATTCATCTAATAATGTTTTATGTGTACATAATATAGGGCTAACCCATTATATTTCTACCACTCCTAATTATATTGAAATTTTTATTTTTGTTTATTACATTGGTAAACTTTTCCACCTATAGATGCATCAACTCTGAGTTAATGATGACTAGAAGTGATGATTTTTTCTCATGAAATGAATAATTTAGTGTCCCTAGGAGAGGTTTCATCTCCAGTATTGGTGGATGAATGACCAATGTTATGAAAAGAGGGATCATGCACCATGTGATAGGTTTTACACAGACAATTTCCTCTTAGTAATACTCCTTCATTTATGTATGATACAATTCATCACTATCATCATTGATGGAAATGTAGACTATCGTCTATCCTGTGAGAATGTTTTCAGACAAACCAGAATAATTATCATGTTATTATTAACTACTAAATAGTTTTATCACTACTTCTTCATCAACTATTATGAAAAATATCCTCCCTCTTATTTTCATCAATCAATTTAATTCCAATGTATATGAATGCATGGCCTATGAAAATCCTTTCATCTACTTCTTCTTCCATGTCCAAAATGAAAAAGTTTTATAGAAAATTTATTTTACTGATAATTTCTTGAACATCCTCAAGTTGTTGTTGAGGATACATAACTAATAAGACAGTCAATTTTAGTTTTACTCTACTCATCTTAAGATCATTGAGAATGAAATTTATAAATATACTAATTGGAATATGTTTAATCAAAGATCCTATATCACATCAGTCATTTCTGAGGTTTTATTCTCTTATAGTGTATGTAATTTAGAAACATCCATGATATCTCAAATTTACTGAAATTTTATTCTTAATAATATTACATAATACTTCATTTAAAGTCATGGCCCCATGTTTATCCTTTTTTTAAAGAATTTATATTAGAATTTTTTCAGTGGTATCCATTTTGGAAATTTCTCCAACAAATAAAATTTTGATGGGAAATATCATGAACATGACCAATTGTCTCTTAAATATCCCTTTCATCCTTCTTTATCTCACAATTTCATGAAATAGGAGAGGTGGTTTTTTGTATAGTGGTGAAATGTACATATACTCTTTTTATTTCTCTTGAAATATAAATTTTATAGCAGCTAGTGATTCTAGAGTTTCTGTTGATTGTTTTGATTTAAATATATAATTATGTCTTAATCAATGACTATTTTTGGTCTATTTGTTTCTTTATACCTTTTATCTCCTCCTCTATATATTTACTAATGTAATAAAACTTTTCCTCTCTTAAATACCACTACCATTACAACTTCTATAGGGTATGTCTTTGTATTACTAGGTATCTTACCAAGAAATATATCTGATAAGGTCATTGAGATTTGAACCATTTGATGTTTGAGATTTCTTAATTAATAAAATTAATTTTTTATAGTTCCTAGGTGATCATCCTATGTTCTTCCTTTTGAAAAAAATATTTGATAAAATTTTCCATATTTTATTTATTATTTGCATAAAATTTTAGTGGTCTTTGTGGAGCATGATGAAATTGTTTCTAGCCTCTATGATAGAATGGTTGTGGGGGAACATATTGTGGTGGCCTCAGAACATGATACATAGGTGTATGGATAAACATCCCTTTATTTTTTAGTGTTGATTCACCACTACTCTTCTGGTAGAACCCTTGATTATTTTTTTCCTTTATTGAGCTGTACACTATTGATAGTGTATTTGTGGTCGGTGGTATTGTTGGTTTTACATAATGTAGTTAACATAACCATAGTATTGGGTTTTTTTCATCAAATCATACCATTTAGTCTAGATATGTGTATTGAACACGAAAATATTTATAGGATTGAATCTTCATTACATGAGAATGGTTGATGAGGTGTTGTAGTAAGTTGCTGAATGTAGTACACCTTTCTAGTTAAGGCCTATACTTTTGTAGATATATCAAATTTTTCATTAACATTGTGGATTATAAAACAAGGATGTCCCTTATAGGATTTCTATAGACTAAAATAGTGTGAGACCTCATCTAGTAATGATCAAACTACATTAGTTGTTTTTAGTATTAGTCCCCCTTTAGTAGAGTCATCTACTACTGTATGCGTGGCTAGTTAGATACCATGATAATATGTTTGTATCGAGAGTGACACATAAAGTCCATGATTTGATAATTTCTGAGTAATTTATTTTAAACAATCCCAGGAATCCAAGGGAAAATCTTTATTTTTTTGAAAACTAGTTGAATGACATTTTGAATTTTCATTGACTATATAGGTAGAAAATATTTATTCAAGAAAATCATGGATAGATCACCAAATGTATTTACTTCCTAAGGATCATGAATTTTATAAAAATACCTAGCTCTATTACATAATGAGTATTGGAATACCATAAATACTATTATATCAAAATATAATTTCAGGTTTGAAATGGTATCACAGAATTCTAGGGTGTTGGAGATGTGTTCGTGGGGTTCCTATTTCTAATGTCTTGGGAACATACCCATGTTTTGGATCATACTAATTAGTCAATGTTTTATTTCAAAATTATGTTCCTAGATAAAAGGGTGAAAAATTATTTTTGTGGAATCATTTATTGGAAAAATTCCTTAGAACATATTGGTGTGATCCATTTTCATGTTTGGTTGATATCCATGATGTTACTGTGGGACATATTGCTTATTGGGAGGGATGATACATAAAATATTTTTTCCGCCATCATTAACAAAATGATGCAATGGAGAAAGGTAATTTTCTAATTTATGCATGAAGGTTATTTGTTCATGGGAATATAGGCTACTTGAAAGTGTCATGGGGTCTTGAATAATTAAGTAGTATAGAAGAAAAAGAGCTCATTTTCATCCAAATGAATAAATAATTAATGAAAGGATAAAGACTAATGTGATTTGAAATCTAGGTTTCATGCCAAAGGATCCTATTCCTATTCAATTTTTGAATCCCCAACAGCGACACCACAATTTGATGCACCAGAATGCTTCATTTAATTCTCATGGACATTGGTTAGATTAAAATTTCTTCTTATGAAAACTATACATTCTACAAAAAAAATTGTATAGTTATATTTTAGGGTCGATCCCACAAATAATGGATTGGTAGAGAAGGAACCACAAATTCAAAAATGTTGTGTTGGAGTCCACAAAATTTAGTTTTTTTTAATCTGATGATAGCTATTAACATTCGTTTATAATTCAGGAAGAATATATGGATGAGAAAAAATATAGGGGTCTAATTAAAATGGATAAACTTTATCCAAACATGGAATAATCCTAAGGCATAGGCTGTAAAATGGTGGAAAAAAAAACTAGTTTTTATGGTCAAACCAATGAGATCAATATCAGATGAAATGATCCCTTGGTTTGGATATATCTATCAAAATAGATACCCAAATAATAGGTTCTATAGATAAAATTGTCACAAGATAATGGTCATAGATTATTCTACTCCAATCAGGTGATGTTCTTTCATTTAAACATCCATTGTTTTGTTTTTCTAAATAAAAAATTGAATAAATATTATTCACGTAACCCAAGTACGAACATTAGGGTTACCATGTTACAATTTATAGATTCATTATGTTTATAACACCCCTACTCGTGACCCTTACCCTTACTAGTTTAGCCAGTTATAATGGTAATAATCGATATCATAGAAACAATTAATTAAATTGATTTCATGACAATGAAAAATGGATTTAACATTACAAGTTTTAGAATAAACTATATCATAATCTAAATAATAAATAAATCAATAAAGCACATACATTAAATGGAAACCATTTAAGAATGTATGTCACAAACAATATTGAATGGAATTTCCATTGTTAAATAGATGTCGAATGGTGAATGAAAATGAACGTAATGTATAATTCATGAAAAAAAATAACAGATTCATAGATTTCATCGAAAATGTATCAAAAAAATCTACAGTCAATTTGGGAGAGAAAATAAGGAATAAATACATAATATATTCAAATATATTCAAGAGTAAAAACAGTGATTCGATTCAGTATGCATGCATGAATGTAAATAGTTGAGATATTATATGAGGAATAAACATCTCACATAGTGTAATTTGGATCATTTTTCCTCTATGTATTTTTGATTTGTTTCCATTATTGGCCGGAATCATCTAGATTTAGATATTTTAATCATCTCAAAAGTTGTTACCATTCTTCATGAAATTATTTATCTCACCACTAGAACATTATGTGTAAAGTGGTATTTAACCATTAAATATGGTATATTTAAGATTCATGTTATGTTATATTGTAATAGATTGTAATTTCTTCACCCCATGCTTCAATACTGATGAAATGATATGAATAATTCCTTAACATCATGTAATAGAAATTCACGATATGTATTATTCACATTTTTCAAATTTCTATAGCTTTTAATTGGAGTAGGTGAAATATATTATCTACAAAACTCAACAAATTATATGTTAATTATAAAAAAAATAACAATTATTACATAATTCATATAAAAATGTATATATAATTTCATCTTATCATATATGAAACTCGTAACAAAATTAAGGGATGAATATGGAATGTATGTCACATATAAAAATGTGAGATGAGAGAAACCCTTACCCTAGTCTTCCTTTTAGTTGAACACACATTAAAAATCATATTATAGTGGTTTTAAATATGTATTTAACATTTAAAAGGACAATAATAATATTTTTAATATCATATCTAATTTTTAGGGCCTCTTGTTATTTATATAAAAAAATCAATGTTAATGTAATGTTTCTGGAAACAACCGATTGGGTTTTCTTATATATTTTGATTTATTATTTTTTGTAAGGATACTTATATAAATTTTTCATAATCTATAAAATGTAAATCATGATATTATTATCATTTATATTCATTATATATTATTTTAGAATAATACATAATATTTAGTGATGGGAAATTAAATACACAATTTATAGATATTGTAGGTCCCACATACACATGAATATTGTTTTAAAATTTCAAGTTTTATTGAATGAAAGAGAGGTAAATCATATATTTATATTATCATTCCAGAAATATTTTTAGGTCATATATGTCATATATATTATTTAAACCATAATTAAAACATTCAATGTAATTTAAGATTGAATCACAACACATCACAAGACGGCAGTCCACAACACACATGAACAAAGTTATCATATCGGCAAAAAATAAGAATAATTATGTTATGTTTAGTAAAATAATTAAATAATCACTTTAAAGTTATAAATTTTATAAATATACTATATAAAAATTATTTAAATCATTATGACAAACATTGAATGGTGATAATGGAAAAATGAAAGACATTGGTTCGTAAGGTAATATTATGTAGTACACGTGAATTCATATTCTGTAACCCATTTAATGGATGTGTGTGAGGTTTTAATTAGAAACATGAACATAAAAAAATATCATTTAATATAAGATAATGAAGAAATTATATAATAACAATATAAAATTAATATAAGGATTGGTAAAATAAAATAAAATAAAAACACTTTTAGATTTACTTTAAATATTTTTTAGGTATCCTTTTCAATATTAATTTAATCCCATGAATGGTTTCAGTTATACCAAACCTGAGGATTATATGAAAATGGGTGGGAAGATGGAAATTGTTAATGTCAATGTTTTTTTTGATTAAAATGGATTGAGAGTTGTGAATAATTTAGGAGAGTGAGTTCATTCTGTAGTGTAGGATGAGTGGAATTCCTATAAATAAATTGAAATATTCATTATTGGGAGGTCAATCTTACCCCATATGGATCATATATTGGTAATTAAGGGGGTTTTAAATTATATGGTATATAAAAACCTCAGAAAGACATAATAAAACATTTTCAATAAATTTACATACTTATCATCCTTGTTTCCGAATTTTTCAGATTTTGGTATTTCATATTGGAAATTAATAATTTAGAATATATGAAAACAAATTTGACTAAATATTATTCAAAAATTTACACAAAATGATTCAAAAAATTAAATCTAAATTTTTCATATTAATGTATTATTTTTATAAATATTATTTTTTAACACAAGCGCATGTTGCGCAACAAAACACTCTTTTAACCATAACTGTTCTAACTATGTATTTTAGTAATTAAGGGTTAGTATATTCCTTATGAAATTTTTTTTGTCTATTAATAAACTATACATTATATTTATTAATATTCCAAAATCACTTGAAGGTATATATGTTTTTTATTTTTTTTAAAATTAATTACTAAAATATCATTTATTATTAAATAACATTAATATCAATTATGACATTATTTATTTAATTTGAATTTAAAAATACAATGAAAATAATGTAATTCAAACCTATTATGTTTATAGATTTATATCAAGATATATTAATCCTAAATAATAATGGATCAAAATAATTCCTTCTATTTACTACACTTTTACTTTTTGAGTATTATTTATTTTATTTTATTTTTAACTATATAATCCATGTGTTGGAAATAATTAATATTTTATTGAAATTATGTTGTATATAAATAATAACAATAAATTATTAAAATAAAAATTGACAATTTATCTTCTAATATAATATTTTTGACTTTGTCACCAAAATTTGTGAAGAACAAGAACAAATAGAGAGCTTTAAGGGATTCCTCCCAAAGCTTGTTCGCGGAGAACTCACATCCCTACAGCTGTAGAAAAGCATCCCCTCCACAAAGGTTCCATGGATCAAGGAGGTGTGACTTTCCACGAGCCCCCTTTGACATTTGTGAACCCACCGCAGAGCAAGAAGGCAAGAGGCTCCTTGAGCCCCTTTGATGTTTACGAACCAGTCGCAGAGCAAGGAGGTGGGTGGCTCCCAAATCCCATATGATGTTTGCGAACCTGACGCAGAGTAAGGAGAAATGAGGCTTCATGATTACAAAAATAATGACACGTTTCCTCCAGCCCACCGAGCTCTGCTTCGTGACTCATCTTACCTATAATTACTTAGATCCCCATGACCCCAAAGGACAGATCCTATGACCATTCACCTTTATAGATCTCAAATCATGAATCAACTTCTTTTCTGTAAAACATGTGTTCTTCAAGGTACATTATCTTCGTGAAGTGCTTCTCCCTTGGTTTGAATTCATCCCCTCTTCATAAAGGAAATCCCTACACATAGCCCAAAGGCCTTCGCAATGGAAGGGGATCTTCAAGGGGACTCGGTTCATTACGGAGCACCTATGCTTCGCGAAGCACCCTCCATGCCCATGTGATGAACATGATTAGGTAGGGTCATTGTGCTTTGTGAAGCATGTTGCATCACATTACTATGCTTCGTAGGAAACCATTGCTTCACAAATAACTTCTCTGTGAACTCTTTTCCACTTTGCAATGCACTTTCCTTGTGCACCAATGCCCTATTTCTAGGCTAGGACACTTCACTTCACGAAGAATACCCCTTCATGAAGACCCTCCACTACATGGACCACCAGAGATTCATGAGGCTTCTACCTATGAACATCTTTGACCCGCAACTCCTTTACTCGTGCAACCCTCCATTTTTTCATGAAGTAATTTCAATATCCCATTGGTGGTACTTCTTGTAGCATTTATTCATCTCATGATTATTAGCATAGGCACGCTAATGGATATTTATTCTTCACATAGTCATGCTAATGTGGACCCATCAATGGATCATCCATAACACCCACTCGCCACGGCATTGCTGATGCCTTATCTTCCACAATGGCAGGTGGGTATTAGTTATGTAAGTACTAGGGGTGTGATGTGAACCCACCTTGTCCAACCTGTAGAATGTTAAACATCCAAGAACCATCATAATCATCAAATAATGCAAAATAGTGTCCTTACCACGTGTATTATACATGGGGTACCCTGTCTCGTATATTCACTATTCCCACTGGTCTCCACGGGAGTGAGATCATTCCTCTAATGGAATGAGATCCACTTTATCAGAGAAGCATTTATTTGTGGGGAAATGGAAACCACCGTGGTGTAATACACTTTCCTTTCTTATGGGAGGCAACATCCCTTCTCATCCTATCATCTTCATGGAAAATGAATAGAGATGGGTGGGATGGGCACCGAAGTTGTCTCCCATGGGATTGTCACCACCAGGCCTCCACCATAGAGTAAAACCCAATTTCTATCTCCTGGGGCTGCTAACCACATGTAATCCCATGTATCCTATTTGGGATTTGGACCACACATAAAACACTATTTCTATATTTTTCCACTTTCCACGTGTGTGACCCAGTCCACTACCATGGACACACCTTTCGTGACGTGATTGTCATGCCATTACTGCCTCTTATTTCTCACATCGTTCCTGATTCATACGGGCTATGATCCATTATTGAACATGAAACCCTCTCTAGGTAACCTAGATTACATGACCCAAACCATTCTAAACTACTTAGACTTTTATCCTTTCCAATGGAAGGTACGTAGGAAGCCGCTTCGAGGATCAATCCCAATAACCACTGGTCTCGAACATCTTCATGTTAGTTCCCACCAATTCTGAACTATGTGTACTTTGATCCTTGCTAAGGAAAGGTATGTAGGATGCCTCCTAGAGGTTCTAGCCCACCATATATTGGTTCAAAACACATTCATGTCAGTTCACCAACCCCTTCTGATCTACGTGGACCTCGATCTCTACCATGGAAAGGTATGAAGGAAGCCTCCTAGAGGATCAAGACAACCATCCATTGGTTACAACCACCCTTCATGTCGGTTCCCAGTCCTTCTAAACTACGTCTTATTTCATCCTTGCAATGTCAAGGTACGTAGGAAGCCTCCCTGTGGTTCAATCACACCATCCATTGGTTTCTACCCCCTTCACATCGGTTCCCAGTTTTTCTGAAATGCATGGTCTTTGATACATTCCAAGGAAAGGTACGTAAGAAGCCACTCTAAAGTTCAATCCCACATTCCCTTAGTTCTGACCCCCCTTCACAAAAGTTCACACCCCTTATAACTACATGAAAATTGATCATTTCCATGGAACCATACGTAGGATGCCTCCCTAAGGTTCAATCCCACTATCAATTTGTTTTGATCCCCCTTCATGTCAGTTCCCACTCCTTCTGAACTGTGTGGTCTTTGATCCTTGCCAAGGCAATGTACATAGGAAGCCTCCCTAAGTTTCAAGCCCACTATCCATTAGTTCTGAATGCCACACATCAGTTCCCACTACTTTTGAACTATGTGGACATTGATCACTGCCAAGGAAAGGTATGTAGGAGGCCTCCTTAAGGTTCAAACCTAACACCCATTGGTCCTGGCCATTTCATGCCGGTTCACCCCTATCCTTCATGACGTTAAACTATAAGCCCCCTTTTTCCTCAAATGACACTTAAATATTCCCTATTCAGCAGTAAACCAGTATCAATCTCATTTATCAATTATCTATTTCCACCCCCATCCAGTGATAAGTTGTTGTGCCCTCATCCAACGATAATTCGTTGTAAACCCAAACCCAGCGGTTAGCCGATGTCGTACTTTCTGTTGGGAGCCATACTGTCGGTTCTTCCTAGGGACATAAGACCAACCTAGGGAATCTAACCATGCGTAATCCCCATTATTTGATCGGTTCATTGTCCTATACACACACCCCGATCCAGTACCCCATCCCAAACTATGCGGACATTGATTCCATTCCACATGGAAATGTAGGATGTCTCTTCGAGGCTTAAGTAGATCATCATTATTTCCCTCGAGTCGACTACATATTCATCTCCATCCACTTTACATTACCATGCATTATCCGTCTAGATTCTTACCTGTGTGTCCACTTCCCATTGGGATCAAGCCACCTCATTCTCCATTCCGTTTAACAACAATAGGGTAACAAACCATGCATTATCCTCAATATCAGTGTGTCCTTGAAGGGTCACATCCATCTGATCCACTCTAGTCAAGGTTTAGATTAGTCTAATCTCTCTCCGATATATGTTAAAACTGTGTCATACCCTATGTGATACATAGTAAACTAAGGAAAATCTCAGAGACATGATTATGGCATATAATTCCAAGAATTCAACGTGGCATGCCTCGAGCTTCCATTCCCTCGATAAACCCTATAATAATGGTAATAAACCTAGAGGCACTAGTGTTCCAGCGTCCAGACATGCCAGTGATGTCCAACATAACTACTCCCCCGACTGAAGGTTGCTGCCCTGACCATACCCCTAGGAATGTACCAACAGAAAAGTGTAATTAACAGGTGTCCATGAAGATGTATCACTAGGAAGAGTTCATGATCAATGACTTAATACATAACGGAGATAGAGACTAGGTGGCGAGTTCTAAGGAGGAACCCTTGAAGGAGTAGTCGACTTACCATCATCATGTTTTGATAATGGATAAAATGTCCCTATATAAGAAATAGATTCCACATGCCATTGGAATGCAAGAATGCAGGGAAACAGTCAGTGGGCCCTTGTCATCCTCAAAAAGATGGATGTGCATGCCCCACTAAAAGAATCAGAAACATAAATGGTGAACATGACGTGAATTTCACCTCCTCAATGTGGATATTAGTATAATTTGATACATTAGTGGATTAGAGTGTCACTAGACCCAATTATCCTCCACTGGGTCTCGTCATGTAAATAGCGGGCCTAGTGTGGAACTCACCATAAGTTGGGGTAGTCAAAACGTTGGGAATCTCAGTCTGTGATGTTATTAGCGTGAACCCCTATTACCATCCCTGGAAGATAGAATGGATTTGGGGAACTATACATGCATTTATTTGTTTCCGCACTAATGAATTAATCTCCCTGTTATCTAGGAACAAAACTGATGCACCTGGAACTAGATCACCATCAGCCCATGGATGTAGGGGAAGGGGTAACGACAATGTGGAAATATTTTGTGGCTCCACAGCTTATGCATCATCTTCTATATCCATATCGGTTGGGCTCCCACACCCCATTTCCATTTTTGAATTCATACTACGTAGGGTGATAAGTGACATATTAGGCTGATTCCTGGAGGAGGGGATTATCCTTACTCGGGATATGGCGCACCATGATTTTAAGGCATCTACACCTCATCACCACCAATAAACCCAAGGTCTGCATAGGGAGCCACTACTGCCAACACCAACATATAATCATTTAGGGAGCCTCTCCCATGAACCACTCGACAACTCCCTCTCCTACACCGATGAGCTTGGGGATGTCTTGGCTAGCCCGGATAGGATCATGTTCTAGGGGCCCCCAAGATGGGCCCCCTCTAGGCCGTGTCAGCGCCACCACATAGTCCCATGGGCTCAAGAGCATGTAAGCTATGTGCCGGCATCACTAAGCCCAGTTCAGCAGACTCGACGAAAGTGTCGGGCACTGTCCAAGGACGACGACTGCCAAGGGGACTCAACGTCAGCAACTACTATGGATTGGGCCATCATCGATGTGTATCATGAGCCACCCATGAACATTTTGAAAGGGCACAAATATACTCGGCCTAGATCAAGGCCCCAACAACCTCACAGGTTGGTTTTGTCAACTCTCTAGGCCGCCAGCGCAAGTAGTGTCCTCCACGGACTAACCGACGACAATGACACCCAGTATAGAGGTCATCCTCATACTGCCACCACTGAGAACACGACTCCAATATATTTCCAAGCTCGATATGGATTTCTGCACCATGCCACCCTTAATATGAATAATTTTTCTCCCCACGACTGTGAATCTCAATGAGAAGCCTCTCCCATGGTCATTACGTCAGGTATGATGTCATTCATCCTGCCATAGACCGTCGATGTGGGAATGCTTCTCATTTGATTAATCTCTAAGGTGGGGGACCTCCCCATCTCATTGCAGCAGCTCGTGAAGGACCACCACACCTCATCAATTAGAGGATTAATGGTCATCATCACATCACCAACACATAGCATGGAAGTACTACCCATGTTCACCAAGACCAGTATGAGGACCCTCCTTATGCTGAATGCTGCTTGGGGAAACAAGCATGGTGGTCCAACCCATGATGTTATTAGCTCTAGAAGAGGTCCTACCCACTCCAGTACTTCCCATGGTGGGACTCCACATGTTCCCTATGATATATATCCTGGTGATCCTCGCACCCCAGCTCACTCAGGAGAAACTACTCTCTGCCCCTACACAAATACGACTGATGGTCCTTCTCATGCCATAAATCTACCCTTTCCTGAAGAACAATCCTTGGGAAAGATGGAAGATTGTTGCCACCATAAAAAGAATTCTATGAAGATAAAAACCGAGATTAAAATAGTCTACTACCAAGATTTTGAGGCAGAATACGACTCAGTGATGAAACCCCCACTAATATTCTCTATGTCAAGGGACGGGGCAGGAACAAGGTGCATCAGCCTCATGCTTTCATAATGTGAGGTCCATCAGATTCCCACCTCCCTCTATAGGTTTATCTTGGAGGAAAAAATGTGGCAACTCCATAGGTTATGGTTGTGCATATAATTCACTAACCCTAGAATCCCAGTGTCGGTACATTATTTTAATACATTAGCATGATTACAAGGAATATATTCATGAAAGACTGATCAGTTTAGTAGTCTTAGAAAATAGATTATATATATGAATGTAACATTAAACATTTAAAATAAAACACAACATAAATGATCTTTTGGGAATTCCATTAATCTCATAGCTTAACCCGTCTTATCAATGATAATACATTTCTTGGAATCCTGAGAATATAAAACATAATAAATTGGAAAGCTCAAACACTCAGTAAGGATAACAATATAGCAGAAAAATTAACAAATAACCATAAAACTTTATATAAATTTATAAAACTAAATCAAAAGTCTTTTAAACATAAACATCAGCATAATATGGAAAAGATAATTCAAATAATTCCAATTACCAATTCACGTAGATATTATACTAGTCTAATAATCACATGTAATATCAATAGATAATTTCAAAATTATGGAATGCATAATGCAAAACTTCATAATAACATAGTCAAGGCCTTGTTCCAAGACTACAAATAAGAATTATTCAAGGCCTTATGCCAAGACACTAGTTTGTCTCATGAGACCTAAAGATGCATTGAGGAGCTTTAGTGGGCTCTACTCGTAACTTACTACATCGAATGCATTCATCATATGAAAAGGTTTAAACATAACAAAAAAAAATTTGTATTAAAACAAGAATACAAAATGTCAATACATTATCAATAAACCATAAATGGTATAAAAATAACATATCCACAGTCAAACATATCAGTAAACCATCAATACAATATGGAATATTGGTATCATAATAAATAAACTTCAAAAATGTTTAAAATCCATAAAATTATTTTTACATGGATGATAATGATTTGTAAAAATCTATGAGAAAAATATCCATTTTTCATGAAAACATTTATAAGACACTAAATTTAGAAAGGATCCAATTTAATGGAATTTATGAATAACAGTGTCCCATACCAATTTGAATCTTATTAATGAAATTAACATTTTAAAAACATTCATGTCCATATAAATAAATCCTTAAAACCACATAAAAAACATGGACATTAATAAGAAATGATTATAAGAATAAATCATTAAAACATTTTGAATGATGTTTTAGTAAACGAGACCTTTAAAAATAATCCCTTAGAAAAATCTTTTATTAAATATGGTCATTAAAAATAAATATGTTCAAGTAGATACTTGTGTAAAAACAACCTCAGAAAATAAAGAGATTTTGAAATTAACCCTTAACTTGAAATTTCCTTTGGTCGAGGGTACGTTTAACCTATAGTATAATGACCATAGTAAGTTATTAGATTATAACAGAACCATATTCATATTTATTATATCATACATGATTTATTTATGAATTTATACTACCTATTTAATAATTATTTCAATGATAAATTAACATTTCGGGTAATAATCTATTTCTTTATCGTACATGTTTTAACATGTTATTCTTGATCGTATCATTTATATCATGATTAATATAATTCTAGAATATAATCATTGATTTATATATCATATATATGTATATAATATAAATATTTATAGTAGATATATATATACAATGGAAGGCACCATTTATGGAGATGGTAGGTTGTATGTACGCATAAACGTTGTTTCCGTTTTCATATCGTATTGAATGGATGTAAGTGAATAAGATATATGTAGGTACATACATACATATATATATAGTATCATTATTATTCCATATATTACATACTTATTAATAATATATATTTTATAATCATTGTTTAATTGTGATCGTGGGAATAAATCCCATCACGTCGTGGAGATGTTAATCTGTACGTACACATAGGCGACAATATCATTATATTGATGCTGAAATGCTATGTAATATGATTGGAATATAATATATAATGAATCATTAAAATATTATATTTATTATTTAAATTATATATGTTCATTATTATACCCACCCAAATAATGATGTGTTTTAATAACAAACTACACCACGACGTGGAGACGGTAAGCCGTATGTACGCATGTATAGTGACATTGTCATTCATGTGATGGATATAATAATGAACATGTTTATACAATTTTTATTTTAAAATATAATTATATAGAATATCCTATAGTTATTGTTTTATAAATGAAACAACAAAGAAAGGGGACGTGGAAGAAGAGAAAAGAACTTGAAAGAGGTGATGAAATATTTACCTCTTCTTCAGGTTCTACCATTTGATTTGATCAAAAGGGGTCCTTAGGTTATCATTCCAAAAAAAAGAAGTCCTCTAGGATGAAGGGAATAATTTTTTGAGGATATGTGTTTAGGTTTTTATAGAGACAAATTTCTATGGAGGTGAGAAATTAAGACAATGGGAATTACCCTTTTATAAGAGAGGTGATGGTCACAGTAGGAAAAGCTTGAAATATTATTTTCTAATAAAATAAATTTTTGTTTGTAATGGAACAAAAATTATTTATTTATAGGATATTGTAGGTGTTGGTGAATAACCTCTAAAACAATATGTTTTAGACAAGTTTAGGTTATCATTTTGACCTTATCATTTAGATTTAACTCTTTGTTAAATAGTTTAAGTTTTACTGTGTCTTCTTGTATTCTTACACTATATGATTAATAAACATACTATAACCTTCCAATAAGACATAAAGTGGATAATTAATGCAATATATAATATTATTAAAGTCCTTTGGACAAATATTCAGTTTTTAGGAATGTTATATCGACCAATAATAATGTATTTTATTCTAAAAAAAATCATTTTTAAAAATATATGGTATTTTGTCTTTGTGAAAGTCATAAAAGCCATATCACTTCGAAAACAATTTATTTAATCAACTCGTACATGACATTTTAACGAATAAAATTAGTTTTATTCATCAAATGTCTCAATTTACATTCATTTTGATATTTATAATTTCAATTATATTAATATTTCATTAATTAGGTAATTAATGCATCATCATTGTTTCATAATTAAATTAAATTATATAATTTATAAAATTTATACATAAAATAACATTATGTAGGAAATTTTTTTATCTTTATAAAAAAATTTATAGTTTAATTTATATTGTGTTAAACCTTATATAAAAAATGGGTTAGTTATTAAACATTGAATTTAACACTTTTACCTCTTCCTTAAATAAAATAATAATAAATGTCATAATTTAATTCATGTGCACCAAAGAGAATAATATTTTATTTAAAATTATGTTTTATTTCTAATTACACTTATCAAATAGAATTATTATATGTGTTAGGGTAATTATAATATAACGTTTACCCTTAATTTCCCTATTTAATTTTAACTACAGAAAATAAAAGTCAAAAGTTACCATTCACCAAAAAATATTTGAATCTTATTGAAGCACATTTGACTTAATAATTTCAACCATGTCACTTTTATTTTTGAAATTCAACTCAGAGAATTGGTAAAGTTATGTTTTATGCAAATTTGGAAATGCTCCTAGAAGGTGGGAAAAAACATTAAAAATTTCAATAAAATTTTATACATCTAATTTTTTTATAAAATGACTCCAATGAATTATATTTAATGAATATTAATATTATATTTCTATTTTGACATAATAAATTAAATAAAAGGATAATTATTTAAATAAAATGTCGGTTTTAAATAATAACACATTTTTTACTATTCATTAAAAATTGAATGTTTTTACAAAAATTCCAAAAATTTACCCAAATATAATTTTTATATTCTGAATTCAAAATTGAATTCCATTTCACATAACTGAATACTTAAAATATTATTTTATTAATTTAATATTAATTCCCATTATCAAAACAATATAACTTGTTTTAAAAAAAGTAAAATCTTTCAAAAGATTGACATGTGCTTATATCAAATTTAAATGTCAAATTACTTATAGTGAACTACATTTTATTAAATAATAATAATCTAATATAATTATACTTAAAAACTTTTCAAATTCATAATTTATCACTACAAATTATTTTTCTTAAAAAGTTGTTTTCAATTAAAACATAGTATTTATCACTATTCATCAAAATATGAAAGTTATCAAAAAGTACACAAAATTTTTCCAAACTAAAAATTTATGTCTTGCTTCTAAAGAAGAATTTAATATCACTAAATTTAATATATAAAAGTATCAAATATTGGTTTTAAAAAGTGTTCACCATTAAAAGAAGGTAAAATTTCATTTTTTGAAAAATACTTCTTTTATCTAAAAAAATGAATTTGTTCTAATATTATGTGTAAGAAACACATAATATTGATGTTAAAATTATATTTAATATATAATATTAAAAATGAAGTTAATACTATACATAAATTCTTTTTGAACGGCTAGTTTGGTAAGTTGTGGTGCACTCAATCTCGGTGTCGTGTGTAGCGAAAGCTATTCAATTTATTTAATGAAATAACGTACTGTGAAATTCTGGGGAGTTACATTCTCCCCACCTTCAATAAATTTTGTCCTCACAATTTGAAATTGTTCTTCAGAAATAAAATATTAAAAATAGAAATATACTTTTGTGGAAAATCCAAATTTGAAATTGTTTCAACGAAATTTCGTCTTAATAAGTGGGAAAGATAATAGAAAAAGTAACCACCAAAATAATGATAACGATTAGGAAATATTTTGTTTAGATTAGAGACACATAATTGGGGGGGAAACATAAATATTTTTTTGTAGTGATGAGGTCATAAATTACCAACAATTGTTCAGCTAAAGGCCTCAAAGCCATCGATCTATGATGATTTAAAATATAATCAGTTCAAAAAAACATAATGTATTAAGATAACACACTTTTGGTATTAAGATCTCTTCACTAAAGAATAATAATTTATTTAATTATAGAATAAGAAAAAAAATATATACTAGACAATTATAGTTTTATCCTTAAACTAATTCCTACCACAAACTCATCTTTCACTCCAAAAGATAATAAAATTCAAAAATATTATGTTAATTATAATCATATAGGGTTCCAAAAATAATTAATTTATAATTCATTTTACAGAATATTTAAAAAAACTACAATATACAAACTAGGACATCACATATTCCAGTGGTAGGTGATGAACCTTTGCCACCCTTAAGTTGCGGTTTCATGTCTTACGGCCTTGCCGGACGTGATAGGTTGCCGTCGAACCTCTAGGTTGTCCTTTTTATGAAAATCCAAAAATAATCTCATGAAATGATTTAACCGTAACAATATCATCCAAGGTCAAACTTAATATATTCCAACCTTTATAATTATTCCAAATACTTATGTCCAAACTCACAGTCCACAATTTATAAGGAAGGTAAACAAAATGAAGATTTCTTTTTTTCCACGTAACATCATATGAATAGTGTCATCGTGTATTTTTTAAAAACATGGTATCACACTGAATTATAATAAAACCTTATTGACTACATTCGTGCTACCTTATTATATATTGAAGTCTAGATTTATTACATATATCCATAAAATTTGAATATTTAAACAATGATGGAATAAACAAATAATTAGTCATTTTCAAGGTATTCAAGAGTATCCAATATAATTTATCCAAATCAACCATCTCTTATTCCAAAATCACTACCTCAGTATCATGACCATATTATGGTTTTCCTTTCTATTAACCATGTATTTTACCAAATTTTTAACTTGAAACTATGTCACTTTACTTGGTACCATACAATCACAAATCCTTAATGAAATAGTACTGCATTACAATCCTTATTTATTCCCTTGATTTTTATATCCAGTACCACATTGATACAACACTAAATTGAGATAATTTTATAATAACAACATAATAACAGTAGTCATTCCACTTCATCTGCGGTAGTATCATAACATTATTATTATCTAATAGCATCATTTTGGGCATACTCTGATTATTTAGTCATTGATTCGCATAATGTCCTAACTCCTTGAAGATGAAGCATTGTACATTTGAAACCTTTTTCATACCCTTGAAATCACATACTTGGTGCCATTTTTCTCCACAATCATAAAAAACTCCCACTCCCTTCATGAATTTACCAAGTAGATTCTTTCAACAGTTATCACATATGGGAAAATCCTTCTTTCCCTTATTCCTGTTATCAACCATTCTCTATATCATCCTTTTCTTTTGTTGCTTCCCTTCAAAGCCATAAGACTCAGATATTTTTTTTTATATATTATTAACACATGATAAAAAAATTTTATATGATGAGAATAAGTGGGAGAATAATTCCCTTTTAAATGTTGGTTTAATAACATGAAATATATGATCCTTCTTAATCATTGGATCATACGAATTGCTGGAGTTCTCATTCCTTTACTAGGATCCATTTCAATAAAATGGAATACAATAGGTTAGTTTATGAATCACAATGAATAATTCCAAACTTGTAAAATACCTAACATAAATTGAACAGTTTATGGATATAATCCATAATAATAAAAATGTTTTCTTTGAGGAGCTATATAATCATAAATCCATCATAATGGTTTTTAATGAAAATGTGAATTATATTAGTCATGTCCCCTGGGAGTGTCATAACGAAGAGTGTAACAAGGCACGTTGTCATGTACTAGGATAACCCATGTCAAGAATATAACTATGTGTCGTAGATTTCAGTACTAGGTACAACAATTCCAAAGGTGACTCTATACTAATCCTCAACGTCTATCTTAGGGTAATATTCTCTAATCAAAGTTTATCTAAATCTATTTCCAAGGTTACTGTTAAACATTCTATGATACGAAATGAAACGCCATGACCCTATAAGCATAGATTCAATGCATTATTTTAAGAAATTGGCATGATTACAAATAATAATATTCCGAAATTCTGATCAGTTTAGTAGTCTTGGAAAATAGATTACATATAGTATTGTTACATTACAAATTAGAAAACAAAACACAACATAAATGACCTTTTGAGAATACCATTAATCCCCTAGAATAACCCTTCTTATCAATCATAACACACTTCTTGGAATCCCTAGAAAATAAATCATAAGAAAGGGGTGAGCTCAAACGCTCAGTAAGGATAACAATATAGTGGAAACATTCACAAATAAGCATAAACATTTAAGGCAATGTATAAAACTAAAACAAGTAACTTTTAAACATAATATTCAGTATAATATGGATATGATAAAACCAAAAATTCCATTTACTTATTCACGTGGATATTCTATTAGTCAAATAATTACATGAAATATCAATAGCTAATTTCATAATGATGGAATGCATAATGCCAGAATTCATAACCACATAGTCAAGGCCTTGTGACAATTATACAAATAATATTTTTTCAAGGCATTGTTCCAAGACACTAGATTGTCTAATGAGACCTACTGATTCATCACGGAGCTATAGCGGGCTCCACCCATCACTTACTAAGTCCAATGCATTACTCATATGAAATTTTTTAAAAATAACATAAACATTCGTATTAAAACTAGCATATTAATTTCAATGCTTTATCCATGAACAATGAATGGTATAAAAATAACACATCAATATCCAAACATATCTGAAAACCGTAAATACAATATGGACGATTTGTGTCCTAATAAATTAACTTCAAACAAGTTTAAAATCCATCAAAGGATGATGACATGAATCAATATTATTTTTAAAACTCTTTGAGAGAAAAATCACTTTTTTCATGAAAATTTTTAAAAGTAATCAAATTTTGAAAGGAAGGAATTTAAATAAATTTTTGAATAAAAGATTACCATACCAATTTGAAACATTCAAAAGGAATTAAAACTTTAAAAACATTCATGTCCCTATAAAAAATCCATAAAAACATTTTAAAAACATGGACATTAATAAATAATGTTTACAAGAATAAATCATTAAATCATTTAACATAATGTTTCAGTAAAAGAGTCCCTCAAAATTATTCCCTTTTAAAACTATTTTATGAAAAAAATTCATGGATTATAAATTGGTCCCACAAGATACTTACATAAAATCATCCTCGGATAATAAAGAGATTGTGAAATTAACCCTCACCTTGCACTTTTTTTTGGTCAAGGGTACGTTTAACCTCATATATAATGACCATACATTGTTATTAAATTATACCAGAACCATTTTCATATTTATTATATCATAATTTATTCATTTATGTCTTTATAATACCAATTTAATAATGATTACCATGTTAAATTCACATTTTAGGTAATAATTGCTTTCTTTATCGTGTGTGTTTTAAATTGTTATTCTTGATCATATCATTTAGATAATTATTTAAATACATACATAATATATAAAAGCATTTATATATCATATATTATTTGAATATAAATATTTATAATTGATAGATATATGAAATGGAAGACACCGTTTAGGGAGATGGTAGGTCGTACGTATACACAAACGATGTTTCCATTTTCAAATCGTATTTAATGGGAGTAAGTGAATAAGACATATGTAAGTACATATATACATATATATATATATATATGCAGTAGAATTATAATTTCATATATTACATACTTATTAATAATATATATTTTTATAATCATCGTTGAATGGTGAACATGGTAATGAATCTGATCGCGTCGTGGAGATGGAAATCTGTACGTACGCACGAGCGATAATATCATTATATTGACGTTGAAATCGTTTGTAATTTGATGGTTTATCATATATAAAAAATATTAAAAATGTTATATTTAATATTTAAAATAGTTATATTCATTATTATACCAATCCAATGAATGATGTGTTTGAATAACAAAATATACCATGATGTGGAAATGGTAAGTCATACATATGCACATATGGTGATTTTGTCATTAATGTGATGGATAGAATAATAAATATGGTTGTACAATTTGTATAATGACATAACAATATATATAATAGAATAGAGTTTTTATTTTAGAATGGATTAAAAAAATATAGAGGATGTTGAAGAAGAAAAGAACATGAAATAGGTGATGAAATATTAACTTCTTCTTCGGGTTCATTCTTTTGATTTTATCAAAATGGCTCCAAAGGATGGCTAAATGACCAAATTAAGGCCTCTAAGATTATGGGAGGGATGTTTTGAGGATATGGGGGTAGGGTTTGGCCGATCCAAATGGCTTTGGTTTGGTTAAATTAAGATAAGGGTACGTACGCTTTTATAGGAGAGGTGAGGGTCACATTTGGAAAAGCATGAAATATTATTTTATAACCAAATAATTTTCAGTTTATAAGGCTGAAAAAAAATTTTATTTAGAGGATAAGGTGGTTATTTCTATAAAACCTCTAATCCAATAGGTTTTATACAAGTTTATGTTATCATTTTAACATTATATTTTAGATTTAACTCTTAGTTAAATAGTTTAACATTTACCGTGTCAATTTTTTTATTTTTGATCTATATGGTTAATAAACATACTCTAAACTTCCAAGAGAACCTAAAGTGGTTAATTAGTTGAATATATAATATTATTTATGTATTTTGGATGATTATGTGGTTTTTAGGAATATTATATAAACCAATAATATATTATTTGTTTTAAAAATTAATTTTTTTCAATTTTGACACTATTTGGTATTTTGTTTTTTTTTGAAAGTCATAACAAGTTTATCTGTAACACCCGAGATTTTTATGAGAAATATTTTTTTTATGTTATATAAATAATCAAATCAATATTTCACTATACACAACACTAGTTTGGTTTTCTTTACATGAAATCATGACCTTCCTCAATAGCTTGCATTGTACGTAATACCGTGTTTCACTAAACAATGATATACTATTGAAATATAAATAAAACTAGCAGTTATGAATAGTAATACCCACTTTTTGAAATTTTATAAATTTTATATTTCAAAATGGACTTCATTTTTGCATTCAGAATATCGAAATTATCCTATTGTGGTATTTTCCTATTTTTCTGAAAACTTTCAATTTTTGATGAATATTGAAAACACTGGGTTACTATTTAAAAACTGACTTTTTATTGAATTATTTATTTTATTTAAATAAATTTTATGTCAAAATTGATACATAATACCTATAAAAGTTTAATGTAATTCATTGGAGTCATTTTATAATAATTTTAGATATATAAAAATTTTATTGAACTTTTCACCGTCTTTTACCCGCCACCAAGGAGAATTTACAAACATACATAAACCTTAATTTTACTGCTTCTGTGAGTTGAATTTAGAAAATCCGAGAGACATGGTTAATATTAAGGAGTAAAATGTGGTTCAATAATATAAAAATAATTTTTGGTGAATGGTAACTTTTTACTTGTATTTACCATGGTTTAAAGTAAATAGGGAAATTAAGGGTAAAAATAATAATATTATTACCCTAACACATGTAAAAATTATATTGGATAAGTTCAAGTCGACCCGAAAAAACTTTAGGAATAAAATATTACTATTTAGGTCCACTTTGATTAGATTAGACATTTATTATTATTTTATTTAAAGAATAGTTAAAATTGTTAAAATCAAAGTTTAATAACTAAATCATTTATAATATAGGGTTATACATAAGATAAATTAGATTATAAATATTAATTAGAAAGATAAAAAGATATCCTACATAATTTTATTTTGTTTATAATTTGTAGAATTTATATAATTTAATTTATTTATGACACAATTATGATGCAGTAATTACCTTATTAAGGAAATATGAACATAATTGATATTATAAATACCCAAATAAATGTAATTTGAGACTTTTTATGAATTAAACTAATTATATATGTTAATATGACATACTAGTAGATATTAAATTAACTTTTTTCGCACTAATCATGCTGTTATGAGTTTAACATAAATGAATTACCAAATAGTGTCAAAATTGACATAAAATATCATTTAAAACAAACATCATATTGTTAATTGTTAATTTATTCCTAAAATTCTAAGGATCATCCAAATGACTTAAATAAGGATATATATATTAATAATAAACCACTTGTGGTTATTTTGGTTTTTATAGTATTTTTATTAACCATATAGTGTAAGAAAACAAGATGACACGGTAAAGGTAAAAATATTTAACTTAAAGTTAAATCTAAATGATAACGTTAAAATAGTAACCTAAACTTGTCTAAAATCTATTTGATGAGATCATTTTGACCCATACCCACCTTATCATAGAAATAAATCAATTTTAAGCTATTAAAAACTGAATATGACTTTATAATAAAATTATATTTTATGTTTTTCCTAAAGTGCCCCTCTCCTCCCTTATAAAAGGGCACCTCCTCCTTCTCCTCCTCACACCACTTTGATACATCAAGCACAAAAAAACCTACCAAATTATCTTCTCCACTTCCCCAGATACATACTCGAGGTCCTGGTCTTCTTCAAAGACCAACTCTAATTCCCTAAGAGGAGGATTAGAAGTGGCGTGTCAAAGAAGTGGTAATATGCATTACCGATCCTTCCCAATTTATTTCTTCATCTACTTCATCTTATTTAGTTGTTTCATTATGAATTAATAACATAATTATCAATAATATACTGATATGTTATTATAAATATGAAACAACCCTATTTCACCTTCTATCCATCCTATGAAAAATGATATCACGGCGTGTGCGTACGTACGGAATATCGTCTCCACGACATGGTGTAATCTGTTTTCCACCACCACCTTACTTGGATGGGTATAATTGTGAAAAGAATAACTATATATGTTTATTGTAAAGTGATATTGATTCTTAAATAGTATAAATAAACTTTAATACAATTCCACGACCATGGGAACAAAATAATCGCTCGTGCGTACGTACGGCCTACCGTCTCCACGATATGATGTGACTAGTTCTACATGATCTTCATTTCATAATGATTATATAAATGAATTGCATGAATAAATATGATATATATTACCCTAATACCATTCTGGAAATGAGGACTGTGTAACCTAAAAATAAGAATATGAATTTATTCAACAAAATACACATAATAACAAAAAGCAATAAACACCCGAATAACAAGTAGCAATGATATATTACTAATAAAAAGTTAAGAATATGAAAATATATGATACCATAACAAAGAGTAAGATTCTGGAATAAGTCAATATCATTATTTAAATCATTATACAAGAGGTTCAGACATGTACAAAGCAAATCAGACCTAAGGTAAGGGAAATCCTCGCATTCTCAATTTTTATCTGAGATTGTTTATACTTCAGAATTTACTGAGGAATATTTATCACCCACATCCATGTTTCCTCAATATTTAATATTATTTATATCCTCCTACAATGGTTTAAATCCCATTTTACCCTTTTATGAGTTTTTAGTAAATGATATGAAATAAATCTTTTGTTGTTTTTAGTACGAGGTACTTTTTGACTTTTCCGGCCAAAGTATGAGAAAAATGTTTTTCTTTAACTTATACGGCATGAATGGATTTTTATAACATTATTTTCATGAAGCATCCTTTATAAGTTTTCAAGTTTATTTCTAATAAACTTTTTTTAGTTTAAAATTGTATTACATGTTAATAAAGGGAAAATGTTTTTGAAGTAGAAATGATATTTTCTTCAAGAATGGAGTTCAAATGTTTTATCAAAATTATTTTCCATCTAAGATAATATAGGGTTTTGTTTCTATCCCTATCGTTATATTTATTTGATTATTATGGAATTTTTTTTTATGATGTCCATTTATCTTATATTATTTATGTTATCATGGCATAATGATTAAGAATCTCGTTTGTATTACATGGGTTATGCTATGATGTATGATTTATGATCTTGTGGAGCACATATGAATGGTATAATTATGAGATGGGTGTGACCTACATCTCCCTCCAATGCATTGGTTAATGATTTATATCTTATGAGATAGACATGGCTGGAACGATAGGTTAATCCGGTTCAGTGATACAGGACTGAAACGAGGAGTGAAGTCGGTTCAGAAATGGAATTTGGCCGCAAAGATAGTCTTGGAAAAGAGTATTGACTAATAAGAAATGATTCTCTATGATTATTTGTGTATTCCACAAAGATTCATGTTTACTGTTATTATAGTTGGGATTACATTTCCCTACTATGATTTATCCCATGTTATGATATTATGATCTCTTTTGTAGGTTAATATTTCTAAAATGTTATGTTCTTATGAATATGATGTGATTGATATTTCATTTGTTTACCCTTACTAATCATTTCAGCTCCCCCTTTTGTATGATTTCATTCCCCAGGCCAGGAAGAAGATTATTAAGTAGGATATTCCAAAAAGGGACTCAATATATGATGAAATAAATGGGAGACGATGTAGATGCCTTATGAACCAGTTGTTTATTTTTCCCAGTTTCAAAAAACACTATACATATATGGTCATTTCATGGTTTTGTTGTATGTTGTAATAAGTATGCTTCAATTCTTAAGTAATAACAATTTATTTAAAGTATGGGTCGTTATAGTTGGTATCAGAGGAAAGGTATAGTCAACCTTTGAAAACAAGGATGTGAAATCCTTAGTAAGAACCCTAAGGATAATTCATTGAATAGAACACAATCTTAGTGTTTTAGAAATGTCCATGAACAACCTATGATAAGACCTTAACTGTGAAATTTTATTCTTGATTATGTGGTTTTCCTATTATAATTAGTTTTCTCACACTATTCTTATTGGTTTTAGAAAATGGCTGGAACCTGAAGGAACCGTGTTAATGCTGAATGTGAATGGAAATGCAATGATTGTCCCCCTGAGCAACCAAACGTTATGGGAGCTGAGATGAGAAATCTTGTAGCCATGCTCACCCAACATTCTCAATCTATGAATCGTCTAGGACATCCAAACATGAAAAGGAAGGAGAAACATTCTATTGAATCCTTCATGAGATAGCGTCCACCTTCATTTAGTGGGTCTACTGATCCATTAGTGGCTGAACAATGGAGCAGTACCACTGAAAAGATATTTTCAGTTATTCAATGTTTTGAACATGATAATGTCATCGTAGCAGTATATTGTTTGGAAGGTGAAGCTGATCAATGGTGGAATCTTATCAAGAATACGAGGCAATGGGATGAAATTTAATCCATGGAATGGGATGAGTTCAAGAAATAATTTTTCAATAAGTACTTTCCTCGTATTCTTCGAACAAAGATAGGGAAGGATTTTCCTGATCAAAAGCAAAAGGATGATGAATCTATTGTTACCTATGAAGAAAATTATACAAGACTTTTAAGGTACGCTTCTGGGATTATTATCCAAACTGAGCGTAAGATCGATCAATTCTTTATTGGCTTAAAACCAAGTCTTCGAGGGGAATTATACATAAGGGACTTCAATAGCTATGAGGAAATCATTCGATGTGCTCTCAAGGTTGAGATGGATATTGGAGTAAACCATCAGTCATATGGGTTTGATAAGAAGAGTAAAATGGAATTCAAAGGGAAATCTAAAGATCCCACTAAAAAGAATACGAGTTTTCCCTTATGCTCAAAGTGTGGAATGAAACATGGAGGGTGTTTTCTTAAAGGGACAAGTAAATGTTTCAAATGTTTAAAGGAAGGTCATTGAGAATTTTAATGTCGCAATGATGGGAAAAATATTTCTAATGATGCGAACAAATTAAAGGCTATACAGAGTGCACCTCCTACACTTCAATGTTACAAGTGCAAGGAAATGGGGAATTATTCCAATCAATGACCTAATCCATGGGTTTTCGATGATGATTGACGTCAAGAAACTCTTAAGGCTAAATACAACGGAAAGCCACATGCAATTTCTATCGGCGATGTAGAGTATGATAGCGATGTGGTGAAAGGTACACATACTATCTACTCTAATGTAGGAAATGTTTTATTTGATTCTGGATCCACCCACTCTTTTATTTCTGAAGAATTTTCTAACGGTATTTCCATATTACCTCAACAATTAGATGTTGAGTTAGGTGTTACAACCCCTAATGGCACAGTAGTCACATCAAAAGTTTACAATTCTTCTCTGATTTATTTTTTGTGGTAATGTACTTCTTGAATATCTTGTGATCCTTCCTATATTGGAATTTGAAGTGATTCGTGGCATGGATTGGCTTTATTTATATTTATCTCATATCAATTTACAAATAAGTGAAGTCACATTTCATATTCCAGATCAATCTATGATCGTCTATCGATTCAAGGATGAACATAACCTTCCAGTAGAAATTTCTTCCATCTTATAGGTCTTGATTCCACTAAATGAAGGTTATTTATCTCAAATGGTTGGAGAGAAAATCATGATTAAGTATATGACCATTGTAAGAGAGTTTGATGATGTCTTTTCGGAGGAATTTCTAGGTCTTCCACCAAATCATGAAGTTGAGTTTTCAATTGAACTCATACCAAGTGATTTACCTATTTCAAAGACACCTTATAGAATAGCCCCAATTGAGTTGCAGGAATCGAAGAAGAAAATCCACGAGAATCTGGATAAGGGATTCATATGACATAGTGTGTCACCTTGGGGAGCACCTGTTCTGTTTGTTAAGAAGAAAGATGGATCAATGAAACACTGCATTGATTATTGAGAACATAACAAGATCACTATCAAGAACAAATATCCTCTCCCCGCATTGTTGACTTATTTGACCAACTACGCGGAACACAATACTTTTCAAAGATTGTTCTTCGTTCAAGGTATCATCAATTAAGGGTCAAAAGAGAGGACATACCAAAGATGGCTTTCCATACAAGGTATGGACACTATGAATTTATAGTGATGTCATTTGGTCTTACTAATGCCCCTTATAACTTCATGGATCTAATGAATAGTGTCTTTAGAGACTATACTGATCAGTTTCTGGTAGTCTTTATAGACGATATTCTTGTCTATTCAAAGAGCAAGGAAGAACATTATGATCACTTGAGAATTGTATTGAAGACCCTGAGAAATGAGAAGCTTTAGGCCATATTTAACAAGTGTGAATTTTGGCTTCAAAAAGTTTCATTTTCAGGTCACACAATCTCAAATGAGGGGATATCTGTGGATCCAGCAAAGACAGAGGTTATCGAGATATGGTCGAGACGAACAACAGTAACTGAGATCTGAAGTTTTCTTGGATTGGTTGGATATTATTGACGTTTTGTGAAAGATTTTTCACAATTATCTAATCCACTCACCAGGTTGACTCGAAAAGGAGTTATGTTTGTATGGATGGAGGAGTGTGAAGAGAATTTCAAGGAGTTAAAAAGAAGGTTATGCAGTGCACCTGTGCTCACACTCCCTTGTAGTGTAGAATGGTTTGTGATCTATAGTGATGCATCCAAGAAGGGAATGGGGTGTGTTCTCATGCAAAATGATATGGTGATAGCTTATGCCTCAAGAAAGTTGAAAATCCATGGGAAAAATTACCCAACTCGTGATTTGGAGTTATCTACGTTAATATTTGCATTAAAAATATGGAGGCATTGTCTTTATGGTGAAAGGTGTGATATTTATAATGATCATAAAAGTTTAAAGTATATTTTCACACAAAAGAAGCTGAATCTGTGCCAAATAGGATGATTGGAGTTGATTAAAGACTACCACTGCTCAATTTATTATCACCCTGGGAAAGAAAACAATGTGGAAGATGCATTAAGTTGACAAGACCATACTAGCTTTTCCATTATGATGATCACAAAAGATACAACATTTATGGATTTATAAAGGATGGATCTTGGAATTAAAATGGAAGTGGAAAATTCTTATCTTTTTCAAATGAATGTTCAAACATCTATACATGTGAAGATTAAAGAGGCATAGAACGAATATGTAGAGTTACAAAAGAAGGTGAGAAATGTTCCTGAATTACACTTTGATTGTGAAGAAATAATAAAGTTCAGGAATTGGGTTTGTGTTCCTCCCATCCTAGATTTAAAGAAGGAGTTCCTAGATGAGACTCATAGTTATTCATTCTCTATTCATCCTGGAAGCACGAAGATGTATAAGGACCTGAAAGAGTACTTCTGGTGGGATGGCACGAAAAGGGATTTTCTAAACATGTCTCTTGATGCTTGGTTTGTCAGCAAGTTAAAGATGAGAGACAAAAGTCTAAGGGGATGTTACAACCATAACCCATACCTAAATGGAAATGGGAAAACAACACTATAGACATTGTCAATGGAGTTCCAAAAAATCCAAAGGAAAAAATGCTATCTCGGTCATAGTTGATCGTCATACGAAGTCGGCACACTTCATTGCTATTAGAGAAGGTTTCTCTCTAGATCAGCATTCCAGGATATATGTTAAGTAAGTGGTATGATTTCATAGAGTACCACTTTCCATTATATCTGATCGGGATCCGAGGTTTACCTCAATGTTTTGGCGAATTCTTCAGCATACTCTGGATACATAGTTGAGTTTTAGCACTGCTTATCACCCTTATATAGACGGCCAGTCTGAGAGAACAATTCAAACTCTATAAGATATGTTAAGAGCTTGATCTATAGATTTCAAAGGTGGTTGGGATCAACACCTCCCTTTTGTGGAATTTACTTATAATAATAGCTTTCACTCTAGTATTCAGATGGCTCCTTATGATGCTCTCTATGGAAATAAATGCAGGACTCAACTTTCTGGGATGTAGTTGGGGAAAGAATGCTATTAAGACCTGATCTTGTTTATGAGATGGCAGAAGAGGTCAGATATAATCAACAACACATTAGAGAAGCTCAGAGTCGACAAAAATGTTATTCCATTAACTGAAGAAACGACCAAGAGTTTGAAGTGGGTGATAAAGTGTTCTTACGAATATCACCTTGGAAGAGAGTAATGAGATTTGAAAGGAAGGGAAAGCTGAGCCCAAGGTATATCGGTCCTTTCAAAATTCAGGATCGTGTTAGGATGGTAGCTTACAGATTGGCGCATCCACCGAATCACTCTCAATATCACAATGGGTTCAATGTATCTCTCCTGAGAATGTACATAGTCAATATTTCACATGTACTCAGCTCAGAAGTTGCACCGCTGGAGCAAGATCATTCATATGAAGAACATCCGATAGAGATTCCGGATCATTGCAAAAAAGACCTACAGAACAATACCAATCTCTTGGTGAAATTTTTATGGAGGAACCACAAATTAAAAGAAGCTACATGGGAGCTTGAAGATATGATTAGGGATAGGTATCCTCATCTGTTTGTTGCAAAGTGACGAATTTCAAGGGCAAAATTAATTTTAAGGGGGGTAGAATGTTACACCCGAGATTTTTATGAGAAATATTTTTTTATGTTATATACATCATCAAAGGAATCTTCCTCTACACACAACACTAGTTTGGATTTCATTACATGCAATCGTGACCTTCCTCAATAGCTTGCGTTGTATGCAATACCGAGTATCACTAAACAAAGATATGCTATTAAAATATTATTTAAAAAAGCCATTATGAATAGTAATACCCACTTTTTGAAATTTTATAATTTTTATCATTCAAAATGGACATAATTTTTGGATTCTGAATATCGAAATTATCCAAGGGTGAAATTTTGGTATTTTCTGAAAACTTTAAATTTTTTATGAATAGTGAAAACACTGGGTTACAATTTTAAAACTGACTTTTCATTTAATTATTATTTTTATTTAAATTTCTTTTAGGTAAAAATTTATACATAATACCTATATAAGTTCAATGTAATTCATTGGTGTCATTTTATAATAATTTTAGATATATGAAAATTTTATTGAACTTTTAACCATCTTTTACCCACCTCCTAGGAGAATATGAAAATTTACATAAAACTTAATTTTACCGCTTCTGTGGGTGGATTTTCAAAAAATTTAGAGACACAGTTAATAACAAGGAGTAAAATGTGGTTCAATAAGATAAACATATTTTTTGGTAAATAGTATCGTTTTACCTTTATTTACCACGGTTATAAGTAAATAGGGTAATTAAGTGTAAAAATGATATTATTATCACCCTAACACATGTAATAATTATATTGGATAAGTTTAATTCGACCCAAAACAACCTTAGGAATAAATTATGAACATTTAGGTCCACATGGATTAGATTAGGACATTGATTATTATTTTATTTAAAGAATAGTTAAAACAGTTAAAATCAATGTTTAATAACTAAAAAATTATAATATAGGGTTATACATAAGATAAATTCGTATATAAATATTCATTAGAAAGATAAAATGATTTCCTACTAAATTGTGTTTTTTTTATAATTTTTAGACTTTAAATAATTTAATTTATTTATGACACAATGATGATGTAGTAATTACCTTATTAAGTAAATATTATCATAATTGATATTATAAATGCCCATATAAATGTAATTTGAGACTTTTTATGAATTACAATAATTTTATATGTTAATATTACATTCTATTATTGATTTAATTAACTTTTTTTAACTAATAATGCTGTTAGGATTTTCAAAAAAATAAATTACCAAATAGTGTCAAAATTGACATAAAATAGTTTTTAAAAAAATATTATATTATTAATTGTTATTTTATTCCTAAAAATATAAGGTTCGGCCAAATGAATTTTTTAAGATTATATATATCAATAATAAACCACTTGGGGTTCGGTTGTCTTTTTATATTATGTTTATTAACCATATAGTGTAAGAAAACAAGAAGACACTGTAAAGGTAAAATTATTTAACATAAAGGTAAATCATAATGATAAGGATAAAATAGTAACCTAAACTTGTCCGAAATCTATTGGATGAGAGAATTTAGACCCATACCAACCTTATCTTATAAATAAATCAATTTGGAGCTATAAAAAACCGAATATGACATTATAATAAAAAAATATTTTAAGTTTTTCCTCAAGTGCCCCTGTCCTCCCTCATAAAAGGGCACCTCCTCCCTCTCCTCCTCACACCACATTGAGCAATCAAGATCGGAAAAAACATGCCAAATTTTATTCTCCACCTCCCTAGAAACATCCTAGAGGACCTGGTCTTCTTCAAAGACCACCTCTAGTTACCTAAGAGGAGGTTACGAAGAGAGGCGTCAAAGAAGAGGTAATATCCATTACCGACCCATTCCAATTTATTTCTTATTCTACATACTCTTATTTAGTTGTATCATTATTAAGTAATAACATCAGTATAACTCATATACTGATATGTTATTATAAATATGAAACGACCCTATTTCACCTTCTATCCATCCTACGAAAAATGAAATCACCGCGCGTGCGTACGTACGGAATACCGTCTCCACGCTGTTGTGTAATCCGTTTTCCCCTACCACCTTACTTGGATGGATAGAATGGTGTAAATAATAACTATATATGATTATTGTAAATTGATATTGATTATGAAATAGTATACATACACTTTGATACAATTCCATGATCATTGGATTGATATCATCGCTCATGCGTACGTACGGCCAACCGTCTCCATGACGTGATGCGACTTGTTCTACATAATCTTTATTGAATAATGATTATATAAATGAATTTAATGAATAAATATGATATATATTACACTAATACAATTCTGGAAATGAGGTAGAATAATATTAATTCATTCGACAAAACACGCATAAGAACAAAAGGCAATAAACACCTGAATAACAAGTAGCAATGAAATATTACTAATAAGAAGCTAAGAATATGACCATATATGATATAATAACAATCTGTACGATTCTGTATAAGTCAATAACATTATTTAATTAATTATACAATAGGTTCTGACATGTAATAAGCCAATCAAATCTATGATAAGGGAAAACCTTGCAATTTCAGTTTTTATCCGAGATTGTTTATACTTCAGAATTTACTGGGGAATATTTATCATCCAGATCCATGTTTCCTAAATATGTAATATTTTTCATTACTCCTACAATGGTTTAAATCTAATTTTACCCTTTGGTGAGTTTTTAGTAAATGATATGAACGGAATATTTTTTCATTTTTAGTACGAGATACTTTTTGACTTTTCTAGCCAAAGTACGAGAAGAATGTTTTTCTTTAACTTATACAGCATGAATGGATTTTTATAACATTATTTCCATGAAACATACTTTACAGGTTTTCATGTTTATTTTTAATCATCATTTTTTAGTTAAAAATTATATGACATGTTAATAAAGGAATAATGTTTTTGAAGTAGAAAAGATATTTTCCTCAAGAATGGAATTCAATTGTTTTATAAAAATTATTTTCATTCTATGATAATATAGGGTTATGTTTTTATCCCAATTGTTAAATTGATTTGATTATGATGGAATTATTTTTATAAATTCCTTTTATCTTATATGATTTATGTAATGATGGCATGATGATTAAGATTCCCATTTTTATTACATGGGTTATGCTAGGATGTATGATTTATGATCTTGTGGAACACATAAGAATGGTATCATTATGAGGTTGGTGGGACCTATATCTCCCTCCAATGCATTGGGTAAGGATTTATATCTCATGATATAGACATGGTTGTAATGGCAGGTAAATCCGGTTCAGTGATATAGGACTTAAACGAGGAGTGAACTCTGTTCATAAATTGGCATTATCTGTTAAGATAGTCTTGGAAATGGGTCTTGACTACTAAGAAATGATTCTATATGGTTATGTGTGTATGACAGAAAGTCTCGTGTTTTAAGTTATAATTGTTGGGATTGCATTTCACTACTATGATTTATCCCATTTTAGGATATTATGATCTCATCTGCTGGTTCAGATTTCCTAAATGCTATGTTCTTATGAATATGATGTGATTGATATTTCTTTTGTTTACCCATAATGAGAATTCGAGCTCACCCTTTTGTATGATTTCTTTCCCCAGTTCAGGAAGAAGATTATTAAGTAGGAAGTGCCGAAAAGGGACACTAGATATGATGAAATATATAGGAAACAAGTTATATTCCTTATGAACCAGTTGTTTATGTTTCCCAATTTCGAAAGACACTATAACTATAAGGTCCCTTCATGGTTTTGTTATATGTTGTAATAAGTATGCTTGAATTCATAAGCAATATCAATGTATGTAATGTATGGGTCGTTATATTATCACATCGAAAGAAATTTATCTAATAAAACCTAACATGTCATATTAACCTAAAAAATTATTGAAATTATTCAGAAGACTCAATGAACAATTATTTCTATATTTATGCTGTCAATTATTTTAATATTCTATTAATAAGGTAATTACTGCATCATAATTGTGTCATAAATAATTTAAATTATTTAATGTATAAAAATTATAAATAAAATACAATTATGTAGGAAATATTTTTATATTTCTAATGAATATTTATAGTAGAATTCATATTGTGTCTAACCCTATATAAAAATTTTATTTATTAAAAGTTGAAATCAACACGTTTAACTCTTCATTTAATAAAATAATAATAAATGTCATAATCTAATCCAAGTGGACCAAAAATAATCACATTTTATTCCTATGGTTTTTTGGTTTAATTCCACTAATCCCATAGAATTAGGAGATGGGATAGGGTAATTAAAATATCATTTTTACCATTAATTACTCTATATACTTTTAACTGCGATAAATAAAATTGAACAATTACTATTCACCAAAACATATTTTTATATTATTGAACAAAATTTTTCTTACTGATGTCAACCATGTCTCTAGAAGTATTGAAATTCAACTCATAGAAGTGGTAAAATTACGTTTTATGCAAATTATCATGGGCTCCTATATAGTTGGTAAAAACAATAAAATGTTCAATAAAGATTTTTACATATAATTTTATTATAAAATGAATCAGATGAATTAAATTGAACATATATTGGTATTATATATCTATTTTTACATAAAATAAATTTTAATAAAATAAATAATAATTTAAATAAAAAGTAGGTTTTAAATAATAATGCAGTGTTTTTTTCTATTTATCAAAATTTAATGTTATCAGAAAAAATACTAAAAATATACCATAAGGTCATTTTCACATTCTGAATTCAAAATTTATGTCAATTTTACCATATTAAATGCATATATGTTTAATTTATTAATTTAAAATTAATTCCAATTATCAAAACTGAAAAGCGGGTTTAAAAAAATAAAAACTATCAAAAGATTGACAAATGTTTATGTCAAATTTAAATATGAAATTACTTATAATGACCTAAATTGTATTAAATGATAAAAACATAATCTAATTATACATCAAAACTATTTAAATTCATAATTTAAAACAATAAATTATTTTTATTAAAATGTTGTTTTCAATTAAAACATAGTTTTATTCACCATTCATTAAAATATGAAAATTTTCAAATAACTACAAAAAAATTAGTTCAAAAAAAAATTTTATGTCTCGCTTTTAAAGGAGAATTTAATTTCATTAAATTGAGTATATGAAAAATTCAAATTTTTTTTTTAAAAGGGTTTGATATTAAAATATGATAAAATTTCATTTTTTTAAAAAATACATCTTTTACCTAAAAAATGAATATGTTCTTATATTATGTCAAAGATACACATAATATGGATGTTAAAATTATATAGAGTATATAAGATTCAAAATGCAGTTAATACTATTCATAATCACTTTTTGAACGGCTAGTTTGATAAGTTGTGGTGCGCTCGAACTTGGTGTCGCGTGTAGCGCAAGATATTGAATTACATTATTGAGATAACATACTATGAAATCTTGGGGTATTATGGTACGATTGACACCATTATCACCAGATGCACTCTCTACCTCGATTAGAGATCTAAAAGTGCTATTCTGGGGATCAATGGAGGATGAGAAACAATGTGATATATCGCTAGTATCATTAGTTTGGACACCAAAAACTATTTTTCTCTTCCTGTATTACAATGATGTAGTTTCTATGTCACTCCACACTTTCGAGAATTTCCAAAGATGTGACGGCTTGTCATCTCACTCGCTGTATTCTCCACCAGCCAGCCAGCCATCTCAGCGGTCTGCATCAGTACCACTACTGGTTCCCCAGCCACCTATGGTTGACATGTGGGGAAATGAAGGGCCAGAGACCGAATCTAGACCAAGGATCTTGTTCAATATTCTCATAGCATACCATTTCCTGAAATGTTATAGTCAGTTGTAGCACCAAATTATAGTGATCTAGAAGAACACATCCGGGAGGAGGTTTGATTCTTTCTCTAAACCCTCTGGGTGACACATTTCCGCCTTCGACATCGATGAGTGGCATACCCCAGGAGTCAGACACACTTAGAAGACATCTTCCATCAATGATGATTGGTTGATTTAGCTGCACTCCCCATGGCACAATGACCTAAGTCACTAGGCCTCCATAAGAACCCCCGATAATGATGGGTCCAGATCTTTAACGTGATCCACTATATAATCAAGGAGGCTTCTCTCCATATGAAAATACATGGTTGGGGGTAGTACGTGGACCTTGTTTTAGTTTCATCGGGTTCCAGCTTGATTTTCTAGGTGACAGAGAGAATATGACTCTAGGTAGGGTCGTGGATAACATAGCTGACATATCTGAGCGATAGAATGAGTTGGTGCTCCTTGATGGGGTATTACCCCCTGAGGGAGTGCCACAACTATTTTACTCATTGGGTAGGATCAATTTCAAGAAGATTAATGTACTGGGTCTTCATGTGCCCACCAAGGCACTAGTCCTCAGTTGGAATCCTAATAAGGGTATGGAACTCTTTGGAGTAGTCAAACCCTCTGACCTGTCTCGCTCAGTTCAGAAGGAAAAAGACGATACTAAAAAATCCATGGTGTGTCGGTAACTCACCGAATAAAAGATGATGGTTGAAGGCCTCTTCTAGAATGTACTACGGAGCGACAGCCAGACTATGTTGGTCCCCTATCGGGGCAACAGGGTCAGGCATAACATCCCCTCAACAAACATTCCCCAGGTGACCCTGACTATTCTGCCCATGTAGATAGGGTTGAGGATTGAAATTATGTCAAGAGGGTGAGGTATGTGTCACCAAATCATCTTGAATGACATGAAAATCCTCAGGACCCAGCTCAAGTTCCCCTAGCTACTCCATGGGTCATTCAACTAGCCAGTCAACAAGCTGCTAGGCCTTCTTATCGTGTTGATGAACCCATTAGTGCACTCGTGGTCAGGGATCCCCATCATGATAGGAATATAAACCCAGATGATCCAATGATAGCACGCATCACCTTCCTCAAAGATTTAAAGACATTACAGGTGCCAATTCCACCTGATGGAAAGGACTATAATGAATGGGTGGATGATATGCTAGAACCCCCGGGTTCTTGAAATCCCACCTTATCTCCCTTCATTGGAACATGGGACCTACAACAGCACCTGACCCATTTTTGCTAATGGATTGGGCCTATGTTGGGAAATCCAGTGCAGCAGGAGGCCGCCAATCTCCGATGTTTCATACAGACACTAGAGGGGCCGACGATTTTCTAGTAAAACCAGCTCCCCATCATATGAGTAGATGTCTAGGAAGACCACCTTAGGTAATTCCTCTACCTGTTCAGTTCCCTCACTTTGAAGATGAGAATAGTGGACCTCTTCATGTTCAAGCCAAGACCTGATGAGCACATTGCAGACTTCGTCGCCCAGTGGAAAGGGATCACATTCTCCCATTACAGGCCACTGACTTAGGAGAAACTGCTAACAATGTGAATAGGGAATGTAAGGAAAGAATTGGTCCCCTCTTTGATCTCCCAGAACTACCATGGGAGTTTCTGAGACTTCTCTGATAAGGCCCATTGCCTAGAGGAAGCCTTAAAGTAGGCTAAGCTGGCATGTTTGTTGCCTCCTTCAATCCCAGCGAGAAGGGCCACCAGGATAGAGCCCGTCATAGTATCTTAAATACGGGTACCATGTTACTAGAGTTGTTACTATTGGCACAACCTACAGAGCCTCGTAGAGGCCCACCACCTCAAGTGCATCCTCCGACCCAACAACACCCATCTCAGAATCGGTAGGTGCCCCATGCAATGTGCCTCCACCACCTATGTGAGATAACTGGTTTCCACCTCATTTGAAGGACCCTCTTTCCCCGTGTTAGGGTCAGGCTCAGATGGATCCCTTTTTAGAGAGGATGAACCAGAACTACTCTTTCAACGAGGCACAGGTCCCATATTATATCTGAAGTGACCTAGCGCAAGGGATTGTATGTTTTTCTAAAACCATAAGGCCAGAAGAGGAGAACCCCACTGATCTCCCTAATTACTACCCTTATCTGCAAATACCATGAAACACCCTCAAACAGTGTTATGTGTTTAATGACTGGCTTCATGTCTAGGTGGATAACAATATAGTCTGGTTAGACCTAGCTCTAGAACAGGTGGAACATGTCCTCGTGAATCCAAACAACTACAGTGATAGATTTGGAGGGTGGCATCAGGTTTCTAACCATGGGTCCTATATGTATGATGTCTAGATGACTCATTAAATTGTCCCCAATGCCCATGGTGTTATATGTGCATTCCTTAATTGACTAGAGCCTTCATAAGTGGTGTCTACTACTTCTGCATTGTCATCTATACAGTCCCCTTCTCAAAAAAGAAAACCTCGGAAGTGCAAGGGAAAATAAAGTCCCACACATATGCCATATTCATCTCTTAGTCTCGGAAATTCCATGCACCCAGAGGTGTCGATTCCTCCCAGAATCTATCCATTAGTGGATGAATCTTCAATTGAAGGTCAAGGGTTGACCATAGATAATACCGTAGAGATGGTAAACCCCTGCAAAATCTGTGACGATGAGGAGCATCAGGAAGATCCTCCCAACGTCCCTTGTCATCGTCAGTGTCGATTGAGCCGCAACAACATGGGTCATTAGATTACCTCATCCAGTACTTCCATCCAGGCTATGCACCTGACCGAAACCAGGCCACAAGCCTAGTGCATAGCTCAGCATATGCATCCTTCTCATCTGGTGACACTAGGTCCGCCTTCACCACCATTCGAGTTGTTGGATGTGGAAGAGACTCCTCAACCACACTGTGACCAGCCACGCTTTTATACAAGACAGTCTGAGTCATTTATCTCTCATCTGGTAGTCACTCCATAGACATGGACAACTGAGTAGAGAAATATTTTTAGCACTATTCAGCTGACAACCAAGTCGACAGGGGCCACCATACCGTTTATCATATAGAGACCTCTGGTTATAAAATGTCCAAATCTAGCACGGATGTATGATGTTCTCAAATATCTTTCTAGAATTATAGAAAATCTCTCCATCCTTTACCGAATTTTCCTATCATCAGATGTGCGTGAGGCCCTCAAAGAGGCATTAAAAAGCCCCCTCCAGTATGAGACGGAGGTAGCAGCCGCATCATCCATTCAGTCAGAGGATGTCGAGAATGCTAAATTCTAGGTTGTCATCTCATTCTCTGGATAATATGAAGGCTATCCTATACAGGGGAACATTTTATCACTCTAAATCACGAGCCAGTTCAATGGCATGGAGGTTCGTCCTTATATTGTCGACATGGGTTTTGGATTCAATCTAATCCCGACTCTATCACTACCAAAACAGGGGATGTCTGAGGATGATCTGAGTCCATCTAACCTAAGAATACACGGATGTAAAAGGACTAAGTAGACAATAGTTGAAAATATCCATTTGGAGACCCGGTTCAGTGGTCTAGTTGCCCACACTAAGTATATGGTGGTCTCCCAGGACACCACAAACAATGCATTGTTGAGTAGACCATGGCACCACCATCATGTCGTGGTTCCATTATCGTATCACCAGTGCCTCAAGTACTCCTATAATGGTCTATTGGGTGTGATCCATGGTGACTCATCTCCCATTGCCTCTTGTGAAGTCCGCTATCTGGATAACGACTAATAAAAGTGAAAAGGCAAGCAGATTTTTCCAAACGAGGTTGAAAATTCCATGGCTGTGACGAGCCCGTGGAAAGATCTCGATGACATTTACATCTTTACATTCAATCGAATGGAGGCTACAACTCTAGACATGGGACAATGATTTGATGTTTCTGAAGAAATTGGGAATGTATTCCCATATCTATGTGATTCCCAAAGATCACCTAATACTCCTACACATACTAGGCCTAGGTGATCTCGGAGCCTCCTACTCCCATAAGATATCGGGATGTCCGCCCCCATGGAAACATTAATACATCGTACATTCTTGATTCACTAGTCCTAAATTAATGGGATCAAGACGAAACACCACTTTTGAATCGATACCATCAAGTGTGGCCTCTTGAGACGAAGACCATACGGTATTGAATCAATGGCCTTCATTGCTATGGTTTCGGCAGCACAAGAGCTCCCCGATGTACTGACTGACATCGTTTAGGCTTGTACCAAAAATCCATCGAGATATGTTGAATTAAAAGAGACTCCTCCCAACAAGGATCAATCATCTAAATATGATGAATATTATATAATGGATTCTCCTCTACCTTTGAAGAGGGTGTCTCCCCAATGATCGATGAATTGATACAGGTGAACCTCGGTAGAGTGGTAGACCTGAAACAAACATTGATTTGTACCGCCATGCCCCTCGCGGAGAAACAATAGTACATATACTTCCTTAAATAGAACTATGATGTATTCACTTGGTGTTATGATGATATGCAAGAACTAGATTCTCATGTAGCCATCCACGACCTCAGTCTCTAAGAAAATCCTCACAAGTTCAAGCAGCCTCCAAGAAAGATACACAATTCTCATGGTGACATGGTTGAGGCATAAGTTGATTAGCTCATCTGAGCCATCTTCGTTAAAAAGGTGGATTACACCAAATGGATAGCCGAAATTGTACTAGTTGGGAAGAAGAATAGACAGATCATAGTCTGCATCGACTTCCTGGATCTCAACCGTCTTCATTTGAAGGACGAATTTCCCCTTCCTATGATGGAATTATTGATCGACACTACAACTGGGTTCCAATCCCTCTCCTGCATGGATGGGTACTCAACGTATAAGCAAATATGAATGGACATGGAGTATGTGGAGTCTACAACCTTTAGGGAACCACATTGTACATTCTGTTACCACGTTATGCCTTTATATTTAAAGAATTCAGGTTCCACCTATCACCAGGTTATGCTTCACATATTTATGTTGATCCTCAGATCATTGGTGGAATGTTATGTGGATGATCTGGTGGTCAAATCTAACCATCTTCAGGACCATTTCAGTGAACATGATAATTTGTTTGGTTTCCCTTGTTCCCTCTAGCTGAAGATAAATTCATTTCAGTTCTTCTTTGGCGTCACCTCTATAATGTTTATTGTCTTCTTTGTTAGATGTAGGGGCATCATGATTAAGCTAGAGAAGATTTAGTCCATAAGTTTGATGTCTCCCCAAATTAATATTTGGGAGCTTCATGGCTTCCAATTCCACTTAGCCTACATACGTCGATCCATTGAGAATTTGACTGGCTAGTGTAAGCCCTTTTCTTGGATCATGAATAAATTAATTGTCTATGAGTGGGATAAATAATGCTATAATTCATTTGAATAAAGCATGAAGAACCTGATCCATCCCCCTACCTTAATTCCACTAGTCTCCAGAAGGCTGCTGGTATATTATGTGACTACCCTGGAATGGTCAAATAGGGACCTTTTGTCCTAGAAGAACAATGAGGGTATGTAGAAGAGTCTCAACTACCTCAGCCACAGGATACTTGATACATATTTTTGATACTCTCTTAATGAGGAGAGAAACCTTCTAATGGTATTCACATTTCATAAATCACAACATTACATACAGCACCACGAGGTACAGCTGGTGTCCTGAGTAGATCTGCTAATGTATATCCTGAACCACCCCATATAGACAGGATGTATAGCTCTGTGGGCAGTGATTCTCCAGTAGTTCGACATCAGGGCATTCCCTCATTTGGCTATTAAGGGGAATGCATTGGAAGGCTTCCTTTCCACCCCTCCAGCTCATGCAGACCATCCAATGGATCTCGATTTCCCCGATGAAGTAACCCTCTCTATATAATAAGCCATGTCATGCTGAAAAATGCACTTTGACAGTTCTTCCCAGAGCCCCATCGAAAAATGCTCAATAACCCCAGGCACAACAGAGTAGGCCTAGGTATCGTCTTCACTACCCCAGCACAAGCCATTCTGTTGTATTAATTTCTATTTTCCAGAAGGCTACACCAACAATGAGTAATAATATCAGGCTCTCATTACTGGCCTTGAGTAGGCCCTAGAAATTGATGAACCCCATTTTCATGTGAAAGGGGACTCTGAACATGTCATCAAGCAGGTCAATAGTGACTATGTCATCAGAAATCCATAGCTCATACAACTTTTGGATTTCACTCTCCAACTAATGGCCCAGCTCCCATCTCGTCTAGAAGTCATGCATGTCCATCGATCTTGGAATAATCAAGCTGATTCCATATCCATATTAGCTACATCACATTAAGATCCTAAATAGAATGATCTCATTTTACACATGGCACACTGGAGAGTCTTTGCTCCCATCACTCCAGATGATGATGACAGCCTGCAGGTAAGCCACATTACCACTGACTCCTCCATGTCATGTCCCCCAGGTCCCCTAGATACTGTGATTGAAGTGACACTAGACTTGATAACCTCCTTTGTTGGGTATCTGTAAAATGGTAATCTCTTAGCAGATCGGGCCGAGCACGAGTGAATATGATGCCGCACATTAAAGTTCACCCTCTAAGACAACCCTTATCGTGAGAAGATCCTCTACAAGAATAGTTTTGATGTGGTCCTCCTCTGTTACAGTCAAAGAGATTAGATTTCTTAATTCATGCAAGAGGTACATGTCGGTTCCAATGGGGCTCATCAAACTGGGACAAGGGTACCTCACCAGATTTTGATATTGGGGTACTTTGGGGCCTCCATGATCCATGACGACATTGAGTTCACCAAACAGTTCCATGTGTGCTAAATACATGCCAAATTCAAGCATCAGCCACCAGATCCACTCCACACTACCATGTACTATTTTCCATTTGTTGTATGGGGACTCGATGTCATGGGACCATATCCACCGGTGACAACTCGCCAGTGTTGGTTCATCCTAAAAACTAGGGATTTCTTAACATAGTGGGAAGAGGAAATTTCCATCAAGGATTTCATGGCATGTTCCATCATTGACTTTGTGAACTCCAACATCATCTAATGATTTGATTTCCCTAACGCCGTCCTCACCGATAACGATACAAACATCCAGGCAGCTGAGTTTTTGAATCTGTACCCTATGTACAACATCTGTTCAAACCATACCACCTGTTATCATGTGCAAGAAAATGGAAATATCGTGGATTTCAATAAAACCCTCTCTATCATTCTACAAGAAAATGGTTAGTCAGAACAAGAAGAGTTTACATTACATTCTCTCCAATGCCATTTGGGATTATCAGACGACCACCCGCAATTCCACCCAGGGGGCCCGTATTCCCTGGTGTATGGAACCGAGGCCAACCTACCCATAGTGATTCAATTTCCGTTATCGTGCACAACATTCTATGACCAGAAAGTGCCAGATAATATAGCTGAAATCCTTCAGGCTAAGTTGGAAATGTTCAATGAGAACATGCTTCATGCCCTGCACAATCTAGAAAGGAATCAAAATAAGATTGCTATAGAATTCAATAAGATTTTTCGACTCTGATCCTTCTTGCAAAGGAACTTTGTATTGACCCTGACGACACAAATGATACCTGGAAGAAATCCACACATGTTGGAGCCCAAATGGGAAGGACCATACATTTCCCACAAGGTTTACTCTAATAGACCAAACTCCATAGTTACAATGGATGGTGAGCATATAACTCCTCCCACCAATGCCAAGTTCCTCATGAAATACATTGTCTATGTCAAATGGTCCCACAAGTCCATAAATGGTATGGTCCTACATGACCCCAAAATGGAATCCGGTCTTACATGACCTTAAACTATTGGGTCTAACATCAACATAAACATTCTGGTCCTACATGTCATTAAACTATAAAATGTCCCACATGACAATAAACTGTATGTCATCCCACATGATGTTAAACTGTCTATCATCCCATAGAATTTTATATTGTATGTTGTCCTACATGACGTTAAACTATTTTTCATCCTGCATAACATTAGACTTTTTTCATCATACATGATGCTAAACATTTTGTCCTCCCACATGAACATAAACTATATGTCGTACCGCGCGATGCTAAAATGTATATCGTCCCACATGACATTAAACTGTATGTCGTCCCGCATGACGTTAAACTATATGTTCTTTTTCATGACATTAAAAATTATGTCATCCCACATTTGGTGAAACTATATGTTATTTGTCATAATGCTAAACTCTATGTTTTCCCAATTGATGTTAATCTGTGTGTCGCCCTGTGGGACGTTAAACCGCAATGACTACGTATGTCCAGATTCCCATCTTCATGGGATATGTAGGAATGCTCAGATGCATTATCTCTAGTCCAACCCCAATGTCCTCTTTGACAATCCCCCTAGGTATATTTCACTTGGAGGATCCCATCATGATGTCATATATGCTTCTTTGGCACCACCCATGTTAGGATTCTGATGATTTCACCATGTTCCCTCCCTCATTCTCTTCTCCTCCCATGTCCTCACCGAACAATGTTAAAATACATGGCCTTCAAAACTACGTATGGCTTGATTACTATCCCTTTTGGATACAAGGAACCCCCCAAAAATTTCCTCTATAGGCCCATACCCAATCATCGGGACCTCCCATTGGGCCGAAGCACATGGTGTAGTATAGGATTTTTCCCTCATCCACGTTGAGTTCATCATGACTGTACCGTGTATCCCTTTTCCCTGAAGATCCCCACATCTTCTACTATCAATATTGACATTATGTTGCAAGGGCGCATTTATGTTCCACACACTCCATCATCTGGGTTTTCATTATCTTTCACATCTGAATGGGACCCCGGACGATATAGATACTTATCTTAAGGGCTCTCTTATTTTTTCAGGACAACAGACAAGAGGATTTAGAACAGAAAATTGATACATGTCTCACATTGAAAATTTGGTTAGCATTCGACGCACATTTTTTTCCCACTTCTAGTCACACTTTTTATATGTTGTGTTTTGAACATAGTTAACAACAATCATTTTTCATTATTATCACCACTATATATCCCAAAAATGGAGTGTAGTGGCTCATTCGGCCATGTTGTCTCTTCAAGCATCAGCCTGCCTCAGGCAAGAGTGTGATTCCAGCTGTTAGACCCATATATGATAGGAAGATACTAGTCCTACTCCTTGATTCCCACACCGAGCATTGTTCACGTGGGCTTAGGAGCTGAGTTAAGCAAATACCCACATGAGTGTTCATTTGGCTAGAGTTGGTCAGGACACCGAGCCTCAAGTCCCTCAAACCTTTCGGCCCCCTGGCCAGAGTTCTTATTTAGGAGTGGGTAGTGTGGTATGTACTCACATCCTTATGTGATTCGGGGTATTTTTTCATGCCACACATACCCCCTTTGATACATACTTCTATTTATTGTCCTTTCGGCAAGAACATGCCCTAATATGCTTCGTGAGCCCCATCATTTGTGTATTAATCACCTTCTATAACCAAATGTACCCTCGAATGGTATGGATGCACATCCCAAGGGCTCTCCTACCATTATAGGCCAATTCCCTGAAGGATTTCTATAGAAAAATTGATACAACTCATGTGTTGTGAATATAGTCAATAGTCGACAATCTATTTTTTACCCTAACCTCTAGTCAGATAGATACAGATACTATATTGCGAACATGGTCAGCAGCTATCCTCTATCATCATCGCTACTTTGTGGTCATCCTTAGGCACTATGATTATTCCACTCCACTCAGCAGTCCCATGAGTATGACATTAAACTCAGCATCCACAGTTTGATATCTATGAACATAATCTATGATCACCATCATCCTCACTACATGACATTAAACTGCATGATAGCTTTGACATTCTGTATATGGTTGAGCCTTAGGTCACTCAGCCTTCTTGAGCCCCTGGCACAATTTCTCACATTGGATTGTATGGTGTGGTATTGGATTATGTCCTCATTCAAATTGGGTAACTCCCCATGTCATGCGCGTACCTCTTTGGGGTATCTTACACTTATTTGTGTCCTAGTTTCATGATGATATATTGCACATCATCCTTCTCTAGAAATATGTGTGGCTTGATTCCCATACTTATGGGATATGTAGGTTCGCTTGAACATCTAGTCTTTGAGTCTATCCCCATATCCTAGAAACCTTCCTATAATCGTTCCCCCTTGGCTTGTCCACATAGACAAGAGGGGTATATGGTGTGGTGTAGTCATATTCACCCTTCACTCCTGGATTATAAAAACTATGGACCAAACCACTTTCTCTCTTGTGTGCCCTTTACACTCTTTCCCTACACTCATCTTGTTGAGACATCTTCCCTTATGTAGGGTTCGTTGGCCCTCTTCGATGATTCGCCAATGTGCCAAGGAGTACTCTAGTTCAGTGCTCGGAGTGTCAGATTCTACCTGGACATGCTTTCACCAATTTTTTCTGGCATCATGTTCCCCTTCATTTGGGACCCCACTATCATTCACATCTGAAGATACCCCCCAAATTGCATGTATGCTCATACTATGGGCTCCCCTACCATTAAAGGCCATTATCTTTGAGGATATCAAACAAAAAATTGATTCGAGAACCACGTTTTGAATATGGTCATCAGTTGATGCTCATTTGTTATTCCCATTTTATGTCACACAATATAGATTCAGTGTTTTGAACATATTCAACAGTTATCCTCCATTGTCACACCAACCCCATCAAGCCTTATCTGTCAATTACACAATTCGCATAATTTTCCACCCCATCTTGTCCAAGTAGAATTTTTGCACTCTTGGTACTATCCTTTGGTGTTCATTTTCATATTACTAGGACAAATCCGTAGTGAGGTTTCATTCAGTGAGTTGAAATGAAATCCCATTTATGCCCATCCCACGTGTTTCAAAGACTCTTTCCGTCCATATTTCCCACACAATTTTTTACTCACGTGGCTTTAGAGATTGGATCAAGGTCTGTGCCAACTTAGAAGAGTTATCCTTCTCCATAGTCTGAGCTCTATGAACATAAACTATGATATCTATATATGTCCCCACTTTAAAACTATTTATGGCTTGATTCCTATCCTTATGGGATATGTTATAATGCCCATACATCTCATCTTTGGGGTAGCTTGGGTTTAACTTTTTAATCTCTTATGTTCTTCCATTTAGCCCCTGACTCTTATAGGAACACATGGTGTGGCAAGTGTAGGCTTATTCCTTTGTTCACGTCTGGTTTATAATAGCCTCACCAAGTACTCCACTTCAAGGAGCTAGTCCCTCCTACCTCCCATCTTACATGAAATTAAAATATATGATGTCCCGCAAGACAGTAAACTATATTTTGTCCTACAAGAAGTTAAACTTTACCTTCTATAACTACGTATGCCTTGATTCCCATCCTCATTGGATATGTTTGAATGCATGTACATCTCGCCATTGGGTCCAACTCAACTGAGTTCTAGTCTCTCCTACCCAATATTCCCTATCCATCTCTGGCCTATATACCCAAGGTTTTTTTATAGGAATCGTGCATATTGTGATGTGGGCATCATCTTCATTCACATAAGGTATGTTTAAACACTCTGTGCACATTCCCTCTTGAACCTCATCTCTCTGATATATGATTAATCCATATGACTCTAAACTACGATGCATATTCCCATATGACATTAAACGTTTACATCTATACTGCATGATGTATAAGTTCATGATTGGCCCCATTACATGACCCTAAACTGTGAAATTATCATCCGAGCTGCAAGACGAAAAATTTCACTACATTGTGATGTAATCACTCTAGGGTATATCATTAATGGTATCAATCACACACCATACCATTTTTCAATGCATGAAAATGGACAGACTCTTGTGGTGATGCTTGTACTTTCTCTCTTGGGTCTATCACTTCACAAAAAAAACACACATTCATCCTAAAATACAAACAAGATCTATCAAATTATGCTTCTTTTGGTGTGAGGGCCATACATGCATGAAATTATTATCTCTGGCACTAGTATCTTACCATGACACCATTAGAAATATGTATATCTTAACTCCCATTTTCATGGGGTACGTATGAATTCCTAGGAACTTTGGCTTGGGCCCAACCTAACTTTGACTTTTGGTACCCCGACCTAGAAGATTCAAGGGGAACACATTTTGGTGATACGGACTCCCATTTTCATCATTCCTACTAGGTTTAGTAATTACCTCACCATGTGTCTCCCTCCTTAAATTCAATCAATGGTCTGAGATCTATGACCATAAACTAAGACAACTCCATGTCCATGCTGCAATACCCAAAACAACATGAAATCTCCCAGAACTATGTATGTATTGATTTTAACCCTAATTGGATATGTAAGAATGCCCAGACATTTCATCTCGGGGTCCAACCCCATGAATATAAAATCTTATCCACTCTCTTTAGACCCTTTGCCCAAACACTTTTAAGAGAATGTGGTGTGGAGAGTACCTCTTGGGTCCTCATTCACTTTGGGTTTTTCAACAGCCGCACCATGTGCCTCCCTTATCATTTCCCAATCTGGTCCGAGTTCTAGGACCCTAAACTATGATCTACCATTAATGACCCATTCTCCGACCATTATGTTGGAAGCACGCAACCCCAGTACACTTTTCCTTAGAAAGCGACTCGACATTCTCTATCTGATATGTCTTGTTGTCATAGTCAGATGTGTTGTGACAAAAATCCCTAAGTGTGGAATTTTCATAGGGACATTCCCTCATTCTATGTCCAAGCTTCGTGAGCCAGTTATTTGGATCCTCATCCTCTTCCACATCTGAAAGGACCCCCTATATGGCCTGGTCTCATTAGCGTACCTACCATCTAGGTCCAATGTCCCTGAGGACATAGATGACATTTGCGACAGGTCCCATGTTACAAACATGGTCTGCGATCAACCCTCATTTATCTATCCCAATTATAGTCTACCGCGAAACAGATACTATGTTTTGAACATGGTCAAAATTTATTCCCTATCATAGCATAACCATCATTGTGGTCCAGATCTCGAGCATCATGATTGACATATTTCCCCTTCCCTATGTTCAAGTGGAATTCGAACATACTCGGCATTACCCCTTTTATGACTCGAGGTGTGTCATATAGGTAGGTCAGATTTATTGGGACATCATTCACCTAGTATCCCATCATCCCCAACATTTACCTTCCGGTGCTAGGAATGTCCCATCACAACTCCTTGTTCCTCACATCGATCATGACTCAAGTGGGCTTTGTAGTTATAGAATGACGTGTACTGTAATAGTCATGCCACACATGTCTTTCATCATCCCACATGATGTTAAAATGCATTCCCAAGAACTAAATTTGGCTTGATTCTCATTATCATGGGATATATAGTGACACACAGGCGTTTTACCTTAGGCCCATCCCCAAGGTCATTAACCCTTCTAGCTTCCCAGGCCCAGTCCTGGTACATACAGTGTGACTTTAAACTATGTGCATCATCTTCATTGTATGATATTTAAACTACGAGCATATTTTCTGCATCTGTATGATGTAAAACTATAGAGCATTCTGGTTCTTTACTAGAGAGGTCTTTCTTGGATATATGTTTCATCACTGAATAGATAGATACACCAAACTAATGTTTTTCTACTATGGTATCACGATTTCAAGAGTGTTTGACTCCATTTGTTGAAATCATCACTCCATGCTCCACACATTGTGTGCCCTTTATTCAGACCCTCACCTTATTTCATGTCTTAGAGAACCTCCTAACAGTATAGATGCTCATCCTATGGCTCACCTACTATCTTGGGACAACATTCTTGAAGACCAATGGATGAAGTTTTGAGTCAGTCCTCCTGTTTCGAATATGGTCAATGGTCATCCCCTGTTTGATATCTCCATTTCATGCTAACACAATAAGGATACTGTATTTTGAACACAGTCAGTGGTTATCCTTCACTACCACATCACCTTCAATGTGTTCTGAATCTGGGGTATTTTGAATCACTCGTTCACTCCATTAGTTTCTTGTTGATTTCAAATTCCCATGGTGTTACCCTTCTTGTTCAGTAAAGTGCATTGAGAAGATGGCACATCGATTATTCTGAGGCCTTCTTCCTCCAGTCAGGCTTCTTCCTTGAATCCCATAAATTCAGATTGTTTGTTCAAAATTAGGATGCCCAAATCATGGTTTGAACTCTTATATTCTGATGGAATGAAGAGGTGGTTATCCATTTTTTCTCACATCGTTCCCGACCCACGTGATCATAGGGACTGATCATTGGATGTTCCATGAATATAACTAAAGTGAAGTAGACCAAAAAATGAATAATAGAACTCAAGAATACATCAGGGATGAATAATAAAACCACGAAGACACGTTAAAAAGCTACATGCATCACAGTACCCAAGGATCGATCCCTCCAATGGACAGGTTGACCCCATCAAAAGACTGTTGCTACTCCACCACCCTATAGATTGTGGTATCCAGGATTCACTATCGCACGATCAGTTCCCACTGATCCTCATCAACAATGAGTAACACTTCTTCAGCTACGATCCGAGCATGCTCCTCATTGGTTAAGATATTGGTCATCTCTTCAGAGGCTTGCCTCATGCACTCTTCATCCCCCAATAGCTGGGCCTTCAGCCACGTTATAATCTCCGACAATGCATTGAGGGAAGCATAATTCTCATATAAGCAGATGTGCATCATCCTAATCTCATTTTCAGCCATCTGGATCCTCTTGATGTTCAAAACTTTTCTCCACTACCAACCCACCTCAATGTTGTAGTTATACTCCAGGATCTTCTCCTCCATGAGATCTTGGGTGAGCATGTGTGGGTGTTGGGCATCCGCTCCCCCAACACATAGTTCGTGTAGTAGCGAATGAATTCATTCAATCTAGTATTTCCATTGTGATTGAGGAGTGTCATTGATAAAGCACTTGATCAGCTTCTAGGACCAAAGATATACTATCTTGATATCCTCCTCATCAGAGGTCATGCTGTCCCAGTCCATGGTGATGACAGGTTCATACGTGGGGGTCACCCCCATGAACTCATCAGTAGGGTCCACATCTAGTGTCAGATCGTCTATGTGCGGACCCACGCTTTACGATCAATCTTCATCATCTAATCACACATAAATAATCTCAGGCCAAGCCCCACTAACCATCCCACCAGGTATTGGGAGCACTGGAACGTGGGTAGTTTGAATATCTGCTTCCCCGACCATAGACATTCCCATGGGAAATGCACCACTAGGCGTACCGACTAGCCTCGCTATGGCAGCACACACTACTCGAAGAACTGGGCATACCAAGATGTTCACGGATGTTAGTAAACCTGATCCATGGGTGGAAGTCTTGATTTCTTTTTTCAAGGGGAAATAAAAAGAACAAATTGGCAGTCTCTCTCCCGGGTTTTTATCATTGGTACCCCAGGGCATGTCCCTCCGTATATTGTATGGAAGTCTGAAGACTCCGGGGGAACCGACTAGGGTGTCATGGCCTCACTAGACATGGTAATCACCATTGCTGTGTGTGTATATCTATAAGCCCCCGCATAAACATCTACTGAGGGTGAGAATATGTTCTGCATATGAGGACCTCTTGAGAAGTTCAAATATTAGCGATGGGTCCAATGTAACCTGTATGTGGATCCTGGGGAATGGACTCAGGATTTTACATTGAGTGCCTCTGCAAACTCTTCATGTTATTTCTTTGATTCGCCCACTTCACCCTCCCCCAAAGGGATCCCTCTACTGGCCACCACCCCCCAAGAGGAATTATCTGATTCATCCAAGAAAGGGGATGGCTCTCTTATTTTAACAGTCAATTACTAAGGTGGGATCATATGATCCAGCAACACCTTCAGCCGAAATATCATTGCACGCGGGTACCCCGTGAGTGCACGAATTCCTCCAACTCTACTAGCTATTTCTCTGCATGTTCTTGGGATGCAACAAAGCCAAAACTAACGAGGACTATCCAAAAAATCCATCTAGTGATGGTTCAATTGTTGCATCATCACGGACGGGCCGAGGAATTTCCAATTACCATTCAATATGACCCAGGATTTCGAAAATACAACATTCTCTGACATATCTATATGGCAGAACTCCTTCCCCAGAGCCTGGTTTGATATTCTATAGAATCCTCTTGGTGGCCTCCCCTCTAAGGAAATCTGCACTTCTGGGACCGTTGGGATTCTTTTCGATGTGGGATCTGCTGTCGTTGCCTCCCCCTCAACCACTTCAGTCATTTCCACTATCCAGTCAAGCATCATAGTTTGGGAGGCACACTATCACTAGCTAGAACCGTTGGGTGCTTCAACATCTCCACCAGGTTGGTCGCCTCGTAACTTTTGGCGTACTCCTGCACCAATTTAAAGATGACTATGGGCTGAGGTATCTCATTCCACATCTTCCCATCATCCCATGTGAACATGAGACACATCTACCTCATCATGCACGAATGCTCCTAGTAGCGCACCACCATGTAGACCCATGGGGTCAACCGCTACATACACTGGAATTTCTTTTCATATCAGTCGAGGGAGTATGGTTCATAGAGGGACTCGTGGTCCACCTATGACACCAAGACTCCTCCCTGAAAGTACAAGATATAAAACTGATGCTCATTCGTGCCTTTTCCATCAGTATTGAATGCACCCGTTGGAAATAGTAACAGGTGAAAATTGAATTCCTCTACCTTCTGGAACTAGTTCAGTACTGCATGAACCATCAGCTTGGTCGGAATTCTCCCTTACACATTCATAATGGATGGAAGAAATTTTAATTATGGAGGGGAGATCAGGTTTGTATAAACATTGGTGCCTCTGACATGCACCACTATCAACCCATACAGGAGGTGGAATGGCCCACATAGTTTTTATGGATTCTTCCCTTCACTGATGTTCCACAACATCATGTGCAGCATGGCATACATTGGGATCCCAAGGCTGACCAACCCTCATGTCACAAGCATGGAAGCCATGAAAGATGTGTTTCGTCGCACACCAATGTTCATATCTCTCACCATCAGGATCCAACCACAGATGAGTGCTTCAAAGAATTCAACCTTCCTGACTACCAGATTTTAGTCGGTGTTGTTGCTGAATCCCCCAGTTTTCCATTGGCTATCCTCTAAGAGTATCCATTACGAGTGCTCCTTTTCCTGTTGGGCCCCATTTGGACATGTTCAAGGCCTCACCGAAAATCGTTTAACTCCCAGAAATTTCAAGATCTTCTTGAACCACCATTTAAAGTGGACATCCCTCACCAACTGCTTGTCCTTTATTTCTAATAGGTTCATCAATGCCATCACCAGCGGTGTCATTTTTTCCAGATCCTCCGACGCACCCATAACTAGGTGGAACACATCATACATCTCCCCCAATATGTCGACCACTAAGATCTGATTCCAATACCATAATTTAATGTTGATCTCTCTATAATGAAAATAGAAGGTATTGGTCCTCAATGACCATCTGCTCAGAAACTCCAACATCAGATACTTCAACTGATAGGTGTTGAATTCGGAGGACCAAGAAGCCTCATACATGCCCACTCTTCTTAGAACTACCATAAATTCCTCACACAAAGAACCTACCCAGTAGGCCATGACCCATTTATCTTTGATGTTTCCACCATAGCATAGATCCCACTAATCAGACCACCCCTTTCCCGGGTTCCTCAGGGTTGCCTTAAATACGGTTTGGAATAGAGGAGGGGATGTCTCTAGCTACAGTTCCTTCCTATCAATGTTGTTCAGATGATTTTTTAGACAGTCATTGTTGACTAGCGTGATGTCCTCTTAGGCATGGCTGTCAGCCACCCTGAACTAGTGGTGTTGGCATATCACGCCTCGAAACTAGTAAGTTGGCTCGTCTCTACTAACTTTGGGATTAAGACATCATCCCTCAATCCAAATCCATAGAGAGGTTGCCTCTTACATAGTGGATGGTTCTTTTTTCTTTCCAACAATAACTCTACATGTGGATTGTGGTCAGAATGGATCTACACAAACTCCCTATACCAGATTTATATTCAATCTCCCCTTTTTTGTAGGTTCCACAAGGGCCCCCTGATAGCCTCATGATGAGCCATTTAGTTTATTAGTTTGATAATTTTTAGGTTTTGGTTCACAGAGCTCTTTTGCAGAGCTTGTTTTTGAATTTCATCCGTGAAGACAGTTCATAGAGCCCTGCCTCGACCTTTAGACACAAGTCTAAGAGCACACCATCTTGATGAAAAAAAACATGATTTCCACCATGAATCAGAAGGCCTTATTCGCAGAGATCATTCATGAAGTACGTGGTGCTTCATGAATCGAGAGCACTAAAAGCCAAAATCATGATGATTATAAAAGAAAAAAAGAGATTCCATCCTCCCTTATTCATAGGTAAGGAACCTTGGTACTTCATGGATTGCCCGATAGAAGAAAGATTTGTGGCACGCTCTGCTCTTATATCACCCATCCTATTTGTGATCCACCTTCATGAGTCATCTTCCCGATTGGATAAGAAATTTTGGTGATTATCCATCAAAATTTGAACCTCTCATTCTCAATGGCCCCCGGTATGAGGGGGGCATTTTATAGAACCAACGATTTGAAATAAATAGAACAAATGGAAGTCCTTAATGGATTCCTCATGAATATTGTTTGTGGAGACCACATAGCATCGTGGTCGGTGCAAAGATTCCCCTCCGTGAAGGCCCTGTGGGGAAAGGTGGTAGGAGGCTCCATGAGCCCCTTTGAAGCTTGCAAACCCACCGCGAAGCATCTAGGCATGAGGCTCAATGATCCTCATTGATATTTGAGAACCCACAATGGAGTAAGGAGGCGTGAGGCTCTGAAATCCCATTTGATGTTTGTAAAACTGCTATATAGCAATGAGATAGGTGGCTTTGCGATTATGACAAAATGCCATGTGTCTTCAGGCCCAGTGTGCACTGCTTCGCGGTGCCTCTTTCCTATAAATATCGGGCTCCCCCTGAGCCTAGAGGATGGATCCTCCAACCATTCACCTTTTTAGCTATCAAATAGAGAATGTATTTCCAATCTATAAATCATGAGTTCTTCATGGAACGTTTGTTTCACGAGGTGTATCTCCATTGGTTTAAATTCAGACCCTCTTCAAAGAGGGATTTCCTTCGCTGAGTCGGCGAGGCTCCGAAAATGAAAGGGATCCCCATGGGGACTCAAGTCTTTGTGGAGAACTTATGAATCACAAAGCACCCTCCATGCGCATGTGATCCACATGCTAAGTCATAGTCACTATGCTTCGTGAAGCACGTTGCATCGCAATGCTACACTTCGTAGGGAACCCTTTCTTCACGAAGCACATATCAGTTAATTCCATTCAACTTTGCGAAGCACCTTCCATGTTCACCAATGCCCTATGCCAAGGCTATGCCACTTCACCTTGTAAAGCATACCCCTTCGCGAAGGCCCTCTACTACATGGAGTAACAGAGCATCATGAGGCTTCAACCCATGAACCCCTTTGCTCCACAACTCCTTTTCCCAAGAGATCCTCTCAGTTTGAATGAAGTAATTTTAAGATCACTTGGGAGGGTCTTCTAGTTGGGTTTATTCTCCCTATGCTTCTTCACATAGTCACACTAACAAAAATTATTTCTTCGCATAACCATGATAATGTTCACCCATCAAATAATCACACCATAACACACCCTTTCCACGACAATTTTGATTCCTTTTTTCCTCAAGGGTGAGAGGGTATCAGTTATTTATGTCCTAGTGCTGAAGAGTGAACCCACCTCGTCCGAGCTGTCGAATGATAAACTACCAAGCACCATCATCCTCAGCACTTGGTGTGAAACTAGGGGCTTTCCATATGAATTATACAAAGGGTTCTCCATCACATAGATTCTCTATGCCCACTGCTCTCTATGAGAGTGAGATCATTTCTAAAATATAATGAGATACTCTATATCGGTTCATCTTTTGTCCATGGGGAAAGGGAACCCCACATTTTGTAAGCCCCTATCCTTTCTTGTGGGAGGCAGAATCCCTGGTCATCCCATTATCTTCCTGGACAAAGACCAAAGAGGGGGCATGGGCACCGGTGCCCTTCTTTCTTCGATGCCAATTCTCAATCCCTTTGGGATTTGTCGCCACCGGACCTCCACCCTGGAGTATGTCCCAATCTCCATCTCCCTGGGATGCTATCCACATGTATGCCCCAATTTCCTTTTTGGGTTTCAGATGACACATAATCCACTTTTCTATTTTGGGCCACTAACCACGTATAAGCCCCATTCCACTTCCACAGATGCACCTCTCATGATGTGATCGTCAACTCATTTCTACCTCTAATTTTTCACACATAGAATCACTCACACAGTCATAGAGAAAGCATCAACTATGACACCCTATCTTGGAAGCCTACAGTGTAAGCCACAAACCATTATAAACTATGTGGACATTGATCCTTTCCATGGAAAGGTACATAGGAAGCCTCCTTGAGGTTCAATCCCAAAAACCACTTGTCCAGACCATCTTCATTTGAGTTCCCACCACTTATAAACTATGATAACATTGATCCATTCGAAGGCAAGGTACATAGGAAGCCTCCCTGTGGATCAATCCCACCATCCAATGGTCCTGACCACCTTCACATCTGATCACCAACCTGTTTCGTACTACGTGGTCTTCGACCGTTTCCATGGCAATGTACGTAAGAACCCTCCCTAAGGTTCAATCCCAACATCCATTGGTTCTGACCCCCTTCATGTCTGTTCCAACTCCTTCTAAACTACGTTGTCTTTGATCCTTTCCAGATTAAGGTATGTAGGATGCCTACCTAAGGTACAATCCCACCATCCATTGGTTCTAACACTCTTTCATGTCGATTGCCACTCCTTCGGAATTACATTGTCAATTGATCATTGACAAGTCAATGTACTTAGGAAGCATCCCTAATGTTCAAGCCCATAATTCATTGGTTATGAACCCAATCACATTAGTTTGTACCCCTTCTGAACTATGTGTTCTTTGATCCTTTCCATGGAAAGGTACGTAGGAAGCCTCACTGATGTTTAAGCCCACCATCCACTGGTTCTGACCCTCCTATTCACATCGGTTCTCATTCCTTGTGAACTATGTTGTCATTGATCATTGAAAAGGCACGTTATGTGGAAAACCTCCCTAAGGTTCAAGCCTACGATCCATTGGTTCCGACCCCCCATTCATTTCAGTTCACACACCTTCTGAATTATGTGGACTTTGATCCTTTCCAAGGCAATATACGTAAGAAGCCTCTTTGAGGTTCAAGTTCAACACCCATTGGTCCCGACAATTTCACTTAAGTCCACACCCTTTCTACATGACGTTAAAATTAATGACCCTTTTTTCCTACATGACACTAAACTATTCCCCATTCAGTGGTAATACATTGTCAATCTCATTCAGCAGAAAGCCATCGTCACCCCCATCTAGTGGTAGCTGTTGCGCCCTCATCCAGCGGTAAGGCATTTAAAAACAAACCCAACGGTAATCCATTATCATCCATTCTATTTGGTACCCATATCACCAGTTCATCATAGTGATTTATGACCTAACTCGGGATGCTAACCATGAATAATCCCCTGTATGTTATCTGGATACTATCCTCCACACACACCCTGATCCTCTACCCCATCCCAATGTAAGCATACTTTGATTCCCTATAACGGGGATACGTAGGAGGTCTCTTCGAGACTCAAGCCCAACATTATCGTCGCCCTCTAGTCGACTCCATATCATTATCCATCTACTCTACTTAATCATCCATTATCCAACTTGATTCTTACCCGGGCCACCACATAAAAGTGGGGTCATTTAACATCATTCCTCATTCCCTATAACAATAATCAGGTAATTAACCACGTGTTATCCCCTATATTAGTGTGACCTACCGGGGTCACACCCATCTGATCCACTCTAGTCAGTGTTCCAATCTGTCCAATCCTTCTCCGTTAGACGTTAATCTTGTGGCAGACAATGTGTGAAACATGAGAAGCTGAAGAAAAACCCAGAGACATGCATAAGGCATATAATTCTCTGCATTCGACATGGAATGCATCAGGATATTGTTCCCTTGAGAAGCCCTATAATTAGGGAAAGAAACCCAGATTCTCTAGTGTTCCATCCTCCAAACCCGCCGGTGATTTCCAACGAGTTTACTCCCCCAACTGATTGTTGCTTCCCCGACATGACCCCTTGGAATGACCCGATAGAAGCAGTGTAATTAATTGGAATCAATAAAGTAATGGCACTAGGAAGAATTTAACTAACATGATATTAATCTATAAGGGAGAACCAGACTAGGTGACAAGTTCCAAGGAATAATCCACAGAATGATGAACTAACATCCCATCAACCTGTTTCGATCAAGGAGAAAATTTCCTTGAATAAGCGGCAGATGTCGCCCGCCTTTTGGAAGTGGGGATGTGGGGAAACAGTGAGTGTGTCCTCATCATCCTCAAATAGATGGATGTGTGGGCCCCAGTGAAAGGGTCATTAACAATCATAGAACCTATGATGTGCTTTCCATATCACCTCATAATTATATAAATTAAAAGAAAGAATGGAAAATTTTTTGTCTTCCCCCTTTATTTAACTTAATATATTTATAAATTGCGTTGGAAATTGTCCCAAAAGTCTTAAATCTTGAATTTAAGGTCAAAAGATTCAATATATAACCATTAAATAGGTTTTGGACATGTTTTTGTTGTTTTTACACCTACTATTATTTGTTTTACAACTACGTAATGATTCTTTTACCATAAGAACTATAATTAATTTTATGTATTTTCATAAATTACATTGGACAAAAATAATATTTACGATATTAGATAATATAAAATATTATTTTTCAAAATAGGGAATCCATTTTTCATACAAAGAATCATGGTAGTGGAATAATTAAATTTAAAATTATTCATACAAATGTGAAACGAAATCATGTTTTTAATGGGAATATGTTTAAATGTTTATTTATTTTACATATATAATGTACTCTAAAAAAAGGTTTCCATATACTAAATTGACACAACCCATCTCTCAGGGCTCATTTCATGATTACCACAAGCCTGCCTTCTATAGGACAAGGGCTAGAGAATAGCACTGGAAAGGCACATCCCTATAATGGGAATGCAATTCCTTTAAACCTATACAAACACACAATGTGAGAACACAATAAGAAGAATCCTCAATGTAAACTTCTATAGTAAAAAGTGTACTGAATGATAAGGGGTCGGAATACGATCCCAATTGAAAATAACAAGTACAATTGAAAAGAGAAAATAATGCATGTGTCATCCACTGAAGATCCTACCTGATGGGTAGGTAATGATCATCTCCAAAACACTCCATGTTAGCATGTCTCCTTCATGTACTTCCTGGTCCTCACTCCCTCAAGTCTCAGCCCAGCTGATCATCATCTGAACAAGACAGAACAAGGTGTGGGTGAAGCCTGTGCAGGGGTGAGTATAACGATACTCAATACGGACCCTGATACCCACGATGGTCTCCCAGAGTTTTTAAAGGAAATACCACAAAGAAAGACCTCAATCACAAATCAAGATGCAGTCATCAACTATACAAAGGTATATGCCCATAAATATACCTAATTTATCAAAAATACTCATCTCATTCATGAGGAAACTTAAGGCATGTCCTTTTAAGCCATTTTCACATCTAATCCATGAAGTAAGAATACCACAAAGGTAACACCTAGAAGGTAACACCACAAAGGTGAGAGTACAACAAAGGTAACAACATGAAGGTAACACCACAAAGGTTAGAGTACCACAAAGGTAACACCACGAAGATAGCACCGTGAAGGTTAGAGTACCATGAAGGTAACACCATGAACATAATAGTACAACAAATTTAATGAGTCATATCGCATGAGGTATAACATAAATATAAATGTAAATATGATTAGATGTATCATTAGATCATCTTACTTTATCGAGAGGCTTTATAGCCAACCCACATAGGATCATTATGCGTTGACACACACTGATCATTGAGCGATGTCCCACACAAGATCTGACCCACATAGGATTGGTATGTACTGACCCACATAGGATCACTGAGAATTGGCTCACACGGTATCGATAGATACAGACAAATAAATGATCGCTTTTCATTCTTCACGTCACAGTCAATCTCCTCCACCTCACTACCATCCAATGGATTCTTTGACCTAGTATGCATGAATTTGGTGCAACCTATATTCAAGTGATAAGTTGTAGTTAAATTAACATGATGTTACACGAAGAAGTATCCCAAAGTGTCGCCTTGTCATAAGGGTTCCAACAAGATGGAAGACGCATGAATCAGACACCCAGTCTATGAGATGTGGGAATTTTTGTAAAAGGGGTCCTATTGGATTCATGTTTTCTCCAACTAAGGTCACACATATAACTCTGAAAAAACTCACTTTGTGTATCTCAAAAATATTGTCTTTTATGTAGGGTCCTTATACACGTCTATCTGACTCATGATCTGTTAGTTACATCTCTTTCTGAAAAATAGGGGTAATCGCACCTCAGACCAACCTCACTTGGTCAGGCCCACCATAATATGACAATGGGACCGTTTCCCAAAATGGGGTCCCAACTCCACTGACGGCATGTCTACTGGACACCCTGTTCATAAGTTACGATCACTTTTTTATTCGTGAACAGGTTGGATCTCAGCACGATCTGACTTGTTTAGACCTGCCTAAAAAATGGGTCTCGGGGTATACTTGATCCCACTCGGGTCTGACACCTTAAGGTTCGGCCTAGTTCACTAGGTCTGGCCTGTCGGGAGTGGCCCTATTCGATTCACGGGCCTGCTCTACGGTTCGCCTAGCCTTCATATTGGGTCCCATCCCCCTACATTGGCCCACTGGGCCATGGGTATGGCCTGGCCCACTGGGCGGGTTCTCCCTACTTGGTCGGTCCATGCCAGATCGTTCCCCTAGATGGTGAACCGCCTCCTTTGCTGGCTCCGTGGTTGTGGGGTTATTTCTCCCAACCGGCTGGTCGCTGCCCCACCACATTAACTGGTCGATAATTTGGCTGATCGGGTTCTGCAAACATAGCGAGGCATGACATTGGACATGCCAGCCCCTCCTCTAAGGCTGCTTCCGCTGGTGGTGCCAGCAGGCGTCACCCTTATCTTGCATGGCTGGCTAAGTGTTGGAAACCCTTGGCTGCCATGGCGCACCATCGTGTGTTGCCTTCCAACACCTGCAAATAGTTGGCGCTAGTATACTATAACTACCGCCGGCTACAACTGGCATGGTGCGCAAGTGGTTTCTTTTGTGGGTCACAGGATGTGCTCTGGTGTCCATTCTTGGTGTCATCTGCACCTATGCCTCTTTCACGCTACCAACGACATAGTGTGACCCACTATTTTTTTTGTCGTTGATTTTTAAATTATTCCATGAAGTTCACATCAAGAACATAGCAGAAAAGGGTCTAAGCCTTGTTTGTCTGGCCCACGACCTCTGCATAAAATTGATAACAAGAAGAAGAGGATTTAATTCATCAAAGACAACAAAAAAACCCACTTAGATAACATTTCCACTAATGAAGATCGGCAAAACCTCCTTCATCATTGTTGTTAGTTCGCGATTTGGTGGTTCTCATCACTGCTCTCTAAATCAGGCCTCATCCTCTATAGGGTTGGCATCATGACACTTTATTAGAACTTCGTCACTTGGTGAAGTTGTACCAATAATTTTCCCCAAGATCAATATAAATTGTAGATGAGAGAGTGAGTAATGCATGTGTAATTAATGTGGTTCAATTAATTGAGAAACCGTTTTAATTCTAATGGGGATGTTACAAAGAATTGAGTATTTAAGTCATTTAATGTCCTAACACATCGTTGGTCCCACAACTGTTGATTGTCTGTCGGAGGAAAAGAAAGGAAGGAAATAAGATAAATTTTTTATGGTTTTATGCTTTTAAATATCCATAATCTAAAATTTTCTCCCATCCATCTGTTGTCAAAGTGAATCCTCTCTTAAAAGAATATCGACATTTCAAATTCAACGGGGCTCTCAGAAATTTAATTTTAGCACCAGTTCAAAAGTTTGAAAATGTCGCCTGCACATTTACTGAACGTACCTTATAAACATTTTGATAAATAATTAACATTACCCCTTGACCCGTTCTATTCGAGGTTAGGCCGTTCCTAGGTGAAACAGATCCCAACAATCTCAACCATTCTCTTGTATTTTCAATCCAAGTTGCTATTTAGGTGTTATAAATTATAACAATAAATTAATTGTTACATAATTATTTCATTTACATCATAAAACTAATTTCCATAGATGCCCCATGCCGGCCAATATTAGTATCTACCTAAAGAAAGAATACCCTCAAGAGCTCATCGGTGGTCTTATATTTTTAATCTGAGTCACCATTCCTGTGTTATAAGCATTTTAAAAATAATATTACTATATTTAGATATTTTATTTACAAGTATACGATTTTCGATTTTTCTCACTAAAGGCCTGTGTCGACTAATCTTAAGTCACGCCTAGGGTAAACCCTCCATCCTAAATTCATCAGTGCCTTAGATTTCTGATTTGGGAAACTATTTAAGAGTTATTCCACTATTCCAGGAATACTTCTCACGCGTGCTTATAAATGTTTAAATTTATTTTTACGGAACAGTCCTGGCAATCTGGGCCACATAATTGCGTACCGTTAGATTTTGAGACCACAAAATAATATGAACTAATTTTGAAAAAATATTTTATATTGAATTTACCGGTCTTTACATTCTCCCCACATTATGGTATTTCATCCTCGAAATCCTAAGAAAATGAAAATCAAACAAATGAAGGTACTGAGAAAGAATCTAATCCTTCCACTCCTATGTGATCTCTAGGAGGTTCTCATACTGCATAGAACTCACACCATAGGGATCGTTCATCCTGAAAGTACTCACTCATGAAAATCCTCTGTCTCCACAAGAAACTCTATAAAAGTCACCCCATCGTCAATGCCCAGCTCCCCCCATTCGATAACGTGTGATGGATCATGAACGTACCTCCTCAATTCTGACTCATAGAAAACATTATGCACTCGGTGAATCTATGGGGGAAGAGGTAGATGATATGCAACCACACCTAGACTACTGAGGATCCAGAATGGTCTAATGATCCTAAGAGATGGCTTGCCACCCCGTATGAATCTCCGCAATCCTCATCACGGTGAGACCCGTAGGAAGAGGTGGACTCCATCCTCAAACTCCAAAGGTCTCTGTCTCCTACCAGCATAAGACTTATGTCTACACTATGTAGTATTCACTTGGTAACAAGTGAGTGATCATGATACAAACACTTCCACTTATCTCTTAATCCTTGGCCCCCATTACTGACGTCGGAGGTCCGGGTACATCTTCGGCACGATAGGTTGTACCGCTATAGGGGATATATGGAAATCCCTAAAAAAATCCTCTTGTAGCATCACAGGTACCATGGTGCATCTTCTAAAAAGAAATACATGTTCCCCACCTTTAGAAAATCCATCAAGAGACTATCCTGAGGATATATGAGCACATCGGGCCTCGTAGTTAATGTCCCAAAGATGTGCGTCTTGAAATCGCGGAAGAATTGAGGGAGTATAAGTCATAGAATGGAGGTAAGTTGCTCTATATTTATCCATAATGGATATCCACAGCACGACTAGCTACTTTGACACCACATTCAGTAGCTGTAGAGCAGACCTCTTACTGAGTGCATCTACTTCCACGTTCCCCTTCCCATGTGCATATATTATCTCAACGTTATAGTCTTGGAGGAACCCTAGCTATTTTCGCTACCTCAAGTTCATGTCCCTTTGTGGTAAGATATAATTGAGGCTCTTTTGATCAGATTAAATAGTAAATTGTTCACCCATAATGTAGTGCCTCTACATCTTCAGCACAAAGACAACTTCTACTAACTCCAGGTCATGGGTAGCATAGTTATTCTCTTGCTGTCTCAACTACCATGAGCTGTAGGAGATCACTGCCCGCTCCATCATCGAGAAACATCATATTCTGGTCCCTGATGCATTGTACTAGAGAATATACCCAACACACTCTTTTTGTAGTGTCAAGATGGTTCACTTTTCCGTCTCTGTCTCCTATCATTAAAGCTCTTCTGACACAACCCCATCTATAGTAATGGCTCTCACTTCATCATCAAATCTGAAAAGTTTTCTGCTACCATAGAGAACTCATGCACAAATCTCTGGTAGTACCCAGCCAAAGCAGACGTCCCTCTTCCTTTGAGGAGGTAATCCTAGAAGAATCATTATTATTTATGTCCCCACACTCTTCCACTACTGTTGGGAATTGAAAACTCAAAACTCCTACTACAACTAGGATATGGTTGGCCGACTAATGAGTTATTGGTTGCTCCTTCTTATTCATGACATTATCCTATGATGCATGGGTTTTCTTTATCTCTGATTATGTAAAACCCATTCCAACATTGTATATATACTACATCCGTTTTCCTAAAACATTCAATTTGTGTATGAATTGTGTCTGTCTAGTCCCTACAAAAATTAACATCGTAAGGCCATGACACTACCACCAAGAGGTTCCAACCGAAACTCTCTCCAAATGGTTCAGATAACACCATTGTCAAAAGTGTGATTACCAAGACTCCTCCCAATGTTATCGCCAGACATAAGTTTCAAGTCATCAGTTTAACAGGAAACTCTAGGTCTTGAACAAGATTTATGTTAATAAGGAATGATTGGTACATATTTTTATTAATACGGATTCTATTAGTTGACCTAGACTGTACATCAAATCATTCTTGGAGCCCTTGGGTCACACTCCTTGACCGCATGCAAGTACACCCATCCTCAATCCTCCATCTCCCTGATCCTGGTGGGGACCACATTGGGGTGGTGGTTGTAACATGTCGAAGTGTATATCACATTATACTGCTCCCCAAGGTCTACATACATGAATTTTTCCAAATCATTTTATATTCCCATGTCTCTGAGTCTTGTGTCAGTTTCCTTCATTCCAACGGCTATCAATCACTGGCTGTAGCCACTCATCCAAAGAATATTCATACAAAATGTTCTCTCTAGAATACTAACATAAGTAGGAATGCATAGAGGAAAAGTGATGGCTTAGATATCCCTAAAAATACCCCATTCATAGGTTCGATCCCTGAAGCACTGAACGTACTATATTCATTGAGTACCTGGGATGGTTGGTATTCCTCGACGAATACTCAGCTATATACAGGACTTCTGACCAACGCTGTAAAATATATTGGGCACACTCACCCTTTATCTTTTAATGTAATGTGACCCCCTTCTCTGAGGATGGTTCCCAATCATGTCCACAAGAAAGTCACCTCAACGTATGATCAACAGAAATATAAAAACTATCATTGACCTGCTGATCCACGTAGAAGGCTCTCTACCAGGACCACCATCTGATCAAATGGTACCATGGATAGATGAAAACTCGTCCACATCCTCAATCCAATCCTTAGTCTCCTATGAGTCAGACTCACCTTGGAACCTGAGGGGAATCTAATGCTGAAACAAGTGTAAGAAACTAAGGATATGTGTTTCCTCTATCGGTAACGCTAGTTATAACTGCTGACTAATGGGCAATGGAATTGCTAGAACACAACCCAAATATAGCATCTCATGAAACGATCCATTTACCAATGTCTCATAACCATATAGACCATCCAAATGGTCACAAATTTGAAATTTCTAGTAGATAAGATTATCATATGTTCTACTGGTGTCTCAACTAGGCAGAACGCTCTTTCCCCAACCTAAAACTAGTCCTTAGCAGCCTGGGGATCTTCCGTATCTCAAATCCTTGGAGGCCTTTACTGTTGGAACTCCTGCAACACACTCAGTAATAATGCACTGTCCACTGGTAGCATATAGTTCTGATCTACACAAGATTACTAGAATGCAGATCCACACAGGATCGCTCGGTGGGATATCATCATGAACTCTCTGGGGAATCCTGGCCGGTTGTCTACATAGTTAAATCCTAATAAGGAAGAGGTGTGTGAATATCATTAAGTTATACCTAGTGATATGACTTTACGGAAACCAAGGAAAAACATTTCCAAAAAAAACACAATCATTTTTTTCATGCATCAAGTCGGAAATTATAATTTTAGGTCCTCATGCATGCATTCATCGACCGCGGCATCAACAATGGACTCCCCAAACTGAAAACTACATCCTAAATACTTAAAACTATTGATCCATTGTAATGATCAGAGTCCAACTTCTTCTAGTCGAACTGACTACCCTTTGATACCACTTTGTCCTGACCCATCCCCTGGGGGCCGTGTCGTGACAACCCAAGCCTGCCTTCCATAGGGCATAGGATACCGACTAGCACCGGAATGGAGTATACCAAAAACATGAAGAAATTTCCCTTAAAACTGTACAAACACAAAAACCGAGAAAACAACTGGAAGAATCCTTGATGTAAACTGCTTTAGTAAAAAGTGTACTGAATGTAAAGGGATCAGAATACAAGCCCAACTAAAAAGTACAAGTACAACTGAAAAGAGAAAACAACTCATAGATCATCCACCGGGGATCTTACCTAAAGGGTAGGTACAGATTATCTCCACAACAATCCATGTTATCCTGTCTTCTCCATGTACCACTAGGTCCTAGCTCCCTCAAGTCTCATCACAGTGGCTCATCATCTGTAAAATTCAAAATAGGGTATGGGTGATGCCTGTGCATGGGTGAGTATAACAATACATATTAGGGATCCTGAGACCCACGATGGTCTCTCAGAGTTCCACAAATAAAATACCACAAAGAAAGAACTCAATAACAAATCATCAAGTATTCATAAAATCTACTTATGTATATTCCCATACTTATTCCTATGTTACAAAAAATACTCATCTCATTCATGAGGAAACATAAGGATCCAACTTTTAATCCATTTGAACAACTGATGAACAATCGAAGAACACCAAAAAGGCAACACCACGAAGGTGAGTGTACCAAAACGGTAACACAATGAAGGTAACAATGTGAAGGTAACAGTACCACAAATGTAAACATACCACAAATGTAATGACTCATCTCACATTATGTATAACTTAAATATAGATGTACGAATAATTAAACATTTCCCTGCATCATCTTACTCTGTCAAGAGGCGCTCCTGATGACCCACATTGAATCAGAAGGCACTGACCCACACCGGATAACAAAACGATAACTTACACAGGACCTGACCCACACATGATTGTAATGTGTTGACCCACATAGGATCACTGAGCACTGACCAACATAGGATCTATAGGTACTGACCTACACATGATATATTTTCATTCTTTAAGTCACATCCAATCTCCTCCGCCTCACTGTCAACCACTAGATTCTTTCCCATTGAATGCTTGATTCAAGGAGAAATGATCTTCAATCCATTTGTAATATTTTAACAAGAATGAATTTCCAAAATAATGTATCAAAAAATACCTCACTGTCTTAAGGGTTCCAACCTGAGATATTACGTATTGATCGGACAACCAGTCTGTGAGATATGGGATATTTTGTAAAAAACTAGGTTGTATTAATTTCTGATCCATCCAGGGTCACATGTCAAACTCCGAAAAAACTCACACAGACTATCTCAAAATGACCTCCTTTTCACTAGGGTACTTATGCCATAGATGGCACAACAATCAAATTCCCAGTCTGTTAGTTACATCCCTTCCCATGAAATGGGGTTAATCGCATCTCGGGCTGTCCTAGCTCGGTTGGGCCTGCTAGAATATGCCAAAAGGACTACTCCACAAAATGGTTCCTCTAATGACGACATGTCAACAAGACACTTGGTTCGTTAGTTATGGGCGTTTCTTTATTTGGGTACCGGTTGGGTCTGGACCCGGTCCGACTCGGTCAGACCGTCCCGACACAATGGGTCTTGGGGTCTTCTAGATCATGAACATGTCCGGTACACTAAGGGTCAGCCCGATTCACTAGGTCTGGCCCATCTGGGTTGTCATGGTTCGGTTCGTGGGCTCAGGTCTTGGTTGGTCTCGACCGCCGGTTGGGGCATGGCCCACCAATTCTGGCCCATTATACTACTAGTCTGTCTTCTTCCGGCACGGTACGCTAAAAGGCAGACCACCTCCTTCCATGTCCCACGTTTGTGGAGATGTTACGCCCAACTAGTGGGGTGCTTACCCACTACATTAACAGGTTAGACATTCTTTCGACCCAGTTTCGCCAACATGTTGTAGCGCATGTTGTGCCCCATCATCCTTCCATAGTTTATTGGTCATAGACGCTTACACCAGTGGCACTTGCGAGTTCCGCACTATTCCCGTGTGTCTGGCTTGGGACAGCCGCAACAGCACACCGTTGTGCACCGCCTTCCAAGACCAGTAGCTGGTTCCCGCGGGACTCCTCTGTCCACCGCCGACCGCCACTGACGTGAATCACCGACGGGTGCTTCTGTTGGTCACCAGTCATGCTCTGGTGTCTACTCTTGGCGTATTTTGCGCCTATGGCTCTTCCGTGCTGCCTCCAACATAGTGTGACCTGGTATTTCATGTTTCCATCAATTTTGAAATTGTTCCCCAAAGTTTACATCAAAACCGAAGTGGCTGAGGGTCTGTGCCTTTTTCATTTTCCGGTGCCCTCTATGTTAAAGGTGATATCAAGAGGGAGAGGATTTAATTCATCAAATACAACATCAAAATAAAACCCCCCCTATGTAACAACCCATTGTTTCATTAATGGAAATCCATCTTGATCTAATTAAATGTATCTTTATGTAAACCGTTTAGATAAAATGTCATCTTATTTGGTTTTATGTTAAGAATTGTGACCATTAGTTTTATAGCTGTTGAACAGTGATCACATGATTAGTATAAATATAAGGATTTAACAAACCAAATTTACTCAGACAAAAGAAGCGATGGCCTCATCCCGTAGAATTTCTCCATACGAAGCCCATTTTTTGGAGCTCGGAAAAGAGGTGGCATCCTTGGGCTTCACTCTAGACCGAGCCCATGCTGAGCTTCATCATGTCAAGCTCGAACGAGACCATCTATAGGAAAAGTGTATGTTGATAGAGATTACCACTCGAGCGATGTTATCTGAGCCACGCAAGAGTATGTCACCATCGCTCACCTTACCCATAGCTCTTATGCGGCTGTTTTAAGGGGTTATGTAACAAACCTCTAGTACTATGTTCATGTACATTATTATTTTTGTTTAATAATGAATATACTTTCTTGTCATTATTGATACATTGTAATTTTTTTAAAGTGAAAATAGTGTTTTTTAGTTATTATTTAATTAAGAATTATATTTTATTAAATTAATGGATTTTTTATTTAAATAATATTTTAATAAAATATTATTATTTCTATTATTAAATTAATTGTATTATATATAAATTATCATATAATTTTATGAATGCAATTATAATTTTTATAAAGGTTTGAAGGCCATTTTTGTCAAAACCCGTGAGTTTTCGATAAATGTCAGTTTTTATTTTAAAAGAGAAAATTAACATATTTAGAAAATTATTTAGATAAAATAAACGTAATTTCTGGAATCGGGACGTCAAAATTATCCAATAACGAATTTTTCATAATTTTCTGAGACAGTCCATTTTTTGGGTAAAAATTAAAAACAGTTTAAATATATAATGTGTTTTATGACATCGTAATGACCCAATAGTGATGTATTAAAATACTATAAGATTTATGTTCGTCAAACATATGTTTTTAAATTATAAGAATATGATTTTGGGTTTTTTTGACTTACTGTTCAAAGCATTAATGGACCCTTCAAGACTTATTAAACACCTTGTCTTTTTAAATTGTTTTCCATCGGAGTGTGACTCACCTCTACATAAGCAACCCTATTATTTTATGAATTTCAGACTTTGGAATTATAAAATATTTTTTCCTCATCCCTTTTCCAAAAAACATGGGCCAAAACCATTTGATGGTTTGTGGTTTGGACTAATTTAATATAACGGATCCCAAACCTAAATAATAATGAATTCCATCACCTTTCCTATATAATCCCTCCGAAGCTCCCACTTAATCCTCACTAAAAGCCTTTGGAGTTCATCCAACATCTTCTATAATCTCTCTAGAATCCTCCCAAGATTCCCCAAGCACCCATGAAGCCTCTCTCAAGCCTCACTCTTGCCTTTGGAAGCACACTTCCAAGTAAGGGTTTTTTCTTCCTTTCTCAATTTTATCCAATTTTCTTTAAGTTTTTTTTTCTTTTAATATCAATTATGAATGTTGGGGTATGGTTTTAAACCTACCTCATACTTCCTTATTTATGTTTGAATGATGGGGTACCCCTTTCTCTCTCATTAAATGCCTCCCATGTACACCTGTTACTATGCCGAAATTCCGAAAGGAACTTCTCTCTCCTCTATGACATTCAAGCAATACTTTCGTATCATGAATCTAAATTCCATTAAAATTGTTGGGACATGAATCTAGATGAACTCATTACTTTCCATTAAATTTAAATATGATTAGGAACCCCTTTCTCTCTCATCATCCATTTTTATGAATTCTTATGTCACGTTGTTACGCTGCCGAAATCGCACTGATTTTCTAAGCCAATACCATAGTGTAGTGAATACCATGCCCATTGCTCTATCAAGGGAATTAAACTTAATTAACATTTACTTATTGATTATAAAGTTTCATGTAGGAATTCCACATTCCTTATCGTGTAATAAATGATAATGTTTAATGAATCCATGTTTTATGATCCATGCGGCACACTTATGCATGAAATGAAATGTTTATGAAGGGTGCGCCCTTATAGCTTTTCAATGCATTGGGTAATGTATAGTATCATGATAAGTCATGTTCAATGAGTGTTGACTCATGGTAATTCAAGTGACGTGAGGGATTAGTTGTGTTTCATGTGCAATGAGGATTTACTCATCTTCTATTTTCACAGAGCCTTGGCTCATGATAATTCCATGTTAAGTGTTGTTGCCACATTTCGATGTTATGATTATCATGCTTTGTCATGCCTTTATGTTCATGTTTCTCTTGTGATCTATTGATATTCCTATTGTTTAACATGTATTGTACTCATCATGAATTCCATCTTTATACCCTTACTGGAATTTATAGCTCAATCTTTTCTTATGCATTTCATTAGTTTATCTCATGCAATGCTAACCGAGGGAATGTAGTGGTCATGTAAAGGATGTTTTCAATAAAGATGTTGTAAATCATTTTTTAAGTTGTTATGTAATAATCCTAAGCCCCAAAGACAATAGATCTCTCTATTAACCTTGATGTATCAAGTGAATAGTTTTTGTAATAAATCATGTTTATGTTTGTAATAAAAGCAGGGTTGTCATACCCAACCTGGATAAGATGTCTGATGACGATGATCGATGGAACCTCCATCGGCGTTGTCATCGATGCATGATTTTATGGCGCTCGTCACCACTCATTTGAACTTGGCCTCATACTCCAAGTAGTTGGAATCACGCCACATTATCAGGACTTTTTCGCATGGTGAAGGAATTCCAATACCTGTTCCAAAGCTCCAAATAAATAGTAGAGGGGAAGGTGAGTAACACACGTGGAATTAATGTGGTTCAATTAATTAAAGAACCTTTCTGAATCCAATGGTGCTATTACAAAGAATTGAAGAGCCAAGAAATTTAACTTCTTGGAATTTCATTGGTCCTGCCACTGCCACATGTCCATTGGAGAAAAAGAGATAATGGAAACAAGATAACTTGGTGATTTTTTTATTTTTTTAAATGTCTAAAATCTATCTTTTTCTCCAGACCTTATGTGGTCGAAGTGAAGCCTTTATTATGAGAATTATGGCGCTACGAATTCAATGGTTCACTCATATTTTAAATCCGATCACCATATCAAAATATAGAAAAATGCCACCCGCACTTTTACAGAATGTACCTTAAATATTTTCAATAAATTATTAACATTCAACCTCGACCTGCTCCTGTTGAGGTTAGGCTCTGCCTAGGGGAAACACGTGCCAACGAACTCAACTGTACTCTCTTATTTTCAATCTGAGTTCCCATTTCGATGTTATGTATTTTAACAATAATTTAATTCTTAATTAATTATTTCACTTACGGCCAAAAACTAATTTCCATAGTCGACCCACACAAGCCATTGTTATTATCTACCTAAAGAAAGCACACCATCACGAGCTCAGTGATGATCTCAGATTCATAATCTGAGTAACCATACAAGAGATATATGTATTTGAAAAATAAAATAACATTATTTAATTATTATTTTCTTGGTTATTCCATTTTCTTGTTTTGTCACATGAGGCATGAGCTGACTATATTTATGTCGCACCTAGGGTAAATCTGTCATCCTAAATGCAACAGTCCCCTTATATTTATTATCCGGGAACCCATTTAAGATTCATTACGCTTTTCAGGAAAACATACCATATGCACTGAATAATGCTTAAATTTTTTTGAAAAATCACCACTGGAAATCTAGGCCTCCGAATTGTTCACGTCAGATTTTGCGACCTCGAAATAATCCCAAATAATTTTTTTTAAAAACTATATAGAATTTTCAGGTCTTTAAAAAAATTGTATTACTTTTTATAATATTATTCCTCATTTTCATAAATATTAGTTTAATATATAATTTATAATTTTAAATAATTTATTTGAAAATTAAATTTTCTATGAAAAATTATTATATTTGGGAATTTCCCTTTATGAAATTATGAATTATTTATCAAAAAATAATTATAAATTTTTCGAAATTTATTTTAAAAATATGTACTTCATAACATGGGTCAAAGTAATTTTTTATAAAAAAAATATTGTTTTTAGGTGTAAAATCGGATTCATTATTTTCAATTGTCTGCAAAACACATAGGACAATTTTAAAACATTATATTGAATTTATTAAATATAAATTTGATTTACATAATCATATAATAGTGATTCATTTATATTTTGGTATAAAACATTATATTTGAGTTTTAAAATATTCTTCAGAAAATGATATCATTTTATTCTCAAAAGGGTTTTGTTTTCATTTATAATTAATTGGAAACCAAATAATTCATTATATATAAATGTGTAAAATATATTTTCATAATTCAATGATTCATGTCCATAATCTCTATTCCAAAATCTATGTGATAATTATTATATTATATAATAATATTAGTAGTACATTATTGTTCAATAAAACTCAGTCTTACATGTATCACAAACTATTAAAAAAACAAGTTTTGTGTGTAAAGCTATGTAAAATGATTGTTTTGTTTCTTATAATTTATTAAATATTTTATTAATTTTAAAATATCAAGTTGGAAGAAAACCATAAATCTATTATAACAACCATTGAATTTATTATACAATAATACTGGATTTATCACAAAAGATTAAACTTAATACAAACCAAAAGATTGATAATTCTACTATATTTGGGAATTATCTACAATTTAAAAAAAAAATAGGAAAAATTCATCTTTAATTAAAACATCCATACCATGCTCACATATAAAACTACATGGAACAACCTGGGGTCATACATAAGAACGGTTTGTTGTAAGACCCTTGGTTTTCGTATGAGGTAAAAATCATTTTATTTTCGGTTAAAAAGACTTTTATGGACTTATGGAAATTCTTAACTTGAATAGGGGTGCTATGGAGGTGGTTGGGGCTTGTATGAAGGACATAATCTAATTTATTGCTAAAAATGACTAAGCGCACTATTTGCGCTTGGCATGCACATGATTAGGCCAAACTATGTGAGAGGTCTGAAAAGTTTATGGTTTTTGGACATAGTAGTGCCACAAGGTTACTGCAAGGCTAGTCAAACCATGCGGGGTAACCGTACGAAGCTCCCATCATAGGCAGAGAGGAGTGTACGGTACCCACACGGTTTGGGAAACCATAAGGGTAAACCATGTAACCCTTGTTGTGTGGTTTTTAAAATTTTAATTTAAAAATATTTTCTCTTTTTATACCCAAAGAGGGGTTTCTTATTCTACATACATGAGACATACATGGAGCGTACCCATGGCGCAAATGATTGGATTTGGGCCTAATCTTCCATCCAACTTCGGTATTGATCATCGATTGTCGATACAGATCTGCATCGATAAGGCATATTTTCATTTTTATTCAATCAAGATTCTATGGAAAAAAATATGCGCTATTTGGATTTAGGCTCATATTCCCTAATAATTTGTTATTCATCCATTCATCAGATTTCTCCCAAACTGGGATGAATAAATAATGAATACTGGATGGGCTGTCTTCTACCAAGAAAAGGTTGGTGGTCTTTACTTTCTTTAAACTATTCATGGTGTTTTTTCAGGCGTTCGGCCGAAATTCCTTCCACTAATAATTCTAGCGAGGTCTCTTTTTTGAGAGGGAGGATTTTAGTAGCTATAGTTGGACCTAGTTAGGTTGACTATGTGTTCCATTTATGGGTGATGGAATCTGTTTCTCATTTCAAGGTCACCCATTGGGTTTGCCTTTTGGGTTTAATCTATTTATGCATATTTAAACCACCCAAGTGGCGTGTTACTGTGTTTTTCTTGTTTGAGGAAGCTCGTAGATGCCATGATAGAATAAATAGCTTAATGAGGAGATGTAATGAGTCCTTTCATGTTGATAATATATTATTCCATAACTATTTTTATATCTTATCATAATTGAAAGATGTTTTTATGGGTGGTTATACATATATGGAAATTATTAATGTCAAGTTAAATGGTTTATTTGGGAGGGTAAACCAATATAATTTTGGTAAATGGTATACATGAGTGTGTATACTCATGGATAGTGCTTATTGACAAGAGTATGTATAATCACCTGGTTATGAATGATTACATTGAATGCTTGAATGCCATGGACATGATCCATGTATCTAGTGCTCTATTGTCTAGATATTAATTACTTGGATGCCATGGTCTTCTGACACATTGGATCTAGTCCTTACTCTCTACATTTCACTATACACCGTGGTCATGGGATACATGACTTATCTATACTGTGTGGTGGTGGAATGATTGATACATATGAATTTATGACATGGTCATGTGACATGATTATAACATGTTACAATTTCCTTATTAGGAGAATACACTCTTTGGCATGTAGAATTAATGGTTGTTTAGTTTTACTTGTAATGGTAGAATTATTCCATGGGCATACACACTTACTTACCATTTATTTACAATTGCTATCACCTTTGTATAATTTCTATTAAAACTATATACACATTGGTGGTTTCATACTAGGATGTTTATAACACACCCTATTTGGGCCTGCACAGAGACCCAAAAAGATTATATTCTTGCAGTATATGATAGGTGAAAGATCTCTATTATAGTTTGTACATTTTGGACGTTGAGTAGGGGATCACAAGACCAAGATAAGGCTTGCATTTCTGGGATAACTTTTTTTCCACTTCTTCTTTTTAGGATACTTTTATGGTTTTTCCATGTACTATTATTTCAGTTTCCTAGAAAATATTACCATATGTATCATTTTGGAATATGAGATAGTTTTGATTATTATTATGTATTCTTATCATCTTTTCTTACTTTCAGTTGTTTTCTATTTATTTCTCTTCCACTATTTTATATATTTTCCATCCAATGTGGTACTAGGGTAATGATGGAATAGTCTCCCAACTAACTCACATAGGCCCTCGCTGTTACTCGTTAGCCTCTGGCCTTGGGGGGAGATACCCTTGAGGCCATGTGGCCAACCATGTTCAGGGAACCATTTCGGGTGGCATCTAGGTCTGTGGCATTACAATGTGGTATCAAAGGAATTTTATTTTCTAGCTTGACTAACTATTTGGTGACATTGGACATGGATAGTAAGGAAATGGTGTTTGGTAATATAATATGCCCTGGTGTAGCAACACTACATATAGGGAAAATCCAAATTTCCTCAGATGAGTTCTGAATTTCTTGGATTTTGACTATTACAATTGATTTGGTTTCACCATTGGGTGAAACACTTGATTTTTTCAATTACTATTGATGAAATTTTCGGTTCTATTCAGTTTCAACCTGATGAGATGAGGGTGTGACATCTTAGGAATCATAGAGACATTTTTTAGAAATTTTTTCCATGCACTATTTTATGCCATCTAGGATGAAATAGATATTTCAGGTTGTGGTGATTGTCGATGTAATAGATGTTCCTCCTATCGGGTTAGCTAGATGCAATAGAAAATTATGTGAAAACATCTTTCAATCCATATGAATTATGGGCCCTTATGAATTGAAAAATGACGCAGTATTGCGATGTGAATTCATAATGGAGTTGATATATGTATGGTTTGAATGTAGACCATGATTTGGGTTCCTGAGGTGTTATGGGACCCTCTGGATTCCAAAATTGGTAATCCCTTGGTAAAATTTCATGAACAAGTGGATGTGAAATAGAAATGGAATATAGAATGGAGAATAGAGACTTGACAAAGAACCAGCTTTTGGGTGGGCAAGCAGCATAGTTTCTAGTGGTTTGTTGGATTTTCTTTATACAATCCTAGAATTAGCAACATGATGTGGTTTTTACATGGTTTCTAAGAGTGTTTTGACCTATCCTACTCTTTTTATCTTATGTCCTTGATATTATTCTTTTCTAAGGTTTGCGTTTGGCATTGTAGAGATATTTGACTATGACAACCCCTTGTGGTACAACATGATGGAGGTGATGATCATACATAAGAGATAGAGGTCCAAGGGATACCACTTGATCCAACCTATAGTTCCACCTAAGGAACCTGTGGCTATTCTGGACACAGGTGCTGAGGCACTATTCCACAAGGGTTTCTTTCGCTATATGTAGAATTTAAAGGGGGAACCGCAACCATTCCTAAATATGGATGAGCTATCACAAGTGTTCTACAAGCATAAAACTCCATGGATTTTAGACTATGGTAGACCACAAGCTATGTAGATATATCTAGAGAACATGTTACCGATTTTTGAGCATCTGTATATGCCTTGGGTGTAGAGGGTCAAGCTTGTGGCTTATATGCTATGTGGAGTGGAAAAGTGCTGGTGCGATGTTTTGAACTAGGATGATGGGCTGTGTTATATTGGTTGGAATGAATTCCAAAACCACTTATAGGAATAATTTTACCCCGCGACTCTGTGAGTAGAGTGGGATACTGAGTTCATGAGTCTGGAGGAGGGAACGATGACCATTATGGACTACTTGGCACAATTATATAGCTACATCTTTTTTCCCCAATGTATCTTACTGATGAACTGTCGGGGGAAAGGGGCTTCGAGGAAGGTCTCAGACATGAATATATATCTCTGGTCAACACGTTCTGTTTTCCATCTATCAATGAGATTTTGAATCAGAAACTGATTACAGAGTGTAGACAAAGGGAAGTTGGAGGTACATAACATGGGAGAGTTTTTTCTCACCACATTGGATATACATCATATGGTTGGAAGTGCAATTTTGAGGATTCCCAAGAGTTGAGTGCTAATTAGGAAGTGGGTGTAAGTAGCTTGGTTTATTAAAATCAATGTGTTTGGTGGATCCACATTAAAAATTAGTGTGACCATGACCCAATCGAGTGACAATCTTGCAGTAAGATGGGGAACATGCTGTGGTTTTTCAAGACCTCCCCTATATCTACGATTTGTAGGGGGTCAGCTCCACCGTTAGGTACAAGAGTAGGATTTTCATATCCATATCAGGATAGGAGCTAGAGCAGCACATGTTAGTCAGGCCAAGGTAGTGGTGATCGTGACCATGGTAGCCAGTCACTACATTCACAGAGGTACTAGGGTTGGTCAGCTCAGGGTAGCCAAGCAGGGTCATAGGGTAGTGGTACATGCCAGACTTCTTCAGTGAAATAGACCTGAAAAGTGCAGGATCCCATACCATCTACAGTGAGTTGTCCAATCCAAGTAGCTTCTACAATATAGTCTTCTCTTTTTGATAAAGGTGTCTCTCACAGCTTTATCTATGTAAGAGTGGTAATGTGACATGGGATTTTTAATTTAATTTCTGAGGGATTTTTGATGATATGCACACCATTTGGTGTCAAAACAGGTGATATACGATATTGTATAGAGTTCCACCTTGATTTCATAGGGACTCAATTCATCAAGAATAATTATTTATTTAGGATTATAGGGTTTGAAATAATTCTCGGAATGGACATGCTCTTAGATTATTGACTGTACATTAACAGCTACTCCCATAGGGTGACCTTCACATCACTAAAAGGGGAAGTTATTATTCATAGAGGTGAATGGGATTTCTAGGAGAGCAGAGATAATCCCAAGCATTGTGGTCTTGGTCAGATGACAACCCAGATTTCTAGTTTTTTTGTTGATGATCAAGGAGTGAGTCTATTCGATCTTCTCCAGGGTTTGAGTGCTTCAAGGACATCTTTGTCGATGAATTTTATGGGTTAAATCCTTATAAAGAGGTGGATTTCTCCATCGAGTATGTTATAGGAGCTGTGATTGTATCCATTCCTTCTTACAGGATGGATACGATGGAGTTGTAGGAGCTCAAGAGGTAGCTAGAGGATTGGGAGGTCAAGGGTTTTATTAAACTCAGTACTTCTCCATAGGGCTCACCGCTTATTTTTGTGAGAAAGGCAAACATAATGCTTAGTGAATGCATGTATTATCATCAACTCAACCCACTGATAGTTAAAAAAATATACCCTTTTCCATGGATTGATTTCATTTTGATTAGAATTGAGGAGCTCGAGTGTCCTCGAAGATTGAAATGGGTTCATGATCTCACCAGGTGTGTTTTCGAGCTGTAGACATACTTTGTACGACCTTTCGTAGCAGGTATGAGTTATATGAGTATCTAGTTATGTTGTTCGGTCTCAAGAACAAGCTAGAATTTTTCATGGTGCTGATGAGACATGTGTTTTATCCTTCTTTGAATTATTTTGTGGTTGTTTTGATGGATGATATCATGTTTTATTATCACAATTGAAATGACCATGCCAACCATCTTGAGATCATTTTGAATACAGTGGGAGAGAATGAGTTATATACTATGCTCATAATGTTCCACTATTTGATGAATTAGATTCACTTCGTAGGACATATTATCTAAGAGACATGAGTATCAGTAGACCTAGAGAAGATGAGAGATGTAGTTTCATGGGAATATTCGAATAAATTTTTTTAAATAGGAAGCTTCTTTGGTATAGTTTGTTAGTAAACGCATTTTATATAAGAATTATCATGCTTATCCGCTTTGTTGACAGGATTTACTAAGAATGTTGTGATGTTTGTGTGGTCAGAATCTTATGAGACAACTTTTAAATAGCTGAATGGGAGGTTGACCTCAGCATCAGTCCTGATACTAGCAAAGCATGGCCAAATATAAATTATGCACTATTATCCTTCATGTATTGGGTTGGGGGAAATGCTGATACAGGGACATCGAGTCATGGAATACAGGTCTCCGTAGCTTTGGCCTCACGAGAAGAATTACCCTTATCATGATATTGAGATGGTTGTGGATATTAATGGGTTGTGCTATTAGAGACACCATTTATTTGGAGATCATTTTGTGGTGTAAATGGACACAAAAACCTCAAATATAACTTTATGCATCAGGATCTAAATTTGAGATAGTGTAGGTGGGTGGAGTACCTACAATCTTTTGACATTACAGTATCCTACATTCATGGTAAGGGTAATGTTGTAACAGATGCACAAATCAAGAGGATCTAATTATAGGTATTTCAGTATGCCAGTAGCGAGTGGAAGCTTATGACGTTGTTTTCTGAGATGCATCTTGATGTGCATGATAGAGAGGGTCAGACTTTTATTTTATATTTAGCTATTACCTCTACCCTACTAGACTGAGTGAGGATTATTCAACTATCAATTTCAGAAGGAATAGTTATATGGTAATGTTTGGTAGGTGTGAACCATCCTCCTAGTTGTATGGTAGGTGATGATGAGATATTGTGTATTAATGGACGTGTCTAGGTTCCAGGGAATATACATGAGGAGTTGATGCCGGATTTTCTTACTTCTACTTGGGTAGTGCATCCCAGAGTTACCTAGACATACTCCGACTTGCTATTTCAGTAATAGTGGCTGGGAATATAGCATTATGTAACTAGTTTCATTACTAGATGTTCCACCTATTTTTAGGTGAATGTAGAACATCAGCGGCCAACTGGGAATTTACAGAATTTACCAATCATGGAGTGGAAATGAGATGATGTCGTGATGGATTTTGTGATGGGTTTGTTGAGGTCACCTCATGGTAATGATGCTATGTGGGTTTTTGTTTGCAGTCTTATGAAGGGCTGCCACTTCTTTCAAGTCAAATGGGCCTTCAATGTTGATGATTATAAAAATTTGTACATCTAATTGGTGATATGACTTCATGGGGTCCCATGTACTATCATTTTAGATAAGTATGCTCACATTATATCTCATTTATAGAATATTTTTCACAGGGCCCAATGTACATTACTTATACTAAGCAAAACATACCACCCTTAAAATGATGGATAGTCCCAATGTATGATCTAGGTGATAAAGAAAATGTTGCGAGCATACATAGTGGATTTTGGGGTCTGTTGGGAGAGGCACATTCCCTTGGTTGAGTTAGCCTACAATAACAGTTATTAAGAGATGATAAAAATGGAACTCTACAAGGATTTATATATTACTCCATTCCATTCTCCCCAATGCTGGTTAGAGGCGAGAGAGCTAGATTTTTTGGGACCATGTCTCTTGCTGGAGTCATCTATGTAGGTCTAGTTGTTTGAAAAGTAGATTTCTACTGCACATACTCATCAGAAATCATACTCCAATATCTGCAGATGACCACCATAGTTCGAGGTTGTGGATCAGGTTTTCTTACATGCTTCATAGAGGATGGTACATAGGGGGAACATGAGATAGTGTAAACATTCACCAAGATATATCCGACCATTTTATATTCTAGAGATAGTCGGGCCAGTTTCTTATCAGTTACAGTTACCATAGAGGTTCTGATCCATGAACTATGTCTTCCATGTATCGCATATGCTCCCCTATTACTCATAAACATCAATCAATTCTTAGCATGAGGAGGTTCATTTGTCGGTTGATGTATCCTTTGAAGTGAATCTGACTCATATTCTTGATAGGAGCACGATTTTTGTTTGAGTTTGATCATTTCCATTAGTACGAGTGCTATGGAATCATGGCCATTTATAGGATGTGACCTGGGAGAGGGAGGTATAATACGTGATTAGTGGCCAGAGTTATTCTTAGACAAATCTTGCCCAACCATCAGAGAAAAATTCAGGAAAGAATTTCTATAAGGGGGAAGATTGTAATGACCTGTGTTTTTGTATGAGGTACATATCCTTTTATTTTCTGTTTAAATTATTTTTTATGGGATTATATAAATTCTTATCTTGATCATGAGTGTTTTGGAGGTGTCAGTGGCTTGTTCAGAGGCCGGGACCATGTTTTGGGAGGAAAGTGTCTTTTTCACAGTTTGCGCATGGCCTATGCACTGTTAGACCAAATCGTGCAAGAGGTCTGAAATGTTATAAGTTTTTTGGAATGTGTGGTTCCTTATGGTTACTACACTATTAGTCAAACTATTCAGGGTTTTCTTAGGAATCAAACCTCGTAGGTAGTTAGGTTTTCATAGTTCTTGTAAGGTTTGGGAAACTGTTCGTGTAAATCGTACAACGCATGATGTGTGATTAAAAAAAATTATATTAAAATTAAATTCACATTTTTAACCCAATGAGTGTTTCTTTCTTCCATATATAGGAGGCCCCCATGGAGCTTCCCCTTGGGGTCTATGATAGGATTTGAGCCCGATCCTTCATCTGACTTCCATTTCAATCGTTTCTTGTTTATAAGGATCCGCCTCTCTAAGGACTACATTACTTTTTAGTCATTCTTGATTCTTTGGAACAACAACTATGCTATTTGGTTTTAGGCTCGTATTCCCAAATAATCATTTCTTCATCCATTCTTCAAATTTATCCCAAACAAGGATGAATCATGACTCGATACTGGATGAGCCCTCTACTACTAAGGTTAGGTAGGTGTTCTATACTTTATTTCGTCTTTTATTTGTGTTTTTCTGGCGTTTGACTGAAATTCCTTCCATCAGACATTCGGAAGAGGTCTCATTTTTTAGTGAGTAGCTTTTAGTTGTTGTAGTTGGACAAAGTGAGGTTGATCATGTGTTTTATTTAGGTGAATTGGCCCTTGTTGCTCATTACAACGTCCACCATAGGGTGTGCCTTTTGGTTTTAAACAGTTTAGGTCTATTTAAACCATCCAATGGGTGTGTGTTTATACTTTCCTATTTATAGTAATCCATTATATTACTGGATAGCATGAATAGATTTCTTACGAGATATGCAGCCGCCTTTCATATTGATATCCCATGACGCCATAACTATTTTGTAAGAATGTGTTAAATGAAATATTTTTATATTGGTGGGTATAACTATATGTTAAAGATTAAATTCATTTTAAATGATTAATATTGGAGGGTATTCCTATATGCTTTTGATAAATGGTTTGAATGTGGGGGCATACTCATTGTTAAATCTTGTTGAAGTGAGTGGGTATACTCACCAGATTATGAATGTTTAATTTTGAAGCTTTAATTATGGGTTTTATAGATTCCATGGACTATTCTCCATGGACATGGAATGCAGAAGTGGATGCCTTGGCTTGACTCTTACCCATTGTTCTTGATTCCTTTGGTTTAATTGGGCCTTGCTACCCCATGGATCTTGGTTTCTTGGGGTCGTGTAGGATTTTCTATTTCCATGCTCCTAGGACCCCAAATAAATCCTAAGCGAGTTTCCCCCAAGGGCGCCCATGGGACTCAATTGGATGGCTTGGATAAGCTCCCTAGATCTAGCCCTCAATATTCAATATATTAAATACATGGATTCCTTATTCTGCTGAAACAATGGATCTGTCTGTTGTGGTCTACACTACACTATATGACATGGTCATGGGATACATGAATTCTCTATACAGAGTAGATGTGAAATTTTAGATACATATGAATGTACAACATGGTTGTGTGACTTGCTTACTACTTTTTATAGCTGCCATGTTACGATATAAATCTCTATTATAGGTATCCTTGAGGACTTTTTAGTTTTACTTGTTATAGTAGACTTCTTCCATGGGAATACACACATACATACCAATTGTTTAAACTTTCTAACACCTTTGTTGAATTGATGTCAGATCTATAAAGACCCGGGTGGTGTTCTAAATGGATATTTATCTCACATCCTGTTTGGGACTCCTCGGGGACCGAAAAATATTATATGGTTGCTGGTGATGGTAGATGCAAGCTCCCTATTATAGGTTGTTGATTTTGGATTTTTAGTTGGGGAGGACAGGACCACGATGAGGCATGTGATGCTTGGAAACCATTACTGTATTTCTATGTACAATTATGGCTATTTCATAGAAACTTGTACCTTCTGCGTCATTTTTTATATGATATACTTTTGTTTTTTATTATGTATCCAAGCTTTCTTTTCTTCCATTCATTTGTTTGATATTTATTTCACATCCACTATTTTATATATTTTCCTTCCACTATGATACTATAGTAATGAGGTCATAGTCTCCACACCGACTCACCTAGGCCCTCACAGCTAGTCGACAGCCTCTAACATTTGGGGATATGAGCTTGAGGAATGTGTCCAAATAGGTTCGTGGAACCATTTCAGGTGGTATCCAAGTCCATGACGCTACAACTGAGAAATATATCTTATTAATTTAATGAAAATGTAATAACATGAAGAAGAGAATTCATTATATAAAATAGTCATATAAATGGGCCATAAAAGAAATATTAATAAAAAGGAATGATATGACATCATAATCATAGCATGTGGAATGAGGAAACAACTTAAATCACGAAATCAAAAACATAGGCCAAGGATAAACCTCCAATTGAATATGGTGGAAAATTTCCCATAATGGATTTAGGCTCACTACCTATACGAAGATGACTTATCCGAGACTAAAAATTTCCATATGTATTGAACCACACTATAATTCTAGTGCACCGATCACTTCATTTTCATTATCATGGTCATGTTTTTCACATAGATCACACAACAAGGATTCCTTCATCATCATAATGTAATCCATGATCAATGTCTGTGGAATAATTACCTCTATGTACCATATAAAATTATTATATGTTTATAAATATGAATACCTTTTATTTAAAATTGGTATGGTATTCACTACACAATTGTTTTCGCATGAAAAATAGTGGTGAAATTTTGGCAACGTAACGACATGACAAAAAAATAATAAAAAGGGTTGATGAGAGAAAAATGGGTATATCGATATTTGAAAATAATTATTATATTAAGGGGGATATATAATAACATATCCCATATTAAAGATAATTATATTAAATACATAAGGTAAAGATGATACATGAATAAAGGGGTGAAATAAAAAGATCCTGTCGTTGTGTGTGTGACTCCAAATTCTTAGTAGGGGATTATTGAGAAATAGGGGTACATTGGGAGGACTTTAGAGGGTGGTGGGAAGATTATAGACGTTCTATAAGGAGTCTGAGTGAAGAGAAATGTGGGATTTTGTGGTATTATATAGGAAAATTATGGGGATTTATTTATTATTTATGTTTTGGAATATACATAATAAAATAACCAAAAACACAAACCATATCTTGGTTTTTCCCATGGGTTCTTATAAATTGGATTTTTTTCACTATTTTATTAGTAAAATGGAATGTAATAATAAAATAATTACCTTTTTTATTTTTTTGTGAGTCATACTCTTAAATAAATAATTTGAAAACTTGATAATACATTAATGGTTTATGAGGATTCACAATGGTTTAATAAAATTAATCAAATAATATTAAAATTATATAATTTTAAATTTAATACATTTATATGGTCTTGGATACCCTTTGTAGTATTTATTACATCAATCTTCTATCATTATGATGTCATATTACACATAATATATTTATATGGTATTTAATTTTTACCCAAAAACTCGACCTTCATTAAAAATTATGAAAACATGATTGTTGGATAATTTTAATGTTTTTATTCCAAAAATAATCTGATTTATGCTTTAATAGTTTTCTAAATATGTCAATTCTAAATTCTAATATAGTAATCTAAATTTATTGAAAAAGTATTGGTTTTCTAACAATAACAATTTTTGAACCCTTATAAAATCCACATTTGAATTCATAAAATTGATATAATAATTTATATTTAATAATAAATATTTAATAATAATATTTCATTATGTATTTATTTATTTCTGAAATAAATTAATTTATCATAATATATTTATTAGTTATATTTAAATATTACCCAAAAATATTGTTTGTGTTTTACGTTATCAAAATTAAAATCTTTTATGATAGGCTAAAAATATATTCATTATTATATACAGAATAATGTACATAATCATATTTATAGGGTCTTGATACATATAAACATAATAAACCAAAACAAATATAAGGGTAAGGTGCACACTTGTGGGGTTTTCATGGGGTAGTTCAACAAACAAGGTCTGTGATGTGATCTCTTTAAGCATGAACTTCTCCCATAAACTGTTTAACATATTTTTATGTTGATTGATATCTGATTGGGCTTTGTCAAGGGAAAATACCAGTTATTATAAATGCATTGGAGACTCCCATAAGTGGGATTCAGTGGATATTATCATATTGGTTTAGGCAATAACATCATTTTTCTATGTTAATTAAATTTGTTAAAACTCTATATTTATGTTAATCATGTTGTCAAAATTAAACGGATATAGTATCAATCGTAATGATACTTAATGGTGTTTAAAATAAAATTTTATATAATAAAAAAATAACATCATATTCATCTATAATGATACAACATAATAATACATTTAATTGAAATCATGTGGGAAATTTTATTTAAAACAGTTCAGGTGGTCACAATATTCCCCCATTAAGAAATTTCACCCCTAAAATTTTCATTTCCAACACTAAAATAGATTAGGGTAACACTATTTCATCAAATCCTCCAATTCTAATGTCACTTCTTAAAATTTTGTTTTCTCCATAGAAAATTTTCAAGGTGTACCATTTTATTTAATTGAACTCTATCTCTACTATCAAATAAGTTCACCAGCTTCTCTTAATAGGAGGGGCCACTCTCTAATGGAAACACCTGTGAAATGAGTATATATGATGGGTATGGTATATACATTATCATGTGGGATACATGGAAGGCATCATTCATTTCAAATAGTTTAGGTATGAATGCAAGTCCATAGGCCACCACTCTGATGTGATCAATGATATAAAATGGGATGATGTACCTCAGACAAAGCCTTCCCTTCTTCAAAAATTTCACACTTTTTTCACTAGAGATATGTATAGGAAGTACATATACCCTACATTAAAATCTAGGATTCATTAATGATTATTAGTATAACCTATTTTTTGAATCTGAGTAGCTTGATCTAGTGCAGAATGATCTTGACATTTTCCACAATGATCGTGACCATTTTAGGATCGATCAATTTTTGTTCACAAACTTATTCCCTATATGCTGGTGTTCTTTACCTCTTCACATAAAGGGCTTCATAGGGAGCCACATGGATGATCTAGTGTAAAATGTTGTTTTAATAGAACTCTATTATAGTAAGATGGTGTTCCCATACTTCTTTGAAGCCAATTGAACATGATCTCAACATGTAGTCATGTGTGTGGATAGTCCACACAAATTGGACATTAGTTTTGGGTGATAATCCATGATGAAGTTCAAATTGATATTCAAAGTGCTCAGGATACTCTTACCAAAAATATAGGTGAGTCTTGAATCCCAATTAGAAAAAATCGATAGTGTTTTTCTATATATCTTTAACACGTATCTTTTCATTATACGTAATAGGTGATCCAATGAGAAATACTATCGAATAACAATAAAGTGATATGTCTTTGTAATATAATCCAGAACAACACATATAGTAATGTTTCCAGTAGATTTCTTTAGACTTCCGGTGACAATTTCCATGTAGATGTTATTCTATTTCCATGTTGGTATGGTTAATAGTTTTATCACCCCCTTAGACTTATACCTTTCATACTTCACTTGATTAAATTAAAATCAATTTTATTAATACTCAATGATATGATTCTTTATATTTTCCCACCAATAGTGATCTCCTAGATCTCGATACATATTTCTAATTTAGGGGATATTGGAGAATGTAAAACTATGTGAAGAATCCAATAGTTTTTTTCCTTTATCCCAGGATTTTATGGAACAGATATTTTTGACCCAAATCTCAGAAATCTTTATTCATTACCAATATACTCCATATATTTCCAATTTCGTATAGTTTCTAAATAATTTATAATTCACACACCATCTAATTGAGTATGCTTTATCCTCTCTAGATGAGAAGGTTGAGAAATTATTTATGAAATGAATGATGAAGTTCCTTTCTTTATATTTCCCATGACCATCTATTCCAAATCTAAGAAGACCAGATCCCTCTCAAATCTCATCAATGAATGAATTTCTGGATCGATTCTACTTAATATCTGCCGCTTTATTCTATTTTCTATGATGGTAGTGAATTGAGTAGCCATAGTCCATGATAATATCTAACCAATATCATTGGAAAATATTTATCTATTTTTGTGTGAATATATAGAAGATGATTTTTTGATGTTTATATATTTCCCACATCTCCCTAAAGAGATAATGAAGCCACATTTTCAAATAAAATATCACTAAATCCCAATCCTAATCTTGTGTTGGGTATTTCTATTTATAAAATTAAATATTCCTTGAATCCAAGGCTATTAATTTGTCATTCTACATTAAAATATAGCACAATCCATTTTTGAATCGTAGAAAACACGACAAAATTTTATCCACATAAGGGTATTCAACGCATAGGTGCAGTGATACTCCTTTGTTTATGTTCCTTTAATATCTATTCACATACCTAATATGAGGAAAACATAAATCCCATTAATGCAAGCTTGTTCAGAGTGTTTTACAATCATAAAAAATTTCTCAGAAAATGATAGTATTACCTAACTAATCCAAGTTAACTATTGATATATGTATCATTTAATGGCCTCGACCATCCTTCAATTTATTATAATTTTATGGTCCAACATATTTCCAATTTCTTGTGATGATATGTTCTAATATTGCTACATCCTTTAACCAAAAACTCACATTTTATGTAATTTTCATAAATATTCCCCTTTTAAAATTTTATTATCATTGTTCTCAGATTATCCTCCTCCTCCTCATTTGTTTTTGATTATAATAGAATATCATCTATAAATAGTAATATAATTTTTTAGAGTTTATCTATAAATACATAATTCCTCAAGTCCATGAAGATTTATGGATATTTATTGTGTCTTAATGGAATTAATACGAACTCATAGTTCTTGTATTATTTAGGAAACACACTCTTTAGGATATCCTCCTTCATCACTGTTGTTGTTAAAATATGGACCAAAGAACAACCTTTGATAAGTATTGTTCTTAATATTTAAAATACAAAAATAATCAATATGTATATGTTTATAATTTTTATTTATGTTGTTCTTTCTGATCACATGATAATCAATTAAAAGGAAAATATCCCCACCATTCTTCTTGATAAAGAGGACCAGTACACCCCATCATGAAGCAAAAGGGTGTGTTAACCCTTTATCCACAATCTTCTATAGTTGATTTTTCATATCCTCATGTGGTAAAAAACCATTCTTTATTGATTCTTTGAAAATGGTACCTGTTTAGGTATTATATTGGTAGAAAAATAAACCTCTCATCTAGGAGGAAGACCAGATAATTTCTCCGTAAACACATCATCCTGTTCCCTCACAATAGGAATGTCTTCGTGGATTGTTGTTTTCTAAGAATAAATATTTTGAACTTCTTTCTTACACATATGGAAAAATATAATTCATAAAATATTAGTGTTAATATGATTCGTATGCCGCTATGACCATTAATAGTATCAGGTCTTGATTAGAAATTTAGAGAGGTATTTCCTTCTCATTGAAATTTATATTAGCTATATTAAGGGAAATCCAATAAATACCTAGAATTAGATCAAATTAATCCAATGGAAGTATGATAATTCTCACTAGGAATATATACCAACATTTTTCAAAAGGATATGAATTATAAAATTGTTATGAAATAATTTCAATACATTCCATTTTCACCCATAACTATACTTCCATGCTTTGTGGTGATGTTTAAATATTTCTATTAAAATATCTTGATATGACGGAATCTGTAGGACTAGAATAAAAATGTATCCTCGATATTCATGATTCAATAACTAGACTACCTTTCACCGCATCACTTTGAGGATCTACTTTAGTGTTGTGAAGGTAAAATAACACCCTTTCTATATTGAAGTTAGTTGGTTGTCTCAAAAAAGTGTTGGATTAGTTCATTTATTTGAAATGTTCTATAAATACAGGATGTTAAAATAATGAACAATATATTGAGGGTAAACACGATTTTTTCATTCCTCTATTACATTAGTGGAATTCTCCTTTCCTAAATCTATACATTATTTCCCTTCCATCCAATACCTAAATAATTTCTTCATCCCCATTAGGAAATTTCCAGGGTGCTTCATTACTACCATTAACAAGTGTGATTCTAAAATTTCACATCACCATTAGATTTTTCGATTAGACCACCATAAATAAACTCCTATTCAGATTTAATATACTCATGATTCCATTTAAAATTTTTGATTACCATTTCGACAGTGAGGGACATGAGAATATTTCCTCAATGTGATTAAAGTCTTTGATCGCCATGGTTTTTTTAGAGACATATTTTTTACCCACAAATAAATAATAAACTATGAATTTTTCAGTGAAAAATTTTTATGATGTATCATTAAAGTCATTTGTAGTTTTCCACATATCGACTAAAATATTAATCATTTTTATCTTTAGGGTAAGGAAATACTATTCCAATTTTATATATTTATTGTGTGGAAAATATTTATCAAATTCGTTTCTATGAATACATCCCCACATCACATCAATCTATTCCCCAGTCATGGTATTTTTAATATATTATCTAAAATATATTATTATATTAATTTTTCATTCCATTGATAATATTTCATAGTGATCATATATTAATTCCAAATAATATCCTAATGAATTTTAAAACTAGGTGCATAGTAAGGACTGTTTTCATGTAACATGTTTCATTGAGTCAAGACGGTCACACATTTTCAACGTTATTACCCCTATGTACATCATTTCTAGAACCCTGTGAAAATATATTATCCATAAAAGGACATATTTTCGTTAAATACAAGTTACTCTATAATTTCAAAAGTGTAGGTATGATTACTTATACTCATTATTATTCTTAATTATTTCTTAATTGATTTTTAATTCAAATCCCAAAACATCAAAACATTACCATTGATAGAAACTATACCAAAACGTCTTTCTATTACACATTAATAAATTATTTATTATATAATATTTTAATTAATATAACCCATAATATTTATAATTACACTTTCTTTAGGAATTATGAACATTACATAACAACTTAGAATAAGAAAAACATCATCTTTATTGAAAGCTTCTTTGACATGACTACACTTAAAACAACATGGGATAACCTGAGGAAATACACAAGAAAATGGGTCAGATATAAATCCCAATTTGAGAATATAAATTTTATAACATAAATAACATAATACATGTAATATAATTGAATTATTGATGAGGTATAAAAGGAACCTGAATAATAATGTAAGATATTACACAACAATAATAACATGGGAAATGTGGAACACTCTTAAAACATAACATCATAATCATAAGTCATGGATAATGCACCACGGCATAATGGTAGAAAATACAATAAAATAATTAGGTTCACTTCATATCCTTCAATAGTGTATTATGATAGTAAATATTACCTAGTGCATTGGAGGGAAATTTATTTTTCGGCGCACCCATCACATTCCATTTATTCTATCTATAAGTGTGCCACATATATCATATAACATGGATTAATTCAGTATTATATTTTATTCCATGATAATGAATTGTGTAATATATACATGTATTTCCCATTTGAAATAGGTATATAGGAAATATGGTTAAAACCCTTGATAGAAAATGGGTATGTTTTTTACTATAAAATTGTTCTGGCATGGAAAATAACTGTGAAATTTCAACAGCATAACAATATCACATAAAAAATCATAAAATTTGTTGTGGATTGTGAAAGTGATCACTAAACATTTGGAAATAAATTTTAATGTATATCTGATATGTAATTACATATCCTATCATATGAAAATGATGATAAACGATATAAGGTAAAGATGATACTTGAACGAATAGGAGAAAGGAAAAGATCTCTTACTTTAGTCTGTGACTCCAAATTCTTGGGAGGAGATTATTGAGATATTGGGGGAACCATGGTGATACTATACATAGTGTATGGTAGTGTATGGACATGATCCAATGATTTTATTGAATATAAATGGGATCCTGGATGGATTTTTATTAGAAAAGGGGGATTACATTATTATTTATGATTTGGATTGTATATAAAAAATATCCAGAACAACACACCATATCATAGTTTTTCCCATGTTTTCTTAAAAAAGGGAGTTCATTGCATTACTTTATAACATAAATATCCAAAATTAATAAAATAACACCATTTCATATGTAGAGGTTAGTTTTAATCATAATGAAATTAATTTAAAGCCGTAAAATAGATTAATGGTTTGGTGGATTCAGAATGATTTTATAAAATTAATAAAATAAAATCAAAATTAGGTTATTTTAAATGTAAATGATATATTTTTCATGTATACCATTTATAGTATTTAATAAATCTCTTTTTGGTTCATTATTAGGTCATAATAGGCAAAGTATATTTATATATTATGTAATTTTTATCCCAAAATTCGTCTACCTTAGAAAATTATGAAAATTTCACCAGTCGTTTATTTAGAAATTCTGATTCCAAAAGTAATATTCATTTCATATAAGTAATTAACTAAAAATATTTCAATTTCACATTTTAAATAGTAATCTACATTTATTGAGAAATGCTGGGGTTTTCAAATAAATGTTTTTAACCGTTATAAAAACTACATTTGACTACATAAATATTATAAGATTATTTATATTTTATAAATATTATTTAATAATAAAATATCATTAAAATTTTATTTATTCAAAAAATCCATTAATTCATATAAATAAATTCCTAAATGTAATTTGAATATTAAGAAAAAAATATTTGTGCCACATCATATCAAAATAAAAATCATTTATGATACGATTAAAATATATTCAATATTATATACAAAATTAGGTATATATAGAAATTTATATTGTCTTGATACATATGCCATTAATACCCCATAAAACACTCTAGGGGAAAGATTTCAGAGGGTGGGTATGTCTTGGGGAAGTTTAACAAACATAGATAGGGTCATGATCTCAATGAGCATAGAATCAATAGTAAAAGGTTTCGAACATGCTTAATTTGTTGGATTTCAAATTGGACTTGGTCATGGGAAAATCATATAATTGTTATATCCCATAGATTATATGATATTTTTGCTTTATAGGGTACTATCATTCTAAGTAAGGCCATCAAATCCTTTGTTTGTCTCAATTGAATTTGTTAAAACCCTATATTTATACTGATAATGTGATCACTAATCAATGACTATATTATCAATAGTAACGATACATAACAATATTTAGTATCCAATTGTATATAATAAAACAATATAACGGTATTTTTTTTCATTTACCATGTCACATAAGATTACATTTAATTAAAATCATAATGAAAATAATCTTTAAATAGTCTGGACCATTACATCTATGATGATTTAAAAGATCATTTGATTAATATGATAATAATGTAATATGAAATCAATTTTTTTTCAAGATCCTGATCCTATATTTGAATAATATTTTACTTTCTATAAATATAAGAAAATAAAAGTACTTGATACATTTATATTTAATTATAAACTTTTATCATTTGGTTTTAGTTCGACCAATTATCAATTCATCTCTTAATCCATGAAATTAATGTCAAAAAGGATTTTTTATTCTTGAAACACTAAAACTAACATTTAAAGGATCATATAATCCATGAAATAGTGGAAAATATTTCTATTTTTCTCTATGTATTTTCAAAGCCAATATGGTTTTATAAGTTATTCAATATAATATATTATTCAATAAACCTAAATAATAAGACATCTATTTCATCATTATTTTTTCAAATAAATTATCTAATGAACCAATTAAAAATATATCATGTATTCTAGTTGTAGCAATTAAAATTGTATCATCCATTATTTTTTTTCGTTCAGGCCCTATACCATTAGCTGACAAGATGAGTTTTCAATCGACAAGTGATTTTTACATTTTATAAAACAATATTCATAAAAATTTTATTATGTTCCCAAAAATTTGTGGAAATCATTGAAATAAAATTAATCATTAAATAAAAATTTAACTATGGTTTTCAATAAAAGTTTTTTCATGTTTAAAATGTCTAATAATAATATTTTTTATTATTACAATGTTATTAAATATAATATTAATCCTAATGGATATCAATGACTTTAAGCTTATGTCTATGTAATGGTTAAGCATTATTCTTCCAATAATGTTTTCACTAAAACATATATTAAACTAATGTCATGTATTTACATAACATTCTCTAAATATATAATTCATATTTGTATACTCCCATTACATATAACCTGAAATTCTATTTTTACAACTATGATATTGAGATTATTAATAAATTCATAAAATAATTATAGTATCCCTAACTCTTATGATAATTAATACACATACATTTTTAAAATTTAACACAATAATTTGATAATTCATCTTTCTTATAAACAAAATAGAATTGAAAAAATACTTGAAAATTATAATTATTGAATCACAATAATTTATATTATTTATTTCAACATTGATCATTCTATAGACTAGGTGTTATCCATTTGAAGTGGAGTTTGAATTTGAAAATTCCCTTGTTCTAAAAATATAAGAAAATGATCTATAAATGGATCCCTATGTTGGAATATATTTTAGTTCCATAGTAGATATAATTTTATGAAAAAAAAATTACACCATTTGTTCCACACATAAATATTTTTACCATATCATAGAGCTGACTTCTTATACTCACATCCACATTTCATACATTTAGAAAATCGATAATAGTTTTCTCCATGGTCTCAACCACTTGAGCTCTTAGGGAACTCTATACATATATTATTTAGTGATTCTAAGTGTTCTTTATGTTATAATTTGTTAATAATATTTTGGGATAAATGATATTTAATAATAAGGATATAATTCTCTTCAATCAGCATCCCATTTAATTTCACCTAGTCACCACAATTTCCTTCAAATCCCATGTTAACATGACTCCTAAAATTACTATCCATTTATTGAAACAAAAAAGTATATTATGAGAACCAATAATCATGGTGGGTTAATAATATAATCCTTTTTAACATCTTTAAATCACGACACATTATTTTAAATATAAGACACCTTAGGTTAATGCTAGGTCATTCATAGTCTATCTATTCACATTCTTTAAAATGGTTTCTAATGAAATTGTAAATTAACCTAACCATATTCACTAAGAGATTTAATAATTTTTTTAGGAAGTGGCATTGTTATGAACTAGTTAATGATGAGATAGGAATTATCTAACCCTTTATAATTTATTACCCCATGGTACATCTATTAGAAAACTGTTTCCACCAATAACATCCCTATAAGAATTTATATCAATAAAAAAGAAAAAAATACATATATTACACAATATTTATATTGATTTTATATACTTATCAATAGATCCTATCATATTTTTATTATCCCTAAACTTTTTTATCCCAAATCCAGTTCCCATGGTTTATATAAAACCACATCTGGTAAAAAATGATGTGACCACAAACCTAGTAGTTCAAAGATAGTGTCTACATTATTACATTTGAATAAGATACATGGAATCACATCCTGATGGACCAAATATTTTAGTAGTTTTATAAAACTATACATATAAATTAATTCAAAATTTTATTTGAAAACCAAATTATAATTGTATTCAAGAGCAATATTATTCCATCTAGGATATCTCTAAATATAGATCATTGTAAACATCATGGATCCCCAATTAAGTAATTAAAATAAGGAAGTCCACAAATTCTTTTTAAGGGTTTTGTATAACGGAAAATATTATTAATCACTAAGAATAATAAACATGGAATTGTAAATAAATGGAGAGATATACCATTTAAATAACAGTAATGTCATAATTAAATATGAAATAATTAACATTTCAATGTAAATATATTCACATGCATTCCATTTAATAAATATAATGATAAATATATGAATATAGAAATAACGTCATTATGTAGATCCCTTGGATAATAATAAAATAATTATTAATTATTAGTCTTCATGATATTTGGGAAAATGTTACCTTTACTGTCAATAACATTCAAAGGACAGTTTATAAATACAGGTAAAATCCAATTTAATTTTAACTTAATTATTCACCTCATTAGACTACCAATGCGTCAAGGGGATATGTAATTCTATGCCCCATCATTCACTTCATGTTCAAATCACCCATTAAAAATTGAATAAAAAATTTCATTCTTAAAAAATGTTCCTTATAATCAAATAAACCTATTGAGTAATGAATACATATTAATCAATATTTACACTAATAAATATATAATATTTAATGTAAAATAACATATATAGAGAGGATATATGCATTAGGAATAAAATACACATGATAAATTTATATGTTTACTTATGGGAGATTTAATGACCATGGATAATAGAACTAAACATTTAAAGGGAAAGTTAATGAATTATAAAAATGAATTATGAAATGGAATTTAAATACATTCCAAGGTAAAAATGATAATCAGACATAAATATAGTGAATAAATATGGTATAAATACAGAATATCCCTAGTCGATCAATTGAATGAAATGTTTTCTTGTCCTTGATGAACATAAATTCCATGAAAATATGATTTAAAATATTTTGGTGGAAAATAATCATCTAACATTGAAAATTTACTTTTATAAATAGAATTTCACAAAATACCTTAAAATAAATTTTCTTTCAAAATTATCTATTAGAATTATAAAATAAAATTTAAAGAATCTGATTGGTTATGGTGGATTCAAATTCAATTTATTTCATACACATTGAAACAAATATTCCACTCCCTTTTCTAGTAAATCATAATTGTTCATTATTATGAATACTAATAGATGATTCAATTGATAAATATTTTTAAAAAGCAAAAAAATTAAAATATTTTTTTAATAAGTCATTTTGAAATGTATAAAATATTTATAGATTTTTTAATGAATGCATGGGGTTATTGGAAAACATATTTATGATCAAATATATAAATGATGCATAGTTTCCATAAAGAAATTATAAATTATTTCAATAACATTATAATAAAAACCATTCAATTATGTAATTTTTTTTGAATAAATAGAGGAAAATAAAATATGGGTTTATTGAAAAATGATCAAATAGTTTTTTTTTATAAAATTTGAGAATATATAATCATGATGTAAATGATACTATGAAATAAAAAATTGTAGTCACAAACTAGGTTTGGTCGCCATAAAAATCGGCACCCAACCCAGTCCATGAAAATCCAAGAGGGGCATTCTTGATCCCTATGGGATGTTACATGTGCCCGTGTATCATATATATGGGTTTGGGAATGATTTTCCTGATTTTAGAAACATAAAAAAACTAACAATAATAAATAAACCAGATCTAAAAAATTGATAAAAAAAATCATAAACAAAATTACAGAATTAGATTATAAGGATTAAGAAAAATACCAAAGACTATTACAAGAGAATAAATCCATATAAACATCCCCTGAACCAACTCATGTAAAGGATAATCACACATAAGTAATCTCCACGACACCGCACCATAAAGGGCCTCTGGTTACCCGAACCACCATCTCTAATAGCATTTCCCAATCTTATGAATTAAATTTCCTAGTATACTAACAACCAATGTTATAATAAGGATGTGATCATATTCCAAATGAAATTACACCTAAAATATTCCTTGTGATATAAATTTTAATGTAAAATCTTACAATTTTTTATAAACAAGAAATTATAGTAACAATTTCAATATGATAATGTTTTTAATGAAATCAATTTTTAAGATGGAAACTTTAAATAATGAACACATATAAATAAGAAAAACATTCTACCATATTTACTAACCAAACCCACATTAATGTTGAAGATAATGATAATATATCCAATGACCACTAGTCACAGGTACACCCATAAGAAGTAGCTAGTTTTTGGGCTCTTGGAACATCATATATCAGTGAAAAAGTATTCATAATCAATAACCCTCTCATGAACAATTCAATAAGTGAGGAACCCCAATGGCATGGAAATCCCACACACCGTCATTTTTTAGTCACAACTATCATAATCAATCATTCTATGTGAAACAGGGAAGAAACTACTACTGGGTCACTAGAATACTAGTCTTAGGCCCCCACCTTGATACCCAAGGTTCCATCTTTGGGCTCGATTGAGTTACACATGTTATAAAATACCAATTTCAAAAAAAATTACATTTAAAATCTATACACACACAACACAGCCCCGAAACATGTCACCTAATTCCCTTTTCCCCTTCAAATCCATTTTAACACCATACTCATAACAAAACATACCACAATCATTCTCACACTGTACTCACAATTTAATAAAATTTTCAAACTATTTATAAGAAATTATCTAATATTTTGATATAAAAAATCATCACCTTCCATTTCAAAACTTATTTTAAGAATATAAACCCACAAAAATTAAACCTAAATAACAATTTCACACTTTTTTTAACTCAATAAACCATTTCAGTTTTTTGTAAAATAATATCAAGGAGAATATCAAGGTTTTTTCACACAAAATCGATTCAAAATCCCTCTTTCAAGGATAAATTCCCAAAAATACTAAACCAAAATATAATTTGATGCTAAAAAAATATTTAATAAACCACTTTATTATTTTGTTTAAATTACCTCAAATGATTCATCATGAGTTACACATGAATAAAACACATTTTCATGAAATAATTAAACATTTAAATTTTTTCGCTTAACCAACTCCATAAAAATGGATATATCACCACAAAACACATATGAGTATCATGGTAAACATGTAGAGAAATAAATTCTAAATCATCAAATAATGGTTCCACATGGAATCAAATACCGTAGATTCATAATTCATAATTCATTGTGTGAAACATCAGCCACACCACCATTGCAACACATGGGATAGAAAACGAAACCTATCCCAGAAGATTGAACCAAGAAACATAAAAATAAATCATATATATGAATACCTAGTTTTTGTTGATTTTGAAGATCAATAAAGAGGTAATAAAACCAAATTAAATGGAAGAATAATGTAATGAATTCACTTAAATGAAGAAATATTGATGTTACAACACCAAACCCCTTTAAAATTGGTTTCCAAATGATCTCTGGGGAACTTGGGATCCATCTATGGTTGTAATGGTCAAATGGTTGAAGAAAGGGTTGCAATATGGTTAAGAACATAAGAAAAAAATTGTAATTACATAAATAAATTTAATGTGCTAGAATCTGTGAATGGTTTGGATCCATGGTTTAGCCTACTGTGTGGCAAAAACATGCACATAGTTTGGTACACTAAAAAACATTCCATTTTTCTCCAAATTCAATGGGAATATTGGGTGATTTAAGGGGATATTAGGGTGATTAATGGGTATCCAGTGATAGAATTATATCCCTAAGAAAGGATAAAAGGATTCCCCAATGTTTCAACCTTGTCACAATGGGATCCCAAGAAATGAAGAACAAACAAATCAAAGTAAAAACATAATCCCGAGTGTGCTAATTCTCTAAACCATAAAGACTTCCACCACTAGAAATCCAAAATATGATCATATGTAAAAAAACCAATACTATTCCCATGTTTTATGGGGGGGGTCCCAATGAAAGGACCATAAGAACACTACAATCAGGGAGAAAATGACCAAGAGATAACTCGAGTGGCCATGATGGATTATGATCCAAAAAGTCACCCACCCCCAAATTCGAAAACACCTCCAGTTGATCAGAAAAATGAAAATATACTCTCACCAAAAAAAACTCACACCACATTCCTAAAACTAGAAAACATAATCAAAACCCATCAATAGAAATACACCTTAATAACTACCAAAAGAAGAAAACATAATTTTATTGAAAATAACAACTAATTCCAATGAGGTTACCAAAACCTTAATTCAACAAAACCCATAGGGACACTCTTATACCAACTTTTAACCATGAATGATGTTGTTGATCAGATATCCCCTTCAAGACAACCTACTGCCAATAAAACACTACGAACAATAGAATTACTGATACAGGGATACCCGAGAAGCTCCCACCATGATAATGAACTAACACCCGAGACTGAAGAAGAACTCCAATGCAACAAGGTCCAGATATACCCACCTACAAACAAGAAAACCTAATTTCCTATGATAGAATTGGGACACCCATAAAGGGATTCCCTAATTGACTCCCCACCATAAGGGATAGATGAACATTAAACATATTCCAAATGAATATACATGAGACACATGGTGTATCTGTAACACCCAAGTTAAATAAATAATATGACATTTTCATATTTATCCATATTTGTTAATAAAATTTTAATATTACTTTAATTTGAACGCTATGGTCGATGGCGTACCCAATACGCAACAATGAGTTTCTTTGAAATCTTACATTGCACTGTAATAATAAAATAATATTGTTTTAAATGGTAGTTAACGCCTATCCATTGTAATGGCGGTAATGAACAAAACTAACAACAAAATGATTATATATGTTTGTCAAATATTTTTACTTTTATCCAAAATATGTTGGAGGCCTAAAATGCAAATGAATCCAATTTTAAGCATAAATCTTCTAATATTCAATAAAAGGTCGATTAACCACCTTTTGATGGAGAACCCTTTTTATATATAATTTTGACAATTTTATATATTTTATTTGACAAAATAAAATCTTACTTTAGAATCTGGATGTGAAAATTTACTTTGTGTAAATTTTTGTTATTTTTCCGATACAGATCATTTTTAGTGAAAATGTTGCATTTTAATTCAAAACCTATTTTAATATGATTTATTTATATGGATATATTATATTTTTAATGATATTAAAGTGTATTTATAAAATATTTTTACCACTTAATCCAATTGGTGTCAATGGAATTAATTTCACTTTGAAATTGGACTTAAACTAGTGTCTATCTTTGAGTAGATATTGTTTCTTAAAAACACGCTATTTGTTTTGACAGCGGGAATTAATTATTAAATTAATTAATGCAACTAATAATTTTTTAATTTTGTAAAATAGACATCATTTTTGAATTTGGAATATCAAATATATCTTGTGGTGATTTTTTGGTATTTTTCTGAAAAACATCAATTTTTGATGAATAGTGAAACCACTAAGTGGTAGTTAAAGAAACAGATTTTTCATTTAAATGAAACATTACCACTTATGTGATTTTATTTTCAAAAATAATAAATATATGGTTTTCATTAGGAAGTATAATTTTGTTCAATAAGATTAAAATAATTTTTTTTGGTGAATATTAAATTTTTTGTTTTATTAATCACGATTAAAGGTAATTAGTGTAATTTAAGGTAAATATAATGTTATAATAATATGAAATTACCTTGAAACATGTCCTAAACTTATTGGATGAGTCATGGAAGGCCAAGAAAATCCATGGGTTAACTTGGGGACCCCATGGACCCACTTGGGTTGGAAAATGACATAATAACTCTTTATTTAAAGTTAAAATTAAAATGTCCCAAACATGTATTATTTTACGAAAACAATTTTTACCTGTCATTATACAAGTAATATTTATGATCATAAATATTAATTAGATACATAAAAATATTTCATACATCATGATATTTATTTTATAATTTTTATACCTTAAATAAATTAATTTTTTATGACACCGTGATGATGCAGTGATTACCTCATAAATGAATGATTTAAATAAAATGAGACGATAGGGTTAAATGTAAGTATTAAACATATCAATAACCAATTTTATGGGTTTATTTAGAATCCTTATCACCATACCCCAAAAATATATCCTTTTGGGACCTTTAAAATCAGAAAATAATATTATAATAGTGTAATATTTTATAACTTTCCAAGAGTGCCCCTCATCTTCTCTTATAGAAGTCCCCCACCTCTACCACCTTACCCACACCTCTCAAGCCGTTGTCTCGGCCAAACCCTGCCCATTTCATCTCTCCACATCCCTATTTTCATCATTTAAGCCTCACCTTTGGCAGAATTATTTTCATGAAACCCTTTTGGTTCAAACCAAGAGGAGTTACCCGATTTAAAGGTAATGTCTTCACCTGTGTTCTTTTGTTTTATTTGGCTTCTACAAATCCCAAAAATCTTTTTATTCCTTTATTTTGTAACAACAAAAGTATCTACAATATACTAATATGTTGTTATGTGAAGTATTTGAGCTACACATTCACACACCTTCGTCCAATGGTAAAAGAACATAATGGTTTTGTGGATGGTGAATTACAGCCTCACGAAACGATGATTGTTCAATCTTGTCTTAACACCTTTCATGGTGGCCATTATGATGTAACTGTATTTCATATATGATATATATGGTATTTATGTTTTCCATATGATTCTGTATTTTATATATAAAACATACCTTTATGCATTGCATGTTGTGCAAATGCAGTAAATTCATACGAGGAAGTGTGGACCACTGCCCCCTCAAGTGATGTGACTCGTTCATGAAATACATGGAATGTATATAGAATAAAATTAATGAACATATGTGAACTAGAAAACATATATATTATAATGGAATTATAATATATATATATATATATCTCAATTATTTTTAATTCCATTAATATGACAAAGAAATGGAATTAGCGTTCATGCGTACATACGACCTACCGTCTACACGAACGGTGCATTTCTTTTTTTTATCTCCAAATGTTATGGAATAGAATAAAATGAATATTTACTGGATATATATGACATTTAAATCATTAATACTATTATGGAGATGATTTACTTATAACTACATGGAAAATCATTTTCAAATATGTTCATTTTTTACTCATGTACCAAACATCGACAAAAACGTTTGATATGAACTCACATTATTAACCAATTATTATAACATTATAATATGTGATATTAACTGAATATTAATATTTAATGGATGACCTTAAGAAATTATAAATTAACCAATGTTTATTATTCAGGAATATAAAGAAATGAACAAGACAAGTCAGACTTGAGGTAAGGGATCCTACCTCTCTCTTTCTTTTTATGTACTCTCTTTAATGTCATTTCTGTTAAGCTCATATTTATTATGTTTGGGGATGTTATTTTATATTACTAATTCTTTAATTTTTATTTTCATATTATTAGAGACCCTATTTGATCTCATAAATCTCTTTTTGGATGTTTTATGTGGCACCGTTATGCTGCCGAGTTTTCGTAAGGGATTTTTCATCTCACTTTTATTCCTGTGAGATTTATGCTACATTTTCCAACATTTACAATGGGTGGTGTATGTAATATCCATTATTCAAATATTTTTTTAATATAATTTCATTTATGAGTATTTAAATCGATTTTGTATAGTCTTTCTTTCATGTGGTGTACATTTCGAAAGTTACCGAAGTCGGTAAGGGAACCTTTCACCGACCTCTTTTAAAAGACATCGTTTGTTATGTCATTTAATTTACATATTATTATGTTGGGATATGTTCTTATATATCCTTATTTATGTAAAAATTTTTTTCCAAGTGATGATATACCCTTTTTGTCTCATCAACTCATTTTCTGAATTTTAAAGTGATGCCGTTAGGCTGTCGAAATTTTACAAGGGAACTTCTTAACCCAATTTCGATTTCTTTGGGTAAAACTTGTATTTGTTGAATATGTCATCATATGAATATGTGTGAATTACCTATGGTTGTTTTAAACTTAATATCCACTTATATTGGGTGTATTTATATTTGTCACACATAATTATGAGATTGATTTATCCTTAATTTAAGGATACCTTCTTTATAAGGGGTTTCATCTCATTTTACAATTCTAATGAGACTTCATTGTTGTTATGCACCAATTCACTCTTATATGGTGTATATACTATCCTTTGGAATAATATATCATGAATCCCTTTATTCCCAGGATATTATAAAGTTCTGATTAAATGTTATTCCTCAATTATTGTATTAATGTGTCTCTCATTTTGTTAAAGACCCTTTTACTAAAATATCGTTTTAATGATTTATTATTATAAATATTTCACTTTAATATCCATTTTTTCAAAATTGTTTTAAGGAATTATTTATATGGATATTAATGGATTAAAATGTTAAAAGCCTCAAAGAGGTATGGGACACTTTGATTCAAAAGTATCTTTATTAAATGTTTTAAATGGTTTTGGAAAATGTTTCTAGAATGGATTCCTTATTTCAATATGTTAAAATGTGATATTGTTATTGCAATGTGGGAATGTTATCTTTCCTTTATGCTTAAGTTATGTTCTATGATTATGTTATGGTTCTTGGGAATTTTTTATGAAGACTGGTGGTTCCGTGATAAACTAAGGGTGGGTGAGCCTGATATAGCTCTCCAATGCATTGGGTAACGCGAAGGAGTTAAATGTTATGGTTTCTCCGAAGAGATTTAGGGATTATATTGTGATGGGTATTCCAAACGTAACCGTGAGGGTTTCTCCCTATGTAAGAATGTTATGAATGCCTCATGTTACCTATATGTATTATTATTTCTATGATTTATTCGTAAATATTATTATTTTATGAGGTATGTTTAATTGCTTATGTTTTATGAGTAATGTATGATTTCATTGATTCTTATGTATACACTGACTAATGGTTTCTTTCTGTATTGTTATAACCCTTGCTGAGCTTTTTATGCTCATCCCTCATTTTTTTGAAATGTTTTTTACAGGACATAAAGTTGAATAGGGTCATGGAAAGGATCAAGGAATTGTCAGGCTGTCTAAAACAAGGACCTAGACATGAATCTTTTGTTCAATAATTTTTTTTGTGAAAAAATTGAAGCTGAGTAGATGTGTCTACATTGTAATCTTTGAGATGTAATAGTTATGGCCTAATTCTCAAAAACTCTAAACTTTAAAAGATCCTCAATGTGAATTATTCATTTAATTCAATAATAAGTAATGTTTAAGGGCATGTCCTTATAGTTGGTATGAGAGGTCGGTTAAGATAAATTTAGAGGTTAGGGTCTTCTTTAAGCATAAGTGACATTACCATAATGTCTAGGATTTCAGAAAGAGCCATAGTTTTTAGATAAAGTGAATTAATAAGTATATCTCAGTTTTTATCTTCCTCATTAGTACATAATGACTTTTTTGATATACTCACACTGACATTTTTTGTTTTAGTAAATGGATGGATCTAGGACGAACCAATGTGAAAATGGCTTTGAAGGAAACTGTGGTGGTTCTCCGATTAAGAGACAGGTTGAAATGGGGGATTCAATGATAAATCTCGTGCTTATTCTAAACCAACTATCATGAGTCATGATCAACCACTAGAACCTTGGTGAGTTCTATAATGTATCATGTATGAGAGAACCAACTCGATGTGGATGTTCAGGTAATGATTATAAAGGTAACCATTAGAGTTTATATGATCCTTACTTTTGAGGTAATTATGTGTTATTATATGTTATGATGGAATATGAAAGACATGAGATAAACTTGAGTATAAATTACGTTATGGTTATTTTTGAAGATTTTATCGATTTTTGGGGAATGATATAAGAATTATGTAGTTTTGGAAAAAGGAAAACATGTAGACCGTGTGAAAACCTGTCGCGTCTAATGAAGCTATGGGAATCGAACCCACAACCAAAATGCAACTGGTATTTATCGCCTACCACTCGACTAAATGAAGTCCCTGGTTAGTTTGACTAATTCTTTTTAGTTATATTATCTTATTAATCTAGATTATGTTGATTTTGGTTTATCTATGGAAATTATTAACCTGTCATGAAGGATATGTGATTAGGTTAATTACATTTTAGTAGGATACTTTAAGAGTAACTGATGTTATTTGGAGATAAATGTTAAGGGTCATCTTGGGAGACTATGTGATAAAATGCTTCAGATATTTTGGTATCAGTCATGGTTTTGATTACATTGAATAATTTTTTGGATATATGTTTTGTTGAATGGTCCTTGTTGAACTTTGGGTATTGTTTGACAAATATTTGTGAATAAGAATATATTTTTTATAAATAAAGGATTATCCTTTTTGGTCATTATCTGATCTCATACTAACCTTTTTGGTTTTAGTTATGGTTAGGGTCTAAAGACATGGTAAGTATATAGTTCTCTTTTTTGGATTAGGTGATTCTCTAGAAGTTGATTATAGCTCTCCTAATGTGATCAAGTCATCCTAGATACCCGTCTTTTGGAGAAAATATGAGTTTGTATTAGAAATGTAGTAAAATTTGAAAGTCAACATGACAATTAAGTATGTTTTCATATGTTTTTGTTAAGCTCATAAATAAATTTCTCAATGAAAAGAAACATAAAACCAAAATGTTGTCTATTAATTTTTCCTACTGGGGAATCATATAACGTTTAACCCATCACAAGGTTGTGATTTTCTTGTGGTTAACTTTCTCATAAACATGTTTTCTATCACTCTCCATTAGTACATGACCATTTGATTTCTCCTCCATGTCCATGTTTTCTTAAATGTAATCCTAGTATGGGTTAGCTCGGGTGACCTTTGTACTTCTATTTCTTTATTTTAAAGTAATGGTTTTACTTACTCTTGTTCCGATGTGGGATTTTAAATTAATTTTCCAAGCCCGATTTTAAAATTATGAGGACGCAATTCCCGAAAGGGGGGAAAGATGTAACACCCCAGGTAATAAAGAATATGACATTTTCATATTTATCCATATTTGTGAATAAAATATTAATATTAATTTAAAGGGAACGCTATGCTCGATGGCGTACCCAATACACAACAACAAGTTTCTTTGAAATCTTACGTTGCACTCTAATAATAAAATAATATTATTTTAAATGGTAGTTAAAGCCTAGCCATTGTAATGGAGGTAATTAACGGAACAAACTACAAAATAATTATATATGTTTTTCAAATATTTTTACTTTTATCCAATAAATGTTAGAGGCTTAAAATGAAAATGAATCCAATTTTAAGCATAAATATTATATTATTCTTTAAAAGGTCGATTAACCGCTTCATGATGAAGAACCATTTTTAAATACACCTTAAACAATTTTATATGTTGTATTTTAAAAACAAAATAATATCCTTCTACAGAATATGGGCATCAATATTTACATTGTGTAAATTTTTGTTATTTTTCAGATGAAGATCATTTTTACTGAAAATGGTGCATTTAAATTCAGAACCTTTTTTTAATATGATTTATTTATATGGATATATTATCTTTTTAACTGAGATTAAAGTGTATTTAGAATATTGTTTTACCATTTAATACAATGGGGGTGATTGGAATTAATTTCACATTGAAATTGGACTAAAACTATTGTCAATCTTTGAATAGATATTGTTTCTTAAAAACACGCTATTTGTTTTGACATCAGGAATTAAATTTTATATAATTAATGCAACTTATATGTTTTAATTTTTGTAGAATATACATCATTTTTGAATTTGAAATATCAAATATAGCTTAGGTTGAATATTTGGTATTTTCTGAAAACTTCACTTTTTGATGAATAGTGAAACCACTAAGTGGTAGTTAAAGAAACTGATTTTTCATTTAAATGAAACATTACCACTTCTGTGATTTGATTTTAAAAAATCTGATATACATGGTTGTCATTAGGAAGTAAACTGTTGTTCAATGAGATTAAAATAATTGTTCGGTGAATAGTAACATTTTGGATTTATTAATCGCAGTTAAAAGTTATTAATGTAATTTAAGGTAAAGATAATGTTATAATAATATGAAATGACCATAAAACATGTCCTACCCTTATTTTATGAGTCATTGCCGACCAAGAAAATCCATGGGTCAACTTTTGTACCCCATGGATCCACTTTGGTTGGAAAATGAAATTAATAACTTTTTAGTTAAAGTTAAAATTAAAATGTCAGAAACATGTACTGTTTTACTAAAACAATTTTTACATGGGGATATACAAGTCATATTTTTTACTTTAAAAATTCCATATAAATATAAAAATATTTCCTACATCATGATATTTTTTTTATAATTTGTAGACATTAAATAAATTAATTTATTTATGACACTGTGATGATGCCATGATTACCTCATAAATGAACGATTTAAATAAAATGAGAATATAGGGAGAAATATAATTCTTAAACATGTCAAAAACCTATTGGATTGGTGTATTTCGAAACCTTATCACCATATCCTTGATAGATATTCTTTTGGGAAATTTAAAATCCGAAAATCATTTTATAATAATGTAATATTTTATAACTTTCCAAGAGTGCCCCTCCTCTTCTCTTATAAAAATCCCCCCACCTCTACCACCTTACCCAAACCTCTCAAGCCGTTGGCTTGGCCAACCCCTACCCATTTCATCTTTCCACATCCCTCAATTCATCATTTAAGACTCACCTTTGGCAGAATTCTCTTTAAGAAAACCTTTTGGTTCAAACAAAGAGGAGATACCCGATTTAAAGGTATGTATTCAGTTGTGTTCTTTTGTTTTATTTTGCTTCTCCAAACCCATACAATTTTTTTATTCATTTATTTGGTAACAACACCAGTATCTTCAAGATACTTGGATGTTGTTATGTGATGTATTTGAGCTAGACTTACACACACCTTCGTTTAATGGTTAAAGAACATACTGTTTTTGTGGGTGGCGAATTAGTGCCTCATGAAACGATGATTATTCAATATTCTCTTAAAACATTTCATGGTAGCCATTATGATGTCACTGTATTTTATATATGATATATATGGTATTTTTTTATATTCTTATGTATTTTATATTTAAAAAATATCTTTATGCCTTGCATGTTGTGGAAATGTGATAATTTCATACGAGGAAGTGTGGTCTACCGCCCCCTCAAGTGATGTGACTCTTTCATGCAACACATTGAATGTATAAAGAATGAAATTAATAATCTTATGTGACCTATATAACATATATATTATACTGGGATTATAATATATATATCTCTCAATTATTTTTAATTCCATTAATATGACAACGAAATGGAAGTAGTGTTCATGTCTACGTACGACCTACCGTCTCCATGAATGGTGCATTTCATTTATTTTTATCTCCAAATGTTATGGAATAGTATAAAATGAATATTTACAGGATATATATGATATTTAAATCAATAATATCATTATATAGATGATTTACTTATAACTACATGGACAATTATTTTCAAACAAGTTCATTTTTGACTCATGTACCGAATATCGACAAAAACATCTAATATGAACTCACATTATTATCCATTTATTATTACATTATAATATGTGATATGAACTGAATAATAATAATTAAACTATGAACATAAGAAATTATAAATTGACCAAATTTTGTTATTCAGAAATATAAAGAAACTAACAAGACAAGTCGGACTTGAGGCAATGGATCATACCTATCTCCGTTTTTTAAGTTCTCTCTTTCATGTCATTTCTTATAAGCACATATTTATTATGTTTGGGGATTTTATTTTATATTAAACATTATGTAATTTTTTTGTTCATATTATGAGATACCCTATTTGATATCATAAATCCATTTTTTGAAGTTTTATGTGGCGTTGTTAGGCTGCCATGTTTTCGTAAGGGATTTTTCATCTCACTTTTATTCTCGTGAGATTTATGCTAAATTTTCCACCATTTACTCTGAGTGGTGTATGTACTGCCCATTATTCTACAATTTTTGTAATATAATTTCGTTTATGAGTATTAACATCGATGTTGTATAGTCCTTATTTCATGGGGTGTATGTTTCGAATGTTATCCATGTCGGTAAGGGAACCTTTCCCCTCCTCTTTTTAAAAGTCTTCTTTTGTTATGTCTTTTAATTTACATCTTATTATTTTGGGATATGATATTATATATCCTTATTGATGTAAAATTAATTCCCAAGTGATGAGATTCCCTTTTTGTCTCATTAACTTATTTTCTAAATTTTAATGTGACGTCGTTAGGCTGTCGAAATTTTACAAGGGAACTTCTTAACCCAATTTTGATTTCTTTGGGTTCAACTTGTAGTTATTGAATATGTCATCCTATGAATATGTGTGAATGACCTCTGGTTGTTTTACACATAAAATCCACTTATATTGGGTGTATTAATATTTATCACATATAATTATGAGATTGATTTATCCTTAATTTAAGGATACCTTCTTTATGAGGGATTTCATCTCATTTTACAACTCTAATGATACTTCATTGTTGTTATGCACCAATTCACTCTTATATGGTGTATATACTATCCTTTGGAATAATATATCACGAATCCCTTTATTCTCATGATATTATAATGTTCTGATTAAATTTTATTCCTCAATTATCTTATTCAAGTGCCTCTCATTTTGTTAAAGACCCTTTAACTAAAATATCGTTTTAAGGATTCATTCTTATAAATATTTCTCATTAATATCCATGTTTTCAAAATGGTTTTAAGGATTTATATATATGGATACTAATGGTTTAAAATGTTAAAATCTTCAAAGTTGTATGGGACACTTTGATTCAAAAATCTCTTTAATAAATGTTTTATATGGTTTTGGAAATGGTTTTTAGAATGGATTCCTTATTTTAATATCTTAAAATGATATATTGTTTTTGCAGTGTGGGAATGTCATATTTCCTTTATGCTTAAGTTATGTGTTATGATTATGTTATGTTTCTTGGGAATTGTTTATGAAGATGGGTGGTTCTATGATAAACTAAGGGTGGGTGAGCCCAATATATCTCTCCGATGCATTGGGTAACGCGAAGGAGTTAAACGTTAAGGTTTCTCCGAGGAGATTTAGGGAATATACTGTGATGGGAATTCCAAACGTAACCGTGAGGGTTACTCCCTACATAAGAATGTTATGAATGCATCATGTTACCTTTATGTCTTATGATTTCTTTGAGTTATTCATAAATCTTATAATTTGATGAGGTATGTTAAATTGCATATATTTTATGAGTAAAGTATGATTTTATTGATTCTTATGAATACATGGACTAATGTTTTCTTTCCTTATTGTTATAACCCTTACTGAGCATTTTATGCTCATCCCACGTTTTATTGAAATGTTTTTCACAGGACATAATGTTGAATAGGGTCATGGATGGGATCAAAGAAATGTCAGGCTATCTAAAACAAGGAACTAGATATGACTCTTTTGTTCAAGAGTATTTATTTCACGAAAAAAATTGAAGCTGAGTAGATCTGTCTACTTTGTAATCTTTGAGATGTAATAGTTATGTCATAATTCTCTAAAACTCTAAAATTGAAAAGATCCTCAATGTGAATTATTCATTTAATTCAATAATAATTAATGTTTAAGGCCTGGTCCTTATAGTATCTCCACATCATAAGAACCAATTGTCTTTACCAAATAGAATGGCATGACATCAAAAAGTCCCCATAAGACCCAATCCATACTACTAGGGGGCTCTGTAAATGCAACAACAGGAAAATAGAGGAACTAAGTGGTACATCACTCCCACAAACACTTCAATCCTCATATGAGTACAAATAAGATAGAGATAAATTAGATCCTACGAGATTATTTATACATGAATAACCATAATGAGAGTTTCACCCATAGGGCTTCAAGCATTGAATTTTATATATCAAAACCACCCCGCCTCCCAATAACCCATGAGGGACTTTTACACTAACACAGATTAACAGACTAAGGGATAGGGTCTTCATGTCCCCTTCCACCACACCAGACCACTTGGAACAAAACTACCACATCGAAACCACAAACTATCTTCACATCGCACACAACAGTCAGAAGTCGAACCAAGATTCCTCACACCCCCTGTTTTCTTAACTACACCCAATAATAACATTATGACCTATAACTAGAGTTAAAATTTTTCAATTATATTTTACCTTGATTCCTTGTTTTTAAATGGTCAAATGGAACATCTCCTTCTATTCCAAAAAACGCACATCACATCTCAAACAAAACCACCAGGACATAAAACACCATGAAATCCACATTACTCAAACATGCCCCATTCCCCCTGACATGGGCCTAGAAGATGCATACTCGTTGTCCCTCTCACCTCAAGGAAGAAAAAATTGAATAAATAACACAATAAAGAAACCATTATTTAGGATAGATATTTTCATGAATTCCTAGAAGTAGGCATACATTTTTTTAAGTAGAATGTGTCGAAATGTTCCAAAACAACCACCATTTCATTAAAGGAGGGAAAAATATAAAATAATAACCAAACATGACCTTATATACTATTATAGACATTAAAAGTAGTGAGAAATTTAATTGAGTCCCATGAAGAATGATATTACCGCAAGTAACCATAGCAGTCTCGAACGATTAGATTTTCCATAGTAGTGGCTTAACCTGAATCCTTTTCTTATGGGAAACCAATGAAATACCCAAAGGCACATAAATACTACTGAAAAGAGGATATACTCTGCAATAATCCACCATTAATCACAGGAATTCCCATTCCCATCTTTCAGAGAGAACCTAGAGGCACAACATTGTAAAACATCACCTTTTACGACTCAGAAAAATTACGAGACTAAGGTCTATTTCAACCTTCCATAGACATTGTCTTGTGACAAGAGGGCCCACATATCTAAAAGAATATCAGAATAATAAATCTCTAAATATCAATAAGGATATACTTATATTTATCAATAATAGGATTTAACAACAACGAATCACACATTGATGGACTTCAATCATGCACTATCTCTTTATGGGGGTGTACCCTAGATGATATGAAATCCCCAAGAGCCAACAAGGTGGTGCATTCTTCATAACATACAAAAAAACATGAACCAAATAAAAGAGGGGAACCACAATAATGGATTCCCAAAAATTATCTCATAAAATTCCACCAACCCACGCTTCAACCCCACTGACCAACAACACACAAACACAAAAAATCGATTAAACAAGGGGTGATTTCAAACTCAAATCGTCCCAAAACAATAATCCCAAAAGAACGTGAATCTCACCACCCAAAAATAGGTTTTAATAGAATCAAAAATTCTATTAAAATAATTTTTTGGAAATTAAATGGGATCAATGGTTAGAGAACTCACCAAGGGTACCCCATGGTCCTCACACATTATTGTTTCTATGCCACCCTGAGCACCCTCCTCATATCCATACTGGTACTCATCCAGCCATTCCATTAACCATCCATATTACCATGTAATCCCACACATGTGGTTGCTCATGGAAATACTTATTCATTAAATAAAAATTCTTCCCACTTTTCCAAACCAAGACATTCGACCGACACTTCCTTTTTATCAAAAACGTTAGCAACAAAATCAAACCCCAATTCATGTCTTACAAAAGTTTTCATAAAATCATCAACCATTAAAATAAAATCTCACTTTCAAGTTATAAAAATTAATTTTAAAACATCATGGCCAATTTCTTACATTTCCAGTTTTACAACAAACTCCATTTCATTAACACCCATTTTATTAAAACTCGTCTTCACTTATTTAAAATACAGTTCCAATATTGTATAAATATTTTCAAATTCTCAATAGTTATGAAATAAAACCCCAATTAAAAACTCAACATATTACTTCCAAAAAATTTCATCCCATTCAATGAACCTTTTAATTTTTTAGAAAATTATATTTGAAACTGATTTTTTAAAACCCACATTAACATAATTCATACATCCAAAGGAGATGTAAACTCACAATTTACCATTTTAATAAAAATCCATCTTTTCAAAAACTCATTCAAAACTATTCCAAAAACTCATTTTTAAAACCATTGAAAATCATACCACTCCAAATTTAGAATCCCATTTAAAACAAAAATCTATTTTAAATCTAGTTCCCATTATTTTCAAAAATGTTCATTCCAAAATGATTTTCCATAACCCATAAATATTCTTAATGAATCAAGGGGAAACTAGTGTCGTTGGGTGACTCAGAAATATGGTTCACTGGTATATACCAGTCACAACACTATCACAATGAGTGTTCTAAGAAAATATACCTCTCTCAAGATGGCTTTCTTGGCCCGGCGAGCTCATTGAGACCTACGACCTAACTCCAATATCATTTCCACAAATAACTACATCCACAAATTTCAAAATACTCAGATGAATCCTAGAATACCCTAGAAACCCAATTCATGATACAAGGTGTGATGTAAATACAGATTATTCCTATTAGAACATTGATTCGTGACAATCCTAGGTTCGGTATTCGAAGAATGTTCCACAAAGAATGTGACCCTAAAATAGTGAACCACGTCTGATAACATTTTGTTACAAACCAGATTTGGATTCCATATAAACCAGCACATAAACCTATCCATGTCAAGGCTTTTGATTATTTCGCAATCTTCATGGGTTGGAAAAAGATCTCGGGTATCATACATAATTGTTTTGGAATTATTTACCAGAGTTTAGAAACAAAAAACAACCAAAAATAATAAATAAACATGATCTGAATGTTTGAAAGAAACAATGATTAAAAAAAATTCTGAATTTAATTACATGGCATCATGAAAATCTCAAATACTACCATAAGTAAATAAATCAAAAATAACAATGCAGAGACCACCTCATGGCAATGGTCATCACCCTCAATCCATCTCTAAGACACTGCACCACAAAGTGCCAATAGTAACCCAAATCACCAGGTCTAAAATATTTACCCAAAACTGCGAAAAACATTACCAAGTCTACCTACACCCAAGGGTATAATTGGGGTGTGATCCTAAGATTAATAGGATTCCAGCCAAAATATTACACATGAGAAAAAATTTAGGACAATAAGATTGCAAATTTTTATAAATAATAATTGCTTGTAATAATTTCAAAAATATACATCTTCTAATAGAAACCATTTCAAAGAGGGAAACATTAAATAATGAAAAATTCTAAATATAACCAATGTGATGTCAAATTTTCAAACCAGACCCACCTTATACGGTTGTTATGTATGATATAGCCAATGAACACTAGTCACAAAGACACCCCTAGGCACTAGATAATTGTTGTGATATTGGAACATCGTATCTTAGTGTAAAACTATCTATAATCTATAAAATTCTCATGAACGAGACACAATGACGGGAATCCGTAGTTGGATACTCACCACCAACATCATAATAGTTTCTTTAGTTTTGACTTCATCAAACATGATATGTGAAACAAAGACGAAATCATTACTAGATCACTAGCATACTAGTCCTAGTCCACCCACTTAGATACTCGTGTTTTCATCATTGTGCTCAATCATGTTCCACATGTTATAAAATACCAATTTCAAATAAACATTATATTTATGTTTTATAAACACGCCAAAAATAGAAAATACATGTCACAAAATTCCATTTTCAAGATGATGTTCATTTTAATACCACAGTCACACCAAAACACCCCACAAACATGTCTCACGCCTTTTCATAATTAAATAAATTATTCCAACCATTCATAAAACATTAAAAAAATCTATGAAATCATAAATCATTATTTCCTCTTTCAAAAACTATTTTTAAGAATATACACTCACCAAAATACCACCTAAGAATCTTTTTCACATGTTTTAAAACTCAGTAAAACATTTCATATTTCTATAAAACAACTGTATGCAGTATAATAAGGTTTTTCACCAAAAATATTTTTGAAAAACCACGTTCAAGTAAAAATGCACATCAATACAAAAACAAAACTGAATTTGAAGCCCAAAAAAACATTTAATAAATGACTTTATTATGTTATGAAAACACTTCAAATTATAACACATGAGTTACACATGTAAAACATATATTTTCAAGAAAAAATGAAACGTTAACATTAGACCATTAACAAATTACATAAAAATGGTCTTCATCCCACACACAATTAATTAGAAACATGTTAAACTAGTAAATCAATCAAATATAACAAATAAAATAATTCTAAAACATGGATCACTTACCATAGATTCTAAAATCTCAAAACATTGTAAAAAACATCAATCGTGCCACCACCACAGTATTGGGGAATGAAAAAAAAACTCTAACAAAAAACATTTACCATGAAACAAAAAAATAATACCTAGGTACGAAACCATAGTTTATATGAATTTGGATATTCATGAATATGGGAAAACCCTATTGAAATGTAATAAAAAATGAAGCGATTCACTTACATGATGAAATCATGAAGTTGAACCCTAAAAACCCCCTTCAAAATTGTGATACATATGAGATTGGGGAGAATAGGATCCTTCCATGGATATAATGGTATAATTTAAGATGAAATGGATTCACTTGGGTTATGTTAAAAATTGAGAAATTTTAATTACATGAAAAATTGGTAATGTGCTGGACCTTGTGCCTGGTTTGGCTATATGGTTAAGCAAACCATTTAGCCAAGCAGTTTGACTAGTTCTATCCAAAAAATTTATTTCCATTTTTATCCAAATTCAATAAGAACCCAAAAGTGTATTCAAGGGTAACATAGGGGGATTCATGGGGTTCCTTGGAGGGAATAATTTTCAATTTAAATTATAAAATTTTTCCCCAATGAATCAACCATGTCACACCCAACTCATTAGGAAATGACTAAGAACGATAATGATGTGAAAACTAATGCCCGAGTATGAAAATTACAGAGATCAAAAAATTCATGTGAGGATTATTAAATGATTAAATTATTTATATCAATTGTAATTTCACATTATACAAGTTTAAATAAAACATAATATAATCATAAATTCTTACACAAATTATCAAAGAATGTGGAATATATTGATTATGTAATATAACACAATAAAAAGAAATTGATTTATGGAATTTGTTATCACTTGGAAACATTTATTTACAATACCATTCGAAAAATAAATAGAAGTAAAATATGAAGTATCTTAAAGAATTTAATAATCAAGATAGTATTTAACAAAAATGAGTTATGAACACCATAAAAAATCAATTTGGTGGACAGAAATAAAATATTCATCAATGAATGGTAATTGAGATGATGTCCCTTATTATACTACACCTTTTTTAATATACATTAACATGATATATTTTGTTTTAAAACATTCTATTTACTTATACTTGAACAATATTAATATTTTTGATATCTTATATTATCATTAATTATATCTTATCAATTTCTTTTAATAATCATTATTTTTTTCAATATTTGTGGAGTTAATCACCTTGTGATCTCATTTGTTAATTGACATTAAATTTAAAATTCAAGTTTATATTATATAGATACATCAATCTCAGAATAATAAGCACGAAATAACAACCATATTTATACCTAAAATTTTTATTTTTAAATTAATAATAATTTTTTTAGAAATGTAGTATGTTATGATCCTGGGGACGTTATGTCATGCGTACGATTGAGTAACATTTCTATCTCTCAATGATCATTATAGAAAGGTGGTGTGAATGGTTTATAATTTATGATTTAGAATAATATCATATATAACTTTTTAATTATTTGTATATACTTATTTTTATTATATAGGTGTAGTGGTGATGAAGATATAGTTATATCACTTCATGAATATGGTTGTCCACACATACATGATTGATGTTATCATTTTAAGATAGTGAATGTGTAATAAATAAAATGATATATTATCATATATCAATGATTAATATTTCCATAATATAATAATTATGTCTTTTGTATCACATAATTTATTTAACTATATATTTTTTACATTTCATGTGATGAACTATTGGATGAAAAATGAAATCCCTAGTGAGGGGATATTTCGGCATATAGATGATAAAATTTTTTGTATCCACTATGGGATGGAATGTAAAAATTATATATATGATATAATGAATATATAGGTATAATTATTTACTAAATATCAAACACACATACATATATATATATATATATATAATTTAAATCTAACATCATAACCATTTGTGAGAGGTGGTAATGGAAAAACAAATGGCATCGCTTCGTGAGGAGGTAGTCCTCCATACACACGATTGACATTAATGTTTCCCATTTGATGAAAAGAGATATTGTTATAGGTAATTTAGTTTAAAGAAAATAAAGTATGTGTTTGACATATTTGTTAATATATAATGATAAATGAATAATATTTTAATGATGTACAGAAAGAAATAAAATAGGAACACAAAGTTATGAATCGTTCCTCTCTTTAATCCACATCTTTATGATTATTACAAATGTATTCTTAGAATGCATTTATGAAACAATGAAGGATTATAGGATAATGGTATGGATGATGGGATGTTATTAGGTTGGTTATTGAATGAAACAAAATGGTTTCATGGTCTGAATAAGTGACAGGATACAGATTCCTTTTATATGTGAGGTGAGTGGAACACTTTTAATTTTTGAAAGAGAAATTATGTACCCATGATTTTAAAAAGAATAAAACATGAAAAATGGATTATAATATAAATTTATATACAATATGATTTAAATATATATAAAAAATATATTTTATCAATAAATTTAGTTCTTTTTAAAAATTATATATTTACTTCAACCTTAATAAACCATTTTTTTCATTAGCTATAGTAAATAATTTACTAATTTTACTTTTCATTAGAGTGAAAATTAATGTTAACATTTTCAAATAGTATAAATTTATTAATTCTATATGTGGTATTTAATTTTTTCTAAATATATTTCACATTATTTTCAAATTTCAATTGAAAATTAATATCAAAGACATAATGAGAAGGCTGGTTATCAATTAAAAAATCATCAAAATGATATAGGGGTTTTATATTAAAATATAATAATAAACATATTAAAATGAAAAAAATGTATTCAAATTTAATTAATTGAAATTATTTTTAATTAAAACAAACGAAATTTATAATTTATTGTTATAAATAATTTAAAATAATTGAATGTTTTAAATTAAATTTTTCTGTTTACACTCTTTATTAAAAAATGAAACATTTCAGAAAAATATCTAAATTTCATTCGAAACTAGTTTTGATATACTGATTTCAAAAATATGTTTTTTTTCAAATAAAATTTCTCAAATTAGAATTAATGAATTATAAATAATGTCAAGAATGTGTGACTAAACACTCTTTTATTGAAATAAATTTTTTAAAAACATTTATTTTTCATTGAAATGATTATTATTTTATTTTAATCAATTGATAACCATAATTTTTATAATTTAGTTAGAAATATTTGTTTTTTATAATTTAATATCTAAGTTATAATGTTATTGTATATTATGGTTCATTTAGAATAATTTTTTCAAATTATTAAATCTATAAATGAGAATAAATATAATGAAATATATTCCATGGGGAATTTAAAATCATTGTTGTATATTTTATACATTATCAAATACATTGATTTTATTTTTGAATTTTCAATTGTTACAATGAAATTTTAAAAAGTATCCAAAAAACACTAGTACATTATGCACTTTATAGACATTATATTAACCTAATTTAAAATAAATTATTTTCAATATCATGGTCCAAAATAAAATTTTATTAATAAATTGGCAATATTTTAAAATTTTCTCAATTCTAGGAAAATAATAGCTGCAATAATTTTTCAACTAAAATAATTTATTTTCAAACCTATAAATTGCAACATGAGAATATATTTCCCATGAAATATGTCATTAAACATGCTCTTCTTCATGGCATTAATATCATCATTTTTTAGGTATTATTAATCAAAGGTCACAGATATTGGCTTCACCTTATGAAAAATATAAGGGGGTAACATGGGTTGCAACAAAAAAACAAAAATATAAAATATATTTTTGAAATTAATTATCTATCTCTTATACACCATTGGGTTTGTGGTTTGAAAATATGTTTAAAGGTTTTATTTTATTCAATTATCTTTTATTATCATTATTCTATATAAATAACTTATTCACTCTCATATAGGGGTACCACCATTAATACATTACATCAATTGAATTTATATATCCAAAACTATTCAACTGCAAAACCACCCATTCCAAGAGTAATTTTAAAAAAGTTATTATAATATTTTTTCCACATTACATCACTCATACATTTATTTAGTTAAAAAATTGTAAAATTGGAAGAATATAGCCTAAGAAACATGGTAACCCTCAAAGATTATATCATAATTACATAACCATGAATTATAATCAAGAATTATTAATTTATTAACAGTATCAAATCCTCTATTTTTTCATAACATTTTATTTGATGAAAATAGTAATAACTCATGAAATAATTTACATTACATAATTATTTATTATAAATTATTTTAATTTCATATATTTCCATGAGCAATCAGTTTATGATTTTTTCATGAATTAGGAAACAATTAGAAACCCAATTTTACACATCAAAATAGTGTACTTTATTTCAAAAAAATTGTCTCATATGTTTACACATTGATTTTATTATTGACACATATTATTTATTCGGTATAAAAGTTTCTTATTGAATGTTTGATATTTCTAGAGTCATTATAAGAAATTATAAACTATGAAAAAAGATTTATGATTTTTGGAATGGGGAAAAATATTAATAAGATAAAAAATCTATGAAACGTGTATGTATTTAAAAAACATAAAAATAAATAAGAAATTATACCTTTGAATATAATAAATATTTATATCCAATAATCATTTACATAAAAATGAAATCAACATCAAATGGAAAAATTATTCATAAAAAAATTTGTAATAAAAAATTGTATCAAAATCATGATCATTTCAGTTTCTTTCGAAATGATTGAAACTCATTTAAACATTTACATGAAAATAATACATTCAGCATTAGAAAATAATAATCATTATTTGATTCATTACATTATATTACCAACTCTTGAAATATAATTATTTATTATAAAACTCATACAAAGAATTAATAATCCTTGTTTTCATCATTGGTTAATTTCCATACAATAAAACATTCAATAACCCATTCAATGAAATAACCTACCATGTTAAAGAATAATAATTTATCTTATAAAATGAGAATATATATACTAATATTTTTATAAAATTAATAAAATATCATTACAATGAGATTTAAATCATCAATGAAGCACCATATATACTTTTAGAATAACCTTAATGACGAATAATGTTCTTAGATTTAGTGTAATGTAAAGAAAATGGTGAATGAAATAAAATAGTATCCTAGATTTCTAATAAAATCAAATATGTAATAAACATAAAATTGACTAAAATAATCATTAAAAAATATAATTAAAAAATATTGAAAATTTTAATAAATGAATAAAAAAATTAAAATTAAAAATTATAAAAATATTGAATCATTAATAAAAAATATCAAGGACATGAAACAGTTTATGACATTTAAGGAAATATTTAAAAAATTACACCTACATGAAGTCATTAATCACAAAACAATATTTACATTAATAAATAATAAACATATAATTAATATTAAATTTCATAACAAACTATTATGTTTTTATTCCACTACTCATGGTACTTTTATTTAATATAAAAATTTGTTTTATTTTTTTATTAAATAGGTTTTATTCACATCATATTTTTTAGGTTGTTCTGTACTGAATAACCATAGTGTTTTCACTAGGGTTAAAGTGGGAAAAAAAAATACTTCCACAGTTTTTAAAAAAAATTAATAATGACATAAAAATCATACATATTCATAAAAACTCCTTTATAACCCTAAATAACAATTGATGATTAAAAAATGAATAATGTCATCCATGGAGGTGGTAGTGTCAGCATATATATGATTAGTAATCTCACATAAATATAGATGGAGAATAAATATGGTTGATTATATTTTATCCTTTAACATTCCAAAAATATCATAAATATAATATTTATTGATCATAATATCCATCGTTATGAGGTGGTAAATGAAACACCCCGACCCCTCTAGACTGGAGCCAGTGCATTACTTTTGATAATGGAATGGTTAGAAGGAATGAAAATCTTGAAGGAACGACATTTTAGTAGTATCGAAGAATCTATATACATATATGTTACTCACATGACATTGGTAATGTTTACAATATACAACACATAACAAAAACTAAAAGTTTCAACCACACAAACTCAATAAAAGACCTTCTCTTCATCACCTGTTGAAGGTAAACAGTGAAAGGGGTGAGCTCAAACACTCAGTAAGGGTTGAAAATAGCGGAAGGATGAGTATAATAATAATTGAATCTAAATCTATCTTACATAATCAATATGACATATTGAATTAATAAATAACAAATTCCATTAATAAAGTGATAATGAAACTACATCCATAGATTTTGTCATACTAAAAACCTCATGGATAATAATAATATCCGAAAAATTATAAATATAATTCTTATTAATTGGACTTCATATATCTGGAACATGAAACCATAATGCTGTAAAAACGGATTAGTTCTATGGGTAGAAACCTGTCTGGTTTTTTGAAACTAACTCGAAGGGTTTTTCGCCAACTGATTGGTCTCATGAGACCTACCGATGCATCGAAGGGATATAGAGGGCCCCAACTTCCACTTCATGTCCAAATAATTCTTTATAAATTTATCTAATACAAGATAAATATGCCTTTTCAAAATCTTTATAGAGTAGAGTATACATATTCGTCAATATTTCCTTAACTAAAACAACTTTTCTAATAAACACTATATGTAAAATTGTATATGGTTTAGACAACAAACATATCCATGATATGAGATTATGGAGATTTTATATAAATATAATTTCATATGAAAATTTATCTCAAATGGTCATTAGGTACACCACATAAGGATTTTTATATTCACCTTACAAAGTTAGTCACATCCAAATAGTAGTTGAGACAACGTGTCTTACCACTATGTAATCGGTCGAATCATTTGACCAGAACATAATAAACCTCAAATGAATCACTTAATAACATTAATTTACAGAGAATAATGTCATTATATATCCAATTTCAGGACACAAAAACCATATAAAATAAATAAGTGGTGAACAATGAAAATCTTAAAGAAAAGAAAGTGAGACGAGAAACCCCTTACCTTTTTCTCAAGTGTGTTCTTGATTGTTCTTAACTACCTTAATAATCAAATTTAGATTCATTAATTAATAATTCCAGAACCTAATAAATATGTAATTGATATGATATAACCTTATTAAGTTCATTGATGGCATTTTTGATGGTTTTAAGATATTAAATCTTATTGTTTTGAATACATTTTCTTACTTGGTTTCATGATTTGTTTACTTATATTCATGAATGGATGTTGGTTTGAAATAAGGTTAAACATCCAGAATTGTTAATATAAATTATTATTGAAATTAATGGGATATAAATTATCTTATAATTATTCTGGTTATATACCATGAGGATGACTCATTCGATGTGTTAAAAATTAACGCTTGAATTTGGCTTGGTAGTTTTGTGCTCAATAAACTTGTTTCGTATTATTATTCAATATTTTGTATGTGTAAAGGTCCCAGAAAATTAATCAAGATAAAATACATATGTTATGACCTGTTTCAACCTTAAATATGGTTTCATGACCTGTAATGAAAGGACTATTGAAGAACAAAACTTCATCATCCAAAAAGGTTATAATTTGCAACCTCATGGACGTTGATTTCATTTATAAAAAATATATGAGAGGGAGTAAGAATATTGATGATGGTTCATCCATTAACATGATACAAATTCAGTATATAGATGATACTGAAGTTATCATGATCATTTCGATAGAGGATGTGAGTAGAGGATAAAAAATGAAGATAAATTCAAATGAATCTAAAAGAAAAAAAAAGGTGTTTTACCTCTTTAATAAATTCCTCGGGAACCTCTTTAAGGGAAGCGATTTTGGTCTTTTGGAAAGAACAAGATCTTCCTGGTCGTGCGAAGTGACAAGGGAAGGGTATTTGTGAAAAATATTGAGGAGATTCAAGGCGTAGTTTAGTGAAGAGAAGAGGGAGTGGTGAGGGGTTTTTATAGTGGAGGAGAGGGGGTATTTTTCATTATTTTAATCATTATTAAAAAAAAATTCCAAGATTATGAATAGTCTTAGTCATGTTATCTCAAATAGTAAAAATGACATGTGATTCCAAACCAAATGGCATTTCATCACTTATGATGTCATAAATAGTTTATTTTACTGATAATTTGTATATACGGTATTTTATCGTATTTTACTATTCATAAAAAAATCTTGAATTTCAAAAAAATCCCAAAACATTACCCTAACCATTTTTCAATGTGTAGAATTCAAAAATAAACTCCATTTTTGAAAATTAATTTTCTATATTTTATTAAAATAATTTTTAAATAAATTCATTGTTAATTCGAAAAATAAAAATCTTAAAGGTGCAATTAGTTTTATTTCTCACTAAAAAAGTAATTAAGATCTCGTTATCTTATTCCCTTAAGAAAATAAAAAAAAAATTATTTACTATTCATAAGGGTTCATATTACTATTCATTTAACTATTTATAAGGGTATGTTACTATTTTCCAAAAATCATGTTTGTTCTATTAGACTCCAAATGACTTACTGATCACAACTCTAGATGACCATTTTTTGAAATTAAAAACATAGAAGTTGAAAACTTATATATAATGGATAGGTTTTGACTATCTCCTAAATAACCTAGTGTTGTTTCAATGGAACAAAGTGATGAAAAGAATGTATTTAACAGAAACATAGCATAAAATTTTTCAGGTGCTACATTATTGCCTCCTTCAGAAATTCCGTCCTCGAAATTTTATGTATAAAACCCACCCAAAAGAAGTGGGTGATTCTTTTTCATAACATCTACAGGTTCCCATGTTGCTTCCTCCATATTCTGGTTTCTCCAATGAACCTTTACTAGTTGATTTGTCCAATTTCTCTATACCTTCTCCCTTGTGTCAAGAATATTGATAGGCTTTTCATAGTATAAAAAATCAGGTTTCAGTTTTATTTCTTCATATGTGAGTATATGCATTGGGTCTGACATGTACTTCTTTAACAATGATATGTGGAACACATCATGAACTCTGGCAAGATTTGGCGGCATTGCTAAATAGTAAGCTACTGCTCCAATTCTCTCCATAATTTCAAATGGTCCAATGTAACTAAGGATCAATTTCCCTTTCATACCAAACCATATGATTCCCTTCCATGGAGATACTTTTATAAACACATGATCTCCCACATGGAATTCCAAGTCCTTTCTCCAGTTTTCAGCAGAACTCTTTAACCTATATTGGACTGCTTTATTATGGGCTTGTATTTTCTTCACCTTTTCGTGGTCTCTTCAATAATTTCTGGGCCTATAGTTTTCCTCTCACCAAATTCATCCCAACAAGTTGGAGTTCAACATCTCATCCCATATAATGCTTTATATGGAGCCATTTGAATACTAGAATAAAAACAATTGTTGTATTAAAATTCCACCAAAGGAAAGTATTGATCTCACATACCTGGGAAGTAAAGTGAAATGACTTCAGAGTGTCTTCTAGAGTTTGAATAGTTCTTTCAGTTTGTCCATCAGTTTGGGGGTGATATGCTATACTCATATGAAGCTGAGTATTCAATGCCTTCTCAAGACATTTCCAAAATTTTGACATAAACTGGGGATCCTGATCAGAGACAATTGATAGATGTGAACAATGAAGTCTCAAAAAATCTTTAATATAATTTCTTTTCAGGTGCTCAAGTGGTAAATCTGCTATAATTGGATGAAAATGTGCTCTTATAGTGAGATGATCAACATTTACCCATATTGCATCACTCCTTCTAGGTGTCCTTGGTTGTCCGGTGACAAAATCCATCGTAATGTTATCCTACTTCAACATTGGAATATATAGAGGTTGCATCTCTCCTTTGGGATGATTTATATCCACCATCACTTGTTGAAAAACTAGACACCCTGACATGTAGTCAAAAAATTCTCGCTTCATATTATCCAACCAAAAATATTCCTTCAAGGCTCTATACATATTGGTGCTACCCGAGTGTATAGAGAAATCGAGCCATGAGCATCGTATAATGGTTCCCTTTTTAGCTCAGGTACTAATGGAACGGATAACCTCATCTGAAACATCAGGACTCCTTCAAACACGATGTCATCCAGTATCCCATCCTTAACTGCATTAAATTTCTTCTGCATATTCTCATTATCAGATTGACAAATTTTTATCTTCCCTAGTAAAGATGGTTTAGAAATCATTTGAAAGAGGAGTGATTTTTCACCTTCCTTAACAATTGCACCATCCATCTTCAGTAGATCCATGAACATTCGATCTCTTTAAATCCTCATTTGAGTCAAAAGGCCATGATCTTTCCTGCTTAATGCATCTTCCACCTTATTCGCCTTTCCTGGGTTGTACTGTATTGAACAATCATAATCCTTGAGTATCTCAAGCCATCTTCTTTGCCTCATGTTGAGTTCTTTTTTGTGAAAATATATTTCAAACTCTTGTGGTCTGTATAAATCTCACATCTCTCTCCATAGAGATAATGCCTCCATATTTTCATAGAAAAGATTAAAGATACTAAATCAATATCATGAGATGGATAAATTTTTTCATGAGTCTTCAACTGTCTTGATGCATAAGAAATAACTTTATCATTTTCATAAGGATGCAACCTAGTCCATTCTTTGAAACATCGTTGTATATTACAAATCCATCACTTCCAGAAGGAAGAGTAAAAATTGGAGTATTGGACAATCTTCTTTTCAATTCATCGAAGGATTCTATACATTCTTTTGTCCACACAAACATAACTCCTTTACGTGTGATCTTGGTTAGTGGGTTAGCCTGTCGGGCAAAATTTTGAATGAAACGCTGATAATAACCTGCTAAGACATTAAAACTATGCACCTAAGTTATGTTTGTTGTCATGGTACAATCTTGGATTTCCATTGTCTTCGCAGGATCCACTGGGATTCCATCCTTATAGACAATATGGCCAAGAAAAGAAACAGACTGAAGCTAGAATTCACACTTTCTAAACATCTCATATAATTTATTTCTTCTAAGAGTTCTCAGAATAACCCGTATGTGATACTTATAGTATTCATAGATTTATGAGTATACAAGGATATCATTGATGAATACCATAACACTATTATCAAGATATTCCTTGAAAACTATATTCATTAAATCCATGAATACAAAGGGTGTATTTGTCATTCTGAAAGGCATCACTGTAAACTTGTAATGCCAATACAACGTCTGAAATGTTGTCTTAGTAATATCTTCCTTCCTCACACACAACTGATGATATCCAGACCAAAGTTCAATCTTTGAAAAGTATTGAGCTCAATGTAGTTGGACAAATAAATCATCAATCCAGGGCATAGGGTACATATTCTGTATTGTAATAAAATTGATTTCCCTGTAATCAATGCAAATCCTCATGGATCCATCTTTCTTCTTGACAAAGAGGACATGGTCTCCCCATAGAGAAACACTTTGTTCAATAAATCCTTTTTCAATAAAATCATCTATTTGTTTATTTTACTCTACTAATTCCATAGTGGCCATTCTATAGGGATCATTTCATATAAGTTTTGCAGCAGGAATTAAATCAATAGAGAATTGAACTTCCTGCTCTAGAGGATGTCCAGGTAAATCCTCTGGAAATACATCAATGTACTCTTTCACTATGAGAACATCTTTAATTCGAATATTTCTTTCCTCTCCCATATATATTTTTTTATCTTCCTCTCCAAGTATTTCATTCAGTAGAGCTACTGGGGGTAGTTCAAGATAAGAAAAAGGTGGCAATTTTTCTTCCCTAAAGATAAGGGATTCTACACCATTTTCAAAAATTGTAAATTCATTTTTCATACAATAAATCTTAACATCATAATTTTACAACCAATATATACCGAGAATTATATCAAATTTAGTAAATGGTATGATGATAAGGTAATCAACTAGAGAAAATTTTGGGGTCGGGAGGGGGACTAGTCGACATCCCTTTGTTTCAATGATACATCACATGGGAATTTTGAATGAAAACTCCTTTATTAAACCAAATTGTACATATCTAATTTTCTTGGAAAACTAATAAAATATAAATGAATGTGAAGATCCAGAAACAAATAAAGTGTTGGATTTTTTTGAGGAAACCATTAAAGTACTTTCCACCACGTCACTGGGAACTTCAACCTCCACAGTTGTAATCGCATAGGCTCTCCCTTGTTCTCATAGCTTTTTCTGAGGCATGTTTCCTTGGCACTCTGGACACTCATTTTCATAGTGTCCCATTCTATAGAATTTTAGAATTGAATATCATCTAATTGTTTATTCCCATAGCATACACCAGACCGATGAACATTTTCTCTGCAGTTATAGCAGACTTCCATGCCTTTTAGGTATTTTCTGTGATGATTCATTCTAGAGTTCTCACATAATGGGATACTATTCATTCCCTTTATCATCTTTGGTGATTATACTTTTCCTTTGTTATCAGAGTACCACTTCTTATCTTGTTTTATTTTGAAAAAATGTGATCTAGAAAATTACTTCTCTGTTTTGATGGCACATGATATGATTTCATCATATGATGAAAATGATTCAGAATCCAGCGCCCTTGGAATACATGGCATAAGTCCTTCAATGAAATGATCATCCTTATCTACTATGTCACGTATATAATCTACGACATACCTAGCCAGCCTTCTGAGGGTAGCCTTATACTCTGCAACATTGTCTTCCTCCCTTTGTTTTAATCCAAGTAACTTCCTCTTCCTGTAGGTTCGTTGCTCACAAGGGAAATATTCATCAAAGAATATTTCCTTAAATTTCCTCCATTCCAAATCTTATATTTCTTCTTCCCCCATAGTATTTTGATTTAGGGACCACCATTGATCAGAAACACCATTGAGACAATATTCTGTCAGTACTACCTTTTCATTTTCCTTGCATATTAACACAATGAATATCTTTTCAATGGACTTGATCCATTGCTCAGAAACTGCTAGATTAATAGTCATGTTGAATGATGGGGGATTCTTCCGCATGAAATGACCAAACAAAGGAGTGAAATGGTTATTCGTTTCAACTTGAGAATGTTGTCCCAATATTGTCATGATCTGGTCTTCTCCAACGTTGACAATATTGACTTTCTCAAAAGGTAGATCCCTATCATTCCAACGATTATTGATTCCCCTTCATCCATATTTTTCCATTTATAAATAATGGGATACAATATATTATTTTATGAATCTCAAATATAGAAGCACTAAACATAGACTAAAATTATATGCGTAGATAAACATATAATCATGGTTCCTCTGAGGAAAATTATTCATTAAACTCCATCATAATGGGTTGTAATCAAAATGGGAATTATCCTAAGAATATCCCCAAGGAATTTCGTAACAAAGAGTGCCGAAACGACCATTATCATGCACCAGTTCCCATTCGAGTCTTTCTCAATGCGGTGTTTTCATGTATTACCCCTAAAATAACATTTTTAATAAACACCGTATGTAAAATTTTGTACGGTTTAGAAAACAAACATATCCATATGGGATTATGGATATTTAATATAAATATAATTTCAAAGGAAAATTGATCTTAAAAGGGAATTAGGTACACCACATAATGATTATTAGGTGCTCCTTACAAAGTCAGTCAAAACCAAATAGAAGTTGAGACAAAGTGTCTTACCACAATGTAATCGGTCGAGTCATATGACCAGAACTTAAAAAACCTCAAATTAATCTTTGAATTACATGAATATAAATAAAATCATGTTATTATGTATCATATGTTAGTAAAAATATACCACATAAAATAAATAAGTGGTGAACAATGAAAATCTCACATAAAAGAATGTGAGACGAGAAACAAGTTGCCTTTTTCTCTAGTGTGTTCTTGATTGTTCTTAACTAACTAAATAATAAAATTTAGATACATTAATTAATAATTCCAGAACCTAATTAACATGTAATTGATATTATATAACCTTATTAAGTTCATTAATGGACTTTTTTATGGGTTTAAGATATTAAATCTTATTGTTTTGGAAGCATTTTCTTACAGGGTTTCATGATTTGTTTACTTGAATTCATGAATGGAGGTTAGTTTTAAATATGGTTAAAAATCCAGAACTGTTAATATAAATTATTAGTGACATCAAAGGGATATAAATTATCTTATAATGATTCTGGTTATATACAATTAGGATGAATCATTCGATGAGTTAAAAATAAACGTTTCAATTTGGCTTGGATGTTTTGTGCTCAATAAACTAGTTTCGTATTATTATTCCATATTATGTACGTGTAAAGATTCCAGAACATTAATCAAGACAAAATAAATATTTTATGACTTGGTTCAACCATAAATATGGTTTCATGACTAGTAATTAACGAACGATTGAAAAACAAAACTTGGTCGTCCGCGATGGTTATAAATTGGAACCTCATGGACATTGATTTCATTTATAAAAATAAAATGGAGGGAGTAAGAATATCAATGATGGTTCTTCTATTAACATGATATAAATCCAGTATATAGATGATATGGAATTTATCATGATAATTTGGGCAGATGAGGTGAGGAGAGGATAAAAAATGAAGATAAATTCAAATGAAACTAAAAGAAAAATAATGGTGTTTTACCTCTTGAAATAACATTCTTGGGAACCACCTTAAGGGAAGGGATTTTGACCTCGTGGAAAGACCAAGAGTTTTCTGGTCGTGGGTAGTGACTAGGGAAGGGTATTTGGGAAAAAAATTGAGGATCTTAAAGGGTTAGAGGAGTTAAGAGAAGAGGGAGTGGTGAGGGGTTTTTATAGTGGAGGAGAGGGGGTATTTATCATTATTTTAATCATTATTATAATATTTGTTTCCCAATATTATGAATAGTCTTAGTTCATGTGATCTAAAATAGTAATAATGTCATGTGAGTTCGAACCAAGTGGCCTTTCATCACTTATGATGTCATAAATAGTGTATTTTACTGATAATATGTATATACGGTATTTTATCGTATTTCATTATTCATAAAAAATTCTTGAATTTCATAAAAATCCCAAACATTAACCTATCCATTTTTCGACTTGTAGATTTCAAAAATGAATTCCGTTTTTCAAAATTAATTTTATAAATATTATTTATTTAATATTTAAATAAAGTCATAGTTAATTCAAAAAATAACAATCTTAAAGGTGCAATTAGTTTTATTTCTCATTGAAAAACTAATTAAGATTTCTATATATTATTTCCTTAAGAAATTAAAAAAATATTATTATTTACTATTCATAAGGGTCATATTCCTATTCATTTTACTATTCATAAGGGTATGTTATTGTTTACCAAAAATAAAGTTTGTTTTATCAGACTCTATATGACTTTCTTGATCACAACTCTAGATGACCATTTTTTGAAATTCAAAACATAGTGGTAGAAAACATATATTTAATGGCTACGTTTTTAATATCTCCTAAATAAAATAGTGTTGTTTCCAAGGAACACAATGATGAATAGAATTTATTTAATAGAAACATACCATAAAATCTTTGGTGTTCTACAATAATGAAAAATAATTACGACGTCCATTATGGCGTACTACATACATATGCCTTAATAACATTTTAATTTTTATATGGATGGATGGAAGGTATATAATGAATATTAATTCATCTTAATAATATTTAATTATACTAATCATTATTATTTTGTAAAATCAGTATATATAATACACATTTGAAAAAGTATAAGTAAAATGGAGCCTGAGATAACATTATTTCCATAAAAATAACATTATTGGATAATCATCTATAGAAAAACCTTAAGATTTCATAGATTGGGATTTTGGGAAGACAGAAATTCATATAAATTGTATAATAATATTTGAGAGGTATTTTGGATGGTATTTGTGGAGATAATGTACAAAAAGTGTTTAGATAATCAATGAGAGTAGTGGTCCTTTTATAGGTGAGAGGAGTTCCACCCTAAGAAATAATCTAATATTTAATATAATATAAATCATTTCCTATGTGAAACATGAAAAAAATTATTTTAATTCATTTTACAGGATATTTTATGATTAAAATATTATAATATAATCAAATTAATAATTTTTGACCAAAATTTGAAACCTTATTTGTTAGTTTTATAGTTTACCACATTTAAACTATAATAGGGGTGATTAAATGTTTACAAATGTGACCAATTATTATAAAAAAAAATAAAATGATTATTAGTAAATAATTTTAAACTTATAATTCCAAATATGAAAATAATTATTCAATATTAATTTTTGTGAAGTGTTCAGATATAATTTAACATTAATACACAAAAAATAAAAAAAAATTGAAAAATTATATTTTAATAAAAAAAATGAATTTATATTAATATAATATATAGTATTGTCTACCATAATATTTATTAGAATATTATAAACTAACAAATTTTCATTTTAAATTAGGATCATAAAAAAAACTCAATCTAACCATCCATACTGTAAATTAAACAAAATATTTCCAAAATTGTTCCGTATTAGATTAAATACATCATATGATCTAAAATTTTATTTATAGTTTTATAAATATAAAATATAAATTTTAAATGAATTATTATATTCCATAATTAATATTTTGTCACACAAAAGGTTTTAAATTTTTCTAACTTATTCTTATATCATGAACACGTCGTAATCCTCACAGTATATGTAAAAAAATTTATATTAAAGAGAAAATAATATTTTGTAGTAAATTCCAAATCATTATACATAATCTAATATTAATGCAATTGTCCCAAAATTTAAATCTTGTTCATCAATTTCAATTTTTCTAATTTATAAATTTTTTTTCGTAAAACCATTTAATACATGAAAAAGAAATTTAGTTATCATTAAATTATTATAATTTCGAATACAAAGATTTATATATTGACTATTGATTTATAAAATAAAGTAATGCATATTAATAAGATATTAATTTTTTTTATAAATAACATGATAATGGTTGTCAAATGTTTTCATTATGAATATGAAAATTCTGGATAATTATTTATAATGTTGATCGAATTGTGTGTTTTCACATTCTCTTATAATTAGTTCAATTATATAAATTGTGATGATATGAGGATGAATTGGATTAATAAATGAAATGAATTGTAATATTTTTTTCATTATAAGGTTGTAAATAATAGGTGTTTGTATTTTTATAAGTCACTATTGTTTTTCACGTTGAATGATAATCTTATAGAAATTGTGTTAAATAATTTAATAATTATTTTTCTAATCATCCTTAGATATTAATGTCAATGAGGAGGGATATAGAAAAAAACACTATTAGACAAATGAACATTTATTTTCATTCCAAATGATAAAAAAATAAAATTTCCCTGATTTTATAACCAAAAAATGATGTAGTGTAATCTTTCCAATCACCAAGGACGACAATATGTATTTAGAAGAAAATATAAGAATATTAATATTAAAGTAAACAAAAAATCATGTAGTCATGTGCTATGTTTGTATGGTATTATGAACAAATTGGAGATAATAATTCCCTCTAGAATGTTATTTTACTTGTATTATAATTTGTCTATATATAGAACTAAAAGAATTCAGTTAGAATAGTGAAATTGGTATTTTGTTAATATTTTTAATATATATAGTATATGATACACCTCGAATTATCATATTTTTTGGATATTATTTAGCTAATTTTTTTTAACAAGACAGTGAATGTTTTAATTCTATTCTCAATTTATTCAAAAGGAATAATATATTTAATATTAATATAAAGATTGAGGGGAGATGAGTTTCATGTTGTATAGATCATTATGAATAATTTATCTCTATAATAAAAAATAAATACTTTTAAATGAATTTTTTTATGAGGATCAATGTAATTCAAATCTTCTAGATTTGAGTTTATCAATTATATGGAAATTACCATTGATGGATGATGAGATAATGAAAAAATGAATGAAATGAAATTACTGTTTTATTAATTATAAAATGATAACAATACCATTATTTCATTATTTATTAAATATGAATAAGGGATAAATGAATTCCAGGTAGTTATATATTTTTTGAATTTTTTTGTTTCTTAATTATATTAATAAGAAAAAATTATTAATATATTAAAGCCCTCTAAGATAATTTTTAAATGGATAATGATATTCTTAAAATTTATTATGTTAAAATTTCAGAAATATGTATGAGTTGAAAATTCATTATTGTTCGATGAAATGTTTTTTAAATATTTTTTAAAAGATAATTATTTGTTTTTTAGTTGAATATCATTGGTTAAAAAAATTGGATTGATGTTTCATGTTTATAGGGTAATTCAATTTTGTTGAGTTATAGATATTTGGAATGTTTACACATTATAAGCTAAGAAAGCGTAATCACATTCATCACTGGGATTAGATTTTGTGGAAGTAAGGAATTTTTTGAATAATTGTATATTTTATAACATAAAATAAATATTTTTTAGGTAATGGTTATAAGATGTTTCATATATACCTTATTAAAAAATAATAAAAACCCCCAATCAAAATTATTATGTTCATTTTTCAATGAAATTATAGTTTTCAATAAAAAAAATTAATGAATTATTTAAATGATACAATTATGAATAAAATACATTTTAAAAGTTTGGAATATTCTATACGATATTTTTAAATTTAGGTGATTATTTGAAATGGATTTTATGGCGTGTATAGTGTAGGTGGTGATAAAATGAAATTATTAAAAATATAACATCACGCGGGCACTATTTTTTCAAAAACAATTAATATACGATTAACCATGTATCATTTAATAAATATTAATCTACCATTAATAATGGGTTTATAGGTTTACCCTATGCATGATATAACAATTGTGTGAATTCGTTGTTTGTTAATATCAAACTTAAGGGTAAATTATTTAAAATTTTTATTATATTCATTAGAAATAATAAGATGAAACTTTTAAATGGTGTGTCATATTAGAAATAATATCCCATCCTTAGGACCATGTTCTAGAGTTTACCAAGGTGCGTCATAATATTCTTGTGGGTTGTGTTATTGGAAATATCACACACATGGGAATTTTGATTAATATTTATTTAAAAAAAGTGCAATTCCCAAATTGTGTATAATATGATAAATATGACGCCACCATTAGGACTGGGGTATATGATTTAACCTATTCATGTCATAAAATTTGTTCATGTTGGGTGTTTGGAATCATCACATGAATGTGTACGTTTTATAATATGTTGATTATATTAGATCTTTTTTAATTATTAAATTAATTTATTTTTTTCCTCCACTATGTTGCTGATGGAATCCATTTTTGTACACCTAAAATATCTGAAGGATTGGATTTCAACATGCTTCGACTATTTAAATTTGAAAATATTGTAATGGGGAAATATTAATGACTCCAACTTAAATTTTTTATTGAATCCATGTATTAAATTTGTGTACAGATTTCATATATTATGAATGTCATCAATAAACTTTTAATAATCAATATTAGCTAATTGGCCTACAATAATAGTTGATATAGTATAGATAAAGTGACATTGTTTATCATCACGTGTGGTCAGTATGACTCTGTCGATTTCACATCATCTAACTCTTGAGGGGCGCCACTGTTCTTCTTTCCCTATAGCATGGTGTCTAGTTTGAAGAATGTGAGAAATTTATATTTTAATATTTTATAATTTTATAATTTTCTTTCTATTTCATAATTATGGGAAAATTATTGATGAGAAATTATAAACACAAATTATCAAAGGAATATTTTGAACAATACCTAAAAAAATTTCATGATTTGGGACATGAAAATTGTAAAAAATTATCATATGATAATTTCATGATTTTTAAGAAGATACTTAAACAATTATTAAATTATAATTACATTTATTTATCATTTAAAATATATAATTATTTTAAAAAGAGAATTACATAGAATTATAAATAAAAAATAGTGATTTATTATGAATCGATACTTAAAAAAATTTATCTTGGGATTATTTAGTGAGATTATCAATGATAATATAATAAAAATAATTAATGTATAATTATAATAAAATTATAATGTGAAAAAAAATTTCAAAATTTCAAAATATTTATTTTTTGTATTACTAAAATATAATTATCAATCATTATCAAGTTATATATTCATTATATAGTTAAAGGATAAGGCATAGGAAAATAATTAAATGATTCTATTAATAATTCTCATGGTATTAATCTTATGAAATTACTATATGATAATAAAATAATAATAATTTATATAATTTATCAACAGATAATTTTTTATTTTCTCAATTGATAATTATAATTTAAAATAACATGTGTTATGATTTTAATTTAGGGGGATTATGATATCAAATGTGTTTTTGTAAATAATTTGAGAAACATATTGTGAATTAATATGTTGGATAAAAATGACTTTTCAAAAATTATCTAGGAGTGAGAATGTATCAACGCATGTAATATTTTATTATTCAGTAAATTATTTCGTTTCTAGGACTCCTTATCAGGATATAGCATTATGGTTGGTGTCTGACTGCATTTTAGGTGATGACAGATTTGATGAACTTCTTTTTAACATTGAAATCACTGAGTTAGGTGTTCAAATTCAATTATCGGTCTTGTATATATTATTTCTTCTCGATATGATATTTATATTATAATAAACCATGATTGAGATGAGTTTCATGTGGGTGCATGATTTTTCAAGGGATTTCTTGATTGTGACCTAGTGATTATGGGTGGATATTGACATTGATATTTATGACTATTAACATTCCTTTATATGACATGTATTAATTTTTTGTTACATATATATTGTAAATGTGCTTCAAGAACCAATCTATTAAGGTCGATCCATTATTTTTTGTGTTATGTTGTTTTAAAATCCTTAATGGTGGGCCTGGATAACCCTGTTGGTGGGAAAGTAGTAGTGGTGGGTTACCCAACATGACTAAATCCTAATATCCTTAACGGCATGAAGGATATCCATATATGTGGAATAGAATATTGTGTATATGAAATTTATCAATATCAACTTCCTACAAACATGGTTCATATGATTTTAAATGTATAAATTTTGTAAGGATTAACCTGTGGGAACCAAATGTTTTCCAATAAGAAGAACTAACAAGGTGTGTCGAGCTAATGACATGGAAAAATGCCTGCTTTTCTAGAGAAACCCGTAATCTAGATGAGTTGATATATATTACCATTATGGAGTTATATGATTTTATTGACTACCTTTATAGGATTGAGACGATGTAGGGGGTGGGGTTTGTAGAGACATGCATAACACACTATGACATGGAATATATTGTGTGTTTATTTAGAAAATTATTATTTCATGATATAAAATATTTTTATATAATTTTTTACATAATATATGAATTTATTATCGAACTTATATTGAGTCTTGTACTCAAAAACTACTTATTAATTTTAGTGTGCTTGAAGATTTTGTGAGAAAAGGTCTAAAAAATGGCAAGGTCCGTATGTTGGATGATTGAGTTGTTAGGCATGGCGCTGAAGAAGACTTGGATAGACACTAGACAATAGAATATGTTATTTATTTAATTTTCATTTATTATATTTATCTATTTCACTAAATAGGATTACCACCATGGTCGCTCATATTATATATGTTATGTATTATGTTTCTGCATTTTTACTATGATTATTTTTTATTTATTAATCTTCACGATGACATAATACATATAGAATTGTCTCCCTAATATCTGAAATAGATCCTTTCTAGTAGTGAAAAGTATAATGCATTTGGTGGGGCATTAATGTGGCCATATATAACCCTACACTGACTTAATTGTTTGGTTTATAATGTTCCAAAATGATATATGTCCTCAAATATTTTCTAAATTTTCATTACCCTTTAATTGATTTGAGAAAAGATTATTAGAATTTAATATGATTTGGAATTGGGAGTGCGATGTATTTTAGTGTCTAGAAAACGCACTGTAGTGGACATCTTTCTTCCCATAATGTGAGAGATGTTATGTTTTTTTATTATTTATTAAATTCATTTTGGGTTATTATCATGATATTAATATGTGAAATTTTTAATGAAGTCATGCATCCAAATTAGGAACATAAGATCACATGAAATATATATAACTATTTTTGGGTTGTATAGTATTTTTTTAATTAAATGCCTTGATTTTTTCTATATTTTTAGGACAGGATCCTGTACCCAAGTGGTATAGGCTCCTGATTGGCATCAAAATGTCCCAGGATCAAATTAGTGTAGGGAGAAAATTCTAGGGTATTTTACCATCACTGATGTAGGGCCCTGTAGAATTATTATAGCAATGACAGGACTATAACTGCAGTAGAACTGTAGCGGAGGACGCACTATAGCAGGGACGATAGAGGCGGCGGTACTATAGATGCACGGTACTATAGCAATTCTGTTCACTGAGGGGTCCTTTGGGCCAAAAAATGGTATTTCATGACTTGTATTTAGGCCACATGGCCTTGGTCCCTTGTGATATTTAATGGGTCTCCCTCTAACCACACTGAAGAGGTCTTTTATTTTAATAATAAATTTAGGCTTCAACCCCATCCTTAAAAAACTATCTTTTTAGGACAGTCTCTCTTTATGTTACAAATGTGTTTTTCCATTCTATGTGGTTAATAATTATTCAAAATTATTATCTAGAATGAATATTCATTTATATTAGTATATATATGATGATTGAGAATACCATGAATGTATAGGGACTGAGGTTAGAGCTCTCAGGGTTATTCGTTGATTAAGGGTAGATTGCTAGTTAGGATATGATTATGTTTCTAATGAAACATATATGGTAGATTATTATTTCAAAAAGACGTTCAATGATACAACCAGATAAGGGAAACAATGATTTTCCAGCACCACTACTCATGTTTTATAATGATACTTAGCAACATGATCTTTTATTTGCACAGCTGATGAATATGTATGATCTTATTCATCCAGGAATCATTCTTATATTGTATTCGCATGGTGTAGCCACTCATAGGACCCAGAAAATCATGCTTGGATTTCATCGTCTAGAACCCTCCAACATTCTAGGGGAATTCTGGCTCATATGATTCACATGATTGGTTATACATTATTAAGAGTACTTTTTATCTGGTATAGACTACTAAAGAGGTGTGAGTAATTATACAGACTGTAATGTTACATGGAAAGAATATGAGAGGGTGTAAAACCATGGGTTAGTATGGGATATGAGAGATAAATACATGTTTTACCTTCAAGAAGGTTTTTCTCAAGAATTATATTCCCAACATGTCAAAACTGGAATAGTACTTTAAGTTTATGGTGTTAAGACATGGTTTAATGACAATATTTTTATACACAACATTGTTAATGTATTTTCAATAAATTAATCATTTTTGGTATTTGAATGAATCATATAAGTCCCAAAATATTGAGATAGACTTATGATCTATGAAAAGACATGATGATATGAGTTTTGAAAAGGAAAACACAAATACGATCTTTTGAGGCCTTAACCAATTATTGGTGACTAGTGGAAGACATAATAGTATCCCAACTTATAGCCAACAGTGGATCTCTTATTGAGAATTCAGTCAATAACCTTACAATTTTTATTGGCATTAGGAAGTGAAATGTGGATCAAGATAAAAATAGTTATATTTTTTAAGATCATATCACATCTTTTTCGCTATTATATTCGAGAGACTAGTTCTACAACTGCTTGCAATTACGATTTTATAACAATGGTTTACGGAAGCAATATCTAGAGTGACACGAATGATATAATATTATTATTATTTGGGGATTTTTCTCAATGGCCTCTTATAGGGGTAGTAGATGATAAGAAAATAGAATTTTTATCTTTAATAAACGATACATACATCTAATTCAACAAAGACTCAAGGATGAGGTTCTATATCTAAGGGAGTCCGTGTCTATATAGTGGATCAATATATATAAGATGGAGATGAATAAAATGTTAGTATACTATGTAAATTATTGAAAACATATGTTTGAAATTAATACATATATAATAACAAGGTTATTATATATGTATAAACTATGTATGGATAAAACTATCTAGTAGAGTCATGTATTTCTTAACATTCCATACATTGAATATGTCATTGATTTATGATTTAATACCGTAGTATATATGGAAATAGTAATTTGTATTCCAGTCATTGGTAAACAAATGAGGGACTCAAATATCACTTTTTCGTTTATAGGTAGGTTTATGTTGTGATAGGGTCACCCAAACTCCCAATTACTCATAACATATTCTGGAGACTATCAATCATCTAAAAAACGGTTCCCATGTTTTTTTCTAAATAAATAAACTAACCTAGGAGTCAAACAAATAATGATCATACATCCATGAGATAAAATGATTACAAGTTGTTTATGTGGAACATTTTTGTGATATTCCATACATGTTTAAATTATGGTTTGGATACAACATTTAGAATCCCTATTGATTACATTAATATTGAGAAAAACATACCATCCTGAGATATGTAGACAAACATAGTGTACTATATTCATACTGAAGGATATGAATTTAGCTTGTGTCCTTTAAATTGGTGGATTGTAGTATGATCACAACACTTTTATAACATATTGGGATCTTATGGTATACAGTTTATTTCACCACCTTTTTGTAAAAAGTCTGTGAGGAAGTATTTGTGTGGCACATTTTGGTTTGTGATGCATCTATGAGATTATACTAGATACAGACGAGGGTGACCAACACCTATAGTATAAATGAATAATACGATGATAATAATATAATGGCATTGGAGTACACTATGGATGATTAGTTTTTTCGTTTCACTAAAGACTCAGCTGGGGATGTAATGTTTGATGTAGGATAGAAATATAACTCCATGTTTTGTGGGGCCTTTTTAGATCACAAAATGGGTGGGGATACTACCGTACCATCTTGTATTTTATTAATGTAACTGATTCATTCATCATGTTTTCAAAATTTATCACATACATTGGTACCCTCCAGATATTAGGAATGTTTTAGATAATGAGGACATTTTGTTAGTCGTAGAAAACCCATTTGAGGAGCATTCATTGTAGGTATTAGAATGGAGTTATAATGTATTACAAGGTTAGAATTCACCAATATTATAAATATTGTGAAAAAATGGCAGGATCTAGGTGGAGATTTGGTTGTGGGAATATAATTTTCGAGCTCATTGTCCAATGATTTTTGAGAAAAATGAAATAATTACATCTCGTGGATGAGAAATCGATAGAGGGGGAGAATTGTAAAATAATATTTTTTTTAATAGTAATGAAACAACACATTGTTAATATTTCATAATTATTTTTATGGGAAAGTATTATTTCACAATAAAAACACATAATGTATACCTAAAATTATTATTTTAAGGTTAAACCGTCTATTACCACTTGAAAATTTTCAATGGATTTCATTTACAGTTATGCACTATGTTTTCAAGAGATAACCCAACCTGTAAAGCCAAAATTCTCATTGAATAATTATATTAAATATATTTTGTGAAAGAAAATTAATTTTATTTAAAAATAATGGAATATATCATTAATGGTGACTTATATGATAAATATGATTCCATTTTTAGGAATAGGACGTGTGGATTACACGTGTCATGACATAACATTTGTCTGCATTGGGTGTCTGGTAACTTCACACCCTAGTGAAATTTAATTAGAATATATATTTTTATATATTTTGAAAAAAATCAAATTCACTACCAAACCATGTACACTATGAGAAATATGAAGCCAAAATTAGGAACATGATTATTTTTCTACACTAGGAACAATATAACAGTTTAGTTTCTCGATGCTTTCTTGAAAGCGCACATAATACTAAATTATATAATATTTATCTATATTTTTTTTAAAAGATGATGTAAATACAGAATAATGTATCATATGTTTAATATGAGTTCACAATTTGGATCGGGATGTGTAGTTCACCCCATACCCAAAATAACATTTGTATCCATTTCGGGTTTAGCTTTATTCCTTGCAGATGTGACTTTTTAATTTTTTTATTATATTATTAATATTTAATTTATTTATTTTATATATTAATTCCCTTCTATTCCATTATAGTGTATAGGATCACCTTTTTTGAATTTAAAATACATTAAAAATCAGGTATTTATACATTTTTTCACACTTTAAATCTCTCAACACCATAATGGATCAAAATTAATTACTATGTCATAAATTTTCTATTGAAATTAAAAATTATATTTCAGGGTTGATTTTGATGTATTGTAATATCATGATTATGTATGATACAATATATATGATCTTATCGAAAATAAACTTTAGGGGATAGAGATGAGTTCTAGGAATTTTGGGTCTCCTTACATATGGTTGGTAAGACCCTATTGACTTCACTTATTATAGATCGAGGGGAAGAAATTGTTTTCCATTCCATGGTGCACAGTTCATTGGTTGAAGAAGGTGAGATATTTTTATATTTTAATAAATTATATACATTAATTCAATTTTGATTGAAAATAACATACTTGATATCAAAAACCTAAATTATCCATGGAAAAAATTATTAATTACAAAACAAAAAATTCACAATATTGACCATGATATTTACTAAAAATTATAAAATTATAAATGATTATATTTTTGGAAGGAATATAATGATTAATAAAAATAAAAATAAAAATATATATATAGTATAATTAATAATTATTATCAATAGATAATTTCAACAAATTATCAAATCATAATAATGTACAATTACTAAGTTGTAGATATAATGAATTATCTAAGGATGATTGCATGGGATTATCGAGGATAATATAATACATATTAAGAACCGATAGTTCAAATGGAATTATCGTGTGTAAATGATTTTAAATACTATCAATGTATAATTATGTGTAACATATATATATTATCATTTAATATATAAAATATAATACAACATGTGTTCTCTTCTTAATATATATAAATTAGTTTATCGAATGTAGATTTATAATTAGTATTTGATAAATAATGTGAATACATGAGTTGGGATAAAAATAAAATTCAAAAATTATCCAGGTAAAAGAAAGTATCAGTGAATTCATAATTTATTTCATTATAGAAATATAATATTTGGATTGTGTTCTATGATTCTCTGTTGTGTGATTGTATTCTAGTTTGTGTGAGAAAATGGTTCGAGTGATGAAACATTCAAATGACTTAAACATGACCTTAAGGACTATTATATTAGATATTCATTTCCCTTTTTGTACATGTATAAAATATGTTTATCATAATATTTTTTTACTAACCCCTGATTAGATGAACTTCATGTGGGTTTGTTAGGGGCCATGATCTGGCCTGATTATGACATTGTGATTATGTGTTTTTTCTATCATTGATCTGGATGTGCTTATCATTCCATTCATAGAAATGTATTTCTAGTTTATTATATAGAATTTGGAATTGTGATATAGGGATATATGTATTTTGTTTTTCCATTAATTTTGTGGGTTTTGTGGTTTTATGATCTTCAAATGTTGGTGCGAATATCCCTATAGACGAAAATTAAGTAGTGGGTGGTTACCCAATATGAAACATTCCTAAAAACATTAAATTTTAGTGTAGTTATACATATATAGGGAAAAGAAACAATTCATGGGTAGAATATATCAGTTAGGGATTCCTATATACTTGGGTCATGGGTGATTAAAAGGATAAATTGGATTGATATTGACAAGATGGACCGTTCAATGTTCCAAGGATAGCCACTAATTGATTTTAGTGAGATGATGATATGGAATAGAATGATATATTCCATCTACGACAATAGCCAAATTGTAATGAACTAGCCCAGGTTATCCTCAAACCTGGCACATGACCAATTCATTCAAATACCTGAAGCACATTCCTGATCCACATTACATGACAACCCACACCCAGACATAAAAAAAACATAGATGGAATGATTTATACTAATCTAAATAAACACACGGCATATATTTATATTGATCAAGAAAGAATAATTGAAAATAACACATATATTCAATAATTGTATGAAAACAAGTAGAAACAGAACAACTGCGAATGTAGCTAAAAATCACGAGACATGTCCAAATGTAGAGGGACCAAAACTGAACATCTACTCAATATGATGTCATATAAGAAATCATAGTATATCAAAACCTAATACCCAACATAGAATACATTAAACCTCACCACCTAACAATTTCCCTTTACCATTCTATATATTATAAGAAATACCAATTTCAATGCACCACTGAATAGGTGTGTATGGTACGAGTTAACTGCCTCAATAAGATACCACACAAGTGTTCTTTAGCAAGTATTTAAATAAAAAATGCATGATAATTTTTTTAAAATTATGGCATGATGGATAGTAAATAATTTTCATATAAAAAATGGAAAACACTTCACTTCTTATGATAATTCAAAAACAAAATCATGTATATCAATTTTAATGAACATTATCCATATCATCTTTTATAATATTAAACATGAATATCAATGATAAAAAAACCAATCCGAGAAATAAAAACCAGCATTAGCAACAAAGGCATCACAATGCCAAGGAATAAAATATTGAAGTTACATTATAAATATTATACAAAAATTTATGATCTGTGAACCATGCTACCTAAAGACAATTATCTACACTCCCAGACTAGGGACACACCTAAAAAAGTGAAACCCCAAAATCATGTACAAACCTACAGAATTTAATATACACTCTAGGAAAATGGAACACCCTAGAAAGTGATCCCTCATAATGGAAGATGGAATTATCCTATATGTTCCTCCTAGTACTCAAGGAAACTAATGTTATCATTTTAAAAATCAATAAAATTTTTCCAAAATCATTTCAAAACAATTTATCAAAAACATTTTCTATTATTAAAAAATACCATTTTTCATTCCATTTATCTATAACCAAGGAAAATTAGTTTTATTAAAAATATCACTGAAAAACACACAAATAATAATTCTAATCTCATACAATTTTATTTCCAAACAAATTTCTTAAAATAGAACAATATATCATTTCAGACACAGTCTAGAGGCGAATCTAGCTACCATAAAACTCTGGTTGCAAACACCTACAATGGGATTAAAAAACAATGAAAACCCCAAGATATCAATAAAGTCTCTAGAATCCAATCCACACATAATAGTAATGATCCAATTTAGAAAGAGTGTTGAAGGAGAATATAAAATACCACATACATTTAGAACGAACTCCCTCCATAACATGACCAAAAAAGAAACGACTTTGGGAAAGAGATTGTGCAATAGATCATAGAAGATGATATGAATGAACAAAATTGGTATCAACATATCCAATGATTCAATCCAATGGTGCTATTATGATCAATGGAAATTAAGAAGCAAAATGATCACTCACCTAGAAATATTCACTACAACTGAACTAAATACTGAATACTGAATATATTGATCTAAATGGAACAATGGATCAAAAAATAATCGAAGTCGATATTTAGTTTGAGAGAAAAGGATAAAAGGGAATCAAATGTGAGACCCAAATAATCCCTCATGATGTAATTACATGACTAGAAAATCCTTTACACATCATGAAAACCATGGTATTTAAGTACATCAGGAAATCTGTTGCCTCAGATTAATAATCATATATTTTGAAAAACTCATGACGTGTAACAACTATACAAATCATATATTGATTCATAGTGTGAATCCTTTCAAAAATTTCACCTAGAAACACTTAAAAATTGTTTAACTTTGTTATACAGTGTGAAATCCCCCTTCAACCTGCATAAAATACAGGATTAATATAAGAATCCAACAAATCTATGACGTCACAATTATACATATCCTGCCAATTAAATCATAGAAATAAATAAAAAATGAGAAAAGTAAAACCATGTTGAGGTTAAATCCATACCTTATTGGTCTATTACATCATCTTAGAAACTCCCAACCACAAAGACTTTTTGTCCATAGGATGTCATATAGAAGATGTAATCCCATGAAGAAGACGAGCCCACTAGTCCCTCATCAATGACACATGTTCCCATGTCTCATGAGAATATAATCCATGTTTCATTATAACTCTGACCATCCAAATAAAAATCCCACAGATGACATTAACTTGAGATTAATTGATATCTACTTGTTTCTCCAATATAGAAACATATGAATACAACTCAATTTCTTCCCAACTCAAGAATGTGGGTGGGATCCATGTGCTAAATCCGGAATTTGAAAAATATCATGAATACCCATTAGATGAACCGAAAATAATAATGATAAGAAATATTTTTTAGCCACTCAATGACTTCAAACTATCCATCATATATTGGAGCCTAATTTACTTTTTTCCACATTGATAGTGTCCTAACCTTGGTGAAGCATTCAAGAAAACCCTATTAGCAACGAATAACTATAGAGGACAATGTCTCTATTCCAAATATGACTTTTATTGACTAAGGGATATAACAAGATATCAATGTGCATCCTGAATCATCACAAACACATCCTAAACAAAATATGGTACAACAATAGCTACATCTCCTTATTCATCCCAAAAGATGGTGATCTTCACGGAAGACCATAAAAAACATCAATGGGAGACATTATTATTGATGACTGATAACTAATGTTATTAGAAAACACAACCAGTCTCATATGACTATCCCATGTTCCACCAATGTCCATCATACATGCATGAAATATATCTTACAACATCTGAAATTGTCACTATGTCTGACCATCAGTCGATCCATGATAAGTTATTCTTATCTTGACTAGAGTTCCCATTGCCTCTTGTAAGATCCTCTATAACATTTAGGTAAAACTATTATCCCTATAAAAAACAATGTCATAAGGACTATCATGAAACCTCACTCTCAAATGAACATACAACATACCCAAATCATTAAATTTAGTTATATCCCTAATTGTAATGAAATTATATGACTTTATTAACCAATCAACAATCACCCAGATATAATTCATCCCTCACCGAGTCTATAGTAATACAAAAAAAACCCATGGAAACCTCATCCCATTTCCATATCAATACTATAAGAGTCTGAAGAAACCCATTGGGTTTAAATTTCCATTTCTTAATCTGTGGGCTAGTGTAAAAATGGGACACATAATCAAAATTATCAATCTTTATACCCGACATCCATAATCATCATCTCATGTCATAAAAAACAGTTTAGTGGCTCGATGAATGGATCATGAAGTGTTGTGACAATAATACAAGACTAAAATAAACACACTTGTTGGGATGATAAACTTTTTCCCAACATGGAGCCTACCATTAGAAATAATAGACTAATGAGAAATGGTCTCCCCAATATAAAATCATTATTTTTCGTTACTAAACATATCATCCTTCTAGTGACTCTTCAATATAAACACATGGAATGATTCTGACAACTAAACTGTAATGCCTTGAACCCAGTTACCCAGAGTCACTGCATTATTACATAACATTGGCTTGATCACAAAAGATCATGTCTCGAAAGACCAATTAGTTTAGTAGCCTTGGAAACACTAGATATATTCCTAAGTATTACATTAAATTATAAAATGGAAAACTACAACAACATAGTCTCCATAGTCCACACTCATATCCCCTCAGACTATCCCTTCGGGTCAGTCATAAAATACTTCTTCTCATCCAGGGAAAAATAAATCCAAGAAAGGGGTGGAGTCAGATTCTCAGTAAGGATAACAATATTATAGAAACTTTTATAAATAATCATAATCATTTAAGCCAATGTATGGATAAAAAAAGCCTTTTAAACTCAAACTTCAGCATAATATAGTAAAAATAAAATGAAATAATTCCATTTACTTATTCACATGGATATTCTACTAGTTGAATAATCACATTCAATATCAATGACCACTTTCATAATGATGGAACGCATAATTCCATATTTCCATAACCACATAGTCTGGGCCTTATGCAAAGACTAAAAATAAGATATTATCAAGGCCTTGTGACAAGACACTAGTTTGTCTCATTAGACCTAGCGATGAATCGAGGAGCTATAATGGGATCCACCCATCACATAATATGTCGAATGCATTCCTCACATGAAGAGGTTTAAACATAACATAAACATTCATAGTAAACCTATCATATGAAATTTCAACACATTATTTATATACCATGAATGGTATAAAAATTACATATCCATAGTCAAAAATATCACAAAACCATCAATACAATATAGAATTTTTGTATCATAATAAATATACTTCAAATAAGATTAAAATCCATCAAAGGTTGTTGACATAAATGAAATCAGAACTATTTGAGAGAAATATCAGTTTTTTAAAATAATTTAAAAGTAACATAATTATAAAATAAAAAAAATTAAATTGAAAATATTCTAATAAGATTTTAATGTAATATTCAATGATTTTATAATGGTAGAAAATAGCAGCCCACGCCGTATAAGTTAAAAAATACATTCTTACCTTAATAATGTCAAAAAGGTTAAACAACACCTTGTCTGGAAAATGACGGAAATATTACTTTATAAACATCTTATAAAAAGTTAAACTAGGGTATAAATTACTTTAAACCATAGTCTAAAAAATAGTAATAATGTTTTGAAATACATTTTTAAGAAACAAGGATGTGGATGATAAAGTGGTCCCAGTAGATAATTACGTATAAATAACCTCGGATAATGAAGAGATTGTGAAATAAACTTTTACCTTGTACTTTTCCTTGGATGAGTTTAGGTTAAACACCTGTATAATGATGAAATAATTTTTATTAAATTATACAATAATAATATATATTAATATGATATCATATATGATCTTCTATATATCTTTGTTAATAATATTTTAGTATTATTGTTATTTTGGTTGTTCACTTACACGTTTTCTTTTAAATGTTTTGTTACATAACCAATGTTTTTTATGGATAGGTTGTATATTATTAACATAAATAATTAAATAAATTCTTTAAACATTATTTTTAATCTTCAAATTAATATTAGTCTTGAATGGATACGATGGGGAATGAATCTCATCACGTTCTTGGAGACGGTAATATGTACGTAAGAACGAGCGACAATATCATTCTTTTGATATTAAAATAATACATAATTGGATGGTATATCATATATAAAGAATCATTATCATGTTATATTTATCATTTACAACAATTAAACATCATTATTATACTCATCCAAAAAATAATGTATTGAACAAAAATTACACCACGACGTGGAGATGGTAAGTTGTACGTACACACGAATGGTGACATGTCATTCAAAGGTTGGATAGAATAATGAATATGGTTGTAACATATTTATAATAATATCATAGTATATATAATATAATAAAGTTATTATTTTAGAATGTAACAACAAAGATAAAGGAAGTGGAAGAAGAAAGGAACTTGAAAGATGGTGGTGAAATTATTACCTTTTCTTCGGGTTCATCCTTTTGATTTGATCAAAAGGGGTCATTAAGTTGGATATATGACTAAAGTAATGCCCATAGGATGATGTTAGGGAATTTTAGAGGATAATTTGGTATGGGTTGGCCAAGACAATGGTTTTGAAGGTGTGAATTAGAGAGAAGGGTGTGTTCCCTTTTATAAGAGGGGTGAGGGGCACCTTAGGAAAAGCTAGAAATATTATTTTATAATAAAATAAATTTCGGTTTATAATGGATCCAAAGTGAATTATTTAAAGACTATGGTGGGGAGGGGTCTAAAAACACTCATCCTCTATGTTTTTGATAGGTTTGGGTCACATTTTGACCCTTATCTTTAATATTTAAATCTTAGTTAAATAGTTTGACATTTACCATGTCTCTTTGTATTTTTATATTTTATAGTTAATAAACTCACTATATAATTCCAAGAGAACCCCAAGAGGTTATTTAATGATAAAAATATCACTAAATATGTCTTTTGTCCGAACCTTTGATTTTTAGGAATAGAATATCAATTAATAATATAATCTTTGTTTTAATAACACTTTTATGTCGATTGTGAGACTATTTGGTATTTTGTTTTTCTAAATTCATAACATCATTATTTGTTCGTAAAAAATTTATCTAACCAACCCTAATATGTCATAGTAATCTATAAAATTATTTTAACTCATAAGAAGTATCAAATTAAATTTTTTGGATATTTATAATATCAATTATTTTAATATTTTATTAATTAGGTAATTACTGCACCACTGTTGTGTCATAAATAAATTAATTTATTTAACATCTAAAAATTATAAATAAAATACCATTATGTATGAAATCTTTTTATCGTTAGAAATAATATTTATAATCGAATTTATCATATGTATTACCCTATATAAAAAATTCTTTAGTTATTAAACTTTGATTTTAGATCTTTTAACTCTTCTTTAAAGTAAATAATATTAAATGTCTTAATCTAATCCAATGGGAGAAAAGAGGTTCATATTTTATTCATAATGTTGTATTGGGTCGAATTATACTTATCCAATAGAAATAGGACATGTGTTAGGGTAATTTAATATTATTATAATATTACATTTTTACCCTATTTGTCGGATATACAATCTAACCATGGTAAATAAAATATTTACCGAAGTAATTATTCAAAATGTATAAAAATAAAAGTTGCCTATTTAAAAAATTTGGACCTTCTGATTCAAAAAACGAAATCCATTTTTATAAATTCAAAACACTGAAGTGGTAGAAAATAATTTAAAATTAATTCCCGTTGACCAAACAAAAACCAGGTTTTTATGAAATAAAAACTACCAAAAGATCGACAATTGTTTATGTAAAATTTAAATATCAAATTATTTATAATGACCTAAACTATATTAAATGATTAAAATATAATTTAATTATACATCCAAACAATTCAAATCCATAATTTATCACTATTAATTATTTCGATTAAAAAGGTTGTTTTAAATTAAAATATAATAATTTTCAATATTCATCAAAATATGAAAGTTATCCAAAAAGTACCAATAATTTACCCTAAGAAAATTTTGATATCAAGAATCCAAAAATGATGTCCATTTTGAAAGATAAAATTCATAAAATTTCAAAAAGTGGGTATTACTATTCATAACGGCTAGTTTGAGTGTTACTAGTGTGTTAAAACTAGAAGTTGCGTACAACTGAAGCTATTTATTATTCAAAGACAAGTGTATTGTGGATGCTTGGGGTGTTAAATTCTCCCCTCCTACAAATAATGTTGTCCTCAAAATTTCTTGAATATTACTACATAAAAAGAATTAGGTGGTTCTTCATCATAAGTTCCTCAAGTTCCCACATCGCATCTTTCATCATATGGTTTCTCCATTGAACTTTTACCAGATGAGTCGCCCGGTTTCTCAACACGTATTCTTTGGTTTCAAGAATCCTGACAGGCTCTTCACAATATAACAAATCTAGATCTAGTTCTACTTCCTCATAGGTGAGTACATACGTTGGATCAGGCATGTATTTTCTCAACAGTGATACATGGAACACATCGTGAACATGGGAGAGATTTGGAGGCATTGCTAAGCGATAATCTACAGACCCATTTCGTTCTATAATTTTAAAAGGTCTGATGTACCTAGGGCTCAATTTTCCCTTCTTACTTAAATGTATAACACCATTACATGGAGATACCTTCATGAAAACGTGATCTCCTACAAGAAATTCCAAATCCTTCCTTCAGTTATCAGCATATCTCTTCTGCGTGCTTTGAGATGCTTTGATGTGGTTTTGGATTACCTTCATCTTTTCCATTGTTTACTCCATCAGTTCTGGGACTACGAGTTTTCTTTCACCAAAAAAATCCCAACAGGTTGGTGTGCGACATCTCTTTTATTATAACTCTTCATATGGTGCCATTCGAATACTGTAATGGATGCAATTGTTATAGGAAAATTCTACCAAAGAAAAATATTCATCCCACATAACCTGAAAGTCAATTGAGCAGGATCTCAACCTGTCTTCTAAGGATTGAATAGTTTGTTCTGATTGTCCATCAGCTTGGGGGTGGTAGGAAGTTCTCAAACGATGTTTAGTATCTAGGTCTTTCTGAATAATTTTCTAGAATCTTGATTACACACGGGGATCACAATCAGAAACAATCGATAGTGGTACTCCATGTAGTCTTAAAACTTCATTAACATATAGCCTTGCTAGAAGTTTAACTGGTAGATATTCTCTTATAGCAAGAAAATGTGCTGAACTGGTAAGATGATCAATAATGACCCATATTGCATCGTTTCTTCTAGGAGTCTTTGGTAGCCCCATGAAAAAGTCCATCATAATATTATCCCATTTCCACTCAGGTATGGGAAGAGGATGCATGAATCTCCAGGATGTTGCCTTCCAGAATTCACATGTTGACAACCCATACATTATGACACAAAATCAGCAATCTCCCTCTTCATGTTGTCCCACAAAAAATGTTCCTTCAAATATCTATACATGTTGGTGCTCGTAGGGTTTATAGAGAAAATGGAACTATAAGAATCATCCAACAATTCCCTTTTGAGATCAGGTACTTCAGAAACACAATGTATATTCCCAAATTTCAAAATTCCATCTTCCTACAAAAAGTCAAACAATCTCCCATCATTCACAGCTTTAATCATCTTTTGAAATTCTTAATCATCGGTCTAAGAACTATTTATTCTTTCTAGTAAAGGTGGTTTGACAGCCATATGAAAAATTATTGATGTTTCACCTTCCATGGTTATTCCCATATCAATATTTACTATATCCATGTATATAAGATCCTTTTCAACTCCCATCATGGTCCAAACACCATGATCCTTTCTACCCAAAGCATCTGCCACCTTATTTTCCTTCTCCTGGTGGTACAGTATCATGTAGTCTGAATTCATGACTAGTTCAAGCCGTCTTCTTTGCCTCATGCTCAGTTCATTTTGTGAGAAAATATAATTTAAACACTTGTGATATGTATAAATCTCACATTTTCACCAAAGAGATAATGTCTCCATATTATCAGATAAAGGATTATATCTCCTAACTCAAGATCAAGAATAGGATAGTTTTTTTCATGAAATTTTAGCTGTCGTGATGCTTAGGCAATAACCCTATCATTCCGCATAAGGACACAACCAAAAACTATCTTCTATGCATAACTATAAATAAACAAACCCATCAAATAAATGATAAATATTATTTCTTGGGTTATGTATATAATCTACATAATTCCTTGCTAACCATGTAATGTTAGACTCATACTTTGCAAACATTCTCATCCTCCTTTTTCCTCATACTCAGAAATATTCTTTCCATATATGCTCGATGGTCATGCGGAAAGTATTTTTCTATGAAAATATATTTAACTCCCTCTATTCAATATTTGATACTTTGTCATCTTCCTTCGGGTTTTGAATCAATGACCACTATTGATCAGCATCTCCAGTGAGGCGCTAAACTGCCATGACAATGTTTTCTCTTTCGCTACTCCCCATGTCATGTAATATCTTCTCTAAGGAATTTTTCCATTGTGCAGCTAGTAGTGCATTTGTACACCAATTGAATTTTGGTGGATGTTGCCTCATGAAATGATATAACATTGATCCTCCATGCTGCGGATCAGGGTGCTCCATATGGGTAAGGTTATTCTTCATAAACTGAGTGAGTTGTCCCAGTATGGTGATTAGTTGATCTACACCAGTTGCATCACCAACTCCACTATAATTGTATTGAGTAGGAGGGAAATCCCTCTATTGAGTGTGTGCATTGATATAGTTACCATTCCTTCCACTAGGCGCCATTTCAAAACAATGTGAAAAACTAGAGTAGTTTACGAATCGCAATACATAATTCTATTCTTGTAAAACACATAACATAACGTGAATAGTTTATGGATATAATCCATAGTCATAACAAAATGTTTTCATTGGGGAATTATATACTCATAAACCCTTCATAATGGTTTGTATAGAAAATGAGAATTATCCTAAGAATATCCCCCAGGAGTATCGTACCCAAGAGTGCAGCCAGGCCCTTTGGCGTGCACCAGTTCCCGTTCGAGTCTAGATCAAAGCAGTGTTTTAGTGTTTTACCCCTAGGTACATCTCTGCCATAGCCGCATCCACCTGCTCGTATACAGACATGGATGTATTTTTTTGGAAAACTCAAAAAATCAATATAATACCAAAATTATAGGAAGTTCTTCTATACTAATCCTCAATGTCTATCATAGGTCTATGTGCTCTAATTAGAGTTTATCTAAATCTAGTTTCCAAGGATTGTATTAAAAATACTCTGATAACAACTATAACACCCCGACCCCAGTTACCCAGAGTCGGTGAATTATTACATAACATTGGAATGATCACAAAATACCATGTCTCGAAATACCATATCTCGAAAGACCGATCGGTTTGGTAGCATTGGAAACAATAGATACATTCATATGTCTTACATTACATGATAAAATGGAAAACTAAAACAACATAGTCTCCATATTCAACACTCATATCCCCTCAGACTATCCATGCGGGTCATTCATTAAATACTTCTTCACATCCTGGGAGAAATAAAACCTAGAAAGGGGTGAGCTCAGATGATCAGTAAGGATAACTGTATTTCAGAATCTTTTATAAATAAGCATAAACATTTAAGGCAATGTTTAACTAAATCAAAAGGCTTTTAAACTTGAACTTCAGTATAATATGGAAAAAAATTAAATGAAATAATTCCATATACTTATTCACATGGATATTCTACTAGTCTAATAATCACATGCAGTATCAATAACCACTTTCATAATGATGGAATGTATAATGTCAGACTATCATAACCACATAGTCAAGGCCATGTCCCAAGACTACAAATAAGATTTTTTCAAGGCCTTGTGCCAAAACACTGGTTTGTCTCATGATACCTACCGATGCATCGAGGAGCTATAGAAGGCTCCAGTCATCACTTACTAAGTCTAATTCATTCCTCATATGAAAAGGTTTAATCATAACCCAAACATTCATATTAAAAATAGCATACGAAATGTCATTACTTAATTCATAAACCATGAATGGTATAAAAATAAAACATCCATAGTCAAAAATATTATAAAAACATCAATACAATAAAGTAGTTTTGTATCGTAATAAATCAACTTCAAATAAGCGTAAATCCATGAAAGGATTTTGACATATATGAAATCAGAACTATTTGAGAGAAATATATCTTTTATGAAATCATTTAAAAGTCACATAATTATAAAATAAAACATTTAATTTGAAAATATTATTATAATATTTTAAGGGAATCATCAATGATTTTATAACGGCAAAAAATATCTGCACCCGCTGTATTAGTTAAAAAAATACATTTGTACCATAATTTTTTTGAAAAGGTTATAAATGCATTGTTTTGAAAACGATGGAAATATTTTTTTATAAACATTTTATAAAAAGTCAAAAAAGGGAATAAATTACTTTAAACCATAGTCTATAAAATATTAAGAATGTTTTGAAATACATTTTTAAGAATCATGGATGTGGATGATAAAGAGGTCCCAGTAGATAATTACCTATAAACAACCTCAGATAATGAAGAGATTGTGAAATAAACCCTTACCTTGCAATTTTCCTTGGTTGAGAGAAGGTTCAAATACTGTATAAGGGTTAAATAAATGTTATTAAATTATACAATAATCATACATATTTATATGATATCATATAAGATCTTCTAATATTTATTTTTTATTAATATTTTACTATTATCTTCATTTCGGGTGTTCACTTACTCGCTTTCTTTTATATGTTTTATTACATAAGTCGTGTTTTTTATGGATAGGTTGTATATTATTGATATACATAATGAAATAAATTATCTAAAAATTACTTTTAATCTTAAAATGAAATTTTTTATTGAATGGATACGATGGGGAAGGAATCTCCTCGTGTTCGTGGAGACGGTAATCCGTACGTATGCACGAGCGACAATATCATTTTTTTATAATAATTAATATATAATTGGATGGTATATCATATATATATAGAATCATTATCAAGATATATTTATCATTTACATAAATTACACAACATTATTATACCCATCCAAATAATAATGTATTGAATAACAATTACACCACAACGTGGAGACGGTAAGTTGTATGTACGCACGTATAGTGACATGTCATTCAAAGGATAGATAGAATAGTGAATATTCTTGTACCATATTTATAATAAGATAAAAGTATATATAAGATAATGGAGTTATTATTTTATAATGGAACAACAGAGAGAAAGGAAGTGGAAGAAGAAAGGAACTTGAAAGAGGGTGGTGAAATTATTACCTCTTCTTCGGGTTCTTACTTTTGATTTGATCAAAGTGGATCCTTATGATGGCTTTATGACTAAAAGAAGGCCTCTAGTAAGAAATTAGGAATTTTGAGAGGATATTTGTGTAGTTTTTGGCCAATACAAAGGCTTTAATGGGGTGATTTAGAGTGAATGGGGACTCCCATTTATAACAGGGGTGAGGGGCAACTTAGGAAATACGATACATATTATTTTATAATAAATTCAATTTCGGTTTCTAATGGATATAAAGTAGATTATTTAAATTATAAGTTGGGTATGGGTTAGAAAGAACTCAACCAATAGGTTTTAGACTGATTTGGGTCACTATTTTACCATTAACTTTTAGATTTAACTCTTATTTAAATAGTTTGACATTTACCATGTATTTTTGTAATATTATATTATATGGTTAATTAACATACTATATACTTCCAAGACAACCCCATGTTGTTAATTAATGATACAAATATCATTATATAAGTTCTTTGGATGAACCTAATATTTTTATGAATACAATATCAATTAATAATATAATATATGTTTTAAAAACTCTTTTATGTCAATTTTGACACTATTTGGTATTTTGTTTTTTATAAATTCATAACAACATTATTAATTCGAAAACAATTAATCTAACCAACCATAATATGTAATATTAATATATAAAATTATTTTAATTCATAAAAAGTCTCAAATGGCATTTATTTGGCAATTTATAATATTAATTATTTTAATATTTCATTAATTAGGTAATTACTGCATCACTATTGGGTCATAAATAAATTAAATTATTTAATGTCTAAAAATTATAAATAAAATATCATTATGTAGGAAATATTTTTATCTTTATAATTGATATTTATAATCAAATTTATCATATGTGTATCCATATATTAAAAAAAAATTAGTTATTAATACATTGATTTTAACTCTTTTAACTCTTCAATGAATTAAATAATAATAAATGTCCTAGTCTAATCCAAGTGGACCAAAGAGGTTCATATTTTATTCCTATGGTTTTTCTTGGTCGAATTATACTTTTCCAATAGAATTAGTACATGTGTTAGAGTAATTTAATATTTTTATAAAATAATTTTTTTACCCTTATTTACCGGATTTACCCTGTAACCATGGTAAATAAAATATTCACCGAAGTAATTTTCCAAAATGTCTAAAAAAGTGACCTATTTACAAAATTTGGACCTCTTAATTCCAAATATGAAATCTATTTTTTTAAATTCAAAACATAGAAGTAGCAGATATTATTTTAAAATTAATTCCCGTTGTCAAAATAAAAAATGTGTGTTTTTATGAATTAATAACTATCAAAAGATTACCACTTTTTTATGTAAAATTTTAATGTGAAATTACTTATAATGAAATAAATTCTATTAAATGATAAAATATAGTCTATTTATACTTCCAAACCATTAAAATACATAATTTATCAAAATTAATTATTTTGATTAAAAAAGTTGTTTTTAATTACAATTTAGTAATTTTCAATATTCATCAAAATATGAAAGTTATCAAAAAAGTACCAAAAATTCACCCTAAGTTAATTTTGATATTCCAAATCAAAAAATAATGTCCATTTTGAAAGAAAAATTTCATAAAGTTTGAAAAAGTGGGTATTACTATTCATAACGGCTAGTTTGAGTGGTTGTGGTATGTTAGAACTCGAAGTTGCGTACAACACACGGTATTGTATTATTCAAAGAGAAGTATACGATGGAAGCTTGGGTGTTACATGAACACTGGTTAGAACTATACCTGAAACATCATCCTGAGGTCCTAAGTGAAACTGAGGTAAAATCCCCATAAGTTTCAACTCCTCCTTCGATTTAGAATAGCTTGTGATGGTACCTTCCTTCATAGAAAATCTGCAATGAAATTTCCATTCTCTAGGGTGAAGGTGATATTGATATCAGACATCTAAATGTAATTTCCCTATGATTTCTATATAATATTTATGTATTTAATAGAAATTATATAGCTCAAACAACTATGATCATATATAACTAGGAACCTCTCCCCAAAATGATAGTTCTATAGACATTAAATATGATTCATAACTATGAAAATCTCTCAACCATGCATATGGTAATTTTTCTCATGATATCGATGCTAACAAGAGTTGTAACCGAACATAGGGTCATATTTCATATGTACACATCCCAAACTAGAACCATAAGCATATAAGAACACCACATATCCCATACTCGGCACATCTAATATTAGAATAAGGTTTGATACCAGAATGTGATTCGGTTCATCAAAAGATGACTAACACTTTTATTCCCAATCCCTAGCCATTGTCAGTATGACACGGCTTGTTCTTTGGAAGTACACGTCGTGTGTTCTGGAAATTTCCAGAAACAATGCTCTTCACCAGTATGCCTTCGGTGCTACACCGATCGTCATTATGACAGTTCGATCGCCACGAAACCCTCGGGTTTTGGTCTCCCAAAAACCCCGAAGCCGCTTCTGGTTTTTCCAGGCCTCCGATCGGCTGCGAAAATCTTTTTTGATCTTCCCGTGTGAAGAACGCTCGAAGAACACCCTTTACTGGTCTGGTCCGATTCATCATATTCCATCATCATCGCACCAATACAAGGTCTCTGCGATGTCGAACCTTTGATTTGGGATCGTTTCATCGTGTAACGGATGTGAAATGATCCATTGTACGTCTCCCCTGGTAGAACGCGAAGAACGTGAAAGAAAAGAATGGGGTAGGGAATCCAATAAACAAATCGAGGAACGAACATCTGCTGTCATTCTTCATGCCATTGATCCGCTTCTATTAATAGGTTTAAACAGTGTAGAGATCAGTATAAATAAAAGTGCTAATTATTTCCCCAAAATCAACCCAAATAAAACCCTCCCCCAAGAACATACGAATCCACAGATCAACTTGTTCATGGTTGATCCACGTTTTCTATTCTAACTCAAAATTGGTAAAAGAAATTTAAATAACAAAACCATAACTTTCTAAAGGATCGTTCGTTGACGAAGTTGTCGTGATTCCATTGTCGTAGAGATCCTTCAACGTCGGTGCAACGATTCTTGATTTTGATCTATCTTCGTTCATCGCCGAGAATTCTCTCCAATGCCTCACGGATTCTTTAGAGGTTCCTCTGAAACATTGCTAACAATCAACAATTTCTTAACCCATTATAATGGGAAACATGTTGGCATTTAATTACGTGACAGTATTAACGATGCCAACCTGCCATTTTTTAGTCATTATGACATGTCATTAATTTAGGAAACAGATGTCCCGTCGATGTGATGTAGCAGACATTTCCATAAAATAAAATAAACATTTAGCAATTTATTTTATTTTTTACTTTACTAAAAACGTCTGAAAATTAACTTTCTCCCTCAACCCGTGCTGGTCGAGGTTAGGCTCGTTCATAGGTAAATTCGTCGTCCCAGACGCAATGGTGCACTCATATTTTTAATTCGGGCATCCGTTTGGAAACTCCTACAACCGCGCACAAGCACTGACTCACTTAACATAAAAAAGTTCAAACCACCATTCCAGGCTCACTGGACCTCGGAATGATGTTCCTTCTTCGTGCCCAGTCTCAAAAACATTCCATATAATATTTAATATATTAAATGGAAAAATCAGAGACGTAACAATCTCCCCAACTTAGGGTTTTACATCCCAAAAAATCCAAAACAACGGCTATACATAAAGCTGAGGGTACTGGGAACGGATCTGAGCCTCTACCTCCCACGTGATCTCCTGAAGATTCTCGTGCTGCCATCGGATGCGCACCAAGGGAATCGATCACCCACGAAGGATCCACTCCTGTCGATCCTCGATCTCAATCTGGTACTCAGTGAAGGTCACTCCATCCTCAATGTCCAGCTCGCCCCAGTCGATGACGTGCGACAGATCGTGCACGTACCTCCTCAGCTGCGACATGTAGAATACATCATGTCCCCGATGAAACTATGGCGGTAGAGATAGGTGGTACACCACCTCGCCAACTCTGCAGAGTATCCAGAAGGGTCCCATGAACCTCAAAGATAGCTTTCCGCCTTATCCAAATCTTTGTAACCCTCGTCGAGGTGAGAACTAAAGAAAGATGTGGTCTCCCTCTTCGAACTCCAGAGGCCTATGTCGTCAGTCAGCATAAGACGTATGCCAGCTCTGTGCAGTCTTCATCTGCTCTCGGATGATCTGCACCTTCTTTGTGGTAGCTTGCACTAACTCTAGACCCCTGAGTGCTAACTCTCCACGGTCGGTCCAACAAAGCAGTGACCAGAAGAGTCTCTCGTACAAGGCCTCGAACAGTGCCATACCAATGGTGGAGTGGTAGCTGTTGTTGTACACAAACTCAACCAGTTGTAGATGGTCCTCCCAGTCATGACCAAAGCCCACAATAAAAGCTCACAACATATCCTCTAGAACCTGAATGGTTCATTCTGTCTGAACATCAGTCTGGGGATGAAACACTGTGCTCTAGCGTAACAGACTCCCAAAAGCCTCCTGCAATCCCTTCCACAACTGGGACATGAAGCAGGCATCTTGATCTGAGACTATAGTCAAGGGGATTCCATGAAGCTGAACTATCTCTTGCACATAGAGGCGTCCCAATATATCTATGGAAATCTGCTCCATGATAGCTTAGAAGTGGGACGACTTGGTGAGTCGGTCAATGATCACCCAGATGGAATGATGCCCCATGGATATACATGGTAAGCCTATAATGAAGTCCATCGATATTCCATCCCACTTCCACTCTGGAACTTCCAGGGGTGAGGAAACCCTACTGGATCCTAGTGCTCAGCCTTCACCTTCTGGCATGTGAGGCATCGATAAACGAACACTGCTACTGCCTTCTTCATGCCTGACCACCAGAACTGTCATCGGAGATCCTGGTACATCTTTGACACTCCAGGATGTACCGTTAAAGGGGATATATGATACTCCCTTAGGACCACCTCCTGGATGCCACTAGTATAACAATGTGTCCTCTGAAAATAACTACGTGCTCCCCACCTTGTGAATATCCATCAGGAGAATGTCCTATGGATAACTGAGCACGTGAATCCACACATTCAATATCCCCAAGTTGTGCCTCCCTAACTCACTGTAAGAGTGTAGGGGTGAAAACCATCGACTGTAGGTAAGTTGTATCCTCTCCATCCACAAAGGATAACTGTAACGCGGCGAACTAATGTGTCGTCTCACTCAACAGGTGTGAGCTCGACTTCATGCTAAGGGAATCTTCCACCTTGTTCCAATTTCCAGGAGTATAGATGATCTCAAAATCATTGTCCTAGAGGAATTCTAGCCAATTCCTCTACCTCAGATTCAGATCCATTGGTGAGAATTTGTACTTGAGACTCTTGTGGTCAGAGTAGAAAATAAATTGATTGCCCATAAGGTAGTGTCACCACATCTTCAATGCGAATACTACCACTGCCAACTCGAGATCATGGGTCCCATAGTTCTGCTCATGTGGCCTAAGATGGAGTGAACCATAATAAATCACTACATGCGGCTGCATCTAGACACAACTGAGCCTGGTCCCTGAAGCGTCGTAGAAAACCACGTACTCGACACCCTCCTCTAGCAATCTCAAGACTGGAGAACTCATCAAAATCTTCTTCGACTGTTCAAAATCCTACTGGAACATCTCTATCCATAAAAAGGGTTTCCCCTTCCTGGTCGGAGCCGTCATCGGTGATGATATCTCAGATAAATCATGGTTTAATCTCCTGTAATATCCTGCCAAACCAAGGAATCTTCACACCTCTGTCACGATCCGAGGTGGCTCCCATGCTAACAAAGCCTCTACCTTGGCCAAGTCCACAGCTAGTCCATCTACTGAGATGACATGTCCTAGAAGGTGGACCTCCTGAATCCAGAACTGGCACTTTTAGAGCTTATCATAAAGTCGGTGCTCCCAAAATACATATATAACCATCTGTAGGTGTCTCACATGCTCCTATTATGATGCCGAGTACATGAGGATTTCATCAATGAAGACCACTATGAATCGGTCCAAATACGGCTGGAAGATCCTATTCATCCATCCCCTGAACACGGCGGGGGTGTTCATCATGTAAAAAGGCATCACCAAGTACTCATAGTAACCGTAGCGGCATCTAAAATCTGTCTTTGATATATCTTCATCCCGCACTCGTAGCTGGTGATAGCCTGATCAAAGGTTAAACTTCGAGATCCGCCGTTCCCCTCTTAGATAATCGAAGAGGTCATCGATTCTTAGAAGTGGATTCTTGTACTTCACCATCACTTGGTTCAGGCGCCGGTAATCCACGCACAACCTCAGACTCTTGTCTGCCTTCTTGGAAAAAAAGATGGGTGCCACCCAGGGTGAGACGATGGGTCTTACGAAACCCTTGTTCTGCAAATTCTCCAATTGTACCCTCAGCTTGTGAAGATTAGTAGGAGCCATCCGATAATATGATGAGGAAATCAATGTCATCCCGGGGTGTATGTCGATACAGAAGTCAATTTCCCAGTGGGGACGTAATCCTAGAACATCGGGAAAGGCATCCTCATTCTCTGCCACCACTGCTAGGAACTGAGTGCCCACAACATCTACTACTCTGAGGGTAAGGATATCGAACTCATGAGTGATCGGCTGGACCCTCCTATGCATGATCACATTTTGTGTTGCCTGGGTTTCCTTTTCTCTGATAAAGGAAAACCTCGTTCCATCACGGTGGACACACCACACTCTTCGCCTAAAATAGTCAATCTTGGCATGGACCGAAGATAACCAATCCATGCCGAGAATGACATCGTAAGGACTTGACGCTACCACCAAGAGGATCTAACCGAAACTCTCACTTCACAGTGTAAGATAACACTCTCTGCAAAGGTGCATCATCATCGAGTCTCCTCCCGTAGGTGTCTCCAAGCATAAGGATTGATTCAACAGTTCTATAGGAATCTCGAGGTTTTGTACAAGACAAGAAGATATAAGGGAATGACTAGAACTTGTGTCTATGAGTATGGAAGCTGTGGTAGAAAAGACACAGATCGTACATCGAATCATCCCTGGAGCCTCTGGGTTGTATGCCTCGATCACATGCAGCTACCCCTACCCTTGTCCCGCAGCTCCTTGAGCCTGGTGCGGACCTCCTGGGGGTGGTGGTGGAAGTAAGTCGAAGCGTCTGCCACCACTCGCAGCACTCCCTGCTCCTCTGCCACGTCTGCCGCCTGGCGGGTCTGCCTACTCTATTCTATGCATCTGCCTTGGTGTTCTATCCACGCCTTCCCTGTCATCAGCTCGAAGGGTCGAGAAATCCCTAGCAAGATGTCCCCTACCATCGCATGTGTAACATAGCTCTCCCTAGGCTGACTGGATCCATCCTAAGAGCCATGGACTATCGATCATCGATCATGGGTCCTCCTCTGAAGTCTCTCACATCCTAATCCCAACTTCTGATGCTGACTCCCTGCCGCTGAGGTCTCTGCCCCTGTCTGCCTGCTGCTGACTGCCGGCGACTGTCTCGGCTCTGCCAAGAAGCTCTCAACCACCAAACTCTCTCACACACTCCATAGTTGTCGATATGTATAGAGGCACGACAATAGCTCGTATTTCTCATTGTAAACCATGCTCTAAGGTCTGATCACTAATGTACTGATCCCTGACCATATCCATCGTGTACCTAGAGAGGTTGGTGAGCCTTGATGAATAGTCAGCCACTGTTATACTACCCTTCTAGAGCAAGAGTATCTCCTGGATGCGTATAGCTCTCAACGTAACCAGAGAGAACTCCCCCCAGAAGAGTCACTCGAACTCCATACATTAAAGAGTCTTCTTGTCATGAGTCTATGTGGTCAGACTCCACCATCACCTGATCGAGTCCTGAAGAAGGCTCGCTCCTAGGACCACCATCTGGTCTGCTGGTGTCCTCACTAGACGGAAAACTCTGGTCACCGCCTCAAGCCAGTCCTCAGCCGCCAGGGGGTCGGGCTCACCCAAGAACCTAAAGGGTCTCTATCTCTGGAACTCATGGAGCGCACTAAGCCTGCGCTCCTCGCCAGTTAGTACTGCAGTTACCACTAGCTGCTCCACTGGTGGTGGCATAGCAGGTCCACCAACTGGTGGAAACTCCTGGGGAATTGGTCCCTGTATCAAAGCCTAGTCATTGAGGGGGTCATCCTCATGATTGTGCAGCTAAATCCTGGCTTGTATGTGTCGCTGAGGCATCCTGTAAGGAAACAACATGTACCACGGTCAAAGAGTATATCTGGATAGCTGAAACAAAGGACATGGAAACCAAAAATCATTCTATATGATACATTTACCTTTTTTATTTGCCCACAACCAGTGTTATTGTGCACCGAGTGGGAAAGCTGGTTATCAGAGCACTGGTTTATGGATATGTTGGTCTTCATTCCAACACTGGAGTCTCTGGCCTAAAAAATGAACTCAAAACACATAACACGGTTTCACTAAACCAAACTCACAGAATATTTTCCCTAAGGTAGAACCGAACAGCTCTGATACCACTCTATCACGACCCATCCTAGTGGGGCCCACCCTATGACTCCCCAAGCCCACCTCCAATAGGCCAGGGGCTAGTGACTAGCACCGAGTAGGCATATCACTAGCATTGGAGGCATTGCCTAAGTACATGTACACACACACACATCTCCAAGCCCACAAATGATGAAATGTAAAACACTAAGGAAAAAAATTCATGTATACAACTAAACCCCAACCAAGAGAGTATGATGAAAGGTAGAGTACAAAAAAATAAATTGGGCAAGAATACAAGACCACCAAAAACAAACAGACAAGAGTCTGAAAACTGCAAAGTCCAACCTGTATGCACAAAAAGGTACTGGGACTGCTTCTCGTAGCCGTAGGAACACCTCGGCCTATAGGGAACTCAGATAGCTCGGTCATGTCATGTTCTGCCCTGGACTCTGTCAAAAGGCTGCTCGTCTGTACAAGACACCAGACGTGCGGACAATTCTCGTACAGGGGTGAGTATAACAATACTCAGTAGAGGACCCCGAAAACCACAAAGCAGTACACAAGGTAATGGTGCTGTCAGCTATGCACAATATATGTATAAAGGACATATAGAACAAAACAGCAAACCCAGACCCATGGTCTAGAGACAAGTCACACAACTTCATACCCCATTAGGGATTTTTTTCGAAGATTCCGTGATGCACTCGTTCCGAGAGAACCCACTCCACGAGTCTTATAGCTCTGATGACGTCCGTCCGAGAAGTGGTGTTCATCTGGAACCATCATGAGAGGTAGATGCACTCATTACGGGAGACACCGTCCTGACTGGGAAGGTTACGGTAGATAGAATGCACTCATTATGGGAGACACACTCCTGAGTGGGAAAGATCACGATACATAGATGAGGAACACAGCCAGGGCCATGGAGGATATCGCGACTCATCCGGATTCACTAGTTAGGTGATACACCAGTTAGGTAGAGGATCAAAGCCCAATAGAGTTGGTCATGTCGATGCCTATATCTACCTAGGGTCATGAATTGATAGAGGATCTCACTCCGGGCCTCTCGGAGAGATGCTGACTCTATCACAGAAAGTCCGGCTGAAGGGATCATACTCCTGTAGTCGGAAACGATGCCTGAACTTTAGGGAATTGATAGGAATGGGAATTAACCCAAATGAAAGTTGTCCAGGATACGGTGAACAAGAGGACCGTGTTGTTTTCCAAAACGTACAGAGCATGTATAAAATATACACGCAGTGTAGTCTGACCCCAAGTACTGGCCGTGTGCAATGGCCTGTGTCCTAGAACTGGTCGTGTAGAAAAACGCAGTACACGACGTGTAGTATGATGCACATGCCGTGTCCGAGTGACTGGGGTTGGACCCGTGTCACTGGTCGTGTGGCCATACTCGTCTATCAACCTGTGGACTTTAACTTGTGTCCGTGTATCCCCTGGATACACGCCGAGATTTATGTTGCTGCCTCTGCCAAGCTATAGATGCCATGTTGCCTGAAGCCATGTAAATCATCACATGTCCATGTATTTCCCAAACACACGCCGAGCTTCGGGGAAAGTTCAACATGCCATGTGACCAAGGTCACACACTGTGTGACACCTCTCTTCCCCCTGAGGCCCTAGCCTCCACAAGTACTACAGGGCGTGTTCTTCATAAGTACAAGCCGTGTGTTCTGGAAATCTCCAGAAACGAAGCTCTTCACCGGCGCGCCTCCCGTGCTACTCCGGATCATCATTCCGGCCATCCGATCACCATGAAACCTTCAGGTTTTGGGCTCTATGACACCATGAAGCTGCCTATGATGTTTCCAGGCCTCTGATCTGCTCCAAAAACATGTTTTGATCTTCCCACACGAAGAATGCTCGATGAACGCCCTTTACTGGTCCAGTCTAATTCGTCATCTTCCATCGTCGTCGCACCTCTACAAGGTCACTGCGGTGCCGAACCTTCTAATTGGGATCGTTGCATCGCAGAACGGATTCGCAATGATCTGTTGTTTGTCACCCCGCGAAGAAAATGAAGAATGCACGAGAAAAGAATGGGGGAGGAAATCCAATAAACAAATCGAGTTACGAACCTAAAATGTCATTCGTCAAGGAGTTGATCTTCTCCCGTTAATAGGTTTAAATAGAGAAGAGATCAACTGAAATAAAAGCATGGATTATTTCCCCAAAATCATCCCAAATAAAACTATCCCGCAAAAATGTACAAATCTGCGGATCAACTTGTTTGTGGTTGATCCGCGTTCACCATTTAAACTCAAAAATGGGGAAAATAAATTGAAATAACAAACCACTACCTTTCGAATGGATCGATCGTTGACGAAGGAGTCGTGTTGTCATTGTCATCGAGATCCTTCAACATCAGTGCAACAATTCTTGATTTCGATATGTCGTCGTTCGTCGCTGATAATTCTCTCCAACACCTCACGGATTCTGCAGAGGTTCCACTCAAACATTTCTAACGATCAAAAATGGATTAACCCATTAAGAAGGGAGACATTTTGGAATTTAATTATTCGGAAATGTTAATGATGCCTACCTTCCATTATTTGAGTCATTTTGACACGTCATTAATTTAGGAAACAGACGTCTCGTTGCTGTGCTGCAGAAGACGTTTCCATAAAATAAAATAAACATTTAGCAATATATTTTATTTTTTACTTTACTAAAAATGTCTGAAAATTAACTTTCTCCCTCAACCCGTGCCTGTCTAGGATATGCCCGTTCATAGGTAAAGTCGTCGTCCCAGACGCAAAGTTGCACTCAGATTTTTAATCCGGGAATCCGTTTGGAAATTGCCACAATCGTGCACAAGCACTGACTCACTTAACTTATAAATGTTCAAACCACTATTCAAGGCTCACTGGACTTCAGATTTATAATCCATCTTCACGCCCGATCTCGAAATAATTCCATATAATATTTAAAATATTAAATGAAAAAAATCTGAGATGTTACATCTTTTATCCAAAAATAATACTTTGATAATTTCACATAAAATTGTGATCTCTCAAGATTTGTGACACTGTTTCCAGGTGCCCCTCAAGGTCATACCTTGTCTTTGAATACAAGAATATGTTGTCCACAAACACCACATCAAAAAAATCCATGTATCTCAGAAATATCTGATTCATCAAATCAATAAAGACTGCTGGTTCATTTGTTGGACCAATAGGCATGACTACATATTCATCATGGACATATATACCTATGGAAGATGTCATTGAAATATTATACTTTAGAACTCACAATTGTGATATCCTAATCGCATGTCAATTATGGAGAACCACTGATCTTTCTTTAATTGATCGAACAGATCATCAACACATGGAAGTGGTTATCAATTTAGTATCTTAATTTTTTATGATTACTACAATCAACACACAAACGAAGAGATTCAAATGCTTTATTCACTTACTAGACTAGTACTACCCATGGAGATATATATAGACGAATGAAACCTTGCATTATAGTTATTTCAATATCACATTCAATTCTCATAACTCTTTTGGTTAAATCCTACAAGATGAGAGAGAAATAGGACTGGTCCCTAGAAGGAGATCAATCATAAACTCCACTTCCCAAAGATGCAGTAACCCAGAGAAGATATCATCAAATACATCTAGAAATTGATCCATAACTTCTAGAAAACTATTTCTGTCGATCTCATCCATTGATGCCAAAGTCAACTATTCCAATTGATAAGATATTGTTCCAACCATTGGTACCAACATTATCTTTTCCCATTTCATTACCATACTATATCCTCTGAAGATATTCTCTATGTTGTATCATTTGTTAAAATAATGATCTCCAATAACAGTCAATGCGAGCCATTAAAATTTTCAACCAATCCATACCCTGGATTACGTCATAGACATCCATTTCCAACATCAAGAAGATCCATTCAGCTCAGCTCAATAAACTGTCATAGTACATTCTCTACATGAAAAGTCTTAACATTCTCTTTCACCAAGAGATGTTTGTAGTTTTAAGATAGAAGGAATCATTTCGAACATTAAACATAGAAAATAAACTGCATGAGCATAAATGAAGGAATGCGATGCACCGATATCAAAAAATATTTTCACAAAGGTAGAATTCAAACGAATTATACCTATCAATGTATATGGACTAACTTGATCGTCTTCCACCATTTTCTCAGCTCCATCCAATTTATCTGTTTCTGCACTCTGATCATTGATGCCTTGATGAGATTGTTCTCGTTCCATCGAAATATATGGAGTATTCAATGCTAGAGAAATGTCTCGAGAACCTAACCTCATAGCACTGTGAAAAAAGCTCTTATGATGTCCCATATTGTTTCAATTATGGAATTCTCTTGGTGCTGTTGTACATTATTGCTTAATGTGTCTCATTATATTACACTGAAAACATTTAATCATGCTTTCGGGTTTTGGAGGATGATTATTTGCTCCAATGGTCTAATTTTCATGTGTTATATATTATTTAGAATTGGTTTTCCAATTCCTATTCATCTTAGTGATAGGGTTATCATCTCCTCTGGTGAAGACAACCATACTTCCTCTACTCAGATTTTTAGAAGTGAAAGATATCGTAAATAGGGTATCTGGTTATAGACCCAACTCAACGATTTGGAAAGCCTGAGCGATTCTTTGGACCAATTATTGGTTCACCTTTGGTCATGCTACAACCACATTCTCATTGTACTCTTCAGGTTGGTTTCGATGATGCCTACCAGGCCCCATCTTCTAATCCAATAACAAAATCCATCAATCTCACTCTCCAACAACTAATGGCTGAGTATTTAAAATTCTATCACATCAACTATAACAACATGGTGTTCAAAAATTTGTTTTTCTGTGTTCAATTTTTTTAAACAATCAGCTTTATTTTTTGAAATCAAACAATTTTCAAAATACAAAATATATCATGTTTTCAGAATCGTTCACTTGAAAATAATTTCCCATTTTTCAAAATATTGAACCTTGAACAAAATCATAAATCATTACTCACAATGCCATTTTCAATTTTATTTGGAAATTATTCTTCTAAAATGAAATCCATGATCATCTCCTTGGATAAACCAATAATAATAAGGTTTCTGCCATTCTAGAATTGTATCCAAAACACTTATGAACATTATACTATTTTAACATGGTGTTCATCATAAACGGGTTAGGTACATCCTTTTACGCTATACATTTCTTGCTCTGTCAATCAAACTCTTGTCTGTTATTCCAACTGATGGAATTGATGAAATTGAATTCCAACTCCAAGAGCAAGAACACTGATGAACATTTATACCACCAAGGAAGGACCAGACTGATTCCATTTTTAATGACCTACCAATTATCATTGGCTTGAGAGCACAAAAACTCATTACTAGGGATTAGGAAACATCCCCAAGATGCCAATGGATTGAAATAAAGGCCGAAGTGCTTCAAATACATGTTGGGGATGATTTACACTTTAATAAATAAACCAAAAAACCAACCAACCAAACATTCACTATATGATGAATGACCAAATGAAATACAACAAAACAAGTCCATGTATCTCAAAACCACATCAAATTATGAAATAATAGAAAAAAACCATAGTATCAAAGTACACGATTTATAAAAGATCCCAGACTCAAATAATATCACAGTACTCCATGATCAACAAGCTCCAACCTTAAAAAAATCACGAAGTACTGCAAATAACATGGGAAACGTTACCCTTTACACTGTCTTAGAAGATATCATCTTCAAAAGCACCAAAGTGCAAAAGAAAATGTGAGTATAATACTCAGTTGGTTTTCCCCCAATGACTTCCCTACTCACACCACTAGGATATAATAGTTATCAATGATTGCAATGAATAGTTTATATAAATCAATTTCACAAAACACATTATAACAAGATATAAACAAGATTTCGTAAACCACTTATTACAAAATGCATTCAAGTGAAATTGAATTTCAATTTTACAGCAAGTTATTTTACAGAAATATAACTAAACAAACATTAAAATAAATTCACAATATCCCTTTTTTGGCATACGCAACCATTCCACGAACCCACACATCTAACAATCCATGATACATGGAAGAGGATGAAATCTGTAACCCTTATCCATCCTAACAATTTTGGAGGAGACTTCTTACCCTTATCTGACTCAAATGCACATGAATGATTAATGGGGGAGAGAATTAACCCTTATCTATCCCAACACTAATGGAGGAGACACCTAACCCTTCTTTGTCTGTAATGCAATATGAATGTTTGACGGGTGAGATCCCAAACCCTTATCCATCCCAACACTATTGGGGGATACCCTTAACCTTATCCATCCTGAATACAATATGAATGCATGAAAGGGGAGATCCCTAACCCTTATCCATCCAAAAACTTATGGGGGATACCCCTAAACCTTATCCAACCTGAATTAAATATGAATACATATAACCATTACGCCATTACACAAATTCCAAAACCAATGTGTCTTCCCGTTCAATAAAAAATATTTTTTATTGAAAACCCATTTTTTATCAAACTATTTAACAATTTCAGAACATAAATTATTTAAAATCACCATTTTATATTAAAGATGAAAAATCACTTTTCACATCAAATCACTATGATTTCATAATTCAACTAAAAACATAAGTCATCACTAATAAATATTGATTCCATGATTTTCACAGTAAATTCCAATCAAATAAACAAAATTAAAAATTATCCAATCAATTATATCAAGTTGAGTAAAGAGAGAAACCTCCCACCTCAAAGGTTTGGATGAAAACGACAATGAACAATGAATGCTCGAGAAAACTGGGTCGATACTCCAAGAACCCACCTTAGATCTCTTCTCCTAAAAAGACCAAGACCAAATCTCAATATATTAGGCATCCAAACACAGATATATACCCATAAGGGACATAAATCTACAAAACTAAGCGAATAGGTGAAATAGATCTATGTAGATCTATGAAACCGATGATGAACGTTGAGTAATGATCACATATCTCAAGAATCCGGCTTTGATTCTCCATGGGATGCAATCTGATCACTACTAGAATGATGGGAGAACCGTATATGGACTAAGGAGGAGAAAAATCACCATTTGAGTCTTATTTGGAGGAAAAACGAGCCACTTAGAGGCAAAAACATGTGAGATCCACTTTATTTTGAACTCTCTTTAGTTCATTCATGATTAATTCGCACGGGTAGACAAACTGTGTGCTATCTGTGCATTAGACACTTTCTATCTATACCCTCACACAACTTCCTCGCAATGTCTCTGTAACCGTACTTCAACCGTGTGGCATCCACTACAACAAAATTACCGACTATGCATGGTTTGGCTACACAGTTAGACCAATATGTGCCACCCATGTGACTTCCAATTTTACCAAAAACACCTCCAATGTTCTCCCAACTCTCCCAACCAATTCCCATAAACATTATTACAATGAAAATAATTAATTAAGAGTTACATAATAGAAATTAGGAGAACTACATCATAGATAAATAAATAGGCATATATGATAAATGTAATTTACCTTAGGCATCCTGTGTTTTTCATAGCATATTTATTTATGGTCACTAGTCTAACTTCTTGTGAGGACGGATCAGAATTTCATGCAGAGATTGATCAATGAACATGTTTACAAACTGTTGAAGACAAAGATAACTAATCAAAACACCCAATGCAGGCAGACCAATGATGTTTTTCCATTTGAGGGAATAAGTCACACCTTAGGGTATATCAATGGATTGATCAGAACTACCCATAGTGGCAGATCGTGGAGGTGTGTCCCATAAAGGGAATATCTCACACCAATAAAGACGATGAGAAAACCCCATTGAAGATAAAATAGGAAGGATGGATAATAATGACCATGGAGGCAGATCATAGTGGCGTGTCCCATAAATGGAATACATCACAACATAATGGTTGGAGGGAATTCTCTGTAGAGGAGATCCATGGATGGATGGATTATAAATCCCGTATAGGAAAATCGAGGAGGCATGTCCTATAAGGAGAAGTTTCCAGATCCTCAAGGATGAACCGAAAAAACCTACAGGTAGATCCAGGAGGTGTATCCCATGATGCGAGAATGTAGATATACCAATAGTTCAAATTGAACCTCACAGATGCATCCTATATACATTTTTGGTAGATAGGGATAAAAACACAAGTAGATCGATGCCTCAGTTTTTTTTCATGTGATAGGATCAGTCCATGATGTTTAATGTAATGATTTATGGAATATGACATCAAAAATAGTGCACCGATGAGAGATTATGTGGGGTTTATGCATTAATGTTTTCCTTCGCTAGACGATTTATCTTGGGAGGATTTGGTATGGTTCATACCCAGTGTGTTGCAAGTGTGACTTCTTGGTCAAGTGTTGATGTGGATGGAGCATACATGTGAAATCATCACAAAAATACATATAGGATATGTGGTCTCTTTGTGCTGGCATGTTCTTACCAGGGATGTTTCCCCAAGAACATTATAATGTATTTGGATGTTGGCGATGGACCTCAGGTTATCTTCATACAGATCCTATTTACATTGGAATAAACTCTAACTTAGTATGATGGGTTGGGGTTATAACTATGTAGGATTCCAATTTGAGGGGATATTACAGTTCACACACCTATGAGGATTCCATAAGAGAATGTGGTTGGATAGTTTTTTTGGGATTATGTATAGAAGAAACCAAAAAAGGATGAGTGTGGTTGTTTGGTGTTATATTTAAGATAATTATATTTTGAGTGGATGGGGAGGATTTCATGACCTCTTCTAACCTCATAGCCCATGTGAGTCATTACTCGTGTAGGAAATAAGGGGAATTAATATACCTTATGATCATGTCAAGGATGAATCACCAACATGATATGATGGGTAATTATGCATGTATGCATCTCTAGGAGGATGTCATTCCATGTAGGGAGGATAGAAATATATTTCAGGAGGCTCTCATTCCCTGTGAGGGTATGTGGTTTTGAGACCATTCCGTACAACTCACACATATAGAGTCACAAGCTTTTTATGTAGGGTATTTATATTGTTTAACATCATGTGTCAATGATTTTGGTACAATGTAGTTTTACATAATGCAACAGAGATGTGGGGCGGAGGGGGGAACTAATTTCACATTGGGATAACATAACCTCCACTCATGAAATGTTAATTATGGAATGGCATTAGAAATTTACAGATATGATGATGTGGGGAATGGACAATTATTGGATCCATGTTCACATGACATTGTTTAAATGAAATAGGTGTAAGCGTACCTATGATGAGAAAAAATATTTAAGGTAATGAATTTGAAAAAGGAATCATACGGGGGACCATAAATTTCTTCATTTTTATTTTCTAGGGTGAACACAATAGGAACATGTATGGTATGGTTTTTTCTCACAATGTTGGATAAAACATTGTTTTTTAAAATAATTTTTTCCCATGGTGTTTCAAATAACGATTTCACAAAATATTATAATTTTCTACCAAAGGTCAGGATTGCATGAAAGAGGAGCCTTATGCACACCTGATGTGGGATAAAAATGGATGGGAAATGATTACTCAACTATGGGACCTGTCTGTAGTGTAACCAAAAAGAATCTGTCAAGAAATATTTTATTCATAGATTGTTCCATTATTTCACAATAATGAAAAATATTGGTATTTTTTTGTGGAGTGATGTATCATCATTTTGAGGATAACCATGAATAGGGGTAGGGGGTCAGTCTCTATTTAAATCCAACAAATTCAGAAATGTGTTTAAAATATTAAATTTTTGGAAGATTTATTTCATAAAACTTTATCATTTTATATTGACCCCTATCCATGGATGTCCTTATTTTGTGTTATATTTAGAAAAAAAATTAGATTACACCATAATATCATTTCATGCGCATAATGTAACATTATTCTGTGTGACTGCCTTAGAGATTTGAAGGATCAATAAGTATGGGATGAGAAATTTCATCATATTTGGTGTGAAAGGGTTTTTGTATAGAATTTGATATTGCATTTAGAGTCTAAAACTTTTATGCAGCACCCTTAGTGCTCTCAAAATAATATGTTGAGTAGAATGATTGATTTTCATTTCCCTATGATAGAAATTTTTTCCCTTAGGATGAATTTAATGATTATAAATCCTCCCCCATCATAAATTGAGCTGAACTGGGACAAGAAGGTCGTGATTATTTAGAAAACCTTACGAGGAGGATGTTATTTCATGGATGAATAAATAGATCATGGAATGGAACATAAGTAAATTTTGTGCACATAAGACTATGTATACACCTATATATTGGTATAGGGGGCATCTGTATGGAAACATTGACATTCCATATAACAAGATTATTTATTCTCATGTGCATATATTTTTTTTGTGAGGAAAAAAGATCCCAGGATCCTTCTTTCACACATTATCTCATAATTTCATGAATCCCCTTTTGCAACCAAATCTACATCTTTGAAACTAAAACTACCTTTTTCTACTCACCTTCCTAATAATTTTTAGTCAAATATAAAATGGATGAACAATATAGCATAGTTCTGATAAAATTCATCACTTGATGTCAAAGAGATTATATGAATTCAAATACATAGATCTATTAAGTTAGGAGGGTTATGTCAGAAATTTTAATGATTGTGGACATGCAATAAAAGTCACATAAGATATATACACTAAGATAATATCACCTACTATGAAATTTTAGGATTAATGATGAGGTGACCATCACATCCTTTGGGGATGACACAACGTGATTGTGGTCACATGTGAAGATGATCAGAATCTCCGAAATATCAATATTCAAGACTATTTTACTAGGGAACATTAGGATATTATTGTTTATGCACTGAAAATGCGGGAGAATATGGTAATGAGGGAGACACTATAGGAAGTGGAATTCCCCAACCACTTTTCCATCATATTTTATATATCATGAAAGAAAATATACTACTCTGGAAGAAGGATTGGGAGTAGAGTTCTAGTGGAATATTTTACAGTAATTTATAATGGGTGTTCTATGTGTACTTCATTTTCTGAGTGTTTAAGGTGAAATAACACTATATTGGTTTATTTAAGGACTTTTGGACATAAAATTAACACTATTACCCAAAAAATGAGATGGTGCCAGTTATCCTTTGAGGATGGTCCCTATATATGAACATGTTCCATCATCAGCTTGGGTAATACGACATCAATTTTTAGGGAAATCCACTATATACATTGAATTACTCTAATGTCATTAATGTATAATGGGTTCCTTCTCTCAGATAATGACTAGAATTATAGGTAGAAGACTCTTCTCCTTGTACAAAATCATTTGGAAACACTGAATAACCAACTAAAACACTCTCCCATTATTCACAGGTTAATAATGTTCAGGGTGTGGTAGAAAATGATTCAAAATATGGACAAAAATCCAAGGATTCTAGGTCCGGGAAAATAGAGTACAACAACATCACATTGTATAATGAAATGGTCATACTAGTTTATCCAAGATGAAGGAATTGTTTTCAAATGGGGGTTCAACCTGATGAGATTATATGATCCATTGGTCAACTACACCAATTTTCTAATCACAATTATTAGCAATTGGATTCACATAGTTGGTGAAATTATTATGGGAATATGGAATATGATTCTAGTGATGGGGATGAGTTTAGCAATAAAAAATTGATTTAATTTTGTTGTACCCATGCTGGAAAAGATCTATAGCAGACTAGGCCATGTTGTGTTCGGTAACATGCAAAGAAGGATCTGGGGTCCATTCCAGTTTTTACATGGCTGGATCATATTGAACCTATGAGGTCAATTATTATAGAATTTCATCATCTATTAAAATATTGGTTTATGTCCATATATAATAAATAGTGCTGGGGTTCGACAAGTGACACTTTATGTGGATCTGATTATGTTCGGATCAGTAACTATGATAACATCAACTAAAACCCCTTCAAATTTATGGTTGGTACAATGGTGGACATCCTGTAAGGAACATAAAATCTATGGGAGTACATACATAGTTTTAGAGGTTGGGTGTTGGTGTCCAGGAAAAAACAACCATATCTTTAGTGATCTATACTCACCATCCTAAATCACTAGATCATTTGGACCCCTTCAGCAATTTATGGATATAGTCTATATTTTGGCCCTTGAAGTGTGGCACCCATTTATTCTTCATTACTTGTGGTCTATGGTGGTGTATTTGGGCTCCAGTGAAACCATTATGCTACCTCCAACTAAATTTTTTGTTGTTTTGTCGAAAGACTATGATAAAAACTGGGTGTCAACATATCTAGAGGTAATATTTTGTATGAAAATTAATGTGGTTAAGAAGGTGATCGAAGAGAAGATGTTTTAGGGATGTAGGTGGACTGCACCATTAGATCCCATATAGGTATCTTGGGAAGCTTAATCTATAACTATGTTTGGGATGTTAATGGGTTCAGTCACACCCCAGCCTCCTATAGGGGAATGGTCTCAGAAGCGTCCTCAATGGAAATTAAGGGAGGAAACTAGGAAGATACTAATGTACCTATTACAACCTTCTACCAATGTCATCTCCAATTCCATATGTATTTATTGGACGACCCTCCAAATGCCACCATCGATATATAACCTATGGTGGAAGATAAAGAATGATGGGATCGTGATACCAGAAGTCATGAACATTTAGTTCATGACCATGGTGAGATTATTCTATAGGCAAGTTAACTTTATGGGTATGAATACCTAAACATGTGAATGGAGGTATTATAAAGAACCATATACCCTAGTCTAGTTGATGTTTGGTGATATGTCAGATCTAGATGACACAGAAACTATTGTCATTCCATCATCTGAGGAGTAACAACCTAAATAAGTGGCACAAGAATCTTGTGATGGAAAATACTAGGGAATAGTTTATCATCAGGGGATTCATTGGGAAAGTTGAAGAAACATGGACTCAGTAGAAGAAATTGTTGGGTATATTTAGGTAAGACATAACATACACTCATCCTTTTGTCCATTATCCTTCATTATACCGAATCTTCTATGTAAAACTTGTCTTCCATAGGAGAATCATGATAATTTAAATGGGACGCATATTGAAAGAGGTTAAGGTTCCCAAATGGGGGAAGAGAAGCATGATTTAAGGCCTAAGGATGTAGCATCTAGTGGTCCAATAAAAGAAGGTCTAGGTGATGACATTAAATACCTAATTCAGGCATATCATTTATGGTGGACCGCACCCCAACATCCCCATAGATGCACCCACTACTGTTGAGGATGTAATCCCTAGAAGAATCATTAACAGAATTTCTCCACCTCAATGTATGTTCATATCTCAAGTCTTTCGCCCACAATCATATTTTCATGAATCATTCCTGTTAACGTGTTTCCATGATTCTTTAAACTAATACATTACTAATGCAGGTGGAGCTGAAACTATTAATAAAAATACCAACCATTTCCAAAGGGTCTCATATGGTTGAAGTACCTTCTAGGACATATGATATCAATATATTAATTCTTACCTATAGTAAGTCTGTATATTTCAAAAATCACATTTATTAATTTATTTATTAGGTTGTATGATACATTTTTATTCCAATTAGTGATCAAAAGGATTATATCCATGTGATTAGAGGATGTCTGGGCATCTACGGGAACTTCTCTGACAACTGTTCCCATTCATGTGGAGTCGGTCATCCAATCTGATCCGGCCTTAGTTGCAGATGAACATTCTGTTAGAAATGCAAGTGATGAAATTAGTGGGGTGAATATTGAGGTTTATAAGGAAGAAGATATCGGGGAAGAGTCGACTGAGGACGATCATCCCCATGATCTAGATCCAATCCCATCTGAGTGAGTTCTAGAGGGAGATCATTATACTGACCATAGTACAAATTTTCCTTAGTATGATCCTACATCACCTAAAGAGCTAGAAGATTGGACCCAAAAATGATCACATGAAATCACATATTCTAGCATATAGAATGGAAGTGCATAAAATGTTTCATTAACCAAACATGGTAACCAAAATAGTGGGAAATATTGGGTATACTTTCCATTAGTTGTGCAATTTATTTGATTGATGAAAGGATGCTCGTGGTTTTCATGTTCCATTCGATGACATTCTGTCTATATGGGTTCATGAAGGGTAACAACAAAAAAATGTTTCCAAGAATCTGGAGAAGATTGGTATCATTTGGAAGTCCCAATAATTGAACAAAGAGATTGATCATCTAGAGTAGAAAAATAAGATTGTACTACCACCCACAGCACCCAATCAAAGACCACAAGTAGCACGAGGGATTGCTGGAGGAGGACTAGAATCAAATGAGGTAGGTGAAATTGTAGATTCCATATATCTAGGCTAAGAGAGGCATTGAATAGATCAAATAATATAAGGATCACATGGTGACATAAGAGGAGTAAATAGAGCCCATGAGGTGGAAACATATCATGGAGTCCACACACTACTGTTTGGAGGATTTGTTGTGCTCATTTTCTAAAGAAAATCCATATGGAATATTTTTTGAAGAATCAATAGACGATTCATCTTGTGGATGACCCTGGATATATCCATATTTTTATTATTTTCTTTTCAATACATTTATAAATAATGGAAACCTTTAATTTATTCTTTAATTATCTCACTTCGATCATATTTTTGAGACAACCAATGATCATTCCATAAGATCACATGAGTTATGATCAGAATTAGAAACAATGGGAAACTATATGATATTTAATTTTTATAAAAGTATTAAATAATCCTAAAAAACACATGGATTTCTTCAATAAAATGACCACAATGATTGTTCATTCATAGAGTGGATCTAGTTGGAGAGAATGGTCTCAGAATAGTTGACATTCATTTCTAATTTCTTCTAGTGCAAGAGAAGGGTAACAACATGGTTGTAAAATTCTAAAATGACAAAGAATAATGGAATGTGTTATTAAAAATGCACAAAATATGAAACAAAATAAGACATACATGGATATGCAGGTTAAATAATGACTGTTTTCAAAACAAAACAACCATGCATTTAGCTTGTATGGGGGACAAACAAGTGAGGTTCAACCGCTAACCATGTCCGAATCATGAAAAATGACACAGAATGTAATCCAATACCTTCTACTATGATGACCCTGATGGTAGGTGAGCCAATATGAATGAGACCATAAGATTAAGGGGTCCCATTAGACATCAAATTTGATGAGGATCTAAATAAGGGGATCTTCAATCAGGGGAATGGAGTAATAGAATGTTTGAATATTTTTGAAAATACTCATAACTATACCATCATGTATTAGAGGATATTGGTGTAAAGGAATAAAAATATTTTGTTTCAAAGAAGAACCTAAACAGAAGCCAAGCGACAACTTATAATGTGAACAATTTTGTAAAGGATCAACACCTGTAGAGACGACATCTCAAGTAAAGGCCCAAGAAGTTTTTATTTGTTACATCGTGAAACTATGGATGGTAGACGAATAGTTTAACATCCTATGGTGATGATGATGAATGGTACATTTTAATGTCATTTGAGGAGGACTCATCTCCTAGTTTACTTCTATGTGTGTAGGAATTTGTATATAGTTTATGGTAATGTGGACTAGAACATTTAAAATCCTTTAATGTCACGTTGCATAGGAAACATGAAAAAGGCATAAAGGCATTATGTGGGGACTATGGAAGTGTATGCTCTATGATTATTTCTTTTGTATGAAGGTAATCAACATGACATGAATGATCAAAAATTGGATTTTACACCACAAATGTATAAGGAATCGGGTAATAAATATTTTATTGTCTATTATCATAGATCATAGGGGTTGAAAGTAGTTAATGTTCATAATTCTCAGACAATGATATGATCAAAAAAGATATGTATAGAATGGAGGGTTATCCAACCCGATTTGAATGAGGATAAAAGTGGCATAAAACCACAATAAACATTCCGTGGAAGACTCACACATAGATTAATGTCATAATTTATGGACATAGACACCTAGTATAATTATATAGTGTTTGGGCCATGGTATCCCTTTCGAAACATGACCACATCAGTACTCACCCTACCAGAACTCATATGCCCACATGTGACTTTCTCATTGTCGGAAATAAAGAATATTGAGGGGGGATTATTGACTTGTGGAATGTAACATTTGGGGTGAGGAAATAATGGATTGTGAATTTACTAGTGACACTTGACTACCGACCTGATGGACACAATGCCATGAAGGGGCGACACCAAGGGACTTGGTAATCAACCAAAATATTCAAAGGTGTAAAGATTGAAAATAGTGTCATCAAAGACCTGGATGAAGGAGAGATTGTTGACTATGTTTTATTGATGACCATTTTGGAAAAGGATGGACTGCAATCATATTATTTGAGAATGTGGAGAGAAAATGTTGGATAGTCTATTGATCATATATGAAAAAAGAACATGTTGTTTTCATCCATGATTTATTAGGGTGTCAACCCACGATGAAGGGTGAGCCAAAATGTTATGATACCGTCACCAATATGGGGTTTTTCTGAATTTAAATGATGCTATAAACCCAAACAGTGATATACTCAAATTGTTGAATATATAATATCATATATTGTAATTAAAATCATGGTTATAAAAATTTATTTATATTTTAATGCATGGATGATGGGTAACAATTTCTTGTCCTAGATTTTACACCACAAGTTAATAGTTTAATGTCATAACATTTGGAAGATGGGTAGAATGTCTCTACAAGGTTATATATATGGATTTCACGAGGTCAATAGAAGGTTAATGAGGTCAAGAAGGACAACCCACCACATACCCAGCTCAATGTGAACAAAATATATTTTATGGTCCTAATTCCACACTATATGTGAGGACACTATGACAAAGAGAAGATGAATTTGGAGATGGTCACGAATAATGTTTTTAGGTGTCACAACAGGTCCCATAAGTATGGGAATCAATCGACACATAGTTATGAAAATACGACATAATAATAGATGAAAGATGGATCTGGTGATCCTCTCATATGAGAGAATTGGATTCATCCCATGGTTATCAAAGGAAATCCCATTTTTAATGAATTGGGTAACATTTTTATCGCATACTTATCATAAGAGGCATTATAGTTTAAAATGCAGTTATGATCATCTCCTATAATGGTGTAAGAGGAATACCAGAATTTTATGGGATATGAATACAATTTAACATCATTTTAAGGACTTAGGATCCTAGATTATGTTCATATTGTTTGTAAATTTCTGGTTGGGTACCACAAATAGATATTTTTCATGATTTGGAAAGATAAAACCAACATTAATTAGGGACATGAAGGCTCACCACCACAAGAAAAATACTGTAGAGATGCAAACATGCATTTTAATGACATTATTGTTTGACTATCTTTGAATATTTTATGGTCATGTCTCATAGACCAGTTTCTATTAGTTTTAGGTCATAGATCATTGACCATGGTTCTGGGTTTTCTCGAAAATGATTATGGAAGAACAAAAAAGTTTAAACACCATCATTAATGGGGTCAAAGTCATCCTAATGCAACACCACACATAAACAAGATGGTGTGGAAATAGTTTGATTCCATAATTCTTGGAATTTGTCTATTATATTCTGGATATAGAGTCAACACCATGGTAAAAGGTGAATTAAAGTATGTTCTTGTACCATGAGAGTTGAAAGATGGTGTTAATGATCCATGAAAGCTCTTCCCAATGTTAAATGATTTTGACACTGGTTGAACACAATTTATAGTCACACCGTCAATACCAAATGGGCCATCAGTTTAAAGTCCTAATGTATGGACTGGGAATGGTTAATTACCATGGAATATATCTAGCATGGGATAAGAATAACCCTATGTTAGTTGATAAAAAGAGTCTTAAATACCACATACACACCATGAAATGGACTACATACATTTTATGGTCATAATTATATAGCCATTATAGAGTCCATTGGCATAAAAAGTGGATTCATTTGTAGCTGGGTCTGAAGGTAATTTTTTTGGGAGTCTTTATGTATCCCGTAGGAATTATAATCAATCCACTAATATTTATAGAATAATAGTCTGGTGAAATACCAATACTAGTGGATTAAATCCTCTTTTGGGAGGTCACTGAGGAATCACTTGATTATTATGAGGCATTATATGTTAACATAATGTATTAAGATTCATCTCTTATGTCTTTAAGAGGCATCCTAAACATGTTCAGGGGAGAATCATAGTTTATTATCATGCATTAAGGATTTTAACAACCAATTTCGGATAATAGTGTTTAGATCATAATGATGTAATGTCTTAAATGGGTATATATAGTGCGGTGTTATGACAACCCTGACGTGAACAAGGTCCAAGGATGCCCAAAATAACATAACACATTACAAATAGAACCTATATGTTGTTTAATATCATCACGTATGGAACATGGACTCTAAGATAAAAATACTATATTTCTTACCCATGAATATAACTTATAGTCACGTTACATGGACCATAAAATTTTATTATTTTAATGTCATAATGACTAGAAAATAGGTATGAGCACCCAGAAATGGGTTTCCATAAAATAGTGGAAAGTCATTACCAATGTGAATAAGGACCTAGGAGGATCAAATTATATATACAAATTCATGAAGATGCTTTCATATTTTTTTTATTCACAAGGGTTGGACTTGAGCTCCTAGTTCCTTGTTCGGTAGTTCAGACCAAGATTATTGTTTCATCATCATTTGACTAATACATGGCAAGAAGTTTAACATCATTCAGTTAAGACAATGATTGGCATTCTATTTAACTATTACATGCTATGAAAAAGGTTGTACGAAATTTTGTCATCATGAAAATATGTTGTTAGTGTTATGAAGCTTACCATTATGAAGCAAGGATGATATACTCCTCATGTGATGTATTATTTGAGAAATGTGACATTGATTTTAGAAGAAATGTGTTCTTGGTTCATAATTTTAAAATATTCTACACTATTTGAATATAAATTTTGAAAGTTGTATGGTCCTTCATATATAGGATTCAACGTTGGTGGATTATTTCTAGGTATCATTGACTTTAAACGAGCTAGTACTCTGTAACCCTAGAGGAAAGAGCGTAGGTGTACCTTCTTTTTGAATTCACTGAATATCTTATTCTCATGGCTATCAATATTTTGCATGGCTTGGATCTTATTTTTTTCTAGGGATTCCATCTTATCAGGATGTATATTTTCTATTCATTATTTTGTATTTAGGCTATAGGTTTCTATTAAAAGTAATGGTAACTAAATCTCAATAGACAAGACCAACATTATTCCATACACCATTGAACATGGGTTTACCTCTGTGGAATTATGATTCATCATATGATATAACCTAAGGGAATTGGTGATATTTTCTAACCAACTATTATTTTATTAGTTCACCATCTTCTGCTAAATTCTATAGATGGTTTTGTTAAATACCTTGATCTATCCATTTCCCTGTGCATATTATGAGAATTGTGGCTATACTAGATATTGTACATTATGATTAAAATTTGTAACTTAGTCACATTAATGTGGTTGTCGTTACATGTGAGAATGGATTGAGGGACTTAAAATCAGGGTATGATATGGTAGTACACAAACTAATAAATGATCAGGCCTTTACATTCTTAAGTTTAGTCACTATATCCCAAAAAGAGAAAAATGTGTGACAGTCAGTATGAACCTCCTTTGGTGAGATGATTTTTGGTGATATGGAGACCTGAAATTGATACCCTATACAACAATAGTCGATGAATACATGTAATTTTATTGGTGATATAGAAGTCAATGAAAAACATTAGCCTGGATATGGAAAAAATGTAAAATCATGGAATATTCGATGCATTCATGGACCATAGCGGAAGAAAAGTAGCCCAACCTCAAAATCAGGTGGGGGAGCCTCAGTCTTGTATTATGAGATCCACATGATTTGAAAATAACATCCTATATGAACTTGGGAATCTAATATTTTTATATGTAACATTAGATAATTTCATAAAACCCAATCCTATAGAGAGACCTTTTGAGGTTAGGCCTATATTAGATGTTGAACAAAACTTTTGGGATGAAATTGCTCACGTTCAAATTGTTCATGCAGGAGGGAACCATGATGAATATACACAATGAAAGGGGTTGTTCAATTGGGTATTTATTATAGTACAAGGGGATATTGAGTCATAAATTAGAAGCACTGGATGTACGTTGGTCTACCAGTTAACTGTCGTCATCATATTTACTTGTGGGAGAAATGACCCTCTGGTTTTCTATATGAATTAACTGGTCATACATGTCAATAATTGTAAGAGATTCAACATGAGTGGAAGATGAATTACCTCAACCATTTTGTGATAGAAGAACCTGGGTTACTTTTTTCAGAGAAGGAAACTAGGAAATCAACAAGCGAGTTCTTTGTAACAATGTTACAATTTCCTCCTTTCTAAAAATATAATAACCATGTATTTTCATGATGAATAACATTAAGTATAACTGAAAATTAAAGAGTGGAAGTCAATTTGAATGTGCAGATCATGACTAGTGATGAGATCCTAAAACACTTTCCCATTTTTTGTGTTACCTTATGAAAAAATGAATGAGTTTGGCAGAATAACACATGTGGGTGTGTTGAAGATGATCCCCATACATACTCTTTTGAGAATTGGATCATTGATCCATCCATTAGTTGGAATCCTAGAAAAATAATATAAATGAGTCTTAATACAAATAATATTTTTTTCTACTAAGAGTATAGCCTCTTCTTGTATTTATACATCATGGGAAAGCACCTCAGACCCCGGATTAGTGGCTAGAATATTCTCCAGTGATTCACCCATGATTTATTTTCATGGAACGAACCTAATATAAAACTAGTGATGGATCAATTCCCAATTTTATATCCTTAATTTAAACTTCATTAAATTCATGATTTAAATTATTGATTCTACATATGTCACCATTTTTATTTAATGATACTAAAAAATATTTCCACAACTTAAAAATTACATCAACCAACCCAATACAACATTTCACGATTAAGTTTTATATTTACTCTGTGATGATGAGAATGCAATTGAGATACAATAAAATATTAGATCCTCCTAAATTATTCTTATGGTGAGAAATGAACTAAGGGATCATTCTTGGGAGGCCATGTAGATGGAAAAAGGCTTCCCAAACATTGGTGGAATTGAAACCATAAGTTTTAGCCGATATTGCTTGATTTCATCAAATGCAGTCTGGAACTCTTCATCCCACTGGTAGATGACACCATTTCTCATGATATTGGAAAATGTATTACACTTTATGTATAAATTCACAATGAAATTAAAAAGGCATGTCAAGTGGAATTAGATTCCTCGGAGCTCCTGGTTATTACTTGGTAGAGGCATCTATCTGGTGGCCTTTGTATTCCTTCAGTTTATCTCAATGCCTCGGTATCGACTGAAGAAGCCCAAGAACATCCTAAATGTATCCCCAACTGTGCAATAAAAATGTTTTATCATAAAATACAAGGAAAATAAGAATATAAACCCCTTATAATGATCTATGAAATACATCTAATGCTTATTGTAATTGACCACTACGTCATAGACATAACATTATACCCACTTCACAAGGATTGTTTTGAATATGTGGTGCATATAAAACTGATAAGTGGGTCCGATATTAATTATATAAAACAAATTTATTTAAATAATAAAGTTACTTAAGGTTATTTGAAGGTGGTATAATCCTCATCTATTAGGGAAAACTATATCTGGTTATATCCAGAGTATCCATCCATGAATGAAAGATCAAGGAACACTATTGTTGCATTGATCAAAAAATCAATGACTATAAGGGGAAAATAATACTTCATAAAATGTGGTTTTGGTAATAAATTGCCATAAACAATATGAGTTTCCCATTCACATTCCTTACATGTAATTTATTTTCTAGCCACTTGGGGTACTGAACATACATACTGATTTTTGATTTTCTAAACCTATCAACCTCAACCTCGATAATGGACCTATTAGAAGAGTGTTTTTTACATGGAGAATTATTGAACCCACAATTAATAATTGGGAGACCAATATGGTGGATGGAAACCTAAGGGTATAATCCTAGAATCTCAGTATTACTCCAAAAAAATGCATCATGATGTTTTTTAGAACATATAGATAGTTCTAAGACTCCTCTTGATGGATGTATGCACTGATCAATGTTGGTCTTGGGTCATCCTCAGTACCATGATTCACCAAGAACAAATCTTACAAAATAGCGGAGAAGAAATCAAAAAATATGGTAGGAGAATCTTTAAAATCCTATTTATAATTAAGTCAGTATAAATAGTAGGAGGAGATGATTTATCTAGACCGACTGATTTGGGGGGATTAGTGGAGCCTAACTTGGTGGACATGTAATCCTTCCTAGGTGACTAGGAATCAAAAGAAACCATTATGACCGAACCAATGGTTAAAATTACATTACCACTTTGCCTTTAAGTCTAATTATTAATGTCAATGAAATGTTGTCTTGGTATGTTTTTATCGGTTCAACACATATATGGAAAAAATGTTGGTATAACTTACAATAGTATCCAAGGGGAAAACATTTCTGAACCTCATCTGGGTAGAGGATTTAGATGTCACATAGTAATGGCTCGTATAGGTATAAGAGGTAATCATATGATGATACATATACTTGTGGATACAACTCCGCTCCCCCCAAACATGAACAATAGGTTATCTGTGTCTGATATTGTGTCTTTTAGCAAGTGAATCATGAGGATGAAACCAATTCTATACTTGGAATGGGTAAAATAGTCATGTTCTCAACCACATTGACCTAGAAATGTTTTTCATTTCTAATTTAATAGAATCTATATAGATATAGGGATTTAAATGATTCTATGGGATATGTGTCATGATCAATCACACCTATGAACTTATTTTTGGGGTATGTGAGGCATTTATGATATGAGTAGGGATTTATTTTATGTAGATAAAGACAAGACTTACCCATCAAAAATTGTAAATTGTATCATGTGATATAATGATAAATTTAGAACATGATTCCAAACCGTTGAATGGTGTCTTTAAATGGATCCTTTTAGATGAAACATGTTCATTCATTCTATAACCCTCAATGTTTAGGCTAGAGTGAGTCATGTATACTTAACCAAGATTAAAAATTCAGATATTACATGTTGTTAAGGGATTAATCTTGTAAATTTTTTCCACTAGGAAGTGAAAATTTTACATTCCACTAAATGTAGCTAATATGAAAAATAGGAAAATGCACCTTTAAACGAGTGATCAATTATCCTCTACAAATAATGATATTATGGATTTATATTACTCATTATCAACCTACATGTCATTGATGTAATCATGATCCTCTTCCTCTATTTTAAACTGAATGGGGATTTTTAGGTTCTTTATAAGAGTCTCATGCATCTCTTCTATTAGGAGGAGTGCATTGTGGACTTAGATCCTTGTATGTATGATGAGGAGGAGATATAAAAAATCATATTTCTACAGAAAAACTCTTGTTTATTCTTGAGGGTATTTCAAATTTTAAGAAGGCGTGACCAGAGATGCTGGTTGAACCATTGGATTATGGATAGAGATTGAAATTATCTTCTACTCATCAATTAACTCACCTACAACCAAAATAATTATTTTTTTGTCTAGATGAGGACTGTGTTAGATGTACATGACCAATTATGGTGAAGATTCATATGTTACACCCATTTTATTAGCATTGTTAGTTTTTGTCATGCATCAGATGCAGTGGGATGTGAGGATTGTGCCTACAAAGATTTTAGGAACACTTATTTCCTGGTCTTATAGACATTCACTTCTAGGAATGATAAACTGATATAATCATTTTAGATGACTATATTTCATCAAATTCCACTTCCATGACATTTATGAGAGGATCTTGATGGGATATCTTGATATTCCTCATCATCAGGGACTACAAAAAGATCTACCAACTCAATAGTTTTCATGGATGCATACTCATTATCATCATTAGAGTGTTATTACAATACTGGGATCAACATGATAGTGATTCCCTATCATTTATGTTATGAATTCACTCAATGTATGGTATGGCTTCAGAACTGGAAAGTGACTCTTCTTTCACTTGAATGGTCAGTCCATTCTATTTTGAGAGGGATAAGGCTCTGAGGTATCTATTGAAGTGTGAATCGAGGAAGTTGTGATGTCATAAAAAGATTTATACAAGACCAAGTGGGTATAGATGACACCATGGGAATGAGAGACTAATTTTCGATCCAATTAGTTTTCCTAATTTTTGTCCCACAGTTGGAAACTGGTCACCATTCACCAGATCCCTCACTTTCCCTAATGATCATCAAGGATACATGTTCCACCAATACTGGGACATTTCTTAATTTTACCAAATAGATATCCTCTAGGTTATAGAGACAATCCTTGAACACATATCATTTTTTGACGATATGTTCAAGGATCATGTGGTAAGCTAAATGGTTAGGATGATTAGTATTCTCGTAATCATGGGGATTACTGCACTCTAAAATCATTAGAACACCATTCTTAGGGAACTAAGAAAGTAACTAGGAATTCATGCATCATTAATGTAAAAGGTGTGTTTCCTCCTTTCCTTGTAATGTAATTTTATATCATAATAATTTTGAGGGTCTGTATCTTGATGGGGAATGTATCTGCTTTATCTCATATATGTTTATTAAATCCAATGTAGTTCCTAATGATTCTATTATAGTAATGTTTGGACCTTATGACATTGCTGCACTTGGTGAGGCTACGCTTAGTGATTCTTTTCTGGAAAAGTATCCCATATATCTTGCTTATTAGGGGTTGCCACATGTATCAAGACATAAATATCTTCCATAAAATATCATTATTTGGGTGATGGAGGAGGAAATTTATTTTCTGTCTTGGATTGCTACATGGTTTACTCCATGTGTTAGGCCTTGAAATTAATCTCTCAGAACCTAGCTATGAAATTATGAGTGATGAGGGTAGATACTAACTCTGTGTTTTCATTCATGAAAAAAAAAATAAACAAATATTCCTAATTCAATGTCATATCAATTGAATATGATAGTACATTACATTGAGAGAAGAAGTTAGTGATACATTCATCATGAATTATCTTGCACATGATGAGGATTGAATTTATCGTCTTGTATGGGGTGGAGTTGAACAGGTTGACAAACTGGTTATAGAGGTCTAAACAAATAATATAGCCTATGGGTAACTAATTTTACAATATGAACACATTCCCTTCCATTGTATTAATGATACATCAGATATTGATGTCATCTAGGTGATATGTAGTTCCCAACATGGTGCAGAATCTTGAGATTAATTGGAAAAATGATGTAGTGGGTCTACCATCTAGTTGAATGGGGAAAATACAAGTTTCACAAAATTTGGGGGTTCTCATATTCCATCTTCCGATGATATATATGGATTTTTGTCTTGTGGGATCCCCACCTATAATGTCTTCCAGGCTTCGAGGTGATAATTGAGAGAAGATATAAAACTATCTTGATGGGGATCTCTTTCATGATGAGGATTCCAAAAAAATAATTAATTTACCAGATCATAGACTAATTGGTATGTATTAATAGATCATGGGTTGGATCAATCTATGTCTTGTGGGTGGTAATTATGCTCCTCAGAATTATTTAGTGATTAATATTTTGGTAAATTGGAATAAAATAAAGCTTCTACACTATTAGGATGAACTTGTTTACTGGGCTACACTGGGAAAACCCAGATGAGGAGTACATTTTGTTACCTATATAGAGGATAAATGGGATCCCGTCAGGTGTACCATAATTTAGTCGACACTCAAAAATATTCTAATTTATTAACCTATTGAGATATTCAACCTTCTAGAGTAAGATTGAAATCATGTGATTGAACAGTATCTTTTGCACAATATCACACGGATTGAATTACCCAATAGGCCCATTACCCTTGTTGACATTTTGATAAGTGGGAAATGGATGTTGATGAATCTTTTTATCTGAGAGTCTTTCATTTTTAAAATGTTCAGACATATGTATAAGGGTCTATTTGTTACTAAACTACCCATGTGGGTGGGTATTCCTTGTGTGACCCTCTGACAAAGACCATGTTTTTGTGTAGCTCAAAAATGATGATGTTCCTCATAACTATAACTAGTGTAAAATCATCAATATCAATATATAGTTCAAGATGATGTATGATAGGTATGAAATTATGTACAATGTACAATCACCAGCCATTGTTCTATACATTTGGGGAAGACATTTCTAGGATTCAATAGAGAAAAATGAGGCTCTTGACAAATCTCTATTTGGGGGTCTGATGGTACCTGAGAAATGAATGCTACTGTATACTGTTAGTCTCTCCTTCTCAACCATTCAAAAATATAGATTATGTTCACTGATGTGCTCTCAGAATTCCAAGTAGACCAGTTGACAATCACATGGTAGTGAACCATCACCCAGAAAGTATGGTAGTATAACATAACCAAGACATCAATGAGGAATTCTAGGAAAACAAATATATAGGTTTTATTCTTCCAAAATCCCATTGAAAAATAATCATTATCTAAAGCATCCCATATTATTTCATACTATAAAGTTGGGCCTTGATCTTGGGTAGAAAAAGTATAATTTGGATGTTGTTAAAAGAATTTTGGTGAAGGGTATTTTGATTAGTGAATTGGTTTCTTGGCTAGTGGATAATTTTTTGTATTGTTCTAATGGTATCTACTTGTTCTGTTGGGTATTTAGGAAGATACAAATTAAATAATTACACCCTTTTAGGATTGGGGAATCACTATGGCCTCATGTGTGAGGGTAGCGATGATCGTCAGTTGATCAACTGGATACTCGTTATCTATTCCATTCTATACCAAATATCAATGATATTGGATCGTTGTGGAGAGGTAAATTGTCAATGAGAGGAGGAATTGATCTATAATCCCCTATATGGGATCCAAATCATTATAAACCTGAATGTACAAATAGAAGGATTTCAGGATTCTATAGAGCTCCCCTTTTGAGATGAAACAATTCACCTATAAGGCTCTACCCAAATAATATAATGCTTATTACTAAGTTTACGGTTCCATCATTGATTAAGATTCTACCATAGAAAATGATATGTGAGTGCGATTGGTGATGACATGGAACATCATAGGATTTTTCTCTCATAGCAGAGGTTTTTCCTTCATCCCAAGATGGTTATTCATAGGATGGATGTTGTTCGTAATGGTTAGGGCCTCCATACTAGTCAGTGATATCATATAGAGGACCTATATTTTTATTTTTGGGGATACAATGAGGTCCTAAGTATAATTTTTTGTAATAGGGTGGGACTCCACTTTTATTGATGTGGTAGTAAGGATGACCTCTAGATTATTTGTTGGTGAATCATGGTAGGACCTTCTATTTGTTTGGTTGGAATACAAGGAGAACATACATGATGAATAACACTAATGGCATAGGGACGAACAAAGTAATGTAATTTTGATGTGGTAAGAGGACCTTCACACAGATCAAAATGGACATGTGGATGACCTCCATATTGAGGTTCTAGAATATAGAGAATAACATTTTACTTATTGTTGAATGTGTGAGGACCTCCTATTGGAGTGGTGGCGGCAAGGAGAGGACCTCCATGAAGGATCCTGAAGGATTAGGGAAGACTTATAGTATTTTTTTGTGATAAAATTTGTAGTAATTCCTTATTGGTTGATTATGATAACACAGAGTGACTCTCCATACTAATTGGTGATGACTTTTGGGGTAATATTCATTGATTGGTGGGAATATATGGAGGAAATTCATATAGAGTAATGATGAAGTGATTAGGACCTATTCAATTTTTAGTGATGGATTGGGGAGGAATTTTATATGGAAGGTGGAAAATGGGGAGGACCTCTATATATATTTTCTAGGATGCAATAAAAAGGACCTCAGTGTTGGTTATTGAAGTGGGGATGACCTCTACATGAAAAGGGAATGGAATGAGGATGATCATTTAAGTAAATGTGAGGGTAGGGATAACCTCCATGTGGGATGGTGATGGAGTAGGGAGGACTTCCACCCAAAAATTCATCATAATGGATGGATTTTAATAATTTTTTTGTGGTTATGATGATTAATAGATTCAACCCAGTCTGCATGCAAGGAATCTATGTTCTCGATCCCAACTAGGAATATTCATGTCCCGTATTTTATTTTGTTGTTAATTATAGGAATGCACCGGTGGAGGAAGTGTCCAATGGAGATGTAGAAGGTGATATCCTTTTATTATTGTTCTCCTTAGATTGTGTATGAAGTTGATGTTGGGTTGTATGAATTGGATCTGGTGGAGCAGATGTATCATCCATCCATTCTTTGGATTTAAGGACGAATCATTTTTGGCACTAATGTGGCATGTTGGGAGTACTCCTTGGTGGGTCTTGAGTGGTAGTTGCAACTACTGTCACCCAGGAATACCCCACCACCTTAGTGTAGTGGAATTCTTCATTAGATAAATCCATGGAGGGGATCCTAAAGAGGGTCATTGTTGGGACATGGAGTGGTTTCTCTCTATACGACACTTTGGGTACATCAATGTATGTGAGTCAATGAAGACACGAGGTCCTAGAGGGTCATATCCATAGTCAGAATAAACCCCTCTTGAACATAGTGACATATTTGTGTAACCATCACCCTCCATTAAATGATATCTGAGGGTGAGATGGTGTATGGGAACATAATAGGTGTGGTCATAGTAGATATCCTGGAAATGGTGGTGTCATGTGGGATTTAGGCATTGACATTTCATTTTCCCCTGCATATGTGGGAATTGGATTGATAGTTTCCTAAATATTGGGTTCTATTATGTAGGTGGATTCAAATGAAAAAAAGGATATAAAGAATGAAATATGAAATTCACCAGTGTCACCCAATCATCTATGGTTGGATAGAAATATTCTCACTTACAATATCATATATCATATTACGAAATGTTTAACGTCCACTATTTCTAGTGATTTCAATTACAAACTCAATATTTTCATAGTGGGTCCATGCATTGTATATCAATATCAAATTACATTATAATATGATGATGACACAAATTATACTATTTTTATTATTGAGGTGATTTTATTCATTTACGGTTCAACATTTCCTATGGTGAATCCCAATGCCACAAAATTATGACATAGATCCATGGAATGATGACCAACATGACTAATCCATATGGTTTAAGAAGAAAATTTTCATATCAGTTTCACTAATTTTTTCTAATTCATTATTGAGGGTTTACCTCATTGTGGGTTAATGTTAGATATTGTGTTTTGTAGCCTTGCATTTCCTCTTTCTAATAGCATGTGGAATTCATCTATTTCAACGGTGATGTTAGCTCACTGATCAAAATGAGATGATGTGATGTTTTCCCCCTTTCAAGGATTCCTCCTTGAAACATTTTACCTAGTCTGGGTCTTCCTTATAGATTAATATCATGTTCATGGAACTCATTCATGATGCAATATCTTTTTATACATGCTTGATTAAATTTCTTCTATCTAGACATTATAGTTTTCATGAATAGGAAACAAACCTTCAGTTATGAGATTAGTAACACTTTTAATAATTAGAATATCAGTATGGTTAGAAAATTGGTCACATTTATTCTTTGACATTGGTGGGAATATCATTGAGGAATATTGGGAATAGAGCTAAAGGAATCCTATGTTTATCACAATATTTTTAAAACCAAAGGCATATAAATTCCATTAAATTAACCTCAGGAATCCCATGTTTAGCATGAGTTAGATGGTTCCATACATTCATTTGTTTGGTGAATTTCACCTCAGGAATATCATGTTTAGCATGAGTTAGTTTATTCTATTGGTCAATATCTTATTAGTTTTTCACCTCAGGTATCCCATGATACGAATATGGTATGTATTTCGGGTTTCTAGTTTAACATCTTGTGGGGAGGGATTAGAATTCCCCCTAGATATGTATTGAGGCGTGAGTTTAACAACTTGATGAGTGGACGATGATTGGTAAAAATTCCCCATGGATGTAGACCAAGGAGGTGAGGGCATAAGAGGGAAAATAACACAACTGTATCAATACGAGCACCGCAGGGATATATATATAGGTGGTATATCTTATATAGGGATGATGTTACAACATGATGTTTGGTGAGAATATCTATAAGGGAAAACCCTAGATAGATAGAAAATAACATCCATGGAGGAAGATCTAGTAGGTGTGTCTATTAATTGGAATATTTCACACATGAATGATCGGGAGAACACCCAATAGAGTTGAACCATGGATGGATGAATCAAAATTACCAGTCAGGCTGATCAAGGATTTGTTTCCAATAATGTGAATATATCACACTGTTAAGGATTATTGAAACACCATTGAGGTTGATAATGGATGGATATCCCTAGGATGTAGCACATGGGTTTACTATTGGTTTTGATTAAACCATAGAGTGGATTCATTAAAAAAGTTTCAAAAATAAATGGATCAAAAAACATGCAGTTTGATGTCGAATTTTATATTCATGTGATATTACATATCGATATAGTTTAATGTAATGTACCAAGTATTCTCTCTTATGAATTAGTTCACTGATGAGATATGGTATAAGGCTTACACATTGATTATTCCATTCTGAAGATGATTTATCTCAGTTATTTTCTATGGGGATTACACATTGAGCATTCTGAGGGACTCCTATAAGTAGTGATGATGTGAATGGGGAATATGTTTGAAATAAGCCTAAAAATTCAATGAGGAGATGTGGTCTCTAGGTGGGTGAATGATCATACTGAGGATGTTGAATGAGGAACCTAATGGTAGATGTGGATGTTGGTTTTATACAATAAGGAGGAATCCCATGTATGTCTTATAGTTGGGAATAAAATCCCATAGAGTTTTATGTGTTCAGTCTTATAACTAATATTGATTTCTATTTGAGGGAACATGATAGGGATTACACCTATGACAATTCTCTAGGATCATGTGGTTGTTTTGTTGGTTGGGGAATGTATGTAGATGAATACCAGATAGTTGAGGTAATATTTATTTTGGCATACATTCAAGAGTATTCCTTTTAAAGTGTATGGGGGTGGATTTCATTGTCACTGATAACCTCTATGCCCATGTGAGTCCTTATCGGTGTGGGATAAAATAGGATGTAATAGACCTGATTCACAAGTCATATATGAAGTGCCACCAATATATGATGTGGGGATTATTAATTTAGGATACCCTATGGGGATTCCATTCTAGGTATTGAGTATATTATTACATTTGAGTAGGATATGAATCTCTGTGAGTGTAAGTGGGGTGGAGGCAACCCTATGCCACTCGTACATGGAGCATTATGTGATTATTTCATTGGTTATTTCAATAGTTTAAAATCATCTATTGAGGATGTTTTTACTAGTTAGTTTTACATCATACAACTTAGAAATGGCGGATTCACTTCTTTCCCATTTGTCTTACATAACAACAACTCGTGCACCCAAGTTGGGGAACGACATTAGCTATGCTAGGATACGATGATAAGGAGGAGTGTTGAATAATTGGTTCCATGTTAATGTGGCAATTTAGAGAAGTTATAGGTGTTAGAATACCCATTTTGTGAAGTAGGAGGTAAGGTAACAAATTCACAGGAAGAAAAAATTGAGGGACTATAAAATTTTTGTGCTCAAGTTTGGAGGGGTTATCGAATGAGGAACGTGGAAGGTATGGGAGTTCAATGCAAACGGGTCTTGAGAAATGTGTTCTAACACAACTTTTTTCCATTTTTTATAAATTAAGGGTCACATTCAATATTCGATTTATGTGTTCATAGTCAGGGTTGCAAGCATGAGTTTCCTTACATGCAACTAAATTTGGAAAAAATGTTAGGGAAAAGATTACATAAATTTAGGCCCAGTCTATAGTGATCACACATTGAACATATCGCACATTATTTACTTCATTGAGGGTTATATTATACCTTTATATATTGGTATATCGGGCTTATATTCTGAAAAGTGGTTGTTCATCTTATGAAGAATCACCATGAAGAAGGGGGAGATCACCTTTTATTTATATGTGAAATATTCAGTGATGGGACCACATGATTTCATATATGAAATATGTATTCTACATATCTTTATCCGTTGTTACAACACCCATCCAAAAAAGGTTATATTTCTAAGATGTATTGTGCATGTAAAAGGATTGTGGATGTTTTTGGTTTCTTTCATACAACAATATTGTCTTTCACATGGATTCCTTAACGATTCGATAGACCATTAGGGAAGGAAGGATAATAGTAATATTATTTGTGATCTAAGGATTTTTCAAATAGATTTTTATGTTTCATGTATAGGATGAAACATGAAGGCTCCACCCTTGGTGCCCTGAAATACTTCGTTGAGTAAGTTAATGGATTTGGTTTACCCTATGTTGTCCACGTGCACCATAAGGTGGAATTAGATGCTAAAAAATTTCCATTGGAATAATTACTAAATATATTTGTTGTGATAGGAGTATCATTATACATGGATTCTTATATATGATATCAACTGTTTTATGGAAAAAAATAATTCATGTCATTATTTTATCTTGTAGAAAAAAATAACCCTGATAATTAAAAAATATTGATTATAGAATGATGATATTTAGCTTTATCAATATTATCTTCTAACAAGGGGTTAATCATACTTATAATTTATATAATTGATTAATAATGGATATTTTAAAAGATTCATAAATTAAGTAGGTGTGTTATAATAGTTCATGTAAGTAGATTGTGTTCATTTTATAGAGAAATATGTGAATAAAATATTTTTATTCAAGAAATAAAGTGTAGTGTTGGAAGAGGAAGAAGTATCCATATAGTGATAAAAAATAGTTCCTTCAAAAAAGTTATAATATAAATTATCCTTCACATGTATTAAACATTCCAGAACACACTATAAACAATTTTGAGAGCTTATAGTATAATTTTTTAGCTAGAACATCAATTTGTATGTTCTATATGGATGTTTCATAGTATAAATAAACAAATTAATATCATTATGACCTCATTTGATTTAGCGTCTTAATAGATAACTCATGTCAATTATAGATTTTATATTTATTGTGATAATTTAATTTTTTTTTAATCAGATTAATATGATCTGATGATAGGTGATTTTTTTGTTCAATGATTGAAAAAAATAATTAATCAACACCATATTTAGCTCCCTATTTAGATTCCTTATCAAACAAATCACAACATGTTAGTCTTAAATATATGGTATTTTGTATTTACTCATTTTATGTTATTCATGTTCCTCCCTTCAATATATATTTTAGTTTAGTGGTATCTCTTTCAATAGTTGTGATTCTATATTTTGGTATTTTTCTCATGTCTGGTTTTTATTTATGAGGATATAAAATTTTTCAGTGCAATTTATTTTATAGCCTTAATCATTTTAGGTTAATGATTTTTTTTGATATTTAGGTAGTTCAAGAATTTAGTAGATAACCAGATGGTTTGTTTTGATACATTAGAAAAATTACAGTGTTTTGATGGAATCTATGTCATGGTTATATTAATATAATTACATTTTTATTTCATTGTTGTTATATATATCATTATACTAATCGGTAATGGTTCTTGAGAATGTGTATGCATGATTCTATCATAGTGTCTATAATATTAAGTACCTTATTGTTTTTATTAATTAAATGTTTTTTTAAAAGTAAATCTCATATAATATATTGGTTTTGATTTTTGGGGGTGTATCTTCTTGGAACTAGAGAATCTAAAATGTGTTACATCATCATATTTAGATAATTACATGGATTGAGGAGTTGAAATTTGGGTTTTGCCATATGTTTTGAACAATATTCTATAAATCCATATTAAATTTTATTTGAAATATTTTGGTATAGAAAATTTATTATTTTTTAACAAAAAGTATCACTGTATTTATTGGATTTTCAGGTTCATGAAACCATTGTTTTCAAATTTTGTTGACTGATAAATGACATGGCATAGAGAACCATGAAATTTCATGATATAATGTAATTATTAATAAAAAATTAGTTTCCAAATTATTTTAATTTTATTTAAACATTTTTATATAGTCACTCCTTTTTCAGGATTCTCACTCACAATGGACTTGGATTCCATTATAACTTATTTGTGTCCCAAATATTTATACAATTAACCCATATTGTCTAATTGTTCTGTTTGTTTTTTTCACTCTTTATCCTATGATTTATTCATTATGAGAGATCTCAGAGAGTTGTACTTTCATTACAATAGTAGATTATTAATATTTGGAATGATTATTAGATTGTAATTGGAATATTTTTATGATAACATGTGGGGTGGGGGTTATTAATTATTATTTATACTTTAGTGGAAGGAAGATATTTTAATCTATATTACTTATCTTATTAAGAAAAATTATTTCTATTTTATTTTGTTAGTATGAAATAAGCATTACTTATATTTGATTTAATTTTTTTTATATATTTATATATTATATTAGATTATTTCATCCTAGATGGGTAGTGAGGAAGTAGTGGTTTTTAGAAATTCTATACATTATTTTGATAGCCAAGGAAATAAATTTTTTCTATAATTGATGAAATATTGTTGTTCTAGTGCATTTCTATTGAGAGGGAAATTTAATGATTTTTGTGTACTTGGATTAACATTGTAGAGGAGTGATGATATATATTCACTATATATAGAAGTAATTAAATGAATAAATATAAAATTTTGAATAGTGATAATATATGTTTTTATAATATAATTATTATATAAACTAAAATAATTGAATAATGGTTTATATATTATAATAGGTTTTTATAAAATAAAAAAACATGATGAATTAACGGTAATAATAAATTTTTATATTACTTGAAAATGAAATATATAGATATGGTAAAAACACATGTAACCAAAAGAAAAAAAAATTATTTTGATATAATTTTTTCTATGATAATGTTACACATGTTTTCTATAATTTTTGTTTGTAGGGATTGTAGAGTTGGTATTGTTTGACAATTATTTTGGTTTAGAAGTGATATGTTAAGATATGAAACATTGGATTGGATTCCTACTTAATTATGTAATAATACCTGATTTATTATTTCTTACAGACCACCACAACATTCAAATACCCTATCAAACAGAAATATGTAGTTTTGGGAACCTAGTAAACAACCAATATACAGGTTATATTGGAGATAGTTATAAGACACCTCATCTCCTACAATCCTTTAATAATAATTATACCTTGAAAGTATTTATAGAATTATTTTGGATTTATTATTTTCTGTGGGTATGGTTTGTGGGTATGGTATTATGTCTCTATATATGAATATGGTTAGTGGAATAGGTATGATGTAGTGATTTTTGGATATTGTAAGGGATGTGATCCCAATAATGTATGTCATAGCTGTATGAGAATTGACTTAACCCAAAAAAAATAACACATTACCTAACACAATATATTGATATTTACACCAATATACCACAACCAATATGTACGGGGTTGGTGAATAGTATTTAGTAGGTATAACACTCAAATTTGAGGACATAACCTTAATTTCATTTAAGGAATCCACACTTCTAGAATAACCAAAATAACTCAGAATAATAATATAACTCTTTATAAAAGAGTTAAATTAATGGAAAAAATATAAATATCAAAAATAATGAAAATTAATAAAAGAATAATATATAAGGAAAATAAAAAAAAAATTAAAACTGAATTACAAAAAAACTACAGCGAGGACTGTCCATGCCCATGATACATAAATTTGGTCCCATTCATCTAAATAAACCATGCACCACTAAACCCTTCGGACACAATGACTAACTCCATTTCCACTAAATAACTTTTATTATTCATATTATAAGGAACATACACCAAATATATCATTTATTGGCAGTTTATGTATGAAAAAACAGGGATACCAAGAAAAACACAATGTAATATAAACCCAAAAATCCACTCAAAACACAATTTTGAGGGAAAAATTATTAATACACATAATATATTCAATGATTTAAAAATGGAGAGAATTGAATGTTTCATGATCCTTTTATAGAAACATGAGTGAAATCCATATTAAATATTTTGAATTTTTTTCATATAATAAAATTATATGCTTTAATCCCATCAAAATAAAATTTTGTGGACCCACAAAATGTTGATGGGTGAATATCAAGTCAAGGGATTAAATACATTCATTAGACGATCATTCTGTAGATGAAATCATAAATGGTGGAGTACCAACTCCATAGATAGTGGGTTAATCCCTTGGTGTGTTTAGATTAATACAAAACATTTCTATATAACAGAGTCCATGGACTGTGAACATTTAAAATGAACCATTCATGGTAGTGATATAAATGATCAAAAAAAGAAGATAAAACTTAATTATTCACTAAACTATAAGAAATAGAATATTGGATAACAAAACCACATAGAAAAACTCAATAATTGATTATAAGTACATCCTAACATTTTATAAAGAAGAAAATCATGATGGTCCACTACAATTATAAAACTATAGTTTGAGCATGGTAATATAGATCATAGGTGTGTTTGGGGGAAGAATATATTGTGTTCCATAAGATTAATTCTATATATCCCCTTATAGTATCAAATTCATATACTGTTACCCCACATAAAATATAGGAATCCAAATATATTGTGTGTTTATTATCATATGATGTGTTTGGGTATGAGGGAATTTCCTTTCATGTACTAGATCAACTTCGTTCAAGTAAATACAAGGAACAGAACATGTGTTACTACCCAACATGGAATATTAAACCAATTTTCATTATTGGTGTGTATTCCCACTGTATTACCTTTAATAAGAGAGAGTTACATGGTATTTAATTCAATATCATTTCATGTGATATTAATCTCATTAAAAATCAATTCCATTTCAGAACAAAATGGTACAATTGTTTTCTTTAGAAATACATGTTGTAAAATCAAAAAATAAAATCAAAACCCACATTCTTTAGGTTCTTCTTTCCACTGTTTTAATGAACTGAGATCATTGTTATTATTTCCCAATGAAATTATTTTTTTAGTATCTTATGTAATATGAAATAATGGATGAAACTAAAAAGCATGAAACTATAATAAATTTATATTATTATATTCAAATATTATACCCATAAAACATACGAGAATATATAGTAGTAGGAACTTGTTGAATTAATTTATTTATAATAAAATTATAATAAAAATATTACTAAAGTTATTTAATTTTTTCATTTAGACTATCTATATTATATTAATATATATATATTTTTTTCAATTATCAATTATAGGTGAATAGAAAAAATAAATATTTTTCAATAAATATAAACAATATCAATACAATAATGAATTAAATATTTAATAAATTGTTTTATATAAAAAATATATATTTAATAATTACTATAATAAATTTAAAAATACTATATTGAATTTATATAATCAATATCAAACATTTAATAAAATAAAGTTATATTTGACACTAATAACATATTTTAAACTATTATATTAATATTTTGACTTTATTACATTGAGAAATAAAAAATAAAATCTATAATTTTCTATTTTATTTCAATATTACACAATTAGTTATAAATAAAATTACATTTTTTGAATAAAGAAAACATTTGTAATATTATTGACAATTTCCCTGAAAATAGTAAAATAATACTTTTAATAAATTGTTTTACAAATATCATGTAATTTTCATTTAATAAATAAAATTTACTTAATTAAAATTTTAAATGTAAAATAAATTTTAGCAATATGTTAAATTATAATTACTAAAATTTGATTATAAATAAATATTCTTTATGATTAGTGAACACTTAACAGATAAACCACATTTCTCAACAAAGGAATTTATATATTTATAATATATTAATTTTAAAATTTATATTATCATATTAATAATATCTTTTGATAATATTTTGCTTAAATTTTTGTTCAAAAATAATAATTTTTTAATTGGGTTTTCCATATGATTTTAATTAATATTAATTTTACATAGTTAAAAATAAGATATCAAGGTAAAAATAAAAATGATATAATGTCAAACAAATTATAAATTTTTTGATATATGAGTAATTCGTGCCTAAAATGTCATGTATGGGGATTTATACACCTAATAGAACCCCTAAAATTATTTTTAATTTCTGAAGACATTTAACACGTACTAGTTTAATGATATAATGAAAATGTAAATTGTATTTGGAAAAGTGCTAATTTATTTCACCTATATAACGGGATAACATACAACCCTCCATGGATACACATACCATTAATATTTCCCTTCATAAATAAACTAGAAAACCTCTTTTAGAATCAAGTTTCACATTCTCAATATCATAGTTAGTAGATTCCATCTTGAGGCTTTCATTTCAATGGAGATATCAAAGATATGATCATATAACCAACATAATAATTAACATATTAATATCCTTTTTCATGTTAATCATTATATTGTGAATATAGTATATCAATAAAATAATGTGACATCATTGTCATTATTATACATATATGTTATCACATAATTAATACAATCATTATTTATTCGACTCCATAACATTTTAATTATGTGTTGTTAGTGTGTTGTGTAAAATACGAACATGAAAATGAGACCACATTCATTTTCTAAATCTCCATTCAAGGTCAGTTAAAAGGATATAAACGATTCATAAATATATTTTCAATGAAATAGATATTATTTAAAAATGTTAAAATTATCATCTACCTTCATTTGAATCTTTCATTTTGAAATGGATAAATGTAATTATGTGTTTGTGGGAACATCCACCTTCATGAGAAATGAGTTTCATTTTTAATCACCACCCATATTATATGGATTTAAAAATAAATTTAACATATATAAATTATTTCAATAACACTCTTAATATTCTATATATTATGAAACTATTTTATAACACTTTCATCTTGGTCAATATACATAATAAATTTTCAAATAATAGTTCCAACAACCACATGTACCTAATATTAAAATGAAAAAAATATTATAAATAAATATAAAATGATATTTAATTGACATTTTTATATGAAATATGGATGAATATTTTTTTACTTCATTATTTAATAAACCAAATTTTAATATTTATGAACATAATTATTAGTGAAGAATAATTTTTGACATGAAGGGAATGGATCTTCTTATACATCCATCATTAATTGATAGATGCAGATTAATTTTTTCTACATTTTATAAAATAATATTCTTTGAAAATTATAATATTATTTTAAAAAATTGACATATATATATAAAAAGTGTTAAAAATACTTTCTATTTATATTATTATGCATGTTTTTATTTCAATTCATAATTTCCAAATTTTAGTATAACATTTTTTAGAGAACATTTCTATATAGTTTCTTCACATAAAAAAGTACCCAATAAAATGTTTCTAAACAAATTAATATGTAATTAAAAACAAAATATGTTTATTTATTACTATAATGTATAATTTTTTATGGATTATAGTAATATCTTTCATTATTTTCAATTATTATTACTCATTTTAGGAAGAATCACCCATGTTTTTCATTTTTATACAATCAAAACTCTAATAATTATCATTAATTATCAATAGAGTATATCCATATATGAGACATGTTTGAAATTTTCAATTGTTTATTTACAAATAAAATTATATAAACATCATATTTTGTGTCCTTAATATTTATATTTTGGTTATTACATGAATCAGAATTATTAAATGAGTGAAATTATCGTGGGTATGATTATGTTTATTGTTTATGTATAACTTCATTTAATCATGTCTCCCTTATATCTATGATTTATTATCTTTAATAATTTGTTAAGGAATTAAATATATATCCAATTTAGTAGGAATTGATTTATATTTCATGGGATGGAACATTTGGGATTTGGGAGTGAACCTAGTTAACTATGGTTCATTTCCATCAACGTATCATCCACATGTGGTTATCCTTAGCCAATAATGTTATATTAACAGATGTAATGTAATTTTATAGTCCTCAAAAAAATATTTAATGATTTTAAAATACTGATAATCTATATAAGGGATTAAGGATGGATATTAATCTACTATGTAACATTAAACACTTTATGATTATTGGTTTGTTTGAGACCCATTAAATATATGTATGATGTCATATCATATATTTATTCACATATTAAATGATCCCTTTGTCCTATGATATCAATTCCTTACGTTATGTTTCAATTTATGTATTCATTATCAATATGTTATCCTACTATACTTCTTGACATTATAGTTATGATTTATTACTATGTTTATTCCCATATGGATTTCAAGAGAACACATTCCTTTATATTTTTTCCACTGGTATCATATAATGTTTTAACAGAACAATTGTTTTTTGTTGAAATACAATGAGTTTTAAATAATTACCATATATTTATATCTAACATGTTGTATTGATGTCTTTAATGATCATATGATAATATAAATATAATTCCATGTAATGAAATTTTTTAAAAAGTCTGTTATGAAAGATAAAATAATATTTTATGGCTTGGGATTCTACAGTTTATAACAAATCATGTTCCTGTTATTTTTGGATACTAGGATCATATTACATTACTGAAAAAACTAAAGAGAAGTATAAGGAATATGAATAAGTAGAGGATAGACTCATATATATTTTCTGAAGTAGAGATTATGTAGGTTTCCATGTAATTACTTTATTGTCTTGATTCTAGAATATAAATAATATTGTGATAAAAATTCAATTATATATAATAAACATAAAAAATTATTTATTTGGTATTAAATATAATTTAAAAATATTTGATTAGTTGTCCTATAAATAGAGACATTTCATTATACTGTATAAGGATATGAATTAATTAATCTGTATCAATTTTGTAATAAATTATTAAGTATTTAATCATTTTTATGGAAAATAATTAGGTTAGAAAACCTTATTGGGAAATTACTATGGATAAAACCTATTGAAACATATATATTCATATTTATGATTTCTACATCATGTATGACTTACGTATTCTGTCTATATATTATATATTTTATATACGTTTTAATCAATTTAATCCCAAATTTATATTTCCTATAATTAATAAAATAATTTAAAATATGAGGATTCATGTTACTGTAATTTTCAAAGGTTAATGTTATGAATTACATCCTAAAATACAAAATTTTATGGTAATAGGATAAAAAATACTCATCGATGTTAAATCCCAACTGACCCATGTTTTGAGAAATATGTTAACTCATGTGGAATATCCTTTGGGAGAAAATGATCTAATTGAGTTATTTATACATCAGATACCTTTACCATTTAGTTTTTTATGATCCCATTATTGAAAAATTATGGACTAACACCATTGAGTTGAGTGGATATTACATATCATCTGAGGATCAGATCTAGAGAATGCAGTTAATTTTTTTACTATAGTCTGGGAGATGATGACTAAGTCTGGTCATTAACCATTAATACAATTACCATGGATGATATAAAACCTCCAGAGTGGATTTAATTCCATATTTTATTTATTAATAAATATATCCCTCATGCACTCCACATTAAAATGGATAGGGAATTAAATTTATTCAATATAATTGATAATGAATCAATTTGATCTTATGATGTGAACTTCACACAGCTCTCTTGATATGTCTTTTTATTTTTCATTAGTAATGAAATTAAGATAAAAAATATATTTAGTTAGATAGAAGATATTCAACAACTATCATTGGAAATTTAAGCGTTTGTGGGATATTAATAGGTTTGGTTATATCCCTGAAATTATATACAAAAATGTGTAATTCCCAGTTTACATGTGGGGAATGAGTTATGAAGTAGATAATTAAGGTTTACAATGAGGTATCACCAGATGAAATTCATGGTAGCCAGAAAATCCATCACCCCACATATGAAAACTATTAAATGAAAAATCCTAAATACAATCACCTAGATTTGTGGAAATGATCCATATGTGGAAATGATGGTAAATTAATCTAATACATATTAATGTGAGAAGAAGAATCTCCCTAATGTTAAAAAAATAAAAACATGAGATCAATCCATAGTCTATTTTCTAATGTTTCAGTATTATCTTCATTGGAAACAATGTGAGATAATAAACTAAGCTAATGGTTTTCCACAATGACCAATGACATTGACCTTCAAGACAAATAGTGTATGTGGGAGATTTTTTGATTACTACTAAAGAGGTGTATAGAGATAATGATTTGGTGACATTTATTATAGTTATTCATTTAACAGTAGTGAAAACACTACTTCACTATATTTTGATTAACCATTTCCTAGTATTAATTCTTAATAAAACAATTAGAATACAACTATGTGACATAGAGGATAAATTATTACTGAAAATTGATATGTTTGATATTGTAATATCTCATGTACATAACACTTCCACATCTGATATCTATAGTATGTATCGTCATTAAAAATAATTCATAATCCCATTAGGGTAATTTAATGCTATACAAGAAATGAACTATTTTATTCAATAAATATATAAAATTATCATCGTCGATATGAAAATCAGATTTTTTTTATCTGTAATTACCATCCACATAAATATAAGTGTGTGGATGAGAATGAATATCATTATCATCCATCATTTGATTAATGAATATTATTTCCTTATGATTAATAATATCCTACACAATAGATTGAATCAAAGGATAAAGCAACCAATGAAGACATTTTTATTGTAATAAACTCTACTGATGTATTCCAAGACCAATTTCCATGTATTTCAGATGACTGAGAGTTTGTGTAATCACTATAATAGATACCTAGTTCTCTATTGATATCCCAGACATATTATATAGTGACCTACATTAAACTAGATGATCCTAATAAATAATTACAATATCATCTTGAAATTTGTTTGATGGGCCTAAGAAATTATCTATGGGGGTAAATGTACTCTTTTGCAGGACAATAGATCGGTCATTTCATCTTAGTATCATTGATTGTAAACTGTAAAAGAAACTGATAAATAGAAAATATCCACTACCATGGACTGATAATGTTTTGGACTAGTTACATATATCATAATACTTCTCAAAAGTGTGCCTTTGATTGGGATATAATTAATTAATGGTATTGGAGGAGGATATTCTCAATATTAAATTTACAGTTATAGGAACTATGATTATATAGTCATTCTATTTTGGATAGATATATGATACAACGATCTTCGTAAGCATAATGAATAATATCAATTAATATTTCCTCTAAATTATTTTAGTATTATTTATCAAAGATGTAAATATATATTCAAATGGAAGGATAAAAATAACATGAATTTAAATACATTGATAATTTCCTTATGAAAGAAATTTTTATGTTGATATTGTAGTAAATGTGAGTTTTTGAAGGAGAAATTATTGTTCAAGGGGAAAGTGATCACATATAAGGGCAGATTTGTTGACCCTTTAAAGAAAAAATGATTATGGATTGGTCAAGACCATCATATTTTATGAATATATTAGTATTCATTAGATTATATAAATATTATATAATTTTTTAAAATTTGTTGTGTTCTTAAAACTAACTAATGATGATGAATCAGAAGGTAGTAATGGGGTCCAAATAACTATGTGTTAAGGGATAAGCAAGGTGAATAATAATAGGTTAATTAAGAAACCAATACACACCATACCAACAATTTGAGAACCATTTTTAATGTATAGTGATGTGTCAAAAAAGATCTTTGGTTGTGTAATAATGTATAATGTTAATGTGGTATCAATTTCCATAAGAGAGTAGAATATGAAATAGAAGAAAAACATGACGTATGGTCTATTTTTTGAAATATTAATATTTATATTTAACTTATAGATTAATGAACACTATAGAGATATTATATATATGGTTCATAATAACATTAAATATATATTATAATATAAGGAGATAACCATGATACAATAATGAAGGTAGATCCAGGTAAGGATTATGATTTCTAAATCCACTATAATCTCATTATGGTGAACACTGTTGATGTTTATCTGTGAAAAAATATCGAGAGACACTATCCGTGATGATGATTAATAATTATTCAATCATCTAAGTGATTAATATAATTTACAAGAGAATAATTAATAATGGAACATCATCATACCTTTCCGAAATTATTACTCATCCACTACTACTGGAGAGATTAATAAAGATGAATGGGGAGATGTAAATATACAAAATATGGTTAATGTTGAGTGGAAGTATTAAAACTCTAAATTAAACCATTCTGATAATGGATTTAAAATAATTTGATTATTAATTTTCCTTCCATCAATGTGGGCGATCAATAATGAGATACTGAGTTATTCTAATATATTATAAATCTCCCCCCTAGTAAAATTTTTTTATTAGAGATACATGAGATAAATATTTTAGGGACAATATGGGGTTGTATAATTCTTGACATATGTCAATTTTTGTTGATTCCCAATACATGATTTATTTGATAGAAAAATATCCAATGGGGTGATCCAAAAATCACTCATTCCATTAAGGAAATATAAGTAAATAACATTGTATTTATTCACTGGAAATCCAAATAAATCAAAATAGAACACTCATATATGGGTTTTAGTGTAACATAATTAAAAAAATTCTCACTTTAATTTAATTTATGAGACTTAATAAATTTTCAAAATCAGTGGGTATTGGTCTGTGATGAATCTGACACCAAAGTCGATTATATCTGATTGAGTTTTGAGGTTAACCTAAATGATATAGAAGAGGCTTTCACATTATTTATCATATAGTTTATAATCATCTATTGTAGATTTCCAATATGAATGAATAATACCAACCCAAGAACATATGTCATTATCCATCATAATATACATAATAGGAGGCTAGGAAAATCATTTTCCTCTAATAGATTTATCTTACCACAACAATTTACACTCATTCATCCAAATAATCTTATATGAAGCCCTATATAATAAGATAATTGAACCACTAGTATGATGGGATTTTGTATGTGAATAAATGTTTTCAATACCATAAAAAGTTTAATATATTATGTTAATAATAAAGAGGATTTATTAGTTTATAAAAGCAGTAAGTAGTCGATATATGAGTAATGATAATGAACTTCTACAAGATTAGTAGTTTCTGTCTTGTGGTACAATATAAGTTTATATATCTCTATGGATGAGATTCATGATATTTTCAATGAATGGGAAGAAATTATTGAGCTATATTGTATCGATTATGTTTATTTACAATATCTGAGTTATGTAATATCTACTAGTTCTCAGAGAAAACCAATCTAATGTATATGATATGTTCCACATATCTATATTGCGGATTCACATACAAGATCACCCCATGTACTGAATATTGAGTTAGAATTACTGGATAATGATCCCTATTACGAGGAGAATATTATATAGATATTTTACCAAGAGTAAATGTTTTATGTAAGTGTATAACTCTCCCTTTCAAAGTCATTTATAAAAACAATATTTTTAAAGAGGAAACATGAGAACTTGAAGAAACCATGAAATAAATGTATATACCTTTAGTTTCAAAATAATGTATGAAATATAATTTTATGGTTGAAATTTTAAAAGGGGTATGAACGTAATTTCCTGAGATATTTTTGATTAATTCCCCTTAATAATTTTATTATTATTTTATTATGTTATATTAAATATGTGACTAATCCAAAAAAAATGAATCCATAATAATATTTATTTAATTTAGATATATATTATAACCTTTCTATAAGTGGTAAATGATATTAATATCTAAATTTTGAATCCCTATATTTAATATATATTTAGAATAATGAATTTTAAAAAATTAACAACATTTTTTGTATAAATATTATATAAATAGTTTATTAAGATTAGTTTTCCTAATTTTTTTGTAATCAATTATTTTTGTAAAATTTAAAAATAATGATTTTCTTATTTTTTTAAATAAATAATGAAATAAATCATTAGTAAAAACTACTTCTAAAATATATAATGCATATTTTAAATGTCATATTAAAATTTTAAGAAAACTATATTTAATTTATAGAAAATATCTACAATATTTTAAAAACTAAATTAATAGTTCAAACTAAAATATTGTTTTTACCTAATTAAATTATAAATTAAACGTTATCTATTATGGAATATTAATTTAAAAAAAAATTATTTCAAATTTTAGTTCAGCATTAAAATACGAGTTAAAAAATAATTTTCACTTTTAATCATATATATAATATTTGTAAGATTAATGTCAATTACCATGATACTAATAATACAATTTATAAAATGAATATATAATTAATATCATATAATTTATATCTAATCAGTAAAAATGATAAAATTTATATGTTGTCTTAAATATTTTTGAAATCCAATATATAATTATATTAACTCTCATTCAATTGGTAATCTCTAAAATATAATTATAAATATCATATATTAATAATGATTTATTTTTTCTAAAAAATATTTTATATATATATAATATATTAATATACAAATTTATTTTATCACATTTATAAGTATAATTAGTTTAAATATAGATTAAATTTATTCTCTAAAATAAATTTTTTTTGTTAATAGTGGTTTACATATATTGTTAAATAAAATATAAATTACGTAGTTAAAAACTATTTAGGTAGATAAAAACAAAAAATTATAAAATGAAATAACCTATGTAGAAGGCCTGAATTATTCTCAAAACATGTGCATAATGTACTATTTGATGACTTTTCAACACAATAACGTATAAAAATTTTTAATAGTGAAATTATGGAGTAATATACTAGGTAATCTGGTATGTATATCATATAATTTTTAAAAGTGTTCCAAAAAATACCCATTGTTTACTTATAATTTGGGATCACTTCCACCCCTCTATGGTTATACATTGCATTCAAATTTCAATTATTACATTGATAGAAATACCTATAATGATGTTTTTTCTAATCATTATTCTCGTCTATTATATATGACAACATAATGTCTTCTTTTTGAAGGAGATAACTAAGAGAATAACATGTTTCCAAATTATGAATTACCATCGTTATAAATATTATTCCATTAACCATCATTATCCAAATATATTAAATAAATAAAAATATAAGGAATATTTATCATTATAATTGTCACGACCCGACCCAACGGGGCTCGAGCCGCGACTCCCCAAGCCCGCGTCCAATAGGCCAGGGGCTGGCGACCAACGCCAAGTAGGCTATCTCACACATGGGAGGCATTAGCCTATGGTACCTATACGCACACACCCACAAACACCTCCATGCAACAGTGTAGAGATATTTAAAACTAAAAAGAAAAAACATGCATACACTATCCCACACCAGAGTACAGTAGAAGTACAAAGGGAAAAACAGGGCCCACCAAAAGAAAACTACAAAAGCGCGTCCAACCTGCTCTGAAGAAGGGAAACGCTGCCACAAACTCTCGCCGGAAAGCTCCCTCAGCACAGCTCCAGTAAACACCCTGGTCAACACGCTCACTAAGCTTCGCCTGCTCCGGGTCCTCCTGGGACTCCGTCGAAAGGCCTATGGTCTGCACAAGACAGAAACATGTGCGGGAAAAGTCCATGCAGGGGTAAGTATAAACATACTCAGTAGGCACCAAAAAAACACAAAACCCAAGGGAGTAACTGAAAGGCCACATTCCGCTCAACCCATCAAGAGGGAACCCATACAAGAGAGAAACTCCATCTCATGACCATCCTTAGCTAAACAAAACTAGTCAGCTCAGCTCAGGTGTATGCCCACACATACACCTTGAACAATCTAGATATAATCAGCTCATGCAAAAAAGCCACAAGAGGTACCGACCTCGTCACCAGAAACTGTCCACAACCAGAGGAGTACACCCCATGAACACTGCCATCCCTGATGACACTCATCTGAGAGATACACTCCATCGGGTTTCTCACAAACCTCTCAGACGCTCACCCGAGATCACGCTCGTCTGTTGGCATCACTGAGGAAACATCGCTAAAACAACAGAACCTCCAAGCTCCTAGGATAGGGGATCTCTCCTAGGGTCTGCAAGGGGATACCAAGACCCACTCCTGTATACGTAGCTCACAGATAGGGGATCACTCCCAGGGTCCGCTGGGGGATACCATGAACCGATTTGGCATACGTAGTTCTCATAGATAGGGGATCACACCCAGGATCCGCTGGGGGATACCACAACCCGATCTGGCGCTCGACAAAGGCTCCACACTCAGATAGAGGATCACTGTCCATATAAAGATGGTCATGATGATACCAGAACCCTATCTGGTATAACTAGCGATGTAGGGGATCGAACCGACGATGCCGCAACCCTATTGAAACCATGCGCTGAGTAGGGGATCACGTAACCAAAGATACCACAACCCTACCGACACCAAGAACTGAGTAGGGGATCATATAACCAACGATGTCGCAACCCTACTATAAACGTCATGCTTAGTAGGGGATCGTATACCCGACAATGCCACAACCCTACTGGGCAAGACCCACTGCGTAGGGGATCATATTCCCGATGATGCCACAAACCCTACGAGGTTAACCTACTAGATAGGGGATCGCCGCCCGTGAATAAGCGGTCACAACGATACCAAGAACCCAATCTAGGGTAAAGATGCTAGAGGATCTACTCTGGGCCCACCGGAGGGATTCCACAACTCTAACAGTTAAACATCCCATAGAGAGGATCACAAACCCCTACGAAGTTTGTGATACCGCACGAACCCTCTTAGGAATGAACCAAGGGAGAACCCTCAACCACTGCTGCTTTGAACGTTTCTAACACGAGCGACCCACCACAACGCCACACTGCGCACTTCCTAGGCCAAAACTGAGGCCACCATCGTGTTCCACGCGAAAAAACACGCATCATAGGCTGTTTACTCGCCCGAAACAGAGCACCGGTGAAAAAGGCACTATTAAACGTAGCTAGATTGTGCGGGGCCCACACAACGATCCTGAAACCCATCGAGAAGATCCCACCACGACGATCCCCTCGGAAAAACAAGCGAAATCGACTACTCGCTCGTCCGAAACGGACACCCAGTGAAAAAGACACTATTCACTGAAGCCCAGCTCGGTTGGGGCCCACGCCTGGAATTCAAAACTCATTGAATGGATCGCACCATTGTAATCCTCTCGGAAAAACACACAGGATCGACTATTCATCCGCCAAAATTGGACTCCTGGTGCAAAAGCTGCGTTTCTCTACAAACACCAAAACCCGGCCTCATGGGGCCCACTCCCCGTTCTCAGTCCCAACACCCGGAAACCATCTCAAAAAGTTTGGCGTACCATTAGGGTCTCAACGCCACTGACGACACGTCAATCGGACGCTCCGGGTAGAAGTTACAACGGCCCGAAGTCGTAAAATAATAAAATTATATTATTTGTTTCGACGTTTCTAGCTCCCGGTCCACGATCCCGAACCTTTAAACTCTCGAACCCACACAGGAGGGTTCGCCTCGTCGTCAGGGTCGCATCTCCGCAAACGGAGCGCCAATCCGGCTCTCAGATTGCTAGATACGGGGGTTTAAAGACACTCGTACGATACAAGAGGCCGGACCGGCCTGGACCGGCCGCCGCCGCCGGCCCGCCCTGGCCGGCGGCCCTCCGCCGTGCGCCGCCCGCGCGCCGCAGCGGCTCAGCCGCGGGCCGCCGCACTGGGGCCGCGATGGCGGATCTTTTGCTGACCGCTGGGGGCAGTCCGGTGGTCCGGTTTGCGATCCGGAGGCGTCTACACGACCATCGGGACCCGATCTACACTGCTACGGCTTCAATTTGCAGAAAAACGCAGCATATATGGGATTGGTGGTTAAAACTCAAATCCGCCTACCTCGCGGGTGAAACTCCGCCATTCGGCCTTAGATCCGTGCTCCAGAGCTTCTGTTGCGCGCTCTTGGAACGTCCGCCATCGAATTCCGAGCTCGTGGGCGCTTCGTTTGCTCGATTCGGTGGAGCGGCGACAAAGATCAGCGAAGAACATCGAGAAGAACGATAAAAGGGGGGGGGGGCTGATATTTATATCAGCCGCCCGCCGGTGCCAAACCCGCCTCAGACCGGACGCCTGATGCGAACAAAAGTAAGGTCACCCCTAGGGTAAACGCGCCATTCTGAACGCAACGACAGACTCTGATTTTCCATCCGAGACTCCGTTCAGAAGTTATTTGAGCCGACGCTCGCACACTAACTTCTCCATTTAATTACGAAAACGCCCCTGGTGACATTTCTCATCATAGGCCCGCACCCGCAAAGTTTACACCACGCCTAGGGTAAATGACACGTTCTGGACGCAACAGTTCCCATAGATTTCTTTCTGAGCTACCATTTAGGAGATATCACACCCCCACCACGTGCATTGTTTAAAAAATACTTAATATTTTTATAAAATTAATTCCGGGCACACCGGGCCTCGGAATCGCACGCCATCTTCGCGCCACTCTTGAATTATTCGTAGAAATATTCCAAAGTCTGGCATAGCCAAAAACCTGAGTCGCTACATCCTCCCCCCTTAGAACTTTTCTTCCCCGAAAATCCCTAAGCACAAGGAAAGCGACTAGACTCTCAACAGGGTCTCACACACCAGCGAGCTCACCAACAAACACCCATTCCCGAACATATAAGTTAGAGGGACTCATCCACCACTCCTCGATACTATCCACTTTGGGCAGCACTGACTCGCCCGCACGGTTTTAATCGCGTCACAAAAACGCATCTCGGTGGGGGAAGGATCCCTCTTCCTCACGCGTTCGAAGCACGCCGAACAACACCCACACAGGGTCTTACCAACACCCTGAACAAAACTCGATCAAGCAACAGAAAGGAGGGTACCACTAAACAGTGTCTATCAAACTACTACAGAATGTATAAAAGATAGAAGGCGTACCTCTATACATCCGCGGAGCCTCTGGTTCAACAGCCTCCAGGGCATGCAGCTGTCCTCACACTCGGCAACAAGCTCCCTGAGCTTGGCGTGGACCACCTGGGGGTGGGGTGGTGGCAACTGATACCGCCTACCCCCTCTTCCTGCTGCACCTATTCTGATGCCCTACAAACCTCCTTGCTCGAGACGCTGCCTCTGCCAAGGTGGTCCATCGACTGGCTCCCTCTCAGCAGCACGTCGGGTCGGACAATTTCTAGCAAGATGTACCCAACCGTCGCAAGCGTAACACCGCCTCTCCTGCGGCTGACCAAAACTGGCCTGCGAGCCCTGAGCCTCAGATCCTCCATCCTTGGATCGCCTCCTGAAACATCAACCATGTACTGACCCCTGAGTCGATCGTCGGCTACCAGATACCGATCCGACTATAAAAGACTCAGCCCTCGGGTGCCCGACACTAACAGGGAGAATCTGCTCCGCCAGAAAACTCTCCAACACCAACGCTCGCTCTAGCACTCCGGCATATGTGAGAAGGCACAAGGTAACCACACCTGCTCGGATGTCCCTGCGTAAGCCCTGCTCGAAGGTCCGAGCCCTAAATAACGGGTCTCAAACCATATCCAGGGAGTAGCGCGACAGGTTTGTAAACCTCACTGAGTACTCCGACACAGTCATGCTCTCCTGTCGAAGTTTCAAAAGCTCCTGGATCTGCACTGACCTCAGTGTCACCGGATAGAACTCCTCCCTGAAGAGCCGCTCAATCTCTGCCCACGTGAGCATCTCCTCGTCATGGGACTGTGTCACCAAACTCCACCATCGCCCGGCAGAACCATGAAAAAGGCTCGCCGCTAGGACCACCATCTGATCTGGAGGTGTCCTCACTAGGCAAAAATCTCGGGGGACTGCCTCAAGCCAGTTATCAGCTGCCTCGGGGTCTGGATCACCCCGGAACCTCAGAGGTCGCTGCCTCTGGAACTCATGCAGCACACTCAGCCTGCGCACAACCTCGTCCTGCACCGCCGGCACAACCAGCTACTCGACTGGTGGTGGCTCAACTGGCAGACCACCTGGAGGTGCAACCTCAGAACCTATGCCCGGCTCCATATCATCTACACGGTGCGGGTCATCAGCACAATCCGGCTGCGGAACCCTCACTGGCTGTCATCGTGGAGGAATCCTGAAATACATTCAAGACACACCACAGTCAAAGAGTATATCTGGAGAGATGACTCAAAAAGGACAACGTAAACCCAAAAACCCAGTCCTATATGATGCATGTACCGTTATGTCTCTGCGAACAGTGTATGAATGTCACGAGTCGAAAGGCAGGTTATTAGAGTCTTGGTGTATGGATACATCGGCCGCCGCACCATCACTGTAGTCTCTGGCCTGAAAGTCGAACTCGAAACATCTTAACACTACCAATATGCATCCCGAACCAAGCTCACAGCTAGACCAACTACGTTCTGAGATCCCAAAGGTGGAACCTACTTTAATACCACTTAGTCATGACCCGACCCAAAGGGGCTCGAGCCACAACTCCCCAAGACCGCCTCCAATAGGCCATGGGTAGACGACCCACACCGAGTAGGCTATCTCACACATGGGAGGCATTAGCCTATGGTACCTGTACGCACACACCCACAAACACATCCATGCAACTGTGCATAGATATTTAAAACTGAAAAGCAAAAGAATGCATACACTATCCCACAACCAGAGTACAAGAGAGACAGAAAGGGAAAAATAGGCCCCACCAAAAGAAAACAACAATAGTGCGTTCAACCTGCTCTGAAGAAGGGAAACGCTGCCAAAAACACTCGTCAGAATGCTCCCTTGGCACAACTCCGGTAAACACCCCGGTCAACATGCTCACTAAGCTCCGTCTGCTTCGGGTCCTCCTGGGACTCCGTCAAAAGGCATGTGGTCTGCACAAGACACAATCATGTGCGGGAAAATCCCGTGCAGGGGTGAGTATAAACATACTCAGTAGGCACCCCAAATACCCAAAACCCAAGAGAGAAAATGAAAGGAAATAGTCCGCTCAACCCAGCCAGAGGGAACCCAGACGAGAGAGAAACTCCATCTCATGACCATCCTCAGCTAAACACAACTAGTTAGCTCTGCTCAGGTGTATTCCCACACATACACCTTGAACAATCCAGATATAATCATCTCACGCAACAAAGCCACCAGAGGTACCGACCTCGTCACCAGCAATTGTCCACAACCAGAGGAGTACACCACACGAACACTGTCATCCCAGATGACACTCATCCGAGAGATACACCCCATCAGGTTTCTCACAAACCTCTCAGACGCTCACCCAAGATCACGCTCGTCGGTTGGCATCACTGAGGAAACCTCGCTGAAACAACAGAACCTCGAAACTCCTCGGATAGGGGATCTCTCCTAGGGCCTGATAGGGGATACCAAGACCCACTTGGGTATATGTAGCTCACAGATAGAAGATCACTCCCACGGTCCGTTGGGGGATACCACGACCCGATCTGGCATACGTAGTTTCACAGATAGGGGATCACACCTAGGATCCACAGGGGGATACCACAACCCGATCTGGTGCTCGACAGAGGCTCCACACTCAGATAGAGGATCATTGTCCATATAAATATGGTCATGACCATACCGAAACCCGATCTGGTATAACTCGCGATGTAGGGGATCGAACCGACGATGCTACAACCCTACCGAAACCACGCGCTGAGTAGGGGATCACATAACCAACAATGCCGCAACCCTACCGACACCAAGCGCTGAGTAGGGGATCGTATAACCAATGATACCACAATCCTACTATAAATTTCATGTTTAGTAGGGGATCATATACCTGATGATGCCACAACCCTACTAGGCAAGACCCACTGCGTAGGGGATCATATTCCCGATGATGCCACAAACCCTACGAGGTTAACCTGCTAGATAGGGGATCGCCTCCCATGAATAAGCGGTCACATCGATAACAAGAACCCGATCTAGGGTAAAGATGCTAGAGGATCCACTCCGGGCCCACCAGAGGGATGCCACAACTCTAACAGTTAAAAAATCCCATTGAGAGGATCACAAACCCCTACGAAGGTTGTGATGCCGCACGAACCCTCTTAGGAACGAACCAAGGGAGAAACCTCAATCACTGCTGGTTCAAACGTTGCTAACCCAAGCGACCCACCACAACGCCACACTACGCACCTCCTAGGCCAAAACCGAGGCCACCATCGTGTTCCACGCGAAAATACACGCAGCATAGGCTATTTACTGGCCCGAAACAGAGCACCGTTGAAAAAGGCACTATTCACCATAGCTAGCTTGTGCGGGGCCCACGCAATGGTACTGAAACCCATCGAGCAGATCCCACCACGTCGATCCCCTCGAAAAAACAAGCGGAATTGACTACTCGCTCGTCCGAAACGGACACCCGATGAAGAAGACACTATTCACTGAAGCCCATCTCGGTTGGGGCCCACGCCTGGAATTTGAAACTCATCGAACGGTTCGCTCCATTGTGATCCTCTCGGAAAAACACACAGGATTGATTATTCATCCGCCAAAATCGGACTCCTGGTGCAAAAGCTGCGTTTCTCTGCAAACACCAAAACCCGGCCTCGTGGGGCCTGCACACTGTTCTCAGTCCCAACACCGGGAAACCATCTCAAAAGTTCTGTCGTACCATTAGGGTCTCAACGCCACTGACGACACGTTAATCGGACGCTCCGGGTATAAGTTACAACGTCCCGAAGTCGTAAAATAATAAAATAATATTATTTTATACGACGTTTCTAGCTCTCGGGCCACGATCCCGAACCTTTAAACCATCGAACCCACAACGGAGGGTTCGTGTCGTCGTCAGGGTCGCGTCGCCGCCAACAGCACGCAAATCCGGCTCCCGAATTGCAAGATACGGGGGTTTATAGACCCCCGTAAGGTAAAAGAGGCCGGACCGTCCTAGACCGGCCGGTCCGGCCCCCCCAGGCCGGCTGCCCTCCGCCGTGCACCGCCGGCCCGCCACCACGGACCACCGGGGGCACCCGGGTGGTCCGTTTTTGTGATCCGGAGGCATCTACACGACCCTCGGGATCCGATATACACTGCTACGACGTCAATTTGTAGAAATACGCAGCAAAATGGAATCGGGTGTTAAAATTCAAATCCGCCTACTTCGCGGGTGAAACGCCGACGTTCTGCCTTAGATCCGTGCTCTAGAGCTTTCGTTGCGCGCTCCTGGAACGTCCGCCGTCAAATTCCGAGCTCCTGGGTGCTTCGTTTGCTCGATTCGGCGGAGCGGCGGCGAAGGATGGCGAAGAACGTCGAGAGGAACGATAAGGGGAGGGGGGTGATATTTATATCAACCACCCGCTGGCGCCAAACCCGCCTCGGACCCGACACCCGATGCGATCAAAAGTAAGGTCACGCCTAGGGTAATCGCGCCATTCTGAACGCAAAAACGGACTCAGATTTTCCATCCGAGACTCCGTTCAGATGTTATTTCAGCCAACGCTAGCACACTAACTTCTCCATTTAATTGCGAAAACGCCCCTGGTGGCGTGTCTCACCACAGGCCCGCGCCCGCAAAGTTTACAACTCCCCTAGGGTAAAAGGCACGTCCAAACACAACTGTGCCCTCATATTTCTGTTCTAAGCTACCATTTAAGAGATATCACTCCCCCACCACGTTCATAGTATAAAAAATACTTAATATTTTTACAAAATTAATTTCGGGCACACCGGGCCTCAGAATCGCACGCCATCTTTGCGCCTAGCTTTGGAATTATTTGTAGAAATATTTCAAAGTATAACAGGGCCAAAAACCTGATTCTCTACAATAATATTTATATTTTATTATATTATAGTAATAATCATTATATATTCCACTGAATCCAGTATTAAAAATAAAAACATCGTTATTCTGTGGAGCAGATTACCACCTCTACAAAGTGATGTAATCTTTTTTATGAAAACATTCCCAGAATGTTCAAATAGATTTAATTGATGAATAAATAATATATATATATAATATAAATTTGAAACTAAAATGAAAAAATTATCATTTTCTTTCATAAACTCTCATATATCAAGAAATTAAAACATTTAATCATGTGCATGGGTGGAGTTTAACTTCCAAGAGAAATGGGTTAAATTTATCATATCAACCCATCATGGATGGTTTAGAAAAACATTTAATATGTTAAAATTATTTAATTAGCATTCTAAATATTTTATATACTATAAGGATCTTTGACAATCATTTTATCCATGTTAAACATAAAGAAGGGAAAAAAAGGATTAGGCAACCTCATGTCACCAGCATAATCCATTTTTTTTACAAATAAATACCATATTATAATTAAATGACATTGGAATGTCAAATAATAATGTATAAGGTTCCGACATAGTTATTTAATAAAAATATCATTATTTTATTAATAAGTACATAGTTATTTCAAAATTGAAGGTAAGATATTTTTTACACCACCTTTGTTATATAATAGTTATAAGTCATTTTTTTGACCATTTATGAATTATTAATATTAGTAAAATATTATTTTTGCTATATATGCCTCTCATATTTATCAATTCTAAACTAACTATTCCATTTTTTTGTTATACGTGATTTTATTTCACTTCAAAATTTGTAATTTCTTGTTAACATAGTTTAAGGTAACATTAATATTCCATGTCTCATTCCAATAATCACCCCATAGAATTGTTTTCAAAAAAATGATAATCATATAACAACTTCATTATTTTGTGAAGAACAGTAGAGGTAAAATTACATTTTTATTGAAAAAAAAGTTTCATTCTTCAATATTATCTGTACCACTCTTTTGATGAATTACTCGAGTGGTTTGTTTTACTTTTTTCTACTCCTAAATAAAAATCATAAATTATCTACATTGTATTTATATAGTGAAGACCTGTGTGTGATTTTTAATATTTGAAATTACAAATAATTTTAATTTCATATACTCTTAGGACTCTTTTTTAATTATCTTGTAGTTATTCCTTAAATCATAATTACAAAACCCAAATCCTTGTCCTGGGATAAATAATGCATATTGTTTATGTGTTGTTTATATTCTTAATGTGTCTAGAATTGGTTTTATTTTAATTATTTGACATGGGTGACTAATATTAAATATTCATCCAATGAATTTATTAAATATTTTTATATCCATATATGTTATGTATGAGATTTGGGAGGGATCATAATTCACTCTAAGACATTGGGAACTATAAATGATTCACATATGGTTAACATAAGAAAACTATGTCATGTGATTGGTGGTCCTAGAATTACATATATCCCTCCATTATATTAGATAAGGATTTATATCTTATGATATTAAATTTTATTGATTATAGAGTTATTATAATCTGTTTTGGAATAGTTCAACATTTGGATGATAGTTTTGGTAGTGACTCTTGATTTCTGTAAATGATTCCATATATTATATATTTTCCATGTATTCCATGTATTCCATGATCTTATGATTTCATTTAAATATCTCATGTTTCATTGCATTTTGTCATTCTATTTATGTTATCATATTATGCCTCCTAATACTGTAGTCTTGATTTATTGGAAGGATTATTCCATTACATGGCTTTCAAGATCACCCATGATCTTTTTGTACATTTCCATGATATTCTATATATTTAAGAAGATCCATGAGATTTAAAATAACTGTGTATAGATTTAAATAAATATAATTTTTATATGTTTAATATTATTTATATTCCTTCCATAAAATTAAACTTTTATAATATGATATAAATAATAATATAAAATTTATTTAAGTCTTGAGTCACTATATTTTTTTCTAAATAATCTGTCAATAACCCATGAATACTCTACTATTAAAATCAATAACATTGGTTGGGGAGATTGAATATATTTTTAATTTTTTTATTAACAAGGAAAGGATCTTCTTTTCATGCATGTCATATTTGAAACACTACATAGGAAATAAATAATCCATCCATTGTCCTTCATCCATCATAATCCATAAATATTTTAAAATATGACATCCTCTAATCTTGTGAATGACTGAAAAATCATGGATCTGAGGATTGATCAAAATTTTAACTTTTATATGATATAAATAATTTTTCAACTTCAGTCCAATGATGATTATGAAATCAATTTTATGAAAATAATGAATCCAAAAATGTAGAAAAATAACAACATCAGTTCTGAACCTTTCCATAAATCATGAGTGAAAAAAAAGTTGAAAATTTAAAAGAACAAGGATTTATTAAGAACAAATAATCTTCATTTGGTTTGAATGAAATATAAAAACTTATGAGTTATTTCATATTAAATAATAATAAAACTATCATCATTTATGATTTGTATTAATAATTATGGAGGAAAATATATAAAATATTTTATACCCCTACCCTTTGGTGAATTTATTATTGACAAATAATGAATCTAGGAAAACACTACTGACAATTCCCTCGAATTATTAGTTTTTATTAGCTTCCCCATAATCTCCACACCATGTGAATTTTCCAATGTTTTATCAACATGTATTACTAATTGGTGTATATCAGGAACTATATATATTATCAAATAAAATTTATATAGAGGAATTATTGTATGAATGAATTAATGGAAATATTTAGTTAATTATTTATTTCATTTATCTAACTCTACATGCTATTTGGATCTATCATGGGACTTTATGTAAATATAAAATATATTATCCCATGGGTTAAGGGTTTCCAACAATGTATACTAATGTCTATGTTTCCTATTAAATTATTCATCTAGGTGTAGTAAAATTCTCCACAAAATCACGGGACATGTGATAAAATAGATAATATATATATATATATATATCAATATCAGTGTCATGATATTTCCATTAATTCACATAAACATTTAAATAAATCATTCAATTCTTATTAAAAATATTCATATGGTTTAATTTTAAAAAATTATTTCAGGATAGACTCACCACCTTCAAGTAATTTATCCCCTAAAAGAACAATGTTCTCAAATTGTTTCTACCACTAAGACAAAATCTTGGTCTCATTATAATTTAAGGTCTTTTAAAGGATCTTGTACCACCAATGTTTGTGCAATAATAGAAAGGATTTTATATGATGGTTTAAATACCTATTATCATAATTTAAATATGAACTCCATAATGGGGGGTTTCCAATGTTTTCAATGGATCCATAATCACTGATGTGTGGTGGGTCATGTGTGTATCTCCTCAATTGGGACTTATAAAAGATATCATGAGGATTTTACAGTTTCATAGGATGTTATAAGATATAAGAAACCTAATATAACAAACACAATATCCTCAGTAAACAAATAAATTTAAAATATAGCCATAAAAACCCAACAAACCTAATAATTAATCATCATAATTATAATTTTATTAACACATAGTTTCAATAATCAAACCCCAAATAGCTCTATCTATTTTATTTATGGAACTTATTGCATATTTGATTGATTCCCATTAGCTTCGTAATCACATTGATCATATATATCATTACCCATACAAGCTCAGTCCCTGGTAATGATGACTCGACCTTCAAATTATATCACATGGGTGGCCAACATAGTGTACGGTATAGGACTTTTAATAGTGTAATTCTGATTGTAAAGTAATACTTGTTATTATAGTAGAACTCCACTACGTGAAAATGTTCCCCCTATTTTCAATTGATTTTGAACACGAAATCCAACAAAAATCATTTAATAAGTTAAATATTTAATTTATTTTGGGCATTATTATTAGAGTGTTATTATTTAATCATCCCTCACAAGGATAAAACACAATAATAAGACACTCTACAAATAAGACATAAAATAACCACATTGGTTATAGAAGAATACTATGGGTATCCAAGGAATCAAAAAGATAACCTCTTATTATTGGATACATAAACTACATAATAATCCCTTATATTAGATGGGAGGGAATTTTAATGAAATTAATTGTTAATCTATTATACTGTAGATTGAATCTGGATATCTCATAGATCATTTAACTCTCATCCCATGATCCAGTGATATCCTTTCCACTACAAATATGGAACATCGAGTGGTTGGACTAAACCTATAAGGACCTACTCCTCCAATATTAAATTTGAACAAGTGAGGGATCCTGAATCAAATTTAGACTTATAACAAATCAATATATACATGAATAATTATTATTAAATATAATGGAATATTTTCGCAACTAAAGGATGTTCTGATAAGGGCGATATAAGGAACATCGCCAACATCATCTTTAATAGCACAACCTGTATGGAAATCCATCCAAAAAAGTGTGTTACGATGACATGGGGTAATTATACAACTTTATTTTTATGGATTTATGTATACTTCAATTATCTCACAAATAATGTAGTAACCCCATGTTTTGACGGTGGATCCCACCTCTAGAAACTCCATGTCATGGGTCCCGTAATTCTTTTTTTTGGTTTTCAACTTCATAAAGACAGAATCAATCATTCCATACTGTTACCATAAATCATATATAAGGAATTATCAATAAACATCAAAGAACAACACATACTCTATTACCTCATATACTACTCTCATGATAGGACTTGTAGTCAAAATCCCCCTATGATCATAAAAGTCCCAATAACATCTATTGGTAGAAAAATTAATATCCCAGTTATATTTTGGAAATAAATGTGGATTTAGTAAAAAACATTTCACTATACATTTTGTAATATTAAAAAAGTGCATGGAAATATCTCACCTCATAAATTATCATTAGTGGAATCTATGGTAGTATATATTTATTATTGTGGGTTCCATATCTCCTCTATCATTTTGAGATAAAATATCATAGATATAAACACCATGTCATACAAAATAAACTCCTTGATATATTTCCGTATATTCGAGTCACCTGATTTAGTTCCCAAAATCATTTGGTGATTATATGGTTTTTCAATGTTAAATTTAGAATTTTTTTATGTTGATATAAATTAAGACTATATGGAAAATTTATAAAAATAATGAATCTTATATTTCATGAGTCTGATAAACATATTTTTTTGAATTCGTCATATAACAAAGAATCACCATGAAATAATTTTTTCTATATGATATTAGAATTATATGATTGGATAATCCATAATAACTACATATGAGACTATTCTTTGAAAAAAAACTTTTCCCTCTTCTATTAGTCGATGTGATCACCAAGACATGGTAGTGTTTAACATTTCCTATCCGTCTCATTATTTTGATACAAATAATGAACTCAATTACTTATGATGACACAAGTTCTTCAAAAACCACATTATTTCCAACCAAGGGGACAAGGGTCTGATATAACCTTTCAGACACAGGTCCTCCTATAGCCTCCAAAACTATTATATCTTTCGATGGGAAATTGATATAATTATGATGATAATATATTATTGTATAGATTTAAAAAAAATATGGAATACCTATTAGGGGTATTCCTAGAACATAACTAAGTATGTAATCTGTATATTCTTCCATTAATAAGACAAAATGAATGATCAAAGCGTCTAGTGGAGGAATAAGTAAATTTTCATACAAATGAAGAATTCGTTGACTATTTCATCACATTTCCCATTATCATTCTATTGAAAAAAGACTAACTCATTAATAAAAAACTCATCTTTTCATCTTGATGGAAACTCTCACTATAACATAATTTTTTTATCTTGGAATGAATTAATGATATTCATTGTATATCATTGATGACATCCTTAATCATCATTGAATGCCAAACATGTTCTATAGAGAATTATTACCCTCTAAATTAGTGGTCATAAAGATGGATGATATACAAGATTTTGGTAATAATACAAGTGGGATTATTTATGGAAAATTGATAGGATTGAGTATCTAAAGGATCCTCACACTCTAAAACATGAGATATTACATTAATGTAATATCTCATTCTTATGTTGATGAGTAATAATTAAATTGTAGATATAACATATATAATTCCATGAATTATGTCATTTATTCAAAATACTATCACAAAATAACCTACAACTTATCAATACCCTGAACTCCAACACTTTGATCCTGGTGTGGATAACCTATCTGTTGTGGCAGTGGAAGTTACTAATAACACTGACCTACTCCAACACTTCCCCATAGAGATCCAAAACACCAATAAGGAAATAATCCCTATAATTTTCACCTTATTCACTAATGTGAGGCCCCAATATATATTACTTCCTCCATAATAAGGGTATAAAAATATTCTATCCACCCTCTAATGCATGTAGGTTTGGTTTTTCATGCACCAGTGATGTGGACCATCAATGGTAAATAATTATCTATCTCCTAATGTACTAGATACCTTACATTATCACTATTATTAATATCAAAATTTCTTTACCTACATTCATGAAATATTCTTCTTCTAAGAATTTAATTCGGAATATTTTTCCATAGTTTATGATGACTTATCTCGAATATGACCACCTATAAAATCCACTACGTGGTTCTCCTCCATAATAAATGTTATATCATCTAGGTCCATTCTAAAAAAATCCTTAGGTGGGCATATAATGAGTAAATTTCCATTCTTGAATATAACTTCATGGGGCTCACTTGAGAAATCATGCCTCAATGAATACAAATTTAATCATATCAGGGGATAATCATTTTATAATGATAAATATGTTGTTATCAATGACAGTGAACATAATGTTGTATTATAGATCTAGACACACGTAAATATATTTATACCTAAATGTTTAGACCAAATACACCTCATATAAGAAGTTCTCCAACTCATCCAAAGAGAGTGTCAAGTATTCCAGAGTCTAAAATATTTAATAAAAACAACTATTTTTTCAATATAATGAAATTTTACTATCAATAACATTTTTATATCATGTGTGATAAAAATGATATGGAAAACCTAAACCATTAAATCAAATCAATCAATATCCGCATATATGTTAATTTCAAATCAAATCATTGAAGAAAATTGTCAATGAAACACATTGAACAAGTTCAAACTATGTGGACCATTGTCATGAGATGCTAGAATGATTATATACATAACAAGGGAATACATATTTTCCTAAATTTTATGATATAAGAATTTTCCTTACTAAAAAGGTGGTGGAAGAACCCTCTGGTAACTCAAATAAAAAAATGGCCCATACAGAATTTGTGATTCTTAAATCAATTCCTTGGTTCCTTGTTGGATGTCTCGGTAGTCTCATTTTACATTTCAAATATATTAAACTTTTTTGAATAGTATATATATAGAAATATCACGAAGGATAAGAAAAATCATAAACCAATTAATATATTTTCAATGTTCATTTTCATCCCAAAAATAATTTTCATAATGAATTTATTCGGAGAGATAGTTATTAGACTCAAAGTGATTGGATATTACCACCACATAAGCATAATAGGGTTCCATGGAATGAACATCACACTAAATAATCATTAACACTATTATTCTAAATCATTAAAACATTCCTCATAAAAAATCTATCTCACGTATATGTACAATGTAAAATATTTAATGATACCTCTACAAAAAGAACAAAAAAAACAAGACACCACTGTGTTGTAGATAAGTTGACCATTCACCCAATGTCCAGATTGAATGAACCCAGACACCATCTATACTGAATTTATTCTAATACTGATAACTCAATCCCACATCCAATAGGTTCGTGGCTGGAGGGAATCATCATGTTGGCATCACAATAAAATGGTTGGACATAACCTATCATATATATACACATGCTTAGAACAATATATAGGAAATATTGTATAAAAAATTAAAATAATGAAAATTATGGGTATAATAATTTAATGAAAATCCCACTAGGAATGCATAAAAGTTAGAAAGTTTTGTAAAATGATGTTAGGAGAAAAATTAACACCCATATTAATAATAGGTCGTAAGCTAATAATAGTTGGAAAAGCGAAAGATTAATGGGATCCCGACTAAATATATCTAACATTTCTTATCCATCAGTTATAAAAGTTGTTACTTATTTATTATTTCTAGATTTTTGGGACTTTGGTTTTATTTAAATGAACATTGAAGAGAACATAGAGGTGGTTAATGAAACCCCTATCTTTATTAACAATTAATTGATGATTTATTATATTTTAATACACATATTAAAACTTAGTATTTAGATAAATCTCTTAAATTTAGGTAATTAGGTACATTAAATAGCAACCTAAAATTGATATCACATCATCAGTATTTATAACATTCATAACATGATCATAATACTCCATCAATCTTAAAACTGCATGGGATAAACTTGGAGAATACATAAGATAGTGGTGAGATATAAATCATATTAAGGAATTAAAAATCTGAGATCATAAATAATGTATAAATAATTATTACATAAGAATTTAAATTAAACATAAAAGTTTTTGGCATCATATAAATGAAAAAAATACGCCTTTTAAAGGGTGGTAACATTTTGTAACATAGAAAATGTGGACACTATATTAAACATTAAATCCTAAAAAAAATTCATGGATAACCACATATACTTCAAAATATTATGTTATTAGGATAAACACTCATTCACTATACATTAAACCTGATGATACTAAAACATTACCCATATTCATTGGATCAATCTCTAGGATCACATATCATAATCATATCATGTACATACGTAATTTTCCTACATATATCATTTAACATAAGAACATATGTTATCATAGTTATTCCAAGGAATAATGAATATGGTTTATATAATTGGATGTCATAATCAATGAAGTATCTGAAAAGAACTTAAATACCCTTGAGTGGAAATGGTGTTGGTATCCACCTCACCAATTTTAAGAATGGAAAATTGTAGTCACATTTAGATAACATTATGACAATAAAATAAGACTCATAAAACAATTAAATGAGGGAGAATAGGGTCTCACATCACTATGATGTCAAAATTAACATATAAGGAATATGTAAGGACATAATACAATATGAAAATTATCAAATTAATAGGAACAATACAATGATTGTTCTTGAATAATAACTTGGAATAAAAAATCTTATAAATTGTTTTCCACCATAACAGGGGTTTTCAATGAATCATGGGAGAGATTAATGATTGTTGAATTGGATACTAATTTTTTTCACATCATATGTTTAGTAAAATTGGGGTATATTCGATTTTCCATTAAATAGGTCTTGGGAGAAAAATTGTGTTACATAAATAAGCTTCCTGAATAAAGAGGGGAAATAAAAGATCCCATACTACGTTTCGGTATAACAATGACTTCGGTAAATGATATTATGTGAGGGGTAAATGATATCTCATTGTATGAAAATAAATATTAATATATAGTTATATTTAAAATTTCTGGAAAAATAAAAATAATTGATATTAAAAATTCAAATAACAATGAATGTGCTAGAATGGGAAAGAGGAGAGTTAAATAACCCAATAAATTTCTATATAGAAAGGTTTTAGATAAAGGTTGTGATGAGTTAGATTAATAATCACTCATTATACTGAGATAAATTTCATAGTAAATTGAAATTTACAATGGATATAAGATATATCCAATTGCTATTTAAAATTCTATATTCAATGATGGTGCTTAAAATAGATATGAAGAGAGATGGGGAGAGAGTGAGAGGTTAATTAATATTATAATGTGACTTCAAAACCATGGTAGGCGATTAATAAGATCGGAGGGAACCTTTTGAGGACTATAGAGATGATATTGACAAGTAGAGACATGATCCAAGGGATTTTAGTGAAGTTTAATTGGATATTGGGTGCAACTATATAGGAAAATAGATTAGAGTTCTTTATTATTTCACAAACATAGGTTTTAGACTCAATATGATCAACCAAAACAAAAAATGTTTCTATGGTTTGATTCCATGGTTTTTATAAAAGAGGGGTGGTTTTCATTGTTTTAAAAGGGAGACGAATAAACTCATTAAAATATTGTCATTGGGGATGTGGAATTAAGTCATGTTTACAAAGAAATGATTTTAGACCATAAAATAAAATATGGGTTTTGGAGGATTTGTAAATTATTAATAACATTTTAAAAATAACCTCTAAACCGATTATTTTAATGGAGAAACATATATTCATTTTTATATACCATGTATGTGATTTTTTACGTCACTATTGTGTTATTATGTTATAATAATACACACCATATATTTATACGATATTTAATTATTACCTGGAAAATGGACTCTCTAAAAAACTATGAAAAATTCAGCATTGTATATTTTCAATGAGATGGTTCAAAATTTAATACATTATTTTATCAAAAAAATCTATAAATATTGTATATTACACTTTTAAATCGAAATCACACATTAATGAAAACTACTAGTTTTCTATGATAACATTTTTCTAACAGTTATAAAAATAAATTTTTCACATCAAAAAATTATATTATCATTTATATTTAATATATAAAATATAATAATTATATTCTGTTAAAATATCATTTTTTTCAAATTTACTATATTTAAGAAAGAAGTGTGTCTTGAATTAATCTATATATTACCCTATGTATAATTTATGTTTTAACAAATCAGAAATCTATTTTTTATCAAAATCATTATTAAATAAATTATAATGTACCAAAAGTAAATAAAAAAATAATTATTTTAAAATGAAAATATAAATATTCATATTCTTAGGGACACTTTTTTCTATTCCTTGATTTATATTATTACCCTTAATTGACCTTTTTCCTTTTTACCATGGCGATAAATATATATTAATGTTACTATTCATAATATCATATAATTGAATTGAACATATGACCTAATAATAATTTTAATTATTCAAAATATGGAATACATTTTATCAAAAGAAATTCCTAAAGGTGGAAGAATATTATTTAATATTAAACCTCCAAGGGTGATGGAATTTGGTTTTTCTGAAATTGAAATTATCAAGGAAAATATTATTCTAATTTAACTATATAACAATTAATCATCATTATGTGAATTTCAATTCATTATGATATATATATAGTAACAAAATTAATCTTTTATCCTTCACCATTATGGGTAATTTATAATTATTTAAAATTGATAATAATTATGAATTTTAATGTAGTTTTTAGAAAAATCTATTTTCAATTCTATATAATGTAACATCCCATACCCGGGACCCACTAAACCATTGCCCCAAGTTGTTCCACTACCTGACCTCAAGTGCCCCTCCCCATTTTATAGGAGTTTTCAAGTTGCAAGAGGGTCACATAAGTTATTTGGGGTGACAATTCCCTTGTAAAGACCCGTAAAATTGAAGGGAAAATTTTTCTTAATTTTCTTTGGAATTTTACAAGAACGCAGTTTCTAACGGCACCTGATTCCGATGCCCTGTGTGCCCGGAATATTTTTCCGAAGTTTGGCTTGGGTACGTTCAGTGAACGAACGAGCTGGAATTTCTAACTTTTGATCCGGTGCTCGGAATTGATATCCGAGGACACCGATGAACTCGCAGCGCCGATATTCACTTAAGGAGACCTTTTCCGAGGTCGCGTTTTATGCGGAATGAAAGATAGTTTTGGGAAAAATTGAAAGAAGTTAAATAAAATGTGGAAACACATTTCATTTTTAACTTGTTAGTTAACTTCTCCCAAAGGGAGTTAGGGGTGGGACCCACATCCACTTAACCTCCCTTGAGAGGATTAAGTGTGGTGGGGCCCACACGAACCCTAACTCTTCACCTTCTTTTTTAAAAAAACTCCCTTTAACTCCTCTTTTAATGATCTTGACAACTTGGGATATGAAATGGGTTGAGTTGTTTAATTTCAAACCTTTGAATTTCAAAATGGTTTGGTTGTGTAAATAAAATAAGACTCTAGCTTATTTTATTTTGGTTAGAATTCTCTAGCCACCATGAGAGAATTTGGAGCTTTATTCTCCTTCTTCAAACTCAACGAAGAACGCGAAGAACGCCATCCTTCAATGAAGAACCTCTCCGTCGAAGAACTCAGTCCTTCCGCGACGCGACGTATTTCTTCCGCATCATCTCTTCCGCGACGGTTTCCCACGACGAAATTTCCGTCAAAGAACTTCGAATCCTCGCTTCACGACATCGATGTCCTTTTTCTGCGACGCCGACCACCGCGACGCTCGTCTTCCGCGGGTCGTTGATGATCATCGTTCTTGAAACCGAGGTAGGGGTTTGTTGTTGTTTATTTTTTTATTCTTGTTCTTGGTTCTAACATGACAATATTGAGGATAGTTGTTTATGTGTTATCGTTTAACGAGAGGGGGGCCGGACCGCACAAACACGGCCGAACCCACCCTCCTTTGTTCATGAATAATTTATTGCGGATGGAACGAGATGGCGTGGTGTCGTCGCACCGCGCGGGAATCACCCGGGAATTATTGCGCAACGCCGTCGCACCGCGCCGTGGAAAGATTATCATGAATGCGACACCGTCGCACCGCGTCGAAGGAAACCGAAGGCGCCGCGGCCGGAGCGGGGCCGCGGCGGAGGGGCGCGGTGCCGTCGCATCGTTCCAGACGATGAAGACCGCGGCTGGTTCCGGGCCATGGCAGAATGTGATGACTGGCGGCCAGCCGGGCCGCCAGTGTCGGAAGACGGAAGAGGACCGGCCCCTGCTGGTCCTGTTGAGAAGAAGTCGGCCGGCCAGGTCGGGCCGGCCGGAATGGTGGAAACCGGGGGAATTTAATTCCCCCGGGTGGTTACTTTGGCCCCCCATGAAGGGAGGGGGACACGGTTTCAGGGGGGGCGTTTAACCCAAGGCGAGGCATCCAGCCGCGCCGCGAGCTGAAGAAAAGCTGGGGCTTTGCCCCCTGCGCGTGGCACCCGAGCGGCGCCCAGGCCGCACCGCCGCCATCCGGGCCGTACCGTCGTGCCGGACTGCGCTGCCACACCGGGCCGCGCCGCCGGCCGGGCCGGGTCGGACCCGGGTCGGGTCGCCCGGTTCGGGCCGACCCAGGGGGGGTCGGGCCGGGTTGGCGCGGACCCGGACCCCCCGTTTTCGAATCGACTTCGGTATTTTTCCCATAACATGAGCTACGGACCTCCGATTGACGAACCGTCAGCGGCGATGCGATCCTATGATCGAGACGGTCGTTTCGGTATATCGTACTCATGGTTTAGGAATACTTTGAGTTCGACCGGGTTGGTTTGTACACGAAACCAACCGGGGCCTCAGAGCGGAAACGATCATATCTTGAGCTACGGACATTCGATTGACGTGTCGTCAGCTTTGTTGAGTTCCTCTTAGTGAGACGGATCTTTTGGCATACTCCGCCCGAGGTTTGGACGTAGGTGGAGTATGGTCAGGTTGGTTTTTCCTTAAAAACCAACCGGGCCCCTGGGACGAAAAAACCAATAACTCTCAGACCGGGCGTCCGATCGACGCGCCGTCTGTTGCGTTGAGTTCCTGTTGGCAATACAGAACTTTTGGATACATCAGCTCTGGACTTTGTGACAGTTTATGTATCAGCCTCTCAGCTCGTGGAGCGGACCCTCCCGAATGACCCTGCTGTGTGCGGGAACCCTAGTGCTGGCTGCGACTGTGACTGCTACTGCTTCTGCTACTGCTACTGTGACTGCGGCGACGACAGTACAGAGATCCTTTGTCGATTCGACGACGACGACTACAGCACTCAGCGATCCTACGTGGATCAGTGCTACAGGTCCTGTGTGGGCCCGATCCTGTGTGGGTCCGATCCTGTGTGGGTCTGCGCTCAGCGGTCCTGTGTGAACCAGCGCCTACAGGTCCTGTGTGGGCCCGATCCTATGTGGGTCTTTGCGGGGGTTAGTACCTATCGATCCTTTGTGGGTCCGATGACTTAGATGGATCGGTGATCATCTTTATCATCTTCCGAAGAAGTATACCTGTGTGAGCTGAATCCTGTTGCTTTCCTGTGTGGATTGTGTTGTGCTATCCTGTGTGGATTTCGTTTTGCTTTCCTGTGTGGAATTCGTATACTTTCCTGTGTGGACTGATTTGTACTTGGGCTCGGAGGTTGGATCGTAATGGAATTGATGACTTAGGTATATGTATGGGCATATACCTAAGCTGTGTCGGTTGTTACTTCGTGATTGTATCTTTCCTTTGTGGTTTATCCTTTGTGGATTTTGGGAGACCTTAAGGGGTCTCGGGGTCCCTACTGAGTAGCTTATACTCACCCCTGCACGGGCTATGCCCGCACTACGTTGTGTTGGTTGTAGGCGACCGACAGCGTTGATCGTAGTTGAGGCTTTCTGAGAAGGACGGCACCATGAGGTGGACCACTAGGCGAGACGTGCTCGGAGTGGACGGCGGGACCCGAGGAGAAGTAGAGCTATCTGTACCCACCCTTCAGGTGGGATTTCCAGTGGACAGCACGGTGTAGTGGATTTTACTTTACAGTTGCTGTTTTCCCTTTCGAGTTTACATTACATTCATTTTGGGATTGTATACTGGCCCATTTACTTTTCCGCACTTTCAATTGTACTCTGTTTTTACTTAGTGTTTACTTTTCCGCTTGCTTACTCTGTGGTGTTTGTTTACATTTCAAAGGCAAGGCCTTCCCTTTTTACTGGGATTTACGCCTTGGTGCTAGTCGCCAGCCCCTGGCCTATAGAAGGCAGGCTTGGGGTAGTCACGACACAGACCCCGAGGGCGGGTCGTGACAAATTGGTATCAGAGCAGTTCGGTTCTACCGCGAACTCTGATATTTTCTATGTGAAGCAATAATGTTTAGTGTATTGAGTGTGGTTATCAGTCCAGGGAGTCCAATGTTGGTGTGGCGGCCGACGTATCCGTACACCAGGACCCTGACATCTGATTTCTGACTTAATGCACGAAAACATTGATTGCGTGTGTGTCTCAAAGTTTTCTTTGTGATTAATTTGTGTCAGCTCACCAGGTATACTGTTTGACCGTGGCGCACCTGTTCCTTTCCAGGATGGCCCCACGACGGCAGCCAGCTAGGGTTTCTAGAGTCGAGCGTGACGACAGCCCACCGAGCGACGAGGCCTCAGTGCAGGGCCCTTTTTCAGTAGTGGCACCGGCGGTAGCTCTACCCACCGAGCCACCGATGCTTCCAGCACCAGCCGCTGACGATGCACGTCGGCTCAGTGCACTACATGAGTTTCAGTGCCAGTGACCACCCAGGTTTCGTGGAGAGGCGGACCCCCAGGCAGTAGAGGACTGGCTGGAGGCAGTGGTATGAGTTTTCAGGCTAGTGAGGACACCAGCAGACCTCATGGTGATCCTCGCTGCGAGCCTACTGCACGCAGCAGCGGGCCGATGGTGGAGCTTGATGCTCAAGGTGCACAATGAGGCATCTCTACTATGGACAGACTTTGAGAGCCTCTTCCGCTCGGAGTTCGTCCCAGCCACCCTTCGTGCGGTGCGTATCCAGGAGCTTCTTCAGCTGCGGCAGGGCAGCATGACGGTCGCTCAGTACTCGGTGAGATTTACTGATCTCTCGCGCTACTCGACCGACATGGTACGGGACCCATTCTTCCGGTCCCGGACCTTCGAGCAGGGATTGAGACACGAGATCATGGCATCGCTGATCTCCCTCAACATTCCGACTCAGACGGGAGTACTAGAGCGGTCTCTTTTGATTGAGAGCTTCCTTGCTGAGTCTACACCAGTGCCGCGACCCACCGCAGGGCGGCACGTGTCAGAGTCATCTGCAGAAAGCAATCGACGGATGAATCCGGGGTCCAGGAAGACCAGACCTTTAGACAGACAACCTCAGGACACTGGCTCAGCAGTGCGGGGCACACAACGCGGAGCCAGTCTTTCGAGAGGCGGACGGTGTTACTCGTGCGGCGGGTAGGGCCACATGCCTCGTGACTGCCCGACCCGCCTTGCAGAGGAGCAACAGACGGTTGAGGAAACACCTAGGTAGAGGTAGAGGTTCGACCGTGGCGGTCCGCAGGGAGCAGGCGGATGGGGCAGAGGAGCTGGCCGAGCAGCAGGTGGTGGGCAACGCTTTGAGGCTCTACCACCACCACCACCAGGAGGTCCACCCCGACATCAGGGGAGAGAACAGCTTCAGGCAGCTGAAGCTTATGATCACGGAGCTCCGGAAGTAGGTGGACTAGTGCGGGACTAGCTCCTGGCATAGAGGCCTTTTCCCATAATGCCTCTAGCTTCGTAGTTTGTGTTGCCTTGTGTCTTTGTACTTTGAGTTTAAGTAATAAAAGACACTTTCTTGGGTGACTTTTACTTTCTCGTCTTTGATTGTTGTTACTAAGAGGTGCCGGTTAAAAAATGTTGACTTGACCCTCACTTGTGAGATTTTTACTGGAGGAGACCTAGTGACCACACACTGATGCCGACAGTGTGACTCAACCCATGGAGGCGAGAGTAACGGTTGGATATCTTGGTAGCATCGTCGAGGCCTTACGACGTAATCCACTCCATGAATTAACTAATCATGATGGAATTGACTGTATTAGTCAAGGAACGTGGTTCATCCAGGGGATGAGACCAGATTTCACTTTTCAGAAAAGGAGAAATCTTTGCAGCTTTGCAGAACATTAAGGAGGAAAGGGAAACCCTTCGTGTGGTCAGACAGATGTCAGCTGAGCTTCCAAGAGCTGAGACATAGATTGACCAGCGCACCTATCTTGAGGTTGCCTGAGGAGGGAGTAGGGTATGTAGTCTACTGCGATGCATCAGGGACCAGACTCGGATGTGTTCTGATGCAGGAGAGGGAAATGATCTCTTATAGATCACGTCAGTTGAGGCCGCATGAGTAGAACTACGCTACCCATGATCTGGAGTTAGCAGCAGTGGTCTTCGCCCTGAAGACATGGTGACATTACCTGATGGGAGAGCGCTTTACAGTCTTTTCTGATCATTAGAGTCTCAGGTATATCGTCTCGCAGAAGGACCTGAACCTGAGACAGCAGCGATGGCTCGAGTTCCTCCAGGACTATGACTTTGAGATAGTCTATACTCCTGGGAAGGGGAACGTAGTATCCGATGCCCTCAGCAGGAAGAAGAGAATTCAGCTACTTGAGGAGGCGACGGAGAAACTAGCCTCTTTGCAGATATCCTTCGTGGATAGAGATGGAGAATCCTTCCTTCAGTCTCTCACAGTCACCCCTCCACTACTGCAGTGGGTCAGAGAGGCACAGCGTGAGCACGCTGACTGTGAGACACGGCATGCACAGATATACTTGGGTCAAGCACCTGATGGTTTCTCCCTTGGAGCAGAGCACGATATCCTTTTCAGAGGACGTACCATGGTACCAGTCGCTTTGCGAGAGGAGGTGATGAGAGAGTTTTACACTTCTCCATTGGCGGTACATCCTGGAGTGGCGAAGATGTACCAGGATCTCAAACGACAGCACTGGTGGCCGGGCATGAAGAAGGTTGTAGCAGAGTTCGTTTCTCGATGCCTCACCTGCCAACAGGTGAACGCAGAGCATCAGGTACCAGCAGGCTTGGTACAGACCTTGGAGGTCCCGCAATGGAAGTGGGACGGGATATCTATGGACTTCGGGACTGGACTTCCACGCACTTCCAGAGGTCACGACTCCATCTAGGTGATTGTTGACCGACTCACCAAGTCGGCTCACTTCTTACCTATCTGAGAGTAAGGCTCAGTGGAGAGCTTGGGACGTCTCTACGTTCAGGAGATTGTGCGGCTCCACGGTGTACCATCATCTATCGTCTCCGATCGAGATGTTCGCTTTACTTCCCAGCTTTGGAAGGGGTTACAGGAGGTGTTCGGGATGCAGCTACGTCTGAGCCAAGCCTTTCACCCTCAGATGGATGGTCAGACGGAGAGGACCATTCAGACTCTCGAGGACATGCTCCACGCATGTGTCCTCGACTTTGGTCATAGCTGGGAGGACCACCTACCCTTGGTGGAGTTTGCGTACAACAAAATCTACCACTCCACCATCGGGATGGCACCGTACGAGGCATTGTACGACCGACCTTGTAGATCTCCTTTGTCCTGGACAGACCCTGGGGAGTCAGCACTTGTGGGACAGGAGATGGTCCAGGCCACGACAGAGAAGGTCCAGGTCATCCAGGAGCTGATGAGGACAGCTCAGAGCCGGCAGAAGTCATACACTGACAGGAGGCGGAGGCCACTAGAGTTTGAGGATGGCGACCACGTCTTCTTGCGGGTCTCACCCTGACATGGTATACAGAGATTTGGCCGAGGCGGCAAGTTATCTCTGCGCTTCATCTAACCCTTCCAGGTCCTCAGCAGGATTGGAGAGGTGGCTTATCGCCTGTCTCTACCACCTCAGTTGCACCGGGTGCACGACGTCTTCCACATGTCTCAGCTGAGGAGATACGTGCACGACCCAACGCACATCCTTGACCATGGAGAGCTTGACGTTTACGATGGGGTGACTTTTATGGAGGTCCCGGTAGAGATAGAGGATCGACAGGAGTGGGTCTCACGTGGGCGATCGATTCCTCTTGTGCGCATCAGATGGCAGCATGGGAACCTCCAGGAGAGCCCATGGGAGCGGGAGGCTCAGATGTGTGCTCAGTACCCTCATTTGTTTCCCTAGTTTTGATGTATCTTTACGGGGACGTAAATCCCTGAGGTGGGAGTAATTTAAAGACCCGTAAAATTCAAGGGAAATTTTTTCTTAATTTTCTTTGGAATTTACAAGAACGCGGTTTCTGATGGCACCTGATTTCGATGCCCAGTGTGCCCGGAATATTTTTCCGAAGTTTGGCTCGGGTACGTTCAGTGAACGAACGAGCAGGAATTTCTATCTTTTGATCCGGTTCTTGGAATTGAAATCCGAGGACACCGATGAACTCGCAGCGCCGATATTCACTTAAGGAGACCTTTTCTGAGGTTGCGTTTTTTGCGGAATGAATGATAGTTTTGGAAAAAATTAAAAGAAGTTAAATAAAATGTGGAAACACATTTTATTTTTAACTTGTTAGTTAACTTCTCCCAAAGGGAGTTAGGGGTGGGAACCACATCCACTTAACCTCCCTTGAGAGGATTAAGTGTGGTGGGGCCCACCCGAACCCTAAATCTTCACCTTCTTTTATTAAAAAAAAACTCCCATTAACTCCTCTTATAATGATCTTGACAACTTGGGTTATTAAATGGGTTGAGTTGTTTAATTTCAATCCTTTGAATTTAAAAATGGTTTGGTTGTGTAAATAAAATAACACTCTAGCTTATTTTATTTTTGTTAGAATTCTCTAGCCCCCTTGAGAGAATTTGGAGCTTTCTTGTCCTTCTTCAAACTCAACGATGAACGCGAAGAACGCCGTTCTTCAACGAAGAACCTCTCCATCGAAGAACTCGGTCCTTCCGCGATGCGACGTATTTCTTCTGAGTCATCTCTTCCGCGACGGTTTCCCGCAACGAAATTGCCGTCAAAGAACTTCGAATCCTCGCTTCACGACGTCGACGTCCTTTTTCCGCGACGCCGACCACCGCGACGCTCGTCTTCCGCGGGTCGTTGACGATCATCGTTCTTGAAACCGAGGTAGGGGTTTGTTGTTGTTTATTTATTTATTCTTGTTCATGGCTCTAACATGAAAATATTGAGGATAATTGTTTATGTGTTATCGTTTAACGAGAGGGGGGGCCGAACCGCACAAACACGGCCGAACCCCCCCTCCTTTGTTATTTAATAATTTTTTGCGGATGGAACGAGATGGCGTGGTGTCTTCGCACCACGCGGGAATCACTCGGGAATTATTGTGTGGCACCGTCATGCCGCGCCATGCAAAGATTATCATGAACGCGATGCCGTCGCGCCGCGTCGAAGGAAACCAAAGGCGCCGCGGCCGGAGCGGGGCCGCGGTGGAGGGGCGTGGTGCCGTCGCACCGTGCCGGACGACGAAGACCGCGACCGGTTTCGGGCTGTGGTGGAACGTGATGACCGGCGGCCAGCTGGGCCACCGGTGTCGGAAGACAGAAGAGGATCGGCCCCTGTTGGTCCTTTTGAGAAGAAGTCGGCCGGCCAGTTCGGGCCGGCCGGGATGGTGGAAACCGGGGGGAATTTAATTCTCCCGAGCGGTTACTTTGGCCCCCCATGAAGGGAGGGGGCCACGGTTTCAGGGGGGGGGGCAGCCCCCCCCCCCCCGTTTTTCTCAAAGGAAGGCCCCCAATTGAGGGGGGGGGGGGGGCGTTTAACCCAAGGCGCGGCATCCAGTCGCGCCGCCAGCTGAAGAAAAGAGGGGGCTCTTCCCCCCGTGCGTGGCACCCGAGCGGCGCCCAGGCCGCGCCGCCGCCTGCCGTGCCGCCCCGTCGTGCCGGACCGCGCCGCCGCACCGGGCCGCGCCGCCACGCCGGACCTCGCCGCTGTCCGGGACGGGTCAGACCTGGGTCGCACCCGGGTCAGGTCGATCCGGTTCGGGGCGACCCAGGGGGGTCGGGCCGGGTCGCCCCGGACCCAGACCCGTCGTTTTCGAATCGGCTCCGGTCTTTTGCCCATAACATCAGCTATGGACCTCTGATTGACGAACCTTCAACGGATATGAGATCCTTGGATCGAGACGGTCGTTTCGGTATATCACACTCAAGGTTTCAGAATAATTTGTGTTCGGCCGGGTTCTTCGTACACGAATCCAACCGGGCCCTCGGAGCGGAAACGATCATATCTTGAGCTACAGACATTCGATTGACGTGCCGTCAGCTTTTTTGAGTTCCTCTTTGTGAGACGGATTTTTTGGCATACTCTGCCTGAGGTTTGGACGTAGGTGGAGTATGGTCGGGTTGGTTTTGCCTTAAAAACCAACCGGGCCCCTGGGATGAAAAAGCCAATAACTCTCAGACCGGGCGTCCGATCGACGCGCCGTCTGTTGCGTTGAGTTCCTATTCGCGATACAGAACTTTTGGATACATCAACTCTGGACTTTGTGACAGTTGATGTATCAGCCTCTCGGCTCGTGGAGCGGACACTCCCGAACGAGCCTGCTGTGTGCGGGAACCCTAGTGCTGGCTGCGATTGTGACTGCTACTGCTTCTGCTACTGCTACTGTGACTGCGGCGACGACAGTACAGAGATCCTTAGTGGATTCGATGACGACAACTACAGCACTCAGTGATCCTACGTGGATCAGTGCAACAGGTCCTGTGTGGGCCCAATCCTGTGTGGGTCCGATCCTGTGTGGGTCTGCGCTCAGCGGTCCTGTGTGAACCAGCGCCTATAGGTCCTGTGTGGGCCCGATCCTATGTGGGTCATTGCGAGGGTTAGTACCTATCGATCCTTTGTGGGTCCGACGACCTAGATGGATCGGTGATCATCTTTATCATCTTCCGAAGAAGTATACCTGTGTGAGCTGAATCCTGTTGCTTTCCTGTGTGGATTGTGTTGTGCTATCCTGTGTGGATTTCGTTTTCCTTTCCTGTGTGGAATACGTATACTTTCCTGTGTGGACTGAGTTGTACTTGGGCTCGGAGGTTGGAGCGTATTGGAATTTATGACTTAGGTATATGTATGGGCATATACCTAAGTTGTGTCGGTTGTTACTTCGTGATTGTATCATTCCTTTGTGGTTTATCCTTTGTGGATTTTGGGAGACCTTCAGGGGTCTCGGGGTCCCTACTGAGTAGCTTATACTCACCCCTGCACGGGCTATGCCCGCACTACGTTGTGTTGGTTGCGGACGACGGAAAATGTTGATCGTAGTTGATGCTTGCTGAGCAGGACGGTACCAGGAGGTGGACCACTGGGCGAGACGTGCTCGGAGCGGACGGCGGGACCCGAGGAGCAGTGGAGCTATCTGTACCCACCCTTCAGGTGGGATATCCAGTGGACAACACGGTGTAGCGGCTTTTACTTTACAGTTGTTGTTTTCCCTTTCGAGTTGTATTTTACATTCATTTTGGGTTTGTATACTGGCCCATTTACTTTTCCGCACTTTCAGTTGTACTCTGTTTTTACTTACTGTTTACTTTTCTGCTTGCTTACTCTGTGGTGTTTGTTTACTTTTCAAAGACAATGCCTTCCCTTTTTACTGGGATTTACACCTTGGTGTTAGTCGCCAGCCCCTGGCCTATGGAAGGCGGGTTTGGGGTAGTCACGGCACGGACCCCGAGGGCAGGTCGTGACAGCCCTCTTATCCAGAGTATGCCACAACAGAAAACAATTAAATAGAAAAAAGAAAAAGAACTATTAGTAACATGTATAAATAACTGATTCCCAATCTATGTACAAAAATATAAAACTGTATATATTTCAAGTAATGTTGTGGTTCCAAGTGTACAATACCCCAAAATATAGACAAAACTTTGAATCCCTAAAATGGTCCAGAATCTATGTCTGGCAACACACCCCTACATGTGCCACATCTAATTAAACACTCTAGAATAGGGCACTTTCCCTTTTCCTAACATATATGTATTAAATAAACATGGGTAACCAATAAAGGCCTAACCAAAGTGTGAGTATAATATATTAGCACCCCACCAATGGTGTCTACAAAAAATCCAGCAAAACTAGATAGTGTAAGAAAGTAATAAATAATGGCATGTAAAGGTAAAAAGTTCAACAACCCATTCTAGAGAATGTTCCTTTAAAATATGCTACAATTTAATCCACGTTCACTATTTAGACATCCCATGGTTTAATATACATTTTTCAGTTGATCAATGGATTAGTAATATTCAATTTTTTCAAGAATATGGGAATAAAATAAAATCTTATCTCTCTAGACATCACGTTATAACAACATTATAATCCTCACCTTGAAGCCTCTTTCTAGATGGAATGAAACCGTTATGGGATTAAAACATCATCTAATCAATTAACCCATGAATTTAAGGGTGGATCAAGAACCCTCTTCCAACATGACCCGTGGGCGTTGAACCACATATCTATACCCCACTCTTCCAAAAAATTTGCACATTCATATCAATCATTCACCATAATTAATAACATCAAAACTAGAAAGACACTATCATTTGAAACATCGTGAAAATAAGAAATAAATGGAAAATTAACATTATTACTCAATCCATTAATTAATTGATCATTTTTATCACTTAACCCTTTATCCCCATTTCAAATTTCCAATGCCAATCACACAAAGCATATTCAAGTGTAACACTATTTCCTTAACATGTTTCCATTGATCACCTTTAATATATTTAAATATCAACCCAAACATATATTTTCCTTTAACCACTATAGAAACAACTAGACACCTTTTATTATAACTCATTACATAAACCAATAAACCTAACAACAATGTATGTACTTCATTATGTGTCAATTTCACAGCTTACATTTCTGTTAACCCACTCATGGGGGCCAAAAAACCCCATGGGTGGACCTAATTTTGTCATTTCATCCTTTTGGAATCCCATAGGGATCAAAATAGGTTCAATTATTCATTTAGAAACCCAATACAACACATAATGTTAATGACATCAAGAAAAAATCAAGAAGGGAAACAAGAGTGAAACCCTATATTCACATGTCTATGATTAAACTATGGGATATAACATACAGACCACCTACCAGGAATCCATTGAAGAACACACTCCCAATCAAGGAATTAATTCATTATTCAACCACCCTTTGAAGACTCAACCTAAATATCACTAGAAATAAGGGTTTTTAGAGCCTCGTAAGGAGATGGAGATTAGGTGTGATCCCTAACCCAAAAAGGGAATCAGGGAAGTGTTTAGACATACCCAGATCCTGAATCTGCAACTGAAGCCTGTCCAAACATCCTAGGATTGAAGGAGAATCACAATTTGGAGATATTAAGATATTTGGTTTTTTCCAAGAGTTTCACGATAAAAGGAGGATGAAAATCTATAATGGAACAGAAAAATCATGTAATGGATTTTTTTAATATTCTCAAATATACTTGGTTGCACGGTTAACCTACAAGGTTGGCCAAACCATGCAAAAACTGTATAGATGCTTCTATCAAAAAACATACCCCTTTCACGGTTACCTAGGATATCCACATGGTTTGTTCTATCCATGATAAAACCGTGCAACATGCCAAGAAACCCCCTTTTTCTTCTTCATTCATTTCCTAAACCCCCAAAACACCCCAAATTCATCATATAAAATTTGGAAAATACTTATTTAACCAAAATAAGAAACCTAAACTGAAAAAAAAGAAACAACATACCATAAGGGAGATCCAAGATCATACAACATCTCGACCTTATTACGTCCCGTCCTCGAGCTACTCTTCCCAAGAATCAATGATTTCTGAAGGAAAATACATCAGGAAACTGGTCCCACATATATTATTCCCTCACCAAATTTATATCCCGAATATTTCCATGTATCTATAGAACATGAACCAATGGATCCTCCTTTCCAAAGGAGACATTCTCACTATGATCCACAAAAAAAATTGGGTTCTCCTCAATAAATGCATCAACCTCAAGCTCAAAAACCTTAGTGATTATCACATGGGATGGATCTTGGTGAAATTGTAGCAGTTGTGAAACATTGAAAACATCATTCATCCCACTATACTAACGTGGTAGTGGTAATCATTGTGCCACCTATCAGAACCTCTCCACAATATCAAATGGCCCACATACCTAGGTCCCAAAATTCCCTGTTTCCGGATACGGTGGTGACCCATCCATGGTGAAAATTACAGAAATATACTATCACCCATAAAAAACTCAAGAGTTCTTTGATAAATGTCTACATATGACTTTTTTATAATCTGATCCACTTCCATACACTTCTAGAATAAATAGAACCTTCTTCGACATCACTTGTACTAGATTAGGTCCTAACAATGGTGTTTCTGTAGCTACTAACCGCACAATGGAGATCTACATGGTCTCATATAGACTGCCTCAAATGGAGCTATCTGAAATTGCGGTATGAAAAATGTTATTGTTGGAAAACATAATGAGTGACAACTGTTTCTCCCATGAACCACCAAATTATAGAACACAGGATCTCTACATGTATTCTAAACCATGATTCCCCGATCTGACTGCCCGTTAGTGCATGGGTGTTAAGCCGTAATAAAAAAACATGGGTACCATGTTCCTTCAATAGTCCCATCCTAAAGCACGAAGTGAAATATGCATCACAATATGAAACAATGGTTCTCAGAACACCATTCAACCATACTATTTCCCGAACAAACAATTAACCCAACTAGTCGACTGTATAGGTCTGCTGGATCGACAATAAATGAACCACTTTGATCAGCTGATCTACAACCACCCAAATTGCATAATTCTTCCAAGGGGTCCTTATAAGACCCACTACAAATTCCTTTGACTCGAAATCATGAACTCAACTGCTATATATGTTATGTTCATCTACCCATTACCATCCTATACCTCTAAAAACATCTCACCAAACAAGGAATTATCTACCATTATGAACTGAATTCCTGAACCACCTGATTCTGAGTATTCTAGATTAGAGCATATGTGACATTGTTCCCTTCCCCTAGTGTGTACACCACCACTAAATTGATGTATTATAGTTACTCATCCCACCTTTGCTGTTAATTATTCATTTACCACTAAGATAATATGTTCCTGATAATTTTATGGTTGGTTAACATTGTGATAGGTTCTCCCAAAAATTAATGCCGCCAACACTTCAGGGAATAGATAACATCATCTAGCTCCAACTCATGTGTAGGATAATTTCTTTCGTGTGGCCTCAAATGTCTCATCTCATAAGCTAAACCCTGATCATCCTATATCACTAATGCCCCATGTCCTACACCAGATTCATCACAGAATAAGGTTTACCTCTTACCTAGTTTATTTAAGGTCAATGTTGGTATGGTGGTCAACCACATCTTTAGCTCCTGAAAATCATTCTCATAATCCTCTAACTAATCAATATTAGTTCCATTCTTGGTTAGGCCTACGAGTGGTAGTGTCAAATGGGAAAATCACTAATAAACCATCAATAATAACCATCCAAACCTAGAAAAATCTGAATATATGATATGTTCTTGGGATTCCCATAAGTCACCATATCCTGCACCTTTTATAGATCCATTGACACACCTAACATAGAAATGATATTTCCTCATAAGGGCACCTTATTAATCGAAAAATAACATTTTTATAACATGGAATAAATCCTATGGTTTCTTAGGGTACTAATGATGATGTCATGATGTTTTTCATGATATTCATGAATTGTATAGTATTCCATGATGTCATCACTGATGCCAAATAAAAACTAATTGAGGTTTGGGTGGAATATCCAGTTCATCAAGCCCATTAACATATCTGATGTCTTGGTCAATCCAAACGGCATCACCAGAAATTCATACAACCCATACCATCTGTGGAAATCATCCGGGGTTTGTGAGAAGGTATCACCATCAACTAATGATATCCTAATCTCAAATAAATATTAGAAAACACCAAGGAACCTATGAACCGATCAAAAAGGTCATCGATTCTAGGAATAGGGTACCAATTCATGACCATCATCTGGTCCAGTTTCCTATAATCGACACATTACCTAATTTATCAATCAATCTACTTAGAAAAAAATAGAGGAGACCCATAAGAAGATGTACTAGGACGTATAACCCCTTATTCTCCATATCCTCAAACAGAACATTCATTTCATTTAGCTCTTCAGGCTCTATTCGATATGGTTTAATGGAAACTTGATCCACTCCCTTTGGGAACTCAATCATAAACTCAACATATCTCTCAGGTGGTAACCTTGAGAAGTCCTATATAATGAATTCTATAAATTAGTCCCCAACAAGTGGGAATACTAGAGGCTCTTTGTCTCCCTAACCAAACATATGGAATCCCACTTGGGCTATGAGTTCTCCCAACTGCAGGAGTAATGACCCTGCATGTCCCGCTCGAGTATCCCAATCACCAAAATGGACATAAGTTCTCCCATCGAGAGATTTGAATGTAACATGAAATAGGTAATAGTTCATATGGGCATCATATAACACTATAAAATACATCCCTATGATTAGGTAAAAACCTGACACATCTAAGACAAAATGATCCCATAGAAAATGATATCTACCATCCTTTAGAGAAAAACCCTTAGTTGAGTATCCAACGAAATTACCCCACATGCAGTCTCCATGGTAAATACCAACATAGCTATGAACTGGGATGAAATAATGGAATGTGTAGAACCTATATCATATAAAGAACTATAAGGAATTGAATCTAAATGAATCATACCTTGAATAGTAGAGGGTCATGCCTCACCACCTTCAGGTACATTGTGAACTGCATGGAGATGACCTAGCCCTTTACCATAGGTTCCAACCTGAGTACCCTACACCACATTTCCCTACTGGTAAGGATGATCATACCCCAAAGTTCCATGTCCACCGCCCTACCAGTACGACCCGTGGAGCTCTAACTAATTTCCTGATATGAGGAAATCAACCCCTACCTACAAGTGACATTTACCTATGACCTCCATCATTCATGGACTATCATAGGTTCTTGTAGACCCTATACACATGGAATATCCTACCAAGACATGGAAATAGACCGATGGGTGGTGACAGTAGTCATGATATGTCCTTGGCCTACCACACATATTGAAAAATAATTGGTCATCACCCAGAGAAGATGAACCCCTCTTCTGACTGCTCTGGGTGCTCCCACCCTTCTGAAAGCCTCCAAAATGATGTTTCCTAATAATTGAAGTCACACAACTTTATCACCCTACTGAAGCCACAATGTTTACTACCAGAATCTTCCAACAATTTACCTTTTGAGATAAGGGCTTGGTCCACAACTTCACCAAAAAATTTTGGAATGAAGATATTCACATTAGACCTGATCTCAGGTCTCAATCCATCTTTGAAGCAATTAACCATGGATGACTCATCTCCTATAAATATAGTAATGAAGCATCTAAAATCAGTGAAATGAATGTTATAGTCCATTACCAACATTGTAACCTTAGTCAACCTCATAAAAGTGATATATTTCTCATACCTCATTGTTTTTGGGTAGAAGATCTCATGATAATTCTCCTGAAAGTATTTCCACATAATTCCTTCTTCCTTCTCCATCTGAACCATTATATCCCACTAAAGTTCTAGTTGACCAGTCATCATATAGGCCGCCAACCTGACTCACTTATCGATAGATGTCTTTAGATGTTCAAGAGTAGTTTTGATGGACTATATCTAGAACTAAGATTATTCTGACCCACCCTCTCGAGAAGAGGTCAAATGGTGCTACACCAGGACCTTCCTGGTCAGCTAAAAAATAGTCGACGTAGCCCACCTTAGAACTCATTCTATAATTTTCATAAAACAATAAGTGTTCTCATGGAACTAATGTTCTTTATATTTTTGGATCACCATGTTAAATTTCTTCACTTCTAGAGGAGTGTTTTTTTCAATTTCCTCCTCTCTCCCAACATGCCCACATCTTCAGGGTGTCATTTATCTACAATGCCAAACATGAACTATAGAACACAACCTTAAAACACTTAATAAGGTGAAAAAGATATATATAGGATCATCACATTACATAATCAATCCAATTCATATAAAATACCCAAATGAACCCAAAAAAACAAGATCACTACCGTTCTCCATCTCACCTAAGGTCTTGGCTAACATGGGTATTTAATTTATATGGTTACAATCCTTATCTTTTACAACCATTAAAATATATTTTCATTTCTCAATTTTCTCTTACAATAGGTTAATAAACTTTTACTTTTCTATAAAGCACCATTTTATAATTACTAATTAACATTTTCAAATCCCTTTTACCCATTCATACCATCTTATTAGGCATAATTTCATTACATTTAAGAAAACATATGCATCATAACAATTATTTCATAGACACCCATCCCGTGTGTTTGCCTACTATGATGTATGTTACATAACTACATAGTTTCCTAGAATAAATAATGAATGAAAAAACATGTACCCTTTTGGACATGAGAGAAATATCAAAAAACCATCAAATCACACAACATGCGCATAACCTAATGGTGAAATATCAAAAAATATAACAACACACAATAAGAAAAAAAATCCCCTCCTAGGGTGACTTGGGTTATCTATCACACATAGGTTAGCTACTCCAAATAATGATCTCATTACCAAGGCCCCACATTTTTCTAACCTCATGTCTATCATTAGAAAATAATAAGAATGTTAATTTAATTTCTCTGATACCACTTTGTAACATCCCGAGCAGGAGCCACTAAAAAGGTTCCCCGAGTCGGGTTACCACATGATGTCAAGCTCTCATCCCAAATGTCAGTGGATGAAATATAGAAGCAAGAGTCTCATAAGATACATGGGGAGACTATATCATCTATACTAGAGTAATTTATATTGAAACATAATTTAAATAGCAAAAATAATGCGAAAAATTAGTATCATTCATAAATAACCAATTCCCAAACTCGGTACAAAAATTCAAAATAGTAAATATGCCACTCTGTGCTACAGTGCAAAGAGAAAAAACCCAAAAGAAGAAAATCTGAATCCCCAAATTGATCTACAATCCATGTCTAGAACATCACACATTCATGTCACACGTCCAACTCAACTCCATAGCATATGGCCCATGCCCTTGTCCTGGCCTGCAAGCATGAAATCTGCGCGAGTACCTAATGGTGGCCTGAGTAGGGATTGAGTATAATTTTGTAGGCCACCACCAACAGTGCCTACAAAAAATCCAAAATAAGAGGTTAGTGCATGAATGTGATAAATAATTGCATGTAAAGGTAAACAGTTCAACAATCCATTCTAGACTATGTTCCTTTAAATTATGCTACCATTTAGTCTTCGCTAACTATTTATTCATCCCATGGATTAATCTACCTTTTTCATATCATTAATGGATTATGAATGTTAAATGTTTTCCTACATATGGGATTAAAATAAAATAATAGCTCACTAGGAATCACAATATAACAACATCATAATCCTCACCTCAAACCCCCAATTCACGTGGAATGGAACTGTTGGGGGAATAAAACTCTATCCCCATGCCTAAGCCATGAATTTAGGGGTGGAGATAGATCCTCAGTCCAAATCGACCTATGGGTGAAGAACCACAAGTGTATACCCCACTCTACCGAGATATGTGCACATGTTTATTTATCATTCTCCACAATTAACAACATCAAAACATGTATAGACATTATCATTTCCAGAATCTGAAATATATCAATAAATGAAAAATTAACATTATGAATCAAACCATTAACACATTCATCAATTATATCATTTAACCCTTTAACTCCATTTCCCATTTCCCATGCCTACATTACAAAACTTGTTCATGTGTAAACATAATTCCTTATCATATTAAAATTGATCCCATTAATTCTATTTAAATTTTAACCCATAAATCCTTTTTTCCTTTATCCACATGAGAAATAACAAGACCCATCCTTTATAACTCATTACATAAACAAATTAACCTACCCACTATGTCTCTACTTCATTATGAGTCAATTTCACACCTTACATTTCTGTTATCCCACTCGGGAGGGCCGGCACACCCAATAGTTGGCCCAAATTTGGCCATGTCTTCCATCTTGCATCCAATGGGGATCAAGAGTAGCTAAATAAATAATTTAGACATTGAATACATTACATCATGATAATTTCATAAAGAACATATCAATGAGGGATACAATAATGAATCCCTACATGCACATGTTTAGGTATAAAATATGGCTTATTACATATAGACCACCTAACTTGAATCTTTTGGCGAACAAACTTCCAATAGAGGCCTTAGATCCATATACAACCACCCTTTTAATCCTCAATGTAAATGTCCATGGATGGAAGGAGGTTTTGGAGCCTCGGATGGAGACGGAGAAAAGGTCTGAACCCTAACCGAAAAGAGAAGAAAATAGGATATTGGACTTACCCAGATCTTCAATCTACAACTAATGTCACTCTAAATGTCCTAATAATGATGGAGAATCACCCTTTGGAGTTCTTGGGTTCTTCGGATTGTTCTAAGATATGCAAGAGGGGAGGGAGGAGGAATCACCAGAGTGGAACATAAAAATACTACAATGGAATTTTTGCAATTTTCTCAATGTTATAGGGATTCATTGTGTACCGACATGGTTTTCCGAACTGTGCACAAATTATATAGATGCAAATATCCAATAACAATCCCCTTATACAGTTACATGGGATTTCAGCACGGTTTCCACTAACTATGCGAAATCTATAAAACATGCCTAGAAACCCCCTTTTTCTTCCACATTCATGTACTGAACCACCAGAAAACCCCGAGGTCTTCACAATAACTTAGGAAAACACATATTTGACCAAAAAAAGAATCTTAAACTAAAACATAAGTGAATACATACCATAAGTTATATTTGATATCTTACATATAATGATGATTTAATTTTAATTAATTTGAATAAATATAATAAAATTAAACATATGTTACTACAAAAAAATGATAATCATAATGGGACTATTAAATTATTTAATTTATCAAAATAAATGAAACTTTAATAAAATTATAAAATAAATTTATTAAGTTCTGATATGATTAATTTAAAAATGATTTAAATTTTATAAATTATGTTTTCAATTTTAGAATTTAATTATTTAAATTAATTTATTAAAAACAACAATATTTAGGGAAACATATTATTAATAACTAAAAAGATATTTATAATAATTTATTGATAAATTTTCAATAAATTATAAATATAATAATGTTGATTAGGACAAAAACACACACAGATATATATATATATACACACACACACACATCATATTCTTTTAAATCATATTCACATTAATAAATTTAATTACATATGTTATTGGACATATTTTTTCATTTAAAAAAATGGGTCATTATACTCATCCCATCTATATTGATATACATATTTATAATTTCAACATTATCTCAGTAATCAATGTAATGAAATGTAAAAAATATTTATTAAAAACCCACACTGTAAAAAGTTTCAAAAAATTACATAGTTTAAAAAAATATAATGGAGGGTATGAATGAACTCAAATACCATGGTTTCTAAGAGAGATAACATTAGTGGGAATTTGAGATATAGACCTTGAAAAAATAACTCTAAAGATGTAGTACATATTGATAGATAACATGTATAAGTGAATGTTAATAACCAAAATACCCATAATTATATGATGGTGAAAAGTACATTAATCTAATTACAATAATCATTAAATGGTATCATATTGTATTCAATATATTTTCCTACACGAATGTAATTTCTTTACCATCTATACTAGTAATTTGAAATCATATAATTTACTGAAAAATTTAATTTCATCCATTAATCAATTTATACAACAATATAACTTTTTCTCCCAATGCTAACTACTCAAGATGAATTATTTTCTACCAGAATCTCTACTTTAATTTATTTAATGATCGCATAATCCATTAATGAATAAAATTCTATTATCCATGTATTTAATAAAAATAAAATGGCTTGTATAATGTAATATACTATAGAAAATGAATAAAAATTTATACAATAATCTTCAAAGTTCAAAATAAAAATATTAATGGATTAACATAGATCATTCCTTAAATAAATACCCCTTGATCACAATTAATTCCAATAACCTCAACATTTAATAGAGTTTTAGTATCAAAGGTTTTCTCATACCCTTCATCTTAAACCTTCAAAAATATAACAACATTATTGATAAATAATCATTCATTATAATCATCACATTATTATATATAAAAATTCCTGAAAGGGAAAATCCAAGTAAAAACAGTCATAGAGGCCTAAAATAGTGATGTTAGAGGAAATTTCGTCTATCTATATCATCTAATTCATGGAAAAATAAATCAAATTTAGGAATGAAAGAGATGGGTTTGTCATGAGAAGCTTTATAGGCAAGAAGATATAAAGATATGTTTCCATATCTATAAGTGTGAAGCACATTCATGCATTTGTTAATGAAACATATCCACATACAGATGAGGTATGCAATAGATCAAGTTGTAGAGAGTATTCCAAATAGATATTTAAAAATAATTTTGGTATAAGTCCCCACCAAAACATGTTCAATATTGATATTCCTATAATGGAATGGACCTACACATACTTCTTGAGCCTTCGCCTAAAGAGAATAACTACTCTTAATGAAGGAAATGAATGAAAAAAACACCACTACCCCAAGAATCCCAAACAACACCACCCCTACACATAATTACAGAACAATTTGAGCTATTAGTGTTTAATTTTAGGCCCTGATTAGGTAAGATCCATCAAATCCACCAACCATGAAGATGAAATGTAGATGCAAAAAATAATTGATCTGTTGGAAAAGATGGGTCTGAATTAAGGTGTGTCAAACTAATCCATGTAAAAATGAGAGAGAACAATCAATAAATTTATTTCTCTAATAGAATGATCCATTTTTGAACAACCGACTCCCTCATGTCACACTTTATTCATAGCAATCCAAATTGTCTAACATTCCACAATTAGAATCACTACGTGAGCCTTCCTCTAATTACTGGAATTTCTTAGTCCACAATGCTAGAAGATGAGGAAAGAGTCTCCCTTACACGGTTGACTATGAAATATAGTGAAGACACCAAAACTAGTCCATATCATACGAGCCCATTCTCCTTAAATTAATATGTGTGTGATGGATTCTTAATAGAAATTGTTGTAGATACTAAACATAGAGGAAAATTGAATACCTTTACACATGTTTAAAACATCTGTGTTTGTGGCTTTGTTCCAAATTCTCCATAGAGTAAATCTTTATTTTTTGGGGTGCATATTTACTCCATAAAATCTCCCCCATGAGTCATGGTCCTTGACATTGGAAACGATCCACTAATAATCATTTTTATAAAAAAATGATGATTGTGATCCATTGAAAACACACTTATTTGGGTTGGTTTAGTGGTCTATGAGGTCAAATAATATGGACTAATCATTTTCCAGGTCTATTTGAGTTAATTTAGCATGAACGTTTTCAGTACTGAAGCTCATACTGGGAATTAGGAAACTAGGGAATCGAAGAGGGACACCATCCCATTTGACATGGAAAAAGCTAATATCTCCTCCACCAGTTATCGACTGAGTCTGATTTTGAAGAATCATTATGTGTGGGTGAATTTGTTTCCATTGAACAAAAGGTTTCCTCTAAGGAGCCACCATATCGTTCTCATATATGTTATTAGTACCATTAAACAAACGTTTCATTCCAATAAATAAAAAATAATGTAAAATACTCTATACATTTTCCCGATTATTATACACATAATTTCATAGATATACTTCGTATATAACACAATTCTCAAATACAAATACATAAATACTTCAACAAAAACACTTCAATGATTTCTATAGTATTTGTCTCTCATTAATCTATGATTTGACTGATAGATTATGGAATTTAGTTGAATAATTTCCATATTCTCCATGAATAATACACTATAAAAAAATAGGTTTCACTCTAGATAATTTATTCCGTTCAATTATATTCATCATTTCTTACATAAACTAGCTAATTTTAGACAGATTTTTTACAATTAAAACACCTGTGAGTTCCTTTTTGTAATTTAAATAATTATAGAATAATACAATTATTACATGAAGGGAATTGAATATTCATTCCATTATCACCTTTGTCATATGAATATCCTTTTGATTTCATCCACTCTTTTTATATCACAAGATATCCAAATATATTCTAATTGTGAATTTACATTTTTTGGAGCTGGTTTCAAATTATGCAATGTTGTATTTCACTATATATCATCATGTTAGGTATCTAAATTGGTAATTAATCACATTTCACATAACATTTTCCATTTACTCAGTTCCTATTATCTCTATAAATTATTAATAATAAAGGGAAAATAAGTTATGATAAATATAATATTAGTAAAAAGAAAAAATGAATTCAACAATATTAAAAAGTTCACATATATAATACATGTATTTATTTATTTTATGAACATATATACATCAATATATAATATCCATGTTCTATTTACTAACATATAAGATTATGGAAAACTTTCCAATTTATAATTGTTCATAATGAGGTTTACAATTTAGAAAATAAAATCCCATGTGAGTGTCAAACTATATGTGCTTCATTTTTCATTGTCTTTCATTAGGTGTTGAATGAGTCTAACTCGACTTGTCTCTTTCACAATTAATAATCTCTAGTATGTTTGTGAGACATTCACATCCACTTTTATTAATCAAAAAGTGATGTATTTACTTAAAAACCCATCAATAAATACTAGTACTAAATTTATGTATATTTCCTATGTTTTTTCCTATACCTAAGACTTTCACTCATGTTTTCATATAGAAATCCCAAAAATAACTAAAAAATATTGTGATACCAGTTATGTAAAAACTGTTTTTATATGACCTTAATTAAGAATTTTTTTACATAATAATACAAATAATAAAACCCATTAGATCAATTTTTCTAATGCCATGGAGAAATTAGGTTCATTACATAACAACATAAAACATTGGGTGAAATGATATTATTAAATACATTATAAAAATTATAAATTTTTTTCATATTTTATACTCCATTGGATAACAAGGGGACATACATAATAAATTTGTGAGCTATAAATAATGGTAAGTGAATAAAATTGAACAAAATTAAAAAATTATTACATTCTAGACAATAATAATTTCAATGGAAAAAAATTAGGAATTATCATAAGCATGAAGGATTATCAATGATAACATGTGGTAAAATAAAGGAATCATTGGAAATTTGGAAATTACATTAAACATGAAAACATAAACACCTGTCAATGTTATACACTTTGAAAAAAAACATTCTGCTCATATGCTAACCTCTTATTAACAACACATGGAATATCATGAGACTAAAACATTACCAAATGCATTAGAGAAATATCAGGGTACATCCATTACAATAATATAATGTACAAACATAATGGAGAATAAAAATGACAAGGGTAAATCTGAAGAGATGAAATGGGTACTTTTATTTCCCTAATCATTTTTTATAATCAATAAATGTGGTGGCATTTTGTATGTGTAGGGATAAAACATGAAGACTCGTGAAATGGATAAAAGATAGATAAATGGGAATCTTATAACCTATAGGTAAAAAGGTAGTGTATGAATGATATGTAATAATGCAATCAAAGATAATGTTTTTTAATTAATAGGCGTAAAAATGCGGGTTCTTGATTAAATAGATTTTCATTGAAAAATTAAATGATAACTTAAATATCATAGCAAAGGTACATAATGAATCAAGGGAGTGATTAATGATATTGAAAGAGGTCAACCCTCCCATTACAGAATTAGGGTATTATAATGGATGTGAAATATAATATCCCATCAATAGGAATTTGATGAAAATGTGCATTACATAAATTAGGATCATGGATAAATATAAGAAATAGAGGATCCTATTATAATTTTTTTCATAATAAAAACATAAATTTATTTCTAAATGATAGTTTAAAATTGATCAATAATAGTAAGGGAATAAATTGGTATGTCACGTTATGGTTGTGATGTCCTGAAAACATAGCCAACTAGGATTCAAATTGGTAATTTCAAATAAGGCTCTTGAATGGGCATAATATAGGGATATACCTTACTGAAATTTGGAACATTAACATCTCATGTAAAGTAATGAACTAGTGGGAATAATTGACCTTTAATTATAATAATAATAAATTAACAGTAAAGTATCATTTATAATTTTATTAAAATAAGACCAATTTTGATTCAAAAATCTATGTATGTCGAATGTTAATGAAAATAAGAGAAAGGATAGAGGTACATTACAATGATATGGTGATTCCAAAAGCATGGTAGGAGATTCATGATAGATTGGGCGATCAAATAGAGGATTATAAAGTGGATATAGATTTTTAAGGATATTGTCTAAGGTTTTTTTAGTTGGGATGTATGGGAGATTCTGTATGTTTTTATAGGAAAAGGTAGGGGAGTTATTTATTGTTTCCCAAACATAGGTTTTGGAATATATATAATAAATTAAAAAAAACAAAAATATTCCAAGGTTTTTCAAATGGATTCTACAAATAGTTACTAGTTTTAATTATTTTATTACAACATGGGTAGAAATAATTAATATATTTCCCTTAGTTATGTTGAAGTGACTCATCTTCAAGGTGAAAATATTATAAAACCATACAATATAATGTATGTTTTGAAGGATTCATAATGCCTTTATTAATTTAATAAAATAAACATAAAAAGTATTTTAATGGGGAAATATTTATTTTGTTTTGGATACACATTATACAATTTATTACACCTCTTCTATGTCATTATGATGTCATAATAAACAACGTATATTTATACCATATTTAATTTTTATTTTGAAAAGAGACACTCTTAAAAAATTATAAAAATTAAAAGTTGGATATTTATGACATGTTGGTTTTGAAAAAAATTTAATTTATCAAAATAAATAAATTAAAAAATTACAAATTCAATTTAAAATGCCAATTTTATGATTTTTTTTACAATAAAATTTTTCAGGTTGTAATAAACATAACATGGCTACCTCATAAAATTATATTATACAATATATATAATATATACTATTGAATAAAAAAATTTATTTTATGTATCTATTATTTAAAAATTTAATAAATTATTAAAAAATATATATTTGTCACGACCCGTCCTTGGGACCGTGCCGTGACTATTCCATGCCTTCCTTCCATAGGCCAGGGGCTGGCGACTAGCACCAATGAAGTAAATCCTGATAAAAAGGAAAGTTATTCCATTTATATAAGTAAACAAACACAACAGAGTACACAAGCTGAAGTAAACACTAAGTAAACTGAGTACAAAAGTAAGTGCTGGAATGTAAATGAGCCAGTATTCAAACCCAACAGAAAGTATAGTACAACTGAGAAAAGTAAGGTACAACAGTGGAAAATTAAAGCAACAACCACCAAGTCGTCCTCTAAAAACCCCACCTGATGGGGTGGGTACAAATGGTCTCCTCAGTCCCTCGAGTCCATCCATCTACCCCATGTACGTCCACCTAATAGACCACCTCCGGATATCATCCCGCTCCACAAACCTCAACCACGATCAATATTGTCTGTCATCTACAACCAACAACATAGTGCGAGCATATCCCATGCAGGGGTGAGTAAACGATACTCAGTAGGGTCCCCGATACCCCCAACGGTCTTCTAGAATCCACAACGGAAAAACCAAAAAGGAAAGATACAAACACAAAGTATCAACCAAATCTACTTAGGTATATTCCCATACATACTCTTAAGTAATCAATTCCAGTTCGGCTCCAACTTATGAGCCCAAGTACATCCCAGTCCACACAGGAAGGCACAACCCAGTCCACACAGGAAGGAAAGTCAATCACATTGATGATAATGAATGAATTTCACGACTCAACTCACATAGGTATACTACTCACAAAGAGGGGTGGAGATGATAGATGTAGCCTCTGAATCATCTCCCCTGCCGAACACACATAGGATCCAAGTATAGAAGTCGTCACTACCGAACCCACATAGGATCCATGTACAATAACTATATCTGTCGAACCCACGTAGGATCCAAGTACAGTCATCATCACTGCAGAACCCATGGAGGATCCATGTACAATCGTCCTCACTACCAAACCCACATAGGATCCAAGTACAACAGTCGTTGTCGTCGCAGTCGCAACCTGCTCTAGGGTTCCCACACACATCACACTTGATTCTGGGAGGGTCCACTTCACGAGCCAAGAGGGTCGATATATCAACTGTCACAAACTCTAGTGTTGATGTATCCCAAAGTTCCATCTCGTAAATAGGAACTCAACACGATAGATGGCGCATCAATCAGACTCCCGGTATAAGAGATAATGGATTTTCCGTTCTAGGGACCCGGTTAGAAATACACTCATTTCTAACCCGGCTGAAATCCAAATTCAACCAAAACACACATAGAGTATTGAAAAAGTACCGTCTCCTCAACAGATTCCCAGTGATGCAGGCGGCACGTCGATTGGTCATGCGACCCTTACATTATTCACGTTTAAGTGAATAACAGTCCCGACCCATTTAGCCTAGTGGGCCGACGTGTCGGGTTGACCATGTTTGACGGGTCCGACCCAGTAGGGGTGTTATACCGGTCCAAAGTGTAACACCCCAGGTAAATAAAGAATATGAAATTTTCATAGTTATCCATATTTGTGAATAAAATATTAATATTACTTTAAAGAGAACACTATGGTCTATGGCGTACTGAATACGCAACAACGAGTTTCTTTGAAATCTTACATTGCACTCTAATAATAAAATAATATTATCTTAAATGGTAGTTAACGCCTAGCCATTGTAATGGCGGGAATAAATGGAACTAACTAAAAAATTATTATATATGTTTGTCAAATATTTTTACATTTATCCAATAAATGTTAGATGCTTTAAATGCAAATGAATCCAATTTTAAGCATAAATCTTCTAATATTCCTTAAAATGTCGATTAACTGCCTTCTGATGGAGAACCATTTTTAAATATAATTTTGACAATATTATATTTTTATTTGAAAAAATAAAATCCATCTTTAGAATCTGGACATCAAAATTAACTTTGTGTAAATTTTTGTTATTTTTCCGATAAAGATCATTTTTAGTTAAAATGTTGTATTTTAAATCAAAACCTCATATTAATTTGACATATTTATATGGATAAATTATCTTTTTAATTTATATTAAAGTTTATTTAGAATATATTTCAACCATTTAATCCAATGGTGGTCGTTGGAATTAATTTAACTCTAAAATTGGACTTAAAATAGTGTCAATCTTTTAATAGATATTGTTTCTTAAAAACATGCTATTTGTTTTGACAGCGGGAATGAATTATTAAATTAATTAATGAAACTTATATATTTTGAATTTTGTAAAATAGATATCATTTTTGAATTAGTAATATCAAATATATCTTAGGGTGAATTTTTGGTAATTTTCTGAAAAACATAAATTTTTGATGAATACTGAAACCACTAGTGGTAGTTAACGAAACTGATTTTTCGTTTAAATGAAACTTTACAACATCTATGATTAGATTTTCCAAACCCCTAAACACTTTTTATTCCTTTATTTTGTAACAACACGAGTATCTTAAATATACTAGTATGTTGTTCTGTGAAGGATTCGAGCTAAAATTACACACACCATCATCTAATGGTTAAAGAACATATTGTTTTTGAGGATGGTGAATTAGTTCTTCACGAAATGATGACTATTCAATATTCTCATATCACCTTTCATGGTGGCTATTATGATGCCACTGTATTTTATATATGATATATATTGTATTTATATTATCCATATGCTTCTGTATTTTATATTTAAAACTGACCTTTATGCTTTTCATGTTGTGCAAATGCGATAATTTCATACGAGGAAGTGTGGACTACCGCCCCCTCATGTGATGTGACTCGTTCAGGAAATACATGGAATGTATAAAGAATGAAATTAATGAAATTATGTGACCTATAAAACATATATATTATACTTTAATTATAATATATATATATATATCTCAGTTATTTTTAATTCCATTAATATGAAAAAGAAATGGAAGTAACATTCAAGCGTACGTACGGCCTACCGTCTCCACGAACGGTTCATTTCATTTCTTTTTATCTCGAAATTTTATGGAATAGTTTAAAATGAATATTTATTGGATATATATGATATTTAAATCCTTAATACTATTCTGGAGATGATTTACTTATAACTACATGGACAATCATTTTCAAAGAAGTTCATTTTTGACTCATGTACCAAACATCGACAAAAACGTCTAATATGAACTCACATTATTAACCAATTATTATAACATTATAATATGTGATATGAACTGAATAATAATATTTAAAGGAGGAACCTAAGAAATTATAAATTGAAAAATGTTTATTATTCAAGGATATAATGAAACGAACAAGACAAGTTGGATTTGAGGTAAGGGATCCTACCTCTATAATTCAATTTAAGTACTCTCTTTTATGTCATTTCTTTTAAGATCATATTTATTCTGTTTGGGGATGTTATTTTATATTAATAATTCTTTAATGTTTATGTTAATATTATGAGAGACCCTATTTGACCTCATAAATCCATTTTTGGCTGTTTTAAGTGGCGTCGTTAGGCTGCCGAGTATTCGTAAGGGATTTTTCATCTCACTTTTATACCCGTGAGATTTATGCTACATTTTCCACCATTTACTATGAGTGGTGTATGTACTACCCATTATTCTACTCTTTGTGAAATAAAATTTCATTTATGATTATTTACATTGATGTTGTATAGTCTTTCTTTCATGGGGTGTATGTTTCGAAAGATACCCAAGTCGGTAAGGGAACCTTTCACCCTCCTCTTTTTAAAATACTTCTTTGTTATGACTTTTAATTTACATGTTATTATGTAGGGATATTTTATTATATATCCTTATTTATGTAAAATTTATTTCCAAGTGACGAGATACCCTTTTTGTCTAATCAACTCATTTTCTGAATTTTAAAGTGACGTTGTTAGGCTGTCAAAATTTTACAAGGGAACTTCCTAACCCAATTTTGATTTCATTGGGTCCAACTTGTAATTTTATAATATTTCATCCTATGAATATGTGTGAATAACCACTTGTTGTTTTTTACATAATATCCACTTATATTGGGTGTATTTATATTTTTCACACAAAATTATGTGATTGATATGTCCTTAATTTAAGGATACATTCTTTATAAGGTATTTCATCTCATTTTACATTTCAATTGATAAACTTTGTTGTTATTAACCAATTCACTCATATATGGTGTATATACCATCCTTTTGCATATTATATCATGAATACCTCTATTCTCATGATATTATAAAGTTCTGATTAAATGTTATTCCTAAATTATTGTATTCAAGTGTCTCCCAATTTGTTAAAAACCCTTTAACTAAAATATCGTTTTAAATGTCTTAATGATTTATTCTTATAAATATTTCTCAATAATATCAATGTTCTTACAATGTTTTTTAGGATTTATTTACATGGATATTAATGGTTTAAATTGTTAAAAGCTTCATAGTGGTATGGGACACTTTGATTCAAAAATATCTTTATTAAATGTCTTAAATGGTTTTGAAAATGGTTTTTAGAATGGATTCATTATTATAATATCTTATAATGTTATATTGTTATTGCAATGGGGGAATGTTATCTTTCCTTTATACTTAAGTTATGTGCTATGATTATGTTATGGTTCTTGAGCATTGTTTATGATGACAGGTGGTTCCGTGATAAACTAAGGGCAGGTGAGCCCGATATACCTCTCCAATGCATTGGGTAACGCGAAGGGGTTAAACGCTAAGGTTTCTCTGAAGAGATTTAGGGAATATACTGTGATGGGTATTCCAAACTTAACCATGAGGGTTACTCCCGACATAAGAATGTTATAAATGCCTCAAGTTGAATTTATGTCTTTTTATTTCTATGAGTTATTCATAGATATTATGATTTCATGAGGTATGTTAACATTCTTATGTTTTATGAGTAATGTATGATTACATTGATTCTTATGTATACATGGACTAATGATTTCTTTTCCGTATTGTTATAACTCTTACTGAGCTTTTTATGCTCATCCCAAGTTTTTTTAAAATGTTTTTCACCAGACATAAAGTGGAATAGGGTCATAGATGGGATCAAGGAAATGTAAGGCTGTCTAAAACAAGGAACTAGACATGACACTTTTGTTAAAGAGTTCTTATTTTGTGAAAAAATGGAAGTTGAGTAGATGTGTCTACTTTGTAATATTTGAGATGAAATAGTTATGTCCAAATTCTCAAAAACTCTAAACCTGAAAATATCCTTAATGTGAATTATTCATTTAATTAAATAATAAGTAATGTATAAGGTCGGGTCCTTATAGTTGGTATCAAAGGTCAGTTTAGATAACTTTAGAGGTTAGAGTTTTGTTTAATCATAAGTGACAAGTTGTGTATAACCACAATGGTTATTATATTATATAGAGTCATAGTTATTTATAAACGTTGGAATGAGTTTGAGAGAACATGGATAATTATATATTAGTGTTTATCTTCCTCTTTAGTACATGATGATTTTGTTGATATACTCACACTGACATTTTTGGTTTTAGTAAATGGGTGGATCTAGCAGGAACCAAAGTGACAATGGGTTTGAAGGAAACTTTGGTGGTTCTCTAATTAAGAGACTGGATGAAATAGGGGATTCATTGAGGAATCTCGTGGTTATTCTAAACCAACTATCAAAGAGTCATGATCAACCACTTGAACCTTGGTGTGTTCTCTAATGCATCATGTACGAGAGGAACAACTCGATGTGGAAGTTCATGTAATAATTATAAAGGTAACCATTAGGGTTTATATGATCCTTAATTTTTAGGTAATTATGGGTTACAATATGCTATGATGGAATATGAACCACATGAGATAAACATGAGGTTAAATTATGTTATGGTTATTTTTGAATATTTTATCACTTTTGGGGAATGTTTTAAGAATTATATAGTTTTGGAAAAAGGGACAACATGCAGACCGTGTGACAACCGATCGCGTCGGACCAAGTCATGGGAATCGAACCTATAACTGAAGAGTGATTGGTATTTATTGCCTACAACTAGACTAAATGAAGTCCCTAGTTAGTATGAGAAATTCTTTTTAGTTAGATGATCTTATGAATCAATATTAAGTTGATTTTGGGTTCTCTATTTAAATGATTAACCTATCATGGAAAATAAGGGATTAGGTTGATTACTTTTCAATACGAGACATTAAGAGAAACTGATTATATTTGGAGAAAAATGTTAATTTTACCATGGAAGACTATGTGATTAAATCCTTCAAATATTTGGGTTTCAATATTAGTTTGTTTTACATTGATGAATTTTATGGGAAAATTGTTTATCGAATTGTCTTTGTTGATCTTTTGGGTTTTGTTGGATAAGTTTTGGAGATTATGAATAGATTTTATTTTTATAAAGGATTATCCTTTTTGTGTATTATCTAATTTCATACTAACAATTTTGGTTTTGGTTTTTGTATAAATACATGGGAAATATCTAGTTCTCTTTTGTGGATTATGTGATTCTCTAGACGTTGATTATATTGCTGTTAATTGGAACAAGTCATCCTAAATACTCATCATTTGGAGAAAGTATGAGTTTGTGTTAGAAATCTAGTAAAAGATGAAAGTCTACAGGACAAGTAAGTATGTTCCCTTACGATTTATTTAGTCTCATAATTAAATTCCTTAATGAAAAGTAACTTAAAACAAAAATGTTGTCTGTTAACTTTTCCTACCGGGGATTCAAATACAGTTTAACCCATCACAAGTTTTTGATTTTCATGTGGTTAACTTTATCCTAATCATGTTTTCTATCACTCTCCATCAGAACATGACCTTTTGTTTTCTCTTCCATGTCCATGTTTTCTGACATGAAATCCTTGTATGGGTTAACTCGTGTGACCTTTGTACTTACCTTTCTTTTAAAGTTACAGTATAATTTACTCCTTTCTTGATGTGTGATTTTCAATAAAGTTTCCAAGCCCAATTTTAAAATTGCGAGAACTTAATTCCCAAAAGGGGCGAAGGATGTAACACCCTAGGTAAATAAAGATTATGAAATTTTCATATTTATCCATATTTGTTAATAAAATATAAATATTACTTTAAAGGGAACGCTATTCTCGATGGCGTACCCAATACGCAACAACGAGTTTCTTCGAAATCTTCGGTTGCAGACTAATAATAAAATAATATTATTTTAAATGGTAGTTAATGCCTAACCATTGTAATGGAGGGAATGGATGGAACTAACTACAAAATGATTATATATTTTTGTCAAATATTATTAATTTTTTCCAATAAATGTTAGAGGATTAAAATGCAAATATATCTAATTTTAAGCATAAATTTTATAATATTCCTTAAAAGGTTGATTAACCGCCTTTTGATGGAGAACCCTTTTTAAATATAATTTTTACAATTTTATATGTTTTATTTGACAAAATAAAATCCTTCTTATGAATCTGGACATCAAAATTTACATTGTGTAAATTTTTGTTATTTTTCCAATAAAGATCATCTTTATTAAAAACGTTGCATTTTAATTCAAAACAACCTTTTAATATGACATATTTATATGGATATATTATCTTTTTAATTGATATTAATGTGTATTTAGAATATATTTTTACCATTTAATCCAATGGAGGTAATTGGAATTAATATCACTTTGAAATTGGACTTAAACTAGTGTTAATCTTTTAATAGATATTGTTTCTTAAAAACACGCTATTTGTTTTGACAACGGGAATGAATTATTTAATTAACTGATGAAACTTATATATTTTAAATTTGGTAAAATAAAAATCATTTTTAATGTCACGTCTTCAGGCTGTAGAAATTTTACAAGGGATCTTTTTAACCCAATTTCAATTTCTTTGGGTCCAACTTGTAATTATAGAATATTTCATCCTACGAATATGTGTGAATTACGTCTGGTTATTTTATACTTAATATCCACTTATATTGGGTGTATTTATATTTGTCGCACATAATTAAGAGATTGATATGTCCTTAATTTAAGGATACCTTCACTGTAAGTGATTTCATCTCATTTTACATTTCTATTAAGACATCATTGTTGTTATGCAACAATTAACTCTTATATGGTGTATATTCTATCTTCTGGCATATTATATCATGAATCCCATTATTCTCATGATATTTTAAAGTTTCTATTAAATGTTATTCCTCAATTATTGTATTCAATTGTCTCTCATTTTTTAAAAACCCTTTAACTAAAATATCATTTTAAATCTTTTATTGATTTATTCTTATAAATATTTCTCATTAATATCCATGTCTTCACAATGTTTTTAAGGATTTATTAATGTAGTTATTAATGGTTTATAATTTTAAAAGCATCAAAGTGGTATGGGGCACTTTGATTAAAAAATATCTTTAATAAATGTTTTAAATGGTTTTGAAAATGGTTTTTAGAATGGATTCATTATTTTAATATCTTAAAATGTTATATTTTAATTACAATGTGGGAATGTTATCTTTCTTTTATGATTATGTTATGTTCTATGATTATGTTATGGTTCTTGGGCATTGTTTATGAAGACGACTAGTTCCGTGATAAACTAAGGGTGGGTGAGCCCGATATAGCTCTCCAATGCATTGGGTAGCGCGAAGGGGTTAAACGCTAAGGTTTATCCAAATAGATTTAGGGAATATACTGTGATGGGTATTCCAAACGTAACCACGATGGTTACTCCCTACGTAAGAATGTTATGAATGCCTCAAGTTACATTTATGTCTTATGATTTCTATGAGTTATTCATAAATCATATGATTTCATGAGGTATGTTAACATGCTAATGTTTTATGAGTAATGTAAGATTTCATTGATTCTTATGTATACATGGACTAATGATTTATTTCCGTATTGTTATAACCCTTACTGAGAATTTTATTCTCATCGCATGTTTTTTTGAAATGTTTTTCATAGGATATAAAGTTGAATAGGTTCAAGGATGTGATCAAGGAAATGTCAGGCTGTCTAAAACAAAGAACTAGGCATGGCTCTCTTGTTAAATTGCTTTTATTTTGTGAAAAAAATGGAAGCTGAGTAGATCTGTCTACTTTGTAATCTTTGAGATGTAATAGTTATGTCCTAATTCTCTAAAACTCTAAAACTGAAAAGATCCTCAATGTGAATTATTAGTTTAATTCAATAATTAGTAATGTTTAAGGTCGAGGATTTATACAAAGAAATACACATCTCAGCCCGAAGGGGTGCGGCCCGGCCCGACGAGGCGCAGCCCAGCTGGCTTGGCTGGCAGGACGAGCGGCTCGGCCAGAGCCGAGCGGCTTGAGCAGAGACGAGCGGATTCTCTGGGGGGGGGGGGGGTAGGTTTTCGCATCCGTGGTGCCATGAAGCACCGCCCTTCCCTAAACTGGCCGGCTAGACCTTCCGGTATTCTTTGCACGTAGCCGGTATGGGTGGGTCACTGGTCATCCGGTGCGACGCCCTGCTGGCTCCCCGGTCCAGCACTACCCGGCCGGCCGACAGGTCGGCCGGTCCTCTAGCGCGACACCCACCTGGCGTCACGGCTCCTCTTCGCCCGACCGGACGACGGGCCGACCAGTTCTTCTGCCCATGCATCCCGTGTAACAGGTTGCAGTTCTTCCCGCACAACCAGCGCGACGACGTCGGCCTCCTTTGTCGCGTTCCCATAACGGCGCGATGGCGTCGTGCCTCCTCTACCTTCAATTGCCGATTCTAGAATAATTAAATGAGAACAACAGAGGGTTGTCGGGCCGTGTTTGTTTGGCCCGCACCCTCCGTGTAAAATGACAACAATCAGCCATATTTTAACAACGATTTCCAATGAGTACGAGGTTCATAAACATCCACTTTCATGAGTAAACCCCTACCTCAACAAAAGATATCGAACGTCGGGCGTCCCGGAAGACAGCGTCGCGGGGTGAGGTTCCGTAAGTGACGACGGAGTGCGCCTGAGGAGGAAGCAGCATCACCCCTTTTGTCACGGAGAGATGATTATAAGGCGAGACGTCGTTGGCGAGATCCCGCGTCTGTGTCTCCTCCCTTGTCGCGGAGGAAGAAGGGAATGGAGAATACGGGGTTGCCGAGTCGATGTTCTTCGTCGGAGAGTTGGCATTCTTCTTCAAAGGAGATGAAGCGTACAACGAAACTCAAGAGCTCTCTCCCCAATATCCCAAAACAACAAGCCAACCCCCAAAAATAAAATACGGTCACCCATTATTTTAATTAAACAAGACAAGAATTTCAAAATTAAAATTCCTAAACTTATTAATTAATGAACGAGTTTCAATTAATTAATTAAGGTGTGTGTGTTCGCAAGTTTTAATGATGTGAGAGGGAGAGAGGAAAGGTTCACATTAAATTATGTAAGATTTCATGTTTAAAGGGGGTGTTTTATGAGAGTTAAGATAGAGTTATGGGAATGTTAAAGGTTGGAGCTCGTGTGGGCCCCACCTCACAAATATCCTTACATGTGTAGTTAAGAGCTTGTGGGTCCCATCTGAACTCCCCCATGTAGGATATAACCACTTATGATATTGAAATAAAAATTTCCCACAATTTTATTCACTTCTTATTTAATCCACAAATTTTAACTTCTCCTCCGTAGCAAACAAATATACGGTAAAAGTTATCTTAAGAAATTATCGGCACTGCGAGTTCATCGGTGCCCTAAGATTTCAATTCTGAGCACCGGTTAAAAAGTTAGAAAATCCCGCTCGTTTGTTCACTAAATGTACCCGAGATAAACTTTGGAAATTGATTCTGGGCATACCGGGCCTCAGAATCAGGTTCTGTTAGAAGCCACAGACATGCAAAATTCCAAAGTATTTCTGAAAAAAAACAATTCTCGAACATTCCGGGTCTTTAAATTACTCCCACCTCATGGATTTACATCCCCGTAAATCTACATCATAAACTAAGGAAATAAATTAGGGTACTGTGAACGCATATGAGCCTCCTGTTCCCATGTGCTCTCCTAGAGATTCCCATGCTGCCAATGAATGCGTACCAGAGGAATCAACCGTCCACATTGGACCTGCTCCTGTAGATCCTTGATCTCCACCAGGACCTCCACAAATGATTCCCCATCATCGATGTCCAGCTCCTCGTGATCAATGATGTGGGTCGGGTCGTGCACGTATCTCCTCAGCCGAGATATGTGGAAGACGTCGTTCACCCGGTGCAACTGAGGTGGAAGGGCTATGTGGTAAGCCACCTCGCCTACCCTACTGAGGACTTGAAATGGTCTGATGAAGTGCAAAGATAACATACCGCCCCGGCCAAATCTCCATAATCCATGTTGAGGTGAGACCCGTAGGAAAACATGGTCTCCATCCTCAATCTCCAGTGGTCTCCACCTCCTATCAGCATAGGACGTCTGTCTGCTCTGTGTAATCATTATCCGCTCCTGGATGATCTGAACCTTCTCTGTTGTTGCCAGAACCATCTCTAGTCCAACGAGTGCTCACTCCCATGGGCCAGTCTAGCACAGAGGTGATATGAATGGTCATCCATATAGTGCCTCGTATGGTGTCATCTCGATGGTGGAGTGGTAGCTGTTGTTGTATGAAAACTCCACCAACGGTAGGTGATCCTCCCAGCTACGAACAAAGTCTAGGACAATTGCACGGAGCATTTCCTCAAGAGTCCGAATGGTCCTCTCCGTCTGGCCATCCATCTGAGGATGAAAGGCAGTGATCATGCATTTATGCGTCCCAAATGACTCCTGAAACCCCTTCCAAAGCTATGAAATAAAGAGAGCGTCTCGATCAGAGAAGATAGACGATGTCACACCATGATGATGTACGATCTCCAGGACATAGAGGTGTCCCAAGATCTCTACTGAGCCCTACTCTCTGATCGGTAGGAAGTGGACCGACATGGTGAGTCAGTCTATGATCTTCCAGATCGAGTCATGTCCTCTGGAAGTATGTGCAAGACCTATCACGAAATCCATTGATATCTCATCCCACTTCCACATCGGGTCCTTTAAGGGTTGAACCAAGCCTGCTGGTACCTGGTTCTCCGCTTTCTCTTGCTGGAAAGTGAGGCATCATGAAACGAACTCTGCTACAACCTTCTTCACACTCGGCCACCAGTGATATTGTCTGAGGTCCAGGTATATCTTCTCCTCTCCAGGATGTACCGCTAGATGGGAAGTGTGAAACTCCCTCAGAACTTCCTCCTGCAGTGCATCCTCTACCTTGGTACGTACCCTGAAAAGGATGGCGTGCTCTCCTCCTTCAGAAAATCTATCAGGCACCTATCCTGTGGAAATCTGAGCACGTCGCGTCTCACAATAAATAGCCCCACGATGTGCCTCTCTGACCCGCTGAAGTAGGGAGAAGTGACTTTGAGGGACTGTAGAAAGGCTGCCCATCTCTATCCACGAAGGATATCTACAAAGCTGCTGACTGCTCTGTCACCTCTCCAAGTAGCTAAATGCCTGACCTCCTACTGAGAGCATTAGCCACAACGTTAACCTTCCTAGGAGTATAGACTATCTCAAATTAATGGTCGTAGAGGAACTCAAGCCATCACCGCTGTCTCAGGTTCTGGTCCTTCTGCGAGAAGATGTACCTGTGACTCTAGTGATCAGATTAGACTGTAAAGCACTCGCCCCTCAGATAGTGCCACCACATCTCAAGGCGATGACCACTGCTGCTAACTCCAGGTCATGGTTAGCGTAGTTATGCTCGTTCTTCCTCAACTGTCGTGAACCATAAGTGATCACGACCCTCTCCTGCATTAGGAAACACCCGAGTCCGGTCCCTGATGCATCGCAATAAACTACGTACCCTATGCCATCCTATGGTATCCTCAAGATGGGCACATTGTTCAATAAATGTATCAGTTTTTGGAAGCTCTACAGATATTTATCTGACCACATGAAGGGTTTACCCTACTTCGTCAAAGCTGAAAATGGTGATGCAACTCTGGAGAAGTCTGACACAAATCTCCGATAGTACGCAGCCAGACCTAGGAAACATCGCACCTCTGTCACGATCCTAGGTGGTTCCCAAAAAATTACTGCCTAGATCTTCACAGGATCCACAGAAACTCTCTCCTCCAAGATGACGTGCCCCAAGATATGATCCTCTCGAATCCAGAACTGGAACTTTGAGAACATACCATAACTCTGGTGCTCTCAAAGTGTATCCAGGACAACCTGCAAATGTTAGGCGTGCTCCTCCTCAGCAGTCGAGTAAATCAATATGTCTTCAATGAAGAGTACGATAAGAAGATCGAGGTAAGGATATAAGATCCTATTAATGAGACTAATGAACACTACTGGTGTGTTGGTTACACCGAAGGGCATAAACAAGAACTCTTAGTGGCCATACCGACACCTGAAGGCCGTCTTCTGCACATCCTCATCTCGAACTCTGAGCTGATGATAGCCTAACCTGGGGTCTATCATTGAGAACCATCGTGCTCCCTTGAGAAGATCAAAAAGTTCATCAATCCTCAGGAGTAGGTAATTGTTCTTTACAGTCACCTGATTTTTGCGACGGTAGTCGACACATAGTTGTAAGCTCCCATCCGCCTTCTTGGCGAATAAAATCGGAGATTCCTGGGGTGAAACATTGGGTCAGATGAATCCATTTCCATGCAAATCCTCCAGCTGTACCCAATGCTCACGAAACTCAGTGGGAGCCGTTCGATATGCTGGAGTGGATATCATTGCTATCCCGAGGTACATGTCAATGTAGAAGTATACATCTATGAGAGGAGTTAGACTTGGATCGTCGTTAGGGAAAACGTCTGCGTACTAATCCACCACAATAGGAAAACTATGACTCCACACATCAACTGTTCCAAAGATGAGACTATCCAACTGATGTGTGATCGACTGCCTCCTCCTCTGTGTAACTCCATCATGCGCTGCAAAGGCTTCCTTCCCACCGGTGAAGGAAAACCTGGTCCCGTTCGTGCAGATACACCGCACTTCGCACCAAATATAGTTGATCTGAGCATCGAATGTAGATAACCTGTCCATACCAAAGATGATATCGTAAGGCCTCTACATTTCTACAAAATGATCCCAGCCGAAGCTCCCACATCCTATTGTAAGATCACACTACCGGCACCAGTGTGTACTTGTCAAGTCTGCTCCTGTAGGAGTCCCTAGCCGTAACGATCGAGCCAACAGCTCTGTTGGAATCTTTGAGCTCCGAACAATGGTGGAGACAATAAAATAATCATTCACTTCTGTGTCTATAAGAACTGAAACAAGGGTGGAGTAGACAAAGATAGTATCTCGAATCATCTCAGGTATGTCGTGGTCCTAGGCCTCGACTGCCTGCAGTTGAGCCTGTCCATGTCTGCCAGCCCCTTAGGTTGGTTTCGTCCTCCTCCTGGTGGTGGTGGTGGTATAGCCTCGAAGCATCGTCCACCACCTACAGCTCGTCCAGCTCCTCTTCCTCATCCACCTACTCCCGAAAGTCCACCACGGTCGAACATCTACCACTTCCTAGGTGGTCCCTCAACCATCTGCTGCTCCTCCGCATGTTAGGTCGAGCAGTCACGAGCCGTGTGGCCCTGCCCGCCGCATGCATAGCACTGCCTGACTCTCATATGACTGGCTCTGCTGCGTGTGCCTCGCACATCCGAACCAGTATCCTGTGGTCACCCAACTGATGGCCTGGTATGTTTGGACCTCTGTGACATCTGTCTACTGCTGGCTATAGAATACTCCGCTACGTATCGCCTTGTGGTAGGCCTCACTGTTGGCGTCGGGTCAACATGATATCTCTCCACAAGTAGGGATCGCTCCAGTACTCATGCCTAAGTCGGAATGTTGAGAAAGATCATCGAAGACCTGATCTGATGCCTCGGTCCTAGCTCAAACGTCTGGGCCCAGAAGAATGGGTCTCGTACCATGTTCGTGGAGTAGGACGAGAGGACGGTAAATCTCTCCGAGTACTGGGCTACTGTCATGCTGCCCTGCCGCAGCTGTAGTAACTCCTGGATGCACACCGCATGGAGGGTGGCTGGAAGAATCTTTGAACGAAAGAAGAATCTATCGAAGTACGTCCAAAGTAGTGATGCCTCATCGTGCACCTGGAGCATCAGGCTCCACCATCTACATGCAGCTGCGTGCATGAGACGTTCTGCAAGGATCACCATAAGATATGCTAGTGTCCCTACCAATCTGAAGACTCGTACAATTGGCTCCATCCAATCCTCGGCTGCCTAAGGGTCCATCTCTCCATGAAACCTAGGCATCCTCTTTCGCTGAAACTCATGCAGCGTACATAGGCAGCATACACTCTCGGCTGCTAGGGCTGGTGGTATCAGTGGCCCAGCAGGTAGAGGTACCGCTGGTGCCTCTGCTATAATGGGGACCTACACCGAGGCCTCGTCGCTCGGTCGGCTGCCATATCACACGTATCTTAGAACCCTAGCTGCCTGCCTTTGTGGGGCCATCCTGAAAAGTAACAGGTGCGACACGGTTAGTACATTATTCCTTGTGACCTGAAACAAAGTAATCACAAAGAAATCATTTTAAACTCACATGCAATCAATGTTTTCGTGAACTGAGTCGTAAATCAAATGTTAGGGTCCTGGTGTATGGATACGTCGGCGGCCGCACCAATACTAGACTCCCGGGTCTGATAACCACACTCAATACTCTTAACACTATTACTTCACTAATAAGAAATTATTAGAGTCTATAGTTCAACATCAGAACCTTCCTATGATACTAATTTGTCACGACCCGTCCTCGGGGCCCATGCTGTGATTACCCCAAGCCCGCCTTCCATAGCCCAGGGACTGGAGACTAGCACACCAATGGCATAAATCCTGATAAAAAGAGAAGTCATTTCATTTATATAAGTAAAAAAACACAATAGAGTACGCAAGCTGAAGTAATCACTTAGTAAAATGAGTACAAAAGTTAGTTCTAGAAAGTAAATGGGCCAGTATACAAACCAAACAGAAAGTAAAGTACAACTGAGGAAAGTAATGTACAATAGCTGAAAAGTAAAGAAGCAACCACCGAGTCATCCTCTAGAAACCCCACCTGAAGGGTGGGTACAGATGGTCTCCTCAGCCCCTCGAGTCCGTCCGTCCGCCCCGTGTACGTCCGCCTGATAGACCACCTCCAGATATCTTCCCGCTCCATAAACCTCAACCACAATCAACGCTGTCCATCATCAGCAACCAACAACGTAGTGCAGGCATACCTTTTTAAGGGGTGAGTAAATGATACTCAGTAGGGACCCCGATACCACCGAGGGTCTCTTAGAATCCACAAAGGATAAACCACAAAGAAAAGATACAAACACAAATTATCAACCAACTCTAATTAGGTATATGCCCATGCATATTCCTATGTCATCAATTCCAGTTCGGCTCCAACTCAAGAGCCCATGTACAAGCCAGTCCACACAGGAAAGCACAACCCAGTCCACAATGGAAATCATGTCAATCACATTGATGATATTGACTGAAAGTCCAAACTCAGATCACATAGGTATACTACTCACGATGAGGGGTGGAGATGATATATGTAGCCTCTGAATCATCTCATCTGTCGAACCCGTGTAGGATCCAAGTATAGAAGTTGTTGCTGCCGGACCCACGTAGGATCCAAGTACAGTAACCATCATTGTCGAACCCACGTAGGATCCAAGTACAGTCGTCATCGCTGCTGAAACCACAGAGGATCCAAGTACAATCTTCCTCGCTGCCGAACCCACGTAGGATCCAAGTATCGTCGTCATCGTCATTGTAGTCGCAGCCAGCTCTAGGGTTCCCGCACAAAGCATGCTCGATTCTGGGAGGGTCTGCTCCACGTGCAAAGAGGGTCGATACATCAACTGTCACAATGTCCAGTGTTGATGTATACCTAAGTTCCATATCATCAATAGGAACTCAATGCGACAGACGACGCGTCAATCGAACGCCCGATCTGAGAGATATTGGCTTTTCCGTTCCAGGGGTCCAGTTAGAAATACAGTCGTTTCTAACCCAGCTGATATCAAAATTAATTCGAAACACACTTTGAGTATCATAAAAGGACCATATCCTCGAAAGAGTCCCAGTGTCGCAGACGACGCGTCGATCAAACGTGCGATCCTTAAGTTAGTCATGTTTAAGCGAATAACGGGACTGACCCGTTTACCCCAGTGGGCCGATGGGATGGGTTGACCCAATTTGACGGGTCCGACCCAGCTGTTGTGTCAGGCTGGCCCGAATAAATACACAACTCAGCCCGTAGGGGTGTAACCCGGCCCTGCCTGGGGCGGCCCGACACGGCCCGGCCCGGCTGGCAGCGCGGCTCGGCCGAAGCTGAGCTGGTTCCAAGGGGGGGAGGGCACTTCCCCCTCCCGGTTTTCCGCACTGGTGGCGCCAGGAGGCACCTCCCTTCCCCAAACTGGCCGGCTTAACCGGCCGGTCTTCTCCGCACGCAGCCCGCATGGGCGGGTCGCCGGTCTTCCGGTATGACGCCCTCCGGGCACCGCAGTCCAGCTCCACCCGGTCGGCCGACTGGTCCTCTAGTGCGGCACCGTCCTAGCACCACAGCTCCTCTATGCTCGACCTGCCAACGTTTCAGCCAGTTCTTCCGCAGAAGCGGCCCATGTAGCGGGTCGTGGTTCATCCCGCACAACCGGTACAACGATGTCAGCCTCCTTTGTCGCGTTCCCAGCACGACGCAACGGCGTCATGCCTCCATCGCCTTCAATTGCAGATTCAAGAATAATTAAATGAGAACAACATAGGGTTTTTGGGCCGTGTTCATACAGCCCGCACCCTCCACGTAAAATGATAAAATTGGCCATATTTAAACAATGAATTACAATGAGTACGTGGTATATAAACATCCACATTCAAGAGTAAACCCCTACCTCAACAAATGATATCGAACATCGGGCGTCGAGGAAGACGATGTCGCAGGGTGAGGTTCCATAAGCGATGACTGAGTGCACCTGAGGAGGAAGTAGTGTCTCCCCTTTTGTTACGGTGGGAAGATTATAAGGCGAGACGTCGTTGGTGAGATCCCACATCGATGTCCCCTCCCTTGTCGCGGAGGAAGAAGGGAATTGAGAATCCGAGGTCACCGAGTCGATGTTCTTCATCAGAGAGTTTGAGTTTTCAACAAAGGAGATGATGCGTACTTCGAAACTCAAGTGCTCTCTCCCAAAAATCTCAACACAGCAAGACAACCCCCAAAAATAAATTAAGGTCACCTCTTATTTTAACTAAACAAGCCAAGCATTTCGAAATACAAATTCAAACACTTAATTAATTAATGAAAGAGTTTAAATTAATTAATTAAGGTGTGTCTATTGGCATGTTTTAATGAAGTGAGAAGGAGAGAGGAAAGGTCCACATTGAATTATGGAAGTTGTCAATTTTAAAGGGGGAGTTTTATGAGAGATAAGAGAGAGTTATGGGGAGTTGAAATGATGGGGCTCGTGTGGGCCCCACCTCACAAATATCCTTACAAGGGTACTTCGGAGCTTGTGGGTCCCATCAAATCTCCCCCATGTAGGATATAACCACTTATGATATTAAAATAAAATTGTCCCACAATTTTATTCACTTCTCATTTAATCCACAAATTTTAACTTCACCTCCCGAGAAAACGCATCTACGGTAAAAGTTCTCCTAAGAAATTATTGGTGTTGTGAGTTCATCGGTGCCCTAAGATTTCAATTCTGAGCACCGGTATAAAAGCTAAAAAAACCCTCTCATTCATTCACTGAACATACATGAGCTGAACTTCAAAAATTGATTTCGGTCACACCGGGCCTCAGAATCAAGTTCCGTCAGAATTCACCGACTCGCAGAAATCGAAAGTATTTAAGAAAAAATAATTTCCTTGAAATTTCCAGGTCTTTATAGTCTTGATTGAAATTAAAGGTTACCTCTACTACAATTTATGTTCTAACACATCAAAGATATATTATTTTTTGAAATAAATAGGTAATCATTTATATAGTTTAAAAATATATACATTTTTTATGGAAATGAAAATATAAATATTCACACACTTCAGTTTACCATGTTTATAGTACATGTTAATTTATATTTTCCCTTCATTAATATATTTTCCTGCTACACCAGTAATAGATATTTAATATGGTTACTATTCATATTGGCCAAAAATTTATGTAATTTATTTTCCTAATTTTAATTATGATTATTAAAAATATTGAAACCATTTTAACATTATCAAATTATAGTGGAAAAAAAAGATGATTTTAAATTAACCACGAAACCATTATAGAAATATGTTTTTATGAAAAATTAATGTTCCAAAGATAATATAATATTACATTGCATTTAAATCATAATCATGATGATATGTATTTTAACTCATAATCACACACACAGATATATATATATATATATATATATATTGGATAAAATTAATTTAAATCTTCCCTGTTATAATTTATTTTTAATTAGTGCATGGTTTTTGACTAGTTTTTATTCCCCCTTAACAGATGGTATCATATGAAATGAAAGAGATGGAATGACAGTTCAATGATCTTTTAGAGAATGGATTTGTTTTTCCCGTGTTTCTATCCTTGGGGGGAGTCAATTCAGTTTTCTTTTTAGGGTGATGGTTCTCTTCAACATTGTGTGGACTTTTGAAAACAGAACCGTGTTATGATAAAGAACAACTAAATTTTCCAATATATATATAATTAATATTATTTGTTGAAAGGGAAAACATGGATTTTGAATATTAAAGTTTTATTTGGTTACCGTTAGTTTAGAATAGAAGAATATTACATTTAAAAAAAATTCCATTTAGACATGGTAATACCATTATGAGTACCTTGTAATGCCAATTTTCGAACCAATTCTCATGATGTCTTTAAGGATTTGATGAAAAATATTTTCCATGAGTACCTTAGTCTTTTAATGGTATTTATCTTGGATGAGATCCTCATATACTCTATGAATGACGAGCATCTTGTTCCTCATACTAGAGTAGTTTTAATTTTTTTGAGAAATCCAAGAATTTATTCCAAGATATCAAATTGTGAAATATGGATTTAGGAAGTGAAATTCTTAGAACATGTAGTGATAGAGCATGGTATATCGATTTATACTGGGAAGGATAAAGCTCTTACAAACTGGGAGAAATAACATAATGTTTTTCAGATTCATAGATCCGTGGGTTTAGATTGTAATTACTTCTGAATCAGAACATAATTATCTAATTTAGATTCTCTGATGTCTTCTATCCAATTCGGTGGGTGTATAGTTTCCTTGGGATGAGAAATATCAAAATTCTTTAGTAGAGATGAAATTCCTTTTGACTACTACACCATTGTTGACTATTCTAGAGTCTAATAAAGGATATTTTGTCTTCTATGATTCTTCATGTTCTATTATGGGTTACATTCATATGCATGATGATAGTGTAATTTCGTAGGATCTCTTTATATTAGTCCAAATGAGAGGAATTATCCTACCAATGACCTTGAACATGTAGATATGATGCATGAACGCATGTGATGGAGACACTACCTCTTCAGAGACAAGTTTATCATTTAATACAACCATAATATCTTGATATTTATCTTCTCCCATAGATATTTGAACCCCTATAGAAATTGGGTGGAATAACTTTAACATTTAGAATTTTTTTGTCTCTTATACCCATAGGAACGGTAATGTAGTTGTTTATGCCTTGAGCAGGAAGCATCCAACATAGCTTCTTAAATATTCATCAGAAAAGGGGAACATGATGTCTATTTTTTCATAGATGCATATTGGGGTCTCAGAATTATTGGATGAGTCTTCATTGGATAGTATATATTTGACATTATCCCTTCTCAAGATGATTCTTCCGGATAAACAGTTTGATGATGAGTTACATTCCAGTAGAGACACTTTATAGTATAGATACCATGCATGATTGGTCATTCTGTAACAATTTAATTATATTATCCTATAATTGATTTTTTTCTTTTATTATCTTTTTGGATAGCTGTGAGGGGGGTAGGGGGTTACCATAATTCCTATGGAATAATGAACCTTTGAACCCTAAATATGTTATATGACATTTGGTGATGATTCTAGTTTCCAAGTATGATACTGGGCATTGCAAGAATTTGTATCTAGTAACTATACATGCCAATAGGTTAAGGATAAGCATCTGAAACATTAATTATTTCCTCATTCACTTCTAGTACCAACTTCGAAGAGGTATGAGATCTCTATAGACCTTTTGGTTGGGTCTCCCCATACCAAAATAAAGAATAATATGATATATGTTATCATTGATTGACTATCAAAATTGGATAACTTTATACCCATTCATAATACAACCACAGTAGATGATTTTCATAATTTATATGTGAAATTGATTGATTGTTTTCATGGATATTCATTTCTATAGTCTCTAAAATGGATCATGGGTTTACATCTCATTTTTTAGTGGAATTCAAGAGGCATTGGGATCTAAGGTCCATTTGAGCATGACATACCATCTGATGTTGTATGGAAAGATAGAATGAGCTATGTTGTATTGTAATGATTATCTTCTATATTGGGTACTAATAATTTGTAGGGTTCGGAATTACCATATAGGGGTAGCTCAATTTACTTATTTCAATAATTACCAGTCTATGATCAGAATGTATCATTTTGAATTCATGCATGGACAGACATTCAAATATTCACTTTTTTTGGTTTAAGACAATTGAAAGACCCTTGGTTGGACTGAAATTGGTTCAATATGTAACTCCAAAGACTCAGTTGATTCAGTCAAGAATAATTATGACATATATATGGTTTATGTATTATGTTGATCATTGGCGTAGACCTTTGGAATTCACAGTTGGAGACAAGGTGGTCTTGAATGTTTCAAGTCATGTGAGACATTTATGGATTGGGTGGCAAGGGAAGCATTCACCTCACCTGGTTAGAATTTTTTATGTTGTTGTGAAGGGGGAAAATGACATAATTTTTATCACCTATACCACATATGATGTTGATACATAACATGTTCCATGTATCACAACTATGAAGGTATCTATCTAATCCATCTAATGATTGGAGATGGAGTGATTAGGATGTTGAAACTGAATTATCCACGACATATCATCTACTTAGAATAGATGATTCTAAAACCAAGGTATATTATTGGAGGAATATACATTTGGATTGTGTTCTATGGAATCACGGTTCTAATCGTCATGTGAATTAGGAGATGAGGCACTAACGGGAGGGTAGTGGACTCATTTTTTATCAATGAAGTGTTTTTGTAGGATTTATAGGAGAATAATGATTCTATAGTAGAATTTTTTTAACATTCACTAGTGGAAAAAATGTTTAACACATCGGAATTTTTCACGTCGGTTCTATATAACTGACATCTGAAGCATTAATAATTGATATATCACGTCGGTTATTTTATAACTGACGTGATATATCGATAAGAATCCATGTTTTACATCTGTTATTTTATAACTGACATAAAATATACATAGATTATATTTCTTTACATTGTTTATTGTATAACCGACGTGAAAATCGAATTTGGAATGATTTATCACGTTGGATATAAAATTACTGATGTGATAAAGCAAAGCTTGGTTCTTTACCACATTGGTTATAAAAAACTGACATAATAAAGCTAATCTCAACAATTTGTCATGTCGGTATAAAGCGATATATATAACGTCGGTTATTTTATAAACAACGTGATAAATAGTTTTCTATGTCGGTTATTAAATAAACGACCTTATAAAAAAAAATATACTTTACCACGTCGGTTATTAAGTAACCAACGTGTTGATCTTTTAAATGATTTATCGCACCCTGTATTCTGTCATTCTGTTTTCTTCGATCGGGAGACCTACGACTCGTCTCTCTCATGTTGAAAACCTAGAAATGATTCTTCGAAGTCGTACCCTCAAGACACGTTCTAACAAAATTGTTATTCATATTTATTATCATCATATCTATCAGGTCAACTCACAACACTAATGTATGCCTCACACGACACCTTTTCAATTTTTTTCTGCAATGCCCTAAGATAATTTTTTGAGATGTTATTTATCTTTGTTCTTACTAACATGGATAGTTTCATAGTATTCATATATACCATGCTAAATTATTTTCTGGTAAAATAAACCTATTGATGTGATAACATGCATGTTTAAGATTTTTGTGTGTTCTATCGTGTGTGTGCGTGTACAGGGGGTTTCTGAGGGGGAGGCTAGCTGTGCAAGTGGGTGGGAGTGTCTAGGGGGGGGATGTCCAGTGGGGTGGGGGTGTCCAGGGGGTGTCAAAGGAGGTGATGGTTGTGTCATGGGGGGGTGTGGGGGTTGTCTATGGTGGTTGGGGGTGTCCAAGGGGGTACTGGAGATGTCAAAGGGGGTGGGGGTGGTGTCCAGGGGGTGAGGAAGATGTCCAAGGTGAGAGGGTTGTCCATGGGGGTGGGGGTGTCCAGGGAGGAGAGTGAGCTGTACAAGGGGTAGAGGGTGTCCAGGGGGTGGGGGGGGGGGATGTCAAGTGGGGTGGGGCTGTCTAGGGGGATGGGGGGGATGTCCAAAGTGTTGGGGGACTATCCAGAGAGTTCAGGGGGCTGTCCAGAGGGTTGTGGGTGTTAGGGTGTCCATGGATGTTGGGGGGGGGGCGTCTAGGGGTGTGTCTCTGTGCGGGGGGGGGGGGGGGGGGGTTCAATAGTGTGGGGGTGTATAAGGGGGTGGTGGGGATGTCCAAGGTGGTGGGGGTGTCCAAGGGGGTGGGGGACTGTCTAGAGTGTTTTGGGGGTTGTCCGGGTGGGGCTTTCCAGATGGTTGGGGGTGTCCGAGGGTTTCAGGGTTGGGGGTGGTGTCCAGGGATGCGGGGGCTTTCCAAGGGGGTTGGGGTGTCAAAGGAGTTAGGGGGATTTCAAAGGGGGTGGGGGTGGTTTCCAAGGGGTACTGGGGCTTTCCAAGTGGGTTGGGGGTGTCCAATGGGGTGTGGGTGTCAATGGGGGTGGGGGGCTTAGGGGTCTGTCCAAGGGGATAAGGGTGTCCAGGGGTGTGGGGGTGGTGTCCAGGGAGGTGTGTGGGATGTCTAAGGGGGAGGGGGTGTCCATGGCGTGGTGGGATGTCTAGAGGGGTGGTGGCTATCTAGGGGGTTGGGGCTGTCCAAAGGGTTCAGGTGGTTCTCTGGAGGGTTGGGGGTGTCCAGGGTGTCCATGGAGGTGGGGGGGGGGTCCAAGGGTGTGGGGGTGTCGAAGGGGTGAGGTGTTGTCCATGGGGGAGGTTGGGTGGGGTGGGGGTTGTACAAGGGTGTGGGGGAATATCTAGAGGGTTTGGGGGGTTGTCTGGGGGGGGGGGGGGGTTTAGAGGGTTGTGGTGTCCAGGGGGGTGTCCAAGGGGGTGGGGTTGGAGGTGTTATCTAGGTGGGGTAGGGGTTGTCCAACGGGGTGGGGGGTGTAACACCCGAGATTTTTATGAGAAGTATTTTGTTTTTATGTTATAAAAAACATCAAAGGAATCATTAACTACACACAAGACTAGCTTGGCTTGCTTTACACGCTATCGCGACCTTCCTCGATAGCTTGCGTTGTACCCAATACCGAGTTTCACTAAACAATGATATGCTATTAAATTATTATTAAAACCAGCCGTTATAAATAGTAATACCCAATTTTTGAAATTATAAAAATTTTATCATTCAAAATGATCTTCATTTTTGGATTCAGAATATCGAAATTATCCTAGGGTGAATTTTTTGTATTTTTCGGAAAACTTTCAATTTTTAACGAATAGTGAAAACACTAGGTTACTATTTAAAAACCGACTTTTTATTTAAATAATTATTTATTTTATTTAAATTTATTTTAAATCAAAATTGATACGTAATACCTATATTTGTTCAATGTAATTCATTAGAGTAATTTTATAATAATTTTAGACATATAAAAATTTTATTGAAGTTTTCACCGTCTTTTACCCACCTCCTAAGAGAATTCGAAAATTTAAATAAAATGTAAATTTACCGCTTCTGTGATTGGAATTTCGAAAATCTGGGAGACACAGTTGATATCAAGTAGTAAAATGTGGTTCAATGGGATAAAAATAATTTTTGGTGAATAGTAACATTTTATTTTTTTACCACGGTTAAAAGTAAATATGGAAATTAAGGGTAAAAATGATGTTATTATTACGATAACACATGTACTAATTCTATTTGATAAGTTTAATTCGACAAAAAAACCTTAGGAATAATATATGACCATTTAGGTCCACTTGGATTAGATTAGGACATTTAATATTATATTATTTAAAGAAGAGTTAAAATAGTTAAAATCAATTTTTAATAACTACAACCTTTTTAATATAGGGATACACATAATATAAATTCGACTATAAATATTCATTAGAAATATAAAAATATTTAATAAATAATAGTATTTTATTTATAATTTAGACATTATGGAAGTTAATTTATATATGACACAATGATGATGTAGTAATTACCTTATAAATGAATGATTAACATAATTGATGTTATAAATACCCAAATAAATGTAATTTGAGACATTTTATGAATTAAAATAATTTTAGAGGTTAACATGACATGTTAGAATTAATTTAAATAACTTTTTCTATCTAATCAGTTTTTTATTATTTTCACAAAAATCAATTACCAAATAGTGTCCAAATTGACATAAAATAGTTATTAAAACAAATATTATATTATTAATTTTTATTTTATTCCTAAAAATAAAAGGTCAGTCCAAGTGACTTATACGAGGTTATATATATTAATAACAAACAACTTGGAGTTCTTTTCCCTTTTTATAGTATGTTTATTAACCTAATAGAGTATGAAAACAAGAAGACACGGTAAAAGTAAAATTATTTAACTATAATTTAAATCTAAATGATATGGTTAAAATAGAAACCTAAATTTTTCTAAATTCTATTGGATGAGAGTATTTCGACCCATCCCCACCATAGCTTCGAAATAAATCAATTTTGAGCTATTAAAAACCGAATATTATTTTTTAATAAAATAATATTTTTAGTTTTCAAAAGGTGCCCGTCTCCTCCCTTATAAAAGGGCATCTCCTCCCTCTCCTCCTCACACCACATTGATCCTTAAAGCTCCACCAACCACTGCCAATGTCTCTTATCCTATTCCCTATAAACATCCTAGAGGTCCTTCTCTTCTTCAAAGACCATCTTTACTTCCCTAAGAGGAGGATAAGAAGAGGCCCTTCAAAGAAGAGGTAATATCCGTTACCAATTGCTTCAACATTATTTCTTCTTCTACTTCTTCTTCATTAGTTATTTCATTATGAAGTAATAACATAAGTATAAATAATATACTGAAATGTTATTATAAATATGAAAAAACCCTATTTCACCTTTTATCCATCCTACAGAAAATGAAATCACTACGCGTACGTACATACAGAATACCGTCTCCACCCCGTGGTGTAATCTGTTTTCCACCACCACCTTACTTGGATGGGTATAATGGTGTAAATAATAACTATATATGATTATTTTAAATTGATATTGATTCTGAAATAGTATACATACACTTTAATACAATTCCATGGTCATGGGAATGATATCATCACTTCTGCTTACGTACGGCCTACCGCTTCCATGATGTGATGCGACTCGTTCTACATGATATTCATTGCATAATGATTATATAAATGAATTTAATGAATAAATATGATATATATCACACTAATATCATTATGTAAATTAGGTATCAATAACCTAAAATAATTAATAAGAATTTATTCATCAAAACATGCATAAGAACAAAAAGCAATAAACACACGAATAACAAGTAGAAATGAAATATTACTAATAAGAAGTTATGAATATGACTATATATGATACCATAAAAATGATTAAGATTCTGTAATAATTCAATGACATTATTTCAATCATTATACAGGTGGTTCGGACACATACAAAGCCTATTAGACCTAAGGTAAGGGAAATCTCCCAATCTCATTTTTATTCAAGATTGTTTATAATTTGTTATTTTTTAGGGTGTATTTATCATCAAAATACATTTTTCCTCAATATGTAATACATTTCTATTCTTATAAAATGGTTTAAATCCAATTTTAACCTTTTTTGAGCTTTTAGTAAAAGATATGAAAGGAATCTTTTGTCGTTTTTAGTATGAGGTACTTTTTGACTTTTTTCGGCCAAAGTACGAGAAGAATGTTTTTTATCATATACGGCATGAATGGATTTTTATGATTTCATATAACATTATTTCAATTATGCTTCCTTCACATGTTTTCATGTTTATTTTTAATCAACTTCTTTTAGTTTAAAATTGTATGACCTGTTAAGAAAGGAAAAATGTTTTTGAAGTATAAAGGATATTGTCTCACTAATGGAGTTCAAGTGTTTTATCAAAATTATTTTCCATATAAGAAAAAATAGGGTTCTATTTCTATCACTATTTTTACATTTTTTTATTATGTTATGGTGGAATTATGTTTATGATGTCCTTTTATCTTATATGGATTATGTTATAATGGCCTGATGTTTATGAATCCCATTTTTATTACATGGGATATGCTATGATATATGATTTTGTGGCACAAATAAGAATGGTATCATTTTGAGATGGGTGGGACCTATATCTCCCTCCAAAGCATTGGGTAAAGATTTATATCTTATGAGATAGACATGGCTGGAATAGCAGGTTAATCCGGTTCAGCGATACAGGACTGAAACGAGGAGTGAACTCGGTTCTTTAATGGACATTGTCCACTAAGATATTCTTGGAAATGAGTCTTGACTACTAAGAAATTATTCTCTATGATTATGTGTGTATTCCAAAAATTTTCATTTTTTATGTTATGATTATTGGGATTACATTTCACTACTATGATCTATCCCATGTTTTTAAATTATGATATCTTTTGTTGGTTAAGATTTAAAATATGTTATGTTCTTATGAATATGATGTGATTGATATTTCTTTTGTTTACCCTGACTGAGCATTTGATCTCACCCTTTTGTATGTTTTCATTTCCCTAGGTCAGGAAGAAGGGTATTAAGTAGGATATTCCAAAAAGGGATTCTATATTTGATGAAATAAATGGGAGAAAATGTAGATGCTTTATGAACCAGTTGTTTATGTTTCCATGTTTCTAAAGAAACTATACCTATACGGTCCTACCATAGTTTTGTTATATGTTTTTATACGTGTTCATCATTTTTGAATTAACAACAATGTATGTAAAGTATGGGCCATTATTGTTGGTATTAGAGGAAAGGTATAGTCAACCTTTGGATACTAGGATTTAAAGCCTTAGTAAGAACCCTAAGGATAAGTTTAAGAATAGAACACAATATTAGTGTTTTAGAAATGGCCATGAACAACCTATGATAAGACCATAAGAGTGAAATTTTATTCTTGATTATGTGGTTTTCCTATTATGATTAGTGTTTCTCAAACTATGCTTATTGGTTTTAGTCAATGGTTGGAACCCGAAGGAATGGTGTTAACGCTGAATGAGATGGTAAATGCAATAGTTTTCCACCTGTGCAACCAAATGTTATGGGAGCTGGAATGCAAAATCATGTAGCCATGCTCACACAACTTTCACAAGCTATGAATCATGCATGACATCCAAATTAACAATGGAAGGAGTAACATTATGTTGAATCCATCATGGGGCAGTGTCCACCCTCCTTCAGTGGGTCTACTGATCCATTAGTTGCTGAACAATGGATCAGTACTACTGAAAAGATATTTTCAGTTCATCAATGTTCTAAACATTATAAAGTCATCTTAGTAGTATATTGTTTGGAAGGTGAAGCTGATCAATGGTGGAATCTTATCAAGAATATGAGGCTAAAAGATGAAATTGAGTCCAAGGAATGGGACGAGTTCATGATCAAATTTTTCAATAAGTACATACCTCGTATTCTTCGAACAAAGATAAAGAAGGAGTTTCTTGAACTAATGGAAAATGATGATGAATCTATTGGTACATACGATGCAAATTTTACAAGACTTGCAAGGTACGTTTCTGGAATTATTATCCAACCTTAGAGTAAGATCAATTGATTCCTTAGTGGCTTAAAACCAAGTCTTCGAAGGACGTTAGACATAAGGGACTTCAATATCTACAAGGAAATCATTTGATGTGATCTCAAGGTTGAGATTGAGATTGGAGTAACCCATCATCCATATGCGTTTGATAAGAAGAGGAAAATGGAATTCAAAGGGAAATCTAAAGTGAACACTAAAAAGAAGACGAGTTTTCCCTTATGCTCAATGTGTGGAAAGAAACATGGAGGGAGTTGTCTTAAAGGGACAAGTTAATGTTTCAAATGTGGAAAAAAGGTCATCGGGAATTTGAATGCCATAAGGATGGGAAGAAGTTGTCTAGTGATGAGAACAACGAAAAGGCTACATAGAGTGCACCTCCTACACTTCAATGATACAAGTGCAAGGAAATGGGGAATTATACTAATAAATGCCCTAATCCAAGGGTTTTTGATGATGATCGACATCAAAAATCTCCTAAGGCTAATGACAAAGGAAAGTCAAATGCAATTTCTATCAGCGATGTGGAGTATGATAACGTAGTGGTGAAAGGTACACTTACAATCAACTCTATATTATCAAATCTTTTATTTGATCTTGGATCCACAAACTCTTTTATTTATGAAGAATTTTCTAAGGGTATCACCATATTACCTCAACAATTAGATGTTTAGTTATCTATGACAACCCCAAATGTCCCAACAGTCGCATCAAAAGTTTATAAATCTTCTCATATTTAATATTGTGGTAATGTACTACCATCAAATCTTGTGATCCATCCTATTGTGTAATTTGTTGTGATTCTTGGAATGGGTTGGATTTCCTTATATGGAGCTCATATCAATTGCCAAACAAGGGAAGTTACATTTCATATTCCAGATCAATCTATGATCATCTATCAATTCAAGGATGAACATAACCTTCCAGTGGAAATTTCTTCCATCTTATGGGTTTTGATTCCACTAAATAAAGGCTATTTATCTCAAATGGCTGGGGAGAAACTCACTTATATGCCCATTGTATGGGTGTTTGATGATGTCTTTCCGGAGTAATATCCATATCTTCCACCAAATCGTGATGTTGAGTTTTCAATAGAACTCGTACCGGGTGCTTTACCTGTTTCAAAGACACCTTATAGAATGACCCCAATTGAGTAGGAGGAATTGAAGATGCAACTCCAAGAGAATCTTGATAAGGGATTCATATTCCCTAGAGCGTCACCTTGGGGAGCACCTTTTCTGTTTGTTAAGAATAAAGATGGATCAATGAGACTCTGCATTGAGTATTGAGAGCTTAACAAGATCACTATCAAGAATAAATATCCTCTCCTATGCATTGATGAATTATTTGACCAACTAAACAGAGCTCAATACTTTTCCAAGATTGATCTTTGTTCAGGGTATAATCAATTAAAGGTCAAAAGGGAGGATATACCAAAGATGAATTTATGTACAAGGTATGGACACTATGAATTTATAGTGATGCCTTTTGGTCTAAGTAATGCCCCTTCTATCTTCACGGATCTAATGAATAGAGTCTTTAGAGAATATCTGGAACAATTTGTTTTAATCTTTATAGAAGATATTCTTGTCTATTCAAAGAGAAATGAAGAACATGGAGATCACTTGAGAATTGTATTGAATACCCTAAGAAAGGATAATTTCAATGCCAAATTTACTATGTGTGAATTTTGACTTCAACAGGTTTCATTTTTGGGTCACATAATCTCAAAAGAGGGGATATCTATGGATGCACCAAAAACAGAGGTCATCGAAAGATGGTTGAGACCAACAACAGTAACTGAGATACGGGGTTTTCATGGTTTGGATGGATATTATTGATGTTTTGTGAAAAAAATTCACGATTATCTAATCCACTCACCAGGTTAACTTGAAAAGTAGTTATGTTCTTGTGGAAGGAGGAACGTGAAGAGAATTTCAAGGAGATGAAAAGAAGGTTATCCAGTGCACCTATGCTCACACTGCCTTGTATTGGAGAAAGGTTTGTGATATACAGTGATGAATCCAAGAAGGGATTATGGTGTGTTCTCATGAAAAATGATATGGAGATAGCTTATGGATCACGAAATTTGAAAATCCATGATCAAAATTACCAAACTCATGATTTGGAGTTAGCTGTGGTAATCTTTTCATTAAAGATTTGGAGGAATTATATTTATAGTGAAAGGTGTGATATTTATACTGATCAAAAAGTTTAAAGTATATAATCACACAAAAGGAGCTGAATATGTGTCAAAGAAGATGGTTGGAGATGATTAAGGATTACGACTACTCAATTCATTACCACTCCGGGAAAGAAAACAATGTGGCAGACACATTAAGTCGACAAGACCCTGCTAGCTTATCCATGATGTGGTTCACAAAAGATCCAATATTTATTGATTTATAAAGGATGGATCTTGGGATTCTAATGGAAGGGTAAAAATCTTATCTTTCTCAAATGAATGTTCAACCATCTATACATGTGAAGATTAAAGAGGCACAAAACAAAGATGTAGAGTTACCATAGAAGGTGAAAAATGTTCCTGAATTCGACCTTGATTATGATGGGGTAATAAGGTTCAGGAATCAGGTTTGTGTTCCTCCAATCCTAGAATTAAACAAGGAGCTTCTGGATGAGGCTCATAGTTCTTCATTCTCTATTCATCCTCGAATCACGGAGATGTATAGGGATTTGAAAGAGTACTTCTGGTGGGATGGAATGAAAATATATTTTTCTGGATATGTCTCTAGATGCTTGGTTTGTCAGCAATTTAATGATGAGAGACAGAAGTCTAAGGCGATGTTACAACCATTAACCATACCTGAATTGAAATGGGAAAACATTAGTATGGACTTTGTCACTGGACTTACAAAAACATGCAAAGGCAATAATACTATCATAATCATAGTTGATCATCTTACAAATTAGGCACACTTCATTGCTATTAGAGATGATTTCTCTCTTGATCAGCATACTAGGATATATGTAAAGGAAGTGGTAAGATTGCATGGTGTACCAATTTCCATTATATCTGATCTGGATCAGAGGTTTACCTCGGAGTTCTGGAAAATTCACCAGCATACTCTAGATACAGAGTTGAGTTTCAACACTTCTTATCATCCTCAAACAGATAGTCAGTCTGAGAGAACAATTCAAACTCTATAAGATATGTTAAGGGATTTCTCTATGTATTTAAAAGGTGGTTGGGAGCAAGACCTACCTTTGGTGGAATTTTATTATAATAATAGATTTCGCTCCAGTATTTAGATGGCTCCTTATGAAGCTCTCTATGGAAAGAAATTCCCAACTCCAACTTGGTGAGATGAAGTTGGGGAAAGAAAGCTATTAGGACCTGATCATATTTATGAGATGGCAGAAAAGGTCCAATCTATTCAACAACACATAAGAGCAGCTTAGAGTCAACAAAAAAGTTATGTCGATAACCGAAAAAAAGACCTCGAGTTTGAAGTGGGTGATAATGCGTTCGTAGAAATATCTCCTTGGAGTAGAGTAATGATATTTGGAAAGAAGGGAAAACTGAACCCTATGTATATTTGTCCTTTTGAAATAATGGATCGTGTTGGCAAGGTAGCTTACTGATTGGTGCTTCCACCGAATCTCTCTCAAGTTCATGATGTGTTCCATATATATCTCCTGAGAAAGTACATACCCGATCCTTCACATGTACTCAGCTCAGAAGTTGTACCACTAGAGAAAGATAATTCTTAAGAAGAAAAGCCGATAGAGATTCTGGATCATAGTGAAAAAGTCCTATGAAAAAATTCCACTCACTTGGTGAAAGATTAATGGAGGAACCACCAATTATAAGAAGCTACATGGGATCTTGAGGATATTATGAGGGAGAGGTATCCTAATATGTTTGTTACAAAGTTACGAATTTCGAGGGAGAACTTCATTTTAAGGGGGGTATAATGTAACACTAGATATTTGAATGAAAAATATTAGTTTTTATGTTGTATAAATCATCAAAGGAATCATTCACTACACAGAACACTAGCTTTTCTTTCTTTACACGAAATCGTGACCTTCCTCGACAGCTTGCGTTGTACGCAATACCGAGTTTCACTAAACAACGACATGCTATTAAAATATTATTAAAACTAGTTGTGAATAGAAATACCCAATTTTTGAAATTTTATAAATTTTATCTTTCAAAATGGACTTTATTTTTGGATTTCGAATATCGAAATTAGCCTAGGGTGAATTTTTGGTTTTTTTGGAAAACATTCAATTTTTGTGAATAGTGAAAACACTAGGTTACTATTTAATAACTGACTTTTTATTTAAATTTATTTTAGGTCAAAATTGATACGGAATACCTATATAAGTTCAATGTAATTCATTGGAGTCATTTTATAACAATTTTAGTCATATAAAAATTTTATTGAACCTTTCACCCTCTTTTACCTACCTCCTAGGACAATTTGAAAATTTACATAAAACGTAATTTTACCATTTCTATGAGTGGAATTTCGAAAATTTGAGAGACACGGTTGATATCAAGGAGTAAAATGTGGTTTAATAGGTTAAAAATAATTTTTGGTGAATAGTAACTTTTTTGTTTTTTTACCACAGTTAAAAGTAAATAGGGTAATTAAGGGTAAATATGATATAATTATTACCCTGACACATGTCCTAATTCTATTGGATAAGTTTAATTCGACCAAAAACATCCTTAGGAATAAAATAATACCATTGAGGTCCACATGGATTAGATTTGGACATTTAATATTATTTTATTTAGAGAAGAGTTAAAATAGTTAAAATCAATGTCTAATAACTAAAACATTTTTAATATAGGGTTACACATAATATAAATTCGACTATAAAAAATAATTAGAAATCTAAATATATTTAATACATAATTGTATTTTATTTATTATTATTAGACATTATGTAAGTGAATTTATATATGACACAATGATGATGCAGTAATTACCTTATTAATGAAATTTTAACATAATTGATGTTATAAATACCCAAATAAATGTAATTTGAAACTTTTTATAAATTAAACTAATTTTATAGGTTAATATGACATGTTAGTATTGATTTAATTAAAATTTTTCTAACTAATCAGGTTGTTATGATTTTCACAAAAATCAATTACCAAATAATGTCAAAATTGACATAAAATACTTTTTTAAACAAATATTATATTATTAATTGTTATTTTATTTAAAAAAATCTATGGTTCGGCCAAATGACATAGATAAGGTTATATATATTAATAATAAGCATCTTGGTGTTATTTTTTCTTATTATAGTAAGTTTATTAACCTTATAGTATAAAAAAACAAGAAGACACGGTAAAAGTAAAATTATTTAACTTAAAGTTAAATCTAAATGATAAGGTTAAAATAAAACCTATACTTTTCTAAATTCTATTGGATGAGATTATTTTGACCCATCCCCACATTATATTTGAAATAAATCAATTTGGAGCAATTAAAATCCAAATATGACTTTATAATAAAATAATATTTTTAGTTTTTCCAAAGGTGCCGCTCTCCTCCCTTATAAAAGAAAACATACTCCCTCTTCTCCTCACATAACATTGAGCTTAAATCTCGGCCAACCCCTGACAATTTCTCTTCTCCACTTCCCGAGAAACATCCTGTAGAACCTGGTATTCTCCAAAGACCATCTTTAGTGCCCTAAGTGGAGGTAAAGAAGAGGTGCTTCAAATAAGAGGTAATATCCCTTACCGATTCTTTCAAATTTATTTCTTCTTATTCTTCTTCTTCTTTAGTTGTTTCATTGTGAGGTAATAAAATAAGTATCACTCTTATAATGATATGTTATTATAAATATGAAACAAACCTATTTCACCTTTTATCCATCCTACAAAAAATGAAATCACCGCCCGTATGTACGTACCGAATACCGTCTCCACGCCGTGGTGTAATTTGTTTTCCACCACCACCTTACATGGATGTGTATAATGGGGTAAATAATAACTATATCTTATTATTTTAATGTTATATTGATTCTAAAATAGTATTCATACACTTTAATACAATTCCACGGTCATGGGAACGATATCATCGCTCATGCGTACGTACGACCTACCATCTCCATGATGTGATGTGACTCGTTCTACATGATCTTCATTGCATAATGATTATATAAATGAATTTAATGAATAAATATGATATATATCACATTAATACCATTCTGGAAATGAGGAATCTATAACATAAAAATAAAAATAAGAATTTATTCGACAAAACATGCATAAGAACAAAAAGAAATAAACACCTGAATAACAAGTAGCAATGAAATATTACTAATAAGAAGTTAAGAATATGACAATATATGACATCATAACAATGCGTAAGATTATATAATAAGTCAATGACATTATTTAAATCATTATAGAGGAGGTTCGTGCACATACAAATCATATTGGACCAAAGGTAAGGTAAAACCTCACAATCTCATTTCTTTCTGAGATTGTTTATACTTTGGTATTTACTGGGGTGTATTTATCATCCAAATCCATGTTTACTCAATATGTAATATATTTACATCCTCATATAATAGTTTAAATCCAATTTTACCCTTTGGTGAGTCTTTAGTAAAAGATATGAAAGGAATCTTTTGTCCTTTTTATTACGAGGTACTTTTTGACTTTTCCGGCCAAAGTATGGAAGAATGTTTTTTATCTTATACGGAATGAATGGAGTTTTTTGATTTCATATAAAATTATTTCCATGAGGCATCCTTTAGATGTTTTAAAATATATTTTTAATCAATTTCTTTTATTTTCCGTATAAGAAAAATATGGGGTTCTATTTATATCCCTATTTTTACATTTATTTTATTATGTTATGGTGGGATTATTTTTATGATGTCCTTTTATCTTAAATGGATCATGTCATGATGGTATGATGTTTAAGAATCCCATTTTTATTACATGGGTATGATATGATTTATGATTTTGTGGCACACATAAGAATGGTATCATTATGAGATGGGTGGGACCTATATCTCCCTCCAATTCATGGGGTTAAGATTTATATCTCATGAGATAGACATGGTTGGAACGACAGATTAATCTAGTTCAGTGATACAGGATAGAAATGAGGAGTGAACTCGGTTCAGAAATGGACTTTGTCCGCTAAGATAGTCTTGGAAATGAATCTTGACTACTAAGAAATGATTATCTATGATTAAGTGTTTATGAATCAATGTTTCATGTATTATGTTTTGATTATTGGGATTACATTTCACTACTATGATCTATCCCATGTTATTAAATTATGATCTCTTTTTCAAGTTATGATTTCCAAAATGTTATGTTCCTATGAATATTATGTGATTTATATTTCATTTTTTTACCCTTACTGAGCATTTGAGATCACCTTTTTGTATGTTTTATTTTCCCCAGATCAGGAAGAAGGGTATTATATAGGATATTCCAAAATGGGATTCTAGATATGATGATATAAATGGGAGACAATGTAGATTCTCTATGAACCAGTTGTTTATATTTCCCAGTTTCTAAAGACACTATACCTATACAGTCCTACCATGGTTTTTTATATGTTGTCATAATTTTGCATCAATTTTGAAGTAATAAAAATGTATGTAAAGTATGGGTTGTAATAGGGGGGATGCCTAGAGGGGGGGGGGGTATGTCCAAGGGGTGGGGGCTATTTAGAGTGAGGGGGCTGTCCAAGGGGGTGGTGGTGTCCAGGGGGTGTCCAAGGGGGTGGGGGTGGTGTCCAGGGGGTGGGGGTTGTCCAAGTGAATGGTGGTGTCCTGGGGGTGTCCAAGGGGGTGGGGTGGCATCCAAGGGGGTGAGGGGGTCCAGGGGGTTGGGGGTGTCCAAGGGGGTAGGGGTGGGGTGGTGTCCAAGAGGGGTGGGGCGTACAAGGGGGTGGGGGCTGTCTAGAGGGGTGGGGACTGTCCAGGGGGTGGGGGTGACCAGGGGGGGTTGTCCATGGTGTGTCCAAGGGGGTGGGGGTGGTGGTTTCCAAGGGGGTTGGAGTGTCTAGGGGGTGGGGGTGGTGTCCAAGGGGGTGGGGGTGGTGTCTAGGGGATGGGGGTGTTTAGAGGGGTGGGGGGGGGGGCTATCCAGAGGATTCAAATCGTTAGGATATGGGTAATTTTCAGTAGTGAATGTATAATTATTTTAATATTTTTACTTCATATTTCTTTTTTACAGAAGGGTGAATTTCGTATCTAGTTGCACCAGGATGTATTCTTTGTGAAATTTAGGAATAAATAATCCAAGATGAATTAAAACTGTTATATCTAACTATATTTTATTTTTAAAATCATTTTCAGGTATATTTATTTAAATACACATATATTTGTTTTATATTTCAAAATTGTTTAACAAACAAATTATTATATTTTCCATATAAACATATATTTGTATTATCATAAAATGATATATAATTTTGATAGTTGTTATAGTTAATAATGAGTCAAAGTAAGATTACGACACATCTAATGAGTAATGAATATGAGGATGGTGTTGATGCCTTTTATGAATATGCTAAACAAAATGTTACAAGTAGTGACCTTTTTTTCTGACCAGGCCTGAAATGTTTGAATATGAATAAGTTGAAAATTAGAGAGATAAAATGTTATCTTATTTGTTATGGTTTTAATCCGAGTTAAAACCCTTGGATTTAGCATGGTGAAACTGGAAGGAATGTCAGATCTACTAATGGTGATGATTCAAAATATGGTAACTACAATGGAATTGAAGAAATGATTCTCGATATTTCCACTAAAAAAATTGAGATATAACTGAAAATTTCGTTTCTATATGGTGATGTTGAAAGACCATTGTATCCTGGTTGTACAGATTTTATGGTTTTTTGGAGGTGTTACACATTATTACCCTGTAGGTGAAACTTGGATGGAGTGGCAAAAGTTTTGTAGAGATGCTACAATTGATTAAAGACCGTCTTCCAAAAGATAACGTTCTTCCAGATTCACGTTATAAGGCCAAGAAAATATTATGCCTGATGGGATTGGGATACAAGAAAATACAATCATTTCTGAATGACAGTATGATATATATGAAGGAATATTAATTTTTTTAGGGTGTCCTAAATGTGGGACATCACGGTATAAGGTGAAAGAAAAATCATAGGCTGATGTGGAGATTACAATAATCCCTTCCAAGGTATTTTGGTATCTTAATATAATTCATCATTTCAAATGTTTATTTTCTAATTCACACGATGAAAAAAAGTTTAAGATGACAGGATGATGAGAGATATGTGATAGAAAAATATGTCATCCAAATGATTGTCCACAATGGTAGAAAATTGATGAGCAGTATCCTACATTTGGAAATGAAATTTGAAATCTCAAAATAGGGTTGTACAGAGATATAATGAATCCATACAGAACCCTCAGTAGAACACATAGTTCATGTCCTGTTTTGTTGGTAATTTTAAGCCTCTCTCCTAATGTTTGTATGAAGCACAAATATGTCATGTTGAGTATAATGATCTCTTGTCCTATGTAACCCAATAATGATATTAATGTTTTCTTGTAATCATTGATTGATTATTTGAATAATTTATGGGAGGATGGTATTAGGTTGTATGATTATTATAAAATGGAGTATTTTCAACTACATGGAATGCTTATGTTCACTATAAATGACAACCCAGCATATAGAAACTTGTCTGGATATAGTGTTAAAGGATATATAGCATGTCCCATTTGTGAAAAATAGTATTCATATTGTCTATTTCATTATGGGAGGAAAACTGTGTACTTGGGACATCACATGTTTGTTCATATGGATCACTCTTATAGAAGACAAAAAAAGGAATTCAGTTGCTCAAAAGAATTTTCTATTTCTCCAAAACCTTTATCCCCTGATATATATTTTGAGAGGGTTGAAATCCTTGATGTGACATTGGTAAAGACAAAGAAATCTTGTAATGATAGACATATTTGGAAGAAATGTTTAATATTTTTTGAGCTACCATATTATAGATATCATGATGTTAAACATAATATTGATGTAATGCACGTGGAGAAGAATATTTGTGATAGTTTTATTGGAACATTGTTAGATATTAAAGGAATGAAAAAAGATGTGTTGAATGCAAGATTAGACATACTATCAATGGGAATACGTTTGGAGTTAGCTCCCACTCCTAATGGATGACGAAAATTTATTATCAGAGTTTGTCATACATTTTGCAAGAGGGAGAAAATTATATTTTTTCAATGTCTTCATGATATCAAAGTTCTTGAAGGTTATTCTTTAAATTTAAAAACATTTGTCTCATTTAAGGACTTGAAGTTGATATGTATGAAATCTCATGACTCTCACGTCATGATGCAACAAATTCTATCAGTTTCATTACATGGAATATTTCCCATCTCTGTTAGAAAGACTATAATAAAGTTGTGTCATTTTTTTAATTGAATTAGTAATAATGTGAGTGATGTGAATGATTTGAGCATTTTGGAAAAGTATGAAATTTGTATACTTTGTCAATTGGAAATGTATTTTCCTACAACTTTTTTTTGATATAATGGTTCATTTAATGATTTTTTTGGTATGAGAAATAAATCATTGTGGACCGGTATATATTCGTTGGATGTATCCTTTTGAAAGGTATATGAATATATTGAGGGGGTATGTTAAGAATCCATATTTAACTGAAGCCTCCATTATGGAATAGTATATTTATTAGGATGTTGTAGAGTTTTGTACGAGCTGCATGGCTACAGTTCAACACATAGGTTTGCCTCCATCTCACCATGAACGAGTTAATAATGAGGTAAAGGGGATTAATGGATTGAATGTAAAATCATTGTAAGATGAACAGATGAAGAAGATAGAATTATACATCTTTAATAACATAGATAATGCTCAACCGTATATCACATTGCATATTATAGAGTTGAAACAATGCCATTCAAAGAAGAAATAAATGTGGATTTTGAATGAGAACATCAAAACATTTTCATCATGGTTTAAAAAGACCTTTCTAGGCAGATCAGATGTATCAGAGACATTAATATGGGTAGTGGGTGGTCCATGTATAAATGTGATAACATGGTCCGGTTATGACATTAATGGATATATATTTCATACTAAATATCAGGACAACAAAAGTGCAGTTCAGAATAGTGGTATATTGGTGTTTGAAAATGCAATGAATTTTTTGAGTACTAAAGACAAAAACCCAATTACTGCATCAAGTGCTTATTATAGAGTGATTGAAGAAATATGGGAGGATGATTACATTAAAAATAAAGTACCTATTTTTAACTGTAAATATTTTATCGGTAACAATAGTGTCAGACCCGATGAATTTGGAATGACCGTTCTTAATCAGAATAGATTGGAAGAAAGAACTAATTCTTTTATAATGGAAACACATGGGAAACAAATATTATATGTAGTAGATTAATCAGATATGTAGTGGGTGGTTGTTTTACAAGGGAATAACAATATGTTGGTGAGGATGAACATGATGAAAATGCTGATTTATGTGAGATCACTACTTCCATGGAAAGATTATAAATACATAATGATGTGCCTGTTGAAGACTTGGTTTGTTCCATAAGAAACAATTACAACGAAGGAATTTGGGATAAAAATCCATTTGTACATTCCTAAAATTATAGGTAACATTTTTTTTTCTTGTTTACATTTATTATTTTCATAAATTGTCAGATAGTTTATGTTTTTTCTTTATTAAAACATGTATTAAAATAAAATTATAAATTTTTGTTTGTTTTAATTTTGTTTGTTTTACTTTATCTTGTTTACAATTTCATATAGTATATATCTATTATTTTTGTTCAATGACAATTACTTTAACATGTTTACCATGTTTACCAGGTTTACCATGTTTACCATGTTTAACATGTTTACCATATTTACCATCTTTACCATTGTTTATCATGATTACCATATTAACCATGTTTACTATTACATAACTTGGTGGAATTTTCTATTCTCTTTTTACATTAGTTTTTTAATATTGGAATTTGTATATTTCTGAACTAATGTTTATTTTTTTGATTTGAAGGATAATGATAGATCAATCAGTTGATCAGCCACATGATTCTAGAGATGAGCATATTAGTCATACCTCTAGGGAGGAAAATTTAAATGCTCCTCTTGATGTTCCCCAATCATCCTCATGTGATTCCATTACGACAAAGAGTTCAATTGTTTGTAAATTTGGGTGCACACATTTACCAAAATTATCACTTTCCCATACACAAGATCATAAGATAGTCGTGGAGTTTGATGAGGATGATATTCCTAGTGGTCCAAATGCAAATGATTTTAAGAGTTTGGTATCAACTGAGGGTTAGAGAAAACTATGCATTTTTAATGATGACTCTAGGAGTGTGGAAAAAGCAATAATAGCTCAGTTTTGGTAGATGATTCTGGTAATATCTTTTCTATTGTTTGAAAATTATTTAAATGTTTCTAGTATATATAATTTGTTTAACCTCCTCTATATCAGATTACATTTTATATTCCTGACACTAGAGGAGTCAGGATGAAATTATTATCGATGGCTGCCAGGAGATGGAGGGATTTGAAACCAACCCTCACATCTGATTTCATTTTTGGTCATAGTAGTCATGAAAATTCATGTCGTATATATCCTTTCATAGTTGAAGAGACATGGAGACAGTTTGTTGAAAGTAGAAGAGAAGATTCATTTTTGGTAAGGGAAATATAAATATTGATATACTTTCTTATATAAATGATCTTATTAATGTTTTTGTAATGATTTAATATTATTAATTTATAAAAAACAAGGAAATATCATCCAGAGATCCAATATAAAAATGTATACCCTCATAGTTTATCTCAGGGAGTGTATACATTATTGGAAAAACAAATGATGGTAGAAAATTACAAAAACTAAGTGCTGTGTCTTCAAGATTTGGAGAGGTGCCCCGTCCATTCCCACCATCAAGACATGAAAAATAGAAGAGAGCTCGAATGGGAAATAAAGTGCAATATATTTTGGATGATTCTAGAATCGTGTCTCAGGGGATTATAAAATATCTATTTTATTTATTTAATCTATTTTCTTGATATAATTTAAATCAATAATGAAATGTTCAATTAATTAATACAGTATTCTTTTGAGGATAAGAGGTCACATGGGGTATTTACAGTTGCTGGGAGGAAAGTTATGTTTTCTGTAACATTGGGAAATCCCAATCATCCTTGTTTTGTATGAGGATATCCAGTAGGTGTATCGGTAAGAAAAGTGGTGTAATGTTCTTCAACTTATTACGTTGAGGGTGTTTATAAAAAATAGATTCCTTGGAGGATGATGTTCACAATATTATTGCAAATATGAAGTACAAGATTAGAGCATCATTACAGTCTATGTTTATAGACATGCAAAGACAATTTCAAACTACAGCTCCCACTCCTCCACCTCCCCCTACAGTCCCCATTATTTATCCTCCACCTCTGCTAGTAGCTCCAACTTCCCCAACATAGCCAGAAAACCCCATTTTCTATCCTACTCCTTCACCACAACTTCCTTCTTATTGAGATTTGTATGTTGATGATCCTCAACATCATATAGTTTCATATGGGCTGGTATATTGTATAAGAGATACATTTCACCATAAAAAATTAGAGGCAGTGAATCATAGGGTCACTATAAAGGATATTATAGGTAGATCAGCTCGAGTACCATTACCTACAGATGGGGTAACAACATTTGGACATAGTATCGACCAATTTTTAATTTTTCCATATAGATTTTTTAGAATCATTACCATAGAGGTATGTACGTTATACCTTCTATTTTAATTTTATATTATTGCCTTTTTATCAATTGTAAATTAATATTTTTTTTATTTTTTTATAAGAATACATAAATTGAACAGAAATAATGTATAGACAACAAAAAAGAAAAATATCTATGACATTAGATACAGATTATAGTATCCTTGACAGATTGTCAAGGTATTTAAATTTGTTGACAGATAATTATGAGTTTACAATGGAAGCTCATGTTTGTGGACGTTCAATAACTATGGGGATTGTGAAAACTGATATCATAGAACTTTTCACTGTAGATAAGTTGGGCATCAACATGGTGAAATTTTTTCCATGTATGTCTTACAACATTTCCCCTACGTTATATATATATAAAATGTATACATATGTCTGTTTTGTATTAGGAATCCTTATATCATTTTTGAGAAGAATGTGTGGGACGATGTATATGGATTCATGGACCCACATTTTATTTCCCCGGAAGCAAGATAATTTGATAAGGAACGAGGAATGCTTTATATTGCTAAATGACTTGAATAGAATATAGTCACACAATATTGTATTATGGATTTTTTTGAGAGGTATAAAACACATCTCTCTCAAAGAGTTCATCATCTTTTAACATAAATAACCACTAACCTTAATTTTTTTATCAGTTATCACTGGATGTTTGCTGTTTTTTTCCAAAGGAAAAAAACAATTTGTTGGATATACTCTGTCCTTGGCGATGGGTGGGATAGTTTTACGAAAATGATGGAAATGTACGTTTCAATTTCTCAATAGTTTTATATATTATAATGAATTTTAAATTTATCCCATTAGTATTATTTTCAATTATGGGATGGGTCTACTTAAAAAAACACAAATAAAAGGAGTGTGAATATCAAATATGTAAATGTAAATATAAATATAAATTTATAATTTTAACATTTTGATTTATTATATAAAAATAATATATTTAATTTACAATTATTAAAACATAATTGTAATAAAATATAAGGGGTCATCGAATGCAGATATTATATGTTTAGAATTATGTACGAAATAATAACAACTGGATCAATTGAGAACCCTTACATAGTAATATATCCTTTTAAACATTGCTATAATATTTCATTAGATTCATTCAGTATACAAGTTAACTACTATCCTTTTAATTTGTAGCTATTTGATGATCATCAACCCTATAGTGCTCAAGACTTCAAACACTTACATGTGGAATGATAAAATAATTTAACAGGTTTGATTTAATTTTAATTGTTTGAAGTGTAAAATGTAATTTTTAATATTGTCATTGTAATTGTGTATTTGGTAGTTGTTTTTTTTGGATTTAGTTTTATTTTAACTTGACATTGTATGTTTTGAATGTTATATATGTGAATGTTAAATTTTTCTCTACTTCTTGTTTTTGTCTACTCATGATGGTTTCAATGGTATGGATTCTGTTTTGGGGGGAGGGGTTCCAAGGGTGTGGGAGTGTCTAGTGTGGTGGGGGTATCCAGGGGTGTGGGAGGGCTATCCGGTGGGGTGGGGGTGTCCTAGGTGTCCATAAGGGAGGGGGGATATCTTGGGGTGGGAGCGTTTCCAGGAGGGTGGGAGGGCTTTCTAGGGGAGTGGGGGGCTATCCAGGGGGTTTCCAGGGGTGTGGGGTGTCCTGTGGGGTGAGGGGGTTTTCCAGTGGTGAGGGAGGGATGTCCAGTGGGGTGGGGGTGTCCAGGGTGTCCATGGGGGAGGGGAAGTCCAGGGGCTAGGAGAGGAGGATCTTCCATCCCTTTGAGGGCTGAACACCACTGGAAGGTACTCATGAATCTCACACGTGAAGCTTGAGCTCTCAAAATGTTTCATTAATGAATTTTTCCCTTGTAAAAATCATTCCTTCTATCTCTTTGATGCCAGTATAACCAAGTGAAATGCCAACATGAGTGACTAAAATACATAGATCATGGTGGTGGAAATATTCCGAATCCTACGGGGCTGGAAATGATGCTCTCAAGGATTCCAATGAGACACCTAAAATGACGTTAACAAAAAGACGGGCGGTGAGAAGAGGGTGTCGGTTCAATTGGTGGAGAGGGATGCAGAGAAGAATGTTACGATGATCTGAAATATACCCAACAGATATAGATAAGTGACTGTTTAGTTTCCCAAATTAGATGCTTGATAAAATATATGGTTGTTTGTGTGTGTTTTTTTTCTCCTCCATTCATTTTTTCTCTAGGAACATTACCCGCATATCCAGTCTGTCACAAAAAAAACACACAAACATCCCTATATTTGTTCAATCATATAATTTGGGAAACTAAACAGTCACTTATGTGTACTTGTTTGGTATATTTCGGATCATCACATTCATCTTCTCTGCATCCCACTCCACCAACGGAATCAGCGCCCTCTTCCCACCACCGAGATTTTTTTTAACATCGTATCAGGCATCTTATGTGCAGTATTGGGAGCATCATTTCTAGTCCTGCAAGAGATTACAGATTTCCATGGCCAAGATCCAAGTATTTTAGACCTACCTGACGATGTTCCCTCTGGTTATACTAGCATCAATGTGATATAATGAATGATGTTTACAAGGTAAGAATGAATTATCGAAACATTTTGAGAGCTCAAGCTTTGAATGTGAGAGTGATGAGTACCTTCCAACGATGTTTATCCACCCCGATGGATGGCGGTGCCTCTTCTCTCAACACCAGCTATCTAGCGGCTGTCCAGGGGGTGGGTGGAAGTCCAGGGGTGTGGGGGTGTCCAGGGTTGTGGTGGGGGCTGTCCAGTGGACTGGGGGGGGTCATGGTATGGTTTTGGTCGGGGATTGGTCTGTTTTTGGTCTGTTTTTGGTCTTGGGGTGTCCAGTGAAGTGGGGGTGTCCAGGGGTGTGGTGGGGACTATCCAGTGGGTGGTAGGGTGTTTAGGAGGGTGGGAGGGTTGTCCAGGAGAGTGGGGGATGTTTTGGGGTGGGGGGGGGCAGTCCAGTGGGGTGTGGTGGGGGGGATGTGGGTTAGGGGTGTGGGAGGGCTCTCGTGGGTTGTGGGAGTGTTGTCCAGGGAATGAGGCTATCTAGGAGGGTGGGTGTGTCCAAGGGTGTGGGGGTCAATCCCGGGGGGGGGGGGCAGTCTAGGGGTGTAGGGGGGTGTCTAGGGGTGTGGTGGGGGCTGACCAGTGGGTTGGGGGGTTATGGTCTGGTTTTTGCCGGGATTTGGTCTGATTTTGGTCTGGGGGTGTCCAGTGGGTGGAGGGGGGGGGGGGTGTCGAGGGGTGTGGTGGGGGTTGTCATGTTGGTTGGTAGGGTAGAAGGATGTCTAGGAGGGTGGGAGGGATAACTAGGTGAGTGGGGGGATGTCCAGGGGTGTCAAGGGGTGTGTGGGGCAGTGAAGTGCGGTAGGGGTTACATGGGGTGTTAGAGGGATATCAAGGAGAGTGTTCTCCAGTTGGGTGGGGTGAGGGGGGTGGGGGTCTTGGAGGGCGGGGGTTTATAGGGGGGTTGGAGGGTTGCCCAATGGTGTGGAAGTACTGTCTAAGGGTGGGGGTGTCTAGGAGGGTGGGGGGGGGTTCCAGGGTTGTGGGGGGATGTTCAGGGTGTGGGGGTAGTCTAGGTATATAGGGGGGGTCCAGGGGTGTGGTGGGGGTTGTCCAATGGGGCGGGGGGGGGGGGGGGGGGGTTGCCTAGTTTTGGTCTGATTTTGGTATTTTTTGGTCTGGGGGAATCTAGTGAGGTAGGGGGTGTCTAGGGGTTTGGTTGGGGGTTTTCTAGTGGGGTGGGAGGGTGGGAGGGAGTCCAGGAGGGTGAAAGGGATGTTCGAGCGAGTGGGGGATGTCCAGGGGTTTGGGGGTTAGTCCATTGGGGTGGGGGCATTATATGGATGTGGTAGGGCTCTCCAAGGGAGTTCGTTCTAGTGGGGTGGGGGTGTCCAGGGGTGTGGTGGGGGTTGTCCAATTTGGTGTTTGAGGGGGGGGGGTGGGTTCTAGGGGTGTCGGAGGGATGTCTCGGGGTGTGTGAGTGTTGTACAGGGGGTTGGGGTTTCTGGGATGGTGGGGGGTTTCTATGGGTGTGGGGGGATTTCCAGGGGTGGGAGTTGTCCAGGGGTGTTGTGGGGTCTGTACAGTGGGGGGGGGGGGGGTTGGTGTGTTTTTTTTTTCATGTTTTGGTCTAGGATGGTTATGTTTTTGGTCTATTTCAGGTCTTTTGGCCGGGCATAATAGTGTTTGATCAGTGGTGGGGGCTGTCCATTGGGTTGGGGGGGTCTAGTCTATTTTGGTCTGTTAATTGTAACGTTTTGGTCTATTTCATTTATATTGGCAGGGCATAATAATGGTTGATCTGTTTTATTTAATTTCTTTTAACGTCGGTTATTTCATAACCGACGTAAAAAATGCACTGGGATTAGTTATAATGTTGGTTATTTAGAAACCGATGTAATAAATTCATGGGAAATAGTTTTTAAGTAGGTTATGAAATAATAGATGTAATAAATGCAAATGAATAGTATTTTACATCGTTTATTTTATAACCGACATAGTAGATATGTTTTCATGTCAGTTATTATAAAAATTATTTTGGAAACCTCTTGGTAGACAGGTTTATCATGCCAGTTATAAAAATAACCGATGTGATAAACAATTTATAGGAGTGATGTATGATGTCAGTTATATAATACCTGACGTGAAAGGGTTTATTCCACATGAGTTATTAAATAACCAACGCAATAAACGATGACACCGATGTGTTTTCCATGTCAGGTTTTTATTAAACAATATGAAAAACATTTCTGATTTGCGTACTATACATCCGTTGTAAAATAACGCTTTTAAAAAAACTATTTTTATAATTTCTCTTGTAAAAACATCAGCCAAAATCCGATCTAAAAAATAAAAAATAACCACCGTAAAAAAGGATTTCTACACTAGTGATTATATTAATATTTTAGGGAACTCATAATAACCTTTATTATACATTCCATTGTCGGATTTTTATTGGGATGATTCAAGTGATGTCATAGAAATTTTTTATTTTTTTGGCTGGGTGTGGTTGGCACACAATTTTTCCAAACTGGGCACCCACTTATAGAACCATTGAAGCCCATATAGTGATGGTTCTCATGGTCGTTAAATGTTTTGGAAAACTATGTTCTCACCAAGTTTAAACCATGGATATTTCCAAAATGGGGTTCATTGTTAGAGTGCGTGGCTCATCTAACTGTGTGGCCCTACCTAAGAAATTGTGTAAAGGGTTTAATTAATATAAAAATATTTTTTAGAAAAACTAAAAACTACTTATTATTTCCTCATAGATATAGATCAACCCCTATTATTTCTTAATCCTTTGGAGCACCCAATAAGAAATTTTCCCAACTTTAATCCCTTCTCGATGCGTATCAAATCTTGTAGAACATTGCTAAATCATTACTTGATATTTATCATCTTACCATTCTATTTATCCCGCTCTATCACCATTCTTCCCTAGGGATTTATAGATGTATGTTTTGTTGGAGGATATAACACCCACAATTTTGGAACATGGATATTCGATTGATTCTCTTATCCACATTTGGATTATCTTTATTGATGTTTCCTGTTTAAGGATTTGTGTTTCAAGAACCCATGATTCATATGTTGGGGGTTCCATTTTGATTGGCTAGTTTGATTAATCATTAAATTAATGTTATAAATTGATCAATTTAATTAAAATTGATTTCCTATAAATTTTTTTGGAATGGAATTTGGGAAACACCCATTCCATTGACCTTGGGCGTGTTGAAAAATTGAATGGAAATTGGAAAAATTAAATTAATGATTTTAAATGTATAAGTTTTATTATGATAATAATTAGATAAAATTGATTTCAAATTGGTATTTGAGAATTTAGCTGAATTTTTTTATAGATACCTAGATTAATCATGATAACACATGATTGGATTAAAATCCCATTTCAGTTTTTAAATTGAATGATCGAATATTTTTAATTTAATATTGAGATATCTTTTTTATTAAAAAGTCATAAAATAAATTTCCCATCATAGATTTTTATTAGAGAAAAACAAATACTATGTAATCATTGAGTTATTACTGACAAAAATCCATGATTTACTACGCCAACAACACAAATTCTGGAGGTCACATCTGCAATGAGATGGTAACTTGCCCTCCATAATGAGTATAAGGGAGGACATCTGTACACATATTTTAAAGATAAATATTTGAGTGTTAGTGAGTCCAATATGAAATAGCTACCATACATTTTGAAAGATGACCATGTGTGAAGTTTTTTATATTTTAAATGTTTACAAGCGAATGTTTTTAACCTTTTACGATGCCTTCAAAATTATATAAACAATTTCATATAAACCTTTTTATATAAAATGTTTATAGTGATTTTTTTTAAATATATAAATCATTTGAAATGTAGAGAATTACTTGTTTAAATATTTTTTAAATTCCATTTAGGTTTATATAATATTGAAATATTAGTTGGATTAATTAAATGTGTTCATCTTTAAATGGAATCCTTGTCAAGGCCTTACTGAGATTTTAGCATACACCCTAATAGTGTCTTTTGGTGTTTTTAGATTTTATCATTACATGTTAGATCAATGGTAAGGAACCAAGTAGAGGTGGTAGTATCTTTTTATCCTTTGGTATGGGGAGTTTCATCTATTGCGACATTTCATGTTATCATCTCTTCTAGATCATGTCATTTTACTTTGGGTTTATATATATGTTTTAATTATGGTAGACTTCTTATAATAGAGTTCCTATTGTATTTATACTAATTTGTTTTTGATCATTCATTTTTTTTGTGTAAATTTTTCCCCCACATTCATATGGTATGATTCTAAGATCTATTCACCAAACTATGGGGATCTGGAATGTGATTCTGGCTATTAGGACAAAATCGGTTATTGGGGTACCATGGTACACAGCCCAGTTTGGGATAATTTTTGTTTAAAATATTTATTCCAAGATGATATTAGAGATGTTTGTAATTTTTTTTGTGAGGTTATGGAAGAAATATATGGATTTATTTATATGATATGTATGAAATCTCATGACTGTCACGTCATGATGCAACAAATTCTACAAGCTTCATTGCGTGGAATATTGACCATCCATGTTATAAAGACTATAATGAGGTTGTGTTATATTTTTAATTCAATTAGTAATAAGGTGATTGATGTGAATGACATGAATATTTGGGAAAAGGATGAAATTTGTATACTTTTTCAATTGGAAATGTGATTTCCTGCAACTTTTTTTGATATAATGGTTCATTTAATGATTTTTATGGTTTGAGAAATAAATCATTGTCGACCTGTATATATTCGTTGGATATATCCATTTGAATGGTATATGAAAATATTGAAGGGGTATGTTAAGAATCTATATAGAACTGAATCCTCCATTATTGAAAAGTATATTTTTGAGGAGGTTGTAGAGTTTTGTATGAGATGCATGGCTGCGGCGCAGCACATAGGTTTGCCTCCATCTTTCCATGAACAAGTTAATAAAGAGGTAAAGGGGATTCCTGGCTTGAATGTAAAATCGTTGTAAGCAGAAAAGATGAAGAAGATATAATTATACAACTTGAATAACATATATGATTCTCAACCGTATATCACATTGCATATTATTGAGTTGAAACAATGTGATCCAAAGAAGAAAGAAATTTTTATTTTGAATGAGAACAACAAATCATTTTTTTCATTGTTTTAAAAGACCTTTCTTGGAAGATCAGATGTATCAGAGACATTAATATGGGTAGTGGTTGGTCCATGTCTAAATGTGATAACATGGTCTGGTTATGACATTAATGGCTATACATTTCATATGAAATATCATGACAACTGAAGTGTAGTTTTGAATAATGGTGTATTGGTGTTTGCAGAAGCAATGAATTTTTCGAGTACTACAGACAAAAACCCAATTACTACATCAAGTGAATATTATAGAGTTGTTGATGAAATATGGGAGGATGATTACTTTAATATTAATGTACCTATTTTAACTTTAAATCATTTATCCTTAACTATAGTGTCAGACCCGATGAATTTGGAATGACAGTTTTTAATCAGAATAGATTGGAAGAAACAACTGATTCTTTTATAATGGAAACACATGAAAAACATATATTATATGTTGTAGATCAATATGATATGTATTGGTTTTTTGTTTTACAAGGGAAAAACTATATGTTGGTGAGGTTGAACATGATAAAGATGCAGATTTATATGAGATTACTACTTCCATGGAAAGATTATAAATACATAATGATGAGCCTGTGGAAGACATGGTATTTTCCAAAAGATAGAATTACGACGAAGGAAGTTGGGAAAAAATTCATTTGTACATTCCTAAAATTATAGGTAACATTGTTTATTTCATGTTTACGTTTATTATTTTCATAAAATGTCAGATATTTTATGTTTTTTCTTTATTAAAAAATGTATTAAAACAAATAATTATAACATTTTGTTATTTTTAATTTTTTTACTTTACTTTATCATGTTTACCTTTTCATATAATATATCTATTATTTTTTTCAATGAAAATTACATTACCATGTTTACCATGTTTACCAGGTTTACCAGGTTTACCATATTTACCATGTTTACCATATTTACCATATTTACCATTGTTTAACATGCTTACAATATGAACCATGTTTACTATTACGTAACTTAGTACAATTTTCTATTCTCTGTTTACATTAGTTTTTGAATATTGAAATTTTCATATTTATGAACTAATGTTTGTTTTTTTTTTATTTGAAGGATAATTATAGATCGATCAGTTGATCAGACACATGATTCTAGAGATGAGCATATTGGTCATACCTCTGGGGAGAAAATTCAGATGCTCCTCTTAATGTTCCACAATAATCCTCATGTGATCCCATTACGACAAAGAGTTCAATTTTTAGTAAATTTGGGTGCACACGTTTACAAAAATTATCACTTGCCCGTACGCAAGATCATAAGATACTCATGGAGTTTGATGATGATGATATTCCTAGAGGTCCAAATGCAAATTATTTTAAGAGTTTTGTATCAACTCAGGGTAAGACAAAACTATGCATTTTTTATGATGACTTGAGAAGTGTGGGAAAAGCGATAACATCTCAGTTGTGGTAGACGATTTGGGTAATATCTTTTTTTATTGATGGCATATTATTTAAATGTTTCTAGTATATATAATTTGTTTAACCTCCTCTTTATCAGATTACATTTTATATTCTTGAAAATAGAGGGGTCATGAAGAAATGATTATCGATGGCTGCCGGGAGATAGAGGGATTTGAAACCAACCCTCTCATCTGATTTCGTTTTTGGTCATAGTTGTCCTGAAAATCCATGTCATATAAATCCTTTCATATATGAAGACACATGGAGACAATTTGTTGAAATTAGAATAAAAGATTCATTTTTGGTAAGTGAAATGTAAACATTTGTATTCTTTATTATAGAAATGATCTTATTAATGTTTTGTTAATGATTTATTATTCTGAATTTACAAAAAATAATGAAATCCCATCAAGAGATACAATATAAAAAATGTATACCCTCATAGTTTATCTCATGGAGGGTATATATTATTGGAAGAACAAATGATGGTAGATAAAATAAAAAAACTAAGAGCTGAGTCTTCAAGATTTGGAGAGGTGGCCCATCCATCCCCACCATCAAGACATGTAAAATGGAAGAGAGCATTAATGGGAAATAAAGTGAAATATCTTTTGGAAGATTCGAGAATCGTAGCTGAGAGGATTATAAGATATCTTTTTATTTATTAAAGTTAACTATTTTCTTTATATAATTTCAATAATTAATGAAATGTTAAAATAATTAATACAATATTCTTTTGAGGATAAGAGGTCACAGGGGTATTTACAGCTGCTGGGAGGCAAGTTATGTTATATGTAGCATTGGGAATGCCCGATAATCCTGGTCTTGTATGAGGATATCTGGTAGATATATCGGTAAGACAAGTACTGGAATGTTCTTCAACTTCTTAAATTTAGGGTGTTTATAAAAAATATAATCCTTGGAGGATGATTTTCATAATATTTTTTGCGAAGATAGAGTATAATATTAGAGCATCAGTACATACTATGTTTGTAGACATGAAAAGTCAATTTCAAAATATAGCTCCCACTCCTCCACCTCCCCCTATAGGCCTCATTATTTATCATCCACCTCCGCTAGTAGCTCTCACTTCCCCACCTTAGCCTGAAAACCCCGTTTTCTATCCTAATCATTTTCCACAGCTTCCTACTTATTGAGAATTTTATGTTGACGATCCTCAACATCATATAGTTGCATATGGGCTAGTATATTGTAAATGAGATACAGTTAATCATAAAAAATTAGAGGCAGTGATTCATAGGGTAACTGTAAGGATATTATAGATAGATCTGCTCGAATAAAATTACATACATATGATGTAACAACATTTAGACATATTATCTACCATTTTTTAATTTGTCCATCCATATTTCTGCAAATCATTACCATAGAGGCATGTACGTTATATCTATTATTTTATTTTCATATTAATGTTGTTTTTCCATTTGTAAAATAATATATTTTTCTATTTATTTTTATAGGAATACATCAATTGAACAGAAATAATGTATAAAAAAAACAAAGACAAATATATATGACATTAGATAAAGATTCTAGTAGCCTTGAAATATTTTCAGGATATTCAAATTTGTTGGCAGATCATTATGAGTTTCCAATGGAAACTCATGTTTTTGGATGTTCAATAACTGTGGGAATTATGAAAAGTGATATCATAGAGCTTTTCATTAGAGATAAGTTAGGCATCAACGTGGTGAAATTTTTTTCCATGAATGTCTTACAACCATTTTCTTATGTTGTATTTATAAAAAATGTATACATATGTCTATATTGCATTAGGTATCTTTATAACATTTGTGAGAAGAATTTGTGGGAAGATGTATACTGATTCATGGACCCGCATCTAATTTCCCCTGAAGCACGTGCATTGTATAAGGAACAACGATTTCTTTATATTGCTAAAATACTTGAATAGAATAGAGTCACACAATTTTGTATTAGGCCTTTTTTGTGAGAGGTATGAAACACATCTCTATCAAAGAGTTCATTATCTATTAACATAAAAAACCACTAACCTTAATTTTTTTATCAGTGATCATTGGATGTTAGGTGTTTGTTTCCAAAGGGAGAAAAAAATTTGTTGGATATGCTCTATCCTTGGTGATGGGAGCGAAAGTATGAAGAAAATTTTGGAAATGTAAGTTTCAATTTCTCAATAGTTTTATATATTATAGTTAATTTTAAATTTATCCCATTCGTATTATTTTCTATTCTGTGATGGTTCTACTTTCAAAAAAACACAAAGAAAAGGAGTGTGAATGTCAAATATGAAAATGTAAATGCAAATATCCATTTATAACTTTCACATTATGATTTTTTACATAAAAATAATATATCTAATTTACACTCACTCAAACATCATTTTCATGAACAATAAGGGGTCATCGAATGCAGATATTATATGTTAAGATTTATGTATGAAATAATAACAACTGGAACATTTGTGAACATTGACCTGGAAAGATTTCATTTTAAACATTGCTATAATATTTCATTTGATTTATTCAGTATACATGTTAACTACTATCCTTTTAATTTGTAGCTATTTGATGACCATAAACCATATAGTGCTCAAGACGTAAAACATTTTCAATTGGAATGGTCAAATTATTTTACAAGTTTGATTGAATTTTAGTTGTTTGAAGTGTAAAATTTAATTTTGAATATTATCATTGTAATTGTGTATTTGGTAGTTGTTTTTGTTGGATTTAGTTTTATTTTAAATTGACATTGTATGTTTTGAATGTTATATATGTGAATGTTTAATTTTTCTCTACTTCTTGTTTTTCTCTACTCATGATGATATCTCTGGTATGGATTCTGGTTTGGGGGAGGGGTTCCAAGGGTGTGGGGGGTGTCCAGTGTGGTGGGGGTATCCAAGGGTGTTGGAGGGCTATCCGGTGGGGTGGGGGTGTCCTGGGTGTCCATAAGAGAGGGGGAATGTCCTAGGGTGGGAGCATTTCCAGGAGGGTGGGAGGGCTGTCTAGGGGAGTGGGGGGCTATCCAGGGGGTGTCCTGGGTTGTTGGGGTGTCCTGTGGGGTGAGAGGCTTTTCTAGGGAATAGGTAGGGCTGTCTAGTGGGGTGGGGGTGTCCATGGTGTCCATGGGGATGGAGGGGAAGTCCTGGGGGTGGGAGAGGAGGATCTGCCATCCCTCGGGGGTCTGAACACCGGTGGAAGGTACTCATCACTCTCACATGCGAAGCTTGAGCTCTAAAAATGTTTCACTAATTCATTATTCCCTGGTAAAAATCATTCATTATATCACTTTGATTCCAGTATAAACAAGGGAAACACCATCATGTGTGACTAAAATACCTAGATCTTGGCTGTGGAAATCTTCCGAATCATGTGGGGCTAGAAATGATTATATCAAGGCTACCCATGAGACACCTAAAATGACGTTATCAAAAATGTGGGATGTGAGAAGAGTGTGTCAGTTCAGTTGGTGGAGAGGGATACATAGAATCCTGTTACGATGATCTAAAATATATACAACATGTACACATAAGTGACTGTGTAGTTTCCCAAATTAGATTCTTGATCAAATATAATGTTGTTTGTGGGTTTATTTGTTCTCCTCCATGCATTTTTTCTCCAGGAACATTACCATCATATCCATTCTATCACCAAAATAACACAAAAACATCCCAATATTTGATAAATCATGCAATTTGGGAAACTAAATAGTCACTTATGTGTTCTTGTTGGGTATATTTCGGATCATCGCAGTCATCTTATCCACATCCCTCTCCACCAACGGAACCGGCACCCTCTTCCCACAGCCGGGATTTTTTTTACGTCGTATTAAGAAACTTATGTGCAGCCTTGGGAGCATCATTTATAGTCCAGTAAGATCCCAGAGATTTCCATGGCCAAGATCCAGGTATTTTAGTCCTACATGATGTCATTCCCACTGGTTATACTACCATCAAAGTGATAGAATTAATGATATTTACAAGGTAATAAGGCATTGGTGAAACATTTTGAGAGCTCATGCTTCGAATGTGAGAGTGATGAGTACCTTCCAGCAGTGTTTATCCCCAACGAAGGATGTCAGTGGCTCCTATCTCAACACCAGAAGTCTAGGGGATGTCCAGGGGGTGGGGGAAGTCCAGGGGTGTGGGGGTGTCCAAGGGTGTGGTAGGGACTGTCCAGTGGATTTTGAGGGGGGTTATGGTATAGTTTTGGGTGGGTTTGGTCTGTTTTTGGTATTGGGGTGTCCAGTGAAGTGGGGGTGTCTAGGGGTGTTGTGGGGATTTTCCAGTGGATGGGAGGGTGGGAGGGTGGGATGATTGTCCAGGAGAGTGGGGGATGTCCAGGGGTGGGGGGGGGGGCGTCCAGTGGGGTGGGTTGGAGGGTATAGGGGCGTGGGAGGGCTCTTGAGGGTTGTGGGAGTGTTGTCCAGGGGGTGAGGATATCTACGATGGTGGGGGGGGGGGGGGGGGGTTATCCAAGGGTGAGTGGGTCAGTCCTTGGGGGAGGGGGTGGGTGGGGGCAGTCCAGGGGTGTGGAGGGGGGGACTGTTTAGGGGTGTGGTGGGGGCTGTCCAGTGGGCATGGGGGGGGGGGGTGGTATGGTTTTGGTCGGGTTCTGGTCTGAGGGATTTTAGTGAGGTGGAGGGGTGGGGCGGTTGTCCTGGGGTGTGGTGGGGGGGTGGGGGTTGTATAGGGTTGTGGAGGGATGTTTAGGGGGTGGGGTAGTCTAGGTATTTAGGGGGGGTCCAAGGGTGTTGTGGGGGTTGTCCTGTGTGTGTGTGTGGGGGGGGGGGGGGTTCTTGCCTAGTTTTGGTTGGGTTTTGGTCTATTTTTGGTCTGGGGGAATCCAGTGTGGTAGGGGGTGTCCAGGGGTCTGGTGGGGGTTTTCAAGTGTGGTGGGATGGTGGGATGGTGTCCAGGAGGGTGAAAGGGATGTCCATGGTTGTGGGGGGTGTCCTGGGGTGTGGGGTGTAGTCCAGTGGGGTGGGGGTATTCTATGGCTGTGGTAGGGCTCTCCAAGTGATTTCGTTCAAGTGGGGTGGGGGTGTCTAGGAGGGTGGGCATCACACAGGCGTGTGGGGGGGCTGTCCCGAGGGTGAGGGGGAAGAAGTCTTGGGGTGTGGGGCTGTCTGGGGGTGTGGTGGCAGTTGTCCATTGTGGTGTTTGGGGGTGGGGGGTTTCTAGGGGTGTGGGAGGGCTGTCTAGGGGTGCGGGTGTGCTGTACAGGGGGTTGGGGTGTCCAAGACGGTGGGGGTTTCTAGGGGTGTGGGGGGGCTTTCCAGGGGTGGGAGTAGTCCAGGGGTGTTGTGGGGTCTGTACTATGGTGGGGGGGGGGGGGTTCTGGTCTGTTTTTGGTCTTGTTTTGGTCTATGTTGGTTATGTTTTTGGTCTGTTTCATGTCTTTTGGCAGGGCATAATAGTGTTTGATCGGTGTTGGGGGCTATCCAGTGGGTTGGGGGTAGGGTTCTAGTCTGTTTTCGGTCTTTTTTTAACGTTTTGGTCTATTTAAGGTATTTTGGTAGGCCATAATAGTGGTTGATAAGTTTTATTTAAACTTTTTTTAACTTCAGTGTTTTCATAACCGACGTAAAAAATGCATGGGTATTAGTTAAAAGATCGGTTACTTAGAAACCGATGTATTAAATTCATGGGAAATGGTTTTTAAGTTGGTTGTGAAATAATCGATGTAATAAATGGAAATGAAAACTTTTTTACGTCGGTTATTTAATAACCGACGTAGTAGAAATGTTTTTAGGTCCGTTATTATATAACTCATGTAGAAAACCAGTTGGAAGACATGTTTATCATGTCAGTTATAAAAATAACTGAGCTGATAAATGATTTTGAGGAGGGATTTATTACGTCAGTAATATAATAACTAACGTTAAAGGGTTTATTCCACTTCAGTTATTAAATAACTGACAGAATAAACCACAACACTGATGCATTTTCCACGTTAGGTTTTTATTAACCGATGAGAAAAATGCTTCTGATTTTCATACATTACGTCGGTTGTAAAATAACCGATATAAAAAAACATTGATTATAACGTCTCCGGTAATAACGTCGTCAAAAATCCAATCTAAAAATTAAAAAATAACCACCGTTAAAAATGATTTCTACACTAGTGATTATATTAATATTTTTGGGAACTCACAAAAACCTTTTTTATGCATTCCATTGATGGATTGTTTTGGGATGATTCAATTGAAGTCATGGAAATTTTTTATTTTCTTTGGCGGGGTGTGGTTGGCACACAATTTTCCCAAACTGGGAACCCGCTTACGAGGAACCATTGAAACCCAGAGAGTGATGGTTCTCATGGTCGGTAAATGTTTTGGAAAAATATTTTCTCACCATGTATAAACCAAGAAAATTTCCAAAATGGGGTTCATGGTTAGAGTGCATGACTCATCTAACTGTGAGGCCATGCCTAAGAAATTGGGTTAACGAGTTTAATTAATAAAAATTTTTTTTTTAGAAAAACTAAAACCTACTTATTATTTCCTCATAGATATAGATCAACCCCTATTATTTATTAATCCTTTATAGCATCCAATAAGAAAATCTATCCACTTCAATCCCTTGTTGAAGCATATAAAATCTTGGAGAATGATGCTCAATCATTACCTGATAGTTCTCCTCTTACCATTCCCTTTATTCCACTCTATCACCATTCTTCCCTATTTATTTGTAGATTTATGTGATGTTGGAGGATATAATACCCACTATTTTGGAACATGGATATTCTATTGATTCTCATATCCACATTTTTATTATCTTTATTGATGTTTCCAGAATAGGGATTTGTGTTTCAAGATCCCAAGATTCATATGTTGGTGGTTCCATTTTGATTGGCTAGTTTGATTAATCATTAAATTAATTATATAAATTGATCAATTTAATTAATATTTAATTTCTTATCAAATTTTTTTGATTGATTTATTAAACACCCAATTCCAGTGAATTGTTGTACTTATAAATTAAATTTGTTTTGGCATGGAATTTGGGAAACACCCCTTCCATTGAACTGGGGTGTGTTTGGAAATTGAATTGAATTTGGCCAAATTAATTTATTGAATTTAATTATATATTTTTTATTATGATACTAATTTGATGAAATTGATTTCAAATTGGTATTAGATAATTCATATGAATTTTTTTATAGATACGTGGATTAATCATGATAATTCATGATTTGATTAAAATCCCATTTCAATTTTTAAATTGAATGATGGAATATTTTTAATTTATGATTGGTAAGATATTTTTTAAAAGTCATAAAATAAATTTCCCATCATTAATTTTTATTAGATAACTTGAAGTACTATGTAAATATTGAGTTATTCCCGACAAAGCTCCATGATTTACTACACCAACAACACAAATTATGGAGGTCACATCTGCAATGGGATGATAACTTATCCTCCACAGTGAGTATAAGGGATGACATGTGTACACATATTTTAATGATAAATATCTGAGTGTTAGTGAGTCCAATATAAAATAGTTACCATACCTTTTTCAAGATGATTATGTGTGTATTTTTTTATATTTTAAATACATACAAGCCAATTTTTTTAAACCATTTACGATGCCTTCAAAATTTATATAAACCTTTTTATATAAACCTTTTTTTATAAAATGTTTATAATGATATTTTTAAAATATTTAAATCATTTGTAATGTAAAGCATGATTTTTTATATATATTTTCAAATTTAATTCATTTTTATCTAATATTGAAATATCAGTTGGTTTATTTAAATGTGTTCATCTTATAATGGAATCCTTGTCAAGGACTTACTGGGATTTTAACATACACCCTAATTGTGTCTTTTGGTGTTTTTAGATTTAATCAGTACATGTTAGATCAATGGTAAGGCACCAAGTAGGGGTGGTAGTATCACTTTATCCTTGGGTATGGGGAGTTTCATCTATTGGGACATTGGATGTTATCATGTTTTCTAGAGCATGTGGTTTTACTTTGGGTTATAATACATGTTTTAATTATGGTAAACTTCTTATAATAGAATTTCTATTGTATTTATTTGAAATTTTTTTATATCATTCATTTTGTTTGCGTGAAATTTTCTCCCACATTCATGTGGTATTATTATAAGAGCTATTCACCAAACTATAGGGATCTAGAATGTGCATCGGGCTATTAAGAAGAAATCGGTTAGGGGGGTACCATGGTACCCAGCCTATTTGGGATAATTTTTGTCTGAAATATGGATTCCAAGATGATATTAGAGAGGTTTGGAAGTGATTTGTGAGGTGATGGAACAAATATATGGATGTATTTATTTGAATACGTGAATGTTGGTTGTCTCCATTTATAATTTTTATAATGGAAATAACTTGTAAACTACATAGAAATTTCTAGTAAGATTCCAAAATAATAAAGTCATTCATAATAAAAAAATTCAATGTCACCATATAATTCAATGTGGGAAGGATAATATAGGAACATGGAAAGAAAATAATATTCTTACATGTGTTGGTTCATTTTTAACCCACAACTATGTATTTTAACCCTTAATAACCATTTTCATCTATATCATTGTATTTTATATTATAATAACTATTTGTATTAGTAAAATATTATGTTGAATTTAATAGATAATGTAAAATATATTTATTTCACTTATTAAATAATTTATTTTAAATTCTATTCACATATGTGAACTCTTTTATTTAATGTTAATCTTATATATGTTATGATAATGTGAATTTTCAAAGAGAAAATGTCCAAACGATTACAATCTATTTATTTTCATTTTTTATATAAAAAATAATAAAATGAATTAAATTTGATTAGTTGATATATATTTTATCAATTTTTAATTTGAATACGTTTTCTTAAAAAATATTAATAATTTAAATGAAAAACCAAATTTTCATTAAAACATAGTGTAATTCACTATTCATCAAAAAATTCATCATTTTATAATTTTTTGTGGATTTCAACCAAATAAAACATGATACGTATATTCCAAAAAAATATTAATCGATGTTGTCTATTACACAAGTCAAACATTTTGTTTTCTATAATATAAGCTAATCTCGATATTATGTGTAATGAAAAATAGAGGAAATATTTAACAAAATTATAAAAAAATATGCCCCAAAATCTCAAGTTATTAAATTTTACCTCCTTAAAAATTATTTTTCCATTGAAATATGTTATTTTTGTTCCACAAACATATAATAATTATACATCAGTACATCTTTAGTTTCCCAATTATCTTCCCAAGCTGGTGGGTTTAACAAGAAATAATTACCATGTTAGTGGTCCTATTTCATTGTACATTATCTATTAGATATAGAATACATACATTTTCCCCCATATGAAATATCATACTCCAATAGATTGAGTTATGAGTTCAGTACATATGATAGACCAGGAATGTAATTATATAGGAGAGGTACACGAAACACATATTTTATGTAAGAGATGTTTGGAGGATGCACCAAATGATAGTATACTATCCTAGAATAATCATGTATTTAAAAGGGATCTATATACATACATCATTTTTTTCCAATAATTCTTATAAATAAAAATATAGAGAATTTACATCTTACCAGCATGAACTTCTTGATAACATTGGTTATTATCTAGAAAACATTAATGCCACCATTGGGTAGTCCATAAATGTTTTGGAATTGATATATTATTATCTATCATTTTATCAGAATTCCATGTCCCAATATATTTATATCTATTACATCATAATAGTACATTGGTGTTATAAATATCTTTATATAATTTAATCATAACGATTATTCAGAATTATTGAGTGAAATTAATTTTACAAGGAATCTAAACATTAAGAATGTGTTGATCGCAACCAAATTTCAAATTCAATGATAAATATCTTAACATATCCTCAAGGGATTGAATTATTCATTCAAATGAAAAATATTTTGAGGATTCCAATTATTGAAGAAACACAACATTTTTTCGAGAGAATCCATATTAATTTACAAAAACATTGGCATAATCACTAAATTTTAATCAAATAAAATTTAAATTCGAACTTCATGCAACCATAACACATCATTAATGTATATTATATAAATATGATATAAAGAGAAATCACCTATGACTTCAATGAATTGTGAGTACTTATTAAATATATTGAATAAAACCTACAATTTTATTAACATCAGATATACGATTAACCGTAATGGTTACCAATTCCTTTAGAAATATATCAAAAAAACAATTCCATTAGAAAAAGTGTTGTATATAAAAAATTTATAATAAAATACCAATATTCCTGATAAAATATCATCATCTAAAATTTAATGAGGGATGTATAATACTTTGATCGTATGATAGAATCATACTTATACTCATATAACAAAATCCATACCTCATAAATTAATCAAAGATTGAGAGAAATACTCTTCAAAAAAATAACCCATAGATTTTTCATGATTCTAACAACCTAAATTAAATTGTAAAAATACTTATATAAAATTTTTATTTAATCCAAATATAAAATACATAAATACAGCAACTTAAAGGAATGATATTCCCTTATAATTTCCTTTTGATAGATGTGAATTCTTAAGTGAGGGCTTGGAGATGTATAAATACCATGTTCCTTATATATAATACATTGAAATACTTAAATATATTTTGGTTATTCTCTTAATTTCTACATAGATAAAATCATACCCTCTATTTGATATATTATTCTAGGATCCCCTGATAACTGCATGGGCATATATGATACATAATCATCTTTCATATGTGTTCATTAACACATGAACCTTCATAAAATAACATTGTGCTCTTGAATTTTTATTTAGGAATTTTACTATTGTCTACATGTTTTGTTATATATGAGATAATTGATAATTGATAATAATAATATTTATATCCTCATTAATCATCTAATTTTGGTTTCCCATGGTCAATTAATTTTCTACTTGATTCAGTGTCACATGATTCCTTGTGGATAATGACATCGAATAAACCCAAAAACCATAGTGTGATAAACACAAACAAAAGTGTAAAACCACATCATCATGAAAAATAACTTATAAGAATGACTAAATCAAGACACATTCTATAACATTTTTTACTCCGTTGTATTAATCTAGGTAATTAATTGTTAATAACTATTTAAATCCATCATCATGGTTTCTAAGGAGTATTTCGATGTTCAAATCATTTCCCTTATGAGTGTGAATCATTGTGTATAGAACCCATTGTCATTCACTAATTAATGATCAAGTCCCAATCAATGCACAATTTTGGATTTAATAACTCTAGTTACCTATAAGCCATATCCACATCCAATTTTGGTATTTTTAAAGGGATACAATTTCTATGAAACCACTTCATCAATCTTTTACTAATATTCTAGTAAATTTTATTATACATTGAATCATATGTTTAATTATTCATAAACATATCCCTAGAATTATCATTTGATATATCCCAATTGATATTTCAAATATTTTTCTTCTTTGTTTCCAATTTATTCCAAAAGCATTCCTCAAATACCAATTATAGTGACCCATGGTTTTCATTCAAATATATTAACTTTTTAAATGAATATTCAATACATTTGTAAAACATACTCATGATGACCATAATATAATAGTGACACTGAAATCATGGAAGCAAATATTCTTATTTCATGTAATAACATGAATATATATAATTATTATCCCCCATATTTGCACTCATCATAAATATATACTTTATAAAATCATTCTCCACAACTAATGTATAGGAAACATTATAAAGAGTGAAAATAGATTCTCAAAAATGGTAATCATATGTGATATTAATCTATGATCATACAAATCCATCATGTATGTATAAGGGTTTGGGATTATGAATATAAAATACAATGTTCCAACCCAACTTGTTCTATATTATAAACATGAGTCATTGAATAAGAAATTATCATTTTAGAAACAATTGGATAATAATGTGATAACCAAAATAAATAAATAATGAACCATAATAAAATGTAATTAAAGACACTCATCACCTCTTTCAAAAAGGGTATCAGGATAGACTTGTTTCTTATACCACATTAGAACACACCTATTTCCAAAATTGGATGAGGACACACATGTATCTTATAGTGGATGAAGCCCATATACATGTATACCATTGTTATCTCATGAGATATAATGATTTACCAAATTCATTATAGTATGATAAAGTCCTTACCCTGTTCATAATGAAATCCATGCAATTTTCTGTGATAAGATCATAATTAATTATAACACATAAAACTAAATTGGGTTTCAAAAAATTTTAATTATATCAAAACATGTCGAAAGTATAAAAAATTCATTATCATTTAATAATTGAATCATATTGGGACCCATCAATAAATAAATGGGTTTCATCTGAATTATCCATGGTATAGCCTATTAAAGGGATAAATTTTTCATATAAATATTTTCAATAAAAACAATTTAGAGATGGAATATGAATCCATTCCAGGATTTATATCTATGGTAAATAATATTCTATACCCATGAATTTCATTTTATAAATAAAATTAATTTAAAATAAAAATCACTAGGAATGTTTTTTGATGAAGATAAAATTTCAATGAAAATCATATTTTAAAAAATAAAACATTTTATAATTTTTTTTTAAAAATGATAATTATAAATTTTAAAGGTTGTTTTGAAATGATATAAAATATATCATGTGTAAAATACAATTTATAGTTTGAAAAACAATATTTAAAACATAAAACATTTTCTAAAATCGAATCAATTATTGTTAATTTATAAAAAAAAATAAAAAGAAAAATATATTAAAGAAATAATTTTCACTAAAAATTGATTTAAAGTAATCTAAGAGAATCTTCAAATAATTGAGTAGTCAACAATGTGGATATATTGTACGTACATTTCATGTTAAAGAAACAATGATTTTTTTCACATTTTCACAATAACATAAATGGTAATTTTATTGAAAATTAAATGTAGACTCCATTAAATTTTCTAGAAATTTTTTGAATATGGGTATAATTTTCTTTAAGAAATCATGGATGGGACCAGATGCAGATGGATAAATCCTTTGTGTATTTTCAAATACAAAGGTGGTCGGAGGAGGCTCCGAAGAAGTTTGGAGGAGATATACTACTAGATGCTTAAACATGGTGAGTATTCTACATTTTGAAAAGATACAGGATGTCAAAGTGTGTTTCATGATGTGTAATATATTAGGTTTTAAAAAATAAATAAAATTAATGGATGATGCATTTCTTCAGTGAAAAATAAAATCAGATGATTACATGGCATGAATGAGGAGTAAGCATTATGTAATTACCCAAGTATATAATTTTCAATACATTTATTGCTACTTGGGTTGTCAAAATTTATGGATTTAGAGGCTTTATCATTACTCCAGGAAATCCAGTAACCCTTTCATTACCCTTTTGGGAATTCCTTCATCAATGACATATTCATAGCATTCATTTTCTTTTTTTGGTGACCCTGGTTGATCTATGGTGTGTTTTTCCCTATTTTTCTAAAATTTTCTCCCTCATTGTTATTTTGTTTTTCCATTATTATTCCCATACAATGAAAATTGATCTCCAATTTTTCTAATTAGATTTTCCTATTTGTTGATTGGTGTGGATGTGCCGCTGAATCCCTAAGTGGATACATTTATTATGGCAGTGGTGATTGTTGATCTGTTGCATGGTTCTTTCTCATGAGAACAAAGTTTTGGTCATTTTATTGTAAGTGATTCATTTATTCACTATTTATATATTTGAAATCCTAGAGCTATCATGATTTATCCACTTGCATTATAATTAAATTTACCTAATAATTAATTGAATTTAAATAACGAATTGGTATCGATTTCATAATGATGTCGCATATTTGTACTGCGATACTTTTTGGACACTTGATTTCATAGATAATATAATATTCATGTCTTTATAGGATTATAATTTTGTTTTAGAGAGATATTGGTAAAGAACATAAATCCCGAATTAGTTGAAAAATAATTTGCAGAGGAATAATTAAAGAGATATGTTTTATAAATCCATTTGTTTTTGTAATATGCTGATAATAAAATTTATGAAAATAATCATGTTTAATTAATTTTTTAGTGAACATAAATCATGTTGATACCTGCTAATGAAATAATTAATGTTATTTTAATTTAATTGTTTAATTAGATTATGATATCTTATTATTGCATGTTTCTTTTGATTCCCATATTTGGAACATATAAAAATGAATCAATTAATTCAATATGAAAAAATAATCGATTGTGTGACATATGATAATTATTTTGATGTTCATGAGTTACACATCTACATGTAATGTCCGAGTTCATTATTCTATAGAGAAATGATAGCATGTTATGTGTGAGGGATGAATTCTTTATTTTGGTCCACAAGGTTGGTTTATGTTTTTTTTCAACTGATTCAGATGTAATATAAAACTAGGGGTCTATTATGGTTTATATGGGATGGGTGGCTTGAATGTGATATTGGCCTAGGATTACTGATTTTGGAGGGTTGTTGTGGTATGTTGGGTTGGGAATCCAAGATAACATGGCATTAGTTGATTCCTAGAGTGTTGAGATGCATTAGTTATGCATGAGGTTGTCACGGAGGACACAAGAGATGATATAATTTGATGAATATGGGATTAACTATTGAAATGAAATGTGTATTCTTGTATAAATATATTATTTTGTTGAAAGACATATTGTTTATTTGTCTTCCTTCCATTACTCACTCCATGAGGTTGATGGATAGGCATGGTTTCGTGCCTTTTTTGTAGCATAGTTTGTTTTCATATCACACCTCATAATATGGAACAAAATGTTGTTAATAAATACATAATTGTTTAACACATGGTCTTAGATCTTGTGGGGATGGAATGATGTGTATATAATTTTGAGAATTTGTTGACTAGGTTTTTTTATTCAAAGAAAAAAAATTGGCGGTTCTTCTAATGTAATGTATTGTAGATAATATTAATTTTTAATTAATCTTAATAAAGTAGTATATATAAAATTAATTTGATGAGAAGGAATATGTTATAATAATGTAGATCTTTAAATTGTTGTTTGAATATAGGATCTCCTATCTTAAGAGTAGAAGTCCAGTGTTTAAGAGATGTTGGCTTTTGTTGATTCTGATACAAGGTTGTTCTTATAGTGTGGTAGTGAGATATATTATATTATGTAATTATATTGTTTCTAAACCCAACATTAACCTCTAGGTTTAGGAAACCATCACCCTAGGGAATATGAACCCTCAGGGGTTTGTTTTCTCCAACATCTCAAAGAGATGATTGATGGAGAGCTACTGTATATGTCCCTCATCTCCTATATTTTTAGTTAATTATTTTAGTATTCATGGGATTTAGATTTCCCAATATATTTTTGTAATGGGTTTTAATAGAATATAGTTAAGTCACACATATTTATTTTCGATATAGGATCTTATGGAATACTATTGGTATAATGTGTGTAGGCTGTGATATCTTGAGGGTCCTCACACGATGTATAGTCTTTGGTGGATTGAGGTATAATACGTGATCTATGACACATATTATGTATAATGTGGTGGATCTTAAAAAAAATAAGGTTACTTTTGGTAATGTGGATGTGGTGGTGTGTTTTACCATGTGCATGTTGTGTTTCTCCACCTAGGTGTCTACATGATATCATTTTTGGAGAGAGATGGTTAAGGCATAAAACATTTAGGTAATTCAAAAAACCATTCGAGAAGTGGTAGCAATGTACCATTGATGATCTTTATTAAATCAAATTATATTGTATGTGATACTTCTATTAAATATCTATCATTTTCATGTGTTCTATTCAATGGTAATGCCTTCAATTTCTTATTTAATATTCCCTCTATTCTAGCCACGAACATGGGGCCCACTAGAGGTGGGGCTTAGGTGTCACAATATCTATTCACTCATTCATGACCTAAGGGGTACACCATGTGGGGAGGGGGTCATGATAGTGTGGTATAAGAGGTCTGGTTGTCGGTTAGAATGGATTTCGGAGTTAGACATTGATAATTTTTCATCATCCGGTAGGGAAAAGATAGAGGCTATATTTAGAAATTTCTATAAACACTAGGGGCCTTCTAAGAAATGGGTATTAAGGACCACCTTTTGATCTGATGAACAATAAATTAAGATTAAAATGACTACTAAATAGGTTGATATTTTTTATAGGGTAGATATCTAGGAAAATATCACACATCTTTCTTCTTTAGTTCTGTGTTTGAATGGGTAGACCTTTGGATTGGTTAACGTAAATGAAGAACATAAAACAATTGACTAATGTTAAATTCATGTATTTTCATGATTTAAGAGAAAAAACTATTTATTATTTTGAATGTATGGATCTAAATCTAATTCGTTGTCATGTTCACCTAAGAAGATGGTCAACAAGTTGTGTTAGGAGATCAACATAGAGTGGTGGATGAAGACTACAACACATGGAGGATGAAACTACTAGATTTTTAGTTTTATAGTCTAAAGAGGTATGAGTTATCCATTTCAAATGAAGTCAAGTAATTCTAGTCGGTGGAGGTTGTTATAGCCCTCAGTTCATTCAGTGCTCAAAAGGAGCACTATGTATTATTGGTTGTGACGATGATGTGTGGGGTAGTGAGGTAGTTGTTGTTTTTATTCCTTGGAGATCGTGTTGATTTAACAGTTATGTGGGTAAATTTCCAAGACTACATCAGATTCAAGTTTCTTTTTTTGACCCTAAATGAGTCCAACCACCAGGATCCTCTTACCCTTCTGTAGAGGAACAATAATATGTGAGAGTTTGGGATCCATTTCAAGAAACATCTGTATTATGCATCAGACCTATTTATATTTGAGGAGGCCATAAAGTGGTATTAAGAAGAGTCTTTTTATCCAATTATCCAATTATAGGTCACACCATTTATGATAAACATGTATCTCAAGGTGATGGAAACAGAAGAGGAGATTTAGAGGATGTTATCCAGAAAAAGATCGTCCTAAGAGGGGATTTATAGGATTCCTCAAGAATTATAGATGTGGTCGGGGGTTCATAAATATTAGGACAGATGATCTTCAAATCAGCTAGGGGTTGGTCCAATACCGTTATGAATAATTCTTCTTAGGGTAGATACTTTCATTACATTGCTTTGTGATCATATATATGATTTCAATATGGAGGCTGATGTCATAAGCGGAGAGAGTGCCTGATCTATATGGACAGCCAACATGCCCCAGTTGTTCTACTTTAGGATCCCCCTTTTCCATAGTTCCAGCTGAGGAATTAGTAGTCAGTTGTTCAAATTTTGGATTAGCAGAGAGTATATGGGGAATAATTAGGAAATCCCTTGGATTCTTCCCATAATTATAGAGTAGAGTGTAGACATTGAGGAGGTCATCGTTAGGGTCAGATAGGCCATGGACCAGGTCATGATCAGCTACTTTATTTAGTTTTTCAAGCACCAAGGGAGCCAGACATCATTCAAGGTATCCTTTTTTGTAATCTACATGGGTTTAATACTTTATTGATTTTTATAGACATAGTTCTTCAAATAAATTTACCTTTTACATGTTTTTTGACTTAACGTAAACAGGCTTCCAGTTCCCATAGCTTTGACTATGCTGGTTGGAGGTCGATCAGACTTGTTTGAATAATATAAAGACTATGATATAAGGATGGGGAAAACTGCTATAAAACCATAAGAAATAACCCATATTAGTGATTGGTTATATTTGATGTAGCCTATCATTGATTACATCATGATGTATTTTTTGTTCATCGATGCTGATGGAGAGACAACAATATTTATTGGTGATCGGGACCCTTAAATGGGTCAGTGGTGTATTCCTTCCTTATCATAAATTATGGATCTGATGATGCAGAATTCAAAGGATGTTTAGTAGCTACTATTTCCCAGGGTTGCAGAACAGTTCCCTAATGTCTTTCAAGAACATTTTATATCATTACCCCCACGACAAGAGGTAGATTTTAGGATCTACAGACATACATTCTTGTATCTTGTATCGATGTATCTGTGTAGGGTGATGTCATCTAAGTTGCGAGATCAACGTATACAGCTCGATGGTCAATTACAGTGTCGTTTGTTTCAGCCTAGTGTGTCACTGTGTGATGCACTAGTTTTTTCATGATGAAATATGAAAAAAATTGATTTTTTATCAATTATCATTTCTGGAACCAATATAAAATAATGAATCTATATTCTATTTTGTTGATTAATGATTAATTTGATCAACTGATGGGTTTTGGTTTGTTATCGAAAATCAATTTATGGTTAATATATCATCATATGCACATAAAGGATGAGTATATACCAAAGAATAATTTGTGTTGTTGTCATGTTCATTAAAATTTTGTTGTAATGTTATTTTGTTAATGAATTCTCTATATGTGGTCATGGGGATAATGAATTTTGTGTTCCATGAGTTCTTAGATTAGTTCATGGTGGTTTTCATAAATGACATCCATATTTTATATGCCTCTAAAATTGAGTATAAGGATTATATGATTTCCATTTCGGAAGTTCTTCATAATAGGAAGTTGTTTGGGATGTTGCTGATATGTGTGTTTTGATATTGTTAAGTCTATTTATTAGGTCCTGTTGTATGCCAATAGGGAGTTGCTATGTATTTTTTGATGGTAGAAGTATTTGTGTATTGGTAAGTTGAGAAGATAGTGGGAGAGGTGAAAAGTTTATGTAGTATTTTAAGATATTACATGAGGCACATAACTGATTTATCAGGGGTTTTAATTCCACTAACAATGTTAACAAAAAAATATCTGCTGTCCTTGTGGAATTATTAGTTCCATAGTCATTTTGAGTTCCTAATGGAGTAGTTTATCTATGATCTGGTTCATTATCTACTTGTAAAAGGTGTTCATTTTTAGGAATTCTGAGATATTTTATATATTGGGTTAGGTTGTGTTCTAATTTAGAAGAGGCCAATTTTTTCTTATAGGTCTCATCAGTGACGTCCATAGTAGTGTAACTATGCTACCCACAATATTTAGTTGGAAGTTTTGATATTTTCCATAATTTTTTTATATATTACCTCATAGGTGATTATTTTGTGGTATCCAAAGATCATAACAGTATGTGGTATGTTTTCTCAGAATGTGACATGGATGCATGTCAGCATCAGTGCATAATGTTATTATAGGATTCCAAAATTAATATTTCTTACATTCATTGAAAGGGGAATGTTGTAGCTGATGTGCTAAGAAGGATGTTGTGTTGTGATACAATGTGATAATCAGGTGAATCATGGAATGTGATGAAATTAATTTGTCCATTTCAACTAGATAAGGAAGAAGTTGGGAGAATATTGTTTTTCTTTTTTTCATATGATGGTGATGTAGTATCTAGTGTGGCAGGTGGGGGAATCCCAAATGGGGGATCATGAAGTTGAGGTCTGGAGAGACTGTGTTTTTTGTGGAAGGGCCACAGATGGTGGGTATGTAGATGAACAACACCATGTCTCGTTACGTGTAGGGATTTTTTTTCCATTAGTGATGCATGAGATAATTCTCTAAGAGATCCATATTTCCCCTTTCATGGTACATCATGTCATGACAATATTTCACCAATATTTGAGAGGGAAATTATTGTGTGATGGGTTGAAATGTGTAGTTAGAGAGTTTGTGTATTGATGTTTAGACTGCCATATGTTGAGGACTTAATACTATATTCCTTATGATTTTCACCATCCATTAGAAATTTCTTAGTAAGTGGGATGACATCTTGATAGAATTTTTTTTATCATTTTACATAGATATTAGGGAGGCTACGATGCTATATCAGTTTTATTCGATCATCTAAAAAAATCAAAGAACCCATACAACAATCAATGAGTCAAGCTAATTGTAGGTAATTTTGATGTAGTATCTGGGGGAGGTGGTGGGACTCCATGGGTTCCCAAGGTTGATAATCTATGATCGAGGTCCTAAAATTTCCATTAGGGTGTTGAGAGGTCGCTATAATTATTTTTGTTTTTAACTATGCATCAGAAATAATTTTCATCTACAAATGGATAGTCAGATAGAGAGGAATGTCTAGACACTTGAATACATTTTAATCTCTTGTATCCAATATTTTAGTGGTTGCTGGATGATTAACATTCAGTTGGTATAGTTCTATTAAAACATTAGTTTTCACCCTAAAATTGGTTCACATATATTTTAATCATTGTGGGGATGACCATTCCATTCTCTAGTGTACATTATTGTGGTCGTAGAGTCATCAATTCTTGGGCTGGATGTTGTACATAGTTCGACATAGATGATCTAGGATATTTGTGGCAGGATTAAGGCAGCAACTGATTTTTTGAAATCCATTAACAATCATAAGAGGAGACCTCTTCTGTCCATAGTTTGGGAGTATATGTTTCTAATGGAATCTCCCTATCATTAAAAGAAAATGGTTAGTCATGATAGTATGATTTCTCCCCAGTTTATTGTGACTTTATATGTGTTGGATCATGATGGATCTTTGGCGTATCTGATAGTGCATCACCCACAGGTGGTCTAGATACATGATGTTTTTAACATATAGATACATCAGTTTTTTCTTCCTGAAGACTCTTAAATCATTGATTATTATGAGATTGATGTGGTTGATGATGAAACGTTTAAGGAGTAGCCTGTAGAGATCCAAGACTACCTGGAGAAGGTGTTACGTGGTCATTCAATCCCACCGGTTCATGTCTTATGGAAGAATGGTTTCATGGTGTAAAATACCTTGGAATGTCGGTCATAAAATGTATCAAGTACCAAGAGCTATTTGATGTTTAGATTTTCTATTTAAATATTTATATTTTTTAAGTTGTATACCTTTTCAAGATTATTATATGTATCTATATATTATTACTTTTTGTGTCTTATTCTCTTTACATGGGATGAAATGAAAAGGGGGTATTCCATATGCTTTACATTGTTTAGCATCAAAGGTAATATTATTCTAATCTCTTACACCAGGTGGCATAAAATTTATGATTAGTTAATCTACTCATCATGTTGATCCTCTTGTTCTTGGATGAGTGTGGTTGAGCTCATGTTTTGTTGATAGATATGAGAGGTATCTCATGGGGTGGATACTTGGATAACCCCTTTTCCCTTTTTTCTCAATGTTGGTTTTGGATTCAAGTGGATGATATTGTTTTGAGAGTTATCATTTATAATGGATCTGATTTCGATGGATCAACCTTTTATGTTTTTTAAGACTATGGTCCTCTTAGGAGGCTCGAAAGTTATTTGGAAGAGTTTAGCTATTAGGTACTAAAAGTAAGGGAATATTTAAAATCATTAAAAGTTACATGATGTGAAAGAGGGTTTAACAAAATGTAATATATTAATGTTTGATAAATAAATCAAATGATGAGATGACACATTTTTTGATAAAATCGTATTCAAAGGATAACAAACCATGAAATGGGATTACACGTCCAATAATTCCACAATGATATTGGTTTAAAACATTTCCATCCACTCTAGTTGTGAAACCCTATGGATGGAGATTCACTATCTTAACTCCAGGTGACCCAACAACACCCTCTTCAATTTGTTTTGGATTCCTTCATCAATGATCAATTCATATATTACATCATCGATTCGTGGAGAATGAGGTTGAACCAAGGTGTGTTTTCATTATTTTTTAGTGTTTTCTCCTAGGTAGATCTATTTTTCCCCCCGTTTGTTTTACCATGCTATATAAGATGATCTACCATGTTTTTAATGGAGATATTATTGGTTTTTTTGGTTCATATGTACAATTTCATTGTCAGATAGATGTTGTTCTTGCGGTAGGGGTGATAAGAGATCAAATGTGTGGTCTATTATCATGAGAAGAACATTGAATAACATTATGAGGTTGAATAATCATTGATTAATTATTTATTTTAGTGAAATCATATAGTTATATTGATTATATATTTAGATAAAAATTATATTGCCCTAATAAATACATGATCCATATTAACAAATTGTTATTGTTCGCATTGCAATGATTTTGCTTAGTACCAGGATTACAGTTTTCTTATTGAGTTTTTATGTAGTAGGATATCTATTCAATACATTGATTATAATTTTACTATTGATAAAAATTATTAATGAAAATAATTAATTAATTAATTGAAAATTAATTTGATTAAGAATAATTAAAGAAGTATGTTTAATGAATATGGTTGTTGTTTTGATTTCATGATAATAATTTTAATGGATGTATAAATGTTTAATTAAATAGAACTATGAACATGAAGAATGATGATGATTTTTGATAAATAAATGAAATTTATTTTATGTTAAGTAGTTTATTAATGTTTGATTTCTTGATATATCTTGCTTATCTGGTTTCTTGTAGTGGCAACCTTTGATAATGAATCAGTTAACTCAAGATGGAACAAGAATTTTTTTTGTGAAAAATTATAATTACATTGAAGGGTATAAGATTCCTAGTGTCTTGTAAAGGATGATTTCAATGTGATTTGGAGATGTGAGATATCATTCTGTCTAAAGTATCAATTCATTTCATTAGGAATAAGATCCCAGTTGATGTTTGTTTCTTATTGCTTGTGATATAATGTGAGCCTATATGTTTTTTGTGGTTTATGAGGTGGGGAGGCCTAGATGTAACGTGATCCTAGGATAGAAAAGTATAGATGGATGTTATAGTTTGGGGGGTATGGTGACTCACATGATATCGAAGCAGTTGATTCCTAGAGTGGAAATATTCATAGGTTTTGTGTGTGGGTATAATGGAGGACAGTAGAGATTACAAAATGGTTTGATGTTGGGATTACATATTAATATGAAAGTTGAATGGTTAATTAAATCTATTATTTGTCATATAAATAGTTTTTTTGTTTTTTTCCTTTCCCCACTCCTTGAGGTAGATGGGTCTTCTTGGTTTTTTTTCTCGATTAGTAGCGTAAGAGGTTTTTGTTTGGAAAAAAATCTCTCAAGGTAACATTGCAATATTTTTTGGATGATTGTGTTTGTTGACAAAGCAGGTTTTCATGGATATTTCTCGAGTTCCCAAGAAGTTGTTGACAATCCTTGTTAACAAAGAACGATGACAAAGGAAAGGACGATCTGGAGGCGGTACAAAAGAGCAGTACAAGGTGGCGCCGAACGGTAGAGGCTGAAGCGCATCGCGAAAATAGGATTTCCATGAAGATCATAATTTAAAATGGTAAATGCATGAATTTCGCGAATATAGGATTCATGGTTTGCAAGTCGCGAAGACCATAAGAATGGAGGCGGTGAGTCTTCGCGATTACGTTAAGCTTCGCGAATGGCAGAGGCTAAAGCGCATCGCAGCGGGGAAAGGCTTTGTGAGGGAGCTTCGCGGCGAAGGCACGAAGGAATGTTGACGGTGATGCTTCGCGATTATGTCAAGCTCCGCAAACGGAAAATTGCTGTGGTGCTTCGCGATTTGGACAGAATTTTTGCGGAAATTTGAGCTTCGCGATTTGAGATGACATGGCTTTGACTTCACGCGGAAGGGATGAGGGTCGGTGGAATCGCCTATAAATAGAGGCTGACCCCCTCGAGAGAAGTAGAGGGAATTTTCAGAGAAAATCCTTTTCTCTCGATTTGCGAAGGTGGTTCGCGAAGCCAGTGTGCTTCGCGAAAGAGGAGCTTCGCGGGGGCTATTGTAGCTCCGTGAAACCTGCGAGTTCCGCGTTGGATTAGTATGCTTCGCGAGGGACGTTTCTTTGTGACGGCTCGAGCTTCACGGTAGTGCTTCACGGAAGTGCTTCACGAGAGTGCTTCACGAAAAGGCAGGAGCTTCGCGAAGGCTTGTTTGAGCTTCATAAAATTTGGAGCCTAGCGAAGTAGGGTGCTTCCCAATGGTGATTCCAAAGTGGTTTTCCCAGTGGATAGTGGCAAAGGGGTATTCATCTACGGGTGAAAGTTGAACTTCAAAAGAGCATCTACATACAGAGAAAGATGCATTCCTTAATAGAAATGAAGAGACCTATAGGTCTATAAACTATGAGTGGATTCCCTTCTAGAGATGTGAGCTTAGGAAGAAGAAGAAGGTGATCCTCTCCACCGGCAGTGAGCAAAAGAGAGAGAAACAGGGAGTGACCCTTGGGAAAGCAGTGAGCTGACCCTAAACATTGTAATGGCAGTGAGCCTGGGCATAGAAGAGATCTAGCCCAAACTTTGTATCCACTTCTTGTGAAGAATAGTGGAAGTTGGTACGACCGGAAACTTGTCGGCATATGCTCCATGGACGTATCCCAGTGAGGGTGAACCATGTAAAAATCTCTAGGTCTTCCAATTTGCTTCCCTACATTGCATTTAAAGCATCATCATTAGATAATGAAGTAAAGAAGTGATCATAGTTTACACACAAGAGCAAACAAAGTGACACTTGTAATAAATATGTCAAGATCTAGTGGGGTAAGAAGAACATTGAAAATTAATATCCATACCCTGATTCACCCCCCCCCCCTCTCAGGGCATATAGGCCCCTATTGGTCCTAACAATTGGTATCAGAGCGATAGGTTGCTTTTATCAGATTTTTTTTCTCCGACTTGGTGTAGTTGATCTGTGTGTTTAAAGAATCAGTCTGCTCTTATCTCGGTGAGCCATGGAAAAGGTTAAAACATCCAAGAAGAAGCAGAAGTTAGGTGGTATTCCTCAGTGTGGAAGTGTGTATGGAAAAAGTGTGATTCAATTAATAGAATCAAACAGTTTGGAAAAGGAAGGTCTGGATGAATCTGAGAGGGAAAAGATTGATTCACTCAAGAATGATGCAGGAATGAGTGATGTACATGAACTTCAATGTGATATTGAAACAAGTGATGATGAAGATGAAAGAATTGAAGGAAGAATAGATATGAAAGCTGAGTTAGTGGCTGCTCTTGAAGAGATAGATGTTTGGAGAGCCAAAACCATGAAAGCTAACAAAGTGGTTCGTGATGCCAAAGTCTATATGCAGCAGCAGGAAGAAGAGAAGTCTGAGTTGATGGATAAAATTGAGAAAGTCAAGTTATCTGCACCAGAGAACTCCGAATCAATTTGTGACTATAAGCATAAGAATGAAGAACAGAAAATGGAGATCGATGGATAGAATATAAAAGTGAAAGATCAAGTCAAGTGCATCGAAGAACCTGATATTCCATGTTATGTTGGAAACACCGATGAAATTAATTCTAAAGACATTCGGATCCAAGCATTGGAAATTGAGGTCAACAAGATTAGAGGCTCAAATCAATGGCTTATTGATGTGGAAACTGACCTAAAGGAGAAGAATGATTCTCAGGGTGAGGAACTACAAAAGCTGGCTAAAATAAATGAAAAACAAAAGGCTGGTGATTATGAAGAGAGTCAAAAGTCAGATGAAGTTCAGAATCTGAAAGCCAGAAATGTTGATCTTGCTACATAGCTATCTGAGCTAGTTCAGAAGAATCAAAGACTACAACAAGACAATGCATGTTGTTCTGATTCTGTTGCTCAAGAAAAATTGAATGTAAAGGAGCACAGTGACATGGTGGATAAGCTGACACGTGAGTTGGAAGATGAGATGAGTAGAGGGAAGCTTCTCAAGGGAGAACTTGATGTCCAACTTGAATCAAGGAATATGAAGATTCAAAAGTTGGAAGAAGAGATAGAATCAGTAAAACAAATGGAGAAATCCAATACTAAAGGAATTCCAAAAATGAAGGTTGCCTTACACTTGCTATTTGATAATCCTTCGACACGTGATGATAAAATGAAGAACATATATTCTATTTCTGAAGAGAAACAACAGAATATTTTTCTCAGCTCAAAGACCAGAAAGCTTCGGATAAGCTGGTATTGGATTTTATAAATCACCTCCCATGCATGATATGAAGAGAGCTGTGAATAACTCCAGAAATGGAGAAAATCGTGTAGGTGCTGGAGATAGGCCTAAGAGGATAGCTACAAAAAGAAGTGACGACATGTGCTATTTCTGCAGGATTCATGGCCATACATCAAGCTTCTGTTTAGAGGCTCTGGAATAAATTTCAGGTTGTGAAAATAGAAACTTTGATAAATATGAGAATAAGAAGAAGCATCATGAGAAAATAGAGAGAAGAGTCTCTCAGAGGAAAGCATCCATTATATGCTATTACTATGAAAAAATGGGACACACCATGAGTATGTGTCAGGCAGCTAAAGAGCCCTGTGTCAGAAGAAAAACTCAAGGTGTATCAGCATCTCGACATAGAAGTGACGAAATGAGGTATGCCTTTGATGGAAAATGTTTTATTTGTTCAGATTATGGGCATTTGGCATGAAATTGCACCAAGAATAACACAACAAGGGAAAGGGAACTCGAAAGGAAATTCTCGACTCCAATGATGCATAATGAGAAATTATACACTGAGAGACAAAGTGTCATGGAGAAGAATAGGCTTGGAGCCTCATGGGAATCACATGGAGAAGAACGAAAGGTGTATCAGTCACCTCATCTGTTATACTCAAAACATCTCTCAACGAGAGAATGTGAACAAACCTGGAAGATTAAGGGGAGATCTACTCCAGCTATGATAAAGAAGAATAAATGTTCAATAGAGGACTCACCACTAGTGAAAAAGATTGTGGTGACTCAGACATCTAATAAAACAAATATGAACAAAGAATGTAATGAAAAATTCGCAGGTTGTGTTCCACAGTGAAAATTGGAAGAAGATGCAAGATCCTTGCAATGGTGGAAGAAGCAAGGAAAGATGGAAAGAAAAGATATTCATGCTCAAAGTAGGAATGAAGGGAAATGGAATTCTAGTGGAACATCAAAGATGGAAATGTTTCCTAGTAGGTTTAAAACCCAAATGTTTAGAAAGGCCAGGCTTACAGAACCTTCATATCAGAAAAAGACTCAGCATGTAGGTAATGAATGCTTAGTCATATGGCCAGAGCAGTGGAAGTTGGCTAGGCAGATGGAGGAAGCACGAAAGGAATGTGATGCGCTCCATGAAAGAATCAAAGGGTTGACCCATCAGGATCAACCTCTATCCTCTCCTTGAGGATTCAAGAAACACCCCTCTCCCTATGTATATAAATGCTATTAACTGATGATTCATGTGTTTCATGTTCTAGGGAGATACGATCCAAGGGGAAGTGGAATCTAAGGATGCGAAGTGTCGATGTGATATGATCTACAGTTTCAATTGATTCAAATCAGGTAGCAGAATTGAAAATTAAAGGGAGAAACTGAGCACAATTAGAAGTGATTGTGTTATTAGTTTTATCTCTTGTTTCCTACACCGAGTTCCAACTCAGTAGGCTTAGAGATTTGGTTAATGGCTCGATTTAGAGTTCCAGATTAGAATAAATTGTGCATGTGGACATGAATGGTTATGGGTCTCTACTATTGGGCCTAATAGATAGAAGTGTTGTGTAACACAGGGGGATCATTCTATATCTAAATCAGATTCAAGAGCCATCAATGCAATAATTGGATGACTCGGCTCAGGTGTTTCCTATTGAGGGAAGAAAGAAACACATGGAGAAGCAGCAATAACAATGCATTTCAGACTTACCTATTTGCTCTAAAAATATGGTATCAGCTGACTGTTTTCAGGATACCAAGAAGCTGTAAGAGAAAATCAAAGGCATCTCAACAAAAATCTAAGAAATGTAGCTGAAAGAAATGAAGCCACTGAAAAATAAGTCAGTGAACAAATTCCTAATGAAATCGTTGAGGAAGAAAGAAACACAGGGAGAAGAAGTGGCTGATGCTGATTCAGAAGAAGACACTGATGATGAACATGAAATTTTCAAGTATGTGTCTACAAGGAACCCAAAGAGTTGAGCAGAAACTGATAGATAGAATACCATTAGGGATCAGTGAGCTCCAGTTCAGACATGAAGAAAGAAATCACTGCAGAAGACATCATTACTATCACAGGTTGAGCCTAAATGCATTGCTGATGCAGCTGAAGATGAAAACTGGGTTCAGGCTATGAATGAAGAGCTTGATCAGATTGAGAAGAACCAGATGTGGGAGATTGTTTTGAGGCCAGCAGATAAAAACGTCATCAGGACTAAATGGATCTATTAAGACAAGATGCATGAATATGGCACAGTGATTCGGAACAAATCATGACTGATATGCAAAGGAGACTCCCAGATAGAGGGAATAGATGGTGATGAGACATTTTCACTGATTGCAAGGCAGGAGACAGTCATATTATTCCTAGCCATTGTAGTGAAAATAAAGTTCAATGAGTTCCAGATGGATGTAAAGACTGCATTTCTAAATGGGTTTCTGGAAGAAGAGGTGTACATTGAGCAGCCAGATGGTTTTCTCATTCATGAGGATGACAACAAAGTTTGCATGCTGAAGAAGGCGTTATATGGGATGAAACAAGCTCCAAGAGCATGGTATTAAATGCTATATCAGTATTTGAAGAAGCCTGGTTTTCGGCATTACACAAGGCAGGAATGACACATTCATTTCTCAATACAAATATGCCAAGGATGCTATGGAATGAATTGGAATGAATTGGAATGGAAAATTCCAAGGAGATGAAGACTCTGGTTTCTACCCGGATGAAATTATCAAAAGATGAGGATGGAAAGGCAGTTAATATCACAGAATATAGGCAAATTATTGGAAGTTTGTTGTACTTAACTGCAACAAGGCCTGATATTGTTTTTGCCACATACCAAGCAGTGAGATATCAGAGTAATCCCAAGGAAAGCCACATGATTGTAGTGAAAAGAATACTTTGGTATATCCAGGGCACAATGGATTTCGGCTTGACATATAATGTTAGATCTCAGATAGAGTTATTGGGATATATTGATGCAAACTGGGCCAGTTCACCAAATGATAGAAAATCAAAGTCAAGTGGTGCATTCTATCTTGGTGGATTGTGTATTTCTTGGCTAAGCAAGAAATAAGATTGCATTTCATTGAGCACTGCAGAAGCTGAGTATATTGCGGCCACTAAACCATGCACACAGTTATTGTGGATGAAGAAACGGCTTGAAGATATGGGAGTTGAAGTGAAGTCTCCAATCAGAATCCAGTGCAACAACTCAAGTGCTATAAATCTTAGCAAAAATACCATCCATCATTCAAGGACAATGAACATTGAGATTAAGTATCATTTTATCAAGGAGAAGGTTGAGCAGGGAATCGTGAAGTTGGAGTATGTGCCTACAGAGCTACAGGTTGCAGACATTCTAACAAAGGCATTACCCAAGGAAGCATTTGAAAGGAATCGACTGGCTCTGGTAGTTCAGTCGACTCCCTGCACCTGAAATAGTGTGGGGCCATACTACCCCCCTCTCCCCGAGGTATGATGTGTTTTTCCCTAATGTACTGATGTGTTCTCTACTCTGTTACAGACTGCAAAGGAGTGACCATTGTGTTCATTGAAAAAGGGGGAGAAAATAGTGTTTGTTCAAGGGGGAGACAGTGTGGAGATTTGATAAATCATGAATGATATGGGGAGAAGCTGACCAGTGGAGCAGCCAGATAGGGGGAGTAATGAGAAAGGGGGAGATTTTTATATCTGACGATGCTAGAAGTGATCGATCAAAGCATAGAAATCACAACAGCTGAGGATCGTGATAGAAGCAGAACAATGATGTTGGAATGGTGTGAAAAGGTGTCCAGCTATCACTAATTGGGATCAGTGTGGTTCAACAATTGGTATCAATTTAAGAGTTCGTATCATGTTGGAATCGACAATTGGTGTTTGACATGAAGTGATTCGTTGATTATCTTTTCATACTACTTTTGTTTCTCAGGTCGATCATTGCTCATGTGGGTTTAGAGTATGTGTTAAGTGAATATTTGAATGCTATCAGAATCGCAAGAGGCGAATGGTGGTAGCAACTGGAAGAAGACTCAGTGAGGTATCAACGTGCAGAAAATCATTCTGAGAAGAGTTGTGAAGAGTTGTCAACAAACCCAAAGGGGGAGATTGTTGGGATAAAATCCCTCAAGGTAACATTGTAGTATTTTTGGGTTGATAGTGTTTGTTGACAAAGTATGTTTTCATGGATATTTGTCGATTTCCCTAGAAGTTGTTGACAATCCTTGTTAACAAAGAACGATGACAAAGGAAAGGATGATCTGGAGGCGGTACAAAAGAGCAGTACAAGGTGGTGCAGTTTCGCAGTGTTTGCCATATTTTTCTGGTCCAAAATTGGGAATTTGGTGAGCATCACAAAAATTTGATTTCCATGAAGATCATAATTTAATATGGAAAATGCATGAATTTCATGAAGATAGGATTCATGGTTTGAAAATTGATAAGACTAGAAGAATGGATGCGGTGAGTCTTTGTGATTACGTTAAGATTCGCGAACAGTAGAGGCTGAAGTGCATCGCCGCGGTGAAGGGCTTTGTGAGGGAGCTTCGCGGGGAAGGCGCAATGGAATGTTGACGGTGATGCTTCGCGATTACGTCAAGCTCCGCGAGTGGAAAATTTCCATGGTGCTTTGCGATTTGGATAGAATTCCAGTGTAAACTTTGGAGCCTCGAGATTTGAGATGACGTGGCGTTGACTTCGCGTGGAAGGGACGAGGGTCGGTGGAATTGCCTATAAATAGAGGCCGACCCCCTCGAGAGAAGTAGAGATAATTTTCAGAGAAAATCCTTTGCTCTCGATTTGCGAAGGTGGTTCGCGGATCCAGTGTGCTTCGTGAAAGAGGAGCTTCATGGTGGCTATTGTAGCTCTGCAAAACCTGTGAGTTCCGCGTTGGCTGAGTAATCTTTGTGAGGGATGTTGCTTTGCGACGGCTCGAGCTTCGCGGTAGTGCTTCGTGGCAGTGCTTCGCGAGAGTGCTTCACAAAAGGCAGGAGCTTCGCAAAGTCTTGTTTGAGCTTCGCGAAATTGGGAGCCTAGCAATGTATGGTGCTTTGCAAAGGTGTTTTCAAAGTGGTTTTCCCAGTGGATAGTGGCAAAGGGGATTTCATCTACAGGTGAATGTTGAACTTCAACAGAGCATCTACATACAGAGAAAGATGCATTCCTTAATGGAAATGAAGAGACCTACAGGTCTATAAACTGTGAGTGGATTCCCTTCTGGAGCAGTGAGCTTAGGAAGAGGAAGAAGGTGATCCTCTCCACCGGCAGTGAGCCAGAGAGAGAGAAATAGGGAGTGACCCTTGGGAAAACAGTGAGCTGACCCTAAACTTTCTAAAGGCAGTGAGCCTGGGCATAGAAGTGATCTAGCCCGAACTTTGTATCCATATCTAGTGAAGAATAATGGAATTTGGTATGACCAACAACTTGTCGGCGTATGCTCATTGGACGTAGACCATTGTGGGTGAACCAGGTAAAAATCTCTGTGTCTTCCTGTTTGCTTCCCTACATTGCATTGAAAGCATCATAATTAGATAATGAAGTAAAGAAGTGATCATAGTTTACACACAAGAGAAAACAAAGTGACCCTTGTAATAAAGAGGTCAAGATCTAGTGGGGTAGGAAGAACATTGAAAAACAATATTCATACCCTGATCCACCCCCCCCCATCTCAGGGTATATAGGCCCCTATTGGTCCTAACAGTTTTCCTAGAGTACATGGTAAAATATAATATAATTATGTTAATAAATGAATAAATTTCTAACCCACGAGATTAAATCATTTGGAGAAAAATGCTAAGGCTGCAATTTTGAGAATCCATGGACACAATTTGTGTAAACCATGAGGGCATAGAACATTGGTAGTAAAGTTAATGTAATGTAATTTAGAACCTTTTAATGGTTAATAAATGAAAATGAATTAATTAACATATAGTGAAACTAATAAAAAAGAATAAGATATCATAACGTATTCCTTTATATTGCAGTTTTCATATTGGATATCTTGTTTTTTAGTGGAATCCTATAGTCTAAGAGACATTATTTATATTTGATTTGAAGACTCAGGAATTCCCATAGTGTTGTTGGGATCAACATTGTGTGAGGTACATTTTTTATGTTTCTAAATATTACACCCCATTTTATTTAAGGCAATGAAAATCCCATGGATTCTAAGCAGTGGTATGTGTTTTCCCCAATATTCTCATGAGAGGATGTATATATTAATACAATGTTTAGATTCACTGTCTTCTATCAATAGTTACATGTTCTATTATACATGATGGTTAGTATTCCCCATATATTTCTGTAAAGGGTAATAATGGTTTGAGGATAATTTAAAAAATATTATGGATATAGATTCCTAAGGACTAATATGGGTATAATGTGTAAGGATAGTGTTGGAATAATGTACAATAATCATTGTATGATACACATTATTCAGGAATGGGTGGATCCCAAAAACAATCATGTTACTTTTGGTATATTAGACATTACAGTGTGTTTCATGGGGTGAATGTTGTGGTGTTATTTCAAGGTGTCAATGGGATAATATTTTTGGAGAGTGATTCGTAGGGCGTGTGACATTTGGGAAGAGTGGAAAACATTTTGGGATGTGATAGTGGGGTATCCATGATGTTCTTTAAAATATCATATGCTCTTTTATGTGAAACTCATTATTTTCATGTGTAGTTGACGAGTTAGTTCTTTTGTTTTTCAAAATGCTTTAGAATGCATTATTTGCCTTTTGCAAGAAATGACATGGGGATGATCATACATAGTATAATATTATAATCACCCTATGTATCTAAAATTAATTTTTATTTCATATTGAGAATGACATAGATCATGCTGGTTACTACTCGATTGGGGTTTTTTAGAAGATGTTTCTACTTCACGATCCTACCACCTTTACGTTTACTTTGGTACTTATATTTTTCCATTATGTTTTAGTAGATCATTATTTAAATTATATATTTGTACATGGGTTTTATATTATTTGGTATTTTATGCAGGATTTGTTTGGTGATTGACTTATCTCTCTCTTCTGTATATGTTCTCAAATAGTGTAACGCCACCCATATGTGTGTTTACAATACCCTCATTGCTAGTCGCTTAAAGGGGCCTACTAGAGGAGGGAAATGGGTGTGAATATCGTTTTATCCCATTGAAGGATCGAGAATATAAATACTTGTCTGTAGGGTTTCGTGACCAATTAATTAAAAAATGATTTTTTTTGAGATCATGGTTTTGGAAGATTTAGTGTTTTCGACTAAAAATAGTAATTTTCATTAAAGTATTTTTTTGAACTCTTGTGTTAATGAAGATAAGTAAATTAAGTGTAAACATTTATTGTATTGACATAAATAGGGGAGAATAAATTAAATTATTTTATTGAGATATGAATCATATGATATGATCATCAAAAAAATTTAACAAATAATCCTTATAAATGATGAGATTATAATACGAAATCATAACTATATTAGTATCATTGAACCGTAAAAACCAGTATGGAATTTAATTAAATTATATATTATAATTAATGGGGATAAATATATTCATGATTTAACAGGTTAATGGTGCTCTATATAACCCTCATAAAGGATTTTATAGCATAATATGACCATAATTCTCAAATAAGAAATATTAAAAAAAATAACATAACACAATAGTCATTTTTTGAATCTTTGTCACGAACAAAATCTGGTCAACATCATCACCAGAACTAGAACTAACCCTTGACAAGGCCCGAATGGAATTATTTTTCGTCAAGGGCTGGCACAAGTGCCTGAGTTTCATTAATTAACTTTTGAGAATGATTTACCTGAGTATGAATGCTTAAAATATTAAAAAATATCTATAATATAAATCTGAAATTTTTGAGCCAAACAGGTCTTAAGAAAAAACCAAAGCTGAATACAGTGGTATAATGAATATAAAAATGGTCAAGATAAAAATAAAGAAACCATCAATATAGTACCGCTGACTCTACATGAAAATGGGTCATCACCCACAATCAATCTCCACAACTCTGCACCAAGGATGGGAACTAACACCCCGAACCACCACCACCCAAATCCCTTCCTTTACCGGAGTCAAATATAACCAAGTCTACATACACCTCTGGGGTGTATAGAGGGTTTTATTCTATGACCAATAGGATACCTCCCAATGAGACCATATATAATGAAATACAATGTGAAAAAGTAAGCATTTTTAATACGCAAAGAAAACGAGTGATGAATTCCAAGAAATTCACCTTTTAATTAACAAAAGATTTCATGTTAAATATTTAGGCATTCACACATTTAAATATAAATGTTAGCTACTATAAAATAATTCAAAAAACATCCAATACTAGGGAAAATACCACAAATACAAGGAGAACAAAATAGGGAATACCCCTAGGCACTAAAAATTCTCGGGGCCCATGTACCTCATACCTCAGTGTAAAGTAAACATATTAAAATCCATTCTCATGAATGAACCACTAGTAGGGAACATGTCCACAACCTATTTGTCACTAATCATCATGTACATAGTTTAGTTATAGTATCATTTATCCAAATGTTATGTGAAACAGGGAGAAAACCAATCTTGTCTGCTAGCCGTACTAGTACACATCCGCCCCAACTAGGTACCTGGGAATCCTCATTTTTTTCAAACAATTTCAGCATGTAACACATAATTATTTTCATTTAAAAAACCAAAAAATTTCACATAAAAGACAGTACATTATCTATGAAATTTTATACCACTGAAAACACCCAAAAACACTTTGATTTTTAGTGAAAGAATTTCCCAAAATCCGGCAATGTTTTGCACACAAAAATAACATAAGAACCCCATAGGTACTCTATTTGCACAATTTTAAGTTACCAAAACAATAAAGGCAGCCCGATAAATTTCAATGAAAACAAAAAATCAATTTTAGTGAAACTCGATGTTAAACAAGAAGTGATAACTCTGTAAAACATCAATTTTCAAACAAAAGATGCACGAAAACATCACATTATTTAGAAACACCATAAAAATACTTTTTTGCAGCTATAACCAAAGGGGTTAAATATTAAAAACAATATTTTCAGATCTATTCATGTTCAGTAAAATCAACTAAGTGTTTATTGGGAATACCTTAATGAACTAATAAAAGAATTGAATGAAAAACGCCCAATTTCACAAAAAATTGGCAGTTAAAATTAATTTGCATTATAATTTACACTAAAACCAATTTTTGAAGCATCATTAAAATACAGTAGACATAAAAATACCATAATAATAGAAGCTAGGTTACATGGATTGCATAAAAAAAGAATCACCTACCAAATCAAAGGCAACCCCTGAATCACTGTGAAAAAATCAAGTCACACCACTGCCACACCCAAGTGGAACATAGATCGAACCAAATACCACAAGAATTTACCAATAAATCCCATGGTTAAACCGTAGGTTTGAAACCATACCCCCTGGTAATTTTGTACAACAAGTAAATTGAACGAAACATTGTGGAATGTGGAGGAACTAAGGAGTAGAGACTCTTATTTGAGATTATTTTATGTTCCCCCACCTAACCCCCTTCAAAATGGGGTTCCAAAGTGGTTTGAGAAAATTCAAGGGTTTCCAAGGATTTTAATTTCAAAGAAATGGAGGAAGGGTCGAATTAAAAGAAATAATGGAGGAAAACGAGAATGATTTGAGAGAGTTATGAAGGAAAGAAATTACCTCCTCAAAACTGGATGACTTGAGACATCATTTGAATTTGTGCAATAATTCATGATGAATCTGAGCTCCAATGGGGGTGGGAGGATACTGGGAGTGCGATTGGGTTCAATGGTCTTGGGCGAAACATCGAATGAATGAAAAATAATTAAAATTGTATATGTTAATAAATAAATAAAAAATCATTTTTAAAACTAGAAATGGTCATCCTGGTAGGTCCAATCCCTTAAAAAACCAAAATACACCTTGTTATGGATTTCTAAAGGCCCAAAATTGACATTTGGGAGTTAATAGGTCTGGGGAGGGAATGTAGGAATTGGAATGGATGAAAGTTTTTTTAACAATATATGAGTTCTAAAAGAAAAAAAATTATTTTTAAATCTAGATTTTGGCTCATGGTTTAACGCAATTCATGATAACTCAACCATTCTCCATAAACGATTGGGAATCATCCAAAACAATGAATTAATGTAAATTAAATAGAAAATATCATTAATATATGTCTTGTATGGGACAATTCACAAAACCATGAAAACATTCCATCTAGAATGTCAACCTGAATCTTGATCAGAAAATAGGAACATATACTCTTCCTCAACCAATAACATTCGTTCCAATGTCTCATTTGTATCATTACCATGATTCTTATATACTCAGACTAGTGGAATAGACACCCCTCGAAGCACCTTCTCATGGGATTCCACTATTAGAACTTGATTCTCAAATACTAACAAGTCATGATCTATCTCTAGATCTTCCCAACTCAGTACATGTGACAAATCTGGGTTGTATTTCATTAACTGGGGGACATGGAAGATGTCATGGATGGACGTCAACTGAGAATGTAAGTACAACATATATGACACCTATCCGATATGTTCAGTGACCTCAATAAGGCCGATATATTGTGGCATCATCTTCCATTACTTCCTCAATTGACTATGGCCTAGTAGAGGGGCCACCTTCAAGAATACCTTGTCACCCATAGAAAACCTTAGGTTTTGACGCCTCTAGTCAGGAAATGAATTATGGTTATTTTGAGCTATCAATAAATGTTGCCTGATCAACTTGACCTTCTAAGAAATCTCCTGCACCATACACGGACCCAGTAGTAAGGTCTCACCTACCTCAGTCCAACATAGGGGTGCCAACATAGAAGACCATAGAGTGCCTTAAAAGGAGCCATTTGAATCAAGTATTGGTGAATGTTTTTAGAAGAAAACTAAAATAGCCCCAAATTTCTATCCCAGGAACCTCTAATGTCCATGAGACAAGCACAGAGCATGTCCTCTAAAATCAGATTTGTCCGCTCTATCTGACCATCTTTCAAAGGTTGGTATGCCGTGCTCATCTCAATCAAAAATACCAAGGCCTTCTCAAGTCCTTCCCATAAACAAGAAGTGAAATAGGGGACACTATCTGAGACAACTAGTAATGGCACGCCATGGAGTCTCAACACCTCCTAATGATACAAACGGCCCAACTCATCTAGTTCAGCTGTATCTTTGATTGGAATGAAGTGACTTGATTTGGTTAGATGATCAATCACCACTCAAACGGAATAAATACCCAACGTGTATGAGGTAATCCAACAATAATGTCCATGGAAACCTCATCCCACTTCTAGGTTGGAATGGGTAATGGATAGAGCAAACCAGAGGGCCTTTGTTGCTCCACATTCACTTGTTGGCATGTGTAACATCATCACAAAACGTAATCTATGTCTCGTCTCATACCAAGCCACCATAAATGCTAAAGAACATCAAAAAAATCTTAGTGGCACCAAGATGGACATCCCACTGAGATTGGGGGTTGTCCACCATCACCACCTTCTGTAGAGATAACGACACTACTAAATGGCCCTTGAAGAACAAGATGCCCTCGGGAGATGACGTCCAATCGGTGGATGTCTCCCCAACATGAAAAAACTGCTTCAACCACAAACAAATATCATCACTGGGATGTTCCCACTGAATCAACTCCAAAAGAGAAGGAGTCAACTGGATGCTCTCTAAGAATACCCCTCCACTATGTTCCCTGTTCTCCACATGAATTTGAGAAAAGAGCCCCATCAAAGTCCAATCATCACTGTACTTCCTACAAGACTACACTAGAACACTTCTGCTCAATGCATTGACCACCACATTACCCTTTCCTAGGGTATAATCAATTTCAATATTGAACCCCTGCATGTACTCAATCCAATGTTGTTGCCTTAATTTGTGGTCCTTTTGTGAGAAGATATTGGAAATGCATTTGGGATTGGAGTACACCATTAAATTCTCCCAAACGAGGTAGTTACACCACTTATTCAAATCATGCATAACAACTGCCAACTACAATTCATCGGTCGGGTATTTATTTTCCTGTGGTCAAAGTTGGCGAGGGCCATACTCCCCCACATGATCATCTTGAATATGCACATAACCAAGACCCAAACATGAAGCACCATAAACAACCACATATCCCTTTCCATGATCTGGTAAAATCATCACGGGGGTGGTAGTCAACCACCACATCAATTCCTCAAATGATTCCTAACATTCAAGACTCCATAGAAACATTACCCCTTTTTGGGTGAGCATGGTTATCAGTGAAGAAAGCTGATAGAAATCTCTAAGTAATAGCCTATAATAACTAGAAAGTCCTAGTAAACTCTTGATCTCAAACACACTCATCAGCTGCTTCCATGAGATAACCACATTAATCTTATCGGGGTCCACTGAAACCCCCTACATAGAGATCACATGCCCCGTAAATTTCACTACCCTCATCGAGAAATTGCACATTGACAACATTGCATAAAGGCGGTGATCCGGTAATGTGGCCAAGATGATCCTAGAGTGATGTTCTTATTCCTCCTTAGAGAAGATGTATACTAGAATGTCATCCACGAACACCACATTGAAGGAATATAGATACTGATAGAACATCCTATTAATGAGTTCCATAAGAACACTAGATCCTTGGTCAATCATAAGGGCATGTCCAAATACTCAATGTGGTCATACTTGCATCGGAATAATGTCTAAGGGATATCTGACACCTTCACCCTAATCTCGTAATAGACCAACACATGTCTATTTTTTGAGAACCAATTTTCCCCAATCAACTAATAAAACAAATCATCTATTTTGTTAAAAAGTTATTTTTTATTAATTGTTACCTTATTCAGCTTCCAGTAGTCAATGCACAACCAGAAGGATCTGTCAGACTTTTTTGTGAATAACACATGAGCGACACAAGGAGAGACTCACGGGGGAGTGAATAATTTTAATTCTATGTTTTCTACATGAATCATTAATTCCCTCAGCTCGGTGGGGTCCATGTGATAATAGGGAAGATTTATTGGCTGTGTTCCAAGTGCCAAATCAATCGAAAACTCCACATCCCATTCTAAGAGAAAGAATGAGAGATAATCCAAGAATACCTCCAGAAACACATTCACTACAAGGGTAATTGAACCTCCAAGGGAAATACCACCATCCTATAGCATGAGATATGATAATTAGAAGGGAATATTTCCCAACACTAGGAGTAGAGGTCTTGCGCAACTCGACCGATGATCCAATTCTCCCCAAAAGACATGATGACTCCCATCTTGTTTCGTGAAACTCACTCATCACCTATAGAAATCAATGTGTGACTGGAAGTGTACAAGCCAATACATGCCAATTATAACGTAAAAAATTTCCGTATCTAGAACTAAGAGGTCCCACTCCATCTAAACACCTGACATGGAATGCGCACATGAGGGGCACCTGAGGCCTTGGACCTTCTTCTTTCCCAGAGGTGTCACTAACTCCATCAGGAATGACATCAACTTTGTTGAAAAAATAATCATGTCCAAAAAAGGAAGAAATAAATGAAACTAAGTTGCTATTGTGAACAAGTGAAGTAGAAATAGAAGAGGCATTCAGAATGGTACCTTGAACTATCTACGGTCCCGCCTCTGATCCTATTGGTGCCTGATCCACTGTATGGAGATGTATGGTCTCTTTCTGAGGATGACCGAATGTATGTGGATATGCCCTAAACTCGATCTACCAAAAAGATGTACCATCCCTACCACCACATCCACCAAATTAAGATCCCCTAGTCCCAAATAGCTTGAACTATGCTGGAACTCATTTTAAGGCCACTAACCCTGTCCCACTCAAGAGTGGACATGCCACACCACAGAAGCACTAAAAATACCCCAAACCTCTGCACTAGTTACAAGGATTTGGTGGATGTGGCAATACTAGTCGGATGTTCATGGGTTTCTCACACTGGTGGCACTAGTACAATCTCGCATCAGAATCCATAGACAAAAGCTGCATGGAAGAGTGGCCATAACTGCCACCTGATTTCTTAACATGATCCTCTCAGTTCCTTTTATTTTCTATGGAGCTGCAACTACCCACTGTAGATATTGAACTAGAGAATGCAACCCTGCATTTCCTACCAATCACCTCTATGTATTCCTTATCACAAACCTCATCATAGGACCTCATCATAAACAAAAACACCTAGGATTATACCATTGGTTGCAAGCCTTTCTCAAACCTCAGAGCCTTTGCCTACCCACTAAAGACAATTTCTGGAGCATACCGAAACAACTCAGAAAAATAGTTGGCGTACTCCATCATAGATAGATTCCCCGGAACATGGTCAATGAACTCTCTGGACCTATCTTAATCCATGACCTCAGGGTATTACTGTTCATTGAATAGGACCTAGAAATCTCCCCAGTGCATCTGCTCATTCTTCACTCCCTGAAGCACTGAATCCCACCACTTACGACTGGGACCCTCTAATGGAAAGGAGGCGCACTTCACCTTGAGGCCCTCAAGTGTTTCTAGGAACTCAAACATATACTCAATCTTCTCGATATATTCCTAGGCTTCCTTTGGTTTTGTGCTGCCTTGGAAGGTAAGAGGCATATTTTTCAGAATCTCCTGAGCTTTATCTTTTCTAGGACCTGTCTCTTCTGACCTAGAAGGAATAAGAATAGGATTTGGTTCTTGACCTAGAGCATGGATAGCCTGAACTACATCCTCAACTAGCCTCTAATCAATTGGTGTGGGAGAACTCTCTCTGGCTTCCTCCAGTGGGTGTGTTGGAGCTTTCTAGGGGGCATGTTTCTACAAAATGTAGTTGTCACAAAACAATAATCAATACCACCATTCATAATATTTTAATAAAATACATCAAATATAAATAATCTAAACACATTCCATTAATAAAATGAACAACTGCTCTACCTCTGCCTGATGTCCATGTGTGGTCTGTATCCCACTTGTCTCACCTAGATGTGAAGTAAATATGTAAATTCCAACGTCCCCTAGTTACACGTCCAGACCCCCTACTCATAACCCAAACTCCGATCCCTTAATGTCCAAGCCTATGTATATCCCGAATCATCCCAAAATAGAAATATAACCAAAAAAATTAACCTCCTCTGATACAATTTTATCAAGAACCAAATTTGATCCCCACCAATACCGACACCAAACCTCACCTGTGACAGTACCAGAACGGGATTACCCTATCCCCACAGGCTAGCACAAGTTCCTAGGTATCATTAATTTGGTTTTGGGAAGAATTTACCCATGTATGAATGCATAAAACATTAAAATAAGTCCATAATATAAATGTGAAATTTTCAAGCCAAACACAACTTCAGCAAAAAAAGAACTGAATATGTTGGTGTAAAGAAAATAAAAGGATTCCAAATAAAAATAAATACAATAGAAAGATATCCCCAAGGACTCCACATGACAAGGGTTTGTCACCCACAATTCGTCTCCACAACTCCACACGATGGATGGGAACTAACACACTGAACTACCACCACCCAAAGCCTTTCTTTTACCTGAGTCAAACCTATCCAAGTCTACTTACACTCAAAGGGTGTAAGTAGTATTCCAGCCCAATAACAAAAGAATACCGCCAAATGATTCAAAATATAATCCAATATAATGTGAAAAAGCAAGAAGTTTTAATATGAAAAGAAAAGAAGTGATAAATTTCAAGAAATTCAACCTTCATTTGAAAATAGTTTTCAAGATAAAATTTTCAGAACATTCACAAATTTAAATAGAAATATTATATACTGTAAATCAATTCCAAAAACACAAAATGATAAGTAAAAATACAACAAATACAAGAGAAAAAAATCGGGAGAACCTCTAGACACTAGATAGTATTGGTCCCCATGTACTTCATACCATTATGAAAAGTAACCATAGTAAAATCTGTTCTCATGCACGAGCCACTAGTAGAGATTATACCAATAAATAAGTGGTCCCTAATCATAATAAACATAGTTTTGATTAAAGTTTTCATTATCCAAACACTTGGTGAAATAGGGACAAAACCCATATGGTCTAGTAGTCGTTATAGTACACATCTGTCCCACTTAGGTACCCGGTCATCCTTCTTTGTGATCAAACAATTTCAACATGCAACACATGAATTTTAATGTAAAACACAACTACTACTCACATACTCCCTGTATAGTATCTATTTCATTTTATATCACTTAAAACACTGAACAATCACTTTGATTTTTAATGAAACATTTTCTCAAAATCTAGCATTGTTTTGCACACAAAAACCCCTTAAGAACCCCACTTTTTCACTATTTGCACACTTTTAAGTTACCAAAACAGTAATAGAAGCCAAATAAATTTCAATGAAAAAAATAAATCAATTTAAGGGCAGCCCAATTTTTAAAAATAAGTGATAACTCAATAAAACATCCATTTTCACACTAAAGTGTCACCGAAACCACACATTCATTACAAACACCATCAAAACCCATTTTTGCAGCAACATCCAAAGGGGATAAATATTCTAAACATTATTATTAGATCAATTATAGTTCAAAAATAAAATAAAAGTATTTATAAGGATTCCATTAATGAACCAATAAATGATTTATATTAAAAACCCCCAGTCTCACAAAAAATTGGATCCCAAAATTCATTTGCTCTATAATTGTCAGTAGAACAAATAGTTTGTAGCAAAATTCAACTAAAATATATATGAATATACAATAAATACATCATCTGGGTTACAAATATTTCATTCCAAAAGGATTCACCTACCAAATAAAATGAAACCCTTGAATCATCATTCGAAAATCAAGTCTTACCACCACCGTGTCAAGAGGGAATTAGATCAAACCTAAAACCACATGAATTTAAAAAAAACCCAAGTATAAATACTTGGTTCTAAAGACTACCAAATTTTATTTGGTAAATCATGTAAATTGAAATTATCTTCATGGAATGTGGATGATCTAAGGAGAAGATACTTTTATGTGAGAATCTTTGAAGTTCCCCCACAAAATCCCCCTTCAAAATAGGGTTCCAAAGACGTTTGAGCAACATTGAGGGCTGTCATATATTTTAGGTTAGAAGAGGAGGATGAGTAGTTGAATTAGGAGCTGTAATGGAGGAAATAGAATTATAATTGAGCGAGTTATGAAGGAAAGAACTTACCTCCTCAAATCCGGACAATTAGAGACATCCTATGAATTTCTTCACTAAATCGCTATGAATACGAGCTCCAAAGAGGGTGATAGGATACATGGAGTGGGTATAGTTTCCATGGGCTTGGGTGAGTCTTGTGATCACAAAAATATACATAAACATGAATATTTTATTAAAAAAAAATTCAATTTTAAAATTGGAAATGGGATTTTGGGCAGACCCAATCCCTTAAAAAAACCCAAATACACCAGGGTTTTGGATTTCTAAAGGATCTAAATTGACATAGGGGTTTTAATAGGTCATGGGAGGTGAAGAATGAATTGGATTGGATGAAAAATGTTTAACAATTAATGAATTATAAATGAAACAAAATTTATTTTTAAATTTGGAATTGCAATCACAGTTTGACCCAATTAATGAATACTCACCCATTCCTCTATAAAAGGTTGTTAAACCAACAAAACAAAGCATTAATGGAAAATAAATGAAATATATATTTAAAATATGTCATGTGTGTGAAAATAGTAATGACCAATAAATAATAATTAAAAATTAAAAATAAAATATCACAAAAATAAATATATTTATCATAAATTATGTCTACTTAGTAGCATAGAAATATATAAAATAAATGATTTTTGAATTTAAATATATCTCCCCAAAAAAAATAGGGTGACTTGAAATCGATTACAAACAAGTAAACATTTGAACTATATTCACCATGAAAAATATATACTCAGATGGATATATAGACTCATTTTTTAGGATAATAATTCCAATATATATTCATGTTAAATTTATAAATCACATATAAGAAATTGTTTGTGAATATTGCATGTGACTAATGAAATTAAAATGTGTCACCGAATTCCCATAAGTATTAATATTATTTTTAACCATAAACACCTAAAAAGAGAGATCCCAAAATGTATATGTTAACCCAAATAATTTTCAAGGGAATAATTATAATATCTATTCAATATGATTTGATAAAATCTATAGAATAAATAGGCATTTAATATGTCATGTATCAAACAGAAAGTAAAAAGTGAGACGAAAATACCTTACCAATTAGTTTACATTTGAACAGAAAACACCATTAGTGGGAGATACTAAAATGTATATTTAACCCCAAATATTATTCAATAGAAGAATTATAATATGATTTCATTGGAATTATATACACCACATAGAAGAACTATGTGGTGAAAATGAAATGATATTCTAGGAAGTAAAAAGTGTTATATAAATCACTTTTTAATTTGTATACATTGAAACTATAATACATATGAAATATATATTATATGGTGGATATTTTGGAAGAATTAAATTCATTTGAAACATCAAAATTAACAATAATTGTATGTATATACACCACAAAAAATTAATTGGTGGTCAATATTGAATATGTTTCATTGATGTAAAAAGCAAGACACAAATCCCTCAATATAAGTATGAACATATTTATCAAACATTAAATAATCAGTATATAAATAAATGTATATTATATAATGATTACCAAAACATAATTATATATAACATAAAATATAAGATTTACTTATGTCCTTTTATTACACCTTTATTAATAATTGTTAATTAAAATGACATTTCAGGAAATGGAATCTTTGTTTTCCTCATATATATATTGATTAGTTATGTTTTTCCTCGTTATATTGTACTATATTTTCATAAATATTATATATAATTATTTTATACAAAAATATTTCAATTATTAAGAGGCTGTAATGGAAAAGATGTATTACATTGATCTGCAAGATGATAGTCCACTATACAGAAGAACGATGATCTCATAACACATTTGGATCGATGTGGATATGGATATATGTAGTTTTATTATAATGAAAGAATATAAATATATTTACAATAATTTCTTATTATACAATAAATTTATAATGACAATTTTAGGAGGTATAGGAGAAAATGAATCAAAAACACTCATTGATGAGCATTGCATCTTTTTTGGGTATCCTCCTTTGATTGGCACCAGAAGAATTCCTAGGTTGTATTTACATCCAAAATCATTATTCTAGGATTAGATGATGGAATTTGGTATGTGAATTCTAATTATATTGACATATATATATATAGAGGTGTTAATAAGTTAACGGTGGTGGTCACCTTTTATATGTTTGGTAATGAATCCCACATGGAAACTTCATGGAAATTCCCCAAAAAATTCCAAAATTATAATGTAATTCACTTTACAAATTCATTAAAAAAATATTTATTATAAATTTGGAAGGTTAGTATATAAATATTTATATACCTTTTTATTTATAATTATAGTGGGTCATTTTTAACAATTACACTTCTTGTTTATCCTCTTGGTAAACCCATTATTACCTCAACATCGTTAATTAATGTTGTACCATTTCAACTATTAATGTTGGTAAACAATTGTATTCAAATTTTTAGATAATATAAATTTTGATGATTCCAAAAATGGAATACAATTTTTAACATTAAATTCCCTATATTTTATGTTTTTTTACAATTAATCCCATAGACGCGATGAGAAAGCGGGGTTTTAATGGGAAAATGTCAAAACAATTACAAACTTTTTTATGAAAATTTAATTTGAAAATTATAATAATTACTAAATATAATTAATATATATATTTGGATTAATTTAAAATTAAATCAATTTTATGATATAATGTAACTTCTTAATTAATTTTTATGTATGGTAATTATTCAATTTAAATTCAGTGATTTATGTATTCATAAAAAATAGTCTTTTTAAAAAGAATTCTAAAAATAACAATATTTTTTATGAAATTTTAATTTTTTATTTTATGAAATTTAATTTAAAAAATTATTGATAAATAAATAATTATTATTGTTAAAATTTATTAATAAAAAAATTATTAAGAAAATAGTACTTTCAAAACATATAACAATTTTATTGAAAAATTATATACTTTTTTATCAATATGTTTAATTTATATAAAACCATTACACATAATATTTAAAATCTAGTTATTTTAATTTAATTATCTAAATTAACTAATAGTTGATTATTTTATTTTATTCAATAATAATATAAATTTTTTTATGTGGTTCGTTGAAACTCAATTACATATTTGGCATGACAAAATTAGTATTTCATGTAAATAAAGATAAATAATGATATATCATGTAATAGAAAATATATAAAATTTTAAATCACTTGATAAAAAATTCCAAATAATCTTTGATTTTTACATATTTCATTAATCTAAGTATAATTTTACCATTATTTTCAATGATTATACTATAATTTTATTATGTAATCACATATTTCATAGGACTACTACTTTGAAAGGTATATTTAACATCCGTTTGATATAAATTTTCTTATTTCTGACTAGAAAGAACCATGAAATTTCCAGGAGTCCTCATTTGTACTACTACTGTAATGGTTTCTTCATAGTAAATACCTTCCATTTTATAAAATCATTTTCACACCAAGCTAACATTATTCAATGATACCTCACCATTCCGATTTTAAATATTTATAAAAAATGTCATGTTCTAATATAATTTTTATATTTTTTTGGTATTGAAATGATATCATATGTGTAGTTCTTCTATGTATGATCTTTTTTCCCATTAAGAGGTTAATTAGAATCACAAAAATAATCTTTTTTTCGAAATGAGTGAGTGTAAATGTTTAGAATATGTGTATTTTGTTCTTTCAATACCAATATTCTTATATTTAAATACTGAGCACATTTATTTCCAATAATTATTTTTTGATATGTTTTTTCAAATTATTTACCATTTTATATTTTTTTATTAGTTTTATCATCACATCAGTTCTCTTTATAATGAATATCAATAGTGATATGATATTTATTAGTGAATATATAAATATTTTATTTTAAAATAAAATCTCATTTTCATATAAATAATTTATTATATATATATGTGAATCATCAAAATAATTTTAGAGCACATGGTGTCTTATAATATATATTTATTAAATGTTTTGAAATATAAAATTCAAAATCATGATAGTTAAACTTATCATTTTTTTATATCCATTTCCTGTAGTACATACACAAATACATATTGATTTTATATATCATAACATTAAATATTTTTTTAATTAACATGTATTTTTTAACATTAAATAATTCCTCATTGCATAATCATCAATAAATAAAGTTGAATACTTATAACCCCATGTATACTTTTTTATATTGGATAATAGAAGTTTTTATATATAATTTGATGTATTTTATTACTGAGATTTTCCACATTATTAAGTAAACCATGATCTATTTTACCTCTTCACATTGCATAGATATCATCCCTATCCCATTTTAGTATGGCTAATATTCTCAAAATTTCCTTATTTAAAATTTACTCATACTATATTGACTATGATGAGAAATCCATTTCCGTTGTAAGTTATTTTCATCATATGAACTCACGTAATAGGATTTGATATAACCGCCCATATAGAATATATTAATATTTGTTTCTTTCAACTGAGGGATGATCATTCCTTGATTTGTTTTTTTGTGATATATGAACCATTTTTCAATATTAAATCATGTGAATAATCAAAAGGATTACTAACTCTTAGAAAATGGTACTTTATCCCTTTAAAAATATAATTCATGAATATATTTTCAATTATGTAATTCAGTCTCTAATTATGAAACCCCGTTTATATTCTATGAGAAATCATTTCCATAATTCATTTCTCTATGTGAATGATTTGCATTTTTTTCAAATTTCTTGTGTCACTATAAATGTTTGATGATATACAATATCTTGTATCTAGGAGTTTGTTCTTCTACTATCATTCAATGAAACCTCCAAAAATAATTATTGCAATTAATGAATCTTTGTATTAAAATATATTTTCCAAAAATGGGTATCTTTTAATGAAGTTTATGAATTTTAAATTTAATAATATTTTCACACTTATCACATATACATTAGATTTTATCTACATTGGAAAATTTGTTCTATGTGGTAAAATGATACGAATTCCAATTTAATTCTTCTTTTAAATGATATTTATTTATCCTTATATCATAAAAGGTACCTCATGGATATTTTATTATATTATGTATTGACATGTTATATGATAATGAGTAGAATTTGTGAACAAATACTTCACAAAACCAATAGTATCATCTAAAACTGCTCCATCTAACTAGTAATATCAACGTCTCAATGATTGTTTGTTTATTCCGTCGAAGTATTATTTTTTACATTTATCTACGTAAATTATCCTAAAAAAGAATCTATTTAAAAATATGATGTATAATATAATTGGTCTCTTAATTATGAATAACATTATTATTAATTTTTTTTCATGGGTTATTAGATATATCATATTTATTTTGAAATACATAGTGTGGATAATTATCAAAATATTTGAACACTAATTTTTAGCATCAGGTGATTACTCTTAAATGACCTCATATCCTTGTTGAAATCATCTCTATTATTTCTCACGATATTTTTGTCATTAATACACACTGAATGAGTTTAAAAAATTTCTTATTTTTTGAAAGAATGATTCTCACGATGCCCTTTTAGCATATTCACCGTTTTAGACACATTGAATTTGAATATTATGTCTTCATCAAAATAAAAATATTATTTGTTTTAAAATTTAAATAATTCCATCATATGTATATTTTTCACTTCAATAAAAACCTCTTTTTATTCATGAGATGATTTTTAGGGATAATATATGTTTTTTTATTCATCGGCATGTGCTCTATCATTGTTCATTCACTTGCATCAAATTCTCTATCATAGGTGTAATACCCATTTTCAAAACATCAATTAAAATAGTTTAATGTTATTATTTCATGCAGAATGTGGTGTCAAATTCTTATGATATTATAACAAATCATCTTATATTAATTTTGATTAACATATTCTCTCTTATACCTAATTTGGTGGATCCTTTTGATATTTTTCCCAATTACTTTTTCCATGGGTTCTCATCAATTGTAAAATTTCAGGTGACTTTTTATAAGTATTTATTTGGGCAAAGAGTCCAAAATAATATCAATTGTATCATCTTGGTTGTAATTAAAATTTACACCAATAAATTATTTTCTTGTGTATGATTGATACCTGAATAATAAGTATAATTTAATTTTAATTCTCATATTCATCATTAGAATAAGTTTATTATAAAATATAATCAACATTGATTTTTCATATATCACATGGCCTCAGAACCCATATTATCTATGATAATCATCCTGATAGTGTGGATATTTATCACATAATTTGTATTCATAATGTTATCTAATTTATCATGTGTAATATTTAATTTATCATTAAAAATTGAATATTTAGAATCATATACTGTAAATCAATTCCAAAAACACAAAATGATAACTAAAAATTCAACAAATACAAGAGAAAAAAATCAGGGGAACCTCTAGGCACTAGATAGTATTGGTCCCCATGTACTTCATACCATTATGAAAAGTAACCATAGTTAAATCTGTTCTCATGCTCGAGCCACTAGTAGAGATTATACCCATAAAAAAGTGGTCCCTAATCATAATATACACAGTTTTGTTTATAGTATTCATTATCCAAACACTTGGTGAAATAGGGACAAAACCCATATGGTCTAGTAGTCGTAATAGTACACATCCGTCCCACCTAGGTACCCGGTCATCCTTCTTTGTGATCAATCAATTTCAACATGCAACACATGAATTTTAATGTAAAACACCTCTACTACTCACATTCTCCTAGTATAGTAGTTATTTCATTTTATATCACATAAAACACTGAAAAATCACTTTGATTTTTAATGAAACAATTTCTCAAAATCTAGAATTGTTTTGCACACAAAAACCCCTTAAGAACCCAACTTTTTCACTATTTGCACACTTTTAAGTTACCAAAACAGTAATAGAAGCCAAATAAATTTCAATGAAAAAAATAAATCAATTTAAGGGAAGCCCAATTTTTAAAAAGAAGTGATAACTCAATAAAACATCCATTTTCACACTAAAGTGTCACCGAAACCAAACTTTCATTACAAACAGCATCAAAACCCATTTTTTGCAGCAACATCCAAAGGGGATAAATATTCTAAACATTATTATCAGATCAATTACAGTTCAAAAATAAAATAAAAGTATTTATAAGGATTCCATTAATGAACCAATAAATGATTTATATTAAAAAACCCCAGTCTCACAAAAAATTGGATCCCAAAATTCATTTGCTCTATAATTGTCAGTAGAAAAAATATTTTACAGCAAAATTCAACTAAAATAGATATGAATATACAATAAATACATCATCTAGGTTACAAATATTTCATTCCAAAAGGATACACCTACCAAATAAAATGAAACCCTTGAATCATCATTCGAAAATCAAGTCGTACCACCGCTGCGTCAAGAGGGACTTAGATCAAACCTAAAACCACACGAATTTTAAAAAAACCCCAAGTATAAATACTTGGTTCTAAACACTACCAAATTTTATTTGGTAAATCAAGAAAATTGAAATTATCTTCATGTAATGTGGATGATCTAAGGATAAGATACTTTTATTTGAGAATCTTTGAAGTTCCCCCACAAAATCCTCCTTCAAAATAGGGTTCCAAAGACGTTTGAGCAACATTGAGGGCTGCCATATATTTTAGGTTAAAGAGGAGGATGAGTAGTTGAATTAGGAGCTATAATGGAGGAAATAGAATAATAATTGAGCAAGTTATGAAGGAATGAACTTCCCTCCTCAAATCCGGACAATTAGAGACTTCCTATGAATTTCTTCACCAAATCGCTATAAATACGAGCTCCAAAGAGGGTGATAGGATACATGGAGTGGGTATTGTTTCCATGGGCTTGGGTGAGTCTTGGGATCACAAAAAAATACATAAACATGAATATGTTATTAAAAAACAAATTTCATTTTTAAAATTGGAAATGAGATTTTGGGCAGACCCAATCCCTTAAATAAGAACCCAAATACACTAGGGTTTTGGATTTCTAAAGGATCTAAATTGACATGGGTGTTTTAATAGGTCATGGGAGGTCAAGAATGAATTTGATTGGATGAAAAATGTTTAACAATTAATGAATTATAAAAGAAACAAAATTTATTTTTAAATTTAGAATTGAAATCACGGTTTGACCCAATTAATGAATACTAACCCATTCCTCTATAAAAGGTTGGTAAACCAACAAAACAAAGCATTAATGGAAAATAAATGAAATATATATTTAAAATATGTCATGTGTGTTAAAATAGTAATGACCAATAAATAATAATTAAAAATTAAAAATAAAATATCACAAAAATAAATATATTTATCATAAATTATGTCTACTTAATAGCATAGAAAACATATAAAATAAATGAATTTTGAATTTAAATATATCTCCCCCAAAAAATAGGGTGACTAGAAATCCATTACTAACAAGTAAACATTTGAACTATATTAACCATGAAAAAGATATACTCAGATATATATACAGACTCATTTTTTTAGGATAATAATCCCAATATATATTCATGTTAAATTTATAAATCACATATAAGAAATTGTTTGTGAATATTGCATGTGACTAATGAAATTAAAATGTGTCACCGAATTCCCATAAGGATTAATATTATTTTTAACCATAAACACCTAGAAAGAGAGATCCCCAAATGTATATGTTATCCCAAATAATATTCAAGGGAATAATTATAATATCAATTCAATATGATTTGATAAAATCTATAGAATAAATAGGCATTGAATATGTCATGTATCAAACAGAAAGTAAAAAGTGAGACGAAAATACCTTACCAATTAGTTTACATTTGAATAGAAAACACCATTAGTGGGAGATACTAAAATGTATATTTAAACCCAAATATTATTCAATAGAAGAATTATAATATGATTTCATTGGAATTATATACACCACATAGAAGCAATATGTGGTGAAAATGAAATGATATTCAAGGAAGTAAAAAGTGTTATAGAAATCCCTTTTTAATTTGTATACATTGAAACTATAATACATATTACATATATATTATATAGTGGATATTTTGGAAGAATTAAATTCATTTGAAACATCATAATTAAAAATAACTGTATGTATATACACCACAAAAAATTAATTGGAGGTAAATATTGAATATGTTTCATTGATGTAAAAAGAAAGACACAAATCCCTCAATATAAGTATGAACATATTTCAAAAACATTAAATAACCAGTATATAAATAAATGTATATTATATACTTATTACCAAAACATAATTATATATAACATAAAATATACGATTTACTTATGTCCTTTTATTACACCTTTATTAATAATTGTTAATTAAAATGACGTCTCAGGAAATGGATTCTTTGTTTTCCTCATATATATATTGATTAGTTATGTTTTTCTTCATTATATTGTAATATATTTTCATAAATATTATATATAATTATTTTATACAAAAATATTTCAATTATTAAGAGGCTGTAATGGAAAAAATGTATTACATTTATCTGCAAGATGATTGTCCACTATACAGAAGAACGATGATCTCATAACACATTTGGATCGATGCGGATATGGATGTATGTAGTTTTATTATAATGAAAGAATATAAAAATATTTACAATAATTTCTTATTATACAATAAATTTATAATGACAATTTTAGGAGGTCTAGGAGAAAATGAATAAAAAACAGTCATTGATGAGCATTGCATCTTTTTTGGGTATCCTCCTTTGATTGGAACCAGAAGAATTCATAGGTTGTATTTACATCCAAAATCATTATTCTAGGATTATATGATGGAATTTGGTATGTGAATTCTAATTATATTGACAAATATATATAGAGGTGTTAATAAGTTAACGGTGGTGGTCACCTTTTATATGTTTGGTAATGAATCCCACATGGAAACTTCATGGAAATTCCCAAAAAAAATCCAAAATTATAATGTAATTCACTTTACCAACTCATTAAAAAAATATTTATTATAAATTTGGAAGGTTAGTATGTAAATATTTATATCCCTTTTTATTTATAATTATAGTGGGTCATTTTTAACAATTACACTTCTAGTTTATCCTCTTGGTAAACCCATTATTACCTCAACATCGTTAATTAATGTTGTACCATTTCAACTATTAATGTTGGTAAACAATTATATTGAAATTTTTAGATAATATAAATTTTGATGATTCCAAAAATGGAATACAATTTTTAACATTAAATTCCCTATATTTTATGTTTTTTTACAATTAATCCCACAGACGCAACGAGAAAGAGGGGTTTTAATGGGAAAATGTCAAAACAATTACAAACTTTTTTATGAAAATTTAATTTGAAAATTATAATAATTACTAAATAGAATTAATATACATATTTGGATCAATTTAAAATTAAATAAATTTTATGATATAATGTAACTTCTTAATTAATTTTTATGTATGGTAATTATTCAATTTAAATTCAGTGATTTATGTATTCATAAAAAATAGTATTTTTAAAAAAAATTCTAAAAATAACAATATTTTATATGAAATTAGAATTTTTTATTTTATGGAATTTAATTTAAAAAATGATTGATAAATAAATAATTATTATTGTTAAAATTTATTAATAAAAAAATTCTAAAGAAAATATTACATTCAAAACTTATAACAAATTTATTGAAAAATTATGTAATTTTTATCAATATGTTTAATTTATATAAAACCGTTACACATAATATTTAAATCTAGTTATTTTAATTTATTTATCTAACGTAATTAATAGTTGATTATTTTATTTTATTCAATAAAAATATAAAATTTTTTATGAGGTTCGTTGAAAATCAATTACATATATGGCATGACAAAATTAGTATTTCATGTAAATAAAGATAAATAATGATATATCATGTAATAGAAAATATATAAAATTTTAAATCACTTGATAAAAAATTCCAAATAATCTTTGATTTTTACATATTTCATTAATCTAAGTATAATTTTACCATTATTTTCAATGATTATACTATAATTTTATTAAGTAATCACATCATTCATAAGACTACTACTATGAAAGGTATATTTAACATGCGTTTGATATAATTTTTCTTATTTATGACCTAAAAGAACCATGAAAATTCTAGGAGTCCTCATTCGTACTACTACTGTAATGGTTTCTTCATAGTAAATACCTTCCATTTTATAAAATCATTTTCACACAAAGCTAACATTATTCAATGATACCTCACTATTCCGATTTAAAATATTTATGAAAAATGTCAGGTTCTAATATAATTTTTATATTATTTGGTATTGAAATGATATCATATGTGTAGTTCTTCTATGTATGATCTTTTTCCCATTAATATGTTAATTAGAATCACAAAAATAATCTTTTTTCAAAATGAGTGAGTGTCAATGTTTAGAATATGTGTAGTTTTTTCTTTCAATACCAATATTCTTATATTTAAATACTGAGCACATTTATTTCCAGTAATTATATTTTGATATGTTTTTTCAAATTATTTACCATTTTATATTTTTTTTATTAGTTTTATCATCACATCAGTTCTCTTTACAATGAATATCAATAGTGATATGATATTTAATAGTGAATATATAAATATTTTATTTTAAATTAAAATATCATTTTCATATAAATAATTTATTATATATATATGTGAATCATCAAAATATTTTTAGAGCACATAGTTTCTTATACTATATATTTATTAAATGTTTTGAAATATAAAATTCAAAATCATGATAGTTAAACTTATCATTTTTTTATATCCATTTCCTGTAGTACATACACAAATACATATTTATTTTATATATCATAACAATAAATATTTTTTTTAATTAACATGTATTTTTTAACATTAAATAATTCCTCATTGCATTATCGTCAATAAATAAAGTTGAATACTTATAACCCCATGTATACTTTTTTATATTGGATAATAGAAGTTTTTATATATAATTTGATGTATTTTGTTACTGAGAGTTTCCACACTATTATGTAAACCATGATCTATTTTACCTCATCACATTGCATAGATATCATCCCTATCCCATTTTAGTATGGCTAAAATTCTCAAAATTTCCTTATTTAAAATTTCCTCATACTATATTGACTATGATGAGAAATCCATTTCCGTTGTAAGTTGTTTTCATCATATGAACTCACGTAATATAATTCATGAATATATTTTAAATTATGTAATTCAGTCTCTAATTATCAAACCCCTTTTATATTCTATGAGAAATCATTTCCACAATTCATTTCTCTATGTGAATGATTTGCATTTTTTTCAGAATTCTTGTGTCACTATTCATGTTTGATAATATACAATCTCTTGTATCTAGGAGTTTGTTCTTCTACTATCATTCAATGAAACCTCAAAAAATAATTATTGCAATTAATGAATCTTTGTATTAACATATATTTTCTAAAAATGGGTATCTTTTAAAGAAGTTTATGAATTTAAATTTTAATAATATTTTCACTCTGATCACATATACAATAGATTTCATCTATGTTGGAAAATTTGTTCTATGTGGTAAAATGATACGAATTCCAATTTCATTCTTCTTTTAAATGATATTTATTTATCCTTATATCATAAAAGGTACCTCATGGATATTTTATTATATTATGTATTGACATGTAATATGATAATGAGTAGAATTTGTGAACAAATACTTCACAAAACCAATAGTATCATCTAAAATTGCTCCATCTAACTAGTAATATCTATGTCTCAATGATTGTTTGTTTATCCCGTCGAAGTATTATTGTTTACATTTATCTACGGAAATTATCCTAAAAAAGAATCTATTTCAAAATTTGATGTATAATATAATTGGTCACTAAATTATGAATAACATTATTATTACTTTTTTTCATGGGTTATTAGATATATCATATTTATTTTGAAATTCATAGTGTGGAGAATTATAAAAATATTTGAACACTGATTTTTAGCATCAGGTGATTACTCTTAAATGACCTCATATCCTTGTTGAAATCATCTATATTATTTGTCACGATATTTTTGTCATTAATACACACTGAATGAGTTTAAAAAATTTCTTTTTTTTGAAAGAATGATTCTCACGATGCCCTTTTAGAATATTCACCATTTTAGACACATTGAATTTGAATATTATTTCTTCATCAAAATAAAAATATTCTTTGTTGTACAAATTAATTAATTCCATCATATGTATATTTTTCACTTCAATAAAAACCTCTTCTAATTCATGAGATGATTTTTATGGATAATATATGTTTTTTTATTCATCGGCATGTTCTCTATCATTGTTCATTAACTTGCATCAAATTCTCTATCATAGGTGTAATACCCATTTTCACAACATCAATTAAAATATTTTAATGTTATTATTTCATGTAGAATGTGGTGTCAAATTCTTATGATATTATAACAAATCATCATATATTAATTTTGATTAACATATTCTCTCTTATACCAAATTTGGTGGATCCTTTTGATATTTTTCCCAATTACTTTTTCCATGGGTTCTCATCAATTGTAAAATTTCAGGTGACTTTTTATAAGTATTTTTTTTGGGAAAAGAGTCCAAAATAATATTAATTTTATCATCTTGGTTGAAATTAAAATTTACACCAATAAATTATTTTGTTGTGTATGATTGATACCTGAAGAATAAGTATAATTTAATTTTAATTTTCATATTCATCATTAGAATAAGATTATTATAAAATATAATCAACTTTGATTTTCATATATCACATGGCCTCAGAACCCATCTTATCTATGATAATCATCCAGATAGTGTGGATATTTGTCACATAATTTGTATTCATAATGTTATCTAATTTATCATGTGTAATATTTAATTTATCATTAAAAATTGAATCTTTAGAATCATATCTATCATTAACTTCTCTTATCTACTTTTTTACAATAGTTCAAAAATTAAATTTTTTCCAAAACCTATAATATTAGAGGAAATTTAATTAAATCATTTAAAATATTCATCGATATTTTCTTCTTAATCCAACATGATATAGTTAAACTTTATTTTAAAAATATAAAAATTTTCCACATTGAAATTCACAATGCCTCCATAATTTCAGTACAATTTTTCAAACATTTCTTTATTATTTGATAGTCCCATTAACATATTACAAAATTGATCTAAAAGTGACATGAATCTATTATTCTTAGAAGATACAAAATCATCTATGATTTTCTTATAAGAAAATTTCATTGGAGCATCTGTAGTGATAGGATGGAATCCAAGTATTAATGCGTCATTAATTTCATAGAAAATATAATGGATATAGGTCATCATCAAACTCATCAATCTATTAGAGTCCTTTCCCTAAAAAGTAGGAAAAAATAAAAATATGGTTTAATTAAGATTATATATATTTAGATCTTGGTGTAAATTGATATATTAAAAAATACCATTGATACCAACTTAAGATCCAAGATAGGTGTTGCATCCTTGATAAGGGGGTAGTGAGGAATAATTAGTGTTGATTATCATAATAATTTTTCATTTCAAATTAACTTTTTCACAAATTATTCTCTTATCCACTCTATTCATTACTCATACATTACAGAAAAATGTATAATTTATTATAATAGAAAGAAAATATTTTTACATGGTTTAGTATCAATGTGGCCCAACATATTTCCATGATTCATTGGACTCCACGATCATAATCTATCCACTATAATCAAAAACGGTTAACAAGGAAATTCATTAATTCCATGGAGTCAATATCTGTATTCTAGATCCCCAAAAAACTGTATTTTCCTAGATCCAATTTTTTTTAAAAACAATGTAAATATACACTTTGAAAATATTCACCAAAAATAGTTGATGAATAAGTTTTTCTCAAGTATTCATGATGAATGGGATCATTGATTATCACTCAATTTCACTATATTAAAATTTTTATTTATATTGAAAACTATGTTCTATAGACCTTCTTTTCTTCCCCAAAAAATTATAATAATAAATTATGATTAATTATTTCTCCTCTAATCATATTACTATTGAATATTGTAAATAATTTGTTGCTAACTATTGTTTCACAATATTGATGGTTGAAATATTAACACTTTAACAAACAAATCAGTATTTTTTTATTTATAGAATACTATCTAGTAATAATTACAGAATACATTAATAAATATATTACATCACCAACAAATAGCGTAGAATAGAGAACCTATTTTCAAAATTTAATTCTTATTGATTTCCATCACATTCATTTTGGAATATAATTATAGAAAAAAATATCTTTCACACTCGATGAAAGAATTCACATAAAATTATGGAATAATGATTTGGGAGGTGACTAACAAATGATAATACCATTAAATTAGGTAATTTATTATTCAATATATGATAAAAATAATTGATCCTTCTTTATTACAAGTGTCTTTCCCTCTACATACAACCTGTATGTGATGCAGTTTTTATAATTGCTGAGAACTACCTGGCCAACATACAAAAATTCACATATATATAACTAAAATCATTGTCCCAAGAAATAAATACATGAAATATTATGTATTCATATTCTCACAATTATAATATTTCTTCAATGTGTGATCTCCTTATACATTCTTATAGACTATTTGAAACTCCTTTTGGGTTCATATTTAGTAATTATCATTTTCAGGGTGATTTTCTCAACAAAAAACATTAACTCATTTTGTGTTCCACATGGAATAGTATTAATGAAATACTCATTGAAAATATTTTTATAGTTTGTTAAAATATATCCCTATCCGATTTACAATAATTTTCATAGCATCATATGTAACTAAATGAAAATAATTTCACATTACATATTATATATATAATATTAAAATTGAAAATTCCTCATTTCAATGAATTGTAATAGATTATAGAAATTAATATATAGGTCATTTCTATAGATTTAAAAATAATAGGATAAACCCAAATTTCACCTGATGTCATGCATTCCTGCTCAATATGAAAAACATTATTCATTGTTTTCATCAAAATCAAGACGTAAAAGATATTCGTGAACATGCTAAAATGGAATATATTCATGGGATTAAAAATTAGAATTTGATGAATATTATTTATGTAGGATAAATTGTCTGGTAAATAAACTCATCCCAAATTGATCAATTGTAAGTGTCGGCCTCTTTTAAATAAGAAAACTGCTTCCTCAAAAAAGATTTATGTAAGTCTACGGTCTTCTCCATTCCACTATTCCTTGCCTCCATGTTTCCATTATAGCGTACCCAAAATCCTTTTCACACCCTATCTTAATTATCATATCTTAGCTTACTCTCCATGTTGGTTCTTGCATATCCAACATCTCATTTCATGTTTATATTGACTTGTCTTTTCTACTAAAAAGTGGAGCAAAAAACCTTTAGTTGGAATTTGGATAACACATTTTTATTTTTCCATAAAATATTCAAAAAAATATTTATATAAATTCCATCCGATAAATATCATCTACATATTATAAAAATGGTATATCATCAAAATTAGTAATTAAAATAAATATTTGGATGGTATTATAATTTATAAATGTTTTGACATTTTGTAATCTCTTGTTGAAAATATATCATGTCATTTCACATTAAAATTATCTCAACAACTATCAGAAATAATTTCATAACTATTGATTGACAAAAAATTTTGTATCATCAACATATTAAATATTTATTATCAAATATTTATAATTATAGGTTTTATATGGTTTCAATCATATATATCCATCAAAATATGACATATAAATTAGTTTTGTGATGTCTAAAAATTAAAAAATGATAATCCACCATAATTATTAAAAATCCGCTTAATGATCCACTCAAATAATATCATATATATTAAAAATTTATAGACATTATTATATAAAAAATAATTTTGATTTTTTTAGATAGTTGGAATCTTAATATTTGAATATTACACAATTCTTTCCATTTATTACCTTGGAAGACAAGAAATATTAGAGGATGGTATTTAATGGATATATTCATTGAAATATTATATATATTAATATTGTTATCATATTTGGATTTATGATTTGGGAAATATTATCTTAGAATTATGAGTTTTACTAACTATATAGAGACTATAAAGAATTATTTTTGTTATTTGTGTACGAAAATTAATGAATTAATATGATGCTAATTTTATAACAATGAAATTACTAAAATTATTCATTCTAACCATGATGATACACAGAATTTTAGATTTTATATTTTTCCTTTTTAAAAAAAACACAACAACTAGCAAATGATGTATGGAAATAATATTTAGTCATTTTCAATGATCAGAATGGACTTCCAAAAAACCAATCTATCTGCAAACAATTTTAAACTATTTGAAGAAGATTCAATGATTTATAAAAATAATTAATTATGTGTATTTAATCAAAATATAAAATGTTATAATAAAAATATAAAACTCATATATAAATGGATTTATTCAGAAAATTATGTCAAATTGTATTCAATATCAGAAACATAACATTTCATGAAAAAATATATATGTTATGATAAGAAAACTATGATACGTTTTTAGAAAATAATATTTAAAATAAAATTATTATAATATCATTAGATAATTTCACTCCATGAAATAACCATATTATAACATCATGAATATGATAAATTATAATCCAAATGTAAATTTATATAACTTTTATGATAATGGAGTTACATGATATTAATTAGATTTAAAGATAATATTTTAAATCATTTATTCATCCAAATTATAACAACATTTCAACATTAAAATTAAAAAAATAATATTTACATGATTCGTGATATAAGGAAATAAGAAATTGGTGTTTTTGGGTGGGATAAATGTGGTGGACTTGATAACCTACTATATATACTATATTGAGAATCAATGATAGTCGAAGTATGAGATAACCATATATATTTATATAGTTTTGAAGAATGATAGTCACATTAACTCAGACCTTTTATAATTCAATAAATTGTTCATTGTTCACCAATGAATTATTCATTTTGGTTATAATAGTTCGGGATTTTAAATTCTTGGTAGGTGGAAAGATATTTATAGGGACAAATTTTGTTCCGTCTCCTATAGAAAATTTATTATAAAAATTTGAGTATGTATTATTTGTGCAAGAAAACAAATTATTGTACATATGTTATATATACGTCTACTATGACACAAAATTGTTTTGTGATTTTTTAAAAAACATATATATATTTTTTTAAAAATATTACATTTCATTGAAAAGTGATCGTAGCTCTTGTAATAATCAATACTAAGTTTGTCTTGTGTTATGCAAAATTTTATGTGCAAATTCTCTGACACTGACCACAATGTGTTAACCAAACATGACATATTATTTAAATATTATTGTTTATTACTATAATTATGAAATAGTTATTTTAATAGAGGGTATAAATAAGAATAAAATTATTATGAATATATGGATCTATTATTTTTATAATCCATTAGTTATAAATTTATTTGAAATGAAAACAAAACCCATATGAATGGAAAAAGTTTTTTTTTATCAAAACTATTTTTTTTGTGAAAAAGATTGTCTTATTTCAATAAATTACCCAAATCAATTTTTAGTTTATTTTTTAATCAATATTTTTTATTATATATTCAATAAAAATTTTAAATTCATCTTATATTTTTTCTATACATGAGATAAGAATAAATCATATTTTATGCTTAAAAACTGAATATTTTCTAACTATAGTTCTGTATTCAATTTATTACAACTTATTTTAGAAATAATTATTAATACCTTTATAAAACTTATTTATAAATTAAAACTAATTTTAAAAATTGGAATATCATATTTAACTTAGGTTGAATATTATTGGATTTTTTTTAATGTTTTTTACGAATAGTGAAAAGTACAAAATCATTAATGAAATGTGAATTATAATTTTAATAATTTACAATGTTAAAAAACATTTTTAAATGTTTTGAAAGTTAAATTTGATCAATAAAAAATATATTAAAACAAATTTGGTCGTTGTAATAACTATAACATTGAAATTTTATATACAACCATTTAAATTATTTCTTTTTTTTCTCTATAAACCTATTTTCTCGTCATGTCTTTAGGATTAGTATAATATATATTTTGAGCTATAATGTTAATATAATTACTAATTGTTTTCCATATTTAACATAAAAATAATTTACCATACATAATAAGTCCTACATAATTCTTAACACTAATAAATTGTTAAGGCAGTAAATATTTATTAGATTTACTAAGGAAAAATGAATTTTACAAGGGTTAAACAAGAGCAATAAGAATGAATAAAACAATAAACATTACTTGAGTTTTATATAAATAAATTATTAATATATTTTTCATAAAATCATATGAAATATGGAAATTTACTTTCAAATTTCAATGAGTATGACTTATTAGATATGTTCGATAAAGAAAAAACCAAAAAAATAATCTTTTATAATATTAATATATATAAAAATTTGTGAAATGGAAATGATCAAAATATATTAGGTTATATATATATTTTATAAATATATTTTTTTTCATTATAATGTGTTTAATTTATTTTGAAATGAATATTGTTATTTAAATTCTCTAGAAACAGAAACACATTTATTATATACATTATAAAAAAATAAAATAAATGTTACTATAATTATTTGAAGTAAATTAATATGAATTTATTACAATGTTCCATTCTTTCTGAGATTAATATATCTTGATACAATGGCGTGAAAAAAAAATATTTTTAATTGCATCATTTTCATGATGATTCAAATTATAATAAAATTAATTTTGACAAAATTTATATTTATGTTTTTTAGAATAAAGTATATTTTATTAAATTGATATAAAATTATAAAAATACTATATTCTTCAAATAATTTTTTTAATATTAATAAATCTCAACCATGTTCCATTCATGGATAATTTTTTATATTAAAATTACTATATTGGCAATTAAATTGTAATAATTCTGTTATTCCCTTTAAGGTTAAAGAGGTGTTTTCCTCATTTTATGCTCTTATGTTATAATTAATTTCCACCCATATAGGATTTATATTTTATAAATTATATTCAATATTTTTAATTGCTGGATTAAAATTATATTTTTATTCTAACTCTAATATAATCATAACTAATATATTACAATGGTGAGAAATCTAATAATCTTAGTGAAAATAAGAATAGTAAAAATAGGGATACAAATACGTGATGCACTGAAATTTTTTAAAATTCTATTTCATTGTGTGTTGGAGATTCCGATCAACTATATCATCCATTCATAACATTAATCATCATATTTTGAGAAACATTATTTGTAACTGACATCCAAATATTGAAATTTTTTGTGTATTTACAAGAATTACAGTCATACTCATCATTAAAGGGGTACTAACTCTCTCAAATTCTTCACACATCACATTATTGTTAGTTTGACTAGGATTGGCCCAATTCACAAAGAAATTCATTCCACTAATCCTACTAACCTTATTTGATATAGTTATCTATACAAGAATGTATTTGGAGAATAAATAAAGAGGATACCTGAAGAATATAAGGGCAGAATGAGTACAATGGAAGTCAATTCTTACGGTTCATTCTTTTCTAGAGTCACTTATATTTCAAAAAGGATTATTCTATATTCACCACTCATTTATTTTATGTGGTTAATATACTACCCTATGAAAAGTTATATCTCAAATGCTCACTATTTTATTATAATTAATGTTTTCATTTATTTTATTCTTTTAAAATGATTATGATTCAATATTTACATATAATTAAGGGATTTCTATCTCATCTTTTACTCCATTAAGACACATGGAATGTTCATTAACTATTTTTATTATGTAGTTTATATACTGACCACTAAAGTGTTTTATGATTCATCATTATATATTAAATCATGTTAACATATCCATTTTAGGACTACTATGTCATATGGTTTATGGTTACAATGGTACCATATCAGCGATATAAATTTTTATCAATTTTCCCTATTTAAGAAGTACATTATGTTATGCACCTATATTTTTCGAGGATTTTATACATCAATTTTGTAATGTAATGTCATTAATATCTTCATATTCATGTTATTTTATGTCTAATTTTATGTTATTTTTTCATTGGTATTATTATTAAATTTTAACATTGTGGTAAACATTTTATGTTATAATCTCATCATGTAATAGGATATTTTATGATATGGTCTTATATTTAGAAATATAATGATTAAAATATCAATAATTAAACTGAATTTTCTTATCTCCCATTATGCATTATATTTTTAGTTAATTTTATGATTTTCTACTCTTTTTCACATAAAATTATTATTAATTTTTTTATAAAATGTTAAATTATTTATGTTTTTGATATCAGATATATATTATCTAAACACAAGTTTTCTAAAATTAGATAATAAATGTTTTAAAATGATATTTGGGGCACAATTTTGATGAAATATATTTATAAAATGATTAAATTTTGAAAGTTATTTTTAACTGATTTTTTAAGAGTCCCTTATAAGTTTCAAATGACATTTCAGAAGAAATATATTTCTATAATATATTATGTTAAATATGTTTTTGAAAAGATTTTGAAATATTTATTTATATGTATGTAATATTATTATCAAATAAAAATGGTTTTAAAATGTTTTATGTTTTATAAACCGTTTTCTAAATCTAAAAGGTTATTTTGAAAAATATATTATTTAAATGGGGTTTAAAGGCATCCTTTAGATAATTCAAGGTTATTTTAAAAGAAATATTTTGTCAAAAATGTTATGTGTTTCAAAAATTATATCCACAGAAAATTTATACGATTACATCTATTGATGTTACCGATGAATTACTGGATATATGACAAGTAATTCCATTTTAATACTTTTTTAATGGTTTATATTTATGACGGAATTATATTTATGATCCCCATTTGTCTTACATGGTTTATTCAATGAGAAAATTCTTAGAAACATAATTTTTTCGATGTGTTATAATATGATGATTATAATATCAATAAATTTTTAAGAAGATATGATATGAGTAAATGTATTTGAAACCCCTTTCATTTTATGGATTATGAAATCATAAATGTTTTATGATCTTGTGGATAACTTATGTATTATTTTGATTGTGTGATGGGCGAGACCCATATATCCCCACAGTGCATTGGTAATTGATAAATTTTATATCATATTAGATGGTATAGAAGTGATCAACCCAAGAATGATATAGAGGGTACATGGGTGGTCAACCGAATATTGAAAATGGGGGTATATGGGTAGTCATACCACATCTAAAAGAGGGTACTAGTGATTTCAGATCAATTAAAAATATTGTCAAATGGTTGTTTTCCCATTATTAACATATTATAAATGTTTACGTGGGTATCCTTGACATAATATTCAATATTCTTATGTTTATACCCCAATTCCATTTTTAATAAAAATTTAATTCTCCCATAGATCATTTTATTTGTTTCACATAAGAATTATCCCTTGTTATCATCTTATAATTATTACATGACTCATGTTTTTTACCTATAACACATTAAATATGAACTTTTTGTGTATTTAGTAGCCTTATTCTTATCATACATTTTTATGAGATCATAGATTTCATTTTATGGTGTTTACCCTTAATGGGAATCTTATATCACAATTTCATATGTTGAATTTACCCATATTACGATTTATGATATTATGTTGGGTATTTCTATGAATATTACTAAATGAGATGTTCATTATAAAAATCATAGATGTTATTTCATGGAATTAAATGATTGAGTTCGTTGTTTGTAGTGTCTGTAAACTATTATTTTCAACATATATATGATTGGGAATTTTAACGATAATTCATCTAAAAACATGTAATATATTGGAATAAGAATCCCAGGTTGATATAGTTCACAAGAGATTAAATTATTAGTTAGACATTAGAATATACATTTAGAAGACACTAGTGAGATTCCTAGGGATATTTCTATACAAATTTATAGTGATGTATTTAAGGACACGACTAAGGATGGGTTAATATGTATGAAAATGTGATTGATTATTTTAATTGACAGAGAAAGTGGATTCTATGAAATTAAATACCTATCAAGATACTATATTTGAAAGTGTCTTTAGAACTTGTTATATGGTCGTAACAACCCAAAATCATATAAATCCAGAACCAATGAGAAACTAGTGAACTAGAACATGTATTAATCCACACCTAGTATGAAACTCACGAGGAAAAGAATTTTAAATTAAAAAATAAGTTACTGTACAATCATAGTGGATTTTAATATAAGAATACTATTAATAACCTAGTAAAATATTAAGGATCCATAGATTAAAAATAACATGTCTTGAATTATACATACAAAATTTTAAAAATATATGATTTTTAATTATAATTAGTATTGCACAGACTAAGATTTATTATTTTAGTCAATGTTTGGAACTAAAAAAATAATTTTAACATTGAATGTGACAGAAAATCTGGTTATAATGTAAAACCAAATTGGATGATGATTATATGTAATTATATTGTTCTTATGTGTGTGAATCTATTTCAATATTTGATAAACAAGGAGATTTTCTCTGAGACTCATAAAAAATCGATGAAGTTAATGATTGAATTTTATAAACTATCATGTTGTGAGAAAAAAGTTGAATGAATATTCTTCTTTATATATGATAATGATATGTGATGAAAAACCTAAAGGAATATATTAGATGAAGGGTAATACATAATCTTATTAGAATATATTTCCATATATTGAGATATAATTAAGTAGTTCAATATATTATCCATCTATATAGGATTTCCCAAATCAATTCCCAAAATGCAACATCCCACCTCGGGTGCCACACACCTATGTCCTGATATAGTTGGTCACAAGATGTCAGGCACACCTCTCTATATGGAAAAGGTTACATATTACATTCTATAGTTTCATATCCATCATGGGGAGACTATACCCTCTATATCAGGGTATTACCATAGTGGGAGTAAATAAAAAATAAAAAATAAAATATAACCATTACCAATGAAATACACATATGACAGGATGTCCAAAACTAGATATACAATATCAAATTTGAACAATAGATAAGTCATAAAAATATATGTGCCTAGTGTCAAAATAAAAACCTAAAAGAAAATAAATAGACAACTCCCCAATAGGTCCAAAACCATGTATGGTTACCTCATCCATTATCCACCACAGATCATCTATGAAACATAGGGCCCTTCCACTTACCATATATTATATACTTGATGTTTATTTTGGTGTCGATCTGGTATCCCGATTTGGGTGTGAGTATAATTTAGTTGGGCACAAAAAACATCATTTAAATCAATATCAACTCAAAAATAGTTTTTGAAGTTTTATAAAATATAATAAAATGTTAAAATTTAAAAAATTTAACCTTATTCAATTACTATTTATTTAACCATATATAACTCCGACAACAAAGAACCACCAAAATCAAAATACCTATATCAGCCCATGCCATAGTCTGAACTATCTGAAATGGATATCCCATATCATAATTCCATTGTTACCATTATTTATCTCATATAATATATAAATTACAATGTAAAAAATCATTCTCTTAATTCCCTTATGAATGACATTGTTGCGATTCATAATTTCAATTCACTCATGAATTTCATTGTTATTATTCAACATTTAAATTCACACATAAAGGGAATTTCTACCATTCATCTGTTCAATTAACCCATGAATTCATTTTATACCATTCATCATTTAAATTCACACAAGAATTTAATATTTACCTTTCATCATTTAAACTCATACATGATTTATATTGTTATAATTCATCATTTCAATTCACAAATGAATGGCATTGTTACCATTAATTATTTCAATTGAAACATGAATTCCATTATAACCATTCATCATTTCAATTCACATATATTTCAAAATAAAATTAAATATTACACTAATTAATATAAAAATTTCTATAATTTCATATTCACATCTTTCCATTAATTTATTGAACTATTAATTATTATTATTCAACGATTGGAATATAACATGAATTAGTTCTTCTATTAATTATTAAATTTCAATATTCCCAATCTATCTAAAATTAATTATTATTTTTTATTCCAAGTCAATATATATTACAATTTCAACCATTCCAATTAATTAATTTAAAAATTAAATAATTATGTTACAAAAAATTCAATAACTACAAAACTAATTGAATAATTAGTTATTTTAATTCACATTCTCATTCTCCCAAATTTTACAAATTTTATCATTTATTTTATTCACCTAATTAATTTACCCAATCATGAACTCCTTTTTTATTCACACAAAATAAATTATAAAATTATATACACATAATGGAAATCACAAATTTGGGATTGTAATTATAAACCACAAACAGATAAATAATTCTCTCCAAAATCTATCCCCAAATTTAGTATAATCAATCAAGATCATAACAAAGAATACAATCTAAATTTGAATCCTAATTTAATAATTATGTGGGACAAAATATATCAAACCAATGTATAGATCTAGAAACAATAGTTGGTAAATAATCATATTTTTTAATTGAAGGTGGGTGAGATAGATATATAGATATATCTAAATAAAAATAAATCACATACCTTGGAAGGAGAAAATCATCAATCTTCCATTGAGTCACCATTAAAGAAGGTCAGGAGTTCTGGGAATTCCTCAGAGAAGCTCAAAAAAAGATACAAAATAAGTTGGTTCGAGTGGGTGTATTTTTTGGTAATATGGGGTTCATGTATTTTAAATACAATAATTAAGATTAATTAAAACTATGCATATGATTTTCTAGATATATTGACATAATTTTCTATATCTTTCACCTTACTCATGAACCTCTAGTGGGGGGTGGGGTGAAGAATTTGTCCTCAAATGGGGAATTGATTGAAAAACCATGAACTATCAATAGAAATTCTATATATCATGGTTTGTATGATTTTCTATTCCAAGGATGACGATTCTGGAAAACTACGTGCTAACCATGTCCGTTCCCACCCCCTAAAAAATTCTGAATTTTCACAGAAATGATTCGATGGTAAAACCTAACAAAAATTTATAAAAATAATGAAAATTATTACATTTATACTAGTTTGATACATCTCATGGAAATTTTGTGATCTTAAAATATCCCCACATTATAACATCTCATCCTCGAGATTTAATCTAAATAATATCTAAGACATCATTTAAAAAACATTGGGCCACTGATCCCTCATATTTTATTATCTCTCTAAATTTTCCTACTGAACATGCCCATATTGACACAATGCATGAATTATCTGCACTTCCCTTCCCTGTAACACTTTCTCAATGTTATGCAACACACATATCATATGATTATCAAAGGATTGACTATTAAAAAGCTTAAAATCATCCAAATTGATCACATGAAGATGTTCAAGGTGATAACACAAAATTTTTCACAAATTGAAAATATCATGTATAACACCATACCTCTATAGAAGACAAAATAAGTAATCTATAGACCTGATTCTTCCATAGCCTCAAATAGTCGAACATACCTAGGCGTTAACCTACACTATCTCTATATCTTGTGGTGACCCTATCATGGTGAAACCTAATGAAATATCTTGTTACCATCCAAAAACTGTAGGGGTCAATAACATAAATCTGTATACAAATTCAACATACTGTGAGACCTATCCCTATCCTTCAATATCAACAGACCCTTATCTAGCATCTACTATACGTGACTCGGTCCCAATGACTATGAATCCCCATCCACAATATAGTATAGTGAATATATTAATGGCCTAACATAAAGAGTCATGTATGGTTCTATTATAATTATAGCCATATAAATTTTCTTTGAGGTGAAGTAAACCAATGATAGGTGATTATACAAGGACCCAACAAAGCCCATGAAACATGCCCATAGAATCTCCTCTTGTTAATTTTTAGTATAATATAACTTCCCATATTTCAATGGGTGGAAATATGTACTCAATAAATCCATCTTACCATGCACCTTCTGCATTCCCTTCTAGATGCATGAAGTAATGAGTGTGTCACAATATAAATATATATTTTATGTCACCCCTCAAAAATAATATTATCTCAGGCATATAAGTCTCCAAAATGTTCCATTATTAGGGTGTATCATATTTATTAGAAATGTTCTACCTTTCTTAAACATTCCACAATTACCCAAATATCATCATTCTTATAAGGAATCTTCATGAGACCCACAACAATGTCTATAGTCATTTATTCCTTCTATCATTTCAGAATTGATAATGATTTTAGAAAATCAAAAGTTCATTGATGATTGAACTTTAATTATTGATATGCCTATAATTATATCACGAAACCTTTTATTTTCTTTTTTAATGCTTGGATCCCCAAAATAGTCTTTTGGGGTCACTATACAATTTAGTAACACCTGGATGAACCACCCCTTTAGGGCATTCAATTCTCACACCAACTCCCCCACACACTTGTAAGCATAAAAAATTAATTCCTAAATTAGATGATATCATTCTCATCTATTATCTAATATAATGTTGACTCCCCACCATCAAGGTCTTCCCTCATGTTCATAATTTCTTAATCCTCACAGTATTTATATCATATCCTTTTCAAAAGAGTTTTCTCCACTAAAATTCACACGACCATAATCTACTTTTAAATCTACTAAAACAAAACATGTATTTTATCTAGAAGAGTCCCCATATTCCACTCACAAATAGTATAGATCCCTTGGTTTATTATACATGGATATTACATCATTTTTTGAAAATATTTAGTACATTATAAAAATACAGGATAGTGGACCGTAATAGTTTAGTGTCATTGTTAATATGGAATGAAAATCTTAAATTCGCATGAAAGAACATCAAAATCTCCTATAATGAACTCCAATTTTATAAATTCTTTCTAAAATTATTGTTCATAGAATAGGGAAAGTAAATATAAGAAAGGTGTGAGATGAGATTCTTAGTAAAGGTAATGAAATAAAATGTATAATAATATCATGAAAAAATCTGTATGGATCAAGGGCATAAAATTAGAAGATCTACACTTAATAACAATGATCGTAAACATGAATTATGTGATAAGTCTATTAGGTTCTAAATATATGAATCATAATGAAATAATCATCACGATCCATGAAATAATAACTGATGAATTAGTTATTGAGTTTTTTGCATGCATATAAGAATATAAAGTCATATTCCAAGGATATCGACCAGGACCATTATAACATTATAGTATTTGGATACCACTCATGTACCTATTTCAATCTTGGGCTGACAACTTATGTTGGCTCTTACTTTTAGGATTGAGAAATAACCCATGTACCTTATTGTTTTTAGGCATGCGCTTCAACCTGTGAGCCGTATTTCTATTAGGCCTTGGATACAACCAATTTACCTTCATTTTTAGGGATTTTGATATATTTTGGGTAGCTTCTTGTTATTGTTATTGCATTACAACCTCATTAACTTCTTGTTTTCAGCATAGGGATACAACCCATGTGTCTTCTTGTTTTCTGGATTGGGCTATATCCTTGTAACTTCTTGATTTTAGGGATGGGCTATAACCAGTAAACCCTTTGATCTCATATAGAACATATCATTAACCAATGCATTGGAATGAAATATTGGTTCCACCCATCTCAAAATTAAATAATTCAAAAATGTTACACAAGATAAAAAACATTCTTCATATCATGATACAAAAAAAAAGATAGGTATTATAAACGTCAAATTATAACCTATGAAATTACATGAGTTTCGTTAAAAACTAATCACATCAACAAAAATGAAAATATATAGGTTTCATTATCACTTAATTAAATCATATCCCTTTAAATTAAGTGGTCTCAAAAGAATAGAACTCATTGGAGTCAAATTGGTGTGTGGAGAATCATTCTATAAAAACATAAAATGTTCAAGAAAGAACATGAATAGAAAATTCAGATAACTTCCTAAAAGTCAATGAGTATATAAATGAATGTTATCCTGTATTGGAAAAAAGTTAGAAGTATATTTTGAAAACATTTCTTTAGGTAAATATCATTTCTTCATTGAAGAAGGCTCTTTCAAACGTTAAACCATTTGGAAATAATTTTCTTTGAAAAATTAGTAAAGTATATAGGAAAAAATTTGACAACCATTTCTTATAAAATATCAATTTATATAAATTTCTTAAAAATTATACTTTTAATAATGAAAATGAAACATCAAATGACTGATTAATGGTAAATCCATACATGTCATATGATGGAAAATGATCATTTTTTGGGTAAAAAGATTAGTAAATCACCTCATTTGGGAAGTGAAAATAAGATTAATATGAAAAATGTTTTTAAAATATATATATGGTAAAATAATTTCTTTTTAATGATCATTGGATTTTACTACAATATAACTGTAAAACCTTTTTGAAAACATGGTATCTAAATAACACAATTTTTTTTTTCTGATGTTGTGGTAAAGTCTAGATTCCTATAAAAACAATTTTTTAAATAATGTTTTACAAATTCATAGAAAAAATGGATCCAATACTTTAATAAATAAGAAATATATAAAGGATAATAAATTTCATGAATTTTCATTAGAAATGGACTGATATATTTCACCAATGATGAATCGTTAATGATATCGAAATGGATGAGATTTATTCAATAAAATATTACCACATGGCTACGTGGGTTTATGCTATTCATATAAGAAAATTAATTTACATGGAGAATAAAATATCAAGAAAATAATGAGATTCATTAAATAAAATATTAATTTGAACCATTTACACTATTTTAATGAACATTTGTGCATAACAAAACTTGTGTCTCAAAGAAGGTAATTTGAGACAAAACTTCTTTACTAATTTGGGATCTTTTGAACAATTGAACACATGAAATAAGTATAATAGAATGGATAAGTAAATTTAGATATATATAAGTATAATAATTTTGTAATACGTAATTAGATAGTATACATGCCCCTCAAATTGAATGGGTGGTGAATAAAACAGGTTTCTCATAGAATCAAAACAGTGAGGTGAAATCCCCTTACTTTATGTTATGAACCTCTAGGTACTCGTACAATATTCGTGTATAATAAATAAATGTTTACAATAAATATTTTACAGATGAATATTCTTATATATAATATCATAAATGTTTTTATTATGAACATATATTAAATTCTTCTTAACAATAATATTTTAAGGTTTCACTTGGGGTAATATTTTATATGTTCTTTATATTTATCATACATTGTTATATGATTTTTACTTATAATTATATATTTATTTACAGAATTTAATAAATTATATTAGTCTTATTTATATAAATCACATTTTTATAATATAAATAAATTGATTATATATGTATGGAATGGAATATACTATTCATGGGCATGGTATGTCGTACGTACACATGAACGTTGTTCAAATTTTTGTTGTCATATAGATATGAAGAATGATAATGAATTATAAATGAATATGTATATGATATCATTAAAATATAATTATAATGTTTTATGAGTCATATAATTTAACTAAATAAATACATAATAAATTTCATGTACTTTGTTAAAAATCATATTCCTTTGAGGGGATGGTAGTCCACACTTCCTCAAAAGAAATTACCATATTAACACCAGTTGAAGACTAGAATGTTTCTGTATAAAAACGATATATAGAATAAAAAAGAAATAGAAAATATTATATATAACATATCTAAAAACAGAGTTTATCATAATTTCCACCGTGATATATGGAAAAAGTAGAATAAACAATCATCATTTTTTGAGGCAGTAGTTCACTGTACACATAAACATAATTATCTTTACACATTTGATGGATATTTGTGTATATGTAGGTAGACAAATAATCAAAAAATTGTTGAATATTGACGATACAGTTGTTTCAATAAAATCATGGAAAAATGAAAGTTTAGGGGTGGTGAAATAACATAAATGAAATGACTTAAGATACAGTGTTACCTCTAAATCAGGTAAATCTCCATAGTTTATGCCCAAAAGATTCATTAGATATCCTTCTTCCAACGGGACGTCTTGTAGGGAAAAAGGAGTATCTATGGTAATTTTATAGGGAATATCTTTTCATAAAATAATAGGTTTAAGACATGTCAAGAATGAGAAGAGGTAATATCCTTTTATAGGGATTGAAAAAGACTTACATGGAATTTTTAGAGACATGTTATGTGTTCATATGTTCTTACCTAAAAAAAATCATACACAACAATATATAATTGAAGATGTATTGAAAAAATAAGAACTTTAAATGGGTGTTAGAAATTTGTGTAAATCATTTGTTCATAAATTTCATGTTTTTGTCCCTAATTAAGCATAATTTGTCCTCAATCACTGTGATTAATTTTATTCACTTTTATTAATAATTTTTGTCAAAAAATAACTTGGACATATTAGACAAAAAATATGTTACTAAATACAATTTTTTATGTTTGTTTTTATTAATTAAAATAATATAAGTGGAAAAATTAGGTTTATTTCTAATCCTACAAGGAGGACGAAATAACAGGGTTTTAAAGTATAATTTTTTTAATATTTTTTTACAATTTTATATTCAATTTCAAAGATTAGAAGTTTAAAATGAATTGAATTATATTAAAATATTTATTATTTAAATATTTTTACCTGAAATAAATCATATAGGATCATGTAACATTAACAATTCATTAAAAAAATTGTATTTTTTAACTAAAAAGCATTATTATTAACAAATTATAAAAAAATGTGTTTCTTTGAAAAAACCTAAAATCAACTGAACATTAATTTTGGAATTCAGAATTAAAAATTGATGATAACTATATAAAATTAAATTTAAAAATGATTCTAGCATTATTTTTATTATTAGCAACGTTCTATTCCAAAAAACAATATTTTTAAACATAAAAGGGACATTACAAAAATGTTTATCTTTTAATATTAATAAATTTTTTATATAAAACCATTATAAAAACATTTTAAAAGTATTTTATAATATTCTTATTACTATTTTTAATAAATAGGATATTATTTAATTACCTTTAAAAAATATATTTAATAAAAATAATCTTCACCAAAACTCAGTGTTGTGTGTAACCTATTCCAAATCAGTGTATCCTATAAAGAAAGCCATGTTGGTATTGCGTGTAGTTCAAGAAAAGTTATTATCTCATGTAGAACAAAACTAACATACTGTTACATAAAAAAAGTACATATATATTTATTTAACATAAAATAAACAATCTTCAATGTTTTAGGGAATGAAAAATGTCAAAAAATATAAATTTATTTGAAAAAAACATGATCGTTTAGTATAAAATTGTTCCCTATAAAATGAATTTCACCCTATAAATTAATTTTTTTTATAAATTGTTTAATAATTTAAAGTTTCATTCATAGTATATAACATCATAAATAAAAATATTAAAACTTCCCTTAGGAATGGGAAGTCTGAACCATAATGGTTACCTAGTGTAACTCATATCAAGATTCCAAAATAGGAGAACAAAGGTGGGAAGAGAAAAAATGGGCATGGAAATAAAAATTTACCATCATGTTCGGATAGAGTGTGATAGAGAGAAAAGTCCGGAAAAAATTTACAATCAGAAAGACATAAATCTTTGATAAACTAAGGGAACATCGGTTTCATTATAAATGAAAGCATTAAGACAATTTTTTTGGCATAAATGCTGTTTTTCATAAATTTGAATAATTTTTAGGAAAATATATAATTTCATGATTTCAGAACAACATCAACCTCTGTTTTTTGTAGATCCACTTCAGTAATTTCTTCAAAAAGGAATGTATGTTTTTAATTCCTAATGTACTAACAGATCATAAGGCCCATGATATCCCACACTATCATTTATCATCAATGAAATGTAGTTTGAACAAGATATGGAATATTCATAAATACTCATATGGATATATAAAACTATAATCATACTGACATAACCTATTGTTTAACATACACTTTCAATTAATGGTAAACCATTTACACCATCCAAAATATAATATTCATTTTTTTACAAAAATATGCTCTTATATGATAAGTTTTTTTATTTGATATGTTGGTTAATATTTGTACTAATAAAATAGTAAATGTGATTTTATTATTCCATAATCATCAAAATAAATATAATCTCCTGATTAAATGATGAAAAATAATAAATTCCTTGGGATTATTTAAACAAAATTAAACATGAACGTTTTAACACAGAAATAGAGGAGAATGGTTCCATATATATGTTCATTAACTTCATTAATTAGGATTTCATATGACTTAACATTATCCATCAACTTGATATATTATTGATGTCGATTTCATCATTAAATTGTGGTTATAATTAATTTCTGGCATAATGACCAAACTCCTTAAATTTTATGAACAACATTGTAGGAGGTTCATTATTTTGATCAATCTATTTATTACCCTTATATCTACATCAAACTACTCAATGAACTTTCTTTCCACACATAAAACATTTAGTAGTTCCCCTAACACAATTTACTCCATTTTTTCCTTCCACACATTTAGAATAAAGTAAATATAATATTCTTTTATCTATATTTCTTATAGTTAACATTGAAATATATTCTTTATATCTTATCATGAATATTATATTGATGAGAAGGATCAATATCCTGTTCTGTATGATGAATAAAAGGAAGATACTTAGTGAAAATATGTTCTTCAAATCCTTCCAATACATGGATTCAATTATATATTTTTTCCTTAATTTTTTTTATAATGATCAACTATTTTTTCACTTCACCTTTAATCTGATAAGTTCCTATCCTTTATTTTACGCATTTTGAATAATGTATATTAAATAATATCTTTTCTTTGTTATAGATACATTTCTCAAAAAATATTGTATTGTTCATTCAACTAAAAGAATGTCGAATTCAACTTAAAAATAATTCAAGAAAACATTGATCACACCATTGGTTATTTTGAAATTCAGCATCATTCATGATATGATCGGTCTTTGTGGTCATAGAAATAAATTTTTTCACTCCATCCATTATGACATTTGATTTCTCTTGTTTTCCATCATTTTATATTCCATTTTATTCCTCACCGTTATTATTCCTTTAGAATCCATCAATTTAATAAAACCGAATAAAATAGATTAAGAAACAATTATCATAGAGGGAGACCACATAATCATGAAAAGTCACATTATGTTTTTCCAAAGTATGACAACTTTTTTAATACAAGACACATTAGGATTATCCTTGGCTATTAATAACCTAATTATATATAAAACCTCCATAATGGATTATGATGATTCATTGAATTCCTAAAGCATATCTCATTGAAGTGTTGAACTAGGTGAACAGCAAGACCCATTTTCATGTACTAGATTACCTCGAGTGAAGACCAGAACATCTTTTTGATGTTATAACCCCAAGAAAATTTTCTTATAGAGCTACATCCACTTTTATTATCTAGTCAAGTATGTATTTATAGGTTAACACATTCTCCATCCAGTACCAAAATTAGAGGACATTTCCCTAAAAGTTAATTCATCCTTATACTCATCCTTAGAGACAACCCTAATCATATACATAAAATTGTACATGTGGATATCCCTAATTTTTTTATCATCATAGATTTTATAGGATGAACAAAAAATCATTTCTTACCTAATATAGCGTCCTTTTCTTGGCATACATGGATATTACTTCCTTTTTTATTAATATTTATTATAATATAGAAATTAATGCCGGAAAACACTATATGTTTTTTGCCTTTGGAAACACAGAAAAAATATTTTATCCTCATGTAAGGTAATAAAAATATCCTATAAAGATCCCCACCGTTAGGAATATTATCAAAAAAATTCAAAACATGTGTAAAAGAAACATATTGAATATGTTATCTCAGATTCTCAATAAAAATAATAATAAAATGTGTAGATTAACATAAATTAAATTTTATAGAACATTTTAATAACATTATAAGAACTTAAAAGTCAAAACAATGATCATAAAAATAAATTATGGGATAATTCAGGGAATTTTTTACGATATTTGTCATAATGAAATAAACATCCAGATCCATGATATAATAACAGTGGATTTTTTCACTGAATTTATGGCATGAATATAAGAATATAAAATCATTATTTAAATATTCTTAATAATACCTTAATAACATTTTAGGATTGGTCATTTAACTTATTATAGGTTATGGTATTGGTCTAACAACATGTGTTCTGTCTAACTTATAGGCATGTGTTACAAACCATGTTCTTTATTAATTTCAGGCTTGGGATTCAAACCATATCCCCTGTTTCATTTAGTCTATGACTAAAACCTATGAACCTTCTTATTTAGTGACTAGGATAAAACCCATGTACCATTTTATTTTTAGGCTTCTGTTATAACCCATGTACCTTTTTTTAGACTTGGTATATATCACATGTACCATATTGTTTTTAGGCTTGAGTTAAAACCCATGTACCTTTATGTTTTAAGGCATGGGAGACAACCCATTTACCATTTGGGTTAATATTCAACATATCATTACCCAATTCATTGGAAGAAGATATAAGCCCCACCTACCTAATTATAAAATCATTCATAAACATTCCACATGATAATAAAACTTTCATTATATCATGACCCATAAAAATAGATAGGTATTACAAATATAAAATCACAATCCATGAAATTAAATGTGTATCATTAAAATATCATCATATCATTTCCTATAAAAATTGAATGGTTTTTCAATCAATTCATGAATGTATTACCTAAAAATAGAACCAGCTTTTAAAAGCATAAAACTCAGGGATGTGAAATAGGTTTCATAATCATAATTATGTAAACACACAAGCCATTCAAGTATGACCATGAATGTAACATTTAGATAATTTCCTATAATGGAATGAGTAACATCAAAGGATGTTATCATGGATTGAAAATGAATTTTAAGGCAATTTTGGAATGCTTTCAAGAGGTATATATCATATATTCTTTTAAAAAAACTCCTTCAATCATAAAATCATTTGAAAAAATCAATAAAAGAAAAATGAAAAAAAATTAATTCTAATGATCGTTGGATATTAGTATAATATTTTTCGAATTTTTTTAGAAAACATGGTTCTAATGGAATATAAATTTCTAACTGAATATATTGTAATGTCTGGCATTCTTAAAAAAACAATTTTATGTACCTTATGTACAAATGAGTTGAAAAATGGAACCTATAAATGAATAAATAATTTATAACTATAAGATAATATAAGACATGAGTAATATTTATATTTGGGCCATAATATTTCATCAGATAAACATAATCATTAATAAGCTCGAAAAGCAATGAGATTGTTACAATAAACTCTCGTCTCATAGTTACTTGGGTTCCTACTATTCATTAAAAAATCAAATTATAGGAAGCATAAAATACTGTAAAAATAAATATATTAATTATATTAAAAGTCAATTGGAGTCATATTAATCTTGCTAAAGAATATAGCTAGATAACTAAACATGTGTCTCTAAGAAGTAAATTTCAGACAAAACTACATTACCGATTTGGTGTATTTGGAAGAACTTTCCCCTTAAAATAAGGATAATGGAATGGATATTTAAATATACATATATGCAATTAAAAATAAATATAATACATATTTGGGAAATATTCACCCCACTAAAATGGAATGGGTGGGGAATAAAGCATGTATCTTATCTAAATAAAAAGTGAGATGAAATCTCATACCTTTTAGTATTGACTCTCATTGTACACATATAAGCATCAAATATAATAAATCTGAGTTTATTATATATTTTTAATTGATTTATATTATTTTATATGTTACCATATATGGTTTTTAATAAACTAATATTACCCACTTGTTAGCGATCCTGTGTTAAGGATTCACATCGAGTAATATCCGCTTTGTTCATTGTATGTGTCTTAATTTGTTATATAATTGGACATTATAATTATAAAATGATTTCCAAAATTTAAACCATGATATAATTATAATATATATACATTATAAGTATATTATAAAAATATATATAATACATATGAACGGATTGGAATACACCGTTTATGGAAAAAGTAATTTATATGTACTCATGAACGTTGTTTCACTGTTTTTATTGTATTGAAACATTGAAAGAAATATATCTCATTAATATTATATGAATATAATATAATTAAATAAGAATAATAATGATATACATATCATATAATTTCACTAAAACTATCCTTATTAAATTCCATATAGTTTGTGAAATAATAACATCGTTTTGACGGGGAGATAGTCCGCACTCCGTCTATCAAGATTATCATATTAAGACCTAATAAAAATCAAAGAAGGGATGTGTTGTAAAAATTAATAAAGAAGAGATTTAAAACATATTAAATATTCTATATAACATATATAAATATATTTTCAATCATAATAGACACCATGATAAGTGGTAAATGAAAAATGAACAGTCACCATTTTGTGGGGTATTTTTTTGCCTACTCTAAAACAGTATATTCGATACCCATTATATGGAGGTGTGTTTATGTGTAGGTAGAAAAAATTGCATAAAATTTCATTATATATTCTATATACTGGTTTTTTCATACTATAATGAAGAAAAATAAAGTGGACGGTGTTGTGAAAAAAGATAAAAGAATGGTCTTAAGATAAGCTATCACCTTTAAATCGGGTACCTCCATTTGGTTTATTCCAACGAGCTTCCTTGGATTTCCATCTTCTCAATATAATAACTGTAGTTGGAAGTTTGGATTTATGGAATTTTTATTGGGTAGGTCTTTGATTAACAAAATAGGTTTTATAGGGTTATGTAATGGGTATTAGTGGCATTTATTTATAGGGACGGAATATGAATCACATGGAATTTTTAAAAACATGTTAAGTGTAATAATTTTCTTACCTAAAAAAATTAATACAAAAAAACTCAATAATGGATGTTTTATAGTCGATTTTTGGATATCCAATGGATGTTGGAAATGCTAAAAGTTCATTTGGGCCCATAATTTTAAGGATTAGCCCTAAATTAAGCTTAATTAAGTCTTAATCTATGTGATTAATTTTTTCACATTTTCTACTAATTTTCGAAAAAATGAAACTTCGTATGATTATAATATAAATACTTTAAAAAATAAAATGGTATATGTTAGTTTATTGAAATTGAAATCATAAAATCAGTAAAATGATGATTAATTCAAATCCCACAAATGGAATGAAATAACTGGTTTTTAAAGTATAAAAATGTTCAAAGGTTTTTCAAGATTTTATATTCAATTGTAAAGTGAAATTTATTCGAATGAAATAAATTTTTTATTAGATATAATATTTATCTGACATAACATTAATTTTTTTACAATATCCGTTATCTTTAATAATTAAATAAATAGAAACCTATTTTATTACTAAGAAAAAATATTTAACAATATTAATTAAAAAAGAATTTATTGAAAAATCCAAAAAATCACCCTAGGCAAATTTCAACATCCTGAATTGAGTAATAAATTTTAAATAATAAATAAAATATCTATATGTGTCCAAAATTAATTTTTTTATTATTAGTGATTCATTTGATCAAATAATATTAAACAAAAAAATGACATTACTAAAAATTATGTATTTCATTATTAATAGGTTTTATTTCTAAAATACCATTACAAAAAGTTATAGAATTTGTTTATAATATTCAAATAAATAAGTTCAATCGATAGGTTATAATTTAAAAAAAACAATAATAAAATAATTATTTATAGAAACATGTGTTTGTTTTTAACGTACACCATGTCTATGTTGTGTGTAGCACAAAACATACTGGGGTTGTGCGTAGCGCAAGTCAAGTCATTATTGTGTGTAGAGCATGATTAACATGTGTTTTCACATAAAGCATGAAAAAAAGTTATATAATATAAAATACACTATATTAGGTGCTGCATGAAATTTAAAATATCGAAAAGGACAAATTAATTTGAAAAAAACAATTCACAAAATATTGGCGTGATACCAAAAGACTCATGACTACCGTGAATATGTGTTTTTTTAGCGTAAATCAATAACAATTTTTTCCTTTTTTGGGATTATATGCTCGGTCAAAATTTAATTAGTTAATATTCTCAACCCATCACCACATCCAGATATTAAAATATCATTGGTAGAATATTTACATTACTCTTTTTTTGTATGTATACAAATTCAAATTATCACCCAATAGATAATTTTGCCAAAAATTTATATTATTGAACAATATATCCAACTCGAGGTCATGTGTAGGAGAGTTCCACTCATGTGGACAAATCTTCTAAGATTCTTCTGTCACAACTTGATCTCCTTGCATCAACTTTACTCCACCAACTATGATATAAGTGTCACAAAACACCATATAATCTTCTTTAGACTGCTGTTGGATACATATTGGTGCCAATTTTGACTACTTCTTCAACACCTTTATGGAATTATCAAATGATTTTGGAAATTCAAACATTACCCCCTTTTTTGATAATACCATAATATGTGCTTCTAGATGGTAAAAGTCTTGATTAAACCTTAGTAATTTCATTATAACCCTATAAGGTTATGAATAACAAACACTTTCTTTGTATACTACCACTAAATAACTACCTAAACCATCTCTGGATCTATATAAAAATCATATATAGAGATGATGTTACCCAATAATTATACATTATAAATCCAAAATTAAAATTAGATATACTAAAATATATCCAATTATCCCTCTGTGTACTCAAGACGATGTCATGATGTCAGGAATTATCATTACGAGTCATGGAGTACAACATGATGTCATACAAAAACATTATGATGTGATGGTCTTGTAATAGTTGGATGATTCATTTCATCAAAAAAAATAAACACTTCTGGTTCATTTGTCATCCCAAACTAGTTTATAATGATTTTATATAGGATATACCTACTCTTAAATGCATTACAAGGTACATAATAAGTTAGATGTCTCAACTGATGAAACCCTGATCTCAATTCAATCATGGAAAAAAATAATCCACTCTCTAACATCCAAATATATTATAGAAACATCGAAGAGGATACCAGTTCTGCCATGTTATCTTGTGCATATTCCATTAATCAACACACAAGCATAGAGTCCATTCATCCTTCTTAGTAAGAAACATTGGTAAACCCTAGAGATACATACTCATATGGATAATCCCCTTATCCTCTAACTTCCCTTGATGAGTCTTGAGAAACTAAAGATATACTAGTCACTTTCAGTATTGTGGAATAGAAACAGTATGAGAACCCATCATGAGTTAAATAGTAAATTCCACATATCCTTCAACATGAAATACATATAATTCTTCAGGAAACAAAACTTAAACCATATCCATTATGGGTGGGTTTACATTAAACTTTAGGTCTCGTTTATCCAACATAAAACTAGAAAACCAAATTGTATGCACCCCTAGTTGTCGGTGAACTGACACTGCATGGTCCACATTGATATCCCAATATCCCTAGTGAGTATATTTTCAACATCATTATACAAAAATATCACCAACCCAGGGTAACGATCTTTTTGGTTTTAGTGTGCTTATTTACAGTTCATACCCAGAAGTATTTTGAATCCTAACATGTCATGAATATTTATATCCCAAAACAAAACAATACTCCACATCCTCAAAAGAACATCCCTTGCATGGGAAGATGTCTCTCGACAATACACCAATTGACGTATCTATCATCAATACCCGTCTCATGATATCTACCTATGTTCTTAAACCACTCAAATGTATTGTTTAAAAAAATAAATTAGAGGTACCTGTGTGAAATAAAGAACATGATATAGTCGAATCAATAAGAATAATACTAATCATATAGATGATCCAGAATCACTATCAACAAAAGATGGATAAATAGAATGTAAGTGTATTCCTTCTCTTTATTGTTAGGCTATTTGAATCCCATGAATTTCACCACTCTACTAATACATGTTCACTTCTATAGAGGAAAATCTCGCAATACCTCTACAATAATGGATAGTCGAACTCCAACTACAAGTCTGGTATGTTTTACGATAGACCCTTCATGCATCCAATTTCTCTATTGATCCTCCATCACCACCAATCTATAAATTTTTCATGTATCACTTATATAGATAGCACATATGGTAAAAAAATTAGTAGTCTGCTGGTGGATGGGGATAATGACTATTAAAATGGACCTTCCTACCATACTAGTGACATACAAACTGTGTGGGGTCCTTTGTGACTGACCCATCCCCATTGAAACTATTTATTCCATTACCATAGATTAAATTATAATAAAAATGTTTCATATTATTTGAATAAATTACAAATAATCATCTAGTACAAATAATCTATCCATAAATTGAAGACTCCGTTTAGGTTCTCATCAGCTATGCTATTTCAATCACCACCTCAATATAGTTTTTTAATTGAATAAAGTTAAAATTCGAATTAATCTCACTTATATATCCATCCATTAAACCTCCAAACATAAAGTTTCTTTCCCCAACCAATTCAATAGAAAAGAACTATAGGTTGGTAAATTTTCTAGCATTTTTCTTCACAAACACACTCCGCCCAGAGCCAACAACAAGATCATAGCTTCAATCTACATCTTAAGAATTTATGTATATAAGTTCTCCTTAAAATCCTATAATAAGTAATTAAATAACATACCCTCATCCTAACTAGTATGATTTTTAACATCCCATCAGCAATTCACATATCCTCATACCTTGTAAGTTCCCAACATCACCCAATTCTCAGTAGGAGTCTCTACATGGTTATTTATAATCTGGACAGACTCAATAATGTACATATCTGTGTATGTTACAAAATCAAAATTAAAATTTTGATGGTTTTGAAACTAGAAATCCCACATCAAGTCATAAATTCTCTTAAGAACACACTCTACGTCTCTTTCTATAAATTGAATGACTTTAGAAATGTTCTCGCAGTATTGCTCAACTGCTTCCTCACACAACACTATTAGTGCCTTATGATCCACTACTAGCAGATAATTTCAAACCATATCCTCATTTTTTCTTCCAAAATACATCATTTTTTAATAATATCTCTACATTTCAAAACAGATGTCTCGGGACACCTAACACCACTTTACCATCATTATGTTAGAGGAAAACACAATAAGGAAAACATTTCATTTTCCCCAAACCCCACTATGTAGTAATAAATATGGCACTATCTCTATTATAAACCATCCTAAATCTATAAAATTCTTAGAAATGGGTAAAATAAATCTCATATTCTATATTCTCATTAGACACCCATTATTATTTTCTTTCACCACATTACAATTTTTACATTCACATTTGGCACATTTTTCGATTCACTTTCACATGCAATGAAAAAAATTGTGTTCAATAACATATGTGAATCCTATATTATTGTGGATGACTATAATAATTTATGTCACAATAATCCTCGTGTTTCTAGAATGATGCATACATACTCAACTATCATATGATTTTGGGATTATTCCCAATTATCTTTGAATATTAAGAAAAATATTTACATCACACATCAAGTGAATCACTAATGATTAAATAATATCTATATGTAATAGAAAACAACAATAAAAACATTACACACATTGTACTTGTGTTTTCCCACATACATTTCTTAGATACTACTTTTTATAAACTCAATGTGAAAGCCTAACACTGTATAGTCTCTTTTCAATCCTTTCCAAACAGTAATACAGATTAAAAGAAATGAAAACCACCATGATAAAACTTTATAACATCCTAAAATGGGATCCAAACATCAGTTCCATGAGCCAAAAGATCATATGACATCAGGTGGTCCTCCCAATATGCATGATATTTTTGAATAGTAGTGACGGTATAATGTTGACCATGGGGAGACTACACCCTCTTTATAAGAGTTATACCATAGTGGATATAAATAATCAATAACCATGTGACATATAACCATAACTACAGACATAAAAGTATCACTAGACAACTAAAATTAGAAATACAATATCAAAATTGAATAGTTGATATGTCTTCAAAAAGTATGTTCCATGTGTCAAAAAGAAAATGATAAAGTAAATAATCTAAAAAATCTATAGAGGGTCCCCAACTATGTCTTGTTTCATAATACATTCCATAACCCAAGTCATCCATCTAAAGCTATGATTATTCCCTTATCATTTCCAAAAAACATGATCTCTATTCAGGTAATGATTAGGTAGCCTATGTAGTGAGTCAATACATCGTATTAGGCAACCACCAATAGAGTCTAAAATAAAATCCAATCATAAACAATGTATGTAGTTTTATATGGAATAAATAAAACTATCCAAAGTAAATAGATTACAAGTACTAAATTACTCCTTATTTTACCACCTAACACTCATGTTCTAAATGAAACCCAAACACTCAATACATGATTCATCTCATTATAGAGTTTAAACTATCACTGAGGGATATAATATCTATGAATTCCATTATTACCATTCTTCAACTCAATACACTTACAAATTCAATTTTTACCATTCATTGTATCTGTTCTATTATTAATTTTATTGATATCATTCTCCATTTCCATTCAAAAATTTGTTTTATTGTTACACATCATAATATCAATTAAAAATTTATTTCCACTGTTACCATTCATCATTTCAATTAACACAAGAATTCCATTTTTACCATTTATCATTTGAATTCATATATGAATTCCATTGTTATCATTCAAAGTTTCAAATAACACATGAATGAAATTTTTACCATTTGTAATTACAATTCACACATGGATTCCACTATAACCGTTCATAATTTCAATTCAAATATATCATAATATAAAATTAATTAATTTTATAATTAATTAATTTATTTCAACAATTTCATATTCAAATAATTTCATTAATTATCTGAAAAATTAATTATTCCCATTCAACTATTTCAATATGACAATAATTAATTCTACAATTATGTATTCAATTTCAAAAATCATAAAAACTTCATAATAAATTCAACAAATTATATTTCAATATAAATAAATTTCATAACCCCTACCATTCCAATAATTTTTTTAAAAAACTAAGTAATAATGTTCAATAATATTAATAAATTTATAATTACATAAATAATTATTAATTTCAATTCACAATCCCAATACTCCCAATATGAAAATTTCCATCAATTAATTAATCCACAAAATTAACTGATAAATCATGAAATAAATTGCTAATAATATAATAGAAATACATCAATTACATAAAGATAATTTAAAGCATGAAAATGGGATTTGAAATATAGACCACCAATCTAAATATTTATAAATAAAACTCACCAACAAATATCCACAAATTGAGGAAAATCAACCAATAAAAAAATAAATAATAAGATCTATATCTAAAACCTAAATCCAAAATTATGCATTTAAATGACCGCTAAAATGGAGATCTATATCTTGTAACAATATCAACTTAACATCAAAATTTTATCCTAGGAGAGGATAGGGGGAGATAGAGATCTAAATGGGACGAAATTACATACCCAAGAAGGTGAAAATCTTCAAAACAACCTTATATTCAACAATAATAGAAGATGAGTGGGATTTGAATTCAAAAAAAGAACCTAAAAAAGTGAGATGAATGAATTTTTCCTATGTGGGGGTTGGTTTGGTGTTAATATGGTGCTTAAAGTATTATAAAAACTAAACTTCAGATTAATAAAAATTAAACACATGGTTTTCTAGGTAGAGGCACATGGTCTTCCACACTATGCTCCATAACGTTGTGCCACTTGTAGGGGGTGAATGGTTTCTCCCAATATAGAAAACAGTTTGAAAAAATGAGTGCTAGCCATGATAATACTCTCAATAAAGATTTAGAAGGTCTGTTGGGATAGGTTGCACTGTATGGACAAACTGTATGACAACATTGTTAAAGACCACTTCATTCCAAAATTCTCAATTTCACCCAAATAGACCCCAAGGTATAACCCAAAGGAAATTTACTCAACATAAGGAAAAATATTACCTAAAATTGGGCCTCAGACATCTCTAGAAATATCCATGATCATAAAATATCTTAATAACTGTGTTAATGATCATGGAAGAACCTATAATATGATAATAATTGTTATTAAATTAATGAAATATTTATTTATTTGAAATTATTAATTATAAACTGTGGAATATATAATTAATTTTTAGTTTAATTTTTTCATTAAGGATTTTGAAAAATATATTAAATGATACTAATGACGTTGAATATATATTTAATTTTATAGAATTATTCATGTAAATTAAATGGTTAATAGAAAAAATAACCCTTAATATGATTCTATTTTTGAGATAATGATTCTTGGACACATATTTTTTTTAATTTGGATAATGAAAATTGGTTATTATTGATGACCTCTAAACTAAAAAATTATTTATTGAAAAAATGGTTTATGATTCCCTTGACAGAGTTTATTTTTATTCAATTATGTAATATACAATAATCTATGTTTCATGAAAGGAATGAGGAATCATGTATTTTTTAAATAAGGATTTAAAAAACATCTAGTTATTACCATGTGTTTATATAATATGTGATGATCATATTAACATGTTCTCTATGTCACAATAAATATCCATGTAAAAAATATCAGGGAATATTGTAAGTTTTTTATGAGAAATTTAGTAATCATCATTATAAATTTTTTATGCCTAAAGGGTTAAAAAGATAAAAATTAATGGAATGGTTTATGTTAATGTTGTGACCATGTTTTACAGAATAATATATTACTTCACCAAATGTATATTTATACATATTTGATAAAATATTGTAGCCCTTACTCTTGGTAACTAAATATAGATGGAATGAATTACCATTCTATTTAGGATATTATGATCATTTAGAGATTCATGAATTACAAATTCATATTCATTTTTGTTGTCAAAAATAAAGTGTAAATTTATCAGGGCCCAAAAATGTGTAAGATTGTTCTTATTAGATAGAATAAAACCTACTAATTATATATTCTAATGGAAATCACTCATCTTTTTGAAAATTATTGTGAAATAATTTTTTATATATTATATTTATTTTTGATGATATCAATTGATTTTAACTTCTATTATCATTATGGGTTGGTGTTTATTTAAATTATATAGGTCACTAAATATCTTTTGATCATTTATCTTCATCACTCTCTATAATTATCTATACTCTTATTCTATGTCTACATATTCAATTTCTAACTATATTCTCATATTTTAAATCGTAGTTATGATATATATTGGGTAACCGTTATGTATCCAAATTCCACGTTTTAAGGGATGTTTTATTATTCCTTTGTAAGATGTGGGTTTTTATGATGGAATTTTTAAATGATAATCCAATAATGACCATGATGAATTTTGTGGGTTGAATTTATTTTATTTGGGTATAATTTTACACACCATGATTTTTTGAGTTTTTTCAAATATTGTTAATATTTCTTCTATAATATGATTTATAAAAAGATATTTTTTCTTCTGTTACAAGAAATTATTCTATTGGATTCTACTGCAAACAATTCTGAGATTAATATGCACTACACACAACATACTTTTCCAACATATATATAACAATATTTAAATATAATTATATAATATTATAGTCGTGTACTACTAGTTGTAATGGAAGTTATGAATATGGATAACTAAATTATAGAAATATTTTTTACACAAGTTTATTTATTTCATTTGTCTCTAATTTATTAAGATTGAATAAAAAATCCTTTAAAAATAAACAGAAACATTTTTATAAAGAACAACTGTTATATGCACAATTTTTTTAAAAGTAAATTAATAAACTAAATTTTATTTAATGATTTTAATGAAATTTTTATATTATACTTTCAATATAATTTTTAATAGTTTTCATATATTGTTTTTAGAGAATAGATATGATTCTATACAATTTTATTCTTACAATATAAATATTTTCCAAAAGATAATTTTATATCCTTTTTATGGAGAATTTATCATAAAAATAAATTAAAATACTTAATTTATGTGATAATATAAAAAATATTTTTGAAATTGGATTTTGTAAACTAGTTGGGGATATTTTTTAATTTTTCAAAAAATATCCATTTATTGGTTAATAATTTGAAATAATGAATTTTAATTGACATATTCCCAATATTTTTAGTAATTTAAAAATTTAAATTTTACTTCAAATTGGGTTTAAATTTAATTTAATAAAATTAACAATCAATTAATCTAATGTAAGTAATTATAATAAAAATAGAATATAAATGTTATATAATAATATTATATTTTTTGATAATTTTTGTTTTAAAATCGCACATTTTTATCCAATCTATGAGATTCACATTAAAGTAAATTTTTATAATTATGTGAATATAACATTTGAAAAAATTGATTACATCAATATAAAACTAATAGTTTGTAATGTATTATTAGGTAAATATAATTTGTGAACAAAATTAATAATGAAGGACATAAAAATTGATTATAGTGGTTAATGTAACGACAGGTTTAGCCGGGGTAAATCTAGAATGATAAGAGTGAAAATGACCAAAATTATAATATTAATTTTATATAAAAAATTTATTTATATTTTTGAAACAAAGTCTCTAAAATATGTATTTTTCTTTCTACCTTCCTTTCAAAATGAATCATATAATATAGAAAGTAATGAATAAGACAAAAAATATACTTTTCATACCTTTATATATATATAAAGCCTTTAGATATGGTCGAAAAAACATATCATTAGTAACACACACACACACATATGTATATATATATATGAAATTTAATTTTTTATCATTATAATTGAATTTTTATTTTTTTGAGATGAATTTATTAAATTATATTATTATTAAACACACGCATAATAATTATATTTTCCATTGTTAAATAAAATAGATGATAATAAAATTATTATACTAATGTAAACAAAATAAATTAATATGATCCATCATTTTAAAAGATTAATATATCCTAATACCATTGTTTGTAATGAATAAATACAAATTCCATCATCTCCATGATATTATTAATTTTAATTATATGAATAGTGAAAAAATTGGAAGTATTGTTTTTTATAAGAAAAAATATATAATAAAATATAGATAAATTAATAAGAATCCAATATTATAAAAATTGATTTTCAAATATTTATAAATATAAAATATATTCCATTAATATATTAATTTTTCTAATATAATAAATATATTTATTGTTAAATTATAATAACTCAGTTATCACAGTTATAGTTAAATAGATGTTCTTTAACATAAATACGCTTATGATAAAATTAAATTACCAACAACAATGTTTATATATTTTATAAATTAAATATATTATTTAGAATCAGTGGAATGAAATTATCTGGTTATTATCACCATAATATATTCTTGATAAAATAATTATCATGGTTATAAAATTCTTTAATGTAGTAATCAACCAAAAACAAAAAATATGGATACTGAAATGTCAATGGCTAAAATGTTGAAATCATGAGTTTCATTGTGTGGTAGAGGTGTGTCTCGAATATTTCATACCTAAAAATATTTATTTATCATATTCACATCCAATTTATAAATGATTCACTTCCCATTGGTGAATATTTTTCATTTTTTAGAATAATACACCTCTTAGTCAACTATAAAAGGGAACTCACTCTCCCCACATTTTGACACCTATCCAGAAAGTGGGATTGGACATGATCTTCCAAAAACACTTTCCAAAATCCTTCACCCCAACCTAGAAGAATTAATTTTTATATATATCTATGTGTTTTTAGAATTCATAATGGGAATACCTGAATAAGTTTAGGGTTGAAAGATTATATTAAATAATAATAATACATAAGGGGAGGGGATTTCAAATCTCACTTTAATTTATGCTAGACATATTAATTATTCCAAATATGTTTCATTGTGTGGTTTATATCATTCCATATAGATTAATATATCATAAATTTACCTCATTTAATGAAAATTAATTTTTCCCTTGATGTCTTTATTTTATGAGGATTTTGATTCAGATGTCACTTGAGTACTAAAGAATTTCTTTCTCTGATTATACTCCAATGAGTAAAATTAATTATTTTCTACATATAAATTTTATGTGGTGTATATAATAAAAATTAATGTATTTAATGATGATTATATATAAATTTATAGTTAATTTCATATCCATTATATGATCTCTCTTTAATGGGGTTTAGAGGTAAATAATTACCAAAGCAGCATGTGGTTTTTGGGACAATTTGGCTTCTCGGAGACATTTGGTATGTTATTTACCTATATAATTTTAATATTTGTATATAAATCATAATTTAAATGTAATTATATTATTTTACTCATGCTTGTGATATTTTTAGATTCAATTTATGTTATTTTTTATGGGTATTTATATTCAATATTACTAAAACATTTAACATTTTATGTTATAATCCCAACAAGTATGAATATTTTTTGTGATTAAGTAAAAGATGTTGAAATCCTATATCTTACCAATCATTATGTTTCATTAATTTTTTTATTCCAGTATTATTCACGATATATTCATGAAATATATCAATTTTCCACTATTTGGTACATAAGATTAATAATAAAATGTTTTTATCAAAATCACAGTATATTTATATCTTCAGTTAGAAATTTGTATTCATCAGAAATTTAGTTTTATAAAATTGTATTACCAAATGATTTTAAATGATCCATTAATTTATTTTCATAGGAAATTTATTTTTAATATTTTTTTAATTGTGTTCTAAATTATTTTAAAATATTAAATTATATGTTTCCATGGTTCTTTTTAATGAATTGTACTATAAAAAGATTTATATTTAAAATTTGTTTTATATATTTTTTAAACAATCCATTATAAGTATACACACATATTTTTAAATAAAAATATTTTCTTACTGATTATATTTTAATTATAAATTTTCAAATTGAAAAAGATATTTTCCAAAAGAAATGTATTAAATGATTTTAAAAAAGTTCTTTTATAATCATTCATGGAAATTTTCAATGAAATGGATTTTAATAAATGATATGTGTTATATTTATTATAATTTGATAATATGGGTATTCAAACAAAAATTATTTTAAATGATCAATGAAAATCAGTTTTCATTTATGATTACCTCTTTTTTTGTAATCCATTACAAAATGTGGATATGATCCAAGGATACCATTATAATTATTTTCTTGAATGGTTTCTGTTTATTATGTAATAATACGAATGAATATGTTTTTTCATAAAGGGAATATATCATGATATTATTATTATGAAATCCACTTATTTTCTCTACCAATAATGCTGTGATGATTATGATACATCTTGATTTTCTATAGGTTATAAAATGATGAAATGTTTATGAAACCCATTCATTTTTATGGATTATGATATAATGAATGATGAATGATATTTTCTCACACTTAAGTATGGTAATCATTTTTTCATGATTGTGACCAATATCTCAATATAATAAATTTGGAATCTATAATTTTTCTATATTTTAGAGGGTACTTGGGTGGTTATAATATTCCTAAAAATTATGCCACAAGGTTATCAACTGAAACAAAAAATAGAGGGTATAATAGTGTTCAGACCAATCCCTAATGATGGTACATAAGAGGTTATACCAGGCCCAAATCATGTAAATGTGTTGTTATCCCTATAATGACATGTTATTAATTTAATAGTGTGTACCTATGACCTATGTTATTCTATTTATATGTATATTCCCCAAATATATGTTATATTCTAGTGTTATTCTATCATTCCTTATGTTATATGATTCACATATAATATATTTTCTATTAACTATACATATTTATTCCATGACTCATGTTAATGTTATATTATTGGTCATATAGCAATTACTGTATATGTATTCTGTCACTACAATTACACAATTGTATTTTAATAAATATCTACATTCTTATAGTTAATGTCATTCACCCTTTTACATAAAAACATTTCGTTCCACAGATTTTTTTGTTATATCATGCATTTGGATAATTTAGTCTTGAATTTATGATAACTACTGAAATTTAAAAAAATTAATATTTCATATTTCCAACTAATTTACTAATGAAAATATATAAATTTAAAAGTATTCTATGACCTTGAATATTGAAGAAATCTATAGGGGTTAATGAATATTGAGTTCAGGAAATATTCATAAGTATAATTAATGATTATTTTCGATATTAATAACTAATTATTGTACATAACTAAAATATAAATTCATATAGATCATATATTTCTATAATAATTGTGATTATTCGCTTATTTATATGTTTATTCTAACTCTACAACATTTATATCAACTAGTCAAATGAAATTGTTGGAGTATAATTATAGTTTTTCATTTTATGGGTGTTCATATTTGTGGGATGATTACCAACCTAGGAATAATTTTAGGATTAATACCATTAGAGTATTGACATGGTTCAATTCCCATTATGTATCCTCCTATTCAACCCTAAAACATCAAAATTTTATACAAAAATTCATGGGGAAATTGAAATTGAGGTGTTTTCACAACAGTTATTTGATAATGTTTTCATGTGAATATATAATTATTAAACAAATAATTTTATTTTAATTAATAATATAATTATAGGAGAACAATCCAATTAATTTTTTTAATTGTTTTTTGTACCTACTTTCAATAACCCTCTCAACTGGTATCTTCTTCTAAAAGGATTAGGTTAGATTAAAAAAGACACATGTGTCTTGGGTTTTTCTAACTATATTAAACTATGATCCACCATCATCTTAAGTAAGTATAAAAATTAGATATCACACATTGATTATGTTATCTAACATTAATTTTTTTTGGGATGTAATTTATTTAATTTATATAAACATGATAAATAATATTCATAATATTTAGACAAATGAGATTAGTATATTCATTGATAGGGAAATATTATTTAAAACATAATATAGAAAAAATACCATGATTATTATTTCATAATAATTATGTCACGTGGATTCATGGGAACACATTTTTTACATAAGTCTATTTTATAATCATAATATTAGGAATATAGAAGTAGTGCATCCTAAAAAATGATTGGTTTAGGGGTAGTGTTCAGCATCACTAGTAGTTTTAATCTAAATGTTACCACACCCACTATCAAAAAATATAAAATATATATGAAATTAAATAGATGAATATTATTCATGAAATGAGGTATGGAATATTCCTAGAATTTCTTTTATTTAACTCACAAAAATTTACTTTGTATTTTCTTCATTTTAATTGTTTCTATTTTTTATAAATAATTCTAGTGGGTTTATATATAAATATAAATTTTTACACAATGTGTGCCATGAAAAAACATTTCAGGGGGTAAATATTATAACAATTAATTCTCCCCCATCAAGAAATTATAGATATCATTGAAAATTATATTTCGTAATGTTATAATGAGCTATTATATAAATATTTGATAAAGATATTTCAAAATAGTAATAATACAACTCACTATTATTCTAAACTGGAAAAATCTCAAGTATTCTATTGAAAAAATTGATCCAAATTTTTACCATTTCATTTTACTCAGAACTCCCATGTAGTGGGGAAAAATGTGAATAGAATTTTGGGAGTTGATAATTTGGGTTCCCCTTAAATCAAAATATTATAAGAAGGGGGTTCCAAATAAAAAATGTACCGGATTAAAATCATTGAAATTAGGGTGTGGAATTTTTTCAGGCTATACAAGTGAATATTTGTCCTCTCCGGGCCTCTAAATTAGAGCATATAAAAAAATTAAATTATCCTAAGATACTAACCCTTTTTTTTAAGATATGTATTATATATATTAGATTATTTATTTTATTTAATAGATAAATAAATTGTTATTAAATAATTATTTAGTTTTAAATATAACATGTCCATATCATGAATTTATTTAGCATACTATCAGGAATATCACTGGCTATGTGGTTGGTTCATGTTGAGTATGTTTCACTAATGGGGATATTGGGAGAACATAACTATCATCATTTTGTGTTGCGTTCCCAAACTCAAACGTAGAATTAAATATTGATGGAGTTTTTCATCATAAATTAATTTGGTGAATTTCATTTTTCTAGTTAATAACTCAATAAGTATAGATATTTAATAGGATAGTGATGTATTTATTTACATACTTTTAACATGAGTAAAATCAGATATTACACATTTAATGTAGATGAGGACCCATGTCCATTCTCTTTCCAATTACATCAATTTCATACAAAATCCCCATAAACCGTTTGTCGACGAGTTTCAAAAATAGAAGGGAAATATTTTTTTTCAATATTGATATTATATTATAGGGTATCAATTGTCTTAATTATAATAGAACATTTTATGTAATATATGGGGGAAAATAAATCATCATATATTTTTTAAATAGGGAAATGTATTAAAATTATCATAATGGAATATATTTTTTGATTTCTCCCTGAAATAGTCTTGTGACCTTAAATTAATTCTATTTTCTCAAATTTTATATAAACATAATTTACCTGGAGAAGGATGTATCCTTATCTATATAATACATTATATAGAAACCACATTGAGAATCAATTTAATGAAATTTTAAACATATATAATGGAATTGATTCAATTTTAAAAATTTCCCATATACTAAGGACAAGTTAACAGCATGGAGTCTATTCAGTTTTTCTTAGGGATAACATTTAATAGATGAGATTTAGTAGTTGAGGGGGTACATTATAAAATAACCATGGAACTATACTATAGGTTTTCCATTAGCATGTTATAACAAAAACCATATATGAATATATTTCTACATTTTGTATTATATAAATTAAATCCTTTTTAGGGATCTATAATATGAACATGACCATTTATCAACAATTGGAATCTTACCTCAATTTTTTTAATGATTTTGTTCTGGGTAAGTATAATGATTATCATTGTTTTTTCATTTTATTTTTCTATAGAAAATGTTAATGAGTTATCATTTCACCTAAATTTAATCTTTTATGTCAATAAACTATTTTCATTTAAAAATCCCCTAAATGATGAAAAAAACATAAATATAATGTTTAAAACACTTCCCATTGATAGAGATGTGTTGATATGGGAATCCACCTCAATGAAATAGAAAATTACCCCGAGACTATCAGTTATCATTATTTGTTGGTGTTGAATGTGTCTTCAGAATGTTATGTCCCATGATATATAATGTGAAAAAGTTTTGACATATTGGAACTATATACATTTGTTTCATGTGAATTATATACTCACCATATTATAGTTGTGATAGATGAGACTATTGAATATACCCCATAATATATATAGAATACATTATATACACTCGAATTTGAGATCCTCAATAATAATGTATTCGTATTTGAAAAATCAATAATAAATTAATGGTATTTTTTCATGACTAATTTATCCCATATGTCCTTGTAGTCTGTCCAAACTAAAATAAGTAATTCATCTCAAAATGATACTATGAAAACCCGTTTAACTCTACTGGAAAACCAGTCCATAGCTAATATTTTGTAAATCCATTTATATAGGTTATTATTTCAATTATATAGAACCAATTTATAAAATTCAATGGTTGTTTCCTAAACATATATATGTAGTTTTCTTAAACCATATCCAGAATTTGATCTTTTGAAGGCTATAGAGACAATTATTCGAATACACTGTTATAACATGTACCCATAGTTGTAATATTCTTGATTAATCACAACATATATATGTAGATTGAATTGTTTTGGAATTAATTTTTTTACACCTATTGAATTATTTTTAAGGGATATAACCATAGTTTTCCACCATGGAAATAGACCCCTATAGCCACACATTAAACCATGGATCTATTTCTATTACCATTATTTACAAATAGGAGGGATATTACCATGGTTACAAAAACCCATGTCTATCGGAATTATATGGATGGTTTAAATAATGGAAATGGACCACCATAACTATAGACATATCTTTTTTATACCTACACACAAATTAGAACCACAACCCATTAAACTGTTTCTTTTCTTCTACCCATATTTTTGACCACTAACAACATTGTTTTGGAACATTTATATCAATAAATTTTATACTTCTGTAACCTTAAATATTAAAAGGTTTGAATGAATATTATGTAAATTTATCCTAACTAAAATTCAATTATTTTATTTCAAAAATAGATATTTGTGTGGATTGTTCTCATTACATATACATATGCTCACACGGTAAATCATTAGTCAATCGAGGGCCTGATGAGATTGTGTTTATCTAAAATAGTTTCTCTTAATAGATAGATTACCATATATCGTCAAGATTGAAACATATACATTCCATTACATTTTACAATTAAACATGAATATATTACTTGACAATCCATTAAGATATTCGATGATTATTGTAACAGATTTAGGGACTAAAAATCATACCTAAAATAACAAAGACGATTATATGTTTTTCGTTCCTCATATATATATCTGTGTGTCTATGCGTGTTTTCATGTATAATATTTCAATGATATTTCGTAAATATCATTATCCAATATAACTAATCTCATAAATTATATAATTGTCTCTATAATGGAATTTTCCTGGGAATTTATATAGTTACCTTGTATTTTAACAAGATCGTCTATTAAGGGAACCATGCAATATACGTTTTGGATACACCAATTGGAGAAAGAATAAACATGGGTGTAATTCATATAGTTATATAACATCATAGAACTAGGGAATGATTACCATGTATAAATTTGCTACTTTTTTTCTTAGTGATTTCATTTACCAAGGATTTTTACCGTTATAGGAAAACATAAAAGCTAAGATTTCAATTCTCATAATGACAATGATCATAATATATCTATAAATACCCAAATTTTACATACATTGTTAATAATTCAAAATAGAATTACACTTATTACAACATATAACAAATCCATGAAAGGACCGTATAGGTATAGTGTCTTGAAAAACTAGGAAACATAAACATCTAGTTCATAAAGACTCTACACTATGTCCCATTTATTTCATCATATCTAGAGTCCCTTTTTGGAATATCCTACTTAATAACCTTCTTCCTGACCTGGGGAAAGAAAACATACAAAAGGGTGAGCTCAAATGCTCAGTAAGGGTAAACAAAAGAATATCAATCACATCATATTCATAAGAACATAACATTTTGGAAATCTTAACCTGCAAAAGAGATCATAATTTCATAACATGGGATAAATCATAGTAGTGTAATGTAATCCTAATAATCATAACATAATACATGAAATCTAGTGGCGTACACACATAATAATAGATAATAATTTCATATTAGTGAAGACTCATTTCCAAGACTATCTTAGCAGACAAAGTCCATTTCTGTACTGAGTTCACTCCTCGTTTCAGTCCTATTTCTCTGAACCGGATTAACCTGCCGTTCCATCCATGTCTATCTCATAAGATATAAATCATTACCCAATGCATTTTTGTGATATATAGGTCCCACCCATCTCATAATGAAACCATTCTTATGTGTGCCACAAAATCATAAATCATACATCATTGCATAACCCATGTAATAAAAATGGGATTCTTAAACATCGTGACATCATAAGACAATTCATATAAGATAAATAAATTCATAAAAATATTTTCATCACAACATAATCAAATGAATGTAATAATAGGGATAGAAACATAACCCTATATTATCTTTGATGTAAAATAATTTTGATAAAACACTTAAACTCCATTCTTGAAGAAAATATCCTTTCTACTTCAAAAACATTTTTCCTTTCTTAACATGTCATACAATTTTAAACTAAAAGAAGTTTATTAAAAAAAATCTTGAAATATTTTCAAAGAATATTCTTGTAAATAATGTTTTAAAAATCCATTCATATCGTATAAGTTAAAAAAACATTCTTCTCGTACTTATGTTGGAAAAGTCAAAAAGTACCTCGAACGAAAAATGACAAAGGATTCCATTCATATCATTTACTAAAAACTCACCAAAGGGTAAAATTGGATTTAAAAAATTATAGGAGGATAGAAAGAATATTAAATATTTAAGGATCATGTATGTGGATGTTAAATATGCCCCAGTAAATACCGAAGAATAAACAATCTCGGATAAAAATTGAGATTGTGAGATTTTTCCTTACCTTAGGTCCGATTTGCTTCGTAAGTGTTCGAACTTCCTGTATAATGATTTAAATAATGATATTAACTTATTCCAGAATCATAATTATTATTTTTATATCATATATGGTCATATTCTTAGCTTCTTTTTAGTAATATTTCATTACTACTTGTTATTCGGGTGTTTATTAATTTTTGTTCTTATGCGTGTTTTGTCGAATAATTTTTTTTCTTATTTGTAGGTTATAGATAACGCACTTCCAGAATGGTATTAGTGTAATATATATCATATTAATTCATTAAATTCATTATATAATAATTATACAATGAAGATCATGTAGAATGAGTCACATCACACCGTGGAGACGGTATTCCGTACGTACGCATGAGCGATGATATCGTTCCCATGATCATGGAATTGTATTGGAGTGTATTTATACAATTTCAGAATCAATACCACTTTACAATAATCATATATAGTTATTTATTTCCACCATTATACCCATCCAAGTATGTTGGTGGTGGAAAATAGATTACACCACAATGTGGAGACAGTATTCTGTACGTACGCTCGCGCGGTGATTTCATTTTCCGTGGGATGGATAGATGGTGAAATAAGGTTGTTTTATACTTATAAAAACATATAAGTATATTTTTGATACTAATTTTATTACTTAATAATGAAACAACTAATGATGAAGAAGTGGAAGAAGAAATAATGTTGAAAGAATCGGTAACAGACATTACCACTTCTTTGAAGCGCCTCTTTGAGACCTCCTTTTAGGGCACTAAAATTGGTCATTGAAGAAGACCAGGAACTCTAGTATGTTTCTATAGGAGTGGAGAAGAGAATATGTCAGGGTTTGGCCGATATTGAAGTCTCAAAGTGTTGTGTGGAAGAGAGGGAGGAGGTTCCCTTTTATAAGGGAGGAGAGGGGCATCTTAGGAAAAACTAAAAATAGTATTTTATTATAAAGTCATATTCGGTTTTTTAATAGCTCAAAATTAATCTATTTCTAAGATAAGGTGGGGATGGGTCTAAATCCACTCATCAAATAGAATTTAGACATGTTTAGGGTTCAATTTTAACCTTATCATTTAGATTATACTTTAAGTTAGATAATATAACTTTTATCGTGTCTTCTTGTTTTCTTACAACAAAAGGTTAATAAACTTACTATAATAAGACAAAAGAACCCCAAGTTGTTTATTATTAATATATATAACCTTATATATGTCATTTGGCTTAGCCTTATATTTTTAGGAATAAAATAACAATTAATAATATAATATTTTTTTTACAAACTATTTTATGTCAATTTTGACACTATTTGGTAACTGATTTTTGTGAAAATCATAACAGAAATATAAGTTCGAAAAAAGTTAATTAAGTAAATAATAATATGTCATGTTAACATAGAAAATTATTTTAATTCATAAAATGTCTCAAATTACATTTATTCTGGTATTTATAACATCAATTTTGTCAATATTTCATTAATAAGATAATTACTCCATCATCATTGTGTCATAAATAAATTAAATTATTTACAGTCTAAAAATTAAAAATAAAATACAATTATGTAGGAAATATTTCTATATTTATAATTAATATTTATAGTCAAATTTATCGTATGTATAACCCTATATTAAAAATGATTCCGTTATTAAACATAGATTTTAACTATTTTAACCCATCTTTAAATAAATTAATATTAAATGTCCTAATGTAATCCAAGTGGGCCTAAATGGTCATATTTTATTCCTAAGGTTGTTTTTGGTCTAATAACACTTATCCAATATAATTAGGACTTACGTTAGGGTAATAATAATAACATATTTACCCTTAATTACCCTATTTATTTTTAATCGTGTTAAAAAAATGTAAAAAGTTACTATTCACAAAAAATTATTTTCATCTCATTGAACAACATTTTACTAACTGACATCAACCGTGTCTCTCAGATTTTTGAAATTCCATTCACAATAGTGGTAAAATTAAGTTTTATGTAAATTTGCAAATTCTCCTAGGAGGTGGGTAAAAGACGGTCAAAAGTTCAATAAAATTTTTATATATCTAAAATTATTAAAAAATAACTCCAAAGAATTACATTGAACTTATATAGGTATTATGTATACATTTTGACCTAAAATAAATTTAAATAAAATAAATAATTATTTAAATAAAAAGTCTATTTTTAAATAGTAACCCAGTGTTTTCACTATTCATCAAAAATTTAACGTTTTCAAAAAAATACCAAAATTTCACCCTAGGATAATTTCGATATTCCGAAACCAAAAATGAAGTCCATTTTGAAAAATAAAATTTATAAAATTTCAAAAAGTGGTTATTACTATTCATAGTGGTTAATTTTTATAATATTTTAATAGCATATCGTTGTTTAGTGAAACTCGGTATTGCATACGACGCAAGCTATCAAGGAAGGTTTTGATTACGTGTAAAGTAAGCCAAGCTAGTGTTGTGTGTAGTGAAAGATTCCTTTGATGATTTATATAACATAAAAACAAAATATTTCTCATAAAATTCTCAGGTGTTACATTCTACCCCTCTTAAAATAAATTTTTCCCCCGAAATTCGTCACTTTGTAACAAACACATGAGGATACATCTCCCTCGTCATATCCTAAATCTCCAATGTTGATTCTTCTAATTTGTGGTTCCTCCATAAAAATTTCACCATGCGAGTGGTCTTGTTTCGTTGTACTTTTTCACTACGATCCAGAATCTCTATCTGTTGTTCTTCATAAGAAAGATCTTGCTCCAGCAGTACAACTTCTGAGCTAAGTACATGTGAAGAATCAGGTATGTAATTCCTCATGAGAGATACATGGAAAACATCATGAACTCGGGAGAGATTTGGTGGAAGCGCTAATTGGTAAGCTACCTTCCCAACACGATCCAGAATTTCAAAAGAACCGACATACCTAGGGCTCAGCATTCCCTTTGTTCCAAATCTTATTACTCTCTTCGAAGGAGATATTAGTAAAGAAATTTATCACCCACATCAAACTCTAGGACTTTTCTTTGGTTATCAGCATAACTTTTTTTTCGACTATGAGCTATTCTTATGTGTTACTGAATAGATCAGACCTTTTCTGCCATCTCATCAACAAGATCAGGTCCTAATAGCTTTCTTTTCCCAACTTCATTCCAGCAAGTTGGAGTCCTGCATTTCATTCCATAGAGAGCTTCATAAGGGGCCATCTGAATACTGGAGTGAAAGCAATTATTATAAGAAAATTCCACCAATGGTAGGTGTTGAACCCAACCACCTTTGAAATCCATAGAGAAAGCTCTCAACATATCTTCTATAGTTTGAATTGTCCTCTCATACTGACTGTCTGTCTGAGGATGATAAAATGTGCTGAAACTCAACTCTATGTCCAGAGTATGCAAAAGACTTCGCCAGAACTTTGAGGTAAACCTCGGATCCCGATCAGATATAATAGAAAGTGGTACTCCATAAAATCTTACCACTTCCTTCACATACATCCTGGGAAGATGATGCAGAGATAAATCCTCTCTAATAGTGATGAAGTGTGCCGAATTTTTAAGTTAATCAACTATGACCCAGATAGAATTATTGCCTTTGGATGTTTTAGGAAGTCCAGTGACAAATTCCATAGTGATGATTTCCCATTTCCATTCAGGTATGGGTAATGGTTGTAACATCCCCTTAGACTTCTGTCTCTAGGCTTTAACTTGCTGAAAAACCAAGCATCGAGAGAAATATTCAGCAACATCTTTTTTCATGCCATCCCACTAGAAGTACTCTTTTAGGTCCCTATACATCTTCATGCTTCCAGGATTAATAGATAATGAAGAAATATGAGCCTCATCCAGTAGCTCCTTCTTTAATTCTAGTATGGGAGGAACACAAACCCGATTCCGGAACTTTATTATCCCATCACAATAAAGGTTGAATTCAGGAACATTTCTCACCTTCTTTGGTAACTCTTCATCTTCTTTTTGTGCCTCTTTAATCTTCACATGTATATATGGTTGAACATTCATTTGATAATGATACTATTTTTTCCCTTTCATTATAATTCCAAGATCCATCCATTGTAAATCCATAAATATTGGATCTTTTGTGATCCTCATCATGGATAATCTAGAATGGTCTTGTCGACTTAATGCATCTACCACCTTGTTTGCTTTCTCAGGGAGGTAATGAATTGAGCTGTCGTAATCCTTAATCAGCTCCAACCATCTTATTTTGTGCATATTCAGATCCATTTGTGTGAAAATATACTTTAAACTTTTATGATCAGTAAAAATGTCCCACCTTTCTCCATAAAGATAAGGCCTCCAAATATTAAATGCAAAGATTACCACAGTTAAATCCAAATCATGAGTTGGGTAATTTTTCTCATAGATTTTCAACTGTCGTGAGGCATAAGCTATCACCATATCATTTTTCATAAGAACACACCCCAACCTCTTCTTGGATGCATCAATATAAATCACAAACCATTCTCCATTACAAGGAAGTGTGAGCACAAGTGCACTGGATAACCTTCTTTTCAACTCCTATAAATTCTCTTCATATTTATCCGTCCAAACAAACTTAAATCCTTTCCGAGTAAACTTGGTGAGTGGATTAGATAATCATGAGAAATGTTTCACAAAACATCGATAATATCGAGCCAAACCAAGAAAACTTCGGATCTCAGTTACTTTTGTTTGTCTCAGCTATCTTTTGATAACCTCTGTTTTTGCTGGATCCATAGATATCCCCTCTTTTGAGATTATGTGACCCAAAAATGAAACTTTTTGAAGCCAAAATTCACACTTGGTAAATTTGGCATAAAGCTTCTACTTTCTCAGGGTCTTCAATATAATTCTCAAGTGATCTTCATGTTCTTACTTTCTCTTTGAATATAAAAGAATATCATCTATAAAGACTACCAAAAACTGATCAAGATAGTCTCAGAAGACTCTATTCATCAGATCCATGAAGATAGAAGGGGCATTAGTAATACCAAATGGCATCACTATAAATTCATAGTGTACATACCTTGTACGGAAATCCGTCTTTGGTATGTCCTCCCTTTTGACCCTTAATTGATGATACCCAGAACGAAGATCAATCTTAGAAAAGTATTGAGCTCCTCATAGTTGGTCAAATAAGTCATCAATGCGCGTGAGACGATATTTGTTCTTGATAGTGATCTTGTTATGTTATCGATAATCAATACAGAGTCTCATTGATCCATATTTCTTCTTAACAAACAGAACAAGTGCTCCCCAAGGTGACGCACTAGGGCGTATGAATCCTTTATCAAGATTCTCATGGAGTTTCTTCTTCAATTCCTGAAACTAAATTGGGGCCACTCTATAAGGTGTCTTTGAAATGGGCAAAGCACCCGGTACGAGTTCTATTGAAAACTCAACTTCACGATTTAGCGGAAGACCCGAAAATTCCTCTTGAAATACATCATCAAACTCCCGTAAAATGGGCATATTCTTAATTTTGAGTTTCTCTCCAACCATTTGAGATAAATAACCATCATTTAGTGTAATCAAGACCCATAAGATGGAAGAAATTTCCACCGGAATGTTATGTTCATCCTTGCATTGATAGATGATCATATATTGATCTAGAATATGAAATGTGACTTACCTTATTTGGAAATTGATATGATCTCCATAAAGAGAAATAGAATCCATGCCATGAATCAAATAAAATTCCACTATAGGAAGGATCACAAGATTTGTAGGAAGCACTTTACCACAAACTTCAATCGGAGAAGAATTATAAACTTTTGATGTGACTGTTGTGCCATTAGGGGTTGGAACAGCTAACTCAACATCTAATTGTTGAGGTAATACGATGATACCCTTAGAAAACTATTCAGAAATAAAAGAGTGGGTGGATCCAGAATCAAATAAAACATTTTCGACTTTAGAGTGGATGGTAAGTGTACCTTTCACCACTTCGTTATCGTAATCCACATCGCTGATAGAAATTGCATGTGACATTCCTTTGTCTTTAGCCTTAAGAGTTTTTTGACGTCGATAATCATCAAGAACCCTTGGATTGGGGCATTGATTGTCATAATTCCCCATTTCCTTACACTTGTAACATTGAAGTGTAGGAGGTGCACTCTGTGTTGCCTTTTCTTTGTTCGCATCACTAGACATCTTATTCCCATCATTGCGGAATTCAAATGCCCGATGACCTTCCTTCCCACATTTGAAACATTTACTTGTCCCTTTAAGACAACTCCCTCCTTGTTTCATTCCACACTTTGAGCATAAGGGAAAACTCATCTTCTTTTCAGTGTGCTCTTTAGATTTTCCTTTGAATTCCATTTTCCTCTTCTTATCAAACCCATATGACTGATGGATTACTCCCATCTCCATCTCAAAATTGAGAGCACATCGAATGATTTCCTCATAGCTATTGAAGTCCCTTATGGATAACGCCCTTCGAAGACTTGGTTTTAAGCCACTAAAGAATCTATCGATCTTACTCTCATGTTGGACAATAATACCAGAAGCATAACTTGAAAGTCTTGTAAAATTTTCTTCATAGGTACCAACAGATTCCTCAACCTTTTTCTTCAGTTAAAGAAACTCCTTCTCTATCTTTGTTTGAATAATACGAGGGAAGTACTTATTGAAAAATATGTTATTGAACCTGTCCCATTCCATGGACTCAATTTCGTCCCCTTGCGTCATATTCTTATTAAGACTCTACCATTGATCAGCATCCCCTTCCAAACGATACGCTGTTAAGATGACTTTATCATGTTCAGAACATTTAAGAACTGAAAATATCTTTTCAGTGGTACTGATCCATTGTTCAGCCAATAATAGATCAGAAGACCCGCTGAATGAAGGTGGACAATGCCTCATGAAAGATTCAACAAAATGTTGCTCCTTCCTTTGCTCTTTTGGAAGTGCTGCGTGATTCATAGTTTGAGAAGGTTGGATGAGAATGGATACAAGATTTTGCATTCCAGCTCCCATAATGTTTGGTTGCTCAGGGGGACAATCATTTCATTTCCCGTCGCATTCCGCATTAACACGGTTCCTTAGGGTTCAATCCATTGACTAAAACCCAGAAGAATAGTGTGAGAAACACTAATTATAATAGGGAAAACACATAATCAAGAATAAAATTTCACACTTAAGGTCTTATCATAGGTTGTTCATGGCCATTTCTAAAACACTAATATTGTGTTCTATGCTTAGACTTATCCTTAGGGTTCTTAATAAGGCTTTTACATCCTAGTTTCCAAAGGAGGACTATACATTTCCTCTGATACCAAATATAATGACTCATACATTAAATACATTGTTAATACTTCAAAATTGATGTACACTTATTATAACATATAACAAAACCATGAAAGGACGGTATAGGTATAGTGTATTTAGAAACTGGGAAACATAAACAACTGGTTCATAAAGCGTCCACATTGTCTCCCATTTATTTCATCATATCTAGAGTCCCTTTTGGCATATCCTACTTAATAACTTTTTTCCTGACCTGGGGAAAGAAAACATACAAAAGGCTAAGCTCAAATACTCAGTAAGGGTAAAAAAAGAAATATCAATCACATCATATTCATAAGAACATAACATTTTTCGAAATCATAACCTGAAAAAGAGATCATAATTTCATAACATGGGATAAATCATAGTAGTGAAATTTAATCCTAATAAGCATAACATAAAACATGATATTTTTATTCGTACACACATAATCATATAGAATCATTTCTTAGTAGTCAAGACTCATTTCCAAGGCCATCTTAGCGGACAATGTCTATTCCTGAACCGAGTTCAGTCCTCGTTTCAGTCCTGTTTCACTAAACTGGATTAACCTGCCATTCTAGCCATGTCTATCTAATGAGATATAAATCATTACCCAATTCATTGGAGGGATATATAGGTCCCACCCATCTCATAATGAAACTATAATTATGGGTGCCACAAAATCATAAATCATACATCATTTCATAACCCATGTAATAAAAATGGGATTCTTAAACATCGTGACATCATAAAACAATTCATATAAGATAAAGGAATTCATAAAAGTATTTCCATCACAACATAATCAAATAAATGTAATAATAGGGATAGAAACAGAACCCTATATTATCTTAGATGGAAAATAATTTTGATAAAACACTTGAACTCCATTCTTGAGGAAAATATCTTTTCTACTTCAAAATAATTTTTTATTTCTTAACATGTCATAAAATTTTAATCTAAAATAAGTTGATTAAAAATAAACTTGAAAAAATGTGAAGGGAGCTTCTTGGAAATAATGTTTTAAAAATCGATTCATTCCATATAATTTAAAAAACATTCTTCTCGTACTTATGTTGGAAAAGTCAAAAAGTACATTGTACGAAAAACGACAAAATATTTATTTCATATCTTTTATTAAAACACACCGAAGGGTAAAATTGGATTTAAAAAATTATAGGAGGATAGAAATAATATTACATATTGAAGAAACATGGATTTGGGTGATAAATATGCCCCAGTAAATACCAATGAACAAACAATCTCGGATATAAATTGAGATTGTGAGATTTTCCCTTACCTTAGGTCTGATTTGCTTCTTAAGTGTCCTAACTTCCTCTATAATGATTTAAATAATGTTATTGACTTTTTAAATAATCATACGTATTTTTTATGATATCATATATGTTCATATTATTAGCTTCTTATTAGAAATATTTCATTACTACTTGTTATTCGGGTGTTTATTACTTTTTGTTCTTATGCGTGTTTTGTCGAATAAATTCGTATTCTTCTTTTTAGGTTATAGATACCTCATTTATAGAATGGTATTAGTGTAATATAATTCATATTAATTCATTCAATTCATTTATATAATCATTATGAAATGTAGATCATGTAGAACGTGTCGCATCACATCATGGAGACGGTATTCCGTACGTACGCACGGGCGATGATATCGTTCCCATGATCATGGAATTGTATTGTAGTGTATGTATACTATTTCATAATCAATAAAACTTTACAATAATCATATATAGTTATTTATTTGCCCCATTATACCCATCCAAGTAAGGTGGTGGTGGAAAATAAATTACACCATGGGGTGGAGATGATATTCCGTACGTACGCACACCCAATGCTTTCGTTTTCCGTAGGATGGATAGATGGTGAAATAGGTTTGTTTCATACTTATAAGAACATACCAGTATATGGGTGATAATGATGTTATTACTTAATAATTAAACAACTATAGAAGAATAATTGGAAGATGAAATAATGTTGAATGAATCGGTAACAGACATTACCTCTTCTTTGAAGCACCTCTTTGAGAGCTCCTTTTAGGGAACTAAAATTGGTATTTGAAGAAGACCAGGACCTATAGGATGTTTCTAGGGAAGTGTAGAAGATAATTTTTAAGGTTTTGGCCGACCATGAAGGCTCAAAGAGGTGTGAGGAAGAGAGGGAGGAGGTGCCCATTTATAAGGGGGAGAGGGGCACCTTAAAAAAACTAAAAATATTATTTTATTATAAAGTGATATTCGGTTATTAAAAGCTCCAAATTGATTTATTTCGATGCTATGGTGGGTATGGGTCTAAATCCCCTCATCCTATAGAATTTAGACAAGTTTAGGGTTCTATTTTAACCATATCATTTATATTTATCTTTAAGTTAGATAATTTAACTTTTACCGTGTCTTCTTGTTTTCTTACACTATAAGGTTAATAAACATACTATAACAAGCCAAAATCACCCCAATTTGTTTATTATTAATATATATAACCTTATATAAGTCATTCGGCAGAACCACTTATTTTTAGGAATAACATAACAATTAATAATATAATATTTGTTTTAAAAACCTTTTTAGGTCAATTTTGACATTATTTGGTAATTGATTTTTGTGAAAATCATAACAGAAATATTAGTTTAAAAAAAGTTAATAAAATATATACTAACATGTCATAGTAACATTTAAAATTGTTTTAATTCATAAAATGTCTCAAATTACATTTATTTGGGTATTTATAACATCAATTATGTCCATATTTCCTTAATAAGATACTTACTGCATCATCATTGTGTCATAAATAAATTAAATTATTTATAGTATAAAAATTACAAATAAAATACAATTATGTAGGAAATCCTTTTAGATTTCTAATGAAAATTTTTAGTCTAATTTATCTTATGTATAACCATATAGTAAAAATTATTTAGTTATTAAACACTGATTTTAACTATTTTAACCCTTCTTTAAATAAATTAATATTAAATGTCCTAATGTAATCCAAGTGGGCCTAAATGGTCATATTTTATTTATAAGGTTGTTTATGGTCGAGTTACACTTATCCAATTGAAATAGGACATGTTTTAGTGTAATAATAATAACATTTTTACCCTTAATTACCCTATTTACTTTTAACCGTTGTAAGAGAAAGTAAAAAGTTACTATTCACCAAAAATTATTTTCATCTCATTGAACAACATTTTACTTACTGACATCAACCATGTCTCTCGTATTTTTGAAATTCCATTCACAAAAGAGGTAAAATTAAGTTATATGTAAATTTGCAAATTCTCCTATGAGGTGGGTAAAATACGGTCAAAAGTTCAATAAAATTTTTATATATCTAAAATTATTATAAAATGACTCTAATGAATTACATTGAACTTATATAGGTATTATGTATCAATTTTGACCAAAAATAAATTTAAATAAAGTAAATAATTATTTAAAGAAATAGTCGGATTTTAAATTGTAACCTAGTGTTTTCACTAATCATTAAAAATTGACTGTTTTCAGAAAAATACCAATATTTCACCCTAGGCTAATTTTGATATTCCAAAACCAAAAATGAAGTCCATCTTGAAATATAAAATTTATAAAATTTCAAAAATTTGTTATTACTATTCATAACGGCTAGTTTTAATAATATTTTAATAGCTTATCGTTGTTTAGTAAAACTCGGTATTGCATATGCTGCAAGCTATCGAGGAAGGTCGTGATTACGTGTAAAGCATGCCAAGATAGTGTTGTGTGTAGAGAAAGATTAATTTGATGATTTATATAACAAACAAACAAAATATTTCTCATAAAAGTCTCGGGTGTTACAATATCTCTTTATCATTATAGGAATGGCCTCCTAAATGGATTCATTCAACATCACATGAATGAAAATCGTGTCATTTTTTATTTCATGAAGGGGTGAAATTCAAGAGGTGTTTAATAATCAAATTGGGGAGGGTATTTATTGAAATAAGTTTTTATATATTAAGAATGAAATTTTCTTGGGTTTGATGCCTCATTATTTCGAGTACCTCCCTTATAAATGATTGTATTTTTCCAGGATGGCCTCTAAAGATGTGTAGTAATCTTATTAGAATATAAACTCGTCACCTAAATGATCCAATATATTGTTGACTATATCTCTAAATTTTTTTTGGGACAAATTATAAAATATTCACTCTCCTGGAATGTATACATAATTTCCCCGAAATTTTATATACCTCTACCATTCTTATGATACTAATAATTGTAACTTAGTTCCACATGTACATTTGTTATGCCACTAGAACAAAACCAATAATTCCAAGTTAAATTTAATAAAATAAATCTTAAAATAAAACTACTAAACTATTTTAGATAATGTTATGACCAATCCACTATCATATGAACATTTATTTTTATTTTATTTTTTGAAAATCTTATTTAAATTACATTTAAGTGGATAGTTTATGGTATTTAATTCATGTTTTTGATTCTGTGACTGTGAGGATTTATGACCGATTATTGATAAAATAGATATTTTTAGTAATAATGAATAATTATCTATTCCTACTTCACAGTAAGGTATAAAAATTTATTTTTTATTATCTTAAAAATAAGATAATTTATCATCTTATCATTGTTTAAAAAATATAGACTAATAAAATCATAATATTTATCCATTGATATATATATTTATGGCATTTGATTTTTGTTTTATATACATGATATACACATTGAGAATAACATCCTTTATTATATTGTAGAGCACTCATATACTATCTTATTAGTTATTTAAGATCATTTTTCATAGGTATAACAATGGGGGTGGGATGTCTGTAGCATGTACTACCTATTCATTGTTATAACTATTAAATACGACACAAGTTGAGGGTCTAGTTTATTTGGTTTTAATAATATTTTCATTATATCTAGTGACTGTCTAGTGGATAAGATTACTTCTCATATTGTGGATAAACTTATTGTATTAATTTCTGTTGACAAATATGTTTTCCTTTTATTTTTTATTTGGAATAAAATTTACTAATTAAAAAATATTTATCTATCTAATAATATGGTTGTTAGAATAAATCTATAATTTATACATGCCATTATTAATAAATGATTTTATTTTTTAAAATGAATTATATAAGAACAATTATAACAATGATTTGATCAATCTATTGATACATCTCATGAATATATAGAATTATATATTTCTATTTTTTAGTTTATTGTACAATTTTATATTAGGGGATTTAGTTTTGAATTATTTTTATCTAGAATTTTTATTAGAATCTGAATTCAACCACCAACTATCTGGTGATTTCTACCCCATCAAACCATTTGTCTCATGGTAAGTCATTAATAACATATTTTATCTTTACCTAGACTTAAATGTGATATTGTTTTAGACTAAGGACATAAAATCATAGTTATTATAATTTTATACCATTGAAACAAATAATATACTCAAGGGAACTACAAAATATATTTCTCATTATTTTAATGGTATTAGCTATTCCCAATGGAAAAATAAAATCAGAAAAATATAATATCAATTATTAATATATTTTCCATAATTGATGTGATGTATAATTTTACTAAATATTATAGATATGAACCAAGTGATTCTTGAAATGTTTTCTATTAATTATTAATTCCAATGCAATAAATTAATTTACTTTCCACTTAGTAGAATATATATTCAACATTATATCATTATATGCTCTATGTTTTAAAATATGTAATAACTTATATGTGTATCATTATTTCAAATACAATGTCAATGATGTTAATTTAATACATAATCAAATTAATATGAAAATATTTTAATAATATATGGTGATCCTAATTTTCTAATGAAACTCAAGTTGAATGAAATTAAAAAAATTATGAAAGTGTTGGAAATATACCTTGATGACAAGTCTAAAGTATTGAGAATTCAATGATACATATCTAATAGATTGTTGGGAACTACAATATCCATTCATGAATCATTATATATGAGAGAATTAGATATTAAAGAGTTCATAATAATTCATTTAATGTAAAATAAGAGATCAATGTGAATGATAAAGATGTTGAGACTATAAAATAACCCAAAAAGCATCTCATTCTATATAAAAAGATATAAACAAAAAATAGAGTTCCAGTACATGTGACGGTCATTAAAAAATTGATAATTAAATAGAACATATATAAATACGATTGATTACATGGAATGTTAAATGGATATTCTTAAAAATTTGATTTTAATTTGAGATATTAAAGAATATGGATAATAAATAAAGATTAATACATTGGATAAGTTACATAATAAATCTTAAAAACAAAAGGAACCATCAATGTTGAATACAATATAATTAATTAAAACAAAATATATGAATTTTCAGTCAATAAGTAAAAAAAATAAAGTAATATCACAATGATTTATTCTAAGTAAGTATCTATATACTCATAAACATGATATGAAGATAAAACTGAAAAAAAATTTACAAATCATAGGCATTACATTTGAGGTATCATGCTCAATGTATTTTAATTATAAAAATGATCTTCACGGTGAAGAGAATATATAAATTTATTATTAATTTTTTAAATATGATATGATGAAAGATAATTTCCATGTTTTGGAAGGTAACTATATGTTTTTTACGAAAAAAGATTATATTTATTCTAATATTCAATATCATATCACTATTTAAAAGTCCAACAACATAATTATTTTTCATTTTATTAATGAAATATAATTATTCAATTAGAAATTATGGAATCATATTAAACGATTTATTATAATAATATAATTAATTTATAATATTCTAGAAAGTCATGTTTTAAAAAAACCAAGGGATGGTTTTTTTAAATAATTGAATGTAAAAAAACGTAATAAAATTATTAGTAATTTGTGATATATAACCAAAAAGATATAAAATAATACAGATGTGACATAAATTTTCTTATAAATCCTTTATGCGTCAAGAATTGATTATTTATAAAATTATTTTTAATATATTATCAGTTAGACAAGTAAAAATCAGAGATATATATAGATTTGTAAGTTATTAATGATTATCCTTACCAAATAAATTCATCTATGTACTAAAATATTTTTACATTTTATTAACTATTAAAAATATGGTTGAAAGTACCATATAAGATTCAACGGTATCTAAAAAATGGACTCCCATTAAATATGATAATGAATATTTCATACTTTGAAAATATAACCATAGTTGATGGTGAACATGTCAACATTGGTGAAAATGAAAAAGGTAAAATTTATAGACTTATTAAATATTTTAATTTTAAAATCTATTTAATTTAATTTTTAAGGAATATTTTAAAATTTTTTAAACATATTTCAATTTCATGATTATGATTTCTATTTCAATATTTAAAATTATTATGATTTATGATTCCATGTTTAAATATGTTTTTACTTCTCTAGGGAAGGATAATTTTTATTTTATTAATATAATTTCCTTATTTTCTAAAAATATATGTTATTTATATTTTTTTCATCATTGATATTGGTCATGGTATAGAAAATTACACTACTAAAAAATATACTCACTTTAGAATATAGTCTCATATGGTTCAATCATAGATAAAACTAAACTAGATTTAATGTAATGGAAAATTGTCAAATCATAGTCTATTGAGGAGGAAACATAAAATTTACTACAAATAAGAATGTTTTTTCAATATCTCAACTAATATAACTTGCTCACATAGACTTATTTTGACTATATAGAATTTCATCTTTTTCTTTTATACATTAATATAATGTAACAAATCATCAGTATTAATGGATTAAATTGGTGTAATTCATTTATTAAAAAGTATTAATTTTCAATCCATATAGAACTATAGTGGACCTACAATAAAGAGTGTGGAAATGAATCATTTTCCAGAGTATTAAAAATCATGATTTTGAATCCCTCTAATCTCAAAATAGCTCTAATGACAACTTAAATACTCATTTTAAACCATAATGAAATTTTTAGAATTAAGAATTTGAAAACATCAAGATATATCTCAAACCATGATAATTGAATATGATAAACTATTCTATTTTGGGATAAATCTATAAATAGAACACATTCTGTATCTAATTGAGTTTTAATAAGACCCATTTTAAAAAAATCATTAAAATAATTTTTGATATTGATAAAACCTATGTAAAATAAAATAACATTATATAGTGTATGTCTTTATATTCTAAATACAATTAATAGTTTACATATGGTTTCAATCATGAGAGATGTGGAAATTTGAAATTTTTATTCTTCATGAAGTAAAGCATATTGATTTTTTAATAAAAGAAAATATATTGTTATAATATTTTTTAGGCCACATTTGATAAGGGAGATCCACATGAGCATAATTTTTTTTATAAATATTAATTTATGATATTTAAAATACAAATATCAATAACACCACCTTCACCAATATCTATTCATTGGATTTATTATAAATTTCACCCTCGTAGACCATTTAGTGAAATAAGACCTAGTGAAAAAAGAGATGCATGTACGCTAATTTGAACAACTAGAACCACAAATAGTATCCCTCATATAAAATAGATTTTATCATGGAAATGGTACCCACAAACAATATTTTTTTGAAACCAATTTGAACATCAAACCTTTTTGTCACAATTTGAAACCATGAACGTTAATTATAAAATCACTAATAAAATTTTGGAAATTGATAGTCTATGAGATATAAATGAGTTTGAATATAATATAGTCTGGGAACTTGTAAATATAACCTATGTTTATTTAACCATTAGAACTAATAGGTTATATAGTAATATGGAAGGTGAATCAATAAATATTATTAGAAAAAATTAATGATTGTGGGAACAATTCTATAGTCAAGACTAAGGTATTGACTACTAGGAAGCCAATTTTCATGTAGAAACACGTGATGTGATTATAATATTGATAGATTATACAGAACATATAATTCCCAGATTATATAAAATTTATTTTATGATTACATTACATACTAGTAATATTATTGAGTATTTTTTTAAAATCCTAATGGTTTTCCAAATATTAATTTTCTAGATAATGTTATTTAAATATAGAGTGAACTGTTTGGTTTGATATTTTCTTTAAGAGCCTTTTTTGACAATATCAACACGTTTCATATCTACTATTTTTTTATTAAATGTTTCTAATACTCTATTTAATTTATTAAAATAACATAAAAATGTGTTTTTTTCAAAAAAATACTTGTAGTTAATATTTGTTTTCATTTATTTGTGAAACACATTTGGTAATGAGTTTTCAAAAAAATGAATCATTGTTCAGAAAACAATTTTATGGGTTAACTAAAATTAAATATTTCATTTAAAAATATTTAAAAATAAAACTATAATTATAATATACCAAATAAACTACACTAAAAACCATTTTTAATAATTTACCGCCGTGATATCAAAAGGAAGTAATACTTTAAAGAGTACCACCTAAAAACATTATCGGGATAAAACTAAGAAATTAATTGACTAAACCATTTAAATTATTATGATTGGTAGTTTAATTTTTTTAATATATAGTATTCATTATGTTTATTGTTTATTTATTTATTTTAATTACCTGAAAACACCACGGGAGTCCCATTTGAATATCATATAAAAGGTTTTCAAGTAGCTCATAAGTAACAAAAAAATAGAATTAGTCTAGTATATTTGTAATTATATTGATTTAGTTTTCTATTTGGATGTATATTTTTGTTTATATAATATATATAGACAATGAACCTCTAAAACATTGTGCTTTTTGGGAATGATTGTAGTATTATTGTGTAGTAAGATGTAAAATTCGGTTTTATTATACTCTATTGACAATGAGTAAATATTTTTAAGCAGTTTATGTGAATAGATTGTTTAGATGATACACAAACTTCTATTATATTAATATAATCTAGATATGTTCACATATACCAAAGAAATAATATTTCTAATGAAATCTATAAAAATATTTTTTTCTCACATTATAAAAAGGAACAATGATATAAAACATCAATTTATGAGATTCCATTATTCTAAGGGTGATATAGCTCTTGAATTGATTTACACTAAACATTAAATTGTGGATACTCTAACAAAAAATTATAAAAATTGATATATAAAACTATATCATAGATTGGATTATTATGCTTAATACTATTTTTTCATTTATTCCATCAATTCATTTTAGTCTGATAAAAATGGATTATAGTTTATACGCTATTTTTGTATTCTATCATTATGCAATATTGTGCATATGATAAGTTTTATAATACATTCCTACTTCCACATGTTCTTTTTATTTCATTGAGTTCTATAGTAGGTACTAATATATTTCTATACCATTTTATAATACCATTCATAATGTACTATCGAGCAATATCACTAGGATACTACCATCATATGACAGCATTGTCCTCTACTACAACTATAGGCATAGTTCTATGTCTAATATTATATCATTACTACCTTGTGATACCTACCTCCAAAAACTGATTTCAAATAAAATACATTTACATTTAAAATTACATTGATTAATTAAATGTTAAAAATTTATATTTTATTATCCATTTCATTATCTCTCAATAATAGAATAAAAAACTATTCCACCATTATTTCGTAACACCAGACCATTGACCTTCATCCTTTAATATCTATAATTTTGTTATAATATTGATGATAAAGTGTATTACTATTTACTAGGATGAGCCGCAACATAAAAACATTGATAAGAGAGTAAATTACACATATTGAGCCATTAAATTATCTCATTTCATCATGAGTATCATTTACATATAACGAAATTGATTATAAATTGTATTATTCATATAAGATGCTAGTTTATAATTCTAACCACGAAAATGATTGTGAAATATTTTTATAATTGAATATAAAACCATTATATCAAATTATAGTTTGTGACTTTTATCCTAGAAATAAAGATTTTTTTGGGGAAATGATGGATTTTATTATCAAGGTCTAACTATTGATTCTAATATAAGAAGAAAAATTGATGTAAACATGATGGGTAATTTTTCCACTCTTCTTATTTATAAAAAACATGATATGTAATAGGAATATAAATTTGTGTATTGTGAATTATAAAAATAATTTTTTTATATGTTATTTAAAGTATAAAAGAGATAAGTCGTTATAGATATATCATGATGTTTATAATAGAACTATGTATGTCTTAATTTTGGTCAAATTCATTGATATATCAAAATATTATTTCTTCAATGTTAGAACCATGTGGGATTTTCGACGATGGAGATGAAAAACTAATTTAGTGTTGAGATTTTTAGATTTCATGATACATTTGAAATAATTAAATTATAATGAAATATATGGTTGAATAAGTGGGAAGTAGATAGTTAATTACATTAAAAAATATTATAAAATTTATGAATTCAGACAGTACTAGTGATTTTTGTTGATCATATTATTTAACTTTATGATGTGATTGAATAAACTTCTATTGTATATATGATTGGGATTGGATATTAATAAATGGATGAATATGTGACTAAATAACTAAAATATATGCAGTTTTCATTGATATATGATGTGATATTGATACTTTAATATTCCAAAATATTTTTTCATGAAGCATCCTTATTCTCTTATTATAAAATTTATGGAATTTAAAATTTATGATAATTGATGAAGTTTTTTATAGTCATATTTCCATTGATACTCACCTTATCAATTTTATTTAGAAATTCCTAAGGATTTAATTAATATATTTCATTACTATTCATATAATACATATCATGAAGAAGATGATGAAGAGAATAAACCTTTTTTGAATATTTTATGATTCTTGAATGAATATTTATAGAGATGTTTATAATAAATTACAATTTATTATAGTGGATAAATCTATTTAGATTTAGGTGAGATGTAATGAAGGAAATTGGGAAGGGGTTGATATCCCCACAATTAGTTGTTCTATGCCTAAAATTTTTAGCTATTGATTTTGATAAAGGTCTTTATGATGAGTAATTCCCAATCTTTGATGGTCTAGAATTTATTTTAAATGTTAAAATGGATCATAAGTGATAATTAGTGGATATTATACACAAAATTAATATTCTTAACACAATTCAATAGTAGATACTACTAGAGTTAAGGAAGTTATGATTCAAGTATCTGTTCATGTTATAGTTTATTATTTTGAGGTGGATGGTTAGAGGACTTCTTATACCCATCAAGAAATGTCACATGGATTGGAGAGATCGTATCCTCTTACTCCTCATTCTTTTACTATTCCATTATCATTAGAATATTTAGATGAAGTCAATGTAAAATAAAATTCACTTTATTTAATTTCCCATACACATTATCTCCATGGTTTGTGCTCTTAAAGAGGATGATATCGATTTGGTTATTAAATTATTAGTGGAAAAAATACAACCAAAATATTTTCTACGACATTGTGATGTTAAAGAGGATAATAGAAATATAATTTTTCCCAATAGACCATTCCACATTTATTATTAGGAAATGAGGATGATGATGAATAAATGAAATTTATCATTCCTATGAAATTTTTTATTGCTATATATTGTTGTTGCTTCTTCATTTATAGAACATCTTCCTCTTGTTCCCACCTAAGTTTATTTTATTTTTTTAGTTTATTGATTGATAGTAGTTATATATTTCATAGTGTGATAACTCACATTTTAATCTGGTTGATATTTGGAGGATCAAATCACATTGTGATACTATATTTAAACATGTTAGATGATATATTAATGTCAATGAAAGTGATTGGTCTACAATATCCAAAAATATAATTTAATATACTTCATGATTTCTCCTATAAATGAGATAAATTATTATTTAACCTTTTTTATGGGAATATGTAGTTTTTAACCTATATTTGAGACATCATAGTGGAATTGACTCTAAAAAATAGATACCCCTTCCTAAATTTATTTGTGGAATAGAAAACATATTTCACTCAAATGGTGGAGCATGGAGGGAGAATATTTACACAATTTTTCAGAATGAGGGATCCATTTTTCTATACATCAAGTACAACAATGATTATTCATCCTATTATTCCATATGATTCTATAGTATATACCATTATTATCCTCCACATCAGACTATTTTCATTATTTTCATCCATTATAGTCTTACTTCGATAGAGGAATTGTGCTATTTTAGTCACATTTCCTATAAATTAATATTTAATCCTCATACACCTCCCTTTTCTCTTACTCATTCTCCTACAGATAGAATCTGTAAATACAACATATATCCTACCACTACTATATATTTGTAATCTCGAGACTCATAATGAGATATGATAATACTTTTTTATATGAGGGATTTTTTTTAATTTAAATAAATGGAAAATTCTGTAATCTTTCACCCTTAATAATTTTTATACACATTTTTAATTATTTTATATATTTTGATTATACCTAAAGGGAGAGAATATGTAATATGCATGTTTTTGTGAAAAAATTGGAACATAATTCAATTTAACTTCCATGATTTCATTATTCATTGAAAATTAATTGAAATATAATATTTTTAATTTCCTTTCAAAAAATATGTTATCATAAAAATGGAGAAATATTGTTGGATCAATCGAGAAACACCTCATATTTATTATTATAACTAATGTTAATTTTATTATTTACTGTTTATGTATTGAATGAAAAAATTCCACTATTTTATAATTTACAATATACTTTTTAATGTACATTGTGATAATAGAAATATTATTGAGCTACCACTTGATGTAACAAACTATCCATAGTTGGTGATTTATATCGCTAGTACAACTCTCTATTTCCATAGTAAATATACTACCCTCAATTGAACAATAATATATGGGTCTCCTTCCAATTAAATACATCTAAATTAAAAAAAAATTTAATTTATGATTCTTCTATAGTATAGAATTTAAATTTATATTGAATACATATAAACGGATTATTCTATAAATGCATTATCAATATCGTTAATGGAAAAGATAGTTATTACTTCTTAACTACCAGGTAGGTGGAATTATTTAATATTATTATTAAATGGATAATTGGTGTATAAGAAATCTATTTGTCGAAAGAACCAATAGAGAACATGTTAATGTTGGATAATTAATGGATTTGTTATAGGATAAGATTAATGTTGAGATGTCTCTTCTTAAAAATGTATTTTTTATGTTTTATATGAATTGTTATTTTTCATGAAAACTAGAAACCTTGTAATGAATTGTCAATGTGACATTGAGGATATATTTGATGAAAATATAGAAAAATAAGAAAATCATTGGCTATCTCAGGATAGATCACATAAAGAATAATAATAAAAGAAAATTTATATTATTTATATATTATTTTATATTTTAATTATATTTTATTGGTTTTTACTATACATATTTTAATACTTGAGAACAATTTCTGACACATTATTATAGAGTAATAAAATACTCTCTTTTAATATATTTTATTTCATGTATCCCATGTATAACACAAGAATATGTATGGGGTAGTATGAACCACCTATCTGTATTTTTAATTATAAAAATAGATCTAGGTCATAGATAATGTCTATAAGTATTTCATTAATATAAATGGACGCACGTGTTTTCCATGATATAGGATTATGTATACACTTTATGATGAAACTCTTGTATTTATTTTCATATTTTGTTAATTTTTATTTATAATTGTTTATTTAAAAATTGCTTACTATTAAAAATATATTAAGAATAGAATAATTTTATTGTATTATTTAATCATTGAATTTTATATTCTGTTTAATGTGATTAATACTGATTCCAAATTTATATAACATTAAAATAATTTATATATTTTTTGATCAATCATTAGAAAAATATTTAGAAAAAACTAAACTATATATTAATACTATTCTAGTTAACTAGGTAAATTTAAAAAATTATGTGATCTAGTTTTAAATTTATTTTAAACAGGTCATTTATTAAAAGCTCAATTCACATGCCTGCATGAGTTTTCCACTCCAACAATTAGTTTCCTTCATCCTAAGAAGACATTTTAGGGTGTTTTGATGTTAATTTGAGGGATGAGTTTCTAAAATAGTGGCCTGCTAATAGTGGAGTATATTCTATTATATTTCCCAAAAGAGAACACCTAAATATATGATGGAAATTTTGATCAAACGTTACCATTATACAACCATATATCACTATTAAAATATATTTATTCATTCTATGTGTTTAAATAGTATTTTCAAACTCAATTTCATCAAAATTATAGTAATAACATGCCCCTAATGTGACCATAATTTTTGTATCTATGAAGGGATAACCATGGAATGATATTTCATAGGGAGTACTAAATAATCAAGTGTAATGTTGTGGTCGGGACAATAGTGGATGAAATGATCCTATTTATGTGAATCTTAAACAAACTGTATTGGTTTTCCTGACATACTCTTCTGCCATTTGATAATGGGTAAATTTTAAATCCTACATGGTAGAGAGATATCAGATATTGTTCTAAATATTGTTGGGTGGAAAATAATAATTACCAATCCTCAAAAATTAATATTTATTTAATATCCTCAATGCATCCTTATTTTTAATAAATATTAATAAATTAGTGAATAAGTAATTACAAAAAAATCCCACACTGTAGAATTTATTACATTGAATTTGAGGTACTACATTAGGTATTTTGGGGGAGCACATATAATAGAGGATGTAGTGGTGGAAGAACTATAATATTTATATGGCATTTATTCCTAGATTTTAATGGTCATAATTTTCATAGTATTAATAATTTACCAAAAATTCAAATATTTACCATCAATATACATACAACATGTCTATTTTAATCTACCTTCATTTTGATTTACATATCATAGACAAACCAATGAAAAAGTTAACATACATTCACAAATAAATTTGAATGTCTTGTAACTACATTAGTCAATTGTGGAAGATTTAATGGTAGTATTAAATGTTTTTGACAGTTTCAAATAACACAATTTTCCTGAAAAAATGAAATGAAGTATAATTTCAGATGATGGGATGTAAAATCACTTGAAAGGATATCATTTATTAATGGAATGAGTGGAGTTTATGAATTATTGTGGAAATAAAAATTAAATTATCATAAACTCATTTGAAGATTCATATTATAGTTATCAAATAAAATAGGTTAGGGATTATCTTATATTTAATGTAAAATAGTAATAAAATAGTTTCTAATCTGAATATTATTTTATTTTAATATTTCATAAAAAATGAATTATACTCATATGTTCATCATTTATTAATGGAAAATAAAAATACCCATTTGTTAAATACTCTCTGAAACTTTTCTATTTTCCCTTTATGTACACGGATCCTTATATAATGGATCCTTAATAATATTTTAAGATAGTTAGTTGAAGTATTATAAGGATTAATATAATATATGGAAGTACTATTTCCACACAAGTAAATCCACAATCCTTACTAGGTTACTACAAACCAATTGTTTATTCATCGAGAAAATATATGCCTAATTATTATATCATAAATAAAAAACATGTATACTAAACAATATAATGGATTATAATACTTTGTATCATTAATAATTGATGTTTTTATTTTTTTTTCATGTTCGTTAAACCTCATTAATTTCCAAATAAAATGTTGATATTCACATTTCTTTCTTTTACATAGATAATCTCTCTTATGACCCATCAACTATAACCCTAATGACAGAATTATTTAATTATTTTTTATTTGGATTGAACCATTGAGTTTAAACTTTTTCAACCATATTAAAATTAAAAAAACCCAGGTACAATTATGTAGTATTTTATTATATAATTATACGTAATTAAAAAATTAACATAGGCTAGATAATGAAGTCATGTGATATTTATTTATGAAGAACTTCAATCAAATAAACCCTTGAAAAATATACATTAATTTTAATTGAATATAAAAAGATAATAATTGTCACCCTTACATCATGAATTTTATAGTGAAAATAAACCAATTAAATGAAACATTACCTTGAGGAAAAATTTCATAAAATTGAAATTATTGAAATTATGGGTATTAGCCATGAATGAATGTTATAATGTAGTTTGATTCAATACTAAATGGTAATACCATGTAGTTTAAAATATTACACGAAACAAAATAAACAATTTATTTATGAAAAATATGAAAAATATTAAGAATAGTGAAATTGTTACTTCTATGGAATCGAATACGGTATACATGGCATCTGTTCATGATGAAATGGAATTTATTATATTAGTGGATAAATAGGTTGAATTATAGAGTGGATCTTAAATTAAATTATCCTTATATTCATTGAATCTATATAAGAAGGTATTATTTCATTCAAGATAGTATATTGAGATGGAAGGAAGTAAGTTATTATAATTGAGGAGTGTATGGTAATGGTAATGAAGTAATGATGTCAGGCAGAATTATATCATATTATGAAAAAATAATTTCCTTTAAACAAAATTATTATATATATAATTCTCCTACATGGTATATTAGAAGTATTCATGTCAATCCCATGGGGTTTTTTTGAATATTGATAACATAATACTATTATAAATTATTTAATGGAATGATTTATTTTGGTTTATGTTAAACATTAGTTTGTGAATGACATAGTTTGGTATATTTTTATACTATGAAAATTATAATCCAAAAGACGATCCCTATTATTTTATAGTTTAATTATTGTGGTTTTAATTTATAATAGGAGTAATGGATCTTATATTCACACAAAAAAAGAAAATAGTCTTAATATTATATTTTATCATTGGGATGTTAATATTTTACAACCACCTAGATCATGTACATTATGGCTACAGGAATTCAAAATGTACTCAACGGATTGATAATTACCATTTAAAACAACTGGGAATCCTAGAACCATTGTTGTGTTAATAATCACATCCAAAATCTTGGTATAATTAATTATAGTTTTTTAGAGATACTTAAATTCATTGTTATTATGGATCACAAATCATTAAAAGCATATTAAATCATGATTATTCACATAACCTTTCAATATATTCAATCCAAAGATCGAGAGTTCTAATGTATTTTGAATATTAGATATTGTTGGTCATTACAGGACACTAAAATGAGGGTGAATTGAGTTCCTTTAAATAATTCAGTTAAAAATATTACTTAAAAGATTCACTGAATTAAATTTAAAACAGGTCATTCAATCTTGGAAATAAAATTATAATATTTTGGCTGGTCAAATAGCTTTTCAAATGATTGATTAACTATTAATAAATTTAATATGGGTTATTGATACAATATTCAAATCTAATCTAATAATGAAAAATATATATAACTACTTTCTATGACTAACTATAAAGGTAAAATATTGTTTTTTGAAACATAAATTAAAACATTGAAAGACTAAATAGATTCTCGTAGTGGATAAAACAGGTGGTTCAACATCAAAATGTGACCTAATCCACGTCACATGGTGATCTCCTATAACCAAGAGGTTTATATTAATAAACATGATTCACACCCTCGATTGGGGTTAACAACAGTACCTAGGACTGTCCAGGTAATAAGACCCCTTCCACTATTCATCATGGGAAAACAAACAACCAGTTAAAATCATATATCTTCCACTTTTATATGTGGGTAAATAACAAATTTGTAGAAATATATTCAGGTTAGTTTATCTAATATCATCTAGTTTAATTCACTACACACAGTGAGTATTAATACATATACCAACACTACATAATAAGTAATAATCATAGTACACAACATAGAAAAGAAGATAAAAGGAAGTTAGAAATTCCATTTGGGTTGTTCAATGAAGCTCTGGGCTTGTTGGATGTAGAAGATTTTTCGGTCCTCAAATGAAGATATAGTTTCATGAGTCTCATGTTCTGATTTCAAGATGGATGATATGTTCATTGTATCTCTTGTTCATATTGAGGTCTCTAATTGGAGAATTCTTGAGGTTATGATCTATAATACTTCATCCTTCATAAATTGAGTGTTATTCCGACATTCGTCAGTGTTTGAATGATCTTCTATGTTTCATGTAAATAAATTTAAAAACCCCCTTGTTCTATACATCTAGGTCACATAGTTTTGTTTTTATTTTTGGGTGAATCTTTTGGATTACATAGAATGCCTTATTTCTACACCTCATACCACATACTGTCAGGTGACATGTCTACAATGAAACATTAATTACGTTAGTTTCATTAAATGTTTCAAATATGGCCATTATAAAAAACATTTACATTAAATTAAAAAATATAGAAGAGTGATTAAGAAATGTTGTTACAGTTTTTTCTTGAAATTGTTTGACTGGGAACGATGTCTTCTCATTTTCCTTTGAATGGTGAGACAGCCATGGTGGCATAATTGTGTTGAGATCTATAACTAGTAGCACAAATGAGGTGTCAGTATCGCAGAGTATTAGTCAAAAATGTCTAGTCTTTTGTCAAAATGTTTAACTATGTCTTAGAGATGGTAGAATGGAATTTTTGTCACAAACTTTTTGAAATCTGATACTAGTTATTGTGTCAAGGTTATGGTGTCTGGGTTATGGTGTCCGGGTTGCAGTGTCAAGATTATGGTTACTTGGTAACAGTGTTAAGGTTATGGTGATAGGGTTATAATTTCATAGACGTAGCCAATAATATGTAAATAGTATTAAAAGATAATATTCATAGAATGGATTGGACATAAGAATTATTGAATCCTACAATCTATTCGGAAAAACTATTTGAAAAGGATTTGTGATCATTAAACCATGATTAAAATATGATTAAAACATGATTAAAACATGATTAAAACATGAGGAGTCTTACAATATCCACCTTTTTATGATAAATAATCATGCGATTTAAAAAATATTTCTTTTACATTCCCAATTAGGATAATAAAAAAAACAAGAAAAAAAACACGATAACGGTTAAATGAGTCTAAGGAGGAAAAATAAACAACATTAGTTTTCATTTTAATGGATAGAAATATAAGGTGAATTACAGGAATAAGGAAAAAAGACAAAACCGACCTATAAAAAACATCATTCACTTATCTTTAGGGTTAACAATATTCTCTTTTCCCTTAGCAGAAACATCAGGAAGAGCCACATGATTAGTAGGAGAAGTGGTATAAGGGGTTCAACCAATTGTGAGAGAAGGAAGAGGTACTCCATCAAAAAACGAAGGTGTCATTGTTATTTTGTATGAAGACCGAGGCATGAATTTATCATGAATGATAGGTTTTATCTAGCTCAGAGCCTAAGATATAGATATGGATGCAGAATAAATGGTAGTGTAGGAGGAATGGGTCATGCAGGACCGCAAAGGGGTAGCTGCAAGAACCACTATTGCAGTGCTTTTCATATTGAAATAAGGCTTCCACAAATTGATAAAATTATTGATGAATTTAAAAAAATATTTCATATCCTTTTCAAAATAAACATTGTTCTCAATAAATTTTTTTCTAATTTAGGTGTGAAAACATTCATTTTCATCACTTGGTCCTTAAAAGAATAAGTCACATGGGGCATTTGGATTTTTTTCACAAGGTACATGAAATGACAAGTCATTTGGTGGTTTTTATATATAATCTTGAAGTATAAATAAATAATTTTAGTAATTTCATTATAATAATTAGAGGATTTTTTTGAATACAGTCAAACCATGTCATGGACATTCTCGATGTTCAATACAATCTAGGATAACCACTTCTGAACAAACTATCCTGTTAAAGACTAAAGCTCTTCTTGAATCACCATTCTATGTACTCCACTGTCTGGTAGCGGAGATGGTTGGCCAGGTGTAATAGAAGAATAAGGTGCTTATATGACATTACAGTGTGTAGGAAGGCTCTTGAGAGGATTCTCAAAATATTTCATAAAAACACCAGGAAACTCATTGATTGATGTTACCGAAACATGAACTTTATCTTCCAAATTTTCATTTTTTTCAATTACCATGTGAAAAATAGAGAAAAAATTAAGATGGATTATAGTGACAAAATTTTTATTCATATGGTCTGTATCATCTATGATGTAGCGAGAAATAGGCTGTCCAGCAGTCTGAAACTCCTTCCTTGCTTCCTCAACTAGAGATTTAAATGATATTACATTTGAACTTAATTAATTATTTTCGATCCTCACTTATTGAACTTTATGTGACATCCTCAGTTAGATTTTATCAGATATGTATTTCATTGATCTTGATAGAATCATTTTCTCTTATACTAGATACAGCAGTAGTTTGAGATTTCAAAAGTTTTTCAAAACTATCCATAATACTTTCACCAAAACATTTAAATCCTCATGGTTCACAAATCTTGAATATTATTGTGAAACCTCATGTGTAGATACATAAACCACCTCTTGTTCGATAGTTGGTATGTATTATACTACAGAAAAAGGTTTCAATTGAATGGATGTTTTGAGATCAAATTATCTCACTAAAGCCAACTAAGTGTAAGGAAAATCGAAATAATGGGGGAATTTATACACTTTTCCAACTGAGATTCTCTCAACAAAGCCATTCATTTGGGTAATTTACAAAATTCGATTCTTCGTCCCATAAATTGGTGTATCTCTGTTGGAACTAAATGAAATATTTTCTTGGCCTAATTTTATTTCATCTATTTTAGTACGTTTAGGATCATCTTTATCTAGATAAAAATCTTGCTCTGTACTTTCCACAATAGAAAGAATAACATCAGTTTTAGATTTTGTTCTTACTATTCCATAGCACTAGGGCCTTCCACAATAACAATTTCTTCATCAACAACTGATTCTTATTTATGTTCCTCAAGAACAAATTTTTCATCTACACCAGCAAAATGACATTTTTCAGCAACAATTTCTATGGACAGAATGTTTTCAGCAGCTTGTGGGTTAGGTAAGTTACATAATTCCACCTCAATGATAGTTATATCTTCTAGTGTAACTTCTACAACTCTTAATTATTCATTGAAGAATCCAAAAACCTCACCAGGTTCTAGACTAGGGTCTGACTTTCCTTAGCTCTTGAAGGATTCTAAATTGGATTGAACATCCCATATATTCTTTCGATGTCTTCAACCCAAGATTCCTTCCTAGGATTCTAGATAATTTTCATCCTTCTATGTGAATTCATAGATATACAGAAGGCATAATACTCAATAGCCTCTTCATTTCATCCAAATAATACTTTTCTCGAAAATATTGAAGAAATAAATCTTGAATAAAATAGGGAGGTTGATTTTGAAGTAGTATTCATCATAGTACTGATGTTTAGAAGGAAATACACACCCAGGTTGATCTTGTGGTCATTTTTAAGAAGTTTTACCCACAATACTTCTTGATTATTTAGGGTTGTGAAATCTATTTTCCTTGGGTAAAAAAGGATCTGAATGAATTTGAATAGTGGCCTTGTCTCTCAATCTTGCACTACTGTAATCAGTCTTCTTCTATTATTATTCCCTCTTAGGCCTCCTAACATAAAATTTAGGTTATAAACATTCTTAGGAGTATTAAATACTGAATGGAGATCCTAAAAAATTCCACCATTAATTATTTCAATAAAGAAACCCACAACATAGATGAAAAGGTACACATCTATCCATCTATCCCAGTTCTAATAATAAAATCAGCTGTCTAATCAAAGGAGAACTGAAGATGCTGATAAAACTGGGAAATAAGCTTCCGATAAATTGGTCGTTTCTCTTTATTGAACCATTTTAACTATCCTTGTTCATCCAAAAGATTCAATATTAGTGACATACTTATCATTATCCACTTCAAAAATATTTCATTCCATTCTACTATAATTCGACCAATATGTCCTATGTTCAATGGTCTATCAAAATTTATTTGTAGAGTCCTTTACATTTTTTATTAGAACTTCTAATTTCAGGGTTTGATGATGTATGTCACTTAATTATGGGCATCCAACATAAGTTTGATAAGGATAATGAGTCACATGACAGATGAATGTTTGAGTGAGAAGGGTTTCAGGTTAGAAGTTGAGTGAAGAGAGAAGGGAAAAACTTCGAATATTTTTGTAATTTAGGACATCCAAACATCGACAAAACAAAATTACGGTATACAAATAATAAAATAATCGATATACTAATATGCGAACTAAATTATATTAATATAATTTATGTCATTATGTTGAGACTGGAACATGACATGATGGTTTCATCATTACGGTGTGACTCCAAATAGCGTGACCATATCATTGAGAGAACTTGCATAAAATGGTAATTGTGTGAACGTAATCATGATGTTGTAGTTTCCAGAGAGTATCTTCTGAATATTAGTATCATTAAACCATAATCATATAAAACAATAAGTGTGATACATTAAATTTTGAGACCTGAAGCATTCTACTTAACACTTATCATCTCTAATTCATGTATGATGTAATTTATCCTCTCATAATTTAAAGGTTATCTAAATATATCATCATGATGATGTTCAGTGCCCATGAATTCTAAAGTGATATCATCTTTTTGATGATGATATCTAAAATAATATTGGATTAAATCAATATGCATTGTCTATGTGTGTGAAGCAAGATTATTTGAAATGTTAACAGAACATTTATAGTCACAATTTATAGGTACATGATTGATTTGATATCCATTTTCTAGTAATGTGTGCAACATCCACAAAACATTTGCACAAAAACTACCAACAACGTTGTATTCTGCCTCGATATTAGACAATACAACAAAATTTTGTTTCATACTACACCATGACACCAGAGAAATTCCTATTATGTGACATGTTCCTAAGGCCCTTTCTTTTTTCTAACCTAAATCCACCAAAATTAGAATATGAATAGAAATCTTTGTCATATTATTGTCTTCTTGGATAGAAAAATCCTAAATATCATGTATGTCTGAGGTATTTGAAAATTAATTTATCAATATCTAAATGAGGCTATTTGAGGGATTCTTGAATACATGTACACATGAAAGAACTACACATAATATCCGATCTTCTACCATTTATGTAGAGTAGACTTCCAATCATTCCTCTATATGTGGTTTGATCAACTAATTTACAATTTTCATAATGGTCTAACTTATAATTAAAACTCATTGGATTATCACAACTTTTATTATTGTCCAATCCAAAATGTTTTAAAATATCATTTGTATATATACATTGATTTAAAATAACATATTGCATATTTTGAATGATTTGAAATGCAATAAATAATTTTATCTCTACCATTAAATTCATTTCGATTTCATTTGGTATCATCATTGAAAACACAATGAATAATGAATTCCATGAAGATCAAAAAATAATATCATCAAAATATATTTTAAAAAATAAAAAAATCATTATAAATTTTTATAATAAAAAGAGTAGAATCAATAATACCATTAGTAAAACTATTGGAAAAAATAAAACTACATAATCTATCATACCAGGCTCTAAGAGGATTTTTTGAAGATGATAATGATTTTTTTTTAATTTAAGGACATGATTTAGAGCGTGTGGGTTTGTAAAACCATGGGGTTGTTCATAAAAAACATCATGAACTATATATCCATTTAGGAATTAACTCTTTGCATCCATTTTATATATTTTTAGATTTAGAGGTGCAGTAGTAGAATGTAAGATTCTAATGGAATCATGTCGGGCTTCCAGTGAAATGGTTTCTTTATCGTCATTTACTTATTCCTGATTACGAACTTGTACAACCAATATAGCTTTGTCTCTAACTATATTATATGTATCCTATACATTGTTCCTGAAAACCCATTTAATTATTATGGTTAACATATCATTTAGTCCATCCCCAATTTCCCAATCATTATTCATTTAAAAATGATTTTTCTCCTCCTGCATGGTCATCACCCAAAATTCATCATTGATAGCATCATTGAGGATTTTAGGATCATGATCTGACAAGAAAGCATGATTTTCAACCTAATTTCTAGGAGAATCTCTAGTTTCAGACCCTGTATCTAAATCTCCAACAATAACATCTAAATGAATATTTTATGGGTTGTAGTTTTTATTGAAATAAAGGGGGTATTAATTTTATGTTCATATATAGGTTTTGGTTCATCATGTATATATACTGATGAATTTCAAGAAATTTTTTATTTAATAGATTACTTGAAAAGTTGAATTGATTATTTTTCATTTATGTCCAAATTTAACACATTATCCCCAAGATTATCAATGGAGGTCTTATGTTCATGTGGATTTGTTACAACAAATATTACATGCACAAATTCTTCCAAAAACATAGTTCCATTATTAAAGACTCTATAATATTTACTAGAAGTTGAGTTATTTAGGAATACTCTTTCATTAATCATGGATCGAAATTTTCCATAATTTTTCATTGTATTAATGATATAGACATTGGAACAAAAAACATTGATGTAAATAACATTGGGTTTTTCATTATTCCACAACTCATAGGGATTTTTTTAAGAATAGCTCTGTTTAACACTCTGTTGATTATGTAGATAGATGTATTCATAACCTTAGGCTAGAAATAAACATGAAGATCATATTTCTTAAGCATTTTTCTTTCTATCTCTTGAAAGGTTCTATTTTTTCTATCCACAACTCCATTTTTTTGAGGTGTGTAAGGTGTAGAGAAGCTATAACTATATCCATTTTTTTGAAAAATGATTCAAATTATTTATTTCCAAACTCACGTCCATGGTCTCTTTGTAGATATTTTATCCTTAGTCCCGTATGATTTTATACTATTCTATTATAAAAGGTGAATTATGTACATACATCACAATTTTGAGATAAGAAATAAGTCCACGTATACAGAGAATAGTCATCTACAAGAACATAAAAAAAGAGATTCTTGTTTAAAATAGATACTAGAGAGGGTCCAAACAGTTCCATGTGAACCAACTCTAAATAAAAATAAGTTGAAACAAATTTCATGGATTTTTATTATATATTTTTTTGTTTATCTTTTTGGTATGGATTATAGAATTTATCATTAAGAAACTGAAGATTGGGAAGATCCTTGACTAATACTATACTGGTATGGTTCATAAAAGTGTGTATGTTGCAGTGTCTTAGACTTCTATTCTGATTCACACAGTCTTTCTGAAACAAAATTAAGCATGAATCATTTTGAGAAACTAAATAATATATTTTGATAGCATAAAAAGTTTCATTATAAAATATGATAATATTAGAAAAATTTTAGAGTTAAAAACATTATAGGAATCATTTTAAAATATAACATTAAATCCATCATCACATAATTGTAAAATACTAAGAAAATTATATTTCAATCCATAAAAGAGAGTAAAATAGAAATTAATGATGAGTATGATTTAACAATCGGTCCTCGTCCAATTATTTGTCCTTTAGTACTGTCACCCAAAGTGACATTCCCACCATCGTTGTTGTTTAGATTCTTGAAGATTGAATAAAATCATATTATGTGTTTTTAACATCTACTATTTATGTACTATAATCTTTTACATGATCTCCTTAAACATCTATTCTACAATATAGTCAAAAAATATATATTTTGGTAGCCATATTTGGTTTGGTCCAAGGACATTATTAATTTATGCTTTAAGAACCCATATCTGCATCATAGGTTTCATATAATCATTATATAATATATTTAAAATATAAACTCTATTTGTTCCAAATAAACTATAGGTAGTAAATGATTTTCCATAACTGGAACTAACAACAATTTGTTTTTTTGTTTGGGTAGAAAAACATATTTTCTAGATTTAGTTACCAAATGTGTTTTATCTTGGTTTATCTATCCAATATGATATACAATACCAGAAGTGTAAATATGATCTATCTATTTACCAAGTATTTATTTAAGATTATTGTTTCCATTGGTAAAAATTTCTAGATATTTCTTCAATTGCTCATTAAACATTTTTATTTCATTGTTTTTTGGGCAGTTGTCCATTCTTTTCCATTTAAGTAGTATGTTTAGACATAATATTTACAATGATATCATTTTTTTTCTTTAAAGATTTAAATTTATATTTTAGTTCATTAGAAGGTTCTTCATTCTTGTTATATTATTCAAATAAATCCTCACTAGTCAAATTTTTATAATCACTTTCATCTCTAAAATAGTGAAAATTTTGTGCAGAAGAATCTAAGTATACCTCAAAAGTGTTTATCATAAAAAAAATATTTTCTATCTCATCTTTCTCATCATAATATTATGGTGAGTCACTAAATATATCTTTATAGGCACGCATGGTGGATATTATACCATTCTTATACTTCATTACTTTGTTTCAATACTTCATTTTGTATTTTAGTTTTGTATAGTAAGCTTTGACATGTCCTCTCCTCTTACATTCATTGTAGAAAATCACTTATGGGTTTTCATTTTTTATTCATTTTTATGGGTTCCCTTATTATTATATCTTCCTTTATAATTGGGATTCATGAATAACATCATCTTCGTATTGAGTTTCATTAATCTTCTAGCTAGCTGATCCGTATCTTCATCACTATCTGATTTTGATTCCTTATTACTGGAGATTTCAAAAAGACTAAATGTTCTCGTTTTTAATATTCATAGTGGTAATAGCCTTGAAGGATACCTGCTTTCTATTTGGTCCATTATCTTTCTTGTAGAAATTCTACTCTTCTTCATATATCATTATTTTTCAAATGATTTCATTGACTGGTAGTTTGGTGATGTCACTTGATTCTCTAATGGATGCTGAAGATCCTCTACATCTATCATGTAAGCATATGAGAATCCAAATAATTTTTTATTTAACAATAACATCTCTTCTTAAAGATATCATAGAGTTAACTATTTCATTAAACATGAGATATCTGTCAAAAATAAGTTAATTAGACATCATTTTAATGTTATTATATTTACTAGTATTAGTGTTAAGTCTCATTTCTAAAACATTAGATGTACCCTTATGTGAAAAATACAAGGTATCCCCGATTTCATGGGATATTTTAAATGAAAAATTCGATTAAACTCTTCATCTCCCAAGACATTGTATATGGAATTCTTGTATTTTCAATTATTGTTTTATGAATCTTTAGTTGGGTCATCCCATATAGATCTTGAAGTAGAAATAATCTTATATTCATTTACAATTGAAGACCAAATTTCAAAACCCATAATTTATACGTAAATCTTCAATTTAATTTTCTAATATGCATAATTGGTTCCATTAATGAATGGAGGTCTGTTGGTACTATTACCATTAAATCTATTAACTATACTTAGAAACAAAAGTTTATAATGACGAGTTTTAAAAAAAACTAAAAATTTAGAAAAAATGGAAATTTTAGAACATTTAAAACTAATCTATAATCATGATGGAAAAATAATTTTAACAGAATGAAATTTTAATATTTTTTAAACAAGGATATTAAAATATCCATTTTTACCAAAATTTTTTTGGAGAAATATACTCATGAGGGGGTGAATTGAGTTACTATAAAGATTTATAATAAAAATTTTACTGAAAATAATCACCTAAATAAAATTAAAACATATCTGTTAATCAAGGTAATTAAAATAAAATACTTTCTATATTGCAATATGAGTCCAAAAGATTGATTAATTCAAAGTAATATTAATATGGGATATTTATACAACTTTTGAAAATAATCTAATAAGAATAAATTATTACAAATAATATTCAAGACTAACTATAAATGTAAATTTTAATATTTTGAAAAATAAATTAAAATAAAGAAATAATAAATAGAAACATCCAACGGATAAAACAAGTTGTTTAGTCTCAAGAAGAGGCCTAATACACTCCACTCAATGATCACCTGACTCCAAAAAGATTACATAAATTATCTTTATCCACACCCTGGATTGAGGTTCAGAATAATATAAAGTACTTTATTTGTCACAAGACCTATTCAACAGTTCATTGTGGGAAAACAATCAAACAGGCCACAACAGACCTCTTCCATCATTATAAGTGGGTAAACAATCAATGTGTGAAACAATATTCAAGTGAGGATATATTTTATCCTCTAGTTTAATGATGGATAGGGTGTTCATTTTAATTTAGATACCCACACTACTCGAGATGTAATAAACATAGTACAAAATAGAGAAAATATGGTGAAATAGAGTTAGAAATGCTATGAGTGTTGTTCTATAATGCTCTAAACTTTTAAGATGTAGCAGATGTTTTCTTTGAGTCCTCTTGTGAAAAAAGTGTATTGAAAGTCTTTTTCTTTAGTGTCTAGTTCGATGGTATGGGCTTTGTAGCTCCTAATTTTCATGGGGTTTCTGTTGTATATAGGTTTGAGGTTCTAATCTACAGTTTTTCAGCATTCATGAATTGACAGTTCTTCTTGTGTTATTCAGTGTATGGATGATATTATATCTTGTATATAGTTCACATTTTCAAATCCTCCATTCTATAGCTCTGATTATTATTCATTTTATTATTTTGGGGTTCACGTATTGGAGCTTACCGAAATTATGATTTCTACACCACATACATCATATTGTTAGGTGACATGTCTAAAAAATACTAATTATGTTAGTTTCATTAAATGACTCAAATATGACCATTATAAAAAACTTTTAAATTAAATAATAGATGATATAAGAGTGATTTTAGAATGGTTTCACAGTTTGTCTTGAAATTGTGTGAATGAGAAATTGTGTCTTCTCCATTTCCTTTGAGAGGGAAGATCGTCATGGAGCCTTAGTTTCTTTGAGATATGGAACTGGTAGCATAGATGTAGGGTCATGATCATAGTATCTTAGGTAATGGTGACAGGTCCATTTTCAAAACATTGAATGGTATCACAGAGATGGTAGAAATGAACTATTGTCACATAATTTATGAAATATGAAATTGGTTACAGTGTGAGGGTTACAATGTCATGGTTATAGTGTCAAGGTTTTGGTGTAAGGGTTATGGTGTCATGGTTATGGTGTTAGGGTTATGATTTCAATGAAACAATGTCAAGGTTACACTTGAATAGACATAACAATGTATCTGTAAACTATCATAAGAGATAATATTCACATAATGTATTATAATTATGCATTATAGAGACCAAAAATCTCTAAACATATTCATGGTTAACAAGATTTTTATTAATTAAAACATGATTAAAGGAAGAGTTGGCCAACAAATACATGAATGATAAATCTTATACATAAATGAAATTTAATTATTAAAAATTTCCAATAGTGAACCAAACACCCATAGATCATCTAATGCATCATAGGATACCTAGTGAGAATTATCTAATTTAAAGGATGGGATATACATTCAAGTAACCTATAATATTTGAAGAAAAATAAAAACATGAGTGTCAAGTGGAAGACCATTATATCTTAAATTTAAAGATCATATTCATTAAAACAAGGAATAAGAAAAAGAAATCATGAGATCACATAATCACAAACATAAGAAAAAAGTCAAATAAACGAGTTATAATCATATGTGAATGATAATATTCAATAAAAACAACATAGGGATATGTTCATCAAAATCATCATGTTTTGAGGATTACGATCATCCTGACATTGTGTACATAGTTTAACTTATCAGGCACTATAAATAATGTGTTTTGGCATTCCGCTCATGCACCACACACGATATCACATGAGAAATTATGAATTCCCAATGAATTAGTGGTATAAGACAAACCCCTAAATAACATCAAAAGTTATAATTGAATATATGTTACACAAGATATTGTAAACCATACATAAGTACTAATCACAATCATACCCTTGATAAGGATTTGTGTTTCGACATTTGTTTTTGTTGAATAACTATATGGTAAAATATAATGCTTCCACTGAGTGAAGTGAATTAATTAAAATTTTTCATTTATAAATAAAATGGGAAATTATATTAGAATCAATTTGTTTCAATATATATTATTCATTAGATGGATCATAGAGGAGAAAAAAAATATGTATTAGTTGGGTTATTCATTTTTAAAACAAAAATAATATTTACTAAGAAGGAATGTGATAATATATTTCCATAAAAAAAAATTGAACTAAGATGGTTATAAATAAAATAAAACAATATTTTAGAATATATAAATTGGTTAATACAATTATATGGGTTTGATTATTGACATGATTCAACAAATATAAATTCTCCCATAAAATCAGGTTTACAAAAAATTAGAAATTTAAAGGAAACTAAAAACAATTATAACCATTGTGATTAAAAGTATATTTAAATTGATATATATGGAAGTGAAATATCTAGAATAATTAAGGTGGTTCATGAGAATAATACATCCTTAATGGGATAAAAATAACAATTTATATCATGATTTTATTGAAATATGTATGGAAGATCCCATTATATTATTTACAATAGCCTTGTTGAAATACTAGAACATAAAATAAGATTACAAAATTTTATTTTGAAATAATAGGGAAGTAAATATGATGTCAAAATAATATAAAACATAGTGATACTTTTAATTAAAAATAATAATATTAGAGGGAATCGAATGTATGGACCAATATGTGGAACCACCCATTAAATATATGCGAATTACTCATACAATAATGGAATTATCAAAAACCGATTAGAACACACTAGAACAACTATATGTATCAATGGTTATATCCCACGATATAAGATGGGTAAAAATAAAAAAAAATATGATACTAAAGGATAATAATTATAACTCATCAAATCATATTGAGAAAATAAAGATCCTTATATTTTAATGAAGACATGAATATATATTATGATCATAGATGTAAGTGAACTTTAAAAAAATGAACAACTTTTAAAATTAAAATTCATGGGATAATATATTCACGATTATAAATAATTATTACCTCTTAAAAAATTAGGGGTCAATGAAGGGTAATATAGAATAAAACCATTATAGGTTATAAAAAAATCTAATAAAAAAATTGAATTGGAGACTGATGAATATGATGTTAAAATAAGCTAAATAAAGAAAATAAATGATATTAAAAATCCAATTAGCATTATAAAAACAAAATAATATATATTACATCAAATAAATGGGTCTCTATTAAATGAATTATTAGATGAAACACTTACATTGTGTCAAAAATATCACCACAGATTCACTCACCATTCTATCCAATTGATGTTCACCAATGGGAAACAAAATAACACTAATTATTATTAACCCTTGGTGATTCCAAGGAACTAAATGTATAAGAATACTGTTTAGGGATGAAAGGGTTTGATTTTTGAATAAACCAGTTATTTGGAATGGGTGGATTAATTGGAATGATATTGTCTCCTTTTCGAAGAGATGGAAAATGAACTTTTATAAAAACATTTATTTATCAATAATAACAATATATTTTCAATGGAATATTTTTCTGATAATTTTAGATAATGGTGTTGGGATATAAATAATGTTGATTCATTCTCCGATAACTTATATTATATATGATTTTACATGATCTAAACATTTTCACTATGTAAAATAACTTTTAACCTAATTTATTATTACCATGGTTACTCCACATTCCCCCTTGTAAACAATATTAGATGAAAAATATATTTAAAAACTATTAAGAAATTTTGAAATGATTATGTAAAATATTAAAATAATTTTATTGAATAAAATTTATAATTTTTATAGAAATTAATTTTATTATGGTTGAAAATAGAGAAAACATGTTTTTTTATAGAATGAGTAGACTATAAAAATAAAATTTAAATACTGGATATGATTAAAAAAATTTTAAAATATTAATTACATAATTTTTTTATTATAAAAAATTTATTTTATGTGACTTTCAAATAAGATAGCATCATATTTTACCAAAATAATATTTCATTACATAAAATACCAACAATAATTTTTTAGAATATAAATATTACCCTTTCATCATACGATAATTAATATTAAAAAAATGTCATTAAAATTTATAAAATTACTCAGTAATGAAATTGTAATATATAAAATGGATTTATAAAACTATGAGATGTAATTTTTTTATAATGTCATAAAACTATATATTATAAAAAAATCTTAATTCTACAATTTTGATCTAAAAAATTATTTTCATAACTATAGATATAATCCCATTATTATTTTCAAAATTTTATTAAAAAATTAAAAAAAATTAATATAGTCACCAAATACACATTTTATAAAAATTAATTTCAAAATAAAAATTGTTTAATATATTAAATTATTTAAAATATAAAAAAAATTAAACGTAAAATATGTTATTGTAAATTAAAACCAATATTTTTAAAATAATAAAGGCTCTTATAAAGACATGTCATTTTCCAAAAAACGGTTTATTGATTTTTCAATTCATATATATATTAATAATTCCATTAAATTCAATATGTCATAAAATCATTATTATCACAATTAAACGAAATAATAATGATTTTTTGAAAACATCCCTATAATTTAAATTAAAAAATCGACACTATAAATAAAAACGGGCTTATTTTGAAAAAAATTCATTTCTACTAGTTTTTAATATATATATTTTTTATTTTATAAAATATTAAGAATTTATTTTTTAAGAGAATAATTATTTTAGAAATACATTTTATTATTTTTCATTTTTTAAAAAAAATTAACAAATATATAATTAATCAATGAATATTTAAAATTTCATAAAATAATTTTATAAAGATATTATACAGAGTTTTATAAATAAAAATAACAATACCTAAAAAATATTTTTAAAAAAATATAATAATATATTAAGTAAATTTTTATAAAAATTGAATTTATATGTAAATCAATAAATTACTATATTTTAAAGTTTTTTACTAATTTAAATTCCTAATAATTAAACATGTAGTTTTTAATAGGCTAATATATAACATTTTTTTGTTAGGTATTATTTCTGGAATATCCAATCATACATATTTGACTTAATTAGAAGAAAACATATATAAAAATACATTTCCTATATAGTTATTGATAAAAAATGATACATCTAATGAATATAAAATCAATGGCATAATAAAATTAGAAAATTCATCAATAAAATATAAATTTTTGGAGAAATTAATTTATCTACTATGAAAATATTACATTCTCATTCACAACCCCAAAGATGGAGGAATTTATTCTCTCTTGTATGAATGTTTCTAATAAATGACGGGAATATAAAAGATCATGATGATAATATTATATATAAAAAGAACAAGAATTAAAATTTTATATTTACATCTTTAATCCTAAATTAGGAGCCCGCCATAACTATAATGACCAAATACGAACACATATAGAAATGAGACATATTATTTAAATATTCAACATATATATGAAATTAAATTGGCATAGATCATTCAATGTTTTTTTGAAATTTGAGAATATATACAAAAACATCATATTTAATTATATTATTCACCATATTAGAAATCATTCATTATATAAGGATTAATTATTGAATAATCATACAAAAATACCTTAATAAAACCATTTAGATAGACAAAAAAATAAACGGTGACCTCAAAGGCCGAGTAATTAAAAACATGAAAGAAATTAATAATAAAAATGAATAATATGATCATAAGATTATAATAACATTATAATGTTAATGATATAAACATTCATATTCTTTGCCATAAATTTTTAGTACATAATCTATAAAATCTACTGATATAAAAAAAGAATTGTATATAATGGTGTAATTGTGGTATTCAACATCCAAGAGTTATATCATTGGAATGATGCCTCAAAATAATAATATATTATAATATAGTTAACATATATAATCACAAGCATTTCCAAAATTAATTTAGTGAGAATTTCATGAAAGCAATCATTCTGATCATTCAAATTTATTATCATATCCATTTATAATCATTTCTGAACATAATAATTTTAATATTCATAGATGAAATTATACTCATGTATCAAAATTTGAACCCAACTATATTTATTTATTAACAAGGTTATTATTATCATTCCATGTGATATAAATATATAATTAACAAATGTATTTGGGTTCCATAATAGAACCAACCATCACATAATTGTTTTATATTCATATGTAGGTAACAAGGACATGAACACATTTATCCCATCATTGTATATTATCCTCTAGAAAATTAATATTTTTTATTAGGATTTCATCATCATAATAAATACCCATTGAAGGAATCAAAATGATATTATCATTAGACGATGGTCATAATTAATCATTAAAAACAAAAAGTGGTTTTCATAGATAAAAATAGTAGTACAAACCCCTTGGGATATATTTGGGAAAAATACCCATTTATTTTTGAAATTAATTATATAAAATAGAAATTCGTTAGTAAAAATTTGTAAAATTTTTCCATTAAAAAGATCGTATAATCTTTTAATGGATGCCTCAAATCATCTAGTAGTTATGATAGTAGTAAATTATCATCATCCCATAATTAATTTTTAAAAAAATTAGTACACACCATATATAAAAGGTAAATAATTTTTAAAATGAAATTGTGAATAATATAATATTTAATAAATAGTTAATTAGGGAAAATAATTATTTTATAAAGTAAAAAAATAGTTCATGAACTAACCCTCTCTGCCTAATAAAAGAGCTGACTCTAACAAGAAATGATGGGTTTTACCAATCACCATGGGTTGGTAACTGGTACCTATAATCTAACAATATTAATTTGGAATGTTTCTTTCCACACAAAAAATTACGATAAATATACAATGTGGTAATAACAATACTCCAAAAAAATCATGAAAATATGGTGTAAAATATCCAAAATATTCATTAATCCATGTAGTCAATATCCAGTAATATAAAATCACATACATTAGATGAAATGGGTGGATAACATCCCCACTGTTCATTATAGTGAATAATTATTGCAAATATCAAGAACATTCACTGCCTCTGTGAGGTGCATTCCCTTTTTTCAGTACAACAGAAATATTACATTCAAATTCCCCATGGAATTAGATGAGGGTGGGTTTAATAAACCAATATTGTCACATTAAATTTTTTATAAAAAAAATCAATATTCAAATTATGTTATCAATTAAAATAGTTACTTTGTATAAATCATTTGGAATCAATAAAATATTTATATAATTAATCTCATGAATAATCAAGTCATCAAAATTGATAATTGATAAAATGATTCATGGTACATTTGTTTCATGTAGTATTATGTTCGCATACATCATTTATGAACATGACACTATAATTTTGTTCATATTAACGTAAACACTCAATTAGGGGATCAACAATGGTAAATCAGGAGACATATATTTATGGGATTACTATGTGGAATATTGATAAACATGGTTTATATAGTATTTTCATCAAAAAACCATTTCATGGGAGTCATATTCTTTTCAATCTTATCATATTTACCTAAAAAACAATTATTACTTATGATTTAACAATAAATTAATAATTCATGGGAATAAAAAAATTAACACCACATGAGGGGACCAATTCTGAGATATATATTGGTTGAAAAAAATGTTTTGAAATTCAATTCACCAAAAATAAGTTTTTATAATTCCATTTTAATTTTAAATACAAATCACGGTTTCTGAAAATTTCATACCCCTTGAAAAACATATTTCATTTTAATCCATTTCATTGATTGTGAACATCCAATAAATCCTATAGAAACATTTATCAAAAGAATCCATCAATTTTCTAAAAATAAAACATTGATAACTTAATATATTGGTATTTAAATAATATTTAAAATCATTAATATTCAATCAAGAAATATTGTCTTTATAATTTATTAAAATGTCTTATGGGACCACCTTTCTCTAATCACATGGTCAAAAAATAACACCAACAACAGAGTCACAAATGAATAACTAAGAGATTTATAAAATGAATCCCTACCTAGAATCAAGTTCCATAATAATGTTGTTTTGATTCATTGATAACAAGATGATCTATCAAAATTTAGGGAAGAAGGATGTAAACATTGGAAGAATAAATATGAGAAATGATTTACATATTTTATAGATATCAAATGAGAAGAACAATATATTTATTATAAAATAATAGTGGTTTATATAGAGAAAAACTCTTCTTGAGAGCCTTCAAGACCATGAAAATCAATATGGGTAAAATGGGGGACGATTAGAAGCAAATAAATAGATCTATGAATTTTAAAATTACTTTTTTGTTGAGTAAAAAAATGTGTATAAGGTTTTCTTGAGATGTTACATGGTTAGTAGTATCTACGAGTCTAAACTATGATCCATCCCTATAATTCTCTTTAAAGTGCATGGTTTCTCCACATGGAAACATTAACCAAGATCAAACTATGAAAATTACGAAACTTTTAATCCACGTAGTATTAGGTAGGAGTCTCATGGTTTCACAAAATCATGTTCCATAATAAAATTCCTCCAACATGAATACCAATTTCATGGATGAAACCTCACGATATTTTCTAACCATGTGCTATCAATTAATGACACCATAAAGCTCCAAAATATTACAAATTCTACCTAATACAACCAAAAAAAGAAACATGAGTATAGTAGACTGAAAAAATAGTACAACAAAGTATATATTTTAGGGTAATGGTTAGTAACATCCCATCCAACCACAAACACACTTTTTCACTATATAAACTATAAATAATATTCCCTTTCAAATAGATGAGGCCACATATATCTCTTTAGTTCCTCATTGTCAGTTGAATCATGTGATTCAGATCTATTAATCCATAGCCCACTAACCAATGTAATTATCCTACCATGATGTACCATGGTATCAAAATCACTAATCCAGTATGGACTCTCAATCACTGATAAATGACTGTCATCACCGTGATCAACCAAACTAAAAATGTGAAAATAGTTATAAATATACTTTTGAAGCTAAAAACATGAAAAAATTTATAGATCAAAGACTAATATAGATGAAGTTGAAAATTAAATACACATTCTAAGACAAATCAACAGTCATAAAATGGGCCAAAGACCTCAGGGCATTCTTTTGTTATTACCAAGTTGGTAGTGACCCAATAGATTTGAAATCTCCCAAACACCCAGATATGAACTAAAAACCCCAACTATTATAAATGATGATTAACATTGGGATTATTTCATCTCTGTGTTGTAAAAAAGGTCAAATAAATAAATTTAATCTTTGTTTTTGTCTCATTGAGAAAACATTTCCAAACTAAGGAATCTTATCCAAAATATATAAAACATAGTACATATTTACACAGCTAGACATTAATGTCTTCAAAATGATCTATCTATATATAAGACTAGTAACATTTTTCATAAGTAAAATAAAATAGATCCTATTGTTTGATAAAAATTACACCTATGAAAATTAAAAGCACAAATAGAATTTCTTCAAGGATTATTATAGATTTTTTATGTATGAAGATACTTCTGTGTATGATATGTCATGCTAAACTGTTCTATAGATCATTGTAATTAATTGATTCCTCTAAAAAATGATCTAAAATGGGGATACATATCCGGGACTATAGTAGAGAAGATGCCATGAAATATAAAACCATTACCCACATAGAGATATCCCATTCCAATAACATTTTTTGAATTCTGGATAGTTTTAAAGTGATCCAGTTAATTTATTATATATATCAAAACCAATACAATATTCATTCCCCATGGTGATATTGGAAGCCATAACAAAATTTCTATAGAGATCTTATCCTTGTTCTATATTGTCACTTGATGTGGTTAAAGTGTACCCAATGGTATCTGGTGCATTGTCTTGAAATTTAGATAATTATAATGAAGAGAAAAATTTAGAATTTTGTCTTATTTCATACCTTAACATAAGAATAGTCAAAAAAAATTATAAAAATGAATTATGGTTCTAGGGTGAACCTACCATTGGGAATTATGGAAGACCCACATTACATACATTCTTACCGAAAGAAGAAAAACACATTAATTCAGAAATCATATGCATCCATCATGTTGGACTCCTCATGTTTTAATTCTTACATATCTTGTCAATCACATTTTTATACTCAAAAATCATGTTAGTCATTTTTAACATATAAGAAATAATTTATGAATCTAGTGATCATTTTTCAATATTGTTTTATTATGTTTTATTTCGATATTGCTTATGTATAATAGATTATGTCAGTGTTTCTTCTTAAGTCAACTTATAGATTTTAACAATTTTTTTACACCCTAAGAATACTATTGTTTATATATTTTCACAAAGGTCCCTACACCATTTCCTTTCTTCCATTTCCATGGAAAAGTAAAAAAGAATACAATATACGAATGTGGTTAGTGTACTTTTCACTTTTTCTTGAATTAGGAAAAGACCTGGCACCATAACACATGATACTGTAACTCTTGCTAATATTTCAAGAATCTGTAATGGTCCAGAAACAGGGATTGTGCTATCGGTTCTATATTTAAACAAAGGATATGCTACCACAATCTTGTTACCATTATCACATGCTACAGGTTACACAATTGAAAAAGGACAAGACACCGATCTAGTGATACCAATAAAAGTAAAAGGACTAGACACAATTACATGTGACTATCACACCATGGCTGTCTTACTTCATCCAAGACACAGTCTAATATTGATTTATTTTTTAATTTTTTAATTAAAATTAATTGTTATTTTTAATGGTTATATATTTTTTAATTTAATGACACTAATATGATTAATAATCATTAATAGTCATGTTAGTAAAAAGTACGAGTTATGAAGTGTATAGATCAGGTTCCCTATTAGTTGTAGAAAAGACACTTTGGAAGAAAAATGGTAATGCACGAGTTGCAGAGAAATCAAGAGGGCAAGAATTGTATTTAATGAAAAATAGGATAAAACAGATACACTAAATAACATAATGAACTCTCGATTCTCTTTAACTGAACTGTTGTGGTTCAAAACCTCAAACATCATCCCATAATAAACTTTAATATGAGAAAGAGCTTAAAGAACATCTTAATGAACTAAAACCCACCACAAGAGACTCGCAACACTCTACTTTTACAAGAGGACATAAAAATCATCTCATCAACATCTTAGAAGTCCAGAGCTACATAAAATAAGACTAACAGAATTTCTAATCTTTTCACATTAACTTTTCTATACTGTGTTCTATTTTTATTAATTTTCAAGTAGTGTGTGTCTATGTATCAAAAAATCCATTGTCTTAGGCACCAAACTAGAGGATACAAGATATCCAGACTGAAACATCTTCTTACACCTCATTTCCCCCATGTATATCTGTGGAAGAGGTCTTTTGTGACCTGGTTGATAGTTTTCCCATATAGAAAAATGGAAGAGATCTTGTGACGCAGTCAGTATTTTGTACTATTGTAATCCTAGATCTCGTGTGTGGATCAATGATTAATATATATTTCATAGAGGACGGTTATCACGAAGTGAAATAGATTTTGTCTTATCATGAGATTGAACTAGTTGTTTTACCCACTATGTCTTTCAATTTAGTGTTTCCCTCATATAATTCAATTTTTTTTCTTTAGAAAACTAATTTTTTTTCATAGTTAGGCCTGGAGAGAAGTTAAAACTATTTTTTCTTATTAGAGTAGTATCAAAAGATGTATCAATATCTCATTTTTTGTATAACTAGGAATTAATCAATCTTCTAAGAAAATATTTAAATAGTCAATCTATTATAATTTTACTATCATTAGTAACTAGACCGTTTTTAATTTTGATTTTTGGAATCCTTTAAATATTGTTTTTTTAACATAAATCTTTATAAGATCACAATTTACCCCTTTCAAGAACCAGTCCGAGTCAACCATGAACTAATCACCTAGTCCATCACATGATAAGTCCCGAGAGGTGTTCCTGATCCTCTTAGGATGGCGACAAGAACCATGGTCATTAATATAGTAGAAAATTTAACGATTTATCGAAAAATATAATCAATAATACAACTTTAAAGAGATATGGACAACCCAAACTCGTTTATATAAAAAATATACATTAACCACCATGTATTCAATAAAGCTATGAGAACAACTGAATGATACCACTAAACTGACCAGAAATAAAGATCAAATAACTCCATGTGACCTCACTGGTCACTCTCCCACAAAACAATCACATGTTTCTCAATGCAATTGAACATACTCTGAAACCTTCATAAGGGCTAAAAACAGATAAAAAACTATAGGCATGAGTATTAAAGCACAGCAGGGTAGCTCGATAATCCATTCCTAAAGCACATACTCTAATATAATAGAAATATCAATATATTTTTTGAACTACAATATATAAAAGTATGGTTTTCTACAATGATACTGAAAATCCACGTAAAATCCATTAAGCATATTCCTATCCAAAACTAGATTCATTCAACTAGCATGCCAATATCATTTTCAAGGGGAATGATAGGTTATGTTTTTAAGATTTTCTCAAGAGGATGAAACACATTTATTTGAAAACATTTTTCATAAATCTAATTTAAACCATACCACCACATTACAAGAATAGAAATACACAAGATGGCATAATAATAATCAGACAATAAGGCCAATGTAACTATTCATAGAAGGATCATATTCATCACTACATGAAACAATATGCAAATAGACATGGGTGAAACTGGGAGGTCAAGAAAAAACCAAAACATACTAATACATATGACTAAATTTCTATTAGCATGCCACACATGATAAAAATCAAAACTCTCAAATGGCCAACAACCCTAACTCAAGAGATATCGAGGGGTCAAACCCATAGTATATCCACCAACTATGGGACACTTGTTAGTCCATCGAATACCAGTGTAACAATCATTCATAGAATGTTCTCTCAATATTCTAGTTTCTCATGTCCCAGGTATATAAAAATGGAAGTTGTCCAATTGATTCTAACTGATCATCCAATAACAACATATATATAATGATTATTCACAACAGACATCACACTATTTCACTCAATGGAACGATCTTACGCTATTAATCAAAAAGAACCAAAAAAAGTCCCACGACAGATCAGTCATAAAATATCAAAATGATTCCCCAATAAGGATTCACCATCAATTATATACATAAAATCTTATCATGAGAAACATTCGCATTATGTTTTCATAATACACAATTACACCATTTACCACAAAGTTCCCAAATAGTCCCTTAAGCGTTTCTCGAGACAAACATTTGAAAAAGGTACTAATTTATCATTTAATAAATTTTTGTATACACACCATTTAATGTTGAAAACCTATTTCATAAATCTCATTAATCACAATGTATTGATATTCAAAACATGACCATTTTCATAAGGATCCCAAAAAGACCATTTTAGGAACACTAGGGAAAAAATGTTATAAAATAAACCCCATTTATTTTTAAAACCAAATATTCCTTGCAATGACATAAAAGGATCCCAAAATAAGATTTTAAATGCTTCAAATGTAATTATAATTCCAAATAATTAATTTAAAATTTCTCTAGACACATAAAAGTGAACCGGGGAATTTTCTGAACACATGACATGAAATCTTTAACGAAACTACTTATTTTATGAAATTGAAAAGGGACAAAATAAAATATTAATTCCATAAATTTTATCAATCTACTAAATCATATTCTAAATTATGTAAAACAGGTGTCAATTCTCATGGTATAATTTTTCAAAAAAAGGACTGCAGAATTATACGAAAACAACTTTACTTTTTAACAAAATAAGGCATAAAACATCATTTGAACATTAAAAATTAATATCAAGGTTTCAATATAGAACGTATCTAATAAATATGGTTATAAATACATTATAATGATTAAAAATAAATGATAAACGCCTTTTAAAGGGATATTGTACCAAAAATCAATGGCAGAATGGAAACGCACACCCGAAATCAGCCACGGCGGTTCACAACACACTAGATATATAATGACCCTCCCTAAATGAACCAAAACACCAAAAAATATCATTCCAAAACAGTAACATAGGTTGTGTATTACCAGGGTAGAAGAGTAAAAAATAATTGAAGGATAAGGAAGAGGAGGAAGAGAAGAGAGAGAATATCACCTTGGAAACTAAAGGACTCTTCATAATCCCTTTGACCTGAACCCATGGAGAATATTTAATGGCTTATAAATTATAGGATATACTCCATAGGTTTGTAAGACCCAATTAAATTTTATTTTGTGGTTAAATTATTTAAATATTAAGGTTTTATGAAAAGGACAATTTAATTTAGAAAATCTGGACGATTTCAGGAATCTTGAAAAGACTTTCCCGAATATGTGGATCATATGAGCTCTAAAGAGTGGAAATTAAAAATCGGTGTGCACCTAGATGTCTTGGTCTCGAGTGGGAAGTGGAAACACTGAAAAATGTCAAAATATAAAAAAAATATAAAAGAATCAAATAATTTTTTTTAAAATTCGAAATGGGCCCACGGGCTAGACAAACACCTGAATAGATTACCCAAATTTACCAAGATTATTAATTCTTAATTCATCCAAAAGTATATTTAGGCTTTTATATATAATAAGAGGTAAATAAGAAGTAGAATGAGTTAAATATTATTATAAATGAAATGCTTATAAAAGAAACATATTATTTTTATAAATCTTGAAATGGGCTCGTGGTTTGGCCCAAATCATTAAGTAACCACCCTTTCTACAAAAAACTCCAAAAAAAAGAATTGAGGCATCCAAATATGGAAGATTATATATTGAAGAATCATCAAATCTCATCATTAACCTCACCCAATAACCATGAAGAGGATCAGGATTTCCAATGAACCAATTAAAATCAACAACATGAAAAACTGGTTGTGACAATTCTCCCCACCATTAATGCTTTCCACCCCAAAAAAGGCATAACACTTTCCTGATGAATGGTCAACACCTAAAGATTCCTTATCAATATTATCACACCTATCAAGACAAATAATATCATTCAAAATTATATTAACATTATCATCTTTCCTAAAACAATACACCATATAATGACCCAACCTTAATCCTTACTTAATCTTGAGATATTTCAAGATTACACCTTGAGGATCTTTTCAGGTTTAGAGTTTTAGAGAATTAGATCATAAAACATGAATTACATTCCACATTTAAATAGAGTGGTTACATAAAAGATAGTACTCATTTTTCCCATCAACGGAAACATATTTAAAATGAAACATGGATTCTTTCTTGACACTTCCTTGACATTAACATCACATCATGTACCATTCCCTTGACCTGTGAAAAACATTTCAAAAACATGGGATGAGCATAAAAAGCTTAGTAAGGGATATAAAAATATGAAAAGGAAACATGATTAAATGTATACATAAGAATCAATGAAATCATACTCTACTCATAAAACATAATCACTTTAACATACCTCATAAAATCATGAATAAATCATAGAAATCATAATACATAAAGGTAACTTGAGGCATTCATAACATTCTTACGTAGGGAGTAACCCTCTTGGTTATGTTTGGAATACCCATCAAAGTATATTCCCTAAATCTCTTCAGAGAAACCTTAACATTTAACTCCTTCACATTACCCAATGCATTGGAGAGCTATATCGGGCTCACCCACCCATAATTTATCACGGACCACCCTTCTTCATAATAATGCCCAAGAACCATAACATAATCGTGTCGCATAAAACATTCATAAAGGGAACATAACATTTCCACTATCCAATCACAAGATATCAATACAACCTATTGATATAAAAACATTATGAAAACCATTTTCAATTCCATAATAAAATAAAAGTAAAAAATGGTATTTATTTTTCTTTTAAAAATAAGGTAAGTATTGTAGAGGATGCCGAAAATCAAATAATGGTCACGACGGTGGAGAAGTCGTTATCGCCGCATACGTATGACAAAAACATTCACTTTTTTCGTTTAGTAAAACGGTTCGTATAAAAAATATTCCTTTTGGATAAACGTAGAAGTAAAAGGGGTTTATACACCGTATAAAAGAAGGTTCTATATAAAACAAAATATGCCTCAATGAATGGAGATTGAGACGAAGTCACTTACCTCGGGTTTGACTTGACATGATCATTCTATAATCTCCTGAATAATAGACTTGAGTTAATTTATACTTACTTAAAAACCTTTTTAAAGTTCATTATTACTTTTATATCACTTATTACCATGTCATGAACACTATGTTATTATTTAAGTTAAAAAGGGTCGTTTTAACGATCATTTGTACTTGAGTCAAAAATAAACTCTTTATAATTACATGTTGTTCATGTGGTAAAAATATCCATTATATCCAGAATTTTATTCATGATGTAGATATCATATATATCATATATATCCAGTATATACATGCATTTATAATATTACATTACATTTAGAGGTATGAAATGAAATGCACCATTCGTGGAGACGGTAAGCCGTACGTACGCATGAACGCTACTTCCATTTCTATTTCTTATGTAATGAAATTAAAACATAATGATACATAATAGTATTATAATTCAAGTATGGTATCATATATAATATCATTAAATATATCCTTTATAGGTACCACATATGGTATTAACGAATCAAATCACTTTGAGGGGGCGGTAGTCCGCAATTCCTAAAATGAAATTATCGTGTTTACCCACAATGGAAACCATAAAGGTATGCGACAAATGAAAAATACAAAATCATATAGAAAACATAAAAATAATATATATCATATATAAATATAGTGTCATCTTAATGGCCACCTTTGAAGGTGTTAGATGAATATTGAACAATCATCGTTCCGTCAGGCAGAAATTCACCATCCACAGAAACAGTATGCTCTTTAACCATTAGATGTAGGTGCGTGTAAGTGTAGATCGAATCCACCTTATATCAACATCCTCATATATTGAAGATATTGGAGTTTTTACAAAATAAATGAATAAATATAGTTTAGGGGGTTGGAGAAGAAAAATAAAACAAAAGGACACAAGAGAAGACACTACCTTTAATATCGGGTAACTATCTTTTATTTGAGCTCAAAGGATTCCTTGGAAAGACTTCTACACAAAGTGAGGCTTCTAGGAGTAATAGATGGATGTGGAGAGCCAAAATGATAAGGGGTTGGCCGAGCCAAAGGCTTGAGAGGTGTGGGTAAGGAGGTAGAGGTGGGGGCCTTTTATAAGAGGAGAGGAGGGGCACTCTTTGAATGTTACAAGATGTTACTTTATTTTCAAATGAGTTTCGGATTTTAGAGGTCCCAAATTGATGTATGTTGAGGATAAAGTGATAAGGGTTCTAAATATACTCATTAAATAGGTTTTTGACAAGTGTATGTTATAGTTTTAACATTATCGTTTCATTTTATTTAAATTCTTTTATTAATGAGGTAATCGTTACATCATCATGATGTCATAAATAATTTAATTTATTTAATGTCTAAAAATTATGAAAAAAATAATATGATGTAGGAAATATTTTTAGATTTACAATGAATAATTTTATTCCATAATATCATCTATTTATACAAAATTAACAATGTTTTACCCAGGTGATACATTCTTTGTTATATTTACTTTCTTTATAAAATAAAAAGATAAAAAGTCACTGTCCCACAAAAGTGATTCCATGGGGTCCCCAAGATTGGAACAAAGAATCCCATGGTCAGACATGAGACAACCAGTAGCATTAGGACACATTTTGGTGTCATTTTTTTATTATTATGATATTATTTTATTATCCTTAACTACCCGATTACTCATTAATCAAGATAATTAAAGATAATTACCTTCGTTACTATTCATAATGTCCAAAAACAAAGAATTCTTGACTACATAATTTGGACCGTCTGATTACAAATATGTAATCCATTTTACCAAATTCCAAACACAGAAATTGAAATAATTAATTTAAAAATAATTCTCGTTGTCAAAACAAATAGCGGGTTTTTTTGAAACAATATCTATGAAAAGTTTGGCATTAGTTAATGCCCAATTCCAAGGTGAAATTAATCCTAATGACCATCATTGGATTAAATGGTAAAAATATATTCTAATTACACTTTAATACCAATTAAAAAGATAATCTGACCATATAATTAAATTAGATAAAAAAAACAGTTTTGATGTAAAATGTAGTATTTTTCACTATGCATTAAAAAAATGAACAATGTTAGAAAAATACCAAAAATTTATCCAATGTAAATTTCAATGTCCCGATCATAAAGAATCTGTTTATTTTGACAAATAGAGATTATAAAATTATAAAAAGTTTTATTTAAAAAATTGTTTGCCATCAAAAGGAAGTAAAAAAATCTTTTAAAAATATTAGTGTATTACATGCTTAAGATTGGATTTATTCTCATTTTAAGCCTCTAAAACACTATCTAATTAATAAATAGACATAGAAAAAAAATATCTATTATTCAGTACTTTCTTGGGATGTTACACACCAACTCACAACCACTTTCTAAGAATCAACCGATGGATCGATTCACAACCTCCAAAACCAAATTAAGAACAAAATTGCTGAGACTTCCCTATATGACCACAATGATAACCAAAACTAAAGATCACTCCTGAAAAAAAATATTCTAGGGGAGTCTAGAATGGAATCCCCACCATTTAGAAACAACGGGCACTAAAAAATTTCTTAGGATGAAAATCCACGAGTCACACAGTGGTTCTCCCCAGCATTAGGAACCAACTTGAAATAAAAAACAAGAATTAAACCTAAGATAAAATCATGCCTCACTCACACAAGTGCCCAAAAACACTCCTGCAACAACATAACTACCCAAGTTGAGAGTAACAAAACATTAATATTTAATCCACCCACTCTAGAATAGAGACATCATGAACTTGTCCCACACTCTCATCACGGATCCACACCCCAAAAAAATAGAGTCGGGAGGGAAGGGAACCCAATAATTGATCCAAGGAAACCAAAAATTAAAAAAATGGACTACCTCACTGGAATGGAACTTGTATAAGCATAGAAGTACTACCCACAATCCTAGGACTCTTGATTATGCTCCAGCATCACTCCGATACCTATGGCTAGAGCTCCGATGGACGAAAAATCTCTTGCCTTACAGTTAGGATTTTATAATCCCCAAATTTTAATCTATCCCTTAGTACCACATATTACCACATAACACTCCGATGAAGAATCAACAGATCAAGAGACACCATGAATCTCTATTCCTCAACAATAGACATTTACCCAAACAAGAACTTGGATATACACAAAATTATTTTTTTGTCACTACAAATGATGAGCAGAATGAATATGCAAACCAAAATATCTACTAAACATCACTGAGAACAACTTATACAACTGAGATAATCACCATAAAGGGAATGCACATTAAATCGATCTAAAACAGATCTCTACATAACAAAATGGGATGAGGTATCATTCTAATATGTGGATTTAACATTTGGAAAAAATCCTTATGTTTTTAAACTAAAAAGCATTCCAACGAAGAACCATCCGAGGGCACATAACAACATCTATCACATATTTAGAATCCTAGAGAATAGTACCCCAAAATTGACCAATCAAAAAGATCCAATATCAAGACGAAACAAGAATATTAATTATAGATCATAAGGAAGCATACTGAATAGAAGAAACATCAATGAAATTGGATAAACAATCCACAAAACTATCAGTTCATAACAAAAACCAATATTTTTTCAGAGCAATTAACATTTGAAAAAAACAAACTTGGTGGATATTTCAAATTCAAAAATAGAGTTTCATTAAGTCTCACTCACATGAACATTTACATGCCACCCCATGCACTCAAATACCATGATATACTATCCATTCATCAATTTATCCACAAAACATTTCTTTAGAGAACCGATAAAAAGACCGAAAGAACAAAAAAACATAATCAATATAAAAATAATCATATACCATCCAAAGGCACAATTAACAACAAATAAAAAATAATTTTCTGATTTCACAAGTCAAACCACACTTCACCAAGAACTATTTTGATTAAAAATATTAATCTATTTCATTTACTAGAACATCAAATAATAAAAATTCTTTTCCAAATAGTCGATTCCCATTTTATAAACAATTCATCAAGGACTTTTCTCATAATCCGACAACCATAATGGCCAAAACCCCTTTCTAGAAAAACACCAGCCACTCAAAACCAAATTTCCAAAACCAATTGATTAGATTAAAACAATTTTCAATTTCCCAAAACACACCATTTTAAAAAATGTTTTAGAACTAATTTAAAATATTCCATGCATTCAGAAAATTTCATTTCAATAAACCATTTGTTTAGACTAAGGAAAATTCAATAATGCTAAATTATTTCCCATTTATCCCAACAATTAGTTTAAAAAACCTAACATTCCAAAACGATTCTCATATTAAATTTTGAAAAATCTTTTTACACATTTTAAAAACAAATAATTCTTTTAAAAACAATTAAAAAATTCTCACATGAGGATTTTCAAAACAAATTTCCTTATTCAAGAAAGAACCAAGAGACGCACAATAGGGAACTAGTGTTGGTGGGTGACATGATCATATGGATTGAAGCCATATGTCAAAAACATGAACAATAAAAAGAGTCTTATTTGGACCATGGCTCAGGGTTCTCATGGATTTATAGGCCCTGCGAGATAAGTAATACCATTAGTCCAACTCCCCTTGTGCTATCCTTACACCAAACAATCAACAGAACCAAAGATAATAATAAAACCGGGAATCCCACGACAAGCTGGGGATTGGAATGAGAAAGTGTTTGCAACACTCTTATCGATCCAACCCCTAGAGTCCCAAAAATCTTAATACAAATATCTGGAAATTCCCAAATAATAATTGGTGCTCTATAAGGAATGGTTTGCTAAGAGCTAACCTCCTCTGATACCGTTTTTTCATGATCCAACCAGAGTCAACCCTCAACTGATCACCCAGGCCTGCCTACAACAATTCCCGAGAGATGTTCCTTATCATCCCTTAGTGGAGACAAGCACCGAGGGAATCAATATAGTAGAAAATTGAACTATTTTCCAAAAACATAAATAATAAAACAACAAAAAACTGAAATGGACAGACCAGACACATTTATATAAAAAAACTAAATTATCAATCATATATACAACAAAACTAGGATAAAAACTAAACGATACCACTATACCAACTAGAACTGATGACCAACTAACTCAATGTGACCACACTGGTCACTCTATAATAAAAAAACCACATGCCACTCAATGTAATCAAATATAAGATAAAACTTTCACATGACCAAAATATAGAAAACAACTATCTACATGAGAATGAAAACTCATTAAGCTAGCCCGATAAAGTATTACCAATGAAAATACTTTAAAATAAGAGAATCATCAATATGAAGTTTGAAATAAAATATTTAAAAGTATGATTTTCTAAAAGGAAAATCAAAAACCATGTACAATACATTTACCTTATTACGTTCTAAAACTAAATTATTTCAACTAGCATGACACTAACATTTTCATGGGGAAAGAGATGTTTTCATTTTCTGATATTCACATGTGGATAAAACACATTAATTTTAAAAACATATTCATAAACCTAATCAAAAATAGACCACCACATTCCTTGAAAAACAATACACAATATGGCATAATTGTAATCGCCCAACAAGAGCAATGCAAATATATATACATGCATCCTATTCATCACTACAAGCAATTGAAATCCAATAAACATGGGAGAACCCTGGAGATTAAGAACAAACCAGAACATACTAATAGACGAGAATTCATTCCCATTGACATGCCACACACGATGAAAATCAAAATTCCCAAATGCTCGACCACCCTAAATCAGGGCAGATCAAGGGGCCCAATCCCATAGTAATAAACACAAAATATACTCATCTATTATGGGACATTGGTCAGTTCATCGACTACCAGTGTATAAATCATTCATATAATGTTCTCTCAATATTCCAGGTTCCCATATCTCATCTATATTAAAAGGGTGTGTTCCAATCGATGCCATCTGAGCATCCAATCACAATATATATATAATGACAATTCACAACAGACATCACCTCGAGCCACTCTAAGGGCCGACCTCATGCCATTAATAAAAAACCTAAAGAGTCTAAACCAAGGGACTCTTATAATACATCACAAGGAATACTCATTAATGATGTCCCATCCATTTTATACATATAATCATGGCATGTGAAACATCCACATGAGGTTTTCATAATAATAAATTTCACCATTTTTCACAATGATTCCAAATTGGACTTTAGGCGTTTCTGAAAACAAACATTTTACAAAGGTACACATTTCACATTTAATAAAGAGGTGTATAAAAACCATTTATATTAGAAATCCAATTTCATAAATACCGTAAAAAAGAATTTTACATATTCCAAACAAGACCATTTTCTTAAGGATTCCATTGGGCCTTTTCCGGTAACTCGAGCCAAAACATGTAATAAACCAAAACCCATTTATTCATAAAATGAAATCCACATTTGAATTCCATAAAAGGATCCCAAAATTAAAATTTTAAGGCTCTAAATGTATTTATAAATCAATAAAATTCATTTTAAATTGCACTAGACATATAAAATCCAACCAAACAATTTACTGAACACAAGGCATGCACACTTTATCAAAACAACATATTTTAAGCACCTTAAAAGGGATAAATACCATTTTAATGACATAAATTTATTTATGATACTGAAACATATTAAAAATATCATAAACTATGTGTAAAAGCTCATGGAATAATTTATAAAATAAGAGGAGTGCACATTTATACCAAAACAACTATATTTTGTACAAAATAAGGAATAAAACTTCATTTGCAAACAAAATAAATAAAACAATGGTTTCATAGTATTGAATAACATATAAATATGGTTGTAACAGAATTATAAAGATGAAAATTAAATTGTAAAGGCTTGTTAAAGATATATCTTACATCAAATACGTGGCAGAAAGGAAACACAAACATGAGATCACCGGTTGTGGTTCCCAACGAACTAGATCTATGAAGACCCACCCAAAACGAACCATTACCCCGTCAAAAAATCATTCCAAAAGAGTACATAATATTTTTCATGACTAGGGGAAAAGAGGAATCCAATAGGAAATGGATGGTGATGGAAGAGAGAGAAGAAAGGGGAGGGAATCACCAATTGGAAACTAATGGACTCTTCACCATACCTTATATCTGCACCCTTAGAGGGAATTTAATGGATGGTAATATCATAGAGATGATCCTTTTGTCTAGAAGAACTAGGGAATTTTTTTGGGGAAAATAGAGTGAATGATGTAGGATTTATTAAAGAGGCAATTTAACTTTGAAAATCTGGAGGATTTCAGGAATCATGAGATGTTTCTCCCTAATACTCGTCTAATATGATCTAAAAAGAGTGGAAATAAAATATGGGGGTGCGCCTATGTATCATGGTCTCAAGTTAGAGGTGAAATCGCAGAGAATTTTCAAAAAATAAAAAGGTTATAAAAGAAACAATTTAATTTTTTAAAGCTGGAAATGGGCCCACACGCTATCCCAACACCAAAATATATAACATAAATTTACCATGATTATTAATTCGTAAAGGGTTTAAAAGAATATATACGCTTGAATATGTCAGGAGTGAAATTAAGAACTATAATGTGTAAAAAATATTAAAAATGGATGTGTTATAAAAGAAACAAATATATATTTCTAAATATGAAAATTGGCTCATAGTTTGGCCCAAATCATGAAGTAACAACTAGTTCTACAGAAACTCCCAAAAAAATAACCGAGGAACCCATTGATGGATTATTAAATATAGAAGAAACTTCAAAACTCAACATTAATCTCACCCAAGACCCAGAAAAATGATTGGGATCACCAATGAACTGGATCAAAACAAAGACATGAAAAACCAGGTGTGACAACCCACCATTATAGCATCATATTACATCGAAAATTTGTTATTAGAATAGTTTATAAAATATCTATTTTCAAAATATTAAAATTTTACATAGTTTTTATATTTTATTCAAATTTGATTATAGTTTGGTTTTAATGATATTTATATTAATATTACTTCTAAATATATAGATCTTTAAAAACATGTTTCTTTATCATGTATAATTGGATGGAAGGTGCTTCTACCAATAGAGAAATATTCTTTAATGGTACAATTTCTTCACAATTATAGATAAAAATTAAAATTAACATATAAAGTATAGGTTTATATAATGTTCATTCAAATATATTTGAATATAAAATTCATACTTTTGATAGGCATACTTGGTATGACCCAACTGAGGCTACTTATAACAATATTTTCATATCCATGAATTCCTTATACTGTTCTTTAATAGATGAAGAGTTTGACAATATTTTTTCTTTTAAAATAACCAATTATATTTTGGATAAATAGTCTATTTCACATGAAGAATTATAAAGTGTTAAGGAAATTAGAATTAACAAAAACATTGTTAAATATGATAAAATTAACATGATGTTTTATGTGCCTATTGTGGACATGTATCTCAGGTTTAATAAAATTGTGAAGAATATGATATCATTGGGAAGATATTTTACAACTATAGAGAAAATCATGATAACACTCAGATGCTAACCAGATAGTTAGATAGGAACCCCTATCTCAATTAGAGAATATTTTGATATTTTCAAGCTTCTAGTGAAGGAGATGATAAGAAAGATTATGATATATAAGCATTAATTAAAAGTCACCAAGGAAGAGTAAGATGAAATGAAGAGAATTTTAGTTTCTTTCAAAACCACTACTTCTAAAAATAATTAAAACTAACGGATGAAACCACATTTGGATAGTACACATAATGAACATTCACCATATGAAAGTGATGTTGAAATGGATCAATTAACCAAAATATTTAATAATTTTTTTAAAAGAAATCCAATTTTCTGAAATCCCATCTTCAAACAAAGATATGATCACAATGGAAATTGGAATAAGGATTGGAAAAGAAGTGACTAATCAAATTAAATAATCTTCTATGAATGTATGATAAAGAGACCTATAAATTCTGACTATACCTAGTTAAAATATAAGAATATGTATGAGGATTAAGATAGAATGTATAAAAAGGAAATGAAGGCAATATAGATTGCTTCAATGTATTGTTCAAGTGAATGAGAGTCTTCATAAGAATAATAGTCTAACAATGCAAATATGTGATTCATGAAAAAACATCTGAGGTAACCCTTGAGTCACCTGAACTAAATCCATATTAAAGTTATTCTGAAAAAATGACTACTGAATAATTATTTGAATACTATAATAATATTGAGGATACATGGAACGGAAAAAATATAAATACAAATCTTTAATGAAACAACATTCAATTACTACTACTGTCCAATAAAAACTTTCATCAGAGAAAGAGAAAAATGTGAAAGTACTCAAATTGAACAATGAACATATGTTATCTAATGAGAAAATGAAAAAGGACCTAGAGCAAATTACCTATGGAAAAATAGTCTTTCATAAATTTTTCGTAAACAAATATCTCCTAGAAACACTTTAGGTATTGGATACCAATGTGGGCAATGAAATATCCCCAAAAATAAGTTTGTAATTGAATCTAGAAAATCTGTTTTTCTACCTAAAAATAAAAATTCATTATCTAGTTACAGTTATGGAAAGTCTTTTACTGCCTTTAGTTCATTGGGATCGAATATATTCTATTTTACATATATGATAAATAATTATTATAGGAAACCCATGATGTAAATTTGGGTTCCTAAAGCACTTATTACTAATGTAACAAAACCAAAATAGATCATGGTACTAAAATATGTTTTTTCTTTTGGTTATTTTGTAGGAAAGTTGTATGAAATGCTCTAGAAAAAGATTATGGTTCTTGGATATTGGATATTCAAGAAACATGATTGGATATTCCTCATTATTTAATAAATTTATAAAGATTGATTGTGTCCATTTCACCTTCGGTGATAATGCAAAAAGAAAAAAATTGTCCTTAACTGGATAGGTAACTCTAACTCAGTTTTAATTTCTAAATTAATTTTTTTAATTGAATTATATATAATCTGTATAGTATTTCACAACTATGTGATGATGGATTTCATGTTAAATATGAAAATAATTCTTTTAATTTTTTTAACATTACAAATGAACTAGTATTTACTATATTATTAAATATAAATTCTTATGCGGTTAACATTGATTATTTAGTTACTCAAAATGTTGCATGCATTAGTGTATTTTAAAAAGACTCATTGATTTGTAATATAAGTCTATGGCACTATAATATACACTCCCATGTAATGATTTCTAGAATATTTTTATTCAAGGATCTACCCAAACATGAGTTTCAATATGATAATGTCTGTAATCCTTGTCAAAAGTCTAAACAACAAAAAATCTCTCTCAAACCAATATATGAAGTATCAACATCTCAACCTCTTCAGTTGGTTCACACGATTTGTTTATATCTTCTATAGTATTAAGTATAAATTGTAAACACAATGTCAATGTTCTTTTAGATGACTATTCTAGATATACATGGACCTTCTTCTTGGCTAAAAAACGTGAATCGTGGTATATTTTTACCAAGAATTATAGGAAACAAAAAATTAATAGTGGATATATAATTAAATCCCTAAGATGTGACCACGGCCGTGAGTTCTAAAAAATGATTTTGAATCCTTTTCACAAAAATTGGCTATAGTAATAACTTTTCTACCCCTAGAACACCTCAAAAAAATATGTTTGTATAAAGAAAAAATGTAATATTAAATGAAATTTATAGAACAATGATTAGTGAGTATGACATATCTATTTAATTTTGTTTTGAAGCAGTCAATAAAAAATTCTATATTATTTACAAGGTTTAAATTTGACTAATTATTAAAAGAACACATTATGAGTTGTGGAACAATATAAAACCCAAGGATAATTACTTCAATGTTATTGGTTTCAAAGTCTCTATTCATAATAGCAAGGATGATATTTCTATGTTTTCCTCCAAGTGGGAATAATATTTTTTATAGGATATTAATTCTCTAGTAAATCCTACAGAGACATAAATATTAAACCAAAATTTGTGAATGAATCTATACAAGAAAAATTGGATGAGTCAGATCCATGATAACCAAAGACCTCCCAAAATAATCTTGAGGATGATATATAAAAGCTGGATATTCATGATAAATCTTATAACTGTTGTATGAATAAATCTGTTAAAATATGTAATTCCAGAAATTATCAATATTCAATCCATATTGAATCCAACCCTGATGATGAACTAGTAATCAGTAGAAATTCTTTTTAAAGATCAGTTAGAACCCTTAAGAACTATCCTTCAGTTGAAATAATTTGAGACATAGATTAATGAACATCGACAATATCATATATATTAAATAAGGATAAAAATCACGATTTCCTATCAAATCTGAATCTTAAAAACATCAATGAGGCAATCAATGATGAATTTTGGTTGAAAAAATTGTAAGAATAATTAAACCATTTTAAAAGGAATTGTGTTCTAAAACATTTTTATATACCCATAGACAGCTTGAACATATCCTATAAATGAGTGTTCAAGAACAAAGTAGATGATGCTGGTAAAATAGTTAAAAATAAATCTAAATTGGTTCACATGTGTATAGTAATGAAACATGAATTGAGTCTAATAAACCCATTGAACAAGTAGATATATATTAATCAATTAGAATCTGGCTGGCATATGCATCACATCTGAATTTCAAACATTATCCATTGGATGTCATGAGTGCATTCATAAAAGGTTATATTGTTTAAGAATAATATTTTTGAAATACCCCTTGTTTATAAACCCACACATTCCATATCATGTTTTAAAATTAACTAAAGATTTATGTTGTTTAAAACAAGATCCAAGATCTTGGTATTACCGATTAAATAATTTTCATATTTCTAATGGTTTTAAAAAATGTATAGATTATCCAAATATTTTTATTAAATGAATTTCTATAGATGTTTTAGTTGGTCAAATCTATGTAGATGACATTATTTTTTAATGTTAATTTTTTTTATTTACTACCTGTAAGTTGGATATTGATGGGAATGATAAATCTATTGATCAAACCACTTATAGAAGAATGATTGGAAGTTTACTCTACAAAACTGATAGTTGTATTGATATAATGTTTAGTGTGTTCATGTGTCCAAGTTTTCATGAAAACCCAATAGAGTCTCATCTAAATAATGTTAAATGGATTTTCAAATACCTCAATCATAAAACAAGTATAGGATTATTCTATCTTAGAGGATAATAATTTGATTTATTTATCTATTCTGATTTTGGTTTTGGTTGTTGTATGTTAGATAAAAAAATTCCATCTAGAAAATGACACTTCATAGGAAAGTCTCTAGTATCATGCTATAGTAAAAAAGAAAATTTGGGTTTCATTATCTACTACCAAAGGTGAATATATATCTACTGGTAGTTTTTTTGCACAAATTCTGTCGATGAAACACAGTATAATAGGTTATGGATATCAATTTAGACATAACCATAGAAATACATACAATACAAGTGCTGTTAACATTTCAAAGAATCGTTTTTTTTACATTCCAAGACTAAACATATTGATGTAATACATCACTTTTTGAGAGATCATTATCCAACTGGTGATATCACTTTAGAGTTCATTGGCCCTAATCATTAGCTTGCTAATATATTAACTAAGCCTTTAAATTCTAAAAGGGTAAATTACCTCATACATGAACTAGGAATGTTATTTCTTAAGTGAATAGTCTACCGTTTCATAAATTGTGGTTTATGATCCACAATTTCACAAGTTATTATCTTGTAGTAACTTTCTCACCAATGCAGTCACAATGTCATTTTCTCTCAGTTGTAGTTTCATACATGTTGTCTCAACGATCTTGTCACACCGTTTAGAGTCACAACGTATTGCTAACACTTTGACTACATGTTCTGGTCTCACCGTAATGACTCAGACTTATATTTTTATATTTTTTTCTCATATCCTTGTATCTATTATTTTATTAATTTTATACCACATTTTTTTTTTAAAATCCCTAAATTATAAAAATCCATTATTCATCACTCCTCTATTAACTCGAACTCTCTTATCTTAAAACCAGAACACTTATCTCTCAAACTATTTTCCTTATTTCAACAATTCATCATTATTAAAACCAAATTGGATGCACAGAATGAAGTTTCAGTGTTCATAGACACTTAAAATGTGTTGATTGTTGAAGGAATTGAAAAAGGAAGCATATATAATGCATGATAAACCAATAAATCTAGGTCTTTCTGATCGAACATTACTTCTAGAGAAAGATGTTATTCTGAAGTGGCTAGTGAAAATTATGTTGCTTTTCATGAAAGTATTGGATGAACATGGATGGTCAGACTAGTCAACCAAAGGGGAAAAACCCATTTATCAAAATAGAGTTTGTAGTTTTTATCAGTATATTTAGTTGTTGTTCAATTATAAAGATGATATTGTAATAAGACGATGGGTTAATGGTCATAGGTGTACCTTTTAATCGATGTTGTGGGTATACTTCCAAGGAATAACCCATAATGTATGTTTTGAATATTACCAAAGAGTACTCCTCCACCTAGTGATGTAATTTTCCTATATGAGGCTCTTAGATGTTTAAATAGAAACAAGATGGAGAGAAGAGAAATTGGTTTTGAGTAGGATTGTGAGACATGACTGTTGTTAATGTTTATTCAACATCATATTTTTCTATTGAAACGGGACTTCTCTGCCCTTAATTATCAAGATGTATTCGTGATACATCTTATGAAGAATGGGAACAAGATAAATCTATATAAATATATTACACTTAAATTTTTTGAAATGATCCAGACAACATCAAAATCAACATCTTTGTTTTATTCATTGTTAATATCTTTAATATTGTTATCCAATGAGGTCGTAGGTCTTAATGAAGATGTAAATTAATATTATAAGTCTATTTTCACAATGGATATAGTTATCAATGTAAATATTAGATGGATCCCATAGAATAAATATTTTTTGGAAGATAATTATTGAATTTAAGAAAGTTTCAACCATTTTGAGAACCCTTCAAGACCTAAATATCTCTATGAACCTAGTATAGAACCCGATGTAGTAGTTCAATTACCATTTGAATAAGTAGATGATGCAAACGTTTCACTTGTGGAAAAAGATGTATTAGAAAAGGAAGTCACATTACTACCTCTTCCATAAGAAGTAGTTTACAAAGACAGAGTTGCTACTAAAGAAAGATCAGATATAATGGATAATCATGCTGTTGGAGAGGAATTTGTTGTTGATAATTGACCTTTTATAGTGGAATAGTAAATAAAAACAAATTGAAATTGAAATAATATTATCTGCTGAGGAATGAATGGAACAATCATTTCAGCTAGCTAGAAAAGAGATTTATGGTCCTGAGAGAGCTAAATGTTTGGAAATGGGTCAAGAGACCGAATTTCCAAATTCAACCATTGTTACACAAATTGAGGTGGAGCATAACCATATATGGGAAAAAATAAAAGTATCCAATCATATGGATTCATGTTCAGTGGATACCTGATAATGATTTTTAGAGTATTTTTATGTTAATGATAGTCAATTAGACTCACTTACATCTTTTTATCCCTCCACATTGTTCAATCTTAGACCTATAATTACCATAAAATTGTACATTCGATGGAATCAGAATTTGTGTCTTTTCCTTTTCATGAACCTAGTCATGAATATTTTTATTTTTTTAGTCACAATGATATGAAATACATTTAAATCACCTTGTTATCTTGAATTGAAAAAGTTATGAAGCCACAACCTACCCCTATGGAAAATCTATGTGAAAGAGATGCATCCATGATTTTAGATAAAAATATATATGATGATTCTAACAGACATGATTCTTAAAATTTAGGAAGTTATGATTGAGAACAAATATTTGATTGATGAGGTGAAGAAACTAAAATATCTGGTTTATGATATGCATAAAGTATTGCAATGTAGACAAGATCCATTTTCTCATCCTGTTAAGGATGTTCGTGATCAGATCACACAGAAGGCTGTAACTCTGAATCAACCAAGCATGGTAACTGTATATGAAAAATTACTTAAGAGAAACACCATGATAGTTAGTGAGATGTGTGAACTTGTTTCTGGACTTAATATGCTGATTGATGGGTATAATGGACGTCTACAATAGGTTCTACATTGACTTGAGTCTCTCACATCACCTGTTATAGCTTCAAATTTCTCTGGACAACCATCTCAGCCTATGTATAGTGACATAATCAGAATAGTTTACATAGAAGATCTTCAATAAGAGTTGTGTAGTGTTGATACAGATAGTTTCTCTATAATCATCATGAATAATGATTGAGTTCATGACATGTTCATGATTCATTCAAATATATACAATTTTTCTCTAGAATAAATCTTTATGGAAATGGAATTCTCTATTGATATAATTTAATATAAACATATTTTAAAAATTCCGTACTACTGTCTTGTAGAGAATCCGTAATTTCCTCATATCACTCAAGCCTTGATGAATCATGTTCAGAAGATGAAATACATCACTCCTCTATTAGATATATTATTTGGGAAATATTTTGACGTTGAGAAGGCTATGCAGTATGGTGGTGGGAGTTTGAATAATTTTATAATGTTTTTTAATCCCTATATAAATGTGAAATGTACTACCATTGTGGCTCTTACAACTACCCCATTACAACCGGGTCTAACTATATCATCTTCCACTGCCTTTTTTCCTACTACAATGTCTGTATCTCATTCTCTACACCAAATCAGACCTGTTTTTATTGAGAAACCATGTACTTGGTCTTCAAAAAACCATATCTTGAACCCTATTTCATTGAAGGAGTACAATTTCCTACTCTCATAGTCGAATCAATTTCTTCTACAACTACTAATTCTTCAGTTAGGCCTCATCCTGATGTCTTTTCCATGGAAAAATAAAATATTGATGTCCTTGAAGTAATGTGAAGCATTAATTTTTATAGGGATGTTTTATATTTTCCATTATGATTATAATGAACTATCTCACTATGTTCAATAAAATGATCACTATTGTGGTTTATTCTGAAACATGTCTTTATTTAGTTTTACATTTTAATTTCTTATGATCCCAAAAGGGGGAGAGAAAAGACAAGGAATTTATATAATCATTTATTGAGAAGGTATCCTCATTAGAGAAGAAATGTATTTTATACATCCTATAACATATATAATCAAATATTTTATCTTTAAAAAAATAGATTACTTAAAAATAACATAATTAATGGTCATCAAAAAGGGGAAGATAGTTGGACAGATAATGTTTTAATTATCAGAAATCATTCTAACCATGTTCTAATACTCAAAAATCATGTTAATCATATTTTAATACTCACAAATCATGCTAATCATGTTTAGATTATCATAAATATTGTGTGAATATTATAAACTATGTTTATATTTGTTTTATTATGTTTTATTGTGCTAATTAATAATACTAATGTATTGTGTGAGTACATTTCCTTAAGAAAAATTACAAATTATCACAAAGTATATTACAATGTATTCCATCTTCTGGTCCCTGGTGTTAATAATGGACATAACACCGTTTCTTTACTACCATTTCTATGGCACTGTAAGAAGACATCAGTTTCAAAATTTTGACTATGGACTTAACACAGTATCCAGATTTAGCGATGGACATGGCACTGTGAAACTTTTGACTATAACTATTGCAACTGGTTCTAGAATAATCAAAGGACCCGACACCATGAACATTCTATCAGTTCCATATTTTCACCAATGATCTTATATGGAAATCATGCTACCAATATAAAATGTTACATATTTCAAAATTGGAAATGGACAAGAACTATTTTAGTGATAAAACTCATGGAAAAGGAGTAGACACCATTCCACATGATTTTACCATCATGAATTTCTAACCATAAGTAAGAAATAGTTCAATACATAATTTTTTTGGTATTTTTTAATTAATGTTAAATGTTATTTCTAACGGTCATGTTTTAGTCATTTTATAAAACTGATATTATTAATTTTATTTTGAAGTCCTATAAGAAGATAGTATAAGTTACAAAATTTATAGATCGTGCTCCCCATCTGTCATAACTAAGACACCCAAAAGGTAAAAAAACATGGTGGTGCACGAGATACTAAAAAATGATGATGTCGAGAATTGGATTGCATAAAAAATAAGAGAAAACTAATTTACTAAAGAACATGAAGAACACTTGATTCATAGTGGCTGAACTATTATGGATGGAACCTCAAACATCCTTGGAACAACAATACTATATAGAACAAGATATACAAACAACATCCCACCAAACAAAAAACTAGATAACGAGACTCGCGACACTCTATTTTTACAAGAGTACTCCAAAAAAATCTACTACATCATACAAGTCCAGAGCTACATAGAACAACACTAAGATCATTTACAATCCTTCACCATTGCCTATTCTCTATACTAAACAATTTTAATTACTTTTCGAGTAGTGTGTGTATCTCTATCAAAATACACGTGGTCATATACAAAAAACTAGAGGATAGAATATATCCTCACTCAAACATCTTCTTAAAAATTATTTCACCCACATATAACTATGGAACTGGTCTTGTGTGACCAGGATGTTAGTTTTCACACATAGAATAGTGGAAGAGGTCTTTTGCACTGGACATTATTGTGTACTATTGTTAACCCCATCCCAGGGTGTCGATAAAAGTATTATACATATAGAGTGGGGACATTTGATCACCACGGGAGTAAATTATGTCTCTTCTTGAGTCTGAAGAACTTCTTTTATTCTCAATGTCTTTCAATTGATTCTTTCTATATTTTTATTCATAATTTAGAAAACTAAATTTTACATTGATAGTTAGTCGTGGATAGTGGTTATAAACATTTTTCCTTGTAAATATTGTTTCAAAATTATTATTAATATCTCATATTTTTATAACTAATAATTAATCAATCTTATGGGAAACTATATCAACTATTAATGTATTAAAATTTTACATCCTTGAGTAACTGGCCTATTTTTATTTTTAATTAGGGTAATAAATTGAATAAACTTTCTAACAAATAATTTTATAGGAACTAAATTCACCCCACTTGTGAGTGTTATATCATGACCAACACATCATAATAGAAAACAAATTCATTGATGGTCTTCATACAATAATGATGGTCCCCATTTCTATCAAATTATACATCAATTTATAATTCCAAAAGAATTAACCAGAGATGACATAAGGCTAATAAAACACATGTAAAACAACCATTTTCACTTCAATATATACTAACAAAAGATAATATAAAGAATGTACATCATAACTTACACTGATGATGATTATTTTATAGAATAGATCATGATTTTCTTAATCCATTCAATAATAATGACATTTTCCATAGTATGGATTTACGTAATTTTAACTTGAAATGATTAAAAGTACACTACCCAATCCCTCTACAAAAGATTAAAATATTGTTTAGGGAAGATATATATATTGATTTAATGAACATAATAAATGATAAATTATTCCCAAAAAATGTAATTCTAAGAAAGCACAAGATAATGCATTATAGAATTGAATTTGAAGTCACAAGACTAATAATTCTTCTCTTGTAGCATAGGATATCAAGATCCAATAGCTACCATTACATAATACTATTTGGTAATGTGTCCAAAAACCTAAAAATGATGGGTTATAAAATATATCATTGCTCTGTCTAGAATCTGGAAGTGTATATAGTGGAATAGAAGCTAGAAGAAATTTTAACTTAAAATATATATCAGTAAATTTTAATTACAATTGAACATCACTCCCAACTAAGTGGAAATATAAATTTGAGAGGATATAATTGTTATAACCATTACTAATCAACAATAATAACCCTACAATCCAATGAATCACTATATCTCAAAAACATTATGTGGTCATTTTCATTTTTATTACAAAACAACGTTTTTAGAATCATGTGAGATTTCATGTTAGGGGTGCACAATTCCCATGAACATCACGTCCCATATCGAGAAATTTTATATTTATATATATGCACATGGTGTGTGAATACACAATTTTATTTTTAATACACTCAGATGATGCACATAATCTAATATTTTTTGGAGTAAATCCAAATTTCTTCTAAACATACCTATAAGAACTTATTGAGGTGATCATGGAATATTTTTTTCATAAAATCCATAGAGACCACAATATCTGTTTTCATTCTAAATTGAATACAATGATACTCAAAATGACCATTCTAGATATTAATAGAATTATATATAATGATGGATTCTGTAATTCTCAACTAGTGTTAAGCAAACCAATCATCTATTATCAAGAACCACACTTTACTTTTTAACTAGTGAAAAAGATCGTCAATAACTATTAATAGACTCTATTTCATTACCATAGATGGATTGATTATTCGTTAATCAACGTAGAGATTGTGAGTTATATTATATATATTTAAAAATAAAAAAATTTCTTACCATTTTGAAGCAATCATGAATTTGAAACCATAAATATCATATAATCTAATATATATATTACATCATTCAACGCTTATTGTTTCATACGATAAAAAGGATAAATATACTGGATGAGTAATATGTACTAAATTAATAGATAACTATACCTCTCTCAATGAGGGAGGACAAGAAAATGAAAAAGGAAACTCATCATCAGACTATACAATGATTCCAGGGAGATCATAAAAAAAAATTAATCACATAAATTTAAAAAAAATATATATGATATTACCCTACACATCATAAGAAAATATGTCCCGACTCCTGTAAACCATGATTCCCATTCTCCATTAATGACATGATTGACCCTATGGGTTTTAGTTAAGTATAAATGTCAATGATAATATTTCATTTAGTCATTTTTAGAAATAATCCAATCTATCGTGAGGATGTTGTCTAGATGATTCATGTATAGAATAGAAAAACAGGTAACTCCAAACTCTTTTAATGATAAAACACAAGAATTTCATCGATGAGACACCTATCTATTCGGTATAAGGGGTGTAGTAATGTATAGGACAAGAGGGAAAATAACCACAAGAAGATTTATATGTTTTTTAACATGATTCTATATAAATGAGTAAGATGAAGAGCTATCAAAATATGTAGTAACTAATAATAATTTTATAATGATGGTACATCTCACTATGAATAGTCCCACAATATTCTTCTTATAGAAACACTTATCCTATATTAAGAAGCTTTGATATATATTTATAGGGATGTAACCCATTATCTCATGAATCATCTGATGTTACCATAATAGTTTTTGGTGTTGATGATAATTTTCTAATTTATGGAGAAAAAAATAAATGGAAGAACTACTATATGAGGCTAGAATAACCACACAAAACACATTACTTGGGTGCCATAATAAAACCCAACTTATAATGCCCAACCACAACAGTATGAAATCGAGTTAATGTGTATCTATCAAGATATACATGAGGAATGATGTATTACTGATTTCAAGATACACAACAAATCTAATCAACAAATATTCTTCTGTTGATGTATCTCATTAAAATTTCATTAAGAGAAAATGAAACTTTTATTATACCATACATTCCAGCCATATCATGCTAAATGATAAAATCACTATCAACAATGTTAATATAAGGGGTGATATTAAACATATTAATTTGAGATTTTATTTTAGTATGAATAACAATATCAATTTTTCAATCATCTAGTTTAATAGTTGTGCCAAACACATGAGAAAATTGTATGGGATAAACATAAAAATTAGTGTACTATGTCTTTATTTTATCACACTATTGGTGGTTATGGGACTAAATACAATTTTACAAGACCAATGAATAAGGATATAACTAATAAGGGAAAACAAATATAAACACCTTACCCACTAGTCCCCCAATATTTTTTTGACAATCAAATACAACCATATCCTTATATGTCCTTCCATCATGATGGAATCAGACCATACATTTAATGAGTTAGGATATTAAAGTAACTCAAAAATAATATATTTATCTTTTAACATGTCTTTAGACTCTTATGTACCATTTAGGAGTTTTAGTAGAGAATTTTCAAGAAAAAAGATATTGATAATGATTCCATGATTATTCCATTTGAGGTTATGCAATTACATCATGATTTTAAATGATTGTATATACCTCTCCTAGAGAATGGATAATTTGAACACATGTCTGATCATGATTCATGTCAATAAGAGTATTTGATAATTGTGTTAAAATATATGTTCTATATCGAAGATTTTTCAATTTTTTTCTCATATTAATTATTGAACACATAATCAAATGAATACAATAGAATCCTGAAAATGATTACATAGATAAATGATAAATAGATTAATTCAGAATGAATATCACTTACAATAAACAAAATTCATGATCAGGATATCATGAATATAAAATAAATGGTAGGAAAGAGACTGGAATAAAATTAAAACATTCATAAATAAAATTTTACAAAATAATAATGTTGACATATGGATTATTTTATTGATATCTCAAAAAACACTAACAGTATAATTCATATTATGTCTCAAAAATCAAATCTTATATCAACTGGGAAACACCAACTGCATAATCACTTCATAGATATGTGAAAAACCTCACACCAATGAAAATAATTTCTCAGAGACCATATTTATAGAAACCATGGATTCTCATACAGGGATATTATATCATTTAAGATGAATATTCATTCCATTAAAAAATTGAAATATTGAGGGCCACAATAGTTTATTAGATTTGGAAACATGGAACACAATTATCTAATATGGTTAATGATATTCAATATATACCACAAAGTCCACACCAATTAGTAGCCTTCATATAAATACCCTACATAATACATTTCTTTATAACCTATGAAAACGAAACATAAGAAAGGGTTATCTGAGATGAAAAGTAAGGATACACATAAGGTATATAAATCATTGTTAACATAAAATCATAATATAAGAATTATGGAATGTGATAATGAATAAAAATCATTATGTTCATACCCAACGTGTCATTGATCGTAATCACGAAACATGGAATAATTAATATATGTTATTAACTCATATATTATAAAGGAAATTAGAAAACATGATCCATTAGAGAATAAAATTTTAATAAAGCATAGACTTGTGGTATAAAAATAGTTTAAAACATGTTAAACACACACATATATATATATATAGATATATTGGTTCACTCATTATGATAGTGAAATGAAATCATCCACTCAAATAAACATTGGTACATGTATCCATGTACAAACATAAAATTACAGATAAGAAATACATGACTATGCATAACATTATGAACTTGTAATTAAGTACAAGAAAAAAAATTTGAACATGTAATCAGGTCCACATATATCATTTTGAACTTTTAATCAGGTGAAAACAAAACATGATGAAAAATTAATATGCTTAAAACATAACATCATCACAATCAAGGCTCAATACTATATTCTTCATAAGATAAATTGTCATTCACTAAATTGGGATCAATCTATATTATATCCTCATCTTACTGAATAGGGATCACTTCCCATTATAGCCTTATCATTCTCATGACATATAAATAAAAATCCAATTAATTTATGTGAGGTATAGGTCCCAAACATCACATTATGAAAATAATAGTTATGATTTTTAAAGGATAATAATTAATAATTTGATAACCCTTGAAATTAAATGTGTATCGTAATCATTTCATTACATTAGAACATGTAGAAAAAAGATATGTTTCCTAATAATTATAATATAGAATAACCAATGAAAATAAGAAGGATTCATTGTAATTTAATCTTGGTGTAATATGTGGGATATAAATTAGTTTCATATTCATCTTGAAAACAAAACATAAATCATTTTTAGATTGAATTTTAACAGTGTCCTTGGATAATATCTATAGTAAGGTATTTTTAACACCAAATGATGTTATCCTACAAAGAAAATAAATTTGAAAACTGATTTATAACAGTTCATAAGGAAGAAAACTTTCTTTTTTTAATTGTTTTAAACATCAAATATTTTGAAAATATTTTATTTGAAAAATACTTTGAATATATAAATGGGATTATTTTAAAATAAATTAACTCATTTAATAAATAAAAATATCATTTCTTTTTTTAAATGTGAATTTTAAAATGGTTAAATTTTTTGAAAACATTTTATTTGAAAAAAATATTATTTTGGAATAATATGTAGGAATTATGTGTTCATAAATTTAAATCATTTAAAACATTTATTAATATATATATATATACATTCCTCTTCTATAATTTCTTTTAAAACAAAAAATATGGAATTTTTCATAAAAATAAACATGAAAACTTATAAATGAATCATTGATAGTCATTTGAAAAACATTTTAATAATATAAAATTATTTAAATAATATACATTCAAAATGATCTAAAAATATAATTTTAAACAAAATCAATACAATTTATTAAAAAAATGGTTTGGAATAAAACATTTTTCATCCGAATAATGAAATAATGTCATATTTTTTAAAAAAGAATTTTTATTATCTTGCGTACCAAAGAGAGGAATAATTAAATCATTAAAAGTATATATGATGAATAAAGATAAAAATACATTAAACATTACAAGAGTTATATCATTAGATTTAAATATTGGGAAATTAATCATAAACCATTCCAACAAATGATGAGATTTTAAAATAAATATTTTACTATTTTAGTAACATTGAATTATAATATTCTAAAAGTAATAAAATAAAATTCAACATAAAATAACAATCGGATTTATAAATTGAATATATTATAAGTAAATGGGTTGTTATAAACTCTCATTTAGTGAATATAGTTAAATAAGTAATGTATATATCAAACAAGGAAAATTGTGACAAACATCCCATATCAATTTGGTAAATGTTGAACCATAAAACCCATGAAAAGTGAACTATAATTAACGTATACAGAAAAATAATTTTAATCAGAATAAAAATATAATATATTAATGGGAATCATATACAATACATGAAATAAAAATGCGGTGAATATTACACAAGTCTCACAGAAGTAAAAAGTTAGACAAATATTCTTTACCATAAGTCTTGAATCACATCACAATTTTTGAAACTATATGTATATTTAATTTATTTATATTATTCAAATATTATAGAATTATTTTAATATATATATATATATTACCACATATTATTTTTATGTCCTATTAATTCCGATTTATTAGTAATTCCTTCTTAATGTCACGTTATGGGTTATAACCTATTTAATTTTCATATAGGATATAAATTATTATATTTTTTATCATATTAATTTCAGCATGCTTGAGGAAAATCGATTATGATATCCATAAAATAAATATTTTTTATATTTTTTATATTTTTTTTTTGTGATAAACAAATTCTGTTTGGAAATTAAATGCATTGTTCAAAGAGATAAGTACGTTGTTTAAACACATGGAAAATGTATTTTTTATTTTATAGTTAGGATAAAAGAAAAAAAAGTAAATTATATATATATATAATTAAATACATAACTATATGTATTTATTATATATCCGAGATTTTTATTTTTATCATCACTAATAAATTTATTATATAGCGTTAATGAATCACATTGCCTCAGATGGCCATAGTCTAATTTACAAATAAACGATGTCATTGTTTTTTCAAAAAATGGAAAGAAAAAAATATGTCAGATATAATAATTCTAGAATCATAATTACATTATAAATATAAATCATATCATATAAAAACTATTAAACCATCATTTTTACCTTCCATTAGATGTGGTATCAGAAAATTGATTGACATCATATTGTGATGCGGTAGTCATCCATACAGAAGAATGCTGATTTTATATAAAATTTTATAAATTTTAAGGTGTTTGTAGTTTTTATCGTTAAAATAAAGATATATTAGTATTTCATTTGATACTATGGTTGATATGTAAGAATGATATAATTAGAATTTAATGGGATAATGGATTAAATAGAATATATTCTCATTGATGAATGTTACCTCTTATTTTGGTATCCTTATTATGTATTCACTAAAATCATTCCTTGGATGGGTTTCATCCCAAACCATATTATTTTACTTGACCCTTAACTAACTATCCATAGCTGAAAATATATCTCCAAAAATTTATAAGTTCCTTCCAAACCAACCCAAATGATCCAAAAATAAAGTACAAAAAATAGGGACATGTAGTACCTATAGAAATGTAAAAGGATGATACAAAATAATTAATAAATTCATTCATGATTAATTTTTAATGAAAAATGTTTGATAGAAAAATTATTTTCATCCAAATGATGAGAAATAGGGGAAGGTTTTAAAAAATCTTATTCTGAATCATTATGATGAATTTTTTTTTAAATTTGGTAATAAATAATAAAAATTTTATAAATAATAAGACGAGAATAAAAATTAATGGTATTTTTCAAATAATTTCATATAATATTCATTATATAAATCTATGTATATTTAATCCTTATTAAAATGGAATGGAAAAATATATCCTTTACCTCGAGTATTGTTCTAATTCATAATAATTAAAAATACATTAAAATATATATGTCTTTACAATATATCTATTATAGAAGTATTTTAATGAATAAATTACTATTTACCAATCCTTTATAATTTCCAATAATCAAGTTATTAACAAATATCACTTAAAATGGACATTTGGGTGAAACTCGTTCCATTTTCTAGGCATGTTTTAGTTCAATGGTCCATTTCCTTTAATAATTGCCATGGTTTAATCATATACATAATCAATATAGAAATATATGTATCATATTTATTCATTATAAATAAATTTACAATCTTTTATAAAAACAATTTATGAACCATTATTTACATCATTTCATTTAGACATGGTTTGTATGTTCACATGAGTTTTTTTTTCTAATTTTGATTAGTTTAATAAATGGAAAGTAAATTAAATTTTATAAAAGAAAATATTTACCATATATTAAATTTAATATATATTAATTAAATGAATCTTTATTACCATCAATTTAAAATGAGAATGAATAACAAATCATATTGCCTCATGGTTGTGGTAGCCCACACATGCACTCAAGTGATGGTATGTTTATAGAAAGGATGAAAATGTAAAATGGTAGATAATATATGATAAATTGAAATTATATTTATATATAAAATATAATATTTTTATATTAATCAATTATGTCATTAAACAATGTATTAAAGTGATAAAATATAAAACATATCACTTCATGGAAACTGTATACAAGAAGTTTGCACAAGGTATACTTGTCCTTTAATAATAAATGGGAAAGATGAAGGGTATTATTGTTCCATTAATTTAGTAAATATTAATTATTTTTAAAATATAAAGTAATTAATTTATATGGGATAATATATAATATGAGTAGGTATAATATGAAATATAATTGAAGGGACTATATTAATGGATCTAGTTCTTTGTTGTGAAACCTCCTTTGGCTTACATCACAATCCAAAACAGGATAATGTTACAATAAAAAATACCTCTCAGATGAATGTAACGTTGTTATTAATGGATTATGGATGATATTTTTAAAAATATAAGGAACCTGAACTGAGAAAAAAATTTAGATGTGTCATCCTATAATAGTGGTGGAATGAGTAATAAAGGAAATTTTTTTAAAATATAATATATAATAATTTCATAGTCCTCCAAAATGCATCAAATTTATCAATATTTTAATTTTATATAATATATAGTGTAAAATTTCTAGATATGGTGATTTAGGAAATTTTACATGGAAAGTTTTTCCTAATATATTTGTTTTTCCCTATAGTAAACGAGTTTTATCCTTAACTATGGGAAAAATTATTTATTATTTTTATAATTAATTATGAAAAATATTAATGTATCGTTGTTACAAAATATGAATATTACGATAAAAATATTTATTAAATTTCATAAAATTCATTTTCATTATGTGGTAGATATTAATTTATGAAATAAAGACACATAATATGCGATGAAAAATAATACTAAAATAAAATACATTTTTGGTTTAAATGTTTTTTTAAAAATAATCATAAACTAAATTGCAATTAAATTATTTATATTAAGAGTTTACCAAAATAACATATCATTAATTTACTACATTTTATAATCCAAATGAGACTTTATAAATTCCCAAATGGGAAAGCGAGTTTTCTATATCATCGATATTTTTCACTATTCTCTAAATAAATTAGTCATTTATTAAAACTCTAAAAATTTATCCTTAAGAGATTTTTGGAATGTCATTGTTAAATTTATATTCTTACGACTTATTAAAATACATGAAATTTGAAAAAATTAATTATAATTTTTATGAAAAAATTTAATAGAACAAAATTTTAAATAATGCATGTTTGGGTTGAATTTAATGAGTTTATTGAAAACTATTTACATATTTCTTATGATGTAATCAAAATATTTTCATTACATAAAAACTATATTATATTTTTTAAAATATATTTAATCCAATTCATAAAAATTATTTCCCAACTATGTTATAATTTTATACTATTTTATCAAACATTTGGACTCTATGTTCCATTTAAGACATTTTATCAGTTACATCATGTTTAGCTTATAGGAAAATATACATTATAAAAAATAATACTCTACATCATACCCCTTAATAAATATCAACATTGAAATGATGTCTCCCATATAATAAATCTGAAGATACATCTTCCCCATCACATTAACTATTGTCCATATTGATTTTTGAAATGTATCCTTTCACCAAAACACATTGAATATGTGAGAGTCCTTCCTTCAAAATACGTTCTCACATCGATCCAGAATCTCTGTTAATTTTTGTTGAAAAGAGATTTAATTTTCATGTGGTGTGACCACAACATTTTTTACATATGACCTATTATGTTTTTTACTTCATAAAGAGATAAATATAAAACACACCATAAACATCAAACATATTTTGTGGAAGTGATAAGATACAAGAAATCATATTTACATGATAAAAAATTCAAAATGATCAACATATATATGGAATATCTAAAAATTTTTATTATGTATAATAACTATATTCTATATAGAAATTCATAGGAATAAATTCTAACCAATATTGAATTGTGTATTTCAGTGATGACTGTATGTATATCAAAAATGATGAATCTGAAATACCATGATTTTTATGAATCAATCTAATATTATCAACAATTTCCTTATCTATATCATGCCACAATATCATTCATCCACTAACATCATTATAGAACATTGGAGTTATGAATGTCTTGTCAAATAGTTCAATATAATATTCATACTGAATTCAGGGTTGAAAGAAATATTTATAAGAATGATCTATTAATAGATGGTGTTAATCTATTCTACTGTTGAAATCTATAAAGATCATTCTAAATGGCTTTTATATATCTAATGGTCCTGTCAAAATGAAATCTATCTATGTATGACATGTAGTACTAAATATCAAATATTTATTTGGATCCTGCTAATGTCTTCTCAAGATCATTGATGTATCCCTTCGATTATGATTAGATATAATAGAATTTTCTATTCTATACAACCATAAAACAAACATTATGTATATCTTGTAAAGATGATAAAGTATGAAATATTATCTAATTTCAAAAAAAGTATTTCATTAGGTGAACTACTACAACAAAAATAAAGATCTTATAGTTTTATTTGAATTATTATAATGAATTCTACAATAATGACTACACATTAACATTTGGGGGATGATGAATTTTTTAACATCACCATAGAGATCTGTCTATAAATCATATCACTTTAAATTGCTAGGAATCAATATAGACTATATGTATCATAGCATTTCTTATCGACCCTACGTAAATACAATAATAGATAAATATAATTATATATACCTATATCATGAATAGATAATGATGAACTACGACATTCATCATGTATTTTTATAATAAGATATAGAATTTACTGGAAACATTTATATTTCATAAGCTATATATGTCAATCACAATAATTGATGAACTAAATAATTATTCTAATCATATTTTTTTTTTCCACATCTTCCTTATACAGTTCATCAAACCCTTCATAGATGGGGTTTTTAATATTAATTTTAGAAAGATATGATATGTCACATTTCCTCATGAATTTAATATATATATATAAGAACTCCATAAATTTTGGATCCCTAAAAATATTTACCATGTATAATCTTGCTTGGTTATTCTGACATTCAGAATTTTCAATCTATTATCATTTTAATGGTGATTGTTTATTGAGAATGCATAATCACTTATCATTTATCTGTATGGTTGAAATATTATGGGAATGAAAATAAAAGAGGGAGTGAATTTGTTTTTATAAAATAACATATAAATTTTTAACCTTCCATATACTAAAATATATCTAACAATGATTTTATCAAAAAAAATTATAATGAATATAAGGAGGTTTTTATATGGAAAATATATAATACATCCTGAAAACCTATAAGGAATATATATATATATTAATAATACATTATAAAAAACCTTACAATATATGTATGTAACATTAACATAATCTTGTATAAGATTATCAGCACATTAACTGAAACTCTTAAGGATGAATTCAAACCAAATCATGGTATCCATAATATTAACCATACTGAAAATGTATTTGTTTCTCGAAGTAATAAATCCCTTGATACAAAGAATAAAGTAACCTATATTCCACTAGCATTATGAATCATGGATCATAATATCATAAATAAATATACCACCAGAAACCATAAGATACCTCAATCCCACCATATTGAATAAAAACATAAAAAACATAAAGGATTTATTATGAATTATAAAAAATATATACCATGAGGTAAAACTCCTTCAATACTATAATGAAGTGATCAATCATAACATTAATTTAAAAATACATTAATGATAAATTATTTTAACTATTTTTATGTCTTATATATCATCCTCTATTAGTTAAATTTTTTTTCTAGGAACATTCCTAAAGGTCTCAATATTAATTAATCATAGTGGTTTGATATTATATAAGAGGAAGAACATATTCACATGGAATATTATATACATGGTATTTTTATATTAGTCTTCTTGAAATACAGCACTAAGATGTTTATATGTTCTATCTAGTAGAATGTTATATTTTCATCTAGTAGAAAATTTTATGTTTTCCATAATATAGATTTTATAAAAAGTAATCAATAAAAAATTAATGCATTTATATTAAAATATTTATCTTGTAGAATTTTTAATATTTTTTATAATGTGAATTTTTAATACATTACCAATTAGAAATTAAAACCCTCAATCCTATGAAATTTATATTTGTTTGTTTGGTGTATGATTAATATAATCATTTTAATGAATTTCATCCTGATTTATTATTTTTAGAAATCATTAAGATGTAATATATGTCTTTAATTATATTCTCTATTAGGTTAAAGGTTTAGTTTTCCTATAAAACGTTCATATATATATTGAGAATTTGATATGTTAGTAACATAATAGTATATTAATGTAGATTATGATTTTAAAAAATAAGGTTAGAAAGTGTTAAAATAATCTTTTTTGACTCAATAATCTCCCCCATTTTGAGAATATCAAAAATTGAATATTTAAAGTAAATTCTAATGTTAAAAAACAATTGATATAAATACTCCCCATTATTTCGTTATATAAAATATCTTTATATATTCCAATTTTTATGATAATTTAGTTCATTTCTCATTCATTATATTCATTCACAATTTTTTGAAAACAAAAATCATTTATGAATGCTATCTGATCAAAAATAACTAATGTTCTTTTTTCATGTTTTATGATTTTTTAAATGATTTATTTGGTACAAATCATATAGGATGTGTTAAAAAATAATTATAATTTTTTTATAACCAATAATTTCCGTGGAATGTTTTTTATTAAATGCAAGGGAATTTTTCGGGTCCGCAGTTTCTGATGGCGCTTGATTCTGGGGCCCAATGTGAATTTAATCAATTTCTGATATTTTTTTTGGTACATTTAGTAAATTTACATGTAGGATTTTATAACTTTTGAACCATTTCCCAGAATTGAAATCTGAGGGTACTATTGAACTCGCACCATTGGTGATTTCTTAGTGATACCTTCACCGTAGTTGTGTTCTAATGAGTGGAAGTAATAATTTTGGGGGTTTTAATTATGTTAAATAAAAATATTAGTTAGCTTATTTTTATTTCTTTGCAGTTAAAACATGCAAGGAGAGGTTAGTGGTGGAGCCAACCCACACATAACCTCCTTTTGGAGGATATTATTAGGTGGCACCCAAAAAAGCTTCAAACCCCCATAGACCCCCCATTTATGTGGGATAAAACACTTAAACGTCCCATGAGTTAATGAATCCAACCCTCTCTTCATTGAATTTTAACTTTCCACTATCCTTCATAAGTCTTCCAAAATAGAAATTAATTAATGTCATTAATTAATTAATTTTAAATTGTTTGAATTCTTTTTTCCAACACTTAAATAATGGGTTAGCTTAACACATTATTTTTTTTTTGACAATTTATTTTTTGTGTAGATTTGGAGATCCCTTGTAGAACTTTATTTTCCCAATGAATAATGACCCTCAAAAACAGCTATCACTCACCCATCGGTATGGCACCTTTTGAGGCATTGTTTGGTCGGCCTTGCAGATCGCCACTATGCTGGATAGTCCCAGGGGAGTCAGCACTAGTGGGGCCAGAGATGGTATGTGCTACTATGGATAAGGTTCATATCATCCAGGAGTATAAGATGATTGTACATAGCAGGAAGAAGTCATATGCTGGCAGGTGATGGAGACCTCTGGTGTTCGAGGATGGTGACCACGTCTTTCTACGGGTCTCAACACAATGTGGTCTCCGGAGATTTGGATGAGTATGAAAGTTATATCCTAGGTTCTTTGGACCTTTCCAGGTCCTTAGAAGAGTAGGCGAGGTGGATTACCGCTTAGCTATTCCACCTCAATTGCACCAGGTGCATGACATCTTCCACGTATCTCAACTGAGGAGATAAATGCACGGCCCATCCCACATCATCAACCACAGGGATCTGGACATAGATGGAGGGGTTAATTTCATAGAGGTTCCTATGGAGATTGAGGATCGATAGGAACGAGTTCTATGTGGATGTTCGATACCTCTGGTTCACATTCATTGGCATCACGAGAACCTCCAGGAGAGAACATGGGAACGGGAGGCATAAATGCACGCCCATTAGCCTCATTTGTTCCCTTAGTTAGAGTTTTAGCTTACGGGGGTGTAAATCTCTGAGGTGGGGAGAATGTAAAGACCCAGATTTTCCATATAAATTTTTTTCCGAAATACATTGAAATTTTACGAGTCCGTAGTTTCAGACATTGCTTGATTCCGAGGCCCGGTGTGCCTGGAATCAATTTCTGATGTTTTTTTCGAGTACGTTTAGTAAATGTAAATTTGGGATATTAAAACACTTTAACATGTGCTCGGAATTGAAATCTGAGGGCATCTTTGAACTCATAGCATCAGAAATTTCTTACTGAGACCATCACCGTAGTTGTTTTTTAATGGCAGTGGAAGTTAGATTTTGTGGGTTTTTAATTATGTTAAATAAAAATAATAGTTATATTATTGTTATTTCTTGGTAGTTAAAACCTCCTAGGGGAGGTTAGTGGTAGGGCCCACCAACTCATAACCTCACATGGGAGAATATTATTAGGTGGGGCCCACACAAGCTTCAAACCCGCTAAACCCCCCCATTTATGTGGGATGGAACACATAAACATACATTGAGTTAATGAAGCCAACCCTTTCTTCATTTAATTTTATCTTTCCACCTTCCCTCATTAGTCTTCCAAAACAAAGATTAATTAATCGCATTAATTAATTAATTTTAAATTTTTTTAACTCTTTTGGCCAACAATTAAATAATGGGTTAGCCTAACCCATTTTTTTGGTTGGCCAATTTTTTTTCTGGAGATTTGGAGAACCCTTGGAGAACATTATTCTCCCATCGAAGAACGCCCCTCTCCTACGAAGAGAGACAAACTTCTCTCTCTTCCTCTTCAACAGGGGAAAGAAGAGGAAACAACACAATCCTTGAAGAATGTCGATGACGTCAACTTATTTGTGTTCTTCTAGCGTCATCAGAACAGCATCCACATTTTCGTGACTTTATCAACGATCATCAACAATTGAGGTAGGGGGATTGGAGTTATTTTACATATGAATATAAACCGGCATTCTTATTCATTCAAATTTCTGTATTATGGTATGCTAAATATTATCGCCAAGACTAGGAGGGATTGGAACACCCGAAAATGGCCCGACCTTCCCCCTTTGGCTGTTCTTGTTGTTGACGACGGAGGAAGACCGTGAAGAAGCCGACGGTGCAAGGCCACCAGGTCACTAAAAGGGTGTGGCACTAACGTTCCGTGCAGGGAACTGAGCAACTGCTAGGAGGTCCTCAGCGGTGTTGGATGTGTGCGGGGCCATCGTACCATGCAGGAAGAAGGGGGGCCATAGTCAGGAGGGCCGCATCTGTCAAATGATGAGCCTGGAATCGTTGCGTCGTGTGAAGAATCCAAAAGCCATGGTGAGGCCGGGCATCGGCAGAGGAGGCAGGGTTTCGTCACGCCGCGAGGAGGCCAGTAGATCCACATCGCCGTCACATCGTTGTGGAGGGGTTAGGGGCGGCCGGCTGAGCCGACTTCCTGTTCGCGCATCAGGCGGGACCCCTGGGGTCCCACGGGTCAACGAACAGGTTCTAAGCGCCTCTTCATTCGGATGCCAGGGGGCGCCGCCCCCGCCCCCTCCACGACGTTGCTGGCCTGGCCATGCGGGCTAGCCAGCCAGCAATGAAGCCCATCTAGTAGGGCTTCCAGGCAGGCCCACCCTCAGGCTGGGCCTCCCATCTGGGCTGCCCTCTGGTCGGCCCCCCCTTGGGCCGAGCCACCCTTTTGGGCCGTGCTGCCCCCTCAGTCCAGGCCGCTTCCTCTAACCAGTTCCGACCTGTGGACCAGGTTGGACCCCAGTACGGACTGGGTCTGGCTGGGTCAGTCCGACTAGGTCGGACCAGACCCAGACCCGTTTGACCAGTTTACACCTTTTCGGCCATATCATGGGCTACGAGAGTGCGATCGACAAACCGTCTGTAGTGACATGGATCTTAGAGCAAGAAATTTCTTTTGGCACTCCCTAATTGAGTTTTGGAAACAGTTGGGGTATGGTAAGGTTATTGTGAACCTAAAATCCAACCAGGCCCCTGGGACAAAAATTCCAATAACTCTTAGACAAAGATTCCGGTTGACGCACTGTCTATTACATTGTGACCCCTATGATGAGGCGGTCCCTTGAGATACTAAAACTCAGGGCTTCATGACAGATGGAGTTAAATTATTATCTCATGAGGAGGATCCATCCAGAAGTGAGAAGACAGTGTACGAAGACCTAGTAGCTGGTAGTGAGGCGGAGGATGGAGATACATCATACAGAGGTCAGCGCTGAGTGATCATATGCGGGTTAGAGCATAGAGATCCTGTGTGTGTCAGATCCTATGTGGGTCTGTGCTCAGTGATCCTATGTGGGTCAGCACATACAGATCCTGTGTGGGTCAAATCCTGTGTGGGTCATTATTAGGGTTAGTTTAGGTCGATCCTATGTGGGTTAGACTCCTTTTATTCAGAAGCCGTGCCTCTTGTTAGAAAAGGATGATCTAGCATTGCAACTAATCATTTGCACTTCTACGCTACACTATAAATTATGGTTTGAGCTGAGTCATGGACCATTATGTATTCCTTATGATTGAGATGGGTTAATAGATAAATTAGGTATATGTATCGTCATATACATAAGTAATGGTTGTCTATTGATTTATATTTTGTCGTTTAACATTTTTGGTTTTTGTGAGACCTTGAGGGTCTTGGGGTCCCTAATAAGTATCTTTATATTCACCCCTGAACATGCATTTCCCACATCTCGTTGTGTTTGATACAGATGACGGACATCGCAGACCGAGTTGGAGTGGATGAGGAATGGACGATACCCAAAGGTGGAACTCATGACAAGTCGGTACCCAGAGGAGACAAACTGACATGGAGCACTGAGGAGGCTATCTGTACCTACCCTTTTCTTAGCATCCGTGGTGGAAAATCCAGGAGCTGATAGACACCTTCCACCTGTTTATCTTTTTAGTTATACATGTTTTGTCTTTTCTTTGTACCTTACTGTTGGGATTATATTTTCGGCCACTTTTTCTTTCCATCAAATCTTTTGTCTAAGGTTTTTCATAGAATATTACTTCTAGTTGCGAACTCTATTGTGTTTTTTTAACTTTTATAAAGGCAATTCCTTCCCAGTTTAGGGATTTTATGCCTTTGGTGTAAGTCGCCAACCCCTGGACTATGGATGTTGGGCTTGGGGTAGCCATTATATGGGACCCATGGGATGGGTCATGACAAAATTGTTATAAATTTCAATAGTAATGACATGAATTTTTGAATTTTATACACAAAAAAATCAATGTAAAATTTATTCAACCAGATACCTTAGTAACAAAATCATTTGAAAAATACAATATATAAACTTCATAAAAAAATTAAATTAACAAATATTGAGTGTTATCTATAATAAAATATTTCAATAGATTGAGAAAATAATATTTTTTTGATAAATTTTTATGATGGAATCCATATTTATAAAATTGTTTGGTTCCTTAATTAATTATATGTACCCTTTTAAAATTTTCGAAAAAAATCATTCAACACTGTTACTTTTTCCGTTAGAACATCTATCACCATTACAATGTTGTTAATTTCATAATGTTTACACGAAATAAATTAATCAGTTTCATCATATGATATTTCAAATTATAAGAATTTATATATGTTTCAAAAACTTCACAATTTATAATTACCACAAATTTGTAAACTAAAGTAGTTTATGTTCTTATTCCATTAAAATTGATATATTATATATTCAATATCAACGTTGGTTTTTTTGATCTATTTGAAAAGATAATTGCGATTTTAGGAATATATATTGTATTTTTAATTGAATTTTTTAATTCCAACAGCATTTTGAATCACTATTTTTGTGAATTAATTTATGTAATTTTTGTTTTATAAAAAAACGATTTTAATTTTAATGTATTTAAACATCTATTTTATATCTACATATATTAGATTCATTCCACTAATAGTATTTATGACCTCATTAAATGAGTTCATATTATTATCTATTATTTTATATATGTTATTAGAGAATAAATTTCGGTGTTTTAAGAAACATTATTAATGGATGGAGTTATAGGTCTTGAGGGTGTAATATCGTATTTTCATTCAGTGAGTTGATATTTTAAAATATACTTTAGCCAAAATTTAGTGTCAGATTCATCTTTTGAGGAAAATTTAATTTGATATTTTGATAATCTTCTTATAATTTTTTTCTATTTTGGAAAATTATGAAAAACATATTTCTAGGACTGATATGATCAAAAAATTGGGGTTTCCATTGAAATTTTTTATTTATTTAGATATTTCTATAACAATTTTTCAATATCATATTTTATAATATATTCAACCATTACTATCCTTTGAACCATCGATTTATATTCACACTGTATATATTCAAATTGTATCTTAAATAACTACTTATTTACTATTTTCATTTTAAATTGATTATGGGTTATTTTAATAATGATATTTTTTTCATCTAGGTTAACAGAAAATGGTTAATACAATAAAATTGTTATTTTTAATGGATTCAGTGTTGTTTCCATTTATTTCAATGTAAAATTTTTTATAGATTTTTGTAATTCCGAATAATGAATACAATACAATAATATGTTTTTCAATTGTTTTCTAATTTAATCATACTTTTATCGTATTATATATTATTATTATATTATTATTATATTTTTTCTTCATTAGATACAATTTCTCTTCTATATCAAATTTAAATGATGAAATTTAATCATTATTTTGTTATTTTTTCTTTAAATAATGAAAATATTCATTTAGAATTGTCAAATAATTTTACCTAGGTATTGATAGGGAAACATAACTAAAATAACCCTTCTTTGAAACATTATATATATGTTTTATGAGAATGGGACAAATATTTTTCAATTATTCCCAAAAACATTTTCATTTAGGGAATATAAAGAAATCTCTTTTTGTTTACTTTTTTCTATATAAAAAATATATTTTACCACATTATTGATTCATCATTTTATATATTTAGAACTTATATAAATCATATAATTAAATTATTAAAAGAAATTTCATGGAAGAAAATATTCATTTTCATTGACCCATCATTAACAGCCTCTATACATATAAAGATGAACATCATGATATTAATCAATCTCATGTTTCATAAGAAATTCATAATATATATATTATAAAAATTAAAGATATGTATTTATCATCTTCATTAAAATAGTAAATTTTGAATCTATAATTATATTATTCAATCATACAAAGATAATTATAATAATCGATTAATTTTTCATATGATATAAAAAGGATTGTTTTAAAATGATTATTTGCAAATCATAGAATCTCCCCATGAAATTTTAGTGTTGAAATATTGTTTTTCTCCCATGAATATTATTGAAATAAAATCATTCTAGATGTTGTGTTTTTAGTAATCTATGAATAAAATAAAATTAAAAAATTTAAATTCATCAACTTTTTTAAACATACAAACGAAATAAAACTCACTATCAATACAAAGATACTTCACGTCAATATCATATTTAGAGACATATAATATTTCCAATAAATGAAAAATAACTACAATAATTAGAGTGGGGAAGTATTTTTGTTTAAATTTTTTTCCTAGTAAGCCATTCTATTATATACACTATACTAAAATGGAAATCAAATATTTTATTCATCTGATTAGACAAAAATTATAAGAATGATCAAACGTGAAATACATGAATAATGTAAAATATTAAGATCATGAGTTACGGATCAAAAAATATTTAAAAGTTAATGTATAATTACCAATGTATCCTCTATTTAAACCAAATTTATAGATTCAATTCACCATATTAAAATATAATGTTTTAGCATAAAACCCACATATTGATTAGTGAATAAAAATATTTCTAAACAGACTGGAAGCGTTATTGAACTATTAATGATGATATATATCTGTGTGTGTGTGTCTTCGTGTAAATTTTTTTCCAATAAGTATTTGAATGTGAAGACATAATTTTTATTGAAATATTTTTTTAATAACTATGCAATATTGTAAAAATAGATATGAAAATTTGAAAGAAAAAATTTTGAATTCACCCTTGGAGAAACAATTGTATGAAATTCCCACAAATGGCTATTTTGAAATAAGAACATGATGGTTTTGTATAAAATTGGAAATTTAATATGTTAGTGATTTTTTTGTAGATATAATTCCTTTTAAATTAAATTATTTTTCATAAAAAGTATTTTTCATGAAAAAGTTTCAAAATAAATTTTCAAAACATTTTGACCAAAAAATTATTTCCTTATGAATAAAACATTGGAATGTTATAAATTTTTTATTTAATGGATATAAAAAATATATCTATTTTCAAATTAGTTGTTTATTTAGGATATTTATAAATGTGAAGTAGATAAATTTTCATTTAGGTTGGAAATTATAATCATTTTTTAATATATTAAAATTTATCCCAATTTGGGTGTTTTGTAAAAATATCATTATGCTATTATTACATTCTGATACCTTGTATAGTAATATCTTTTTTGTTATATCCTAAATTAAATAGTGACTTATATTGATGGTCATAGATCATGAAAATGTTTTGGATTTTTACTTAATTATATAGCACATTATTTGTTTAAAAACATTATAGTTTCAGTGTATCTAATGAAAAATTAATTGAGTGTTTTTTACATCCACATTACCTGAGTAAAAAAACAACCAGATGCTATATATTCATATTTAGAAGTGAACAGTGCAAAAATGCTTCTTATTTCATGATTAAGTCACTAATTCATATCTTATGACTTGACAAGTTCCAAATATTATTTTCTTTCCTTTTAAATTCAATCAATGTCAACATCTAAAGAAATTAAGATGAAAATAATCTCTAGAATAAAAATAATTTCAAATCATTAATATTGATAATGAAATTAAAATTTAATTTTATAGATTTAGGATGGTATTTTTCCTGATTATCTCAAAATATCTAATATAAAAATATATAAATCATATCTTTGGGGAAAATAGCTACAATGTATAGCAAACCACCAATCACTCATCTGAAATTATTTTGATCACATGGTTCCCCATTTTTATCAAGATTAAATATTTATGATGTTATGATGAGATTATTAATACATTTATTAATTTTACATCAAAAAATTTTTTGTATTTATTTTGAATAATTTTTTTATATATGTTTATTATTCTTATTGAGGAAATTACAACCATAAAAAGTATATGTTCTCCCAACCGTGTAATATTAATTGTAGTTTTAATAAGTTACATTATGTTTTATGAAATTGAGTTTTTAGTTGAGACACATATGATGCAATCAGCAAAAAATTTGGACAGTTATGGCTTGAATAAAAATATTTCTTAACATTAACTGTATAATCTATACCAACTATGTCAACAAAAATTAACGAAAATGTCACTAGTTTATCATTATAGGATATTGGGGATTGATTTTTTTATTACCTTATTGAGAATAAAAAAATTATATATTGTTTTATATATTTTCAAAACAATCTGGTTATTATACCTAATAATAATCCTCTGTATATATTTTATAGAAACAAATACATATCATCCAATTTATTAATAAAGAAATTTATATATTCTATATAAGATATAACGATATGAATTTAATCATTTCTTGACTAAAGAGAAAAATATTTATCATACTATATTCCCTCATGATTATTATAACCCTCTAAAACAATTCAAATATTATTTATAATAATAGTTTAATTTTTAATTCATTAAATTAAAAAGAACAATTTACTCATTTTAAAATAATCCAGTGTGGATTTTCATCCAATGTAAAAAAAACTCATCTCAAATTCATTGAATTTATCCTTCCTTGTCATTATCCAATTCTCATCTCCTATGTTCACATTATTATTATTAGGATTAAATTGAGATAATAATGAAATATATTTATATACACTTTTTATAGAAGATCTAGTTTGTAACGAATGACCATTTTCACCAATGATATCATCATGGGGTGGATTCCATAGTTTTTAATTATTACACATGTTTATAAAACATACTTATTCCCCAATAAGATGATATTATTCTATATTTAAAACAAAATATACCATTTCTATATTTATTCTCTCATTTTAGGAATTTTTAAACCTGGGTAGAAAAAACTATTACAAATATCATCTAATTATGTTGTTTCTAGTTGTATTGAAACTAACAGTTCAATTTAATATAACATTCCTGCATTTTATTAAAATGAAGTTACTATTTTAGTTAAAAACATCACAATCATTCATAGTTTTATAAATTCATAGAAAGAATCCTTTATTATATTTTTCAGAGAATTTATTAAAATTAAATTTTATATTTAGAATGAATACATTACATTAAAAATATATTACATAATAATGTTTTTTGACTTATTCCATTCCAAATCTCGTAATTATTTTTAATAAAATATGTATAATTAAACTTAATATTATAGTATAATAGGTAGATCAACTAGCTTATGTCAATAAATGGTAATAAATCTAGTATTCACATACATTATTCTAATAATTTCCTAATGAACACCATTTATCCACTCAACTACACAATTTTGTTTAGAAATTATATGAACTATTATGATATATATTATACCATTTCTAATAATATTTTTTAAAATAATAATGTTCAAATTATCCATAATGATCAATATGATTATATATAAAATGCATAAATTTACGATTTTTTTCTCTTCATAAAAATTTTCAAAAAAATGAATTGGAAATTAAATTTTTTAGAAAATATGATAATGTATATCTATTATAGTCATGACATAATAAAAATGCATATCATTTTACACCAATAAATCTAGAATATATTGGGACAAATAAATCCATTTTTAGTAACTATAACACAACAAGAGATAAACCATAAACAATAGATTTAGTTCTTGAATTATTTTCTTTCATAATTAAAAAGGATCAAAATATTTATATTTATTAAATATAAGATTATAAAATCACTAAATAGTTATCTTAGAACATTTTTGGGTAATTTTAAAATCTTTTTGTGTCATAACCTTCTATTCCACAACAATGATTGATATTTCATATCACAACGAAATATTGAACTTGTATTCTAGGTTTTAGTATTTTTAGAGTGTATACATTGTCTTATATAACTAATGGAAGAATTATTTTACCTTCCAAACATGTAACGTTACATTTATCATTCCTAAAGTTCAAAATACATTCCTCATCACATAATTTAATTATACCGATGCTATTTTTCTTATGTATTATAATAAAGTAAAATTTAAAATTAAATCATTAATAAGAATTACAATATATAATATACCATATTTATAACATATATAAATATCTCTCAATGTGCGTTTTGTACCTCTAATATTGATATTATTATATAATAGTCTATTATTTACATTCGTATACTGATAATATCCACTATCATTTTATTATATAATGTTTCAATTCATACTTTATTTTTATCCCAAAAAAATTAATGATAGGTTCATAGAAGCAAAAGACACATGGATTAAAAATTACTTGTAAATAAAAAAATAGAAATCAATATCTATCCCATACACTTATATTATATATAATCAAATTATTTAGAAATATTTGAATTATGAATAAAAACGTTTTGATCTTATTTAATGTTAATTTTTTCATCTAGTTCTTATATCTCTATGATTTTTTATTAAATAGATAAAAAATTTTAAACAATAAAATGAATTGAAAATGATTTTTTATTTACTAAAACTAATATTAGATATATTTTAAAAATGTATGATAAGAATTTATATATTATCAAATGCATACATTTTATTTGTAATATATGATTTGATTTTTTTCATGAAATTCGTTTTCAGTGTATTTTAAAAAAAACTTGTTTTAATTATATGAGGTATAAATAAATTTAATATATAGATAATTTTAATTGTTTTATTTTTATTTATTATGTGTGAATAATATTGAATTTTATTTTTATATTTTCTCTTTATGACATTTATTATTTTTATAAAAATATAATTTTATATTTTTAAAAAATTTAATATCTTAATATAATTTCAATACTAGGTAAAATTTACTTATCATCAACTGTATTACGTTTTTATTCCATGGATGATTTATAATACTATTAATTAGATTCTGGAAATATATCATTTAATGATAAACATGTCAAGGATTCATTATATATAATAAACATCAATCATTTGTCATTCTTTTGAATATTTAAATAAAAACCATATTCTTTCAGACTATCACTATATCCATGAGATCCATTATCTAAAGAAATTTATCCTCTACAATTATTCAATGTTTCATATTCTTTTAGTCACTTTTCCATGTGTTTTATTATAATGTTATTGAATGTATATATTTCTTAACCTTATCCTTATATATAATAATATCCTATATGACATGACGTGTTTGTAACATCTTATTATTTTTGGAGTGGTATAAATCAGTGTGTTGCTAATTAAAACATCTCATTTCATGATAATAATGTTTTATACTTTCTAAGAAGCTTTTTAGGATAGTGTGGTTATTTTTTTGGAACCTCATGTTACTAGAAATGAGATGGTATACTTAGCCACAGAGTTAGTGAATGGTTATATCTAATTGTGTGACCCAACTATGTAAGGTAACTTGTGAACATGGAACAATAATATTTTTTTCTAAAACCATTAAAGGAGGATCTCCCACACATAAAATTTTGTTGAAATCCATTAATGTAGAATACCTCATGTATTTAGCATAGTAATCCAGTTCGTGTGTGTAATCCATGTATGGGGTCTCCTTACACATTATGGGCCGTATAGTTGACCCACGATTCAGCCAACTATGTTTTGAAACAATGTTTCTGGATAAATAATGCGTAAATAATAATGTTACACTGATTTTGTTTTGCAGAATTTCAATCTACTCCCAATCATTTATAGTGTATTTCTTATAGGTGATCTCCTCTTCTTATTCATTCTGGGATATTTTTATCTTCATCAGCCATCATATGTTTCCTTATACATAGAGAGCATTAGAGAAACATAGGAAATCTCATTAACCATATTTATTGTATTCAATCTTTTTATGATCCCTAATTGTGATATTTTGGCAGGCCCTATTTCCCTTATTTTTTATTTTTTTAAAACTCTTCAAATATTATTCACTCAACCCCAATTTGAGGGCTGATGTTGGACATAGAGAGTGATATAATCATATGACTAGTGGAATAGATTCAATTTAAATGTTTTGAATCTTTTACTTTATAAATCATTATACCACATTCCAAAAATTTCTAAAGACACCCAAAAAATGATTTTGATATTTCATTATATGTTATCCCACCACTCTATGTGACCATATCTAGTGGTGAATTAACATATTGTTTGCTCTCTTTACCTTAAATCGTTCCATATTATTTTCCATCCTCCATGAAAAATATATCCCTATTATACATAAATATAAAAACCTCATTATGGGAACATGGTTAGCATGTAATAAAACTGTTGAATAGTAATTAGTCCTAATGGGTAATTCCGGGCCAAGGGTTTGGCCCTTATGACTCCAGTTATATGCCTTATTCAATTTTTTATATCCTATGTCCCTTATTTAATTTTTTAATTACATGAACATAATGAACATATTTACATGATAAAAATTATATAATTAAAATTTCATGTTGAGATGGTATGTGTTATTTAAAAATTCATACCATTTGAATCCATAGTGAAACTATTAATTCATGAGAGATAAATTAGTAAACTTCATTAAATTTTCATATAATGTTAAGATTATTTTTTTAGAATGATATTTGTTTAATAAATCATAGTGTCTTAGGTAATTTTGTTTTAAAAACATTGTCTTCTCCCTCGAATGGTCTTATAGCCAAATCATATTCTTTCTTGATGTTGAGTTTGTATGAATTTTCAAAGAAATAAAAGTAAAATATTTCCATCTATTCATATCACAAAACATAGAAAACGAAAAAATATCCTTCCATATGTGGATAGTCCAATATAATATCCTATTTTGATATAATGTTTATTTCTCAACCATGATAAAATAATTCAATTAATAGAAGTTAAAAGTATTATTCCTTCCATTTTATATCAATCTGCCATTCCAGTATAGCCATTTCTTTATAAAATTAACTTTAATATTATATTCATATAAATAGATGTATTTTATAAGAATAAATTAACCAAAAACAAAAAGATGAATGATATTCTTAAGATGAAGAGTTAATTTGAATCAATAGTTAGAGGTATTGGTATGCTAAACCACACATCATTTATATAGACCACATTGAGATATTTGATTCATCTTTTCTATTTAGAATGTTTTAGAATAAGTCTCTCATAAATATAAATAAATAAAAATATTTACAAAAGTAGTAAAAATATTTATTCACACTTAATTATTTGAATATATATATATATAATCATTTTTTCTAATGATGATTGGTATTTTTTGGAAATAATTTTCAAAAAAATATTTTTAATCATCTATAATTATTTCTAAATATATATAGAAATATATTCAAAAATCAATTATAAATTTACCTTTAGAAATAATATTATGACATATTCATAAAAATGTTTCTTTGGTAATATTAACTTCTTTGTTTTATAGAAAACATAAATTGCAATTTGATAGTTTATTTATTGTTTACATAAAGATATATTATATAGATTTAAATGGAATTTCATAAAACACTTTTGCCATGGATAACCTAACAAATTCATATTTTTTATATTATTACCAAAGAAATGTTTTTTAGGAAATTCATATTAGGAATTATATAATATTCTGTTTTAAAAAAAGTGATAATAATCTTTATTCCCTTTTCATATGTGTTTTTTGGAAGATGATTGGTAAATGGGAAGTAGATAAATGTTTATTTATTTTGACCATAATAATATTATTTGTGATGTATTAAAATCTATAATCATTTTGTGGTTTTGTAAAAATATCACCATGTTCCTCTTACATTATGATTAATATTAAGATAATATCTCCATTCTTCTATGATTGTAAATTAAATAGTGTCTAATATATATATTGTAAGTTCAAGAATGATGGGTGGCATTTTCATTAATTTTATTACACATATTTTTCATAATGAATAATAGACTTACTATATATATTGCAGAAGTAATTTAGTGTGTCTTGTATCCATAATACATAAGAAGAACAACTTCTAGCAGCTACAAATTCAAATTTAGTAGTGGATAGATATACTAACTCTTTCTTAAACCATGATCAATAGAATAATGATTCACCTATGGAATTAAAAATTCATAATATATATTTCAATCAATCATTAATTCACCAATGTTAACATATAATAAATTGTAAATCGGAATCATTTTTGGAAGAATAAATAATTTTAAAATCAATAATTTTCTTGTGAAAAAAAAATTATTTTTATGATTTATGATATGATTTTTTGATATTAAATTATAATATTCCATATAAACATATAGAAATAATATTTATTTGGATGATTTTTCATAAAATACGGTAGACCAACAATCATTTATATAAAAGTATTATGATCTAATGGTTTCCTAGATTTATCCAAATCTATTTTTTTGTGGATATGATTGGAGGAATAATATTATTTTTTTTATCCTGATAATTTTTTTTCTCATAGTATATTTTTTTTGTGACATAAATGTTCATTATTATTTTTAATAAAATTGAAAACATGGAAATAGATATGTTCTCACATCATAATAATTTTTTCATTCATTTTGATAAGATCTAAAAATGAAAATAGAAATGAGATTTTTTAGGAGACCAGACCATGATGTTATCCCAATAAATTTTAACAATGAAGTATTCCATAAACATCATTTTAAAAAAACATCTTGATCTATAACTCCATTAAAATAATTTTATTGTATCAAATTAAGAGATTTTATAATAGTAGGATATTAAGGATTTTTATTGTTTATAATGTTTTATAGTTTCTCTTAAAAAAATACCCAATGTTTTGGTGTTTTCAAATCCATCTATTTTTTATTCCTAAAAATACTATTGTACCTATAATTTATGAAAAAATAACTTTATACCCACTTTATTAATAGTGAAATTTAATAAATCTACATAATATAGAAGTATATGAATTGAATCATTTATACCAGATAGTGAAAAAAGTACATTTTTTGTATATTCCATCTATATTATTATAATAAATTAAGAAAAATTATCCCTTATTTATAAAAATTATTTAATTGTCATTAACATAATTAAAAAATGGAAAATTTTACTCCATTTACAAGGAAAACATTATTATTTTAAACCAATGTTCTATTATATTTTCATATAAAATTCATTAAATTCAGCATACATTTCAATTACTCAATCTTCGTCTCTTAATGAATCATGACGATTACTATGATTATATTATGATTGGAATGAACAATATTTATATACATTCTAAAATAACATCTAGTTTGGACTAATTGATATTCATCACCAATGTCATTATCCAGGTGATGATTCAATAATATTTATTTATTTCTAGGTATTTTAAACCAAATTACTTCCCAATTGGTTGAATTAATTCTAGATATAACAATTTATACATTATTTCTTTACTTACTCTCTCATATGAATAATTTTAAACCATGGGTTTAAAACATTTATTAAAATTGATATAAAAAATGTTGTGTCATGTGGTTTTAAATTAAAAGGATTAATTTCATGTAATTTATATGATATTTTCCTCAATAGTAGTACTAATTTTACTAAAAACATGATAATCCTTATTGTAGAATAACCATGAAAATTAATTTATTAGATTTTAAAGAGAAATTAAAAAAAATATTGGGTATTTATATTGAATACTTTACATCGACAATATATAAAAAAATAATGTTTTGGATTTATCCATGACAATAACTAAAAAAAATTTCATTAAAGAATTTTATATGTAAAACTCAATTTATAGTGTAACAGATATTTCAAACAATGATATACAAAAAATGATTAAAAATTTTGTGTTATCATAAATTGATTCTAGTAATTTTCTGTTAAGCTACATTTATCCACCTAACAATAAATTTTTTGAGGATTTATCAGAGTTGTAATCCTATTAACTATACACATTTTAATATACAAATTTAAACATTATAAAGTAAAATGTATCTTCTATTATCGCAATTAATATCCAAAAAATGTCAAAATTCATGATTTTTATCTGTTACTATTAATATTTTTAAAATATCTATATTAATTATTCCCTATAAAATTTATTGTTTTATATCTACAAAATTATTTATTTAAGAAAACTAAATTATATTTTCTACGAATACAAAAATATCACATTGGTCTAAATAAGTCCCTATACAGAAATTATAAATATACTGTAGATGAAACATAACAAATAGGTTTAGATAATGCAATATTTTTCTTACAATATTAAAAATTATCAAATTATTGATTTGAATTAATCCTATACTTTTAAAAATCACTTGATAGTCTTCTCAATCATTGCCTATATAGGGACCTAATAATACAATGCCTTAACATTCAATTCCCAACCCATAATTGATAATTCATTCCATAAAGGGAATCTAGATCTTGGAAACTATTTTACATTATTTTTATAGTATATACAATCATCTATATATCAAATGAACTACTAACATTACCTTGTAATTATATTATAATTAAATTTATCATTCCAATATTTTAAAATATATCCATCATCACATAGTTGACTTATATTGATAGCTATTTTAATTAGTCCTACAATAAATAAAAATTTGAAATTAGACATTTTATATAATGATAAATATCACATATACAATAGCTATAACCATGATAATTATATATAAGAGAGAATTTCCACCTCTAATGTTGATAATATTCTGAAAAAATTTTATTTCAATTTATATTCATGGATTATCTAATATCTATGTATGATATTATTTATCTATTAGTACTATACCAATATCACTTAAATAATACATATATTATTATAGAACCCAAACAAGAATGTGGCCTAAATTATTAGTAAATAAAACTATTTAAATCCATATCAATCCAAAATTATTTTGTTTTATAGCTACTAAATCTTTAGAAATATATGTATTATGAATTCAAATGGTTTTCATCTTATTTTATGTAAAACATTTCCTTATTTTCGAACTCTATGATATTTTTTTTATATAATGGATTAAATTTTGTAACAATTTTAATATTTTGATAATGTGGACTATTTTCATTAAAATTTGTCCCATGTATATTTTTATGAGTTCTCGTCTGACTATAAATATTTTCAAAATTATCCGAACCATATGATTAATTTGATTTAATTTTATTCACGAAAAAAAATTCATATTTTTTTATAATTAAATTACTATATTAATTATTTGTGTTTTAAATGTATTACATATCTAAATAATTTGAGTAATATAAATGTATTTTAGTATGTGTTGAAATTCATGAATTTTCTTTAAGAATTCTCACCTTATCACATTCATTGCTTTCCTGAGCATTAAAACATGGTATTTCGTAAGATATATCATATATTGATTCGATTTTAATACTATATAAATGATCCTCATAATCATATGTATTACTTATTTCATTATCCAATGAATTATAATATTCCATTTTAGAATCTATATAAATTAAATATAATGATAACAATTTTAATGATTTGTTTTCAAAATTATACATAAATAACTTTTTTGCCTTTGTAATATTTTCATAGAATCCTAATATATGATTCCTATCAATATTGTCATGAAATGAATTCTTTGAAGAATATTATCCTGTAATTTTAGAATATTTTTTCTATGATTTTATACTATTATTTCCTATGTTATTGTAAAACATTAATGAATTTATATATTTTATATCTTTCATTATTAATCTATGAAAATCCTATCTGATATGTGAAGGCTTTGTTTATATTCATAAAATATAATACCTGATTTGAATTTTCTTATCACTACATGATTTTGGTTAAATTCCTGTATTTGAAATGAAAATACGTTTTTCTAAAATATAATATAAATTATTATAGTATGATTAACATGATAATTTATCTCACATTTGAGAAACCAATTTTTTGCCAACATTCACTTCCTTCGTCATATAATATTTTGGAACATGAATAGAAGCTATGAATTTCATAACATCTATTGATGAAGATGAAATTGAAACCACAAATTAGATAATCAATATAATTGAGAGATTTTTGTTTTGATTTCCAAAAATTGGGATAATACTAATAATCCTTTAACCCAACTACTAATCTGTTATTTTATTATCAATACGATATCATAGACTATTTTCAATGTTCAGAAATCATTGACACATTTTTGAAATAATTTTTATAGGTAAAAAATAAAATTATCTATTATCATCATGAAGTCTGGATCAAAAATATTTATATTTTTCAGTAGTTTCAATATGTTTATAATGATGATTATTCAATATAATATCATTTTTTCACAAAAAATGACTATATGGATAAAATTATTTTCCAATAACATGGGAAATTATTTTTGACATGATAATTATGTTTATATTCAAACTAATTTTCACATCTAAAACCTATAACATCCTGTTAGGAATTTTATAAATTCTAGTTATCCTAATAGAGTTGTAAACCTTATTATTTGTTAGAAATATTCAAGAGAACACTCTAATTAACATAATCAACACTTCCAATTATATGTGAACATAATGGATTAAAATGTTATAATAAACCTTAAAAAACATGTCATATTTGAATGAAATATCGTACATTTTTAAAAATGGCTAATATGAAAAATAATAATTTAAAATATTCTATAATTCTAAATAGGCGATCAGTAATGTATATATTTGACTATAAGAGGGGTTTTAAATTTTTGGTTATAAAAAAAAATATGACCCCATATTATATTCGTAAATATATATATATATATATATATATATCACCTTCCTATTAAAAATTTATTTCAAATATTTTCATATTAATAAATGTTATTATTAGTGTAATAATGTCATTGTATATAAAATATATAAAAAACATAAAATATCAGAAAACAATTTATATTCATGTAAAAAATTAAAAAAAGAAATATAATGAACATCATGAAAACCTATAGAGACATTTATATTAATATAAATACAATTACATTATCTATTAAATAATTATTTAAATTGACTCACAGTGTCTACGAGTTTAACATTGTCATAAATTTAAATTAATCATACACCATGAAATAAATTGGTTAAAAGATCATAATTACTCATGTTTATTTATTCCTAGGAAACCATAATCATAATATCTATATGACCACTATATCTCTAGACCTAGAGAGACGAATCACACAATATCATACCAAACAATTACAGTTGAATAAAATTATTGAATTTAAAATTTTATCACCAAAATGTATTCCTTAAGGTGAGACACTCTAATGATTATATTGAATCAATATCTAATAAGAATATCTTAAAATTAATCATATAATTATTATATAGTTAGTTTATCATAATTTACATCTACTTTATTTAATGAAAAATTATTTATATCTCCATTCTAAATAGTCATAATCCACATTCCTCAATTATTATTTAAACGATATCAGGCGAACGCCACATGACATGGAATGTTCATAACATTCCCTCCTTTGAGTATTTATCATGATATAATCTAATAATTTGAAATTAGGTAATGTATAGTAGAATGAGATATATTCATCCAGTCAAATATTTATAGTTCCTTCATTTTATATTTTTTATAAATGTTCATCTAGAATGATTTTCTTCCTCAATCAGATAATTCATATCTAGTAGGCATTGTAATGGATTGTATGATGGGATTTTATTTTGATTCATCTTCTTGACATTAAAAAAATACATAAAATGAAATTTATTTCTATAAATTCTATTTAAAATGTACATGAAAACCCATTAATAGTGTTCTATATAATTTCATCAATTGAATAAAATTTATTAATTTTACATCCATTTTTAAATGTTAATCATCATTATACTAAAAATATAATTTTTCCTACCTATAAATTATTATAAAACAATGTATCTATGAAAATTAAATATTTAAAATTCAAAGGAACCATATATTGATTTCAAAAATATAGGTAAAAGTGCATAAAATAAAACTATCAACTAGACATTCCATATTTCTCTTTTGGATTAACTTCTACTCATTCTGGGTATATATATATATATCATTATTTTATGATTAATATATATATATATAATGTATATCATAATAATTATAATACATATATATCATTAATGAAAATATGACCACTCACATTTCTGAATAATGATTCCGATAATTTTTTCCGTTAATTTTTATATAGAAATAAGATATTATATCACCATATATTCTACATTTGGATTTATCTATGTACATTATTCAAAACATAAATGTAAATCACATACCATTAACTACTATATTATATTATATTAACTTATGTTCTGAATATTTTTTTAAATTACTCAAAAATTAATTCAAAATTATATATTCCTAGGAACTGGCTCCCTTCTATATCCACTTCTCAGGTGCATTTCATATTCTTGATAAATACATTAGAAAGAAAAAATAGTATCATAACAACCCCAAAAAAATTTGTATCTAAATTACTGTTATTTTTCTGGGCCATTTATAAATAAAATACATCTTTAAAGTGTCCATTGATTTATCTTCCAGGAGAATATATGACCCCAGAAAGAAATTGTATCAATCTATAATTCAGACATACATAATATGTAATATATATAGTTATCCATCAAATTATTCAACATAATATTCAAATTAGATTCATTATCATCCATTACCTACGAAAATAGAAGAATAGAATCCATTAATACTATAATCAAATTATCACAGAATCCCATAATGGAATTATTCACTAAATCCTTAATGATGTTGGGGGAATTAGTTTGTGGAAATAGAATTACTATAAAATCAAAATGACACAACTCATATGCATGGTTTTCCTTACTGAAGACACCACAATCAACAACATATAGTCATATTAATAAGGATCCTAATTTTTTTTAATGTTTTGAGATCAATAGTGTTCAAAAAAAATTCATAAATATGGGGTATATTATATATATTTTTGATAGTTATCCTATTTAGATCATGATAATAAATAAAAAGACTCATTTTTTCTTCATTCTTAATTTCAAGAGGACAATTTCATCTCTAGGTGACATAGTAGTTAACATGAATCCCTTATAATGAACCAAAATTTTTTTATTCATCAATTACAACAAAACAATTGAGGATATTATATTTGGGCTATTTGAAATACGATAAATAGTAAGAACGGGTGATTTTTATAACTCCACATCACAAATCATGTTGTGACTAAGTAGTTAATAATAAATATATTTTAAAATCCATAAAATAACAAAATTAATTTTTATTATTATCCCAAACAATTTTATATATATAAATATTATGAATATGTATGAAGACACATATAATGGGTATAATTCCCAATGATATTTGATGTTCTTCCTATAACTAATAGAATATAATATCTTCCATAAAAACATTAAAATAACTTCCCTTAGTCAAAAATTATTATACGATTTATATAAGGAATTACAATCAATGACCAAAATAACAAAATAATTAACTGGGAGGAGAACCAATATATATTTAAGATTCACATTACTAAAAAAATATACAATACAGAACCATACAGTTAATATGTGACCATCATTCCATTATTAATTTTTACAACCAATTAAATTTTTTTATCATTGAGATGGTGTAATGGAAAAAGGAAATAAAATCAATACATATAAATTATTAGAATGATATAAATCCAAATAAAAGATTTACAATTATTTTTTATGGTAATTTAACATTTTTCCATCTCATTCTCCTAAACCACTTTTAATGTAATTTCTAAAGACATTAAATTGTCCTTTAGCATAGGGGTTGTTCATTACTACCATCATCATTAGATATTATATCTAGGAATTTCTTTATATAATTCTCTACCCCCTAACATTTTAATCATTGACCATAATTTGATGATTTAGTCTTGTCTTCTATTGAAAAATTTTATATTTACATCCATCATAAAAAATCTAGTACTTAATATCCTAACATACCTCAATTAGATATTTTACATGTTTCATTCATTCCATTTTCATTGTGCTTCCTACCAAATATTTATAAATTATGTTTTCATAATTTTATTCTGGTATAATGGTTTCGATGAATTATTATTTTTCTTTTATTTTATCTAATACTATAAGAATAATTGTATTTCCTAGTCTCCAATTTTAACATTAGATCATGTAGAAAACATTCAGTATATTTTCCAAAATGTCTCATTGGTAATTCCTTTTTATGAACTGGTTTTAACATAATAAATATTCAATTAATATTTTATTATGGGTATGTTATAAATATAAAATAATACATTCAATTCCCTATAGAATTTTATTCATTGTCACTAATGGATTAATTATATTTACATTTTAGCTCTTGAAATTTTATTTTGACCATTGTATGACGATTCTAGGGAATATATTTAATAAGAAATATCCTCTAAAACATCACCCATTCTGTGAAAGTTATTTCATGTTGATTATTCATGTTATAAATAAGATTATTCCATTTATTATCATCACCATTCAAGACATTATTTCCAATATAACATTATTATGGTCTTCCCATGGATGAATGTAACATTATTTTCAATAAAATATAACCTTTTCCCATAACCGATTAAATCATAAGATCCCATAAATTATAGTTGAAGTTATAGCATACAATGATCAATTACATGTTTCTCCCAAATTGGTGTGTTCAGAAATCAACATGTGTCATGTTATTTATCATATATCTAGAGAGATAACTTTTTATAGTCATAAGATATTTCTGCATGACTACAAATCAATTTTTATTATTCTAATGTTCGACATATAAAAGACCATGAAATGAATTTTTCACTTAATTGATTATGGATCCGGCTATTTACAAAATCCGAAAACATAGTCTGAATATTGATCTACAATAATCAACATGAAAATAAATTTATTTATAAGAATTATCTCTACTATTTCCTATTTTATAAAAGAATTTTTATTATCTATTTCCTATTTTGTTTAATTATATCATGTTTTGATCCATCATATATTTTTATTGGTTTCTATATCCACATTTCCATTTAATTAGTATATAAAAATTTTAAAAATATTCTCTATTATGAAATTTAATTACCCAAGCATATTATAAGATGATATTTCATATTATAAAATAATATTATGCATATCTCCTAATTTATTGTTCCTTTGAACCATAAAAAATCAGTGTACATAGATACTAGAAAAAAATAAATTCTTATGTACAATCCTTACACTCCAAAATACATTTCATTACATATTTTTACTAAATTGACTACAAAAAATTAAATCCTTCTCTTAATACCTATGTATTGAAATTATAATAAAGGATTACATTATATATTATGTAAGGGTAAACATAGGGGATATAAATCCAAATATATATTAAAAATATAGAAAAGGAATTATTATATATTAAACTTCATGTTCTCAACATAAATATCAATACAAATAAAATTTTATATCATGAACATTGAAATAATTTCATATCCGAATAAATGAACAATAATTTTTTTAATACAATAATGAACATACAAGCATCAAAACAATGGAATAAGTTAACAATAGAAAAGGAATACATAATTTTTTTGGTGTAGATAGTTTAAATTATGTAATCATATAATCCTTTGTGGATTACTAGAAATTACTATAATCATACTTCAAAATTTGAATATCTCCATTCACAATTAATTTTATAGATAATACAGTGAATATTAATAAAAACATAAAATCTCAAGAATAAATTTATTAATGATTTTTTCATTCATTTCTATGATTATCATCATCATCTCATGAGATATTAAAGTAAAATTATCCAAAAAATTAGAGTACATTAAAAATATAGCCATCCAATAATAATAAAAAACATTAATATGTATTCCATTAGCTAATTAAAACACTTATCATGTCATTATAACATCACACATGGAATAGAAAATGAGTATCATAAATATTTAATCATTATAATAAATAACCATCTAATGATATAATAATCATGGAATCCATGGCTCTTGACTTCAATTAATAATATGTATCATCCATTGATGCTTTTATTTATGAAAATACATTAAAATATTAAATGGAAATTTTTTATAAGAAAATACCATTTAAATATTAATATAACTAATTAAAATGTAAAATTATGTATAATAATAGGAAAAAAACCATGTGTAATGATTTATGGTTTGTTGTAATTGCATCATAAAATTATTTAGTGGTTTTGAGAGTGGGGAATTCTATTCATTCATTAATCGTTTAAAATATATTTCTTATTGAAACCATTAGTTAAATTTACCCCAATTAAAAAACTAATAGATTATTATTTTAAAACTTTATATTAATAATAAAAAATATGTAAAAATATATTTATTATTTATAAAATAATAGAAAAAAAAATTATGGAAAACATTAAGATGAAATTGATACTGAGGATGTAGTATATCTAATCTATGGAAGAGAAAGAAAGTTTACTTCTCAATAAATCATATTTTGAACAATTTTTTGTTCCAAAATGTTGATAATGGTAATAAAACGTAAAAAATTATGATATAAAAAAGATTAATAAAACTAAAATGCATTTCTCGGATATGGATAAATTAATTTCATCCTTGGAAAAACAATATAAACAAAATTGTGAGTAATATGGGTATAAAATATACATCCCATAACTCACCTAGGAATTAATATTATAAATTATAAATTTATATAAATCTATACTTATTCATATATTGTTATATATGATTCATTAAGTATTTATCATTATAATTTTGTTATAAATTTTTCCATTAAATGAACATTTGGGTGGAAACTGGTCTATTTTCTTTGAATGTTTTTGTTCTTTGATTCAATACATGAACCATGGTAATAGGTTCATCATATATATATTATAAATAATGAAACTTTTATCATATATATTCATTACTTATTCATTTATAATATTTCATATAATGAAATGATAAAAAATTAATTAAATTACTGTGTGAGAATGATTGTTTGTTTATATACTCATGTATTGTTTCAAAAATTGGTTGAATGGAATTATTTCAATTTAAATAATAATTCATATATATAGAATAATTATTATATCATTAATTATATATATAATCTATAATTATTACCATCCATGTAAAATGGAAATAAAAAATAAATCGCATCATTTTGTGGAGGTGCCAGTCCACAGGTACGCATAATCGATGTGATCATTTTACAATGGATGGAAATGATAAAATATATATCATATATTATAATTACATAAGTTTAATTATATTATATATATCGAATAAAAATATTAAATTTCTCATGAAATGAAAAATTGAATTATAGTGATGTAAAATGAACCATATCAATACCTGGAGAAGGTAATACGTATATATGAATGAGTGATACTTTTCAATAACCATTTGATGTAAGAGAGGATAAAATTATTAATAAAAAATGAAAAAAATTACATATATTTTAATATATTAAATACATTATTTTAATATTTATACCATATATTTGTAGGTGGTAGAATAAAAATAAAATTAAAAAAATATGTTAAGAGTTACGAATCTTTCTTGAACAAATTTATTTGTCTCACACCATATGCTTTGAAAGGATAATATTAAATCATAACAAGACCTATTTAATGTTTATATGACTATTAAAAATGAATTATCATTATTATATTATGAACTATAAGGCTCATGATGTTTGAGTAAGGGAGACAATGTATCCTTTTATTAGGGAGAGAGATGACACTCATTGAATTTTTCAAATCATTAATTTATAATAATGGAATAATCCTGCCAAATTTATTGAAAATAATAAAAAGATAAAAAAAGATGATATAATATCTGAAAAAAACATTAAATCTGATTTATTCATATTTATGTTATAATATTACCATTTCTTTATTTTAAGGAGGTAAACCAGTTCAAACCATGACCAATGGGTGAAATTTTATGTATTTTTACAAAATCATTGTAAACAGACATGGAAGTGTCATAATTACCACATTCTAACATGATATTTCTACGTATATATTAAAATTTCTCAAATATAATTAATACAGGTCGATCAAATTAATTTCAAAATAATCAAAATGTGGTGAGAACGGTTTCCCTAAAAATCATTTTTATGTATATAAATATTTTTAGAAAAAAAATTAAGAATAATTCTGTTTATAAAGATAATAATTTTATTATTTTTATATAAAGTAATTAAATAAATTTTAAAATATTTTTAATACAATATTGGTATTTTTAAAAAATTTAATAGAATATAATATTTCATATAAATTTTATATTGCTTTACTGTTTATGGAGAATGTGATAGTCAAAAAAATTCAAATATTTCATGTAAAATTTAATATCATATGATGATTAATAAAATAAATTAAAATTAATATAATAGTCATTATAAAATAAGAATTTATGATTTATAATATTAATTATCATAATGAAATAAAATCCAATTTTCAATACAACATATTTTTTAGTCATAAAATGACGTTATATAAAATTAAGTATTTATTTATTATGAATAAATCAATATATTTAAATTAAAAAAAATTATATTCTTTTTCATAATGAATATCTTCTTACTCATAATCCCAATTTAACAAGTATGTTATATTTGTAACCTATATCATGGTGCACTTGTACTGAAGGTTGTTTGTAAAAAGATAATTTATATTTCATGTTTATTCAATGGTAGATATATATACTATTAGTTTATTCCAATAAGTCACCTACTAGTTCCCTTAGTGGATTTTACACTAATATATTTTCATGAAAACATAATTATGAATACTACGTTATTTTATAATGATAAAAACATGAATCATTAGGTAACTAACTTGTTGGGTGGTCGACAGAATGTGTTCGATGAATGTTGGGTTATATTGAATAATACTAAAGGACATGCATGAAATTTTGTAACACATTCTATGGTTCCATTTTATTATTGTTTATATAGATTATTATTCATGGTGATTGTTCATAAAGTTTTTCATCAACATATGAGTTAATTAACATAAATTTTTTTTTTAGTTTTTGGTTTTATTTCAATGATTCAATCAAATATTAGTCATCCCTTAATATCCTAAAATGAATGAAGAACATCCAATTTTCTCCTATAATTATCTGATCATACATTTATCAATTAAAGAATTCATGTTTTAATTTTTCATCTAATATATTATCATTCATTAAAAAATAGGCGATTGATCATTTCAATGCATCGTACATCAAATAGAATGGAACCATAGTAAACCTTATTGATTATAATTAGTTCACCTTATGTTTATAAAACAACATGTTTTAAGGATATTGTCAATAATATAAAGGGCATATTTCATGAATTAAATAATATAAATTGAAGAATAAAAATTAAATATTAATCATATTGAAGCAACGTACATTAGTTACAAATGAGACCGAAGATAAATATCTCATTATTTTATATAATTTATATAAGTTAACAATTATATCAAAATGATAATATAAAAATCCTTATATTGAATTATTACTGCATTTGAGGACATTCTATAAAAGTAATATTTTTTACTAATGATTTAACATTTCTAAAAAACATAAATACACTAAACAAACATCAAAAAACAACATATTTTATAGAAATATTCATATCAATCTTAATAGAAAATTAATTATGGAGACGACTATAAATTTCAGAAATAGATATATTATCAACGAATCATAAGGGTTAGATAATAAAAATATTAAAAAATTAAAAATGGTATAAATAACTTAGTAATATATCATTTAATGATATGTGAATATTAGGGAACTATTTTGAGAATTATAAATCATGATAAATGAAATGAAGAACAAAAATGGTCAACAAAGAAGAATAACAATCATAAAATAGCTTAAAATTTTATATGAATAATATTGATTCATTTTAATTATACATTTGAATGTGGAATATAATATAAATATATACAAATGATAAGTATAACTAATCATATCATTGTGTGGAAACATAATTATGCTCATGCATTAAGATGTGAATAATACCACCATGTACACACATTAAAATGATATAAAATTATAACCACTAATAATTAAATAATTAAATATAAATCCATAAAAATGAATTATAGTGGTATATCAGATCCAACTCATAAACATCTATAAATATATAGTCCATATTATACAAATCATTCAGAATATCTTGAGACTCTACTGAAATAAATTGAGATTGATATCATTAAATAAAAGTATCAAAAAAAGTGATATAAAATAGATATTTTGATAATAAAGAATCAATTTCACAAAAAAAATTACTTCATAGAGTAATTTTCAAAAGTATATCTAAAAACTAAAAATATATTAGTAAGATATTTGAGTAATTACAATGTAAAATGGAAGAAAAATTCATAATTATGTTTAGAAAAAATTTCTTAAAAAGTTTTTATTAGAAAAATGCTATCAATTAATTTTGGAAAAATAAATTTGAATAAGTGAAAATGTAAAATATTTCAATCAAATATTAATTATAAATATAAATAAATAATCCTTATAAATTTGAAATTTTTTTCCCATTATAATGCGAAAGGTAATGTATGAAATTCTAAAAATGATAATCAAATTTCATTATAACAATTAGCTTTATTGAAACCAACATGATAAAAAGGATAACAAATCATATGTTTTAAAAATGGTACATTTAAATATGAAGATTATAATTAATAATAAATATTTTAATTTCAATAAAATATATAATAAAATCATATAGAATAACGATGACAGGAATTTTACGCTAGAAGATAATTTGTGAGAAGATAATTTTTCATATTAATAAGAAAATTTTAAAAGATTGGGAAATCCATGTTGATAAAAAGAAATTAATCTAACAAATTATATAACATATATACAAATAAAAATATAATTTTTAATAAATAATTAGATGGGTAGGATATATTTAATTTAATTTGTTTATGAAAAATATTATTAGAAGTAATAAAAGTATATTATGTGGACCAAAAGCCCAAACATTTTCTGTCGACATCTAGGATGGTGTATTAAAAAAAATTATAATAAACATAAATATATTAATAACATATAAAAAATATAATGATATATTTAAATATATATATTACTATATATAATCATTAATTTTAATCATTAATTTCACATAAATCAGTTGGTTATAGTTTATTATCATCATCAGATGTTGGTGATTTTGATTTGTTCATGGTTGTTTTAAAATGACAATGATTATCCATATTCATTTATTCCTGGGTAATTACACTTATAATATATTATGTGTTTTAATATTTTTTACATAATTATTTCAAATTATCAAAATCAAATTAATGATAATTTTTGTCACAATTTTTAAAGATCCAAATGATTAAGATATTTTTTAATCATTTTTTATGGAAAATTTTGTAAGTAAATAAATATCTAAATAACAATATAACTATTAATTCTATATAATAATGTTATAAATATAATTTTAATTTATTAAATAAATTATTAAAATCATCAAGGATTAATGATGATGATAACTAAAAGATAATTCTCTATATAGGTGGTGTTCTTCATGTACATATGAAAACCATTTTTTTTCAATTTGGAAAAAATGATAAATTTTCATCTAACATTTTATAATTGTATTCATTTTATAAATTTAATTTTTTATATAATAAATAAAAAATGCAACTATAGATATCATAATGTGATGAAAATGAAACCTATCAGTCAATAATGTTATATTCTCTATGTTATGAGAATATTAATTTTATTTTATGAAGAATATAGAAAATGTAGATAATTGTTTCAATAAGAATAAAAATTATAATTATAATTATAATAAAAAATCTAGCAACATAAATGTTTTTAAAATATATTTTATAATATTTTCTGGAAGAATAAATTGATGAATTACTATATTTGAGAAAATAATTACATAGCATAATATGATGTCATTTTGAAAAATGTATTGATTTAAAAGGGATTCTGAAAATATATATTGACTAGAATTAAAATAATGTTATCGTAGAAATTTGGATGCTTTTGGGGTGTATTATAGGGTTAATTATAATTTTTTTATACATTATATTCTGAGGAACATGATCAATTTATAAGTGACTAGAAATTTATTTTTTAAATATAGTTTCATAGTATATTTTTTTCTATTTTTAAAGTAGATAGAAATTGTAAAATGATAGAGGATATGATATTTTATAGTCAATAATCTCTCAATTACTCCTTTGGAGACATTATTTTAATATTTTTTGGGACCTTCACTCTTTGATTTGGGTCAATTTCCAATTTTTTCTTTTATCATCATTCCAATTTCTTTCCAATGTAATATATTATTATAAAATATAATGAAATGAAAGATATAATATATTTTAAAAATTATGATTCAATATATGAAATAATTTTTTTTATATAAAATTCGAATTTTTTTAAACAGTAACTCTAAAATAATTAATGTATTATTCATTTATTTTTTCTACAGAGGCATACAACATATATTCTAAAATATCAAATAATATTATTTTATAGAATATAATAATGAATATATAATTGTACAAATATAATTAAAATATTTTCTTAAAATAGGTTTCATAATATTATATGGAAGGTTTTGTGATGACTATGTCATAAGTCAAGATATTTGTAAAAATATTATTTTGGAAAATATTTTTAAAAGTAATTTTTTTAAATAAAATTTTAAAAATATTTTTAATTATATTATTTTCATGATGAATCAAAATATGATTATAATTTTCATATATTTAATATAAAAAATTTAGGGATTTATCAATAAAATGGTAGATAAAATTATTTTGTATTTTTTAGTAAAATTAATTTATTAATATAAACTATTATTCTAAATTACATGTTAATTTATTTTACTATATTATTCATATAGAAAATATATATTATTATAAATTAAAAAAGATATATATTTAAAAAAATTAAATGTTTATATACTATATAATAGAATTCCATAAATTCAATTTTAATAATATAATTAAAATATTCATTGTTAAACAATATTTTTTGATTTTACTGGTTCATTAATATTAAAAACTATGTTTGTTTAGTGAGTTAGTTGCTTAAATTTACTACCACTAATTAAATGGATACATTATTTTGGATATATTTTTCATAATAAAATTTGGCATATTTTTTTAGTTTTAGGCTACTGGGTGAAGAATGTAATTCAACACAATATTTATTTTTATGTAGTATTCACTTGAATCATGGGTCGACACATTCAACCCCAATTGAAATAAATTTTTTAAATTTTATTTTATTAAGTTGATGAAAAGTTTATGAATTTTTTTATTACATCTTCATGTTCCCACATATATTCCTCAAACAAATGATTATTCAAATGAACAATGACCGTATGGTTGGTACTGCTTCACTACATCGTGCCTCTTCAATCCAAAATATTTCTAGCTTATTGTTAAATATATATATATTATTAAAAAATAACATTTTATATTTTATTCCCATCATATTGATATATTTTGTAATTACTAAAATATGATACACATAAAACATCATATAATTTGCAGTGGTATCATGGGGGTGTTTTTATATAATCAATAATGTTGACATGATCTTGTATCTTGAAGGGACAAATATACCTTGGGATCAACTTCCATTTCATCTAAAATATCAGAACCTGCTTTTAAGGGTATATTAATGGTAATACCATCACATCGACACAAAACTCAAGATTTAATAAATTTGTATCACCATAACACCTTAATTTACACTGTGACACATCATATGTTTCTGTACACTTCGAACCATCAATGTCATTTATTAGAAAACTCCATGTCATATGAGATTCCCCTCTCTAAATTTTTTGAAATATTATTAGGTCATATAAGTCATCCCATATCAAGCCTCATATGCTGCCATCCATATGCTATAATGGAAATTTTTTATGTATGATACATCTTCCAAGGGGAGGAAATATCCTTATAATTACATTTAATATGTTCTCAACATATTCTTAGATATTTGAATTGGGTCACTATACTAATCAAATGTTTGAGGGTGAAAATCCCAAATGATTCTCATCCCTAAATCATATTATTACTTTATCCTTCAGAATAACCACTAGGTATGACATATATCTCATTCAAATATAATATAGTTTAGTATCTCATGTATCCTTACTATTTATATTATGAAAATCATTGAGATTTATTGACAAAATTCATATTAATTGATGTAAATTAAAAAAAAAATTGTACGGTTATCTAAATCAACCAAAATGAAAAAAAAATCTTTAATATTTAATAGGTATTCCAATAAACAAACAATGTAGATATTTTCCAATATCCATATTATTATTGAAAATATAATCATCATCATAGTTGATTAATTTTATTCAGGATTGGCTTATTGGAATACATATCTTTGAGATACATTTTCTTATAATAACTATAGTCATGTCATCCAATGATAATGTTTTATTTTAATTATTATAAATGATCATGGTTCATGTATAGATAATTATAGATTTGTTATGAACATCATGAAAATTTTCCCATATTCGGTCTCATATTAGTGGGAAATGTATTTGGATTTTGAAAATTATAACTCCTTCATTATCACTGTGCTAATCATTAATATTCAATATCATTTTATCTTTCTCTAAATAACCATTCCAATATGCTTTTATTATCACAAATATTGATGATGGATTAGTTGTTTGGGAATGATATAATTTCTCTACATCCTTTCTAATTTCAATAAAAATCCTTTTCAAATAATGAATCATTGGGTTTTTTTCGACCCTCATAACACATAATGTATCATGGTATTTCATTATAAGAGAATAACCAACCATGGTTTCTTTCCTTGGTGATCATTTTTTAGGAATTCATATTCTATGATCAATTCCAACTATATCATTTAAATAATGGTTAACATCTTCTAAATGATTCAATATTTAATATACTTTTTATAGTTTATATATCAATAATTTAATCAATAAAAAAATTAAAATATATCATTAATACAAATATCACTTCCACCATATACAAATCATACTTCATTAACCATTTCACATGAGTTTTTAAATGATGCGTGAAAAAAATCAATTTTCTTTATCATTTAATATGGGGATATGTCCACCAGTCATCCTTAACTAGACATATATATTTCAATACCTTCCCCTCTATAATTTAATTTATGTAAATGTTTATTAATTATCCTATTCATTAGGTCTAAAAAATATTCTTGACATTTCAATTAACAAATTAATATAAATCCATTACATGTTAACATGGTTAGTCAATTTTATATCTATGGAAAATTTCTCACAATGTATCATTGATAAATATCTAAACCAAGAAAACTAAAAATCTCAGTTATATTGGCCACTCAGAACCATTGTTCAATACCATCCAACATTCAAGGATCTATATATACATCCCATATTATGACTACAGAACCTAATAATACTACATTCTACTGAAATAATTTACACATGATAAAATTTAGTTATAGTTTATCATTCAATATGATCTTAATCAAAACATAAATATTGATCTTCAATACCAACCATTATCTGGGAATATATTAGAATATCTTTAAAAAAAATTAATCTATGTTGTCTCTGAATAATCTATTCAATATATCAACTATGATGGTGGGAGATTTTTAATTTAATAGAAACACATCAAATATTTTGTTTGATTACCTCATATAAAACATTTTTTAAGAAATATCATTAATTTTCCACCACCATTGGTGAAATAATAAGAGAATTTCAATATTTAAAATTTATTAATCTCATCAATGATGATCAATTGTTTCATCGATTTAAGATAGAGGACACATGTTCTTGATATTTAGTTGAGTAATCACCTGATAATGAAAAAAAATTTACATTGATAAACATTTAGTATTGATAAAGAGGGACGATTCATCACATAGGTAATCAGTTGGGTAAAACAAATTTCACAAATATAGTATATAAAAATATAAAATACATAATTTTTAATATAAACCATTCTATATAGACATTGTGATATAGGTTTCGATATAAGTATGGGTTCATGTTCATAATAAAGTGTTAAATCATCCTGAAGACATGATTGTTAATATATAAACACACCGTTAAATTCATATATAATAAGAATTTTATTAATTTTAAATAACAATCAAGTCAGTTCAACTAGAAGCCCATTTTTTAGGTATCATGACTGAAATATTAGATATCTATTCCAAGGGGTGTTCATGATCATTCATACTTTTATCATTAAAAATAGTTTACATCTCGATATGAAATGATACTTTTTAGCTCGATAATGATTTTGTTTTTTTGAGAATGGGAATCCACTCAAATAATAATATTATAATAATTATATTCACAGTAATTATAACTAAACCTGAATAAAGTAACTTTTAGAAAACATTTATCAGAGAAGAGATAAATATATTTTATGTAACTATTTTGACTTCAAGTGATTTAATAGATAATAAAATATCTAATTCATGATACTGTGAATCAAAAATATCAGTAATATTATATAATATGAATTAATACAATAAAATATAACCAACTAATTCATATTTTAATCTATAGTGTATAATATGTTCACATTTAATCATTTTAGTATTGAAATCCTTGTCAACGATAGTGACATAATATGGTGTTCCTTGATTGCTTTTTAAGGCACTTATATGAGCATATTATATCGGTATATATATTTTCAAGGAATTTATTTTTTTAATTTATAAAATCCATAAAATAGAATTTTTTTGTTAGTGGATATTTAATTGGGGGTTTTCCATAAATTGTGCCAATATGCCTCATAGAATTACATTGTTTGTTCTTGTTTATGTCTTCAACTCCACAACTATTAAAATCATTCAATTATCCCTTGATATAATTTCCCATTGTCTTCCCCTTGTGTTTCAAACATGCATATTATAGGGAATTATTTCCCTCATTTGACTTATCAAAAGAACTTTAATGCTACCTCACATTCATTTTTTACTCTTCATTTATTAGATTACCCAGTTTCTCTATCTGTTCTTATAAAACATGAAATTACTGTTGTCATTGTTTATAAAGAAACGTATGAAATATGCCTTTCTAGAATATGGCTTAAAAAACAAAAGAAATTTTTTATATTAATTGTAGTATAAGAGAAAAAAAATGAGGTATACCTTGAGCGTGTTTTGATATTTCCATTATAAGTGTCAATGGTTTAATCCTTATTTTATTTTGACTCTTAAAATTATCTCTCAAACTTCATTTTCTTTGAATGAGGAATATTATATGTGAATAATATATTACTGATCTCACCCCATTATGCAGTGTCCAATTCCTTTAATTGTTTTTTTTATTTTAATTAGGTTCTACCATTGGTCATCCACTACTTCTAATGGATAATTTCGCCTAAAAAATCTATATTTTTGGGAAACCATGGAAAAAAAATTATTATTTTGTTCAAAATGTTCCATTTATAAGACGTAAGTTGATTGGAAGATTCCATGAATGTGGGAAGGGGGTATTTTTACATTAACGAATTGATAAATATATATTATAATTATATTATTCATTCAGGAGATCACTATAGGTGGCATAATTATTCATTTCTTATGAGAGTCGATTGATATTTGGCATACAGTTTTTTACTCCCACTCTTATATGATTGGGTAGTTTATTGGGACAATAATGAAATTATTATTTTCACTCATTGTTAGCATTGATCTTTTGGTTTCAACAATTACCTTAATAATGGAATGTTTATCATTAGGAATACATATAATTACTATATTATAATTAATTTAAAGTTAAAATAAAACACAAAAAATATGTAAATCTTGACTAATAAACCCCAAGGATGGAATATAATTTACCCATCGTCATTTTCAAATTTTTTTTTCTAACAAAAATATATATTATTACTCTATAATTGTTTATAAATAGAATATTAATCACTAATTAAAACCCTTATATTTTCAAATTATGCTTATAGTTAGGCCTATTAAAAATTTACTAGTTTAAAATCAATTTTATTACCAGTGGTGTTTTAAATATTATTTCCTCTATGTAATTTTATTCTAATGAGTATATACTCTTGTTTTGTCTATTAAAAATGAGTAAATTTATTGGAAACCAAACAATATCTATTTTAATGAAATTTTAGAATATTATAATATAGTTGTTCTTATCTATATGTTTTTTATAAATATCTCACATCATTTTCGAAATTAATAAAAATACTAATACAATAATATAATTAATACATGATTTGATACAAATTTGCGATAACCACGAAAATTATTTCAATAGAAACATACATTTCCATATTATAAGAATTACATATCCTAAATATTCTAAAAATATAAGGATTTATAGAATTATTATCTTCTATTTTTAACAACATAATAATCACATTTTAAAAAAGTTTATAACATTTTCCACATTTACCAATATTCTAACTATAGTAAACATTATTCTGGGATTTATAATAGTTATATTGATTTCATAACCTAGTGAACAAAATATATGATTGGGGTGAGTTGAAATTCTATGTTATTGAAGAAATTTCAATGATTAATAAGGGTTATATAATATAATTTTTAGAAAATAACGATATGAGAGAAACATGTAATGTAATGGTAATGGATCAGAATTGGACAACATGAATCATATTAAATACTTAATAATCTTAATATAGAAACATAAGACATAATAAATAACCATAAAAAAGAAACAAAATTATAACATAGAATGAATAATGTCTCAATAATCATGAATCCATAGATTCTCAAATATAAATGTTTAAAGTCATTTAATTTTTGATTAAATATAACAATAGGAAATGATAACATTTTGGGAGATCATAATCATCTCATTCATTATGTTGTGAACATAACCACAATGTTCACATATTATAATGTGAAAAACACAATCATGGACATGCATATTGTCTCATGAGATATAAATCCTTAAAACATCAATTATTATTGTAATATAGGATACTTCCAATAATGATCCAAACATCTGATTTCAATAATATATTAGGAATTCATCTTATATTGAAAACCAATGGAAATAAAATGAGAATCATATTATTTCTAAATTTCATCGAATAACATAATATCAAATTTAGATTACTTGATACCAATGATAAAATCAACAAGAAATAGTATATCATAAATAAATATTGAATTTTATTGATAATACATAAATTTCTAAGTGTACGGATGTATGGTTTTAAAGAGTAAAATATTTGTCAAATGAAAAATATTGCTCAAAAAATAGTTTTTATAAATGAAATAAGGGGATGAATTTATGCGTAACATATGAAATATATCATATTATTGAAATTGAAATTTTAATTATTTCAATAAATATTTAAAAATAAATAAAAAAATATCATCCATTTGAAACACATTAATTTTTTTCAAATGAAATATTAAGTAAAAGGTTAATTATGTGATAGTGAAATTGAAAAAAAAACTCAATATTAAACATAAATTTATTAAAAACGACATCATAAAAATTGTGATAAATCATTCATTTAAAATGTGGTAAAGATAGAATTAGATGTTTTTTAAATAAATAAAATATTGATTTTAATTTGATAAGGTGTTGAATTCATGGAATGTTGGAATATTGATATAGAGGACAAATTGATTATTTGGAAGGGATGTGATTTATTCATAAAAATGTGATATTTTAAAAGATAAAGAAAACCATAATGATAAGGATATGATAATTAGACGATGTAATTTAAATAGAGAAATGGGAAATATAATTTGAAATATTGAAATATTTTTATATGATAGTATTTTATGTTTAGAGTATATAAAGGATGTTCATGATTCAATAAAAATAAAATGGAGTTGATGAAAAATTTCTAACCATTACTCAAGAAATCTAAAATTTGAATTTTTATTCTTGTATAATTAATATTTATATTTCAATATCATAATTCAAAAACATATTCATTTATATTTTAATATATATTTTTTATGTATCATCAATTAACATATATTTATTACGTAACTATATTTTATTTTCATCATTGAATGATAATTATTTTGAATGTTTTATGTATTCAATAAAATATTGATGTGGATAGCCATAAATTGATACCCATGTGATCATTAAAATATTATTATATTTATTTATATATTATTAATAATTATTTATAGTTTTATAATTTATTTCATGGTAATTTTTTCATGATTTTACTATTAATGAAATTATTATCGGATTTTTTGGTAATTTTTAACAAACAAATGTTGATATTTTAATAATGAGTTAGATATTAAAAAATAATAGAGACATAAAAATTTAAATTATTTCATTTTAATTCATTGAAAAAATTCTTATAATAATTCAAGAAGGATGGCAATGAAAACTAAAATATTTCGCTCTATAGATGACTGAATCATTGTATACACACATACATAATTTTCAATTTCCATATAACAGAAAGAAGAAATAAATTTATTTATCAATTTTGAATCGAAATAATAAAATAAATATCATATTTATTCATTAAATAATCATTCAAAACTATAAATTATTATATGTGATGAAAAATAATATAAATTGTTTATTGAAAAGGTATACCATATGTACCAAGAAGGCGCTTCTAGTTTTAATATGGAATGTAGGTAGTTCAGTGATGGTTAAACCATCAAATTTAAATAGTTGTAGAAATAAAATTATAATCATTATATTATAATATATTATATTAAATTCATATTTTATGTGGTGGATATTGTATAAATTTATGTTTAATGAGACACCGTAATAAACTAGAGAATGATAATGGCCCCCCAAGTCATTCCTCATTTAGGAATCTGGTTAGTAACTTATACTGAGGGTATAAAAATATGTTATATTGTTGTTTTCATATTTTATAATATATATAGTGTTGATATATATGATGAATCAATCATAACAAACTCCTTCAAATAGTATAAATGAAATACCATAACTAATAAATATTTTGTGTATAAATAATACTGATATATATACAAATCTCAAAAGTCAAACTCAAAAATTCATGCTAAAGAAGTGACACATATTCTATCCACACCTAACATAGTAATGTCATTCATTTTCAATGTATTCCTACTAGAATATTGAAAATAGTTTTAGATTCATTGGGTGAACCTACGTGTATACTAAATAAAAAATCCAATATTTATCAAACACAATTGTATAAATAAAACTAATCAACTAGTGAGGAAATAGTAGTTTAAAAACAACTAAAAATAATACATACCAATACCATACCCTCCTTGGCTCCCTGAGAAGATAATGTATCCATCTATAGTAATGTGATATGAAACATTTCAATGAAGGTTACCAAACATAACTTCTCCAATAATTTTTGACTCTTACACCCCAACATCATACATCACGATGATCAGACCTATCTCAAATAACATCACATCACATAATTCCCCATCCAAATACACATGGGATACTACCTCACATCACATATAAAACAATGTAGAATGGTGTCATGATGATGAAATAAATCAACCCCATTCTCTCCTTCTCCCATGTAATACCACCATTATAATCAATCACATCACATGTCACCCGATGAAACTTGTAATATCCCATTTCACCACATCAAAATTTGACAATAACACTTTTCCCATCAGGCCATTACGTGATGTGCATATCAACAACACTAGTATTAGGGTGTTGGGAAGATTGGGGAACTGACCATCCATCCACACACAATGCCATTTGAAAAAATACCCTTGAAGCATTTAGTGGTGCAACATGGTTTTCAACAAGGGTGCGGAGTGTATAGAAATCAAAAAAATATATACAATTTATATAAATATAGAGTCAAAGTGAACATGACCTAATATATGAGTTGACAGCCAAAGAATAAAAAAGCTTACAGGAGCATCTACTCTGCTCCCAAATATTACATCACTACCCCCGAAAAAGAAAACCCAAGAAACAATCATAATTTATATTATAATTATCATTAAACTATTTTCCATACTATATGTTACCTACTATTATATTAAAATATATTATTTTTTTTATATTTCATGCCCATTAGTTCACACAAAGAATGAACCATTTAAACCACATATCCCATTATCAACTATTTATTTAAAAAATACCATTCAAATTTATTTTCATCCATTTAGTTCCATAACTTCTCAGGATAATAGTGTAACGAACCAGTATCTCATCCCCACTGCGCTACCACACAAAAAACTCTATACCAACTCTACTAATTAACAATATTAAAACCACCATCATATCCAATCCACAAAACCATATCATATCCACTTACCACACACTTGTCACAATATTTATATTTTCCTTTCATTTCATCATCACAACAAACCCACAATACACAACCACATCCACGTACAGAATAGAACCCATAATATAGCAGTTTCCAAATCAATTTTTTTTGATTTCGTTCAATTCCACTATATTATTTTATGTAATTATTTCACAATCAATATATCATGGTGAAACCAGTTTATTAGCAAAGTATAATTGGTTAATCAATTATGTACTATGGTGTCACAATAAGCACAAAATTGATGAGTCAAAATATATAAAAAATCAAAAACATATGTAACTAAGAAAAATGATTTTCAAAACAGGATTATTTTTATACAATAACTATATAAATAGTAATAAATCATTAAAATTATTGTGATTCGCATTCCCATGCATTTTAATAAATTGCTTTAATCAATTTATATATATTTTTAAACTTTGATGCAATGATTTCTTCATATATAAACATGAACAACCATCCCCAAATTATATAAAACATAATAATTGGAAGAATTAATATATAAATGAAATAATAATTACACAAACTCAATGCACCAAAAATAGTGGTTCTACTTATAGGATGAAACTGAATGTGAGAGGAAATAAATATAACTATAGAAAAATGTTCCAATGTGTTAATGTAATGAAATATTTGGAGCCTCCAATGTTAAGAGATATTAATCCTTAAATAATTAAGGAAATATATTATATTCTAAATATTTTATCTATAACCACCAAGATTAGATACAGTTTAAACTGACCATTGATGTTTTATAGCACTAAATCCAAGCATCTTAAACCATTAAATTTTATGTAAACAATTTTTCAGTAGAATATATTATAAATCCCATATAAATAAGTTTTAAATTTCCTTAAATAGATCATTAAAACAATTTTTCATCATAGAAAAATTAAAGATTTTTGTTTGATAAATTCAAGAAAAACATTAAATACTATTGAACGTCAACTCTATGGTTCCACCTCTATTTTACTAGTCACAGGGTTCCAATACCAGGGTTCTACCACTTTTCTACTATATTCAGTGTTCCACTTCTATGGTATCATGACTAGTGTTTTACCACCAACATTCCACCACATGGGTTACACCATGAGGGTCCCATCTTTTGGGAGGTACCATTGATGATCCACCACTATAATGATTCTATAGAAAAATTCCACCATTAGTGACCCAGCTCTATATTGTTCCACCATTGGTTATCCACTACTAGAATTATCCACGACTAATTATCATGCCCCAAAATGATCCACTATTTTTATACAATTAAAAAATTCAACCCTTTGTGATCCACTACTAGAATGATCAACCCTGGGTTATTAAACACTATATTGATCCATCATTGGTGATCCAACACCCATATACCACTGTGATTGATCCACTATTATAAAGACACACTATTGGTGATCCACTGCTAAAATTATACAACACTAATGATTTTTGTGAAACAAATCAACCAAAGTAACAGGGTAGTGACTATTTGTTGACTGTGTTAGTTGAAAAAGTCGGATTTATTGGTCAGTTGATGATTTAAGTGAGAATTTTGAATGTTAATGCTAAAAATATTCAATATTGAAGAATATATATTAATGAAGTGGTACGAAAAATGTTCATATACAAGGCGAATCATTTTCAAATGGTTACAAAATAATGGGGCCCCGAATTTAGAGGATTGCATAAAATATTTTTTGAAACATAATTATTTTTTGTATAAAAATAAATTGATTTAGAAAATGATGGAGGTTTTCGGTAATTTTGATCACATGTGAATGATTAGCTCCATAACATAAAAATTAAAAAACAGTAGTAGTTCATGGATTTTATGAAACTGAATAAAATTTAATATTAAATAATACAAGAATAATTATGTGCTCTCTCGAAATATAGATGGTGTTGTGCACCGATATGAAATCCAAACTTTATTTTATGATCTCTCACAAAGTTTCATGTACAGTAGAATGCTCTCCTGAATTTTTCATGCATGGCCGTCCATGTCTATAAATAGCCACATATCGCTCTTATTTATATTTTGATACCATTAGATATTATAAATTCCGTAAGTCATTAAATATTATCATCGTCCTATAAATTACATGAAAAAATTAATTGTATCATGAAAAAAGAAAATTGTTACTATAAAAAATATGTAGTTAATAAAAAATTCAAAAGCACCAAAAGGATGGGATTTATGTGACAATTAAAATTTCTTTGGGATATTTTAATGTTCTATAAGAATAAAAAATTTGCAAGATTGTTTGGAGTTCTGTGTAATGATCAAAACACTGTTCAGATTTTGTAATAGTTGTAATGAATTTTTAAAAGGGTTAAATAAAAATCTGTGTGGAATAAACTATAATTATTTTCCGAGAAATTCGTTTGTAAAATAGTATTTTTCATGTGTATGAATGTAGACACTAATTATACACTAAATGATCTGTAAAAAATATTTATTCATGTGGAAATAAAAGAATATTTTGATAGTTTAATGAGACCACATATCTTGGCAGGGAAGATAGATTTTAGACTATGATTGGTATTAAAATAGTTTTTAATGTGAGTTCTCTTTGAGCATTGTAGAAGTAGTATGCTTTAGAAATTTTTTTACATTGGGGCATTTCTTTCTTTTCACCATGGACTTAGCCTAGTGTGGGTGAACCATGAAAAATTGTGTGTATCATGAATGAATTAATTTATCCTCATACAGAACTATGAGAAATTGAGATATTTATGTTCTGGATAACAATAATGCAATCTTGTAATGTGAATTAGTTTTTATCATTTGTATCTTTAGTGACCCCCTTCTTAGGGTTTTTAACCGTATTGGGGTAATAGTGATCTACCTCTAGATTTCTACAATTGGTGATCCTCCCCCATAATGATCCACTATTGGTTATTAACTACCAAAATAATATAGCACTGGTCATCCACCACTAGAATCCCACCATTGGAGATCAACCATCGTAACAATTCATTATCAGTTTAAACACCCCTTTAATCTAAAACACCTCAAAACGTCACCCTTCATTCTCTTATCTAAATCAATCCTAACCCCAATATCCATGATATAGTGGTTATATTTTTAAAATGACATAGTTTAGGGAGATCAAATCAGCAAGGATAAATTATATTAGTAGCATTGAATAACTAGATATTAAAATGCGTCACATATTACATTGTAAAAAATTCATAGAACATAACAATTGAAAATTAACATCATTCTTGGCACTTATGAAATATTTTATCTTCATAGATTAGAGATATAAATAATTTTAAGGGTTGTCTAAAACGGTTAGTTAGTGTTTCATTAGGCTAAATCATTAATAAACAATAATTGATGCATAGTCAATAATACATAATCAAAATGGAAAGAAAAATAATAGAAAAAATCATTCAATTTAACCGACAAACTATGATTTTAAATGTATCTATTGTTTTTTTATTAGTAAAAATATCATGGATAGTAATAATTTATTGTTTAATGAAAAATCATAATAATCTGAAATCATATATCTATAAAATAAAAAACTACCATTTACACTATTCACTAAACTGTTTATATATGTGGCTGGAAACACTTCTGACTCTTATTTGAGAAAAATTGTAGGGTTTGTTACCACTTTTTTGACATATTAAACCTATCAATGCATAAAGTGAGAAACAATTTTTCTCCCCACTAATAACTGTATGTTAAAAGAGTTCTTCATAAAAATATTTAATTGATGAAAAATATAAAATCTAAAAATATCTATACTGAGTAGATGATATAGATTTATCAATTTTTCCCCAACTATAATAACATTAAAAAAAATTGTTGTGTTTCAAAATGGTATATGACATAGAAAATAATCATATCCACGATACATAAAATATATATAGTTAAAGACATCATCAATTATTTATGAAATAAAATAATGGGTAGTACAAAATGTAAATAGGTTATGAATATGGAATATGTCTTACTAAAATGAATGTGAGGAGAAAAAACCATACAAATTGAAATCAATCGATTCATATGACCCATTAAATTAATGACCATAAAATGATAGATTTAATATAATGAAGATTGTGAGATTCATAATATGATATATCAAAGAAAAGTACACAAATCACAATATGTATGTGGTGAATAAGGAATATCACAAATAAATAAAAGGGAGATAAGATACCCCTAACCTTATGTTAGAATGTATTATTCACATGTACTTAATGTACTAGAAAATAATACAAAATTAATTAATTTCATAATTAGTATAAATTCATCAAATAATTTATTCTTTATAATATTTTTTTAGGATTATTTATGGAAATTTGGATGATTTTTTAATGTTTAATGTCATTGTTATTGGAATGTTCATTTTATGGTTTTATGGTCAGTTTCCATGTGTATAATTGTAGGATTTCTTTTTAAATGGAAGGAAAAAATATATAAGAAAAATTATATAGTTTTAATGATCACACTAATGATTAAATGGTATCATATATCAATTGGTTATATTTTATGAGGTTGATAATTATATAAAAGGATGATGAAATTTTTTTAATTTTTTTATTCATTTTTTACAATCATGTTGTACTTATATGGTTTTATTTTATATTATACTTATATGTCAATTCAAGAACATGGTATACCATTTAATATGAATATTATAATCAAAATTAAACATTTTATGGTTTTTGTGGCTTTCCCTGAAAGAGGAAATGGGAAATGAAAACTCATTGTCCACGAAGGCATTGAAAGAACTCATCAAGGATGATCTTTCCATTTAAAAAATGAAGAGGAATGATTTAATGATGGGTATTAAATTATAAAATATTCATCCAGTAAATATATGATAGTAGAATTTTCTAGCTTATTTTGATAATGGTAGTTTAGGAGATTATATTAAATGTAACAAAATTATCAAAGAAGATGGACTTTACTACTTGAATGTCGCCTCATTGGGAAAATTATTAAGACACTTGAATTTGGAAATTTGGTAATACCCGAAGGTATTTGAAGTGGGTAAATGGATGTGGACTATGTTAGTCTGGATTCATGTATTAGAAGGTGAAGGGATAAGAGTTGGTGAGTGCTGGTATTTCTAATGGGGCAGAGGGGTTTTTTTATTTTTGTCATCAGTTTATTTTGTTGGCTCAATATTATCAAAAAATTAGACACAAATTTTAATTAAATTAACGTGAGAATATGAGTTCTAAATAATTAATTATTACATCATCCATATATTATCCGTGAATCAATAATTTATTTATTTACATATAATGTCAAATGTCATAAATGACTATATTTCATTATTCATAAAATGATCAACTAATTTAGAAAAATCCCAAAAAGTCACTGTAAATATATATTGATATTTAAATTAAAATAATGGAATAAAATTTATGAAAAAATTACTCTAAAAATGGTAAATTTAATTTCTATTTAACATAATCATTAATTTGAAATATATTTGTTTTGATATAACCACTAATTTTTCAACACGTTGTAAAATTAATTATGGCCTCATATTTTTCATAATTATAATAAATGAAAATATTAATTCATGAATGTATTTTTTGAATATAAATTTTCATTTTAGTCATTATATTAAATAAAAATTTGTAAATAAATATTTTTATTTCAAAGAATACCAACACTTAATTTATCATATTTATAACATTTACATTATTATCCTCTGATATACAAATATAATATATTAATTTATAAGATACCTAAATTTTATTTTAATATTTATAGGAGAATTTGTTATTCTGATGGACTCATTTCTAATCCTAATTACCAGGTTACAATTATAATGACAATGTTAATATATAATAGCATATCATGGATCTTTTAACCTTGTATTTTTATGATATATAATTTATTGATCAGATTTAGTTACTTATTATGATACTTATCATAAAATATTAGCTTGTTATATTCATACCACATATGAAAATTTATCCCTCAAATTTTTCATGAATATTTCCTTATAAAGATATGAGGGTGGATCTTCTTCATAACATCCTCAGGTTCCCACATTCCTTCTTCAATTTTATGGTTTCTCTAAAATCATTTTACAATCGTGTCATCTGATTTCTCAACACATGGTATCTAGTATCTAGAATATAAAATATCGATTCAAATTATATTAAATTAGGTTCTAGTTATATATATTAACACATTAGTACATGGGGTTGGTCTAGAATTTACATATTTACCAATTATATGTTGAATACATCATAAAAATTGGAGATACATAATCAAATTTATAATTGATAATCTACATCTTCAATTAATTCTATAATTTAATATTTTCCAATGTACATGGGGATTAGATTAACTTTATTATTTAACCTTATGACACTTTTACATGGAGTTAATTTTTGAAATACATGATATCTCACAAGAAATTATAAACCCCTTATTCTATTTTTTTTCTAAACTACTTTTCCAAAATTGATATACTTTAATATGATCCTAAATAGTAATTTACTTTTCCTTTTTCTCTTCAATATGTTCTGGTCCTATATGTATCCTCTCACAAACATTACCCCACCTTGTCGGAGTATGAAATCCATTTCCATATAGTACATCATATAGAACCATTTGTATACTATAATGAAAACTATAATTAAAATAAACTATTCCATTAGAAAATACATAGACACAAACAATGTGTATCATGTGAGAATTATCTCAACATATCTTCAAATGTATGAATAGTCCTTTCTGATTTTTTGGTAGTTTGAGGATAATAACAAGTAATAAAATGATTCTCAATATCCAAGGTCTTATAAAAACTCAACAAGAATTTTGATGTAAAATTTGGATCTTCACAAGACTCAATAGACAAACATACACTAATAATTATTAAATCAATATTAATATACAGTCTCTCTAGGTTCGGAAGAGTCAAATCTAATCGTATATAAATGAAAATGTATCATTTTTTAGGCGATAAAAAAATACCCTATATAATATCATTCTTTCTAGGGGACTTTGGAAATATCATGATAATTTCCACTGTATTTTCATCCTCTTTCACATTAGAATATGTGGTGGTTTCATGACTCATCTATGATGTTGTCTCTACTCCTTCAATTGTTGAAAATATTTACATCTTGACACATTCTTAACAATTACCAGCATCATATTTCCCCACAAAAAATGTTCCTTCATATTTCAATACAACTTGTTATTACTTTTTTCTATATATATATTTGATCTACGTGAATTAGATAATAGATTCATATTTGTATTTGGTATTGATGGATCATATAACCTCTTTTATAATATATGAATTTCATCATAATTAAAAATTCTTCCAATATTCCTTCCTTAATGTATTTAATTGTCTTTTTAAAACGTGAATTATTATAATAATACCATTATATATTATACTATAAAGACGTATTCACAATGATTTGATAAATATGCAATCTTCCCTCTTATAATATTCCAATATATATCTTCATTAAATTCATGAACATATGATCTTTCTATAATGAAGTTTGTATAAAATTTCCACGATCGTTATTTGTTAATGTATCTACTATATTATTTTCTTTTCTACGATGTACTGTATTGATAAATCATAATCTTTTAGTAAATTGAGCCATATTATTTGCAACATGTTAAGTTATTTTGTTGTAAAAATCTATTTTAACCTCTTTTTATCAACATATAACTCAGGCATTTCACCATAAAGATAATGTCTCAATATCATTAGAGAAAAGATTATGCCTTATAAGTCTAGATAGTGAGTTATATTATTTATTTCATTTATCTCCAACATATATTATTTATATGGAATAATTTAATCATTTCTCATAAGTGAAAACCACAATTACTTCTGTGATGCATATTTGAATATAAAAAACAAATAATTTAATGATGGTAGAGTAAAAATAGATGGATTGATTAACCCTCTATTTATTTATTGAAATCAGTATATACATTATTTTTTCAATATGAACATAACCATTTTATGTGTAATCTTGTTTAACAAGTTATCCAATAATAATTTTTTTTGAATGAAATATTTATCTTATCCTACTAAACATATGAGACTATGTACCTCATATATGTTGGTTGGAGTTTCCCATTCTTGGATTTAATTTTTATAGGGTCTAAAATGATTATATCCTTAGAAATATTATTTATATGAAAATAAATTTCCTAAATAAAAATTTCACTTTTCTAAATATACTATATTACTCTTTCCTTCTAAGCGTCTAAAGAATAATTCATAATTTATTATAATGATATTAATTTTTTAGAATATACCATAACATAAAAAAGAAATACTTAAAAATATTCATTTTTTTATTTTACTACTCAATTAGTTAGTTACATAAGAAATGAAGGTTCATTAGTCAATACAGATGGGATTATTTAAAACTTGTACTGTCTATAACTTGACTGAAAAGAAGTATTCAGAAAAATATTTCTTCATTACAATAAATTGATTGTACCTAGAATGAATTCTGATATTCAAAGTATATTTAGCACTATGATGATGATGAAATAAATCATCAATTAATACAAGAGGATACTTATTCAGTATTATATTATAATCGATTTTATGTATTCAATTCACATCTTCATGATCCATCATTCTTCATAACAAAAAAAGGGCTCCCCGTGGAGAAAAACTAGAGAGACAAAATCACTTATTACTCAAATCATCTAGTCATTTATTTTATAGAGTAATTAATACATGGAAAATATATAATTATTCATTAAAATGGGTCTTTAATCCGAGATTAAATCAATGGTAAACTCATATTTATGTTCTAGGCAGTTTTTTGGTAATTTCATCATGAAATAAATCAAATTATTTATCTAAAATTAAAAAATCTTCAAATTGGGGATTTCAAGCATCATACACAATTTTTTTCCCTTCATCCATAATAATATCATTTATTATAGCTAATTGGGGTAGATCATGATAAGAATTATATGTTTATGATTCTTTTTGAATGTTTAGGAATTCTACTTCTTCCTCTCAAATCATAATTTTTTTTGATTGAAATAAAATATCACATAATATTTTGAAATCCATTTCACACCAATGATAATTTAAAATTAAACCATAGTTATGATTGTAATGGTAGTAAATAAGGAACCTTTATTTGTCATAATTACGTCCTCTAGACACGTTTTTTATGCAATGAGACTTCCCTTAGAAGTATTGATGAAAAATCCCTTTTTAAATCCAAAGTTAAATGAAAAATTTTCTTAGGTTATTATGTATAAAAACGGTTCAAGGATCCAGAAACAAATAAATAATTGGATAAATTTAAATTTGGGATTTATGTAACTTACCCCACATCATTTGGTACATTAGCATCACCTTTTGTTATCACAAATGTTTGGAAATCTCCCATTGGCCTCTTCTTTGATAGCTAACTCAAACTCTTGTTACAATTATTTTTAATAAGTCCCATTTTTATTATATTTTAAGAATAAAACATCATTCATTATATTTTTCCCTTTATATTTACTAGCTGGATTATAATTTCCTCCACAAAAATAACATACTCCAATTCCTTTCAGGAATTTTTTTGGATGATTCTATCCACTTAAAATATTCCCTTCTAATTCATTGATGCATCACAATTTTCATTGTTATTAGAACATAAATTATTATATATATTTTCATTCAACATATATTATCTTGAAAATCCCTTCTATATTTTTTTAAAAAATTAAATTTTATAATATGATGAAATTTTTTGGGAATCCAGTTCTTTTCATATACATTTTTTAGACCTTCCTAGAAATGAACAATCATATTTTTCATATCACATAAATATGTTTCAGAATACATGGATAGTATTTTGATGATATCCACATTCGTTACAATATAATATTTTTTTTGATTTAAGGTATTGGATTTTATCTTAATATTAGTTCATTTCTCCTGAGGGAAATATTACTTTTTGAAGGATTCATTCAATATTCTCCATTAAATTTCTTCTATTTTATATTCTTCCATTGTATTATAGATCATGGAGCACCATTTATCATCATCTACCTTATGTTATTATACAACTAGAACTAACTTTCTCCCTTTAATCACATCCTAATGCTAGAAATATAATTTGATGGGACTAGGTACAATGTTCATATAACCCTATAATAGTTTCCAAACAAATATATGGGGGTGTTTTCTATATGAATTTATCTAACAAAGATGTATTATGGTTATTCATCATAACATTTGTAAGCTGTCTGAAAATGATCATGATCTGCTCCGCTCAAACACCAACTATGATGAATTACCCGCTAGGGAAATCCCTACATTTACCATAGGTATTTATTACAATTATGTAATTAAGAATATCCATAAAATATACGAACACACTGATTTATCTCGTAATCATCATCTGTGTTGATAAAAAATCCACTATAATAAATTATTATAATTTTAAATATTATATAACTTATAATTGACAAGGATTATACAAAACCTACTCTAATACCAATTGTAACACTAAAATATAGAAGTCCAAAGTGGGTGGTTATTATATTATAAAAGAACACATAAAAGAGATAAAATCACCAAGGATCGATTAGTTTTGTAGTCTTCGAAAACAATATACATAGTTGGTCCCCTTCAATAAATTTATTTATATATAGATCATAATAAAGAAAAATAAATGGCATCCATGATTATAATTCAAACATTTCATCTTCATAACATGGGGAAGGAAAAAATTAAAATGGTGATCTAAAATACTCAATATATGTTACATTTAGAAGAAACATGAATCAATAATAAGTGAAGCATAACTCATAAGAAATGTTAAATATAAAAAGGTAAATAACTTAAAACAATATTCAATTTAATAATTAAAATAATAATGGAAAGACATCAATAAATTTATTGATTATGAAATACCATGGATAGTAATAACTGAATAATGAATGAAGATAATGGATAAATATAAGAAATCATATATCTTAATATTAACCACACTATCAAGAACTTTCATATGATGATTTATGTCTATGGGAAGAAACTTATCTAATTCCACATGGAAACAATTGTGAATGGTTTATTTCCACACTTTTGTTTTATGATACTTCTTGATTTTTAGAGGGGATATATAATTTCAGGCACCAAACATCACTACAAATTCCAATAATTCTTCACACATATATATAATTCAGAAAAAACACGGCTTGAAAAAAATGACAATATTTGGTAGAGGATACTGACTTATTAATAATTCCCTAGTAAAATATCATTCAATATAAACACAAAAAGTAAAAATGGTATACATACTTTTAATCATCATATTTGTGAATAAAAAAAAATTATTTAAAGAATTAATAAATTATTGACGATCATAAATATAATTTGATGTACCTAACGGAAATAAGTGATGAATATGGCATATGTCCCGAAATATTATAGTGTTATGAAACCCCTTTACCACAAGGAATGAGGTGAATCGTTTGACACATAACATTAATGATCATAAAATGAATCATTTAGAAAATTGATGATAAAGAGATTCATGATATTATATATCAAATTTTAGCATTTCACACATATGAAATAAATGGGGAATAAGGTATATCCAATAGAAATAAATGTGATATGATAAACCCCTTACCATACATATGAATGGATTTTAGACATGTAATTCATATCCTGGATAAGACAATTATATTTATGATATTCACAATTCAAATCTCATTAATCATATATTTTAATTATTATAATTTTATTATGTTTATTTATGGCTCATCAGATTAGTTATAATGTTTAATTTCATTGTTCATATAGTGTTCGTTTCATTGTTTCATGGTCAATTCACATGGGTATAAGAATGATATTCTTTTCGAATGGATAAAAACACTAGAATTTAAATTATTTATTAATAATGAAAAACTATATTTTAATATGGTCCCTTATAATATTTTTTTTAAATTTTATTAGGAGGAATTATTAGATAAAATGTTTATAAATTTGTTTTATTTTATAGTGGTGGTTTTTAAAAAAATCACGATCTTCTATCATTTTTTTAATATTGTTTTTCCTATTTCTTTGATAACATTATAAAACATATAATATTTATATTAACATACTATTTATCCGTACTTATAGTTAAATGACTATAAATTAATGTGGTGATTTAAAATGAAAACTCATCATTCATAAAGGTGGTGAACTGACATATCAGAGATGTTGTTTTCATTTAAAAAAAATAAAGATCGATTCAGGGTTGGTCATTCTATTGTAAAAAACATAAAATTATATTATTTATATAATAATTGAGTTATCATTATTATTTGGATAAGGGGATATTTGGAGAGGATAGAAATTAAAAAATAATAATAGAAAGCATGAGGATTTTATTTCTTAAATATAATGTTGTTTGGATCTTTCTTATGAAAATTGGATTTGACCTTTCAGTATGACTAGATGGACTGCGAAATTTGGAGGAGGATTGGGAAGGTAATTGTGAATTATTTAGTCAATCTTCAAGGATTTTTTATATGTTAATAAAAGGAATAGTTATGGGTAGAATTTATACGGTATGATAGGGGTGTTTTGATTATTTTATTCTTTAGTTTATTATTTTGGCTCGTGACTATCAATAATGTTCATTCCAATTACTAAATTTCATAATTATAGTATATGTGTTCTGAATAATTAGTGATTACCCCATACGTACATGATCCATGGATTAAAAATTATCATTTTTTATTATATTGTTGTATTCTCTAAATTATTGTATTTCCATATTCAAAAAAAATTCAATTATCGTAGAAAAATCCCAAAAATTAATCGTAATAATTTTTAGTGTAGATTTTATAAATGGAAACAATCTTGTGAAAAAAAATGTAAATATTAGAAATCCTATTTATATTTAAAATAATCATTTATTAAAAAATTATTTATATATTATAACCTACATTACAACACTTTGAAAAATAAATTGTGGGAAAATAAATTTAAATTAGAAGTATTTAAAGCACAATCATAATTAATTAATCTATTTTATGGAAATAAATTTTATTTTAAATCATCATATTAATTATAAAATTAAATTGAATTTTATGGTTCACAAAAATACTAAAAATTATTTTATCATTATTAAAACATTTATTTACTTTAACTATGATATAAATATATCATATTTTAATTTCTTCCAAACCAATTTTTTTTCATTTTATAGGTGAGGTAATTAATCTAATGGAAACATTACAATTTCAAACAATCACATTACTATTCCAATGATCATGTTAATATTTCATATTATATCTCAGTAGGTTTAAGCGTAATGTTTAATAAAATGTAATCTATTGAATAATTTAATTTTTTAAGAAAATACATAACTTGAAATATTTGTGTGTGTTAGGTCCACTAAGATAGATACCATAAGAGGAGTGGTAAATTAGGGCATGATATATTAGGAAAATTTCCCATTTCATATTGTTTTACTGTTAGAAAAAACCCTCTTCTCTCTAATTCCCATTATAGTGTATGAAAAAATTTTAAATCATTCATAGGACACAAAATGTTTACTTGGATCAGCCTCACTAGGTTATGTCCAAGGAGCATACACCAAAAGTTTGCCGATGTACTAAATCCACTTTATGTGAACTACTATTTACAGGTTCTATGTGGTTTCCCTATCCCTCCTAGTCTACAATGGTTCACAATATGAGAACTCACTTCTCTCTAAACTGATGTGAGCTCACTGCAACTTCAGAACATCCAATCACAGTTTAAATACATGTACATCACTTCATAATCTATTAAGAGAACATCCGTCACTATATGTAGATTCTCTATTGAAGTAAAGATTTTATCCACTATTGTATACTAGATTGCCACTGATCAGTGGGAAATATCCATTAAAAATACATTGGAAATGTTCCCTACTTTTGAAAATCACATATTCACAATTCTTAATCATGTCTTCGTGAAGTCCATGCTTCATCAAAAAGAACACACCTTCACATACCTCACTACCTCACAATGAACACTTCTTGTCAAAAATAAATCATTCTATGACTATAGACCCTCGTATAGATCAAGCCATCACAAATCAAATTCTTCATGAAGCTCACTGAGCGGACGTGGAACACTCTAATTTGACGGAGCTCAATTAGCAGTATTGATACTCCTACCATTCGTGAAAAAAATTACCTCCACAAACCTCCTTTCAATTCAAGAGATAATTTTTTTTCATTAAAACCTCTCTACTCTTCTCGAGGGGGTCGAGGTTTATTTATAAGAAATTCCACCGACTCGATAGCCTTTGGTGAATGTCATCACCACATCAGCTCAAATCGCAAAGCTCTAAAACATCCACCAAAATTCTCCATAAATCACGAAGTACCACGAAAATTTTCATATCACAGAGATCGTTATAATCATGGATCATTCCGTTAATTCATTTTCATCACCACAACAATGATCCCTTGCAATTATTTTCACCTCTTTCATTCATGAAGCTCGTCATAATTGTATATATCACTATCAATAATCATCAAGTCTATACAAAATCTACTTTATGAAGCCCATCGTCGCGAAACTCAGGACTTTTCCATATTTTCGTTATATATTCAAGGGAATAAAGATTGTCTACAACTTCTATGGAACTCAAAAATTCACCATGAAAAACATCTTTGTCAGCAAACCCAACCAACACATAAATTATGAAATGTTATGTTGAGGGATTTTTTCCAAACAACTTCCCCTTTTGGATTTGTAGAAAACTCTTTTCAAATTGATTCTCAACAATTTAATACCTCAATAAAACACATTCTATCATCATCCAAAATTTTACTATTTCGATTCTGGTAGTGATCAAGAATTTACTCAAGAGATACTCTAAGACCACATGATCAAATCTCAGTGTGAGAAACATTTGTAGTATGAAAAGATCATCAATGAATCACTCAATTTATGACACCAATAATTCATACCATACATATACCAATAATATTATTTCATCAAGAAGCTCACATGTCTTGATATATAATCATTGATCAAACACTTTTATCATAATCATATTTAATACTCTCCTCCAATCTTATTTCTCCCCATTCTCTTTCCTCCACCTACCAGCTTCTCCTCATGTCCTGACTTAGATATTTTATCTCATACATATCTACAGTTTCTCCCCAATAAAGAGTCACTCATTCTATCACTTTGTCAACAAACTCAAAGGTCACTCCTTTATGGTCTGAAAAATTAAAAATAAAACAGAGTGTCACATTATAGAAAATCACACCATACATCATGAGACAGGTGGAGCCCAAACAAACTCATTCAAGTGTAGGGAGTCGACTGAACTCCCAGAGCCAGTTGATTCCTCTCAAAAGAATCCTTGGGTATGACCTTTGTCATAATTTCTGCTACTTGTTGTTATATAGGCACACACTCCAACATTAAGATTCCCTACTCAACCTTCTCCTTGATAAAATGGTAATTTATCTCATTGTGCATTGTTATTGACTGATGGATGTGATTTTTGATGATATTTATAGCACTTGAGTTATTTATCTATATTCTGATCTGAGACATAACTTCAAATCCCATAGCATCAAAAAACAGTTTCATCAATAATAACTATGTGAATACTTGAGTGGCCTCAATATAATCAGCTTATGTAGTTCTCAATGAAATTAAATATTGCCTCTTGCAAAGATAAGAAATACACAATACACAAATATAGAAAGAACCTCCTAATGTTGTTTTTCATTCATTTGCTAAATATTCCCAATCTGCATTTCTATATCCCAATATCATTGGATGAGATTTTTCATTATACATCAAAACAAAATCCAAAGTTCCTGTAATAATCAAAAAGTATTATTTTCACTGCAACCATGAGTATTTCATTCATATTTATTTGATATTTTACTACTTGACATGTGGAAAAAACAATATGATGTCTTTTTGTAGACATTTATAATAAACATACAATAACATGACTATATTATAAAATATATAATTCCTTTCCATCTTCATCTTTTGATAATTTCATCCATGAAGAATCAAGCGTATTAAACTCCTTCGAATTTTCCATTCGAAATCGTCTAAAAAACCTCCTTGGTATATTTGGATTTAGAAATGAAATTTACATTCCATCCTTGTGTCAATTGTAAATCAAGGAAATGTTTCAGCTCTACTATCATTGACAGTTTAAACACAAATTTTATGAATTCAACAAATTTTATATAGTGAGCTTCATCTGATCCACCAAATATTACTTCATCATCATAAACCAGCACCATCATACTTGGATTACCGTCATTTTCTAAATAGAGATTATAATCAACTCCACCATGATCTAAGACATGCTTCATCTAATACTGATCATGCATTGAGTAACATTCTCTTAGTGCTTGTTTTTTCCCATAAAGCACTTTCTTCAACTGAAAACGTTTTTCTCATATTCATGACTGAGAAAACCATCTGGCTGCTCAATATAAACTTCCTCTTCTAGAACCCCGTTAAAAAATGTAGTTTTGATATCCATATAGAAGACATTGAATTTATATTGCATTCCATTTTCTATTAAAAGTTTGATTGTATCTTGGCTTTCAACTGGTTGAAATGTCTCATCGACGTTTATACCCTCTATTTGGGAGTATGCATTTCTGACTAGTCGTTAATTGTTTCAAAATAATTATTCATATTCATTCATCTTCTTCCAATATATCCATTTGGTCCTGAAGAAATTATTATCCATTTTCTTAGAAATAATCTCCCACGTATGATTCTTCTCAATCTGATCTAGATCTTCATTCATGGCATGAACCCAAATTTCATCTTCAGCAGCATCAAAAAAACATTTATGATCAACCTGAGATAGGAATGATTTATGCTATAGTTATTTAAATATTCCCATCTATATTGGAGCTTACTGAACACCAATGATATTCTACCAATCAATTTAATAATGAATCCATGTATTCTTTTATAAATATATACATGAAATACTCATATTCATCATTTGTATCTTCTTATAAATCAACATCTATTACTTCTCCACCCCCTGTGTTACTCTCCTCCACATAAATTTCGTCATGAAACATTCCAATGTTTTGTTTAGTATTTTCGTAATTTTAAATAATAGTGACATCATTTCTCAAAACTTCTTTTCCTATTCTCTTCTTAATGAATTTTTATTCATTGATTTTTTCTAAGTATACCTGAAATATTCCCCCCTATTTAGGTGACTAAAATTTCCTTTGTTTTTTATTGTTGATAATGAAGCACATACTGCCAATGATTGGAATGTATTTAACTGTTGTCATTATTCCATACCATATATCATACGGAGTCATTACTTCGTTCGTACATGACAGAGCCTTGTTAGATATGTAGACCGGCATCAATCTTGCTTCACTCCAAAATTTATCTTGTAGTTACTTTTCTATATGCTTCATTCTAGCTAGGTTTTTTAGGATATTATTTCCCCTTTAAAAAAATCTATTCTATTTTTGAGTTCTTATTGAAGAAACATGATTCCTAATCTTGTGTATCCCATGATAGTCATCTACCAAAGAGTCTTTGAATTTTTTACCATTATCAGTCTGAAACATCAGAATTTTCTACACAAACAACCTTTATAAATCTATCCTATAATGTTTTTGAAATATAAACACATCATACATATCGGAAATGAAAAATACCCAAGACATTATACTATAATAATCAATGGAAAATATATATTACATCTTCCCGTCAATGGATCTTTGTGAGATAAGTCCACAAACATCTGCATGCATCAATTGAAAAACTCTTCTTGGAACATTTTCTTTAGCCTTGTCTGTTTTTTTATTATTTTACCATTTTGAATGCATCACATGTATGAGTAAAATTACATGATATCTTTGTGAGGTCTCTACCTGCATTACACATTATCATATCTTCTAGGGATGGTAGCCATAGATAACCAAGTTGTTTATTCCACTGATTTTTTTTTCGTCCTCACTGGATAGAAGGAACATATATTATTCTCTATTTACCAGGTAGATATTTTCATTGGGTCTTTTTCCATGTTGAACCACTTCACAATATTTTCAATTTACCATACACATCTTCTTAGAAAACCTTATAAAATTCCATGAGTCACATAGTTGGATAAATCTAAGAAAATATTTATTGAGACCTTTTAATACTATTACTTCACCCCATATCAACTCATTTCAACCAAACATGTACTTCCTTTAGCCAATAATCATCAGGATATCATCATATCAAAACTTTAAAAATTCTTATTTTCCATACATTAGGTTGGTAAAAAATCCTTTATTACATGTCATGTGGAATTTTCATCACTATAAATGATCCATACAACAGAAAGGTATGATGCTTTAAAGTTAATTTGGGAAATGACTTCCTTCTCAACCCATTTCCTTTTGATCCATATTTTTGAATTACCACACATCATTTATTGAAAATATTCATCATTCTTGGAGTATGATGGGCCAACATAATCTTTTAAGACTGAAAATATGATCTTCAATTTAAATTACCCTACTAGTTTATTGATTTGTAGCCTGTGGATTGGTTTTCATCTTTGGATCATACCTCTTCATGCCCAATGAATGGTATCTGACCATATGTATAAATCCACCACAATAAAAACATTGTCACTCTAAATATATTCTTGTGTATCAAGCTCTATTTGGTTTCCCCTGTTTCTCTTGTTATCTTATGTGCCTCATTGCTATAGAGCACACATTTTCTGAGTGTCCCATATTTCCACAGGAATATCAAAAGGTATATATTGCATTACAGAACGCCACACATTCACCTATGGCTCATTCGTGGGATAGATGAATCTTTAAATCATCTATCATACCCAAATCCACCATCAATTTCAGTATGGGTTCATGCAATCTGGCATTAATTTTCATAGATTTTTTTGTCAAGTCTCACATAAGCATTAGAATTTGAACATAATTGATGAAACCTTTTTTTATAATGACAATGCTTCATTTTTACCCTCTTGGTTTTTTGTATGATCTACTTTTATGATGTCACAACTAGAGTCCAGAGTTTTTCTTGATCCATAACAATTTTCCACAACCTGAAAATTATCCATCATGTTCTTTGATACACTTGATTTGATCTTTCATAGTGTTATTCAACTAGTCGATCTCCCTTTTCTGTTATTCAGCATTAATTTTATACTCAATAACTGATTTTGATTCCTATAGGGTTGATGACTTTAGTTATTCAATTTCTTCACCCAAATCAGACTTCTCTTTTCCCCCATGCTGTGTATAGTTTTTTGTATCATTAACTACGTTGTTGGATGTTTTTGTTTTTTATATCCAGAAATATATCTCTTCAAGAATATACTAAAACTCATCTTTCATGTCTACTCATCCTTCAAAATTTTCATCTTCATCAATTTCATTTACTTATTTTTTTCCTTAGTACTACTAACAAATGCCACCATAGATTTTTCTCCAAGATCTTTTTAGTTCCCAATCTCTTTATCCTCTTTAACCTCAGACTCATCTGAACAATCACGTTATTTTTAAGGAATAATTTTATTGTTAAAGAAATTTATCTTGAACGGTTTCTTGCCTTTCAAATAGGTTGATGGTTTCCTTTATGGAATTTTGGATTCATCAACATCATAATCTTCTTGAATCATTTTGGGTCACCCTGTCACATGATGACCAGACATTCCACATATAAAGAAGGATGGAGGAAGTTTCCCTTTAATAATTCCTTTTCCAATTTGATGATTTTATGAATGTAATGACATCAACTCATCTGTCACTTCTTCTTCCTCAAAATCATCAATAGAGAACTTTTTGATGGATTTGAATGAAACCTCATTGGATTTCCCCTTTTCCATAGCTTCATTATCATCACTTCTCATTTCATATTCTACAAGGGTATTATGAATGTTATCTAGTGTCATCACATTCAAATAATTGTCTTCCAATACTGAATGCTTTAGATTGATGTAAAGTGGAAGTTTCCTCATGATGCGCTTCACAATTTTTATTTCTTCAATGACTTCATCACGACCTTGCATGCCTTCCACTGCAACATTTACACTATCAAATAATGCATCAATAGACACATTCGGGTTCAATATAAGATATTTATATTTGATCCTAAATAATTTCATCATTGTGTATCTAACAATTAAATCTTTTTCAAGTATGATCAAAAGCATTTACCACATGGAATGTGATGTTTTTCCGGATATCACATACGTATAGATAGCATTGTATAAGGCTCCCTCTAAAGAATTGATTCCCTTGGGGTAAACATCAAATTATTTTCCCTCAGCTTATGATAATGTACCACAATTAATTTCAGCGATTATAACATGCATTGATGTTGTAAACACATCCATTCCCAATGATTGGAAGTAGTGTTGGATAAATTCTTCCATATTTGAAAATGGTTCCCGTTGAAGATTGGATTCCCTTTATGATTGGTGACCCCTAGTTGAGAAAGAGAAACTGATATCAACATTTCTATATCATACAAATTGATAGGTCAACTAGGTTAGATACCCTGAGAGGGGGGTGGGGGGAATCAGGGTATTACATATTAAAACAACTACCTCTTTGAAATTTTTTTTGTTGTTAGACAAAACCCTCTTCTCTCTCCTTACAATTGCAATGTATGAACAAATATTCAATCATCCACATGACATGAAAATTTTAATTGGTTCACTATCATTGGGATACATAAATATATTATACACCAGCGATGTGCCGATTTACCAAATCCACTATAACGGCAAGGTTGTTTACAAGTTAGAAGCTGACACACATTCCCTCATGGTCTACAACCATTCAAAATATAAAAACACCCTTCTCTCTCAAAAGAAGGAATATCACTACATATTTAGTAGATCCATTCAAATTTTAAATACTTGTAGGTACTTTCATTATCTCTAATGAGTGAATACTTAAATGTATATAGACTATCTATTTGTGTACAAATTTATTCCACTGATGAATAACTCTTTTCCACTAATCATTGGGTTATAACCATTGGAAATCCCAACACGATGCTTCATACATCACGATGCTCCCAGTTTCACAAATCTGGAACTAGCCTTCGTGAAGTCCTTGCATCATCGCAAAACACACTGCTACGTAAGGCTCACTAATTCATAGAGCACACAGATTCACATAACTCAAGCCTTCATAGAGCCTTGTTCATCGCAATGATTAATACATCATAGAGAAACATCCTTCGCGAATCTCACTAAGCCAAAAAATACCTCTTTTCAGATCTAGAATAGATTCCACGATGCACCTACCTTTCACCATGAAAAATAACCCAACAAACCTCTATATCAACATGAGAGCTATTTTTTTCTTTAAAAAAATTCTACTCTTCTAGAGGGGGGTGAGTTATATTGCTATGTGATTCCACCGAATTAATATCATTTCATGCATTGTCAGCTGCATGTTAGCTGAAAGCACAAAGCTCAGAAATTTCATCCAAAAGTCTCTCAAAATTGTGATGCAACACAAAAATTTCAAGATTGCAGATCTCATCATAATTGTTGAGTTCCATCACATCTTTTGTGCCTCCGCTGTAATGATCCCTCACAATTCTCTACACTTTTTCCATTCGTGAAGATAATCGTAATCACAAATATCACAATCAACATTCTTATGGTCACTAACAAATATACATTATGAAGCCAATATTTTCCAATCTCATTCTATTTCCACATTTGGATGAGATATTCATGGAAATACACTTTTCAAAATTCTCACCGAAAACCAAATTTTGGACCCCAAAAATTTAACACACTGGAAAATGGTGCCACCTTATATCTATTATTTTTTACCACCTCCATATCATTCATTCTTATTTCATGGTTCTTTGTAAATAAGGACTGTGAACAACATATTTTGAACTCAAAAATTCCCAATGAAACCATTCTTTTTCAACAATAACAACCAACACAAAAATGTTACAATGATAACATGAGAGGTTTTCTCACAACAATTTGTTATAAAGACACCTATGGTCATTCTCAGGACATCTCAACAACCATATTTCTTATAATGTAATGTGTCAAATTGTATGGCCCATTACATCTGAAATATCTCAAATAATTTTCTCCCATTGGAATATAAGCCCAACTGAGAAGGGAAGAGAGAATATTTCAAACAAACATATGTAACGATACCACTCGTGGACCTCTATACACCCTAAACACAACCATCTACCTGACCAAAATCATCACCTCGAACAGAAAAATACATGAATTACATCCTTCATATCAATATAATAATCTCTCTGAGAATAACTAACTCTCCCAGAAGGGTTTAATAATAAAATATTATAAAGAATCTTGATTAGGAATCATGTTATAAAATATTCATATGTATGAAAATTATCACATATCCTATTAAAAGTATAAATTAAATATCATAAAACATATAAGGGTTAAAATATAATATCAAAATCACAAAAAGAAAACAAAAATAATCAAATTGGTCAAAAAAGTTAAGGGTGTTGAGATCACATATGCTTCACACTCTCCAAGGTACATCCCCCCAGACACATTGACTCCACACTATAAAAACCAAAGGAATGGTTTGTCCATATGATGCTTATCTTGAGGATCTCGAATCTCCCCTGGATACAGAATAAATGTTACATCATCCATGATATCCAACTCCACCCATTCAATGATATGGGAGTCATCATGAAGATACTGATGAAGCATATATATGTGGAAGGAATTATGGATCCTATCTGGCCATTGAGGAAATTTAAACTAATATGCCACCTTTAAAATGTACCCCATTAATAAAAAGAATCCAACAAACAAGGGATAATGTTAATCCCATGACAATTCACTAAAATAAATGTATAGTAGAAAACCTAACGAACATGTGGTCTCTAAACTGGAACTCCAAGGGCCACCTAAAAATGGAATAATATTTTATTTCTATAAAATGATACACTAATCCATTCTTGAAGCAACTGAAACTCCCCTTTTTCCATTTACAATATAAATTTCAAAAAAAATTAACTCTCAAACCAATTCATTGTAAAATGTTTAATGACATGGATTCACATACCAAGCCTAAAATATGAAAAAATAATCAACGATTGATAGGTTTTTTATGCTATATAAATCATGGGAAGGTATCATTCCCATGATCCATGTAATTCCAATGAACATTCCCAATGAATATCCTCTAGCCTTTGGATAGTGAAGACAATCCTTTTATCCATATGTGTGTGGAAAATAGAGATGTTTCATAACTGAGCTCCAAAATCACGCTACAACCCCATAAAAACTTTTAAGTTAAAATTTTCAACCAAATCTAAGAAAATTGTCCTCAAGACTCCATTTATAGACACAACCTAATCCACATTCCACTTTTCCGAAACAAGAACTATGCTCGACACCATGATTATTTGTTATTACATTAATTTCCTTAATCAATGCTTGATTACACATATTGTATAGTAAACTCCATATTCACAGGGTAATCCTATGGTGTAGTTCCTCATGAATTATTCCCAAATCCACTTAGTAACATCAAATGTTCAGAAAAACACTATGAGGTCCAAGATTCTTACCCTATACAAACTTTAAAACCAGTCATGTCTCCATGAACTCCAATTTATACTCTTTAATACCATTATACCAAAATTATATCATAAAAAAGGGTAATATTGGAAACTACATGGTATACAGGAGAAGGTTTACAATGAAAATGCTGAAAGAATTATCAAAAATCTATACTGGAACAAAAACCCACACATAAAAAATTATATCTTTTTAACCATCTATCTAGAACACCAAGATGACCAACCTGAGTGTGCAAAACCTACACCACTGAGTCTCTATGCTAATACTCAACTTTACATGTTAGGGATGAATACATAATCATATGATACAAAATGCACCTACCCTTACCCACCATTTCATCCATGTCTAAGGCTTCCAAATACTCCATCACATTTGTAGCATTCACATACTCCGATAAAAACATCCTTCAGTGACATTCTTCACAAATAATAAATGAAAATGTTCAATATCACTAAGGTATAGGAAATATCAATATCATAATCCTAATGAAACTCTATCAGACACTATTTCCAAATATCCATTCCATGATGGGAAATGATATAGCACAAGATTTTGCGATCCCTAATGCCCAAAATATTCTCCCCCAATAAGGTTTTTCATCCACATTTTAAGAAAAAATTGCAACTTCTTCTTATTACAGATAATGGGTGGAATATATAATATTGTGGGGGAAGAATATTCCTAGGTCAATAAGAAATCATATACTTTTCATAAATCATTACATATCTCAATACGAGATTGGAAGAATCATAGAAATCCTCAATCATCAAAAAATAATAAGTAAATTGAAGAACCTAAGCAGTTTCCAACATCCCCATAAAGTAAGAAATACATTTTTGGAACTGTTCAGTAATCATTAAATCTAGGTAATTCATAATTATTTCTTTAAATGAGGCTAAAAATGGAGAGAAACTTTTCAAAATCAACTAATAATACCCAGTGGGACCAAATAATCTTATAACATATGTCATTGTCATGGTTTATGCCCATGAAAAAACTATATCAACCTTCAGTGGTTCAACATCCACTCCTATATGAGACACCACATTCCCATGTAATGTGCCAATCATGTACAAAACATAAAATTGAAAAAATTCTGTATAGAAGGATTGAATGAAGAACATGAAAAATATATTTGTGATACTCATCATGTTACTCATCTAACATTGCGTAGATCGAAATGTTATGGTTAAACATAAAAAAATTCCATGAATTCATGAAACGTTGAATTAATGATCCCCATAAACCCAAATAGTGTGTTGGTGACACTAAAGTGTATCACCATGAACTCAGTGTTCTGAAAAATACATATGAATGTAGTCTTATATATATCTTCATTCTTATACATCAATTGGTGATACCCAAAACACAACATGATATTCTATAACTAATTTTCTCCACAAAACTGGTCAAATAGATCATCGATACTCAAAAGATGGTGGATATTCCTCATAGTCACATGGTATAACATTGTGAGATCCTGGGATTTTAGACAGAGTCAAAATCCCAATCATGTTTCAATTTTTGAGTTGTTCCTAAGAGGACATGGAAAATATGGTATGTTTCGGAAAACTCCAGAACTACATGTTGTGTACTCTAAACTACACGCCATGTATGGGTTTGGCGAGTACTAACCATGTGTTCACTTAATACATACCTTGTGACGACCGGGTAACAATTACCTACTACATTGAATGTAGTGTTATTACACACACCCTGTATTCCCATTCCTCATACCGGCTGGGATAAAGTTGAGTGTCAACCCGTGTGGAGCACCAAAGCCATCTGGTTATCTCTACTGAAGTCAGAGTATAGAAAAGGACACTTAACGACGTGTAGTCCTTAAATACATGTAATGTACTTTTATTATTCTCTTAAATGAAAGATCATCACGTCTCTTTTCCAGAAAAACCATCATCTTCCTCTCTTTCGGACCCTGGCACTCTGTGAGGCTGAAAATGTTTCCTTCCCTAGATTTTTTATCCAACATCTGTTCATTAATCTGTCGGTGGTAGCGGGATTGAAACAATGAGGCTATACCCACACACACTGTTCCGTTCTTGATCACATACCTCATGAATTTCTAGTTCCATCCTAGTGTAATTCTAGTGATTTGAAGGAAACATAATTCTACAAATATCATATTTGAATTGGAGCTCGATATCAGATGTTCCTACTTCTATGAGTCTCAGGTATGTGTTATAAACTTATTTTATTGATTTCGAAGTATTTTGGGAGCCCAAGCCTATGGTTCATTTTTAGGTATTTTGAGAAAGACCCTAATTTACTGGTTATTGCCTGTTTAATTGTTTATTTGACATATGATATGTCTTTGGGTATGACATATTATGTTTATTTCTAGAGCGAGTTTAGGCGAGTGGTTTTTGCACATCAGGTCATTTTGGATGTGGATTCCAAAATGGTTATAATCAAATTGTATTGATTTAAACTATTGAGTTTAGTTTATTAAAACATTATATGAAATGTTAGAGTCCTTAAAGGCATCTATGCTAGTTTAGATTTTTTAGTGAAATTAAACTGCTTAGATGGTTTTTCAAGTTTTTTTGTTCTGTTTAAATATGTTATTTATGTAATTTCTAAATTGAATATTCTAGTACATTTGGGTTATGTTGGGCGTGGCCCATATATTCATGAGTGATGTTGATAAAAGGATTGGCTTGGATCGGGTTACATTGGGAGGTTCTGACCATGGGATTGGGCATCATGGGCGTTGGTTTGAGGTAGGATGATTGTCGGGTTGTTTATGGAGTGGGTTACTAGGAGGGATAGACCATAATACATGAGGAGCATGGTCGCAGGGACATGAGGTGTCTGATGTGTTGTGTCTTGGGTATTATTTTGGTGGTTAATGCTCACTCGTAACTATGAGTATTGTTCACACACAGATACTCTTTGATGAGGTGGTTTAGACCACTTGTCTGGGTAGGGAACCTTTTAGTTGCAGTTTAGGTACTGTTGGTTTGGGGTTGCTTGCAGTAGGAATCCATGTAAGAGTTGACGATCCTTCAAGGGATAGCATTGGGGCTATCAGGATGGTGGCTGAGGCTCACCATTAATTTGAATGCAGACATTAATGTTCCTATGGTTACATTATTTTGAGGGCAAACATCACTAGCCCTCTGGTTACCTTATTTTGAGGGCAGACATCAATGTCCATCTAGTTACTTATTTGAGGACAAATATCAATGCTCCTCCAGGTTACTGTCTCCGGGTTGTACCTGTGGGACTTCGTTACATGATACACGCGGTGTCTGGAGGCACAAGGTGAAGGGTTACATGACAGAGAATCCAGTGTTGGCTGAAGCATGTGACACTCCATGGTTGCTGTTATGCACTAGTTGGATTTTGTTATTTGTGCATCATCATGTTTATTTGTTTCCTCATAATGGCATGCCTTAATAAAAAATTATATTAGGTATGCACCTTTGGGTGTTATCCTATTGATATTTTTCTCACACCATTCATGGGCCCTTTGGTACACGTGCAGACTTCATGAATTTACATGCAGGAAAGAGGCCAGCTTCAGGAGCCGGACTGCATTATCTATTTCATGGAGACAGTATGAACCTTGAGGTCTTGTTTAGATGTATTTTACCTTTTTTTTATTTGTTTATCAGTATTATTAAATTTTTTGTTGCTATAATTGGTTAGATATTGGATACCTTTTTATACATGGATATGTATGTTCTTCTTTGGATGCATGTTTGTCATGCAATAGTATTTAAAAGTGATCAGAGTGCTGTTGTGTTTACTTTCAGCTGCTGTTGTTTGTATTTATTGGTCCCGATGTTTATATATATTGAATGTGATTCCGATCTTTGGGTATGGTTCAAGTCTGGTGAGTCATTTATTCTGCTGCATATCTACTATTAACTCAGACCAGTACTAATATTATCCTCCTAGAGGGTATTTCCTACCCAGTATCCCTATAATACCCTTGTTTCTAGTAAACAGTCATTGCAATTTATGGAGGTGCATCTACGGTAGTAACACATGACCCATTTAGCAATGTTAGGGAGGATGTTCAGATTCGGGTCGTTACAAAGAGGTCTCAGAGGAGTGCTTGACAAGGATATAGTAGCATTGTTTCACTGGATACTAATGATATTTATACTTTAATTTTATTTTCTAATAGATTTACTATTTAGTATTTGGTATAATGGAGAGAGTTTGTTACATGAACTGGGTTTCTAGCTTGTTCCTGGGTGACTGCAGCCCCAGGTATGAGGGACGAACCAAGTTTCCATGGGTGGGAATTACTGTTTACTTTTTCTCAGATTATAGATTATATGATTTCCACCATTCTGCATCACTTGGTGTGTTATGTTATTGATCTTGATGTGTAACCATTGACCTAGTATGGAAGAAGATAATTGTACCTTGGATCAGTATGGAAAGTCTTGTTTTCATGGCTTTTGATAGGCATATTTTAAGGTATTTCAATTTCTTAACTGCATGTGTTCTTTTTGATGAGATAATACCATGTGAATAATGTGAATTTTCATGCTTGGTATGCTATGTAACTTGAATAGGAAAAATTACTAATAAATTTTATTATTTATTCAAATGTGTTATTCCATGCTTTGTATATTTGTAGAATTTTATGTGGTAGAGTATTTGGGTCTGTCTCTTATGAGAGATTTCATGTACTATTGTTGAGGTTATTTTGGTCACCAAGATCGGGCAACTCAGTCATTGGTTTGAGGCAATGTCAGTTGTCAATAAGGGCATGGCTTGAGGTACTTTTGATACATCATTCTGTTAAGGGTGGGTTTGGAGGCCACGAAGCTGGGATGCCATGGGGAAAGGTTGTCATGGGGGAGAGTAAGGGTAGTAGTTATTAAATTCCTTTTACTGCATTCCTTATCTATGTTATATATGTATAAATAGTTCTATATGCGGGATGTGAGACCATTTATAGTATCCAGTGGGTTCCTTTTTGAGAGACTCAGATGATTTATTAGAGGGGAGTTGGTACATTGCCATTGGAGTATGATCAGGTTCAAGATCTGGTGCAGGAAGAGCAGGAGGAACCTGTACAGGCTCGGGGATAAGTTCAGGTTCATGATCTAGTGCAGGCTGGATAGAAGCCGAGTATGGTAGTGTTAAGACCATGGCTCGATGAGCATAACAGAGCTAGCACGTTAAGTTTCTTGAAAGGGATCATGAACGGTGTGCAGGGTAAAAATCCATCTATGGAATATCTACCGTGGGAGTTCCAGTCACAGCTCCTGACGTTTTTTATGGTGAGGGTGGTCTATAGACAGCTGAGAACTAGATAAGGAGCATGCAGATGATATTCAACCAGCTCGATATTCCTCCAGGAGGGAATGCCAAGCTGGCTATGTACATGCTATGAGGACCGTAAAAGCACTAGTGGGATGTGCAGGTTCAGGCTCGCAGGCATGAGGGACTAGCTTGGAAAGAATTCTGGGACAATTTTTTCGAGAACTTCTGCATTGAGACACTGAGAGCGGAGAGTCCTCGGTAGTTCTTGAGCCTTCAGCAGGGATAAATTCCCATCATGGACTGCACAGCTACTTTTACTAAGCTGTCACACATTTCACCTGTTATGATAAGTGATGAAACAACAATAGTGAGGTGCTTTGAGGATATCTTTAGACACACAATTCATATCTTGGTGAATATTTTCAGGATTGGTTCTTTCTCAGAGGAGGTGAATTAGGCACTAATATTAGAGGGAAACTAGAAGGATAGGCCCCATGTTGGTCGGGTAACAGTTTTAGGTGACTGTTCGGATAGCAGGATGCAGGGAAGGGATGAGTTATAGTAGGGCAGCATGGCCAATGACTCAGCTAGACCACCTCATAGATGTTCTTCAGTGGTTTCTTTCACTGTGGATAGTCAAGACATGTTAAGACTTAGTGCGATAGGCCCCCAAATGAGTGTCGTGCATGTGGATAGTTTGGTCATTTGGAATGGTTATGTAGGAAGCCTTCTCAGATAGCCGACAGGTAGGGACCAAGATAGACGGTGGCATCTAGAGCTTGTTTAGCATCAGTACTAGGAGAGGGTATCCAAGGATCAGGTTCACAAAGAGTACATGACAAAGACATTGAGACCCAGTTGAGGGGTCATTGTCATGTGGCTGGAGCAGCACTACAGGGAGGACATGCATCAGGCAGCCATACATTTGGTTAGGGGGATGCTATAGAGTTTCCAAAGGCTGAGTAGGCTGGAGAGGTGATGACGGTTAAAGGTACACCATGGGTGTGGCTGTGAATTCCATGTTTTCACTTTTTGGCATGACATGTATAGGAATGTCCATTTTGAGTGCATGTGATGCACATGATCTACGTGGACTGACTAGATACTGGTCTATGTGATTGGGACCATATCATATAGGTGATATATTTATATATATGTATGAGATGGGTAGCATCAGCGGCATAGAAGATGTGGGTTACATGAGGTTCATTGGTCATCGGGGCATCGAGTATGCATGTTTCATGAGGTTTCATGGTCATTAGGGGAATTGAGGATGAAGTTATCTTGAGGTGAATGGCATTAGGTTTTATTTGAGCATCTATGGGATGTAGGACCTCATGGATGTGGACACCATGCGATGCGGGATATGTTGGGTGTCAGGAATGACATGAGAGAACCAATGAGGCACATGGGTGATGATGTGTCATGAGAGTACCATGCATCCGGAAACATTTTTGTGTACCTTTTCTTGTTTTGAGTATTGTCAGGTTGAGACTGAGCTAGGAAATTTATAAGGCAGGGATCCCCTTGAAGAATATTGTCACAACCTTTTAAAGTGAGGGAATTCTGGGTGACTTGATCGGAGTGCTATGTTCGGTGCCATCTTCAGGTTTCGTTCGATAGCATAGGGACGATCTATGATAATTTGGGGAGATTTTAAGAACCAAGGGTTTTATAACTGGTCAAAATCATGATCTTGTTTGAATTTTTGACTTATTTTTTAGTAGACCTCGAAAATTTGGAATGTTCTAGAAATTTCAAGAACTACTTGTTGTGTACTCTAAAGTACACGCCGTGAATGGGTTGGGAAAGTAACGGCCAAACACTCACCAATTACATGTCATGTTATGACCTTGTAGGAATTTACTACTACACAGTGTGTAGTGTTATTCGACATGCAATGTATTCCCTTTTCATGTAATGGCTATGTTCAAGTCGGGTGTCAACCCATGTGGAGGGACCAAGATGTGTGGCTATATTTGCTTATGTTAGTGTACAGAAAAGGTCACTAAACGACATTTAGTTCATAAATACATGTTGTGTACATTCTTTAATTCACTTAAATTAAAGATTTTCGCATCAAGTTTCCAGAAAAAACCTACTTCTTCCCCTATTTCAGACCATGGCACTCTAGGAGGCCGAAAATGTATCCTTCCCTAGATTCCTCATCTGACATTTTTTCTTCAATCCACCAATGGCTACGGGATCACAACAACGATGATAAACCCATGAACCCTATTTTGTTCTTGATACATTGCCTCACACATCACAATTTCCATCATATTTTAATTTCTAAAAATTGATGGAAACCTAGGACTACGAAGATCATCTTCGAATTGGAGCTCGATATCGAACATGCTTATGTCAAAGAGTATCATGTAGGTGGTTCATACCTCCTTTTTTGTTTTCACTAATTTTGGGTGCTGGGGCCTATGGACCGTTTTCCGATATTTTGAGCGAGACCATAATTTCCCTGATATTGGCTGTATAATTGTTTATTTGGCCTATGGGATGACTTCAGGTATGTCATGTTACATTTTTTCTCGATCGGGGTCAGGCGAGTGGTTGTGGCTCATCGGGGCATTTTGGCCGGGGATGCTGAAATGGTTATAATCGAATTAAATTTTTTTCATATGTTGAGTTTAGTTTATTAATCCTTGATATTAATTGATAGAATCATTAAAGACCTCTGTACTGGTATAGGACAAAAATTGTTTTGTGTAATTAAACTGTTGACATTGTTTTCTTGTTTATGTGTTCTGTTAAAATATGTTATTTATGTAATTTCTAAATTTAATATGCTGGAACATTTGGGTTATGTTGGACATCACTCGAATATTCTTCAGTGATGTTGATCATAGGTTTGGCTTGGCTCGGGTAACATTGGGTGGTTCTGACCATGAGATTGGGCGTCATGGGCATTAGTTTGAGGAAGCATGACTGTCAGGTTGGCCAATACCAAGGTTACTGGGATAACAAGACCATCAAACTGGAGTGACATGGTCTTAGGGACATGAGATTTCTAATGTGTTGTGGTTTGGATACTATTTTAGTGATTTCCACTCTCCAAGAACTATGAGTAGTGTTCACACAGAGAGACTATGTGACAATGTGTTTTTGACCACCCGTGTGGGTCGAAGCCATAGTTAGATTGGCTTATGTTACTATTGGATTAGGGGTGCTTGCCATTGTAATCCATGTCGGAGGTGAGGAGTCTTCAAGTGAGAGTGTTGAGGCTGTCAGGTTGGAGTAAGAGGCTCAACATTATTTTGAGGGAAAACCTAGTTGTCCCTCCGGTTACCTTATTTTGAGGTCAGAAATCGCTATCCCTCTGGTAACATTACATTCATGGAAGACATCGATGTCCCTACTATAACTTATTTGAGGAAATGTATCAATGTTCCTTGGGGTTTATATCACATGGGCATGCCTTTGGAACATCATTACTAGAGACACGTGGTGGTAAGGGGCACATGGTGCCAGATTTTATGATAGAGATTCTAGTGTTGGTCGAAGCAGGTGACACTCCATGGTGGCTGTTGAGCACCAGTGGGATTGTGTTATTTGTGAGTAATCTTGTTTATTGTTTCCCTTATAACTTCATTCCAACTTAAAACCATATATTATGTATACAACATTGCATGGTATCCTGCTGAGATTCATATGACACCCTGCACGGGCCATTCAGGATGCGCGCATACATTATGAATTTACATGTAAGAAAGAGTTCGGCTTCATGAGTTGGACACCAAAAGCTATTTCATGGAGATCACATAGACCATGAGGTCCTTCCATGATGGAGTTTGCCTTGTTTTGCATTATTTCCAATATCAGCATGATTACTTGTTTTGTAGCAATAGTTGGTTATCCGTTGGAACCCTTTTTATAAATGGATATGTATGACCTGCTTTGGAAGCATGTTTTTTTGTGAAGTAGTATTTATATGTGATTAGTATGCTGTTGTGATTACATTCCTCTACTATTGTTTATATTTTTTTCTCCTGCTGTTTATCAATATTGAATGTGCTTCCGCTATGTAGGTCAGGTTCGAATCTGCCAGGTCATTTATTCCACTGTATATTTATTATTATACTCGAACCTGTAGCATTATTATCATCCGAGAGGGTATATGCTTTCCACTATACCCATAAAACCCTTAAGGATAGTCGACATCCTTTGGAATTTGGGGAGGTGCGTATAAGTTAGTAACTACCAACCTGTTTAGCACTGTTCGGGTGGCTATTCAGGTCTGGGTCGTTACAAACATTCACTTTTATACACATATCCTTATAATATCATAAACATTTCTAGATAATAACATTTAATCACACCAATGAGATAGAGTAGTTTGTTTAAAATCCCTTTGTATTAGATCATATATCGATATCCACAACACTCTAAAAATCATAAGGTTCTATATTATATGAAGACATATGAATCATAGAATCACCAAGCTATATGTCTATCAGGAACGTAATATCACTTCAATGTGATATTTCCACAACCTCCATAGGGAAAATATATAGGAATTACCTAACTAGACTGGGGGCCTCCTATACCATATTTTCATAACAATTCCCTTATATCTCCAACATTGTATATTTAATGGGATCTACATGACATATTACCACATAAAGACCACACTAACTAACATAAAAAACATGTCAGACATCCACATATGAGAACATGAATCTCCCCTAGATGAAGTCAATAACATCCCATAGATAATTAAACTAGTCAATGCCTAAAATGAAATAGTCATGGTATATTTAATGTACAAAAATATATATACAATAATGTTGACTTTCCATCATCAATATATACCCTTGGAAGACATCAAAAAGATAGTCTATCCACCCACTTACATTGTCAATAATGGGGGCATGACATACCTCTTCACATCTAGTCCTAGAGCACAAACTAGATCGGGGGAATAAATGTAGTGAGAAGCTGTCAAATAAAACAAGGTACCAAAGGGAACGTAATAAAATGAGTGTAACTATAATGATCTATTGTCCCACTAGTGCTGTTATATCTATAACATGAAACTGACTATGCTCATCTCCAATAACTATAAAATAAATAACTCGTCCAGAACTATGCTATGATCGAGGTCCCTTATCCCAAGAAACATCATGAGGTTGGCCTATACCATTACAATCTTCTCATAGTAGAGAATAATCTAATAACCTTAACTGCTCAAATTTTCTAACGAGAATCTGTGGTTGATACTGGTACTAAACCTTCCCACATCCACTAATGTAAGCTTTAGAATCCACAGGTCTCATTGCAGTATGACTACCACAACCTCCATAGATGAAACAAAATAGTCCCAATCTCTAATGAGCCCAAAATGATAGTTTATAGTGCATACAGTCATCATGTCAAAAGCTAAAAGGCCTTTGGATTGTAATACCTATCAGTGATAACTCTACTCTTTAAGGAACCCTACAAGTTCCCATATCTTAATAATACTCCTCACGAGTGAATCCAATTGATAACCTCTTCTTTGTTGATCCTCTAGAAACATGGGAAATGTAAAAAAGAGTAATATCATACTGGATAAAAGGACATACTCCCTCATCCTGAAACCTCTCACATGTCACATAATATAGGAAAAGATATAATGAATAGTTTAAAGGGTCATCAAACATGATCATAAACTCCAATATAGACATACTCCCCTGATAAAGAGAGTGTATCTCCTACCTTATCACAAATTTATTTGATGATAGAAGTTTCTCTAACAAAAATTTCTTTTCGAAGTCAACCCATGAGACATACTTATCCTTCCAAACATCAATGTAAATTTTCCACCACTAACCAAAATCACTTCACATATAAAAAAGATTAAATGGGACTCAATACGTTTTTGGGGCTAGATTAATACCACAATTAATGAATGAAATTCTAGGAGTCTCTATATACAGTTAGAAGAAACATTTCCATCACACATCCCCAAATCACGCTGCTAAAAAATTCAAAATTTCTGCTAACACTAATCATCATCCTAAACTAGATCTTCCATCTATCTGCCAAATCAATAAACATATTTAAACTCAATTCCCTAATCCAAATGAATATGATGAACTGGATTGATATCTGAAATAGAAAATAATATTCAATAAAATTGATAGATAGAAATTTATTATGATTAATTTTAATTATGATTATTCATTTTAAACATTCCAAAAACAACAACACAGAAATATGAACCCATGTCATCATGATTCAAATACCTTTCCTTGGTATCAACCATATATGAATGATCACATCATTTGGACTTTCAATATGCATATAATCAATTCACTAGATCTTAGGGGAGACCAATAATCATATGTCCCAGATGGTCCCCCCGAAGAATTTGTAATACACCAAGGTCAACTGGCCCTACTACCATACCAATCAATGAAATCCTCAATATAAATTACACATAACACCATGAAATATATAAGTTGATACCATTCAGCCGACTCTATCATGATCTCCTATGGAAAAAAGACATCATAATGAATAGGGGAGAAAAATGTTCCCCCAAGATCCACCTCTAGTATGACATGAGTTTTTGATTAGAGCATTGGATATAAATTTTTTATTATGGGATGTCATACCCATTATAATATAAACTTGATGACGAGAGAAGATTAATATACCATAAGAAATTCCATGGAATATTATAAATTAATTAAAATCCATCTCACAATGCATGTGTACAGAAATTATATAGATAAAAGTATGCATTTATAAAAACCCCAAAGTATGTTAAAGTAGTTAATGAACAAGTATCAATGGTCTGATATAATTATTCCTAGAAAGATCAAACTATCACTCCTAGAAACATAAAGAATTTTTTTATATACAAAGGGTGAGAATACACATATCATTGTTTGGAAAATAAATGTCCCTCATTCATATGTAAAAATATCATATCAATGCACCAGTGAGAAAATATTAGAACTAGACATCACATACATTGTAATTTAAAAAAACCTATCCTCAACATGTCTCACTCACCATATAACAAATCCTTGTATAATAATGTAATATTAAACATGTCTATGAACGGTTTGACAAACTACATTTCCAATAATTTCTTGATCTAAAATGAAAATTTCATATAACCTATTTCACTAACGACTTCCCAAGAGAATAACTGTAGAGACCCAGAGCTTGACGTACATCCACATTACATTACTTTTGCGGAATACTTAGTACCTAACAAAAACACACACACAAGGATCGTAATAGTTTAGTGTCTTTGGAAACTCAGAATATAATCTTCTAATCGTGGTGAATGATCTTCAACATCTCCCATAAAGATCTTCCTTTTTTTTAACTAAAACCTTTCTTTATATCCTGGGGAAATGAAAACATAAAAGGGTGAGCTCAAATGCTCAATAAGGGTAAACAAAAGAAATATCAATCACATAATATACATAAGCACATAACTTTATGAAATCTTAACCTGTAAAAGAGATCATAATTTCATAACCTGAGATAACTCATGGAAGTGAAATGTAATCACAATAATCATAACTTAAAACATTAAACTTTGTGGCATAAACACATAACCATAGATAATCATTTCTTATTAGTCAAGACTCATTGCCAAGACTATCTTAGTGGACAACTTCCCTTTCTGAACCGAGTCACCCTCGATTCAGTCATGTTTCACTGAACCAGTATAACCTACCATTACAGCCATGTCTATCTCATGAGATATAAAATCTTTACCCAATGAATTGGAGGGAGATATTGTTCCCACCCATCTCATAATGATACCATTCTTATGTGTGCCACAAAATCATAAATCATACATCATTGCATAACCCATGTAATAAAAATGGGAATCTTAAACATCATGACATCATAAAACAACTCATATATGATAAAGGAATTCATAAAAATAATTCTATCACATCATAATCAAATCAATGTAATAATAGGGATAGAATAAGAACCCTATATTATCTTAGATGGAAAATAATTTTGATAAAACACTTGAACTCCATTCTTGAGGAAAATATCCTATCTACCTCAAAAACATTTTTCCATTCTTTAAATGTCATAAAATTTTAAACTAAAAGAAGTTGATTAAAAATAAACTTGAAAAATTGTAAAGGAAGAATCATGGAAATAATGTTTTAAAAATCCATTCAAGCTGTATAAGTTAAAAATACATTCTTCTCATACTTTTGTCGGAAAAGTCAAAAATAATACCTCGTACGAAAAACAACAAAAGATTCATTTCATATCTTTTACCAAAAACTCACAGAAGGGTAAAATTGGATATAAACTATTGTAGAAGGATATAAATATTACATATTGAGGAAACATGGATGTGAATGATAAAATACACCCCAGTAAATACTAAAGTATAAACAATCTCGGATAAAAATGAGATTGTGATATTTCCCTTACCATAGGTCCGATTTTCTTCGTAAGTGTCCGAACCTCCTGTATAATGATTTAAATAATGTCATTGACTTATTATAGAATCATATTTATTGTTATGATATCATATATGGTTCACTTATGACTCTATATTACCCGTTCTTTTGTAAATTCCATGTTAAAGAGCGTTTTGGGTAAAATTGTTTCATTTGTCGTCCGTGTTTTGACTTGTAATTATTCATATGATTACTTAGATCATGATTAATTAATTATATAATATAAAACATGATTTATATATATATATATTCAGAATATACATACATATAATAAATCAGTAAATGGAAAGAAATACACCGTTCATGGAGACGGTAGGTCGTACGTACGCATGAACACTGTTTTCGTTTCCTTATTGAGTTGAAAGGAATTAAGTAGATGACATACATATATATACACATAAATACAGTATCATTATTATGTCATATATTTCATGATTACTTATTTATATATACTTTATAATCATTCATGAATGGTTAAAGTGGAGAATGAATCTCATCGCGTCGTGGAGACGGTAGTCCGTACGTACGCACGAGCGATGATATCATTCTCATGATCGTGGGACTATATTGGAGTGTATTTATACTATTTCAGAATCAATATCACTTTAAAATAATCATATATAGTTATTATTTACACCATTATACCTATCCAAGTAAGATGGTGGTGGAAAATAGATTTCACCACGGCGTGGAAACGGTATTCCGTACGTACGCATGGGTGGTGATTTCGTTTTCAGTAGGATGGATAGATGGTGAAATAGGGTTGTTTCATACTTATAATAAAATATCAGTATATTATTGATACTGATGTTATTACTTCATAATGAAACAACCTAAAAATAAGAAGTGGAAGAAGAAATAAAGGTGAAAGAATCGGTAACGGAAATTACCTCTTCTTTGAAGCGCCTCTTTGACATCTCCTTTTAGGGCACTAAAATTGGTCTTTGAGGAAGACCAGAACCTCTAGGATGTTTCTATGGAAGTGGAGAAGATAATTTGGCAGGGTTTGGCCGAACTTGAATGCTCAAATCGGTGTGAGGAGGAGAGGGAGGAGGTGCCCTTTTATAAGGGAGGAGAGGGGCATCTTTGGAATAACGAAATGTATTATTTTATTATAAAGTCAAGTTCGGTTTTAAATAGCTCCAAATTGATTTATTTCGAGCTAAGGTGGGGATGGGTCTAAATCCTCTCATCTAATAGAATTTAGACAAGTTTAGGTTCCTATTTTAACCTTATCATTTAGATGTAACATTAAGTTAAATAATTTTACTTTTACCGTGTCTTCTTGTGTTCTTATACTATAATGTTAATAAACATACTATATCAAGACAAACTAACCCCAAATTGTTTATTATTAATATATATAACCTTATCTAAGTCATTTGGATGAACTGTATATTTTTAGGAATAAAATAACAATTAATAATATAATATGTGTTTTAAAAACTATTTTATGTCAATTTTGACACTATTTAGTAATTGATTTTTGTGAAAATCATAACAGAATGATTAGTTCTAAAAAAGTTAATTTAAACTATAATAAAATGTCATATTAACCTATAAAATTAGTTTAATTCATAAAAAGTCTCAAATTATATTTATTTGGGTATTTAAAACATCAATTATGTCAATATTTCATTAATAAGATAATTACTGCATCATCGTTGTGTCATAAATAAATTTTATTATTTAATTTGTAAAAATTACAAATAAAATACCATTATGTAGGAAATCTTTTTGGATTTCTAATTAATATTTATAGTCGAATTTATCTTCTGTATAACCCCATATTAAAAATGATTTACTTATTAAACTTTGATTTTAACTCTTTTAACCCTTCTTTAAATAAATTAATAATAAATGTCCTAATCTAATCCAAGTGGGCCTAAATGGTCATATTTTATTCCTAAGGTTTTTTTTGGTCGAATTACACTTGTCCAATAGAATTAGGACATATGTTAGGGTAATAATAATATCATTTTTACCCTTAATTACCCTATTTACTTTTAACCGTGGTAAAATAAAGTAAAAAGTTACTATTCACCAAAAAAATTATTTTCATCTCATTGAACCACATTTTACTTACTGACATCAACCGTGTTTCTCGGATTTTCGAAATTCCATTCACAGAAGCGGTAAAATTAAGTTTTATGAAAAATTCAGTTTTTTTAACTACCACTTAGTGGTTTCACTATTCATCAAAAATTGAAAGTTTTCATAAAAATACCAAAAATTAGGCCTAAGATATATTTGATATTATGAACTCAAAAATGATGTATATTTTACCAAATTAAAAACATATCAGTTGCATTAATTAATTTAAAAATTAATTCCCGTCGTCAAAACAAATAGCGTGTTCTTAAGAGATAATAAATATCAAAAGATTGACACTTGTTTATGTCTGGTTTAAATGTGAAATTACATCCAATGAACAACATTGTATTAAATTGTAAAAATATATTCTAAATATACTTTAAAACCACTAAAATTAATAATTTATCACTATTAATTATTTCGATTGAAAAAGTTGTTTTTAATTAAAATTTAGTAATTTTCACTATTCATCAAAATATGAAAGTTATCCGAAAATTACCAAAATTTCACCCAAAGCTAATATCGATATTCCGATTCCAAAAATGAAGTACATTTTGAAAAATAAAATGTACAAAATTTCAAAAAGTGGTTATTACTATTTATAACCGCTAGTTTTAATAATAACATATTGTTGTTTAGTGAAACTCGTTATTGCGTACTACACACGCTATCGAGGAAGGTCGCGATTGCGTGTAATACAAGGCAAGTCGAGGATGCTTGTTGAGCGAGCTTATTTTGGTGTAGCGTACAACACAAGACATTAATGAAATTAAAAAGAATATATTTTCATAAAATCTTGGGGTGATACATTCTACCCCCCTTAAAATGAATTTCGCCCTCGAAATTCGTCAGGGTTATAAATGGTTTACTATTCGAAACTTTTTTTGATAGAAACCCACATCGTAAAAAGGAATACCAAAACTAATCTTTACAAACAAAATTATGAAACTTAATGGTTACCCAAATAAACTAATCACTGGGTTTCCACATAGGTGAAAATATGGATATGGGAGAGAAATATAACCATCATGTTCTGATGGAGAGTGGTAGAGAACATGGCTATGGAAAATCCAGCAATCACAAAGACATAAATTTTTGATGATATAGGGTACCATCTAATTCATCAGATATAAGAGCACTAGGACAACATTTTTTTATTTTAAGATCATTTCCCTAAAGTTGATGAAATTTGAATTAGAAGAAATACTTTCGTGATTTTGGTATAGTCTCACAGTTTTTCTTTCTTTGGACAATTTCCACTTCATCTCTTAATGAAATGAAGTTGAATTTGTCATTCGTGATGTGTTAGCAGATCATGTGATAGAATGATGGGTCATTCCATCTGTCTCAAACAAAAGGTTAGAAAAGTTATCAAAAAATACATAAGTCAATCTATAGTGAGATTAATCCTATATAGTTCTTAAAATGATCTTATACTTCATATATCATACCGCTTAATAAATTAAACTAGTTTCCACTAACCAGGGACTTCCTGTAGGCCAGTGGTAGGCGATAAAGGCCAGTCGCACTTAGGTTGTGGGTTCGATTCCTACGACCTTGTCCGACGCGTTGGGCTGTCGCCCGTCCTGCAGGTTGTCCTTTTTCTAAAACTATATTACTATAACATCCCATCAATAATATCGAAAAAAACTTCTATCCTTAAACAATAATAACTTATAATACTGCAGTCCATTCTCATAATATAGTGAAAATGAGTACCAGAGATTTAATACCATCGTTGATCCCCAAATATCATAAGATATGTCTTGTTGGTCACATTACAAACATTCAAAGCCCTTAATCATGTATTCTCTTGAATACCCATTGAACCATAGTGAAAACATGAATGCAGTTAAAAGTTAACACTTTTCACATACAAAAATCTTCAAAATTATATATACTCAAACCATGATATCACTTAGTCCTTATATCAATCATGATCTCATGAATAATGTTAAACATTTTGTTTTCTTGTTTCCCTTCATTATGCGCATATCATCTTATTTCCAAAAATTTCTCAATCACTTTCCTTGATTACCGGTACCATAAAATTATTGAAAACCACAATAGACCAATACATAAATATTCCAATATTACACGATACTAAATACAACATTATTTTGGAATCCCATTACTTAATCATTACAACACATCGTTTTCATATTCAACATCGCCAATAGTGATCGCATGTGACTTCCCTTTGTCCTTTGCCTTAAGCAGTTGCTCATGTCGATCATCACTAACCCTTGGATTAGGGAATTTATTGGCATAATGTCACATTTCCTTGAACTTGAAGCATTGAAGTGTTGGTGGTGCGTTCTCTGCACTGTTTACTATATTCACATCATTAGAAACCCTTTTCCATTACTTCGACACTCAGCTTCTCGATGACCTTCTTTTCCACACTTAAAACATTTTCTAGTCCCTTTAAGACAATCTACACCATGCTTCTTTCCACACTTTGTGCATAAGGAAACATTCATCTTCTTTTCACCATTATTTTGAGATTTCTCCTTGAACTCCATCTTTCGTTTTTTATCAAAACTATGAGATGGATAAGTAACACCAACATCCATTTCTACCTTGATAGCACAACACACAATTTCTTCATAGCTATTGAAGTCTCTTATACCTAATGCCCTTCGAAGATTTGGTTTTAAGCCACTGAAGAATCGATCATCTTTACTTTCAGGTTGGATGATAAATCCAGATGCATACCTTGCAAGTCTTGTAAAATTCACTTCGTATATACCAACAGATTCATCATCCTTCTGCTTCAGATCAAGAAACTCCTTTTCTATCTTTGTTCAAAGAATACGAGGGATGTACTTACTGAAAAACATGTTTTTGAACTCATCCCATTCCATTGACTCAATTTCATCTCTTGGCCTCGTATTCTTGATTAGATTCCACCATTGATCAGATTTACCTTCCTAATGATATACTGCTAAGATAACTTTATCATGCTCAGAACATTGAAGAATTGAAAATATCTTTTCAGTGGTACGAATTCGTTGTTCAGCAACAAGTGGATCGAAAGACCCACTGAAAGAAGGTGGATGTTGCCTCATGAAGGAATCAATAGAATATTGTTCCCTTCTCTGCTCATTTGGAATTCCAGAATGATTCATAGCTTGTGTAAGTATAGCAATAAGATTTTTCACTCCATCTCCCATAACATTTGTTTGTTCAGGAGGGCAATCATTGCATTTCCATTTCATTGATCAACACGGTTCCTTCTGGTTCCATACATCGTCTAAAACCCAAATAGAATAGTGTGAGAGGCAAAAATCATGCTAGGGAAAACAACATAATAAAGGGGGAGTACCTTCAATATCTACCATCTTAGGTTAAATTCTAAGATCATTAACGTATTTCTAGGACTATATCCTATACGTATACTTATCCTTAGGGACATCCCTAGACATACGTTAGAAATATCTCTAGGGATCTCTTTAATGTTTTCACATCCTAGTTTCCAAAGGTTGACTAAACCTTTCCTCTGATACCAACTGTAGAGACCCGGAGCTTGACGTACATGGACATTACATTAATTTTGCGGAATACTTAGTACATAACAAAAACACACACACAAGGATCGTAGTAGTTTAGTGTCTTCGGAAAATTGGAATATAATCTTCTAATCATGGTGAAAGATCATCAACATCTCCCATAAAGATCTTCCTTTTTTTACCTAAAACCTTTATTTATATCTTGGGGAAAAGAAAACATTAAAGGGTGAGCTCAAATGCTCAGTAAAGGTAAACAAAATAAATATCAATCACATCATATACATAAGCACATAACTTTTGGAAATCTTAACCAGTAAAGGAGATCATAATTTCATAAAATGGGATAACTCATGGCAGTGAAATATAATCACAATAATCATAACTTAAAACATTAAACATTGTGGCATACACACATAATCATAGAGAATCATTTCTTATTAGTCAACACTCATTGTCAAGACTATCTTGGTTGACAAAGTCCCTTTCTGAACCGAGTCACCATCGTTTCAGTCCTGTTTCACTGAACCAGTATAACCTACCATTCCAGCCATGTCTATCTCATGAGATATAAAATCTTTACCCAATGCATTGGAGGGAGATATAGGTCCCACCCATCTCATAATGATCCATTATTATGTGTGTCACAAAATCATAAATCATACATCATTGCATAACCCATGTAATAAAAATGGGAATCTTAAACATCATGACATCATAAAACAATTCATATACGATAAAGGAATTCATAAAAATAATTCCATGACAACATAATCAAATAAATGTAATAATAGGGATAGAATCAGAACCCTATATTATCTTATATGGAAAATAATTTTGATAAAACACTTGAACTCCGTTCTTGAGAAAAATATCCTTTCTACTTTGAAAACATTTTTCCATTCTTAACATGTCATAAAATTTTAAACTAAAAGAAGTTGATTAAAAATAAACATGAAAACTTGTAATGGAAGCATCTTGGAAATAATGTTTTAAAAATCCATTCATGCTGTATAAGTTAAAAAAACATTCTTCTCGTACTTTTGTTGGAAAAGTCAAAAATAATACCTCGTATGAAAAACGACAAAATATTCCTTTCATATCTTTTACCAAAAACTCACCGAAGGGTAAAATTGGATATAAACTATTGTAGAAGGATATAAATATTACATATTGAAGAAACATCAATGTGGATGATAAAATACACCCCGGTAAATACTAAAGTATAAACAATCTCAGATAAAAATGAGATTGTGATATTTCCCTTACCTTTGGTCCAATTTGCTTCGTAAGTGTCCAAACCTCCTGTATAATGATTTAAATAATGTCAATGACTTATTAAAGAATCATATTCATTGTTATGTTATCTTATATGGTTCACTTATGACTCTATATTACCTGTTCTTTTGTGAATTCCATGTTAAAGAGCATTTTGGGTAAAATTGATTTTTTTGTTGTCCGTGTTTTGACATGTAATTATTCATCTGATTAATTAGATCATGATTAATTAATTCCAGAATATAAAACATGGTTTATATATATATATATATATTCAGAATATACATATATATAATAAATCAGTAAATGGAAAGAAATACACAGTTCATGGAGACGGTAGGCCGTATGTACGCATGAACGATGTTTTCGTTTCCTTATTGAGTTGGACGGAATTAAGTAGATGACATACATATATATACACATAAATCCAGTATCATTATTATGTCATATATTTAATTATTACTTATTTATATATACTTTATAATCATTCATGAATGGTTAAAGTGGAGAATGAATCTCATCGCGTCGTGGAGACGGTAGTCCGTACGTACGCACGAGCGATGATATCGTTCTCATGATCGTGGGACATTATTGTAGTGTATTTATACTATTTCAGAATCAATATCACTTTAAAATAATCATATATAGTTATTATTTACACCATTATACCCATCCAAGTAAGGTGGTGGTGGAAAATAGATTTCACCACGGCGTGGAGACAGTATTTCGTATATACGCACGCGCGGTGATTTCGTTTTCCGTAGGATGGATAGATGATGAAATAGGGTTGTTTCATACTTATAATAACATATCAGTATATTATTGATACTGATTTTATTACTTCATAATGAAACAACCCAAGAATAAGATGTGGAAGAAGAAATAAAGGTGAAAGAATCGGTAACAGAAATTACCTCTTCTTTGAATCGCCTCTCTGAGATATCTTTTTAGGGCACTAAAATTGGTCTTTGAGGATGATCAGAACCTCTAGGATGTTTCTAGGGAAGTGGATAAGAGAATTTGGCAGGTTTTGGCCGAGATTGAATGATCAAATCTGTGTGAGGAGGAGAGGGAGGGGGTTCCCTTTTATAAGGGAGGAGAGGGGCACCTTTGGAATAACTAAAAATATTATTTTATTATAAAGTCATGATCGGTTTTAAATAGCTCCAAATTGATTTATTTCTAGGCTAAGGTGGGGATGGGTCGAAATACTCTCATTAAATAGAATTTAGACAAGTTTAGGTTTCTATTTTAACCTTATCATTTATATTTAACATTAAGTTAAATAATATTACTTTTACCGTGCCTTCTTGTGTTCTTATACTATAAGGTTAATAAACTTACTATATCAAGCCAAACTAACCCCAAGTTGTTTATTATTAATATATATAACCTTATCTAAGTCATTTGTATGAACCATAGATTTTTAGGAAAAAAATAATAATTAATAATAAAATATATGTTTTAAAAACTATTTTATGTCAATTTTGACACTATTTAGTAATTGATTTTTGTGAAAATCATAACAGAATGATTAGTTCGAAAAAAGTTAATTTAAACTATACTAACATGTCATATTATCCTAGAAAATTAGTGTAATTCATAAAAAGTCTCAAAATATATTTATTTGGGTATTTATAACATCAATTATGTCAATATTTCATTAATAAGATAATTACTGCATTATCGTTCTGTCATAAATAAATTAAATTATTTAATGTCTAAAAATTACAAATAAAATACCATTATGTAGGAAATCTTTTTATATTTCTAATTAATATTTATAGTCTAATTTATCTTATGTATAACACCATATTAAAAATTCTTTATTTTTAAACATTGATTTTAACTATTTTAACCCTTCTTAAAATAAATTAATAATAAATGTCCTAATCTCATCCAAGTGGGCCTAAATGGTCATATTTTATTCCTAAGGTTCTTTTTGGTCGAATTAAACTTGTTCAATAGAATTAGTACATGTGTTAGGGTAATAATAATATCATTTTTACCCTTAATTACCCTATTTACAGTTAACTGTGATAAAACAAAAGTAAAAAGTTACTATTCACCAAAAAATTATTTTCATCTCATTGAAACATATTTTACTTACTGACATCAACCGTGTCTCTCGGATTTTCGAAATTCCATTCATAGAAGTGGTAAAATTATGTTTTATGAAAAATTCTGTTTTTTTTAACTACCACTTAGTGGTTTCACTATTCATCAAAAATTGAATGTTTTCATAAAAATACCAAATATTAGGCCTAAGCTATATTTGATATTATGAACTCAAAAATTATGTCTATTTTACCAAATTTAAAACATATCAGTTGCATTAATTAATTTAAAAATTAATTCTCGTCGTCAAAATAAATAGCAAGTTCTTAAGAGATAATAACTATCAAAAGATTGACACTTGTTTATGTCTGGTTTAAATGTGAAATTACATCCAATGAACAACATTGTATTAAATTGTAAAAATATATTATAAATATACTTTAAAACCACTAAAATTAATAATTTATCACTATTAATTATTTCAATTTAAAAAGTTGTTTTTTATTAAAATTTAGTAATTTTCATTATTCATCAAAATATGAAAGTTATCTGAAAATTACCAAAATTTCACCCAAAGCTAATTTCGATATTCCGAATCCAAAAATGAAGTCCATTTTAAAAAATAAAATTTAAAAAATTTCAAAAAGTGGGTATTACTATTCATAACCGCTAGTTTTAAACATAGCATATTGTTGTTCAGTGAAACTCGTTATTGCGTACTACTCACGCTATCAAGGAAGGTCGCGATTGCATGTAATACAAGGAAAGTCAAGGATGCGTGTTGAGAAACCTCCTTTTGGTGTAGCGTACAACATAAGACATTAATGAAATTAAAAAGAATATTTTTCATAAAATCTCAGGGTGTTACAATAACAACATATATTGTCCCTACAGCCAACACCTAGGATATAACATCAAATTATATATCATTTCCACTATAGTAATGGGTCATGAAAATAAATGAAATCAACCTCATGACCTTCTCATGACATGTATAATCCCCATGATAAACCATATAAACTCACATGGTGAAACATGTTAAATTTAATCTCACAACATCTCATGAAGACAACAAGAATTTTGAATTATGAACATCACAACTCGTGCATATCATCAATACCTAGGAGATGGATTGTAGAAGAGAGGGTTTTTGGGCACTGATCCTTACATAAGGATGTTGTTGGAAACCCCCCAGAAACATTTGGTTTTGGATAATGGTGCTCAAAGTGGGTGGGTTGTGTTTTTTAAGAAGGTAGACGCACAAAGGCCCCAATTATTAAAATATAAAGTCATACAAGGAGTAAAGACAGGGGAGTAAAAATAGCAAAGCAGGCCCATAAAAATTCATCAAGGAACTCGCGAGCGAGTGTTCATACTATGAAGAGATTTTTGAGCACCCCTTCCACTTGGTTGTCCCCCACTCCGCCCAGCCTTTTCCTGCGTCCAGTGACCTCCACCATCATCCGGGATCTCAAAAATTACATAAGTGTTCAGACACTTACCTCCATCATGATCTTTAGTTGGTTTCCTGTATTCATCACTACTAACATATTCAAGTATTTTAAATGATTTATAGGTACTCACCTATTTTATAACTTTCTGAATTTGACATTGAGGTCTGCCACAGCTTGGTGATTGGGATGATATTGACACTTTCTCATTTTTTTCCTCTAAACTGGGAAGGTCCGAATACACTTCTTGGATAGATACCTTCATGGGACCAGTATATTTATAATGCCCAGTTGGAGTGGGTTTATGGTAAATGCTATGGTTATTCATAGAATCTTGAGAATTAGTCCTTTTAATAGATACAATGTCTGGAACAGATGCTCTATCCCGACCTTCTTTAGCAAGAAATGGTGAAGAATCACCAGCACTAGACTTTGTTGTAAAACCATGAAATAAAGTGGACTTAACTTGTTCTGTAGGAGTACCTTTCGGAGGGGAGACTTCCATATTAGTGGCATGATGAACTATATAAATAGTGTCTATTTCTCTATCCGTTGTAAACAAAAAACAGTCTTTTCCATTTGAGGAAAGAGATTGACGGGTGGGTCGTACCTTTTTTATTGTCTTTTTCCAAATCAGTCACCACTTTCCTTTCCTTAGATTTCATAGAGATAGGAAGATCCGTTTTTTTCCTTGCCTCTTCTACTTTTGGAATTGACCAAAATTTGTTATTGTCTTAGGCAAGAATCTGCATCTTCTTGAACATCATTTTCCAAAGCATCAAGGATATCAATTGATTCGTCATCTTCATCATCTTTGAGACCTCTTGTCAATATTTCTTTGAATGAGGCTCCATTCATACCATCCATTCCCGAATTTTCATCAACAGATAGATGGATATCATTAGAAAGATCTTCCCAGGACAAGAGAACTCCCTTGTTTTTTTGTGAAGAAGTGATGGTCTTGATGGGATATTCAGAACATAACTTTTTTGGGTTCTTTATCAAGAGACCATTGAGACTTTTTAGCAGAAACAAAAGTCTCTCTATCAGAGTCCGTTAGTAGATCATGACCAATAACAGCAGGCATCTTATTCTGCTCAGTGATTAGTGACACACCTTGTTTGTATGGCTTCCTACAATGTTGTAGGTCATGCCCTTTATTCTGACAGTTGACACAAATAACATTTCATCTACATTATGATTCTTCATGCCCAATAATTTGATATGAAACACAGAAAGGAGGAATGCTTTCATATTCAATATGAAGACAAATATTATCCTGTTGAGAAGATAAAATAACATTATCAATTAAAGTAGTACTAAGGTCAAACTCTACTAGAAACTGAGCAAAATTATCATATCATACTAATTCTATATCTTGATCCATTCTAATCAAAATCCCAATAGCAGATGAAATATCAAACAAAATCTCATCATTCCACAATACCCAGTTGAGACCGTCTATTTTTATCCATACTTGTGCACAAGTATCCTTAAATTCAAGAAAATTGAATTTCAATTTCCATTCATGAAGTCGAAGTGTACTTGGCCTGAGATTGATGCAGCTGATACTCCAAGAACTACTTTTGATCTCCACTAAAGGAAACAAGATATTAAAGAGTTTGCGATTGAGGGACATGCATTTGAATTCATTAAATCCCCAAATATCACCCAAACGAGAGATGAGATCTGATGACCTCCAGGGTTTCATACCTTTCATTAAGAAGATGCGAGTGATAAATGAATGTTTGAAAAGATCAATCCTAGCCGATATTGCACCTCCGAGTCTGAAACATGTGTTGTTGACCCTTTATGAATGATTTTAGGAGGCGTGTGATTTGCAAGTGGAATGAATGATCTCCCTGATAAACTCTTTAAAGGAGAAAGGTTATTCAGAGCTTTATGATCCTTCTTCTTTTCCTCTGGATCTGGAAATTGTTTATTTACGAGTCGGTATGCATCAAAAGAGTGAAGATTGACGTTGCGTGGATGAGATAGGGTAGACAAAGCTATGGGGTGCGGTGATGGAGGTTTCCGCTCCTTCTCTTCCATCTTTCCCCTCGTCTTTCAAAGAGTGTGGGTTGTGTATATAAATCATAAATAATAAAAAAAATCATACATATAGAGTAAAAAGAGAGAATCCATGTTCTAGGGGTTCACAACCAAGGAATAAAACATCTCACATGAACCTCTACTTCCACTTCTAAAGAGGTATACATAACCCCACATATGAAAAACAAAATCCACAAAACATATTCCAGTGTTAAATTCCAATTAATCCATTTCAGTATTTCCCATTAATAGAAACATCAATTAAACCACAAAACCAATCATTAATTCAATCATTAAATTTTACACTTTTAATTAAATTTCATTCATTTTGTTTCAATGATACTTCAGAAACCCGTGTAATCATCCACGATTGCAACCCTTCTAAATAACCATATATTAACAAATAATAGAGCCAAAATAATAAAAATATTACAATCCCCATTGAAGCATCTATAAAAAACCATATCAAATCCACTTCCCCAATATATATCATTTCATAGCAACCAACCATTCATTGGAATATTAAATCCAGGCCAAAACACACAACCACATTCAAATACAAAATATATCACATACCAAAATATTTGAATTATTAGAAATTGGTGATTTTAATATAATTCTATTAGTTATTTATGTACATTATCAAAAAATCCATATATCCTGGTGCAACCTGTTGATTAGCCATGTATAGGTTCTTAGATAATTGTTTAATATGGATTCGCAATAATCAAAAAATATAAGAAAAAGAAAAAAAGGGGGATACCAATAGACATGCATTACAGTAATTCATTACATCTATATAATCACAACATCAATAATACACATCCTTTAAAATCCATGTAACTCACATTCACCTTTAATATTATAAGTTTATTCATCCAATTTATTTACCCAGTTAATTTGGATGAGAATAATTCAACCATGATAAATATAACAACCTGTCCCCATATATGAAACATTAAGAATAGATGATGAAATAATTACCATGAATAAATATTATTTACACAGACATGCTGCACATGAAATAGGTTGTGTGCATAAGAAAAGAAATCCACCAAAAGGGGATCTCTATAAAACTACAGTAAGAAACTTCCATGTTCAGAAGTGTATAAGTATTTAGAACATCAAATCTCAAAAAAAATTTATCAGGAATGAATGGATGATAGATCCTCCATTTTTAAAGATTATATCTCGAGCTATTGTTATTAGATATGGTTAAACTTGGCAATTAATTTTTATTATCATTAAATACATGATTATTAAACATTTGAACGATCTTTAAAATGTATATAAATTTAATATATGAATAATTAATTTTGAAACTTATTCAAAATAAATACAATAAAGATTTTTTTCAAGGATAGAAAATAATAATTTTTTAAATCATAGTAAAATTGGAAACATCATGGACATCAAATGCCAGTGTTCCACCTCTAGGGTGCCACCACCCAAGATTCCACCAGCTTTTCCCCACTGCCAGGGTCCCACCGCTAGGATCCCACCGCCAGGGTCCCACTGACATGGTGCCATGTCCATTAAACCACTACCAGGGAGCCACCACAAGGGAGCCACCACCAGGGATCCAATTCTTTTAATCCATTACCAAAAGAATACATTGTGGGTTATCCACTGTCAACATTCCACATTTGGTTATCCACATCAAGAATGATCCATGGTCATCGATCCACCACCTAAATGAAACCATTTGTGATCCACCACGAGAATGATCCACCAATATAATGATCCATTGTTGGTGATCCTGTTCTAGAATGATTCTCCATTGGTTATCTAGTACAATAATTCCATTGTTTGTGATCCACTATCTGAAGGATCCATTATTAGTTATACAAATCCATGATGATCCACCACTAGTATTTCATCATTTTTGTTCTACCTTTTGATTTATACATCCTCTAAAACACCTATCTTACATAAAAAACCATTAAAATTGTACATTTTACCTCAAATCACCTCTGAACATTCAATCATCATCTCGACCAACAAATGTTTTACCAATTTATGGGCAAGATGGTCCAGGTCATATCATGATTAATGGAAGCATGTGAGAAAAATACCAAAATAATATAATTTGATTAATTATCAATAACCTTCTTAATTTATAGGGGATTTTGGAAATATCATATTAAATAATCCAAGAACATTGTACAAGTATATTAAATATAGAAAAGGGTTCTATTATAAGAGATAATATGATTTTTTGTAACATTCATTGTGGGTGGGAGTATCAATTAATTATTGATGGAAATAAATTTTTTACAAATATATTTTATCAATATAATATGATGTTATTTTCAACATTGAATATAGATCACTTGTAAGAAATAAGGTATGTTATGATAAGATAATTCATATAATGTCCTTAAAAACACATTTGGAGAAATTTTGAAACCTATTTTTGTAAATTTTAACCATTGATTTTATCCCTTTAGATTTAACCTTTTCTCATGGAAAATAATTTTCATAAAATTAATTTTTATTATTGACTTAAAATTAAATTATCATTATTAATTAATTTTTTATCATATGATTAAAAATATTATATTCATTTTTATTTATAATTTTAACAAAATTAAAAAATAAATATATAATAAAAAATGAACAATGTATCAAAATAACTTCATTGAGAAATATACTATAATTTCATAAAAATAAAATATATATTTTTAGACACAAATCATTAAAATTAAATGTTAAATTCTATGTATAACCTATATTAATTAACACAAAAAAGGCTAAAAATTAATAGTCTGGCTTTTATCCAAATGATTTATTAAATGACAGAATATTTATAAAAATGATATATTTTTTATTCATCAATAAATATATATCTTCAAGAATATGTTAAAAAATAATCCCAGGATATTTATTTATGGTTACTCTATAAAATATTGTCATTTATTAAAAATCAATTTATATAATTTATAGATTCAATATTTAATTATAATCATAAAATATTATAATTTTTTATGAAAATGGAATTTTTAATTACTAACTGATCTTATCCATTACTAATTGAATTAATTTTAGTATACTACTTGTATCCATAAAATGGTATATATTCATTTAATTTGACATATTTATTTTCTTACATAAAATCTAATGGCATTTAAAAAGATAGTTTTTATAAAATTACATATTAACACATAAAATATTTTTATTAATTAATTAGGTTCATTAATTATATTCAATAACTTAATTAGTATTAAAAATATTTTATATTTTATTAATTAGTTACTTATATTTACAAAAACAAATTTTATGAGTTCATTTAAATAGTGTTATTTATTAAAAAAAAAGTCACATGGAAATTGTTTTATAGCTGTTTCGAGAAAAAATATCAATTAAACACAATATTTATTTTCATGAATATTAAAAAAAGTAATAATTATTTACTTTTATTTAGGATAAAAACTTAATAATATATTTACATGTGATAGATCAACATTAAACTATTAGGTTTTAAACTAATTAAGAGGGAGAAGGGGAGGGGTGAGTTACCAGATCTATTGCTTCTGTATGTTATCCTCTTACATTAGAGAGAAATCTCAGTCACAATTAGATACAAGATTTTTATTGATTATTTGAAGAAATATCTTTCGAATACTTAAAATGATCCATATTTCTTTACCAATGTTAACCAAATGTTACATTTTTTGTTTTTTAAGACAAATAAAGGGAATATTTTTTCAAATCCCATTGATAAATTCAACACAATAGAAGTTATAATTAATATAATGGGATTTTTTCTTGACGATGTGGGGTCTCCAATGAATTTACTATTAGTATTTATTGATAGTTTTAATTATAAAATAATTTATATGAGATGGTCATTATTGAATACTAGATTGATGCTGAACAATTTTTATTGTATGATCATTAGCGTTGTTATTTATATAAGGGAGTCAATATATATATGTAGTTTTCATTATCTCATGGAATGATTATTTTGATATATTAGTTAAAATAATATTATATGATGGTTGAAAACTCTATGAATTGTTTGATACCGGTAAATGAATCGCATCCATACTCACTATTGTTGTTGGAGTGTTATACGTGTCAAGATGGAGTGAATATAAAAATGAATCGAATGAAAAAGTTATTTTAAAAAACATATTAGCTTAGGTATCTTATGATGTATTGTTTTTGAGTTTTGATATCCCCATAGATTCATCAATAATAGAACCTAAATATTCCTACCATTTCACGCTGGATAAGGGATTCTTTAATAGTTTTGTTTTTAAAAATTTTATAATAGTACGTCATTCATATAAAATGTATCTTATCGAGACATTGAATGAGGAAATTTGTGTTTTATAGAATATATGACATGTTTCACTAATATTATATTATATTTTAACACCCCATAAAAATATTATATATATCTTTTTAAATAATTTTTTTTCGGTAATAGATTGTGGAACAGAGAAAACCATGTCTAATTGAACTGTAATATAGTATACCAGTATAACCTAGAAATAAAATTTATTCTATGGACAATAAAAAATAAAATATTTATTTTTTTATTCTATTTTTTAAAAATAAATTATGATTCATTTCAACAAAATTGTTTTATTTTATAAGAAGTTATATATTTTCTAAAAGATGGTATTGTCTTAATTGAGAATATAATTTTATTGTTATATTTTCCAATTGTACACAATTTTTTTTATAAAATAATGTTTATTTATAATATCATCATATCAAAATTAAATTAGGGTTAGTCTCTGGGAGTTTTCTAAAGTATTTAATTTTGTGATATATAATGAAAATTATATACCTATTGAAAACTATCATTTTTGAAATAATTTACCTACCTAATTTATATTCTATATTAGATTTAAATTACTATTATTTAAATTTTAATAATATTAAAATAATTAAAATAAAATGACCAAATTTTTATTTGAAATTCGATAGTAAATTGTTCTATAAAAATTAAAAATTCCTCTTTGGAACCCTTTTTTATTCATGTATGCGGGTATAATTTTAATTTGGATTAAACCAAATATTTTAATTGAATTTGAAAAAAATTATTCCATGGTTTCAATTGAAATTATTTATATTATATGATTATTTAAAAATAATTTGTAACTGTTATAAATAGAAAATAGATGTATAAATTTGTTGGACTCATCAATTTAGATAATCCCAAATCATGTTAAATTGTATAATGAGTTAGTTATATGACAATTTATTTCAATATATTTTAATTTCACGACTTTACTAAATTAGTTTTCAGTATAAATGTTTGTAATACAAAGGTTATTGTTGGAGTTTACTGGTAAGATGTCACTATTTTTAGGTCATTGTCACGGTCATCGTTGACAAACCTATAGCTGAACCTTACCACATGAATTCTCCCATACAAGGTCATTATTGTAAATACTATTGTTGGAGTACTTTCTGAAGCATACAAATGACAAGTCAACCGTTGGATAAGTCTAACTATTGGACAAGTCTATTATTGGAGAAGTATATTATTGGACAAGTCTTCTATTGGACAAGTCTAATGTTGGAGAAGTCTAATGTTGGACAAGTATACAGTTAGAGAAGTATATAGTTGGAAAAGTCTACCGTTAGTGAAGTCTTACATTAGTTAAGTCTACAATTGGAAAAGCCTACTATTGGAGAAGCCTACCGCTGGATACAGCTATTGTCGGAAGTCTACTGCTGATTAATCTTTCTACTAAAGATGCTACTGATTGACAGGCTGTTATTACACGTCTACTGATAACTTATTATATACTTTATCCATATTCTTAATATATTCATAATGGTCATATTGTTCTAACTTTAATGCTTATGAATTAATTAATTCTTATTGTATACAAATCAAGATACCATATCATGACAGTTCGTGGAACGAGAAAGATTCATTGTGGTGTACTTGCTCCTATTGTCGGACCCCAAATACGAAAGAAGAAGAACTAAGAATATATATATATATATATATCTGCACAAAGAAAAAAGGTGTATGTAGCATGCTTAGAAGTAAAATGCATTACCAAAGGACATGAATAAGAACTCTCTTGTTCATATACTGAAAATCCAAAAAGCATCATATATATCTCTTTGAAGAAAAAACTCAAGGTTGTACAGATTTGCTTCATCAACTCCCCTGTACCAAGAAGTTGAACATCTCAGTACCTAGAAGCTATTACCTGAAAGTTGAGACACTCTGTATATAGAGGGAACATGGTGAGAAGAAAGAAAACCATCATTTCCTCAACTACAAGAAGTCCATAACTGATCTGCATACACAAAGAGCATTATAAACTCTAAAATATTTTCTCGGTCCCTACTAGGATTCTTATTTTACATTTCTGAGAAGTGTGTGTTTGTTAAAGAAACACTGTCTCTTGTGCTTTAACTAGGGGATTCTGAAAATCACCACTCAAAAATATCTCAACTTTTGTTTCCCAGAAATTACTATGGAAGAAGCCTTGTGTGTCTTGGTTTCTTGTTTTCCCACGTAAAACTGTGGTAGAGGTTATAGAACCTGAATAGTTTGTTGAAACTTTCGTAAACCTCGATACATGTTCTGTATCAAGTTTATGTATACAAACATCATAGTGGAAGGTGATCACCAAGTGGAGATAATTTGGTCTCGGATTGAGACTGATCCTCTTGTTTATATTGTTGTGCTAATCCTCATATACTCTGTTTTATTTTATCTACTACTTATACTTTTCAAAGACATAAAAATATATTTACATTCACTCTGATGGTTAGTTTTGGTTAGTGTGTATATATGGTTATTTCAGTAAAACTATTTAAAAAGTTGAATTAGTGATTACATTAATTAAACTAAGGACTTATCAACCCTAGATAATTTATTTTAGAAATTAATCATTTCTATCTCTAATGCCTTAAAAGACTGTGCTATTTTAAATTTGGGATTTTAATAATATAGTTTTAAATGAAATTTTAATTGGAACACAATTCACCCCCTCTTAAGTATGCACTCTGACCAACATTTTTTATCATATGGGAATTTTATTTTCACGTGTTAAAATTATTTTCAATTTATTATTTTAGTTGAATCATAGAGATCTTAAAATTTCTATCATATCTTAATTTTCAGATCTTTAGATTCTAAGTAACTATAGACTCTAGAGTTGAGGGTGTTGATACTAACAAGCCACATTTCTTTAATGGTAATAACTATGCTCATTGGAAATTAAAAATGAAAATGTATCTAGAGAGCATGGGACCTGAAATTTAGGAAAAAATTGAAGAACAACATGTATTTCCTTCTACTGCTAGGGACACATGATATTAGTTGACTAAAGCTACATATAATAATATCAGTAAAGCAATGAATGCTTTGTACTATTCTCTAGGTGATGATGAATTCAATAGAATATATTCTTGTAAAACTGCATATGAAATTTGTGATTCTGTAGATATCTCTCGTTTGGGAATAACATATTTTAAAAAAAATGAGACTAAATACATGCAATATAAAAATATATAATTTTAAAATGAATCCTGATAAACCTATCTCTGAATTGTATCTCAGGATAAATAGAATATTGAACACCATGAGTCTTCTTGGTAAACGAGTGGAAAACAAGGACCAAATCATGATATTGCTACAATGCCTACCTGACTGATTGAGAGGTCCTTCTATATCTATTCGAGAATCTTGTGACATATCCATACATCTAGTGAATAAACTAATTGGAAAACTTATGATGTACAATGAAGAGTATAAGGGGAATCAATAAGTAGATGAGGTATCAAGGAATTAGTATGTAGTATTCAACACTTTATCCTCAAAGATAAAAGACAGAGAAAAAATTCATGCTTTTGTAAAAAGTTCCACTAGTGAAGAGTCAGATTTAGGATGTGATGAAGAGATGTCTAATCATTATAGAAGTATCAAAAAGATCAACCGAAATAAGAAAAATATTTAATATTTCAAAATAAAAGGGAATTATGATAGTAGAGGACAATGGAAGAAGGATGGAAAATTGAGTGGCAACTCAAATGAAATTATATGCTATGAGTGCAAAGGAAAAGGTCATGTGAAGGCAGACTTCCCCATGCTGAAATTTAAGAAGAAATATGAAGATAAGGGAAAGTGATATAAAAATAAAATCAATGATATGTGGAGTTCTTCAAATGACATGTCCAATGGATCTGATTCTTCAAACAGTGAACAGAACAATCATGATAATTTATGTTTCATTAAAGAAACATTTGAGGTATAACATAACTCCCATATACATAATGCATATTATTCCAGAAATAAGAGTGAGTCACATAATGATAAAGATATAACTAATTTTGAATTATTTGAATACTGTGAAATGCATGAGGATACATTTACTGAGATCAAGGAAAATATAAATCATTAAAGAGACAACATTCTTTAAATGCAAATTATAAGTCTGATTTGGTTATTGAAAAGAAAAAATGTTCCCAACTGTTAAAAAAAATAACAAACTCAAAATATCAAATGATGAATTAAAATGAGATTTGGGAAAATTTACTACCGGTAAGGATTAATTGACTACGTTTCTAGGACAACAGATTTGCCCAGAATATAGAACTGGTCTAGGATATCAACCAGGACAGAGAAGGATTATTAAAACTAAATTTTTTCCAAAATTTGGACAATTCAAATCTAGTTCATGTTCTGGACCATTTATTGAAAAATAATTAAATAAAGAACCAAAAAATTTGTTTATGTATCAAAATATATCTTCTGATTATAGTTAATCTGTAAAGAATATACGGGTTCCCAATATTTTACATGCTAACCTCTCTGGACCAAAGAAAATCTGGGTACCAAAGTACTCCATGCCTAATTGTTTTCCAGGGATGTTTCCTAAAGATATCTTACAATGATATATGGTACATTGATGGTGGATTTTCAAGACATATGATAGGATACTACTCAAGTTTCAGGAGCCTAGTCAAAGTTTATGGTGGACATATAACATTTGGGGACAATGAAAAGGGATAAATCATCAGCATAGGCCAAATTGTTAATCCTAATACAATATTAATTCCCAAAGTACTTTTTGTTGATAGATTGAAGTACAATTTACTTATAATATCATAGTTTTGTGATGATGGTTTTAATGTCATGTTTGAAAATGTTGAATATAATGTTTTTAATTCCAAAAATGATTTAGTATTCACTACTTGTTGAAAAGAAAATGTTAATGTTGTTGATTAAAATTCCTTAGACAAGCAAAATATTTCTTTCTTAAATGATTTTCATAAATAATCCTAGTTTTCGCACAAAATATTAGGATATTAAAATGTGTAGTCACTTAGGAAACTGACTAGGAGTGGTTGAGTTAGAGATTTACCTAAATTAGAATTACCTTTATAAAATGTGTGTAATCTTTTTCAAAAAGAAAAACAACACAATGAATTTTTAAAACCAAAGAATGAAGTTTCTACTTCTAAAACTCTTGACTTGGTTCATATAGACTTTTTTGGACAATCAAGATTTTCAAGATAAAATGGTAAGAATTATGTTTATGTTATTTTAGGTGATTTTTCTAGGTACAATGGGGTATATGTACTGGCTAATAGAAGTAAATCTTGTTCTTATTTTATCATATACTCCATGTCTGTAGAAAATCATAGTGGACATAGAATGTATACCATGAGAAGTGATCATGGCAGTGAGTTTGAATATCAAGAGTCCGAATCTAATTTCTCACAAAATAGTTATAGTCACAATTTCCATACTCCAAGAACACCTCAACAGAATGGAGTCGTGGAAAGAAGAAATATGACCCTTCAAGAGATTGCTCGAAATATGCATTGTGAGTATAATCTACCTATTTATTTTTGGGCGGAAGCTATAAAAACAATGTGTTACACCATCAATAGAATCTTGATTTTACATGTTCTTAAGAATACCCCTTATGAACATTGGAACAATTGTAAGAATAAGGTTAAATGCTTCAGTGTTTTTGGTTGCAACATCTTTATCCTTAAAACTAAATGCTATCTTGACATGTTTTCCTCCAAGAGTGATGAAGTGATTTTTCTAGGATACTCAATCCCTAGTAAATCCTATAGAGTATTAAATAAGAAATCCAAATGTGTGGTTGATTTAGTTCATGTAAAATTTGTTGAGACTGATCCATATGAACCCAATACCTCTCTTGATTATATTGAGGAATATATGTCAAATATGAACCTTAATGATAATGATAGTGAATCCCCTATAAAAGTAACTAGCTCTGGGAATCTTCCAAAAAATTTATCTGTTGATTCTGAACCAGTAAACAAATATGAGGAGTCTATTTCATCTCTTTTTAGAGGTATTATAACCCTCAAGTATCATCCTTCAGATTATTGAGTAGGAGATTTAAATAGGGGGACACAAACTAGAGCATCTATGAGAAACCTGGTTGAACATCAAGCATTTCTTTTATAGCATGAACCCAAAAATATTAATGATGATATCAATAGTGAATTTTGGGTGATGGTTATGAAAGAATAATTAAATCAATTTGAAAGAAACAAAGTCTGCGAAATAGTTGAAATACCTAAGGACACATTGAAAATAGGCACTAATTGGGTTTTTAGGAACAAATCTAATGTGTCTGGAAGTATAGTTACAAACAAAGCTAGGTTAGTTGTATAAGGATATATTCAAGAAAAAGTAATAGACTATGGGGAGACCATTGCACCTATATCTATTTTAGAGGCCATTAGGATACTAATTTCATATGTAGCTCATCTTAATTTTAAACATTATCAAATAGATGTTAAAAGTGATTTTCTAAATGGGTATATAGTTGAGGATGTGTTTGTTGAACAACCACCTGGGTTTAAAAATCCCATTTTTCCAATTCATGTTTTAAAACATTCAAAATCTTTATACAGTTTAAAGTACGCTCTAAGACTATGGTATGATAGGCTCAGCTCTTTTTTTATTTCAAAATTTTTTACGAATAGAATTGTTGATCCTACACTCTTCATTAAAAGAATTTTCAAAGATGATTTGGTAGTACAAGTTTATGTAGATGATTTAATTTTGGGATCTTCTAAAATTTTATTATTTACCGAATTTTCAAAAATAATGCAAAATTAATTTTAAATGAGTTAATGTGAGAACATAAATTTTTCCTTGGATTTCAGATTTCTCAAAATAAAGATAGTATTTTTTGGAATCAAAGTAAATATATTAAGGATATTTTAAAACTTTTTGGTTTGTATGGAAGTAATGGTTGTGATACACCTATGACTACCACTTGTATGTTGGACGCAAATGAATCTAGAAAACCAATGGATCAAACTGACTAAAGAAGTATTATAGGGAGTCTACTCTACCTTACAGCTAGCAGACCTGACATTATGTACATTGTATTCATGTGTGCTCAATTTGAAGCTAATCCAAAAGAATCTAATTTAAATGTTTTCAAAATTATTTTTAAATATCTCAAATATAGTTCCATTTTAGGACTGTTTTATTCAAGAGGACAACCGTTTGATTTAATAAGCTATTCAGATGCTGTATTTGCTGGTTATATGTTAGATAGAAAAAGCACCTATGGAACATGTCACGTGTTAGGCAAGTCACTATTATCATGGTGTAGTACGAAACAGAATTCCGTTGGATTATTTACTGTCGAAGATGAATACAATGATTATGGTAGTTGCTTTGTTCAAATTATGTCGATGAAACACACTTTACTAGAATATGGATATCTATTCAAACAAGTCTGTATAAACTCTGACAACACACGTGGTGTTATCATTTCTAAAAATGAAGTATCTAATGCTAGGAAAAATAATATTGATGTAATACATCATTTGTTAAGAGATCATTATCAATGAGGTGATATCACTCTTGAATTCATTGGCACTGAGATTCAATTGGCTTATATATTCACAAATCCTTTGATTTCAGAGAGGTTAAAATACATCAAACATGAATTAGTGATGATTAATTTTAGTATAGGGAACCTCACCATTGAACCTCACTGTTGACCCTCACTGGTAGAACCGCACCGTTTAACCTCACTGTTAGAACCTCACTGTTGACCATCTCTGTTAGAACCTCACTGTTGAAGCACACTATTAGAACATCACTGTTGAACCTCACTATTAGAGCCTCACCGTTGAACCTCACTTTTTGAACCACACCGTTGAACCTCAATGTTAGAACCTCACTGTTGAACATCAATGTCAGAACATAAATGTTGAACCTCAGTTTTAGAACCTCTCCATTGAACCTCACTGTTAGAAACTCTCTATTGAACCTCACTATTAGAACCCCACCGTTGAACCTCATTGTTAGAACATCATCGTTGAACCTCAATATTAGAACCCCACCGCTGAACCTCACGGTTAAAACCTCACTGTTGCACCTCATAGTTGAACCTCACTGTATGGTAACTCACTATAGGATTTTACCATTACTTCATATTTTATGTTCAAATATAAACTGTTTTATTAGTATTCCTTTTCCCACTATGTTTTTGTTTCAATCCCTAAATGATAAAATTAGATCACAAACACATTTCGGTCCACACTCTTCCTCAATCTCTACCCCCTGCTCCAAAAATCCTTAAACCCTACCTTTTCATTACACCCTCAAACCACATCAATCCTCAATGGATAGAGTCAAGAGACCTTCGGTTGGTGATGAAGATGCACCAAACACGAAGAGATCGTGAGTCGAGCGAATTGGTGAAAGCGGTACTACAAATAAGTTGGTTAATCTGCATCGGACAAAGAGAGAGAATATACCAGAAAAGAAATTGTACGAGGAATGGTTTCTTTTGAGGAAATCATTGGCGGTGGAAGTGATAAAAACCCATGGCTAGGAAGACTGTATCTCAAACAACAAAGATCCTTATAATCCAATGTTAGTCAAAGAATTTTATAAGTTTTTTAGATATGAGAAGTCTAATGAAGAGAACTGAATGATGTCTAGAGTAAATGGAACTGAGGTAATCTTTACAGATGCTGAGTGGGATGAATGTATAAGAGTGCCCCATGAGGGTATATTTGATTACTACTCTGGAGTGATTCCTCCAGATAGTGATATTTCTTGATATAATAATGCATAAGAAGATTTTAAATGAAATGGGACCTCAAGGATGGTGATTGGTACTGAAATGAATGGAGTGAATAGACATCTATTCATGTTTATCCAACATGTGATAGGTCCCAGGAGAGGGGACATCCTTGTGTTGATGTATCAGGACATATTCCTTTTGTATTTACTGATTCATGGAAATAAGAACAACCTATGTAGGATGCTGATGGATCAGTTGGAAGACATCACTAAGCCATGTTTTAAATCAGATAATATATTTCATGCCAAAATAATTTATGTGATGTTAATGGTTAAGGGAATTGGAGGAGAATAAGAGGAAAAAATCGTATCCAAGATCAATTTTTTCATCTCCAAGATATTCTTTATGTTCATGTAGATCATCTAGAATCCTTGGAGAAGAGAATGGGTAAATAATGAGGGGAATCATTATGAGAAGTTTGACCATGAAAATAATCCTTCTAGGCCAACAGATAAGAGTCATCCAGGTCTGAAGCCTGATGATGAATAACCTATTTATTATGATTAAGATGTAGTGGAGGTTGTCGAACAAGAGAAAAAGGGTACACCTATAGATGATAGGAGTGATCATGATCTACATGCCAGTCCTCTAGTTGGAGTGATAGATTCATGATATCCCAGTCCTCCAAGAGAGTTACTGAGAAGAGAATATGTCATAAGGAACAATGAGTTTGAAGAAACAAGTAAAGAGGAGTACGATGAGGCTTATATCACTATTATAGATACCTTAGTAGAGGAAGAAGTTGTTGAATCCTAGAAACATGAGGGTATTACTAATAAGGATTATGATGGGGAGGAAGTCAGTTTGAGTCTTCATAAAGGAGTCACTGAAACAGAACTATGTGAAGAAGAAGAACAAGGTATACCAACTACCCTTGCTATGGAAATTTTGGATGACTGAGTAGATGTATTACCTCACTCTACCTGTGAGTTAGTTGATCAATTAGCAACAGGTGCCGACGTTGCAATGCTTGAAGTAGCTGAAATAGTTGTCCAACAGGTTGTTCCAATTGAGGTGGAGAATACTATTTACAAAGATCAGAATCTGTTGTGAATGAAATTGATGTATGGACTGAGGACCCTGGGTTTTTGGTGTTGGGACTAGATTATGATGGCAGAAAAGATGAAAGGCCCTACAGAAGACCTTCAGTACCAAAACTCATTTCTGTACCTCCCGAAAACTCTTTCCCTCGTGACTTTTTTAGACAGGTAAACCTTTAATCATTGAAATCCGACCTGTAGAGAATTTATAAGGAAAGGACCTCTGAGATGGACAAGGCTGTTGCTATAGTTCAGGAGCATTCAGCATCAGAGTTAGCCAAAATACACTCCAGCATTCATTCTGATCTTCTTCAGGATGTAAAGAGGTGTCATAGTCAAATGAGTGAGTTATCAGAATATATGAAGCTTTTTAAACAATCAGAAGTGAGATTCAATTCACTTTTTACCTATAGAGTTTAAGTGGACAAGGATATTCAATATGTCAAAATTTTAGGTCAGCAGTTGGTAACTGTGTTTGAGGGTTTTAAGAAATCAATGGAAACACATGTGAAAGGTCAAGATGATTATGTGATGTGGTTGATCAGCGGTCTAACTAAATCCATAATGGAGACAGTATCTTTCTCTCTAGAATCTATGAGTTCTTCTGCTTCAAATTCAACTCATCCTCTAGTAGACATTGAAGATTTCAGAACCATTGTTAGAGAAGAAATGGACCAGATCTCTGGTGCGAGTACATCAAAATCCCATGTCATTTCTATTACCAGATAAATTCATACCATTGCGGGAAATTATTTAATAAATGATACTCAATATAATAAGGATATTAATGATCAAGTTGAAATCTATTAAAAATGATATACACTAAGCATTAGATGGATAGCCACTTCATGTTGATGTTGGATAACATGAGGAATAAACTTGTCGCTAAGGAATTTAAGGATCATGTGAGCAAGAATCGAGAGATGAATCCTACCTTGGAGTATTATATGGAAAATAAGGATGAATTTATCTCATCTAATGAGGGAGGTTAAAGAATCATCATAGACTTTAGTAATCATTTGTTACCCTTCCTTCATGTGGACAGTACTCCCATTGTTGTTCCTCTATCTTTACCTTCTACCTCCACAGCCTCAGCATCAGTAAGTGATGCTCCTATGATAACTCCTGATGAATCCATCAAAATCCTTACTCTAATGATTTCTCAGAGAGTCACTCCCTCCCAATCCACTGGAGATTCTATTGCAGCTTCTCCTACTATCCTGGATGCTATCCCTCAACCTCAGTCTCTTAAACCACCTATAGTCCCTCCCTCTTCCTCTTTGAAAAAGAATGATTCATTAACTATTTATGATGTGTATTGAGTGTGGTTGTAACTTTTGATAGGTCTTTTATACTTCTCATTGAACCTATTAATAATCTTTCATTAGTACAAATATTATTTTTGGTCGCTTATTGTATTAATTTTTTATAATTGTAAATGGGGAGAAAATATAACAAATACTGTCCAATATCCATATCACCTTAACGTCTGATTTTCATTATCATTGATAATATTGTAATTATTCTAATGTTTAATGGAATAATATGTTATTATCAAAAAGGGGTATATTGTTGGACTCTTCTATTTTGATAATCCCAAATCATGTTTACTTCTATAATAAGTTAGTTATTTGAAATTTTATTTAAATATATTGTAATATCATGACATTACTGAATCAATTTACACCATAATCTATTCTAATACAACTGTTATTGTTGAAGGTTACTGGTAAGAGCTCACTATTTTGAGGTCACTGTCACAATCAGCTTTGAAAAACCTATAGTTGGACCATACCGCTTTAATTCACCAGTACATGGTCATTGTGGTAAATACCATTATTTTACTAAATATCTAAGCATACAAATGACAAGTCTACTATTGGATAAGTCTAACAGTTGAAAAAATATTTTGTTCGACAAGTCTACTATTGGGAAATTCTGCTGTTGGACAAGTCTACTATTGGAAAAGTCTATTATTGTCGAAGCCTACAATTGTAGAAGTCTACGGTTTGACAAGTCTGCTGTTGGAAAAGTCTAGTGTTAGTGAAGTGTTCCATTAGTGAAGTCTATCATTGGAAAATCCTATAATTAGTGAAGTCTACCGCTAGATACGCCTACTATTAGAAGTCTACTGCTGTTTAAGCATGCTGCTGAAGATGCTACTGATTGACATGTTACTGTTACCAGTTTACTGATAACTTATTCTATACTTTATCCATTTTTTTAATATTTTCATAATGATCATATTGTGATAAATTTAATGATTCTAACATAATTAATGCTTATTTTAAACTTATCAAGAGACCATATCTTGGTAGTACGAGGTACGATAAGGACATCACATGATGTACCTTCTCCTATTATTAGACCCCAAATACAAAAGAAGAAGATTGAGGAAGAAGGAGATATATATGAGCACAGATAATAAAGGTGTGTGAAACATGTCTATAAGTAAAATGAATTACTGAAGGAAAATAAGAAGAACAATCCTGTGCATATACTAAAAATCCAAAAATTATCATAAATATCTCTTTAAAGAACAAACTCAATGTTGTATTAATGTGCTTCATCAACTCCCTTGTACCAAAAAGTTGAATATCTCAGTACCTGGTATCTTGTACTTAAAAGTTGTGACACTCTTTTTATGGATGTAACATGGAGATATGAAACAAAATATTCACTTCCATAACTCCATGAAGTCCATAGATGATCTGCGAACACAAAGAGCCTTATAAACTCCATCCTATTTTCTCTGGCCCTACTGTGTTTCTTATTTTAAATTTCTGAACAGTGTGTGTTTGTTAAACACACACACACTGTGTCCTGTTGTTTTACTGGGGGATACTGAAAATCCCCACTCAACACTATCTCAACTTTTGTTTCGCATGGATAATTGTGGATGAAGATTTGTGTGGCTTAGTTTCTTGTTTTCACAGGTAAAAATGTGGTAGAGGTTGTATAGCCTAAAATGTTTGTAGAAACTTTTGTAAACACCGATACAGGTTGTGTATCATGTTTATGTATACAAACTGCTTGGTGGTAGGTGATCACCATGTGGAGAGGATTAGGTCTCGACTTTAGAATAATCCTCTTGTTTATATTGTTGTTCTAATCCTCATATACTATGTTTTATTTTAACCACTCCTTATAATTTTAAACTACAAAAAACTGTTTTTACATTCACTATGATAGTTAGTTTTGGTTAGTCTGTCTGTATAGATAATTCAGTAAACCTGTTTCAAAAGTTGAATTAGTAATTTCATTGATTCAACTGAGGACTTATCAACCTTATATAAACTTGTTGAGAAATTAATCATTTATATCTCTATCCCCTTAATTGATTGTGCTGCTTTGAATTGGCAATTTTAATAATAATGTTTTTAACAGAAATTTTAATTGGAACTTAATTCACTCCACCACTTGAGTATCCACTCTGACCAACAATATTAATTATTGGTGTTATAGAAAATATATATTTATGTGGGGGATAAAAAAACATATATAAGGGATAAAATGACTGAAAATATTGTCCAAAACAATTTGGAATGAAATTTTTAAACATTATCTCCTATAAGGGTATATAATGACCAATTTTGGAGTCATTTAGCATGATATAAATAAGGTTGTGGTCGATTTATTTGAAAGTATCCATGTCCTTACTCTCACACACTTATTAAACACCACCCCTAACCTCCCAACATTATACATCCAAATCCATTTTGGTTATCCAATATCTACCAAAATAACAAAATTAGTACCCCAATTAAATCATAGAGACACTGTTTTGTTTAGAAATATAATAAAAAAAGTATTTCAGTGAAATCCTAAAGAAGTTATCCAAATAAAATTTAAAGTACGTAAAACAATCATTTTTATATTTATTCATCAATGTTTAACAATAATAAATATTAAAAAATGATTTTAAATCCATTTCTATCTTATAAATACACACACACAGACACACACACAGATATATATATATATATATATCTATTTGGGTGTTTGTTATTATTTAGGTTTCATGACTTATATCCATCTCCTCTTCTATTAAATTTTTTAAAAAAACTATTAATCATGTTGCATAAAGACTTCCGCCTCATGAACTGATGTAATTTATATTCAGTCACTGCCATTCAAGGATGGATATAGTGATTTATTTTAAGAATTTATATGATATTTACTATATTATTATTGTTTTTTAATTTTCTTATGACATATACATTTTTCCCTTCCACTCATTTTAACATATTATAATTTCATTTGCGAGTAATGTGGAATATGACATCACTAATTGAGATGACTCGTTTTTCAGTTATATATTATACGGAAGGTAATAATTATAAATATAGAGATTATATTTGATATATTTTAAATTATATTTATTTTATAAAATTATTATACAACCCAATTCCATACCTTACACCCATTTTTTATATGATAACATTACTCATTCATATGTACGATCTACCATAACCATGAAGAAATGTAAACCATTCCCTCTGTTTAAATTTCATTAATGAGTAAAAAGTATAAATCAATAAAGATTTACATTTTAAAAATTAATTCCCATATAGATATTATGGAACTATATAATATTTTAACGAATCTAGAATTTTTTTCCAAAACATGAATGAGAAAAAATAAAGACATTAATACATGAAATAATGAAAATATTGAAATATTATTAACTAAATGGTTGAAAATTTTTATATGGGGGTAATATATGATAATATAAATACGTATATGATTATGTTATAAATTATTAACATGATTTAATCTATAATAAATTTTTTAAATCATGTTCATCCCAATTAGGGCATGAGGTAGGTGAATAAATATCAATTTACCATCATTAATCTATATTGAATTTTTATTCTCCTAATTTAAAATATATGATGTATATACATCACCTTATTCGTGAAATATCCTTAGAAAATCATAAATTATTTTATTATACTTTTTAATTTAATTAATTTCGTCTATAGAGATTTGACATGAACATTACCATGTTGTAAAAAATTCAATAACTAAATTTCATTCCATTGTGTAATAATAGTTCTTCATGGAATTTGAAATTAAATAATTATATGTGTATAAAATTTTCAATAAATTATTTTTTATTTAAATTATTTTATGTGGATTTTTATTTTATATACATAGTTGGGTCATTTATATATTCTTATTTCTGTGTTATTATATTTATGAGGGTTAATTTCAAAATCACATTTCAATCATAATTGCTTATAATAGATATTCATTTGAAAGAAATTATTTGTTATATTTCTAATAAAACCATTTAAATTTTTTATTATCTTTTTATTATTGATTTTATTCCTCTATTAGTTTAATTTTCTTCATTTTTAGATAAAATGATTTATTAATTTTGTATAAAAAGAAAAATCATTATTTCACTCTTTGGTTAAGAATATTTCTTTTTAATAAATTAATGTTTTCGAAAAATGTTATTATTAAATGATATAAAAAATTTATAAAAAATATATTATTGATATTTTTTATATTTTTACATTAAAAAATTAAATTCTTTTTAATTTAAATTTCAATTGTAGTACAATTTTTCTTTTAATAAAAATATTAATAGATATTTGTTATTAGATGTACAGTATGAACATAATTGAACTCCATCAGAACCACTCAATGACTAAGGCCTTATTATAAAAAATTTCAATGGATACATTGAAGGAAACATATTTTCATAATTTATTGGGACCATTTTGTTTTGAGAACTAATTTCCAATGTAAAAATGGTATTTTCCGCCAGAATAGTTTGTCACATTTTTATTTTATTTGAGTTCATAAAGTCCATAAAACCTTTAATTTATTTGTGATCCAATGGGTATATATTATATTTATATTGTCCCTTAATTTGTTTTGGATGGATTATGATCTGTTTGACCAAGTAATGTTTTTAAATTATCTTCATTAGATTTTGTATTCATTAATATTCAACATGAGTATTAACATTATTGTCATCATTGTGAATTGAATTTTTCATATAAATCCATTTTATTTTTAATTTATATGTTTATTATGAAAAATTATTTACATTTTTATAAATGGTTTTTTACTTTGAATGTTATACGTATAAATAGGGAAATTACTATTTATTTTTATTCCATTAATGATATGAAATAAAATTAAGAGGCATATTGTTGATGAATTTAATATATTATTAATTATATTAAGAATTACTTTTACATGGAGATACTGGTGGGCCCCAGTTATAAATATACCCTAAATTCATTGGACACTTAATTATGATTCTATTGTATACATAAAAATTTATATATAAACTATCTTGTGAAAGGTCATTACAATAAAGGTATCATGATCCCACAAACCATGATGTCTAATAATAAATAATTTTCTTTATTAGGAATTCATATTTAATTATACATTATTTTTTCATAATGATATTATATTTTTATTAATTTTATCAATATTTAATTGATTAAATGAAATGTGTTTTCATTTATTTTCATTGTTATATTGACTCCAATATCTATTATCAATATAGTCTTGTTATTGATAAAATGGAATGATTGTTTAGATATTTACCTTTAAATATTGATTCTTCATTATCTTATCATAATAAATATGTAATTGATTAAATGGAACATGTGCTCAGATATTATGGATTCAATATTGATTGCACCTTTCGAAATGAATATATTGATATTAGTAAAATGAATTGTACATTGGTAAATTAACATTCAATTAGAATTTTTCTAATTGATTCATGATAGCTACTACTATACATTACCCTTTTTAATTCGTTGATCCTATCATTATAATTATTCATTTAATATGAATACATGATGTGTACTATGAATGATATAAAACAATATGTTAAAGAAAATAAATGATATTTTTTTAAAAAAAATTTAAATATAATATGGGAATAATGTTTGAATATGGTTTTTCACTTATACTAAAGAACTATAATTTTTTGGATTCGAACAACTGTATATTGGGACAATTTAATAAATTAGTCACTGGATCTAGGTTAATAGGCTTAGGGTCATCACATTTGATATAAATTAATATTTAGTATAATCCTTGAGAACTACATAAAGGAATGCACATATTAGGGAACCTAAACCATTTATAGATATTGAGGATTTATATAGAATAACCTTCTAAAACTTTGGCATGGTACATATTATATGTTGATTCATGAAATAAAGTCCTATGTAGATACAAAACAATGATGAGGCTTTGTCACATATGTTTCTATGGTTAATAACACCATGAATGGAATTTCAGGCTTGACTTGAGAATCATTGGGCCTAGAAAAAATACCCCAACAACATACCAAATTTTTAAATAATGGGGGATATACATTATACAATTAAATTTCCTAAAATTAATTATGATGGATTTGAATATATGATATAATGAATGGCTTCTGTTGTAAATATTTTTTCATAGATGGAAAGTAATGTGTCAAGGTATAGAATTGTAATAAATGATTATATTTGTTTCCCATTGTGATTAATGTTTCCCAAACCATGAAACTTGGTTTTATTCAGTGGATTGGACATTAATAAATCAAAACAAATCGAACAATCAGACTCACTGGAGAAGTAGAGGATGATGCTTTTGAAGAGCTTGGGTGGTGGACACCATAAAAGGAAGTAATTCTTGATTTTCTACATGTTTGAAATTTATAAATATACACCTTGAAAATCACTCAATGTAATGTGAAAATTTATATGTATTTAAAATAATGAAATAATCATTGAATTATAGATTAAAAAAGATGTATACTATTGAATGATATAAATTTCATCATAGTTCTCCATTTACTTTTTTTATATTTAATGTGGGTAACATAAGAGTTATCTAAGTGAATTCCTTTTAATAATGGTTAATACCTATTCTAAATAATGAATATGTTGATGTAAAATTGGTGATGTATTTATTGTTTTGGGATTTATGAATTTTTTTGTAGTCTTTTTTCATATAAAGGCTAATTTGGCTATAGGAATCATGAAATATATAATGACTGTGTAAATTTGGGCAACATATATGTCTTCATGAATTATTGACATAATATTTATGGAAAAAATCATGGATTTATGTGTATAAGGTTGATAATATATTCATTTCATTTAACAAATATTTTTAAAAATCATATGTTGGGAATATAACTTGATTGAGGATATTTTAGGATAACATTTTTTTGAATAAAACCCATTGGTTTATTATATGAATATGTTATTCGGGGAATAATTCCATTATGTATTTTAAATTTATGATTAATATTGTTTAAAACTATTATGGTTTATAGAATATTTGAAGTTGTGGTAGTTATGTTGTATCACATTTTTGGAATGATATGGTTATTATAATAATATTGATTTTGAAAAACCACTCACTACATATCAAGTTAAAACCATTCACATCTGGCTTGGAGTAAGTGATTGAACCCTCAACTAATAGATGGTATGGGATTACCTCTTACCATTTTCCTACATTAAACCTTGGTTAATATGTCATTGTTATTAGTTATATTATTTTATGAATGAATATTTATGTTTAATTGATGGTGTTACTATTTTTTAGAGATTAAAGAATTTTATAAAAAATATTATGCAAACAATTATAGTTCTGAATAATATTTACAATCAAGTGAAAAGACATGTCAAAATTTTATGGATAATATGATCCCTTAGAAGATATTTTTATTTATTTTAGGATAAAATTTCATTTCGATATGAATTTATAAGAGTTCGTATTTGTCGGAGTGGATACTCAAGAGGGGGTGAATTGAGTTCCAATTAAAAATTTCTGTTTAAAATATTTATATTGAAATATCTCAATTTGAATAACAAGTTAAACTGTAGTGAATTTTCATTACAGTAAAGGTTCTGTAAGGTTATCAGTTGATTGATTAGTTGTCAATTAATCTAATCTGAAGATTATATTATCTTTTGAAACTAACCTACTTGTTTACAGCAAATACAAACACTTGATAGTTTAACTATTAGAGTGACATTGAAATAGATTTATATTAAAATTACTTAACAGTGGAATATTCATAATATTTTAACTAAAATAATCATGCACAACAGTTTTAAGAAAGAGGTTCAGTATCAATCTGAGACATAGTCCTCTCAAATAAGTTTATATAAAACATTGATCCACACCCTAGATCAGGGTTTACAACAGTACTCAGACTATCCAGGTCCTCAGACCACAACCAAAATTCTACGTGGGAATGAAATTATAACAATATCTCACAGGCTGTCCAGGTCTTCATACCTCTACCACAATCCACAGTGGGATACAGGAGTGTAAGGGAAATATTGACTGAGGATTTATAAATCCTCCAGTTCAGCATAGGATTTAGTGAGTGTTAAAAAAGAGATAATCACACACTAATCGCAATGTAATGAAAATGATGGTCACCATCGAGAAAGAATATAGAGATGTGTTTAGAATGCTCTTGTGTATTGTCAATGCAGTTTTGGATTCCTTTGGATTGAAGCGGATGAAGCTTTGAGTCCTTCTCTGGAAGTCGTGTGGAAAACAGAGTGTCGTGATTCTTCTTCTGTTCTCTGTGAGGTTTGGTCGAGTGAATATGTTCTTTAGGATTCAAATATACTTCGTATGTGCACAGCTATAATGTGTTACAAGTAGTGTCCCTTTCTTCTGAAACATCTTCCTTTTATGTTCTTCATTCTCATTATCACTTCCATTCTTTTTGTTTCTATATGGATTTTATCGATTCTTGGACACACTTAAATTTTAACTTGGAATACACATGTGGGAGCCGACATATTGCATGTGTTCTATACCTGATTCCAAGTATATTCTGATGATATGTCTATAATAAAACATTAATTTTGTCAGTGCATTAAAGTCATCAAATATGACCATTAGAAATTAAATTTAAAATGAAAAAGTAGTTTAGGAAATGGTGTCACAATAAGTAATGGAAATAGTGTTTTCTTCACACGGTGTCTAGGTTGATCACTGTGTCTGAGTGTCACGGTGTCTTGTTCATGGTGTCATAGGGTCACAATGTCTCAGGTTCATAGTGTCTGGTTCATAATGTCTTGTTCACGGTGTCTGGAATCAAATTGTCTGGCTTCATGGTGTCTGGAATCACCGTGTCTGGCTTCATGGTGTCTGGCTTCATGGTGTCATAAATACATAGCCAGTGGCAGACTCACAGGGTCTTAGACTTTCTATAATAACGATGTGCAGACATAAATCAAGATTATAATAGAAAGGATTATACTTAAGCATTTGTTAAAGAATGTATTCTTAGAGTAGTTTAAAGATAGTATAAAGTAATTAATCTTAATATAGATCAACTAAGATCTTGCATGCATCTACTTAAATGATAAGAAAACATTAGATATAAATAAACATGATCTAGATTGAATGAGATGTATAATCATTAATATATCATTAGATCAGATTTTTTATCATTAAAACAAGATTAAAACATGTGGAGTCCAACAATCTCCCCCTTTTTTGATGATCACAAATCATATACATTTAATGTGCATATTATATTCATCCATAAAGATAAATTGCTAACATAATATATAGAAACTTCTCCCCATTTTGGGATTATAAAAAATATAAACTATGAAAGGGAAAAAGGATCATAGTCCATTAATAGTAAATAAAGAATATAATGCAACAAGATTAATTCAAAAAAATATTATCCCTATCAAAAAGAGTAAAAATTGATCTTCTTCAAGGGAAAGACTTCTCTTTTCCTTTTACAGTAGCAGAAGTGGAAGTCATATGTGTAGTGGTTGAGATAGAAGAAGGCTGATATGTGGTTGATAATGAGGGTCAAGTAAGTCCTTCAAAACTGAGGGATCCAAGGTATGATTAGTAGATGATCTAGGCAGTTTCTGATCAAGAATTATAGGCCTGATCTAACTGAGTGCTTGGAAGACAGACATGGTGGTTGAGGCTAGGGCAGAGGTGAATGTTGGAAGCCCTAGTCTGAGAGGTGCAGCCGCTAGAGCAACAATGGTTGTAATCTGAACATGAAGATAGGTTCTGAGGAGTTATATGAAATCTATAATGATCTCTCCACCATACATCATGGCCTTCTCAAAATATTCCTTTTTCTCCACAAACATTCTTAACAATGAGTAAACTCTGTGAGTTTCTAGACTTTGCTCTTGAATTCTTGAGTCATAGAGGGAATCTGCAGATTTTCTACCAGGTACTTGAAATGATTTGTCATATCACTCATGGAGAAAATTCTTTTGAAGTAGGAATCCAAATTCTTGGAAATCTCTTACTGAGCATAATTTTCAACTTTGGAGTGGATTTGTACTATTTCAAGAATTATATCACTATTTTTGACTACTTCAGATGAAGAATCCGCATTAAAGACACTGAAGACATTATGATGATCTCCATTAACTAACGTTCTGATTAGATTATTGTCCAAGGAAGATTTAGAGGATTGAATAGATGCATTGACAGTTGGGGCTGGGATTTTAGTTGATTCAGTACCTTTTGAAGACATCTTGTATGCTCATCAATGATTTTATTGAGGTTGTCAACAAGATCATTCATTTCCTTCATAATTTTATTGTTCCATTCAGAATTCTTTTCTTCTAAGGATGCCAGATAAGGTTGAATCTGATACACACCAACTATGGGATTTGAGGAGCAGTAGATTCTAAAGGAGGAGGAAGGAATTTAGACCTCAAATGCATCTCTCTCTGCATGTCTTCAACCATTCTTCTTAGGGACTTAACTTCATTACTGAGATGTCTATTTTAATCTCATACATCTTGAATCTCATGGATCATCTTAGGTTGTATTTTCCAAATAATCTTTTCCAATAATAGTGAGGCATATCTCTCACATAAATTTGTCATAGGAAGAGGTTGGGTGTTAACATGTTTCTCAACTCCAAATAAGTGAGTATATCAAAATTCCTTCAGATCATCCTTACTCACAAAGGATGGTTGTTCAGATAACGGTTCAAGAGTAGGAACGGGTACAGGTACATGTTCCTTCTCAGGTGCAATTTTGATATTGATTTCCACTGAAATATGGTGTAATTACCAAGCCCAATTGCAGTAACCTACTGAGACTCACTCTCATCATTGAAAATAGGAAATTTAAACTGAATGTATACAGGACATGACTTAGTGGGATGTGAGGCTTCAACAGATTAATGATTTGGGGTTTTCTCCCCCTCAACAGGTGCCTCCTTCTCAGGACTGAGAGACTCAAGAGCATGGTCTAAATCCCCAGACTTAGCCCTAAATTCCTCAATGATTTCCTATCTTGCAAGCTGAAAAGCTAGCTCCATCTATTCTTTATCAGAGGGTATGATTTCAGGAAAAAAATTTTCTACAGGGAGTTCCACAAGATTGGCCACTTGTAGAATAGGTAACTCTTCCACTATAGGCTCTTCCATTGCAGGCTCTTATATTTTAGGCTCTTCCAAGGCATTCTTTTCTGAGTCTTTGGAAAATGATTCTATTACACCCTCAGGTTGAGTTTCCAAACAAAAATATTCTTCAAGAGAAGGAACTTCATCTTCATGAACTGCATGAGAAACATCACTTCTATCCTTCTTCACAACAACAGCCTCCTTAGGTCACACTAAAACCTCTTCTTCTTCTACTTCAGAATACTGTAAATGTTCATCTGGTTCCAAAACAGGATCAGATATGTCCTTCGACCTTGAGGTATAATCCACAGGATTAAATTTTTCATCAATCGTATCATTGTCTTCTACCCATTCCCTTTTCCAAGGATTCCGGTTTATCATTATTCTCTTGATGGTAGCTTTTGTGAGACAGTACTCATAGTCCATAATTACTTACTCATTAGGTCCAACCACACCTTTTGTAAGAATCATGGTAGATATAAGCTGAGTGTAGAATAGAGATGTGGACATCAAAGTAACTTTGATTAACTCACACATGTGGTGTATAATATATATGAACAGGTTGATCTTATGCCAATTTTTTATGAGGGGAATTAAAAACACATCTTGATACATTAACACAGAAAAATTTCCTTTTCTTGGACTTACCAAATTCTATACAAACTTAAACAGAAGTCATGTTTCTCCATCTAATTCAGTAGTGATAGCTCTTCCCAGGATTCCATTTCCAGTTAGGGTTTTCAGAGCATCTTCCAAATCAGAAAAATTTGTTTATGGTGGAGGTAATCTTTGATAATCATCAAAAATACCCTTATGAGGTATCCTAAGGCATACAACCCGTAACCTCGAAGAGAAATAAGATCTATGGCCATTGAGCCATCTCCATACAATAAACATTTCACCAGAATCAAATGAAAAATATACGTAATGGTAAAATTGAGCCACCAACCTTGGATAGATGGGTCTATCATGATTCAAGAACCATTCCAACCAACCATTTTTTCCTAAAACAATCAGTATGAGCGACTTAATAGATAGCATACACTTAGGGAAAATTCGTTTTTTAGGTACAACACTGTGGTTTAGCAAATTTTTATTTAATGTCCATTCAGTTGTCAACTTAGGTGAAATATTATTCTTCTTCGAACTGCACTTATCGATTGTCAAGGATGATGGAAGATTCATCCTTGGAATTCACTGATGGTTCCAAATAGATAAAGGTTGCAAGGATGATAAAGGGTTTGAAATAGTTTGTATAAGAAATCTAGATAGAAGAATCGAGTGATACTTTCATTGTTTTGTCATTTAGGAATACCAAATGTCACTAAAATAGAAACACGGGAAAATAAAAGAGGTGAAATAATAATTACAACGATATGGGTTCAAAGAATAACATAAATAATTTTTTACGGTGAGACTGTGACTGGTCATTATGGTGAGACAGTGAGTGAGTTTCATGGTGAGACTATGAGTGATCTTTTTAGTGTGTGTTACGGTGAGACAGTAATCGCCGGACCGTAAGTACAAATTGATAACAGTGAGACTGTAATCATTCAACATTATGGTGAGACAGTAAACATGAGAAACAGTAACTAAGAAACCATAATCATGAAATAGTAAAGTATATCATTGTAAGATATCGCACAGTAAGACCTGAAACAGTAACAAGCAAGGTCCCTATTTGAAATTTATCATGCCTATTTCATGTATGATTTAGTCTATTATCTCATAATTTAATGGTTTAGTGAATATATTAGCAATTTGATACTCAATACCAATGAATTCCAATGTGATATCATCTTTTTGATAATGATCTCTCAAAAAGTGACGTCTTACATCAACATGCTTTGTCCAAGTTTCTGAAACAAGATTCCATGTGATGTTAATAGTAGTTGTGTTGTCACAATTTATAGGTACATCTCTGAATTGATATCCATAATCTAGTAATGTGTGTTTCATCAACAAATTTTGTGCACAACAACTAACATCAGCTTTGTATTCAGCTTCTGTAGTTGATAATGCATCAGAATTTTGTTTTTTACTACACCATGATACTAGTGATTTTCCTAAAAGGTGACATGTTTCAGAGTTGCTTTTTCTATCTATCTTACAGCCACCAAGGTCAGCATCATAATAACTAACTAAATAAATTGTTTTTACTTTAGGATAAAACAACCCTATATTGGGTGTATGCATGAGGTATTTGATAATTCTCTTTACATCATTTAAATGAGATTCCATCGAGTTTTCATGAAAATGAGCACACAATCACACACTAAACATAATGTCAGGACGACTAGCAGTTATGTAAAGTACACTTCTAATCATCCCTCTATTGTAAGAACTCGGTTCTTCTCTTTGAGGTACGGGCATCTTCTTTTCTCCTTTCCTTAATTGTTTTTAATAAAATATGGAAAATGGGGAAAAATCCAAAATTTTGGAACTACACACTATGTACTTTTTCCACACATCTTGTACTACTGGCCACGTTGGGATAAGTACACGGGGCGTGTATCCATGTTGGTGACAAAGGGTATAATCGACTACACGACGTGTAGTGTTCCGATACACGCCATGTAGTTAGTCAGTAGGACAAAATAGTAATGCGGTGGAGCAGCTTCCAGCTAGGTGGCAGTACACACCGTGTACTCAAGAGTACATGTCGTGTACTCTTGTTGGCAGGTGAACAGTGTCACGCTGGCGAGAAGCCTCTAGGAAAACAATTAAATGAAGGGAGTACACACCGTGTACTTTGTTTTTTCGGCTTTAAACAGACAGTAGGCTCCCAATTTGGCAAAGGAGGCATTTGAGCTGTTTTGGTGCCAAAGTAGGGGGCCAGACCTTTGAAGATCTGTCAGTTGTTCGTCTGGAATCTGATTCCGCTTTGGATGATCACGTTGGAACCGCACGAGTATGCCCTCTCTTCTCCTTTCATGTTTCATACCAATTCTTCAATTAATGTATGTTATTTACATCTGAGCAGGTTTCATTCATCGTCAGATATATGTTGTTCTTGGGCTTTTCTGGAGTCGGCGCCTGGGTATATCGTTCGTTGGTGTATACGGTAGGTGGCATGGTGTTTAGTTTTCCAACTTCTGTGTGCTTTGTGCATTTTTTTCCATGAACCCATGTTGGGGTGTCGTGTGGCTGAGTCCGTTTCTATATTAAACACCTTGAATTGTTTATGTATTTAATTATGATATTAAAATGCTGGTTGGGATCATTGCTTGGATCCGGAACAACCCTGGGGGTGTGTTCCACTATTTAGCCATTTGGACGGGATACCCGAGGGTATGCCTTTAAAGTAGTAATTGTAGAATTTACTTAAGGGGGATTTCTTGTTACTGCATATTTACCTGTTGGGCATGGCCTGGTTACCTTTTTAGCCTGAGGGTGTTGTTGTGATTATCATGTGGGCACTGTACTATATTAGCCTGAGGGCGTGACTGTATTAGCCTGATGGCAATGTTCAATTTCGCCTGAGGGAAACCTTCCGTGCCTGAGAACTTGACTTATGTGCCTGAGGGTGACACTTCCTATGCCTAAGGGAAGTATCTGTTACACCTGAGGGAAATACCTGCGGGTTGGATTCTGTATAGCCTAAGGGCATGGTTCTATAGTAGCCTGAGGGAAAGATACTGGTTGGCCTGAGGGCTTTGTGCTGTTGAACACAAAATGATACCAAGTTAAATGTATTAAATGAATATTTAAATGGAAATATAACTGTTAAGTTAGTTACTTTTGAGTACTGCTTGGTTTATTTATTTTTTTCTATTTCACACTGTTGTTTCATGCTTATACACACTTGGGCACATGCCTTTGGTGGGTGCCTACTGAGATATATTTCTCACACCCTATTTGGGTCAGCCTTTTCGGCCAAAACATATTACGTTGCTACAGGTGTGGATAAGGGAAAGAGTCCCTATACAGGTACATGATTGCTGCTGAGGAGTAGGAGGGCATGAGACCGAGCCTAGGCTTGTGATGCCACTGCTAGCTGTTTTACTTTGTTTTAATGTACTCTGCCTTTTGTTGTGTTGCATTGATGTATAACATGTTCTGGATGTTTTCCAAGAACATGAGACATGTAGCATAATTTTTTAAACATTTTTGGTTGTTTCCACTACTGTTGTTTGTTTCAGTTGTGTATGTTATACAACATCCGTTGTTCGTTGAATGTTTTATTTTGTATTCCGCTGCACTACACTTTGAAAAATGAGGGCATTGTTTCCCAACTATTTGACCAGGGCCCACACTGCTAGTCGGCAGCCTCTGGCGTTTGGGGATATGCGCTTGAAGTCATGTGGCGAACCAGGTTCGGGGAACCCGTTGAGTGGCAACCGGAGCCGGTACATTACAAAGTGGTATCAGAGGCTTTCTTTTCTCTTTACATACTATTTGGAGCCGTAGTCAGGGATATGACGAATGGTAGTTGGTAATAAGCTGTGCCCGGGCGTAGCTAACCATTGTACATGGAAAATCCAGTATACCTCATATTTTTCAATTTTCTGATTTTGCAAATTTTACAGTTGAAATGTTTTCACTGTTGGGTGATGCACTTGGATTGTGTTGTTTATATTTTATCTATGGGTTATATTTAGTTTCAACCAGATGAGATGAGGTTATTACATATCATGCATCATCTAGGCACATGATAGAATCACATGCTAGGCATAGTTTCCATGCCATGTAGGTGCATTAGAAAATTGAATGTTGTTGTGATAGTTGTTGTGCTAGAAAAGCACGCTGTTGTGATAGCTGCACTGATAAAATACCTACTATTTGATAGGTTAATTTTTGTGTGAGCTATTCATAGTATGGATGCCAAAAACTGGTTTTTGGAGAGTATGGGCCATCATTGACCATAATTTGGTGGATCATTGGCTATTTACTATGTTATAGCACAGATAAGATGTCAAAATTTGATTCGTGGGGAGTATGGGCCCTCATGGGTCGGAATTTGGCACTTAGGTGTTTTCATTCAGTGTTTTTTGGGTTCCGGGGATGTTTCAGAGTCATACTGTCTGGAAACCCAGTATACATGCCATGTTTTATTTTTACACACGGCGTGTATGGCCTTCTTTTCGGGAAGAAAAAATGACCTTTTTAAGTACACACCATGTACTCTGAGTACATGTCGTGTAGTCTCTTCCCGTTTCATAAACCATGTAGGCGTCGACACGGGGTAGGGAAGTTCTTGGGTAAAACACGATGTGTACTAGATATACACGTCGTGTCGTGTTGACCCAGAGTCCGGCCGTGTAACTAACAACACGGGTCGATGAACTCTTCTATAGAACATGCCGTGTAGTGTGACCTCGGGACTCTGCCGTGTAACAAACAACACGGGTTGATGTAACCGTTCCTTGAAAATGTCGTGTAACTTTGAGGACACGGCGTGTAGTCTTGTCCGAGGACATACCGTGTGGCCTTGAACATGTGGCTAGAAGATGGGGTGATGTACACACCGTGTGCGGGTGTAACTCGCCGTGTAGTTTCAAACCGAGTAGTCGGCCGTGTCCCAGATGACACAGGTAGTTAGAAAATAACACCATACACGCCGTGTAGTTTTGTTTAACGGGAGAAGTGTGGATTAGCCGTGTTGAAGGACCCAGGGATGGGAAGTGAATTCAAGTACATGCAGTGTAGTCATGTATACACGCCGTGTAGTCTTGTTTTGTAAATTTTTCGCTGCTTTCTTCCTCTTGTTCCCTTTGTGGTATCTTCGTTTCAGTCTTAATAATCTTGAATCTAAGGTTTTATTTTGACCTTGTAGTGTCATGCCACCTAGAAGACCATGCGTTGTTCGCCAGGAGTGCGGAAAAGAGAATATTATAGAGATGGTGGGCCATGGGCTACCAGTTGATCCTCCAGCAGAGCCAGATGTGGCACCAGCTTCTATACCAGACATTGGCGCGGTGGCATACTTCCGTGAAGGCTTTATGCAGTTCATGCAGACCTTTCTGGGAGCACCGCAAGCTGCCACATCTATGGCCAAACTGACACATATCTTCTAGCAGTAGCATCCGGCTATGTTTCCAGGGGATGGAAGACCACAGGCTGTGGAGTCTTGGCTTGGTTCGATCCAAAATATTTTCGACCATCTTGAGACGCCTCCAGGGAGGAGGGTCAAGCTCGATACTTATATGCTGTGTGATTCCGCCAAGAGGTGGTGGGACGTTACCACTAAGTCAGAGCATCACAAGGACATGGTGTGGGAATATTTTCAGGAATTCATCTATGAATTCTTCTTCCCGGAGACGCTGAGAGAAGATAGATCTCGAGAGTTCATGAATCTATAGTAGGGCGTTATGTCAGTGATGGACTATTCTGCTTGTTTTACGGAGTCTCAACACATTGCACCCATGAAGGTGGGTGACGAGACGTTGAGAGCCAGACGTTTTGAGGATGGTCTTCAGTATGAAATCCGAGCGCTGGTGAATGTCTTCAGTTTTCCTACTGTATACGCTTTTGTAAATCAGGCACTGATTACAAAGAGGAACCTGTGAGAATCTGGTGGTGTGGGCCATGGCGGTTCCGCACTAGTTATTGGTATTATTTCCACTGCCAAGAGGAAGACAGATGGACTTCTCTCAGGGTGGCAGTACCAGCCATATAGTTTCTTCAGGTGGGCCGGTCAAGTGCTACCAGGGTGGTAGAGAGGGGTAGAAGAGACCGCAGTGTCCACGAGACCCAGTGGAGTGCCGAGATTGCGGCATGATGGTTCATCTACAATTCTTATGTAGGGTGTATCCACCAGTGGCTAGTGAGAAGAGTTCTGTGTAGACTCCGCGTGTGGGAGAAGGACCAGTGGCTTCTTAACAGTTGGGGAACTATAATGCGTAAGGGAATGCAGGTAGAGATGGTGGTCGTGGCCGTGGTAGCCAGACACGAGGATCTCAGAGGTAGTAGGGCGGGACTGCTCATGGTAGCCAGGCTGTGTCGTAGGGCTGCAACACTGGGTAGGCATATGTAGTGCAACAGACCCATCAGAAGCAGGATCTCGGACCTTCTACAGTTAGAGGAACTATATTAGTAGCTTATGTCTTATCTTCAATACTTTTTGACACGGGTGCTACACATAGTTTCATATTTGTACCCGTTGTGGAGAGCCTTGGGCTATGTGTTTCTACTTCTTCTGATATCATGACGCTAGAAACTCCGTTGGGGACTAGAACGGCTAGTGTGCTTCAGTAAAAGGAGTGACCTCTTGAGGTTGGTGGGTGTCACTTACTTTGGGACCTCTATGTCCTAGAGATGACAAGCTGTGACATAATTCTCGGGATAGACTGGTTGGTTCCCAATCGAGCCTTTGTAGATTGTTATCGTCGCAGGGTGTGTTTCACGTCACCAATGGGTGGAGAGTTTCTATACAAGGGAAAGTGGGATGTTCAGGAATGTCGAGCTGGACCAGAGCATCTTGGCCGTTGTGGAGTCACAGCCCAGATTGCAAGCTTATATCTGGATTACTAGAGAACTTGTCAGACAGATTTCCCTCCAGTGGTTGATCATTTCAGGGATGTATTCTCGGATGACTTTTCAGGTCTACCTCTAGAGTGAGAGGTGGATTTCTCTATCGAGCTCGTGCCAGGAGCAGCACTGGTGTCCATTCCTCCTTATGGGATGGCTACACCTGAGCTGCAAGAGCTCGAGAGACAGTTAGAGGAGTTACTGGCGAAGGGTTTCATCCAACCCAGTACTTCTCCGTGTTGTTCTTCGGTCCTTTTTACAAAGAATGCGGACAATACCCTCAGACTTTGTGTGGATTATTAGAAGCAGAACCAGTTGAAGGTTTAGAAACGATATCCCTTACTGAGGATTGATGATATTTTTTATCATCTTAGTGGTGCACGAGTGTTCTCGAAGATTGACCTGAGATTATGATATCGCCAGCTGTGCGTGAGACCATCTGATATACCTCTCATGGCCTTCAGGAGTAGGTATGGACTATATGAGAATACGGTTATGCCGTTCGGACTCATGAAGGCGCCAAAAGTTTTCATGGATCTGATGAATCGTGTGTTCCATCCATATCTTGATTCATTTGTGGTAGTATTCGTGGATGACATCTTGGTGTACTCTCACACTCGACACGACCATGCCACCCATCTTGAGATCATATTGAGTACACTGAGAGAGCATCATCTATATGCTAAGCTCTCAAAGTGACACTTTTGGATGGACCAGATTCACTTCCTCTATCATATTATCTCAGAGGCAGGAGTTTCAGTAGACCAAGAGAAGGTGACAGTAGTAGTTTTTTGGGAGCAGCCTAAGAACGTGTCTGAGATACGGAGTTTCTTAGGTCTAGATGGTTACTACAGGAGTTTTATACAGGACTTCACTCACTTAGCAGCACCGTTGATGGGTCTGACTAAGAATGGTGTGAGGTTTGTATGGTCGGAAGCTTGGGAGACAAATTTTCAAGATATGAAGGAAAGGTTGACATCAGCACTGATCCTAATAATACCAGAGCAGGGTAAGGTCTATACAGTTTGCTGTGATGCATCAGGTATTGGGATGGGATCAGTGTTGATACAGGGTGATCAAGTTGTTGCGTATAGGTCTCGGCAGTTTAGGCCACATTAGAGGAATTACCCGAAGCATGATCTCGATTTGGAAGTAGATGTTCATGTGTTGCTCTGTTCGAAATATTATCTATTGGGGGAGAACTTTGTGGTTTTCACCAACCAAAAAAGACTCAATAATATCTTTACACAACGTGACCTGAATCTGAGGTAGCGATGGTGGGTCGAGTACCTCCTGTCCTTCGATTTTGAGCTTGCCTATACACATGGTAATGGTAATGCAGTAGCTGATGCACTAAGTAGGATGACTCATATACAGGCAGTGCAGGAGGCCAATGGTGAGAGGGCGCTCATGGATTTGTTCTCTGAGATGCATCTGGAGGTGCATGATAGTCAGGGGCAGACTTATCTTTCATCTTTTGATGTGACTTCTACCCTCATGGATAGAGTGAGTATGAGACAACTATCTTATTCAGAAGGCCTAGTACAACCACAGTTGGTGGAAAGTGAGGACCCTCCTTTTGGTTGGACGATAGGCGAGGTTGAGGTTTTTCATTTCCAAGGACGAGTATGGGTTCTTGGGGATATACATGAGGATCTGATGCACGAGTTTCATGCTTCATCTTGGGCCGTTCATCCCGGGGTTACCAAGATGTACCATGACTTGAGATGTCAATACTGGTGGTTGAGTATGAAGAAATATGTAGCCGGTTTTGTTAAAAGGTGTTCCACCTATCAGTAGGTGAAGGTGGAGCATCAGAGACCAGTTGGGATGTTACATCAATTACCCATTCCAGAGTTGAAATGGGATGATGTCGTGATGGATTTCGTGACTGTTCTGCTGAGATCACCTCGTGTAAATGATGTTGTATGGGTCGTTTTGGACAAACTCATAAACGTGGCACACTTCTTGCCGATCAAGGAGACCTTTAGTGTTGACGAGCTCTGAAGGCTGTATATCTACGAGATCGTGCGTCTTCATGGGGTCCCTTTTTATATTGTATCTTCTAGGGACTACCACTTTACGTCTCGTTTCTGGCAGAGTTTTCAGAGGGCGTTGTGTACACAGGTGCTTCTAAGCACATCATACCGATGGCCAGTTAGAGCGTACGATACTGGTGCTGGAGGACATGTTGCGTGCATGCGTCCTAGAATTTGGGGGCTCTTGGGAGAAGCATATTCCCTTATTCAAGTTTTCCTATAACAATAGATTCTAGGAGACTATTGAGATGGCACCATATGAGGCTTTATATGGTAGGCCTTGCTGATCACCTTTGTGCTGGTTAGAGACAGGTGAGGCAGCTTTACTGGGACCATAGCTCTTATAGGAGACATCTGAGCAGGTCCAGTTGATTCAGAAATGGATGGATACCACACAGCCTCATCAAAAGTCATATGATGATCACCATAGATGAACTTTTTGTCTTCATGGTCGGGGATCAGGTTTTGCTACGTGATTCTCCGAGGTTGGGACATAAGCGGATCAGGAGACATGGTAAACATTCACGGCGGTATGTGTGGCCATTTGAGATTCTAGAAAGGGCCGGGCTGGTTGCTTATTGGTTGTGGATATCGTAGTGATACTGAGTCGTGCACGATGTCTTCCACGTATCTCAGTTGCATCGCTATCATTCAGACCCATCTCACGTCTTTCAGCTAGAGGAGGTTGAGCTGGAAGAAGATGAGTCCTTTGAGGAGCATCTGTTTCGTATCATTGACAGAGAGGCTGGTCTGTTCCTCTCGTACGAGTTCTATGGCAGCATGGCCGGCTATAGGACGAGACCTGGGAGCAGGAGGCTGACATACGTGCTCAGTGGCCAGAGTTTTTCACGGCTATATCTTCCCAACCATTAGACGGGCAATTCGGGGACGAATTGCTATAAGGGGGGAAGTTTGTAAGAACCCAGTTCTTCTCTTTGAGGTACAAGCTTCTTGTTTTTTACTTTCCTTAATTGATTTTAATAAAATATGGAAAATGGGGAAAATCCTATATTTTGGAACTACACACCGTGTACATTTTCCACACGTCCTGTACTTCTGGCCGTGTTGGGATGCGTACACGGGCGTGTAGACATGTCGACGACAAAGGGTGTAACCGAGTACATGCCGTTTAGTGTTCCTATACACGACGTGTAATCAGTTTTCATACCAAAATATTTAGGTGGTGGAGCTGCTGCCAGCTAGGCGGCAGTACACGCCGTGTACTTAGGACTACATGTCGTGTACTCTTGTCAGCAGGATAACAGTGCCATGCTAGTGGAAGCCGCTAGGTGAACAGTTAAATAAATGGAGTACACACCATGTACATTGGAAGTACATGCCGTGTACATTTTGTTTACTTAGAATAGGAAGTAGCCTCCTCATTTGGCAGAGGAGGAATTTAAGCCGTTTTGGAGCCAAAGGAGGGGGCCATAACTTTGTAGATCTTCCTGGTGTTCATCTGGAATCCGATTCCCCTTTAGATGATCACGTTGGAACCGCACAGGTAAGCCCTCTCTTCTCCTTTCATGTTTCATAAAAATTATTCTCCTAACTTAAGTTATTTACATTTGAGGGGGTTTAATTCTTCCTCAGAACTAAACCGTTCTTGGGTGTTCCTGGAGTCAACGTCTGGGTATACCGTTCATTGCTGTATAACGTAGGTGGCTTGGTGTTTAGTTTTCCAACTACTGTGTGTTTTGTGCATTTTTTAGCCATGAACCCATGTTGGGGTTTTGTGTGGATAAGGACGTTGCTATATTAAACACCTATAATTGTTTAGGTATTTAATTATGATATTAAAATGCTGGTTGGGATCGTTTCATGGATCCAGAACTACCCAGAGGGTGTGTTCCACTGTTTAGTCGTTTGGATAGGAAAACCATGGGTATGCCTTTAAACTAGTAATTGTAGAATTTCCTTGAGATGAATTGCTTGTAACGGCTTATTTATCTGTTGGGCATGGCCCGATTAACTTTTTATCCTGAGGGTGTTGTTGTGATTAGCCTGTGGGCACTATACTATATTAGCCTGAGGGCTTGACTGTATTATCCTGAGGGAAACATTCTATTTCGCCAAAGGGAAACCTTTCGTGCATGAGGGCTTGACTTCTGGGCCTGAGAGAGAAACATCCTACGACTTAGGGCAATTTCCGTTACGCCGGAGGGAAATACCTGTGGGTTGGATTCTGTATAGCCTGAGGGTATGGTTCTATAATAGCCTGAGGGAAACATACTAGTTGTCCTGAGGGCATGGCACTGTTGAGCACAAAATGATACTAAATTAATTTTATTAAATGAATAATTAATGGGAATATAACTGGTAAGTTAGTTAATTTTATATACTGCTTGGTTTATTGATTTTTACTATTGTGCACTGTTGTTGCATGCTTACACGCAGTTGGGCACAGACCTTTGGTGGGTGCCTACTGAGATATATTTCTCACACCCTATTTGGGTCATGCTTTTCATCCCAAATAGATTACGTGGCTGCTGGTGTGGATAAGGGAAAGAGTCCCTATACAGGTACATGATTACTGCTGAGGACTAGGAGGGAATGGGACCGAGCCTTGGCTCGTGATTCTGCTGCCAGCTATTTTACTTTGTTTGGTTGTACTCTACCTTTTGATGTACTATAATGATGTATAACATGTTCTGGTTGTTTTCATTGAACTTGAGACATGTAGCATCATTATTTATACACTATTGGTTGTATCCACTACTGTTTTTTGTTTCTGTTGTGTGTGTTATACTACTTCCTCTGTTCGTTGTATGTTTTATTTTGTATTCCGCTGTGATACACTTTGACAAATGAGGGCATAGTTTCCCCAAAATCAGACATGGGCCCCTGCTGCAAGTCGGAAGCCTCTGGCATTTGGGGAAATGCACTTGAGGTCATGTGTCGAACCGGGTTCGGGGCACTCATTGAGTGGCACCCGGAACCGGGACGTTACATCTATTAGTTGTTTGATCAATAAATTTTCAATTTTCATCAAGATCCATCTTACAAGTAGTGCTCATGGGAGTGTAACTACACCTAGTGATTTTCAATCCAAAACGTTTTAGAAGATCCATTGTATATTTTCATTGATTTAAAATAATACCATTTTCATTTTGAGAAAAAGGAAATCCAAGAAAATATTTGATTTCTCCCATTAAACACATTTCAAATTCAATTGGCATCATTTTAGAGAAATCAACACATAAATAATTTTTTGATGATCCAAAAATTATATCATCTACATAAATTTGAACAACTAAAAAATCATTAAAAAATTTATTTTATAAAATGAGTAGGATCAATTATCCATTTTGTAAATCCTTTAGAAATAAGAAAAGTAATTAAGCTATTTTACCAAGCTCTTAGAGCATTCTTTAAACCAAATGATGCTTTTTATAGTTTAAAAATATGATTTTGAATATGAGGGTTTTTAAATCAAGGGGGTTGTTCAACAAAAACATCATAATCTATATACCCATTTATGAATGCACTCTTAACATACATTTTATATAGTTTGAAATTCAGATGTGCAACATAAGAATGAAGGATCCTGATAGCTTCAAGTATAGATACTGGTGAAAATTTGTCTTCATAATCAATTCCTTTTTCATGAATATAGCCTTGTGCCACAAGTCTAGCCATGTTTTTAACTATATTTTCAGCTTCATCACATTTATTCTTATAGACCCATTGAGTTCCAATGGTCAAAGTTTCCTTAGGTCTGACAACTAATTCCCAAAAATTATTTCTTTTAAATTGATTTAACTCATCCTTCATAGAAATCACCCAAAATTCATCAATGATTGCATCATTGATATTTTTAGGTTCAATAAGTGAAATAAAAGCATGATGTTCAACCTGATTTCTTAGTGAAGCTCTAGTTTCTTTTCCTCTATCTAAAACTCCAACTTTATAATTTAATGTACTGTTTTTAAGGGTCCTAGTATGTCAAGAAAATATAGGGCTAGATATTTCAGGTTCATTTTTAGGTTTGGGTTCAACATAAGAAGATTCTGGAACATTTCCAAAGCTGGTTGTCATACTAGCATGTTCAATGTTCTTATCATTAAGGTCTAGAATGGACATATTTTCTTCATGATTTTCAAGAGGAGGCTTATGATCATGTGGATCAATTTCATAAAATTTTATTTGTATAGATTATTCCACACAATTGTTTATCTTATTGAATACTCTATAGGCTTTACTGGATACTGAGTAACCTGGGAAAATTCCATCATCACTTTTGGAGGAAAATTTTTCAGGCTAATCTTTAGTATTAAGGATAAATACATTTCAACCAAAAACCCTAATGTAATTAACCTTAGTATGTTTATTGTTCCAAAGTTCATATGGGGTCTTTTTAAGAATTGGTCTAATAAAGACTCTATTGATAATATGACAAGTTGTATTAACTACTTCAGTCCAAAAGTAAATTGGTAAATCATATTCATTGAGAATTTTCCTAGAAATCTCTTGAAGAGTCCTATTTCTTTTTTCTACTACACCATTTTGTTGAGGTGTTCTAGGAGCAGATAAGTTGTGACTATAGCTATCATGTGAGCAATAAGATTCAAACTCTTTATTATCAAACTCACGACAATGATCACTTCTAAAGGTCTTGATCCTAAGTCCACTATGGTTTTCTATAGACATCAAATATTTAATAAAGAACTGACTTCACTTTTGTGATCTAGAATGTCTACCCATGTATATCTAGAAAATTCATCTACAAGAACATAGACATAGTGCTTCCAATTTAAACTAGAAACTCTAGAAGGTCCAAATAGGTACATGTGAACAAACTCGAGTGGTTGAAATGTTAAAAATTCATTATTTGATTTAAAAGAAAATTTATGTTTTTTCCCTTTTGACAGGGATTACAAACATTGTAACCTGAGAATTTGAGTTTAGGTAGGTCTCTAACTATGTTCCTCCTAGTCATTTTTCTATGTGAATGTATATTGCAGAGTCCTAATTTTCTATGCCAAAGCCAAGATTCTATATGAATGGAATTTAAGAAGGTAATATTTTTTTTCTAAAGAATTGAAATTCAGAGTATAATCATTTTCATTTATCAGTGCAGTAAATACCAGATAATTTTTTGAATCAAATACATTGCATGCATCATTTTGAAAATTAACATTGAATCCATCATCACAAAATTGAGAAATTCTTAACAGATTATACTTTAGTCCATCAACAAATAAAACATTGGAAATTAAATTTCAACCAATGTTACCAATCTGGCCTAAGCAGATGATCTTTCCTTTTGAGTTATCACCAAAGATGGCATATCCTCCATCTACCATGATTAATATTTTGATGCATGAAGAGTCTCCTATTAAATGTCTTGAACATCCATTGTCCAAATACCATGTCTTCATATAGGAATATTATATATAGGTGTCCTACAAAATAATTTTAGATAGAAAATCATTTTGGTACCCAGATTGTCTTGGGTCCAGACATGATTGAAAGAAGAAAATATGGTACCAGATTTGTTTAATGGGTTTCATATAATCAGTAGTTATAATATATTTTGAATGATAAACTTTTTTTGATCTATAACTATGTGATTATCTATTTGATACATAAGAATTTTAGAACATAAACTAGTAGCATACTATCTAGATTTAGGAATAAATCTATTCTTTAAAATCTGCCTTTGTCTAGGAAGATAGCCTAAACCAGTAGTATATATTGGTGCTACTTGTTTTCCTATCATTTGTGTAATCATGTACTTTCCATTAGTAAATTTTTCTAAATATTTGCAAAGTTTCTCATTAGATAATTTCAGTTCATTATTCTCTTTGCGTAGTTAAACATTATTTTCCTTTTCTAATTTAAGTATAGATTTGACAGTACTAGTTAAATCATTCTTTTTCTTTAAGGCTTTGTACTTGTCTTTCATCTCATTAAAAGTATCTTATAGAATGTTCCAGTATTCAAATAATTATTCACTAGACATGTTTTCAGCATCAAAATCAGAATTATCTCCATAATAATAATAGTTTAATGTATGAGTATATAATGTTACCTCAGATGTGTTTTTCATGAATCAAATATTAGATTTTTTAGATTTTTTATCCTATATGGAATCAGAATCACATGAACTACCTTCGGAAGCACTCCATGTTGCTTTCATAGCTTTCTTATATTTTTTGTCCTTATACTCATATTTATTCTTGAACATTAATTTTGGATATTCATCATTGACATGTCCTTTCCTCTTGTATTCGTAGATGTCTATATCATCACTTTTATTAGTTCTCTTCCAAAACTTCTTCTAATAACATCTATTGTCATACGTTCCCTTGTAATTTGATTTTTTGAAGAAATTTATTTTTCCTATAAAACTTATAAAATCATCTGGAAATCTGTGCCATTCCAGCATCACTGTCAGATGCACTTTCTTCACTACTTGAACTATGACTTGCAACTTGAATTTTCTCTTTGTCCTTTATTTTTTAAGGAGGGGTCATGAATTCTACTTATTCCTTTATTGGTTCATCATCTTCTTCTTTGTATAAATTCAATTGTTCCTCACACATCATTAACTTACCAATTAGTTACTTGATAGGTAGAGAACCAATGTCACAAGATTCTCTGATTGAAACTATTGTGCCTCTCCATATTTCTGGAAACCATCAGAGTATTCTCATGATTTTCTCCTTTGCATGAACAACTTTTTCTAATGAGCTCATTGTATTCACTATGTCATTAATCCTGAGATACATATTAGAAATTGATTCATCATATTTCATTTCATTGTTATCATACTTAATAGTGTATCTATTTAGTCTCATTTCATTAACATTGGTTGTTCCCTCATGGGAAATAGCTAAAGTATCCCAAATTTCAAAAGTAGTTTTACAAGGAGATATTCGGTTAACATCATCATCTACTAAAGTACAATAAAGGGAATTCATTACATTACAATTATTATTTTATGAATTTTAGTTGGTTCATCCCATGTAGTTCTAACAGTTTATAGAATCTTATACTGAGTCTATATAGCGATCCAAATTTCAAATCCCATACTTTCTAAATAAATTTTCATTTTGATTTTCCATTTGGCATAATTTACACCCTTAAAGAAGGGTGTCCTGTTGGTAGCTACACCTTCTAATGTATTATCCATAATAAGATTTTAGCAAATATATTTAAAGAAATAAAATTTATATATAAAAAAAATTTAGATCTTTAAGATACAACTAAAATCAAAGTTTAAAACTTTTCAAAAATAGAGAGTTTTGGAACAACTATTTAACTAAATTATCCTCTGATACCAAATTTTGGTTAGAGTGGATACACAAGAGGGGGTGAATTGGGTTCTAATTAAAAATATCTATTTAATAGATTTATATTGATGTCTCTCAATTTGATTAACAAGCTAAACTGTAGTGAATTTTCAATACAGTAAAGGTCCAGTTAGGTTCTCAAGAGATTGATTAGTTCTTAGTTAATCTAATATGAATATTATAATATATTTTTAAATTAACCTATTGTTTCACATCAAATTCAATAACTTTCTAGATTAACTATCATATTAAAATTGAAATAGATTTATATTAAAAGTACTTAGAAGAGGAATATTCAAAATAGTTTTAACAAAAATATGCACGCACAATAGTTTAAACCAAGAGGTTCAGTCTCAAGCTGAGACTTATTCCTCTCAAATAGTTTATGTAAAACATTTATCTACACCATTGATCGGGGTTTATAATAGTAATCAGTCTGTCCAGGTCCTCAGACCTTTACAATAGTTCTACATGGGAAAGAAATAATATCAACAGCTCATATGTTGTCCAGGTCCTCAGAACGCTACCACAATCCATAGTGGGATACAAGAGTGTAAGGGAAAGATTGTTTGAGGATTTATAAATCCTAAAGTTTATCATAGGTGTCAGTGTGTGTTCAAACATAGAGAACCACACACTGCACGTAGTGTAATGAATAGGATGATCACAGTCGAGCAAGAATATATAGATGAGTTTAGAATACTCTTTTGTGGTTTCAATGTTTTTCTGGACTCTATTGGATTGAAGAAGATAAAGCTTGGAGTCCTTTTCTGGAAGTCTTGTGGAAAACAAATTTTTGTGATTCTTCTTGTGTTCATCGTGAGTTTCAGTCAAGTGAAGATGTTATTTAGGCTTCAAATATGCTTCATAAGTGCTCAGACATATCGAGTTACATGCAGTGTTCCTTTCTTCTAATACATCCTTTATGTATATTCTTCGTTCTCATTCTCACCTCATTAATTTTTGTTTCTATTTCGCGCTTATCGATTCTTGGTTACACTTGGATTTTAACATTGAAATAACCTATTAGAGCTGACAGGTTCCATATGTTCTATACCTTCTACCTCATACTGTGTGATGATATGTCTATAAATAAACAATAATTTGGTCAATGCATTAAAGTCATCAAATATGACCGTTAGAAATAAAATTGAAAATGAAAAATTTTTTTAGGAAACGGTGTCCCAGTAAGTCATGGAAACGATGTCTAATTCACACGGTGTCTTAGTTGATCATTGTGTCTGAATGTCACAATGTCTTGTTCATGGTGTCATAGGGTCACGGTGTTTGAGGGTCTTGGTGTATTGTTCACTGTGTCTGAAATCATGGTGTTTGGAATCACGGTGTCTAGCTTCACAATGTCTGGCTTCACAGTGTCAGAAATATATAGCCAGTGGCAGACTCACGGTGTCATAGAATTTCTCGAATAACTATGTGCAGACATAAATAATAATTATAATAGAAATGATTAGACTTAATCATTTGTTAAATAAGGTATTATGAGAGTAGTTTAGAGATATTATAATGTAAGTAAACTGAATATAGAGAAATTAAGATCATGCATGGATCTACATAATATATAAGAAAAATTTTGATATAAAAACACATGATCTAGATTTAATATGATGTAGAATCATTAATATATGATTAGATAAGATTTTTGATCATTAAAACATGATTAAAACATGAAGAGCCCAACAGTTCGAGGTGAAGTGGAAATTAATCAATGAACAAAAAAATGATTAAATTTTTATAATTATATCGAAAGATAACAAGTGAGTATATTTAAAAATAACCATATACATTTAATGTATTATTAACCATTATTAAAAGGATCTAGATAAAAATTACCCATGTTTTTGGTGGACTACCTTCTAACAAAGCCATATGACTTTTTTCACATACATGTTGACTAGAAGGTAATATGGATAAATTTATAGATATGTCTCATATATATGAAGTTATAAAAATTCATTAAATATAATATATCTTCATATTCAAAAACCAATCCTATATTTTTTAAATGATATTGTTTCTTGTGTGTACGTATGACCTACTATCTCCACAAATTGATATAATCCATTCTCCATTTAAAAATTAAAATAATTATTCTAAAACTCTACCGAATGAAAATAATTATATTTATAACATTTATATAATTATTGATGTTATGTAGATATATAATAACTATATGAACTAGATCACTCATTACAAAACACCCTATAGAATATAAGGTAATAAACACACAAAATAATGAATTTAATGAAACATTATTAATAAATAGTTGCTAAAATTTATATAAGGGTCATATATGGCAGTATAAATATGTACCCAGTTATTATATAAATGAACAAAATTATTTAAATAATAAAATATTATTTTAAAGAATGTTTAAACAAAACAATGTGTGATGTATGGGGAATCCTCTCAATTTTCTTTCATTGAGGCATATTGTTATGTTATGAACCTTTTTTCATTAATATAGAAAAATAATACACCATATTAATGTAATATCATTGATATATAACCAATAAATTTATTTTATTATTTAATTTTACTTATTTATTGTAAGGGAATTTTACATGATAATTACCTATGGAAAAGAAAATAATAACTCAATTTATTTTAATTAGGTTATATTACTTATTCATATTTTTTTGACATTATAAGATTATGACTTTAAAAAATTATAGTTTTATTATAATGTTTTATGAAATTCTTTTGGAGTTTTTACATGTTATCAATGTAATTAGTCAATTACTTAATTATAAAATAAATAATATTATATTTGTAAAGGTTTTTTTAGAATCTCATTTTAGTTGGGATTTTTATAAAATGAATTTTTTAATGATATTATTTGATCATTATATAATGAACTATATTTAATTTATTCTCCTCTAGTTGTTTTTTAATTTTTCAATTAATTGTACATAATTCATCTATTTGGTAATCAAAATGATTTAGAATGTATCTTTATGAATGATATGATTTTATTTCCCATTATGGTCAAAAAAAATTTCATCAACATAAATTTATTATAAAAATCTTAAAAATTTGTTTTATAATTTTAGAAATGATTTATTAAACGCATTATTACATATGGAAATTTTTATTACCAAATCTATTAAAAGGAATATTAATTACTTTTCCAAAATAATTCATGTTTTTATTTTATAGAACATTTGAATGGAGTAGTTATTTTAAAATGTATAGCATAAATGGAAGTTTATGTTATCATAGAAACATAATTCTTTAGAGGTTATTTTTATCATTTTCAATAGATTTTTTCAAATTTTAAAATTGGAAAACTATTTTTGGACATTTTTTTGATTTTTATTTTAAGTGTAATGAATATTTTATAAATTATTTTTTAGATTTATATTTTATTTATATTCATTAATGACATCAAATAATTATTATACTTATGATACACATGGAATTTTCTTTATACAACCCGTTTTATTTCTATAGATTGATTAAGATCAGTTTTATAGGAAAATGTATTGATATTCTATTTCTTGATTAATTTTTGGGATCATTAACATTCTATTGAAATATTCACACTATATTCAACATTAGATATTTAATTTACACTAATATTAAAATTATATATATATATTAAAGAACTTATTTCATTTTTATTCTTGTTATTAAACTTTTATAGCAATATGATTGTGGCATGAAACTATTATTCATCGTAACTGATATTCGAGAGTGATTTTTTCAATAGATATTGTTCTAGAATTAATTAAATTATTTTATATAAAAATAATTAATTGGATATAAAGATATTAGTTGGTCTGGATTAAAAATATATCGTCCTTGCATTGATATTCTCAAGAGATGTTGTAGTGGGAGAGACATTGTTAAATGGGATTCTTGTGCATACCTACCGAATAAATTTTTTATATTATATTATAAATAGTTTTGATAGTAGAGATATCATGATTCTTGAGAAAATGATTTCCAATTATTATTAGATTAATTCATTAATAATTAGGTTAATATTATCCATGATATTTTTTTAATGACATTATCACAAAATGCATGTAATTCTCAATTTATTAAAAAAATGCATTGGGTTTCGTATTGTTTACATTTTGTATATTTATTATTCAAAATTCCAATATTATATTAATGTTAACAATTAAATGGAAAATGTGATCATATATTTATAATATCATATTGGTTATTATTTATCTTATATCATATTCATTTTATAGATTAAATAAAACGTTTGATCTGATATTTACTAGGCCATAGGGATTATGATGTATCTATTCATGAAAGACAAATTACCATATTGAAGTTTTTATATATTTACTTTTATATGTTGAGTACACTTTTTTATAAATGATATCATCTGTTATTCGTAAGTATTATAGAGTTTTTGAGGTAATTAATATTTTTTCAATTCTATGTTTTCCTAGAAGTGTACTATTAATAATTTGAATACATATGATAAATGAAATAAATGATATTCTAAAAAAATATGGTTTATATTCTATTAAACTTAAATATGAAAATTATATATGTATCTAGTTCTTTGATAATATAAAAATACTAATCTCTTTGGTATGTGATCACTTTTATCTATTAGCAATGTATATAATTAAATATGGGATCCATGTTACTGGCCTTACTTTTTTTAACCAAGTACATAATAGAATTTTTTTGAAAAAAAATTAAAATCTGTAATTTATAAAATAAATATTTGGAAATATAACAATTTAAAACAAAATTTGGATATCAATATATGAAAATACTATAGTTCAGGTATGGTAAATATTATATGATTATTCCATGACTTATGTCCATTTATGGATAACACATGTGAGTGTTAGTCTATAATTGATGTTCTTAGTAGTAAAAAACATGAAAACGTTACATCAGTCAAGACGTTAATGTTACATGGTACACTATAATGGGAAATATAGTGCACCTAGTTTAAAATTCATCGAAGATATTCCTTTGAAAATTCCCTTTTACTGTACAAAAAATTATGAAATATTTTAATAAAATATGACAACGAATGAAATTTGATAACACATGGTGTCATATATTAGAAAGTTGGTTTCATGATATATAAATCCTACAAATACATTTATGGTTTTCATAGATTAGTTTTCCTTCTCGTAATATTTTTTATTAAATGCATGGAATCAAAATTTATCATATTAACCTTGACTATGGGTGAAAATTTGATGACAATGAGAAATCAAATGGGATGATTAATAGAGTGAATGATATCAGGATTATTCCTAAATAGTTTTCATAATATATGATTGAAACTATTCACCTTAAGCAACTCTTGAACTCACCAATCATTATTAGGGTGATTTTTTCTAAGAGATCAATTGGTGGGGACCATAGTGGAAAAATTATCAATTTTATTCTTGTACGATATATAGAAAGTGTCACAAAATTGTTCTTGAAAATTTTATGGTAAAATTATTTATATGTATAAAATATTGTAATAAATAAATGAAATAATGGGGAAATGTTAATATATAATATTGGGATAAAATTTTCATCATACTATTATTTATATATTTCGTTTTCTTAAATGTGGGAAATTGGGTATTATTCTTTCAATTTCATCTTCTAATGTTCCACCATTATTCCATGGATGTAATAATTTTTATGTAAAAGGGTTGAATTATTTAATTATGAGGTTTAGGAAATATGATTTATATTTTTTTTCAATCGAGTTTTTTTATAATAATTGTGAAATATTTACGGATTTTTTGATTTTTGGAAGTAAATAGGTCTTCCTAATGATTAATATAATTTTTGTGGATATATTCAATGATTTTTTAATGTATGGTTGATAATATTATTGATTTATTATTAATTTTTTTTAAATATGGGTTGTGGGAATATAACATGATATATGATACTTTTTGGAAAACATTTATGGGTACCCGACCCAATGGTTAATTATATGAATAATATTTTTAAGAATTAATTCAATTAAATTTTAATGGACATAAGAATAACGATATGTGAAATATTTATGTATAATCATACCATTAGTTATATAGTATTTAAGGGTCATAAAAATTATGAAATTATATATAAAATGTATTAATATGGTTTGAGATATACTAAAACCCACATAATAGGTGAAAACACATAGTATTAGGTAATTTCTAGGGCTTGAACCAACAATTGATAGATGATATTATTTATGTGCCTAGCATAGGCCTTAATTATTTCCTTGTTAATATGTCATTATTTTTTGTTATATTATTTATGTAAAATATATTATTGATGAATAAGTGATGTTACTAAATGGAATTAGAGATTAATGAACTATATTGGATAACTATTACAAGCCATATTTTTTACAAAATATTATCAAATTGGAATAAATAATCATAACATTTTTATGTATAATATTATTAATTATAATATAATTTTAGTATTTCAATAATAAAATCAATTTTATATTCATTTTATTGATTAATAGATAATCATAAAATTGATAGAAACAAAACCAAATGATTAAATTCTTCGTATTATATAGAAAGGTATGATGTATATATATACCCATTCATCAATAGATATGAAAATAATTCCTCAACATTAGAAAAATACACATTGAAAAAATTGTTATGATATTAAATGAATATATTTTAAATTGGAGAATACTTTAAAAATAACAAATTTATGGTTTTGGTATTTGACATTTTCTGATCATTCACATAGAAGTGATCAACAATCATTATCACCCTCCGTAATTGTTTGGGTGTTACACATTTATTCCATATCCATATCACCAATTCCAACATATTTTCTCTTTTTTAGAATCATATTAATTTAAAATTCTATAAAAACATTCATAATTATCTTTACCATTTTTTATGATGATTCTTTTAAACACTTTTTATGTTGTGGTAAATTTTATATAAATAAATTAAAATAGTAAAACCCATGATTACTCAGATAATGTTTGATTCAAGAGGATTATATTTATTGAAGGAGGGTAGAATAGAACATCACAACATTTGGAAATTATAATGAATTATTGGATATAAAATATGAAATGAAACACTGATACTATATGAGAATTTAACACCCTGTGACTATAATATATATTTTTTTAAATAACATTTTATGATTTAATAGTTTGTAGATCACCCAACACCAAGCCTAATTGATCCATTATATAATATAATATTATAAAATAGCTTATAAATTAAATGGGTTTTATTTTAATAATTATATTATGAAAATTACCATTATCTATTCATTAAAATAAAATAAGAATCTTTTAAATAAAAATGTATTTTTTCTGAAGGAAATTATTTTTTAAAAAATAATATTTAGTCGTGATTTGGAGGCATTATTTAAATTTAATTGTTTCTATATCGTGAATATTTATTTAATAAAATTTAATTTTTTTTATATTATCACATCAATATTTTCATAGGGTGAATTTTTGTTATTTTTCTTAAATGATTCAATTTTTTATATACAATGAAAAAATTGATTCTTCAAATACTCATTTTTTGTTTAAATAATGTAAACTACTAAATTATCTTTGAAATTAGCTTTAATGAAAAATGAGTTCAATAATATTAATATTTTACAAATTTTGTTCATTTTAATCCATTTTAAATGAAGATTTTCTATTAAAACCTTTTATACAAATAATAATTTTTTCTTTGGATACCAAACCTTTCCTCACATATATGGGTATAATTTTAAATTTTATTCTTCCACTTGGGTGAATTGATTTTTGAATAATTGATTATATGTTTAGCACAATAATAGTATATTCAATTTAAAAATTTATCATCATTTAGCACCTCTGTTTATAGTAATAGTTTATCATATTAATTATTTCGATTAACCTAAAAACAAATTTACAGTTTTGGTAAACTACATCGATAGGGGTTAAAATGAACTAATTTTTTTTGATACCCTAATTGGATGGGAATATTTATACCTTATTACCTAAAAGTTACCATAACGTCATTTTCGAGTTTGTTACATCATAAAACATGGGATCAATTATCTCAAAAATTATATATGTGTCCTCTCATATGCGTATAAAAGCCTTCATATCTCCACTCTTATCCACACTTGTAAATCCATATGAATTGGAAAATATATACCAAAATAAAATCAATAATAACCTCTTAAATCATATATATATATATATTATTGATCACAAATACTACATAGGATGACAATTTTTTAAACAAAAATGGTGTTTTTTGAAGAAGATGTGACATTCTAAAATGACTATTTTCAGTTTTTTTATTGAAAAACACATAAAAAATTATAAAAACATGAATATATAAAATTAATTTTTTCATAAATATATTTTAATATTATATTTTATGGGGATAACCTATCTCAATATCCTCTTCCAACAAATTGGAAACCAAACTATTGACTGTGTGCACAGTAGAATACTACCACAAGAACTGGTGTTATTTTATTTCCATAACAACCATTACAGTTTGGATATAATGGTTGATTAAAAATAATAATATTAAATTTAAGATATTATTGAAATAAATATATTTTAATATAATATTTACCTTTTTATAACCCATTTCATTAAATATGACAACGTTGCATGTGTGGATGATAGAATACCACATTACAATGCGATGTGAAATGTTTTTAACTTACTATTTGCATGTATGGTAATAATGATAATTTTTTATAAATATGAGATATATTAATGAAATTATATTGATTCTAGAAAATTTTTATATCACATACATCATTATACATACACTGATAAAGGAAATGATAGTGTCACTCGTGCATATGTACAACCTACCATATCCATGATATAAAATGATCCATTTGATGTGTTCAAATTTATATAATCATTATAAAATTTTACCTAATGAAAAACCCATATTTATCATAGTATTATATTTTTTAGATGATTTAAATATATAATATGACCATGAACAAAAACATATATGACAATAATTCAAGAGAATGCATGTCATTCATCACCTAAAATAATGAAAATAATGAAAAAAATTTCTAAAATTAGTGGTTAATTGTTATAATTGTATCTTATAGGGTATTATAATAAGTTATGTGGTTCTAATTTAAAATAAAAACAATTTCAAAACCATTATAAGTGAGATTAATTCATGTCCAACCAATATGATGCATGAGGTAATATAGGTTATTTAAATTTCCCCTCATTGAGGATTATTCTAATTTTATATAAATGATTTTCTTTATATGTAACATATAATATCATCTTTATATCAGATATAAAAAAAAAATAAATAGATACGTTATTTTATTTTTTAATTTTATGTTCACAATCTAAATAAAACTGAATTAAAACTTACCAAGTTATAAATAATTTTCTAACTCATCTTCTTTTTATAAGGTTATATTAATTCTTCATTAACATTGGATTTATAAGAATATGTGTATAATGAATTTTTCATATATTATTATTTATATCCTCATTTATATGTGGATATATTTTTTTAATACCTATTTGGTTCATATGTTATTTCTCTCTTCAACATTACGATGATTATAAGGGATTATTTAAAAATATGATATTAATCGGGATTTTTTATAATTAAATTTTTATTGAAATTTTTTTTTATTTCCCAATAAATACCATAATTAAAATTTACTTTTGATAGAAATGTTATTTTAATGTAAGTTTACCATATAACTTTAATTTAAAATTAATATTAATGATAAAATCATTTCTAAAATATAATTTTTTATATCCCTTTAATCAAAAATATTTTCAAATTAAATTATATATTTCATAAAAACTTTTTTAATAATATTTATAATAATTTAAAAATGATTTTTTAAATACATGTTTACATATGTTGACTCTTTTTTAAAATATAAATTAATAATCATGTCATTTTTAAAATAATAATGTTTTTGATGTTTCTGAAAACGTAAAAGAAATAATTATTGTAACATCTATGACATAAATGGAATTATCCATTCTATGGAACACTATATGATTTAAATATATTACGAATTTTTTCAAATTTTATATTAAATTAAATTTATTATGAAACTTCTTTCTAAACTGTTTTTACAAAGATGATTTTCAATGAGAAAATGATATATTCTATAAGAACATTTTATGAAATTTATATTGTATTTATATTAATAAATTTCATAGAAAATAATTATATTTATTATACACTAGTAAAGTATTGTATTCTAAATATTATAATTAATTATATTAATTGTTTGTGATCATTTTTTCCATGAAATGTATGAAAATGTTATTTTGTTATTATTATTTGTATTCATTACCAATACCTTGAAATTGTCACTTTTGTATAATAGTTGGACATTTAATTTAATATTAGTGTAAATAATAATTATCATGGATGTATTTATTAAATAAAAATTATCATTTCTATATATCATATTTTATATTTAATGATAAATGAATGTCTTTTGAAGTTTTGTTTAATCCATATTCTTTAATTGATATGGATATTTTTAGATAAGGCATATTATGCATTAATTAAATATGTTTTTATATAATAGGGGAATTATTTATACATTTATAAATTTATTGGTCCATTTTATAAATATACCAATGGGTAATTGGTAGTTTTTTTTGCAATAATAAGTTGACTAGACTTTGTTCAATGGTTTTTGGGTTATATCATCCAATCTATTTTAATATCCTTTGGATGGTCATGATATTAGATGTGTCATGAATAATAATATTATAAAATAGAAAAATTATGAATTCAATTCATTAATTATTCAGTTATTATTATCCATGAGTCTGTGAAAATGATATTACATATGGATGCATTTCTTTCAGAATTTATTAATTAAATGAATACTGTTTTATGTTATTTTAATTAACATCATGTTTATTTCTTATCATATCATGATAATGATGTTATTTATTAAATAGATCATGTCTTATGATATTTACCATTATATATAAATATAGTATTCTTTATCTTATCATGATACTCATGTTTTTGATTAAATAGAACATGTATTCAGATATTTACCTTGTAATATTGATTTTTCCTTATTTAATCATGATTGTAAACAAATTTAAATGAAATAATTGTTTACTAATTTACGATTCCCTGTTAATTATTCTTATTGATTCATGATGTCTTCAACTATACATAACACTTATTGCGTGTTTGAAAACATGCATTTTTTGGCTTCCAAAGTGTCCAGAAAGTGTACTATGAATAATAATAAAGTAAATACTGAAGGGAATAATGACAGTCTCCAAATTATTATATTTAATTTTTTTATTCAAGAATTATATAAATAATATGTATTTATTTGGTGCTTGAAGACTACTAAAATATTATGTGATTTTGTATACGATAACTTGTATCTGGTTCCAACGTAATAATGTAAAAAATGTCTCTTGGTTTTACGGATCATATTATTTACATAACATATCCCTTAATATATTGAAAAAGTTGTAAAATAGATTAGTACCAATACTAGGATTTTAATAATTCAAGAGAATGTCAAATATATAATAATACTACTAAGGAATAATACTTCAATCATGAACTCTAATGTTGTGTTATTTTGAACCACATTCATTTTCAGTTCATAGAAAATTACTATGGGTTATGATGTGAAGGATTACTCTCTAAATATTATTACTATATATATTATGATATAAATTTTATGAATTACTATTTTATAAAATCGTAGATCATCGATTCAATTTTTTTTTCATTTGATGTTATGGAGCATGGGTGAGAAGTGGATAATGGTTTTGGAACAGATTGGAATTACACTATAAATAAATAATATTAAAGGTGATACATTTTATTATTGTTTAATATGAAATAATAAGATATTATCTTTTATGAATAATATTGAAATGCATTGGAAGGTTATTAGTAATTATTTCACACTGTTGTTTCATATACTACTCATGTGAATTAATCATTATGGTCACTATATTATGTTAGATTTATTGATGAGTCAACATTGAAGGTATTGTACTAATTTTTGAAATATAATTTGTCTTATTTCCCATTTCTATAATGCGGAGTAATATTCATGTGAATGAGTAATGAAATGAACTAAAATTCTTGAGGTTTGAAAATTCAGAATAGTATGATGGGAAAAGGTTTATGGAATTCAATTATAATAATGTAATTTTTGGGGGGTGAAGTCATCTTCATACAGAACAATAGAATCCTATATATATGAAAACAAATAGTTTATTTAATGATCTTTCCTGGATTATGATCATACACTCAGGGTTAATAATAAACTTTTGTTAAGAGAATATGAATATGGAAACATTTCTCATAAATTTGAACAAAATTTTACAAATAGATAATTATTACATGATTCCCAAGATTCATATCAGGAAGAAGCATAATTATAGATTACTAAAGTAGTGATGTAGCATGTACTATTTGGTACTATATCTTCATTAAAATTTATTAATCGGAACACTAGTTTGGGCATGGAAACCTTAAGTCATTTGGTCCTCCTCAAGGACTTTAGGACACCTCATGTGAGGATGCTACTTGACTGCTTATATAAGGAAGAAGCCCCATAAGAGGATTCATTGCAAGGAACATTCACCAAAGAAGATATAATAAAATATGAACCATGATAGGGAAAAACATTTTCCATCTGTACCAGGGTTGTGCATCTCTTTACATGATAACTATCCAAACAACCATTCAGAGGTGGAGAGTTGAACATGATGCATATGCTGGGTAGGGGAAGTTATAAGTAGTCATAGTATATAATGAATGAATTACTATAAATCCATCTACTCCTGTATTTTCAATGGTTCCCCTTCAACCCTTAAAAGGGGGATTCTAAAAAATGAATGAAAAATGTAGTCCTTCAGGCCATTTATGCATAATGAAAAAAGAAGATATCAGATGAATAAATCACACAATACAAAAAAAATTATAATTAATTAGTTTACATTAATATGTAAATATATATTTGGATAAACTGAAAAATAATGATGTTATTTTCAAATCATATTTCTTAATTCAACTTGGATTAGTGAATTTTTGTAATCTATTTTAGTATGATTAGAACAAGATGATCATTAGATGTGAGAATGTGATATTCAATAAATGTTTTATCCAAATAGAATATAATGAATTTCACACATACATTAGGAATAAACAATCATGATTTCATGATCATGTAGAGCACAATGGTATACTAGACTTGTGCTAACAAAATTAGTGGATCATACTCCTCAACTATATTTAATGGTATCTATAAGGATAATAATAATTGTGAAATGTTATTACTTGTCCCTATATTCAATGTTGTTATAAGATATTGGTTATCTTGATATATTTGAAAATATAAATCAACTAAATGTTTTGATAAAGAATGATATTTCTATGATGCAGGATATTTCATCATTTAATGATAACAATAACTTGAGAGATATATTCCTTTCCAAAAAATTGAATCCATTTTAATGAAAATTGGTATACCATGTTAAATAAAACATCATAGTTAATAGTATTTAAAATTATGTCATGTCATGAAAGGTTTTAAGTATAAGTATTGTTACAACTATAATTTCTTGTTAAAATAATACTATCAAGGATATATTTCATAACACAGAACATCAATCATTTAAATAAATGCCAGATAATATTATGGTATTTTAATTGAATGTTATAGCTATTACAAATCTGTTGTAGTATATATTATGAATATGAACTACTAAAATATGAAAAATCATTTTGTAGTCATTTAGAAATTTAACTAATTCGTTTTATATTAGATAAAATATAAAATATCTTCATGTTTTAATTTTTTGAAGAAATATATTTTTTTCATCACAAAATGTTTCATTAAATTAACAAATTGAAATAATCGACATTTTTTATAATTTATAGGAATATTTAAGTGTAATATTATTTTATATTAGATTTTTTTATTAATTTAATTTTTAATTAATAAGACTATATAATAATTAAATAAAAACATAGAAGTTGTTTATAATTTTCATAAATTTATGAAATATTAAACTCGTAAAAAAATGTATTTTTATAAATTAAGTGGAAATATGTTTTCTTATGAAAATACCTGATTTAATGTTAAATTTTTTAATTAAACTCATATATTATTAAAATAACATATAAAAAATTACTTTATAAATTATATCCTTATAATAAAAAAAATATTTAATATCAAGATAACTTTAATAGAATATTTGTATTTATCATAATGTTATTGTTGTATCATATAACTATAATTTAGATAAAATTTTATTTTTTGAATAGTGGAAACTATGTGCTTAAATGAAATGAATAATTCTATTGAAAAATTAAAAAAAATATGACTTATTTTGTGAATGAGTTACTGATAATTCAAAAAAACCATTATTTTGAATTGAATAATTGGTATTAAGTGTAAAAATATTATAAAAATAAATTTAAAAGTCAAAATAAAATTAAATTTACTAATAAATGATAATAATGAAAATAACTAATTTTTACATGTCAAATGTTATTTAGAAGATTAATATTTTAAACAATATTTATGAAATTATATATTTTTCATTATAATAATGTATTTAAGTTGTTCCTCGTATAATTGTTTTTATCCATATAACTATATGATGCCTAAGTCACCTCAACCGAAGTGGGATCACACAAGAGAATTATAGACCATGATGGGATAACACCCTTTCCATAGTTTAGAGGATATAATAGTGTTCCTATGTGGGGATAACATGTCTAGTAGGACAAAGTGCATGGGTTTGGTCGAGGACAAATTTGGCAAGTGTATGAGGACCATTTTTATTCTTGTGTTAAAATTACATTGTTTTTCTTATAAGAGAGACGAAATATGATTATTTTCTCAATCTGGTATTTCTAAAAAAATTCTCTTATATCGTGACCATTGGATAACATCACTACCCCCGTATGATCACCTAACTCATCTCATACATTGTGTCTCATACCTTATTCATTATTCTTAATGCATCTAATTCTCTCCCAATAATTTTTGTCTAATTTTATATAAAGATATAATGAATCCAAAATTGATACCCTAAACATATTCTCAAATATCATTTCGATTCAAGGATTCAATAACACAAAATTAAACTTAGAGTTTTCTATTATATTCTCTATATAAATATATCAAATGGTGTTTACCTAAATTAATTTTTAAAAAATTACATATATATTTATAATTATGCCAAAAAGACCTTTCCTCGAGTTTTTTTTCAATTAATAGATTCTGACTCCACAATCATTAATTCCTAAAGGACGTATTTGGTCCATTAAGGATTTATTTTCACTCCCTTTTTTACACCCCCCATCTACATGAACCTTAATGTATACATATATATAACATTTAGCCAATAGGGGAGAATTCTCATCTTCATTATTATAAGAATCAATACAAACTGCCACCTTATATCACTCCCTTTCCACTGGTTTGAGTAATATCAGGCATGGTAGAACGTCACTTCCTTCCATCTAGGAAAAAACCACATAAACTAGTTAGATTGAAACCATGTTCAGTTGTATTATTCCTGTAAGGGTACATATTTATTTAATTATAAATTAAATATAAATTAATTTTCAATAAAATTCATCCATTATTCAACTATATAAGTTCATATATATTATTTCAAATCTCATGTTTTTCAAGACTATATTATATGAATGTATTGTATTCACATCCGTCAAAATAATATTTCATTAAGATTCATATCTATGTAAGTGGGTCATTTTATTTTGAAAAATATATTTTGTTCATAGATTTATAAAATATATGGTTTAATTCAAAAAATATATCCACTCATGTCAATGATATCTGAATACATGTATACATTGTTTCCAATTTCATGTTCTTCAAGAATATATATATATATATTAATATTTACTATTATAAATTTTTATTTCTGATTAATAAAATATTTTTTAAATATATATATGTTACATATATAATTTTTATAGTAAATTATTATAATAATTTTAAATTTGAATTTATTTTTATTATATTAAAAGGGAAAAATATATTATTTTCAATATATTAAGAGTATTATATTTTTTCTGTTTGTATGTGTGAAAACATTAAAATATATAAATGTATACAAAAATTAGTAATCATTGCATGATTTTAAATAAGTAATATTTCTTATACATGAATATTCACCTAAAATATTGATTATAATATTTCTCAATTTTATATTTTTCAAACTATTCAAGGACAAAATGTTTTATTTAAAAATGTTAATTATTATAATTTTTTGTGTCCTGTATAATTTTTTTCTTATTATTATCTCAATAAAAATCTTATATATCTATTTTATTGAATAAAAATTTAAATTTTTTATAATTTCATCTAAAGGTGAACACATTTATAACAATATTTTTTAAATAGAAGCATAAAAATTTTGAATTATGGAAATGATAATTTAATATATATTTTTATAGATGAGTTTTTAATGATAAAAGATATCACATTATATCATGTTTTAATTAAATCTATTCTCATGTGTTTGTGAACTATTGTTGAAATAAATTTTTATTAATTATTTTTTTATTAAATGTATTGGAAAAGACAAATTATTATGATTATTGGTTTTAAAAAATTTGTATGTGTTTTGAAATTAATGATCATATATATATATTATTCTGTATTATTATTTAATGTGTTGTTATGTTTTTAAGGTAAAAGCTTTAGTGAATATATATATATATACATATATATATATTGAAGATATATAATATTTTTCTTTGAAATTTGTAACAGGGATTTGTAAAACTCAAAGAAAAGTGGAGAGCGAACCAATCACTAAGAAATGTCGGTAGGCACAGACAACCTTCAATGTTTCTAGTGGAAAAATGTTTTTGTTTTCAGAACATTTTATTCACTGAAACCTGATTTCATACCTCCTTTCCCGGAGGTTTTGTTGAGACCTAGGTTGCCAGAGCACTTTGATGGCCTTCCTATTCAGGATATCTCTACATCAGAATTCACAAAAACCTCCACGCTATTGAATCTCACGTTGGTCACTCGGTTCAAGCGGAGGAGACCTTCGGTGGATTCTTTCGATAGGTTTGTCTTTGGTGAATGGGATCTCCATGAGCGGGTGGTAGTTGGATTTCTTGATAGTTAGCACATCATAATTAGGTTTGAATCAGAGTCAGATCTTATCAAAGCTTGGTCGACTGCGCCACATAGCGTCAACGAGTTTTGATTTCTCTATTATGTTGGTCCTTTGATTTTCATATGAACCGTGACTCGCTAGATTCTACGGTTTGGGTAAACGTTCCCAACCTCCCTTTCTTGTTCCAGAATCCCCCTGTTATTATACTTCTAAGTAATCTCATTGGGAGGTTCTTGTGTTCGGATAGTCGTACTTTGGCGGTTTGCCACCCAGTAAACCCACGGGTTCGTGTGGAAATGGATGTGTCACATACGCCTTTTGACTATGTTTGGATCAAGATTAGGGAGGAGTATAGGTGTAAGTAGTAGGTTGTTTATGAGAGTTAGACAAATTTATGCTTTTTATTCTACATATTGGGACACACTTCAAAGGTTTGTTGGAAGGGGAATTCATATCACCATAAGGGGGTTAGTCATAGAGGACCCTAGCTAGCGGCAAGGAAGGAGAATAACTATGTTGGGAAAGCTCCCGAGGAACTCGGTCTGGGGAAGATGGTGTATGGTGTTGATGGTCATGGCAGGGATCAATCATCACTGGCTAAGGAGGTATTTGCTGATGCTAGATCGCTGAAGAAGGATGTGGAGCATCAGGCTAGCCCTAAGGGGGCTGTAGCTTTTAGCGGGTTGAGGAAGGTCTCGGAAGAGTCAAGTGATCTCAGTGTGATGATGGGGGTCAATTTGGTCCAGTGGATGGAGGATGGGTGGAGACACAATGTGTCTAGATGTAAGTCCTATAGGGATGGGAATGCTGGTGGCTCAGATGATGAGGTCAGGTCCTTGTTGCAGTCGAGTAAAAGGGTTGGAAACTTTCTGGAGGAGAGGTTGAATTGTGTTATTGTGGAACCAGTTGCTGCTGATGGGGTGTATGTGTAGGATCAAAATAAAATGCTTTTTGCGGTCCTTATTCGGCTGAGGAGTGATATTCATGTGGTCATTGAAGTGAAGCAGGATGATAACCATGTTTCTTGTGTCGGGGGTGAGCTGGCTAGAGACAACAAGGTTGTGGGGATACAGTCTTCCCCTACAATGCTTGATGATCTGATTATGGGGTTCTTGGAAGCATGTATTAATGGGAGATGTGGTCGGGATGATGATGATGGAGGGGTTCTATCTAATGTTCAGTTGGGTAACTATTTTCAGATTCTGGAACCTGAGGATGTGGATGTATTTTCTTCAGTGAACCATGGTGGTAATGTGTAGGTTGGGTCTCAGGAGGATGATGTTGGAAATGAACAAATGAAGATGGAACCTTGTGAAATTCATGAAATGATGGATCAAACTCAATGCTTAGTAATGATCTATGCTAATACTTAGTCAGTTTATTATCAAGAGGAGGTTATCCCTTGAAAATGGGGGGATATTTCCGTGAGTGATAGAGAAAATGGTGGCATGCTTATGCCCTATTATAGTACTATTTTCCAGGGAGGGAAGGTGAAAATGTCTGAGAATTAGGAGGAGATGACCACCTCAATGCGACAAAGGCCACGTAAAGATTACTCCTTTTTTCCAAATCTGATATCTACACGGTCATCTGTCAGAAAGGAAGGTGGGGTAGGAATGAATAAGAGTATGATATCTTCTAATTAGTTGATTTCTCTGGAGCAATTAAATCATAAGAGGAAGTATGCCAATGTCCCGAAGCATTATGAAAGCATGGAATGGGAGTCAGGAACTGTGGATGATGCATTATACCATGGAGGTGGTGATTGGTACGGTTTTAATGCTTTCTAGTTGTTGTTTTTTGAGCTTTTTTTTGTACGAATTTTTTTTTAATAAATGGTTGGAGGCTAGCCTCTAACTGAATTTCTGGTAAAAATGTATTCATTTTACATAAAATTATATTTTTTATAATGGAGTTTGTATTACCAATGTATTTTAAAAAATTATGATATAAAATGATTTTGAAATGTGTTATCAAAAAAATTATATTTTGAAACGTTTTTTAAAAATTATATTTTCAATATTATAATAATTTTCAAAAGAATTTTTCAATGTATTTTCAAATTAATTTTCAAAAGGTATTTTCAAAATGGGTTTTAACAGGATTTTTAAAAACCCCACACCGGTTAATTTTCCCACTATATGTTTTTGTATAATATTTTCAAGATCATTTAGAGGTTTCATGGAATATATCACTAATAAATAGCTTTCATAAGCAATGATCAATTGATTCTATTTATATTATAGTAGTATCTTTTTATAATTTATAATATATTTCATTTTCCTCCAAATACTTGATTAGAATATATCCTCAAATATATATGACATTATGTTTTTCAATTACATTATATATATATAATATAATTTTTTTTACTAAATCCAAACACATGAGTTTGAGATGTCAAAATTGTTATCAAAATGACTTTCACATAACATTGGTGATTAAGTTTTTTATTATAAATATTTTTATTTTTCTATGTATATTCATTTAGTAAAAAATCTATTATAAAATACGTGAGTTTGAGAAAAAAATTAGATGTATAAGTAAAATTTGTTTCTCTTATGATGATATATGACTTTTATTAATATATAATTTTAGTAATTCAAGGTTTCTAAACATTGAAAATGGAATTTTAGAATATTTTTTATGTATGAAGAATTAATTTCATGGAAAAAATTATGTTTTGGGGGGTAGAATGTAACGACAAAGAAATTATTTGAATTTTATAAATTAAATAATTTATATTTGTTTATTTTATTTATAAATATAAAAAAATAAATTATAATTTACAATAAATATATTATTATTTTTTAAATTTTCTTATAAATTAAGAAAATGTATATCCTTAAATAAATGTATTTTTTAAATTAATTGTAAAATATATATTTTATGGTAATGATATAAATTAATAGTATAAATTATTCTTAGGATCATAAACTATTTAAAAAAATAAAACATTTCTTTTATATATATATATATTTCATTCATTGGAAATGTATTTAAAAGTAAGATAATTATCACAAATTTATTGTAGTTCACATAATAATATGGTTTAAACAAATAAATAAACATAAAATAAATTGGAAATTTTATAAATTTTATAATTAAGTGTTATAATTAATCATTAAATTATTTTTAAAAATAAAAAAACATGACATATTTGTGGATTGAAATAATAGTAATTAATAAAACTCTTATTTTAATATGATATAGAGGTAAATTGTTGTAAAATTTTATCAAATTTAAATTTAAAAAGTCTAAACAAAATTATATTAACCAAAATGATAATAATGAAAATAATAAAATAATATTACATGTTAGTTATTAAGATAAATGTTAACGATTAAAAGATTTAAACAATTATACTTTTTCATTTTAACTGAGTATTTAAGTAGTTCTTTAGATGTATAATAAATTTATTCCTCAATGGATAATAACCATTTTTCATATCGACCACAGTTGGATCTTGTATGAAATTTTTTATCCACGGTGGTATCTATCCCTAGCTAGAAGACTATTGGTAAAAACTGAGTTCATGTGTTTTGCAGAGCGTGCATAGTGGGATCAAGTTGATTGGTTTGGCCAAATCCTTCATAGGCCCATGTATAAGGAAACATTTTTTTTATTTTGGTCCTAGAATGACACAATTTATCATGTATGGGAGCGAAAATAAGTGTTTTGTTTCTATTTGGGATCACTAAAAAATTTCAATTAAATTGGGGCAGTTGGATAAGATCGACACCGCCATTCAATTGCCAGAGTCATCGATTTATATAAAATTTCACTCTCATTCACTATTCACAGTCCTTATGAATCCCTCCTTCCATTATAATGTGCAACTCTATTAGTTATTTATTTTTCCCATAAGGCGTGAACATAATTAATTTAAAATTAAAAAAAACATATTTTCATTTAGGATTTTTTCAATCAATACCCTACCTCATCGTTCCCTAAAATCCACATATAGAAACTCCACTATGAGAAATTCCTCGAGATAAGATTCTATTCATTTAGGAATTATGTGCATACCATTTTTTCACTCCATCCTTCAAACCCAAACCTCTATATATTTATATAATCTTTGGGTCTTTGGGGTTAACACCCCTAGCCTTCATTGGGATAATCCAAACAAAAACTTCTCACAAGACCCTCCACTTACACTAGATCATGTACCACCAAGAATGAAAGACGACCCATTCCTTCCATTTGGACTAATCCCACCCCATAATGCAAGAAGGAAACCTTTTTTGATTTACAATATTCATGTTTGGGAACATCTTTATTTATTAGAAAACTATTGAATAGAAATTATGTTGAATTTTGTTTTTATATTCTTTTTGTCTATAAGTACAGACACACACACACACACACATATATATATATATATATATATATATTTCACTCATGTTTTTGAAGCATATATTATATTCACATGTTTCTTTAAAACTCACCAATATAATATTTTATTTAATCTGTATATATATGTAAGTGGATTTGTTTATTTTTAAAATTGTTTATATATTAATGGGTTATAAATTATATGATTTAGTCAAATTATGAATTTATCCAAGGTAAGGATGTGTACATATATGTATTTATTATTTTCAATCTCATGATCATCAAGAATCTATCTATATATGTATGTATAATTACTACATGATTATTATAATGAAGATAATATTTTTCAAATTAATACTTATGGAACAAATGTTTATTATAAAATAAATAATTATAGTAATTTCAAATAATTCTTTTCTGTTATTATATTTCATGAAATAAAATTTTTATTCTCATTGTTTTATGTTTTTTAATTTTTTGATGTGGGTGTGTATATATATACATTTATGTATACACAATTAATTAACATTAAGTTTTTTTGAAATAAGTAATATTTTATATGCATTAAAATTAATCTTATATCATGGTAATGATACTTTTCAATTTCATATATTTTAAATCATGCTACGAGGAAAGTTTTTAATTAAAATTTAATTATTATAATATTATGTTTTTTATATAATTTTCTATTATTATTATTATTTCATCAAAACAAAATTACATATCTATTTTTTTAATATAAATTTACAATTTCTATTATTATATGTGATGTGTTTATATTTTTACAAAGTTATTTTATGTGTAAAAACATCAAAATACTGAATTAATAAAATTATTATTTAATATATTTATTCAAGGATGAGTTTTAAATGAAATATATTTTCAATTTAATTCATATTCCAAAAACAATTATTTCCTGTGTTGTCGAGTTTTTTAGATACATTTTTGTTGATTATCTTTTATTTACAGTCCTTATAGAGGATAGTGGTCATGGGAATTTGTTGTACTAATTTTCACATGTATTATCCAATGAATGTTATTATATATATATATATATATTTTAAATTTATTTTTTTATATGTATTAATGTAATTTTTTTGATTCATTAATGTGAAAAATCCAATGAATATATATATATATATATATATCTTAAAAATATAATATTTTTTCTCTTGATATTTGTATCCATGAAAGGGATGAGTGGGGGGGACCGACCCCCCCCCCATATAATGTGGGTAGGTATAGAGGTCATTCAACATTTTAGGGGTTTTCATTGTTTTATATTCAAAATATTGTGTATATTATTTTCTTAAAAATCACTGGATTATTTTGTAAAGAAAATGAAATCCTAAATCGTAACTATTTTTCAAAAAGTATTATTACATTTTCAAAATAATATGTAATTTCAAATTCTTTATGGTATATTTTTTTGTGAATTTATTTTGAAATGTATAAAAATTTTCTCAAATGCATAAATAAATTCAACAGAATATTCCAAGTCGTGTTTTCAATGGATTTTCCTAAGAGTTTTCAAATATATATTATATATTGAAATGTATATTCAAAATTATTTTTTTTAAGAAATATAAGTATTTTTGAAGGTTTTTTCCAAATATTATTCAAAATATTTTTGAAAATTTATTAAAAATGTTTTCTCAAAACGGTTTATCACCAGATTTTTTAAAATTGCTTAGTAGGAAATTTTACTAACCTTATGTTTTTTATAAATTGTATCTAGGATCATTTGGATGTATTATGGAGTTTAAGATCAACAAATACATAGAAATAAAAAATATCTATTAGTTAATTTTTATTTGTTTTTGAATCATTCATGATTTTTATGAATAGTCCATTTCCTCTTAATCATATATTGCAAAAGATCCTAATATATAAATTCATTTATATTTTTCAATTACATTTCAAATAATAAATATATACAAATTTTTTGTAGTTGATTCTGGAGCTTGTGTTTGGGGCATCACATTTATGAATTATATTATATAATTTATTGAATAATATAGCCTCTATGATATATTAAAAATCAATCAATTATTGTTACAAAGAAACAATTGAGTATAAAATAGTTTAATCATTAAAAATGAATTCATCAAAAATGGATTTAATTTCATTTTCAATGTGGGTATTTTAACAAATTATATTAACTATTATAATGTTAATTTTAAAAAATTGAATATTTTTTAAAATAAAATTGTAATAATAGGCTTAGGAATAAATCTTTTTACTTTTTCAGAAAATATTAATTTATGATTGAATAGTGAAAAATGAGGATTTCTCAAATACTATCAGGCTTATGATATTAATTTAAATTTTGAATAAATTAATTAATTTCAAATCCCATTTGTCAAATAGATTATGTTTATGGAGTGAAATATTGAATTTTTAAAATTATTTTGACTTTTCATACCGAATATTTTTATTTTGTGAATAAAAATTATATTTTATTAAACTAAAAAACATATTTTTTAGACCTCTTATTTAATAAAAAAAATTTAGGACCAATTCAATTTTGGAATAATCAAAATGTATAATATAATTCAATTTTATATTAAATTGTTGAATAAGGCCATGAATATATTTTTTTACTTAATTATAATGTAAATATATTTTTACGCTTAAATCATGTATTTTACAAATATATTTTTCCTCATTTGTATTGTCTTGTTATAGATAAAGAACATTCAAACTAATATAGAAATTTGACATTATAATATGTGAAAAAATTTGGAATCATCAACTCCATATTTTTATTTGAAGGTAAATTCATTTTTTGTCCATATTAAATACATACCATGGTAATGAATTTTCCCCTTAATTTGAATAATAGAGATAACAAATTGTTACAAATATCTATTAAAGAATTGAAATATCCTCGAAAGGAATCATTATTCCATTAGATGAGTGTTTTTTCGACTAAATATATCCTAGATATTTAAATTGATAATTATTTGATCCACCCCATTGATTAAAAAATTATAAAATTTAGGACAAGAATAAATACAATATATCAATGTAATGATTTTATTTTATATTATATTTTTTGGTAGGGATAAAATTAATTTGAAAAGGGATATAAAAAATTACAGTGAATATAACTATTATTTTTTAATATTTTTTATGTTACATAATTAATATAATTTCATACACAACACTAACTCATTATAGTTTAATATAGTAGGAAAACTCTTATAGATGATTTTATAAACATTAAATGAAATAGGATTCATATTATTTATCAGTTTAAATTAATTTATTCGTTTATATTACTTTATAATTTCTGTTAATAATTTTTTATATTTTAAAAACATTATTATATTTTGGGAGTTATTTTCAAATTTAACGAATACTTCCAAAATTTGAATAATTACAATTTATATAAAATAATTTAATAATTAAGGATTTATAGTCAAATGAATATTAAAAGTGGGTAGGTGGTGTGATAAATGATATAAAATGTCATAAATTTTCCATTTTGAGAAGTATTTCATATTAAATGTTACTTTATGGTTCTTCAACGAAAAAATTCTGCTACTGCTATGAATGTAAAAAACATATAATGAAAGGGATATTCTAAAAGAAAATATTTAAATTGACTTGAAAACCCATATGAATTTTACTTTATGAGGATATATATACATTATAATATTTTTCCATTAACAATTTTCTATTTTAAATTATAATACTCTTGAAATACTTTAATAATATAAATATTTTAAAAATCTCATTATGTGTCCTCTATCACATATAAAATTGAACCATATATCCAAAATAATAAAAAATGAAGTATCTCCTTAGGTATTTTATTAAAAATGCTCCAAATACAATATTAACTGATTTCTTTAATGAAATCTTAGTAATTGGCTAAGTTTGTCATAAGAATAAAGTAGGAGTAATAAAAAAGAGGTCTCTCAAATAAGAGGTAACCATCTATACTGGCCATTCTAGGGATTAATTACAAAATCCTAGGTTATTATTAACATAAATTTTATTCATTTGTTAAATATATATTAAATAAAAAAGAAATTAAATTAAATAATTTATAGGATAATTCTTGTTTTATTGTTTAAGACATTGTTTTTATAAAAATTTCTTTTACTTCCTTTTTATGGAGAACCCATTTTAAATATAGTTTTGAAACATTTAGAAGATATATTTGAATAAAAAAATATATTTTAAAATAGGACATCGATATTTACTTTGGATGAATTTCTAGTTTTTTTATTGAAATAATTTACATTTTAATGAATAGTAAAAAATAATGCATTTTATTTCAAAACATAAAATTTCATAATTTACTTATATTGTTAGTTAAAAATATTAATTGTTTTGATATTATAATTTGTTTAAATTCTAATCATTTAACCTAAAAATAATCTCTAAGTCATATAAATTAATTTATAAATTGTAAAATATAAATAATTATATTAAATGGTGACATAATGAAAATGCATTATTTTCATAATTAACAAATTATTTAAATAAATGATAATATAAATATTTAATAATTTTTTTTGAATAAATGGATTACATAAAAGAATTTTCTGGACAAATTTTACCTGAGTTGGGTTGAAAAAATCAGAATGTTATGATATTTTTAAAAAGTCATAAATTTAATTGTGTCAAATTTGACAGTAATGGTATTTTAGAATATAAAATATATTATTAAACGGTATAAAATTTCAAAATATCTATTATATGGACAAATAATATTAATAATTCATAATAAATCCTAAATAACTACTTTATTTGTCATTTTTAATGTTATGGTAATTATATTGACCGTAAAAGTTTAACATACTTAATAAAGTAGTAAGAGTTAAAAGAATTAAAACAGAAAGATATAGATTAGAAAAATATTTAAAACATGTATAATTTTAATTAAATGAATATATTTCAACCAAACATAATACTATATTTGAAATAAATCACATTGGACCCTTTTTCTAATGAAATGTAATTAATATTAATTTAATATTTTAAAAAATCCAAAATTATCCCCAGTCTATTATATAAGGGCGCTATTTTCTATAATTTTTCTTCACACATAAAAAACATTTGGGACCAGCTTGGATATGATAAATTCAATTAATATAATCCTTAATAAAAATATAATGGCATCATTTTAGGAATAACAACCAACTTAGATGTGTTAAGGTGTTAATCAAATGAAATCATCCGAAGAAGAGGTATCATCCTAATTTAAGTGTTTCAATTTTATTTACTCTTTCATTTCCATAAAATATTCATCATGAATGATGAAATAATAACTCCAGTTTCCCCAATGTAATCAGATGGTATCATGTGACCATCACATAAATCCATTTCATCTTCCATCAAATGAAATAGAATTAATCATTCATGTGTACATGCGAACTAAGACCTCCAAAAAAAATATAATTAATTTTCCATCACTGTCCCAAATTACTAGTTAACATTGTTGATTTAACATTTATATATGATATTAATTGCATGAATATAATTTTAAATAAATAATATACCGATTGCATTCTTACCTTAAGTGTAGATAATAAATAACAACAATTTGATGCTTACATGTGACATATCACCTTCATGAAGAGATGTGATTCATTATTTTTCACCACATCACATCTATGATATATATATAAATATATTAAAATTATAAATACAATTTTTATGAAATTATTATAATTTTTCAAGGATAATATAATATTTACAATCTTTCTATAATGTTCAATGAAAAATGGAAAATGTTATACATGTGTAAGTATGACTTACAGTCTCTATGAATATAACATAACTCATTTTTCATATCCATACTTAATGGATGGATATAAAGGAGTAATTAATTTATAAAGGGGAATATTATTTCATGAATATTATTATTGATATTATTTACTAATGAACACTTTTGGCTATAGGAATTATATTACATCAATTCAGACTCATGTACCGAATATTAACAAAACATCCTATGTAAACACAAATAATTATTTAATTATTATAATACGATGATAAGTTATAGAAAAGTATTAATAAAACTGAAATTTTTTCCCATAAAATATGATAATTAACTTATTTTATTTATTTATAAAGATAATTGACATACATGACGATTTCGACTTGTGGTAATGGACTTCGACTCATTCTCCTTTCATTGAGACATATTTTGATGTTATACACCCCCTTATTTTATGAGCTACATTAAAACCCCAATTTAATTTTAATTTAATTCGATGGTTTGAAAAATGAATAATTATATATATTTTTATAATAACATTACAAAATGAAAAATGTAATGTTCTTTTCTAACGTATAAGTCAATAACTGCTTCCTCACCGCTGTAAAATTTATTCAATATTTGGATTCCTCTACAAGCCATAATGTTTATTATTATGAAAAGAAATACCATATTAAATTTTATGGGTAATTTTTAATGCTTATTTTCCTTAATATGGAATGAATAAGAAAATATCATGAAATTATTTCTTATGATTGAATAAGCATTTTAATCAGGGAATTGTAGAATAGTGAAATCTTTTACAGGATATAATTACATAATGGTAATTTAACATTTGATTGGTGGGGCCATAGAAAAAAATGAGGGTTGGTTTGATGATAAACCATGGATGAGATGTTACATTTTGACCTCCAATGCATTATACGGTTGTCAACTGTATGGTTATTCAATTTATTAAGAGTGACTTGTATAGAGGTAGAGCACAAGGTTATTCAATTTAGGAATAAATATATCCCAAGTTATCATTATGAGATATCTATTATATTATTGGTTTTATAGTAATAATACATATATATGAAGGGTAATAATGATCTTATTATAAAATGAATGTATTTACTACTTCTTAAGGGTGAATACTAATATTTTATGATAATATTTTGATGGATTTTCATATTATCACAATACTAATAGTTTTCAATATTTTTTATTTCCCTTACTGGGAATTTTATTCTCATCTATTCTTTTAGATGTTTTTCATGAATATTAAGGGAGAATAGATACTAGGATATGATATGAAAATAATTTTAATAATCGAACATTATTAGAAACCATGATTCATGTTAAAAGGATTTAGTTTAATGAAAAAATGGCTATCGGATGGTAGTGTGCACATTTTGTTTCTATATAATTTTTATTTATAAGTTATGGACTAATTTTTTATGTTTATAAAGATGAAATGATCCTATATTTTATGTAAAGGTAAATTCATGACGTATCTTAGGATTATGTAATGATTAAGTCTGGGTCCATATAGTTAGCATCAAAGGTAGGTATAGATAAATTTGGATGTTATGGTGATATAAATATCTTACCCGTGATAGATTTTACATTATGCCTATGTTAAAATGTTATATCATTTTATTATTACCATGTTTCTTCATTTATGATATGACTATTTATTATGGTCTCTTGAAGAGGAAACATGATATCTTTATTAGAAGGAATCAATAGAAAATCATCATTCAAAATATGAATGCCGAGAAGGTCAGAATATGAATTGACAAGTTTTTTATAGTGATGGATTATTTAACCCAATAAATAAAGTTTGGTGTTTCCCATGCAATAAGGAAACATTATCTACCATTTATGAACACAACGATAATGGAACATTTTACGAGACAACATCCCGCATCATTTGGAGGATAATTCGACCATGTGTTAGGTGAATGATGGATTAAAGTCTTTTAAAATATATTCGATGTCATTGGTTATTCAGATATCCAAAAGGTAAATCTAAAAAATTATTATTTTGTTGGTGAATTAAATTAGTGGTGGTTAAATGTCTAAATTATTAGAGGAAGTAAAGAGATTTCATTCCTGGAATGGGATGGATTTAAGAATACATTTCTTGAAAACTATTTTCCTATGGATTTTCATCATAGGATAGAAAATAAATTCATTGAAATGAGATAAAGGGAGGAAGATTCAGTGGCTACATATGAAAAAAAATTCTATACCTTTTATAACATACCAAGAAGATGAATAATTTATTAAAGATGTAATTGAATGTTATATAGATCATGATGTTGAAAAGAAAAAAACTATAATGATTAGTGAAATTCCAATACTAAATGAATTTCTATAATATATTCTTGATGAATTTCTTTGTTTTGACCATGAGTGGGTGGTTGAATTCACTATTGATTTAGATCCTAATTCAAAGCATATTTATCAACACACATATTGAATTTCATATGTGGAAGTAGGGGAATTGAAAAAACATTTTCTTGAATTTTTTGAAAATAGATTCATTCATCCTAGAACATCACCATAAGGTGCCCCTATATACTTTATTAAAAAGATAAATGGTTACATGATACATTATATTTATTATAGATCCTCAAATAACATCACTATGAAGAAAAATATATATATCCCCATATCTATGATTTTTTTTGATTTTCTATTGAGAGCTCATTATGTTTCGATGATTGATATGAGGTACATGTACCATATATTGATGGAGAAAGGGGAATAAATTGAAAATCATAATTGTTAATGAGATACTAGAATTATGATTATGTGGTTATGACTATTGGGTTGTCTAATAGACCTTTTCCATTTATGAATATAATTAATCTATTATTTCATTTTATTTTGGTGTAGTTTGTGGTTTTTCATAGATAATATTATTGTATATTATATAATTCAGGTGGGACATAAATGTCACATAAATATTATTTTGGAATAGCAAATAGAAAATAACCATTATGAAATGTTTAGAAAGGGTGAATTTTGGTTGCAAAAAACCTCACCCGTGGGTCATATTGTTTCTAAATATGTCATAACTGTTGACCCTTCTACTAAAAAATATCTTGAAGAGTGTCTCTGACCTAACAATGTTAGAGAGGTTCGTGTTGTTCATCGATTAGCGAGTTATTATTGATGTATTTTAAAAAATATTTCCCATTTTTCTAGATCACTATCCATGTTAACATGTAATGGAGTTGTGTAAATATGGACAGAATGCTGTGATTACTTTTTCATAAATTTATAAGATTATTGGGAAATGATCCATTTTTTTCTACCTTCCATAAATGGGGATCCTTTCATCTAAAGTTATGATTCATGGATTGGATAATGTATTAACCTAATTAAGAATCATCCAATAATTTATTACGATTCACTTCATTTTGAAACTCATTATTTAAATTACCATACATATGATTTTGAATTACCTATTGTTGTTTTGATAGAAAATGATTGAGGAACATATGTATAGTGTAAATTATGAAATATATATTGAACAAGATTATATTTAACTATATATTCTCTCAGAAATAACTGAATATATCATAGAGTAGGTGGCTGGAACTAATCAGGGATTCTGATTGATCGATTTATTACAATAATAGGAAAGAAAATAATGTAGTTGGGGATTTGAGTCAAAAAATTATTTCTGTATTAACCATTATAAATTTGGAATATAACCCTTCTGTTAATTATTTTATGAATATTTTTATATTGTTGGTGTAGGAAATAACTATATTTTATTTTAGGCATCATTTCAATCGTCTCTATCAAACAGAATTAAAAATGTTTATAAAGAAGACTATAAGTTACAGAAAAATATAGAATTGGTTAAAAAGTTTATGTTATCTTAATTCAATGTTGATAATTGTAACGTCTCGGTTCTAGAATCTACCTAGAGAGTCTCGTACCTAGTTGGTCACATGGACTGAAGCACATTTCCCAAAAAGACATAGGCTACCAACTGGCACTAAGAGCCTTGGGTGTGATAGTAGGGAAACTATACTCTCATTGGAAAAGAAACACAACATTAGTAAAACAAAAAGAAACAACAGAAGCAATAATAAAACCATACGAAAGAAAACAACAGAAGAATGAGGAAAATAAACACTAGGGCATATATATATATATATGATTCATGACACATATGTCTAGGAAGTCATATAAAAAAGTCACAATGCTAATTGAATGTACTAATCCAAGTAAATTGGAAAGAAATAAACATCTACATAGCATCACAAGGAAAATGCTTGGTCCCAATATGTCCATGTCCAAAGTAGTCAAGTACCTAATGTAGAAAGTCACATTCAGTTATCTATACCCATAGAAACGTATTCTATTTGGGCCCAAAATCATGACCCAAAAAGGGTGTGAGACTAATCCTATTTGGAAACCACCAAATTATATGTGCCTAACAGTTTGTGAACATATATGGCATGCAATAAGCAAGGAGAATCAGTAAACAAGGATGTACTCAAAAGTAAACAATCCTATAATTTCAATGCATTTAGTTTCATATATCATGTATGCAGATAATAAAAAATAGGTAACCCTTTGGTAAGTACTCATATCCTAACCCCTTTGTTTCAACCAAACAAGAATAAGAAACCCTCCAGGAAATTCACACAGTCTAACCGATATGTATATGCATATGTCTAGACACTCTAAGGAAGCACTCACCGTTAATTCCCCCAAAAGTATTGTATCGGTAACTAAAAGTCCCTCTAGGGAATCACTTATGTCACATTCTCTCTGTGGGAAACATTGAGTAACTGCAAACACTCTGGGAAAGCACTTACATCAATTCCCCTTATGGTCTCACATTGTAAAAGTAAAAATAGACACTCTGGACAATCCCTTACATCCATTCTCCCTATGGTCTACTACACCAGGTTCTCATGGCCCTGTGTAAGTCACATGAGCACAATAATGCAATAATTCCAACGTAAACCTCAAAAAATACATGTATAATAGTATGAAACATAACACCATGTCAGATAAACAAAAAATCCATCCTACAGTACTAGGCATGGTGAAAAACAAGCCAGACTAACAGGCTAAGCAGGATCAATCGGTCATGAACAAACATGCATGGGAAAACACTTCGAAACCATTGAAATTTATCCCATTCTCATTCAATTAACATCTATTACTGCATACAAGAATAGCATGAAATTAACAGAGCTGAAACAATAAACTTGCAATAACCCAATCAAGGGTATTGGGAGATTTTTCATATATAAATCAGTGAAATTCAACAGAATGACACAAACCACCTACCTTGGTGTGGTAGGATCATTATAAACGAAACTAAATCCTTGAATCTCTGATGAACACTGTAGATTTACAAAATCGATAAAATCTCACAACCTTATATAATGTGACAAATATGAGTAATAAGGAAACAATGCTCTAGGATAAGGAAGATAATTCTGAGGTGATCCCAACACAATTGACGATGGCTGAATAGGAGAATAGAGGCTCGGTCGGGGGCCCTGAGATGTTCTGTGACTGTACAGTCTCTATCGGTTGAACCAGACCTAGAAGCATATGGTATTTTCTGTTAGACACAACCATGATAAGTTTAATAAAGAAAAGTAAATGGTTTTAACTATATAAGTACATGAAATATAATTTCCTTTACCAGCCCCCACATTAGGCCGTTTTTAGATCACCACACCCGACCCAGTGCATGGCCTTGACACGGCCAGCACCCAGCTACCTATGGTAACAGAATACAGGATGTGTACTTATAATGTACATGTCATGTACTTAAGAAATTTCTAGAAAACTCTTTTATTTCCTAAAAGACACCATAAAAAAGTAGAATACATGAAAAGAAGATTCTAGTTCTTACAAACTTCCCCCCTTAAAGATATTCAATGCTGAATTTCCCCAGCAAGGCATTGTAAAATAAGAATCCTTGAACAACTCTGGCCACTGTGATCATACATCCGTCTCCCTCTTCAATGTATTTCCATGTACTTGTCCATTTTACCATAGCAATAATACCAGAGGAATAGACTATCCACGATGAACCTTCGTATTACGATGAACAATCCAGATAAGATGCTCCTCAAACAAGGTGTCCACCTTTATCTCAACCTCCTCAAGATGAAAAACATGAGACGAGTTTGAGAAGTAACTTTGAAGCTGAGAAATGTGGAAGACATCATACTTATCCCGATACGTCTGAGGTAACTGTAGCCAGTAAGAAATTTTCCCAACTCTCTCCAAAACCTCAAAAGGCCCGGCATACCATGGCGAAAGCTTACCCTGCCTCCTAATCCTCTTGTTCCCCAACCTCGGTGTGCCACGCAGGAAAACTAGATCCCCGACCTAGAACACCAGAGGTCATCTCCATTGAACATCATAGGACTTTTTTCGAGATTGTGTAGTATCCATCCTATTTCGAATCAACCCTATCTTCTCTATGGACTCCTAAACTAGACGAGATCCCAACATACCTGTCTCTCCTACCTCCATCCAACATAAGGGTGATCGGCATGGCCTACCATACAAAGCCTCATAAGATTCCATCTGAATAGTTGCATGAAAACTATTTTTGTAGGAAAACTATAGAAGAGGTATGTGCTCCTCACAAGACCCTCTAAAATCAAGGATTTATGCTCACAACATGTCCTCAAGCACTTAAATTCTATATTCAGACTAGCCATTTGTTTAAGGGTTTTAAGATGTACTCAGAAGTACCTATGTACCCAAAGCCTTCTGAAGTCCCTAGCAAACCCAAGAAGTAAAACTTGCATCCATGTCTAACACAATGGAGAAAAGAACTCCATGTAGAAGTACAATCCCATTGATGTACAACCATCCCATCAAATCAATACTAAATGTGTCCTTAATCAGTAATAAGTGACCAACAATTGTGAGTCTGTCAATGATAATCCATACAAAATCATTCACTCGAGGATACATCAGTAAACCTATCACGAAAATCATTGAGACACCATTCCACTTCCACTCGAGAAAGGGTACTTAATTGAGAATCCACACGAGTCATTGATGCTCCTACTACACCTACTGACATGTGGAACACCTCATGACGAACCCAGCAACATCTTTCTTCAAATAATTCCACCAATGGTGGCGATGTAGATCACGATACATCTTCGTGACACTTAGATATACTTCCCAAACTAAGGAATGAAATTACTTCATAAACTTCTCATGTATGTCTGCTGAAATCCCTATACTTCCTTTGAAATGCTAGATCTCATCCACGCCTATGATCCATTCAAAAATATTGTCCTATTCTAAAACACTCTCTCGTAGGACTAGGCCTTCAGAATCTGATAGCTGCCTCATTCCCACTCGATCAAGACGAGTATATGTAACAGCTACATAAGATATAAACGTTTTCCCATTTCTGTCATAAACCACCACATGCATCTTAGAGAACATACCCATAAGCTGCCCCTCACTACTGGCCTCTTGAACTACCTGTATTTGGGTCCTCCTGCTCAACACATCAGCCACAATTTTTCCTTTCCCTAGCATATAGGCAGGCTCAATGTCAAAGGACAGAAGGTAATGAAACCACCTTCCCTATCTAAAATTCATGTCACACTAGGTGAAGATATACATGAGACTTTTGTTGTTGTTAAAAACCAAAAAATACTATCCCAGAAGATAATGTCTTTGACAACATAAATTATGAACAACTTCTGCTAACTCAAGATCGTGTGTCGGTAATTTTCCTCATGTGGCCTCAACTTCCAATACCTGTACGCAACGACTACTCTCCCTGCATAAGCACTACTCCCATACCAAAACCTAAAGCATTATAATAAATAGTGTAGCTCCTTCCTAACTCTGGATATACTAGTATAGGTGATTATGTCAACCTCACATTCATCTCTTGAAATGATGACTCGCAATAATCTAAACACAAGTACTTCTCACCCTTCTTATTCGGTCCTATAAGTGGTGCTACTAAGTGTGAGAAGTATTGTATAAAATATTTGTAGTAACCAGCCAGCCCTAGAAAACTCCATACCTCGAAGAAATTATTTAGAAACTCACAGGAAATTATTTCTCTCACTTTCTCTTGGTGTACTAAGACTAATACCCCTATGATAACATGACCCAAGAAGTGAATTTGGTTCAACCAAAAGTGTCATTTTGATTGCTTAACATATAAAATATTCTCTATCAGTGTACTCAAAATGATCTCAAGATATGTGGCATGGTCGTGTTGAGTGTGAGAGTACACAAAGATATCATCCACAAAAACCACCATGAATGATTCCTAGTGTAGATGGTACACTATGTTCATTAGTGACATGAAAACTGAAGCTCATTCGTGAGACAAAATGATATAATGATATAATCGTATGGATTGTACCTACTCTAAAAGGATATAAGATGTATATTAGATGCTCAAACTTGAAACAAATGATAAACTATTCTCAAGTCAATATTTTAGAACACTCTAGATATTCAAAGCTGATCAAATATTTCATCAATCCATGGAACAGGATATTGGTTCTTGACTATTAACTAGTTCATATTCCGATAATCGAAACAAAGCTGGAGGTTACCATTTTACTTCTCCAAAATCTGAAAGGAATAACCCAAATAGAAGTCTTAGGTCAGATGAAACCCTTTGTGTGTGACTCCTCCAACTGCTTCTTCAGCTCCTTCAATTCATGTGTTGTCATCCTATATGGAGAAATGGACACCGGTGCTGCTCTTCGCACAGGGTCGATCGAAAATTCAACATCTCGCTTTCGAGGAAAACCTGAAAAGGCCTCTAAAATGAAATCCTTGAAACGTTCCACCACTGGAGGAATTTCCATCAATGAAGTCCCCTGGTCTGCCATATATATATTAGAAATTTTTGATGCAACTCCTCTCATCCCATGATTCTCCGGTACAGCTTTTCTTGCTTGGACATCCTATTCTCCCTTACGAAGAAACTATTCTCCCTCTAGTGATATGAAACATACCCTACGATGAAAGAAATCGACAAATTCCTAGAAGGGAACTAGCCAGTCCATTTAGAGGAAGAAATCATAGCCTTTTGTCTCTAGGACATAAAGGTCCCATAAGAAGTGACAGCCACCAACCTCTAGAGGGAACTCCATGCACAGCCATACACTAGCCGTTCAAGTCCCCAACAATGTGTCTTACATCAAACATCAACATAAGAAAAGATACAGTGCCCAGGGCTCTCCATAATAGTAAAAAATATAATGCTATAGGAATCCCCTATATTAATAAGATCCGAAACAAAAACCGAGACAACTAGAATCATACTTTGAACTGTAGAGGTTCCATGATCCTACTCCTACTGGGTCTTCTCCACTACAAATTTATTTCCTGTACTATGACCATGTGGCCCTGCTTGACCACATTAATCTGATCCACAATGTTGTCACTGAAATCCTGCTAACTAACTACCATGCTTATGTCATCCAACTCGGCCTGAACAGCCAGAATAACTCCAGTTCCCAGACTGGTGAAAAACTGGTGGTGCTGCTCTTGGACGCGTAGTCATAGAAGAACCTCTTTCACTATATGTCGTTGAAAAGAACTGATATAAAAACTTATGTTGACCCATATTTCTATAAGATCGGCAGTCAACTGGGCCTCTCGGGCAATGTGGCACCTTATGACCACTCTTCATGCACTACTATAACACCACCCAGGTCCCAGAGGAAGTGTCTCACAACCTTGAATCACTATGAAAAGACCCCATGTTATTCTTTCTATTTTTAGAAAGAGGGATACTAACTCCGGATGTTGAACCACTCTGGAACACAACTCCATAATCCCTCATATTACACTCTGTGATCAGTGCCTGGTTGGCGATTGATGTGATAGACATCAACCTGATGATATTCACCAGATATCGAATGTCGTGCCTCAAACCATCCTCAAACTTCCTTTCTAAGAATAAATCATCATCTTTTGGGATGGGCATAAATCACTGAAGCTCTGTGAAGTGAGAATAATATTGCATAATAGAAAGAGTACCTCTCTCCAAACTCATTAAATATCAGGCTCAATCGGACCTCAATGTCGCTGAATAGAAGTAGCCATAAAAGGAAATATGGGACTCATTCCATGCCATACCTATAGGATTCCTGCCTCTGAGATCACATCCCACCATCTCTTCACGGAGACTTAAAGCATGTAGGTAGAATGATTCTCTCTCACCTCTAGAGGAATATCCAAATGATCGATGATAGAAATCATGGTTTCTATAATTGACTATGCAGCCTGGGGTCCTTCTTCCCCTGTGAAGGTGGGATGATGCTGTTGCTGGAAAACTTGCATCAACTCTGCAATAGAAGGGGCAAAACATGGTGCTCCTTAGAAGTTCTACATGAAACATATAAAGCACTCTCGAAACTATGCATCAATACCATTGTCTGAAATGACGTCTGGTTCTAATACTGGTACAACTAGAGGATTAGCTGGAAGTCCTTTATCATCCATGTCCATCATCTGATCATTTCCATAAAACTACATTACAATCAGAGGACATCTTGGTGGCATGACTCTGCAAGGTCAAACACACACCTCTGATCAAGATTATCAAGGACTGAAAACTAGAAGAGTAATATAGGAACAAGATAAATAATGAATTCATGTTTTTCTTCAAAACATGGATACATGACATGTATAATTACTACATAGAATGTTCCCTAAAGCCTTTCAGTTTTGATTGTTTTCTTGCCATAACTGGTCATGTAACACCCCATACATAGCGTGTTTTTATAACACATGGTGTGTAATTGAATTTTCTTTCCCTGCCTGAGTTCTTATATAAGGCTATCCCAAACAGTTTCCATAGAACAAGACTACATGGTGTGTCCGTGCGAAACATGACTTGTACTTGGAAAGCTTCCTCGACCCGTGTTGTTAGTGACACAACTGGATATACAGCTCACACAACACAACGCGTTGAAACATGACTTGACATGTATAACTTATGTCATAAACAAGGAAAACAAGGCATTGATCCACCAAATTTCGGTCCATAAAATCTCATAACACCTCAACAACCAATGTTTGTAATTCATTCAATAAAAACCTTACACAAATCAATACTCTATCAAAGAAAAGGTACATTAACAAGGCATATATCACAACAACACCCATATCTAGAACAACATCTATCAAAAATACATGCAATCACTAATGCACCCTAAAAGGACTGGTAAGAATGCATGACATGTGATTTCAAGAAAGTGAATATATGATGCATGATATGGGATACCCTCATCTCATTGTGTTGCAAAAGAAATAGAACATTAATACTATAAATGAAAAGAGTACAAAACATGTGAATCACCCAATAGTGAAATCAAATAAACTGTAAAATTGAAAAACCAGAAAATTGAAATAAATGAGGTAAATTAGCTATTCCCTATACATGAGTTAGTTACTCTCATGCACAACTTATTACCAAGTACCTATTTTCGCCTAATCCCTGACTATACACTCCAAACAGTAAGTCAAGAAGAAAATAACCACTCTGATACCACTTTGTAACGTCTCGGTTCTGGAAGACACCCATAGAATCCCTGAACCCTGTTGGTCACATGGCCTCAAGATAATTTCTCCATATTCCAGAGGCTGCCAACTTGCAGCGCGGTCCATGGGTTTGATAGTGGTTAAAATATGTCCTCATTGGTAGAGTAACACAGTGGAAGTAAAACACATAGCAAGAGAGGAAGCAGTAATAATACCTTACAATATTAAACAGTGGATGGCTGAAGAAAATAATCTCTAGAGCTTATATATATATATATATATATATAAATGATACATGATATAGATTTCTTAGAAAGAAGCCAAAAAAGTAACAATTCTGAAAAATAGTATTAATCCAAGTATAAAGGAATGCGGTAAATAGATCCACAACATCGCAAGCCAAATCTTGGTCCCATGCCCTCTAACTCCAAAGAAGTCACATACTTGATGTTGAATGGTTCATTCCCTTAACTATACCTACAACAAAATACACTATTTGGCCCCAAAATCATGACCCAAATAGGGTGTCAGAATAATCCCAGTAAAAAACACCCAAATAATCTATTTCTAATAGTCAGTGAACATATTTGGTAGGCTATAAGAATGGGTAATAAGTAAATAAGGAAGTACTCAAAATTAAACAATCCTACGGTTTCAATGTATTCAGTTTTAAATATCAAGTAAAAAATAAAATCACAAATAGGTAACCCTCTTATAATTACTCACAGTCGAACCCCTCTGGTTGAACCTAACAAGAACAACAACCCTCTGGGATGTTCACATAGTTTATCCCCTCTGGCTCGGATTAATTATAGACTCTCTGAGGATGAACTCACTGTCTGTTCCCCCAATAGTCTTGTATCGGTAACTAAAAGGCTCTTTGGGGAAGCCCTTACATTACATAGCCCATGTGGCCCATGTCGAGGAACTACAAACACTCTCAGGAAGCTCTTACGTCAATTCCTCCTAGGGTATTACATCGTAAAAGTAATAACAAACACTCTAGAGAAGCCATTATGTACAATCTCCCTATGATCTACTATACAATGTTCTCACAACCCTGTGTATTCCAAAGAACCACAACAATGCAATATGGCCAATTTAAACTTCAATAACTACTTGGCTAAAATTAAACAACAATACAACATGTTAGATAATCAAACACTCTATCCTATAATCTTGGCATGGTGAAAAACAATCCATCCTAACCGGCTATGAAAGAAAAATGCTCATAAACAAACATCCATGGGAAAACACTTCTGAAGCATAGAAATTTAACCTATTCTCATTCAATTAACCTCTATACTAGTATAGATTCATAGCATAAAATTAACAAGGCTAAAATAATAAAGGATCAATACCTCAATCAATGGTATTGGTAAATTTTTCACATAACTCAAAACATTCAACAGAAGGCACAAACCACCTAACACAGTGTGGTAGGAACGTTATACGCAAATCTCAAGCCTTGAATCTCCCAACAACACCATAGAACTACAAAAACTATAAAAAACTCAACCGAAGATAAAATGATAAAGAGAAGGAATCAGGAAATGATGCTCTAGGGGAAGGTAGAGCTTACCAGGGTGATCCAAACACAATTGAAAATGGTATAATCAGAGAAAGGATGCTCGTTTAGGGGCCCAGATAATTTATACGGCTATACTATCTCTCTCGGTCGAACTAGACGTAGAAGTAGATGGTTTTTTCCATAATATATGACCGTAGTTTGTTTAATAAAACAACAATGTAAACAGTGTGTACAATAGTTGTACACGGCATGTACTTGCCTTTACCAGCCCCCGTATTAGGTGGTCTCTAGATCACCACACACTACCGTGTGCATGGATGTGACACGGAGTGTACATATAAATGACACGTCATGTACTTAAGAAATTTCTATAAAACTCCACATTTCCTCAAAAACACAAGAAAACAGAAAACATACATGAAAAGAATATTTGGGATCTTATAATACTGATTGTGTTTAGATGTCTTGAAATATATTATGTTTGCGTTTTGATTCATAGCTGTAGAAATATTTGTAATATAAATCACATAGATATCCACTTTATGATCATCTAGGATTCATAATGATGTACATAGACATTTATGAGATTTAATGGTGGGGTGAAATGAAAAGAAAATTATTGTTTAATTTACACAGTGATTTTTCACATTTCAACATGACAATTCTGAGGGGATGTTATTGAAAGGGATGATTCTGTCATCCCTAGTAAATGTGTAGAAATGGAAGAATATATCTAGGGACATCATTGTGGGATTAATAAAATCTTATCATGGATAAAATGTTATCTGGGTTATTGTAGATCAATGGACCAAATCTTTTTCTTTTTCATTATATTTGAGACACTATGTCTCTAGATAACCTTTTACTAGTTTTATATTAAAGTGATAATGAGGTTACATAGAGTTACAGTTTTTATTATATATGATAATGAGCCCATGATCAATTCTAAATTTTGGAAATTCCTTCAGAATTCAATGAGTACTCGATTAATTTTCAGTGTAGCATTTCTTCTTGAAGCAGATGGGAAGTAAGAAATATACAATTCATAAATCAGAGGATATGATACACATGTGTTCAGTGGACAAGAATAGAATTTGGGATTAGAATCATGCTTTAGGTAAGATTTATTATAATTATAATTTTCATTATAGTATACCAAAGGAACCACTTGATGCATTATAATGAATTTGGTGCCAAACTGCAGCATTTTGGAATGGAATAAGTGAAAGGATGTTTGTAGGAACATAATTGGTAAAGGAAGTGGAAAAGAATGTTTAGTTGATTCAATGACACTTCAGTACAATGAAGAGTGGGAAGAAATGTTTTTTGGGTAACCAGATGAATGGTCTTTTTTTCAATGTAAGTGATCATGTCATTCTCAAAAAAAAATTATAAGAATGTGTGATTCATTCTATTAATAATGTGAACCTAAGACTGAGGTTTTTTGACCTCTATGAAATCATATATTATTTTGGATCAGTTTCCAGAACATTGTATTTACATATGTGTTTTTCCTAGGTATACATAGTTTTTGATGATTCAATGTCATGAATGTATATGAAAGATCCATATCATATTTTTAGTTGAGAGGTAGTTCAGCTGTAAGATAATCATTATTATGAGGAAAAAAAATTTAGGTTATTTTACATAGAGTGAATGGGTTTTAGAATAAGTTTATTGATCAGGTATTGGTTTTCTTAACAACTATATAGTTGATGAGGAAACATTGTAATCTCATAATGTAGTGAGAAAAAAATCTCAACTTGTTTGATAAGTGTGTAAAATTTTGAGGAAATAATCTCCATAACAGTGGAAGAATTTAACATATTAGGGAATGATAAATTATTACTTCCTTTAGAAAACTCGGTGATTACCATGGATCCGGTTGCAATGAATTATGGTTTCGAGGAATAGGACTCCAGACACCCCCTCCTTGGGAGATGTAGGGGAATGATATTCTTAATCATTTTTATACAAGCCCCTACTATTTATTCCATTCATTAAACCCAAATTTTTTCCTCCTTTTCCTGTGATTTCTCTTTATCCTCGTGATTCCAATCACTTCAATTGTTTTCCCAAGATGTACATTTCGGTAAAATAATTCATCGAGGATTTAAATCCACACAGGTTGACAATAGTGTCTAGTTTCAATATAATTCTACCTTTAGTATATGCCTTCAATATATTTGTATTAAAATATTGTCCTCCCCAATAACACACATCGGTCGGTTATCTGGATTGAAAGAACATGATGATTTGATCTTCTTCAGAGGATGACCTGATCTCTTCGTACTCCAGTTCTCCAAATTCCCTCAATGGATCACTCATCTACCTCTTTTATTGGCATTTTCAAATAATAATTTATTGTGATTTTCCTTCTATGGTGGTATTGGTATGTTTTCCTTATTTACCTTTACCTTGAAAGAATCCATTTCTTATTTTTATGACGGGGAACATGGTGAGATGCTATTTGTGTTCTAATTGTAGAACTAATTCCTTACATCACCTAATACCCCCTCTAATTTTTATTTATGTTGATGTTTCAAATCCTAAGATATAATGGATTTTGATCATGTTTAGAAAAGAACTTAGATGGACAAAATCAATGGATTTTGACTCATAGACTATCTTTTTTCTTAAATGCCAATGGTTAGGACATCTGATTTCAACATGTCGATGTGGTTGTAAGGACTGAAATGAACTAGTATCTTTCCAAATAAAACAACATTTGGCATTTGATTGGGAATTCCCTTCCACAAAACAAAATTCCCATGAAATTTTATTTTCTAGGTAGGGTTAAAGAGGTGTGTTGGGAAATCTTAGTAGAGTTGGTACCCCTCATGTCTTTGTAATTACCTATTCAGGAGACCCTGTATATCATTGATGGACACTATCAAGAGATATCTGAGTCTTTTGGAAAAATTAAGCTCATGCAAGTATCATTTCCCTTACAGATGTCAAATTGGGGATGGGGTTTGGGTTCCCTTCAGTACCCATAAAATAAAAAAGCATACGGATACAACACTGGATATTTTGAATGTTTTTGTTGGTTTAGGTGTTATTTTCATGCGATAGCTTTGTTAATTCAGAATAAATGATTTTTATGGTTGGTCTTGTCAGTGTGTGAGGTACAGTTGATGAACTAACCCTAATATGAAGCTCTTGTACTGAAGGATAGGGAGGTACACTTCGCTGTAGATATGGTCATGAAGGTGGTTTCATCGAGCCATATCAAAGAAGCAACAAAAAACTAAGGGTGTTAATTAAAATCAATGAAATGAATAAAATTTTAATTGGTTGGTCATGGAGGACACATATATGATGCCCTAATTAATGGGATGTGTCTTTGTTCAACAAAAATGTTAAGATATTGATGTGCATTACTCATAGGATAGAAAATCTATGGTTGATACAGTTATATCTGGAATAATGTTTATCAATTATCAAAATCAGATTAAAATGCCAGGATAAAATCTGTGTCACGCTTTTGAGGAATGAAATTAATAGGAGTCTGCCCCTGGTGAGAACCCCCTATTAGACTAGAGGATTCTAATGAGGATATGGGATCATATTTGGATTCCCCTATTTTGTAAAAGGTTATTTAAATTGGGGATAACTAACATAGAACCTCTTCAATGAAGTTAAATAAACCTATCATAAATTCATCTGGGTTTATTAAGCACACTCGGAGACTGTGAAGTAGATAAGATTTCTTTTACCTACCTAGTCATACCATTACTACATATTCTAGTAAGATAAAGACACCTCTGAAGGTTTAAAACCTTATAGATAACAAATCATAGAGAATTTATAAATTTCCCATCAAACATGTAGAGGAAAACTCTACTAACGAGATAAAATAACTTGCATGGGAATCATCTATCATTGATCAAGATAATGTAGATAATATGGGTGTTGAATCTGATACCAAACCAAGTGGAAAATAATTAATGGTGTTTGATGAGTGGGAATCCATCATTAATTTTTTTTCAACAATTCATAGAGAAGGATATTGAGGTCATTACTACACAAGAGTAGTTTGAAATGCTGGTCGGGAGGTGCATTCATGTCAACATTTCCATGTATTAGGGTGAATGGATTAAAAAATCATGCCATATCGGCATATTGATTCAACTTGAAGAAGAATACTATAGAAGATCTCATTAAATTGTGGCAAAAGATGGTATAAAATATTAAAAAAATCCCCAATGATGATTTTTATGAGAAGTTTACAACTATTTAATGGATTCACTATTGAGGTATGGTCTCTAAAAGACTATAATATTCAATGCATACATTCAGCTATTACATATGATGTGTTTTATAGTCAAAATGTGTATGTGACTAGTTTCTTAAATTTTCCATAAAAGTACCCTTTATTAATTAAATAATATTCTTTAATGATATAGGTAATGATAAGATAAATCATTTTTATTTAATAATTATCTATTAATTAAAAGAGACACTATGTTCAAAAATGTATATGATATATCTTGTTTATGGTTAGAAAAATTTGTTTTCTATAAATTGGTTATAGTTACTTTTGTTGGAGAACCCATATTAAATATAATTTTTGACACTTTTATAAGTTCTATATTCAAAAATAATCGTATTTTTTGGTATAGGGTCATGACAATTTACTTTGGCAGGATTTTTTGTTAATTTTCCAATAAAATAAATATTTTAAAGAATACTAAAAAATAATGACTATTAATTCATAAATACTTTTTTCGTCAAATTATTATATATTTTTTATTATCCATTTAAATATTTTAAATGTATAATTATATTATGGTTTTATTAGTTAATTCAATATAGTTCATTATATTTACATTCACATTGAAATTACATATAAAACACATGCGATCATTTAAAAAATTTACTTTAAAAACCTATTTTCTTTTTCCAACAACATGATTAGTTTGAAAGTAATTTTTCCAAATATGTTTTTTTTAATTCGGAAAAAAAATATTCGTTAATTGGAATCATAGGTTTCATATTATATAAATAAACCCCTTTTATTTTTAGATATTAAGAATAGTAACCAAATTAATTATTTTTATTACCATGCTTAATGGTTAATCTCGTAAATATGGGTAAATATTATATTTTTAAAATATACACTTACCTTTAAAAAAACTAATTAAACAGGATGAATTTTTCTTACCAATAGGTTATTTGGGACTATTTTTGGACCACATGGACCCTCATGGATGACATTAATGAGTTTGTAATATTATATTCAAGGAAATTTTATTTTTGTTACACTTTTTTTAAACAAGTAATGTATTTTCAATATGGAGTATAAAGAGGATCTCGTAGACTATAAATAGTATTGAGAATGAAAAAATTTATAACTTCATCATGGTAATTTATTTATAATTTTTAGGAAATAACTATTTAAATTAAATTATTACATAATGATAATGTAGAAATTACTTAATTAATGAAACAAGCTAATATTTGATATTTTAAATATTAATATAATTTTAATTTGACTAAATTGATGCCTTAAATGAATTTTTTCAGAAAAATATGACATTCTAGTGATGTTTTCAATGATTTGGTTCGAATGATTCATGAATTTATTATATTTATAAAAGGTCAATAAATGAATAGTGTCAAAATTGACATTAACAGTATTACAATTATAAAATATTTTATTAAATGATATAAAATCTATAAATATGAAATTTTAGAAAAATAGTTTGAATAATTCATATTCAATCATAAATTATTCTTTTATTTTTCTTTTGGCTTGTTATTGTCATTATGTTGACACTCAAAATGTAAAACAGTTAATGAAATGATATTTGTTAAAAGTGTTAAAACAAAATGATAAGGATTACAAAATTATTCAAAACCTGGATAATTTTCATTTTATGATTATATTTCAAACCATTATCATCCTATATTTCTTATAAATGATACTTTACCAATATGTAATAGAAAATTAATTTATATTAATTTAATATTTTCAATAATTCAAATAGTACCCCTCCCATCTCTTATAGAATGGTATTACTTCTTATCACATCCTCACACTTCAAAACCATTTTTGATATGAAAATATATGATAAATTCACTTAATATAATTCCTCACAGAATTATTGAGTCCTTTTTTCAAGATGACCACCAAAATTATAGGTGTTAATGTGTTGATTAATGGTGATAATCTGAAGAAGAGTTATCATTTTTATTTATCTGTGTCTATTTTTTAGATTCAATCAAATATTTATCATCCCAAATGAAATAATTACACTATTACCCTAAATATACGTATATTTTTTCTGTGCATAACATCACCTAAAATCAAATCCATTTATTTCAAATGAGAAAAGAATTAATCATTCATTCATATGTGTGAACTATCACCTCCATGAACTGATATAATTTATTATCCATTACTATATCTAGATATTTATAATATTTATGGTATTAATTTTTATATATTACATTCTTGAAATATATAAAATTATATGAAAATCCCATATCAATTAATTTCATACCTTCTCGGTATTGAAAAATGATAGCGTCATTTGGGTGTATATGTGAACTGTCACCTCCACAAAGTGATATGATTCATTTTAATTCAACACCTCAGAAATATTATATATATAATAATTTCTAAATTATTAATATGATATTGATTATTTTATTAACATTTTAAAAATATATAATAACAATTACCTTCTTTATATAATGATCAATGAAAAATGGAAAATGTTAAACATTCTTACCTATATATTACCGTCTACATTATTGAGACATAGTTAATTTTTCTTTTTATAGTTATTTGATGTATTTCAAAGTATAATTTGTGTATTAATGAAATTATTAATTCATGGATATTATTCTGTAGATAGTGGAGTAATGACTAATGTTGGAAATATACATTATACCAAATCATTTCGGACTCATGTACCAAATATCATCAAATCATCCGATGTGAAAATAAATAATTATGTAATTGTTATAATGTGGTTATTATTTATATAAATGGAAAAATAAACTTGATGAAGGTTTAAAATAATGTAGATAATTAGCTTCAGTTTATTATTCAGGATGATAACAAATATATTTGATGAATCAGACTGACGTAAGGGACTGTCACAGTCTCCTATCATTGAGACATATATCAATGTTATACACCATCATCTATTATGTGGTTTGTAAACCACCCCTTTGAATTTTAATTTTATTTAGTTTTTTTCAAAAGGAGTATATCAAAATAGAGTGTTTACCTTTCTTATAAAAAAACAGAAATGTTCATTTATAACATATATAGTGGCCATGACATCCCAATCAAGGTGAACATTATTTGATATTTTTATTCCCCTACAGTACATAATGCTTTTCAAAAAAAATTAAATATCTTTTTCTCATTGAAGGTAATATTGGTATTAAAATGGTTTTGAGAATTAAATGATTACATCAATATAATGACATTAAATTTTTTATTGAAAATGAAATATTCTGACTAAATTGATGAAAATTGAAATCAGTTATATGTTATGGTAATATAATGGTACCTGTAATGTTGAGTGATGGTTACATTAAAACATCAAATTCATTGGGTATGGATGTTAAACCTATGGTTCTTAAATTTTTTAAATGTGAAATTTATGGAAGTTGATGAAATGGTTATTATTTTTATTTATAATTCTGTTCCAAGTAACATTTATGTTTTTTATATGATTATATGGGTTGTGTTGTAATACTATTAATAAAAAATGGTAATAAATGTGATTATCATGGAAGAATGAATGTCTTATTTCTTAAGGGTTAAAATTATTATATTATGATAACGTAATTTTGGAATTTCTTGTTATTACAGGACTGACTAATTTCATTCTCTATGTATCCCTTATTGTTATTTTTATACTCACCAGGTGTTTTTAAATGTTTTTACTGGACATTTGGGAGAATAGATACATGGGTGAGATCATGTAAAGATTGTGATGATTGACAATGAAAACCATGCTTATTTTATTTTAAATGTTTCTTATTTTATGAAAAAAATACTATATGGAATCTTCCACCTTATTTTTCTATGGTTTTGTTATGTATAAGTTATTTCCTAATTCTCAAAAGCTATAAACCTGAAAATCTAATCAATTTTAAATAAAATAAAAGCATTGACTTAACTCAAGATAATGTATTATTTAAGCCAGAGTTATAATGTTAAATATTAGTCAACATCCTAGAAACCTATTGTATAAATACTACAATGAAAAATGATGTATTTTTAATTCTATTATATGTAATTATGATTATTGGGAAACCATTTTCCCTTACTTTACTTAAAATGTTAAATGAAATTATCCTTCATGTGTACGCTTGGAATACCTCATCTATGAAGCGATATGATTCATTATCAATCACAACCATAGATAGGGGAATATAATGATGTATTTGATATATATATATATATATATTTATTAATGATATGAAAATGTCTCAGTAATGATGAAGTATTATCTTATTTCTTCTCCTTTTTTTTCATTAGAAATTTGAAACATGATTCAATCATACGTACGGACAACCATCTCTACGAGATATATTTTCATTTTTAAAACTAAAATATAAAGGGGTGGATCTAATTATATATATATATATAATATATGATATATGATATTTAATTTTTTAAAATATATAGATATTATTTAAACATGATATATATTAAATGATAATATTTTCAATTAAAAATTCATGAATGAGGAGGTATTTAACAACTAGAAATGAGTACATTAATAAATTTATAATATTAATAAAATACTTATACATTATCATTTTATCATATATTTTATTTTAATTATTTATATACCTATTTTATATATGATTAGTAATTAGAAATTTATTATTACAGAGCCCATAGTGTTTATGAATCAAATGGGATATAAGTTAAATGTTTTTCATCTCAAAATTGTTTTGCTGAAAAATGTTTGATGTATGTACATATATATTTTTATGCACTAAAAAGTAAAATATATTTGATATATTATATAACATAATGATTTTAATTAAGTGTATTTAATGGTATTTTTTAAATTTTTTATATTTTTAATTTTTTTTATAATATTTCTGAGTATAATATTATTATTCTCTATCCTTTGGAAGCAAGTTGAATATAAAATATTCACCGCTTGTTTCTATAATTTGGTATATATAATTACTCACTGATATTGTATATGATAAATAAGTCCATCTTAATAATATTAAACTTTTTAAATGGTTTCATTTCATTTATGTGTGTTATGACTTAAAAGTAACCATTACAATAAGTCTTCTATGTTTCAATATCACATGTTTTGAGAATTTTAAAATGATTTTATTTTTTAATGATGAATTTATTATATAACACATTGGTACAATATTTAATTCCCTATGTTATTTTAATTTATTTTTTATAAAAAAAATTCATTTATGTTTTCTCTCAGTATGTACTCAAATGTTTGAATAAATTTTATTATAGAAAATTATCATCATATATCTCTTCAAATGCAAATCATTTATTCAATTTATATATTTTAGTTAATATGAGTTCCTAAATTTATTAAATTCTATAATGATTTATTAATTCCATGTTTTACAATGTTTAAAAAAAAATTATATTATAATTCTCCACATGTAATTTTTCTATGAAATGTATTAAATGAATCTTTATTTTAATGAACACATCATAAAATGATTTTCCCACCACCACAACTTCTATTTGAATTGATTATTAATATATTAATATCTATGGTTGTGATTGATATATACATTATTCAATTTTAAAATGGTTTTTTGTTATATTTATGATATAGTATTAGACACCATATTCATTTCCATATTTTATTAAATTATAAATTGATAATCATTTTCATGATATTATTGAAAACATATCAATTTATACCATGATGGGTGGATCAGTTATAGACATCACATTCATTGGGTATTGATTAGTGTTTATAATCATATGGGGTAAACATGAGTTTATCCCAATGAAATATAAATAAAAAAATCAATTTATCCAGTAATGGAATTATAGTATCCATTAGACCATCCCAAACCCCACATAACAACATATGTGTTCAGAGTAAGACAAACATAAAATGTTTATCTTTTTTAGTAGTCATTAAATAATATATATATGATTATAAATAGGTAATAAAATTATTCCATTATCTATTGAAAGTTATTGAAATTGTTATTTAACATCTTGGATTATTATCGTTGATTATTATATAATTCATTTCTTATGACATGTTAGAGAATTTTGACATTATTATGATCTTTTAATTGTTGGGTTTGAATTTTAAATGTTATGATCATGTTTTTATTAATCATTTCTATCATATGATTATATATGATCATTAATTGATATATCCCTAGTTTAATGTTCTTGAGCATGTGTGATTACCCATTCATATGTTCAATTTCCGTAGATTATGATGAATGGTTTTATTTATGGAATTTCTACGAACTAAGGAGTGTAAGAAGAATATTATATGAGTTGTTAACAATATTACAAATAAAATTTTTATTATAAGTGTAGTATTCCATGAATCTAACACTTTTTAAATTTGGGGAATGAATTGTTTTGAGATATATTAAACATTCATCTTAATGAAGTAATATATATGTATTTACTGTTTGGATTCAAAAATTATTATTAATGTAGTTTTTTTTGAATATTATGATTAGAGGACATTATTTAAAACACTATGGATTAGATTGTATATAGAATAATAACATGATGTTTCCATAAAGTACATATTGTGATATTTTTAATGAAAATACATCCATTCCAAGATAGTTTAATCTAGATATTGCAATATCCCAGATTCAAGTAGTCGAAAAAACTCTAAATGCAGTGGATAGAGTATGAACTCGATGCCCACATATGAAAAATTAATGAGATTAAGAAATTACACAAAAATTGAAACTCACATGCGATGTTTACATATTTTTTTATTTCTCGGTTCAATAATTATTTCTCAAACAATGATTTTTTTAAATTTAACAACTATTTATAAGATGGATTATGTATACACTCGATGTTATATAAAATGATATAATATTCATAATGATAAAAAATTGAAATTGTAGTTGGATGATTAAACCATCTAATTAGGACTAATTATTTATGTCATTTTAGAAATAACAACATCAACTAGGGAGAGTATTAATATATACATTATATGTAAAAAAATAATGATTCATGGGTTTTTAGTTGATGATTCCCATGCAATAATGACGATTTATTTTCTTATGTGTTGAGAATATGGGATTAAGTATTTAGAGAAATTTTAAATCATAATGGTATGTTGTTTTTTTATATAATATGTGCATAAATGATTTAATTTCTACGAAGAGAATAAGAGTTTAGTATAGGGAACTTATGTACATACTAAGGTACCATTTATAGTTAAATGACCTTTTTGTGGGGAAAGTGGAAATTATCTGAGTGAATTCTCAAATCCAAGGGCTAACTCCAAAAAAAGGATGTGGCTTTGTTATTATAATAATTGATGTGTAATTATTGATATTTGTATGAGATGGGATTCCAAATTATATGTTGTAGAAGTAATTTATCATTGACATTACTATTATATGAACAATGAATCATATAATGGTTTTTTTTATTTTTTGTTGTGATTTATTTTATTATATTGAATGATAATAATAACCAATAATAAATATTTTGTGGTAATTTGAAAATTTTCCAAAAAACGTGATTCCATGATGTAAAACCCTAAATATGTTTTTTATTTGGAGAAAAAATGTGTTTTTAGATAATCATATGAATAAAATTGATAATGTCAGTTTTAAATTATTCTTACCATTTTAATTAATTAGTTATTTTATGGCATGGTGATTTATGTTATCATTGAATATGTTTATTTCATGTTTGTATATTTCCAATATATTTCATATCCATTTATTTTATATATTTAATAAGGATAATGTAAATATATAGAGGGATTAATGTTTTAATTATGGTTTTATTGTTTTTTTGATTAGTTCCATATTTTAAGAGAATAAATAATCACTGTATTGGTGTTTCTAGTAATTTACATTTACAAATACATTATGTTCACTTGAAATAAGAGTAATAAATTTTTTTAATATTTTTCTACATGTTATATAATTTTTTTAGTTCTAGATAACGATGATTTTAGTAGTTTTTAATGATAAATATTATTTTTATACAATAACGTCTATCATCAAGTATTATTATTTAAATATATGTAATTATTATTTAAAACGGTTTTTTATTTATATTAGTTGTATTTGATTTTATTAATCACTTTTGGTCTCATTAATTAGTTTATGATAGGAGGAATATTATTCTATCCTTTTATAAATATTATGATCATTTAAAATTTAATTTATGTTCTTCTGGAATGGGAAATTCATAATCATCAGTCATCATTTGAGTATGGGTTTGAAAGAGGTTATACTAATTGAAAAAACCAAGCAAAGGATCAAATTAATATTATGGATGTCTACAACACAAGATAGTTTATTTTCTCATTTTCCATGATAAATTATTTGATTCCCTCTAGAAAAAAGGTTCATAAAAATGATTTTTTCTATTTTATTTATTCTTTATGATTTTATAAACATTTTACACTTTTCATATTCATGGTATTGTTGCCATCAAATTTCTTTTGACCATGTACTATATCACTGTTTATAATTCCATTTAAATTATCTTTCTCTTCGATGTAAATAATTTCTCTTACCTATAGCATTCTTCAAATCAAAGAACCTAATTTGGTGTAATTTTATATTATTACTAACTTTAATAGTTCTCACTCTTTAAGGAAGGTTTAAATATCCCATTGTATTATAAGGGTTTTCAATGAATATATATTATATTATTTTTTCATTTTGTATAGAGATAAAAATTACATTTATAAAATTTATTTAAGGTGGATAATGTAGAATAACAAAAATATTGTCGAAAATAATACTATACTTGAGAGATTTCTTAACATGAAATAAAAAATCATATAAAAACTCTAATATAATATAAAATTAGTATGACTTCCTATTATAGTAATATCCTAGAATTTGGATTCTATATTATTAATATGACCCGAAAAATTTTATAAAAACAATCTTTTATAGGTGTATAAAATGATTCAATTGGTTATCAATTGGTTAGAGAAGAAAATATAACAATAGCATAGTAAAAAAAATATTATTCTACGAAAATTATTTCTATTTCATTAATGATTATTTAACATAAAAAATAAATTGATAATAATATATGAATAAAAATTAAAAACTATTTTTCTAATTTATATAATTAAATAATGTAAAATTTAATTAAATTTATTATGTAAAAAATGAATAAGAATTAGTCCATTTTTTATTAGAAATTAATTTACCTAAAATATGAATTTAGAAAGATTTTCTAAGTTGATATTATAAATAATTTATGTAAATATTATAAAATTTATCTCCAAATGATTTTAGATATAAAAATATTATTATTTCTTAAATTTAAATATAAATATTTTTTTAGAATTTCTTGAAAATATTTATTTTATATTGAGTAGTCAGATATATTGTTTTTTAAAAAAATATCACATTTATGTTATTATCATGATTTAAGATTGAATTCTAATATTTTAAAGCCTTTTAAAACATAAAATATATTATAAAGAATTAAAAAAATTATTTTAAAAGTTTATATTGAATTTGGGAATCAACCCATGACTTTTTTCGGATAATAATATATTTTTTCAAAATAAAAATGATTTTAGGGTGTTTTATGACTATGGTATGGTTTGAAGTTTCCATTTTTTATTGGATTTATAAATACTTTTAAATCCTTATTTTTTTCATAAAATAGTTTCGTGGAAATATATTTTTCCTTGATATTAATGCCAATATATTTATATATTTAAATCTTGTAATTTCAGGAAATTTTTCCTATAAATTTATATTACTGGATTAAAAATAATTTCACGTAGTTATAGAAATTTAATATGATAAATTGGATTCCAGATTTTTAATTGGAATTTAGTAATTTGTTTTGAATGCCCCTTGAATTGTTTTCCTCAATGAATAATAAATTTTTTAATGATTTTTCACCGTATTTATCTCATGACATGACCCACCATGGACCTATATCTAGAAATTAGTAATGTTTGACTACCAAAGCCTTCCCCTATTCGACCAGGAAAAGTATCTAGTTCATAGTAAGAATAACTCACACATGTGATGTGTTATCCTAATGTACCTTTACAAACACAAATAGGTTTCTATGAAAATAAATTAATGATAATGTAAAATCAATAAATATCATAAATGTCGGTAAAAAATTTATCAAATAGTAGAGTAAAAAATTTCATAATGAGATAAAGGATCCAAACACAAGCCCTACCAAAAAATAAATATAGTCCAACCGGCTTGGAATAATGGATCCATTGACAAATGAAACAACTAAAAAACCCTCATTTAATCTAGGATAACTATTCTCCACCTAATCTCTATTTTCCTAGGAATACATGAAAATGTGCATCATAGGAAAAATTAGTGAAATTTTTGTGCACAGACCATATAGTCGTGAGTAAAAAATAACCAGCAGTACTCCACCACATCACTAATTATAATGCATCAAGTTTCGTTTGTGCATAAAATTAATAAAATAAACTATTTTCATATATACACATAATAGATAACTGGTCATATGTGGTCTCAACCAATACTTCCATTCACATGATAGTACTCTAGGGTTCTATGTGATTCTTTTTATGATGGAATCAAACCCATGAGCTCTAATATCCCTAGTGAAAACCATCCATTAGGTCAATATTATTTGGAACCACAAATAATTACTTACTAGATACACAATGATCATGATATATAAATAAAAGATCACAACTAGAATGAAAAGGGGAAACCAAAAAAATAATAAATATCCAACACTATATAGGGGAAAAAATGACATATGATACTACATTCCATACTGAAATGGAATCCTATATTGTTGATCAACAACCTATGCGTTTTAGTTACACCGATTCCACAAGCACCACATAAGTTATAATAATGATTTAGAGGGGATAACACTCCGTTCATGACCCGTACCCCAAGGCCCATGTCGTGACTACCCCAAGCCCGCCTTCCATAGGCAGGGGGTCGGCGACTAGTACCAAATGTGTAATTCCCGAAATTTGGGAAGGCATCGCCTTTATAACTATACCCATCCACAACAGAGCAGACAGCTCGATACAAAACACTAAGCAAAACATTATAAAAAAAGAGTACTAAAAAGTAAAAGGGTCGGAAATAAAATCCCAACTGTAAAGTACAAGTACAACTGAAAATTAACAAAACAATTTAATGATGAAAAGAAGTACTACACGAACTTTAGTCTCCTCCAAGTACGACTCGTCGTGAGGTCCAACTCGAGCACCGTCCTGTCCTGGTACACTCAGCCTCAGTCATCATTTTCCGTCATTTGCATCCAACAGAATGAGGTGTGGGTATATCTCATGCACAAGTGAGTATAACGATACTCAGTCGGGACCCCGAGACCCTCAAGGTCACAGAAAATCCGACATGTATAAAACATAATGTATGAGATCAATAGATAACCCCACTTAGGTATTTTCCCATACATATACTTATATTATCATGTAATCCATCCCAATAATGAGGATAACCCAAAGTTAGTGACTCAACTCACACAGGTATACGACCCATGTAAAGTGTTAGAGATGATTAGATGTAGACACTAAATCATCTATTCTGTCGAACACACACTGGATCTACGAAAATAAAACAAAACTGTCGAACCCACAAAAGATTCAGGATTTTTCGTCAGTACTGTCGAACCCACACAGGATCCAAGAAAAGTAGTCGGATCTGTCGAACCCACATAGGATCCAAGAATAGTCATCAGTGCTGCCGAACCCACACAGGATCCATCAAAAGTAGTCGGAGCTGTTGAACCCACACAGGATCCAGGAACAGTCGTCAGATCGCAGCCAGCCATAGGGTTCCGTATAAGCATGCTTGATTCAGGGAGGGTCCACTCCTCATGCTATGTTTCGATACATCAAGTTCCACGAAGTCCCAAGGAGTATCTCAAAGATCCTACCGCTTCATAGAGGGGAAAACCATATATTTCGTGTCCAAAACATAGAGTATGAGACGACCAATCCATTTAACAAAATGTACACAGCGTTTTGGAATATGGTACACGTAGTGTTGTCAGACCTTGGGTACTAGTCGTGTTCGACGACCCGTGTCGAAAGACTGGTCGTGTAGAAAAGTAAGTACATAGCGTGTGGTGTGGATACACGCCGTGTCTATGAATCTAGGGTCGACTCCATGTATGCTGTCCATATGCCCATACATGGCATCAACCTGTGTTCTCCAACCCGTGTAACTGGTACACAGGGTAGGCTGTGTCACTAGCCTTTCTTGGACGTGTGGTGGAGTACATGCACATGTACTTAACCCTGTGTCTCTGTATCCATGTTATAGATGACGAGTCACGCGTAGCCGTCTCTTCCAAGCTATATAGAGTGTATACTTAGTGTCCCTAGGCCGTGTAATTCTTCATGTGTCAATGTATTTCCCAAAATACATGCCATGTCCTTCGAAGCTGCTTCTGCCATTTTGTGCAAGGAATATACGTCATGTGATAGGGGTCACACAACATGGGTTACATGTCTATCGTCTGAAACTCAAGACATAGAACACCCGAACAACATAGCGTGTTCGTCAGAATTACACGCCGTGTATTATGGAATTTTCTAGAATTGGCACCACCAGCCAGCATGCCTCCTATGAAGTCCATTATTGGTTTTTATGGTCCATTCGTCATGAAAAATCCTAAACTTTGTCAACCCAATGTCCCGTAGTCATATTTGGTGTTTTTGGGCCTCCAATCAGCTCCAAATCTAGATTTGATTCACTCACTCGAAGAACAGTTTAGGAACGGTCCATCCTATTCTGGTCCGATCTGTCAGTCGCTATTGTCGTCGCACCTCCGCTATGTTGTCGTGACATTGGGTCTTCGATTTGGAATCATTGTGTCGCACAACAGACTCGCAATGATCCGTTGTTCATCACCCATGATGAACTCGAAGAACACACCATATATTCACAAGAACAGTGTAAGGATCAAGCCTTGTTCATTTCGCCCGGTCCTTCCATGTTATTTTGGTAGCAAGAGGGCCAAGAGAAAAAATAATATAAGGATGAATCAATATTTCTCTAATCAAAACACTCCCCTACCTTGTCTGTTGTTCATCGATGATGTTTCTGGGTAGGCGGACATCGATTCATTGTAGACGAACACGTCCTATGTCGATGGAGGTTCCGAGGAATGGAGTCAAAGATGCTCCTCGGCAGGGATATTCACTAGAATAACGTGTTCTTCGTTCTTCGTTGGCGAGAGCTTTTTTCTCCAAGCCCACCCCTCTCCAAAGTTCCACCATGTTGAAAACTGCCAAGCCAAAAATAATAGATTATGATATCCTATTAAATTTTAGGCATAATATTCAAATAGTGGAATTAATTAAATGAATGTGTTGGGTCAATTAATTAATTAGGAGGATAAGACACATTATGTGTTAGGGGAGTTGAAGAGGTTGCCCTACACTTAATGGATGTTTAAGGGTTTCTCTATTATTGGGGAGTTTCAAGGGGGTGTAAATCCCTGGTGGTCCCCAACAATATAAACATGAAGAGGAGGGTAGGTTTGGGCGGGCCCCACCACTATAACCTCTCATGGGAGCTTATGGTTCCATGGACCCTACCTCCAACTTCCACATGGTTTTTATATCAAATAAAATAAAATAAGACAATAAATTATTTTATTTTATTATTCCACGTAAAACCCAAAAATTAACTTTTAATCTCGCCCCACTGCCATCGAAGTTAATGTCTACTTAAGAAAATACCTACGCTACAAGATCAGTAGTGCCTCAAATTTCAATTCCGACCACATGTTTAATAGTTATAAAAACCTGATAATTCATTTAATGAATGTACCCAAACAAAATTTCAGAAATTTATTCTGGGAACATAGGGCCTCAGAATCACGCACTATCAGTTTTTGCGGACTCATAAAATTTCCATGTATTTATGAAAAAAAATTCCACGGAATTTTCGGGTCTATGCATTCTCCCCACCTCAAGGCTTTACATCCTCGTAATCTACAACTAGAACTAGGGGAATAAGTGGGGGTACTGAGCACTCGTCTGATACTCTCACTCCCATGTGCTCTCCTAGAGGTTCCCGTGCTACCAGCGAATGCACAACATATTTATCGACTGTCCACGTATGACCAGTTGCTATCGATTTTCAATATCCACTAGGACCTCTGTAAAAGTCACTCCATCGTCAAGATCCATCTCGCCATGGTTGATGATATGGGAAGGGTCATGCACGTATCTCCTCAGCTGAGATACGTGGAAGACGTCCTGCACCTGGTGCAATTAAGGTGGAAGAGATAGGTGGTAAGCCACCTCACCTACATTGATGAGGACCTAGAAAGGACTGCTAAATCTTGGAGATTACATGATGCCTAGGCCATATCTCCGCAAAACTCATCGAGGTGACACCCTTAGACAAATGTGGTCCCCATACTCGAACTAAAGAGGTCTCTATCTCCTGTCAGATTATGACTTCTGTATGCTCTATGCAATCTACATCAGCTCCTGGAAGATCTGCACCTTTTCCGTGGTAGCTCATACCATCTCTAGTCCCACTTGTGCTGACTCCCCAGGGTCAGTCCAATACAAGGGTGATCTTCATGGTCACCCGTATAACGCCTCAAAAGGTATTATCCCAATGGTGGACTGAAATATGGTATTGTATGAATACTCCACCAATGGTAATTGATCCCCCCATCTACGATGGAAATCAAGGACACATGAACGCATCATGTCATCGAGGCTCTTAATGGTATGATTAGTCAAACCATCCATCTAGGGATGGAAGGCTTTGTTCAGACGAAGCTACTTCACGAAAGCCTCCTGCAACCCCTTCCATAACCGGGAAGTAAACTGTGATTCATGATTGGAGACAATAGATGAAGGTACTCTATGTAGCCGCACAATCTTCTACACATAGAGGCATCTCATGATCTCTTCTAAACACTGCTCTCTAATCAGAAGGAAGGGGGCTGACTTGGTGAGTCGATAAACGATTACCTAAATCGAGTCGTGAAGCCTGGATGTATGTGGAAGCCCCGTCATTAAGTATATGGATATCACATCCCACTTCCACTATAGAACCTCTAATGTCTGAACCATGCCTGCAGGTACCTGGTGCACTGCCTTCACTTGCAGACAAGTGAGGCACCGAGAGTAAATATTTGTGACTGCCTTCTTCATCCCTGGCCAATAGTGCTGTCGTCGAAGGACCTGGTACATCTTTTCCACTCCTAGATGTACCACTAAAGGGGATCTGTGGGACTCACTAAACACATCCTATTTAAGGGAAACTGGTACCATAGTACATCCTCAAAAGTGGATGACGTGCTCCCCATCTTCATAAAACCCATCAGGTCCATGCCCTATGGATATCTGAGAACAAAGTTGCTTGTAGTCAACGTATCCATGCAGAGCCTCCATGAATAGTGGAAGAAGTGGATAATTGAATGTAAGATACTATAGAAAGGATACATTATCTATATCTACAAAGAATTTTTGTAAGTCCACCATCTACTCTATAACATCTGTGAGCAACTGTATAACAGATCTACTACTGAGTGCATCTGCAACAATGTTCTCTTTTCTAGGAGTATAGAGTATCTCGATGTCATTGTCCTGGAGGAGCTCAATCCATCACCGTTGTCTCTGATTCAGGTCCTTCTGAGAGATGATATACCTGAGACTCTTGTGATTAGTGTACACGGCAAAATGCTCACCCATCAGATAATGTATCTACATCTTCATGGTGAAAACCACTGCTGCTAACTCCAGGTCATGGGTGGGGTAGTTCTTCTCATGCTGTCTCAACTAACGAGTACCATAAGCGATCACTATTCACTCTTACATCAGGAAACATCTGAGTCCATTCCCTGATGTGTCATAGTAAACTATATACCCTACATCTTCATCTGGATGTGTCAAGATGAGGACACTAGTCAGCCTCTCCCTCACTTCATAATAGCTCTGTTAGAATCTCTCTGACCAAACGATGGGTTTCCCCTTCTTTGTCATGGATGATAGTGGTGTGGTAACTCTGGAGAAGTCTGGTATGATCCTCTGGTAGTAACCAACCAATCCAAGGAATCATTGTACCTCTGTCACACTCCTGGGTGGCTCCCAAGAATGTACTACATCAATCATCATTGAATCCACTACAACTCCAGCTTTTGAGATGACGTGCCCCAAAAATTGAACATCTCATATCAAAAAATGGCACTTAAAGAGGTTAACATAAAGTTGGTGCTCTCTGAGTGCTTCCAGTACTATCTGTAAATTGTAGGCATGCTCCTCCTCAGCAGTCGAGTAAATTAGAATATCGTCGATGAAGACTATGACAAAGTGTTCGAGGTTTGGCTGGAAGATCCTATTCATGAGTCCCATGAACACTGCTGGAGGGTTCGTTATGCCAAATGGAATACCCAATAACATGTAGTGGTCATACCAACATCTGAAAGATGTCTTATGCACATCCTCATCTCAAACTTTGAGCTGGTGATAGCCTGATCTGAGGTCTATCTGAATGAACCACCATGCTCCCTTCATCTGATCAAAGAGGCTGTTAATCGTTGGGAGTTGGTAATTGTTATTCACGATCACCTAGTATAGGTGATGGTTGTCGACAAAAATCCTTGAGATCCCATCTATCTTTTTGGAAAACAGAATCAGGGCTGCCCATGAAGAAACAATGGGCCAGATGAATCCCTTACCCTGCAAGTCCTCCAGCTGTACCTGTAGCTCACAAAGCATAGCGGGAGCCATATTATATGCTGGTATAGATATTGGTGTCATCCTAGGGTACATGTCAATGTAGAAGTCTACCCTTCTGTGAGGAGTTAGAATAGGGACATCATCATAGAAAATAGCTATGTACTGGTCCACCACTACAGGATAGTTCTGAATCTCCATTTATACTGCTCTGAGGGTATGACATTCCAACTTATGAGTGATCGGCTGCACCCTCCTCCGAGTAATTCCATCCTATGCTGAAAGAGCTACCTTCTCATCAGTGAATGTAAACCTAGTGCCATACCTATGGACACAAAACACTTTGCATCTAATATAGTTGATCTGAGCATGGGATGTAGACAACTAGTCCATACCCAAGATGATTTCGTAAGGCTTTGACGCCGCTAAAGGAGATCCCAACATAAGATCTCACATCCAAGAGTAACATGACACTGCCAGACCCAGTGCATAATCATCGAGTCATGTCCCATAAGAGTCTCTAGCAATAAGGAATGATCCAACAGCTCCATCTGAATCTCTGAGCATCGAATGAGTGTAGTGGTAATGAAAGAATTATTGTCACATATGTCTATAAGAACTGTAACTAAGGAGGAATACACATAGATAACACATCAAATCATCTCTAAAGATCCATGATCATAAGCCTCAGCTGACTGGAGATGAGCTCTCACATGTCCACCTTTTGCCTGTGGTTGGGGTGGACCTCTTGGTGGTGGTGGTGGTAACAACATGAAACGCCATCCACCACCAGCTGCATGACCAGCTCCTCTACCACGTCTGCCTAAGCACTACGGATAGTCTTGATCGAACCTCTACCTTTTCCTGAGAGGTCCCTCAACTATTTTCTAATCATCTGAATGGTGGGTCGGACAGTCACGAGCCATGTGACATATCCCATAGCTTGTGAAACACTGCATGTTCCTTGAATGATTGGCTTTATCCCGTGTGCCTTGGACAACCGAACCAGTGTCCTAAGGTCGTCTACCAGAAGGTCTGGTCTGCTTGGACCTCTGCGACATCGACATCAGTCTGATACATGCTGCAGAATACTCCGCTATGTGATGCCCGGTTGTGGGTCTTGCTGCTGGTGACGGTTCAGAAAGCGAACTCTATACTAAGAGGGCTCGATCCAACACCCCTGCCTACGTCAGGATGCTGAGGGAGATAATCGAATCCCTAATATCTTTCCTGATCCCCTACTCGATGGTCCGGGAACTAAAGAATATCACCTTTATTATATCTGTGGAGTAGCTTGAGAGGTCGGTATACCACGTTGAGTACTGTGACACCATCATTCTACACTTATATAGATGCAGTATCTCCTGTATCCACACCGCATATAAGGTGGCCTGGAAAAACACCGCCCAAAATAGGCTCTCGAATTATTCCCTGAGAAGTGTCGCCTCATCATGCACCTGGAGCATCGAGCTCCACCATCTTCCTGTTGTTGCCTGAAGGATACTCACGACAAGAATCACCATAAGGTTTGTGTTGGACTCACCATTTTTGATAATCCTAAATCATGATTAAATATTGATCATGATATGTTAACCCATTTGCTAACCCTTTTTAATCTGTATTTATATTGTTTGTCCAGAACAATTTCTATTCTTAGTCTCATAATTTAGTTTCATCAGCTTACAGTTTACATTTATTTTAATATAAGTTCACTTTTAAATGATACTGGTAAGATCCTTCTGTTCAAGGTCACCGTTACAACACACCCTCATTGTGAATCACTTTTGATAAAAGGTCACTATTAAAGATCTACTATCAGTGGTATAAGATACTGGTACAAGGTCACTATCATAATCCTACCGTTTATCTGCTTATCAAAGCTCAATGACAAAGAGTCACCATCACAAGGTCACTGCTGTGACAAGGCATCTGTTAGAAGTTCACTGTCAGACTCTTTCTCAAGTATTCTACTGATAACATCATTGGTCATGTCTACAGTTGGACATGTCTACTTTTAGTAGAAGGCTACTGCTAGATAGCTCCTACTATCGAGATAGTCGACTGTTGTTCAAAGTCTACTGATGGACATATTCCTCTATTAATGAAATTACCTGTTGGGATAAGTCTACTAGTGTAAAGGTCACTATTGAAGTCTACCGCTAATCAAGCCTACTATTGAAGCTCATAGTTGAATAGCCTACCGATGAAGATCACAGTTGGAGAGACTACTGTTGATGTCTACCATGTGACATGCATCTTCCACCTATCTAATGAAATACTATTATTTATTTTACCAATTTTGCTTATACTACCATAAATTTCATGTCTACAGAATTTAATGCACATGACATTATATAATGTTATTTACAAGCAGATCAGGAAACAGTACGATGAATGACGAAGACCAAACATGGTTGAAACATTTCTCTTATCGGCCCTGGTTGAACCAAATGAGAGAAAGATAAACTGGAAAAGTGTATATATATATATATATGAGTAGAGACATACATAAAATGATGAAACACAATATATTTAATATACATAAGAGAGACACATATAACACCCAATGATACAAGAAAGAAGAAGAAGTATAAAGCTATGAATGCCCCTTACTACTCTTTTAGAGATGTGTAATTTAACCAAACTTCTGCATGTAAAAAGATTATGAAATCTGGGACACCTTGGCTGTTTCTCATGAAGGAACAACCAACGTGAAGGAAATGAGATTAAATACTTATACTATTAAATATGATAATTTTAAGATGACACCCAACGAACCAATTTCTGACATGTACCTCAGGTTTAATGAGATTTTCAACACCATGAGTTCACACGGAAAAGCTCTTCCAGAGAAGGAGAAGATCATGAGAATATTGAGATGTTTGCCAGACAGATGGAGAGGCACTTTTGTGTCTATCCAAGAGTCATGTGACATCATCACACTACCTGTTCAGGAGATGATTGGTAAACTAATTAGGTATAAATAATAATTTTAAGTGAACAAATAAAAAGTTGATTAACACAAGAGAAAATTTATGGCATTCAAGTCTACTTCTTCAAAGAGAAAAGACAAGGAGAAAATACAAGTACCTACTGAATGTTCAACCAGTGATGATTCATATTCCGACAGTGATGAAGAAATGGCTCAAATATCCAGGAGATTTATGAAGTTCTATAAGAAGAAAACGTTTTTGAGAAAACTAAACTACAAGGGAAAGTCTGATCAACAAGGTATGTGGACGAAGAATTGGAAGAAATTTGATAAGGAAGATGATATAGTGTTTTATGAGTGTAAGTGGAAAGGACACATCAAGGATGACTTTCAAAAGTTAAAATTCAAAAAGAAATATGATTATAAGCACAAGAAGTATAGGAATGCCATGAATGCAACCTGGAGAGGTTTGGAAGACATCACAAGTGAATCAGAAGCTGCTGATTCTAAAAAGAAACATTCCAACCTGTGCTTCATGACTAACATATTTTAGGTACCTGTTTCTCCGCTTCTAAATGATTATTATTCTGGAAATAATAGTGATTCATATAATGATGAAAATATGTATAAGGATGAACTATTTGAATATTTCAACATGCTGGAGGATACCTGCAATGAACTAAAAGATAAATATAAATCTTTGAAGAAACAATATGCCTTGACTAGTAATGTTAAGAGAGATCTAAATGTAGAAAAAGAAAATAATGCTCAACTGTTGAAAGAGAACTCTCAACTCAAAATTATCTAATGAACCATTAAGAGAGGATATTGAGAAGTTCAATGCTAGTAGGGATACCTTGACACAGTTCCTAGGAAAACATATAGCTCCTAAATATACAACTGGTCTAGGATATCAGCCTGGACAAAGACAAATTAGAAAAAACAAATTTGTTCAAATATCTGGACAGTTCACTGCTACTTCTAGACAATTTTCTGAGAAATTTTTTTCTAAAGGACCTAACAAAGTATTTATGTCACACAATATTTTTGTTGATTTTAGAAAACATATAACGAAAATAAGGGTTACCAAATTTTTACTAGATAACCTCTATGGACCCAAGAAGATCTGGGTACCAAAATTACCCCATTTTTAATCTGTTTTGCAGGGATGTTGGTTAAAGAGTTCCTATAAGACCCTATGGTACATGGAAAGTGGATGTTCAATACATATGACAGGATAATATTCTTGCTTCTAGAGTGTTTCCCTCAGAATTCGTGAATGACCTCCTGGATGGGAGATTCAAACGTTCTGATCGGTATCTAACGGGTTTGTTCGTAGAACCGGAAACATCCAAGGATTCCACATCCACATGGACCTACTTTCCATAGGTAGGTGCTTCATTAGTTTTTTAATTTATGAGGCTTAGGAATTATCAATGGTCGAGAGGATGGGAGGTCGGACTCATCACACCTTTTTTAGGGGAATTATTGTCTATTTCGGGACTCTCTTTATAGATTTAAGTGATGTTCGTGAATCCTTATTACAATACCAAGTATAAAATGAGCTTTCCTTTAGTTTAACAATAAATGATTAAATATGTAAGAAATTTAGAGAATCTTTAATATGTATTTGAGGTTCTTCATAAATAGAGAGTCATCTATATCTATTTATAGATTCTTGATCAATATTATCCTTCAAAATATTTATATAAAATTATCTTGGTCATTATGATGACCAGGCTAGTTTTAAAGCCACTCAGTGGGGCACTTGAAGTTTATTTTCATTCAGAAGGACATGAATTATTTCAGAGTTGGGATCGAACCCATAGATGGGATACCTACGTATCCTTTGTTTTGGAAAAGTAATCATAACCCGCGTAGTTCGAGTAAGGGAGTATGATGTTTATGATTGCTGGCTCAAAGAATGATTTCACAATTACTTTTACACTCTAAGCTCACGTGAGTCATGATCGGTGTGAGAAACAAGAGGTATTGGTAAAAATTAGACAATTGTGCCATGAAAGATGCAATCATAAGAAATAATCTGGGGCTTTTGTATGTATGACTGCCCAGATAAATGATGTTTAGGATTAACTTTAGGGAGAAAATCCACGAACAAGGTCCATAAAGGTATATGTGCTTTATGGATATTTTAATACTCTAACATGGGACTTATTCCTGAAAAGGAAACCCAAATTAGGAGAGGATTGATAATTGGGTTTTACTCTTGAGATGGAATCCCAGATTAAACGTAAATTAGGACTGGTTAAAGAGAATTTAAGGGACATGGGGCTTACTCCTGAAAAGGAAGCCCAAGATTTATGACTGGGACTTACTCATGAAAAGGAGGCCCAGGTTAAGGGATTTATGACTGGGACTTATTCCTGAAATGGAAGCCCAGGATAAGGGACTTGGGGCTTACTCCTGAAAAGGAATCCCAAAATTAGAGACTGGGGCTTACTCCTGAAAAGGAGGCCTAGGTTAAGGGATTTATGACTGGGACTTATTCCTAAAAAGGAATCCCATGTTAAGGGACTTGGGGATTACCCCTTAAAAGGAAGCCCAAAATTAGATACTAGGGCTTACTCCTGAAAAGGCGGCCCAGATTAGACGATCTGGGGCTTACCCCTGAAAAGGAGGCCCAAATTAGAGGATCTGGGGCTTACTCCTAAGAAGGTTGCCCAAAAATTAAGGGACTTGGGGCTTACTCCTAAAGAGGATGCCCATATTAGAGGACTTATGGCTAGGGATTATTCATGAAAAGGAGACCCAGGTTAAGGATTATCTCATCTTAAAGGATGAGGTTGAATGAATGAACTCTCCATATTTAGTGAAATAATGATATTTAGATCACTAGGTTTTGAGAGATATTCCACAGAATTCCTTTCAGATAATGAATTCAAATCAAGAAATCATTCCATAAATGGATTTGAAGAGTGTCTTGAAGAATGAATCTTGAAAAGTAAAGGTGTAATAGCTTAAGAGGGATGAAATGGGAAAGAAAGGCACCCAAAAAGGAAGGGGCACGCATGTCTTGGAAGGCACGCAAGTGTTGCGGGGGCGTGCAAGTATTGGTCGCGCAGGTATACCTGCGCGACATGGTGGGGTACATGCGCGATATCCAACCAGCATTGAAACACTTGAGAGACTCTTTATTAAAGCCTTTAGGATCCTCTTGAGATTCTTCCAGCAATGGGACGCGCAAGTTCTATCGAAGAAGTAAGGCGGCGCGCAAGTGTGGCCACATCCCTTAAGGGTTGGACACTCAGACACGCAAATGTTGATGAATTTCAACACTTAGGCCTTCTTCCCTCTCTTTAGATCTTCCGTTCTAGGCAAGAAATTACATTAGAAGTGCTCCGGAAGCTTTGAGAAGATACTTGGGCGTCAGGAGCTTCAATATGAGTTTCTTGAAAATAAAATCCTCATGAATGGGGGGGGCCACATGGTCTATTTATAGGCATAAGAAGACCCTGGGTGGTTACCGGGCGGTTATCACTTAGGTCGCGCAAGTCACTTGCGCGACCATAAGGGCGCCGTGTAAGTGGACTTGCGCGACAGTGGTAGAACTTAAGCGGTACAGTTGCTTTTGATCCTTTGTTCATACCTTTATCGATTTTTGATATTTTCTTCAAAGGTTGGATCACATTGAGCTCAGATATTCCCCTTTTTCGATCTTTAGATTCTATGAAGAAAGGAGTATCAACAAAAGTCCCCCCTCAGAGTTGGATCTGGAGAGAAATAGAGGATTTGACTCTGAGGAAATCGAATATATCCAAAGGAAAAGGGGGTGTGCATGTCTTGATGGCGCAGTGGTGGTGCGAAAGTGCGCATCGCGCAGGGATACGGACCTCGATCGTGCAGGGTCCAGCGTGCAGGGTCCCGGTCATGTCTATAAATAGAGGGCCTCTCTTCCGTACAAGCATCCGGATTTCCGGACTTCATACCTTCGAGCTCTCACCACGCAGATCACCTTAGCCGCGCAGGTTGCTCTGTTTTCCAGTGTTTTTATTGATGTTGCGCTACTGTAAAGGTATTTGTACTTGCGCGGTTTATACTTGCGCGTCAAAAACTAGTGCGGCAAACAAATACGTGCGCCCCATGTTTAGACTTGTGCGCCTTAATGCCTTAGCCATTTTTTCGAAATCTTTCACAAATTCTATGAAAAATAAACCCATTTAAGAGTTTAATTTATTCAATTTTTGGGCAGATTCAATGGCTCCTAATCGAATTAAAACATCTGATGAACTGGCTAGCAAGCAGATTGATGAAATGATGAACATCATTGGCCATGATTACTATGATATCTGCAATAGCACTCTCCCAGATTTCACTAAGCACTTGAAGAAATATCATCTTAATTTCCCAAAGAGCATCTACCTGCCTCTATATGGTCATGGTCACCTGCAAGGAGTCAATGTTCCAGATGCAAAGAACTATACACCTAAAATGCAGCTGCGCTGCTACACCTTCATTTCGGTTATGCTGTGCATTAAGAGAAACAACAATGGTGTGAACTTTCAAATTCTTCCTCCATGTCATTTCCTTACAGATATGAAAATGGAAAACCCATGGGCTGAAATGTTTTCCACTACCGGTTGGTGGAGTGAAGGCAAACATGGTATTAGAGAAATATCTGAAAAGAGTACTCTCTCCAAATGGCTCTTTATATCCAATGCTCCATTCTCAAATCCATGTATCCATCTTCCAAGTATCTTGGACAGAAATAGAGTCACTGTTTGATCAACAGAAAATTTTCTCAAACCGCACTCAAGAACATCCTTTTACAATTGTTCCAAGAAGAGCTGGTATCACTGCATCTCTTATTATATCCAGTTGAATGAATTAATTACAGGTGGTTGCAGATGAATCTCGTTATGCCATAAATCAAATGAAGAGTAACATTGAAAGCCTCTTGTAATTCTTGAAAAATAGAAGAGACTCCAGTCTGTGGATGTCCTTCTATCTCCTGTGTATCAATGAAAAACACTTTCATCTCCAATCATTTGTACCTTCATTCTTTCACTACATGCTTCAAATTTACTTAAACCAATGGGCCTAGTAATCATAGTTTTATTTTTACTAGGATTATTACAAATAACCCTACAAACTTGGAATCTTTTAATTGCTCAATATTACCTAAATCATATAGAATGTATGTTTAGTGAGCTGGAACTTGACTTTATTCATAGTTCCTTGTTCTTTTGTGGGCAGTTTAAAGTCATGCATGCCGGACATAAAGGGGCTAATGGTTAAGGTCGAAATAGCTTTGAGAGAAATGGATTAGAATTGACAAAATTCTTTGAAAATTCATCTGAAAACATACTACCATACTCAAGTATGAGGGAAAATATGTAAGCTATGACTTATGAATATTTGATTATGAGGAATGATATGAAAAAGAGCTAAAAGGAATTAGAAGAAGTACTTTCCAAGAATGAAGGTACCATTATTTAACAAACCCATTAGGGGGTTGAATTATGCAGGGCCACCTAAGGGTATTGGATCCATAGTTAAATAAAATAGTATCTTTTGGATAATATGTCTGTTATGTAGACTGTTTATGCAAGGCCGCCTATGGGCACGTGCTGCATAGTCAGGCAAAAACAATTCTCAAAAATTTACATTCCTAGTGCTAAAAGCCAGTGAATGTTTATGGAGATTCAAATTTTCTAAAGTATAGAGTTTTCTGTATGGAAAGAGGTACTTGAATATGGAGAAGATATTTCCAGGCAATATTATCGAAGAACTGGATGAATATCACTCCTATGAAGGTCTGACCCAAATGTAGGGAAGAAGAATAAACCATAGACTTGAATACTTTCAGATCATGAAAAAGGATATGGGACAAATATGTTAAGGATGGCTATTTTTTTGCAGATCCCTACATACCACCATTTAAGACAAATAAGGACAAAAGAGCCATTCTTCCCAAGAATGAAGTTACCATTATCCAACAAACCCATTAGGGGTTGAATTCTGTAGGGCCACCTAAGGACATTGGATGCATAGTCAAATAAATAGTATCTTTCGGCTAACAAGTCTGTTATGTGGACTGTTTATGCAAGGCCACCTATGGGCCCATACTGCATAGTCAGGCAAAATAATTCCTTGAATTTGACATTTTTGTGACTAAAAGTCATGAAAAGGGTTATGAAGCTCTGAAAATATCTATGGTTAGGATTATAACACATAAATATGGGTATTATCCAATGTATATAGAGATACATAGGTCAATGATAACCATAATCATGTTGTGGCTGGGTCCTGAATTGATATTTTGGACTTCACTACGTATCTCATAAGAATGAGAATCAAGCCATACGTAGTTCTTGAAATAATGTTTAACGTCATGCAGGACGAATGTATGAGAGATCTTAGTTTAGGGACATAGAGTTCGGACCATAATAATTAATACACAGTGTGTGATTTCATGAGTACTTTTCAGCCAAGGGACTGAAAGTGAAATTTGGGGTTTGTCCCAAAAGACTTGGGGCTGCATTCGAGGGATACTTGAACGTTCCTACGTATCCCATAAGGATGGGAATCAAGCCCACGTAGTTCTAGAACTACCCTTTGTACAAATTTGGTTTGTATATGTGAAGGGTTAAAGGGGACGTTAGTACAATGATGGTTTAACCTGAGATAAACATTTTATGCATTACCATGTATGCACGTAGTCTTTTGAAATGAAACATGATTGAAAAATCAATGTAAATAATGGTTTCCTCTCAAATGAGAAAATCAATGAGTATTTTAGTTTATTGTAGTACAGGAAAAAAGTGTTGTATAGTTTAACATCGTATAACAAAGACGAATAGTGAATCAAATGTAAAGATATTGATTCTAAAGGCAGTTTCACAAATCATCATCGTATGAGATGAAGGTGAACTGAAGTGAAGAGATTGATTTTGGGGTTGAACCTTGGGAGGTTTCCAACATACCCAACCTGGAAGGCAAGGATAAAAGTCCGTGTAGTTAAATTAAAGAATGAATTAATGATCAAGTTGTTCTTGGGGACAACGACCTAAAACAAATGTTGTTGGGACTTATACATGGTTAGCGGCCCAAAGAGAGTGTTACGGTTGAGGTTTTCTCTAAGCTCACGTGAGTCATACTCGGTGTGAGAAAAAAGAGGTAACAACAACCTTAACGATGCATAGTTTAATGTCGTATAGGACATATAAAGGGACTATGCAGTTTAAAGTCTTGCAGTTAGGACTATTGGTGCTGCATAGTTTAATGTCATGTAGCAGGGACAAAATAGAGTTTAATGTCATGTAGGACGTATCAAGGAATTTCTATCCAGTTTAGCATCATGTAGTTAGGATGATGGGGAAAATACAGTTTAACGTCATGTTGGACAAAAAAGGGGGACTGCGCAGTTTAATGTCATGCAGTAAAGACAAAATAAAACACCATTTACGTCATGTTGAACAAAAGGGATAATAGTTTAAGGTCATATATATGGACCGTGGATGGTGCAGTTTAATGTCATGTTGGACATAAGTACAGTTTATGGTCTTACAGGACCTTTAATGATTATGTAGTTTAACGTCTTTCTAGACGTAAGGGACTTTTAAATAGTTTAGGGTCATATGCATGGACCATGGATGGTGCAGTTTTATTTCATACAGGACCATGGTGTAGTTTAAAGTCATACATGACTTTTTAGGGAAATGTTTCACAGTTTAATGTCGTGTGGGACGAAGTTGCAGTTTAAGGTCATACTGGACCATTGCTGTATAGTTTAACGTCATATAGGAAGGATGCACTGGTGCTGCACAATTTAGTGTCATGTTGCAGGGACATCTTGTGAATACTTTGCAGTTCATACAAAATATTTCTTAAAAATTCTGGAATTATTTGGAGTAGTAATGAGTTCTCCGTCCATCGAGATTAATGAATAAGCTCCATTTGGAGTAGACCCTATGTATTGAATAAGGTCCTTCCCATTTTGGTTCAATCTTGGGAGTTTTCTTTCCTGGTATCATTAGAGTTCTGAGAACTAATACCAATTCTCCCAAAATGAATGAACGAAGACAAACTTTTTTGTTAAAATCTCGTGCTATTTGATTCTGATAGATTTACAAATGGTGCAAAGTGCACAATCTTTTCTCATATAACCGTTCCTATTCATTCAATCGCTTTTGGGATTGCTCATCTGTAGATAACTGATCACGAATGGACACTCTGAGTGAGGGAAATTGAACTTCAATTTGCAAGACTGCTTCTGTTACATATATCAACGAATATGGAGTTGACCACGTTGCATTACGGGTGGTAGTTCGATAAGCCCATAAAGCATGAAAGAGTTTATTAGGCCATGACCTCTTATCTTTATGCACCATCTTTTGCAGTATATTTGAAAGAGTCTTGTTAAAGGCTTCTATTTTTCCATTGGCCCCCGCATGATACTGAGATGAATGGTTGGATTTAATATTGTATTCTTGATACAATTTATTCACCTTAGAAGAACAAAAGTTGGTGCCATTGTCCGTCAATATGTTATGAGGGACACCAAATCGGGTAATGATGTTAGACTTGATGAAGCTAAAAATGCATTTAGAACTGACTTCTTTGAGAGGTACTACCTCTGCACATTTGGAAAAAAATCAGTAGCAGTAAAAATGTACTTAAACTACTTGGCCGTAGCTGAAGGGTAAGGTCCCACCACATCCATTCCCCATGTGGAAAATGGCCATGAGTATTTAGATGTATGAAGAAAATATGGAGTTTGATGAATGAAGTTATCATGTACTTGGAATGAATGACACTTCTTTGTGGAATTAACACAATATTGTATCATTGAAGGCCAAAAGTATACAAGCCTTCAATTTTGATCAGACAATCTATGTCCAGACTGGTGGGCACCATAGACTCCTGCATGCACTTCTTTCATGACAGCCATTGTCTCTTCACCATCAATGCATCTGAAGAGAACTCCATCAAAACCACATTTGTAGAGAATTTTCTCTAGGTGGTTTGGGCTATCATAAAGAGTATAATTGACCACACGTCGCCTGATTTGTTCTTTCTCGACTCTATCAGGTGGAAGTGTTCCATTTTGAAGGTATTCCCTGATAGGTGACATCCATCCTGTAGTATGAACATACGGTTCAGGAATTGGACTAATTTAATTAATTTCCTCGGTTCTGGCTTGAACATAAGGTGAAATTGCACGACGGTGGGCAATACTGATTGTTGTCTCGTCCCGATTTGGATCTGCTAGAGTTGTGGCTGTATTAGCCAGTGCATCATCTTGAGCATTTTGTGATCTTGGGACATAAGAAAATGTCTGTTATGAAGGGAATTCAGCCATTAACGTTCTGACATAATCATACAAAGGGATTAATTCTTCTTTTCTGATGGCATAATCCCCATTGACATGTTTGATTAACAAGTCTGAATCACCTTTCACCTTTAAGTGATTCACTTGTGCTTGAAGCGCTAACTCCAAGCCTGTGATAAGAGCTTGGTATTTGACTTCATTATTAGTACCACCTTCCCACAATAAAAAGGAAAAAGGTAACAATGCCTTATCTGGAGAAATGAGTACAATTCCTAAACCAACTTTTATGAATTTAGGATTTTCCATTTTCTTCCCTATTGGAATTCTGGAAGCACCATAAAAATACATTTCACATGTTTGAGGACTCTCTTGAATAGAGAAAACTTCCTCATCAGGAAGTTCAATATCTGAAGACGTGTCTTCCACTGAAGGATGTTCAGCCAGGAAATCAGCCAGAGCCTGGCCCTTTATTGCCTTTTGAGATACATAATGAATGTCGAACTGCTGCAAAATAACTGCCCACCTTGCTAGACGTCCTGTAAGCATTGGATGACTAAGGATGAATTTGAGCGTATTATTGCGAGATACCAATTGGTCCTCGTGATGTTGCAGGTAGTGTCTCAGTTTCTGGACTGCAATGATTAATGCCAGGCAGCACTTCTCAGTACTTGAATATCGGGTTTCTGCTTCAAGAATAGTTCTACTGAGATAGTAGAGGCTATTTTCATTCCCAGCATCATTCTTTTGAGCAAAAAAGGCACCCAATGATCGCTTTAGAGCTGTCACATAGAGGATAAGTGGTCTACCTTCAACAGGTGGCATGAGTACTGGTGGACTCAAGAGGTATTTCTTGAGAACATTAAAAGATTCTTGACATTCTTCAGTCCATTGGTAAGTGACTCCTTTTTTCAATAATTTGGTAAAGGGTAAACTTTTTCCTGCCAAATTGGCGATGAAACGCCAAATATAGGCTAAGTGTCCTTGAAGTCCTATTAATTATTTAAAATTATGAGGAGGTGACATACCATGGATTGACTTGGTTTTCTCAGGATCGACTTCAATACCACGATGGCATACAACAAAGCCGAGGAATGTTCCTGAGGTTACCCCAAAAGCACATTTTAAGGGATTCATCTTCAAATTATGTTGTCGAAGCTTGTGGAATATGACTTCCAAATCAGCCAAGTGATTAGAAAGTTGTTTGGATTTAACCACCAAATCGTCTATATAGCATTCAAAAAAGTTCCCTACGAAAGGTTTGAAGATATGATGCATGGCACGTTGATATGTTTCACCTACATTCTTTAAACCAAAGGGCATCACCCGGTAACAAAACACACCTTGAGGGGCTCTGAAGGCTGTATATTCCACATCTTTTGAGGCCATTCGGATCTGATTATATCCCGAATATCCATCCATGAAGGAAATTACTTCATAACCAGCCATCGTATCAATTATGAGTTCTGTAATTGGAACTGGGAAATCATCTTTAGGACAATATCGATTAAGATCTCGGAAATCGATGAAAACCCTAATTTGTCCATTCTTCTTCTTTACAGGGACAATATAAGCCAACCACTTGGGATACTGAACTTCTCTGACGAAGTTAGCTTTGATCAGCTTATCCAATTCAAATTCAATTTTGGAAGCATAAGTTGGGTGTGTTCATATTGCGGCTTGCTTAAATCCTCGATGTTCTTTTGGTAAACCCAAATGATGAGTTGCAATATCAGGATCAAGCCCAGGAATTTCTGTATAGTTCCAACCAAAAAATATCTTTATTTTGCTTTAGAAATGAAATATACATCTCTTTATCTTCAAGGGTCATGGCCGCACTAATTAAAGTGGGGCATGGATCTTTCTCTGTACCTAGATTTATTTTTCTGAGTTCATCCACAGTGGTAGAGATACCCACTTCAAATACTGGAGGAGCATCTCTAAGATCTTCCTCTTCCTCTTCATCATGTGTTATTTCTTCTGTTTCTACTTGCATAGTAGATGACAAAATGAAATTTTCATGATCAGAAGAGATGTCAAAATTTTCACATTTTGAAGAAGAAGATTCCATTTCCGACCCTATTGATGATAAAGGGCCTTCTTTGGGAAATAAGGTGGAGATGATGGATTGAGAATTGACATCATTATTCACCTACGATGTTGCTATAACTTCTTCTAGCCTGATTGGTGAAGTATGGACCTATTGGATTTCAGCAGATGAAATGATGATGTCACCACTTGTGCTTTCATCAATGTTTGGTAGGTGACCAATTTCTCCCATGCTGTCTTACTCGATTGTCGTAATTGACATTATGGATCTTTCCACAAGAGTATTTTGATTTGGTCCTATTTTTTCAATTTGACTGATAGGTAACACATAATTTGTACTCACATGTGTAAATGGATTTATTGGAATCTTCTCCAAACCATATGGAGCATTAAATTTGGTAATTTCCTTCATTGTAGATTTCTCTCTTCCCTTCATGTGAAAAAATTCCGCCTCAATGTACTGAGACTCACATGTCCTGAACGGGGTCTTATCAACATACAAGGTTCCAACTTGACCATTGAAACAGTATTTGAGACATTGATGGTATGATGAAGGGATAGTCGCATGGTGATGTAGCCATGGTCATCCAAGCAAGATGTTGAAAGCCGAGTCTTGATTAACAATCATGAAATCCGAATTGGATACAAGATCTCCAAAATGTGTTCTGAGTGTAACTTCGCCCAATGATTCTTGTTCATTTTTATCATATCCTTGTAATGTCATGGTAGAAGCAGATAAATCAGATTCTGTGAGGCCCAATCGACGAAGTGTATGAATGGGCATGGGGTTGACTCCTGAACCATTGTCAATGAAAGCTCTTCGGATATCTACACCATTGACTTTTCCAGATAAGTATAGAGGTTTTATGTTCCCATGCACAACATCATCTTCATCTTTATCAGTAAAAGATATCACTGCTTGGCATTCTGCAGGATTATTCACTATGTGATAGACTTCAGGTGCAGTAATTTCAGCTTCAAACTCCTGAGGACTTGACAAAGCTTCGATGAGTGCTTCCTGAAGATCTTATGATAGATACAAAGCATCCAAAATTGATAACATGGATGGTACTTGGGCCAACTGTTTTAATATATCATAATTTTGATCTAATGGTCTGCGTTTCCCAATAGGAATATGCGATTTAGAAGGTACCTTGGAAGCAGATGCTTTGGAATCTGATGCATCTTGTATTGCGATAGAAGTTGGAAATATCCTTGGTTTTGGAATAATAGACCGATTAGATCCATTTACTTGCTGAGATAAAGAAGATGGAATCTTAAATCAGTCTTCCGAAATCACTGTTCCAAGACTGAGTTGACTATTGGAAGAAGAACTTGCTTGTTCGTTTTGAGCTCGTTGAAGGGATCTACCACGAGTTTTTGCTGCATACACAGTTCTAGAAGGGGTAGAATTGGAGTAGTGGCTTCGGAAAGATCCACGTCTTCCCCTGTATCCTAAACCTCTGGAACTTCCTCAGATTCCCTTATTTGATACAGGGAATTCAGGCTCATCAAAATTGAAATTACAACTGGAATACAGATCTGTTAATTGAATCATATTAACAGAACCGAAGATTAACTCTTCATCTAATAAAGACTCTGCCTGACTATCCTGTTTAGGCTGTGTCGTTTGATGGGGCGGTGCCCGTGGTTTTGAAGTAGATGGCATAATGTATTCCAGAGTCAAAGACAATTTAGGCTTTGACACATACTCATCTTCTTCTGATTCTTTTTCCTTATTTGAATAAAACCGTTTCTTTGAGGAATTTCCCTCAAACGAAGAGGGTTTTACCGCAATATTCATGACAGGAGACACAATTGGTTTCTTTAATTGTGTCCGAAAAATGGCATGAGTCCGATTGACTGTCTTTCTGACCATCCAATCATCATACTTCTGTGCATTTCTGCTTTTGACTTCTTTCCATTCACTTTCCTCCTCTGGAACTGTAGCAGTAACACATGCTACCTGAGTCGAAGAACCTTTCAACTTGACTTCCCCAAGTCAACCATCTTTTGCAGGGGTCTTTGAAGACAAAACACTCCTGGATGGGATGCCTTAACATTTGATGAAAGGGACAATAATTGGAACGGTCTTAATCTCATTCCTTGTTTGGCCTCTTGGGCACTGGTAATTGATCCATATTATTTTCTAGAGCTGAAATGAAGTAACCAGAAACTTGCTCATTTCGGAAGGAGTATGTTTTACTCTTCATATCCTCAAATTGTTTTCGTCGTTGATATCTTTGATCAATTGGACGAAACAGACTTTTTTGTTGGCATTCAGGAGGTGTATCCCTTCGAGAAGATGAAGGTTTTGAAGTAGAAATAGGTACAGGTGCTTGTTTAAGCATAACTATAGCAGTTTCTACTTAACCCATTCTCCTTCCTGGAGCTGATGGAATTACATGAGATTTAACCTTAGCCTGTATAAGGGAATCATCAATCTGATAAGCGATTGAAGTAAGGTCTCGAAACCATCCTATGTATTTCACAGGGATCAATGATGTGCGTAATTCGTCACGCAATGTTTCCACACAGATAGGCAACAACTCCTCCTGAGGGAGTGATAAACTCCGGGAATATGTTAATCCCTTCCAGCGAGAAATGAAATCAGAGACTATTTCATTCTCCCTTTGCATGCAGTTTGTAAGATCGAAAACTGTCATTTTTGGCAATGTTGAGCTGAACTGAAGAAGGAATATTTGGCGAAGATCCTCCCATCTGATGATTGACCGGGATTGCAAGCTTGTATGCCAGACAAAAGCTGGTCCTTGCATGGTTTGCACAAAGCATCTGAGTTTCACTGCTTCTTGAAGCTCTGGAGTTCCCATCATTGGATCACAACAAGACACATAATGTGTCAAATATTGTTCAGGGTCTCCTGATCCATTGAATGTAGGAAAAATAGGGTTTCCAAAACTGGATGGAGGAGAAATTGAATCTACCCATTCAGGGTAAACTTTCTTTTCTGGTTGAACTTGCGCTGTTTCCCTTCCATAGTTTCTAACAGAGCTGTTAATGACTCAATAGTAGTTATTAACTTTTGAGAAACATCTTGTTGAATTTGGTCTTGAGTAGGTGCAATGAATGGAGCTTGGACAGATGTGGTGGTTGGTACTGCAACTGATAGTAGCACTGCCTACCGTTGTTGCGCTTGACCCGTAGGATTAGACCTCTGAGGGTGTACTGATAAAGGAGGATATTCTTGATCCATCTCAGTAACTGCAACAAATTCCTTCGGCCGTCAGACATCATCATTCTTAGGAAGAAGACTACTCTGAAGTAGTTCTGCATTCAACCTTCTTAATTCTTTCATTTATTCCTCCTGGTGTGCAAACCATTTCTCTAATGAGAGCGATTGACCTTCTCCAGAGGAAGGATATTTAACCAGATTCTTTCCCCTCCCTTTGTTGGATACTTTTTGGAGAGAGGGAAGTTGATTACCTAGGTTCTGAGTAATCCATTGACTTCGTGTACGCACACTTTCTTCATTTGTATCAGTGCGTACATTTTCTTGAGCAGGACGCTCTTCATCTGAGTCCCCTAAGTGATCCTCCTCTGGTGGATTAGCAACAACGGGATTGATGACATTGATTGATGCATTATTCGTTTCATCACTTCTATCAACATATATGTGATATTGTCTTCTTTCATGTCTTTGATGAGACATTACCTTTTGTTGATTCAATTCTTTAGGAACTTCTTGACGAGCTATAACTTGGAGGGAATCTCATGATAATTTGTCTCTCCGTTCCTCTTGGGGTTTCTTACCCAATCGAGAAAAGACCGAAATTCTCTGAGAAGGGTATTGATGATTTGAAAGAGTCCCCAGCCTCGTGAACTGGGGATGTTTCTGCTACTTCCACTCAACTCCTCGAATCCCATTTGTTGACTCTGAGGGTTGGGTTAAAAGAGTCCCCAGTCTGACAAGTTGGGGTGGCTCTTGACATGCAATGTCTGAGACCTTCATAAAAGCTCTCTTGATCTTGCGAATCTTAGTTCGGAAATTAGCTGGATGCATTAGCCTGTATCCAATTTTATCACCTGGTTCAACAGACTGTTGGATGATTTCTAAATCATCTGTCACTTGATGATGTGTTTTCTCTATACGAGAGGCTTGTGCAATATTCTTTTCTGCTTGATGTAGGAGAAATTCAACAACTTGTTCTCTATATGCTTTATTTTGAGAGGAACTTGTTGAAGCCTGTTCTTGAGCCAGCTTTTGATTATGAACAATGCCCATTGACTGTGGCCAGCCATGGGAAATAACATTGCATGAGACCATTTTCGGCGGGCTTTGCTGACTGGAAAGCACTGTGAAATGTAGTGCTCCGTGAACACCCCATCCTCTGATATGAACACCAGATGGAGCATTGGCAATTAACTGAAGAAATTTTCTTAGTGCGCTAAGGCATGGATGTTGAAGGGTTCTCTGTTGCTTTTCAGCCTTCGGATACCGAGAGACTGATAGAGATTCCAAATCAATCTGACGTTGTATCCCTTCAATTATCTTAAGATTATTTTCATATTCATCATAATATAATACCTTCTTCTTCAATTGAAAATGATTTTTCCATATGTTGAGACAAATATCATGGACTCCATCTTCCGTCAATATCTTTGGAATGTCATACTGGGAGTCAGCCAAAGGCCAAAACATGACTGGTACCTCACTTTTTTCCAGTTTTATCCTCATTTTCAGCATTTCCTCTTCATCATTAAATGAAGATTCTTCTACCTGTTTTGACCAGAGTTGGTTTTTCTTTGTTGCTTCATCGTATTCAACAAGATTGGTAGAGAGATCATTGATCAAACTATAAGATGCATGACTTATGGGTGGTTCGGAGAATGACCTACACCCTGGGCTATCTTCTAATTGAGAAAGTATTTCACTTTCTATAAATAAAGCATCAGACATGACTGGTTTCACATTTGGAAGCGCCTCAAGATAAGAGGGCTTTCTCGGCACTACATTGTCCACTGGAGTATTTTCCAGGCAATGTGAATCACTACTGCGGAGAGGACTTTCGCAGTGAAATTCATCATCATGGGGAGGACCACCATAATGGGTTACATCAAAAGATGAGATCTCTTGCTCCATGGTCTTCTGACCACACAGAGGGTTCCTATGGCACTCATCTGAAGATGAAACTTCAAGATTGACCGAATTGTCCCGAAGCAAGCCTTCATGAGGAAGTGTCTGTTGAAGACCTTCAGAATTAATGTTCCTGTTATTGGGAACTGAGGGAGTAGAATCTTGAATTCCAATAGATAAATGTCTGAGGGCTTCAAGAACTGCAGCATCGAGCAAGGCTTGGTTACAGATTGTCCATTGATCTCCTAACAGTGACGGGCGGATCTTTTTCATAGATGCCTTCTTACTCGCTTTGGAAACCACCTGTTGACAAAAGTGGTTGCTCTGATAAGGTGTATGTTCCTGATCAGGAAATATGGTCAGTTTAGGCTGACGATCTCTACTCAAATCAGGTGTATGTTCCTGACTTGGTTGTTCGTATGATATGGGGGAGTATGCCCCATAACCCTCTTGGACTAGAACAGATGTTGTGTATGTTCCGAAGTGAATCATTGATATGTCACTCCACTGCTAGGGATAGATTTATGTGTCTTTCCATGAGATGATACTGAATATATTATGATATCCTAGCAAGCATCTCGAATATGAGCAGGAATTTTCTTCTTCTCTTTCACCGTTGACAAAATATGCTTGGTGACATCAGCCACCGGAACAGGGATATACGTCCATTCCGGGCTTGGAGTAGGTGTATGTGCCTGCTCCTGTCCTCCTTTTCCTGTCAGTGAATCCTAACAGTACTCAAGTGTGGAGGAAGAGAGTTGAGTCTGCCTCCTGTTTGTCATCAGAGCTTTCCGACTGACTTCTCCGTGTGCTACCAAGCGAGACTGTTGGTAGGCTTGATTAGTATTAGCAGGTGTATGTTCCTGCTGATTATACTTCGCCAAATGCGGTTGACGAGATCCATCATATGTTGTCAGGCGAGCCTGCTGACTAACTGGTGATGTATAAGCAGGTGTATGTTCCTTCCTATTGTACTCCGCCGGAATTGCCTGGCGGGATTGGCGTGGTGCAACCAGACGAGTCTGCTGGACAGTAGAATTAAAACGGACAGGTGTGTGTGCCTGCTCGTTTTTTTCCACCATGATAGGATGGTGGACTTCTCCGGATATGGCAGGGATGAAAACCTACCCATTGTTAACTGGATTCCCTCTCTGGTGGTTCGTCTTGCCTGCTTGGGTTCAAGGAACATGAGCCGAATGCCTGGAGTCGGTACCCTCATCATATTCAGGGCACACTGCCACACGAATCTGGTGGCGATTGTTGATGGGAGCCCTCAGGAAGGACTCCTGCCTTTTTGAATTAAGGCCCTGAGGGACCTGCTAATTCACTTCCTCAGAGTAAAGGAGCAAATGGAAATTGCGTTCTGTGGATAACGACCTGAAACGGTTGGAGACGGTAGTCAGCACCACCTGCCTCTTGCTCACTGGTCATCGTTGTCCGGACGACCTGTGTGAGTTGTTCACTTGGTGGGCCTGTCGAGCAGCCTCCAGAGTTAGGATGGTACCGTGTTGACAATACTCCTTAACCAGCGCATTTGATACCCAGCATTGAAGTTGCTGAGTAGGTGATGTCATCCTCAGAGCGGATGATGATCCAGTAGGAATAACAGCAGTGGTATTTGCAGCAGTAGTATTCACAGATGTGAATTTGAGAGAAGCCATTATGGAAATACAGAAGATCTTGGAAAAGAGTGCCTGTTTGATATAACAGACGTAATCAAGATAAAAGTCATCCACTTCATCCTTTGGGTGAGCACACATGTCAGTGATTGTTTTTGTTAGCCCTCTTATTGAGCTTTAAATAGGGGCATAACAAATAGGTAAAACATCATTTTAACTTGGTTAAGGATTCACGTCGGGTTCACCATTTTTTGTTTCCATCAGAATTCGGGAATGACCTCCTGGATGGGAGATTCAAACGTTCCGATCGGTTTCTAACGGGTTTGTTCATAGAACTGGAAACATCCAACGATTCCACATCCACTTGGACCTACTTTCCAAAGGTTGTAACATCATTAGTTTGTGAACTCATGAGGCTTTGGAATTTGCATTGGTCGAGAGGATGGGAGGTCGGACTCATCACACCTTTTTGAGGGTAATTATTATCTATTCCGGGAATCTCTGTATAGATTTCAGTTATGTTCATGAATCCTTATTACATTACCAAGTATAAAATGAGATTTCCTTCAGTTTAAAAATCAATGATTAAATATGTAAGAAATTTAGAGAATCTTTTATATGTATTCGAGGTTCTTCATCAATAGAGAATCATCTATATCTATTTAGAGATTCATGATCAATGGTATCCTTCAAAATATTTATATAAAAGTCTCTTGGTCATTATGATGACCAGGCTGGTTTTAAATCCACTCAGTGGGGAACATGAAGTTTATTGTCATTCAAAATGACATGAATTATTTTAGAGTTGGGATCGAACCCATAGATGGGCTACCTATGTATCCTTTGTTTTGGAAAAGGAATCAGAACCCATGTAGTTCGAGTAAGGGAGTATAATGTTTATGATTGAGGGCTCAAAGAAGGATGTCACAATTACTTTTACACTCTAAGCTCACATGAGTCATGCTCGGTGTGAGTAACAAGAGGTATTGGTAAAAATTAGACAATTGTTCCATAAAAGATGCAATCATAAGAAAGAATGTTGGGCTTATGTATGTATGACTACCCAGATAAATGATGTTTAGGATTTACTTTAGGGTGAAAATCCAAGAACATGGTCCATAAAGGTATATGTGTTTGTGGAGATTTGAATACTCTAACTTGGGACTTATTCCTGAAAAGGAAACCCAAATCAGGAGATGATTGATTATTGGGTTTTACTCCTGAGAAGGAATCCTAGATTAAACGTAAATTAGGACTGGTTAAAGAGAATTTATGGGACTTGGGGCTTACTCCTGAAAATGAAGCCCAATATTTATGACTGGGACTTACTCTTGAAAAGGAGGCCTAGGTTAAGGGATTTATGACTGGGACTTATTCCAGAAAAGGAAGCCCAGGTTAAGGGACTTGGGGCTTACTCCTGAAAAGGAAGCCCAAAATTAGAGACTAGGGCTTACTCCTGAAAAGGAGGCCTAGGTTAAGGGATTTATGACTGGGAAGTATTCCTAAAAAGGAAGCCCAGGTTAAGGGACTTGGGGCTTACTCCTGAAAAGGATGCCCAAAATTAGAGACTAGGGCTTACTCCTGAAAAGGAGGCCCAGATTAGAGGATATGGGGCTTACTCTTGAAAAGGAGGCCCAGATTAGAGGATCTGTGGCTTACTCCTAAGAAGGATGCCCAAAAATGAAGGGACTTGGGGCTTACACCTAAAGAGGATTCCATATTAGAGGACTTATGACTGGGGATTATTCCTGAAAAGGAGACCCAGGTTAATGATTCTCTCATCTTAAAGGATGAGGTTGAATGAATGAACCCTCCATATTTAGTGACATAAAGATATTTAAATCACTAGGTTTTGAGAGATATTCCACAGAATTCCTTTCTGATAAGGAAGTCAAATCAAGAAATCATTCCATAAATGGATTTGAAGAGTGTCTTGAAGATTGAATCTTGAAAAGGAAAGGTGTAATAGCTTAAGAGGGATGAAATGGGCAAGAAAGGCACCCAAAAAGTAAGGGGCACGCAAGTCTTGGAAGGCGCGCAAGTATTGCGGGGGCGCGTAAGTATTGGTCGCGCAGGTATACCTGCGTGACCTGGTGGGGTACTTGCGCGATATCCAACCAGCATTGAAACACTTGAGCAACTCTTTATTAAAGCCTTTAGGATCCTCTTGAGATTCTTCCAGCAAAGGGACGCGCATGTTCTATCGAAGAAGTAATGCGGTGCACAAGTGTGGAAACTTCCCTTAAGGGTTGGCCACTCAGACACACAAATGGTGATGAATTTAAACACTTAGGCCTTCTTCCCTCTCTTTAGATCTTCTGTTCTAGGTATGAAATTACATTAGATGTGTTCCGGAATCATTGAGAAGAGACATGGGCGTCGGGAGCTTCAACCCGAGTTTCTGGGAAAAAATCCTCCTAAATGGGGGGCCCACAGTGTCTATTTGTAGGCTGGAGAAGACCCTAGGCGGTTACAGGGCCGTTATCACTTAGTTCGTTCAAGTCACTTGCACGACCATAAGGGCGCCGCGCAAGTGGACTTGCGCGACAGTGATAGAACTTTCGCGGTACAGTTGCTTCTGATCCTTTGTTCATGCCTTTGTCGATTTTTGATATTTTCTTCAAAGGTTGAATCACATTGAGCTCAGATATTCCCCTTTTTGATCTTTAGATTCTGTGATGAACAAAGAGTCTAAATAATGTTGATGGTGGGAATGTCACCATTGGAGACAATTCAAAAGGAAAAATCATTGTCTTAGGCCAGATTGGTATCCTTGATACATTATTAATCTCTAAAGTACTTTTTGTTTATGGATTAATGTATAATTTACTTTGAATATCTCAGTTATGTGATGATGACATTAATGTTAAATTTGAAAATTATTAATGAAATGTTTTTAATTAAAAAAATGCTTTATATTTCAATGCATGTAGAAATGAGAATGTATATGTGGTTGATTTAAATTCCTTATCCAAACAAAATGTTTCCTTCTTAAATTCATTTCATAAAGAGTCTTGGTTGTGGCACTGAAGGTTAGGACACTGTAATGTGCACACACTTAGGCAGCTATCTAAGAAATTTTTAGTAAGAGACTTACCTAAATAAGAATTTCCAATTGATAAAGTACATAATCCCTGTTAAAAGGGAAAAGAACACAAATTTTCATTCAAACCAAAGAAATAAGTTTCAACTTCTTATCCACATGATTTGGTTCACATGTATTTGTTTGGATCATCAAGAGTTTCATGTTTAAATTGGAAGAAAAATGTTTATGTTCTTGTAAATAACTTTTCTAGGTATACTTGTGTATACTTTCTAGCTCACAAAAGTGAAGCTTGTTTGTTTTTTGTCAAATATTCCAAGTCTGTAGAAAACATTAGTGGACTTAAGATTAGGACCCTGAGAATTGATCATGGTCATGAGTTTGAGAATCATGAGTTTGAATCTTACTTCTCACACAATGGCTACAGTCACAACTTTTCTACCCCTAGGATACCTCAACAAAATGGTGTTGTAGAAAGAAGAAATAGGACAGTTTAAGAAATTTCAAGGACTATGCATAATAAGTATGACTTAGCTGTTTATTTTTGGGCCGATGCTATAAATACAACTTGTTATGTTATCAATAAATTTTTAATTAGACCTGTTCTAAAAAGTACCCCTTATGAAATTTGGAATAATAGGAAGCCTATGGTTAATTACTTTATCGTTTTTGGTTTCAAAGTCTTTATTCTTTATACTAAAGATATTCTTCCCAAATTTTCATCCAAAAGTGAAGAAGGGATTTTCATAGGTTATTCTATCTCAGGTATGGCCAATAGAATATTCAATAAGAAAACCAATTGTGTGGAACAATAAGTTCAGGTCAAAATCGATGAGACTGATCCACATTAGACTAAAACCACTCTTGAAAATCTTGAGGAAGATTTGTCAAATCTGAACATTAATGATATGTATAGTGAATCCCCTATAAAAGTATCAAGTTCTGGAAATTTTCCTGAATCTGATTCTACCGATTCTGAACCAATAGACAAATATGAAGAATCTAGCTCAACCCTTTCTAGAGGTATTAGGACTATCATGAATTATCCTCTAGATGCTGTAGTATGCGATTTAAAAAGAGGAACACAGACGAGAGATTCTCTAAGAAACCATGTTGAACATCATGATTTTCATTCACACCTTGAACCCAAAAATATTAATGATTCAATCAATGATGAATTTTGGGTAATGGCTATGCAACAAGAACTAAATCAGTTCGAAAGAAACAATGTTTGTGAATTAGTGGAAAGACCTAAGGACACATTGACCATTGGCACTAAATGGGTGTTTAGGAACAAAGTTGACGAGTCTTGTTATATAGTTAGAAACAAATCTAGGCTAGTTTCACAAGGATATATTCAAGAGGAAGGAATAGACTATGAGGAGACCTTTTCAACTGTAGAAAGACTAGAACCCATTAGGATACTACTTGTTTATGTAGCTCATCTTAATTTTAAACATTATCAAATGGATGTTAAAAGTGATTTTCAAAATTGGTATATAGTTGATGATGTATTAGTTGAAAAACCCCATGGTTTTATAAATCCCATTTTTCCAATCATGTTTTTAAACTATCTACAGCTTTATAAGGTTTAAAACATGATCCAAGAGCATGGTATGATAGACTCATCTCTTTTCATATTTCAAAAGGTTTTACCAAAGGGATAGCTGATCCTATTATTTTTATTAAATGGATTAGTAATGATTTTTTGATAGTAAAAATTTATGTGGATGATATTGTTTTGGATCTTCTAAAAATTCATTATGTAATGGTTTTTCAATAATGACGCAAAATGTGTTTGAAATGAGTTTAATGAGAGAACCCAAAATTTTCCTTGGATTTCAGATCTTTCAATATAAAAAGGCTTTGTTTTGAATAAAAATTAATATATTATGGATCTTTTAAAAAAAATTCTTTTCATGCTAATAAAGCTAGTGACACACCTATGAGTACCACTTGTAAGTTGGATACTGATGAAGCTGGAGAACCAGTGGATCAAACCAACTACAGAGGTATTATAGGGAGTCTACTTTATCTTACAACTACTAGACATGACATTATGTTTAGTGTATGTATGTGTTCTTGCATTCAATCCAATTCAAAATAATCTCATTAAACTATTGTAAAGAGGAATTTTAAATATCTCAAACATACTCCGAACTTAAGATTATTTTAACCAAAAGGGAAATCATTTGATATGTTGAGTTATTCTAATGCTGATTTTGCCGGCTGCATGTTATGTAGAAAAAGCACCTCTGGTAAATGTCACATTTTAGGCAAGTCACATGTATATTAGTGTAGTAAGATGTAAAACTCTGTAGCATTATCTATTGTCGAAACTAAGTACATAGCTCCTAGTAGTTGTTGCTCTCAAATTATGTGGATGAAACACACTTTACTAGACTATGGATATCAGTTCAAACATGTCTCTATAAAGTGTGAAAATAAATGTGCTATTAAAAATTCCAAAAATATAGTATCTAATGCTAGGAAAAAGCATATTGATGTGAGATATCACTTTTTGAGGTATCAATATCCAAAGGGTGATATCACTATTGAATTCATTGGCACTGAACATCAATTGGATGATATATTCACAATGAATTTAAATTTTGAGAGGTTAAAATACATCAAACATGAGTTAGGTATGATTAAATTTATCATACGAGACCTCACAGTTAGACCTCATTGTTAAACCTCACATCTATACCTCACCGTTAGACCTCAAAGTTAGACCTCAAAGTAAGACCTCATAGTTATACCTCCCTGTTAGACCTCACAGTTAGACCTCACTATTAGACCTCTCCATTGGACCTTACTGTTATACCTCACCGATAAATCTCACTGTTACACCTCAACATTGAAACTCACTAGTGTACCTCATTGGTATATCTCACCGTTGGATACCACACTATTTGTCTTTATTTTTTCTATAATTCAAACCATTTTTATTCCTATTTATTATTTCTATTTTATTTTGTTTTAATCCCTAAATGATAAAACCAAAGGATACGAACATATCTCAATACACCATCCTCCCTCAATCTCATACATTGCTCTCTAAATTCCTAAACCCTAACTCTTTATTTGTGCCCTCAAACCTCTCTCATTCTCTATGGCTAGAACCAAGCGATCCTCGACTGTCAACGAGGATGCGCCAAGGCCAAAGAAAACTCGAGCCGAATCCAGTGGCACCAGTAATACCCTGATGGGACATGTCAATCCGAATCTGACCAAGGGAGAAATATTTTCTGAGAAAGAGTTATGTGAATAATGGCTACTGTCGAGCAAGTCATTAGTGCTGGAAGCACTAGATGCCCAAGGATTAACTGAATGTTTTTCCAACAAAAATGGACCATACTACCTGATGATTGTGAAATAATTCAATGAATATCTAAAGTTCGAAGGGGAAGATGATGTGCATATGCTAATATCCAGAGTCAATGGCAATGATGTCAGCTTCTCGTTTGCTGAGTGGGCTGCATGTTTGAGAGTTCCTCATGAAGGAGTTTATGATTACTACTCTGGAGTGGATCCTCCAGAAAGAGATGTTTTTGAGTATGAAAAGGAATTGGAAAAACTGAAAGGAAATGGAATATCAAGGAAGATCATTGCATTCGAGATGAATTGAGAAGACATGCTTTTGTTCAAATTCATTCCTCGTGTAATTAGTCCCAGGAGAGGATATTTTTCATTAATAAAGTACTCGGACATATTCCTGATGTACTTACTGAAGCATGGAATGATGATTAACCTATGTAGGTTACTGATGGCACAATTGGAGGATATTAATATGGAAAACTCAAAATCCAATGCCCTATTCCATGTCAAGCTAATTTCAGTAATGATAAAGGTAAAGGGTGTGGCTGGAAATCATGAAGAGATTATAGTGGCCAAGAACAATGTTTGTATCTCCATGGTTATTTGAAAATTCATGAAAATTATCTATAATCCCTAGAAGAAGCCATGGGTGAATGATGAAGGAAAGGTATATGAAAAGTTTAACCTAACTACTCACCCATCTTGGCCAAGATACAAGAGAGATCTAGGCCAGAAGCCTGATGATCCAGTACTAGCTTATTCAGATGAGGAGAAGTAGCTGAAGGAGATGTGGACCCTAAAAGAGAGAACACCCCCATTGATGATGGGAATGACCATGATTTTCCTAACAGTCTTGTAAGGACAGTAGCTTTCGGGGCAGCTAGCCCTCCAAAAGAACTGACAAGAAGAGAGACTGTTCTGAAGGACAATGATACTAAGACCACTAATGAAGAAGAAGTATCTCAAAATATTGTCAAGAACACCTTTGAAGAGGATGAGGCTACCGAGTCAGATCATACTTCTCATGAGGCAGAGGAGTCTTCCGATAAGGATAAGGAAAGGAGGATATTGCTGAAGCTGATGATGATGACATTGAAGAAGTAGAGCTCAGTTTGAGCCCTCTAATAGATTATACAGAAAAGATAGTGTCTAGTCAGGAAGCTGAAGTGGCATCTACTACCATTTATATGGATGTCATTGATGACTCTGTGAAGGATGAGACTCACCCCACTTGTGAACCAACAAAGAAAACTGTTGTTGAATCTTCTAGAGTTTCATAGGAAGTTGTGGAATTACCTGAAGCAAAATTGATAGGGGAGATTTCTCAGAAGAGATATCTAAGTGAGGGGGAGCAACCTATTTCGCTTGGTTCAGTTTCTGTGCTATATGACATAGAGGGATGGTCATCAGATCCAGGGTACAAGGTACTTGGACTCAATTATGGAGATTCTGAGGAAGAAGAATAGCTTCAGATGGATTCTGTTATACTACCAAAATGTATTCCAGTACTTGTGTCTGACAATTTGGAAACCAAGGTGGACCTTGAGTCCTTAAAGGTTGAAATGAAAGAGGCCCTGAGAGAATCAGTGGCAGATTTGAGGAATAGCCTTGTTGAAGAGATGAGGAATCTAGAGCAATCCCTAGAGCTATCTCTAGGATGTGCTATGTCTAGTCCAGTGAAAGAAATGCTGAATGAGATTAATGTGTGCCATACTCAAATCGAAAGCTAGACAGGAGATGTGGATTCTTTGAGACTATCGTTTGCTTCATTGATCGCCAGGAGTAGTTCTCAAAACCATGTGAATGCTAGGATTCGATACATCAAAAGGTAGTCAAGTAGTTTGTGGAAGTTTTTCAGGCTTTTATGACATCATTTAAAGAACACATGAATAGTAAGAAAGCACTTCTTTAGAAGGTGATTGGTAATTTTACTCGGGCTTTCAATGTGACAGTATCTTTCTCGGTCAAACCCCTTCCATCATATAGCACCTCTATGATAATTGACCAGATCGGAAATGTGATCCAGGAAGAGTTACCTAATACCATTACTAGTTGCACCTATGATTCTCAGGTAATTCATACCACTAGGTAAGTCAATAGTTATGTTTGTGAACACTCGTAAGTAGCTACTGCTACACAGGATGCCATTAAGAATAAGGTAGATTATTATTTTGAGAAGATCTATACCAAGAATCAAATGACCAATCACTTCAGGATTTTGATTGAGAATATGAAGCTGCCTCTAGTGACTCAAGCATTCAAGGAGTTGGTCAGCAAAATGAGAGAATTGACCCCTGTATTGGATAAATTTTTGGAGAATAAAGACGATTTTTTTATCTTCTATGGAAAGAGGAGGAATCATTATTATGGATTTCAGAATCCTTCTTCTACACTTTATCCATGTGGACTGCACCCCTATTATCACCCCTCCTGCCTTACCTACATTTCAACCCAATAGTTCTTCCACCATGTCCCCTACTGAAGCTATCAGACACCTTACTCCACTAATACCTCATCTAGCTACCCACTACAGACCCACATGAGCTTTTTTTTTGCTACCACTGCAATCATTCCTGTGGAAATTCCTAAACCTACTGATCCACCAGCTCATCCTCCATCTTCTTATTCCCAAGGGAAAGACCACTTACCTATATATGACGTGTATTGTGTCTATTTAAGTCTTTTTATAGGGACTATATATTCTTTTTTGGTAATGTAATGTACCTTCATTAATACAATCTTTCTTGGTTCACTCTATTTGTGTTTCTCCTTTCTAATCACAAAGGGGGAGAAATAATGTGCTCATTCTAGACTAATCATGTGGTTGGGGAGAAATGTGATAATATTCTAATATGATCCTATGTTGAATCTTTTCTTCCTTTCTCTCTAATACCATGTACCAATATTTTCGGGTTTTACATTCTTATTAATCTCTGATACTTGAGACATTTTTAATCTATGTTTAGTAACTTTATTATATATGATATATATCTTTAATACATACTTGGATAATTTGTTATTATAAAAATGTGGGATATTTTTGGACTCACCTATTTCGATAATCCCAAATCATGTTTAAATATTGACCGTGATATGTTAAGTCATTTGCTAACCCTTTTTAATCTGTATTTATATTGTTTATCCTGAAAAATTTATATTATTAGTCTAATAATTTAGGTGCATCAGCTTACAGTTTACATTTATCAAAATATATCTTCACTGATAAAGACAACTAGTAATAGTATTCTGTTCAAGGTCATAGTTACAACTCATTGTCATTCTGAATCAATGTTTCTAAAAGGTCAATATTGAAGATCTACTATCACCAATATAAGCTACCGGTACAAGGTCACTGTCACAAGCCTACCGTTGATCTTCTTATCGAAGCTCACAGACAAAGAGTCCCCGTCACAAGTTCACTGCTGTGACAGGGATTCTGTTAGAAGTTCACTGTCAGACTCTTTCTCAAGTCTTATGTTGAGAGCATCACTGTTCAAGTCTATAGTTGGACATGTCTACTATTAGTAGAAGCCTACTGCTAGAAAACTCCTACTGTCGAGATAGTCGACTATTGTTCAAAGTATATCGATGGACATATTCCACTGTTAATGAACTTACCTATTGAGATAATTCTATCGGTGGAAAGGTCACTATTGAATCCTACCGCTGATCAAGCCTACTGCTGATGCTCATAGTTGAATTTCCAACTGATGATGTTCACATTTCGGGAGAAGACCTTTAAAGTCTATCGTGGGACCTGCATCTGCTACCAATCAATTGATATTATATTATTTATTTTACCAATTTTCTTTATAATATCATAACAGTCATGTATGGAAAAATTAATGGACCTGACATTATTTAATGTTATTTTCAGGAATATAAGAAAACAATATGATGTACGAGGAAGACCACACGTGGATGAAAAATTTCTCTTGTCGGCCCCTACTGAACCAAATAAGAAAAATCTGAACTGGAAAAGTGTATATATATATTAGTAGAGACAGACATCAAAGGATGACATAGAATATATTGAATATACAAAATAGAGACATATACAACACCCAAAGATACAAGAATAAAGAAAAAAACTCGAGCAGGTATTCTAAAGAACAAAGAGTTTCACGGAGATCTATTGAAAGAACATTTTTCAAGCCGTAGTGGTGTGCTACAAAGAGCATTAAACCCAATAAGCTGATCATCTCTACATCTGGTAGTCAGAACCTGGATGTTGCGACACTCTGTTTTGGATGCAACATGCAGAGATGTACCAAAACATAATTTGCTTCATTCCAACAAGTCCAGAGTTGTTCATCCAACACAACAGAGCATTATAAACTTATCCCTAAAATCATTAGCTCTACTATGTTGAAGTATTTTACATTTGTGTGCGGTGTGTCTGTGTTACACACACTAACTTTTGTGCTTGAACTGATGGATTATGAAAATCCCCATACCAAAATCTCTTTACATTTGTTTCCCACGTATAACTATGGAAGAAACCTAGTGTGGATTGGTAGTTAATTTTTTCCCACGTATAACTGTGGTTGAGGTTGAAAAACCTTGAGAGTTTGTGAAAACTGTTTTAAAGCCTGATACAAGTTGTGTATCAATTTTGAAAATAATTTCATTGGGGCTGGTGATCACCAAGTGGAGAGGACTAGGTCTTGACTTATCACTGAACCTCTTGTTTAAGTTGTTGTGTTCATCTTTAACTTACTCTATTTTATACTAATATGTTATGATTATATTTTCAAAGACAGAAATCTATTTTTACATTCCCTATGATAGTTAGTTCTAGTTATTATGGATTTTTGATTCGTTTAATAAACATGTTTCAATAGGGAAATTAGTTCTCATACTAATTCAACTGAGGAGTAATCAACCTTTGAGAAACCTGTTGAATAATAAGTCACTTATATCTCTACTGCATTAATTGACTGGGCTTTTTTAATTTTGGGGATTTTAATCCAAAAGGTTGTTAACAGAAATTTTAATTGGAACTCAATTCACCCCCCTCTGGAGTATCCACTCCTACTAATAGATTTCTAGTGTACCTACCAGTCTAAAGACTCTCACCACAACCTCCATTCAATCCTCATCTTCCTACGGGTCCGTCTCACCCCTGAACATGGGCGGCCTCTAGCACTAGAACTCATGCAATACGCTCTGGTGGCGTGCCCTCTCTACTACTGGGGATGGTGGAATCGGTGTCCCAGTAGATAGTGGTACTCCTACAGGATCTGCTGTGATTTGGCCCTACATTGAGGTCGCATCGCTTGGTGGGCTTCCATCTCGTACAAATCCTGGAGCCCTGGATAGCTGTTTGCATGGGGGAATCTGTAATGAAATAGGTGCTCCACGGTAAATGAGTTATACCTAGGGATCTGATTCCAATATATCACAAAGAAAATTTTTTAAAGACACACACAACTAGTGTTTTTGTGCATTGATTCAAAAATCAGAAGTCGGGGTCCTAGTGTATGGATATGTCGGCTACCGCACCAACACAAGACTCATAGCACAAGAGAACCACACATAGTACCTTTAACACTATTGCCTCATAGAAAAATCAGTGTCTTATGTTCGGTGGTAGAACCGACTCCTCTGATACCAATTTTTCACAAATCGCCCCCCGGTCCCTGTACCGTGACTACCCCATGCCTGCCTTCCATAGGTTAGGGGTAGAGACTATCACCAAAGGAATAATTCCATTAATCTAGGAAGGAATTGCCTTTATAACTTTAAACACACGAAATAGAGCCCACTTATGGATACAAAACACTAAGCAAAACTGTAAAACCAGAGATTGCTAAAAAGTAATGGGGCCCCAAATACGAGCCCAACTGTAATGTACAAGTAGAACTGAAAAGGGACAAAATAGCTAATAGATGAAAAGAAGCTCCTGGATCGTCTACCAAAAATCCTACCATAACGGTAGGTACATATAGCCTTCTCAACACTCCACTTCTATCAGTCTCATCCAGGTACAAACTCATCATGAGGTCCACTACTGGGGACCATCCAGTCCTGGTACAGTCATCCTCAGTCAGCACTATCCTTCATCTACATCCAACCCAATGAGGTGTGGGAAAATCCAATGCAAGGGTGAGTATAACGCTACTTAGTAAGGACCCCGATACCCTCATGGTCTCAAAAAATCCAAAAAGGATAAACCACAAGGTATGAGAACAACATATCACCCCACATATGTATATGCCCATACATATACCTATGATATCTTGTAATCCATCTCAATTATGAGAAAAACACAAAGTAACTGACTCATATAGCACAGTTATAAAACTCACGTCGAGTGTTAGATATGATTAGACGTATCCAATAAATCATCTATTATGTCGAACCCACACATGATCTAGGAACATAAATCAAAATTATCGAACCTAGACAACATCCAAGAGCAATTGTTAGTGCTGTCAAACCCAGACATGATCCAAGAACAGTAGTCAGAGATGTCGAACCCACACAGGATCTAGGAATAATCATCAGTGCTGTCAAACCCACACAGGATCTAGGAACAGTAGTCGGAGCTATCGAACACATAGATGATCCAGTAATAGTCTTCAAAGTGAATCCATCCACAGGGTTCCACACAAGCATCCTTGATTCCAGGAGGGTTTGCTCCTCAAGCTATGTGTCGATACATCAACTTCCACGAAGTCCTAAGAAGGATTATCTCAATGTTCCTACCACTTCATAAAGGGAAAAACTAAAAATTTCATGTCAAAGACACAGAGGAAGAGATGACGAAGCGATTTACAAAAAGGTACATGACGTTTTGTACAAAGGAACACACTGTGTAGTCAGACATTGGGTACTACCCATGTGCAACAACCCGTGTCGAAATGAAAGTCCATTAATAAAGTATGTACACTGTGTGTGATGTGGTTACACGCTATTCCTGGGAAACATTTTTCAACTCCGGGTATGTTGGCTATGTGCTCGTACACGACATCAACATGTGTTATCCAACTCGAGTAACTGGTACCCAGGGTTGCCTGTGTCACTGGACATGCCTGGCCATGTGGTGGTGTATATGCCCGTGTATGTCACCCCATTTCTGTGTGTCCCCGTGATACACGCTGAGTCTCATGTATCCACCTCTGCCATGCTATTTATAGATTACACGCCGTGTCCCATGGCAGTGTAATTCTGGATGTGTCCATGTATTTCCCAGAATACATGCCATGTCCCATGAAGCCACTTCTTCTATTCTGCACAGAGAATACATATCATGTAATCGATGTCACATGCCATGTGTTACTTGTCTAACTTCTGATACTGAAGCGGAAAAATACCTGTACTATAAGACGTGGTTGTTAGAAGTACATGTAGTGTATTATGTAATTTTCAAAAAATGTAAACTCTAGCGAGTGCACCTCCCATGAAGTCTATTCTTCCTTATGATAGTCCATTCATCATGAAACATCAAGAACTAGGTCTCCCCGATGTCCTGTAGAGGTCTCCATTGTTTTCGGGCCTCCGATCGGCTCTGAAAGCACGATTTGATTCACCCACTAAAAGAAAAGAAGAGGAATGGTCCTTCCTATTCTGATCTGATCTGTCACCTGCTATTGTCGTTGCACCACCTCTAGGTCGTCATGACGTTGGGTCTTCGATTTTGGATCATTGAGTCGCACAACGAACTCACAATTATCCATTGTTCTTCACCCATGAAGAACAAGTAGAACACATTAAACATTCACAAGAATGGTTGAGGGATTGTGTCGTGTTCATTTGGCATGGTCCTTGCATGTTAGTTTTGTAGCAAGTGGTCGAAGAAAAACAATCATTGAAGGATGAATCAACATTTTTCAAATCAAAAAACACCCCTAATTTATTTGTTGTTCATCGATGAAGACATGGGTTAGGCAGACGTCGATTCATTGCAGATTAACACATCCTACGTCGATGGAGGTTCCGAGTAAGGGAGTCGAATACGCTGCTCACTGGCATTATTCTTTGGAAGAAAGGGTTATCCGTTCTTCATTGGTGAGAGATTTTCTCCCCAAGCTCTCTCCTCTACAAAGTTCCAACATTTTGAAAATACCAAGAACAAAATAATAGATTGTGATATCCTATTAAATGTTTGGCATAATATTCAAATAGTTTAATTAATTAATTTAAAGTTTTGGCTCAATTAATTAACTCTTAGGATAAGACACATTATGTGTTAGGGGGGTTTAAGAGGTTCCCCTACCCTTAATCGATGTTTGAGGGATTCTCCATTAATGGGGAGTTTCAAGGGGGTTTAAATCCCATGTGGTCTCCACAATAATAAACATGAAGAGGAGGTTAGGTTTTGGAGGGCCTCACCACCATAACCTCTAATGGGAGGTTATGGTGTGATATTCCACACGTCCAACTTCCTCATGGTGGTTATAACAAATAAAATAAAATAAGACATGCAATTATTTCATTTTATTATTCCACATAAAACCCAAAAATTAATTTTTAATCCCGACTCAATGTCGTTGAAGTGAATGTCTTCTTAAGCGAATATCGGTGTTGTGAGGTCAATGGTGCACTCAAATTTCACTTCTGAGCACCTGTTCAAAAGTTATAAATACCCACTCATACGTTTACTGTCCATAGCTAAAAAAACATCGGAAATTGATTTCGGGAGCACGAGGCCTCGGAATCACGCACCGTCAGTTTTTGTGGACTCATAAATTTCCCATGTGTTTAAAAAAATATCCATGTAATTTCTGGGTCATTAAAAATATTTTCTATTAGAGGGTAATAAAAAATATATCTCAAAACACATCCACAGTCAAAAGATAATAAAATAATTTAACACTATACACATCATGGGATGGAATGTGGGAACAATCCTGATTAACACTTCTCCACAATGTTGAAATTAAGATCTCCAAGACATCATAAAGGATGTCCATCACATGTATTAATGGTATAAATTATGTAATAATAAATCCATACCAACCTGTATCTATTACCAGGATCTGCTTTTTTTCATGTATAACTTGGGAATTTCCCAGGTTTAATTAGAAATGTATTAGAACAAAACTCATCCCATGTATCCATTCATGTTAAATTGCATGTATTTTAACATGTACTCTACCATTTCCTATTTATTCTCCAAGATTCATGGAATGATACTAGCCATAGGAAATACTTCATATAGTAGGGATCACCTGACATGTGATCCTAATTTCATCCATTGTAACCCAAAGTCATATCCAGCTCCTCATATGACATGAGATTATAGATAACATTCTTTATATCATTGGATTTATAGAATCCCATAATTCCTCCACTTTGTTGACAAACTATAACACTGAAACTGTAACTATATATTCAGATCATGGATATTGGGTTACTATAAACATTCCATAACTGGTCACTAGGATTTAGACACTGATATTCTTTGTAATTTCTCAATCGAGGCACACCATCATAACAGAACATTGATTATGTACGTTATATAGGGATGAATTAAAAAAAATTAGTGTGATCCTTCTCGGTAAGTCTTCTGTTAACTCACCTTGATCAGGAACATCATCTGCTATATTGATTAGTTTCACTAAATAATGATCACATAGCTATGCAATACCTTGTATTCATTAAATATTGTATAATTAAAATTTATCATGATTAACATGTGATTAAATGAGGGATAAAACCATAAACCATAAACATTGAGAAAAAACCTTGTTCCTTTTTTATTTCATCCTCGAACCATTGTCTACAAATATATAATCGAAGAGGAATAATCAACCCTGTAAATGTTAAATGATCATAGATTATATAATCAATTATTTTTCATGGTAATTCTCAACGTTTGATATAGGATAGATAAATGTGATGAATTAATATAAATCAATCATCCTATCTATATTTTTTTATTGATTTTTGATGAAGAAATATTATTCTTTGATGTCATTTATGAGATCCAGACATTCCCTTGGCAAAGATGATCCACGAAATACTCATATGATCTTTTAATCAAATTTTATTCTCCAATAACTCACCAATGGATCATTTCTATGTCATTAGTGCTATGTAGATAACCCAGTTTCTCCCCATAGTATGGTATTTATTTTATTCTATATAGTTTCATGCATAAATTAAATTAAATAAAATAAGTCATTTATTATTTGAGCACTCATGGAAAATAAATCACAAACTTAGGACCCCTTAAAAGGATATTGTTCTCATATTTAAAACACCATGTTATGAAATAAATGGATGCATTATATTAATTATCTATGAATATATTAAGTAGTTATTGAATATTAAATAAAAAACATTCAGATGATATAAATGTATTGAATATTTTTCATTATTAAAATCTTGGTCCACTATGCCTCAAAATATTATTTCATGTTAGCACATAGATCGATATGTATTACAAGATATATTTATCACATTTACATGAACTCCCCAACATAGGTATCTTCATCATGAATAGAGAGAAATACTACTACACATGATGAATGTACATATCTTACATCCATAACTCCCACTACATGTCACTCTCTGAAATATTATCATGATGTTGTCAGACACACAATAATGGAATTACACATCAATATTGGATTCTATTATTTTTATCATGGATATCCACTAGGAATCTAAATGGGTATCTCTAAACATGATTCCCATCACTCCCTAGTCGATATCAATTAATGGTCAAGCATATACATCATTAGTTGTAACATATATAAGAATTTGTTCACCCTGTCTAAAAAATGTAGAATGTCCATGAAATATGCCTCCTCACCAACCCTACATAGTATCTATAATGGTCCAAATAACATCTATGATATTGTGGATACCCATTCTAATATATATAATCCATTTAATGAAGAGACCTTCTGGAACACTTGGTATGCCTCTTCACACTCCAAATTCATTTATCATCATTCTAGAGAGTAAATATAATATCTCAGTATAGTCCTCATTAACTTTTGGATGATCCAAACCATTTCTATAATAGTTGACACAAACACGTACATGATGAGTGATGAGTCACACCGATCATCTGAAATATTTCATGACCATTAGGGTTTCCTTTACATGTTCTCTAATTGTTTCACTCTAATTCAGTAATTTTAATTTTTTTTCACAAAAAATCCACCACGGGGAGTTGATCATTGCAACTATAGGAATACTGGAAAAAGAAAACTCACATCATTTCCTCATAAACCTGAATATTATCATTATTCAAACCATTAGTATGAGTGTGAAGAATCATTATAATGATGTGATCTATTATAAATAAATTTTTTGTTCATGATTTAATTATATGTCTTATTATGTAATATGGTTATAGAAAAAAATAAACATATTCGGTTTTATTATATCCTATAATATTTAAAATATCGTTAATTCTCATTATGATTGATAATATATTCTTTGAACTGTGATCACATAACTAGTGTAAATATACTATTTTAACAATTTCAATTGATAAAGAAAAAGTAAGTGGTGACCTCAACTAGTAGCTTCTTACCATATGAATCCCATTTATCAGCAGTTCTGAGGGAGAGAGATTATCAATGATTTTCCCTTGAAAATCACTATCTAAAATATAATAACATATGTGTGAGTTAAACCATTTATGGGAGAAGTTCAAGCTCATCAATGTCACAAACCACCCCATTTACGTTAAACCACACCACAATAGTATCATTATCATACACCTTAATCATTTCGTAGTTTTTGGTGTATTAAATTGTCATGTATCAAGACCAAAACAATATATGTATGTGTTTTTTATATAAAATGGATTATATTTATATCATACTATTGTATCTTTATAAATGATTTTAATTTTGATACAACAAAATAGAAATAGTATTTTGTGTGATATTGAAATTTAATTACTGAATTTATTTTCATGAAATAGTGGAATTCGGAAATAAATATAATTTTACTATAATATTATGATTAAATAAGGTTTATCAAATATATATTATCATATAATTTATATGAATCCTAATTTATTTTTTACAATATATGAAAAACTATTATTGTAAAAAAACTATTTATCATAAAACGATGATTCTTATATTAAAAGTGAAAATTAATACATTTAAAAAATTATTTTCTTTGAAAATAAATATTATATTTGGAATCATTACATATAAATTATCCAATGGTGAGGTTTTAAATACTTTCTGATACAATAAAATATCCAGGTAAAAATTAAATATTTTATAAATATATGATCATTATTAGGACCTCATAATAAATTGAAAGTGCTTTAATAAATATAATAAATGTTTTCCACTACCAAATATACATTTTAACATTAATATAATTTCTTTTTTTATACATTTATAAATACCATATGAATTATCAAAAACCATTGATATATTTTATGGGTATAAAATAATTACATTAATAGGATGACTAACATCCACATTAGAGTTGGAATTATTTTATTCTATTTTATCCTTGTACTTATGAAATAATTATAAAAAATTCCATTTCATAGAAACCATGTGAAAAATCTAGGGTATGGTTTGTGGTTTTGGTAATTTAATTATATAGAGTCCAAAACCTAAGATTGAAAAATAATAAATAATTACCAACTCATTTCCTTTATAAAACCAACAAATCCAACTTATATTCACTAAAATAAACCTTTATTAGATCTTTACTCTTACCTTCGTTCTCTATAGTCCTTCACCGTTTTCCCCACGATCTCAAGAATCCCCTCCCAAGCATTTTGAGTCACACACTCATGTAAAGAATCATCACATTCTCTTCATTATTCGTATTTTATTATTATCTTATGCTATATATTTCTAATAAATATTTTGGGATATATCTTCCCACATCCCTAATAAAATCCATTTTAATTTCAAATTATGACATACCCACTTTCTCTCATCATCCATTTTAAGAATGTTTATTTTATGTCATTATTATTCTGAAATTTGACCATAATTTTACATGACAAAATAATTATTTTCAGAATATCACACCCATTTATAATAAAAAATTTTACGAATTATACACTTATACATCAATGGATGAAGACATAAAATTATTTACTACAAACTATATCATATTAAAATTAAATATATTGATTAATTAATATATGTTATTTGATCTATGTGGCACACATAATCAAGAGCATGAAATGAATGTGATTGGAACACACAAAATTATATAGCGCACTAATTCATTTGGTGTTGTTTTTTCCCAAAAGATATCATGTTGGAACATAGAGTGAACCTAATTTATTTATGTCACTTTTTTCATCTTGATGTCTTGACAGTAATCCTTAACATATCATTATGATGTAGTTTATTATGTTGTTTACAAATTTCCAAATTTTTCATTTTGATTATCATGCTATATCGTGTCTCATTATTAATGTTCATTATTCCACCTAATTTTATGCCCCATTAATATTCCTATGTTATAAAATATATTATTATATTCTTGTTAATCCATGTATAATCCCTTATATTTAATTATAGCTCACCACTTTCCAAGGTATATCCACAGGATATCCCATGTAGTTTTAAGAAAGATGAAATATTATGATCATGTTAATGTTGTTATGTATCAATATAAAGTATTAATTTTTTAATATTTATTGAATGCACCAAATAATTAATGAATCTATAATTATGAATCATATTGGATGTATTAAGTGTAACCATATATAATAAATCAGACATTAATAAGGAATCTTAAAATGGGTTATTATATTCATTATCAAATTATACATATTCCGAGAGGCCACTTATAATCACCCCAATAATAATGACATAAATAAAGTTTTAAAATATTAAACTATTATCAAAGAAATCCTATAGATACATACTATATAAAAAACTTAATGGAATCACATGGTCCATAGTGAACTCTAATCTCAAATTTTGATGAATTGGTTCCATGTGATGATTTGGTCTATATTCACCAAGATGAAATTAGGCCCTTTTGTTTTATGTTTTATCCCCATAATGGAGTATAAGGATATACCATACCACATGTACTCTAGAATCCCAATGGATTGAGCTAAACCTACTAGAACATCAGTCTTATTAATCACCTATTGATAAGTAGGACATCGAGAGACAAAATATTTTACACACCATGTTATGCATGACCAACAAAACTCTTGTGTTTCTTAATAGTATACCTTTTCCAGGCATGGATGTTCTTCAAAATGGGATGAATGAAAATTCCTCACTACATCAATCAACAATGTGAACAGTAAAATACACAATCCTCTGAAATGGAAAAATTCGTTCAACATTCATAAAATTAATCAAGAGATATTTAGATGGATATCTTGTTATGTAATATCCCCTAGAATGAATTTTAGTGAATATCATCCAAAACATGAAATAAAATTGATGGGGGTAGTATCCAACGACTGATGATGTGACATACTTTCCTAATTTATAAAGGACATCAACAATGAGGCTAAATGTTCCAAATCCTCTTTCACAAATTGATCACAACATCTATTTATGGAAGTGTCCACCATAATGTTCCCTTTCCTAGTAATAAAGACTATCTTGAACTCATTCCAATTGAGTAAGTCTATCTTTATTGACTATTTAAATTTATTATCTTTAAGAGATAAAATATAACTAATAATCTTTTGGTTAGAGTATAAAAAAAACTTGTCACCCATAATGTAGTTTCATAACATCTTTTGGGTGAATACTAACACTAATAGATTCTGATTGTTGGTCAAATAGTTATTAACATGTAGTATCTTCTTCAAAGACCCATATGTAATCACAACTCGGCACGGTCCCCATGTAATCTTTGAACACTAAATACGCATGACAACCTCCATATTGAAATATCAAGATGTGCGTGCCTGTTAACCTCTACCTCAATACCTATGAGGCCTTAGGACACCGTTCCACCCAAATGAATTGTGACCCATTATGGGTGGAAGCATAAATAGTTACTGATATCCTAGAAAAATCTATAACAAATATCATATAGTAGCATACCAAACAAATTAATCTTCACACATTTATCATGCTCTTGAGACCCCAAACTAACACCTCATTTACAACGAATGATTTCACTTCTAAAAAAATCAGCCAATATGTTTTATCATAAAATTTAGTCCTTAATATGAAACTAAAAAATTTATAGCATCCCATAAATAGAGATCACTTGGATTTTTTTACAAACATCCTAAATTGAAAAGCATGTTCTTCCTCAAACCCCATGTATACAATGACATCATAAATGAAGACTACCAAAATATTGATTAATAAGGGGTGTTTTATTGGGTTATTTAGTCCTATTATCTCTATAATGGTGTTCATAAAAATAAAGGGCATCATAACAATTAAAATTGTTATTGTAGAGACATATAAATGTCATCATTATTATATAATTTTCCTTTAATCAAAGATGCAGGTAACATTATATGAATCTAATCATCCAGAACAATTATACCTATATAAACAGATCATACTGGTCTTTCATAAATGATATTGTATAATTATACCTCTTGGTTACATGGGTTAATCATTTATAGTGTATTGAAACCATCCATCAATTTTCATCCTTCATGGAGAACAATTAATGGGTTTCCAAGGGAATAACACTGGGTTTCATGAAACCATCATCTTCAAGACTAAAAAATACACCCTATAATATAGAAGAATTATGGGATCTATATGATATTATTGATTATATATCCATATTTTATCAAGGTGTATTTCAATGAATTATTCTATCTATTGAAAGGGTAATTCATTAATTGTCATTATGAATGATTTATTTTTAATGCCCAAAACCACATGTAATTGGAAGCCTATATCATAACATAATAATTATTCATGCTAGATAACATTATAAGTATGTATAAACACTATAAAATGTATGATACCATAATATTCATCCAACGTTTCTTTGTTACTCATAGAGTAAGGACACATGCCATCATCATGCAGACATAAAATTCAATACTACAAAAAATCAATCTAAGAAAGAACAATTTATATCCTTTCCACACCTAGATAATTTCATAAGGCCTCACCAGTCTGAAAAAGATATCCCATATGAATCTCTAACTACCAATTGTTAGTTAACACAATTAGTAGAATATTATGATCACTTAGTCACCTTCAGGTGAAGTCTCCAAATAAAAGGGTGGTGTTAAAGGATAAATTGAAATCTCTATGTCATGCACTATATAATTATAACAAATGGAGTGGCTCACACACATATATGTAAATATTGAACCTAATGTAGAGAAAAAACTGATTTTATATCTAATAACACTAGAATCCATTGATTCAGGTGCCTTAAATTCTTACATATATCCACATCCCTTTCCACTATCTCTCGGAGCAGAGAATGGAACACCTATATGTAGTGGTGGCTATAGTTAAATCACCTTTCGACATCATACATCTCTACCTTCCCATTTTCAACCTTATCTTCCATGAAGAACCTTTTTCTCTATAATCATAATATGAATAGGTAGTCCCTCCACCGTACTTCTATCAGTTATATGAAGATTCATAAAAAACCAGTCATGATATCCTTGATACTCACCTGAGAAACACCACATCTCCCTTATATAACATGATCCATCTTGACAACACTAAATTTATAATCCTCTATCCTAGAATCATCAAATGAGGAATATGATAATATTATTTACCTATTATAGTAATATAATATCTTTTGTTAAGGTCATAGATCTTGTAATCCTACTACCACCACCCACCATCAACATATTCTCTGTTGAGAAGCCCTCCACTACTAAAACTCTTTAAAGCACTCCATCATAGTTTGAAAAAATAGATATCACCAAATCCCTAATATATCCAAGAAATACATTATTAATAGTTTTCTTCCATGAAAAATTTATCTCGTACCATATATCGGGCGTACCATGTGATATTACTAAACCTCTCTATATATTAAACTAATCTCATATATCCTTACTATAGATGCATAACCTCTTAGAGGTGAACTGATCATGACATGGCTAGATAAAAATCCCCTCTAAATAGATTCATTATATCTATCTTGGATAGATATTTGTTGTAGTGTGATTGGGCATCCATACTCATCCATTGAGCTGTTGAGGCCTAAAATAGACTCATTGTGAGGAAATCCACACTATATTTATATGTCCTAATGAGGGAGAAAGTATGGGTGACAACCAATATTTAATACTCGCCATCATAGGGGTCTCACTTATCATCGAATAATAGAGGTCATTCAATTGAGAACTTATGTAATACAATTACGCTGTGTCCATCCTCATTCGGTATAATATGCTCTACCTGTTTCACAATGGGTTGTTTAATAACCCAAAAACCACTTGGAGGTACCACATCCTGTAAAAGACCTAACATTGAAGCCTTATCATACTGAAGATCATTTTTATGATCATACAATGGAATCAAGGACATCCATTTTCATGTTTCTGTCCTCAAATAAACGAAATGTACCACTATCAAAATGTATATATTATAATCTTACTCATGAATTACATGGAAACCTATGATGCATGTACCAAATCATTTTTCCCCTGATACCAGGGTCGACATTTATTGATTGAACTAGTATTTTGTCACAGCCATGGTGATTAAATATATTGTTCATGAAACCAATAGTTTACACCCTTGTCTAAAATCTACGTTGAATGATATCAAAACTTCTTCAATAAATCCCTATCTAATTTCACAACTAGTTTGGAAACTATGCTCAGGTACTTATCTATAACTGACTACTCTGATACCACTATATAATGACCCAATGAATCAAGTAACACCAGTATAATTATATTCATTGTGTGACTACTCCATTCCCACCTGAATTGGTCTAGGGGATATAGAAAAAAATATGATTATTCATAACCCATAATTTATATAGAATTTTAAATGTGCATATATAGATGAAATAATATATGAACATATAAAAGTATAATAATTTTGTTTAAAATAAATTGCTACCATAAATTAATTAACATCATCATCCCCACTTAATATTTTGATAAAATATAGATATATATACTGTAAAAAAATATACACCTATACAAAAAAAAACAGAGTCAAAACTACTTAGAATGAGTTAAAAAATTTCAAGTTAAACCACCCAAAAAAACACAATAGTACGTCAATCTCAGATACGTTACACGTGATCCATTTCCTACTCGGAAACTTTCTAAAGGATCCACAATTGAATATGATACAACAAATGAGGCAATATCCATGAATGGGTAGCTATTTAAATTCTTAGTAGTGCACCTAGAAATCACAATGTATAAAGCATCATGAGTATTCAAATTATAAATACAATACGAAAAAAACCTAGATATAATCCTAAAAAATAAATCTATCCTATAGTTTTATCCATGAAAACCTTATTTAAGATAATTTATTAGGCTTCCACATAATTTTCATTCTATAAGGATCATCTCAATGAGACATTATATTACTAGTGATTCTCAACCAAGATGTCATGATCATTGGTCTATTCCAAATATATAATTACTAGATTGCTCACTAAGTTGACATGTTGATAGGGGATAACATTAAGTACCTAGGGGGACACTACAATAATAATATAGTCAACCTTATGTGTAGAGAATCTTATAGATAATGTTACAATGAATACGTCTGAAATAGTGTTCCCAATGGTGGAAAAATTACCTAGGTTTATTACTCATACTGATTATATGATCCCCACATAGGCTATAAAAAATAATGACAAAGGATCATGCCCACATCTCATGGAGGGAAAAAAACTCAATGGAATTCTGATCATAAAAACTGTATCATAATATATTTCTCATGATGTTATTTCACCCTCAACATTTGGGGGGTGGGGATAAACAAAGGGAACCACCACAATTGATAATGATCTAAAATTATGAATACATGGATCCAAGATATCTTATAAGAAATAAATGGCAATTACTAACAGTATAAAAATTTTACAACTAAATTTTCACCTACCTACATCGATTCACGAGTTCCTATTTCAATGACTATATACCATAGGTTTTTCCCATGTACAACATTATTATTCTGAAAATAGGGATCATCATGTATTCTATCGATGTGTATGATTACATGACGTTTCCTATGTCCTCTCGATTTTCATATGTATTCCCTATGATATATATCATTCAGATATCCATAGGTCGCATGAAATGTGGTATGTAATGCACAAAATATGATCTTTTTCTCATCCTTGAATACCCTCACACTACAACCAAGTCCATATAGTAAAAGTAATATTTCATTCCAGGTAGTGTAATTAATGTTTTGTAGAATATCATAGTTCATATTCCATGTAATCCTTCAACTGCAATACTATTGAAAATATGTTATTGAATTGTGGGTATGTGGTATTATGACCATTTCATCATTAGTGACATAAATATAGGCCCAAATATGATTCAGAATTTTTCCATGAAGCCATGCCATCGTTGTACAATTCCATCGCTACATATAAATGTGAATGAATGTGGAACACTATTTCAATTTAATCAAAAATCAGTCTTCCTAAACCACCACACCAAGATCATACCCTCCACCATGAGATACACTTATGGTATTTATCTATTGTGCAAAGGAAGAGTTTAATAATGATCAAATACCTATTATTCGTTAAAACGCATGCCAAATAAATAGCATATACTGAATGTGTGGAAATAGGATATAAATATAGATAATAAACATGATGAAATAAATATATAATTTATTTGTTTCATACAGGATGCATTATCTTAAGATATATGAACAAAGATGAATAATAAATAATGAACAAATAATTCAACCATAATGTAAATCAATCATTGATATTTGAATCAATTCTCATTCACAGAACTAATCTTCATTCGAATTGGTATAAATAATAATGTAAAAAATAATAATTCAATCATCCCATAATTATTTTGGATCGATCATTGGTGATGAATAATTCTTCATATACATCATTAACAAGATCCAAGAACTCTGTTGGTGTAGACGATCCACATTGTACTAATCAAATCATCAGATCCGATGATGTTTCGCATTACAACTCCAACTCGATTATCTAGTTCTATAGGGAAATGTGGGTAATCCTAAGTCATATCCATAATTTTGTATTTATAAATGATGTACATACGTCAATGCATCATTGAAATAATATAAATAAAATAATTTATATATATATTTTTGTTCAAGTGATAACTATTTAAAATATTCCACAAGATGTTAGTGGGTATATCAATAAAATGGTAAAACCCACATTCAAAAAAATGGTGTCCTCAATTACCAGATATTAGACTTCATTCCAGAGTTATTCAATTTTTTTTATAAAAACTCAATAAATTCAATATTAATATATCTGATATTTTTCAAATAACTTTTCTAAAGTCACTGAGCCTTTGAATATCACATCGTATTGTCTCTTATCTCTAAAAATGATATTAGATACATTTCAAATCATTACATGAGAAAATAGATATATTAAAAATATCGATGAAATGTGTAAAATTTGATTAAAATATAGGTGAATGTTATTAAAATATAAATGAAATTTTCTATTATAATATTGGCTAATTGTAGTTAGATTATTGCTTTGAATATATTTTAATATTCCCATTTCATTCATGTATTCATTAATTTTAACATTTATAAAATTTTAACAAAAGGATAAATAAAATATTTCCCTCTCATGATTTTAGTGTAAATATTTTTTTCATAGAGATATAAATAATTTATCACTGAATATAAACATTTTATTTTAACAAATACATTATTTTTATGAATATAATTTGTATTTAATTTTTTGAGAGGAAATAATACTCTCAAATTTTTATGAGATGCTAAAATGATGCCTAAGTAAATAATATGAACAAACAGTACATGATATTAAAAATATTAGTGAACTATGTTTTCTAAGAATTAAAAAAGTCTCATGATTGTTATAGATAGTTAGAAAGTATTATTGATGAAATAAGTTTTTTATTTGAAATTCATTATTATCTTGATGACTATAAATCCAAATTAAATTTATAGTCCAAAATATATAATTAATTATATTTATTGTAGAATAATAATAAAAATAAATAAATAAAAACAAATTTATTTTTATGTTAATTTTATGTATGGTATATTGCTGAAAATTTCATCAAGGACCATTTGATATCCTCTTGTAACCTATAATATAAATTAATGACCTATATATGAAAAAAAATATGTTACCACAATTATGGATAAAAATTAGAAATAATGGAAAAAAATTATATGGTTTTAAATGATTCCAAAACATTTGTAAATTTAATTATGTGACCATATTTTGTAATTAAAATAATTTCATCTGTGTACCTATGTACATTATAAATAATAATTATTTAGAATGGCATTAATTATATTCAAATAATATATTTAATTCAATGTGTGTTATATTTTAACCTATAAAAGGAATCCAAAACTCAACCCACATTCAAAATGTTTCAAACATATCTATTAACCATTCCATAAAATATTTAATTTAATGATTCTGAATATTAATATTTTATAACCTAGAATTATCATAACACCATTATAATAATGCTAATGTTTTAAGCCAAATGGGTTCTCTAAATTAACTATCACTCATATTTTCTGACTCATTAAACATGTATTTATTAGTATGATTCTATAAAATAATTCATAAATATTATACAAATATTAATCATGTATTATAAATATGTTAATTTGATAATATTAGTATTATATAACCAGTTTTCTCCTCCCTTCCATCATATTGTAAATTAATAATATCTCTTATGTATATGTGTTGACTACCAAATCCATGTATCAATGTGATTTTTTTCATTAACATGTCAAAATTATTTTTATAATGATTTACTTAAAAAATATCTATGATATTTATCATATATTAATTATTTTCATGATAAAATATTATCAATATTATTTTCATCATTCCCTAGAGAATATTTATGTGTTGTTCATGTGTGCAAGAAAACTATCATCCCCATGTGTGATATGTTTCAGTTTTCTTCTAACAATTGAATATATACGATCTAAATTATGTATATAATAGAAATAGGTTATATTTGAATAATGTTATAAATTTTGTACATTATGGTACTAATGTGAATGTGGAAGGATCAGATTTTCCGAAACAAAACATTCGTAAAGAATGAAAATTTTACATCTAAATAAGAGGATTATTATAATAAATTACAAATAATCACATGTCTTAATTTTAGAAGGTTATCATATATAATATCATAAGTTTGTATATGGTTCTTAAATAAAATTAGAAGAAAAAAATTATTATAATTGTGTTTTGGGTGCTTCTAAACCAATTCTGTCATTATATGATGGTTCACAAACTAAATCACATATTAATGAAATATGATTTATATCTTGAACTATTTTTTTAATTATATGGTATATTTAATTACAGATTTAAATTTTATATATTGGATCCTTATTAATCCAATATATTTAATGTTAAAATTATAATTATTCCATTAGGGTATTTTTATTCGAATGAGACGATAGAGGTAAATGTTTTTCACATCATTTTTTTCTATGAGGCATAACTAATATTCCTTATATATTTCTTTATTATAGATTATATAATACCCTTTTATATTTATAAAATTAATATAATTATATAAATGGTACTTACCCTTTAAAATAATTTTATTTAATTTATATTGTTTATGATTAAAATTTTATTTAACTTGTATGGGATTAATGTTACAAACCCAATTTTTACAAGATTATTTATGCTATAAAATTTTGATGGTGAAATACTATGTATCTCCTAAAATTATAATTTTTTTTATTATCCTCTAGTAATTTATATCAAATAAAAAATTTATATATATTTATCTAGCTACCGGTATTCAATGTATTGAATAATATTTTCAGGAATCCAACTTCATATAACACTTCAGTCAGGAATCACTCCATCCATATTCCTTTTTTAATTAAAATATATTCATGTGTTATTTAGTATTATCCAAATATTTGTTAACATAATTTTTATAAAATTTTCCAATTCTAAAAAATGGTAAAATGAAATCATATATTAATGTTCAAAATGATATTCTACTTACTAAATGTTTGATGAAAATCATAGTTTTAAAAACCAAACAAGACTAATTTATCACCATCTTATTTAATAATGACATTAATTCTTCATTTATTGCTTTGTATAATTATACAAAAATAATTTATTTACCAAATATTTTTTAAATTTTTTATTTGAAAATAAATGATATTGTAATTAAAATGTTATCTTATTTAAGAAATGATCTGGTCATCTATAAAAGGAATTTTTAATTTTAACATCATCCATTGATTATAAATATGAATCACAAGGGATATTTTCCAACAATATAATTTTCAATCATTCCCTTAAAATTTTATGATAATGATGATGATATATTGATGATACTCATTTTATTTTATATGGATTGATCTATGATGATTTGTTTAATGTATTCAGGATCATGTAAAATACATATCAATATATTTTCTGAGTAGTTTCCCATTATATGTGTACAATACATTGTACAATGATTAATATTTATGAGCCCATAAGGTACATTGATGGTTATCAAATGATAGAAGTTTTTTTCATTAGAGGATAAATTGTGCACAATAAATTGTACACAAGTATTTATATCAATCCTCAGGAAGGAACATGGGGGTTTGAAAAAAGAATATATGTTATTAATGACATAATGGTTATAATTTAAATAATATTCCTATGATTGTTATTTTTGTGGAATTTATTCCACTCTCAATGAAATAGACTTATTTTTACAAAATGATCTCCTGAATTATGATCTTTAATTTTTCTATGATCCATGTATTATTCTTTGTTAAATAATTATCTCTTTATTATGATCTATTAATGGTTATGTATGAATTTAATATGATTTGATCATATAATAATAATCTTATGGTTATGATATTCTTATATATGATCATTGTTGGATATATCAAATCATTAACCAAAATGAGAATATAATATCAACCTTTATTATTAATTCTTTTGATATATAAGGAATAATGGTTTAAAATAAGGTCTGTATATGAGTATTAATTTGAATAAATATTATTAAAGGATGTACTTGTGATCGATCCACAAATAAAATGTTCATGTATATTTTTTTCAGTGATACAAATCCATTGAGTTTATGGGACATGTATTATTGTGGTATTTATTAAATAATCATATAATTTATATAATATTTACTTATTTTTTTAGTTCATGACAAGTAATGTAGGGATTCCACTAAATTCAACTCTTTTATAGTTACTCATACTACCATATGAGTAGTTATTAATATTTTTTCACTATAATTTATAAATTTATAGTAGTATTTTATAAAAAATGTACTCCATAATATATATTTCATGGAAGAAATGTAAATAAATTGACTTAATTGATTTATCATGTTTGTAATGGATGAATTTTAAGAAAAAATTACCGACATTTAAATTTGAAAAATAGTCACCCTTGTTTTCTAACAAAAATATATAGTCATTATGGAGTAAAAATTAATTTAAATGGTGTTCTATAAAAGGATAATATTATTTCATGTATTTTGATGATAGGGAAATAATATTTTTTCTATATTGGTATGGAATGCTTATTGTAATATAATCTTTGAGTAAGATCAATTAGATGAAAGGTTAATCTACTGAGAAACTTATGATGAAAGGTCTTATATAATATTCTCCGATTTTGTTGTTAATGATAAAGAGAAATTATGTTGACATATCCTTCATAAAATAATTTTATGGAAATTTAAATATCGTTTTGGTTAAAATTTTTCACTAAATTAAAATATATATATTTTCTCCAGATAATTACATTGTAAATTTTATGAGCAGTAGGACCTAAGGACAATATAAGAGCATGAGTATATGAAGATGGTCCCATATATATCAACTATGTGAAAAAGGAAAATATTATGGTATTTACATGAAATAATATTTTTCATGTAGTGTGGGATATTATCTGATACATGGATAAAAATATAATGTAACGTTTTTGAAGTTTGGAAATGTGTATTGAGGTATTTTAGAAGATGAAAAGAATTAACTCCGTGCTTTAGTTATGGAAATACATTACATGGGTATATGTTTTCTTACATTATAGGAGATGATCAGATCTTTATGATTATCCAAGGATTTGTTTTTATATTTTTATCAACAATACGTGGTTGGATTCATAAATATATAATTTTAATGATAAAATCATATACATAGCCAATGAAATAAGAATAATAGATGTTTGGATGGATATGGTTTTGTTAAAGGATGACTTATAGGATATAGACTCAAATTTGTAGACATATTTATTACAAAGTAAATGACATTGCATAATAAATAATGAAAGGAACCATGTGTTTCATGCATGGATGATGTATATGAAGTCAAAGATCCAATTGAATGAATTTACTTTACAATATGGTATGTTCAACTAAAAGTATATTTATGGAAAAAAATATGGAAGAAAAGTTTATGAGACCAATAGTGCTTAGAAATTTGGGGAACTGTTGGTCATATATAGGTCTTTGTTGATTATTAATGTATGATAAAATAAATAGAGATACAAATTAATGGGTTTTAGGTGGAAAAATATGTATTATTTATTGAATAATAAACATATGATAAATTCAATTATAGTAAATAATAAATCATTTCATGAGTTTGCATCATGAAACTGAAATGTTGGTAGGAATGATCACATTGGTGATTAGAGAAGTGGAGAATATTTGATTATGTATATTGTATAATTCTATAAATATGGAAAATGGATTGTTTTTTCATAGAGGATATAAGTGGAAAATTGAAAAAACATTGGCTCCAAATCCATCAGATTATGTTTTGATAATTGCTAGAGGAAATTGGTCTACAATATTCCAATTCAATAATAGATTTTGTATTATTTCATAGTGGACCGACACACTAAAATCGAATAATGTATATGTGTTTAATTAAATAAGGTACAATAATAGAGTATTCATTAATTAATGTTCTACTACATCTTTTTAGACACTAATTCCACCATTACTATATTATGGTAGACATATTGTAAAATTTTGGAACTATAAGAATGTGGGTAACTATAGCACCTCATTATCTTATGAAGTCATTTTGAGAAAATGTTTTTTTACTCCAAATGTGTTCCCTAATAACCTGATCTTATATATAATGATTTCTCTTATCCTCTCCATTGTTATAGGAGTTATTCCCAAATGATAGAAATAATGTTTTATTGTTATTTTTTCATCAATTTTTATTTTTTATAACTTTTTCAGTTCTTTTCAAATCAACAATCAAAAGTGATGTAAATATCTCAATTAAAAATTAGTAGGTTAAACTTTTTATTCAATTAAATCTCTCATTGCATTAATATTTTGGAGCATAAAATGAAGCCATCTTGATTATTTGAAATTTAATTTTTTATCTAAATGTGTTTATGAGATGATAATGATTACTAACATAAAAAAACTTCATATAACTCATATTGAACATGTTCTAAATAATATAAATGATTTTCAAATCAATAAATTTCTATAATCACATTTTTAAGATCAATAAATTTATAGTGTTACTTACCCACAATATATATTTTAATCGTCAATATTACTAAGATACTATTAATAAACTACACTAAAAAATAACATTTACCAAATTTATTTAATATAAATACATTGACTATAGTTAAATTAACTTTTTTATGCTATCTCACTAACAAAATAGTTTTTCAGTCCATTATAAAGTAAATTATGAAAATGATAAATCAAAAACACTTATCAATTAACCAATATATGAGATTGATATTTATAACTTTCATATAAATTGTTTTTATGAAAAAATTACTTTCAAATATCAATATGTGGCATTAATATATTGTGAAAAAAATTATGATTACATGTCAATGGTTAATGAAACCAGTTGTCTCCACAATATTTTTTGGGAGAATTGAGTTAGAAAACACAAGGTTATTAGTGGGAGGATTGGGAATGATAATAGATAAATTAGTAAATTCAAATTTATAATTCCCTAATATGAAAAGAATCAGTAAAATGATGGTTTTATAGTGGTCACATTATTGGAGAATATATATAGTTATTATATAATGATGACATATTATATTTATATTAAAAAAATACACAAATCATTCCCTAGTAATTTTTAAACAATAAATGTGTAGAATAATTGGAGCGAAGAAATAATAAAACATAAAATAAATAATTTTTACCAATGTTAAATAAATGCATTTTGTGTTTTTAGAATCATGATAATATATATGTTTAATAACCCATTTTTTAGAGTCAAAATAATATTTCTTTTTCATATTGTTAATAAAAAAATAGAATGTTTATTATAGACCATGACTAAATATTCTATCTGATGGACCTAACAAATAAAAACAGGATTATTATATGAAACTATAGAATTCTTATATATTCTCATGCATCAACACTTAACAACTCATTCTTTTATAGATACTATCACATCACCTACTACTATGATTATTCATTTGGAATAAACTCTATCTTCCCCATCCATTCTCAGCATATCAACTCCTTTGTCTATGGGTAATAAAGAAGGATTGTACTAATGGTTTTCTAGGATTTGAGAAGATGGAAATATATTCTAGATATATTCATTTTTTAGTAACCCTCTAACTGAAAATGATCAAACTCAATGTAATTATATTCCATATTCCTATTATAAAATTTTTATTAGTTTAAAAACATACCAACATAATCATTTATTGTATTATTTTGTTAACCTAGTTGGTGTGTTATGAAATGGATTTGGGTATGTGTTGGTATGATTAGGTTTTAATAGGATGTAGTAAGGGATCATTGGATTACTTTTGTTGGTGTTGGTCTTTCTACTCCCCCTCCTTAACATGTTATTGTACCCCATTGAAATGGTATATCATTAATATAATTTTGATCATATTATTTTTAGGTAAATTTATATTTTCATTATAGTGGTAAGAGTAATATTGATAAATCATAGTGATGAAAAATTGAGATTGATATCTTGGAAAAATATTTTTTTGGAACCACAACATAACGACCCCAATTTCTATTAAATTTTAATACTGAATTTATATGGTGAAATTAAATTTGATAATATGTTCACTAGGTATAATTAAATATATGTTTAAATGATCATATTTTTACACCTAAATTAATGAACAATCCTATTATACCCAATCTATACCGAAATGTGGAAATGAAAAAAGGGCACAATTTCACTATAGAGTATTGTGGTATGGATAAAAGTGTAATTAAAATAAAAAATTTTCTTTTAGAATGATTTTTAATTTAGAAATGTGTATTACATTAGAAAATTAAAAAAAAATACTATATTTGTTTGATATGTCTAGTAAATGAAATGAACAATTTTGGAAAAAATAAGTATGCTTATAAATACCTACTCATTTATATCCATTATGCACATAAATATAAAAATTTACATCATCAAGATCTCTTATAAAAAGATACCACGACCTGAAATTAAACCCTATGGAGTAAAAAGAGGAAAATGAGAAGATAATAAGAAGAATAACTAGAACAGAAGAATATCAATGAAAAATTCATTATGTAAAAATATTTATCTCATATAAATGTAAAAATAATTCATTATCAGCCCCATACCTAAGCCAAAACATTTAATATCATCTTCTATATTCAAATGGGATAATGATTTTACCTATATAAGATTAAGTTTGAGATATGTAAAAAAATGTATATTTAGTGTAAGAGATATAATCCTTATAGGATAACCTGAATTTATTTTACAAGTACATTATAAAAACAAACCATACCACTCAATTTTTAGAATAAATTTTTAATGTTATTCATTATCTTTAAACAATTAAATTACAACGATATACATATTTTTCATTTTCGTTTGAAATCATGAATGAAAAAAATAATTGTGAACATTAACAAATCCATTATAAAAAAAATGTTACTATATTGAATATAATAATTTTCAAAATTAAAATTTAAACCAATAATAGAAATGATACAATCCATTGAATTAATTTCATTATTATACATATAAATGATAAATATGATTCTTTTTAGAAATGTTTTATTACACTTAAGAAACCATATTAAAATGATACACATTAATCACCATAAATTACTAGAGTATTATAACATATTTATTAAAGAATAATTATATTATTATAAGTATAGATATCAATGAATAATTGTGAATCATGAGTATATACCCAGGATGAAAATAAAAATCATTGATCAACCATGGTGAATCTATTAGATAACAAGTTAGAAGATCCATCATCACTTGAAACTGATTATATATAACGTCACTTCTCAGATATAAACCAAAAATCCATATATATATAATCAATTATATGGGAATATAATCAATATAATAAAAAAATATCATAGTAGTTAACCATAATATTCATACATATCAAGATGAGGCCTCCAATGATGATTTCATTTGAGATGTCAAAACTAACTCAATATAACTCATTTTAATAGAAAATATTTATAATATTTCTCATAATGAAACATGATAAAAAAGGTATCTCATTCCTAATTACCCAACATTTACAATTTCAAAAATTCTAACATAAAAAATATAAGTAAATATAAATAATGAACCTAACTTCAAGGGTGAATGAAAAGTCACTCAAAAATATATTTTTTCCATAAAAATAAGGAAATAATTATTGTAACATTTAAATCATGGTATTATTTCATTTAAATCATATGATATCATTTTAGTAAAATATATTTGGTTATTTGTAAAAAAATTATAACAGTGATTCACCCAATCACCAATATTTTAAAAAATTGCATGAGGATAATTATACAACCCGGATACTAAATACCACCATTATTTCAAAATATAACTAGATATAAACCATAATATATATTCACAATGCAATTTTAATCCTGTTTTTATCTTATATCAAAGAACCATTCATTTAAAATTAGAAACAATTAATTGATTTATTTTTAAATAATAATTCATAAAATGAACAAGTGGACGTTAAATAAATTGATATATGAGAATGTGATTCCAAAAAATGAAATGTAATCATAAAATTATTATTAAAAATATAAAAATATAATAAAAAATTAAAATTATTCATTGAAGGAATACTATGATACATTAATTATGAGAAAAAAAACATATAATATGAAGAATAATAAATTTAGAAGGATTTAATTTTTGGATAATTTCCTTGATGTGTGAAAAATAATTTATAAATAATCATGCATAGATAAAAATAAAAGAATTATTTTTTGGGTGGGGGTACCACCGAGGATTCATTAAAAAATTTGGAAATAAATTTTTCTTTCATAATTAAAAAACAATTTATAAAAACAATTTATTAAAAACAATTATCTATATGAAAGAAATTTCCTTCACAATAGGTAATGTTTTCATCAAGTATACATTTTATTCCTAATTTTTTATTGTATCTTATGTATTCACTATGGACTATTGTTTTTAATGTTCCCTTAATACCTTTATTCTAAAAATTTAACCAATATACAAAATTGGTAATATCAAAAAATCATGACTTATATGACTGGATAAATATAAAATATATATGTAAAATAGTGAAATCATGGATTTCACACCACTCAATAACTATTCCTACATGGGGTAAAACTAATATTTATACCCTTGAATGGAATAATAATAATAATATGGGATTTATTTTTTGCGATTTTTTAATGATATTTTAATACATAATATAGATATTCAATGGTAGTATAATGAATCAAATATTTAATAGTGTCCTAAAGAATATGTATTAAGGTGTATTTTTAGTGGGATTACTCATGTACATAAATAATTATTAATAAAATATAATGTTAGAGGGTAAAGGAAGATAATGAAATTAGTAATTCATGAGAATCATATGTGGCAGTCTCTTAATTTGACTATTTTTAGGTTTTTAGATGTTGTTTTTAGAATTGAAATGACTCCCCCAATTCTAGGATGATAACATTAATGACGGGGAGGGAAGGTAAAAAATCTTGCATAATATTTCCAATTTCAAAAAATGTGTGCTACTGAAAATGAGTTCCTAAATGAAAAGAAAAATTATTTTAGTGATTTTTTCAATGCATATGTATTGTTTTCTCAGTGTTCTGAATTGTGTAACCTCAAAAATATCACTGAATTTTGTTATGTTTCAGTTCAACGATTGATTGAGAAAAATTAATCCTATATATATCAAACTCATTAAAGATAATGGTGAAATATGGTTTTTGGAAGAATAAGTTGACCCTTATACACACCTATAAAAAGAAAATATATACTAATAAACAGAAAATATTAATAAATGGAAATAAAAATTTAATAATATTAATTAAGAAATGTTATGGGTAATTATATTTAGAAATGTTTATCTAACTATAATAACATAAGATATTTAAATAGTTTCAAAATCATTGGATGTTAGTTCATAGTATAGAAATGTGAATAATATAAAAAATTATGAATACTAGGAGGAATGAGAAATAAAATTTGAGGCTTTTGAAAATGTTAAAGATATTGTTGAAATTATTGTTGATGATTGAGAAAAATTGGATAATGAAGTATTTGATATCATTTAATCTATGTGATGTGCAGGATGAGGTTACCCTAATAATATATTACATATCCACAATTATAGATTAGTTACAAAAATTGTGAAAGAATAATGAGTGGAAAGGGATATGTTATAATGTTTTATCCTCAGCTTTAAAGTGATTTTAGTCTAAATTTTAAGAGCATATTCAGTACACATGTTTGTTAAACTAAGGATACTGGTACTGTAGAAGAGATTAAAAATTCCTAATATATTGAGACATGCAGTAATTAATAATATAATATTCTTTTTTTTGTATCAAAAACATTATTGAAAGGGATTCTATTTCTCCACATACATTATGACCACCATTTTTTACCACAATTGACATAAAATATGTATTTTTAACAGTTTAATTTTTTTTTATTTTAACATATCATTGATTTATCATCTAATATTATGTTGGGGTTACATTAATCTATCAATGTTACATATTTATTTCTTAAATATAATGAATTTATTATTCAAATCTAGGAATATATGGATTATTTTTAAAAAACAAAATTCTAATGTTCTTATTTTTCTTCATTTGTATTTTCCCCTCATTTAATCTTATATAGAAATTTATTTATTTTTGGTTATCCTATTATTTCCATAATAATGTTTAAAATATATTGATTTTGGAAGATAAATATCATATTTTATAAATTTAATTATGACTATATAAGGGGAAATAATGGACATAATTCAATTTTATTTATCTAGCATAGTTTAACAGATGATAAAAGAAAATTTTGTTTCAATACAACAAAGTGTTTTGGTTTATAATTTTTTGTGTTAGACAAACAGAAATATATATGATTGAGTTGGGATATTGGATTGACTTATTTTGATATTTGTGTACTTTATATTGTCCAAAAAGGAGGTGATCAATATCAGGGTGAAGAAAATAAAGTATGTGTTGATAAAAGACTTTTTTATATGTACGAGATTCAGTGTATTTAAAACATAATATACCTGATTCGATGGTTTTCAATATAATGATTAATAAATTAATAATTACTGTGGATCATTTCAATAAATTCCATAACATGAAATGATAATTATCATCGATGGGAATTGTTGTAGATGGTGAGGTATATGCATAGATTTCACTATCATTTTAACATATATAGTTAGAATGAATCTATAATATATTTCAGTATTTATCCAATGAATATAATATTTATGATGAATAATGTTTTATATTTTATCATTTGTGATAATATTTAGATAAGTAATTTTGGAAGATTAAATGGTTTTAAATTTTCACAAAGAAGATAAATGTCGTTCTATAAGGCTAAATAATCATATAAGATGATTACAATAAAGATAAATGAGTTGATGTAATGAAATGGGGGATAATTATTAATTTTTGGTTTTTTTGGAATAAATTAATCAAAAATAATTTTTAACTTGACAAATCTAAGGTAACTAAAACCAATTGAGAAAAACCACTAACTGAATGAATTGATGATGTGTTGATTCAAAATTTGTATATCCCTATAGTGTTTTAAATAATATACATAGGAGTATCCTTCCTATATTTATTAAAAAATGTATTATGGTGTAATTATATTATAATAATTTTAATAATGTACACATTTTTTATTATATCATCATGATTTTAGGGAAAAGTGGCACACAATTCAAAACCATCAATTTGAGTTTAATCATGCTAGATAATGAATGATATATCCCAGGACTATAAATAAATATTTGTTTACAGAGAATCTTAATGAATCAAATAATAGTTTTATGTCAACTAGTGTAGAATAGAATATTAACAAGGCACATATAGTTATAATTAATATAATAATTACAAAACACCTATACAAAATGTTAGAAATATTCATGCATGGGATTTAAATATTTTTTATTTCTTCATATTAATAACTATATAATTACATATAAGGAAACTAGGTGAGAATGGGTGATGGTTTATGGAAAAAATAATGATATTTATGATAATGGAAATTGATGGTTTTCTTTGAAAGTTATATATATTTGGAATGATTTAGAATTATTCTTTTACAAAATTAATAGAACACCCAATGTTGAGGAGCTGTTTTTGGAGAACATTGTGATTTTTGGGCCATCATTAGAACATTGGATTAGAGTGTCACTATATAATGACATATAAATAGATTAATCTAACTGAATTATTTGGGATTATTTTCTGAAAATAGAATATAATGTAATTACCATGATCAATAAGTTGAATAATTTTTTTTAGAATCAATCAAAATTATAGTTCAAATAAATGTTGTTAGTATGATGTGGATTTTATAATCGATAAAATTTCATTACATTATATAATAATAATAGAAATTAATTTTATAAAAACATTCCAGTTTGGTAACATATTTATTTTTTCCATTGAAGATAAAAATGGAAGAAGATAAACATCCATGAAGTGCGAGACTACACAAAGTGTTATAAATAATCTTGTTGGTATAGATGTAATGTTTATATCAAATTACATAAATTGGATTCCATTTTAAGTAACTAAAGAATGTAATCCTAGTGGTATCTATTAATGAATTGACATAAGACTCTCTCAATATTGAAACTTCATTTTTTATGAATATTTACTTATTAATAGTTATATAATTTACAAGAATGATGTTAACTGAAATCATAATTATTCATTGGCTATGGTGTTGAGGATTTTTTATTTTTCTTCAAGATTGATGAGAATAAGAATATCCTTAGAAGCTGGAATATGATATATAATGAAGGTTTCATGTAAAATTAATTTCATTTACTTGAATCTCATAGTAATAATAAATAATGAGTTTTTTACGACAATGTATATTTACATGATGTACTAATGAAAATTCTAACAGAACCGTTGGAGCCAACACCACACCTGGAGATAAAGAGATCAAGAAGAATGGAAACAACTCTATAGATGTATTTATCATTTATATACAATTTTTTTTAATGGTGGAAAATATTAAAAATCCTTTAATGTTTGAATATAGTTCAATGATCTGTGAATTTTTTAGTTTTATATGTGGATTCTATTTTTTCATTTCATTATTAAAATACATTGAGTTTACGCCATTAAAAAAGTAAAAAAATTATGTTTTATATAAAAATGAAGTATATTTTAAGTTTCAACTAATGATAAGATGAGATAAAAGGAAATCCTATTAATGATTGGTTTTTAGTAGAAATAAATATATGATTTCAAAAAAAATCCTGATTATAGTGATGTTTACTAAAATCGAGTTGTTTTTTAGTGTTTTTTAAATGGATGTTCCAAATGACAAGTATCTTTATTTTATGAATATTCATATTTCATTTTGATTTATAGTAGGATGTTTTTTGGATGAACTAAATTCTTCAGTAGAATTTAGAAATAAAAAATTATGGTGTGAAATATTTAGAATCGTTTATTTGGGTTAACTATAAGATCCAAAAAAAATTCAAGATTTTTAGGGATGTGTTTCATGTACTCTTTCTCATTGTTTTTTGTACATACTATTTGGGATTTTACAGTGGGGTGTGTTTTGGTGTAAATTATAATTTTTTAAAGGAGGAGAGATTGTACATGATTGCCACATGGTTTTCCCAAACTGCGTTACATATCCCATCAAACCATTAAACCCTAGATAGGGAGGGTTTTAATGGATATATTACAAAGTTTTATCCAGTAATCCCCAATAAGATAAATTCATCTCCCCCTTGAAGAGGTTCATATGTTATAAATCTATTCCCCCCATCTAAAAAAATCATTTTCATAGTTTTAATTAATATAAATTTTATATTTTGAAATACCTAGACCCCATATTATCCAAAAATTTATCACCACTCATAGAGAAACATTTTATATCATTTTTTAAGGTTACTAACCACATTAGATTACCTCCTGAATTTTTTTTCCTGGGAAATTCAGTTTCAAAATAATGATATAATGTTTCATTATTATGTTATTTTTTCTATTTTAGATACCTCTATCACTCACAATCCTTCCCTACAATTACCAGATAAAAGTTGTATTTTTACATTTTATGGTTATATATACAGATCACAGTTTTTTACAACTTCATCAAGTCAATTTTAGATCAAGGGTACTAATCCAGATCATATTCATTATCACATACTTGATTGTTTCACTTAAATTTGGTGATAATTTCTAGAATGAAATATTCGTCAAGTTTTAGGTACGTGGTCTTTAATTGCAGTCCCAAAGTATTTATTTACATTATTTAATTGTAATTTTAGAATTTATTTCAGAGAAGTTTCAATTTTTTTATTGATTAAAATATTTAATTTGTTGAATAAATTAATTGATGAAAATTGTCATATTGGTTTTATTGTGCTTTTGAATTGAAATAATTAATTATTGAACTAATTATGTTGTGGTTGAGATTCTTGATAATAATTAATTAATTTTTCAATTAATTAATGGGAATATATGTGATTATGAAATTCATTAATTTGGAATAATTGACTATTATATTAACTATAGTGTGATTTAAATTATTTAAATTGAATATTTAGTTTTTTATTAACTATTTTTTTTTATATTTTTTATTGGGAATAATTAAATTTATTAACTAATTATGGGATAATATTATGATTGATAAATAATTTATTTGAATAATTAACTTTTGCTTTAAATATTTATATTTATGTTACTAATTAATTTTTTAATTAATTAATGAAATGATGAATGGTAATAATGGGATTCAAGGGGGAATTCAAATGATGGATTGTAAAAATGACATTCATGTGTGAATTGAAATGATGAATGGTAATAGTAGAAGTTATGTGTGAATTGAAATTTTCAATTTTAACTAAAAAATTTCTGTGTCTATTGAAATGATGAATTGTAATAGAAGAATTCAAATGTTAATTGAAATGATTAATGGTAACAATGTCATTCATGTGTGAATTTATATGATTAATGGTATCAATGAAATTCATGTTTGAATTTTAATTATTAATGGTAAAAATGAAATTAATGTATGAATTTAGTAGTTTAAGGGTAACAACGTCATTCATAAAATAATTGATATGATGAATGGAAACTATGGAATTCATATGTGAATTGAGATGAAGAATGGTATCACTAAAATTATTAGATATGAAATCCTTCAGTGAGAGTTCAATCTATAGCATAGGCTGAAAAAGTTATTGAGCATATTAATGAATTCAGTATCCTAGGTATTATGGTGTTAAAAAATGATTAATTTAAAAATATTAAATATTTTCCATTTTTTCTATTATTTATTCTATATACAACTGCATATATTGGTTTTAAGAGTGAATTGTTTAAGACACCATTGTCAGGGTCCTATATAGTTGTACACACTCACCACTTAGGATATTTTCTCGGTACCAGAATATACATCATGTATGTATGAAAAGATAATTTAATAGTCCTAGTGTTACAATGATGATTTGGGGTAGATCACAGATGAGGGAACTCGACGTGTTTAGGGAAATTCGAAGGTTTTTCCAGTGTATTAAAATTTGGGGTTTTATTTTGACAATTGAAACATACATTGTCATAACATATATATTGATCAGTATTGATATTGTATTTTATTTTGTAGTCATCTTGTGATTTATGTATAACCCTAGGTATAGATATATGCCATTTGTTTATTTTTTATTAATTTTTTCTGTGGTATTACATTGATAAAATGGATATAATCTCCCCATTTTCGATATTATCTCCTCACATCTATTTTTCAGCCTCTATCACATAGTGAGGCACCCACAAGGTCATGTGACTAAACTACATATGGAACCATTGTGTGGATCTCATGTCAAGGTGTTTCAAAGTTTTATTATACGGGTTTTATTTTCAATTATTATTTTTAATAAATTTTATAAAGTATTATAGGCTACTAAGATTTGTTAGACCTTAGATGTGAGCTAATTCATGGGAGTAGAAAACTAATGTAAATGCTTAATATAATTTCCATATGTTTTTCTTAAAATACTATTAAACCATGGTAATGATAAAAAATATAACAGTGTTACAAAAGTCTGATCCAAAGTCTATGAATCTTTTTAAAATTATGTCCAAACATTACATTTAAATTATAAAACAAAAAAATATGAAATTCTATATTCTCTATTTTATTAGTGTCCCTTATATCTCTTTATTACATGTAATTACATGAGATTATAAATTACTGAAATTGGTGATATAAAATAATTGTAAGAAGATTGATAAGTACTTGAATTGACATAACAAGGGTGTCCATAATCATCATCGTCATAAAATAATCACAGTATCATCATCATAATCATGATAGGAATAATTAATTAATATCATATAATGTTTTAATAGATTGTAATTAAATATCTTGTCTTAGTGGTCAAATACAACACTTATATGTGAAAAAATCTAGAGTCATGTTCACGCATAAAATGTGTGTATAATTATTATATAATAATTTTGAAAAAACAAATCATAATGTTCATTTATATTGTACGTTATTTCATGAGATACAACACATTACCCAATGCATTAAAGAGAAAAATAATTCTGGACACACCCGTCACATCATTACATTTTTTGAAACATACTTTTCACATATAACATATATCAATCATGGACCTCAAGTAACAAATTGATTGGAAATGGGTTTCATGGTAATTTTGTAAAGAGTAATTAAATTAATTATATTTGGGGTTCCCATAATAATAAATAGAAAAAAATACCTGGAATATGAGTTATTAATCTTGAGAGAAGATGAAACAATCTCAGGAGGAGTAAAAGATGTTCTTTTTAGAAATAATAGTTCTTAACAAATTTTATCTTTTGTCATTACACCCGATTGGAAATATGTATAATTCTGAAAAAATTGAAAAATAAATTAAATGATATTTTATGAACATTGATGGATCATACATAATGAAAATGTAGAGAGGTGTAAAATCCAATGGACATGACTTGGCTTTGAAAATTCCATTTCTTTATGACAGAATGATTTATTAACATTAATATCCTAGATTTTCAAAATATATTCATTGATTAATATATCCATAACCTATAATAGATGTATTTGACTCATTATTAGTTTATTAATTTTACTTTTGTGAATTATTATGATTTATATAGTATAATTCAATCAATCAAAAGTGTTCATTTTCTTGGTTTTTTTGATCAGTTCACATGTTTATCGGTATGGAATCTCATGAATAATAATAATAATGGCTCTTTAGAATTGAAATTTTATGTTATTAATTAACAAATAATGTGTAATTAGTTGTTTTTATTAGTTTTTTAGATATATATATGATTATATAAATTTTTTTGATAATACTAGTTCATATTTGTTTTAGTGGGTTTCAATCACAATGAAATCATTTATTATTATTATTTAATATTAGATATACATGTAATTTAAAAAAATTTATAACATAAATATTAAAATAGTTTTTCAAACATTATAATGGCTTTATAACTTTCCTTGACGTTGGTAATAAAAATGAAAATGCATCATCAATGATCATGGTAAATCAATACATCAAGAACTACGATATAATATATTTAGAATAAAAGATAGAGGATAAGAGTTTTGATTATATATTTTTCCATTAAGATAATAAAATTATAGAATATAAAATTCATTGGACTAACTATTACTCTTTTATAATTTTTTGTTACAAGACAATAAGAAAATAAGAGATATTAAATAGAAATTAAAAAAATGTAAGAGGGTTTTACATCTTGAAATTTCCTCTTTAATAACCATTTAGAATTTTTTTTGACTAGATGTTCATGAAAAAGGCTTGAAGACCTAGGGTAAGGGATTGTGAAGAAGATTGGGTTGAAAATTGATAAGGATTAATGCTTGGATGGTTTTAGGGGATGTGGTGGTTAGAGGTGGTATTTATTGGGGAGGAGAGTGATGTTTTCCTATAATATAATTCATTATATTATAATATTGGCACAAGGAAATGAATATTTTAAAATATTTCCAGAAATATATTAATTAATTATGGTGTTATCTTGAATATTGATCTTACATCATATTTGAATAAATTTATAATGTATTAAATTTATAATATTTATATATACACCACAATGTATGATATTTTACTACTCACAAAAAATTCAGGTATTATAGAAAAATACCAGAAATTAACCATTATCATCTTTCAAAGTGAATAACAAAAAAATTAACTCCATTTTAATAAAATAATTTTATAAATATGTTAATTTTTTTAATTAAAAACATTATTTACATGAAAAATACCCATTTCATAATTATAAATTATTAAATAACACATTGAAAACACAATTAAGGTAACCTATAATTATCCAATTACCATAATAGAACTAATTAATAAATTTTGAATCAATTTTATAACACTAAATATTTTTTAATGAAAAATATTAATTTTAAAATTGATTAGAATCATTTATGTTTTTAAAAAATACCAAGTCTTTTTTAATAATTTTGTAAATATTAAACTACATTCACCATTAAATAAATAAATATATATCATATAATTGTATATATATGCCTAAATTTGATTTATGATTTCAGAGATGGGGTTACTATTCTATGTGCTGAATTACTATTCCCAGTGGTGACATTAGTATTTAAAATATCAAGTTACTATTCTATTTTATTATGATTCTTATCATCTATAAATAACATTAATTTCACTCGTTATTAATTTACAATCATTAAATTGTTCCATATAAGTTATTTTATGTGATTTATACAATATGTAATAATGAAATGAATATAATTTATATTTATATTGTTTGGGGTTCTCACATTCTTCCTCCTTATGAAATTTCAATCACTAAATTTCATTTCACAGTATATGTTGAAAAAAAGAGAGGGTACACCTCCTTAATCAATTATTCTGGTACGAGTATTTCATTTTCTTACTTATGGTATCACCATAGTAATTTCACTATGTGAGAAAAAGAGAGGGTACACCTCCTTAATCAATTATTCTGGTATGAGTATTTCATTTTCTTACATATGGTTTCACCATAGTAATTTCACTATGTGAGTAGTCTTTCTATATAAGACATTATCTCTTTTATCCAAGATTTTCACTGGATTCTCCTTCTAAGAGAGGTCATTTTCTGAATATACCACCTTAGGATTCAGTACATGTGATGGATCTAATATGTACATACACAATAGGGATACAAGTAATATTGTTTCTACATGAGATATTGTTTGTATCAGTGCCATTTGTTATAAAACAACACCAGCATGATCAGAATTCTCAAAGGGGATGATGTACCTAAGAATTATCATCTCTTCTTGTCAAATATCATGATCTTATTCCATGTAGATAATAAAAATAGTTATATTCTTCAATAGAGACATTCTAGGTCCAAAGGATGACTATTTTAAAATTTCTTCAGTCAACATTGGGATTCCATGATGCGTTTTAGAATGGGTTTCATTATTACCATCATTTCATTAACCGTTTCAATTCCACACATCTTCTGTTCACCTCCCTCAACCATGAATTGCTATGTTATATATCATTTCTATTAAATGGTAATATATAAAGTCATTTTGATGCCTAATTTGAATCTTCTGGTTTAAGAGGACTCGAATATAGTAATATATAGGTTCTATCATCTTATGAAGTTCATAGAACAAGCTCTCAACAAGTCTTCATGTGTCTAAATTTTCCATTCACATTGGAAATCTTTTTGGGGATGATAATCTATACTGAAGTTCATTTCGGTGTTTAGAGTATGTTAGAGACTTTTCTAGTACAAACAGGTGAATATAAGATCTCAATTGAATATAATATATTTTGGAACACCATGTAGCCTTACCACTTCAATGATATATATCCATGATATTTGATACAGTGATATGTCCTCCAAAATTTTGATAAACTGGGTTTTCTTTAAATTATGATCTAAAAGAACTCGTATAGAATTGCTTCCACAGGATGTCTTCAAATTCCATGTGAAAAATTCCATGTTGTTTTATTTCCATTTCCATTTTGGTATGGGAAATTGTTGTATCATCCCATTATAATTATTCCATTCATAAATAACTTTTTGACATAGAAGGATCATTGATGTATATCCATCGATCTCTTTTTTCATATTGTACATCTAATAGATTCTTAATAGATATATGTATGTGTTTGTGATCACTATGTGAATAGAAATTGTTGAGAAATTTCTAACATTAAAAATATACACTTTTATCTATAGATTGGATGGTACACATAGTCTTGAACTATATATTACAAATCCAACCTCATTAATTTTGATCCTTGTGGATTTTTCACGTTATAGATCATCCCCCCTATTCAAATTTCCACATTATTTAATTCAAAATCCATTATTTTGTTCAATAGGTATTGTTGATTGATTATTTGAGAAAGGATTACTGATTTTACATTCTAAATTATTCCCATTTCCATCCCTTACAATCTAAAATTATGTTTTTGTTAGTAATTAAAATCATTGATAATGTTGTAGGATCTCTTATACATGGAGAATATACCATATCATTTTCCATAAAATGATGGTTCTGCATTGAGAATTCATAATCCATGATGCGACCGAATCATATTTTATGACTGTTGTTTGAATGTATATTTTATGTTCTTATAATCTAGATATATATCACAATACCCCACATATAGATAATGACACCAGATTATCAATACAATGATCACATCACCTAACTCAAAATCATATATTAAATAGTTTTTCCTATTAATATTAAACTACCTTGAGTTGTAGGATATCACATTTTAATTTTTCAATAGTACACATCCTAAAACTTTCTTTGAATAGTCACTGTAAACCCTAATAAGTTCCCCACTTGTAGGAAAAGAGACTTCTAGTGTAGTGATAAGCCACATTTTTATGTCATTGAAGATGTCTTCACATTCACTAGTTGAGAAAAACATTTATCCATTCTCATTAATAATTGTTAGTGAGTTTGAGAATAATGAGAAGTACTTCACAAATCACTTGGAATGCCCTTATAAAATAAGGGAACTGTTGTTCTCCATTAAAAATATTGTCATGGGACACTCATTGGAATCCAATATCATGGAATGGTCTACAAATATTACATTTATAGTGACAACAATACCTAATAATGATACTTTATCTACCTATAACTCACATTTCTTATAGTTTTCAAATATTTTTTCCCCTCACAAGCTAATTATCACAGTATTCAAAATTCTCCAGATGTTCCCCTTTGATCATGGAGTATATCTTAATATCTTCTAAAAATACTACCCCAATATTTTTGAGGTAATATCAAAATACTATATTCATTATGTCTATGAATATTTCCAGAGCATCTGTGAGTCTAAAATAGAATCACCCTGATCTCATAGTGTCCATAACTTTTTTTAATGGTCGTCTTGGGAATTTCATAATTCCAAAACATTACTTTGTGAAATATTGACCAAAGCTCACACTTATATAAATTATTTTCCACACATATTTGATCGGATAAGCCATCTATACATTTTAGGGAGATAATTTTATATTATCTTGATTTTTTTGAGATCACAAAATAAAATGAAGATATGCACTGATCCATCCAACATCATTATGATGATGAATGGAATACCCCTAGTGAATAACTCATGAATATAAATTCCTTTTCCATATTATCTTGTAATTTCTTCTCCATTTCCTTTTCATCAAGGGAGTCCATTATATAAGTCATAATTTTTATAATAATATATCTTGGAATATGTTCAATTAAAAAAACACCATTCTAGTAAGATGGAAGAACATGAAATTATTTCGGGAACACATTAATGTATTCTATTATAATAGGAATTCATTTAATAAGGATTCTATCCTTTAACTAAATCATTTGATATATATATTCTTTCTCATATATAAATAACATAAAAACATGATTCAATGATTCTAAAGAAAATTCAACCACATAATTATACTTGTAAAAAATTAGAGGTTTCCTTAGGATGTAAAGAGCTATCAACCTATTATAATAGTTGATTTTGACTTTGTATAATGATATCTAGCTTGTTCCTATAATAGAATAAATCTCCATGAAAGTATGTAATAAATAAAATAATGGGAGTCCCAATACATATAAATTAATGTGGTAGGAGTTATAATCATTGGATGAAAAAATTAACCAATTATCTATTCACATAGATTACTCATCCTCTAAATTTTTAGTGGGTTTTATAATTTTTATACTAAACATGAAAGATATGAAATAATGTATAGGAATAGGATAAAATATTATAGTTATTATTCTTAGGTGAATAAAAAATTTACCCATCACAACATCATTTTCTGGATGCAGCTTAAAATTATTGATGCTATATGATTTTCCATTCTCCATTGGATTTGGTGGCTATTGACACTGATATTCCTTGAGGACATGAGGTTTAGTGCACTGGATTTCATAGTTCCCATCCTCCTTGTAGTTGAAGTTTCAAAAAGTGGATGGTTCTCTCCAATCCTCTAATACATTTTCATATTTCCTCACGTATCTGTGACATTCATGATTATGGTAGCCTCCTTTTCAACTCTTGAAACATTTATGCAACCCTCTGAGGGAATTCCCATGTTTCATCTTCCCATATTTTTGAAATCTGAGTGGTTGAGTATTCTTTTCACCATTTTCATTAGATTTTCCAATATTAAAACCCTTAATTTGATTCAAATCTTCATATCCTTGAGTGGGTTCTCCATACTCATTATCCACTATGAATAAACATCATGCTACTTATTCCTAACACCAAATGAATTGAGTTGGTAATTCCTTTGCAAGGTGTAGTTTGAAACCAAAAACCAATCTATTAATTTTTATATCATTATTTATAAGAAAACATGATTACAACAATGATATCCTTGTGAAATTTTATTCATTGGCCATAAAATATTCCCGTTATTTATTATTTAGTAAAATGATTTCCATATCAAAATTTACATATTGATTTTGAGGGAAATACCTGTTAAGAAACATTATCGTAAAGTCATCCAAATCAATACAAGAAATTTATTTATTCTATTTTTTGTTATTAATCGATGTATGCAATTAATCAGCCTCTCTATATAATTGATAAATATTCAGAGTCACATTCTCCAACTGAGAACATTGAAGCACAGAAAATGTATTCTGCATTGATTTCACCCAATGATACTTTTTGACTGGATTAGAAGATCAAATAAATGTTCGTCATTGTTACCACAGAAAAGATTAGATACCTATATGCTCACTCTTAGTTGTACATGTTAATTATACATAAATTAGGTTATTGCTAATATCATGACATATTTGGGAATGATTCACTATTAAATTTTGAACTCCACCTCCTAATGAATTGGGGATATCATTCAGGAAATTGCTTCATTGCTACTCACATTGATATATGGAATAATTTCTCTTCATTACCACCATTTAATTAAATAGATATGTTTTTAAATAAAAAATATGTGTACAAGTCATGAATAAAAAAATTTATTTGTGAATTAAATTTAATGTAATATAATGTTGGATGTATATGATTATAATTCTTATTAAAAAGTGCCTCTTGGGATATTTCATATAATCAGTATTATACTAATGTGATTCACTAATGTTATTTAATATTACACCCTGAATTAACTAAACTAATATTTTATACCATTTATAGAGACCTTCCATTTTTTCTAAAATTAGTATTACAAAATTTTAATGATAAAAACATAATTGAGTTATAAAAAACAATAATCCAATGTGTTTTTATCTTGAGAAAATTTTCATCCAATATAACATTTACATAAAAAATATTATTTAATTTTTTCGTCCTAGGATTATTAATGTACATTGTGTTCCCTTTATTACAAGTAATTATATGAGGATATATACTATTGAAATGGGTGATCTAAAATACAACTAATATGATATACATGAACATGAATCAATATAACATGGGTTATCAGAATCATTGTCATCATAACATAATAATGGGATCATCATCATAACCATTAGAGGAATCATAATTTTAAAATGTAGATTGTGGAAATTCATAAAAATGAAACATCATGTCTTAGTTGTCAAATACCACTCATAGTTGTTGAAAAATATATCATCATGTTCATGCATATCGTATATTCATAATCAGCACAAAATCACATTGATCAATGTTAAAATCAGGTTCATGAATATTGAACATTATCTCATGAAATACATCATATTACCTAAGGAATTGGATTTATTTTTAATTATGGGAACACTCATTTCATTATAAAATTTTCATAATCACACTTTCCTCATAGAAAATATATCATTCATGGACATAAAATAACCAAATAAATAAAAATTGGATTACTAAGAATTTTATAATTCACATATTCATTAATAAACATTGGCATTCCCAAAATAATATGTGAAACCACATACATTCTGTAAGAATCATCAATATTGAGTAAATATGAAATAATATCAAGATCAGTAAAAAAATATTAAGAAAGAACATTTATGTTGGAAAAATCATTGAATTTTTTATTAAAACACATTATAGACATGTATATCCAAGAAAAAAAAAGTTAAAGAAAAATAAATGTTTTCCAAGGAACATTATATGATCAACAATATAGAAAATGCAGTTATATAATTAAATCATTGTGGATGGGACATGGGATCGAGATTCCCCTTACCTTATGTTAGAATGATTTATTAACATTAGCATCCTGGAAAATCAAATTAGATTTGTTAATTAGAAATTAAATATCTTATTATGCAATTATTTTATTCATTATATCATTATTATGTACACATAAGGAGGCTGTGATGAGTCCCATTGTTTTATTTCATCATTTGAGATTGTTTTTTCTTGGTTCTCATGATTAATTCACATGTTTATTGGTTTGGAAATTCATTTTTAATAAGAATGATTAACCATAATTTTAATTATATGTTATTAATTAACATACAAAATTCACAATTGAATTTTTTTTCATATATGAGGGTGATTTATTAGATTAAATTTTAACGATATTATTTTGATTTCCATTTATGTATTTTGATCACAATAAAGTCATTTTTGTTTTATTATTTAATATCATGTATAAAAGTAATTTCAGATAATAAAAAAAATTACAATATGTTTAACAATATTTATCAACAATTGTAATGTATTTATCATTAGACTCAAATTCGATAAAAGAAAATGAAAATGTTGCATCCATAATGGTGGTAAATAAATATATATCTTATAAAGATTAAATTATTTGAAATAATAATGAAGAGAGAAGTGTTTTAATGATGGTTAACTATAATAACAAAATAAAAAATTGTATATATAAGAAATTTTGTAAACATGATACATGAATCAGGGGATATTAGGAGAGAATAAGAAAAGAAAATAAATTGGATAAAAATTAAAATAAAATAAATGTGGATTTAATATATTGAATTCCCCTACTTTTTAACATATATATGAAAATTAGTATTGGAATTTTGATGAACATAATGGACCATATAAGTTGGTGAGTGGCTTTGGAAGAGGATTGGAAAAAATTTGGACAATTCTCAAAGAATGGAAAGGTTCAGGAAGAGATGTCATGATGGAAGATTTTTATAGTTGATGAGAGGGTTGTTTTCTCATTATTTTCTTCATTAATTTATTTTTATGGGTATTTGTGATGAATAGTTTTAAAATTATTTATAAATATACTATAAATTTATGTTTATTTTTATATCATTCTTCTTACGTAAGGCATGACTCATGTAATAGTGTATATATTTATTGTGTATATAAATCAATAAATTACTGTATTTTACTATTAAAAAAATTTCTTGTATTTCTAAACACTAAGAAATATTAACTAAATTTTTTGAAAATTACATTTAAAAAATATATTCCATCTTTTGAAATTAATTTTTGAAATAAATGAAATTTAAGTTTAAATTAATATTATCATTCACAAAAAAAATTAATATTATAAATTATTTTATAACACATAGAAAAAGTAATTAAGGTATCATGAAATTATCATACAATCATAAGATAAAAAAATAGTAATTCATAAATCTACTTTTTGAATTTAGAGTTCATTTCATGTTATTATAATAAAATAAAATTATGAATAATCATTTTTTATAAAAATTACAACACATAGTAATTAAATTTTAAAATATTAAATTAATTATATAATGACTCATTTATGTCATATTATAATTTACAATATTCCTAAATTTTATTTATGATTTCATAGATGATATTATTATTTTGTCATCCGTATTACTATTACTAATGGTCGCATTACTATTCCAATGGTCAATTTAATATTCTGTTGATAAAGGTTTCTTAGATAAATAAATACATTGTATTCAATTAAGCATTAATTTATAAAGGTTATCTTGTGTCATCGATGGTATTTTAAAGGATTTATAAAATTTATAATATTTACAAGAAGGAAATTCAAATTGATTAAATTTTGGGTCATTATAGTAAAACACAACTTCCCAGGTTGGGATGTTATTATAGGTATCTGTTGTTATAGATAGATTCAATATATATTTAGGTGATTCACATCATGTGAGAAGTGATAATTATTTTTCCAATTTTTATGAGATTTTACTCATGCAATCGTATTTTATTCAAGATGAGTATTAATGAATCATTTTAGGCACTCTTTAACTTTTTGAGATGCAAAATTCTATATGTACATGGGAATATTTTATTTGGGCATGTTATTGAATATAAAACCTTATCCATTCTTGTGAAAATGAATTGAAAAAGTTCTTAATGTGAAATTGAAAATTATAATTTGAATAAAAATTATAATAACATTTCACTATTGATAAACATGAATATGGGAATTCTTTTTTATCATTGTTAACCATGAAAAAGATTTAGTACTATTGAGGGTATTTATTGTTCCTCAGTTTTGACCATGTGGAGGAATTTTGAGAAAAATATTTCTTTCAACCATGTGATGTTTTCCAATTACTTAAAAATAATAATGTAGGGTTACGTGTCCGCGGATATGTTTTGTATAATTTCATATATATACTACCATGATGATAATTATTGATAGAACTATTAAAGGATATGACAACATTTTATCTTCTTGTTGTGGAACCTGAAGCACTGACAGTTCTAAGTGAGAATATTGGGGAGGACTTCCAATAGAATATATCTCACTTCATGAAGTTTATGGAAATAGACCAATATAATTTTATGAAGGGAAATTATGAATTGAATTTGGTGTTTCAATTGCAACAATTTCAAATTAATTCTATAGAGGGTGGAACTGGGAGAGATGAATTATAGATTGAATCTATCTAGACCATCGGTGACCATTTGGAGAGTGTTTTTGAGAAGAAGGTCAATTTGGCTACATACATGATATGTGGATCAGTAGATTACTGTTGGGATGTTTAGTATTAGACTAGATGGGTTGGTTGTATGTTTTATAAGGACTTCATAGAGGTGTTCCTAGAGTATTTTTATTAGAATACACTGAGGTAGAAGTGGGAAGACTAGTTCAATTGGAAGACTCAAGGGAGTATGTCTCTATTGGATTATGCTGGATGCTTTAAAAACATTTATTTATTTTTTATAGTATTTTAATTAGTTGAGATAGATAAGGAGATTCATTTAGAGGATGAACATGAATGTGTGATTAACTCTCATGACAAACTCTATCAGTTGATGATGTTTTATAAGGAGGTGGATTAGACTCTCATAGATGAGTGGAACCTGAAAGAGGCTTCATATTTATGAATGATTATTTCTATGGCATGATCAGGCAGAAATTATTCCATGGTAATTATTCATTTCTATTATATGTATAGCCCGAGGTATGATAAATTTTGTCCAAATGTATGGGTAAGTTACATAGGACCTTAACCAGATTCTCTATCACAAGTGTAGTAGGCAGGGCCCCTATTGTAGAAACTATCCTCCACAAGTAGTAGTTTCCCCATATAACGGAGATATGGGATAACTAAAATATATCTAGATGAATACATGATATAAGGGTGGTTATGGAGGACCTGTACATAACTAGAGTGTGAGAATTGGATCTTCTTCACTATTTTAGTATATCATTATGAGTTTTACTAGATGAAGTGTTAGAGGTAGTGGTAGAGGATTTTCAAGGGAAGAGATCTTGTATCAGTAAGGTGGTTTAGTTCATGAGATTATGTTATTATCATAGGGATGAGTGGCCAAATAGTAAAATTCCATTAATTATACTATTGTGGGTTGCTAGGATGTACAATCAATAATGAGAGATACTATTCATTTATCATCAGTTATAGCAAGTTCCTTATTTTATTCTGCTGCCTGTTATTCATTTATTTCTGAAAAATATTGGAATTGGTTGATCCAATTCATAGATTTTATGTGTGGGGTATTGATGATAGATACACAATTGGGAGTATTTTATAGAAACATATTACTATAAATGTATGTTATGACAATGTTGGGGACTATCAATTTATTTGGGATATCTATATACTTTACATGTAATGTATTGACCTAATTTTTGGTATTAACTGGCTAGATGCATGCCAAGAACACATAAATTGGTAACACATGAGGTATAATATTATATCCACTAAGGCTGAAATGTATGCTCATCGATGATAGTGGGATATCATGGCCAGCCATTTTGGGTTAGTTTAACAGTATTTGAAGGACATTACAACCAAGAGTTATAGTTATTTGTTGGATGATGTGGGTTTAATTAAGGGTGTCTTTCAAAAATTTATGGAATTATTTTAATATGTGTTTTATGATGTCTTATCAAGGATTACAGCTATCATAAATATTTAATTTAGTATTGATCTAATGTTGGGGGATGCGATAGTTTCTTTTCCACCATACATAATAGAAAAAAAAATTAATGCAATTCATCAAATCTTAGATTGAGGAGTTGGAGGATAATGGTTTTAACTATATATGATTGTTAACCCTAGGTTCCCTAATATTTTTTCTAATATGTATGATGATAATCTATGTTTTTGTGTGGATTAATGAATTTTAAACCATATGAAAGTGAAAATTTTGTATCTTCTTTCATGTATAGATGATTTATTAAAATAGTAGAGAGTTCAAACTTTTAATATACCTCAAACTTCTTTTTTAAGAAGGTATGTACTATATGATGTCATAGTAATTCTATATGTGTTGATTATTGAACCAAAATTTATTATGGATATGATGAAAAAAAACTATTATCAACAACAATATAAGTTTGTTTTAGTGTTTATAGATTAAATATTGGTGTACTATAAGATTTATGATGGTTATTCCCAATATCATGACATCATATAAAGTACACTGTGAGAGAATCATCTATATTACACGATTTTATGTGTTAGTATTGGATTGATATGGTACACTTCCTAAGACAAATCACATAGGATAAACGTGCATTAAAATATCTATTTATTCTTCCTGAAATTTTATATTGGAAGAATATTAATAATGTGTTTGATATCTATAGGTTTATTGGGATAGAACAATATTATCAAGGGTTTGTTCGATTATTTTCTATTAATGAAGAACCTCAATCGGTCTTGACGAAATATGGGGTAATGTTTGAATGGTCAAAATAATTCAAGAATCCATTCTAGGTTTTGATTAATAAATTGACTTCGGTAGAAATCATGATCCAACCCAAGTCATGTGAGGATTATATTTTGTTTTTGACCATTCTAGGTTAGTTCATGGAGTATTATTGATGCAATGATATTGTATTGTGGTGTATGTGTTTCAGAAGTTGAGGCCACATTTGTGGAAGTACCCTATGCATGACCTCCAATTGGATGTGGTGGTTTATGATTTATTGTGTTTGTATCATTATATGCAGGGTGAAATATTTACTATGTTCACATATTACTAAATAATAATGTATACCTTCTCCTAAATAAATTTCAATATCTCATAGAGGAGGTGGTTCGAGTATATGTCAATAAATTTTGATTTCTTTTTAGAATTGATAAAAATTATGAATTAATTTATTGATGGACATTTTCAAATTGGAAATATAAGGATTGTGATTTGTAATAATTAATTATTTAATAAATACTGGAGTTATTGAGATTGTTGATAATGAATAATTTAGTGTTGAATTAATTTATAAGAATGATTAGGATTATAAAATTGATTGATTTAGAAAAATTAATCATTGAATTAATTTTAGAGATATTTAGATAATTAATATTTAAAAATTATATGTATAATTAATTATTTTTTATATTCAGAATTTTGTAATATGATTAATTAGTTTCCAAATTGATTATTATAATTTTTTGTGTGTTTTAAATTATTTAATCTTGTTATATTTTTTCAAATATCTTACTAAAATTGATGTTATTAATAAATTATTTAATTATATAATGAAATAATGAATGGTAGAAATGGAATTAATTGTGAATTAATATTATTGATATTAAAAATGGAAGTTATCTGTGAATTGAAATAAAAAATTGTTGTAATGGAATTAATGTGTGATTTAAAATGATGAATGAAAATAATGGAATTCATGTGTGAATTTAACTAGTGAATTTTAACCATCGAATTCATATGTGAATTTAAATGATAATTTGTATTAATACAACTAATGTTTTAATTGGAATGAGGAATTACTATAATGGACTTGATATGTGAATTTAAGTGATGAATGTTAACAAAAGAAATCATGTTTGAATGGAAATGATGAATGATAGGAATGGAATTCATAAGATAATTGATACAATGAATTGTAAAAACTTTATAGATATGTGAATTTAGATGTGGAATTGTAAAAATAGATTATTGAGATATGATATCCCTCAAGGATTTTTCAGACTCTAGGATTAGCCGATGAAAATATTTAGATTTTAGGTTTCCTTAAGAACATATGAGTTATGTAGTTATATAATGTGTAAATAAAAAAGATTAATCTATTTAATTTATTTATTATTTATACAACTTCACACACTAGTTTTGATTGTATATAAATTTTTACATGGCAGGTGATGTCCTACTATGTTGTACTCTCACCTGACTCTAGTTTCCCGATCAGTAACCAAATATACATCACGTATGGAAGACATGATAACTGAAATGTGACTATGATAGATGTTTGATTTGGGATGAAGCATGGATGAGGTAACCAATGTGGTTTGGTACGCAATAGGGATTTTTCAGTGTCTTTACTTTTTTGTTTTTTTTTAACATGGAACACACATTGAAATTACAAATCTACTTTTTCCATTATGATATTTGAGTTCTATTACTATGAATCTTGTCATATCACTATTAATCTGATTCTGGTTATACATCATTTTTTTAATTCTTATTTATTTCTTATGTGTTATTACTTAAATCATGAGTTTATTTTCTTCCCGGGATCGATAGTAACCCCTCACTCATAGTCAAAAACCATTGGCATACAGGTAGGAATGCATATTTTAATGTGACTGATCAGCTCGGGGAATCAATGTGTGGCTCTTGGGTTGGAATGTTACATTAACATAAGCATAAAAGTAACGAAACCATATATTTGATGTAATAATGACTAAAAATAATTTTTTTTCTTATTACAATTATTCTATTTAAGGTCTTTTGATGAGGGAAACATCATATAGATCCTATATTTTTAGATTATGAACATCATAAGATCATATTTACAGAGGTTTGATGAGTTAAAATGATGTTTAGATGAGGATTCTGAGATAAAATATCTTGGAGACGTTCATAATATTTTTTAAAAAAGAATTATGATAAACTAGAAAATGATTTTTTTGGTGGTATATTAAAGAATATATATTATAAAATATTTTAATAGATTTCTCAATTAATAAGTAAATCAGATTTTTCTCCTTGAAATATAGTTTGTAATGATAAATGAGAAATAAAAAATGAATGAAATATAGTTTATTAAATTTTAATGTTAATTATTCTTATTATATTGAATAATTTATGACTACAATTGTTTTTAAATGGCATTAAATATCTCAAGTCATGTTTGATGTAATCAGGTCATTAGATAACTATATAAATATTTTTTTCATAACATGTTAAGTGGATATTGGGTATTTTACATGAATAAATGATGTATTCTTATGTTGTGGGACATTAATTACACTACCTGGTATCATGGATGATATCTCTGAATAATATATCAATAGTATAAAGAGTTATAAATGTTAAGTGATTACATTTGGAAGGGACATAGTAAGAAAAATATCTAAATTTAAATGATGGTTGAAATATATTCATTATAGGAATGTCACATTACTATTAAAAAATCCATGAATGAAATTTATTAGATGAAAAAAATCCTAAAGGGGTATGATAGAAATCAAGAAGAAAATATTATGTACTATGATAGACAATGTCATATATGGGTAGTAATAAATCGTGTTTATATTTTCCAAAAAAATAATATGTTGATGTACCACATTATTCATGGTTCAATATGGGATTGGTTGTTGAAATTGAAATATATTTGTGAACCTGCAATCTCGATGACTAATTGATGATATTAATCGAGATTTGGAAGATGAGATGAAATTTTTTTTGTACCGGTCATCAATTAAGAATTTAGGTTAATGGATATAATATTTTATAAAAGTATTCATGAATGGAAGGGGATGTAGCTATTATTATGTAAATACATATCCTTTTTTTAATATTTTATGGGAAATGAGGTAGTAATTCAATGATTTTCTATCATGGAATAAATTAATTAATTTGAATGTTCAAAATGGTTACAAATTAATATTGGGATATCAAATTCTATGTATTTTAAACTTGTATAACCATGTAAAGAGTTAAGTGTTTTTGATCTATTTCCATTTTGAAATTGTTTAAATAATGCATCCCAATCCATCTAATTAAATTGGATGAAATTCTAGAACATTAATCTATACAATAGTAATGAAATATTCTATTATGGGTACTATACAATAGTGAATCACTGATACAATGATTTATTTCTATATTTGTGGGATCATTGACATGGTAGTATAATAGAATGAACATTTCATATATTTGTTTTATAGCTCAATAGACATTACTACCTACTGTTATTGTTGTACAATGGACTGACTATGAGTATTTTTTTCTATAAAAACATTAGTTACTATATAACAATTTTTTTATATGATATAATTTTATCTATATTTTTTATAATCTATGAGTGTGAACTTTAATTTTTTTCCCTTATATATATAATTTTTTCATCCTATTCATATGAAATGGTTTACTCTAGAACATATGAAACATATATATTTAATATTCATCTTTTTTTCTTTTTTCTCTCATGTAATATACATTTTGAATCAAATATAAATTTTCATTGAAAATTTATGTAATATGAAAGATAAATGTTTGCTGGTATGATGAAAAAAAATTAATGTTTTTAGGGATTATTACATTTATAATAATATCATTAATCAGTGTGAATATTTTTCACAGGTAGTGTTGGGATCCCAACATGGGAATAAACCTCTCATTAAATACAATACATTATTTTATCTCATTGATCTTATAAATGGTTATGAATAATGATCATTGTAATATTAATTCTTCTCTAGTATAGAATTTTTATGTATTATAGTCATTACAAATGGTCCTATAAAATGTACATATTGGAGATGCATTTACATTTTATTCTCAACAAATGGTTTCATAGTTCATTTCAACCCATTAATTTTATTACCATACCTACACATTTTATTTTTAAATGAAAAAATACATAGAATATAAAAAAAATTGAAAAATATAACATGCTACCCAAAAAATAGTAAGAGTTTTTTATAACAATAAGGAATTAACTATTTTTTGATTAAAATTAATTTATTTAACTGTTATTTTTTTTGTATATATAGAACAATACCCTTATATCAAATTTTTATAATGATTACAGCCACTAAATCACATGATTACTTACAATTAATTTGGCATTTGTTTTTTTACTATATATGATATCCCATATTCACCTATAATTTTTATAAATCCTTATTGGATAGTATTTTAAATGTCAAAAGGACTGGACTATGATCTAATTAGATTAATAAAGGACAACATTATAGAGGAATTAAATTAAAATAATTAGACATTGTATTTAATTGATATCTATTCTAAAATATTTTCAGGATCGGATTTGGATCATTCATTGTAGATTCTATAATTTTTTCTACATATCTCATAATCCCATCAAGTTAATCTGGATAATTAATTGTCGTATATCTATAATCATGAAATAATACTTAAGAAGCATTATCTACCATTAATAAGTTTGTTCAATATTTAAAACTATATGGAAATGTACAAATTATACCAACTAGAAGGGAAACATGGAAAGGGGGTTTTTATAAATCATTTAGTATGCATATAGAAATACTATTATTTTTCCTAGTCTAATAATTCAATGAATATCTAATTTTTTAATTTTAAAAAAATTATGTTCCCAATATATCTATTCTAATTTTATTTATTAAATGGTGTGGGTACTATATACTAATTTTATATTTCACCCCTAAACATATAATGATATTTTAAAATTAAAATTTACTTTTTAATTCCTTATTCACAAATGAGTACCCATTGAACTTCAAAAACTATAACGGATAACTTCTTTAAAATTAAGGTAACTACCTTCATAAAATTTTGGATATTGGTAGCATCGATGAAATACATAAATTAGAAATATATAAAATATAAGATATAATGGTTTCTAATTAATGGTTCTAACATTCCCATGATATCATAAAGACATACATTAAAAATATATTTTTTTAGAATACTACATTTTAAAATCTCATTACCACTTCCATATGAAAAAATTTATTTCTATATAAACAAAAAATTGGATATACATTAATATAGTAGTAAAAGATTTTCATTATAGAAATCATAAGGGATCACTCTATTGTCCCCTGTTTATATCTATGGTATCTACAAGATTTAAAAATGTTCTATATAAATAATATATCATTAATTTATAAATTTTTTTTTCTAATTTTAATACTTATTGAATATGAAACCAAAAAATAATTCTGTTAATTATGTAATTATTATTCAATTAATATATCCGATATAAATGGATAGTATATGAAAATATCATTTACAATAATATGTATTAAAAAGATGAAATACGAATAAAATATTCCACATAATCGTTTTGTGGAAATGTAATTTACTTTTGTTTAAAATATTTTTTTCCTAATAAAATAAATTTTTCAAAATATATGATCAACACATTTTACATGAATTTTACCATGTGTTTGTATAGTTACTGACACCATATATCGGTCTAGAACATCCATACCAATCCTAGGGAACATTGATTACTACATCAATTAGTCATATATATTAATTTTTTAAAATACGTATTAACCAAATCATCACATTAAAATATAGAATGTTTAGAAAAAATTATATATGAAATTTTATAATATTATTTTATAATAATATCATTAACAATAAGGAAAAAACTATTATTCTATAAATTTATGGGTTACCATTATAGAATTTGGGAAATACATGTAAATGATTAATTTAATATTTTTTGGTTAAATTAAATATCGAAGTATATATACGTTATACTAAAACTATTCATCATAAAACTACTAAGTATCTCTTTTCCCAGTGGTAAATAATATTCTTATTTTCATATCACTCAAACTCGAGCTCCATTTTTATTAGAAAAGTATAATATAAACATTAATTAACTTAGAAGTTATTAAATAATATATTGAAAATATTCTCTATTATTTAATAAATTATAGCCATCACACACAATTGAAACATAGTAAGGTCATTTCCAAATTCAAAATATATCTACCTATGGAAGATCATTCCATAGTAGAAATAGGATGTTAAATATTTTATATCATTCAAAGATATATTTTTAATAACATAAATATACATTTAGTAAAAAATAAAAATTACAAAATAAATCACTCTAATATTTCATCCACAAACATCATTGTAAAATATATTACATAAAATTAGTTTTTAAAATTTCACTGGCAACAAACCATCACTTAACATTGAATATATGTTTTATAGCCAATGATATTATATACAAAGATAAAAACATTATTACAATATCTTCAAAATTATATTCATGAATTAAAAAACATAAATAACTTATTATTTGACATATTATTTTTTTTTCGAGTCAATTAATTACCAAATTAATTGATACCACTTTTAGGGGGTCAATCATATTGTTGTATTCATGTTTCCATGAAACCTTCTATAAAGAGTTAATTGTTTATGAAAATGAAATACATTAATCTTTGATATCATCATTAATCCATCTCATTGTCATATTTTACTACAAAATGTTTTTGATTACTGAACATGAATTTAGCGATGTGGGAGAAGCTCAAACTACTTAAAATTTTATCATTTTATCCCTTGTTAAAATATTTACATAATTATTAGAATGGATTCAACAAACTCTCTAGGGTATGGGATACTAATTGAACTATTTTAATCATTTTTTACATTTTTATGAAAACCATAAATTTATTCATTTTGTAATAAAAAAGTATTTTTTTTTCATTTATAAATTATATATCTTATTCTAATTATCCTTACTCTTATTCACCATAACATTAATCTTTCCTGGACAACATGTTCACCAAAAATTTATTTTATACAATATAACACAACCATGTGTTGATATTAAAATATAATTTTACTCAATATGATTACTATGCATTAAGTCTATATAAATATTTATGGTTGAAATATTGAAAATTAATTCACCATGATGAATATTAGTCATGGAATTTTTTTCAATGAATTTTCTCAAAATAATAACATGTAGTCAAGTATATTCATCACTATATATGCAGATCTATTATATGAATATTATAAAAATTTTCACAATAATAAGGATATGATTCATAATTATATTTTGGTTACTGACAAAAAAAATTATCAATTCAATATATATACCAATGTTAGATTAAATCCATATTATTTGAGTTTTTATAATATAACCATTGAATTTATGTTCAATTGAACTCTCAAATGAAATAACTACTAAAAAAACTCATTTATTGATTTTATTAATATCATATGTAAATTTTTTTATTATATCTATGGTGAAATTTTCTCATGTGTTACCACATATAAATTATTTTAAGGAAATAATACAAACGTATCCTATTATTCTTGTATATTAATGTAGATCCTTTATATATTATTTAATTTGATAGAGATAGTTTCAAAAGTCAATGATGATATGTAAATTCCATAAAATATTGATAAATTATTTTTCTAGTTGATTAATCAACCTTCTACATAAAAATTCTGAATAAATTTAATGGTGTATATAGTGATCTATTTCCATTAGTTTCTAAATCAGTGAGTACTTCTATCATTTTTATAGGGATTCCTCTAGTTTCTTTGTTTTTGATTTATCCATACTCATGGAATTATTTAGAGTTGCTTCAATATTTTCAATATTGGAATGGTATAAACTATTTTACAATGAGGTTAAATTATTTTCAATATTCATTTTATCCACTTTGGAACCCTACTTAGAATATTATCTATTATTTCAAATTATTTTCCAGGTATTCCTGTAGATTGATTATTAAATAGCTAGATTTTTTATTTATAACATTAAATATAATGATTCTTCATTATAGAACCATGTTTTATTGGATGGAATAAATTGATACAAAATTTCCTTAGATGATGAATTTGGTTCATTTTAGGTTGTTTTTGTAAATTTTTTTGATAATAAATTTTAGTAGAAATTTAATTTTTAAAAACATGGATATTTTATTTTTTCTATTATAATTGATTTTCATTATGTGTACATGGATACATATTTTGAAATTTGGAATATTTGTATATCAGATTTATTTAAAACCATTTTTTAACTTGTATTATTTTTCAACAGATTCAATATTTAATTTTTATACCCTTATGAATTTTGAAATTTATAAAAGGTATTTATTTCTAAATTAATGGAAAAATAATATCAATCATAGATATTGGAATTCAGGTTCCTGAATACATTTTTTTATCAGGATTATAATTTTATTTACTATATTGATGGTATTTTCAAGAAATAAACTATGTGATACAATTGAGATTTATCTAATTTAAATTTTTAATTTAACATTTCAACTATGACATAAATTTTAATATTACATTATTATTATTCACCCACTTTTGTATTTCATAAAAATTTTAAATCCGTTAAATGATGTTGGATTATATGTAATCAATTACATAATATATCATATTATGTAATATCCTAATAATACTAAAACCCACAAGTCTATCAGAAATTAAAATAATAATTGAATAAAACACACTCTAATATGTTAATCTTTTTATCAAAATTGATAATACATCATGTATAAAATTTTAAAATAAATATATGAAACTCAAATAAGAGATATGGGGTGATTTTTTCTTAAATGTATATATTTTTGGGTTATATTTATATATCATAACTCTTTAGGATGCTTAAATGTAAATTTATAGGATAAAATACCCAATATTTTCTCAAGGAAATATAAATCCAAATGAAATTCCCTTAATATAATTTTACACTACATCCTTAAATTAGAAAGGGAATTGAATAATTATTATTTCATTGTAAAATAATTAGAAATGGATGGTAGCACATATCTCAAGTAAGCATTATAAAAATAAATTGGTGTCTTTGTACTTTAAAACCTATAATAGAACCACGTTTTAAATGATATATAACACAATTGGTATAATTTTAAAAAATTTACATGATCCTATGGTCAAATAATAAAATAGTTTTCTTTTATTAACAAATTAAAAATAATAATTTTTTAGAGTATATCACTATGTTTGGATCTCTAATTGAATGTTATACATTAGTTGATTCTACTCATATTTAAAAATTAATATATAATTTCACATGTATATTTTATTTATCCCACACCTATCATAAACTATTATCCCATTCCATGAATTTTATATAGTGGTTCTTTTTTAATTTTATGTTAGTATTTTGTGTGTAAAAATATATTAATAAAAAAACTATCTAAATAGAGATCCTTTAAATATCTACATTATTGTAAAATATATTCCACTTTTTTAGTTATATTTTTTTTGAAATAGGACACATATAATAAAATAATAATCACAATAATCACAATAAGAACAATAACCACTATAGGGATGATAAATAAATAAATAAACAAATGTTAATATCGTATTGTGAAATTTTTTTATCTGAAATGTTGAAATATTATTTTATAATTAAATAAAAATTCTATGATTGAAAATTAAAAACACAGATTCCATAATAATAGAACTAAATATCATTGCCCTCTACAAAATATACAATCTTAATGTACCCTAAATTATATTATGACCAATTCACATTTATGGTAAAATAGATGAATTAAAAATGACCTCGTGAGGAAGTTTTTTGTATTTTATAATGGAATACCTTAAAAATAATCATTGTGTAATTTTTATAGAATATTACACAATTTCCATTGAATGGAAAAATTATGACCCTTTAAATTCGAAAAAGGTTTAATTGGAAAATAAATATGTTTATCATATAATTCAAGAGTTCATAAAGGGTGATTATTTTAATTTGGGTATTTGAAATTGATTTCAATATAAATTTTGTTTGAATATGTGATATCATATATAATTGGGATTATAATTTATCATATGTTCCATGATCCTATATATTATGACTATGCAATTTTAAAATCAATTAATTATTATGATAATTTACTTTTATAACCATTTTGAAACTGATGAGTGGTAATAGTTTCAGAAAACAAATATTCATAGAAAACATATATCCCATAAATAAAATAATATATTTTTATTAAAATGACGTTAATAAATTTTACAAATAAATAATTACATTCTTAATTGGCTATAATAATAAATTTTTTGTTGTTTTATTCAATATTTTAATTAATTTATGTAATATAAATTATTTTTAATATTTTATGTATAAGCTATTAATAGAATTATATTTATCATTTTCATCAAATATATCATTTTTTACTTATTATTAAAATATCATACAATGATCATGTATCTATTAATATTATTTCATCATTTCATTCTTATGATTGAAGAAGCAATGAGTTGATGTTTAAGAAGATAAGTTTTTTTAATGAAAAAATAATTATAAATTAAATAGATGATTTTTTTCCAGAAAAGATATAAAAAATATACCATATAAATATTGAGAAATACACAATGGAATGAATATTTAGGGTATCTTTTTTATTTTGATGATACAAAATGATTTTCTAAGTAATCAGTATGATTTGTAACATTATATAATATACAAAATTTTCAAAAGTGTGGGGGATATATAATATATTTATAGAGACAATGTATAATATGTTATATTTTATTCATTTTTAATTTATGGGAAACCATATATTTATGTAATATTAGCTCATAGAACAAAATTTATTATATTTTCGAGTTTATTGAATTTATAGTTGTTTTCTGTATATGAAATTATTATAATGAAGGTTAATAAATAATATTTTTTGATTTAGAAAATTTTGATGATCTATTTATTAATTATTTTATATTTAATGTTGTTTAATATTTTTTCATATTACATTTAACATTGTAATGGTTTATAAGAATTTTTTATGAACACATAGTGATGAAGACATATGCATCATTTATTACCACTACCAGTCTAGAGGTTCCCATATCACGTTAAATTTATTAAAACTGAATGAGAAACTAAAACATTGTTATAATTCCTATTGAGTAATAAGAGTATGTACATTTCCAATATTATTGAAAATGTCCTAGAAAAAAATTTATATAAACAAATATATATTATTTGACTTTTTATTTAGCTAAAATAATTTTTTTATCGTTTTCTATCAATATCATGAAATCACAAAATAGTAGGAAAATGGGATTGTATTCCATATACGTTAAATTTCTAGAAATTTTCATTTGATATGATCTTCACAAATAAGTATGTACACCAAGAATTTGGTCTATAGAGGAAGAGTTAAAATATCACCACTAGTATAATTAATATTGTAGATGATGTGTATAAAACTTTAAATAAATGTAGATAAATTTTTTCATAACAATTTGAATAATTTGAAACCTTTTAATTTCCAATTTTTTATTTCTTATATTCATAATAATTTAGATTAATATAGTAATTCATTCTATCTAGTTATTCCCTAGTTCATTACCTTTGATTTATAACATTACGTTTTATGAGTGATTATAAATATCTCCATATATTGATTTTAAAATCCACGGACCACTCACTATTGAATAAATATAGATTTCAATTTTATGCATTGGTGTTAAATTTTCGTATTTTATTCAATGAATATTGATTATAGAGGTGTATTGGTGTCTCATAATAACCAATTATTCACTTTATTCTTTTTAAGTATGTAATACTAAGATATTTTTTATTTTCCACTTCCCAAATTAATAAATAATGATTACATTATAAATTTTACTAGTCCATGGTTTCACATTTTTTATCCACATGTTGTAGTGTTGGTATGAGAATTAATTGGGAATACTTTGTGATATATATTCCCACAATTTATATAATAAATCTTTGTGAAACTGTTTGGAATCAAAAAAAGTGTTTTGTGTAAGAAATAAATACAATAATGAAATAAATTATCAGTAAGTTTTAATCCCTACATGTATTAATTATTTCATTATGTTGTGTTTTTCATTTATATATATTTTATCTTTAGTTTATTTATCTCAATTTTATTTATATGTAAAACATATAATCACATGAACCAAAATATATGTGTAATATAATTTTTTATTATATCATCATCATCATTCGAGACAATCCTATGGTTACCTCAAATATATAAATAAGGTATTAAAGATTTATTTTGGTATCCCCTCAATAAACAACCACTATCGGAAACAAAAATGATTTTTTTTGAAAATAACTATAATATTGATTGATTTGATTGCTATAGTATCGTTAGAGATACATAGATACATAGTTATTAATTATACATTACAAATATAGTGGATATTAAAGTATTTAGAAAATTATATTTTAAAATAAATATAAAAAAATTAATAATCATAGATAATATAATTTTTCTAAAATACAAAACAATTTATTATTATTATTAACACTAATTTATGATGTATTTATTTACTCCTCAAATTAATTATGATTATACTATTGTAATTACAGTATTTTACTATTAAATATTTTATAAATAACAAGATAAACAAAGAAACTTTTATACATCTATCAATTCTATTATACATCCCCAACTATGTATCTATGAAGATTACGAGAATCCAATTTTTTTTTAAAATAACAAAATTAGTTGATACTCATTCTCCTATAGTATCTAAACCAAATAATCTGAGCTAAACTAGGTTTTTGATTAGTAGGAGTGTGGTCGGAAATATTCATTGTCATTTTGAAAAATCACATTGATTATATATTTGAACATGTAATATATTCTTTAATTTTATCACATAATTCATGGTTCTTTTTGTGATCATTGAAATAACGACCAAAAATGCCCTCAAAAAAATTGTCAACATGTCATCAATTTCATTTTTATTACATGTAGAAAAATAATATAAAGTTAAATGGTGAATCTCAATGATGTTTCTTAATAGGTGAAAGTTTATATTTGAAACTCAGTTATTTGTTTCTTAAACCCATAAAGGGTAAATTTGTAATTCCAATTTAAAAAATGGTTGAAATAAGAAAGGAAGTTCATGGTTAGGAATAAAATATATATATTATTAATTGTTAACTCATTTGAAATAATATGGCACCGTGGATATTTTAGGAGTAGTTAAACACATTAATAATTGATTAATATATTAAAAAATTTCCAATTAAATATAAAATATCTTTCTAAAAAATCCATTATAAATTTATATTCAAAAAAATTCTTGACTCCACATTTTCCCTTTAATGTAATATTCATTGGATCCAATGAGCATTGTAATAGATCTACTTTTCCATAGGATTCGATCATTTGGGAATAACAAAAAATATAGAATTGATTAATATATTACAGTCCTATGAACTAACCATACTCCTCCCTTTTCTTATATTATATACTAATTATTCAATAATTATCACTAATATTTCTTATAATTTATTTACCAATTTTTGTGTATTTTCTTGAAAAAAATACATTCACATATTTAATATTTTCTATAATTGAATATTACCTGGTAAAATTTATGAAAATGTAGTGTAATTATTAATTACAATCTCATTATATTTATATTTAAAACACCATTATTAGAAATAATTATTTCAACACTAAATATATTTTAGAATGGTATATGTTATGTGTTATTTATATTTAATATAAATCATTTCCCACTTGGAGTTGAGAAAATTGAATAGGGTATTTGGTTTTTACTTTTAATATCAGTCATGATTGGATATATATTTTAAATCATTAGTTAATCATGTAATTCATAATAAATAGAATGAAGATAATGTCACAAAAGGAACCCCTAGGTCCCATTGGGTGACTACCCAATACCCTCCTCCAAATGGCTAGGGGCTGGAGACTAGCTGCGAGTAGGAATATCCCACCAATTGGAGTAATTTTCACAATTACATGAACACAAGAATCCATCTTCTAGAACATAATATATAAAGTAAAAAAACATAGTCAAAAAGAATGTGTACCTCTATGATAACAATAATAGAGTATGATATTAACCAATTTATAATTATATGGGGAAAGAATAAAAGACCAACCAAAATGAATTGTAACAGCTCCTCAATCTCATTCGTAGAAAATCATAACTAAATGGTAGGTACAAAAACATCTATCCAATGTCAATAAATAACACCTCATTTATCAAGCCTCTCTTTAAAAACCTCTTGTCCCTGTTCCTCCAAGGAATATACCAATGTTTCAGCCATCATCACAAGAAATGACACGTGATGGAGTATCCCATACAATGTTGAGTAAAACAACACTCAATAGGGGCCTTGAAACCAAAAATCCATAAAAAGAAGAAATAGATGAAGTATATCAATAAGAAAACACATGAATTAAATAAAAAACCAATCACATGAAATAAAATAAATATGGTATGCTCACACATATATAAGTTATAAGTATGGAGAGAAGGATTTCCAGTTATTTTCCATATATATCCCCATCTCTTTGACACAATATGTGTCGGCGGCTCCTGGATTGTTGAGGGAACATAAAGATTCAGTGGTGCATGAATGATCAAGGGAACACAGAGGCCAGGGAATATAGAGCTTTGACAGAACCCAGGGTGGATATGGCATCTCAACCGTTGATGGAGACTATGGTGTCTATGTTGCATAATGAATCAATGGATCACGAAGAATCAATGGCACACAAAGCATTGATGGGTCATGCAGTCCCCCATGTCACATAGTCCCCACGATTACAAAGTCACATCCATCCACATGATTCTATAGTAGCATTATCATTTCAAGAGAACCTACAAATCAATTCAATAGTTCTTTAACCAACATCCCCAACAACTCACTTAAAAATTCTCAGAAGGGCCATATGTTTGAAAGGGTCCCAATGATGCAAGTAGATCGTCCAAAAGAAAAATGGTTTGAATGTTATTGAAAATTTAGTATAAATTTTATTTTCTAGTATTGGCTAATGCCATCCTGGTCCGGCCGACCCATCCCAACCCCGTTTGGTCTGAGCAGGCCAAACCAGATCATAATGATTAGCATTTGGAAAGCCGGAGTAGCGACATTCTCCATCTCGACCTGCATTGTGTGGGCCGATTCTTTTATGGTGGATGCATCCCACCCTATCTACGTCCCTATGTTCTACATAGTCACCCAACCATATGGCCAACTGGTTCCCCTAGTCAAAATGTTCAGAACACATTTTAGTTGGTCAGTTCTTCTTCCACTCCTGGTCTCGTGGACTTATAACTGCTGCTGGAACCCCTAGATGTGACCTCGGTTATGTATCCCGCCACAATGGCTACTGTGGCCTCTAGTTGTGGCATCAGTCTACAATACATGGAATACACCACATTGGGATCCTGCTATTGAGTGGTCCTTTATGGACCGTGGGTGTGAACCCCACCATCAGCCTCCCCCCGGCGGTCCATTTGTCTTGCACACAGTCAGAACCCGGCCTGCTTGTCAGGCCGAATAGTGTCCTCACCGTCGGCGCCTGACTATAAGCTCTCCATTCTTTGTGACATATTCCATAAGACCATTCCTACCTTCTTCTATATTTTTTTACCTCCACAATTCCATCATGTATCACAACCTTCAGTCTCGTATTGTTGTTATGGGGATTATTGGGGCAACGATTGATCATTCACATAGGTTTCAAATGCTGAAGAATGCAAGAATAACTTGATAGATTTATGGAGGAGAGATTGAGTACATGAAAAAAAAATTAACGGATCATTACATTATTCGTTCTCTCTTCATCCATTAATGTTACAAGGATAACAAAGAAACCAATAGTAGAATAATCACCAAGATCTATTCCCTTTAATCCTGTTTGAATTATCCCTCCTACAAGAATGTTCAAACTTCTGATCAAATTGTTCATGGGTCTGTCTACATTCTATATATTATTCTAAGATGGTATAATGAATCACACATACATTTAAACCATACATCATGGTTGGATCAGTATTTGATAAAGATCAATGTTATGTATCATGTACGATCCATGATCTGTCGTCATTCGTCATTGGGAGAGATCTTCCATTTCCTTGCCTCAGGGGAATTGTAGGGTTATCATAAAGACCTTAATTTCGTCTAACATATTTTATATAAAATAACCACCACTATGTCATTACATATCATCCAAATAATAATTTTTTATTAAATATTTAATTTAATTCACCTTCAAAATGAACGGTTATTAGAAAACCCGCATTGGTCGATGTTATGCCTCAAATATGGAAAACACCACCTTACGAACTCAATGGTGGTCTCAATTTTTTAGTACTGGTTCCCAGTTATTATTTATTAGGATTTAAAAATAAATTAATTTATATTTAATTATGTTACTAATGGTTATTCCCCTGGGGACGTTTTCCACAAGTCACCCATGCCAATCAATGTTAGGATTCACCTTGGGTAATGCCACTACTCTGAGATCAAACACTCCCTCATATTTCTTTATTTAGGGAATTGTTTATGTTTTATTTAACTATTTCAGAAATGTCAGACAAGATTTCTATTAAAAAATCATCATTTTTCCAAAAAAAAATATTTTAGGCATACCATGCCAAAGAATCGCACGTTGCCTCAACGGAAGGTCTCAAAATTATCCCAAATAATTTATAAACAAAACTAAGAAAACATAATTCATTATAGATAATATAATTTCTAAAGAGAATACATTAATTGTACATGAATAACAATCAATCCTTAAATCAATGAGGATAATTTATATTTAAGAGTTCTATCAGATTAACTGAAATTATATAATAGGTATTATAACTAGAAAGTTGAATGGTGAATTTTTTAGCTATCGAGAATATATAGCTATTAAAGGAAATGGTTAACCTATAGAATTTCTCTATTTCATGTTTAATCATTATAAAAATGGTGGATAAATCATTGATAATTGATTTGATAAATAATAATTTTTTAATTAATGGTGTGTTGTATATTATAAATGAGACCAAATATGTAATTAATGTTATCAAATATTATATGTATCTTTGGTGAAATATTTTTTAGAAGGTAAATATTGTATTATTAATTTGAATTGATGTTCATTTTAATTATTATACTGAGAAATTGTTTGTAATGAATACATTTATAGATAAAAAAATTATATATGTATTTAAATACATCAATTGAGTTGTGTGTTTTGTCTCTAAAATAAATCATAACATATGAGAATAATTTGTGTCAGTTCCATTGATGTTGCATGAAACACAGTTATGGGTATATTTGAATACAATATCAGGATCCTATTGTATACTTGTATTGGTTGAAATCTACTAGAAGTGAATACCCATATTATTTATGGTACAAATATTTAGGAAGATGTAAAAATTTTATATATACCTCATCTTTATTAACATTATTATTGTTGGTCATTTAATCTCTAATATCATTGTTTTGATGGAATCTGTTTAATGAATAAATACTATCAAATTGATAACAAACTATCTATAATGAATCATGGAATCTGATTAGAATATTGGAAAATGGTATTACGAATATAAACATACTTTTGTAATGATTATTTAGGAGTATTTCACAATGGTTAATATTACCAAAACACTAAATAGGAGAATACTAAAGTATAGGGTTATAATGAATGTTTTAAAAAATATCGATGACAAGTATTAGTGTAAAAATGATTTTAGTTTGATTATTTTTATTTGTAATTATATTTTAGAAATTAATGATGGTAGATGTTATGAGTGAATAAATACCAAATGAACTAATCCTAAATAATCATGTAATCATATGGCGGATGAAAAATAGAGTAGAGGGAATTCAATTTAGGAAAAACACTAGGTATTTCTTGAAAAATTAAAAAGGGAGTGGTAGTGGAATTAGCGTATAAATATATATATATATAAAGTAGAATTACTGTATTTTATATATAAGGGAAGGATATATTGTACTAATAGATATATAAAATCATCATATATTATAGGGATTATTTAGAAATAATAATTATATAAAAATAATGGGCTAAAAATTATAAGGTCTTGTAAACTTAGGTATTGAAAAAACATAAGGTAAATCATTTAAAAGTATAATCACCTACATATTAGGATATATAGTACTATGGTAATTTTTATTAGGTTTTATGGATTTTTATATTATTATATTTGTTTATAAATATATATAAATTAATTAAAAATAAATACCATTATAATATCATTAGGTTTTATCTTAAATTAAAATTTATGAAAAATATACTTTTTATATTGTATACCAATATTCTATTGAATAATTTAAATACAAAAATTAAATTACTCTAAACTTTTTTTTATTTACATTTATCATGGAGTAGTATATCAGTGTTATATGGAAATAAATCCATAGGAAATATTAGACTATTGTAGTTAATTAGCTAATCTACATGTATTTTATTATACTCACGGAAAATTTAGAAATGATTTGAATATCATATTCATCAATTTTCTATAAAGATTTCAACACATATATTGAAATTTAGACATTATTGATTGATATATTACAATATATATATGGTATAAAATACTTTGGATAAAATATTTCTCAATCGAGTAAATTATATCATATATTAATGGGAAATTATTTAAATTTTAGAAATTTTATCCAATATGAAATTTTATTTAATAAAATATAGTAATGTTATAATATTGAAATATTTTTCAACATGGAATCTAAACATCATATTCCTTTTTGATTCAATAATTCATAAATTAATAAATATGATGTCTCTTAAACTATTAAATATTTTTTTAAATGTTTTGATTACCTTAACAAACAATATCTCTACAAATCAAATTAGATTATTAATAAATCATAGGTAAAGGATTAATGATTTTAATGATATAAAAATATAGATATTAGTATTTTAGAGATTAAATAAGTAATTTATATAATTTAGCATAATGATTCCTTGGAATAGTTTTTATGAATATGTTTTCAGTAAGGATTTCTATCATCTTTCAGAGATCTATTAATTTTTAATAACAAATGATGGAATTTAGAATTTCATTTATCCATATGAATGTATTATATATGGGGTAAACACAGAAAATTGTTTAATAAATTCTATAAGGTTTAAAAATTCTCATAATAAATTATTTATATAGGGGTCATAGTGGACATTATTTCATTAAATGACTTATTTAATATTAACATTGAAGGATTTTAAAAACATTAATAAAATCTAACATTAAAAAATAATAACTTGGTATTTTGTGAATTTATTCATAATGTGCTGAACCACAACACTAATGATTTCCTTTTAAAGATTTATGATATTTAAAAAATCATTTTGGATGTATTTGATCATAATTAATAACTTTTTCTAGGTCCATGTAGATTCATAAATAAAATTTCCCAACATTAAAATCCAATTATAGATAATTTTGTTATCATATTTTAAATTTTCCTTTTCAATCATGTTATTGTTCACCATGTTGTTAAATGATAGTTTTTAATTACTTATCCTAAAAATTGAATGATGATGAATTATATTTATTTTCTCCTATTAATATGTAAAAATACATTATAAAAATACACTGAAAATTTTATTCTAATAGCCATAGATCTATTTTAGGAAAAAATGTATGTCCAAATAGATTTATATCTCTTTATAGTATTACAATATAATATATTTTAATCCAAAAATAATAATATGTGAAATTAAATAAAAAGGATAATATAAAAGGAATTATTTCAGTAATATTTTAAATAAATTATCCATATAAAACATTATGTATTCATTAACATTTAAAATCATTAATTGGTTTGACGTTCAAGGGAAATTAGTTACGTTATTCTATATATTTCTATATATAGTGAGAATACGAATTATTAAAAATAGAACCCTTTAAGGTAACATATCATTCTATATGGGGTTTGATAAGGGAATACACTTCATGAAATTAATTCTCTCATTATTAGGGATCATCTAATATGGAAACATATAAAATATATAAATTTGGTTACTCCTTGTATTTTTATAGTTGTGGGTGGTTATTTTTCACATTCACTCCAAATTTATGATGATTATCTTATTATTTTTTATGGTTGGGGGGGATCAAAAATTAATTACCATTATGAATATATTTTTTATTAAAAAAATTTGGTTAGAAAATTAGTTACATGATATTAATCTCTTATCCTTTAAGATATGTAGGTTCCACCATTTTGGGGAACACCAATAGTTGAGAAAAATAATGAAATAATATAAGTAATAATAAATTATAATAATGGAAATATAAATACTTTTTTATGGATGGAATATATTTTTTTTTCAATTTAATTGTAATATATAATATTTTTTATTACATTTATTTTTATAAATTGACTTCTGATCATCGATAAAGAGTAGAATATTATCTCATAATCATTAATTTGTGTGGTATTATTTTTTATTTGAAATTTATCATTGTGTCCCATTGAAATGTTTTCCGACTCAATGATTATGTTTAATGTTCACAATATGGTTTATAAAGAAATCTCATTAATCATTTTGATAGATAACTATACATCCACCTCATTAATTAGTAGTTGTATGTAGTTTTGAATAAAAAGAGTCATTATATGTATAAAATATAGAATGATAATTATATTTGATTACCAACCATAAAATGTGAGGGAAACCATAAATTAATATTAATTTATACCATATATGGATACAAATGTGTTGGAACTAGTTATTCTTGAGATTGATGCATCAATAATCAATTAAAATTTTCATCCTAGGAATCCACAATTTTTTATTGATTACCATCAATAACATCATATTATTATATAATTATATAGAATCCTAATCATGGTATTATTAAAAATGATACCATGTATAGAATCAGAGAATTGATCATTATATATTCGATTTATATGGTAAAGAATCAAAGAATGTATATAATACTCTCATTTTTAAATGAAAAATTAAATTGTACCTGAAGCTATATTTTGTAGAATTTATTTAATTACACTATATAATTCAATAATTTTTTCACACACCAAAAAATTTCATATCTCATTATCAATCTGGGAATATACATACTCAATTCTATGGTCTTTTTGGATGGTAATCTATTTTTTGATTATGGAATAAAAATTCCCCCATATATGATTGAATTAGGTGAAAATACAAAGACATTATAAATGGGATTTGATTTCAAAATAAATGTGTTTTATATTTTATTTTATACTATTATACACATAAAAGATATAGAAAAATATACTACACATTATTTAATTAAATAATATTATAAAATTATTCAGTAAAAAGCCAATGGAAATTTATAAATTTTTTAATGGGACGTAAAATAGAAAATAGGAAAACTAGAAAGGGATAATTTAAAACATCACAATCTACATGAGATATCACCACATGAAAAACACTACAGAAAATATAGAATTATTTATTAAACATTCATCATTATATTAATGAATAATTAATAACCCCAAGTGACACTTTATTTAATGAGGTACTAAATAACTTAGAGTTTTTAATAAGAGGTAACATAACTATTTGACTAGTAATTTGACAAATTTCAAGTGTAACATAACTATTAGGAATAATAACATGATAGTTTTGAATAGTAATTTCTATATAGGAATAGAAATCTGATATTAAAAAATATTGAAATATATATTATAATTATCCTGTGCAATGAAAAAAAATTAAATATTTTATATCTATAAAATAAATTTAATGAAAAAAACAATAAGATATTTTTAGTTCCTTTTAAATAAATTTTATGTTAATGATTATAAAAATGAGTGATATTTTATATATTGAATATTATTTTTACCTATGAAGGAATATTATTTATATAAAATGAAAATGAATTTTTAAATAATAACAATCAATTTTCATATGGATGATTTGTTGTAAATTTTTTGAAATATATCTATTTTTTCGTAATAAAAACATTATAGTTATATTCTTAACTAGTGTGTTCTATATATTATAATTAATTATTTAATATTGATCAATTAAAATTTAATATTATTAAATTCATTGAAAAAAATATTTAAAACATACATTATCCATTTAAATTAAATAATTTTTTTCGAAAAGTAATGAATATTTTCTAAAATTGAAAAAAGAAGAATTAAATTAAAAACATAGTTTCTCATATTGAACATTCCATTTTTACTAAATTAATGAATTAGAATTATGAATTATTTATATGTCTAAATTTTTTTAATTATAATCACATATTACATAAAATTTTATGAAAATAACTGTGATAAGTTGTACAATTGAAATTAGTATTTATTCAATACTTTATCTCAAAAAATACTCTTCTCTTAAATAGATACCCCTTAATATTAAATTAAAAAACACATTATCACTAAATTAAAAAAAGAAATTTTCAATTTATATTATGTATAATAAAACCCTTTTCAAAATTTGGGTTGTTATGGAGTCACTCAACTAGAATCATTCTTTGATTTTAGAGTTGTACAATGGATGAAACATCGATAAGTGGGTCAATATTCATCCACTTTTCCTCTAGTTTTTCTCTTAACTTCCAATTTATATATATTACAATCAAAACCCAAAATATAAGTTTATATTATAATCATATTAATATTATATTAATTTTTTAACATATTTTAATTGTCATTTTTATTACATATTTTTTGTCACAGATAACATCCTCCTTTTTGAATATGTTTCATGGAGAGTCATAGAACTGCCAAAGAGGACAATATAAATGATCTAATTATCAAAACCATCCTAGATAGTGAGTATTAATTTTAGATAATATATAATTACTTAAAAAATATATATTTTATTCTTCAATAACTAATTTAAAATATATATATACATTATTAATAAAAATTATAAAAAATCTTGATATAATTTAATGAAAGCTGCAATATAAATATAATGATTAAAAATGATTATTATAAAATATATTCCAATGTTTTTAGTTAATAATCTATGACATAAATTAAATAAATTTATTTAATGTTTCATCTTTTAATAAGCATATGTCAATTATATAAATAATTTAAAAGAGAGGAAACATAACCTAAATGAATGAAATGAGATTCTCTAACCCATCAAATTTATTTAGGAAATTTAATAATTAAAAATATTTGTGGTTATTATATTTAATTGATGCCCTAATAATGAACGTCTACTGTAATTTACCTTTTCATCATAAAATATTCATTTTTATATGTTGTTGAATTGATTTTAATTAAAATTTCCAATTTTTTTCAAAATGAATATATTTTTTATATCATATCATTAAAGTATCGTAATCTGTTTCTTTTCTACTGAAGAATAAAAAACATTTATACTGAAAATGTAATAGCAATAACTCATTTGGGATCAATAATGGTAATTTTTTTAATTATTTAGTTTTTAAACACTTATTAAAATAATTCCCTCACATTGGATTATTTCTTCAATAATGTTGTAATGTGTTCTCTTTCCATTTGTAATGCATGATTATGAGCATTTTATGGTGTGCCTACTGTGAATTGTCACAAATTGGATTTCATACTCTGGTACGCAAGAAAAAAATAAGATCCTATCATTTCCCAAAGGGTATTCCCATTAACCATTGGTTGGTGTATTTCATCAGGCATAATGAAATATGAATGTGGGAACAAATTTTCCAAAAACAAAATAAAAGTAAGATGAACAAGTTAGTATGTATAAATGTTAAAATCCACCTAGAAAAATGTACCAAATGTAAAACAGGCACAAACACTTGAACGATGAACCAAAAAGAACATGAATATAGGACCACAACCCATGTTCTAGTGGACAAACCTCTCTATAAACAAGGATCATCAAGTAGAACATTCTCACACATTTCCATTTCCCAAACCAGGAAGGTGATAGTATAAAAACGCATGAAGAGACATGTACGATGCAATATAAAATAAAAAAATGATCAAAGTATGTATTCTTAAATAAGTGAGACATATAATTAACAAAATAAATCATTCAATTATAAATAAATATGCGTCGAAGTTTAAATGATTTTATAAAACAAATCAATCATTACATTTCAAATGATATAATTACTTAAAATATATAATAAGTAAACATTTTACATATAACATTTTATATAAATTAACAACGAATTTGTAAAATCCTTTAGAAACAATGGAATATATTTTAATTTTAACCAATAAGAATCTTATTCATCATACAAGAGGTTTGATTGTTCAATGTTATGGGATCCAAAAAATAGGAATAATTACCAAAACCATATGAGTACCCATTACCCTTATAAACTACTAAATAAGTAACCCATAATCATCCCATTAAGGGTTTGACTTTATACATATGTATTGTTACTATTTTAAAGTGTCAATAGTATGTTTTCCCAGATAAATCACAAACTAACTATGTTTTCATGTTCTCTAGAACTATAAATAATGGAAAACATATTTAAAATTTATTTAAAATAATATTCATACCATTTTATCATTGAAATATGCATATTTCCATTTAAAAACAAACATTCAATTTTAATAAAATCTGGCCACTTTCATGATAAATCCACCAGTTTCATTCAAAACATTTTAGACATTTTTTCAAATTAAATCAAGAAATCAATTACATCTCAACATTTTTATAATTTAAAATCAATAATTTAGATAAAAAAATAACCAATTTCACAAAAAGACCCCAAATCATTAGAATTGGGGGGTTTCACAATTTAATACCAAATACAATTAAAATCCAAAATTTACAAAAAATTAGTTTTTTAAAATATAATTGAAAAAAATAATATTAATCAAGATTATTTTAGTTATTTTTATTGGATATTTTTAAGTGGGAATATCTACCTTGGGATCATGTGATCATGAAACAACATGGCATAATCAATAAAATCCCATTAGGAATGTCAAAAACAATGTTTCGGGAAACAAATATAGATTAATGATATAAAAATGATGATTGGATCATCCATACACATGGAAGTATACTAAAACCTAGGAAAGAGATTGGATAGAGAGGTATACAGAGAATAGGAAGAGGAATCATATAGGGAACAGATAAAACATCAGTTTTCATTGCTTTAATTTGTTCATAGAGTGGTTTTTAGTGGCCAAAATCACCTCTTGGGACCTTCAATGATGATTATATCATATTAGGGTCGTATAATCATACTAGAAATTTAAAATGAGGGTTTTTGGATATTAAATTTAGTTTAGGTAATAGTTAGATCTGACATGCATTATTATTTGGGTAGGGATTCATGGTTAGAAAAACTGTACGCCCAACGTACACACCAATTTTATCCTATGTATAATATTTATACTATGTGGGAATTTTTTTTAAACCATGAAATAGTCATTGAGCCCCCATGTGTCAAGTATGCATGGTTTTCATATAAGTTGATCATGGTTGGGGAAAATCATATAAAAACCATGCACATTTTAGAAAGATTCAAACATTCCAAAAATAAAACTAATGCACCCCAAAACTATATCCAATAAAATCATTATAAAAATTGGATTTGAGGAATACTAAAAAATTGTAATGGGTAACTTCTCACCAATGATACATTCTTTTCCCAGAATGCCTGTTATGATTCGATCATTTCAAAAAGATGAGATCACTACACTCCCACTAATGGATACCTCTCCAATGTCTCATAAGAACGAGAACCATGCTACCATAAAACATTATATTTCTTTCCCGAATTTTGTAACTTTGTTTTAGAATAAAATTTATTTATTATATGCATATTAATAGGTGAATGACCCTTCATAACAAGATAACTCCAACTAGAAAATGGATTAGAAAGATACTTATATATCTACAATACATGAAAACTATAATGTATCGATTTCTACTACAGTAGAAGTGATAAATGTTAGTCAACATTCCTCACATTCTCTATAACAAAAAAATCACAAAAAAAATGAGGGGCATGTTTTCCTTTCCTCTCAATGCCTTGATGACTGAAATGAGTTGAAACATTCAAGAACACCTTTTCACCATTTAAAAATAAATACAGTCTATGATGGGGATTAGCTCAATACTTATACCAACTTTATTGTGTCTGCATTATTAAATAATCAAATCAATCTTTTCAATTTTATAATGAACCATCCATAGTCTAAACATGTACCTTCACGGAATCTCCATCCAACCTAAAAGAGATCTACAAAAGATAGCTGAAGAAGTCCTCATAAATAGCCATTATATTCATAATGTGGTAAATTTATTTATAAAAATACCCCAAATCCTTATATGTTTATCCCAATCAACACAAAATAAAATAATATAGGAATATGGAATATCATTAATAATATGTATAAATATGTATTTATTTCAATCAAATTGTGGGAGTTAGTCCACAGTCAAATAGACCAGATATTATAGTACATCGTGGGGTCCTCTCCAAAAAATATCAACTAACTAATATATCCTTATCAATGAATATAGATATTGGAATTTTTTAAAAAGGTTGCATTACATTACCATAGATTTATCAAGACACTTCAATTTATCTTGTATGATGAATTTTTATAATGTTCTTATTTAGTTAGCCTATCAATCAAACCCAATATTTCATTTTTCCTTATATTGTAATGTACAAACCCAAAATAAAATTCTATAGAGATCCAATCGCACTTCTATTTCAGAAATATAAGTGGATGAAGCATCCCTAAAGGCATCGGGTGATCATCAATGTAATATTGGATTGTATAACAATGATAGAAAAAATTAGTAAAGACCATATCATAACTAGAAACCAAAATCATAATTATATTTCATAGAATATATTCATTATTAGAGGGTATAGAACCGAGTTGGAATTATTGAAATTCACCATCATAGTTTTTTCACCCTGAACAACACAACAATTTGATTTCAAAAACATATAATAACATCCTAATAGGACGACCACTCTGTAACGGTAAACCCATCATAAATTGATTCTATTATGAAATAGAACACATCATCATCATTATTATTCATGAATTATAAAATAAAAAAGTGGGGGGGGGGGTGTTAACATAATACTAACAAAAGAAACCTTTTTTATTAACTCTTTGAATTTATGATGAAATTATGAAAATTAGAAATCATGTTCAAATCTACAGATTATTCTTTCAGTACATCTGTTTGAATATTCTTGTTCAAATCATTTGCGATCTAATTAATTTTCACTAAGTTATTGGCGTTTTCAATGTCAAAATACACTAATAATTCATCCCTATTATAATGGATGAGGTTCATATATTTCATTGATAATTTGTAACATAAGTTATTGTGTTTGAAAAACATGGTAAACCATTATATGAAATGGTAATTCCGCCAAATCATATGTGTGTGTGCATCACCATATCCAGTTTGAGGTCATGTCCATGATAATTATTATTATGTTGTTTGAGATAATATGAGGAACATGAAATGATATGATCACTACCTATAAGAAATAAACCCAACCATAAACATAATGCTTTATAGAAGACATCATAGCCCTGCCTGACAATAGGAAGAGTCAACACTGATGTAGTTACCAAAATATGATTCATCTAAAAAAGGAATTCTATAATTTATCATCATAATATAACATTAATCCCATTAGAGTTTGAGTATTCATGAGAGAATCCAACTTGATAAGTCATAAACATATCAAATATGATACCACAATATGAACAAGAAGTGTTGAGTCTCAAAAACATTTCATGGCTGTTTTAGTTTCATATAAGCATTTACATTTTTTATGTAAACTGAAAAACCAATATTCTCTCACTGTATTGACCAAGATATTCATTTCTCATATATAAAAATCACTTTTTAAAATCCACTGTTAATTTTGGTGGTATCTCAAAAATTCCAATACATATATCAGATTACACACACGATCCTCCTCCGACTTAGAGTAAATGATGATGTCATCTAAAAAGTCAACCATGAAGGTATCATAGTACTTAGGTAAAATCATTTTAATTAAATATATAATAACAGGAGGAGAATTGTTTATTAAATATGGTATGAAAAGGTACTCATAATTGTAATACCTTTTCTAAATTTTTTTTCTAAATGTCAGAATATTTTATTCTCAATAGATGGTAAGAAGAAAGAAGATCAATTTTGAAGAAACAATTATACAAATTAAATTATTTAATAAATTAACAATTTTATTGAAATTTTATCTTTTCCATTAACATAACAAAATATAGTTTCTTATAATAAAAATATAAGTGAATTTTCACATCATCTTTCGTAGTAATGTGAAGTGCCCCCACACATGGTTATACTATCGGGTTTATAAGTATTTTCTTTTGAGTATAATCCAACAAATTATTCATCTATTTAAATTTTTTACAGTTCTATGTGGATAAAAGGAAAATAAACCATCTTGTTACTCAGTAATATGTAGATATATAAATCTACCTCCATTACTAGTGTCAGACCAAACATTTTATAAGGAAAAACGTCGGGAAACATGATGAAAATTAAAGGGAGGTCACCTCCCCAAGATCCTCACTCTTGTCTAAATGGAAAATATATATTCCATTCCATTAATATGGATAATAATTTATGGATTTAATCGACCTTAAGTCTCATTCCCCTGGAATGATATGACATCCCACATTATGTGTGATAATGAATACCCAATAATGATAAAAATAAATTAGGTATTTATTTTCGTTTATAAAATCCCTTATGAAAATTAAATAAAGTGGTTATATGAAAAATAGATGTATATAAAATTATTTGTTGAAATTATATATATAAAAAACTCAGAAGAGATAGTGGAGACCATACCCTCTATTTGTTAAGAGGGTTTTTTCAATATTGTTGAAGTATGACAAAAAATAATATGAAGATTTAGAAAATTATGGATACATGTGGAAATGAATGAAGGAGTTACAACAATACCATAAAAAGTATTCAACAATCAATAATATATTGTTATGGTACCTCTCATAGTTTCAAGAACCATATTTGATTCCACTAGATAAATTTCAACTAGGTGAATAAGCGTCTTTATGGATGCATGTGGATGAAACCCATTTCACCTGAAGCATCTTATTGGACCATACATTTAATAGGCAATGAGGAGCAAATGAAACTATAGGGAGGTCAATATTCATTAAAATACTCTTGATAGTTAACTGAGTGTTCACAAAAACCATATTCCTTAGGTGGGTTAGTGAAAACACTCTATGAGTGCCCTGTCTTGAAACACGTGTAGAAAATAAAATATCCCTTTGTAGGAGATACATGATGTATAGAAGAACCCTATTTTTAGAACCACTAAAAGAATCCTAAAATGTTTGTATTCCCAAAAAATGATGTCACACTTTTACTAGGAGTGAATGGGGAACTCGTCAACCCTTAATTTATATCTAGTTCCATTTCTTTCATTAATGCTCTATCCCTCATAGTATCATAAAAGGGTATCTTCATAATAAAGAACTAAGAATGAATATAATATAAATGTCCAATTATGAATTATTGAGTCTTCAACTTCTTATTCGGAATTATCTCAGGTTAAATCCTCACTAGTTTTGCAAAAAAAATCCATATTCTGTTTGGGTCCATTCATACTTTCCATGTTTGGAAAACTCAATAACTTTTCCTTACACAATTTTATAAGGGTAGATATATTTCATTAAAAATGGATTTCATGTGTTTCATCTTGATTAAATTTTTACTTTTATTCCTCACAATTGTGTCTCACCGTCTCCTGCTTGTACGATACAAAAAGAATATGGAACACTTCACGTTGATTTTATCAAGGGTCTCTAAGAACTAAAATAAATTCTCAATCATTATCAACCATTCCATAATATATTGATAATTATTATATAATTTCAATGATTTTGTTTTTGGGAGAAGAAACTCTTGCTTATAATTCCAAAAATCATCCCTCTTAGGATTCATAAATAGAGACTAAGTAGGAACAAGTGGTTTTGCATATCCAATAGCATGGACAGTAAGCAAAATCAGATGAACATGAATCAGTTCCCTGAGAGGATTTTCCTACTATGGTTCATCAGAATATTCCTCTTGGGTCTGATTAGTCCATCATTTTGGAGGAATGAAGCTACACAACATCATTAGTAAAAATTAAAGACCTCATATTAACACTAAAATGGAGAAACAAGGGAAATGGATCTCAACAGATAAGAAAAAAATATTTGGATTTCACACTATACAAATCCAAAAAACTGAATTGAATAAAATAAATTCTTAAAAAGAATTTTTTAACCTCTTATAGTGACATAAGGCTGATTTTAGTGAGATATTTTCAGACACGTAATCACAATTACCTCCTATGTCATAAAAATATTACTCAACTTCATAATAAAATCTTGGAATGATGAAAAACCAACTACTCGGATACCACTTTTTCACGACCAGACCAAGATACCTTGGTACCTTAACACCTGATTCATTCCTAACATGACATGTAAGGCATTCCAGACCTCGACGTGTTAAAGACTAGCACCTGAAATCATATAATATAAAAGTGGAAGAAAATATTCCACAAAAACAATATAAGAAATATAAAATATATATTCATTAAAAAATAAGTATGGAGTTCTTTATGAGAAGTTGAATAGGGAAAAATTGGAAAAATAGAAATCAAAATGTACCAGATAATAAGATAAATAACAAAGTCCTACTGAACATAATTCTTCAAGGACAAAAATCAACAACTAGAACCTCCTCCTATATACGTTTCACTGAATCTCAAACATAAAAAAATATAATCTACAAACACTCAAGTGAACTCATATTTTGTCGGGGATAATCCCAGTAAGGTGTCACTTAGGATTCCATAACAAGATGAAAACTTTAATTAACAATTTAATATTATCAATTTAAAATAAATAGGCATGGATTTTTAAAAGAATATTTAATACTAATCATGATTTATATTTCAAATAACATAAATATTTCTAGTAATATATTACATAAATATTTTATTTAAAATAGATTATATAAATTCCCAATGTATATGTCATGTAGTTTAAAATCAATGGAATATAGTTCAAATATAAACAAAAACGAACATGCCGATTGGCCAAGAGGTAATATAGTTATGTTTTATGAGATTCACTTATAATAGAATAGTTATCCTAGAAATATGTGTATTCACATCCCTTAGACACTTGTAAAAAAGTAACATGTCACCAACCCATTGAGGATGTGACCTACTACATATTTATAGTTATAGATGTAAGGTGTTAATGAATTATTATTATCTACAACTCTCTATCTATCTGGTCTTTTATATTCTCTAAAAATATAGATAATAGTAAATTTATTATAAAACTTTTTAAGATAAAATTCAATCCATTTTCCATTAAAACATGCCAATATCTATTTAAAAAGAGAACTATTTTTAAATAAAATTAAGCTCAGTCAATATAAAATCATCGAGTTTCTAACAAAATAATATAAATAAATTTTATTTAAAAAAACCTTGAAATACATTTCATCAACAAAATTCATAATTTAAATTACACAAGTTAAAGATCACATTTCTTAATCAATTTAAAAAAACAATCCCCAATTCATTAGAATTAATTGTTTTCAAAATTTCATGGAATGACCTTTTTAAATACCAAAATTAAAATAAAATTGGGGTTTACAATATATTTGATAACATTTAATATAAATAAATAAATTTAGAGTAAAATAAATTGGAAAATGTAAAATAGAACCACCTACATTAGGATCATAGGATCTCAAAAAACCAAGCCCTAATCACCAACTCTAACTAGGAACCCTGGTAATGATGATTTGATATTCAATCCTATATTATGTATCATAAAGAAAGTGGATTATATTATTCATTAACATAAAGATATATTACTCTATTGGGATGATAGAGGAGAGTGATCATGTGAAAGAGAAATAGAAGTTCAATCATTCCAGTATGAGATTGGGTGTCATCAACCTTGCTTTGATAAAACTTTTAGTGCTGTATTGGGGACAAAATCCCATAATGGCATCCTCTAATGAAAAATAAATCAAATTATGGTCATTTTGGGTTATTGGGAACATAAATTGAGGGTATTATAATTTTAGAATAAATATTGTGAATAATTATTTCTTGTATACAAAGTTATCTATGCCGAGAAGCACTGTTTGAAAAAACATTCACCCTTTCTGTGCACCCATTATTTACAAGGTACATAGATTCTACATTTTGGAAACATATCTTTTCAAACCATGTGCTAGCCATTTAAATCTCACCTTTTTAATAGTTTCCACTAAGAGGTCACACTGTTTGTGAAAACCATATTCCAAATGCACAAAACCTACAAACATTCAAAAATTCAAACAATTAACCCATGGAAACACTTAATTAATACCAATAAAGTAATGATCAAAATAGGTGTTTATAAATACAGGAAAATTGCAACATGATGTTACATTCCTAAAATTATATATCCCTGAATTTGTTTTGTAATCTGGTATAAATTTTGAGATTATGTGTATTTTTATTTACATGATTTTAGTTATTTTCACATTTATTATTTAGTGATACATAAAAATAATTAATCTTTGAATATGATTATTTATTTTAATATATATATATATATTGTTTTTATAGTATTTTATGATTTCTCAATATTATGAATATTCTATATTCTATAGAAATTTAAAATAATTCTCCCATAGAATAGGACAATGATCCTATGATTATGATATGATGATTACTATTATCATCGCACATTAAATATTCATTATTATATCTAATTTCTTCTCTGGTATTCCTCTCCTATCTATGATTTTAACTTTCTAAATTAATTGATATACATCCTAATGTGATAACTTGTATAAAGGATAGGATGATATATTTTAGAAGGAAAAAGGATGAATATATAAATAATGCTTATGTTTTATTATGTACATGTAATTATGAACCTAATTTTCCAAAGAAAATAAACCATTAAATACTTCGATTTAATATATTTATTTACATGATCTTAAAATTGATTTAATAATCATATAAAATAATTATGGGTTTTTGTAGTTAGTATGAGAAGGAATTATTACTTATTTTAGAAATACAGACTAGAAAATATAGTTAAAAATATAATGATGTTTATGAATTTTAAGGGAAATATAATCAAAATATGGTATAATATATGTTGGTGTGTTTTATAAGAAAGGAAAAACATGTGTAGATAATATATGTTTATGTGGACCAGGAAAATATATGACTACAATTAATATAACTAAGAGAGATGATTTTATTTTAACTCCACTTGTACATAGTAATCATTAATATGGATTTTATTCTTGCCAAGTTTGGTACACAATAGGTATATGATTCAAGAAATCTTAGGATCTTCAAAATCCATTATGAAGGATATATAGAATGATGGAAATTATAACTTTTCCAATGGTCTAAAACCATTGGCAAGGGCTGGACAAAATTTGGTATAAACTATACATAGATTTTTTCGAACTATTGGGTCTTGAGTCAGAGAGATAGACATATCCCAACATTTCTATGAGGCCCATTGGGATATGTATGAAAAAATTAGTATATACAACCAGTTTTAGTAAACGATTTGTATTTATGTTTGCAAACTGTTTCAGTAAACCATTGGTATATATGTTTTCAAATTGATTTAAACCATGAGTAATAGAATGAAGTATCTCTATACCAACGGTTCTATAAACCATTTCTATAGACTTTTACCAATGGTTTTCCATAAACAATATGTAAATATTAAGTACTATTATCTATGACATCATTTTAGAAACATTTGGAATATACTTATGCAAACAGTTTACAAAAAACCATTGTTATAAGTTCGGTTTTTACACATATACCAACCACTGTGAACCGTTGGCATAAATGTTTTATACCTACAGCAGAAACTCAGCTTGCTAGCCTACCCCTATGCTGTTGCATCAATTCCACCAGTAGGCCCCCTGTTGAGCTACATCAATTCCACCAGTAGGCCTACAAAATTCATAGAAAATAGAATATCTGCATAATACATAAAAATAAAAATAGTAAACAAATTCACAATTAAAATGTATACATAAATAATACATAAACAATTATGTATTACTTCATATTGAATTATTCCAATACATAATTCAAACATAAATATGAATACCTCAAATTTTGTATTTAATTACCCTTTACACAGATACTGAATAACAACATAATTTTTAAGGTAATTACAGTAAGTATATACATAAAACAATTATAACAATACACCATTAACTCACAATTCATATGTGAATTAAATACATAATGAATTCAATTCAGAATTCAAGGGGTTGGGGGCTGTTCAGGGGTATAGGGTGGCTCTCCAAGGGGGTAGGAGTGTCTAGAGGGGTGGGGATGTCCGGGGGGATGGGGGTTTCAAGGGTGTGGGTGGTGGGGGGTGTCTAGGCAGGGGGGATGTCCAGGGGGTGTGGACTGTCGTGTTTGGTGGTGGTGGTGGGGGGGGGGGGGGGCTGTCCATGATGTTGTCCCAGGAGGGGGGCTGCCCATTATGGTGTCTCACGGGGTTGGGTGGTTCCTAGGGGGTTGGGGGGACTTCTAGGGGTGGGGGTGTCCAGGGGGTGGGGTGGTTTCTAGGGGTTCGGGGCGGTCCAGGGGTTGGGGGAAAATCCACGGGGGATGGGGTGGTGCCATGGGGGTGGGGGATGTCCAGGGGTGGGGGATGATTAGAGGGTGGGGGCGGTCCACGGGGGTGGCGGGGTTGTCCTAGGGGTCGGGGTGGTATGGTTATCCACAACGTTCAGGGATGCCTAGGGGGTAGGGGTGTCCATGGGGGTGGTAGGGGATGTCCAAGGTGTACGGGGTGTCCAATGGGGGTGGGCGGGTTGTCCACAAGGGGGTAGGGATATTTTGGTGGTCGGTAGGGCTATCCAGGGGGTGGGCGGGGTTGTTCACGGGGGTGGGGAATGTCTAGGGGGTGGGCGTGGCTATCCATGGGGGTGGGTGGGGCTGTCCACGAGGGTGGGGGTGGGGGATGTCCATATGAGTATGGGGTGTACAAGGGATGGGTGGGGTTTTTTAGGGGGTATGGGGTGTCTAGGGTTGGGGAAGCTGTCCATATGAGGATGAGATGTCAAGTGGGGTGGGCAGGTTGTCCACATGTGTGGTAAGGCTGTCTAGGGGGTATGGGGTGTCTATGGAGGATGTGGGGGGTGGGGGATGTCCATGGTGGTAGGGGTGGGGGGTCTGTCAATGGGGGGGCTGTCCATGGGAGTCTCCAGGGGGTGGGGGTGTCTGGGGTGGGGTAGTGTCCAGGGGTTGGGGGGATTTCCAGGGTGTGGGGGTATCCACGGGGTGTGGGTTTCCAGGGGGTGGGGGTTTCTAGGGGTTGGGTGGGCTATCCACGGGAGTGAAGAATTTATTCAAGAGTTATCAAAAGTTAAAGGTAAAAAAATAATAGTAACATGTTTTGAATAAATTGGTGAAAGGTACATAACATGTTACAGAAACCCATTTAAAACCTTTGTTCTACAATAATAACATGAATAATTGTATTTATCATGTAGATTCATAATTTTATGTGTATATATATCTTGATTTCATCCACACTAGAGGATATTTTTCTTTTGGATTGTGTTTTATTGGATTATTTACAAACTAGAACATTGATGTAACTATTCTAGTTGTGTATTGAACCATTTAAATAATTTAGTTCATGATGAAGTGTGATTTTTTTGTTTCTAGAAAATTCATTATTCTTTAACATGAGAGAAAGCATGATTCAATATAAAGGATTATTAATAGGAAAACATATCTTTGATTTTTCCCCTCCCCCTCTCGGTGTGTTAGATCCTAAACATATCATGGGTTGTCCAGGGGGTTCGACGGGCTGTCTACGGGGGTGGGTGGGCTGGCCATGGGGGGGAGGACTATCCAGGGGGGTGGGCTGGCTACCCACGGGTGGAGGGGGTGTCCAGGGGGTGGGTTGGCTGTCCTCGGTGGTGGTCAAGCTTTCCAAGGGGTAGGGAGGTGTCCAGGGGGTGGCGGGCTATCCATAGGGGTGTGCAGGGCTGTCCAGGGGGTACGGGGTGTCCATGTGTGGGGGGATGTCGATAAGGGAATGGGTGTCTATAGGGGATGGTCGGCTATCCATGGGGGTGGCCGATCTATCCCGGGGAGAATGTGGTGTCAGTGGGCGGTGGGAGGGCTCCCCACATGGGTGGGCGGGGCTATCCAATGGGTATGAGGTGTCCAGGGTTGGGGGGATCTCCACATGGGGAGGGCTCTTCAGGGGGTGGGTAGGCTTCCCACAGGTGTGGAGGGGCTGTCCAGGGGGTACGAGGTGTCTAGGGTTGGGGGATATGTTGGGGAGGAGTGAATCAGTGACAAAAAATCATTAGGTCATGTTTTATTATTTATATATATAAAGATATTGTGACCTACCTAATCACACATATATTCAGGCACAAAAAATCAATAAACATCCAAGGACAGTAATATCAGTAAAAAAATGTAACAGATCAATATGTCCCTCATCACCACCATTAAATTCACCATCTTCCTCACCCTCACCCACATCCTCATCATCGTCCCAATCATCGTCCCGCCATCCTCATCGCCCTCATACTCTGCCTCGACCTCCTCATCGCCCTCTTCCTCCGGCTCATCCTCCTCCTCACCATCCTCCTCCACCTCAGCCTCCTCCACCATGGCCTCCTCCTCTCCATCATCTTCACCACCACTAGAACATCCAACTGGTGAACCATATATAAAACACATCGATGGCATATATTAATCACAAGAAGTTTTGGCATATGGTGGAAGTGTTGGACATAAAACTTCCATCAGTTCCATAAATGAACTCTTTTCCCAGGAAAGCAGTTCTACCATCTCTTTTCAGTATGTTATTCATGTGCCTTAACCTACTTTAACTCGGTGTCTTAATAACTCATACTTGAGGAGGGACAATACCTCCTTGGAATTATACTCTTCCATGGTCGGCAGCATATTCTACCAAGTTGCTCATCTCCCAACACTTTATGTAACTGATTTTTTGGCCCAAAATTGCTTTGTTCTTGGGAATCAAGGCCATCTGAAGCAGCCTATTACAAATATAAATTGATTATTAAGTTGCAAAATAGAGATTAAAATCTTAAATATACAATGTAAAACATACAATTTGCTGCTGAGTTTGTTCATTAACTGCACTTCCATATTTCTTTTTTCTACTCGAGCAAAACAGTTTTGCTCGAGGAACTCGTCCTTCTATATTCAATTTATGACTATAAAATGAAATTGAATATAAGAAAACATCATTAAAAATATTATACCAAAAAAATTAATTTCAATTCAAAAATTATATAACAACATTAGCAATCAATAAAATTATTGATGAAGCAACAAAAAGTGAAAGTCATAAAGAATGATTATAAATTTTCATACCTTTTATCTCTCATGATCTGGCATCATAGTACATCCCAATGTGTGGACATATTTTTTAGCATAAATGTTTTTTGATTTCTTTCAAAAAAATTCTAAATAAAATTTATTATTTCGTGTTAACGAAAAACATGAATATTTTCCTATAAATATCTATAATTTTATTAATACCATAAATTATCTAGTAGTCCAATAAGTAATCATATGTCGGTACTGTTCTAACAAACAATTATCCTGGACAGGGACCGCCTCTAACTCTATTCCTAATCTATCATTCTAGCTAATTTAGAACTCATGCTTATAAGCTCTCCAAATCTTTCTTAAAAACTTTAAACATGATGGCCATGCACCCTCACCGTTAGGGAAATTAAACAGCAACTGACACCAAAGTATTAATTCATATAAATAAAAAAATTAAAATATTTTATTAAATAAAACATATTTATTTACCATATATCTACCAAGGCTTTATCATTGACTTCATTTAGTAGCTGCCTCCATGAGAGGGAGATGACATGAATGACGCTGTATTATTTGGAATGCTTCCCCAAAAAACTCCAACATTGTTGCCCTGGTTTTTTAATCATCTAACTATCTTCATTATACAATACCTTCAACAGCGGGCTGCGGTTCCACACCTAAAATATGTATGTATGACCCCGCCCTTGCCTCAAATCAGTATATGTATTTGTTATGAAAAAACAAATATTTTATCAATAAATTTTATAATGAAAATAAATTATGGTGTAAAATATTTTTAGGTTGTACAAGTATACCGGTGGTAGTCTAATCAATGTGTGCTATTAGATCTGCTGCAACTGATGGAACACCCTATAAAGATAGAGTGGGTCACAATGTTTTCTATACAGGGACAAACACTGGTGCAGCAAGAGTTGAAGAAAATGGAATATAAAAGACCTGAAAGAAACAAGACGAAGAAAAATAATATTACAGGGATGGCTGGTTGAATGTTGTATGGGTAGTGGGAATCATCATTGGATATTGTACAGATGGGTGAGGAGGCTCAGATGTAAACGATGGTGAAACTATGGGAGGCTTAAATAACTCATGTGTCCCTAATGACATGCTGTGATCAATATATGGGATGGATGGTATGTTATTGGGAGGGGAACAATCTAATCATGAACGTCAACCAGATCATGTAGCTCTCATACCCCCCTGTACAAACACCCTATCTACTGGGAACACTACTTGGATACTAATCAAATAAATGTCTCTTAATAGATCGATCATGGAAAAATGATTTAAAAAATTTAATCACATGACATTATATATTATTTAAATAAATATATTTGAAATAAAATACTCACTGTAGGAACTAGTGGTGGAATTCCTAGCCCAGTCATGCGATGATTGTTGTCCATAATCTGTTATCGTCGGCTCTCTTCAATTGGCTTCATTTCCTAAATTTGAAAACAAATATGGAATTAAATATAAAAGGATATCTAATGTGTAACCAAAAAAACAAAATAAATGAGAGGGAATATAGGGATTCATGGATACTTTAACTATAAATTGTTTTATATGAACTTGAAAAAATATTAAATAATGTCAATAACTCGTATAAGATGTAATAAATAAAATTAATTTTCTAAAGAATGGTTATTTACTACGTGTCAGCAGTCTATTAAAATCATGGAACATTGATTCTACTAGATTCATAAGTGGTAAAACAGTAGTCAAAATTAAGGAAATATTTAATTTCCTTAGCTCAGGTAGATGATCCAGGTTTCAATAAATATTTTGCCATAGAATACACACCAATATGTTCTTTACCTGGTAAAATGGTAAAGGGAGGTTTTACAGTCATACAAATTTTTTAAATCATAGTTGAAACATTGAAATGTTCACCAACGTAGAATCAGTGGTTTCGTAGGTTTGAATACAGTTCAATTCAAAATTAGAAAATTCAATACAATTAAAATTGCAACCAATAAACCATGAAAATTCACATAACGGTCATGTAGGATACAACATACTTGTAATCAATAATAAATCATTTTGAATAATATCATCCTTAATAGCCCAAGTTGAGTTAATCGAAAAGAATTGAAAACATGAATGGATGATTTTATATATTTCCCACCACAACATCAGGTTCACAGTAAAATCTGTAAATTGATCTATTGGAGTCATCAAAAGTATTGGAAGGACCATTTCCAATGTACATAAGGATTGTGTCAATTCCACCATCACTATCATCAAAATTATATCTTAGAATTACTTCAATAATGACACCAAATTCAAGTCTAAGATTGGCTTTTTCATAAAATTTTTTTCTATTAAAGCTAATACATATGGTTCATCGGTATCAAGTGTGTGTGTCATAAAAATTACTCGAAATACACAACCATCAATAAATGTGAACATCATCATCATCAAATCAATCCATATACATTTCATCACCACGACTCGTCCATGAGAATAATAATGCAATATTATTATTTTTTCAAAAACATCTTAATAACCCACATTTTCAAATCGATTTCTATTATCTGATGCACTAGCATAACAGTCTATTTTGGTAGAAACCATAACACCATCATGTTGTGTTCCCATGTTCTATGCTTTTTCAGAGATAATTAATATGTACCCATGGATAAAAATTTATTTACATTCACTAAGCACTGTATTATAACCAAAAGCCAAATGTCTTATTTCCTCAGAGAATGACTCAGTATGAAAACTCAATACATAAAATATAAATAAATATTAGTCATATTTAATTATTGTCTTAATTATTTTAAACAGTAATATTATTACCTTCAATTTTAACCAAGAAGAAAAGACTTTGCAATGAAAAGTCTCTTTGTTTCTAAAAGGTAAAGAATAATGCTTTCTATTTTTCATCGCATTATGTTCCCAGTAGATACAAATATAAATATTTTAATATATATATATAAGATATAAATATACAATTTACTTACACGATGTAGTCATCAAACCAGTCACATTTTAACAAAACTGTGCGATTTTCCATCTCCCGTTTATCATGGCATAATGTTGTCTATGTATATGATCCAGGAATTAATATTCTTTGAGGAAGTGATGAAAAACTGGGTTCAATTTTCGCATACTGTTTTACATCATTTCTCAATTCTATGTTCTTTCTTGTAGTAAGATCATACAAATACATAGAGCATATATCCACACATTATTGAGCCAAGTAACTGTTCACAATAGAACCTTTGATATGATTATTATTACAGATATAAGATATTAATGTGTACATTTTCATCCCCGATGAATACATCTAAATAAACGAAACATGTCCTTCAGTAAGTATTTCAGTTGGAATTTGGATAGTCAGATGCTGGATGCATGTGAAAAATTATGGAGGAAATATTTTCTATAACTCACACAAAATTAATGGGGCATCTACCAACATTTTTTCTAATAATGACATGGACAATTTTTTTCACAAATATTCTAAACAAATGGCACAACTGAATAACATCCACCCTTACATTATTGGAAAAAAGATGACGAATTGCTATTAGAATCATCTCATATAGAAGGATGTGATAATCATGAGTCTTTAAAGATTTTATATTCAACTCACTTTTGTTTACCTGTAAAGATATGTATCTTGAATAGAAATTGGGTACATTAATATAATATAGTAATACCAAAAAATTCTTTTTTTTAGGTTTCGTCATATAAGAAGTACATAGTAGTTTCCATTTATTTTGACAGATACACACATGATGCAATTTTGATATGATAACCCAATCCACCAAGTCACGTCAAGACTGTAAATAATATTTTTTTTCATTCCCATAACATTTAGAAGAATTGAAATCATCATTTCACATATTTTTTTCAATGTCCATTAAATCTAATCAATGACGTTACAAATTGGTTGACCAATAAGGAAAATCAATGAAGTTCCGTCTCTTCATCGAATTGTATTAGGTTTCAGTGGAAACATTATTTCTCATTCCATATTTCATTTGACCCTTCCCTATTTGAAAACATAAGTCTTTCAATTCATTAATAAAATCAGTTCCAGACATATGCTGAGGTGGATCATCGGTCTCCATGGTATTATCAAATATTCGACGATTATTTTTATATGGATGGTTCATTGGAAAGAATCATCTATGTCCCATAAAAATGAAAATAAAATGACGTTTTAGTCTTATAGAATGTGTATTCTTTATACATACATGACATGATATTTTTCCATGTGTGCTCAATCAAAACATCATTTAATAAGCAAGAAAATCATTGTTTGTCCTCATAAGTGCAACACACATCTAAAATATGTCTTTCGAATATGAATCATATGTGTACACACCGACATAACAAAGAAGTATCACCTCTTATATTAATGATTTCATGTATACGTCTATATCATTGATGTGATCAGAATGTCCATATATGAGTAAACTCCTAATGGTGGGTTGTATTTTCATACACAAATATGGGGGAAGATTATTAATGTGTATAAAAATCGTCCATGTTTTTTTCGACGTAAAAATCATCCCAAATGTATTAAAACTGTCACATGAATGAACCGACCACACTTTACACATGTCAGATACAAAATCAGGATATTGAGCATCTAATCTACGCCATGAAAATATATTTATAGGATGAACCAACCCATAATTAGTTTTCTTTATCTCAATATCATGACATCACATTTTTATTGATATTTCAATAGAAATAAAAATATTAAGCAGTTTCGTGATCAATTGAAATTGAAACAATACTTTCTGTGGTACACGAGATGGTGTTTCTTCAACTTTTGTCTTCCAGTGGGATGTGCCACATTTTATACAATCATTTCGTTCATCATTTTCCTCCTAGAATAAACTGCAATATTTCCGGTAACCATGTATTTTGTTTCTTGAAAATTCAAGTTCCTCAACTAACATCCATTCCATATAGTGGTTTGAGTGAATATCTGTGTCATCTGGAAGTATGTCCTTAAAGAATGTAATATTAAAATTGACGGTTATATTAGTAATATCATACATAGTTTTCCCATGAAAAAAATCATATTAAAAATTCAAGTTTTTTAATTTTTACACATTGTCAATATACTAGAGTTGTGACAACATCATTAAAAAATTTCACCCTAACAACATCATCGATTTCATTAGATGCATCATGTGTTCTCATATCTAAATCTCCATAGGTTAGAATACTTTCTTTTTCATGATGTTGAATAAACAGAAACCTGTCATACAGTAAATTCTCTACCCATTCCTCTCATTTGGATCATCATCAATTTGAGATATCATTTCATCCCCATTGTGATACCACAGAGTACTTTTCCTAAAAACCATATTAGGTTATGTGGTATATGACTTCTTCAATACTAAATCCATGGTATTCTAACACACTTGTAAAAGGGGTAGTGTAATTGACCACTATCTAAGGAATTGTGAAATGAAAAATCAAAAAAACACCCCAATGTTTTTTGGAAATCTCTTAAGATCTGATTGGTTTCATACATCTATATTTTATCCATTCTAAAAAAAATTATAACTTATTTCGTGAAAATAAATTCAATAATATTTCAGTTTCACCAAAACAGTATTTAAGTAAACGAGAATTGTTCACTTTATATGAAACCATAATTGACACAAAACTCTATATCAGAATCATAATATAAAAGACAACAAAATACTATATTTATTACTAAATATCATTGAATATTTATATATGAGTGTACAATATCTTGTACAGTTGAGGGGGGAAATTATTCTAGAGTTCAATAAATTTTAAATCGAAGAAATTTTATGTTTTAATAGATAATTTGAGTGATCACATACATTGCCCAAGGGGTGGGGGTGTCCAGGGGTGTGGGGGTCGAGGGGTGATGGGGCTCTCCAGGGCCCATAGGTGTCCAAGGGGTGGGGGCTGTCTAGGGGGTCAGGGTGTCAAGTTGGGTGGGATGTCCATGGTGGTGGGGGGATATCCAGGGGGTACATGGTGTTCATGGGGGTGGGTGCACTATCAACAGGGGTGGAGAGGCTATCTAGGGGGTTGGCTGTGTCCAGGGGATGGGGAATTTCCAAGGTTTGGGGGGTTGTCCAGGGGGTATGGGGTGTCCCGTGGGGGCGGGTTGTTCAGGGGTGGGTGGGGTTGTCCAGGGGTTACAGAGTGTCCAAGGGGGTGGGCAGACTGTCCTTGGGGGTGGCAGGGCTGTCCATGGGGGTACGGGGTGTCCAGGGGTGGGATGGCGGTAAGGGGTGGTGGGCGGGCTATCCATGGGGAGTGGGCGGGTTGTCCACAGGGGTGTCGGGGCTATCCAATAGGGTCAGGGTGGGGGTGGGGGGATTTCTAGTGGGGTGGGGGAGTACGGTGGGATATGGTGTCTGGGTGGTAGTTGGTGAGTTTCTAGGGGGTGGGAAGGTTGTCCACATGGGTGGGGTTGGGGGGGTTGTCCATGAGGGTACGGGTTGTCCAGGGGGTGGTTGGGCTATCCAGGGGGTGATTCGGCTATCTAGGGGGTTGTGGGTGTCCAGGGGGTGGGGTAGTCTAGGGGGTATGGGGGTTTTAGGTGAGCTGGCTATCCAGGTGGTGTTGGGGGTGGCAAGGCTATCCAGGGGAGTACGAGGTGTCCAGGGTGTGCGTGGGCTATCAAAGGGGGTGGTTGGGTGGTCCACTGGGAGAGGGGGTCTCTAGGGGGTGGGTAGTTTGTCCACGGGGGTGGCAGGGCTATCTAGGTAGATCTGGGGTGTCCAGGGGTGGGGATGGGGCTTTCCTAGGGGTGGGGGCTGTCTAGGGGGTACAAGGTGTCATTGGGGTGGTTGGGCTGTCCAGGGGTTGGCGGGGCTGTCCAGGGGGTATGGGGTGGGTGGACGGGTTTTCTACGGGGGTGGTGGGGCAACCATGGGGTACGGGGTGTCCAGTGGGGGCGGGAAGGAATTCAACAAGGTTGGGGGATGGGTGGTTGTCTAGGGTGTACAGGGTGTCAAAGGGGGTGGGCCGTTTGTCCATGGTGGTGGCAGGGCTGTCCAGGGGGGTCAGGGGGTTCCAGGGGTGTGTGTGTGTGGGGGGTGCTTTTTAGGGTGGTGGGATGTCCACAGGTAAAAGGTGTCTATGGTGTGGTCGGTTTTTCTAATGGGGGTGGCGGGGCTATCCAGGGGGAATAGGGTGGGTGGGTGGACTATCCACGGGGGTGGTGGGGCTGTCCAGGGGGTGCAGGGTGTCCTGGGGGTTGTATTAATGTTAAATTTATACAAGATCAATATGTATTGTTGATAAGAACCTTAGTAAGATTTATTTGTAGTGATCACTTATTCATGGAAAGGTAAGAGTGAGTGATGGTATGGAACTTCAATAAAATTCATAATGTGTGAAAGCAACTATACATTGGTTATATTTGATTCTTATTTCATCTGAAGAGTATCAAAGTAAAAAAACCACCATCCTTCCTAGAAAGGACACCCCCACACACTCCTGAATCCCCCTACCCCCTACACCCCCAAACTGGACAGCCCCAACCCCACCTGAACCCTCCCCCACCACACCTGGATAGCCCTCCCCTCATCCCTAGAAAACCAAAACCCTCTCCCCCACCTAGACATCCCACCTCCTACCCCCTTGTACAGCCCAACCCCTTAACATCCCACACCCCTTCCCCACCTGTATACCCCTTCCCCACCTGTATACCCCTCCCCCACCACCACCCCTGGACAACCCACCCCCTCCCTAGAAAACCCACATCCCCTCCACTACACCCCCACCCCCCTGAATGCCCCCCACCCAACTACACAGCCCCCCCCCCCCTAATTGGATAGCCCAGACCCCTCCCCCACCTTGATATCCCCTCCAGGACAGCCCACACCCTTTCTGAACAGTCCACACCCCCTCCCCTGTAGCCCCCCCCCCCACCTAGGCACCCCCCACCTGGACAACCCACCCCGTCCATGAACACCCCACACACCTCCACCAACTAAACACCCCACCCTGACCCCCTAGACAGACCACACCCCTACTTGGGGCATCCCATACTCCACTACAACACACCCCTATAGCCCCCCTACCCCGTGCATCCCCTACCCCCTGGACAACCCACCCCTAACCTGGACAAACCCCCACACCTGGACAAAATGCTAACTCTCATGCAACCCCCTTAAAGTATTATTATTTAAAACTATTTTATTCACTATGAAATCCAATCTATAATGAATAATCCCTTTCATTCCAAAAATCAATTCAATTTATCAAAACTAGACAAATTAAATTTAACAAAAAATGACAAAATAAATTTATCAAAACATGAAAAATTCAATTTATAAGGCTCTATGGATCTGTTAGAAATTGTCATTTGGGAATGTTGGAAAACTACATAGTTAATTCCAATATAAAAATTCTGTCAGCTACATAGGAGGTCCGGTGGAGTCAAAGATGTGTGTTGGTGTTCGGGTGGTGTCTTAGGAGGTGGGGTGGGGGTGTCCAAGGTGGTGGGGGTTTTCCATGGGGTGGGGTGTCTATGGCTGGTGGAAGAGTTGGTGGGGGGGGATGTCCATGGGCGGAGAGGGGTTTTCAGGGAGGGTGGGGGGTTGGGGTGTCCATGGGGGTGGGGTGTCCAGGGGGATTGGGGGAGGGGGTTTTCAAATGTGTGGGGATGTCCAGGTGGTGGGGGAGGGGGATATCTAATGTGTTGGGGTGTCCAAGGGGGTGGGGTGTCCATGGGGTGGGTTTTCCATGGGAGGTGAGGGGTTTCCATGAAGGGTATGGGTGGGGGTGTCTAGGGTGAGGGGGAGGGAGCTGTCCAATTGGGGGAGGTGTCCAAGGTACTAGGGTGTAGGGGGTGGGGGTTGTCTATGGGGTTGGAGGCGTCTAGGGGGTGGGGTTGGTGGTGTACACAATTCCAATCCATCATCCCACCAACGCCAAAATCCTATTCAAATTTCAACAAATTTAAATATCAAAAAACATAAAAAAGCCATTTACCCCCTATAGTAAACAAACCCCACTAAACAAACCCTTTACCATGTATGAAGTGTAGAACAAAAAAACATAAAATAAACCAAAGGTTTCAGTACTAAAAATATATCATGAACTCTTATTTAGATGAAATCTAAATAGATAATTAAAAAAAAGAGGATGAACACTAACTAACACTTACTAATTTTAAGTGTATAAATACAAATTTGTTTAATTGAAGAATGTTCTATGGATGGAAGGAGTTTCAATATCGATAAGACTTCAGGATGAGATCTGGACCTAGACTTCAATAGGGCCTTGTGGGAGTTGGGGTGGTGGGTAATTTGGGGGAAAACATTCCCAACATTTTTTAAAAACTGTTGACAAAGCCTCTTTTTACCAATAGTTTTGATAAACCGTCAGTATATCTTGGAGAAAATATTTATTTCCCAAAGGTTTTGGAAATAATTTGGGAATTCATACGAATTTCCAATGGTTTGTTCAAACATTTTGCAAATGTTTGCTTCTTTTACACTATATTAATGGTTTGAACAAACCGTTGGTATATTACTATTGTGAAAAAACCATAATTTTGAAACTATTCCTCTTATTGATATATTATTATTAATATAAATGATCCAAAAAAAGTTTTTTGTGCTTATATTAATTATATTCATATTAATATAACAACATATGATTTTTTATTTTATTTTTACATGATAATAAATAACTTATTCATTCTTTAAGGCCATATAAGAATTTCCTAAAATTTCTATTTTAGAAAATATATAAAATTATGGAAAAAAATTGAAATATGTGGAACAAATTATTGATATGTTTACCATACAATATAATTCTATTAAAAGAATTGAAGCATGTGGAACATATACCTTCACTCAAGAAGGAATAACTAATTATTCAGTCCTTTATGTGCAATGACCACTATCATTTAGTCAATGTTATAATAAAAAAGATATCAATTACTGGGATATCCGAATAGAGGACTTCCATTATATATGGATCTATTTTCATAAGGATAATTATTACCTGGTTTCCTATTGCTTATTTGGATATGCTGGTCAATTGGGGATATTGAGAATGGATATGAAGTTAAAAAATGACATGGAATAAATACAGTGTGGGGAATTTGAGAGGATATTTCTTAAAAATTATTCAAATAAAATCTTATATCATAGATATATATTTTTTCTCATGAATAATCAATATTATAGTTAATGTGTCAATTATTATGAGGATAATTTCAAAATTAATGAATGATTTTCCCCGAGTTTTGTTTTCAATAATTATTGATAAATATGATAGATTAAATAGTTGTTTAAACCCAAATATTTGAAATGATTATAGTTTATGAGACTATGAGATTAATTAATATATATTTCAATGTGATCACAATGCATATATCGAGTTTGGACTATGGTCTTGTGGATATAAATAAGAAGAGAAAAATAATTTCTGAGAATGGGGTCAAAAGAACAATTGAAGAAGATCCAACCACACACATGTAAATTATTTATAAGGAAGAATCATGGAATTTCTATAAAAGGAACGAGAAATTTATTTTAAGAATGGGTGTGAAGGACACCAAACCTATAAATTTCAATGAGACATTAAAAATATTTCAATATAATGGAATGTAAGTAACCTCCCAATGCATTACATGTGGTTTAATGAATCGATTGTAAGGATAATTATAATAATTAATTAAGGAACACTAAACCATGAATCATTGATTGTAATAAATATCAGTATCCACCAAAATTGAAGGAGAATGATAATGATTCTAAAATCTTCATTGTTTTTGTACACCATGAATGTGAATGTTTACAAGGTAAACATCTTATTGAATTAGGAGTGATGAAGTTTTATTTGATCTTTTCTTTCTAAAAATTAATTTCTATTAGGTTTATTTTCTTGTAATACTTAATTATATCCTAAATATATTTTATTATATAAAAAAATTAAGCACCTAGTTTTGTGATCATTTAATCTGAAATATTATAATTAACTCTTATAAGCTTCTATTGGATGATTATTTTGGAAAATATTTTAATTCTTTTTATAGTACAATTTTAAACAATATTTATAATATATTATTTCTCATCATATATATCTCACAAAAATAATCAAGAGAAGTAAATATCCATCAATATTTTAAACCATCCCATAATCTGGTATAATTGAATATAAATAATGAATTTCTTTAATAGAATCTTTGAATGGTTTGTGTTTTTATACCCATTATATAAGAATATCATTCATAAATAGATTATTCAATTTAAATTATTATCCATGATGATATACTAATTGCATGGGAACATAATTAATTATATACTGAAGTGTTCCCCACCCTACAACTAGATAATTAGAAAATGTTCTTAATATAGATTATTACTATAGAAACACTGATCAAATAATTACTATATAGAATGAACCCAATTGAACATGAGTAATTAAATAATAATATGTATCATAATATTAAAAATGGATTTATACACCATAGTTCATCATCTTATAGTGAAATTTTGTTAATTTTCATGATGAATTATATATTAATAATTACATACATTAACTATTTTGTGCTCAATATGTTCACCATAATTAATATGTGTCATGTGTCAAGGAATGATGACTTCTTAATTAAAATGAATGTGGTGAATTAATTTTATAGTATTATCATTATTCATGATATCTTAAACTAATGGTTACTAAATAACTAAATTTTAGTACATCATTATGTAATATATATGGATACTATTATTTCACTTTTATGCCCATTAGATTTACTCATGCCGCTAAAATCATTATGGATATCAATATTAATGTTTTTTCATAAATTACTAAGAATATATTGTAGTAGTATTTTTTAATGAATTTATAATCCAATTCAATATCATGGTGGATTATTTTTAGAATCCATTTATTATTGTAGAGAAAATATGAAATGAGAAAATGAAAATTATGTATAGTAAGTGTGACTTTTGGATGAGAAAGTTATATACTTATGGAATGTTATCATAGGTGATATAATTTTAATGGACCCTTAAAAGGAAATGAAAATTAATAAATATAAAAACATCATGTGTCAAAAAAATTCATATTTTTATTTTATTAGCAGGGAACCACAAAAAAATTAAGAATTTTATCATCATTTTAGAGGAACCTTCCAAGGATAACCTTATAATGTATAATGGCAGTCTACAATGACAATTTTATTAAATAATTGATGGAGATAATGAAGTGTCTAATCAAAATTATTGTATTAAAAAACTTCATGTGTATAAGGATTTTTGATATATAGAGATTCATCAATGAATCTGATGGGTTTTGCGACCATACTAAATTATTAATTGATGTCATATTCTTCACAATATTTTTATAAAATATAGAAAAACTACATGATGGATGATAAATAGTTAGCCTATATTATAGTGGATTTGGATATTTTTTGAAACTTCCTATATGGTTAGAGGTTATATTTATATACAAATAAATAATTTCTAATGTATATATTCACATATAGAGTGATCATAAAGATTTAATAAATGTTTGTTTATTTAATCAATGTCTATGATAACTCTATTCACCACTATCCTAGAATATTTAACAATGTAATAAATACTAATATAATAATAGAATCAGATTCACTAACCCTAATGTGGATTGAGATGAACTATATATTCAATGATATGTAATATATCGATATAGAAATCATAACCATATAGATGACTTCCTTGCATCCATAAAACATATTATATAGAAGACTATGGATGATCAAGGTGATGATTTATCGCTTCAAAAGAAGGAAAAGGAACTACAGGGGGGAGAATTCTGAATCATATATCATGGAAGATTTTTTAATTTGATTTTTAAATAGATATCATGTTCTTTAACTAGTTATGATAGAAAATGATCTCTTTAATAATGAAATGTACACATCTTTCAGCATCGAATGTTTAATTTCCACTATTTTTTTGGACTTTCGAGAGAACTTCTGTTGAGACAACATGACAAATTATATTTTTTACTACATATAAATTTTCATGGTATGTATATTAGATAAATTATAATAACCCATACTTTACATAAATTGTTTTTACATCAGAATTAAAGCACACTTATTACAACATATAACAAACCCATTATAGGACCGTATAGGTATAGTGTATTTAGAAACTATGAATCATAAAAAACTGGTTCATAAAGCATCTACATTGTCTCCCATTTATTTCCTCATATCTGGAGTCCCTTTTTACAATATCCTACTTAATACCCTTCTTCCTGACCTGGGGAAAAGAAAACCAACATAAGGGTGAGCTTAAATGCTCAGTAAGTGTAAACAGAGGAAATATCAATCATATCATATTTATAAGAACATAGCATTATGAGAATCATAATATCATAACTTGGGGTAAATCATAGTGTTGAAATGTAATCCCAATAATCATATCATAAAACATGAAACTTTGTGTCATACACACATAATCCTAGAAAATATTTTTTATATTAGTCAAAACTCATTGCCAAGACTATCTTTGCGGACAACGTCCATTTCTGAACCGAGTTTACTTCTCATTCTAGTCCTATATCAGTAAACTTGATTAACATGTCGTTCCAGCCATGTTTATATAATGAGATATACATATGTACCCAATACATTGGATGGAGATATAGATACCACCCATCTCATAATGATACCATTATTATTTGTGACACAAAATCATAAATCACACTTCATAGCATAACCCATGTAATAAAAATGGGATTCTTAAATATCATGCCATCATAACATAATCCATATATGATAAAGGACTTCATAAAAATAATTCCATTAGTTATACTGATTTTAATTTTATTTTTGTTAATTAGAATCTACATTTTAAATTGTTATAAATAATTACTTATGTGTTGTGAAATGTACATAATTGGAAATTTATGATATTTTGGACCATATAAATTTTAATTTTTAATTTTTAAATATTTTTGTGATTTTTAAGCAATTTTATATTATGTTATTTTTATAAAATAACAATAGTGTCAATTTTGACACTATTCATTTATTAGAATTTAAATAAAATCCACTCAGAAGATATGTTCTAAATAAAAGATTAAATAGATTAATAACATGTCATATTTATCTAGAAAATTGATGGATCACATTAAATAGTTCATATAATATTTATTTTAATATTTTTAAAACCATTTATTTGATATTTCAATAAATAAAATAATTTCAACATCACTATTGTGTCATCTTTAATGTAAATTTTTTAATTCTTAAAAATTCTAAATAAATTCCAATGATGTATATAATTGTATTAGCTTTATAAATACTATTCATATTCTAAGTTTAATTAAGGTTATCATTAAATTAAAATTAATATACTTACAAGATTTAAGATAGTGACATGTTGTCACTTTTTTTGGTATTAATAATAATTAAATTATATTTATGGTCAAAAGTCAATAACATGAATCTATTCCGACCCTTAGGTGATATGGATCTACTTTTAGTCATCCTATACAATGGTTCCAGGTGTTAGGGTAATTTAATAATATTATTTTTACACATATTTACCCGATTTACTTATAACGCTAGTAAATAAAAGATACCATAGTTACTATTCATAATATCAAAAAAATAAAAGTAACCTTTTAACATAATTTAGACCCACTTAATTCAAATATGGAATTCATTTTTCAAAATACAGAAAACAAAATTTATAGTAAATTATTTAAAATTAATCCCCTTTTTAAGAAAAAGTGTTTTAAAAGTTAAAACCTTACAAAAGATTGAAATGATTTTACCAATTAATTCAATGTAAAATAAATGAATATTACATATATTATATGAAATAGTAAAAAAATTTATATTTATACTTGAAAACCGTTCAATATTATAATTTAACCATGTAAATTATTATGATGAAAAAAGTTGTTTTAAATTAAAATATAGTGTTCTTTTACTATTTATTAAAATATGAAAGTTATCAGAATAATATGAAAAATTTATCTAGAGTAAATTTTTATATCCTGATTCCAAATAAGTGATTTTATTTTTCATATTTAGCTTATAAACATGACAAAAACTAGATTTAATGTGTCTGGACCATCAAAAGGTGGCAAAACTGAATTTTTTGAATAATACTTATTTTACCTGAAACATTTATTTTCTTCTAATACAATGTTCTAGAAAATGTGTAAGATATTGTTATAAAATTAAAAATGTAGTTAATACTATTCATAACATCTAGTCCATAATAATATATCATTGTTTAGTGAAATTCGGTATTGCGTACTTCACACGCTATCGAGGAAGGTATCGATTTCGTGTAACACAAGCCATGCTAGTGTTGTGTGTAGTGAAGGATTACATTGCTGTTGTGTAGAACAGAATACATAATAAAAATTCTCATTAAATCTCAGTTTGTTACATTCTACCCCCCTTAAAACCAATTTCCCTCTCAAAATTCGTCACTTCCTAACAAACAGATGCAGATACCACTCCCTGATCATATCCCCAAGTTCCCATGTAACTTCTTCTAATTGGTGGTTCCCCCATAAATCATTAAACAAGTTAGTGGTCTCGTTTTATAGGAAACTTTTCTCTATGTTCCAGAATCTCTATCAGCTGTTCTTCATAAGAAATCTCTTTCCCTAATGGTAAAACATCTGATCGTAGTAAATGCGAAGGATGAGGTATGTACTTTCTCAGAAGAGATACATGGAACACATCATGAACTTGAGAGAGATTTGGTCGAAGCCCCAATCGGTATGCTACCTTCCCAACATGATCCAGTATTTCAAAAAGACCAATATACCTAGGGCTCAACATTCCATTATTTCCAAATCTCAATACTCTCATCCATGTAGATATTTGTAAGAACACATTATCACAAACATCAAACTCTAAGTTGTATCTTCAGTTATCAGCATAACGTTTTTTTCAACTCTGAGTTGTTCTTATGTGTTGTTGAATAGATCTGAACTTTTCTACCATCTCATCAACAAGATCAGGTCCTAATAGCTTTCTTTCCCCAACTTCATCCCAGTAAGTTGTAGTTCTACATTTCTTCCCATAGAGAGCATCATAATGAGCCATCTGAATGATGGAGTGAAAGCTATTATTATAAGAAAATTAAACCAATGGTAGGTGTTGATACCAACCACCATTGAAAACCATAGAGAAATCTATAAATATGTCTTCTAGAGTTTGAATTATCCTCTCAGACTGGCTGTCTGTATGAGGATGATAAGCAGTGCTGAAACTCAACTTTGTATCAAGAGCATGCTGAAGACTTCACCAAAACGTTGAGGTAAACCTCGGATCCTGATCAGATATAATGGAAAGTGATAATCCATGAAATCTTACCACTTCCTTTACAAATTTACTGGAAATCTGATCAAGAAAATATTCATATCTAATAGAAATAAAGTATGCCAACTTTATAACTTAATCAAATATAACCAAGATAGCATTATAGCCTTTGGATGTTTTGGGAAGTCCAGTGACAATGTTTATAGTGATGTTTTTCCCATTTCCATTCTAGTATGGGTAATTATTGTAACATCCCCTTAGAATTCTGTATCTCAGCTTTAAATTGTTGAAAAACCATGCTTTGAGAGACATATTTAGAAATGTCTCTTTTCATGCCATCCCACCAGAAGTACTCCTTCAGGTCCCTATACATTTTCATGCTTCCAGGGTGAATAGAGAATGAAGAACAATGAGCTTCATCCAATATTACCTTCTTTAATTCTAGGATGGGAGGAATAAAAAACCTGATTCCTGAACCTTATTATTTCATCATAATCAATGTGGAATTCAGGAACATTTCTCACCTTCTTTTTTAACTCTAAATCTTATTCATGTGCCTCTTTAATCATCACATGTATAGATGGTTGAAAATTCCTTTGAGAAATAAAAAATGTCCCCCTTCCATTATAATTCAAGTATTCCTTCTTTTTTAAATCCATAAATATTGGATATTTTTTTATCCTCATCTTGGATAAAATAGCATGGTCTTATCATCTTAATGTGTCCACCACCTTGTTTGCATTACGAGGGTGGTATTGAATTGAGCAGTCAGAATCCTTAATCATTTCCAACCATCTTCTTTGGTGCATATTCATCTCCTTTTGTGTGAAAAATATACAATAAAATTTTATTATCATTATAAATATCAAACCATTAACCATAACGTTAATTCCTCCAAATAATTACTGCAATGATTACCGCAGCTAACTCCAAATCTTGAGTTTGGTAATTTTTCACACGGATTTTCAACAGTCGTGAGGCATACAATATAAACTTATTGTTTTGCATGAGAACACACCCCAAACCCTTCTTGGATGCATCACTATAGATCACAAACCTTTCTCCACTACAATGCAGTGTGAGTAGAGGTACACTAGCTAACCTTCTTTTTAGCTCTTCGAAATTATCTTCACATTCCTCCGTCCAATCAAACATAACTCCTTTCTGGGTCAATTTGGTGAGTGGGATAGATAATCATGAAAAAACATTCACAAAACGTCGATATTATCTAGTCATACTAAGAAAACATCAGATCTTAGTTATTTTTGTTGGTTGTGACCATCTTTTGATAACCTTTGTTTTTGCTGGATCCATATATATCACCTCCTTTCAGATTATGTGACCCAAAAATGGCACATTTTTAATGAAAAATCCACACTTGGTAAAATTGGCATGAAGCTTCTCCTTTCTCAGGGTCTTCAATACAATTATCAAGTGATCTTCAGATTCATCCTTGCCCATTGAATAGACAGGAATATCATCTATAATGACTACCAAAAACTGATCAAGATATTCCTTAAAGGCTCTATTCATTAGATACATGAAGATAGCATGGGCATTAGTAAGACCAAATGCCATCACTATAAATTCATAGTGTCCATACCTTTTACGATAATTTATCTTCAGTATATCCCCTTTTTAACCCTTAATTAATGATACCCCAAATTAAGATCAATCTTGCAAATGTATTGAGCTCCATTTAGTTGGTCAAATAAGTCATCAGTATGTGGGAGAGGATATTTGTTCTTGATAGTGATCTTGTTATGTTCTTGATAATCAATGCAGAGTCTCATTGATACATCTTTCTTCCTAACAAGCAGAACAAGTTCTCCCCACTCTGACCCACTAGCGAGTATGAATACATTATCAAGATTCTCTTGGAGTTGCTTCATCAATTCCTGCCACTCAATTGGGGCTATTCAATAAGGTGTCTTCGAAATGGGAAAATGACACGGTATGAGTTCTATTAAAAAATAAACTTCTTGATTTTGTGGAATACCTAAAAATTCCTCTATAAAGAAATCATCAAACTCCCATAAAATGGGTGTATTCATAATTGTGAGTTTCCCTCCAACCATTTGAGATAAATAACATTCATTTATTGTAATCAATACCAATAAGATGGATGAAATTTACACTAGAAGGTTGTATTCATCCTTTCATCGATATATGATCATTGATTGTTCTAGAATATGAAATGTGACCTCCCTTCTTTGGAAATCTATATGAGCTCAATATATGGAAAGCCAATCCATGGCAAGAATCACATCAAATTCCACTATTGGAAGGATCACATGATTTATAGGAAGTGAATTCCCATAAACATTAATCTGAGAGGAATTATAAACTTTTGATGAAAACATTGTGCCATTAAGAGTTGTCATAGCTAACTCAACAACTAATTGTTGGTGTAGTACAATGATACACTTATAAAATTCCCCAAAAATAAAAGATTGGGTGGATCCAAAATCAAATAAAACATTTTCTACTTTAGAGTGGGTGGTAAGTGTTCCTTTCACCACTTCGTTATCGTACTCCACATCACAGATACAAAATTGCATGTGTCATTCATTTGCCTTTGGCCTTAAGTTTTTTTTGACGTCTATCATCATCAACTACCATTGTATTAGGTCATTTATTATAATAACGAACCATTTCATTGCACTTTTAACATTGAATCCTAGGAGGTGCATTCTGTGTCGCCTTTTCATTGTTCGGATCACTAGACTTCTTTTTCGCATCATTACAGCATTTAAATGCCCAACAACCATCTTTCCCAAATTTGAAACATTTACTTGTCCCTTTAAGAAAATTCCCTCCGTGTTTCATTCAACACATTGAGAATAAGGGAAAAACTCATCTTCTTTTCAATGTGGTCTTTAGATTTCTATTTCAATTCCATTTTCCTCTTCTTATCAAACCCATATGACTGATGTGTTACTCCATTCTCCATCTCAACCTTGAGAGCACATCGAACAATTTCTTAGTATCTATTGAAGTCCATTATGGATAACACCCTTCAAAGACATGGTTTTAAGACACTAACGAATCGATCGATTTTACTCTCAGGTTGTATAATGATCCCAAAAGTGTACCTTGCAAGCATTGTAAAATTTTCTTCGTCGGTACCAACTGATTCATCATCCTTTTGCTTTAGTTCATGAAACTCCTTCTCCATCTTTGTTCGAAGAATATGACGGAAGTACATATAGAAAAATATGTTCTTGAACTCCTCCCATTCCATGTACTCAATTTCATATTTTTTCCTCATATTCTTGATAACATTCCATAATTGATCAGGTTAACCTTCCAAATGATATACTGTTAAGATGAATTTATCATGTTCAGACCATTAAAAAACTAAAAATATATTTTCAGTGGTACTGATCCATTGTTCATCCACTAATGGATCAGTAGTCCCAGTGAATGTGGGTGGATTCTGCCTCATGAAGGATTCAACAGAATGTTGCTCCTTCATTTGCTCATTGGGAAGTCCTGCATGATTCGTAGCTTGAGAATGTTGTGTTAGAATGGCTAAAATATTTTTCATTACACCTCCCATAACATTTGGTTTCTCATGGAGACAATCATTTCATTGCCTGTTGCATTCAGCATTAACACGGTTCCTTCGAGTTCCAACCATTGACTAAAAACAAGAAGAATAGTGGGAGAAACACTAATTTCAATAGGAAAACAACATAATCAGTAATAAAATTTCACACTTTAGGGTTTATCATTGGTACTCGTCGATATTTCTAAAACACAAATTTTGTGTTTAATGTTTAGACATATCCCTAGGGTTCTTAATAAGGATTTCATATTCTAGTTTCTAAAGGATGACTATAACCTCACTTTGATACCAACTATAACGACCCATACTTTACATACATTGTGGTTACATTGGAATTGAAGCATAATTATTACAAAATATAAAAAAACCATGGTAGGACCGTACATGTATAGTGTCTTTATAAACTAGGAAACAAAAAAACTGGTTCATAAAGCATCTACATTGTCTCCCATTTGTTTCATCATATCTAGAGTCCCTTTTTCCATATCCTTCTTAATACCCTTCTTCCTGACCTGGGGAAAAGAAAACATACAAAAGGGTGAGCTCAAATGCTCAGTAGGGGTAAACAAATGAAATATCAATCAAATCATATTCATATTAACGTAGCATTTTGAGAATCTTAACCTGCAAAAAAAGATCATAATATCATAACATATGATAAATCATAGTATTGAAATGTACTGCCAATAATCATAACATAAAACACGAAAATTTGTGGCATACACAAATAATCATAGAAAATCATTTTACTTTAGTCAAGACTCATATCCATGACTATCATAGCAGACAAATCCCATTTCTGAACCAAGTTCACTCATCCTTCCAGTGCAGTATCACTGAACCAGATTTAATTTCCATTCCAGACATGTCTGTATCATGAGATATAAATATTTTCCCAATGTATTTGATGGAGATAAAGGTCCCACACATCTCATAATGATACCATTCTTTTTTTCTTCCACAAAATCATAAATCATACATCATAGCAAAACCCATGTAATAAAAATGGGATTCTAAAACATCATGCCATCATAGCATAATCCATATATGATAAAGGACTTCATAAAAATAATTCCATCACAACATAATCAAATCAATGTAACAATAGGGATAGAAAAATATCCTTATATAATATTATATGGAAAATAAATTTGATAAAACACTTGAACTCCATTCTTGAGGAAAATATCATTTCTAATTCAAATACATTTTTCCTTTCTTAACATGTCATACAATTTTAAACTAAAAGTTGTTAATTAAAAATAAACTTGGGATATATAAATGTAAGATTCATTGAAATAATGTTTTATGAAATCAAAAAATTTATTCATTCAGTATAAGTTAAAAAATCATTTTACTCGTACTTTGGCAGGAAAAAACAAAAACTGTCTCGTACTGAAAACCACGAAAGATTCATTTCATATCCTTTAATAAAATTCACCAATAGTTAAAATTGGATTTAAAAAATTGTAGAAGTATAGAAATAATATCACATATTGAGGAATCATGAAAGTGTATGATAAATATTCCCCAGTAAAGTCTGATGTATAAACAATCTCGAATAAAAATGAGATTGCGTGATTTTCCCTTTCCTTAGGTCTGATATGCTTTGTACGTATCTAAACCTCCTATATAGTGATTTAAATAATGATATTTACGTATTATATAATCATATTCTTTATTATGATATCATATATGGTCATATTCTTGTCTTCTTATTAGTAATATTTCATTACTACTTTTTATTTGGGTGTTTATTGCTTTATGTTCTTATGCGTGTTTTGTCGAATAAATTATTATTCCTTTTTTAAGGTTTTTATAAGGCCCCATCCTTAAACCTTACATAATCATGAGTTATTACAAGATTACACATTGAGGATCTTTTCATTTTTAGAGTTTTAGAGAATTATATCATAGAACTTGCATTACATTCCACATTTAAACAAAGTGGTTACATAAAAGATAGTATTCATTTTTCCCATCAACAGAAACATATTTAAAATAAAACATGGATTCTTTCTTGAAACTTCCTTGATAGTATCATCATATCATGTACCATTCCCTTGACCTGTGAAAAACATTTCAAAAACATGGGATGAGCATAAAAATCTCAGTAAGGGTTATAAAAAGTATAGAAAGGAAACATGAGTACATATATACAAAAAATGAAATCATACTTTACCCATAAAACATAAGCACTTTAACCTACCTCATTAAAATCATGAATAAATCCTTGAAATCATAAGAAATAAAGGTAACTTGAGGCATTCATAAAATTCTTACATTGGAAGTAACCCTCTTGGTTACGTTTGGAATACCCATCATAGTATATTTCCTAAATCTCTTTGGTGAAACCTTAACGTTTAACTCCTTCGCGTTACCCAATGCATTGGAGAGCTATATCGGGCTCACCCGCCTTTAGTTTATCACGGAACCACCCGTCTTCATAAAAATGCCCAAAACCCTAACATAATCATAGCATATAACTTAATCATATAGGAAAGATAACATTCCCACATTGCAATAACAATATAACATTTTAAGATATTGAAATAACGAATCCATTCTAAAAACCAATTTCAAAACCATTTAAAACATTTAATAAAGAGATTTTTAAATCAAAGTGTCCCATACCAAATTGAAGCTTTTAACATTTTAAACCATTAATATCCGTATAAATAAATCCATAAAACCATTTTGAAAACATGGATATTAATGAGAAATATTTATAATATTAAATCATTAAAACATTTAAAACGATATTTTAGTTAAAGGGTTTTTAAAAAAATGAGAGACACATGAATACAATAATTAAGGAATGAAATTTAATCAAAACTTTATAATATAATGATAATAAATTGATTCATGATATATTATTCCATGGGACAGTATATAAACCATATAAGAGTGAATTGTTGCATAACAACAATGAATTCTTAATGGAATAGTAAAATGAGATGAAATCTCTTATAAAGAAGGTATCCTTAAATTAAGGATAAATAAATCTCATAATTATGTGTGAAAAATATAAATACACACAATATAAGTGGATATTAATTGTAAAATAACTTGAGGTCATTCACACATATTCACAGAATGACATATTCATTAACTACAAGTTGAGCCCAAAGAAATCGAAATTGGGTTAAGAAGTTCCCTTCATAAAATTCGACAGCCTAACGATGTCACAATAAGATTCATAACATTAGTTGATGAGAGAGAAAATGGTATCTCATCACTTGGGCATAAAATTTACATCAATAAGGATATATAAGAACATATCCCAACATAAAAATATGTAAATAAAAAGACATAACAAAATAAGTCTTTTTAAAACAGGAGTGTGAAAGGTTCCCTTACCGATTTGGGCAACATTCAAAACATACACCCCCTGAATGAAGGGTCATAAAATGAAGATGTAAATACCCATAAATGAGATTGTAATATAAAAATATTAAAATAATGGGCAGTACATACAATATACAAAAGGAAATAGTGGCCATTGTAGCATGAATATCACGGGAATAAAAAGAGAGATGAAAATCCCCTTATGAAAATTTGGAAGCCTAACGGAACCACATAAAACATCCAAAAATAGATTGATGAGATAAAATAGGGTCTATCATCATAAAATTTTCAGAAATAGGAATATTAAAGAACATACCCCAACATAAGAAAGAGGAGATTAAAGTAAGTTACATAAAAAAGAGTAATTAAAAAGAAAGATAGAGGTAGGATCTGTTACCTCGAGTCCAACTTGACTCGATAGTTCTTTAACCTCCAGAATAATAAACATGAGTTATTTTCTAATTGATTAAGAAACTTTTTTCAAGTTCATTATTCCTTTTACATCACTAACTACCATGCTATGAACACTATGTAATTATTTATGTTAATAATGGTCGTTTTGTAGATCATTGCTACTTGAGTCAAAAAATGAACTCTTTATAATTAAAAGTTGTTCATGTGGTAAAATATATATTATATCCAGAATAATATTCATTATTTAGATATCATATATATCATATATATCCATTATATACATTTATTTATAATATTATATAACATTTAGAGGTAAGAAATGAAATGCCCCGTTCATGGAGACGGTAAGCCGTACGTACGCTTGAATGCTACTTTCATTTCTATTTCTTATTTAATGGAATTAAAACTTAATGATACATAATATTATTATAATTCCAGTATGGTATCATATATAACATCATTAAATATATCCTTCATTCGTACCACAAATGGTATTAACGAAACAAATCACTTTGAGGGGGCGGTAGTCCGCACTTCCTAAAATGAAGATATCGTGTTTAACCATAATGGAAACCATAAAGGTATTCCATAAATGAAAAATACATAATCTTAAGTAAAACATAAAAATATTATATATCATATATAAATATAGTGCCATCTTTATGGCCACCTTTGAGGGTGTTAAAAGAATATTGAAAATCATCGTTTTGTGAGGTAAAAATTCACCGTCCACAAAAAAGTATGTTCTTTAACCATTAGATGTAGGTGTGTGTAAGTGTAGCTCAAATACATCTTATAACAACATCCTAGTATCTTTAAGGTACTGGAGTTGTTATAAAAGAAATGAATAAAAAGTGTTTAGGGGGTAGGATAAGAAAAATAATACAAAAGAACACAAGTGAAGACATTACCTTAAAATCAGGTATCTCTCTTTGATTTGAGCTCAATGGCTTCCTTGGGAAGACTTATTCCCAATGTGAGGCTTATAGGAGTAAGACGGGGATGTGGAGAGACAAAAGTATCAGGGTTTGGCCAAGCCAAAGGCTTGAGATGTGTGGGTAAGGTGGTAGAGGTGGGGGCCTTTTATAAGAGAAGGGGAGGGGGACTCTGGGAAAGTTACAAAATGTTACTTTATTTTCAAATGAGTTTCCAATTTTAAAAGTCCTGCATTGAGGTATTTCGAGGATAAGGTGGTAAGGGTTCGAAATATACTCATCCAATATTTTTTTGACAAGTTTATGTTATAGTTTTAACATTATCTTTTATTATTATTTAAACCCTTTATTAATGAGGTAATCACTACATCATCATGATGTCATAAATAATTTATTTTATATAATTTCTAAAAAATATAAAAAAATATCATAATGTATGAAATATTTTTATGTTTCTAATGAATATTTATAGTCAAAAATATGACTTTTATAATCCCATTTAAATTTTTTTAGTAAAATAACTCATGCTTGTGACATTTTTATTTTAACATTAAATAAAAAGTTATTTATGTCATTTTCCAACAAATGTGGATCCATGGGGTCCCAAAGTTGACCCATGGATTTTATTGGTCGGCCATGACACATCCAATGAGGGTAGGACATGTGTCTAGGTCATTTCATATTATGAAAATATTTTTTTTACCTTAAATTACACTAATTACCTCTAATCGCGATTTAAAATTTAAAAGTTATTATTCACAAAAAACTTATTTTAATCCCATTGAACCAAATTTTACATCCTAATGACAACCATGTATGTCAGATTTTTGAAATTCAGATCACAGAAGTGGAAAGTTTCATTTAAAAGAAAAATTAGTTTTTAAACTACCACTTACTGGTTTCACTATTCATCAAAAATTGATGTTTTTCAAAAAAATACCAAAAATTCACCCTAAGCAATATTTGATATTCCGAATTCAAAAATGATATCTATTTTAAAAAATTTAAAACATATATGTTGTATTAATTAATTTAATAATTAATTCCCACTGTCAAAACCAATAGCGTGTTTTTAAGAAACAATATCAATTAAAAGATTGACACTAGCTTAAGTCCAATTTCAAAGTGAAATTAATTACAATGACCAACATTAGGTTAAATGGTAAAAATATATTATAAATACAATCTAATATAAATTAAAAATATAATCTATCCATATAAATAAATCAGATTAAAAGGAGGTTTTGAATTAAAATGCAACATTTTCAATACAAATGATCTTTATCGGAAAAATAACTAACTTTTACACAAAGTAAATTTTGATGTCCAGATTCTAAAGAAGGATTTTATTTTTTCAAATACATTATATAATATTGTCAAAAGTATATTTAAAATGGGTTCTCCATCAAACGGTGGTCAATCAACCTTTTAAAGAATATTAGAAGTTTTATTCTTAAAATTGGATTCATTTTCATTTTTAGCCTCCAACATTTATTGGATAAAAGTAAAAATATTCGAAAAACATATATAATTACTTTGTAGTTAGTTTTGTTCATTCCCTCCATTAGAACAGCTAGGAATTAACTAACTTTTAAAATAATATTATTTTATTATTAGAGAGCAACGTAAGATTTCAAAGAAACCTGTTGTTTCTTATTGGGTACGCCCTCGAGCATAGAATTCCCTTTAAAGTAATATTAGTATTTTATTCAAAAATATGGATAAATATGAAAATGTCATATTATTTATTTACCTGGGGTGTTACAGTTTTAGATATATCGTTTAGAGGATGATTGTAGTATAATATATATCAGATTTATACATTCAATTTGTTTATATAATCATGGTTTAATGAAGATCATGTAGAACAAATCACATTGCATAGTGGAGATGGTAAGCCATATGTACGCACGAGCGACACTATCGTTCCCATAATTATTGAATGGTATTGGAGTGGATGGAAAAATATTTCAGAATTAGTATCATGTTATAGTAACCATATACATAGTTATTATTTTCACCATTATACACATCCATGTAAGGTGGTGGTGGAAGACATATTACACCACTTCGTGGAGACGGTATTCCTTACGTACACACGCGCGCTGATTTCATTTTCCGTAGGATGGATATATAGGGAAATAGTGTTGATCTATATATATAAAAACATATTATTAATTGAGTGATGCTGATGTTATTACTTTATAATGAAACAACTAAATAAGAGGAAGTAGAAGAAGGATGAAACTGGAAAGAATCGGTAGAAGAGATTACCTCTTCCTCGACGTGCCTCCATTAAACATCCTCTTAAGGGACTAGATTTGGCCTTTTGAGAAGACAAGAACCTCCAGAATATTACTAGAGAAGTTGAGATGATTAATGTGTAGGGCTTGGCCGAGCATGAAGGCTCAATGTTGGCTAAAAAAGAGAGGTAGAAGGTGCCCTTTTATCAGGGAGGAGAGGGGCACTTTTGGAAACCTCTAAAATATAAATTTATAATAAACTCAAACCCCTATTAAAAACGTTCAAAGTGACTCAAATTTTGAGATTAAATGAGATAGGGTTGTAATATCATCAACCAATAAAATTTTTACATGTTGAATATTTATTTTAAACTTTATCAACATGATTTATCCTTATTTAATCTATTTAATTTTATTTGTGGTAATAATATTTTAAATATTAAATTAAAATAAATATTTAATTATTTGCTATTAATTGTCTATAATTGGATAATTTATGACATTTTAGACCATATAAATTTTAATTTATAATTTTTAAATATTTTTGTGATTTTTAAAGAATTTTATATTATGTTATTTTTATAAAATAACAATACTGTCAATTTTGACACTACTCATTTATTTGAATTTAAATAAAATCCACGGATAAGATATGTTAGAAATAAATGATTTAAGAGATTTATAACATGACATATTTATCTAGAAAATTAATGGAGAACATTAAATAGTTCATATAATATTTATTTTAAATTTTTTAAAACCATTTATTTAATATTTCAATCAATAAAATAATTTCAACATCACTATTGTGTCACCTTTAATGATAATTATTTAATCAGTAAAAATAATAAATAAATTAAAATAATGTAGATAATTTTTTTATATTTCCAGAGACTATTAATCTTCGATGTTTCATGATGTTCATCACTAAATTAATATTATTATACTTATAAGATTTAAGAGAGGAACATGTTGTCACATTCTGTGGTTTTAATAACATTTAAATTATTTTCATCGTCAATATCCCATAAAATGAATCTATTCTGACCCTTAGGTGATATGGGTCTACTTTTTTTCATTTTAGAGAATTTTGGCAGGCGTTAGGGTAATTTTATAATCTTATTTTTACCCCTAATTACCTGATTTACCTTTAACGATAGTAAATAAATATTATCGTAATTACTATAAATAATATCAAAAAATTAAAGGTAACATATTAACATAATTTAGACCCAATAAATTCAAATATTGAATCCATTTGTCAAAATTAAAAAAAAATCAGTAATTAATTTTAAATTAATCCCATTGTTAAGAAAACGTGTTTTAAAAGTTAAAACATTTCAAAATTTTGAAATTATTTCTCTCTTAATTCAATATAAAATAAATGTTAATGACATAAATTATATTAAATGGTAAAATTATTTTCTATTTATACTTTAAAACCATTAAATATTAATATTTTACCATATAGATTATTATGATGAAAAAATCTCTTTTAAATTAAAATATATCGTGTTTTTACTTTTCATTAAAATATGAAAGTTATCAGAATAATATGAAAAATTTATACAAAGTAAATTTTTATATCCTGATTCCAAAGAAAAATTTTATTTTTGTCAAAATCTACTTATAAACATGTCAAAAACTAAATTTAATCTTTGTGTGCATTCAAAAGGAAGGAAAATTGATTTTTTTTTAAAAAATACTTATTTTACCCGAAAAATTTATTTTATTCTCATACCATGATATAGAAATTGTTTACGATAATGTTACAAAACTCAAAATGTTGTTAATACTATTAAAAATATCTTGACTATAATAATATATCTTTGTTTAGTGAAACCCCTTATTGTGTACTATAGACGCTATCGAGGAAGGTCATGATTACGTGTAACACAAGCCAATCCAGTGTTGTGTGTAGTGAATGATTCCTTTGGCATTCTGTATAACATAAGTCATAAAAAATTCCCATAAAATCTCATTGTGTTACATAAATTAGATTAAATGAGTTCAATAGAATAATGAAACCATTTGCCATGTTAATCTAAAATTGGGAGAGCTTCATCACGAGAAATTTTACTAGTCCAACGAAAAAATCAAAAGGGATCAAGATGATACATGTTATAGTGAAATTACTCACAATGATATCAAAAAACATTTCCATTTTATAATTATTGTATAATGTATATAATTCTAGTATATTCAAAAATTATTTTTTTAGATTCATCGGGTACCACATTCAATCATTTCTAATCATGATACAAAGATAACCACTACGTTCAATAGAACTCTCTAATGTACTATAATTACTGAATTGAACCATATTATTTTTTATGACTCCCCAGCAAATAGGAAATCAAAATTATCTATTTATACACTTTTAAAAATGTTTAGGGTCTTATATAATTAATATATATGTAAATATTGTAAACATCACCCATTATTTGAGTTTTTATGCCAAAACTAATCTAGTAGAGTATTAGAATGGACCTCTGTAAATACCTTAATATAATGTGATGTAAAAATCATTCATTATGGGATGATGTTTTTAGGCGATTAAACATTAACTTGATATTTTGAAAGAAATAATTGAAATGGTCTAATCCATACAGAAGAATATAAATTCATATCAATGTCTAAATATTTATATATTGAAAACTAAAAAGAGTATTTGAAATATATGTTAGAGATAAATTTATCATTCAAATATTACGATTGATGAGATTCACGAGGATAAGAAATAACGTAGTGATTATCCCTAATTACATTTTTCTTTTTTGAGATCCGTGCTCTTTTTGGAGTAGTGGACTATTCTCTATCACTTTTAATAAACATGAATCAAGTTCATGATTTTTCCTTGTGCCTCTATAGATTATGTACAAACATTGTCACACATAAATACTTATTAAATTTTTTTAGAACCAGATAATGTCCTTTTATATAAGGATATATTAGTGATGATCATAGACAAGGGTGATCATATTCTCCACAAGAAAAAAACTCCACATGAAGGAACATTGGTGGAATCAAACGTCTTGAGATTAAACATGGTAATAGGGGAAATAAATAAATATAACTACATACATATATTATTGAATGATAATATTATTTGAAAAATTATGTATTTATTTTTAAAGGGTGAAAAATGTGAGGGTCTAATCATTATAAATCATGAATTCTCCTAAATATATGTGTTTTATATAATATTGTATTGAATTACAGACATAAAAACACATAAAAACTAAGAACACATAAGTTCATTAATGAATATTGTTAACATATTAAATAACTAATATAATTAAAATTAATAGTTCGATAGTGGGAGAAAAAACATAAAATAAAATCCAGACTGGAAAAAATTGGATCAATATAATGTAAAAATATTATTATCCACATGAAAAACATCTAGAAATGAAAAAAAATATAAAAAATATAATCATAATTTTATTAAAAGAAATATAGAACCATGGTAGAAAACATTGTGAATATTTTATAAATGAATAAAATTTTATTTATATCAGGTAATATGACCATCTGTATTGTGTCTAAACTGTTAAGAATATTAACATAGCCATTAGGGAAAAGGAACAGATCCATTGGAATAGTAATATTTCCTCAAAATGAATAAATATAATTTCAATTATATTTCTCAATAGAACACTATGAAACAATTTATGTTTTAATATTGTAAAATAAATAACAACATTAACAACTGTAAGAACCAGTTGTGTATTTTTTATTAAATTTTATTTTAATGTATTTCATATAAATCAGATTTCTTATATTAATAATTAAAATTTACTATGATATAACTTTATTTCTATAAATTAAAATTCATTTTATAAATATTAAAATTTATATTTTATATTCATAGATTTTTGGAGATTTTATAATATATATCAATTCTTAGGTGAATTGTAATAGTACGGGTTTTTTAAAACAATTTCGTCTTATATTAAATCATTTATGATGATATAAGTGCTTAATCATCTAAATAATACTCTTATCATCCAAAAACATATTTTATAAGATAATTTTTTTATTTAAATACAATAAACTATTTTTATGTCATATCTACTTATATTTAATGTATAAAGTTTTAGTATTCCATATAAATAACCATTTTCCAAATATCCATTATAATTTGAAATAAAATATGTTATTTTATTTTCAACGGATTTAAAATTTATTAAATTATATTATTTTAACAAAAAGTGACACAACATTATTGGAATATGGTTATAAAAAAATTCCTTATGGAATATATTTTTGTATTCGATAATTTAACTCAAAAATAGCTCTCACATCACAAGTAAAAATACCAAATCCCCCTACCTTTGGTAAAATACTTATCCTTCAACTTCCCAAGAAAATGATCTTCAAAAATTAACTCTATTTTTAATATTATAATACTCAATAATGTTTTATAGTGACTAAAATCAATACAATAAAAGAATTAATTTTCATAAAAATGAAGAAACTCTAAGAAGGGGGAATGGATTCATCATATTTTCCCCACATTTTTCCCTTATCTTAATTATTAATTTCTATTACATCAAAATAAATTAATTATAAGATTTATTGAGGAATATTTTGGAATTATACTGTTAATTTTAACCGAAAATTATGATTATATTTATGACATATTTTATTTCAATTTTCTGCTATTTTGATAATACATTTTCAACAGAAATTTATCCTCATCTGTGGGAATTAAAAACTCTAAGTTTATAATCACCATAATTTATGGTTATTTTTATTAATATATAATATATAAATATATAATTACATACATTTTAATCTTATGTAAATAATTTTATATAAGTATTAATGACCATGAAGAGAAGTTGTAAAATTGAAAGAAGAAGGGGGTAATTTAATGAAGACATGACCTTTCAATTTCTCATGTATAATAATTTATTTTATAAAATAAGATCATTTTAATATAATGGAGTAATAGTGACATAAATAAATAAATGTTAGTTATGGTAACATGTGTAAGTAAAAAAAATTATTATACAATAGTGTTCATTGAGGTGAATCATAAGTGAATTTTATGTATGTTGATTATTGAACCCAACTATTTATTTTGGGTTATCAAAAATTTAAAATTATTTACAACATATATATTCATATAATTTAATCAAAATATAATTTCACTCTTCATTACCATTAATATATTCGGATAAATATTTTTACACCAAAATAAGTTTCTATAAAAAATAAGTTTAAGGATTACTGAAAATAATATTATTTTTCAAGACATTACATTTTATCCGCTTGAGAAGTTTCATCTAAAATAAAGAATGATTTACTTTTATGAATGAAACTATTAATCACATAAATTCATATTAAAATAATATTGGATAAAAATTAATACAATGATTGATTAAATTTTTATGAATGATATTCCTTCCCATGATTTATTTGTAGACTATGATTATTTTATTTTCACTATTGATTGGGCGTGAATGATTATTATAATTTTATGGAATTAATTGGGTAAATGTATTTATATATCCCATAAATTCACTTTTTCAAGAGATATATCCAATTATATAATGTTGATTTAATGTAAACCTGATGCTCAATTTGTTCAGAATTATGATGTTATGATTTATGCACATATGTTATCTGTTAAAATTATTCTTTCATTGTTCAGAAATATGTGTGGTGTTTACCAATGTGTTATTATGATTCATTATTAATAAAATTATACATTCAATTCCTTATAAAATTATTCCCTCATTCTAATTATTATTATCTCTTACATATGATCTTATGATGATTATTGTCCTCAACCAATAAAATTGGTTCTTGTGTCTTATTAATTCTATGTTATCACCCCTTAATACACATTCATATTTCACCATAGTTGATGAGTATCCTTATGTGATAAGATTTAAAATGGATAATATAAGACATTTTATATGGATAAATAATATGGATTTAAATAATATCTATGGATATTATTAACAACTGATGTATGAAAGTATATTTTCAAAGATACTAAACCATTTGATCAATGAATGTATTATAATTATGTTAATTATCTTAATATGATTTGATATTCATGTTAGATAAATTTACATTGATATATAGAGACTATAATGAACGATAGCATAACAAATATTTTGGATTAGGACTATGATTATTACTCTATTGCATAGATTTTGGAGAGAACACAAATATATAATGCTAATTTATAATAATTTAGTGATATATATTAAATAAAAAATCTATAAATATTACATAAATATTTTTAGAATGCAACAGAAGTATGGTGTATGAATATAAACAATGATGGAGAGGAAAAATGTGTTTTTTTAGGTAAGCTATATTTTCAAAATTTGAGACTATTCAACCAAGGTTATCAAATGGTTATCCATATTATACATGCATGATATTTCAATGGATTACAAAATATATGGTGGCATTATTCTAGTTAAAATATATAAATCCATACTATAGAATATAATTTTTCATGATCATTAATGACTTATTATTTTTTATGAAATTGAATTGATATATTCTGCAATTTCATAGATATTTATAGAAAATTATACTTGTTTCATACACCATATTTTTTTATATAGTGTTTTATTTCTTAAATAATCAAAAATGGTAATGATTTATAATATTCCCAGAACAATAACGTATTATAGGAAACATTCATGCTGTAAAGATAAAATTTATTCCACATGGCCTGGATAATATTTTGGGTAGAAAAATATGTATGATCTTTATGACCATTATATTGATGTATTGTTTTTATTTAAATTTTCATAAGTGTATTCAAACCCAATAAACCTATTAGTAAATATTATATACATTTAATTATTGATCATTTATTTATTTAACTACTTTATTCAATTATTTATTTATATGTATATTTTATAATTCTTAATTTTGTATTTATAATGTGGAGTCTAAATCAGTGAACTAATGTTTTCTAACTCATTCATTACACACTATTATCCATCTAAAATGTTTTGTATCGTTAATATATGAGAAGGTGTCACCATGAAAAAAATACAAGAAGGATATCATTGATATTACCCTGATGTAGAAAAAAACCTCACTTCAAAATATTTTTTCCCACATAAGTGTCACAATAGATATCATTTAAGAAATTATTTTTAAATAGGATATAACAGTAATATTAACACAATGTTGTATCATTCTAATGAGATTGTATCTAAACATTAACATTGTCATGATAAACTATTTCATGTTACGTTCTGGTGCCACTGTATCCTTTCCCATATCACATATTCATTTTCCCCTAAATCTATCATCATGTTGTGGATTTCTGTTTTTTGGGATGTATGACCATCATAGTGAAATAGCTATGGGATTTCAATCATAGACTCAAAAAATAAAAGAAATTACATATAGATTGATATATATCCTCCAGAAATAATTAATAAATATTCTAAATCTAATGTTACAACAGGTTAATATTTTACAATCATCATTCTCCACAGAAGTAGTATATGCATGCCTTATAAAACACCAAGATTTAAGAATGTATATTTCCATATAAAAAATATGAATTTTAAAATAGATTTCATTACATAATAAAATATGGTAAGATAAACCATGTAATACTACTTAAACAATGTTATTATTTATATTTTTTCTTTTATTTTCATTAGATTTATCGTTATGAATAGGAATAACTAAAGTTCAAAAAACAAATATTAATGTTTTCTTTATAGATAATTTTTTGATTAATTAATAAGAAATAAGTAATATAGTTTTAATGGTAATAATAAAATCATAAATTATCTACTCTATAACTATAATAAGCCTCCTATATAGCCGAACACATGTTCTAATTTCATAGCACAAATTCTCTCAAGGAATACCGTCCAATTTTTTATCAGGGAATCCCACCGCTCATGTAATCTCCATAATCCCACATTTACCGCCCACTACCCAAAATACAACCTTCACTCCATAATATTAATTTATACTGTGTATTCCTCCATAATCCATTGCATCATTTATCACATAGGATACCAGCCGGTGTATCTTCTTCCCTCCTCCAACCATTTGGCCTCATTACGTATATGAAAACCATTTGTGATACTATGCTTCTTTCTAATTATGTGATTACTACTATGACTGCCCTCCACCATTTTAACACTAATATCTATAACATCAGTTATTATAATTGTCTACTAAATCATTCACTAATGTTTTATTTACCACCTATAAATTCGACCATCATAAGATATCATAGTCCTATGATATTATAAATTAGTAATCATTGGAGTAATCAGTCTCCAAATAATGTCTATTAGTAATTTTAAAGGCATTACTTTATTGAATGTTATTACTAGATTAGAAACACTATATTATATTAGTCTCCCCATTTTCCAATCAAATAATTATTCATGGGATATTACAATGCAACATTTCAAATTATTAATTCATTCCACAACCATAAATATGTCAAAACACAATAATTATTGTTTTTAATGATAACAGTACTCACAGACTACATCAAATGTATGTTTTATTCATAATATTATTATATGATTAAGGCATATTATTTTGAAATTAACATAATTACCCACTAAATTATTATCAATATATAAAATACATACATAAACGAGTACAAATTACTCTATTTTTCTTATTTTATCATTAATGATTGGTCCATCAAATAATATAATTTTTCGTTTGTTAATTCAGCTTATCATAAAACATGTGTCATTATTTTATGGATAATAAATATTACTCTCTCTAATTTATTCATCATTAATAAAATATTATATATATATATATAAATTATTTATCTTACATCTATTTTCTGGCATTGAGGTATTATATATTCCAACACAAAAAATATTGTTTTCAAATTTACATTATACATGATCTTTATAATTTTCCAGGAGTAATAGTTTACTCAAAGGATCCACAGATTTAGATATTATATGGACTTTATTGGGTTCTAAAATATATTTTATATAGTCGGCATTCATTAAAATACTATATCAATAATTATTGTTTCTTCTCTTAAGGAAGTTTTTCAAAAAATGGATAAAAGTTTACCCCATCTATTATGGGTAAAATAATTATGTGTTTTAACAAATTTATCATTTTATAAACAATTATATCATAATATGATATATATATATATTAACAATAAAAATTATTTCATATATATATACTAATTTTTGGAACATTGTTATCAAAATTTCCATAAATGTTAATTTTCCAAAAAATTTAATCATTTAACAGAAACTAAATTTGAAATAATTTCCTATTAAATATTATAAAAAATATATTATATATTATCATTAATGAACTGTGTAAATTTATTATTTGTGTACATATAATACATATACTATGTCTATCATGATTTCTTTTATTTATTACAGGAAAACCGCATTACATTAATCTATAATATCTCTTTACTGAATCATTCTTATAGTAAGAAAAAGAATCCACATATGATTAAAAATCAAAATTCCTACTCAACGATATATATTCGAAATTGAAGGATATTTTTGGAAAAAACATGTCAAAATTTTTGGTTTGTTTACAATTAATGAATTTTACACTTCAGTTTGTTAAATACATAAATAATTTTTTCATAATGTATTAGTTATACATTGATTTAGATTTTCTCCCATATAAATGTTTCTCCTGTATTCCTCGATTCATTATATTCTATTAATATTATTCCAAATATTGATGACCAAACTCCAAAATCCACTATTGAAAATAAAATACAATGATCATTATAAATTACATTATTATATTACAAAACCAATGGCTAGTTTATCCTCTATATTAGCAATAAAATAACAATGTTGTTTCTATGGTTTAGCTCAATTGTTTTCATGACCCAATTTTGTCTAATAATCATTCATTCAATTATGATACCTCATTTAATGACATGAAAATTATTTTTTTTGTTATTCAATGTATGTTTATTTACAAATATTATGTTTATATTTATTAAATATAAAATATAAACTTATTTCACATGGTAATTATTTCATACCAATTCAATTAAAATACATTCTTAAAATGAGTATGTAATAAATTATACCACTAAATTTACTTCATTGAGATTATACAATCTATCAGTTTTCATATTTATTAATAGTTTTGTTAATAATATTTATAAATATTATAATATTCTTATTACTGTGTAGTATTTATCATTTATATGTCGTTTAAAATCAACTTCCTCATTATTATTTGACTTATTAGCTATATGTTTACATATAAATATAAACATTTTAGACTATTCATATCAATAAATTTAAAATGGATATCTATCCAACATGAATATAAATTTAAGGGAAAAAAATTAATGTTATGTAATTTAATTAGAACCTCTATAGATAACTATTTCATTTTATATTATAATATATACATTCAACTTCACTGTTCATGGACATTCATACCAAATATTTAATTACATTAATAATTATATGATAAATTATGTTGTATATTATATGTTTTTGTTATTGTATTATTTATAATATACAAGTAATTTATTGTACAATAATCATATTTATTTATTTTAAAATATGATTGTTACTGAAATACATGATCATTTAATATCATTATCTAATCAAAATCTGAGTAAACACTATATATATTAAAATTTTATAATGTATAATTTTTATATTATTTTTAATTAAATCCAAAATATGATATAAATTGTTGAATTTAAAAATATAACAGTGATACAAATATTATTTTTACTAAAAAATCAATAAATGATTATATAATTAAATGTGGAAATATATAATGGAAATATTTACTATATCATTTCATTTTTATTATGTTTTCATTTTCAACCAATATGACAAAAAAATGAAATTTTAATTATTAAATATATATATATGATTTCTAAAATTATATTTTTAGGTTAATTAAAAATACAAAAATCTAAATAATACATAAAAATTTAATATAATAATATAAAAAATTATAGAACAGTTAAAAAGGAAATCCACATTATATAAAATATCCAGTGAAAATTTATTATATTTCCATTTCCCATTTGTATTATATACTTTGTCTAATATCACATTCTGATTATAGTTTAACTAACTTTCAAAATTAAATTCGTAGTTAAATTTTTGTATTTCCATTATACAATATATAACTATATAAATTTTGTAATGGCCCGGGTTTTTGGGGTCCAATACTTTGTGAAAATCTCGTTTTGGGTTTTCTGGTCTGGGAATCACGGTGGTGTAGACCTACCGGTTGTTCGGTCTACCGGTGGCCGCAGCCTACCGGTAACTATGTCTACCGGTCGCTCGGTCTACCTGTAGCTGCAGCTACCGGTAGCTCTTTCTATCGGTAGCTCGGCCTACCGGTAACTGCGGGCTACTGGTAGCTAGGCCTACCGGTAGTTGTCGCCTACCGGTAGCTCGACCTACCGGTAGCTGCAGCCTACCGGTAGCTCGGCCTACCGGTGGCTCTAGCCTACCCCGCGGGTTATTTCCAATAGTGCTCCATTTTGCACAAATAGGGTTTTAAACCCTATTCTGACTCGTTTAAGTGTGTTTCAAATACCAGAAACACGCAGAATATTTTTAATTAAATACTTAATCAATTCATGAGTCGGTTTAAACCACCTGACCCCCTTTAATGACAAGTGGAGTCGTGTGGTCAACCCACGACCCTCGCGCCTTACGCGGATTCGTGTTTTCACATCAACCGTCCTCAGCTCTTATAAACTAAGGGTTAGCCATGGTCTCTTCTTTCCTCGATAGTGGGTTTTCACAAACAGCTTCTGGTGCATCAGGAGAGCCGCATCGTTATCCATAAAGTTATGCGCCCCCAGCCTAAACGCCGATCATCTATCAACAAGTAGGGAATTTCACCTTTGCCTCTCACTTTTGTGTATCATGCGGGTTGGGCGTGCTTATGATTCTATAGAATTGGATAAATCATACCTAATTAAATACAGTGAAAGAATTATTTAAATAAAGGAGGGGGGAGGTGATCGTTGATACTATCTTATATTTTGATATTGTTTCTTTTATGACCATCTTGTTGAGTTGTTCAGTCTTATGCCTTCTGAAAATCAAGGCCATTGGTGGTCATGTTTTGTCCACTACTGAACCCCTGCTGATGTTTAAAATGGATTGTTGTGGTTGTAAACTCCTGCTGTGAAAATGTAAATTGGTTAATCACGCATACCCGACTGAATAAATTGAAAGCACCAGGATCAATCCCTTCTGTGCTAACCCCGGTCAAAATGGAATTGGAATCATGGAACGTGTAAAATATTTTGAATCTGAAGATACAGGCTTGGCCTTGCTTAGTCTAGGTGGAAATGTTTTGGTGGTTTTCTCTTACGAGTCAATTGCTGGAGACGTTGGAGGGGATGGGGTCCCCTGTTCTTTTATGCTTTCGGTGGTTATGAAACTGGGGATGGGATCCCCTGTTGATGTGGCTTTTGTGATATGAGTTTTAAGACCTGATGGATACTTTTCTACATCACAAACTCGGGTGGGATCCTCTATTGGTAAAGAAAATGTATAATTGATGATTGACTGGACTCTTTTCCTTGGTTATGCTTATGGTGTTAGTTTCCCAGTAGTGCATGAACTTATCTGAACATTAACATTGAACGTGAAATAAGAATTGGACAAAGGGGTTTTTTGGTGAGAGTCGTTACTCGGACATGAGTGCTATTGTGATTTGTAGGCTGTCTGAAGAAAAACCTTGCTTTGGGTGAGTGCGTGTTACCTATATATATATATGTACTTTTAGCTTTGTGTTTCTTATTCGCGCCCCACCCAAGTTGATCACTTAGTACCAAACACCTCCATTTCATGGGAGAGGGTGTTTTTCCCAACACTATTCTTAGTGGCTGGTTATTAGATCCTTTTCTGATCCCTTTCCCGGATATCCCAAGTATCTTCGGGCAGGCTATGATGGCCTGATGTCCATTATTAGCCCATGAATCTTCGGGCGGGGTGGTGTGGTGGTTGGCCAGGTGTGTGCGGAAGCTGGATTCCCAAGTGTCTTCGGGATGAGGCCTAGGTGTCTTCGGGTGTGGCAGTGGATCCTTTAGCCCAGGTGTCTTCGGGCGTGGTGGCGGTTATTCTGGCCTAGGTGTTTGCAGGCGTGGTTATACGTGACAGTTGTGGCCCAGGTGTGTGCGAGCGGGTGCGGCAGTGGGACTGCGGTGAGAATGGTGGGATTGGTCCGATGCATAGGATGTCTAAATAACTAGTGGGAATGTGGCGCAGGGTACCAAATCATTGATGTGCTCTTATTATATTTTACTTGACTTGAGTTATTTGGGGAGTGTACCTTGGTGAGGCTTGGGTGGATAGTTTACCTTGTTAGGTGTTTGGTTTACTCTTTTTATCACGGGACATTAGTACGTTCCCCCACTTGTGCACGAGAGTCTTTGGTTTTCCCTACTGAGTGTACTTGTATGCTCACCCTACATATATAATATTTCTTTCATTTTTCCAGGAGGACTTCAAGGATCGTGTAGGACCATACTAGCTCGGATCCTTGGAGCAGTTGCAGTTGTCGTTTTTCTTTCTTTGGTACTTACCCTTGTAGACACCTTTTTCACTTTGTGGCTTTTACTTTTGAAACATGCATGTGGGAATGGTTTACTGTTGACTTTACTTTTCTTTTTACCTTGGTGTTGTTGGGTTTTCCTCTTCTTATCTCTTGATCCTATAAAATAAAAAGGGTAATTCCTTCCATTTGTGTGAAATTTCCATGCCCTTGGTGCTAGTCGCCACTCCAGGACCTATTGATGGCGGGTTTCGGGGGTCAGTATCTCTCCTTCAACATAAAGAAGGAAGGGCCTGACAATCTGCTGACCCTTCCCTCCTTTTGGTGAAGGCAGGTCGTGACAGAATGGTATCAGAGGCGAGGTTGAGAGATAGGATGGAGTCTGGAGTTAGGCATAGTGAGGATTGCATGGGATGGTAAGGAAATAGTGTTGGGTGACCTTGGTGCGTGAATTAGGCTGGGGAAGACCGGCTAGGACACAAGATTTTAGGGCCCCCTGTGATCCGATGAAAGGACTCTGGACTTACCGAACGACCAAGTGAGACAACACTGATTGCAGGGTAGAGACCCTAGGAAAGGTACATGCATCATATTGACTTGTGTTCTTGTGTTTCTGGGATGTCTTGGGAATTAAGAATAAATTTATAATTTTAAGAAGTTTTAAGAACGATATTCTGCACTACTTGGGCTTAGGCATTCCTTGTTTACCTTACAGCTATGGTACCTGGAAGGCGACCACATGTGGTACAGGCGATCGAGGCCCCAGAGACTCCCTTGGCCGATCGGCAGAGAGCTGATCAAGAGGAAGAGGGCGACCAGTGGAAGAATACTATTCGGGCCTTCCAGTGTCAGGCCCTAGAGAAGTATGAGGGCAACACCTCCGATATGATGACGGAAGGCTGTCTAGAGGAGCTAGTTATAGCCTTCGGCCTGATTCGGGCCCCGAACGAGTACTGGGTTCCTCTAGCCGTTAGTCAGATGCGGGGAGTGGCACATCAGTGGTGGATGCTTTACTTGGTGAGAGGAGAGAGTCTGAGGTGGCTTGGGTGGATTTTGAGTGGGATTTCCGGGTGTAATTCCTCTCCTCGACGATGAAGGCAGAAAAGAGGCAGGAACTACTCTCCCTCCAGCAGGGGAGTATTTCCGTGAGGGAACTAGGGATCAATTTCATGTACCTCCTACGTTTTTCTCCAGTCCTCATTCCCGACGAAGAGTCTTGGGGAAGACATTTGTAGGAGGCGCTCCAACCCTCCCTCCAGTATGCTATCATCCCCTTTACCCTTCTGACCTACTTGGAGGACCATAAGAAGGCCGAAGTGGTGGAGAGGATGCATGCTCTAGGAGGTGTGTCCCGAGAGGGGATCCAGCTAGGACCATCGAAGGGGAAGTCCGTCAGCCCCATGCCTCTAGCGTCAGGACCCTCCAAGTTCCGAACAGCAGGGATTAGACCACATCAGTTTCAGATTCGATCCCCCGGTCCTCGCCCTTTTTCCTCGGGCACAGGACCACGTTGCTTCATCTGTGGGAGCCCTGGGCATCTCCGGAGTCAGTGCCCCGACCGGGTGTAGTACAGCAGTGGCAGTCATCCCCAGCACCTGCCTCAGCAGCAGCTTCCATCCAGACCTTTCCAGCAGCAGCAGCAGGGACAGCGAGCTCCCTCTCCTCCGAGGGAAGACGTAGGAGGAGGAGGCCGACCTAAGGGCGCTCCACAGGGACCTCGACCAGGGCGTGGTCGGGGAGGTGGCCGACAGCCGAGGGGTAGGGGAGATGGGCGTGGACAGTTACACACTACCGAGGCAGCAGTTTCAGCAGGTCCAGAGGATGTTCGAGGTACGATCAGTCTGTTTAAAACTCTTGCTTATGCCTTGTTTGATACCGGAGATTCACACTCCTTTGTTGCACCCAGCCTAGCCCGTGCCTTGGGTATAGATGCCAAGATACTTCCAGTGACCCTGGTGTTGAGCACACCAGTCGGAGTTCAGACCGACATGTTTTTCGTTTTTCGGGGATGTAGACTGATGATAGGGCCACATCAGTTGGTTAGGGATCTTCTTCTTCTACAGATTCAACCGTACGATGTCATCCTAGGCATCGACTGGCTATTTTCTATGAGTGCCGTCATCGATTGTTTCCGAAGAAGGGTGGTGTTCTTGGACATGGATGGCCAGTGTGTTACCTTCAACGGTGAGTGGGGCAGTCAGAAGTGCAACATGCGAGAGGAACCCCTCCTCTCCTTGACATCCGAGCTATCAGCAGAGTCAGTAGATGCTGAGATGGTGGAAGTGCCAGAGATTGTCTGTGAGTTTATGGGCATCTTTCCTGAGGAGGTGACGACTCTACCTGTAACATCCCAGGTAAGTAATGAATAATATAAATTTTTATCTATGTCTATTAATGAATTAGATAGTGTTTTAGAGGCTTAAAATGAAAGTAAATCCAATCTTAAGCATGGAATACACTAATATTTTTAAAAGATTGTTTTACTGCCTTTTGATGGAAAACCATTTTTAAATCCATATTTTGAAAATTTTATGAGATATGTTTGTCAAAATAAACTTATTCTTTATCATTGGGACATCAAAATTTACTTTGTGTGAATTTTTGGTATTTTTCCGATAAAGTTCATTTTTTAATGAATAGTGAAGATGTTGTATTTTAATTCAAAACATCTTTTTAATATAATTTATTTATATGATTAGATTATCTTTTGAATTTGTTTTGAAGTGAAATTAGAATATATTTTTACCATTTAATCCAATTGTGGTCATTGGAATCAATTTCTCTTAGAAATTGGACTTAAACTGGTGTCAATCTTTTGATACTTATTGTTTCATAAAAACACGCTATTTGTCATGAAAGCGGGAATTAATTATTTAATTAAATAATGAAACTTATATGTTTTGAATTTTTTAAAATAGGAAAAATTTTTGAATTCAGAATATCAAATATAGGTTGGGGTGAAATTTTTGTATTTTTCTGAAAAACTTCAATTTTTGATGAGTAGTGAAACCACTAAGTGGTACTTTAAAAACTGATTTTTCGTTTAAATGAAAATTTACCACCTATTTGTTTTTAATTTAAAAAATCTGACATACATGGTTTTCATTAAGAAGTAAAATTTGGTTCAATGGGATTAAAATAATTTTTTGGTGAATAGTAACTTTTATGTTTTTAATCGCGAATAGAGGTAATTAGTGTAGTTTAAGGTAAAAATAATGTTTTAATAATATGAGATGAGTTTAACACATGTTCTACCCTCATAGGTTGTGTCATGGACGACCCAGAAAATTCATGGGTAAACTTGGGGACCCCATAGAGCCACTTTGGTTGGGAAATGACATAAATAACTTTTTATTTAATGTAAAAGTAAAAATGACACAAGAATGAGATGTTTTACTAAAACAATTTTTACATGGGGTTATACAAGTCCGATTTTTTACTATAAATATTAATTATAAAGGCAAAAAGATTTCCTACATCATGATATTTTGTATATAATTTTAATACATTATATATATTAAATTATTTATGACATCATGGTGATGCATCGATTACCTCATTAATAAAGGATTTAAATAAAATGAAAAGATAACGTAAAATCTATGATCTAAACATGTCCAAAACCTATTTGATATGTCTATTTCGAACCGTTATCACCTTATCCTCGAATTATATCAATGTGGGACCTTTTTAATCCGAAACCCATTTTAAAATAAAGTAACATTTCTTTACTTTCCAAGAGTTCCCCTCCTCTCCTCTTATAAAAGGCCCCCAACTCTACCTCCTTACCCTCACTTCCAAAGCCTTTGGCTCGTCCAACCCCTACCCATTTTGTCTCTCCACTTCCCTCTCTTACTCCTTGAAGCCTAAAATTGGGCATAAGTTTCCCAAGGAAGATTTTGAGCTCAAACCAAAGGGAGTTACCCGATTTTAAGGTAATGTCTTAACTTGAGGCCTTTTGTTTTATTTTTTCTTCTCCAACCCCATAAACTCTTTTTATTCATTTCTTTTATAACAAATCCAGTATCTTCAATATACTAGGATGTTGTTATTAGAATGATTCGAGCTACACGTACACACACCTACATCTAATGGTTAAGGAACATAATGTTTCTGTGGATGGTGAATTTATGCCTCCCGAAACGATGATTGTTCAACATTCTTTTCACACCATAAAAGGTGGCCATTAAGATGACACAATATTTATATATGATATATAATATTTTTATGTTTTCCTTAAGCTTCTGTATTTTTCATTTTGGGCATACCTTTATGGTTTCCATTATGGGTAAACAGGATATCTTCATTTAAGGATGTGCGAACTATCGCCCCCTCAAAGTGATTTGATTCGTTAATACCATATGTGGGACATATAAAGGATGGAGTTATCATATTATATATTATAGTAAACTGGAATTATAATATACCTTTATATCATTATGATTCCATTCTATAAAATACGAAATAGAAATGATAGTAGTGTTCATGCGTACGTACGGCATACCGTCTCTATGAACGGTGCATTTCATTTATTACCTCTAAATGATTATATAATATTATAAATGCATGAATTTATAGGATATATATGACATATATGATATCTACATCATGAATACCATTCTGGATATAATGGATACATGAAAGACTTGTAATTATAAAGGGTTTATTTTTTGATCAAGTACCAATGATCGTTAAAACGACTGTTATTAACTTAAATAATTACATAGTGTTCATGACATGGAAATATGTGATATAAAAGGAATAATGAACTTGAAAAATGTTCTTATACAAGTAGAAATTAACTCATGTTAATTATTCAGGAGATTAAAGAATGATCGAGTCAAGTCGGACCCGAGGTATGGGACTTCGTCTCAATCCCCTTTCATTGAGGCATATTTTGTTTTATACATAACCTTATTTTATACGGTGTATAAACCCATTTGACTATTACGTTTATTCAAAATGAATCATTTTTTTATACTAAGAATTTACTAAATGACAAAAGGGAATTTTTTTTCATATGTATGCGGCGACAACGACTTCTCCGCCGCCGGCACCATTATTTGAGTTTCAGCTTCCTCTACAAGCCATACTTTTTTTAAAGAAAAATAAATACCATTTTTACTTTTCTTTTATTTTGGTATTGAAAATAGTTTTCCTAATGTTTTTATTATGTCAATGTGTTGTATTGATATCTTGTGATTGAAATGTAGAAATGCTATGTTTCCTTTATGCATGTTTTATGTGATAGGATTATGTTATGGTTCTTGGGCATTATTATGAAGACAGGTGGTTCCGTGATAAACTAAGGGCGGGTGAGCCAGATATAGCTCTCCAATGCATTGGGTAACGTGAAGGAGTGAAACATTATGGTTTCTCCGAAGAGATTTAGGGAATATACTGTGATGGGTATTCCAAACGTAACCAAGAGGGTTACTCCCTACGTAAGAATGTTATGAATGCCTCAAGTTACCTTTATGTCTTATGATTTCTATGATTTATTCATGATTTGATGAGGTAAGTTAAAGTGATTATGTTTTATGGGTTAAGTATGATTTCATTCTTATGTATATATGAACTCATGTTTCCTTTCCATATTTTTATAACCCATACTGAGCTTTTTATGCTCATCCCATGTTTTTTTTGAAATTTTTTTCACAGGTCAAGGGAAAGGTACATGATATGATGATAGTGTCAAGGAAGTGTCAAGAAAGAATCCATGTTTTATTTTAAATATGTTCTGTTGATGGGAAAAAGTGAATATTATCTTTATGTAACCACTTTGTTTAAATGTGGAATGTAATGCAAGTTTTATGATCAAATTCTCTAAAACTCTAAACCTGAAAAGATCCTCAATGTGTAATCTTGTAATAACTCAAGATTAAGTAAGGTTTAAGGCTGGGGCCTTATATTTGGTATCAAAGGTCGGTTTAGATAACTTTAGGAGTTATAATTCTATTAAATGATTATCCAAAATTTTTATGGTCAAATTTATATGATATAGCATTTGAAGATTACAATGTTGATTCATCTAAGACATGTTTCTTCTGAATGGTTTTCCGCAGAGGAAACAGTGAAGCAGTGCTAGGAAGGAATAAAAAAGGAAATAACCTTCCGAATCAGCATCTTGAGATGGTCAGAATTGGAAATGAACAGTTTTTTGTAGTAATGGAGCAGTTGACTCAAGAAATAAATGGTGGTGGTATCTATGCATGAGATCAGCCAGATCAACCGCAGAGGAACATGTCAGTGGTGGAACATTTCATGAGGTGACATCCCCCATCATTCAGAGGATCATCTGACCCTGTGTTAGCTGAAGGGTGTATTAAAGAATTGGAGAATATTTTCTATGTCATGGGGTGTTCAGACAATCAAAAGGTTGGTCTTGCTATTTACCATTTGGAGGGTGAAGCAGATCAGTGGTGGTCGATGGTTAAAAATATCAGGGACGCCGATGAGATTGATGCTCATGACTGGGATGAATTTAAAAGAATGTTTCTTGAAAAGTATTTTCCTAAGTCTGTTCAACTTAGTATGGAAAAGCAATTCTTTGAATTGAGGCAATAGGAAGACTCAGTGTCTGCCTATGAAGAAGGGTTCACTCGATTGGCAAGCTATGCTCCAAATTTTATCCGAGACCTTGATAGTAAAATCAATCGATTTTTCTCAGGATTAAAGCCAAAATATAGAGGGGCATTAGGTTCTCGTGAGTTTAAAAGTTATGAAAATCTTTTTCGATGTGATGAGAAGGTGGAAATGGAGTTTTTCGATGACCAAGTGTTCTATAATAACCAGCAGAAGAAGAGACCGAGGTGGCAGGAGAAAGGGAAGAATTCTTCAAAAAACTCTAATGGTAAGAAAATTAAGTTTTAGTTTGTGATAAATGTGGTAAAAGGTGTGCTGGGGAATGCCTTCTGAATTCCGGAAAGTGCTACCGATGTGGTAATATGGGACATAAGGCTTGTGATTGCACTGAAAAAGATCAAGGTGAAGGTAAGACCAAATTTGATTTAAAGTTAGTGAAATGTTTTAAGTGTAATGAGATGGGTCACTATGCAAACAAGTGTCCGACAAAGAGCTTGAGTGATGGGAATCAGTTAGACTACATGTAGAAAGGGGTGGTGAAATCCTTTTCAACTACTTCAGCAGATGTCGGGTCATAAAATGAAGTTGTATCAGTTAATTTGTTTTTTTTTTCAGATTATGCAAGTGTGTGGTTTGATTCGGGGTCTACACATTCTTTCATCTCTGAAAATTTTTCTAGTAAAATGGGAATACCATCTCAATAAATGACTCCTGTAGTTTTGGTAAAAACACCTGGGGGAAATGTTGAGGAAAAAGAATTTATATGAATCTTCCTATCCTTATCTGTGGAAAGAACCTACTTGCAAACCTTATTGTTCTACCTCTAGTAGAGTTAGATGTTATCCTGGGTATGGATAGGCTCTCTATTTATCATGCTAAGATTTACTGTAGAGCTAAAGAAGTTTTTTTTCACAAAGACTTTCAGTTTTTGTACAAGAATGAACCCTTACTATTGATAACATATCAAGAGGACGAGAAACATGTAAAAGATGGAAATAAATGTTACCTTGCACATATTGTTGAAATTAAAGGAACTGTTCAGATTAATGATGTGCCAGTGGTAAATGAATATCCTGATGTTTTTCCTAATGAGTTTCCTGGAATAATACCAGATCAGGAAGTTGAATTTACTGTTGATTTAGTTCCTGATGTTAAGATAATTTCATAACCCCCTTATCGAATGGATCAAATTGAACTTTTAGAGTTGAAGGAGCAATTTAAAGATTTATTAGAGAAAGGTTTCATTCGACCTAGCACATCACCATGGGGTGATCCTGTTTTCTTTGTTAAAAAGAAAGATGGTTCTATGAGACTTTGCATTGATTATAGAGCCTTGAATAAAATCACTATTAAGAACAAATATCCTTTTCCTCATATCGATGATTTGTTTGATCAGCTTCAGGGAGCTCATTATTTTTTAATGATTGATCTGAGATCGGGGTACCATTAGCTGAAGTTAAAGGAAGCGGATGTTCCGAAGACTGTGTTCCATACAATATATGGCCATAATGAATTTGTAGTAATTCCTTTTGGGCTAACCAATGCACCTTCTGTATTCATGGACTTAATGAATAGAATTTTCCATGAGTTCTTGGATAAGTTTGTGGTGGTTTTCATTGATGATATTTTTGTGTTTTCTAAAAGTAAAGAGGAGCATGAAAGACATTTAAGGGTTATTTTTCAAACCTTAAAAGAAAAGAAATTGTATGGTAAATTCAGAAAGTGTGAGTTTTGGTAGCAACCAATTTCTTTCCTTGGTCATATTGTTTCTAAATATGGGATAACCGTTGATCCTGCAAAAACCAAGGTTGTTGAAGAATGGCCAAGACCCACAAATGTAACAGAGATTCGTAGTTTCCTTGGTTTGGTAGGCTATTACCGAAGTATTGTTAGAAATTTTTCACAGATATCTATTCCAATGACTAAGCTAACTCGGAAGCATGTTAAGTTTATCTGGACAAAAGAATGTAATGATTGTTTTCAGGAGTTTAAAAGAAGATTGGTGAATGATCCAGTTTTGGAACTACCTTCCAGGAATGGTGAGTTTGTTATCTATAGTGATGCTTCATTGACAGGACATGGTTGCGTCCTAATACAGAATGATCAGGTAATTTCTTATGCTTCACGACAGTTGAAAACTCATGAGGTAAATTACCCTACACATGATTTGGAATTAGCTGCTATTGTTTTCGTTTTAAAAATTTGGAGGCATCATTTGTATGGAGTAAAGTGTGAAATATATACTAATCACAAAAGTTTAACGTATATATTCACTCAGAAATAGTTAAACATGAGACAGGGGATATGGTTGGAATTAATCATGGATTATGATTGTACAATTCATTACCATCTGTGAAAATCAAATAAAGTGGATGATGCTTTGAGTCGAAAAAGTAATCCTTCATTAGAAATGTTGCATTTGGAACGTGATCCATTGGTTAAGGATTTGATGAACTTTGTCATAGAAGTTGTTGGTGCAGGATTTTCTTTTGTTTTGTTTCAGATATCAATGAAATCATCTCTATCAGACAGAATCAAGAAAGTACAGAAGCAAGACAGTGAGTTGCAGAAAAAGGTAGAGCTGGTTAAGAAAGGTAAGTTTCCTGAATTCAACATTGATAATGATTGTGTTTTGAGATTTGGGAAGAGATTGTGTGTGCCTTGTGTTTCACAGTTGAAGAGAGAGTTGTTATGTGAAGCTCATGGATCACCGTTTTCAGTTCATCCTGGCAGTACTAATATGTACAGAGATCTGCGGGAGTATTACTGGTGGGATGGAATGAAATTAGATATTGCCGATTTTACTATGAAGTGTTTAACATGTCAACAGGTTAAAGAAGAGCGGCAGTTACCGAAAGGGTGCTTCAGCCTTTACCAGTGCCAGAGTGGAAATGGGAGAAATAATCCTTGGACTTCGTTGTGGGATTGCCGAAGACCCCTCAAGGTAATAATGCAATCTGGGTTATTGTTGATCGCTTGACTAAATATGCTCATTTCCTTGTTATACGAGATACTTTTTCCCTAGATCAACTTTTCCATTTGTATCTTAACGAGATAGTCATGTTTCATGGAGTTCCTCTCTCCATTGTATCTGACCGTGATCCCAGGTTCACTTATAACTTTTGTAAAGGCCTTCAGAAGTCGTTGGGTACTGAATTAAATTTTAGTACTGTTTTTCATCCTCAATCATATGGGAAGTCAGAACAAAAAATTCAGACATTGGAGGATATTCTATTTTCTTACTCTATGGATTATCAGGGAAGTTGGGACCAACCTCTTTATTTGGTTGAATTTTCATATAATAACATTTTTCATTCCAATATACAGATGACACCATTTGAGGCGTTATATGGGAAGCGGTGTCGAAATCCAGATTTTTGGGATGAAGTGGGTGAAAGAAAGCTGATGGGACCCGAAATGGTAGAAGAGTTGGCGGAAAAAGTTCAGATGATACAGAAACACATTACAATAGCTCAGAGCAGGTAGAAGAGTTATGGAGACAACAGGGGAAGGATCTATATTTTGAGGTAGGTGATCATGTTTTTTTCAAAGTCTCACCATGGAAAAGTGTGATGCTATTTGGTAAGAAAGGAAAGTTGAGTCGATGGTTCATTGGACCTTATGAAATTCTGGAGATATATGGATCAGTTTCATACCAGGTGGCTTTACCTCTGATTTTATCTCAGGTACATAATGTTTTTCATGTTTCGATGCTGAGAAAGTATATGCCAGATCCATCTCATGTTTTGAGTCCAGAGGTAGTTCAGATGGAAGAGAACCTATCTTATGAGGAACAACCGGACTAGATTCTTGACCATAGGGAGAAACTATTACGGAATAAGGTGATTAATAAGGTAAAGTTTTTGTGAAAAAACCACATGATGGAAGAGGAAACATGGGAATCTGAAAATGCAATGAGGGATAAGTACCCCCATTTATTCGATAAGTAAATAAATTGCGGGGATGCAATTTTCTAAAGGGGGGAAGGATGTAACATCCAAAGTAAGTAATGAATAATAGATATTTTTATCTATGTCTATTAATGATTTAGATAGTGTTTTAGGGGCTTAAAATGAAAATAAATCCAATCTTAAGCATGGAATACACTAATATATTTAAAAGATTGTTATACTACCTTTTGATGGAAAACCATTCTTAAATCTCTCTTTTGACAATTTTATAAGATATTTTTGTCAAAATAAACTTATTCTTTATGATTGTGACATCAAAATTTACTTTGTGTGAATTTTTGGTATTTTTCTGATAAAGTTCATTTTTAATGAATAGTGAAAATGTTGTATTTTAATTCAAAACCTATTTTTAATGTAATTTATTTATATAATTAGATTATCTTATGATTTGGTTTTGAAGTGAAATTATAATATATTTTTACCATTTAATCCAATGGTGGTCATTGTAATCAATTTCACTTAGAAATTGGACTTAAACTGGTGTCAATCTTTTGATACTTCTTGTTTCATAAAAACACGCTATTTGTCATGAGAGCAGGAATTAATTATTAAATTAATTAATGCAACTTATATGTTTTGAATTTTGTAAAATAGACAACATTTTTGAATTCAGAATATCAAATATAGCTTGGGGTGAAGTTTTGGTATTTTTCTGAAAAACTTCATTTTTTGATGAATAGTGAAACCACTAAGTGGTACTTAAAAAACTGATTTTTTGTTTAAATAAAGTTTTACCACCTCTGTGTTTTGAATTTAAAAAATCCAACATACATGGTTGTCATTAAGAAGTAAAAAAATTTTCAATGGGATTAAAATAATTTTTTGGTGAATAGTAGCTTTTATGTTTTTAATCGCGATTAGAGGTAATTAGTGTAGTTTAAGGTAAAAATAATGTTTTAATAATATGAGATGAGCTTGACACCTGTCCTACCCTCATTTGAAGTGTCATGGCCGACCACAAAAATTCATTGGTCAACTTGGGGTCCCCATGGAGCCACATTGGTTGGGAAATGACATAAATAAATTTTTATTTAATGTAAAAGTAAAAATGACACAAACATGAGATGTTTTACAAAAACAATTTTTACATGGGGTTATATAATCATATTTTTTACTATAAATATTCATTAAAAAGCTAAAAATATTTCCTACATCATGATATTTGTTTTATAATTTTTAAACATTAAATATATTAAATTATTTATGACATCATGATGATGCAGCGATTACCTCATTAATAAGGGATTTAAATAAAATGAAAAGATAATGTAAAATCTATGACCTAAACATGTCCAAAACCTATTGGATGGGTATATTTAGAACCCTTATCACCTTATCCTCGAATTATATCAATGTGGGACCTTTTGAATCCGAAAATCATTTTAAAATAAAGTAACATTTCTTTACTTTCCAAGAGTGCCCCTCCCCTCCTCTTATAAAAGGCCCCCACCTCTACCTCCTTACCCACACTTCCAATGCCATTGGCTCAGACAACCCCTGCCCATTTTGTCCCTCCACTTCCCTCTATTACTCCTTGAAGCCTCACTTTGGGCATAAGTCTTCCCAAGGAAGCCTTTGAGCTCAAACCAAAGAGAGTTACCCGATTATAAGATAATGTCTTCACTTGAGTCCTTTTGTTTTATTTTGCTTCTCCAACCCCCTAAACTCTTTTTATTCATTTATTTTGTAACAAATCCAGTATCTTCAATATACTAGGATGTTGTTATAAGAACTATTTGAGCTACCCTTACACACACCTACATCTAATGGTTAAATAACATACTGTTTCCGTGGATGGTGAATTTATGCCTCCCAAAACGATGATTGTTTAACATTCTTTTAACACCTTAAAAGGTGTCCATTAAGATGAAACTATATTTATATATGATATATAATATGTTTATGTTTTCCTTAAGATTCTGTATTTTTCATTTAGGGCATACCTTTATGGTTTCCATTATGGTTAAACACGATATTTCATTTAAGGAAGTGCGGACTACCGCCCCCTCAAAGTGATTTGATTCATTAATACCCTATGTGGGACGTATAAAGGATGGAGTTATGATATTATATAAGATATTACACTGGAATTATAATATACCTTTATATAATTATGATACCATTCTATAAAATATGAACTAGAAATGAAAGTAGCGTTCATGCGTACGTACGGCTTACCGTCTCCATGAACGATGCATTTCATTTATTACCTATAAATGATTATGTAATATTATAAATTAATGCATGTACTGGATATATATGACATATATGATATCTACATCATGAATACCCTTCTGGATATAATGGATACATGAACAACTTGTAATTATAAAGGGTTTATTTTTCAGTCAAGTCCCAATGATCGTTAAAACGACTGTTATTAACTTAAATAATTACATAGTGTTCATGACATGGCAATAAGTGATATAAAAGGAATAATGAACTTGAAGAAGGTTCTTAAACAAGTATAAATTAACTCAAGTTTATTATTCAGGAGATTAATGAACGACCGAGTCAAGTCGGACCCGAGGTATGGGACTTCGTCTCAATTTCCTTTCATTGAGGCATATTTTGTTTTATACAAAACCTTATTTTATACGGTGTATAAAACCCTTTGACTTTTACGTTTATTCAAAAGGAATATTTTTTTATACGAATAGTTTACTAAACGAAAAAATGGAATGTTTTTTCCATACGTATGTGGCGACAACGACTTCTCCGCCGCCGTGACCATTATTTGAGTTTCGGCTTCCTCTACAAGCCATACTTTTTTTTAAAAGAAAAATAAATACCATGTTTTACTTTTCTTTTATTTTGGTATTGAAAATGGATTTCAAATTTTTTTTATTATATCAATGTGTTCTATTGATATCTTGTGATTGAAATGTGGAAATGTTATGTTTACTTTATGCATGTTTTATGTGATATGATTATGTTATGGTTCTTGAGAATTATTATGATTACGGGTGGTTTCGTGATAAACTAAGGGTGGGTGAGACCGATATAGATCTCCAATGCATTGGGTAACACGAATTAGTGAAACGTTAAGGTTTCTCTAAAGAGATTTAGGAAATATACTGTGATGGGTATTCCAAACGTAACCAAGAGGGTTACTCCCTACGTAAGAATGTTATGAATGCCTCAAGTTACCTTTATGTCATATGATTTCTATGATTTATTCATGATTTGATGAGGTATGTTAAAGTGATTATGTTTTATGGGTAAAGTATGATTTCATTCTTATGTATATATGAACTCATGTTTCCTTTCCATATTTTTATAAACCATTCTGAGATTTTTATGCTCATCCAAAGTTTTTTTTTGAAATGATTTTCACAGGTCAAGGGAATGGTACATGATATGATGGTAGTGTCAAGTAAGTGTCAAGAAAGAATCCATGTTTTTTTAAATATGTTCCGTTGATGGGAAAAAATGAATACTATCTTTATGTAACCACTTTGTTTAAATGTGGAATGTAATTCAAGTTTTATGATCTAATTCTCTAAAACTCTAAACCCGAAAAGATCCTCAATGTGTAATATTGTAATAACTCAAGATTAAGTATGGTATAAGGCTGGGGCCTTATACTACCTCCTCGGCGTGATACCAAGTTCGGGATAGACCTACAGCCCGGTGCTCATCCAATCTTGATGGCTCCTTACCGGATGGGACCTTCAGAGCTACAGGAGTTGCGGATCCAGATTGACGATATGATGAAGAGAGGTTATGTTCGATTGAGTGTGTCACCTTGGGGTGCTCCTGTCTTGTTTGCAAAGAAGGCAGATGGTGGTCTCAGGTTGTGCATAGACTACAGGAGGTTGAATCAGGTGACGATCAAGAATTGCAACCCTCTTCCGAGGATAGATGATCTTTTTGACTAGCTGAAAGGGGCAGGATGGTTTTCCAAGATCGACCTACGGTCTGGGTACCACCAGTTGAGGGTGAAAGAGAGCGACATCCCGAAGATAGCATTCAGTTGCAGGTTTGGACACTTCGAGTTCGTATTCATGCCCTTCGGTGTTACGAACGCCCTGACTGTGTTCATGGGGCTTATGAACTCCATCTTCTGGGAGTACTTGGATCAGTTTGTGGTTGTGTTCATCGACGATATCCTGATCTATTCGAGGTCAGAAGAAGACCATGCAGAGCACCTGAGGACAGTTTTGGAGGTCCCCCGACAACACCTACTCTATGGGAAGTTGTCGAAATGCAAGTTCGGGACACGATATGTGCACTTCCTCGGGCACGTGGTGTCTGAGCAGGGAGTAGCGGTGGACCCATCAAAAGTTGAGGCGGTTGTTTCTTGGGCAGCACCCAAGAATGTGGCGGAAGTCCGAAGTTTCCTCGGGCTGGTAGGTTACTATCAGAGGTTCGTACCCAACTTCTCCCAAGTTGCAGCCCCTTTGACAGCCCTGACCAAGAAAGATATGGTTTTCTTGTAAAGTGAGCAGTGCCGATCAACCTTCAGCAATCTGAAGGAGAAGTTGGTCAGTGCCCCAGTGCTGAGATTACTAGAAGAAGGGGAGGCTTATGAGGTGTTCTGGGATGCTTTAGGATAGTGCTTGGGATTCATGTTGATGTAGTGACAAGGGGTGATCTCTTATGGGTCCAGGAAGCTACATTCCCATGAGCGTAATTACGCCACCCACGACCTGGAGCTTGCAGTGGTCGTTTTTTCGCTAATGTTATGGCAGCACTACCTCATCGGGGAACACTTTGTGGTCTTCATGAATCACAAAATCTTGAGGTATATCTTCTCCCAGCGGGACTTAAACATGCGACAGCGGAGATGGGTGGAGTTCCTCTAGGATTAAGAATTTTAGATCTCTTATACTGAGGGTAAGGGCAATGTAGTGGCTAATGCCTTGAGTAGGAAGATGAAGAAGGATGCGGTTCGAGAGTCGGCGGACGCCTAGAAGGCAATGGAGGAGTCAGCCACCTTACACCTGGATGTGAAGATGGATAGTGGTAGAGGCTGCCTATATCAGATGACAGTGCAATCATCCATGTTTCAGCAAGTGGAGGAGTCTCAGTGGGGAGACCTAGAGTGCCAAGTGATGCGTGACCAATTTGACTAGGGCAATTCTCCGTAAGGATGGACAGAGGATGGTCAGAACCATATGTTTTTCCAGAAAAGGTTGTTTTTCCTGGAGGCGATGCGCGGAAAGGTTCTCAGTGAGTTTCACAACTCACCCCTGGAAGTACACCCAGGAGTTTCTAAGATGTACCAGGGTTTAAAGGGGAAGTTTTGGTGGACCAAAGTTAAGTGAGCGGTGGCAGAGTTTGTGGCCAAGTGCTTAGTGTGTCAGCAAGTGAAGGCTGAAAACCGAGTTCTAGGTAGCCTACTTCGGCCTCTAGATGTCCCTAAGTGGAATTGGGATGACATATCGATGGATTTCGTCACGGGACTACCCAAGGTCCAAGGAGGGTATGACTCCATCTGGGTGGTAGTGGGCAGGTTGACAAAATCGGCTCACTTTCTGGCGATCAGGGAGTCGAGTGTTGTAGAGGCATTGGCACGAAAGTACGTGGATGAGGTGGTGCGTTTTCCTGGAGTTCCGAGGTCTATAGCCTTGGATATGGATGCACGGTTTACCATGCGAGTCTGTAGAGGATTTCAGCATGTGTTTGGCACCCAGTTACGCCTTAGCACTGCTTTCCATCCCCAGACGTATGGAAAAACCGAGCGCACCATCCAGACCTTGGAGGATATGCTGCGGGCATGTGTACTGGTCTCAGGAGGATCATAGGGGCAATACATGACTCTGGTAGAGTTTTCCTACAATAATAGCTACCACTCTACCATTGGCATGGCCCCGTTTGAAGCTTTGTACAGGAGGCCATGTCGTTTGCCTGTGTGTTGGACCGAAGTAGGAGAGGTAGGCATCCTCAGCCCGGAGGTGGTGCAGAGCACGACGGAGAAGGTCCAACTCATTCAGGAAAGGATGAAGGCGGACCAGGACCGACAGAAGTCGTATGCTGAAACCAGGAGGAGGCCCTTGGAGTTTCATTTTGGAGACCACGTGTTCCTGAATGTCTCCCCTCGGTGTGGACAGCAGAGGTTCAGCAAGGGGAGTAAGCTTTCTCCCAGGTTCATCGAACCCTTCGAAGTGTTGTGGCGGGTCGGTGAAGTAGCTTATCAGCTACAGTTACCACCACCTCTACTAAGGATACATGATGTACTCCATGTGTCCCATCTCCGTCGGTATCTCCACGACGATTCACACATCCTTGATTGGGGTGATCTGGACATCAAGAACGACGTGACCTTTGTGGAGAGACCATTGGTGATCGAGGATCGCAAGGAGAAGGTGCTTCATGGGCGAACCATCCCCTTGGTTCATGTGTTGTGGAGACATGGTGGTATTGAGGAGAGTACGTGGGAGAGGGAAGCATAGATGCGTACCCAGTACCCAGAGTTGTTTTGAGTTTTTTTCCTTGTTGTATCTGTTGTGGTAGAACGTTTTGTCTTTTTGATATGAAATGTACGGGTTTTGTTTCCTCTATTTGTGTGTGAAAATCCCGGGAGGAGAGGACCCGACCCCTAATGAAGGCGCATTATGGTGTATGAAATTAAACCTATGCGGGAGAGTCAGTGCCGCCCAAAGCAGATAATATATTGACATGGGGAAGGAGACTCCCAAACCCACATGCCTGGGCAGTTTGGAATGGTATGTTTCTTGGTTCATGGCAGCGAAATGTTTTAGTTAGCATGGGTTTGCTCCTTAGAGGTATCTTTCGTGGTGGTTGTCGGACCCTCTCTTCCCTTCTGGTTTGTTTTGATTCTTGAGGATGAGAATCGTTTAGGAGGTATCTGATGTAATGTCCCAGGTTTTTGGGGTCCATTACTTTATGAAAATCTTGTTTTGGGTTTTCTGGTATGGGAATCACGGTGGTGTAGGTTTACCGGTAGCTCAGTCTACCGGTGGCCGCAGCCTACCGGTAGCTCTATCTACAGATAGTTCAGTCTACCGGTAGCTGAAGCAACCAGTAGCTCTGTCTACAGGTAGCTCGGCCTACCAGTAACTGCGGACTACCGGTAACTGCGGCCTACCAGTAGCTAGGCCTACCGGTAGCTACCGCCTACCGGTAGCTCGGCCTACCAGTAACTTCATCCTACTGGTATCTCGGCCTACCGTTAGCTGCACCCTACCGGTAGCTCGGCCTACCGGTGACTGCAGCCTACCAGTAGCTCGGCCTACCGGTGGCTCTGGCCTACCCCATGGGTTATTTCTAGTAGCGCTCCCTTTTGCGCAAATAGGGTTTTAAACCCTATTCTGACTCATTTAAGCGTGTTTTAAACACCAGTAACGCGCATAATAGATTTAATTAAATACTTAATCAATTCATGAGTCGGTTTAAACCACCCGACCCCATTTAATGACGAGTGGAGCCGTGTAGTCAACCCACGACCCCCACGCCTTACGCAGTTTCGTGGATTCACCTCAACCGTCCCCGGCTCTTATAAACTAAGGGTTAGTCGTGGTTTCTTCTTTCCTCGATAGTGGATTTTCACAAACAACATCTGGTGCATCAGGCGCTCCGCATCGTTATCTATAATGTTCCTCACCCCCGACTTAAACATCGATCATCTATCAATAAGTAGGGAATTTCTCCTTTTCCTCTCTCTTTTGTGTATCATGCAGGGTGGGCGTGCTTTTGATTCTGTATAATTGGATAAACCATAAATAATTAATGATAATGAATGAATTTTTTAAATAAAGGAGGGGGGCTGTGATCGTTGATGTTGTCTTATATTTTGATTCTGTTTTTTTATGACCATCTTGTTGAGTTGTGCTGGCTTATGCCTTCTGAAAATCGAGGCTGTTGGTGGTCATTGTTTGTGCACTAATGAACCCCTACTGATGTTTTAAATGGCTTGTTGTGGTTGTAAACTCTGGTTGTGAAAACGTAAATTGGTTAATCACGAATCCTCGGCTGAATAAATTGAAATCACCATGAGCAATCCCTTCTGTGCTAACCCCGGTCAAAATGGAAATGAAATCATGGAACGTGTAAAATATTTTAAACCTGATGATACATGCTTGGCCTTGCTTAGTGTTGGTGGCAATGTTTTGGTGGTTTTCTCTTACGAGTCGATTGCTGGAGACGTGGGAGGGGATGGGATCCCCTATTACTTTATGCTTTCGGTGGTTATGAAGCTGGGGATGGGATCCCCTGTTGATGTGGCTTCAGTGATTATGAGTTTTAAGACCCGATGGTTACTTGTCTATATCACAAACTCGGGTGGGATCCTCTGTTGGTGAAGAAAATGTTTAAATTCACGATTGACTGTACTCTTTTCAATGGTTATGCTTATGGTGTTAGTTTCCTAGTAGTGCATGAACTTATCAGAACATTAACACTGAATGTGAAATAAGAATGGGACAAAGGGGTTTGTTGGCGAGAGTCGTGACTCAAACTTGAGTGATGTTGTGATCTGTAGGCTATCTGAAGAAAAACCTAGCATTGGGTGAGTGATTTTTACCTAAATATATATGTACTTTTAGGTTTTTGTTTCTTATTCTGGCCCCACCCAAGTTGAGCACTTATTGCCGAACATCCCCATTCCATGGGGGAGGGTGTTTTTTCCAACACTATTCTTAGTGGCTGGTTATTAGCTCCATTTCTGCACCCTTTCATGGATAGCCCAAGTATATTCGGGCAGGCTGTGATAGCCTGGGGTCCATTATTAGACCATGAACTATCGGGTGGGGTGGTTTGGTGGTTGGCTAGGTGTGTGCGGCAGGTGGTTTCCCAAGTGTCTTCGGGATGTGGCCCAGGTGTCTTCGGGTGTGGCAATGGATCCTTTAGCCCAGGTGTCTTCGGGCGTGGTGGTGGTTGTTCTGGCATAGGTTTTTGCAGGTGTGGTTACACGTGAAAGTTGTGGACCAGGTGTGTGCGGGCGGAATTCCGCAGTGGGACTACGTGTGGTTGTGGCCCATGTGTGTGCGGGCGGGTGTGGTAGTGGGACTACGTTGAGAATGGAGGGATTGGTATGATGTGTAGGATATCTCAATAACCAGTGGGAAAGTGTCACAGGGTACCCAAACATCGATGTGCTCTTATTATATATTACTTGACTTGCATTATTTGGGGAGTGTACCTTGGTGAGGCTTGGGTGGATTGTTTACCTTGTTAGGTGTTTGGTTTACTCTTTTTCTCACGAGACTTTATTACGTTCCCCCACTTGTGCAAGATAGTCTTTGGTTTTCCCTACTGAGTTTACTTGTATGTTCACCCTACAAATATAAAATTGCTTTCAGGTTTCTAGGAGGACTTCGGGGATCGTGCGGGACCATACTAGCTCGGATCCTTGGAGCAGTTGCAGTTGTCATTTTTCATTCTTTGGTACTTACCATTGTAGAAACCTTTTGCACATTGTGGGTTTTACTTTTGAAACATGCATGTGGGAATGGTTTACTTTTGGATTTACTTTTCTTTTTACCTTGGTTTTGTTGGGTTTTCTTCTTCTTATCTCTCGATCCTATAAAATAAAAATGGTAATGCCTTCCATTTGTGTGAAATTTATATACCCTTGGTGGTAGTCGCCACTCTTGGACCTATTGAAGGCGGGTTTCAGGGGTCATTATCTCTCATTCGACTTAAAGAAGGATGGGCCTGGAAATCTGCTGAACCTTCCCTCCTTTTGGTGAAGGCGGGTCATGACAAAATTATAAACCAATTTCATGTAATTTAATATTTTAATTTTATTATTATATTATCATATTGATCTATTTTTAAAATTTAATATCGATTTGGAATTTCACAAATGAAAATATAATTGTTTATCCTTTAAATTGTAAATGTAATGTTTATGTTAATGAAAAATGCAAGGAATGAATTTTGTCCTGGTCAATTTGTAATGTGTGTTTAAAAACTAGTAGTGATAATTTTTATATTATGTAGTTTTATGAAATATGTTGTGTTAAAACATAAATTTCATATTAATAATTTTCATTGAAAATCATGATAATTTTCTAATACCATGATTTTTTCTTTTATTCATCATATATATGTGGGAAACAATTCTATATGATACCTAAATTTTTTTTAAAATTTTTTTTCTAATGTTCCAAACATGAATGATATATTAATTATAGAAATAACTCTAATTTTTTCCCAAATTTCTGAGATCATTTATATTCAATTAAAACATTCAATCTAAGATTTCATTTCTCTTATAAAATATTATTCATGTAAAAATATTATGATAATTGAACAAATTAACCCATAAGGATAATGAAATTAAAAATAAATATTGTATGGGACACAAATTTATTAGAAAACAATGTGTATTTACCATCATGTTGCCATAATATTCTAGGATATCTGAATTTGTGGAAAAGGAAAATATTTTTAAAAAACAATTTATTTTCCAATGTGGAGGAGAATTATAGAAATGGGGTTATTTGAAAGGGGTGGATAAATTCATTCAATTAGATTCAGCATATTGTAGGTACATCATTGATATTTCTATAAGTTATTATAATATAAATATGTAAATTAATGTTCCTCTAATAATTTTAAATATTTAAATAAATATAAAATGTACTCTAGTGAAAGTAATTTTAAATGGAATTCAAAAAATATCAGGATTGTTTAATTCTACATCCCTTTTAGACTAAAACTCATCTACATGATCCTATTATGTTTTTAACATTTATATTTCACTTTTGATCAATTTTATATTTATTTCATTAATAATAGACCATAGAATTTAAATCATCCCTTAAGAGTATAACATTTATTTTCAGAAGTATTTATAGAAATTTTTTATTGTTATCCCTTCAGACATACAAACATCCGACAAAAAATCAATTATTGAAATTTAATCAATTGTTCATGATAAATCCAAAATTGTTCAAACACCTTTTAGATATTCATTCTAATTTTTAAGGTATTTTGAATATCAATAGTTATATAATAACATGAAATGGAAAATTTTCTTTCAATAGATTGGAAGAATCTTATAACTGTGTCTTATTATCAAGTAATTCATCAAAATTAATGTTTTGAATTATAAATAAAAAATTTAAATATTTTTTATTAATAATATTTATATCATTGATTTTTTATTTCTTAAAAAAGGATTCATGTATCAATTTATTATATATATAATTTATTCATGATATGTATTTGGAATATGTGTATGTGAAACAACATATTGGTTTTCTATTCCATTATCTCCATATTCATACAAATTGATTGAATTTATTAATAGCTAGAGGGATGTATCATGTCAACGGTACATCCATGAGACTAAAATTATTATTTCCTGTAGTTTAATATTCACTTTATTTTTTAGTTTGATATACTGAAAGTTCATCATTTTGTAATCCAAAAGTTTTCATGAATTTTCAAATATATAACTTATATGTAATAATTTTTTGTTAATATTTATTTATTAATTATGTGAACAAGATTGTAAATTAATAAAATATTATCTATTTCCACATTGTTGAATTATATTATGTTTTTATTGGTTTGGTTATTTGATTGTACATATGTATTTTTCATGTATTTCGAATAAATAATATTTTATGAAAATTGTAATGTTTATTATACCCTTCCATTTGATGTTAAAATTTACTCTAGTATTCAATATATACTCTGATGAATAATTTAATATCATATTGTTTATTTAATTTTTTTTTGTATCATGAAACAAATATTACATTACTAATTTAGTAATATAGTAAAAACTTTAAAGAGTCTTATATCCCACAATTTCATTTTTTAATTAACATATGTAAATATAAATGTAATTTATCCCCATTATTAATTATTAAGTAATATATGACACATCATAAGTAAAATATTCCATAATTTTTTATTACATTTTTTTTCAAAAGACTCATTATCATAACATTATATGTCGTTTTTTATTTACATGTGGAATTTATTATATGAAATATTTTAAATAACAATTTAGAACCAAATTTTTCTCAAGATCAACTATCACTACATATGTAAAACAATTTTAAAAAATAAATAGATATATCATTTATTAGATGAATAAATATCTATAATTTTAAGGCATGTATTATTAATTAATTAAATCAATTATGAGACCTATGATGTTGGTATATTTTTTTGAATATTATTAATTTTTTTAAATTTTTAATGATTGGGATTAAAAATTAGAATTATTGATAATTTTTCTTAAATCGAGGGAAGGACTAAATGCATGAATTGAATATTTAAGGGAACCACATTGGGTGGAAATTATGGGATTTTTTTTCACGGTCCAATGAAAAGTGTGGAAAAATATGTAGCATTGACCATTATTTTTTAATAAAAATTATATTTTGATTATATTTTGAGCAATTTTTATAACTATTCCCCATTCACTATTTTTTTCGTTAGAAATATAAAAAAATAATTATTTTCAAACTATTATTATTATGGTTGCTGTTAAATTTATAAATACACCATATAGGTACCTAGATAAAACTAACCCATGAGTATTGTGATGTAAATGTTGTGATTATATTATAGATTCTAATTTAATGATGGTGTATTTGTGTTTTTATATCATAAAATGTGTTTATGAAAATAAATTTCTAATCCTTAATTTCAAAATAATGTTTTAATAGTAAATTTTTTTCTTTTTTTTCATATTAATAGATAATAACTTTACCTGTGATATAATTTTCACTTATTTAGTAAATATATTTATTGGTTTTGTTTTTGAATGATTTTTTATGTATTCATTATAGGATTATTGTAACGGCCCGAAATTTTGAATAAATCTTGTTCCCTAATTTCATGTGTTATTTTATTTTATTTTTATACTCAACAAATTTTTTTATTGGAAAAACATGATTATAATTAAAATGAGACCAGTGGGTTTTGACTGTTATATGACCATCGGTCAATATGACCACTGTGAACAAAATGTTTTGATTATTGTCTCCAAATATAAGTAATCTTGTTTAACTATTATAGAAAGAAGATTTGATGGCCTCACCTAGTAGTATTGGACCGATCGAAGCCCATCTAACAGAGCTTGGGAAGGAGGTAGCACCATTGGGCTTTGCTCTGGACCAAATCCAAGCTGAACTTCATCATGTGAAGCTAGAACAGAATCGTCTTCGCGAGAAGTTCAAACTGATAGAAATTACTACTCGGGCAATGTTGACTGAGCCGCCCCAAGATTCTATCACCCTAGCACACCTTACTCTTAGGTCCTATGCTGGTATTATAAGGGGATATGTAATGAGACCATAACTTCCTTGTGTAATCCTTGTTTTAAATAAAAATTGGGATTTCTTATTATGATGAGGTTTAGGAATTTTCAAATGACTGGATAAAAATAGTATGCATATTTTTAATGAATTTTCAAAAGGATATTTTAAAAAAAAATGTTTGTGTAAACCTTAAATAATTTAAAATGTGTAATGATTCTCAAAAAATGGTCTTCTACAATTATGTCCAGTACGAAATTTAGAGTCTAATAAGATCAACTTGATTTTTGATGAATAGTAAATTATGAATAGTGATTTTATGATTAGGATTAGTAATATGACCAAATGGATTAGTAATCTCACTTAAAGGAAGTTTTAAAATAATCTAGGGACCTTGATTAAGTAATGTGATTCAATAAAATGGTTAAATAACGGTTTCATAAATTATTATTCAAGTATTAGTTTTTTCGGGTGAATAGTGTTTTTTAATTAAAAATTTAATTAAAAATAATTAGAAAATTATTTTTGTAAAAAGGACTTTATTTTTGAACTCGGAGCATCGATATTATGTTATGGTAATTTTTGGGGTTTTTTCTGAAAAAATGAATTTTCGGTGAATAGTGTTTTTATTTAAAAATAAATTTAAAAATACTTAGAAAATTATTTTTATAAAATGGAGTTCATTTTTGAAATCAGAGCATTGATATTTAGTTAAGGTGAAATTTTGGGATTTTTCTGAGAAAGATGAATTTTTCAGTGAATAGTAAAAATGCAGTTTTAGGGTTTCGGTATGTTTAATGACATCATAGCTGTGTCATGATGATGTCATGAGATATTTTAAGGGTTGGCCGGCCAAGGGGGATGAATTATTGTTGTGGGGGCCCCATTTGGCCTAACTCCATGGTAAATGCCAAGGGAGACCACATGGGTTTGAGAAAAGCACATGTGAGGTGTCCCTTGGCCATTAATGCCTTGTCCCCTCACTTTCCCTATAAATACCAAGCCCTCCTCTCATCAATTCGACTCCCCACTCTTCCCCAACGAAGTTCTAGTCTCATTACCGCCCAAGGAGTCCTCCCAAGGTGCCCCCAAGCCCTCAAGGTCCCAACCATTGTGGTTTAAGAGTTATATTTTAAGGTAAGGGATCCGACCTCTCTCTTTCATTTCAAGTAATCTCTTTTATGTCATTCCTTTTATGCTCCATGTTCTTATGTTGAAGGATGTTCTTTTATACTCCTCTTACTGACCTTTTCATGTTAAAATAATGGGAGATCCCCTCTTACTCTCATTATTTCGTTTTATGAAGTTTTAAGTGGCGCCGTTAGGCTGCCGAAATTTTTGTAACGGATTCTTTCTCCCTTCTCATTTTTCAAGATCTATTTTCATGTAAAGTATTTCAAGTTCCTTTTTGTTATGTTGGGGTATGATCTCTAAATTTATCATACTGATCTTTTATGAACATATTATGAGAGACCCCATTTGATCGCTTCAATTCAGTATTTTGAAATTTTAAGTGGCGCCGTTAGGCTGCCAAATTTTTAAGTGGTTCTTCACCCTTCTCGTTTTGAAGTTCTACTTTCATGTAAATTCTTTCAAGTTCCTTTTTGTTATGTTGGGGTATGATCTCTATATCTATCATACTGGACTCTTATGTTCATATGATGAGAGACCCCATTTGATCTCTTCAATTCAGTATTTTGTTGAAGTTTAAGTGGCGCCGTTAGGCTGCCGAATTTTTTAAGTGGTTCTTCACCCTTCTCGTTTTGAAGTTCTACTTTCATGTCAATTCTTCCAAGTTCCTTTTTGTTATGTTGGGGTATGACCTCTATATCTATCATACTGTACTCTTATGTTCATATGATGAGAGACCCTATTTGACCTTGTCAATTCAATTTTGTTGCAGTTTAAGTGACGCCGTTAGGCTGCTGAATTCTCACAAGAGAAATCTTTTTTTTCTTCCTTTCATATGGTATATTTTCAAATTTCATTAACATGTTCTTAAATCCCTTATATTTTTTCCCTCTACGGTCTGATGGTTCATTTATGAATGTTTGACCCATGTCCCCTCTCTTCTCAATGTTTTCTAAAACCTTGTAACATAGCTGTTATGCTGCAGAATTTTCGTCTCAAAATGCCTCTCTCTATTTTCTAAAAATTATTTTATGTTATAAAGTGAATACTCAAAGCTCTTATTTCTATAGGGGTATTTACATATATATCAAAATTTTCTATTTTAAATTCTGGGAATTACATAAATGAAACCCTCTTTCCCTTTCCGTGGGTTTAAAGTGACGTAAAGATCATGTCTTTAAAGCAGTTTTTAAAATGTTATGATTATGAAATGAAACCCATTTATTTTATGTTATATGGGTTATTTATGAAATGTTGGATGATGATATATGTGGCTCACATGATAATAAAGACAAATTTAAGGGTGCGCCCTGATAGCGCTCCAATGCATTGGGTAAATACTTAATCTCTAGAGATGACCATTTTAACGACGCCTTGGTGAATAATCTTGGTAATTTTAACGACACCTTGGGGATGGACCTTGGCGAAATGAAACGATTGTCAATATTAAATGTTGTAGCCACATCTTCAAGTTATAAAAAAATGTTATTTTTATTATGATGTATCTCATGATTTCATTCTCATGCCTTAATGTTATTTTCATGACCTTATTGAAGTATCTCATGTTCACATGTAAAATGTTTCTCTGGTTTCTCTTACTGGGCCTTCTGCTCACCCTTTCATTTGATGTATGTCCCCAGGTTATGAGATTCAGTAATGAACCTAGGATGAACTTGAGGAGAAGCCTTTCAAGTGTTTAAGAAGAATGTTTTTTTTGATTCATTTTTTATGTTCCTGGTTTCCAAGACACTAAACCTTAAAGATCCTCGGTTTTGTAAAATGAAATGAAAGTTTATGTGATAAAAAGGCGGGATGCTATAGTTGGTATCAAAGGATGGTTTAGTTATTTGTAGAAATTAGGATATGAATACTTTAGGAAGAACCCTATAAAAAAGTTTAAATATAGGAAATCTTCCTAGTATTTTGGTGAGTATTGAGTAAAGGGTTTCCAAGCAAATACATCCCTGTCTGGATACGAGCAGGTAGAGGTGGCTCTGGCACAGATGTACATAGGGGTAAAACCCGAAAACACCTCTTTGAGCTAGACTCGAACGGGAACTGGTACACGACAACGGGCCTTGCTTCACTCTTGGTTATGACACTCCTGGGGGATCTGCTTTGGTAAATTCATAAGCTTAGTATGAACCATTGTTAAAGGAACAAAGATAAAATAAAATAAAGATTCACATAAGAATATATGATCATGGATAACCTAGAAGGGAACCTAGGGGATCACAAGTTAGGGTGTACTTTACTTCTACATGTTATCCTTAGATACTTTATGTTTCTTTTCATGATTATTGGCTAAGTATTTAAGCCCCTAACTATAGCTTCTTTTCTTAGTTAATGGCGGGAAATGGAAGAACATGTCCCAACAACCAATGTGATAGGAAATGCTACGATTGCCGTATTAATAGGAAAGAGATGATTAGGGGATTAAAAGATGATTATTATTTTGGAAGACGTTCACTATTTTGAGGACCATATATGATCAAGGTAAATAGATTACTACGGTGTCTTCATTGAGGAGTAAGGTTGACTTATATTTTGAAGAATCAATGAATTTAAGGTGGCCTTATATTAATTTTGGTTACTTATGGGAATGATTAACCTATCTTGGGTAAAATATGTTTAGGTTAGCTACTTTTGTTATAAGATGTTAGGAGTGGTTGATGTTTTTTGGAGATAAACAATGAAGTTTATTTTGGAAGACTATGTTATCAAGTCCTTCTTGTATTTGGGTTTCAATCTTAGTTTGGTTTATTTTCAGGAATCTTAAGGACCATTATTTACGGAATGGTCTATGATGAACATTGGGTAGTACCATGGAACTTTGAAGATTTAAAAGTAGTTTCAATTTCTATGGGATTATTTTTGAAGATTTGTTTTACCTTACCCATTCTATTTTTGGGATAATGTTTAAAGATAGAAGAAATAGATAGTTGATCTTTTGTGGATCATGTGATTCTCTAGATGATGATTCTTGTGTTTTGATGAGACCAAGTAGTTTTGAATGATCATCGTTTGGAGAAAAGATTATTTTTGGTAGAAACTTATTAATGTATGAAACTTTACATGAAGGTAGATATATTTCCTTATGTTTTTGTTCTATGTAGTAAATGAATTCTTCAAAGTTATTAAAAGGAACGTAAAACAAAAATGTTGTTGGTTTACGTTTCCTACTAGGTAATCAAAGAACGCTTACACACATCATAATTTTGGGATTTTCTGGTGGTTAACTTCCCCTAATCATGTTTTCTATCACTCTCCTTTAAGAAAGTTACCCTTTTTTTCTCCTCCATGTCCATATTTCCTACATGGAATCCTGGTATGAGTAAACTCGGGTGGCCTTTGTACTTTCTTTTCTTTCTTTTAAAGTAATGGTGTTACTGACTCTTTTTCCGATGTGGGACTTTAAATGAAATTTCAAAACCCAATTTTAAAAATTGCGAGGACACAATTTCTTAAGGGGGGAAGATTGTAACGGCCCGAAATTTTGAATAAATCTTGTTCCCTAATTTCATGTGTTATTTTATTTTATTTTTATACTCAACAAATTTTTTTTATTTGATAAACATGATTATAATTAAAATGAGACCAGTGGGTTTTGACTGTTATATGACCATCGGTCAATATGACCACTGTGAACAAAATGTTTTGATTATTGTCTCCAAATATAAGTAATCTTGGTTAACTATTATAGAAAGAAGATTTGATGGCCTCACCTAGTAGTCTTGGACCGATCGAAGCCCATCTAACAGAGCTTGGGAAGGAGGTAGCACCATTGGGCTTTGCTCTGGACCAAATCCAAGCTGAACTTCATCATGTGAAGCTAGAACGGAATCGTCTTCGCGAGAAGTTCAAACTGATAGAAATTACTACTCGGGCAATGTCGACTGAGCCGCCCCAAGATTCTATCACCCTAGCACACCTTACTCTTAGGTCCTATGCTGGTATTATAAGGGGCTATGTAATGAGATCATAACTTCCTTGTTTAATCCTTGTTTTAAATAAAAATTGGGATTTATTATTATGATGATGTTTATGAATTTTCAAATGACTGGATAAAAATAGTATGCATATTTTTAATGAATTTTCAAAAGGATATTTTAAAAAAAAAATGTTTGTGTAAACCTTATATAATTTAAAATGTGTAATGATTCTCAAAAAATGGTCTTCTACAATTATGTCCAGTACAAAATTTAGAGTCTAATAAGATCAACTTGATTTTTGATGAATAGTAAATTATGAATAGTGATTTTATGATTAGGATTAGTAATATGACCAAATGGATTAGTAATCTCACTTAAAGAAAGTTTTAAAATAATCTAGGCACCTTGATTAAGTAATGTGATTCAATAAAATGGTTAAATAACAGTTTCATAAATTATTATTCAAGTATTAGTTTTTTTGGGTGAATAGTTTTTTTTAATTAACAATTTAATTAAAAATAATTAGAAAATTATTTTTGTAAAAAGGACTTTATTTTTGAACTCGGAGCATCGATATTATGTTATGGTAATTTTTGGGGGTTTTTTCTGAAAAAATGAATTTTCAGTGAATAGTGTTTTTATTTAAAAATAAATTTAAAAATACATAGAAAATTATTTTTATAAAATGGAGTTCATTTTTGAAATCAGAGCATTGATATTTAGTTAAGGTGAAATTTTGGGATTTTTCTGAGAAAGATGAATTTTTCAGTGAATAGTAAAAATGCAGTTTTAGGGTTTCGGTATGTTTAATGACATCATAGCTGTGTCATGATGCTTTCATGAGATATTTTAAGGGTTGGCCGGCCAGGGGAGGTGAATTATTGTTGTGGGGGCCCCATTTGGCCTAACTCCATGGTAAATGCCAAGGGAGAGCACATGGGTTTGAGAAAAGCACATGTGAGGTGTCCCTTGGCCATTAATGCCTTGTCCCCTCACTTTCCCTATAAATACCAAGCCCTCCTCTCATCAATTCGACTCCCCACTCTTCCCCAACGAAGTTCTGGTCTCATTACCTCCCAAGGAGTCCTCACAAGGTGCCCCCAAGCCCTCAAGGTCCCAACCATTGAGGTTTAAGAGTTATATTTTAAGGTAAGGGATCCGACCTCTCTCTTTCATTTCAAGTAATCTCTTTTATGTCATTCCTTTTATGCTCCATGTTCTTATGTTGGAGGATGGTCTTTTATACTCCTCTTACTTCCGTTTTCATGTTAAAATAATGGGAGATCCCGTCTTACTCTCATTATTTTGTTTTATGAAGTTTTAAGTGGCGCCGTTAGGCTGCCGAAATTTTTGTAACGGATTCTTTCTCCCTTCTCATTTTTCAAGATCTATTTTCATGTAAAGTATTTCAAGTTCCTTTTTGTTATGTTGGGGTATGATCTATAAATTTATCATACTGATCTTTTATGATCATATGATTAGAGACCCCATTTGATCGCTTCAATTCAGTATTTTGATGTTTTAAGTGGCGCCGTTAGGCTGCCGAATTTTTAAGTGGTTCTTCACCCTTCTCGTATTGAAGTTATACTTTCATGTAAATTCTTTCAAGTTCCTTTTTGTTATGTTGGGGTATGATCTCTATATCTATCATACTGGACTCTTATGTTCATATGATGAGAGACCCCATTTGATCTCTTCAATTCAGTATTTTGTTGAAGTTTAAGTGGCGCCGTTAGGCTGCCGAATTTTTTAAGTGGTTCTTCACCCTTCTCGTTTTGAAGTTCTACTTTCATGTCAATTCTTTCAAGTTCCTTTTTGTTATGTTGGGGTATGACCTCTATATCTATCATACTGGACTCTTATGTTCATATGATGAGAGACCCTATTTGACCTTGTCAATTCAATTTTGTTGAAGTTTAAGTGACGCCGTTAGGCTGCTGAATTATCACAAGAGAAATCTTTTTTTTCTTCCTTTCATATGGTATATTTTCAAATTTCATTACCATGTTCTTAAATCCCTTATATTTTGTCCCTCTACGGTTTGATGGGTCATTTATGAATGTTTGACCCATGTCCCCTCTCTTCACAATGTTTTCTAAAACCTTGTAACATAGCTGTTATGCTGCAGAATTTTCGTCTCAAAATGCCTCTCTCTCTTTTCTAAAAATTATTTTATGTTATAAATTGAATACTCAAAGCTCTTATTTATACAGGGGTATTTACATATATATCAAAATGTTCTATTTTAAATTCTGGTAATTACATAAATGAAACCCTCTTTCCCTTTCTGTGGGTTTAAAGTGACGTAAAGATCATGTCTTTAAAGCAGTTTTTAAAATGTTATGATTATGAAATGAAACCCATTTATTTTATTTTATATGGGTTATTTATGAAATGTTTGATGATGATATATGTGGATCACATGATAATAAAGACAAATTTAAGGGTGCGCCCTGATAGCGCTCCAATGCATTGGGTAAAGACTTAATCTCTAGAGATGAGCATTTTAACGACGCCTTGGTGAATAACCTTGGTAATTTTAACGACACCTTGGGGATAGACCTTGGTGAAATGAAACGATTGTCAATATTAAATCTTGTAGCCACATCTTCAAGTTATAAAAAAATGTTATTTTTATTATGATGTATTTCATGATTTCATTCTCATGCCTTAATGTTATTTTCATGACCTTATTGAAGTATCTCATGTTCACATGTAAAATGTTTCTCTGGTTTCTCTTACTGGGCCTTCTGCTCACCCTTTCTTTTGATGTATGTCCCCAGGTTATGAGATTCAGTAATGAACCTAGGATGAACTTGAGGAGAAGCCTTTCAAGTGTTTAAGAACAATGTTTTTTTTTGTTTCATTTTTTATGTTCCTGGTTTCCAAGACACTAAACCTTAAAGATCCTCGGTTTTGTAAAATGAAATGAAAGTTTATGTGATAAAAAGGCGGGATGCTATAATTATTACTAGGAATTAAACACTATAATTGGGTACACATATTTTTATGTTTGATTTTCATGACCCCTCCCTCTGATGACACTGTTGTGAGGGGAGAGTGATAATGACCCCCCAAAGTACAACCTCTAGTGGGCCTCAGGTTTAAAACTAATACCAAGTGTGTACACATCACACAATATTGGAGTAATTAATCTTTTTATAAATAAATATTGAAAGATAAGTTGAATCATTAACAATTCAATTCAAAGAAACCATATAAAAAATATCAAAACAACCATCTGACCTGTAGGTGAAATATAGAACTAATACAAATATAAAAATTTTCAATTAAAATACCCAATAGAGAAGTTAAGTTGTGATAAAATAACTATCAATATCCATGTTAGTAAGATCAAGAACAATACAAGTAATCCTCCAAGAAACGGTAAATTTGTTTTCAACACATAGGGTGAGAATAAATGTATACATAGAAGGAAAACCAAAGTTTCTCATGCACACGTGGAAGAGGAATACTAATAATCCTGGGATAAAATAGACCAAACTAATTATACCAAATCATGTATACTAACAATCCTAACCACACAAATGAACTGTCTCCAAAAAATTAAATTCATGTAATATAATATAAATAATGCACATCAATGATAGGGTACCCTTCACAAGTATCCTGGTTGTATGCTAGTCTCGCCCAACATCATACTTCATGGAGCTCACATTCCCTCTGTATTTCACATCATATCCTCCCTTACAACACCTAGGCCTCACACCAAATCCCACCCACAAACACCCAGGCCTCACAGAACATCCCTCCCACAAAAACATAGGACTCAAAAAAACCCAACCAATAAAAATTTCATCACAAAACACATCACATTTCATCATGATGACACATCGGAAAGCACATCACAAATTATCCCAAAGAAACGTAGGAATAAAATCAGCTAACCTACAAAAACCTGGGCTATCACATCTCTCCTGAAGAAATATGGGCCACAAAACACCATATTGATTATTAAAATGCCGTCATCCATCATAGTGTATTCTATATGTACCTCTCCTAGAAGAGAGAGAATAAAATAGTGGGTACCTTGCCAACAGTACACCTCATTGGATGTTGGAAAAGATACAGTACCTCCTGACGATAGAGGTTTTTGGAACATATTTATCATCTAGGGTGGGTGCATATAAATATAAAAAGGGATATAATAGTATATAGACATAAGATACCAAAAAAAAAGAAAAACATATTGGGTCCTTATACAGACCTCTAACCAACAAAAATTCTCAATTTTGTTTTTTTTATTTATAAATCTACAACACCACACATCAAGCAACAAATCCCATTTCACATTATAAACCATTTTCAAATCATTTAAATTTTATTATCAAATCTTTCCAGATCCATTCCAATTTTTTTTATGAAATTATTTGTTCATTATTTTAGTACTAGAAAACTATTAGTAACTACACATATCAAAAAATATAGTAACCATCATTTTAGATGGTGAGGAGCCCTGATAGATTAATGTATCTTTACATTAATGAAACATTGTACCATGACCTCTCAATATTGTTAATGATTTATAAATGTTACTCATGGTGAATATCTATGAAAATTATCCTTAAAATCCTTACTACCCTTCTTCAAATTCATCATGAACCAAACATCGTACCAATAAAAATACCCCCTACTCACAACCTCATCCAAAAATAATAATACAGATGAACCTTTTTTGCAGCCTTGACGCACAATTATTCAAGGCTCACCAAATCCCCACTATACAACCACAAGAAATAATTTCCCCCATATATACATACTATAATCAAATAAACTTAAAACAAAAACGAATCATTTTACAAGTTAAAAATAACATTTATCACATTCCACTATTTTTTGGGCTGTTCTCAGACAAATCAATCGTGGAGAAAAATTCATTATCCATGAGCATGTGGTTAGACAATTTACATTTTTTCTGATTCCAAACAATCTAAATCAAATAGAAAAACATGAAATATGTTTCATCATATATAAATTCCCCAACAAGCACAATTTTCAGTGTTGCATTTACCCAAATAATCACATTATCAAGAATAGTGTCAAATATGTAAAAACATGTGGATCAGTCCTCAATTGCCCTTTAAATTGAATTTATTGATTTGTATCAATTATTTAATCTAGAAAAACAAGGATATATAGATAATAATAAGTAATATATCTCTTGCATGAATAATATATTAAGAGAAATAAGGGAATCCATATATCAAGGAATCCTTCCATTTTTCGGACACCATGGGGTGGAGAAGATTTACCGAAAACCACAAATATAGCATGAGGATCCATGGATCAACCATCAAAACACCAATAATCCATCAAAATGAATCTAAACACATACCCCAAATGAAAGTTCCATGATCACATAGGATCATTGGTAGAATATTGGGAGAAATCGAAGAAGAATTTTAGGAGAAATCCCCACGGATCATCCACGGATCGCCAACAAGAATCCCACATGATCTGCAGATGAGGGTGAGTGTAAATGGTCTTGAAGAATGCATCATGGTAACTAAATATTACCCACCATGGAACCCTTATTCAAAAATTATAAAACATCATCACTTCATGAAAACTCAATGAAAATCCATGAAACATAATTTCACATCATGTAATCCCTTTACATGATGTGTAATCCCACTTCTTCCACCCATTAGAAATAGAACTACAATAACGCCTTTTGAACACCACAAATGATAAAAAATAGAAATTTAATAGGATTAGAAGATGGAAATTGTTACATCATATACCTCACAAATGATTCTCATACACGATAATCCAATACTAAGACCCGAATACAATTTGTCCACCCCCCCCCCCACAAGATTCCACTCATGTATCTTTCCATACCATAAAAACTACCAACAAACCAATAATTCAAAACAATAGTATGAAAAACATCTCTCACAACCTCATCACCAAAAAACAATACTAAAAACTTTAACCATTAACATTGCCACACTACCATGTGAACATTACAAAACTAACAATATGTACTATTCCAATCTCACGAATAATAAAATTCTATCATCCCCAGCAAGCTAATTTACACTATAGGATGATTTGACCAGCATGAATGTGTTTAATCACATCACAAATAAGACATCCTGATTTTGGATCAGTTATTTCTTTTTCATATGTGGGAATTTATCTCACATTACACCATAGATATCCAGATCTAATGACAACATCATTTATCACTAAGAAAAGTTCTCTCATACATCACATCACAAATAAATATAGAGAAATTAAAAACACAAAACTATGGGTACTTGGAACAAATATCTATCTATCACACCCATGTATTCAAATCCCTAACACAATGTCTCCACAACACATGAAATAAAGGAATTGTCCTCCCACACAACACCTTATCTAAAAGATCATGGATCTATAATGTCATCTCAAAAAACATCTTGTCATCCGCGATATCCAACTATATATAGTCAATTACATTAGATTCATCATGGTGATACCATTGATGATGATAGATTTGGAGGATGATGCGGATCATCTCCAAAAGTGGTGGAAACAGAAACTAGTAGGCCACCTCTCCAACTAATCCAAACACCTCATTGGGTCCATCAAACTAGGGAGAAATATTACACCATCTTCCAATAATTTGGGACTCACATCATGTAGAAACATTCTAGAACATGTTTCCCATGTCCTCAAACACTGTGGTCCTCCTACGATCATCATACGTCTTTTGGGTGTTTTGAACTACATTCATCAACTCATGAACAAGATAAACCTTCTCTGTTTTTCTCTGCACTACATTCAGACCATGAACAATAATCTCCCTAGCCTATGTCCAGTACCACAAAGAACAAAAAGGTCTTCCATAAGAATCATAAAATGGATCCAAGATAATTTATGTGTGATAGTTATAGTTATAAGAAATCTCATCGGTGGTAAGGTGTTGTGACCATGATCCACTAAAGACCTAGATGAAATACAAAAACATATCGTTCAATTTCTTGATAGTCTGTTCTGTCATCCCATTTGTATGATAGTGGAAAGTGGTACTAGGGTTTTATTAGGCTACAAATAAACCTACAATCCCCTTAAAATTTATAATGTAAACTATGAATCCCAATATAATAAAATGGACCACTAAACCCAATCATTCATCTTCTCCTGAAAAATCCACTTCCCAAAAAGCTACATATGGTTTTGTCCATCATTCAACCAACCATCTAGAGTATCACTATGTCCAATATAAGTGCACCTCTCAATTTCAATTATTTATACCAAATAACAATCCATCTCCAACTACATCCAATAATATTTTAGTTTCATAAGATAAAATAGACTATTCCACCATCCACCCTTGGAAAAGGTATAGGGCTTCCAACTCCTCCATCACTCTCAATATATCAGATGATTTCTGAACAACATCCTTCTATGGTTTTCTACTCAAATTTTCAGCCGTATTAATTTCCATACATGATTTGTAGGATATCTAAAAATAATAGTTTCTATGAAACACCATCTACCTCCAATGTTATAGATTTTATCCCCATTATGAAAATTTATACATCAAGATATTGATATATATGAAAATCATTAAGTGGTTCCCATTGAGGTATATACACCACCCCATTAGGGCGAACACAAAAAATGGTACACCAAATCATTGGTGGAATAGCTACACTCACATGAGTATAAATTCTTTTACATGTAATAGGGAACATCTCATCATTGCATAACCACACATCCCTAACCCTAATGGAAATTATCACAAAATATTTCAAACATCACCCCTTCTCCTAGAAACTATAGCACTAGGGAACTAATACACATACCCATAAAAAACCAAATTCTACCTAGAACTGAAAACATCACACAAAATCATGGTCCTACCTAGTCACTACTGGCAATGGGGATACAACTCAACTAAAATCATGTAAAAACCTTCAATGATGGATTCTGAGACCATGGAAACGGTAAATATCATAAACATTCTTTTTTGATGTAAACAAAATAACTACATAAAAAATAGGTATTTCTACTTCCAAACCCTTCTAAGACAACACATTATTAAACGAATTTACCTATCACATCAATATTTTATCTTGGATAACTTCAAATATAAATGATGGATTATAATAATAAAAAATAATGTTTGAATTTATTGTTCTGATCCTCCTTAGATTCTGAGTTGATTAAGTTATCATAGATGAATATGATGAAAAACCAATCCATTATCTCAGATGACATGATGTTCATATTCCACATGAACAATGATAGTGCCTTTGTAGTATCAAATGGAATGACTACAAACTCAATGTTCACATACATTCATTTGAATGTAGTCTTTTGGATATCTCATTACATCTATATGAACTGGTGATATCAAGACCTCATGTCAATATTAGAAAACCAACTCCCCCTCTCAATTGGATAAAAATATAATATATTCCGGGAATAAGGTAACTATTTTTGATATATACATGATTCATCCTCTGGTAGTCTATACAAAAAGTCATAAAAAATAACACATTTATGGAGAAAAGAACATTATCACCCTATAATGAATCCATGGATCAAATAATAAACATCATCATTATATCATATATATGAGCCTCAACACTCACTACATAGAAGGATACATCTGATAAGGATCCATCAAAATCAGAGACATAGTAGGCTGAAAGAGTATCATGAACACAACATTATATAAAGATGGTAATTCCATATCATATTTGGCAACAAAAATTCAAAATAACTAATGAACCTAAATTCATTTAACATTTTCGTTTTTTTATTCAACTAAAAACTTAGAAAATATGGAATAAAGGGTTTTCATACGCCGATTCCCACCTAGCAACTTTACTCACATATGAAAACGATACACTGGACACCCACATCTGAAAACATGACTCTCCACCTGAAGAATTTGAAAAAATAATTTATGAAATACAACCATTTTATGTTGATGGTGAAATATTATGGTTATATCTAAATCATGAAAAAATCCCCATGGGACTGATGCGGTCCAATAATCAGTCTACACCCGTGTACACTAAAAATTTGTTCGTCTAGCCTCAGAATGAAATACTAAAACCAATGGGAATGAAAATAATCTCTATGTCAAATACCAAATCATGAGATAGAGAGGGTCCATAAAATGAGTGTGAATCTTCAGAATCTAGACAGATAGAAAAATGTTTACTAAACAATCGGATTGTGCCTTTGATTATCTCTGGTTGTACTGGAGATGATGCCTCTATTATGTGTAACTGACCATGCCCAATTTCTACAACACCTTGATGATGACCACCTCAGCAGCCAAGTTCAGGACATGGTCCCTAATATTTTGAAATGGACAATGGTCTGTATCTACCTTCTCTATCTCCCCATTGTGGAAAATAATCATTATGCCCCTAGTGCTAAAATGGTCTCACTAGAAACTACTGTTGAGGCTAGTGTTGAACCTGTCCACGAACACCAAACAGAGATCAAGGAACTGTTGGGAACTGAATCTAGAGATTAAAAATAACCCCAAAACCAAAAAAATGGTTTAATTCTCCCAATAAATGCTTCAAACTCACTATCACTAGAAGGCCGAAAATGTGGCTGATGAGGTTAATACACTATCACTCAAAACCTCAATATTAATGGTTCCTCGAATCTGGCACTACAAGAACTTTTTCATGATGAATTATGATGGATCTCCTCCTCTAATGGCACAATGGCCATTTTTTTATTGATTTTGATAATCCACCTTTCAAGGGGTGAGTTGTAACCCTTAGTAGACTGGTAGGTGTATGTATTACATGCCTCATTTGACATAGAGGAATTAAATACTTGTAGGTGCCAAACATTACATAAATCCCACACTAACTACTTGGAACTGCTCCTCCCCAAATTCATCATCATGAAATCAACACTCCACCTTCGCATGGTTGTTTGTCTAGGCTTTCTTGTGCATTCATAGGCTTTGCTTGATAGCATGTTCCATATCTTATCATTCATGAAATCCATTTAGCTTCTGATATAGTGAAAGATTCATGATCATCCTCATTTTGATGCATGATCCTTGTAGGTATGTAGATTGTATCTGCACCAAATGTGTCCCGAAATCAATGAGGTGGCCCGAAGGGCATTCTGACATGATGTTATGGGTGGCTCGAAGGCCTCAAAAGTACCAGGGACCAAATCGGTGGCCCGAAGGCCCCAATAGGAGAATAGTCTCGACCAATACATTTCAAATAGTACCTTCTATAGTACCTACTTCCATACTGCTATAATGATGATACATTAACCCAAAAATATTCTTCTGCCTGCATTTGATCCTGGGTCACCTTGATTGGATTAATGTGTCCTCACCAACTGTGATGAGGTTCATGCGCATTACGATGGCACCCCTATCAAGGTAATCATTCCCAAAAGTGAATCTTCTCAATCAACTCTAAAAAATTATGAACCTCTAAATACATTGAAAACATTATTAATGTGACAAAAAACTAGATAGAAGTTCATGATGCCTTTTTAAAACATCTCATATTGGCCTCCTAATCTATGAAAAAATTTTAGGAAAAAAATATGGTCCTTGAATATGATTCCCAAATTTCACCCTGGATTACTCGTCTATTGAAGGGAGAGTGTCTCATTAATCTTATCAACCTTTAGGTTGAATTAATGGAACTATGTTTGTAACACCATATAGAGGTCAACCCCCAAACCTTCTAGCTCCTTCATCTCCCCCAGATACAACATCCACAAATAATGGAAACAACTTTCATCTGTAAGACTGTCTATGTCAACCCGTACTAAATTAGGGACCATATCATAATAAACAAAATCTTGAGATCCTTTATCCATCTCATTGTGTTGATATCTGAGACACATCTCTCTTACCATCAAAATGTCTTCTACTTGAAGGCACATATCATCATATTCCACTCATCATCCTCCTAAACTTGATAAATCAAACAATGGTCAACTAGATCATCCCACATAACCAAATCTACCTAAGCCACACATGGATGATGAAAAGGAGACATAGATTATAGGAAAAAAATATATCCAATTCATCAGATCTATACAATTTCATTAATATTAATTCTAAATCAATTCATTATCTTTTTATTTATTTCAATATCCCTAATGTAATGCTATTCAAACAATAACACATGTCAATATGGTTCATGTACCTTACCTAGGTTTCTACTCTTCAAGAAATTCCATCACAATTGGTTGTTCAATAATCTTAGATTCCATATACTAGATCATGGGGGACCTAAAATCCTATTTCATATCTGGTCTACATAGATAATGACACACACCAATGTCATCTATAAATATTTTCACACGAACCTATGCTATCCTCCATGTGCCAAACTCCATACTTAATCCTATTCCTTGATCATCAAATCTTGTACCACTCTCTCCTGACTCCCTCCAACTAAAGATATCAAAGTGGGTGGGAGATAATTACCCCTTGAGTCCCACCTCTAGTAGGCCCCATGATGGCGACTATCACCATGTTTGTACAATGATCACAATAAGGGATAAATTACCCTTTTAGGAATCGATATCAAGAGATAAGGTGAATCATCTAGAATGAAACAATATTAAATAATATAAAAGGGATGATAAAAGTCATCAAACATGCATGCATAAAATAGAACTAAAACAAATTAAAATCTCCTTTTGTAAAATAACTCAAATTAATGAAATTTATCTACACCGAAACAATCAATATCCGAGTTATTATTTTTATACATAGTCCATGTATTACTAGTCAAATCCAAAAAATAGTTTCCACATGTACAAGATGGATTCAAGAATGATCACTATGAACCCCAAAGTCTCTCATGTACATGTGGAAGAGGAAACTTATTATTCTATGAAAAAACAATAGAACAAAAAATTACCTTAGCAGATATACTGACCATCCCAACCACAGTGAGCTACACTCACCAAATAATAGTAGTCTATATAATATAAATATAGAACATCTATGATAGGGAACCCCGCACAACATTAACACTAGTATTCCACTCTTTTCTAATGTCGTACATCCTGGAAGTCCCACCTATTCTGTATAAGACATCATATCCAACCCACACACACATGGGCATCCAAAAAAATCCCACCAACCCAAGCATGGGTCTCACAACACCTCCGAAGAAAAGAAACCTAGTCCTTATAAAATATCTCTCCCACACACATCTAGGCCTCAAAACATATCACATTCCAGTAGGAAGATGTCTTAGAAGGAACATCAGAACTCATCTTGAAGAAACCTATAAAACAAAATCCTTATCTGCAAACACCTGGGATATCACATCATACCCGAAGACACCATGGCCATGAACCACCATCTATGACACTAATAGAACATCAATAATAACATATTCTACCACAGATACCTCACATATATGAGGTAGTATAAATGTGTGGGTACCCATCAGTCTGTATTCCTCATCAGATTTTTGGAAAGTCACCCTTCCCTATGATGATGGGGGTGTTCATCACATAGTACTCTACTAGAGTGTGTTCATATAGAAAATAAAATGAAAATATAATTATATAAATATATGATACCAAACACACAATCCCTGCCCATGGGTCCTCTGGAAAAACACCAACCTATTACACTTTCCAACTTTACTGCTATATCTATATACACAACACCACACATCAAGCCACAAAACCCATTTAATATTCTATAACAATTTATTTACCCATTTTTTTACAATATCCAAACCAACCATAGAAATTAAAACCCTTATTAAAAAATTATTTATTACTTCCATCACTACTAGGTAACTATAATGATCTATTCATGTTACGAAACACAGTAAAAGTTATATTAGATGGTGAATAGACCAGATAAATTATGTTAGCTTCAAATTAATGACACATAGTACCACACAAACCAACAGCATATACTAGGATCTACCAACCATAGAGATAAGAAATAGTCCAATGAACAACATTGGGAACCTAGGGTTCTAATAAAATGAGATGAATAAGAATGAACACCAGATCAAATGAGTGTTTGGAGGAAAATTAATTTTTAAAACTACACATGATTGGGGTATTACAATACATGTAATCAAATTTAACATCATGTAATACCTTGGGTTAAGTTTCTACTAACAATTGCATCACTGTGACATCCCTGTTAAACAAAGAACATGAAATTTTAATATTTATTAATATTTTTGGATTATATAATAATTTGACTATAAATGGAATGCTATGTTCGATGGAGTACCTGACATACTACAATGGGTTTCTTTAAAATCTTACATTGCACACTAATAATGTAATATTTTTATTTTTAATGATAGTTAACACATAGCCATTGTATTAGTGGGAATAAATATAAATAAAAAAAATACGAATATAATTTTTTTAAATGTTTTTTTACATTTATCCAATAAATTTTATAGGCATAAAATTTGGAAGAATCTAATTTTAAGCATAAGTACTCTAATATTTTTTAAAAATGTGCTTTACCTCAATTTATTGGGAACCCTTTTTAAATCTTTTTTTATCATTTTTATATTTTCTATTTGAAAATATAAAATTCTTATTTAGAATGTGGACATCAAAATTTATTTTTGGTAATTTTTTGGAATTTATTCAATAAAGTACATTTTCTAATGAATAGTACCAAATATTGTTATTTAATTCAAAACCGCATTTAAATCTAAATTTTTTATGGTTAGATTATATTTTTAATTTGTTTTAAAGTTAAATTATAATATATTTTTACCGTTTAATCCAATTTTGGTTAATTGAATTAATTTCACTTTAATATTAGACATAAAAAAGTTCTGATCTTTTGATAGTTATTGTTTTATAAAAACACGCTATTTATTTTAACAATGGGAATTAATTTTAAATTAATTAATTAAACCTCTATTTTTATAATTTTATAAAATAGAAGTAATTTTTGAATTTGGAATATCAAATATATATTAGGCTGATTTATACATAGTTTTTGGAAAAACATCAATTTTTGATGAATAGTGAAACAACTTTGTAGTAGTTAAAAAAACTGACATTTTCATTTAAATTAATTTTTACCACTTCTGTGAATTGAATTTCAAAAATTTGACATACATGGTTGTTATTAGTAAGTAAAATGTGGTTCAATAAGAAGAAAATAATTTTTGGTGAATAGTAACTTTTGAGTTTTATTTACCGTGATTAAATGTAAATATAGTAAATCAACATAAAAAGAATATTATAATATTTTAAAATTACCTTAACACGTTTAATCACTTTATTGGAGGAGTAATGATCGTCCATGGGGATCTTTGGGTTGATTTTGGGACCCCATGCAGGCACTTATGACTGACAATGGCACTTTATTTTAATAATCATAAAGTAAACACAAAAATGACAAACAAATATCTATTTGTAAAATAATTTTTTAAAATGTGTTATATAATCTACCTTTTTTACTATACATATTAATTTTAAAGAATAAATGTTTTCCTTCATCGTGGTATTTTTTTAGTTTAGTCATCAAATAAATTAGATTATTTATGACACAATAATGATGTAGTTCTCACCTCATTAACAAATGATTAAAGTAAATAATATTATAAATATTAATATAACATCCCAAACCAGACCAATTCTTATTGAATAAATTTATTTATTCCATGAGAAATCTTATCATATACATTAATGAGTTTTGGACCTTTAGAAACTGAATTTCATTATATAATAAAATAATATTTTCACACTTTTCTAAAGAACCCCTCTTACCCCTTATAAAAATATATCACTTCTAACCCATTCATCACACCTCTCAAGATTTTTCCCTTTTCCATAAACTGCCCAATTAATCTTTATACATCCCTCTACTCATCCTAGAATCTGTACCATGGTTAGAAGGCACTTCAAGAAACCCTTTTGCTTCATTCCAAAGGGAGTTACCCAAATTAAAGGTAACAATTTCTCTTAAATTATTTTCTTTTATTTTACATCTCCAACACATAAAAATTTTATTTATTTAATTTAAAACAAAAAAATTATACTGAATATAATAGTATGTTGTTATGTGAAGGATTCGAAATACACTTACACACACCACCATCTAATGGGTGAAGAACATAATGTTGATGTTGTTGGAAAACTAATGCATCATGAAATGATGATTGTTCGATTTTCTCCTACCTCATATCAGGGGGTCCATTATGTTGACACTATAATTATATATGATATATATTATGTTTATGTTTTCTTTATGTTTTAGTATTTTTAATTTATATGATAGCTTTATTGTTTCCACTATGACTAAACCTGATAATTTCATTTGAGGAAGTGTGTACTACCGCCCCCTCAAAGTTATATGACTTGTTCATACCATACGTGGGACATATAAAGGATGTTGTTATTGAAATTATATATGATATTATACTGGAATTATAATATAAATATTTATCATTATGTTTTCAATCAATTAAAATATGAAATACAAATGAAAGTAGTGTTTATGCGAAAGTAGGGCTTACAGTCTCCATAAACAGTGCATTTCATTTCTTATCGTCAAATTTAATGTAATGTTATAAATAAATATATATACTTTATATATATGATATATATGATATCTAAATCATGAATATAATTCTGGAGAAAATGGAATCATGACCATATGGTCAACTTGTAATAATAAGGCCTTCTTTTTTACTCTAGTAACAAATATCGACAAAACAACCATTATTAACATAAATGATTACATATTGTTTATAACATGGTAATAAGTGATAAAAAAGGAATAATAAAATTGAAAAATGGTTCTTAGTCAAGTAAAGTCGGACAAGAGGTTAGTGGTTTCTTATGTCACTCTTTATTTCGTGAGATTTCAATTGTATTCCACTTAATCATTTAATGTAGTGTATTGTGTACTTCCATGTGATATATTTTATCATTATTATATTGATATTAAAATATCTCTATGATTCATTTTGTGTTTATTAACTTTTGTTCAAACGAATCGATTGATTACAATGTGGTAATGGTTTTTCATATCACTTTTTATTCACCTGAGATTCATGATATAATGCCACTATTTTCTTTTTTTATGGTTTATATACTACTCATGATTGTATTTATTATGTTATATAATTAAATTTAATGGTATTTACATCTTCATTTTATGATCATTATTTTGTGGGGTGTATGTTTTTTTAGTTAAAAAATTGGTAAGGAAACTGTTCACCCTCCTCTTTTTAAAACACTTCATTTGTTTATGTATTTTAATTTTCATCTTATTATTTTGGTATATGAATTTTATTTCTTTATTACTATAAATTTTATGTCCATGTGATGATATACCCTTTTCTCTCTCATCAATTCATTTTTGTAATTTTAATGTGACGTCGTTAGACTGTCACATTTCTGTAATGGAACTTCTTCACCCAATTTCAATTTATTGGGTTGAACTACTACATCTTGATAATGTCATGATATAAATATGTGTGAATAACCTCTGATTGTTTCACACTTAATATCCACATATATTGAGTGTATTCTTATTTTTCACACATTATTATGTAATTGAATTATCCTTAATCTAAGGATAAATTTTTATTATGAATTTCTTCTAAATTTACATTCTATTGAGTTTCCATTGTTATTATGCACTGATTCACTCGTATATTGTGTATATAAAGTCCTTTGGAATATTATATCATGAATCCCTTTATTATCATGATATAATAAATTTATGATTAAATTTTATTCCTCAATTATTTGCATTCAATCCTCACTTATTTTGATAAAAAATCTTTATCTAAAATATCATTTAAAATGTTTTAAAGATTTATTCTTATAAATATTTATCATTAATGTCCATGTTTTAGGCAATGGTTTTCAGTATTTATTTATATATATGGACATTAATTTTTTTGAAATGATAATTCATATAAAATCTTCAATGTGGTATGCGACTCTTTTATTCAAAAATCGATTTATTAAATGTTTTAAAAAAATTGATAATGATTTAATAAAGCATTGTTTATATAAATATTTTTATTTGATATATTGTTATTGGAATGTGGAAATGTTATCTTTCCTTAATTCACGTGTTATGTATTATGAATATGTTATGTTTATTGTGAATTGTTTACATATATGGGTGGTTTCGTGATAAACCTATAGTGGGTGAGCCCGAGAGATCTCTCTAATTCATTGGGTAACATGACGGAGGTAATCACTAATGTTTCTCCTAAGATATTTAGAAAATATACTATGATGGGTATTCTAAATGTGACTCCCAATGTATTTTTGATAGATACAATGTAAGTATGTTATCAAATTCCATAAGTTACATTTATGATTTATGATATTTGTATGTTATTCATAAATCTTATGATTTCATGTTGTATGTTATGATTGAAAATTATGGTTTCTTTGATTATTATTTAATGATGGGGTAATGTTTTCCTTCCTTATTTTATATCCCTTACTAAGATTTTTATTCTCATCCCATGTTTTTGAAATGTTATCCATAGGACATAAAGACGAATATGGTCAAGGATGTAATGAAGGAAAGTCATGTTGTCTAAAACATAGAACTAGACATGTTTTTTTATGTGTATTTATTTTATGAATAACTGGAGACTGATTAGTAGTGTCTACATGTAATTTTCTAGTTCATATGTAATAGTTATGGCCTATTTCTCTAAAAATATAATCCTAAATAGATTCTCAATGTGAATTCTTGATATAATTCAAGATTATGTAATGATTAAAGCAAGGTCCTTATAGTTTGTATATGAGGTTGGTTTAGATATCTTTAGAGGTTAGGGTGTTCCTTAAGCATAATTGACATTACCATAATGGTTAGGTTTTTATAAAGTTTCATAGTTATTTTAGATAATGTGAATGAGTTTAAGATGACTTGAATAATTATATATTTTTATCTAACCTCCTCATAATATATTATATGATGATTTTACTAATATACTCACACTATCATTTTTGGTTTTAGTAAATGGCTGGATCTAGTAGGCACCAAAATAAGAGTGGATGTGATGAAAACTGTGATGGTTTTCCGAATGGGAAACTGAATGAAATAGGACCAGTAATGAGACATCTTGTGGTAATTCTCAACTATCTTGGGTCTTTATCGATCACATGATCCTTGGTAGTTTTTATAAGACATCATATATGGGAGAAACAAATCCCCATAGATGCTCAAGTAATAATCATAATGGTATGTATATTCAAAAACCTATGTGAAATGGACTTGGAAAGAAACACATAGGAAAATGATTCAAAGGGTCGAAAAGATTCTATAGATGTGGAATTAATTGCCATAAATAAAGAATATTCCATGGAAAAAGGAATAATCTAGTTGACTCTGAGAAAGGGATACAAGTTCTTTCTTAGGGGTCAATTGAATGTTTTAAATGTTGTGTGAATTGTAATTATACAAACATATGTCCTATGAAGAAGGATTGGGAATTGGAACATCAATATACTACAAATATATGTTTTCCAATACTTAATTCCAGTTTGATTTAGGATGAAGAAACTGACAATGAAAAATCAAAGGTATGGATTATTTATTAACAAATGCTTAGACATTTTTGAAATATAAGGATATGATTCAAGATTTTTTTTATAGGAAAAAGTATTTCATAACAAATAGGAATGGAATGGATAATGGATCATGATGAATGTTGAATGAGTAAGATGTCAACATATAAGGGATTCAAGATTTATGGTAGATTTTAGGATGGTAAAATGCTTAAAATAATTAATGTTGTATTGATGATGATATTATAGTAGAAGACTTTTTATAGTATGTGGAACCCTGAAGATTGATATATCAGAATTTTATTCAAGGAATAATTGTCTTTTCTATTGTGTATATATTTATCATGAACCATTTGGGTTTATATGATCCTTGAATTATAGGCAATTACAGGTTAATACATTTTGGGATACAAAATAAATTTTATTAGAAATCCTTTGTGGTTAGAATAGGTTATGGTTATTTTGATGAATTTATCACATTTTGGGAATGTTATAAAATTATATAGTTTTTGAAAAATGATAATACACAGACCACGTGAAAACCCTTCGTGTCATACAAAGATATGGGAATCTAACCCACAACCAATGTGCGATTGTGATTCATCACCTACCACAGGACTACCAGAAGTCCCTGTTCAGTTTGAATAATTAATCTTATTTAGATGATTTTATGAATCAGTAATAAGTTGATATTTGTTTATCTGTGGAAATTAGTAACCTATCAGGGAGAATATGTGATTAGGTTAATTACTTTTCAATATGAGACTTCAAGAGTAAGTAATGTTATTTGGAGATAAATGTTACGATTTTTCTTGGACAAATTTGTGATTAAATCCTTTTGAGATTTGGGTTTCAATCTTATTTTGTATTAAATTGAATAATTTTATGGATATTAGTTTATTTATTGTTCTTGGTTAGTGATTGGGTATTTTTTGACAAATTTTGGAGATTAAGTGTAGTTTTTTTGTTTTTGTAAAAGATTATCCTTTTGGGGCATTATCTAATATTGTACTAACCTTTTTGGTTTTGGATAATGACTAAATACATGGGAAATATATGGTTTATCTTTTGTGGATCATGTGATTCTCATGATGTTGATTCAAGCATTATAGGTGCGACCATGTCATCTTGAATACTCATCGTTTCGAGAAAATATGTGTTTTTGGTAGAAACTTATTAAAGGATGAAACTCCACTTGAAAATGTAAGTATATTTCCCTATGTTATTATTTTATGTTGTAAAATAATTCCTCAACATAATGAAAAATAACTTAAATTAAAAATGTTTTCCACTTACATTTCTTACTGGGTAATCAAATTCTGTTTAACAGATCACATGTTTGTGATTTTCTAGTGGTTAATTTTCCCTTAATTAGGATTTTTATAAATCTCCATCAAAAAATGAGGGGTTTTTTTGCTTATATATCTATGTTTTTTTCATGGAATACTTGTATAGGTTATCTCGGGAAACCATTGTATTTCTTTTTCTTTCTTTTAAAGTAGTTTTTTATTGACTCTTTTTACGATTTGGGACATTAAATGATCTTTCCAAGCCCAATTTTAAAATTGTGAGGACGCAATTTCCAAAAGGTGGGATGGATGTAACATCCCAGGTATATAAAGAACATGAAATTTTAATATTTATTAATATCTGTGGATTAAGTATTAATTTTTCTTTAAATGGAATGCTATGTTCGATGTCGTACCTGATACAAAACAATAGGATTCTTTTATATCTTATGTTGTACACTATTTATATAATATTTTTATTTTTAATGATTGTTAATGCCAAGTCGTAGCATTGGATGGAATAAACAGAACCTATAACAATATGAATATAGAATTTTTTAAAGGTTTTTTTACTTTTATCCAATAAATTTTAGAGGCATAAAATGTGAATGAATCTAATTTTAAGCATAAATACTCTAATATTTTTTAAAATGCTGATTTATTACCTTTTGATGGAGAACCCTATTTAAATATAGTTTTGGTATCTTTTATAAGTTATATTTGAAAATATAATATTCATCTTTAGAAGGGGGACATGAAAATTTACTTTGTGTTAATTGTTCGAATTTTTTCGCTAAAGTTCATTTTCTAAAGAATAGTGAAAAATATAATAATTTAATTCAAAAGTTTGTTTTAATATAATTTATTTATATAGTTAGATTATATTTTAATTTTTTTTTAAATATTAATTATAATATATTTTTATGATTTAATCCAATGTTTCAGATTATATTAAATTTCACTTTGAAACTGGACATAAACAAGTGTAAATCTTTTGATAATTTTTGTTTCGTAAAAACACAATATTTTTTAACAACGGGAATTAATTTTTAATTAATTATTGCAGCTTATATGTTTATAATTTTATTAAATAGAAAACATTTTTTAATTTGGAATATATAATATAGCTTAGGCTGAATTTTCCGTAGTTTTCTGAAAAAACATAAATTTTGGATGAATAGTGAAACCACATAGTGGTAGTTAGAAAAACTGAATTTTTTCCATTAAATGAAATTTTAACACTTCTGTGAATTGAATTTAAAAATTCATACATACATGGTTGTTATTATTAAGTAAAATTTGGTTTAATAAGATGAAAATAAGTTTTGGTGAATAGTAAATTTTGTCTTTTATTTACCACGGTTAAATGTTTATTGGATAAATCAAGGTAAACAAATATTATAATAATTACAAATTACCTTAACACATGTCCTAGACTTATTTTATGAGTAATGGACGACCATGGGAATCCTTTTATCGATTTTGGGACCCCATGGAGCCACTTATGAATGATAATGAAACTTTATTTTAAATAACTTAATGTAATGGAAAAACTAACATAAACAAATATCTCTTTGTAAATTAATTTCTAAATGGTGTTATATGAGTTATCATTTCAAATATAAATATTAATTTAAAATATAAAAATATTTCGTACATCATGGTTTATTTTTTATAATTTTTATAAGTCTAATTAATTAAATTTTTAATGAGACAATAAAGATGCAGTGTTTACCTCATTAAGAAATGATTAAAATAAATAAGATTATTAATATTAACATAACATCCAAAACCTATATAATTATTAAATGATGAATTTATTTAGACCATGAGTCATCATATATTATTCCTTAATTAGTTTTGGACCTTTATAAACTGAATATCAATATATAATAAAATAATATTTTCACAATTTCATAATGAACCCCTCCTCCCCCTTATAAAATGCCATCACTACTAACCAGTTCCTCACACCTGTAATGACTTTTGGATCAACCAAATACTGCCCAATTAAGTTCCCTACATCCCTCAGTTCCTCCAAGATGCCTTAATTTAGCATAAATCACTTCCTGGAACCCATTGGATTCATACCAAAGGAAGTTTCCCATATAATATTTAGCGGTTTATCTTAACTTCTTTTATTATATTTTACATATCCAACCCCTAACCTCTTTTTATTCCATTGTTTTATAACAAAAACAATAAAATAAATATAGTAGTATGTTTTAATGAAAATTATTAGAAATATAATTACACACACCTCAATCTAATGAGTGAAAAACTTATTGTTTCTGTGGATGGAAAAATAACGCCTCACAAAATTATGATTGTTAGATTATCTCCTACCGCCTATAATGGGGGCCATTATTATGACACTGTACTTATATATTATATATATTATTTTTATGTTTTCTTTATTTATTTTTTATTTTTTTAATTTATAGAATACATTTATGGTTGCCATTATGAGTAAATGCGATAATTTCATTTGATGTAGTGCGGACTACCGCCCCCTCAAAGTGATAGGACTTTTTCATACAATACATGGGACATATAGAGGATAGATTTATTGAAATTATATATGATATTATATTTGAATTATAATATAACTATTTATCATTATGATTCCATTCAATTAAAATACGAAATAGATGTGAAAGTTATGTTCAAGTGTACGTACAGCTTACCGTCTCCATGAACGGTGCATTTCATTTGTTATCTCCTAATGTTATGTACTATTATAAATACATATATATACTGGATATATATGATATATATGATATCTAAATCATGTAAATAATTCTGTAGATAATGGACTCTTTACCACATGGATAACTTGTAATTATAAGGCGTTTATTTTTAACTCAAGTACCAAATATCGACAAAACGACCATTATTAACTTAAATGATTACATATTTTCTATAACATGGTAATAATTGATATAAAAGGAATAATAAAAATTAAAAATGGTTCATAATCAAGTATAATTTAACTTGTTTTTATTATTCTAGAATAACACGGAACAAACAAGGTATGTCAGACACGAGGTAAGGGGTTTCTTATCTCACTCATAATTTCGTGTTATTTCTATAGTTTTCCACTTATTTATTGCAATTGGTGTATTGTGTACTTCCATTTGATATCTATAATCATTATTATGTTTAAATTCATGGTATTCTGTGATTCATTTGGTGTTTATTAACTTTTGTTCATACGACTCGATTGATTACAACATGGTAAGGCGTTTTCATCACAGTTTTTATTCCCGTTAGATTCATGATATATTGCAACTATTTTCCTTGTGTGTGGTGTATGTACTTCCCATGAGTTTACTCTTTGTGTATTATAGTTAAATTTATTGGTATTAACATTTTCATTGTATGATATGTTTTTCATGGGGTGTATGTTTCGTAAGATACCAAATCGGTAATGGAACCTTTCACCCTCCTCTTTTTAGAAGACTTATTTTTTGTTATATATTTTAACTTACATCTTATTATGTTGGGATATGATTTCTATATCCTTATTCCTTTAAATTTTATGTCTATGTGATGATATACCATTTTCTCTCTCATCAATTCATTTTCTAAATTTTAAAGTGATGCTGTTAGGATGTCAAATTTCTGTAAGGGAACTTCTTCACCAAATTTCAATTCGTTTGGGTTAAACTTTTACTTCTTGATTATGTCATTCTATGAATATGTGTGAATAACCTATGATTGTTTCACACATAATATCCACTTTTATTTATTGTATTCTTAATTTTCACACATTATTATGTAGTTTATTTATCCTTAATATAAGGATATTATTTTTAAAATTAATTTCATCTCAATATACATTCCATTGTGACTTAATGGTTTTTATGCACCAATTCACTCTTATATGGTGTATATACTGTCCTTTGAAATATTATATCATGAATCCCTTTATTCTAATGATTTTATAATGTTATGATTAAATGTTATTCCTCAATTATTTATATTCAAACATCTCTCATTTTGTTAAAAATCTATCTAAAATATCATTTTAAATGTTTTAAGGATTTATTTTTCTAAATATTTCTATTTAATTTCATTGTTTTCACAAATGCTTTTTTAGGATTTATTTGTACTTTTTTACATTAATGTTTCTAAATTATAATTCATTTAAAATCATTAAGGTGGTCTGGTAAACATTGATTCGAAAATCAATATATTAAATATTTAAAATAGTTTTGAAAATGATTTGATAAATCATTATTTATATGAATATATTTATTTCATATATTGTTATTGGAATGTGGAAATGTTTTAGCATTGTTTACGTATATGGGTTATTCCATGATAAACATAGAGAGGGTGAGCCAGAGATAGCTCTCCAATGCATTGTGTAATGTGACAGTTGTAAACAATAATGTTTCTCCTAATAGATTTAGGGAATATAATGTGATGGGTATTCCAATTGTGACTCCCTATGTAGTTTTGATAGCTATAATGTAACTATGTTATGAATTCCGTAAGATAACTTTATGATTTATGATTTCTGTATGTTATTCATAAATCTTATAATTTCATGTGCTATGATATGATTGAAAAGTATGATTTCATTGATTTGTATTTAATGATGGGATAATGTTTTACTTCCATATTTTATAACACTTACTGATCTTTTTATGCTCATCCAATGTTTTTGAAATATTTCCCACATGACTAAAAGATGAATAAGGTCAAGTATGGGATCAAGGAAAAGTCATCTTATCTTAAACATGGAACTAGACATGTTTATTTTTAAGAGTTTTTATTTTATGAATAAATGGATACTGAGTATTAGTGTATACATGTAATTTTCAAGCAGATATGTAATAAATATTTATTAATTCTCTAAAACTCTAAACTTGAAAAGATCCTCAATGTTAATTCATGATATAATTCAATATTATATAATATTTAAACTTGGGCCCTTATAATCACCTCTTCATTTAGTTTTTTTTAACCCTGAAATATTTCACAATGTGATACCCTTATTCAAACATTGTAAAATTTCTTATCATTGTTAAAAATCCAAGACAGAACTGAATCCTAATTTCAAATCATTTAATCTGGGGAAACAATGTCTAATCACACTATTTCCATCCATTAGCAATAAGACATCTCAATACACCCTCTAAACAACTTCAATGACAAAAAAAAATAATTGATTGAGAAGGTATATATAATTACAATGTATATCAAGTTTCAAATGATGAAAGAAAAGGGGAATGATAACATTTATGTTTTGAATTATTGTTTTCCTGATAGATTTGTGAAGGTATTCACAAATGATGGATTAGCACATATTATATAAATATTTGTAAAATAGTTTTCAACAATTTTGGTTATTATTTTTTTACTTTATATACTCATCCTTTTTTCATTAACAACTATGGACAATTTTTTTTTGTTATTATATATGGATGGTATATAAAATATATATTTATATAAATTATATATTATCCCATCATAGATTCCACTAAATTAGTACCCTCTAATGAATTACCTCTTGTCCAATGGAATTACTTTATATACACGAGTGGTATTTTATCTATTGTGGGTTTGAGGGTGGAATTGTAAGGAGACTATAACCTATATAAATATATGAAGGAAAAAATCAAAATAAACAACAATAATATACATCAGTGAACATAGAAATAATGAATCAACTAAAAATTACATTATCAAATAAAATGACATAATGTAAGGCATAGAAAACCACATAATACATAGAATTTTCCACCCAATGGGACAGTTACATAAGCATAAAAAATTAATTAAAATATATAAATGGGACACAATTGAGTATCTCAACCGAGTATTACCCAATATCCTAACACCACATACAAATGTATTTATACTAAAAAGTAATAGTATAAATTGATTTTACCACATACCTCTTAAATGAATATTTCCTTATCATTTCATAAGTTTCATACCCTCGAGGAATTTCCATGTTCAATTCAAAAACATCATCATCAATTGTGTTCATCTGAATGTGTGAAGAAAAAACCTCAAACCATTAATAAAAACCAATTTATCTCAATATTTAGCAATTAACATAACTATTTAAAATAATTTATAATATAGGTCAAACTTAAAAATGATTTATCACCCCTTATTGAAAATAAATCCAACTAAAGTTGGAGGTCTACAACGAAATCTTAGTTCCATTTCTGGATAAATCCCAAAGAGCATATACAATTATAAATAATAATTAAATTAGGTTTTTCTAGAAAAGATTATTATTAAACAATAACATTATTAAATTCATAAATATTAAATATGTAAATCATCTTGGGATAATATTTACAAAACCAAACCAAAGGACCATTATGAAACATCATATTCCCCTGTTCTCTTGTGCAATATTCAACTAAACCAAATCTTATGAGCTCTGAATTAATAGAGGAAGAAGATTATGTTGAATCGAAGACACCCATGTATGATAACTCCACTAGGATTCCATATAAGCACGACCAACTAAGGGGGTGGAGAATGTAGAAGGGTATTTGGAACCCCCTAGTTTTTGAGATTCTAATGGGGGGGGGCCAGGGTTGAGTGGCATAAAAACTAAGTGTTTTTTATAAACTCCTCATATTAAAGATAATATGGAAGGACACATAGTTTTTCTACATTTCATTCTAAAAAATTATACAACCATGAAGTTGGAAACGTCCAATTCTAACATATCCAGAACATTTCTCCACAGAATAAGATAAACAGTGTATTGATCACGAACACCCCACAAGATCTTTTTTACAAAAATGATGACACTTGTTTACAAAACATTCAAAGGAAATGAACCATGTATTCAACCCTCCAAAAAGAATTTTCATTTCCCCTTTATCTCACATGGTTTAACCTAAAAATGTTCAAATCATTCAACCTATCTTAGATTAGTTAAAAATGAACAAAAAACCTCCTAAGCATTAATGAATCATAATTTTTCTCCTAAACCATGCAAAAATGCCTACACTCTATCTAAGAAATTATATAACACCTAAATCATAACATAAATCCTCCAAATTTAAAAATAAAACAAAAGAGACCTTTTTAACATATAAACTGATTCAATACACCATTATATGTCATTTTAACTCTTAATATATCATTCTGTGTCATGAATAAAAAATTAACCCATTTATTGAATAAAAATTCATTTAACTTTTTGAATTTGTAACTCATTTAGAAATAGAATATAAAAACCTCTCCCCCATTATATATTTTATCCCTATTGTGTCTCAGTGTTCATCCATCTAATCCACTTATCCTATGTTGGTAACTAGGTATGAATTATTTTTTTATTTGGATTTTCAATACCGAAACATAAATAAGGTACAAATTCAAACACATGGTATTAAAGTGGAAATTTTTTTATCCAATTCCCACTATCTTATATGGAACACCAATTTGGTTCTTCTCTATCCCATACAACCAAATAACAATCATGTAATTTATCGAATACTCCCCCCATAAATAGTTCTCTCCACCGTAATCTTCATTATAAATCCAAAAAATTCAAATACATGTCAATTAATCTATCATGACAATATCAAATGAATTTAGAAATCATGATCCTATACTAAATATGGCAGGTATCCCAACAAACTATTCCCAAAAAATAATGCGAATAAAAAAGAGTTCCATTCATCATATTTATAAATAAAATATCATAGATACAGACCCTCTATGAATGCACTCAATAATGAAAAATTTTATTCTCTCAAAAAGTTAAAATAAACATTAGAAAAAAATCCACCCCATTCAAAAAGATGCATCATATCTCATTTAAAATAGTACACATAAACATTATAAGATATCCCAAGATACATTATCATAAGAAAACTTATTAAAAAATCAAGGATTTTATTTAAATAACATCATGACCTCACCTGATCATAATACCATCATTCCCATTATAAATCCATATCCAACTAAGGACTCCCACTAGAGTCCATATCCTAATCCATGTTTTATTCCTTACTAAGATCCTCCAATAAATAAAATTTTCCATCATTCCCAACCATGCACATTGTCACAACAGATTGGTTCCACACTGACATCATGATGCCAAAATGACAAATCTAATTTCATATCCATAAACTAGTGAACCTTCTAGTTATCATATTGTAACAACACAACTGAAATGTAACTTCCCATAAATAGATTATTGCTACCAATTCCTCATTAAGGAAACCCCAACTTCCATAATGAACACTAAAATAAATCCATTAAATAAAAAGATACTGAATCAGTTCTCTCATCATAGTGAAAAAAATGGATTATTAACCATCACCCATTCAAAAATTATGATAATGGTACCAAAAAAAATATCCAACCTAAAATCACTTCATGGAATTACTAAAATATGGATGATGGTGCACCTTCCCCCAAAGAGTGTCACTCACACTAGTACATGAGTGAAAATCTAAGAATCCCATCATCAAAATAGAAAATAAATACATATATATTGTCTTATAAAATATCATATTATAACATATTAAACTTGATTTCATTAAATTTTTCTTGATCTTATATAGGTTAATATTACTATAGCATTTCATCATCAAACCCCAACACATCAATTCTATTTTGATGTCACCTAAAATCAGTTTAACATGTAAAAAAACATCAAAGGTCTATTCCCTCACTACCATCAATAATCCCATCACAACCACATTAGTATCAACCAATTAAAGGATTAAAATAAATCAAATACATCAGGATTTTGATCCCATAAAACATTATCAATCCATTGGATGATAATGAAAATCACCATATGTTCATTCCTCATAAATCCCATTAGAAATTAAAAAGCACATATAGTTGTGTGACCAAAACAAATTTTTTTACTATATCTACTAGAATACCATCAATATTAGATTATTATCTAGAGGGATTATCTATTGAAACCCTATATTCATATATTATTTAATGTAGAGAAGCTCTGGTGCTCCTCAAATACAATTTAACATCAGCAATCTATAATTATTTTCAGTATCACATAATCCTTTAGTGAATTTATAAAGTAATATTTACCTTACATACACTCTCAACACATAACTGAATACACATATAGGGATTACCGAGCCCAAAACCTCAAAATTCATTCCATAATAAAAATACATGAACTACTAGATAATAAATAATCTACATTGATTCAATCTCATGGAAACTAGAAAAATCATTGTTCCTCGCTCTATAAGCATAAAAGGATTAACTCAATTGTATGGTCATCACCCATAAAATAATAAAAGTGGAAAACCTCAATCCATTTAACACTTCTTTTGAACCAGATCTAGCTCATAATATCTTGTTATATAACAACATAATAAATATTACACAACAAGGAAGTTAAAAAACCCATCCCTTATAGAACCCAACCACACGTCTAAATTAGATGAACAAATTCTCATTCACTCAAAAAATGTATCAAATACACAAATCCACATATATTTATACACTCTTAAATAACATTTTCAAAAATAAAAAAAACCTCCAACCATTCCATAAACATGAGAATGTACATAAAAATCATCCTACTCCTCTCTTCATTTGCCCTGGAAATATTTAAAAATCTAAATCACATGACTCGAGTCATGTAAGGATGCTCATTGAGGTTTACCACATATCCCAAAATGGCATGTCATGTTTAATTTCATGAGGTCCATCCAAATCATCCCTACACTATCATAAATATACATAATAAATCGGGCACCAAATATGCACCCATTTCAATGAAACTAAACATCATCATTTAAAATCACCAATCTCTATGGTATCCAATCATAAAGACATCTCATTTCATACCAACCACACAAAACTAGAGACTCTATCCTCTCTGGGTATCTTCACATGAGGATGGTCCCTAAATGACTAGGTCAAATAAAAAACCATGAACAAAATCTTTCCACAATATTCAAATAATGATATACCTAATCTATGATAACCGATCAGTGACACAACAACTACAGTGCATGAATAAAACCTCATCATGTCCATCATTAAGTGTCTCATTATAAATATACAAAACCTAAATCATATGTAAGTTTATAAAACCATAAACTATATGGTCTATAAATTTTGTATCCTATCTTCCTACCACGACGAATGAAAATCATATTTCATATATTAGAGAAGATAATAAATTAAATCAGAGGCCTCTTTTATGTGTGAAAAGATACAAAATACAACATAAAATAAAACATCTAATCCATATGTTTTTCTGTCAAGTAGAAAAAAAAATATGACTATAACATAATCATTTAGACCCCAAATCCCTAAACTATAAAAGTAGACATCTAACCAAAATCTTCTCTCATAATATAACAATCCGTTATAAATCACAGATACAAAATATTCATATATCTCTATTCATTCAATCCCTTAATAGGAATGTAACATGAAAATAATGGATCAAATCATATTATGGGGACATAATTTGAATAATGACACATTAGGCTGCATCAATTACCTTGTGAAGATCCAGTGACAAATTAGTGTTTATGAGAGTCGAATCTACACTATTCGTGATTCCACAATCAAACTATTAGATGATAAATGATATAGTGTTGTCCAAGGTAGCTCGCTGGTAGACTAGGAAATTGATGTAATATTTTTTGATGTTCAAATTGTTTGAAACAAATAAAAATCATTGGGTGTCCCGTTATACCTAATGTGAAATTAAAAAATCCAAATTTGGGGGTGATATCGCCAAAAAATACCATATCATTTGAGTCAAATAAATAGATATGTTGGTTTAGTGGATCTCAAAATAATTCATGTGTGATACAATCCTCTAATTGAATTATCATCGATCATCATGAAATCTGAAAAACATCATAAATATAAAATTATAAAATCCAATTATCAAAGGCTCTAATCTCCATATCTCTATATATAACCAATATAATTGGTTTAATACTTCTTCTATGATAATATAGTGGAATTATTTTTCATCTATTTAAGGAAAACATTTCTCATCTCATACTAAATTCATATTTTGGATTTTTTTATATCTCTTTCAAAAATAATGGGGTGATTTTTTTCATTTTAATTAAACCAAAAACCTAAGGAATATAAATTTATCACTATATCTATAAAAATAACAAGGAAACATTTTTACATCACCTCCTTTACAATCAAGGGAATAATAATGGTAAACCTATCAATTCTATGGGATTAGACATAGGGGCACACAAAGAAAAATTATGAAACTCTATTATTAAACAATGTCAATACATTCATTATTATTTACATATTTCATAATACAATATTTATAATCATTAATTTTTAAAAATAAATGTCTACATTCTATTTTACATTTTCTATTATGTAAATATATTATTTAATTTTTAATATGAATTGAATTTATGACTTTATGGATTTTTCTTATCAAAAATATTTTTTTTCAATTTCGAATACGGTTTTGTTGTTAAAATATTTAAAAGGAAGTACACCCCTCAATATTTCAGTTATAATATAACCCAAAATTATTAAGAAATGAGTTATTTTTTTTCATAATCTATATTTCATAAAATTGTTTACTTTTTTATAACAATAATTAGTTTTAAAGTTAGATTTTTAAATTAGATCTTATTATAATAATAAATTTGAAGTCTTAATTGGGACGAGATCCTTTCATTATTGGTTCAAATGATTCATATCTGAATATTATCATTTTAACATTTTATTAGTGTATATGATATCCAATTTTAAAAATGATTCTGATTTATTAATCCATAATTTAATCTGAAATAAATATATTCCATATGATATTACTTTACTGGAACATGATGGAAAAAAATAATTCTCGCCATTTTGGGTTTAATTTAAATGAATTGTATCACACATCTATGTGAAAAATTATGACTAAATTTTGAATCACATAGAATATAAACTTAGAGGCCTGAATAGAGTTAAATAAAATATATTGGATATGTTTCAAAAAAACATTAAAAGTTATGAAATTCATATAAGTGAATCTTTTAAGTATATTTCTACTAATTTTATTGTGTTTTCAATGCTTCATAGATTCTTTTTTATAATTTATCAATAAAAATATTACTAATGATGTTTATCTAGGTCCTTCTAATATTCTTTTATCCAAATTTTCCATTTATAGTGAATTTAAATGCATCAATGAATATATAACATAGTGAATATATTGTTTAACTCTTGAAAAATGAAATTATAATGCAGAATCAAGTCAATAATGAGAAAAATATGAAAAATATGAAAAATAATAAAAAAACCATTGCCATCAATGAAATTAAATATTTAAATTGATTTGATAATGAATAAAAGATTTAATAAATATCTAATAGATTAAACTATATTGTAAAAAAATAATATATCCCATTATTATAAAAAAATTAGAAGAATTAATAATATTTAATGAAATCCAAAAGGGATATATTAAACCATATATCCCAATCAAAAAATGGAATTTTAATGATTTAATAAATGGTATGATTTCCTTTAATCACTTGATTTGGATTTATAGGGATGATTACCTTAACATAACCTCTTTAAATAACACAATTAATAAATAAATCAATTCCTTTAATGGGGATGTTGAAGAAGATATTTCTTATATTTTACATCCACCTTATTAATATTACTATTCATATTATTAAATATCTTTAAAATTTTATTAATATTTTTATGAAAACATTTATAAATAATATCATCATAGAATGAAACAAAAAAATTTCTCTTACTAAAAATGATAAATATTATAATGAAATGAATAATTAGGTTTTCAATTTTCAAAAACAACAAAGAAATGAGTGTTTAAATAATCAAATAAAATACCTCAAAATTGAACACAATCAATTCATATATGGTTATCAATATATTTTTTTGATTAAATTTTTTCAATATCCCTTAAAATTTCAATGTGGTTTTTTAAAAATAATTTAATTACATTTATAAAACTATTTTTTAAATTTATAGTTTAAAAAATACATCTTTTAAATAATTTCATAAAATCAAGAAATTTAGTTAAGAATTTTATTTCATAAATAAATAAATATTGGATTATGAAATTAATTCATCTTTAATCCTGTATTTATTCAAATAATTATCATAAAAAATATGTAGGGTTGAATTTTTTTTTAGAAAATATTATATGAATAATGACTGCATCTGATTTTGAACATCATGTAGAAAACTATAACTAAATTGAAATATATGATCTATAATTTTAACAAAATTGATATCTCGGTAGACAATATATTAGATCATCATCAATAGATAATGTAGTGAATTTCAATTTAAAAAGGTCGGAAAAACAATGGAAGTTACTAAGGGATTATTACTAGTTGAGCTATTGGATAAATAATCAAATCGAGGATTACCTTGGCTATTATATTAATGGTAATAATTGTATGTATATATATTACTCTAATTGGGTTCTGCTTTATGTGTTCCATACATGTTTCTCTGCCCATTAGAACTCATTTTTAAACTATTCTTTTTATCTTATCTATCCTTTAATATTATTAAATGTGCGGTGGTTTTCAATTTAATTATTTGTTTTTCCTATTAAAATTTATAAATTTTTTAATTTTTTTGGTAAAGAAAGATTTTTCAATCTCAAAAATGTTTTTAAATTTTGTTTTTTTTAAATTGATATGTCATATCTCTTTCAAAGAAACTATTTCTTTTTAAATCATGCTATTTACCCTTATATATGATTCATTTCAAAATTTTAAAAATATTTTTTGATGTTGAATATAATTATAATTTAAGATAAAATATTTTTAAATTTAACCCTTCTCATGTACAATATGTTTTTCCATGTTTTAGATGGATCCTTTTCCCATATTTGTTTTTATTAACATTATAATAATTATTTTCATGATATTCTGTTACCTCTTTATTGTTATTAAATATATAAAATTATATTATAAATTTAAATACATTATAATTTCCTGTGTTTTTAATATTATAAGAATTAATTTAAATATATTTTAATACTTCTCATTATAATGTATAATGTGTTTTGTTTTAGTTAATTTTTTGAGAATATTGAATATTATTTACTGAATCTATTGACCATTTTAAATTCATAATTTATAGTATCAAGAGTTACATTTAATACATTATCACTCTAAATTTTCAAATGATATATCATTATATGTTATGTATTTTTCTTAAAAAATTGTGGTAATTTTTTACAATGAAAAATCTCTCTCTCATAGTGTTTTCATCATAAGGAACACATTTTTATGGCACTTTCTATCTAATAAAAAATTTGTCATTTAAAACATTTGGCCACCAAATCATGTATATATTAGACCAATTGAGATAATCATATTTATCGAAGACATATATGAGTCACTTAGGACTATTTTTATGACTCTTTTTATGTTTTAAATCCATTAAAAGAAGATGGAAGACAAATAAATTTTTTTATATTAATTTTAATGTTCTACTATTTGATAATTTCTCTATAACACATCATAGAATATAATGTGTAGAACCATCAAAACATTCATTTTGAGAAATGTTTCATCATCTTAATGATGGAGAAAAATGGCGAACCGGTAGATGTGAAAGTGGTAGTCATTGGTACCCATTACAAGTAATGTAGTATTTGGTATCTCACTATAATTATAGTGGAATAATATGGTTAGTTAATTTCATTCAAATATAATTGAAGAAATGTTCGCTACTTTTGTTTCTAACAAATCTTATATTTTTAGGACAATTTTTAATCATAAGGTTAGAATATAAAAATAATAAAGTCATGGTAATGATTTAAATAATTAACATTGTGTCTTGTATATGAATTAAAAATGTGCATAACAACACTCTCTTAAAATTAATGATGTGTTTCAAGATATCTCCCCATCCAATCAAAGACAAAATTCTCTCTTTTAAATATATGATTCTATCATCTCCATCTCTATATCTCTACCTTCTAAAATATTATCAATCCTTGAAGGGATATATAAGAGAATGATTTTTGGAATAAAACTAATTATTTCATCATATTCAAATCGTATATTCATTGTTTTGTTAAATTTTACCTCTTTCATACATAATGGGAATATTAGTTTCTTGATAAATTCTTAAAAAGTAAAACTGAGATTTTTTTCTTTTTATATCTATCAAATTAATTGGTATTAAAATGTAATGTGATCTCTATTATAGTGAAGGAAATAAATAATATGAACCCATTAAAAATCATGTGAGGAGAATAGGGGCTCACAAATAGATATTTACATACTACATTATATAAATATGTTTATACTATATTTATAATTATTATATAACCCTGTCTCAATAAAAATAAATTTTTTAATTTTTAACTATAATTTTTTGTACTCTTAAATGATAATGAACCACTTTATTCAATTTTTCAATAACTGACAGATCTACACCTATGAAAATATTAACTAGGACATAGTCAAGGATCACTAAGAAGATTCCCTAATTCATAAAAGTTTATGTGGGTCCACATAATCTATCTGGGACTAATCTATCCATTATTTTCACTATCACATGATTGGAAAACCAATCCCTAGAATCCTCATAATCAAAACTTAGTCATTATGTGAAAAATGTCACCAAAATACACCAATGGTTTCCTTTGTGCCGCACCATTAAAGTAATTATAAATCAAAAATTTAATCAATTCTTTAAAAATATAATCATTAATCCCATTTCATAATAAAATTCAACGTAATTAACTTTATAAAAAAACATTTAAAATCATTTTCATATATTAAAAAAATATTAAAGACATTTTATAAGCAGTTGGTGTAGAATATTTTTTGAAAGAAACAGCAAATGGGTCCATTATTTATTCCAACAAAGGGAAAAAATCATGAAACATAAAAATATTCATCCCTCAAAAAAACAATGTATATATAGAAAATAAAAATATTCTAACTACACTATGGAAAGACATTTTTTAATGGTAAATCATGTTTTATAAAGGAAATTACCATTAACAAACATATAAGAACATATATTTTACATAATACCAATTGAAATAATTAAAATGGTCAACATTTTCCAATAAACCCATCAAACATCATTATACAACCACTCTCATACAAAGGTTCATACACCATGGGAATTTGTGTAAAACACTATTTGATGGAATAATAAAGGCCATGTGTTATGGGGAACCACTATGGTGCAGAATATCTGGTCTTATTCCCATAATCACTATAGAAAATGGGATTCCCATATGACATAACCTAAACCCATCAAACACTTATTACATTGTACTCAGTTATTCTATGTAATTGAGAACCGAAAATCCAAAACCCAGGAAACAATAATTTTGTATCCATTCACACCACAATCCTTAGGTTATATTATAACCCCTAAACTTATTTACTAATGATAATATTAAATTTTCACCCCCACATGTATTATTTAAAATAATAAATAATTTAGTAGTTGAAATTAAATAAAAGTATTAAATAAATTCAAAGACCAGTCATGTTCTACAATATTCCCTTCCATGACACATTCTATATGAAAAATTTATTCAAGGACTAATATTCAACAAATATTGGAGGCCCCAAATCCCAAAGGTGGTAATCATGCACCCAGATATAATGTCTATAATTACCACCATTCAATATGATATAGAATAATGAAAACAACATCCCATATAGAAATTTATTATAAACTACCAATATATGTATATGATTCTAAGATTTTGATATAGCGGAGTTAAGATTAAAATATTAAAATATTCAAAATTTGGAATGTGGGATGGGTATTGATGAAGCTTCCTTAGTTGGGTCATGTGAAACGCATCATGAATTATAATCAAATAAGATAGCACATATAGTTTATTTTATAGAATATTTTTATGCTCTATGATCTCAAAACAAATATTCCATGGGAAGAGTATACCATACTTACCCAATTAATGAGATGATAGTATAATATATCTCCCTAAAATTAAGGTTCACAAAATTTGAACTATAAATGATTTTGATTATATTGGGAATAGTTTCGTAGATGATTAAGATCCATCCAAAAAATTTTCTAAAACAACAATACATTATCCATCATCACACAAATTAGGATCATTCCCAATATGAAATAATCTATAGGATTTAAATAGCTGATAGTGAACTTTAATGGTCATAATTTAATATATTATATTTGTTCATTATTAATAGAGAAATTATATTTATTATATTATTTGAATTAAATCAATGAATGCTGATTCTCCCAAGAAACCCTATATTCATTTATATTAGATTGGAGAATAATATTAATAATTTAGATGGCCCACTAATAATGACCATATTTAGAAGAATAACATTTCATGAAAAGAATTATCTAATAACACATCACATATTTATATAACATATGAAATTCATAATTAAATCATGAGTACTGATATGAAATGATTAATAAATAAAACGATGCAGTTTCATATCCTCTTGGTTTTATAGACATTAACTGATTCCCACTTTGGATGATTTTATTATAATTATATAATCGATTAATTTGGTCAAAGAGTAATTAATAACCAATATAGTATTCATCCAACTCAGATTCAATGGATTGATAATAATTATATACAATTAAATCAAATTATATTTTCATACTATAATCTGACGTGAATACAACTGAATCATATGCCTCTGCCACCTAGTTTGAAATATCCAATAGGTGAGGTATAGAAACAAAACGTATGAAATCATATATTTTATCATAGGCCAATATTTATATATTTTGACATCACAAAACAACATGTTATTTTTGGGATAATGGGATAACAAATATTTCTATCTAGAGATAAAATCCAGAGGAACGACATTAATATTTAAGTTACATAGGGTTCTCTTAGGATATGAAATGTAATAACATGGTTATCCATACCATTTAAGGATACAATTATATTATAACAATCATGATTATCTTCATCATCAATATAGATTCCATAAAAAAATAGGTCAAAAAAATCAGTCCCAAATATACTCAACTTCCTATTAAACTCTCAGACTCATCTCAAAAAAAGGAATCAACCATCACAATAAAACCCATGATTATATTATATCCCACGACGATATTGTTCTAAAAAATGAATTACACAAAATAATAATTATTCAAGGGTTTAATACTACATATATTTCGAATTTAAGGATATACCCCTTCAATGATCTCACTCAAATGTTCAGAGAAAAATTGTTGAATGTATACTTTATAAAATATAACATAAAACATTTCCCAAAAATTATTGTGATAGAAAGTCATTAAATAATGTATAAAACCACCAATATTTGTACTTATGTGGGTTTATTAAACTCATATTTTAATTTTATTTGATTTATATATGAATAAACAAGAGCATGTTGTATATAGATATACCAATCATACAACTAAGGAATTAATATACACAAGATATATTTTAATGGGATTGTGAACATCTAAAATTGTATCTAAAATCAATATGGAATTTTCAATTGAAACTATTTATTTAATTTAACAACCTAATAAAATTTTATCCCTTTCATTTTAATATATTTTAACTTATTTATTAATATGGATAAATCATGAACCAAATATCATTACTATCAATCCTGACCCTGAAAAAATATAATATTAATATACTGTTGGGACTCTTATAAGAAATCACTACCTTAATCTTCTCATGTTTTATATATATTACTACATATAACACCATAAGGAAAAAAATATCACTTATTGGATCCATAACTAGCACTTAGATATTTTTTATAAAAACAATCGCTCAATGTTTTGAAGGAAACATCTAGGTGTCCTCATGAACCACATCCCTCATATAATAGACCATGATTTAATCTTAAAACAACACCATGATGGTTTTAATAATAAGTTTGGTAGATTAAATTCATATGTACATGAAAATTCATTTTGGGATATTATGGATGAACAATGTGACTAGATTCACAATGTTCATACCTACTTATAAAATTATTTGTTAGAATATTACTTTCCCCCACATTAACTAATGTTATTAAAGTAAGTGAAAAATACTAGAAAACCATGATTCTTCCATTAGATAATCAAATAGGTCAATAATTTATGATAAATAGACTTTATTTTTTATTTTGGATTGAGTTTTTATTAATCAGTGGAATCTCAGAATCCCACAATCACCTTTTTACCCAATAGAATGGGTCAATCCTATAGTTACTCACTCGGTCCAATGTCATTTTTTTTCCTAAAGACCAACTATTTTATCCTTTAAATAAATCCACTTTTCATGATCTATATAGTAAGATTGCAATTAAATGGAAATCATCCCCTATAGAGGTAAATAGTAAAATCTACAACCCATTGTGGTTAAAATAAATTTAATTATTCTGGAAAAAAAATATAATTCATCTGATCCAACACTACAATACAAGAAATTAAAAATTAATCGAATAAATCTAATAGAAATAGAAAAAATTAATATAATGTTAACATAATATTTACAACATTGGGACATTCCCTACATGATCTTAGGTCCAAAAAAGCTATGATTATCTAGATTTTCATATCAATGAGAAATTATAATAGTCTATTATTATATAATAAGATCAAATTTTAAATGAAAACATTCTATTCACTTGGGATAATAAATTTTATATTTATAAATATCATTATAAAATCCTATATGACCACATGTGAATATATAACCACTCAACACATGGGTCACATGAATCCATGCTCTATATTTATACCTAAGGGTGTGTAGAGACACATCACAAATGGAATCATCTCAGGTCATAATCAGAATACATATGTCATCATAAACGACATGACATAATGATATATACTAGTATCAAAAAATTAAAAGGCCTTATATGATGTTATACAGAAACGTCCACAGAACATTAAGTGGACCACCCTTAGAGTTATCTAAAATATTATCCCCTACATGATGTATCCAAAATTTATGCACATCATGATCTTTCTTCACAAACTGAGAAATTTAATTCACCTAAATGATGAAACATGATATCTTATAATTATATTATAATACATATTAACCCTTGTTAAATGTTGATCCCACTCTGTTACTCTATATAGGGTTTTCATACAAGCACTATCGAAGACAGAAATTACAACACCAATGCGATGCGTTGTTGTTATCCATGATGTTATTAAAAGTGTGTCCTTGATTTCCAACGTATAATATATATACTTCCTTAGACACAATGTATTCCCATGGTTTTGTATTAAATTAATGGTGTGTACTACCACATCCTCCCTATTGGGTCTCTTCAAAATTTCCCTTCCATCTTGAGGGAGAAATCTACATAACAAAATATAAGTAGAAACCCCACATAGATCTATCTATCATGTCTATTCAGTCTCTAGTATAACTACATTTAAAAAAATTATGAGCCATTATGTACTGTGGAATATATTTTTAAATGAACTCTATCGAGAGTCCCATATCAAAAAATTGACATTTAACATAATAATTTGTCATTAAATCATTAAAAAGATTAATAAAAAATAAAATATAGGTTAAATATTATATTATTTATTATTATATATTATTTAATGTCTTAAATTATCCACCATTAACTAGTTTCATTGACTTAGTGTCAAACTACTGAATGAAAACCTTCTTGAATGTATCACAATAATGATCGTCATGTATTTTATATAACACAATAAAGTCCAACCATTTTTGAATATCCCCCTATAGAATTTACTTCATAATACCCATATTTCTTATTTATTTACTAATAATGAATCTAAATATATGTTTAATTGTCTCTAAATATTCCTCACACCCATTGAGTCCATATACAACCTTATAGAAAAGTGAAATTTATTCTAGAATTTCTTTGAGTGTGATACATTATATGTTTTTTAAATTATACACCATAATTTCCCAAATTATTAAATAGTTTTGATTTCTTACATAATAATTTATTTTTCAACCAAAGTGTTATCCTTTAGTGTATTCAGTTTACTTCTATTTTTTATGATTATTTGACGATCAGTTGGGTGATATGGTCTATAATAAATAGAACAGCAGGAATATCAATAAACTAAAAATTCAAATTGTTTTTTAAAAAATTAATAGTTTCCTATAAACAATGATCATATATTAACAAATTATATCATAAAATTACATAAAATACGAGATAAAAATTTTATTAAGAAAATGACATATAAATGCATTGTTTTGGAAAATGTTGAGGTTGTCAGGAACCCTATGTAAAATCAACATTACCCATGATGGGTATATCTTCATAATAATATAATCCCTCGATAATATGATGTATCTCTAATTCCATATTTTAAAAAATTTCTACTACTCTACCTGATAAATCACCCAAGATAACCCACAATAATACCCAATATGAATACCATATTTCTATAGGATGGTAACTACATACTTTAGGTCAAAAAAATAATGGGAAGGTTGAAAATATTATATTAATATTATAAAAAAAGGTTCAACCTAGAAATCCACAATGATCCAGATTTATGTTATACATCAAAAAACTAAATTAGTAGTTTCTCCAATTAGAGAAATTTATGAACATATTATGATATAATTTTTAAAACATAAATTAACTATGTAAATAAATAAAAAAATTATATAAAAATGTAATTTAGGTGTGTAAAATATATACAATACCACCCCATAAAGAAAATAATCCATGGTGGATATTGATAATAAATCATTTATCTTAATGAATATAAATTTTTGGTTTCTAAAATATTGTATATTTAAAATATGTCATGTACCCATTAGTCACTCATATATACTATATTTGAATATGTGAAAAGTATAAAGGATCCCCACTAATATATTTTCTTCATCTAACACGTATAATGACAACCCAAGTCTACATATTCGCAACAGAATATTCAATATGAGTGTAAAATAATACTAAGATACCACCATGGATTTATAATAAAATATTCACATTGCGACTATTACTTAATTATTTAATAAATTTCACTGAAAGAATTACAAAATATCAAAGGAATATGATTTTTGAAATATTTTTATAAATTCATTTTTTAAATAATCAATCCAATTTCTTTCATCCAATATTAAAAATGATTAATTGAAATAAAAAATAGGGAAACATATATAAATCAATATCTACATATTCAAATAAATAAATTTTGAGAATAAATAATATCATATTAAAAAAACACATATGCACATCATGAAATATCTATAGAGTAAAAGGTAACTAGAACTCATTCGAGGAAAATAATCCCTTATTCATGAAATTAAAAGTTATTTAGAATCTAAATTATTCTCACATGTAATATGTATTAATCCATTTCAATATCACAATAATCATTCCAAAATTCATATAAAGAAAATAATCTACATTATAGAAGCATCGATTATTGTCATCCATATAAACCCATGGTCTCTCCTATGCAACACCAAAAATTCATATAAAATACATTAACAATTAGTCCTTATAATAATATATGAAATATTTATTTTTCACCCAAGCATCGTCAAAGATATCCTTAATTTCCAAAAAAATAATGAAAATGATATTTAAATCAAAAATCACATTGAGATATTTTCCTATTTATTTGTGGTATACAAAACTTGTATCTAATAAAAAACCATTTCGAGCTACTATTTATTTTTATTCATTCAAAAACTCATGTTAAAAAATAAATGGGCAGTCTTTAATGAAGATCCCTTATATAAGAAATATCTGTTATCAATATGGATTCAATACGTGTTTTATTTATTCTATGACTACTACCATGAAGAACAAAAGTTATGAGGTTCATAATAAAATCAAATCTAGTGAAAACTCATATATAATGATTTTTCAATTTATGTTGTCGTAAAACGTAATTATTTTGTTGTAGGAATGAAAAATGATTATAATATGATTATTTAAAGTTGGAAATAAAACAATATATACCATTATTAAATAATTTTTTTTCAGATGTTCTTGTAATTTTGGAATTTTTCATTATGTCAATTGTAATATTGATTGAAAAAAATAATAATCAAATGAATTATTCTCTTTCAATTTTGATTGTGAATTTCGTAAAGTGTTATAAAAGATATGTCAACACCAATCATTACAATACAATATTTGTAAACAGGATTTTTATATGTATCCTGAAAAACATATGAGATATCCTACTTAGGAAATCCTATGGTGAATGTGGAATATTAACAAGGTAGATTGCCTACACTGATAGGACAATGCATGCATAATTGTATGAATATAATGAATAAAGACAGAATATATAACAAAATCATATGGTTTATGGAGACCGTGTGTATGAGAAAAATCTCATATTTTGGATATATTATTTTTAACTATTATATGGACTAATTTCATTGCCTGGAACTAAGATAGTGAGAAATTATAAGTCCCGATGTTCTTGAAACAAATGATTGAAAAATATTTAAATATATAAAAGGACGCATACATAGTTTCATTAATATGTGTAAAAAATCTTAAATGGGTTCCCAGATCATAAATCCATGCTCACTATTGAGTTTACAATAGAGGCTTTACGATAGGAATGCACTAACATTGGTTTTCATGGGTTATCTAGAAAAAGTTATTGGGGCCAGGAAATTGATAAAACAAATTAAAAGATATTTTATTATCAGAGCGTGCTACTTATCATTGAGTATACAACAATATATTTTTGTCTTAGTGTTTGACGCTAAACCTTAGAGGTCATGTTGTCATTGGAGGAGAGCATTCTTTGAAACAAAAAGATATCCGGATAAACTCATGGATCATTACACAAGCAGAGTCCAAGGATCTCATCAATGGAATCATATCTACCATTATTATTAAAAAATTTATTTAAACACATGGTTGTGTGTATGATTTCAATTTTCTATTCCTCCTTCCTTATTTTTGTGATGAATTAATTAATTCTCCGATAGTTCATATTGTGAAATGTGATTTATTTGATCTGCGTATCAAAGCTAAAACACCAATTCCTAAATTTTGACCATGAAATCATTTCCAACTGTTATAACCCTTTGTTCATGTTCCTTTATCATTACCATCTTCTCATTCTTTAAATATTGTAAACCTATGGTTCTATGTCGACAATTCCAGGTGGTTCCAAACTCAATCAAACCCTTGAATTTGAGGAAACTCAGTAACATGTGTTTGATGAGTGTAGATCAGTACCGAAGAAGCTTGAATCATTGATCGTTTAGATTTTTGATCATCAATAGAGGTTTAGTGGTCTTATAAAGGGAAAACAGATGCATGGTAGTAGTGCCAGTAGCAAGCAGTGGCGACCCACATGAGGGTGGTAGAGCTGCATATGGTCGCAGAGGAGGCAACATGATTGTGAGCGCATGTTTCGGCAGTTGAGAACATGACCGGAGACAATATGTGACATAGAGGAAGATGCATGACAAAGGCAAAATCCATGTGATTGTGACGTAGACATGGGATTTAGTTCGGGTCAAAGGATGTGATTCAATTCTAGTCAATATGTTGTAACCGGTTTGGGCTAGTAGGTTAGGATCCTGGTCAGTTCACACCCAAATAAAATCCAAGGAATCCAGGGAAGTGCCAATTTTTTCCACCAAAGTGATCGACTATAATGATCGACTATGGTAGTCGACAATAATAAACAGATAGATGAATCTTCCCTAGGCATAGTGACAACGTAGACATACACCAGGAGGTTGAGTACAACCGCTTATTAGGAAGAGTAGTTGGAATGACTACAACAGTCTATCCACAGGCGATTGATCCACATGGAAGGTGAAAACACCATGAATATCGGTCTTCAGGCCCTAGGGAATTCATTAGGTAGAATTCAGAGTGGCGGTTTTAAATCAACTATTCTTGATGATGTTCTTTTTGAAAAATTTTACTTATTTTGGTGGAGTGTATTCCCTTTGTCCATTCCTCAAGGATTTGTGCAGCCTTAAAATACATCAATTTATTGTAATCGTCTACATACATCTAGTCAAAGATAGATTTGTGTTGTCCATCCATGATAATAGACTGTGAACCTCTATAATCCCTTGTGTAGTCTGTGGAATAAATTTTACCTACATATGTAGGACATTGATCCTTCATCTATTTGATCTTTTTAGTATGGTTTGTGGAATTATTGGCATTGGATACCCTAAATAACTGGTTGATCCATTTTAGGTTTATGGAATACCCTCTTCGTTATTTGTGGGACCTCTATGTTTGAATCATAGTATTATATGACCAATTTGTATTTTTGGGTGGTGATAAAATTAGATAGACCACTTCGTTGAGAGTCTCTGATGATATCATGGATTGAGAAGTATGTTCTCCCAGAGCGAGCATGATTCAAGAAGAAAAATGTGGAAGGAAGTAGGTTATGACCACATGATGGTGGGGTGTCTCTACTGAGTATATATGGGTTTTAATTACTTCATGAATATATTATACAATGTTTCCTTTTTTGAGCTAACTACATTTTCTACTTTATGTTTATTTCTATTGGGTATTCCAAATTAGTATTGTGTTCTCACCCCTTCACAGGATCTTCCCGAATGATTCGCGTCAGGTGAATACAACATGCCTTCTCACTATGTAAGAGATGGACCAGGAAAAAAGGATAATAGATGGATCTTGGAAGACTTAGGTGTTTTCCTGATGCATACCTTTGACATAGTCTTCACCCATGAAACTGGTTAGACACTTTACAGTTTCAGTTGAAATTCTGTACATGCTTTTATGGTGTGATGGGCTTTAGCCTTGTTTACTTTTTTATTACTTAATGATGTACTCTGGTTTTGTGACATTAGTGGTATGAATTCATTCATTTAGTTATAGATTTTTCATCATTATGTGTCTTGGCGATGTGTGCATCTGTATAGGTACATTAGGATAATGCCTCCCATTTGTTGGAAATGCCTACTTTGTGATAGTCACCATCCCCAAGCATAGTGGACGCTAGCAGCTGTTATTCATGTCTCAGCCCACTCTAGTAAGGGCATGACATATTGTTATTAGAGGTGATGAGTACATATTTATGACTATGATTATATGATATTGGTTTGGGGAATAGTGCTTAGTGTTTTGATTTCATCTTTCATGCCATAGGATCTAGTGATGGTATGGTGGTTGAAAAATCCAGACATCGAGAATCTGAACACCTTCTTTTCATCTTTGTATATGAGAACAATATTTTCAAAGAATAACAATTTTACATGCCCCATATGGTAATGGCTTCATATAAAACATCCATCTTTTTTTAGCTCCTTGGATATTTTCTATTGTTCATGGTACATCCTTTATTACTTATAGATGCCTCAACATAGACAACCTGTCATGATTTCAATAACTATAAATGAGAATGATCTAAATAGTTATGATGAATCGGTGGAGGGGCATGTATAAGAGATAACACCTCTAGGTGGTTTACCAACTATACCACCACACATAAAACAAAAACTACTATTCACACAAGCTGAGTGTGTCGCATGAATTTCATGGTAATCAACTTAATAGGTTATAAGGTGATCCAGACCACCAAATGGGTGAGGATTTTCTAGAGGTAGTCATCTTTGTTTTTCTTTTTGTGAGGCCGCATACTGATAATTTGACAATCCTTTCTAAGGGACTTCTTCTGTTTCTTTTTTTGAATATTGGTGGAGCTTGGTGACTCAGTAACATGAAGAGACATCTACCTCCTAGACAGACTTCAATAATCTCTTCATAGAGAAGTTGTATTTGGTCACATTTCAATCGATACACATATATGATCTCGTACATCTGTAGTTGGGTAGTTTGACCATGGTGGATTATTCAGTGAAATTTTCTAATATTTCGCACTATTACGTTGTTATGTAACGAGACCATTTCATTAGGGATCATACCATGGAGATGGTCTAACACAGGGACATTAGGTCATTATTGATATTCTTTAGACTTTCAACTTATGTTGGGGGTTCCTGAAAGCATTGTTAGTATAATGTATTCTCGAATATAAGACATTAGTAGTGGGAGATAAAAGTGGGAAACAAGTATATGGGACCTCAGCGGATGATAGTTGATAAAATTCATAGGTATCCAAGCATGTGAGGTTCATCATAAGTCAATCCTGGGACTCAGGGTCAGTGGTGAAGGTCCCTAGGGGAGAATCGGAACATCGGTGAGATATGTGGTGTTTCTCATGCGACTGTCAAGAATATATTCCATGATATTTCCCTAACACTCTTACACCTTATTAAGAGATGGTCAAGGGAACTCTTAAACAGAGAAATATATAAGATCACAATTTTCTTATAGGGTGGTATACATGACAGAGGGTCCGATAGGGTAGGTGGAGGTGGTTGGATGTTTTTTACCACTGCCACTGCCTAGTTGTTCATTGATGGCTCAAAGAGATAGTGGAAAGGGATGAAACCAGATACAAGATATGGCGGATTATGACCCTCTGCCACTAAGGATGATAAAAGGTATGATCTTTTTCTTTTGTATGTTATATGTAGTATTTATAGAAACGGGTGCTAGTAATTCTTTTGTCACCAGGAATCTTGATTGAGACTTGTGGATTTTGGTTGAACCATTGACTGAACACTTATACATGGAAACACATACTGTATAAGACTCAAAGATCAGACACTTGTACTAATATTGTGACCTATCTCCTGGATGTGAGAATTTATATATGTATTTTATGGTAGTAGTGTCAAGTCCATAAGATTTCATTCATTGATGGATCTTTTATCTATCGCTCATGGTTAGATTGATTATTTTACAATAATAGTGTCATGTGTCCATAGGGATGGGATGGTGATTTCCTCTATTTTTGAAATGTAAATCAAGGATTTGTGATATATGATAATGCATCAGAGGGGGTTGTAGAATAATCATTGGTTGGATATTCTGATGTTCAACATTTTATTATATGTTAAAATCCTTTTAAATTTATAAATCAAATATTTCAAAATATGTATGGGTTTTTATCCCAAAATAATATCTTTATGAAATATTTTGTATTTTGAACCTATAATATAAAATGTTCTAAAGAAATTCCATTGTTCTGTTATTTATAATGAACAATATTTTATTCATCGTAATATATTTTTTATTTCATTCTATATCTTTCACTAGGATTTAATATAAATATTGTTTATATCGTTTGTATGTTTTTATATCAATTCACATTTATTATGTTTTAATCACACTTCTTAATAGTATATCATATATGTTAAGAAACAGTACCCTATGGATTTATTATGTTTAATTTTCAATTATATTTTGGGGATTTATATTTTTGATACCTCGATATACTTTTCAAAATTATATTAATTCATGAAATATGTTTCCTATAAGGCATTATTATAACTAATACATTATTTCATTGATATATATTTTTTGAATTTCAACCACCAATATTATTAGTATATTTTTTCCATTTTATAAGAAGATGGTTTTTTCTTAATATTGAGAATTTATCTTTTTATGGAAATATTTATACATGATTTTTTTCTAAATTTAAATTATAACATTTTAAATTAAATTCCCTTATATCATAACTGGATATATTTTTGAATCCTATATTTTCTATCAAACCAATATTCTTCACCCTTTTTGGGAAATATAATCTTTATTATTTTATATACTTCCAATAATTATATTTAATTTTTTTGTAAAAATATATATTTCTCTTTTTTAAAATAAGGGTATTCAATCATATAAATTAAAAAATACTATCTACACAAATTTATTTTGAATTTAATTATGATAAATAGATAAATAATTTATTAAAAATAATTTTTCAATCTAAATTTGATTCTTATTTTTTATACATATAAATTATAAAAAAATAATTATGAATGTAACACATAAGTTTGTTATTTTAAATATATTTTAAAAATTATATATCTATGAATTTTTTATAGAAAACATATATACACTAAATTTTACATTAAATGATATACATTCCATATTTTTTCCTAGTAAAATTAGAGAATTATTATTTCGGTGAATTAAATATTATATCTTCAAAAATAATTTTAAAATATTAATGATATTTATATTTTCAAAAGGTATTATTTTCAAAAACTCCACACATATATATTGCATTTAAATTAAATTTCATTAACATATATTTTATCTGATTGACAATTTTTTTATAGTCAACCACATTATTTCACTTGATAACTTCAGTATACTACTTATATTTTGGAGAATTATTCAATCATTTTCTTTGTCATCCATAACCAAATTCAGTATATATATTTGTTTATCTTCCCATTAGATTCCCCTAAAAATAATCAATTCATGATTCCATTTATTTATATTTTTTACCTAGATTTTATACATCAACCGACTTGGTGAAATTATAGTCTTAAGTATATACCCATTTTCAATATGATCAAAATATCATATACTTTATAATCATGGTTAAATTCCATTAACTTATATAATTATTGTATATCATTTATTAACCATTTATTTTCTTTCAATATAATTTTTAATTATTATTAAAGTAATTATGAATTATTTCTTTATGTTATTCCATTTGAAAAGGATATGAAAAACATTTTCCATCCAGGAGTTCATTATGTTTTTATGAATCATTATTTTAATGTTCCACTCATATATATGGATGAAGCAGGGTGGGTTACTATATCAACTTCTAAAAATAATAGTTCATAGATATTATATTTTTAATTTAATGTGGTAATAGTGTATATAATTTTATCTCTAATATATGAATCTAGTATTGATTCTTACTCAACTATGGGAATCTAGTTGTGATTCATGCCACACAATGAAAATTAGTTAGTGATTCCTTCTCATATATTCCATGGTAATTATGTGGCGATCCATAATACACTATGATATATTATTATACTCTTATTTTTACGAATCATTTCACTGATTATATTCATTTTATGAAATGGAAATATTCATTATTATGATATTGTTTTATTCAAATTATATTGAATATATTAGGATCTTCTGGTTCTTTTTTATTTAAGCCTATTTCCAAAAACATTTAATTCATGTATTACATTTTACAATTCATTATTTATTGATTTTTTATCATTGACATGTTTTGTTTAACATTCATTTGTATCGGAATTATACCCATATTATATTTCAAATCTCTGTTATGGTCATTGATTTTTATCATTTCTGGTCACACTTTATTAGTATTAGAGAACACATAATTCTTATTTTCATATATAATTTTTATTTGAAGATATGAAATGATTGTAATGAATATAATACTAAATTATATAGAAAATAATTGGAGATAATGATGATTTTATGGATTAATTATATTCTTAAATAGTGTAAAATATATCCAATAGTTAAAAAATAATGTGTAGTGGTATAGAATGTTTTGACCAAATTAAATGAAAATATAAATGAGAAAAATAATATTGTATTTGTTATAATGAAATAATTTTATAATGAAACGTAGTTGATATGGACATATCAATAGGATTTTATTTTTGGTATCAGAAAGGGATTATATAATGTAACACTCAGAGATTCTGTGAATAATTTTTTTGAAATTAATTTGTGGTGAGAGATATTTTATTTTTTTGGTTATGTGATTTTTTATAAATTTATTGGCATTCATATGTCCAGTTTTAATATTTCATTAAATTGTTTTATGTTTCAAAATATACTATATTAGTGAAATAGTGTTGTCTTAATTATTATTCTTTGATATTCTTGATTGGCTATGACACTAAATTCACTATTGATGTGTATATACATCCATTTTATCAGTAATATCATGAATTTACTTATTATTAGGATTTTTGTCATATAATTTTTTTTCCTATAATGGAGAGTATGATCCAATGTGACCATGTTATAAGAGTTTAATAAATAGTTTCATCACTTTTAAATATTGTTCATTTTTATTCTTCCCTTGATGAAATATTATGATCCATCTCCCATGATCATCAATGAAGTTTATTTTCGGCTACTTATTCAGGATGTATTATTAAATTGGAACCATTTATTCACCTCTTTGGTACAAAATATAGTTGAGAAGGCATTTTTATGAAAGCCAATTTCACCAAAAATTCAGTTAGAAATTTTTGTTTCTATAAATACTTGTTCTATAAAATGTGTTTCGAAGAATATTATATTATTATCCTATGATCAAAAATGAAAATTTTACCATTATTTTATTTTTCAATGATTTCAATGGAGTATTCTTGCCTCATTCCAAACAATGAAAATTTCAATACTTTTTTATGGAATAGGAATGTTTTTTTACCTTGTACAAAATGTATAGATTTATACACAATCAATATTATAAAGTGTTATTTTCATGATTAATGGTTAATTAGTAAAAAATGGTATTAAAAGATATTTTCTATTGATGGATCTCAAAATGATTCAATTGTAATTTTATAAATTTCTAAATTATATCAAGCATAATTTATACATTTTCAATGTAATTTAAATGAAATCGATTTCAAAACATTTTCATGCTTATTTTATATGTTTTCTAGTTAAATGTTTTTAAAAACATTTTAAATATTTATTTTTATATTTTCAATGTCCTTTCAAGTAAAAAGGTTTTTATAATTTTTGGAGTCTAATTTTATTTGTTTTCTAAGAGATAAGTTTTCCAAATTATTTGAATTCCTCCTTAAATGGTATCGTGGTATTTTATATGAAATTGATTATCAAATCGTTTTATATATTGATATTTTTTAAAAATAATAATGGATATATTCCTCAGAAAATCTTTTTTAAAGATATTTAAAAATTATTTTTGATCTAAGATGAAATTAATGGGCGTTACCCAAGCCCTTCTAGGAAATGATATAATGGTTCCATTGATATTATTTCTATGAATGGGTTATTCTTAATTTCATCATATTTACCAAACTAGTTTCTATTTCATGATTTATATGATTATAAAATCCATTTCTGTTTTAGGTTCTTTTTGTATATGAAATATTTTTCTCATTCATGGGTTATATGTTTAGGAAAGCTATTTCTCTTGATTTAGATGAAATATTTATAAAACATGACAATTTCAAAAGGATAAAATATAATTACCTGTCTATAGTTCAAAATTTAGTTAATGGATTATAATATTATAATTTATTTTCTTTTTTTACATGTGTGTCTGATTTCACTATGAGATTTGTGGTACCTACATCTTACTTCAATTAATTGGATAATATTTATATCTTATGAGATAGATATGGAATGAACGAGAAATGGACTAATTTTTTTATTATAATAATGTAATGGGAAATGAACTGTGTTTAGTAATACATGGAAATAATGATGGGAAACATATATTTAGTAATACATGGATGGAATTAGGGGTGAACTAAATTTTGTAATACAAGTCTATAATGTGGTGAACTCAGTTTTTTAATACAAGTCTCAAACATAGTGTGAACGTAGTTCAGTAAAGGACTCTATCAACTCAGATAATCATAACATAAATTCCATGAATACTAGATAAATCATTATATATTCTGACTTGTCCAACTAAATTCGATGTTTTATTACTATTTTTTGCTTTTAGGGATTATATTCTTTATTTCCTTATGATTTATTCCTACTGAACTACCATGATTAAGGAAATTATTAATCTATATGTTCTTTTATTGAATGGTGTTATATTCTATTTTCAAGATAATGTTTTCCCACCCTTAGTATCTTGACTATTATTACATATCTACCTTTAGTACCCTTAATGATAATTTGTGCTCAGTCCTTTATTAATATTTATTTCCCCATGTTATGAATATTGGTTTTTGGTAGAAGTAATAATTGTAGGGATCTTTATTGTATATAATGAAGATCTTTCACCAGGATAGAAGATTTTGTTTCCATGTTTCCAAATATAGTAATATATTATGCTCTTCAGGCCTGTAATTTTGTGTTTTTCTAAATAATCATTTAAAATGTGTTAATATCCACGTATGTCATGCCTCGATCTCTATAGTTGGCATAAAAGTAATGGTTTAGTAAACCATTAGAAACAAGGACTAAAAAATTTACGAAGTTTGGTAGGTATATTTCTATGTATATAAATAGAATTTTTTCTAAGGATAAGTATAAGGATGAGTTATCATTTAGAAAATGTCCATGAATTTTTGTAATGGATATAGTGAGTGGTATCATATAAATACTTACATGTTTAGATACTAAAAGTGTATGGGGCTCTGGAATTGATTTACCTGGGGGTAATAACATCGACATTGGATCTGATCCTAACATTGGGTAATTTAGTACCTGATAGTGGTCCATGCTGGTCACCTAAGCTGACACTCATAGGGAATAATCATTGGGAATATACATACACTTCCCGAATCATCATGAATAATCTAAATATATGCAATCCATAAATAAACTATTATGATTCTATGGTTTCTTTAATTTAAAAAGGTGTCATGATTTATACATTCTATAATTAATTATTTTCTGGATTATAATTTTTTCTACTATGATAATAAATTCTACCGCTATACTAATGATTTTAGTTAATGGAGGGAAATAGATGAAACTGAATTGAATTTTAATGTGATGGACTATTTTATGATGATAAGTCAAGTGGGATGATCACTAGAGTGAGAGATGTTGTGATCATGCTTAATAATATATCACAAAATATTATTAGCAACATATACATTCACTAACTATAGGTCCCACCAAGGTAGAGAAATTCATTTATGAGAGTTCAGATAATAGAGATCACATAGGAAGAAATATTTTGCTTCCACTAGGTTATGAATGTGGAAAGGATCACAATTTTGATTATTTTAAATTAATAATAAGTTGTTTTTATTGTGAAAAAGAAGGAAACAAAACAAGTGATTATAAGGAGAAAAATTGGTAGTTCGATAAATTAAATGGATGAGAATATTGTCCTCCATAAGAAATCATCTGAGGATAATTGTTTTAATTATAGAGTAAGCAGTCATTATGAAACTCACTATCCCAAGATGGAATATATTTAAGGGAACCAACATGGTTTTGCATGTAATGGTCATACTTCTAATGATGAGGAGACTATATATGAAATGTGGAAGGAAAGCGGTGTTGTATAATAAGATGATGTATCCATATTAATGGAATCAGGACGGAGTGTAATAATAAAATTATTTATGAGTTTGGATTCAAGAAGTTTGTTATATTAAATGTGATATATATAAATATTATACTATTTTGGTTTTTTGATACAGATTTAGAAGAACATGTTGAATGGTTTCAATGGAAAATAAAAATGATATAATGGAAAAGTGATGTTCATGGAAAACACATGATTACAGGAAATAGAATAGTAAATATTTTCCATATGTTATGATAACATTGTATAGATAATGATATATGGGATATGAATAATAAAATTGGAAGATACTCATTACCTTGGAAATAATTAAGGAAAATTTGACTTATAGTTAATGTTATAATGGATAAAGATTAAAATAGATGGAATTTATTGAATATATCCAGTAATATATTAAATAATAGAGAATTCATGTTTAACAAAAGGAATTTATTATAATTTTGTTTGAAACCATTCTACAAGAGATATTTCAATGATGGTGTTAACAAATTTGGAATGAAACAACCACAATTTACTCTGTGATATATAGGGGATGAAAGTTTACTTGGTTTTGTAAATTTTTTCTATGGTTTAAGATTTTCATCATCGAGATGGATTATAATTGCAACCCTTTATGAAATTTTTTTGTTGAAATTTTGTTGAAATATTTATACACTACTTCTCTATTTAAAACCTTTGTAAAAAGGATATTTAGTGATTAAAATTATTTCAAGGATGTCCAAATTATTTATTTTAGATATTATAATTGTCATGTGTTTATTAATGTAAATCATGTTTGTTGTGTGAAAACTAATCAATTATGGGAAGGTTGTGGGCCATGAACCCACGAACTATGGATGATAAAGGTTTTACACCAACCATTGGCCTAAAATATGTAATCGATAATGTATGTTTATTGTTAATTTATAATTATTTATGATGAAAAAATAATGTTACATTTTATGTTTAAATATTAAATTATTATCCATGTTGGTTTTTAAGAATAGTTTTATATATATAGTTATCCTCTTCCTAAATGTATGGACATTAAGATATGATATAATAGTATTTTAGCATATCATTTCCCAAAGTACATTTCTAGACATCCATGATAGGAAGTAATGGATGAATAACTAAGTGATAAATGAAAAACTAATGAATTATGTTTTTATAGAAATATTTCAATAATTATATTTCGTTCTATTATTGGCCAATAAAATAATTACTCAATGTAAAAATAAAGAACAAAAGAAAATGTGTTGTCCTAATACCTAAAATTTGTTGAATATACAGACTTTTATGTCATCATTGATTTGTTACGTTGAGTCCCTAAAAATATATATTAACATTTAGTTATTTTTTTATTTATGACCTAAACGAATAATTATAAATATTTAGGATCTTCCACCATGTCCAATATTCATTCCCAAACAATGTTCTCCTATATGATTATCAATATATATGTAATATTGAGAACCCGTTATGGTCCAAAAATTCCATTTTTGGGAATAATTTTTAATCATTTAATGGATGTGGGTTACTATGAATAAAACCTTCATGTTTTAAACCTTTGACAACTAAGAACGAATTTCATGACGAAATTCATCTTATGGGGGTATAACGCAAAACCCCAAAATTTTGTGAATTTTTTCAACATCATTTTTCTTTTTGAAATTTTTCATTTAATTCCACACTATAAAAACTTATATATATATATATATATATATTAAAAAACTATGTCAAACATTACATTTATATGGAACCAACTTGGCTTGTGCTATATGGAAAACACACTTGGAATACATTAGAAATAATACCGACATTGAATACAATACTTTCAATACAAACATTGTTTGAATTACACGCAATAAAAAATAAATTATAATACATGAAATATTGAATTTAATTTCAATACACACAATATCTACTTGGCTTGCGCTATATGCTACATTGACTTGGTGTACGATAAACACAACCTAAATGTTTCTACCAAACTACATTTTACTGTAATATTTATATAAATTATATAATTAAATCCTTTCATTTAATCATACTTATATGTATATTAATAGATAATTTCAAATACTATTTATAATAGTTTTATATAGATAAAAAATATTGATATGTAATGACAATCTTTTTGGTAATGTCCGTATATGTTTATGAAATATTATTATCTTGAATAAAAATATTTTTATAATAAAATTAATTATAAAAAAATAAAATTTAATTAGATAAAATAAAATTTATTTTCGAATTTATAATTTCACCCCTAGCATATGGTTAGTTTTTGGGATTTTTCTGGGAGACATCATATTTTGATGACTAGCCAAAATAATTATTTTCAGTTGAAAGCTATGATTTTTTAAATAATTATTGTTATTAAATTATATTCAAAATGTTATTAATTTTATATTATCCAAATTTTAAATATACTAATACAATTTGTATATTTTTAATGAATTTCACATTTAATGTGAATATAAATACTTAATAAAATTTTTAACTTCATTCTATATTAAATACCAGTAATTTCTTCCCGTTTATTGGAATAACAATAATCGTAATTTACCCTCTTCTATAAATTGAATTTATAAAAAAAATATAAATCTTTTTAATACATATAATAAATATATTCTATTTATATCATGTTTATTTTTGACAAAAATAATTTCAAAATGTTATTATAATTAATCATAGTGAATTTGGTCAAATTAAGATTAATTAGGGACAAAACCTTAGTCACAGGATCCCCAAGGACCTCTAAATGTTTCCAATACACATTTTATAGAAATATTTCGACCCTAAACCTTCTATTACTTTTTTTGGTTTTTATGACTTTTTGTCGGTATAAACATGTGTATACATACCTTGATTTAAAAAATTCCATGGGACTACTTTCCATTCCCTATAAAATCCCACCACATCTTCATATTATTAAAACCATGAAACCACTAATATTCATCAATTATAATTGAAATAAACTTACAATAATCCCTTAATTCTATTTATAGGCCTTCACATGGGTAGAAGGAAATCCACAGATTCATTTGGTCACAAACCAAATGGTGTTTTCCGGATTAAGAGGGAATGACTTCTCTCAAGTCAATAATTTTATTTTATTTATCCACCGATAAATATATTTAATAAATTAAAAAAAAACCATTATCCTCAATGATAAATTATTATTTACTTCTAATTTTTTGTCCTATAATTAAACCCACCTCCATCTAATGTGTAACAAACATTCTATTTATGTGTACAACAAACTACCTCGTCCCTAAACCATGATTGTTCTTTTTTTATTTACCGAATCACATTGTAGAAATCATAATGTAAAGTCTATTTAAATATAATATATATCATATTTATTACTTATTTATTATTATATATTCTTTTTAATACAATTTTTGGTTTTTTTACTTTTCATTTGTTTTAAATATGATAATTTCATTTGAGGAAGTGTGGAATATCGCCCCCTCAAAGCAATTTATTCATTGAAACACTATGAGGAATGAATTATTGTTAGGTCCACTAGGCTGAATACCCTGAGAGTGGGGGGGTGAATCAGGGTAAGACTAATTAAAAATTAAAGCCCGTTCTGATCTTGTTTCGCTGTTAAGCAAAACACTCTTCTCTCTCTTTCCTGCTGCAGAAAATAAACTGAAAGTAAAGAAAGCACAGGACACAACAATTTTACTTGGTTCACCGCTAAGGGCTACGTCCAAGGAGCATACGCCGACAGGTTGCCGGTCGTACCAAGTCCACTAAACTTCATTAGCTGTGGATTACAATGTTCGGGCTAGATCACTTCTATGCCTAGGCTCACTGCCTATACAATGTTTAGGGTCATCTCACTGCTTTCCCAAGGGTCACTCCCTATTTCTCTCTCTCTGGCTCACTGTCGGTGGAGAGGATCACCTTCTTCCTCTTCCTAAGCTCACTACTCTTGGAAGGGATTAACTCACAGTTTATAGACCTGTAGGTCTCTTCATTTTCATGAAGGAATGCATCTTCCTCTGTATGTAGATGCTCTGTTGAAGTCCAACTTTCACCCGCAGATGAATCTCACTTTGCACCGGATGTACCGGGCAACCTCAGTTTTTTTTACGCACAACCCTTACGGTGTCTTGCACGCAATTTCTATGGTTTGCGCGAAATTCCTTTTTCGCGCAACCTCCAAATTTTACGCGCAGCCTGGAAACTGCCTTACGCGCAATTCACTGCCTTTGCGCGAAATCCACTTTTCGCGCAACCTTCCTTTTACGCGCCAACACAAACTTTCTGCGCAATTGCTGACTTTACGCGCAAACGATTAAGTTTACGCTCAACACCCTTTCTAACTTCAATTTCGCGCACCAGATCTCGGGTAGTTTCTATGTCTTGAACTATATGGAATGGAGGAGGGTCACTTCATATTTATAGGCAAAATCGACCCCGCGCGAAATCCAAATCTTCCGCGCACAACCATTTTCCGCGCACTGCTCCATAATTTCGCGCACCTCATGACATTGCCATTTTCCGAGCTTCGGACCTTGAAACATCTTTTGCGCGAAATACTTCATCCGCTATTTCGCGTGCCACTTCAATTTTTCGTGCATGCCTCCAAAATTTCGCGCGCCTCATGCCTTTACCGATTTTCAAGCTTTCGGCCTTGAAACATCTTTTGCGCGAAATACAATTTCGCGCAACCCGCTGTTTTGCGCGCCATACTTCAAGATTTCGCGCAAACCGCTAATTTTGTGCGCCACGCTTAATGTTTCCGCACACCTCCTTCATTTATCTCTCCTCAACCTTTGCCAACAACATATCACTCCATTTTCCATTGGCGATTTTCAGGCCCATAAATTTGGCATACACTGGGAAACGGCGCCACCTTGTACTGCTCTTTTGTACCGCCTCCAGATCGTCCTTTCCTTTTTCATAGTTCATTGTCAACATATAATGTCAAAAACTTCTCGGGAACACGACAATTCTCTATGGAAACCTGCTTTGTCAACAAACACAATCAACCCAAAAATACTGCAATGTTACCTTGAGGGATTTTTTCCCAACAATTATGGATGGATATAGTGAATATCATATATATCTATATATGTTATAATCATGATAAATTAAAAATTATATTTATATATATATATTCATATATGTCTTTTACTTTCTTTATCAAAAGACAACAACTAAATAAAAATATCATTCTTGGGTATGTACGACCTACCATCTCCATGAAAGGTACATTACATTTCATACTTATATCTCATTTAGATTATTAAAATAAAAATATAATATATATATATATATATGATATTTATATCATGTTATACGATCTTGAATCATGATATAAGCGTAGGGCCAACAAAATAAAAAATTAAGATACATATAGAATACAAGGAAATATTACCCAATTTGAAAACATAACATAGGATGGTTAAAAATCAGGTCATATAAGGTCGTAATAAATACATAAATGTATATAAAAATGTGATTAATTAAATTATTTTTATTAAATTTATCATTATTATACAGGCCGTTTTATTGAGTAAGACAAAAATTACGACCCAAGGTAAGAGGATTATAACCCACATAATAATTTAGTGAGTTACATGATATGATCACCACTCTTTCAATTTATGTGGTTTATTTAATAGAAATTATTGTAGTCCATGAATATTTAAATTAAATATTTTATTACTTAAATATTCATTTTATAATTCTTAAATCATTGGGATTATATTTCGATAGTTACCAAACCTGTGAAATAATTTCGTCTCAATTTTCATTCTCCGAGTCTCGTGTTTTGTGGTGCACCTAAATTCTATTCTGAGGTGTTTATACATCCATTTTACATTTAATATAATGAGTTTCATTATATTGAAAATATTTAATGTTTTAGGTAATTTATTTTTCTTACATAGAGATTATAATCCCCAATTTCCATGTTATAAGTGTTTATCGTGGAAATCTTTTTTTCAAGATTATTTATGCTTATGATTCTATTTTTGAAATAATATGATCTATATAAAAATTAAATTCAGAAAATTTATTCATCACTTTTTATAGGTGATTTATTCAAATATATTTAAAATTTATTTCTCTCTTTGGTATATAATATAGTTAAAACTATTTGTATGAAAACCCCACATTACCCTCTCCTCGGTCAGAAATTTGTGTTCCTTTAAAATTATATTTTATAAAAATGTTTTCCAAGAAGAATATAAATATATATTATGATAATTAATTTAAATTTTTATAGTTTTTCGTTTTTCTAGTGTTTTCATGTGAATATTCTTTTCTATTTCTGAATGAGTCATTTTCCAAACCATTTAATCACGCAAAAGGAATGTTCTTTTTATCTCATATGATATATATAGATATATCCACTACAAGCTCATTAAAGCATTATTTTCATGTATAAAGGTAAATTTTTATGAAGATATTTATAAAATATATATTAAAATAAATTATTTACAAAATGGTTTCAATGTTCTTTTATAAGTTTTAAGGAAAATTATTTTCAAAATGTTTTCTCGTTTTTTTAATGGTTTTCAAGGAAAATTGTAATGATAATTATTTTAGTCCTTATTTATATGATTTCAATGTATTTTTAATAAATATATATCAAAAATTATTATTTCATTATTCATTCAGTTTCATGTACATTTTTTTCATTTTTTAATCATTTCGCATATGTTTTCGAAGTGTTCTAAAAAATTATTTTACAATTTTTTAAATCGTATTTATTAAGGTTTAAATGTAAAATATCTTAAAATTCATTTCATATATTTATAATTATGGAATTTATATAATATGAAAAATATTTTTAAATGGTTTTTGTACATCAAAATTCATTTTCAAATAAGAAATGATATTTTCTTCATTAATTTTACTAATAATATTTCTAATGTAGTTTTCCACCAGGATGACATATGTTGAGGTTAACCATTCCCTTCAAGTAAATTATCTATCTATTCAATTAATATAATTTATATGAAAGGGTTAGTTAATTTCATGGTCTTTATCAATCCCATTTCATTATCACAAGTTATATGTTTGTGAAATTCGTTTCACATTCATAGGTAATATATTTAATAAATTTGATTCTGTTTAATGGGGAATAAGTTTATGAAATCCATTTACCTTTCTTGGGTTATGCTTTAGAAGATGTTGTTATGAAAACATTCATATTCTATGGGTAATAATATTATTAAATGTTTATAATAAAATTTTAATTTTTGGGATTATGATATGATTATTTATGATCTTTGGAACATATATTGATGATTTCAATATTGGATGGGTGGGAAATGTATTACCCTATAATAAATTAGGAAGAGATTTATATCTTATGATATAAATATAGAAAAAATGAAAAATGAATTTGGTTCAGTATTATTGGGATGTAACAACAAATTAACTCGGTTATATAATATAGGGCTATAGTGAGGGCTGTACTTGATTCAGTAATGTAGGGATAGAATGAGGGATATAATCGATTCTAAGATATTTTCCTAGAACTAGGGGTGAGCTTGGTTCAGTAATAAAGGACTGGAATGGGGTGTGAAACTGGTCCAGTGAGAGACTCTATCCACTATGATAGTCTGGGAATCAATTCAACGACTATGCTATAAATTGTTATATATTAATATGTGTCATCAATAATTCCATGTTCATACATTTTTTAAACATTCATGAATTATGATCTTTATTTCCTTATGATTCATGACTTGTGAACTGGAATTATTAATGTTATGATTCATGTATATTATATTTGAGATGCATGGTATGATATTCAATTATCCTGATTATATTCTAATAAACATATGCTCATGAATATGCTTACATATCTCAATTTTTTACCAATACTGAGCATTTGGTATCATCCATTTATTATGTTTCCCTTCCCCATGTTATGTAGACATGTATTAGGAATAATTAATACTTTTGGAGATCTGTAAGGGATATGTTGAAGTTCTTTCACTATGATAGAATAATTGGTTTCTATGTTTCCAAATACAATAAACTGTTACAGTCCTCAAGCAAGTAATTTTTAAATGTACTAAATATTCAGCTTAAATTATGTAATAACCATGTATTTCAAGCTTGGGTCACTATAGATAATATTTAGTATTGTGGTAATATCGGTATATAATGATCATAGACATATATATGGCATCAATTTTTTTTTATGTTATTATTAATCCTAATATAAAATTTTATAGATAACCCCTAAGTTTATTTTAGTTAATATTTAATATTTTAAGTATTTGGATATGATATTTTCAGATAAAACACGTGGGATTAATCTATGTGATAATAAAATGTAATCAATAATATGATAAATATTATTAAATTATAGATTGTGAGGTTATTATTAATATTATATATCGATTTGTATTCTACATGATGATTTGGGATATAATGAATATAAACCTATGGGTAATTCCCTTAAAATGGGTGTTTTATGTAACAAATAAAACATCACAATATGCTTTATAACGATTCCAAACATCAATCACGGTTTGATACATGAATGGTATAAAATATTTTTAATTTGCATAATCATTAATGAAGCTTTATAATGGATTTGAGGATAATTACAAGAAACTGGGTTTGAGAACATCATAGAAAATGAACTAGGATAACGAAGGATTAAATAAATAAAATCACTAATTAATGGAAAAGTATCATATTTTAAATATGAATGTCTCATGGGGGAATTCATCATTCTAATTAATTTTTTATTTATTTCTGTTAAATTATATCATAAAAATTATGGTTGTAGAATTTAGTTAAAACTCAATGAGGTAAATGAAGTTGAAAACAATATACATCATAAAATACAAAATTTCTTATAATAAAATCATAATGATGAATAAAAAATTATTAATAATCAATATATATTCCTATTAAGATTTACAATTTCTATTTGGTAGTCCTTCCATAGGATGTATGATTAATGTATTATTAAATATATTTTATTGAAATTCATATCAATTCTCATTAGGGAGTGATATTTATTAATTCTATTATCATATATTATTAACTTAATGGTTATTGTATAATACCAAAAAATATTTTTCTTTAGTACTATTTAATTAAAAATTTGGAATCATATATCAAATTATTATAAGAACCCTTAATTTTTTTTTATTACAGGGTTATATGTTTTATAATAATTACCTAAGAACACTGGTTTAAGGTAAAATTCATTATTTTTCAAAATATACACATGATGTGGAGATATCTAATGCTAGATTGATTTTAAAAAAAAATCTATAACCATTATTTTTATAATTAAATCTATGGTGTTTTTATTATGTTTATACCATTTTAGGGAGTATGATATACATATATTGGATGGTGTGTGTATTCATAAAAATTGAGTGTTACTAACAATGTTAATTTATGGAATTCAAAATGGTTTCCTTGTTGGTTATTGTCATGATGAATAAAATAATCACGAATAAGTATTATATGTGGAATATATGGATAGGAGTTATATTTACATGGGATTATTAATGTATGCATATAAAATGGTTTTTAGAGAAATATAAGTAATATGTTATCTCCAATGAGATTATGGTAGATCTCATATTAGAGGATATACCACGAATAGTGTACATGGTATGAATGACCTCCCTTACATTCATCAATGATAAATAAATAATATTGTGATGATGAAATTTATTTATGGTGGATAATGTTGCATATTGGTATTTTTATAAATATTTTACTTCAACAAATAGTGGGTATGATTTATTTCTCCACACACAATAATGATGTATAATGGAAGAATGATATATTTTTTTTAAATATAAATATCCCAATATTTCTATAAAAAATATATTTTGATTTATTTAGAATGTATAATAGTATTTTCATTATGATATATTTATTGATTTAAAATATGGATACTTTTAAAATAAATTATAATTAATTCGAATATAAAAAATTACAAATAATAAAAAAAATTCTTGAAAAAAATTATTATCATATATTATAAGAATGAAATAAATTGTTTTGAGGCCATTTAATACTATAAATATATTTACAATTAATCATTTAATATTAAAATGTTTTATTAATATCTAAACATAAATTTTATTTGGACGAAATGTAATATTATACACTAAAATATAATTTATTCACTTACAGAAAGAAAATTGTGTTCATCAATTTTTGAAGGTATATCCCAAAAAAGTGGTTTATTGTTTTATATACACATTTTCATATTATGTCCTATATTAAATTTATATATTTGGGGAAATTTTTGATTACTACGATTAACGTTATTAACCATAATATTAGTCAAACTACAATTTCTAATATGATATTTTGTTAATATTGTTAATATTTAACTAATTAATTAAATTAACAAATCATAATATATTATAATATTATTATTTTTAAACATATATAATTATATAATCACATAAAAATATTTTTACCAATGTTAAATAATATTAATAACTAGTAATGGTAATATCAATATTTTGCTAAAACTTTTATTCCTATATATAAATTTATCAAATTTAAATATAAATGTTTTATATTTATAATGTGTTATATATTAAATTGAGATTAAATTTAGGTTTTTGAAATAGTATTTTCTCATGAGGGGTTATATTATATATTCATTAAAACATATGTTACATGGGTAAAAAAAGATACCCAAATAAAAAAATTACAAATAAAATATTCAAAAAATGATATCTAATATATTCAAAAAATGTGTTCAAATAAATGTTTGATTATTTATTGAACCAAGGACAAAAAAATATATCTAACTTCTAGAGTCATTTTCAATTGAATTTTGTAATGATATCAGTGAAAAGAGAATAAGTATTAATAGATGATCCATTTTATTCACTTATAAAAATGTAAAAATACACTCCATTATAAGAAATTATATCATGAATATATCCCATTTACCAACTCACAAAATAATATAACACGTTAAAATGAATATGATTCCAATTATTTATCTTAATCCCTTCATATCCAAGGATTCTTTTAAGACAGCATGTAGAATCCCTAAGTCAGAATACCTTAATATTTAGAGTATTCATAAAAATCATTCTATTCCAAAAAATCTATACCCATGTAATATGATAACCTCAATATCGTTTTTATATTAATGTTTTTTATAATAATTTAATGAAATATTAAATTCAATTCGATTCACTTATGAAATAAAACTACGTTTTATATGTGTTGTGCAGACTAAAAGCACTATAAAGAAACATTGTATTCGTCTTATATTAATTTAATAATAAGAAATATATATATATATTGATCAAAAATTAAAAAATATATAAATAATATCATAATTAATATAATATATTAATTATTATAATTCACTATAAATTACCATCCTTCTAGATATAGCATGTTCATATCTAGGGTTTATTTAACAACATACATAATGAATGCTATAAAAAATTGTATTTTATTACAATTGTAATTTAGATACTATTGTTATTATAATATAATAATAAAATAAGTATTGGTTTATTTGTTATGTTTATATTATTTAATTAATATATTAGAAAATGTTTTATTTGATCCAAACAATTATTGAAATAATCTCACAACGATTCAACATCCATGTGAACATTCGAAAAAATATATAATAAATAAATATTAAATGATACTAAAATTATATATTTATTGAAATATATATATGATTAGGGTTCCAATGAAGGAATTGAAAACACATAATTTGATTATTCTAGATTTTATGCTCAAACAGAAAATGAATTTTGAACAATGTAAGGGGTTCTTTTTCTCAAATGAAAATTCCACATGACATGACTATTTTATAAACCATGAATTATTTTTCATCATGAATAAATTAGAATTATAATTTTATATCATAATGAATTGATATTTAATAATGTTCAATTTTTTATAAAAAATTTATTCTCTCACGGATTGTGGACTAGATGATTATAAAATCATCCTATGTTTTCATCTCAAAATCATCTATATGAGACAAGATTTGAGTTATAATTCAATAATTTATTATGGGGTGTGTGAAATAAATAATTTTGAAATATCTTGAAATAATAATTATTAATTTTTTTTGTTTATTTGAAATCTCTATCACTCAAAATGATTTGATTTAAATTCTTCTCATGTTTGTAAGTGTTTTCATTATCTTAACTCCCACACATAGAGTTATATTTTTTTCCTTGAATGATTTTAAAATATACGTGTATATAACACCATATTAATGTATTAAGGTTTATTATTTCATTAATTTTGGGAATTTTGTTTTACCAAAAAAACCTTTTTTCAAAAATTTATTACTTCTCGAATTATTTTGAAAATTAGGACTTTTGTAAGTGAATTCCCATTATTTGAGTTACAAGGTTTTATTTGAAGTTATCCCTTTAGTAAAATAATTATCAATTTATTTCAAAATTTATATGATATTCTATTTTGTCTTTATGGGGATAATATATCTGTTGAGAAACAATTGCTTATATTAATTTTCTATAAAATAATATGCTAAATTTATAATGAATGGACCTACATATGATTATTGAATAATTATTTGAAACCACATTTTTATTTAAAAAATATTGAAATATTTAATGAAAATAAAATATGTCTAAATTTATAGTATTATAATATCTCAATTTACCCAATTTATATAGGTTAATTTAATAGTATATTTATTATATAGGCTTCTAAAGAAATTTGTGTCAAAATATATTAAAAAATATTTCATTGCAAAATAATTATATATTTTTTAGAATGATTTAAAAATATATCGTTTTAAGGAAAAATATGTCCAAAAATTGCATTAAACCACTATCAAAATATATTTTTAATGTTTTTATAACTTCATAGAATTAAGATTATGTTAAAAGTTAATAATTTTTATGTTTTTCATGGGACCTCAACATTCAATTACCTTTTTTATTTAATTCTAAATTATCTTTATATGTTTTTAAATGTTTCTAAATGAAAAACCCATTTAATCAATGTTTTATGAAATTAAATTGTTTAAATTATTTTAAAAACTATGGAATTTTCTTATTTTTATTTTTTCTATTACTCCGTAAAGTTATTTTTTATTTAATGAAATTTATTATTTACATATCCTATTATTGACTAATGATATATTTTAAATTTAACAATCTATCATATTTCTCATGGAAGATTATATAATTTCATTTAAAACTAGAGTAATTATTCATCAATTACATTATATTATAATATAATTTTCAGTATATATCTATATTGTTTAATCTAATTCCATTCCCATATGAATACACTACATTGTTCTTCTTTTATTGAATGTTGTTTGACAAGATATAATTTATAAATTAATTGGGGATAATTACTGTCATAATTAAATTTCCATTATTTATAAGGTGTAAATACATTATTATATACAATCATGATTGAATAATATTTCCCTATACTGTAAATAAATATTGAATGATAGTAGTTAATATTACATGGGAATAACATTTTATCTCTATAGATGTAATTTTGGATATTTTTGTTATGTCATTCAATTTTAAATTTATATGAAACTAGTTTCCCTTACATTGGTTCTTCAGGATATATTGATTCATTTTTTCATGTTCATAGTTATGCGGGGATGATGAAAAGTGGGGTCTTATATATCCCTCCTATGTATTGTAAATGTGGTTGTATCTCATTATATAATTTTGGGAATCAAGAATAGAATTGACACACTAATATGGGAATCATGTAGTGATGCCTTCAACAGTGTGTTGTAGGAATTAAGGGGTTAAGATAACTACTATAATATTATATTTACAATGAATATTATTGTGTTATATTTCTAGGATTCCAGAATTTCTAGGCTATTATACATTTCATTGTTTTTCCTCATATATTGATTATTTTATCCTCTCATGAATCATGATTATTAAAACATGTTTCCATACTCTTTTGATTCATGTGTTATGTACATCCAATCCTTATGTTTGGATTTATGATATATGATTTTTGTTGAATACCATTGTTTCATATCCAAATCAAAAACATGTTCTCATATTATTTACACAAATGATCTTTTATTATAATCACATTTGTTTATACATACTTACATAATGATTCCACCCATTTGTTATGTTTAAACTTCCAAAAGTTGTGTAAAGAATAAATATATGAACTTTATAGAAGTTTGAATTATGATTACAATATGTTATTTTTTTAATAATATTCATTGATTATGTATTTTTGTATATAATGGTAAAATTATATATTAGATCAAAGGGATTGAGATATACTACTCATTTCTAGTTATAAATTTTATTTAACTATAAAAATAAAATTTCATGGGAATGTATTTTAAAAAATCATTTCTATAAAGTCATTCATTTTAGATGAGTACATATTATGGCTACTATAATCTCAAGCCATTCAAAAGGATATTGGTTGTAGTAAAATTTTTAGGATTCATATTTTGATTGAATTTCGTTCATGATGAATTTGATGAAGAAAATTAAAAGTTTCCTTCTATAAATTGAGGAGGAAAATATGATCATTTATAGTATTTATGAATGGAAATGTAAATATATAGATATTTTTAAATAATATATTTGAATAATGTTATATAGTATGAGATCTTGATGTGCTATAATTATTCACATTGTAAATGACAAGAAAATATTCTCTACTTTCATTCATGAATAATATATATAATATCATTTTTATAAATCCCTTTATGTAAAAAGTTTTAATTAATTATAAATGTATTGTTTTTATAATTCATTTCATGTATGAGTTTCATTAATAAGAAATTCAGTTTAAATTCCACAAGCTACGATATTTTTATATCTAATAGATACCCCGAAATGAATGATGAATCAACAGAATTATTATTGATGTGATATTTTTAAGATAATTGAGTTCATTAGTACTTCACATACAACCTATCCTTATAATCAGATTTGTCAAGATATATGATGATGGTGTAATATCATGATTAATTGGGCTTGATGATAAATTTTTTAAAAGGATTCATCTTTCAATATAAAATAAACAATTATTTTTATGAATTATTGAAAATAATATTATTACTATTAATTTATAAATATTAATGTTTATTTTTATGAGTTGATTTTTTTGAGAGACAATTGTGATATTTATTACCCTATACAATAATCCAAAACTATTAAGATGATTTTGAGTATCAATTGAGATAAAAAAATTATGCATTCATTGAGTATTGAATAACTTGTAATAAAATTTCATAAATGAATACATGTGTAACAAATAATAATTAGGAGTCATTATGATTCACTCATATAGTTATTGTTAATGAGGATAATATATCATCGAAGGGTGAGGAAATGCAGAATTGATGAAGATCATGGATGGACATATATATAATGAAAATATATATTTTAAGACATGTTCATGGAGGATTTATGAATACCTTTTAATAAATTTCACAAGGTAGTATAAATATCCCATTGATCGGTTACAAAATCTATCATTTTCTTATAATTCATAAACTATTTGGCTGATAATATAAATATCCTAATATTATACGGCTGATATGATAACAAAAAATCTATAAAATTTAGGTTATATTATTGTAAATAATTTTTCGATAGTCTATCAAGATAACTAGGCTATAGAATGTAATATATTCCATTTGATTCATTATAGACAATCAATTATTTCATTACATGAAATGAATATGATGAAATATAAAATGAGCCATATATATTATTGTGTCTTTTTATTTTTATAACTAAAATATATTGTCATGTATTAGTGTTAAATATACTATTACATTTAGAATTTAACATTTCGTAGACGGGGAATTCAATTTTTCTATTCATAATAGTAATGGGATAATTGAATCACCCCCATCACAGATCCCACAATTAAAGTCACAACATGTTGAATTAGAGAAAACATAGTCCCTGATGAATTAATCCAATATTTGGAAGTCATTGATAATAGAGAGTTGAATAACTTAATATTAAATGACTTCCTTTCTATGTTGGCACAAAATTTCATATGTGGATTAATGTAACGATTTTGTATCTATTATCAAAATTTTTAATTTGAGGGATTTTTTTGTAGTGTGATTGTCTATACAAAGACAACATACATATATGAATCATATAGAGAATATATATCCATAAATAGATGTGAATATATTGATTTACAATATATTATCCTAATACAAAATTTATACACAAAGGATATAGAACAAAAAACTAGTACAAATTTTTTGAAAAACATAAGAATATGTATTAACAAAATATGAATATCATGGAAGAATATATTCAAATATAAATGGAAATATTCTAAGATATTTATATTTTATATGATGATAAAATATAGAATTAAATCAAATAGTTCAATGCGATATTAATAATTATAATTGGATTTAGTGTTAATTTTTTATAATTTAGATATATTGATAAAATTTATGAGAACCTCTATTGAATCAACTGATCCAAAGTTATCTAAACTAAATGAAACTAGTGATGAATCATTTGAAGAGTTAAATAATATTCTTCTCAATTATAAAATGAGAAAATATTTACTATTTGATAAAAATATTAAAGATGAATTTAAATTTCAAGGATGACTGTTCTAATGTAAAATGATATAAAATATGAACAACTCTTAGATTCCAAATATATTTATAATGAATAATATAATAGAATCATGCCAATAATATCAAAAAATAATATAAAAGAATAAAAAATATATATAAATATAATTCACTATTTGTTCCACAATTATTGAAATATTGGGAACATTTTAATAAAGTACCCAAATATTGAATTTAATGGAATTGATATTGAGGATAAGATAATTATATATGTAAATATATATTAATTCATAAGTATAAACAAGATCATGTTGTATATAGATATACCAATCATACAACTAAGGGATTAATATACACAAGATTTCTTTTAATGGGATTGTGAACATTTAAAATTGTATTTAAAATCAATATAGACTTTTCAACTCAAACTATATTTTTAATTTAACATCCTAATATAATTTCATCCCTTTCATTTTAAAATATTTTAATTTATTTATTAATATGGATAAATCATGAACCAAATATCATTACTATCAATCCTGATCCTAAAAAATATATAATATTAATATACTGTTGTGACACTTATAAGAAATCACTACCTTAATCTTCTCATTTTTTATATAGATTACTACATATAACACCATAAGGACAAAAATATCACTTATTGGATCCATAACTACCACATAGATATTTTTTTATAAAAAAATTCTCTCAATGTTTTGAAGGAAACATCTAGGTGTCCTCATGAACCACATCCCACATAGAATAGACCATGATTTAATCTAAAAATAACACCATGATGGTTTTAAGAACAGGTTTGGTAGATGAAATTCATATGTACATGAAAATTGATTTTGGGATATTATGGATGGACAATGGGACTAGATTCACAATGTTTATACGTACTTATAAAAGTATTTGTTAGAATATTACTTTCCCCCACATTAACTAATGTTATTAAAGTCAGTGAAAAATACTAGAAAACTAAAATTCTTCCTTTAGATAATCAAATAGGTCAATAATTTATGATAATTAGACTTTATTTTTTATTTTTTATTAAGTTTTTATTAATCAATGGAATCTCAAAATCCCACAATCACATTTTTACCCAATAGAATGGGTCAATACCATAGTTACTCACTTGGTCCAATATCATTTTTTCCCAAAGACCATCTATTGGATCCTTTAAATAATTCCACTTTGCATGATCTATATAGTAAGACTGCATGTAAATGGAAATCTTCCCATATATTAGATAAATGGTAAAATCTACCACCCATTGTGGTTAAAATAAATTTAATTCTTCTGGAAAAAACATATAATTCATCTGATCCAACACTATAATACAATAAAATAAAAATTAATCCAATAAATCTAATATAAATAGACAAAATTTATATGACATTAACATAATATTTATAGCATTGGGACATTCCCTACATGATCTTAGGTCCAAAACACCTATGATTATCTAGATTTTAAAATCTATGAGAAATAATAATAGTCTATTATTATAGAATAAGACCAAATTTTAAATGAAAACATTCTATTCACTTGGGATAATACATTTTATATTTAGAAATATCATTATAAAATCCTATATGTCCACATGTAAATATATAACCACTCAACACATAGGTCACATGAATCCATGCTCTATATTTATACCTATGGGAGTGTAGAGACACATCACAAATGGAATCATCTCAGGTAATAATCAGAAGACATATGTCATCATAAACGACATGACATAATGATATATACTAGTATCAAAAAATTACAAGGCCTTATACGATGTTATACAGAAACGTCCACAGAACATTAACTAGACCACCCTTACAGTTATCTAAAATATTATCCTCTACATGATGTATCCAAAATTTATGCACATCATGATCTTTCTTCACCAACTGAGAAATTTCATTCACCTAAATGATGAATCATGATAGCTTATAAATATATTATAATATTTGTTAACCCTTGTTAAATGTTGATCCCACTATGTTACTCTATATAGGGTTTCCATACAAGCACTATAGAAGACATAAATTACAACACCAATGGGATGCGTTGTTGTTATCCATGATGTAATTAAAAGTATGTCCTTGATTTCCAATGTATAATATATATACGTCCTTAGACACAATGGATTCCCATGGTTTTAGATTAAATTAATGGTGTGTACTACCACATCTTCCCTATTGGGTCCCTTCCAAATTACCCTTCTATCATGAGAGAGAAATATACATAACAAAATGTAAGTTGAAACCCCACATAGAACTATCAATCAAGTCAATTCAGTCTCTAGTATAACTACATTAAAAATAATTATGAACCATTATGTACTGTTGAATAGATTTTGAAATGATCTCAATCGAGATTCCCTTATCAAAAAATTAATATTTAACATAATAATTTGTCATGAAATCATTAAAATGATTAATAAAAAATCAACTATAGGTTTAATATTATATTATTGATTATTATATATTCTTTAATGTCTTGAATTAGCCACCATTAACTAGTTTCTTTGACTTAGTGTCAAACTACTGAATGAAAACCTTCTTGAATGTAGCACAACAATGATCGTCATGCAGTTTATATAACACAATAAAGTCCCACCATTTTTGAATATTCCCCTATAGAATTTACTTCATAATACCCAGATTTCGTATTTATTGACTAATAATGAATCTAAATATACGTTTAATTTTCACTAAATATTACTCATCCCATTGAGTACATATACAACCTTATGGAAAAGTGAAATTTATTCTAGAATTTCTTTGAGTGTGATACGTTATATGTTTTTCAAATTATCCACCATAATTTCCGAAATTATTAAATAGTTTTTACTTCTTACCTGATAATTTATTTTTCAACCAAAGTGTTATCCTTTAGTGTATTCAGTTTACTTCTATTTTTGATGATTAGTTGACGATCAGTTGGGTGATATGGTCTATAATAAATAGAACAACCGGAATATCAATAAACTAAAAATTCAAAATTTTTTTAAAAAAATTAATAGTTTCCTATAAACAATGATCATATATTAAAAAATAATATCATAAAATTACATAAAATATGAGATAAAAATTTTATTATGAAAATGATATATAAATGCATTGTTTTTTGGAAAATGATGAGGTTATTAGGAACCCCATGCAAAATCCACATTAACCATGATATTAATATCTTCATAATAATATAATCCCTCGATAATATGATGTATCTCTAATTCCATATTTAAAAAAATATCTACTACTCTACCTGATAAATCACCCAAGACAACCCACAATAATACCCAACATGAATACAATATTTCTATAGGATGGTAACTACATACTTGAGGTCAAAAAAAATAATGGTAAGGTTGAAAATATTATATTAATATTATAAAAAAACTATTTCAACCTAGAAATCATAATGATCTAGATTTATGTTATACATCAAAACACTAAATTAGTAGTTTCTCTAATAAGAGAAATTTATGATCTTATTATGATATAATTTTTTAAACATAAATAAACCATGTAAATAAATAATGAATTTATATAATAATGTAATTTAGGTGTATAAAATATATACAATACCACCCCATGAAGAAAATAATCCATGGTGAATATTGATAATAAATCATTTATCTTAATGAATATAAATTTTTGGTTTCTAAAATATTGTATATTTAAAATACGTCATGTACCCATTAGTCACTCATATATACTATATTTGGATATGTGGAAAGTATAAAGGATCCCCACTAATATATTTTATTCCTCTAACACATATAATGACAACCCAAGTCTACATATTCGCAACAGAATATTCAATATGAGTTGAAAGTAATACTAAGATACCACCATGGATTTATATTAAAATATTCACATTCCGGCTATTACTTAATTATTTATTCAATTTCACTGAAATAATTACAAAATATTAAAAGAATATGATTTTTGAAATATTTTTATAAATTCCTTTTTTAAAGAATCAATCCAATTTCTTTCATCCAATATGAAAAATGATTAATTGAAATATAAAATAGGGATACATATATAAATCAATATCTACATATTCAAATAAATTAATTTTGAGAATAAATAATAACATATATAATAAAAACACATATTCACATCATGAAATATCCATAGTGTTAAAGGTAACTAGAACTCATTCAAGGAAAATAATCCATTATTCATGAAATTAAAAGTTATTTAGAATCTAAATTATTATCACATGTAATATGTATTAATCCATATCAATATCACAATAATCTTTCCAAACTTCATATAAAGAAAAAAATCTACATTATAGAAGCATCGATTATTGTCATCCACATAAACCAATGGTCTCTCCTATGAAACACCACAAATTTATCTAAAATACATTAACAATTAGTACTTTATTAATATATGAAATATTTATTTTTCACCCAAGCATCATCAAAGATATCTTTAATTTGCAAAAAAAAATAATTAAAATGAATTTTAAATCAAAAATCACATTGAGGTATTTACCTATTCATATGTGTTATACAAAACTCTTATCCAATAAAAAAGAATTTCGAGCCACTATATATTTTTATTCATTCAATAACTCATGTTATAAAATAAACGGGCAGTCTTTAATGAAGATCCCTTATATATGAAATATCTTTTATCAATATGGATTCAATACGTGTTGTATTTATTCTATGACTACCACCATGAGGAACAAAAGTTATGAGGTTCATGAAAAAATGAAATATAGTGACAACTCATATATAATGATTTTTCAATTTATGTGGTCAAAACATGTGATAATTGTGTTGTAGGAATGAAAAATGATTATAATATGACTATTTAATGTTAGAAATGAAAAAATATATATCACTATTAAATAATTTTTTTTTCAGATGATCATGTAATTTTTGAATTTTTCGTTATGTCAATTGTAATATTGACTAAAAAATAATAATCAAATGAATAATTCTCTTTCAATTTTAATTGGGAATTTCGTAAGGTGTTTTAAAAAATATTTCAACACCAATCATTAAAATACAAGAATTGTAAACTAGATTTTTATATGTAGCCTAAAAAATAGTTGATATATCCTACATAGGAATTCCTATGGTGAATGTGGAATATTAACAAGGTTGATTGCCTACACTGATAGGAAAATGCATTCATAAGTGTATGGATATAATGAACAAAGATAGAATATATAACAAAATCATATGGTTTATGGAGAGAGTGTGTATGAGAAAAATCTCATATTTTTGATATATTATTTTTAAATATTATATGGACTAATTTCATGGCCTGGAACTAAGATGGTGAGAAATTATAAGGCCCGATGTTCTATAGACAAATGATTGAAAATATTTAAATATATAAAAGGACGCACACATAGTTTTCCTGAATATGTGTAAAAAATCTTAAATGGGTTCCCAGATCATAAATCCATGCTCACTATTGAGTTTACAATAGAGGATTTACCATAGGCATGCACTAACATTGGTTTTCATGGGTTATTTAGGAAAAAGTTATTGGGGGCAGGAAAGTAATAAAACAAATTAAAAGATATTTTATTATCACAGTGAGCTAGTTATCCTTGAGTATACTATAATACATTTTTTTGTTAGTGTTTGACGCTAAATCTTAGAGGCCATGTTATCATTGGAGGATAGAATTCTTTGGAAACAAAAAGATATCTGGATAAACTCCTGGATCATTACACAAGAAGAGTCCAAGGATCTCATCAATGGAAACAAAACAACCATTCTTATTAAAAAATTTATTTAAACTCATGGATGGGTGTATGATTTAAATTTTTTATTCCTCCTTCCTTATTTTTGCGATGAATTAATTAATTCTCAGATAGATCATATTATGAAATGGGATTTATTTGATTTGTGTTTCAACGCTAAAACCACAATTCCTAAATGTTGACCATGAAATCATTTCCAACTGTTATAACCCTTTGTTCATGTTCCTTTACAATTACCTTCTTCTCATTCATTAAATATTGGATACCTATGGTTCTATGTCTACTATTCTAGGTGGTTCCAAACTCAATCGAACCCTTGAATTTGAGGAAACTCAACAACCTGTATTTGATGAGTGTAGATCAGTACCGAAGAAGCTTTAATCATTGATCGTTTAGATTTTTGATCATCATAGGAGGTTTAGTGGTCATAGAAAGGGAAAACAGATGCATGATGGTAGTTCCAGTAGCTAGTAGTGGCGACCCACATGAGGGTGGTAGAGCTGCATATGGTGGCAGAGGAGGCAACATGATAGTGAGCGCATGTGTCGGCAGTTGAGAACAAGACATGAGACAATTTGTGACATAGAAGAAGATGCATGCCAAAAGAAAAAAGACATGTAATTGTGAAATAGAAATGGGATTTAGGTTAGTTCAAAGGATGTGATTCAAGTGTAGTCAATATGTTGTAACCGGTTTGGGCTAGTAGGTTAAGATCCTGGTCGGTTCAGACCCAAATAAAATCCAAGGAATCCAGGGAAGTGCCCATTTTTTCGACCAAAGTGATCGACTATAATGATCTACTATGGTAGTCGACAGTAATAAACAGATAGACGGAGATTCCCTAGGCATAACGACAACGTAGACATACACCAAGAGGATGAGTACAACAGCTGATTAGGAAGAGTAGTTGGAATGACTACAACAGTCTATCCATAGGCGATTGATCCACATGGAAGGTGGGCAAACCGTCACTGTCGGTCTTCAGGCCCCAGGGAATTCATCAGGTAGAATTCAGAGTGGTGGTTTTAAATTAACTATTCTTGATGATGCTCTTTTTGAAATTTTTTATTTATTTTGGTGGAGTGTATTCTCTTGGTCCATTCCTTAAGGATTTGTGCATCCTTAAAAGACATCAATTTATTTTAATCCTCTACATAGGTTGAGTCTATGATAGGGTTGTGTTGTACATCCACGATAATAAACTGTGAACCACTATAATCCCTAGTGTAGATTGTGGAATAAATTTGACCTACATATGTAGGACATTGATCCTTCATCTATTTGATCTTTTTAGTATGGTTTGTGGAATTGTTGGCATTTGATACCTTATATAACTGGTTTATCCATTTTAGGTTTATGGAACCCCTTCTTCATTATTTTTGGGACTGCTATGTTTGAATCATAGTATTATATGACCAATTTATTTTCTTTAGGTGGTGATAAAATTAGATAGACCACTTCGTTGAGTGTCTCTAATGATATCATGGATTGAGAAGAATGTTATCCCAGAGCGAGCATGCTTCAAGCCGAAAAATGTGGAAGGAATTAGGTTATGACCACATGATGGTGTGGTATCTCTAATGAGTATATATGGGTTTTAATTACTTCATGAATATATTATACAATGTTTCCTTTTTTGAGCTAACTACATCTTCTACTTTATGTTTATTTCTATTGGGTATTCCAAATTAGTATTGTGTTCTCACCCCTTCACAGGATCTTCCCGAATGTGTCGCGTCAGGTGAATACGACATGCCTTCTCACTATGTAAGTGATGGACCAGGAGAGGGAGGATAATAGATGGATCTCGGATGACTGAGGTGTTTACTAGATGTATACCTTTGACATAGTCTTCACCCATGAAACAGGTTAGACTCTTTACAATTTCAGTTGAAATTCTGTACAGGATTTTATGGTGTGATGGAATTTATCCTTGTTTACTTTTCTATTACTTAATGATGTACTCTGGTTGTGTGAAATTAGTAGTATGAATTAATTCATTTAGTTATATATTTTTCATCATTATCTGTGTTGAAGATGTGTGCATCTGTATAGGTACATTAGGATAATGCCTCCCATTTGTTGGAAATGCCTACTTGTTGATAGTCACCATCCCCAAGAATAGTTGATGTAGGCATCTGTTATTCATGTCTCAGTACACTCTAGGAAGGGTCATGACATATTTCTATTAGAGGTGATGCGTACACATTTATGACTATAATTCTATGATATTGGTGTTGGGGAATAATTCTTAGTGTTTTAATTTCATCTTTCATGCCATAGGATCCAGTGATGGTATGGTGGTTGAAAAATCCATACATTGAGAATCCGAACACCTTCTTTTCATCTTAGTACATTAGAACACTATTTTCAAAGAATAAAAATTTTACATGCCCCATATAGTAATGGTTTCATATAAAATATCCATCTTTTTTCATCTCCTTGGATATTTTCTATTGTTCATGGTACATCCTTTTTTACTTATAGATGCCTCAAAATTGACAACCTGTCATGATTTCAATAACTATTAATGAGAATGATGTAAATAGTTATGATGAATCGGTGGAGGGGCATGTATAAGAGATAACACCTCTATGTGGTTTACCAACTATACCACCACCCATAAAACAAAAACTATTATTCACGCAAGCTGAGTGTGTCGCATGAATTTCATGGGCATCAACTTCTTAGGTTATAGGGTGATCCAAAACCCCAAATGGGTGAGTATTTTTTAGAGGTAGTCATCTTTGTTTTTTCTTTTGTGAGGGCACATACTGATCATATGAAAATCCTTTCCAAGATACTTATTCATTTTTTTAATATTGGTGGAGCTTGGTGGCTCAGCAACATGAAGAGACATCTATCTCCTATACAGACTTCAATAATATCTTCATAGAGAAGTTGTATTTAGTCACATTTCAATCGGTACACATATATGATCTCGTATATATGTAGTTGGGTAGTTTAACCATGGTGGATTATTCAGTGAAATTCTCTGATATTTCGCACTACTACGTTGTTATGGAACGAGACCAGTTCATTAGGGATCATACCATGGAGATGGTCTAACACAAGGACATTAGGTCATTATTGATATTCTTTAGACATTCAACCTATGGAGGGGGTTCCTGAAAGCATTGTTAGTATAATGTATTCTCGAATATAAGACATTAGTAGTGGGAGATAACAGTGGGAAACAAGTATATGAGACCTCAACGGATGATAGTTGATGAAATTCATAGGTATCCAAGCATGTGAGGTTCATCATAATTCAATCCTGGGACTCAGGGTCAGTGGTGAAGGTCCCTATGGGAGACTCGGATCATCGGTGGGATATGTGGTGTTTCTCATGCGATAGTCAAGAAAATATTCCATGATATTTCTCTAACACTTGTACACCTGATTAAGATATGGTCAAGGGAACTCTAAAATAGAGAAAGAGATAAGATCACAGTTTTCTTCTAGGGTGGTATACATCACAGAGGGTCTGATAGGGTAGGCGGAGGTGGTTGGAGGTTTTTTACCACTGCCACCCCCTAGAGGTTCATTCATGGCTCAAAGAGATAGTGTAAAGGGATGAAGCCGGATACAAGATATGGCTGCTTATGACCCTCTACCACTAAGGATGATAAAAGGTATTATTTTTTTCTTTTGTATGTTATATGTAGTATTTATAGAAATGGGTGCTAGTAATTGTTTTATCACAACGAATCTTGATCGAGACTTGTGGATTTTGGTTGAACCATTGACTGAACACTTACACATGGAAACACATACTGTATAAGACTCAAAGATCAGACACTTGTACTAATAGTGTGACCTATCTCTTAGATGTGAGAATTTATATATGGATTTTATGGTAGAAGTGTCAAGGCCATAATATTTCATTCATTTATGGAACTTTTATCTATATCTCATGGTTAGATTGAATATTTTACAAGAAAAGTGTCATGTGTCCATAGGGATGGGATTGTGATTTCCTCTGTTTTTGAAATGTAAATCATGGATGTGTGATATAAGATAATGCATCAGAGGGGGTTGTAGAATAATCATTGGTTGGATATCCTGATATTGAACATTTTATTATATGTTAAAATCCTTTTGAATTTATAAAAAAATTATTACAAAATATGTATGGGTTTTTATCCCAAAATAATATCTTTATGAAATATTTTGTATTTTGATCCTATAATATATTAGGTTCTAAATAAAGTCCATAGTTCTGTTATTTATAATGAACTATATATTATTCATCATAATATATTTTTTATTTCATTCTATATCTTTCACTAGGATTTAATATAAATATTATGTATGTTGTATGTATGTTTTTATATCAATTCACATTCATTATGTTTTAATCACTCTTCTTAAAATTATTTCATATATGTTAAGAAATAGTACCCTATGGATTTATTATGTTTAATTTTCAATTTGATTTTGCAGATTTATATTTTTGATACCTCGATATACTTTTCAAAATTATATTAATTCCTGAAATATGTTTCCTATAATGTATTATTATAACTAATACATTCTTTCATTGATATATATTTTTTTAATTTCTACCACCAATATTATTAGTATATTTTTTCCATTTTATAAGAAGATGAATTTTTCTTAATAATGAGAATTTATCTTTTTATGCAAATATTTATACATGATTTTTCTCTAAATTTAATTTATAAAATTTTCAATTAAATTCCCTCATATCATAAGTGGATATATTTTTGAATACTATATTTTCTATCAAACAAATATTCTTCACTCTTTATAGGAAATATAATCTTTATTATTTTATATAATTCCAATAATTATATTTAATTTATTTGTAAAAATATATAATTCTTTTTTTCAAATAAGGGTATTCAATCATATAAATTAAAAAATACTATCTACAGAAATTTATTTTGAATTTATTTATGATAAATAGATAAATAATTTATTAAAAATAATTTTTCAATGTAAATTTGATTCTTATTTTTTATACATATAAATTATAAAAAAATAATTATGAATGTAACACATAAGTTTTTTATTTTAAATATATTTTAAAAATGATATATCTATGAATTTATTATGGAAAACATATCTACACTAAAATTTTCATTAAATGAGATACATTCCTTCTTTTTTCCTAGTAAAATTAGAGAATTATTATTTCAGGGAATTAAATATTATCTCTTCAAAAATAATTTTATAATATTAATGATATTTATATTTTCAAAATGTATTATTTTCAAAAACTCCACACATATATATTGCATTTATATAAATTTTCATTATCATATATTTTATCTAATTGAGGATTTTTTTTATAGTCAACCACATTATTTCACTTGGTAACTTATGTATAATACATATATTTTAGAGAATTATTCAATAATTTTCTTTTTCATCCATAACCAAATTCAATATATATATTTACTTATCTTCCCATTTCATTCTCCTAAAATTAATCAATTCATGATTCCATTTATTTATATTTTTTACCTATATTTTATACGTCGACTGACTTGGTGAAATTATAGTCTTAAGTATATACCCATTTTCGATATGATCAAAATATCATATACTTTATAATAAAGGTTGAATTCCATTGACTTATATAATTATTTTATATCATTAATTAACCATTTATTTTCCTTCAATATAATTTTTTATTATTATTAAAGTAATTATGAATTATTTCTTTATGTGATTCCATTTGAAAAGGATATGAATTTTTTTTCCATCCATGAGTTCATTATGTTTTTATGAATAGTTATTTTAATGTGCCACTCATATATATGGATGATGAAGGGTGGGTTCCTATATCAACTTCTAAAATAATAGTTCATAGATATTTTATTTTTAATTTAATGTGGTAATAGTTTATCAAATTTTATATCTAATATATGAATCTAGTATTGATTTTTACTCAACTATGGGAATCTAGTTGTGATGCATGCCACACAATGAAAATTAGGTAGTGATTACTTCTCATATATTCCATGGTAATTATATAGTGTTCCCTACTACACTATGATATATTGGTATACTCTTATTTTTATGAATCATTTCAATGATTATATTCATTTTATGAAATGGAAATATTCATTATTATGATATTGTTTTATTAAAATTATATTGAATATGTTATGATCTTGTGGTTCTTTTTTATTGAATAATATTTCCCAAAACATTTGAATCATGTATTACATTATATAATTCATTATTTATTGATTTTTTTTTGATTGTCATGTTTTGTATAACATTCATTTGTATCCGAATTATACCCATATTATATTGTTAATCTCTGTTATGGTCATTGATTTTTATCATTTATGTTCACACTTTATTAGTATCAGAGAACACGCAATTCTAATTTTCATATATCATTTTGATTTGATTATAAGAAACGATTGTAATGAACAGAATAATAACTTATATAGAAAATAATTGGAGATATTTATGATTTTATGGATTAATTATATTCTTAAATAGTGTAAAATATATCCAATAGTTAAGAAATAATGTGTAGCGGTATAGAATGTTTTGACCAAATTAAATGAAAATATAAATGAGAAAAATAATATTGTATTTGTTATAATGAAATAATTTTACAATGAAACATAGTTGATATGGACATATCTATAGGATTTTAGTTTTGGTATCAGAGAAGGGATTATATAATGTAACACTCAGAGATTCTGTGAATAATTTTTTTGAAATTATTTTATCTAAATGATATTTTTCATTTCACATGACACTAGAAATAGTTTTATATATATATATATATATTAAAATAGTATGTTCCACAATAATTTCATAGAAAACTGACTTGGATTGTGCCACACACAATTCTGACTTAGCTTTAGCTACATGCAACATTAACATGGTGTATGTTACATGAAAACACATATGTTTTTATGAAAAATCTTTTTATTGTTACAAATTTATAAGTGAGATGATTATAAGATAGAAGTTAAACATAGATGCATTAATATTAATAAATATATTTCAATTTTTTATAATTTATATATATATATATATATAACATATAGGTGTTGGGAGATATTTTATTTTTTTGGTTATGTGATTTTATATAAATTTATGGGCATTCATATATCAAGTTTTAATATTTTATTTAATTGTTTTATGTTTAAAAATATACTATATTAGTGAAATAATGTTGTCTTAATTCTTATTCTTTGAGATTCTTGATTGGCTATGAAACTAAATTCACTATTTATGTGTATATACATCCATTTTATTAGTAATATCACGAATATACTTATTTTTAGGATTTTTGTCATCTAATTTTTTTCCCTATAATGGAGAGTATGATCCCATTTGACTTTGTTATAAGAGTTTACTAAATAGTTTCACCACTTTTAAATATTGTTCATTTTTATTCTTCCCTTGATGAAATATTATGATCCAACTCCCATGATCATCAATGAATTTTATTTTCGGCTACAAATTCAGGATGTATTATTATATTGGAACCATTTATTCCCCTCTTTGGTACAAAATATAGTTGAGAAAGTGTTTTTATGAAAGCCAATTTTACCAAAAATTCCGTCTGAAATTTTTGTTTATATAAATACATTTTTTATAAAATGTGTTTCTAAGAATATTATATTATTATCCTATGATCAATAAATGAAAATTTTTCCATTATTTTATTTTTCAATGATTTCAATGGAGTATTATTTCCTCATTCCAAACAAAGAAATTTTATATCCCTTTTTATGAAATAGGATTTTTTTTTACCTTGTACAAAATGTATATATTTATACACAATCAATATTATAAAGTTTTATTTTCATGATTAATGGTTAATTAGTAAAAAATGGACTTAAAAGATAGTTTCTATTGATGGATTTCAAAATGATTCAATAGTAATTTTATAAATTTCAAAATTATTTCAAGCCTCAATTATACATTTTCAATGTAATTTAAATGAAATGGATTTCAAAATATTTTCAAGCTTATTTTATATGTTTTCCAGTAAAATGTTTTTAAAAACATTTTAAATATTTATTTTTTTTATTTTCAATGTGCATTCAAGTAAAAAGGTTTTTATAATGTTTTGAATCATATTTTATTTGTTTTCTAAGAGATATGTTTTCAAAATAATTTGAAGTCCTCCTTAAATGGTATCGTGGGATATTATATGAAAATAATTTTCAAATCGTTTTATATATTGATTTTTTTTTAAAAATAAGAATGGATATATTCCTCAAAAACATTTTTTAAAGATATTTAAATATTATTTTCCATCTAAGATGACATTTCTGGGCATTAACCAAGCCCTTCTAGGAAATGATCTAATTGTTCCATTGATATTCTTTCTATGAATGGGTTATTCTTAATTTCATCATATTTACTAAACTAGTTTCTATTTCACGATTTATATGTTTATAAAATCCATTTCTGTTTTAGGTTCTCTATGTATATGAAATATTTTTCTCATTCTTGGGTTTTATGTTTAGTAAATCTATTTCTCTTGATTTAGATGAAATATTTATAAAACATGTCAATTTCAAAAGTATAAAATATGATTAAGTGTCTATAGTTCAAAATTTAGTTAATGGGTTATAATATTATAATTTATAATCTTTTTGTACATGTGTATCTGATTTCACTATGAGATTTGTGGGACCTACATCTTACTCCAATTAATTTGATAAGATTTATATCTTATGAGATAGACATTGAAATAACGAGAAATGAACTAATTTTTTTATTATAATGATGTAATGGGAATTAACTGTGTTTAGTAATACATGGCTATAATGATGGGAATCCTATATTTAGTAATACATGGATAGAACTAGGGGTGAACTAGGTTTTGTAATACAAGTCTATAATGTGGTGAACTCAGTTTTTTAATACAAGTCTGGAACATAGTGTGAACGTAGTTCAGTAAAGGACTCTATCAACTCAGATAATCATAACATAAATTCAATGAATACTAGAGAAAGAGTTATATATTCTTACTTGTCCAACTAAATTCCATGTTTTATTACTATTTATTGCTTTTAGGGATTATATTATTTATTTCCTTATGATTTATTCCTTCTGAACTACCATGATTAAGGAAATTATTATTCTATATGTTCTTTCATTGAATGGTGTTATATTCTATTTTCAAGATAATGTTATCACACCCTTATTATCTTGACTATTCTTACATATCTTCCTCTAGTACCCTTAATGATCATTTTTGCTCAGTCCTTTATTAGTATTTATTTCCCTATGTTATGAATATTGTTTTTAGGTAGAAGTAATAATTTTAGGGATCTTTATTGGATATGATGAAGAAATTTCCCCATGATGGAAGATTTTGTTTCAATGTTTCCAAATACAGTAATCTATTATGCTCTTCAGGCCTGTAATTTTTTGTTTTTCTAAATAATCATTTAAAATGTGTTAATATCCACATATGTCATGCCTCGATCTCTATATTTGGCATTAAATTAATGGTTTAGTAAACCATTGGAATCAAGGACTAAAAAAATTACTAAGATCCTTAGGTATATTTCTATATATATAAATAGAAATTTTTCTAAGGATAAGTATAAGGATGAGTTATCACTTAGAAAATGTCCGTGAATTTTTGTAATGGATATAGTGAGTGGTTTCATATAAATACTTAAATGATTAGATATTAAAAGTGTATGAGGATCTGGAATTGATTTACCTGGGGGTAATAACATCGACATTGGATCTGAGCCTAACATTGGGTAATTTAGTACATGATGGTGGTTCATGTTGGTCACCTATGTTGACACTCATATGAAATAATCATTGGGAATATACATACACATACCGAATCATCATGAATAATCTAAATATATGTAATCCATAAATAACTTATTATGATTCTATGGTTTCATTAATTTAAAAAGGTGTCATGATTTATACATTCTATAATTAATTATTTTCTGGATTATAATATTTTCTACTATGATAAGCAATTCTAGCACTATACTAATTATTTTAGTTAATGGAGGGAAATAGATGGAACTGAATTGAATTTTAATGTGATGGACTATTTTATGATGAGAAGTCAAGTGGGATGATCACTAGAGTGAGAGATGTTGTGATCATGCTTAATAATTTTTCACAGAATATTATTAGTAGAATATACATTCACTAACTATAGGGCCCACCATGGAAGAGAAATTTTTTTATGAGAGTTCAGATAATGGAGATCACATAGGAACAAATATTTTGGCTTCCTCTAGGTTAGAAATGTGGAAAGGATCACATTTTGAATATTTTAAAGTAATAATAAGTTGTTTTTATTGTGAAAAAGAAAGAAACAAAACAATTGATTGTAAGGAGAAAAATGGATAGTTCGATAAATTAAATGGATGAGAATATTTTCCTCCGTAAGACATCATCTGAGGTTAATTGTTTTAATTATAGAGTAACCAGTCATTATGAAACTCACTATCCCAAGATGAAATCTCTTTAAGGGAACCAACATGGTGGTGCATGTAATGGTCACACTGCTAATGATGAGGAGGCAATATATGAAATGTGGAAGGAAAGAGGTTTTGTATAATAAGATGATGTATCCATATTAATGGAATCAGGACGAAGTGTAATACTAAAATTATTTATTAGTTTGGATTTAAGATGTTTTTTATATTAAATTTCATATATATAAAGATTATACTATTTATGTTTTTTGATACAGATTTACAAGAACATGTTGAATGGTTCTAATGGAAAATAAAAATGATATAATGGAAAATTGATGTTCATGGAAAACACATGATTACAGGAAATAAAATAGTAAATATTTTCCATATGTTATGATAACATTGTTTGGATAATGATATATGGGATATGAATAATAAAATTGGAAGATACTCATTACATTAGAAATAATTAAGGCAAATTTGACTTGTATTTAATGCTATAATGGATAAAGTTCAAAATAGATGGAATTTATTGAATATATCCAGTAATATATTAAATAATAGAGAATTCTTGTTTAACAAATGGAATTTTTTATAATTTTGTTAGAAACTATGCTCCAAGAGATATATCAAGGAGGGTATTAAAAAATTTGGAATGAAACAACCACAATTTACTCTATGATATATAGGGGATTAAAGTTTAGTTGGTTTTGTAAATTTGATTCTGTGGTTTAGGATTTTCATCATCGAGATGGTTTATAATTACAACCCTTTATGAAATGTTTTTGTTGAAATTTTGTTGAAATATTTATACACGACTTTTGTATTGAAAACCTTTGTAAAACATATATTAAGTGATTAAACATATTTCAAGGATGTCCAAATTATTAATTTTAGATATTATAATAGTTATGTGTTTATTAATGTAAATCATGTTTGTTGTGTGAAAACTAATCAATTATGGGAAGGTTGTGGGCCATGAACCCACGAACTATGGATGATAAAGGTTTTACACCTACCATTGGCCTAATATATTTAATCGATAATGTATGGTTATTGTTAATTTATAATTATTTTTGATCAAACAATAATGTTACATTTTATGTTTAAATATTAAATTATTATCCATGTTGGTTTTTATGAATAGTTTTTTATATATAGTTATTCTATTCCTAAATTTATGGACATTAAGATCTGATATAATAGTATTTTAGCATACCCTTTCCCAAAGTAAATTTCTAGATATCCATGATAAGAAGTAATGGATGAATAACTAAGTGATAAATGAAAAACTGATGAATTATGTTTTTATAGAAATATTTGAATAATTATATTTCATTATATTCTTTATCCAATATAATAATTACTCAATGTGAAAATAAAGAACAAATGAAAATGTGTTGTCCTAATACCTAAAATTTGTTGAATATATAGACTTTTATGTCATCACTGATTTGTTACGTTGAGTCCCTCAAAATTTATATTAACATTTAATTCTTTTTTTATTTTTGACCTCAACCAATAATTATAAATATTTAGGTTCTTCCACCAGGTCCAATATTCATTCCCAAACAATGTTCTCCTATATGATTATCAATATATATGTATTATTGAGAACCCGTTATGGTCCAAACATTCCATTTTAGGGAATAATTATTAATCATTTAAAAGATGCGGGTTACTGTGAATAAATCCATCATGTTTTAAACCTTTGACAACTAAGAAATAATTTGATGTCAAAATTCATCTTATGGGGGTATAACGCAAAACCCCAAATTTTTTTGAATTTTTTCAACATCATTTTTCTTTTTGAAATTTTTCATTTAATTCTACACTATAAAAACTTATATATATATATATATATATTAAAACACTTTTTCAAAAATTACCTTTATATGGAACCAACTTGGCTTGTGCTATACGGAAAACACACTTGGAATACACTACAAATAATACCGGCATAGAATACAATACATGCAATACAAACATTGTTTGAATTACACACAATACAAAATAAATTATAATACATGAAATATTGACTTGTATTTCACTACACAAAATATCTATCCGGCTTGCACTACATGCTACATTGACTTGGTGTACGATAAACACAACCTAGATGTTTCTACCAAACTACATTTTACTGTAATATTTATATAAATTATATAATTAAATCCTTTCATTTAATCATACTTATATGTATATTAATAGATAATTTCAAATACTCTTTATAATAGATTTATATAGATAAAAAATATTGATATGTTATGACAATATTTTTGGTAATGTCCTTCAATTTTTAAGAAATATTATTATCTTGAATAAAAATATTTTAATTATAAAATTAATTATAAAAAATACAATTTAATTAGATAAAATAATATTTATTTTTGAATTTATAATGTAACCCCTAGAATATGGTTAGTTTTTGGGATTTTTCTAGGAGACATCATTTTTTGATGAATAGCCAAAATACTTATTTTTATTTGAAAGATAACATTTTTTAAATAATTTTTGTTGTTAAATTATATTGAAAATTATATTAATGTTATATTATCCCAATTTTAAATATACTAATACAATTTGTATCATTATAATGAATTTCACATTTAATGTGAATATAAATACTTAATAAAATTTTTAACGTCATTCTATATTAAATACTAGTAATTTATTCCCGTTTATTGGAATAAAAAAAATCGTAATTTTCCCTCTTCTAAAAATTTAATTTATAAAAAAATATAAATTTTTTTAATACATATAATTTATATATATTCTATTTATATCATGTTTATTTTTGACAAAAATAATTACAAAATGTAATTATAATTATTCATAGGGGATATGGTCAAACAAAGATTTATTAGGGACAAAACCATAATCACAGGATCCCCAATGACCTCTAAATTTTTCCAATACACATTTTCTAGAAATATTTTGACCCTAAACCTTCTATTACTTTTTTTGGTTTTTATGACTTTTTCAGTATAAACATGTGTATACATACCTTGATTTAAAAAATTCCATGGGACTACTTTCCATTCCCTATAAAATACAACCACATCTTCATATTATTAACAACCATAAAACCACTAATATTCATCAATTATAATAGAAATAAACATAAAATAATCCCTTAATTCCATTTATAGCCCTTCAAATGGGCAGAAGGAAATCCACAGATTCATTTGGTCACAAACCAAATGGTGTTTTCCCGATTAAGAGGTAATGTCTTCTCTCAAGTCAATTATTTTATTTTCTTTATCCACACATAAATATATTAAATAAATTAAAAAAAATTATCCTCAATGTTAAATTATTTTTTACTTCTAATGGTTTGTCCTATAATTAAACCCACCTCCATCTAATGTGTAACAAACATACTATTTATGTGTACAACAAACTACCTCATCCCTAAACCATGATTGTTCTATTTTTATTTACCGAATCACATGGTAGAAATCATAATGTAAAGTCTATTTAAATATAATATATATAATATTTATTACTTATTTATTATTATATATTCTTTTTAATACAAATTTTATATTTTTACTTTTCCTTTTTTTTCAATACGATAATTTCATTTGACGAAGTGTGGAATATCGCCCCCTCAAAGAAATTTATTCATTGAAACACTATTTGGAATGCATTATGGATGGATATAGTCAATATTATATATATATATATATATATATATGTTATAATCATGATAAATTAAAAAATATATATATATTCATATATGTCTTTTACTTTCTTTATCAAAACACAACAACTAAATAAAAATATCATTATTGGGTATGTATGCCCTACCATCTCCATGAAAGGTACAATACATTTCATACTTATATCTCATTTAGATTATTAAAATAAAAATATAATATATATACATGATATTTATATCATGTTATAAAATCTTGAATCATGATATAAGTATAAGGGCCAACAAAATAAAAAATTAAGATACATATGGAATACAAAGAGAATATTACCAAATTTGAAATCATAACCTAGGTTGTTAAAAATCAGGTCATATAAAGTCATAATAAATACATAAATTTATATAATAAGGTTATTAATTAAATTATTTTTAATAAATTTATAATTATTATACAGGACATTTGATTGAGTAAGACAAAAATTATGACCCAAGGTAAGAGGATTATAACCCACATAATAATTTAGTGACTTACATGATATGATCACCACTGTTTCAATTTATGTGGTTTATTTAATATAAATTATTGTAATCCATGAATATTTTAATTAAATATTTTATTATTTAAATATTCATTTTATAATTCATAAATCTTGGGGATTATATTTCGATAGTTAGCAAACCAGTGAAACAGTTTCATCTCAATTTTCATTCTATGAGTCTCGTCTTTTGTGGTGCACCTAAATTCTATTCTGAGGTGTTCATACATCCATTTTACATTTAATATAAGGACTTTCATTATATTGAAAATATTTAATGTTTTAGGTAATTTATTTTTCTTACATAGAGATTATAATCCCCAATTTCCATGTTATAAGTTTTTATCGAGGCAATCTTTTTTTCAAGATTATTTATGCTTATGATTCTATTTTTGTAATAATAGATTCCATATAAAAATTAAATTCATAAAATTTATTCATCACTTTTTATAGGTGATTTATTCAAATATATGTAAAATTTAATTCTCTCTTTGGTACATAATATAGTTAAAATTGTTTTTATGAAATCCCCACATTACCCTCTCCTCGGTCAGAAATTTGTGTTCCTTTAAAATCATATTTTATAAAAATGTTTTCCAAGAAGATTATAAATATATATTATGATAATTAATTTAAATTTTAATAATTTTTCTTTTTTCTCGTGTTTTCACATGAATATTTATTTCTATTTCTGAATGAGTCATTTTCCAAACCATTTAATCACGCAAAAGGAATGTTCTTTTTATCTCATATGATATATATGGATATATCCACTACAAGATCATTAAAGCATTATTTTCATGTATAAAGGTAAATTTTTATGAAAATATTTTTAAAATATACTTTAAAATAAATTATTTTCAAAATTTTTTCAATGTTCTTTTATAAGTTTTAAGAAAAATTATTTTCAAAATGTTTTCAAGCATGTTTTAATGGTTTTCAGGGAAATTGGTAATGAAAATTATTTCAGTCATTATTTATATGATTTCAATGTATTTTTAATAAATATATATCAAAAAATATTCATTCATAATTCATTCAGTTTCATGTAATTTTTTTCTTTTTTTAATCATTTCGCATATGTTTTCGAAGTGTTCTAAACAATTATTGTAAAATTTTTTAAATCGTATTTTTTTAGGTTTAAATGTAAAATAATTTAAAAATCATTTCATATATTTATAATTGTGGAATTTATATAATATGAAAATGGTTTTTAAATGGTTTTTGTACGTTGAAATTCATTTTCAAATAAGAAAATATATTTTCTTCATTAATTTTACTAATAATATTTCTAAAGTAGTTTTCCTCCAGGATGACATATGTTGAGGTTAACCATTCCCTTCAAGGATATTATCAATCTGTTCAATTAATATAATTTATATGAAAGGGTTAGTTAATTTCATGGTCTTTATCAATCCCATTTCACTATCATGGGTTTTATGTTTGTGAAATTAGTTTCACATTCATAGGTAATATATTTATGAAATTTGTTTCTATTTAATGGGAAATAAGTTTATGAAATCCATTTCCCTTTCTTGGGTTATGCTTAAGAAGATGTTATTATGAAAACTTTCAAATTCTATAGGTAATAATATTATTAAATGTTTATTATAAAATTTTAGATTTTGGGATTATGATATGATTATTTATGATCTTTTGGAACATATATGTATGATTTCAATGTTGGTTGGGTGGGCACTGTATTACCCTATAATAAATTAGGATGAAATTTATATCTTATGATATAAATATAGAAAACATGAAAAATTAATTTGGTTCAGTATTATGGGTATGGAACAACAAATGAACTCGGTTATATAATATAGGGATATAGTAAGGGTTGTACATGATTCAGCAATGTAGGGATAGAACAAGGGATGTAATCGGTTCTAAGATATTTTTCTAGAACTAGGGGTGAACTTGGTTCAGTAATAAAGCACTGGAATGGGGTGTGAAACTGGTCCAGTGAAAGACTCTATCCACTATGGTAGTCTGGGAATCAATTCCACGACTATGCTAGAAATTGTTATATATTAATATGTGTCATCAATAATTCCATGTTCATAACTTTTTTATGCTTTCATGGATTATGATCTTTCTTTCCTTATGTTTCATGCCTTGTGAACTGGAATTATTAATTCTATGATTCGTGTATATTATATTTGAGATGCATGGTATGATATTAAATTATCATGATTATATTCTAATAAACATATGCTCATTAATATGCTTACATATCTCAATTTTTTACCAATAATAAGCATTTGGTATCATCCATTTTTTATGTTTCTCTTCCCCATGTTATGAAGACATGTATTAGGTATAATTAATAATTGTAGAGATCTATAAGGGATATGTTGATGTTCTTTCACTATGATAGAATTATTGGTTTCCATGTTTCCAAATACAATAAACTATTACAGTCCTCAAGCAATTAATTTTTAAATAAACTCAATATTCATCTGAAATTATGTAACAACCATGTATTTCAAGCTTGGGTCACTATAGATAATATTTAGTATTTTGGTAATATCGGTACATAATGATCATAGACATATATATGGAATCAATTTTTTGTATGTTATGATTAATCCTAATATGAAATGTTATAGATAATCCTTAAGTTTATTTTAGTTAATATTTAATATTTTATGTATTTGGATATGATATTTTCAGATAAAACACGTGGGATTAATCTATGTAATAATAAAATGAAATCAATAATATGATAAATATTATTAAATTATAGATTTCGAGGTTATTATTAATATTATATATCGATTTTTATTCTACATGATGCTTTAGGATATAAAGAATATAAAAATATGGGCAATTCCATTAAAATGGGTGTTTTATGTAGCAAATAAAACATCACAATATGCTTTATAATGATTCCAAACATCAATAATGGTTTTAAACACGAATGTTATAAAATATTGTTAATTTTCATAATCATTAATGAAGCTTTATAATGGATTTGAGGATAATTATGAGCAAATGGGTTTGAGAACATCGTAGAAAATGAACCAGGATAATGAAGGATTAAATAAATAAAATCACTAATTGAAGAAAAATTATCATATTTTAAATATGAATTTCTCATGGGGGAATTCATCATTCTAATTTATTTTTTATTTAATTCTGTTAAATTATTTCATAAAATTTATGGTTGAAGAATTTAGTTAAAAATGAATGAGGTAAATGAAGTTGAAAATAATATACATCAAAAAATCCAAAATGTCTTATAATAAAATCATAATGATGAATAAAAAATTATTAATAATCAATATATATTCCTATTAAGATTTAAAATTTCTATTTTGTAGTCCTTCCATAGGATTTATGATGAATGTATTATTAAATATATTTTCATGAAATTATTATCAATTCTCATTATTGACTGATATTTATTAATTATATTATGACATATTATGAATTTAATGGTTACTGTATAATACCAAAAAATATTTTTCTTTAATACTATTTAATTAAAATTTTGGAATCATATATCAAATTATTATAATAACCCTTAATTTTTTTTATTACAGGGTTATATGTTTTATAATAATTACCTAAGAACACTTGTTTAAGGTAAAATTCACTATTTTTTAAAATATACACACGATGTGAAGATATCTAATGGTAGATTAATTTTATAAAAAAATATCTATAACCTTTATATTTACTATTAAATCTATAATGTTTTTATTATGTTTATACCATTTTACGGAGTATGATATAAATACTGGTTGGTGTGTGTATTCGTAAACATTGAGTGTTACTGACAATGTTAATTTATGGAATTCAAAATGGTTTCCTTTTCAGTTATTGTCTAGATGAATAAAATAATCATGCAAAAGTATTCTATGTGGAATATATGGATAAGAGTTATATTTACATGGTATTATTAATGTATTCATAGAAAATGGTTTTTAGAGAAATATAACTAATATGTTATATCCTATGAGATTATGGTGGATCACATATTAGAGGATATACCATGAATGGTGTACATGGTATGAATGACCTCCCTTACATTCATCAATGATAAATAAATAATATGGTGATATTGAAATTTATTTATGGTTGATAATGTTTCATATTGGTATTTTTATAAATATTTTACTTCAACAAATAGTGGATATTATTTATTTCTCCACACACAATAATTAAGTATAATGGAAGAATGTTATATTTTTTATAAAATATAAATATCCACATATTTCTATAAAAAATATATTTTGAATTAGTTGGAATGTATAATAGTATTTTCATTATGATATATTTATTGAGTTAAAACATGGATACTTTTAAAATAAATGAAATTTAATTCGAATATAAAAAATTACAAATAAAAAAAAAAACTATTGAAATATATTATTATAATATATTATAAGAATTAATTAAATAGTTTTGAGGCCATTTAATACTATACATATATTTAAAATTAATCATTTAATATTAAAATGTTTTATTAATATCTAAATATAAATTTTATTTGGACCAGATGTAATATTATACACTAAAATATAATTTATTCGCTTACAAAAAGAAAATTGTGTTCATCAATTTTTGAAGGTATATCCAAAAAAATTGGTTTATTATTTTATATACACATTTTCATATAATGTCCAATATTATATTTATATATTTGGGGAAATTTTTGATTACTATGATTAAAGTTAATAACCATAATATTAGTCAAACTACAATTTCTAATGAGATATTTTGTTAATATTGTTTAATATTTAACTAATTAATTAAATTAACAAATCATAATATATTATAATATTATTATTTTTGAAAACATATATAATTATATAATCACATAAAAATATTTTGACCAGTGTTAAATAATATTAATCACTAGTAATGGTAATATCAATAATTTTCTACAACTTTTTATCCTATATATAAATTTATCAAATTTAAATGTAATTGTATTATATTTATAATGTGTTATATATTAAATTGAGATTAAATTTAGGTTTTTGAAATAGTATTTTATCATGAGGTTTTATATTATATATTTATTAAAACATATGTTACTTGGGTAAAAAAATGATACCCAAATAAAACAATTACAAATAAAATATTCAAAAAATGATATCTAATATATTCAAAAAATGTGGTCAAATAAATGTTTGATTATTTATTGAACCAAGGATAAAAAAATATATCTAACTTCTACAGTCATTTTCAATTGAATTGTGTAATGATATCAGCGAAAAGAGAATAAGTATTAATAGATGGTCCATTTTCATCACTTATAAAAATGTAAAAATACACTCCATTATAAGAAATTATATCATGAATATCTCCCATTTACCACCTCATAGAATAATATAACATGTTAAAATGAATTTGATTTCAATTATTTATCTTAATCCCTTCATATCCAAGGATTCATTTAAGACAACATGTACAATCCCTAAGTGAGAATACCTTAATATTTTGAGTATTCATAAAAATGATTCTACTCCAAAAAATCTATACCCATGTAATATGATAACCTCAATATCATTTTTTTATTTATGTTTTTTATAATAATTTAATGAAATATTAAATTCAATTCGATTCACTTATGAAATAAAACTATGTTTTATATGCGTTGTGCAGACTAAAAGAACTATAAATAAACATTTTATTCATCATCTATTAATTTAATAATAATATATATATATATTGATCAAAAATTAAAAAATATAGAAATAATATCATAATTAATATATTATATTAATTATATATAATTCACTATAAATTCTCATCCTTCTAGATATACCATGTTCATGTCTGAGGATTATTTAACAACATACTTAAAGAATGCTATAAAAATTTGTATTGTATTACTATTGTAATTTAGATACTAGTGTTATTATAATATAATAATAAAATAAGTATTGGATTATTTATTATGTTTATATTATTTAATTAATATATTAGAAAAGTTTTTATTTGATCCAAATAATTATTGAAATTATCTCACAACGATTCAACATCCATGTGAACATTCGAAAAAAATATATAATAAATAAATTTTAAATGATAATAAAATTATATATTTATTGAAATATATATATGATTAGGGTTCCAATGAAGGAATTGAAAACACATAATTTGATCATTATGGATTTTATGCTCAAACAGAAATTGAATTTTGAATAATGTAAGGGGTTCTTTATCTCAAATGAAAATTGCATGTGAGATGACTATTTTATGAACCATGAATTATTTTGTATCATGAATAAATTAGTATTATAATTTTATAGAATAATTAATTGATATTTAATAATGTTCAATTTTTTATAGAAAATTAATTCTCTCACGGATTTTGGACGAGATGATTATAAAATATTCCTATGTTTTCATCTCAAAATCATCTCTATGAGACAAGATTTGAGTTTTAATCCAATTATTTATTATGGGGTGTGTGAAATTAATAATTGTGTGATATCCTATAATAATAATAATTCATTTTTTTCTTTATTTGAAATCATTATCACTCAAAATGATTTGATTTAAATTCTCATCGTGTTTGTAAGTGTTTTCATTATCTTAACTCCCACACAAAGAGGTATATTTTTTTCCTTGAATTATTTTAATATATACGTGTATATAACACCATATGAATGAATTAGGGATTATTATTTCATTAATTTTGGGAATTTTGTTTTACCAAAAAAACTTTTTTCATAAATTTATTACTTCTCGAATTATTTTCAAAATTTCGATTTTTGTAAGTGAATTCCCATTATTTGAGTTACATGGTTTTTTTTTGAAGTTTTCCCTTTAGTAAAATATTTATCACTTTATTTCATAATTTATATGATATTTTGTTTTGTCTTTATGGGGATAATATATCTGTTGAGAAACAGTTGCATATATTATTTTTCTATAAAATAATATGTTAAATTTATCATGAATGGACCTACTTATCATTATTGAATAATTATTTGAAACAACATTTTTCATTAAAAATTATTCTAATATTTAATGAAAATAAAATATGTCTAAATTTATAATATTCTAATATCTCAATTTACCCATTTTATATAGGATAATTTAATAGTATATTTATTATATAGGCTTCTAAACAAATGTGTGTCAAAATATATTAAAAAAATATTTCATTGGAAAATAATTATATTTTTTTGCAATGATTTAAAAATATATCATTTTAAGGAAAAATATGTCCAAAATTGCAATAAACCACTCTCAAATTATATTTTTAATGTTTTTATAACTTCATAACATTAAGATTATGTTAAAACATAATAATTTGTATGTTTTTCATGGGTCCTCAACATTCAATTACCTTTTTTATTTTATTGTAAATTATCATTATATGTTTTTAAATGTTTCTAAATGAAAAATCCATTTAATCCATGTTTTATTAAATTAAATTTTTGAAATGATTTTAAAAAATTATGGAATTTTCTTATTTTTATTTTTTCTATTAATCCTTAAAGTTATTTTTTATTCTATGAAATTTATTATTTACATATCCTATTATTGAAAAATAATATATTTTAAATTTAACAATCTATCATATTTCTCATGGAATATTATATAATGTCATTTAAAACTAGAGTAATTATTCATCAATTACGTTATATTGTAAAATAATTTTTAGAATATATCTATATTATTTAATATAATGCCATTCCCATATGAATACACTACAATGTTCTTCTTTTATTGAATGGTGTTCGACAAGATATAATTTGAAAATTAATTAGGGATAATTACTGTCATAATTAAATTTCCATTATCTATAAGGTGTAAATACCTTATTATATATAATCATGATTGAATAATATTTCGCTATATTTTAAATAAATATATAAGGATAGTAGTAAATATTACATGGGAATAGCATTTTATGTCTATTGATGTAATTTTTGATATTTTTCTTATGTCATTAAATTTTAAATTTATATGAAACTAGTTTCCCTTACATTGGTTCGTCAGGATATATTGATTCCTTTTTTCATGTCTCATATTTATATGAGGATGATGAAAAGTGGGGTCTTATATCTCCCTCCAATTTATTGTAAATGCGGTTGTATCTCATTATATAATTTTGGGAATCAAGAATAGAATGGACACACTAATATGGGAATCAGGTAGTGATGCCTTCAACACTATGTTTTAGGAATTATGGGGTTAAGATTACTACCATAATATTATATTTACTATGAATATTATTGTGTTATCTTTCTAGGATTCCAGAATTTATAGGCTATTATAAATTTCATTGTTTTTACTCATATATTGATTATTTTATCCTCTCATGGATCATGATTATTAAAACATGTTTCCGCACTCTTTTGATTCATGTGTTATGTACATCCAATCCTTATGTTTTTATTTATGATATATGATTTTTGTTTAATACCATTGTTTCATATCCAAATCAAAACCATGTTCTCGTATTATTTACACAAATGATATTTTATTATAATCATATTTTTTTATACATACTTACATAATTATGCCACCCCATTGTTATGTTTAAACTTCCAAAAGTTGTGTAGAGAAAAAATATATGAACTTTACAGAAGTGTGAATTATGCTTACAATATGTTAAATTTTTTTGATAATATTCATTGATTATGTAGTTTTGTATAGAGTGGTAAAATTATATATTAGATCAATGGGATTGAGATATGATACTCATTGCTAGTTATAAATTTTATTTAACTATAAAAATAAAATTTCATGGGAATGTATTTTAAAAAATCATTTCTATAAAGTCATTCATTTTAGATGATCACATATTATGGCTACTATAATCTAAAGCCATTCAAAGGGATATTGGTTACAGTAAAATTTTGAGGATTCATATTTTGATTGAATTTCTTTCATGATGAATTTTTTGAAGAAAATTAAAAGTTTCCTTCTATAAATAGGGGAGGAAAATAAGATCATTTATAGTATTTATTTATAGAAATGTAAATATATTGATATTTTTAAATAATATATTTGAATAATGTTATATAGTATGAGATCTTGATGTGCTATAATTATTCACATTGTAAATGACAAGAAAATATTCTATACTTTCATTCATGAATAATATATATAATATCAATTTTATAAATCCCTTTATGTAATAAATTTTAATTAATAATAAATGAATTGTTTTTATAATTCATGTCATGTATGAGTTTCATTAATAAGAAATTCAGTTTAAATTCAACATGCTATGATATTTTTATATCTAATATATACCCCGAAATGAATGATGAATCAACCGAATTATTATTGATATGATATTTTTGATATAATTGAGTTCATTAGTACTTCACATACAACCTGTTCTTATAATTAGATTCGTCAAGATATATGATGATTGTGTAATATCATGATTTATTGGGCTTCATGATCAATTTTTTAAAAGGATTCATCTTTTAATATAAAAGAAATTATTATTTGTATTAATTATTGAAAATAATATTATTACTATTAATTTATAAATAATAATGTTTATTTTTATGAGATGAATTTTTTGTGATAAAATTTTGATATTTATTACCCTATACAATAATCCAAAATGATTAAGAAGATTTTGAGTATCAATTGAGATAATAAAAATTATTAATTCATTGAGTATTGAATAACTTGTAATAATATTTCATAAATGAATACATGTGTAACAAATAATAATTAGGAGTCATTATGATTCACTCATATAGTTATTGTTAATAAGGATAATATATCATCGAAGGGCGAGGAAATGCAGAATTGATGAAGAACATGGATGTCCATATATATAATGAAAGTATATATTTTAATACATGTTCATGGAGGAGTTATGAAGACCTTTTAAAAATTTTCACAAGGTAGTATAAATATCCCACTTATCGGTTACAAAATCTATCATTTTCATATAATTCATAAACTAATTGGATGATAATATAAATATCCTAATATTATACGGCTGATATGATCACACAAAATCCATAAAATTTAGGTTGTATTATTGTACATAATTTTCTGATAGTCTATAAAGATAACTAGGTTATAGAATGTAATATATTCTATTTGATTCAATATAGACAATAAATTATTTCATTAATTGAAATGAATATGATCAAATATAAAATGCACCATATATATTATTGTGTCTTTTTATTTTTATAACTAAAATATATTGTCATGTATTAGTGTTGAAAATATTATTACATTAAGAATTTAACATTTCGTAGATGTGGAATTCAATTTTTCTATTCATAATAGTAATGGGATCATTGAATCACCCCCATCTCAGATCCCACAATTAAAGTCCCAACATGATTAATTAGAGAAAACATAGTACCTTATGATTTAATCCAATATTTGGAAGTCATTGATAATAGAGAGTTTAATAACTTAATATTACATGACTTCTTTTCTATGTTGGGATAAAATTTCATAGATGGATTAATGTAACGATTCTGTATCTATTATCAAAATTCCTTGAGTTGGGGGATTTTGTTGTAGTGTGATTGTCTATAAAAAGACAAGATACATATATAAATCTTATAGAGAAGATATATCCATAAATATATGTGAATATATTTAATTATAATATATTATCCTAATACAAAAGTTATACACAAAGGATATAGAACAAAAAACTAGTACAAATTTTTTGAAAAACATAAGAATATGTATGAACAAAATATGAATATCATGGAAGAATATATTCAAATATAAATGGAAATATTCTGGGATATTCATATTTTATATGATGATAAAATATATAATTACATCAAATAGTTCAAAGCGGTATTAATAATTATCATTGGATTTAGTGTTAATTTTTTATAATTTAGATACATTGATAAAATTTATGAGAACCTCTATTGAATCAATTGATCCAAAGTTATCTAAACTAAATAAAACTGGTGATAAATATTTTTAAGAGTTAAATAAAATGCTTCTCAATTATAAAATGAGAAAATATTTACTATTTGAGAAAAATATTAAAGATGAATTTAAATTTCAAGGATGACTGTTCTAAAATTAAATGATATAAAATATGAACAACTCTTATATTCAAAATATATTTATAATGAATAACATAATAGAATCATGCCAATAATATTGAAAAATAATATAAAAGAATAAAAAATATAGATAAATATAATTCACTATTACTTCCATAATTATTTATGTGTTGGCAACATTTTAATAAAGTACCCAAATATTGAATTTAATGGAATTGATATTGAGGATAAAGATAATTATATATGTAAATATATATTAATTCATAAGTATAAACAAGATCATGTTGTATATAGATATACCAATCATACAACTAAGGAATTAATATACACATGATATCTTTTAATGGGATTGTAAACATTTAAAAATGTATCTAAAATCAATATGGACTTTTCACTCAAACTATATTTTTAATATAACATCCTAATAAAATTTTATCCCTTTCATTTTAAAATATTTTAATTTATTTATTAATATGGATAAATCCTGAACCGTATATCATTACTATCAATCATGATCCTGAAAAAATATAATATTAATATACTGTTGGGACTCTTATAAGAAATCACTGCCTTAATCTTCTCATTTTTTATATAGATTACTACATATAACTCCATAAGGCCAAAAATATCACTTATTGGATCCATAACTAGCACTTAGATATTTTTTTATAAAAAATATCTCTCAATGTTTTTAAGGAAACATCTAGGTGTCCTCATAAACCACATCCCTCATAGAATAGACCATGATTTTATCTAAAAACAACACCATGACGGTTTTAAGAACTAGTTTGGTAGATGAAATTCATATGTACATGAAAATTGATTTTGGGATATTATGGATGAACAATGGTACGAGATTCACAATGTTCATACCAGCTTATAAAAGTATTTGTTAGAATATTACTTTCCCCCACATTAACTAATGTTATTAAAGTTAGTGAAAAATACTAGAAAACCATGATTCTTCCTTTAGATAATCAAATAGGTCAATAATTTACGATAATTAGACTTTATTCTCTATTTTTGATTGAGTTTTTATTAATCAATGGAATCTCAGAATCCCACAATCACCTTTTTACCCAATAGAATGGGTCAATCCCACAGTTACTCACTCAGTCCAATATCATTTTTTTCTTAAAGACCATCTATTGGATCCTTTAAATAATTCCACATTGCATGATGTATATAGTAAGACTGCATTTAAATGGAAATCATCCCCAATAGTATGTAAATAGTAAAATCTACCACCCATTGTGGTTAAAATAAATTTAATTCTTCTGGAAAAAACATATAATTCATCTGATCCAACACTACAATACAAAAAAATAAAAATTAATCGAATAAATCCAATATAAATAGACAAAATTTATAAGAAGTTAACATAATATTTACAACATTGGGACATTCCCTACATGATCTTAGGTCCAAAACACCTATGATTTTCTAGATTTTCAAATCAATGAGAAATAATAATAGTCTATTATTATAGAATAAGATCAAATTTTAAATGAAAACATTATATTCACTTGGGATAATACATTTTATATTTAGAAATATCATTATAAAATCCTATATGACCACATATTAATATATAACCACTCAACACTTGGGTCACATGAATCCATGCTCTATATTTATACCTAAGGGAGTGTAGAGACACATCACAAATGGAATCATCTGAGGTCATAATCAGAATACATATGTCATCATAAACAACATGACATAATGATATATATAGGTATCAAAAAATTACAAGGCCTTATATGATGTTATATAGAAACATACACAGAACATTATGTAGACCACCATTACAGTTATCTAAAATATTATCCTCTACATGATGTATCCAAAATTTATGCACATCATGATCTTTCTTCACCAACTGAGATATTTCATTCACCTAAATGATGAAACATGATAGCTTATAAATATATTATAATACATGTTAACCCTTGTTAAATGATGATCCCACTCTGTTACTCTATATAGGGTTTCCATACAAGCAGTGTAGAAGAGAGAAATTACAACACCAATGTGATGCGTTGTTTTTATCCATGATGTAATTAAATGTGTGTCCTTGATTTCCAATTTATAATATATATACTTCCTTAGACACAATGGATTCCCATGGTTTTAGTTAAATTAATGGTGTGTACTACCATATCCTCTCTATTGGGTCTCTTCCAAATTCCCCTTCCATCATGAGGGAGAAATCCACATAACAAAATATAAGTAGAAACCCCACATAGAACTATCAGTAATGTCAATTTAGTATCTAGTATAACTACATTAAATAAAAAATTATGACCCATTATGTACTGTGGAATAGATATTTAGATGATCTCAATCGAGAGTCCCTTATCAAAAAACTGACATTTAACATAATAATTTGTCATGAAATCATTAAAAAGATTAACAAAAAATCAAATATAGGTTTGATATTATATTATTGATTATTATATATTCTTTAATGTCTTAAATTATCCACCATTAACTAGTTTCATTGACTTAGTGTCAAAATACTGAATGAAAACCTTATTGAATGTAGCACAACAATGATCGTCATGCAGTTTATATAACACAATAAATTCCTACCATTTTTGAATATTCCCCTATAGAATTTACTTCATAATACCCAGATTTATTATTTATTGACTAATAATGAATCTAAATATATGTTTAATTTTCTCTAAATATTCCTCACACCCATTGAGTCCATATACAACCTTATGGAAAAGTGAGATTTATTCTAGAATTTATTTGAGTGTGATACATTATATGTTTTTCAAATTATCCACCATATTTTCAAATTTTTTTAAGTAGTTTTGATTTCTTACCTGATAATTTATTTTTCAACCAATGTGTTATCTTTTAGTGTATTAAGTTTACTTCTATTTTTTTAAGATTAGTTGACGATCAGATGGGTTATATGGTCTATAATAAATTGAACTACATGAATATCAATAAACTAAAAATTCAAAAAAAAATTAAAAAATTAATAGTTTCCAATAAAAAAAGATCACTTATTAACAAATAATGTCATAAAATTACCTAAAATACGAGATAAAAATATTATTAAGAAAATAACATATAAATGCATTTTTTTTGGAAATTTTTTGAGATTTTCAGGAACCCCATGAAAAATCCACATTACCTATGATAGGTATATCTTCATAATAATATAATCCCTCGATAATATGATGTATCTCTAATTCCATAATTTAAAAAATATCTACTACTCTACCTGATAAATCCCCCAAGACAACCCACAATAATACCAAACATGAATACAATATTTCTATAGGATGGTAACTACATACATGAGGTCAAAAAAATAATGGGAAGGTTGAAAATATTATATTAATATTATAAAAAAAACTATTTCAACCAAGAAATCATAATGATCCAGTTTTATGTTATACATCAAAACACTAAATTAGTAGTTTCTCCAATTAGAGAAATTTATGAACTTATTATGATATAATTTTTAAAACATAAATTAACCATGTAAATAAATAAATAATTTATATAATAATGAAATTTAGGTGTATAAAATATATACAATACCACCCCATAAGGAAAATAATCCATGGTGGATATTGATAATAAATCATTTATCTTAATGATTTAAATTTTTGGTTTCTAAAATATTGTATATTTAAAATACGTCATGTACCCATTAGTCACTCATATATTCTATATTTGGATATTTGAAAAGTATAAAGGATCCCAACTAATATATTTTCTTCCTCTAACACATATAATGACAACCCAAGTCTACATATTCGAAATGGAATATTCAATATGAGTGGAAAATAATACCAAGATACCACCATTGGATTTATATTAAAATATTCCCATTATGACTATTACTTAATTATTTAATCAATTTCACTGAAATAATTACAAAATATCAAAAGAATATGATTTTTGAAATATTTTTATAAATTCATTTTGTAAAGAATCAATCCAATTTCATTCATTCAATATGAAAAATGATTAATTGAAATATAAAATAGGGAAACATATATAAATCAATATCTACATATTCAAATAAATTAATTTTGAGAATAAAGAATAACATATTTAATAAAAACACATATGCACATCATGAAATATCCATAGAGTAAAAGGTAACTAGAACGCATTCGAGGAAAATAATCCATTATTCATGAAATTAAAATTTATTTACAATCTAAATTATTCTCACATGTAATGTGTATTAATCCATTTCAATATCACAATAATCATTCCAAACTTCATATAAAGAAAAAAATCAACATTATAGAAGCATTGATTATTGTCATCCATATAAACCTATGGTCTCCCCTATGATACACCATAAATTAATCTAAAATACATTAACAATTAGTCCTTTAATAATATATGAAATATTTATTTTTCACACAAGCATCATCAAAGATATCCTTAATTTCCAAAAAAATAATTAAAATTAATTTTAAATCAAAAATCACATTGAGATATTTACTATTCATTTGTTGTATACAAAACTGGTATCCAATTAAAAAGAATTTTGAGCCACTATTTATTTTTTTCATTCAATAACACATGTTAAAAAATAAACGGGCAGTCTTTAATGAAGATACCTTATATAAGAAATATCTTATATCAATATGGATTCAATATGTGTTGTATTTATTCTATGACTACTACCATGAAGAACAAAAGTTATGAGGTTCATGAAAAAATGAAATCTAGTGACAACTCATATATAATGATTTTTCAATTTATGTTGTCAAAACATGTGATAATTGTGTTGTAGGAATGAAAAATGATTATAATATGACTATTTAATGTTGGAAATGAAAAAATATATACCATTACTAAATAATTTTTTTTCATATGTTCATGTAATTTTTGAATTTTTCATTATGTCAATTGTATTATTGACTGAAAAAAATAATAATCAAATGAATAATTCTATTTCAATTTTGATTGTGAATTTCGTAAAGTGTTTTAAAAAATATGTCAACACCAATAATTAAAATACAATATTTTTAAACTGGATTTTTATATGTAGCCTGAAAAACATATGAGATATCCTACATAGGAAATCATATGGTGAATGTGGAATATTAACAAGGTTGATTGCCTACACTGACAGAACAATGCATGCATAAGTGTATGAATATAATGAACAAAGACATAATATATAACAAAATCATATGGTTTATGGAGACAGTGTGTATGAGAAAAATCTCATATTTTCGATATATTTTTTTTAAATATTATATGGAATAATTTCATGGCCTGGAACTATGATAGTGAGTAATTATAAGGCCTGATGTTCTTGAGACAAATGATTGAAAAATATTTAAATATATAATAGGACGCACACATAGTTTTCCTGAATATGTGTAAAAAATCTTAAATGGGTTCCCAGATCATAAATCCATGCTCACTATTGTGTTTACAAGAGAGGCTTTACCATTGGAATGCACAAACATTGGTTTTCATGGGTTATCTAGGAAAAATTTATTGGGGGAAAGAATGTGATAAAACAAATTAAAATATTTCTTATTATCGCAGCGAGCTACTTATCATTGCGTATACAACAATATATTTTTTTCTTAGTGTTTTACGCTAATCCTTAGAGGCCATGTTGTCATTGTAGGAGAGCATTCTTTGGAAACAAAAAGATATCCGGATAAACTCATGGATCATTACACAAGCAGAGTCCAAGGATCTCATCAATGGAAACAAAACAACCATTCTTATTTAAAATTTTATTTAAACTCATGGTTGGGTGTATGATTCAAATTTTTTATTCTTCCTTCCTTATTTTTGCGATGAATTATTTAATTCTCAGATATTTCATATTGTGAAATGGGATATATTTGATCTGTGATTCAAAGCTAAAACCCCAATTCCTAAATGTTGACCATGAAATCATTTCCAACAGTTATAACCCTTTGTTCATGTTCTTTTATCATTACCTTCTTCTCATTCTTTAACTATTGGATACCTATGGTTCTAGGTCGACAATTCCTGGTGGTTCCAAACACAATCAAACACTTGAATTTGAGGAAACTCAACAACCTGTGTTTGATGAGTGTAGATCAGTACCGAAGAAGCTTGAATCATTGATTGTTTAGATTTTTGATCATCAAAGGAGGTTTAGTGGTCATTGAAAGGGAAAACAGATTCATGATAGTAGTGCCAATAGCTATTAGTGGATACCCACATGATGGTGTTAGAGCTGCATATGGTCGTAGAGGAGGCAACATGATAGTGAGTGCATGTGTCATCAGTTGAGAACAAGACCGGAGACAATATGTGACATAGACGAAGATGCATGCCAAAGGAAAAAGACATGTGATTGTGACGTAGAAATGGAATTTAGGTTTGGTCAAAGGATTTGATTCAAGTCTAGTCAATATTTTGTAACCGGTTTGGGATAGTAGGTTAGGATCCTAGTTAGTTCAAACCCAAATAAAATCCAAGGAATCCAGGGAAGTGCCCATGTTTTCGACCAAAGTGATCGACTATAATGATCGACTATGGTAGTCGACATTAATAAATAGACAGAGATTCCCTAGGCATAGAGACAACATAGACATACACTAGGAGGTTGAGTATAGTAGCTGATTAGGAAGAGTAGTTCGAATGACTACAACAGTCTATCCACAGGCGATTGATCAAAATGGAAGGTGGAAAATCTGTGATTGTCGGTCTTCATGCCCCAAGGAATTCGTCAGGTAGAATTCAGAGTGGCGGTTTAAAATTATCTGTTCTTGATGATGTTCTTTTTGAAAATTTTGACTTTTTTTGGTGGAGTGTATTCCCTTGGTCCATTCCTCAAGGATTTTTGTGGCCTTAAAAGACATCAATTTATTGTAATCCTCAACATAGGTCGAGTCTAAGATAGAGTTGTGTTTTCCATCCATGATAATAGACCGTGAACCTCTATAATCCATTGTGTAGTTTGTGGAATAATTTTGACCTACACATGTAGGACATTGATCCTTCATCTATTTGATCTTTTTAGTATGGTTTGAGGAATTGTTGGCATTTGATACCCTATATAATTGGTTGATCCATTTTTGGTTTATGGTATCCCCTCTTCGTTATTTGTGGGACTGCTATGTTTCAATCATAGTATTATATAACCAATTTTTTTTCTTTAGGTCGTGATAAAATTAGATAGACTACTTCGTTGAGAGTCTCTGATGATATCATGGATTGAGAAGTATGTTCTCCCAGAGCGAGCATGCTTCAAGCAGAAAAATGTGGATGGATGTAGGTTATGACCACATGATGTTGTGGTGTCTCCACTGAGTATATATGGGTTTTAATTACTTCATGAATATATTATATTATGTTTTCATTTTTGAGCTAACTACATTTTCTACATTATGTTTATTTCAATTGGGTATTCCAAATTAGTATTGTGTTCTCACCCATTCACAGGATCTTCCCGAATGTGTCGCGTCAGGTGAATACAACATGCCTTCTCACTATGTAAGAGATGAACCAGGAGAGGGAGGATAATAGATGGATCTCAGAAGACTGAGGTGTTTACTAGATGCATACCTTTGACATAGTCTTCACCCATGAAACATGTTAGACTCTTCACAGTTTCAGTTGAGATTCTGTACAGGCTTTTATGGTGTGATGGAATTTAGCCTTGTTTACTTTTCTATTACTTAATGATGTACTCTAGTTGTGTGAAATTAGTGTTATGAATTCATTCATTTAGTTATATATTTTTCATCATTATGTGTCTTGGTGTTGTGTGCATCTGTATAGGTACATTAGGATAATGCCTCCCATTTGTTGGAAATGCCTACTTGGTGATAGTCACCATCCCCAAGCATAGTGGACGCAAGCATCCGTTATTCATGTCTCTGTCCACTCTAGGAAGGGTCATGACATATTGCTATTAGAGGTGATGAGTACAAATTTGTGACTATGATTATATGATATTGGTTTGGGGGAATAGTGCTTAGTGTTTTGATTTCATCTTTCATGCCATAGGATCCCGTGATGGTATGATGGTTGAAAAATCCATACAACAAGAATCTGAACACCTTCTTTTCATCATAGTACATGAGAACACTATTTTCAATGAATAACAATTTTACATGCGCCATATAGTAATGGTTTCGTATAAAATATCCATTTTTTTCCTCTCCATGGATATTTTGTATTGTTCATGGTACATTATTTTTTACTTATATATGCCTCAACATAGACAACCTGTCATGATTTCAATAACTATTAATGAGAATGATCTAAATAGTTATGATGAATCGGTGGAGGCGAATATATAAGAGATTACACCTCTAGGTGGTTTACCAACTATACCACCACCGATAAAACAAAAACTATTATTCACGTAAGCTGAGTGTGTTGCATGAATTTCATGGGCATCAACTTCTTAGGTTATAGGGTGATCCAAACCACCAAATGGGATAGTATTTTCTAGAGGTAGTCATATTAGTTTTTTCTTTTGTGAGGGCGCATACTGATCATATGACAATTTTTTCCAAGAGACTTATTCAGTTTTTTTTTTGAATATTGGTGGAGCTTGGTGACTCAGTAACATGAAGAGACATCTACCTCCCAGACAGACTTCAATAATCTCTTCATAGAGAAGTTTTATTTGGTCACATTTCAATCGGTACACATATATGATCTCGTACATCTGTTGTTGGGTAGTTTGACCATGGTGGATTATTCAGTGAAATTTTCAGATATTTCACACTACTACATTGTTATGGAACGAGACCAGTTCATTAGGGATCATACCATGGAGATGGTCTAACACAGGGACATTATGTCATTATTGATATTCTTTAGACTTTCAACCTATGCAGGGGGTTCCTGAAAGAATTGATAGTATAATTTATTCTCAAATATAAGACATTAGTAGTGGGAGATAACAGTGGGAAACAAGTATATAAGACCGCAACAGATGATAGTTGATGAAATTAATAGGTATCCAAGCATGTGAGGTTCATCATATGTCAACCATGGGACTCAGGGTCAGTGGTGAAGGTCCATATGGGAGACATGGATCATCGGTGGGATATGTGGTGTTTCTCATGCGACAGTCAAGAAAATATTCCATCATATTTCTATAACACTCGTACACCTGATTAAGAGATGTTCAAGGGAACTCTTAAATAGAGAAAGAGATAAGATCACAGTTTTCATGTAGGGTGGTATACATGACAGAGGGTCTAATAGGGAAGGTGGAGGTGGTTGGAGGTTTTTTACCACTTCCACCCCTAGTGGTTCATTCATGGCTCAAAGAGATAGTGGAAAGGGATGAATCCAGATACAAGATACGGTAGCTTATGACCCTCTTCCACTAAGGATGATAAAAGTTATGAACTTTTTCTTTTTTATGTTATATTTAGTACTTATAGAAATGGGTGCTAGTAATTCTTTTATCACCATATATCTTGATCAAGACTTGTGGATTTTGGTTGAACCATTGACTCAACACTTATACATGGAAACACATACTATATAAGACTCAAAGATTAGACACTTGTACTAATAGTGTGACCTAACTATTAGATGTGAGAATTTATATATGTATTTTATGGTAGCAGTGTCAAGGCCATAATATTTCATTCATTGATGGAACTTTTATCTATAGCTCATGGTTAGATTGACTATTTTACAAGAATAGTGTCATGTGTCCATAGGGATGGGATTGTGATTTCCTCTGTTTTTGAAATGTAAATCAAGGATGTGTGATATATGATAATGCATCATAGGGGGTTGTAGAATAATCATTGGTCGGATATCCTGATGTTCAAAATTTTATTATATGTCAAAATCCTTTTGAATTTATAAATCAAATATTACAAAATATGTATGGGTTTTTATCCCAAAATAATATCTTTATGAAATATTTTTTATTTTGAACCTATAATATAATATGTTCTAAAGAAAGTCCATAGTTCTGTTATTTATAATGAACTATATTTTATTCATCGTAATATATTTTTTATTTCATTCTATATCATTCACTAGGATTTAATATAAATATTGTGTATGTTGTATATATGTTTTTATATCAATTCACATTAATTATGTTTTAATCACTCCTCTTAAAAGTATTTAATATATGTTAAGAAATAGTACCCTATTGATTTATTATGTTTAATTTTCAATTTGATTTTGCAGATTTATATTTTTGATACCTCAATATACTTTTCAAAATTATATTAATTCATGAAATATGTTTCCTATAAGGCATTATTATAACTAATGCATTCTTTCATTGATATATATTTTTTGAATTTCAACAACAAATATTATTAGAATATTTTTTCAATTTTATAAGAAGATTATTTTTTCGTAATATTGAGAGTTTATCTTTTTATGCAAATATTTATACATGATTTTTCTCTAAATTTAAATTATAACATTTTCAATTAAATTCCCTCATATCAAAATTGGATATATTTTGGAATCCTATATTTTCTATCAAACCAATATTCTTCACTCTTTGTGGGAAATATAATCTTTATTATTTTATATAATTCCAATAATTCTATTTAATTTTTTTGTAAAAAAATATAATTCTCTTTTTTAAAATAAGGGTATTCAATCATATAAATTAAAAAATTCTATCTACACCAATTTATTTTGAATTTATTTCTGATAAATAGATACATAATTTATTAAAAATAAATTTTCAATGTAAATTTGATTCTTTTTTTTATACATATAAATTATAAAAATATAATTATGAATGTAACACATAAGTTTTTTATTTTAAATATATTTTAAAAATGATATATCTATGAATTTTTTATGGAAAACATTTCTACACTAAAATTTTCATTAAATGAGATACATTCCAACCTTTTTCCTAGTAAAATTAGAGAATTATTATTTCAGTTAATTAAATATTATCTCTTCTTAAATAATTCTAAAATATTAATGATATTTATATTTTCAAAAGGTATTATTTTCAAAAACTCCACACATATATATTTCATTTATATGAATTTTCATTAACATATATTTTATCTGATTGAGGATTTTTTATACTCAACCACATTATTTCACTTGATAACTTATGTATTGTACTTATATTTTGGAGAATTATTCAATCATTTTCATTGTAATCCATAACCAAATTCAATATATATATTTATTTATCTTCCCATTTCATTCCCCTAAAATTAATAAATTCATGGTTCCATTTATTTATATTTTTTACCTAGATTTTATACATCGACTGACTTGGTGAAATTATAGTCTTAAGTATTTACCCATTTTCGATATGATCAAAATATCATATACATTATAATCAAGGTTGAATTCCATTAACTTATATTATTATTGTATATTATTTATTAACCATTTATTTTCCTTCAATATAATTTGTTATTATTAATAAATTAATTATGAATTATTTCATTATGTGATTCCATTTGAAAATGATATGAATTGTTTTTTCCATCCATGAGTTCATTATGTTTTTATGAATTGTTTTTGTTATGTGACACTCATATATATGGATGATGAACTTGGGTTCCTATATCAACTTCTAAAATAATAGTCCATTGTTATTATATTTTTAATTTAATGTGGTAATAGTGTATAGAATTTTATCTCTAATATATGAATCTAGTATTGATTCTTACTCAACTACGGGAATCTAGTTGTGATTCATGCCACACCATGAAAATTAGGTAGTGATTCCTTCTCATATATTCCATGGTAATTATGTGGAGATCCCTACTACACTATGATATATTGGTATACTGTTATTTTTATGAATCATTTCAATTATTATATTCATTTTATGAAATGGAAATATTCATTATTATGATGTTGTTTTATTCAAATTATATTGAATATGTTCTGATCTTGTGGTTCTTTTTTATTGAATCCTATTTCCAAAAACATTTTAATCATGTATTACATTATATAATTCATTATTTATTTATTTATTATCATTGACATGTTTTTTATAACATTCATTTGTATCCGAATTATACCCATATTATATTGCTAATCTCTGTCATGGTCTTTGATTTTTATCATTTCTGGTCACACTTTATTAGTATCAGAGAACACATAATTCTAATTTTCATATATCATTTTCATTTGAAGATAAGAAAAGATTGTAATGAATAGAATACAAACTTATATAGAAAATAATTGGAGATATTGATGATTTTATGGATTAATTATATTCTTAAACAGTGTAAAATATATCCAATAGTTAAAAAAAATGTGTAGTGGTATAGAATGTTTTGACCAAATTAAATGAAAATATAAATCAGAAAAATAATATTGTATTTGTTATAATGAAATAATTTTATAATGAAACGTAGTTGATATGGACATATATATTGGATTTTATTTTTGGTATCAGAAAAGGGATTATATAATGTAACACTCAGAGATTTTGTGAATAATTTTTTTGAAATTAATTTATCTAAATGATATTTTTCATTTCACATAACAGTAGAAATAGTTCTATATATATATATATTAAAATATTATGTTCCACAATAATTTCATAGAAAACTGACTTGGATTGTGCCACACACAATTCTGACTTAGCTTCAGCAACATGCAACATTAACATGGTGTATATTACATGAAAACACATATGTTTTTATGAAAAATCTTTTTATTGTTACAAATTTATAAGTGAGATGATTATAAGATAGAAGTTAGACATAGATGCATTATGATTAATAAATATATTTAAATTTTTTATAATTTATATATATATATATATATAACATATAGGTGGTGAGAGATATTTTATTTTTTTGGTTATGTGATTTTATATAAATTTATGGGAATTCATAAACCCAGTTTTAATATTTCTTTCAATTGTTTTATGTTTCAAAATATACTATATCAGTGAAATAGTGTTGTCTTAATTCTTATTCTTTGAGATTATTGATTTTCTATGACACTAAATTCACTATTGATGTGTATATACATCCATTTTATCAGTAATATCATGAATTTACTTATTTTTAGGATTTTGGTCATCTAATTGTTTTTCCTATAATGAAGAGTATGATCCCATTTAACAATGTTATACGAGTATACTAAATAGTTTCACCACTTTTAAATATTTTTCATTTTTATTCTTCCCTTGAGGAAATATTATGATCCATCTACCATGATCATCAATGAAGTTTATTTTCGGCTACATATTCAGGATGTATTATTATATTGGAACAATTTATTCCACTCTTTGGTAGAAAATATAGTTGAGAAAGCGTTTTTATGAAAGAGAATTTTACCAAAACTTCAGTCAGAAATATTTGTTTCTATAAATACATGTTTTATAAAATGTGTTTCGAAGAATATTATATTATTATCCTATGATCAATAAATGAAAATTTTACCCTTATTTTATTTTTCAATGATTTCAATGGAGTATTATTGCCTCATTCCAAAAAAAGAAATTTTCTATCCTTTTTTATGCAATAGGAATGTTTTTTACCTTGTAAAAAATGTATAGATTTATCCACAATCAATATTATAAAGTGTTATTTTCATAATTAATGGTTAATTATTAAAAAATGGAATTAAAAGATATTTTCTATTGATGGATTTCAAAATGATTCAATTGTAATTTTATAAATTTTAAAATTATTTCAAACCTCATTTATAAATTTTCAATGTATTTTAAATGAAATGGAATTCAAATCATTTTCAAGCATATTTTATATGTTTTGTAGTAAAATGTTTTTAAAAACATTTTAAATATTTATTTTTATATTTTCAATGTGCTTTGATGTAAAAATGATTATATAATGTTTTGAATATTATATTATTTGTTTTCTAAGAGATTTGTTTTCAAAATGATTTGAAGTCCTCCTTAAATGGTATCGTGGTATTTTATATGAAAATAATTTACAAATAATTTTATATATTGATTTTTTTTTAAAATAAGAATGGATATATTCCTCAAAAAAAAAATTAAATATAAATAAAAATTATTTTCCATCTAATATGACATTTGTGGGTGTTACCGAAGCCCTTCTAAGAAATGATCAAATGGTTCCATTGATATTCTTTCTATGAATGGGTTATTCTTAATTTCATCATATTTACCAAACTAGTATCTATTTCATGATTTATATGTTTATACAATCCATTTCTGTTTTAGGTGCTTTATGTATATGAAATATTTTTCTCATTCGTGGGTTAAATGTTTTGGAAAGCTATTTCTCTTGATTTAGATGAAATATTTATAAAACATGTCAATTTCAAAAGGATAAAATATGATTACGTATCTATAATTAAAAATTTAGTTAATGGGTTATAATATTATAACATATTATCTGTTTTTACATGTATCTCTGATTTCACTATGAGATTTGTGGGACCTACATCTTACTCCAATTAATTGGATAAGATTTATATCTTATGAGATAGACATGGAAAGAACGAGAAATGAACTAATTTTTTTCTTATAATGGTGAAATGGGGAATAAACTGTGTTTAGTAATACATGGTTATAATGAAGGGAAACCTATATTTAGTAATACATGAATGGAATTAGGGGTGAACTAGGTTTTTTAATACAAGTCTATAATGTGGTTAAATAAGATTTTTAATACAATTATGGATCATAGTGTGAACGTAGTTCAGTAAATGACTCTATCAACCCAGATAATCATAACATAAATTCCATGAATACTAGAGAAATCGTTATATATTCTTACAAGTCCATATAAATTCCATGATTTATTACTATTTTTTGCTTTTAGGGATTATATTCTTTATTTCCTTATGATTTATTCCTTCTGAACTACCATGATTAAGGAAATTATTAATCTATATGTTCTTTTATTAAATAGTGTTATATTCTATTTTCAAGATAATGTGATCCCACCATTAGTCTCTTGACTATTCTTACATATCTTCCTTTAGTACCCTTAATGATCATTTATGCTCAGTCCTTTATTAGTATTTATTTCCCCATGTTATGAATATTGGTTTTAGGTAGAAGTAATAATTGTAGGGATCTTTATTGGATATGATGAAGATCTTTCACCAGGATAGAAGATTTTGTTTCCATGTTTCCAAATATTGTAATCTATTATGCTCTTCAGGCCTGTAATTTTGTGTTTTTCTAAATAATCATTTAAAATGTGTTAATATCCACGTATGTCATACCTCGATCGCTATTGTTGGCATTAAAGTAATGGTTAGTAAACCATTGGAAACAAGGACTAAAAAAATTACTATGATCCGTAGGAATATTTCTATGTATATAAATAGAAAACTTTCTAAGGATAAGTATAAGGATGAGTTATCATTTAGAAAATGTCCATGAATTTTTGTAATGGATATAGTGAGTGGTTTCATATAAATACTTACATGTTTAGATACTAAAAGTGTATGAGGATCTGGAATTGATTTACCTGGGGGTAAAAACATCGTCATTAGATCTGAGCCTAACATTGGGTAATTTAGTACATAATGGTGGTCCATGTTGGTCACCTATGTTGACACTCATAGGAAATAATCATTGGTAATATACATACGCTTCCCGAATCATCATGAATAATCTAAATATATTCAATACATAAATAACCTATTATGATTCTATGGTTTCATTAATTTAAAAAGGTTTCATGATTTATACATACTATAATTAATTATTTTCCGGATTATAATGTTTTCTACTATGATAAGCAATTCTAGAACTATACTAATTATTTTAGTTAATGGAGGGAAATAGATGGAACTGAATTGAATTTTAATGTGATTGACTATTTTATGATGAGAAGTCAAGTGGGATGATAACTAAAGTGAGAGATTTTGTGATCATGCTTAATAATTTTGCACAGAATATTATTAGAAACATATACATTCACTAACTATAGGTCCCACCATGGAAGAATTTTTTTTTATGAGAGTTCAGATAATACAGATCACATAGGAACGAATATTTTGGCTTCTACTAGGTTAGGAATGTGGAAATGATCACATTTTTGAATATTTTAAAGTAATAATAAGTTGTTTTTATTGTGAAAAAGAATGAAACAAAACAAGTGATTGTAAGGAGAAAAATGGATAGTTCGATAAATTAAATGGATGAGAATATTTTCCTCGATAAGACATCATCTGAGGTTAATTGTTTTAATTATAGAGTAAGTAGTCATTATGAAACTCACTATCCAATGATGGAATCCCTTTAAGGGAACCAACATGGTGGTGCATGTAAAGGTCACACTACTAATAATGAGGAGACTATATATGAAATGTGGAAGGAAAGATGTGTTGTATAATAAGATGATGTATCCATATTAATGGAATCAGGATGAAGTGTAATAATAAAATTATTTATGAGTTTTGATTCAAGAAGTTTTTTATATTAAATTTGATATATATAAAGATTATACTATTTCTGTTTTTTGATACAGATTTACAAGAACATGTTGAATAGTTTCAATGGAAATGAAAAATGATATAATGGAAAAGTGATGTTCATGGAAAACACATGATTATAGGAAATAAAATAGTAAATATTTTCCATATGTTATGATAACATTGTTTGGATAATGATATATGGGATATGAATAATAATATTAGAAGATACTCATTACCATGGAAATAATTAAGGAAAATTTGACTTGTAGTTAATGCTATAATGGATAAAGTTTAAAATGGATGGAATTTTTTGAATATATCCAGTAATATATTAAATAATAGAGAATTCATGTTTATCAAAAGGAATTTTTTATAATTTTGTTAGAAACAATTCTCCAAGAGATATTTCAGTTAGGGTATTAACAAATTTGGAATGAAACAACCACAATTTACTCTATGATATATAGGGAATTAAAGTTTAGTTGGTTTTGTAAATTTGATTCTGTGGTATAGGATTTTCATCATCGAGATGGTTTATAATTGCAACCCTTTATGAAATTTTTTTGTTGAAATTTTGTTGAAATATTTATACACTAATTTTGTATTGAAAACCTTTGTAAAAAAGGATATTTAATGATTAAACTTATTTCAAGGATGTCCAAATTATTTATTTTAGATATTATAATAGTTATGTGTTTATTAATGTAAATCATGTTTTTTGTGTGAAAACAAATCAATTATGGGAAGGTTGTGGGCCATGAACCCACAAACTATGGATGATAAAGGTTTAACACCTATCATTGGCCTAATATATGTAATCAATAATGTATGGTTATTGTTAATTTATAATTATTTATGATGAAACAATAATGTTAAATTTTTTGTTTAAATATTTAATTATTATCCATGTTGGTTTTTAAGAATAGTTTTATATATATAGTTATCATATTCCTAAATTTATGGACATTAAGATCTGATATAACAGTATTTTAGCATATCATTTCCCAAAAGTAAATATCTAGACATCCATGATAGGAAGTAATTGATGAATAACTATGTGATAAATGAAAAACTAATGAATTATGTTTTTATAGATATATTTCAATAATTATATTTCGTTATATTCTTGGCCAATAAAATAATTACTCAATGTAAAAATAATGAACAAAAGAAAATGTCTTGTCCTAATACCTAAAATTTGTTGAATATACAGACTTTTATGTCATAACTAATTTGTTAAGTTGAGTCCCTAAAAATTTATATTAACATTTAATTATTTTTTTATTTATGAACTCAACCAATAATTATAAATATTTAGCTTCTTCCACCAGGTCCAATATTCATTCCCAAACAATGTTATCCTATATGATTATCAATATATATGTAATATTGAGAACCCGTTATGGTCCAAACATTCCATTTTAGGGAATAATTTTTAATCATTTAAAGGATGTGGGTTACTATGAATAAAACCTTCATGTTTTAAAACATGAAAACTAAGAAATAATTGCATGTCTAAATTCATCTTATGGGGGTATAACGCAAAACCCCAAAATTTTGTGAATTTTTTCAACATCATTTTTCTTTTTGAAATTTTTCATTTAATTCCACACAATAAAAACTTATATATATATATATATATATATATTAAAACACTATGTCAAACATTACATTTATATGGAACCAACTTGGCTTGTGCTATACGGAAAACACACTTTGAATACACTACAATTAATACCGACATAGAATACAATAAATGCAATAAAAACATTGTTTGAATTAGACGCAATAAAAAATAAATTATAATGCATGAAATATTGACTTTTATTTCACTACACACAGTATCTACTTGGCTTGTGCTACATAATATATTGACTTGGTGTATGATAAACACAACCTAGATGTTTCTACCAAATTACATTTTACTGTAATATTTATATAAAATATATAATTAAATCCTTTCATTTAATCATACTTATATGTATATTAATAGATAATTTCAAATAATATTTAAAATATTTTTATAAAGATAAAAAATATTGATATGTAATGACAATATTTTCGGTAATGTCTTTCTATGTTTAAGAAATATTATTATCTTGAATAAAAATATTTTAATAATAAAATTAATTATTAAAAAATACAATTTAATTAGATAAAATAAAATATATTTTTGAATTTATAATGTCACCCCAAGTATATGGTTTGTTTTTTGGATTTTTTCAGGAGACATCATTTTTTGATGACTAGCCAAAATACTTATTTTTAGTTGAAATATATTATTTTTTAAATATTTATTTTTGTTAAATTATATACAAAATTTTATTAATTTTATATTATCCCAATTTTAAATATAATAATAAAATTTGTATAATTATAATGAATTTCACATTTAATGTGAATATAAATACTTAATAAAATTTTTAACTTCATTCTATATTAAATACCAGTAATTTATTCCCGTTTATTGGAATAACAATAATCGTAATTTTCCTTCTTCTGTGAATTGAATTTATAAAAAAAATATAAATCTTTTTAATACATATTATATATATATATTCTATTTATATCATGTTTATTTTTGACAAAAATAATTACAAAATGTTATTATAATTAATCATAGTGAATATGGCCAAATTAAGATTAATTAGGGACAAAACCTTAATCATAGGATCCCCAATGACCTCTAAATTTTTCCAAGACACATTTTCTAGAAATATTTCGAACCTAAACCTTCTATTACTTTTTTTGGTTTTTATAACTTTTTGTCGGTATAAACATGTGTATACATACCTTGATTTAAAAAATTCTATGGGACTACTTTCCATTCCCTATAAAATCCCACCACATCTTTATATTATTAACAACCATAAAACCACTAATATTCATCAATTGTAATTGAAATAATCTTACAATAATCCCTTAATTCCATTTATAGGCCTTCCCATGGGCAGAAGAAAATCCAGAGATTCATTTGGTCACAAACCAATTGGTGTTTTCCCGTTTAAGAGGTAATGTCTTCTCTTGAGTCAATTATTTTATTTTCTTTATCCACCCATAAATATATTTAATAAATTAAAAAAAATATTATCCTCAATGTTAAATTATTTTTTACTTCTAATGGTTTGTCCTATAATTAAACCCACCTCCATCTAATGTTTAACAAACATACTATTTATGTGTACAACAAACTACCTCGTCCCTAAACCATGATTGTTCTATATTTATTTACCGAATCACATGGTAGAAATCATAATGTAAAGTCTATTTAAATATAATTTATATCATATTTATTACTTATTTATTATTATATATTCTTTATAATACAAATTTTATTTTTTTACTTTTCCTTTTTTTTCAATACGATAATTTCATTTGATGAAGTGTGGAATATCTCCCCCTCAAAGCAATTTATTCATTGAAACACTATTTGGAATGCATTATGGATGGATATAGTGAATATTATAAATATCTATATATGTTATAATCATGATAAATTAAAAATTATATATATATTCATATATGTCTTTTACTTTCTTTATCAAAACACAACAACTAAATAAAAATATCATTATTGGGTATGTACCACCTACCATCTCCATGGAAGGTACATTACATTTCATACATATATCTCATTTAGATTTTTAAAATAAAAATATAATATATATACATGATATTTATATCATGATATACAATCTTAAATCATGATATAAGTATAAGGGCCAACAAAATAAAAAATTAAGATACAGATGGAATACAAAGCGAATATTACCCAATTTGAAATCATAACATAGGATGGTTAAAAATCAGGTCATATAAAGTCATAATAAATACATAAATGTATATAATAATGTGATTAATTAAATTATTTTTATTAAATTTATAATTATTATACAGGACGTTTGATTGAGTAAGACAAAAATTATGACCCAAGGTAGGAGGATTATAACCCACAAAATAATTTAGTGAGTTACATGATATGATCACCACTCATTCAATTTATGTGGTTTATTTAATATAAATTATTGTAATTCATGAATATTTTAATTAAATATTTTATTATTTAAATATTCATTTTATAATTCTTAAATCATTGGGATTATATTTCGATAATTACCAAACCAGTGAATTAGTTTCGTCTCAATTTTCATTCTCTGAGTATCGTGTTTTGTGGTGCACCGAAATTCTATTATGAGGTGTTTATACATCCATTTTACATTTAATATAATGAGTTTCATTATATTGAAAATATTTAATGTTTTATGTAATTTATTTTTCTTACATAGAGATCATAATCCCCAATTTCCATGTTGTAAGTGTTTATCGAGGCAATCTTTTTTTCATGATTATTTATGCTTATGATTCCATTTTTGAAATAATAGGATCTATATAACAATTAAATTGATAAATTTTATTCATCACTTTTTATAGGTGATTTGTTCCAATATATGTACAATTTATTTCTCTCTTTGGTACATAATATAGTTAAAACTGTTTTTATGAAATCCCCACATTCCCCTCTCCTCGGTCAGAAATTTGTGTTCCTTTAAAATCATACTTTATAAAAATGGTTTCCAAGAAGATTATAAATATATATTATGATAATTAATTTAAATTTTAATTCTTTTTCTTTTTTTTAGTGTTTTCATGTGAATATTCTTTTCTATTTATGAATGAGTCATTTTCCAAACCATTTAATCACGCAAAAGGAATATTCTTTTTATCTCATATGATATATATAGATATATCCACTACAAGCTCATTAAATCATTATTTTCATGTATAAAGGTAAATTTTTATGAAAATATTTATAAAATATATTTTAAAATAAATTATTTAAAAAAAATTCAAAGTTCTTTTTTAAGTTTTAAGAATAATTATTTTCAAAATGTTATCAAGCTTATTTTAATGGCATTCACGGAAAATGGTAATGAAAATTATTTCAGTCCTTATTTATATGATTTCATTGTATTATTAATAAATATATATCAAAAAATATTCATTCATCATTCATTTAGTTTCATGTAATTTTTTTTCATTTTTTAATCATTTCGCATATGTTTTCGAAGTGTTCTAAAAAATTATTGTAAAATTTTTTAAATCATAATTTTTAAGGTTTAAATGGAAAATAATTTAAAAATAATTTCATATATTTATAATTGTGGCATTTATATAATATGAAAATGATTTTTAAATGGTTTTTGTACATCGAAATTCATTATCAAATAAGAAAGGATATTTTCTTCATTAATTTTACTAATAATATTTCTAAAGTAGTTTTCCACCAGGATGACATATGTTGAGGTTAACCATTCCATTCTAGGAAATTATCTTTCTATTCAATTAATATAATTTATATGAAAGGGTTAGTTAATTTCATGGTCTTTATCAATCCCATTTCTCTATCACGGGTTATATTTTTGTGAAATCCGTTTCACATTCATAGGTAATTTATTTATGAAATTTGTTTCTGTTTAATGGGAAATAAGTTTATGAAATCTATTTCCCTTTCTTGGATTATGCTTAAGAAGATGTTATTATGAAAACATTCAAATTCTATAGGTCATAATATTATTTATTGTTTATAATAGAATTTTAAATTTTGGGATTATGATATGATTATTTATGATCTTATAGAACATATATGTATGATTTCAATATTGGTTGGGTGGGCACTGTATTACCCTATAATAAATTAGGAAGAAATTTATATCTTATGATATAAATATAGAAAAAATGAAAAATGAATTTGGTTCAGTATTATGGGGATGGAACAACAAATGAACTCGGTTATATAATATAGGGCTATAGTGAGGGTTGTACTTGATTCAGCAATATAGGGATAGAACGAGGGATGTAATCAGTTCTAAGATATTTGTCTAGAACTAGGGGTGAACTTGGTTCACTAATAATGGACTGGAATGGGGTGTGAAACTGGTCCAGTGAAAGACTCTATCCACTATGATAGTCTGGGAATCAATTCCACAACTATGCTAGAAATTGTTATATATTAATATCTGTCATCAATAATTCCATGTTCATACCTTTTTTATGCTTTCATGGATTATGATCTTTATTTCCTTATGATTCATGCCTTGTGAACTGGAATTATTAATGTTATGATTCATGTATATTATATTTGAGAAGCATGGTATGATATTCAATTATCATGATTATATTCTAATAATGATATGCTCATGAATATGCTTAAATATCTCAATTTTTTACCAATACAGAGCATTTGGTATCATCCATTTATTATGTTTCCCTTCCCCGTGTTATTAAGACATGTATTAGGTATAATTAATAATTGTGGAGATCTGTAAGGGATATGTTGAAGTTCTTTCACTATGATAGAATAATTGGTTTCCATGTTTCCAAATACAATAAACTGTTACAGTCCTCAAGGAAGTAATTTTTAAATATACTGAATATTCAGCTGAAATTATTTAAAAACCATGTATTTCAAGCTTGGGTCACTTCAGATAATATTTAGTATTGTGGTAATATCGGTACATAATGATCATAGACATATATATGGAATCAATTATTTGTATGTTATGATTAATCCTAATATAAAATGTTATAGATAATCCCTATGTTTATTTTAGTTAATGATTAATATTTTAAGTATTTGGATATGATATTTTCAGTTAAAACACGTGGGATTAATCTATGTGATAATAAAATGTAATCAATAATATGATAAATATTATTAAACAATAGATTGTGAGTTTATTATTAATATTATATATCGATTTGTATTCTACATGATGATTCAGGATATAAAGAATATAAACCTATGGGTAATTCCCTTAAAATGGGTGTTTTATGTAACAAATAAAACATCACAATATGCATTATAAAGATTCCAAACATCAATCATGGTTTGATACATGAATGGTATAAAATATTGTTAATTCGCGTAATCATTAATGAAACTTTATAATGGATTTGAGGATAATTACAAGAAACTGGGTTTGAAAACATCATAGAAAATGAACCAGGATAATGAAGGATTAAATAAATAAAATCACTAATTCAAGGAAAAGTATCATATTTTAAATATGAAATTCTCATGGGGGAATTCATCATTCTAATTAATTTTTTATTTAATTCTGTTAAATTATATCATAAAAATTATGGTTGTAGAATTTAATTAAAACTGAATGAGGTAAATGAAGTTGAAAACAATATACATCAAAAAATCCAAAATTTCTTATAATAAAATCATAATGATGAATAAAAAATTATTAATAATCAATATATATTCCTATTAAGATTTTAAATTTCTATTTTGTAGTCCTTCCATAGGTTGTATAATTAATGTATTATTAAATATATTTTCTTGAAATTCTTATCAATTCTCATTAGTGATTGATATTTATTAATTATATTATGATATATTATGAATTTAATAGTTATTGTATAATACCAAAAAATGTTTTTATTTAGAACTATTTAATTAAATTTTGGAATCATATATCATATTATTATAAGAACCCTTAAATTTTTTTCATTACAGGGTCATATGTTTTATAATAATTACATAAGAACACTTTTTTAAGGTAAAATTCACTATTTTTTAAAATATACAAATGATTTGGAGATATATAATGGTAGATTGATTTTATAAAAAAAATATCTATAATCTTTATATTTATAATAAAATCTATAATTTTTTATTATGTTTATACCATTTCAAGATTATGATATATATACTGGTTGGTGTGTGTATTCATAAAATTTGAGTGTTACTGACAATATTAATTTATGGAATTCAAATTGGTTTCCTGGTTGGTTATTGTATTTCTGAATAAAATATTCATGAAAAATTATTCTATGTGGAATATATGGATACGAGTTATATTTACATGGGATTATTAATGTATGCATAGAAAATGGTTTCTAGAGAAATATAAGTAATATGTTATATCCTATGAGATTATTGTAGATCTCATATTAGATGATATACCACGAATGGTGTACATGGTATGAATGACCTCCCTTACATTCATCAATGATAAATAAATTAAATTGTGATAGTGAAATTTATTTATGGTGGATAATGTTACATATTGGTATTTTTATAAATATTTTACTTCAACAAATAGTGGGTATGATTTATTTCTCCACACACAATAATGAATTATAATGGAAGAATAATATATTTTTTATAAAATATAAATATCCATATATTTCTATGAAAAATATATTTTGAATTAGTTAGAATGTATAATAATATTTTCATTATGATATATTTATTGAGTTAAAACATGTATACTTTTAAAATAAATGAAAATTAATGTGAATATAAAAAATTACAAATAATAAAAAAATTATTGAAATATATTATTATAATATATTATAAGAATGAATTAAATAGTTTTGAGGCCATTTAATAGTATACATATATTTAAAATTAATCATTTAATATTAAAATGTTTTATTAATATCTAAAGATAAATTTTATTTGGACCACATGTAATATTATACACTAAAATATAATTTATTCACTTACAAAAAGAAAATTGTGTTCATAATTTTTTGAAGGTATATCCAAATAAATTGGTTTATTATTTTATATACACATTTTCATATTATGTCCTAGATTAAATTTATATATTTGGGTAAATTTTTGATTACTATGATTAAAGTTAATAACCATAATATTAGTCAAACTATAATTTTTAATGAGATATTTTGTTAATATTGTTTAATATTTAACTAATTAATTAAATTAACAAATCATAATATATTATAATATTATTATTTTTGAAAACATATATAATTATATAATCACATAAAAATATTTTGACCAATGTTAAATAATATTAATAAATAGTAATAGTAATATCAATATTTTTCTATAACTTTTTTTCCTACATATAAATTTATCAAATTTAAATGTAATTGTATTATATTTATAATGTGTTATATTCTAAATTGAGATTAAATTTAGGTTTTTGAAATATAATTTTCTCATGAGGGGTTATATTATATTTTCATTAAAACATAAGTTACTTGGGTAAAAAAAAGATACCCAAATAAAATATTTACAAATAAAATATTCAAAAATTGATATCTAATATAGTCAAAAAATGTGTTCAAATAAATGATTCATTATTTATTGAACCAAGGATAAAAAAAATATATCTAACTTCTAGAGTCATTTTCAATTGAATTGTGTAATGAAATCAGTGAAAAGAGAATAAGTATTAATATAAGATCCATTTTCATCACTTATAAAAATGTAAAAATACACTCCATTATAAGAAATTATATCATGAATATCTCCCATTTACCACCTCATAGAATAATATAACACATTAAAATGAATTTTATTTCAATTATTTATCTTAATCCCTTCATATCCAAGGATTCCTTTAAGCCAAAATGTACAATCCCTAAGTGAGAATACCTTAATATTTAGAGTATTCATAAAAATAATTCTATTCCAAAAAATCTATACCCATGTAATATGATAAAATCAATATCCTTTTTATATTAATGTTTTTTTATAATAATTTAATGAAATATTAAATTCAATTCGATTCACTTATGAAATAAAACTATTTATTATATGCGTTGTGCGGACTAAAAGCACTATAAAGAAACATTTTATTCATCTTCTATTAATTTAATAATAAGAAATATATATATATATATATTGAAAAAAAATAAAGAAATAAAGAAATAATATCATAATTAATGTAATATATTAATTATATATAATTCACTATAAATTCTCATCCTTCTAGATATAGCATGTTCATGTATGGGGTTTATTTAACAACATACCGAAAGAATTCTTTAAAAATTGGTATTGTATTACTATTGTAATTTAGATACTAGTGTTATTATAATATAATAATAAAATAAGTATTGGTTTATTTGTTATGTTTATATTATTTAATTAATATATTAGAAAATGTTTTATTTGATCCAAACAATTATTGAAATAATCTCACAACGATTCAACATCCATGTGAACATTCGAAAAAATATATAAAAAATAAATATTAAATGATACTAAAATTATATTTTTATTGAAATATATATATGAGTAGGGTTCCAATGAAGGAATTGGAAACACATTATTTGATTATTCTGGATTTTATGCTCAAACAGAAAATGAATTTTGAACAATGTAAGGGGTTCGTTTTATCAAATGAAAATTTCATGTGAGATGACTATTTAACAAACCATGAATTATTTTTGATCATGTATAAATTAGAATTATAATTTTATATCATAATGAATTGATATATAATAATGTTCAATTTTTTATAGAAAATTAATTCTCTCACAGATTTTGGACTAGATGATTATAAAATCATCCTATGTTTTCGTCTCAAAGTCATCTCTATGAGACAATATTTGCGTTATAATCCAATTATTTATTATGGGGTGTGTGAAATTAATAATGGGGTGATATACTGTAATAATAATTATTCATTTTTTTGTTTATTTGAAATCTCTATCACTCAAAATGATTTGATTTAAATTCTCATCATGTTTGTAAGTGTTTTCATTATATTAACTCCCACACATAGAGTTATATTTTTTTCCTTGAATGCTTTTAATATATACGTGTATATAACACCATATGAATGAATTAGGGTTTATTATTTCATTAATTTTGGGAATTTTGTTTTACCAAATAAAACTTTTTTTCAGAAATTTATTACTTCTCGAATTATTTTGAAAATTAGGATTTTTATAAGTGAATTCCCATTATTTGAGTTACAAGGTTTTCATTGAAGTTATCCCTTTAGTAAAATAATTATCAATTTATTTCATAATTTATATGATATTTTATTTTGACATTATGGGGATAATATATCTGTTGAGAAACAATTGCTTATATTATTTTTCTATAAAATAATATGTCAAATTTATCATGAATGGACCTACATATCATTATTGAATAATTATTTGAAACCACATTTTTCTTTAAAAAATATTCCAATATTTAATGAAAATAAAATATGTCTAAATTTATATTATTCTAATATCTCAATTAACCCATTTTATATAGGATAATTGAATAGTATATTTATTATATAGGTTTCTAAACAAATGTGCGTCAAAATATATTAAAAAAATATTTCATTGGAAAATAATTGTATTTTTTTTGGAATGATTTAAAAATATATCGTTTTAAGGAAAAATATGTCCAAAAATTGCAATAAATCACTATCAAAATATATTTTTAATGTTTTATAACTTCATAACATTAAGATTATGTTAAAAGATAATAATTTTTATGTTTTTCATGGGACCTCAACATTCAATTACCTATTTTATTTTATTCTAAATTATATTTATATGTTTTTAAATGTTTCTAAATGAAATATCCATTTATTCAATGTTTTATGAAATTAAATTTTTGAAATTATTTTAAACAATTATGGAATTTTCTTATTTTTATTTTTTCTATTACTCCTTAAAGTTATTTTTTATTCTCTGAAATTTATTATTTACATATCCTATTTTTTACTAATGATATATTTTAAATTTAACAATCTATCATATTTCTCATGGAAGATTATATAATTTCATTTAAAACTATAGTAATTATTCATCAATTACGTTATATTGTAAAATAATTTTCAGTATATATCTATATTGTTTAATATAATTCCATTCCCATATGAATACACTACAATGATCTTCTTTTATTGAATGGTGTTTGACAAGATATAATTTATAAATTAATTGGGGATAATTACTGTCATAATTAAATTTCTATTATCTATAAGGCGTAAATAACTTATTATATATAATCATGATTGAATAATATGTCCCTATATTGTAAATAAATATATAAGGATAGTAGTTAAAATTACTTGGGAATTTCATTTTTTGTCTATTGATGTAATTTTGGATATTTTTCTTATTTCATTCAATTTTAAATTTATATGAAACTAGTTTCCCTTACATTGGTTCTTCAGGATATATTGATTCCTTTTTTCATGTATCATAGTTATGTGGGGATGATGAAAAGTGGGGTCTTATATCTCCCCCCAATGTATTGTAAATGTGGTTGTTTCTCATTATATAATTTTGGGAATCAAGAATAGAATTGACACACTAATATGGAGATCAGGTAGTGATGCCTTCAACACTATGTTGTAGGAATTAAGGGGTTAAGGTAACTACCATAATATTATATTTCCTATACATATTATTGTGTTATATTTCTTGGAATCCAGAATTTATAGGCTATTATACATTTCATTGTTTTTCCTCATATATTGATTATTTTATCCTCTCATGGATCGTGATTATTAAAACATGTTTCTGCACTCTTTTGATTCATGTGTTATGTACATCCAATCCTTATGGTTTGATTTTGGATATATGATTTTTGTTGAATACCATTGTTTTATATCCAAATCAAAACCATGTTCTCATATTATTTTCACAAATGATCTTTTATTATAATCACATTTTTTTATACATAATTACATAATGATGCCACCCCATTGTTATGTTTAAATTTCAAAAAGTTGTGTAGAGAATAAATATATAAACTTAATAGAAGTGTGAATTATCTTTACAATATGTTATATTTTTTTGATAATATTCATTGATTATGTAGTTTTGTATAGAGTGGTAAAATTATATATTAGATTAAATGGATTGAGATATTCTACTCATTGCTAGTTAAAAATTTATTTAACTATAAAAATAAAATTTCATGGGAATGTATTTTAAAAAATAATTTCTATAAATTCATTCATTTTAGATTAGCACATATTATGGATACTATAATCTCAACCCATTCAAAAGGATATTGGTTATAGTAAAATTTTGAGGATTCACATTTTCATTGAATTTCTTTCATGATGAATTTGATGAAGAAAATTAAAAGTTTCCTTCTATAAATAGAGGAGGAAAATATGATCATTTATAGTATTTATGTATGGAAATGTAAGTATATTGATATTTTTAAATAATATATTTGAATAATGTTATATAGTATGAGATCTTGATGTGCTATAATTATTCACATTGTAAATGTCAAGAAAATATTATCTACTTTCATTCATGAATAATATATATAATATCAATTTTATAAATCCATTTATGTAATAAATTTTAATTAAATATAAATGTATTGTTTTTATAATTCATGTCATGTATAAGTTTCATTAATAAAAAATTCAGTTTAAATTCCACAAGTTATGATATTTTTATATCTAATAGATACCCCCAAATGAATGATGAATGAACAGAATTATTATTGATGTGATATTTTTGAGATAATTGAGTTCATTAGTAATTCACATACAACATGTCCTTATAATTAGATTCGTCAAGATATATGATGATTGTGTAATATCATGATTTATTGGGCTTGATGATCGATTTTTTAAAAGGATTCATCTTTCAATGTAAAAGAAACGATTATTTTTATGAATTATTGAAAACAATATTATTACTATTAATTTAAAAATATTAATGTTTATTTTTATGAGATAATTTTTTTGTGAGAAAATTGTGATATTTATTACCCTATACAATAATCCAAAATGATTAAGAATGTTTTGAGTATCAATTGTGAAAAATAATTTATGAATTCATGGAGTACTGAATAACTTGTAATAAAATTTCATAAATGAATACATGTGTAACAAATAATAATTAGGATTCATCATGATTCACTCATATAGTTATTGTTAATAAGGATAATATATCATCGAATGGTGAGAAAATGCAGAATTGATGAAGAACATGGATGGCCAATACATAATGAAAATATATATTTTAAGACATGTTCATGGAGGTGTTAGGAGGACGTTTTAATAAATTTCACAAGGTAGTATAAATATCCCACTAATCGGTTACAAAATCTACCATTTTCTTATAATTCATAAACTAATGGGCTGATTATATAAATATCCTCATATTATACGGCTGATATGATCACACAAAATCCATAAGATTTAGGTTATATTATTGTCCATAATTTTTTGATATTCTATCAAGATAACTAGGTTATAGAATGTAATATATTCCATATGATTCGTTATAGACAATCAATTATTTCATTACTTGAAATGAATAGGATCAAATATAAAATGCACCATATATATTATTGTGTCTTTTTCTTTTTATAACTACAATATATTTTCATTTATAAGTGTTAAAAATATTATTATATTAAGAATTTAACATTTCGTAGACGGGGAATTAAATTTTTCTTTTCATAATAGTAATGGGATCATGGCATCACCCCCATCTCAGATCTCACAATTAAATTCCCAACATGTTGAATTAGAGAAAACATAGTCCCTTATGAATTAATCCATTATTTGGAAGTCATTGATAATAGAGAGTTAAATAACTTAATATTAAATGACTTCTATTCTATGTTGGCACAAAATTTCATAGATGGATTAATGTAACGATTCTGTATCTATTATAAAAATTCATTGAGTTGGGGGATTTTGTTGTAGTGTGATTGTCTATACAAAGACAAGATACATATATGAATCTTATAGAGAAGATATATCCATAAATAGATGTTAATATATTGAATTATAATATATTATACTAATACAAAAGTTATACACAAATGATATAGAACAAAAAAACTAGTACAAAATTTTTGAAAAACATAGGAATTTTTATGAACAGAATATGAATATCATGGAAGAATATATTCAAATATAAATGTAAATATTCTAATATATTCATATTTTATATGATGATAAAATATAGAATTACATCAAATAGTTCAATGCAATATTAATAATTATCATTGGATTTTGTGTTAATTTTTTATAATTTAGATATATTGATAAAATTTATGAGAACCTCTATTGAATCAACTGATCTAAACATATATAAACTAAATGAAACTGTTGATCAATCTTTTTAAGAGTTAAATAAAATTCTTCTCAATTATAAAATGAGAAAATATTTACTAGTTGAGAAAAATATTAAAGATGAATTTAAATTTCAAGGATGACTGTTCTAATGTTAAATGATAAAAAATATGAACAACTCTTAGATTAAAAATATATTTACAATGAATAACATAATTGAATCATTCCAATAATATCGAAAAATAATATAAATGAATAAAAAATATAGATAAATATAATTCACTATTATTTCCATAATTATTGATGTGTTGGGAACATTTTAATAAATTACCCAAATATTGAATTTAATGGAATTGATATTGATGATAAAATAATTATATATGTAAATATATATTAATTCATAAGTATAATTAAATACACAAAAATATTCCACATTTAATGATATGGATAAATTTAATGGGAAAATGATATATTGACGAATTATCATCCTCAAGTGAGTTTGATCGTGATGTTAACATAGGATTCATTTATGATGTTCAATGTCTTGAAGACATGGTAAGATTTGAGGAGTAAATGTTGATTCATATTGATTATATTCTAAGGACATAATTAAAATCCATGAATATGTAAAATAAAAATCATAAGTGCATGATGAATAAAAATTTGATGGATAAAGAAAATGCTGATATGTATAATATTTATCTCATATGAGTGATTAATATTTTTAATGTGGATATTATAAATTGTGATAAGGCTATAAAATAGAATAGAATAAACATAAAACCAAATATGAATAGATTTTTAGGAACATTCTTCATTCTTTATTTATTATATGACCTTGGGGAAGATGATAGAGAATTATTAGAGAGCTGTAGTGGTTCACCCAGATTTACCCAATGCATCAAAGAGAACTAACTCTATAAAAATTGAATCATATTTGTCAAAAATATTATATTATACTAAATGTATTTATATTGGTTTTATTGATTATAATTCCAAATAAAGTGACATTAATTATATATAAAATTACAAGATATTTCGTCGTACAAATTTTTAAATTTAAACTAAATGATATAGTTAACCCCCCCCCCCCAATAATAGGAATAATATAAGCCCACTGATTCTTAGATATAATTCAAAAAATATTCAAATTTATAATTAAATAAAAAGATTTGTGGGTTATTTTAGTTGTTGTCTATTTTAACTCAAACATACTTATAATAGTGGTTTAATATGTTATTTGAAATAAAGTGGTAAAAATAAATCACGTGGAGAGATGTAATAAAAATAAGATGACCTATCTTATGACGAAACACCCATTTCATGAATATTTCAATTAATTGTGAAAATTCTCTAGGATAGAGGATAGTGGATATTAGTAAGACGAATATAAATATGATAAGATGTTATAGTTCAAAAATTATTATTATTTATATTTCATTTAGTTATGGTTGTTCAGTTTTATAACTTATTTATTATTGGATACAAAATGAATAAACTATATATTTTATTTTTAATATATGGTATATGTTTATCCCTTATGGTTTTTCAAACTATGAAAAAACCATGAATTGTACCTATAACTCTTGGCCAATCCATTATTAGGGGATGATAAATAGTTAATATGACAATGTGTACTAACTATGTTTGGATAGAGATCATGTATAATTGAAACCCTATATTTGAAATCTATACAGAAAGTATCTATGGCTACTCAATTTAAAAAATATAATATAATTTAGTAAATTTAAACTAATATTTAAAAAAACAAAAAAAATACCCCACTGCCCCCTAACCAATAAGGTACCAACTCCTCCCCCTCCAATTAGGGTCATGTGCCCTATCCAAGAAGAACCCATATGGACACCTTCGCCTACTTTGTCTACCATTTTAGTCATCTTATAAATATTGTTCAATCTACATTAGTAAGGTTCTATTGTCCCATGATATTCAATTTTTCCAATTTTTTTATCACTCTATCCTATCCATTATGCTTTTTCATGACTTCTGTGCGTCCAAAACTTATTTTGGTATTTTTTTGGTTGTTTTTTCATTCCATTGGTTCCTAGGTTATGTGAGGATCTTTTTAATGATCATTCTTGTCATGGTTGTTTAAAATGAGGTTTTCTACTTTAAATAAATGTAGGGAATCCATTTATTTTATATGAATCTCTATTAATTATAACAATTATATAAATTTTAATATTTTTCATAACATTAATTAGATATGACCATTAAAAAAAATCAATCTATCATCATTATTTAATAATTTTATTTAATTATTTATCTGATAAAACAATTAGGATATTGATTATTATTTTATCACTCATTATACTATTAATTTTTTAAAATATCCCCATTTATTAAAAATATTTCACCTATTAAAAATATGAAGTATGAAAAATTTGACTTTTATTTTGATAAAATTATATAAATTGATTAATGTAATCCTAGTGGCACATAAATTTAATAAAATCAAAAAATGGGTGACTTTTGTTGATAATCACTCATAAAATAATATTATGAAAATATTATGGTCATTATTAAATATTATAAAATTATTTTTATCACTAACTAACTGATTTACCCTTTAATATAGTAATAAAAATTTACTAAATTTTACTATTAATATTTTTTCACAAACTAATAGGTACCTATTTTCTAAACAGGGACCCTGTTATTCCTAATGAGGAATAAAATTTTCAAAAATCTTAAGAACAAATTCCTTAAAATTAATTCAAAATTGGCCCCATTAATGGAAAGAAAATGATGTTTTACAATAAAAAAATTCAAAATATTTAAATGATTTAACATTATAATTAGATGTGAAATTGTTTCTAATGACATAAATTGGATAAAATGATAAAATGTGATCAAATTATACTTTTAAAAAAATTTCAAATACAATTTAACAATTTAATATTGGATGATCCCGTAATTGTCTCGACAGCGTTAGGTTTCCTTCCGGTACTGCATTATTTTCTCATGTCTCATATCGGCTCTGGTCCTTTATTCGGTGCTTCAGTTCAGTGCATTCACGACGGTTGGTCTCTTCCAGTGGTAGCGACGTGTGGGCTCATTCTCCTTTGAAAACATCATCCATGTGGGTTTCTTCTCACCCGATCCTTCGAGTTGGTTAGGGATTCCACAGTGGCACGTAATTAGTACAGGGTTAAAGCTTTAGATGCTGTGATATGAGGATTTTACCTATTTATTGTGGCAGCTGCGAGTATGTTGGTAGGATCTAGTCTTCGTCTACAGCATTAAAGGCGATGCTAGGATCTGTGGATGACTTTACATGAGGTATTCTTACGATGAGCTATGATATGGGAGGTTGTCTCTTCAGTGTTGGTTTTTTGATTTATCTATTTTCTGTGTTAATAGTTTTGTTACTTTTTGAGATTGAGTATGGGGGATCCTCATTTTTTCAGAATTTTTGTTTGTGAGGAATTATGGGATTTGGGATCATTTTGGCATTGAATTTCCATGAAGTTTGTGGAGGTTGTGATGGTTTTAAGGTGCGAATCTGTGTCTGGTTCTTGAACCTCTTGAATAATGGGTTGTTCTACGGGTACTTGAAAATGTTAAGGTTTTCTGAAGTATTGGGTTTTGGAAATTTTTTATTTCTTCAATTGGTGGATCAGCTGGTTGAATTTGTTGTATCAATGGAATGTAATTTAGGTTTTCTGAGTTATGGATCGGTTTTTGTCCTTAAACATTTGTTCCATGGTGTTATTTTGTTTAATGTGATGGAGTTCTATATGGTTTCTCAGTTTTACCTCAAATGTGATTGAATAATAAGAATATAATTTTCATTCAATCACTTTAATATATTTGGAAGAAAATATTTTTTGCAACACAATTTTTTTTATTTTTATCAAAACATTAAACATATCAAAAAATTAAAAATAAAATTAACCAATATAAATTTATATATTTCACATTGAAAGATGAGTTTATTTTTTAAATTTGAATTTATAATAGTGTAAAAAACAAGAATTAAAAATCCATTCCATCCAATGGTAGGTAAACATCCATTTTAGAAAAATACTTTATTTATGCATCAGATTGGAGTTTTTTCTTATCATATTTATATCAAATTTATTGAATTAATGTGTTTTCATATATATACTATATTTTGTGAACAATATAATTCATTTTTCCCAATTTTATTGCTATTCCAAAATAATATTTCCCTATATATTTCAGTTAGTAGTTTTAGGCAATGTAATCATTTGAAACTATTTTATTTCAAAATAGACATTACATAAAATCATAGGGTTTTACAAAAAGTGATGTTTCAAAAAAATGATTTTTAATGTTAATGTTTCTATTTTATAATTTAGAATGTAAATTTTTGGTTTTTATCATGATTTTAATATATTAGAGTACTTGATAATAATAAAATAACATATTTTAAGGTCTGGATTGTGGAAAATTATTAATGAAATACTTATGATATAATTACTAGGCTATTAAACAAATGGAAAAATTTAAAGTGTGTTTTTACTATTCATGAAATAATAATTTATTTATTAAAATAATCATAATTTCACCATATCATAATATATATACAATGATTTAAAAAAAATATGTTTTTAGATCATAATTATTAATTTAATATGTGAATTTTAACTATTAAATATAAACATCATATTTTTAAAAAATAATAGTTAATTGAAAAATGAAAAGTAAAATTTATGAAAAATGAAAAAAGTCATTTATATTTAAATTAAATTTTTTTTATCGGACTATTTCATTTAATTTTTTATTATTTCTAGTAAATTAATTTATTAAATATATATATATCTTTTTAAGAAATGATAAAAATTGGACCAATAAAAAATTTACAAAACGGATTGTCAGTTTTATTATGAGAAATTATTCTTAAATTAAAATATATTTATTAAATATTTTATTTTTACATTTTAATTACTTTTTAATTAAATATGGACTTAAAACATAACCCATTATAATATACACATACAACTTTACGGTACGTTATGGTGTGGTGATAGATTCATGGGGCACCTCAATAAACATTTCCCAAGTATTAATTTCCACTAACATAAAATTAATCCATAAGAAATTGCAGTCATGATTCACTTATTGAGCCCCAGATTATCCTTGCTCAAAAGTGAACCCTTGTCAAGCTACCACCATCCAAATCTCCCAAAAATGGGATTCATATTGTACAACCATACTAGTTTAGGCCATCGTTTTATATTTCTGCATTAATTATCCTTTTATCATTTCTACTTATAAATACTACATAGAGTATTCAAATTATTATTAAGAGTATAATTTCCAATGATCATATTGAAAAACAATCATAATTTTCCAACATGAATATATCGATTGAATCTTGATAGTCACATTTCCCATTATGATCACATATATAATATTGAAATATTTTTTCTTCATTATAAAATAATATAAGGGCCAAATTCTAAGAAAATGAAATATTATTTATGAATTCTGGGTCATTACATTAATCGCACATAAGAAATTTCACCCCAAAAATTTCAAATTATTCTCTTAGTTCTAAAATTGTGTGGGTAATACTGTCTCATTTTCTCCTATGGTTATAAAATAGCTTCATCATATTTATGGGTCCTCTACCACACTTTTATAGGTTGGGTTGTCCTGTTATGTTGTACCTCGCTTTTATAGTCCAAGTTCACCATCGAATGCTCCTCATAAGAGAGTGTATTTTCTACTTCTACACCATCAATAATTAGTACATTTGAAGAGTCAGTCATGTAATTCCTCAATTGAGATTTGTGGAATAAATCATGAACCTCATCTATATTTAAAGAATTATCTTGATGATATTCCACAACTACTGTAAAAATATGGATTTCGTACTATCAAATATACATATGTCTAAGTTTCATTTTATATCAAAACCACGAGAATCTATTAAAAAATAAAATATGACAGAATACATTGCCACTAAAAAAATCTATAAGTCCCTTCAGGGATATCATCACATCCTTTCTACAATATCTAATAATACATTATGTTTTATTGGGTGGAATTAACTTTTGTTGTCATCTATTACACAATATTATATGAAAGATCCATTCCCTCTCCAGCATCATCTAAACATGTAGGAGTTCTACATAGAATCCCATTTAGATCTTCATAGGGTACCATTTGAATACATAAATATAAGTATTTGTTATATGATAACACAACTAATAGGAAATATTGATCCTGTTCTACTTTAAATTACACTGAACATATTCTTAGTATGTCCTCATAGGCTTGAATAGTCCTTTCATATTGGAAATTATATTTATGGTGATTGGTCAAACTGTGGTTCAGTTCAGTATTCATACACTTTTGATAACATCTACATAATTTTCTTGTTTACCTTGTATCCTGATCAAAAAAGATAGAAAGTGTCACTCTATTCCACCTCACCACATCCATTACATATATCATGGAATATAGATCAAGAGTAAAATGTTCTCAAATATGGATGAAATGGGTTGTCTAGGATAGATGGTCCACTAAAACCAATATAATTTTTTTTCCATAGATTTTATATAGAGGATAGTAACCATGTCAATTGTTATATTTTCCATCTTCAATGATTGTATTAGTAGTGGTTTCAATTCAACATTAGGAAGTATTCACTATTCCATCACTTTTTGACACACCAAACACATTGTAGTGTGTAAAACAATCTATGTCTCATGTTATCCAACAAATAATGATCACAAAAGTCCAAATACATTTTATTGATTCTAGGATGTATATAAAATATAGAGCTATGATAATTATATATCACCTCCTTCTTTATATCTAGAATTGATGAAACAAATAGAATTTTATGAAATTGATATATAAATTTTTTATCATTGTTGAACTCATAGAACTTCCCATTCTTCACAGCCAAGATATTCTCTTGTAAAAATGAATCTTCTCATTGAGATTTTTTGATTATCAATAGTAATGATGGTGAGAAATTATTAGGGATAGGGTTGATGATGTTTTATCCCTCATGATTCCCATTTCAATTCATAGTAGGTCCTAGACTAATATATCTCCTTGAATACTCACCATCTCAAAAAATAGGGCCTTTCATACATAAGGAATCAACAACATTGTTTTTTTCTAAAGATGATAATGAATTTAATAATCAAAGAATTTTGTATGTTCCATTTATATCCCATTATCATATTCAAATACTTTTGTGTGAAAATATACTTCATACATTTTTGTAATGTTTATATATAATATTTATACTTATAACTATACTACCTCTATATTATTGGAGAATTAATTAGCAGATCTTACTCCGATTCATGCATAGGATAATTAATATCATGAAGCACCAAATATAATGATGAAAATCATATCACCGTGTCATTTTTCATGAGGATGTTACTTATGAAATTTAGATATGAATCACTAAAATTAATGAATATTTTTCCAATATATGGTTGAGAAAACATAATTTAACAAAAAAATCTTATTCAGCTCATGGAAAAATTATCTACAATCTTTCGTCCAAATGAACATGTCATATTTCCTAGATAACATTCTTAATGAATTATAGAGAAACAATTGATTTAAAACAACCTAATATAATATTCTGTTAAACAAATTAAACTGAGAATATAATTTACTATTGTAAAATTATACCACTCCTCATTAACCATTTTCTTTATAGGGTCAAATGAGATTCCATTAGTAGTTAAAATGATCCCCAAGAAAGCATATTTTTGTATCAAAAACCCAAGCCCGCTAAACATTAAAAATATATCTAATTCTTCAATTTTTTTAATATATCCCTTAGATAATCCTCACACTCCTATAATTTATATTGATATATCCAAATATCATCAATAAAAATGCGAAATAAATTAATAATATGTTCTTCAAAGAAATAATTAATGAATTCCGTAAATATAACAGGAGTGTTAGTCAAAATGAAGGGAATAACAAAAAACACATAATGGCTGTATTGAATTCAAAAGGAAGTTAATGGAATATATTCCTTCCACACACCCAATTTATGAAAACCTTATCGATGATCTATCATGGAAATGAATTGTGCCCCACAATGTTGGTCAAATAAATCATCAATACATGGAAATGAGGACTTTTTCATCATTGTGATCCTGTTATGTTATCTGTAATCATTGCATTGTAGAAGTGATCCAATCAAATTATTCCCATAGAGAATTTTTCTCCCCAAATAGGCACACATTGTTTAAAACCCCCCTCATTAAAAGGCCTTGGAGTTAAATATTAAATTCATACAACTCAACATTTTTCATTCATTAGAGGTTATTGGATTTCAAAACGGATGCTAAAATGTGTAAAAGGGAGAAAACAACCTTTCTTTTTAGAGGAGGTCTAGCAAACTCCTCATGAATTTTTTCAATTTATTATTGTATAATGCAGACATTTCATATTTTAATAATTTCATTTCATTCTACATCATCACAATTCTCTTATGTAAATAAGTCTATCAGCGGAGCTTCTATACAAAGTTCTAGTTGACATATATATTCTTTAAAAGAAACTATATGTTTTCTATTCAAGACTTCAGATATTTCCTTGCATATAAACATTATCTTATCATTTTACTTTGAGAGAACGTCTATTCTTAATATATATATGAATTCCACCACAGAAATAAAAACTAGATTCACAATGATATTCTGTTCACAAAAGTCAATAATAGAGTTTCTATACAATGTTGATGCTTGTATAATGACTTCGTTATTCTTAACCGATATATTGAAATTTATCAGTTCATGGATTGTCTCAATATTCATTGAAAACATGGAGGAAATAAATGATCTCTCACAAGTAAAATCAAACCTTGTACGAGTTAGCTTTGAGGGAACAGTTGTATTACCTTCCATCATATCATTTGGAGCATGTACGTCAGTTGTTATGATATAAAATTTCTTAAATTTCTCTTTTGTCGTTTTAAAAGGTTGGGGGTGATTTCCCACCAATATCTTATGATTTTTAAAATGGATAGAAAAAATTACTATTTTATCACATTTATTTTAGTACAATTAATGCTGGGCATGTACCATTTTCACTTTTCATTATTGTTGAGAAGATGAATCTACACATCACTACTATATTTTTGAGAAAATAAACACATATGACTTGTATTTCTCCCATTAAAAAAATCTCCCTATTTATTATTAAATAATTTCTTAAATTTTTTATGTTGTACTTGGGTTCATCATCTTCCAAGAGTAATGATCACCCTTAATCATCACTCCATTGATCTCTTCAATCAATTCAATATAGGGGGCCACTGTATCTGTTAGAAATATAGTTCAAATTTTTTATCACATCTCACTATATCCTTATAGTTGCAATAGTCATTACAGGGTAGATTATTCCTTAGATAAAGACATATTACATCAAAAGATCTATCAACTGTTACATTAGTTCCATGGAAAAGCTAGAGGTGTAATGAGAATGACTTTTAATTTTCACCTCATAGAGTCCAAAATATTCATTTTAATTATACTTTAGCTCATCAAATTCCTTTTTAAAATTCATTGACATCGAAAATGGAAATTATTATTATTTTAATTAGGTTCCCCTAAACTCTTCATACTCTATGGATTCAATAACGTTTTTTGGATTTTTTTTTATTAATCAGTTTCCACCATATATTAACTTATCCATCAATGTGGTAGACTTCAAGTGTGAAATTCCCTTATTCCAAACAGTTTTATATATAATAGATAATTTATATAAATCATATACATTACTCAACAGTGAATGGGTTGGTAGATCCACTGAAAGAAGGTGGTCATTGATTCATAAAAAAATTCATTCCCATTGAGGTGAATCTGGTCTCTCATATTGATTCATGTCACTGTTCATTACTATAGTTAGTTGATTCATTTTTTATTTAATTATTTTATTATGAATTTAATTATAGATACTTTACTACAAGTTCTGTTGAACACACCATTTACTTTGTTCCATCAATTTCCCACCATTTTATTATATAATAAAACAATATTGAGAAAATTATTAAATTTAATAATCTCATGATTCTAAAAAAAATTTATCATCTTCAAACATCATTTATAAATATGGTATTAATTAAAAATAATTAATGTTTCTATAAATCCTTTATAATGTTAATAAAGAATGTTAGTAACCAAACATATCCCCTAGTAGGGTCAAACCAGGAGTACATCTATCTATGTTGTCATTACTAGTACCCACTATAGTCTTTATCATAACAGTGTTTTTACAATTTACTCAAACATAAATCAGTGCTTGAGAAAAATCCACCATTTCTTATTCTTATAAGAATTTATTTTCTCAGAAAACACTTACTTATACATTACCAAAATACAATGATGTTTTCATATATTTTTACTTTTCCATATGTTTCTTCAAAAATTCATAAAATCTAAATTTAAAAAATTAATAAATCATCATTTTATAAAAACTATAGAATATTGCAATTTATTACATAATAATTTCAATTACAATGTACATATATAGAATATTATATAGTTTATAGTTTGGAAAAAACATACAGAATACAAGGAAACATAAATAGTTCTTCTAATACAATTTAATCAATTAATAATTGTTTTATCATAAGAAAATTTATTTCATCTCATAGTTCGGGGATATACATTAATGGGAAGGGTGATCATAAATCCTAGTAGGGAAAGAAAGAGAAACAATTAACTTGTGATATTGAGGAATATAAAGAATATTATGATTCATAATTATAATAGATGAAAAAGTAGAAGGTAGAAATTATATTTTCATGAATAATAACATGTAAATATGGCTATAAAATTTAAATGTTATGTTTATAATCATATAAACATAGTTTTTCACTGGGGTGACATTCAATTTTCTATGGTTACTCACCCTACAATGCCATAACAATTTCATCTCAGGAGATTAATATAATTACCCAATAAATTGGAGTGTTATCTTGGATAACTCTTTATATATAATAATTAATGTGATCAACATATATCACAATGATATATTTCATAAATAACCTATGTATAATAATATAAAGGGATTTGTATCCAAATCATGACGTTTAATAAATTCTAAAATACTAGATCATTATATCAATATTAACCCATTGAAAGTGAATGTGAGTTTTTTTATGTCCAATCTAAAATTAATTAAATAATTTTAAAATATCGGTTAGTACACTTGTAAAATAATGAATATTAAGTATTTATTATATGGGATCAAAAAGTATTCTCGTGAGGGGAATAATGAAATTTTGAGACATAATATCCTTATCATTATAGGTATTAAATTTTGTATTAGAAAACTGTATAAATAAAATGTATAAGGATATCCAATTAGTAAAACATGATTTATTATTATGCGAAGGAATAAAAAATATGTAAGGGAAGGTGACCATAACTTCAACATGACATATAAAAAAGGTGGTTCTTGAAACAAAGTGAAAAGATGGATAATTCCATTTTATAAAATAGTTTAACATAAATTTATGGATTGGAACCATATGGGATTATGGACACCTTGGGAGGACAGATTGGGTGGTAAAACTAGAATATATTTATGGAGCATAGTTATTTTAGTGAATAGAAAATGATTAGTGGGTGGATATTTATATAAAGTGGTGTATGTTTTTATTAATTTCCATGTGTTGGCCTCGAAAACAAAAGTTGTGGAAAATGAAAATCTATGGTATTAATAATGTTATTTACCCATGGTATTGGAAACCAGGGGAATAGTTTATTATATTTTAATCCAAACTAGTTGAAAATAATTATATATTACTTACTATGGCCTGGAAAAATAATGTTTCTAGAAAATAATATTTGTAATGATAAAGATTCCATTTTAAAAAGTTGAATGCAAATTAATGGTTTGGAAAATGAATAATATATGTTAAAATAATTTCTGTTAATAAAATAAAATATATTAAGACATTAATTTTGGTTCATTATTTATTATATAATTTTTACATATTTAGGACCCAATTAAACAAATAATAAATTTCAAACTTTACTTTTAGTATTTAGAAAAAATAAAGCGTTTTAGATAAATTTCATAAATTCACTATGGCTTAATATAAAAAGTATTATTCCAAAAATGTTATTTTTTTAGTCATAGTAATTCTATGAAAATAATAATTATTAATTTAAAATTCAAAAATAAAAATTTATTAAAAGTAAATGCAGATCAAAAATGCCTTGAAATAATATTAATATTTAAAAATAAAATAATCATTTATATATAAATAAAATTGTTATTATCATTATATTATATTCAAATAAGTATAATTTATAATTTATTTATTTATTATAAATATTTATATCATCTATAAGAATTAAAATTTACAAATGAAATATCAATTTATAAAATTCCGCTTCAATATTATTAACAAAATCTATTCATAAATGGAATTGAGGGAATAAAAATTTTATTAATACTATGAAATTAAAGTATATATAAATAAGGAATCATTAATGAAACACTTATAACACACACAGAACCTAAGGCTCATGTTTGTGATGGTGATATATTCATTGTGGCGATCTGCTAACATCGCCCGAGTTTTAATCTTAACTAACTTGATATTTTCTGTAATAGTTTTTTTTTCAAGATTTACATGATGATGATTATATTGTTCATGGAAAATAGAAAACCCATGTGATTATACCTCCCTCCCAAGATCTGAAAAATGGGCTTTGTATAGTTCATCCATACTGGTTGAGTCCATCATATCCCATTTCTGCATTAATTAGCCTTTATCATTTTTATTCCTAAACATACATTTTTATGTTAATATTATTATTAAGAATATTCTTTCCAGAATGCATATTGACCAATGATCAAATAATGGTAAAATATGGATTTTCATGTTTCCCATTACAATAAATTGATTTATAAATAGGTATAGTTTTATTGAGTACTAAGTAATGTAACACACACTGTAACACCCTGAACCCAAATACCCAGAGTCGGTGCATTATTTAAATACATTGGCATGATTTCAAGGAATGAAGTCCTGATGGACCGATCAGTTTAGCTGTCTTGGAAAATAGATTACATATATGAATGTTACATTAAACATTATAACATACTCAACAAAATAAATAATCCATTATGAATGACATTATTCTCTTAGCTTAACCCAGCATATCAATCACAATAAACTTCATGGAATCCTAGGAAAATAAAACATAGAAAGGGGTGATCCCAAATGCTCAGTAAGGGTATGCAATATAGCAGAAAATTTCAAAATTACGCATAAACATTTAAGGAAATGTATAAAACTAAAAAAATCCTTTTAAACTAAAAAATCATCATAATATAGAAAAGATAAAATGAAATAATTCTATTTAATTATTCACATGGATATTCTACTAATTGAATAATCACATTTAATATCATTAACCACTTTCATAATAAGGGAATGCATAATGCCAAACTTTAATTTTTGTGTCAAGGCCTTGGGCCAAGCCCTAAGGGACAACTATAACTGGAACTCAACCCGGAGAGCCTCTGTAACCAGACTCCATCCCGGAGAGCCTCTATAACCTATCTCCAACCCGGAGTGCCTCTAATAACCGGACACTAACCCAAAGTGCCTCTAATAACCGGACACCAACATGGAGGGTCTTTTGTAACCGGACTCAAACCCAGAGGGCTTACTTTTACCGGTCCCCAACCCGGAACATACTAGTCCAGCACATTCATCTTAAAAATAGGATGAAATATAACATAAACATTCATATTAAAAATAGGATATGAAATGCCAAAACATTAATAGTAAACCATTAATGGTATAAAAATAACTCATCCATAGTCAAACATATCAAAAAACATTAAATACTATATGGAAGATTTGTATCATAATAAATCTACTTCAAACAAGTGTAAAATTTATCAAAGGATGTTGACATAGATGAAATCAAAACTATTTGAGAGAAATATCTTCATTTTTTTGAAAACATTTAAAAGTCACATAATTATAAAACAAAACATTTACTTTGAAAATATTCTTATAAGCTTGTAAGGGATGCTTCAAAGATTTTATATTGGCGGAAAATATCCGCACCCACTTTATAAGTTTAAAAAAAGTCATTCTTACCTTAATTATTTCAAAAAGATAAAAAATGACCTTTTTTGGAAAACGACTGAAAGATTACTTTATAAACTTCTTATAAAAATTTAAACATGGGTATAAATAACTTTAATCCATATTCTGTAAAATAGTAAGAATGTTTTGAAATACATTTTTCAGAAACATGGATGTGGATGATAAAGACGTCCTAGTAGATTATTACGTATGAACAATCTCTGATAATGAAGAGATTGTGAAATAAACCATTACCAATTTGGTAACTTACGAAACATACACCTCAGGAAAGAGGTATAATATAATGAATATGTAAATACACATAAATTAAAGTGTATTAGACAAAGAATACAATTATGGGTAGTATTTACACAACAAAAAAGGTAATAGTAGCAGTATGGCATGATTCTCACAAGAATAAGGAGTGAGATGAAAACCCCTAACCTTGCACGTTCCTTTAGTCGAGGGTACGTTTTGCCTCCTCTTATTAGGGTTCATCCTTTTGATTTGATCAAAAGAGATCCTTATGTTGGCTTTCTGATCAAACTGAGGCCTCTAGGTTGAAGTGAGGGATGTTGAGAGATTATTTGGGTAGGGGTTGGCCGAGCCAAAAGGCTTTGAATGTGTGAATTAGTGAGATGGGGGAGTTCTCTTTTATGAGAGGGGTGAGGGGCACCGTTGGAAAAGCTAGAAATATTATTTTATAATAAATTCATATTCAGTTTCTAATTTCTCCAATGTGAATTATTTAAATGTTAATGTGGGTATGGGTTGAAATCCTTTCAACCAATAGATTTTAGACAGGTTTGGGTCATTGTATTAACCTTATATTTTAGTTTTAACTCTTAGATAATTAGTTTGACATTTACCATGTCACATTGTATTTTTATATTATATAGTTAATAAACTAACTATATATATCCATGCGACCCCCAAGTGGTCCATTAATTATACACCTATCATGATATAAGTCCTTTGTCCGAACCTTATATTTTTAGGAATAAAATATCAATTAATAATATAATATTTGTTTTAAAAACTCTTTTATCTCAACTTTGACACTATTGGGTATTTTGTTTTTGAAAATTTTATAATAGCATTATTACATAGAATAAAATTTATATAACCAATCCTAATATGTCATGTTAACGTAGAAAATTAGTGGAATTCATTAAAAGTCTCAAATTACATTTATTTTGGTATTTATAATATCAATTATTTTAATATTTCATTAATTAGGTAATTACTGCATCACCATTAAATTATTTATGTCTAAAAATTATAAATAAAATACCATTATGTAGGAATTATTTTTAGCTTTCTAATGAATATTTACAATCGAATTTATCTTATGTATATCCCTATATTAAAAATGTTTTAGTAATTAAACATTGATTTTAACTTTTTTAACTCTTCTTTAAATTAAATAATAATTAATGTCCTAATCTAATCCAAGTGGACCTAAATGAAAATATATTATTCCTAAGGTTGTTTTTGGTCGAGATAAACTTGTCCAATGGAATTAGTACATGTGTTAGGGAAATATTAATATCATTTTTAGCCTTAATTACCCTATTTACTTTTAGCCGTGTTAAATAAAAGTAAAAAGTTACTATTCACCAACATATATTATATCCCATTAAACCACAGTTTACTCCTTTATATTAACCGTGTCTCTCGGATTTTCAAAATTCTACACATAGAAGCAGAAAAATTATGTTTTATGTGAATTTCCAAATTCTCTAAGGAGGTGGGTAAAAGGCGGTGAAAAGTTGAATAAAATTTTTAATATCAATTATTATTCTCAACTAACTCCAATGAATTACATTGAACATATTTAGTTTTTATGTATCTATTTTGACCTTAATTAAATTTAAAAAAATTAAATATTTATTTAAATAAAAATTCGGTTTTAAACTATAACTCAGTGTTTTTTCACTATTCATAAAAAATTGAATGTTTTCATAAAAATACCAAAATTTCACCCTAGGCTAATTTCGATATTCCAAATCCAAAAATGAAGTCCATTTTGAAATATATAATTTATAAAATTTCAAAAAGTGGGTATTAATATTCATAATGGCTAGTTTGATTGGTTGTGGTGTGTGTTAGAACTCGAAGTTGTGTACAACACACACTATTGTATTATTCAAATGGAAACGTATCATAGATACATGGGGTGTTAGATTCTCCCCTCCTTCAGTAAATTGTGTCCTCACAATTTGAAATTGTTCTTCAAAAATAAAAGGTTGAAAATTGAATATACCATTGTGGAAAACCCACATCGGAAATAAGGTTAATAAAATTTAGTCTTAATAAGTGGGAAAGGAAAATGAAAAAGTCACCACCAAATTATGTACATGATTAAGAGAAAATTGGTGGCAATTAGAGACACGTAATTGGAAGAAAAAAGTAAATATTTTTAGGGAGTGATTGAGGTCATCAATCAGAGACAAGTGTTAAATTGTGGGCCTCAAAGCCTTAAATCGTTGGTGATTTAGAATATCATCAGTTTAAGAAATCGTAAGGTATTAGGACAACACATTTTTTTCATTTAATATAACTTTACTATGGTTTAACAATTAATTTATACATAGAATAAGAGAGAGGTATATATATATACTTGATAAGTAGGGTTTAAACCCTCAGCTAATCTCTACCACAAACTCATCTTTCACTCAATAAGATGAAAGAACACAAAAATATTATTTTTATCCTAATCATACAAGGTTCCAAATATTAACGCATACCATTTAGATTAGGAAAACTCTTTTTTAATAACTAGGGACTTCCTTTAGGCTAGTGGTGGGTAATAATGGCATGTCTCACTATGGTTGTGGGTTCGATTCCTACAGCTTTTTCCGATGCGACAGGTTATCCCCCGTCTTACAGGTTGTCCTTTTCCTGAAAATTATTGTTTTATAATATTCCAAATATAATCTTCAGAAATGTTTTATCCTTAAACAATACTATCCAATGTTCATGTTAATCTATTCCAACCTTTAATGTTATCCAAAATACCTCTATCCAGACATTCTCTAAAAGGTCTCTAAATTCCAAAATCAATTGTAACATTAGATTCCCCAAAAAAAGTAAAGTTTCTCTTATTGTCACATACTAATAATATGATTAACTTCATAATATTAAATAATTAATGAAAACTACAAGTAGAGTAGTACAATCCTTATATATATCACATTATTCTTATAACCATAATATAGTTCTTGAGTGAAAAAACACAAATACAATAATTCTTCAACTTCATCTCTAGTAATATCATAAGATTGGCCTTTGTCCCTTGTCTTTTTATGAGGTAAGTTTCCCTAGAACATAAGGCATTCATTTACATAATGCACCATTTCTCTACAATTGTAGCATTCAACATTGACAGCTTCTTTCTTTCCCTTACAATCACGAGTCTGGTGACCTTTTTCTCCACATTTGTAACAAACTCCCTATCTTTTTAGGCAAGTATCGGGGTGTTTCTTACCACAATTATCACATAATGGAAAATCCATGTTTCCATTTTCCCCTTTATCTGTCTCTTATTCCATTGTTCTCTTCTTCTCTTGATTTTCTTTAATGTTATAAGACATATAGAATTCCTTTTCTGTCTTGATGGCACAAGAGACAATATCTACATATGACAAAAAGGAGTGTGAGACCAATACTCGACGAAGAAACAGTTTTAACCCATCAAACAAATGACCAATACTAATTCTTGGGTTACATATATAATCTTCAGCATACCTCACTAACCTTGTAAAGTTAGCCTCATACTTTACGACATTCTCAACCTCCTTTTCCTCAGACTCAGAAATTGACCTTCCATATCTGTTCGATGGTCACGAGGAAAGTATTTTTCTTATAAAAGTACTTTGAGCTCCCTCCATTTCATATGTGATACTTCATTATCTTCCTTTGTATTTTGAATCAATGACCACCATTGATATGCATCTCCAGTTAGGTGATAAACTGCCATGACAACATTTTCCCATTCACTACTCCCCAAAGCCTGAAATATCTTCTTTAGGGAACTTATCCAAAGCTCAGACACTAATATATTTTTACTCCCATTTAATTTTGGTGGTTTTTCCTCATGAAGCTATCTAACATTGATCCTCCACGCTGCGGATCAGGGTGCCCCATATGGGTAAGGATATTATACATACCTGAGTATGTTGTCCCAGTATGGTGATTAGCTGATCAGCACCAGTTGAATCACCAGCTCCACTATAATTATATTGAGTATGAGGGAAATCCCTACATGGAGTGAGTGTATTGATACGGTTTCCATTCCTTCCACTAGGTTCTATTTATAAACAATTTCATAAACTAGATAGGTTTATGAATCAAAATACATAATTCCATACTAGTAAAACACTTAACATAAAATGAACTATTTGTGGATATAATACATAATCATAAAAATGTTTTCCTTGAGAATTATATACTCATAAACCCATCATAAAGGGTTGTGAAGAAAATTATAATTATCCTAAGAATATCCCCCGGGAGTTTCGTTACCAAGATTGCAGCAAGGACCGTTGTCGTGCACCAGTTCATGTTTGAGTCTAACTCAAAGAGGGGTTTTCGGGTTTTTCCCCTAGTTACATCTGTGACAGAGCCTCCTCTACCTGCTCGTATCCACAGTGGGATGTATTGCTCAAAAAACTCACAAAATCTCTACAATACCAAAATTCTAGGATGTTCTTCTATACTATTCATCAAGGTCAATCTTAGGTCTATGTGCTCTAATCCGAGTTTACCTAAATCTAGCCTCCAAGGTTTGTATAAAACTTCCTCTGATACCAATTGTAATGCCCTAACCCCTGTTACCCAGAGTAGGTGTTTTATTTTAATACAATGGAATGATTTCAAGGAATCATGTCCTGAAGGACCGATCGGTTTAGCAGGCTTAGAAAATTGATTACATACATGAATGTTACATTAAACATTACATCATACAAACCAACATAAATAATCCTTTATGAATTCCATTATTCCCTTATTTTATCCCGGCACATCAATCACAATACACTTCGTGGAATCATGGGAAAATAAAACATAGAAAGGGGTGAGCTCAAACGCTTAGTAAGGGTAAGAAATACAGCAGAAACATTCAATAATAAGGAAAACCATTTTACGAAATGTATAAAACTAAAACAAAATCCTTTTAAACTAAAACTTCATCATAATATGGAGACGATAAAATGAAATAATTCCATTTAATTATTCAATTGGATATTCTACTAATCAAATAATCACATGCAATATCAATAACTACTTTTATAATAAGGGAATGCATAATGCCAAACATTAATTTATGTGTCAAGGCCTCGTGCCAAGAACTAACGGATAACTTTAACTGGAACCCAACCCGAAGAGCCTCTATAACTGGAATGCCTCCTGGAGAGCCTCTATAACCGGACTCCAATCCGGAGTGCCTCTAATAACCGGAAAACCACCCAGAGACCCTCTAATAACTTGACACCAACCTAGAGTTCCTCTAATAACCGGACACCAATACGGAGGGTCTGCTGTTACCGGACCCCAACCCGGAGGGCATATTTATACCGGTCCCCAACCCAGAACATACTAGTCCAACACATTCATCATAAGAAGAGGATGAAATATAACAAAAAAATTAGTATTAAAACTAGCATACGAGATGCCAAAACATTAATCATAAACCATTAATGAAATAAAAAAACTCATACATAGTCAAACATATCAAAAAAACATAAACACAATATGGAAGATTTTCATCATAATAAATCAACTTCAAACAAGTTTAAAATTTATCCAAAGATGTTGACATATATGAAATCAAATCTATTTTAGAGAAATATCTATTTTTTTAAATATTGAATAGTCACATAATTATAAAAGTAATCATTTACATTGAAAATATTCTTATATGCTAGTAAGGGAAGCTAAAAAGATTTTATAATGGAGGAAAATAGCCTCACCCTCCATATAAGTTAAAAAAATACATTCTTGCCTTCATTCTGTCGAAAATGTTAAAAATGACCTTGTTTGTAAAATGACGAAATGATTCCTTTATAAACTTCTTATAAAAATTCAAAAAAGTTTATAAATAACTTTAACCCATATTCTGTAAAATATTAAGAATCTTTTGAAATAAATTTTTAAGAAACATGGATGTGGATGATAAAGAGGTCCTAATAGATAATTACGTATAAACAACCTCGGATAATGAAGAGACTGTGAAATAAACCCTTTCCAATTTGGTAACTTACAAAACATACACCCCATGAAAGACGTATCATAAAATGAATATGTAAATACACATAAATTAAATTATATTAGAAAAAGAATACAATTATGGGCAGTGTCTACACCACACAAAAGGTAATAGTGGAAATATGGAATTATTCACATGAGAATAAAGAGTGAGATGAAAACCCCTTACCTTGCACTTTGCTTTAGTCGAGGGTACATTTAGCCTCCTCTTTTTTCGGGTTCTTCATTTTGATTTGATCAAAAGGGCCCCATAATCTAGCTTTTTGGTAAAACTAAGGCCTCTAGGTTGAAGTTATGGAATTTGAGAGAGTATTTGGGCAGGGGTTGGCCGAGACAAAGGCTTTGAATGTGTGAATTAGTGAGAAGGGGGAGTGCCCTTTTATGAGAGGGGTGAGGGGCACCTATGGAAAATCTAGAAATATTATTTTATAATAAATTCATATTCGGTTTCTAATGGATCCAAGGTGAATTATTTAAATGTTAAAGTGGGGATGGGTTGAAATCATTTCAACCAATAGATTTTAGACATGTTTGGGTCATTATATTAACCTTCTCTTTTATTTTTAACTCTTAGTTAATTAGTTTGACATTTACCATCTAACATTGTATTTTTATGTTATATAGTTAATTAACGTACTATATAAATCCAAGCAACCCCCAAGTGGTCTATTAATGATACACATATCATGATATAGGTCCTTTGGCCGATCCTTATATTTTTAGGAATAGAATATCAATTAATAATACAATATTTGTTTTAAAAACTCCTTTATATCAATTTTGACACTATTGGGTATTTTGTTTTTGATAATTTTATAACAGCAATATTACATCGAATAAAATTTATACAACCAATCCTAATATTTCATGTTAACCTAGAAAATTATTGGAATTCATAAAAGTATCAAAATAAATTTATTTTGATATTTATAATATCAATTATTTTAATATTTAATTAATTAGGTAATTACTGCATCAACAGTAAATTATTTATTATCTAAAAATTATAAATAAAATACCATTTTGTAGGAAATTTTTTTAGATTTCTAATTAATATTTACAATCGAATTTATCTTTTCTGTAACACTATATTAAAAATGTTTTAGTAATTAAACTATGATTTTAACACTTTTAACTCTTCTTTGAATTAAATAATAATTAATGTCCTAATCTAATCCTAGTGGAAGTAAATGATAATATTTTATTCCTATGATTTTTTTTGGTCGAGTTACACTTGTCCAATAGAATTAGGACATGTGTTAGTGTAATATTAATATCATATTTACCTTTAGTTACCCTATTTACTTTTAACTGTGATAAATAAAAGTAAAAAGTTACTATTCACCAAAAATAACTTTCATCTCCTTGAACAAAATTTTAATCCTTGATATTAAATGTGTCTCTTGGATTTTCGAAATTCCACTCACCGAAGCGGTAAAATTATGTTTTATGTGAATTTACAAATTCTCCTAGGAGGTGGGTAAAAGGCGGTGAAAAGTTCAATAAAATTTTTATATATCAAAAATTATTCTAAACTAAATCCAATCAATAAAATTGAAATTATATAGGTATTATGTATCTATTTTGACCTTAATTAAATTTAAATAAATTATTTAATTATTTAAATAAAAATTCGGTTTTAAACTATAACTAAGTGTTTTTTCACTATTCATCAAAAATTGAATGTTTTCAGAAAAAAACGACAATTTCACCCTAGAATTATTTTGATACTACGAATCTAAAAATGAAGTCCATTTTTAAAGGTAAAATTTATAAAATTTCAAAATGTGGGTATTTCTATTCATAACGGCTAGTTTGATTGGTTGTGGTGTGTGTTAGAACTCGAAGTTGCGTACAACACACACTACTATATTATTCAAAGGGAAACGTACCATAGAAGCTTGGGGTGTTAAATTCTCCCCACATTCAATAAATTGCATCATAGAAATTTCAAATTGTTCTTTGAAAATAAAAGGATTAAAATAGAAAATACTTTTTTGGAAAACCCACATCGAAAATAAGGTTAATAAAATTTAGTCTTAATAAGAGGGAAAGGGAAATGAAAAAGTCACCACCAAATTATGAACTCGATTAAGAGAACGTTGGTGGAAATTAGAGACACACAATGGGAGGAAAAAATTAAATATTTGTAGGGTGTGATTGAGGTCATCAATCATAAACAATTGTAAAATTGAGGGCCTCAAAGCCTTCAATCATTGGCGATTTAAAATATCATCAGTTTAACAAAATGTGTGGTATTAGGATAATGCATTTTTTGTTTTAATATCTCTTTCCTAAGGTTTATCAATTAATTTATTCACAGAATAAGAGAGAGGTATATATATATATATACTTTAAAAGTAGGGTTTCAACCCTCAACTAATTTCTACCACAAACTCATTATTCACTCAAAAAGATAATAGATCTCAAAATATTATATTTATCCTAATCATACAAGGTTACACATATTAATGCATACCACTTAGATTAGGAAAACTATTTTTGAATAGCCAGGGACTTCATGTAGGATAGTGGTAGGTAATAAAGGCATGCCGCACTATGGTTGTGGGATTGATTCCTATAGCTTTGTCTGATGCAACGGGTTATCCCCTGACCTGCAGGTTGTCATTTTTCAAAAACTATAGTATTATAACATTCAAAAATAATATTCAGAATATTTTTAACCTTAAAAAATACTATCCAATGTTCAACTTAATACATTCCAACCTTTATAGTTATCCTAAATACCTCTTTCCAAACATTCTCTAAAAGGTCTCTTAATTCCAAAATCAATTGTAACATTCCATTCTCCAAAAAAAAGCAATGTTTCTCTTATTGTCACATAATAATAAAATGATTACCTTCATCATATTAAAACCTTAATGAAAAAAACAAGTATTGCAGTACAATAGTTATATATCACATTTTTCCTATAACCATAATATAGTTCTTGAGTCCAAAAACACAAATACAATAACTATTCAACATTATCTGTAGTAACAGCATAAACATGGCCTTGCTCCCTTGTCCTTTTCTGAGGTAAATATCTTTGGCTCTTAGGGAATTCATTTACATAACTCTCCATTTCTCTACAATTGTAGAATTAAACAATGACAGCTTCATTCATTCACTTGCAATCATGACTCTGGTGACCTTTTTATCCACATTTGTAACTAACTCCCATTCCTTTTAAGAATGTACCAGGGTGTTTCTTACCACAATTATCACATAATGTAAAATCCTTATTTCCCTTTTTCCCTTTATCTGTCTCTTGTTCCACTGTTCCACTCTTCTCTTGATTTTCTTTAAAGTCATAAGACTTAGAGAATTCTTTTTTTGTCTTGATGGCACACGAGACAATATCATCGTATGATGAAAAGGATTGTGAGAGAAATGCTTGATAGAGAAACAGTTTTAACCCATCAAAGAAAAAATCAATATTACTTATTGGGTTATGTATATAATCTAACACATACCTCACTATCCTTGTAATGTTAGCCTCATACATTGCAACATTCCCATCATCCATTTTCCTCAGACTCAGAAATTTCCTTTCCATATCTGCTCGATGGTCATGACGAAATTATTTTTCTAAGAAAATCTCATTGAACTCCCTCCATTACATATTTGATACTTCGTTATCTTCCTTTGTATTTTGTACCAATGACCACCATTGATCAGCATCTCTAGTGAAGTGATAAACTACTATGAAAACTTTTTCCCTTTCACTACTCCCCAAAATCCTAAAATATATTCCCTAGGAAACTTATCCATTGCTCATATATGAATGGATTTGTACTCCCATTGAATGTTGGTGGTTGTTGTCTTATGAAGAGATCTAACATTGATCCTCCACGCTGCAGATCAGGGTGCTCCATATGGGTAAGGTTATTATTCATAACCTGAGTAAGTTTTCCCATTATGGTGATTACCTGATCAGCACCAGTTGCATCACCAGCTCCACTATAATTACCTTGAGTAGGAGGGTTATCCTTACATGGAGTGAGTGCATTGATACCGATTCCATTCCATACACTAGGTTCCATTTCTAAACAATGTCATAAACTAGGTCGGTTTATGAATTAAAATACATAATTCCATAATTTTAAAACACTAACATAAATTGAAATATTTATTGATATAATCCATAATCATAAAATTGTTTTATTTGAGAAATATATATTCATTAACCCTTCATAATGGGTTGTAAAGAAAATGATAATTATCCTATGCATCTCCCTCGGGAGTGTCGTAACCAAGAGTACAGAAAGTCCCGTTGTCGTGCACCAGTTCCCATTTGAGTCTAGCTCAATGCGGTGCTTTCAGGTTTTACCCCTAAGTACATTTGTGCAATAGATGCCTCTACCTTCTCGTATCCAGACATGGATGTATTGCTCCAAAAAATCACAAAATCTATGCAATACCAAAATTCTAGGAGGTTCTTATATACTAATCCTGAAAGTCCATCTTAGGTCTATGTGCTCTAATCCAAGTTTACCAAAATCTAGCTTCCATGGTTTGTAATAAACTTCCTCTGATACCAACTGTAACACCCCGACCCCAGTTACCCAGAGTCGATGAATTATTTTAATATATTGGCATGATTACAAGGAATCATCTCTCAAAGGACCAATCAGTTTAGCAGTCTTGGAAAATAGATTACATACATGAATGTTACATTTCAATTTATAACATACAAAATAACATAAATAATCTTTTATGAACACCACTATTCCCATGGCTTAACCCTCCATATCTATCACAATACACTTCTTGGAATCCTGAGAAATTAAAACATAGAAATAGGTGAGCTCAAACGCTTAGTAAGGGTAAGAAATACAGGGGAAACATTCAAAAATAAGCATTAACATTTAAGGAAATGTATAAATATAAAACATAAGGCTTTTAAACAAAAAATTCATCATAATATGGAAAATATAAAATGAAATAATTCCATTTAATTATTCACATGGATATTCTATTAATCAAATAATCACATGCAATATCAATAACCATGTTCATACTAAGGGAATGCATAATTCCGAACCTTAATTTCTGTGTCAAGGCCTCATGCCGAGACGTAAGGGATAACTGTAACTGGAACCCATCCCAGAGATCCTCTATAACCGGACTCCATCCCAGAGAGCCTTTGTAACCGGAATCCAAACCATGGTGCCTCTAATAACCAGACACCAACATGGAGTGCCTCTAATAACTGGACACCAACCTGGAGTTCCTCTAATAACTGGACACCATCCCGGAGGGTCTGCTGTAACCAGACCCCAACCCAGAGGGCTTACATTTACCGGTCCCCAACCCATATAATACTAGTCCAACACATTCATCTTAAGAGGAGGATGAAATATAACATAGAAATTCATATTAAAACTAGCATACGAAATGCCAAAACAGAAATCATAAACCATTAATGGCATAAAAATAACTCATCTATAGTCAAACATATCAAAAAACCTTAAATATAATATGGAAGATTTTTATCATAATAAATCAACTTCAAACAAGTGTTAAATTTACCCAAGGATGTTGACATAGATGAATTCAAAACTATTTGAGAGAAATATATTTTTTTAAATCATTTTAATGTCACATAATTATAAAAAAAAACATTTACTTTGAAAATATTATTATATGATTTTAAGGTAATCTTCAATGATTTTATAATGGTGTAAAATAGCTGCACCCACCGTATATGTTAATAAAAGACATTCTTACCTTAATTCTGTTGAAAAGGTTAAAATGGACCTTGTTTGGAAAATGACGGAAAGATTTCTTTATAAACATCTTACAAAAAGTCAAACAAGGGTATAAATAACTTTAACCCATATTCTGTAAAATTGTAAGAATGTTTAGAAATACATTTTTATGATACATGAATGTAGATGATAAAGAGGTCCCAGTAGATAATTACATATAAACAACCTTGGATAATGAATATATTTTGAAATAATCCCTTACCAATTTGGTAACTTACGAAACATACACCCCATGAAAGAGGAATCTTACAATGAATTTGTAAATACGCATAAATTAAAGTTTATTAGACAAAGAATACAATTATGGGCAGTACCTACACCAAAAAAAAGGTAATAGTTTCAATATGGCATGATTCCCATGAGAATAAGGAGTTGGATGAAAACCCCTTACCTTGCACATTCCTTTAGTAAAGGGTACATTTGGCCTCCTCTTCTTTGGTTCTTCCTTTTGATTTGACCAAAATGGGTCCTTATGATGGATTTATGATCAAAAAAATCCCTCTAGGTCGAAGTGACGGATGTTGAGAGAGTATTTGGGCAGCGGTTGACCAAGCCAAAAGGCATTGATTGTGTGAATTAGTGAGAAGGGTGAGTGCCCTTTTATGAGTGGGGTGAGGGGCACCTTTGGAAAATCTAAAGATATTAATTTATAATAAATTCATATTCGGTTTCTAATGGCTCCAAAGTGCATTATTTAAATGTTAAGGTGGGTATGGGTCTAAATCCTTTTAACCAATAGATTTTAGATAGGTTTGTATCATTATATTAACCTTATCATTTAGTTTTAACTCTTAGTTAAATAGTTTGACATTTACCATGTCACCTTGTATTTTTATATTATATAGTTAATAAACTTACTATATACATACATGTGACACCAATGTTGTCCATTAATGATACACATATCATGACATAAGTCCTTTGGCATAACCATATATTTTTTGGAATATAATATAAATTAATAATATAATATTTGTTTTTAAAACACCTTTATGTCAATTTTGACACTATTGGGTATTTTGTTTTTCATAATTTTATAACTATGTTATTACTTCGAATAATATTTATATAACCAATCCTAATATGTCATGTTAACCAAGAAAATTAGTGTAATTCTTAAAAAGTCTCAAATTACATTTATTTTGTTATTTATAATATCCATTATTTTAATATTTTATTAATTAGGTAATTACTGCATCACCATTAAATTATTTAATGTCTAAAGATTATAAATAAAATACCATTATATAGGAAATATGTTTATCTTTATAATGAATATTTACAATCAAATTTATCTTATGTATAACCTTATATTAAAAAAAATTTGGAAATTAAACTTTGATTTTAACTCTTTTAACTCTTCTTTGAATTAAAAAATAATTATTGTCCTAATCTAATCCATATGGACCTAAATGATAATATTTTATTCCTAATGTTTTTTTTGGTCGAGATAAACTTGTCCAATAGAATTTGGACATGTGTTAGGGTAATATTAATATCATTTTTACCCTTAATTAGCCTATTACTTTTAACCGTGGTAATAAAAGTAAAAAGACACTATTCACCAAAAATTATTTTCATCTAAATGAACCAAATTTTACTCCTTGATATTAACTATATCTCTCGGATTTTTGAAATTCCACTCACAAAAGTGGTAAAATTAAATTTTATGTGAATTTCCCAATTTTCTTAGGTTGTGGGTAAAAGGCGGTCAAAAGTTCAATAAATTTTTTATATATCATAAGTTATTCTGAACAATCTCCAATGAATTACATTGATATTATATAGGTATTGTGTATCTATATTGACCTTAATTAAATTCAAATAAAATAAATAATTATTTAAATAAAAATTTGGTGAGAAACTATAACTATGTGTTTTTTCACTATTCATAAAAATTGAATGTTTTCAGAAAAATACCAAAATTTCAACCTAGGCAAATTTCTATATTCCAAATCGAAAAATTATGTCCATTTTGAATGATAAAATTTATAAAATTTTAAAATGTGGGTATTACTATTCATAACGGCTAGTTTGATTGGTTGCGGTGTGTGTTAGAACTCGAAGTTGCGTACAACACACACTACAATATTATTCAAATGGAAACGTACCATGGAAGCTTGGGGTGTTACAAAAATCATCTCAAAATGAAATATATTATTTAAAACAATTCTGGTCCTCGAATTTTCCCAAGAATAATTAACTCTTGTTAATCATAATAAACTAATATTAAACAATGGAATCCAAGAACAATGTGCTTCAATTGTTCATATGATATTATTTGAACATTTATACTTATAAATTACAGAAAAATTAATTCCATCACTTAATACCACATGAATCATAGAAGTGGAATTATCACCATCCTAAAACCCTTGAAATTACTATAAATAACCTTCCAAAACCCTTTTTTCAACATTCTAAATAATCTATAAAAAATCGTTCAAAATTGGAAGGGAAGAATATAAATATATAGGCTAGTAGAAGAAAGATTCCATTTGAAAAAATATATCCAGAGAGATTTTAGTTGAATCAATTTCAAATCACCAAGTTGTTAAAGTGATAAAAAAATCATAATTACGGATAAGATTGATTAAGTGGAGGGAACGAAGAATGTGAGAGGGACGGATAAAATTGAATATGTAATGTTATAAATATTAATATTATAATAATCTAATTTAAAATATTTGTGGAATATCCAGATTTATTGTGGCTAGAGTTTTCTAGTTAGTCCCTCCAATTTCTAATCATGTGTATTATGTCTGGGATTACCTCCATGTGGCCAAAACTGGAAACTTAATCCCTTATAACCATTATATTTTTCTCTCTCATATAGTTATCCCATTACCCCTCAAATACTTCTAAACAATACCCCAATGTTCTATGGTATAGAGAACCCCAATGCTAAGAGTTGATCTGCTTGAAAATTTTGACCAGCCACATCAGAATTAATAGAATGTAGTTTGACACCAATAAATATTTTATGAAACTAATCTCGGATCCATCTAAAAGGTTCTAAAAGAAAAAAACCCTAAAATAAAATCAATTAAGAAACATAAACTATATACATAAATATTATTGATCCATTATTTTTCAAAATATTTATTTATTTTTTCATTTCCATGGGTTGTGAATAGTAGTATTACATATGATATATTTCTAAGGGTATCACGTCTAAAGAATATTTCATATAATTATTTAAGAATGGTTAAATAAATGATTTTGTTACTTTTCATTGGAGACACTAAAAATATAGTTTCCATTATGTGTTTGATTATGAAATATAATAAATTTTTCTATAATAGGTTATAATAATATTTTATGTTGTAATCATGATGCCTGCTAATATCCTAGGTGTTAATTCATACCTTGTATACTATTAAAGGATGGATTATGTGTCACATGTGATGACATTATTGGATAATGAGTCATGGTAGGGTCTTTGCATGATGATGTTTTATTATAGAATGTTTTTAATGATTGAATTTTCATTAATAACTGAATAAGGATTCTTTGTTTGGTATGTTTTTTATATTTAATAGATATATTATATTATGTTATCCAAGGAAAATATTTTGGTATTCAAAAGACATCAAAGATTCCAATAAATTCCCTAGTTTTATATTATTCATTTCTAGAATACTGATGAATTGGCACTATGGTAGTACAAATATGTTGTTTTATGAAACAAAATTAATTTGGTTATAGTAGATAGCCATTTAATGTATTACTGTGCTTCCAAAAATATATATTCATGTATTGTAGTAATGGATATGAAAATATTTCCTTTGATAAAGTTCAATTTTTTTTCTAATATCATTTGATTAAAAAAATTATCTGGAATAGGATGTCTAGTGTTAAGAGTAATTTTTATTTTATAATTGGAAGGTATTCCCATTAGAATTAATGGAATTTATTCTTTAATTTTATGAATTCTAGTGGAATGAATTATTTATAATGTAGTATATAATTTTAATATTAAAATAGAATTTTCACTAGAATAGGTAGATATATATTTTTTCACATTTAGATGGTAAATGAAAAATTAGATTCAATTATTGTTCAGATTATGTCATAGGGAAATATAAAATGGGAAATCTTATAATTCAATGATTATAAAATATGATAGGTAATGTTATAAAAAATATATATTAGTTTCAAGAACATTTTGTTACAGATACACTTTTATTTTTGTGAAATCATGGTCATCTTATGCAAAACATGTGATATATTCTTATCAAGAGTATAGAGTAATGTTCATGAGATTTATTTGATATTCTCACAAATCATTGGTTTAATTAATGTATATTTTTTTCCATATTCAAAGTAGATAATGACCATTTTTTTATTAGAATATTTCTTTTCAAACATTATATATTTATATTCAGGCTCTTATAAAGGAAAAGATAACTAAAATTATTTGTAATCTTACTAGTGGTGTGGTGAAATATGGTATACTATAGAGTAAAATGCATATTAAATTAAGAAAAGGGGTATATAAAACATATATCATTTTATTAATATTTATAAAACCGTCTTTTTCCAATTATTGGAAATCAAAATTTATTCTCCCCTTGTGTTGGAAGGTAAAATTTTTTCTCTATGTGGATGTTGACTAAATAAGTGGTTTAAAATATATATTATATCTAGAAGGATTGTTTAGTCATAAATATAATGTTATGTTCGTCTTTATACTCCAAAAAACTATAGTACACACCATCATTGATTCAACAACATCACCCCAATGTTTATAGGAGACTCCCATCTAAATGGGGGGCTAGTTAAGTCATTGATATAATATTTATCTTCTCTATGGGGAAGATTAATTAGGAATGTATGTATGAGTGAAATATATTTAAAATTGTATTGGTTGAGGTATTTTTCGAAAAAATCATATAATATATTATGATGATATAGGGGGGATAAAAATATATGGAGTTTCTATCAAATTATATTTAATTTTGTCGTATACATTGACAGCCACAAGAAAACTTTTTATCTTTGATTCAAAATAATTAATCAAAGAATTGGGGAATTAGAAGTGGAAGATTTATTAGAATATATATTGTATCTAACAATATAGAGGTTATCATATATAATTATAGGTGTGTTAGTTATGTGAGATGATGATCAGTATGTTTTGATCAAGTATAGATTCATGTTTTTATTGATATAATCAGAAATTATCGCACAATATATATAAATTTTATGCTTAATGAAAACGTTCATTCATTATTCTTGATAGGGGTGATTTAAATTTATTTTGATGGTGAATTATTTATTTTTTTGGTGGTAGAGATCAATGGATAGACTAAAATTGTATGTTAATTTTACAATATTTCTAGTATTACTGATGTTAGGTTTGATAAATATCTACTTGGATGATCCTCAATGTTATTTGGATGATTAATTTTTTTATATTAGATGATATGATAATAAATAAATGTGTAATAATGAATTTAATAGTCTCTAATCTATGTTTATCTAAAATTTATATTTTTTATATATGATAGTTCCCTCAGTTATATGAGATTTATGTATTTATGTTGATAAATTAATACAAAAGTGTTTCTCCTTCATAATGTATTTCAATGGGGATATATGGTTCTATTTCCTAAAAAACTAGAAGTTTTTCATTCATTCCTTATGGATTATTTGTGGTTTTACAATGTGAAATTGAAAACATTATCCTTTGTTCCTGATTTATTAAAGGATCTATCAATTTAAGTGATCTAGAATGTTATCAATGATTAATATACTCTCAAGTTATCATTAGTTACAAGTAAATGTGAATGATATTAAAAAGTCCACATAATGGTGTCACAATAATCATTTTTAATTTACATGGATTCTATTTTTTGTTAAAAATATATCATTAATTATTGGTAGTTTTATTATTTTTATTCATTCATGATCTTATAGAACGATTCATGGTGTTTTTTATTTGTAATATTATATTGTATTTATAGATATAGTGGACAATACTATGTATTTGAGAAATATATTTTACATTATTCTATTATATTATTAATGTGGTATTTTATATATGTGTATAAGTATATTATGGGTGAGGTTCGTTAAATAGGGAGTCTCATATCAATTGAGTGTTCAATTATTCATCCTTCATACATTTATACTCTTGATTCATGGGTATGGCCCTTAGTGGAATTTAGATTGATGAATATCGCTACATATTCTAAACTATTTGATGTGATAAATATATTATTTTTCATGTATTATGAAAATATTTAATACATTATTAAATAGTGTTTAAAATGTTACATGGACTACTAAGGGTTTGTTGAAATTCGATTACGTAGAATGGAATTTTATCCCTCCTGCTATTTCTAAAATATTAGAGGAATGTTTCATGTTTGTGATGTATTATGATGCTTCACACCTAGGCCTCATTAATTAGTATTTCATATCTGTAAATACATAAACCAATACCATGGGAATACATTAGTGGTTTACTCATTTAATATATATAATAATTAATATACAATTGGGTTTTTTAATCTTCATTGGTCACAAAATCCAAGAATATACCAATCAATGTATGTTGTTAACTTTTGTTAGTTATTATAAATCAAATTTTTTTAATGATATTAAATTTTGATCTATGGTAATCCTGGAAAAGGAAACACATTCGAAAATATTTTTAGTAGGATGATTAATATAGATAACATTCATAAGGATAGTAATGCATAGACAATTAAAATGGATCGTGAGTTATTTTATTTTGACGTATAAGATGTTAGTATTATATTATGTATTCACAAAATTGTGGTGTACACTACCTTATTTCAATAGGTATTGTATTATAAATTCTAATATCTAATAATTTAAGACTCATTATTTAATATTATTGATATAGATTCATAAGTTGGATAGATGCGTATAGTGAGAAAGGGGATTAGTTTTAGTGGATGATATTTCTATTAAATGAGTTGTGATAAGCAGTTCATCATGGGCCCCATTGATTATATTAATTAGTTCGCCATATATTTTAATATATATATATATATTAAGGATATATTCTAGTATACTAGGATGAATTTGTTTGTTGTTTTTTAACTATTCCTTCACATTTATTTAGTGAAATTCAATGACTGATTTTCGTCTATTCTATTATGTCCTTACACATTCCATAGTGGATGTGTTTTACATTTCAATATAATTTGGGAAAATATAATCCCTAAAATTATAATAAGATGACACAATTTTATGTTATTTTTATTAAATTATTATTTCATCAGAGATTTTGGTAACTAATGAATCATTTGAATTGGATTTATTAGTGTATATTTATGATGTACAGTAAATGAGGTTTTAAAGATTCTTGAGGGTAATCATCTATAATTTGGGGCCCTAATTTTACATCCCTCAGGTATAGGGTGACATAACAAGATTTTGGATTACAAAATTTCCATATCATTATATTACATCACTATAATAATATGTTGGTGTAATATTTTATCCAAACATTATATGATACCTAACATTCATGAGTCCCATATATTGTTATTTTGGGGGTAAAAAAATATATTCATCTGGGATTGATTATAAAAAAATAAATTAAAAATTCATTTGAATTTCATTATTTGAGGACTTATATAATGGAAAATTTTATTTATGTGGTAATGATTCTAGGTATTTGAAAAACATTTGGATGGGAATCATGTTTAGTAAAACAAAAAACTATTATTCGTTGAGAATAGATGAATATGTCATATGATTTTCATAAGTCATATAGAAAACTGAACCATACCATTTTTGTTTGATATTAGAGTTATTTTGTTCATGCTTTTTCTACTCATGATGTAAAACCCATGATTTAGATATTTAGAAGAAGTTATACTTTTTTAGACATTTTATGATACTAAAGTGGATTGAAAATGTAACATTTCTGTTTGTGCTACATTACAAGATGAATAAAACTAATGGAATATTTATTACATAGCATCTTCTATGGTATCGTTATGATAAATCTCATTTCTTTTAATTTTTTGAGATTTATATTTAAGAGAATTAAAATTTCACGAATCCACTACTTAATATTAAATATCTTAAATAGAAATTTCTACAGTTCTTGTCATCGTTCAAGTACATGTTGTGAAGTGGAATGGTGGTTAGAATGGATTTATGTGGTTTTGAGAGTCCTTTGTTCATTATAAATTCCCATATATTCTTTATGAATTCTGTTGTTTATTTTAATTACTATAATATATTAAGTTTAAATTATTTATATTGAAATGACCTATTATGTTATGTTCAGTTAATTCAATGATGATATCTTTTACTAAAGAGTTATATCAAGAGATATTTCATTTTATTACTATTATTCATTCCCTGATGGGTTATTTTTTCACTCATAATGATAATAAACACTTTATTCATACAAAAAATATAGATCTAGAAATTAATAATCCTCTATTTTGATAAATTTATTATATTGATGGAGTAATTACTAGGTATAGTGTCAATTATTGAAATATTATTTTATTTTGGATAATTATATGACATTTATAACAATTATCCCATCTATGTTGTTTTTCAAGACACATTATCAATGATTATGGTATCATCATGATTAAAATTTAGTATATTATGGTCAAATAGATTGAGGAATACTGCTCATGATGATGAATATATTTGTAGAATGGTTTGAAATATTACAATATTAATTCATAATAATTATGAATTTTTATTATATACATGTATTATATATTTCAATAAGTTATCTTATAATGGGAGGGAATAATATCATGGTTTTTATGATTTTTTATAGAATATATCATAGCATAATGGATGGTTCCTTATTATGTATCAAGATCTACAATTGTATTAAGGGAAACCCATCACATTACATTAACATTATCAGGGATGTGGTCAAACACATATATTTTAATGAATATGGGTAGAGATATTTTATATGCATTTTTTATAGTACTATATATTTGAAATAACAATTCACAATTTCAATATATGACATTGATTATGCCATCAAATCATTGTTTGGTGTATTATTTTTATTAAATTTATATTTTATCACTTCTTATGTTTCACATTGGGTTATTTCTACTCCCTTAAACCCATATATGAAAATGGATGTTCTCTGTTATATTTTGAGTCCCTTGGATGGATACTCGATTTTATATTCATGTGACATTTAATACTCATATTCAAAAAGAAAATTTACATTATATCTCACATCAGTCACATATTATTCATTCTGCATGTTTTTCAAATAGTTTTTGATGAATTTTTATTTATGGGGAATGATGTGTGGTTGTTGCATTATTGGGTTATTGTAAAATAATTGTGTGTATGGGATAAGAACAAAAAATTTATTAGGAAATTTGTTGAAACAAATATTGTTTTTTGGTAACATAAATAATCATTTTTTAGTAATGAAATTTGATAATATTTGTTGATGTGGTGGTAAAAGTATGTTTTTATTAATGGGAAATTAATTAATAAACTTATTTTACAATAGGAATTTATTATGTGAGATTAATATAATATAATAAAATAGTTATTTATTCATTTATCCATATATTACATAATATCTTTTGATTGTAAAAATATAAATATTTATTATAAATATTTATTAAATTATAATTGGTAATTATATGCCTATTTATCAAAATAAGAAATGGATTAACTGGAAAAACATGTTTAAAATATTAATAACTGAATTCATTATTTTGAAACAAAATAATATTTTTATTTAATAATTTAATTTTGAAAAAATATAGAATGTATTTAATAAAATGTGAAATAATTTTGGAATTGTTACACAAAAGTTAACCAATGGTGACTATTTTAGATTTTTCTAATGATGATTATTTTTTAGTATATAGAAATATGTTTTTGTATTTATTAACACCAAAAATTATTTTCTCTTCATAATGTTATATAAATAAAATAAGTAGTTATGAAACCTTAATTCACCATAAAATTGGTCTTGTGAGTAAAATATTGAATTTAAATGTATTATTTTCATTTTAGAAATACGTACTTGAATTTTAAAGACTGATATTTCTTTTTTTCATAATAAAAAATTATATTTTTCTATCAAATTAAATTTAGTGGGGGGATTGTTAAATTTTTTTATTATTGGATTTAATTATAAAAAATTATTAAAATGTTTAATAAAAATAAAAAAAAATTTCTAACCACAAAAATTATACTCAAATTCAGTCAAACTAATTCTGAAAATAATAAATATTTTAATATAAAAATCATAACTTCTAAAAGAATAAATATCAAAACATTATCATATTCCAATCATTTATAATTTAATTTAGATTAAAATTCACTCTCATTTTCAATTTAATTTTTATATCCAATAATTTAATATGGTTCTATAGTGTTCCTCTCCAGATTCTAAAAGCTATGTTGCAAGGATAGGGTCACGAACACCATCACTGCCTTAATATTATAAACCATTAAATTTACCAATATATTTAATGAAATGTATTATTATGATTATTTTTTATAAAACTCGTATTATATAACAATGTATACACCACAATTTCTTCATACTATACTACATTCATAAGAAATTATAATGGAAAATAACTCCCATATATATAATATGTGCTAATATTTTGGTAATATTAAGATAATGTAGATTTCTATTAATAAAATTCAAATTTTGATACAAAAAATTTGATTTAGTATATGGTTACAATTCAACTATGGATAATAACCCAGAAATTGATATTTTATAATTACCATGAGCATGACATGGTGGAAAACGGTTGATTCTAAAAACAATGGTTTATGTTATATTATCTATGATTATAATTAAAAATGACCATATATTAATATATTTTTAAAATATTTATCTGGATATCCCAATGGAATAGGATATATATTATATTTCTAAATTAAATGTTCAGTTGTCTATCACTGTGAAGATTCATGTTTCATAGAGGGAGCATGTGTAGCTATAAAATAAATATAGGAATGATATTTTGTTTAACATTGAACATGATGGAATTATATGGAGCATGAATATTTTTTGTGATTCTTCTATCCTATATAATTTAATTGAGTTCAAAGAGGGTTCTCATTGTCCATTATTCTATATTCATAATGTATATATGAAGATGTATATATATTGGAAAGAGTATTTCTATTAGTATGGAATGAAGTGAGATATCATGGAGAATATTTCATCATTCAAGGTATGTTATCTATTTTAGGATTGAATAAATATTCTATTAGAATTTTGAATTTATATCCCATACTATAATGGAAATGGGAAAACATCATATTGGAATTTTCACTAGAATCCATAAAACAACTAATGTGAATAATGATATTTGTTTTGGGGTTAATCACATTACTATTTTGGAATAATTACCCACTATAAAAGAAGTCATAACTCCAAATTATATTAACATGACATATATTATGGATGTTGTAAGGATTCATAGACTACTGCATTTATTTTTTTATGATCGGAATTTTAGGATTAACTCAATGTACTAAAAATAAAATTATAATGATGTGGATAGAAATATATAAATTGAAATTGCATTTTTTACGCAAATAGAATGTCAATCTATACAAAAAATCAGACCCTAAAAAATATTTTCAGATCTTGTTCTATAGATTTCAATGTTTGGTATGATAAATAGCATCTCCTAGTATAGTTTTCATCTAATAATAGCATTCAATAAATCATTCCGATTTTTCCTTATTATTACATATATGTAATGAAATATAGGGAAAAAAATAATATTGAATATAGTTTTAAAAAAATGTAATTTAGATATAATAATGTAGATAAAAAGGAAGAGAAGGATTAATCCTTTCAGAAACATATTAAGAAAGCATAAAGTGAATATAAAAGTTACGATGAAACTAACATGCATGATCTTGAATTTTAAGTTGGTTATAGAGTATTCCTATGAAATTAACATTATTATATGGTTGTGAGATTTGAAAATAAAGGGAAACAGATACCTATGTATATCATTCAATTTAAAATTCTTGATCAAATTGGGATGAAATACTACTATAATTAACTTCAATCTAACCTCTATTAAGATCACAATATGTTCATTGAATCAATAATGAGGATGTATATACATGACACGTCACCTGTACAAAACATAGTGGTCATAACACTGGAGAATGATATTTATTATGAGGCATAACCAGGGGAGATTAGTAATTGTACAAACCTTATTACTTGAAAGAATACCACTTACATGGTCATTATTGTGTGGAATGATCACCAATTTTAAGATGTAATGTGGGAAATTGAGAATATGATTAGGTTGATTTATCCTCATTTTTTTAGAGTGACTAATTTCAATGGATAAAATCATTTCATGGGGTTTATAATATAATACCTCGAGTTTTTATGAATTATTTTTTTCGATGAAATTAAATTTATTTGATTGAATTCACTACAAATAACACCATGATAGGATTTTTCTATATGAAAATAACTTTTTGAACACAAAATCATGATATAATATTTCTACATGAGAAAAGTTTTCTAAATAGAACCCCAAATTAAGTGTACACTGTACAAAATAATAGATTGCCTTGTGTTGCATGAAAAATTATGTTTTCCTTGAACCATGATATAATATTAATATTGTTATTGAAACAAAACTATAATAACCAGGCCATTAAACGTAGTTATGTTAATCTTAGTAACAATATTTTTGATATTATGTATAATATTTTCATATAAATGAAACTTATTTATAAGAAAAAATAAATATTTTTTAAAAATTTTATATATGTTTCAGGAATACTATTTCTATAAAAACATTGTTTATTTAATTTTTGTAAACAATATTAAAATTATTTATTAACAAACTAAAAAATTATTTTGATAAAATAAACATCATTTTTTAAATCTTCATTTAAAAACTAGTTTATGATGGGCTTTCATGATTTTTCTATAAATGAATTATTTTTTTTATGAATAATTAAAAATACCAAATTTTAATTCGAGACATCTTTTTTGTAAATTTTATTTCTGATGATCGATTATATATAAAATTTATTTTAAAGTTATATTATTCAAATTTTTCTAAAATTTATCCAATTTGGTCGATTAAAATTTTTCATAAATTAAACTGATTTAGTCCATTGCAACCAATTAGTTATGTAATATTGATATAAATACATTGCAATAATTTGAACATATTCTATTTAAACCCGTATTTTCTCATATTTTCAATGAGATTTATCTTAAATTAAATTTATGATATATGCGAATATAATTTGAAAAAATTACTCTATATTTTAAATTAGTATAATTTATATTATCTAATATTTTCCAAATATTTCTTATGAAAATTAATTGTGACTGTAGGAAAATTCTATTCCCACGATTAGATAACATACTCTATGATCTATGTGATGTGTTACCATTGTGGTAGGACACTCCATAAGAAGACCCACTTCCTGATATACATTATTGACTGCTGAGATTGTAAAAGGGCGGTCAGTTTCGGTGTTTCTTATGAAAATTCTTCCATGTTCCTATTGAGACATGATCTATAACAACACAAAATTTTGGAAAATGAATAGTATATTTACATTGGTATGTGAGAGAGTATACTATAATCATATCATGATGAGGTTGTGGTAATTGAAAAGGTTCTCAGACATTAGTAGTTTAGAGGATTAATAATTTACATGCATATGATTTTTAGGATACATCTCAGTGATGTGGATATAGCCCTACATATGCAATTTATCCAACACACAAGGAGTAGTGTCTATTGAATTATATTGTTTGAGGTGCTATTATAGTATCTCATAGATTAGTTTATTTGGTATAGGTTCTGTATAGTCCATTAAATCTATGGAAATGATAGAAAATATATGCCCGAAAATGAAATACTCTTATTGTTTGATGACTCTCTAAATACTATTATTGGCACGATTAAAGTTTGTAATCTTATATAGATATTTACCTCCTAAGGTTGGAAGATATCCCTTCTTCTAGGGCCTTTTGGTTTGTGAGGTTGAATGATTTTATGTCATTCTCTTAATGAATTATTTAGTTCCATACCACACCCATGTTGAATTCTATATCTAGAGTGTGTATTTAACATATTATGTTTGTATATTGTATATTCATATTGGAGAAGCAGATGTCCATGATTGTCAATATGGACAGAAGCATCATTGAATGTGAGAACTGATGGAAAATATTGATTTCATATTTATTATCATCCAAGGAATGTATCATATAATAATCCTTCCAATGGTGGATTGCTTTGGGACAACATTCCCAAATAAATAATAAGAAATCCCCTTTTTAGTGTGGTGGATGTAACCTTTTGGATAGAAAAAATTGAAGAAAGTGTGTACATTACTATATATATTATGGGATCTATAAAACCATAGGAACTCATAAATAAGATTGAATACATTTTAGATAATGGTTTTATATATCCCATAACCCCTCAATGGGGTTCACATGTCCTATTAACTATGAAAGAGGATCTTTCCTTGAGGAATTGTATGGATTCTCACTAAATGATCTAGTTTATAGAAATTAATAGGTATCCACTGCTTATTATAAACGACCACATTGACCATCTTCAAAGAGATACTTTTTCTCCATGATCTATTTGAGGTTGAGCAACTATTATATTCCTATTCATTAATCATAAATAATAAATATATTTTTATATATTAGAAAAAAATGTTATTATTATATGATAATATCTTTCATTTATACAAATGTGAAAGATTTTTTAACGGATCCTATGATGTAGGGTTCCAACAAATATGTTGATTCGATTTTTGTAGTCTTTGTCAATGGAATATTAGTGTATTCTCATACCTAAAACAACCATTCCAAAAATATTTTGATCGTGATAAAAACATAGAGTGATCACTATCTGTATGCTAATATCACCAAATGCCAATTTTGGATCAATAAGTGTAACTTTATGTGTAATATAATTTCAGATGATATAGTTCATATCAACCCATATAATGTGGGTGCTATAATTTATTATTAGAATCAAAAAAATTGAGATATCCAATTCCATTAAGGGGATGGATTTTATAGGCATTTAATTCATGACCTCTCTCTAATGTCTCGGTTCCAGGTTCAGCCAAGAGGTGCCCCGCACCCGGTTGGTCACTGGCCTCAAGCACATTTCCCGGAACACCTGAGGTTTTTGACTAGAAGTGAGGGCCTTGGGTTTGATAGGTGGGAAACTATGCCCTCATTGGCAGAGTAATTGTAATGGCCCAGACCTCTCCGGTCCATTAATTTGTGAAATTATGGTGTTGGAGGTGTTTTTGGAGGTCAAGGTGACTTATCCCCAACACTTTTCCAAATTTCTAGTTTTATGAACAGTAACTGATCGGTCTCACAGATCGGTCTCACAGATCGGTCTCACAAATCGGTCTAATAGATCGGTCTAACAGATCGGTCTGACAGATTGGTTTCACAGATCAGTCTGACAGATCGATTTCACAGATCGGTCTAACAGATTCGTTTCACAGATCGCTCTGACAGATCGGTTTCACAGATCAGTCTCACAGATCGGTCTGACAGATCGGTTTCACAGATCGGTCTGACAGATCGGTTTCACATATCGGTTTCACAGATCGGTTTGACAGATCGGTTTCACATATCGGTTTCACAGATCAGTCTGACAGATCGGTTTCACAGATCGGTCTTACAGATCGGTTTCATTGATCGGTCTCACTGATTGGTTTCACAGATCGGTCTGACAGATCGGTTTCACAGATCGGTTTCACAGATCGGTCTGACAAATCGGTCTGACAGATCGGTTACACAGATCGGTCTAAGAGATCAGTTTCACAGATCGGTCTGACAGATCGGTTTCACAGATCGATTTCGCAGATCGGTCTGATAGATCGGTTTCACAGATCGGTTTCATGTACAGTAACAGTGGGTGAACAGTGTTTCCAAATTCATACAGTTTTTCCCCTTTTGAAGTTTCCATTGACATAAAATACATTTAAAGCCTTATTTTAAGGTCTCTTAAGGCTGTTTCAAAGGCCAAAAATCCTATATTAATTATTCCTAAGTTCGGGATGTATTTACTTGGTCAAAATGTGTGGGTTAATGCAATACATTTTTAGTGGAGAATTAACCGGATCTTAAACAGTCGCCCCACTAAATCTTAAAAAGGGACGATATATCATTCTCCATAGTTCTTTCCCTTTTTTTCTCAGCTAAGAGACTCTAGAACCTTTCAATCACATCCGTAGGAGTTGCACAATCAATATTTACTCCTTGGATTGGTTCTGCTCTGTTTTGGATGCAACTGAACTGTGTCAGTCAATCATCCCAATAAGTTATGTTTTATCGTCGTTCCTTTGGGGATCATCTTCTCTTGTTTCTCCCTTCCATACTATACCATGTGATTTTCATGATTCTAATGGGTTTTTCTTGGGGTTGGTTGTTACTGTCGTACCGTGGCATCCTCCGGTGGATACAGTTGTCGTGAGAATAGGATTGTGACCCATTGTGTGGATAGAAGACGTCAAGAACACTTTGAGGTAGGGGATTCATGGCTTCTCTAATTGTATATATGCAATAGTAGAATTAGAATGTTTTAGTCCATTAGATCACACTGAAATTTACCTAATTAAATACTTCAACCGAATTAAAAGAATCGGTTGATCGCATGTTGTTGCTTTATACTGTGATTATAATTTTCCTCATGTTTTTCTATATAGAGTAATATCTATGATTTCTTTGATTTTTTGTTTGTTCATGATAGAAATTGATAATGAACGTAAAGCCAGAATTAATTGTTAATTAATTGGCTAAAGATAAAGAGACATGTAAATTAATCTGGTTATTACCATTGTTGTTGTTTTTCTAATTTGAGGATAGTCAAATTAGGGAAGTAAGCATGTTTATCTAATTGTGATAGCTTACTGATTAGGTATGCCGTAATTGGATCCTACTCATAACAAATATTCTAATTCAATATGTATTAAAGAACAGATTGTGTGAGAATTTCTAAAAGGGTTCTGATTTACCCTCTTGTTTGTTAAAGGGTCAAGAGCCAATGATTGTGACTGTTGTATTCCTCCTTCTTGTGATGTAATGTGAGCCTGGATGGCTATTGTGATGTGTGGAGGCATGGGGACTTGTGTTTGTGGCAGTGGATGACGCCTATGGTGGTGAAATGCATCAACTTATTCATTTGGGTGCCAGGGAGGACACCAGGGGTGATGGAATGGGATAGATGTGGTTGCTAGATTCTTTTGGATTCGTTCAATGTATATCTGCTTTGATTTTTCCCCACTACTCAAGGCAGCTATTCTTGAGTACCCTTCTTCCAAATGAGGCGAAGACGCGCTGGGTATGCCACGTGCTTTCCGTTTTTAGCCTCTAGAGGGAGAATGGGTCTATGCTCTTTCTATAGGCGGAAAAGACTCGACGGGTAGTATATATACTCACCGTGTTGATCCTCCTACGTGTTTAGATGAATAGGATTCTTTTCTAGAATGCCTAGGAATATGGAAAAGTAATTCTGTAATGAATTTTTGATTAAATGGTGAAAATCCATGGGGATGGAGATACTAGAATTTAAAAGGTGATGTGAATCTTAAAAGGAGAAGTTGATTTTGAATGTGAGGCCAATCCAGTTTAATGTGGAATTTTTTATGCTTATTTAATGATTAAAAAAATTAATTTATGTACAGTGGAACTGATAAAATGAAAACGGAGTAATCTAATAAAGCTCTTCAAATGTTTTTGTGCTTATAGGATACCTAGTCTTAAAAGTAGCATCCTGGAGTCTGAGAGACGTTAGCTGTAGTTGTATCTAAGACTAGGTAATGCCTCCCGAGTAGATGTGATTTATATATATATTCTGTACTTTTTTTGTTTCTATACGCTACTCCACCCTATCGGTAAGGGCAACTGACACCCCGGGGATTCTGAGCCATGGGGGGTGGTGTTTTCCCCAACATTCTGATGGGAGGACGAATGGATGACTACCCCCATTGGCCTCGCTCTCTTCTCTTGGTAGATACATGTTCCAATAGGCACAACAGTTAGTTTCCCCATATATGTGTGTAGAGGGATGTAATGGCTTGTGGTTATTTCACACACATATATTCTGGATATAGTATCCTATGGACTACTATATGTGTAATGTGTATAGGCTATAATGGCTTGAGGATCCCTATTCGTTGTATGGGCTATAATGGCTTGAGGTATAATACCCTATGTATGATACACGTTATGTGGGCTATGGTGGCTCCTAGAACTTACTCGGCTGCTTTTGGTTGTGAGGATGGTGTGGTGCTTCACCCAGGTGTCTGTGGTCAAGACTTTTTGGTGCACGAGGTGCGGATTGTGGAGCTTAGCCCAGGTGTCTGCGGGCAAGCCTTGGAGAGAGATGCACATGACATATGTCGTTGGGGAAAAGAGGAAAACCAGTGGGGAAGTAGTAGCGGGGTAACCTTGATAATCATTACTATATGCTATATTCTTGTATTCGTTACTTGGTGAGAGTATCCATGGTGAGGTTGGGAACTTAGTATACCTGTTTAGGTGACTAGTTAGTTTCACTTGTTGTTCACTAGGCTTTAGCATGCTTTCTTTACTTTTGAACGAGAGGCTTGGGGAGGATCTGACTGAGTATACTGATATACTCACCCTATGTATATATAAACTGTTTTTCAGGTCACTTGGAGCAGGTTGGAGATCAATCTGGTTACTACTAGCTTGTGGTTGGAGGAGGAGTTGTTCGGGATTGTTGTCTCTGTCGTTTTACTTTCTTTTGGGTACTTTTAGTTTCCCCATTTTAGTTGTAGTACTTTTGCATGACATTTCATATATGTACTTGGATTTATTTTATATTTATGTTCTGAGTTGGAGTTGATTGGTATCTATTCTATCTCTCTCTTCTGCATGTTTTCTCTTAGAGGGTAATGCCTCCAATTTGTATGTTTATTATACCCTCAGTGCTAGTCGCCAACCCGGGGCCTACTGGAGGCGGAACTCGGGGGGTCATTATCTCTTTTCTCACATTTCCGGCCCAGGAGGGGTTCACTTTGTGGGGAGGGGGTCGTGACAGAGTGGTATCAGAAGTCTGCTTGAGGGATAGAATGGAGTTTGGAGTTAAGCACAGGTGAGGATGCATGGGATGGTAGGGCAACAGTGTCATTCATGTTTAGAAAGTGGTGTAAACACTGGAGACCGGCAGAGACATAGGCGTTTATGTACCCTATGATCTGTTTCATGGACCTTTAAGTTTACGATGGATAATAAACAAAGTGATACTGCTTGCATGGTAGAGACCTAGGAAAGGATCATGCATCATTATTCTTTGCGCCTGTGTTTGAATGGGTAGAACTTGAGAGAGGTAAACTAAAATTAATAAAACAAAACAATTAATTAATTAATGTTGAGTCTTCCATATTCCAAGATTAGGAGGTCTAACAGTTGTTATTTTACAGGTGTGGATCCAGGTCGACGTCCTCGTCAGGTTTGTGCAGATGATGCCTAGCAGGCTGTTCCAGCAGATCGTTGTCGGGTAGAGGTTGACGAAGTTGAAACTTGGAGGAAGACACTACCAGAGTTTCAGCGCCAGAGTCTACAGAAGTACGAGGGCTCCGTTTCAGATGCGGTCATAGAATACTGGTTGGAGGAGGTCGAGATAGGATTCAGTTCGATTCGTTCTCAGAAGGAAGACTGGGTGTCCTTGGTTGTGACGATGTTGTGTGGAGCAGCGAGGTAGTGGTGGTTCTTGTTCCTCGGGGTTCGTGAGAAGTCAGCGATCTCATGGGAGGAGTTTCGAGACAGGTTTAGAGTTTAGTTTCTTTCTTCGACTGTGAAGGCGTCCAGTCACCAGGAGCTTCTTACCCTTCGATAAGGGAGCTCCAGTGTTCGAGAGTTTGGAATCCATTTCAGGAACCTTCTATGATATGCTTCAAACCTGTTACCAGATGAGGAGGCCAGGTCGAGGAATTTCGAGGAGGCTTTGCATCCAGAGATCCAGCTCCAGGTCACCCCATTTATGCTAAAGACATATATTGAGGTGATGGCGAGGAAAGAGGTTGTTGAGAAGACTTTGGCTAGGACTACATCGTTACGAAAGGGGAATCATCATGATTCCTCACGAAGAAAAGCTGTGGTCCAAGGATCCCGATTTTCAGGGAAGAAGAGTTTTCGTTCACCTAGGGGTAGGTCCCATCCCTTCCCATCTCGTTTCTCAAGAGGTAGCAACTCTCAGGCATATTCCAAGGGATTAGGCGCTTGTTTTTCTTGTGGTGGTCGTGGTCATTAGCAGCAGGAGTGCCCGAATTTTCAGAGCAGTCATCGTGCACCGGGCACTCCGCTCCAGGTTCCTCCGTTGAGGTAGTTCCAGCCGAGGTAGCAGCAGCAGGTTGCACCAGCATTAGATCACCAGAGGGTAGATGGAACAGGAAGAGGACAACCCCATGAAGCTCCCCGTCCTCAGAGAGCAGAGCGCGACCGTGGTGGTGGTCGTCATCAGGGTTAGAGAGGCCATGGAGGAGGTTGTGGTCAGCTTCATGCTCTAGCCTAGCCATCCCCATGTGAGCCAGATGTCGTTCGATGTACCCTTTTCTTGTTTTCTACATTGTTGTATGCCTTGTTTAATTCAGGATCAACACACTCTTTCATATCACCTACCCTTTTCCATGCTTTGGGACTTGAGGTAGAGAGGCTTCCAGTGCCCTTGGCGTTGACTACGCTAGTTGGAGGTCGATCCGACTTGTTTGAAGTACTTAGAGACTGTAAGATAGTGTTGGGGAAACACCTCTCTTGGGGAGATTTCCTATGTTTACAAATACAACCATATGATATCATACTCGGCATGGATTGGTTGTATTCGGTGCAGGCTATTGTGGATTGCTACAGGAAGAAGGTCATTTTCTATGATGAAGATGGAGAGAAAGTTGTGTTTGTTGGTGAGAGAGATCCTCGGATGAGTCATAGACGAGTTCCATCCTTATCATCCATGATGGCTTAGATAAGGCTGAGTTCTTCAGAGGTTCAACAGTTGGAGTTTCCTAGAGTCGTAGAGGAGTACCCTGATGTCTTTCCAGAAGAGGTTGTATCCTTACCCCTTGACGAGAGATCAAGTTTGGGATCGAGCTACATCCAGGAGAGTCTCCGATCTCTATGTCCCTATATAGGATGACCCCTTCTAAGTTAGAGAGCTACGTATTCAGCTTGATGGACTGTTGCAGTGTGGTTTTGTTCGGCAAACTGTGTCACCGTGGGGAGCGCCAGTTTTGTTTGTGAAAAAGGCTGACGGCAGTTTGCAGTTTTGTGTCTATTATCGTCAATTAAACAAAGTGACAATAAAGAACCGCTATCCTCTTCCATGGATTGATGACATATTCGATCAACTGAAGGGTGCAAGTTGGTTCTCAATGATCGACTTGCGGTCAGGATATCATCAGATGTGTGTAAAGGATGATGATATCCCGAAGACTGCATTCTATTGTCGTCATGGGCATTATGAGTTTTTTGTAATTCCATTAGGCATGACAAATGCTCCAGCTATTTTCATGGGGTTGATGAATGCTGTGTTCCATGAATTCCTGGACAAGTTTGTTTTGGTTTTCATCGACGAAATCCTTGTGTACTCCACATCTGAAGAAAAGAATGCAGAGAATCTATGAGCCGTTTTGGGAGTTCTTCGCCAACATCAGATGTTTGGGAAGTTGTCCAAGTGTGAGTTTTGGGCTCGAGAAGTTCGTTTCTTTGGGAATGTTGTGACCCAACAGGGAGTAGATGTGGATCCGTCGAAGATAGAAGCAGTGGTGTCTTGGGGAACCCCCAAGACCGTGTCAGTGGTGCGAAGTTTCCTTGGTCTCGCAGGCTATTATAGGAGGTTTGTAGCCAATTTCTCCCGAGTTGCGACTCCTATAACATCTTTGACCTGGAAAGATCAAGCGTTCATATGGACTGATCTGTGTCAGGCAGCTTTCGAGTATCTAAAGAAGAAGTTGGTATGTGCTGCAGTCCTTTGTATTCCAGTAGATGGAGTCCAGTTTGATGTTTTCTGTGATGCTTCACATCTAGGGCTTGGCTATGTTCTCATGCAATAGAGGTCAGTTGTTTCTTATGGGTCTCGGCAGTTGCGTCCCCATGAATGCAATTATTCCACCCATGATCTTGAGTTGGAAGCCGTGCTGTTTTCCTTGAATTTGGGGATACATTATCTCATTGGTGAGAACTTTGTGGTTTTCACCGATCATAAGAGTTTGAGGTATGTTTTCTCCCAACATGACTTGAACATGAGGCAGCATTGGTGGATGGAGTTCTAGTAGGAATACAACATTGAAATATCATATACACCTGGAAAGGTGAATGTTGTAGCTGACACACTAATCCGAAAGTCACGTAATGATGTTGTGCGTGAATCTGGTGATTCCTGGAGAGTGATGGAAGAGCTATTAGCTTTGCATCTTGATATCGGAGAAGTTGGGGGTAGAGGTTGACTTTTCCAGATGACGGTGCAGTCATCCCTGATGAAGAATGTGGGAGAGTCTCAGTTGGGTGATCTAGTGGTGGTTGTTTGGACAGACAGAGTTGTTTGTTGTGAGGCCCCTGATGGTTGGTCGGAGGATGAACAACACCGAGTGTTGTATCATGGAAGGATTTTTGTTCCCTTGGAGATGCACGAGACGGTTCTCCGAGAGTTCCATAGTTCACACATGGAATTACATCCTGATGTGATGAAGATTTACCGATCCTTGAGGGGTCAGTTTTGGTGGCCTGGGCTGAAGCGTGTGGTTGCAGAGTGTGTGTCTCGATGTTTAGTCTGCCATATGGTGAAGGACGAACACCGTGTTCCCGGTGGTCTTCTCCAGCAATTAGAGATTCCTCAGTGGAAGTGGGAGGACATATCAATGGACTTTGTTACAGGTTTACCTCGAGCTCCGGGAGGACATGATGCTATATGGGTGGTAGTGTATCGTTTAACAAAGTCGGCCCACTTCATAGCGATCATGGAGTCGAGCTCAGTGGAAGTTTTGTCGAGGTAGTATCTAGAGGAGGTGGTGAGACTTCATGGAGTACCTAGGACGATCATTTTTTTATAGAGATCCTCGTTTTACCTCCAGGGTGTGGAGAGGTCTCCAGTATGATTTTGGCTCTCAACTGTGCCTTAGAACTGCTTTTCATCCTCAAACTGATGGTCAGACAGAGCGAACCATCCATACTCTTGAAGACATGTTGCGCTCTTGTGTTCTTGATTTTGGAGGTTCATAGATGAAGCAATTACCCTTGGTAGAATTGTTTTCATATGGATTGTTTGTTTCCATACTCTCTGATGTCGTAGTTTTGTTCCATATTTCGAACATCTCATGGTGGTTTTCCCCTGAGAGGTATCTTATGGGGTGGTTGTTCAGACCCCTCTATTCTTCTGGGTTGGTTTTTAATTCTCGAGGACGAGAATGTTTTGAGAGGTATTTAATATAATGGCACGGACCTCTCCGGTCCATTACCTTGTGAAATTGTTGTGTTGGCTGTGTTCCGGGAGGTCAAGGTGACTTATCCCCAACACATTTCCAAATTTACAGTTTTATGAATAGTAATAGATCAGTCTGACAGATCGGTCTCACAGATCGGTCTGACGGATCAGTCTGACAGATCGGTTTCACAGATCGGTCTCACAGATTAGTCTGACATATCAGTTTCACTGATCGGTCTGACAGATCAGTTTCACAGATCGGTCTGAGTGATCGGTTTCACAGATCGGTCTGACAGATCAGTTTTATAGATCGGTTTCACAGATCGGCCTGACAGATCGGTCTGATAGATCGGTTTCACAGATCGGTCTGACAGATCGGTTTCACAGATCGGCTTCACAGATCAGTCTGACAGATCGGTTTCACAGATCGTTTTCACAGATCGGTCTGACAGATCGGTTTCACAGATCGGTTTCGTGTACCGTAACAGTGGGTGAACAATGTTTCCAGATTCCTACAGTTTTGCCCCTTTTGACGTTTCCTTTGACATAAAATACATTTAAAGCCTTATTTTAAGGTCTCTTAAGGCCTTTTCAAATGCCAAAAATCCTATATTAATTATTCCTAATGCTGGGATGTGCTTACTTGGTCAAACCGCGTGGGTTAATGAGATACATTTTTAATGGAGAATGAACCAGATCTTAAACTGTCACCCCATTAAAACTTAAAAAGGGATGAGATATCATTCTCCCTTGTTCTTTCCATTTTTTTCTCAGCTAAGAGACGCTTGAACCTTTCAATCATTTCCGTAGGAGTAGCGCAATCAATCTTTACTCCTTGGATTGGTTCTGCTCTATTTTGGATGCAACCGAACTGTGTCGGTCAATCTTCCCAATAAGGTATGTTTTATCGTCGTTCCTTTGGGGATCATCTTCTCTTGTTTCTACCATCCATACTATACCATGTAATTTCCAAGGTTCTAATGGGTTTTTCATAGGGTTGGTTGGTACTGTCGTACAGTGGCATCCTCCGGTGGATGCAGTTATCGTGAGAGGAGGATTGTGACCCATTGTGTGGTTAAAGGACGTCAATAACTCTTCGAGGGAGGGGATTCATTGATTCTCTAATTGTATATGTGCAATCATAGAATTAGCATGTTTTAGTCCTTTGGATCACAATGAAATTGACCAAATTAAATACTTGAACCAGATTAAAAGAATCGGTTGATCGCATGTTGTTGCTTTATACTGTAATAACCATTTGCCTCATGTTTTTCTAGATAGAGTAATATCTATGATTTATTTGATTTGATGTTCGTTCAGGATATAAATTGATAATGAACTTAATGGAAGAATTTATTGTTAATTAATTGGCTAAAGATAAAGAGGCATGTAAATTAATCTGGTTATTGTCGTTGTTGTTGTTGTTCTAATTTGAGGATAATCAAATTAGGGAAGTAATCATGGTTATCTAATTGTGATAGCTTACTAATTAGGTATCCCGTAATTGGAACCTATTCATAATAAATCTGCTAATTCAATATGGATTAAAGAAACGATTGTGTAGGAATTTCTAAAAGGGTTCTGAGTTACCCTCTTGTTTGTTAAAGGGTCAAGAGCCCAAGATTTTGACTGGTGTTTTCCTGCTGCTTGTGATGTAATGTGAGCCTGGATGGCTGTTGTGATTTGTGGAGGCATGGGGACTTGTGGTTGTGGCAGTGGATGACACCTAGGGTGGAGAGATGCATCAGCTTATACATTTGGGTGTCGGGGAGGACACCATGGGTGATGGAATGGGATGGATGTGGATGCTGGATGCTTGTGGATTCTTCGAATGTTTATCTGCTTTTCTCTTTTCCCACAGCTCAAGGCAGCTGGTCTTGCATACCCTTCTTCCAAAGGAGGTGAATACGCGCGGGGTATGCCACATGCTTTCCGTGTTTAGCCTCTCGAGGGAGAAAGGGTCTATGCTCTTTCTATAGGTGGAAAAGACTCAACAGGTAGTAAATCTACTCACCGTGTTTATCCTCCTTTGTGTTTAGATGCATAGGATGCTTATCTAGAATGCCTGGGAATATGGAAAATAATTCTGTAATGAATGATTGATTAAATGGTGAAAATCCATGGTAATGTAGATACTAGAATTTAAAAGGTGATGTGAATCTTAAAAGGGGCAGTTGATTTTGAATGTGAGGCCAATTCAGTTTAATGTGGAATTGTTCATGCTTAATTAATGTTTAAAAAAATTAATTAATGTACAATGGAACTAATAAAATGAGAATGGAGTAATCTAATAAAGCTCTTCAAATGTTTGTGTGCTTATAGGATACCTAGTCTTAGAAGTAGAATCCTGGAGTCTGAGAAATGTTAGCTGCAGTTGTATCTAAGACTAGGTAATGCCCATAGTGTGGATGTGAGTTATATATATATTCTGTACTTTTTGTGTTTCTATATGCTACTCCACCCTATCGGTAAGGGAAACTGACACCCTGAGGATTCTGAGCCCTGGGGGGTGTTTTCCCCAACATTCTGATGGGAGGACGAGTGGCTGACTACCCCCATTGGCCCCGCAGTCTTCTCTTGGTAGATACATGTTCCAATAGGCACAATAGTTAGTTTCCCCATATATGTGTGTAGAGGGCTGTAATGTCTTGTGGTTATTTCACACACATATATTCTGGATATAGTATCCTATGGAATACTATAGGTGTAACGTGTATAGGCTGTAATGGCTTGAGGCTCCCTATTCGGTGTATCGGTTATAATGGTTTGAGGTATAATACCCGATGTATGATACACGTTATGCGGGCTGTGGTGGCTCTCGGAACTTAACCAGCTGCTTTTGGTTGTGAGGATGGTGTGGAGCTTAGCCCAGGTGTCTGTGGGAAATCCTTGGAGAGAGATACACAGGATGTATGCCATTGGGGAAAAGCGGGAAACCAGTGGGGAAGTAGTAGAGGGGTACCCTTGATAATCATTACTATATGCTATATTATTTTATTCGTTACTTGGTGAGAGTATCCATGGTGAGGTTGGGAACTTAGTATACCTGATTAGGTGACGAGTTAGTTTCACTTTTTGTTCGCTAGGCTTTAGCATGATTTCTTTACTTTTCCATGAGAGGCTTGGGGAGGATCCTACTGAGTATACTGTTATACTCACCCTATGTATATATAAACTACTTTTCATGTCACTTGGAGTAGGTTGGAGATCAAGCTGGTTACTACTAGCTTGTGGTTGGAGGAGGAGCTATTCGGGCTTGTGGTCGCTGTCGTTTTACTTTATTTTGGGTACTTTTATTTTCCCCTTTCAGTTGTAGTACTTTTTCATGACATTTCATATATGTACTTGGATTTATTTTATATTTCAGTTCTGATTTGGAGTTGATTGGAGTCTATTCTATCTCTCTCTTCTTCATGTGTTCTCTTTGAGGGTAATGCCTCCCATTTGTATGATTATTATACCCTCGGTGCTAGTCGCCAACCCGGGGCCTACTGGAGGCGGGACTCGGGGGTCATTATCTCCCTTCTCACATTTCCGGCCTAGGATGGGTACACTTTGTGGGGAGGGGGTCGTGACAGTAACATAGTGGAAACAAACAGATAAAAGCTGATGAAGCAGTAATAACATACAATAAGTAAACAACGAAATACAAAAGAAAAACTAACAGTTATATCATATATATAAATATTTATCCATGTTACAAGTATCTAGGAAAGCATCCAAACATTTCACAATGATGAAATATAGTAAAAACGCAATGTACATGGAAAACAAGTAAACAAACCCAATAGAATCGCAAGCCTTAGTTTGGTCACATGCTCTCTAGCTCCGAAGTGTTCAAGTACTTAAAGTAGAATGGTTCTTTCCCTTTTCTATAGCTAAAAATATATATTCTGTTTGGGGCTATATGCATGAACCAAACATGGTTTGATATGAATCCACGTTGGAAGCCACCGAATGATCTGTTCCTACCTATTAGTGAATATATATATATATGAGAAAGTATGAAAAATGAATTAATAAAGAAGTACTAAAAAGTAATCAATCTTGTAGTTTCAACAACATTCATTAAAATTTATTAATTATTCAACCAATCATTCAAAAGTATCCCTCTAGTAATGTTCTAATGACCTAACACCTCCGGTCTCAGGAAAACAAATACTCACTCAGGAAGCACTCACAATCAATTCCTCCTATAGTATTTTATAACAATAAACTACCGAATCACTGGGACAAACTCAATGTAAATTCCCCCTATGTCCTGTTAACAATATCTATATAAACTCTGAGGGAGAACTCAACGTCAATCCCTGCTAAGGTCTCACAGTGTGAAGAGTACAACAGACACTCAAGGGAAGCCCTCAACATCTATTCCACCTATAGTCTAATAATATTAGGTCCCCACATCCCTATATAAGGAAATCATGCACAAATGATATTTATAAACCAAAGTAAATCACAAATACTACTTGGATAAATGTATTAAATCATCATACAATCATGTTAGATAATATCACTCCATCCTAACAGTACTAGGCATGGAAAAAAATGCATCCTAACTAGAAATTCTAGACCCAACGATAAATATCATATCAACCAGGGAAAACACATCCAGGGAAAGGTAAATAAAAATACTTCCAATAAAAAACCCATAATCATGAAATCATGGAATAACATGTATTAATATGGTTTTGTTCCCTAAAAATGAAATATCATAAACATGGGTATTGTGATCTTTTTGGATATATAACTCAAAATCTATCTACGGAATGGAACACACAACATACCTCGACATTGTACGATCAATATAGTTGATCCACAACCTCTTAATCGACCTAAAATTCCATATATCTTCAATAATGACTAAAAAATCAACTATAGATATCTCACGAAATAGATGGAATAAAGAGATTAGACTCTACAAGAAGGAATAACTCAACAATGAGATTCCATCACAACCAACATAATTTGATTCAGAGAATGGATGATGGTTTAGGTTCTCATGGAACAATCAACGATCGTTGGTTTCTCATGGATGAGACATGGAAAAATGAAGATGTTTCTGTAAATGACATGTGACCCTGATCCGATATAAAAATTTAAAATAATTATAAAATCCATGTTCCATTAGAATTCAGGGCTTGTATAGACATTTAGAAGGATCCTATTTAGGCGTTCTCTTGGTCACCTCACATGACCAAGTACTCAGCCAGTACACGGCCAATACACGGATATTTGTGACCACCCAGTACATGGGTTTCTTTCAAAAGTACACAGTGTGAACTTCAAAAATTTCTATAAACTTCTCTTTTTCTCCAGCCACCAAAAATCAAGATCCATACTTGAAAAGAAGATCAGGGTTCTTAAGAACATAACACCATTAAAGAAATTTGTCCCAGAATTTCCATAAAAACGGAGCAAAAAAGTCGAAGAATAATCATAAAAAAGATCTGTCCATTGAGATCGTACATTCGTCTCCTACTCCGAAGTCTCATCTGGCACGTGTCTGTGCTACCATAGCACCTATACCAGAGGAATAGACCTACCACAAAGATACATAATTCCGCGATCAACAATCTTGATAATAATCTCTCTGAATGATGCATGAACCTCCATCTCAACCTCCTCAGATTGGAAAACATGAGACGAGTTTGAGAAGTAATGACATAGCTGAGAACCATGGAAGACGTCAAGAATATACAAGTACCTCTAAGGTAACTACAACTGATAGGCAACCAGTCTGAATCTCCCTAAAACCTCAAAGGGCCCAATGTATATCAGTGAAAGAATACCCTATCTCTTAATCATCCAATGTAACAACCTTGGTGTGACACGTATGAAAATATGATCTCCAAACTTGTACTTCACAGGTCATCTTCTTCTATCATCATAAGACTTAAATTGTGATTGTGCAGTAACCATGATCTTTTGAACCAACTCTACCTGCTCTGCGGTCTCCTGAATAAGATAAGCTCCTAGCTTAGTGGCCTCTCATACCTCCATCCAATATTGGGGGATCAGCCTGGCCTCAAATATAATGCCTCATGAGGATCCACCTGATTTTATTCATGAAAACTATTATTGTACGAAAAAATCCACCAGAGGAATGTGCTTCTCCCAATAACCACCAAAATCATGGAAACATTCTCGTAGAATTTCCTCAAGAACCTGAAACATACACTCAGACTACACATCTGTATAGGGATGGTAAGTTGTACTTAGATGTAGTCCCCGCTATACCCAAGATGTAAAATAATTTTCCCTTTCTCAAATGATAGTTTGTGGAACTCCATACAAATGTATATTCTGTCGGATGTACATTTTTCCAATATCATCAACACGGATGGTATCCTTGATCGGTAAGATATGTCCAACCTTCAAGAGCCTATCAATGAAAACCCAAATTGATTCCTTCCCATGAGGCGACATTTGTAAAAATTTCACAAATTCCATGTTGAGAGCATTCCACTTCCACTCATGAATGGGTAACTACAACAAAATCCCTACTAGTCACTGATGCTCTGCCTTCACCTTTTGAAAAGTCGAACATCTCATGAAAAAACATGGAACATCTCTCTTCACACCTCTCTACCAATACTGATTGGGTAGATATCAATACATATAGGTGAGACCAATATGAATTACCCTAACTAAAAAATGAAAATCTAGCATCATCTCAGCATATATGTCTGCTGACCCCACACTCAACCGTGAAAATAGATGATCTCATAATCGTCTACAGCCCATCCTAGAATAGGGTCCCCTCCTGACACAATATCCTGTATTACTAGGCCTTTATATTCTGATAGATTCCTCATTCTCACTTGATCAATCTAAGTAGAGGAAATACCAAAAGAAGAAAGAAACATCTACCCATGTCTATCATGCACCTCCATAGGCTTCTTAAAGAACAAATCCATAATCTGCCTCTCACTACTTGCCTCCTAAACTGTTTGTATGTGAGTCCTCATTCTAAGGGAATAAACCACTGTGTTTTATTTCCCAGGTGTATAGGAAAACTCAAAATCCAAGGACTGATGTTATTCGTCCCACCTTCAGAGTCTCAAATTCTGATCCAGTGGTGTGAAGATATACTTGAAACTGTTATGGTCAGGGAAAACCACTAAATTCCCTCCCAATATATAATGTCTCCATAAGCTCTCTTCATGAAAAACTCCAGCCAACTCAAGATCGTGTGTTGGGTAATTCCTCTCATGTAGCATCAACTACAGAGACACATATGAAAAAATCCACCCCCCTACAAAAGCACTTCTCCCAACCCAATAATTTATGTCTCACAAAAAATTTTATATATTTTTCCTGGCTTAGGTAAAAGTAGTATCAGTTCTGAAGTCAACCTACATTTCCTCTCCTAGATGGAATAATCGTATGTACCTATCCACAAGTACTGTGCACCCATGTTAGTCAGGGCCATCTGTGGTGCTGCTAAGAGTGAAAAATTCCTTTATTAAATGTTTGTAGTAACCATCCATCCCTTGAAAACTTCTTACTTCAATGAAGATCTTTAGATTCACCTAGGAAACTACTTCTATCACAATTTTTGGGTCTACTCATAATCTTGTCTCTAAGATAACATTAACTAAGAATTGAATATGGTCAATCCAGAAGAGAATTTTTTACATCATAAAATATGAATGATCCTCTATTAGTGTACTCATAATGATCACAATATGGGTATCAAGTTCGTGCCGAGTGTGAGAGTGAACCAAGTTATCATCCATGAAATCGACAATGGAAGAATCCTTATATTGATGGAACACTTGGTTCACCATTTCCGTAAAAACAAGTGGAAAGTTATTGAGATTCAACGACATATCGACATACTCGTATAGACCATAACTGGTTGGAAATGATATAATTGATATATAAAAATTTTTAATGTTTAACTGATGATAACTGGATTTCAATTCAATCTTCTGGAACACCCGAGCTCCTCGATGTTCATCAATCAGATCATCAATAAATGGAAAGGGATGTCAGTTATTCACTATCAACTGGTTGAGCTTCTCATAACCAACATTTAATCAGATGGTAATGTAAAAATTTATTGGAAATAGAACAGAAAACAACCATGAAGAAATAATGGGTCTGATGAAACCCTTTTCTTATAACTTCTTTAACTGCTTCTTGAGCTCCTCTATCTCTGGTGTAGCAATCCTATAAGGAGGAATGGATATCAGTGATGCCCAAAAAATTGCTTTACATAAAAGTCCAATTTATGCTCTAGAGAAAATCCTTAAATGTCCCCTATAAAGAAAACATTGAGATGATCCAACACTAGAAAAAATTCTATCTGTGAAGTCCCCTAGACATCCAAATACAGACTAGCAATCTAGGTCGTGACTCCTCCCAACCCATGATGATCAGGTCCTGTTATCTCTCTTTGACATTCTTTCTCACATATTTAGAAACAAATCACCCACATGTGATGTGAAACTCACCCAGTGATGATAGCAGTAAACAATATCCAGAATAGTTACTAACTAGCCGATTCCATGAATGACTTCACAAACCATTTTCTCTAAGACATAATGGTCCCATAAGAAGTGACACCCACCAAACTTTAGAGGGCTCTCCTATAATTGATGTAAACTTCTGGTTCTATTCCATAACGGAGTTTCCAGCATCATTATATTAGTATATGTATATATATAAAGCTCAAGGCTCTCCACAACATCAACATATATGAAACTACGGGAATCCCCTGTATCAAAATGAGCAGAATCTAAAACTGAGTAAACTAGAATCGTACCTGTAACTATAGAGGGTTGTAGAACCTTATCTTATTGGGTATTATCCACTAAAAATGTACGACTTGTATCATGTCCTTGTGACCCTACCTGACCACCATGAGCTGATCAATCCAGTTGTCACAGAAATCCCTGTGACTAGATACCACAGGCACAACCTCCACCTCGACCTGAATGACCAGACGAATTGTAGTTCCCATAGTGATGAGAAACTAGTGTTCCTTCCCCAGAACGAGGAGTCATAGAAAAACCTCTATCACCAGGTTCTTGTGAGAAAAATGTAGAGAAACACTAAATATGACACATCTTGCCTCAAGATCGGCACACAACTGGGTCCCTCATCCATTCTCCACAAAATGGTAGCATACCACATGGATGCCGGAAGGTGTATCCGGACTACTAGAATTTCCACATGAAGACTCCCTATGGTGAATCATACTATCAACAAGAGAATCACCAACTCTAGTTACTGAACTGATCTAGTCCACACCTCTAGAATCCCTCATGTTATGCTCTGTGATTTGTGCTATTTAAATAAGATATGGTCATCAACCAAAAAAGGTTCACATAAGATCAGGTGTCCTTACCGAGAACATACTATATCTTCCTTGCTAAGAATAAATCATCAACCCCTAGAATGGATGTGAAGAGCTAAAACTCCCTGAAGTGAGAAGAATACTCCATAACCAAGAGGTTACCCTATTCCAAACTCATGAACACTTGGGATCGATCAACCCTCAATGTATCCGAGTTGAATTTTTTTTATATGGTATGCTAGAACTCTTCCTAATACATATCTTTATGGAATCATACTAGATATATCACATACCACCATCTCTTGGTGGAATTCTAAATATTGTATGTAGCATGATTTTCACACCTTTTTTGAGGAATATTCATATGTTAAAAGATAGGAAGCATGGTTTCACAATGTGACACATCCACCTGAGGTCATCCAACCCTTAAGAAAGTGGGAGGATGTTGATGCTGAAATACTCACATCAATTATTCCATTGACAAGGAAAGAGGTAGTGCTTCCGAGAAGGTATTCATAAAACTCATTAAGCCTTCTCGGAACTATGGATCATAAAATTTTTCCAGAATAACAATTAGTAAAAAAACATGCATGATGGGAGATTTTGTCGGTCGTCATTAATCAACCATGTCTAATGCCTGATCTTTACCATGTATCTGGAATACAACTGGAGGACGTCTTATTGGAAATTATCTACGAGGTCAAGAAAACACCCCATTTCAGGATTTTCATGGACTAAAACATAAAAGTATAAGAAATGACCAAGAGGAAGAAGATATTCATGTTATTCAAAACAAGGATACACAATGTTTATTTACCCTACACAGAATTTTACCATAATCCATTACCTATGTGTGTATATTTTCCAACCTGGCCATGTAATATCCCATAAAATGGGTGTGTTCTCTTTAGATATGGCCTTTCCTTGAGCCCCCCCCCCCTTCCTGAGTGTTTCTTCACGGAAAAATCACACTGCTCTTATATGGTTAACTCTACACTGTGTGAGTGCCCTGGACATGACATGTATCCCTTAATTTATATCCATCATGTGTCACTAGTCACACGGTTTAGGACACGGTCGACTCGACATGGTAGGTAGGAAGAGAACATGGTCTGTACAACCCAATTTTAATCCACTCGTGTTGTTAGTCACATGGCCAGATACATGATTTCTACAACACGGCGTGTTCCACCAATGATTTCCCAACCTTGCGTCTCTACCCACAAAATCAGGAACACAGTTAAGGAATACATGTTTTGTACATATAGAACACAAAATATACTTAAAAAATTTCATTCCTTACCGAACCGAAGGATACATGTTGTATATTAATGAATAAAAAACCGTGTATTTTGGGTTTTTCTTGAAAGTAAGCCCCATAATATACCCTTGAATCACATAAAAATAATTAAACAAGCATTAATGTTCCAAATTCTGATCTGTGGGGCCCATACACCCTGTGATTTAAATCATATCATCTTATATATGTACACCACAAGGAATACCAGTGAAATAAATTACATGACCCCCCAAATTATAATCTATGAGGGCCCATAACACACGAGGGACAATATTTTGGAACTCATTCAAAAAAAATAGCACACAATTCCGTTCGCTTTCAAATATATACTATTCTATCAAATAATCTACCACTACAACATGAATATCAAGAACAACATCTATCACCACACCATGATTTCAGTAACGCACCTGAAATGGCATGACAAGAATGCATGACATGTGAAATCTAGGATGTTCCTATATAATGAATGAGATGGAATAACCTTATCTCAAGGGGTTTTAATAGAATTAGAACCTTATCAACATCACCAATAAAAACACAAACTATGTCAATCACCCAATGGTAAAATAAAAATAATTGTAAAATAGAAAAACTAGAAAATTGCAATAATCGAGGTAAATTAGCTTTCTCCAATACCATGGTCAACTACTGCCTGAGACAGCTTATTACCAACTACCTATTCCTCCTATCCCTATTTATAGTCTCCAATCAAAATGTCTTTAAAAAAAGAATGCCCCCTCACATTGCATTGAAATGTCCCGGTTTCGGGTCACGCCCAGAGGTGTCTGATACCCAGATGGTCACACGGGCTCAAACACATTTTCTCAAATGCCAGAAGCTGCATGTAGCAGCATTGTCCTTGAGTGTGATTGTGTGAAAACTATACCATCGTTTTATGAGTGAAACAGTGAAAACAAGTAGATTACTGTTGCATAAGCATTGATACCGTACAATAAGTAAACAAAATAAAAAAACAACAAACAATTGCAGCATATATATAAATAATGATGCATTCTACAATTATCTGGGAATACAAACTAACAACACACAATTCTTGAATACAATACTATACAAAATCACATGGAAAACAAGAAAACAACTCTAACAACATTGAAATCCTCATCTTGGTCGCATGATCTACAGCTCCATAGCGGTCAAGTACCTGAAGTAGAAGGCTCTTGCATTTATCTATACCTATAACAACATAATCTATTTGGGAAAAAAATAATAAACCAAAAATATTTTTTGATGAATAACTATATGCAACCACCCGATGAACTATGCCTAACTGTCATAGAATATATAAATATCACCCAATATGAAAAATGATGTAATAAACATGGAAGTACTCAAAATTAAAAAAAAATCACACTGTTTCAACTACATTTATTAATCATTAAACTAATAATTCACAAGTAACCCTCTAGGAATGTTCTCTGAGAATAAACCATCTATTCTCATGAAAACAAACACTCTCTCAGAAATCCATCACTGTCAATTTCCCACTTAGTATTTTATCGATAAACTGTAGACTCTCTGAGAAATAACTCAATGTAAATTCCCCATGTGGTCTTGTAATGATATCTATAGACGCTCTAAGTGAGCACTCAACATAAATCCCCCCTATGGTATGACATTTTGAATAGAACAAAAAAACTCTATGGAAGACCTCAATGTCGATTACCTCTATGGTCTCACTAAACAAGGTCCTGACAGCCTTGTATAAACCAATTATGCACAAACGATATTCACTAGCCTAAGAAAATCACAAATAATACATAGATTAACTGTTAAAAATAAAAACAAAATTGTTTCAGATAATATCTCTCCATCCTATCTGCCCAAGGCTTGGAATATAGAGCAGCCTATTAGGACATTTTTGACCCAACAGAAAATACCAGATCAATCAAGGGAATACACATACATTGCAAGGAAAATTATCTTATTTCTAAAAAAAGCCATATTCATGTAAACATGGAAGAATAGAAATTAACACGGTAAAATTCCATAAACATGTTATACCCTATACATGGTCATGGTGAACATTTCTCACCTATAACTCAATGACAATATATGAAAAGGTTCAAACCACCTTCCTCATCATTTTATGATTGATATATTTTAACCTCACCCTCTGAATCGACCTAGAATATCGTATATCTACAAAAACCTATAAACTGATCAACTGTGTATATCACATGAATGAAGAGGAATCAATAGATTAGGATCAATAAGAAGTAAAAATCCCAGATATGATTCTAACTCTACTAATGATGTTTGATTCGGAGCACAAACATCGGTTCGGTGGATCGGAGAAGAATCTGTGATATTTGGTCGATCCTAGATGAGAGAGGGATAAAAGAAGATGTTTCTATAAACTTGATGTGACCCAAGTCCGACATAACAAATTAAAATAAAAATACAATGCATGTTCCCTGAGGATACCCAACAAGTATAGTTATTTTCATGGCTCCACTTTAGGTGGTCTCTAGGTCACCTCACACAGCCTGTACTTAGAAATTACACGACAAGAACACTCTTATCTATAGCCACCCTGTACACAGCGATTACTCCTAGGTACATGGAATGCACAGTTAATTTTTTTTAGTAAATCCTCTTTTTCCCAAATCAACGGAAATGAAGATACATAATTGATAAAAAGATCTTGTTTCTAACAACCTCACTCCAATAATAACCTCTTATGTTAATAAATAGAAATGGTTTGATGTTATATTAATTTGATCTCTATGATATTTCCATTTCTAAGTAGAATATATGAATTAATTAAGAAGATATCATGATTCTTCTAGAACATGTAATAAGCTATGTTTTCTGGTTTTATTCTTAAAGAATCAAGATAACATTAGTTTTGTTTTAGTGGGATTGGGTTGTAGAATATGGTTCACAATATTTGTGAACTAATGAGAAGAATTACGCTACAAAAAAATGACATAGATTCCCTGAATCGTGATTTATGAAGTTGGATGAATTATCTATTATTGGAATGGTTAAACACATACACATTCTATTACTATTTGAAATACATTTCCACACACATTTATTTTAAACATAGGTAGTGTTGGTGGGTAGAATACCAACAATAATTTCATTTTGAGAATACTTATATGCTCGGGTAGTAAATGAATTATATGACACACTGAGATGAAAGTCTCCATCATGGGCCATGTGGGAGGACAATAGTAAGTAGCATTTTATGGAAATATTATCTGAAATTTATCTTAACTATTTAGATTAGCCTTGTTTTCCTTTCTTATTAACTCTGGTTGTTTCATCGTTCCTACTTGGATTGGTACAGTTGGGCCTATTTGTTTGATTAAAAATGCTTATTAATAAGGGTCATAGTCACAAGTTTTTAACCACTATCATGATATGTTGTGGTTGAAGAAGATATCATATATTGTCTTGGAAATATCCAGGTCCCATCTGACATATGATAATAATTTCAGTAGAAATCTAATGCCTCTATTAAGTTAGTAGCCACTACATTTACCCTGGTATATCAGGACATACATGATTAGTACTTGTGGTCATGTATGACCAGTATGATTTCAGGTTTTATCACGAAGAGTTCCACCTATCAAACTATGAAGGATGATCACCATTATTTTACTATAATTATATACCCTCCATTAATTCAGGAGTTGAAATGGATGACATCAAAATTGATTTTTTATATGTTTTTGATATCCCGCTGAGGATGTGAATACATATTTCTGACTTGTAACATAATGACCAAGGATACACATGTCCCATCTATCTAAGCGACTTTCACATATGACATGGTTTTAATGGGTTATATTCTAGATATTGTACTCTTTCATGGTGTGACATGTTCTATAATGTTTTTAAGAGATGCTAATATTACATTTTGGTTCTTAGCATGGGGTTGAAAAAGGACTTACTTCACCGGTGCATCTGAGTATGACATATGGACCTCACATGAATGATTAACCCTGTAATACAATAATGGTGTTAGAAAACCTGATTAGGTATTGCATACATTATTTTGAAGATTCTGAGTAAATAAATATACATTTTTTTGATGTTTCCTAAAATAACATCATTCCATAAACAATTCAGATGGAATAGAATGAGTCCCTTTATGGCATGACATTCCATTTACAACATTGTTGGTTTAAGGCATGTAATATATTTCTACTGGTTCATCATCTCATTCAAGATACAAGGGAGTTAGTAAAATAGATCCATAATTAATTTAAAATTCATAGTCAAATAAGAAGTTTTATTGTAATTTTTGTCATTGACCACTACTATTAGAGGTGGCCCATTAGGCCTTTCTATGTGTTTCAACTACATTGGTCATAGACTGATTAATAGACTGGGTATGATTCCCCCAAATTATGTTAGCACATTAATGATAATGGAGAGAGTTTGGATGATTACGTATTAGATTTCTTTATATAAAATGTATTGGGACATTAGTGGTGTCATCAAAGTACAATGCTTCACATTTATATTGTATTCCACACATTTTAAATGTTTTATGTCATTAATTAATAATTCCATTCCAAAAAATGACTCTTGATTTACTCAAATTAAATAGAATATAGAAACATCCTTGTATAATCATCATGCTAGGAATTCATATTTCATTACCAGTAAATTTAAATGAGAAAATTGGGAGAATTAATTACTTGAGATAAGAACATTAATTAGAAATTGAAAATTTATTATTTTTGGTATCAAATTGATAATTTCAAATAATATTATATTGATATTTTTACATGTTTTTAAAATATAATATTCTAATTAATTAATTTAATTATTCAAATTGATTTCCCTGAGGAATTGTACCACCTTGTAATTTAATTATCAAAATATTCCAAAAGACCATATTTTCCATTCATTATTTCATATAATTATTCCCAAAATTAGGCATGTTATTTTATAAAACATTATTTTAATGTTATCAATTCTATCACTCCCTAGAGTTACTTCTAAAATGATTGAGTAATTCTTTTTTATTAGCTGATATACACAAAACTGTCTTCCATAAATCATTTCTGGCCTCATTGAAGCCATGGACATACTTATTTGGAAATGAGATGTGTTATAATACAATAATATATATTCAATAATTAATATAAATATTTTCCATAATATTTAAATTAATAATTTTGGGGGTGGGGTATTTTTGGGTGTACTAGGTTATACATCCTTGAGGATATTTAGCTGGGGTATTTTCTTTTATGATATGGGGGTAATTTTTAATTTTTCATTATAACACATTGTTCACCTATTATTACAAATAATAAAAAATTGTAAAATTTTATTTTGTGACCTGGGAAGATAAAAAAAATTCATTTTCCAGACCGATGATATTTTTATCGTATGTTACTAGGCAGTGGATGTGTTATTTTTTATAATGATATCATTAAAATAATTAAAAAATGTCTAAAGAGATGTTGACTTTAACATTATTCTTATATTAATCCAAATCCCACATTGAGGTTATAAGGGGACTGAGAAATGAATATATATAATGGGTTATTTTTATTGATCTTACCTATTAATATAATAAAAATTAATTTAGAGTAAAAATACCTTTCATGATTTAAATGATTTACAAATTTTACCTACCTACCGTGAAGATACAACATTATTTTATCATAAATTGTAAATCCCTCATGTATACTTGTGATTTATTAATTACATTATGGAGATGTCAAATGCACTTTGAGAATATAATATGTTAAATTTCCATGAGAAACATGAAACACTCTATTCATTCGTACAATGATGATGATAGGAAAAATCACTAACTAAAATGATTAAATTAGAATATATATCAATAATTATTCAAATTGATAATTAATAATTGAAGAAGTGTATATACTTAAAAGGAGAAAGTAAAAAATACATTATTTAATTGATTAGATAAAAAATTTGGCATTAATTAATTTTCTGCATTTGATTATCAAACATTTAATTTCCCATTTGGTCATTTCTTCTTTTTGTAATGAATTTGATGAATGGAAAGGTAAATGACCCTAGTATTGTGTTGATATTTAATAAATGAGAAAAATATGGAAATAATTTTTGGTGGAAGTTGTTATCTTGATTTCATGTATAAGTTTTTTTAACATAATGATTCTTGTACTTAAATGATGATTCCATCCAATTTAAGAATGATTTTATGTGCTTAATGTTTTATGGATTGAGCAATATATATTTGAAAATGAAGGAATATAGGTTCATATTTGATAAAAAACTTTTCAATTTTTATCTACATGAATAGGTATGAAACGTGATTTTTGAGGATGTTTATGGAGCACTTCTAAGGTACAAAATCAAGGAATTGAGGAAAAATAAGGCTAACAAAGTAGAGAAATGACATTACATGTTGGGTAATCATTACAAGATGTATATTTATGTGTGTTTAGAAAATATGTAAATGAAATTATGGGAATTATCTTTTAAGATGTATTTATACGTATGAAAATTATTATACATCATGTAATATCCTAACAACCCTATTTATGGGACTATGATTGGATTTCAATGAGAATATAAAATATTTGACACTAAGATCCACCAAGGAGATTTTTAAATACCATTATAATTCAATATAATTCCATATAATCTATAGTGATGTATATGAATAAATTATAATGCTCCAATACATCAATTTATTTAGAGCCACCACCAATGGAATAAATGATCATTCCATCAGTGATGTGTAAAAGTAGTCATGTATTTTTTTACACCCTTAGTGCTACAATGAAGGAGAATACCATTAGAAAATAAACTCTTATCCCTGGGGATTAATAGTATTAATGTATTTAATTTTTTAATTCAATTATTTTGGGTAATTTTTGAATAACTAATTTTTAAAATCTCATATTCTTTCTATCATCCACCACAATTTCATGATTTATGAGGGGGTTATGTTATAAAAATAATTGTCTAGAGACTAATTCACACCATGGTAATCGGATGGATTATTTTATATATTTTAATATTGTTATGAGTTACTTGGTATATGTATACCATAAGTAACATGACCATGGTTAAAAGGGATCATCATTGATTTTAGGGTTTCCTATAATGACCCTTGGATTCAAATAACATGGTATGAACACTTATTTTTTCATTCCCATTATTCTATAACCTAATCAATTATGATCCAATAATTATATTTTAATAGATTATTTTTCAATTTTTATAAAATCCATTCCATTCATTGTATCTTATTTCAATACATTATTTTAGTTTTTATTTCATACAATAGTAATGGATTATTTTATTAAATAAATTATTTATATAACCTTATATATGTGGTTTTGACCTTGGACATGTAAATCCAATACATATCTATAGTTTATTTCTTTGTTTGATTCTTGTAATAAATATCTAAACTCGATAACACATTAGGAAATGACGATGCCCATAAGGCTATCATATAAATCCTTAAAAAAATTTATTGTCTACTCTGATTGTGAACCACATTCGATACATGGGATAATCATCTATTAAAATTGTATAGGAGAACCGAATTATTAAATAGAATGATCAAAAATAGAATATGAAAACAAGGATTCCCTTATATATTTGTAATAGGGAATGGCATGAAAAACATCAATAAAATGTAATAAATTTATAAAATAATAATAAATAAAAATAATTTAGATAAACAATTAAAATACAGATGTGTTCTTATGATCATGATCGTCCACAAGAAATGAATAAAAAATTTTAACACATATATTTTTCAATAATTGTATAATATGGTGACATGTGATCAAATAGTTAATTGTATTTATTAATTTAAAAAGTCATTTGTCTTAATTTCCTTCCACAATGACCTTTTGTTTATTGTCCATAAAAATTATAAATAACTCTAATAAAATAATTTCATATAAAAGTTTCTTAGAAAATATCATGAGCATGGAAAAATCATGATTAATACAAATCATATCTACGTACTTCTCACTATATTTTTATACTATATACACATACTAGATGTCCCATAAATGTATTTTCATTTAATAACTCACCATGTGATGCAAATAAGATACACACGTGAAAATTTTATTTGACTATCTTGTAATTATTTAATTAAAACTATAGCTGTCAATGTATTATATTTATATAAATATATTATATGTAAATATGAATATTATGAATATATGAATTCAACATTTAACATATATAAAAATCGATTTTTTTAATGTACTATCAATAAAATTCCCCAAGATAGATATTTATTATGATTGAATTGAATAATTAATTAAATTTACATTATTTTTAAACACAAAATATATAGGCCAAATACACATCCTATTTATTTCAGGGAAATCAATCCATGACCCAACCCTTGGGAATGGGAGCATATTTCAATCAAATATTGTTATGTTGGACATGAATTAAATGATAGTTACACGTCTTATGCACATCGAGTTTAATAGTTACTAGTAAAAGGTGTAATTTAATTAATACATTATCACTACTAGATATAATTATTCCAATTCATTTTTTTACATTGTGTGGAAGAGATTTACAAATTATGTATTTTAGAAAACAAAGTGTTTGTATTGTTGAGTAAACATGCGGGTTATATTAATACATGTCTTGTAAATTAACAAATACAAAACCTATATCCATTTTGGTTAATCCTTGTATAGTGTATATATATCGATAATGTGTAAATATGGGTTATATATCTTGTATTCTTATGTTATCATAGTGGAATACTTTGAAAATTTGAATGGGTTCTTTTTCAGATTCAAAAAAAATAATAAATTTTTTTTCATGGGTTTCAATAATAAAGAATTATATAAGATATCGACTTCCATATTTTTATGATTTATTAAATAAACATAAAACCAATAGTATATTCATAAATCCATAAATTTTTAGTAAATGATTATTAACATATATGCCACTACATTGATACCACATTATTATTGAAGATTAAATATAAACCCCTATTTGTCCAAACCGTCTTATTGTTATATCATAATAAGAAAATAATATTCGTTTTACATATCAATGGTTAGTCATGGACAATATATTAACCCAATTAATAAGGGATATATAAACTAGAACTTTGTATAGAGTATTATCACATGTGTTGTGTAAATTATTTATATATATACATAATTACCTCATATTATAATTAGTTTTTATTGATGATTCTATAGACAACAAATGATTTTACTATTATTTTTTTAAATAAACTAATAATAGAATGATAGTATTAGTGATCCACAAAATAACCATGATTCATTAAAGGTCACATTAGAAGTCATTATGTTATAATGTGAATTATTATGTGTCTGGTGTCATTGATTGATGATCTAAAAAAATCACATAGTGGTTTGAAGGATTGATCTTGATACCTCTATAGGCGAGAGTGTGTATATCGAAAATCACTCTCCATTCACGAGTGTTTTAAAAAAGTAATACCACTACACGGATTGAGAGAAATCTCATTATAATTTCGTTTTTCACAACATAGTCTCTAGGTCAAAATTTACAAAATATAGTTTAAATTAATATAGGGATAGAGAATTATAATTTCATATAGCTTATGAACATTGTCATATTCCGTAGAAAGATATATAATTAATAATTTAATTACTGTTATTTATGTAAAAATTTATATACTAATAGATAAAAAAATCATTTTACGAATAAATAGGATAATAACATATAAAATAATATTTAATAAACTATTCATGACAATACCATTAACATTGTTCAAGATTCCATCTTGATATTTATCAAATTTAGATAATGATAATTTTTTTAAAAAAGCTATTATCATTACCTTACAAATTAATTAAAAATAAATATTAATATTCACTAAAATAGATAAAAAAATATTTATTATATATTAAACTCAAAATTATTATCATGGATAAATAATTAAATAATATGTTTATTCAATATTAAATTGAATAATAAATAATCCACATATGTGAATAATATATATTAAACATTGTAAAAATTTTATTAATTCAAATATGGTTCTAGATACACTTTGGTTGTGACCCTCATTTCCCTTTTCTCTGGGGCATCCGAAAGAAGATCAAATGTGTAGGGTAAGCATCGAAAAACAGGTTGAAGACCCCGTTAATAAAGATGGTAATTATGAACTGACTTAAAAGCCCTATGAAAATAAATTTTGTTATATAATATCTTTTTAAAAATATATCCAATCAAGATGTATGTAACCATTTCTCATAAAACTATAACCTTAATGAATCTTATGTTAAATTTCATGGAATGTAATACTCAATAGATGACCCTTTATATGCACAAATTCAAGGAATTATCTTCCAGAACAATGGTCAGGGTTAAAAAATTTCCTAATGGAATTTATGGGTTTAATTTTATCATCATGTTCATCATTAATGGAATATTACATGTCAAAAAACCAATGTATCCATCCAATGAGTATAAAAAACATCATAATTTTTTTCAGTATGTAATATTACGTGACATGTGAAATTAATTAACAATAATTTTTAGGAAGAAGATACATTATCTTCTTCCATATTTAAGAATATTCAATGACACATATATTCGAGAATCTAATATTGGTGTTTCATGTTATCATAAACTCTATATATTGGATATTAAATATTCCTGATATTTATGAGAATATTTCACAAAAAATTATGATACCTCAATCCTTCATAGAATGTATAGCCTATGAAATGATATTATCTTACTATACAATCTTCATTTAGGAATAAAATAGCCACACTACTTAAATCTAATTACAGAGGAGATATTTGATGACATTTAGTATGAAAACAACCCATATATAATTATGTTATATATGTCTCATAGAATATATAACCTGATGTGATAATATAAAAATTAATCTTCAACACTATGATTATTCTGATAATATAATCGTGGATTGTATTGTGTCACCAACACTAACATTATTCATCAATTTTTAATACTCTACCATGTTTCCATAATGTTGGAGAATTCAATCTAATAACTCTCTAACTCAGTGAGTAGATAACTAATATGTTTGTATTTATCAAGAATAATATCTTGTTTAAAAAAAACAAAATATATATAATGTTAATCAATTCAAGGAATTGGTATTCTTTGTTATTGATTATTTCATATTGAAATTATCAAATTGTGAAGAAGTTATTTAATTTTTCCGGAAAGTGGAAGTGTCGAAAACATATGCAATATAATCACCTAATGAATTATAATTAATTTAAATAAATTATCAAAATTTATAACATTAATTAATTATTCTTTTATGAATCCAAATTTCAACTGCATAACAACATTTCATTGCACAAATCATGTCTGAATTTCCACCCATAGTGATCCAAATGTGTAGTGTGATAAATTGAGAAATTCTCATAGAACATTTGAGTGCTAGTGAAGATGATACAAATGATTCCATTGATTATTTATGATCACCATGAGATTCACATACAAAACTACTTTACATTGTCTATCGAGTTTCTTAAGGGATGAAAAAGAGTAGTTTATATCTATTAATGGTAATGTTTATAGAGAGGATCTATCTATGGATTGACGGGATTCACTAGATTTCATTGTGAAGATAAAAAACAATTAGATAATGGTTTTTGTAGATAATCTAATTTTATTAAATAGTTGTATGTTTATAATATATGTTTTTACTGGAAACATTAAAATTTAATTGACTGAGTGTATCAACATGTCTATAATTATTATATTTTTATTTACTTACATGCTCAAAACTAGGCTGATATTATTATTATTTTCATTGGAACTTTCATGTTTTATTTTGTGGAACTATTCTCACAACAACTTCACCCCAGTGAGATAATCTCTAGGGAGGTGATACATATGGAGTACGTGCTTTGTCTAGGGGTGTGACCTTTGATCCATTTTAAGAGAATACAGAGGTGTATAATCACAATATAATGTTATTCGGTTTTATTTATATATACCATCTTAACCCATTCAAAATGATTTGCTATCAAATCAACTTATTTTGAAAATTTAGATGTTTCTATATAGATGGACACTATAGTATAATTAGAAACAACTAGTTTATTTGAACTCTTCTATATCATAACATATCAATTGATACTTATGAAATATCCATATAAAAACTCATATCATCTTGATTATTTGAGATATAGCATATTATAACCCCTCGTGTCTTTATACTTCTCTCATCCATAGATTATAAGAATATATATCATTTTTCATCACTAGTTTATTATTTTCTTTATAGTTGACAAATTATGTACACTTAGATCACCTAGATATCTTCTTACCATGATTATGCAATTTTAATCATCCAGATTTGTAAAATAGAATTTCATACATTATTAATATTTTCACTGATGAATATGGAAACATACTCATTGAATAATTCTCCTCTTGTTCCATAAGATATAAATTTTGGAATGATGTATACCATTTGATGTAGGAATTGATCATGTCATAAATTTTAAACATTAAATTGATTTATTATTTAGTTAATGATTATAACATTAATTATTCATATAAAACTATTAGATAATTCATGTATGATATGTATCCCTCCAATTTATATTTCATTACCTCATTTATTCTAGATGGACCACTTATTTATCCAATAACTTAATAGTTGTGTGTCTACTATGTTATTTTCAACAACTAACAAAAATTTCCATATAATACATTGATATCATTTAAACTCTCATTGAAAAAAAAATAAAATACATGGAAATTTTTTTATAATGAAGTAAAATAAATTTATATGGTCACCAACTGAATATTACATGACTAGGTTGATTGGTCCAATATATAAATGGATCGTAATAACATAATTTTTTTTATTTAATTATATATATATATATCCAAAACCTGATGGTTGTGTTATATTGATATCTTCTAAATTTTTCCTATTATGTACAACATTACTAAATTCCAAAAACTAAAATTCATATTAATTGTTTTTTTTATATAATGTATAATTATAATGATTTACACATAAAAACATGTGAAATATTTTTCTATTAGGAAATTCATTGATATTGGTAAAACCATTTTTTTACTATCCTTCTTTTATTTGTATTTACATTAATTAATATTCCATAATACTATTGAATAACCATTTAAAATCAAAGGGATTTACATCATCTAAGAGACCAAAAAGAAGTAAAATCACTATTCTGATTCATTTAATCCATCTCTAAATTCATGGATTCATTCCATTATATAGTTTTAGTACATTGTACACACTATTTTTAGTAAGAATATTATTTTTATAAGTATATAATGTGTATAAATTTTGGGATAATAGAATACAATATATAACTAGTTCTCTTACATCATTTATTCCCCTATGAACTAACATTTTATATGAAATATATTCATCCATTGAAAAATATTGAATCTATTCAAGTCAATAATTTTATATATACGAGGCATAAAATTTTTCATACCCAATATTTATGTAACCTTAATTCTTGAGTATGTATTCACTCTCAAGGAATATTTCTTGTTTTAAAATAGTAACATTCTGACATGAGGGGTTATAAAGATACTATCCTATGGTTTCCATATGATATCCTAAAAATATAAGCTTCACACCATGGACCATTGGTAGATTTTTAATGAATTAATTAACAAATGACTCATATCCCTATACATGTGCATGTGATTAAAAGGATTATATTTCATCCCATAAATTTAAGGGAATTCATTATGATTCAATTTACGAACATGATTTATTGTTTATTCCTTACATTTTAGTGAATATCCCTAAAAAGAAAAACATAAAATCCATGTGATACATTATTAACTATTTAATGTCATGAATATTTTATTATGTCCTTTTAATAAAACCATTACAATATTGCTTATAAGGTGGAGTGAGTTGATATGTAAGACACAATTGTCATATATTTCAATAAAAAAATCTGGGTTATAATATTCACCAACTCTCTCAGATTGAATATTCTTAATCTTATAACCAATTTGATTCTCTACATCATTCATAAACACATAAAATTTCATAATTTTCATAGAAATTTATTCACCATGTGTACATAGATGTATAAAATTGGGTCAATATTATATAAAATAAATTATTAATATAATCCTTTATTTTACATCATAATATATATACTCATGTACATGATTACAAATCAATGAATTGTTTGGTTCCTTTGAAAATTTACACAGATGGGTTGTTTTAAAATTTTCCTTAAATAAAATCAATATTTCATTCATATAGTATTAAATATAATTTTTTTATAACTACATTGGTTGAAATTTATAACATTCTTCCATTCTGAGTAATAGGTATGAATATTCTACATTTTTCACTAATATTAATCATGAAAAAAAGATTCATTATCTATTTTCAATACTTGGTTATTAAAATTTAATTTAATAATAACATTAATTAGATGATCCCTGAGATAGAAAATGTATTCTTTGTTAAATTTTCATTATTTATATAGGAATAGGAAAATAAATCCATCTTTGTTATTCATAGAAGTTAGTATCAAATTCATAGTAACATTTTTCTCAAATTAAAATATCATTAAAACAAAAAATAATTCTATTTTACAAATGATGATTGTAGTATCCTATAGAAAATGTATAATGTAATGCTCTATTGGATGCTCAATGGTCTATGTTTCCTCAATTATTAATTTGAAACAACTATATTGTTTTATTTTTATCATATTTTTGAGCAAATAGCATAATTTAATACCCAATGTATAGATATAGTAATATTAAATTTCATAATGAACGAAATTTTATCTTATAAAGGTTTATTTGTGAACTTATAATTCCATTAGACTATCCGTCCACATGACTTTAATATGGAATGATTTTACTCACCTTATAAAGGATATTCTATGCCTATTGATTATAATTCTCTAATGTTATATAAAAATTATGAGTATCTTTCTCATTTTCCATAATAGATTTTTTTTTCTTTTTTATCATTAGGATTGGTGATTTTTGTCATCCCATGTCATTTTTTTCATAATAAATGAGAGAAATGTGTTATTAATGGGTATTCTCACTTTTAATCATAATGTTATTCAAGATGAATTTGAGGAATGATTTAGATTGTGATGAGTGGAAGTGATCAATGCATATCTCAGAAATGTTCTTATGGTCTATGATATCAATTAACTTAATGTAAAATATTAATTTAGGCCACATGAGTCCCAATTGGAATTGAATCTCTATGCTTGTGGGAGAGAAATAAAGTTTTTATCTCATATATCTAACTTCACATATTTTATTGATATAGACCATGAATACTAGACATATTTCTATATAAATAAATATCTTCATATTTATAAAGAAGTTCATTCAACATGAGGGATATCAAGAATCATTAATTATTAGTTGAATAATCCAAATGTTCCACATAGTGGGACAATTATTCTTTATTATCTTCTTAGACAGGATATTTATTGATGTTTTTATCTTGTGAAATAATATAACTTCATTCCATAGAATATCAGGTGAGATACATTAAAATTCTAAGAAATCAGCTCTAATGGGAATGTCATCCTTTTCAGATATTAATTATTGTGATAAGGTTTAGGTTATGTGGATTGTCAATTATAATAATGCGAGGAGTATAATTTCACTATATTCTCATATTTATAAAATTATATAATATTTATTAATGTTATTAACCATCCAATAATTTATCAAAAAACAATATCCTAGTATATTGGTTATAAAATATCATATTCGATGGAAATGATAATGTAAAGGACCCATAGTCCCCTTCTTATAATACATATTCTATCACAATAACATATTTAATGGGTTTTAGCACATTATTCACTATTCATAATCATTAAATCATTGTACCTTGATATGTATAGTGGGAGCCACATTACTAGAATCATCGATTTGGAATTCATAATCCATTTCTTATTAATTAATCAAATTCCCCTTTTTAGTCAATATATTATTTCAATTAAGATAAGTTATCACTAATTTCAAGTTAGAATTTCTTAATATTTGATGTACCTAATATTTGTCAAGGATAAAACATTAAACTATGTTTTCATTTATTCATAACTATTCACTACACTATTGACGCAATATATAAAATTTAGGGTTTTAAATATTTATTAGTAAAGTGATGAAATTATCATTATTACCTGATTTATAATATAAAGTATATTTACAGAAGTGAGTAACCTTGTATTATATAATGTTTGTGGATGATCAAAATTATTATAGTTATATCATTCGTTATTTTTTATTCATTAATTCCTATGATTTTGAAAAAATAAGAATATTGAAATAAATAATAAATATTGATTGAAATAAAATAGTAAGAGTGGTGTGATCATTTATTTTTTAAAAGGATTCTTTAACTAGATTGAGACACCTATACCATAAATATAAGGGAATGTATTAAACCATGACATTGTTGGGTTTCAGCGTTCCACATATCCTCTAATGTATCAAATAGATTGGTTTCACCTCTTCTCAAAACAGGCATTTCATCTACATGCTTGTGAGATACATCCAAGACATAAACATTGGATCACGTGTAGGGGAGGTAAACTAATATATTTTTAGGGTTTTTACATAAAATAAAATGGTGGGGTGAATTCTCTTAAAAATTGGGTGGAGGGATAATGTGTAGAAAATAAATTTATATTACTAACACATTTGAAGGAAAACAATCACATATATTATTATTTCTATTCATAAGATTATCAAAATTCATTAAAAAAATTATGTATTTAATTATCAAGATTTCAGTGCCAAATGATGTTATTAATGAAAAATCTTACTCGAAAAAATTTATTAACTTATTCAATTAATCAATATATTTATATTATTTCTTATCCAACTATTTTTTATATTTTCATCGAATATAATTTTAAATATACAGGATAATTTATTTTATTTTGATTATGTAAGAAATATTTACCCAATATAAAACACCGCAATCAAGAATAAAAATGATCCAATGATTATGATTTTCATATATTTTATAATCTTGTGACATGTATCGTACACATATTATCACATATTTTCAATATATGAACTATGAAAAATGGTACATGGACCCATTTTATTTATGTATCATGTTTAATATTAATTAAAATATATAAATTTATTTATTATTACTTATACAAAAAAATTGGTCTAGTATATTACATGATTTTTTAATATTTAATATATCTATATCCCACCACATTATTGACTAATAATAAAAAAGGGTCCCAGAACCCTTTTAGATAATGATTACATGGTATCAAATATACAATTTAAATTTTTCAAAATTTGTTAATACAAACAAAATGAACTATCCAACTAAATGTCAAGTATAGTTCTTCTTTATATATCCATAAAAATGAATATGGACTGGTCATGTCATCCAACCAACGAAATTAATAGAGTAAAAACTATTAAATTGTGGAACATGTCAGATATTCCTGGAGTTACATAGTTAAAAGTCACATGTGTTATCTAAAAAACAAGGATCATCATTATATAATATAGTATAAATCATGTAAAAAAAATTCACATTCTGAAGTTTGACTAAATATATTCTATTATAAATTGTTACGCATGTATAATATATTAATTACACCTAGCATGAATCAAATTAATGAAACACTGAATATATTAAGGAGGAGTCATCAGGTATTAATCACGGGTACATGGTATGTAGCTATAATAAAAATGTCATGTATCCGTATGACATTCAGACAGATACCATTACACCTAATGATGAATTCATTGAATGTTCTACGTTCATAGTTAATCTATTTTAATTTTATTTAAGGGATTTTGGGGGAAAGATATATCTGATTATTCTGATTTAAGGAAGGATTTAAAATTTAAAAATTAATGCTAAATGAATTAATTAATAAAACATCATTAAATATCTAATATTATAGTTTTATATATATGAATCCAAATGAATGATCTGGGATGAACATTTTTACTAGTAGGGAATTTTAAACTCAATGTTTTTTCATAATCAATGATTAATATGAGATTTACCTGGAAAATAATTTCCCAACAAATGGAATTGAACCATTGATTAATTATCATGAGAATGATGAAAACAAATTCTTGATCATCACAGTGTGATTTATAATTATTTTAAGTAATTAAAAAACAAGAATGAAATATATTCATTCCCTATTATTCAATATGAGATATCTACATCATATCATCATGGTCTCAATGTTATAAATTATATATTCCCTCTAGAGGTCATAGATATATTCTAAAATAACCTTTTATGGACAACATCTAAATCTATGATTGATAGCAAGAAGGATCATAGTTGTTTCAACATATTTCTATGATGACTATGATAAGTTATAAAAAAACTGACACTCATTGATCTCTATATAATTTATAAGGGTGGCGTTATCTCTAGAAATCCATGAGATAACTCTTAGAGATGATATCTTTAGGGCCAGATATGATTTTTGGAATGTCATTGTAAAAAAATAAAACAAATAGATATCAATTTTCGGTTTGAAATAATATAATTGGATTCAAATAAATATTGTTTCAAAAAATATTATTTTCACAAGGGCCAATATTATTTCCATAATCCTTGAATAATTCCATATCTACAATAATAATTTTATTATTTTAGAAATTTTTTAAAAAATATGTAAATAATAGAATATTACTCCTTCTATATGGTTTTCATAATTTATTCAAATAATATTTACTATTCATTATTTAATAAAGGGAAAAATGATATATTATGTAATAATAATATATATATATATTAACTGTTCTGTTGAAAAATATAATCCCAAAAAGATGAAAAATATTTACATGTGATCAATAAAACAAGAATATTTATTATATAATTGAAGAAAATAATATTCTTATAATATATTAAATATCAAATAAAATTTAAAAATTAATTGGTGATCTAGATAAACATATTTTTTCACCATATAGGTCATTTCCCCAGGGGTAATAGGAAAATCCACCCAAAGGTGAAGGTTAGGATCTAGTAACAGAAAAATGGTAGACATAATGAAAGATGATAATTTATCAATGACATACAACTATAGGTGAATTATTATTATGTATTATAATACCATTATCATGATATATCTATTCAAGTAGGTTTCATAATTGTGTCATAAACATATATACTCATGTATATTTCTATGACATTCCAAAAATGAACAGGCCCACAAAGGCTATTTCCATGGATGAATTTTAGTTATTACAATAAAAGGTACTAAGATATCAACATCCTTTAATGAATAATTTTGAAAATATTTTTTTTATTTTTCCTTAATGTTATATCACATCTGATACTAAAAATGTATACAAAATTACCAAAAAAAATTTCATCTTATTGGGAATAACTAAAACATAAGACATGACCAATATTATCCATTTATATTAATCATAATTCATAAGGTTCAAAACACATTGAAAAATATAGAAAATTCAATTGACACATCTAAATGAGGATTTTCTATTGGAGTTTTGTGATCAAAAAATCTCATTCACTTGAAATTACCAAGGTTTTTCAACATGTTAGTGTGTTTCAATGTCCGATGAGTCCCCGCCATTGATATCCTATTTCATTTTCATCAAATAAAATGGCACATTAAAACTATATTACAATATATTTTAATAATTATTTAAGTAAAAATCTAGTTTCTCATCATAGAAATTAATTTTAATAACAATTAAATGAAATACATACTCTTAAGATAATATCACATACTACATAATATAGTAGAGTGATCCTGATGTGATAATGAGTTTATTAATATTAAATAAAATGAACACAGGTAATCATAACTTATATATAGGATTATAAGAGGAAATGAACTACAATAGTTATATTTTTTTTAAGAAAAAAAATCTATGTATGAGGTACACTCAAGATTTTGGGATTTATAAAACAATTCATGTTGGGTCAATTTTTTGGAAATTTATGTAGAAACTCTATAAATTTAATGACTTATTTAGTGTCTCATTGTTTATGAAGTTCATATTGGACCCATCATACAAGAAACTAAAAAATATATGGTATGAATTTTTATATAATGATAATTAATTCTAAATTTATATCATTTATGACAGGGATTTATATAATATGAAGACCCATATAGTTAAATATGTTTGGAGTTATTAAAATTTTTAAGAGGGAACATGGGGGAATTATGAATTAGTACAAGGGAATTATGATCATTTCGTTTTTTATTTATGTAAATCATAAATTTTGTGGAAAATATTATTTATGGATGTAATATAATACATTAAATTCTTATAAGGTTGTATAGTTTTTATTTATTCATATTTCAAATTAAATAAATAAATTATTTCAAAAAATATAAAATTAACTTGGATAATGTTTTTTTTAATTTTATGTTCAGAAATTATAATTTATAAAGACACAAATTTTTTTATATTATAATAAAATTTTACATAGATAAATATATATTTCCATAAAAAAGATTAAAATTTTCAATCTACATTTTAATATTTTGATAGTGTAAAATTCTAGGCTTTTTTGATGAATTTTATTTTTTATAAAGTAGTTGAAATTTAATTTTTGTGATTAATCTAAATGTTAGTATATTATTGTGATGTATTACTGAAATAATATTTTACAGATGATGTTTTTGACAAAAAAAAATTAAATGTTGTATAATACTGAATTTTAAAATATTTATTTGAATTAAGAATATTATTATTAATATTTTTTAATAAAAAAATACATTTATATTAATTTTATTTAATTTTAGTTTAATTAATATTTTTATGATTCCATTAAATTTTTTTAATTTAATTTCATATATGACTCCTTTATTATATAATAAGGAATCTGATTTCATTAGAATCATTTCTCAGAAAAATTAGTCGACAAAATTATGAAAATAATCATTATTCTAAACCAAATATACACCCTCCTAAACATTTAATTTATTCACATTCTATCATTAATTTCATCTATTATGATATTTTCTTGATACACCCACTAATATTCCCTCTCAAGCATATATCTAAGGGGGTTATATTACTCTATTCATTCTTAACAAGATTTATGAATCCATCTTATAATGTAATGGATCCTAAAATATTCCATACATTAATTTTAGATATAATTCCATTTCACAAACATTTTAATGAGAAATTTTATTATTATATATTATTATAAATGAATTATTCAATTTTAAACTAAATACCCTAATTTATCCCATTATACTACTTTTATATAATGTTATAATGCTCAATCACACTCATACACATAAAATATCGTATTTCTTTTTAAATAAAGTGAGTTTGGTTTAAATACAATGAAATTCCTAAATGTATCCAAAAAAGGGGACTACAACATTAGTTTGTATGATCATTTGTATAATAATGTTGAATAATATTGGTCATCTTTATGTATATCTTTAACTAGTGCTTAACTATTGGTACTAACAATACACCTACCCTAACAATACTGGTGAATATTATAGGGATGATTCACATTATATTTATGATCTATAATGAAGGATTACTTTTAAATAATAAAATTAAACTATGAAATTTATATATTTTAATATGTTTCTTCCATTAATCGGTATTGATACATTCAAATATATAGATAATATCACACAATTTCACAACTGATTAAGGGAGATTTACCTAGTATTAAATATTGATCCATCTATTGGTGAAATACTTAAACTCTATATACCATTATTTCATTATGAAAATCTGTTGATATAATTTCTAAATTTATGTCTGGGTTTCTTATAGAACATTATAGTAATATTTCTCATCCATTTTGTTGAGAATTAGGAGTCTTTGGAAAATGTATGTGGAAAGCGTGGCATGTAAATATATATCACCTATGATCATTAGTAGTTCTCAAGAGTCAATCAAGGAAATAATTTGAAATAATAATAACCTATTTATCTATTATGAATTGTATATAGAAATTAATAGTGTTCTTTTGATGTTTGGAATCATGATTCCATCATTATGAAAAAAAATTCTTATTTATTAAATTCTTTATAATTATACAATCCAAGGATATTTTTCTATAGAATTAGTTTATTATTAACATATTTTTTAATCAATTATTTAGTGTGATATATTATGTTACATGATAACCCATTTTATGAGTATTGTATGACCCAATTTTAGATTATTACAATCCCTAAAATATACAAGATGTTTAATACTTCTTAAATATGTATTTTCAAGGATAAAGAATAATATCTTCATGTTTTTAAATAATGTATCTTAATTTTAAAATTTATTGTAATGATAGTGTTTCAATATTTTTTATGGGGATGAATAGTTGTATGATACTATTATCAATGAAATTTTTTAATGTTAAAATAAAAAAGACACTACCTATTCATTACTAAGGATGAGGTATTACATGAAACTTATCTGTGTAAAATAAAATTCATTCAATAAAAAAAGTATAACTATACAAGTAATATAATTATTTGAGTTATATAGAGGTATTTTATTCTACTTATGTTATAAAAAATGAATGAATATAGGGATGATATGAAATAAATATTATGTATCTAAAATTTGATATGTGAACCATATATAAGGTTATTAAGTTTGGTATTTACATTGTTATTTTATTTTTGATTTGAAGCATAAGAATTATTTTTGATGTGTAATAATTACGGAAAAAAGTGGAAATTTTGATAATGATGTAATTGTAAAATAGTAAAATATTTGGGTTATTTGGTTTAGGTTTCATGAGTTGACTATATAAATGATGCATGGATGTTTTTATAATGATTTTATATAGTATGTTAATGCTATAAGATGATTTTATGGCTACTTTATTATGATTAATAGTTATCCGAAATTAGAGATATGTTTTTTTCTATGATAATTTCTTTTATTTGGAGGATTTTTTGAACACATAATATTATGACATATTTATGAGTAAATATATTTTATTTCAATTATTTTTTTATTTACTTGCAACCCTCTATTTACACAAAAAAAATATTGAAAAAAAGTTATTTTATTAGTTTGTTACCACCTAGAAATTTGATTTGTCTTAATGAGTATTGTTTAAAAAATTGTAAAAAAAAATTTTAAACATTAATAAAATGAAATAATTTTTTATAAATTTATAGTTTATTTAAAATAATATAATTTGAAATTAAAATATATGTTTTTTTAGATAGAACATTTCTTATGCATGGAATATGAATTTATTTAAAATTAAAAAAATTAATCACTACTGGTGATTAATTTTATTTACAAATATATATTATATATTGAGTTACTTATTTTGAAATTTAACTAATATTTTTCTAGATATGGCATTCAAATGAATATAGCTTATTTCATAAAATTTTATTTATCAAAAAACTTGTTTTCATCATATTTCGGGAAATTTTATGTAAATGAATATCTAAAACATTTAAATATTTAATCATTATCAATGGATTCTATATATATAATTAGTATATTCAAAAAATTTAAATAGTTAAATTTTATTTTTTATCATTATGAATAATGATATTTTTTAATATTTATCACATAGGTAATGGTAACACATAGAATATATGGTTATTACATTTTGATAGGGCATTAAAATTTTACTAACACATTAATGTAATGTATTTTATGATTTTATTTTTTATGTTTCAATCCAATTATCGAATATGTGGTCTCATGGTTCCATATTCCTGTATTATAACCTTTTCATAATTTTAAGAAATCTATAAAGATAAAATTTCATGGTCTTAAGAAATATATATATATATATTATAAATAATGATTAAATTTGTTATATTCAGTAATATAGTTTATTTGATAGATAAATTAATTTTCCCTACCATGGATAATTTTTTAGTTATTGAATAATAATAAAAAATTCTTACAAAACAATTACACTTTATTTTTAAAGTTACTAAAATATTAAAAAAATTATTTTAAAAATATTAAATGTAATATGGTTAGGATAAATATTTTTCATATATGAATTTTTTCTGCAAAATATAAGATAATAGAGTTGTTTTAAATGTGAAAATTTGTAACCATTTTCTATCATGTTTTTATTCGATGATAGTTTAAATTATTCATTCCAGAAAGGGAAATATTGTTATTTTTTAATAAAAAATATGTTAATAATTGATTAAAATTGGAAAAATATAATATTCAACCATATGAATGTGATGTTGTTGTAAATATAATTAATTTTCCATTAAATTTTCACCTAATATTTTATTGTATAATTATATAACATTATTGAGTAAAAAATTATTTATAAGACTATAAATATTAAATGTGAAAATTACAGTTAAAAAAAATTATTTTGGAGAAAACGTACAAAAAAATTCATCCAATTTAATTTCATGAGACGATTTCAAATAATATTCATTATAGATTCCAATTTAATATTTTTGGGGAAATTATTCACTAATAATTAATTTATATTTATATTAATTTATATTATTTAATTATTTCCACTCCAATAAATTATAAATGAGAACCTATTATCCTTTATTCCTCATACATTTTTAGTTATATATCTTTTCTATTCTATACCACAATAACATAATTGAATCTTTAATGAAATACCCGATCATTTTTAAATTTAAAAAGATATTCCCTTAGATGAATAAGGTGTAATCCAAAAAAGGATTCTCAAAGATAATTAATATATAACCGAGTATTTTCGAGTTTAAATATCCAACAATCTAATTAAAATACATGGATTGTTTTTAAAATAATGAATAAAGAATACTATTTATAATGAAAGGTTACTATGAGAATGGAAAAAAACCATAATCAATTACATTACCATATATTGTAAAAAGGAAATTCCTATCTTATGTAAGTGTGGACAACAACCTCCCCAATGTTATGTGAATAGTTATTCATTTAATTTAAAAATAAATTGTTATAAAAATATATATAATAATCTAAAAATATGTAATATTTGTTTTATAATGGTCAATTAATAATTTCCATTAATTCTTTATTCATTGAAAAATGAAATTAGTGTCTATTAATACATTTGACCTACCATCGAAATGAGACGTGTCATTTATTTTTCTATAACTATATTTTACTGATGGAATAAATATATTTATAAATAATATGTATGACATTTTAATGTTGATTAAAATTTAATATATGATTGAATAATGATCAAAGGACATGTACATGAACTAAAAATATTTAATGCATATGATAAGTAAATGATTTTACAATCTGAAATGAGCATTTTAATACAGAATTGCTAATAAATTTTTGTTGTAGTGTATGTATTGGATAATATAATATATGTAAATATTTTAAATTACAATATTTATAAATAAAATTAAAATTTGATAAATTATATTGGAGGATAAATAAATTTCATATAATCTGCAATTATAGGTAAGGGTTTTAGGTTATAGTCTCATTGTTTATCTTGATTTTATATTATTATACTTTTAAAGATGATGTTTCATCCTTTAAATCATAATATTTTTATAAATTTTCTTTTAATATGTTTATTTTATAATATTAATTTCTTTTATTCATTCATCTTTATATATTAACTCATTATACATAAAAAATTTCAATAAAAACAATATTTATTTACCTCTATGATTAGATATCATTTATTAGTTACTAATCATCTTATCAAAAATAATCATTTCAGCCTATCATTAAAATTATTCAAATATCATGAGATGTAATTGTTACACAAGAATAAATTTTTTAAAATCATTTAAAATTAATAATAATATTTTTTTAAAATTATTTATTTTTACTTTTTTTTCATAAATATGAAAATAATATTTTTTTAACGTAGACATCATAACAGATATTTTCTACAATTAGGAATTCACATTGATATTATGTATATATTAAATTTATATTAAACTCATTTATTTTAAAATGTTTTGTCTAAGATGAATAGTCTTGATGATTATGTAACTTGTTTCATTTTCAAGAGTCATGTTGTTTGATAAATTATTTCTATCCAAGATAAACCTATATGAAAGGATTATAATTATGATATTTGTGGGCCCATAATTATATCATTATCTAATGAATTGGTTAATGATTTATTTATCATTTGATAAAAAAAAGATAATATTTAGGAGTGATATCTTTATAGTAAGGTACACTCTTCACTTTGACAAACATTGAAGTTAACCTTGACTAAATAAATTGAATTGGGAGAAAATAAAATCTCATATGACGGTCTTTGTAGTGATCCTTGAATAGTAATGAGGTGATTTTATATGATTATGTGTATTCAACCAACTTATGAGTAATTCCAATGTTATTTTATCATGATTCATGTAATTGTATTCCATTAGGATTCATGGATTTTTAATTCTAATGATTTATGAAGTGACTAATGATTTTGATCTTGGATATATAGTGGATGGTTTTCAAATATTCTTATTGTGATCTCATTCCCTTATTAAAATTTTATTTTAATGTGATCATTATTATCAAACATGTTTTCCCTATCTAATAATCTATGAATACCATTATTTTTATTTGTTCCAATGGATTTGATCAATTTATTTTTGATATGATATACTTTAATAGAGTGAATTTAATGAAGACATTAGTGGTATATAGCTTATATGTATTTTGAAATAAATGTGTTTGGTTCCATATATCCAAAAACACAAGTCCTTAAAAATACTACCATAGAAAAAAAATGTTATTTATAAAAAATTTATCAAATAAAATATTATACATATGTATGAAAGGTATGGGTTGCTAAAAGTCTTTCAAAAATAAATAAAATATTTCAGATATTATTTATAAGAACAATGTTCATTATCTATTGGAAACAGTAATGAAGGAAACATACTAAGAACCCATAGTATAATCCTATATATAAGTGAATTTACTTTGTTATGGTGAGAAAATAATTGTGGGTTATCTAGAAAAATCTCTCATTATACAAGTGGATGTAATTTTAGAAAACAAAATTCATATACGGGTAATAACCTCTAATAGGTTATATGACGTATATAATCACCATTAGACTTGTGTATGGTGAGATTTTCCAAATTTCACTCATTTTTTGACAGTCCACGGGGATATGAATGAGTAAATTTACTTTCTCTTTAATAAACCTTTTGAATGATTTAAGATGTCACAACCCATCCTCGGGGCTCGTTCCATGACTACCCCAAGCACGCCTTCCATAGGCCAGGGGCTGGCGACTAAAACCAAAGGTGTAAATCCTGATAACTGGGAAGGCATTACCTTTATAAAACATAAACACATCCAACCAGAGTACAAGCTGAAGTAAACACTAAGTAAAACTGAATACAAAAGTAGTGCTAAAAGTAAAGGGGCTGGAAATACAAGCCAAGCTGTAAAGTACAAGGAAATATAAAAAATTGGTGGAAGGTGACAAGTTGCTCCTGGATCGTCCACCACGTATCCTACCTGATGGGTAGGTACAGATTACGCAGCTCCTGGATCATCCACCATGGATCCTACCTGAGTTTTAGGTATGGATATCCTCCTCATCGCCCCTCTCTTTCATCCTCCTCTGGGTACCGACTCGACGTGAGGTCCACCTTCAGGTGTCGTCCAGTTCTCATACACTCGGCCTCTGTCAGCGATGTCTGTTGTCTGCATCTAACACAATGAGGTGTGGGCATAGCCCGTTGTAATATCCCAAGTAAACAATGAATAATAGATATAGTTATCTATGTCTATATATGAATTAGATAGTGTTTTAGAGGCTTAAAACGAGAATATATCCAATCATAAGCATGGAATACACTAATATTTTTAAAAGATTGTTTTACTGCCTTTTGATGGAAAACCATTTTTAAATCAAATTTTTGAAAATTTTATAAGCCCTATTTGTCAAAATAAACATATTCTTTATGATTGGGACATTTAAATTTATATTTGATAAATTTTTGGTATTTTTCTGACAATGTTCATTTTTTTATGAATAGTGAAAAATACTGCATTTTTCATCAAAACAGCTTTTTCATCTAATATAATTATATGGTTATATTAACTTTGTAATTGGTATTAATGTGTAATTATAATATATTTTTACCATTTAATCCAATGGTGGTCATTAGGATTAATTTCACCTTGTAATTGGCATAAACTAATGTCAAACTTTTCATAGATATTTTTTCAAAAAAAACCTGCTATTTGTTTTGATAACGGGAATTATTTTTAAATTAATTATTTCAATTTATGTGTTTGGAATTTGTTAAAAGGGATTACATATTTGGAATCATAATTTCCATATTATGTAATCAAGAATATTTTGTTTTTAGACATTATGAATAGTAACAATGGTAGTTATCTTTAATTATCTTGATTAATGAGTAATCCTATAGTTAAGGATAATAAAATAATATCATAATAATAAAAAATGACACCAACATGTTTCCTAATTGTACTTGTGGTCTCATGGCCGACCATGGTATTCTTTGTTCAAATCTTGGGGACCCCATGGAATCCCTTTTGTGGGAAAGTTATTTTTTATCTTTTTATTTTTTAAAGAAAGTAAATATAACAAAGAATGTATCACCTGAGTAAAACATTTTTAATTTTGTCTACACAAGAGATATTTTGGACTATAATAATTCATTGGTAATCTAAAACGATTTCATACCTCATAGTATTTTTTTCATAATATTTAGTCATTAATTAAATTAAATTATTTATGACATCATGATAATGCAACGATTACATCATTAATAAAGGATTTAAATAAAATGAAAAGTTAATGATAAAGCTATAACATACACTTTTCAAAAACCTATTGGATGAGTATATTTAGAACCATTATCACATTATCCTCAAAATACATCAATGTGGGACCTCTAAAATCTGATACACATTTGAAAATAAAGTAATATCTTGTAACTTTCCGAGAGTGCCCCTCCTCTCCTCTTATAAAAGGCCCCCACCTCTACCTCCTTACCCACACGTCTAAATCCTTTGGCTCGGACAAACCCTGCTCATTTTGGCTCTACACATCCCTCTATAACTATTAGAAGCCTCATGTTGGGCAGAATTCTTCCCAAGGAAGCCATTGAGCTCAAATCAAAATGAGTTACCCGATTTAAAGGTATTGTCTTCTCTTGTGGTATTATGTTTTATTTTTCATCTCCAACCGCCTAAACTCTTTTTATTCATTTATTTTGTGACAACACCAGTATCTTACATATACTATAATGTTTTTATAAAAAGGATTAGAGCTACAGTTACACACACCTACATCTAATGGTTAAACAACATACTATTTCCGTGGAAGGTGAATTTCTACCTCACGAAACGATGATTGTTCAATATTCTTTTAACACCTTAAAATGTGTCCATTAATATGACACTATATTTATATATGATATATAATATGTCTATTTTTTATTTAAACTTATTTATTTTCCATTTATGGCATACCATTATGGTTACCATTATGGGTAAACATGATATCTTTATTTTAGGAAGTGCGGACTACCGCCCCCTCAAAGTGATTTGATTCGTTAATTCCATATATGGGTCATATGAAGGATGTTGTTAATGTTATTATATATGATATTATAATGGAATTATAATATATGTTTATATAATTATTATTTCATTCCATTAAAGTAGGAGATAGAAATGAAAGTAGCATTCATGCATACGTACGGCTTACCGTCTACATGAACGGTGCATTTCATTTCTTACCTACAAATGATTATGTAATATTATAATTGCATATATATAATGGATATATATGATATATATTTCACCTACATCATTAATATAATTCTTGAGATAATGTATATTTGACTACTTGAACTACTTGTAAATATAAGAAGTTCATTTTTGACTCAAGTACCAAATATCGACAAAACAACCGTTATTAACTTAAATGATTTCATAATGTTCATAACATGGTAATAAGTGATATAAATGGAATAATGAACACAAAAAAGGTTCTTAAGCAAGTTCAAATTAACAGAAGTTTATTATTCAGGAGATTAATGAACGATCGAGTCAAGTCAGACCCGAGGTATGGGACTTCGTCTCAATCTCCTTTCATTGAGGCATATTATGTTTTATACACAACATTCTTTTATATGGTGTATAAACCCCTTTGAATTTTATGTTTTTCCGAAAGAATCTTTTTATACGAAGAATTTTACTAAACGAAAAAAGGGAATGTTTTTGTCGTACGTATGCGGCGACAATGACTTCTCTGCCGACGAGACCATTATTTGAGTTTCAGCTTCCTCTACAAGCCATAAATTTTTTGAATGAAAAATAAATACCATGTTTTACTTTTCTTTTATTTTTTTTATTGAAAATGGTTTTAATAATGTTTTTATATCAATGTGTTGTATTGATATCTTGTGATTGAAAAGTGGAAGTGTTATGTTCCCTTTATGCATGTTTTGTGTGATACGATTATGTTATAGTTCATGGGAATTATTATGAAGACAGGTGGTTCCGTGATAAACTAATGGCGGGTGAGCCCGATATTGCTCTCCAATGCATTGGGTAATGACAAGGAGTTAAACGTTAAGGTTTCTCCGAAGAGATTTAGGGAATATACTATGATGGGTATTCCAAACGTATCCAAGAGGGTTACTCCCTATGTAAGAATTATATGAATGCCTCAAGTTACCTTTATGTCTTATAATTTCTATTATTTATTCATGATTTGATGAGGTATGTTAAAGTTCTTGTGTTTTATGGGTAAAGTATGATTTCATTCCTATGTATATATGTACTCATGTTTCCTTTCCATGTTTTTATAACACTTACTGAGCTTTTTATGTTCATCCCAAGTTTTTGAAATGTTTTTTCACAGGTCAAGGGAATGGTACATGATATGATGATAGTATAAAGTATGTATCAAGAAATAATCCATGTTTTATTTTAAATATGTTTCCGTTGATGGGAAAAATTATTACTATCTTTTATATAACCACTTTGTTTAAATGTGGAATGTAATGCAAGTTTTATGATCTAATTATATAAAACTCTAAACCTAAAAATATCCTCAATGTGTAATCTTGTAATAACTCTAGATTAAGTAATGATTAAGGAATGGGACTTATAGTTGGTATCAGATGTCGGTTTAGATAACATTAGGAGTTAGAATTCTATTAAATGATTATCCAAAAATATTTTTTATGGTCAAATTGAAATGATATTTCATTTAAATATTACCATGTTTATTCGCCTAAGATATTTCTATGTTAAGAATGGTTTTCGTAGAGGAAACAGAACAAATTTTCTGGGAAGGCATACAGAGGGAAATGACCTTTCAAATCAGTATCCTGAGATGGTCAGAATAAGAACTAAACAGTTTGTGGCAGTGATGGCTCAGTTGACTCAGGTGAAAAATGTTGGTTGTTTTTATTGATGATATTTTGGTCTTTTCTAAAAGTAAAGAGGATCATGAAATACATTTAATGGTTATTTTTCAAACCTTGAAAGAAAATAAATTGTATGGGAAATTCAGAAAGTGTGAGTTTTGGTTGCAACAAATTTCTTTCTTTGGTTACATTATTTATAAAGATGGGATTACTGTTGATCCTGCAAAAATAACGGTTGTTGAAGAAAGGCCAAGACCCACAAATGTTATTGAGATTCGTAGTTTCCTTGGTTTGGCAGGCTATTACCGAAGGTATGTTTGAAATTTTTCACGGTTATCTAGTCCAATGACTAAGCTAACTCGGAAGGGTGTTAAGTTTATCTGGACAAAAGAATGTGATTATTGTTTTCAGGAATTGAAAATAAGATTGGTGAATGCTCCATTTTTGGAACTACCTTCCCGGAATGGTGAGTTTGTTATCTACAATGATGCATCATTGAAAGGATGTGGTTGTGTCGTAATGAAGAATGATCAGGTAATTGCTTATGCTTCACGAAAGTTGAAAACTCATGAGGTAAATTACCCTACACATGATTTGGAATTAGCTTCTATTGTTTTCGCTTTAAAAATTTTGAGGCACCATTTGTATGGAGTAAAGTGTGAAATATATACCAATCACAAAAGTTTAAAGTATATATTCACTCAAAAATAATTGAACATGAGACAGGGGAGATGGCTAGAATTAATCAAGGATTATGATTGTACAATTCATTACCATCCGGAAAAAGCAAATAAAGTGGCTAATACTTTGAGTCGAAAAAGTAATGCTGAATTAACAATGTTGTGTTTGGAACATGATCATTTGGTTAAGGATTTTATGAACGTTGGCATAGAATTTGTTGGTGCAGGATGTCCTTCTGTTTTGTTTCAGGTATGAGTGAAATCTTCTCTATCAGACAGAATTAAGCAAGCACAGAAGCAAGACAGCGAGTTGTAGAAAAAGTTAGAGCTGGTTCAGAAGGGTATGTTTCCTAAATTCATCATTTATAATGATTTTGTTTTGAGATTTGGGTAGATAATGTGTGTGCCTTGTGATTCACAGTTGAAGAGATAGTTGTTAGGTAAACTCATAGTTCTCTGTTATCAGTTCATCCAGGCAGTACTACGATGTATAGAGATCTTCGAGAGTATTACTGGTGCGACGGAATGAAAAGGGATATTGATGATTTTACTGTAAAGTGTTTGAAATGTCAAAAGGTTAAAGCAGAGCGGCAGTTACTTAAAGGGATGCTTTAGCCTTTACCAGTACCAGAATGGAAATCGAAGAATATATCCCTAGACTTCGTTGTGGAATTGCCGAAGACACCTCGAGGTAATAATGCAATCTGGGTTATTGTTGATCACTTGACTAAATCTGCTCATTTCTGTGCTATACAAGACAATTTTTCCCTAGATCAACTTTCTCATTTTTATGTTAAAGAGATAGTCAGGTTACATGGAGTTCCCCTCTCCATTGTATCTGATCATGATCCCAGGTTTACTTCTAACTTTTGGAAAGGCCTTTAGAAGTCGTTGGGTACTGAAATAAATTTTAGTATAGCTTTTCATCCTCAATCAGATTGGTAGTCAGAACGAACAATTCAGACTTTGTAGGATATGCTACGTGCTTTTTCGATCGATTATCAGGGAAGTTGGGACCAACATCTATCTTTGGTTGAGTTTTCTTATAATAACAGTTTTCATTCTAGTATATAGATGGCACCAATTGAGGAATTATATGGGAAGCGGTGTCGAACTCCAGCTTTCTGGGATGAAGTGGGTGAAAGGAATTTGATGGGACCGGAATTGGTAGAAGAGATGGTAGAAAAAGTTCAGTTGATTCAGAAACACATGAGAATATCTTAGAGCAGACAGATGAGTTATGCGGACAACAGGAGGAACGATCTCTCTTTTGAGGTAGGTGGTCATGTTTTTCTCAAAGTCTCACCATGGAAAAGTGTGATGCGATTTGGTAAGAAAGGAAAGCTGATTCCAAGGTTTATTGGACCATATGATATTCTGGAGAGAGTTGGATCAGTTGCTAACCAAGTGGCTTTTTACCTCCGAGTTTATCTTAGGTACACAATGTTTTTAATGTTTCAGTGTGAAGGAAGTATATGCCAGATCCATCTCCTGTTTTGAGTCCAAGGGTAGTTCAGTTGGATGAGAACCTATATTATGAGGAATAACCGGTCTAGATTATTGACCACAGGGATCAAGTGTTACGGAATAAGGTGATTCATTTGGTAAAGGTTTTGTGAAAAAAACCACATGATTGAAGATGCAACATTGGAATCTGAAAATGCAATGAGGGCTAAATACCCCCACTTATTCGATAAGTAAATAAATTGTGGGGAAACAATTTTCTAAAGGGGGGAATGATGTAACATCCCAAGTAATTAATGAATAATATATATAGTTATCTATGTCTATTTATGAATTATATAGTGTTTTAGAGGCTTAAAACGAGAATAAATCCAATCTTAAGCATGGAATACACTAATATTTTTAAAAGATTGTTTTACTTCCTTTTAATGGAAAACCAATTTTAAATCAGAATTTTGACAATTTTATAATCCTTAATTGTCAAAATAAACATATTCTTTATGATTGCGACATTGAAACTTACAGTGGATAAATTTTTGGTATTATTCTGACAATGTTAAATTTTTTATGAATAGTGAAAAATACTGCATTTTACATCAAAACTGCTTTTTCATCTAATTTAATTATATTGATAGATTATCGTTTTATTTGGTATTAAAGTGTAATTAGAATATAATTTTACCCTCTAATCCAATGGTGGTCATTACGATTAATTTCACCTTGTAATTGGGCATAAACTAATGTCAAACTTTTCATAGATGTTGTTTCAAAAAAAAACCAGCTATTTGTTTTGAAAACGGGAATTATTTGTAAATTGATTATTGCAATTTATGTGTTTGGAATTTCATAAAATGGATTAGATATTTGGAATCAAAAGGTCCAAATTATATAATCATGAATATTTTGTTTTTGGACATTATGAATAGTAACGACGGTAATTATCTTTAATTATCTTGATTAATGAGTAATCAGGTAGTTAAGGATAATAAAATAATTTCATAATAATAACAAATGACACCAACATGTGTCCTAATGCTACTGGTTGTCTCATAGCCGACCATGGTATTCCTTGGGCCAATCTTGGGGACCTAATGGAATCACCTTTGTGGGAAAGTGACTTTTTATCTTTTTATTTTTTAATGAAAGTAAATATAACAAAGAATGTATCACCTGAGTAATTTTTTTTTAATTTTGTCTACATAGATAATATTTAGGACTATAATTATTCTTTGGAAATCTAAAAAGATTTCCTACATCATAATATATTTTTTTTATAATTTTTAGAAATTATATAAATTAAATTATTTATGACATCATGATTATGCAACTATTACCTCATTAATAAAGGATTTAAATAAAATGAAAAGATAAGGCTAAAACTATGACATAAAATTGTCAAAAAAACTATTGCATGAGTATATTTCGAACCCTTATCACATTATCCTCAAAATAAATCAATGTGGGGCCTCTAAAATCCGAATCTCATTTGAAAATAAAGTAACATCTTGTAACATTCCAAGAGTGCCCTTCATATCCTCTTATAAAAGGCCCCCACCTCTACCTTCTTACCCACACTTCTAAAGCCTTTGGCTCGTCCAACCCCTATTCCTTTTGACTCTCCACATCCCTCTATAACTCTTAGAAGTCTCACTTTGGGCATAAGTCTTCCCAAGGAAGCCTTTGAGCTCAAATCAAACAAAGTTACACGATTTAAAGGTAGTATCTTCTCTTGTGCTCTTATGTTTTATTTTGCATCTCCAACCCCCTAAACTATTTTTATTCATTTATTTTGTAACAACACCAGTATCTTAAATATACTAGGATGTTTTTATAAGAAGGATTCGAGCTACACTTACACACACCTACAACTAATTTTTAAAGAACATACTGTTTCTGTGGATGGCGAATTTCTGCCTCACGAAACGATGATTGTTCAATATTCTTTTAACACCTTAAAAGGTGGCCATTAAGATGACAATATATTTATATATGATATATAATATGTTTATGTTTTACTTAAGATTATTTATTTTTCATTTATGTCATACCATTATGGTTACCATTATGGGTAAACGCGATATCTTCATTTTAGGAAGTGCGGACTACCGCCCCCTCAAAATGATTTGATTCGTTAATGTCATATGTGGGACATATAAAGGATGGAGTTAATGTTATTATATATGATATTATACTGGAATTATAATATACATTTATATAATTATTATTTCTTTCCATTAAAGTATGTGATAGAAATGAAAGTAGTGTTCATGCGTACGTACGGCTTACCATCTCCATGAACAGTGGATTTAATTTATTACCTCTAAATGATTATGTAATATTATAAATGCATGTATATACTGGATATATATGATATATATGGAATCTACATCATGAATAGTATTCTTCTGATAATGGATATTTGACTACGTGAACAACTTATAAATATAAGAAGTTTATTTTTGACTCAAGTACCAAATATCGACAAAACGACCGTTATTAACTAAAAATATTACATAATGTTCATAACATGGTAATAAGTGATATAAATGTAATAATGAAAATGAAAAGGGTTCTTAAGAATGTAGAAACTAACTCAAGTTTATTATTTAGGAGATTAAAGAACGATTGAGTCATGTCGGACCTGAGGTATGGGACTTCGTCTCAATCTTCTTTCATGGAGGAATATTTTTTTTATACACAACCTTCTTTTATATGGTGTATAAACCACTTTTAATTTTACATTTATCCGAAAGGAATCTTTTTATACGAAGCTTTTTACTAAACGACAAAAGGGAATTTTTTTTCGTACGTATGCAGTGACAACAACTTCTCCGCCGCCGTGACCATTATTTGAGTTTCAGATTCCTCTACAAGCCATAACTTTTTTGAATGAAAAAATAAATACCATGTTTTACTTTTCAATTATTTTGGTGTTGAAAATGGTTTTTAATAATGTTTTTTATCAATTTTTTGTATTGATATCTTGTGATTGAAAAGTGGAAATATTATGTTTCCTTCATGCATGTTTTATGTGATACAATTATGTTATGGTTCTTGGGCATTATTATGAAGACGGGTGGTTCCATGATAATCTAAGGGTGGGTGAGCCCGATATAGCTCTTCAATGCATTGGGTATTGCGAGGAAGTTAAACTTTAAGGTTTATCCGAAGAGATTTAGGGAATATACTGTAATGGGTATTCCAAACGTAACCAAGACGGTTACTCACTACGTAAGAATGTTATGAATGCCTCAAGTTACCTTTATGTCTTATGATTTCTATGATTTATTCTTGATTTGATGAGGTATGTTAAAGTTATTATGTTTTATGGGTAAAGTATGATTTCCTTCTTATGTATATATGTACTCATGTTTCCTTTCAATGTTTTTATAACCCTTATTGAGCTTTTTATGCTCTTCCAAAGTTTTTGAAATGTTTTTTCATAGGTCAAGGGAATGGTACATGATATGATGATAGTGTAAAGGAAGTGTCAAGAAATAATCCATGTTTTATTTTAATTATGTTTCTGTTGATTAGAAAAATGAATACTATCTTTTATTTAACCACTTTGTTTAAATGTGGAATGTAATTCATGTTTTATGATCTAATTCTCTAAAACTCTAAACCTAAAAAGATCCTCAATTTGTAATCTTCTAATAACTCAAGATTAAGTAATGTTTAAGGCTGGGGCCTTATACTCGTGTAGGGGTGAGTATAACGATACTCAGTAGGTACAATGAGACCCTCAAGGGCTCACTAAATCCAACAAGGATAACCACAAGAAGTATTTCAACAGATAATGCATACTTAGGTATAAGTCCTTACTTATACCTATGTTATCATGAAACTCATCTCAATCATGAGGAAACATAAAGGTCAATGACTTAGCTCAAACCAAGATTTTTATTCAAGATGACGAAACCACATCTACTAGAGAACTTCTCCTCTGTCGAAAAAAGTATTCCTGTAATGAATTTGAGGTGCCAATCACAAACCTTAGACTGATGAGGTGCTCCTCCTGTCGAGTACCGCGAGTCTGCCACCTCACAAAGTAGTGCTTCCCGCCATGGGTCTTCCACCTCACATAGTAGTGCTTCCCCTCATAGCCTACAGAGGTACTCCTCATGTCGAGTACCACAGGTCTTCCACCTCACAAATTAGTGCTATTCCGCCATCGGTCTTCCACCTCACAATATAGTTCTACCCACTGGGTTATACAAGTCACTCTGAATCGAATCGGACAAGCAGTCATCAGGTCCACAGCTACTAAGTCTCTGCACTCCACACGCTCATCTCCGGGAGGGTCCTCTCCACAAGCTACTAGTTGATACTCCAAGAATATCAATTTCCCACAAAGAAGTATCACAATGTACCTCCTCATCACAGGGGTCTCAATGCAACAGACATCGCGTCAATCGGACGCCCGGTCTGTGAGTTATTAGCCTTTTAGTCCTGGGGGCCCGGTTGGTTTCTTGTACGAACCAACGCGGCTGTAATATAGCTACATACAAACCTCAAGCGGAGTAAGTTAATAGAACCGTCTCACTATGAGGAATCCAAATAAGTCGATGGCGCATCAATCAGACATCCGGAGCTCAAGTTATAAGCATTTCCGCTCCGACGACCCGGTTGGTTTCAGGTTCGAACCAACCCAGCCTTACCCAATGTTCCCCAAAACCTTGAGTGTAATATACCGGAACGATCGTCTCGATCCAAGGATCGCATCTCAACTGACGGTGTGTCGATCATAGGTATGTAGCCCATGTTACAGGCGTTTGAATGAAACTGTCTGAATTTAGGGGGTTTGGGCCCGGTCCGACCTAGCCCAATACCACCTGGGTTGTAAAGATCCGGAAATTTCAAGGAAATTTTTTTCTTAATTTTCTTTGGAATTTTACAAGAACACAGTTTCTTGACGGCGCCTGATTCCGAGGCCCGGTGTGCCCGGAATTAATTTCCGAAGTTTGGCCCGGGTATATTCAGTGAACGAGCGAGCGTGAATTTCTATCTTTTGAACCGGTGCCCGGAATCGAATTCCGAGGGCACCGATGGAACCGCAGCGCCGGTAATTTCTTAAGAACGCCATTTCCGGAGTTTCGTTTATCCGATAGAAGATGATAAAAATTGTGGAAGTTTAATTTATAACTTATCTACAATTTTTATTTTCTTGTTAAGTAGATTAAGTGTTATGTTACAACACTTGACCATCTCTTAAGTGGTTTTAACCTATGTAAGGGAGTTAGGGGTGGGACCCAGTTGGAATTAACCACCCATGGAAGGATTTAAGGTGAGGTAGGTCCCACACGAACCCCACCCCTTCACTTTTCCCATAACCCCATAACTCCCTCTTTATTTTGAAACTCCTCACCTCCCTCTTTATTTTGAAACTCCTCAACACCCTCTTTATTTTGAAACTCCTTATCTCCCTCTCTCCCTCATAACTCATGCCAACTAGCACTTAAATTAAGTTATTTAAACTCTTAATCAATTAAGTGTTTGAATTTTGAACTTACAATGCATGGAATGATTAAAATAAAATAAGGGGAAACCTTGTTTTATTTGGAGGTTGAATTGTGGTGGGAGGATTTTTGAGAAAGAGCCTTTGTGTGATAGAAGAAGGAAGCTCCTTCTTCGTTGAAGAATGTCCTCCTCTCCGTGATGAACGGTTCTTCTCCGATGAAGAACATCGATCCCTCAACTTAGAACGACTCGGTGATCACGGTTCTTCATCCTCTTTTTCCTCCACGACATGGGAGAAGACACCGACGTTGGGAACTCTCCAACGACAACGCGCCTTCCTTATTCATCTCCGCAACAAGTGAGGAGACGTCGTTTCCTCCTCGGACGTACCCCATCATCCATGGAATCGACGTCCGATCTCCGCGACGCCGTTCTCCGCGACGCCCGACGTGCGACGTAAAATATCCAAGTAGGGGTTTGTTGTTGCTTTATTTAATTATTTTCCATTCTTGGTTCTAGCATGACAAACTTGAGGATGAACGATTAAGTGTTATCGTCTAACGAGAGGGGGACCGGACCGCACAAACACGGCCGAACCCCCCTCCATTGTTCTTGAATGTTTCTTGCGGATGAAACGAGATAGCGTGCTGCCGTCGCACCACGCGGGAATCACACGAAAATTATTGTGTGGCGCCGTCACGCCGTGCCGTGGAATGAATTATCATGAACGCGACGCCGTTCCGCCGTGTCGAAGGAAACCAAAGACGCCGCGGCCGGAGCGGGGCCGCGGTGGAGGGGCGCGGTGCCGTCGCACCGCACCGGATGACGAAGGCCGCGGCCGGTTTCGGGCCGCGGCGGATCGTGATGACCGGCGGCCAGCCGGGCCGCCGGTGCCGGAAGACGGAAGAGGACCGGCCCCTGTCGGTCCTGTTGACAAGAAGCCGGCCGGCAAGGTCGGGCCGGCCGGGTTGGTGGAAACCAGGGGAATTTAATTCCCCCGGGTAGTTATTTGGCCCCCCATTATGAGGGGGGCGGTTTCACAAAGGGGGGGCAGGCGGCCCCCCGTTTCCAGCAAGCTCGGCCTGCCTTGCGCCGAACCGGCGCGCCTGGCTGGTTCGCCGGGCCGGGCTGTGCGGGGTGGGTTCGACCCCGTCCGGGGTGGGTCGACCCGGTTCAGGCCATCCGGGGGGTCTCGGGCCGGGACGGCTAGGGCCCGAAACCCCCGTTACCGAGCGGTTTGGTCAAATGCCCGTATCTTGGGCTACGTGCCTCCAAACGACTCGTCGTCAGCGGCAACACGATCCTTGGATCGAGACGGTCGTTTCGGTATACTATACTCAAGGTGCACCTTTCTTTTCGGGAGCCTACGTGGTTAAAACTCAATAGTTAAGCGTTCTTGGCCTAGAGTAGTGATTAGGATGGGTGACCTCCTGGGATGTTTTCCAGGGTGGGTGTGGAACGAAAAAGCCAATAACTCTCAGAACGGGCGTCCGATTGACGCACCGTCTATTGCGTTGAGTTGCTGTTGACGATACGGAACTTTTGGCATCCTCCGCTCGAGTTTTGGATGCAGATGGATAGTGGCCGGGTTGGATCGCACCGAAATCCAACCGGGCCCCTAGAACAGAAAAGCTGATATCTTTCTGACAGAACGTCCGTTTGACGAACCGTCAGCGGCGTTGGTGATCTCGTTGAGAAAAGGTACCTATGAGTTTACCATATGAGAGTTCGGGGTAAAGTTGAGATACGGCCGGGTTTGGTTCGCTCACGAAACCAACCGGGCCCCTGGGACGAAAAGGCTAATAACTCACAGACCGGGCGTCCGATTGACGTGCCGTATGTTGCGTTGAGACCCCTATGACGTGGCAGTCCTTTGAGATACTTCTTCATGGGACTTTGAGATACTTGGAGTATCGAACTGTAGCTCGTGGAGCGGACCCTCCCAGTGACGAGCGTGCGGAGTACGAAGACCGTATAGCTGGCTGAGACCCGACGACTGCTGATCGAACGACTCGGTGTGTTACAGAGGTGAGCTTGGTTGTAGCGGCACATGGGAGGGCTTGGTTGTAGCGGCAGACCCACGACAGAGGTGCGCTTGGTTGTAGCGGCACATGGGAGCGCTTGGTTGTAGCGGCAGACCCACGACAGATGTGCGCTTGGTTGTAGCGGCACATGGGAGCGCTTGGTTGTAGCGGCAGACCCACGACAGAGGTGCGCTTGTTGTAGCGGCACATGAGAGCGCTTTGTTGTAGCAGCTGGCCCGCAGTACTCGATGGGTGGAGTTCTTCAGCAGTCTTAGGTCAGTGAGCAGTACCTCAGAGTCGTGGCAGGACCACTGTACACTCCAGAGACGGAGCTCTTCAGCAGTTACGGTTTCGATAATGAAAATCCTGGTTTGAGCTGAGACTTTGACCTTGTGTTTATCTCATGATTGAGATGGGTCACTTGCTAACTTAGGTATATGTATGGGCATATACTCGGGTAGTGGTTATCCGTTGATTTCACAATCCTTATGTTTCCTCATGATTGAGATGGGTTACTTGATAACTTAGGTATATGTATGGGCATATAACTAAGTAGAGGTTATCTGTTGAGATCTTCTTTGAGGTTATCCTTGTTGGTTTAGTGAGACCTTGAGGGTCTCGGGGTCCCTACTGAGAATCGTTATACTCACCCCTGCACGGGAAATGCCCGCTCCTCGTTGTGTTGGTTGCAGACGACGGGCAGTGCTGACAGAGGCCGAGTGTTCGAGGAATGGACGGTACCTGGAGGTGGACTATACGAAGAGATGGTACCCGGAGGAGGACCTCACGACGAGACGGTACCCAGAGGTGGACGTGATGACGAGGCGGTAACCGGAGGTGGACCACTGGGCGAGACATACTCAGAGCGGACGGCGGGACCTGAGGAGCAGAGGAGCTATCTGTACCCACCCTTCAGGTGGGATTTCTAGTGGACAGCTCGGCATAGCACCTTTACTTTTCAGTAGCTGTTTTCCCTTTCGAGTTGTACTTTACAGTTGGGCTTGTATTTCCGGCCCCTTTTTACTTTCCGCACTTACTGTTGTACCCAGTTTTTACTTAGTGTTTACTTCTTCCGCTTGTACTCTGTGGTGCTTGTTTGCTTTTATAAAGGAAATGCCTTCCCAGTTATCGGGATTTTACGCCTTCGGTGCTTGTCGCCAGCCCCTGGCCTATGGAAGGCGGGCTTGGGGTAGTCACGGCATGGGCCCCGAGGACGGGTCGTGACATGGGTTGTCCCGAACTGGGTCAACCCAACCAGAGTCTAGGTCCGGCACAGCCAGCGCGGCCTAGCCCAGCCAGCGCGGCCCGACCCTGTGCGGGGGTTCAGCCCAGCGACGACGGCCCGGCCCAGCGCCGATGGCCCAGCGCGGGCAAACCGGCCCGGTGCGGGCGCCCGTGCGCTGAGCGGAGGCGGAAGGGGGGGCGCCCCCCCCCCCCCCCCCCATTTTCCCGAAATGGTGGACTCATGGTTTCCGCCCTAGTTAACCGCTGGGGATTTCAAACCCACAGTTTTCATGGAAACGGCCAGCCATTTTGGATGGCCGGTGGGATGCCACTGGACCCCGCGGGTCCCACCTCCTTAAGCACTAGCGGCCGGAGGTTCGGCCACCCCCTTGCTGAACCGTCGCAGCTGAGGGCCGCAGATTCCTTTTGTCTGGCGCGACGTGATGGCGTCGGGCCCCTCCACCATGGCCCACCCCGGCAGCGGCCCTCATTAGCTCCGGTGTGACGCGATGGTGCCCCACTCCTCTGTCGTGGTCCGGTTCTAGCCGTGGCCTCTTTCGGTCTCACCGGAACGGCACTACGACACTGCGCTCCTTCGTCGCGGCCCACTCCGGTCGCGGTTACCTCGTTCCCACGCGATGTGATGGCTCCGCGTCGCCTACGTTCCAAACCACAACGAAGACCAACAACAAAGGAGGGAGGAGGTTCGGACATGTTTGTACGGTCCGACCTCCTCCCCATATATTGAAAACAGGTGGGCAATAATTTAATGAATAATCGTCAAAATATTCTTGAATTGTAAAAACAACCCCTATATCAAAGAAATTCACGGAAGCTATAATCGCGGAAAACATCATCGCGGTGTGAGGCTCTGAATACATCGATGGGGAACATCCGAGGAGGAAGCGGTGTCTCCCTATATTTGACGTGGGGATAAGATGGAATGGTGTTTCAGCGTTCTTCACGTTCTTCAATGAGGAAGATGATGTTTTTCAATGTAAAGAGCTATCCCTCTCTCAATTCTCCACACAACACAACAACCCAAAATAAAATAAGGCTTTTCCCTATTTTATTTACACATGCCAACATATCCAAAACATCAAAAGTTAAATTCACATAATTAATTATACATTAATAGACTAATTAATTGGATGTCATGTTGGAAAATTTATTAAGGGGTTAGAGGAGTTAGAAGAATTTGAAGGGGTGGGGCTCGTGTGGGACGCTCCTCACAGATATCCAAATTAATAGGGGTTAGGATTTTAGTGGTTCCCACCCCAACTCCCACACATGGGTTTAAACCACTTAGTGGAGAAATAAAATTTGTAATACAATTATTTTTTATTCATCACATAAACCGCAATTTTTAACATATTCTCCTCAGAAAAAGCACCTTCGGAAAAGGTGTTCTAAGCAATTACCAGCACTACGGTTTCATCGGTGCCCTCAGATTTCGATTCTAAGCACCGGTTCAAATATTAGAAAAAACTTGCTCGTTTGTTCACTGAACATACCTGAGCTAAACTTCAGAAAATTATTTCGGGCCCACCGGGCCCCGGAATCAGGTGCTGTCTGAAGCCACATGCTCATAAAATTTCAAAGAAATTATGAAAAAAAATTCCTTGAAATTTCTGGGTCTTTACATTACTCACATCTTAGGGCTTTACATCCCCGTAAAGCTATAACACAAACTAGGTAATCTATAGGAGGTACCAAGAACGCAACTGAGAATCACGCTCCCATGTGCCCTCCTGGAGGTTCCCATGCTTCCATAGAAAGAACACAAGAGGAATCGACCGTCCTCATAGGACCCATGACTGTCGATTCTCAGCCTCTATTAGAACCACTTGAACGTCGCAACGTCATCGATTATGATGGAAAGGTCATGAACACATCTCCTCAACTGAGATACATGGATGACATCGTGCACCCGGTGCATCTGAGGTGGAAGGGCCAGGCGGTAAGCCACCTCTCCTACCCTTCTTGGACCTAGAATGGTCCGATGAAGTGTGGAGATAACTTTCCACCTCTGCCAAAACTCCGAAATCCACATTGAGGAGAGACACGTTAGAAAACATGGTCTCCAACCTCGATCTCCAGTTGTCTCTGTTTCCTATTAGAATAGGACTTTAGTCTACTCAGTATTGTCTTCATCCGCTCCTTGATGATCTGCACGTTCTCCATCATGACCTGAACCATCTCTGTTTCTAAATGTGCTACCTCCAACACTATTTCGAAATGATATCTGAAACATATCCAGCTATTGTCTCGCCACTCTTAACAGTTGAATGCTCGATTTCCAACTAAGAGCATCAGATAAAACATTCCCCTTGTTTTCTTATGTTCCACAAGAGCTGCTATGATTTCTCATTTTCTGAAAAGTGAAATCTGGTCTCATCACCTTGATGAACAATGTTTCTCACCTAATACAATCAATCCTAACATGAATGATACATTCATTCCATGGATGATGTCGTAAGGCCTCAACTTTACTACCAAGAGATCCAACCGTCACTCTCTCCTCCAAGGGTTGAGTCACACTGTCGGCATCAGTGTGTGGTTACAGGGTCTCCTCCTGTAGAAAACTCAAATGTTAGGGTCAAGTCAATAGTTTTAACCGGAACCTCTCAATATCAATCATACGAAGTGGACAATAAAGTAATCGTCGCAATAAAGGTGTTATTTATTACTGCAGCTCAATGTACAATGAAACTTATAACTACAATAGTGACCACATGGAAACTAAAAACACAAAGAACAAGGGCCTCCATGCCTAGACCCGCTCCTGTCCACCTACTTCCAGAGATCTGTAGTTATATGCTTCAGCTGCCTGAAGCTGAGCTCTCCTATATCTACCTGTTCCCTATGTTCGGGGTGGTCCCCCGGGTGGTGGTGGTGGCAACACCTCAAAGCGGCGTCCCCCTCTATCTTCATGGCCAAATTCTCTGCCATTTCCTTGATCAAACCTCTTCCTTTCTCTAGAAGGTTCTTCATCTATCTGATTATCGTCCGAGCGGTGGGTCGGACAGTCACGATTCATGTGACCCTTTCCGCCGCATGTGTAACAAATTATGGGAGGTCTGGCTATATCTCTACCCTTGGTGCTTTTCACTACCGTCCCTGAGTCATGCGGTCGACCACCTATAGGTCTGGCCCTCCTGGACCTCTGCGTCATCTCTCTACTGCCAGCTGCAAAAGACTCCGCTGCAGGTCGACTCGTGGTGGGTCCCACAACAGAAGTCTCCTCAGTAAGGAAACTATCCACTAGGAGGGCCTTATTCAACACCCCTACCAGATTCAGGATGCTGAGAGGGATTTTTGAAGCTCTGATCTCGTGCCTCAGTCCATGCTCGGAGGTCCGGGCCCGGAAGAATGGGTCACGTACCATGTTTGTGGAGTAGTACGAGAGGTTTTTGAACCTCACTTAGTACTGAGCTACACTCATTATGCCCTGCTACAGATGAAGTAACTTCTGTATCCGCAGCACTTGTAGGGTGGCTGGTACAAACTCTGCCCAGAACATGCTCTCGATGTCTGCCCAAAGTATTGACGTCTCACCATGCATCTGAATCATCAAGCTCCACCATCCGCCTTCTGCTGCATGAAGGAGGCTGGAAGTAAGGATAACCATAAAGCCAGTTGGTGTAATTACTAGCCTTAAGACTATCACCACAGCCTCCCTCCAATCCTCAGTTGCCTGTGGGTCCATCTCTACCATGAACCTGGGTGGCCTATGGTGCTGGAACTCACGAAGCACGCTCAAGCGGCGTGCTTCGCCAACTGCTAGGGATGGTGGCATCGGTGGCCCAACGGGTGGCAGTACTGTTGTTTCCTCCGCTGGTTCCTCAACTGGAAGGGGCCCTATACTGAGGCCTCGTCGCTCGGTGGGTTGTCAGTACGTACAACTCTCGGGGCTCTAGCTAGTCATCCGCGGGGAGGCATCCTGAAAGAAACAGATGTGACATGGTCAAAAGACAATACCTGGTGAGCGGACCTGGTTTGAGATGATTTAATGGAAAAGTTTTTAAAACACTCACGCAAATAGTTTTTTTATGTACTAAGTCAGAAATCAGGAGTTAGGGTCCTTTTGTATGGATACGTCGGCCACCCGCACCAACACTGGACTCCCTGAACTGAAGGCCACACTTAGTATCCTTAACACTATTGCCTCACTGATATAAAATATCATAATTTTATGTTATGCGGTAGAAAAGACTCCTCTGATACCAATTTGTCTCAATCCGTACTCGGGACCCAGGCCGTGACTACCCCAAGCCCGCCATCCATAGGCCAGGGGCTGGCGACTAGCACCAATGGCATAAATCCCAATAACTGGGAAATAATTACCTTTATAAAACATAAACACACCCAACCAGAGTACAAGCGGAAGTAAACACTATGTAAAAATGAATACAAAAGTAGTGCTGAAAGTAAAGGGGCCGAAAATACATGCCCAACTATAAAGTACAAGGAAATAGACAAAACAACTAGAAGGTGACAAGAAACTCCTAGATCTTCCACCACGTAACCTTCCTGAAGGGTAGGTACAGATACCACAGCTCCTTGATCTTCCACCACAGATCCTACCTGAAGGGTAGGTACAGATAGCCTCCTCATTTCCCTCTTCAATCAACCTCCTCTGGGTACCGACTCGACGTGAGGTCCACCTTTAGGTGTTGTGCATTTCTCGTACACTCAACCTCTGTCAGCGATGTCAGTTGTCTGTATCAAACACAACGAGGTGTAGGCATAGCCCATGCAGGGGTGAGTATAACGATACTCAGAAGGGACCCCGAGACCCTCCAGGTCTCACTAAATCCAACAAGGATATCCACAAGAAGTATTTCAATAGATATCCCATACATAGGTATAAGCCCTTACTTATACCTATGTTATCATGTAACCCATCTTAATCATGAGGAAACACAATGGTCAATGACTCAGCTCAATCCAGGATTTTTAATAAAGATGACGAAACCACAGTTGCTGGAGAAATCCTCCTCTAAAGAACATAGTAGTCATGTCATGACTCTGAGGTGCTACTCACTAACCTTAGACTGCTGAGGTACTCCTCCTTTCGAGTACAACAGGTCTTCCACCTCACAAAGTATTACTTCACGCCATTTGTCTGACACCTCACACAGTAGTGCTCCCCCTCATAGCCTATAGAGGTACTCCTCCTGTCGAGTACCCCGGGTCTGCCACCTCACAAAGTATTTCTCTTCCACCATGGGTCTTCCACATCAGAAATTAGTGCTCCCCACTGGGCTATAAAAGTCACTAAGAATCGAATCGGACAAGCAGTCATCAGGTCCACAGTTACTAGGTCTCCGCACTCTGCACGCTCATCTCCGGGAGGGTCTACTCCACGAGCTACTGTTATATACTCCATGTATCTCAACATCCCGAAACTAAGTATCAAAAGGAACCACCTCCTCCCAGGGGTCTCAACGTAACAGACGGTGTGTCAATCGGACGCCCGGTCTGTGAGTTATTAGCCTTTTAGTCCCGATGGCCTGATTGGTTTCGTGTACAAACCAACCCGGCCGTACTCCAACTGCGTCCAAACCTCAATAGGAGCAATCCAAATGAACCGTCTCACTAAGAGGAATCCAAAGAAGTCTACGACACATCAATCGGACTTCCGGAGCTCATGTTATAAGTGCTTCCGCTCCGAGGGCCCGGTTGGTTTCGGGTTCGAACAAACCCGACCATAAACAAAGTTAACCAAAACCTTGAGTGTAATATACCGAAACGACCGTCTCGATCCAAGTATCGCATCGCAATTTACGGTTCGTCGATCGGAGGTCCACTTACCATATTACGAGCGTTTGAACGAAACTGTCCAAATTTAGGGGGTTTGCGCCCGGTCCGACCCGGCCCAATACCCACTGGGTCGGCCCGAACCGGGTCGACCTGACCCAGTTCTGGGTCCGGCCCGCTAGGGTGCATCCCGGAGCGGGTGCCCGTGTGCTGAGCGGACGCGGAAGGGGGGGGGGGCACTGGTCCCCCATTTTCCCTAAACGGTGGACCCATAAGATCCCCCCTAGTTGACCGCCGGGGGTTTCAGACCCCCGGTTTTCTTGGAAATGGCCGACCATTTTAGCCAGAAAGTGGGCTGCCACGTGACCTCCGTGGGTCCCGCCTCCTGAAGTGTCGACGACCGGATGTCCGGCCTCCCCCTTGCTAAACCACCGCAGCCGAGGGCCACACCATCCTTCTGTCTGGCGCGACACGACGGTGCCACACCCCTCCTCCGCGGCCCGCCCTGACCGTAGCCCTACTTGGCTCCGGCACGGCGCGACGACACCGTGAACCTCTGCCGCAACCCAGTTCTGGTTATTGCCTCTTTCGGCCACACCGGCGCGACGCGACGATGCCACGCTCCTTCGTCGTGGCCCGCTTCGGCCGCGGTTCTCTCGTTCATGTGTGGTGCGATGGCTCTGCGTCACCTCCGTTCCAAACCACAACGAAGACCAACAACAAAGGGGGGAGGAGGGTTGGTCGTGTTTGTGCGGTCCGACATCATCCCATTATATTGATAACAGGTGGAAAATAATTTAACAAATAATTATAAAAATATTCTTGAATTGTAAAAAAAACCCTACATCAATGAAATTCACGGAAGCTAGCGTCATGGAAAACAGTGTCGTGGGGTGAGGCTCCATATACATGGATAGAGAACGTCCGAGGAGGAAGCGAAATCTCCATTTCTTTTACGTGGAGAGAAGATGGAATGGTGTGTCGGCGTTCTTCGAGTTCTTCAAAGAGGAAGATGAAGTTCTTCAATGTAACGGGATCTTCCTCTCTCTATTCTCCATAGAACACAACAACCCAAAATAAAATAAGCCTTTGACCTATTTTATTTACACATACCAACATTTCCAAAAATTCAAAAGTTAAATTCACATAATTAATTAATCATGAATAGACTAATTAATTGGATGTCAAGTTGGAAAATTTATTGAGGGGTTTGAAGAGTTAGAATAATTTAAAGGGGTGGGTCTCTTGTGGGCCCCACCTCACAAATATTCTAATTATGAGGGGTTAGGATTTTAGTGGCTCCCACCCCAACTCCCACACATGGTTTTAAACAACTAAGTAGTGAAATAAAATTTGTAATACATGTTTATTTTATTCTTCACACAAACTGAAATTTTTAACAACTTCTCCCGAGAAAACGCACCTTCAGAAAAGGTGTTCTTAAGAAATTACCGGCTCTACAGTTTATCGGTGCCCTCGGAATTTGATTTTGAGCACCAGTTCAAAAGATAGAAAAAACCCCACTCATTCGTTCACTGAACGTACCTGGGCTAATCTTCGGAAAATTATTCCGGGCACACTGGGCCTCGGAATCAGGTGTCGTCTGAATCCACAGACTCGTAATATTCCAATGAAATAAAGAAAAAAATTTCCTTAAAATATCCTTGTCTTTACAACAGAGATAAATATTATGGATGACCTAGGATAAACCTATGGAGTGATATATTTAAAAGATGTCGTAATGATTTACATATTATCTGAGTTATATTTCATGAATGTTGTTTATGATTAAATATTTATGGTGTTTGTATATATATTTTATTTTTAATAATTCATTAAGAATGATTAATTATGTTGTGGTGTTAATATGTATTCTCAAATATTGATATACCCTATATAAGAATATATATCTGAATTACTATATAGTAGGAAATTTTCCATGGAATGTAATTTTGTAGGAATAATGATTATATTTTTAAATGGCCCCAAAAACCCAAATTTGAATGATGATCACATCTCATATTTATGACTCGTCCCTTATTAATATTTGTGTGAATTTAAATTCCATTAATATAATTATTCCACTCCTATATGAATTTGATATTATTTTATCCATGGATATTTTTATTTAAAAAAAATCAATATAAATTAATTTTAAATAAAACCATTGTTTATATTCCTATGCTAAATATGATCATCTATCAGCAGAAAGATGAATATGAGCCTCATATATATATTATATCCAATAATTTTTTTTATTCATTTTTCAATGGTGGGTTCATCTCATATGGTTGAGGAGAATGTTTAAAATTATGATATTCCTACTATATAAATGTTTTTTGATGTCATTTCAAGAGACATTAAATTTCATTCAATGAATCAAGATGTTTTGTTTTTTAATATAGTTCATAACTAGTGCTTTATCAATTTTAAATACACAATATAGAATTTCCCATAACATCATACAAGAATATTAGATGTAGATCTATGAGAATAATAAAAATAGATTCAAAAGAAATTATTTTAACCATTTATATCACATATACTTTTTGTAAAATAGATGTACAAGATGATTGGAATGTTCAATTATTTTATATGATTGAAAAAATTTACAATCGGGAACAAATGTCATCAAAACAATAACGATGACTTTATATTTAAATAGTGTGAGTCTCAATACATTATCATGATTAACATTCATTATGTATATTGATATTTAATGGTTAATTAGTATAATTTAGAAATGATAAAATTATACATGAGTTATAGACAATTTGAATTTATAGTGATTCAATTTGGCCATACTAATTCACTCAAACACATCCTAGATTTAATTAATAGTGTCATTACATATTAATATGATCAATTATGCCTAGTATTTTTTGAAATTAATCTTATGTATTCAATGAGAATGGAATAGAATAAAGGTATGTTGAGGATTGCATTGAAGATAATATATAAGTAGAATCTATAACAATAATTTTCCATAAGTTATTTAAAAAAAGGATCATTTTAATGTTATATAATATCTAGAGAGTGTATATCAACGGATCCATAAAAGATAAATGGTTTTGAATGATTGAAAATTCAAACAATAAAACTATGATCCATATATTTCAAACATCATAATGTTATGACTTAATAATTGTTAGAATTTTTCCTGAATATCTTATCTACTCCTCATGATTTATCTAATGGTTGGATAGATGAATGGTAGGAAAATGTAACACAACTAATGAAATAGAATGTTAGGGAACCAATTATTATTGCACCCTAACATGTCGAAGGGGTTTTATAGTTATTGATACATCAATAATGGTATTTGGTTGAACCCTAATGCAGCGTGATGGAGTGATATATAAAAAAATTATGAAAATTGAGGGTTCATGAATAAAAAAACCCAACTATTGATATGATTAAGCTATATTAGTTACTCACAAAAAATATGGAATCCATATCCTTTCAGGAAAAGGTGTGAAAAATATTGATAACAATATTTTAATGTTTGAATTAACTCAAACATAGTTAAACATGTTCTATAGAATAGAGTCGTACATCATTAAATACTATTAATGTTTAATCCATTACTACCCGGGAGCTATTAATAAGGTGGAAGATACGCTATTTTTATAGGTTAATTTTTTATCTTAAATAATGATATTAAAATATCTAATATTTATAAATATGAAAAGATAGGATCTTGAAATAATAATTAGAGGGGTGAATTGTATCATGCGAAAACAAATGTACAACAATCAATCCTTATGAGGATTAATGAGGCTCAGAATGAAAATGTTGAACTAAAAAAATGGGGAAAAATTTCATTTGTTTAAATTTGATTGTGATGAAATGATATGGTATATAAATTGATTCTATATCCCATAAATAAAAATTTTGTATAAAGATATTTTGGATAATGCACAAAGATAATCATTCTTACTTGTCATAGAATTTTAAAGATGTATATATTTTAGAAATTGAATATTTTGGGAGAACCTGATAGAATAATTACAGATAATTATTAATTATTCATTGTATATAATAATTATAACACTATGATATAAAATTATAAGGGTATTTTAAAACCATTATCCTTTCTAAAATGGAAATGATTAAACATAACCATGTATTTTACTATTATATTCCCAATAACATGTAATAGAAATAATGTTATTTGGTTTGTATTCAACTAACTGATGAAGTCAGTATAATTCAATTACACTAATTAATTATTCAATCTAGATCCATATTATATGATATATAATAGAACATTATATGTTTTCATTGAGTGGCCCATTATAATGTACCTTATTAGTAATTGAGGTTTAATTCGATGTTCTTGAAATTTTATTAGTAGGTTCTATATATAATGGTTTTCTATAAATACATCCATACAATGGAAATATGGAAAATCTAAGAAATTCAATTATATCCTAGCGGATATGAATATATCAATTATTATGTATTTATAACATTTTTTGTATCAACATATTCCTATTAAAATTTTTCATGATATTAATATTATTTTGATAATTTAGATGGATCTTTAAGAATCCCAAAAAGGAATGATTTGTATAAATCCAAAATTCATGGAAGATTATGGAAAAATAAATTTATTAGGATATAAGATAGAAGTGGAAATTGTAGATATTGATAGATTCATTCAGTTTCAAATCATGGATAAAGAGAGTCATTAGAACATTTATACTAATACCCAACCATGAAATCATTAATTCACTGTTAGTGAGAATTTATTAAAATAAATTTCTCAATAGAAAATGGTTAGGATATACATAGAAAACTAATCGTATATAATTAGGTATATGTTCCCAATTAACATTTTTGATTGAGTAAATATCATATCACATCCCATGGAACATCCACCAAAACAATTTTATAATTATCAACATTATCCATGTATCTATCTAGATGAATTATATACATTACAAATCACATGTGATAAAGATAATGATCATTTAGTGGGTGAATAATCATTTTATAATTAACTTATTGTAAAAAAGCATAGTTCATAAATATAATGGGCCTTATAAAAAACCACCATCATTGTTAGTAGTCTCTGGAACAATCATTAAATCAATTAAGCAAATTGGGAACCTGAAGATGTGATGAAATGAATAAATATATATAGTGATCAAGGATTATCATACCTGGATATTAAAATATTTTAGATGAATATTTACCTCATTATAAAAGTACATTATTAAGTATTTTAATAATTTAGTGTATTTTGAATCATGGAACACAATCTTCTAGTCTAATTATTGTTATTCAACGTTTCCCCTAATGATATTCCACTTTATTACAACTCCTTAAATCCTTTATTCATAACCTGAGGGAAATGAATCATAATAATGGATGAGCTAAAATTATCATTAATGTTAAGAAATGGTAACATGTATACATAATAATGATCATAAGGGTATTGTAACATAATCGTAACAGTAGACAATAATAAGCTAAAAAATGATGATCATAATTAATATTCATGAAAAAATAATATTTTCAGTTCATAAAAAATGAATCAAATGAGAATGTAAATAATAATAAATAAATATTAGCATATTAATAAGACATAAGATTTTTTTGATGCATACACATATAAAATAATTCATAAGATTGTGAGGGCCTAATAAAAAGTCCATATTAGTGTAATGGGTAAAATCCCCCAAAAAATATTTTTTTCATTGTTAACTCCCATTAACGCATTACATAAAAATTTCATTTGATAAACTCTCATCAATCCCTGTTTATTTCATGTAATACTGAACTGAATTTACTCTTCATTCCATCCCTGTATTACTGAACAATGTTCATTCATTATTATAGCATCTTATTACTAAACGGAGTTGTCTCATCCTTTTAAACCATTCACAATGAACTGGGTTCACTCCTCATTCTATCCATGTATTTATGAACCTATATCACACATTAATCCATCCTTGTATTATTGAACTAAGTTCACTCCTTCTTCCAACCATTTAAATATATTGAGGTATAAATGATTACCGAAATCATTGGAGGGAGATTTATTTCATACCCATATCAAAATGATATCATATATATGTTTTCTACAAAATTGTATATATTTCATCATATCTTGATCCCTAAAAATAAATGGGATTCATAAATATAAAATCATAACAAGTTAAATTAAATAGGAATCATAATCATATAATTATATCAATATCTTTGGGAATGATACTGGTTTTATAATCATTTTATCATATCATAACCCATGATAGGAAGAAGGTTTCATAATCCTTCATCATGGTATACCCCATGGAACATAAATAATGTTCATAAAAAGCATGTCATCATACACATAATCCATTAATATAAATGATATCAACAGTTTCCATGGATCATATCCCAATTAAATCAAAAACTATATAATGGAGGTAATCTTTAATGGAGAATAATATTGAAATATCACATCATAAACTAATTTATAAAGCCAATCCTTCTTTCAAAATATCTTATTATAATAATGAATCATTTTCATAATCATTCTCATTGAAATAATCTTTTAAAAAATTATATAGGAAGGATTCAAAATCAATTAAATCAATTCTTAATCCAAAAAAATAAAAAAATAAAAAAATAAAAAAAATTGATATAGATTTAATAACATTTAAAATAATCCATCAAAATCAACGAATTCCCATTAATTTGAAAAATAATTTTGAATTATTATTTAAAAAACTAATCAACCATAGAAAAAATTCATTTTGAAATAAAACTTATCTCTAATTGAAGATATACAATAATTTTTATTTTGAAAAAAAAATTAAATTATATTACGTACCAAAGGGTATAGATATTTTACGAGTAAATGAATATATCCTGAAAAAATATATAAGAAGATAATAGAATATACTTATTTTTTCCTATATTATAATATATCATCAATGGATGAATAATCAATATCAATCCCACTAATTGAAGCAATCATTGAAATAAATCTTACTAGTTTAGTAACATTGAATCAAAATCCATATAAAACAATAACATTATATTAATCTAAAAATATCTTCAAAATAAGAATATTAATGATATAACATGTTAAATAATGGTATATAACCTTGTAAAATAATATAGGTACATAAAAAACATGTTTTTTAAGGAAGGAAAACTGAGAAAAATAATCAGCTTACCAATTTGGTAACATTTGAACTATAAAACACCATGTAATAGAAATATTGAAATGGATATTTAAATACACATAAAATTAAGGATAATTATAATAATATTCATTAATTCTTAATATATTCACCTCACAAAAAAACTAGTTTTGAATGAGGCATAAGTCCCATTGAAATAAAAGTATTAGTAGAAATCCCCTTACTACATGAGTTGCTTTTGAATAATGAAATATGTGAATGAATAAAATAAATTGTAAATTTTAATATTACGTTTTTAGTTAGAATAAATATATAACATCTAATTGGTAATTATATTCACCAAAATAAATGAATAATTTCATAATATATCAAATATCTCTCAGAAATAATGCTGATATGAGAAATCACTTACCGTAAGGATTGAATTTTTTGTACAAATTAAAACCTTAGGTATAAAAAATATATTTTTATTATAGATAAAACACCTGAAAATATTATTAAATATTATAACCTATTTTATGTTTAGAAATTAATATTTCATGTTTGTAAAATATGTCATATTAAAGTTTTATTTTTTTTAATTACCGCTTTCTTTTACATATATTCATTGACATGTTATTCTTGATCCGAGATGATAGATCACAATTTAAGAATCTAAATATTTTAAATCAATATATATATATATATATAATATATTACTTATATATATATTTATAATAAAATAAAATCTATATAAATATGAAATGGAATAATCTATTTTTGAAGTCGGTATGCCATACACATGCAGGAGTGTTGTTTGAATTCAATTATCATATTGAAAGAATGAATGTAAAAGAATATTTTGTATATATATAAATATATTATCATTCAATTATAATTATTATTTCATATCTATAATAAAAATTTCAAAAAGTCTTCCTTCATATATTATATGATATTTTTAAACAAAGCACATTTATTTCAGAAGGATGTAGTCCACATGGTCACACACACAGTTATTGTGTTCCAAAAAATATAGAAATCATGGAGTTTTTTTGTTTTAAAATAATTAAATAATAATAAATATATAATAAATATATTATATATATAGTAATTATTTTATTATTTCCATCATTGAAATGTGCTATTGGAAAAAATAATGACATCCGTTTGTGAGGTAGTAGTCTTTCGTACACACGAATGTTGCAAGTGTGTCCCAAATGATGAATGTGTGTTAATGTTATGGGTGAAATAAAAACATTAAAAATTCTCAATATAGTTACTATACTTATTATTTTATATAATAACATAATAATAATAATCTATGGTGTAGATAAAGAAGTAAAACAAAATTTCTTATTGAAGGATGTCACCTCCCCTTTCAGAAATTCGTTTTAGTTTTCACCAAATGGCTGAAATCGACAGATTTATGACAAAAAGGAAGCTTATAAGATGATAGGAGTTATTTTTGGAGATTATTTTGGATGATAATGGACAATCCAACAGTCTTTTTTGTAGAGAATAAGTAAGGGGGATGAGTTCCCTTTTATGGTGGAGGATGACTTTTATTCTTAGGACAATAAAATAGTAAACATTATTGTGAGGACATCCTTACATAAGGGCACTAGTGTAATGATACATTTTTTATAAAATTCATCATATGGTTTATATATGTATATATTGCCACGACCCGTCCTCGGGGCCCATGCCGTGACTACCCCAAGCCTGCCTTCCATAGGCCAGGGGATGGCGACTAGCACCAAAGGCGTAAAAATCCCGATAACTGGGAAGGCATTGACTTTATAAAAGAAAACAAGAACCACAGAGTACAAGCGGAAGAAAAACACTAAGTACAAAAGAAATGATAAAAAGTAAATGGGCCAGAATAAAAACCCAAAATAATGTACAACTACAACTGAACAAGGTACAACAGCAAAAAGAAAAACAGCTAGAAGAAGGAAGCAGCTCCTGGGTCGTTCTCCTCGGGTCCTACCTAAAGGGTAGGTACAAATATCACAGCTCCTGGTCATCCACCACAGATCCTAACTAAAGGGTAGGTATGGATAGCCTCATCCACGCTGTCATTCGTCAACCTCCTCTGTGTGTCGTCTCGTCGTGTAGTCCACCCCCGGGTACTGACTCGTCGTGTAGTCCACCTCCGGGTACTGACCAGTCCTCGAACACTCGGCCTCCGTCGGCACTGCCCATCATCTGCAACCAACCCAACGAGGTGGAGGAATAGCCCGTGCAGGGGTGAGTATAACGATACTCAGTAGGGACCCCGAGACCCTCAAGGTCTCACTAAACCAACAAGGATAACCACAATAAGATCTCAACAGATAACCTCTACTTAGATATATGCCCATACATATAACTAAGTTATCAAGTAACCCATCTCAATCATGAGGAAACATAAGGATTTTGAAATCAACAGATAACCACTACCCTGTTATATGCCCATACATATACCTATGTTATCAAGTGACTCATCTCAATCATGAGGTAAACACAAAGGTCAAAAGTCTCAGCTCAAACCAAGATTTTCATTATCAAAACTGTAACTGCTGAAGAGCTCCATCTCTGGAGTGTACAGTGGTCCTGTCACGACTCCGAGGTACTTCTCACTAACCTAAGACTGCTGAGGTACTCCTCATGTCGAGTACCGCGGGTCAGCCACCCAAACACAGTAGTGCTTCCCGCCGGGGTATGTCACCCAAATACAGTAGTACACACCCCCAAGTAAGCTGCTGAGGTACTCTCCGGACGAGTACCGCGGGTCTGCACTGTCACAAAGGTAGTGCTCCGTCCGCCATGGGTCTTCACCTCAGAAAGTAGTGATTTGTCCACTAGGATAGTCGACTCACTCCAAGTCGAGTCGTTCAAGCAGTCGTCAGGTCTCAGTCGGCTACATGGTCTCCGTACTCCGCACGCTCGTCTCTGGGAGGGTCCGCTCCACGAGCTACTGGTCGATACTCCAAGTATCTCAAGGTCCCACGAAGAAGTATCTCAAAGGACCTCCTCGTCATAGGGGTCTCAACGCAATAGACGGCCCGTCAATCGGACATCCGGTCTGTGAGTTATTAGCCTTTTCATTCCAGGGGCCGTGTTGGTTTCGTGAGAGAACCAATCCGGCCATATCTCAACTGTACCCCGAACTCCCATAGGGTATACTCATAGGGATTGTTTCTCAACGTGATCACTAACGCCGCTGACGGTTCGTCCAATAGACGTTCTGTTAGAAAGGTATCAGCTTTTCCGTTCCAGGGGCCTGGTTAGATTTCGGTGCGATCCAACCTGGCCACTATCCATCTGCATCCAAAACTCGGGAGGAGGATGCCAAAAGTTACATATCGTCAACAGGAACGCAATGCAACAGACATCACGTCAATCGGACGCCCGGTCTGGAAGTTATTGGCTTTTTCGTCCCCGGGGCCCGGTGGGTTTTTAAGTTAAAACCAACCTGACCATACTCCAACTACGTCCAAACCTCGAACGGAGTAAGCCAAAATATCCGTCTCACTTAGAGGAATTCGAAAAAGCTGACGGTGCATCAATCGGACGTCCGTAGCTCAAGATATGAGCGTTTTTGCTCCAAGGGCCCGGTTGGTTTCGTGTACGAACCGAACCGGCCGAACCCAAAGTATTCTTAAACATTGAGTGCAATATACCGTAACGACTGTCTCGGTCGAAGGATCGTGTTGCCGCTGACGGCGCGTCGTTCGGAGGCCCGTAGCTCATGTTACAGCCAAAAGACCGAAAATGGTCCGAAGACAGGGGGTACGGGCCCGGGCCGACCTGGCCCGACCCCCCTGGGTCGGCCAAACCGGGTCAACTCGAATCGGCTCGACCCGACCCGGTCCGGCCCGCCAGGCCCGTTCCGGTCCGGCCAGGGTGCGGCCTGGCTCGGCCGGCCGGTCCGGCTCGACTCGGCCGCGCGGCCGAGCGCGGAAGCCGCGGGGGCACGCTGCCCCCGCGTGAGGAAGCCGCGACCCCGGTTGGGGCCGCCATTCCAGCGGACGCGGCAGCCGGGCCACGTCCCTCCACCGGTTCCGCGCGGCCGCGGAACCGCGGCGGGTTTTGCCGGCGGCACGCCAGCGGGAGTTTCTGCGGGCCACCAGACGCTCTCTGATGGTCCGTTTTGAGTGCGGTCTTCGCCAGTGGTCCTCCCGGGACCCGATCTTCACTGTGAGGCCCTCAAAATGTCTTCGTGGCCCACATCACCATCGATCATCGATCTTCACTTCGACAGCAAACCGCGGGGTCTTTAAAATGCCTCCGCGGCCCCGACTCCGCCCGCGGTTTTGCTCGGCTTCAACGGCGTGGCACGATGGCGTCGCGCGCCTTCGCCGCGTTCATTCTCGTGTCCGCACGGTGTCGTTGCATTGTTCCACCTTTGTTCGTGCCGCAACGATCTCAAACAACAAGGGGGGAAGGAGGCTCAGCCGTGTTCGTGTGGTCCGACCTTCCCCCGTTAGTTTGATAACAGGCGGCCCAAAAAAAGAAGGAATAAAGGCGACAGATGAGATCATGATCAAAAATAAAAATAATCCCCCATAACTTCCTGCAACAGAAATTCCCGACCCGCAAGGAAAACGTTCGCGGATCAACTAGGTAATAAGTTGATCCGTGTTCATTGTTTTATTTAGAAAGAAGGAAAGAAATAAAGAAAGAATTTAAGGGAATAAAATTATTCTCAACATGACAATCCCCTACCTCATCAACGTCGTCGAGTGAGGGTTCGTCGTGGATTTTCTTGTCGCGGAAGAAACGTCGCGGAAGGAGAGTCGTCAGCGTCACGTCGTCGATCTCCGGGGTTTGGCATTCTTCTTCGGAGGTCGGAGCTTTCTTCGCGTTCTTCGCGTTCTTCGTCGAAGAACGAATAATTCTCTCTCTGCTCTCCCGAAGGATTAACACAACACAAACCCCCTCAACAAAAATAAAATAAGTCCTCAAATTATTTTATTATCAACTTAAGAATTGAAAAACAAAATATAAGAAACGAACAGTTAAATTCGAATAATTAATTGTAAAACTTAACTTCCCAATTAATTGGTGTGATAAGAAATTAAGAAAACGTGTCAGTTGACTTTCATAATGATGGGTTTTCACGGGTGAGTTACTTAGCGGAAAAGAATCGGTGGGGCTCGTGCGGGTCCCACCTCGCAAATACCCTACCAAGAGGGTAAGATATTTTTGGGTAGCACCCTATCCGCTTCAACCCAGCTTATGTAGCTTAAAGTGGCTTAAAGTGGCTTCCAAACGGCTTAAGTGAAATAAAATAAAGTTTGTCGTAAAATTGTTTTATTTCTTAACTTTGAGCCCGAAAATTAAAAACCACACCCAAGTAAACGCAACTCCGGAATAGGCATTTCTAAGAAATTACCAGTTCTGCGATTCCATCGGTTCCCTCAGAATTCGATTCCAAGCACCGGTTCAAATGTTAGAAAAACTTGCTCCTCCATTCACTGAATGTACCCGAGCCAAACTTCGGAAATTGATTCTGTGCACACCGGGCTTCGAAATCAGGTGCTGTCAGAAACTGCGTTCTTGTAAAATTCTAAAGAAAATTAAGAAAAAAAATATCCTTGGAATTTACGGGTCTTTACATTACTCCCACCATAGGGCTTTACGTCCCCATAAAGCTTCACCACAACTTAGGGATACATAGGTGGTACTGAGCACACATCTGAGCATTCCACTCCCATGTGCTCACCTGGAGGTTCCCGTACTACAAGAGAAAGTGCACCCGAGGAATCGATCTTCCTCGTAGGATCCGCTCATGTCGATCCTTGATCCCCACTAGAACCTCCGTGGAAGTAACCACATCGCCATTGCCCTGCTCCTCATGGTCGATGATATGCGGAGGGTCGAGCACGTATCTTATCAGTTGGGATACGTGGAAAACGTTGTGCACCTAGTGCAACTAAAGTGGTTGGGTCAAGCGGTAAACCAACTCGCCTACCCAGCTGAGGACCTAGAAAGGTCTGTTGAACCATGGAGATAACTTTCCGCTTTGGCCACATCTCCGTAAACCTCTTCGAGGTGAGACTCTTATGAAGACGTTGTCATCATCCTCGAACTCCAGAGGTCTCCATTTTATGATAGAACTGAAACTCAAAACGACTGCTGCTACGAGGGTAAGGTTGACCGACTCAAAAGTGATTGGTCGCACCCTCCTGTGCAAGAGTTACCCTGCGCTGCCTGGGGTTTCCTTTTTCGCCGACCAAGGAAAACCCATCCCAAAGTCGTAGTTAAACTACAACAGTTTTTCCTAATTCCGTCAATTTGTGTATGAACTGTGATTTCCCAGTCCATACTCAAACCAACATCATAAGGCCTCGACGCTGCCACCAAGATATTCCAACCGAAACTCTCGCCTCTAGGGTCTGACCACACCATCAGAGTAAGTGTGAGTATCGAGTCTCCTCCCACGGTATTTCCATACATGAGGGTCAAGTCCACGGCTTACCAGAAACTCTAGGTCTGGAACAAGATTTTTGAAAGCAAGGAATGATTAATATCGACGTCTGTTACTACAGTATCTAGTAGTGGACATAGACTGTTCCTTGAATCATTTCTATAGCCATTGGGTCACACTCCTTGACCTTAAGCAGCTGCACTCTTCCACCACCCTTCAGCTCCCTAAGCCTAGCGGGGATAACTAAGGTGGGTGGTTGTATCATGTTAATAGGTAAACCACCTCATACTGCTCTCCTAACTCTACCTCCATGTCTGCTGCTTCGCAGACTCATCTATCCTTAATGCTTCCACTTTTTGAAACATTTAACACACCTGAGTCTCTAAGACTAGCACTGGTTTCCTGTTTCTCAATGCATTGTGCAGTCTTCATCCGCTCTTGGATGACCTGGACCTCCTTTAGTCTCACAAGAGCTGCTATTATTTCTTCTTTTCCGATAAGAGAAACCCGGTCTCATCCCCAGGATGAACCACATTCGTTTCCTAATACATTCAATCCTGACATGAATGATGCATTCATGCCATGGATGACGTCGTAAGGCCTCGACGTAACTACCAAGAGATCCAACTGTCACTCTCGCCTCCACGGGTTGAGTCACACTGTCGGCATCAGTGTGAGGTCACTAGGTCTCCTCCAGTATAAATCTCGAAAGTGAGGGTCAAGTCAACAGTTTAACCGGGACCACTCAGTATCAACCAAACAAAAGGACAGGATAGCAAACAAAGATAAGTTTCTTTTTATTATTTTAGCTCATATTACAAAGACATGAATACAAAAGCAACATGGAACTAGAAGTACAAAGGACGTATCCACTAGTTCCTCTCCTTCCCACCTGCTCTCAGAGCTCTACTGCCTTGTCCACTACTCGGATGTTGCTCAAACACCAGCCGCTGCTTCTGCCTCGATGGCTCCTCCAACACCCGCTGATCAACCATACGAGGATTCGGACAGTCACGTGCCAGGTGACCCTTTCCGCCGCATGATTAACACAACCTACTTCTGGAACGCCTAGCTCTGTTCCCACCCTGGGTGCCCCGCACCACCGGTCCTAAAACCCAAGATCATCCAAATGCTGGTCTGGTCCTCATGGACCTCTGAAGCATCTGTCTACTGCCCACAGATGAATCGGCATCTGATAGAAAACCATGTGGAAAAGGCAGAAGCTCTTGTACATGCTCAGGGTGTAGAGATACTGGCACAAACTCCACCCTAAATAAGGTCTCGAAGTCTTCCCATTCGAAGGACATCCCGTCGCAAAACTGGAACAAGTGGCTCCACCACCTGCCTGCTGCTGCCTGAAAGAGGCTGGCAGCAAAGATCACCATGATGTCTGTCGGCTTCCCTACTAGCCTGAAGACTCTCACCACAGCCTCCAGCCAATCCTCAGCCGCCTACAGGTCCGTCTCTCCCCGGAACCCGGGTGGCCTCTAGCGATGGAACTCGTGTATTGCACTCAAGTAGCGGGTATCGCCAAATGCTGGGCTGGTGTCATCGGTGGCCCAACGCATGGTAGTACCGCTGGTGCCTCAACTGCAAGAGGGCCCTGTACTGAAGCCTCGTCACTCGACAGGCTGTCAGCATGCACATCCCTCTGGGCTCTAGCTGGTCGTCCGAGAAAAGGAATCCTAAAAGAAACAACGTAACACGGTCAGACGGTTATACCAGGTGAGCTAACCTGGTTTGAGCTGTTTTAAGGGGAAACCTTTGAAAACACACACGCAATCAGTGTTTTCGTGCACAATGTTGGAAATCAGTTGTCAGGGTCCTAGTGTATGGATACGTCGGCCGCCCACAACAACACTGGACTCCCTGAACTGGAAACCACACTCGGTACTCTTAACACTATTTCTTGACAGAAAGAAAATATCAGAGTAATAAGTTCTGCGGTAGAACCGACTCCTCTGATACCAATTTGTAACGACCCATCCTTGGGGCCCGTGCCGTGACTACCCGAAGCCCGCCATCCATAGGCCAGGGGCTGGTGACTAGCACCAAAGGCGTAAAAATCCCGATAACTGGGAAGGCATTGCCTTTATAAAAGAAAACAAGCACCACAGAGTACAAGCGGAAGAAAAACACTAAGTACAAAAGAAATGATGAAAAGTAAAAGGGCCAAAATACAAACCCGAAATAAAGTACAACTACAACTGAACAAGGTAAAACAGCAAAACGACAAACAACTAGAAGAAGGACGCAGCTCCTGGGTCGTCCTCCTCGGGTCCTACATGAAGGGTAAGTACAGATTGCGCAGCTCCTGGTCGTCCACCACGGATCCAACCTGAAGGGTAGGTAAATATAGCCTCATCCACGCTCTCGTCCGTCAACCTCCTCTGTGTGTCGTATCATCATGTAGTCCACCTCCGGGTACTGACTCGTCGTGTAGTCCACCTCCGGGTACTGACCAGTCCTCGAACACTCGGCCTCCGTCGGCACTGCCCGTCATCTGCAACCAACCCAACGAGGTGGAGGAATAGCCCGTGCAGGGGTGAGTATAACGATATTCAGTAGGGACCCCGAGACCATCAAGGTCTCATTAAACCAACAAGGATAACCACAATAAGATCTCAACAGATAACATCAACTTAGATATATTCCCATACATATACCTAAGTTATCAAGTAACCCATCTCAATCACGAGGAAACATAAGGATTGTGAAATCAAATAATAACCACTACCCAGGTATATGCCCATACATATACCTAAGTTATCAAGTGACCCATCTCAATCATGACGTAAACACAAAGTTCAAAAGTCTCAGCTCAAACCAGGATTTTCATTATCGAAATCGTAACTGCTGAAGAGCTCCGTCTCTAGAGTGTACAATGGTCCTGTCACGACTCCGAGGTACTTCTCACTAACCTAAGACTGCTGAGGTACTTTTCCTGTCGAGTACCGTGGGTCAGCCACCCAAACACAGTAGTGCTTCCAGCTGGGGTATGTCACCCAAACACAGTAGTGCACACCCCCAAGTAGCCTGCTGAGTTACTCTCCGGATGAGTACCGCGGGTCTGCACTGTCACACAGGTAGTGCTCTATCCGCCATGGGTCTGCACCTCATAAATTAGTGCTCCGTCCACTGGACTAGTAGACTCACTCCAAGTCAAGTCGGTCAATCAGTCGTCAGGTCTCAATCGGCTACACGGTCTCCGTACTCTACACGCTCGTCTCTGGGAGGGTCCGCTCCACGAGCTACATGTCGATACTCCAAGTAACTCAAGGTCCCACGAAGAATTATCTCAAAATACCGCCTCGTCATAGGGGAATCAACGCAACAGACGGCCCGTCAATCGGACGTCTGGTCTGTGAGTTATTAGCCTTTTCGTCCCAGGGGCCCGATTGGTTTCGTGAGTGAACCAATCCGGTCGTATCTCAACTGTACCCCGAACTCCCATTGCGTATACTCATAGGGACCGTTTCTCAACCTTATCACTAACGCCGCTGACAGTTCGTCAAATGGACATTCTGTCAGAAAGGTATCAGCTTTTCCGTTCCAGGGGCCCGGTTGGATTTCGGTGCGATCCAACCCGGTCACTATCCATCAGCATCCAAAACTAGGGCGGAGGATGCCAAAAGTTCCGTATGTCAACAGGAACGCAACGCAACAGACGGAGCGTCAATCAGATGCCCGGTCTGGAAGTTATTGGATTTTTGGTCATAGGGGCCCGGTAGGTTTTTTAATTAAAACCAACCCGACCGTACTCCAAATGCGTCCCAACCTTGAGAAGAGTAAGCCAAAAGATCTGTCTCACTTAGAGGAATTCTACAAAGCTGACGGCACATCAATCAGACGTCCGTAGCTCAAGATATGAGTGTTTCCGCTCTGAGGGCCCAGTTGGTTTCGTGTACAAACCAACCCGGCCGAACCCAAAGTATTCCGAAAACTTGAGTGCAATATACTGAAATGACCGTCTCGATCGAAGTATCGCGTTTCCGCTGAGGGCGCGGCCTGGCTCGATCGGCTGGTCCGGGTCGGCTCGGCCGAGCGGCCGAGCGCGGAAGCCGCGGGGGCGCGCTGCCCCCACGTGAGGATCCCGCAGCCCCGGTTGGGGCCGCCTTGCCAGCGGACGCGGCGGCCGGGCCGCGTCCCTCCATCAGTTCCACGTGGCCGTGGAACCGCGTCGCCGCCGCGGCTTCAGCCGTGGCGGATTTTACCAACGGCGCGCCGGCGGGAGTTTCCGCGGGCCACTGGACGCGCTCCGGTGGTCCTTTTTGTGTGTGGTCTTCGCCAGTGGTCCTCCCGGGACCTGATCTTCACTGTGAGGCCCTCAAAATGTCTTTGCGGCCCGCTTCACCATCGATCGTCGATCCGCACCTCGACAGCAAACCGCAGGGTCTTCAAAATGCCTCCGCGGCCCCGACTCCGCCCGCGGTTTCGCTCGGCTTCAATGGTGCGGCGCGACAGCGCCACGCTCCTTCACCGCATTCTTTCTCGAGTCCGCACGGTGTCGTTCCACTATTCCGCATTTGTTCGTGCAGCAATGATCTCAAACAACAAGGGGGGAAGGAGGGTCGGCCGTGTTCGTGCGGTCCGACCTTCCCCCGTTAGTTTGATAATAGGCGGCCCAAAAAAAAGATGGAAGAAAGGCGACAGATGAGATCACGATCAAAAATAAAAATAATCCCCCAAAACTTCCTGCAATAGAAATTTCCGACGCATAAGGAAAACGTTCGCGGATCAACTAGGTAATAAGTTGATCCGTTTTCATTGTTTTCTTTAGAATGAAATAAAGAAAGAAAGAAATAATTTATGGGAATAGAATTATTCTCAACATGACAATCCCATACCTCGTCGAAGTCGTCGAGTGAGGGTTCATCACGGATTTTGTCATTGCGGAAGAAACGTCGTGGAAGGAGATTCGTCGGCGTCATGTCGTCGATCTCTGGGGGTTTGGTGTTCTTTATCGGAGTTCGGAGCATTCTTTGCGTTCTTCACGTTCTTCGCGTTCTTCGTCGAAGAACGAAGAATTCTCTCTCTGCTCTCCCGAAGGTTTAACACAACACAAACCCCCTCAACAAAAATAAAATAAGTCCTCAACTTATTTTATTATCATCTTAAGAATTGAAAAACAAAGGATAAGAAACGAACAATTAAATTCGAAGAATTAATTGTAAAACTTAACTGCCCAATTAATTGGTGCGTTAAGAAATTAAGAAAACGCGTCAGTTGACTTTCATAATGACGGGGTTTCACGGGTGCGTTACTTAGCAGAAAAGAAACGGTGGGGATCGTGCGGGTCCCACCTCGCAAATATCCTACCAAGAGGGTAGGATATTTTTGGGTAGCCCCCTATCCGCTTCAGCCCAGCTTATGTAGCTTAAAGTGGCTTCAAGTAGCTTCCAAGCGGCTTAAGTGAAATAAAATAAAGTTTGTCGTACAATTATTTTATTTCTTAACTTTAAGCCCGAAAATTAAAAACCACACCCGAGTAAACGCAACTCCGGAAGAGGCGTTTCTAAGCAATTACCGGTGCTGCGATTCCATTGGTTCCCTCAGAATTCGATTCCGAGCACCGGTTCAAAAGTTAGAAAAACCCGCTCCTCTGTTCGCTGAACGTACCCAAGCCAAACTTTGGAAATTGATTCCGGGCACACCGGGCCTCAGAATCAGGCACTGTCAGAAACTGCGTTCTTGTAAAATTCCAAAGAAAATTAAGAAAAAAATATCCTTGGAATTTACGGGTCTTTACATTACTCCCACCACAGGGCTTTACGTCCCCGTAAATCTTCACCACAACATAGGGATACATAGGCGGTACTGAGGACGCACCTGAGCATTCCGCTCCCATGGGCTCACCTGGAGTTTCCCAAACTGCCAGAGAAAGTGCACCCGAGGAATCAATCATCCTCGTAGGATCTGCTCCTATCGATCCTTGATCCCCACTAGAACCTCCATGGAAGTAACCCCATCGCCATTGTCCTGCTCCTCATGGTCGATGATATGCGGAGGGTCGAGCACGTATCTCCTCAGTTGGGATACGTGGAAAACATCATGCACCTAGTGCAACTGAAGTGGATGGGTCAAGCGGTAAACCACCTCGCCTACCCAGCTGAGGACCTGGAAAGGTCCGTTGAACCTTGGAGATAACTTGCCTCCTTGGCCACATCTCCGTAAACCTCATCGAGGTGAGATTCGTAAGAAGATGTGGTCATCATCCTCGAAATCTAGAGGTCTATATTTTCTGATAGAACTGAAACTGAAAACGACTACTGCTACGAGGGTAAGGTTGACCGACTCAAAATTGATCGGTCTCACCCTCCTGTGCAAGAGTTACCATGTGCTGCATGGGGTTTCCTTTTTCACCGACCAAGGAAAGCCCATCCCGATGTCATAGTTAAACTACAACCGTTTTGCCTAATACCGTCAATTTGTGTATGAACTGTGATTGCCCAGTCCATACTCAAACCAACGTCTTAAGGCCTCGACGCTTCCACAAAGAGATTCCAACCAAAACTCTCATCTCGAGGGTCTGACCACACAATCGGCGTATGTGTGAGTGTCGAGTCTCCTCCCAAGGTATCTCCAGACGCGAGGGTCAAGTCCACGGCTTACCGGAAACTCATAGTTTGGAACAAGATTTATGAAAGCAAGGAATGATTCATATCGACGTCCGTTACTACAACAGCTAGTAGTGGACACAGACTATTCCTTGAATCATTTCTAGAGCCATTGGGTCACACTCCTTGACCGTAAGCAGCCGCACTCTTCCACCGCCCTTCATCTCCCTGAGCATGGCGGGGATAACTAAGGCGGGTGGTTGTAGCATGTTAAGATGTACACCACCTCATACTGCTCTACTAGATATGCCTCCACGTCTGCTGCTTCACAGACTCATATATCCTTAAATATTCCACTTCTTGAAACATTTAACACACCTGAGTCTCTAAGACTGGCACTGGTTTCCTATTTCTTATTGCACTGTTCAGTCTTTATCCGCTCTTGGATGACCTGGACCTCCTTTAGTCTCACAAGAGATGCTGTGATTTCTTCTTTTCCGATAAGAGAAACCCGGTCTCATCCCCTGGATGAACCACATTCATTGCCTAATACAGTCAATCCTGACATGAATGATGCATTCATGCCATGGATGATGTCGTAAGGCCTCGACGTAACTACCAAGAGATCCAACTGTCACTCTCGCCTCCAAGGGTCGAGTCACACTGTCGGCATCAGTGTGAGGTCACTGGGTCTCCTCCAGTAGAAATCTCGAATGTGAGGGTCAAGTCACCAGTTTAACCGGGACCACTCAGTATCAACCAAACAAAAGGACAGGAAAGAAAACAAATATAAGTGTCTTTTTATTATTGCAGCTCATAGTACAAAGACACGAATACAAAAGCAACATGGAACTAGTATTAAAAAGGACGTATCCACTAGTTCCTCTCCTGCCCACCAGCTCTCGGAGCTCGACTTTCTTGTCCACTGCTCGGCTTTTGCTCAAGCACCAGCCGTTGCTTCTGTCTCGGTGGCTCCTCCAACACCCGCTGATCAACCGTACGAGGATTCGGACAATCACGTGCCAAGTGACCCTTCCCGCCGCATGAGTAACACAACTTGCTTCTGGCATGCCTAGCTCTGTTCCCACCCCGGGTGCCCCACACCACCGGTCCTAAAACCCGAGATCGTCCAACTGTTGGTATGGTCCTCCTGGACCTCTGCATCATCTGTCTATTACCCACAGATGACTCGGAATCTGATCTAAAACCCTGCGGAAAAGGCAGAAGATCATGTACACGCTCGGGGTGTAGAGCTACTGGAACAAACTCCACCCTAAAGAAGGTCTCGAAGTCTTCCCATGCGAAGTTCATCCCGTCGAAAAACTGGAACAAGTGGCTCCACCACCTGCCAGCTGCTGCCTGAAGGAGGCTGGCAGCAAAGATCACCATGAAGTCTGTCGGCGTCCCTACTAGCCAAAGACTCTCACCACATCCTCCAGCCAATCCTCTGCCGCCTGCGGGTCCGTCTCTCCCCAGAACCCAGGTGGCCTCTGGCGCTAGAACTCATGCAGCGCATTCAAGTAGCGGGCATCGCCTACTGCTAGGGATGGTGGCATCGGTGGCCCAACGGATGTTAGTACCACTGGTGCCTCAACTGCAAGAGGGCCCTGTACCGAAGCCTTGTCACTCGATAGGATGTCAGCACGCACATCCCTCTGGGCTCTAGTTGGCCGTCCGAGAAAAGGCATCCTGAAAGAAACAACGTAACACGGTCAAACGGTTATACCGAGTGAGCTGACCTGGTTTGAGCTATTTTAAGGGGAAACCTTTGAAAACACACACGCAATCAGTGTTTTCTCGTCGTTTAGTCAACCTCCGGGTACTGACTCGTCTTGTAGTCCACCTCCGGGTACTTACCAGTCCTCGAACACTCGGCCTCCGTCGGCCCTGCCCTTCGTCTGCAACCAACACAACGAGGTGCGGGCATAGCCCGTGCAGGGGTGAGTATAACGATACTCAGTAGGGACCCCGAGACCCTCAAGGTATCACTAAACCAACAAATATAACCACAATAAGATCTCAACAGATAACCTCTACTTAGATATATGCCCATACATATACCTAAGTTATCAAGTAACCCATCTCAATCATGAGGAAACATAAGGATTGTGATATCAACGGATAACCACTACCCATGTATATGCCCATACATATACCTAAGTTATCAAGTGACCCATCTCAATCATGAGGTATACAAAAAGGTCAAAAGTCTTAGCTCAAACCAGGATTTTCATTATCGAAACAGTAACTGCTGAAGAGCTCCGTCTCTGGAGTGTACAGTGGTCCTGTCATGACTCCGAGGTACTGCTCACTAAACTATGACTGCTAAGGTACTCCTCCTGTCGAGTACCGCGGGTCAGCCACCCAAACACAGTAGTGCTTCCCACCGGGGAATGTCACCAAAACACAGTAGTGCACACCCCCAAGTAGCCTGCTGAGGTACTCTCCGGACGAGTACCGCGGGTCTGCACTGTCACACAGGTAGTGCTCCATCCCCCATGGGTCTGCACCTCAGAAAGTAGTGCTCCGTCCACTGGGCTAGTCGACTCACTCCATGTCGAGTCGCTCAAGCAGTCGTCAGGTCTCAGTCAGCTACACGGTATCAGTACTCCACACGCTCGTCTCTGGGAGGGTCCGCTCCACAAGCTACAGGTCGATACACCAAGTATCTCAAGGTCCCACGAAGAAGTATCTCAAAGTACCGCCTCGTCATAGGGGTCTCAATGCATTAGACGGCCCGTCAATCGGTCGTCCGGTCTGTGAGTTATTAGCCTTTTCGTCCCAGGGGACCAGTTGGTTTCGTGAGCTTACCAATCCGGCCGTATCTCAACTGTACCCCAAACTCCCATAGGGTATACTCATAGGGACCGTTTCTCAACGTGATCACTAACGCCGCTGACGGTTCGTCAAACAGACGTTCTGTCAAAAAGGTATCAGCTTTTCCGTTCCAGGGGCCCGGAGGGATTTCGATGCGATCCAACCCGGCCACTATCCATATGAATCCAAAACTCGGGCAGAGGATGAAAAAAGTTCTGTATCATCAACAGGAATGCAACGCAACAAACGGCGCGTCAATCGGACGCCCGGTCTGGAAGTTATAGTCTTTTTCGTCCTAGGGGCCCGGTTGGTTTTTAAGTTAAAACCAACCCGACCGTACTCCAACTGCGTCCAAACCTCGAGAGGAGTAAGAAAAAAGATCCGTTTCACATAGAGGAATTCGACAAAGCTGACGGCACGTCAATCGGACGTCTGTAGCTCAAGATATGAGTGTTTCCGCTCCGAGGGCCCTGTTGGTTTCGTGTACGAACCAACCCGGCCGAACACAAAGTATTCCGAAACCTTGAGTGCAATATACCGAAACGACCGTCTCGAACGATGGATCGTGTTGCCGCTGACGGCGTGTCGTTTGGAGGCCCGTAGCTCATGTTACGGCCAAAAGACCAAAAATGGTCCGAAGACAGGGGGTCTGGGCCCGGGCCGACACGGCCCGACCCCCCTGGGTCGGCCGAATCGGGTTGACCCGAACCAGGTCGACCCGACCCGGTCTGACCCAGCTAGCCCGGTCCAGTCCGGCCAGGGCGCGGCCTGGCTCGGCCGGCCAGTCCGGCTTGGCTCGGCCGCGCGGCCGAGCGCGGAAGCCGCGGGGGCGCGCTGCCCCCGCGTGAGGAACCTGCGGCCCCGGTTGGGGCCACCTTGCCAGCAGACGCGACGGTCGGGCCGCGTCCCTGCACTGGTTCCGCGCGGCCGCGAAACCACGTCGCCGTCGTGGCTTCAGCCGTGGTGGGTTTTGCCGGCGGCGCGCCAGGCGCCGCCATGCCGGCGTGCCACGCCAGTGGGAGTTTCTGCGGGCCACCGGACGCGCTCCGGTGGTCCGTTTTGTGTGCGGTCGTCGCCAGTGGTCCTCCCGGGACTCGATCTTCCTGCGAGGCCCTCAAAATGTCTTCGCAGCCTACTTCACCATTGATCGTCGATCCGCACTTCAACCACAAACCTCGAGGACTTCAAAATGCCTCAGCGGCCCCGACTTCGCCCGCGGTTTCGCTCGGCATCAACGGCGCGGCGCGACGGCGCCGCGCACCTTCGCCGCGTTCTTTCTCGTGTCCGCACAGTGTCGTTGCACTGTTCCGCATTTGTTCGTGCCACAACGATCTCAAACATCAAGGGGGGAAGGAGGGTCGGCTGTGTTTGTGCTGTCCGACCTTCCCCGGTTAGTTTGATAAAAGGCGGCCCAAAAAGAAGAAGGAAGAAAGGCGACAGATGAGATCAAGATCAAAAATAAAAATAATCCCCCATAACTTCCTGCAAAAGAAATTCCCGACCCGCAAGGAAAACGTTCGTGGATCAACTAGGTAATAAGTTGATCCATGTTCATTGTTTTCTTTATAATGAAAGAAAGAAAGAAAGAAAGAATTTAAGGTAATAAAATTATTCTTACCATGACAATCCCCTACCTCGTCGAAGACGTCGAGTGAGGGTTCATCGCAGATTTTCTCTTCATGGAAGAAACGTCGTGGAAGGAGAGTCATCGGCGTCACGTCATCGATCTTTGGGGGTTTGGCGTTCTTCATCGGAGGTTGGAGCGTTCTTCGTGTTCTTCGCGTTCTTCGTCGAAGAACGAAGAATTCTCTCTCTGCTCTCCCGAAGGTTTAACACAACACAAACCCCCTCAACAAAAATAAAATAAGTCCTCAACTTATTTTATTATCAACTTAAGAATTTAAAAACAAAAGATAATAAACGAACAATTAAATTCGAAGAATTAATTGTAAAACTTAACTGCCCAATTAATTGGTTCGTTAAAAAATTAAGAAAACGCGTCAGTTGACTTTCATAATGACGGGTTTTCGCGGGTGCGTTACTTAGCGGAAAAGAAACGGTGAGGCAAATGCGGGTCCCACCTCGCAAATATCCTACCAAGAGGGTAGTATATTTTTGGGTAGCACCCTATCTACTTCAACCCAGCTTAAGTAGCTTAAAGTGGCTTCAAGTGTCTTCCAAGCGGCTTAAGTGAAATAAAATAAAGTTTGTTGTACAATTATTTTATTTCTTAACTTTAAGCCCGAAAATTAAAACCACACCCGAGTAAACGCAACTCCGGAAGAGGCGTTTCTAAGCAATTACCAGTGCTACGATTCCATCGGTGCCCTCAGAATTCGATTCCGAGCACCGGTTCAAAAGTTAGAAAAACCCGCTCGTCCGTTCATTGAACGTACCCGAGCCAAACTTCGGAAAATGATTCCGGGCACACCGGGCCTCGGAATCAGGCGCTGTCAGAAACTGCGTTCTTGTAAAATTCCAAAGAAAATTACAAAAAAAATATCCTTGGAATTTACGGGTCTTTACCTTACTCCCACCATAGGGCTTTACGTCCACGTAAAGCTTCACCAAAACTTAGGGATACATAGTCGGTACTGAGCACACATCTGAGCATTCCGCTCCCATGTGCTCACCTGGAGGATCCCGTACTGCCAGAGAAAGTACACCCGAGGAATCGATCATCCTCGTAGGATCCTCTCCTGTCGATCCTTGATCCCCACTAGACCCTCCGTGGAAGTAACCCCATCGCCATTGTCCTACTCTTCATGGTCGATGATATGCGGAGGGTCGAGCATGTATCTCCTCAGTTGGGATACGTGGAAAACATCGTGCACCTAGTACAACTGAAGTGGATGGGACAAGCGGTAAACCACCTCGCTTACCCATCTGAGGACCTAGAAAGGTTCGTTGAACCTTGGAGATAACTTTCCGCTTTGGCTACATCTCTGTAAACCTCGTCGAGGTGAGACTCGTAAGAAGACGTGGTCTTCATCCTCGAACTCCAGAGGTCTCCATTTTCTGATAGAACTGAAACTCAAAACGACTGCTGCTACGAGGGTAAGGTTGACCGACTCAAAAGTGATCGGTCGCACCCTCCGGTGCAAGAGTTACCATGCACTGCCTGGGGTTTCCTTTTTCGCCGACTAAGGAAAACCCATCCCAATGTTGTAGTTAAACTAAAACCTTTTTGCCTAATACCGTCAATTTGTGTATGAACTGTGATTGCCCAGTCCATACTCAAACCAACGTCGTAAGGCCTCGACGCTGCCACCAAGAGATTCCAACTGAAACTCTCGCCTCGAGGGTCTGACCACACCATCGGCATAAGTGTGAGTATCGAGTCTCCTCCCAAGGTATCTCCAAACGTGAGGGTCATGTCCACGGCTTACCGGAAACTCTAGGTCTGGATCAAGATTTGTGATAGAAAGGAATGATTCATATCGACGTCCATTACTACTGCAGCTAGTAGTGGACACAGACTGTTTCTTGAATCATTTCTAGAGCCATTGGGTCACACTCCTTGACCGTAAGCAGCCGCACTCCTCCACCGCCCTTCAGCTCCCTGAGCCTGGCGGGGATAACTAAGGCTGGTGGTTGTATCATGTTAAGATGTACACCACCTCATACTACTCTCCTAGCTCTGCCTCCACGTATGCTACTTCACAGACTCATCTATCCTTAAAGCTTCCACTTCATGAAACATTTAACACACCTGAGTCTCTATGACTGGCACCAGTTTCCTATTTCTTACTGCACTGTGTAGTATTCATCTACTCTTGGATGACCTGGACCTCCTTTAGTCTCACAAGATCTGCTATGATTTCTTCTTTTCCGATAAGAGAAACCCGGTCTCATCCCCTGGATGAACCACATTCGTTGCCTAATACAGTCAATCCGGACATGAATGATGCATTAATGCCATGGATGGCGTCGTAAGGCCTCGACGTAACTACCAAGAGATCCAATTGTCACTCTCGCCTCCAAGGGTCGATTCACACTGTCGGCATCAGTGTGAGGTCACTGGGTCTCCTCCAGTAGAAATCTCTAAAATGAGGGTCCAGTCAACAGTTTAACCGGGACCACATAGTATCAACCAAAAAAAAGTACAGGAAAGCAAACAAAGATAAGTGTCTTTTTATTATTGCATCTCATAGTAAAAAGACACGAATACAAAAGCAACATGGAACTAGAAGTACAAAGGATGTATCCACTAGTTCCTATCCTTCCCACCGGCTCTCGGAGCTCTACTGGCTTGTCCACTGCTCGGCTGTTGCTCAAGCACCAGCCGCTGCTTCTGTCTCGGTGGCTCCTCCAACACCCGCTGATCAACCGTATGAGGATTCGGACAGTCATGTCCCAGGTGACCCTTTCCGCCGCATGAGTATCACAACCTGCTTCTGGCACGCCTAGCTCTATTCCCACCACGGGTGCCCTACACCACCGGTCCTAAAACCCGAGATCGTCCAACTGCTGGTCTGGTCCTCCTGGACCTCTGCATCATCTGTCTACTACCCACAGATGACTCGACATATGATCAAAAACCCTGCGGCAAAGGCAGAAGATCCTATACACGCTCGGGGTGTAGAGATACTGGCACAAACTCCACCCTAAAGAAGGTCTCGAAGTCTTCCTATGCGAAGTTCATCCTGTCGCAAAACTAGAACAAGTGGCTCCACCACCTGCCTGCTGCTTCCTGAAGGAGGCTGGCAACAAAGATCACCATGAAGTCTATCGGCATCCCTACTAGCCTAAAGACTCTTACCACAGCCTCCAGCCAATCCTTAGCCGCCTGCGGGTCCGTCTCTCCCCGGAACCCGGGTGGCCTCTCGCGCTGGAACTCGTGCAGCGCACTCAAGTAGCGGGCATCGCCTACTACTGCGACTGGTGACATTGGTGGCCCAACGTATGGTATCACCGCTGGTTCCTCTGCTAGTGCCTCAAATGCAAGATGGCCCTATACCGAAGCCTCTTCACTCGACAGGCTGTCAGCACGCACATCCCTCTGGGCTCTAGCTAGTTGTCCGAGAAAAGGCATCCTGAAAGAAACAACGTAACACGGTCAAACGGTTATACCTGGTGAGCTGACATGGTTTGAGTTGTTTTAAGGGGAAACCTTTGAAAACACACACACAATCAGTGTTTTCGTGCACAATATCAGAAATCAGTAGCCAGGGTCCCGGTGTATGGATACGCCGGCCGCCCGCACCAACACTGGACTCCCTGAACTGAAAACAACAATCAGTACTCTTAACACTATTAATTCACAGAAAGAAAATATCAGAGTTATATGTTCTGCGGTAGAACCGACTCCTCTGATTCCAATTTTTCACGACCCGTCCTCGGGGCCCGTGCCGTTTCTACCCCAAGCCCGCCTTCCATAGGCCAGGGGCTGGGGACTAGCACCAAAGGCGTAAAAATCCCGATAACTGGGAAGGCATTGCCTTTATAAAAGAATACAAGCACCATAGAGTACAAGCGGAAGCAAAACACTAAGTAAAAAAGAAATGATGAAAAGTAAATGGGCCAGAATACAAACCCAAAAGAAAGTACAACTACAACTGAACAAGGTACAACAGCAAAAAGACAAACAGCTGGAAGAAGGAAGCAGCTCCTTGGTCATCCTCCTCGGGTCCTAACTGAAGGGTAGGTATAGATAGCGCAGCTCCTGGTCGTCCACCACGGATCCTACCTGAAGGGTAGGTACGGATAGCCTCATCCACGCTCTCGTCAGTCAACCACCTCTATGTGTCGTCTCATCGTGTAGTCCACCTCTGGGTACTGACTCGTCGTGTTGTCCACCTCCGGGTACTGACCAGTCCTCGAACACTCGGCCTCCGTCGGCACTGCCCGTCGTCTGCAACCAACACAATGAGGTGTGGGCATAGCCCGTGCATGGGTGAGTATAACGATACTCAGTAGGGACCCCGAGACCGTAAAGGTCTCACTAAACCAACAAGGATAACCACAATAAGATCTCAACAGATAACCTCTACATAGATATATGCCCATACATATACCTAAGTTATCAAGTAACCCATCTCAATCATGAGGAAACATAAGGATTCTGAAATCAACGGATAACCACTACCCAGGTATATGCCAATACATATACCTAAGTTATCAAGTGACCCATCTCAATCATGAGGTATACAAAAAGGTCAAAAGTCTCAGCTCAAACCAGTATTTTCATTATCGAAACCGTAACTGCTGAAGAGATCCGTCACTGGAGTGTACAGTGGTTCTGTCATGACTCTGAGGTACTGCTCACTATCCTAAGACTGTTGAGGTACTCCTCCTGTCGAGTACTGCAGGTCAGCCACCCAAACACAGTAGTGCTTCCTGCCGGGGTATGTCACCCAAACACAGTAGTGCACACCCCCAAGTAGCCTGCTGAGGTACTCTCCGGAAGAGTACCGCGGGTCTGCACTTTCACACAGGTAGTGCTCCGTCCTCCATGGGTCTGCACCTCAGAAAGTAGTGCTCCGTCCACTGGGCTAGTCAACTCACTCCAAGTCGAGTCGGTCAAGCAGTCGTCAGGTCTCAGTCGGCTACACGGTCTCCGTACTCCGCACGCTCGTCTCTGGGAGGGTCTGCTCCACGAGCTACATGTCGATACTCGAAGTATCTCAAGGTACCACTAAGAAGTATCTCAAAGGAACACCTCGTCATAGGGGTCTCAACGCAACAGACGGCCCGTCAATCGGACGTCCGGTCTGTGAGTTATTATCCTTTTCGTCCCAGGAGCCCGGTTGGTTTCGTGAGCGAACCAATCTGGCTGTATCTCAACTCTACCCCGAACTCCCACAGGGTATACTCATAGGGACCGTTTCTCAACGTGATCACTAACACCGCTGACGGTTTGTCAAACGGACGTTCTGTCAGAAAGGTATCATCTTTTCCGTTCCAGGGGCCCGGTTGGATTTCGGTGCGATCCAACCCGGCCACTATCCATCTGCATCCAAAACTCGGGCGGAGGATGCCAAAAGTTCCGTATCGTCAACAGGAACGCAACGCAATAGACAGCGCGTCAATCGGACGCCCGGTCTGGAAGTTATTGGCTTTTTCGTCCCAGGGGCCCGATTTGTTTTTAAGTTAAAACCAACCCGACCATACTCCAACTACGTCCAAACCTCGAGCGGAGTAAGCCAAAAGATCTGTCTCACTTAGAGGAATTCGACAAAGCTGACGGCACGTCAATCGGACGTCTGTAGCTCAAGATATGAGTGTTTCCGCTCCGAGGGCCCGGTTGGTTTCGTGTACGAACCAACCCGGCCGAACCCAAAGTATTCTGAAACCTTGAGTGCAATATACCGAAACGACCGTCTCGATTGAAGGATCGTGTTGCCGCTGACGGCGCGTTGTTCGGAGGCCCATAGCTCATGTTACGGCCAAAAGACTGAAAATGGTCCGAAGACTGGGGGTCCGGGCCCGGGCCGACCCGGCCCGACCCCCCTGGGTTGGCCGAACCTGGGCGACCCGACCCGGTCCAACCCTGCTGGCCCGGTCCGGTCTGGACTGGGCGCGGCTTGGCTCGGCCGGCCGGTCCTGCTCGGCTCAGCCGAGCGGTCGAGCGCGGAAGTCGCGGGGGCGCGCTGCCCCCGCTTGAGGAACTCGCGGCCCCGGTTGGGCCCGCCTTGCCAGTGGATGTGGCAGCCGGGCCGCGTCCCTCCACCGGTTCCACGCGGCTTCATCCGCGACTGGTTTTTCCGGCGGCGCGCCGGGCGCCGGCCGCTGCCGGCCGCCGCCTCTGACCGCTGGCACCGCCGCGCCGGCGTGGCGCTCCGGCGGGAGTTTCCGCGGGTCACCAGACGCGCTCCGGTGGTCCTTTTTGTGTGCGGTCTTCGCCAGTGGTCCTCCCGGGATCCGATCTTCACTGCGAGGCCCTCAAAATGTCTTCGCGGCCTACTTCACCAACAATCGTCGATCCGCACTTTGACAGCACACCGCGAGGTCTTCAAAATGCCTCCGCGGCCCCGACTCCGTGGGGTCTTCAAAATGCCGCCGCGCACCTTTACCGCGTTCTTTCTCGTGTCCCCACGGTGTCGTTGCACTGTTCCTCCTTTGTTTGTGCCGCAACGATCTCAAACAACAAGGGGGGAAGGAGGGTCGGCCGTGTTCTTGCGGTCGGACCTTCCCCCGTTAGTTTGATAACAGGAGCCCCAAAAAAAGAAGGAAGAAAGGCGACAGATGAGATCACGATCAAAAATAAAAATAATCCCCTATACCTTCCAGCAACAGAAATTCCCGACCTGCAAGGAAAACGTTCGCAGATCAACTAGGTAATAAGTTGATCCGTGTTCATTGTTTCCATTAGAATGAAAGAAAGAAAGAAAGAAAGAATTTAAGGGAATAAAATTATTCTCAACATGACAATCCCCTACCTCGTCGAAGTCGTCGAGTGAGGGTTCATCGCGGATTTTCTCGTCGCGGAAGAAACATCATGGAAGGAGAGTCGTCGGCGTCACGTCGTCGATCTCCAGGGGTTTGGCGTTGTTCGTCGGAGGTCGGAGCGTTCTTCACGTTCTTCGCGTTCTTCGCGTTCTTCGTCGATGTTCGGAGAATTCTCTCTCTGCTCTCCCGAAGGTTTAACACAACACAAACCCCCTCAACAAAAATAAAATAAGTCCTCAACATATTTTATTATCAACTTAAGAATTGAAAAAAAAAAGATAAGAAACGAACAATTAAATTCGAATAATTAATTGTAAAACTTAACTGCCCAATTAATTGGTGCGTTAAGAAATTAAGAAAACGCATCAGTTGACTTTCATAATGACGGGTTTTCGCGGGTGCGTTATTTAGCGGAAAAGAAACGGTGGGGCTCATGCGGGTCCCACCTCGCAAATATTCTACCAAGAGGGTAGGATATTTTTGGGTAGCACCCTATCCGCTTCAACCCAGCTTAAGTAGCTTAAAGTGGCATCAAGTGGCTTCTAAGCGGCTTAAGTGAAATAAAATAAAGTTTGTCGTAGAATTATTTTATTTTTTAACTTTAAGCCCGAAAATTAAAAACCACACCCGAGTAAACGCAACTCCGGAAGAGGCGTTTCTAAGCAATTTTCGGGGCTATGATTCCATCAGTGCCCTCAGAATTCGATTCCGAGCACCGGTTCAAAAGTTAGAAAAACCCGCTCATCCGTTCACTGAACGTACCCGAGCCAAACTTCGGAAATTGATTCCGGGCACACCGGGCCTCGGAATCAGGCGCCGTCAGAAAATGCATTCTTTTAAAATTCCAAATAAAATTAATAAACAAAAAAATTCCTTGGAATTTATGGGTCTTTACATATAATAGTTATTTTTACATGTTTCTTGGTTAATTTCATCTTATGATAATGTCTAAGAATTATGTAAAATCATCTTTACATTAAATGTTGTAATTAATTTTAATTAAAATAAATAAAATTCCCAAAATCTTTTTTATAATATAATTATTCATGTACTATTCTTATTATAAATATTTAATAAATTATTCTAAATTATAAACTCATAATTGGATGCAATAAATTTAAAATTAATACCACATGATAGATAATAGATAAGGTTTTTAATGTAAAAATGTTAAATACTTTGGAATTTTTTATATAATATTTCAATGTGAAATTTACTGTAATGTTCTAAGTTGTATAAATATAAATAAAATATATCATAATATACTATATAAGTAATTTAAAATATTATTTAACACTAAAAATAAATTATCAAAAAAAATAAATTTTCAATTTAAATTCATTGTTTTTTAATATTAATCAAAAAATAAAATATCATAGAAAAATTATGAAATTTAACCCAAAGTAATTTATAATATTATTTTTTAAATAATGAAATATATTTTTTAAAATTAAAATATTAATAAAATAAAAAATTTATATTTAGAATTGGTCCTCCATTAAAAAGCGGTAAAATTACCTTATAAGAGAATAACTATTTTTATTCATTAAATTTGATATTTTTTATATATTTCTAAAAACATTTTATATAATCATTTAAAAAATGGAATTAATATAATACATGATATCAAAAATATATTTTAAAAAGGGTTTTATTTTGATCTAGAGTTAATTTAACACCAAATAATTATTCATATACTCATGGATAAAACATGTTTTTATAATCTAATTAATCTTATTTATATCCCCTATTTGAATGGATAGGTTGAAATAATAAAAATATTTTTATATTATTATTAGTAAGACATTATAGTTTTCTAAACTGGGTCTTCCATGTCATGAATGTTATCAACGGAACATAGAATTGTGTGACACTGAAGAAAAAAATAGTTTTTTTGAGTACTAAAATCTAATATAATATATTCATGTATTGATCGATCAACTTGGTGTCAAGGAAAAAAATAGAATGGTTTTTTTATATTAAACCATATATGTTTAGTGAATCATTTATTGATAAATAACAAAAATATTAAAATAATTTCAAAAAATAATTCAAAAATATATCATGGTGTTTCATTTTACCACCCTTAAAATTAATTTGTAGACAAATATTATTTGGGATATAAAATTATTAATACCAAAAAATTCCATTCATATAAAAGGACATCATTAAAATGAATAGGAAAACATCTTGTAAAAATTTAAAGTTATAAACATAATAGTTATCAAATGTAATTCATAATTAGAATTTCAAATATGAAAACATTTTTGGAACATGAAAATATGGAAATAAAAGGGAAATATATCTATCAATTTATAATGGAGATGAATAGATAACATAATTAGGAAAAAGCTAAAAATAAAAAATAAATAACCTAAATAGACTAGATAATTTTCATTGTTATCATAAAAATTGAAGACAACATGAAAATTTTTTATTTCAAGATCCAATTCCTGAAGATGATGAATTTTCACAATGGGATATAAATTAATTATTTTATTCCATTCTATATGATGAATCTCACTATATGTGTGTTTTTTTATTAATTTCCACTTCATATTTTACTCTAATAAAGGAACATGAACCTGATATCCCCAAAGCACAATGGATCATAAGCCCCATATATAAACCGACAATGAATTAAATCTATCATCAATAAAAACAAAAACAATATGGTTAGAGAAAATTTATCTAATATACAGAAATCATCAATTATCTCTATAATGATTTACCATATAAAAGACCATATAATTATTAACTCTAACAATTAATATATATATAACATTCATAATCATCCAAAATAAAATAATATAAAACATTGGAATAAAGATCGCGAATTTTTTTGAAATCAAAATAACATTGATCACTTATATATCATTAATTATCTCATGTTTTCACGAACCAAACATGTGGATAACTTCGTCAGTTATTCTATTGAATCATGGAAATAATAAAAATTACCATAATTCCTTATTGAAAGCCATCATTCATTCTTACACCAAATATTATTGTATATAATCTATAAACAAAAGTTCTCATTGTCTCCATTCATTATATTATAAACCACATTTTCAACAAATCCATTATTGGATTTTAGGACGTTGATACTATGAAATATACATTATCTAAATAAATCAAACCTATATCTAGGATAAACACAATTTCCCGGACAACATGAAAACATTAAGGGTTTCATTACACTAATAAAAATAAAAACTTTTTGTTAAATTACATTTCATGGTAATCATCACCATTAAAGCTCCTTATAGAAAACCATATTGGATAATATATAATTTATGATTCATGGAACATAATTTTTTAATTCCAATACATATAAACATCAATAATTCAAATTTAGACATAAATCGTAACATAAGATTGATAATCATGTTCTTTGATAACCCATTCATAGAATATAAAATATAAATCCCATCATAAGGTTCCTCAACAAAAATTTAATCATTTTTAATACAATTAATGTGTAACAATACTATTATAAAATATATTTCCTTTACCCTGTCATTTGTTGTCCATTTATCTTTAATATTAAAACCAATATTCATCCCAACATCTGGATTCTCTTCATGATATTTCATCATAGGACATCGATTTTCATAATTCCTATACATTCCACATCTAAATAATTTTATTTTATTCGAGTTTCTTCTTATAATACTATTGACTATGACATGATATCAATGTGTGAGTAACACATATCATAGGAGGAAACCATATAATATTGAAAAAAATTACTTATAATACTTTTAATTCATGATACATTATTTTAAATCTATAAAACCTTAGTGTTATCCATAAAAATATCCTTATACATGTCCATAAAATTATCCCAATGGGTATCACTAATTTTTTCTCAACCTACATTGAAAAGGTTAGAGAGACCATTCCATTCATTTTAAATATAGAGATGAAGTCTAGACATACATGGATATTATATAATTTTATATGAATATTCAGCACATTATAAAATTACATTCACATGGACTGTAATAGTTTTGTTTCTTGGGAAACATGGAACAACATAATCTTATCTACGGAATTTTCTTAAATATCTCACATAATGATCTTATAAATTATTTTTCATACATAAGGTACTTATTCCTAAAATAGGGGAAGGTAAAAAGAAGAAAGGGTGAGAGCATATTCATAGGAAGGGTAAAAAAGAAATATATGCAATAATAATCATGAGGATTAGAGTAACAAAAAATACTAACAATATTTTAATTTCTTAATAGAATTATTTGTTATTTTAGATTTCATTATATGAACCAAAATTTTATGATTACTCTACACACAACAATGAGGTTTCTTACATTACACCAAAGGTCGAGTTTTACAGAACAACAATATATTATGAAAATATTATTATTTAATTAAATAAGATATAACCTCATTGTTATGTTCGAATTCATGTAGAATATTTACTAACATATGTAGATATAGGGTTCAATTCAATGGTAGAAAAATAATTAGAAATGATATAAAAACCAATTGAATATAATGAAAATGTTTTCAAAAAATTATTAGTATGCCCACAAAATTAATTTATCCTAATTAATTAAATTAATTATTGTTGGTGAATGATATTAATAAAATATATATTTATTATAATCAATAAAATATTTTTGACATTAATAAAATATATTCCATAGTAATAAAATATATACAAACCCAAAATTACAAATAAAATCATATATTTTTGTAAATCCAGATTTACCTCTTATTGATAGTGAACATAGTTTAAATCTTATTTTTTAAAAATTGATATAATATACATGAAAATTTATAATTATTAATTTAATTATCAATATAAATAATTAAATTGAAATATTTTTTTGTATTGTTTTTATAAGATATATGTTATGATTAAATGTGGAAAAATATTCCATTATAATTAAAAGTATATTTTTTGGAATAACTTATATTATGAAATTATAATTTCCCATGGTTTTAATGTATAACTGGATCTTGGTTTTCATTTAATCTTATTTATGTCAAAGGAATAAGTTTCACATTGAAATTTGATAAAATGGAATTTCAATCTTTTGAATGTTTTTTCTATAAAAACTTATTAACTCATTCAATAAATGGTATTAATTTTAAATTAATTACTGAAATTTACTTGTTTTCAGTCATTAAAAATGGATTCAAAATTTTGAATTATTGGGTATAAATAATGTAAATAGCATTATTTTGTGTGTATATATTGATATTAAATGTAGATTTATTTTAATTACCATTGGTAAGGGTAAATGATGTAAGTAGAGATAAAATTAATATTAAATGTATTATAATATTCCCACAAGACATGTAATAATTTTATTGGATCAGTGTGTATCGACAAAAAATACATTTTTCTTGTGTTTATGGCATCTTGGAAACACTGGGATGACTTAATATCTTTTATTATATTTAATTCTAATGCATGTTAAATATATCACACTATTGTTTTACTAAGTATGAAATTTTTTATATATGGTAATTTAGAAAACATATTCAACAATAAATATTAATTTTAAAAATAAAAAGATTACATTAATTATGATAATTTATTTATAAATTTTAGGAATGAAATAATTAAATTAAATGGTGACACTATTATCACATAGTAATTTCTTAATTAATGGAATAATAAAATAAATATTATTAGAAATATTTTCATAAATACCATTAGAGTGATTCAATGTAATTCATTAATTTATAATATTATTTTAGCATGATATAATTTTTTTTATAATTATTATTTTAAATTTATTTATGATATTTTTAAAAATTCAAGTGATGAATATTTTCATAATTGATAGTAATGATATTTTAAAATATTTATTATTTTTTAAAAATAAATAAGATTTATCAAAATATCATATTCATACAAATAATTGGTAAAAGTTTCATAATTTCAACATTGTCTCATTTAGTGGTATTTAAAATTTTGTTGAAAATTTATTTACCATTACTGAGTAATAAATCATGTTTCCATGGTAAGATTTAAAGGATTTAACTAAGTAATGATGGAAAAATATAAGGGTAGCCATATGACCTACAAATGTATATTTTTTTCTGATAGTACATAGTCAAATACGCATCTTACATGTAAATATAATATTTTTTGGGAATTGATTATAGAAAATGATTTTATATTAATAAAATAGTTTGATAGTTTCCAAGACTACACCTAACCACAATTATAAAATGCACCTCCCCCCCACATCCTCAAACCACATTGAGCCTTATATCTCAACCATTACCTACCAAATTAATCTCCCAACTTCCATTTCTTCTTCCTATAATCATTTTTGAGGATAAATTAATCCAAGTAATCCCTTTGGGGAAAAAAATGTGTTACCCAAAAAATATGCAATATATTTCAAAAACTATTAAGATTTATTTCCATTCAGCACCCCATTAACTATCCATATTCCATTTTTAAATAAAAATAGTATCCTAAATATAATTTTATGTTTTTATTCAATTTTTAACATAAATTTACATACAATTCCATCTAATGGGTAACAAACCAATTGTTTTATAGTACGAAGAACTAGATCCTCATGAAATGATGAATGTTCATTTTTTATTTACCACATATTGTGGTTGGGAATTATAATATATAATCAATTTATATATTTTATATATGATATTTATTATGTATTTATTAATTATTAATACTTTTATAACACATTCCATTTTTTATAAATATGATAACATTATTTGGGTATGCATGGGCTTCCACCTCCTCAAATAAACGTGATTTTTTCATACTCTACATGGTTTATATAAAAGATGATTTTAATAATAATACAATATATATATGAAATTTATTTTATAATGTCAATATAATATAAATATATATCATTTAATTTTAATTCATTTTGAAATAACAGTGAAATTAATTTAGGGTTAAGGCCTATGTACCAACTATTATGTCCATGAACAATGAATTTAATTTTATATCCAAATATTGTGGATTATTATAAATACATATATACTGGATATATATAATATATTTATGTCATATATTAAATAATTTATATGATGAAACTATGAAATAATTAATGGGAATAATAAATAAAATGTCACAACATACTAAAAAACTATGCAATCAATAACCAAAGTAGTGAAAATAAAAAAGATTACTAATAAAAGAAACAAAGTATGATAAGAAAATAATATATTATATAACAATTATTAATAGTTTTGTTTAATAAAATATTAAATTTATTTAGACCATTATGTATAATGTTAACGGATGTTCATCACATATAATGTGAAAGGTATGAGTTAAAATCACAATTTCACTAATATCCCAGATTGTTTTTACTAAGTATCGCATGATGAATATTTATCGTCCATGTAAATGTTTCTTACAAATATTTTAAAAAATATATTTATAATTATACAAAAAATTAATTGAAGTCTTTTATCTATGATGTATATTTAAAAAAAATTGAATGTAATATTTTTCTCATCATGTATACAAGGAACATTATAACGTTTTTGCAAAAAAAATACAGAATGCATATTTATTTTCTAACTTATATTGAATGTGAATTTTTAAACTCCATACTGATTAATTGATGAGTAGTATAACTCAATATATTCATATTACTAAGTTGGTGCTGAGACGTTACAAGCTCTTGAGTGACATCCAAAAGATGCCAATGTCTTGTAATAAATGCTGAAGGTTTTTGATATATGTGGTTGATGATTAACCATATAAAAGTGAAAACATACAAAAAACATAACCAAACATACCACTATATGATACATGGTGGCAATAGAAGAAAATTCAACATTTATTATATCAAGATCATACTCAAAAAAAGTACCCTAGTGGATGACCAAAACCTCATTGTAAACAACGGATGATAAACTAATAAATCTTCATGACGACCACAAGCCTCAATTCAATACATGTCCAAAGAAAAAAATGTCACCAAATAGAACATGTACCATTAATTAGATCTATACATATGATAAATTAACATTTCCCATGTCTTAGTATATGATGTCTACAAATTCACAAAATATCCAATATAGTTTTGTGTTCTTTAACTTAGTAGGCTTTCCCCGCTGACTTCCATACTCATGGCACTACTATTTAAGAGTTAGAATAATTTATATGAAAATAATATAAACAAAATCAACATACAGACAATTTTATAACATAATATAAAAAACATAAAAAAAGTTTATAACATTATATATACTACAATTTTATGAATAAATCCCCAGAAATATATTTTCATAAAAATAACCAATAAATGCTTTAAAACCATTTCAAAAGTTCCACATGTCATTACCAATACATTTCTAATATTCTCACCACCTACCATGAATTCTTTATTATGATAGTTCAATACTAATGAGGGATCTCTCATCAATCTAATATGTACTCACATGATAATTATGTCTCATGTTCCATTAAACATTTGGCCTCGAGCTCAATTTTATATATTTAACCAATAATCATAAAATAAATATAAATACACACAAATGTATTCAGAAAACCATTTCAAACCCCAAAATTCTTAAATCATTAAAAAAATTTATTCAAGCCCCATATACTAAAAACCCATTTCCCAAATCCAATGAATCTATATTTTTAGATATCAATTTTAAAATCTGGAAGTAAATTAGATTACATAAAAATTATCCACAATTTCATAATATCAACAGAAACCATTATTCAATTATAAAGAAGATTTATAACAAGATTTCAATCAAATAATTATAAATTTCATTCAAATCAATTAATTTTAATCTAATCCAGTCAATTAATGTATGTAGAATCAAGATTGAAGCCAGCTTCTTTTATATTTTTGGAGAAAATGATAAACTAATGAATAACACTAACAAAACAAGTTTCAATCTCCATGAACCCAACATATATCTCTTCCCATAAAATAAATTAGACTAAATATTATCATATTTGGAATCAACGACCTTATATATACGAAAATGTTTTATTAATATTTGAAATTGTGTGTATGGGTGAAGGTGATATTAGGAAACATCTAGAATGATGAAGAATGAACACATACCCCAAAGAATCAACTTCTAATCTCCAAGTGAAGCATTAGAATCACCTCTGATTCTACTATAGATCCTTAATAGTTTATTGGGGACAAAAAATCCCAATTTAAGGCCACATATGTGTAGAAAAAGGTACTTAATGGAAAAAACATGTTAGATGTACATTATAAGGAGGCAGTTTTGACCCACACACAGTTTAGTCACATGGTTAGAAAAATTGTGAACTAACCATGAATTTTTGTATGCCTTAAAATTTACCTTTTATATATTTTACATGCATGTTATATAATACTATTATCCAACCATTCTGAATCCATTACCTCAACTTTTCCAACCCACATGGAATCTGCAAGGCTGTCGCACAGTTTTGAAAAACCATGCACTTCCCCAGTGCCTTCCATTTTTCCTTAAAATCACAAATAATGTTCTCCACACCCCCCACAAATTAACCATTATACATTATAAAATTATACAAAATACCTAAATAAGATCATATGAGAATTTTTTATTTTTACCTTCTCCCCACCATTCATCTTTCAATTTCTGAAATGTAAAAATCCATCGATTCCTTGAAAGTGTTTGGTAATATCCTCATTCATTTGTATCTCACATTTTTATGTCTCTTCTGGAAAATGACCATCTTACAAAACACCCATGCTGGAACGATGGTTGTTCTAAGGATGAAATTGGATTTTATATCCACAATCTAAAAAAGGATTCATACCAATAAAGCATACTACTCTTTTTTAATTTGATCCCATCAGATCACATGGTTATGCTAATGTTGATACATATTTAACTCTGATACGTGGAACAAATTATGAACCATATTGAAACATGGTGGAAATTCCTACTGATATTCCATCTCTCCAACCCATTCTAGTATCATGAAAGTTCCCAAGAATCGATGATATAACATTTTATGATTCTCAAAAAATTTATGACCAAGGCTTGGTGAAATCATTAAGAATACAAGATCACTCACCTTGAATGGAAATTTCCTTTGATAATGATTCACATAAGATTTCTAACAATTCTGAGTAGTTTCAATCCATTTTCTAATCAACTATATATTAATAATCATATCATGGACAAGGATTGACAAAACTAGTTATGTCTCACTTGTTTCCACCAAACATAGAGGAGAACTACAAGTATAATAGTAAAATTTATCAATTTGAGCCATTGTATCATATCCTCCTTGTTTTTGTTATATGATAAATCCACTAAGGGAATGTACTCTTCCCATAAGCCACCAAAATATATTAAAAAATCCCACATCATGTCTTCCAATGTTTTTATCATTCTTTCGAATCACCCATCCGTCTAAGGATGATAGGTCGTACTCATAGTGAACTGGGTTCCAAGGGAATTTTAAAAGGATTTCTAAAAATGGGAGATTATCCAAGGATCTCTTCCTGAAAATATTGAAACTAGTATTCTATGTTTCTTTATTAATTATTGAGTATATATTTTGGATAGATCCTCCACCATTTGAGTTTCACAAATAGGGATGAAATGCGCCGACATGGTGAGTCGATCCACTATCACCCATATGGAATCGTGCTTCAAAACCGTTCAAGGAATAAATATAACAAAATCAATATCAATCTATTCCCACTTCCACAATGGGATGGGTAAATATTGAAACATACCTAATGGTTGTTGATACTCTTCCTTATCTTGCTAACACATTATGCAATTCGAAAAAACACAACGACCTTTCTTTTTATATCGTTATACCTGAAATTTGTAATCAATTCAATAAAATTGTATTATATTCCTTGTTGAAAAACCCACCTTGAATGGTTTTAAACCATAATAATTTTATCCAAATGAGAAATAAGTACATACATTCAAACCATGGACAACAACAATGATGTCCTATCAAGCCCCCAACTCTCAATGTTCCCCCAAAAAATTGTTTTTACTGATTTTAACACATTTAGAATTGGATATTTGTGCCTCCATTACAGTCTTCATCAAATTAAACACCATATAAATGGAAAATAGATCCACAAAATCACATCATTCGTCACATTACACATGCATGTTGGCTCGTATTGACATAAAATTTTACACATCAAGTTCTTCTTTTTTACATCAAATAATATAAATTTATTTTTTATACATATTCCATTTTATTTCATTTTCCCAGATGATACATCAATTCATAGTCAAACATCAGGGATTTTCCATCCTTCTGCATTGATCAGATTAAAATATCATTGTGATAAAATATGATTCTAGTTTTCTTTATCAATAAACATCATGAATTTTTCACCATATAGATAATGATGCCATGTCTTCAAGTTATAGACTTACTAAAAATTGATTTTTTTTGTTTTTATATCAAAAGCATAATGGAAATGAATCCCATCAACCTTGAAATTCTACGGTGCACTAAAATGATGAATTCATTGGGAATCCATTTGGATATAATTTTTAAAATCAATAGTCAAAGATCCCAAACTTGAGTAAACAATCATCTAACCCAAAAAACATTACCCATGAGAAAGGGAATCTTCCAAAACATTAGCCTCCCTTTTCACATGATGAACCAGAAAACCATGTATGATCTCCAATAGACAACTTCAGATCAAATAAGTCATATTCCTTGGTGGAACAACATTACCTTGTAGTTCCTAGACCATATTTTCGAAATCATTCTCAATCTCTGCCACAAATAGAACAAGACTCGTACAAAGCTCAACACTAGAGATAAAAGCTCTCACTTCAGAGCCCAACGAAATCCCATTCCAATAATAGGAGCTGAAAGCCCCAAAAACTAATCCATTCTCAATATGCAGGATTCCACCCCCTCGTATATGTCCATTCATAAAAGAACTATCAATGTTTCATTTGAAACCCCACAACGGGGGTCTCCATGAAATCAAACATTCATATGATCTTGACTGAATTACAGGTCTGCTGAGAAGGGAACAAATGGCAAGAAATTGCAGGCCAATATTATCAGGGAGAATAACTCATGCAACAACACCTTCAGTCTGATATGTTGGGAATAAATCAAAGGTCTCCTCTCTCACCTTACCTTCTTCTAAGCCTCCAAATTTTTCCAAAAAACCACGATAAATATTATGGCACACACCATGGACTCATATTTTTGGTATCCTTCATTAAAAAAACTATTGGATGATTAAATCATGAAAGGAGGTACATGAAGGATCAAAATAGCCCCACTGTTCCAAAGCAGTCCAACGGCGGGCTTCCCAGTCACTCGAGAAAAATAAATGGCGGACTGATTAATTATTGGGGGGCACGAAGTAGAATCATTTAGTGTCCAGAGAAACTCCTTTCCTTTCAAAGTTACCCTCTATTGGAATTTTGTGATTTCTTACCCCCAAAATAAAAAATTAATCTTTGTAAGTACATCCTTTCCCCATAAGGAGAAGGACCACTCATCCAACATACTGACTTTATAAGACATATATCGATAATCATGACTACTGAAGAATCTAGCTAATGAACCAGTTATGTATCACTGTTAAACCTCCTTTGAGTACACCATTTTATTAAAAGATGAAAACTACTCCTGATTCAGGATACACTCTATATGTCGAGGAAACGATCATGCCTCTTTAATAGAAAATTCCCACACAGGGCAGCCATGAAAGTATATTTTTTCCCCCACCAAGCTATAATTCCACATGTTAACATCCTCTTTCCCAACCACCCAACAAGAGGCCTGAGTCATAACATCCCAATGAGATGAAACAGTTTCTAAAGGGCCCGAGTGTCTTCATCAATCCTATTACTCCTACCGTTTTCGATATTTATACTTTACAATCTTGGAACAAAGAGATTTACCCTCAATGATATCCCAAAAAAGATGACCATGCATGGATTTCATGGAATATTACACATCTCTGAGGCCCAATCCACCCTCCTCGATCAGTTTCTTTAGGAGACCCCCCGATACCCAGTGACAACAACCCATTTCATTAGCATCCCAATGGAATTTATTCAAAAGTTTCCCCATCAGAAAAATAATCCCTTGGTTTTTGGTGATGATGGAAATAAAATTCAATGGAATATAAACTAGTACACAATTAATAAGGGAGACACAACCACCTAAAGATAAATACATAGTCTCCAAACTAAGAGTCATGTTGAGCATCCTGTTGAAAAGATTCTAAATGAATTGATTCTTTATTCAATCAAAATATAATTGGGCACCAAGATAAATCATTCAAAACTACATCTATTTTATTCCCAAGGAATCATGAATGTAACAGGACCACATTTTAGATAATTTATTAGAAGTAAAAACTTTTCACATTCTAAAATTAATACATAAACCACTAGTACTACCATAAACAATCATAAACTCCATGTGATTTTGAAAATAATACCTCCGGCCATTCAAGAAAATAAAAATATCATTTGAAAATATCAGTTGAGTAAAGGTACCACCAGATGTGCAAAAATGAAAGGGAACGATATTCTAATCAATGTATCCTTGGAGAAAATTATGATATAATGTCTCCTCATGTATGATGAAAATATTTTTGGACAATGGATCCCCTTTCCATACACTACAAATCCTTTTGAAGAAACAGAAACATTTCCCCCAAAAAGAAAATAGTGATCTATAGAAAGGAGTATCGTTAGAAACAATGGTCACAAGTCAATTCATGGTAACGAAGATTCCACATGATCTGAATAATGAAACTCCACTATAACATATCAGGAGCTTTATCCATGTCAACCTGAATGATAATGTCTGATCCAATCAAGCTTCTCTTAATATCATCAAGTATATCATTAGATATGTTAATCACTCCATAAATACCCATGCCCATGAAAAAACTATGTTGTTCTTGAGAGATGAAATTTGGAATGACCTTGTCCAACCTTCTTTCAATCAATCTTTCCATGATCTTGTATGTCACATTACATAAAATGATGGGATGATAATGTTCCACTGCAATGGATCCTTGATTTTAGGAATCAAAACCACTCTAGAGGAGCATCTTCACCGTTTTAATGGGCCACCCCAAAAAATTTCATGAATAGAATCAGTCACATGAGCCCCCAAAAAATCCCATGCTGTCACTTAGAAAGTACCAAAAAGTCACTCGGGCTAGGAGCACTATCCAGGGACATGATACACATAGTTTTCCATATTGCAACCCCATCTAGAAGAGTTCTCAGGAGGTCATTCTCAGCTTACACAACACTGGGATGAATACCATCCATGATGTCTACCAGTCCCTCAGACACAAGAAGGAAGTCAATAATATTGTCATCAAAGAGTGTCTTGAAATGATCCAAGTCCATTTGAATGGTTATGTTAATATCAGTAGAGTAAGAACCATCGTCAATATTAAAGTTAATTTTCATTGAGAAATGTTCGTTGACAAATGGATGATAAAATTTAGAAATACGGTCACCCTCATCTAACTATCTGATTGCTGAACGGTATTTATAATCTCTTTTCACCTCCAAAAAAATTTCTTCCAGAACTCTGCTCTTGTAAAATAACCTTAAGAACGTACGATCATTCCAACCCTATAGAAGTTCTCCCTCCTTCCCTTCAATTTCATTTTTTACAAATTCTAATGAATTATCAACCATTGTGTTACCGAGAAACCACAACTAGATATATTTTTATAGACACCTGACTCATCCAGAGAGTCCATCCCATTCTCTCCTAGAGAACTCATGTTCACATGAGGACATCAAAATTTGAATGAATCCCTATTTATGTTTCTAGCTGGTCGAGTACATGAATGATTTATTGTTCTATCTCCCTATCTTAAATTCAAACAGAATTGGTGCAAGATTAGAGATAATGTGGGAAAGTGGATTCACTATAGAACCATGTAAAGATTCAAGTCATTGGATATTTGAGAGATACCTATCTAATCTACTCCAGATCCTGCTTCCACAACATCGAGTGTTGCACCAACTAAACATGAACCCTTTGAAGCCTAGATCCAAGAGACCCTTTCCCTTAATGAAGGGTCAAAAATCATCCATTCCATTGGTAGAGTTTTTTATCCACCACTTTTCTCCAAAATTTAAACAATCGAGTTGATGTCACCACCAATGAACCATAGAAGACCCTCCAGATCAAAGGATTTCAGACACTCCCACAAGGACCCTTCAGCTAGGACGTTACTTCTAGCATAAATGAAGGAGTAGAGTGAATCCAACCCTATAAACCCAATCATGACCATAATACACTGATCCGATATTTGCACGGGCTCCACCTGTAATGATTTCTTCCTGCAAATCATGTTATGTCTATTTAAAGGGTGACCATTGAAATGAAAACAAAAAACCCATCTTTTTAGTGAATAATGATTACCAACTGAGGGCATGCATGGGTCCTAGAATAGAAACCTGGGAGGTGCAAAAAATTTGAGACTTGGAGGATGAAAGGCATATTTTCTGTGAGAATCCAGACCACAAACATTCCATAAAATGTACAAATGCATTAAAAGATGATCCATTTGGACTTCTAGCTAACAGATCCTGAACCTAGAGTATGTATGATAGTAACACTCCCCTCATTATCTATAAAATGAGTGACTGGTTGTAGAGACCCAAAGCTTGATGAACATAGACATTACATTTCTTTTGCAGAATATTTAATACATAACAAAAGCAAACACATGAGGACCGTAATATTTTAGTGACTTTGGAAACTTTGGAAAATAATCTTCTAATCATGGTGAAAGATCATCAAAATTTCCCATAAAGATCTCCCCATTTTGTATTATTACCTAGAAACTTTATTTATATCCTGGGGAATAGAAAACATAAAGAGGTTGAGCTCAAATTCTCAGTAATGTATGCATAGAGAACAAAAAACAAACCAAAAACATTTGATTGAAAAAACATGAACATAAAATCTAAACATCAAAATCTTGAGCAATGAATAAATCTTGAAAGTACATAAGGCATATATCATAAAGGAACATTAGTCATAGTAAAATAACATGGGAATAAAAAATATAATGGTGGAGAACCGTTAAGCACTTGATATGATTTCTATAGTATCCAAGGCATTGCTTCCATGAAAATCATAGTGGACAACGTCCCTTACTAAATTGAGTTCACTCCTCATTCCAGTCCTGTATCACTGTGCAGGATTAACTTGTCATTCTAGCCATGTCTATCTCATGAGATATAAATATATACCTAAGGCATTGGAGGGAGATATATGTCCCACATATCTCATAATTAAATAATTCTTAATTGTGCCACAAAATAAGCATAAATCATTCATCACAACCCAAAGAATAAAATGAGTTTCATAAACATCATCACATCATAACATAATGCATATAAAACAAATGGATATCATTTCATCATAAGAATAATCAAACCATGTACATAATAGATAGATTTCACTTGAAACATAATCATACTAAATAATTTCATCTTAGAAGGAAATTTTTTTTGACAAAACTCTTGAAATGAATTCTTGAGTAAAATATCCTTTCTTCTTCAAAATTATTTTCATTAATTAAAATTCCATGCAATTTTAAAAGAGAATGATTTTTTGAAAATAGTAATGAAATATTGTAGAGTATGATTCAATAAAATAAGGCGTTATGAAACAGTAAAAATCCATTCATGCTGTATAAGATAAAAAAACATTCTCCTCAGACTTTTAAAGGAAAAGTCAAAAAGTACCACATTTGGTAAAAAAAGAAAGATTCATTCCATAACAAAAATTGAAAGTCAAAGAGGGGTAAAAAATACTTTAAACATACATGTAATAATATTAAACACTTTATGTAAAACATTTTTATGGATATTGATGAAAAATATAACCACAGTAAATACTTACGTATATGAAATCCCGAATAAAAATCAGATTGCAAAATTATCCCTTACCTTAGGTCCAATTTCATCTATACGTATCTGAAACTACTGTATATTAGGTTTAAACATATTCTTAACTTTTAAAAGAACCATAATAAAATTTATGATATCATATATGATTCAATTGTCACTTTATATTACCTGTTATTTGTCAATTCCATGTTAAAGCAACATTTTGGGTAAAATCATTTCATTTATCGTACGTGTTTGGACTTGTTTTTCTTGATATTATTATTTCTTATATCATTATTTACTTACATCCAGAATTTATAACATGATTTATATATCATATATATTCAGTATATATATATATATATAATAGATAGATAAATTAAATGAAACACACTATTCATGGAGACGGTAGGCCGTACGTACAAATGAACAATGTTTTCATTTCCTTATTGACTTGAATGGAAGTAAGTAGAAGAAATATATATAAATATACATAAATCAAGTAGAATTATTATGTCATATATATCATTATTATTCATTTTATATACTTTATAATCATTCTTTAATGGTTAACATGGAGAATGAATCTCATCACGTCGTTGAGACGGTAATCCGTACGTACGCACGAGTGATGACATCTTTTCCATAATTATTGAATGGAATTGGAGTGGCAGATATAATATCTCATAATCAGTATGATGTAATTATAACCATATATAGTTATTATTTACACCATTATACCCATCAATGTAAGGGGTTGCGGAAAAATAGATTACACCACAGCATGGATACGATATTCCGTACGTACGCAAGCACGGTGATTTCGTTTTTCGTAGGATGGATAGAAGGTGAAATTGAGTTTTTTCATAATTATAATAACATATAAGTATATTATTTATACTAATGTTTTTAATTTATAATGAAACAACTAAATAAGAGGAAGTATAATAATAAAGAAACTTGAACGAATCGGTAGAAGAGATTACCTCTTCTTCGATGCGCCTCCTCTTAACCTCCTATTAAGGCACTAAAGTTGGTCTTTGAAGCATACCAGGACATCTAGTAGGTTTATATGGAAGTGGAAAAGTTAAATGGGAATGGTTTGGACGAGTGTTAAGGCTAAATGGGGTGTGAGGAGGAGAGGGAGGAGGTGGCCTTTTATAAGAGAGGAGAGGGGCACTTTTGGAAACCTCTAAAATACTAATTTATAATAAACCCAAACCAAACATAAAAACATCCAAAGTGACTCAAATTAGTATATTAGATAATATTGGGTTGTAATATCATCCAAAAATTAATTTTAGACATGTTTTGATTTTATTTTGAACCTTATCATTTAGATTTATGCTTATTTTTTTTTAATTTTATTTGGGGTAATAATGTTATAAATTTTATATGGTTACAAATACTTACTTATGTTATGTTAATTATACATAATTTGATAATTTATGTCATTTTAGATCATATACATTTAAATTTGTAATTTTGAAAATATTTTTGTGATTTATAAACAATTTAATAGTATAAAATATCAATAGTGTCAATTTTGACAGAATTCATTAATTTGAATTTAAATAAAATACACAGAGAATATATTTTCTAAAAAACTAATTTAATAGATTACTAACAAGTAATGTTCACCTATAAAATTATTTTATCACAATAATTAGTTCATATAATATTTATTTTAAAACTTTTAATATTATTTATTAGATATTTCACTTTATAAAATAATTAATACAACATTTTGTATAATTACTTAATATACATATTTTTGTATAAAAATTAAAAATAAAATATTATGATGAATATAAATATAATATATTACATAAGAATACTTTTTGTGGAATTTATCTTCTCAAATAACATCCTTTTAGAATTTTATCTTTAGGAATGAATGAAGGTGACAACTTTGACCTCATTTATAATAAAATAATATAAATATCCTATTCTAGTTTATAAGGATCCAAATGGTCCATAATTCGATACTTGGATGATAATGTAACAGATATACTAGAACAATAAGTTTTGGTAAAGTTTTTTTTTCCTTTTTATGGTTATTATTATTGTAATAAAAACAATATTATTGATTTTTTACTCAATATATATTTTTTCTATAAGATATTATGGTAATTAAATATCTCTTAAAAATTACGAATAAATTACCATAAAAAAGAAGAAACTATTTTCATTAAAATTAGAATTTGTAATAAAATTTATATTATGTGTACCCTTATATTAAAAATACATTAATTATTAATGTTTGCGTAAGACATATTTCACTTTCTTTAAAATAAAATAAATTAAAGGTCTTAATCACATTCAAGTGGGTTCCAAAGGATTCCATTTCTACCCAAATATACATTAGGAAGAAATATAATGATCCAATTATATTAATACTAGTGTTAGTGTAATTTTATAATATTATATTTAAAATTAATTACCTGATTTACCTTTAACTAGGGCAAATAAAATTTACCGTAGTTACTATTCATAGTGCCCAAAAATGAAAAGTATCCTATTAACATAATTTGGAAAAAATAATTCAAAATATGGAATCCATTTTTAAAAATTTATATCACAAAAGTTTGTAGAAATTAATTTAAAATTAATCCTATTATTATGAAAACGTGTTTTAAAAGTTAAAACATTCCAAAAGATTGAAATGATTTTACCTATGAATTCAATGTAAACTAAATGCTAATGAAATACATTATATTAAATGGTAAAAATATAAACTATTTATAATTTAAAAACATTAAATATTATAATTTAACCATATAAATTATTACGATGAAACAAATTGTTTCTAATTAAAATATAGCATGTTTTTACTATTCATTAAAATATGAAAGCTATTAGAATAACATGAAAAATATTTCCAAAGTATATTTTTATATACTTATTTCCAAGAAGAATTTTATTTTGTCAAATTTAACTTATAATAATGTAAAAAACTAGATTTAATGTTGGTTCAACCTCAAAAGGCGGCAAAACTGTATTTTAAAAAAAAATACTTATTTAACCTGAAAATTTTATTTTTTTCCCATACCATGTTCTTGAAAATTTATAAGATGAATAATAATGTTATAAAATTCAAAATTTAGTTAATACTATTCATAACGGCTAGTTCATAATATTATTATAACAATATATCGTTGTTTAATGAATCCCAGTGTTGCGTACTACACACGCTATCAAGGAAGGTTGCAATTGAGTCTAATGCAAGCCAAGTTAGGGCAGTGTGTATTGGAAGATCCCTTTGGTGTTGCATATAACATAATCAAAACTTATTTCATTTATACATTAAAAAATCTATACTTAATGTTGCGTAGAATAATTTCTACAAAACGAAATTGAAATTGTGTATGACACGAGCCAAGAATAGTGTTGCGTATACTGCAAGCTAATATGGTGTTGCGCATAGTACCAACTAATCATGGTGTAGTGTACAATAGAATAAATTAAAAAGAATATATCTCATAAATTCTCAGGGTGTTACATTCTAACCCCAACAAATTTTATTTCTCCCTCGAAATTTGTCGAGTTAATAAATGGTTTACTACTTGAATATTTCTTTAATAGAAAACCGCATCATAAAAAGAAATAACAAAACATAACATTAAAAAAAAGTATGAAATATAAGAGTTTACCAAATTAAATCACTGGGTTTCCACATAAGAAAACATAAGTCAAAATATGTAAACAGAAGAGAAATATAACCCTCACAATTTGATGTAGAGTGGTAGAGAACATGGCTTGGAAAAAGTGAAGAATAACGAAGACATTAATTTGTGATGATCTAAGGTACCATCTGATTCATCAAATACGAGGGAAATAGGCCAAAAATTTTGGTTTTCAAGATCATTTCCCTAATTTTGATGAATTTTTTAATTAAAAGAAATAATTACTTGATTTTGGTATAATATCACTATTGTTCGTGCCTTAATCAATTTCCACATCATCTCAAAATGAAATGAAGTTTAATTTTTCTTTCATGAAGTGTTAGTGGATCATGCGATAGAATTATTGGTCATTCCATCTGTCTCAAACAAGAGGATAGCAAAAGTTATTAAATACACATAAGTATTTCATTGGTGAGATTAATCGTATATGGTTCCAAAAATGGAAGTATACTTCACACTCATACAACATAAAATAATTTATACTAAACATGTACTTCATGTAGGTTAGTGGTAGGCGATGAAGTCCCATCACACATCGGTTGTGGGTTCGATTTCCATAAACATGTCTGACTCAATGGGTTGTCACCCATCCTACAAATTTTCCTTTTTCTAAAACTATACAATTATAACCTTCCAGCAATAATATAGAAAAATATATATCCTTAAAAAATACAATATTATATCTAACCTAATACATTCCAATCTTTAGGCTTATCAAAAAAACTTCTGTCTGAGCTCATAGGATAATGAAAATGATTATTAGAAAGGTCATCTACCGATCAAAGGAATACCATCATTTACCCCTTATATCATATGATATATCAGGTTGGTCACATTCCAAACATTTTTATCCCTTCATCATGTATTCTATTGAAACATGAATTACCATATAATCATGGTGAAAATATGAATTCTGTCAAAATTCAACTCTTTCCACATACCAAATTCAAAAAACATCTGTATACTCAAATCATGATATCACTTTGTCCACATATCAGTCATGAGCTCATTAATACTATCAAACATATTATTTTCTCCTTATCCCTTCATTATGCACATATAATCATCTTTACAAAAATATTTCAATCACTTTTCATGGTTACTGGTACCATAAAATTATTGATAACCAATACATAGATATTCCAAATTTCCACGATACAATAAATGAGATTCCTTGATACTATTTTGAAAACCCATTACATAAACACTTAATCATTAGATAACATTATTGTCATACTCATCATCACAAATAGTGACCAAATCTGAAATCCATTTGTCCTTTTTCCTTAAGAGGGTTCTCACATCAATCATCATTAACCCTTGGATTAGGGCATTGATTAGCATAATTCCCCATTTTTTTGCACTTGTTTTATTGAAGTGTTGGTGGTGTGTGCATTGCAGTCTTTTCTCTATTCACAACATTATCTACCTTTTTCCATTACTTTGGGACTGAGCTACTCGAGGACATTCTTTTCCACACATGGAACATTTTCAAGTACCATTTAAGACAATCTCCACCATGCTTCGTTCCTGACATTGAGCATAGCGAAACATTTGTCACCTTTTTACCATAGTTTTGATATTTTTCCGTGAACTAAATCTTTTGTTTCTTGACAAAACCATGATATGGATATGTTACACCAAATTTTAGTTCAACCTTGATAGCACAACACAAAATTTAATCATAGCTACTGAAGACTCTTATAGTTAATGCCCTTTGATGACTTGGTTTTAAGCCATTAAATAATCGATCAACTTTACTTTCAGGTTGGATGATAAAGCAAGATGCATACCTTGACAGCCTTGTAAAATTCACCTCTGATATACAAACAGATTCATCATCTTTTTTCTTAAGCTCAAGGAACTCCTTTTCCATTTTTTTTGATGAATATGAAGGAAGTACTTATTGAAAAATAAGTTCTTGAACTCATCCCATTCCATGAATTCAATTTAATCTTGAGGACATGTAGTCTTAATTAGATTCCACCACTGGTATGATTCACCTTCTAAACGGTAAACAACTAAAATGACTTTTTCATGCTCTGAACAGTGAAGTATAGAAAATATATTTTCAATGGTACTGATCCATTTTTCAGCAACAAGTGGATCAGAAGACCCACTAAATGAAGGGGAACATTGCCTCATGAAGGACTCAATAGAATGATTCAAATCTTGTGTATGTGTAGAAATATGATTTTTCACTCCATCTCCCCTAACATTGGTTTGTTCAATAGGAAAAGCATTGCATTTCCCAGTGCATTGATCATTAACACGGTTCCTTCGGGTTCCATCCATTATCTAAAACCCAAAAAGAATAGTGTGAGAGGAAAAAATCATACTAGGAAAAGATCATAATCAGGGGGACTACTTTCAATATCTAAAATCTTAGGATTAATTCTAGGATCTTTACCATAATTCTAGGACTATAACCTATACATATACATAACCTTAGAGATATCCCTATACATACCTTAGAAATACCTCTAGGGATTTCACTAATGATTTCGAATCCTAGAATCCAAAGGTTAACTAAACCTTCCCTCAGATACAAACTGTGGATACCCAAATCTTGACGAACATAGACATTACATTTCTTTTCAGGAATACATAATACATAAAAAAAGCAAATACAGAAGGACTATAATTGTTTACTATCTTTGGAAACTTGGAAAAATAATCTTTTAATCCTCGTGAAAGATCTGCAACATCTAACAGAAAAATCGTCCCATTTTGTTTTCTTATCTAAAACCTTTCTTTATATCATGGGGAAAAGAAAAAATAAAAAGGCTGATCTCAAATGCTCAGTAAGGGTAAGCACAGAGAAAATAAAACAATCCATAAACATTTGAATGAAAAAACCTGAACATAATATCTAAACATCAAAATCATGAGCAATGACATAAATAATGAATGTAATTAAGGAATATATAATAATGGAATTTTAGTCATAGTAAAATAACATGGGAATAAAACATGTAGTTGTGGAAAACTATTAAGCACATGATATGATTTCCATAGTAGCCAAGGCACTGCTGCCAAGACCATCATAGTGGACAATGTCCCTTACTGAATCGAGTTGACTCCTCATTCCAGTGCAGTATCGCTAAAACAGATTAACTAGTCATTCCAGCCATGTCTATATCATGAGATAAAAATCTCTACCCAATTAATTATAGGGAGATATAGGTCCCACCCATCTCATAATTAAATCATTCTTACTTTTTCCTCAAAATAAACAAAAATCATTCATTATAACCCATAGAATAAAATGGGTTTCATAAACATCATCCCATCATCACATAATCCATATAAAACAAATGGATATCATTTCATCATAAGAAGAATCAAACCATGTAAATAATGGAGACATTATAATTGAAACATAATCATACTAAATAATTTCATCTTATATGGAAAATAGATTTGACAAAACCCCTAAAATGTTTTTTTGAGGAAATTATCCTTTCTTCATTGAAAGCATTTTATTTTCTTAAAATTACATGAAATTTTAAAAGAAAAAGTTTTTTTAAAATATTAATGAAATCCTGTAGATTATACTTCATGAAAATAGGGCGTTATGAAATCATAAAAATTCATTCATGCTGTATAAGTTAAAAAACATTATCCTCGTACTTTTAATAGAAAAGAGAAAAAGTACCACGTATGATAATAAAAAGAAATATTCCTTCAATAACACAAAGTAAAAGTAAAAGTGGGGTAAACATGACTTTAAACATACAAGGAATAATATTAAACACTTTATTAAAATCATTTTTATTGACATGGATGAAAAATATAACCCCATTAAATACATACGTATAAGCAATCTTGAGTAAAAATGAGATCGCAAAATTAACCCTTCCCTTAGGTCCAATTTCTTCTGTATGTGTCCAGAAATCCTTTATAGTGTATTTAAATATATTATTAACTTTTAACATAACCATAATAATATTTATGATATTATATATGATTCACTTATCACTTTATATTACCCGTTCTTTTGTCAATTCCATGTTAAAGCAACGTTTTTGATAAAATCGTTTCATTTATCGTACGTGTTTGGACTTGTTGTTCTTGATATTATTATTTATTATATAAAGATTTACTTTCATAAATAATTAAAAACAAGATTTATATCTCATATATATTCATTATATATATAAATAATAGATAGATAAATGAAATGAAACACACTGTTCATGGAAACGGTAGGTCGTACGTACACATGAACGGTGTTTTACTTTCCTTATTGACTTGAATGGAAGTAAGTAGATGAAATATATATATATATATATAAATTAAGTAGCATTATTTAGTCATTTATATCATTATTATTCATTATATATTCTTTATAATCATTCTTTAATGGTTAACATGAAGAATGAATCTCATCGCGTCGTGGAGACGGTAATCCGTACCTATGCACGAGCGATGATATCATTCTCATAATTATTGAATGGAAATGGAGTGGCTGATAGTATATCATAGAATAATTATGATATTATAATAACCATGTATAGATCTTTTTTACACCATTATACCCATCCAAGTATGGTGGTGGTGGAAAAATTGATTACAACCCGGCGTGGAAACGGTATTCTGTACGTACGCACGCACAATGATTTCATTTTCCATAGGATGGATAGAAGGTGAAATGGATTAGTCTCATATTTATAATAACATATAATTTTATTATTTATACTGATGTTATTAGTTTATAATTAAACAATTTAAGAAGAGGAAGTTGAAAAATAAAGAAACATGAAAGAATCAGTAGAAGAGATTACCTATTCTTTGACGCGCCTCCTCTTAACATCCTCTTAGGTCACTAAATTTGGTAATTTTAGAATACCAAGACCAATATTAGGTTTCTATTGAAGTGGGAATGTAAAATGGGCAGGTGTTGGTTGAGCTTTAAGGAACAAAGTGGTGTGTGGAGGCGAGGGAGGAGGTGCCCTTTTGTAAGAGAGGAGAGGGATACTTTTGGAAACCCCTAAAATATTAATTTATAATAAACGCAATCCCCACATAAAAAATATCAAAGTGACTCAAATTCAGATATTAGATAATATAGGGTTGTAATTTCATCAAACAATTTAATTAAAACATGTTTTGATTTTATTTTAAACCATATCATTTGGATTTATCCTTATTTAATCTATTAAATTTTATATGTGGTAATATTGTTATATATTTTATATTCTTATAAATTCTTACTTATGCATTGTTAATTATAAATAATTTTATACTTAATGAAATTTTGGATCATATATATTTTAATTTTTAATTTTTAAAATATTTTTGTTATTTTTAAACAATTTAATTATATAAAATATCAATAGTGTCAATTTTAACACAATTCAATTATTTGAATTTAAATAAAATCCACAGAGAAAATATTTTAGAATAAACATGTTTAATAGATTACTAACATGTCATGTTCATCTATAAAATTTTTGGATCTCATTAATTATTCATATTAATATGTATTTTTATACTTTTAACATCATTTATTTGACATTTCTCGTAACAAATTTATTAATAAAACATTTTTGTATAATTATTTAATATACTTATATTTTTTATAAAAATTTAAACTAAACAACTAAAATGAAGATAAATATTATATATTTCATAATAATAATTTTAGTCGAATTTATCTTCTAAAAAAGCCCACTTTTAAAATTTTATCTTTATTAAAGTATGAAGGTCACAACTTTCACCTCATTTAAAATAAAATAATATAAATGTCCTAATAAGTTTTATAAGGCTCCGAATGGACCATAATTCTAAAATGTGATTCCTAGGGTAAATATATACTCGACCAATAATGTTTTCTCAAGTTTCTGGTCATTTTTATGGGTATTATTATTGTAATAAAAACAATATTATTGATTTTTCACAAAATAAATATTTTATATAGAATCTATTATGGTAATTAAATATCTCTTAAAAGTTACAAATAAAATACCATAAAAAAGGGAAAAAAACTTATCATTAAAATGTTTATTTATAATAGAATTTATATTCGATATACCCTTATATGAAAAATACTTTAAATATTAATGTTTGAGTTAGACGTATTTCACTTTCTATAAAATAAATTAAATTAAATGTCTTAATCACATGCATGTGGGTTCCAATGGATTCCATTTCGACCAAAATATTCCTTAGGACGAAATATAATCATCCAATTATATTAATACAAGTGTTAGGGTAATTTTATAATAATATATTTACACTTAATTACCCGATTTACCTTTAACTATGGTAAATAAAATTTACCGTACTTACTATTCATAGTGCCCAAAAATAAAAAATAGCTTATTAACATAATTTGGACCCACTGAATCCAAATATAAAATCCATATTTCCAAATTCAAATCTCATAAGTTGTAGAAATTAATTTAAAATTAATCTCGTTCTTAAGAAAACATGTTTTAAAAGTTCAAACACTACAAAAGATAGAAACAATTTTACATATGAATTCAATGTAAAATAATTTATAATGAAATAAATTATATTAAATGGTGAAAATATATTCTATTTATATTTTAAACCCATTAAAGATTATAATTTACCATATAAATTATTATGATGAACAAAATTGTTTTTAATTAATAAATAGCATTTTTTACAATCATTAAAATATTATAGTTATCAAAATAATATGAAAAAATTATCCAAAGTAAATTTTTATATCCTGATTTCATAGAAAATTTTATTTTTTCAAATTGGACTTATAAACATGTGAAAAACTAGATTTAAATTTGGAGCACCATCAAAATGCGACAAAATTGCTTTTTAAAAACAATACCTATTTGACACGAAAAATTTCTTTTTTTCTCATACCATGTTATAGAAAATGTGTAAGATGAATAATAATGTTATAAAATTAAAAATTTAGTTAATAATACTCATAAAGGATAGTTAATAATAATATTATAACAATGTATCATTGTTTAGTGAAACCTGGTATTGCATACAACACACGCTATTGAGGAAGGTTTGTGAGTAATGAAAGGAAAGTCTGGGCATTGGGTAGTGAATGCTCCCTTGGGTGTTGCGTATAACATAATCGAAAATTATTTAATATATACATTAAACAAAATGAATACTTAATGTTGCGTAGAATAATTTCTACAAAATGAACTTTAAATTGTGTGTAACACGAACCAAGAATAGTGTTGCGTATAATGTAATATAATACGGTGTTGCGAATAGTCCCAGATAATCTTGGGGTAGTTTACAATAGAAGAAAATATAAAAAAATATCATAAAATCTCTGGTTGTTACATTCTACCCCCCTTTTTCATCGGGTTTATAAATGGTTTACTACTTGAACGTTTCATTAATATAAACCCACATTGTAAAAAGGAATACCAAAACTTATCATTAAAAACTAAAGTATGAAATGTAATGGTTACCCAAATTTACTCATCATTAGGTTTCCATATAAGAAAACATAGGTTAAAATATGGATATGGAAGATAAATATAACCATCATTTTCTGATGGAGAGTGGTAGAGAACATGGCTATGAAAAATCCAATATTCACAAAGCCATAAATTTTTGATGATCTAAGGTACCATAGGATTCATAAAAAATGAGGGCAATATGACAACATTTTTGGTTTTCAAGATCATTTCCCTAATGTTGAAAATTTTGTGAATTAAAAGAAATACATACTTTATTTTGGTACAATCTCACTATTGTTCCTGCCTTGAACAATTTCCACTCCATCTCATAATGAAATAAAGTTTCATTTTTCTTCCGTGAAGTGTTAGCGGATCATGCAATAAAATGATAGGTCATTACATCGATCTCAAAAAAAGGATATCAAATGTTTTAAATATACAAAAGTCTATCTATTGTGAGATTAATCATATATGGTTTCAAAAATGGACTTATAAATCATCTATCATACCACATAAAATAATTTCCACTAAATAGGGACATCATGTAGGCCAGTGGTTAGTGATGTAGGCATGTCACACTTCGGTTTTCGGTTCGATTCCTGTAACCCTATCCAACACGACGGGTTGTCGCTCATCCTACAGGTTATCCTTATTCTAAAACTATACTATTATAACATTCCAGCAATAATATCGATAAATTTCCATCCTTAAACAATACTATATGATGTCTAACCTAATTCATTACAATCTTTAGGCTTATACAAAATACTTATGTCCAAGCTCATAGTATAAAAAAATGATTACTAGAATGGTCAAATACCGATCATATGAATACCATCATTTTCACCCGTATATCATAAGATATATCTTATTGGTCACATTCCAAACATGTGAATACCTTAATCATGTATTCTCTTGAAATTTGAATTACCATAGAATTTTTGTGAAGACATGAATGCTATCAAAAGTCTACTCTTTTCACATAACAAATTCAAAAAAACTTTATACACTCAAACCATGATATCACTTTGTCATTATATCAGTCATGAGCACATTAATACTATCAAACATATTATTTTCTCATTATCCCTTCATTACGAGCATATCAACTTCTTTCCAAAAATATTTCAATCAATTTTCATGGTTACCAATACCATAAAATTATTGAAAACCAATACATAGATATTCTAAAATTCCACAATACTATAAATGAGATTCCATGATATTATTTTGAAATCCCATTACATAAACACTTAATCATTCCACAACATCATTGTCATACTCAACATCACAAATATTGACGGCATGCGACTTCCCTTTGTCCTTTTCCATAAGATGTTGATTACGTTGATCATCATTAACCCTTGGATTAGGGCATTGATTAGCATAATGACCCATTTCCAAGCACTTGTAGCAGTGAAGTGTTGGTGGCGCGTTCTCTATAGTCTTTTCTCCATTCACACCATTATCTACCCTTTTCCCATTACATCTACACTTAGCTACTTGATGGAATTATTTTCCACACATGAATCATTTTATTGTACCTTTTAAAAAATATCCAACATGCTTCTTTCCACATTTAAAGCATAACAAAATATTTTTCTCATTTTTACCATAGTTTTGAGATTTTTCCATGAACTCCATCTTTCTATTCTTGTCAAATACCTGAGATTGATATGTTAACCATCATCCTGTTCTACCGTTATAGCACAATGCACAAATTAATCATAGCTACTAACGTCTCTTATAGCTAATGCCCATTAAAGACATGTTTTTAAGCCACTAAAGACTAGATCAACATTACTTTCAGGTTGGATGTTAAATCCAGATGTATACCCTGAAAGCCTTGTAAAATTTTCCTCGTATATACCAACAAATTAATCATCATTTTGTGTAAACTCTAGGAACTCTTTTTCCATCATTGTTCAAAGAATACAACAGAAGTACTTATTGACAAATATGTTCTTGAACTCATCCCATTCCATGGATTCAATTTCATCATGGGGAATTGTATTCTTAAATAGAGTCCACCACTGGTCTGCTTCACCTTATAAATGGTAAATAACTAAAATTACTTCCTCATGCTCTGAACAATGAAGTATGGGGAAAAAATTCAATGGTACTGATCCATTGTTCAACAACAAGTTGTTCCGAAGACCCATTGAAAGAAGGGGGACATTGCCTCATGAAGGACTCAGTAAAATGTTTCATAGCTAGTGTAAGTATAAGAATTATATTTTTCACTCCATCTCCAATAACATTGATTTGTTCAGGAGGAAAAATCATTGCATTTCTCAGTGCATTGATCATTAACACGGTTCCTTCGGGTTCCAGCCATTAGAAAAAAAAGAATAGTGTGAGAGGAAAAATCAATCTAGGAAAACAACATAATCAAGGGGAGTACGTTCAATATCTAACATCGTAGGATTAATTATAATATCTCTATCATAATTCTAAGATAATAACATGTACTTATACATAACCTTGGAAATATCCCTTGACATACCTTAGAAATACCTCTAGGGATTTCACTAATGTTTTTGCATCCTAGTTTCCAAATGTTAACTAAACCTTCCCTCTAATACTAATTTTAGACACCCAAAGCATGAAGAACATACACATTACATTTATTTTGTGGAATAATTAATACATAACAAATGAAAAAACACAAGGACCGTAATAGATTAGTGTCTTTCGATACTCAGAAAAATAATCTTCTTATCATGGTGAATGAACTTTAACATATCCCATAATGATATTCCCCTTTGGTTTTCATTCCTAAAACCTTTATTTATATCATGGGGAAAATAAAACATAAAAAGGGTGAGATGAAATACTCAGAAAGGGTTATAATAGAGAATATAATACAATCCCTAAACATTTGAATGTGAAAATGTGAACATAAAATATAAACATCAAAATCTTGAGCAATGACATAAATCTTGGATGTACGTAAGGAATATATCATAACGGAACATTAGTCATAATAAAATAACATAGGAGTAAAACATGCCATTGTGGAAAAACATTAATCACATGATATTATTTCCATAGTATCCAAGGCATTGCTGCCAAGACCATCATAGTGGAGAAAGACCCATACTGAATCAAGTTCACTCCTCATTACAGTCCTGTATCACTGAACCAGATTAACTTTCCATTATAGCCATATATATCTCATGAGATATAAATATTTACCCAATTTATTATAGGAAAATATAGGTCCCACAAATCTAATAAATAAATCATTCTAACTTGTTCCACAAAATAAACATAAATCAATCCTCATAACCCAGAGAATAAAATGTGATTCATAAACATCATCCAATCATAACATAATCCATATAAAAAATGGATATCAATTCAGCTTAAGAATAATAAAACCCTGTAAATAATAGATACATTACACTTGAAAAATTATCATACTAAACAATTTTATCTTATATGGAAAATAGTTTTGACAAAACTCTTGAACTGAATTTTTGAGGAAAATATACTTCATTTTTCAAAATCATTATCTTTTTTTAAATTCAGAGACATAATAATTGAAAAGTATTCTTTAAAATATAGTCATGAAATCTTGAATAGTATGCTTCATGAAAATAAGGCGTTATGAAACCATAAAAATCTATTCATGCCGTATAAGTTAAAAAAACATTTTCCTTGTACTTTTAACAAAAAAGTCAAAAAGTTCCACGTATGGTAAAAAACTAAAGATTCCTTCTATAACACAAAGTATAAGTAAAATAATTTTAAACATAACTTTAAACATACATGGAATTATATTAATCACTTTATGAAAAAAAATGGGCATTGATGAAAAATATAACCCGAGTAAATACTTACGTATAAGTAATCTCGGATAAAAATGAGATTGCAAAGTTATCCCTTACCTTAGGTCCAATTTCATCTGTACGTGTCTAAAACTCCTATATTGTGGGAGTAAACATATTATTTACTTGTAAAAGAATGATAATAATATTTATGATATCATATATTATTCACATATGACTTTATATTACCTGTTCTTTTGTCAATTTCATGTTAAAGCAATGTTTTGGGTAAATTCAATTCATTTATAGTACGTGTTTGGACATGTTTTCTGTGATGTTATTGTTTATTATATCATGATTTATTTACTTATAGAATGTAAAAAGTGATTTATATATCATATATATTCAGTATATATATATAATAGATAGATAAATTAAATAAAATACACCGTTCATGGAGACGGTAGGTCATACATATGCATGAACACTATTTTCCTTTCCATATAGACTTGATTGGAAGTAAGTAGATGAAATATATATAAACATAAATCTAGTAGTGTTATTGTGTCGTATATATCATTATCATTCATTATATATACTTTATAGTCATTCTTTAATGGTTAACATGGAGAATGAATCTCATCGCGTCCGGGAGATGGTAATCCATGCGTACGCACGAGCGATGATATCGTTCCCATAATTATTGAATGGAATTGGAGTGTCTAATATAATATCTCAAAATTCATATGATTATATAACAACCATATATAGTTATTCCTTACACCTTTTACCCATACAAGTAAGGTTTGGTGAAAAAATATATTACACCACATTTTGGAGACAGTATTCCGTACGTACGACGCGCCGTGATTTCATTTTCCGTAGGATAGATAGAAGGTGAAATGGGATTGTTTTAAATTTATAATAACATATCATTATATTATTTATACTTATGTTATTACTTTAAAATGAAACATCTAATGAAGAGGAATTATGAGAATAAAGAAACATGAAAGAACTGGTAGAAGATATTACCTCTTCTTTGAGGCGCCTCCACTTAACCTCCTCTTAGGGCACTAAATTTGATCCTTGAAGAAGAACAATACCTCTATTAGGATTCTATAAGAGTGAAGATGTGAAATGGGTAGGGGTTGTCTGAGCTTTACAGCTCTATGTGGTGTGAGGAGGAGAGGGAGGTTGTGCCCTTTTATAAGAGAGGAGAGGGGCACTTTTGGAAACCAATAAAATATTAATTTATAATAATCCCAAAGCCCACATAAAAAGTACTAAAGTGACTAAAATTAATCTATTATATAATATAGGGTTGAAATATCATTGACAAATTATATTTAGACATGTTTTTATTTTATTTTAATCCTAATCATTTTTATTTATCTTTATTTAATCTATTTAATTTTATCTGTGGTAATAATGTTATTATTTTTATATAGCTACAAATTATTACTTATGTGCTATTAATTATAAATAATTTGATACTTTCTGACATGTTAGATAATATAAATTGTAATTTATAATTTTTAAATTTTATTTGGTATTTGTAAACAATTTAATTATATAAAATATCAATAGTGTCAATTTTGACGCAATTCAGTTATTTGAATTTAAATAAAATCCACAGATAATATATTATCGAAAAAACCTATTTAATTGATTACTAACATGTCATATGCATCTAAATAATTCTTGTAGAACATTAATTAGTTCATATAATATTTATTTTAATACTTTTAACATCATTTATTTGATATTTATCATAATAAAATAATTAATACATCATTTTTGTATAATTATTTAATATATTTATATTTTGTATAAAAATTAAAAATAAAATACTATGATGAATAAGAATATAATATATTTCATAAGAAAAATTTTAGATGAATTTAATTTCTAAAAAAACAAACTTTTAATTTTTTTTATTAAAGTATGAAGGTGACAACATTAAACTCATTTAATATAAAATAATATAAATTTACAAATCAATTTTATATTTCTCAAAATGGTCCATAATTCGACACCTGGATTCTTTGGGTATAGATTTACTGAACCAGTAAGTTTTGGTCAAATTTCTGGTACTTTTGATTTGTATTATTATTGTAATAGAAACTATATTAGTGATTTTTTACTTAATAAATAATTTCTGTATAAGTTATTAAGGTAATTAAATATCTCTTAAAATTTACAAATAAATTACCATAAAAAAGAAAAAAAATAGCTTTAAAAGGAGTATTTATAATCAAATATATATTCTGTATAACCTTATATTAAAAATACTTTAATTATTAATGTTTGAGTGAGACATATTTCTCTTTCTTTAAAATAAAATAAAATAACGGTCTTAATCACATCCACGTGGGTTCCAACAGATTCAATTTCAACCCAAATATTCCTTAGGACTAAATATAATAATCCAATTATATTATGAAATGTGTTAGGGTAATTAGATAATATTATATTTACCCTTCTTTACCTGATTTACCTTTAACTACGGAAAATAAAATGTACCGTAGTTACTATTCATAGTGCCCAAAAATAAGAAGTAGGCTATTAAAATAATTTGGACCTACTGATTCCAAATATGGAATATATTTTTCCAATTTCAAATCACATTAGTTGAAGAAAATAATTTAAAATCAATCTCATTGTTAAGAAAACGTGTTTTAAATGTTAAAACATTTCAAAACATTGAAATGATTTTACCTATGAATTCAATGTAAAATAAATGATAATTAAATGCATTATATTAAATGGTTAAAATATATTATATTTATACTTTAAAACCATTCAATATTATAATTTAACCATATAAATTATTACGATGAAAAAAATTGTTTTTAATTAACATATAGCGTGTCTTTACATTTCATTAAAATATCAAAGTCATCAGAGTAATATGAAAAATTTATCCAAAGTAAATTTTTATATCCTGATTTCAAAAAATAATTTTATTTTGTAATATTTAACTTATAAACATGTCAAAAATTAGATTTAAAGTCGGTGTTCCATCAAAAGGTGACAAAACTACATTTTTTTTAAATACTGATTTTACCCAAAAATTATTCTGTTCTCATACCATGTTCTAGAAAATTTGTATGATGAATAATAATGTTATAAAATTCAAAATGTAGTAAATACTATTCAAAACATCTAGTTCATAATAATATTATAAAAATATATCAATGTTTAGTGAAACTCGGTATTGCGTACTACACACGGTATCGAGGAAGGTCGTGATTGCGTGTAATGCAAGCCAAGTTAGGGCTATGTGTACTAGAAGCTCCCTTGGGTGTTGCGTATAACGTAATGAAAACTTATTTCATTTATTAATTAATCAAAATCAATACATAATATTGGATAGAATAATTTCTACAAAACGAACTTGAAATTGTGTGTAACACGAGCCAAGATTAGTGTTGCGTATACTGCAAGATAATACAGTGTTGCGAAAAGTACCAGATAATCTATGTGTAGTGTACAATAGAAGACATTAAAAAGAATATATATCATAAAATCTTAGGGTGTTACACTGGTCTAGAGGAACCTTCAGTATAGAAGGACTTCATTGGAAGGAGGTACTTTTTCTTCTCATGCACTATCAAATTCATTGATCCATAAGAAGCAAAATAGTATCCTTTAATGAGAACACATATCATCCTTGATCCTAAAGTATCAAAATACACCACATACCACTTTTATGATTCTGGTTCAATCATGATTGTTATTTATTTAATATGATCTTTTATAACTTGGAATGATTTATGGAATTCCTCAGTCTATTGGAAAGAAAAATTCATACATCAATTGAAAATAATCAGAGAGATGAAGGAAAATGAATATATCAATGACATTCATCAGTGGTTTCAAAGAGATAGAAGCTTATATCTTTTCTAGATCAATATAAACAACTTTTTCCAAAATTGCTTTCCCACATTAGAAAACATCTTGTATCTAAAAATTACACTTATATATATTTCAATACTAACAATGATATATTAATATTCCCACCATTGTCACCAACTATTGCTCCTGTTCACTTATTTTTCCTGAATAAAACCGCATTTCATAAAAAAACATCGCAACAAAGGAATCCAAAAATCATTAAAATATAGAATTACTAAATTCCATAAATACTATTGGTGCATTTTTATGATAAAAAAGAATTAACATATATTCAAAATGTCTATATCTTCTTATTGATGCAGTTTTTAGAATTTCACCCTTCCAGACTCACAATCAGTGATATCTTGATCACATTTTAATTTTAGGGAACCATTGTGATTCCCAGAATTGATCGAACTAAAAATCAATTCATGGATGTGGATGTTTGTACTTTATCATAATGTTCCTATGATTATGATAAGAAAAAAATATCTTCAGTGTTCTATATACTTGTTGTAATAACCATATTGGTTCTTCCCATAGTGATGTGGTTAGACGAATGAAACCCTGTGTTTCTAGCTCTTTCAACTACACTTTAAAACTCCTTAATTCAGTTTGTTCCATTCGATAAGAGGGAATTTAGATAGAACTATTCCCTTAAGGAGGTCAATTTCATACACCACTTATATTATTAGTGGAATCACTATGAAATATTTAGGGAAAACATTAGGAAATTGATCCAGAATAGCTGTAAAACAATTTCCCTCGATCTATTTCTTCAATGTAAAAGTTAATCCAATAATATTGTAAGAGATTTTTCTGACTGTTTTTTCTTTCAAGAATAACAAACATTTCTTTAAAATCCTTTATCTTTTGAAGAGAAACTTGGTGTTATCCTCAGTCACATAACTAATTGTTTTTCTATAATAGTTGATGTGAGCCTTGAACACTGTTTACCAATCCATACCCTGGATAACAACTTTTATATCCATCTCTATCACTGAGATGTCCAATTTTAGTTCATCTCTATCAACAGTTATAGAACACTCTCTTCTCATAATGGCACACCATTCTCTTTAAACAAGTGGTGTTTGATGTTTCAACATAGTAGGAATCATCTCTACCTTTAAACATATAAAATAGAAATCATGAGAGGAAATGAAGGAATGTGATGCACTATTGTCAGACAAAAGTTTCATAAATGTAGAATTAAAAATTATCAATCCTCTCACTGTTGATGTTCCATCTAGATCATGTACAATGATCTGCATAGCTCTATATTATTTCTTCTACTTTGTACTCTGATCATTATTTCCATGCTGATATTTCCCCTTCAATGAAGTCATGGTATTCCTAAAATCACTATGGATAGATAATTTATACGGAGGCGATTGATTATGTTGTCCCTACCCCAATGAATCATAAGAGGATTGTGACAACTAAGATGTGTCCTAAGACCACAACCCCGGAGTACTTCAATAATAGCGCTTAATGTGTCTCATATTGTTTCAATTATTGAATGATATTGGTTATTTTTTACACTATCACTTCATGTGGTTGAATGAACTAAATTGGAATCATCCCACATTTTTGTGGTTCTTAGAAGAAGATTCACATACACATCAATCAGGTTCTAACCTTGATGTTGGTGTCCCTCTTACACTATCTCCCACTATTTGACGTTCCTCTATTTCCCTAGTCTATCATGATAATTCCACCTTCTATACCACTTAAGAAGTACCAGTCATCCATTGCTTTCTTTATTCACCATATATGTATAGTCTGTAATGAAAATCACTTATATTTTTATGTGAATCTACTATATGATCCCTAATTCAAATATGCATGCCTTTATGGACATACTAGTAGCATCATTAGATGAAAATAACAATCATTTCATGAAATAAGATGGAAAATCAATGTTTAAGAAATTTTAAGCTTTACGATGAATATGAATGTTTCCATTTAATTTTGAATGTGTCAAGAAAGATATGTTTGTAGAAAAATTATTCAATAACCTCCATACTAATGCCTTGATCATCTTAATTCTACACCGTTAGATCATACCACTAGCATTGATGATCGTTGAGAACATACGTTAGATGAATGGCTTTACTGTATGTTCTTGTACTGATGAAATTGATTTTATGATTCATTCTATTTAGTCTCACCTCTTCCTTTTCTATTTTAAAATCACCCTAGATGATTTGTGGATTCTATTTCTGAAAGAGGATAGAATTATCCACTTTACATAATGAATCCAACTAGTTCCCTATATTCACAGCTTGAAATTACTGAATGTTACACTAATCCTTGTCATGGATCACCAATGGATCAGGTGAAACTACATTCACCATGACATCTTCATTGTGGGTTTGATGATGCAAACCTGGTTCCATTTTTGAATCAAACCACATACTCTATAAGTCTCACTTTCTAGAAACTGATGTCACAACATTACAAATTTGACCACATAAACTATCACAATATTTATTTCCAAAAATATTTCCCTTTCACATTCAATGACATTTGAGAAATTTCTAATTTATATTTAAAATTAAACCATATTAAAAATACACCAACAATTCTTTTTTCCATTTCCTTTCATTTGAAAAAAATACATCATTTTTTAAAAATAAACATAATGAATAGAATAATATATCATTACTAAAAATGAAATATTCTATATTTTAGGGAAATAATTCCTCTAATTAATATCAAACATATATTATTGGATAATCCTATTATAATGTGAGTGCAATATCCTATATGTGTATGTTAATCACTTATGTACCAAACTCATTGGTAACATGATGATCAAAATAAAAAGGATATATATGTCTTAAATGATATTTTTTTCAAGTCCCAAAAAACCTACTACTTTATAATTTTCCAACCCAATGAATAGACTTGGATGAAATCAACTCTACCACCTAGATAACTGAATACTTCTAGTTCCACAAGGAAAATAATATGCTAAAAGAATTTATCTCAAATAGGTGTTTGGATCGAACACACCCAATACCAATTTTTTCAAAAAATTATTTGGACAGAATGAAAATAATACCACTTTTATCATCCCTCATTATCATCATCGGCTTTAGAAGGTGGTGAGATGTTACCGGGCTATAAGAAACATCCCTAACATTCAAATGTTTTCGTGACCTTTCCACTAGGGATCTTGTCGTAACTACTCCAAAAATCCCCTCTATAGGCAAAGGGATGGTGACTTGCACTAGAAAGTAATATTCCAAAAGTAAATGAATTTACATTAAACTTGTATCCACAATGATTGGTCATAATTCACAAAGAAATCCGAAAAAAATTGTACAACTACTACAAAGTACCACCACTTATACTAAAAGGCGTAAACAAAAAAGTAAAGGGGATAGAATATAAGTTCAACTAATATGAATTTTAATCAAAATATGTACAATCTCAAGTGGTAGTTCTCCAAGGATCATACATAAAGGGTAGGTACATATCACCGACAGATTTCATTGCAGCACACTACATCTATCAATCCATCTCCAAGCATCGTCTAACCCCTACAACCCAATGTCAATTTCATATTTGTATGTCATCTGCACAAGACAAAATAGGTGTGGGTGATGCCCGTTCAGTGGTGAGAATAAAAAAATATAGTAGGGAATCTGAGATCCCTGAAGGTATCACATTAATCCAAAATATAAATTCAAAAAGTATGTTCTCAATATAAATAAAAATAAAATGAAACATCTCAAAATATGTATAACATATGAATAGAAGTAATGATTATTAATAGTAAAGAAAGATCATTTTATTATATTTAAAGGATATAGTACTAATCCACAACTTTTCTCTATGGTACTGATCCATGAAGGGTTGCCCTGCTACGTATCCATGAAGGGACTTTCTCATGCTGATCAATGAAGGGTCGATCTCTTACTAATCCACAAGGGGTCGCTCCATTCCCAATACATGACGGGTCACTCAGTGGCTAACAAAACACCATGTCATAACACTACAAGTATAAAAATGCTCTCTCTCCTGATCATTCATGATGGGTAACTCGATTTCAAATCCCTTCGGGTTTCTCTTCTTTCATCACATCACAACCAACCATTCGATTCCCACACATAGCACTCCTGGTTTCTAGAGGATCTTATCCTCAAGACATCAGCCGTACCAAAACTTCTTGGAAGCCCCACATAGAGTATCCCAATGGAAATTCACATTGTATGGGTCCCAATGCAATAGAAATTTTTTCAAACAAATTATTGGTCGTTACGATATGGGGATTTGTTTTCTCAAAGGGATAAGTTAGATCTGAGCTCGATCCAAAATGGTTGTATGCAATCCTCCGCAATATCACCGGAAGAGTACTGCAGAAAACATCCTCATTTCAAGAGTCAATGTTACACTGATAGTGCGTCAATCGGACACCCGATCTGTTAGTTACAAGCGTTTTAGTGAAATAGGGACAGGTTGGGTCCGGGTCTAGTTTGACCCGACACATTGTAGATAGAATTACCCAACCCGACTAGGACGGACTGACTCAACTCGACCCAATCTGGTTTGAACAAACCTAAACCGACATAAATTTAGCCTGACTCAGATTCAACCTGACCTGGGCCCATCCTGCTTGGGCTGGCTGGTTCCTCAATGCTAGACGTGGCTTAGCTGCGTCCTGTTCATTACCAAGAGACTCTAGCTAACACCATCACCTCAAGTCATACGATATACGTAGTGGACTGGTTCATTCCAATAGGATCTAGAAAATCCATATTCGTTTCTTCAAGCATGGACAGTAGATGGCCAAACATTCCAGCCGCTTGCAGTCGATAGACCACATGCCTCCAGAGTAACCGAGCACCCCGAACGTGGGGCACCTGATTCTCGCTCAAATTTACCCAAGAGAAGTAGGTAAGACGGTCCTTGTAGTTTAGCTTGGGTTATCGAATCCACAGAGACCTAAGAAGAAACCTATAGACACGTACATTCAATGGACTGTTTTTGGATATGAAGTGGCCAACATTGGTTGATTTTATATGGGTTTAAAGGATAACTAACAGATTTAAGTGAATTCATTTTAAAATAATGATTTGATCCTAGGTTATCGCTCGGGGTGGATTGGATGAATTACTTTTCTAATGATTTCAATTTCTTATAATTGAGATGGATTCATTTATGAAGATCAAACGAAATCATCACTTTCTGGGTTAATGCCTACACACCCTAATACTAATCACCTATACACTTGAAGGATCAAATTTTTGAGTACTTCAAGGTAGAGGTTTGTATTAGCACTTGAAATGTGTGACCTTAAATTCAATAAGGATGATGTTGTTTTAAAATCATCAAATAAAAATCTCATTTAAAAGAAATTATTAGCCATTAATCGAGTGATAAATAACATCCAATCAAGCCTCTTTCTACTCCCTTGGATCAACCCATAAAAGTGTTAGCCCTCCATTGATTATATGGTTTTAATGGAAGCAGAAAGTACACTCTTGAGGGAGGAAATGGAGAAGTAAAAAAACGCTATAAAATAACAATCACTCCACCGTTGGGTTATAATATCACAAGGTTTGGTATGAACAACATCACACCTTGAACCTACGGTATCAAAGTGATAAGAAAAAGAATAGAATAATAATATAAGAAGAACTTTTATTAAGAAACAATGATGAATTAAAACAACTTACAAGTTAAGGAAGAACATTACAAAGAGAAATTGGCAGCATAACATTAAGATGAAAACAAGCTCAAAGATTGATAAATCCTCCAACACCACTGCCTTAAATAAGAATTTTTGATCCCTTAGGCCGAGCCTCCAACAGTTCAAAGCATCTAAATTAATTTTGGTAGGCCATTGGTGGTGGAAAGCTTGTGGAATTATGACTTTTCCACATTTGACCTGAGGTGGCTGCCAGCTTTCATCCACCGAACAGACGCATTTGGATGGCCTTCTAGATGGCCGAATCAGACTGGGATATAGAAGAAGAAAATGTAGCTCCGGATGTCTTTTAACAGAATGTATATGTTGGGCCCATTTGGAGTTATGGATTCCGAGATATGATAAAATTAGTGGACTGTTTGTCTGGGCCGCAGAATCTGGCCCAGAATTGTATCTCTAATTTTGGGCGCCTTATTGACCACCATATAGGCCGAATTAGCATTGGGACCTGAAGAATTATTTGTTCCTAAATATGTATTCTATCAGACCATGAAATTTGGGGTTAATTGGACCTGTATGGTGTGCCCCAAAGTCTCATCAGTGGGATGGTATCCAATATGCTTTCTCCCGAATTGCTTCTTTCATTGCCAAATATCTCCATCATCCTCCATGAATTCTCCATAGATCCCTGAATGAAACATGTTAATATTGGAGTGTAGATAAATTTACAAAAATATCAAATTAAAATATTTATAATTATATGAATCATTGGGTACTTCAAATGATGTTCAAAAATGTACCACAAAATAGTGCCTTTTAAGAAGGTATTACAATCATTATGTGAAATGATGTTCAAAGTGTAAAATGAACTAAAATGGTGCTTATGAAGAATAAATAACATAAATATTATATATATTACCAATGAATATTAGCCTCATTTAGTGTCTAATCACACCCCCAACTTGAGTTTTTCTAGTCCCTAGAAAAACATATCTCAACAATTTGAAATTCGAATTTCCTTTTCCAAAACACATTTTAATGCACAATGATCACCAAAAAACTGTATACCAAACAATCATGAAACCCATAAAAATATTTTAATACAAGATAGTTTCATAAGAAGATCCCAATCCCAAGCTCATTCCTTTGTTCAAATTCATTTCCATATTTCATCCAATATTAATTAAGTATGAGGATGTGTTGTGCATCACAATAGACATGGGGTTTGTCTTTATTCAAGGGGGAAATGATGGAAGCACTAGGTGGAATCACATTTCAATATTAAGATGAGTATTCAATTGTTTTGTATAATTTTTGTTTTGTTTTTTTTTTCAATTTTGCCATGGTAATTGAAGTTTCACTCAAAAGAGTCAACCCCTATAGCGAGACTTTGCCGATGACTCCCAGGCTCACAGACCTTAGGTCACAAGTGAAGCCCACATACTCGGGCATAATCTCGAGTTAACTCAGTCAAAAAAAATTCATATTATGAGAAATAGAGATAAAATTACTAACTCTGGGCCAGAAAACTATTGAGTCATGATCCCCAAGTGCCGAAAGCCACACATTAGGTCATTTCATTGCTCTACGCGCAAATTTTTTCTTAAATTTTTTTTTGAATACTCATATTAAACTAAAATGATCACCAAACCTATGATATTTATTTAGGGGACCCCATGAACTCAAACTAATTCCCCACTAACCAAAGGACGTGCAGTGTAAACTTTTTTTTTATTTGGATGAAAATATAAATAATGAAATATCACATTGGACAACCACACATTCCAAAATCAATGCTCATGAAATTATACAAGGATTAAAATAAGAATCTGGGTATGCTAAATTATTTGATATTCAGATTCAAAGTGTGAAATGTGTATTACAATGTTTAAAGTTAAATGAATTTTTCCTTCCATTTTCACATTTTTTTTGCAAATCATTTATCAGTTTTTTTGACACAAAAGCATTTTTTTATTTTATCTCCCCCCCAACTTAAAATAACATTGTCCCTAGTGTTTAAAGAAAATAAAATTTAGAAGGGGGTAGAGGTAGAGAATGAAAGTTCATGAAGGAAATTGAAAATGAGGGTCATGGAATGAAGTCACCTGGTGGTTGAAGTTTGATGTTTTCGCTGCTCCAATTTAGTCCTTTGATATCCATGTCGCTTGAAGAGTTCCCTAGTGGAAAAAAATAAACAAACAATCCAAAAGAGTATATATATATATATAAGTAAAATATAAGTATATATATAAAATAAAATAAACTAATGATACATTGTCTTCTTTATTAAATTTCTGGGTAAGGTATTACTCAAGGATCACACTACGTGACACGGATGAATATGGTGCTCCTCTTTCATACCGATCCATACTCGTAATAGAAGAACATGTCAACAATCTATTTTTTTTTAATATAAAAATGATTAATTAAAATATAAAATTTATTAAAACAACAAAATGATAGGACACATGAAAAAAATGGGTTGCCTCCCATGCAGTGCTTTTTTTAACATCGTTAGCCCGACATGGACACTAAATCTATCAATTATTTCCTGGTTCATAGGTTGGCTTAGTTAACTCAACCTCTATTTCCTGTTTATTTAATGATTCAATGAATGGTTTTAATATTTGACCATTGACCTTGAAAATGTAACCACTTGTGGGATCTTGAATCTCTACTACCCCATGGGGGAATACATGATGCACTATGAAAGGTCCTGACCATCTAGATCTTAACTTTCCCGGGTGTAAATAAATTTTTGAACTATACAAGATAAAAAGTTTTCCCTGTTCAAAATTTTTGACCTTGATATTCCTAGATTGGTAGGTTTGAACACTAGATTTATTGATCCTTGAATTTTCATAAGACTCAATCCTTAGTTCCTCCTGTTCATTGAGATCTAATTTCTTTTTTGTTCCGGCCAATGAGAGGTCATAATCCATTTTCTTAATTGCCCAAAAGGCCTTATGCTCAATTTCAACAGGTAAATGGCATGCTTTTCCATAAACCAACCTATATGGTGACATTCCAAGGATGGTTTTGAATGCTATACGATATTCCCAAAGAGCATCCAAGAGTTTCTTAGACCAATCATTCCTAGAAGGATTGACAGTTTTCTCAAGAATTTGTTTGATTTCACGATTGGCTAACTCAGCATGACCATTGGTCTGTGGATGGTAAGAAGTGGACACTTTGTGAGAAATTCCATATTTTTTCATGAGTGATGAGAATGGATGATTGAAAAAATGAGTTCCACGGTCACTTATGATAGCCCTAGGAATTCCAAATCTAGAGAAGATGTTTTCTTTTAGGAATCTAATCACAGAATGATGATCATTGGATTTTGTGTGAATGGCCTCAATCCATTTTGAGAGATAATCAACAGCTAAGAGAATGTAGAGGTATCACCTAGAGTTTGGGAAGGGACCCATGAAATCAATTCCCCAACAGTCAAATATTTCAACCACTAAGATGGGAGTGAGTGGCATTTGATTCCTTTTTGTGATGGACCCTACATTTTGACACCTAGGACAACATTGAAAAAATGTGTAGGAGTCCCTTGAAAGGGTGGGCCAGAAGAGACCACATTGATGAATCGTAGAAGATGTTTTCTTAGAGGAAAAGTGACCTCCACATGCCTCACTATGACAGAATTTAAGGACGGACTCTTGTTCAGATTCTGGAACACACCTCCTAATGACTTGGTCAGGGCAGAACTTATAGAGGTATGGATCATTAAAAACATAGTGTCTAACATCAGAAAGGAATTTCCTTTGATCTTGAGTCCCTACGAATTTTTTAATGACTCATGTAACTATGAAATTGGCTATATCGGCATACCAAGGGCAGTCACTCATAGAGTATAGGTGTTCATCAGGAAATGAATCAGACATAGAAAGGTGATTTGAGTTGTCTTTGAATTCCATCCTAGAGAGGTGATCAACTACAACATTTTCAACACCCTTTTTATCCTTGATTGTGAGGTCAAATTCTTGTAAGAGACGGACCCACCTAATCAGTCTAGCCTTGGAATCTTTTTTTTGGAAGAGGTATTTTAGTGCAGAATGGTCAGTGAACACAGTGATGGGGGATCCTAAGAGGTAAGACCTAAACTTCTCTAAAGAAAACACAATATCAATTAACTCCTTTTCAGTAGTGGTGTAGTTTATTTGGGCATCATTTAAGGATTTTCTTGCATAAGAAATGATATAAGGAGTTTTATCACAGCGTTGTCCTAACACTGCTCCAACAGCAAAGTCACTGGCATCACACATAAGTTCAAAAAGAAGGTTCCAATTTAGAGATTTCATAATGGGAAGAGAGGTGAGAGAGGATTTGAGGGTTGAGAATGAACCCCACAGCTTTCTGTCAAAACAAATGGAGCATCCTTTACTAAGAGAGCATAAAAGGGACGGGATATTGAACTAATGTGTTTGATGAATCTTCTATAGAAAACAGCATGTCCTAAGAAAGACCTCACTTCCTTGACATTTTTGGGGGATGGAAGGTGACGAATGATGTCAACCTTTTCTTTATCAACATAAATCCCCCTACTCAAGACCATATGGCCTAGAACAAGTCCCTCTTTAACCATGAAAGGGAATTTTTCCATGTTTAGGACTAGATTATTTTCTTCACATCTTGACAAGACTCTCTCCACATTCTGCAGACATCCCTCAAATGTATCCCTAAACACAGATAAGTCATCCATGAAGACCTCTAGAAAATCCCCTACCATGTCTGAGAAGATTCCCATCATGCACCATTGGAAGGTTTCAAGGTCATTGCATAACTCGAAGGTCATGCGTTTGAAAGCAAAGGATTCGAATGGACATCTGAATGTAGTCTTCCCTTGATCCTCTAGGGAGAACTCAATTTGATTATACCCTGAGTACCCATCTAAGAAAGAGTAGAACGCATGACCTGCCAATCTCTCAAGGATGTGGTCAATGAATGGTTAGGGGAAATGGTCCTTCTTGGTGAATGAGTTTAGCTTCCTATAGTCAATGCAGACCCTCCATCCACTACTCACCCTTTTTGGAAGAATATCTCCATCCTCATTTGTTATCACTGTGATTCCAGCCTTTTTTGGAACCACATGGGTTGGACTCACCCACTCAGTCTCAGCTATGGGATAGATGATACCAGAATTTAACAATTTCAGATGTTCTTTCCTTACTACCTCACTGAGATTAGGATTGAGTCGTCGTTGAGGTTGACGACATGGCTTTGAATCAGATTCCAGAACAATCCTATGAGTCCCGATAAGTGGGATAATCCCAGGAATATCAGACAGGGTCCAACAAATGGCTTTATTATGTTTCCTAAGGAAATCTAGAAGCATCCTATCATGATTGGATTCAAGAGAAGAAGAAATGACAATAGGATGTGTTTGATTGTCCCCTACGAACTCATACTTGAGTGTAGAGGGAAGTTCCTTAAATTCAAGATCAGGTTGGTACAAAATTTCAGCATAAGATTGGGACATTGGATCAAGTTCAATTTCTTTTTTTAGAGTTTCAAATAGGATTGATTCCCCACATGTAGATGTTTCAGCTACTAGATTGGCTTGATCAGATTTAGGGATGGAAATTGGAGTGGTCTCCATGAAAGTGGTTTCTTGAAAGGTTTCACTGATTGTTGGACCTAAGACTTCATCATAAGAGCAATTTGAAAAGGATTCAAGCCAAGGAGATAAACTTCCTTCATAAAAACAAAGGAAATCAATCTCATCCCGACTTAAACATCCATAAAATATTCCTTGATGTTCCATGGATTCATTATCAATGCTTCCTATCATGTTTACTTCATGAATGTCCTCATCATCTCCTATTTGTGAGCTTGAATTATAGATGTTCAAGTCTAGACTCTTCTTCCCAAAGGTGATGGTCATGTTCCCATTTCAAACTCAGATAACAGAGTTGATTGTTGGAAAGAAAGGACGACCAAGGATGATTGGGGTTTGTTCCTTATATCCTATGTTTGGATGGTTGTCAAGGACAATGAAATCAGCAGGGTAGATGAAGTTCTCAACCTTTACCAGAACGTCCTTTAAAATCCCCTATGGAACACTAATGCTATGATCAGCAAGTTGAAGTGTGACAGATGTGGGTTGGAGTTCTTCTAGGCCAAACTGGCAGTACATAGTATATCGAATGAGACTAAAACTAGAACCTAGGTCACACAAGGCCTTGAAATCTTTTCTTTCTCCTAGTTCAACATTGATGTAAGGGAAACCCGGGTCTTTCAACTTAGGAGGAATGGTCCCTTGAATGGTGGTACTCAAATTAGCAGCCAAAAGGACATGGTTTTTTTGTGAAAATTTTCTTTTAAAAGTGCACAAGTCCTTAAGGTACATTGAGTAGGAAGGTATGGTTTGGATGGCATCGATAAGGGCAATGTTCAACTTGACTTGTGAAAAGATTTCCCTCAATGTATCATTCAGTTCAGGCTTGTGTTTCCCCCTCATGCGTTGAGGAAATGGTGAAGGGTGTGGGGTTGTTTGTTGAAGAGTTGTTTCTTTCACATTGATATCAGTTTCCTTAGTTTGATCTTATGGTTCATTTGAATTTTTATCCAAGTTTGAATCTTCAGGTGGGTTCTGAATAAGTTGTTCAGGTTTCTCAATTGATTTCCCACTTCTTAAAACAGTCACAGCCTTTAGTTGTTCATGAGTTGTTTGAGTACAACCTGACTCTCCCCTTGAAGTTGAGGATGGCACTTCCTGAGTAAGAATGGGTGCCTTTCCAGTTTTGATGGTTTGAAGTTCTTGTTTTAGGGAAGAGACTTCTGAGTTCATCCTCTCCACTTGTTTGCATAGTTGTTCTAGTAGGCTTTGTGAAACAGTTTGGGTTGGTGCTTGAGAAGATTGGTTTATCCCGGGGGGATATTTTAGAGGTGGGATGGTTTGTTGAAAATGGACCGGTGGTTGTTGGTATTGGATAGGTTGGGTTTGGAACTGTTTATGAGTTTTGAACTCGTGGGGGTAATTATTTTTTCTCTGTGGTTTGATAGGTTGTTGGTTATCATTCCAGCGGAAGCCTGGGTGGTCGTTATACCTTGGGTTGAAGGTGTTTTGGTATTGAGGCTTTTGAATGTTCAAAGCATTTACTTCTGATGGGGGTCCTCCTAAAAGAACATCCTTTATAGATGGAATAGTTGGGAAGTTGTCCCTCTTATGGTCATGTTTTTCACAAATTGTGCAAACAAGGTCTACAGTTTGGATTTCATGGACTTTCCGAAGGTCTATCTCTTCATCCTTCCTAGAGAGTGCTGTGAGTTTATCCCTAAGGCTTTCCTCTTCTCTAAGTGGATGAATTATAGTAGTTCTTTGTGGATTTTCATAATAAGGTAAAGTTCACATTGTTTGGTTTTGTTCAGAAAGGCTTTCTAGATACTCGTAAGCATCATTTGGGGCTTTGTTTTTAAATGTTCCATTACACATCATGTCAATGAATTGTTTGTTCCCCGGACCCAACCGTTCATAGAAAATTCTCAGTTGTGTAGTAATAGAAAAACCATGGTGTGGAACCATGCTTAGAGTTTCTTTGAACCTCTCCCATGTTTCATAGAATGACTCTCCCTCTTTTTCAAAAAAGTTTTAGATACACTTTTTAAGGGCAATTGTTTTATGGTGGGGAAAGTATTTTTTGTATAATTATCTTTGTAGTTGGTCCCAACAGTTTATGGATGATGGTATCAAATTGTTTGAAAATTTTTAGCATGATCCTTTAAAGAAAAAGGAAATAAACTCATCTTAGCAGATTCTAGTTTATGTGGGGGACACATGGTTTCTAAAATGTCATTGAACTCCTTAATGTGCAGGTATGGCATCTCGGACTCCATTCCATGGAATGTGGTTAGGTGGTTTAGGACATGGGGTTTAAAGATGTAGTTGGAATCTCCTAGGGAATTGTGTCTAATTCATGAGGTGGCATTGGTCCAGGAAGGTGTGAGGTAGTCATTCATGGTTTGATCAATTGAATTCCCCATGTTTGGGGCTGCCTCAATTGGGTTTCCATTTTGGTTCCCACCCGGGTTTATGAGTTGGTTTCTTTGAAGACCTTCCATTGAAATTGTCTCAATTTTGGACTCTAGAGTATTAGGAAGATTAGGATCTAATGGAATTCGTTCCCTTGGTGTACATGACTCCCCAACCCCAGGACTATCCACCCTAACTAGACGGTTTGATTGATCGGGGGTGTAGGCTGACATGCGCCCAAAGAAAAAAAAACGAGAAAGGGACAAGATAAGAGAATTTGGATGAGAAAAGAAGAAATGGGGGAGAATAGAATGTGTGTTTAGATGACTTACTTGGGTCCCCAGAAATGACACCAAAATTTGATTCTCGCTCAAATTTACCCAAGAGAAGTAGGTAAGATGGTCCTTGTAGTTTATCTTGGGTTATCGAATCCACAGACACCTAAGAAGAAACCTATAGACACGTACATTCTATGGACTCTTTTTGGCTATGAAGTGGTCAACATGGGTTGATTTTATATGGGTTTAAGGGATAACTAACAGATTTAAGTGAATTCAATTTAAAATAATGAGTTGATCCTATGTTATCGCTCGGGGTTGATTGGATGAATTGCTTTTTTAATTATTTCAATTTCTTATAATTGAGATGGATTCATTTAAGAAGATCAAACGAAATCATCACTTACTGGTTTAATGCCTACACACCCTAATACTAATCATCTATATACTTGAAGGATAAAATTTTTTAGCACTCCAACGTAGTGGTTCGTATTAGCACTTGAAATGCGTGACCTTAAATTCAATAAGGATGACGATGTTTTAAAATCATCAAATAAAAATCTCATTTAAAAGAAGTGATTAGCCATTAATGGAGTGATAAATAACATCAAATACATCCCCTTTGTACTCCCTTGGATCTACCCATAAAATATTTATCCCTCCATTGATTCTATGGTTTCAATGGAAGCGGAAAGTAGACTCATGAGGGAGGAAATGGAGAAATATAGAAAACGCAATAAAATAACAATCACTCCACCATTGTGTGATAATCTCACAAGGATTGGTATGGAAAAGTTTACACCTTTAACCAACAGTATCAATGTGATAAGAAGAAGAAAAGAATAATAATATAAGAAGAACTTTTATTAAGAAACAAGGATGAATTAAAACAATTTACAAGTGAAGGAAGAACATTACAAAGATAAATTGGAAGCATAACATTAAGATGAAAACAAGCTCAAAGATTGCTAAATAATCCAACACCACTACCTTAAATAGGAATTTTTGAGCCCTTGGGTAGATCCTACCATAGTACAAAGAATCTAAATTAATTTTGGTAGGCAATAGGTGGTGGAGAGCATGTGGAATTTGGACTTTTCCACATTTGACCTGAGGTGGCAGCCAACTTTCATCCACCAAAAATACGCGTTTGGATGAACTTCTAGAGGGCCGAATCAGAGTGGGACATAGACGAAGAAAATGGAGGTACCGATGTCTTCTAACTAACTGTAAAAATTGGGCCCATTTCGAGTTGTGTATTACGATATATGATCAAATTAGTGGACTGTTTTTCTGGGCCGCAGAATCTGGCCCAGAATTGTATCTATAATTTGGGGAGCCTTATTGACCACCATAGAGGCCGAATTAGCATTGGACCCTGAAAAGTCATTTGTCCCTAGAAATTTATTCTAGAATTAAATGAAATTTGGGGTTAATTGGAACTATATTTTGGGCCCCACAGTCTCATCAGTGGGCTGGTGTCCAATCTACCTTCTCCAGAATTGCTTCCTTTCATTGCCAAATATCTCCATCATCCTCCGTGAATTCTCCATCGATCCCTGAATGAAACATGTTCATATTGGAGTATATATCAATTTCCAAAAATATGAAATTAAAATATTTATAATTATATTAATCATTGGGTACTTCAAATGATGTTCAAAAATGTACCACATAATAGTCCATTTTAAGAAGATATTACAATCATAATGTGAAATGATGTTCAAAGTGTAAAATGCACTAAAATGGTGTTTATGAACAATAAAGTACATAAATATTATATATATTACCAATGAATATTAGCCTCATTTATTGGCTAATCAGAACCCTTTACATGGAGTCTTTTAGTGTCGCACTTCACGACTCCACGACCAGTTGTCCACATTTCTCTACTACCATGGTGTGCTACCACCACACACCCTCAGCCTCCATTGTGGGCCATTATCGGTCACCGCCACCAGCATGCCAACTCTTCCTTCTGTGACCCACCAATGTTTCTCTTGTGGTATATTTCTCAATATTTCTCTCCCTACGAAACTATAGGGATTTCATATTAACATCAGTGGAATCGATGTCACCCTACCAACATTACATGAATTTGTACATGAGGAACACAAAAGAACACTCATGGGGGTCGGACATAGTCCTTGTTCTTATCGACCTTCACCCTCATAGATACAGGGGTATAATCATAAGAAATTGTTGGATTCCACTCATGAATATTCCCTGACAATTATGTACCCTACTTTAACAAAAATCATTCAAGATAACATGATCTACTAATCAATCTATTTGGGGTTGATCTTTGTTCTATGTTTTAGAATGAAGAATGGGTAATGAACTATAGTCACCATGAAAGGATAACCCCTACCTTAATTGGATGTTCACTACTGAAGTGTTCTATTCATGGGTTATTCAAGCTTCGTCGGAGATCGTTGCTTCTCGGCCTTACTAGCGTATTTCGTTTTTCATCAGCTCTCGAATCCTTCCCACTAGTTTTCATCGATAGTATTCATCATCTAAGAGAAATAAGGAGATTTTTTCTACGTCCATCAACGAAATTCTCCCGAATTTACATTCCCCAAAGTGTTTTTAAAATAAAATGCATCGCATCATTTGGTTTACATTGCAATGTTACGTCGTTATGCCGTTACATTTTCACAAAACCAAGCCATTATGAGTGTTATTTTATACACCTCATCATCGCACCATAGCCCGTCATCTATAAGTCAATATTTAGAAACAAAATTAAAATAATTGTTTATGTTATTTTATTATCTTCGAAAAATTTTTAAAATTAATTTTTCATCCAACCCAATCTAGTTGATGTCATTTCCTTTTAAAGGAAATCTATGTGTTCCATGTTTAATAGTGGCCTCATATTTTTGATCTGAGAAATGACTCAAAAGTTAGAATTACCCCCCCCCCACCCGCAAAATTACTAAACTTAGTATAATATTAGTAAAAAATACATTCTTGGCACCCAGGGATTAGGAATCACATCCAGCCTCAGTGGCTGGTCATGAAATAGTTCCATATAATTTGAAAAAAAAATTACATTAAAATTTTAGAACATTACGTAAGCCATTATTTAAATTCCAAAGGGTTTCAATACATATGGGGATCAATATCCCCTTTAAGAATAAATAAACTAACCAAAAAACATACCAACAAATAAAACTGTATGATGAATGGTATCCAGAGAATATAAATCATCATTTCATATATCATTATCATACTCAAATAATTTGACACTATAGAAGACCACAACATTCAAGTAAACAAAAAATCATAAACTATTAAAACTCTAGGATGACCACAGGACTCCATTATACACAAGCTCCATGCTCTGTCATCACCAAATAGCCTAAGTATCATGATGTAGTTCTAAAAATGGGAACCATTACCTTATCCAATGTCCTGATAGGTGTCATATACCCAATAAAAAAGTACCAAATCCTGTGTGAGTACTCAAACACAATAGGTGTTCCCCCAATTAATTCCCACACACACAACTACGATACATTTGTTAACATCATTTATATAAAAAAATTATATTAATATTCCAAAATGGTTTATAAATAAATATAATCCACTTATAATGTAGTTTATAACTCAATATAAATATTTGATATATAAAAATTTTCCAATAAATCAATTTTCAAGAAAACAACCAACTCAGTCTTCACAAACATTTCCCAAGCTTCATATTTTATAACCAATCCACATCACATATTCACACCACCAGCCATGAATGCATCTTTATGATAGTTCCAAACACATGAGAGGTGTCATATAGATATACCATGTCGTCGAGTGATAATTATGTACCATTTTATATTACAATTTTTTCACTACTAACAATTCCATATTTCAATCAATCCTTACAAATGCTATATGAATACAAACAAAAGTATCCCAACAAAATTTCAAAACAAACATTCCAATATCATTTCAATAAAAAATATTTATTGAAAATACATTTTCCAACAAACCATTTCACAAATATGTAAATGAAATATATTATGATCACCATTTTAAAATAAAGAAATAAATAACATTACAATACAATTCAACATAATTTCAATATTTCACCAAAACCATAATTCATTAATAAAGAGGATTTATACTATGATTTTGACAGAATTTTCATAATCAATTTCCAGAAACTCAATTAAATTCAACTTGAGCCAATAAATTATAGCAAGGGGAATAGAGAGTGAGGCCACCAAACTCTACAGTTTTGGTGAAAATGATATATATACAATGATCAAAAAATTTACCTGGATAAATCTACAGGAACCATCCTTAGATATCAAACGCAAACATAAAAAAGATGAAATATAAAATTATTCTTGAATCAAAAACCATATATCTACGCAATAAAGGAGTAGATCTATGAAAATGTGAATAGGGGTGAATTTGGTCTATAAAAACAAAATAATCATTAAATAGAAAACACTTAACATGAGGAATGCACATTTATTCACTGAGAAAACCCTTCAGATCACCTTTGGATCGACATGAGAACCATTTATGAACATTAGGGAAGAAAAATCCTGAGTTCATGCCACATAGGATGGAAAATGAGGCACAAAATGCAAAATATTTTTTATATACAATTCTTAAGGGGGTGGTTTTGATCCTCTCATGGTTTAGTCAATGGTTAGATAAACAGTGCACTAACCATACATTAACTACAACCTGATAGATGACCCTTCACATTGTCTCCTCACCCAATTTCCAAAAATTCACTCCAAAAATGTCAAAGAAACTACATCAATCTTCCCAAAAAACCCAAAATTGCATAGGCTATGCATGTTTGGGAATACATTGTACATCCCGTGCGACTTTCATTTAGCCCTAAAAACACAAATAATGGCTTTCAAACCCTCCCAACATTCACCCATATACTATGTAGTCATCATAATCATAATGAAAGTGATACAAATCCAAAATTGGGGGTTCTACTAGTGTTTTTAAGCATCCCATGCACGATTACAATGTTCTTCTTAAATAAGAATACTTATTTTCATAAAGAATCTTATTTTAAATAAATTATTTCAATTTAAAAGGGAATGTTCACATGATATTTTGAATGATTTAATTTGAGTATTTTCATTTATGTCAAATACATTTGTTTAATAATATGATTGATTGAGGTTGATATGTTATCATATTTTATACCTTATTTATTTTAATGTTTTATGATTATTTTCACTATGGATGTGTTATTTTTGATACCTTTCAAGGTTCATGGTTGATGTATTAACATTTCATATAATATCATTTCAATACAAAGGTCTGTGTTCTTTATGTTTTCATATGTGGAATTAATTTTTAGTAATTTATTATAGGACCCATATATATCCCCCTTATGCATCAATAGGTCTCATGAGACAAAATATGTTAGCCAAAAACCCTTCTTTTTGATTCCATGTTGTATTATATTTTTCGGAGGATAGATCATGACAAAATTTTACAAATTTCTACCCACAAACATAAAATCTAATTAGAATAGATCTTGATATTAACTATCTTGTGGATAGTTATTGATAGTGCATACATCCAACTTTATCATTTCCATCATTATTTTTATTCCATGTGATTATTTGATTAGTTAGAATATCCACAGTTAAGTTCCATAGATCGTGTGATTATTTATTCACACCACAATCCATTAAGATGGAATTGATGAATAAAATTAACTAATTTATGAAAATATATGTTTGAATTCATTGGTTAAAAAATAATAAAAAATTAATATAAAAACCAATTTATTAAAATTATAATATTTTATGAAAAGTATTTTGTTCTCAAAAAGAAATTGTATACTAATAAATTAAATTATACAATAGTTTGAAATAAAATTAATGATATATATTTAAAATAGTTAATAATTTTTTTTGACATTTAAACAATTTATATTATTAAAATAATATAGGAAGAATCGTAATATTATTTATTTAATCCCAATATTTTTATAAAGGAAATTTTACAACCTTTTGATGGTGACATTAATTTATATCTAATTTTTGAAACATTAATATATAATACATGACAAAATCATATTCTTTTATAGAGGAATATAAATTTTTTATTATTTTTAATTTTTGGGAATTGTTTGATATGTTTCATTTTTTCTTGAAGAGTGAAAAATATAAAAATTATAACATAAATAATATTTATAATTTGTTTTAAAATATAGTTAGATCCTTTTTCATTTAATATAATTTTGAATATTTGAATCAATTTACAATTGAAATTACAAATAAAATCATTTCAATATTTTGATAACTTTCACTATAATAACCTGTTTATGCATTCTGTCAGTAGGATTTATTAAAAAATTAATTACATCAATTTAATTGTTTTGAATTTGTAAAAATAGATTCCATTTTTGGAAACAATGTTTCCAAATTATGAAAAATTGATTTTATTATTTCTCGGCATATAAAAAGTAAATTTAATAATATTTTATGTACCACGATTAAGGGAAAAACATATAATTAGGGGTAACAAAAATATTATATGTATTATCAAATTTCAATTACACTTGAACTAATTTTATTGGATAAATTTTTGAAGAAAATAATTCTTGTACAGATTTTATGTCCTCTTGGAGCCACTTGAATTAATTAATTGATTTTATCCTATTTATTTTTATGTGAATTCCAATATGTCTCACACTTAATTTAAAAATTAATTAATATATTTATTGTTATTTAGTGGATATGTTTTACTAAAAATACTAAATTTAAATATTAAATTATTATCATCATTATGTAAACATAGTTATAAAATATAGGATTCAAAAAATTAAATGAAATGGTGACACAATGATGATGCTATAATTATAAAATTATTGGATTAATCAGATACATTCTACTTAAAATCATTAATTTTTATTATATTTTAATACATCATTGTTAGATTTTACCCGGTTTTTATGATATTTTTAATTATTAATGTAATGAATAGTGTCAAAAAGTCATTAACAATATTTTAAAATAAATATTAATTTATTAAATTTTAAAAAATTAATAAAACTATTAAACATGAAAAAATAGTTGGGATATGTCTGAAATTTTCACCATTGAAACATTAAGTGGCCTTTTAGAATTTTATTATAACTTTATTAACCTCAGAAATGTTATTCCAACATTTTCATGGTAAAAGATAAATTATTAAACTACGAGTTAAAACATAAAGATAAGGGAAATAATATGACCTAAAAATGTCTATGAAATATTGTTTTTGAGTATTTAGAACCATACAAATCATATCTTATAAAAAATTCACTTTGATTTTTTTTTAATTTAGGATTAATTTATATTAATTTAATTTTATGAAAGTTTCCAAATGTATCCATCACCTCAATTATAAAATGGAACCTCATCCCTCACATTATCACATCAAAATGAGCCTTTTAGACCAACCAGACCCTTCCTAAATAAGATACCAAATTCTGTATCATCATTCATTAGTTATCCTTTTTGAAAAAAAATCCACCTATGGGAACAATTTTCTACAATCCAATAAGAGTTACCCAAACAAGAGGTAACATATTTCCTCATTCGCTTTAGTTTTATTTGTACTATCCAAACCTTTAACTAACCATTTTCCCTTATTATAAAACAACAAAAATATTAAAAATATATTTCTATTTTTATGTACAAAATTGTTTTCGTACATTAACACACAATTCTATATATTGGGTAACAAATATATTATTTTTTTACAATGGATAAATTCCTCACAAAACAATGATTTTTAACACTATTCATGGTTGTTTATTAGGAGTAAAAATTTAATTTAAATAAGGTATATAATAAAATTATTATGTATTTATATATAATAAAAAATTTTATAACACATTCCCTCATAATTTTTAATTTTTTATAAATACAATAACAATATTTGTGCAAGTGTGGACAACCACTTATTTAAAACGACGTGATTCGTTCAAGATATATATGTAATATATAAAGTATTGATATTATAACAATATGTCATATATAATAAATATAAGATATATTTTTATTGTTATTTACTTAAATATCAATTAGTTTTCATTATTTTAAAAACAAAAAATAAATTTAATTAGTGTACATGTGAACATATGACTTATCATCTCCAGGAACGATGAATTTCAGTTCTTGACTCATAATATAATGCATTATTAAAAATAAAAATATACTAGACATATGTAATATATAAATATTTTTATAATTTATATATTTCAATAAAATATGATTTATAGTTGGAAAAATTATACTATGTCAAAATATATTCATGAAACTATTAAATTCACACTCCATGTAGTGAAAATAAATTTAGATTAATAACAAAAGGGTAAAAATATATTATAAAATAGTCATACATGATTACATAAATAAAAATTTGGTTCAAGAAAAATTTAATAATAGTTTTTAAAAATTATTCGTGTGGTAAATAAATGTTCAATGGAAAGGTAACACAATATAAGGGTTAATTTCACAGTATCATTATTATTTATCATTGTTTTTATGTAAGCATCTACGGGGGTATATTTATGTTCCATGATAATGTATCAAAAAAATATTTCCAAAGATATATTTAATATTATCCTACATTTTTATGTCTTTTACCAATGATTTATTTCTTATAAAATCATTTTGAAGGAACTATTTTTAATTCTCCAAACGAGGTACTTTCTGACGTTTCAACCTAATCACAGAATGAATTATTATTTTAAAAATATACAGAATGAGGAAATCATAAATTGTTCATTATATCTGGATATTTATTACATTAATTAAAATTTATACTAATTTATTTTTAAATAATATGATTTATTTTAAAAATATATAGCATTTAAATAAATTATTTTGATATAAAAGGGTATGTTTCTCAAGATTCATGTAACAATTTTTTTGAGTATTTTATTCTATGTACAAAACCATAGCAATATCTTATGATTAAATGAGGTTGATATAATATCATGTAATGTACTTTACTTATTCAAGGCTTTAGTATTCTTTTGAATCTAGATGGGCTATTTTGATTTTATTCAAGTTTTATGATTAATGTATTCACTATGTGTATGCTAGTTTTTTCAATTTGAATTTTTATGATTGTTATGTTTTAAAATGGGGAATTCATTTGTAATATTATTTGTTGAGTGGGGAAATCTACAGACCCTTGATTCATAGGTTGGTCTCATGAGATTAAATAAGTTTGAGACAAACCAATTTCATTTGTTTCCAAATTGTTCAAAAGTATTTGGATGAAAAACCTTGAAAAAATTAAGGTGGTGTTATAACCACATATAGAAAATTTTATGGGAATATATATTGACAATATCATTACTAATGGTAGAACATGGTATTTAATAAATCCAAAATTATTAATTCTTTCATTATTAATATTCCAAGTCATTATTTGAATAGTTAAAAAATCCCCATTTTTATTTCATAGTTCATGTGATTATTTAAAATTCATTTCTATCAGTTACACATAATTAAATATTTTTTATGCAATAGTTACTCATATATAACATAGTGTAATTAAATTTAATAACAATTTGTGATCACACCTTTCACAGGGTAGATTTTCTCATGGATTCAATGATGTATGTTATGAATGACATGTAGTGTTATCCTAGGAGAATAAGGGCATTCATAATATATTTTATGTATATTATTATATGATATATAATATAATTTAAGGATTATTTATGTAATATAGATCCAAATATTTCTAAACTAACCAGCCTTATTGGTTTGACTATTTTATCTATAACATTGTGATAAAATAAATGAACCTACTTCGGGTTATTGGGGTTGGGGGTATTAATGTTATGGTATTAGAACATGATAATTACATTATAAGATCATAAACTGAATATCACATATCATAATCAAGATTCATGTAAAAAATAATTGATGTTCATATGACAGCATTTTTAATGGTGTCAATAGAATATTCAATGAAAATAGAACATAATTATAAGACATGTTACTATTGGAGACAAATAGATAATATAATTTCATTTTTATATTTTTCATGTCATAATATGAAGGACTTCATATTAAAATGTGTACACTCCCTAGAAAATATTACTAGTAATGTGCAACTCCCAAAACCATATTAGTGGAAAATTTCATTTACTATATATGGTTCACTCCCACTTCTACAACTATATTACTAAAACTAGTTCGCACCACATTCCAACAATATATTATGAAACTGAGTCAACATATAGTTCCAATAATGTATTACAGAACCAATCTCACTCCCCATTCTATCCGTATATCAATCACCCGAGTTTACCCTCCAATATATGCATTTATAATTGAATTTAGTTTACTCCTCATTTTACCCCTTTATTACTGAAGAATGTTCACTCTGCATTCCAGCCCTGTATTACTAAACCATGTTCACTCATATTTCTAGACATTTCTAACCCATGATATATAAATAATTACGTAATTAATTTGATGGATATATATTTAATACCCATATCATAATCAAAACATAATAATTTTTTCAATAAGATAATAAAACATTCATCATATCATAACCCATAACAAATAGATACGAATCATAAATATAATATCATTCCCAATGAAATGATATGGGTACCATAATCATTTCAATATATCTTAAAAATTGTAAAAATATAGGTTTCATAATAATTTAATTATATAATTACTAAATAATGGAATCATGTTTCATGAGTGTCTTATCATGGTATAACCCATGGAAAGGAAACAAATTTAATAATTTTTTATTAAAAACATAAAACATTAAAATAAATAATATAAATCTGTTCCTTGGAATGTATTTCCATAAAATCCTAAATTTTATTGAAGGATGTAATCATATATAGGGAAGTATTTTGAAAGAAAACCTGAATTATTTCATAAGAAAGATAATCCTTCATTGAAATCATACATTAAAAAATATTGAAAATTTTCAAAATACATTTAACAAAAAAACACATTAATTAAATTATAATAAAATCAGTTAATATCATTTAAAACTATTCATTAACATGAATTTTCTTTTAAAATCCTATTTGATTAAAAATATATATAAAATAATATTAACAAATATTTAAAAATCATTGAAATACTTTTTCAATTAAATTAATCTTGATTGATAATTTTAAAACATGTTTGGGAAACATATTTAGAACATATGGTTTTTGGTGAATATATATTTTTCACCAATGAGAGACATGATGTCATATTTTCATTAAAAACCTAAATTTTAACAGGTATTAAAGAGTGGAATAATGGTAAAAATAAATGAAGTTTTAATGAATAATAATAGGAGAATAAAATTACTAATAATTATTGAGATGTGTATCATAAAATTTCATCAATAGAAACATGATCCTAATCATTCCTCATAAATCATGTGATTATATGAAATAATCTATAACAAATTTGGCAATATTAAATTGATGTCCACAAGTAGGAATAAAATTGTCTTAAGAATAAAATATAATTAGAAGAACAATTTACATGATATAACCTATCAAGGGACAGTTTATACAAATTTTAAATGAATATTGTTGCACAACAATACATATTTCTCAAATAATGAAAAAAAATAATACATTATCGATGCTGACACTATTGATCCTTCAAACCCATTGAAATATATATTATAAAAATAATAACAATTACCCACAAATTTATGGAAAAAAATTTCTTCATAGATTCATTGGATGTATATAAATAAAAAAATGAGTTGGTGATTGACAATTATGTTTCATTGAAATAAAAGTGAAACTAGAAATCCCGTTATAAGTTTAGTATCATTTGATTCATGAAATAGAACTAAGAATTCAATAAATTGAAAATATAAAAACCTTTATGTAACATTAATTCATGATATAATATTTAATTATTATTTATATACACAATACAATAGGAATAAGTGGTGAATAAATCATATATCTCATAGAAATTAATGGTAAATGAGAAAAATCTATCATTAAGTCTTAACATTATTATTACATGTTTAATCCCCATATAATAAATATATTTTTATCATAAATCATCCACATAACCATATTGTTATATATAATACACCATATTACTTTTTTATATAGTATATAACCCATTTATTTACAATTTCATGTTAATGTTACGTTTCTGGTAATATCCACATTGTTTTTTATTTATATATTGACATGGTCTTATTAATTATATAGATTAGATAAATATTTAATTATTTTTATCAATCAAATCATGATATAATGATAATATATTTTCTATGTAAAATTATTTATATTAATATATAACTGACATAAATATGAATTGGATCTCACTATTTATGGATATGGTAGGCTGTAAGTACACATGAACGATGATTTTTTCTTATCATAAACAAAAAATGAATTTATATTATATATATAAATATATTTTAATTATTAATGTTCCAAACAATGAAGCCACCAATGTAGAGCCATATTCTAGGTCATTGCATGATCTCAGGAGTGCCTCCATGTATGCCATATTTTACAAACCAGTTACACGCAACTAAATGAAAATGTGTTGAGACTATACAAACATTAACAAATAAATCCACATTACATGACTATTATAAATAAATGTAATATAAATAAATTATTAAATAAATTTAATTATCAACAATATTCCAAATTGAGGACAACCCGACAAAAAAAAATAAATTTTTTATCTCTTTTCAAATAGGGTAATGTGCTTGAAAACCCAAAATAATGAAAAAACATTCAACCCCAAATGTTCCTTGACATAATTCTTGGATCCCTCATACACGTATATCATATTCCCTAATCAACCCCTAGAATAATTTTATTATCTTCGTCCTGACCTATAACCATGTAATCTACTCATGTACCAAATGGCATCCCAAAAAGGGTGTGAGTACATCCCAGTAGGCCACCACAGAAGATGTCTACAAAATATATAATATAAATTGTTAGTTCATGAAGATAATAAATAAATGACAATGTAATAAATGAAAAATCAGGTTCCATTAGATAAAACTATACACATTTTTGATTTTCATCATTTTCTCCAAGTGTTATGCATTTACATAATTTATAATGCAGTATATGACATTGGACTAAAATTCATAAGAGAGTCATCCATTATTATCTATATCACTATAAAGAATAATTTCACAAAAAATACCATACACTCCCCTTGGAGCTTCAGTCCTTGTACTCTAATCGAAAGTAGTCTTTATGGGTATATAACATTAGTCCCGCCCCATAACCCATTTATTGTGGGGGGGGGTCGTATAGAGCCTTAATTTAACCCGAATCATGGGAATAGATTATCACATCCAATACCTGACAACTAATAAGACATGTAAACATGTTTATTTATCCATTTAACACCTATACCCTATAAGAACCAAACATTATCAATACACAAAATATACACTTTTAATAATTTTAAAACATAAAAATCAACAATAGTTCTTAACCCATTAACACATTTTACATTTACATTTCATGGACCAGTTAACCCATTTCACATTCTAATGCCTTAATATATTAAAAATATTCATTGATATTCAAACATTATCCCATTTAACAAATTCATCAATTCCAGTTTTTTACCAAAGTATGAATTTCAATTACAAACTTGTAAGCCATTTGAAACATTAACAATATATCATTTATCCCATTAAAAGTATACCAAACAATCCATTATGCCAATTTAACTAACAAGACAAAACTACTACTCAGAGCTCAACCAACATATCGACATATTTATCGGGGGATCCATCTAAACATAAATGAGAAAAATGATTACCATAAAAATGATAAATGTTGAGGAATATTGTCACACACAATGGGTGATAATAAACTTGTATAATAAATATCAATGCATCCTTGATAATCACGAGAGGTTAAATTCATCATTTAGTGAACCGTTTTAACAAATATGCTAAAGGAATCTACTGAGAAATAAGAAATAATAAATTTCAAAACCACACATGCACACATAAACTTCAATACTATGGTACATAACATGTAGATCACATACAACAATTGTAAATAAAAATTCACAGAAAATATTATATTTTGATTTTAATAAAAATTTACCTTGATGCCCACCCTAAGATCCACTGGAAAAAGTGGAATTTAGAAAATCAAAAGAAGAAGAATGAAACCCCAATTACTAGTTAGAAAAAAACCATGGAATTAATGTTAGACACACCTATAGATTCAATCCACACATAATGAAACTACAATAAACCTAGAAACGATGTAGATCAATGCATGGGAAACCACGAGGTTTTTCTCTTACCATAAGTAATGTCTTGGGCTGACTGAACACTAAAAAAATAGTTGGATTGATCACCACATTCCCTCAAATGAATCACCCCAATCACATGAGGCTTTTGATTATTAACAAGGGACATGGGTGTTTTAGTTGGCATACTATGTCCACATCATCATCATCATCATCATCAAGTAAATTTTTATTCAATAAAAAAATGGAATAGGGAATGCACCACCTATAAAGCTAGGCTAAAAGAACATAAGGATATGGGGGTCTAGAAAGGTGTAGATAGAGCATATATTTTATAAGTATATTAAAAACTACTAGCTTCAATATATTCAAGTTATTAAAAAAATAAGTCTCAGGTCCAAGGATATCAAGAACGGACAAGTAGTTTTTGAATATATTACCTTTCTTCCATGTATGGATCACTTTAGTTTTGTTGATGAGGGTGACACAACATTTTTTGATGATATAGTTAATTGACCAATGGATAACTCTATGTCCATGAAGTGATTTTTTCAATATCATTAAATATGTATTACCTTCAATAATGTCTATACTTTTCTATTGTCACACAATATGAGTGGTGAGCATGGCCATAAAATATTTCAAGAGAGATTTTTCAGGGGATGGTTGGACAATATACGTCAAGATGATTGACCCATTTCCATCACGGATGCCTCACTAAATCCCATGCACACAATCTACCACATGATATGAATCCAAATTCCTATGAGCAATAAGATCTATGCAGGTACCAAATGAATCCCATGTAGGGACTGGGATATAAATCGTAGTAGGTCACCCCTATAGTGTCATGGAAAAACCGTATCACGTAACATACAAATGAATAGTGAGCCAATATATATGAATGAAATCATGTAAACTTTTCATATCATAAAAACCTTTTTCCGGTTCCCAAATGGCCACTGATCCCTTATATCCTACTTCATCCAAAGACAGAATTTTGGATATTGTACCTATGTAATCCATAATAAGTATAATGTGGGAAATGTTATCAAGGAATCCCAAGAAGTGGTACAACCCATGTTTATACATTGGCATGGGGTCTATTTAACTTGTTACCATTAAAAAGTGCAATAAAATCATGCACAATCATCCTTAAAGAATGAGAATGATCATAATAATAATAAAGGATATTAATATCATATGAATATGAAATCCAAGCAGAAAATCCATAAAAACTCAAGATAGAGTCTTGTTACTATCAAAGGTGATCTTAAAGAGTTATGTGTATCATAATTTCAATATATAATAATCCATTACCATCGAGTCCAACCAAGGTCATCAATAATGAGTACCTTGTATCACTATGGGGCAAGGTAAATTTAATTTCTATCCTGGGTATATCACATAGGGGAACAAGTATCACCCAAGGATGGGGGATGACAAATTTCCAAAAGGTCTGTCCACAATTTCACCCCAATAGAACTAGTATCACTCAAGAGTAAAATAAAACGAATTAGAATAAATCACCTAGAAATACAAATCATCACCCACGATGTGTCATCGTATAACCTCTAGATCAAGGGATTCCATCCATGAATCCTTGATTTAAAACCCATGTTCTCTCCAAGCCCATTTCCAAGATATCCTTATCAAGAATGAAATATACAACAAGGAAATAACTTATAATTTCATGTCATTTAAAAAATTTCCACATGAAAAAATATATCTAGCTATAAATTATATTAAAATAATGTAAATAATATTGAACAACTTATATGATATGGTGTGAGAAATAAAATAATACAAGAAATTTAAAATATACATGTATTTAATTTTATAAGATTTATGAAATAAAATGTACTCATTGGCATATGAAATTCACATTCCTCAAACTATATTTTAATAATGAAATCTAATTGAAACATGTTATCATGAATTTCAACTCATAGAATTCAACAAACCACATGGTCATGTTTAGTCTCATACCTGACGAAATGAAATATCATTCACAACATTATCCATATTCAATTACTTTTTAAAATATAAAAATTCATATAATGAATTTTATAAACATGAAGATGGTATGGAGTGACCATCCTATACTAGCTAAGACCAACTGATTAATCCATATAAAAAATCAATCATCACGTAAAATCAATTTCATGTAATTAAAACCGTTCAATTTCATTAATACATGGAAAATCAATTTATAAGGTTCAATTAACACATAAGATGTTTCATTAGAAAATGGGAAATCTCTTACATGGTCAATTTTGATTTATAATGTATTCCAAATCCATTAAGGCATCACATTTAATCAAAACATAGAAACTAACTCACAAGGATCTATATGTCCTTTGAAAAGTGACATGATCAATACATTAATAAGGGTTCTATTATCCTACTTAAGCCATCATATTGAATCCATTTACCAATTAATTAACTTTCCAAAAACATGGGATATTAAATTGTAATAATCAAAGGGTCCAATGTAAGGTGTTATTGTCAAGTAATACACCAACTCGGGAAATACAATTTTAAATAATCAATAATAATATTACATGGGAAATTCCATTAAAATAATTGAATAAACAAATCACACTAATATTATTTAATGTAGAAAAATATATCCTTAAAAAAATTATTACGAGATCCATGTGGGAAAATAAAACCAAAGCTATGCGTGATATAAATAAGTATCAATATTTTTTAGAATACAGAACACCTCAGTTGGAGGGATTTTATTACGAAAAAATGTTATTGGACATCAAACAATTCATTTATCATATTTAAAATTTCATTCAATTTATCAAATGACGTATTTAATCTAAAAAACAATACAAATGATTAAAATATATGAACAATGAAATATGAAATTCATTAATGAATTCATAAAATTAAATTGAAAGGAATGTGATCCTATGACAAAAAGAAATGAAGAAGAACACATTGAATCTTTAAATAATTAATCGATACCACCCAATGTTATTGTCTCCCTAATCTGAGCATATGAACATTATCATATAAAAAAGGACACCTAGCCTATATGAAAAAATTCTCAAGGATTTGAATATGTGAATGTGCATCATTACATATAACACATACATGCATACATCTATTAAAAAATACACATATGTATTCATTTTTTAAATAATATGTAAGTTTACCTACACTCACAAACATATATTCCCTACCAAGAGTAATTAAAAATATTACAAGAGAACTTACACTTTTATATTATTACTTATGAATTTGTAGTATGTCACCTTTGATAATGGAAATCCAAGAACACCTCAAGGATGACCCAACTAACTGATAAGAATACCAATTACTCAAAATAACTATGGCATGAACTAACACAACTAAAGAAAATTAATAAAAAGAAAAACATATAAAAGCCCTATTTATAATTTGAACGACGATAAATAAAAGAGGAAATCATTACTTAAATTGTAGGCGGAAAACCAAAATGATCCAATCCACTTCTCCATTAGTGTCCATTATGGAAATACATACAAAAATATTATGAAGGACCCTTATCAATGCGTAACATAGAATTAAAATAATAAATCCACTTTAACCAAACCCATAGAATTTAGACGCATGATATAGGGAAACAAGTGGACCAAAACCACCCCAAACCGAGAGACAATGCAAAGATGAGACATTAAATTGACATATCAAAGAGAAAATGTGAAGTAATCCTAATAGACCAGTAGAGCATGAAAGAGCTGTGGAGGGGACCTTACACATACCAAAGAAGAGTTGGTGGTTGGTCACATGAGTGGAGAGGAACACAACCATTTGGGATTTTTCATAAAAATAAACCATTAATAATAATTATTATTATAACATATTATTAATAATATTTTAATTATTCTCTAAAATTTCCTTATTTTTAATTTCATTTAATTTTTGAAATATGGAATCACATATGGTTTGGGCTGCATGGTTTGGAACACTAAGCACCAAACATGCTCCCAATACTGGGCACCTAGGGAACCCCGAATGGGCTGGCCACCTGGTTTTGAAATCGGGTCCCAACTGTGTTGTGAGTATTGTTTACATACTATCCCAAGACACTAATTGTGTGTTCATAGAGTACGGTTTGGTAGAAAATTCATTTCCCTTACAATAACCACTTTCCACTTGCATAAGGAAGAATGGTTTCCTTTTATGTCCACACAGTTTCCAAAAAATCATGCAACCACTTATAGAGCTTCAAAAGTTGTTTTTTGGGTCATTTCTCCTGAAACTCCTCGAGACACCTAAGTATCATCTAAAGACACCACCTATTTCAAAATAATTTGAGGAATTCCAGACTCAGAAATAATTTATGAATATCAGTGAAAAAAATTGAAAATAAATTAAATGAACTGTTAAAATTAGTTTTTTCTTTCATCTGGTTTAATTTATGCGATGTTACAACCATCCCACCATAGGACTTCTCATACCAGAGAAGTAGTCTAGAAGATCATAAAATCAAATGACATACAATGGTCATGATTCTTAATTCAAATGGTTTTGTTTCATTCTGAAAATCAAACTGTACCTCTTAGGATTCTTTTAATAAATCATCACTTAATCCATTAAAAATTGATTCAATGATCATTTTCCATTCGAAACATTGAGATAACACTTACTCGAGCTCATTTACTTAGAGACATGATCATGTAATTGTCTCCATAATCATATGTCCAAACATACTTCCTACTATATGACTTATCACTAAGAGGGAATATTACACATTATAAAATCCCAACCATTGGAATTTACTTTCAATATACACCCTTAATTTCCTTTCTGCCAATCCATGAATTTTTTTAATGTGATTATATGAGTTACTAAAATCGATATCAATTCCATTATCGATCTAACATCTCATTGAATGCCCTATCAAAAATAAAAAACACTCATATCTACCTAATGATGTTCTCAAGGATGGTTCTTTACTCACCGCTACATCAATAAATAAGAAAAATATCATGAAAATCAGGATAACCATTCAAGAAGAAATTATTCCCATATGACTGCCATTTTAAAAGAATAATTATGATTCCTCCCTCTATAGAGTCTCACATTCACCACAAACACATCATAAAAAGTACATATACAATATTTGAAGATGTTCCTAACCAAACAATGAATGAATCCACGCCTCAAGCATGCAATGTATGTAGAAAAACCCAACAAAATGAATAACATTTATAACTTTATAGTGGTCTAATGCTGGATATCTCATGGAGTGTATAAGACATTTTCAATTTAGTGTACTTTCTCATCGCTTAGAAGAGTATGTGAAGAGGAGAACAATAATTCTGTGAAGATCAATCAAACAACTATTGGATTATGTACATTGAATGTAGCATGGATTCACCAGAAAATGTACAATCATTTACCGAACAAATTCCTTCTCTACCCAATAAAATCTCGTGATCATTCAACTTACCACAAAATTCCATCCCATACCGATGGTTCTTAAAATGGTTTCATACACCATAAACCAGATCAATTCCATGATTCCATGAAAAAAAATTCATGAGTTAAAACCAACAAGCCTCCAAGGTGTTTATGAATGATTGAAAATTTGATAATTTTATGTATCGGTAAAATTTATTTTACATCGAGAGGATCATTTCTTAGAACCGACCGGGATGATCCCAACATTAAAAATTTCATACCCATAAAAATTAATGATATACTCTTTTTTCACATGTCCACTAGATATTGATTTTTCTTAATGTACATATGGCACTCCTCCAAGCCATGATCACCTACATTATATAATCTTCCATAAGTGACAACCTAAATGAACTGGAATATCAACACACCCATGTCACTTAAAAGTCCTCTAGAGTATAGGGATGATATTAATTCATTATCTCACAAGTCAGAATACTAAATAAATAACTCGTGATTGTTCACATGTCATAATGATCAAGGAATTCCATGAGCTCAATCGATTCAAAAACCTATATAACACTCAGTGGTACATCTTATATAAACACAAACCACCAAATTATTTTACAAGAAAATAACACATCTTAATTTAAACCAATAGTTTTATCAGACCAAAAAATTCATTTATTGGATGGTCTATACAAGATATTTAGTCTAAATTAATATTAACCTATATGACTATAAAACAACTAACGACCTCCTATGTCACACAATAATGTAGATAGTGTCACAAGACTGTCAAACCATCAGACTGTTCCCAATGCAAGTACAACCAACTGAAAATGAGCATTACTCGATGCTCAAGGCCATAAGAAGGGTCACTAAACCATTAAAACCGATTAAAAAATTTCAAATAAATGGTAAGAGTCCCATAAGGGAAAAGAACAATTGAATGCTACCAAATGTCAAAAATATGACAACACTTGAAAGGATTTTTCCCCAATTATTATTTATACCATGGGCTACGCTTTGTGATGAACAAACATCAACCCTGAAACATGGTCCTAAAAAAATGTCTTACTATGATTTACTGCCTATTATGAAGATAATTCTAATGAAAATAATTCTTATTGAAATCTCTCTTGATTCTATACTATGTCTACTCGAGTTGATACTATTAATAAATGTAGAAAATAGTTGTTTTAGAAGAGGAAAACACTATAGGTTTTGTTTATGATCCCATTACATTTAAACAAATTTTTAATTTTAATCATTTAAAATATTCCACTAACACATCTAGACAAGGAAGTAATGTCTCAATATACATATTTTTTAATCCTTTAACACATCATGAAATCCTGTCATTATAATTCAGTTTATAAAATGAATTCATTTTAACAAATAGGGTGACCTAGAATGGTTCCATTTTAACAAACATGGGCACACCAAAATAAAACCCAATAGTATTTGATCAATTTTTTAAATTAAAAACACCTATACTAGGTCATCTCATTTGAAAAATGACCCCAACTGACCTACATGGGTCTAGTTGTGAATTTATGCATTTAACCAATTCATTTTATATAAAAACCAATTTAATTTTATATTTATAACAATTAAAAACAAAATATTTTCATTATATTTAATATGGGGTTCCTTTTCAGAATTCATGATTCTCCCAAAGACTCTATAACATTAAAATTAGCTCTCATTTGTCAAAACCAAATTCCATTTAAAATTTACAATGATCTTATACAATTATCCAGTCATACGTGTGGAAATATTAAATCCTATAATGCACCAATAAATATTATATTTTCAAATTTGTCTCCCATTTACTCATACTTAAAAAAAATTATGCATAGGTATCATTCATATTTTAACTTAATAGTTAAAATGTATTTATTTTTTGGTCATGGTGGTTCAAATAGGTAGTTTATTGTGTCTTACTTGTAGGGCTCACATACACCGTATAATGAAAAATTGATTTTTATTCATTCACATCCATTATTTCGTCATCCCATGTAAAATCAATATATAAAAATTGATAAAATTCCATAAAATATAGTAAAAAAATATGATAATAAGAGCATAGAAAAATAATACCCAATACTTGTTTAATAAGCAGGAAACATGGAATAAGAAATAGGAAAATCATTCAGAGTAGTCAGGAATCATGGAATATAAATAGATAATCATGTTATATAATTGATCATTCCAATGAATTACATAAACATGTACACTAATAATCACTTAAGCATGGAATAACATTCATAGAACAAAACTAATTGATAGGAAAAATACAAATGCTGCTACATGGAATGTATTATACATGGAATGTTAATTTTTTGTGCCTAATATGAATCATGCAATACTTCACCCCTAACAGACCATGAAAAAAGGGAAAATACCATAAATCCCATAAATTAGAAGAAGTATGTTGTATGAAATTCACTCATGGGTAAATAAAATCAATTTTAATATCGAATAGCATAAATAAAAATTCACAGCCCTGACCACTTTCATATTTCCTTCACACGGCGTGATCAACCCCAACCACAACTACAAACCAAGAACTGATACATTCCTTGTCTCATATCCACCTGCACAAAACATTAATATAAATTAAAATTTTTCCTTTGATAACACTTTGTAATGTCCTAGCCTAATTTTCCACTAACCGTATAGTCAGACCAGTCTCTACATGACCATAGGAAAATCTCCCCAACTAATAGAGGCATCCGACTAGTATTAAGCACCTATGATGTGTAAATAGATAGACTATTCTCTCGTAGATTAGATAAATAATGGTGGTATAACCAGTTTAAATTGGAAGCCAATAGTATAAGAATACATAATAAATGACAAATAGAAAAAAGTATAAAAAGGTGAAAAATCATTGGAAGAATTAATGAAACAAATAAATAAAAAGTTTCCAATTCAAATTCAATGTATTTATACCTAAAATGTAATGTGTTACTGAAATAAACAAAATGTACAATATAAAAAAGAGAAGAAAACCCCATGGAAAAACACATTGAGCTTTCTGATTATTAGACTAAGCCAGTTATCTGTTGATCACATTTACACATCACCACACAATAAATGAATCTAAAGACCTTTGAGAAAGCATAAATACTTGTGCCTCAATAGGAAACTGAGTAGGGTGTGAGATATTTATATCAGTAGACCGTAAAATAGATTATGTAGGACAATTTTTTTTCAATATATAACTAAATACCGTTCCAATATGTATGAATGTAGATTAGTAATCAAATTATATAATTTAAACATTGTTCAGGATACAAAATAAACACTCGTCCCTTATAAAAAGCTTTAGCATAATCCAAAAGTCTAAATAAGTTACCTGTGCAATCAACGTTATGTATAAAAGGGGCCACGAAATCAAGGAAACCCATGAATAGGCAAACAAAAAATATTTTCCTTCATGTTTGGGTATAATCCACAAGAAATCATTCAATACATCTAGTAAATCAAGTAGAATCACCCAAAGTGCATACGTAATCTCATTATAATAATGAATTATATTTATCTCATATGAATAAAAAAATTCTATCAAACAATCTGTTATAACCAGAGGTGGAGTCTCGTGTCTGTCCAAGGTGATCTTAAAGAAAACCAAGTATCACAATGGGATAATATTATAATCCAACTACAATATGTCCATAAAATGTGATCCAAACAGAGTCCCTTTTATCACTATGAGGCATGGAATCTTCTGATTCAATCATATATATATCACAAAGGGGAGTGAGTACCACCCGAGCACAACATTCCTTCCATGAATCCTTAATATGGAACACATTTTCTATCTGAGACCATATCCATGAGATCCATATCAAGAAAGTCATATATCACAGGGCATGTACTTACACATTCTTTTCATATAGATAATATACTAATGCCAAAATCTATCAAGTTGTACAAGATATTGAAATAAGTCAAACAAAATGGAACAATTTATTTTTCATGGGGTGATAATATCATGATAAAAAGACATTATTAAGTGCTATTAATATAAAAAAATAAGCTTTCTATAATGGAATGAATCTATTGACAGATGTGATTAGGATGCCTATAACCACATTTCCTTAATTAATTCATTATAAAAAAGATAAAAATAATTTCCAAGCATAGCATTGAATAAACATCACTATATTATTCAATTCAAAACATAAGGAAATTACATCTCATGTATAACATTATTCATATTCCCTTTATTTTTGAAATATTTCAATTTAAATAAAGAATTTTTTAAATCATTAATGGAATTTATAGTATAATCCTCTTATATATGTCAGCACCAATTGATTCATCCATTAAAAAGATTAAACAATCATGTTCTTTAAATTTAATTTAATTCAACCAGATCAATTTCATTAAGACATGGACAATCCATTTATACGTTTTACTTATCACTTAGAATATGTGATTAGAAGAAAGGTAAATTTAATATATAGAAAATTGTCTTTATATTTCAATCCAAATCCATCAAGGAATAACATATCATTAAAACATATTAACAAACTTATAAGTCTCCAAATATCCCTTGGAATGTTTCATCATTAATACAATAATAATAATAATATTATTATCTAGAATCAGGCATCTTACACAAACCATTTAAAAATAGATTCACTTTTTCCAATAATGGGAAATTCATTTATAAGGCTCAATAGTTCATATGGTATTTTCCATGGTCATGGAATACAATTATTCATTAAATTTCATTTAAACTAATGGGAATAATCCTACTTAGGAAATTTTATTTCAATTGATAGAAAATGAAAATACCATTCATATTATTCAATGGTGAAAAAATACAACATTCCACAAAACTAGAACCAACTAGAGGCATATAGGAGACACATACCAATGATAAGTGTGATATATATATATAACTACCTTTTATATTAGTCGGCATAAAAGCTCTATTGGATAATATTTATTATAAAAACATGATATTACTCTTAAAATAATTCATTACCATATTCAATATCTCATTCAATTTATCAATGGAAACATTAAATCCAAAAACTGAAATTTATTAATTAATATATACGATTGCTGTGCTAATTAAATAATTAATTCTTCCTAAAAATTCGTGGGAGTGGAAAGGGATCCTACTTCAAAAATAAACCAATTCGTACACATTGTCTCTTGAAAATATAAATGATGACCACATAATTATTTTTCCTCCCACCTCCAAGAATAAGTACCATCACATATACGTAAGGATACCTCACCCCTATACACATATTCACATGTACCTAAATATTTTTAATGGTAGCCATTTGTACATGATGACAAATCAATATAGCCATTAATGTATACATGTACATATGAATTTTTCATATAATATGTATGAATACACAACCCTAAATACATATATTCCCTTTTATGGGTTAATATATGTATTACAGGACAACTAATATATTAATATTCTCACCTATGCATATGTGGTATGTCACACTGGAAAATGGAATCTCGAGCCCACCAAAACGATAAACCAACACATTACAAACAATTCCATGATCAAAATAAAACACTACGGTATGAACCAACACACCCAATGAAAATTTAGAGTGGCGCAAATCATATGAATGTACCAATTATAAATTGAGTTACAATATGGAATGGGTGAAAACCATTTTATAATCCATTGGCAGTGAACCAATTTTTTTTAAACAACTTCCCTTTGAGTACCCTTTTCTAGAATATCAACCTAGGTGTCCTGATGGATGCTTCATATAACCTAACTTGGATAGAAAATTACAATTCCACATTATCCTAATCTTAGGGTTTTCTCAAACTTGATAGCGTGACATGGATTCAAAAAACCCGCCTAAAACCTACGAGAAGCATTCTATGTGACATAACATCGATGAATCAAAGAGAAATGGAAATGGAATTAGAGGATTGGAGCACACCTTGAGGGATCCGTGGATGTGGGTCATACGCAGTACATATAAGTGGTAGGTGGGTCACACGAGTAGAGAGAGAGACCCACATTTGGGGTTTCTCTTAAAATTAACACAATCATTTATAATATTAATTATAATAATCACATAATAATAATTATAATAAAATTATTTATTTAACAATTCAATAATTTTTTTGTAATTTAAATCATATCATTTTTTAAAATAGGGTGTCATTCATGGTTTGGGACGAATAGTTTAGAAAAATATATTCTATCAATTCTCCCTTTATTGGGAACCTGGGGAACCACACACATGATGGCCCCATAGTTTGGAAATTGTGTTCTGACCATGAAGTGAATATTGTTTTTTAACCTTCCAGTGCTACTAAATGTGTGGGATTGGGGAATAGTTTCATAAATTGGGCACAAAATATTATATAACATATTTCCACTTATATAAGGCTACACAATTTTCTATTATGGGTCTCACATCTTCAAAAAATACTTTTCGCCATATCCAATTCCATCAAAATTTGTTTTTCCAGGTTCAATGCTACTGAAACACTTCAAAAATAGTTCTAAAGCTTGATTATAAAATAAATACATCTAGAAAATGAATTTACAAATTTCATTTTTATGTTCTTTTAATTTATATCATGATATGTTACATTTCTAGGGATTCAGGGGATGAAATGATGAGATAAATCAAGAAAAAAACATGAAATCAAGATGTGGAATATTACAAACCCATTTTTGGGGTGCATAGTTTGGACGCTTGTTCTTAAAAATTGTGAACCAACATTGAGATAGTCTTTATCCATATGAGTTTCACATAACCTTATATCATTGGATGCATTCATGGTTTAAGAAACTCTGTGGCAACCATGCATAATGGCATTATCTAAGACTGAATGGTTTGGCCTACCCCCAAGCATGGGTTTATCTAAACTGTTTACCATTCCTCCTAGAATGAAATGTACTGTCTCATGGTTAATTCTAACAATTCTCTAGCTAAAGCCTGTGCACTGGATGTCCTTTTCCCCCATTTTCTTTTCCCCGATATAAAGACTCGGCCTTAAAACAATACACAATCTTGAAATAAACTGATAAATCACATTGAGGATCATTTCAGGTTTAGAGTTTTAGAGAATTATCCCATAACTATTACATATCAACTTGAATATTACATGTAGACAACACTACTCTGTATCCATTTTTTCATAAAATAAAAAAATAAACATGACTAGTTCTATGTTTTAGACATCATGAATTTTCTTACATCTCATCCTTGAGCCTTATTCATGTTTAATTCTCATGGTAAACAGTTAAAATAAATTTTATGAGCATAAAAATATTTGAATGGATATAAAATATTGAATGAAAACATTATCCCATCAATAAATACAAAACAATGAAACAAAAATTTTCAATCATAACATTTCTTATCAAAATCATAAGATTTATGAATAACACACAGAAATCATAAATCATAATGGTAACTTATGGCATAAATAAAATAAGTACATTGTAGCTATCACAACTACATAGGGATGTACATTGGAATACCCATTAATGTATATTCTATAATTCTCTTAGGATACACATTAATGTTTACATCTGTCATGTTACCCAATGCATTATAGATCTATCTCGGCCTCACCTTCCCTTGGATTATCACAGAACCACCCGTATATGTAAAGAATTCCCATGAACCACAACATATTAATTACACATAAAATAAGAGTAAATGAAATAAAAAATTTACACATTGCAATAACAACATATCATTTTAAGATATATGCATAATCAATGCTTTATTAAAACATTTTTAAAACCATTTAAAACAATTAATAATGATAATATTGAATCAAAGTGTCCCATTCAACTTCGATACCTTAAAAAAATTAACATTTTAAAACATTAATTTCCATATAAATAAATACTTAAAACAATTTTTTAAAAATGGACATTGATTATAATGATTTAGAAGAATAAATAATTAAATCATTTAAGACGATATTTTAGTAAAATAGTTTTTAACAAAATGAGAGACTCAAGAATACAAATAATTGAGGAATAACATTGAATAATAAAATTATAATAACATGAGAAAAATTGGATTCATGATATAATATGTCAAATGATAGTATATACAACATATAATAGTGAATTGTTGCAGGACAACAATGAAGTCACAATGTAATGTAAATTAAGATGAAATCCCTTATAAAAACTATATCCTTAGATTAACGAGAAATCAATTTAATAAAAATGTGTGAAAGTATATATAATAAATATGATTGGATATTCATTATAAATCAATAAAAGAACATTCACATATAGTTTTTATAAAAACAACACCAATGACTTGGATGTTTAACACAAGGGATTGAAAATGAGTTAAAATTACATATATCAAGTTCATATCGATGCCTGGAGAATTTATCAATGGATTGATTATGTTTATCAAAAGTATATCCACAAAAAGGGGGGGTGTAAATTACAACATTATTAAATAAATAGTTATTTTACACATAATCATGGATTAAAATATTCATTGAATTATGCAAAAATTCCAATGAGTTGAGATTGAAATTTAAAATTCCCTTAGCGTTATGGTCACCCACAAAACATACCCACATTGAAAGAAGGACCACACAATTAAGATGTAAATAAAATTAAATTAATGTATATTACTCCATGAATACAATCATGGGAAGTACATACACCACAAAAAAAATGAATAGTGGCTAATATAGCATGAATCTTATGAGAATAAAAAGTGAGATTAAAAACACTAATCACGTTGAAATCAATCGAGTCGTGCGAAAAAAAGTTAATAACCAACAAATTAATAACAGAATACCATGAATATAAAGGGAATCATGATAATATATATATATATATATAATACACGTAAAAAATACACCACATGAAATAAATAAGTGGCAAACAATGGAAATCTCTCAGAACTAAAAATGAGATAAGAAACCCCTTACCTTGTGTCTAACTTGACTTGTTTGTCCTTTGTTCATCCTGAATAATAAACATAAGTTAATTTATACTTTATTCAGAATTGTTTTCATTTTTATTAATCATTTTATATCAATTATTACTATTTTTTAATCATTTTGTAATCATTTATGTTAATAATGGTCGTTTTGTCGATAATAGGTACTTGAGTCAAAAATAAACAACATAAAATTACTTGTGGTCCATTTGGTAAAGATTCTATTATCTACAAAATTATATTCATGATTTATATATCATATTTATCATATATATATTATATATATGTATTTTTAATATTACATAACATTTAGAGGTAAGAAAAAAAATTTAATGTTCATTGAGACGGGAAGTCGTATGTACGCATGAACGCTACTTTCATTTATAATTTAGATTTAATGGAATGAAATAATTTTTATAGACAGGAATATAATAATTACAGTATAATATAATATATAATTTCATCAACTCCATTCTTTATATGTCCCATGAATGGCATGAATGAGTCATATCACTTTGAGGGTGTGGTAGTCTGCACTTCCTCCAATAAATTTATCGCATTTAACCATAATGGAAACCATAAAGGTATTCTATAAATGATAAAATACAGACGTATAAATAAAACATAAACATAATTTATATATCATATATAAATACAGTTCCAACATAATTTACCCCATGAGAGGGGGTAATAGATATTTGTCCAATCATCGTTTCGGGAGGCAGTAGTTCGCCGTCCAAAGAAATAGAATGTTCTTTACCGATTAGATAGAGGTGTGTGTAAGTGTAGTTAGAAAACATTATATAAAAACAACCTATTATATTAATTATTTTTTTTATAAAATAAATGAATAGAAATATTTTAGGGGGTTTGAGAAGTGAAATAAAACAAAAGGACTTAAGAGAATACATTAGGTTTAAATTGGGTTTCTCCATTGGTATTGAACCAAATGGTTTACCTGAAGTTCCTTATTCCAAAGGTAAGTCTTATAAGTGGAATATAGGGATATTGATAGCTTATTTGTAACACCCCAGGTAATTAAATAATATGACGTTTTCATATTTATCCATATTTGGGAATAAAATATTAGTATTTCTTTAAAGGGAATGCTATGGTCGATGGCGTACCCAATACGCAACAACGAGTTTCTTTGAAATCTTACATAGCACTCTAATAATAAAATAATATTATTTTAAATGGTATTTAATGCCTAGCGATTATAATTGCAGGAATGAATTGAACTAACTACAAAATGCTTATATATGTTTGTCAATTTTTTTTTACTTTTATCCAATAAATGTTAGAGGCTTAAAATGAAAATGAATCCAATTTTAAGCATAAATATTCTAATATTCTTTAAAAGGTCGATTAACCGCCTTTTGATGGAGAACCCTTTTTAAATAAACTTTTTACAATTTTATATGTTTTATTTTAGAAAATTAAATCCTTCTTTAGAATATGCACATCAAAATTCACTTTGTTTAAATTTTTGTTATTTTTCCGAAAAAGATAATTTTTAGTGAAAATGTTGCATTTCAATTCAAAACCTCCTTTTAATCTGATTTATTTATATTTATAGATTATCTTTTCAATTGAGATTAAAGTGTATTTAGAATATATTTTAACCATATAATCCAATGGTTTTCATTGGAATTAATTTCACATTGAAATTGGACTTAAACTAGTATCAATCTTTTAAATGATATTGTTTCTTAAAAACACTCTATTTGTTTTGACAGCGGGAATGAATTATTAAATTAATTAATGAAACTTATATATTTTTAATTTTTTAATATAGAAATAATTTTTTAATTAAGATTATCAAATATATCTTAGGGGGAATTTTTGGAAATTTTCTGAAAAACATCAATTTTTGATGAATAGTGAAACCACTAAGTTGTAGTTAAAGAAACTGATTTTTCATTAAAATGAAACATTACCAATTCTGTGATTTTATTTTAAAAAATATGACATAAATCATTTTCATTAAGAATTAAAATGTGTTTCAAGGATGTTATTATAATTTTTTGTTGAATAGTAACTTTTATGTTTTATTAATCGCGATTAAAGGTAATTATTGTAATTTATGGTAAGGATAATGTAATAATAGTATGAAATGACCTTGACACATGTCATACCCTTATTGGATGAGTCATTTTCGACCAAGACAATCCATGTTTCAACTTGGGGACCCCATGGAGCCACTTTGGTTGGAAAATGGCATTAATAACTTTTTATTTAAAGTTAAAATTAAAATTTCACAAACATGTATTGTTTTACTAAAATAGTTTTCACATGGTGTTATTAACGTCATATTTTTGACTATAAACATTCATTAGAAAGCTAAAAATATTTAATACATCATGATAGTTTTTTTATAATTTTAAAACATTAAATTAATTAATTTATTTATGACACCGTGATGATGTAGTGATTACCTCATAAATGAAGGATTTGAAAAAAATGAGAATATAGGGTGAAATATAAGTCTTAAACTTGTCACAAACCAATTGGATGGGTTTATTTCTAAACCTTATCACCTTATCCTAGAATCATATTCTTTTTGGGACCTTTTGAATCCCAAAATCATTTTATAATAAAGTAATAGTTTATAACTTTTCAAGAGTGCCTCTCGTCTTCTCTTATAAAAGGCCCACACGTCTACCACCTTACCCACACCTATCAAGCCTTTGGCTCGGTCAATACCTGACCATTTTGTCTCTCCACATCCTTATATTACTCCTAGAGACTCACTTTGGGCAGAAGTCTTTCTAAGGAAGTCATTGACCTCAAATCAAAAAGAGTAACCCGATTTAATGGTAAATTCTTCCCTAGTATTCTTTTCTTTTATTTTGCTTCTCCAACCCCCTAAAATCTTTTTATACCTTTCTTTTGTAACAACACCTGTATCTTCAATATACTAGGATGTTGTTATAACAAGGATTAAAGATTAACATACACACACATCCATCTTATGGTAAAAGAACATACTGTTTCTGTGGATAGTGAATTACTGCCTCACGAAACGATGATTGTTCAATATTCTTTTAACACCTTTAAAGGTGGCCATTATTATGAAAATTTATTTTATATATGATATATATGGTATTTATGTTTTATATATTCTTATTTATTTTATATTTAGAACATACCGTTATTCTTTTCATGTTGTGAAAATGCGATAATTTTATATGAGGACGTGTGGACTACCGCCCCCTCAAGTGATGTGAATCGTTCATTCAATACATGGAATGTATAAATTATGAAATTAATGAAAATATGTGACCTATATAACATATATATTATAATGGAATTATAATATATATATATATATATAATTTATTTCAAATTCTATTAATATGACAAATAAATGAATGTAGCGTTCATGCGTATGTATGGGTTACCGTCTCCATTAACGGTACATTTCATTTCTTATATAAAAATGTTATGTACTATTATAAGTACATATATATAATGGATATATATGTAATATATAACATATAAATTATGGATATAATTCCGGAACTATAATATATATCTCTTTCATTTAGCATTAATTCCATTAATATGACAAAAAAATGAATGCAGCGTTCATGCGTACGTACTGCCTACCACCTCCATGAACGGTGCTTTTCATTTTTTATCTCCAAATGTTATTGAATAGTATAAAATGAATATTTACTGGATATATATGATATTTTAATCATTAATACTATACTGGAAATTAATTAATTATAACTACATGGACAATAATTTTCAAACCAGTTCAATTTTGACTCATGTACCAAACATCGGAAAAAACATCTGATATGAAATCACACTATTAAACATTTATTATAACATTATAATATGTGATATGAACTAAATAATAATATTTAAAGGATTTCCATAAGAAATTATAAATTTACCAAAGTATATTATTCAGGAATATAAATAAACGAACAAGACAAGTCGGACTTGAGGTAAGGGATCCTACCTCTCTCGTTCTGTTTAAGTACTCTCTTTTATGTCACTTACTTTTAACTCCTTTTTATTATGTTGGGGGATATTCTTTTATATTACTCTTGATTTAATTATTATGTTAATATGATGATATACCCTATTTGATCTCATCAAACATTTTTTGAACTTTTAAGTGGCGCCGTTAAGCTGCCGAGTTTTAGAAAGGTGTTTTTCATCTCACTTTTATTCTCGTGAGATTTATGCTAAATTTGCCACCATTTCCATTGAGTGGTGTATTTAGTGCTCATTATTCTACTCCGTGTGTAATATACATTCATTAATGAGTATTTACATCAATTTTTTATGGTCCTTCTTTCATGGGGTGTACGTTTCGAAAGTTAACCGAATCAGTAAGAGAACCTTTCACCCTCCTATTTTTAAAAGACTTATTTTTGTTTGGTCTTTTAAATTTACTTCTCCTTATGTTGGTATATGTTCTTATATATCCTTATTGATGTAAATTTTATTTCCAATTGATGATATAGCATTTACTCTCTCATCAACTAATTTTATGAATTTTAATGTGACGTCATTAGGCTGGCGAATGTTTGAAAAGGAACTTCTTAACTCAATTTCAATCCTTTGGGTTAAACTTGTACTCCGTGAACATGTCATGATATGAATATGTGTGAATTAATCTAATTGTTTTACAATTAATATCCACTTATATTGGGTGTATTTATATTTTTCACACATAAATTATGTAATTGATTTATCCTTAAAATAAAGATATCGTCATTGTAAGGGACTTCGTCTCAATATCCTTTCATTGAGGCATATTTTTTTCTAATACAATACTTTATTTTATATTCTATGTAAATCACCTTTTTATTTTCATTTCATTCAAATGGAAACTTTTTCTACGAAGCATTTTACTAAAAGACAAAAAAGAATGTTTATTTTAACTTACGCGATGAAAATGACCTTTTCCGCCGCCGTGAGTATTATTTGTTCTTTGGCTTCTTCAACAAGCCATAATGTTTTTAAAATGAAATAAATAACATATAGTCATTTATGTATTTTTTAATTCAAAATGGTTTTTATAATGGATTTGTTATGTTGATATATTTATGTGATGTATTGTGATCGAAATGTGGAAATGTTTTCTTTCCATTATATTTGTTTTATGTCTTATGATTTTATAATGGTACTTGGACATTTGACTGGTGGTTATGTGATAAACCATATGACGGGTGGTGATGTGAATACCCAGACGGGTGGTTACGTTATAACCTCCAATTCATTGGGTATGGAAGTCATCCGTATGGCTATTCCATTAAGTGATAGGTGTGGAAGTCTACAATATGGTTATTCCATTTAAGTATGTTTATGTCCCATGTTAACTTTATTTGTTATGTGATCATTATATGGGATTTATGGTAATATTTTGGTTACAAAAGGGCATGTAATGGTCTTTTATTCAGTGAAGAGTATTTACTAATTCAAAAAGTTGAAAATTATTACTTTGATAAAGTATTCATGGATTACTTGTTGTTTTGAATAACTAACCGTTTTTCTTCTTTGTGTAACCCTTACTGAGATTTTTATGCTCATCCCAAGTTTCTTTTTGAAATGTTTTTCACAGGACATAAAGATGAATAGGGTCAAGGATGGGATCAAGGAAATGTTAGGCTGTCTAGAACAAGGAACTAGACATGACTCTTTTGTTCAAGAGTTTTTATTTTGTGGAAAAAATGGAAGCTGAGTAGATGTGTCTACTTTGTAATCTTTGAGATGTAATAGTTATGTACTAATTATCTAATACTCTAAACCTGAAAAGATCCTCAATGTGAATTATTCATTTAATTCAATAATAATTAATGGTTAAGGTCGAGTCCTTATAGTTGGAATCAATGGTCGGTTTAGATGACTTTAGAGGTTAGGGTATTCTTTTAGCAGAAGTGACATTACCATAATGGCTAGGATTTCAGAAAGAGTCATAATTAATGAGTAAGTATATCATAGTTCTTATCTTCCTCATTTGTACATAATGATTTTGTTGGTATACTCACATTAACATTTTTTTGGTTTTAGTAAATGGATGTATCTAGCAGGCACCAAAGTGACAATGGGTTTGAAGGAAACTGTGGTAGTTCTCTGAATAAAATACTTGATTAAAGGGGGGATTCAATGAGAAATATCGTGGTTATTATAAACCAACTATCATGTGTCATGATCAACCACTTGAACTTTGGTGAGTTCTCTAATGCATCTTGTGCGAGAGAACCAAATCGACGTGGATGCTTAGGTAATAATTATAAAGGTAACCATTATGGTTTATATGATCCTTACATTTGAGGTAATTATGGGTTACTATATGTTATGATGGAATATGAAATAAATGAGATAAATTTGAGGTCAAATTATGTAATCATTATTTTTGAAGATTTTATCATTTTTTGGGGAATGTTATTGGAATTATGTAGTTTTAGAAAAAGGACAACACGTAGACCGTGTGACAACATGTCGCGTCTGATGATGCTACGAGAATTGAACCCACAACCAATGTGTGACTGGTATTTATTACATACCACTGGACTAAGTGAAGTCCCTGGTTATTTTGACTAATTCTTTTTAGGTAGATGATCTTATGAATATAGAATAAGTTGATTTTGGGTTATCTATGGAAATTATTAACTTATCATGGAGGATATGTGATCAGGTTAATTACTTTTCAGTATGAGACATTAAGAGTAACTGATTTTATTTGGAGATAAATGTTAAGGATTATCTTGGAAGACGATGTGATTAAAACCCTCAGAGATTTGGGATCCAGTCATAGTTTTGATTACATTGATGAATTTTATCGATAGATTTTATTGAATGGTCTTTGTTGAACTTTGGGTATTGTTTGACAAATATAGGAGATTAGGAATATTTTTTTTATAAAGGATTATCCTTTTTATGTATTATCTGATCCCATACTAACCTTTTTTGGTTTTAGTTTTGGTTAAGTTAAAAAGACATGGGAATTATATAGTTCTCTTTGGTGGATTAGGTGATTCTCTAGATTTTAATTATAGCTCTCTTAATGTGAACAATTCATCCTAAATACTCGTCTTTTGGAGAAAATATGTGTTCGTGTAAGAAATCTAGTAAAAGTTTAAAGTCAACAAGAAAAGTAAGTATGTTTCCTTATGTTTTAGTTAAGATCATAAATATATTCCTCAATGAAAAGTAACTTAAAACAAAAAAATTGTCTGTTAAGTTTTTCCTATTGGGGAATCAAATACTATTTAACCCATCTCATGTTTTTGATTTTCTTATTGTTAACTTTCTCCTAAACATGTTTTCTATCACTCTCTATCAGAAGATGACCCTTTTTTTATCCTCCATTTCCATGTTTTCCTACATGGAATCCTAGTATGGGTTAACTCGGGTGACATTTGTAATTCTCTTTCTTTATTTTAAATTGAGAGTTTTACTGAATCTTGTTCCGATTTGGGATTTTCAATGAAGTTTCCAAGCCCAATTTTAAAATTGTGAGGATGAAATTCCCAAAATGGGGGAAGGATGTAACAATCCAGGTAAATAAAAAATATGAAATTTTCATATTTATCCATATTTTTGAATAAAATATTAATATAACTTTAAAGGGAACGGTTTTCTCGATGGCGTACCCAACACGTAACAATGAGTTTATTTGAAATCTTGCATTGCAATCTAATAATAAAATAATATTATTTTAAATGGTAGTTAATACGTAGCCATTGTAATGGCAGGAATGAATAGAACTAACTAAAAAATTATTATATATGTTTGTCAAATTTTTTTACTTTTATCCAATAAATGTTAGTGGCTTAAAATGCAAATGAATCCAATTTTAAGCATAAATCTTCTAATATTCTTAAAAAGTTTGATTAACTACCTTTTGATAGAGAACCATTTTTAAATATACATATGATAGTTTTATGTGTTGTATTTTACAAAATTAAATCCTTATTTATAATATGGACATCAAAATTTACTTTGTGTAAATTTTTGTTATTTTTCCAATAACGATCATTTGTAGTGAAAATGTTGAATTTTAATTCAAAACCTCCTTTTAATCTAATTTATTTATATTGATAGATTATATTTTTAATTTACATTAATGTTTATTTAGAATATATCTTTACCATATAATCCAATTGTGGTCATTGGAATTAATTTTACTTTGAAATTGGACTTAAACTAGTGTCAATCTTTTAATAGATATTGTTTCTTAAAAACGCTATTTGTTTTGACAGTGGGAATGAATTATTAAATTAATTAATGCAAATTATATAATTTTAATTTTTTAAAATAGACATCATTTTTTAATTTGTAATATCAAATACAGCTTAGGGTGATTTTTTTGTATTTTTCTGAAAAACATAAATTTTTGATGAATAGTGAAACCATTAAGTGGTAGTTAAAGAAACTGATTTTTTGTTTAAATGAAACTATACCACTTTTATGATTTGATTTTCAAAAATCCGACATATATGGTTTTCATTGGGAAGTAAAATGTGGTTAAATGAGATTATGATAATTATTTGATGAATAGTAACTTTTAAGTTTTATTAATCGCGATTAAAGGTAATTAGTGTAATTTAAGGTAAAGATAATGTTATAATAATAATAAATGTCATTGACACATTTCATACCCTTATTGTATGAGTCATGACCGACCATGAAAATACATGGGTCAACTTGGTGGCCCCATGGAGCCACTTTGGTTGGAAAATGACATTAATAACTTTTTATTAAATGTTAAAATTAAAATGTCACAAACATGTATTGCTTTACTAAAAAAAATTTACATGGGGTTATACAAGTCATATTTTTTAATATAAGTATTCATTATAAAGCTAAAAAGATTTACTACATCATGATAGTTTTTTTATAATTTTTAGAAATTATATAAATTAATTTATTTATGACACAGTGATGATGCAGTGATTACCACATAAATGAATGATTTAAATAAAAATAGACGATAGGGTGATATATAAGTCTTTCACTTGTCAAAAACCTATTGGATGGGTTTATTTCGAAACCTTAACACCATATCCTCGAAAAATATACTTTTGGGACCTTTAAAATCATAAATGCATTTTATAATAATGTAATAGTTTATAACTTTCCAAGAGTGTCCATACTATTCTCTTATAAAAGGCCCCCACCTCTACCACCTTACCCACACCTCTCAAGCCTTGGGCTCATCCAAACCCTGACCATTTTGTCTCTCCACACACCTCTATTACTCCTAGAAGCCTCAATTTTGGCAAATGTCTTTCCAAGAAAGTCTTTGAGCTCAAATTAAAAAGAGTTACTCGATTTAAAGGTAAAGTCTTCCCTAGTGTTCTTTTGTTTTATTTTGCTTCTCCAACCACCTAAAATATTTTTATTCCATTATTTTGTAACAACACCAGTATCTTAAATATAATAGGATGCTTTTATAAGAAGGATTCTAGCTAAACATACACACACATTCGTCTAATGGTTAATGAACATACTTTTTCTGTGGATAGCGAATCACTGCCTCACGAAACGATGATTGTTCAATATTCATTTAACACCATTAAAGGTGGCCATTATGATGTCATTGTATTTTATATATGATATATATGATATTAATGGCTTCTATATGCTTCTGTATTTTATATTTAAAACATACCTTTATTCTTTTCATGTTGTGAAAATGTGATAATTTCATATGAGGAAATGTGGACTACCGCCCCCTCATGTGATGTTACTCGTTCATGCAATACATGGAATGTATCAAGAATGAAATTAATGAACATATGTGAAATATATAACATATATATTATAATTTAATTATAATATATATATATCTCATTTATTTCTAATTCCATTAATATGACAAAGAAATGAACGTAGTGTTCATGCGTACGTACGGCTTACTTTCTCAATGAACGGTACATTCCATTTCTTATCTGCAAATGTTATGTACTATTATAAGTTCATATATATAAAGGATATATATGTCATATATTACATATAAATTTTGGATATCATTCTAGAAATAAAATATATCTATCTATCTTTTAGCTTTAATTCCATTAATAAAAAAAATGAAAGTAGTGTTCATGTGTACATACGGCCTACCGTCTCCATGAACGATGCTTTTCATTTTTTATCTCCAAATTTTATGGAATAGTTTAAAATAAATATTTACTGGATATATATGATATTTTAATTATTAATACTATTCTGGAAATTATTTACGTATAACTACATGGACAATCATTTTCAAACAAGTTCATTTTTGACTCATGTAACAAAATCAGAAAAAACGACTGATATGAACTCACATTATTAACCAATTATTATAACATTATAATATGTGATATTAACTGAATAATAATCTTTAAAGGAGGTCATTAAGCCATTATAAATTGACCAAAGTGTATTATTCGAGAATATAAATAAATGAACAAGACAAGTCGGACTTGAGGTAAGGGATCCTACCTCTCTCTTTCTTTTTAAGTACTCTCTTCTATGTCACATACTTTAAGCTCCCATTTCTTATGTTGGGTGATGTTATTTTATATTCCTCTTACTTTAATTTTTATCTTAATATGATGAGATGCCCTTTTTTATCTCATCAATCCATTTTTCGAAGTTTTATGTGGCGCTGTTGGGCTGCCGAGTTTTCGTAAGCGGTTTTTCATCTCACTTTTATTCCCGTGAGATTTATGCTACATTTTCCACCATTTCCTTTTAGTGGTGTATGTACTTCCCATTATTCGACTCCATGTGTATTTATATTTCATTTAAGAGTATTTACATCAATTGTTTGTGGTCCTTCATTCATGGGGTGTACGTTTCTAAAGTTACTCAAATCGGTAAGGGAACCATTCACCCTCCTATTTTTAAAAGACTTCTTTTTGTTTGGTCTTTTAAATTTACATATTATAAATTGGGAATATGTTATTTTATACCCTTATTGATGTAAATTTTATGTTCAAGTGATGAGATACCATTTTCTCTCTCATCAACAAATTTTATGAATTTTAATGTGACGTCATTAGGCTGTCGAATGTTTGAAAAGGAACTTATTAACTCAATTTCAATCGTTTGGGTTAAACTTGTACTCCTTGAACATGACATGATATGAATATGTGTGAATGACTCTGATTTTTTTACACTTAATATCTAATTATATTGGGTGTATTTATATTTGTCACACATAAATTATCTAATTGATTTATCCTTAATCTAAGGATACCATCTTTGTAAGGGACTTCATCTCAATGTCCTTTCATTGAGGAATATTTTGTTCTAATACAATACATTATTTTATATTCTATATAAAACACCTTTTACTTTTCATTTCATTCAAAGGGAATCATTTTCAATTAATCATTTTACTAAACGACAAAAAGAAGGTTTATTTTAACGTAATTAGGTATTGGTAAATATAAATTTTTATGATCCTGGTGATCCCATTCCCGAACTATCTTCATAGGTCATCTTTTTTTATAATTTCCTTGCACACAACAATTAAAACATTCAATTGATCCCTCATAAATAACATCTTTCCATTTCATAGTGTCAAATGAATTCTTCCTTTTTCCATGGATGGTTCGTTCTTTATGGCCTCTAAATCCACATCTATAGAATCTTCTCGTCCCTTTGAAACATTTTCCTATGTTATTCTATCCCCATCCTTGATATATATGTTTTTGAATATAATTACCTATATCATTATTACTATATCATTTATGGGGATTAATTTCTCTCATATACGATGCTTTATAAAAATCACCAAGGTTCTCGTGTACAATAATGACTCCAGATAGATGGTTAAAAATAACCACAACAGTTTTCATTGCGTCTCACATTTCATTTAGTTGATTATTTAGAAAACCTTCACAGTTTTCATCACATCCATTGTTAAATTGATGCCTACTTGATCCATCCATTCACTAAAATAAAAAATTTATGTGTGAGTATATCTGTAAAACCATCATATAATATCTTATGAGGAAGGTAAATACTAAGATATACTTATTCATTTTATCTTAAACACATTCACTTTATCTAAAATAACTATACACTTTCTAAAATCCATACCATTTTGGTAATGTCACTTGTGCTTAAAGAATACCCTAACCTCTAAACTTATCTAAACAGAGATTTGATACCAACTATAAGGACCCGACCATAAAACATCACATAATATTGAAATAAATGGATAATTAAAATTGGGTTTATTTTCTTGTTTAGTGTTTTAGAGAATTAGGCCATAACTATTACATATCAACATGAATTGTCATGACCCGAACTCGAGGCCCATGTCGTGACTACCCCAAGCCCGCCTTCCATAGCCCAGGGGCTGGTGACTAGCACCAAAGGCGTAATTCCCTAATACTGGGAAGGATTTTCCCATATAACCTGTAAACACACACACATGCAAGCACACGGCTGGATGAAAAACCAATTAATCTTTATAGAATAGGTGTGTTGAAAGTAAAACGGGGTATAATAAAATCCCAACAGTAAAGGTACAAGTACAACATAAATTCAATATAACTGAAGAAAGAGAATAGACATCTAATAGATCATATTTTGGGATTCCTACCTGAAGGGTAGGTACAGATAGCCTTCTCATCACTCCATGTCCGTCCGCCTCCTCTAGGTACCGACACGCCGAATGGTCCACCTCTGGGTACCGTCTAGTCCTAGTACTCTCAGCCTCCATCAGTGTCTTCCATCATCTACATCCAACACAATGATGTTCGGGCATAGCCTGTGCTGGGGTGTGTATAACAATTCTCAATAGGGACCCCAAGACTCTCAAGGTCTCACTAAATTTACCAAGGATGAACCACACAGTTTGAAAGAAACAAATAAACTTACTTTGGTATATTCCCATATATATACCTATGTTATCTAGTTATAATTCTTTATGAGGGAGAACCCAGAAAAACTAACTCACCTCACATAGGTATACAATTTATGTAGAGAGATAGACATGATTACATGTAGACAATGAATTATCTTCTCTGTCGAACCCATTTAGGTTCCTATAAAAGAAAATAGTGATGTCGAACCAATGTAGGATCTAGGAAATGTAATCAGAGCTATCGAACCCATGAAGGATACTGGAACAATAGTCAGAGCTGTTGAACCCACGTAGGATCCAAGAACATTATTTAGATTTGTCGAACCCATATAGGATCTAGGAATAGTAGTTAGAGCTATCAAACCCACGTAATATCCAGAAACAATAGTCAGAGCTTTCGAACCCATGAAGGTACCAGGAACAGTTGTCAAAGCAGTAAAACCCAGATAGGATCCAGAAATAGTTGTTAGAGCTCTCGAATCCACATATGATCATGGAATAGTAGTCTGAGCTATAGAAGTATCTCAAAGGTCTGCCACATCATAGATTTCTCAACGCAACAAACGACGCATCAATCAGACTCTCAGTCTGTGAGTTACAAGACTTTAAGATTTGGGGGGCCAAATTGGATTCATGCATGATTGAACCTGACCGCATCTCAAATATACCCCAAAATCTAGTTGGGTATACTATAATGGACCGCCAAACTCCATGATTACCAGCGCCTATGACGGTTCGTCAAATGGACATCTAGTGCCGATGATATGGCCAAAAAAAGTAAAGGGTCGGTAGTGGGACCAGGTCCGATCCAACCCAGTCAGACCGACCCCACATGACCCAGTCTATGCCACCCTGGTCTAGGTCAACCTGATCTGATCCATTGGGTCTAGCCCGACTCGTTAGGCAAGTAAGCCCGTTAGATTTGGCCGAGCCTGCTGGGCCCATCCTAGTAGGTCGCGAGAGCCAGGACCGGTTTTGAGGGCATGGACCGGCCACGGGTCGGCGTGAAGACGGTTCGGCCTAGAGGCTCTGAGCCGGTTTTGTTCGGAGTACTTCGAGGGGGCGTTTCGGGCGGCTCATCATGGGAGGCTGGGGCCAGTTCGGTGGGGAGAGGCACAGGGGTGTGGTTCAGGTGTCTTGACCAGAGAGGCCGGGTCCGATTCAGCCTGGAGCACACGGGAGGCCGGCGGTAGCAGGTAGCCGGGTGGTGTGGTCATGTGTGGTGCGGCTGAGGCACATGGGAGGCCGGTGGCGGCCGAGAGCTGGATGGCGTGGGTCGGTGGGGTTTGGAAGTGGTGTACGGGAGGCCGATGTGTGGCTAATTAGCTGGGAGGCCAGCGGGTGGCCGGGAGGTGGTTTGCCGGCGGCTCAAGCCATTGGGGAGTGCAGTTAGGCCATGGTGGCGGATCCGGTTCAGCCAGAGCACTGTGAGGTTGGCGCTGGTAGCACAGACCGCAGGTAGCATGTTCATTGCCTGTCATCTTTATCACCTCATCATTTAATCACCATGGAGAAGAACATCACAAAAGAGATTCGATAGAGGGAGACAAGCCATGTTAGTGTGGCCTCACCTTTCTCATTTAGGGTGATAGAAATAGGATTATAAAATAGAGAACAATAATCCACCCTCAAAAGAAAAAAATCATTGTTCCTAATTTATTAAAGAATGGATGGACATGTCACATAAGTGAAATTAAACCATTAACATGATCATTCTACGTCGACGGAGTCACGGGGAAGAATACAGGTCATTGGAAAGGAAGACGGACCTCAGCGTTTTCCTTGATCATCATTTTTTGTGCTAGATCATCATAGATGAAGATTTCCTACATACAAGGAGGTTCTGTTGTAGGAAGTCGAAGATTCTCTTTGTCATCAATCTTTTTTGGAAGAATGTGTTCTTCATTCTTCGTTAGAGAGGTAATTTTTATCAAAGGATCCTTCCTCTTTTTCCAACAAATCAATAAGGTATCTCTGGATAATATATTTTAAAATCTGTTGTTTGAAGAAGAATTGAAAAAGGGATAATTAATTACCTTGTCTCCAATTAATTTATTACCGAGGATGGAATAATAAATTGAAGAGGAGGATTTAGAACATTAAAAGTTTGGGGGTGGAAAGAATCTCTTTCACAAATGAGGGGAGTAGAGAGGTTTTTTTCTCCCCCCATTATTAGGGGGTTTTAGTCCCGGGTGATCCCCACATCGTAACTTCATGCATGAGGATAGTTTCGAATGGGAGCCACCACCATAACCTCTCATGGGAGGTTATGGTAGGGTAGTCCCCACACTTCCAACATCCAACATCTAGTGAAGGTTTTAACTATAAAAATAAAGCTACACTACTTTATTTTTTTTAATTAATTTTCTAAAAACCCAAAAAAATATCATTTATTCTCGACCAACTTTTGTTGAGGTGAAAGTCTTCTTAAGAGAATACTGGCGTTGCGAGTTCAACAGTGTCCTTAGATTTCAATTCTGAAAAATGGTTCCAAAGTTATAAAAACACACATGTACTTTTACTGAATGTACCCGAAAAAACATCATAAATTGATTACGGGAACACCAGAACTCAGAATCATGTGCCATCAAGTTTTGCAGACTCTTAAAATTTCAATTTATTTAAAAAATTTACCTTCAAATTACAGATTTTTACATAATCCCCACCTCAGGGTTCTACGTCCCTATAATTCACAACTCATAACTAAGGGAAGAAGTGGGGGTATTAAGAATGCATCTGAGCCTCCTGATCCCATGTTCTCTTCTAGAGGTTCCCGGGCTACATGCGAACACACACCAGAGGTATCGAACGACCACGTGTGACCCACTCTTGTCGATCCAAATCACCACAGTAACCTCCATAAATATCTCCTTATCATCGACATCATGCTCTCCATGGTTACTGATGTTAGAATGGTCATGAACAAATCTCCTCAGTTGGGATACGTGGAAGATGTTGTGCTCCCGGTGCAACTGAGGTGGAAGAGCTAAGCGGTATGCCACCTCGCCAACTCTGTTGAGGACCTGAAAAGGTATGATGAATCTTATAGATAACTTGGTGCCTCAACCAAATCTCTTTAAACCTCGTCAAGGTGAGGCACATAGAAAGACGTGGTCTCCATCCTCGAACTCTAGAGATATATGTCTAATATTAGCATTCGACTTCTTCCTAATCTATGTAGTCTTCGTCTTCTCCTGGATGGTCTGCACCTTCTCTGTGGTAGCCCATACCATCTCTACTCCCACAAGTGCTGACTCCCCTGGGTTAGTCCAGCACAAAGGAGATCTGTAAGGTTGCCTGTATAACGCCTCAAAAGGTGACATCCTAATGGTTGAGGGAATGCTGTTGTTGTATTCAATATTCATCAAAGGTAATTGATCCTCCCAACTGTGACCGAAGTCGGGGAAATAAGAACGTATCATGTCCTCGAGGGTCTGAATGGTCTGCTCAGTCTGAACATCTGTCTATGGGTGGAAGGTGGTGCTCAAACAAAGCCGCATCCCGTGTAACACCCTGATATTTTATGAAAAATATTCTTTTTAATTTCACTAATGTCTTGTGTTGTACGCTACACCAAAAGGAGCTTTCACAACATGCATCCTTGACTTGCCTTTCATTACACGCAATCGCAACCTTCCTCGATAGCGTGTGTAGTATGCAATACTGAGTTTCACGAAACAACGATATGCTATTAAAATGTTATTAAAACTAGCCGTTATGAATAGTAATAAGCACTTTTTGAAATTTTGTAAATTTTATTTTTCACAATGGATTTCATTTTTGGATTCGGAGTATCGAATTTAGCCTAAGGTGAAATTTTGGTACATTTCGGATAACTTTCATATTCTGATGAATAGTGAAAATTACAAAATTTTAATTAAAAACAACTTTTTAATCGAAATAATTAATAGTGATAAATTATTAATTTGAGTGGTTTTAAAGTATATTTAGAATATATTTTTACAATTCAATACAATTTTGGTCATTGGATGTAATTTCACATTTAAACCAGACATAATCAAGTGTCAATCTTTTGGTAGATTTTGTTTCTTAAAAACACGCTATTTGTTTTAACAACGGGATTTAATTATAAAATTAATTAATGCAACTTCTATGTTATGAATTTGGTAAAATAGACTTCATTTTTGAATTCAGAATATGAAATATAGCTTAGGATGAAATTTTGGTATTTTTCTGAAAACTTTCAATTTTTGATGAATAGTGAAACCACTAAGTGGTAGGTTAAAAACTGAATTTTGCATAAAACATAATTTTACCGCTACTGTGAATGGAATTTCGAAAATCCGACAGACACGGTTAATATCAAGGACTAAAATGTGGTTCAATGAGATGAAAATAATTTTTGGTGAATAGTAACTTTTTACTTTTTTTTACCATGGTTAATAGTAAATAGGGTAACTAAGGGTAAATATGATATTACTATTACCCTAACACATGTCCTAATTCTATTGGATAAGTGTAATTCGACCAAAAACAACCTTATAAATATAATATGACCATTTAGGTCCACTTGGATTAGATTATGTCATTTAATATTATTTTATTTAATGAATAGTTAAAATAGTTAAAATCAAAGTTTAATAACTAAAAAATTTTTAATATGGGGTTATACATAAGATAAATTCGACTATAAATATTCATTAGAAAGCTAAAAAGATTTCCTACATAAAGATATTTTATTTATAATTTTTATACTTTAAATAAATTAATTTATTTATGACACAACGATGATGCAGTAATTACCCTTTTAAGGAAATATTAACATAATTGATGTTATAAATGCTCAAATGAATGTAATTTCAGACTTTTTATGAATTAAACTAATTTTATAGGTTACTATGATATATTAGTGTTTATTTAATCAACTTGGTTCGAACATATAATTCTGTTATGACTTTCAAAAAAATCATATATCAAATAGTGTCAAAATTGACACAAAATAGTTTTTAAATCAAATATTATATTATTAATTGTTATTTTATTCCTAAAAATCTAAGGATCGGCCAAATGACTTAGATAAGGATATATATATTAATAATAAACAATTTGGGGTTCGTTTGGCATGTTATAGTATGTGTATTAACCATATATTGTAAGAAAACAAAAAGACACGGTAAAAGTTAAATTATTTAACTTAGAGTTAAATATAATTGATAATGTTACAATAATACCCTAAACTTGTCTAAATCCTATTGGTTTATAGGAGTTAGACCCATCCCAACTTTATCTTCGAAATAAGACCCTTTGTAACCATTATAAACCGATTTTGACTTTAATATAAAATAATATTTTGAGATATTCCTAAAGTGCCCCTCTCCTCCCTTATAAAAGGACACCTCCTCCCCCTCCTCCTCACACCAATTTGAGCACTCAAGCTCGGCCAACCCCTGCCAAAATCTCTTCTCCACTTACCTAGAAACATACTAGAGGTTCTGGTCTTCCTCAAAGACCAATTTTAGTTCCCTAAGAGGAGGTCTCCAAAAGGCGCTTCAAAGAAGAGGTAATTACCGTTACCAATTCTTTCATCTTTATTTCTTCTTCCACTTCTTCTTATTAGGTTGTTTCAATATGAAGTAATAACATCAGTATCACTCATATAATGATATGTTATTATAAGTATGAAACAACCATATTTCACCATCTATCCATCCTACGGAAAAAGAAATCACCGCGTGTGCGTACGTACGGAATACTGTCTCCACACCGTGGTGTAATCTATTTTCCACCACCACCATACATGGATGGGTATAATGGTGTAAAGAATAAATATACATAGTTATTACAACATCATATTGATTTTTATATATTGTATAATCCACTCCAATTAAATTCAATATTTATGGAAATGATATCATCGCTCGTGCGTACGTACGGACTACCGTCTCCACGACGCGATGAGATTCATTCTCCATGTTAACCATTTAAGAATGATTATAAAGTATATATAAGAAATAATAATGAAATATATGACATTATAAAGCTACTGGATTTATGTATATATATATATATGTATTTCATCAACTTATTCAAGACAATAAGGAAAGGAAAACAACATTCATGCGTACGTACGGACTACCGTCTCCATGAACGGTGTTTTTCATTTCATTTATCTATCTATTATATATATATATATACTGAATATATATGATATATAAATCATATTTTATATTCTAGAAGTAAGTAAATCATGATATAAGTAACAATAATGTCAAGAACAACAAGTCAAAACACCTACGATAAATGAAACGATTTTACCCAAAACGCTTCTTTAACATGGAGTTTACAAAAGAACGGGTAATATAATGTCATAAGTGAACCATATATGATATCATAACAATAAATATGATTCACTAATATGTCAATGACATTATTTAAACCATTATATCGGAGATTCGGACACGTACAAATAAAATCGGACCTAAGGTAAGGGAAATATCACAATCTCATTTTTATCCGAGATTGTTTATTCTTTGGTATTTACTAGGGTGTATTTTATCATCCACATCCATGTTTACTCAATATGTAATATTATTTACATCTACCTAAAATTGTTTAAATCCAATTTTACCCTTCGGCGAGTTTTTAGTAAAAGATATAAAAGGAATCTTTTGTCGTTTTTTGTACGAGGTACTTTTTGACTTTTCCGACAAAAGTACGAAGAATGTTTTTTTAACTTATACGGCATGAATGGATTTTTAAAACATAATTTCCAAGAAGCTTACTTTACAAGTTTTCAAGTTTATTTTTAATCAACTTCTTTTAGTTTAAAGTTGTATGACATGTTAAGAAAGGAAAAATGTTTTTGAAGAAGAAAGGATATTTTCCTCAAGAATGGAGTTCAAGTGTTTTATCAAAATTATTTTCCATCTAAGATAATAAAGGGTTCTGTTTTTATCCCTATTATTACATTGATTTGATTATTTTGTGATGGAATTCTTTTTATGAATTCCTTTATCTTATATTAAATGTTTTATGATGTCATGATGTTTAAGATTCCCATTTGTATTACATGGGTTATGCAATGATGTATGATTTATGATTTTGTGGCACACATAAGAATGGTATCATTATGAGATGGGTGGGACCTATATATCCCTCCAATGTATTGGGTAAAGATTTTATATCTCATGAGATAGACAGGGCTGGAACGATAGGTTATACCGGTTCAGTGAAACAGGACTGAAACGAGGGTTACTCGATTCAGAAAGGGACTTTGTCCACTAAGATAGTATTGGCAATGAGTCTTGACTAACAAGAAATGATTCTCTATGATTATGTGTGTATGCCACAAAGTTCCATGTTTTATGTCATGATTATTGTGATTACATTTCACTGCCATGATTTATCCCATGTTATGAAATTATGCTCTCTTTTGCAGGTTATGATTTCTAAAATGTTATGTTCTTATGAATATGATGTGATTGATATTTCTTTTGTTTACCCTTATTGAGAATTTGAGCTCACCCTTTTATGTTTTCTTTTCCCCAGGATATAAAGAAAGGTTTTAGGTTAAAAAAAACGGAAGATCTTTATGGGAGATATTGAAGATCTTTCACCACGATTAGAAGATTATAGTCCGAGTTTCCAAAGACACTAAACTATTACGGTCCTTGTGTGTGTGTTTTTGTAATGTACTAAGTATTCCGCAAAAGTAATGTAAAGTCCATGTACGTCAAGCTTCGGGTCTCTACAGTTGGTATCAGAGGAAATGTTTAGTCAACCTTTGGAAACTAGGACGCGAAAACATTAGTGAGATCCCTAGAGATATTTCTAAGGTATGTCTAGGGATGTCCCTAAAGATAAGTATACGTATAGGATATAGTCCTAGAACTACGGTAACGATCTTAGAATTTATCCTAAGATGTTAGATATTGAGGGTGCTCCCCCTTTACTATGTTGTCTTCCCTAGCAAGATTTCGCCTCTCACAAAATTCTTTTTGTGTTTCAGTTAATGGAGGGAACCAGAAGGAATTCGGTTAACATTGAATCCAATGGACAAATTGGTGACTATGAGCAACAAAATTGTGTAATACCTAGAGATAAAGATATTGTGATTATGCCGAATCAGTCATCGCGATATATGATTAACAAGGTGAAATTTAGTGGTATAACTAATTCATCAAAGAAGAGGAAGATAAACTATTATGCATGTTCGCATGTTGAGGAGCATAAAGAAAGGAAGATTGAGATTTCTAAAGAAGGGAAGAAGAACCTTGAGGAATACCTCAAATGGAGGGACCGATGTTATCTGTGTGGAGAAAAGGGTCATAGAGTGACAGACTGTTATGGAGTTCAATGTTTTATTTGTGGAGAACATGGGCATTACCCAAATCAATTCCATGACCTAAAAAGATACTTCTAAATCAAGGAAGGACTTCTTCCTGGACAATCATTGAAGTGGATGGACTGAAGTGTTTATGTATTGGTATTCAAGAATAATGTTGTTGAGGTACTTTTATGGTGTATTGAAATATTTATGTATTGGTCTATTGTGGTCTTCAATAATTTTAAGGTACTGGTAACCATGAAAAGTGATTAAAATATTTTGGAAAGTAGATAATATGCCCATAATGAAGGGATAAGGAGAAAATGAAATGTTTAACAGTATTCATGAGCTCATGATTGATATAAGGACTAAGTGAAATCATGGTTTGATTATAAAGAATTTTGAGGATTTTGGTATGTGGAAAGTGTTTAACTGCATTCATGTTTTCACTAAGGTTCAATGGGTATTCAAGAGAATACATGATTAAGGACTTTGAATGTTTAGAATGTGACCAACAAGACATATCTTATGATATATGGGGATCAACGATGGTATTAAATCTCTGGTAATCTTTTTCACTATATTATGAGAGTGGACTACAGTATTATGGATAAGCCTAAAGATTGGAATGGTTTATGTTGGACATAAGTTAGTATTATTGATGGGGTGTTATAGTAAAATAGCTTTAGAAAAAGGACAACCTGTAGGACGGGCGACAGCCCATCGCGTCGGACAAGGCTGTAGGAATCGAACCCACAACCGAAGTGCGACTGGCCTTTATCGCATACCACTGACCTACAAGAAGTCCCTGTTTAGTAGAAAACTAGTTTTATTATATTAATCAGTATGATATGTGAAGTATAAGTTCATTTTAGGAACCATATGTGATTAATCTCACTATAGATCGACTTATGTATATAATTTTTGCTAACATTTTGTTTGAGACAGATGGAATGACCTGTCATACTAACACTTCACGAATAACAAATTAAACTTCATTTATTTAAGAGATGAAGTGGAAATTGTTCAAGGCATGAACAACAGTGAGATTGTACCAAAATAAAGAAAGTATTTATTCTCATTCAAATTTTCAACTTTAGGGAAATGATCTTGAAAACCAAAAATGTTGTCCTAGTGATCTTATACCTGATGAATCAAATGGTACCCTAGATCGTCACACAATTATGGATTTGTGATTGCTGGCTTTTCCATAGCCATGTTCTCTATCACTCTCCATCAGAACATGATGGTTAGATTTCTCTTCTATATCCATATTTTCACCTATGTGGAAACCCAGTGATTAGTTTATTTGGGTAACCGTTACGTTTCATACTTTTGTTTTTAAAGATAAGTTTTGGTATTCCTTTTTACGATGTGGGTTTCTATTAAATAAACTTTTTAATAGTAAACCATTTATAACCCCAACGAATTTCGAGGGCGAAATTCCTTTTAAGGGGGGTAGAATGTAACACCCCGATATTTTATGAAAAATATTCTTTTTAATTTCACTAATGTCTTGTGTTGTACACTACACCAAAAGGAGCTTTCACAACATGCATCCTTGACTTTCCTTTCATTACACGCAATCGCAACCTTCCTCGATAGCGTGTGTAGTATGCAATACTGAGTTTCACGAAACAACGATATGCTATTAAAATGTTATTAAAACTAGCCGTTATGAATAGTAATAACCACTTTTTGAAATTTTGTAAATTTTATTTTTCAAAATGGATTTCATTTTTGGATTCGGAGTATCGAATTTAGCCTAAGGTGAAATTTTGGTACATTTCGGATAACTTTCATATTCTGATGAATAGTGAAAATTACAAAATTTTAATTAAAAACAACTTTTTAATCGAAATAATTAATAGTGATAAATTATTAATTTGAGTGGTTTTAAAGTATATTTAGAATATATTTTTACAATTCAATACAATTTTGGTCATTTGATGTAATTTCACATTTAAACCAGACATAATCAAGTGTCAATCTTTTGGTAGATTTTGTTTTTTAAAAACACGCTATTTGTTTTAACAACGGGATTTAATTATAAAATTAATTAATGCAACTTCTATGTTATGAATTTGGTAAAATAGACTTCATTTTTGAATTCAGAATATGAAATATAGCTTAGGATTAAATTTTGGTATTTTTCTGAAAACATTCAATTTTTGATGAATAGTGAAACCCCTAAGTGGTAGGTTCAAAACTGAATTTTGCATAAAACGTAATTTTACCGCTTCTGTGAATGGAATTTCGAAAATCCGGCAGACACGGTTAATATCAAGGACTAAAATGTGGTTCAATGAGATGAAAATAATTTTTGGTGAATAGTAACTTTTTACTTTTTTTACCATGGTTAATAGTAAATAGTGTAACTAAGGGTAAATATGATATTACTATTACCCTAACACATGTCCTAATTCTATTGGATAAGTGTAATTCGACCAAAAACAACCTTATGAATATAATATGACCATTTAGGTCCACTTGGATTAGATTATGACATTTAATATTATTTTATTTAATGAATAGTTAAAATAGTTAAAATCAAAGTTTAATAACTAAAACATTTTTAATAAGGGGTTATACATAAGATAAATTCGACTATAAATATTAATTAGAAAGCTAAAAATATTTCCTATATAATGATATTTTATTTATAATTTTTAGACTTTAAATAAATTAATTTATTTATGACACAACGATGATGCAGTAATTACCCTTTTAAGGAAATATTAACATAATTGATGTTATAAATGCTCAAATGAATGTAATTTGAGACTTCTTAGGAATTCCACTAATTTTCTAGGTTACTATGATATATTAGTGTTTATTTAATCAACTTGGTTCGAACATATAATTCTGTTATGACTTTCACAAAAATCATATATCAAATAGTGTCAAAATTGACACAAAATAGTTTTTAAATCAAATATTATATTATTAATTGTTATTTTATTCCTAAAAATCTAAGGTTAGGCCAAATGACTTAGATAAGGATATATATATTAATAATAAACAATTTTGGGTTCGTTTGGCATGTTATAGTAAGTGTATTAACCATATAGTGTAAGAAAACAAAAAGACACGGTAAAAGTTAAATTATTTAACTTAGAGTTAAATCTAATTGATAAGGATAAAATAATACCCTAAACTTGTCTAAATCCTATTGGTTGATAGGAGTTAGACCCATCCCCACTTTATCTTCGAAATAAGACCCTTTGTAACCATTATAAACCGATTTTGACTTTAATATAAAATAATATTTTGAGATATTCCTAAAGTGCCCCTCTCCTCCCTTATAAAAGGACACCTCCCCCCCCTCCTCCTCACACCAATTGGAGCACTCAAGCTCGGCCAACCCCTGCCAAAATCTCTTCTCCACTTCCCTAGAAACATCCTAGAGTTTCTGGTCTTCCTCAAAGACCAATTGTAGTTCCCTAAGAGGAGGTCTCCAAAAGGCGCTTCAAAGAAGAGGTAATTACAGTTACCAATTCTTTCATCTTTATTTCTTCTTCCACTTCTTCTTATTAGGTTGTTTCATTATGAAGTAATAACATAATTATCACTCATATACTGATATGTTATTATAAGTATGAAACAACCCTATTTCACCATCTATCCATCCTACGGAAAAAGAAATCACCGCGCGTGCGTACGTACGGAATACCGTCTCCACGCCGTGGTGTAATCTATTTTCCACCACCACCTTACATGGATGGGTATAATGGTGTAAAGAATAAATATACATAGTTATTACAACATCATATTGATTCTGATATATTGTATAATCCACTCCAATTCAATTCAATATTTATGGAAATGATATCATCGCTCGTGCGTACGTACGGACTACCGTCTCCACGACGTGATGAGATTCATTCTCCATGTTAACCATTTAAGAATGATTATAAAGTATATATAAGAAATAATAATGAAATATATGACATTATAAAGCTACTGGATTTATGTATATATATATATATGTATGTCATCAACTTATTCAAGACAATAAGGAAAGGAAAACAGCATTCATGCGTACGTACGGACAACCGTCTCCATGAACGGTGTTTTTCATTTCATTTATCTATCTATTATATATATATATATACTGAATATATATGATATATAAATCATATTTTATATTCTGGAAGTAAGTAAATCATGATATAAGTAACAATAATGTCAAGAACATAAGTCAAAACACCTACGACAAATGAAACGATTTTACCCAAAACGCTTCTTTAACATGGAGTTTACAAAAGAACGGGTAATATAATGTCATAAGTGAACCATATATGATATCATAACAATAAATATGATTCTGTAATAAGTCAATGACATTATTTAAACAATTATACAGGAGCTTCGGACACGTACAATGAAAATCAGACCTAAGGTAAGGGAAATATCACAATCTCATTTTTATCCGAGATTGTTTATACTTTGGTATTTAATTGGGTGTATTTTATCATCCACATCCATGTTTACTCAATATGTAATATTATTTACATCTACCTAAAATTGTTTAAATACAATTTTACCCTTCGGGGAGTTTTTATTAAAAGATATAAAAGGAATCTTTTGTCGTTTTTTGTACGAGGTACTTTTTGACTTTTCCGACAAAAGTACGAAGAATGTTTTTTTAACTTATACGGCATGAATGGATTTTTAAAACATTGTTTCCAAGAAGCTTACTTTACAAGTTTTCAAGTTTATTTTTAATCAACTTCTTTTAGTTTAAAGTTGTATGACATGTTAAGAAAGGAAAAATGCTTTTGAAGAAGAAAGGATATTTTCCTCAAGAATGGAGTTCAAGTGTTTTATCAAAATTATTTTCCATCTAAGATAATAAAGGGTTCTGTTTTTATCCCTATTATTACATTGATTTGATTATTTTGTGATGGAATTATTTTTATGAATTCCTTTATCTTATATTAATTGTTTTATGATGTCATGATGTTTAAGATTCCCATTTGTATTACATGGGTAATGCAATGATGTATGATTTATGATTTTGTGGCACACATAAGAATGGTATCATTATGAGATGGGTGGGACCTATATCTCCCTCCAATGCATTGGGTAATGATTTTATATCTCATGAGATAGACAGGGCTGGAACGGTAGGTTATACCGGTTCCGTGAAACAGGACTGAAACGAGGGTTACTCGATTCAGAAAGGGACTTTGTCCACTAAGATAGTCTTGGCAATGAGTCTTTACTAACAAGAAATGATTCTCTATGATTATGTGTGTATGCCACAAAGTTCCATGTTTTATGTTATGAATATTTTGATTACATTTCACTGCCATGATTTATCCCATGTTATAAAATTATGCTCTCTTTTGCAGGTTATGATTTCTAAAATGTTATGTTCTTATGAATATGATGTGATTGATATTTCTTTTGTTTACCCTTACTGAGAATTTGAGCTCACCCTTTTATGTTTTCTTTTCCCCAGGATATAAAGAAAGGTTTTAGGTAAAAAAAAAACGGAAGATCTTTATGGGAGATGTTGAAGATCTTTCACCATGATTAGAAGATTATAGTCCGAGTTTCCAAAGACACTAAACTATTACGGTCCTTGTGTGTGTGTTTTTGTAATGTACTAAGTATTTCGCAAAAGTAATGTAAAGTCCATGTACGTCAAGCTTCGGGTCTCTACATCCCGAAAGCCTCCAACAACCCCTTCCTTAATCGAGAAGTAAATTATGCATCATGATTTGAGACAATAGAAGAAGGTACACCATGTAGCCGTAAAATCTCATACACATTGAGGCATCCCATGCTCTCTACTGAACCCTACTCTCTAATTGGTAGGAAGTGGGCCGAAATGGTGAGTCAGTCAATGATCACCCAAATATAGTCATGTTCCCTGGATGTACGTGGATGTCCTGTCCCGATGTCCATGGATATCTCATCCCACTTCCACTCTGGCACCTCTAAAGGAGGAACCAAGCCTGCTGGTACCTGGTGCTCCGCCTTCACTTGCTGACAAGTGAGGCATCGTGAGACAAACTTTGCAACTGCCTTCTTCATTCCATGCCACCAGTGATGTCGTCAGATATCCTATTACATCTTCGCCACTCTTGGATGTATAGATAGATGGGATTTGTGGATCTCCCTCAACACTTCCTCCTGAAGTCACACTGGTACCATGGTACGTCCTTTGAGGAGTATGATGTGATCCCCACCTATAGAAAATCAATCAGGTGCTGAGCACGTCCTGTCTCGCAGTCAGTGTCCCCAAATTGTGCCTCCCCGACTCACAGATGAAGTGGGGGAGTGACTATTAGAGACTTTAGGAAGGTTGCTATATCTCTATCCACAATGGATATTTGTGAAACAGCTAGTTACTCTGTCGCCTCACCTAGAAGTTGTATACTAGATCTCCGGCTGAGAGAATTTGTAACGATGTTCCCCTTTCCAGGTGTATAGACAACCTCAAAGACATAGTCTTAGAGGAACTCTAGCGAACGTCTTTGTCTCAGGTGTAGGTCCTTCTAAGAGAAGATTTACCTGAGACTCTTGTGATCAGAGTACACAGTAAAATGCTCATCCATTAGATAGTGTCACCACATCTTCAAGGTAAAGACCACTACTGCTAACTCTAGGTCATGGGTAGCGTAGGTCTGCTCATGTTGCCTAAGCTATCGTTAACCATAAACGATCACTTCTCGCTCCCGCGTCAAGACACATCCAATTCTGATCCCTGATGTGTCTCAATAGACTATATACCCAACGCCTTCCTCGTAAATCCTCATGATGGGGGAACAAGTCAGCCTCAACCTCATCTCCTGAAAGCTCTCTTGGCATCACTCCGAACACAAAAAGGCTTTCCCCTTCTTCATCAAGGGTGATAGTGGTGATGTAACTCTAGAAAAGTCTGGTACAATCATCCGGTAATATCCAGTTAAACCCAGGAAACTACGTACCTCTGTTACACTCTTGGGTGGCTCCCAAGCAAGTATCGCCCCAACCATTTTTGGATCCACTGCTAATCCAGCCTCCGATATGACATGCCCCAGAAAGTGAACCTCTTGGATCCAAAACTGGCACTTCGAGATCTTACCCTAACGTTTGTTCTCTCGGCGTGTATCCAGTACTACTTGAAAATAGTAGGCATGCTCTACCTTAGTAGTCAGTTAGATCATAATGTCGTCGAGAAAGACTACGACAAAGAAATTGAGGTATTGCTAAAAGTTCATGTTTATGAGTCTCATGAACACAATTGGAGAATTGGTTATGCCGATTGTCATAACCAAGAACACGTAGTGGCCATACAGAAATCCGGGGACGTCTTCTACAAATACTCGACTTGACCTCTGAGCTGGTGATAGCCTAATATAGGGAATGTCCTCAAGAACCACCATGCTCCCCTCAGTTGATCAAATTGGTCGTCAATCCCTGAGAGTGGGTACTTTTTCTTCAAGGTCACCTGGTTTAGGTTCCAGAAGTCAACAAAAAGCCTCATGCTCCCATCCTCTTTCTTGGAGAACAAAATCGAGGATTCCCAAGGAGAAACACTGGGCCTGATGAATATCTTCTCCTGCAAGTCCTCTAGATGTACCCGTAGCTCATGAAGCTCTGTGGGAGCCATCCAATATATTTTTGTAGATATTGGTGCCACACTAGGGTACAATTTATTGTAAAAGTCCTCCTCTTTATGAGGAGGTTGACCAAGGATATCATCTGGGAAAACATCCACGTACTAGTCCACAACTACAGGATAGATCAGACTCTCGACATATAATTCTCTAAGATTAAGGAATTCCAATAGATGAGTGATCAGTTGCACCCTCGTCCGAGTAAGTATGTCATGTGCTGAAAAGGCTCCCTTCATTCCAGTAAATGTAAATATGGTTCCATTAGTGCGAACACACCACACTATGCACCTAATACAATATATCTATGCATGGAATGTTGATAACCAGTCCTTATCCAAGATAATGTTGTAATGCATCGACGCCGCTACTAGGATATCCCAGCTGAAGCTCTCGCCTCCTAGAGTAAGCGCACACTGCCAGCACTAGTGTGTAATTATCAAATCTGATCCCATAAAAGTCTCTACCCATATGGAACGAGCCAATGACTCTGTCAGAATCTATGAGCTCCGAATGTGGGTAATGGAAATGAATGAATGACTAGAACATGTGTCTATAAATACTACAGCTATGGTGGAGAAGACAATGATCGTACCTCAAATTAACTCTAGAGTGACATGGTTATAATCCTCAATTGCCTGGAGCTGAGATTTTGCACGTCCACCTGCTCCATGCGGTCGAGGTGGACCTCCTCATGGTGGTTTTGGTAACACCTCGTATCGTCATCGACCACCAGCTGCATGACCTGCTCCTCTGCCATATCCTCCTATTCTCGACGGATCGCCTTGATCGAATCTCTGTCTCTACCTGGGCTATCCATCGACCATTTACTGATCATCTAAATAGTAGTTCAGACAGTCACGAGTCGTGTGAACCTTCCCACCAGATGTGAAACACTGCATGTTCCTCATAAGAATGGCTTTGTCTCTTCTACCTCGCACAACTGAACCCGTGTCTTGAGGTCATCCATCTGATGGTCTGGTCCTATTGGGTCTTTACTATTTCTTTCTCCTAACAACTATAGAAGACTCTACTATGTGATTCCTGGTGATGGTTCTCATTACTGGTGACTGATCAACAAGGAAACTCTCTGCCACGAGGGAACACTCTAACTTCCTTGGCTACGTCGGGATGCAGAGGTTGATCATAGAAGCCCTAATATCTCACCTGGGCCCCTCCTCGAAGGTCCGAGACTAGATGAATGGGTACCTCACCATATATATGGAGTAGCGTGAGAGGCCGGAGAACCACACTGAGTACTGTGTCACCGTCATACAGCTCTTCTGCAGATGAAGTAACTCCTATATCAGTAATGCAGGTAGGGTGACTGGGAAAAACTCTACCTGAAACAGGCTCACAAAGTCTGCCCAGAGAAGTGTCACCTCGTCATGCACCTAGAGTATTAGGCTCCACCATTTTCCTACTGCTACATGAAGGATACTTGCAACAAGGATCACCATAAGGTCAGATGGTGTCCCTACCAGTCTGAAGACTCTCACTACAGCCTCCAGCCAATCCTTAGCTACCTGCGGGTCTGTCTAACCCTTGAACATGGGAGGCCTATGGCACTAGAACTCATGCAACGCTCTGAAGTGGCATGCATCATCTGCTACAGGGGCTGATTGCCTCAGTGGCCCAATAGGTAGTGGTACCACTGGTGCCTCTACTGTGATAGGGACCTTCACCAAGGCCTCATCGCTCGGCGGGATTCCATATCGTACAATGCCCGGAACCCTAGATAGTTGTCTTCGTGGGGAAATCATTAAAGGAAAGAGAGGCACAATGGTCAAATTAATATACATGGTGTGCTGAATAAATGAAAACTTTTCAAAACATACACACAATCAGTGTTTTTGTTCACTAGGTCAGAAATCAGAATTCAGGGTCCTAGTGTGTGGATACATCATCCGCCGCACAAACAATGGACTTCCTGAACTAAAAAACTGACTCAGTACCCATAACACTATTAATTCACAGAAAAGATCAGACTCATAATTTCTGCAATAGAACCGACTTCTCTGATAGCAATTTATCACGACCCAACCCCCGAGGCTCGTGATGTGACTACCCCAAGCCCTCCTTTCATAGGCCATGGGTTGGAGATCAGCACCAAAGGCATAATTCCCTAATAATGGAAAGGCATTGCCTTTATAACCTAAAAAAACACATGCAAGAATACAGATAGGTGAAAAACTATATAAACTATATAGAAAAAGAGTGCTGAAAGTAAAAAGGGCCAGAATACAAGCCCAATAGAAATGGTACAAGTAAATCTAAAATGCAATACAACTAAATAAAGATAAAAAATTGATAATGGATCATCCTCTAGGATTCCAACATGAATGGTAGGATCATATAGCTTACTCAATACTCCACATAAATCCACCTCCTCTGGGTACCGACATGCCGAATTTTCCACCTCTTAGTACCATCTAGTCCTTGTAATCTCAACCTCCGTCAGTGCTGTCTGTCATCTGCATCCAAAACAATGAAGTGCAGGCATAGCCCATGCATGGGTTAGTATAATGATACTCCGTAGAGACCCTGAGACCCTCATGGTCTCACAAAATATAGAAAAGATAAACCAAAAAGTATGAAATCAACATATAACCTAACTTAGGTATATTCCCATACATATACCTTAGTTATCAAGTGATCCATCTCAATAACGAGGGAAAACAGAAAAAAATTGACTCTGATCACATAGGAATGAAACATATGTATAGATATAGAGATGATTAGATATATCCATTTAATAATATTCTCTATTGAACCCATGTAGGATCCGAGAATAGAAAACAGTGCTTTCGAACCCACGTAGGATCCAAGAACAGTAGTCAGAGGTGTCGAACCCACGTAGGATCCTGGAACTGTAGTCAGAGCTGTTGAACCCACGTTGGATCCAGGAATAGTAGCCAGAGCTGTCAAACACATGTAGGATCCATAAACAATAGTTAGAGATGTCGAACCCACATAGAATCCAGGTACAGTAGTAAGAGCTGTCGAACCCACATAGGATCTAGAAACAGTAGTCACAACTTTTGAACCCATGTAGGATCCTGGAACATTAGTAAGATATATAAGAGTATTTCAATGGTCTTCCACATCATAGAGGCCTCAAATCAACATATGGTGAGTCAATCGGACGCCTGGTCTTTGAGTTCTTAGCCTTTTAGTCCTGGGGGCCCAGTTGGATTCGTGCACGATCTAACCTGACTGTATCTCAACTATTACTCAAACCATAGTGGCGTATACTCTAATGGACCTCCATGCTCCGTGATTACCACAACAAATGTTAGTTCTTCAAACGGACTTCTGGTTTCAAAGATATGGCCAAAAGAAAGTAAACGGTTCGTAGTGGGCCCAAGGTCCGGTTAGAACTAGTCTGGGCGGACCTGGTCTACGTCGACCCAGTATTTCCTGTTGGGTCAGGCCTGGACCGTTAAGCAGTTTAGCCTATTATATTTGGCCCAGCTTGCTGGGCCCAGCCCAATAGGTCGCGAGAGCGCGGACCGGTCGCGATGGTGCGGACTGGTCGCTGGTCGGTGCGAGGTCTGTTCGGACCGGAGGGCACTGTATAGGTGGCTCGGCCCAGAGGTGTGGAGCTGGTTCATTCTGGGGTGCTGTGGGGGCGTGGTTTGGGTTGGTTGGCTTGGGAGGACGGGACCAGTTCGGCTTTGAGGATAACGAGGGCACGGTTTGGGTGGGTCAGCCTAATCGGCGGGAGGGCAGTTCGGCCCGGAGCACATAGGAGGCTAACGGCGGCCATGAGCCCGGTGGTGATGGTCGGTGCAGTTCGACCAGGGTGTAAAGGAGGCTGACGACGTCTGTGAACCGGGTGGAGTGGGCCGGCGCGGTTCAGCCGGGGTGCACGGAAGGCCGGTGGCGGCAGGGAGCATCGTGGTGTGGGCCGGAACGGTTCGGTCGGGGCATACGGGAGGCCAGAGGGCGGCCAGGCATCTTGGAGGCTACCAGGCAGCCGGGTGCTGGGAGGACGGCTGTTCGGGCCATCGGGAGGTGGGGTTTAGTGTCAGATTTATAGACTGCGGTTAGTGTGGTCTTTTCCTGTCGCCTCGTCGTTTCGTCTCCATGCCGAAGAACATCATAAAAGTGATTCGACGAAGGGAGACATGCCATGTTAGTTTGGCATGCACCCTCTATGATTAGGTTGATATCAATGGGTTCATATGATCGAGGACAAAATTCCACCCTAAAAAACAAAACATCCCTATTCATCATTTTTGAAAGAAATGGGGGACATATCACAAAAATGAAATTAAACCCCTACCATGATCGTTGTTCGTCGACGGAGTCACGTGGAATAATATGGGTCGTTGGAATGAAAGATGGACATCAGAGTTTTCCTTGATCTTTAGTTTGTGGGCCTACTCACCATAGTTGATGTCGTCCTATGTCGAAGGAGGTTCCACAACTGTATGTTGAATATTCTCCTCGTCGGCATTCATCGTTGGAAGAACGTTTTCATTGTTCTTCATTCTTCATTGGTGAGTGTTTTTCTCTCAAGAGATCCTTCACCCTTTTCTAAAAAAAAATAGGTAGCCAAGTAAAAAAGATTATAAAATATATTATTGGCATAAGAATTCAAAATGAGTGAATTAATTATGTTGGCTCCACTTAATTAATTCACAAGGTTGGCACAATAAATTAAGGAGGAGGAATTGGCACATTAAAGGAGGGGTGGAGTGACTCTCCCTAATTAATGAGGGGAGTTGAGAGGTTTTCCTGTCCCACAATTATTAGGGGGGTTTCGTCCCAGGTGGTCCCCACATCGTAACCTCTCATGGGTTGTTATGTTAGAGTGGGCCCGACCACCATAACCTTTCAGGGGAGGTTATGGTCTGGTAGTCGCCACACATCCTATTTCCAACTTCCAATTGGAGGATTTTACCATCAAATAAAACTAAAGCTAAAATATTTTATTATTATTTAATTAATTAACTAAAAACACAAAAAATAAGTTTTATTGGTGAATTACTGATGTCGAGTTGAAAGTATTCTTATGCGAATATCGGCGATGCGAGTTAAACGATGCCCTTAGATTTTAATTCCGAACATCGCTTCAAAAGTTATAAAAACCAGCATGTACATTTACTGAACGTATCAAGAAAAAACATCAGAAATTCATTCTCAGCACGCCGGGCCTCGGAATCAAGCACCATCAATTATCATGGACTCGTAAAATTCCCATTTAATTAAAAAGAAATTAAATGGAAATTATGGGTCTTTACATGAATATTACAAGTAGACACTACTACTCAATATCCATTTGTCATAAAATAAAAATAAAACATGTCCACATCCATGTTTCAGATAGCATGACATTTCCTTGATCTCATCCTTGAGCCTTATTCATATTTAATTCCTGTGGAAAAAATTTCAAAATCATGGAACGAACATAAAATGTTCATTAAGGGATATAAAATAATGAATGGAAACATTATCCATCAATAAATAGAAAACTATAAAACCATACATTTCAATCATAACATACCTTATGAAATCATAAGATTTATTAAAAACACACAGAAATAATAAATCATAAAAGTAACTTATGGAAAAAATAAAATACTTACATTTTAGTTGTCTCAGCTACATAGGGAGTTACATTGGAATACCCATCAAAATATATTTCCTAAATATCTTAGGAGAAACATTAACATTTACCTCTGTCATGTCACCAAATGCATTAGAGAGCTATCTCGGGCTCCCCCACCATTGGTTTATCACATAACCACCCATATAGGTAAACAATTCCCAAGAAACATGACATATGCATAATAGTTAAAACAACAATAAATGAAATATAACCTTTCCACATTCAATCACGACCTATCATTTCAAGATATAGACATAATCAATGCTTTATGAAACCATTTTCAAAAACATTTAAAACATATCATAAATAGATTTTTGAATCGAACTGTTCCGTACCACATTGAAATTTTTTGATAAATTAACATTTGAAAACATTAATGTCCATATAAATAAATCCTTAAAACCATTTTTAAAACATGGACATTAATTATAAATATTTATAATAATAAATCATTAATGTATTTAAAACAATATTTTAGTTAAATAGCTTTTATCAAAATGAGCGACTCTTGAATACAAATAATTTAAAAAGGAAATTGAATCAGAACTTTATAATACCATGAGAATAAAGGGATTCATGATATAATATGTCAATGGACATTATATACATTATATAAGAGTGAATTGATGCATAAAAACAATGAAGTCTCAATGGATTATAAATTGAGACGAAATATTTTATAAAAAATGGTATCATTTGATTAAGTATAAATAAATTACATAATAATGTGTGGAAAATATAAATACACTCAATATGGTAGGATATTAAGTGTAAATAAATCAGAGAACATTCAAACATATTTTTTTTTGTAAACACAACACCAATGACTTGGATGTTTAACTCAAGGAATTGAAATTGAGTTATAATTTATCTTATCAAGTTTATATCGACGACTTGAGAATTTATGAGTGGATTGATTATGTGCATTAGGAGTATATCCCCAAAAAGTGGAGTGGAAATTACAACATAATTTATGAGTGGATTGACATGTTTGTTCCTTTCCCTTCCAAAATAATCAACTTAAGTTTATGTATACTTTATTACAAACATTTTTCATTATTTTTATTCCTTTTATATAACTTTTTACTATGTTATAAAGATTATGTAATCATTTAAGTTAATAATGGTCATTTTGTCGATATTTGGTAGTTGGGTGAAAAATGCACATCTTATAATTAAAAGTCGTCCATGTGGTCAGGATTCCATTATATTTAGAATGATATTAATTATTTATATATCATTTATGTAATATATATCACGTACATATATGTATTTATAATATTTCATAGATCATAGTGGTAAAAATGAAATGCACCCTTCATGGAGATGGTACGTCTTACGTGCGCATGAACACTACTTTCATTTCTATTTTGTATTTAATAAAATGAAAACATATTGATACATAGTTATATTATAATTCCATTATAATATAATATATAATTTCATTAACTCCTTCCTTTATATGTCACATGTATCGCATGAATGAGTAATATCACTTTGAGGAGGTGGTAGTCCGTACTTCCTCAAATAAAATTATCATGTTTACCCATAATGGAAACACTAAAGGTGTGATATAAATGAAAAAATATAGAAGTATTAAGAAAAAATAAACATAATATTAATTGATATATAAATACATTCTCATCATAATGGCCACCATGAGAGGCGGTAGAAGATATTTTATCAATCATTATTTTATGAGGAAGTAGTTTGTCATCCAGAGAAAAAACAATATGTTATTTACATATAATATGAAGTTTTGTGTAAGTGTGGTTTGAATAATTCTTATAAAAACGACCAATTATATTTATGATACTTTTTAGTTATAAAATAAAGTAATAAAAAGAGGTTAGGGTGGTTGGAGATGTATAATAAAACAAAAAGACTTAAGAGAATATATTTCCTTTAAATTGGGTTTCATCCTTTGGATAGAACCAAAAGATTTACTTGAATTTCCTTCTGCCTAAAGTAAGGCTTCTAGGTGGGATATAGGGATCATGAGAAATTAGTTGGGAAGAGTTTGGTCAAGCCAAGGGGCTTGAGAGGTTTGGGGAATGGGATAGAAGTGGTCTCCTTTTATAAGGGGGAGGGGCTCTTTACGAAAGTGTGAATATATTATTTTATTATATAATGATTTTCTATTTCTAAAGATAAAAAACTCATTAGAGTCAAAGATAAGAAGAATCATGGAAGATATAAAATCATCCAATAAGAATTGATCCAGATTATGTTATTTTTTTAATCATTATAATATAATTTATTTAAATCATTTATTAATGAGGTAAACACTGCATAATAATTGTGTCATAAATAATTTTATTTATTTTATGTTAAAAAAATTTAAAAATATTCCATGATGTATGAATTATTTTTATCCTTTAAAAATAATATTTTTAGTCAAAAATATAACTTATATATCCCATGTAAAAATTTTATTTACTAAAAGATATTTGTTTTTGTCATTTTTTCCTGTACATTAAGTTAATTAAAATAATGTGTCATTATAACTCTGATGTTGCTCCATGGGGTCCGAAAATCAGACCAAGGATTATAATTGTTGGACATGACTCATCCAATAAGGTTTTAACAAGTGTTAGGATTATTTTTTTTATTAAAATATTCTTTTTACCTTGAATTACCGTATTTACCTTTAACATCGATAAATTAATGTCAAACTTTACTATTCAAAAAAAAAAATTTATCTTATTCAACAACATTATACCTACTAATAGAAACCATGAATGTAATATTTTAGAAATTTAATTCACATAAGCAGTAGAATTTCATTTAAAATGAAAATGTCAGATTTTTAACTACTACTTTGTGATTTCAATATTCATCAAAAATTGATGTTTTTCAAAAAAATATAAAAAATTCACCCTAAGATATATTTTATATACCAAATAAAAAAATGATATATATTTTTCAAAATTCATAACATTTTTTTGGATTAATTATTTTAAAATTAATTCTTATGGTCCGAACAAAAAGTGTATTTTTAGGAAATAATATCTATCAAAAGATTGACAGTTGTTTATTCCCAATTTCAAAAGTGAAATTTCATCCAATGTCCAATATTGTATTAAATGGTCAAAATATAATATAATTACACTTTAAAACCAATTAAAAAAATAATCTAACTAAATATATAAATTATATTAAAAGGCATTTATGAATTAAAATATATTATTTTATCACTATTCCATAAAAGTTTAATTTTATCAAAAAAATACCAAAAAATTATCCAAATTAAATTTTGATATCCCGATTCCAAATAAAAATTTTATTTTGTCATATATAGTTTATAAAAGTGACCAAAACTATATTTAATGTGGGTTATCCATCAAAAGGTGCTAAATCGACTTTTTAATGAATATTAGAGTATTTGTGCTTAAAATAATATTCTTTCTTATTTTAAGCCTCTAAAATTTATGAGATAAATGTAAAAATATTTACCAAACATGTATAATAATTTTTAACATATATTTATTCATTCCCACCGTTAAAATGACTAGGCGTTAACTACCATTTAATATAATATTATTATTGTATATTTTTTCAGTACAACTCAACATTGTGTGCAACGTAAGATTTCAAAGAAACATGTTGTTGTGTATCAAGAAAGCCTTCGATCATAGAATACCCATTAATGAAAATTTAATAATTAATTTAAAAATGTTAATAAATATGAAAATTTCATATTCTTTATTTACCTGGTATGTTACACCTGAACCCCCAGATCTCCCCAAGCCTCATCATACTGTCATTAAAATACTTTTTAACCCCCATTTGTGTATTTAGAACAGAATTAATACATGTAAATACCTCAAATAATATCCAGGATATAACATCATTAATGTATAATTATTATGTCTTATATATCATATTAGTTTATATAAACATTCCTTAATAAATTCCATATTATTTTTTAATGAATCACATTACATTATGATGTGTTTTTCCACACGTCCAAAAATAATGTTTTCATATTCGCACAAAATGTAATGAATAAAGGTCGGTGTTATTTAATAATTTATGTAGTAACAATTAAACATATCTATAATAAATAACATATAAAATTTTAATTAAAAATATATTACAAATATTTATTGGTAGTAATGGTAGAACGAAAGACAGATGTCTGTGAGGAGGTAGTCTGCTATACACACGAGTGATGATTGTGTATCCCATTTGATTGAAGTCTATATATGTTTATGTAAAATCGTTAAAATAAAAATATCTCATTATATTGAGGATACAAAATTAATATATAATCATTTAATAATAATAATTGTGTGGGTGGATAAAGAATGAAAACAAATTTGTGGTTGAAAAGTGTTACCCCTTCTTAAGGTAATTATTTTTGGTTGGTAGTAGAGCAAAAAAAATGTTTTATTCCTTCCTAAAATTACTATTCTCATATGATATGATGAATATTGGGAACTAATTTGGGTTGTTTTTATATTATCATAATGGATTTGTAGGTGTGATTAAGTGAGGGGTCGGGATGATTTCCCAATAATAGTGGGGGAGTGGAATTGTTATAAATATTAAATTTTAATCATTATAGGGTGGTCTCCAATACATGATGTGGCTCCAATAATGTTCTATATTCTAGATAAAAGAAAATATTGTCAAAATATTTATTTAAAATTGTTTATAGTCGTATTTCTAGGTAATTTTTTCACTTAAGTAAAAGATTAAGGTTTATGTAAACTCATTACTACCATATTCAGTGTAGTTAATTTCTATTACATTCACTAATAATTTTTGGAAAAAATTCTGTTGGAATTTATAGAAATTATAAGTTATAATGATTATAAATACTTAACCAAAATTTATATGTTTTAAATAATGAAGTTATAGGATTTTTTTAATGATATCAGCACTTAAAAGAATAGATAATTGTTTTATAAAGTGAGAATGTTCAAAATCATGTATGGTTTTTATATCAAATTTCAATATAATCCTTATTCCAATGACCTAAATTGTAATAATATATATATATATATTATAGGTAAAATGTTCATTATAACTTATTAAAAATACAATTAACTATATTATGAAATTACATGAAAAATATGATTTCAATTAATATTATTTACTTGAAATTATTCGTCAAAAATGAATTATTTTAGAAAAATACCAAGAATTCACCCATAACAGATTTTTATATTATTATTTCAAATTTATGTTAATTTAAAAATATAAAAGTTATTAATTTTTTTAAAATTAGAATTAACATTGGTACCCATTAAAATGTGTTAAAATTACATTTTTGAAAAAAAAAATTTATACATAAAATTGGATTTATTGTTATAACATATCTAGAAAAAAAATTAGATTAGTGTTAAATATTTTGGTGAATAATATATATATATATATATATATCTTTAAATTAATTTATAAAATATGGATTAATTAATTTATATTCGTAAAACATTTTTGATGACAATAAATATAGTTTTCTAGAAAATAAATTATATAGTTTCAAAAGGATTTTATTTTCATTTATAGTTAATTGCTCCCCATATAATTATTCTTAAATGAATGTGAAAAAAATATTTTAAAAATTTAATTAATCTTATTAATAAACACAATTCCAATGGATAGTTGAAATCTATAATAATATTTTATTGCTAATATTAATATTATATTGTAGTATAGAGAAACATGGTTATCTATTCGGCACAAGTTATCTAATGTACTCAGAATTTGTGTAACACAATCCAAACACAATGTTTTTTGTACCTCAATCTAATCAAAGTGTTTTTTGTAGTGAAATATAAACATGGTGTTTCATATAATAAGATAATAACAAGGTAGTTTCATATAAAACATGATATAATCAATGTTGCATGAAATTAAACATATCTAAGAGAATAAATTATTTTGAATAAAATATTTTTTAAAACACTAGTGTGGTACATTATCAACCCTTTTTTCAAAGTGATGAATTTAGAGAGAAAAATTTACTTTAAGGGGGGTATATTATAGAACCGAATAATATTATTTATATACCTATTTATAAAATAAATAGTATTTCCTTGATAGGTTACATTGAATACAAGAAAATGTTTAAATGAACCATAATATAATATTTAAATATAATTATTTTAGGAGTTCGTAAGATTATAGAGACTAGATTACATGGTATGAAAAATTATAAATTAATTATGTGATAAAATTTAAACTTTTTAAATCGATTCATTATATATCAATTGATTATAAATGAAAATAAACACAATGTGTGAGTAAAATTATTATTTTAAGAAAAACTATCATTAAGACCACAAAGTCTTATTATTTTAGTAAATAAATTATATCATCATTGATGAATTATTTTAATAAAATATATATTATATATTCAATATAAAATTTGACATTCATTTATATTTATTTCTATGAATGGTATATCTCTAAATAAATTTTTATTCATACAAATGTATTTTAATAAAAATAGTTTTTATCTAGTATTCAATATATTTTAAAATTTATATCATCCACATATAAAATTATAATATTGAAAATTTTACTCTGGATTCCAAATGTTTTGCATAACCATCATAAATATGTAACTTTAAATTTTTTTCGTTATCAATATAATCCTTGGTAAATTTTTTTTCACCCCAATTAAAAAAAATGGGAATAATAAGGTGAAAACATTAGATAAGTATCTTGAATTTATATATCACGCTCCATTATCCTATTTTATGAGTGTATTTTTTCAGTTTCTATCTATTACATGAAGATAATGTACCTTGGTTCCATTTTTCTTGGATAATAACCATTATATTAATTTATGAAATGAATAAATACAAAATGTTACTCTCTTGGTAATAATATGACAACAATTTTAACATAAGAAAAAATGAGGTTATGTTCAGTTACAAATGATTATTTTAAATATTAATTAATTTTTTATCATGGAATATTATTTTAAATTATAATTGATTTAATAATTAAATTAACATATTAAATAACACCAACATGGTATTTAGTATATTCATTTAAACAATTAATTTAATATTTATAATAATATTAAACGTTATATAATTTTGATTGATTAATGAGTTCCATTATATTTTTTTTAAAAAAATATAACATAGTATAGAGGTTGTAAAGGTATACTGTATCATTATAATTATATCTAGATATTTTAAAAACCAATAATAATTAATTGATAAAAAAGTGACATTATTTTTATTTTAAAAATAACATATTATGACTTGATTTTAAATTTATACTAACCTCGTATTCCTAATTTAAATTAGGTATGGTTTAAAATATCATCAATTTTCTATTTAAAAACAACGTAACATTTTATGTTAAGACACATGAAACATAATGATTAAAAACATTGATATAATTTTAATTATCAGAACATATAATATGGGGTTCCACAAAATTAAACGGGGTAGAATATAATTAAATAATATCAAAAAATTATTTGATGAGATGATTTCAATTCAACCTCGTCTTATATTTTAATTACCTTATTTTGGATCCATTATTTGTCAAGTCTTAATTTTTATTGGTATTATTTTTTGATATTAATTTGATTAACTGTGGTGTGAATTTTGGTTTTAGTGTATCCTACTGAGTATTTTTATACTCCAAATTTTATGATATTTACCAAACTTATCGCGTCTTGTGAAAAATATCAACCTTTTGATAGAGTACTATGTGGACTAGGAGTAGACAATTATAAATGAAGCCAACATACCAAGAAATGATCTTAAAGCTTACTAACAGCATTACTAATACATACATTTTGGTTGGACTTGGGTTTCATACGCTTTATGGTGGGATTGTATTTTTTCCATTATAAATTCATTTACAACCTATGGTACATTGGTTGGGGGATTCCTATGTATGCATGCATCGTTATTAATTTTTTTTATATTTATGCATTTATATGCTTGAAGTTGTATCTGTCTGTGTGTACATGTACGTAGGCCAAGACTCCTAGTAAATTATATTTCTAATCAATTCTAGATTCCTTCAAGTAGCTATTGGAGGTAGGCTTGTGGTGTTGTTGCATGACCCCCCTTTGGAGTGGTCATAAAACAGGGTATCTGAGGAATCAAATATAGCATAGGACTAGGTGTCTATGAAATTTTTTTGGGAAACACTATTATGTGTTTTGAGATCAGATTTCAGGCCATGGAATCTAATGTTGGTGTGAGGGCTGATATTTCCATAAATAAATAAGATAATAATCTTCTTTCCAACTCGGTGCATGAGAAGACTTGTCTTGTGGAAAAAATTTGTACATGTAACATATTGGAATGAGTTGTGGTTTACATGTTATTCTTGTGTAAGCTCTCTAGAGATATTCATTGACCATTTTATATCATGTTTACATTAATGATGTCACTATGATGTATACCAAATATTATTCAACATCATCACCATGTCGATCAACCCCTCAATGATGAGGTTTCGATATAGGGACCAGTTATTAATTTATTACATATGAGTGGTGCTTAAATTAAATCACCATTTTTAGAGTAGCATGTGGAACCATAGTCCTAGTAGACGAGGTGTGCAGGATAGGAATGCTTCACAAGTTTCATTTCCATACAACCATTTTTTATGAGGTGGACCCAAGTCACATGAATTTTGGGACTAACTTGAGGTGGTGTCTTGAGTTTTCTATATATTCTGGACACTAGAAGATCATATATTGGTCTGGTGATGATCCTTATACATAACTTAGTAGGGTGATGGTGGGGTTTATAGAATCACTCTTATAATGGGGAGACTCATTCAGGGATAACGTTTGTGTTTTATTTTAGAAAGGAGTTATCACTATCTATGTTGATGTTTGTCTGTATCCATGTGCTTCTTATAGCCCTAATAACACAAAAGTAAAGTGTATGAGTATTCATTAAGGTTTACCAACCTTTCAAGGTACTCATTGGATATTATTTTCAACACATAATTTAGGAATAATTTATTTGAGCAACGTATGCGTGGATATATATACGAATGTGTTATCCCATGATAAATTAAATACAATTGTGAGGAATTAAAAATTTATTTTTTTTCTATATAAATTATAGGATTATAAGGTAGAATTATTGGTAATTGGTAGTCTACATTCATGAGTAGTGGCCTTTCTAATATTGATCAAACATCAGTCTCTGAGAAATGAACATTTGAGAGGTTTTAGGTGTAGGTCCTATGACATAGGATCTTTGGTCTATGAATAAAAGGGTGTATCTAGTCCGTCCAAAGATAGGTGTTGCTTTTAAAATGATGACATGGGACATATTTCCCAATATTTAATGAATAAAAAAAACATTATTCAAAGAAACCATAGATATCACATCACGGTAAAAGAAAAAATATGCTCAGATATTTATGTAATGGGGAAAACATGGAAGAGGAGCTGGGAGAGATGTAAGTGGCGGTCGATGCTATAACATGTTACAACAACAACCTATAGGTGGTCCATGCCATACATAGGGTGGTGAAGGACATGGGATACGACAACTTCAAGTGGTCAAATCATAAAACCGAGAGGCATCAGGAATTATATGATATATTATATCTGACTTCTCTACAATATATGTAGTACCGATAGACCTAGGTTTTTTTCATTCCTTTTTTGACACATACATTGTATGAGACTTCAAGATTTCAGGGGAGTCCTTCGGTTGACCCTTACTCTTGGTGAAAACTACTATATATGACTCGATGAGCACACACACATGCTTACATCATGACCCAACACTCGGAGGAGAGAGTTTATACTGGATCCTCTTGATAGAACCATATAATATTTATGATTCCATTCCTAGAAGGGATATTTTATCCTAATTTCACAACTATATTGATTGTTTTAGGTAGAATATGTGGTATTTCATTGGCAACGAAACCATGGTATCCTTTTTCATTTAAAATGAAACCTATGTAGAACATGATGAACATAGGGATAATAGTGTGTATTATTTTACTCATGAGTTTGTTATCATATAACTTTTTTGATGGGATGTAATTATTTCGCATTTTCCTATTATGGTGGAGTATTATAGGGATGTCTTCCTTGAATATGCTCTAGGTTTACCTCCCCACCAATTGATAAGTCTTTCTCTTTTTATCTACACACCATGACAACACTATTATTTGTGGGAGAATCTAAAATGGATCCTATAGATATTTTTGAGATGAGGGATTAGTTGGAGGGATTACAGATGGAGGGCTTTATTAGACATATTGTTTCACTCTAGGTAGCCCAATTTTTTCTCTTACAAGATGGAAGAAGAGGGATTGAGGTTGTGTTTGGACCACTTATTGGACTAGGGGAATGATAAGAACCTGTATCCACTATCGAGGATAGATGAACACTTTGATTAGCTGAGAGGTGAAGAATAGTTACAAAAGGCTGACATATAGTCAGGATATCACAATTTGGTAGTATGGGATGAGGACATATCAAAGACAACATTCAAAAATATTTATTGTCACATTGAGTACTTAGTGATTCTCATTGACATGATAAATTCCCCAGATGTTTTCAGGGGACTCATGAACTAGATCAATCATCATTACATAGAAAATTTTATGGTAGTATTCATTAAAAAAAACATAATTTATTCAAAGGATGAGGTGGAAAATTTGAGACACATTAGTATATTATTTTAAGTGCTATGAGAGAACAAACAGTTAATTTTTCTTTGAAGTGCCAGTTTTGGATTCTGGCAGTCCCATTTTTAGGAAAACTTTTCACGTTACATGTAGTGGATGTAGTCCCTTCTATGTTTGCGGTAATTTGTTTTGGAACCACCAATGATATTGATGGATGTGCAGAAATTTATGTGTTTGGATGGTTATTACAAAAGATTCATTTCTGATTTATCTTGAATGTCAACACCCATGAAATAATTGACTATCATGGGGAATCCATTAATATGGATAGAGAGGCTCATGTATGATTTTTAGTAGTTGGGGAATAGTTTTACAATCATTCCCATATTGATATTTATAGAAGAGGATGACCAGTACGTAGTGTTCTGTGATGTATTTGAAATCATTCATTCATGCACATTAGTGTAATAGAAAGTATTTATTTTGTAGGGTTCAGGTATATTGAGAAAAAATGTGAGGAACTAAGAAACCCATGATCTTATGTTAGCAGTGGTGTTCTTCACAAAAATATATATGTAGAAACAACATAATAAGAATGTTTTTTCAATCTACTCTAATCCAATGTGTGTAAAGTATATATTCTCTCGAAAGGAATAGAATGTGGAAAGAGGATATGCTCATAGTTACATCAGGATTATAACATCATAATTTTCAATCCTCCTGGGTAGGGGAATGTGGTAGATGATGTTCTCATCATGATATATTGTCCACAATTTCTGAATAAATATTTAGAGTAATTGGGATCATTGAATTTTCCCATTATGGATAGAGATGGACAAGTTTACCTCTAGTCAATGGTGGGCACCCCTATTCTCTTATAGTTAGTTACAAAGGCACATCTTAGGGAATACCGACTGTGAAACCCAACATACTCATATATATATAGGGCATTCTCATGATGGATTTTCTAAAGGTGGGGCACATGTTATTCTTTTCAGAGGATACACAATTGTACCAATGAAATTACAGGAGGAGGTTCTATTATGGTTTCATAAATTAACTTTGGTGTTATATATAGAAGTGTAAAATATGAACTGGGACCATCAAAATTATATTTTTTTCATGGTTGCAGAAATGAGTTGTATATTTTGTCTCTTGATTCCTTACTTTCCAAACAGTGATGGCTCTTTACCATGATCAAGAATATATAGCACAACCCCTTGAGGGGACAAAGTGGATTTCAGATGTGATATATATAGAATTCATTATTGTATTACCATTTTCATATAAATAACATAATCCAATTACGTGATCAAATATCAGCTAACCATGTTATCCCACTTCTTACCTATCCATGATCCGAGTTCATTTGAGTTCCTCCGACATCTTTATATGCTAGAGATATCCCAGCTCTATAGAGTTCCATAATTCATTATTTCTTTTCATGGCACTTTCTTCACATAACATATGGAGAAGGGATTACAAGAGGCATTTGAGACACAATTATTATTTAGTGTATCATTCCTACCCCAAAATAATGGCCAAATTTTGGGGACTATTCATGTTTTGGAAGATTTTATTTGATATTGTATGATGTAGATTGGTTTTATTTTGGAGGACGATATACCCATAGTAGATTCTTCGTATAATTATAGTTAACATTGCACCCGTTTATTCCACCATTTGAGGACTTGTATGTGGATCCCTATATGTCACCAATTTTATTGGATAACCCAAGGCACTCAACATTCATGGCCATACAGTTGGTTCAAGAAACTATCAAGAATGTGAATATCATCTAGGAGAAGATGAAGTTAATATAGATCAATCATAAGTATAACGATGATAGGAGATAGAGGCCATTATATTTCGAGGCAGGTGGTAATTAGTTTCTATAGGTTTCACCTTGACATGGATGATAGATAATTGGTTAGGGTGAAAAGCTATCTCTAATGCACACTGGCCTTATATAGATACAATGTATAGTTGGTGATGTGTCTTACAACATATCATTACATCCATAGTTTGACCATTTAAACGATATATTCCAAATGTTTTAGTTGAAGAGGTATGTGTATTATCCATAAAACATTATCGACTGGGGGGATTAGGAATTTATCATGGAGTTGCCTTTGCTATGTACTCATTAGTGATAAAGGATTAGAAAGAGTGGATCCTCAATTTTAGATATGTTCCTTTAGCTCATGTCTGATGGTAGCATATGAATCACTTGCAGGGACATGAGAGAGAGAGGATTAAATTCATTCTCATTTCCGACGTCGTGTTTATTATACCTTGTTTAGGATTTCTGAGGATGTAAATACCCATGGTGGGGAGAATATATTGTCTAGATGTTTTCCATGTATTATTGTTAGATATTATATGGATAAATTATGATTTTAGGTGTTGAGAAAACATGTGATTCAGATGCATGATGTTCCTAATAATAACTATTTGAAAAACATTAAATATATTAATTATCACATGTTCGTAAATTTATAGAAAAAATAGAATAAATTTTAAATGGTTCCTTGATCAATAAACATGTTGTACAATTGATATTAGAATATAGGTTTTATCATAGGAATGACTTAACATTGGGCAGTTCATGTTATCAATTCACACAAGAGAAATATTCATTTGGCATGAGATTCTACATATCATGATCAATCGATCATTGCATAGAAGCATTGATGAATCAAAAGATGGTGGACACTAGATTTAATGTACTTTGGAATTCATTAATTCAAAATGTAGAATGGCATAATATTCTATTATTCGAGTTGATTTTTTGGCTAGAACATGATGATTGTTAGTGAAAATCATCATGTGATGAATTTTGATGTGTTTTCTTGCAAATAATGGCCATATTTGAGGCTAGAGCTGTAGATAAGGTGCATATAGTAACGAACTAAAATTATTGTTAATTGAAAACCAAAAAGATTTTAATCCAATATTGAAAAGGTTGTGGGGCGCCCTTTTCAGAATCAATGGTTTTAGGAAGGAGTTATGGATCACATAACATGTGAACCTATCACACGACATGTGTTCCAACCCTGAATAATTAGTGTGAACTTCATAGGTACCCATACATCGGGTGAACTACATGGGAATAATACATTCTATGTAATCACCCACATGGAGACAACCTGGATTTGGTACATGGGCATGATCATGTACTAGTTCATGGTCATAAGTACATGGGCTGTATCCATGTACTGACACACAAGTAGAATACCCATGCAGCCTACACAACATGTATATCTATATATATATGGACCCGAACTTAAACATAACTTATTATTGGATTAAACGAATAATTCCCATTGAGGATATTTTCAGGTTTAGAGATTTAGATAATTAGGACATAACTATTACAACTCAAAGTTTACAAAGTAGACACATCTACTCAGCTTCCATTTTTTCACAAAAATAAAAACCCTTGAACAAAAGAGTCATGTCTAGTTCCTTGTTTTAGACAGCCTGACATTTCATGGATCTCATCCTTGACAATATTCAACTTTATGTCCTATGAAAAACATTTCAAAAAACATGGGATGAGCAAAAAAAGCTCAGTAAGGGTTATACCAATACGGAAATAAAACATTTGTCCATATATACATAAGAACCAATGAAATAATACTTTACTCATAAAGCATAAGAAATTTAACATAACTCATGATATAAATCATAGAAATCATAAGACATAAAGGTAACTAGAGGCATTCATAACATTCTTATGTAGTGAGTAACCCTCATGGTTACGTTTGGAATACCCATCACAGTATATTCCCTAAATCTCTTCGGAGAAACCTTATCGTTTAACACCTTTACATTACCCAATTCATTGGAGAGCTATATTAGGCTCACCTGCCCTTAGTTTATCACGGAACCACTGGTATTCATAAACAATGCCCATGAACCATAACATAATCATAGAACATAACTTAAGCACAATGGAAGGATAACATTTCCACATTGAAATAACAATATAACATTTTAATATATTGAAATAATGAATCCATTCTAAAAACCATTTTCAAAACCATTTAAAACATGTAATAAAAAGATTTTTGAATCAATGTGTCCCATACCACATTGAAGCTTTTAACATTTTAAACCATTAATACCCATATAAATAAATCCATAAAACCATTTTGAAAACATAATATTAATTAGAAATATTTATAAGTATAAATCATTAAAACATTTAAAGCGATATTTTAGTTAAAGGGTTATTACCTAAATTAGAGACACTTGAATATAATAATTGAGGAATAACATTTAATCAGAACATTATAATATCATGAGAATAAATGGATTCATGATATAATATACCAAAGGATATTATATACACCATATAAGAGTGAATTGGTGCATAACAACAGTGGAGTCTCACTAGAAATGTAAATTGATATGAAATCCCTTATAAAGAAGGTATCCTTAAATTAACGATAAATCAATCTCATAATTATGTGTGACAAATATAAATACACCCAATATAAGTGGATATTAATTGTAAAAAAATCAAATGTAATTCACACATATTCAAAGGATAACATATTCAATAACTACATGTTGAACCCAAAGAAATCGAAATTGGGTTAAAAAGTTCCCTTGGTAAAAATTCGACAGCCTAGCGTCGTCACTTCCAACTTCAGAAAATGAGTTGATAAGAGATTAAAATGGTATCTCATCACATGTACAAAACATTTACATCAATAAGGCTATATAGGAACATATCCAAACATTACAATATGTAAATTAAAAGACCCAACAAAATAAGTCTTTTAAAAAGAGGAGGGTGAATGGTTCCCTTACCGACATGGGTATCATTCGAAACATACACCCCATGAAAGAAGCACAATACAACATTGATGTAAATACTCATAAACGAAATTATATTACACAAAGAATAGAATAATGGACAATAAATATAACACTAAAAGTAAATGGTGTAAAATGTAGCATAAATGTCACGGGAATAAAAGTGAGATGAAAAATTCCATATGAAAACTCGGCAGACTAACGGCGCCACATAAATCTTGCAAAAATGGATTGATGAGATCAAATAGGGTCTCTCATCATATTAACATAAAATTTACATAATGTGGAATATAAAATAACATCCCCCAACATAACAAAGAGGAGCATAAAAGAAGTGACATAAAGGAGAGTACTTAAAAAAAATAGAGAAGTTGGATCTCTTACGAAAATTTGGCAGCCTCACGGCGCCACTCAAAACATTCAAAATGGATTGATGAGAGAAAATAGGGTGTCTCATCATATGAAAATAAAAATTAATGTAATAGTAATATAAAAGAACATCCAAATAATTTGATAGATGAGCTTAAAAGGAATGACATAAAAGAGTATACTTAAAAAGAAAGAGAGGGGTAGGGTCCCTTACCTCGGGTCTCACTTGACTCGATCGTTCTTTAACCTCCTGAATAATAAACTTGAGTTAATTTATACTTTATTAAGAACCTTTTTCAAGTTAATTTTTCCTTTTATATCACTTATTACCATTTTATGAACACTATGTAATTATTTAAGTTAATAATGGTCGTTTTGTCGATCATTGCTACTTGAGTAAAAAATAACCTCTTTATAATTACAAGTTTGTTCATGGGGTAAAATATACATTATATCCAGAATTATATTAATTATGTAAATATAATATATATAATATATATCAATTATATACATGCAATTATAATATTAAATAACATTTAGAGGTATGAAATGAAATGCACCGTTCATGGTGACGGTAAGCCGTACGTAGGCATGAATGCTACTTCCATTTCTATTTCATAATTTATGGAATTAAAACATAATGATACATAATAATATTATAATTACAGTATGGTATAATATATAATATCCTTAAATCTATCCATTAAATGTACCACATATGGTATTAACAAATCAAATCACTTTGAGGGGGAGGTAGTCCACACTTCCTAAAATGAAGATATCGCATTTACCCATAATTGAAATGATAGAGGTATGCCATAAATGAAAAATAAAGAAGATTAAGGAAAAAATAAACATATTATATATCATATAAAAATATAGTGACATCTTAATGGAAACCTTTTAAGGTGTTAAAAGAATATTGAACAATCATCGTTTCGTGAGGCAGAAACTCACCATCCATAGAAACAATATGTTCTTTAACCATTAGATGTAGGTGTGTGTATGTTTAGCTAAAATACATCTTATAAAAACATCCTAGTATACTGAAGATACTGTATTTGTTACAAAAGAAATTTATAGAACGACTTTAGGGGGTTGGAGAAGAAAAATTAGTCAAAAGAACACAAGTGTAGACATTTCCTTAAATCGGGAAACTCCTCTTGGTTTGATCCAAAAGGGTTTCATGAAGAGAATTATTCCAAAGGTGAGGCTTCTAGGATAAGGAGAGGGATGTGGAGAGATAAAATGATCAGATAATGGCTGAGCCAAAGGCTTTAGAGGTGTGGGTAAGGAGGTAGAGGTGGGGGGCTTTTATAAGAGGAGAGGAGGGGCAGTCTGGGAAAGGTATAAAATGCTACTTTATTTTCAAATGTGTTTCGAATTTTAAAGGTACCAAATTGATGTATTTTGAGGATAAGGTGATAATAGTTCAAAATAAACCCATCCAATAGCTTTTTCACATGTGTGGGTCTTATATTTTACATTATCTTTCCATTTTATTTAAATCATTAAATAATGAGGTAATCACTGCATCATCATGATGTCATAAATAATTTAATTTATTTAATGTATAAAAATTATTAAAAAATACTATGATGTAGGAAATATTTTTATCTTTCGAATGATGTATTATAGTGAAAAATATTACTTCTATAACCACATGTAAAAATTGTTTTAGTAAAACAATACATGTTTATGTCATTTTTACTTTTACTTTAAATAAAAGGCATTAAGGTCATTATCTTTCCCAAGTGGCTCCATGGGGTCCCAAAAATAGACCCATGGGTTGTCTTGGTCGGCCACGACTCATCCAACAGGGTTAGGACAAGTGTCAAGGTCATTTCATAATATTAAAATATTATTTTTACCTTAAATTACACTAATTACCTCTATTCACGATTAAAAACATAAAAGTTACTATTCACCAAAAAAATTATTTTCATCCCATTGAACCACATATTAGTTCCGAATTAAAACCATGTATGTCGGATTTTTGAAATTCAAATCACAGATGGTAAAATTTGATTTAAACAAAAAATCGGTTTTTTTAAATACCACTTACTAGTTTCACTATTCATCAAAAATTTAGGTTTTTCAGAAAAATACCAAAACTTCACCCAAAGCTATATTTGATATTACGAATTAGAAAATGATGTCTATCTTTCAAAATTAATAACATATAAGTTACATTAATTAATCTAATAATTAATTCCCACTGTCAGAACAAATAGCGTGTTTTCATGAAACAATATATATCAAAAGATTGACACTAGTTTAAGTCCAATTTCAAAGTGAAATTAATTCCAATGACCACTATTGGATTAAATGGTAAAAATATATTATAATTGCACTATAAAACCAATTAAAAAGATAATCTAATCAAATAAATAAATTATATTGAAAATAGGTTTTGAATTAAAATACATCACTTTTAACTATTCATTAGAAATGATCATTATCAGAAATATACCAGAAATATATCCAAAATAAATTTCAATGTCCCAATCATAAAGAATAAGTTTATTTTGACATATATAGATTATAAAATTTTCAAAAGATAGATTTAAAAATGGTTCACCATCAAAAGGCGGTAAAACAATCTTTTAAAAATATTAGAGTATTTATTTTTAAAATTGGATTCATTTGGATTTTAAGCCTCTGATATTTATTGGATAAATACAAAAATATTTAACAAAAATATGTAATCACTATGTAGTTATTTCTGTTCATTCCCTCTATTACAATGGCTAGGTGTTAACTATTATAATATTATTATATTATTAGTGTGCAACGTAAGATTTCAAAGAAATTCATTGTTGAGTATTGGGTACGCCATCGAGCATAGCATTCCCATTAAAGTAGTATTAACATTTTATTTACAAATATTGATAAACATGAGAATGTAATATTATTTATTTACCTGGGATGTTACATCCTTCCCCCCTTTTGGGAATTGCGTCCTTGCAATATCAAAATTGGGCTTGGAAACTCCATTGAAAGACCCAAATCGGAACAAGAGTCAGTAAAACTATCACTTAAAAAGAATGGGAAAGAAGTAAAAAAGGTCACCCGAGTTAACCCATACTAGGATTTCTTGTATGCAAATATGGATATGAAGGAAAAAACAAAGGGTTATGTTCTAATGGAGAGTGAAAGTAAACATGTCTAGGAGAAATTTAACCATAAGAAAATCACAAACTTGGGATGTGTTAAACGCTAGTCGATTCCCCAGTAGGAAATGTTAATAGAAAACCTTTTTGTTTTAATTTACTCTTAATTGAGGAATTTATTTTTGAGCTTAACTAAATCATAATGAAACAAAATTACTTGTCACGTGGACTTTCAACTTTTACTAGATTCCTTAATCAATCACATATTTGCTACAAAAGACGAGTATTTAGGAAGACTTGTTCGCATTAAGTGTACTATAATCAACCAAAACCAAACCAAAAAGTTTAGTACGAGATCAGATAATACCCAAAAAGGATATTTTTTTACCAAATGAAAAACTACTCCTAATCTCCAAAATTTGTCAAACAAAACCCAAAGTTCATCAAAGACCATTCGATAAACAATTTGTCCATAAAATTCATCAATGTAAACCAAACTAAGATCGAAACCCAAATATTTGAAGGATTAAGGCACATAGTCGTCCAAGGTACAAATTAACACTTATCTCCAAATAACATCAGTTGCTCTAAAAGTGTCATATTGAAAAGTAATTAACCTAATCACATATCCTCCATGATTGGTTAATAATTTCCATATATAAACCAAATTCAACTTATCATAAAATCATCCAACTAAAAAAATTAGTCACACTAACCAGGGACTTCTTGTAGTCCAGTGGTAGGCGATAAATACCGGTCGCACTTTGGTTGTGGGTTCGATTCCCACAGCTTTGTCCGACACGACGGGTTGTCACATGGTCTGCGTGTTTTCCTTTTTCCAAAACTATATAATGCTTAAAACATTCCCCAAAAAGAGTTAAAATCATAAAAAATAACCATAACATAATTTATCCTCAATTTTATCTCATGTCATTCATATTCCATCATAACATATAGTAGCCCATAATTACCTCAAAAGTAAGGATCATATAAACCCTAATGGTTACATTTATAATTTTTACCTGAACTTCCATGTCGAGTTGGTTCTCTCTTACATAATGCATTAGAGACCTCACAAAGGTTCAAGTGGTTGATCATGACTCCTGATAGTTGGTTTAGAATAACCTTGATATTTCTCATTGAATGCCCCATTTCATCTAGTCTCTTAATCAGAGAACCACCACAGTTTCCTTCAAACCCTTTTTCAATTTGGTGCCTGCTAGATCCATCTATTTACTAAAACCAGAAAGGTCAGTGTGAGTATATTAGAAAAACCATCATATAATAAAGAGGAAGATAAACACCAAGATATAATTATCCATGTTATCTCAAAATCATTCTAACTTTCAAAAAAATGACTCCATATAATATACTAACCATTGTGGTTATACAAAACTTGTAACTTAACACTTTAACCTCTAAAGATATCTAAACCGTCCTCTGATACCAACTATAAGGACCCTGCCATAAACATTACTTATTATTGAATTAAATGAATAATTCACATTGAGGATCTTTTCAAGTTTAGAGATTGAGAGAATTATGACATAACTATTAAATCTCAAAGGTTACAAAGTAGACACATCTACTCAGCTTCCATTTTTTCACAAAAATAAAAACTCTTTAACAAAAGAGTCATGTCTAGTTCTTTGTTTTAGACAGCCTCACATTTCCTGGATCTCATCCTTGACACTATTCAACTTTATTTCCTATGAAAAACATTTCAAAAAAACATGGGATGAGCATAAAAATCTCAGTAAGGGTTATACCAATACAGAAAGAAAACATTATTCCATGTATACCTAAGAACCAATGAAATCATACTTTACTCATGAAGCATAAGAAATTTAACATAACTCATGAAATAAATGATAGAAATCATAAGACATAAAGGTAACTTGAGGTATTCCGAACAATCTTACTTAGTTAGTAACACTCATTGTTACGTTTGGAATACAAATCACAGTATATTCCCTAAATCGCTTCAGAGAAACATTAGCGTTTAACCCCTTCGCGTTACCCAATGCATTGGAGAGCTATATTGGGCTCACCCGCCCTTAGTTTATCACGGAACCACCCATATTCATAAACAATTCCCAATAACCATAACATAATCATAGAACATAACTTAAGCACAATGTAAAGATAACATTCCCACATTGTAATAACAATATTACATTTTAAGATATTGAAATAATGAATCCTTTCTAAAAACTATTTTCACAACCATTTTAAACATTTAATAAATAGATTTTTGAATAAAAGTTCTCCATACCACATGGATGTTTATAACATTTTAAACCATTAATATCCATATAAATAAATCCTTAAAAACATTTTGAAAACATTGATATTAATGAGAAATATTTATAAGTATAAATCATTAAAAGATGGGCCCGTAAGGGGCACGCTGCGCTCGGGAGTTCCCCTCGCCGCCGCCTCCTTCATCTAGGGTTTCCACGGCGGCCACTTCCGTTTTCGTCGAGGTATGGCGGCTTCCTCAGCTCGGGAGACTTCGCGGATTCAGTCTTTCTCCGTGCCTGCCTTCTCGCCCGATTTGGATAGGGTCTCATTGCGGCGCGGTCCGTTCGGCGTTCGATGTTCCATATCCAACTGTGTTAGGTTTCCTCCTTACTTCCGGTGAGTTCGGTTGGGGTTTTGCAGTGGTTTACGAGCTCGTGAAGGACAGCGGCGACGAGATCTGGTATTGGGTTTTCTTTTGATGCCTTGTGAATGTTTTTCTCTGTTCTTGGATCTGCTTGCGGTTTTCTTGGTTTTGTGCTGTTCGTGATCTGCTGGACGAACTTGATGACGGGGTTGGGTGAATATGGTCCTTATGCTTGGAGGAGTTTTTGATGGTCGTGACGTTGTTCTTGAATGAATTTGCGGTGCTGGTTTTGCTCCGGTGGTGGCGTTTGACGGCGCCGATGGTCGGATCTACGGGTGTAAGACCGATTTCCACAGGCATACTCTCTGGAGCGCTCTGGGTCCTTCTGGGTGGTGCGTCGACGTCGCGAGGCCCTGTTTTTTGGCATCGAGGAGGAGCGCTTGTTTCAGGTTCCTGTGATTTTCGGGAAGTTGTGAGTACGGTGGTCGGATGACTTTTGGTGGTGTTCTGTGATGGTTTTTCCGGCGATGATGCTTGATGGTCTCGTCGGCGACCTGCAGTGGTGGACGCATGTGGTGGAGATGTGTGTGGTTCCGGATTTCTCGCTGGCTGTGTAATGGCTGTCGCGTGAAACGCTTCTCGAGGTTTCGCGCGGCTCGAGGAAGGCTCAGGGTTCTTGGTTTTTGATTTTTGAATTTCTGATGTCGTTTGTGCTTGGGGGATCAGTTGTTTGGTTGTAAGGTTTCCGGTTCTCCTAAACCGGTTTTTACTGTACTTTTCCCTTTTCTTTAATAAATGGTCAGGGACTTTGTCCCTGGCTGAGCATTCCTGGTATAAATCATTAAAACATTTGACGTGATATTTTAGTTAAAGGGTTTTTTCTAAAATTAGAGACACTTGAATACAATAATTGAGGAATAACATTTAATCAGAACATTATAATATCATGAGAATAAATGGATTCATGATATAATATAACAAAGGAAAGTATATACACCATATAAGAGTGAATTGGTGCATAACAAAAATGGAGTCTCAATAGAAATGTAAAATGAGATGAAATCCCTTATAAAGAAGGTATCCTTAAATTAACGATAAATCAATCTCATAATTATGTGTGAAAAATATAAATACACACAATATAAGTGGATATTAATTGTAAAATATCAATGTTCATTCACACATATTCAATGGATGACATATTCAAAAACTACAAGTTGAACCCAAGGAAATCAAAATTGGGTTAAAATGTTCTCTTTGTAAAAAATTGACAGCCTAACAGCATCACTTCCAACTTCATAAAATGAGTTGATAAGAGATTAAAAGGGTATCTCATAACATGGACATAAAATTTACTTAAATAAGGATATAGAAGAACATATCCCAACATTACAATATGTAAATTAAAATACCCAACAAAAGAAGTATTTTAAAAAGAGGAGGGTGAAAGGTTCCCTTACCGACTTGGGTATCTTTCGAAACATACACCCCATGAAAGAAGGACAATAAAACATTGATGTAAATAATCATAAAAGAAATTATATTACACAATTATTAGAATAATGGGCAGTACATATACCAACAAAAGGAAATGGTGGAAAATGTAGCATAAATCTCACGGGAAGAAAAGTGAGATGAAAAATCCCTTAATAAAACTCGGCAGCCTAACGACGCCAGAAAAAACATCCAAAAATGGATTGATGAGATCAAATAGTGTCTCTCATCATATTAACATAAAATTTACGGCAATATGAATATAAAATAACATCCCCCAAATTAAAAAAGTGGCGCATAACTGAAGTGACATAAAGGAGAGTACTTAGAAAGATTGAGAGAGGTCGGATCTCTTACGAAAATTCGGCAGCCCAACGGTGCCCATCAAAACATTCAAAATGGATTGATGAGGCAAAATAGGGTTTATCATCATATTAACATAAAAATTACAGTAATAGTAATATAAAATAATATCCCAAAAATTAGAAAGATGATCTTAAAAGGAATGACATAAAAGAGTATACTTAAAAAGAAAGAGAGGGGTAGGATCCCTTACCTCGGGTCCAACATGAGTCAATCATTATTTATCCTCTTGAATAATAAACATGAGTTAATTTAAACTTTCTTAAGAACCTTTTTCAAGGTCATTATTCCTTTTACATCACTTATTACCATGTTATGAACACTATGTAATTATTTAAGTTAATAATGGTCGTTTTATCGATCATTGCTACTTGAGTCAAAAATAAACTCTTTATAATTACATGTTTGTTCATGTGGTAAAATATACATTAAATCCAGAATTATATTAATTTTTTAAATATCATATATATAACATATATCCATTATATACATGCTATTATAATATTACATAACATTTAGAGGTAAGAAATGAAATGCACCTTCATGGAGACAGTAAGTCGTACGTACGCATGAACGCTAATTCCATTTCTATTTCATATTTAATGAAATTAAAACATAATAATACAAAATAGTATTATAATTCCAGTATGTAATGATATATAATATCATTAAATCTATCCTTTATACGTACCACATATGGTATTAATGAATCAAATCACTTTGAGGGGGCGGTACTCTGCACTTCTTAAAATGAAGATATCGCGTTTACCCATCATGGAAACCATAAAGGTATGCCATAAATGATAAATACAGAAGCTTAATGAAAACATAAAAATATTATATATCATATATAAATATAGTGACATCTTAATGTCCACCTTTGAAGGTGTAAAAAGAATATTGAACAATCATCGTTTCATGAGGCAGAATTTCACCATCCACAGAAACAGTATGTTCTTTAACCATTAGATGTAGGTGTGTGTAAGTGTAGCTTGAATCCTTCATATAAAAAAAATCCTAGTATGTTGAAGATACTGGAGTTGTTACAAAATAAATTAATAAAAAGAGTTTAGGGGGTTGGAGAAGCAAAATAAAACAAAAGAACACAAGTGTAGACATTACCTTAAAATCGAGTAACTCCTCTTGGTTTGATCCAAAAGGGTTTCACAAACAGAATTCTACCAAAGGTGAGGCTTCTAGGATGATTAGAGGGATGTTGAGAGACAAAATGATCAGATGTTTTCTGAGCCGAAGGCTTTAGAGGTGTGGGTAAGGAGGTAGAGGTGGGGGCCTTTTATAAGAGGAGAGGAGGGGCACTCTTGGAAAGGTATAAAATGTTACTTTAATTTCAAATGTGTTTCAGATTTTAAAGGTCCCACATTGATATATTTCTAGGATAAGGCAATAAGTGTTCGAAATCCACCCATCCAATAGGGTTTTGACATGTTTATGTCTTATATTTTACATTATCTTTTCATAATATTTAAATCGGTAAATAATGAGGTAATTGTTTCATCATCATGATGTCATAAATAATTTAATTTATTTAATGTCTAAAAATTATAAAAAAAATACTATGATGTACGAAATCTTATTATCGTTCCAATGAATATTTATAGTCAATAATCTGACTTGTATAACCCCATGAAAATATTGTTTTAGTAAAACAATAAATGTTTGTGTCTTTTTTACTTTTACATTAAATAAAATCCATTAATGTCATTATCTTACACTAGTGGCTTCATGGTTTCCCAAAAATCTACCCATGGGTTTCCATGGTCGGCCATGAATAATCCAATAGGGTGAGGACAATTTTCATGGTATTTTCATAATATTAAAACATTTTTTTACCTTAAATTACACTAATTACCTCTAATCGCGATTAAAAACATAAAAGTTACTATTCACCAAAAAAATTATTTTAATCCCATTGAACCAAATTTTAATTCTTAATGAAAACCATATATGTCAGATTTTTGAAATTCAAAACACAGAGTTGGTAAAATTTCATTTAAATGAAAAATCTGTTTTTTTAGTACCACTTAGTGGTTTCACTATTCATCAAAAATTCAAGTTTTTCAGAAAAATACCAAAAACCTCACCGTAAGCTATATTTGATATTCAGAATTTAAAAATGATGTCTATTTTAAAAAATTCAAGATATACAAGTTACATTAATTAATTTAATAATTAATTCCCGCTGTCAGAACCAATAGCGTGTTTTCATGAAACTATATATATCAAAAGATTAACACTAGTTTAAGTCCAATTTCAAAGTGAAATTAATTCCAATGACCACTATTGGAGTAAATGGTAAAAATATATTCTAATTTAACTTTGAAAACAATTCAAAAGATAACCTAATCATATAAATAAAATATATTGAAAAGAGGTTTTGTATTAAAATACAACAATTTTCACTATTCATTAAAAAATTAACATTATCAGGAAAATAGCAGAAATTTATCCAAAGTAAATTTCAATGTCCTAATCATAAAGAATAAGTTTATTTTGACAAATTTAGCTTATAAAATTGAAAAAAGATAGATTTAAAAATGGTTTTCCATCAAAAGGTGGTAAAACAATCTTTTAAAATATTAGAGTATTTATTCGTAAAATTGGATTCATTTGGAATTTAAGCCTCTAACATTTCTTGGATAAATGTAAAAATATTTAACAAAAATATATAATCATTTGGAATTTATTTCTGTTCATTCCCTCCATTACAATGGCTAGTCATTAACTATTATAATATTATTATATTATTAGTGTGCAATGTAAGATTTCAAAGAAACTCGTTGTTGCGTATTGGGCACGCCATCGAGCATAGCATTACCTTTAAAGTAGTATTAACATTTTATTCACAAATATTGATAAACATTAGAATTTAATATTATTAATTTACATGGGATGTTACAATATAGACATGTAATGAGAAATGAGACATTTAGGTAGGCATGGCCCAGTGTCAAGGGACACAACATGTGTCCCATACTACATGTCATGTACATTGATATACATGGATCATAGCCATCTATCCCCATATCATGGACATGTATTGTTAAGTTATTTTCTCCTTATCCTTTATCAAAAATACGGAATGGAATCATCTCCTACTATAAGGAAAAAAATCCAATTAGTGGGACATTTTGGAAAGAGTAATTTGATTCCCTTTAAGAGTCCATGTTCTAGATAATTTATTCATCTTAATTCCATTAGTGGAGTTCATGGTATCATCATTAACAATAATATATCAGCATTGATCTTCTACATAGTTGGTTAAATGCATTGAGTTGATGGTATTACCACATGGCCTTGACTATGATCCTCATATGTGTATCATATTTTCATCGTACAGTCAGTATATTATTCTAATGATGATACCTGAAAAGCACTAAATCAAGGATTCATCTCCATAGTCATATCAGACTCAAGAGCGCGTTCTACCAGAAGAGTGCTTTGTAGAATCGTAAAGCTATAATCCTTGGCTGGTATACAAATCACCCTCTATAAGGTCTTTTCCTGCAATTTTCATGTCTTGATAATATGATCAATCATTTGATAGAGTTATAGGTTGACAAGGACCAGATAGTGCTTAGTGATACCGGACACACCTAAATGTGATGTTGTTGCTTTTTGAACTTAGTCCTAGTACATAAATTTAGTTTCGACATATGTTTCAGAATAATTGTGGGGGGGGGATTTTATCATCCTTTTTTACATTGAATAATTTTGTTCCCTATTATGGTAGTGGAATTTAGATGTATGAAAGAATAGTTGGTCAGTTTTTTACATATCTACATTAAATAGCCTTGGATATGTGTGTTTGTCCCTTTACATAGGTTAAGCCCTCAGATTCTCCATGATATTTCAACTTGAAGATAGTCTCCAGCCCCTAGCCTATTAGAGGTTGGATTGGCGAGTCATGAAACTAGCCCCATTGAGACGATTCATGTCATTTTTCTATGAAAATCAGATTTTATTAATTTAATACTCAATGTAACTCCTAGAGATTCCCTCCCCTAACATAAAAAGTGAATCTATTCTCCTATATTCCTTATAAATTTTGAGAATTTTTTCTCTTCCATGATCTATGATAATAACATAATTTTTTCTTGGAAAATATTCTAGAGAATTTCATATTTCAATGAGATCATCCCTTCAAGGGGATAATGTGTAATCTAAATATGCGTTTTAAATGAATAGGTTTTGTTCTTTACCAAATATTTTTATGTTTATTTCAACATTAACCTCATTAAAATCCATTTAATTCATTCATAATATAATTAATTCATTACCATTAATCATAAAACATTATTATGATAATAAAAGAACCATTATCCATTATATTTTTATATTTTTGATAATGATACATGGATCATGATTATATGAAGACTACCAGCACAGTGAAGTGATGTTCTTTGTTTAACATTTCTATAATACATGGATGATAATAGGATATATTTTATTAATTTAAAATTTAAATATGATATAATAATTATGATGTAATTTTGAATTATTATTTACCTTTATTTGGATATATTAGTAAAACGATTAATATATCATTTATGTGTACATATAACCAACCATATCCATTAAAACTATAATTCATTATTCAATAACAATATTTTATATATGTATCTATATAAATATATAACGAATATATATGATATTATATCATAATTATAATTTCATATATGGTGGGTATGTGATCAAATCAATTGTTATAGAATTAAATAACTAAGATACTCATGATATATAAAACAATTTACTCCCATAAATAAAAGCATTTATATGGAATGATTAAAAGATATGTGTTTAAATGTTATAACTGGATCACAAATTATATTATAGTTATAAAAATTAATCTATTATTGAGTTAAAAAAATATAATTTATTGTGTAGGTATTTGATTGACTTTTCAACAAATTCAATATTAATGATAGGTTTTTATGTTATAATCTCGTCATTTATTGAGTTTATTTACGATTAACAACCTTGTGTTGTACTTTGATGATCTAACTCTAAATATTTTTTATTTATTTTTTTATTATATATTGATTTCATGTGATAACATGTTTTCCATTCATTTTAATCTATTTTTATACTCATGATAATTAATGAATCTTTTTAACAAAAATATACTTTATTTGTATCTTTGATCGAATATAACTTTTAGTCTATGTTCATGTTTTATGAAATTTGATTTAAATTTTTTACAAAATTTTAATGATAAGTTAAAGTCATTTTTACAAATTATTTAATATTTAATTTTTTATAAGGGATATTTATTTTATTTTCTGAATGAGAAGCATTTCAATTTTTAACAAAAATTAAAAAAATTCAATATTTTATTGTATAGGTACTAAGTTTAATTTCCCACCCAATGGAATGTTTCATAAAACAATGATTTATTTAAAATTTCCTATTATTATTTTCATCGAATTTGTTTCAAATTTTATATTGAATTATTTTAGATTTTAATGAAGTTATTTTTATGTGAGTGGGTTTTTTCCCTCAAGAAATATTACAAGTAACATTTTAATGGAATTTGATTATATGTTGGAATAATTTGATGTTCGTTATGATGTTCTTATAATATAATAAAATGATACATTATTTTTCTTTCTCTAAATGTTTTATTATAATTATTTGAAGATTTTAATGAAACTAATCTAGTTTACACTTTTCGTGATATGATGAATTGTTACGTTGTTTTAGAAAAATATTTTCATTCCAATGTGATGATGTAAAATAAATGGTTTATGATCATGTGGAACATGTATAAATGAATTATTTTTATATGTTTTGTTTGTAGAAAATTATATATTTCACAAATTCATTTAGAAATGATGGATATCTCTTGAGGAATCAAGGACATGAAATGGTTGTGAACCTAGTTTGTTAAGGGGATATGTCAACATTAATAGTATTGGGTGTAAACCTAAACTAAGATAATGGAATGGATACTGAGACCAATAAAATATGATATCCTTGGAAATGAGTGCTCAATACTATGGAAATGAACTTCAATATTTCTGTGTTTTCAAAAAAAATCTTCAAAACATTCTATTATCCCATGGAAAATGTTCATTGATTCATTTGTGATCCAAATATTATAATCATCATTGATTAATTATATGATTCATTATATTGATCATTGAAATGTATTATATGGGAGTAAATTGATAATATTATGTTCTCATAAATACAAAACCATTTTAGGATTATATTTTATTTATTATCTCTCTTATATAAAAATAGTATGTATCTAATTAGACCATAACATATGAATAAATTCCCTAGGTTATGAAGAATATTTTAAATTATGATATCTCTATAAGTTTCAATACTACATTAAATATTAGTTCGTAGTTACATGGATATCTTATAAACAATTTTTTTATGAATCCAAATTTCCAAAGGCATAAAACCAATACAATTCTGGTCTGGGTCATAATTTTATGTAATGAATATACATATAATAAGACAAAACATTTTTTTATGATATTAATGAGTTTCTATATATTTTTCATTGTATTGGGATTATATGATATTAATTATATGTTGTGAAAATTTTTAAACAATCCACAAGAAGTAATTTCATGTTTACATGAGGGATATGTTGTTCAATAATGTTAATTTGGTGATAAAGATGTGGTATTCTCATAATGAATATTTTTTTTGGTTTTTATAGTTTTATTTTCAAGAATTTGTTATTAAATATATTTTCCCCCTTAATTTGGTGTAATTTTCATGTGGTGGGATATACAATATTTTACAACATTCATGAAAAAATTAGGTTATATTAGATTTTTTTGGCATTTCTTGGTTTCAATGGGAAAGGATAAGGCCATAGATGACCTGAAGTGGATGTTACTAATGGGGTAATTTACTTGTTTCATAATTCATAAATGATTAATCATTATATATTACATTTACCAGGGCTATAATATTCCTTTTCACTTATCAAATGAATGGTTACAATATGTTTTTTGCTGATTATTTGTTTGTTCATACTATTATTCTTTGATTTGTATTCATATTGATAGTAAAATGTTTAGTTTCATAATAAGTATCATTAGTTTGGGAATAATTTTTTAAAAAATAATTTAATAAGAGGACTATGATTATATATTTATCTTGATATTTTTATTTAACCCATATATATATATATATATATTAATATAATCATACTTTTGTATTCTAATTTATTTTGGAATTTTTGGCCGAACATGTGGATATGGTTATCATTTCTCTGGATTATTTATATGCAATAATGGTATTGAATTTTATAATTTATCATTTAATCCTAGTGTGATTCACTACACTGATTCTTATTTATGTGGTGTTTCAGCAGGTCACCTGTGATCTCATTATCAACTCATATTTATCATCTACATGTTTGAGATTTGATATTGTGGTTGATGTTATAGAAAAATCATTACATACTTTTTTAATCAAAATCCTATATCAATGATAGAAGTTTTAAATTATTTTACTCTCTCTAACGTTGGGTATTAATGGTTTTACAAAGTATTTTCCATATTTTGATAAGATTTATTAATTTATTTATAGAAAAATTAAATATGTATATATATATATATATATATTGTTGGTCTTTTATTTAGTCATAATTACAATTAGTTCATTATAAAATCTATTAGTGATTTATAAACTGGTTGTAATAGTTAATTTTTTCATATTATAATTTATTTATTTAAAAATATTATATTACAAAAAAAATTATATTATTTAATAATTTACCATGATAAAAATTTAATTATTCAATGTGTTTTTTCCTAGATATTAGTTTGTCTAGTGGAAGGTTTATAATATAAAGTGATTTTATTTCTTATGATATTAATGGTTTGTAAATTTATTTATATTATTATCAGTGTCGATATATTAATATTATACATTCATAATATAAAGACACTATTATCATTAAATAAATATTTCAAAATAACAATAATGATTTATTTTTATAATAATCATCTAATAAAATTTGATTCAGGAGTATAATAAATACTTAATAAAATAATATAATCACTCATTAAATTTGTTTCATATTTGAGTGTTTTTAGAGACAATTTGGCATGCATATTAGTTTATTTTCTAAATCACGGAAATAAGATTTTGGTTTTTATAATATGAATTGGTGTATATATTTCTCATAAAAAAATATAAATATAAATAATTCATATTTTATTTTTAAATAAATAGAAATAAAATTAAAAAGAACATATCATTATTATTTTATTTGAAAATTAATTTCATAATTATTTTTCTAATCTACTTAGTTTGTTGAAATATTCCTAATTTTCATACAAAATAACTCTAAATATAATAAATCCACCAAATTTTTAACATAAAATTATATTCATAATTTATAATCTTACTGTATTTTAAAAACAACTTAAATATTAAAAAATATCACAATCATATAAATATATAACTATTTTCAACAATATTTTAAATATTATTTATTTTACAATTATATATCTTATATCAATATAGATGTTGTAATTCTAAAAAAAATCAAATAATATTGTCAATTGCACTATCATATCCCAGGATTTTCAATTATCTTAATTCCAATTTCAACGCACCAGTATATAATAAATTACATAACATTTGAAATAATGTTTTTTAAACATTTTTTTTGTTTTTTAGAAAAAAAGTATTCATATTATATATTACATAAAATTAATTAATTAATATTAAATTTAAAGAAAAAATAATAATTTGAATATAATTTCTAATGATTAATTATACATTATATTATTATTTATAAATTATAATTTAACATTTAAATTTATTTTTTATGGAAATAATTATTAACATCTTGCTTATTAATATTAATTCATTTTAAAATATTTATATTTATGTACAAAACATTTAATCTCTAATACTGATTAGGATTTTTTCCGTGAAAAATAAATTATAAAAACCCTTAAAAAATTATTTATGTTATAATGAAATTAAAAATCAATGGATGTTATATGTATGCTTAATCATGACTATATCATTACAAAAAAAATTTTATTTATCTTTATATTTAGTCTTTGACTTTTTATAACTCATTGCACAGGTTTTATATTAGTTGCCTATTTTATATGGGTAATTTGTTAACATAATATATCATTTGCACATGTTTTTTCACTATTCTCATATAGGAAAACTACATTACAACACATATCCATATGTTTATCCATGACTCCAATAAATATTCTCATAGCAGATCTAGAATCACTTGGGAAAATTTTGCAGAATAATTTACAATATGTATTACGATTATATTATGAGATACATAATCCAAAATTGAGAAATAAATTTCAAGATATATTGATTAATTTTATTTAATTTAAACATTCCAACTTCTAAATTGATTAATATCATTAGGGATATTTGGTTTTAAGTTATTATATATTTTTATTATAATTTTTTTTATTTTCCATAACATGTTTTCTTTGGTTTTTTAATCCAAAGATGTATTTTATACATCCAATTATGGTGATTCTTTATTATTTAAAAATGGAATAAAATATAATAAATATATGTATAAAACAAATACAATATTATTATCAAGATATATTTCTCTTCTAGGTCTCATAATATGAATCTGTCTATAGTTTTGAAGACTTTCCAAACATGAATTGACTACACGAAAAAATTGGATAAGTGAGAAAAACCCTAATGTTTTTAATCACATTCATTATTACCCTATGCGATCAGGTTACTTATATAGATAAAAATACTTTTTTGAATTGGATGTGTCACCTGATAAGATTCTCAAAAGAAAAATGCTATATTTTTCGTTGTGTTTTATTTATAAAATAAATATAAGCTAATTTATTATAATTAAAATATTCTAATGATATTATAAATATATATTAATATTTTGGAACATATATTAAATTATATTCAATGATTATATACTTTTATGATCAATATTTCTGTTTTAGTTTCACAAAATCAATATAAAACATGAAAATAGAAAAAGTTATTTTATTATGATATGTTGTTTTCAACAATTTTATAGTTTTTAAATTAATATTAGATGATATCAATTTCACTCAAAAAAAATTATTATATATAATATCTTTTTATTATGTTTTTAATTTCCCTTCATGATATATTTTTATGCAATTGTACATGAAAAATGTAGCAATTTCTCAGGGTGACTCAATTTATAGTTCATGGTGTATACACTGACGGCCAGACAACCAACCACGTGTTATGAGTGCACAATAAGAATACCAACCCCATAATCACTTGGAATGTATGGTCAATATTTTTGTAACTATGAATATGTAGTATTCTTGGTTATTCTCTATTTTAATTAATATCCTTAACTAGTTGTTTATATTAATTACTTTTATTATTTTATTAATTTACAAAATTATTGTACATATATATAATATATGAAAAGTGATTAAAAATATTTTATATTGTTTTAAAAGATGGTTAAAATTTATTTACAATTATTTTGTAAAAAATATATCATTTATTTAAAATATTTAATATTTAATATTTTTAATTTATGGCAATGAATTATTCATTTATAAATAAATATTTAATGAAATTTTATTGATTGAAATATATTTTATGATATTTACTATGTTATTATGAATTTTTTATAATTTACATGGATAATTGAATTTAGACATATTTTTTTATTTAACATCAAAATGCTAATATATATTCCAATTTTTATAGGACTACCATTATTATTTATTATAGAGAAATTTTGAATCATTGTATGGGTAATTAAAAATCCATTGAATCAATATTTAATTTTTTTAAATTCAAAATATTTTTCTCATAAATTCACTTGAGGATATTTTTCATCTAAAAAGTATTTTTTTCTATTTTGAATTTTAATTGATTTACCTAGTAAGATATTGGTTTGTTAGTATTTAAAATTTATAAATTGAATTTTCAAGATGAAATTCACTTTTTTATACCACAATGAGTAATGTGTAAATAATAATTTTGAAATAAAAAAGGTCAATGTTGAACATCAATTTCCTATGAAATCTAATTTATAACTATTTTAAAATCCACCAATCATAATGAAAATATTTATAACTACTACTTCCATGAAGAGACAAAAAAATTGTTGAAGAACCAATACCTATGATTTATTTATTCAAATACTATTTTTCTTCCTTAATTTATTATACAAAAAAATTTCGTAAATCATTCACTTACACTGTGATTTATATTTATTCATGTATCTAAAATATCATTTATACTTTTCTTCATTAGTTTTTCAGAACTGGAATAATATGTACGGGTTGTTGGGTTTTTAGACATGTAGTCTAATGTTTGTGTTGTATTTAGGATTTTAATCCCCATATAAATGGTATTGCATCACAATTAAACCTCTATAATGTAAAAAATTACTGTGTATCTAGGTTTTTATTCCCCTAAAAAATTTAGTAGTGTGGACAATGTATCACTAACCATGTATAGAGGATTAAGACTAGAATATGACCAATTTGGAATAATCTAGTATAAAAATCATTGTGTTTATTATTTTATTCCACTTCAATATAACTGTATTTATTTTAATTAATAAACAATTAAAACCAAAAATTTCATTGATTAATATTTTAAGTATTTTCTATTCATCCCCACTCTAGATCATCTTCTTTTACCATACCTAAATTGACATTCTGTATCAGATATAGAATTTTTATAATGATATATTTTCATTATCATTATTTTTCTTGATTAATACAAATTTATATTTAAGGAAAACCATTCCAAATTATTTTAGTTTATCTTAGTTATTCTTTTCCTTACTACAAGAATATTATTATCAAAGTATGTTCATTTTAAAATTATCCAATCCATCTATAGAGAATATAGTTTATATTTTATTATTTTAACATAATCCTAGACCTCGTAATCTATTGAAAATAAAATTAACATTGATGTAATGAATATAAATGATACCTATCATCTAAAAAATCCACCTCACATTTATGGAATTGATTTTGGATACTAGATATCCTGAAAGGAGGCATACCCCATAAAATAAAAAATACAGTTTTCCATCTGGTTTAAATAATATATAATAATAGATAATTACCAACATAAAAATATAAGAATTTATGTTGTTTGATATTTCTAAAATTAAAAATATATAGTAATTTTATATATTTTTATTTATAAACATATTTTTATTCATGTATCTACTAGTAACACAACTAAATAGATTTGAAATATTATTCTTGATACTCATCGTTGGTATATAAAATTGATAAGTACCAAGGTTGGAATGCTTCTAACTGTGTAGAAAGACTTAAAAATTATTCAAGAACAAATTTAAAATTAATATATATATATATATATATATATAAATATTAACAATAATTATTTATGGTATTAATCCAGTTATATAATTTTGGGAAAACCCTATAATAGTTGAAGGAGCCCTAAGATCTATTCCTATGAAATTAAATTCAAGGAAGGTTGTACTCGATGAAAGTATAAACATAATGTAGTACACATGGGATGAACTCAACAAATCCATCATCCTTTTCAAACACGTGATAAAAAATATTTTCATAAGATGAGTGTTAAATGATTAAAGGTGTCACATTATATTCACATATATATATTTTTATCATTAGTGATTACAAATATAAATCTTTAAAAACTAATATTGTTGAATTTTGTAAATATAAGAAATGAAATAATTTAAAAAATATTGACACAAACCAGGTACAAGTAGACTCCCAAAAAATATTTTTAAATTTAGAGAACTAAAGGTGTCTAATTATGGTCAAAATTTCACCAATTAATATTATAGAAAAAATGGTTACAACAATCTTCAATATCCAAAACTGATGATAAAAACAATATATACGAAAAAATTTAATTAAAACATACATATAAATTATCATGGGGTTTCACTGAGGTATATTATTTTTTATGTATCTATATTTCTTAATGACATTTAAATTCAGTGTTATATGGAAACAAATATAAATTAAGATAGTAAAAATTATAATTTAATATAAATTTCAATCTGTGATGGAAATATTACTGATGAGTAATATAAGTAAATGTATAAGATTCATATGTATTTTATACGAGTACAGGATCTATATAATTTATTGAATGATGAGAATAAATCAATGAAAAAATTACGATACAATATTAGTAAAGAGATTGATATTATCCTAGATAAAAATAATAATACCTTTTTAGAAATTTAATGATTTACAAAAACTGATATAATATTTGTTATTTGTAAATATAAAATAAATATTTTAATGAAAAATATATCTATTAATTAATTTTAGAATATTTTGTTAATATATTTTCATTCACTATAAAAAGAAAAATTCTGTGAGGATCTTGAAATTATTCGAAATGAAACTATTAATTCAATGAATACATTTTTAATTTGAATGAAATGATACATGTAAATTTTCAAGGAATTAAAAATGATGATTTCCTGGGATATATTCTTATTCAAAATTGAGATAAATATTTTTTTGTAAGAATAATTATACTCCTAAACATTTGGAGTCAAAATTTTGTAATAATTATATAGGAATGGTTTCATTAGTTCCTTTTTTAAGAAGTTTTTTTTTTCAATAAAACATCTCATTACTTGTTTTCAAATGTACTGTAAATACATTGGCATTACAAAATTTTATAAAAAAACAATTCTATCTTCTTATTTTCATTATATTAATATTTTTAAATCATCATTTTTAACAAAATGTTTCTTACTATCTTAATTGGATAAAAAATATAAAGGGTATCAAAAACTGTTTTTTTATTATATAAATCTATTGTGTATTCCTTATTGTGTACTCAAATAGTGGTTAATATTAAAATATTTTTTAATTTTATCAAGATAAATCACTTATTTAAAAATTTTAAATGGTGTAATATTTATATACATGGGGAGATTTTTTATACTTATGATTTGGGGAGAATTCATTTATTAATTTTTTTACAAGCCATTTAGTTTGATATTTACAATATATAATTCATTTTATTTATAATTTTATGTATTGAAGTTTATATAGAGACTTTGAGTATGATTATATGTTTATATTTTCATCTATATATGGAATCATTCAACTTTTTTAATTTTTTTACATTATCATTTTTATAATTTCAAAAAATTGGCTACTATTTTTGAAAAAAAAAATTTATTTTTAATTAACCAAAATGGAAGGAATATTTTGCATCATATTAAATTGAGTTATGGGTTCATAATTAATAACAATTTTAGGTTTTATTTCAATTAAAAATCTTAAATTTTTTTTTACTAAATTACTCTTCATCATTATCAAATCAATATAGAATGTTCACCGTTTATCTTTATACTTCGTGTTTTTATTTTACAAAAAAGGATTCAAAAGTTCTATTTTTATCTTTAAATCTATATAAGTCATCTAGGACCTTAATATATTATTCTATGATATGTTATTTTTTATCATTCATAAAAATACTACCATCAATGAATAAAATTGGGTATCATTATACAAATAAAAAATTCATTTAGTCACTATTTAATCCACATTGATAATATTCAAGAATTTATTACCCTATATATTATATATATATATATATCTTGTCCTAAATGACTCCAAATTGTTTGATTTTTTTAAAGATATGATTATTTTAAAAAAATCATTAAACATTACAAACATCTTTGTTGATATAAATAATGTAAGACATTAGGTTTTTTGTAATTGAATATTTTAAGTTATATTACATATATTCTCCTGAATAGTTTTTTATTTTAATTAACAATACTATTAGTTTTATAAATAAAATTGAGGTGGTATTATGTGTTTAAAATTATAATGAATTCATAAAATATAATTCCAAAGGACCCAAAAATAATTCTTCAATTACCTAGTCATCTTTTATCATTAAATCATTTAAATAAAATCAATATATAGTTTTCAAAACTATCCATATGTGAATTAGCTACCTAAGATATTCAGATATGTAAGAAAAATACCTTCATGGATAACCACTTCTTGGATTTCATATTTTCCCAATTATATTATGTAGAAAAATTATCTTACATGAAATTAACTTATGTAAATGTTTATATCTACCTTAATAACATTATTATTCTAAGATTTAATTTTTATATTTTTTATTTATCCATTTACTACATGGTTATTTATTATGTATAAATTATACTAATTTCTATATAAATTAAAATTAATTTTTTTAGAAAAAGTATAATGTGATTTTATTTTTAAAAAAAATTGCAAGATAAATGTGAGTTTTAGTTTCATGAATGAAATTTACAACTTGAATAGTCAAGATCCATTTTTATTTTATTTTGTTATAGTCAATATTAGGTTTTCTAAATTAATTTTAATGAATATAAATTACATTAAAACATATTTTTATAATTTTTAATCTACGTCGTTGTATTTTGAATATATGAACATTAAAGTTTCAGAACATACATTACATGGTTTATAAAACTACAACATATTGTAACTAAACAGACCACACATGGTCTGTATACAGCCCATATGAAAACTAGCCACATTTTATTAAACACAACATGTATACTGTCTGAATGGGCACATGGAATGAATGAGAAGCACTTTTTTAATACATAATTTTGTAAAATATTATTTTCTTACATCCTATGGTTTTTTATTGATGATAATATAATAATATTCATTGTTATATTAATTATTTTTAATTTTTTATTATTGTATTTAATTATTATAAATTATATACGTTCAATGATTGTATTTCAAAAAAAATTAATATTTTCTATATTTATTTTTTATTTGTGCATAACATAATCATCATGTATTTGGGAAATTTAATAATTGTATAGTTTTGTTAATTTCATTATCATATTAATCATCAAATTTTTATTTCATGAAATGAATATTATTCAAATATATTTGATATATATAATGTTGTCTAATAAGTTTTTTTTATTATTTTTGTGATGTTATAAATAAAAATATATTTTGAGAATTGAATTTAAATAGGTGAAATTTTTTACAATTTTTGGTTCATTTCATTGTCCATTCATTATGGGGAAGATTATAATCATTTAATATGTCATTAAAAATGGTTTGAATCATTATTTAATTCAAATATTAAATAAAAATTTTTAGTATTGTTTTGGATGATATTTTTTTCACTATTGGATATTTATTAATGATTAATTTTAAATAATTTAATCATTTTTTAGGTTTGTTAGAAATTATAGATTCTATTTACAGCCTTTAATATTCTATTTAATTCATGATACCAGAATTATTTACATGATAATGAATCATTTGATAACTGATAATTAATGATGGTCATCAGCATCATGTGCAATAAACCAAAAACCTACTACATAATCTTCTACGGTGAATGAAAATGTATATGAAAATTATTTTGTTGAATATAAGTCCACATTGGTCAAGAACCAGTAATTTTGATTTCATCATTCGTCATAAATTTTATATTTATCGATGATTCTATACACCTATTTGTCATATCTATCATATAAACCCTTTAAATTTTAATTCTCTAAAAAATAAAAGAATTATTACTTTCCTCTTCGAGTTGTGATGCCATGATTCTCATGTTAGGATAGTTCTGGATTTGAATTTCATAGTATAATTTCAATTTTGTATTTTTTGTTTTGAATCACCAAAAAAAATTCATTGTGTCTTGGTTATCTCTGCCAATTTCAGAAATGGATTATATAATAGGGTTATTATTCCCCATAAAATATAAATATTGTTAACAATGTATCTCTCCCAATGTAGAGAGTTATAGGACATGTATAGGTCCACATTGGACTAAACTAGTATAAAAATCATTATGTTCGTTCTTGTAATCCACTGCTAAAAAAATTTATGATTTGGCATTAAAAATTAATTTACATAATAAATGTGTTTAAATGATGATTGTATCTAATCAACTCATCACATAATGAAAATATTTCATCACCCTATTTGAGAAAATAAGCGAAACTCATATAGTTAATGAAAAAAACTACGTACATGTTAAAAATTATAGAAATCCTAATTTCCCTATATCCTATGTGGCCATTATCATTAATAAAAATAATAGTTGATGGTTACTGCATTTACCCATGTTAAAATAGTTATAATAAATAGCCCATTATCATAGATATTTTTTTCCCAGATAATGTCTGCCTTTAACTACCTTTTTTAGAATTTCTAATGTGGGACTTATATCAGTGCTTTGTAAGTACTAATAAAATTAAGGAACAATTATTTTTTCCTCACCAGAGTCTCCCAAATGAATTATCTCAATGGGTTCCCACTCCAACTCATGTTTGATGCTAGCCAACACCTTATTTTTTCCACCACTGGTGACCTTCCATGTTCAATGATTGACCATCACCCGAATACCTTGTCACTGATGTGTCTATTCTCGAACCTATGGTGTAAATGTTAAAAGTGAACCCCATTACCACAATACAATATTTTTTCATCTATATTTCACAATATTAATTTTATATATATTTATCTATATATTTTTTTACCATATATTTATATATATTAATATAATTAAATTCATTTTCATTTATTAAATATATACTAGTGTGTGTATTTATAAATATTTCAATTTTTGTATATATATGATATTTATACCCTTATTTTTATTTCAATAAAATATTTATTATGACTCATTTATTAATAATTGAATATAATTTTTAATATATATCTATATATTAATACACAGAAATGTCTATATTGGAACATATTATATACATTTGTGGTTATAGTTATATATTCATACTGTTTTATAAAGTAAAAAATCAATATATGTGGTTTACGATAAAGTGGAAAATAATTATTTCTATATGGTATATATAATTATTTTTAAATACATTATTAAATTATTTCTGTATATTTTATATTTAGATATAAATTTTAGGCATATCTACATATATATATATATATATTAATGTATATATATATTTATTTGTATTTATACATATTTTTATCTATTTGTATATTTAGATATAATTTTTTAATGTATTTAGAAATATTTATTATAAATGTTTATGGATTCTAAATTTAACGACATATTGGTAAAAATACATTAATATATGATGAGTTTCCACAATATTCACAAACAAGTACATGCACATATTTACTCACACACATAAATATTTATATTTCACATAGTGACACACAAATATTTATATATATATATAAAATATATTAGAGAAATTAAAATATATAAATAATTAAAAAATTTTATCAAAATAAACATATCTATATATAACGATTACATGTAAAAGTATATATATTTATAGATGTATTTTAATAAGGTAAATAATGATGATTTGTTTATTTATAGTATTATGAATAATATAAATTAATATTTATATGGTTTATAATATTAAAAATGAATTTGTATGTAAATATTTAAAAATGTTTATTTGTACATTTGATTTATTAACTATACATATATGAAACTATCTACATAGATAACTATAAAAAAATTAAAATATTAAAAATAGAACAATTTTAAACTCTAAAATATGAAAATATAGATAAGATGATCAGGTAAATTTAGTATCCACTGAAAAACTAGAGAAAATCCCATTAAATGGTGTTGAAATTCCATCAATTGTTAAAATAAATATACTTCCATTAAAAAACAGTTTTATCGAATGTTGGGATTTTTTTTGAAATTTAAAAAATACAGATTAATGTTCTCTAGTATTTTCATATTGCAGATCTATTTATAGTCTTCAATTATATTTATTATAGACTCCATATAGACACTCAAATCAAATGTTATAATGATTTTATGTTTAGGTCGTCTTGTTATCTTATTTTTACCATTCATTAATTTTTTTATTCTTTTATTCATAAAAATATTATAAAATGTACGTACTCAATAGTAATTTATAAAAAATTATAACTTGTAATTATTTTATTAATCATTTTCATTAAATATAATATATATTGTATAAATACACATTTAGTATTATATAAATTATAATAAGTAATATATATTATTTTAATAACTATAAATATATATATTAATATATTTATATATTTTTTTTGTGAAAATTAATATTAATTGGAATATACCATTTATAAATCCCAAAAATTAGACAATTTCCATCATTATTTAGTCCATAAAAATTCTTTGAAAAACTGTAATTTATCGGTGATAGAAAAATGAAGTAAAAATGATAACTTTTATGATTTTTAGAAATCATGAATGTTTCCCTTATCATCACTTTTAGATAACACATCTAATGGTTCATCCTCTATCAGCTTTATTGAAAATGATATCATATATAACTCAATATAGAAAAATATCTATTAGATATTAATCTAAAATTTGGATAAAAGAATTTGGTTTTTTTACACCCTAATCCAATCGAGTCTGTTCATGAAACCACTGGTCGTAGAAACAACGCTTGTTCAAAATAATTAATAGTATTCCTATAATAAAAAAAATTATTATGGTAGTTATTATTTTAATAAATAAGTAAAATATAAACATGAAATTTTCAGTTAATAATGTATGACATGGGAATTGAAAACATAAATGTTGGGTCATAAAATTCTTTCATTAGGATGGATTGATATACAAATAATTCTTAGTCATCAGAAATGAATAATGGATTTTTCTCCTAAATTAATGTAAATATGCGAAAAAAAATTATCAGTTAACAGTGATAGATTTTTTTGTAAATTTTATTGTAAATTTTACTCTAATGACACACTCATTGAGTAATATCTGCCAAACTATGTGTTAAATCGATGTGTGGTTGATTATACGCATATGTAATTGACTTATAGATTAATATCTTATGCATTAGGACTCCATGAGTATTTTTTCTATCTTTTGAGTATATAATATTTTTTAAACATAAATATTATTTTTAAAATTCAATCATTATCATTCCAGCATAACCGCAACACCTTGTGTCACATTGACATTAGAATGATTCATATATATCAAAAATTAATTATCGAATGTTTTAATAATGTATCAAAAAATAAATATATCATTCCATAGTTTTCAAGTACTATAAAATGTTATGAAATACAATTTAATTTTTAATTTAAAAATATGTACCCTATGTCACACAGATATCACCATGCATCAAAATATATTGAGAATGGTTTTTACAAGAGAAAAATGTACCACTGTTCATATTTATAAATAAGGTACAAAACCAAAGAATTTATTCACATATTTCATTTAATAAAGTGTGATTTGAATTATTATGTAATCTTTTAACTCAATATAAACACTTTGAGTCATACCAGACACATCTTTAGTCAGATAGATGTGTGGCTAATTCCAACACATAAAAAACCATTCGTGGAATGATTCAAAAATTTGTAATGTCAATATAATAAATTATATTAGTTTGTATTTTTTGATACATTTTTTAGAATAATATATAATTTTAAAACTAAAAAAATGTTCTTTGTATCATGTTGTCTATTTTTAGTTTTAGATTATAAAAAATTTAATCCTAAACTTTTTCAATTAAATATGTATAAATTTCAGAACATATCAAGAAATATCATGTGTCTTTGTTTGTTTTTATTGAGGGAATCATATTTTGAACTAAAATGTAACATTAAAATTGATCATACGAACGATGAGCCATACTAGGTACATAATGTTTCAAACTAATTTTTTTTTGATTCACAGACATCATAAATTACTTTTTTATTGTTTTCCTATTATAACAATTCAATCCGATCAATTTTTGATTTTTTGTATATATGATTAATTTATTAAACAAAGATTTTAATTTTAAATAAAAACATTTACTTTCATTCATACCTACAAAACAAGTTTCCGGGTATTTGTGATAATATTTATTAAAAAGTAATGATTTTTGGTTGATTTTTCTATTATAAAAAAGAAAATATAGTCGGTTTGATCAATCTTTTATATAAAATTATTATTTGAACTAAAATTAGCTTTTAAAATTGAAAATATGCACATTTAGTCAAACTGGACAATATTTGTGTAGAGTTAAAATGCAGGGGATTCCAATATTTTTGATATTTATGAATAGATAATTTTACATTTTATTTGAGAATACATGTTTTTCTTAAAATATATTTCTATGTGATGTATGTTTTGAATTAAACTCATATATATATATACTAAAAACTGACAATTTGAGTCATATCAGGTATAATTTTTTTCATATTATCATGTGCTTGATTCATATACATTATAATTTACTCATGGAACATTTTACAATTTTATCACGTATGTCACTATATTTTTCAACTTTTGTGAGTTTGTGAAATGACATTAAAACATAAATGTTAATTTTTATCAAAAACATGATATTTGTATCATATTGAGTGCACCATGATTTCTATTAAAGTAGAATTTATTCCCACACATTTAAAATGACTTACGAACCAGTTTAATAAAATATAAGTACAACACTTGTGTGATTTCATAGTTTTTATTTAGTGACACACAATTTAAATTAAAATTGATATTTTAAACTAAAAACACACACATTGATTCATATTAGTCACACTATGTTTTATATTGATGTTCTATTGATATATACATATCAATGATGACATTTGGGTCATATTAATAAATTATGAAGGCCATCTATGAGTTTTTTATTCATTTAAGTGTGGGGAAGTAGTTCATAAAAAATAACATCTAAACTCAAAACAAGATCATCAAGCCATACTAGACTCACATTGATTTGGATTGAATTGACATAGATTCTTAAATCTTAGAAATTAAATATGTATTGTTTTACTAAGGTATAAAATAATTCACATTATGTTTTCATAGTTTTCAATTAGTTTCACATGTTTTTAAATAAAAATTAAAAATTTCAACTGAAAAAATTAAAATTGAATAATACATTGAATAATGATTGTAGAGTTGGAATATGTCAATAACAACTTGTCACAAATGATTTATGTATAATTTTACAAAATGATTATGGTAAACTGATTTATTTATTTATTTCTTAAGTATTCCATGAAAATTATGAATTATAAATTCAATATTAAGTAAAAACACACAGTTTTTTTATAATATGGACACCTTATATCATATTTAATTTAGGTTAATTATTACATATAAAAATGAGATATATATCATTTTCCAAAACATTCAAAACAAATTGGTCTATTGTATAGGATTTCAATGCATGATTCGTGGTTTTAATTTTCATATTACTTAAAAAGTTAATACACTCACAATAAGCCATACAAGGAACACTTTTCTAGTGATTAACAAGGTTAGTATTGCTACAAGCTATATATTTATTAGAGAATAGTTTCATGAAGTAATAAAAAAATATTAGTATTATTAAATTTGTAAATTTGGGCTCCCTAGAGACATCTTGAAAAAATATATATTGATTAATTAATCATGTATATATAGAGACATGAATGATATATTATTACCACAATATCAATGAAACCTCACCAATAACTGTTTATATGTTAGTTTGCATAGATTATTTATTAAAGCAATATGTTATAGTAGTTATAACCTATAATTATCACCTTTATTCACTATGACATTAATTTTTTACATATTCCTCATTGTTAGATACAACATACAAAATAGACATAGATGATTTATGACTATTAGGTTCATGGTGATCATAATAATTAATACTTCTTCACATTATATTAATAAATGGATATCTCATTTATGGTATATTGTGTGGAAACACAAGAAAATAGAAATACCCCATGTTTTAAATGCCATTTTTTACCATCTACGTGCACTTATTTTAGTCTCCCAAAATGATATCAATATTAGTGTGTATCATATGATTTTATACATTATTGGATGATTATATTAGATGATGTTTTTGTTAATGAACCAGAATTCCAGTGGAAATATTTTTTTTAAATTCATGTGAATTTTACGAGTTCGTAGTTTTTGACGGTGCTTGATTCTGAGGCCTAGTGTGCCCGAAATCAATTTTTGAGGTTTTTTTCAGCTACGTTCAGTAAACATATATACAAGATTTTATAAATTTTGAACTGGTGCTCAGAACATAAATCTGAGGGCACCATTGAATTTGCACCATTGATAATTTCTTAGTGAGACCTTCACCATAGTTTTTTTTTATCGAGAGTGGAAGATAGTTTTCAATGTTTTTAAATAAAATTAAACAAAAATAAGACTCAACATATTTTTATTTGAGGTAGTTAAAACCTCTATGGGGAGTTTCGAGGTGGGGGCCACCACAACCGAACCTACTATGGGAGGTTATGGTCATGGGACCCACCCGAGCATAACCTCCCTTTGGGGGATATAATTAATGTGGGACCCACATGGGTTCTAACTCCCCTTAAACCCCTCTAAACCCCCCCATTTATGTGGTATTTCAACCCTCCATCTTCCCATCTTTAATGTTCCAATTCACATAAGGAATTAGAGGGGTGAGAGAATCCTAAGGCATAGCCTCTGAGAGGCTCGTCGTCCCCCTCCGCGGTGGCTTGGGTTCTTCTTAGGCTTCATCTCAACATCTCCTTCTAGCCGGTCTCTGTCTCTCTTTGGCCCCCTCTGGATTGTCTCGGAATTGGTATGGCTTGCTGATTGCACGGTGGGGTTCTGAGATGGGTAAGCGGTGTCCCCAACTTCATTTTCGGCGACATCACGTCTCAGGGGAATACCGGTCTCTCTGATTGGTGCGGTGTATCCTATCCCTTCAGCGACATCGACTCACTATGTGGATTGGAGAGGATCGACTCATCTCGAATCATCCGACGTCATCAAAAACCTTCCCCCTCAGTTTTAGTCCGGTGGCACGGCTTGGCGTATGTATAGTGGGATTCCGGCCTGGGTCGTAGTGTCCCCAACATCGTTTTTTGCATTGTCACATCTCGGCGGAACAACGGTCTCTCTGCTCGATTCATTGTGGCATGCCCCTTCTGCGTCGTAGACTCACTGTGTGGATCAGGATTAGATCAACTCAGCTTGGTTCTTATGGAAATGTCTAGGTTCTGGATCCTCAATTTGGTCTGGTGTGGCCAGGCATTGTTTATGGCGAGCATCTGGTGTGGGCTATCAACTGATCTGGAGTGGCTCAGAGGGGGAAGGTCCTTGTTTTCAGTGTTTTTTGGTGAGGTTTCAAGGTTGATGTTTTTGTGTCTGGTTTTTGAGGTGTCTCTATCAATGGAGTTTCTCCTCCCCAATGTCTCCAGCTTCTCATGGTTGGGGATTTCTACAGATGGCGGCAGAGTTGTCTTTCAGCGGTCGTTTTGGAAACCAGTGAAGGTTACATGGTGCACGGGGTGTTCAGGTCCTACGTGTGGTGAATATGAATTGTGTGTTTTTATGGTGTTTATTTTTTTATTGGTGGTAGTATATTTTTTTTTGGGTTTATGGTTTGATCATGAAGGTGGAAGGCAGTGTAGTTGGACTTGACTACAAGGTTCATGACTAGAGGATTCAGAGCTGGTGGTTCATCCTTGTAGAGAATTTCAGATTTGGTTATTTGAGAGGGTATGGCGTTTGGCATCAGATCGCAAATGTCCATTCACACAGGTCACTTGCTAGATAAATTTTCTTTCAATGGTGGAGATATTTTTCATGATTAAATGCTGGGGAGGGTATGATTCATGTTTTCAGTCTTGTTTTAATTTTTTTTATTTGGGTGTGAGTTATTTTATGTCTATGAAGTCTGTCTGGGTTTCCCCCTTCATCCAATAGAAGGGGGCTTCATCAAAAAAAAAATAGGCCTTCCTGTCGTTAGAGCACTGAAGGAATTAACTGAATTCTTTACCTTCCTCCAACAAAATTATTAATACAACTTCACCCTTTAATTAAGTGAAGTAACTTAATTTAATTTGAATCATTTCAAATTGTTTCCAATATTAATATAATAGGAAAAGATATTATTTTATTTTGTTGGGAATTACTCTTGGTTGGAACAGAGAAAGGGGAGTGCTAGTGATGAGCCTTTTCTCTTCCAACAAACAATGCCACACACCACCGAAGAAGGAAAAACTTCTTCTAGGATCTTCGTCTGAACCAAAGAAAAAGAAGCCGACTGCGAACAACGCTGACGAAGCTTCTTCCACGGATGCTTCTCGATGTCGATGAATCAATGTCTTTTTTTCCTCTCCCTCCACCAAAAACATTATAAAAAATGAGGTAGGGGTTTGAGTTTCCTTTTTCATTTCAATGACGTTCAATATTTTGGTATACATTATGCTAAATGTTATCAACATACCATGCGGTGTTCAGACGTAACTAACACGACTAACCATACCCCTTTGATCTTTTTTTTGATGACGACAAATGCAGACAACGGCACCCGGCGTCAGGATGGCCGCATGGAAACCAGTGGCGAAAGACCGCTAGGTCACCAGAAAGGCGCGACACTGTTTTTCCACACGGAGAGCTGGGTCGTGACCAAGTTGGGTTTTGTCATAGGTGGCGTGGTGCAGTCATGTTGCACAGAGGGTAGAAAGAGGTTACGGCTAGGGCGGTCTGTGCCGGGAAATAATGGGCGTGGCGCTTTCGCGCTGCGCCGTAGAAGACCCACGACCTTTGGCTGCAATGGACAGGAGAGGGCGGCCGGCTGAGCCAGCCGTCGTTTTGTACTATAGACGGGACCAAAAGTGTCTCGTGGTTACCAGTGACCGGCACCTTGCTCCGGCTGTTTCGGAATAAGAGGGGGAGGCACCCCCTCCCGCGCGTGGGCCGCAAGGCCACATGGGCCGGCCTGTAAGGACACGCGGGTTGCCAGCAGGCCTGGCCGCACGGGCTACCAACGGGCCACATGGGCCACCCCAGGCCACTGGTTGGGCCGTACCTTTGGGCTGGGCTTCCCCATCGGGTGGTTCAGACCCACGGACCGGGTCAAACCCTAGTCCGGACCAAGGTTGGGTCGGGGCGGGGCGGTCCCACTGCGTCGGCCCAGAGCTGAACCGGTCAGACTCGATTACACCAAATCACCCATAACTTGGGCTACGGGTGTCCATTTGACGAACCATCAGCGGCACAATTATTCTTGGAACAAAGCCTTCCCTTTGAGAATACCCCATAGGAGTTCGAAGTAATGTTCAGATATAGTCAGGTTGGTTCGTACACGAAACTAATCGGGCCCTCGGAACTAAAAGTCTAATAACTCATAAACCGGGCGTCCGACTGACGCTCTGTCTATTGCGTTGAGACCCCTATGATGTGGCTGTCCTTTGAGATACATCCACATGAGACTTCATGAAGCATGGAGTATCAACCAGTAGATCGTGGAGCGGATCCTCCTGGAGAAGAGCAGACAGAGTGCGGAGACCTAGGAGTTGACAGACCTGACGACTGCTTGACTGATTTGTTTCGAGGTAATTCGACTAGCCCGTTGGGGAGCACCCGAAATTTTGTGGTAGACCCATGGCGGACATAGTGCCTAGTAGTTTGAAGTAGAACCATGATACTCGACAGGAGGAGTACCTCTATAGGCTAATAGGGGAGTGCCCGGTAATGGGCAGTATACCCATAATAGACGGAGTGCCTGGTAGTTATTAGAAGACCCACAGTACTTGAAAAGTGGATTACCTCAGTAGTACAATGTTAGTGAGAAGCGGATCGGTGTCACAACATGCCCACTGTACCCGATAGAGGAAGAGTTATCCACCTGTCGTGGTTTCAATAATAATAATCCTGGTTTGAGCTGAGTCAATTACCTTTGTGTTTTTTCCTAAACATTGAGATGTATTACTTGATGACTTATGTATATATACGGGCATACACCTATGTAATGGTTATCCGTTGAAATCATACTTTGTGATGTATCCTTGTTGGATTTTGTGATACCTTGAGTGTCTTGGGGTCCCTACTAAGTATCGTTATACTCAACCCTGCATGGGCTATGCCCGCACCTCATTGTGTTGGATGCAGACTACAGACAATGATGACAGAGGCCGAGAGCATAAGGATTGGACGATACCCGGATGAGGACCTTACAAACTATCGGTACACGGTGGATTCTGACATACGTAGAGTGCTGTTGAGGCCATCTGTACATAACCGTCATGTAGGAACCCCAGAGGACGATCCAGGAGCTGCTAGACACCTTCTAGATGTTTGCCTTTTTAGTTATACTTATTTTTCTTTTCCTTGTACTTTACAATTGGGCATGTATTTAAAGCCCCTTTACATTCAGTATACTTGTTATATAGCTTTTATATAGTGTTTTCTTCTTCTTGTGCTCTGGTTGTGTGTGTTGACGTTTTATAAAGGCAATACATTCCCAGTTTAAGGGAATTACGCCTTTGCTGCTAGTCGCCAGCCCCAGGCCTATTGAAGGAGGGCTTGGGATAGTTCCGATATGGGCCCTGGTGGACAGGTCAGGAAAATTTGGTATTAGAAGTGTCGGTTCTACCGCAGAACATAGGACTCTGATATTTCTTTTTTATGAAGCAATAATGTTATGGGTACTGAGTGAGGTTTTCATTCCAGCGACTCTAGTGTTGGTGCAGCAACCGACGTATCCATACACCAGGACCTTGACTACTAATTTCAAACATAGTGCCCAAAAACAATGATTGTGTGTGTGTTTCAATAGATTTCTTTAAGTCATATCACCAGGTATAGTCTTTTAACCATGATGGATATGTTTATTTTAGGATGCCTCCCTGTGGACGACTAGTTAAAGACCCAAGAGTTGTGCGTACTGACAACCCGCCGAGCGATGAGGCCTCAGTACAGGGCCCTCTTCCAGTTGAGGCACCAGTGGAGGCACCAGCAGTACTACATACCATTGGGCGACCGATGCCAATAGCCCCATCAACAGAGAGTGCATGCCTCTTGAGCACGCTGCACGAGTTCTAGTGACAGAGGCAACCCAGGTTCAGGGGAGAGATGGACCCACAAGCGGCTGAGGATTGGTTGGAGGTTGTGGTGAGAGTTTTCAGGCTATTAGGGACCCCAGCCGACATCATCATGATCCTTGCTGCCAGCCTCCTTTAGGCAACAATAGGAAGATGGTGGATCCTGATGCACCATATGCATGATGAGTCGACACTTACATGGGCATACTTCAAGAGCCTGTTCTGGGCGGAGTTTGTACCAGCCACCCATCGAGAGGTACAGATACGAGTTCTACTTCATCTACAGTAGGGTAGTATGACTGTAGTGAAGTACTCAATCTGGTTCATAGACCTCCCGTGCTACTCCACTGATTTGGAATGCAACATGTTCTTCTGGGCCAATACCATTGATAAGGGACTCATGCGAGAGATCAGAGCTTTTGTTATCTCCCACAACATCCCTACACAAACGAGGGTGTTGGAGAGAGCCCTCATAGTGAAGATTTTCCTTGCTGAGCAGTCTCCAGTAGAAAGCCCCACCACTAGTCGAGTTGTAGTGGATTCTTCTACCACTGGCAGTAGACAGATGATGTAGAGGTCCAAGAGACCAGACCCACAGGTTGTCGAATGCACGACTCAAGATCGGTTGTGCAGGGCACCCAGAGTGGAGACATAGCCAGTGATGCTAGGAGAGGATAGTGTTACACCTGCGGCGGGCTTGGTCACATGGATCATGACTGTCTGACCATTCGTATTGATGATCAGAAGATAGATGAAGGACCTCTTAGGCTACAGAAAAAGGTATGATCAAGGCGGTCCACAGGGAAGAGGAAGACGTGACAGAGGAGCTGGACGTACAACTGGTGGTGGACGACGATATGAGGTGCTACTGCCACCACCACTTGGACGTTCACCCCTACCAAAGGGAGAAGGTGGACAAGGGAGATCTCAACTTTAGGCAGTTGAGGTCTACGATCACGACACTCCAAAAATGATTCAAGGTGCGATCTATTTATATTCCACCTTAGTTGCAGTTCTTATAGACATGGGTTTCAGTCACTATTTCATTTCCACGTCCCTCGTTCAGTGCTCTATGATTCTGAAGGAGTTGTTGGTTCGATACTTATGGTTAAAGACTCTGGAAAAAGCTGATTTGACGATTACACACTAGTGCCGGCAGTGTGAGATTACTATAGGAGGTGAGATCTTCGGCTGGGATATCCTAGTAGCAGCGTCGAGGCCTTACAATGTCAAATTGGGTATGGACTGGTTATCTATAGTCCAGGCTCAGATCGACTGTATTAGGCGCAAAGTTTGGTGTGTCCACACTGATGAGACCAGGTTTACCATCACCAGTGAGAAGGGAACCATTGCAGCATAGGACAAACATACTCAGAGGAGGGTGCAACCGATCACTCACCAGTAGGCTTGCCTTACCTTTAGAGTAGTATATGTGTAGAGTCTGACTTATCATATAGTGGTGGACTAGTACGCAGATGTTTCCCTTGATGACGTCCCAAGACTACCTCATTGTAGAGAGGTTGACTTCTACATAGACATGTATCCCGGGACGACACTAATAACTACTCCAGCGTATCAGATGGCTCCCGCGGAGCTTTGTAAGCTATGGGTATAGCTAGAGGACTTGTAGAAAAAGAGATTTATCCGGCCCTGTTTTTCTCTTTTAAAAACTTCGATTCAATTCACCAATAAGTCAGATGGGAGCTTGAGGTTCTGTGTCGACTACCGTCGCCCGAACTAGGTGTCCATGAAAAATAAGTACCCACTTCCAAGGATAGACTTTCACTTTTATTAGCTCAAGGGAGAACGATGGATCTAAAAGATAGACCTCAGATTAGGCAATCACCATATCATAGTTTGAGATGAGGTTGTGCAGAAGATGGCCTTCAGGTGTAGTTACGGCCACTACGAGTTCATGGTTATTCCCTTCGACCTAACCAACGCTCAATCATTTTTTATGAGTCTCATGAATAGTCTCTTAAAACCATACCCTGATCGCTTTGTCGTAGTCTTCGTCGATGAAATACTAATCTACTTGACTACTAAGGGCGAGAATGCCTACCATTTGCGGGTAGTACTGGACACCCTCTAGGAGCCCCATCTTTATGGTAATCTCTCTAAGTGCCCGTTTTGGATTTGAGAGGTTCAATTTTTGGGACAGGTCATCTCGGAGGATGGTGTTGTAGTGGATCCAGCGAAGGATGATGTAGTACATGCGTGGGAGCCACCCAAGAGTGTGACGAAGTTACGAAGCTTCCTGGGTTTGGCTGGCTACAATCTAAGATTCATTAAAGATTACTATATAGTTTCACCATCACTATCAGCCTTGACGAAGAAGGGGAAACCCTTCGTGTGGTCAGCGAGATGCTATAAGAACTTTCAGGAGATGAGGCAGAGGCTGACTAGTGCCCCCATATTGAGGATTCTAGAGGAAGGCATGTGTTATGAAGTCTACTACGACACATCAGGGATGATACTCAGGTGTGTCATGAAGTAGGAGAGAGTAGTGATCACATATGGTTCTCGGCAGTGGAGACAGCACGAGCAGAGATATGCTACCCATGACCTAGAGTTAGCAACATTGGTTTTTCCTTGAAGATGTGGTGGCACTATCTGATATGTGAATGTTTTACCATGTAATCTGATCACAAGTGTCTCAGTTATATCTTCTCTCAGAAGGACATGAACCTGAGACATCTTTGAAGGATAGAGTTCCTCCAGGACTATGACATCGAGATAGTCTATACTCCTGGGAAGGGGAATGTAAAGACCCGTAAATTTCATGGAAATTTTATTCTTAATTTTTTTGGAATTTTACAAGAACACAGTCTCTAATGGAACCTGATTCCGATGCCCGGTGTGCCTGAAATCATTTTCCGAAGTTTGGCTCGGATACGTTTAGTGAATGAACGAGCGGGTTTTTCTAACTTTTGAACCGGTGCCCGGAATCAAATTCTGAGTGCACCGATGGAATTCCACCGCCGATATTTTTTTAGAAACGCCTCTTCCAGAGTTGCGTTTGCTCGATAGTGGTTTTTAATTTTCGGGCTTAATGTTAAGAAATAAAATAATTGTACGAAAAACTATATTTTATTTTACTTAAGCCACATGGAAGCCACTTGAAGCCACTTAAAAGCGGCTTAATCTGAGTTGATCTGGATAGGATGCTATCCAAAAATATCCTACCCTCTTGGTAGGATATTTGTGGGGTGGGGCCCACATGAGCCCCGCTGTTTCTTTTCCGCTATGTAACGCACCCGCGAAAACCCGTCATTATGAAGTAAACTGACGAGTTTTCTTAATTTCTTAACGCACCATTTAATTGGGCGGTTTTATCAATGAATTAAATGGGCGGTTTCTTTTGATGAATTAATTCTACGAATTAATGGGTCATTACTTACCTCTTTTTCATTTGTTGGCGTAATAATAAAATAAGACCAACACGACATTTGGAGGATTACACGTTGAGAGGATTTGACAGAATTTTTGTGCCTTCATCCTCCTTCGTGAAGAACACGGAGAACACGAAGAACGTGAAGAACGCCGTCACCCTCAGAGTTTGACGACGCTTCATCCGAAACGTTCTTCCCCGCCCCGATCTCCGATCACCAACTACTTGAGGTAAGAGATCTCGGGTTTCTATTAAAACTTCTTTGTGGTTTATAACAACACACAGATTTAATTATTTATAATTAAATCTGTTGATTCTTGGTCCTCGAAGTTCGTCGACGCAACGCCGAATACCACGAGGATCCCCTCTTTCCGCGACGAACCCCTCCTTCCGCGACGATAAAATCCGCGAAGAACCCGCGGGCGACGACTTGACATGGTATGGATTTTATTTGGAAATACCCATTTTATATTCCAGTGATCGTTTCTTTTAAAAGTGAAGAACCCGGAAAATTAGAACAATTTTAATTCATTAAAATTGTTTTGGTTATGTTTTCATGTGTTGAATAATTCTCTCATTGTTATTAACTAACGCGGAGGGTGCGGGCCAAACGAACACGGCCAGACAACCCTCTGCCATTCTTCGTGGTTGTGCGGATTTGGAGGGTGACGGAAAAATGTGACTCAAGGGAGTTTTGATGATCCCACAGTTAAGAACGGAACCCGGGAGGAACATTGACGTAGATGGGGAGGAAAACGGACCACCGGAGTAACTCCGGTGGGCTGCGGAAGATGCTGGCATTCGGAGGCGGCGGCGCCCCGGCACGCCGCCGGACAGGGCCGACGCGGCTTCAGCCGCGGCGGCGGCAGGCAGCGGACCCGCGGCCGCGCGGGTCCGGCCCTGAAGCAGGGGATGTGGCTATGCCGCGTTCGTTGACTCCAGCGCGGCCCTTCGAGGGTCGCAGCTTCTTCCAACCCGCGGGGGCGGCGCCCCGCGGAACCCGAGCACTCTACCGATCGGGTGAGCCGAGCCAGGCCGGAGCGAGTCCGGCCGGGTTGGACCGGGTCGGGTCGACCCGGTTCGGCCGACCCAGGGGGGGTCGGCCCGGGTCGGCCCGGGCCTCGACCCCCCGTCTTCGGACTGTTCTCGGTCTTTCGCTCTTAACATGTGCTACGGGCCTCCGAACGATGCGCCGTCAGCGGCATCACGATCCTTGGATCGAGGCAGTCGTTTCGTTATATCGCACTCATGGATTTGGATTACTTTGTGTTCATCCCGGTTGGTTCGTACACGAAACCAACCGGGCCCTCGGAGAGGAAACACTCATATATTGAGATCTGGACATCCGATTGACGTGCCGTTGACTTTGTTGAATTCCTCTAAGTGAGACGGATCTTTTGGCTCACTCTGCCCGAGGTTTGGACGCAGGTGGTGTAGAGTCGGGTTGGTTTTTCCTTAAAAACCAACTGTGCCCCTGGGACGAAAAAGCCAATAACTCTTAGACCGGGCGTCCGATTGGCGCGCCGTCTGCGACGTTGAGTTCCTGTTGAAGATATGGAACTTTTGGATACATCAACTTCGGACATTGTTTCAGTTGATGTATCAGCCTCTCGGCTCGTGGAGCGGACCCTCCCGAACGAGCTTGCTGTGTGCGGGAACCCTAGAGCTGGCTGTGACTGCTACTTCGACAGCGACTACTGTGCAGAGATCCTTAGTGGACTACGACGACGACTGTGCAGAGATCCTCAGTGGACTGCAATGACTACGGCACACAGCGATCCTACGTGGATCAGTGCTACAGATCCTGTGTGGATCCGATCCTGTGTGGGTCAGCGCTCAGCGGTTCTGTGTGAGCCAGCGCCTACAGGTCCTGTGTGGGCCCGATCCTGTGTGGGTCTTTGTGGGGGTTAGTTACCAATCGATCCTGTGTGGGTCATTGCGGGGGTTAGTACCTTTCGATCCTTTATTGGTCCGATGACTTAGATGGATCAGTGATCATCTTTATCGTCATACAAGAAGTATACATGTGTGACCTGAATCTTGTGTTACTCTCCTTTGTGGATTGTGTTAAACTATCCTGTGTGGATTTACTGTTTACTCTCCCTCATGGATTGAGTTGTCCTATCCTGTGTGGGTATACGTTTTGCTTTCCTGTGTGGTCTGGGTTGTGCTTGGGCTCAGATGTTGGAGCCGAACGAGAATTGATGACTTAGGTATATGTATGGGCATATACCTAAGCAGGGTCGGTTGTTACTTTTTGATTGCACCTTTCCTTTGTGGTTTATCCTTTGTGGATTTCGGGAGACCTTCGGGGTCTCGGGGTCCCTACTGAGTAGCTTATACTCACCCCTGCATGGGCTTTGCCCGCACTTCATTGTGTTGGATGCAGACGACAGACAACGCTGATCGTGGATGAGGCGTGCGGAGCAGGACGGTACCTGGAGGTGGACCACTGGGCGGGACGTACTCGGAGCGGTCAGGTGGACCCGAGGAGCAGTGGAGGCTATCTGTACCCACCCTTCAAGTGGGACTTCCAGAGGACGGCTCGATGCTGTGGCTTTTCTTTTCAGTTTCTGTTTTTCCCTTTCAGTTGTACTTTACAGTTGGGCTTGTATTTCCGGCCCCTTTTTACTTTCAGCACAGCTTGTTACAGTTTTTACTTAGTGTATACTTTTCCGCTTGCTTACATTGTGGTGCTTTTTTACTTTTCAAAGGAAATTCCATCCCTTTTTGGGATTTACTCCTTGGTGCTAGTCGTCAGCCCCTGGCGTATGGAAGGCGGGCGTGGGGTAGTCACGACACGGGCCCCGTGGACGGGTCGTGACAAATTGGTATCAGAGGTGGTCGGTTCTACTGCAGGCTCTGATCATTCTTCTATGTGAAGAAATAGTGTTTAGCTTATAGGGTGTGGTTATCAGTCCAGGGAGTCTAGTGCTGGTGCGGTGGCAGACGTATCCGTACACCTGGACCCTGATTTCTGATTTCCGACTTAATGCACGAAAACCTTTATTGCATTGGTGTTTTCATGTTTTCATCATGATTACTTTGTATCAGCTCACCAGGTATACTGTTCTGACTGTGGTGCAGTTTTTGCCTTTTCAGGATGGCCCCACGATGGCAGCCATCTAGGGTTACGAGAGTAGAGCACGACGACAGACCGCCGAGCGACGAGGCCTTGGTACAGGGCCCGTTGACAGCAGAGGCACCGGCGGTACCTTTACCTGCCGAGCCACCGATGCTTCCAGCAGCGACCGCTGACGTTGCACGTCACCTCAGAGCTCTTCACAAGTTCCAGCGGCAGCGACCACTCATGTTTCGTGGGGAGACGGACCCCCAGGCAGCCGAGGACTGGCTGGAGGTGGTCGTATGAGTTTTCAGGCTAGTGAGGACACCAGCAGACCTCATGGTGATCCTCGCGGCGAGCCTACTGCACGCAGCAGCATGACGATGGTGGAGCTTGATGCTCCAGGTGCATGATGAGAACTATCTCATCTGGACAGACATCGAGAGCCTCTTCCTCTCAGAGTTTGTCCTGGCCACCCTCCGTGTGGTGCACATTCAGGAGCTTATTCAGCTGCGACATGGCACCATGACGGTCGCCCAGTACAAGGCGAGGTTTACCGATCTTTCTCGCTACTCGACCGACATGGTATGAGACCCCTTCTTCCGGGCCCGAACCTTTGAGCAGGGTTTGAGACACGAGATAAGGGCATCGCTGATATCCCTCAGCATCCTGACCCAGAAAGGAGTGCTGGAGCGATCCCTTCTGATCGAGAGATTTCTGGCTGAGTCTACTTCAGCAGCGATACCTACCGCAGGGCGGCAGGTAGCGGAGTCTTCGGCAGCATGTAGCCGACAGATGACTCAGGGCTACAGGAAGACTAGAACCTCTCGTAGATGACCTCAGGACACTGGCTCAGCAGTGCGGGGCACACAGCGTGGAGCCAGTCTTCCGAGAGGCAGGAAGTGCTACGCGTGTGGCGGGCAGGGCCACATGGCTCGTGACTTCCCGACCCGCCGTACTGAGGAGCAGCAGACGGTGGAGGGGCCACCTATGCAGAGGCAGAGGGTCGACCGTGGTGGTCCGCAGGGAGGAGGCAGACGAGGAAGAGGACCTGGCCGAGAAGCAGGTGGTGGGCGACGCTTTGAGGCTCTACCACCACCACCACCAGGAGGTCCGCCCCGACCAGAGGGAGATGGCGGGCAGAGATAGGCACAACTTCAGGCAGCGGAGGCCTATGACCACGGCGCACCAGATATGATTCGAGGTATGATCTATGTCAATTCCACCCTTGCTTCAGTTCTTATAGACACATGAGCGAGTCACTCTTTCATATCCGCTGCCCTTGTTCGGAGCTTGGAGATTCCGACAGAGCCGTTGGCTCGATCCTTACAGCTAGAGACTCCTACGGGAGCAGACTCGACGATTACACACTGGTTCTAGCAGTGTGAGATTACTCTAGAAGGTGAGAGCTTCGGTTGGGATCTTCTTGTATCGTCATCGAGGCCTTACGAAGTCATATTGGGCATGGATTGGTTATCTACAGTCCATGCTCAGATTGACTGTTTTAGGCACAAGGTGCAATGTGTGCACACTGACGTGAGCAGGTTCACCTTCACCGGTGAGAAGGGAGCCTTTATAGAACATGAGGGACTCTCACAGAGGAGAGGACATCCCATCACTCATAAGTTGGCTAGCCTCATCCTTGGAGCAGTTGACGTGCGGAGTCCTAGTTTTCCTGCAGTGGTGGATCAGTATGTGGACGTCTTCCCCGACGACGTTCCAGGACTACCTCCTCGCAGAGAGGTAGACTTTAATATTTACATGTACCCCGGTACAACCCTGATATCCACTCGAGAATATCGGATGGCCCCCGCTGAGCTTTGAGAGCTGCGGGTACAGTTGGAGGACTTGCAGGGCAAGGGGTTCATCCGACCCAGTGTTTCACCCTGGGCTTCCTCGTTTTTTTTGCCAATCAGGCGGACGAGAGCTTGCGACTGTGTGTCGACTATCGTCGCCTAAACAAGGTGATAGTGAGGAACAAGTATCTTCTACCGAGGATTGATGAGCTCTTCGATCAGCTCAAGGGAGCACGATGGTTCTCAAAGATAGACCTCAGGTCAGGCTATCATCAGCTCAGAGTTCGAGACGAGGACGTGCAGAAGACGGCCTTCAGGTGTCTGTATGGCCACTATGTGTTCTTGGTTATGCCTTTCGGCATAAACAACACTCTAGCATTGTTCATGAGACTCATGAACAGGATCTTCTAGTCATACCTCGATAGATTTGTCATGGTATTCATCGATGAAATTTTGGTGTACTCGACCACGGTGGAGGAGCACGCCTACCACATGCGGGTTGTAATAGACACACTCTGAAAGCACCAGATTTATGGAAAGCTCTCGAAGTTCCAGTTCTGGTTACATGAGGTCCACTTCATGGGGCAATTCATTTCTGAGGCGGGAGTTGCGGTGGATCCCGCGAAGATCGAACCAATGGTAGCTTGGGAGCCACCCAGGAGCGTGACAGAGGTGCGTAGTTTCTTGGGACTATTTGGATACTATCCGAGATTTGTGCCAGACTTCTCCAGAGTTTTGGCACCACTCTCAGAATTGAAGAAGAAGGGGAAACCCTTTGTGTGGTCAGACAGATGTCAGCAGAGCATTCAGGAGTTGAGGCAGAGATTGACCAGCGCACCTATCTTGAGGTTGCCTGAGGAGGGAGTTGGATACATAGTCTACTGCGATGCATCAGGGACCGGACTTGGATGTGTCCTGATGCAGGATCGGGCTATGATTGCCTATGGATCACTTTAGTTGAGGCCGTATGAGAAGAACTTTGCTACCCATGACCTGGAGTTAGCAGTAGTGGTCTTCGCTCTGAAGACATGGCGGCACTATCTGATGGGCAAGCGCTTTACAGTCTTTTCTGACCACCAGAGTCTCAGGAACATCTTCTCTCAGAAGGACCTAAACCTGAGACAGCGGCGATGGCTCGAGTTCCTCCAGGACTATGACATTGAGATAGTCTATACTCCTGGGAAGGGGAACGTAGTAGCCGATGCCCTCAGCAGGAGGACGGGGATTCAGCTACTTGAGGAGGTGACAGAGAAGCTAGCCGCCTTGCAGATATCCTTCATGGATATAGATGGAGAAGCCTTCCTTCAGTCTCTCACAGTCACTCCTCCACTACTGCAGCAGGTCAGAGGGGCACAGCGTGGGGATGCCGACTGTGAGACGTGGAATGTATAGATATCCTCGGGACAGGCACCTGATGGTTTCTCCCTTGGAGCAGAGCATGATGTCCTTTTCAGAGGATGTACCTTGGTACCAGTCGCTTTACGTGAGGAGGTGCTGAGAGAGTTACACACTTCTCCTTTGGTGGTACATCCTGGAGTGACGAAGATGTACCAGGATCTCAGACGACAACACTGGTGGCCGGGCATGAAGAAGGTTGTGGCAGAGTTCGTTTCTCGATGCCTCACCTACCAGTAGGTGAAGGCAGAGCACCATGTACCAACAGTCTTGGTACAACCCTTGGAGGTCCCGGAGTGGAAGTGGGATGGGATATCTATGGACTTCGTGACTGGACTTCCACGCACTTCTAGAGGTCACGACTCCATTTGGGTGATTGTCGACCAACTCACCAAGTCGGCACACTTCATGTCCATCAGAGAGCAGGTCTTAGTGGAGATCATAGGGCTTCTCTACGTTCGGGAGATTGTACGGCTTCACGGTGTGATATCGTCTATCATCTCCGATCGAGACGCTCATTTTACTTCAAGTCTTTGGAAGGGGTTGCAGGAGGCGTTTGAGACGCGGCTATGTCTGAGCACCGCCTTTCACCCTCAGACGAATGGTCGGACGGAAAGGACCATTCAGACTCTCGAGGACATGCTCCGCGCATGTTTCCTCGACTTTGGTCGCAGCTGGGAGGATCACCTACCCTTGGTGGAGTTCGCGAACAAAAACCGCTACCACTCCACCATCGGGATGGCACCGTACGAGGCGTTGTACGACAGACTTTGCAGATCTCCTTTGTGCTGGACAGACCCTGGGGAGTCAGCACTGGTGGGACCAGAGATGGTCCGGGCCACGACAGAGAAGGTTCAGGTCATCCAGGAGCGGATGAGGACAGCTCAGAGCCGGCAGAAGTATTATGCTGACAGGAGGCGGAGGCCACTAGAGTTCGAGGATGGCGACCATGTCTTCTTGCGTGTCTCACCTCGACATGGTTTACGGAGATTTGGCCGAGGCATAAAGTCATCTCCACACTTCATCGGACCCTTCCAGGTCCTCACCAGGATTGGCGAGGTGGCTCATCACCTGGATCTACAACCTCAGTTGCACTGGGTGCACGACGTCTTCCACATATCTCAGCTGAGGAGATACATGCATGACCCGACGCACATCATTGACTATGGGGAGCTAGACGTTGATGATGGGGTGACTTTTGTGGAGGTCTCGGTGGAGATAGAGGATCAACAGGAGCGGGTCTTACATGGACAATCGATTCCTCTAGTGCGCATCATATGGTAGCACAAGAACCTCCACGAGAGCACTTGGGAGCGGGAGGCTCAGATGCATTCTCAGTACCCCCATTTTTTCCTAGTTTATGATGTATCTTTACGGGGACGTAAATCCCTGAGGTGGGAGTAATGTAATGACCCGTAAATTTCAATGAATTTTTTTTCTTAATTTTCTTTGGAATTTTACAAGAACGCAGTCTCTGACGGCACCTGATTCCGAGGCCCGGTGTGCCCGGAATCATTTTCTGAAGTTTGGCTCGGGAACGTTCAGTAAACGGACGAGCGGGTTTTTCTAACTTTTGAACCGGTGCCCGGAATCGAATTCTGAGGGCACTGATGGAATCGCGGCGCCGATATTTTCTTAAAAACACCTCTTCCGGAGTTGCGTTTGCTCGGTTGTGGTTTTTAATTTTCGGGATTAAAGTTAAGAAATAAAATAATTGTACGACAAACTTTATTTTATTTCACTTAAGGCACTTGGAAGACACTTGAAACCACATAAAAGAGGCTTAAGCTGAGTTGATCCAGATAGGATGCTATCCAAGAATATCCTACCCTCTTGGTAGGATATTTGGGGGGTGGGGCCCGCACGAGCCCCACTATTTGTTTTCCGCTAAGTAACGCACCCGCGAAAACCCGTCAATATCAAGTCAACTAACGTGTTTTCTTAATTTCTTAACATACCATTTAATTGGGTAGTTTTATTCCTGGATTAAATGGGCAGTTTCTTTCGTTGAATTAATTCTACGAATTAATGGGTCGTTACTTACCTCTTTTTCATTTGATGGCGTAATAATAAAATAAGACCAACACGACATTTGGAGGATTACACGTTGAGAGGCTTTGACAGAATTCTTGTGCCTTCATCCTCCTTCCCGAAGAATGCGAAGAACGCGAAGAACACGAAGAACGTGAAGAACGCCATCACTCTCGGAGTTTGACGACGCTTCATCTGAGATGTTCTTCCCCGCCCCGATCTCCGATCACCAACTACTTCAGGTAAGAGATCTCGGGTTTCTTTTTAAACTTCTTTGTGGTTTATAACAACACACAAATTTAATTATTTATAATTAAATCTATTGTTTCTTGGTCCTCAGTGTTCTTCGACGCAGCGCCGAATACCGCGACGATCCCCTCCTTCCGCGACGAACCCCTCCTTCCGCGACGATCAAATCCGCGAAGAACCCGCGGGCGACGACTTGACATGGTATGGATTTTATTTGGAAATACCCATTTTATATTCCAGTGATCGTTTCTTTTAAAAGTGAAGAACCCGGAAAATTAGAACAATTTTAATTCATTAAAATTGTTTTGGTTATGTTTTCATGTGTTGAATAATTCTCTCGTTTTTATTAACTAACGCGGATGGTGCGGGCCAAACGAACACGGCCTGACAACCCTCTGCCGTTCTTCGTGGTTGTGCGAATTTGGAGGGCGACGGAAAAATGTGACGCAAGGGAGTTTTGATGATCCCACAGTGAAGAACGGAACCCGAGAGGAATAATGACGTAGATGGGGAGGAAAATGGACCACCGGAGTAACTCCAGTGGGCTACGGAAGATGCCGGCATTCGGAGGCGGCGGCGCCCCGGCACGCCGCCAGACAGGGCCGACGCGGCTTCAGCCGCAGCGGCAGCGGGCAGCGGACCTACGGCCGCGCGGGTCCGGCCCTAATGCACGAGATGTGGCTATGCCGCGTTCGTTGACTCCAGCGCGGCCCTTCGAGGGCCGCAGCTTCTTCCAACCCGTGGGGGCGGCGCCCCGCGGCACCCGAGCACTCTACCGATCGGGTGAGCCGAGCCTGGCCGGACCGGGTCCGGCCGGGTTGGACCGGGTCGGGTGGACCCGGTTCGGCCGACCCAGGGGGGGTCGGCCCGGGTCGGCCCGGGCCTCGACCCCCCGTCTTCGGACTGTTCTCGGTCTTTCGCTCTTAACATGTGCTACGGGCCTCCGAACGCTACGCCGTCAGCGGCAACACGATCCTTGGATCGAGACGGTCGTTTCGTTATATCGCACTCAAGGTTTTGGATTACTTTGTGTTCAGCCTGGTGGTTCGTACACGAAACCAACCGGGCCCTCGGAGAGGAAACAATCATATCTTGAGATCTGGACGTCCGATTGACGTGCCGTCGACTTTGTTGAATTCCTCTAAGTGAGACGGATCTTTTGGCTCACTTTGCCCGAGGTTTGGACGCAGGTGGAGTAGAGTCCGGTTGGTTTTTCATTAAAAACCAACTGTGTCCCTGGGACGAAAAAGCCAATAACTCTTAGACCGGGCGTCCGATTGACGCGCCGTCTGCGACGTTGAGTTCCTGTTGAAGATATGGAACTTTTGGATACATCAACTTCGGACATTGTTTCAGTTGATGTATCAGCCTCTCGGCTCGTGGAGCGGACCCTCCCGTACGAGCTTGCTGTGTGTGGGAACCCTAGAGCTGGCTGTGACTGCTACTTCGACAACGACTACTATGCAGAGATCCTTAGTGGACTACGACGACGACTGTGCAGAGATCCTCAGTGGACTGCGATGACTACGACACTCAGCGATCCTACGTAGATCAGTGCTACAGATCCTGTGTGGATTCGATCCTGTGTGGGTCAGCGCTCAGCGGTTCTGTGTGAGCCAGCGCCTACAGGTCTTGTGTGGGCCCGATCCTGTGTGGGTCTTTGCGGGGGTTAGTTACCAATCTATCCTGTGTGGGTCATTGCGGGGGTTAGTACCTTTCGATCCTTTATTGGTCCGATGACTTAGATGGATCAGTGATCATCTTTATCGTCATATAAGAAGTATACATGTGTGAGCTGAATCTTGTGTTACTCTCCTTTGTGGATTGTGTTAAACTATACTGTGTTGATTTACTGTTTACTCTCCCTCGTGGATTGTGTTGTCCTATCCTGTGTGGGTATACGTTTTGCTTTCCTGTGTGGTCTGGGTTGTGCTTGGGCTCGGATGTTGGAGCCGAACGAGAATTGATGACTTAGGTATATGTATGGGCATATACCTAAGCAGGGTAGGTTGTTACTTTGTGATTGCACCTTTCCTTTGTGGTTTATCCTTTGTGTATTTCGGGATACCTTCGGGGTCTCGGGGTCCCTACTGAGTAGCTTATACTCACCTCTGAACGGGCTTTGCCCGCACTTAATTGTGTTGGATGCAGACGACGAACAACGCGAATCGTGGATGAGGCGTGCAGAGGAGGACGGTACCTGGAGGTGGACCACTGGGCGGGACGTACTCGGAGCGGTCGGGTGGACCCGAGGAGCAGTGGAGGCTATCTGTACCCACCCTTCAAGTGGGACTTCCAGAGGACGGCTCGATGCTGTGGCTTTTCTTTTCAGTTTCTGTTTTTCCCTTTCAGTTGTACTTTACAGTTGGGCTTGTATTTCCGGCCCCTTTTTACTTTCAGCACAGCTTGTTACAGTTTTTACTTAGTGTTTACTTTTCCGCTTGCTTACTTTGTGGTTCTTTTTTACTTTTCAAAGGAAATTCCTTCCCTTTTTTGGGATTTACTCCTTGGTGCTAGTCGTCAGCCCCTGGCGTATGGAAGGCGGGCTTGGGGTAGTCACGACACGGGCCCCGAGGACGGGCCGTGACAAATTGGTATCAGAGGTGGTCGGTTCTACCGCAGGATCTGATCTTTCTTCTATGTGAAGCAATAGTGCTTAGCATATAGGGTGTGGTTATCAGTCCAGGGAGTCTAGTGCTGGTGTGGCGGCCGACGTATCCGTACACCAGGACCCTGATTTCTGATTTCCGACTTAATGCACGAAAACCTTGATTGCATTTGTGTTTTCAAGTTTTCTTCATGAATACTTTGTATCAGCTCACCAGGTATACTGTTCTGACTGTGGTGCAGTTTTTTCCTTTTCCGGATGGCCCCACGATGGCAGTCATCTAGGGTTACGAGAGTAGAGCGCGACGACAGACCGCCGAGCGACGAGGCCTCGGTACAGGGCCCGTTGACAGCAGAGGCACCAGCGGTACCTTTACCTGCCGTGCCCCCGATGCTTCCAGCAGCGACCGCTGATGTTGCACGTCGCCTTAGAGCTCTGCACAAGTTCCAGCGGCAGCGACCACTCATGTTTCGTGGGGAGACGGACCCCCAAGCAGCCGAGGACTGGCTGGAGGTGGTCGTATGAGTTTTCAGGCTAGTGAGGACACCAACAGACCTCATGGTGATCCTCGCGGCGAGCCTACTGCACGCAGCAGCATGACGATGGTGGAGCTTGATGCTCCAGGTGCATGATGAGAACTCTCTCATCTGGACGGACATCGAGAGCCTCTTCCTCTCAGAGTTTGTCCTGGCCACCCTCCGTGTGGTGCGCATTCAGGAGCTTCTTCAACTGCGACATGGCACCATGACGGTCGCCCAGTACAAGGCGAGGTTTACCGATCTTTCTCGCTACTTGACCGACATGGTACGAGACCCCTTCTTCCGGGCCCGAACCTTTGAGCAGGGTTTGAGACACGAGATCAGGGCATCGCTGATATCCCTCAGCATCCTGACCCAGACAGGAGTGCTGGAGCGAGCCCTTCTGATCGATAGATTTCTGGCTGAGTCTACTTCAGCAGCGATACCTACCGTAGGGCGGCAGGTAGCGGAGTCTTCGGCAGCATGTAGCCGACAGATGACTCAGGGCTCCAGGAAGACTAGACCCTCTCGTAGATGACCTTAGGACACTGGCTCAGCAGTGCGGGGCACACAGCACGGAGCCAGTCTTCCGAGAGGCAGGAAGTGCTACGCGTGCTGCGGGCAGGGCCACATGGCTCGTGACTGCCCGACCCGCCGTACCGAGGAGCAGCAGATGGTGGAGGGGCCACCTATGCATAGGCAGAGGGTCGAATGTGGTGGTCCGCAGGGAGGAGGCAGATGAGGAAGAGGACCTGGCCGAGAAGCAGTTGGTGGGCGACGCTTTGAGGCTCTGCCACCACCACACCACCAGGAGGTCCGCCCCGACCAGAGGGAGATGGCGGGCAGAGACAGGCACAACTTCAGGCAGCAGAGGCCTATGACCACGGTGCACCAGATATTATTTGAGGTACGATCTATGTCAATTCCACCCTTTCTGCAGTTCTTATAGACACATGAGCGAGTCACTCTTTCATAGCCGCTGCCCTTGTTCGGAGCTTGGATATTCCGACAGAGCTGTTGGCTCGATCCTTACAGTTAGAGACTCCTACGGGAGCAGACTCGACGATTACACACTGGTTCTAGCCGTGTGAGATTACTCTAGAAGGCGAGAGCTTCGGCTGGGATCTTCTTGTATCGTCATCGAGGCCTTACGAAGTCATATTGGGCATGGATTGGTTATCTACAGTCCATTCTCAGATTGACTGTTTTAGGCACAAGGTGCAATGTGTGCACACCGACGTGAGCAGGTTCACCTTCACCGGTAAGAAGGGAGCCTTTATAGCACAGGAGGGACTCTCACAGAGGAGAGGACATCCCATCACTCATATGTTGGCTAGCCTCATCCTTGGAGCAGTTGACGTGCGAAGTCCTAGTTTTCCTGCAGTGGTGGATCAGTATGTGGACGTCTTCCCCGACGACGTTCCAGGACTACCTCCTCGCAGATAGGTAGACTTTAATATTTACAAGTACCCCAGGACAACCCCGATATCCACTCGAGAATATCGGATGGCCCCCGCTAAGCTTTGAGAGCTGCGGGTACAGTTGGAGGACTTGCAGGGCAAGGGGTTCATCCGACCCAGTGTTTCACCCTGGGCTTCCTTGTTTTTTTCGCCAATCAGGCGGACGAGAGCTTGCGACTGTGTGTCGATTATCGTCTCCTGAACAAGGTGATAGTGAGGAACAAGTATCTGCTACCGAGGATTGATGAGCTCTTCGATCAGCTCAAGGGAGCACGGTGTTTCTCGAAGATAGACCTCAGGTCAGGCTATCATCAGCTCAGAGTTCGAGACGAGGACGTGCAGAAGACGACCTTCAGGTGTCTGTATGGCCACTATGTGTTCTTGGTTATGCCTTTCGGCATAACCAACACTCCAGCAGTGTTCATGAGCCTCATGAACAGGATCTTCCAGCCATACCTCGATAGATTTGTCATGGTCTTCATCGATGACATTTTGGTGTACTCGACCACGGAGGAGGAGCACGCCTACCACATGCGGGTTGTAATAGACACACTCTGAAAGCACCAGCTTTATGGAAAGCTCTTGAAGTTCCAGTTCTGGTTACATGAGGTCCACTTCATTGGGCACTTCATTTCTGAGGCGGGAGTTGCGGTGGATCCCGCGAAGATCGAAGCAATGGTAGCTTGGGAGCCACCCAGGAGCGTGACAGAGGTGCGGAGTTTCTTGGTACTAGCTGAATAATATCAGAGATTTGTGCCAGACTTCTCCAGAGTTTCGGTGCCACTCTCAGCATTGAAGAAGAAGGGGAAACCCTTTGTGTGGTCAGACAGATGTCAGCAGAGCTTTCAGGAGCTCAGGCAGAGATTGACCAGCGCACCTATCTTGAGGTTGCCTGAGGAGGGAGTTGGATACGTAGTCTACTGCGATGCATCAGGGACTGGACATGGATGTGTCCTGATGCAGGATCGGGCCGTGATTGCCTATGGATCACTTTAGTTGAGGCCGCATGAGCAGAACTATGCTACCCATGACCTGGAGTTAGCAGTAGTGGTCTTCGCTCTGAAGACATGGCGGCACTATCTGATGGGCAAGCGCTTTACAGTCTTTTCTGACCACCAGAGTCTCAGGAACATCTTCTCTCAGAAGGACCTAAACCTGAGACATCGGCGATGGATCGAGTTCCTCCAGGACTATGACATTGAGATAGTCTATACTCCTGGGAAGGGGAACGTAGTAGCCGATGCCCTCAGCAGGAGGACGGGGATTCAGCTACTTGAGTAGGTGACAGAGCAGCTAGCCGCCTTTCAGATATCCTTCATGGATATAGATGGAGAAGCCTTCCTTCAGTCTCTCACAGTCACTCCTCCACTACTGCAGCGGGTCAGAGGGGCACAGCGTGGGGACGCCGACTGTGAGACGTGGCATGTATAGATATCCTCGGGACAGGCACCAGATGGTTTCTCCCTTGGAGTAGAGCATGATGTCCTTTTCAAAGGACGTACCTTGGTACCAGTTGCTTTACATGAGGAGGTGCTGAGAGAGTTACACACTTCTCCTTTGGTGGTACATCCTGGAGTGACGAAGATGTACCGGGATCTCAGACGACAGCACTAGTGGCCGGGCATGAAGAAGGTTGTGGCAGAGTTCGTTTCTCGATGCCTCACCTGCCAGTAGGTGAAGGCAGAGCACCAGGTACCAACAGGCTTGGTACAACCCTTGGAGGTCCCGGAGTGGAAGTGGGACGGGATATCTATGGACTTCGTGACTGGACTTCCACACACTTCTAGAGGTCACGACTCCATTTGGGTGATTGTCGACCAACTCACCAAGTCGGCACACTTCTTGTCCATCAGAGAGCAGGGCTTAGTGGAGATCTTGGGGCGTCTCTATGTTCGGGAGATTGTACGGCTTCACGGTGTGCTATCGTCTATCATCTCCGATCGGGACGCTCATTTTACTTCCAGTCTTTGGAAGGGGTTGCAGGAGGCGTTCGAGACGCGGCTACGTCTGAGCACCGCCTTTCACCCTCAGACGAATGGTCGGACGGAGAGGACCATCCGGACTCTCGAGGACATGCTCCGCGCATGTTTCCTCGACTTTGGTCGCAGCTGGGAGGATCACCTACCCTTGGTGGAGTTCGCAAAAAACAACTGCTACCACTCCACCATCGGGATGGCACTGTACGAGGCGTTGTAAGACAGAATTTGCAGATCTCCTTTGTGCTGGACAGACCCTGGGGAGTCAGCACTTGTGGGACCAGAGATGGTCCGGGCCACGACAGAGAAGGTCCAGGTCATCCAGGAGCGGATGAGGACAGCTCAGAGCCGGCAGAAGTATTATGATGACAGGAGGCGGAGGCCACTGGAGTTCGAGGATGGCGACCACGTCTTCTTGCGTGTCTCACCTCAACATGGTTTACGGAGATTTGGCCGAGGCATAAAGTCATCTCCACGCTTCATCGGACCCTTCCAGGTCCTCAGCAGGATTGGCGAGGTGGCTCATCACCTGGATCTACCACCTCAGTTGCACTGGGTGCACGACGTCTTCCACATATCTCAGCTGAGGAGATACGTGCATGACCCGACACACATCATTGACTATGGGGAGCTAGACGTTGATGATGGGGTGACTTTTGCGGAGGTCCCGGTGGAGATAGAGGATCGACGGGAGCGGGTCTTACATGGACGATCGATTCCTCTAGTGCGCATCATATGGTAGCACAGGAACCTCCACGAGAGCACTTGGGAGCGGGAGGCTCAGATGCATGCTCAGTACCCCCATTGTTTCCTAGTTTATGATGTATCTTTACGGGGACGTAAATCCCTGAGGTGGGAGTAATGTAATGACCCGTAAATTTCAATGAAATTTTTTTCTTAATTTTCTTTGGAATTTTACAAGAACGCAGTCTCTGACGACACCTGATTCCGAGGCCCGGTGTTCCCGGAATCATTTTCCAAAGTTTGGCTCGGGAACGTTCAGTAAACGGACGAGCGGGTTTTTCTATCTTTTGAACCGGTGCCCGGAATCGAATTCTGAGGGCACCGATGGAATCGCGGCGCCAGTATTTGCTTAGAAACACCTCTTCCGGAGTTGCGTTTGCTCGGTTGTGGTTTTTAATTTTCGGGATTAAAGTTAAGAAATAAAATAATTGTACGACAAAATTTATTTTATTTCACTTAAGCCACTTGGAAGCCACTTGAAGCCACATAAAAGAGGCATAAGCTGAGTTGATCTAGATAGGATGCTATCCAAGAATATCCTACCCTCTTGGTAGGATATTTGGGGGGTGGGGCCCGCACGAGCCCCACTATTTGTTTTCCGCTAAGTAACGCACCCGCGAAAACCCGTCAATATCAAGTCAACTGAAGTGTTTTCATAATTTCTTAACATACCATTTAATTGGGCAGTTTTATTCCTGAATTAAATGGGCAGTTTCTTTCGTTGAATTAATTCTACGAATTAATGGGTCGTTACTTACCTCTTTTTCATTTGATGGCGTAATAATAAAATAAGACCAACACGACATTTGGAGGATTACACATTGAGAGGCTTTGACAGAATTCTTGTGCCTTCATCCTCCTTCGCGAAGAATGCGAAGAACGTGAAGAACACGAAGAACGTGAAGAACACCATCACTCTCGGAGTTTGACGACGCTTCATCTGAGACGTTCTTCCCCGCCCCGATCTCCGATCACCAACTGCTTCAGGTAAGAGATCTCAGGTTTCTTTTTAAACTTCTTTGTGGTTTATAACAACACACGAATATAATTATTTATAATTAAATCTATTGTTTCTTGGTCCTCAGTGTTCTTCGATGCAGCGTTGAATACCGCGACGATCCCCTCTTTCCGCGACGAACCCCTCCTTCTGCGACGATCAAATCCATGAAGAACCCATGGGAGACGACTTGACGATGTAAGGATTTTATTTGGAAATACCCCTTTTATATTCTCATGATTGTTTCTTTTAAAAGTGAAGAACCCGGACAATTAGAACAATTTTAATTCATTAAAATTGTTTTGGTTATGTTTTCATGTGTTGAATAACTCTCTCGTTGTTATTAACTAACACGGAGGGTGCGGGCCAAACGAACACGGCCCGACAACCCTCTGCCGTTCTTCGTGGTTGTGCGGATTTGGAGGGCGACGGAAAAATGTGACGCAAGGGCGTTTTGATGATCCCACAGTGAAGAACGGAACCCGGGAGGAACAATGACATAGATGGGGAGGAAAACGGACCACCGGAGTAACTCCGGTGGGCTACGGAAGATGCCGGAATTCGGAGGCGGCGACGCCCCGGCACGCCGCCGGACAGGGCCGACGCGGCTACAGCCGCGGCGGCGGCGGGCAGCGGACCCGCGGCCGCGCGGGTCCGGCCCTGAAGCACGAGATGTGGCTATGCCACGTTTGTTGACTCCAGCGCGGCCCTTCGAGGGCCGCAGCTTCTTCCAACCCACGGGGGCGGCGCCCCGCGACACCCGAGCACTCTACCGATCGGGTGAGCCGAGCCAGGCCGGACCGGGTCCGGCCGGGTTGGACCGGGTCGCCCCGGTTCGGCCGACCCAGGGGGGGTCGGCCCGGGCCTCGACCCCCCGTCTTCGGACTGTTCTCGGTCTTTCACTCTTAACATGTGCTACGGGACTCCAGACTATGCGCCGTCAGCGGCAACACGATCCTTGGATCGAGACGGTCGTTTCGTTATATCGCACTCAAGGTTTTGGATTACTTTGTGTTCAGCCTGGTTCGTTCGTACACGAAACCAACCGGGCCCTCGGAGAGGAAACACTCATATCTTGAGATCAGGACGTCCGATTGATGTGCCGTCGACTTTGTTGAATTCCTCTAAGTGAGACGGATCTTTTGGCTCACTCCGCCCGAGGTTTGGACGCAGGTGGAGTAGAGTCGGGTTGGTTTTTCCTTAAAAACCAACTGTGCCCCTGGGACGAAAAAGCCAATAACTCTTAGACCGGGCATCCGATTGACGCGCCGTCTGCGACATTGAGTTCCTGTTGAAGATATGGAACTTTTGGATACATCAACTTAGGACATTGTTTCAGTTGATGTATCAGCCTCTCGGCTCGTGGAGCGGACCCTCCCGAACGAGCTTGCTGTGTGCGGGAACCCTAGAGCTGGCTGTGACTGCTACTTCGACAGTGACTACTGTGCAGAGATCCTCAGTGGACTACGACGACGACTGTGCAGAGATCCTCAGTGGACTGCGATGACTACGGCACTCAGCGATCCTAGGTGGATCAGTGCTACAGATCCTGTGTGGGTCAGCGCTCAGCGGTTCTATGTGAGCCAGCACCTACAGGTCCTCTGTGGGCCCGATCCTGTGTGGGTCTTTGCGGGGGTTAGTTACTAATCAATCCTGTGTGGGTCATTGCGGGGGTTAGTACCTTTCGATCCTTTATTGGTCTGATGACTTAGATGGATCAGTGATCATCTTTATCGTCATACAAGAAGTATACATGTGTGAGCTGAATCTTGTATTACTCTCCTTTGTTGATTGTGTTAAACTATCCTGTGTGGATTTACTGTTTACTCTCCCTCGTGGATTGTGTTGTCCTATCCTGTGTGGGTATACGTTTTGCTTTCCTGTGTGGTCTGGGTTGTGCTTGGGCTCGGATGTTGGAGCCGAACGAGAATTGATGACTAAGGTATATGTATGGGCATATACCTAAGCAGGGTCGGTTGTTACTTTGTGATAGCACCTTTCCTTTGTGGGTTATCCTTTGTGGATTTCGGGAGACCTTCGGGGTCTCGGGGTCCCTACTGAGTAGCTTATACTCACCCCTGCACGGGCTTTGCCCGCACTTCATTGTGTTGGATGCAGATGACAGACAACGCTGATCGTGGATGAGGCGTGCGGAGCAGGACGGTACCTGGAGGTGGACCACTGGGCGGGACGTACTCGGAGCGGTCAGGTGGACCCGAGGAGCAGTGGAGGCTATCTGTACCCACCCTTCAAGTGGGACTTCCAGAGGACGACTCGATGCTGTGGCTTTTCTTTTCAGTTTCTGTTTTTCCCTTTCAGTTGTACTTTACAGTTGGGCTTGTATTTCCGGCCCCTTTTTACTTTCAGCACAGCTTGTTACAGTTTTTACTTAGTGTTTACTTTTCCGCTTGCTTACTTTGTGGTGCTTTTTTACTTTTCAAAGGAAATTCCTTCCCATTTTTGGGATTTACTCCTTGGTGCTAGTCGTCATCCCCTGGCGTATGGAAGGCGGGCTTGGGGTAGTCACGACACGGGCCCCGAGGACGGGTCGTGACAAATTGGTATCAGAGGTGGTCGGTTCTACCGCAGGCTCTGATCTTTCTTCTATGTGAAGCAATAGTGTTTAGCGTATAGGGTGTGGTTATCAGTCCAGGGAGTCTAGTGCTGGTGCGGAGGCTGAGGTATCCGTACACCAGGACCCTGATTTCTGATTTCCGACTTAATGCACGAAAACCTTGATTGCATGGGTGTTTTCAAGTTTTCTTCATGATTACTTTGTATCAGCTCACCAGGTATACTGTTCTGACTGGGGTGCAGTTTTTGCCTTTTCAGGATGGCCCCACGATGGCAGCCATCTAGGGTTACGAGAGTAGAGCACGACGACAGACCGCCGAGCGACGAGGCCTCGGTACAGGGCCCGTTGACAGCAGAGGAACCGGCGGTACCTTTACCTGTCGAGCCCCCGATGCTTCCAGCAGCGACCGCTGACGTTGCACGTCGCCTCAGAGCTCTGCACAAGTTCCAGCGGCAGCGACCACTCATGTTTCGTGGGGAGACGGACCCCCAGGCAGCCGTAGACTGGCTGGAGGTGGTCGTATGAGTTTTCAGGCTAGTGAGGACACCAGCAGACCTCATGGTGATCCTCGCGGCGAGCCTACTGCACGCAGCAGCATGACGATGGTGGAGCATGATGCTCCAGGTGCATGATGAGAACTCTCTCATCTGGACGGACATCGAGAGCCTCTTCCTCTCAGAGTTTGTCCTGGCCACCCTCCGTGTGGTGCGCATTCAGGAGCTTCTTCAGCTGCGACATGGCACCATGACGGTTGCCCAGTACAAGGCGAGGTTTACCTATCTTTCTCGCTACTCGACCGACATGGTACGAGACCCCTTCTTCCGGGCCCGAACCTTTGAGCAGGGTTTGAGACACGAGATCAGGGCATCGCTGATATCCCTCAGCATCCTGAACCAGACAGGAGTGCTGGAGCGAGCCCTTCTAATCGAGAGATTTCTGGCTGAGTCTACTTCAGCAGCGATACCTACCGCAGGGCGGCAGGTAGCGGAGTCTTCGGCAGCATGTAGCCGACAGATGACTCAGGGCTCCAGGAAGACTAGACCATCTCATAGATGACCTCAGGACACTGGCTCAATAGTGCGGGGCATACAGCGCGGAGCTAGTCTTCCGAGAGGCAGGAAGAGCTACGCGTGCAGCGGGCAGGGCCACATGACTCGTGACTGCCCGACCCGCCGTACCGAGGAGCAGCAGACGGTGGAGGGGCCACCTATGCAAAGGTAGAGGGTCGCCCGTGGTTGTCCGCAGGGAGGAGGCAGACGAGGCAGATGACCTGGCCGAGAAGCAGGTGGTGGGCGACGCTTTGAGGCTCTGCCACCACCACCACCAGGAGGTCCGCCCCGACCAGAGGGAGATGGCGGGCAGAGATAGGCACAACTTCAGGCAGCGGAGGCCTATGACCACGGCGCACCAGATATTATTCGAGGTACGATCTATGTCAATTCCACCCTTGCTGCAGTTCTTATAGACACATGAGCGAGTCACTCTTTCATAGCCTCTGCCCTTGTTCGGAGCTTGGAGATTCCGACAGAGCCGTTGGCTCGATCCTTACAGCTAGAGACTCCTACGGGAGCAGACTCGACGATTACACACTGGTTCTAGCAGTGTGAGATTACTCTAGAAGGCGAGAGCTTCGGCTGGGATCTTCTTGTATCGTCATCGAGGCCTTACGAAGTCATATTGGGCATGGATTGGTTATCTACAGTCCATGCTCAGATTGACTGTTTTAGGCACAAGGTGCAATGTGTGCACACCAACGTGAGCAGGTTCACCTTCACCGGTGAGAAGGGAGCCTTTATAGCACAGGGGGGACTCTCACAGAGGAGAGGACATCCCATCACTCATAAGTTGGCTAGCCTCATCTTTGGAGAAGTTGACGTGCAGAGTCCTAGTTTTCCTACAGTGGTGGATCAGTATGTGGACGTCTTCCCCGACGACGTTCCAGGACTACCTCCTCGCAGAGAGGTAGACTTTAATATTTACATGTACCCTGGGACAACCCCGATATCCACTCGAGAATATCGGATAGCCCCCACTGAGCTTTGAGAGCTGCGGGTACAGTTGGAGGACTTGCAGGGCAAGGGGTTCATCTGACCCAGTGTTTCACCCTGGGCTTCCTCGTTTTTTTCGCCAATCAGGCGGACGAGAGCTTGCGACTGTGTGTCGACTATCGTCGCCTGAACAAGGTGATTGTGAGGAACAAGTATCTGCTACCGAGGATTGATGAGCTCTACGATCAGCTCAAGGGAGCGCGGTGGTTCTCAAAGATAGACCTCAGGTCAGGCTATCATCAGCTCAGAGTTCGAGACGAGGACGTGCAGAAGACGGCCTTCAGGTGTCTGTATGGCCACTATGTGTTCTTGGTTATGCCTTTCGGCATAACCAACACTCCAGCAGTGTTCATGAGCCTCATGAACAGGATCTTCCAGCCATACCTCGATAGATTTTTTATGGTCTTCATCGATGACATTTTGGTGTACTCGACCATGGAGGAGGAGCACGCCTACCACATGCGGGTTGTAATAGACACACTCTGAAAGCACCAGCTTTATGGAAAGCTCTCGAAGTTCCAGTTCTGGTTACATGAGGTCCACTTCATGGGGCACTTCATTTCTGTGGTGGGAGTTGCAGTGGATCCCGCGAAGATCGAAGCAATGGTAGCTTGGGAGCCACCCAGGAGCGTGACAGAGGTGCGGAGTTTCTTGGGACTAGCTAGATACTATCGGAGATTTGTGCCAGACTTCTCCAGAGTTTCGGCACCACTCTCAGCATTGAAGAAGAAGGGGAAACCGTTTGTGTGGTCAGACAGATGTCAGCAGAGCTTTCAGGAGCTGAGGCAGGGATTGACTAGCGCACCTATCTTGAGGTTGCCTGAGGAGGGAGTTGGATACGTAGTCTACTGCGATGCATCAGGGACCGAACATGGATGTGTCCTGATGCAGGATCGGGACGTGATTGCCTATGAATCACTTTAGTTGAGGCCGCATGAGCAGAACTATGCTACCCATGACCTGGAGTTAGCAGTAGTGGTCTTCGCTCTGAAGACATGGCGACACTATCTGATGGGAAAGCGCTTTACAGTCTTTTCTGACCACCAGATTCTCAGGAAAATCTTCTCTCAGAAGGACCTATACCTGAGACAGTGGCGATGGCTCGAGTTCCTCAAGGCCTATGACATTGAGATAGTCTATACTCCTGGGAAGGGGAACGTAGTAGCCGATGCCCTCAGCAGGAGGACGGCGATTCAGCTACTTGAGGAGGTGACAGAGCAGCTAGCTGCCTTGCAGATATCCTTCATGGATATAGATGGAGAATCCTTCCTTCAGTCTCTCACAGTCACTCCTCCACTACTGCAGCGGGTCAGAGGGGCACAGCGTGGGGACGCCGACTGTGAGACGTGGAATGTATTGATATCCTCGGGACAGGCACCTGATGGTTTCTCCCTTAGAGCAGGGCACAATGTCCTTTTCAGAGGACGTACCTTGGTACCAGTCGCTTTACGTGAGGAGGTACTGAGAGAGTTAGACACTTCTCCTTTGGTGGTACATCCTGGAGTGACGAAGATGTACCAGGATCTCAGACGATAGCACTGGTGGCCGGGCATGAAGAAGGTTATGGCAGAGTTCGTTTCTCGATGCCTCACCTGCCAGTAGGTGAAGGCAGAGAACCAGGTACCAACAGGCTTGGTACAACCCTTGGAGGTCCCGGAGTGGAAGTAGGATGGATATCTATGGACTTCGTGACTGGACTTCCACGCACTTCTAGAGGTCACGACTCCATTTGGGTGATTTTCGACAAACTCACCAAGTCGGAACACTTCTTGTCCATCAGAGAGCAGGTATTAGTGGAGATCTTGGGGCGTCTCTACGTTCGGGAGATTGTACGGCTTCACGGTGTGCTATCTTCTATCATCTCCGATCAGGACGCTCATTTTACTTCCAGTCTTTGGAAGGGGTTGCAGGAGGCGTTCGAGACGCGGCTACGTCTGAGCACCGCCTTTCACCCTCAGACGAATGGTCGGACGGAGAGGACCATTCAGACTCTCCAGGACATGCTCTGCGCATGTTTCCTCGACTATGGTCGCAGCTGGGAGAATCACCTACCCTTTGTGGAGTTCACGAAAAACAACAGCTACCACTCCACCATCGGGATGGCACCGTACGAGGCGTTGTACGACAGACTTTGCAGATCTCCTTTGTGCTGGACAGACCCTGGGGAGTCAGCACTTGTGGGACCAGAGATGGTCCGGGCCACGACAGAGAAGGTCCAGGTCATCCAGGAGCGGATGAGGACAGCTCAGAGCCGGCAGAAGTATTATGCTGACAGGAGGCGGAGGCCACTAGAGTTCGAGGATGGCGACCACGTATTCTTGCGTGTCTCACCTCGACATGGTTTACGGAGATTTGGACGAGGCAGAAAGTCATCTCCACGCTTCATCGGACCCTTCCAGGTCCTCAGCAGGATTGGCGAGGTGGCTCATCACCTGGATCTACCACCTCAGTTGCACCGGGTGCACGACGTCTTCCACATATCTCAACTGAGGAGATACGTGCATTACCCGACGCACATCATTGACTATGGGGAGCTAGACGTTGATGATGGGGTGACTTTTGCGGAGGTCCCGGTGGAGATAGAGGATCGACAGGAGTGGGTCTTACATGGACGATCGATTCCTCTAGTGCGCATCATATGGTTGCACAGGAACCTCCACGAGAGAACTTGGGAGCGGGAGGCTCAGATGCATGCTCAGTACCCCCATTTTTTCCTAGTTTATGATGTATCTTTACGGGGACGTAAATCCCTGTGGTGGGAGTAATGTAATGACCCGTAAATTTCAATGAATTTTTTTCTTAATTTTCATTGGAATTTTACAAGAACGCAGTCTCTGACGGCACCTGATTCCGAGGCCCGGTGTTCCCGGAATCATTTTCCGAAGTTTGGCTCGGGAACATTCAGTAAACGGACGAGCAGGTTTTTCTATCTTTTGAACCGGTTCCCGGAATCGAATTCTGAGGGCACCGATGGAATCGCGGCGCCGATATTTGCTTATAAACACCTCTTCCGGAGTTGCGTTTTCTCGGTTGTGGTTTTTAATTTTCAGGATTAAAGTTAAGAAATAAAATAATTGTACGACAAACTTTATTTTATTTCACATAAGCCACTTGGAAGCCACTTGAAGCCACATAAAAGAGGCTTAAGCTGAGTTGATCCAGATAGGATGCTATCCAAGAATATCCTACCCTATTGGTAGGATATTTGGGGGGTGGGGCCCGCACGATCCCCACTATTTGTTTTCCGCTAAGTAACGCACCTGCGAAAACCCGTCAATATCAAGTCAACTGACGTGTTTTCTTAATTTATTAACATACCATTTAATTGGGCAGTTTAATTCCTGAATTAAATGGGCAGTTTCTTTCGTTGAATTAATTCTACGAATTAATGGGTCGTTACTTACCTCTTTTTCATTTGATGGCGTAATAATAAAATAAGACCAACACGACATTTGGAGGATTACACGTTGAGAGGCTTTGACATAATTATTGTGCCTTCATCCTCCTTCGCGAAGAATGCGAAGAACGCGAAGAACACGAAGAACGTGAAGAACGCCATCACTCTCGGAGTTTGACGACGCTTCATCTGAGACGTTCTTCCCCGCCCCGATCTATGATCACCAACTGCTTCAGGTAAGAGATCTCAGGTTTCTTTTTAAACTTCTTTGTGGTTTATAACAACACACGAATTTAATTATTTATAATTAAATCTATTGTTTCTTGGTCCTCATTGTTCTTCGATGCAGCGTTGAATACCGCGACGATCCCCTCTTTCCGCGACGAACCCCTCCTTCCGCGACGATCAAATCCGTGAAGAACCCATGGGAGACGACTTGACGATGTAGGGATTTTATTTGGAAATACCCCTTTTATATTCTCATGATTGTTTCTTTTAAAATTGAATAACCTGGACAATTAGAACAATTTTAATCCATTAAAATTGTTTTGGTTATGTTTTCATGTGTTGAATAATTCTCCCGTTGTTATTAACTAACGCGGAGGGTGCGGGCCAAACGATCACGGCCCGATAACCCTCCGTCGTTCTTTGTGGTTGTGGGGATTTGGCGGGCGATGGAAAAACATGACGCAAGGGCGTTTCGATGATCCCGCAGTGAAGACCGGAACCTGGGAGGAACAACGGCGCAGACGGGGAGGAAAACGGACCACCAGAGCAACCCTGGTGGCCCGCGAAAGCCGCCGGGCGGGGTCGCCGCCGCTGAAGCCTTGGTGGCAGTGGCCAGCGGACCCGCAGCCGCGCGGGTCTAGCCCTCACGCACGGGACGTGGCTATGCCACGCCCGTTGACTCCAGTGCATCCCTTCGAGGGTCGCGGCTTCTTCCAACCCGCGGGGGCGGCGCCACGCAGCACCCGAGCGCTCGGCCGAGCCGAGGCAGGCCGGGCCGTGCCCCGGCCGGGCCGGACCGGGTCCGGCCAGGTCGGACGGGGTTGGGTCGACCCAGTTCGGGTCGCCCCGCTTCGGCCGACCCAGGGGGGTGGGGGGGGGGGGGGGTCGGGCCGGGTCGGCCCGGGCCCAGACCCCTCGTCTTCGGACTGTTCTCGGTCATTCACTCATAACATGAGCTATAGGCCTCCGAACGACGCGCCGTCAACGGAAACGCGATCCTTGGATCGAGACGGTCGTTTCGGTATATCGCACTCAAGGTTTCGGATTACTTTGGGTTCGGCCGGGTTGGTTCGTACACGAAACCAACCGGGCCCTCAGAGCGGAAACACACATATCTTGAGTTCCGGATGTCCGATTGACGTTCCGTAAACTTTGTTGAATTCCTCTAAGTGAGACGGATCATTTGGCTCACTCCGCCCGAGGCTTGGACGCAGGTGGAGTAAGTTCAGGTTTGTTTTTCCTTAAAAACCAACCAGGCCCCTAGGACGAAAAGGCCAATAACTCTCAGACCGGGTGTCTGATTCACGCGCCGTCTGCGACGTTGAGTTCATGTTGACGATAAAGAACTTTTGGATACATCAACTTCGGACTTTGTGTCAGTTGATGTATCAGCCTCTCGGCTCGTGGAGCGGACCCTCCCGAACGAGCTTGCTGTGTGCGGGAACCCTAGAGCTAGCTGCGATTACTACTTCGACAGCGACGACAGTGCAGAGATCCTCAGTGGACTGCGACGATGAATGTGCAGAGATCCTCAGTGGAATGCGACGACTACTGCACTCAGCGATCCTACGTGGATCAGTGCTATAGATCCTGTGTGGATCTGATCCTGTGTGGGTTAGTGCTCAGCGGTTCTGTGTGAGCCAGCGCCTACAGGTCCTGTGTGGGCTCGATCCTGTGTGGGTCATTGTGGGGGTTAGTTACCTATAGATCCTGTGTGGGTCATTGCGGGGGTTAGTACCTTTGGTTCCTTTGTAGGTCTGACGACTTAGATGGATCAATGATCATCTTTATCGTCATATAAGAAGTATACCTATGTGAGCTGAATCTTGTGTTACTCTCCTTTGTGGATTGTGTTGAACTATCCTGTGTGGATTTACTATTTACTCTCCCTTGTGGATTGTGTTGTCCTATCTTTTGTGGGTATATGTTTTGCTTTTCTGTGTGGACTAGGTTGTGCTTGGGCTCAGATGTTGGAGCCGAACGGGAATTGATGACTTAGGAATATGTATGGGAATATACCTAAGAAGGGTCGGTTGTTACACTGTGATTGCACCTTTCCTTTGTGGTTTATCCTTTGTGTATTTCGGGAGACCTTCGGCGGTCTCGGGGTCCTTACTGAATAGCTTATACTCACCCCTACACGGGATTTGCCCGCACTTCGTTGTGTTGGATGCAGACGACAGACAGCGCTGATCGTGGAGGAGGCGTGCGGAGCAGGATGGTACCTGGAAGTGGACCACTGGGCGGGACATACTCAGAGCGATCAGGTGGACCCGAGGAGTAGTGGAGGCTATCTGTACCCACCCTTCAGGTGGGACTTCCAGAGGACGGCTCGACGCTGCGGCTTTTCTTTTCAGTTGCTGTTTTTCCCTTTCAGTTGTACTTTACAGTTGGGCTTGTATTTCCGGCCCCTTTTTTACTTTCAGCACATCTTGTTACAGTTTTTACATAGTTTTTACTTTTCCTCTTTCTTACTCGGTGGTGGTTGTTTACTTTTAAAAGGCAATGCCTTCCCTTTTGTTGGGATTTACACCTTGGTGCTAGTCGCGAGCCCCTGGCATATGGTAGGCGGGCTTGGGGTAGTCACGGCACGGGCCCCGAGGATGGGTCGTGACAGGGAATGTTGTAGAATATGCTCTCATCATGAGATAAAGAAATCCGCTACTAGGTGAGGCGATAGAGAACCTATATTCCTTATATATATCCTTTGTGGTTAGGGATGGAGCATCATATCTACATTCTCTCACAGTCACTCCTCTACTTCTTCAGTGAGTTAGGGAGGTGAAACATGGGGACACTGACTGTGAGACACGACGTGCTCAAATATCGTCAGGGTAGGCACCTGATGGATTTTCTGAAGGTAGGGAGCATGTCATCATCTTTAGAGGACATTCATTGGTACCAGTTGCACTTCATGAGAACATGTTGAGGGAGTTCCAGACCTCCCCTCTAGTTGTACATTAGGGAGTGGCGAAGATGTACCAGGACCTCCGACGACAGCACTGGTGGCTAGGTATGAAGAATGAGGTAGCAGATATTTTCTCACGATGCCTCACTTGTCAGCAAGTGAAGGTGGAGCACCAGGTACCACCAGACATGGTTCAACCCTTCAAAGTCACAGACTGGAAGTGGTATGGTATCTCCATGGACTTCGTGATGGGTCTTCCACATACATCCAAAAGTCACGACTCGATTTGGGTGATTGTCAACCGACTCACCCAGTCGGACCACTTCCTACCGATCAGAGAGTTGAGCTTCGTAGATAGCATGAGACACCTCTACGTTCAGGAGATTGTGTGACTACAATGAGTACCATCCTCGATTCTCTCTGACTGAGATGCACAATTTAATTCTCGGTAATGGAAGGGGTTGCAAGAATCTTTCAGGACACAGCTTCGCATGAGCACTACCACCCATCCTCATACAGTTAGTTGGTCCAAGAGAACAATCTAGACCCTCGAGGACATGCTCTGTGCATGTGTCATAGACATCGGTTATAGCTGGAATGATCACCCACCTTTGTTAGAGTTTTCCTATAGAAAAAACTATCATTCCAATGTAGGGATGGCACCTTTTGAGGCCATGTATGGCCGACCTTGCAGATCACCACTATGATGGACAGACCCAAGGGATTCAACACTAGTTTGACCAGAGATGGTATGAGCTACCATAGAGAAGGTGATGATCGTCTAGGAGCGGATAAAGACTGCACAGAGTTGGAAGAAGTCGTATACTGACAGGAGATGGAGACCTCTAGATTTCGAGGATAGTGACCACATCTTTCTATGGGTGTCGCCTCGACAAGGACTACAGAGATTTGGCCTAGGTGGCAAGCTATCTCTGAGGTTCATCAAACCTTTCCATGTCATTGGAAGAGTAGGAGAGGCTACTTACCGCATAGCTCTTCCACCATAGTTGCACTGGTTGAACGGCGTCTTCCCAGTATCTTAGCTGAGATGAAAAGTGCATGACCCAACGCACATAATCGACCATGGGTAGCTGGACATCGATGACAGAGTGAATTTCACGGAGGTTCCAGTGGAGATTGAGGATTGATAGGAGCGGGACCTATCTGGACGGTCGAGACCTCTAGTGTGCGTTTGTTGGGAGCACAGGAACCTCCAGGAGAGAACATGGGAGCAGGATGCTCAGATGCATGCTCAATACCCCCATTTGTTCCCTTAGTTTGAGTTGTAGCTTATGGGAAGGTAAGGCCCTGAGGTGGAGAGAATGAAAAGACTTGGATTTTGAGTGAATTTTTTTTAAATCCATGGAAATATTACGAGTCTTCAGTTTCTGACAATGCTTGATTTCGAGTCCCGGTATGCTCGGAATCAATTTCTGATGTTTTGTTAGGATACGTCCAGTAAACGTACGTATGAAATTTTATAACTTTTGGACTAGTGATCATAACTGAAAACCCAGGGCACAATTTTATTCACAACGTCAGTAATTTCTTAGTGAGACCTTCACCGTCGTTGAGTTTTATCAAGAGTGTATGATAGTTTTGGTGGGTTTTAAATTAAATTAAATAATAATAAGGATTAACTTATTTTTATTTGATGTAGTTAAAACCTCTAAGGGGAAGTTGGAGGTGGGGGACACCACACCCAAACCTCCCATGGGAGGTTATGGTGGTGGGGCCCACCCGATCATAACCACCCTTTGGAGGATATAATTAAGGTGGGATCCACACGGGTTCTAACTCCCCTTTAACCCCTCTAAACCACCCATTTATGTTGGATGTCAACTCCCCACCTTCCCCTCTTTAATGTGGAAATTCACATAAAAAATTAATTGAATTCTTCACCATCCTCCCCCAAATTAATTAAGAAAACATCACCCATTAATTAAGGGAAGTAAATTAATTTAATTTTAATCTTTTCAAATTCATGGCAACAATAAAAATATTGGAAAAATATTATATTAATTTTTGGCGCATTTCTCTTGAGTGGAACAGAGAAAGGGGGGAGCAAGAGCGGAGCATTATCACTTCCAACGAAAAATGCAACAGACCACCGAATAAGGAAGAACTTCTTCAACGATCTTCTACCGAACCATAAGAAAAGAAGGTAACCGCGAAGAATGATGTAAACGCTTGTTCCCCAGATGCTTCCCGACATCGATGAATCGACGTCCGCTTTTCCTCTCTATCCACACTCTACATTAGAAACAAATGAGATAGGGGTTTGATTATCCTTGTTTCCATTCCATGCCGTTCAAAATTTGGGTATACATTATGTATAATGTTATCAATATAACATTGGGGGTTTGGACCGCACCAACACAGCCGAACCTACCCCTTTGATATTGTTTATTGTTGACGATGGAAGTGGACAATGGCGGCCGATGTGAGGTTGGATATAAGGAAATGTGCTTCTCAGGACCACCAGGTCCCTGGAAATGTGTGGCATCGTCGTACCGTGTGGAGGAGAGCCGAGCCGCGGCCATGAAGGGTCGCAGCGAAGGTGGCACAACGACGTCGCGCCGCGCGGAGGTTAGTAGGAGGCCACGACTTGGGCGGGCCTCAGCATGAGAGTAGGGGCGCGACATCGTCACGCAATTCCATATAAGTCTCGTATACTTTGGCCACAGTGGACAGGGGAGGGCGGCTGACTTAGCTAGCCGCCGGTGCGTGCTACAGGAGATACCCGAAGGGTCGCGCGGTTACCAGGGGCGGCGCCTCGCGCCGGCCCATTCAGACAAAGGGGGCGTGACATCCCACTCCTACGTGTGGGTAGCCGGGACACTCAGGCCGGACAGCTGGGCCATGCAGGTCAGCTAGCTAGGCCACACAGGTCGCTAGTCGGCCAAGCCTCGCGGGCCGCCACCGGGCCTCGCGGGTCGCCACCAGGCCACAGGTCGGGCCGTACCTTCAGGTCGGGCCACCACTTCAGCCCGGGCGGCCCATTTGGGTTGGGTCAGACCCACAGATCAAGTTGAACCCCAGTCTGGACTCGTGTCGGGTCGGGTTGGGTCGTCTAACTATGTCGTACCGGACCCAAACCCGTCAGACAAGATTACACCTAATTGCCCATAGATCGGGCTACATGCGTCTGTTTGATGAACTGTCAGTGGTGCTGTAATTCATGGAATGAAGCCGTCCATTTAAGAATACCTCATGGGAGTTCAGAGTATAGATTAGATATGTTCAGGTTGGTTCTTACAAGAAACCAACCTGGCCCCTAGGACTAAAAGGATAATAACCCACAGACCAGGCGTCAGATTGACGTGCCTTCTATTGTGTTGATGTAACATCCCAGGTAAATAAAGAATAAAACATTTTCATATTTATTAATATTTTCGAATTAAATATTATTATTACATTAAATGTGTTTCTATGTTTGATAGCGTACCTGATACGCAACAAAAAGTTTCTTTGAAATCTTACGTTGCACACTAGTAAATAAAATAATATTATTTTAAATGGTAGTTAACACGTAGCCGTAGTATTGGCAGGAATGAATAGAATAAACTAAAATATGATTATATATGTTTGTTAAATGGTTTTACATTTTTCCAATAAAAGATAAAGGCATAAAATAAGAATAGAATTCAATTTTAGGCATAGATAATCTAATATTCACTAATGGACGACTAATCGCCTTTTAATGGCGAACCCTCTTTAAATATATTTTTGGTCACTCATATACAGTCTATAGGACCAACTAAAATTATTTTTTATAATCGGGACATCAAAATTTACATTGTGTAAATTTTTGGTGTTTTTCCGATAAAGTTCATTTTTTTAATGAATAGTGAAAAATGTTGTATTTTAATTAAAAACCTCTTTTTAATCTGATTTATTTATATGATTCTGTTATCTTTTGAATTGGTTTTAGAGTGAAATTAGAATATATTTTTACCATTTAATCCAAAAGTGGTCGTTGGAATTAATTCCACATTGAAATTGAACTTAAACTAGTGTCAATCTATTGATATATATTATTTCATAAAAACACCCTATTTGTCATGACAGTGGAAATTAATTATTAAATTAATTAATGTAACTTATATGTTTTGAATTTTTTAAAATAGACATAATTTTTGAATTCAGAATATTAAATATATCTTAGGGTGATGTTTTGGTATTTTTCTAAAAAACTTCAATTTTTGATGAATAGTGAAACCACTATGTAGTACTTAAAAAACTGATTTTTCGTTTAAATGAAATTTTACCAGCATTGTGTTTTGAATTTCAAAAATCCGATTTACATGGTTCTCATTAGGATGTAAAATTTGGTTCAATGGGATTAAAATAATTTTTTGGTGAATAGTACTTTTTATGTTTTTAATCGCGATTAGAGGTAATTAGTGTAGTTTAAAGTAAAAATAAAGTTTTAATAACATGAAATGACCTAGACACATGTCCTACCATTATTGGATGTGTCATGGAAGACCAATACAATCCATGGGTCAACTTCGGGACCCCATGGATCCACTTTGGTTGGAAAATGACATTAATAACTTTTTATTTAATGTTAAAATTAAAATGTCACAAACATGAGTTATTTTACTAAAACAAATTTTAAATGGGGATACACAAGTAATACTTTTTGATTATAAGTATTAATTAGAAATATAAAAATATTTCCTACATCATGATATTTTTTTATAATATTTAGTCATTAAATAAATAAAATTATTTATGACACCATGATGATGCAGCGATTACCTCATTATTTAACGATTTAAATAAAATGAAAAGATAATGTAAAATCTAAGACCTACGCTTGTCAAAAACCTATTGGATGGGTGGATGTCGAACCCATATCACATTATCCTATAAATATATAATTGTGGGACCCTTTGTATCCGAAAAGCATTTTATAATAAAGTATCTTTTCTTAACTTTCCAAGAGTGCCCCTCCTCTCCTCTTATAAAAGGCCCCCATCTCTACCTCCTTACCCACACCTCTCAAGCCTTTGGTTTGGCGAATCTCTACGCATTTTGTCTCTACACATCCCTCTATTAATCCTAGATTCCTCACATTGGGCAGAAGTCTTCCCAAAGAGGCCTTTGATCTCAAAACAAAAAGAGTTACCCGTTTTAAAGGTAGTGTTTTCTCTTGTGTTCTTATGTTTTATTTTGCTTCTCAAACACCCTAAACTCTTTTTATTCAATTATTTTGTAACAAAAAAAGTATCTTAAATATACTAGTATGTTGTTATGTGATGGATTAGAGCTAAACATAAACACACCTTCATCTAATTTTTAAAGAGCATACTGTTTCTGTGGATGGTGAATTTCTGCCTCACGAAACGATGATTGTTCAATATTCGTCTAACACCTTCAAAGGTGGACATTAAGATTTCTCTATATTTATATATGATATATAATATGTTTATTTTTTCCTTCATCTTCTGTATATTTCATTTATGGAATACCTTTATGGCTTCTTTTATGGGTATACACAATATCTTCATTTTAGGAAGTCCGGACTATTGCCCCATTAATGTGATTTGATTCGATAATTCCATGTGTGGGACGTATAAAGGATGGATTTAAAGTTATTATATATGATTTATGTTATATCTAAATGATGAATATAATTCTGGAATTAAAATATACATACCTCTAATTTAGTTTTAATTCTATTAATATGACCTAGAAATGAAAGTAGCGTTCATGCCTACGTACGACTTACCGTCTCCATGAACGGTGCATTTCATTTCATACTTCTAAATGACTATGTAATATTATAAATACAAGTATATTCTCGATATATATGATATATATGATATCCAAATCATTAAAATAATTTTGGATATAATGAATCTTTGACCACACGAACATCATGTAAAAGTAATAAGTCCACTTTCGACTTAAGAACCAAATATCGACAAAACAAACATTATTAACTTAAATGATTACATAATGTTTATAACATGGTAATAAGTGATATAAAAATAATAATGAACTTGAAAAAGGTTTTTATTTGGGTATTTAAAATGGTTTTTATAATGGATTTGTTATGTCAATATATTTAAGTGATATATTGTGATCAAAGTGTGGAAATGTTATCTTTCCATTATACTAGTTTTATGACATGTGATTTTATAATGGTACTTGGAAATTTGATGGGTGGTTATGTGATAAACCATATGACGGGTGGTGTCATGAATACCAGGATGGGTGGTTACGTTATAACCTCCAATACATTGGGTATGGAAGTCGGCCGTATGGCTATTCCATTAAGTGATATGTGTGGAAGTCGACCGTATGGTTATTCCACTTAAGTATGTTTATGTCCCATGTTACCTCTATATGTTATGTGTTCATTATATGGGTTTTATTGTAATAGTTTTGTTTCAAAAGGGTATGTAATAATATTTTATTCAGTGAAGAGTTTTTATTACTTCATAAAAGTGAAAAGTATTACTTTGATAAATTATACATTGTTTACTGGTAGTTTTGAAAAAAAACTAACAGTTTTCATTCCTTGTGTATCCCATACTGAGCTTTTTATGCTCACCCCATGTTTTTTTTGAAATTGTTTTCATAGGAATTAATGTGGAGTTGGGTCATGGATTGGATCAAGGGAAAGTCATGCTATATAAAACATGGAACTAGACATGTTTCTTTTTAAGAGTTTTTATTTTTATGGAAACTTATTTGAAGTGTCTACTTTGTAATATTTTGAGATGTAATAGTTATTTCCTAATTCTCTAAAACTGTAAACCTGAAAAGATCCTCAATGTGAATTATTCATATAATTCAATATTAAGTAAGGTTTAAGGACGGGGACTTATAGTTGGTATCAGAGGTTGGTTTAGACATATTTAGGAGTTAGAAAGTTGTTAAATTTATAAATTAATTTATGGTATGATTGAAATGATATAGAATTTACAGATTACTATTTTGCTTCTCCTAAGATATATTCTTGTGTTAAGAATGGTTTTTTCATTGTGTAAACAGAACAGCTTTTTTGGGAAGGCATACTGACGGAAATGACCTTTCAAATCAGTATCCTAAGATGGTCAGAATTATAACTAAACAGTTTGTCGCAGTGATGGCTCAGCTGACTCAGTTGAAAAATGTTGGTTGTTTTTATTGATGATATTTTGGTGTTATCTAAAAGTAAAGAGGAGAATGAAAGTAATTTAAGGGTTATCTTGCAAACCTTAAAAGAAAAGAAACTGTAGGGAAAATTTATCAAGTGTTAGTTTTGGTTACAACAAATTTCTTTTCTTGGTCACATTGTTTCAAAATATGGCATAACTGTTGATCCTGCTAAAACAATAGTTGTTGAAGAATGGCCAAGACCCACAAATGTAACTGAGATATGTAGTTTTCATGGATTGGCAGGTTACTACCGAAGGTTTTCTGAAACTTTTTCACGGTTATCTAGTCCAATGACTAAGCTAACTCAGAAGGGTGTTAAGTTTATCTCGACAAAAGAATGTGATGATTGTTTTCAAGAGTTTAAAAGAAGATTGGTGAATTCTACAGTTGTGGCACTTCCTTCTAGTATTGGTGAGTTTTTATATAGAGTGATGCTTCGTTGAAGGGACATGGATGTGTCCTTATGCAGAATATCAGGTAACTGCATATGCATCATGTCAGTTGAAAACTCATGAGGTAAATTACCCTACACATGACTTAGAATTAGCTGCTGTTGTTTTTGCAGTAAAAATTTAGAGGCATCATTTCTTTGGTGTAAAGTCTGAAATATATACTGATCACAAAAGTTTAAAGTATATATTCACTCAGAAAGAATTGAACATGAGGCAGAGGAGATGTCTAAAATTAATCAAGGATTATGATTGTACAATTCATTACCATCGGGGAAAAGAAAATAAAGTGGCTGATGCTTTGAGCCGAAAAAGTAATGCTTAATTAACAATGTTGCTTTTGGAATGAGATCCTTTGGGTTTTTACTTGATGATATTTGGAAAAGAAGTTGTTGGTGCAGTATGTTCTTCTATTTTGTTTCAGGTATCAATGAGATCATCCCTATCAGACAGAATTAATCAAGCGCAGAAGAAAGACCATGGGTTGTAAAAAAAGGTTTAGTTGGTTCAGAAGGGTATGTTTTCTGAATTTAACATTGATAATGATTGTCTTTTGTGGTTTGGGAAGAGATTATGTGTGCCTGGTGATTCAAAGATGAAGAATGAGTTGTTATGTGAGGCTCATAGTTCCCCGTTTTTAGTTCACCCTTGCAGTACTAAGATATACAGAGATCTGCGGGAGTATTATTGGTGGGATGGAATGAAGAGAGATATTGCTGATTTTACTGTGAAGTGTTTTACTTGTTAGCAGGTTAAAGCAGAGCGATAGGTACCGAATGGGATGCTTCATTCATTACCGGTGCCAAAGTGGAAAAGGGAAAATATATCCATGAACATTGTTGTGGGATTACTGAGGATATCTCAAGGTAATAATGCAATTTGGGTTATTGTTGATCGCTTGACTAAATATTCTCATTTCCTTCCTATACGAGATACTTTTTCCCTAGATCAACATTCTCGTTTGTATTTTAAAGAGAGAGTCAGGATACATGGAGTTTCACTCTCCATTATGTCTGATCGTGATCCCAGGATCACTTCTATCTTTTGGAAGGGCCTTCAGAAGTCATTTTGTACTGAATTAAATTTTAGTACAGCTTTTCATCCGCAATCAGATGGGCATTCAGAACGAACAATTCAGACCTTGGAGGATATGCTATGTACTTTCTCTATGGATTATCAGGGAATTTGGGACCAACATCTTTCTTTGGTTGAATTTTTTTTATAATAACAGTTTTCATTCAAGTGTACAGATGGCACCATTTTAGGAATTATATGGGAAGTAGTGTCGAAATCCAGCTTTTTGGGATGAAGTAGGATAAAGGAAGCTGATGGGACAAGAATTGGTAGAAGAGATGGAAGAAAAAGGTCAGTTGATTCAGAAACACATGAGAACAGCTGAGAACAGACAGAAAAGTTATGCGGATAACCAGAGGAATGATCTATCTTTCGAGGTAGGTGATCATTTTTTTCTCAAGGTTTCTCCATGGAAAAGTGTGATGCGATTTTGTAAGAATGGAAATATGAGTCCAAGGTTTATTGGACCATATTAAAATATGGACAGAGTTGGATCAGTTACATACAGAGTAGAATTACCTCCGAGTTTATCTCAGGTACACAATGTTTTTCATGTTTCGATGTTGAGAAAGTATATGCCAGATCGATCTCATGTTTTGAGCCCAGAGGTAGTTCTGTTAGAAGAGAATCTCTCTTATGAAGAACAACCAGTCCAGATTCTTGACCAAAGAGAGAAAGTGTTGCGAAATAAGATAATTCACCAGGTAATGGTTTTGTGGAAAAACCATATGGTTGAAGAGGCAACGAGGGAATCTGAAAATGCTATGAGGGATAAATACCTCCACTTATTTTGATATGTGAATAAAATTGCAAGGATGTAATTCCCAAAAGGGGGGAAGGATGTAACATCCTAGGTAAATAAAGAATATAACATTTTCATATTTATTAATATTTGTGAATGAAATATTAATTTTACTTTAAAGGGGTTTCTATGTTCGATAGTGTACCCGATACACAACAAAGAGTTTCTTTGAAATCTTACATTGCACACTATTAATAAAATAATAGTATTTTAAATGGTAGTTAACACATAGCCGTTGTATCAGCGAGAATGAATAGAAACAACTAAAATATGATTATATATGTTTGTTAAATGGTTTTACATTTTTCCAATAAAAGATAAAGGCTTAAAATAAGAAAAGAATTCAATTTTAGGCATAGATACTCTAATATTCACTAAAGGTTGACTTATCACCTTTTCATGGAGAACCCTCTTTAAATGTAGTTTTGGTCACACTTATACATTATATTGGACCAAATAAAATTCTTCTTTAGATTTGGGACATCAAAATTTACTTTGAGTAAATTTTTGGTATTTTTCTGATAAAGTACATTTTTTAACGAATAGTGAAAAATGTTGTATTTTAATTCAAAACCTTTTTTTAATCTGATATATTTATATTATTATAGTATCATTTGAATTGGTTTTAGAGTGAAATTATAATATATTTTTACCATTTAATCCAATAGTGGTCGTTGGAATTAATTCCACTTTGAAATTGGACTTAAACTAGTGTCAATCTTTTGATATATATTGTTTCATAAAAACACACTATTTGTCATGATAGCGAGAATTAATTATTAAATTAATTAATTTAACTTATATGTTTAGAATTTTTTAAAATAGACATAATTTTTTAATTTTTAATATCAAATATATCTTAGGGTGATGTTTTGGTATTTTTTAAAAAAACATCAATTTTTGATCAATAGTGAAACCACTAAGTGGTACTTAAAAAACTGATTTTTCGTTTAAATGAAATTTTACCACCATTGTGTTTTGAATTTAAAAAATCAAACACACATGGTTGTCATTAGTATTTAAAATTTGGTTCAATGGGATTAAAATAATTTTTTGGTGAATAGTAACTTTTCAGTTTTTAATCGCGATTATAGGTAATTAGTGTAGTTTAAGGTAAAAATAATGTTTTAATAATATCAAATGACCTAGAAACATGGCCTATAATTATTGGATGTGTCATGGAAGACAAAGAGAATCCATGGGTCAACTTGGGGACCCCATGGAGCCACTTCGGTAGGCAAATGACATTAATAACTGTTTATTAAATTTTAAAATTAAAATGTCACAAACATGTGTTTTTTTACTGAAATAATTTTTAAATGGGGTTATACAAGTCATAATTTTGACTATAAATATTCATTAGAAAGATAAAAATAGTTTCTACATCTTGATATTTTTTTTATAATTTTTATACATTAAATAAATTAAATTATTTATGACATCATGATGATGCACCAATTACCGCATTATTTAACGATTTAAATAAAATGAAAAGATAATATAAAATCTAAGACATAAACCTTTAAAAAACATATTGGATGGATGTATTTCGAACCTTTATCACATTATACTATAAATATATAATTGTGGGACACTTTTTATCCGAAAATCATTTTATAATAATGTATCTTTTCTTCACTTTCCAAGAGTGCCCCTCCTCTCCTCTTATAAAAGGCCCCCACCTCTACCTCCTTACCCACACCTCTCAAGCCTTTGGTTCGGCCAAGATCTGCCCATTTTGTCTCTACACATCCCTATATTACTCCTAGAAGCCTCACTTTTGGCAGAAGTCTTCCCAAGGAAGCCTTTGATCTCAAATCCAAAAGAGTTACCTATTTTAAAGGTAGTGTTTTCTCTTGCGTTCTTATGTTTTATTTTGCTTCTCCAACCCCCTAAACTCATTTTATTCCTTTATTTTGTAACAACACCAGTATATTAAATATAATAGGATGTTGTTAAGTGAAGTAGTCTATCTACACATACACATACCTTCATCTAATGATTTAAGAGCATAATGTTTCCGTGGACGGAGAATTTATGCCTCACGAAACGATGATTGTTCAATATTCTTCTAACACCTTCTATGGTGGCCATTATGATGTCACTATATTTATATATGATATATTATATATTTATGTTTTCCTTAATCTTCTTTATTTTTAATTTATGTAATACCTTTATGGCTTCCATTATGGGTATACGTGATATCTTCATTTTATGATGTGCGGACTACCGCCCCCTCAATGTGATTTGATTCGTTAATGCCATATGTGGGACATATAAAGGATGGATTTAAAGTTATTATATATGATTTATGTTACATCTAAATTATGAATATAATTTTTTAATTAAAATATACATACCTCTCATTTAGTTTTAATTCCATTAATATGACATAGAAATTAAAGTAGCGTTCATGCGTACATACAGCTTACCGTCTCCATGAACATTGCATTTCATTTATTACCTCTAAATGATTATGTAATATTATAAATACATGTATATGATGGATATATATGATATATATGTTATCCAAATCATTAATATCATTCTAGTTATAATGAACCTTTGACCACACGAACAACATGTAATTGTAAGAAGTCCACTTTCGACTTAAGAACCAAATATCGACAAAACAAACATTATTAACTTAAATGATTACATAGTGTTTATAACATGTTAATAAGTGATATAAAAGTAATAATGAACTTTAATAAGGTTCTTAAGCAAGTAGAAATTAACTCATGTTTATTATTCAGGACGTTAAAGAACGATCGAGTCAAGTCGGACCCTATGTAAGGGACTTCGTCTCAATCTCCTTTCATTGAGGAATATATTGTTGTATACACAACTTTCATTTATACGGTGTATAAACCCCTTTGAATTTTACTTTTATATAAAAGGAATCTTTTTCTATGAGGCGTTTTACTAAACGACAAAAAATAATGTTTCTTTTAACGTATGCGGTGACAACGACCTTTTCCGTCGCTGCGAGTATTATTTGGTCTTTGGCTTCCTCAACAAGCCGTAATGTTTTTAAAATGAAATAAATACCATATAATATTTTATGTGTTTTGGTATTGAAAATGGTTTTTATAATGGATTTGTTATGTCAATATATTTATGTGATATATTGTGATCAAAGTGTAGAAATGTTATCTTTCCATTTTATATGTTAAATGTCTTATAATTTTATAATGGTACTTGGACATTTGACGGGTGGTTACGTGATAAACCATATGATGGGTGGTGTTGTGAATACCAGGACTGGTGGTTACATTATAAAGTCCAATTCATTGGGTATGGAAGTCAGCCGTATGGCTATTCCATTAAGTGATATGTGTGGACGTCGACCATATGGTTATTCCACTTAAGTATGATTATGTCCCATGTTACCTTTATATGTTATGTGTTCTTTATATGGGTTTTATGGTAATATTTTGGTTACAAAAGGGTATGTAATGATCTTTTATTCAGTGAAGAGTTTTTAGTACTTCATAAAGGTGAAAAGTATTACTTTGATAATGTATACATGGTTTACTGGTGGTTTTGAAAAAAACTATCATTTTTCATTCCTTGTGTATCCCTTACTGAGATTTTTATGCTCACCCCATGTTTTTTTTGAAATGTTTTTCACAAAACATAATGTGGAGTAGGGTCAAAGATAGGATCAAGGGAAATTCATACTATATAAAACATGGAACTAGACATGTTTCTTTTTAAGAGTTTTTATTTTTATGGGAACATAGTATAAGTGTCTACTTTGTAATCTTTTGAGATGTAATAGTTATGTCCTAATTATCTAATACTCTAAACCTGAAAATATCCTCAATGTGAATTATTAATTTAATTGAATATTAAGTAAGGTTTAAGGCCAAGGCCTTATAGTTGAGACCCCTGTGACGTGGATGTCCTTTGAGATAATTCCACATGAGACTTCATGACACATGGTGTATCGACCAGTAGCTCATGGAGAGGATCCTCCGGGAGACGAGAAGATAGATTGAATATACCTAGTAGCTGATAGACCTGACGACTGCTTGACCTATTAGACTCGGATTGATTAGACTAGACCGGTGGGGAGCGCCCGATATTTTTTGGAAGACCCATGGTGGAAGGACCACCTAGTAGTTGGTAGCAAACCCATGGTACACGACAGGAGGAGTACCTCTATAGGCTATTAGGGGGAGCGTCCGAGATTTGGCGGTAGACCCACAGTAGATGAAACGTCTGGTAGTTGGTATCAGACCAACGGTACTTGACAAGAGAAGTACCTCAGCAGTATAATGTTAGTGAGAAGCGATTCGGTGTCGCGACATGCCCGCTATACCTGACAGAGGAGGAGTTCTCCAGAAGTCATGGATTAGATAATAAAAATCCTAGTTTGAGCTATGTCAATGACCTTTGTGTTTTCCTCATGATTACGATGGGTTACTTGATAACATAGGTATATGTATGGGCATATACCTCAGTTATGGCTATCCATTGAAGTCATTCTTTGTCGTTTATCATTGTTGGATTTTGTGAGACCTTAAGGGTCTCGAGGTCCCTACTGAGTATCGTTATACTCACCCCTACACGGGCTATGCCTGCACCTCATTGTCCTGGATTCAGATGACGGACATCGCTGACAGAGGCCGAGAGCTCCAGGACTGGATGGTACCCGGAGGAGGACCTTACAATGTATCGGTACATGGTAGAGTCTAATAGACATGGAGTTCTGTAGAGGCCATCTGTACAGACCCTTTAGGTAGGAACCCTGGAGGATGATCAAGGAGCTGCTAGACACCTTCCATCAGTTTGTATTTCTAGTTGTACCTATTTGTCCTTTCCTTGTACTTTACTATTGGGGTTGTATTTCAGGCCCCTTTACATTCAGTATACATGTTATACTGGTTTTACATAGTGTTTTCTTCCTCTTTTACTCTGGTTGTGTGTGTTTACATTTTATAAAGGAAATGGCTTTCTAGTTTTAGGGAATTATGCCTTTGGTGCAAGTCGCCACCCCCTGGCCTATTGAAGGCGGGTTTGGGGTAGTCGCGATATGGGCCATGGGGGATGGGTCATGAAATTCTTTGTGTGGTAGCTTATATGGGGTGTTTCATTAATAGACTTCCATTAATACAATGATCATTATAAATTTTTTCCATTAAATTAGAACCATTATTTAATACATGGCCATATTGATTAATTTAAATTACATCTTGTAAGGTCTGGGGAACATACAATGGTTTATTGACATAAATTCAATGTTGTAATTTACAATATGTCATGTGACATGATGTGTGTACATAATGAGTTTTTGTTTCAATTATTATCTATTCACTCCTTAAGAACCGTGATGGGATGATAGTCTCTTTTCTTATTCTCTTAAATGTAACCAATTTAATAAAATAAGGTCTAATAGGGTCACACATAAAGAACATTTTAATTCTTAGTCAATTATAATGATTTTTTAGAACATAGAAGGCCCTATTTTGGTTCCACTATAATGACTATGTTCGATTTAAATAAATGAAATAAATTATATATTATTCATTTCTTGAGTATCATCGTTTTAATTGAATAAAATATTATATTAAAAATGTATTTAATGAATATATTGAATCATATTATTCCAACTGAAGTTAAATATTTATTATTCGATGATTAGTTAAATATATATGGGGGAGATGAGTCATTTTAATGATCTATATATTATCTCATGTATTAGTTTTGTTTTGATATGATTGTGTTAAAATATCTTGAAAATTTTCATCATGTTTTAAATGCCATTTCTATTATTTTTGGGTACATTTCATGTGTCACAAATATTAAGGAACTAAATAAAAATATGGAAGATAAAACCAAATTACATAATATTTATTAGGACCCAAAATGGGATAGTTAATCATTTTTACGAGTTCTCCCTTTTGACCCTATCTCTCTAGTCACAGAGACATGAATCAAATTAAAAAAAAGATCTCGATACACATTCAAAAATCATTAGTCTATCACCCCAAAATGGTGAATACATGGGAGATAATTCTATTCCCCATGTTAGAGAATATATTTCATATGAAGATAATAAATAAATATTTAATCATGCGTGTTGATGATAGAAATGGTGTTGGGTTTCGTTACATCACGGAACGATCACTAATAATTAAAGAAACACGTTTTTATTTAAAATCATATGATGAAGGATTTTTCTTTAATTATTTACCATTAGGTATTTTGTTTTAAGAATGTTTCACATTGTCTTTGTATGACTCTAGGATATACAATAATCAATTTGTTATCTTGAAAAAAAATATTCAAATTATTTATAATATATTAATTCTCATGCTTCCACAAAGGCTTAGATTTCCACTTTAATTGGTATTAGGGGAATTAGAGAATAAAACTAAGTCAAAATAAAATATTTATTTTAATTTATTCAAGAATAGGATGTATTTGTGCTTCTAATTCATCAAATGAATCATCGATCAGTTATTAGACGATCGGGTTGTGGTTATCTAAAGCATAAAATTTAAATTTTTTTGGGATTAAAAAATCTCAGTTTATATATATATATATATATTCAATTATATTTTCCTTATATTGGATTATATCACTGATTAAAAGCAAAATCATTTTTAATGGTATGGTTTATACCATACACTTATGGGATCTATTTGGATATGATTCAATACTAGTGAATTCAAACTCAATCTTGTCAATTTTTTTTAAAAAATTGAAATATATATATATTACCGAATTATATAAATAATTTTTATTCATGTTTAATATATGTTATAAATATAAAGTAGAATAATCATTAATAGATATACTGTTTAAAAAAGAAACTTATTTCTAATTACCTGGATTTGGAATAAATTAAAAAAATTAATGAAAAAGGGAAAAATTCCCTAACGAGTAGAAACATTTTTTAGAAGGGGAGAAAGTCACCATATCCATAACAATAGAAAACCTAATGAGTGTGGGGAGGGGATACATTGTGGGTCTGTTACTTGTGGAACAAGTACCTATTTTATGCTGATAAAAAAGGGATCATAAAGGATTCACTTTCATTAAAAAATATTTCTCCATGTTGTTTTTTGATTTAGAGGGAACTATCCCCATGTTGAATAAAGAAGGCCCCCTCCAATTTTGGCGAGGTTGATGTTCCAAAATACCTTAAAAATAATAAATATTATTATTTTATTTTTATATGTAACAACCCATTAGTGGAATCCAAACCCCTAATCCACATGAACGGTTTGTTGGTGCACATACTATCTGACAAGGAATCCCAATTAGGTCATCCATTCCTTGGCCATCACGTACCAGATTCTACCAGACCCATTAAACCCATATATGACTCTCAAAGTTAGGTAATTCCACTATTTATATACGGAACAAATTCAAAGGTTACCAATAATATTTACAAAATATTCAACAAAATATTTGGAATTATATTATATAATTTATATGACATTGTGAAATGTATTTGTGAATTAATATTATAATAAATTAGATTTTATACATTAATTAATTACATCATGTTTAATTAATTGAAAATTGAATATATCTATGTGAGTCTAATTTATACCAATTGATCATAAGATATAGAAAAAATTGTTAATTATTAATTTTTATTTTAATACATGGTTTAAAAAAACTAATAAATTAATAACAATCCAGGCATCTTATTTTCTATCAACAAATATATATATATATATATATGGGTACAGTTTCCATGATAAATTTTTTCTACCTATATTCTACATTCCATACATTCCCCTTCCAACATGAGATATTTGTTTTCATTATTGGAATTGTATGTGACAAAGTCAATCTATATATTTGATGATATAAGATATAGTAGTTTGAGTAATTGAATGGGTGAGAGATGAATCTCATGAATTTTTCACATCACAAATGGAGATATCCCTAGGTACATGGTGGATCCATTATTTTCATAGTTGATAAACCATTAGTACTAGATAATGAACACTCCATTTAATTTTATTTATACACATTGAATTATTTAATTAATGTGTAGTTTTATGCATGATCTCTGAAAAAAATAAGTGAAAAACTGATGAAATATTTCTATAAAATGATTTCAAATTTTCAATATACATACAATATGAAATAATATGAATTATTAAAATAATATGTTTCTTAGCTAGATGAAATAACAATATATTTCAAAACAAATACAATAGTTCTACATTATATAGCTTTATTTAATACAATTATTTTTATACAATAGAATGTTAATTTGGAAAAATGAACTTCATTATTTAATTCATCATTTCTAAACTATATTAATATTAAATTTTTAATTTTTTTAAAAAAAGTGTTATTTAATGATTTTTTAAAGATTAATAATTTTCATTAAAACAATTTTTTCTAATAATGTCTATATATGCTGAAATTTTATGTTAGAATAATTTTAAAATTTTACTAGTTTAATTTTATTTTAAATATTAAACTAATGGGTTTTAAATGGATGTTATATTTTAGTTTAGCATAAAAACATTTTATACACAAATAGATATTTTCCAAAAAAACGTTTTTCATTGAATTATTTGAGTACAATTTTAAATTATATTCAACCATCTATATATTATGATTTTTTAATAATTGATTCAATATTTTGAATAAATAGGTCGAAATTTGGTAAATATGTCCCTTTTTCATTTGTTCAATATGAATAACGACATTACTAAATTATATTACCATGGAAGGGTTTTATCTAGATATTAAGGGATTAAAATATTTTAATTATGACTTATTAATAACCTTATAACATTTCTTAAATTTTTTGGAAGATTAAATTTCATCCATAATAAATCATTATTTAGTTATATAGTTATTCATGGCCATTTTAATGAGATTATAACATTCATATTCATTTATTTAATGAAAAGATGGAAATGTCACACTCTTGATTTCCTGATAGATGTTATCTCTTATCATATTAATAAATATTAGATATGTTTAACTATAAATATTCATTTAAAATAGAAATGATTTATCATCATCAATATAATATTTTTTATTTTAAATATTACTACCTTAATATAGTACACAATGCTAACACAATAATTATTCAATAAATATAAAAATAAACAAAATGATATTTAAAATAAAAATGTGGGATTAATTGGAATAATTAATGTTATAAATGATTTTTTTAAATAAAATTACATATATTATATGTTTTCATGAATTTCATTCTAATTTTTTTGCGTTGTTATTATATTTAATGTTAATAAATAGTGTAAAAATAGAAATTAAAATTCGCTTGTAAAAATAATCTTTTATTAATTCATTTATAATTAATAACAATCATTTATTGGCGAATTTTAGTATAATATGATAAATAACATCATCCCAAGTATATTTATTGGTCATCATTCATTTTATGGAAACATCACTGACACTTAATGTGAATAATAATCAAATATTATGATAATAGGCAAAAGGATTATAGTAGGGTTAAATAACATGAATATGATATTGATATGATATAAACTTTTCAAAATAAATGGATTATTGGATCTATAATCTTCCTCATAAATTATATTAATATTTTCAATTTTTACTATATTTCATCAATAATAAATTATATTAATATAATATTAGATGAAATTCCCAAAGTGAACCTCCCCACACATTTAAGGGAATTAGTTCTTTGCATTTCATCGAAGATAAAATCACAATTGGTTCACCTATAACCTACCCAACTCCCTCCCTTGATTCCTTAATACAACTATAGATTCATTTGATTGGTATGAATACCATCAATATTAGATAAAGGTAGTATGACAATGAGTCGTTTAAATGGTTATGAAGATAAATAATGCATGTTATGAGTTAGACTAAATGTATGAGACCCTATTTTTAAAATCAACATTTATTGTTTTCGTTGGAAATATTATTTTCATTAATATCCAAATTTTTAATGTAATTTATGTTTTAATATATAAATACTTTTTTTAGGTAAATCATATTTCTCTTTTGAAATTAATTCAAATGATTTAAAAAGGAATATTTTAACAGAATTTTTTATATTCATTATAAAATGAAAAAATTAATGGTTTATTTTGACATATACAGAGGCAAATAATTTCACCCACAATATGCATTATATAAATTTTATATTCTATTAAAAGACTAATTTGTATATCTAATAAAAAAGGTATTTTCCTTCATTCTATGAATATTAGATTTTATAATTGGGACATATAGAAATAGATATATCAATATTCACAAATGTATTCTTGTGGGTTAAAATATTGTTTTTATAGTGCATGATTTTATGTATTGTTAATAAGTTACAGTACTTGGGAACTTTTAATGTTAATGGTTTGTTACATTCTTAACCACTAATGGGATGTTACGTAATAAAGTAGTGCTCGATAATACCATTATATATCCCAAATGCATTGGGTAATGGTATGGAGTAAACTAAATTGGTTTACCCTCATAAATTTTGGGAATATATTTTGAGTTTGATTCCATGTATAACCATTATAGTAATTTAAAGTGACACTATATAGTTACTATATGAATAAAAATTATTTTTAGTTTATATATATAAATATATAAATATAATATTTATATGAAAATGATTGTTATGTTTATAAAGGGGTTGTCTTTGATTTCTATGTTTTATATAGAAAACCCAATATTTCAAAAGTTTAAAGAAAGTTTATGATATTTCACATGATTGAAGGGAATAAATTTAAAAATAGTTAATTTGATTTTTTAATTATTACAATGAAACTATAATGAGTATTATTTTACCTTTAACATTTCTTATGGAATTATGTAAAAAAATTATTTTAAGAGAAGAATGCTTCATGGGAAATAAAATGTTTATTTTAACATAAAATTCATTTGGATAAAGTTTAATTTTTTTAACTATTCAAGGCCTAAAAATTTCTTCATTTTATGTACATTACTATTATTTTCATACTCATCAATTATTATAATTTTATTCTCAAAATTCATAAGGATGTTTAAATGAATATAAGAAGTATTGTTGAATTTTGTAATGATTTAACATTAAAACAGAATGTAATTATTTTTAATATATTTATATTATTAAAAAAATGGATACAAATAATAATTTTCCATATTGTAATATATGGGTTGACATATAATGGTTATGGTATAACTCTGTAAAAAATGTAACGTAAAATGTCATTGGGAATTGAAGGATGTGACTAATAGTTAAATATCATAATAATATGTAATGTTTATGGATAAATCTGTAAAATATGTATCATAAAATGTTTTTGATAAATTCTGGGTAAATATATTGTCATTGGAACGCTCATAAAGTAATTTATTATAACTGTTTTTTTAAATTTTATAGAATTTGAACATTACCGTGTTTCATTATGTAAAAATTTTGTGTTAAGAATGGTTTTACACACAGGAAAAATGGATAATGATGTATGAAGGATCTGATGGGATTAGTTTTTTCTTAATTAAAGACATTTAATGGTTAGTACGGGAAAAAATAGGTTTTATTTGTAATGGATCAATAAATGAAAGATGAAAATGTTGGAGGATTCCATGGAAGATAACAACTATATCTCCCACATAATAATATGTTAGTAATGAAAATTTAATTAGACTAAAACCTTTGGTATTCAGAATCTCCTTTGATCCAATAGTAGCTAATGGATGGATTAAATATTTTCATATTATGTTTGATTTGATTGGGTTTTCATAACAAAATTATAAGATTCTCTATTTAACCTTTTGAAGGTGAATATTATCAATGATAGATAATGGTTAAGAATAGTATTGAATGTGAGGATATGTATACCATATAATGTGGGGACATTAGGAATGTTTTTATTGATAAATATCTCTCTAATGTTATTGGAAAAATTACAGAAAATGATATCATGGAATAAAAAATGCATTATTATTTAGTAGTCAAGTATGAAGTAAAAATCAACCGATTAGAATGCTAAACATCAAATTTCATACATGATAAGTGTTGTATGATTAATCCAAATTACTCATCATTTAATCCAAAATATCAAAAGGAATTAATCTACCATGAATTTAAAAATTGGAATAATTTTGTTCCGTTAAAATTGAATGATGAAACATTATTCACATAATATGTTGTGTACATCCACAACCCAAAAATGTGGAATATGTATAGGGAAATTGGATAAATATATCAAGAGAATTTGATGGTATGAAAAATTATTTTTTTCAATTCATTAGAATTTTAGTAAAAGGATAACATGGGAATTCATTACGATTTCTTGTAATTGCTTATAATAGGGTAAGATTGAGTACATGTCTTATAAATTTAAATAAAAACACATTTTTAATTGAAAAAGATGATTTTATTAAGAAATTTAAAAATTTTTTAACTATAATTATAATTCTAATTATCCATGGTGATGTATAAATAATTACCTCTTTGATGGGAGTTAGATATAATATTAGAATAAATGTGCGGTTAAATCCTTCTAAAAACCCTAAAATGATGTCATTACCTCAAATTATGTGGTATAATATTTCATTAATTAGACAAATATTGAATAAAAAAGTCATAATAGATTAGCCAAATAAAATTAATGTTTTCGATGACTTTATAAAACATAAAAATGTTATTATATTCATAGATTTCATGTATTATTTGGATTTTATCATCAATCTGTTGAAAGCATATAATGGTTATCTAGCCCATTAACTCTTTTAACACAAAATGGAGGTAGTTTTATAATTAATAAAGATTATGAAGACTGTTTCAAGTAAATAAGAAGACAATTAGTGAATGATCCCATTGATTTTATGTCCTTAGGAAATAGAGAATTTTTCATAAATAGTTATTCAGATTCAAAGATATTACATTTTTTCATAATGATGAATTATTAGTCGATTTATAATGATTCCTAAAAACTATTGCATAATGGGTTAAATTATGATACATCAGAAGTGGAATTAGCTACTGTGAGATTCGTCCTAAAAAGTAAGAGACACCATTTATTTGTATAAATTTTTTAAATATAAACTCGTAATATGTATTTTCATTATATATTAACATAAAAAGAGTTTAACACGATAAAAGTATATAGAAATAATTTGTATAATTATTATTACTTGACCATTCATTTACATCCTAGAAAATTAAAAAAGTATATTCTAATTTTTGTTAGATAATTAATGATGTGTTATACAAGTTATTTATAGAATATAACCCTTTGGTTTATGGGTTTTTGTATTTCTCTCTGAAATTTGTAGATACATGAACACATTTTATATTTTTCATGATTTCGTGCTGTCTATTTTTTCTATTATAATAAGAATGATTTGAGTGAGGATTATATATTCTAAAATGACATATAATTGGTCAACAAAGAAACTCTACATGAATATAATTTTGATAAATATTTTGTTTTGATATTTTTGATCATTTTTTTATATTGATTTATAGTTGAATAAATAATTTTTTTAACGCATAAAATTCCGTATATTTTATTCATCCTACTAGTAATATTATGTATATAGAAATTATGGTGAAATACTACTTGCATTGAAGTAAAAGATATATTTTTGATTTACCATGATGAATTTGAGTTTCCAACTAGAGAATAAAAAAGAAATAATTACTAAAGGGGATTATTCATTCTATTCAGGTGATTTAGAAGAAATGGGAAAATTATCCATGGATTTCATTTTGGTATTTCTAATGAAAAATTATGTTAATAATATAATTTGGGTTATTTTTGGTCAATTAACATAATATTAATATTTTCATCACGCTCATGTTACTCTTACATTTCATCAAAATTATAAATTATATCTTATAAATATTTATAGAATATTTTTATTTATTCTCTAAATTAAATAATAACATGATTTGGTGTTAAATTTAAATTTTTTAATGGAACGTAGATGTCATTTTGTATTAAATTAAATTTGAGTGCTATATTTCTTCATCAATCTGACAGTCAGTCCAAATAAATGATTTGGTCCTAGGAATACATGTTTAATTATTTTTCAATGGATTACTAGGGATTTTTTTAAAACAATTTAATTAATTGATTTTTCATATATTAAAAATTTTTATTCTACTATACAGTTGGTTCCTTTAAAATAATTATATGGAATATGGTGTTATACAATAGTATTTTTAGAAGAAGTCTGTTAAAGGGAGATGATGAGATGAGAAAAGATAGATGAAATATTTAATAATGTGAATGAAATCCATTAATGTATGAGGATATGACATAGAGGGTATACATGTTATGTGGACAATTGGATGAAAGGCCTTTCATTGAAGGAACATGATCATTTTGTAATAATCTATCTCAATATAGAAGTGTTGGAAAATTTGGTTAAAATAGAAATATAATTCCCAAGTTTATAGGACATTATGAAACCATGAAGAGTGATGGACAATTTTTCAGATGAATCTATGTCCCATAGAGAATATCATAGTTACAAAATGGTTTTATGTTTATATTGTTATGAAAATATGATCCAAATTCATATCATGTTTCCAAACCCTAAATTATTCATCATGAAGTGAACATTATTACAAATAATCAATTTCTCATTTTTTTTACCATAGAGAGGAAACATTCATGACCATTTAAATTAAATTATTTAATGATTTCTATAAAATGGTATAGTTGAATAGGGAAAATGACAGTTTAGAAATTATATAGAAAAATAATGTCCCACTTTTTTTAATAATAGAATTAATTTTCAAGGAAACAATTTAAAAAGGTTAGGAGGGTTGTAACTACCTAAGTACAATTTATAAAAATATATTTCATTTATTTATTAGTAATATTTTCTCATTTTATATTAAATATAATAATATTAGAAACTTTTTTGGCCAAATAGAAAAATATTTATTTATATCAAAATAGAGTGTTTATTAATTAAAGGATATTAGATAAAATGATTATTTCTTTATTATAGAATATATATTTTATATAATTAAAAAAATTTATAATTCATCATTTAAAAATTATATTAATTTGAATTTTTTATGAATTATTGAATTTTTTTTTAAATTAAAAATAAAAAATACTAGTTTTTTCTAGAAAACAATATTTTCATTTAAATTTTTAATAAATTCGAAATATATTATTTACTAGTTTTATAATTTTTTAAATTTATATTTATATTACACCAATTATGGTTTTGATGTGTATAATATTCTTGAATTTAGCTTGATAAAATTTTATCCTTCATATAGGCATTAGAAACCTAATTTCATTGGGTCATGGATATTTTATTTTAAATTAAATTATTCCACTAATTTGTTTTTAGATTTTAAAAATTGAAAGAATATTTGGAATTAGAGGGTATAAATTTGTTAAATAAGACCCTGTTATTATTTTCTGATTGAAATGTATCGTACGTAATTAATATTTCCATGATAATAGTAAATCAGCTAAATATTGGCGGTAAATTATATGTTAAAGACTATATAATGTCATTAAAGTTTTCGATAATATCATTCGATAAGACCATATCTTACATAATAACCCATGGAACTATTATATGTATATTTTTTATCATTTATATTACATTAATGTTTTTAATATTTAAATCATAAAAAATAAAAAATGAAAAACTATTGATTTTATTTAATACAATATAATTAAAAATTAGGATATACATACTATTTGTTATTTAAATATTAATTTTATATAAAAATGATTTTCCATCTTCATTGAAAATTATTTATTATTTCTTTAAAGAAATAATTATCTTAAATTCATATACATTTATGACTCTTTAAGTATTCAATTAATGGAATAATAAATTAAAGGAAATAAATAATTAAAATGTAGTATATATATAAATAATTAATATGGATGATAAATTTTATAGAAAAGTTTTGAAAAAATATAATGGTTTGGATACATAACATTTTAATTTATTCTATTTCTTGATTTCTTTTTAGTAAATGTAAATTATTTGTTCTAAAATTGATGTTAATGATATTTTGTAGAAACTGATCTAATATTAAACGATTTAATATAAAATAAATGATCATGTGAAATGAAACTGTATAATTATTTGAACCAACTATAGTCCATTTATTTTTATTCTGAAAATAAATATAATTTTACTAACCCATAATAGTAAGCATTATTTAATATTATAACAATTGTAAAAAAGGTTATCTATGGATAAAATTAATAATAAAATGTTTAAATTTGATATCAAAATGATAATAATCATTGTATGTGTGTATGGAGATGAATAATAAAATTATATTCAAATATTATATATTCTAGTCTAGTTATAAATGAAAAACAAATTTATATTGATTTAATATTTTATTAAAATAAAAAAGTGACCCATTCTTCTCTTATAAAAGAGAACTAATTATTCTCATTTATTTACACTTAAAACCGCATTTGGTTCAATCCATCCCAACCTAAATGAATTGTTATAATTCATACACTTATTATAGATATATTGGTTTAGTTATAATACCAACCTTTAGTGTCTTATATTTTAATAAAAAAAAAATTACATAGAAGTGGAATATAATTAAAATATGTGATGAGTAAGATAGAAGTTATGAGATATTCTTTAAAATTTTATCAATTTATGTATCCATTTTTACTTTTTTTTTCAAGAAATAAAAATATTTTTATTTTCATTGATGTTTTTATATTGACATAAATGATTTATAATGTAATCTTTTTGTCTCCTTTGACTTTACATAAATATTTTTTAAAGGGAATCTATTTATGAATTTTTTTAAATTATATTAAAAAAAGTTAATTTTGTATTTCATTATATAAGTTGAAAAAATAAATATGTTCTTGATGTTATTTGATTTATAGATTTATTTTCTATATTACATCATTTCTACAGTGAAACTACATCTTTATCAATTTTCTAGTAATTTTAGTTTTTAACATTTTATTTAAAGAAAATGGATAACTCAATATTTGATAATAATTATATATATATATAAGGTTTTTATGATTCCATATTTTATGTGTAAGGATTATGTTCTTTTTCTTTGTACTTTTTAATGATTATGTGTTATTAAATTTTTAACCTTGTACATGTGGTTCCATGATAAGAAATTGTCTGGTGAGCCCATCAAAGATCCCCGATGCCTTATGTTATCAAATATACTTAACGAAATAGGTTTCTCATAAGAGATAATGCGAATAGAGTTTGATTATTATTCCAGGACTCATTATGAAATGTATTAGAGTTGTAACTACCATTGTTAATCAATTTTTAACCATAATATTCATTCCATTCATTTTTAACATTTATATTAATATTATATCTCATGTTAGCTATATGATTTGTATATTAATTATATTATGAAAATTATACGACTTCACAAGTTAGTGGTATGAATATGCTACGTCATATTGTATAAAAGTATAACTTATAAAGAAAAATTTATTAGTAAGTTCATGAGTTCAAAAGAAACCATCAATAGTTTTTTCCCTTTATGATTCCTTATAAAATTTTAATGAAGTGGTTTTCAAAAATAAAATGAATTCACAGATAATAAAATTTTATTTTGAAAAATATAACAATTTTGAATATTGATATTTTAGTGGAACAATTTACATTTCATTCTTCATTGGCTTCACTAATGAATATTTTATGCACATGGAATGTTTTAAAATGTTTTTCATATGGTGCTTAGATAGATAAGGAAGAATAAAAATTCAGGTTGAATCTTATGGCAATTTTACATAGAAAGATAATTTGGTTCATATTAAAATATTTATATTATTGAAAAAATGGACACCGATTAAATGTTTCCAATTTTTGATATACGAGTTTATTATGATATTGTTATTATATAAATCTCTAAAACCATAATCATAAATGGTCTTTTCGAATATAAATAATTGAATTCTATTTAATTGTTACTATAATATGTAATTTGTATGGATATTCCATTATAATTATTATTATAAAAATGATTAAATGAAATCATTTGTTATGATATTTCTAATTTAATACGCTTAAAATAATTCTAAAATAAATGTTTTTAATATATATGGAATTTGAATGATAAAATGTTTCCTTAGCTAAACAATGAAAATTTGTAATTATTTTTACACGTAGTAATCATGGAAGATAAAGTAATACGTAGTGTAAGGGAGGGTATTAATGTAAATTAGAATCCTAGAATGTTTATAATTATAATATAAAAGTTAATTATATAAATGTATCAGTTGACATAATATATAAAAAGTGGTGGTTCTAATTATATAGAACAGTCAGATATACCGTATAAGAAGTTTTCAGTAATGTATCATTTTATAAGACAACAGCCTTTGTAATTACATAGATCCCCAGACCGAGTGGTTGTAGAAGGATATATTCATTCTATGTATATTACATTTTATGTGATTTTTTTTTTTCATATCATCTATAGTTAAGTCAGCACCTTTATCATGTCTATGCTTCTTCTAATAAATGGTTGATAATGGATGTGAATTATAATGAATATGAAGAGATATATTGTTTAGACTGAGAATAAATTTATAATATTTTTATTGATTAATATTTTCCTACAAATTTTCAACATTTTATAGAAAAAAAGTCATGGAATTCAGAAAAGGATGATATTTTAGTGGCCATATAGAGTTAACACATCCCCTGAATGGCAAGGTATACAAAAAAATTATTCAAGATGTTAAATGTAAGACTAATCAATTATATACCATATTGAATCTAATATATTTTAGGGAATTGGATACCAAATAATTATAATATATTATGGAACATGTGTACTTTTAAGAAAAGATAGAAATTTATTTTTTCAATATTAATATCTACATAAAAAACTAGTAGAAAAAGTAGTTATAGTTCAAAGGAAAATTTGATATAATTTCAAATAAATCTACTCATAAGAAAAAAAAATTTTAGCTTGTGAGAGTTATTGTTAAAAAATAAACTAGTTAATTTTTCATGATGTCTTGTCTGTTTTTATTAGTGTATATTTTAGTCAAATGCCTCATAATTAAAAATATAATTATTTCATTGTCGTAAGACCAATTTTTATAATTTTGATATAAATTTTTTTAAATGTTATGAGATGATTCATTATCTACATTGGATTCTGAATAAGATCCAAAATTATGGGAAGTAACTAGATTATAATCTAAAATATGTAGTGAAATAATTTTTTAATAATTATTAGATTTCTTCCCATAATATTTTTTTGTATCATATTCTATACCTTTTAAAATAAATAAATAATTATGGAATATTTGATTATCCCATTTAAACTAAACATCATTGATTAGTGGCCATGAAAAAAATGAGATTGTTAATTTTATAAGATTTTCAGGTTATTACCATTAGTTTAGAAAAAACATTGATATTTTATGTATACCGATATTTACTTATACATGAATGTAATCTATGATCATCATGAAATAAAAATGTGTTTAATAATTCAAAAAACTGAATAGAATATTGGTGAATGTTTAAATTTTTCCCCACTCTCTATGAATAGAGTCCTTTTTATCAACATTTTTTATTGTAATTTTTTGTTTTATGATGTAAAATGAACATGCAATTTATTATTCTTTATTCCATATGAAAACTAATATGTTAATTTATCCTCATTTAATCTATAATTTTTAGGTATGGTGTTTTTTATAATTATATATTTTTACATCATTTATATGGACCCATGTGTGATATATATATATATTGACCACAAAATATCAAAGATTATATATTCCTAAAAAATATTCAAATGTGTGATATATTATATAGATAGAATTAATCAAATATTTTGAATTGAAACATCATTATCATCATGAAAAAAACAACTTGGTTTTCAGAATTAGAGTTGTAATGTGGCCATGGCCCTGCTAATTGTAGATCCTGATCGATTGGTTAATGATTTGATGATTTTTTCAATGGAAGATATATATATATGTGAACATTCCATAATTTTTGTATGTATCAATGTAATTTACAATATATGATAAAATTGTGACATAATAGATGAAATACAATTAGTTATCAGAAAAGAATGAAATGGTTAATAATAGTATATTTCTTGAATTTAATATAGATAATGATTTTTTTATATTTTGAAAGAGATTATATGTTCCTTGTGATTCCCTTTTGAATATAAACCTCTTGAGTGGAGGCCATAGTAAATAGATCCTGCCTAATGAATTACATATTCATAATTGTCATGAATAAAATATATTTTATTTTATTTCCAACTAACATTTTGGATTAGAATTTTCGATATCTAGTACATAAATCTTATATAAAAACCCCACATATATATAATGTAGCCACTTCTAATGAGTAATCATTTTTCAATTGTTTTAGAACATTTTAAATGAATCTTGTTTTATTTCCATGAAAAAAGTTCATAAGTTCCAACATGTCTTCATCTGTGTTCATACTCATCTAAAAAACCTTTTAAAATAAATTAATATGTTGCATGATCCCCAACATTTCAGAATGTGACATAAAAAGTAGAAATATTTTAGTCAGATGGAAATAATGGAATATTATATAAAGTATTCTTTTATCTTTTTTATTCACTATGATTATAAAATAACAAATAATAAAATGAATAAAATATACATTATTCCTCAAATAATAATGTTTTATACCCAATGAATTGAAATATAAACACATTTGGAAGATTAGAGAATCATATTCCTAAAACCATTCAAATTGGAATAACAATAAAACTAAATTATTATATTTTTATTTAGAGAACAGAATCACTAACCAATAAATTGGAGATCTATAATGGTACTTACACATAATATAATATATATCGGGCTCACCCATTCGTCATGTGATGTAACCAGTATCAACTATTTCACATATTTTATCTAGAAAACTACTTTTACTTGAGAGAAATTTAGATCCTCCTTCAAATAAGTTATATCGGGCTCACACTTGAGCTATAATGGTGTGAAAAAACATTTTATAATATTTATTTTCCTTATATAATTTTTCAATGATATAAATTATTAATATTATTTATTATATATTTTATTCATTCACTGTTCATCATAAAAACATTTAATAATTTTATTAAATACATATGTAAAACACCTTCAAATATCAATATATGAATTCATTTTAAATCCAATATTCAATACCAAAATACCAAGATGTTATTAAAGAGTTTTTTAATTTAAATTAATCATAAAATTCGGTAATGAAATATAAAAATACAATTTGGATTATAGTTGTTAGAAAAGTCAAGGAAACCATATATATTAAAATATGAAATTATTTATTCATATATGTGAATATTATCTATATAAAAAAATAAAAGTATTCATATGGATTTTTTAATTAAATTGATAATACACAAAAAATGATCTTATAACTGTTAAAATTTCATATAAAAAATACCATAATTTTTTTTATTAATATGTACATGGAAGGAAAATATTTATAAAATAAATAATTAAAACTTATAAAACAAATTTTTCCATCAATGTGTCCCTTATCATTTTGGGAACATTTAAAAAATAATCCCCATGGAGAAATAACATTAAAAAACTATAAATATAATGATAATATATAAATTCATGATATAATACATAAAATGGTTTTGTATATAACCCTCATATTGAAATATAGTTTTAGAATGTTTAAATATACCTCAATTAATATAATTTTTTATGAAGTCAATTACCATGACTCAAAGTATTCATTTACATTCTTTATCATATAGAATAATAATTATACGATAATTATTTATATTATTATCAACTTTTTTCATGTTTACTATTCATAATTAAAAATATATATACTCCTAAAACATTCAATTGATTACTTCAAATGAAATTTATTCCGCTCCATGGAATTAATTGAATTCTTTCTTTCCCTTCAATGATTATCGCTTTATTTCCCCCTAAACCACATTCGAATCACATTCCATTATGTTAATGAATTTTCTGACATTCTTTCTACAATGATAATGAATCACAGTTCATTGAATATTTTTACCATTTTTATATTTAAATCCTAAAATCTATGTAATTCAATTTTTTTATTGAATTAAGAATCCTCATTTGTCCCACATTATCAATCATAACTAAAAATAACTACACATGAATAGAAAAAATATTTTTCCATATATCTACAACTATTATTGGAATCAAATTCAGAAAACTAAAAAAAATTCCATGGAATCAGTTACTAATTTAGTTCATGTTGGATCCATCTATTTTATAAAATAAAAAAATTACTGTAATTATATCATACAAACCATAATAAACCATCTTACACATTGGATAAATACAAATAAAATTTTATTATTACACCCCCTTTTAGAAACATTCGATTTACTGAATATGACCACAATTCCCTTTAGCATAGAAACCATTATGAATAAAGATTATTTTTTAGTAAATAAAAAATATCTTCATATCCTCTATTATTATCTAAACTATGATTTTATACTAGAAATAATGATATAAAATTAAAAATCACATGTTATACTCTTTTAAGTCTATAATAGACATTATTCAAATCCATAAGATCATTTAAGAATGTATTTTTATTGTGAAAGGTTATAAATATTACATAAAAATACTTAAATATACAACAAGAACACTTTTAATCAATATCCATTTTATAAACATATAGAATATTTAAAAAGAAAGTTTTTAAAATAAATAAATAAATCCATTAATAAATTCAATTGGTATTCACCCTTATTCATTCCCATCCTAAACCATTGTTAGAATAATTTTAAAATCGTCTGTCAGCACAAAAATACACGTAATTGACATAATGGGAATAAATATATTAGTCTAGTAAAATACAATAAAAACAATTGTAATTTTTACTTATATCATTAATGTTCTATAAAATTATGAAACAAAACATTTCCTCATGGAAAATACAGATACATTTATCTCAATAAAAACCTTTAAAATAGATATATGAAAATAAAAATAGTTTTTTTCTAAACATCGATTCTCATTTTTATAACACCCTTTCAATTGGAATATCTATAAAGCTGAATCCCAATATAATTATTCAGATAAAATAATCATTACAAAATTAATTGGTTGGATGTAATGGGTATTAAAAACATACAAATATATATTTAGTTCACCATTTAGTCCTTAGATATAATCAGACTCAATTATTTATTTAAACTATATAAATATCACATATTTTTTATGAGCTATAATGGGGATAATCACTTCTCAAAATCTATATCGTACTCCCTCAGATGTTATAATGGAGATCAACTACATGTATATGCTATATTGGGTTCATTAATGATTCAAATAATGATAAATTACCGTATGATGATTCAATTTATGTATTTTAATTATTTTATGTTTACAATTTATTTGGGTAAATTCTATGACCATGCATTGAGATGTGTGTGATTCTAAGGCATAGTGTGCCCGAAAAAATTCATTGAAATTTTTATTTTGAAACAAAGTGTGTGAGTATTTCGCTTAAATATGTGGAATAACTCTTACAAGTGTTATAGATCATAAATCCAAGGACACTGTTGTGTTTGTACCAGAGGTTCTACCTTAGGTGAGGCCTAACATTAGCCATATCAGGTCGGTTGTGAATAATAGTTTTTTATATAACCATAAATAAAATATTTTAATAAAATAAAAGATTATTTAAATATCCTAATAACTCATGAACGGAGATGAGAATTATAAATACATGACCTTCATTTTGATTATTATATTTATCTTTCACTAGGTGCAACTTATCATTAGTCGACAAGATTATTTTGTGGTATAAGCCCAAAAGGATGTAATAGTCAATAAAAAATTGAGGAAATATTATTTTGGCGATTCAAAGATGATTTCCTTCAAATAAATCCTTATGAAGAAATATCACTTTTAGCTGCATAACCCTGGGAATGCCAACAAATCTATAGAGAGACCTTGGGTGAATTTTCCCTTTGTGAATGACAACCTGATCATGGAATGATGATCCATGCATGATGGAATCAAATAATCATTCCAATGGTCCTAGTGTATCCCAGTTCATCATTGGTTTTTGAACCAAATGAGGTTATATGGTTGTCTCTTTGTGAATTTACCCATTCATCATTTCTTCAATTAATGCACACTACTCCATGAAGAGATTAGCGTGCGGATCAATCATATACTATATGAGGGAATTGTGGTGGGATGGAGGGATATGATGTGATATGTTTTCTAACCCATATCCATCAGATCATGATCATTATAATGGAATGTTTCTCCAACCATGTTAGTATCATGAAATGTGCATCTCTCCCTCTATTTTTGGTGTTCATCGCCATTTTAACCTTTTGGTTCCTTGATCGACATTATAATGGGGTACGTGAATGACTAGACCCCCCAGATTTGAGGAAAATCAATAGAAGATGTTGCATCACTGTGGTTCAGGTCACGAGGAACCCGAATATAAAATCAAACTAAATCTTGGGCATCAGAGGAACATTGATGTTATGTGGAAGGGACCATTATCTTAGGTCTGATGCGGTGGTCTGAAGTGGTGCAAGGACAATTTTTGCTAGTGGGGAATGAACATCGGGGGTGTGGTAGGGCTGAGAGGGGAAGTAGTGAGGTGGTTGGGTATGTGGCAGGGCAGCCGCATATAGAACTTGGTAGTGATGTGGTAATGGGGTAGGAGGAACTATGAGGAGACCTCTTTGGATGTGGTTCAGTCCCACATGGAGTAGAAGGCACATGATGGGGGTGGACCACATACAGGGGACAAATAGCTACTTTTACATGAATGTAATCTATGATCAATAAGAAAGAAAAACTTGTTTACTAATTCAAGGAACTGAATAGAATATTGGTGAATGCTTAAATTTTTCCCCACTCTCTATGAATAGAGTATTTTTCATCAATATTGTTTTTTTATTTTAATTTTTTGTTTTACGTTGTAGAATGAACATACAATTTATTATGCTGTATTCCATATGAAAACTAATGTGTTAAATTATCCTCATTTAATCTATAATTTTTAGGTATGCTATTTTTTATTATTATATATTTTTAAATCATTTATATAGACCCATAAGTGATATAAATATATACTCACCATAAAATATCAAGGATTACATATTTATTATTAAAATATAAATTCTTTTGATTTATTATATAGATAGAATTAATCAATGATTTTGAATTGAAACATCATTATCATCTAGAAAAAAACAACTTGGTGTTAGGAATTAGAGTTGTAATGTGGCCATAGCCCTGTTAATTCTAGATCATGATAGTTTGGTTAATGATTTGATGATTTTTTCAATGGAAGATATATATATATGTGAAATTTTACACAATTATTGTATATATCAATGTAATTTACAATATATGATAAAATTGTGACATCATAGAAGAAATACAATTAGTTATATAAAAAGAATGAAATGGTTAATTATATTATATTTCATGAATTTAATATTGATAATGGATTTTTTATATTTTGAATGAGATTATATGTTTTTTGTGATTCCATTTGGAATATGTAATTGTTGATTCGAGCCCATAGTAAATAGATCAATCCTAAATATTACATATTCATATTTCTCATGAATAAAATATATTTTATTTTATTTCCAACTAACATTTAGGTTTAGTATTTTAGATAGCTAGTACATAACACTTATATAAAAAACTCACATATATATATAATGTAGACACTTCTAATGAGTATACATTTTTCAATTTTTTTAAAACATTTTAAAATAAACATGTATTATTTCCCAGAAAAAATTTCATAAGTTCAAACATTTCTTCATCTGTGTTCATACTCATCTAAAAAACCATTTATAATAAATTAATATGTGGCATGATTCCCAACCTTTATAATGTGACATAAAAAGTAAAAATATTTTAGTCATATGGAATGAATGGAATATTATATAAAGTATTCCTTTATCTTTGTTGCTTACTGAGATTATGAAATAATAAATACTAACATGAATAAAATATACATTATTCCTCAAATAATAATGTTTTATACCCAATTAATTGAAATATATACACATTTGGATGATCAGAGTATCATATTCCTAATACCATTCCAATTTATTTACAACACAACTAAATTATAATATTTTTATTTAGAGAACAGAATCACTAACCAAAAAATTAGAGATCTATAATGGTACTTACACATCATATAATATATATATCGGGCTCACCCATTCATCATGTGATGTGACCAGTATCAACCATTTCACATATTTTTTCTAGAACACTACTTTTACTTGAGAGAAATTTATACCCCCCTTCATATAATCTATATCGGGCTCACGCATGAGCTATAATGGGGTGAAACAAAATTTATAATATTTAGTGTCCTTATATAATTTTTCAATAAAATAAATTATTAATATTATTAATTATATATTTTATTCATTCACTTTTCATCAACAAAACATTTACTAACTCTATTAAACACATATGTAAAACAGATTCAGATATCAATATCCAGATTCATTTGAATTCTAATATTCAATACCAAAATACCAAGATGTTGTTAAAGAGTATTTTAATTTAAATTAATCTTAAAATTTGGTAATGAAATATACAACTAAAATTTGGATTATAGTTGTCAGAAAAGTCGTGGAAACCATATATATTAAAATATAAAATTATTTATTCATATATGTGAATATTATCTATATAAAAAAAATTAAAATTATTCATATGTATTTTTTTTAATTAAATTGAAAATACACAAAAAATGATCTAATAACAGTTAAATGTGCATATTAAAAAATCATAATGTTTTTATGAATATGGACATGGAAGGAAAATATTTATAAAATAAATAATTAAAACTTATAAAACAATGTTTTCCATCAATGTGTCCCTTATCATATTGGGAAAATTTAAAAAATAATGTCCATGGAGTAATAACATTAAAAAAATATAAATATATTGATAATATATAAGTTCATGATATCAAACATAAAATGGTGTTGCATATAACCCTCATATTGACATATAGTGTTATAATGTTTAAATATACCTCAATTAATGTATATTTTTATGAAGTAAATTACCTTGATTCGAAGTATTCATTTACATTCTTTATCATATAGAATAATAATTATATGACAATTATTTAAATTATTATCAACCGTTTGAATGTTTACTATTCATAATAAAAAATATATATACTCATAAAATGATCCATTGATTACTTCAAATGAAATTTATTCCTCTCCATGGAATTAATTGAATTCTTCCATTCCCTTCAAAGATTATTGCTTTATTTCCCCCTAAACCACATTCAAATCACATTCATTTATGTTAATGAATTTCTGACATTCTTCTACAATGATAATGACTCATAGTTCATTAAATATTTTTACCATTTTTATAATTAAATTCTAAAATCTATGTAATTCAAATTTTATGTTTTTAGTTAATTAAGAATCTCCATTTGGCCGACGTTATTAATCATAACTAAAAAGAACTAGTCTTGAATAAAAAAAATATTTTCCCATATATCTCCAACTATTATTGGATTCAAATTCAGAAAACTGAAAAAAATTCCATGGAATCAGTTACTAATTTAGTTCATGTTGGATCCATCTATTTTATAAAATAAAAAAATTTACAGTGATTATATCATACAAACCATAATAAACCATCTTACATATTGCATATATACAAATAAATTTTTACTATTACATTCCATTTTAAAAACATTCTATTTATTGAATATGATCACAATTCCCCTTAGAAAATAAACCATTATGGTTAAATATTATTTTTTAGTAAATATGATATATCCTCATATCCACTATTATTATCTAAAATACAATTTTATACTTTAAATAATGATGTAAAATAAAAAATCACATGTTATACACTTTTAAGTCTATAATTGACATTATTTAAATCCATAAGATCATTTAAGATTGTATTTTTAGTGTGAAAGGTGATAAATATTACATAAAAATTCTTAAATATACCACGTGAACACATTTAATCAATATCCATTTAATAAACATATAGATTATTTAAAAAGATAGAATTAAAAAAAACAATAAATAAATTCAATTTGTCTTCACCCTTATTCATTCCTATCCTAATCCTTTTTCTGAATCATTTTAAAATTGTCTGTCAGCACAAAAATACAATTAATTGACATAATGGGATTTAAAATATTAGACTAGTAAAATACATAAAAACTATTGTAATGTTTACCTATATCATTAATGTTCTATAAAATTATGAAATAAAACATTTCCTCATGGAAAATACAGATACAATTATCTCAATGAAATCCTTTAAAACAAATATATAAAAATAAAAATATTTTTTTTCTAAACATTGATTCTCATTTTTATAAAACCCTTTCAATTGCAATATCTTTAAAGCTGAATACCAATATAATTTTTCAGATAAAATAATCATTACACAATTAATTGGTTGGCTGTAATGGGTATTAAAAACCAACAAAGTCATATTTAGTTCACAATTTCGTACTTAGATATAATCAAACTCAACTATTCATTAAAACTATATCAATATCACCGATTTTTTAGGATCTATAATAGGGATAATCTCTTCTCAAAATCTATATCGTACTCCCTCAGATGCTATAATGGAGATCAACTCCACGTATATTCTATATTTGGTTCAATAATGATTCATATAATGATAAATTACCCTTTGAAGATTAAATTTATGTATTTAAATGATTTTATGTATAATAATTATTTGGGTAAATTCTATGACCATGCATTGAGATGACGTGTGCTTCTAATGATCAGTGTGCCCAAAAAAATTCATTGATATTTTTAGTTTTCAACAATGTCTGTGAGTATTTCTCTTAAAGATGTGGAATAACTCTTACAAGGGTCATAGATCATAAATCCAAGGACATTGTTCTGTTGGTAATAGCGGTTCGACCTTAGGTGATGCCTAACATCAGCCATATCAGGTCTGTTGTGAATGATAGTTTTTTTATATAATCATAAATAAAATAATTTAATAAAATAATATTTTATTTGAATATCCTAATAACTCATGAATGGATATGTGAATTAGAAATACATGTCCATCATTTTGTTTATTATGTTGATCTTTCCTAGGTGAGACATACCATTAGTCGATAAGAGTATTTTGTGGGATAAGACAAAAAAGATGTAATAGTGATTAAATATTGTGAGGAAAAATTATTTTGATGATGCAAAGTCAATTTCCTACAAATAAATCCTTATGAAGAAATATCAGTTTTATCTGCACAATCCTCGGAATACCAACAAATATATAGGGAGACCTTAGAGGATTTTTCCCTTTGCGAATGACAACCTGATCATGGAATGATGATCAGTGCACGATGAAATCAAATAATCATGCCAATGGTCTTGGTGTATCCCAGTTCATCATTGGTTATTGAACCAAATGATGTTATATGGTTACCTCTTTGTGATTTTACCCATTCATGATTTCTTCAAGGAATGCACCCTACTCTATGAAGAGATTAGCGTGTAGACCAATCAAATACTATATGAGGGAATTGTGGCGGGATAGAGGGATTTGATTGAATATGTTTTCTAACCCATATCCCTCGGATCATGATCATTATAATGGAATGTTTCTCCAACAATGTTGGTATCATGCTATGTGCATCTCTCCCTCTATTTTTTTATTCATCATCATTTTAACCTTTTGGTTCCTTGCTCAACATTATCGAGTGGTCCGTGAATGACTAGACCCCCCAGATTTGTGTAAAATCAATAGAAGATGTTGCATCATGGTGGTTCAGGTCATGAGGAACCTGAATATAAAATCGTACTAAATCTTGGGCATCAGAGGAACCCCGATGTTCTATGGAAGGGACCACTAGCTCATGTCCGATGCGGTGGTCTGAAGAGGTGCAAAAATGATTTTAGCTAGTGGGGAATGAACACGGGGGGTGTAGTAGAGCTGTGAGGGGATGTGGTGTGGTGGCTGGGTATGTGGCAGGGCAGCCGCATAGAGCACTTGGTAGTGGTGCGGTAATGGGGTAGGGGGAACGACGAGGTGAACTCTTGGGATTGTGTTCGGTCCCACGTGGAGTAGATGGCACACGATGGGGGTGGAACACATAAGGGGGACTAGACTGGACCACTTTTTACTGGACAGAACAAAGGATTCAAGTAGCTTCAGTGGCTGAGTGGGTTGGAAAATGTAGCCCTGTGGCCCAGGATGGTTAGGGTTGGACCCAGGTTAGACATTTTTATGAAAACAACCATAACATTCAAATATTGTATCCATTTACTGAGATGTTTGGGGAGTTCGTACCCCACCAATGATTCAGTTCATTTGAGATACTCTATGTGAGGTATTGTTTATGTTTTCATCTGAACTAATTTATTCAGAATTTGTTTCCCTTAGAATGAGATCACTAATAGAAAAATCCTATGGGTGGATATGACATTGAGACTATATGTCTTTCTAAGGCTACTAGTATTTTGGAGACTACTTGTCTTTTCTAGACTATATGTCTTTCCATGAATACATTTCTTACCGAGACAACATTCGTTATCATGAATGAGTGTATCATCGAGATTACATGTCTTTTTGGTACTGTGTGTTTTGTGTATTACGTTTGATAACCCTATTTTACATATTATAGAGTTATACATATGTGAGGTGAGCATAGAATTTATTTTTGGTATATGTTCTTTATTAATTTTTTTGGAATACTAAATGTAATTTATTGTGGTATACTTCATTTATTTCTTTTTGGATTACTTTGTGTATTTTGTTGTTGTATACATTGTGTATCAGTTAGTGGTGTTCCATAGTGTTGTCCCATTGCGATGTTTCGTAGTAGTGTTCTTTCATTGTGCTACTTCATGGTTTTCCTTCCCAGTGTTCTTTGGTGGAGGTCCTTAGTGGTGTTCCATAGTGGTGTTCCTTCATGTTTTTCCTTCCTTTTTGTTCCATCGTGTTGTTACTTAGTGGTGTTACTTCATGGCAATCCATCATTGAGCTCCTTACTGGTTATTCTTCATGGTGGTCCTTAGAGGTTTTCCTTAGTTATGTTCCAATATGTTGTTCCATAATGGTGTTATGTCATAGGGTTCCTTCATGGTTTTTTTTATTTCTGTTCCTTTATGGTGTTCTTTAGCGGTGTTCCTTCATGGAGTTCCTTTATGATGTTTCTTCGTGGTTTTCGTTAGTGTTGTTCCTTAGTGGTGTTCTTACTTTGTGAAACTTTTTTTCATTTAGTGTAATTCATATATGGTATTTCATCATTGTAAGTTCCTATGTAAAATATTTACAATGGGGTTTTAGTGTTTCCGACTGATCATTGTTTTACTCAACCCTGAAAATGATTTACCTAAACATGTCATGACTTATAATGATGATCGATATCCTGAGGGAGTCCTAGGCGGGCATGGAACAGGTGGTTCCAAGAGATTCCAATCAGTAAGGGTATGATTCAATGGCTTATGATTATTTTCCAGTATCATTCAATTTTGGTAGGGTTCTCTTTCGATTTGATTTAGGAATATGTGCATTCACTTTTACATTATTTTATCTTGGGAAGGGTTTTTATTCTAGAAATGTTTACTCTCCGATTTATTACTTTCGTACTCTGTAATTTGTATCATAGTGTATTCATGCATTTTTACATAGAGTTTATACATTTTATCATTTTAGGGTTAGGGATGTGTCCATGTGTATATGTACATAGGAAAATGCCTCCCATTTGTGGGATATTCCTTCTCGTTGCTAGTCACTAGCCTTGACCTACTAGAGGTTGTCATAGTGTAGTCATGGAATGGATCCCATGAAGAAGTGTCATGAAATAACTAATAAAACATTTTATCCTTTTACTTTTCATCACAATCCATTTTATCCTTTTACTTTTCATCACAAATCATTTTAAAATCTATTTTAATCCCATATGAAATACATTTTCAGAGTTGAAAATAACATTTCATTTAATTGAAATATTCAGTATTAAAAAAATGAAAAAGAAAAAAAATGTGTTTTTTTTAAAATATATCATGAAATTTTATAATGTATTTCAGTAATAGTAAATCCATTATGTAAGTGGTAAAATTAATTTCCTCATTATAAGTTGTAATGGAACATTATTGTTGTCTATTTTGGAAACATTTCAGCATGAAGCCCATAAAATGAATCATTTGGATAAAAATTGCAAACTGGAGACAAATACATAAAATATCTTTTATTAATATTTTATATCCACAAAAAATCATCGAGGAATATTTTTTATGAATATAGTAATTGATGTAATTGGTTTCCAGACAATTTATTTCAAACATAAAAAATATGATTTCTACTCGAAGGGACCCTTACCACATTTATATCATTTAAAACATGATAAATTTTTTTTAATGAAATTATGTTTTCATAAATTTCATTTAAATAAGTTAATGTATAATAAAAATTCAACATAGGATATATATACACCTCATAAAAAATATCGGTACAAAACATAAAAAAATTGTTTTGATGTACCCAAATTCAGATGAAGTCCCTCACAATATGTCATACTAGTCAATTATATTCAATAACATATAAAATAAGAAAATTATATTATTTATTAACAAAATTAATAATATTTTGTGTTTTAATTATTCCTTTTATTTCAATTATTACCATCTTATATAAAATTATGTAATCAATTATTATTTCTTCAATTTTTATAATTGTATTCATGTTATGTGTCAATCATTACATTAGTAGTTTCACAAAATTTACTGTGGTAATTATTTAGACATATCTATAACAATAACAATGAAATAATTATATTTTTAATACCAAAATAGTATTTGATAACAAAACATGAAATATTGTAATTATAAATGAGCTATACTAAAATCATTGAGATGGTATTTTGGACGTATGTATGAGCAATGATTCAATTTTTTATCGATCATTTTGGAAAGGAATTAAGTGTTATTTATCCTTAAAAAATTGTATTATATATATATATGAAACGTACTTATATATATATAATTAATATAATGTGGCAATTACTGTGGAATCACATAACCTCGGGTAGGCGGTAGTCCACACATATAGATAAATTATGTTATTATTTTTCATGAATAAATATTAATAGTGAAAATGATATATTATAATTTAATAATTAAAAATATTTAATTAATTTTGTAATTATTTATTTTATGTCACATATATTCATTAATTTTATACTTATTGACTTCCATATAAGGGGTTAATTAATACAAATCACATTACTTTATGATGTGTCAGTTTGATGTGCACAAAGAAATCATTATAATATCTTATAATGAATTGAATGAAAGGAGGTATTTGTTAATGAAATGGTATAGAAGTAAAATAATCTTTAAAATACTAAATGTACAGTTTAACATAATAATTATGACATGTAATGAGTTTTGATGATGATAAAAATTTACATCTATTCATTTGGCGTTAGTACACCATATATAGGAATGATAGTTATATTTTATAGTTAAGTGTTGATGATATAGATATTCAGTAATACATTAAATTAATTAAATATTTGTATTTTTTATATAATATTTATTATACCAACATAATTTAATTTTTTTGATTAATGTGGAAGCAGAAATAATATATTGATGAATAGTTAAGCTCTAGAACTCTTCATCAGATAATATACTTAGGTGAGAAAAAAGAATTCTTATGATGTATTTTAGATGAGACATGGGATATTTGTAAAGGGGGGGTAATTAATATATTTCTTTGGTTAGGTATTGGATTATTGAAAATGGTTTTATTGTGTTATGAGTTGAAGGGGTGAGAGGGGACTTTTATAATACTGTTGAGTAGAAAAAATTATTATTTTTAAATTGAAATTAAATTTTTTTCCATTTATTAAAATGGTAAAAAAATGAACAATACTAATATTTATAAGTAAAAACATCAATATATGTTAATAGAATATAATGTACACAATTATTAATTCATCTTATCACATTTCATTTTAGTGTTACCCATCACTAAATCTGTTTTTACCTAAATTAGTATAGATGACCATTATTATTTTAACTGTTGATTAAAAAGAAATTTATGTTTAATATAATATATAATTAATATTGTTCCCATGAATAATATATATTCGATTTAACCCCATTAAATTCATATAAGATTTAGAATGTAATTTATTATATAGTCATTAGACCCGATGAAAAAGTGAGTTTTCAATTAATGAATCTTTCATTCATAATTTAATTTTACATTAACTAAATGAGTAGTAAAAATAATTATATTAATATATTAATATCTATTTAATTATAACATGTTCATTTAATTTAAATCATTTCTTATTATTCATTTTTAAATTAATTAAAATTGTAAATAATTATTCCCTTAAAATAGTTTTAAGAAACAATCAATTTTTAAGGTCAAATATATGGTTATTCAAATTTAAAAATAAAAATTACTAAAATGTAATAATTTTTATTAAATATATCTCATGAATTATTATGTTACATGAAATAATATTGAAATAAAACTTTTAAATTAATATTAAATAATTTGTTATGGTGGAATGAAATATTTATAAAATAATCAATATTCTATTATTATTAACCGAAATTAAATATTTTCTAGATCATCTAAAAAATTTAGACTAACTTAATTTTGAAATAATAATTTTCAAAATTATATTCTTTTTACGAATTTAAAATTTATATAAATTCAAGAGTTACATAGTATTATTTTCTCACAAATATGAATAATAATCATTTTTGAATAAAAAATATTTTTAATGATTAATATAAACTGAATAAAAATGGATTATTTATTTACTATTAAATTATGAATAATATAATATTGAGCATAAAATTGATATATTTTTTATAATTTATTTATTCCAATTCATACCATCCAATTTTCCTTCATGGTAATAACTTTCATATATTCTAGTGGTCCTTTATGCTTGGTATTGAGAGTCATATACTCAATCCAATATAATGTTATTATTTATAATTCATAATGTGTTACACATGAAAAACCCAACTTTTATTCATCTTGGAATTATAATGATGTAAAAAGTAATTTAGAATTTTTTTATAGTGTGATATAATGAAAATATATATTCATTATTTTATAATGAAATGTTTGTCTTGTCAGTATGATATGGATAAATGAAAATTACCTAAGAGGATATGTCAAACTCATCCTAGGACATAGTTTATATTTAGAAAAACATTAATATATATATATTTGTGTAATTTCCAAACATATCATAAAGAAATAATTCAATTTTTTATCTATTAGATAAATTTTCAAATTTACTTCCAATTCATGATTTTCTTTCTTTATATCAACATTATTGGCAACATAGTACTGTGATATTCATGTTACATGTATTTGATCGCTACATTGTAGCTGGTTATGATCTCAAATTTAAATAAAGAAATTAGTTAAGGATTCCTAAGTCATTTGATACTTAATTAAATTTTTATTGAGCTTTTCATCCTCAATATGATTAACATTCTGATCAAATGATTAAAGAGTTAAAAAAAATATTTTTTATTGTTAAAATAATTAACATGCATTTTGGGATCCAAATCCTTTAATAGTTGAGTATAATATAAATAACAATTTTCATTATTGTGTATAGATTTATCCTTTTTATAAATTATATGGGAAAAAATGTTTCAATCAATCATTTTGGGAAGATGAAGATGAAACAATGTTGATGGGACTATAACTAGTAGTAGAAATAGTTGATAATGTTATGGAATTTTAATAATATATTAGGATTTCATATAGCAAGAAAAAATGGTGGATATCTAGAGGAAAAATGGTTTTTTTGAGGTTGGTGAACTTATATTCATATTTTATCACCATGGAAAAGTGAGATGTGTTTTCTTCAAAAAATAATTAAACTCTATATTTAATTTTATTATAAAAAATTTAATAGTATAAAGGATTAGTATCCTATATAGTGTAATTTCATCTAATGTAAATCTAGTTAATGAATGTTTATATTAATTTGATGTTTATAAAACATCCTCATAATTTATCACCTGTTCTGAAATATATTGTAGTTCTTTTGAGATTGAATAAATCACATAAGGAAAATATAGTTTGAATTAATGATGATGGAGGAATGTAATTATAGATATATATAATACTTCAGGTTAATATTTTGTGGTATAATTAAAAATTGAAGAAGGACCATTGGAGTATTAAAATTCTATTATGGAATGATATACAATATTTTTTAATAAGTCAAGATAATAGTGAGGATCCAGCTTTTAAAATGTAGGAAGGATGTAACATCCTATTTATAGATAATATAAAATAATTTAAAATATTCATTAGTCATATTATATAGATTTATTTTCATTTTAAAAATATTATACATTTTATTTGTAATAATTAAAAATATATTATTCCTAATAAATTTGATTTTTTTATTTTATAGTTTAATATGAAACAATTCATTTAAAAAGAATGTATTTTATATAGAAAATTTGAGATGAATTTTTAATTAACCTATTAAATATATTTTTATGATAATTTTTATGAAATTTTATCAAAATATTGAATTTTCAACAAATATTGAAAAATAGTGATTTTATTTGAAATTTATATTATCATTTGACAAATTTGTTGAGTCAAATTATATATTGTATTAGATTTCAAAGAGAATATATTAATTTTTATTAATAAAATACATTTATTTTTTGTAAAATAAACATTGCAAAAGATTTTACAATAAAATCAATTTATTCATAAAATATGCATTTTTTTGAAAATATTTTTCATGTTTAATTTTAATTATTATTCTTAAAAATTTATTTTTTTTTAAATTTTAAAAAATGGATTCTATATTTTAAATCATTGGGTCAAATTTTTGTTCATTCACCCCAATTTGTTTCCTAATGTGGATAGTGACAATATTATTTTTCATAACCACTGTAAAGGTAAATTAAGTAATTAGGATTTTAAAACAATATGGTACGAACTATTTAATGACCATAAACACATGAAAATATTTTAACATATGATTCCATTTCATCCATACTAATACAAAATGTGTTTTATGTACATTTTTTTGGTATTGTATGATATTATGACTTGAATACTAATTTATTATGTACAAATTCTAATATATCACACAAGTTTTTTAATAAATATAATATATTAAACAAGTTCATAAATAGTGGATATTATAGAAAATAATAATTAATTTTTATTAAAATTTATTTATCTCCCTAATTGAATTTTATTATAAATATTTAGTCAAAAATAGTTCCATTTTTTGTTACACAATACAGATAGATTAATTATTCATTTACGTGAAAAAGAAAAAAATGAAATTAAAAATAATAAAACAACCTTAATTTTATATTATTTTTTTTGACAGAAAAAATATGAATAAATCGAAGAAATATTATAGTGGTTTTTATGCATTTTATATTAATTTCATTATTTTGTTTATATTATTTATGTAAATGTAAATAATTAATTCAAAATTATCATGAATGATAATTTATAAAAAATAATACAATATTAATTTATTTAATATTCATAAATATCATAACATCAACCTAGTAAGTGGGAAATTATTACTAACATAAATAATGTTCCATTTTTTGGTCATTTTGCATTTTATAGAAACATTAATAAAACTTAATGGGTAAAACATTTAATATTACAGTTTTGGTCAAACTTGTTAACCAATGGATAAAACAAATAGACAAAGATAAATATTTGATCTAAGCATTTTATTAAAATATATGATGATATTATTTTTTTAATAATAATATATTCTTAAATTATTATCAATTATGATCCATTAGACCATAAAAATTTATGTAATTAATATAATTTTATTTGAAATTCAAAAAGTGACCATCGAATCTCCTATAAAATAGAACAAGTTCATCTAATTTAATCACACATGAATGCCCATATTATTTCCACGCCTATGCAAAGGCTGACATAAAATCCATAACCTTTGATATAGGTCATTTTTTTTAGAATATCATTCTTTGATGTATTAATCAATTAATCATATGAGACATTCCAAAAAAGGGTAAGATAATTAACATACATGACGAATTAGATTAAAGATAAGGGACTTTATTTTAAATGTATTAATTTAATGATTCCCTTAAAGATAAGGGACTTTCTTTTAAATTCTTTATTTTGAATAATGTATCATAAAAGGATATATTAAATGGAAATAAAATATGATTTTTATGATTATATGAAATCCAGAAAATGGATTCCACATATCAAAATAATATATGTATTCTTATAGTTTTCTAGTTGATGTCATTCAGTTGGAGGGTATTCAAGAGAAAATAAATGTGTGTGGAATAATAATTATGCTAATACATATTAAATACTTCTAACAAATAATAATGTATAAATCCCTTTGAATTTTACAGGTTATGGAATCATTTAATGTTAATTGTGATGGGTAATTCATATCATGTCAATATTTGTTGGAAGGAATTTATATGATAAATAAAAAAATAGTTATTGACCCTAAATAATTAATGTATAAAATTAATGTTTTTACGATCCTTTAATGTAATAATTAATGCATTGTGATCTTATAATATTCATTTTGAATGAAATTGAGTTAGGTGTATAAAATATTTTTGTGAGATATCCATAGTTTCCATGATGAATATTTTGATACAATATGGAGAAAGTGTATTAGTAATACTATTGGTTAAAATTGAGGTTAACGTAAATATCAAAATATTTTTTTAATATATCACCTAATTTTATGTGGAACAATATATAATAAGTCATTCCTACTTGTTTCTTATAACATGTTAATTTATATATACTATCAATGTATTGGATGATTTGTGAGTGAATTTATTCCAATGTGGCATTGCATAAATATATCTAAAATGATGGTATGTGAAATATCAACAAATAAAAGAGCGGACTTAATTCATATATATATATATATATATATATATATATATATTCAATATATATAACTTACTTCATGATATGTTCTATAAAATTCAAAAATATATATTATCATCCAAAAATAGAATCTAAATCTTGGATAAATGTCCAGGAAGATATCTAATATTTTGAATTTTAATATAGAGTTTATAAATGATATGTATCCGGTATATGGAGAGGGAGAGATACAATATGTAATAGAAAATAAAATAAAATTATATTGGATTATTAAATTTTCATATTGCAGTTATACATTCATAATGAGAGGGGTATTCTTATACATGATAGTGGTATCCATATATACAAATATTTATTATTTTTTTCCATGTGATGTTTCTAAAGAAAAATAAAACATTGAACGATTAATTATAGTTATTAATGTCGTTCTATAAAAAATAATAAATATTTTGATGTTAAAAAATATGAAAAAAGATTATTATCAGTGATATTATTATATCTTTGGAATATTAAATCATGGAGATGATGTAATATGTAGGGGATTAGTTATGTATAAAAAAATGGCACAACCAATAAATAAATCCATAGCTCAGTATATGTACATAATTATCATGTGATAACTAAAAAGTAGTTCATCATATATATTTCTATACGTAATGGGGATGTTTTGAGAAAATAGGTTCAAAATAACTTACTTAAATAATAATTTCCATTCAAAAAATCAAGTATAAATTGATACATGAATGATAAATTTATATTATATTATAGTCCACTATTTTACAATATAACATTGAGAAATCCAATATGAATAAATATTTTTAAAATATTATCTTACAAAAAATAAGATTAGAAAAGAAAAAAAAATATATTTATTTAAAATAATTTTTTTTTAAAAAATAAATTTAATATTATATGATACGTTCAAGTATGTATTTCTTCAATAGCATGTGTTACATGAAAGAAAAAATTATATTGAACAATAATATACTATTAATAATATTATCTAATATGTACTCTATATCGATGCATTCTGAATAGAATATATAACATGGAATAACAAGATTATTAATATATATATATATATATATTATACAATTGTATATTAATTATCTATTGGTTAGAAATAAAATAAGAGTCACTTAAAAGAAAAAAATACATGTTTTCTAAAAACCTATAATTTTTTCAAAAAGTTATTTAGTTTCTCCTCGTACACATGTAATTAAGTTAATTATGACCATATTTTAATATATAAATGAACAAAATTATCTATTTTTAATAAGAATAAAATAATTATTCTATGTTTTGTTATTCAAATTTTAATGAAATGATTAATTTTTGATGAATAGTGAAATATATTTTTTTTAAAAATATAGAGGTTATGACACTTTTATTAAAAGAAAATAAAAGATAGTAACCACGGGGAGGGGGGAATAGGAAAATAGGGAAAACTCAAATAAAAAACTATTTGCTTATCCTTTTCAGCAGTATCTCGATTATCCTTCTTTCTTCATCTCTAATTTCATCCAACTCTGCTCTTCCATGCTCACGACCCTGACCTCTCGATCTCCCTCTGCTAGCACATTCCCTGCTTAAGAGCTCTTGCAGTCTTCCATAAATTGTCTTAGCATCAGTGCTCTTAGAACCCGAGCTGTCCTATGTTTCTTCCTTGTATTTTTCATGAGAAACCTCTTTTGTGACTTACGTATTCATTTCTTCTACAATAGGAATCTCAACCACTATTAGAGAATTAACCGAGGATAGTGTATTCTTATAAGATACAAGCTGAAAGCCTTTATTATCAACAATTGAATTTGAAGCATAATGAAACACGTTAGAGATGACTGGGGAGTTAGAATCTATGGGTTTTTTACTATTTTGATTCACTGAGGAAACCATATTTTCATGAAGTTGTGCTTCTTCTTCCCTAACATGATCTTTTCCATTTCTAGGTGAAAAAACATGATCAATATTTTTCTCTTCCTTAAAAATATCAACCCAAGATTTCTTCTTATTTTCAACCGAGAGGGTGCATAGCTTTGGTAAGTCTAGGCAGCACCTTTTTTATCAGCTTTAGGTGCGTCTTCATGTACGACATCTTGCACTGCATTCTCAGTAAGATTACCAATAGTACCCAACTCTTCCATACTCTTACACAAGTCTCTACTATCCTCATGAAACAATTGTGGGTCAGTTTTCAAAGTAGTGGTAGTTTTGATCTTCTTGAGACAATTATTCACATTATGGCCACACAAAGCACAAAAGCTACAGACTATATCCCGTCTACAAGAAGAAATGTCATGACCAATAACATTGCAGTACTTGCATTATTTATCCATATTTTCATAATATATCTTTATCTAGATTATATCATCATCGGTTGCAAGCATCACTTTGTCAACAAGAGTCAAACCCAACTCAACCTCAAACATAAACCTATAAATGTGGCCAAAAAGATCATCTTTTGTTTCCTTATCAATTTTCATTAGAACAACAATTGATAAGAAAATATCATAAAATATTTTGGGATGCCAGAGTATCCTGTTTAACATATAAACTCTAACCCGGATTTGAGTAATAGTGTTACCAACCTCTAAGGGATTGAAATTTTTATCCCATTCACGCAAGTGAATAATTCTCGGTTTGATGGAAATGGATCCAAAGCCCCGTGCATGAATTTTCAATTCATTCGTAGGGAAAAGTATATGATAATATCCCTAACCAAGAGAGACACACTTCCATGATAAAAAACCCTAAATCAGTGAAACACTATCCTTGAGTTTGTCAATCTTCTTAGGATGTGAACCTTTAGGAAGGAAATGGAAAGTAATGATTGAGAAATCACATATTTTGAGTCGTTCGAACACCACTCCAGGATCCTCTTTAATGTGCGAAATGTTTCCATTTCTTCAGATGAGAGAATCAAGCCCACCTTTTAGAGAATTAATGGAGCAGACACCGCTACCCTCCTGGTGAACTGCCTTAGATGACTCTGTAACGGGATCAAGGTTACCTATTCTAGCAAATATAGATCCCTCCTGTATTGCAGGTATAAAAACATCATTTGTTGCATCCTTTCCAACATCCAACTCTTTGGCCATTCCTTTGAAATGCCCAGAACATGCATCTCAGCAGCGTATTCATCCGCACCCAAGAACAAGCCGGTTTCATTTTCCATCGGAACCATAGGAGGCAGATTACCAATCTGGTATGAAATCGCATCTGACATCGAAGACATGTCATCCGCACCTGAATCCTTGTGCATCTACATGATTAATTTTAAATTAAATTTTTTTACTTATATTAATAGATTTAAGAAAACCCGATTCAATATTTATAATAATAATAATTTTAAATATCTAATATCTTCAGGGTAATTTATGATAAAATTTAGCATTGAAAATAGTAAAAATCAATTACAACAATTAAGGTAAACATGTATTACTATGTGTTAAATAAGAGGTTAATGGTTAAAAAAGAAAAAATAACTCTTAAATCGAGCATTGGGTATCCATATATTGATTGTAGAAGTTATTATTATGAGAATGTAATTTTTGGGAAGCTTTTCACTTGATAAAACTATGGTTATGATTGAGCCATTTCAAAAAACATAAATATTTTCCACTATCCTCTCATATAAAAGGCCACCCCTATCATCTCTTTTTCACACATGAAAACCATATTGTTTGGGACATGACCTTGAAAAATCACATAAAAATACATTCCTATAGATCTATAATCCATATTTGTGGAATAATGTTATCATATGAAGTCCTTTAGTGAAATAATATAGAGGATACCCGAATCAGATGGCATTAAATCACATTCAACCAAAACGAAGCATGAGGTAATGTATTTGACTCAATTTTCATTGAATTTAGAATTACTTTTTATTATTATAAAATTCACATTCATGTGGTGAATATAGTTCCCCTTTTAAATTAAATATCATGAACCATACATATGTCAAGGTATATTATGTCTTAATTAGTATTACTCTATCTAAGGGGATTTGAATTAAAAGTTACCAAGTTATAAATTATTTCAAATATCCAAAAAAAATTATGGGTTATATCACTCTATTAATTTCATAGATATTATAGTATTATGTTTATGATAACTATTTATTGTCATTTTTTATTTACAATAATTTTATATGGATTTTCAGCAAATAGATATAATTTATTCACTGATTTATTCTCACATCAATGTTATAATCATTATAATGGATTATTTCACAATATCATTCTAATCGAGATTGATTAAACTAGTATTTTCATTGATGGTAATTATTTGATATGTTTCCCATAAATCCATTACATTTCCTAAACCTCCATATAGTAATTATATATTCATTTAATTGTTTTATTTTTCAACTATTTGTTATATATATTTGTTATGAAAATATTTTTTTTGAAATTTAGACATTCTTTAACTTCTATTAGATATAATTTTTTAGAAACATTGTTGTATTAAAAAATTATACTCAAAAATATTTTTAACATTTTTACAATGGTTTATTAATGCAATTTTTACATACATTTTATTTAAAAAATTGATTGAAATGTTTTTCTATTTTTTCCAACTAGATAGTTTCATAAAATTTTTAATATAGAAAATTAATATTATTTTAACAAACATGTCATATATACAATTTATTATTAATGAGGATAAAATTAATTCAATTCTTAATTGTTAATTTATTAAGTTATTTAATGAAATTTTTAAATATTTTTGAAAAATCATTTTTCAAATTTTATATTAAAAAATATATATATAAAATAAATTACGTTTTATAAGGGTGATTTTAAAATGTAAAAGGATGATTTCTTAAAGATTATTTTTAATTATACTTTTATGGTATTAATAGTCATTAATTACAACATCCATTGATTATATATAATATATAATAGGAATATATTTTACTCACATCATCTTTATTCATTATTTGTATTTTTTGTAATCAATTTGAATCTAGATGAGTTATTTTATACCATTCTCTATTTTACAATGGATGAAATATGGATTTATTTATTAATTGAAGAAGGTATTCACATATTTATCCTAGTATTCTAGACTGAATTTTTATTTAGTGTATTATTATTTTATTTCATATTGTGAATGAATCATTCTTATTATGAGATGGGTGGGACCCATTATATCCCCTATATGCACAGATAGGTGACATGAGTCAATACTATTGGCCAAATTATATGGGTTTCTACCTTATGATTTATCTTTTCTTAGGGATAAATCTTGATAGAAAGTATCTTGAGGATATATCTTAATTAATTATACATCTTGTATTAATAATCACATCAATACGAATTCATTTATTGATAATATATGTGATTATTCAATTTTTAAGAATATCTATAGTTATATTTTCTATGTATCTGATTTTTTATACTTCATTACATAGTCATCATATATATCATTCATATAATACTGAGTATATTGATTAAATGGAATGTTTTATATGTTATTTTTATTCTTAGAATTATTATACATTATTTACCAATATATTAATGTTTACTCAAACACTTATGGAAAATTTTTTCTCACCCATATATTATGATTAATTTTCTATTGAAAAATTGGATGTATTTTATAGATTATCTATAGAGATATTTGAAGGTGAATAATAGTATTCACAATGACAATTTCTATGCTTAACTTTATATATCCAATTAAATTTGATTGTTCTATATATATCTAGTTTAAAATATTAAATAAATATTAATTGATTGGGGATTTGAGAGCTATATCTAGTATGAATTTTATATTGTAGAATCTATCTCCATGTTATTGGGCCCAATGACATTATAGATGATATCATAGGAATTTAAATATAATCCTTGGGAACTAGATTTGTAAATTCATATAATTTTGAATATAACATTATATTATAATATGAGGATAAGTATAAAATAGATTCCTAATGTCATTTTAAGGAAGATATTATTCAGTATTTTTTAAATAATATATCAATGTATAGATAATAAAAGTGGATCTTGTTCCATCATAGAGTTTCCTAGGTGTAATTACACTGAAATGTGTGCATTTGGCTTTTCCTGATCATCACCAGGTTCATTAAAATGAGAATATTATACACCAGGTTTAACACTCATAGGGTATATTATTACAATAATTCATTTTTTATTTACAATCCATTATTATGAATTTGAATGTATGTATTTCCCCAAAATACTATGTTTATTAATTTAAAATTAATCATGCTTAATTTTTTCAATGTATTATATTTATTTATATTTTTTATTATACAATATATTTCATAATGATATATATCATCATCTATAATACGTCAATTATAAGTGTCACTTGTTATATGGAATGGTAATATCATCAATGTATGTAAATCCAATAGAACGAATGATAATTTCATTTATCAAATTTAGAAGATATTTCAATTCGAACTAGTCTTCAAAGAATTATCATCATATGAATAGATATTATAATTTTATAATATGTAATATAATTATTTATCATACTAATTTCAATTTTAAGGGATGTACAAGAAGAAGAAAAATTTATGAAAAAATACAGAAAATATAAAAAGAATGAAATTTATGATATTCGCATATGTGATAATTATGGAAACAGACACCGAAGTGTTTAATTTTTGGAATGGGTGTTTTAAATATATTTGGTTAGAAAGGCCATCATTATAGTTATTTCAAGGGTATTCAAAAGGATTATAATTCTCAGTGCTTCAATTGTAAGGATATAGGACACTACGAAAAAAAAATTTATGTGGTAAATCAATATTAAAAAATTAAAGCTAACAGATCATGGATGAGTAGATGTCATCAAACCATATGAAGTATAATGATTAATGTGATGGTGTTTGGATTTATTTATTATATAATTATATTATGTAATCATTGATATAATGGATTTATAAATAATGAAATCTATAAGTATTGTATTCTACTATATTTTCATTAATGATTTGATAATTTATATGGAATGGTAAAAATGAACATGAAAACTGATTAAGTGAGATATTAAATTTATTTGAAAACATTATATTCGGGAACCTAATATGTTACTGAGGTTTATAAAATGATATTGGGATAAAGGGATAATTGGTATGTATAAGCTAAAATGGATAGTACTGACTACCTTGAGACTTATTAAATTTTTTAGACAATGTGGTTTATAATATAATTAATGGATATTAAAAAATAATTAGATCTAACAAAAAAATCCAAATATCTGAGTGTGAGTTCCTAGACCCATATTCCACAAAATAGGTGCCCCATGCTCGGTTTTCCACATGTCCTCAATCTTATCTCCAGAAAACTCCAAAGGTATCCTAATAGCAGTGAGGGACTAAGGAGTGTTTGTGGGGTGACTATTACCTCATTATCGGAGTCTAGGGTAGAGAATAAATATAAAAATTGGTATATAACATAAGGAATACAAGTAAATGGAATGCATAATGGAAAATAGAGGCAATAGTAACAATAACTAAAATAATTGGAATAACATACAAGAATACAACAACAGATGATGGTATGTCATGTCACTAGAAAACTAGCAAACATGGATTCAATATAGTAGAAATAACATTTTCCAAAAATGTGTAACGTAAATCAAAATACTATCCCAATCATCCCATGTACTGGCTTTGACATATTCTATAAAGATCCATCCTAAAAAAGAAAACAATCAAGTGTTTGAGGACATTTTCATCCCATTACAAACAACTTCAATCATGTAATCTACTCTGGGTATGAAATGTAACCCATAGTGTGTTTGAGATAAATCTTAGTTGGACAACACCAACAATGTCTACAACGTCCAACCCGTCTAATATAAAATTAACAGTGGGAGATAATATATATATAACATAAAGAGGCACAATATATACAAATACCACAAGTACCTACATCATCCCTCATCTACTGTCTTAATGTAACAAATTCATTTATTGATTATTACTAGTTTATAAGGAAATCAAATGTTAACAATAGTGATTGTTAAATAATATGGCAAGGAAATCTACAATAAAATTTCATAATGGTGTTCCAAGGTAATAATCCAAGGAAATTCTGACCTCAATGGTCGCCAACTCTATTATAAATGTTGCCAAAATACGGGTGAGAGTGTATTCCATGGATAATATTCCATGACCTTACACAATGAGATGTCTAACAACTCTAATGATTTCATATAGGGACAATAGAGGATTTATAAAAACATGGACATATGGGATTTAACTATGGAACCTACTTGACAATGATGGATCTAATGATTTTATCTAAGGCATCCTATTAAACTATATGGGTGGTCATATAGTTTCATAACAAACATCCAAAAATGGAAAATCATTGGGATCTCGGTGGGTCTCAACCAAAGCCAACCATATCCTTGAATTCGAATGGGGTTCCCGAGTGCTCATGGAAATACCTAATAATAATCCAGGGAGAGTTCTAGTTATGCCACTTATGTTTATTATGAAGTGATTTAATTTTTTTGAAGTCTTTACACTAATTAGTGTGACAATGTCATGTAGCATGAAATCTATCAATCAATTTGAAATTAACCAATATGTCCATTTGGTTCAAGCCTTTCGTTTCCTTAGTGTCACAAGTCCATGTAGAATGAAAACATTATTAATCACGTTTAAGGCATTTTGAATAATTACGCTTCATTCTGATACATTTAGATAATGTGGTATGAGGTTTTACATACTTGAATCATATTAATTATACACAATTAATCTTTTCAATTCATATACTAAGTATACATGCCAATTTTGCATTACCATTTAATTATCAATTTAATGAAATTACCATAGGAGGGACATGTGGAAGGGACCTGGTACTTTCCATAAACCATTACATGATATAACACTCATTTATTATAAGTAGGCCAACCATTAATGTGGTCAAAATATAGAACAACTAAATAATAGGTCAAAATATTCAAAACACTAAATACTCAATTATGTAATATCATCATACATGGGTTTTATGGGGTTTGGGTGTAACCACAAACAATAAATTATATATATTGAAATAGAATAATCATACACATCAATTGATTATAATCATGCAATATAAATTCAATAAATTAAACTCGATGAAATTGATGGGCTACTAATGCAAATTACAAAATCAATGAGCTTGAGGAATGATTTATAAACCACCCACCCTAGGGTTTTATGATCACTCTCCTCTGTTATCAACCTATAATTCGGCTTAAAATGGAGTGGATTGTTGTATATCCAACTTGATGAATGAGAGATCAATAGGATCTCAGATGAATGAGACCTCTAAATCCATAACATATGTCTTAAAAAATCTCCAAATTTTTGGAAATGGATGTACTCCCACTAGATATCATATTATAAGTAATGATGATTCATTATTATACCAATAAGGGAAAAATGTGATTTTCGCCCCAAAAATATTATGGGTGGTTTGGCCACATTTTTTTCCAAACAATGCACCAACCATGATCAGGCACCTAGGAAGGAAAGGGAACTCACTTAGTTAAGTCACATGGTTAGGGAAACTGATTGCTGATAGTGTGGAAAAGATCACTAAAAAAACATACCACCTACACAGTTTCATCTAACTATGCTTACTTTCTATATGGTTAGGTTGTACAGTTTGGTAAACTGTGCACCAAGTGTGTGGTAAGGCGAACTAAAAAAATCATGCCAAAGGCACAAGTTTCTCTAACTTTTTGGTCTTCCCAAATGGTTTACTATAAATAGTAATCTAGACCTGTTCTCCCAAAACTATTTGTTTTGTGCGCCGAATTCACCCTAGACCCATTATGGATCATCACTAACGAATTAGTTATCCATCATAGGTCCAATATAAATAATTTGACTGAAATTTAATGTATCCACACATGTTTTAAAAACATGTTCATAATGTCTTCCCCCTTATATGAACACATCCCCACGTTCACCTTCCAAGGGTGTAGAAACAATATCTAAAAACAATTCTGGCCACCAAACAAAAAATTCGGCATGCCTATGACTAGTATCATCCTTCATGCGTCCATGATTCCATTAGACCCATACTATAGGGACATACCTACCACAGGGAACCTTCGTGCTCTGGTCAATGATTCATACTACATAATCATCAAAGGCAGAATTGGTCATCTAACCCCACTTCATTGGGATTTATGGAATGATGAAGGCCGACATGATACTGGTGAAGAGGTTAAACCTGGAAGATTTTGTGCATCGAATGATTCCTCTGAGGTAGTAACAATGTATAGTCTAAAATCCTGACTCTTTCAGGGATAACAAATAGACCATCCTAATAAGGAGACAACTTTTTTTTGCTTTTGTAACTATCGGTGACCGATCATAGGAGATACTTGAAGGAAAACATGATCCTCAAAATCATACACTATAGGTTGTCAATGGTGATTGATATACGATATACGACTAGAAAGATCATTAGTCATATGCTTTCTGATCAGATTATCCAGCTTCAAAGTATCCTGAATGATTTTTTGACCTACTAGGGCTGCCCCTCCTAGATATAATATGAATAGTAGTGAATGGAAAAACCTACATATAAGTCCAGAAACTGATCCATCTGAATTTTAATCTATAATCTATTATTATTGGATAACTATACTAGATGGATATTATTTTCTAAGGAAATATTGAACTCAAGGACACATTCTTGATGAATATCCTTTAGAACTGGCATTGTCCAATCTTATTTTTGATTGGTCTAATGGTGAAAAACCATTCGTAATAGAACATGTGTTCCCATATCATTCTAAAATCCCTATTAGAACTGTGACATGAAATAAGAATTGCTATTTCAAATGATAGTACCGGGGTCCCCATAGGGTCATATGATTTCACGAACATACAGTTTTCAGAACTTATCAACAGATAAATTCTACCAAATAAGAATTAATTGTTCTAAATTAGTCATTCATCCAATGAAAACTGATACATCAGAACTAAATCTATGAGATCTTGGTAAATTGACTAGAAAATTTATAAAAAAATATTCATATTTACATTCAGTGATTAGAAGCGTCAATAATCAGACTATGGATCTTTGGTTTTTTGTATTTATATACTGATAGGTTGAACACGTAATGGTGAATAATTTTATCTGAGATTTTATCCCAGGCCACCAATAATCGCATAACAAGTCTCGATACATTTTTAGGAATCCTAGATGAACTTCCAACTATGAGTTGTGTGACTTTCAATGAACTCCTCTCTAATATTTGTAGTTACACAGATTTATCTATGAATACACAGGATGTCATGTCACTCCACATGTAAATCTAGAGGTATGCTATCTCTTGATATAGACTAATGGAGAACCAAGCCTTCACGATCCATAAATTTCCAACTGACCACCATCTCGTGGAGGGAGCAGGTAACTGCAAAAATATGAGAGGTAATACTTCTTCTTGGTATCTATAAACTCCATATATAGCTCAGAGAATAGTTTAATTAACTTCCATACATCACTAGATTCATGTACTTTCTGTGATAAAGTATTATAACTCAAACTAACATCAAACACATTTCTCTCACAGGTGTATAATAATCTTAAAATTCAGTGCATTATATATAATTCATCTATCGACACTATTTGTGGTTCAATTCACTCTTCATAATGACATATTTGAGGCTCTTATGGTCTTTGTACACAACAAAATCCTCACATAACAGATAGTATCTCAAAAAACGAAAATCATGAAAATTTATTATAGATCAAGGGTGTGAATCAAGAAATTTATCTAATAAGGCATCAATTGAAAACATCTATATACAACGTTTATATATTGCTACATCAGAACTACTCTAAGGATAATGCTTGATGTATCCCAGAAGACGATAAGATGTAAACTTGGATCAAGCTAAATTAGAAAAAGTGATGAAACATGACTCCCTTTTATGTGAAAAAGGATTTATAAACATTTTCAGACCAAATGAACATGAAAACCATATTTTTAATGCATATGAGAGGTGAATAAGGACATGAAATATCTTGTATGAAATTATTGTAATATTCAGCATGCCCCATGAAACTCTATATATCAAACAATTTCTTGTGATTCTCTTTAGAAACTATAAAAATAAACTTTTTTAGGTCTATATACACACCTTATAATGAGATATTATGACCCATGAAGTGAACATTGTTGATGAATAAGTATAAAAAAGAAAAATTAACATAATGATAGTGCTGTATCAGTGTACGTAAAATGATTTCATGATGATTTTTACGATCACTTTGTGTGTCAGAATACACCAAGATTTCACCGTCATAGACTAGGAAAAATGAATCCAAATAGTGATGGAACAACCCATACATCAAATCCATGATAAATTGTAGGAACATTTGTAAGACCAAATTGCATAACTAGGAACTCATTCAGACCATATCTGCTATTAAAATCTTATCATGGTATGTATAACAACCATTCCTACACCTAATAACAATCCAATCTCATTTTTTTATTAGAGAAGACCCTAGATCCATGGATATTGTCAATGAGATCATATATTAATGGAATTGGATATCGGTTCATGACCATAAGCTAGTTCAACCTTCTGTAATCCACTCAGATATGAAAGGTTTCATCCACCTTCTTGTAAAAAACACATGTGAACCCTAAGAGGACATTCTGGGACATATAAGTCCTATATCCTCTAGATCCTCTAACATCCACTTAAACTCATATAGCTTTATAGGTTCCATAAAATATGTTGTACTAGACACTATAGATGATTCTGTTAGAAGGTCAATTATATACACTACCGATATATCAGGAGACAATCTAGAAAACTTTTCATGAAAGATGTCCCTAAAATGATCCAATACTATTAAGAAAATAGATTTTCGTAATCCATGATCCTCTACGATGATATTTTCACTCTTTGTGGTCATTCCACCTATCACATGATTCTATGGTCTAGATATACCATCCTGGACAACCCACTCACCCTTATGTATATAACTACACCCCTTAGGTGAAAAAAATCATACAATACGGTAATAGAAAAATACAAATGCATGATATTGAACAAAAAAATCCATATTAAATATGACATTGTGGTTTCTCATCTCTTGAATGATGAGGTTCCATAAGAAATGGTAACATCTCACCTCAAGGGGGATGTCCCTACAATGGGATTTTCCCTCTTTTTGTAACCCTAACAGTGTATCTATGGTCATTGAACCATTGTAATATTGTATCTCATGTCCATGAAATTCCACTAAAGATACATATATAAAAGATTTAAAAGCACATATATCAAATAATGCAGATACTATATTATATTCTACAAGAATAGTACCTTGTACTATAGATAGTCACATAGATGGATCCTTGGGTATCAGATGTAGTGACCACAATTGACATGATCCATGGCCTCATTCAATATATGGACATCAACAATTATAAATGCTCTGATGGTGGTACTATTGAATGGGATTCATCTTCCACAACCACGACCACCTCCTTGGATAGTCTTCAATGTGCTATTCCAACTCCTCTACCGTAATGGTTCATGCTCTTGAATTTGGAGCTTTCATAGATCCTTCTCCACTAGATGATGTTATAAAGGTCCTCTATAAACAAAAGAGATTCCCTATATGACTACAAGCTCATCATTACATTGGGTATATAAAACAATTAAGGGTTATATGACCCCATCTTACCAAATAATGACACACTTAAGAGGTATCTAAATGGTTAATCCGGTGGTCACTACCTTGAATAGAACTAATAGATAACATTTATTAGAACAAGAAGAACTATTAGCCTTACACGTCACTGATCCATTATACTAGATATAATTTTTATATATAATATTAAACATAGTGTTAATAAAACGATTTATTATTTTAGATAATGTAGGATGGATGAATACGTTCACCTATCTACAAATGATATATAAAAGGACACCCTCGAAGTGTCTACCATGTGAAACCTCATCACTATCAAGAAGTTGTTTAGTGATCTGAAACTCCCCAAAATATGATGAATATTCCATAACTGACATAGAACCCACACGAGATGTATGACCTATCTAGAACTTCTAGCTCACAGAAGATGATTAAAGAACTGATCATAGAAGATACACGGGAAATCAACCCATAATATGCCATGATGATAACTGCCCTAGGAAATCACATCCCACCAGCATATGGCTGTATCCCAAAGAACATATGTGTCAATATTGAACCTCCACTCTATAGGTCTCTATATATTCTCCAAGATAGATAATGTTGTTCTCCACATGACTTAGCCACATGTGGACCACTATCACCTCAAAAAGGAAGGAGTATGTTGCTGTTAAAACTCATGCGCTAGATTAGCCATTCTAGGTGCAAGCCATGGAGAACAAAGAATATACTTCACTAAATGTAGGAAAATATCATGAACGTGGCCATTAGATACCATATAAGGTATATAAGGCAATTCTTCATGTGTCTCTCTTGGAAGTTAGAGTGGGTACCGAGGGCCCACCACATCTGGAGCCTAGTTGTCGCCTCCCTCCTAGAGTATGATATGAGAACAATGTCGTGACATTGATCATCATATTCAATCATCACACCATTTAATAATCTTAAGATGTATGGTACCATCATTGGAGTATTTTGAACATACAAAAAGACACTACCCAAGGAATAATACCCAAACTACGCACTGAAATGGTCATATATCGGTAAGTGATCAAGTATACGTTTCATATCATTTTACATTTAATTTCCATGTTCACTCCAATACCATTTACAATCATGAGAAGGTAGTATTTGGATGTCAAACAATTATTTTTAGATTACTTTATTTAAATTATAATTTTTATCCATTTCAGTTGAATCAGTTCCCATAATTCATATCACTAAAAACAACACCCATTTATTTATATCATAATGGTTTGAATCAGAAAATTACTCATCCCAACCCATCAGGGAATATACATAACATTAATTGAGACATTTAATCACTCAATCACATCCAAGAGTAACATAGGAATAAGATAACTATCACCTCATCAGTCCAAAATCCCAGGCATATCAAGAAACGAAAAATTGTGAAATTCAGCTATATAGCCTAGAAATATACCCAACATGCCAATTCTAGGATCCTATAATTTATTATGAAACAACTCTCTTGTCCTTCATATCATCTATCCATGGATGAAGGAAAATCCTCAATCAAAATAATAATCAATGACATCACATAGCATGTGTGTCACCCAATAGTTAAATAACGTCAACTGTAAGAGGTAGATAGAACTACAATTATATTTTTGGAAACTCATCTTTTACCACAAACATGGGTTCTAGACACCCAAGAATAGATTATATCCTTGTTACTAGAATTAAAAATCATTAATATATTGAATGAAAATAATAATTAAAGAAAGGAACCTCCTCAGACAACACTTTGTGACATCTCAATCCCAAATGCCACTTAATTGGTGACCTGAGCTCGGTGAGCCACAAGACCTCAATGGCATATCCCAAAACACCAAAGGCTATCGACTAGCAGTGAGGGACTTGGGTATGTCCGTTGGGAGACTATCTCCTCATTACCATTGTTTCGTGTAATGGATAAAAAAAATGTATATTTTAGAAAAAAATCAAGTAAATGGAATGAACATTGTAAAATAGGGTCAACAATATCAATAACTGAAATAAATAGAATAACAACCAAGGATACAAAAAAAGATGATGATATGTCATGTAAATAGAAAATTAGAAAACAAGGATACCAAATACCATGCATAACATATTCTAGAAATTAATAAATAAAATTATTATATTATCCCATGTATCCTAGGAATTTCCCCGATAATCTACTATCAAGATCCATGGTAAAATAGAAGGAAATAAATTGTTTGAATACATATGCTTCTCTTAATCAATACATGCATTCATGAAATCTACTTGGGGAACCAAATGGCACCCAGGGAAGATGTGAAAAAATATTAGTGGGCCACCACTAATGGTGTCTATAACATCCAGCTCTTGTAAACGAAATTTAATAGTTTGAAAGCATGAATTTATAAAGAAAAGCATCAAAATCAAACTAAATACCCATGTTCCTGATTTATCCCTCAACTATTGTCTGAATGTAACAAATCCATTAAATTTATATTACCAGTTTATCGATATGTCACATGTTAACAATAGTGGTGGTTCCATGTTGTGATAAGGGAACCAGTAATTAAATTTAATAATGATATTCCAAGGTAACAACCATGGCAAGGAAATGTATACCCCAAGGGTCTCCAAATCAGTATATATTGTATGATGGATATGGGTCAGAGTGAAATATAAGAGGAATAGTCCAATTCAGTACGCAATGAGTTGCCTTCCATGACTAAGGAGTTCATCTAGGGTAAAATAGGTTTATGAAAAGATTGGGGTTGATGGGATTTAACAATGGATCCTACTAATCAATAAAGGATCCAAGGAGTGTATCTATGTAATACTATAATATTATTTGAGGTATCATATGGGGTCATAATAGGCATCCATGAATTGACAACAATCATCATTTAGGAGGGTCTCCACCTATGAAAGGCATATCCCTGAATCAAAATGGGGTTCCCATGTTCTCATTGCTTTTCCTGACAAGAATCCAAGGCAATATCAGGTGAGACCACTCTTGTTTAAATATGAAGTCATGTATTATTTTATTTGGTTCAATCCATTCCTTTAATTAGAATGATAAATTCAACTTTCATGCAACATTTTAATCAGTCCATAATTAATCAATAAGTTCACTTCAATGTAGCATTTCCATTCAATAGTGTAATAATTCCATGTATCAGGTAACCATTATTCATCGCACAGAAGGCATAGTCAATAATTAAGGTTCATTATGATACATTCCATTAATTTAGGAAGGGGTTCTACACACATTAAACCTATTAATCAATGATAGTTAAACTGGTCAAATCATATAATTAATATAGCTTGGAATTTTCCTTCAATAATTAATTATAATTTTGATGCACTTACAATTAGTGGGCCGTGTGGAACTGACATGGTAAATTCCATTCACCAATATATTTTACAGAAATCATTTATGATAAGGTGACCTACCATTAATGTTGTCAATCTCAAGCACTTACCAACAATGGCTCAAAAGTGTCAGAACACTAAAAACTCAATTATGGAATATCATCGGACATTGGATGTATTCTGTTTTGAGACTAACCAAAATCAATTATCACATATATTGAAATCACATAAACATATGGTTTTAATGATTATAATAATGACTTATAAATTCAATATATGATACCTGAGGAAATTGATGGGGCCAACATGACAATTACAATATATAAAAACATGATGAATGAGTTTAAGAACACCAAAAATATCTATTTACAATCACTAAATATTATTATATTCCTATAATTTATATTATAATGTAGTAGATCATATCACATCGAATGTGATGAACAGAAGGTCGATCATATTGTGGATGATAGAGATCTCTTGATCCCTACCTTAGGTTTTTAAAAATTCTTGAATTTATAGAAAAAAGTTATTTATCCCACTAGATCTCATATTAGGGTAATGTAGGTGGCCTAATTAGATCATTAAGGGATGATACATCATTTTACCCACAAAACAGTCTACACAAGGTGTCACTACATTGTGATTCACTGAAAATAACTAAAAAACGTTGTTTTCAGTAGTGTGAAGAACACTTGAGAGTAACAACATAAGGTAATATAAGATCTATATATTTTGTTATATATTGAAAATATATTTTATATATTTCAATTCATTTAACAATGAGTTAACATGCATTACACGTAAGAGCGGCTTTCCAAGAAAGCTTGTGTTATAGGGAAGTTCGAGTTTCAACTAAAAATGAAATTTCATTAACATATTATTATAATAATATATAAACTAGAATTTCTGAATAATTTTACAAAACAAAAAAAATAGACAGTTTATAATAATTAATAAATAAATAATGTGTCTAAAAATTAATTTGAAATTAATATAGGAACCAATTATAAAATGACCATTTTTATATTAAACCATTTTTATGCCCACAAAATCGTTTTAACCTAATAAATTAAAGTAATTAATATTAGTTAATTATTTTAATTAAATATATATATTATAAATGAAAAAAAAATATTTTTTATATTAATCAATTAGATTTTATTTTCCTATTATAAGAACGAATAATATTTCATATAGGAAAATTGATATTTTTAAAAAATCCAATTATACCTCCTTTTAATGGAGAACCCATTTTAAATATGAATTTTGAAAATATAATAAATATAATATATCAAAATAAACACTATATTTGAATTTATAAAATAATTATCTTGTTATGGTGATGTTTTGATATTCTTTAGGGACTTTTCATTTTTTTAATGAATAGTAAAAAACACTGAATTTTATTTCAAAACTACTTTTTAATATAATTTACTTATAAGAATAAATTGTACTTTTAATTGGGTTTAAAGTTTATATAGATAATAGTTTTATCTATTGATCCAATGTAGGTTATTTTAATCAACTTTACATTGAAATTTAATATAAAAACATATCCAACATTCAAAAATATTTACTCAAAAATCATAATTATCAACCCATATAAAGTATTAATTTTAATTTCATTTCTGCCATATATGTGATTGAAATACGTAAATATGGATTAAGAAATTTGAATAAAAAAATTTATAATTTTTTATTATTACCAACTTTTTTGGCAAAAAATATTACCGAAAGTGATTAAAATTAATTAAAATTATTAAAGCCAACTAATGTTTAATAAAGGACTAAGCCTTTAATTTATGTGCCCAAAAGACCATGAAAAATTTTCAAAACCCATTTGATGGACATATCTTAGATAGTAAACTTCCATTATTGAGTTTTTATGGTTTGCTATCATTTTGTATAGGTTATAAAATGTCCACAGATAACTTGTTTCTAAAAAATTCAAAATTAATCCTTTTCCTTCCCTATAAAATGAAACCAACTCTCCCCATTCCTCGCACCTCTCAATAACTTTTTTTGGTCCATTATATACAAAAATAGGTTACCAATAACACTACCATTAACCATTAATCATTTCATAAGAAATATACTCCCATGGAAGCCCTTTGTTATAAACCAAAAAAAGTTACCTGATTAAGAGGCAACACATTATCTCATGTTTTTTAGTATCATTTCTCTTATCCACTCCTAATACTCTTATAATTATATGATTAAATAAAATCAACAATATAGTAAATATAAATTGATTTTGTTATAATTTGGGTTCAACCTAAACTTACACACACATCAATCTAATGGGAGACAAATATAATATTTTTGTGCGTAGAAAAAATATTATATCAGAAAACGTTGAATGTTCAATTTGTCCCTACCACCTCTCATGCTGGGAATTATAATGGTAAATATGTTTTTATGTGTTATATATGATATCTAATATTTCATTATTATTCATTCCATTTATAATGCATACATTCAATATTTTACATTTTTTGATAACTTCATTTGAGGAATTGTTGGAAACTGCCCCCACAAAGTGATGATACTAGTTCACACGATACATAGAATTTATAAATGAATATTTATAATAAAACATCAGTTTACTTAAAAAAATAATTAATATATTAATGTAATAATTATGTTTTTTGAAATAAAAAACTTATATGTAAATAAATATATCATTTCTTTTGTTACCCTTACACACTTTAAAAGAGATAACATTGTTTGTCGACATGTGGTCTACCAACTCCTCGAAATGATGTTATTCCATTTACATCATGGAAATAAATAAATAAGTATATATGATTAAATAATATTTTATTTCTTATATAATTATCATTCATGAAATGTTTTAGTTACATATCTCTTTTCCACAATGATCATTTAATAATGGGATTGTTACTCGGGTGTACGTACGACCTACCGTCTCTGTGATTGTAACATTGGATAATTTTCATTACCATATATATTGATCTATTTTAAATGTATAATTTTCATAAAAATATGATAATCATGTCATGGTTATTATTCTGGAGATTTTATATAAGGACAACAATGACCATGGTTGACCAATAATTGTTGTCTTCACACCCAAACTGAATTAGGTCAATAACACATGATGGAAGCATAATTTCATAAGTATAGTACACAAAAGTGTTATAAGTGAAATAAAATAATTTGTAATTATAAAAAAGATTCTTCAGTATGTATAAAATTCAAATAAATTTATTATATTGGAATTCAAAGGACGTTCACTGAAAAAGAAACACAATGTATGGGGATTTCATCTCACTTTTAAATCCTATGACATGCATGTTATGTTCACCACTATTTCTTAATGTTAGGTGTATGTACAATAATGATTGTATTATATGTAAATTATACAAAAAATTTAGGGTATTTAAAGATATATTTTTCCATTTTTCATCGAATTTATGGTTCAAATCATACCAAATAGGTTAATTGTTTTATCTCAATTTTCATTCTTTGAACTCAAGTTAAATAATGCGCCTAAACACTTTTTCGAGGTACATATATTTAAATTTTACCTAATATATCATGAATCTAAATATTTTCAATATATTATACAATTAATGTAATTTCTTCTTTTTAAATGGTGAGTATGATCCCATTTACTGAGTTATAAGTTCTTATGGAGACAATCTGGTCACATTTTTGAGATAGATTATTTTATGCTTCCTTTGATGTAATGTTACGATCCACCTCTCATGAAAAATCATTAGTTTACATATACTATGTTATTCATAATGTTTTACACTATATTTTATATATGATAGTTATTAATTTAATTCAATGAATTCCTGACTTTCCCTTCACTTCTATAAAATTATATTCAAAACCTTGTTTCTGGGAAAGGGTTTACATTAATATTATTCCATTCCGCTATAAAATTTAAAATAATTTTACAATTTTTTCAATAACAAGCATCTTTGATGAAATATTCATTTTAAATTCCAAATGAATAATTTTCTACATTTTTACGATACAAAAGTAATATTTTTTACCACATACTGAATATACAGATTTATATACATCATTTCCTTAATACATACCTCTCATATTGAAAATGTTTATTTTTTAAATATATTTATAATTTATTTTCAACGTAAGTTGTTTTCAAAAAGTATTTCAAAACAAAAGGGTATTCTCTCTTAGAATATTTCAAAACATTATTCTTTATTTCATCAATGACAACAAACCTCAATTGTACTCTACTTAGGATTTATGTATTGTCATAATTCGTATTCATTTTTTGGATAGTTTATAATTTATTATTCAATGAATATTATTCACATTAACTTCCTCATTTTATTCTTGAAGTCCCCTAAAAGTTTCCAATTTCATATAGTCATAGTGCCTTGAATTTAACATAATTATCCATATAATTTATCATGTATATTAAAATTTTCTAAACCGCATATGATTTAACATATGGTGTTTAAATTGATAGTTAATAGATTAAATTATGTATTATTGAAAAATTAATATTCCCTATTAAATATGATTATTCGAATGGGTAATGATTTATTAGATCATTCAATATACATATTGTTTGATACATTCAATACATGGGTTGGGGATGAGTAAATGAATGTATCTCGATGCACCAGTAGTCTCATGAGAGATAAAATTGGATATCTGACTTTTATTATTTTATATAAAATAGGTAAATCGTCTTTTGAAAGATCTTTACAGTACTCGTTCCATGAACCTAATAAATATAATGTCCAATAATTAATCAATTCTTTCAAATTAGTATTAGTTATTATTCATCTGTGAGATTCTGTGCTGACATATATATGGAATCATTTCAATCCTCTTCATTGATTATTTTAATGTGTTTTAGTTACATACCATTCCATATTTAATATTCCATAAAATTTTATTTTAATGGAATGATTTTCCAATTAATTACATTTCCATATTTAATATTCTCAATGATTCATTGTTTTTCTGCTATACCTTTCCCTTAATGAGCATTTGATCCCACCCTTATTATGATTCATTCTCTAATAATAAATGAATCATACTACGAATGAATGTAAATAATGTAATATATAGATTATGTTATCCACATTATTGTTTATTTTTTTGATGATAAAAATGATGTATTTAGTTTATCCATTTTCAATACAATTATTATTTTAGTATCTTTTTATCCATGACAAATAAACTGATCAGTCCATTGGGTGCTGATTCATTTTAATTACGCCTATGTAAATGATAGTATGAATCGACACTCCTCTATCTGGGACTGGGACACTAAAGATGGTATCAAGTGATGTTTAGTATCGAGGATAATATCTATATTTTAGAAAAAATAGGTTATAGAATATTACCCTAAAATATAATTTTAAGATAATTATAGATGAAAATCAATGGATTTTGGTTATATATATATATTATCAGGGTCTTCCTAACATAACACATGTGTCTAGATACTACATGTGGACGTGGTTCTGGAATATATGTACCTATTTGTAATAACTCTGCCAAGGTGTCATGGGCCTGACATGGGTTATCGAGTTACACAACAACATGCCTTACTAGGAACATGCTATAAAACTCTTTGAGGATATGATTTTGGAAATTACAATTTTATTTACAAAATATTATGAAACAATTTAATTTATTTTAATAATTAAGAATATATGTTATAACTAAGGTGTTTTAGATTTAAAAACAAGGTTTCATGATTTAGATATCTCATAGATAATTATACACTTATAATATTATGGATATTATTTCACAAACAATTATTTGTCATTTTTGTCTATTCTTGGAACCTAAAGGATTCAATTTATCATCGAACATGATGGAAAAGGTGTTGAAAATGATAAACCAAATGATGTTTTGAGAATATTGAAGTCTTTCATGTTTAAGAAAAAGATGTTTTCCCAAAATATGATTAGCAATATATACCATTACCAACTCCCCACCACAGCAAATAAGATATGGATGGAGGTTGATAAGAGATCGAGTGTTGGAGACTATCTAAAAAAGAAGGCTAGAATATCTACATGTGAGATGTTCAGAAGGAGAAGACCAAGGAATGTTTCTTATTATAACATGTAAATGATTTATATCTCGGAAACAAAGACAAAATGAAAAATATTTCACAGTAAAATGAATTAATAAAATTGAATGAAATGAATCTTATCCTAAAATATAATTTATAGTTCTTTAATGTAAATGTGGTGAGTATATATATCACACAATTCAATTCCCTCTTCTATAGGATAAACTCTAGATCACTGAAGGATATATTTTGAAATATGTATATTAAGAATTTATGTATTTATGTTGTAATAAAAACCATATTTTAAAAATTATTTAATTATTAATCTAATTTCTAAGCTATCCAACATATATATTTTGGGAATTTATTATTTTTGTTTTTCAAATGAACAAACAATATGATGGGTGAAAAAAATCAAATATGGAAAGGTCATTGGTCCTGAACCCATGACTTAAGGATGATAAGGGTTCACATGAACAACTAACCTACACAACATCCTTGTGAATTTCAATTTTTTTTAGTTAAAAAATTTTAAAAATAAATATTAATTTTGAACCATTAATATAAATTTTGAGAATTAGCGATTGATAAAGGAACCATTTTTGTTTTATAAGGTATTTATAGAAAAATAGTATGAATTTGTACTCTTTTATTTTCAATACAATCATTTAAATGTTTCGTTTTGGGATTTAGATATAAAAAATCATTATTTTGTAATTAATTTCAGGGTGTAAAATGATGAATTTGAATTTAATTAAATAACAAAAAAAAATTATTTCTTAGATGATATTTAAACCTAAAAATTATGAATGATTCCTTATATTATTGATTTGTTAAGGATTTACACAAAAATTAAGAAAATGCATAATATAACAAATTTTTTCATTATACTTTATTTTTTATCGAACCAATGGTTTTATAAATCATCTTTGATATAAGGAATTTTGGACCTCAAAAATCCATTTCTCATTCAATTATTAGTGATTTATGACGTCATTCACCCACAATAGACATTTATGTTTTTCCACCAAGCATATATATCTGCTTTCCACTAAAGTTCACCTACAAAGAGACCTAGTTACACGGTATTCAATGTGACATTTTACGTTCAATTTACTCATTTATATATGATTACTTATGAAACCATCTCACAATGTTTGATTTAATACAAATTATGTATCAAAAAATCTATCAACATGATTAAGATTAAATTATGAGGACATAATTAATATAATGCGGGGAGAATGTGATACCCTGATAAAACTAAAGTAAGAACCTTTTATTTGGTAGCATGTATAACATGTGATAGAAAGCGCATAAGTCAATATAACATTTATATACATCATAATATAAATAAAATGTATTTTATATTTTTCAATGCATGCAACACTGGGTTAGAGAGCATTACATGCAAGAGTGGCCTTTTTTTATGGCTTGCATTATATGCAAGTCCTAGTTTCACCAAACAATGTTATATTTTATTAACATTATTATAATATGATATAAACAAGACATTATAAATATTATTAACTATTAAAGGAAAATATAGGTTTTAAAACAATAAAATTTTAATTATTTGGTAAATCATTTTTTATAAATGAGTATAAAAACCAATTTAATATAAATAGAATGATTTTATATAAATCCATTTTATGCTCCTGAAGCTATTTTACCCAAATAAGTTAAAATAATATAATTATCTATTTATTTCAATGTTAAATTTATATTATATATTCAATGAATTTTTTTTATATTCATCCATTATCTTTGAGGTGTATAAGATAAGAACAAAACCTATTTCACACATAGAATCATTTATTTTATTTGAATGAATTTTTACTGCATTTTAATGGAGAACCCATTTTAAATTTAAAATATAACACTTTAATTGATTTATTATTTTGAAATAAACATAATATTATAAATATAATAATAACAATTATTTTAGGGGGAATTATTGATATTTTTCTATATTATTTAATTTTTTAATGAATAGTAAAAATATAGAATTTTAGTTAAAAATGGATTTTATTCTAAATTATTTATAAGGTAAAATTATAATTTAAATTGGTTATAATTTTTAATAAGGTAATAAAGTTATCAAATTATATAATTTATTTCAATGGAATCATTTTAAAATTAAAATGGCCATAGAAACAAATCCATCGTTCAGACATTTTTATGTTAAAACCCGCATTATTGTCCTCTCTACGGGATTATTTTTAAATTAATTTATACCATGTCTATGATTGGAATTTGGAAAATTTAATTCATATTTAGATTTAGAATTATTTATAATTTATTATAATTCAAAATTTTTTGACATAAATTTTTACTGAATGTGAATAAAATTAATTGCATTTGTCAAGGAAAAATTATGGTCATTAAAAGACTAAGGCTTTAGTTTAATTGACTACATGACCTAGAAACCTTTCGAAAACTAATTTTAGGGCAATAAAACTTAAAATAACGTTAAATTATAGTGTTTTTTTGGATTTGAATGAATTGTTTTAGGAATGATCAAGTTCACACCTAAAATGTTTCCCAAAAATACCACTTGTTTCTTTTTTCCTTCCCAATAAAAGGTCACCACCTCTCCCCATTACACAAACCTCTAAACACACTTCATTTCATCAAATATCTTCCTAGATATATTCCAAAAATACCACCCATAGACGATGAATCCATCCATATGTATTAACTCTTCCCAATAAATCCATTTCTTATAAAGAAAAAGAACTTCCCCGATTAAAAGGTATCACCATATCCCATTCTTTTTAGTTTCATTACCATTATCCAGTCCATATAAAATTATAATTATATGATTAAATAACAAAAAATAACATAAATATAATAGAATTTTTTTATACTATGGTTTCAAACTGAACTTACACACACCTTCATCTAATGGGAAATGAACTTTCTGTTTCAATGTACGACCCCCTCACGAAATGAAAATGGTTCAATTTTACACTTCCAAATCACATGATTTCAATTATTAATTTTTTAATAGATTTTTATATGATATTTAATATGTATTTATTCTTATTTACTTATATAATACATATATTTGATAGATTACATTTTATGACAACTTTGTTTGAGGAAGTGTGGATTACAACCACCTCAATGTGATGTGATTCTATCACATGATAAATGGAATGAAAAAATGAATGGTAATAATTAAAAATAAGTGAAATAAAATACCTAAATATTATATAAATTAAATAATTATATTTCTGATATATATATATATTTATCTCTTCTCTATTATGACCATTTTTCACACTTAAAAACATATAAGGTCATTCTCAGACTTGTGGACTACCGCCTCCTTGACATGATGTGATTCATTTTACATAACATAATTTAATATATAATTATATATGATTAAATAATAACTCATTTATTATATTGAGTCTGTTATGTAAAAAAATTAGTTACTTACCTTTTTTCAACAACGATCATTTAAAAATAAAAATGTTACTCATACACACATATGACCTACCATCTCTTTGATGGTAACACTTAATCATTTTCAAAACCATATTTACTCATTGATTTTAAAAGAATGACTAACATAAAAATATGATAATTACTTACTATTATTGTTATGGATATTTTATATAATGACCACATTGAACAAAGTTGACCAACAATAGTTTTTTTGACACATAAATCATATTGGGTCAAAAACACGCGACATAAATATAATTGTATAAGTAGTGAATAAAAAATGGTTAAATGTGAAATAAAATTAATTATAAATATGAAATTTTTTATAAATTATTTATTAAATTAAAAAAAATTATAATGGATGTTAAATGATGTTTACTTGAAGGGAAAAAAATTTAATAGGATTTCATCAATGTTTTTATTTCCATGAGACACATGTTATGTTCACCAGTGATTCCTTTTGTGTGGTGTATGTATACCCATTACTGTATAAATATATATATTATAATTAATTTTTTTATTCATATAAACATTTTATGATCCTTATTCCATGGGGTTTATGATTCAAAAACTACCAAATCGGTAAAACGCTTTGTCTGAATTTTCCTTTTTTGATCTCATGTTTTATTATTCACATAAAATATGTTTTGAGGTGACTTTATATCAAATTTATCTAATATATCCTGAATCCAAATATTTTAAGGTTGTCATATGATCCATGAAACATCCATTTCTGATATGGAGTGTATGATCCCAGTTTCTGAGTTAATAGAGTTTATAGATAAAAAATCATCACCATTTTGAGTTTATTTATGTTTGTGATTCCATTGATGAAATATTTTTATATATCACTCAAGAACAATCATGAATTTCCTTATATAACATTATTTATTGATATATTCATATATTTGTACCTTTTTTACTATTGGGTTCAAAATATTGTTTTGAAATTCATTCAAATAGACTCTGACTTTTCCCTCTCATCAGGTGGAAATATATTCAAAACCATGTTTCCTATAATGCGTTTAGAAGAATATTATTATATTCCCCTATCTTATTTAAATTAAAACTTTTCCCTTTAACTTTTACTAATATCTTCGAAGGAATATTATTTTCACTTTTGATAGATAAATTATATTAAATTTTTCTGTACCAAGTAATATTATTTTTCCTCATACGACATGTAGGAATTTCTCCACATTCATTTTTTGAAGCATAATTATCATGATAAAAAAGTTATTTTCAATATATAATAAAAATGGATTTTTAATTTAATTTATTTGAAATTATTTTTCTAAATAAAAGTATTTTTTCCTCATGAATAATTTTTAGAGTGGTTTTTTATTTCATCAACGACAAGCACCATTTATTTTAATCCACTCAAGATGTTTCATTGATATACTTCCTACATTTTCACTAGATAGTTTATTATTTAATTGCCCGGGGATAATATTCAAATTCACTTCTCCTATTCATTTTAAATTTCCTAAGGTTATTTTAATTTTTATATAATCATTGAACATTAATTTTTTTTTCAAAATTATCTACATCATTTATCATGGATATTACTATTCCCCAAACTGTATACCATTTTACAAATATTGTTAAATTTGTCAGTTATTTTATTAAATGAGGTATTATTTATAAAACCATATTTCTTATTCGGTATTGATATTTTTTATGATGTGTAATATAATTTATTATTCAGTAATAAAAGAGATATATACCTAAAATTATAGGGTATAGGACTATATATGTAAATACCTATGGGTTGGTGATCAGTGAATGAAAGCCCCACAATGCATCAGTAGTCTCATGAGGTGAATAATTTGGATAGCTGCCATAGATGAGTTTTTACAAGTTGTGTAAACCATCTGGTAAAAGGACTTTATGATATTTGTTAAATGTACCATGGAAAAATGGTATCCAAAAATTAATAATTTCATTCATATTGGTTTTTGTTATTATTCATCCATGCTAATTTGTGTTGACAAATATGTGGATTCATTTAATTTAAATTCATTGATTAATGGAATGTGTTTTTGTTTCATATATTTCTATATTTATATTTCATGGTCAGGTTATTTTAATGGCATGTATTTTCTATTAATTACCATTTCATATCGACTATTCTCATTGATTCATTATTTTTTCTACTATATTATCCCCTTATGAGCATTTGAGATCTCCCCTATTATATTTCCTTCACCAGGAATCCATCAAGTGTACTGTGAAATATATATGGTAATATACTAGACAGATTAGAGTAATCCCCAATGTCGTTATTTTGATTAGAAGAAAAAAATATGATATAATTAATTTATCCATTTGTAATACATTCTAAATTATAAATCGGGGTTTACAAGAATAATTAAACAATAAATCCTTTAGGCATTGATTCCCTGTAATCATTCCAATGTAAGTGATAGTATACATAGGATCTTGTCTAACTGGTGTTGGGTCATTACGTGCATTGTTTTCCAAACCATGCACTAACCATCTATGGGATCCTAGGAAGAAAAGGGAACTCACACAGTTAGGTATCCCGATTAGGTATTCAATGAACCATCCATGTGGTTAGGCTATGTCTAAAAACATGCCACCAATATTGTTTTTTCAAACTACATGGCCTTCCCGGAGAGTTTACTAGAAACCATAGGCAGGTCATGTTTCCCCGAAAGATGGGTTCTCGGATTTTAACAAGCTCTGGAAGCCATCAAAACCTTCACTAACACATTAGGAATATAAAATTGGTCCAAAATTATGAATTTGAAAAATTTTAATGGATCCATACACGAGATAAAAACAAGGTTTTGATATTGGGTATAACCGAAAAAATAATGATGCATTCATGTTTTCAATATTGTATTATTGTAAAGAACGTTATTAAAATTTATAGAAAACTTACATTATGAAGGAATTGGCATGTTTTTTATGTTATATACAATATACACTTCATGTTTCTTAGGGTATTAATTGTATTTTCTTTTTTGTTAATTTTATTTGATTCTTTATATTGTTTTGAATCTCAAACTATTTGTAGAATCATATTTTTAAACATTTATGAAATCTTTTACATTAAATAGTTTATATGGTTTAGAGAATAATATATAAATTCACCATATGAGTAATTATGCATGTTGGATAACATGTTCTAAACAAATTTATATTGGAAAATATTTTGAGATTGACATAAACACTCTTGACACTTTTATGGATATTCAGATATGTTAAAATTAATTTTTAATTCATCCAAAATAAAAATTTAATTCTATTGATTTTAATTTCAATGACTCTGTGAAGTGATATAAATTTACTATGTCTTAGATAATGTATCATGTTTTCATATGAAATAGAATCATTTCTAGTATGTATAGTTCATTATATTCTTATTGTGTCAAATAATTCATCATCAATAGGTAAAGGATATTAAAAATTTGTTATCTTATTAAAATCATATTAGATGATTCAAGTGGTATTTAAAGTTAATTAAGACTTAGGGTTTTGCGGATAATAAAATTACAATAATAATTTTGTTACCTTTAATCAATCATTTCAATCACACTCTACAATCTTATACAATTTTCTTTCATTTCTATATCATCACCTTCCAACAATGTTCTATTTTAAAAAAACCAAGATATTTCTTATTGTATGTGACCCTTGTGATTTATTTTATATCATATTAATATTATAGATTAGTAATTATTTTTTGGATTGGTATTTTCATCAAAATAATTCTCAAACATCAATCCCTTGATTACTGTGATCAGGTTTACATTGTAAGGATTTAATTCATTTAATGTGGGGAGAATGTAACACCATAAATATTAATAAAAATATTGATTTTAATAAATTATATTACATCAAAAAATAACTAATATAAAGTCATCTACCATTCAATGAAATTAAATTAAATTTAATTTAGAAAAAAAGTTAATATCATATGATAATCATAACTATGATTTTTTAAAATATCATGTGTTATATTCATGATTTAGTACCCCAAAACAAAACTGTATTATAAATATGATTATTTAATATGATAGTTTCCTTGAAGAAATTGGAATTCCATGTATGAATAAAAATAACAAAATTAAGAGAATACATATTGTATACATTTTTATTAGTTATCTATTGGGAATAAAAAAAATATGATTCAATTATATGAAAGAATTAATGATTCCAAAAGAAATGATATTATTATTTGAGACATTTTATTCACACCATGCACATATAATATAAAAATATTTTTTAAATATTTTTTAAAATTTAGTTCAAAAAATACACATCATTATCGTAAATTGGGAAATTTTTTTAAAGGTTTAATTTCTTAGAGATTTAAGAAATGTATAATTTTTTTAAGAATTCCTATTTTTTGATTATTTATTAAAAACTACATTTTCAGTTAATATTTTATAATGTTAGATTGTTTTTTTGTTAGATATGATGGAAAATTACTTCAATTATATATAAATTAATCTATTTTATTAAATTTTAATATTTTTATTAATTTTCTTCGACATGAAAACACTGTAATCTTTGGGATATTTTCTTATTAAAAACATTCGTCCTCATTATGTCCACGAGATTAATTTTTTAAAAAAAATTTACATTTGTAAAAGGAATTTGGATAAATTAAATTAACATTCTATATCATAGTAATTTAAAATTTTGAATAAGTTATACATAATTTATTATAACAATTAGTAGTGAAAAGAAGTAAAATATATTTACCATTGTTAAGGAAAACATATATTTACCAATGGTAAAAATAATATTATAATGGTTAAAATGACTACCTACTAGCTAAAACCCCATTGGTTGCCTTTATTATGAACTAATATCTTCAAGATTATTGAATGAAATATTTTTATGCTTGATGTATAATAAAAGCATTGGCAGTAATTAATATTTTCATAAAAAATTACAAGTGTTCTACTCGCATTACATATAGAAGGAAACCCCCTCTAATATCGTTCCAAAACAATGAATCATATTGGTCTAGTCCAATCCTAGGCCAAATCACATCCCAAAATCACAAATCTCATCCAAAAAACCATATTATGTGAATATATAAAAACTGTGAAGGTTATTAGAAAAAACCTACGGAGTATACCCCTAGAAGAGGATATTAAAGAACAATCAATAGAAAAGAAGAGTATGGTAATAGATTTCCAATCAATTTACATTTCATTGATAATTTTTTTTTTATTAATGAATTAAATTTTATTTGGTTTATAAACATATATATTGACATTTAATATCATCATTAAGCCATATATCATGGTATTCTAATTTTTTGTTTGAATTAGTCCATGTTAGGGGATTTAAATTTCATGTTACCATGTTGTAAAACATTTAAAACCCCAATTTCATTTAATTATGTTATAGAATAGAAATATTTTCAGAGATAATATATGATCATGTGAAAAATTATTATAGATTATATAATGTTTAAAATCCACAAGTCTTATGTTTATTTAAAGCTGATACACATAATCTATTCATTTCAAAATCATCACATCAATGATATAATCATTGTAATGGATTATTTCAGAATCACATTATTGTCAAGATAGATTAAAATTATACATCTAATAGAATAAATAATTTGATAATTATCAAAAAAACATTTTATTTTTCTCAAACATAGGTTATTTATTTTATTTTCATTTAATATTACAATTTTACACCCCTTTGGTACTTTATATTTTTATGAAAATGTTCTTTTTGATGAAATGATGATTTATTTTCAATAATTTATAGATTAATTTTCATAAGTATTCATGTTTTATAAATTTTTTTGGTATTTTATATAAAATCTTAAATATAATTTAGTAATGAATTTTATACCCATTTTTTTTCTTAATTTTTTTTGAAAAGTGAATTATTTTCATTTTTTATTTAAGGAACTTTGTAGTGATTTTTATAATGAAAAATGAATATTCAATTAACATATTTTTTATGTAAATAATTACCCATAATCTTGACAAAAAATTTTATTAACTCTTCCCCTAAATGTATACATAGTACTTTTTAATGAATTTTTTTCCTATTATTATATAGAATTCATTGTTTTTAAAATGATTTTAAATGAAAAATATTTTAAAAATTTATTAATTATTAAAAAATAAGTTTCTAAATTAAAATTATATTTTACTCTATAATGTTTTTTTCATTTTTTATGGTATTTTGATTTACCATTGAAATAAAAAATTTACTGTACTTTTTATCCTTGAGGCATATGTTTTATTCATACTATTCTGAGTTTGCATTTATATTATTTATGATAAGTGTTATAGTTTATGTTCTATGATGATTCCATTTTCAATATTAATCTAGATTTTTTATGGTTACTTTTATTTTTTGTTGAATTTATGAACATTTTTTATGATATTTATTTCAAAAATAATTTTTATGTTTTTTATGTTTTTCTTCGTTATTATAATAAATTCAATGGATATAGTATGAGATGTGTGGAACATGCTATATAAGGCCCCAGCCTTAAACCTTACTTAATCTGGAGTTATTACAAGATTACACATTCAGGATCTTTTCAAGTTTAGAGTTTTAGAGAATTTGATCATAAAAAATGGATTACATTCCACATATAAACAAAGTGGTTACATATAGATAGTATTCTTCTTTCCCGTCAATGGAAACATATTTAAAATAAAACATGGATTCTTTCTTGACACATCCTTAACACTATCATCATATCATGTACCTTTCCCTTGACCTGTGAAAAACATTTCAAAAAAACATGGGATGAGCATAAAAAGCTCAGTAAGGGATATAAAAATATGGAAAGGAAACATGGGTACATATATACATAAGAATGAAATCATACTTTACCATAAAACATAAGCACTTTACCATACCTCATCAAATCAGGAATAAATCATAGAAATCATAAGACATAAAGGTAACTTGAGACATGCATAACATTCTTACGTAGGGAGTAACCCTCTTGGTTATGTTTGGAATACCCATCACAGTATATTCCATAAATATCTTCGGAGAAACCTTAAAGCTTCACTCCTTCGCGTTACCCAATGCATTGGAGAGCTATAGCAGGCTCACCCGCACTTAGTTTATCATGGAACCACCCATCTTCATAATAATGCCCATGAACCTCAGCATACTTGTATCACATAAAACATGCATAAAGGAAACATAACATTTCCACCCTTCAATCACAAGATATCAATAGAACACATTGATATAAAAACATTATGAAAATCATTTTCAATACCAAAATAAATGAAAATTAAAACATGGTATTTATTTCTTCTTTTAAAAAATGGTATGGCTTGTAGAGGAAGCCGAAACTCAAATAAATGTCACGGCGGCGGAGAAGTCGTTGACGCCACATACGTATGAAAAAAACATTCCATTTTTTAATTTAGTAAAACGCTTCATATAAAAAATATTAATTTTGGATAAACGTAAAAGTCAAAGGGGTTTATACACCGTATAAAAGAAAGTTGTGTACAAAACAAAATAAGCCTCAATGAAAGGAGATTGAGATGAAGTCCCATACCTCGGGTCTGACTTGACTCGATCGTTCATTAATGTCCTTAATAATAAACTTGGGTTAATTTATACTTTCTTAAGAACCCTTTTCTAGTTCATTATTCCTTTTATATCACTTATTTACATGTCATGAACACTGTAATTATTTAAGTTAATAACAGTCGTTTTAACGATCATTGGTACTTGAGTCGAAAATAAACACTTTATAATTACAAGTTGTTCATGTATCCATTATATCCATATTTATAATCATGATTTATATATCATATATATCCAGTATATACCTGCATTTTATAATATTACATAATCATTTAGATGTATGAAATGAAATGCACCGTTCATGGAGACGGTAAGCCGTACGTAAGCATGAACGCTACTTTCATTTCTATTTCATATTTTATATAATGGAATCATAATGATATAAAGGTAAATTATAATTCCAGTATAATATCATATATAATATCATAGTTCCATCCTTTATATGTCCCACATATGATATTTAACGAATCAAATCACTTTGAGGGGGCGGTAGTCCGCACTTCCTTAAATGAAGATATCGCGTTTACCCATAATGGAAACCATAAAGGTATGACCAAAATGAAAAATACAGAAGCTTAAGGAAAACCTAAACATATTATATATCATCTATAAATATATTGACATCTTAATGGCCACCTTTGAAGGTGTTTAAAGAATGTTGAACAATCATCGTTTCGGGAGGCATAAATTCACCATCCAAGGAAACAGTATGTCATTTAACCATTAGATGTAGGTGTGTGTAAGTGTAGCATGAATCCTTCTTATAACAACATAATAATATATTGAAGATACTGGATTTTTTACAATAGAATAGAGTAAAAAGATTTTAGGGGTTGGAGAAGCAAAATAAAACAAAAGGACACAAGTGAAGACATTTCCTTAAAATCGGGTAACTCTCTTTGGTTTGAGCTCAAAGGCTTCCTTGGGAATAATTCTTCCCAAAGTGAGGCTTCAAGGAGTAAGAGATGGATGTGGAGAGACAAAATGGGCAGGGGTTGTCTGAGTAAAAGGATTTGGGAGTGTGGGTAAGGAGGTAGAGGTGGGGGCCTTTTATAAGAGGAGAGGAGGGGCACTCTTGGAAACTAAAGAAATTTTACTTTATTTGAAATTTTTTTTCAGATTCAAAAGGTCCCACATTGATATAATTAGAGGGTATGGTTATAAGGGTTCTAAATCCACCCATCCAATAGGTTTTGGACAAGTGTAGGTCATATATTTTATATTATCATTTCATTTTATATAAATCCTTTATTAATGAGGTAATCACTGCATCATCATGATGTCATAAATAATTTAATTTATTTAAAGTCTAAAAATTATGAAACAATTAATATGATGTAGAAAATATTTTTATCTTTTTAATGAATATTTATAGTCCAAAAAATCATAAATGTAGAAAAAATTTAAAACATTTTACTTAGGTGATACATTCTTTGTCACATTTAACATTCTTTAAAAATAAAAAGATAAAAAGTCACTTTCTCAGAAAAGTGATTCCATGGGGCCCCCAAGTTTGGCACAAGGAATCCCATGGTCGGCCATGAGACAACCAGTAGCCTTAGAACACATGTGGTGGTCTTTTTGTATTATTATGATATCATTTTTTTATCTTTAACTACCTGATTACTCATTAATCAAGATTATTAAAGATAATTACCATCGTTACTATTCATAATGTCAAAAAATAAAAGAGTATTGATTACATAATTTGGGCCTTCTGATTAAAAATATGTAATCCATTTTACTAAATTCCAAACATAGAAATTGCAATAATTGATTTAAAAATAATTCTCGTTGTCAAAACAAATAGCAGGGTTTTTTGAAACAATATCTATGAAAAGTTTGGCATTAGTTTATGACCAATTCCAAAGTGAAATTAATCCTAATGACCAACATTGGATTAAATGGTAAAAATATATTTGGATTACAATTTATGACCAATTTAAAGGATAATCTAACCATATAATTAAATAAAATGAAAAAGCAGTTTTGATGTAAAATGCAGTATTTTTTAACTATTCATTAAAAATTGAACATTGTCAGAAAAATACCAAAAATTTATCCAATGTAAATTTCAAGGTCCCAATAATAATGAATATGTTTATTTTGACAAATATAGATTATAAAATTGTCAAAAGTTTGATTTAAAAAGTGTTTTCCATCAAAAGGTAGTAAAACAATCTTTTAAGAACATTAGTGTATTCCATGCATAAGATTGTATTTATTTTCATTTTAAGCCTCTAAAACACTATATAATTCATTAATAGACATAGATAAAAATATTTATTATTCATTACTTACTTGGGATGTTACATCCTTCCCCCCTTTTAGAAAATTGCGTCCCCGTAATTTATTTACTTATCAAATAAATGGGTGTACTTATCCATCTTTGCATTTTCAGATTCCCATGTTTCCTCTTCCATCATGTGGTTTTTCCACAAAACCATTACCTGATTAATCACCTTATTCCGTAACACTTGCTCCCTGTGGTCAAGAATCTGGACCGGTTGTTCCTCATAAGATAGGTTCTCTTCTAGATGAACTTCCTCTAGACTCAAAAAATGAGATGGATCTGGCATATACTTTCTCAACATCGAAACGTGAAAAACATTGTGTACCTGAGATAAACTCGGAGGTAAAGCCACCCGGTAGGCAACTGATCCAACTCTCTCCAGAATTTCATATGCTCCAATGAACCTTGGACTCATCTTTCCTTTCTTACCAAACCGAATCACACTTTTCCATGGTGAGACATTGAGAAAAACATGATCACCTATATCAAAAGATAGATCCATCCTACTGTTGTCCGCATAACTCTTCTACCTGCTCTGAGCTGTTCTCATGTGTTTCTGAATCAGCTATACTTTTTCTGCCATCTCTTCTACCAATTCTGGTCCCATCAACTTCTTTTCACCCACTTCATCCCAAAAAGCTGGAGTTCGACACCGCTTCCCATATAACGCCTCAAATGGTTCCATCGGTATACTGGAATGAAAACTATTATTATATGAAAATTCAACCAAAGAAAGATGTTGGTCACAACTTCGTAGCATATCATCCAATGTCTGAATTGTTCGTTCTGACTGCCCATATGATTGAGGATGAAATGTTGTACTAAAATTTAATTCAGTACCCAATGACTTCTGAAGGCCTTTCAAAAAGATAGAAGTGAACCTGGGATCACGATCAGATATAATGGAGAGGGGAACTCCATGTAACCAGACTATCTCTTTAAGATACAAATAGGAAAGTTGATCTAGGGAAAAAGTATCTCGTATAGCAAGGAAATGAGCAGAATTAGTCAAGCAATCAAAAATAACCCAGATCGCATTATTACCTCGATATGTCTTCGATAATCCCACAAAAAAGTCCATGGATATATTCTCCCATTTCAACTCTTCCAATGGTAAAGGCTGAATCATCCCTTTCGATAACTACCGCTCTTCTTTCACTTGTTGACATGTCAAACACTTCACAGAAAAATCAAAAATATCTCTTTTCATTCCATCCCACCATTAATACTCCCCCAGATCTCTGTACATCTTAGTACTTCCAGGATGAACTGAAAACGGAGAACTATGAGCTTCACATAACAACTCTCTCTTCAACTGTGAATCACAAGGCACACACAATCTCTTCCCAAATCTCAGAACAAAATCATTATCAATGTTGAATTCAGGGAACTTACGTTTCTGAACCAGCTCTACCTTTTTCTGCAACTCACTGTCTTGCTTCTATGCTTGCTTGATTCTATCAGATATAGATGATCTCACTGATACCTGAATGAAAATAGAAGAACTTCCTGCACCAACAACTTATATGCCCAAGTTCATAAAATCCTTAACCAAGGCATCACATTCCAAACGCAACATTGCTAATGATGCATTACATTTTCGACTCAAAGCATCAGAAACTTTATTTTCTTTTCCCGGATGGTAATGAATTGTACAATCATAATCCTTGATTAATTCCAGCCATCTCCTCTGTCTCATGTTTAACTCTTTCTGAGTGAATATATACTTTAAACTTTTGTGATCAGTATATATTTCACACTTTACTCCATACAAATGATGCCTCCAAATTTTTAAAGCGAAAACAACAGCAGCTAATTCCAAATCATGTGTAGGGTAATTTACCTCATGAGTTTTCAACTGTCGTGAAGCATAAGCAATTACCTGATCATTCTTCATTAGGATGCAACCACGTCCTTTCAATGAAGCATCACTGTATATAACAAACTCACCATTCCTGGATGGTAGTGCCAAAACTGGAGGATTCACCAATCTTCTTTTCAATTTCTGAAAACAATCATCACATTATTTTATCTAGATAAACTTAACACCCTTCCGAGTTAGCTTAGTCATTGGAATAGATAACCGTGAAAAATTTTCAACAAACCTTCGGTAATATCTTGCCAAACCAAGGAAGCTACAAATATCAGTTACATTTGTGGGTCTTGGCCAATCTTCCACAACTTTTGTTTTTGCAGGATCAACAGTTATCCCATCTTTCGAAACAATATGACCAATGAAAGAAATTTGTTGCAACCAAAACTCACACTTTCTGAATTTTCCATACAGTTTATTTTCTTTCAAGGTTTGAAAAATAACCCTCAAATGTCTTTCATGCTCCCCTTTACTTTTAGAAAACACCAAAATATCATCAATGAAAACAACCACAAACTTATCCAAGAACTCATGGAAAAATCTATTCATTATGTCCATGAATACATCAAGTGAATTGGTTAGCCCAAAAGGCATTACTACAAATTCATAATGGCCATATCATGTACGGAACGCGGTCTGCGGAACATCTGCTTCCTTTAACTTCACCTGATGTTACACCGATCTCAAATCAATCTTCGAAAAATACTGACCTCCCTGGAGCTGATCAAACAAATCATTAATATGAGGCAAAGGTTATTTGTTCTTAACAGTGATGTTATTAAAGGCTCTATAATAAATGCAATGTCTCATTGAACCATCTTTCTTTTTAACAAATAAAACAGGAGCACCCCATGGTGATGTGCTAGGTCGAATGAAACCAATCTCTAATAAATCTTGCAATTGCACCTTCAACTCTAAATGTTCAATTTGAGCCATTCGATAAGGGCGTTTTGAAATTGGCATAGCATCATGAACTAAGTCAACAGTAAACTCAACTTCCTGATCTGGTATTATTCCAGGAAACTCATCAGGAAAAACATCAGGATACTCATTTACCACTGGGACATAATTAATCTGAACAGTTCCTTTATTTTCAACGATGTCTGCAAGGTAACATTCATTTCCATCTTTTACAAGTTTCTTGGCCTCTTGATAAGTTATCAACAGTAAGGGTTCATTCTTGTACACAAACTGAAATTGTTTCTGAAATGAAACTTCTTTAGCTCTACAGTCAATCATAGCATGGTAAATAGAGAGTCAATCCATACCCAGGATAACATCAAACTCTACTAGAGGTAGAACAATATGTTTTTCATGTAGGTTCTTTCCACAGTTAAGGATAGGAAGATTCTTATAAATTTTTTTTGCCTCAACATTTCCCCCAGGTGTTTTTACCAAAAGTTCAGGAGTCATTTCTTGGGATGGTATTCCCATTTTACTAGAAAAGGTTTCACGGATGAATGAATGTGTAGACCCCGGATCAAACAACACACTGGCATAATCTGAAAAAACAAAAAAAGTACCTGATACAACTTCATTTGATGGCCCGACATCTGCGAAGTAGTTGCAAAGGATTTCACCACCCCTTTCTGCTTGTAGTCTAACTACTTCCCATCACTCAAGCTCTTTGTCGGACACTCATCTGCATAGTGGCACATCTCATTGCACTTAAAACATTTCAATAACTGTAAATAAAATTTGGTCTTACCTTAACCATTATCTTTTTCAGTGCAATCACAAGCCTTATGTCCCATCTTACCACATCGGTAGCACTTTCCAGAATTCAGAAGACATTCCCCAGCATGCCTTTTTCCACATTTATCACAAACTGGAAACATAGATTTCTTACCATCAGACTTTTTTGAATAATTCTTCCCTTTCTCATGCCACCTTGGTCTCTTCTCCAGCTGGTTGTTATAGAATACGTGATCATCAGCAAACTCCATTTACACCTTCTCAGCACATCGAAAAATATTTTCATAACTTTTAAACTCATGAGAAGCTAATGCCCTTCGATATTTTGGCTTTAATCCTGAGTAAAAACGATTGATTTTCCTATCAAGGTCTCGGATAAAATTTGGAGCATACCTTGCCAAGCGAGTGAACCTTTCTTCATAGGTATCCACTGAGTCTTCCTCTTGCCTCAATTCCATGAATTGTTTTTCCATCCCATGTCTAATAGCCTTAGGAAAATACTTTTCAAGAAACATACCTTTGAATTCATCCCAGTCGAGAGCATCAATATCATGAGCGTCCCTGATATTTTTCACCATCGACCACCACTGATATGCTTCACCCTCCAAACGGTAAATAAAAAGACTAGCCTTTTGATTGTCTGAACACCCCATGACATCGAAAATCTTCTCCAGTGCTTTAATCCACCCTTCAGCTAGCACAGGGTCAGATGATCCTCTGAATGATGGGGGATGTTGCCTCATGAAATGTTCCACCACTGACATGTTCCTCTGTGGTAGATCTGGCTGATCTCGTGTATGGATACCACCGCCATTTATCACTTGAGTCAACTGTGCCATTACTGTAACAAACTGTTCAGTTCCAATTCCAACCATCTCAGGATGCTGATTTGGAAGGTTATTTCCTTCTGCATGCCTTCCTAGCACTACTTCCTTGTTTCCTCTGCGGAAAACCATTCTGAATAAACATGTGTTAGATGAAGCAACATGGTAATCGTCAAGTACTATATCACTTCAATTTGACCAAAAAAATTGTGGATAATCATTTAATAGAATTATAACTCCAAAAGCTATCGAAAACGACCTCTGATACCAACTATAAGGCCCCAGCCTTAAACCTTATTTAATCTTGAGTTATTACATGATTACACATTGAGGATATTTTCGGGATTAGAGTTTTAGAGAATTAGATCATAAAACTTTCATAAATTCCACATATAAACAATGTGGTTACATAAAGATAGTATTATTCTTTACCATCAATGGAAACATATTTAAAATAAAACATGGAGTCTTTATAGACACTTCCTTGACACTATCAACATATAATGTACCTTTCCCTTGACCTGTGAAAAACATTTCAAAAAAACTTGGGATGAGCATAAAAAGCTCAGTAAGGGATATAAAAATGTGGAAAGGAAACATGGGTACATATATACATAAGAATGAAATCATACTTTACCATAAAACATAAGCACTTTAACATACCTCATCAAATCATGAATAAATCATAGAAATCATAAGACATAAAGGTAACTTGAGGCATTCATAAAATTATTACGTAGGGAGTAACCCTCTTGGTTACGTTTGGAATACCCATCACAGTATATTCCCTAAATCTCTTCTGAGAAACCTTAACGTTTCACTCCTTCGCGTTACCCAATGAATTGGAGATCTATATCGGGCACACCCGCCCTTAGTTTATCACGGAACCACCAGTCTTCATAATAATGCCCAAGAACCTCAACATAATTGTATCACATAAAACATGCATAAAGGAAACATAACATTTCCACCTTTCAATCAAAATATATCAATACAAAACATTGAAATAAAAACATTATGAAATCCATTTTCAATACCAAAATAAAAGAAAATTAAAACAAGGTATTTATTTTTTCTTTAAAAAAAGGTATGGTTTGTATAGGAAGCCGAAACTCAAATAAAGGTCACGGCGGTGGAGAAGTCGTTGTCTCCGCATACATACAAAAAAAAATCCCATTTTTCATTTAGTAAAACGCTTCATATAAAAAAGATTCCATCAGGATAAGCATAAAAGTCAAAGGGGTTTATACACCGTATAAAAGAAGGTTTTGTATAAAACAAAATATGCCTCAATGAAAGGAGATTGAGACGAAGTCCCATACCTTGGGTCCGACTTGACTCGATCGTTCTTTAATGTCCTGAATAATAAACTTGAGTTAATTTCTACTTGATTAAGAACCTTTTTCAAATTCATTATTCCTTTTATATCACTTATTTCCAAGTCATGAACACTATTTAACTATTTAAGTTAATAACGGTCATTTTAACGATCGTTGGTACTTGAGTAAAAAATAAACCCTTTATAATTAAAAGTGGTTCATTTATCCATTATATCCAGAATTATAATCATGATCTATATATCATATATATCCAGTATATACATGCATTTTATAATATTACATAATCATTTAGAGGTAAGAAATGAAATGCACCGTTCATGGAGACGGTAAGCCGTACTTACGCATGAACGCTACATTCATTTCTATTTTGTATTTTATAGAATGGAATAATAATGATATAAAGGTATATTATAATTCCAGTATAATATAATATATAATATCATAGTTCCATCCTTTATACCTCCCACATATGGTATTTAACGAATCAAATCACTTTGAGGGGGCGGTAGTCCGCACTTCCTTAAATGATGATATCGCGTTTACCCATAATGGAAACCATAAAGGTATGCCCAAAATTAAAAATAAAGAAGCTTAAGGAAAACCTAAACATATTATATATCATATATAAATATAGTTATATCTTAATGGACACCTTTGAAGGTGTTAAAATAATTTTGAACAATCATCATTTCGGGAGGCATAAATTCACCATCCACGAAAACAATATGTGCTTTATCCATTATATGTAGGTGTGTGTAAGTGTAGCTAGAATCCTTCTTAAAACAACATCCTAGTATATTGAAGATACTGTATTTGTTACAAAAGAAAATAATAAAAAGTTTTAGGGGGTTGGAGAAGCAAAATAAATCAAAAGGACTCAAGTGAAGACATTACCTTAAAATCAGGTAACTCCCTTTGGTTTGAGTTAAAAGGCTTCCTTGGGAAGACTTCTGCCCAAAGTGAGTCTTCAAGGAGTACTAGAGGGATGTGGAGAGACAAAATGGGCAGGGTTTGGCCGAGTCAAAGGCTTTGGGAGTGTGGGTAAGGAGGTAGAGGTGGGGGCCTTTTATAAGAGGAGAGGAGGGGCACTCTGGGAAAGTAAAGAAATGTTACTTTATTGGAAATGATTTTCAGATTAAAAAGATCCCACATTGATATAATTAGAGGTTAAGGTGATAAGGGTTCGAAATCCACCCATCCAATAGATTTTGGACATGTTTATGTCATATATTCTATATTATCATTTCATTTTTTTTAAATCATTTATTAATGAGGTAATCGCTGCATCATCATGATGTCATAAATAATTTAATTTATTTAAAGTCTAAAAATTATGAAAAAATTACTATGATGTAGAAAATATTATTATCTTTCTAATGAATATTTATAGTCCAAAAGATCATATATTTAGACAAAATTAAAAATATTTTACTTCGGTGATACATTCTTTGTCACATTTAACATTCTTTAAAAATAAAAAGATAAAAAGTCAATTTCTCAAAAAACCTATTCCATGTGGCCCCCAAGTTTAGAACAAGGTATCCCATGGTCGGCCATGAGACAACCAGTAGCTTTAGAACACATGTGGTGGTATTTTTGTATTATTATGATATCATTTTATTATCTTTAACTACCTGATTACTCATTAATCAAGATAATTAAAGATAATTACCATCGTTACTATTCATAATGTCCAAAAATAAAAGAGTATTGATAACATAATTTGGAATTCTGATTAAAAATATGTAATCCATTTTACCAAATTCCAAACACCGAAATTGCAATAATTGATTTAAAAATAATCCCGTTGTCAAAACAAATAGCGGGTTTTTTTAAACAATATCTATGAAAAGTTTGGCATTAGTTTATGACCAATTCCAAAGTGAAATTAATCCTAATGACAACCATTAGATTAAATGGTAAAAATATATTCAGATTAAACTTTAAGGCCGATTAAAAGGATAATCTAACCATATAATTAAATTAAATGAAAATTCAGTTTTGATGTAAAATGCAGTATTTTTTCACTATTCATTAAAAAATGAACATTGTCAGAAAAATACCAAAAATTAATCCAATGTATATTTCATTGTCCCAATCATAATGAATATGTATATTTTGACAAATATAGATTATAAACTTGTCAAAAGTTTGATTTAAAAAGGGTTTACCATCAAATGGCAGTAAAACAATCTTTTAAGAACATTAGTGTATTCCAAGCATAAGACTGTATTTATTTTCATTTTAAGCCTCTAAAACACTATCTAATTCATTAATATACATAGATAAAAATATCTATTATTCATTACTTACTTGGGATGTTACATCCTTCCCCCCATTTAGAAAATTTCATCACCACAATTTTTTTACTTATCGAATAAATGGGGGTACATATCCCTCGTTGCATATTCAGATTCCCATGTTGCCTCTTCCATCATGTGGTTTTTCCACAAAACCTTTACCTGATTAATCACCTTATTCTGTAACACTTTCTCCCTGTGGTCAAGAATCTAGGCCGGTTGTTCCTCATAAGATAGGTTCTCTTCTAGCTGAACTACCTCTGGACTCAAAACATGAGATAGATCTGGCATATACTTTCTCAACATCGAAATGTGAAAAACATTGTGTACTTGAGATAAACTCGGAGGTAAAGCCACCCGGTATGAAACTGATCCAACTCTCTCCAGAATTTCATATGTTCCAATGAACCTTGGACTCATCTTTCCTTTCTTACCAAATCGCATCACACTTTTCCATGGTGAGACTTTGAGAATAACATGATCCCCTACCTCAAAAGATAGATCCTTCCTCCTATTGTCTGCATAACTTTTCTGCCTACTCTGAGCTGTTCTCATGTGTTTCTGAATCAGCTGAACTTTTTCTGCCATCTCCTTTACCAATTCTATTCCCATCAACATCCTTTCACCCACTTCATCCTAGAAAGCTGGAGTTCGACACCGCTTCCCATATAACGCCTCAAATGGTTCCATCTGTATACTGGAATGAAAACTGTTATTATATGAAAATTCAACCAATGAAAGATGTTGGTCCCAACTTCATAGAATATCCTCCAATGTCTGAATTGTTTGTTCTGACTGCCCATCTGATTGAGGATGAAATGCTGTACTAAAATTTAATTCAGTACCCAACGACTTCTGATGGCCTTTCGAAAAGTTAGAAGTGAACCTGGGATCACGATCAGATATAATGGAGAGGGGAACTCCATGTAACCTGACTATCTCTTTATGATACAAACTGGAAAGTTGATCTAGGGAAAAATTATCTCATATAGCAAGGAAAAGAGCAGAATTATTCAAGCGATCAACAATAACCCAGATTGCATTATTACCTCGAGATTTCATCGGTAATCCCACAACAAAGTCGATGGATAAATTCTCCCATTTCCACTCTGTCACTGGTAAAGGCTGAAGCATCCCTTTCGGTAACTGCCGCTCTGCTTTCATCTGTTGACATGTCAAACACTTCACAGTAAAATCAGCAATATCTCTTTTCATTCCATCCCACCAGTAATACTCCCGCAGATCAATGTACATCTTAGTACTTCCAGGATGAACTGAAAACGGAGAACTATGAGCTTCATATAAAAACTCTCTCTTCAACTGTGAATCACAAGGCACACACAATCTCTTCCCAAATCTCAAAACACAATCATAATAAATGTTGAATTCAGGCAACTTACCTTTCTGAACCAGCTCTACCTTTTTCTGCAACTCACTGTCTTGCTTCTGTGCTTGCTTGATTCTATCTGATAGAGATGATCTCACTGATATCTGAAACAAAACAGAAGAAATTACTGCACCAAAAACTTCTATGCCAAAGTTCATCAAATCCTTAACCAAGGCAACGCATTCCAAACGCAACATTGCTAATGAAGCATTACTTTTTCGACTCAAAGCATCAGCCACTTTATTTGCTTTTCCCGGATGGTAATGAATTGTACAATCATAATCTTTGATTAATTCCAGCCATCTCCTATGTCTCATGTTTTACTCTTTATGAGTGAATATATACTTTAAACTTTTGTGATCAGTATATATTTCACACTTTACTCCATACAAATGATGCCTCAAAATATTTAAAGAGAAAACAAAAGCAACTAAATACAAATCATGTGTAGGGTAATTTACCTCATGAGTTTTCATCTGTCGTGAAGCATAAGAAATTACCTGATCATTCTGCATTAGGACGCTACCTAGTCCTTTCAATGAAGCATCACTGTATATAACAAACTCATCATTCCTGGAAGGTAGTTCCAAAACTGGAGCATTCACCAATCTTCTTTTCAATTCCTGAAAACAATCATCACATTCTTTTATCCAGATAAACGTAACACCCTTCCGAGTTAGCTTAGTCAGTGGACTAGATAACCGTGAAAAATTTTCAACAAACCTTCAGTAATAGCCTGCCAAACCAAGGACGCTACGAATCTTAGTTACATTTGTGGGACTTGGCCAGTCTTCCACAACTTTTGTTTTTGCAGGATCAATAGTTATCCCATCTTTCCAAACAATTTGTCGAAGGAAAGAAATTTGTTGCAACCAAAAATCACACTTGCTGAATTTTCCATACAATTTCATTTCTTTTCAGGTTTGCAAAATAACCCTCAAATGTATTTCATGCTCCTCTTTACTTTTTGAAAACACCAAAATATCATCAATGAAAACCACAACAAAATTATCCAAGAACTCATGGAATATTTTATTCATTAATTCCATGAATACAGCAGGTTCATTGGTTAGCCCAAAAGGCATTACTAAAAATTCATAATGGCCATATCTTGTACGGAACGAAGTCTTCAGAACATCAGCTTCCTTTACCTTCAGCTGATGGTACCCCGATCTCAAGTCAATCTTTGAAAAACACTAAGCTCCCTGGAGCTTATCAAACAAATCATCGATATGAGGAAAAGGATATTTGTTCTTAACAGTGATGTTATTCTAGGCCCTATAATCAATGCAAAGTCTCATTGAACCATATTTCTTTTTAACAAATAAAACAGGAGCACCCCATGGTGATGTGCTAGGTCAAATGAAACCTTTCTCTAATAAATCTTTCAATTGCTCCTTCAACTCTAAAAGTTCAATTTGAGCCATTCGATAAGGGGGTTTTGAAATTGGCTTAGCATCAGGAACTAAGTCAACAGTAAACTCAACTTCCCGATCTGGTATTATTCCAGGAAACTCATCTGGAAAAACATCAGGATACTCATTTACCACTGGCACATCACTAATCTGAACAGTTCCTTTATTTTCAACGATGTCTGCAAGGTAACATTCATTTCCATCTTTTACAAGTTTCTTGGCCTCTTGATAAGTTATCAACATTAAGGGTTCATTCTTTTACAAAAAATAAAATTATTTCTGAAAAAAAAACTTCTTTAGCTCTACAGTCAATCATAGCATGGTAAATAGAGAGCCAATCCATACCTAGGATAACATCAAACTCTACTAGATGTAGAACAATAAGGATTGCAAGTTGGTTCATTCCCCAGATAAGGATAGAAATATTCTTATAAATTCTTTTTACCTCAACATTTCCCCCAGATGTTTTTACCAAAATTTTAGGAGTCATTTCTTGAGATGGTATTCACATTTTACTAGAAAAGGTTTCAGAGATGAATGAATGTGTAGACCCCAAATAAAACAACACCCTGGCATAATCTGAAAAAACAAAGTACCTGATACAACTTCATTTGATGGCCCGAAATCTTCAATGTAGTTGCAAAGGATTTCACCACCCCTTTCTGCTTGTAGTATAACTGCTTCCCATCACTCAAGCTCTGTGTCAGACACTCCTTTGCATAGTGACCCATCTCATTGCACTTAAAACATTTCACTAACTGTAAATCAAATTTGGTCTTACCTTCACCTTGATCTTTTTCAGTGAAATCATGAGCCTTATGTCCCATCTTACCACATCGGTAGCACTTTCCAGAATTCAGAAGAGATTCCCAGCATGCCTTTTTCCACATTTATCACAAACTGGAAACTTAGATTTCTTACCATTAGACTTTTTTGAAGAATTCTTCCCTTTCTCCTGCCACCTTGGTCTGTTCTTCTGCTGGTTTTTATAGAACACTTGATCATCGACAAACTCCATTTCCACCTTCTGAGCACATCGAACAAGATTTTCATAACATTTAAACTCACGAGAAGCTAATGCCCTTCGATATTTGGGATTTAATCCTGAGAAAAAATGATTGATTTTATTGTCAAGGTCTCAGATAAAATTTGGAGCATACCTTGCCAATCGAGTGAACCTTTCTTCATAAGTAGCCACTGAGTCTTCCTCTTGCCTCAATTCCAAGAATTGTTTTTCCATCCTAAGTCGAACAGACTTAAGAAAATACTTTTCAAGAAACATACCTTTGAATTCATCCCAGTCGAGAGCATCAATCTCATCAGCGTCCCTGATATTTTTAACCATCGACCACCACTGATCTGCTTCACCCTCCAAACGGTAAATAGCAAGACTATAATTTTGATTGTATGAACACCCCATGACATCGAAATTATTCTACAGTGCTTTAATCCACCCTTCACCTAGCACATGGTCAGATGATCCTCGGAATGATGGGGGATGTTGCCTCATAAAATGTTCCACCACTAACATGTTCCTCTGCGGTTGATCTGGCTGATCTCGTGTATGGATACCACCGCCATTTATCGCTTGAGTCAACTGCGCCATTACTGTAACAAACTGTTCAGTTCCAATTCCGACCATCTCAGGATGCTGATTCGGAAGGTTATTTCCTTATGCATGCCTTCCTAGCACTGCTTCCCTATTTCCTCTGCAGAAAACCGTTCTGAACAAACATGTCTTAGATGAAGCAACATGGTAATCTTCAAATACTATATCACTTCAATTTGACCAATTTTTTTTTGGATAATCAAATAATAGAATTATAACTCCTAAAGTTATCTAAACCGTCCTCTGATACCAACTATAAGGCCCTAGCCGTAAACCTTACTTAATCTTGAGTTATTACAAGATTACACAATGAGGATCTTTTTGGGTTTAGAGTTTTAGAGAATCAGATCATAAAACATGCATTACATTCCACATATAAACAAAGTGGTTACATAAAGATAGTATTATTCATTCCCATCAATGGAAACATATTTAAATAAAACATGGATTCTTTCAAGTCACTTCCTTGACACAGTCATCATATCATGTACCTTTCCCTTGACCTGTGAAAAACACTTCAAAAAAACTTGGGATGAGCATGAAAAGCTCAGTAAGGGATATAAAAATATGGAAAGGAAACATGGGTACAAATATACATAAGAATGAAAGCATACTTTACTATAAAACATAAGAACTTTAACATACCTCATCAAATCATGAATAAATCATAGAAATCATAAGGCATAAAGGTAACATGAAGCATTCATAACATTCTTACGTAGGGAGTAACCCTCTTGGTTACGTTTGGAATACCCATCACAGTATATTCCCTAAATCTCTTCGGAGAAACCTTAACGTTTCACTCCTTCGCGTTACCCAATGCATTGGAGAGCTATATCGGGCTCACCCGCCCTTATATTATCACGGAACCACCCGTCTTCATAATAATGCACAAAAACCACAACAAAATCTTATCACATAAAACATGTATAAAGGAAACATAACATTTCCACCTTTCAATCACAAGATATCAATACAACACATTGATAAAAAAACATTATGAAAACCATTTTCAATACCAAAATAAAACAAAAGTAAAACATGGTATTTTTTTAAAAAAAGGTATGGCTTGTAGAGAAAGCCGAAACTCAAATAAAGGTCACGGCGGCGGAGAAGTCGTTGTCGCCACATACGTATGACAAAAACATTCCCTTTTTTCATTTAGTAAAATGATTCATATAAAGAAGATTTCTTTTGGATAAACGTAAAAGTCAAAGGGGTTTATACACCGTATAAAATAATGTTGTGTATAAAACAAAATATGCCTCAATGAAAGGAGATTGAGACGAAGTCCCATACCTCGGGTCCAACTTGACTCGATCGTTCTTTAATGTCCTGAATAATAAACTTTAGCTAATTTCTACTTGCTTAAGAACCTTTTTCAAGTTCATTATTCCTTTTATATCACTTATTTCCATGTCATGGACACTATGTAATTATTTAAGTTAATAACGGTCGTTTTAACGATCATTGGTACTTGAGTAAAAAATAAACCCTTTATAATTACAAGTTGTTCATGTATCCATTATATCCAGAATTATAATCATGATGTATATATCATATAAATCTAGTATATACAAGAATTTTATAATATTACATAATCATTTAGAGGTAAGAAATGAAATGCACCGTTCATGGAGACGGTAAGCCGTACGTACGCATGAACACTACTTTCATTTCTATTTCGTATTTTATAGAATGGAATCATAATCATATAAAGGTATATTATGATTCCAGTATAATACCATATATAATATCATATTTCCATACTTTATACGTCCCACATATGGTATTTAACGGATCAAATCACTTTGAGGGGGCGGTAGTCCGCACTTCCTTAAATGAAGATATCACGTTTACCCATAATGGAAACCATAAAGGTATGCCCAAAATGAAAAAATACAGAAGCTTAAGGAAAACATAAACATATTATATATCATATATAAATATAGTGACATCTTAATGGCCACCTTTGAAGGTGTTAAAAGAATGTTGAACAATCATCGTTTCGGGAGGCATAAATTCACCATCCACGGAAACAGTATGTCCTTTAACCATTAGATGTAGGTGTGTGTAAGTGTAGCTCTAATCCTTATTATAACAACATCATAGTATATTTAATATACTAGAGTTGTTACAAAAGAAAACTATAAAAAGAGTTTAGGGGGTTGGAGAAGCAAAATAAAATAAAAGGACTCAAGTGAAGACATTACCTTAAAATCAGGTAACTCCCTTTGGTTTGAGCTCAAAGGCTTCCTTGGGAAGACTTCTGCCCAAAATGAGGCTTCAAGGAGTAAGAGAGGGATGTGTAGAGACAAAATGGGCAGGGTTTGGCCGAGCCAAAGGCTTTGGGAGTGTCGGTAAGGATGTAGAGGTGGGGGCCTTTTATAAGAGAAGCAGAGGGGAACTCTTGGAAAGTAATGAAATGTTACTTTATTTGAAAATGCTTTTCGGATTGAAAAGGTCCCACATTGATATAATTCTAGGGTAAGGTGATAAGGGTTCGAAAACCACCCATATTATAGGATTTGGACATGTTTAGGTCATAGATTTTACATTATCATTTCATTTTATTTAAATCCATTATGAATGAGGTAATCGCTGCATCTTCATGATGTCATAAATAATTTAATTTATTTAAAGTCTAGTAATTATGAAAAAATTACTATGATGTAGAAAATATTTTTAGATTTATAATGAATATTTATAGTCCAAAAGATCATTTATGTAGACAAAATTAAAAAATATTTTACATAGGTGATACATTCTTTTTCACATTTAACATTCTTTAAAAATAAAAAGATAAAAAGTCACTTTCTCACAAAAGTGATTCCATGGGGCCCCCAAGTTTGGCACATGGCATCCCATGGTCGGCCATGAGACAAGAAGTAGCCTTAGAACACATGTGGTGGTCTTTTTGTATTATTATGATATTATTTTATTATATTTAACTTCCTGATTACTCATTAATCAAGATAATTAAAGATAATTACCATCATTACAATTCATAATGTCCAAAAATAAAAGTCTTGATTACATAATTCCCGTTTTCAAAACAAATAGCGGGTTTTTTTGAAACAATATCTATGAAAATTTTGGCATTAGTTTATGACCAATTCCAAAGTGAAATTAATCCTAATGACCACCATTGGATTAAATGGTAAAAATCTATTCAGATTACACTTTAAGACCAAATAAAAGGATAATCTAACCATATTATTAAAATAAATGAAAAAGCAGTTTTGTTGTAAAATGGAGTATTTTTTCACTATTCATTAAAAAATGAACATTGTCAGAATGATACCAAAAATTTATCCAATGTAAATTTCAATGTCCCAATAATAAAGAAAATGTTTATTTTGACAAATATATATTATAAAATTGTCAAAATTTTGATTTAAAAAGCGTTTTCCATCAAAAGGCAGTAAAATAATCTTTTAAGAACATTAGTGTATTCCATGAAAAAGATTGTATTTATTTTCATTTAAAGCCTCTAAAACACTATATAATTCATTAATAGAAATAGATAAAAATATCTATTATTCATTAATTACTTGGGATGTTTCATGCTATATACCCTTAATTCATCATCATGTCTCGCCCATATGATACTAGTTTCTATTATATATTTAAAATATCATGCGGATTGGTCATGGTAGTATCAATATTAGGGATATGTCTTGAGAGTTAAAACATCGAGTATTATGCATTATTTCCTTATCATTGTAGTTATATATATTCCTTGTGAATATTTATTATGTTTAAATATCCATCTCTATATTTTTGTGATAATATGATTTTTTATATGGATTTACAAGACCATCGTTTATTTTTACAATATAATATTTTTTTATTGATAATAATAGAAGTTTTTTTTAATTTTTATCAATAAATATTGATAGTATATTATTTAATTAGATATTAAACTATAGCCATATCGTTATTTAGAAATTGAGATCACAATTATCTAATATTTATTTTTCCATAAGAAATCGTGATGTATTTAATAGTTTCTATAAAAGGATATGGTAAGGGAAAAAGTGGAGTTTTCAGTAAATATTACTACATTGAGTTATATGATTCCAATGTAAATTGGTTGTTATGTATATATATATAACCAATACCAATAATATATTAATTATATAAGAATTCTATACCACTTAAGTAGTATCATTATAAAAAACAATATACCAGATTGAGGGTAATATGTTTGGGGTCATTATATGCACCCAATATGGACAGTGTAACATCCATAGATTATTTTCCATAACAAAAATTTATTGAAAATCCCAACTATAACAAGAACTTGGAGATATGATGACAATAGTCATTAACATTTAAATTATGCCATAGATACATATTATTGACTAGACACCAATGACGTGTGAATATCACAAGATGGAAGATCATAAAAATTGATACTATATCATGTTATCTTAACAATAGGTGATCTCATATAGAGGAGATCCTGAGGACTTTCCTACCAATAAAAACAAACCATTTCATGGGTGTCTCAGAATTTTTTTATCTATGAGATGTTATATTAGTAAAATGATTTCTAATCATTAACAATACATTTAATTTTTTTATTAAATTGATATATTAATAAAACCATAGCGTTTGTGTTTTGGTGAGGTATCATACATTGGGCATTTCATTTATTAAATTACATTTATTGAATGATCCAGATTATTTTTCTCGATTTTTAAAGGATTATATACCTAAGGAAAAATTTAATATATTAGTAATTACTTTTTTAAATATATATATAAGGATATTAATGGTAGTTAATTATAATAAATTTAATGAATAATAAATCATTACATAATGATGATATGAAGTGTTTATCATGTTTACTATTAAATTTTATTAAAAAATATTTAATATTAATGTACATGTTTTTATAGGATGAAATTTTTCTAATGAATATTCCATAAATACATAGGGTCCATGATCATTCTCATAGAAATATAGTTTTTTCATTAATATTATTTATTATCGAGATAAGAGACTATAGGTTGACATAAAAAGTTTATTCATAAGCCTTATAAATTCTAGTGAAATAGAGTTTATGACATCATGGACCCCATGTTGGTGCCAGGGTAATGTAAAAGTTTATAAAACCATTAAGAAAATAACTAAATTAAATATTATATGTTATTTAAATAAAAAATAAATTTATTTTCTTACTATATTCACATGTTTTTTTTGTTAATAAAAAACCCATTCGAATGAATATAAAATTATTAATACAAAATTATTGATTTAATTTTTACTAGGTATTATAGTCATTTCTATTAGTTGTACTTTATATTTTAACACCCTTTTATGGGTTTCGAGGATGTCATAAAATATCAACAACATCATTATATTTTAAATTATATTTGTGTTTATTCTAATTTTGAATGATAGGTTATATTTTCTAAATATGTAATTTATTTTTATCGATGATAAAACCCAAAAAATAAACTATAGTAAGATAAAAATGATATAGGATGGTCTTTGAATGTATTATATATCTTTCCCCATCTCTCTTATGTCCTTTATATATAATTCATTGTTAATATAATCTATTTCTGGATCCATGTTCAAGAATCAATAAATTTCCCTCCTATGATATTGAAGATATTGAAGAGCGTATGTTTATCAACTCTAAATATATGATTTGATTGAATTATGATCAGTAATGTTTCAGTAATGCACATGGATGATCAGGAGGTTTCTGATATTAGTCATTTTAGTGATGATCAATGGTTGAATTAGAAATTGCCTATATATAAAATCCGGATGATGTATTATTCTGATTTAATTTTTCTTTCTTAAATTTTCAATCTTAATTACGTTAGGCAGGATATGTGGTTGAATCCCAGAATGGGTATATCATATTTTATATTATGATGCAAATACAGTAATCATAACTATAATATATGATTTTTCATTGTACCGAATATCCATCGACTTCATTCACTTTCATCATTATTCATGATTGATGCACATTTGTAAAAAATGAAATTATAAAGTGTAATAGATACACATTGAGTCATACCTGGAATAATTCCTGTTGAAAAAACAATTTTTTTATTCATATATATATATAAACAATTTTTAGACAATTTCTTAAAAGAATAATGAAATTTGGGTATATTTTATAAGTTTTTAGTACGTTATCTATGTTTTTAAACACAATCTAACTTTTATATAAAAAAATTCACTCTTATTTGTGGAAGACACAACATGTGTTAGATATAAATGTGAATTATTCTCATATAAAAAAATTATTTATGAATATATCTAAATAATAATCAGTATAAATCAATAGTTATTTTTTTAAATTGAAATGACTTTTGAAAAAAAAGGTTAATTTTTAAAAAAAACATTAACTTTGAGTAATATCTGGAATACTATGAGTCTTATTTACATGAATATGATTCTTATTCATAAAAATGGAACATGGATTATACACTAAAATTATCCTGAAAATATTAGTGTTTTCTAATTATTTTTAGTGACTTAAACATGTTTTCAATAAATATGTCATTTTTAACATAAAACATACAGATTGGGTCATAATTTTAACTCAGTGTATATGATTTTCATAAAAATTATTTATACTCATCATAAATAATATTTTTAATAGATAATACATAGATTTGTATTATCAAATAGATATTTTTATTTTATGGGATCAAAAATTGTTTCTGTTGCATAACTATTGAACCCAAAAAAAATCATACAACGAAAAAAATCGATATGAAGAATGAAATTAGTACATGATTTCATAATCACTATTGTAATATTCATTGAGAATATTTTTTTATCAATTTTATTTATTTCTTTGAGGTGCATATTGTTCTTTTAGGAAAAGTACTTCTTCAAGTTGTAACCTCCTCATGATAACTCTGATAAAAAACTGAATATGTAGTTGATAAAAATGTCATTAAAATTTAGTATAGAAGAATGATATAAAATGACCATAAATTTTAAAAATAAGCACTAAGAAAACAATTATTAATGTGTTTTATTAACATTGTGAGACCATATTGTTGCCTAATTTTTTCTAAAAAATATTTATCCTTTTTTTAGTTTGTGGACTCTCAAAAATTATATCATTTCTATACAATTATATATATCATAAATTTATTTTAAAATAATGTAAATTAAATTGTAATTATTATTAGAAATACCACTTTTATTATGCTTGTTTGTTTATAGAACATAATATCAATCATATATTTTATTATCAAGTAATGATATTTATTATCATTAATTTTTTAGCCACATTAGATACATTGAGTAACATATGTTGTTTCTTCCATATATGTTTTAATGGTGAAAAGTTATTATATAAACCATAATACATATCCATTTTTAGAAATTGATAATCTTCTTGTGTTCATTGACCATCCTTATACCTTGTATTTGTTGATATTGAAAGAGCTATCTAGCATGGATAATTTCTTAATTAAAAAATATAAACAAATAAATTTAATTTCAATTGGAAAATGATGAATATAGTGTATTACAAATAGATAAATTTCATTAGGTTTAGTTGAATTTTTAAATTACCCATGATTAAATCAAAAATTATACTTGGATAATATCAATTCAATACAATTAGAAACAATTATATAATAAAAAATAAATTTTAATATGTAATTAAGGAAATCACTATGTATAATATAAAACTAGGTGATTAAACTTTACTAATGAGTTTTTTATTAATAATATTATGACAATAATAGGGTTATTTTAATCCATTTTAGATTCCTACCCACTACTATTGAGATTAAATTTCCTTCGAATGTTTCTTTTGGTGTAGATATGATTTCAGGATGAAGGAATGTCAATTTCTATTCGATGGACGTTCCATACACATAGTAAATATTTATAATTTTGAATAATATTTACGACTGATTATTTATAAAAAACATAGTAGATATGATATAAGAGAATTTAATTATGAAAATGAACCTCTTAAGAACATATACAACTAGGGAACCAATAGAATAATGTATTATAATTTCACATATGCTTCATATACCATTACTGTTTATAATTAGATATCAATACATACCTCTTTTAAAAATGATTTATTTCTATATTTTTATATTAAATATGAAGGAAATTATAATATTGGTAATTGAGTAATTATAATTGGTAGGTCAATAGTACTTTTTTAATGGATTTTTTATTTATTGGATGATCCATTAGCTTGTTTTTATTATCATTTCACGTCCCATTTTATTTATCTATATATAATAACATTCCTCACATCCTATAATTTTTAACTAAATGTTCATTCTATTGATAATAAAATAATATATTATGGAAATACCTTGTTATTTTTATATATTTTTATATTACTAAAACATCATGATTTAAATGATCCAATAGAAATATCAAATATATAAACATCCAATTCATTAAATAGTAAACATTTCTTGATTCCTAGTTCTTGAGATATGTGAATCTGTACTATTATATGATCATTAGAATGTTATTTATAGTGTAAAATACATCAATAGTTATTATAAACAACAACAATTACATAAATTTGATGGGTTGGTGTTGATAGCTAAAAATAATATTCAATTAAACCATCATTGATTTTATTGGGATGAAGAAAACACTATTAGTTTAATTTAAATTTTCTAGGAAATGTAATTAAAAAAATAATAACCATTTGTAAGGTAGGACTCTAAGGGTAATGGATAACCACATTTATGGGTGGAGTTTCTCTTCATGTAGTTATTTTTCAATTTTTTATAATCTCAATGAATTCTCAACAATTATTCTATCAAATCAATAATGAAAATAATTGTATTTTAGTGAATCTATCTATTCCTCTATGTAATACACTTCATCATTGGAACCCCCAACGTTACATTTTTTAATAAAATTATGTTTTAGGTGACACCCCAAAACTCATACATATGATGCGACAATATTATAAAATAATCATTAGTAGAAATAGATCTAGATAATCATTGGGTAAAACAGATGATCAATTTTGTCTATAAAATTCGATAAAAAATATAAAAAAAATGTTTCTATTTGGTAATATAAAATATATGTGTAATTTTTTATGTCATATTTAAAAATAATTACTGTACTCTGTTTCTTTTTATATAGAAATGATTTTTAAATTTTTACACTAGCCTCCATCCATAGTTCTTGACATGTGATAGAAGTGGCATTTTATTTTGATATGTCATTGCAATTAAAAATAATGTATTTTTTGTTTAATTCCATATTAATGTTTTATAAATGATATAAAATTAATTTCAATTTAAAATGAAATGTATGTCCCAAAATATTTTCATTATTGTGGTAGTAAATATTACTCATTCAATATATTTTATCCACTAAATTATTTTATTAATATATAAAATTATAAATAAAATGGATTAAGTCATTTTTTTTGAAGAAAAATATTACGAATCACAATAAATCAATAAAATTTCCCCTAGAAGATATATAATAAATGAATTATATGTTTCTTTATTTTCCATGAATTCATTTATATATATGGGTAATGGGGAATTGCATTCTTCTAAAATACCTAAGGCATTACTTTATAATAATTGTCTAAATTTATTTATGATATTTTTAGTGTAACATGTTAAAAATTTAATTCGATGGTAATATATTATAAATAAACTATATAATGTATTATAATGTGTAAATAAACTTTTTTTTTATTTTATTTTTTACTAATATAGTTAATGCATATCATAATGTTACTCTATCAATATCTTTTCAAATTTGTACCATAAATTGGGGAAAAAAGTGTTATGTATCTACATTGATGAAAAGAGGAATTCGAGTTGTGTACGTGATAAAGATAATTAATATAAACTATTTGGGATCAATATCATGATAACATGAATTATGATGTACCTCAAATTTTTTTAATTCCCCATTAGTATTTTTTCATGTCTATCAAGCAATATTTCACAAATGTTTACTTTGACAATTTTTTTTCAACATCTACCACTTCCTCACTATAAAAAATGACAACATATTATTCAATGGGATTGGTAGAATATATATTTATATATATATATATATATGGTGAAACCAATTGTCACATCGGATTGGGTTATTAAACATGTTTACAATACATTTCTGACTGATGTATATGAATATTTTTTTAGATTCAACAAATGCAGCATTGAAAATGAAATATTATACTGTGACATAATAAATTTTAAAAAAAATTGACATGATTTTTCATAAATCCTTTTTTTATGAAGAATATGATTTCACACCCCTACTATTTATCCAAAACCATATTTGTGATCACCTACAATATAAACTATCCAACCTATATTTGGCCCAAAAATTAATATTTTCAATAAATAAATTAAAATGTCGTAATCATTTGAATTGTGTTTTGATCTTATTTTAGTTTTTTTTTCAAAAACCAAACAATTCCCATGTTCAGTTTATTTTACATGAGATAAACAATACTATTCAAAACATGATTCCATTATGAATTTTTCTTAGATGTACCATTGCATATAAAAAACCACTAACACAAATCATAGTTAATTATTTTTTCTACACACTTATTGGTAACCCATTATCACTGTAAAATATTTGAATCAAATATTTAAAAGTTGACAAATTTTTTTTATAGATTTTTCCAAAAAACTCCATATTCCCATAATTTGTACTTCTATACATGTTATAAGACACATGATTCACTTCCAACCCAACTAATATTGCTGTATTTTTCATGGTACTATATTCATCATGATCCTTTATATATAACATATATCAATTTAATACATAACAATTATTTTAATATAAATAAAGACATGATCTGTTTTGTATCAATTGAATCCATTATATAAATAAATTTCAAATTTTGTATTACACTTTCAACATAATGTATTGAAACCATTATATCAACTTTCGATTGTGTGTATTTGACACCCAATGTTTAACCCATGAATAATTAAAATGGTTGAGATTTAATTTTCTGTCTTAATATATGATAATACCTATAAAATATTATGTAAAATTTAATTGTTATCATACTCCCACTCTACAAATTAATTGTGAAAACATATTCTAAAAAACAACCATCACCTATAAGACTCCAATTGTGACATGATTTTTGGGCAAAAATGATATCCACACCAGATATATAGTTGGTATAGAATGTTGGGAACCCCGATAAAATATATCATTATGTAATATATCATTTTTATTGGCTTCAGTTTTAGATATATACATTCTAAATAATCATAAAATTTTTAATGGGGTTATTCCCATCAATAATATACCCGACTTCATAGTATTATCTCAATAAAAATTTGAAACTTCAAGTGAACCATCATGTTTAATAATTAAAGCATAATGAATGGATAAAATTTATATAATATAAGATGTAAATAATTTCCAATTGCTGACAAAATTACGTGGTATATAAATTTATTTTATATAGCTTCAAAAAAAGAAAAAAATAATGGTTAATTTGTATTGGAATTTCATATATATAATGTAATGTAATGCATTTTTCATTAAATCATACATCAAAACATGGTATCACTATTATTAGAGGCTATTTAGAAAAAAATAGCTTTTGACATGAGATTCATTATATGCGATGAATAATCCTTAGAATCATTTAAAATCATCAATATATTAAAAACATGGATATTTTATTCCTAGAAAGAGAGAATTCCACTCATTGATGGAATGCATTAATTTCTCCATTTACTAGTGAAAAATAACACCTTATACTTATTTAAATAAAATCCAACAAAGGATTAATTCAAATATAAATTTTTTGTCTCATTTTGTAATTTTTCTATGACCCCATCATCTACAATATTTTCTACATGCATGAAATAATGAAATTTTCTAATGTACAGATTATTATCTTATTAAAGTTAGAAAGTATAATGCCTCTTTAAAATGTGGTCCTATGATCTATTATTAAAATCATTACACATAATTGTGACAATATCCTTTACATTATCAACTATTGATCACCTATTAGTATTGTTGGTGTTGTAAATTACTCTAAATTTTCATAAATTGGTGTCATCCAGGACTTGTAATTATTAAATAACTATAACATTTATATTTTTATTTAATCAAAATCATTGTGGAATTAGTTTCCAAACATAGTGCATACATTTTTCTTAGATACGATATCCAAGAATATGATTAATTTTCTCTCATCCATACATTCCATTAGATGGAATTTGATTTATCATTAAATTAAATTTGTCGGTCTCCATGAATTTATCATTTCAATATGAGTATTACTTTATAAAACATACATTCCACTTTAATATTACATCTTATATCAAGGAATGCAAATAAAAATCTATACCATCCCATAATGTTTTGGGTTCTATTATAAAAAGAGATAAAATATTTTATTTTTTCTTTATAAATGACCATAATAGAAAATTATAATTTACCAACATAACATGAAATGAACTATGAGTTATAATTAGTATACCAATGGTATTCTTTCCACCCGTTGATATAAACTAAAATTTCATCTTGAATCATTTCAAAAAAATAGATAATCAAGATCAATTTTCTTCCATTATGGAGTGTTTGAATGTTGAAATGTTTTTCCATCATGAGTTATTATATATATATGCATATTACACATAATTTTATGTATAGTGTAAAGTTTTATTTTTATAAACATAAATAATTTTACATTTAAAATGTATTCTTTTACATTTAATGGACTTCATTAATATTTCTTGTACATTGAATCATCACATGTTGGTTATTTTATTAATTGATTCATCAAATTTAGGAAATGATATATTGTACATTTGATAGGAATTTATTCATTTAGTAATAATTGAAATTTAATATAATAATTATTTACGATTATATATTTGTAAAGGTTGATAATTATCTTCAAGTATAATATCATTCATTACAAAATTTATTTCAGTAATATGGGTGTCCCACAATATATTTCTCTCTCAAAAATAATATTAGTTAATTAGTGAGGATAATGTTATAAAATTATTATAATAACAATAAAATCATGTCTTTTCATAGATATTCATCTTCTCTAATATGATTTATTGGTACCCAAACCCTTATAAATGTATAACATGTTTTTTTAACGTAAATATCTTACAAAAAACCATAGATCTAGTGGAAGAGTGTCTTTGGGAGACTAGTTTCACATGATTTAAATTTAAGACTAAATTAAAAAACAATTATTTAAATATCAATAATTTTATCCTAACCCCCTTTTGGATTCTAATACAATATTAGTTAATTGAGTAATAAATAAAAATATGGGGTGAGAGTTAAGACCAAAAAAAAGGATATGTATGAAAATAAATAACAACATTTGAATCCAATGACATATCATGGTATTATAATATATATGGATCCTGAATAATCATATTATGGAATAACATAATGAATATATCATCTTTTCATAATTGAATGATGTGAATGTTTCATCTTCACAATATATGAAATTATAATAATAATTCATGCATTCTTATCGACACATTTTACGATTATCAAAATATTCTCATAATTAATTACTTTTATTCAAAAATCAAATTCAAATAATATCAATTGATATAAAAATCACTGAATGTATTGAAACCCTATCTTGGTGCACCATCATTACATATAAATTTTTATGTGTTACAAATAATTAAATAAAAAATACATATACAAATGAAATATCCAAGGAATGAAATTTTTTACATAATATTTCAAAAAATAATAATCAATGTATATTTCATATAGACTTAAAAGAGTGGAATTATTTTACTATTGTTTATCAATATATTGGATTTAATACCCATATGTCTCAAATATTATGCTCATTTGATGAATTCAGGAAAAAATGATAGTAAATATTATATAAAAATGATCCTTTAAATTGGATTATGAATGAATATGTAATTTACATTTTAAAAAGAAATGAATATGGAATTTTATTTGAAATCAGATGTTAAAAAATTAATAATACAAATATAGTTTTAAATTTTTGAAGAATTTTTTTAAATATTATTATATAAGGGATAAATGAAATTATCAATGGATATGAAATTATCATCAATTATTGCTGATTTTTAAGAAGGGGTTGTGTAATGAATGAAATGAATATATCACCCCTTAAAATGTGAAAAAAATATTGGAATATATTTTATGTACAAATATATAAATTGAAATAAGACAATAATTATAAATATATAGGTATATAAGGTTAAGATAAAAAAGTCATGACCAAAATAAAACTGGGTTGTTCACAGAGATCCCTAACCTCAGGGGAAGATTCATTTTTTCCCATTCACCTATCTATATTAATAATACAATTATATTCATTAAAAAAATTATAAAGAAACTAATACAACTATATTTTATTTGTTATATATTTTTATGTTATTTTGGTGTCATTTAATTAGGATACCATCTCTATATTCATTATTAAAGGTCATCTCTTTCATGGTTCTAAGGTTAGTTAAATATGTATTTAAAAATATTCTAATGGAATTTTTACATAAGTGAAAATGTGTACTGAAATTATTTTTAGGAATTTATTAATATTTTTTGTTTTGAAAAAATTTAAAGTTGTATTAAAATACACAGGGATAACATTGTACCTATATTTTTTATGGTTAATTGACATTGATTAATTTTATTACCATATTGAACATAAATGGATATATTTAATCAAATAAAAATTCATTGATTGATGAATGTGAAATAATATATAACATATTGAGTTATTTAATTTTAAATGTAAATAATCCAATTAAAAAAATTGTGAACCATCGTGGTAAAACAAGATAAGTCACATAGGATGACACAACAAAAGGCATCATATGTGTTCTCGATCGTGATATTCAAACAACAAGAACAAGGGAATATGATTAATAATTTTTGTGTATGGTTTCTCCCATGGTAAAATAAAATAACCCATAAAATAACTTGGATGGAGAACAATTATTCATTCAAAATCAAAAAAAAAAATAACAAATTGATGAAGTTGTTCTAGAATAAGATATCATATTCAATATAATATATTCATATATACCTTTTCATAATCGAGACATAAAAAAGGTATAAAAATCAAGGATCAAGACTGAAATGGCCAGTACTATTGTACTAATACAAAATAAATAGAAAATAACTTCTCATAAGCTAATAATGTGTGATAAATAATCCTATATCAAAAGACATCATTTGACATTATTCAAGAATAGCCACATCAATACATGGGGCCCAGACATATAACTATGTCCTATAAAACAATGTATATATACACCCAAATGAATATATATGATGTTAGATAAAACAACCTTTACCGTACCATCATGAATATATTTAAGTATTTGAATCCATGAATACTAATTAATCTGTTGTGAATTTTTTTTCAAAACAAATCCACATAAAAAATTCACATTAAATAAATCTATTAAAATACCATTGGATTTCCTTATATTTTATATGATTCAGAAAAAATAAATCAATGTAGTTAAATAAGGCCACTAAACCTAAACATTTTAAACATTCCAAAACAATAGACTAGACATGTCTGTAAGAATTAACAACATCATATAACAAAATAAGTGGAAATGTGAATAACATATGATTTTATAATAAAAATTTGAATTTAGACAAATAATGAAATATTTTTATTAAATCTATAATAAATAATGTTCATAATGGGATCCATCCATTTGGTCCAATTCACAATTCATCTAAAAAATAATTTCTAATAATGATATTCATGTATACCATGGTTGGAATCACTCTCTAATCTCTTACATTACAACTACTAATATCTCCCACGATCTGTTTTTCATTATATTAAATGATCTTTAAGCCTTCCTCCTGACATCCCTCTAGATCCCCTGGAAATCAATATGTAATTTCACAAGATATCACACCCAATGGATCTCATTATTAATTCAACATCACACTCTCACAACATAGGTCCTTCATGTGTTAATATTACACCCTAACCATATATGGTATGATTCTCTTAAATGCATTCTATTCTTTTGATATCATATATATCATAAATAATTGATTTTATTTAAAACCAAACTAGTTTACTGATGAGGTATTAATAACCTAATCAATAAAAATATATTTTCCACATGTATGGTTTGAATAAAAAAAATGACTAACAAGGTTGTGATCAGGGTGATATTTTGAGTCTGATAGAACGAACTTAATTTTTTGCGAGTAGTAAAATACATTAATTTAATGTATAAATATATTATAATTTAAATTCACTATTCCTAGTATCATGAGTGATGAAATCACCCAAATCATGGACTCACATGTACTTATTAATATTATAGGTCATGGAATCCTCACTATTCCTTGTCATGTGGAGAAATAATAAATTAAAAAATATAATATTAAGAAAACCCTACTCCCCTCTACTATATAAACCACCCCTCACCCCACATCATCCCACACCACTCAAGATTGCGGCCTTGTATAAATTCTGTCAAATATCTCCCTAAGCTCTTCCCCATGTCCGAGATCTTCTGGTCTCACCAAAAGACCAAAAAAGTCCTTGTGGATATTCTAAAAGAGGAGTACTCAAGAGCTGAACCTCTATTCTCTTTTATTTCAAATTATTTTACAAGTTCCATTATTTTTTCCCTCTATTAACCTCCTTGAATCCAAATTCAATGATAATTCTAGTACCATACATGGATTCTAATTTTATTATACTAATGTAATATCTCATCATCATATAACTTTTTCCCCACCTCTTACAATAAAAATTAAAATACCATCTGATATGTGTTAATTTATCACATTCAAGGACGAAAGGTTTTAAATTTCTACAACTATATTCATGAATTAACATGAAAATTTTAAATGGTTTAAGCATTCCATAATATATTTATTTTTCATTATGAAATGTTTTGTAATCCTTACACGCTCATAATATAAAATAATAATACAAAACAAGTTCATTATGTACAAAACTAACAAGTTAATCCAAGCATTTATAAATTATTTCTAACTAATGAGTCATCCTCAATATATATATATAAAATATGTATAAGATCATTTATAATTTCACTAATAATAAATACTAAAAATTCATGATGCTTAACCACAAGTAAAATGGACATATATTCTGGAATACAGGTAAACCGATCATGGAAACAAAGAAAATGCATCCAAAACAATAAAATTGATCCTCTTAAACACATAAAAAGGGAATGAAGAAACCTAATAATGTTAAAATAAATAAATTAAATGTTTATTTGGTTATATAAATATAAATTAATGATGATAAATTTTATTATTCAGGTCATTAATATTAATTGATAACACCTTTAGGCATAAGGTAATGTATCCTCTCCCTCACATTTTTTCTGGAACTGCCTATGTTGTGTCCATTTATTTTTAATTCCTAATGACGGGGTATGTTTTAAAAACGCCCAAAAACTACCCATAAGATATATAAATGATGGTATACCCTATTATATCTCATTATTCCTTCACAAAACACATCATTACTAAACCAAAATGTTTGTAGGTGTTTTCTCATCTCACTTTTATTTCTATGAGATTTCCATTGTTTGGAACATATTTACTGAATGTGATGTATTGTGTAATTAAATATGATATATTTAATCATGATTATCTATATATTAATGGTATTATGTGATTAATTTTGTGGTTATTAATTTTAATCATATGACTCTATTGGTTACAATGAGGTAAGGGACTTTATCTCTGTTTCCATTTCATTGAGACTTACATGATATTGTGCACCTAATATTTTTATGTGGTGTATCCATATAGAATTTGATATTTTTTTCATTTTAAATTGTAAATATATTATATATTCATATTCAGTCTTCATTTATATGGTTATTTCCTTATGTCGTATACTATTTCACATACATTTTTATTTGGAATATTGTTTTAACTATGGAAATATTGATAAATCGGTATTCTTTACACAATATGGATATTGAGAAGAAATGTTATAATTTTATAAAATATATGTATCAATGATTATTTGGGCATTCATGGATTGGTGCGTCCAACTATAGGTCCAAGATGCATTGACAGGTCTCATGAGAAAAATTAGTTGGTGACAAACCCTTCATGTTTTTTCCATCCAAAATCAGATGTGTTTATACATAGAAACTTCGACCGTTTTGGAGGTATAGTGGTATCATGTTTCAGATCCATGATGTCCAATTATAATAATTCTATTTATTAAGTTTTATTTATTACTATCCATGAGTTTTTCAATATAAAAAATTCAATGGATACAATTCTTTTATCTGTTTATAAATTGCATGTGTCTTTCATTTTTTCACAATACAATATAGTCTATGCTAATTTTATTATTATTAAATAATTTATAACTAATAAATCATGTATCTATTACACTAATTGATAATTTGATGTTACACCTTTCATTTTTTTAACCATCAATAGCTTATGAATATGAGACCATTTATTGAGTTTCCCTGGATGCAAATTATTAGTTTTTGAATGTATTTTATTTTCATACCTTTATCCTTGTAATATGTGTTTCATGTATATATCAGTTTCATAAAAACTACTAAAATTATTGTTCCTTTGGTATTTACTTCTTCATACTCATTAAAATATAATATGTAATGCACCATCTCCGGGCTTTTGGGGTTGGGGTGTTACATTTGGTATCTGATGAATTTTAGTAGGAATCATGGAAACAAGATAAGAAAATTTAGATTGGGAAAAAATCCCTAAATTAGTATTTTAGTATAAAAATACTTTAACATTCTATAATTTTGGTATTGATTTTATTATGTCGATCATTCTAGATAATACATGAATTATTAGATACAAACAAATATGGGTGTCTCTTTAACATATGTACCATGGAGTGAAAATATTGTCAAGGAGTTTCGAAAATGACTTGGGGTATCCCGGTACACAACAACGGTCCTCGATTAACTCATGGTTTGATTATTTTTGGGGATATTCTTAAGACTTATCAAATTTTCATTACAATCCGTTATGTAGGATCTAAATGTTAATTTTTCCTCATATACACCTTGTTTATGAGATTAGTTATACATAGAATATCAGTTAATTCAATTTAATATTTTTATTGTGATTATAAATTATGATTCATATCCTAATATAGTGAATTAAATTATTTAGAAATGGTTCATAATGGAATAAGGGTAATCAATACTCATGGACATTATAGGGATTTTCCAACGGAACAAGTCAACACAGTCAATGGTGGAGCACATCAGATCATGACCATATTTTGATAACATACTTGAGATGTTATTAATAACCATGCTACACCATTTTTGGATCATTTCATATGGCACAATATCCTATATTTTAGTGGGACTAGTAATCCAGTTGTCGCTGAGTAGTTGGTCATGCCCCTTGAAAAGATATTCAAGGCTTTAAGAAGCAATAAAATTGAAAAGGTAGTGCTGGATGTATATTTTATTAAGGGTGACACTGATAAATAGTGGATCGTGATCAATAATACCACGAGGAAGAAGAAATATACGAAATAGAATAGATTAATTTTCTATAAATATTATTAGGAAATTATTCAACTTGTGAGCAACAAATTGAAATAATGAGGCAATTCCCTATCTTAAGGAAAAGGGAATAAGAAAATGTTGTCAAGTGTGAGGATACCTTTAAACGACTGGCGAGGTATTCTATTGATTATGTACATGACTCGAAATATAATATTGATCATTTCTTTTAAGGTCCTAATCTACATCTTAGAAGGGTATTAGCTTCTCAAAAAAATTTCATCATATGATGAAGTTGTGTTATGTGCCATCAATATAGAGATGTAATTTTGGGGATCATATTTGTTCAAAAAAAATTATATATGAAGAATTAAAATGATAACCATGGAAATTTGATGCTCCATATAAGAACAAGGGAATGAAACAATTCCCATTATGCAAGACTGTATAATGAATCATCCTAGGAAATGCATGAAAGGTATGAGAGTCTGCTATAAGTGTGGATAAACCGATCATTAATCTAATGAATTCAAAGGGAACAAATAAGATAATTATTCTAAATGATACAATTATAGAGATATGGGAAACCATTCCAATGAGTGTCAGACGATCCAAGGAAACATGATTCAGAAAAGGCCTTCAGAGAAAGGGAAATATTATGTTATTACAAGGGCAGAGGATAATGTTCCCAATGATATAATGGTAGGTACATTAATTTTTTCTTTAAGTATAGCCAATGAATTATTTTCTTCTAGATCATTTCATTTAGTTATATATTATTTTCTTTTTATGAACATTTTACTCATCCAATTTTATTTCATAATAGATTTCTATTTCAAAACACCTAGGATATGTATCATTACATCAAAGGTATGTAAATCAGTCCCCCTCATGACGCATAATAGTGCCTTTGTTGGTAACATTATCATCAAACCAATGATTTAATTTGATTTATTTTTCAGTATGAATTGGATGTCTAATTATGATGCGAAGATTTATTCCAAGAACAATGAAGTTACAAATTTTGTGAATGGTGTAGAATCCATTATATTAAGAGTACAAGCGTCACCATCTGATTCTTATCTTGATACACCCGCAACAGCTCCACATAATGCAATTCTACGAGTGGATGAGAACACAATATATATATGTGTGAGGATAGAAATATTCAAATTGAATACATAACTATTTTCAATGAATACATTGATGTATTTCCTGAGGATTTACCAAGAAATCCTTAGGATTTATAAGTTGAGTTCTCCATTGTTTTAATTCCTCGTGAAAACCATTATCAAAGTCACACTATAGATTGGAATCTATAGAATTAGTGGAGATAAAGAAACAAATAGAGGAATTTAGTGACAATGAATTTATTCTGCCCAGTGTTTCCCCATGGGGGTGGGGGTCATATCCTTTTATCGAAAGAAGAACGATTAATCCAAGAAGACATGTGTTGATTATAGGGAAATAAATGTCTTTATAATAATTATTAAATATCATCTTCCAGAAATTGAAATTTTATTTGACCAACGTCATGGAGCACAATTTGTTTCAACGATAAACCATAAATATAGATATCATCAGCTGTGTGGGAGGAAGAAATATATTGCAATGTCAAAATTTTGAACCTGGTATGGGCCTTACGAGTTTCTACTGAAGCTTGTTTGACAGATTAATGCTCCCTATATCTTCAAGGATCTGATGAATAGAGTTTTCATGGAATATATTGATGACTTTTTTGTGGTAATTATCAATGATATCCTAGTATAATACAAAAACTATGAATACCATTAGAGTGACTTGTGGATTATTCGGAAAACTCTTAGAAGTAAAGAAATATATAAATTGATTAGAAATTGAGAATTTTGGCTTCAATCAGTTTCTTTTCATGGACATATTGTCTCTGTGTATTGAATGATAGTTAATCCTACGAAGAAAAAGGTAATCCATGAATGCCCATGCCAAAAAACATAAATGATGTACAAATTTTTGTTGGATTAGAAAATTACTATCAGCATTTCATTTAGAATTTCACATAATTGAAAAATAGAAAACAAGATCATACATTAAGCGGTTATGTTTGTATTGATTAAATAATTGATAGAATTCATTGTTGAATTGGAAGGAAGATTGGTCAATGTTCCATTTATGACTATTTTATCTAGAAATGATGGTTTTGTGATATATAGTGACGCTTCAAAGAATTTATTGTGTTGTGTCCTTATGAAAAATGATTATGTTATTTTCTTATGTATCGGGGAAGCTGATGGCTGATGAGAGAAATTACACAACACATGATATTGATTTAGTATCAGAAACCTTTTCTATGAAAATATCGATACATTATCTAAAAAATGAATGATTTGAGATATATACAGATCACATAAGTTTGAAATACATTTCTACATTTAAATAACACCACATGATGTAATGATTATCTCTATAGTTACTCAATATTTATGATTGATCAATAAACTACCACCTAGGAAAGGTAAATAAGGATGGAGATGCATTAACCAAGAATGGTCATAGACTTTTGACCCAAATGAGTATTGAGATGGATCATATATTCATGGATATACGAAAGATGTATATCTGAATTGTTAAAGAAGGGGAAACAACTTTTCTGTTTCAAATGATTACTAAAACATATTTACTAGGGAATATAAAATGTTCTCAATCTGATGATGTGATTATGCAAAAGAATGGTAATGGTTTTAGGGAATAGAGATTGGAAGACCTCGGGTATGAGGAAGGAGTTCTGAAATTTGGGATGAGGTTATGTGTTCCAATAGTACTTGAGCTAAAAAGGTAACTATTAGATTTTCACATAGCTTGAATTTCTCTATACACCTAGGTAGCACAAAGATGTATAGATATCTGAAGGACCATTTTTGGTGGGATGATATAAGAAAAATTGATGACTACCTATCAAGGTGTCTAGATTGTGTACATGTGAAGGCTAGGAGACAACATCCTAGTGCGGAGATGCAACCTCTACCTATTCTTATATGGAAGTGAGATGACATTAAAATGGATTTCATCACATGAATACCAAGGACACCAAGAATTAGTGATGAAATATGGTAAATTATTGATCATATTACAAAATGATCACATTTACCTACTATAAGATAAGATTTTTCCACTTAATCTATTGTAATGATGTTTTATTAATGATATTCTAAGTCTTCCTAGTGTACCTCTATAGATTATGTCCGATCGAGATCCCCAGTTTAAATCAAAATTCAATAAAAGTATCCAGATGGCTATGGATACTGAGCATCATATGAGTACTGCTTATCAACCAGAAACTAATGGACAGTCTAAAAGGTCTAATCAAACACTATACATGTTGAGATCATACTCTCTTGACATTCAGGGTATGTGAGATCAATACATTCCTTTGGTGGAATTTTTGTACAATAATAGTTTACATTATAGTATTAAAATCATGCCTTATAAAAAATTATATTGTAATAGGTTTCAAACAACAACTTGTTGGGTTGATGATGGAGAGTGGAAACTTTTAGGCACATAACTTATCAAATAGACAGCTGCAAAGGTAATGAAAATTCAGGCCCATATTACAAAATACCCATGTAGGAAACAAAGTTATATTGATAACTGGAGAAAGGAATTATAATTACAGGAAGGAGATCATGCCTTTTTAAATGTATATCTATGGATGGTGGTCTTAAGGATTCGTATGAAATGGAAACAGATCCCTTGGTACATCAGACTGTTTGGAATTTTGGAAAGGATCATAGTTGTAGATTACCATTTAGCAATCCTATAAATTTTCTACAATGATCATAATCTGTTCCATATGTCAGTATTAAAAAAATCCATGTTGGATTCAACACATGTACTAACCTATGAATAAATTGAACTATAAAATTATTTTTCATATTGTTAAGATCATATTGAGATTTTTGACACAAGTGAGAATGTATTGATAAATCGGACAACTCATTGAGTTATGGTTATTTGTAAAAACAATAATATTGGGGAAGCAATGTGGGAACCCTAAGGATGTTATGAATGATAAACACCAATATCTTCTCTAAGGGATTTAGACATGAAAAAATTTTAGGATGAAATTCTCCGAAGTTGGTAATAATTTAACACCACAAACATTTTATGGTAGGATTCCATGAAATACATTTTATTCATTAGATAGCGTGTATATCATAAGTCACTATGTTTCTTTGAAATAGCACATGGTTATTTAGGATGTATTAATAAATTAGCAATGAAACATAAATTTTCCACTTCAGTGGATTGAATTTAGAAAAATAGACAGACATGGTTGCAATTAGGGTAATATTTGGAGTCTGAGAGAATCAACATAATTTTCCGTGCATAGTAAAATACCTCAATTTCACATATAAATACATTATAATTTAAATCCACTATTTCTATAATCATGAGTGATATAAGAAATATAATATCAAACTCACATGCTCGTATTAATATTATTTGTCATGTAATTCTCACTATTTCTGTTCATGTGAAGAAATAATAAATTAATGAATATAATATAAAGAAAATACTCATCCCCTATACTATATAAACCACCCTCAACCCCTCTTCCTACCACATCAATAAAGATTCAATCCTTTCCAAAATTATGCAAAAATATCTCCCTAATATCCTTCTCTAGGTCCAATACCTGCTGGTATAACCAAAAGGGTAAAAACAAAGGCCTTTATTATATTCTTTATGAGAAGTACTCAAGAGGAGAACCTCTCTTCTTAATTTATTCAAAAAAATTTACATGTCCAAATCTTTGGTTTCTATCTCCTCTCCTAACCATATCTATATTCTATGGTAATTCATATACCATACATGTAATAGAATTTTGTTATGGTAATAGAAAATTTCTTCACCATCTCTCTTTTCCCCCACCTCTTACACAAAAAATGAAAAAACTATCTAACATGTGTTAATATATAACATTCTAAGATGACATGTTTTAAATTTATATTAATATCATCAATACAGGTCCTGGAACATTTTTAATGGTTGTATCAAATAATAATATATGTAATTTACCATATTCAATATTCGGTAATCTGTAAACATTCATAATATAAAATAATAATAAAAAACTAGTTCATTATGCACAATACTTCCTTATTAATCCAAGTGTTTATCAATACATTTTAACTAATGATTTATTCTTAAGGTATATAACCCAATATCATTATAAGATAATTTATAATACTGATAATAATATATATTAACGATTATATATGTTTAAACACATTTGAAATGAATTTCAATTCCTGAATATAGGTAAACTAATCATGAACACCAATAAAGATTTTTTTCCCAAAGTAATAAAATTGAACCCCCTTTACCTGTGAAAAAGAGAAATAATGTAACAAATAAGGATATAATATGTCAATAAATTCGTGATGAGGTTTTGGAGTTATTAATTAATGAAGCTAAATTATATTATTCTTGTCATTAAAATCAATCGAGAGCACCTTCACATATAAGGTAAGGGGTCATCTCCCTCACTGTTATTCCCGAATCCCCCAAATATTGTGTGATTTATTTTTTAATTATTAATGATGGGGTATGTTTTAGAACCACCCCATACAGACCATACGATATATACATCATGGGATACCCCTTTTACTATCATTAAACCCTCATAAGAACACTTATTAACTTACAGAATTGTTTGTAATAATTTTTTCATTTCACTATTATTTTCCTGATATTTTCATTGTTTTCCACATTTATCATGATTGCAATGAATTTTGTACTTTTAGTTAATATATATTATCTTTTTTAAATTTATAGTCATGTTATTATGTGATTAATTTTTATTTTTTTAATTTTATCATATTACTATATTTATTACAACGTGGTATGAATCTTTGTCTTAATTTCTATTTCATTCAGAATTACATGCTATTGAACAAAAAACGATTTTTATGTGGTGTATCCACAATCCATTTGTGATAATTTTTTTATTAAAATTGTAAATATATTATTTATCGATATTATTTCTTCATGGATATGATTATTTCCTTGAGCTGTAAAACATTTGACATACAATTTTTATTTGGAATGATGTTTTAACTATGGAAATGTTGTTGAATCAGTATTATCTAATCTATACAGATATTAAGAAGTAATTTTGAACTTGTATTAAATAAATTTAAATGAATAATTCATAAATTATGAGATGGTAATATACCACTATATCCCTTTGATTCATCGACCAGTCTCATGAGAAAAATCAATTTGCGACAAATCCTTTGAGTTTGTATCCAAAAATATGATAGGTTTATACCCACAAACATAACCCCATTAGACAGAATTGTGGAAGCATTTCCAAGATACATGACATATAATTAAAAAATTTCATTTATTCATTTTAATTTATTATTATCTATCTGGTTTTCACCTTGAAAAAATATATGGATGCAGTTTTATTTTCAGTTTACTAATGGCATGTGAATTTTTATTTATTCCCCATACCATATTAAATATAAAAATTGGATTGTGAATCAATTATTTTTTATTCTTGAATCTACAATTTCTAACCCGTAAAAAACATTTGAGATTTCCCCTTTCATTTTTTAACCTTTGACGGGTTATGAAAAGGATACATTTACTGAGTCTCCAGGGATTAAGTTTATTAGTTTTCTTATCTACTGTATTTGATATATTTTTTCAATGTAATATAATTTTCAGGTATGTGACTAGTTTCTTAAAAACTAATAAATTGATTATTCCTTTAGGATATTATTCCTGTTATTCATGACAATGTAATAAGTATTGCATTGAACTTGAGATTTTTGGGTTATGGTGTTAGAGTTTATCATTGTAAAAATATCAACATGAAAAGTCCATTAATTAATTACTTTTCAAAAGTAAAATTTAAAAATAGAACATTATTATTTTGATAAAACAACTTCCTCATGATAAGACTATTTCTTAACAAAAACTAAAAATCCATAGAAAACAATATAACATATTTTAGCCATTTTCTCAATCATGTTGGGTGAATCAAAATAAAACCCCTATAAGTAACCCTTATAAATAATAAATTTATTATATAAACCATGAATCCATAAATAAATATTAGCCATAAAGAATAAAAAATTTAATTGTCATATATAAGTTAAAAAATAAAGGAAATAGTGATTCATTGGATAGAAATGTAAAATTATTTTGAATAATATCACCGAACTCAATAAGCGTTTCATCTTTATCAACATCAATTAAATGAAATAAATTATGAAGAGGATAATATCACACCACTAAATATCTATATAAATTAAAAATCTCTATTATAAACCATATGATTATCCAAGTCACCAGTAAGGGATTCCACCTATCATATTATTCACAAACCATGGAATGAAAAGGGTATACGATGCAGACATATTATATAAAAAGGCATACATAATGCCAAAAATATATATATCCATAAAGAAAAAAACACAAATGATCCAACTCTAAGATAGGTGATGTAAATTTATGGGAGAATAAATTAGGATAAAAATATAAATTGAAATATGGAATGTTATTGATATATATATATATTTACATAGTTATATTGCATGAATTTTCCTCTTGGTTAGGAAAAAATACAACAAATATAATGTTTTTTTAATAAATAAACATATTTTTCATATTTTCTATAAAATCATTCATTTTTAACCAACACAATCCTATACAATGTAAAATATCACTACCCCTAAATGAAAACTAACTCCCAAATATATCATCAAAATATTATATTTTTTTCCTAATAGTGTGCAGAGTCTATTACACCAAAACTATTTGTTTGGACCCCAATATCCTAGAACTGTTATTCAAATAAAAAATATAAATTAAAAAAGGAACGGCACAAACTCAGATGGTGTTACAATACTCCCCACCATTTCACTATGTTATTTTATAACATCCTAAAAATCCACAAAAGAAATCATGTGCAGCTACTAGTACCTCACTAAATCTCCCCACACCAATTACACATAGTTGTCAACTAAATTTTTTCAAATAACAATAACCATCAATGATGATTTAAAATGAACATCCTTGTTAAAAAATCAACGATTTTAATGATATTCTCAAAAAGTGTTATATATGGATTCATATCGATCGTATCCCATAATACCACATCAGATGTGTGTGGGTGGTGTATCTATAATTGGGTGACATGAAAATCATTATGAAATTAGATTATCCATGTTGGTAACTTCTCAAATAGGATACATTCCCAATACATTATACAATATGAAATAGACTGACATAACATGACACAAGTTTCTCATGATTACCTATGCTATAATGTCCCAAAAAATCATACTTCCAATTAAACTCTATATTATTGACCTCAAACTCCAATAGGATATGATGTCGATATATAGCGACATATAATTTTCATAATAGGATATTACATCTTATTATATGAATATAAAATTCATAAGATTCAGAACCACACTAAAATCATATAGGTTTAATTTCATTATAAACATGGATACATAAATAACATGATTATAAGAGACTTTCATCATTCCAATCAATGTTATTTATATCTCTAATCCTTCTTAAACATATCATCCATGGAAAATTTCTTCATAACATGGGGTATTTCATTATAAGAATGTGTGAGCTCAAATCCTTAACAATGATTAATAAGGAAGATATTAGTGATCACATAAACATAAAATAAACATATGCATATAATAATATGATATTTTCATTTTAATAAATTTCATTGAATTCTATATATAATATTTATATCAAATTGAATAAATAATATTAGTTCATAATAACTGCATAATAAATCAATAAAAGTACAAGTTTAATGAGATAATAAAATTGAAATAAGGCATTAGTTTGGGGAATTCATATAATAATAGATTCTCATTTAATTATTCAATACTCGATTCCAATAATATATTAGTGGACACTACACCTTACTAAAATAGGTTCATTCTCCATTCCAATCCTCATTATATCATGTGATATACATCATTGAAAATATAATTGGATGAATATATTATTTTGGGAACACATATCATATAATCATAATCCATTATTATTTGTCTCAAAATATTATAAATTAATCATCATATATAATACACAATTTAATAGAAAATGATTTCATGATCATTTAAATATTTTATCAATTTATATCATGTGGAAAATTAATCAGTTTCCCAAAAATAACATCAGTATTATCATAAAAAATCCATAAAAATAACCAGGATGGTATTCATAATTTGTAACCCATGTAAGACATATATAACATCAATGAGCGTTTTCATATATAAAAATTATTTTTTAATATCATCAAAAAATTCTTCAGTATAATAAACTTCCCATTTCAAATAAAATATATAAAAATAAATAATGTACCCAAAATTATAGAAATATTTTTCATTATATATTAAATTATAAAGAAGTACATGATCAAATAATGAATTGATTGGTCAAGAATGTTGTAAATTTAATTCATTTTGTGTATTATAAACCAAATAATTGTACAACCCCTTAGTGAAACTCTCAGATGAATAAACACCATTTCAATATTATTCTTGTGTTGCTTCTCCACATCCTATAACACAATCTAGTACAATATGTATAGAGACATTAAAATATATGTATCCCAATGCATAAGTTATATTGAGAACTCAACATCATGATTATGTTGAATAATAATAAAATCTTATGGAATATCACCAAAAAATATTTCAATAGTAATATATTGAATATTGTGTTTATTAGATATCATATGAGATAATATATTCTTTTAAATATAATTCAATACTCATTCAATTGATTCAACTAAAATTAGAATTTCATATTAATTATTTCAATAATAAAATAACATAGACTGGTTCAAATTATGAAATGCCTCCCTTACTTGGGAATTGATGTGGGATTTACTAAAGAAAGACAATCCATGTCTATGATAACATTAAATTAAAATATTGGTATAATTAATGTTTTATGTAAATTAGCCCCATAAAATACAATCTGAGAAGTACAATAGGATTGAGATGATATCACTATAAAAATTTCAGTTTTTAATACTAACTATGTATATAGTCATTGAGTATATAATGGTATTTCCTTATAAAATAATTCAGATTAAATTTATTTGAATGATACATATTTATATATGAAATTAGTAGTTCAAGACTTGGTTATATTTGTACCCTTTAACACATTATTATCATATCCCACATCAATAGTAGGGATCACATGATATTTCCATTTATATATGGTATTGTTTTGATTCTTACCTCAATCATAATAATTAAAAAAAATTAATTACACACCAAAAATAATAATCCCTAAACTACATGAATCTGAAAAACCATACTGTGGGTGGTGCATTTTGTGGTGAATCTTCCTTATCAGTAGATAAATTCTTCATCCCTTCACATCGGCATTTGAAAAACTGAATACCATACACTTCTCTCGTAAAATATTAACCATTCCACATAATAAAACTTCCTCCATGTTTCCATCAACACCTCGAGAATAACGTAATGTTCAACTTCTTCCCTTGATGGTTTTTATATTTCTATAAAATTAGAGCTTTATTTTATTATAAAAAACATGAGGTTTGTGGGTAATAATACCCTCTATTGAATCATTTATTGCTGATTGAATGATTTCATTATATATTTTTATATCTTTTATATACATAGACCTATAAATACTCGGTTTAATTGCACGAAAAAATTAATTAGTCATACATTCATATAATATGATAGTAACATATGTCTCCTTAACAAGTCTATTAAAATTTTACTTACAAATACTTATAGATTCATTGTCTATATAATTTTTCTAATTTTGTTATTTGAATGTTTACATATAAATAATAAAATAAAATATGTTCACAAACAATAATCTCCTGAAATAATCCTACTCTATGTATTCAATTTCATTAGGATGGATTTTGATCAGTGTGAGGGTATATAATTTATCTGCTTTTAAATAAATTTTATTATAATAATATTATATATCATCAATGTACTAAACATTATAAATTGAAAAATATATTTTCTGTTGTAATGATCCATTTATCATTAATTATTTGATCAGTACACTCACTAATATAATGTTGATATTTCTTCACGAAACACTCAATTGAATAATGTTCTATACTATTATCTCATGAAATAACACAATGATTAAAAATGATAATGTTTTTCATGCATAAATGGAATAATTTCTGTCGTAGATCAAATAACATTACTTTTTCCTTCAAAATAACCAGTATATTTTCCTTCATATTAATAATTAATGATATTATACTGGGAATTATCCCTAAATTAAAAAACATAGTGTGAGAAACATTTATTAATTTTTGGGAAAACATATATTCATGAATAATAATTCATAAGATTTTTAAATTATGTCACCTTATATTCATCATATAAAACCTTACCTATAACCTATGTTATTATTAGACATAATATATTTAAATACATTATAATCATATATAATGAATATATGACTTTTCCCTATAATGCTATTTGGGAGAGTCAATCTCGATTCCTACTAAAGAAGCAATCACCATGAACCGGAATGATATCCTATATATATTAGAAAATTTCAATTCATGGTTGTTACCAGATGATGAATCTACATGAAACCGACATCCACATGTTGTATCTCGGTTGAGTTGTTTTACTAGGAAAACTACACTCCCTTGTTTTTTATATAAAATATGGAATTATCTTGTATATTTCATGAAAATATATGTTAAATTTTATTTAGAATAGTTTAAAATAAAATAAACCCTTACATAGATACAAATAATTAATACCCATAAATTTCACATATAAATATTGCATCTCATTATATCAATATAAAATACATTACATTATGATTCACACTATAATCTTATAGGTTTGGCATCATGTTAATATAGTATAATAAAACATCATTATTGGGGATTTTCATAATCTAAATGTAATATTTTTTTAACTAAAATATTTATAAAACATAACATATTTGTAACAATTCCACTTAAATAGATGAATGTAAACATCAGAAAAAGAATAGATCAAATACTCAAAATGGTAAACATGGGAGATATCAACGATAACATAAGAATATAAAGATCATGTGCATATTATAAAATAAGATTAAAAATTTAATACAATATAATGCGTACCATTGATCTAGTTCCAAGGTAATGGGAAAATGATCAATGTTCAAAAGACACGAATTCTAAATGAATCAATGAAAATGACTCATGATAGAATATATTTGGAATAAAACATAACATAATGGAAATACATGTAATAATATAAATAAAATTATATATTAATGGATTGTGGACATGACAATAATTTTTTATTGGGATCACTCTCTATTCAACCATATCCTTAGTCAAGATTCTCTATAAATAGAATCTTATTGGAATGATCCCCTTAATGAATTGTGTTCACTACCAATTCTAGTCATAATTATAACATGACTTATCCTTCTTTAGCCACTAAATTTTAGTTCTTTACAAATAATATCTTAATAAACCCTTAATAATAATCCTTTTGTATATCTTCCAAAATATCATAATTCATTCATCATATATCATAACTAATCGAAAATAATTCAGTTTTATAAAATATACAACAAGTAATCATAGAATAACATGTGTAAAATAAATGGATCTCAAACAAATCTCATTGTCAGAATAGTAAAAACTAAAATGAAAAATTAATGTTTATATCCATAGATCATAACCCCAGAAAATCAAAACTAACATAAAATGAGTATATCATAGATTCTTTAATAGATTAATTTATCATTTAATGAGAAAAATCATTTTCACATTGAAATGAAATATATATAAATTAATATTGTTAAAAATATTTATGAAATTTTTTCCTTGAAATATACCTCCTTAAAATGTATGGTATTATTTAAAACATTACTGTCAGTTATGGTAGGAAATTCTATTTATCCCTTGTATATAAATAAAAATATTCCATTAACATTTTTTAAAAAAAATCAATGGCACCTCATTCAGGAAATGAAATGAAGATTCAATATAAAAGGTATTGATTAATGTAAACGTTTTATAAAATGAAATTAATCATTAATTATATATTAGTAAAATTTTTCCTAGTTTTTTTATAGAACAAGGATGTTGAATAGAATAAATTTGAGAAATAGGAGAGACAATGTGGTTTTATTGGATTAAATATATCGGTCACATTAGTATATAATGATAGAAAAATGAAATGAAAGATTTTATTATTTGAAAATCTCTATTGGTTAATAAAAATTGTGGGATTCTTGATAGATATATCTGTAAATTTTACTAGTAAAACATGGTCATAAATAGTAAAAAATGACTGAGTTTTATATAAAATCTCATACCGTAAGACCAAATTTCTAAAAAAGAAATATAACCATAAGTATAATTAAAATATATTTATAATAAATATATAATAGAATAATTTTCATTATTATACTATTTTATATAACATATTTTTAAAATTCAAACATGAATTTATTTATAATCCCATATGAAAATAATCATTTCCAAGTGACAACTACTCTGTGTATTATGATAATTTTATTGGATGTTCCCTTATATATATTATGATAGTTCATCCTCAAAATTTAAATTCTTAAGAATTATGTAAATATAATTTATATTAATAATATATATTTTGTGATATATTTATATTTTATAGAGACAATAATAATAATTAGAGAGTTTATAGAGATGGTAGGGTGTACATACACCTAAATGTAGTTCTCACTTTTAAAGAAATAGAATAAATTGATGATAAATATTTATTCACCTTTATATAATCATTATTACATCATTTATATCATATATATTAATTAGAAATATCCTTATTACGATTCATGTATATAAAAATTGAAGAAAAAAATGAAATTACTTCAAGAGGTGGTTGTCACACACACAATCAAGAAACATTATTGTTTCCCAAAATATTAGAAGTCATGATTGGGGATATGAAATTATAATTAAAATGGGATAACAATTTCATAAATATAATGTATAATAATTAAATGAATCACAATAACAAACCATTTACTATGGAAACAAAAAATAATTTGTATCTATATGTGGAGTTGGTAGTCAACACATTGTCATGGATGATACATAGACATTACCATTAATGTAATAAAGGGTGGATATTAGTATTGAAAAAATAATAATAACCATAATATATATTGGTGATACATAATATTTTTTTTGATGAATTATATAGTTATATAAGAGGTATAATGAAAAATAAAATCCAATTAGGCTGGTAATATGATTAAATCATCCTATATAGGCCTCCATTAGATCCTTGATTAAGGGACCAAGGAATTTTATAATAAAAACCAATTATTAATGGATAGGGAAGAAAATAATTAAATTTTATGGGATATAATATTTCTATATTGATCAATGTGGTGTAAATAAAAGAAAGTTGAGGTGTAATTATGTAATTGTGAAAGATGATACACTTCAAATTTCAAAAAACATCAACATATAATAATATCATAGTCATAATAAAATTATTCATAATGGGATGATATTATATGATAGTATAGTATGGGGTCAAAATATTAATATATATTATAATTTTGATAAAATTAATATGAAAACATAAACTTATCTCTTGGATTGAGCATCAATATGGTTGATTTAACTATAACCATAATAAAAAATCATTTCTTATACTATTTATCATTGGAAAAAGAAAATTCCTATTTATTTTGTATTAATCATTATGCTGATTCAAAATATGGAATGAATTTTATAAAATTAAATTCATATAAGTGGTAAAATTTAATATAAAAGTAAAAATATAAAACGAAATTAAAAGAGAATAAAAAAACGTTTTCATAATTATAAACTATTTTTATATGATAAAAAACGTCGAATATACCCCAAAAACAATTATTTTATTATTAATAATATATATTAACTAATTTTACATTGAAGACAAATTGATATATACTTTATCATTTTAAATACATAAAATTAAAAGATATTGTTGAAAGAATTTAGTATTTTTCAATGATCATTTAACTATAAATAATTCATAAAGATAAAAAAATTTACTCAATGTTATTTTATGAATGAATATTTCAAAAATAATGCTAATTTGTTTAAATCAATTCTCTATACTATTTATAAATTATGTATATAATTTTATTATAAAAAATAATAATACCTATTTTTGAGGAAAAATGTATTTTTAAAACATATAATGATATTACAAAAAATTGAGTAGTTGTTAATATATTTTAATTATCTAAAGAAATTATAAAGAAGTATAAATATGTTTTAATTGTTAATTATTCCAAAAAAATTATTAATAGGTGACATATATTATTATATTTGGTTTCATTTAGAGAAATATAATCATTTACCATAAGCTAAAAAATAATTTAAATTTATTTTAAGAGTAATATGATATATAATAATGTGGTGTTACTCAATTAGAAATTGATTTTAGAATAATCATAGATGTTGATAACTTAATTAAATTAGTGACACTTTCTCTATCATATCCAATATAGTAATTATTCAAAATATGGAACACTCAGCCATAAAAATCTGAAACAACAATTACCTATGGAACCTCCCATATAACACCACAAATGAGGATCTCTTAATTCAGGTATTTTTAATATTATTATATATAAATTAACCTAATGATATATACCTATCCAAAAAAACCCCTTAATTTGTTACAAAATGAATTTTAGTGAAATCTGTAGAGTTTGGATTGCCCACTCAGACTAGTCGCTGGTCTATGGGTGATACAATATGCTCTTCCTCATCTTTATTTTCATAGATTTATAAATTCCCTTAAAAAACAAATAATTAAAAATGTGTCCCATTTTGAAAATATTATAAATGGAACTCTATAAATCATTTCAATATGTAAAACATAATGTTTCCTAATCCTCAACAACATCATTGAATCCCTAGTGGGATTAAAATAAATAGATTTCTTCACTTAGACGAAATTCCTCATTATATCATATTTTCTTCTTGAATAATGAGTTATATTTATTAAAAAAATCCACTGGTGTTTCATCAATATTCCACACTATAATTGGAATAGGTTGTAACGTTTTGTCAATCCTATGATTCTTATCATTGATTCTCTTCTAATCCAAACACCAGGTCAGAAAATAATCAATTGAACGCCCCATCTCATGCCACCCATATCAACCAGTCAATGTGTAAACCACCCATCCACACTGATGCAATGAAGCAATATAATATTATACCCCTCATCAATAAACACATTTTTAGGAAGAGGGTAGACATCATCCATTACATAAATATGATATAACCATATAGATGAGGAGACCAATCACTCTAAGTATCCTCAACATGTAAAACACTACTAATCTACTATTACTGATTGTATGTTTCATTATTAAACAAAACCAGATAGAAAAGAGATGGTGTGACCTATATATAATCCAAATAAACCCCCTCATCATCCACACACACCACTAAAATTATTTCATCATTAAATCCACTGATAAATAATCATTATTTGTTTCTCAAACTTCACATTTCAGTAACCTTTTACATAATTAGTTAGTGAAAAAATTTCCATTTTATAGGTCATATGTAATGTAAAAATAAAAATTAATAATATATTATATTTATAAATACTTAATATGATTCATGAATCTACAGTTAAATACATCATTTTTGTTTTTTATCATAATAAACATTGAAATTATCCAAAAAAATAATGATGTCTTCATTTAAATGCATGAAATATAATTACCTAATCATGAACATTGGTGGATAATTAAACTCATTTTGGAATGTTTGTCAAGATCCATAAGATACCATATGTTTTTACAATAGTAGTAAAATCCCTTCATCACACCTATGGTTACATTGTAATGCCTAAACCCTAGTTACCCAGAGTCTGTGCATTATTACATAACATTGGAATGATCTCAAAAGATCATGTCTCAAAAGACCAATTAGTTTAGTAGCCTTGGAATCACATGATAAATTCATACTGTTTTACATTACATTATTAAGTAAAAAAACTACAACAACATATTTTCTTCATATCCCCTCATACTATTCCTGTAGGTCATTCATAAATTACTTCTTCACATCCTGTGAAAAATAATCCATTGAAAGTGGTGAGCTCAGATGCTCAGTAAGGATAACAATATATCAGAAACACTCATAAATAAGCATAAAAAATTTAGGCAATGTATAACAAAAACAATAGCCTTTTAAAATTGAACATCTACATAATATAGAAAAAATAAAATGAAATAATTCCATTTACTTATTCACATGGATTTTCTACTAGTCGAATAATCGCATACAATATCAAAAACCAATTTCATAAGGATGAAATGCATAATCCCAGACTATCATAACCACATAGCCAAGGCCTCGTGCCAAGACTACAAATACGATTTTGTCAAGGCCTTGTTCCAATACACTAGTTTGTCTCATTAGACCAACTGGTGCATCGAGGAGCTAAAGTGGGCTCCACCCGTCACTTATTAAGTCAAATGCATTCCCCATATGAAAAGGTTTAAACATAACATAAACATTCGTATTAAAACTAGCATGTGCAATATCAATAATTTCTCCATAAACCATGAATGGTATAAAATAACACGTCCACATTCAAACATATCACAAAACCATCAATACAATATGGAAGTTTTGTATCATAATAAATCAACTTCAAATAATCTTAAAATCCATCGAAGGATGTGGACATAGATGAAATCAAAAATATTTGAGACAAATATCTCTGTTTTTCATGAAATCATTTAAAATTCACATAATAATAAAATAAATAATTTAGTTTTAAAATATTCTAATAATACTGTAAGAGAATCTTCGATGATTTTATAACGGCGGAAAATAGCCACACCCGCTATATAAGTTAAAGAGTCATTCTTACCTTTCTTCTGTCAAAAAGGATAAAAAGGATCTTGTTTGGAAAATGATAGAAAGATTCATTTAAAAACTTATTATAAAAGTCAACAAGGGTATAAATGAATTTATCCCATAGTATTTAAAATAGTAATAATTATTTTAAATACATTTTTAAGAAACATGGATGTGGATGATTAAGAGGTCCCAGTAGATAATTACCTATAAACAACCTCAGATAATGAAGAGATTGTGAAATAAATCCTTACCAATTTGGTAACATAATAAACATAAACCCCATGAAAGAATTATCATACAATGAATATGTAAATACACATAAATAAAATATTATCACACAAATAATAAAATTTTGGGTAGTACATACACCACACCAAAGTTAATACTGGAAATATGTCCTGAATATCATGGGAGTAAGGTGTGAGGCGAAAACCCCTTACCTTGTACATTTCCTTGGTTCAGGATAGATTAACCTCCTATATAATGGTTAAATAATTGTTATTAAATTATACGAGAATAATATACATTAATATGATATCATATATGATCTTTTAACATTACTTTGTTAATAATATCTTAGTATTATCGTTGTTTCGGGTGCTAACATATTCGTTTTCTTTTATATGTTTTGTTCCATAATCAATGTTTGTTATGGATTGGTTGTATCTTATTCATATAAATAATTATATCAAGTCCTTAAACATTATTTTTAATCATCAGATCCGAATTATACTTGAATTTATACGATAGGGAATGAATCTCATCGCGTTTGGGGAGACGGTAGTTCGTACGTATGAACGAGCGACAATATCATTATTTTGTTATTAAAATAATATATAATTGGATAGTATATCATATATAAAGAATCAATATCATGTTATATTTATTATTTACATGAATTACACATCAGTAATATACGCATCCAAATAAAAATCTTTTGAATAACAATTACACCACGACGTGGAGACAGTAACCCGTACGTACGCACGTATGGTGACATGTAATTTAACGGATGGATATAATACTGAATATGGTTTCACCATATTTATAATAACATCATAGTATATATAATATACTAGATTTATTATTTTAGAATCGGAATAATAAATAAAGAAGAGGTTGAAGAAGAAAGGATCTGGAAAGAGGGTGGCGAAAACATTACCTCTTCTTCGGGTTCTTCCTTTTGATTTGATCAAAAGGGCTCCTTAGGTTGGCTTTATGACTAATGTATGGCCTCTAGGGTTAAGAGAGGATATTTTAGAGGGTATTTGGGCATATTTTGGCCAATCCCAATGGCATTGATGGTATTAATTAGAGAGAAGGGAGAGTGCCCTTTTATAAGAGGGGTGAGGGGCACCTTTGGAAAAGCTAGAAATATTATTTAATAATAAATTCCAAATCGGATTCTAATGGCCTCAAAGTGGATTATTTAAAGTTTAAGGTGGATATGGGTCGAAAAATACTCATCCAATATATTTTAGATAGGTTTGGTATAGTATATTATTCTTATCTTTTAGTTTTAACTATTAGTTAATTAGTTTGAAATTTACCATGTCACTTTGTATTTTTATCTTATATAGTTAATAAAAATACTATATAAATACAAGAAACCACCAAGTGGTCCATTAATGATACACCTATCATGATATAAGTCTCTTGGCCTAACCTTAGGTTTTTAAGAATTGAATATCAATTAATAATATAATATTGGTTTTAAAAACTCATTTATGTCAATTTTGACACTATTCAACAAATGAATTTTGTTGAAGTCGGAAAAACTTGTTTAATACATAACTAATTAATTTAAGAAATACTATAATGTCATATTAACCAATAAAATTCATGGATGGCATCAGAACTTTCAAATTATATTTATTTTAACATTTATAATACCAATTATTTGATTCTTTCATTAATAATGAAAATACTGTATTAGTATTTTGTCGTAAATAATATTAATTATTAAATGTATAAAAATTATAAATAAAATACCATTATGTAGGAAATATTTTTATTTTTCTAATGGATATTTATAGTCTAATATTCATCAAATATTACCATATGTAAAAATTGTTTTTCTAAAAGATATATGCTTTTGTCATTTTTGTATTTACATTAACTTAATTAATATAAATAGTCATTATCACTTACAAGTAGATCCATGGGGTCCCAAAATTGACCCAAATATGCCCATTGTCGTAAATGTATCCACCAATATGGTTAGGAAACGTTTTAGGGTAATTTATTATTATTATAAGATTATTTTTACCCTTATTTACCGGATTTACCCTTTAACCATGGTAAATAAAATATTTAACAAAGTAATTATTCCAAATGTCTAAAAATAAAAGATAAATATTTACACAATTTCAACATCATGATTCCAAATATGGAATCCATTTTTCCAACTTGAAAACACAGAAGTGGCAGAAATTAATTTAAAATTAATTCCCGCTGTCAAAACAAAAAGCTTGTTTTTAAGAAATAATAACTATCAAAAGATTGACACATGTTTATGTCCAGTTTAATTGTGAAATTATATCAAACAACCAAAATTTTATTAAATGTTAAAACTATATTATAAATATACTTTAAAATAACTCAAATTCATAATTTATCACTATTAATTATTTTTTATTAAAAATGATGTTTTTAATTAAAATTTAGTAACTTTAACTATTCATCAAAATATAAAAGTTATCCAAAAAGTACCAAAATTTCACCCTAGGCTAAATTCGATATCTCGAATCCAAAAATGATGTCAATTTTGAGAGTTATAATTTATAAAAATTCAAAAAGTGGGTATTACTATTCATAATGGCTACTTTGATTGGTTGTGGTGTGTGTTAGACTTGGAAGTTGCGTACAACACACGCTACATTATTATTCAAAAAGAGTCATACTGTGGAAGCTTGGGGTGTTACATTCTCTCCACCTTCAAATATTTTCATCCTAGAATTTTCTAGAATAGTAAAACGTGAAAAGACTTGGGTGGTTCTTCATCATAAGTTCATCAGGTTCCCACGTTGCCTCTTCCATCTTATGGTTTCTCCACAAAACATTTACCAGATGAGTCGTCCGGTTTCTCAGTATTTTTCCTCCCGTATCAAGAATCATGACGAGATCCTCACAATATGACAAATCGCGTTCCAGTTCTAATTCCTCATAGCTTAGTACATGGATTGGGTCAGGGATGTATTTCCTCAACATTGATGTGTGGAACACATCGTGAACTTTATAGAGACTTGGAGGCATTTCCAAATGTTAAGATACAACCCCAAATCACTCTAGAATTTCAAAAGGTTTGATGTACCTGGGACTCAATTTACCATTTTTCTGAAACTTCTAACTCCATTCCATGGAGATACCTTCAAGAAAACATGATCTCCTACATGAAATTCCAAATCATTCTTTTGGTTGTCAGCATAAATCTTTGGTCTTCTTTGAGCTTATTTAATGTTGTTTTGGACTACCTTCACCTTCTCTATCGTTTCCTCCACCAGTTCTGGGCCAACAAGTTTTCTTTCACAAACGTCATCCCAAAAGGTTTGTGTGCGACATCTATTTCTGTATAATGCTTCATATGGTGCCATTTGAATACTTGAATTGTAGCCATTGTTATAGGTAAATTCTACCAGAGGTAAATATTGATCCTACATACCCTGAAATTCAAGTGAGCAGGATCTCAAAATGTCTTCTAAGGTTTTAATAGTCCGTTCTAATTATACATCTGTTTGAGGGTGGTAAGCAGTTCTCAAATGCAGTTTAGCATCCAGGACCTTCAAAAGACACTTCCAGAATCTCGAATTAAAACAAGGATCTCGAACAGAAACAATCGATAGGGGTACTCCATGAAGTCACACAACTTCATTAATATATAGTCTTGCTAGACGTTCAAGTGGTAAATATTTCCTTATAGTAAGAAAATGTGCTAACATGGTAAGACGATCAACAATGACCCATATTGCATCATTCCTTCTAGGAGTCTTTGGTAGTCCCATGACAAAGTCCATAGTGATATTATCCCATTTACACTCAGGTATGGGAAGAGGTTGCATGACTTCTCCAGGCTCATGCCTTCCAGCTGTCACTTGTTGACAAACCATACATCATGACACAGAATCAGTAATCTCCCTCTTCATTTTTTCCCACCAAAAATTTTCCATTAAATCTCTATACATTTTGGTTATCCCAAGTTGTATAGTGAAATTGGAACTATGAGAATCATCTAATAATTCCCTTTTTAAATCAGGTATATCGAGAGCACAATGTCTCTCCCCGAATTTCAAAATTCCTTCTTCATAGACAATGTCTCTCAATATCCCATCATTAATAGCTTTAATCTTCTTTTGAAAATCTTCATCACCGATATGATAACTCTTTATCTTTTCTTGTAAAGATGGTTTGGTAACCATTTGAAAAAGTGTCGATGTTTCACCATCCATGGTTATTTCCATATACACCTTCACTAGATCCATGAAAATAAGATCCCTTTCAATTCTCATTAGGTTCAAAACTCCATGATCTTTTCTGCTCAAAGAATCTTCCACCTTATTTTCCTTCCCTGGGTGGTAGTGTATCGTGCAATCATAATCCTTGAGTAGTTAAAGCCATCTCCTTTGCCTCATGTTGAGTTCTTTCTGTGAGAAAATATACTTCAAACTCTTGTGATCAATATAAATCTCACATTTTTCACCATAGAGATAATTTCTCCATATCTTGAAACCAAATATTACAACAGTTAACTCAATATCATGAGTAGAGTAGTTTTTATCATGAATTTTTAGTTGTAGTGATTCATAGGCAATAACCATATCATTCTATATAAAGACACAACCAAGTCCTTTTTAGATGCATCACTATAAATAACGAACAATCATTCCCCAATGGTAGAGTCAATATTAGAGCTTTGACTAATATTCTCTTCAGTTCTTAGAAACATTCTTCACACTCATTTGTCCAAACAAATTTAACCCATTTACGTGTGAGCATTTCTTAATGCGTTAGCCAATTGGGGAAAATTCAGGATTATTTTGGTCTTATAAGGATCAACATATATTCCATCATTAGAGACAATATGGCCAAGAAAAAGAATCTCTCGAAGCCAGAATTCAGACTTTCTAAACATCCCATATAATTCATGTTTTCTCAGAGTCTTCAGAATAATGGGAAAGTGATTTTCATGATCATTGTAGATTTTGGAGTATACTAAGATATCATCAAAAAATACCACCACAAAATCATTGAGATATTTCTTGAAATCTCTATTCATTAGATCCATGAATACAAAGGGTGCATTAGTTTGCCCAAAAGGCATTACTGTGAACTCGTAATGCCAGTAACTGCTTCGAAATTATTTCTTCGGAATGTCTTCCTTCTTCACACACAACTGATGGAATCCAGATCGAAGGTCAAACTTTGAAAATAATTGAGCTCCATGCAGTTGGTCAAATAAATCATCAATGCGAGGCAGGGGATACTTGTTCTTTACTGTTATAGCATTGATCTCCATGTAGTCGACTACATAACCTCATAGATACATCATTCCTTTTAACAAAAAGAACATGGTCTCCCCATGGATAAACACTAGGGTGAATAATTCTCTTATTACTGAATTCCTCAAGTTGTTTCTTTAGTTAATCTAATTCCACAGTGGCCATCCTATAAGGGTTCTTCAATATAGGCCTTGATCGAAGAATTAAATCAATGGAATACTGAACTTCTTGTTATTGAGGATGTCTAGGTAAATCTTCTGAAAACACATATAAATATTCCTTCACAATAGGTTCATCCCCTATTTGAACATTCCATTCCTCACCCATAGTCATTTAATTCTATTCCTCCCCAATAAATGAATTTAGTTGAGCTACTGGGGGTGGATCTAGATAAGAATTAGGTGGGGATGATTCTGCTCTAAAGATATTGTGTTCCTTATCATCATCATCAAAAATCATAACCTCCTCCTTCTTACAATAAATTTTCACATCATAGTCTGAAATCCAATCCATACCAATGATTATATCAAATTCAGTCATGGGTATGACGATGAGATCAGCAGATAAAAAACATTTATGTGCTCTAATGGAGACTGATTCACAAAACTTTGTTGCAATGATACTTCCCTTAAGAGTTTTGACCGAAAACTCCCTTGTTAAATCAAATTGGAAATATCTAATTTTTTTATCTAACTAGGAAGATATGAAACAATGCATTGATCCAGAATGTAATAATGCATTTTCTAAACTTGATGAAACCATTAAATTACATGCCACAACGTCTTTCGGAGATTCTACCACAACAGTGGTGATAGAATAAGCTTGTCCTTAATCCCTTGGCCTTTTCTAAGGTTAGTTCCCCTGACACATAGGACATTAATTTGCATAATGTCCCATATCTCTGCAGTTGTAGCATTTAACATTGATATCCTCTTCCTTCCCCTTATAATCACGAGCCTGATGGCATTTTTCACCACACTTGTGACAGATTCTCAATCCCTTCAAGAGAGTACCAGGGTGTTTCTTCACACATTTACTACAGGATGGATATTCAACATTTCACATCTCCCCCTTATTTCCATCCCCAAAGTGATCATAAGATCTCTTCTACTCTTGCTTTGCTTTAAAGTAATATGACTTAGAGAATTCTATTTCTGTCTTGATAGCACATGAGACAATATATTCGTACAATGAGATGGATTGTGACACTAATTCTCGGAGAAGAAATGGTTTTAACCCATCATCTAAATGATCAATCATACTTCTTGGGTTACATATTTAATCTCTAGAATACCCTACAAACCTTGTAATGTTAGCCTCATACTTTGTGACATTCTCATCCTCCTTTTGTCTCAGACTCAAAAATTGCCTTTCCATATCTGCTCGATGGTCACGAGGAAATTATTTTTCTACGAAAAGCTCTTTTAACTCCCTCCATTCCATATTTGATACTTCATCATCTTCCTTCGTGTTTTGAATCAATTTCCACTATTGATCAGCAACTCTAGTGAGGCGATAAACTACCATGACAACTTTTTCCCTTTCACTACTCCCCAAACCCTAAAATATGTTATCTATGGAACTTCTGCATTTCTCAGCTACTAATGGATTTGTACTCCCATTGAATGTTGATGGTTGCTGCATCATGAAGCAATCTAACATTGACCCTCCACACTATGGATCAGGGGGCTCCATACGGTTATGGTTATTATTCATAACCTGAGTGAGTTGTCCCATTATGGGGATTAGCTGATCATAAAAAGTTGTATCACTAGCTCCACTATTGTTATCTTGAGCAAGAGGGAAATCCCTTAATGGAGTTCCTTCATTGATACAATTTCCATTTCTTCCATTAGGTACCATTTTTAAACAATGAAATAAACTAGATCAGTTTATGAATCAAAATACATAATTCCATACTTCTAAAACACTTAACATAAATTGAACTATTTACAGATATAATCCATAATCATAAAAATGTTTTCTTTGAGGAATTATATACTCATAAAAACTTCATAATGGTTGGTAAAAAAAATGAGAATTATCCGAAGCATATCACCCAAAAGTGTCGTAACCAAGAGTGCAGCAAGGCTCGTTGTCGTGCACCAGTTCCCGTTCGAGTCTATCTCAAATCTGTGTTTTTATGTTTTACCCCAAGGTATATCTGTGCCAGAGCCGCCTCTACCTGTTCGTATCTAGATAGGGATGTATTACTTGGAAAACTCACAAAATATATATAATACCAAAATTTTAGGATGTTCTTCTATTCTAATCCTTAAAGTCCATCTTAGGTCTATGTGCTCTAATAAGAGTTTATCTAAATATAGCTTCCAAGGTTTGTACTAAACATCCTCTGATACCAACTGTAATGCCCCGAATGTTGTTACCTAGAGTCGGTGCATTATTACATAACATTTTCATGATCACAAAATATTAAGTCTCGAATGACCGATTAGTTTAGTAGCCTTGGAATCACTAGATTGATTCATAATGTTTTACATTACATCATTAAGTAAAAAAACTACAACAACATCTTGTCTTCATATCCCCTCATACTATTCCTGCAGTTCATTCATAAATTACTTCTTCACAACCTTGGAAAAATAAAACATTGAAATGGGTGAGCTCAAATTCTCAGTAAGGATAACAATATAGTGGAAACTTTCATAAATAAGCATAAATAATTAAGGTATTGTATAACTAAAAAAATCATTTTAAACTTGATCATCAGCATAATACGGAAAAATTAAAATGGAATAATTCCATTTACTTATTCACATGGATATTTTACTAGTCGAATAATCACATTCATTATCAAAAACCACTTTCATAATGATGGAATGCATAATGCCAGACTATCATAACCACATAGCCAAGGCCTCGAGCCAAGACTACAAATAATATTTTGTCAAGGCCTTGTGCCAAGACACTATTTTGTCTCATGAGACATACTGATGCATCAAGGATCTATAACGGGCTCCACACGCCACTTATTATGTCCAATTCATTCCTCATATGAACAAGTTTAAACATAACATAATCATTCATATTAAAACTAGCATACGAAATGTCAATACTTTCTCCATAAACCATGAATGTTATAAAAATAACACATCCACATTCAAACATATCAAAAAACCTTCAATACAATATGGACGTTTTGTATCATAACAAATCAACTTCAAATAAACTTAGAATCCATCAATGGATGTTGACATAAATTAAATCAAAACTATTTGAGAAAAATATCTATTTTTTAAATCATTTAAAAGTCACATAATAATAGAATAAAACATATACTTTTAAAATATTCTTATAAACATGTAAGGGATGCTTTGACGATTTTATAATGGCAGAAAATAGCCACACCCGCCATATATGTTAAAGAAACATTCTTACCTTAATTCTATCAAAAAGGTTAAAAAGGACCTTGTTTGGAAAACAACATAATGATTCCTTTATAAGCATCTTATAAAAGTCATCAAGGGTATAAATGACTTCATCCCATAGTATTTAAAATAGTAATAATGATTTGAAATATATTTTTAAGAAACATGGATGAGGATGATAAATAGGTCCCAGTAGATAATTATGTATAAACAACCTAGGATAATGAAGAGATTGTGAGATAAATCCATTCCAATATGGTAACATAAGAAACATACACCACATTAAAAGAGGTATCATACAATGAATATGTAAATACACATAAATTAATGTGTATTACACCATGAATACAATTATTGGTAGTACATAGACCACACATAAGTTAATAGTGGCAATATGGCATGAATCTCACGGGATTAAGGAGTGAGACGAAAACCCCTTATCTTGTACTTTTCCTTGGATGAGGGTATATTAACCTCTTTTATAATGGTGAATTAATTTTTATTAAATTATACAAAAATCATATACATTAATATGATATCATATATGATCTTTTAACATTTCTTTGTTAATAATATCATAGTATTATCGTCGTTTCGGGTGCTAACTTACTCGTTTTCATTTATATGTTTTGTTATATAATCCATGTTTTTTATGGATAGGTTGTATCTTATTCATATCCATAATTATATAAAGTCCTTAAATATTTTTTTTTAATCATCAAATGAGAATTAGACTTGAATGGATACGATGGGGAATGAATCTCATCGCGTTCCTGGAGACGGTAGTCTGTACATACGAACGAGCGACGAAATCATTTTTTTTATATTAAAATAATATATAATTGGATAGTATATAATATATACAGAATTAATATAATGTCATATTTATTATTTACATTAATTCCACATCATTATTATATGCATCCAAATAATAATATTTTGAATCACAATTACATCACGACGTGGTGACGGTAAGCCGTACGTACGCATGTTTGGTGACATGTCATTCAAATGATGTATATAATATTGAATATGGTTGCAACATATTTATAATAACATCACAGTATATAGAATATCTTGAAGTTATTATTTTAGCAAGGGAATAACTAATAAAAAAGAAGTTGAAGAAGAAAGGAACTTGAAAGAGGGTGGTGAAAACATTTCCTCTTCTTTGGGTTCTTCCTTTTGATTTGATCAAAAGAGCTACATAGGTTGGCTTTCTGACTAAAGGAAGGACTCTAGGATGAAGGGATGATATTTGAGAGGGTATTTGGGCAGAGGATGGTCTAGCCCAAAGGCTTTTAATGTTTGAATTAGAGAGAAGGGGGAGTGCCCGTTTATAATATGGGTGAGGGTCATCTTTGGAAATGCTAGAAATATTATTTTATAATAAATTATTAATCAGTTTATAATGGCTCCAAAGTGTATTATTTAAAGAATAAGGTGGAGATGTGTCAAAAACCACTCAAAAATAGGTTTTAAAATGGTTTGTGTCACTATATTAACATCATCTTTTTGTTTTAACTCTTAGTTAATTAGTTTGACATTTACCATGTCACATTGTATTTTTATATTATATTGTTAATAAACATACTATATACATAAAATATACCCCCAAGTGGTCCATTAATGATTCATCTATCATGATTTATGTCTATTTGTTGAACCGTATATTTTTAGGAATTTTATATCAATTAATAATATAATATTTGTTTTAAAAACCCAGTTATGACAATTTTGACACTATTCAACAATTGTTTTTTGTTAAAGTCATAAAAACATTTTTATTTCGAAAACAATTCATGGGAGAAATAATATAATGTCATTTTAACCAATAAAATTCATGGATGTCATCAAAACAGTCAAATTATATTTATTTTTACATTTATAATACCAATTATTTTATTCTTTCATTAATAAAGAAAATACTGCATCATTATTATGTCATAAATTATATAAATTATTAAATGTATAAAAATAAAAAATAAAATACCATTATCTAGGAAATCTTTTTATATTTATAATTAATATTTACAGTGGAAAATTCAAAATATATAACCCAATGTAAAAATTGTTTTACTAAAATATATATGCATATGTCATTTTTGTATTTGCATTAACATAATTAATATAAATTGTCATTATCACTTAAAAGTGGATCCATGGGGTCCCAAAATCGACCAAACGATTCCCATGGTTGGAAATGTATCCTCCAATATGGTTAGGTCACGTTTTAGTGTAATTGATTATTATTATAATATTATATTTTACCCTTATTTACCGGATTTACCCTTTAACCATGGTAAATAACATATTTACCGAAGTAATACATCAAAATGTATAAAAAATAAATTACATATTTACACAATTTGAAGATCCTAGTACTAAATATGGAATCCATGTTCCTAAATTCAAAACATAGAAGTGGCAGAAATTAATTTAAAATTAATTCCCGCTGTCAAAACAAAAAGGGTGTTTTTAAAAAATAATAACTATCAAAAGATTGACACTTGTTTATGTCTGGTTTAATTGTGAAATAATATCCAATGACAGAAATTGTATTAAATGGTAAAAATATATTCCAAATATACCATAGAACCACTCAAAATCATAATTTATCACTATAAATTATTTTGATAAAGATGTTCTTTTTTATTAAAATTTACCAATTTTCATTATTCATCAAAATATAAAAGTTACCCCAAAAGTACCAAAATTTCACCCTTGGATAAATTCAATATTATGAATCAAAAAATGAATCTGATTTTGAGAGATAAAATTTATAATATTTCAAAAAGTGGGTATTACTATTCATAACGGCTACTTTGATTGGTTGTGGTGTGTGTTAGAACTGGAACTTGCGTACAACACATGCTACTGTATTATTTAATGAGAATCGTACCATAGAAGCTTGGGGTGTTACATTCTCCCCTCCTTCAAATAATTTCATCATTGAAATTTCTGGAATACTACCGCGTGAAAAGACTTGGGTGGTTCTTCATCATAAGTTCCTTGGGTTCCCACGTTGCATCTTCCATCTTATGGTTTCTCCACAAAATATTTACCAGACAAGTCGTCTGGTTTTTCAGTACTTGTTCTCTCGTATCAAGAATCCTGATGGGATCTTCACAATAAGACAGAACGGGTTCCAGTTCTAATTCATCATAGGTGAGTACATGCATTGGGTCAGGCATGTATTTCATCAACAGTGAGATGTGGAACATATCGTGGACTTTGGAGAGACTTGGCGGCATTGCCAAACGGTATGCTACAATCCCAATTAGATCTATAATTTCAAAATGATCGATGTACCTGGGACTAAATTTTCCTTTATTTCTAAAATGTATAACTCCATTCCATGGAGATACCTTCAAGCAAACATGATCTCCTACATGAAATTCCAAATCCTTCCTTCAGTTGTCAGCATATCTCTTTTTCCTACATTGAGCTTCTTTGATGTGGTTTTGCATTACCTTCACCTTTTACATTGTTTCCTCCACTAGTTCTGGGCCAACATGTTTTCTTTCACCAACGTCATCCCAATAGGTGGTTGTGCAACATCTCTTTCCATATAACGCTTCGTATGGTGCTATTTGAATACTTGAATTAAATCCATTGTTAAATGAAAATTCTACCAGAGGTAAATATTGATCCCACATACCCTGAAAGTCAAGAGAGCAGGGTCTCAACATGACTTTTAAGGTTTGAATAGTCCAATCTAATAGTCCATCTATTTGAGGGTGGTATGTAGTGCTCAAATGAAGTTCAGTATACAAGGACTTATGAAGACTCTTCCAAAATCTTGAAGTAAAATGGGGATCTTGATCAGAAACAATCGATAGGGGTACTCCATGAAGTCTCACAACATCATTAATATATAGTATATCTTGATGTTCAGGTGCTAAATCTTCCCTTATAGTAAGAAAATGTTCTGAATTGGTAAGACGATCAACAATGAGTCATATTGCATCATTGCTTATAGGAGTCTTTGGTAGTCCCAAGAAAATGTCCATAGTTATATTATCCCATTTCCACTCAGTTATGGGAAGAGGTTTCATGACTCCTCCAGGCAGTTGCCTTCTAGCTTTCACTTGTTGAAGAACCATACATCTTGACACAAAATCAGCAATCTCCCTCTTCATGTTGTCCCACCAAAAATGTTCCTTTAAATCTCTATACATTTTGGTGCTCGTAGAGTGTATATAGAAATTGGAACTATGAGTATCATCTAACAATTCCCTTTTTAAATCAGGTATATTGGGAACACAAAGTCTCTTCCCAAATTTCAAAATTCCTTCTTCATACACAAAGTCACTCAATCTCCCATAAATCACAACTTTATTCTTATTTTGAAACTCTTCATCACCGTTCTGATAACACGTTATCCTTTCTAGTAATGATTTTTTGGAAACCATTTGAAAAAGTATTGATGTTTCACCTTCCATGGTAATTACCATATCCATATTCACTAGATCCATGAAAATAGGATCCCTTTCAATTCACATCATGTTCAAAACTCCTTGATATTTTCTTCACAAAGCATCTGGAACCTTATTTTCCTTCCCCGAGTGGTAGTGTATCATGCAATCATAATCCTTGAGTAGTTCAAGCCATCTCCTTTGCCTCATATTGAGTTATTTCTGTGAGAAAATATACTTCAAACTCTTCTGATCAGTATAAATCTCACATTTTTAAACATAGAGATAATTTCTCCATATCTTCAAAGAAAATATTACAACAGGTAACTCAAGATCATGAGTAGGGTAGGTTTTCTCATGAATTATTAGCTATCGTGATGCATAGTCAATAACCCAATCATTCTTCATAAGGACACAACCAAGTCCGTTCTTCGATGCATCACTAAAAATAACGAACCCATCATTACCCCATGATAGAGGCAATATAGGAGCATTGACTAATCTTCTCTTCAGTTCTTCGAAACATTCTTCACACTATTTTTTCCAAACAAATTTAACCCCTTTACGTGTGAGCTTTGTTAATGGGTTAGCCAATCGGGCAAAATTCTGGACAAAACGTAGATAATAACCTGCTAAACCAATAGAACTGCGTACCTCAGTTATACTCCTAGTTTCTGGACATTCTTGGATTGCCTTGGTCTTTGAAGGATCAACAGAGATTCCATATTTTGAGAGAATATGGCCAAGAAAAGGAATCTCCTAAAGCCAGAATTCACACTTTCTAAACATCCCATATAATTCATATCTTCTTAGAGTCTTCAGGATAATGCTCAAGTGATTTTCACGATCTTAGTATCTTTTGGAGTATACCAAGATATCATCAATAAATACAACCATAAAATAATCGAGATAATCCTTGAAAACTATATTAATTAGATCCATGAATATAGAGGGTAAATTAGTCATCCCAGAAGGCATTACTGTAAACTTGTAATTCCCGTACCTGGTTTGAAAAGTTTTCTTCGGAATGTATTCCTTCTTCACACACAACTGATGGTATCTAGATCAAAGTTCAATCTTTGAAAAGTATTGAACTCCCTGAAATTGATCAAATAAATCATCAACGCAAGGTAGGGGATACTTGTTATTTTTTGTCAATGAATTGATCTCCCTGTAGTCGATACATAACCTCATATATCTATATTTCTTTTTAAAAAAAGAACAGGGGATCCCCATGGAGAAACACTGGGGCGAATAAATCCCTTATTACTCAATTCCTCTTGTTGTTTCTTTAGTTCAACTAATTCCCCAGTGTCCATTCTATAAGGGGTCTTCTCTATAGACCTTGATCTAGGAATTAAATCAATGTAAAACTCAACTTCTCGTTCTGGAGGATTTCCAGGTAAATATTCTAGAAACACATCTAAATATTCTTTCAGAATAGGTACATCCTCTATTTGAACAATCCTTTACTCACCCGCAGTCATCTCATTCTATTCCTCCATAATTATTGAATTTAGTTGTGCTACTGGGGGTGGATCTAGATAAGAATTAAGCGGTGACGATTCTTCTCTAAAGATAACGTTTTCCTTATCATCATCATCAAAAATCGTTACCTCCTTCTTCATACAATAAATTTTTGCATCATCGTCCGAATGCCAATCCATATCGAGGATTATATCAAATTCAGTCATGGGTATGACGATGAGATCAGCAGATAAAGAACATTTGTGTGCTCTAATGGGGACTGATTCACAAAACATTGTTGCATTGATACTTCCCTTTGATGTTTTGACTGACAACTCCATTGTTAAATCAAATTTAAAATATCTAATTTTCTTAGAAAACTAGGAAGATATGAAAAAATGTGATGATTCAGAATCAAATAATGCATTTAATAAACTTGAGGAAACCATTAAATTACCTGACACCACATCTTTCAGAGCTTATACCTTAGCAGTACTGATACCATAAGCTTGGCCATGACCCGTTGGCCTTCTCAGAGGTAAGTTCACCTGATGCTTAGGAAATTCATTTGCATAATTTCCAATCTCTCTGTAGTTGTAGGATTGAACATCGGTAACCCCTTTCTTCCACTTGAAATCACGAGTTTGGTGGCATTTTTCACCACACTTGTAACTGACTCACATTCCCTTCAAGCAAGTATCAGGGTGTTTCTTCCCACATTTACTATAGGATGGATATTCAACTTTTTCCCTTCATCCCCTTATTTCCATTCCTAGAGTGATCAATAGATCTCTTCTTCTCTTTCTTTGATTTAAAGTCATAAGACATAGAGAATTCTTTTTTTGTCTTGATAGTACATGAGATAATATCGTCGTACGATGAGAAGGATTATGACACTAATTCTCAATGAAGAAATGGTTTTAACCCTTCAAAGAAACGATCAATATTACTTCTCGAGTTAAATATATAATCTCCAGTAAACCTTTCTATCCATGTAAAGTTATCTTCATACTTTGCAACATTCTCATCCTCCTTTTGTCTCATACTCATAAATTCCCTTTCCAAATATGCACGATGGTCACGAGGAAAGTATTTTTCTAAGAAAATATCATTGAACTCCCTCCATTCCATATTTTATACTTCATCAACTTCCTTCGTGTTTTGAATCAATGACCACCATTGATCATCATCTATAGTGAGGCAATAAACTGCCATGATAACATTTTCCCTTTCACTACTCCCCATAGTTTGAAATAATTTCTCTAGGGAACATATCCATTACTCAACTACTAATATATTTGTACTCCCATTGAATGTCTGTGGTTTCTGCCTCAGGAAGCGATCTAATAATTATTCTCCATGCTACGGATTAGGGTTCTCCATACGGGTATGGTTATTATTTATAAACTGAGTGTGTTTTCCCATTATGGTGATTAATAGATTAGCACCAGTTGAATCACTAGCTCCACTATAATTCTCTTGAGAAGGAGGGAAATCCCAACTTGGAGTTAATGCATTAATACTATTTCTATTTCATCGACTAGGCACCATTTCTGAATAATGGAATAAACTAGATCAATTTATTAATCAAAATATATAATTCCGTAATTGTAAAACACTTAACATAAATTGAACTATTTATGGATATAATCTATAATCATGAAAAAAATCTTTGAGAAAGTATATACTCCTAAACCCTTCATAATTTTTTGTAAAGAAAATGAGATTTATCCTAAGAATTACCCCTGAGAGTGTCATAACCAAGAGTGAATCAAGGCCCGTTGTTGTGCAGCAGTTCCTATTCGAGTCTAGCTCAAATCAGTGTTTTTGGGTTTTTCCCCAAGGTACATTTGTGCCAGAACCACCTCTACCTGCTCGTAACCAAACATGGATGTATTACATGGAAAACTCACAAAATTTCTACAATACAAAAACTCTAGGATGTTCTTCTATACTAATCCTCAAATTCCATCTTAGGTCTATGTGCTCTAAGAAGAGTTTATCTAAATCTAGCATCCAAGGTTTGTACTAAACTTACTCTAATACCAACTATAACACCCCGAACCCAATTACCTAGAGTTGGTTCATTATTATATAACATTGGCATGATCACAAAAGATCACGTCTCGAAAGACCGATTAGTTTAGTAGCCTAGGAATCACTAGATATATTCATAATGTTTTACATTACATCATTATGTAAAAAAAACTACAACAACATCTTGTCTTCATATCCCCTCATACTATTCCTGCATTTCATTCATTAATTACTTCTTCACAACCTAGGAAAAATAAAACATTGAAAGTGGTGAGCTCAGAAGCTCATTAAGGATAACAATATAGCAGAAACATTCATAAATAAGCATAAACAATTAAGGAAATGTATAAATAAAAATGACTTTTAAACTTAAACTTAAACATAATATAGAAAAATTAAAATGAAATAATTCCATTTACTTATTCACATAAATATTCTACTAGTCGAATAATCATATTCAATATCAAAAACCACATTCATAATGAAGGAATGAAAAATGTCAGACTATCATAATGACATATCTAAGGCCTCTTGGCAAGACTACAAATAAGATTTTGTCAAGGCCTTGTGCCAAGACACTAGTTTGTCTCATGAGACCTACTGATGCATCGAGGAGCTATTGTGGGCTCCACCCGTCACTTATTAAGTCCAATGCATTCCTCATATGAACATGTTTAAACATAACATAAAAATTAATATTAAAACTAGCATATGAAATGTCAATACTTTCTCCAAAAACCATGAATGGTATAAAAATAACACATACAAGGTTAAACATATCACAAAACCTACAATACAGTATGTAAGTTTTGTATTATAATAAATCAACTTCAAATAAGCTTACAATCCATCAAAGGATGTGGACATAGATGAAATCAAAACTATTTGAGAGAAATATATGTTTTTTTAATAATTTAAAAGTCACATTATAATAAAATAAAACATTTACATTGAAAATATTCTTATAAGCTTTTAAGGGAATATTTGAAGATTTTATTACGGCGGAAAATATCTGCACCCGCAGTATAAGTTAAAAAGACAATCTTACCTTAATTCTGTCGAAAATGTTAAAAATGACCTTGTTTGGAAAATGACCGAAAGATTTCTTTATAAACTTCTTATAAAAGTCAACAAGGGTATAAATGACTTTATCCCATATTATTAAAATTAGTAATAATTATTTGAAATAAATTTTTATGAAACATGGATGTGGATGATAAAGAGGTCCCAGTAGATAATTACGTATAAACAACCTCGGATAACGAAGAGATTGTGAAATAAATCCTTACCAATATGGTAAGTTAAGAAATATACACCCCATGAAAGAGGTATCATACAATGAATATGAAAATACACATAAATTAAAGTCTCTTACAAAAATAATACAATTATGGGTAGTACATACACCACACAAAAGTTAATAGTGGCAATATGGCATGAATCTCACTGGAATAAGGAGTGAGACAAAAACCCCTTACCTTGTACTTTTCCTTGGTTGAGGGTAGATTAACCTCCTGTATAATGGTGAAATAATTTTTATTAAATTATAAGAGAATCATATACATTAATATGATATCATATATGATCTTTTAATTTTTCATTGTTAATAATATCTTAGTATTATCGTTGTTTCGGGTGCTAACGTACTCGTTATCTTTCAAATGTTTTTTACATAATCCATGTTTGTTATGGATAGGTTGTATCTTATTCATATCCAGATTTATATAAAGTCCTTAGACATTATTTTTAATAATCAAATGAGAATTATACTTGAATGGATACGATGGGGAATGAATCTCATCACGTTCGTGGAGAAGGTAGTTCGTTCGTACACACGAGCGACAATATCATTCTTTTGATATTAAAATAATATATAATATGATAGTATATCATATATAAAGAATAAATATCATGTTATATTTATTATTTACATGAATTACACAACATTATTATACGCATCAAAATAATAATATTTTGAATAACAATAACACCACGAAGTAAAGACAATAAGACGTACGTACGCACGTATGGTAATATATTATTCAAAGGATGGATATAATACTGAATATGGTTGCACCATATTTATAATATCATAAAAGTATATAGAATATACTAGAGTTATTATTTTCTAATGGGAATAACAATGAAATAAGAAGTTGAAGAAGAAAGGAACTTGATAGAGGGTGGTGAAAACATTACCTCTTCTTCGGGTTCTTCCTTTTGATTTGATCAAAAGGGCTCCTTAGGTTGGATTTCTGACTAAAGGATGGCTTCTAAGATTATGGGAGGATATTTTAGAGGGTATTTGGGCAGAGTTTTGCCGATCCCAATAGCTTTGAAGGTATGAACTAGAGGTAAGGGGGAGTGCCCTTTTATAAGAGGGGTGAGGGGCACCTTTGGAAAAGCTAGAATGATTATTTTATAATAAATTCATAATAAGTTTATAATGGCTATAAAGTATATTATTTAAAGGTTAAGGTGGGGATGGGTTGAAAACTACTCATCCAATAGGTTTTATACAGGTTTGGGACACTATATTAACCTTATCTTTTAGTTTTAACTCTTAGTTAATTAGTTTGACATTTGCCATGTCACTTTGTATTTTTATATTTTATAGTTAATAATGTTAATATATACATACAAGAGACCCCCAAGTGGCCCATTAATGATACACCTATCATGATATAAGTCTATTGGCCAATCCAAATATTTTTAGGAATTGAATATCAATTAATAATATAATATTTGTTTTAAAAACTCATTAATGTCAATTTTGTTAACCTTATTTAACAGATTTACCCTTTAACCATGGTAAATAAAATATTTATCGAAGTAATTATTCAAAATATCTAAAAATAAAAGTTACCTATTAATAAAATTTGAACATCCTGATTCCAATTATGGAATCCATTTTTCAAAATTCAAAATATAGAAGTGGCAGAAATTAATTTAAAATTAATTCCCGCTGTTAAAACAAAAAGCGTGTTTTTAAGAAATAATAACTATCAAATGATTGACACCTATTTATGTCCGGTTTAATTGTGAAATTATATCAAATGAACAAAATTTTATTAAATGGTAAAAATATATTCTAAATATACTTTAAAACCACTCAAATTTAAAATTTATCAGTATTAATTATTTTGATTAAAAATGTTGTTTTTAATTAAAATTTATTAATTTTCACTATTCATCAAAATATAAAGTTTATCTGAAAAGTACCGAAATTTCACCCTAGGATAAATTCGATATTCTGAATGAAAAAATGAAGTCAATATTTAGAGATAAGATTTATAAAATTTCAAAAAGTTGTAATTACTATTCATAACAGCTACTTTGATTGGTTGTGGTGTGTGTTAGAACTCAAAGTTGCGTACAACACACGCTACTGTATTATTCAAAGTGAATCGTACCGTGGAAGATTGGGGTGTTACATACATTAATTATTTCAAAAAATATTCCAGCCTTGGGATTAATCAAAACTAGTGTAAAATTTAACCCAGACAAAACTACTAAATAGAATTCTCACACTTCACACTCGAGAAGAACATCAAACCCTTCAAAGTCAAAAAAATTTAAAAAAATATCATTGGTATTTTTTGAAAAACTAGTCATTAATATCCCAATAATGGAAAAAATATTATTATCTCAAACATTGTCTGATTCTACTTTAAAGACATATCCACTCAAACCATCTCGAGATTCTATCAAACTAATCTCTCAAATGTCATGTGGATAAATATAACAACCTCATAAATATAAAAAATATATTTGGTTCAATTATTATATTTATAATTATATATTATGTATTTAAAATGAAAACTATATGTTTTTTATGATTTAAAATTTCCTTACGATTCTCCCATATATGGTAAAAAACATTAAATTTATGGAATCTAAAATGTGGTTGGATATCTAGTTCATTAAGTCCATACAAACCATAAGATCATTTCAATGGTTTAAAAAACAAGATACTATGAATGAGTATACTAACCACAGATGATGGTCGTTAGAGCATCCTTCTCTCAAACACTCAACTGGTGGTACCCAGACCTCTTGTCGATTGTAAAAAAAATAAACATGATAATATAAGTTGATATAAAATATACACAATTCTCCCAATTGATTACTCAAAATTTATAGTCAATGTCTAAACATATGGTAATATTTGTAAATATTGTGACTCATATATTCAATATTGAATAATAAAATTTATGATGTCTGTCTTGACATAAGAGGTCAAATAAATAACTTTCTCTCAGGATCATTTAGATAATATTTCATCCCATATACTAATATATAATAAAACTGAACAGAGATAGAGATATTCATAGGGATAATATGAACCCGGAAATAATCTTCTAGAAATGATATAATCCTAGAAAATTCCCCCATATGTGTATTAGTATACATATCAATGAACATTCGATGAATAAAACTGATAATTTACTTTGAGACATCAAAAAAACTAGAAAACCAGAATTAAATAAATAAATTATAAAATTTCACATTTCCATTTGACCCTGAATGTGGACTATTAGAGTCTGAAAGAGGTGAGTCCAGCTATTAATACATGGAAACTGGACCATATAATAGTATTATTCAATATTATTTTTAATGTTAATCAACCAATCTATACATATGATGAGGTCTGATACGACCCTATCAAACATATAAAAATAACACATGACATAGAACATGACCCTCTAGGAAAATAAAACCATTATCCATCATGATAACATGTAGGTTAATAAAATCAATAATAAAAAATCAACTCCAGTCACATTATCAAGGAACACAAAAACAACATTTAGATGAATGAGTGGGAAGAGCTAATATTGATTAAAACATATTCTGTGGATGAATTAATAATCATAGTACCTCACCTAAATATTATCTTGGATTGTATTCCCTTAATTTCATCACAATCCACCTGAAAACATCTTGAATTATGAAATCCCTATAATTATCTAATCTGGTGAGAATCATTTTCATCTAGAGGTATATATCTATCACAAATGGAAGCATTATATTTCACATGAGGATGCTTATAAAACGTGGAAATAAAACCACTACCGTGTAAGGAATCCTAAACAAGGATATAAATATGAATTATATTCTTATAATATTTCTACATCCATGGAGACTATACCGAAAGAGTCATAGAATTAATATCCATAATATAATGATAATATAGAAGTGGGTTATTTAATAAATTAACCACTAATACATAACACAATGACTATTGATCACTCCTTCCACCACCCCGATGAAGTCAAAGTTTCCTCCTATTCTAACCAAACAACATGAATAGGATTATTCACACTAAAGGAACATCACTAATATCTATTATATAGACCATTTAAAAATTCTCCATATCTACCTTATCGACAACCTCAATATATATTGATAATAAATACAGAATAATAGTTGACCTAATAACAACCTACATGTCCATATCTAAAACATAGGCCCTGACCTAATCATTCTAAAAGAGTTCAAGAGATATGTGATCCAATTCATTAAATGGATAACAATATTTCAACCATGAATGGCAACCTTTATCCATTATAAATTACTCATCATCCTTCACTCCCCCAATTACCTATGATATGACATCTAATTAAATTCCACTCTAAATATCGTATATGTTAGTTCTTCATGTAGATCAACTTTCACCATAAATTAAAAATTTATACATCCCAGTGCACCCAAAATATAGATAGTGAATTCAACCATCAAGGCCATATGTGTATTTAAATAATGAAATACATTCTCCAAACTTTACAACCATAGCTTGTGATCTTTGGATCATGTATCACTACGAATAAAATAAGAATTTAAATTATTAAAATTATAAGCATGGTTGAAAATACATTTCTAATATTTACCAACATAATGAATAATTGATTACAACATACAGAAAAATGGACATACCAAATCCAAATCAAATTTTCAGATTACATATTGGATATCCTTTAAACCTCCTCTCTATTCTTAATTAAGGGAATTATAGGATAAATTATCATGAAAAATAAAAATAGAAGCCCATTGAATTTGAAAATGAGTCCCAAAAAACATTATAAAACCATAGATAAAGACTTATAATTTGTAAAAAAAATATTATCATAAACAACAATTTTAAATGAGTGTTTTTTGGAAATTGTATGTTTTATAACACTTAACCACTTCACGAGATTTTACTGAATGGTTATGTAAAATATGATCCAACCATGCATATAATAATATAATAAACGTTACAATTCATCATGGTTTTAGTATGTTTCCCCCAAACATGGAGGAATACAATTTTCCTTTTTTTGTCTTCCTTGGTTGACCATAAAACCAAATCGAACTCATTTTCTCACCCTATAACTCATAATAAATAGACTGAAAACCCCACAAAAACCTCAAGAATGAATTTAAATTCTAGAACAACAAATGAAACTATATTTTTAACACTAATTATATCCCACAAGTCCAAACCACGATGGGAAATTGGGAAATAATGATCATGGAGTCATTATACAATGAAACATGAATTTTTTTTTCTATGATACCATTTTTTTAGTGATTTAACCATAATCAACCCATCCAGTCAAATATGATGGATTTATAGAATACCCAAAGTGCATTACATAACAAAATGGGTAAGTGAAATGATTCCAATATTTGTATAAGTCCTTTTTATTATTATTACAACACATAATAAAATTTCATGACCTACCCTTGATCCTAGATAACAACACCATCATATAATTAGTGTCAACCAAAATTAATATACATCATAGCAACACATCATGGGATTAATGTGGGAACAATATAAAAAATCATATAATCATAGAAAATAAGTATTATATAAGATATAAAAACATATCCCATGAGAAAATATAAAAATGAACACGTGGATTAAGAACCAAAACGATCAATACATACACCCTATTGATAGAAAAACACAAAATAGATCCTAATTAGATAACCATACGATAGAACATATTCACCATAATGTGAAATTAGAATATTCTAATCTAGAAAAGAAACCCATGTACAAGGACCCATTAGAATTACATTTGTACATGTCAAGAACTGCAGATTCATTATGAGGGAAATGATATAAAGATGTCGAGACCTTCGTTCCTCCAGTTTATAGAGAGATGATGACCCTGCGAGTCATGTCTCTAATAGGCCCAAGGGTGGAGAGAAACATAAAGGGATTAGAAATCTCTAAAATGTTGGATTCATTTCCCTTTTAATAGTTACCATAATAAAACTTCTTTAAATGCAAATAAAACATAGAATTAAGTACCAAAATAAAACTAAGCAACAACATAGACAAATTCCCCATTGTTCGACCTTGTATGGTATAACACGGTCTATGTAATCTCCCTAGAATCCTAAAAATAGTTTTATATATGTATGGTGATAATAAAAGTATACACTGTAAGAAATTCCAATATCACCCATGAAAAAGTGGAAGGAACAAAATAATTACCCTATGATAAAACAAATGAAACTAAAAGCACCTATAGTGTAATTGAAAAAACCCAGCCTCACACATGCACACAGACCAAGTAATGAAAATAAATTAATTTAATATAATAATTATATGGATATACGGATACCCCACACCACATCCCCCTTGTTAAATACTCATACATAATATAGAACATCCTAACACTACCAGCCTCTTCCACAAGCCCCACTGTCACAACCTACCCACTCACACATGGGCCCAAAACCACACCACATTGTAGTCCATAGACACTTGGAACATACAAAAATCACACCCTAGATAATGAAACATTGGCCTCATCTCGATGGCATGTTGGAAACAAACCACCACTCACATATCTAATAACATAAATATGGTTACAGACCTAAACCAAATACCAGATTCCCAAAAAATATTGGGAGATAAATTTATAGAAGATTGAGTAGGATAATACTTGTTACTAGACATCCATCCTCACATCAATATGTTGGGAAATACACCCTCCCCAATAATAATGGGGGTGTTTGGAACATAGTTCTCAACATGGGATGGGTTCTTATAGAAAACATAAATAACTATATGTTTATACATATAGGGAAACAAACACTCATTCATACATATGGGTTTCCAAAAAATAACCATCCCCCACAAGATAACATCTCTTGCTGCTAACCCTAAATTCCTTGCCACACTATACCCACAACCAAGAAGTCAACCCACCCCTTTCAACTAACCACGTTCCATTTTGCATTATAATTTCATTTCATTCATTATTTCCATCCATACTCAAGAAACTACTAAATACTGTAGTGGAATCATCCACATAGTAAGACATAACACACTAGGATGATGGACCATACTGGAACAACCCGACACACTCTCCCCTTTCCTAAACACTCATTAAACAACTATCAACTATCATTCTTTAGTGTTACCTAGATCAATCACCTCCAAAATAAGAAACTAGGAAGCCCCACTACACAACAACACCACACCCAAGACACCCATAAACATGAAATGATGGAAAATTCCTTTCTTACAGCCTCACTACCCAACCACTATCCAAATTTAGTCCCACTGCAAGAAAAATTCATAAATTCCATAGTCAATCAATCTCTTAAGTTGAGATACCATCACACCTCCCCATGCACACAATCAGACAACTTCCACCATGAAAACTCATTAATTGAATAAAACCCAAAACAACACATCACCCTACCACATCTATCAAAAAGTGTGTATTTAGAATTGACATTCACTTTTATTTAAACTCCACATGGATAAGTAGAGCTGATCACACAACAGTTTTCATCCTGTGGAACCCATTTATTTTTTCTAATGTATGTGACTAATCAGATTGATATTTATAGCAATTATTTATTAGAAAACATTAATAGTTATATATCATTACCCATGAATAGGATTATACCTCTAATGAACATGATTTTTAGAGCCCACACTGCCGTAATAGATCACATCATAATCAAAGATAACAACTAAATTAAAAGAAATCCAAATCAGTCCACTTCTAGCAAGTTATCAAGTATATATTTCATCATTAGCATTTATATTTGTTAATAGTTGGATTACATGGGTTTTTTTCCAAAAAAGCCTTACTATTCCCACCCTACAAGACACTCAATTAAAGAGAGACTGTAGAATCAGTACTTGTAGCAACATACGACCAAAACCCCTACATGATAAAAAATAGAGGGGTCACACGAGCATGTTATTTTGATGATAACAGAAGAGTGGGGGGGGGCTACAACATAATAGATCGAATAATCTGGGGATGAGAGGTTCTCCGTGCTCCATAAAAAAAGATAATATTGTAACTCATCATTAGAAAATATAGATCAAATATCAACGGAATGAAGCATTTCAATGGCCATTAATGTCTGATCATGTCCAAGAGAAAGCATTTTGACGATCTCAATGTCCCCCCAGCGTATGGATATTTACAATAAATTAATATTCTTTTAAATTATATTATAAACATAAAATATAAGACATGACACATGATTTATATCAAATAAAAAGAAATATGGAAAAACTAAAAAAAATTCGGAAAATTGGGAATGACTCACTAATGGGTGAGTTAACAACAACAAATCATTGATAGTGAGTCGTCGATGGGTGAGTCATTGATAGTAAACCACTGACACTGATTCACTGACAATGATATGATAATTCAAAGTCACTGACACTGAGCTATAGACACTAAGACATTGATGAATCCCACTGACACTTGAATCATTGATACTCTGACTCACAGATATCCTGACTCCCCAATGCCCTGAATCGCTGAAGCGCTAACTCACCGATTCCAGGATTCAACGATGCCCTGGCTCACTGACACGTGACTCACTGAACCCTAAATCATTGACGCCCTGACTAATTGAAACCCTAAAACTACCGATGTCATGACCTACTGACACTGCAACATACCGATGATGTGACTTATTAACTCCCTCCAACTACTAATGTTGTGACCTACCAATGTCCCAGCCTTCCAACTTCATCGACCTAATGTTGGAAAAATAGAAAATTTTGAAAATTCATGAAATGATAAACTATTGTCTCCAATAACACCCTGATCATTGGATTTTGACAATTTCATGGACCACAAAGGTCAGGTCTAATACATCATATACCTCTAAAACTATTCACACCATCATGAATTCAAAACTAAAACTAGAAGAAAAATGGTTCCGAAAAACCTCCTTTTTGATAGAAGCAATGGAAAAACAACATTGTGTTGTTGGAGTGTAGCCTTAACATCCAACAATACGTCCTCCTATATTTTCAATACCAACAGTCACATGACATGCCTGACATTCATCAAATGTCAAAAATTCCACACATATAGTTCATGGAATTTCATGCCCCCATGTCACGATACTTTACTATTAGGGAAGCACTGAGTCACCCACATAGAATTAATCACATATGAATTTATGCATCCTAATTAGGGATAGGGTCTCCCCCTTTTCACATGTTATGACTTTATCATAAATCAAATATCAAGGAAACTATTCTTTGTATAGAGAACAAGGTTCATGAATTAAATCACAGTGTATATAAAATGGAAAAAACTCAAAACAACACTGGTACTAGGTACACATATTTGTCTCCCACTACAAAGTACTATCCAAAAGGAAACAATGAATCAAAATCATGTGAACCATGTGAATGGTACTTCCACATATAACCTTATCTGGATGGTCCAAGAACTCCACAGCTCACTCCATGAATGTTGTGTCATCCTCGATATCCTACTCTCCCCGATCAATGAGATATGTGTCTATGTGATGATTCCAACAAAACTAGGAGACTTGAAAGACATTTTGGACACTCCAAAATTATAGTGGCAATGCCAGATGATATTAGAACTCTCTAACTCATCCAAAAACATCAAGTGTCCTGATTAACATGTGAGAAATCTTTCTTTCTCTATTAGACCTCAGCTACCCAAGTTGATTAGAAACAACCTAGAATATGTGGTCTACAACCATGGAATCCAAAGGTCTTCTTCTATGATAAAAATACAACTTCTACCAGTCCTATGAAAAATATATCCTCTCATTAAAAATTGTCACCTTCCCTCTTGTACACATGTCCAGATCAAAACCAAGAATAGCTACCACGCCAAATTGTATCCTACAATATTGTGAACGACATGTCCTATCGTACAAGTCCTTGAATGGATCCATTGTAATGGAATAATGATAGATGTTATTTTATGAAAACTATAACATGCGAAAACGTCAAACCCAAAACCCCCTAATGTCAATAAACACATACCAACAACATTTTCTTTATTGTATGGATGTTCCTCTCTATTTTTCCATTTGTATGATGGTGGAAACTAGTGATATGGCATATCTGAGCTCCAATGGCCTCCTACAATCCCATCCATACTCGTGATGTAATACATGTATCCAAATTGTAGACAATGGATCATGGAACTCCACACATCAACAAAACCTCATCCATAAATCATATTTCTAAGTCATCTGATGTGATAGAATCATTGATTTATAGTAAGTGAACCAATTTATTTAACCAATGAAATATTCCCCAAATAGTATCGCATCCCCAATAGGGCATGGGTAATCATGCAATGAAATCCATTAAGGGGTCATCCATATTCCACTATAGAATATATAGGGGCTAAAACTGACCACCAAAAACCACGATGCATAGCCTTCACATATTAGAACACTAAGGACGTTGACACAAACTCCAACACTACCTAATTCATCATGGTATACCAAAACTGTTTCTTGAGGCCCTGATACATCATAGAAACTTATGGGTGTACCTCTATTGTGGATCTAGAAATATCATGAAGAACATCATTTAATATATCCACTATAAAAAACATCTTAATTTGGAAAAACATTCAATTCTAATCGTCCTCCGACCACCAATTAGGAGGATCCCCTTGGCCATAGTGATAACCCATCACCTACACATTTTAGCCTCCCGACTGAGTGTCCTCAACCTAATTCTTCAAATATGACTCTAACATCATATAAAATAACACTTTTTTAATAAATTTTATCCTTTTATTCTTGTGTAATTTAAGAAACTCATATATTCCCCTCCAACCATATGTAGATTCCTTAACCACTTCTTTATGGGACTTCCTGTTCAAAGAGTTGGTCACAACAATCCCCTTTCTAGAGGTGTAGCATATCTCAATATCATAATTCATGACGAACTCTTTCCACCTCTGTTGTTTCATGCTCAGGTCTCAATAGGAAAAGATGTACCTAAATATATTATGATCTGTAAAGACCACAAATCCCTCCCCAATAAGGTAATGTATCCATAGATTTAGTGCGAATAAGATTGCTACTAGTTCAAGATAATTGGGGGATTATTTATGATCATGGGGACATAACTACCTAGAAACATATGAGATCAATCTACATTAATATATTAGAACACATCCCAATCCTAGATGGGAAGCATCACAAAATCCCCTTGAACATCACCCCTTTCTCTTGTAACATGAGAAATGGAGCACTAACGAACTTCCCATTAAGATAGCCAAAATATTCCTCACCCATATCACTCCACAAGAAAGATTTTTCTTTTTCTGTTCATATCCCTCAACAGAGCTTCTACAAAAAAAATATGTTATTAATCTTTAGTAGTTTCCTTCCAGACCAAGAAAACAATGAATCTCCACAACATTATGGGGTTTTACAATGATCCAAAAACCATTAACATCAATGGGTCCACTGCTAGAGCCTATTGAGACACCACATACCAATGGAACTGAACCCCCCATGTCTAAAACATGCTCCTGGATAGCTTTCCATAGAGTTAGTGGGGTCGAAGGACCTCTAAAAATGTCTGGAGATGTATGGCATGAAACTCTTCTGATGATTAGTGGATCAATATATCTTTGATTAATATGATGATGAACTGGTATAGGAACACATGAAAAATAGAGTTCAGAATCCACATGAACATGGCTTGTGTGTTTGTGACACTAAATGACATAATTATGAACTAAATTGTACATACATTCAATTTAAAGAAGTATTCGGTATGCCACCCTCCTTCACCCTTAACTAGAGATTCCAATACTATAGATCAATATTAGAGAACCATCATACTACACATAGATGGTAGAAGAGTTCATATATTCTCGGGATTGGGAAAGGGATCTTTATTATTACCTTATTAAGTCTCAAATATTATGTGAGGATCCTCAAACCACCATCATCCCTCTTCACAGAAAATATTTGGAGTGACCCATTGTGATAAACTAGGTCAGATGAACCCCTTCTTTATTAGATCATTAATCTAAATCAGTAACTCGTGTAACACCGATGGCGACATTTGTTAAAGAGCCATCAAAATCATACTTGAACCATGTAGTAAGTCTATCCTAAAAACAATATCACATTAAGGGGTAGAGTCGCAATCGACATAGGAAAAAAATACTGAATCTCTCTGAATACTCATAGAGCCTCAAATATATCATCATCCATCGATACCACTAACAAATTGACTGTCAAAAAAAGTGTCTACAAACACCGGATTCCAGGATCACATATCAGCTCACTAATGAATGTTACATGCTGGCCTTTCAATTTTGAAAACAAAACTCTTCTCTAGATGAATTTAAAAATAGCATGCCTAGAAGACAACTAGTTGATGTTCATGATGGACTCATACGACATAATCTATAGATGTAATAGATTCATGCTAGACTGATGCAACCCTAATATCAGTCTACATCCCAGGAAAACATCAAACATGATGGTCTGACCTCTTACTAGTTTACTCAACCCCAGGGGCACAAAAAGTCACTCTTTGTTTAGTCCTAAAGAAGGTGAATGATTGTGTGAAATAAAGGAGGGTGAGGATCCCGAATCAAACAAGGCGCAAGAAAGAAGAAAAAATGAAATGATCAATCCTCGATCAATCTATGACCATACAGGAGTTGATACATCTAGAATATGCAGCTACCCACTCCCAAATCTACTCTCCTCATCTATTGGCTGCCTCTTCGAACCTTCCCTAGTCAAGTTCCTTGAGGTGCACTCTAAGGTATGCCTCCTCCATCACCATCCACCCTTGGTGGTACAGGGGCATGTTGTCCCTATATCTAGAATGTCCTGACTAAAAAATGTATCTATGGAAAGAAAAAAAAATCCCACCTCCAGCATAATGAGATCATGTTAAGAACTGTCCCTGTAGGTTCCCATAACCACTACAAGAAAAATACATCAACCCATGCTTTGGTGAAAGGCGTAGTATGAGAGGTTCAAAACCAAAACTGATGGGATTAGATCCAAACATGATGAAGCATGGATGTCCCTATAACTGGGGAATTTATGCCAATAACCCTCCCCTCTAAATATCATAGGTGACATCCCTCCATGCGGAGACCTCCTCACAAATGCATACATTACAATACCACATCAATCTTAGGGAAAAGTGAGTAATGACATACTAAAGAGAAGGATTGAGAGACTCTTATTATAAACATACAGTTGACTACTCATTTGGATAGAGGTATAGAGAAATGTGTATCTGATACTTGAAATTAATCCCTAATTCCACCACTGATATACCCCCTGTTGGAGGGAGAGTAGTAGCTGCCTTTTCTCATCTATCATTAGGGAAGAAAGGAATTCGGCCTGGAAATCATTCTCAATGTCAGCCATCGAATCATAAGTATCCTTCCTCTCCCCAATGTAAAGCATCAATAACTGGCGTGCTACTTGCCTTATCGTTCACATATTAATAGGATCTCATCACTCTGCTCGAGCTCGAATCAGTATAAAAGTGATCACAATATCCTTAATCCAACTCTCTGCCTCTATTTCTAAGACATAACCCTTGTACTTTCATAGAGTCTACCATAGTAAATCATGTAGCATGTTTCCCACTAATCATCCTCCTCTACTAGATTAAACCTACACTAATAAATCAGGTCATCCGATTAAAACTCCACTACTCATATCTAATATAGGAGACATCCTCCAACCTTAACTAAAAGGGAAAAAGGAACTACAACTCTTGGGTAGTATGAAATTTATTTAATATTCCTTTTAACTAATTTTATATTTTAATTTATCCAAAACACCAAACATATACAATAACAAATGTGATCATGATTTATGTACCTTTCCAAGGGTCTATGTCCTATGATTAGTGTCACCTCATTTGGTCGATTGGTAAGTTCAGAGTCCCCGCATCAGATCACAGGGGACCAGAAATATTGTTTCCTAATGGATATTCCCTTGAATATGTCACATACCTAGGTCACCTAACATTGTTCCCATACCATGGCATGAAATCCCCATTATTATTAAATTTAAAATCCATCGTATATCTCCACCATTAGCTATGATACCATTATTTCATGAGCCAAATTCTTTATGATGAGGGAAGGTATATAAAGATGTGAAGACCTACTTTCATTAATATGAAGGTGAGATAATGACCCAAGAGTCCCACCTCTCATAGGCCCTAGGTTGGAGACTGACATCATGGGTATCATAATATCACCAAACCAATATGCATTACCCTTTTTATAGTAATGATGACCGAGAGATAATATGTATCCACCTCAATAAATTCCAAGACATATATATATATATATATATATTGAAACCCAAACCCATCCCACTTGCATGATAAATAGAAAATAATATAAATAAAAAAGTAAATTTCTATGTAAGTACCAAAATAAATCTATTCAGCGACATAACAACAATCCCAAATGTCAGTTATAATATGGTCAAACACAATTAGTGTAATCTCCATGGAAACCTAAAATCAGTTTTATATACATAGGGTTAGAAAAAATGTTTAATCACTAGGAAACATGAATGTCACTCTTGCACACGAGGGAGGAACAATCGAATTCCCCTTTGAGAAAACAACATAAACCAAAGTACCAATCAGGGAATACCAACAACCGAGCCTCAAAAGGCACACTCACCATGAAACGTAATAAATGTAATGTAATATAATTTTCACACTGACATTTGGGGTACACCTTATGATTTCCCACATGCTAACTAGTTATTCCTAATGGATAATGTCCAGACACTGCCACGCTCTTCCACAAGCCCCACTATCACAACCTACCCAAACCCACATGGGCCCCAAACCACACCACATTCCTTACAAAATATTCTTGGGAATCACACATACCACACCCTACCAGAAAACAATTGCTCTTCCTCCTGAATACACATGGGAAACCAAACACCTCTTATACATCCAATACCAAAAATTTGGTAATATTCCCCAATTCATTATATTATACTGAAATCACATGAGTGATAAATGCCTAAATGAGGTAGTAGGGTAATTAATGTAATTTTCCATCAATCAACCCACCGAGATGTTGGGAAATGCACCCTCCCTGGAAAAATGGGGGTGTTTTGGAAATAGTGCTCCACCAGGGTGGTGTGCGTATACGAAACATAATGACCTATTTGTTTATACATAAAGGTAAACAAACACTCTGACTAACTTATGGGTTTCCAAAATAACAACCATCCCACACATAAATAATCCCTATAATGCTACTATTATGTGCACATCCACACAACAACCACAAGAAAAACAACAACCCATCCTTTTCATTTAATCAGTTTCCATTATGAAATTAAATTTCATTTATTTTTTTATGTCCATACCTACCCTGGAAACTACCAAACACATCATAGGAAAAAGACACATAGTCAGCCATATCAGTCATAGAAGAAAAAAATTGTTTAACAACTCGCTACACCCTTAGCTTTCCTATAAACCAATTCATCGACTTCCAACTGTCACTCTTTAAAACAATCCCACTCAATCATCCTCTCAAAACTAAACCCATCAACCCCAATACACAACAACCCCACACACATCACACCAAGAAATAGGAAATCATGACATGACTATATCCTTTATCCCCACTACCGAACAACTACCCATATAAAGTTACACTACAATGAAAGTCCATCCATTCCATAATCAATAAATCAATAAACCTGAGATACCATAACATTCCTCCATACAGATTATCAAACAGCTACCATAACCAAAATTAACAAATGGCACAAAATCCAAAATATCAAATCAGACATCCACACCTATCAAAATAGGTGTATTTCGATTTGGCCAAAACTGTTCTTTAAATTCAAATTCGATAATAAGGGGTAATAAAACATGTGTTTTCATCCCATGTCATTTATTTATTTAATCTAATGTATGTGATTAATCATATAGATATATACAACAATTATTCACAAGGAAACAAAAACAGTTATAAAATAATACCCATGCGTAGGAAAAGAACACCAATGGCCATGATTTTTAGAGGCCACATGGCCACAACATGTCACAACATAAACAAATATATCTTATAAAATAAGAGATCAAAATTAATCCACTCTCAACCCTTTATCAAGTATGTATTTCATAATTATCCTTTATCATTGATGGATGATGGACTCCATTATTTTTTTAAAAAGAAACATAATACACCCACCCCCATGATACATAATAAAAGAGAGATAATTGAAACCCTACTTGGATCAATAGGATACTTAAACTCTTCCATACGCCAAAACAAAGAGGTATCACGAGCATGAGATTCCATAAAAAATTGAAGAGGGGTGAGGGTACAAAATAGGTGGACAAATTTTGTGGGGAAGAGAATATCTCCAAACAGAAAGTGAAAAGTGAAGATATTGCCAATAGTTTAGAAAATCTAGATCCTATATCATCAGAAATAAATATTTCCAAGTCCATCAAAGGAATTATTTGTCCAAGATAATTCGGTTTGACTATATCAAAGAACCATGTGTATTAGGATATTAATCATATAATTAACATCCATTGAAATGCCATTAGAAATTCAAAAAAAAAACTTTAAACATGATTTACATCAAATAAATTTTAATAGGGGTGAGATTGAAAAAACATGAAATGAGTCACCAATTGGTGAGTAACTGACAGTTTGCCACTAAAAGTCAGTTTCTTATGGGAGAGTCACTAACATGAAGCCACCAAAAGTGAAACACTAATGTTGCGTCATCAATATTGACCTACCAATGCTGAGTTACTACTACTGAGCTTCCGATGCTGAGCCACCGAAATTGCATATCGATGATGGACTCAACGATGCCTGACTCACAAATGCCCTGACTCACTGATGCCCTGACTCACCGATGCCAAACTCACCACCGTGCTAAATCATCTATGTGCTTAACCATAAAATCCCTGACTCACTGAAATCCTAATTCACCCACAAACTTACTCAAAAATTCCATGAATCAACGATGCCCTGACTCACTGATGACATATCCTACCAACTTTGCGACTCGATGATGCGCTCGACCTACAAAAAGTTCGACCAACTGACATTGTGTCCCACTGATATCCTTGACCAACCAACACCATGACCTACCGATATTGCAACCTACCAATGCCCCCAAACTACCATTGGAAGAACATGAAATTTATAAACCTCTGTGAATGAGATACCATTTCCTCATAGAACACTAAAAACACTGGTTATGATAACGTAACTGACCATGAATGTGTGGGACATTATAGTACAACAAAACAATGTCGACAAAACCCTAATTTCACATATATGGTTTGATGAGAAACACCCTATAAGATACCTATAATATCATATTTAATGAATTTAAAACATGAAAACTTATATATAATGTTTGAAATCACAATTTTTTAAATACTTAACCACATTGAAAAAATTTCACATAAATCAAAATATTTAATCCCCTTTTATATTATTAAAAAATACTTATGAAAACATAAATCAACAAGGAAAAAATCTATGCGACCTAAAAATGATCAAAATACCAAACAATGCATATATAAGGGTGTAATAATAGACATCATTATATAACCAAACTAGTTCAAATGGGAAGAACATAGGATATCAAAAACAAATATGAAACCAACATATTGCACGAAAGCATATATAAATACACGAATAAGAAAATTTTCCCAATGACTCTAACCATATGTGTATTGTGATACTAAATTATACAATAAATACCATATCTAGATAAGCATGTATACCAGGGATGAAATCTCTATCATTCTTTCCCAGGAGCAACGCTTATGAGATACCTTGGTCTCTTTGTAAACATAATTGAATCTATCTTCTAAAAGGATATATCAGTCTCATAGACTATATTTTGGAATCTCCCATTGTCTTTATCTAAATTTCTCTCTCCCTACATTATTACAAACACCCAAAAAATCCTAGGTCAGCCTTATTCCAGTCATTTCCAAACATAAAAAATAAAAAAGTTCTATTCAATAGATACATTTTGTATAATAATTTAATATATATAATTTTTCACATTTATGAAACACATTTCAAAGGTGAGGCAATTTCTAAAAATATCATTGTAAATTCATATAAATTGAAAAAAAATCCCAGAGATATTTTATCCAAAATGGGGTAATTAATCAAACCACCATTGGGAAACCTATTTAAACTTCAAATTTAGAGAACACAATTTATATTCTTTGAAAAACATTTAATACCTCAATTAGTAAACAATATAAATAAATATGATAATAGACCCCCATTAGAACTAAATAATTAGTGGTTATACATGGAAAACTCTATTAAATTGAAACACCAGCTTCATAATTTTTTAAACATGTCATCATCAATGATAAATGCTAGATCTAGGAACAAGATAATCTCTCACGTCTAAAACATAGTAAATAAATGAACTCACATTAACAACCACTAGGTTCTCCAAAACATCATATATGCTTTCTATTATCAATTTAATTGTATGTGAAACAAAAACCAATGGGATAATTTTAGGAAATATTGAAGAAATTTGTAAATGTCATGACAAAACATCAATAATCCTAGGATAATCTATTAAAGAAGGAATATATGAAGGCATAATGATAAAATATTGGTATCTTAATGCTTGGGAAATGAAATAATCATAAAATATATTATAAATGTCATGTTAAATATAGTATTTTTCAATAATTATTAATGACCTGGAAAACTCACATTGTAATCCTTCTGTGTTTGGGAAACTATTCTATAACTTTTCATATGAAGATTATCATAAAAATGAAATATTAAACATTGTTATAGATAGATTTATGATTAATAAACCCATTATTATATGAAAAAAATCCCCCGATCTCTATAAAATCACCCTCTCCCATTTAGCTTCACAACTATATAATATGCACTGAAAAGTGCACATGGTTCTTCTTTCATTAAAAATTAGATATTGCACCCCTAATTTTCAAAAATGCTAATAAATTATAAGAAGAAAAAATACAAATAAAATAAGGTGTTCAAATGACTCAGTAGTTGTTACTAAATCCATCCCTTAAGATGGGGGTGAAAATTATGTATGTTTTAATATGTGATGATGAACCAGACATATTATGGAAACCTATTTTATTTTAGAATTAAATAGTTCGAGGATGGTTATATAATAGACCATTATCAAAATAAACTTCAATTATTTCTATAAAATTTGAATCACATTTTCAAATTTGATGGAGGATGTATAGAGGTGGTAGAAGAAGAAAATAAATTACAGGTAAAAGAGTTATAATGGTACCTCAATGATTTTATTCTCATGAAACACACCAGAATTGTCATTGGATATAAATTATAGTGAGAAAAGAGCTATGATTATATGGGGTAGGGGGTTAGGTGATTAATTTTTAGGCCTTTTTATTCCTCTAAATCATAAAAGATGGGTTGAGAATGGGTTGTTGAGATGTGATATTTTTAAAGGTATGGGAGATGACTTTTGAATATAATATTCATTACGTCATTTATTTTTCATAAAAATTCCAATAATGATAATTATTGTGACAAAAAATACTAATTTTGTTATGAGGATTAGGTAACAGTTTCTTATATCATCCATGACTCACTAATGCATGTATATTTCATATAATGTTGTTTGCCTGATTTTCTTCAATTCCACTATTCAGAAGAAAAAAATTTTATAAAAAAATTCCATATATTAACTATAACTATTATATGATATTGAGATTTATAAATTGAAATCCATATATAATAAATAATTCAATAAATATGAGAAATTTAATTTTAGTTCAAAATTTATTTGACAAATACTAATTTAAATAATATGATAATCTTATAATCCACTTTTTAAAAATTTATTTGTAAATAAATTTATATTAGCATGATAATAAAATAAAATATTTTTTTGTTTAATATTTATATGAAATTAATTTTATTAATAATATATATATAAATTGTAAATAAGAAAATTTATATCAAATAACTAAAAACACTTATTTTATAAATTTCCAAAAAGTATATTTATCTATAAGATAATATAAATTTTTGTTATATTTATTTTACAGGACACATCAATTGTATTTCACGATCATGTATCTGAGAAAACATTAATAAATATCACGTTACTATTCTTAATTAATTTAGAAAAATTATAATACATAGATTACTATGACATTATTAGATATATAATGGTAATATGGGTTTCCATCTGACTATAATGACCCCATTTTCTATTCATTCTTCAATAAATTATACTTTTTCGATATTAAATATTTTCATTTAAAAATTTGATGTGGTATTTCTAATATTCTCGTTATTTTATTCAATGTTTTTCCTGAGTTTGATATTTCTAGGTTTTGTAATGTTTATAAATTAATATATTATATTTAACTTATTTTTATGTTTTAAGCATTTGTATGTTATACATACTATTGAGTATATTTGTAATCTAAATGTAATGTTTACTGTAACATCCAGGGTAAATAAAGAAATAATACATTCTCTTTTTTAATAAAATTTTGTGAAATAAATATTAATTTTACATTAAATGGGTTTCTTTTTTCAATGGAATACCCGATACGCAACAACGGGTTTGTTTGAAATAATACGTTTCACACTAATAATATAATAATATTATTTTGAATGGTATTTAACTTTTTATCAATGAATTAGAGAGAATGATCAAAACTAAATACAATAATACTATAAATGTTTTTTAATTGTATTTAAATTTATCTAATAAATGGTAAAGGCTTAAAATGTGATTGAATCTAATTTTTTGCATAATTCACTTTAAAAGGTCGATTTACAGCATTTTAATAGAGAAACCTCTTTAAATATAATTTTGGTCACTTTTATATGTTCAATCCGACCAAATAATGTTTTTATTTAGAATAGGGACATCAAAATTCACTTTGAGAAAGTATTTGGATTTTTTATGATAAAATTTAATTTATAATGAAAAATGAAAAATGATTTATTTTAATTCAAAGATGCATTTCAATCAAATTAATTTATATGTTTATATTATCATATAAAATGGTTTTATAGTGTAATTAGATTATATTTTCAAAATCTAATCTGATGTTGGTCATTGGAAACAATTTCACATTGAAATTTGATAAAAACAACTATCAATATTTTAATAGTTATTATTTCTTAAAAACTCTTCTTTTGTTTTGTTTGCGGGAAATAATTTTTAAATAAAATATACCACATCTGTGATTTTTATTTTTTTAAATAAACATCATTTTTTAATTAGGAATAACAAATATATATATTAGGCTAAATTTTTGGTATTTTTCTAAAAAGCTTCAATTTTAATGAATCGTGAAACCACTTTGCAGTAGTTAAAAAAACTGACTTTGTCATTTAATTGAATTTTTATCTCTTTTGTGTATTGAATTTTGAAAATACAACATAGATGGTTGTTATTAGTAAATAAAATGTGGTTCAATAAGATGAAAATAATTTTTTGTGAATAATAACTTTTGACTTTTATTTATTTCTGTTAAAAGGAAAATAAGGGAAATCAAAGAAAATAAAATATAATAATAATAATAAATTACCTTAACACTTTTCCTAACCTTATTGGTTGATTCATTGAAGAACATGGTATTGTTTGGTCTATTTTTGGACCCCATGGAGCCACTTAAGAGTTATAATGGCACTTTATATTAATTAATTTAATGTGAAGACAAAAATTACACAAACAAATATCTTTTAGAAAATAAATTTTTACATAGGGTTATATAAGATATATTTTCTACTATAAATATATAGTGTAAAGACAAATAGATTTTATACATCATGGTATTTTTTTAATAAATTTTATACATCAAATAAATAAAATTATTTATGACACAAAAATTATGCATTATTTACCTCATTAATAAATGATTTAAATAACTAAGATTTTAAATATTAAAACAATATCTAAAACCGGTCCAATTCACATTGGATGAATTTATATAGACCATGAGACATTTTATATTCGATTTTAATGATTTTTTGATCTTTTAAAACCGAATATAAGTTTATAATAAAATAAGTGTTTCAAACATTCCTAAAGAGCCCCTCCTCCCCCTTATAAAAGGACACCACTAATAACCCATTACTCACACCTCTCAAGTATCTTGGCTCATCAAATATCTTCCCAATTAATCTTCCTGAATCCCACTTCTCTACCTATAAGTCTTATCCGAGGCATAAGGCACTTCAAGAAGTTCTTTTTTGTTCCAACTCATGGATGTTACCCAAATTTAAGGTAATAATTTCTCTTAAATTCTATTCTTTTATATTACGTCTCCAACCCCTACACATGTTTTATTAAATTATTTAATAACAAAACCAGTATCCTCACTATACATGGATGTTGTTATGATAAATATTCGAACTACACATACACACACCTCCGTCAAATGGTTGAAGAACATACTATTTTCGTGGATGGAAAACTAACGCCTCACGAAACGATGATCGTTCAATTACCTCCTACCACCTCTTATAGTAGACATTAATATGGAAATGTATTTATATATGATATATATTATGTATATTTTTTTTATGATTTTGTATTTTCCAATTCTATCATACCTTTATGGTTTCCATTATGGGTAAACACGGTAATTTCATTTGAGAAAGTGCGGATTTCCACCCCCTCAAAGTGATATGACTCCTCCATACCATAATTGGTACAAATAAATGAAGTAGTTAATGAAATTATATATTATAATATAATTAATTATATTATACCGATGTACCATTATTTTTCCATTCCATTAAATATGAAATAGAAACGAAAGTAGCGTTCTTGCGTACGTGAGGCTTACCATCTCCATGAATGGTGCAATTAATTTCATATCTCAAAATGTTATGTACTATTATTAATACATATATATACTGAATATATATTTTATTTATGATATATAAATCATGAATATCACTCTGGATATAACGAAGTATTGATGAAAGGAACAATTTGTAAATGTAAGAACAAATATCGACAAAACGATCATTATTAACTTAAATGAGTACATAATGTTTATAACATGGTAATAAGTGATAGAAAATAAATAATGAATATGAAATAGGTTATTAAGAAAGTAGATATTAACAGTAGTTTAATCTTCAAGAAATTAAAGAAAAACGGGTCAAGTCAGACATGTGTTAAGGGACATCGTCTCAATCTCCTTTCATTGAGGCATATTTCAATAATATATATCTTCTTCTTTTACACGCTGTATAATAAAACCCTTTGAAATTTAATTTCATTCAAAGGGAATATTTTTTATATGAAGGGTTTTACAAAACAGAAAATTGAATATTTTTATCATTTTAAATGACAATGAGCTCTACATCTCCATAATCGTTATTTGGGTTCCTCTATAAGCCTTAATGTTTTCTAAAATGAAAAGGAAATCCCTTATTCTGTTTTTGGGTGTTTTGGTATTGAAAATAGATTTTGAAATGGATTGATTATTTCAATATCTTGAATTAATTTCTTGTAATTTTAAATTACATGTTATTAGTGAAATTTATATATTTAAAATATTTAATATGTTAATATTTTATAATGAGACTTGGACATTAGATGTGCGGTTAGGTGATAAACCAAATAACGAGTGGTGGCATGATAAAACATGACAGGTGGTTATGTTATAAACTTGAATGCATTGGTTATTGAAGTCGACCGTATGGCTAATATATTTTGTGATATGTGTGGAAGTTGACTGTATGGTTTTTCAACTTAATAATTTTTATGTCCCATGTTACCTTTATATTTTATATTTTCTTTATTAGGGTTTTATGGTAATATTTTGGATAAAAAAGTGTATGAAATGATCTTTTATTTAGTGATGAGTATATACTACTTAATAAAGGTGAAATATATTAATTATGATAACATATTCATGGTTTACATGTTGTTTTGAAAAACTAAAAATCTTCCTTCTTTGTGTATCCTTTACATAACTTTTTATTCTCATCCAATGTTTTAAATTTTTTTTCGTAAGACTTAAAGTTGAATATGGTCAAGGATGGGATCAAGGAAATGTCTTGCTGTCTAAAACAAGGAACTAGACATTACTCTTTTTTCAAGAGTGTGTTTATTATGATAAAATGGATACTGAGTAGAATTGTCTACATGTAATATTCATGTTGTTATGTAAATGGTATGGTCTAATTATCTAAAAAAATTAACCTGAAAAGATCCTCAATGTGAATTATTCATTTAATTCATGATTATGTAATGTTTATGGTCGGGTCCTTATAGTTGGTATCAGAGGTCGGTTTAGATAACTTTACGAGTTAGAGTTTTGTTAAATTAATATCCATAAATTAATTTTTAGTAATATTGAAATGATATAGAATTTAAACATTACCATGTTGATTCAACTATGATATTTCTGTTTGTAGATAGGTTTTCCATAGAGGAAACATGGTAACTATGTTTGGACGATATGAAGAGAAAGACAACCATCCAAATCAGCAATTTGAGATGGTCATAATCAGAACTGAACATTTTGATACTGTGATGGAACAGTTGAATCAGGATATAGATGGTGTTGGTGTCCATACACGAGATCACCCAGATCATTCTAGTAAAACATTTCAATAGATGAGCATTTTATGAGGCAACATCCCATGTCATTTAGAGGATCATCAGAACCAGTTATAGTCGAATGGTGGATTAAAGGACCGTGGAAAATTTTCAATGCCATGGTTTTTTCGAAACATGAAAAGGTTGGTCTAAATGTTAACTGTTTTGAAGGTGATGTAGATCAGTGGTGGTCGATGGTGAAAATTATCAGGGATCCTAGGGAGATTTATGATCTTTTTTGGAATGAATTCAAAGGTATGTTCCTTAAGAAATATGTTCCTAATGTTTTTTGACTTAGTATGGAAAAAAATTCTTGGAATTGAAGTAGGAGGATGGATAAGTGGATGTTTATGAATGAATGTTCACTCGACTGGCCAGGTATGATACAAATTTCATCTGAGATATTGATAGTAAGATAAAACGATTTTACACAGGACTACTGCTGTGATATTGAAGATAATTAGCCTCGTATGAGTTTAAAAGTCTTGAAAAACATGTTGGATGTGAAGAGAATCTAGAAATGGAGTTTTCTGATGATCAGGTGTTCTTTAAAAAACAATAGAACATGAGGCCCAGTTTGCATGAAAATGGAATGATTTCCTCAAATAATCCTAGAGGTAAGAAAACTAAATTTCCATCTTGTGAGAAATGTGATAAAATTAATCTTGGATATTATTTATCAATGACTGGAAGTTCATCCAGTGTGGTAAGTCTAGTCATATTTCTCGTAATTGTAATAAAGATGATCATGAAGGTAGTTAAAAGCTATTGGAATGATGTTTTAAGTGCAATGAAATGGGTCATTATGCAAATTACTGTCAAAAGAAGAACTCAACTAAGGGAATGCAACCAAAATACAAGTATAAAGGGGTGTTGAAATCCTATTCAACTACATTAGCATATGTTGGTTCAATGAATGAAGCAGTATCATATACACTATTTGTTTGTTCAGATTATGCTAATGGGAAATTATATTTAGTGTCTACACATTCTTTCAATTCTGAGTTGTTTTCTAGTAATTTGTTAATTCCATCTCATGATATGAATACTAAAATTATGGGAAAAACACTTGGAGGAAAAATTTAGACAAAATGAAATTATAAGAACCTTCATGTCTTGGTGTATGGAATGATTCTTCCTATAATCCTTATTTTTTGGCCTCTAATAGAGTTTGATATTATTTTGGGCATGGATTGGATATATGTTTATCATGCTAATATTGACTGTAGACCTAAAGTGGTTTCTTTTCATAAATATTTTTAGTTTGTATACAAGAATGAACCCTTAAATTTTATAACATATCATGAAGCTAAGAAACTATTAAAAGATGGGAATGGATGTTACCTTGCATATAGAATAGTTCATATAAATGATCATCCAGTGGTAAATGATTATCTTGATGTTTTTGATGATGGGTTTTCTAATATTATACCACATCGTGATGTTAAATTTACGGTTGACGTAGTTCCTGAGGCTAATCAAATTACAAATCCACCAAATCGAATGGATCAAATTTGACTTTTAGAGTTAATGAAGAAATTGAGAGAGTTATTAGATAAAGGTCTCATTAGACCTATCACATAACCATGGGGGTGATCTTATATTATTTGTTAAAAATAATACTGGTTCATTGTGTCTTTGCATTGATTATAGAGCATTGAATAACATCACAATTAAGAACAAGTATCCTTTTCCACATATCTATGATTTGTTTGATCATCTCTAGGGAGATCGGTATTTATCAAAGATTGACATGAGGTCAGGGTACCATCGATTGAAATTAAAGGAAGAAGACATTCAGAATATAATGTTTCATACTAGATATATCCATTAAGACATTGTTGTTCTACCATTTGGGTTAACCAATGAAGCTTTTGTAATCATGGATCTTATAAATAGAATTTTCGATGTGTTATTGGATAATTTTGTGGTTGTGTTCATTGATGATATTTTGTTCTATTCTAAAAGAAAATAGGGTCATGAAAATCATTTACGGGATTTATTGCAAAGCTTAAAAGAAAGGAAATTATTTTGGAAATTCACAAGTGTGATTTTTTGTTATAAAAAATTTCTTTCCATGGCCCCATTGTTTCAAAAAATGGTATAACTATAGATCCTTATAAAAAAATATATTAAATAAAGGCCATGAACAACAAATATAACTGTGATCCATAGTTTTCATGTTTTTTCAAGTTATTACTGGAGGTTTGTTGAGAATTTTTCACGATTATCTAGTCCAACGACTATGTTAACTTTAAAAGGTGTTATGTTCCATTGGAAAAAAGAATGTGAAAATTATTTATAGGAATTGAAAAGAAGATTTGTGAATGCTTCAGTTTTGGCATTGGCTTCTAGAAATTGTGAGTTTTTATTTATAGTTATGATTCATTGAAAGGAATTGTTGTGTCCTTATGAAGAATGATCTGGAATTGTATATGCATCTCATCAATTGAAACCTCATTAGTTATATTACCCTACACATGATTAGGAATTAGTTGCTTTTGTTTTTGCATTAAAAATATGGAGGCATAATTTGTATAGGGTAAAGTGTCAAATATATGTTGATCACAAATTTTTAAAGTATATATTCACTCATAATGAATTGAATGTGAGATAGATGAGATGGCTTGAATTAATCATGGATTATGATTGCATGATCTAATACAATCCTGGGGTAAGTAAATAAGGTGGATGACGCTTTGAGTCGAAAAAGTAATGCTTCCATTACCTAGTTAGGTTTGGAACAATTTCCATGGATTAAAAACATGATGAACTTTGTAAAAGAAGTTTTTGGTGAAAAAAATTATTCTTTTTTTTTGGTTTCAGTGAAATCATCTATCTCATATGGAAATAAGAAAGCGCAGAAGGAAGAAAGTGAGTTGTAGAAAATGGTAGAGTTGGTTCATAAGGGTAAGTTTCTTGATTATAACATTGATAATGATTGTGTTTTGAGGTTTTGGAATATATTATGTGTGCCTTGTGATTCAAAGTTGAAGAATGATTTGTTATATGAAGCTCATAGTTCACCGTTTTCAGTTCATCCTGGAATTACCATGATGTATAGAGATTATCAAAAGTATTACCGGTGGGATGGAATGAAAAGATATACTGCTGACCTTACAATGAAGTGTTTTACTTGTTATCAGGTTAAATCCATGTTGTAGTAACTGAAAGGAATGCTTCATTCTTTACCTATGCCGGAGTAGAAATGTGAAAATATAGCCATGTACATTGTTATGGGATTACAAATGACATCTTGAGTAAATAATGCAATTTGGGTTATCATTGATCGATTGACTAAATCATCTCATTTCCTTTCGACTCAAGATACTTTGTCTCTAGATCAACTTTTTCGGTTGTATGTTAATTTGATAGTCATGTTACATGGTGTTCCCCTCTTCATTGTATCTGATCGTGATCCCAAGTTTACTTATAACTTTTGGAAATGCCTTTAGAAGTCGTTGGGTATGAAATTAAAATTTAGTACAGCTTTTAATCCTCAACCAGATGGGAAATCAGAACAAACAATTCAAACCATGAAGGATATCCTACGTACTTGTTCAATGGATTACATGGTAATTTGGGACCAACATATTTATTTGGTTGAATTTTCATATTTTAACAATTTTCTTTCCAGTACACAGATGGATCTGTTTGAGGAATTATATGGAAATCAATGTCGAACGCGAGCTTTTTGGGATGAAGTAGGTGAAATGAAGATGATTGGGTCAGAATTACTAGAAAAGATGGTAGAAAAAGTGCAGATCATTCAAAAGAACAATATAACAGCTCAGAGTAGACAGAAAAGTTATTCAGATAACCGGCTGAATGATCTATCTATTGAGGTAGGTGATCATGTCTTTCTCAATGTTTCTCAATGGAAAAGTGTGATTCGTTTTGGTAAGAAGGGATAGTTGAGTCTGATGTTCATTGGACAATATGAAATTCTAGATAAAGTTGGATCAGTTACGTACAGAGTGTCATTACCTCCATGTTTATCCCAGGTACTTATTTTTTTTCATGTTCCATTGTTGAGAATATATATTCCACATCCATCTCATGTGTTGAACCAAGAGGTAGTTCAGTTGGAAGATAATATCTCTTATGAGGAACAACCGGTCTTGATTCTTGACAAGAGAGAGAAAGTGTTGCGGAATAAGGTAATTCACCATGTAAAGGTTTTGTGGAAAACCCATATGGTTGAAGAGGAAACACAGGAATCTGAAAATTCTATGAGGGATAAATACCCCAACTTATTTGATACGTGAATAAAATTGTGAGGATGCTATTACCAAAAGGGGGGAAGGATGTAACATCCCGGGTAAATAAAGAAATAATGAATTCACTTTTTTATTTATATTTTGTGAATTAAAAATTAATTTTACTTTAAAGGGGTTGTTATGTTCGACATCATACCTGATATGCATCAACGAGTTTCATTAAAATCTTACATTGCACACTAATAATATAATAATATTATTTTAAATAGTAGTTAACTAATATCAGTTGTATTAGTGTGAATGAACATTAATAACTTCGATATGATTATAAATGTTTTTGAAATATATATAAATTTATCAAATAATAGTAAGGGGATTAAAATGCGAATTAATCTAATTTTAAACATTATTTACATTAAAAGGTCAATTTACAACAATTTAATGGAGAACCCTCATAAAAATCTACTTTTGGTCACTTTTAAATGTCCCATTTGACCAAATAATTTTTTTTAGAATTGGGACATAAAAATTAACCTTGAGTAAATTTTTGGTATTTTTCTCATAAAATTCAATTTTTAATGAAAAATGAAAAATGTTGTATTTTATTTCAAAACATCCATTTATTTTAATTTGTTGATATGTTTATATTATCTTTCTAATTTGTTTGAAAGTGTAAATAGATTATATTTTTTACATTTAATCCAATATTGGTCATCGGATGCAATTTCACTTTGAAATTGGATAAAAACAAAGGTCAATATTTTGATAGTAATTATTTCTATAAAAATCTCATTTTGTTTTGACAGCGGGAATTAATTTATAATTAATTTCTGCCACTTAATTTTTTTTAAAATTTTGTAATATAAACATCATTAAATAATTCAGATTATCAAATATATCTTCTGCTAAATTGTTGGTATTTTTTGGAGAAACTTCAATTTCGGATGAATAGTGAAACCACATAGTAGTGGTTAAAAAAATTAACATTATAATTTAAATGAAATTTTACCCCTTATGTGAATTTAATTTTTAAAATACAACATAGAAAATTGTTATTATTAAGTAAAATGTGGTTCAATAAGGTGAAATTTGTTTTGGTGAATTGTAACTTTTGACTTTTATTTATCGCGGTTAAAGGTAAATAGGGTAATTCAAGGTAAAAACAATATTCTAATAATATAAAATTACCATAACAATTCTCATATACTTATTGGATGAGTCATGGACAACCATGGGGATCTTTGGGTCCATTTTGGGATCCCATGAAGCCACTTAAAAGTGATAATGACACTTTAGATTACTTAATTTAATGTAAAGACAAAAATGAAACAAACAAATATCTTAGTAAATTAATTTTTACATAAGGTTATTTATGTTATCATTTAAACTAAAAAAAATTATTTTAAAGCTAAAAATATTTCATATATGAGGGTATTTTTTTAAAATTTTTAGATTTAAAATAAATAACATTAATTATGAAACAAAAATGATATAGTATTTACCTCATTGATAAATGATTTAAATAAATAATATTACAAATATTAAAAAAATATCCAATAAATGTCCAATTCTTATTGGAGATTTTATTTCATCAATGAGTTATCTTATCTTTCACTATAATGGACTTTGGACATTTTGAAACTGATGATAACTTTATAATAAATTAATTGTTTCAACCATTCCTAAAGATCCCCTCCTCCCCCTTATCAAAGAACACCAATTCTAACCCATTCCTCACACCTCTCATGCTTCATGGCTCATCCTACCTTTTCCCAATTAATATCCCTTCATCCCTCTATTCATCTAATAATCCTTAAGTTAGGAATAAGCCACTTCAAGATGTTATTTTGGTTCAAACCAAAGGATATTACGCACATTAAAGGTAACAGTTTCTCTTAAATTATTTTCATTTATTTTACTTCTCCAACCCCTAAAATATTTTTATTACATTTTTATAACAAAAACATTATCATCACTATACTAGGCTATTGTTCTGAAATGTATTAGAAGTACACATACACACACCTCTATCTAATGAGTGAAGAACATACTGTTACTGTGGATGGAAAACTAACGCCTCACGAAACGATGATTTTTCAATTATCTCCTTACGCCTATTATGATGGTAATTAAGATGGAAATGTTTTTATATAATATATATATATATATTATGTTTTGGTTTTCTTTATTCTCCTATATTTCCGATTTATATCATACCTTTATGGTTTCTATTATGGGTAAATGCAATAATTTCATTTGAGGAAGTGCGGACTACCGCCCCCTCAAAGTGATATGACTCATTCATACCATACGTGGTACATATAAAGGATGGAGTTAATGATATTATATATGATACTATAATTTAATTATAATATACATATGTGTCATTATGTTTTCATTCCATTAAATATGAAATATAAATGAATGTAGCGTTCATGCGTATGTAGGGCTTATTGTCTCCATGAATGATGCATTTCATTTCTTACCTCCAAATGTTATGTATAATTATAAATACATATATATAATGATCATATATTATATATATGTTATTTAAATCATGAATATAAAGCTGGATATAATGAAATTTCAACCACAAGAACAACTTGTAAATATAAGAAGTTCATTTTTGACTCAAGTACCAAATATCTACAAAACGACTATCATTAACATAAATTATTACATAATGTTTATAACATGGTAACAAGTGATATAAAAGAAATAATGAACTATAAAAAGGTTCTTAAGAAAGTATAAATTAACTTTAGTTTATTATTCAAGAAATTAATGAACAAACTGGTCATGTTGGACACGAGGTAAGGGACTTCATCTCAATCTCCTTTCATTGAGGCATGTTTCGATAATGTATATCTTCTTCCTTTACACGGGGTATAATAAAACACTTTTACTTTTAATTTCATTCAATGGGAATATTTTTTCTACTAATGGTTTTACTAAATGACAAATGGAATATTTTTTAACATTTGCAGAGACAATGACCTCTCTGTCGCCATAATCGTTATTTAGCTACCTTTATAAGACTTAATGTTTTCTAAAATGAAAAGGAAATACCTTATTCATTTTATGGGTGTTTTGGTATTGAAAATGATTTTTGAAATGGACTGATTATTTCAATATCTTGAAATTATTTCATGTGTTAGAAAATTAAATGTCATTAGTGAAATTTTTATATTTGAAATATTTTATGTGTAATAATTTTATAATGGTACTTAGAAATTTTACTAGTGGTCACATGATAAACCAAATGACAGGTGGTTCCATGAAAAATCAGGATGGGTGGTAACATTATAACCTCCAATGCTTTGGGTATTGAAGTCGGCCGTATGACTAATCCATTTAGTGATATGTGTGGAAGTCAACCAATTGGCTATTCAACTTAAGAATGTTAGTGTCCCAAGATACCTTTATATTTTATGTGTTCTTTATTTCAGTTTTATGGTAATATTTTTGTTACAAAAGGGTATGAAATGATCTATTATTTAGTGAATAGTAATTACAAATTCATAATGGTGAAAATTATTACATAAGATAATGTATTCATGGCTTTCATGTTCTTTTGAAAGAATAACAATTTTCCTTCTTTGTGTATCCCTTATTGAACGTTTTATGTTCATCCCATGTTATAATTTTTTTTTCTCATGACTTAAAGATAAAAAGGGTCAAGGATGAGACCAATGAAAATTCTTGCTTTCAAAATCATGGAACTAGACGTGACTCTTTTTTTCAAGAGTTTTAATTTTATGAAACAATGGATACGGAGTTACATAACTACATGTAATATTCATGTTGTTATGTAAATTTTATGTCCTAATTATCTAAATTTCTAAACTAGAAAATAACATCATTGTTAATTATTCATTTAATTCATGATTATGTAATGTTTAACATCGAGTCCTTATAGTTGGTATCCGAGGTCAGTTTAGATAACATTAGGTGTTAGGGTTTTGTTATATTAATATCCAAAAATTAATTTTTGGTAATATTGAAGTTATATAGCATTTAAATATTACCATTTTATTCACCTAAGATTTTTATGTGTTAATATTGGTTTTATCTAGAGGAAACATGGCAGTTATGTTGGGAAGAAATCAAGAAAAAGACAATGATCCAAATCTGCAATTTGAGATGGTCTGAATCAGAAAAGAAAATTTTGTTGCAGTGATGGCACAGTTGACATAGGCTATAAATGGTGGTAGTATCCATGCACGAGATCAGCCACATCAACCAAACATAATCATGTCATTAGTGGAGAATTTCATGAGGCAACATCCAACATCATTTATAGAATCATCTGACCATGTTCTATCTGAAGGGTGGATTAAAGGACTAGAGAAAATTTTCAATGTTATGGGTTGTTCAAAACATCAAAAGGTCAGTCCTGTTGTTTACCATTTTGAAGGTGAATATGATCAGTGGTGGTCGATGGTGAAACATATTAGGGATAATGAGGAGATTGATGCTCTTGTTTGGGATGAATTCAAATGTATCTTCCTTGAGAAATATTTTCCTAAAGTGTTTTGACTTAGTATGGGAAATAAATTGTTGGAATTGAGGTAGGAGGATGACTCAACAGCTGTTTACAAAGGAAAGTTCACTTGACTAGCAAGGAATGATCTAAATCTCATCCGATATCTTGATAGTAAGATAAATCCATTTTTCTCAGTACTAAATCCACGATATCGAAGAGCATTGGCCTCTCGTGAGTTCAAAAGTTATGGAAAACATGTTCGATTGTGGAGACGGTGTAAATGGAGTTTTTCGATGATCAGGTGTTATTTGACTAACAATAGAATTAGATGTCTAGTTGGCATCCAATTTTAATGAATTCATAAAAAAATGCTAGAGTTAAGAAAACTAAATATCCATCTTGTGAGAAGTGTGGTAAAAAGAATCATGGAGAGTGCTTATCAATGACTGGGAGGTGCTTCTGGTGTGGTAATTCTAGTCATCTTGATCGTAACTATAAGGAAGTGGATCAATCAGAAAATGAACATCCAGAGGAATGATGTTTTATGTTTAATGAAATGGGTCATTATGAAAATGAGTGTCCAAGAAAGAAATCAACATAGGGAAAGAAACCAGACTACATGTAGAAATAAGTGGTGAAATCCTTTTCATCTACTTCAGTAGATGTTGGGCCTTTGAATGAAGTAGTATCAGGTACACTATTTATTTATTCATATTATTCCAATGTGTTGTTTCATTCAGGGTCTACCCAATCATTCATTTCTATGATGTTTTCTAGTAAATTGGTAATTCCATCTCAAGATATGAATATTGTAATTTTGGTAAAAACACCCGATGGAAACATTGAGATAAAAAGAAATTATAAGAACCTTCCTGTCATAGTGTGTGGAAAGAATCTACCTGAAAACCATATTATTTTTCCTCGAGTAGAGTTTAATTTTATTTTGGGAATGGATTGGAAATCTATTTTTTATGCTAAGAATTACTGCAGATATAAAGAGGTTTCTTTTATGAAATATTTATAGTTTGTATACTATAATGAACTCTTACCATTGATAATATATATGGAAGCTATGAAATGAGTAAACGATGGAAAGGAATGTTACCTTGTACATATAAGTGTTTAGATAAATGACGAGAAAGTGGTAAATGAGTATCTTGATGTTTTTTCTGATTAGTTTCCTAGTATTATACCAGATCAAGAAGTTGAATTTACAATTGAATTAATTTTTAATGCTAATCTAATTTCAAAACCACTATATCTATTGGATCAAAATGAACTTTTAGAGTTAAAGAAGTAATTACAGAAGTTATTAGATAAAGTTTTCATTTGACCTAGAACATCACCATGGAGAGCTCCTGTCTTGTTTGTTAAAAATAATGATTGTTAAATGAGACTTTTCATTGATTATAGAGCATTGAATAACATAACTATTAAGAACAAGTATTCTTTTCAACATATTGATGATTGGTTTGATCATCTCGAGGGAGATCAATATTTTTCAATGATTGAATTAAGGTTGGGGTACCATCAGTTTTAAGTAAATGAAGTATACATACCGAAGATAGTGTTTCTTACTAGAAATGGCCATTATGAATTTGTAGTTATGTCATCTGGGTTAACAAATGCACTTGTTGTATTCATGGATCTTATGAATAGAATTTTCAATGAGTTATTGGATATGATTGTGGATATGTTCATTGATGGTATATTGGACTATTCTAAAAAAAGAGGATTGTAAAATACATTTAAAGGGTTCTATTGAATAACTTAAAAGAAAATAAATTGTTTGGGAAATTCAGCAAGTGAGAATTTTGGTTATAGAAAATTTCTTTCTTTGGTCACATTGTTTCAAAAAATGGCATAACTATTTGTCATGGTAAAACAATGGTTATTAAAGAATGGCCAAGACCCAAAAATATAACATAGATCCATATTATTATTGATTTGATAGGTTATTAGTGGAGGTTTTTTGAGATATTTTCATGGTTATCTAATCCAATGATTATGTTAACTCGAAAAGGTGTTATGTACCGTTGGAAAAAATAATGTGGTGATTGTTTTAATGAATTGAAAAGAAGATTTGTGAATGCCCCAGTTTTGGGACATCCATCCAGAAATGGTATGTTTGTTATTTATATTGAATATTCATTGATATGAATTGGTTGGGTCCTTATGCAGAATGATCAGGTAATTTATTTTACATCACATCAGTTGAAACCTCATTAGTTAAATTACCCTATATATTATTTGGAATTTTCTAATGTTGTTTCTTCATTAAAAATTTGGAGGCATCCGTTGTATGGTGTAATGTGTGAAATATATACTTATCACAAATTCTTAAAGTATATATTTACTAAAAATGAATTGAACATGGGATAAGATATGGCTTAAATTAATCAAGAATTATGATTGCCTGATCCATTACGATCCGGGAAAAGTAAATTAGTGGCTGATTCTTTGAGTTGAAAAAGTAATGTTACTTTAACCTTGTTACATTTGGAACAATATCATTTTATAAAAGAATTTATGAACATTAGAATAGTATTTTTTGTGAAGGAAATTATTCTATTTTTTTCTTATGTCAGTGAAATCATCTCTCTCAGACAAAATTAATCCAGTGCAGAAGGAAGACAGTGAGTTGCAGAAAAAGGTAGAGTCTGTTCAGAAGGGTAAGTTGCCTGATTTTAACATTGATAACGATTGTGTTTCTAAGTTGGAGAAAATAATATGTGTGCCTTGTGATTGATAATTGAAAAATGATTTGTTATATAAAACTCATAGTTTAAGAGTTTCATTTCATCCTGGCTGTACTAAGATGTACAAAGATCCTCGAGAGTATTACCGGTGAGATGGAATGAAAAGTGATATTAATGACTTTAATTTGAATTGGTTGACACGTTAGCCAGATAATGCAGAGTGGAAGATATCGAATGGAGTGCTTCAATCATTACCTGTGCCAGAGTGGAAATGTGAAAATATATCCACGGAATTTGTTATGGGATTACCAAAGACATCTCGAGGTAATAATGTAATCTTGGTTATTATTGATTGATTGACTAAGTCTACTCATTTTCTTCTTATTCAAAATAAATTTCCTAAAGATCAACTTTATCTATTGTATGTTAAAGAGATAGTCAGGTGACCTGGTGTCCCCTATATCCATTGTATCTGATCATGATCCTAGGTTTATATATAAGTTTCTGAAAGTCCTTTAAATGACATTGGGTACTGAATTAAATTTTAGTAGAGATTTCATCTTCAATCATATGGGAAATCAAAATGAACATTTCAGACCTTGGAGGATATGCTACATGATTGCTCAATGTATTGCCATTGATGTTGGGACAAACATCTTTCACTGGTTGAATTTTCAAATAATTAAAGTCTTCATTCAAGTAAATTGATTGTTACGTTTGAGGCATTATATGGAAAGCGGTGTCGATCTCCGGTTTTTTGGGAAGAAGTTGGTGAAAGGAAGATGATGGGAATAGAATTGGTAGAAGATATTTTAGAAAATGTGTAGTTGATTCTAAAGAACATGAGAACATCTCAGAGAAGATAGAAAGGTTATGCTGATTACCAGAGGAAATATCTCTCTTTTGAGGTAGGTGATCATGTCATTCTCAATGTTTCTTAATGGAAAAGTGTGATGTGTTTTGGGAATAATGGAAAGTTGAGTTCGAGGTTCATTGGACCTTATGAAATCATGGATATAGTAAGATTATTTGTGTAAAGAGTGGATTTACCTCAATTGTTATCCAAGGTACACAATGTTTTTCATGATTCAATGTTAAGAAAGTATATTGCAAATCCATGTCATGTTTTGAGCCCAGAGGTAGTTCATTTGGAAGAGAATCTCTCTTATAAGGCACAACCAGTCCAGATTCTTTACCGTAGAGAGAATATGTTGGGGAATAAGGTAATTGACTAGGTAAAGGTTATTTGGAAAACCCATATAGTTGAAGACGTGATGTGGGAATCTAAAAATATTACGAGAGATAAATACCCCCACATATTTGCTAAGTGAAAAAAATTGCGAGCATGGAATTACCAAAAGGGGTAAGGATATGACATCCAGGGATAATAAAGACATAAAACATTATATTTTTTAATAATATTTAGTTAATTAAATATTAAATTTACTTTAAATGGTTTTTTTGTTCGATGGTGTACCTAATATGGATCAACATGTTTCTTTAAAATCTGATGATGCATACTAATAATATAATAATATTAAGTTAAATGGTAGTTAACTCTAAGTCGTTGTATTGGTTTGAATGAAAAAAAAATAACTAAAATATGATTATTCATGTTTTTAAATGTATTTACATTTATCCAAATAAGATTAGAGGCTTAAATGGCGAATTAATCTAATTTTGGGCATAATTTACATTAAAAGGTCGATTTAGCACATTTTAATGGAGAACCCACTTTATGCCCAGTTTTGGTCACTTTTATATATTAAATTTGACCACATAAAATTATTCTTTAGTATCAGGACATCAAAATTCACATTGGGTAATTTATTGAAATTTATCTGATAAAATTCAATTTTTAATTAAAAATGTAAAATGGTGTATTTTAATTCAAAACTGCATTTTAATCTAATTTATTTATATTTTTATATTATATTTTTAATAGGTTTTAAAGAGTAATTATATTATATTTTTACAATTTAATCCAATTTTGGTCATTGGAAGCAATTTCACTTTGAAATTGGATAAAACAACTATCAATAACATGATAGTTATTATTTCGTAAAAACACACCTTATGTTATGACAGTGGGAATTAATTTTAAATTAATTTCTGCCACATCTGTGCTTTGAATTTTTTAAAATAAACATAATTTATTAATTTGGAATATCAATTATAGCGATGGATGAATATTTGGTATTTTTCTGAAAAACATCATTTTTTATTAATAGTGAAACAACTTAGTAGTAGTGAAAAAACTAAATTTTTCATTTAAGTTAAATTTGACCCCTTATTTGAATTGAATTTAGAATATCTAAAATATATGGTTGTTATTATTATGTAAATTTTGGTTCTGTAAGATGAAAATAATTTTTTGTTAATAGTAACTTTTGACTTTTATTTACTGCGGTTAAAGGTAAATAGGGTACTTCAAGGTAAAAAGAATATAATAATAATACAAAATTAACTTAACACTTCCTATAAACTTATTTGATGAGTCATGGACAACCATGGGAAACATTGGGTGGATTTTGGGACCCCATGGAGCCACTTAAGAGTGATAATGACACTTTAGATTAATTAATTTCAAGTGAAGACAAAAATGACACAAACAAATATATTTTAGTTAAATAATTATTACATAAGGATATATAAGTTATATTTTCAACTATAAACCTTTATTTGAAAGATGAAAATATTTCCTACATAATGGTATTTTTTTATAATTTTTAGACATTAGATAAATAAAATTATTTATGACACAAAATTGATGTAGTATTTACCTCATTGATAAATGGTTTAAATAAATAAGATTACAAATATTAAAATAATATCGAAAATCTATCTAATTTTTATTGGATGATTTTATTTCGACCATGAGTAATGTTATATTCGACTTTTATGATTTTTGGACCTTTTTAAACTGATGATAAGTTTATTATAATATAATTGTTTCAAACTTCTTAATAAGCCCCTCCTTCTACTTATAAAAGGATGCCACATATATCTGATTCCTCAAACCTCTCAAGCCTCTTGGACCATCCAACCTATGCCCAATTAATCTCCCTGAATTCCTATACTTCTCATAGAATCCTTACTTTATGAAAAAGGTACTTCAAAATGTCCATTTGGGTCAAACCAAAGGATGTTACCCAAATTAAACGTAACATTTTATCTTAAATTCTTTTATTTTATTTTCTTTCTCCAGCCCCAAAACTATTTTTATTACTTTATTTTATAACAAAACCAGTATCCAAAATGTACTAGGATGTTTTGATTAGAATTATTTAAACTACACTTACACACACCTTCATCTAATAGGTGAATAACATATTTTTTCTGTTGATGGAAAACTAACACATCACGAAACGATGAATGTTCAATTATCTCCTACCACCTCTTACAGGGGCCATTAAATTGCACTGTATTTATATATTATATATATTATGTTTATGTTTTAATTATTATTCTGTACTTTCTATTTATATCACACTTTTATGGTTTCCATTATGGGAAAACACGATAATTTCATTTCAGGTAGTGCGGACTACCACCCCCTCAATGTTACATGACTCATTTATACCATATATGGCACATATAAAGGAAGGAGTTCATGATATTATATATGATAAAATACTATAATTATAATATACCTATGTATCATTATGTTTTCATTCCATTAAATACTAAATAGAAATTAATGTAGCATTCATGCGTACGTACGACATACCATCTCCATGAACGGTGCATTTCATTTCTTACCTCCAAATGATATGAACTATTATAAATAAATATATATACTTAATATATATTATATATATGATATCTAAATCATTAATATCACTCTGGATATAATGAAATTTTGACAATAGTAACAACTTGTAAATATAAGAAGTTCATTTTTGAATCAAGTACCAAATATCCACAAAACAATCGTTATTAACATAAATGATTACATAATGATTATAACATGGTAGTAAGTGATATAAAAGGAATAATTAACATTAAAAAGGTTCTTAATCATGTATAAATTAACTATAGTTTATTATTCAAGAAATTAAATAACAAACGGGTCAAGTCAGACACAAGGTAAGGGACTTCATCTCAATCTCCTTTCAGTGAGGCATATTTCGATAATATATATCCTCTTCATTAACATGGTATTTAATAAAAACCATTTAAATTTACATTCATTAAAAGGTAATATTTTTTATGTTAAGGGTTTTAAAAAATGGAAAATGGAAATTTTTTAATGTTTGCGGTGACAATGACCTCTCAGTCCCCATAATCGTTATTTGAAATACTTTATAAGACTTAATGTTTTCTAAACTGAAAATAAAATCCGTTATTATGCTTCATGGTGTTTTGGTATTGACAATGGGTTTTGAAAAGGATTTATTATTTCAATATCTTGAAATTATTTCTTTCCATTTCAAATTTAATGTTATTAGTGAAATGTTTATATTTTCTATATTTTATGTGTTCTGATTTTATAATGATACATGAACATATTACATGTCGTTACAAGACAAACCAAATGACTGGTGGTTCCATGATAAACCGGGATGGGAGGGTGCGCTATAACCTCTAATTCATTGGGTATGGAAGTCACTCGTATGGATAATCCATTTAGTGATATCTGTGGAAGTTAACCATATTGTTATTCCACTTAATAATGTTTATGTCCCAATTAACCTTTATATGTTATGTGTTATTAATATGGGTTTTATGGTAATATTTTGGTCAAAACGGTAATAAATGATATTTTGTTTAGTGATGTGTATTAACTAATTCATAAAGCTGAAATGTATTACTTATGATAATGTATTCATGGTTTACTTGTTGTTTTGAAAAACTAATAGTTTTCCTTCATTGTGTATCCCTTACTAGGCTTTTTTTCTCATCCCTTGTTTTGAAATTTTTTCCACACGACATAATGATGAATAGGGTCATGGTTGGGATTAAGGAAAAGTCTTTATGTCCATAACATGGAACTATACATGAATATTTTTTTCAAGAGTTTTTATTTAATGAATATAATGGATACTGTGTACAATTGTCTACATGTAATATTAATGTTGTTGTGTAAATGTTATGGCCAAATTCTCTAAAACTATAAACTGAAAATATCCCCAATGTAAATTATTCATTTAATTCAATATTATGTAATGTTTATGGTCGGGTCCTTATAGTTGGTATCAGAGGAAGGATTAGAAAACATTAAGAGTTATGGTTTGGTTAAATTAATATCCATAAATCAATTTACGGTTATATTTAAATGATATAGCATTTACAGATTACCATGTTTTTTCACCTAAGATATTTCTGTGTTGAGAATGGTTTTCTGTAGAGTAAATAGGGAAGCTATGTTGGGATGACATCAGGAGGGAAAAAACCTTCCAAATCAGCTATCTGAGATGGTCAAAATCGGAACTGAAAAGTTTGTTGCAGTGATGGCATAGCTGACTGAGGCTATAAATGGTAGTGGTATCCAACATAGGATAAGCTAGATCAACCACATAGAAACATGTATATAGTGGACCATTTCATGAGACAACGTCCCAAATCATTCAGAGGATCATCTGAACCTATGCTAGCATAAGGGTGGATTAATTGACTAGATAAAATATTCGATGTCATGGGTTTTTCAAAACATCAAATGGTTAGTCTAGTTTTTTACCACTGTGAAGGTGAAGCAGATCAGTGGTTGTCGATGGTGAAAAATAATAGGGATAGTGAGTATATTGATGCTCTTTTTTGGGATGAATTTAAATTTATGTTCCTTGAGAATTATTTTCTTAAATTGGTTCGACTTAAGATAGAAAAACAATTCTTAGAATTGACGCAGGAGGATGACTCAGTGGCTGTTTACGAAAGAAAGTTTACTCGATTGGTAGGGAAAGCTCCAAATTTCATCTGAGATCATGATAGTAAGATAAATCGATTTTAATAAGGATAGAAGCTATGATATCTAATAAAATTCGCCACTCATGAGTTAAAAAGTTATAAAAATCTTTTTCGATGTGTGGAGAAGTTGTAAATGGATTTTTTTAATGATCTAGTGTTCTTTGAAAAAATATATAATAAGAGGTCCAGTTGGCAGGAAAAGGGAAAGAATTAATCAAAGAGTCCTAGAGGTAAGAAAAATAAATATCCATCCTGTAAGAAGTGTGGTTACAAGAATCATGGAGAATGATTAAAAATGTTTAGGAAGTGCTTCCAGTGTGGTATTTCTGGTCATATTACTAGAAACTGTAATGAAGATGATCAATCAGGCAATGAAAAGCCAGCGGTAAGATGATTTAAGTGCAATGAAATGGGTCATTATGCAAATGACTGTCCAGAGAAGAACTCAACTGAGGGAAAGAAACCAGACTCCAAGCAGAAAGGGGTGGTGAAGTCCATTAAAACTACTTCTACATATGTTGGGACATGTAATTAAGTTGTATCATGTTTTTTTTTTTTCATATTATGCTAATGTGTTGTTTGATTCAGGTTCTACACATTCATTCATTTTTGAGAAATTTTATTGTAAATTTCTAATTCCATCTAATGATATGAATACTGAACTTATGGTAAAAACCCCTAGAGGAAACATTGCGGAAAAAAGAAATTATATTAACATTCATGTCCTTGTGTGTAAGAAGAATCTACCTATAAACCTTATTGTTTTTCCTCTATTTTAGGTTGTTGTTATTTTGGGCGTGGATTGGTTGTCTGTTTATCATGCTAAGATTGACTGCATAGCTAAAGAGGGTTCTTTTCAAAAATATTTTAAGTTTTTATACAAGAGTGAACCCTTACATTAGATAACATATCAGGAAGTTGAGAAACTAATAAAAGATGGAAATGAATGTTACCTTGCACATAGAACAGTTCAGATAAATGATGTGCCAGTGGTAAATGAGTATCATTATGTTTTTCCTGATGAGTTTCTTGGTATTATACCTGATCGAGAATTTTAATTTACTATTGAATAAGTTTTTGATACGAAGCCAATTTCAAACCCCCCTTATCTAATGGCTCAAATTTAACATTTAGAGTTAAGGAAGCAATCGTAGGAGTTATTAGATAAACATTTCATTTGACCTAGCACATCACTATGGGGTTTTTCATGTATTATTTTTTAAAATGAAATATGGTTCAATGAGACATTTCATTAATTATAGAGAATTGAATAACATCACTATTATGAACAATTATCTTTGTCCAAATGTTGATTATTTTCTTCATCAGCACCAGGGATCTCAGTATTTTTCGACGCTTGAATTGAGTTTGGGGTACCATCAACTGAATGTAAAGGATGTAGACCTTCTGAACTCCTCGTTTCATACTAGATATGGCCATTATGAATTTTTATTTATGTCTTTTTGGATTACCAATGCACCAGATGTATTCATGGATCTTATGAATAGAATTTTCCATGAGTTATTGGATATGTTTATGGTTGTGTTCATTGATGATAATTTGGCCTGTTATATTAGAAAAGAGGATCATGAACATCATTTAAATGTTTTCCTACAAAACCTAAAATAAAATAAACTGTTCGAAAAATTCAGCCAGTGTGAATATATTTCTTGGTTTGACGGTTTATTACCGGTGGTTTATTGAGAATATTTCATGGTTATCTAGTCCAATGACAAAGTTAACTCGAAAAGGTGTTATGTTCCTTTGGACAAAAGAATGTGATGATTATTTTTAAGAATTGAAAATAAGATTTGTAAATGCTCTAGTTTTGGTACTTCCTTCCAGAAATTTTGAGTTTGATATTTACAGTTATGCATAATTTAAAGGACTTGGTAGTTTCCTTATGCAGAATGATTAGGTAATTGTATATGCTTCACGTTAGTTGAAACCTCCTGAGTTAAATTACCCTACACATGATTTGGAATTACCTGCACTTGTTTTTACATTAAAATATTTGGTGCATCATTTTATGGAGTAAATTGTGAAATATATAATGATCGCAAATGTTTAAAGAATACATTCACTCAAATATAATTGAACATGAGATAGAGGGTACGACTTGAATTAATCAAGGATTATGATTTCACAATCCATTACCATCAGGGGAATTTAAAAAAAGTGGATGATGCTTTGAGTAAAAAAAGTAATGTTACATTACCATTGTAATTTTTGGAACAAGATCCTTCGATTAATGTCTTGATAAACATTTGAATAAATGTTGTTGGTGTAGGAAATTATTTTGATTTGTTTCATGTGTCATTGAAGTCATCTCTCTCAGACAGAATTAAGAAAGCACAAATAGTAGACAGTGAGTTGTAGAAAAAGGTAGAGTTAGTTAAGAAGGATATGTTGCCTGATTTTACGATTGATAGTGATTGTTTTTTTATGTTCTATAAGATATTATGTGTGCCTTGTGATTCAAATGTGAAGAATGGTTTGTTATGTGAATTTTATATTTCACCGTTTTAAGTTCATCTGGGTAGTACTAATATGTACAATGATCTTCTAGAGTCCTATAGGTTGGATGGAATGAAAAAAGTTATTGCTGATTTTACTTTTAATTGTTTGACTTGTCAGTAGGTCAAAGCAGATAGGCAGTTACCGAAAGGATTGGTTCAGTCTTTACCTGTGCTAGATTTGAAATGGGAAAATATATATATAGACATTGTTATTAGATTACCATACACATTTTCAGGTAATAATGAAATACAGGTTATTGTTGATAAATTTACTAAATCTACTCATTTTCTTCTTATTCGAGATACATTGTCTCTAGATCAACTTCTTGGTTGTATGTTAAAGAGATAGTCAGGTTACATGGTGTTCCCCTCTCTATTTTAACTGATCGTGATCCCAGGTTTACTTATAACATTTGGAAATGCCTTTAGAATTTGTTGGGCACTGAATTAAATTTTAGTACATCTTTTCATCCTCAATCATATTGGAAATCATAATGAACAATTCCGACATTGGAGGATATGCTACGTAATTTCTCAATGGACTACTAGGTATGTTGGAACCAACACATTTCTTTGGTTGAATTTCCATATAATAATGGTTTTCATTCCAATATAAAGATGTCTCTGTCTGAGGCACTATATGGAATGTGGTGTCGAACTCTAGATTTTTGGGATGAATTAGTTTAAAGGAAGACGATGGGTCCAGAATTGGTAGAAGAGATGGTAGAGTATGTGTATTTAATTCAGAAGAACATGAGAACTGATCAGAGAAGATAGAAAAGTTATATGGATAACTGGATGAAGGATCTCTATTTTGAGGTACGTGGTCATCTCATTATAAAATTTTCTCCACATTAAAGTGTGATACATTTTGATAAGAAGGGAAAGTTGATTCTGAGGATTATTGGTCCTTATGAAATCCATGATTGAATGTTGGATCAGATGCATACCATGTGTCTTTACCTTTATGTTTATCAAAGGGACACAATATTTTTCATGTTTCAGTGTTGATAAAGTATATGCCAGATCCATCACATGTTTTAATCCCAGAGGTAGTTTAGTTGGAATAACATCTATCTTATGAGGAAAAACTAGTCCAGATTCTTGACCAATGATAGAAAGCGTTACAAAATAAGGTAATTCACCGAGTAATGTTTTTTTGGAAAAATCATATGTTTTAAGAGGCAATGTGGGAATCTGGTAATGCTATGAGGGATAAATACCCTTACTTATTTGATAGCTAAATAAAATTGAGAGGATTCAATAACCAAAAAGGGGGAAGGATGTAACATCCTGGGTAAATAAGGAAATAATATACTCTCTTTTTTATTAATATTTTGTGAATTGAATATTAATTTTTCTTTAAAGGGGTTGCAATGTTCGATGGTGTACCTGATACGCAACAATGGGTTTCATTGAAATATTATGTTGCACACTAAAAATATAATAATATTATTATAAATGGTAGTTAACTCTTATCCATTATATTGGAGAAAATGATCAAAACTAACTAAAATATGATTATAAATGTTTCTTAAATGTATTTACATTTATACAACAAAATTTAGAGGCTTAAATTTTGAATGAATCTAATTTTATGCATATTTTACTTTAAAAGGTTGATTTGACTCCGTTTAATGGAGAAACCTATTTAAATATAGTTTTGGTCACTTTTATATGTTGTATATGACCTAATAATTATATTCATTAGAATATGGAAATCAAAATTCTCTTTGGGTATATTTTTGGTATTCTTCTGATAAAATTCGAATTTTAATGAAAAATGTTGTATTTAAACTCAAAACTGCCTTTTTATCTAATTGATTAATATGGTAAGATTATCTTTTTAATTGGTTTAAAAGTGTAATTAGATTATATTTTTACCAATTAATCCAATTTTTTTCATTTAAAGCAGTTTCACTTTGAAATTGGATAAAAACAACTGTCAATATTTTTATAATTATTATTTCTTAAAAACATGCCTTTTGTTTTGACAGCGAAAATAAATTTTAAATTTATTTATACCACTTCTATGTTTTGAATTTTATTAAAATAAACCTCATTTTTGAATTCGAAATATCAAATATATCTTAGGCTGACTTTTTGTATTTTTCAGAAAAACATCAATTTTTAATGAATAGTAAAACCACTTAGTAGTAGTTTAACAAATAAAATTTTCATTTAAATTAAATTTTACCACTTATGTGAATTTAATTTTGAAAATATAACAAAAATTATTTCTATTATTGTGTAAAATTTCGTTCAATAAGATTAAAATAATTTTTGGTGAACATTAAATTTTGACTTTTCTTTGATGCAGTTGATGGTAAATAAGGTAATTCAATGAAAAAAGTATATTATAATAATAAAATATTACCTTAAAACTTTTACTAACCTTATTGGATGAGTCATGGAAGACCGTGGTAATCATTGGACGATTTTAAGGCCCCGTGGAGGCACTTAATTCTGATAATCACACTTTATATTAATTAATTTAATGTGATGACAAAAATGACACAAACAAATATGTATATTAATTTTTACATAATGGTATATAAATTGTCACTTAGACTATAAATAATAATTACAAATATAAAAATATATTCTACATAATGGTATTTTTATTAAAAATTTTAGACATCAAATATATATAATTATTTATGACATAAAAATAATGTAGTATATATCTCATTAATAAATTATTTAAATAAATAAGATTATTAATATTAAAACAATATCCAAAACCTATCCAATTTTTATTGGAAGATTTTATTTCAACCATGAGTCATCTTATCTTAGTAGTTAATTATTTTGGTAACTTTTTAAACTGAATATATGTTTATAATAAAATAATTGTTTAAACTATCCAAAAGATCCCCACCCCCCTATAAAAGGACACCACTTCTAACCCATTCCTCACACCTCTCATTCCTCTTGGATCATCCAAAGTCTATCAAATTAATCTCCCTATATCCCTATCCTACTACTAGATGACTTACCATAGGATTAAGTAATTTTAAGAAGTCCATTTTGTTCAATCTAAATGAAGTTACCCAAATTCAAGGTAACAATTTCTCTTAAATTCTAATTTTTTATTTTACTTCTCCAACCCCTAAACAATTTTTATGACTTTATTTATTAAAACACCCATATCCTAAATATACTAGGTTTATTTATGAGATTGACTCAAACAACACTTACACACACCTCCGTCTAATTGGTGAATAACATACTATTTTTTGGGGATGTCAAACTAACACCTCAAGAAATGATGATTTTTCAATTATCTCCTACTGCCTTTTATGGTGGCCATTAAGATGGAAATGTATTTTTATATGATATATATTATGTTTATTTTTTCTTTATTCTTATCTATATCCCATTTATATCATACCATTATGGAAAAATGTGATAATTGAATTTGTGGAAGTGCATACTACCGCCCCCTCAAAGTGATATGACACTTTCATACAATACATGGTACATATAAAGGATGGTGATAATGATATTATATATGATATATAATTGAATTATAATATACATATGTATTATTATGTTTTCATAACATTAAAAACCAAATATAAATGAATGTAGTGTCCATGCGTACGTACAACTTACTGTCTCCATGAACAGTGCATTTCATTTCTTATCTCCAAATTTTATGTACAATTATAAATAATTATATATACTGAATATATATTAAATATATGACATATATATCATGAATATCACTCTAGATATATTAATTTTTTTACCACATGAACAAATTGTAAATAAAAGAAGTTCATTTTTGACTCAAGTTCCAAATATCGAAAAAATTACAATGATTAACTTAATGATTTAATAACAATTATAACATTGTAATAAGTGATATAAAAGTAATAATTATCTTGAAAAAGGTTCTTAATAATGTATAAATTAACTTTAGTTTATTATTTAGGAAATTAATGAACAAACTGGTAATGTCAGACACGAGGTAAGGGATTTCGTCTCAATCTCTTTTTATTGAGGCATATTTTGATAATATATACCTTCTTCTTTTATACGGTCTATAAAAAACACTTTTACATTTACATTCATTCAAAGATAATATTTTTTCTATGAAGCATTTTACCAAATGACAAATGGAATATTTTTAAATTTTACGGCGACAATGACATCTCCACCACTGTTGTCGTTATTTGGCTTCCTCTATAAGACTTAATGTTTTTTAAAATGAAAAAGGAAATTCATTATTCTATTTTTGGTTGTTTTTTTATTGAAAATGGTTTTTGAAATTGATTGATTATTTCAATATCTTGAAATTTTTTCTCATGATTTAAAATAAATTATTTTTAGGGAAATGTATATATTTGCAAAATTTTATGTGTTATGATTTTATAATATTACTTGTTCATTTGATAGGTGGTTATGTGATTAACCCAATCACAGGTGGTGCCGTGATAAACTAGGAGGGGTGGTTACATTATAACCTCCAATGCATTGGGTATTGAAGTTGGTCGTATGGCTTATCTATTTAGTGATATTTGTGGAAGTAGACCGTATGGTTGTTCCTCATAAGAATGTTTATGTCCCAATTTATCTTTATATGTTATGTGTTCTTTATATGGGTATTATGGTAATATTTTTGTTACAAAAGGGTAAGAAATCATCTTTCATTCTGTGAAGAGTATTTACTACTTCATAAAGGTGAAAAGTATTAATTATGATAAAGAATTCATGGTTTACTTGTTGTTTTAAAAAACTAATAGTTTTCCATCATTTTGTATCGCTTACTGAGCTTTTTATGCTCATGTAATTTTTTGAAATGTTATTCACATGAATTAATGATGAATATGTTCAGTTATGGGTTCTAGGAAAAGAGTTTCTATCTAAAACATGGAACTACACCTGAAACTTTTTTTCAAGAGTTTTATATTTTATGAAAAGAATGGATATTGAGTAGAATTGTCTACATGTAATATTCATGTTGTTATGTAAATGTTATGGCCTAATTCTCAGAAACTCTAAAACTGAAATGATCCTGAATGTGAATTATTATTTTAATTCAAGATTATGTAATGTTAAAGGAAGAGTCCTTATATTCTGGTCAATAATAAGAAATATAGTTTTTTATTCTATGGTTGATCTAGATTATATAATAGTCATTTAAAAAATATCTCACATATGCAAATGTGCATAAAAATTATACGGAAAAAATTTAGGGTCATTATATTCAACTAAGATAATAAAATTTTCCATTAAAAATTCAATTTCCATAATAAGATGAAATCAGTTAAGGTTAAATATATTTCATTTATTCCTCTAGATATTCTTTAATTATACGAGTTTATGGTTCCTCTACTGTACTATAACAATTTCATTAGTATTTTTTTATTGAAAATAATCATTGGGGTACATGATATTCACTAGTTTATCCTTATAAGAGAGATCATTCACCATCCGAACCACCTATATATTAAGTACATATTAGTGTTATGTTATGAACATACTCAATAGTGATACATGGAACATGTTATGAACAACATATAGTGTTATTGGGAGTGCTAGTTTATAGTTTATAATATTGAATTTATCAAGAATATCAATCATTCCATTTTATATAAGACATATATTTACATTAATCCCAACTCTCATGAACCTTTCCAAAAATATATAAAGTGGAAAACATTATCTATAACCTTAAACTCTATGTATCTATGAAATTTATCATCATATGTTATTTTAATCTATGTTGTCTATATGTGGTACAAAATTTTCTGAACTTTTCAACTATCTATTTATTTATTTTAGCTCCCAATATCTTACATTAACTAAATTTATTAAATCACACGTGTTTCCTTAAAATATTCATATAGCGGGAATCACATAGAGACATTTAAATCCTAGAGTGGAATCTAATATTGTATGATAACTATTCCGATGGAATATGTTTATCCAAGAAACTTTTATGTACATTTATCAATCTACAATCATATCCCTAGATTTCTATATTGTACTCATTGATTTTACATCAATATAATGGTAACATTCCATAAAAGTGGTAATCTACTTTTCATTGTTCCCATTAATTTTATTCTGAAGGACATGAAAAACATTCATGGTGATTTTCCCCCATTTCCATTATAGTAATGTATATAGTTTCATTACCACATTGGGTATTTTTTATTTATTCATTACATGATGACGTAAAATGTATTTTGATGTATATTATACATTCTATATTTTCATATTGTCTCACCAATTTGTACATAAATATAAAGAATCATATTATATCTCCCTGGGTATATGAATATTTTTTAATTATGTTTATCATTTAATATATCCTTATATATCAATGGATTCTGTGGAATATAATGTCATGACCAAAATAATATTACTCATTTTTTACCAATTTTGAATTATGAGGATTTTTATTTTTTATATATGACACCATATAACGTATTTGAACAACCTACCTTTGGGAATCCATTATATTCTCAACAATGTATGGTTAAAATGTTATGTGAGATTGTTATGTTGTAAAAATATTCTTTTTAACATCCATGTCTATCCATTACACCATTATGTTGATTGGATCATTATAAATTAGCATCCTTCGTAATGTTATAGGATCCTATATAAAAAGAGTATTTACTATTTTATTTTCCCTACTATGATATTAAGAAATTGAGTAATAATTTTTTTTCTGATCATTAATAATGATATTAGTTGTTTCATATTATTATCATATTATGTCAATATATATTTTTGAATATATGAAATTCAACAGTAATCATAAAAAATGACACACCTTGAGACGTCATGATATATTTGTTTGAAAAAAATCAATATCATTTATATCATGTGATTCACATAATAATGAATTTAACTAAAATTTGATACTCTATTAAAATATAATTATTTGAATGTGAACACTATAAAACAGGCTTCGAGTTAGTTAGAATGAATATGGAAAAGTATTTTATAAAAAATTATATCCTTTACATTTATATAAAATTAAATCAATGTTTATCTATTCATGTGAAATAAAATAAGAACACTTTGATATAAAATGAAATATTTTCTAAATATGTAATTTGTAAAGAGGTGGTTTAAACACTATTTGAGAACACAATTTAAAAATAATATTTTAATATTTTAGAAAAATTGATAAAAAAAATTAATATCACCATATCAAAATTATGTTAAGATAAAATATTGGTATTTTTCATAATATATTAATTTTTTATTGTATAGTGAAAAATACGTATATTTATAAAATTTCCATTTTATTTCAATAAAATAATTACCATTTTCATATAAGGTATATATAAAAATAAAATAATTATTTTTTATTTATTTTAAATCAAACATATTACATTGGATTCATTTTTATAGTACATTTTTTATATGTTTAGCATTATGCTTTAAAACACCTTTTTAGAAAACTATTTTTAAGGGAATAATTTTCCCCCATTTAAAATAATTAAACCAAAAAAATGAATAATTATTTAAATTAAATTAAGACATTATATATCAATAAATAAGAGTTCATATTAATTTTATTATTATTAGATATCTTATAGTTATTATGAGATCATATATTCATTAAAAGATGTATTTATGGAAATATCATTTCACCATCAGGTATATGGGATTAATTTTAAATTATATTAGGAAACATAAGTGAGATTAATTACAAAAATGAATTCAAAATTGTTAATAAAATTATTATTATTATCTCACTATGTTATGCTAATATATTATCATAATTAACAGTAAAATAGGAAAACTATTCAACATGGTGATAATAAAAATGAGTTTACAAAGGGGTTATGAAAAAATGATAAACATTAAAATTTATTATAAATAATTAAAAAGCATATTTTATGGTCATATTCAGACATTATTACTTATATTGTTAGAAAATATTCACTTCTTAATCCTTGATTTATGATGAAAATATGGATGGAATTATTTCATTTAAAAATTGTATACTTGCCAACTCCACCACTTATAAATAGCCACCCACCATCCTATCATATTCACAATTTCAAAATCCCTTTTTCCATAAAAAACCAAAAATAACTTTAAAACATACATATCCTCAACCAATAAGAATTATTTAACATAATTTTAACCATGAATGAATTTTGTTGAAAACAAAATTAAGATTCATGATTGATATATAACATCATTAACCGTGTTTACTATTTTATTACATTTACAAATATATAAAATTATATTGTACCATTATGATATATTCTATAAGATATCTTTTATATATTGAATTATTTTATGGTAATGGAATGACTAAAAACCATCTCCCCCCCTCGTAGGGTAAATGAAACTGCCGATCATGGGTATAGTGGACTATCTCCATGCAAACTGACACAATTTATTTTCCATAACCACTACACAGTTAGGGATATTATGATGTATATATTTTCAATATATTATATTTATGATATAATTTTTAGGAATGATTTATAATATCATCCATTGATTTTTAATTATCATTTTGTATGGAATCCAATAATGTATCAAGTGTGTATGGAGGACTTCAACCATGGTAGCGATGTTATTCAATTTTCAATTCCTCTTCAAATGTTAATAAAAATTAATTTAATGTTGATATATTAAATTCAAGAGATAATTGTTATTATATAAAACAAATATACCATATTCATTCTTATTTCAATAGTCATTTAATATATCGTATTTTTTCTGTTTATCATTAAACTACACTATAAAGCGAATTGATTCATTTATGACTAACACATTATTTGTAAATTAATAAGGATAATTTTATTTAATATATTTGATATATATTTCATTATATTGAATCTTGATAATCTATATAATAAATTTTCATTCAAATTCACCCACAATAAAAATTTTAACATCATTCATGTGCAGATACATCCATACAACACCATGAATTGATGTGATTCATTACCCATTATTAAAATTTAATAATGATTCAAAATTTATATCATATTAAAAATGTTATTTATAACATTAAAAAAAACATAGATATAATTTAACAATATACAATGTTCATGTTGTAGAAAAATTATTAAAAATATTCCAGACAAAACATGGATGTTATCACCGAAATGAATGTGATAATGAAAGATGGTTAATGAATAGCTTATAAGATGTTATAAATGAGATTTTATATGATATAATAAACATTATTATTCTTATTTTATATTTTACTAACCGATTTTAAACAACATTATATGAGTCTAATATAAGATAAACTAAAGTGAAGGGTGAGGTATGGGGTTTCAATACTCAATTTCTATCCATTGAGTTATTTTTCTACATCAATAATTATATTATACGATGATTATGTTTGAAAATACATTTTATTGACTTATAATTATATTAAAACATATATTTTTATGTATTTAAATTAATTTTATATATTAAAATCATTGAATAAATATCACATAAGTTATATGAACATAGTAAACTATGTAATTAACATATAAAATTTTACATAAAATATAATGAATCAATTAAATTCAATGATATTTTTTGTTAAAATTCATCTAATTTTTTCAATGGACGTTTTGATTCAATATTTTCATAATCGCTAAGGGTTTATTTTTAAATCACATATTGATCAAGATTATATATACCTTAACTACTAGTATTGTAAATTATTTAATATTTTCTTATATAATACTTCAATTTCAATTTTATTTGGTTATTATTGAACATTTAAATAAATATGACAATTTGTTACACTTTCATACTTACAATTATTGAGAAAAATTATCTTGGAAAATTGAATTTATTTCACACTTCAATTAAAAACACATTTTCTTATCTAGTTATTTTTTCTAAAACTGTTATGAATTTTAATTATTTTTCTCATTGAATATTAAAAAATAATTTTTACCTAGGTTTTATTTCATTATAACTTTATAAAAGGAATATTCCTCTCTTTTAATGAATATGTTAATGTTTAACTTGTTCTGAAAATTTGAAAGGAATTTGTGTTTCAATATGTACAACAGAAATTAGATTTTTCTCCATCAAAACCATTATATTCCATAATGCATACATTATACGTTAGGGATTATAAATTTAACAAAAATTTAATTAAAAATATTTTGTGATTTTTTTGATATTCCATATTTATTTTAAATGAGGAATATTTTTTTTATGAAGAATGTTTTCATCAGTTTTGATGTTATTTCTATTCATAAATGGAAATAACCCTTAATGATATGGAATTTTTAGATATTCTGAATATTTTTATCTTATATATATATATCATACTTATGTACCAATTCATTGATTGGGTAATACATTCCATAAAAACTTCTCCCAAATTAAAATTATAAAAAACATCATATGATTATTTTGTAATACATTTTTATAGAACTCATTTACTATAAAGGGTAACTATCATGTCTATGAATTATGATTGATTTCTCTAGGTGGAACACGTATAAATGTACATGAAATTAGTGTGGATAATGGTAATGCATTTATTCATACCTCCAATTCATTTTGTATAATTTTATTTACATGAGATGTCTTGTATGGTATTAGGGTGTGAAAAAAGTCTATTGTGGGACCCGATTCCCCTTGAGATGATTAACTTGATAGTATAACCTGACATATTCTTCTGTAATATTTTATGTTTATAAAAAATTTCTTACGATTCCAAGATATCAAAATAAAATTTTATTTACGTTATGAATATATAATATAACTCATGAATCATCCATTTTTTATTTCATGTTATACATTTGAATCTCATGATATTAATCCTTATCATTCTTGATAACTTATTTGAATTTTTATCTCAACACATAATCTTTAAATTTCCTTTGTTATAATATGAATATTTAGGATAGAGAATTGATTTTAGGTGCTCACCAAGGAAAATAAAATAATTATTTAATGCTTTATCTAATAATATCATAGTATTCCATAAAAATAAGGACATAACGATACTAGTAATGTAATTATTTGATATTTATGAGTAATAATTTTATAATTATATGTCAAAATGTTTTGGGTATCTACTTCTTGTATTAGGGGAGTGGTTTTGTAATATTCTGTAAATTTCATGTATTTTTTTTATATTCTATTGGATCATTTCAAGAAATGATTCTCATACAGAACCTGATTCTAAGGCCTAGTGAACTCAGATGGATTTTTGATCTTTTATAAGTTTATTTAAATTAATGTGCGAGTGGGTATTTATAACTTTTAAACTGGTTATCGAATAAAAAATTCAAGGGCATGATTGAACACCGAATTTTGGGATTCACCTAGAAAGGACCTATCATCGGCCATCAAGGGTTGACCGTAAAAGATAGTTATCAGGATTGTAAGAAAAAAAATTAAAAATACGTAAAATGTTATATTATTTACTTTCTCAACATTTGAGGAGTGAAATGTTGGCAGTGCATTGTGGTGACAATGTGACGATTATTGGCATTAAATATATTCCCTTAATGGATCGTCATCATACAATGTCAAAATCCATTAAACCAAGCATATACAATACGTTGTTTCATAAATGATACACCGTAATAGAAATATTATGACATGTTTTTATTTTAATGGGTTATCACATTGGAGAAATGGGTTTCAAAACAACGAAAAACTTCAATTGAATCAATAATGGGAATCCTATACAATGACAAATAATGAATTCTATAGAATTTCAAATGACATCGACGCACCCCGAAGAGTGGGACTAGAGAGAAATTAGGGCCAACAGAATCCCCGAAAAAAGATCACTCCAACGTCAACCATCCTCCAGGTAGGGGTTTACCTAGTCCTATTGATTTTCACAGTTCATATTTTTAAAACAACAAATGGAGTCAAACCCACAAATATGTTGATATGTGTATCACTTGTTCTTGAATGATTGTATTTTTCCTGGGTCCATTCATTAGGATTAATTTGGTTAAATCTTGTAGCTCCTAACACATATATTAAAACCTCTGATGAGGAGGGAGCGACTTACAAGAATAAGGCATGGTCCAATACGCCGCATGATTTTTTGTGCGTTATCCATGGCCAATATTCCATGTTGACTAAAAGGAGTTTTCAAGGCCTTAATATGGATGGTGAAACCCAAGGGAAGCAAGAGGTGTAGACAACACGAAGAACGGACCACTAGAGTGGACCCGATAGTCCTTGGATGGCTCTTCCACGACATGGTTAGCAGTAGTGGTGGTCGTAAAAATGTGTCACTACACCATGATGACACACTGATCGAGACGTCAGGTCCGTCTCAGGCCACAACAATGTGGATGGAGCTGTCGATGTCTAACATACGAGATGTAGCCAATCAGCCGTGTCAGTCAGAGTGACATGCAATGCACTGGCCATGGTCTCTCACCAGCACACAGTCCAGAGACCATGTACGGGACCTCCAGGGGTGGATTTATTCTACCACCCATTACACACCAATCGAGAATCAATAAGGCATCAAGGATGAGGGCATCTGGACCATTAGTTGCAGGTCATACTGGGTGTGCAAGACGACATGATTTTTTTGCCCGGCCAAGAGAAATGACACCGAGCCGATGTGCGGTCCGGCCTAAGGATATGCCAGCTTGCCGGTTGTGGTCTAATATAGATGAGATCGGGTTGAGGGTAGAAAGGGTGGGCTAGACCCCCGACCGAACGTGATGGAGTCCAGCAAGGCCCAATGGGGCTGGCCTAGTGGCTAAGCATGACCAAGCTTGTGCAGACCCGAAATTTGTTGGTTGGGTTGGTCGAGTCTGTCTAGGGAATGTGGACCCCCAATGAAGGGTTGGTCGGTACAGTCCAACCGGGTGAAAACCAGCCTAGATGCAACTGACCCCTATTTACTATAATTCCAATAAAATACCAACTGGGAATCTGATTGATGATCCTTTTGTAGCATCTGAACCCTTGCAATGGGGCAATTATTTTGGCATACCCAAAATAGTTTTTCTATGAATTTGAAAGGTGATTAATGGAACGATAAGAAGTCTCTCCCTAAATCAAGGGAACCTTGTGTGGGAATAGTACGACTAACTGAGACCCAAATACTACTCTCAAGACCCCTATGTGGATTAGTTATGATGTCCAAGAGGGAAGTCACTATGTGTTACCCGGTTGGCCCATGGTGGGGAGTGTATCAGTGTGACCCAACAGAACCACAATTCACATTAGGGATGAGTAACTCAATATGATGGCCAATGTGGGATGCGAATTTGTGTGACCCAGTAGTCCCATGATGTGGAGCGGCTATGTATGATCTACCATAATGATCATACTGATTAGGGTTGAGTTCCAAAGTAGTCCAAGACTTGTGGGATGGGGCTCTATGTGACTGCATGCCTATGGTGGGGAGTGACTCTTTGTGACCCATCATTCCCATGATACTCTTCAGGTATTAGAACCATAACATCCAAGGGGTTTAGTATTGTGATTGATGAGCTATCTTTCTTTTTTCATGATTATCCCTAGTGTGATCTATCTTGCATCATGATCATGCTTCCTAGATTTCTTATGGATTTCTATTTTTTCATTCCTTTCTGTTTTGGGGTCCCTACTAAGAAATTTTTTACTCACCCCAGTGCGGGATTCACCCACAAATTTTGTGACTAGAGCAGATGAAAGATGACATGTTGGAGGAATTAGTGGACTAGGACCAGGTAGAGCCCAATGATATCAGGTAGGCATGACAAGCCTTTATGGATTTTAGAAGCTAATGTGTAACTTCCTATCATGTGGGGTTTTCAGTGGATATCATTTAATCACCCATGTAACTTATCATATTTTATTTGTCTTTTAATGGGTTTTTATTCCAACTCATTTACATTTAGTTGAACCTTTTCACATAGTGGTGGTTTATTAGCATGCAAGTTCTTTTTTCCCATTATTCTTCGTAAGGGTTTATATGTGTGTGTGTGTGTACATGTAATAAGTAAAATGAATCCCACATGAGAAACTACGCCTTATCATGCATTGAGAATTCACCAATTTAGTATCACAACTATCTAGGTAACTAATTGATACAAGGATACTATTTTTTCCCAATTTACCATCATTCCACTCGAAAAAAACACTCCTTTAAAGTATAATTAAAATCCATGATAGAACTCATCATTCTATTACGAATGTTGATCATGTCATATTCATACATGAAATTTCAGATGCTCCAATGATTTATCTTATCACTATATGGTTGTATCATTCTATATATAATATATTTGATGACGATTTACCACAATGAGTGATTTATGTGAATAAAAAACTGGTGGAAGGGGGCGTCTCTTGTTTTATCGATCTCAATGTTTTGAAAAATACACATTAAATCCCCTTGAATGATGTAGAGAATTAAGATGAGATTAATCACAGGTAAATAAGATCAATCGACCATGAGGAGAATCCTAACTTATTGAGTATGGAATCCGACCTTTTTATTACATAACATTCCATTTAGTTTTATAAAAAAAGATCTTTAAAGTATAGTGTATTGGAAAAAGTTACATAATACCTAAATACATAAAAAAATTATTTTATTCCTTTTAAAAGGATTCTTGAAATCTTCATCATAGGTAAAATTACTACATCTCCTAACCTGGAGACATACATCAAAAGAAAGGGTGAGTAGAAGGCCCAATAAAGAAAAAAGTGAAACAATTTACTTGTTAGCATGAGCGATAACAATAAGAACATGTGGATAAAGATTCATATAATAACAATTAAAACATGAAACAAAACCAGAATATGTGTCTAGAAAATTTAATTTAGACATTAATAATCATACCACCAAGGTCCATCCCCAAAGGGTCTTAAAAATTTCCATGGTTTTTCACAGAGGTATCGTAAAACTTGTCATCAATAGGGATTAATTTCATTTCCCGATGCAATGAAGCACTATCAAGGATCACCCTTATAATGTTTTTATTTTCATGTTATCCAGGTATATCATAATAAAAATTACATAATTAACCTAAAGAGAATAAAAGAAATGGGTTTCATATCTAAATATTGACGTTTTAAAAAGTTCATAATAAAATGAATTTTATTACATTTTAAACCCACAAAAAAAGAAAGGTATTTTTCATGCATGTTTTTTCAAGCATTAAATAGATCATTTTTAAATAAATATGAAATAACATAGAGATTAAATAGGTTGGGGGTATTCAAAATATAAAATGAATAATTTTTATAAATAATATATGATTTGAGATGGACATTTTGTAGCATAATGTCTATGTAACATGGCTTTAGAAAACATTAAAAAGATAGGGGATAAGGGTCACCGTTTCATAAATAACTAATAATATTGAATATGGATTGAATAAAATATATATAAAATTATAGTATTTATATACTAATGGAAAACCACATGAAAATAAAACATGATAGAAAAGATAATATGTGATTTCTTTTATGAAAATTCTGCATCCAAAGGACGTAACATAAAAACTCATAATATGGATTGATGAGAGAAAAATGGTATCTCAAGATATGAAAATCTAATTTATAGAAAGAGGGATACATAATATAATATCCCAACATATGATAATTGAAATTATGATACATAACATAAAAGAATGTTTGAAATAAAAGGAGGGTGAAAGGATCCCTTACCTCAAAGAGTAACATCCAAAAATTAATGGTTGGGACCTTGGAAGGATTGTGGGAACCTTGAAATGACAACTTAGGATGTCAAAATATAATATATTTGTTGATGAAGAATTAAGAATTCACCTAATGATGGAATGTTTTGGTATTTACCACAATGGTGAGGGAATATTATATTAATTTCCAAGGGACACCTCATTAGTGGTATTTGTAAAACCATGGGCTTCACCATGGTATTTTCCCCCAGTATTGACCATTTAGGACACCTAATAACATATTGTAATATAAAATGTTCATACCTAATTTTTATATTATTATTAAATCAATAATGATGTCATTAAACACACTGAAACTGAAAACTGTATTTCTAATAATAATATAAAAAAATTATAAAAATATCATAAAATCACCCAAACCAAATATTGATGCAAAAAATTATTAAATGAACTCCATTTTATGAAAATAGTATTCTTATTTAGAAATATTTTATTTTAATGTAAAAAAAATATTCTCCCAAAAAAACTAATACTTAAATAATAATTTCACAAAAATTTCTCTACATTTTCTATTATATCACATTACTAAAAAAGCTTCTTATATTGGGTTTATATTTTCTGATGTTAGGTTACTATTACATTTGACACATTACTATTCATAAAGGTAATAATATTATTAATAATTTGGTATTCACTAAAAAATCGGTTGATCATATTAGAATCTAAATTTCTTATAGATCACAACTGTAGAAGAATATATTTTGAAAAAAAAATCATCTTATTAATTATTTATAATATTAAAAAAATTAAAATACCTTTTTTCCAATATTCATATATAATAACAAACTTATATAAATTTGTCCTATATTTATTTTGACATTTAAATTCATTAATTTTAACATAATAATTATTTTGTCTATAAAAAAGGAGTACAAAACGTTCTAATTCATTGTTACATATCACCTTATAAAACACACGTAGTACCTAAGGGTAAGGTGTGTAATGATGATATAATCTTGGGGTATCTTGGAAAAAAATTTCCATGTTCTGATTTTTATAACCTTTAACGTCTCCTATTGTAGATTATGTTCATGATTTGTTTGTTGAATCCTAACTAGGACTTTGACTAGAGAAAAGACTATGGATGATACCTCTTTCCTAAGATCCAACAGATGAGTTTCATATGGCCTGAGTCTACTGGATGAGGAAATTAAATCTTCTTTCAATATTAATTAACCATGATCATTTTTATTTATAAACAATAATCATAATATTAACAGTATAGGTTCTAATGATCATATTGACCAACAGTAATATAATATTTTAAATCCAATGATCTAATTTTAATTATACTCACTTAATTAATAATAGTATATAATTTTGTCGAGTACAAAATATAATAACACATAAAATCTGGAAAAATCTATAAATCAAAATTTTGTGTCGTTACATTCCCCCCATTAACAAATTATGTCCCTAAAATTTCAACTCATACCCTCAGATGAAAAAAATATTCGGTACTTCACACTCATTGAATCATTTGGTTCCCATGTGAATTCTGTACACATTTGGTTCCTCTATAATACTTTAAAATGGCGGGTATCCATGTTGTGTAGAACATTGTATCTGTGATCGAAGATCTCCATTGGTTTATCCTCGTAATAGATGTCATGTTCCAACTGTACCACCTCTAAATTTAGAACATGTGAAGGGCCAGTTATGTACTTCCTCATGAGGGATACATGGAAGATATCATGAACATGTGCAAGATTTGGAGACGGAGAAAGCTGATAGACCTATGCTCTTACAAAGTCATTTAATTTTAAAAGGGGATATTGTACACAAGGATGAGATTTCCTTTTTCCCAAACCTCATGACTCTCACCCAAAGTAAAATTAGAAGAAAAAATTTATCACCAACATCAATCTCTATGCCCCTTTGATGGTTGTTGACATAGCACTTTTGTTAACCCTAAGAAGCCTTTATGTGTTGATGGATTTCATGAACCTTTTCAGACATCTCTTACACATGATCAGGCCCATGAAGCTTCCTCTCACCAACATCATCCTGAAAATAAGGATTTCTACAATGCTTATAATATAGAGCTTTATTGGGTTCAATTTGATTACTCTGATGGAAACTATAATTGTTAGAGAACTCAACTGATGAGGGATTTTGATCCCATCCACCTTTAAATTATATTGAGCATGTTCTCAGATTTGCATGATGCCTATAAATAGTCCTTTATGATTAGCCATCAGTTTGGGGTGATAATCTGTACTAAAATTCATTTAGGGACTATGAAAATGTTGAAGACATCACCATAATTTTGATGTGAACCTTGGATCCTGATCAGATGTGATTGAATGTTTAACTCTACGCATCCTTACCACTTTATTCACATAAATCCTAGAATTCTAATCTAAAGATAAGTCCTCCCAACTATAGATAAAATTTGAAGTCACAGTGAGATGGTCTGTAATAACAAATATCACATTGTTTCCTTTGGAAGTTCTCAGGAGACCAGTGACAAATCCCATAATGATATTATCCCACTTCTATGTTGGTACTGGTATTGGATGTAATACCCATTTAAGAATTTGTCACTATTCCTTCAATTTCCGACATACCTGGCACCTTGATGTGTATTCAACAATCTCCCATTTCATATTATCCAACCAATAATGATCATGATGTTCTCTATACATTTTCATGCTTCCAGAATGTATATAGAAAGTAGATCTATGAGCTATATCATACGTCTCCTTCTTTATTTATAGAATAGATGGAACACACAGTATTGTTTGAAATTATAGTACACCATCTTAATCAATATTGATCTCAAGAAACATCCCTTCCTTTATAGCCTCAAAATTCATCTGTTAAAAAGGGTATCATTTCTGAGCGTTCTTGATCTTCTCTAGTAATTACTGTTTAGAAATAATTTGGGATAGGAAGGATGATGTCCCTTACATTATAATTTTCATGCCCATTTTCACTAGGTCTAGGCTCAAGATATCTCTTTTAATCCTCATCCTATAAATAACAATTGTGACTTTCTAATTTCATTCATCAATGACTTTATTTTCCCTGTTATGGTGATAAGGAATTGACCAATTTCAGTTTTTAAGAATTTCCAATAATCTACATTGTCTCATGTTCAAATCCTATTGTATTAAAATATACATCATACATTGATGTTCTTTATGTATATCCCATCTCTCCCCATAAATTTAGTGCCTCCAAATATTCTGAGCAAAAAACAAACGCAACTAGCTCCAGATCATGTGTAGGAAAGTTCTATTCACGAGTCTTGAACTGTCAAGATGAATAAGCAATGACTTTTCCATCATTTCATGAGGAATAATGAATGAACTTTCAGATATGAATTTCTAAAAATAATAATAATTATACACTTAATGGAAGCGTTAACACGTTTTTTGAAAAAAAAATATCTTATTCAACTCTTGGACATATACCTCACATTCTTTTTTCAACATATACAAGACCCATTTTCGATTTAACATGGAAAATTGATTTGAAATCCTTGAAACATTTTTCCCATACCTCCTATAATATCCCACTAATTAGAGAAAAATATTAATCATCGATATTTTTTTAGGCTAAGGGAACTCCTCTATAACCATTTTTCTTATTGGGTCAATTGTGATTACTTCATTGGATACAATGATCCCCAAGAAAGCAAATGGTTTTAAACAAAATTCCGATTTGATGAAATTTCCAAACAAGTATCTCCTTCTGTAGAGTTTGGAAAATAAACCTTAGATGATCCTCTTTTTACTCGCGAAATTTAAATATATCATAATATCATTAATAAAAACAACCATGAAGTTGTCAAGGTCGTATTTAAGGAATTTATTCATCAAAAACATAAAAATATTAGGTTCATTAGTCAAGATAACGAGAATAAAAACAAACTCATAATTCCCATATCTTGGTCCGAAGGCATTTTTTGGAATATCTTTTTTATTCACCCTCAATTGATGATAACTAGATCAATGATCAATATTGGAGAATAATTTATCCCAATTAATATGGTAAAACAATTAATCAATTATAAGGAGAGGGTATTTTTTATTCCCTATGATCTTGATCAGTTCTCAATAATCAATGCATAGCTACAATGATCCATCCATCTTCTTCACAAAGATAACAGGTGCTCCCAATGGAGACACACTAGGTTAGATAAACCGCTTCTCTAAACGAACTATGAGTATTTTCATTAATTCTTCTAATTCCACATTTTCCATACTATATAGTATCTTGTATATCAGAGGAGATCCTAGTACATGTTCCATGGATAACTCTACACCTTTTTCTAGTGGGGGTCCGAGTATCTCCACATTAAATACATTAATTTATTCCTGGATGATTGGGACATTTTATATAATTATACTTTGATTTTATTCTTTCTTATCACCTATAAACTCCTTAAATAAGAATATATAAGGTTATTGTAGAAAATGATTAGGTTGATATATATCTCCATGGAAGATAACTATACATTTTACATTCATGTCTAAAAATATTTCCTTCATTTGACAATTGATCTTATAACTATACTTTGAGAGGTAGTCCATACCCAGTACATTGTTTAATTCAATTATGGTAATGACTACTATATTTGTGATAATATTTTTCTCACTAGATTAAATAATAGAGTTTCTAAACTATTATAATTCTTGGATAATAACACCATGAGTCTTAAATAATAACTTTACTTTTTTAAATTTGGGGTTTGATTCTAAATTATTGGTAAACATGGGAGAAATAAAGGAATGAGTACAAAATAATTAAACAAAGTAATTTATATCTTTGAAAGAACAACGAGCGTACCTTCCTCCACATCATTTTGTGCTAAAAAGACATCCATAGTGAAAAAAACTCAGGAACTTGTTCTTCAGGTCTTCGATGAGGCTTATTTTGATTCCACTCTACTTCCATTGGATTTGGAAAATGATTGGAAATGTACCCAAGCAGTCCACACCTGAAGCATTTGACTTTAGGTTGGACCTGCACCATCTTCCCTTTTTCATTAGTGTTGGAACGATGAGGCATCATCTTACTACGACTATTTCGCATGATATGGCCATCTCTTCCACACTTTTAACACTTCTCATTCATGAGAAGTCAGGTCCATGAATTTTTTATCCCACATTTATTAAATGTGGGGATTTGTACATTCATGCCTCATCTTACCTAATCAAAGGTCATACCTATATTGGGATCCATTGATATCTTCTTATAATTGGATTTCTATGACCACTCCATCTCAGTCAACATTAGTACACCTTTCTTTGAACTCCACATGATCTCGTAATAGCTATCATAGTCTCAATTGGAAATATTTATCTACAGATGAAAATTGAGTCCACTAAATAATCTATCATCCTTACCGTTTGGATCCATGAAAAACACTAAGTTGTAATGGGAATGTCCGGTGAAGTTTATCTCATAGCTTCTAATAGATTCTTTCTTCTACTACATCAGCTCATGAAACTCATTCTCCATTTTTGTTCTCATTAAATGAGAGAAATAATTCTAAATGAATATCCCTATGAACTCATTATACTTCATAGAATCAACATCCACTCATGGCCACATTTTTTAATCAGTTCACACCACTAATAAACTTCTCCCTCTAAGCATTAAACAATTTGTGTTTCCTTTTCTTGTTCTGTATAGTGGAGTATAGAAAATATCTTCATGATAGTGTTGATCCACTTTTCAGCAATCAATGGGTTAGTAGATCAACTGAGGGTTGGCAGTAATTGATGCATAAAAGACACAATAGATTGTTGTTATCTTTGCTATGAAATTGGTCTCTCATATTGAATCATGTTATTTTCCATAACATGAGTCTGTTGGTTCATCATTCCTCGAAATTTTTGCAATCGGGCTTCCATAGGAGGGCCTTCAGCACATGATCCATCATGGTCACTATTTACACAATTCCTCTAATTTCCCTATAGTTTTTTATAGAATAAAACATTAATGTGAAGATTATTTCATTTATGAATCTTTTAACTATAAATAATTTAATGTCATAAAAAATCAAGCTTAAACAATTACATTTCACTAAAAATCCTTCATAATGATTCATAAAAATCATGTGATTAATCAAACATATCTCCAGGGAGTGTCAAACCATGGGTGTATAAAAAACCATTTTATTATACTAGAATACATCATGTCGATAATAAAAATCCATGTCAATGTGTTCCCTCATAGGAACATCTATCCCAAATCCACATCCCCTTGTTTTTATCCAAAAAAGAGGCATTTTTTTCAGAACCCACTTACATAATATTTACCAAAATACCAGGAAATGTTCTTACATTTACCCTTTTCAATTGGTTTCATCCTATTATTTTCCTAGCCTAATTTCTGAAAATAACTAAATTATTTTTTCATAACAAATATGTCACCCCGCATTTTTATAACCTAACATTTCATATCATTTTACAGATAATGGATCATTAAATTATGGTGTCATTGAAAAAAGATATATAATTCATGAAGATAACAAAACATTATTTTATCCCACTTTAATGGATTATTGACAATTCCATCCAATGTACAATTACTATATATCATAACATAGATTAAACATCAAAGGAATGGGTGAACAGAAGGCCCGATATAAAAAGAATTGAAATAGTTAACATGTGAACATGAGTGATAACAAATAGATCATGGGAATAAAGAGGAAAATAATAATAATAATAGAATTAAAAATTACATTATAATGTGGCTAAAAAAAATAATTTAAATTTTCATATGAATATATCCATGGTCTATCCCCATGGTATCCTAAAAAATTACCAAGGTTATTCACCAAGGTATTATAAAAGTAGTATTCACTAGAGATTAATTTCCTTACCCAATTAATTGGAGCACTATCAGGGTGAACCATTAATAATTACTTATATTCAGGTTATAAACATATAACATAATAAAACATTTCATAAATAACCTGTGTAGAATAAAAGAAATGGGTTCTATATCAAAATCGCAATGTTTTAAAAACATCAAAAAACCTGATTTTTATGATATTTTAAACCCACAGAAAAGGATGGAGGGATTCATGTACTTTATTTCCAAAAAATAGATAATTTGAAATATATATTAATAATATTAATGAAAAAATATTTTTTCGTATTCCCAAAATAAAATGAATGAATTTCATAACAAAAATGATTTGAGATGAATATTCTTCCACATAAGAGCTTTTTACCTAGTTTTAGAAAACAATAAAAAGAGGATATAAAAGGGTAAAACGCTCTTAAATAACTCATAATAAAATATAAAGATATAATAATATATAAATAAGATCATTTGACCAATATTTTTACGATATAACGCGTACAAAATAGACATGAGGGAAAAAATAAGCTGCGATTTCTTTTATGAAAACCCAAATGCCTAACGGTCTCACTTAGAAATTCTGTAAATGATTTGATGAGATAAAAAAGGGTATAAAATCATGAGGAAATAAAATATATAGTAAGATGGATACATAATATCATACCACATATATTAAAATTTAAATTCTGAGATATATCCTAAAAGAAGTATTGACTAAAAAGAAGGGTGAATGGTTCCCTTACCATGAAGAGTAACTTCAAAAACCTGATTGTTGAAATCTTGGGGGCTTGAGGGAACCTTGAGAGGACTCATTGGGAGGTAAAGATACTATAAAATAATCATAAAATACTTTGGAATGATTTTAATGAAGGAATGGGTAGGTATTTATAGAAAAAGTGTGGGAATAATTTATTAATTTCCAAGGGACACCTCATTAGTTGTATTTGCAAAACTACCGGTGTGCCCATGGTATTTTACCATGGTATTGGAAACATGGGACCCCTAATAAAATATATTTTGATACACTAGTCTACCAGAATTATTACATCATTATTACATCATTAATGAAGTCATTAAACACTCTAAAACTCAAAACAATATTTTTAATATTTATCCAAAAACAATATATTTTATAGAAATATCATACATTCAAACTAAACTAATATCGATTCTATGAATTCAAAAATTAACTCCATTTTATGGATATAGTATTATAACTATGAGAAATATAGTTTTTATTTAAAAACACTATTTACCCAAAATAATTCTAATACATAAATAAAAATTTCTCAAACAATTATTTATTGATGCTAATATATCACATTACCGAACAACATGCCAAAATTATATTCATAATTTATTATGTGGGGTTAGAATTCCATTGGTCACATTACTATTCATAAGGGTAAGATTACTATTCATAATTCACTATTCACTAATAATTATGTTGATCTTATTAGAATATAAACTTTTTTACTAATTACATCTGCAGAAAACAATTTTTTAAAATCATTTCAAATTATTAATTATTTATAGTAGAAAAAAATATTTTAAAATAAATTTTCTCTCTATATTAATTAAATATATAGAAATTATATTAATTAATCCTGTATTTATTTTGGCATTTGACATTCAAAAATTTTACCATAATAAATATTTTATTTAAACAAAAGGATTACACAAACAATGGCCTCATTACATATCACCTTATAACACCTACATAGTACCTAAATATAATGTGACAAAACGTGATAGAATAATAGGGTGGCTCAAAAAACATTTCTTGAGTCGTGCTTTCTAAAAGTTTAAACTAATCCATAAGTTAATTACATTACATCACAATAGATTGATTCTCATATTGGGATTGGTCCAGAGAAAATCCTAGTGATGCAACCTATTTCCCATGCTCGACAGATGGGCTTCATATGACCCGAGTCTACTGGAAGAGGCCATTGACTATTATTTCTGTATTAATTTACCCAAATAATTTATATTTAAAAACATAATCATAATATTATGAGTATATTATCCAATGGTCATGTTGACCAACAATCATATAATAGTCAAACCCCAATGGTCTCATTTTAATTATACTCATTTAATTAATAAAATTATATAATTTAGTCCAGTATAAAATAAAATAACACACAAAATCCAGACATAGTTATTATTCAAAATTCTGTGTCGTTACATTTAGAACAGTCATTATAATCATCCACTAAAAATTATCAAAGGATTCATCCATGTTAAATCTAATATCAATATTGGATCCCACAACCTTTGTGTTAATCTCTTCCACCATCTACATTACCAAATCAGTTTAAAATAGAATCAACCATTGCTTAAAAAACCCATCTCTTTCTACTAACACCATGTCAGATAAATACAATGATATCCTTTGGTTAATGACAGTAGTAGGGGTTGTGTAATTAAAATTAGACATATTGATAGGATTTTAAATATTTATTAAAGATGATTATTTCTCTTTTTGTATGAGTAAAAAATATGTATGACTCACTGAACGCGGAATGTTACCAACCCAAAAAAACACTCATTGTAGCCACCACTTGTATCTTAACCCGAGGCCATGAAACCAAAGAAATGGTTCATAAGAACCAATATGAACCCCTAAATCTATCTGGGTTACAAGGCTTCATAACATCGGAAAAAAATTTCTCATCTAGGATTCTTTCCAATATTTTATTAACACCTCCGAACACCTTGTTGGATATCACAAAAAATAAATTATCACTTCTTTAGGGGTAACCATTTTGAATTTGAATAATGGGGCCTTCCAGTATGGATATGAAATAGTCCATGGCTAACCTGCCAACCACATCAATTTAATTTGACTATGAACTATCATTAAATAGTAATTTCGATATAGGGAGACTCATTTTCTCTACTATGAATACATGAATGAATTTTTAATTCATGTTTCATTCACACAAAAATTTAATCCTTACATTATTTTTATATTTTAACTAATTATCCTAGATCAACTCAGTGACTTCATTCATTTTAACAACATGATAATTGGAAGTAGCCTCATCCCATCCTATTTCAAGAATCATTTCCAAAATAACATTATAATTAATGGATCCATCATTTTATCATCTTGAATTATTTATCCTTTTTTTATCATCAATATAGATAATATATCATGTTACATTAGAATAAAATAATCCTCTATGTGGTTCTCTTTCCCATGGTTATAATGTATCTAAAAATCAAAATATTTATTTAGTTTTAGCCATATCATTTGGTTTATATTCAAATCCTTCTATGTGAATATATACATTTATACATCGCGATCTGTATATTTAACATACATTTTTCTAATGATAATTCATCCATATATTTAATGAAACTATTATCACAGATAATTCCAATTCATGAGTTCGGTAAATTTTCTCATGACACATCAGTTTTCAAAAGTCAAAATCTATATCCAAAAAATTATTCATATGAACACATCCAAATACCATATTGGATGAATCAACATAATGTATATACCATTCTCCACTATAGGGAAATGTATGAATAATGTCAATGACTAATCATCTCTATATTTTAATTAAATTTTCTTCACATTAATTCATCCCGAGAAACCTAGAAGCCTTCTAATTTAATATAGTGAGTGGATTGTGTAGTTGATATAACTTAAACATATTCCCCTGTTAATATCTAGAAAAAATTAGAAAACTGAGGATTTTAGTTAATCCTATCAGTATAGTATATTTCTCAAGAAATTATATCTTTTATATATATATGGATATACCCTCACAGGAGACTATTTGTAGCATATATGATTAATTATGATGCTTAAATTTAAGGTAGGAAAATTTTTCCTAATTTTTCTCCTTTATGAGTGTCTTCAAAATATTCCTCAAGATATAATCATGTTCTTATTTTCTCTTTTTATATAGGATAATATCATCTATAAATACTACATCAAAAAGATCATGATAGTCTCTAACAAATATATTCATCATTTACATAAGAAATAATTGTAATTACTATGAATTTATAGAGTCACTATAAATTAATAGTGTTCATATGTTATTTAGAAAATGGTTTTGTTCATATCCTCCTTATTAACCCTAAATTGTTAATATCATGAGAAAATTTCAATTTTTTAAAATTATTGATCTCCACATAGATGATTAAATAAATCATCAATAAATGAAAGATGATACCTAATATTTATTGTAATTTTGTAATGAATCCAAAAGTAGATGTGAAGATTCAATGACTCATATTTCATATAAAAAAATTGAATATGTGAACCCGAAAAAAATGTACTAGTGTTTATAAATCCTTTATCAAAATTACACTAGATTTTATTTAACTCATACAAAACACTTAGTGGAATTCTATAAGGAGTCTTCGAAATAGTCTAACAATCATGTACAAGTTATATCAGAAAACAGAATTTCAATTAAGTGTTATTACTTGAATATCTCATATAAAAACATTAAAAACTATCATACAATAGGTGTATCCATAATTATGTGTATCTTCCCAACCAAATGAGAAATATAACCTTTATATATTGTAATTAATACCAAAAAGATGTAGGAAATTTCAATTAGATTTTCAAATAAATAATTTCATTGATAAATGATTATATGTTCATTCGTATAAAGGAATGTTACATAACTTCCTCGTAAACTAATAGATTCTCTATATAGAGAAATATAATACATTCAATGAATTACATTGAATTAACATTTTGGGAGAATCAAGACATTTTAAGGATGTAATTTGAAATAAAATTCTACTCTAGATGACCTATAACAATGAGATGTGGCCTTTTTTACATTAAGTGTATTCACATATAACTCATTAACTAATTGAGGAGGTGATTCTATGATACAATTAGCCAAAAAAATTTAAATAATATATTATGTGGATCCCAAATAAAATAAGGAATTAGATGTTTGAAAGGGGATGAAAAGAGAACCATTCACCACTTCATTCTCTTAATCAGTTGTGGAAGTCTTGATCAAAAGATATATATATATATCTTTTGGATTTGGAGGTTGTTTCCATTAACCATAATAAACCTTCAGATTTTTTTACCTACTAGAATAATTTCTCTAATCATTCATTGATGTTTCAAGTGTGCATCAATTGGAATCCTCTTTTCCACTATTTCATTAGCTTGAATGTTCATTTCAATTTAGTATTCATGATCTTTATAACCATCCATTCCACATTTAATGTACCTCCCATCTCTATTTAAACACATCCCTTAATGTGTCTTCCCATATTCCTATCATGTGTATGGTGTAAATTCCATTTTATCATGGGATTTATTCATATTTTCATCATACATGATCATAGTTTTCTTATAAAATCCATTGGAATGTTGTCTATATCTAATTTACATTTCCCCATTTTGATATAATTGAACAGTATGTTAATTTCAAAATATGTCCCATATTGATATCAACCATTGGAGACTTTGTTTTACTCTTCTTAATAATTATTTAATAGTACATTCAGGTTGGATAATAATTCCTGATTTGTACGTCAAAATTCATGAAATATTTTACCCATTGCTTCCAACATATTTATCTTACTTTTTTATTATCCTAATGAGGTTGTTTACATATTCGTACGAGGAAAGTTATTATTTAAAACTATTTTCAAGAACTCTACCCATTCAATGAGTAAATTTACATCTCTTGCCTCATATTCATAACAAGATTCCACCTTTGATCGCCATTTCATTATAGAAGATAAACATGTAGGAAAATTTTATCCTGACGCTATCATTGAAAAATAGAAAATAATTTCTCAAAAGTGTTTATCCATATATCAAATACTAGTGGGTTAAAAGATCCACTAAAATTATGTAGAGGATTCTTATTGAAATATTTAATAATATGGTGTTCACTACATTAATTATTTGGAAAATAATTATGAATCATTGACTAATAAAAATGAATTATCATTGTTACAAGGTTATTCATTCTAGTGGTAATAAAATTTGGTTTCTCATGTAGAAAATTATTTCATTTCCCATCAAATTTAGTATTATTAGGATTACATTGAGTTACATCCATTGACTAAAAGGTTAAAGCTGTTGTGAAAACTAAATATTATAGTGAGGAATTTTTTAAAAGCATTTATAAATGTTTTAAATAATTAATCCATCGGTTAAACATTAGGTTTTAACCTAGTTAATTGATAATTGATACTATAAATATAGTTTTTAGATATATGATCCCTTACATTTACCGTTCTTACTAGGTTTTTTGAATCCTAGTTTTCAAAGGTTAACTATAACCTTCCTTTAATACCTATTATAATAAACCAATATTTTCATAAATAAATATTACTTATTTTAAATATATTTCCATTTCATTTCAAAAAACACATACCTATCGTAATGTTATTGTGCCTTTGTAATCTCCAAAACATTATAAACGAGTTCAAAAATTATCAACATAATCACCCACTATTTATTCAGAATTATATCCCTTTTTTTCTTCTGACTTATATAACTATTCTTAATATCCTATAAAAAGGAAAAATATGAAATGGGTAAAATCAGATTCTATGGAAGGGTAAACATGGAGTATAATAATTTTTTATCTTGTGAAGTCAAAAAATCAGAAATATGTGTATTTGACTATGAGAATAATATTAAATGTTTATACCCAACATTTATTTGATCATAAAAATATGTTATAGCATAAAACATAATCATGAACCATAAAAAATAAACAACATCATAACTAATTATTGGACAATATTTTCAATTCATAAATGTGTGCAGAAATAACATATGTCATCTAAAAAATTTCATATATCCAAGAAAACTACCATGAATTTCTGATTAGGAATTAAGACATGTATCCATTAACATATCAAGTACATCGACTTGTTTCCAATCATAGAAAGAGGACATAAAAAAGTTTCCATTATATTTTCATGGGATAATATTAATTACCATGTGCATTTGAGGAAAATATAGATGCCACACATAACATTATTATGAATATACATATGACTTCCACAAACTATATATCATTCATCACGTAAGATTCCATGTAAATAAATGGAGTTCATAAACATTTCATCATAACCTAACTCATGGAAAATAACATGGTTTCATAAATAAAATTTCATAATATATATAAACCATTATAAAAAAATAATGGTATCATTTTATCATATCCCGAAAAAATCAAATCTAATATCAAATAATTTCATCTTAGATGAATTTTTTTTAAAAATATTACATGAAAAAATATTTCGTAAAAATAACATTTCCATTTTAATATCAGTTTTTAAATACCCACACAATATTAAAGGAAATAAATTTATTGGAAAATGTATTTTATGATAATATGTAAAGCTACATGGTGTAATGGTACGATGATGGAGGAGAAATCCAATTATGTTGTATAAGTAAAAAATACATCATTTTCGTACTTTTTTTTTGAATAATTCATAAAGTACCTCATTTGTAAAATAAGAAAAGATCCTTTTCTAATCAATTATTCAAAATTTAACATGGGTAATAATAAAACTAAATATTCATTGGATAATTTTAAAATAATTTTTTCCTAAAAATTATAAATCTTGGTTCTAGAGGATAATTGTTCCACAGTGGACATTTTAAATGAAACATTCCTGAAAGATGAAAATATATTGAAAAAAACTGGTATATCATTGTAATCAGTAAAATATTAGTCCCCATTAATGAATGAAAATTATATTTGTACAGATATACCATAATACTCAATTTAATAAGAATAAAAACATTCATTAGAAGTATATAAAAAATTAATAATAAATATGAATTTTATAAGGAATGTGTTCCACATACAAATATGTAAGAAAAAAAATCATATAGCTCATGTCACATCTTTACATGTTCACATTAGAATATAAATTACAAAAAAAATGAATTTATTATACATTTCTTCTATATCCACATATCAATCATACATATTATGATTTTTTATATCATATTATCACCATTGTATTAATAATTGAATTCGTTGTTCTAGGGGATATTTTCTTCTTTTTCGAACCATAATTTTGTTCGTTATTCCCAATCCTTATATATTAATCATGCTACTGTAATTTCTAGAAATTTAATTATTCTATATATACATTATATATTCATTCAATTCCTTTTTATTAAAGACCCAGTGAAATATATATGAAAAAAATCACATCACATCATGGGAATGGTAAGACATATTTATGCATGAGTGACACTATAATTTCCAAATATATTAGTTGGAATAAAAGGTAGATATGATAAAAACATTAAAAAAGTATTATTTTGCCAAAATTTTCATATATATTCAAGAAAGCCATCCTAATTCTTATATATAAATTATGGGGATCGAATTTGAATTGTTTTGTTTCGTGGAGATAGTAAGTCATACATATCCACATGTGATGGTTTAACATGTTGTTACATGGGAAAAGGGGGTTAACAATTGTCTGTTAATATAAATAAGAAAATTTAATAATGCATAGCATTCTGAAGTTATTATTTTATGATATATATAATATATAATGGTGAGGTATAAAATAGTATAAAAAGAAGATAGGTCTCTTAAAAAAGACTCCATATATGGTATTTTTGGAAGACTAGCACATATAGAATTTTTATTGGGAACCGGAGAAAATAATTTTTTAGAGTTTTGTTGAGATATATAAATCAACGTGGTGAAATGAGATGAGGAATGACATTTCAATTTATATTAAAGGTGAAGGTCACCTTTGGAATATCTCACAAATTAAATTATAGTAATTTAAATATCAATAAAACCTCCTCCAAAATGGTATGTTATTCAAATTTAACGTAGGATATGGAATTAATTATACCAGTAAATATATTTTTTGACATGTTTTTTTGTAATTTCAAATTATATCAAGTTTATTAAAACTTAATTAATCAATTTTATTTTTAAATATAGTAACAGAAATTCCAAAATAAAGAAGGTAGTTATTTTTACTTATATTGTGTTAATTAAATGATTAATGGTCCATTTTGATATTTTTACCCTCTTAATAACTTTCTTCATTATTTAGTATTTTTAATATATTTAACTAATTATATATAATATTATATTAAAAAATAATATTTGTGTCAATTTTTAAAATCATAATTACATTAAAATTAAGAAAATCAATACCATATGAAAACATCAAATAAATGATTTAATTCACAAATAATACATCATATGTTCCTTGAAAATTAATGTAGATCTATATGTAGTTAATATTATATCAAATTTAATACTTATAATATCACTTAATTTAGCTATTCAATAATTGAATAAGTATTTCATCATCATTGTTTATTTATTTTTTAAAATTATTTATTAAGTAAAATTTTGAATTTTTATTCCATGATATAACTAAACAACATATATTTCATAAGAATAAAATTAAATAGAAATATCTCCTTTTTAAGCACTTATAAAAAATATTATACTTATTAAAAGTATGAATGTGTTATTTTGTCACTCAATTTGATTTAAATAATATCTAAGTCATTATAAAGAAACATTATCCATTAAATTATTCAATTTATATTATTATATGATAAGATACGAATTGAAAACATAATATAATATTTATTCATCTTTTATGGTATTTTCATAATATTTACAACATTTTTAACCCTTAATTACCTATTTTACCATTAACTATTGTATTCAAAATTTATATATTTACTATTCATATTTTCCAAAAATAAGAGAAATGAAATTTATAAAAGAAGTCATTTTATTTAGAAATACGAACTACCAGTTTCCAAACTCAAAATATATATCTTTTTAAAATTAATCTCAATGAAAAAATAAGAAACCAAATTTTTTTTAAAAAATTTAAAAAGAATGCAATGTTTTTATATATAAATTAAATGTAAAATTTATTACAATGTTCTACATTAGATTAAATTATATATATTAATCAAATTATAATATTAAATTAATAAATAATACAATTTAACACTATAACTTATTTCAATTAAATATTAGTTTTTAATTAAAAATCAGAATTTTTTATTATCTATGATTGCATGGAAGTTATCATAAAAATAAAAATATCAACAAAAGTAAATTTTGATATCACTTATAAAAAGAAGAAATTTATTTTTTAAAATAAAATATATTAATAATCAAAAACATCATTTAAAAATGTCTTCCACCAAATGGATAGAATATTTCATTTTATAATTATTTTTTATAGGAATAAAGGTGATTTATATTTATATCATGTTAAGAAAATAGACATGAATAATGATATGAAATAATTCCAATAATATGTGTATATATATATATTCAATTAATATAATTCAATTATATTAATTTCTCTATTTTTTATAAAAAGTAAACATGTGCACATTTTAATAAAATTGTTAAAAAAATTACATTTTAATTTACAAATAGTTTTACATATATAATCCTTGATTTTATATTTTAGTTAATATTATTTGTACCCACAATGCTAATTCTAGGTAACAATTATCTTATTTCAATATTAAAATAATAAACTTATGTTTCATAGTAGCACAATGATTCATATCACACAACTTATTCCAGTGTTTCATACTCGCAAGATTAATATTGTGAAGCCAATAATTTATGACATAAATATAATTAATTAATTTGAAAAACAAAATTATAACAACTAGGGGTGTTCCCTTATTAGGTCTATGTTGGAATGAAATATAATACTTATTATTATTTTAATGAATTTATAATATTAAATGGATATTTCTATGAATATAGATGTATAATTTGATTGTTTGGATTAAACTAGTCAATGATTTTTTAGTCTAAAACAGCACTGAAACATTTTTATCAATAATAATTTCAATATAAATTTTCATTTATTTCTTTGTTTTTTGTCCCCGTATTGTTCAATTAAATTTTGAATCATTAAATTTTTTGATTCAATGAACATCTACTAAAAAATAAATTTACTAAAAACAATATTGTTGGAGTCATACTATAAACCCTCTATGAGAGATAGTAATAGGTGATTCATTAATACATTAGATAGAGGATTATACTATAGTTGAGTTGTAATTATGAAAATTATAACATATTTAATTATATGTGATTAGGTTAGATCTCCAGAAGTTTATGTCCAAAAAGATATACATCAAGAAATAGAAGGATTACATTGGGAATTGTAAAGATCTACTAGTATCATATGGAATTTAAAAATAGAAACATGATTATTGAAAAAAATTTACCAATTAATTTTTTACAATCATTTCAAACTAGAATTCTTATTTTTCAAATATTTTTGGTTTTCATTATATTTTATCACACTATTTCCAATGAAAATAATAGGTCTTATGTATTTTTTACTCTTTTTTTCTTTATATATAAGGATTTCAATTCCAACCTTTAGAAAACATTCATATACATTAATCAATTGAGTAATGATTATGTTTGTCTGATATAGGTTATACCATGATTTATTATTCAAAATTAATTCACAAATTTTATTACTAATGTATTTACATTCTATATAATATTAAAATGGTTTAGTAATATTTTTTATATCTGTTTTTAGTGTTTTTCACCTATTTTATAATTTAACATAGGAGAATTTAGGCCATCTATAGTTAAAATTGATATCTAAATTTCACTACCCAATTTTTTAAATTCTTTGATGACTTCATATATAAAAATATTTTTCAAAAATTACGAATAAAAACATTTAATATCGTTTATTACATTATTATTCAAGTCTCTTTTCAAATTAAATGGTTATATTCATTTGGTATTTTATATATTATGAGTTATATTTTTATATTCTATTCTTAATGAATTTATTTTTTTCAATATTTTTATTATTTTTATTTATATTTTAAATTTTTATTTTGGTATCATAATATGTTCTTTATTTGTTATTATTATTGTATAAATTTTTGTTTTTGTTTTAATGATTAGTTTCAAAATATATTACAATGTTTATTTTAAAAAAGGAATTATTTCATATATTAAACCATGGTTTGAAGACTCATAGCTTGTATAATTCATTAAAATATTTTTTTTAAACAAAACCCAGGTTTTTATACTCTATTGAACATTTTTTATTTTTGAAAATTTGGGTTGTTTTGGTTCATTAAATATTTTGATTATTCATAGAGAAAATTATAAATTATTTACATTAATGAGATAAATTTTATGAGTCATCACACTCACATTGTAACACCCCACTATTTCATAGTGTGTTAATTCTTCGAAATAATTCAATAACATTCACTACACGCAACATCGAGTTCAAGCGCACCATGACTTACCAAACAAGCCGTTCAAAAGAGGTTATGAACAGTAATAACTAAATATTAAATATTATATAATCCTTATAATTTTAGAATACATATTATGAGTTTCTTAGGAATAATGTAAGAACAAATTCATTTTATTCATATAAAATATTTATTTTTAAAAAATTGTACTTTTACCAACTTTTAATAGGGAAACCCTATTTAAATCCAATATTTTAAACTTTTATATATTCAATTTGACTAAATAAATTTATTCTTTAGAATGGGGACATCAAAAATTTACAAGGTAACACCCCAATCCTCCACGGTACACTTCCCTTTGAATTATACAGTAGCGTGTGTTATAAGCAACGTCGAGTTCTAACACACACAACAACCAATCAAACTAGCCATTATGTATAGTAATACCTAATTTTTGAAATATTATAAATTTTATCTCTCAAAATGGACTTCAGTTTTGGATTTGGAATATCTAATTTATCCTAGGGTGAAATTTTCGAACTTTTCGGATAACATTTAAATTTTTGATGAATAGTGAAAATTACTAAATTTTAATTAAAAACAACTTTTTAAATCAAAATAATTAATAGTGATAATTTTTGAATTTGAGTGGTTTTAAAGTATATTTAGAATATATTTTTACCATTTAATACTATTTTTTTCATTAGACATAATTTCACAATTAAACCGGAGATAAACAAGTGTTATTCTTTTGATATTTATTATATCTTAAAAACACACTTTTTGTTTTGACAGCGGAAATTTATTTTAAATTAATTTCTGCCAATTCTGTGTTTTGAATTTGGAAAAATGAATTCCATATTTTTAATCAGGATGTCCAAATTGTGTAAATTTTTTAATTTTATTTTTAGAAATTTTGAATAATTACTTCGGTAAATATTTTATTTACCATGGTTAAAGGGTAAATCCGTTAAATAAGGGTTTAAAAATAATATTATAATAATACTAAATTACCCCAAAACGTGTCCTAAACTTATTAGGGGAAAAATGTTCGACCCCATGCATCTTTGGGTCGATTTTGAGACCCCATGGAGCCACTTGTAGGTGATAGAGACACTTTATTTTAATTAAGTTAAAATAAATACAAAAATTACAAAATCATATATCGTTTAGAAAAACAATTTTTACATAAGGTTATATATGTTAGATTTTGGACTATAAATATTAATTAGAAAGATAAAAATATTTCCTACACAGAGGTATTTTATTTATTATTTTTAGACATTAAATAATTTAATTTATTTATGACACAATAGTGATGCAGTAATTACCTAATTAATGAAAAATTGGAATAATTGATATTATAAATACCCAAATAAATGTATTTTTAGGATTTTTATAAATACCAATAATTTTAGAGGTTAATATGACATGTTATGAGTGATTTAATTAACTTTTTTCCATGTAATAATTCTTTTATTATTTTTTAAAAAATCAATTATTGAATAGTGTCAAAATTGACATAAAAGAGTTTTTAAAACACATATTATATTATTAAATGATATTAAATTCATAAAAATATAAGGTTCATCCAAGAGTCTTATATAATAATATTTGTATCATTAATATACCACTTTTTAGTCTCTTTGATTTATATAGAATGTTTATTAACCATATAATATAAAAATACAAAGATACATTGTAAAAGTGAAAAAACTTAACTAAGAGTTAATACTTAAAGATAAGGTTAATATTGTAACCCAAACCTGTCTAAATCCTATTGGTTGAGTGGTTTTCAACCTATTACCACCTTAAACTATATATAATTCACTTTGGAGAAATTAGAAACCTAATATGAATTTATTATAAAATAATATTTCTAGCTTTTCCAAAGGTTCCCCTCACCCCTCTTATAAAAGGGCACTCCCCCTTCTCATTAATTCACACCTTAATAGCCTTTTGGTTCTGCCAACCACTGGAAAAATACTCTCTCAACTTCCCAAAATTCATCCTAGAGGCCTTACTTTAGTTATAAAGCCAACCTATGGAGCCCTTTTGATCAAATCAAAAGGAATAACCCAAAGAAGAGGTAATGATTTCACCACCCTTTTTCATTTTCTTTTCTTATTCAACTTCTTAATTCTTTCTTATTTCCATTCTAAAATAATAACTCCAGTATCTTATATATAATTATATGTTATTATAAATATGGTTCAACCATATTCATTATTCTATCCATCCGTTGACTGACATGTCACCATACTTGCGTATGTACGGCTTGCCGTCTCTACGTCGTGGTGTAATTGTTATTCAATATATTATTATTTGGATGGGTATAATAATGATGTGAAATTAATGTAAATAATAAATATAACATGATAAGTATTCTGTATATATGATATACCATCCAATTAAATACTATTTTAATATCAAAAGAATGATATTGTCACTTGTGCGTACGTACGGACTACCGCCTCCACGAACGCGATGAGATTCATTCTCCATCATATCCATTCAAGTATAATTCTATTTTTATGATTAATAATAATGTTTAAGGACTTAATATCATTATGTATATGAATAAGATACATCATATCCATAACAAGGATGTCTTATGTAACAAAACATACAAAATAAAATGAGTAAGTTAACACCTGAAACGACAATAATATTAAGATATTATTAACAAGGCAATGTTAAAAGATCATATATGATATCATATTAATGTATATTATTCTTGTATACTTTAAAAACAATTATTTAACCATTATACAGGAGGTTAACCTACCCTTAACCAAGGAAAAGTACAAGGTATGTGGTTTTCATCTCACTCCTTATTCCCGTGAGATTCATGCCATATTGCCAATATTACCATTTGTGTAGTGTATATACAGCCCATAATTGTATTGTTTAGTAATAAAATTTAATGTATCTGTGTTTATATATTCATTGTACGATACCCCTTTCATGGGCTGTATGTTTCGTAAGTTACCAAATTGGTAACGGTTAATTCCTCAATCTCATTATTATCCTAGATTGTTTATGTGTAGGTATTTACAGGGACATTTGTATCATCCATGTCCATTTTTCATAAAAATGATTTCAAAATGAAGATTTTAAGGATTTTGAATGGTACTATTTATAAAGATCAGAATTTAAAATGTTTTTATGATTTATCTTTCTAAATATTTTTAATTAATGTCCATGTTTTCAAAATGATTTTAAGGATTTATTTATATGGAAATGAATGTTTTGAAATGATAATTCTTTTAAAAAGATTTAAATTGGTATGGGACACATTGATTAAAAAATCTCTTTTAAATTACTTCCTTTATAAATTTTTGACATTTAAATGATTTTACAAAAAGGGTATTTAACTCAAAAAGTTTTACTCATCATTTCATCTATGTCAACATCCTTTGATATATTTTAAGCTTATTTGAAGTTGATTTATTATACAACACTTCCATTAAAGGTTTTGTGATATGTTTGACTATTGATGAGTTATTTTTATACCATTCATGGTTTATGGAGAAATTATTGACATTTCGTATGTTAGTTTTAATTCGAATGTTTCTGTTATGTTTTAACCTATTCATATGAGAAATGCATTGGACATAGTATGTGACAGGTTGAGCCCGCTATAGCTCCTCGATGCTTCGGTAGGTCTCATGAGACAAAATTGAGACTTGGAATGAGTCCTTGACAAAATCTTATTTATAGTCCTGGAACGAGGCCTTGTCTATGTGGTTATGATATTCTGGCATTATGCATTCCATCATTATGAGAGTGGTTAGTGGTATTGCATGTGATTATTAGACTAGTAGAATATCATTTTGAATAAGTAAATGGTATTATTTCATTTCATTTTTTCCTTATTAAGCTTAAGATCAAGTTTAAAAGGATTTTATTTTAGTTATACGATGACGTAAGTGTTTATGCTTATTTATGAAAGTTTCCACTGTATTGTTATCCTTACTCTGCATCTGAGCTCACCCCTTTCTATGTTTTTATTTTTCCCAGGATACCAAGAAGTGTATTGTGATTGATATGAAGGGTTAATACAATGGAATAATTGCATTCATAAATGATTATTTATGTTTTTTTGTATGTTATGAATTTTAATGTAACATTCATGTATGTAATCAATTTTCCAAGACTGGTAAACTGATCGGTCCTTCAGGACATGATTTCTTGTAATCATGCCAATGTATTACAATAATGCACAGACTCTAGGTAACTGGGGTCAGGGCGTTACAGTTGGTATCATAGGAGGTTTAGAAATAACATTGAAACTAGATTTAGATTAACTCTGATTACAGCACATTACCTTAAGATAGACATTGAGGATTATTATATAAGAACTTCCTAGAATTTTGGTGTTGTAGAGATTTTGTGAGTTTTCAAAGCAATACATCCCTATCTGGATATGAGCAGGTAGAGGTGGCTCTGGCACAGATGTACCCTGGGGTAAAACCCGAAAACACCACTTTGAGCTAGACTTGAACGAGAACTGGTGCACGACAATAGGCCTTGCTGCACTCTTAGTTACGACACTCCTGGGGGATGTGCTTAGAATAATTCTCGTTTTATTTACAAACCATTTTTATGGGTTTATGAGTGTATACTTCCTCACAGAAAACATTTTTATGATTATGGATGATTTCCATAAACTTTTTAATGTATGTAAAGTGTTTTACAAGTTTGGGATTAGGTATTGTTATTCATAAACTAATCTAGTGTATGCCATTATTTAGAAATCGTGCCTAGTAGATAGAATGAGAACTACAGCAATATTAATGATCTAAAGAGTAAGAGGGATCATATATTTTGTGGTCCTAAGCCATAATTTAGAAGGTAAATAGTCTCCCACATATTATCATCATATGGAGAAATAATATAATGTGTTGATAAGATAAGAAAAGAGTTTACTGAGTCCTATGGATTTGAAGGGAAGTAAGAGAAGAAAACTATGTAAGAGAGAAAGATGAATAAAGGGAAGAGGAAAAAGAATAATTTTCCCATATTTTATAACAATGGGAAGAAACAACATGGAAATTTCTTAAAAGGAATGGGAGTTTGTTATAAGTGTTCCAAAAAAGGGCACCAAGTACGTAACTGCAAGGGTAAGAAAATGGTTTCAAATATACAATGCTTCATTTGCAAGGAGTTTGGACACTACGCGAACCTATGTCCCAATCATCAGACTATGCCACAAATGATGCTATTGGATAATAATCAAGTTATGATACTACCAAAGATGAAGAGGAATGATTAGAGTGTTTATGTTGATTATGTCATTTGAGTGTTGTATCAACAATGTACTTGTTATAATAATTATGGAGTATATAAGGATTGTAATGCAGAACTACTTAATTTAGGACTTGAGATTGTGTGGAAGAAAGGAATGTGACTCAGAAACAGGTTATTTTTTTTGAAAATATATGGTTGAGAGAATGATAAACCATAATATGGTTCTGGATACCGAGGTAGTGATTTTAAAATAATAAATTATTGTTTTGGATAAATTATATTGGATATTCTTGACTACCTAGAAACTGATTAATGATTTTTATATTCCATCATTGATGGGGATTACAACGTTTTTGGATTGAAGGAGTATATCCATTATTATTTAACGAATATGGGATCATTAATGTAATCAATAAGGTTTTATGGCAATTCAGGATGTTGTAGTGTTTTAAAAGATTACATGATGAAGGTGTTCACATGTTATTACACGGAAAAAAGGATATTCATTGTGTATACCTTCCTTATAAATTTTTGAATGAAGTATTTCAGATAGTTCTAGTTTGGATTATTTTTGGATTTCCATAAAAGGACAACCCGGAGGTCGGGCGACAACATGTTGCATCCGGCAAGGCCGCGAGACTTGAACCCACAACCGAAGGGTGAAAAGGGTGTATCACCTACCACTGGCCCACGTGATGTCCTGGATTAAATAATGTAGCTTTTTTAAAAGATCTTATAGATGAATTATAAATTCATTTTTTGGAACCCTATACGAATAAGATAAATAGAATATATTTTTTCATTCTATTATATTTTAGAGTGAAAGATGAGTTTGTGGTAGAAATTAGTTAAAGGATGGAACTCTACTTGTCATGAATATATTTTTCTTCTTCTCTTATTCTATGAAGACATTAATTATTATACTTTATTTAATGGATGATAAAACAAAAAATGTGTTATCTTAATACCCTATGTTTTGTTGAACCGATGGTATTTCAAATCATCATAGATTGATGAATTTAAGGACCTCAATTTTACACTTGTTTGTGATTGATGAACTCAAACAATTCCAATAAATATTTACGTTTTTCTTCCAATTATATGTCTCTAATTTCCACCAATTTTCTCATAATAGAGATCCTAATTTGGTGGTGACCCTTTCATTTCTCTTTTCTTTATATTAAGACTAAATTTTATTAACCCAATTTCCGATGTGGGATTTCCCACAAAGCTATTTTCTATTTTCAACCTTTTATTTTCAAAGAAAAATTTTAAATTGTGAGGATTCAATTTATTGAAGGAGGAGAGAATGCAAAACCCCAAGATTTCATGGTGTGCTAATTATTCAAAATAATTAAATAACTTTCACTACACACAACACTGAGTTCATGCACACCATGACTTACCAAACAAGCCGTTCAAAAGAGGTTATGAACAGTATTAACTAAAATTTTTACTTTATATAATCCTTATAATTTTAGAATCCATATTATGATTTTCTTACACATAATATAAGAACAAATTAATTTTCTTCATATAAAAGAATTATTTTTCAAAAAATGCACTTTTACCAACTCATAATAGTGAACCCCTTTTTAAATACAATATTTTAAAATTTTATATATTCTATTTGACTAAATAAATTTATTGTTAAGAATGGGGATATAAAAAAATTTCAAGGTAACACCCCAAGACTCCACGGTACGCTTCCCTTTGAATAATACAATAGCGTGTGTTGTACGCAACTTCGAGTTCTAACACACACTACAACCAATCAAACTAGCCATTATGAATAGTAATACCTACTTTTTGAAATTTTATAAATTTTATCTCTTAAAATGGAATTCATTTTTGGTTTCGGAATATAGATTTTAGCCTAGGTTGAAATTTTGGTACTTTTCAGATAACATTTATATTTTGATGAATACTGAAAATTAATAAATTTTAATTAAAAAGAACTTTTTTAGTCAAAATAATTAATAGTGATAAATTATGAATTTGAGTGTTTTTAAAGTATATTTAGAGTATATTTTTACCATTTAATAAATTTTTGGTCATTGGACATAATTTTATAATTAATCTGTACATTAACAAATCTTAATCTTTTGATAGTTATTATATCTTAAAAACATGCTTTTTTGTTTTGACAGCAGAAACTAATTTTAAATTAATTTCTGCCACTTCGGTATTTTGAATTTGGAAAAATTAATTACATATTTGGAATCAGGATTTCTAAATTGTGTAAATAGGTAACTTTTATTTTTAGACATTTTGAATAATTATTTCGGTAAATATTTTATTTACCATGGTTAAAGGGTAAATCCGTTAAATAAGGGTTAAAAAATAATATTATAATAATACAAAATTACCCTAAAACGGGACCTAAGCTTATTGGTGGATACATTTCCAACCACGGGCATCTTTGGGTCGATTTTCGGACCCCATGGTGCCACTTGTAGGTGATAGGGACACTTTATTTTAATTAAGTTAAAATAAATACAAAAATTACATAAGCATATATCTTTTAGAAAAACAATTTTTACATATGGTTATATATGATGGATTTTAGACTATAAATATTAATTAGAAATATAAAAAGATTTCATACATATTGGTATTTTTTTTTTATTTTTAGACATTAAATAATTTAAATTATTTATGACACAATTGTGATGGAGTAATTACATAAGTAATGAAAAATTCTAAAAATTAACATTATAAATACCCAAATAAATGTAATTTGAGACTTTTAATAAATACCAATAATTTTCTAGGTTACTATGAGATGTTAGGATTTATTTAATTAACTTTTTTCGAAGTAATCATTCTGTTATGATTTTAAAAAAATCAATTATTGAATAGTGTCAAAATTGAAATAAAAGATTTTTAAAAACAAATATTATATTGTTAATTAATATTAAAGAACTGAAAATCTAAGGATCGGTCAATAGACTTATATCATTATATTTTTATCATTAATGGAAAACATGGGGGTCTCTTCTATGTATATAGGATGTTTATCAACAATATAATATAAAAATACAAAGAGACACTGTAAAACTAAAACTAATTAAATAAGAGTTAATAAATAAAGATAATGTTAATATAGTAACCTAAACCTATCTAAATCTTATTGGTTGAGTGGTTTTCGACCTATACCCACCATAACCTTTATATAATCCATTTTTGAGCCATTATAAATATAATATGAGTTTATTATAAAATAATATTTCTAGCTTTTCCAATGGTGCCCCTCACCCCTCTTATAAAAGAGGACTCCCCCTTCTCATTAATTCACACCTTCATAGGATATTGGTTCGGCCTAACCCTTACCAAATACTCTCAAAACGTCCCTCACTTCATCCTAGAGGCCTTCCTTTAGTCATAAATCCAACCTATGGAGCCCTTTTTATCAAATCAAAAGGAAGAACTCGAAGAAGAGGCAATGATTTAACCACCCTTTTTCAAGTTCCATTCTTCTTCAACTTCTTCTTTATTTGTTATTTACATTCTAAAATAATAACTCCAGTATATTCTATATAATTTTATGTTATTATAAATATGGTACAACCATATTCAGTATTTTATCCATCCTTTGAATGACATGTCACCATACGTGCATAAGTACGACTTACCGTCTCCACGTCGTGGTGTAAATGTTATTCAATATATTATTATTTGGATGGGTATAATAATGATGTGTAATTCATGTAAATAATAAACATAACATGATAAGGATTCTGTATATATGATATACCATTCAGTTAAATATTATTTTTATATCAAAAGAATGATATTTTCGCTCGTGCGTACGTACGGACTACCGTCTCCACGAACGTGATGAGATTCATTCTCCATCGTATCCATTCAAGTCTAATTATCATTTGATGATTAATAATAATGTTTAAGGACTTAATATAATTCCGGTTATGAATAAGATACAACCTATCCATAACAAACATGTCTTACATAACAAAACATATAATATAAAATGAGTAAGTTAACACCCGAAATGACAATAATATTAAGATATTATTAAAAAACAATGTTAAAAGATCATATATGATATCATATTAATGTATATGATTATTTTATAATTGAATAACAATTATTTCACCATTATACATGAGGTTAACCTACCCCCAACCAAGGAAAAGTACAAGGTAAGGGGTTTTCATCTCACTCCTTATTCACGTGAGATTCATTCCATATTGCCAATATTATGTTTTGTGTGGTGTATGTACTGCCCATAATTGTATTATTTCTGTAATAAACTTTAATGTATGTGTGTTAACATATTATTTGTATGATACCCCTTTCATGGGTTGTATGTTTCGTATTTTACCAAATTGGTAAGGGTTAATTCCTCAATCTCATTCTTATCTGAGATTGTTTATGTGTAAGTATTTACTGGAATATTTTTATCATCCATGCCTATTTTTCATAATAATGATTTAAAAATTAGTATTTTAAGGATTTTTAAAGTTAATATTTATCAAGATCAGAATATCAAATGTTTTAATGATTTATCTTTCTAAATATTTTTAATTAATGTCCATGTTTTCAAAATGATTTTAAGGATTTATTTATATGGGCATGAATGTTTTGAAATGTTAATTCTTTTAAAAAGTTTCAAAGTCGTATGGGACACTTTGATTCAATAATATCATTTAAATTACTTCTTTTATAAATTTTTGACTTTTAAATTATTTTACAAAAGGGTATTTCTCTCAAAAAGTTTCACTCATCATTTCATTTATGTCAACATACATTGATGGATTTAAAGCTTATTTAAAGTTGATTAATTATAAAAAACATCCATTGAAGGTTTTGTGATATGTTTGACTATGGATGTGTTATTTTTATACCAATCATTGTTTATGGATAAATTATTGACATTTTGTATGCTAGTTTTAATACGAATGTTTATGTTATGTTTAAACCTATTCATATGAGTAATGCATTGGACTTAGTAAGTGACGGGTCGAGCCCGCTATAGCTCCTCGATGCATCGATAGGTCTCATAAGACAAAATAGTGTCTTGGAAGGAGGCCTTGAAAAATCTTATTTGTAGTCTTTGCCCGAGGCCTTGGCTACGTGGTTATAATAGTCTGGCATTATGCATTCCATCTTTATGAATGTGGTTAGTGATATTGCATGTGAATATTCGACTAATAGAATATCCATGCGAATAATTAAATGGTATTATTTCATTTCATTTTTACCAAATTATGCTTAAGTTCAAGTTTAAAAGGCTTTTTTTTTAGTTATACATTGCCATAAATGTTTATTCTTATTTATGACAGTTTTCACTGTATTGTTATCCTTACTGAGCATCTGAGCTCATCCCTTTCTATGTTTTTATTTTTCCCAAGATTCCAAGAAGTGTATTTTGATTGATATGCATTGTTAAGGAAAGGGAATAATTTAATTCATAAAGGATTATTTATGTTGTTTTGTATGCTATGATATTTAATGTAACATTCATGTATGTAATCAATTTTCTGAGACAGTTAAACTGATCGGTCCTTCGGGACATGATTCCTTGTAATAATGCCAATGTATTAAAATAATGCACCGACTCTGGATAACTGATGTTGGGGCGTTACACAAATCTTTATTAGTTGTTTTTTGGGCCTATGTAACCATGGAAGGGATGATCAGTAATAGATAATCATTTTGATGGATCCTAACAATCAAAAAACTATTAACTCATGGCCAATAAATTTTTGGTTCCATTAAAAGGGCACCAACACATCCCTTGGAATGTCCTAAACACCATAGAGGTTGTTTGGTTATAGTTATATCATATGCGAGACACCATAACACTATGAAATGAAATTATGTCCTTATTAGTTTTCTAACATAGCACATTATGATTGGTTCGATAAAAATACATTATGAAGTTTATAGGTTGGACTGACCTACGATTCCATAGTGAAAACACCCAAATTGATTTTAAATAACATTTCTATCCATTTATTGGTATATGTTATTAAATATTATTTGAATATAAATTTGATTATGTGTGGGTGTTATCACTATTTATATTTATACATTTAATAATTTTTTAGGACATATTGGTATTTTATTATTTTTGGGCACTTTTTTTGTGTTATTTTGATGTTGTAATTTTTTTAATATGTTAAAAATTTACATTATGTTTTATTTTTTTTATACGTGGTGTTAAATGAAGGATTTCAATATTTAAAATATAAATTTCTCTTCATTAAATTAAATTTCCATAAATATAACTTAAATGGGATAATATTTTTTGATTTTTTCTTTCTTTTTTTTCTTTTTCATTAATGTAAATTTTATAATTTAATTTGAATTTTTTGTCTTTTTTAGGATTCCCTATATAAATTTTTATAAAGGATATTATTTTTTTAAAAAATGGTAAATATATTTTTTTCTTTATAATGGAAATGTGTTTCCACCGTGTTATTGTTTATATAAAATTTTAATGATATATTATGATCATATATTAATACTAGAATGAGAAGATATTTGTTTTTAAAAATATTAGGCTATGAATTTGGATTGTAGGGACCCAAAGCGTGACGTACATGGAAAACACATTACATTTGAAAAATAAATAATACATAAAAAAAACAGACACCCAATGACTGTAATAGTTTAGTGTCTTTGGATACTCAGAACAAAATTTTCTAATCGAGGTGAAAGATCTTTATCATCTCCCATAAAGTTCATCCCCTTTTTTCTTACCTAAAACCTTTATTTAAATCCTAGGGAAAATAAAACATAAAAAGGTTCTATTAAAATTCTTAGTAAGGGTAAACAAAGAGAATATCAAATAATACAAAAAAATATGAACATAAAAACATGAAATTCAAACATGAGTAATGACAAAAATCCTTGAAGTACACAAGGCATAGATCAGAAATGAATATTAATCATGAGAAAATATCATGGGAATAAAAATTTTAATTGTTTAAATCCATTAATCACATGTTATTATTTCCATATTATCCAAGGTATTGTTTCCAAGACCATCAAAGTGAACATTGTCCATTACTGAACCTAGTTTTCCAGCCATTCCAGACCTGTATTACTAAACAAGATTTTACTTACCATTCTTGCCATGTTTATCTCATGAGATATAAATCATTACCCAATTAATTGGAGGGAGATATAGTCCCACCAATCTAATAAATAAATCATTCATACGTGTGATTCAAAATAAATATAAATCATTCATCATAACCCAAAGAATAAAATATGTTTCATAAACATCTTCCCATCATAATATAATCCATATAAAAAAATGGATATCATTTCATCATAAGAAAAATCAAACCATGAAAATTATAATGACATTATACTTGAAACATAATCATACAAAATAATTTCATCTCATATGGGAAATAGTTTTGACAAAACACTTGAAATGAATTCCTAAGGAAAATATCCTTTTTTCTTCAAAATCATTTTCTTTTCTCCAAATGTTGTGAAATTTAAAATAAAATAATTTTTTTGAAAACAATCATGAAATATTTTGGAATAATATTCATGTATATAAGGCACTCTGAAAAATTAAAAATCTGTTCGTGTCGTATATGTTAAAAAACATTCTCCTCGTACTTTTGCCGAAAGAGTCAAAAAGTACATTGTATGGTAAACAAAAGAATGTTTCCTTCCATACAATGTGGTAAAAGTAAAAAAGGGTAAAAATTACTTTAAAAACGCTTGGATTAATAATAAAGATTTTATGAAAACATTTTTATAAAACATGGATATGGATGATAAATATAACCCAAGTAAATACTTACGAATAAACAATCTCAGATAGAAATGAGACTGGAAAAGTTACCCATTACCTTATGTCCAATTTCATCCATATGTGTCTGAGACTCTTGTATAGTGGGTTTAAACATATTATTAACATATAATAGAACCATAATAATAAATATTATTTCATATATTATTCACCTACAACCGTATATTACGCTTTCATTTGTCAATTCCATGTTGAAGTAGCATTTTGTTTAATATCGTTTCATTTATCATTCATGTTTTGACTTGTAATTATTAATTTGATTAATTATATCATTATTATTTACATATATAATTTTTAACATGATTTATATATATTATATATTCAGAATATATGTATAATAGAGTGATAAATGGAATGAAATACACCGTTCGTGGATACAGTAGATCGTACATACCCATGAACGCTATTTTTGTTTCTGTATTAGATTGAATGGATGAAAAATGCATATATATATATACATAAATCCAGAAGAATTGTCATGTCATATATTTTTTGATTACTTATTATATATAATTTATAATAATTCTTGAATGGTTACCATGGCGAATGAATCTCATCGCATCGTGGAGACGGTAATCTGAACGTACGCACGAGCGATGATATCGTTCCCATTATTATTGAATGGAAATGAAGTGGAGGATATAATATCTCATAATTATTATTATGTTATAATAATCATATATAGTTATTATTTCCACCATTATAACCATCAAAATAATGTGGTGGTGGAAAAACATATTACACCACAGCGTGGAGACGGTAAGTCGTACATACACACGTGCGGTGATTTCATTTTTTGTATGATGGATAAAAGGTGAAATATGGTTTTTTAATATTTATAATGACATATCAGTATATTATTGATACTTATGCCATTAATTTATAATGAAACAACTACTGAAGATGAATTATAAGAAGAAATATATTTGAAAGAATCGGTAAAGGATATTATATCTTCTTCGACGCAACTCTTCCAATCCTCCTCTTTGGGCAGTAAAGATGTACTTTGAAGAAAATCAGTACCTCTTGTATGTTTCTTGGCAGGTGGAGAAGAGTAATTTATAGGGTTTGGCAGAGCATGAAGGCTTAAAATGTTATGATGTGGAGAGGGAGGAGGTTCCCATTTATAACAGAGTAGAGGGGTAATTCTGGAAACCTCCAAAATATTAATTTATAATAAACTAAAACCCCACCTAAAACATCCAAAATTACTCAACATCGAATAAGAGATGATATATGGTTGTAATATCATAAACCAATAAAATTTAGACATGTTTTTATTTTATTTTAAACCATATCATTTTGATTTATTCCTTTTTAATGTATTTAATTTTATTTGTGGTGATTATATTCTAATATTCTAATTTTTATATGTACAAAATAATGTCTTTTTAATTTTCCATAATTAGATAAATTATTACCCTTTAGACCATAAAATTCTTAATTTTTAATTTTTAAATATTTTTGTGCTTTTAAAAAAAATTAATAATATGTTATATTTATAGAATATCAATAGTGTCAATTTTGACACTATTCAATTATTTGAATTTAAATGAAATCTACACAGAAGATATATTCGAGAAAAAATATATAATACATCCCTAACATGTAATATTCAACTTGAAAATTTGTGTAGCACATTAAATAGTTCATATAATATTTATTTTAATATTTTTAAAACCATTTATTTGATATTTCATTCAATAATATAATGTCTACATCACTATTGTGTCACTATTAATGATAATATTTTAATCCATAAAATTTATAAATAAATTCACATGATGAATAACATTTTATTATATTTTTGGTGAGTATTTATGGTCAATGGTTTATGATGTTTATTACTAAATTAAAATTATTAAACTTATAAGATATAAGAGAGTGACATGTTCTCACATTATTTTTTTAATAATAATTACATTCATTTCATGGTCAAAAGTCTATTAAATGAATATATTCTCACCCTTATGTTAAATGGGTCGACTTTTTTTCATTCAATAGAATTTTTGCAGGTGTTAGGGTACTTTTATAATCTTATTTTTACCCTTAATTACTCGATTTACCATTAACTGTAGTAAATAAAATTTACCGTAGATACCCATTATAATGTCTAAAAATAAAAATATTCTTACTAAAATAATTATGACTTACTGATTCCAAAAATGGAATACAATTTTCTAATTTCAAATCATATAAGTTGCAGTATTTAATTTAAAATTAATCACATTGTTGAGAAAACTGGTTTTAAAAGATAAAACATTGCAAAATATTGAAATGTTTTTACCTATGAATTCAATGTAAAGTTAATGATAATGACTTGAATTATATTAAATGGTAAAAATATATTCTATTTATACTTTAAAACCTTTCAATATTATAATTTAACCATATAAATTATCATGATGGAAAAAGTTGTTTTTAATTAAAATTTAGCATATTTTTCTATTTAACAAAAAATGAAAGATGATAGGAAAACATTTAAAAATTATCCAAAGTAAGTTTTTATAAACTTTTTGCTATGAATAAGTTTATTTTTTAAAATTGAACTCACAAACATGTCAAAAAATATATTTAAATTGGGTACACCATCAAAAGGCGGCAAAACTGCATTTTCTGAAAAATACTTATTTAACCCGAAAAATTTATTTTCTTCTCATACCATGCTCTAGAATATGTGTCAGATAAATGATAATGTTATAAAATTTAAAATTTTGTTTATAAAATTTATAAATTCTTGTTATCAGATCAATATATCATTGTTTAGTGAAAATTGTTATTGCGTACAACACATGCTATTGAGGAAGGTCACTCTTCCGTGCAACACAATCCATTAATAATGTTTTCATATAGTACAAGATAATACAGTGTTGCAAATAGAGTAATCTAATCATGGTGTAGAGTACCACACAAGACATCAAATAAAATAAAAATAAAATTTCTATTAAAATATTGGGGTGTTATGTGGATAATACTCTTTGTAATTTAATTCTCATGTATATATTTTATACTTTGTGGTCCATTTTAATTGATAATCCTCATTTGGGGACTTCATTGTTCTGGTTTCTCATGGGTGCTATCATGCTAGATTGTTACATTGAGATCTCATGATTATATATTTTTTATTATGATTTTAAATGATTTATTATATCAGTTATGCATCAAATATTTCATATTTTTTTACTGGGATCATTTAATTTTCCTTGTTGGCTATAATTTATATTTTTACGAGAATTGGAATTTTATTATATATTGTTCCATTCTTGGTCAGGGTTTGTGTCTAATATTATTACTTTTTTTGTTGACATCCAAAATACAGATGGGTCATGAAATATACTTTAGATTATATTTATACTTATTTATTTATGTTTATTGGGAAAATTTTGTTCCAAGCAGTATATATTTGAATCCTCTTCCCTAGTAGATTTCCCTAAAGGATTATTAACATTTGTAATGAAATTCACTGAACTAGCTCAGTTCCAAATTCAATTATTCTGTGTGATGTGTTATACTAAAATTGATCCATAATCCCTCTATTAATTAATATGTAATGGTATATAATAGATATTAATAATGAGTCTTAATAGGTTGGTGGTGAAATAGTCAAGATAACCTTACCACACTCATAAACTCCAATTACCATGTTAATTTGGGAATTGGGTTATGAATTTATGATTGAGAATCAATTTTTAGGGAGTTATTTATAAATTAATGATATTTAAAATTATATAAAGATTACCAAGGGAATTTTGATATTAATCGTGTATTGCATTGATTAAAAATCAAGAACCAGTTGTGTATGGTTATCCCACATGGTCATACTATAACACCACAACGATTTACAAATAAATTGAATGAAACATATAAAACCCTATGTACCTTTTAAGAAAAACATGTTTAAATAGATAGTTGTAGTCTATACATTAGTTATAATTATAGAGATTATGTGTTTTGAATTTAGAAAAAAAGACATACAAGGTTCCAATCAGTGATTTCTTTGTAGTCTGATAAAACCAACTGTAATTTTGGTAATTAGTAAAATACCCTTATGAAATGAAAAATTGCCCTAATGAATAGTAATATGACCATAATTAATAGTAAAATGTGTATATAAATAGTAACATCTATAATGAATGTAGAATAAAATTTATATTATAAGTGACTATATGATCATTATATAAGTGTTGTAATTTTTATAAGTTATAAATATTTAGATTCTATTTTATACATAATTAAAAAATTTACAAAAGAGTTATCATAAAATCTAATCATAAATTATAATTATTTTCCTATGGTTATAATATAATTTAAAGATACCTTGATTAATTATTCAGGTTTTTAGAAAATGATTTATCATTTCAATATTGTTATTTTCTATAAAAAATTATTATTTAATTTAATAATTAAATTATACATATTTGGAAAAATACTTTGATGAAATGTAGTTCATGATTTATTTATAAAAATTCCCAAAATTATGTGGTTGAGTTTTTTGTTGTTTTTTGAAATAAAAGGCGTTTTTTATGATTACTGAAATACAATAATTTACCATATATATACATTGTATGTTAAATACACTATTACAACCATAATAGATGATGTAAAATCTTTTGGTTAGAACTGACATTATATATGTACTATTTTGGGTCACATGAGAAAATTAAACATATACTCTTGATCAAAAATAGTAAAATAATGATTAAAATATTTAAAAACCACTCATTTCATCCACAATAAATACCACCCTCATCCCCTCATCCCATCACACCTATAAAGATTTTAGAATTTTCTAAATTCTACATAATATTATTTCAAAGGATCTTCCCCACATCATGAACAACTGGTTTCACAAACAATATCATACTAAAGTCTTTTATGAGGATCTCAAGGAGAAGATATCAAGAGGTAAAAATCATCCAATTTTTTTTTGTTACTTTTCAATTTAATTCATTTGTTATACTTTCTTCACACCCCTTTATCCCATAGGAATGATATATATAGTATTATATTTGTTATGTATTATTATTTTTTTTATGGATAAATTAATTATCATACACATTCTCTCCCAGTAATTCAAAAAATAAATACATCGTCTATGATGTGTCGATTTACCAACATCACGGATGATGTGTCTTCAATTTCTATTACATCTATAAAATATGGTTTTAAAACAATATTAATTGTTTAATAATTTTTTAATGTGTATGATATCACCACTCTAATGTTTTTTAATTAACATAAATTCCTTATTTTAAATTTATATGATGAAACCAATTCTTGATTATCATTGAACCACACAAATGATCTAAACACCATTAATGATTTATTTATTGATTCATCGTAATATATGATAAAATATCATTAATGGTATCATTTAATATACTTGAAAAATAATGATAAAATATCATTTCACTTCAAGAGTTTATCATCCATTAAATAAGATAATTTGTTACGAAACAAGCATGGAAACCATATAAAGAATTTACCCAAAACAATGTTAAAAACAAAATATTATTTATATATGTGTGGAATGATTTCATAAAATGATCATATATCATGTTATAAATTTTTTTAAGATTATGTAATGTATTTAGAAGACTTTTTATCCATTATACTAGAAATATAAACACATTTAAAGTAAAATGAACTCAACGTAATATAATTCATAACCCAAATATCATTATTTGGGTAAAACTTCTACATTATTTATTATGTGCTATTATGATATTTTTTATTAATTTATAGTTCTATTATGTTTTATTAAGTTAAATTTTATTGTATACATATATCCATTACATTCTATTAATTCTCACTCTAATTATATTTTTAATTAAATTTCAATTTAAAATCTTTTTAAAAGCCTCATAAATGAAATTCTGAAAGATTGATTATAAATATATATATGGAATGAGTGGTTTTTACTAATTTTATGATGATATATTTATATGATTTTTTCATATTATGTTTACATTGTATTTTTTATGAATAATATTTCATTATTTTGTCAACATATTCTTAAATATTATATGTTATTTGTTTTATAAAAAAAGGGTATTTTAAAAATATAAATTTGTCCTTCTAATGTGTTTAAATGAGTAATCAAGATTTTTATTTTTGGTATATTCCATGGACATATTTTGTTCGTTTGAACCAATTTTTGATCATGATATGTTTGTTTGAGCCCATTATAGCTCAAGAAATTCCCTGAGAGCACCATTATACCTCTCCAATGCATTTGGTACTATAGAGATGGAAGTTGACTAAATGGTTATTCCTTGTGAAAGGGTTATTGTATGGTTGATTTAGTAAATATATGAATATTCAACTACATGATGTTTCTATTCATGTTAACATTATGTTTGAAATTGGTTTTATTGTTTTTTTGTTATCTCTTTACTAACGATATATTTCATTATATCCCTTAATGAGAATTTTCGGCTCATCCAAGGTTTTTAAATCATTTTTATGGGTTATAATGATTTGTAAGATAAACAAGTAAGAAAAATTAAATATTATATATATTTTTTAATGTTTTTTTAATTTTAAATGCTTTATATTTTGGGAAATGTGGATAATTTTTTCATATTATCCTCGTGTGTGGTTATGTGATATTTTGTATGTTTTATGTAGTAAATCGATAAAAATTAAATCTTTAAAGAAACCTCAATGTGTAATAATGTTTGTTATTGTCTAAATCTCATGATTATGTAATTTTTTAAGGATGAGTCCATATAGTTTGTATCAAAGGATGGTTTTGATAACATTAGGGGTTAGGATGATGTTAATCGAATTTCAAAATCAATTATCAATTTATGATCAATATAAAATTATATAGAATTCAATTATTACATGGTTTCATGGTCAATGATATGTTTGTTCATAATGGGTTTTCACTATAGAAATAAGGAATATAATATAGGAAGGCACTAAGGGGATTATATCTATCTAAATCTGCATCCTGGAATGGTGGGGATTAGTACAAAGCTATTTTTGACAGTAATGGCACATTTGAGTCTTGTGATAAACGGTGGTGGTATCCATTATAGATAATAACCTAATATTACACAAATAAATAGGTTTTTTGTGGATAATTTTTTTGATGCAACATCCTCCATCATTCAATGGAACCACAAATCTAATGATAACATGTGTTTGGATCAATTTTTTAGAATATAAATTTGAGTTCATGGGATTTTCAAAATGTCAAAAATTTATACCAACCATTTGTCATTTTGATGGTTAAGATGATCAATGGTGGTATTTTTTAATAAATATTTGTGAAATTGATTATATTGGTAGTCTATAATGGGATCATATTAAGAGTTTTCTCGAGAAAAATATTTTATTAAATAATATGAATCAGAATGGGGAAACAATTCTTTGAACTAATGAAGAAAAACAATAATTTTGTGGAATCATATGATTCTAGTTTTATAGGAAATTCCAAATAATTAACAAATATTACTTAGATAATTGATCATAAAATTAATATATTTTACTCTAGTTTGAAAAAAATTTATAATGATTTTTGGTATCATGATAGTCTAAATGCTATGAGAATATATTTCGCTGTGATGGAAATGATGAGATAGAGTTTACTAACACGTATGTCCCTCATGATGAAAATATGTAAAAGTGGCCAGTTTGGATGGAATGGGTGAAGAATTCATAAATGAAAACTGTAGGTAAGAAAATCAATTTTCCATCTTGTGAAAAGTGTAGTAAAAAAGCAACCTAGTGAATGTATTCTCAAATACGGTAAATTCTATAGATGATGATAGTCTGGGAACATGTCCCAAGGGTGCAAGGAAAATGATCTAAAAATTAATGATAATTTGTTGATTAGATTCTTTACCAGTAATGAATTGGTTCATACTTCAAAGGTGTGTCTGAATCTAGTCAATCATGCATGAGATCAATAAGATTGTAAGTATAAGGGTTTGGAAAATTCCTTGTCAACAACTTCAGCAAATGTTGAGACATCAAATGAGGTGGTATCATATACATTTCTTGTGTTTATAGATTTTGAAAATGTGTTGTTTGATTTCGGGACTACACATTTCTTCATTTTTGATTAGTAATCTGTGAAATATGGAGTTATACCTCCTGAAATGAAACCAGAAAACTTAGTAAAAACACCTAGAGGAAATATTTTCAAAAAAATTAAGTTATAATAATATAACTATCACTGTCTGTCAAACAATATTTCTTAAAACCAATGTTGTATTATAGCTAGAGAAGTATGATTTTATTATGGGCATGGATATTAATTCTTTTTTTCAATATAAGTTAGAATATAGATTAAAATGGGTTATTTTTAGAAATATTTTTAGTTTGTGTAAAATAATGACCCATACAGTTGATAGCATAATCAGAATCCATGAGAATTATATAATCATAAAATTAAATTTATCTTTTTCATATTTTTCATGATAAGGGAAATATCTAGATTAATGATATGATATTGGTAAATGAATACCTATATTTTTTCGTGATGATTTTCCTGGTGTTTTTTTGGATCGATAGGTTGATATTACTATTAATTTAGTACCTGATGCTCAGTGAATTTCCAAAACTCCTTATTGAATGGATGAAATGAATCGTTAAGTATTGAAAATAAAGCTACATTAATTATTTGATAAAGGATTCACTCAACCTAGTACTTCACCACACAGTTCCCCTATCATGATTTTTAAAATGAAATATTGTTCCATGTGACTTTTTATTGATTATATTTCCCTGATTTAAATCATTGTTTAAAACTATTATTTTCTTGACTCATATTGGTGAATTGTTTGATTATATTTGGGGAGAAAATTATTTTTTATTGTTGAATTGAGGTAGGGGTGCCATAAGATGAATGTAATGGATATAGTCATCCTGAATACTTCATTCCATAATAGATATGCTCATTATGTATTTTTGGATATTAAATTTGTTTTAACTAATGCACCTGGTATATTCACAGATCATATGAATAAAATATACCATGAGTTCTTGATTATGTGTTCATTTGTGTTTATAGATGACATATTGGTATATTTTAAAAGTAAATAGGTGAATGAAAAACATATAAGGGTTATTTTGAAAACCAAAAATTTAAATAAGTTATATGGAAAATTCATTAAATGTGTAACACCCCAAGATTCCATGGTACGTTTCCCTTTGAATAATGAAATAGCTTTCATTGTACACAACTTTGAAATTCTAACACACCGCGACCAATGAAACGAGATGTTATGAATAGTTATACCCATTCTTTGAAATATTTTAAATTATATATTTCAAAATAGACTTCTTTTTTGGATTCATAATATCCAAATTAGCTTGGTGTAAATTTTTGGTATTTTTCTAAAAACAGTCAATTTTTGATAATAGTGAAAAACAATGAGTTATTATTTAAACTGATGTTTTTATTTAAATAATTATATATTTTATTTAAATTTATTTTTGATAAAAATATATACATAATACCTATATATGATCATTGAAATTAACTGGAGTTTTTTTTTTTAAATGTTGAGGCGCAATCCTCTATTATTAAATAAAAAAGTCATACAGTAGAGATAAAGGATGAGCAATACAGCAAAGCAGAAACAGAAAAAAATTCAACAGCGCACTCGAGATCGAGTGTTCATACCATGAATAGATGCTGGAGCACCCGTTTTACTTGGTTGTCTCCCCATTTTCCCAGTCTTTGCCTGTATCCAGGGACCGCCACCATCATCCGGGACCTCAGACATTAATTTCGTGTTCACAGACATAGCTTTATCCCGATCTTCAATCGGTTTCCTGTCATCATCACTACTAGAAGATTCAAGTAATTCAAACGAGTTATAGGTACTCACTTGCTTTGAAACCTTCAGAATTTGAGATTGAGGGGTGCCACAACTTGGCGAAGGCTGGGTTCTGCCCTCCAGACTAGAAACATGCAGGGAAGGGGGGTCCTGGATAGATTCTTTCAGAGGATCTATCTGGTTATACTGCCCAGTTGGAGTGGGGTCTTGATGCTTGCTGAGGGTGTACTTGACATCCTAAGAAGAAGACTTTCTGGAGGGAGCCGAGTCTTGGGCTCTAGGAGTACTTTCCAGTGGGAAGACTCCCATATACTGATCAGGGGTTTGAACCCTATTATTGTCCTTTGTCGAAATATTGTTACAAACAGCAGTCATCTCTTTCCTATCTTTAGCTTTCCTTGAGATATGAAGGTCCTTTTCCTTGCCTCTTCTGCTTTTGGCATTGACTAAGATCTGTTCTTGTCTTAGACAGGAGTCTGCTTCCTCTTGAGCAGCATTTTCCAGAGCATCAAGGCTATCAATTGATTCAACATCTTCATCATCTCTGAGACCTCTTGTTAATATATCATTGAATGATGCTCCATTCATATCATCTATGCCAGAATTTTCAACAGGTGGCTGGATTGCGTTAGCAAGATCTTCCCAGGATAAGAGAGTTCTCTTGTTTTTTTGTGAAGGAGTACTGGTCTTAATATGTACTTCAGAACTTCCCTTTTTGGGTTCTTCATCAAGAGACCTTTGAGACTTTTCAGCAGACACAACATGTTCTTTATCAGAGTCTTTTATCAAATCCTGACCAATAACAGTAGCCATCTTATTCTGCTCAATGCATTGAGCCATGCCTTGTTTGATTGGCTTCCGACAGTGATGTTTATCATTCCCTTTAATTTGACAGTTGTCACAAAAAATATTTCTTCTACATGCAGATTCTTCATGCCCAATAATTTGACAAGGAACACAGAATGGAGGAATGCTTTCGTATTCAATCCGAAGACAAATATCCTCCTGTTGAGTAGATAAAATCACCTTATCTATTAAAGTAGAACTAAGGTCAATCTCTACAAGTACCCGAGCAAAATGACCATAGCAAACTGATTCTGTAACATGATCCATCCTGATTGGAACCCAATAGCAGATGCAATATCAAAAAGGATCTCAGCATGCCACAAAACCCAGTTGAGACCGTGTATTTTTATCCATACTTGCGCACAGGTATCCTTAAAATCAAGAAAATTGAAATTCAATTTCCATTCATGAAGTCGAAGTGTACCTAGTCTGAGATTTATGGAGCCGATACTCCAAGCACTGCTTTTGAGTTCCACTGAGGGAAACAGAATGTGAAAGAGACCACGACCGAGCGACACACATTTGAAATCATTGAATCCCCAAATATTAGCTAACCGAGAGATGAGATCCGATGTATGCCAGGGTTTCATACCTTTCATTGAGGAGATGCAGGCGATAAATGAGTGTTTGCATAGATCAATCCTAGCCGCAATTGCATCCTCCGAGGCTGAAACATGTGATGTTGACCCTTTCCGAATAATACGATGGGGCGCGCGATTTCCAAGGGGAATGAAAGAACCTCCCGAGAAACCCTTAAAAGATGATATATTATTCAGCGCATCATGATCCTTCTTCTTTTCCTCTGGAATCGGAAGAATTTGATTTGCGAGTCGAAACGCATCAAACGCGTGAAGATTGAGGCTTCGTGGATGAGCTAGGGAAGCCGAAGCTGTGGGGTGCGACGACGGGGGTTTCCTCTCCTTTTCCTCCATCATCCTCAAATTAATTGGAGTCATTTTATAATGAGTTTAGATATATAAATATTTTATTGGACTTTTTACCGCCTTTTACCCACCACATAGAAGAATTTACAAATTTTTATAAAACATAATTTTACTGATTCTATGTGTCAAATTTCCAATACATGAGAGACACGGTTGATATCCGTAAGTAAAATGTTCTTTAATAAGATAAAAATAATTTTTTGTGAATAGTTACTTTTTACTTTTATTTACCACTATTAAAAGTAAATAGGGCAATTAACGGTAAAAATGATAATGTAATTACCCTAACACATGTCCTAATTCTATTGCATAAGTATAATTAGACACAAAAAATCTTTACGAATTAAATATGATCCTCTTTGGAACAGTTGGATTAGATTAGAACATTTATTATTATTTTATTGAAAAAAGAGTTAAAAGAGTTAAATTCAATGTTTAATAACTAAACCATTTTTAATATAGGGTTACACACAATATAAATTCGACTATAAACATTAATTAGAAATATAAAAACATTTCCTACACAATGGTATTTTATTTATTATTTTTAGACATTATGCAATTAAATTTATTTATGACACCATGATGATGCTGTAATTACCTTATTAATGAATGAGTAGAATAATTTGTATTAGAAATATACAAATAAATCTAATTTCAGTCTTTTAATGAATTCCAGTAATTTTATAGGATAATATGACATGATAGGGTTCATTAAATAAATTTTTATCGAAGTAGTAATTCTGTTATGAATATAACAAAAACCAAAATACCAAATAGTGTCACAATTGACATAAAAGTGTATTTAAAATAAATATTTTATTATTAATTGATGTTTTATTCCTAAAAATCAATGGTTTTAGAAAAGGCCTTAAAAATTATTATATATGTCATTAATGGACCTCGTGGGGTTCAATTTGAATTTTATTGTTTTTTTATTGACCATATAATATAAAAATACAAAGAGACATAGTAAATGTCAAACTATTTAACTAAATGTTAAATCTAAATGATACGGTAAATATGACGAGATAATCGTATTCAAACTGTATTGGTTGAGAGTTTTTCAACCTAGATCCTCCTTATCCTTTAAATAATTAATTTTGGAGCCATTAGAAGCTGAAAATTATTTTATTATAATATAGTATTTCAATATTTTCTTATGGTGGCACTCACCCCTCCTATAAAAGGGCACATCCGATTCTCTCAAATTCACATCATCAATGCCATTTGGATCAGCCAAATCTTTCCCTAATATCCTCCCAACTTACCTCCCTTCATCCTAGAGGCTATAAATTAGTCAGAAAGCCATCCTATGGATCCCATTTGATCAAATCAAAAGGAAGAACCTGATGTAGAGGTAAATATTTCATCACCTCTTTCAAGTTCTTTTCTTCTTTCCACTTCCTCTTTCTTTATTGTTTCCATTAAAAAATTATAACTCCAGAATAATATATATATTGTTATATTATTATAACAATGGTGCAACAACATTCATTATTCTATCTATCCAATAAATGAAAAAGTCACCATACGTGTGTACGTACAGATTATTGTCTCCACGTCGTGAGTAGTTTGTTATTCTAATACTTCATCATTTGGATGGGTATAATAGTGAGTATAAATGATGTAAATAATAAATATAACATTATAGTGATTCTTTATATATTATATAACATCCAATTATTTAATATATTAATATCAAAATAATAATATTATCACTCGTGCGTACGTACAGATTACCGTCTCCATGAACGCGATGAAATTCATTCCCCGTCATATTCATTCAAGAATAATTTTCATTTCATGATAAAAAATAATTTTTTAATACATGATATAATTATTAATATGAATATGATAAATCCTATCCATAACAAACAATACCTATATAACAAAACATATAAAGGAATACAAATCAGTTAACACCTGAAACGATGATACTACTGAAATATCATTAACAACACAATATTCGAAGAGAATATATGATATCATATTTATGTATAAAGTTCTTGTATAATTTAATAAAAATTATTTAACTATTATATCATAGGATAACCTACCCTCTACCAAGGAAAAGTACAAGGTAAGGGTTTATTCTAGAATCTCTTCATTATCTGAGGTTGTTTATACATATTTATCTAATGGGACCTCTTTATCATCCACATCCGTGTTTTCATAAAAATGTATTTCAGAACATTTTTACTATTTAACAAACAATGGGTTAAATTCATTTATACCCTTATTTGACCTTATATTTTTTTTAAAGGAATATTTCTATCGTTTTCCAAATATGGTACTAAAGACTTTTTCAACAAAATTAAGGTATGAATGTTTTTTTAACTAATACGGCGGGTGTGTCTATTTTCCACTTTTATTACATTGTTAAAGAATATATTACAATATTATTATAATATTCTTAAACATTAAAGTTTTACTTCTAATTATTGGACTCTTACATGATTTCAAAATTGAATTAGATATTTCTCTCAAATAGTTTTTATTTCACCTATGTGAACATCCATTTATGAACATTACACTTGATTGAAGTTGATTTATTATGATAAAAATCTTACATATAGTATTTAAGGTTTTGTGAGATGTTTGGCTGTGTATGAGTTATTTTTATTCCATTCACGGTTTATGGTAAAAGTATTGGCATTTCTTAAGCTAATTTTAATACGAATGATTATGTTAAATTTCAACCTATTATTATGATGAATGTGTCGGACTTGTATGTTCTTAGTTGGGGATCGGTAAATGTAATCCCTCCAGGTTTGGATCTGATTATAGCAGACCCTTCTGCTTGGAGTACGATTATAGAGGCTCTCATATTTAGAGTCTAGTAACAGAGGCTCACCGGGAAGTAGTCTGATTACAGGGGATTTCCGGGTTGGCATCCGGTTACAGAGGCTCTCCCAGTTGGGGTCTGGTTACAGTTAACCCCTAGGTCCTGGCATGAGGCATTAACACAAAAATTAATGTATATCTTTAGGCATTCCATCATTATAGAAATTGTTATTGATATTACATATGATTATTATACTAGTAGAATATCCATGTTAATAAGTATATGGCCTTTTTTATTTAATATTTTCCATTTTATGCTGAAGTCCACGTTTAAAAGGATTTTTTTTATTCTTATACATTTCCATAAATGTTATACTATTTTATTAATGTTTTTTCTATATTATTATCCTTAATGAGCATCTGAGCTAACCCCTTTCTTTGTTTTATTATTCCCAGGATATGAAGAAGTATATTATGAATGATCTACAAGGATAGTCTAAGGGATATTAGTGTGTCTTATGGAGACAATATTTTTTTAGTTTTTCATTTTTAATTATAATGTAAAGCTTATGAATGTATCTAGTATTACCAAGGAAACTAAACTAATCAGTGTTTTGAGACATGATCATTTGTGATCACACCAATTTTCTGTAATTATGCACCGACTCTGGGTAACTAGGGTTAGGGAGTTACAGTTGGAATTAAAGGAATTTTAGTTCAATCCTTGTAAACTAGATTTAGATATACTATTATTAGAACTCATTACCCTAAGATAGACTTTGAAGATTAGTATAGAAGAACTTATAGGATTTTTTTATTGTAGTGATTTATTCAGTTTTCCATGAAACACATCTATATCTAGATATGAGAAATTAGTGGTGGCTTTGGAACAGATGTACCTTGGGGTGAAACCTGAAAACATAGCTTTGAGCTACACTCAAAAGTGAACCGGTGCACGACAATGAGCCTTGATGCACTCTTGGTTATGACACTCATGGGGGATGTGCTTAGGATAATTATCATTTTCCGTACAAACCATTATGAAGGATTTATGAGTATTTACTTCCTCAAATAATTTTTTTATGATTATGGATTATATACAATAATTGCTCCATTAATGATAAGTGTTTTACAAGTTTGTAATTACTTATTTTTATTCATAAACTAATATAGAATTTTCCATTGTTTAGAGAGAGTGCCTAGTGGAATGAATGGAAACTGTATCATCCCACATAATATATTTAGGGATTTCCCTCCTACTCAAGATAATTATATTGGTGTTGGTGACACAATTGGTTCTGATCAGTTTATCATCATACCAGGACAACTCACTCAGGATATGAATAATAAACATACCAATATGGAGCACCTTGATCCAAAATGCGGAGGATAAATCATATTCTGATTCATAAGGAAAAAAACACCAACATTAAATGGGTGTAAAAATCCATTAGTAGATGAGCAATGGATAATATCCATAGAAAAAATATTTTATGCTTTGGGGAGTAGAGGAAAGGAAAAAGTTGTCATAAAAGTTTATCGCCTCACTGGAGATGTAGATCAATGGTGGTCATTAATTCCATACACAAAGGAATATGTATAAGAATCAATTATGGAATAGAGGTAGTTTAAATAGATTTTCTAAGAAAAATATTTTCCACATGACCATCAAGCAGAAATAGAAAGAAAATTTATGAGTCTGAGAAAAAAAAAGGATGGGAATGTCGCAAAGGATGTGTCTAGCATTACATTGTTATCAAGGCATGCAACAGATTACATACGTAACTGATGTAGTAAGATTGATCAATTCTTTTATGGGTTAAAACTATTTCTCAAAAGTGAATTAGTCTCACAATCCTTCTTATCATATGAAGATATTGACTCATGTTCTATCATGAAAGAAAAGTAATTATATATGACTTTTGACTTTAATGAAAATAAAGAGAAGAATAAATCTTCAAAACATTCTAGAAATGGAAATAAGGGGATGAAGGGAAAAGTTGAATTACATTCCTGTAGTAAATATTGGAAGAAACACCTCGGTACTTTCCTCAAAGTAAGGGGACATTATAATAAGTGTAGTGAAAAAGGAAACCAAGAACATTGTTGAAAAGATAAGAAAGAGGCTGTCATTGTTTAATGATACAATTTTAGAGAAAAGTGGAATTATTAAAATTAATTCCCTAAGCGTCGGGGAAAATTACCTTAGAAAAGTCCAAGGGATCAAGGCCATGTTTTTTCCGATAACTATATTTGAGAATGATGCTCTGAATGACATGGTGGTAGATAATTTAAGGGTTTCCTCTTATTTATCCAATTCTTTATTTGGTTTTGGATCATCACATTGTTTCATATCTTCCATGTCTGCAAAGAAAATTAGATATTTCCAATTTTATTTTACAAGGGAGTTTTCAGTCAAACTTCTAAGGGAAGTATCATTGCAACGTAGTTTTGTGAATTAGTTCCCATTAATGCATAAAAACGTTATTTTTTGGGTAATATCATCATCATAACCATGATTTAATTTGATATAATCCTCAGTATGGAATAGATTTTGGACCCTCAAGAGAAAATTTATTATAAGAAGAAAGAGGTTACAATTTTAAATGATGAAAAAGAGTACCTTATCATTAGAGCAGAAACATCACCATATAATGATTATCTAGATCCACCCCTAGTAGATCAACTAAATTTAGTTATTGGGGAGGAAGAGAATGAAATAAAAATGGGTGAGGAAAGATATTTTTAAATTGAGGACATATCTATTGTGAAAGAATGTGTTAATGTTTTTCCAGTATATTTACATGAACATCCTCTAGAACGAGATAATGATTTTTCCATTGACTTAATTTCTGTTTCTATACCCATATCTAAGAATCCTTATATAATTTCCAATGTGGAATTAGTGGAACAAAAGAAAAAACAAGATGAATTGAGTAATAAATGATTTATTCACCCTAGTGTTTCACCATGCAGATCCTCTATTGTTTTTGTTATGAAAAAAGATGGACCAATGAGGTTTTTCATTGACTATAGGGAGATCAATGATATAACAGTAAAGAACTGGTATACCCTACCTTTCATTGATGACTTATTCGACCAACATCAAGGAGCTCAATATTTTTCAAAGATTTACCTTCAGTCTGGTTATCATTAGTTGTGTTTGAAGAAGGAATACTTTCCAAAAATAACATTTCGAACCAGGTACGAGCATTATGAGTTTACAGTAATGCCTTTTGGGATGACTAATTCACCCTCTGTTTTCATGTAATTAATGAATAGATTTTTCAATTAATATCGTGATTTCATTGTAGTTGTATTTATTGATGATATCCTGGTATACTTAAAATGCTATGAATATCATGAAAATCACTTGTGCTCCATTTTGAGAACCCTCAAAAGAAATGAATAATACAGAAAGATTAGAAAGTGTGAATTTTGGCTTCAAGATGATTTTCTTTCTTAACCATACTGTCTATAAGGATGGAATCTCTATTGATCCTTCAAAGATAAGAGAAATCCCAGAATTTCCATCATCAAAGAGTATAAATGAGGTGCACAGTATTATGGGTTTAGCAGGTTATTATCGGTGTTTCGTCTTGAATTTTCCCCAATTGGATAACCCATTAACCAAGATCACACATAAATGGGATAATTTTTTTTGGAAAAAAGTGTGTGAATAATGTTTTTATGAACTGAAGGGAAGATTAGTCAATGCTCCTATATTGACAGTACCATTAGGGAATTATGTGTTTTTTATTTATATTGATGATTCAATGAAAGGAATTGGATGTTTCCTTATTAAGAATGATATAGTTATTTCTAATAAACCATGATAGCTAAAAATTCATTAAAAAAATATCCCACTCATGATCTTGTGTTAGCAGCTATAATCCTTACTCTGAAGATTTGGAGACACTATCTCTATGGTAACAAATTTGAGATATATACCAAGAATAAGAGTTTGATGTATATTTTCTCACATAGAGAACTCATCATGAGGAAATTATGATAGCTTGAACTACTCCAATAATATGATTTCACTATACACTACCTCCAAGGGAAGGAAAATAAGGTGGAAGATTCTTTGAGCAGAAAATATCAGGTAGTTTTAAACAAGATGAGAGTTGAAAGAGATCCTATTTTTATGGATCTAGTAAATATGGATACAGGAATAATCATGGAAGGTTAAACATCAATACTTTTTCAAATCGTTTTCAATGACATCATTACTAGAAAGGATAAAAAGTTTTCAGGTTGATGATGAGGTGTTTCAAAAGAAAATTAATGCTGTGAATGAAGAGAGATTGAATGACTTCAAATTTGAAGATGGAATTTTGAAATTTGGGAAGTGACTTTGTAATACTAACATACCATATCTAAAAAGTGAATTTTAGGATGATACTCATAGCGCCAATTTCCCAATACACCCTGGTATGACTATGATGTATAGAGATTTGAAGGAACCTTTTTGGTGGGACAACATGAAGAGGGAGATTGCTGATTTTATTTCAAGATATATGGTTTGTAAACAATTTAAAGTTGAAAGGAAAAATCCTAGAAGAGATATGCAACCTCTTCCCATACCTGAGTGGAAATGATATAATATTACGATGGACATTGTTATAGAGCTACCAAAGACACCTAGATGGAATGATTCCATATGGGTCGTTATTAATTGTCGTACCAATTCTGCACATTTTCTTGCTATAAGAGAAGATTTATCACTTCAACATATAGAAATACTATGTATTAATGAAGTTTTAAGACTACATTGAGTACCCTAGTCGATTGTTTCTAATCGGGATCCCCATTTTACATCAATATTCTGGAAAAGTCATCAAATATCCCTTGATACTGAACTTTGTATGAGCACTGCATACCACCCTTAAACTGACGGACAGTCATAACAGACTATTCAAACCTTAGAAGACATGTTATGATCTTACTCAGATGACACTAAAGGTATGTGGGATCAATATTAACCTTTGGTATGATTTTACTATAAAAATATATTCCATTCAAGTATTCAGATGGCACCATATAAAGCGTTATATGGAAAGATATGTCGTACACCAACTTGTTCGAATGTTGTTGGTGAATGTAAACTTGTTTTCCTAGAACACATTGAGGAAATGATGGAAAAGGTGATGGTTATCCAAAACCACATAAAGGAGCCCAAAGTAGGCATAAGATCTATTCCTATAACCGAAGGAAGGATTTTGAATTTCACGTTGGAGATCATGTTTCCTTGAAGGCATCTCCATGGAATGGAGTTATATGATTTAGTAAGAAGGGAAAATTGAGTCCCATGTACATCATACCATTCGTAGTTCTAGAACGAATTGGGGCTATTGAATACTCTTTGGAAATGCCGCCAAGTCCCTCCAGCGTTCATGATGTGTTCCATATATCACTATTAAGAAAATACATGCCTGAACCAATGCATGTAATCACCAATTAGGAAAGTAAACTAGAACCTGATCTATATTATTGTGAAGAGCCTATCAAAATTCTTGATACCAGAGAACAAGTTCTAAGATACTGGACGACTCGTCCGGTAAATGTTCTATGGAGAAACCATATGATGGAAGAGGAAATGTGGGAACCAAAGGAATTTTTGATGAAAAACCACCTGAATCTTCTAGTTCGTTAGTACTATAGATATTTTGAGGACTAAATTATTTTAAGGAGGATGAAATGTAACACCCCAAGCTTCCACAGTATGATTCCCTTTTAGTAATTCAACCGCTTACATTGTCGGAAACTTCGAGATTCTAACACACCACGACCAATCAAACTTGCTGTTATGAATATTATTACCCACTTTTTAGAATTTAATAAATTTTATCATTCAAAATGGACATCATTTTCTGATTCGGAATATCAAAATTATCTTATGGTGAATTTTTTTATTTTTCTGAAATCTTTAAAATTTTCATGAATAGGGAAAATCATTGAGTTACTGTTTAAAACTGACTTTTTATTTGAATAATTATTTATTTTATTTAAATTTATATTAGGTAAAAATTGATACATAATACATATATAAGTTCAATGTATTTCATTGGAGTCATGTTATAATGATATTAGATATATAAATATTTTATTAATCTTTTTACCATATTTTACCCACCACTTAGAAAAATATACAAATTAGTATAAAACCTAATTTTACGCTTATATGGGTTGAATTTCAAAAATCCAAGAGACACATTTTATAGCAGTATGTAAAATGTGGTTCAATAATATGGAAATAATTGCTGGTGAATTTTAATTTTTTACTTTTATTTACCACGGTTAAAAGTAAATAGTGTAATTAAGTGTAAAAATGATATTATTATTACCCTAACACATGTAATAATTCTATTAGATAAGTATAATTAGACCAAAACAACCTTATGAATAAAATATGGACCTCTTTTATCGAATTAGATTATATTAGGACACTTATTATTATATTATTTAAAGAAGAGTAAAAAGAGTTAAATTCAAAGTATAATAAATAATCAATTATTAATATAGGGTTACACACAATATAAATTTCACAATAAATATTCAATAGAAAGATAAAAACATTTCATACATAATAGTATTTTATTTATAATTTTTAGACATTATGTAATTAAATTTATTTATGACACAATGATGATGTAGTAATTACCTTATTAATGAATGATTAAAATAATTGATATTATAGATAAACAAATAAATATAATTAGGTCATTTTAATGAATTACAATAATTTTTTAAGTTAATATGACATGTTAGGATTGATGAAATAAATTTTTTATAAGTAATAATGCTTTTATGAATTTAACAAAAACAAAATACCAAATAGTGTCAAAATTAACAAAAAAGGGTTTTTAAAACAAATATTACATTATTAGTTGATAGTATATTCCTAAAACTATAATGATTAGTAAAGGGATTAAATAATAATATATATGTCATTAATGCCCCACTTGGGGATCATTTGGAAGGTTATAGTAATTTTATTAACCATACCATACAAATATACAATGAGATATGGTAACTGTCAAACTATTTAACTATGAGTTAAATCTAAAAGATAAGGTTAATATGATGACTCAAACTTGTCTAAAACCGATTGGTTGAATGCTTTTCGACCAATATCCACCATATTATTTTACTTATTAATTTTTGAGCCATTATAAGCTGAAAATTATTTTATTATAAAATAATATTTCTATCTTTTCCTAAGGTGGCCATCAACCCTCTTATAAAAAGGAACATCCCCTTATCTCAAATTGACAAAATCAAAGCCATTTTATCACCCATAACCATCCCAAATATCCTCTAAACTTACCTCCCTTTATCATAGAGGCATTATTTTAGTAAAAAAGCCATATTATGGAGCCCATTTGATTAAATCAAAATGAATAACTTGAAGAAGATGTAAATATTTCATCACCACTTCTGAGTTCTTATCTTCTTCAACATCCTCTTTATTTATTGTTTCCATTCTATAATAATAACACCATTATTTTATATATACTATGATTTTATTATAAAAAAATTTCAATTGTATTCGTTATTCAAACCATCCTATAAATGACAAAGTCACCATACGTGCGTACGTACGGATTACCGTCTCCACGTCGTGGTGTAGTTTGTTATTAAAATAATTCATCAATTGGATGGGTATAATAATGAATATAAATGATAAAAATAATAAATATAACATGATAGTGATTTTTTATATATGATTTAACATCAAAATATATATGATTTTAATATCTAAAGAATGATATTGTCGGTCGTGCATATGAAAGGATTACCGTCTCCATGAACGCGATGAGATTCATTTCCCAACATATCAATTCAAGAATAATATAATTTGATGATTAAAAATAATGTTTAAATACATAATATCATTATTAATATTATTATGATACATCCTACCCTTAAAAAAAATACTTATGCAATAAAACATATAAAGGAAAATGAATCAATTAACACACGAAATGATGATACTACTGAAATATCAATAACAAAGAAATATTAAAAGATCATATATGATATCATATTTATATATATAGTTCTTTTATGATTTAATAACAATGATTTAACTATTATACAGGATTTTAACGTGCCCTCGACCATGGAAATGTACAAGGAAATGGTTAATTCTACAATCTCTTAATTATCGGAGTTTGCTTATACGTAATTATCTACTGGGACCTCTTTATCATCTACATCAGTGTTTTCATAAAAATGGGTTCCAAAATATTTTTACTATTTCACAGAAAATGGGTTAAATTCATTTATACCCTTAATTTACCTTATATGTTTTTGTTGGAATATTTTAGTTGTTTTCTATATAAGGTACTTTCCGACATTTTCCAAAAAATTATTGAAAGAATGTTTTTTAACTTATACGGCAGGTGCATATACTTTCTGCCATTATAACATTGTCGAAGCATCCCATAAAATATTATAAGAGTATTTAAAAAATGAATGCTTTATTTATAGTTATTTGACTCTTAAATTTTTTCATAATTGAAAGAGATATTTCTCTCGAATAGGTTTGATTTCATCTACGTCGACATCCTTTGATAAATTTTACACTTGACTGAAGTTGATTTATTAGGATAAAAATTTCCCATATTGTATTTATGGTTTTGTGATATGTTTCAATGTGGATGAGTTATTTTTATGCCATTCATGGTTTATGGTTAATGTATTGATTGTTCGTAGGCTAGTTTTAATACGAATGTTTCTGTTATATTTCATCCACTTATTAAGATGAATGTGTTGGACTTGTATATTCTGGGTTGGAGACAGGTAAAAGTATTCCCTCTAGGTTGGGGTCTAGATATAGTATACCCTCTTTTTTGTAATGCGGTTACAGAGGCTCTTCATGTTGGAGTCTGGTTACAGAGGCTCTCCAAGTTGGAGTCTGGTTATAGAGGCTCTCGGTGTTGGGCTCTGGTTACAGTTATCCCCTAGGTCCTGGCACGAGGCCTTAAAACAATAATTAAATTCTAGAATGAGGCATTCAATCATTATGAAAGTGGATATTTTAATTTCATGTGATTATTATAGTAGTGGAATATCCATGTGAAAATGAAAATTGAATTATTTTATTTTATCTTTGACATATTATACTGAAGTTCAAGTGTAAAAGTCTTTTTATTTAGTATTATACATTGGATTAAATGTTTATGCTTATTTATGAATGTTTCTGCAATATTGTTATCCTTACTGAGCTGTTAATCTCACCCCTTTCTATGTTTTATTTTCCCAGGATGCGAAGATGTGTATTATGACTTACCGGCTGGGATATTCTAAGGTATATGATTGTGGCCTGTGGAGACAATGTTGTTGTAGCTTTTCATTTTAGAATGTTATGTAAAACATATGAATGTATCTAGTATTTCCATGGCTAATAAACAAATCGGTCTTTCGATACATGATTATTTGTGATCATGCTATTGTTATATAAAAATTTACTTACTCCAGGTAACTAGGGTCGGGCTATTACAAAGGGTTAATTTTGGTTGTGATAAATTTATTTCCATGTTTACATTGTCTCTATAGATGGAATACCTATTGATCCTGTATGAAACAATTTGTTGAATAATTTCCTTGGCTCAAAAAAAATATCCAATATTCTTTTTTTAGATTGGATGCTAATTAAATGAGGTTTTCTAAAAACATTGCATAGTTATCAATCCCACTAACTATGTAATCTCGAAAGGAGTTCAATATATCTTGAATAAATAATGTAATGATTTTTTTTAGTAATTGATAATAATATTAGGGAATTCTTCAGTTCTGACCCTACTTCTAGAGGTGGTGAATTTTTTATCTATAATGATTCTTATTTAAGGGGTCTTGGTTGGGTTTTTATGCAGAATAATCGGGTAATTTTTTATGCTTCACATTAGCTAAAACCTCGGGAGATAAATTACCTTACACATGATTTAGAATTAGATTCTATTTTTTTCCTATGAAAAATTTCTAGGAATTATCTTTATGGGGTATAATTTCAAATATATACATAATATAAATCTTTTAGGTATATTTTTACTCAGAATATATTAAACATGAGATACAGATTAGGATCAGACCTAATTAATGATTATGATTACTTTATTCATTATCATCTTGTAAAAGAAAAAATAATTTCATATTCATTGAGTTAGAAATGTATTGATACAATAAATATAATATCTTTAGAATGTGAGCATTTATTTAAAGAGTTATAAATTTTGGCTTTGAAGTTGTTGGTGTAGTAAATTCCTTGGTTTTGTTTTAGGTTTCTATGTAGTGATCTCTATGTTACAGAAGATAGTATGTGAATAAAGATGAAAATGAGTTAAAATAAAATTTATAATTGCATAAAATGGTTATGTTTTTAGAATTTAACATTGCTATGGAATTTTTATTGATTTTTGGTTTGTCTATCTTTGATCCATTTGATTCTTTGTTGAAGAAATGATTGTTATTTGAATATCACAAATCACTATTTTCAGTTTATCATGGTAGGAAAAATATATAAAAAAATCAGTGAGTTGGATAATAGTGGGATGAAATTAAAAAACATATTACTAATTTTAGTATGAAATGTTTGAAATGTTAACATATTAATGCATATATGTAGTTACCAACATTTATTCTTAAAATGTTACAAGTTCCAAAGTATAAATGGAAAAATATATCCATATAATTCATTTTAGGACCATCAAATACATCTTAAGGAAACAATTAAATCTAGGTTATAGTGAATCATCTAACTAAATCTTCTCATTTCCATCCAATTAAATATACTTTGTATTTTGATCACCTTTCTCAAATGTACCTAAAAATATTTTTTGATTAAATGGAGTTCATATTTCAATTTTAACTAAACGGGATCTTAGATTCACTTCAATCATTTGTAATGGACATCAGAATTCATTATGCACATAATTAAATTTTAGCATTGCTTTTCAACCTCAATCTAATAGATTGACCAAGTGAAAAATGAATAGATTAGAGGATATTCAATGACCTTTTTCAATGGACTACAAGGTAATTTTGGATCATAAAACTTATTTAGTTGAGTTTTCATATACTCATATTATTCATTCTATTATAAATATGAACAATTTTGAGGCATTGAATGGAAAGTGGTGTCAAACTCTAGCATTTTGGGATGATGTCTAGGAAAGGATATTGATAGGACCAAAATTAGAAGATGAACTGGTAAAAAATTATTAGTTGATTCAACAACACTTGATCGTATATTAGAAAAGATAGATAATTTATGTAGATAATTGGAGGAAATTAATTTTATTTGAGGTGGATAATTTTGTTCTTCTTAAAATCACTCCTTGGAAATGTATTGTGTATTTTGTTAAAAAATGAATGTTAAGTCCACGTTTCATTTTACCATATGAAATCATGCAGAATGTCGGACAATAATTTTTTGAGTTCCATTTCATCCAATTTTATCTCAAAGACATAATATTTTCCATGTTTCTATATTGTGAATGTATATTCTAGATTTATCTCATGTTTTTAGTCCAAAATATGTTATGCGGAAAGTGATATTTTATTAAGAAGAGAAACCTGTTAAGATTATTTTTCATAATGATAATATATTTAAGAATATGGTATGAATTAGGTAAATGTTTTTATGATAAATTTCATGGTTGAAGAAGCAACATTCGGACCTTAAAATGATATGAGAGAAAAGATATGTAACTTGTTTAGTATGTAAATAAATATTGATAGGATGCAATTTCCAGAAGATAGGGAGAATGTAAAAACCTAATTATTTACAAATAAATTTGATAAAATGTATGAAAAATATCTCTCTATTAATCAACACTTTGTTTTATGCAGATAGTTATAGTCTAGCCAATAAACATATTTTGGACACTTATGTGTTCTAAATTGTAGAAAACTATAATAAAGAGTTCCGATTAGTATGTTATTAAGAGTTTGACAGAACAAAAATAATTTTTGGTGAATAATATTGTGTCCCCAGTGAATATTTATTTGACCCTAATGAAAAGTAAAATTTCCAATTAAATGTTAACATCACTAATGAATGAGCAATAAAAAAGGAATCTTATAAGTGATAATATGATAATTATTTAAGTGTTGATAATTTAATAAGTCATAAATATAAAATTAATATTTTATGATTAATTTCATTTTTTAAATTAAAATATATTTTCATAATATTTAATCCTTATTTTATTATTTTATTTTCTTATCGTTATAAGATTATTTTATGAGACCGTGATTAATTTTTTGAGGTTTCATAAAATGATTAATAGTTTATCAATTTTTCAAAAATTAATATTTAATATAAAACATAAATTAAAAATTATTTAAAAATTATATTGATAAAGTGGTGTTAATTTTTAAATTCTACATTTCGAAAACTGGTTAGGCTGAATATTTGGGATTTTTCTGATATACATAATTTTTTCATGAATAGTATAATATAGTAATTTATCATATATATAAATTATATGTTATGTATATTATTTCTAGAATAATTGATGATGTAGGAACTATTGTTTCAAACTCAAAACCTCTAAACCAATTTTGGCTCACATGAATCAGGACTATTCATACTCTTGTGATAAAATAATAAACTGATGACTTAAATAACAAAAAACACGTCCCCTACACCAATATAAATAACACTCTAACCACCTCATCCTATCACACCTCTAAAGATTTGATATTTCTCTAAATCCTACCTATTATTTTCACAAAGCGATTCCCCATGTCTATGCCCTTCTAGTCTCACAAAATAGCTAATAGTAAATACCATAAGGAGGATACCCTAGAGAAGAGAACAGGAGGAAAAACCCACTTTTATTTTCGTATGTTTTCATTTCAATTGTTTTTTCTTATACATTATTAACCTAACATTATCCAAGTGGAATGAGTAATTCTTTTGATCGCTCTATATTATTCTTAAAATAAAATCATCATCTGTGCTGTGTCGATTTACTATCATCATGGACGTTGGGTCTTCAATTTCCATTATATCCTTCAATGATGGGTTTAAAATGATTTTAATGGTTGAATATGATTGTAATGTGTATTATATGACCTCTATTATGTTATGGAATTTTTTATATGCGTAATCATAATGGTATATGATAATAAATGTTTTTAATTATCAAAGAACCTCCAAAATGATCTAAACATCATTATTCTCTTATCTAATTATTCATCAAACTAAACAATAAAAATTATTAATGGTATAATTTAATATTTTGGAATCATATTAATAAAAATTAATTTTAATCTATATTTGTTCCACTATCTGACAAGAAAATAATCTATGAATAGACAATGGAAACAAGGTAAAGAATTCACGAGAAATAATGTAAATAAAAAATAGTATTAATTTATTTGTGGCATGATGATATAGAATGATCATATAAGGCGTTAAAAAAATTATCATGGTTCATTAAATTATTAATAGAACACTTTTAGCCATTATATAAGATCTTTAAACAAATTTTATGAAATACAAACATGAGGTAAGGGAATTCATTACCCAATTTTCATTCTCTGGGTTTACATTCAACCTTATTCATTAAACAGTATTAATATTTTTTTCGGGTTGAATATTTTTATTATTTTTTATAGTTATTTAATGTGTATATACATATACCTTCCATTTTATTAAATCTCATTACAATTGTTTTTGTAAGGTGCTATCTTTTTAAAATCCTTTTAAAAGAATCTTTAAAAAAATTCACAATGATTATTATATATATATATATTTTTTGAATGAATGGTTTATATTTATTTCATGATTATTTATTAATATTATGTCTCCATTATATATTTACATTGTAAATTTTTTAAAATATTATTTCATTATTGTGTGCATGATTTTCATTATTTTAAATGTTATCTCTTCTATGAAAAAGAGTATTTTAAAAACCTAAATGTGGTTTACTCAAGGGTTCAAATGATTTATCAAATTATTAATTCACTATATGTTACATGGACATAGTTATATTCAGTTTATCCCAATATAGCTCAATAAATGTTTTATTGATCCCATTATATATCAATATATGATGGGTGATCCCCATTATATCTCAATAAGTTATTGGGTACTCGAGATATCGAAGATGACCCAATAAATATTCCTTGAGTAGGGGTGATTGTAAAAGTTATAGGATAAATATGTCCTAGAAAAACTACATTATCTTCCTAATTATGCTAACTTGTTTTTATGAAATTAGTTTTATTGGTTTTTATATTATCACATGACTAATTATTTATTTCTTTATATCCCATAAAAAGTTCATTTTTCTCATCACTTGATTTTAAATGTTGCTCACAGTTAATAATGATGTGTAAGAGAATTAATGATGAAAATAAAAATTTTCTGATGAATTATCAATAAAATTATGTTTTATTTGAAATGTTATATATTTTGTAATAAATGGATATTGTTTTAGTAGTATCCTCATCTATGGTTATGGAATTATTTGTATGTTTTATGTCATAATTCTCTAAAAATCTAAACTGTAAAATGTAATATATATGAAAGAATGCATACCCATGTATAAAACTAAATATTATGCATTGGTTTAGGGATGAGTCTTTATACAAGAATACAATGTCATTCCCATGTACAATGTTTCATTTGGGCTCCCAATATCTTTCTCATAATAGGAGCCTGATCTACAAAACCATGTGTTTAAACAATGATAAACCACTAACCCCTCAAAACTAATTCAACAAAAAAAAAATTTATTCTAGATTATTTATGTATAATATTATTAATAACATGACATGAATTATAAATAGTACATTTTAATTTTTGATATTATCTATTATGGTTTTATTAAATTATACTATAATAAAATATTTTTTTTGGTAAAAATGTTATCTTTTGAAAATAATAATTATATTTATAAAATGGTTTAACATGTTTAAATTGTTTTATATTATCAAAAGTGAGTAACAATGAATGATTTTTCGAACTGTAGAGTATTTTGTAATTGGGGTTATATAAAAAATAGCTTTTCTAAAATTATGAAATATTGGTTAGATTATTTTGAAAATGTAATTTACTTATAAAAAAACCTATGAATTTGAAACTATTTAATTTTTAAAATGACATATATAAAATGATGTTTCTAATAACATATGATAATTTTCTACTATTTTGGTGAATTGAGGGATGATTCACCTCTTTTGTATATTCATTTGTTTTTTTTTGTAAGGTGGTGGAGTGTTTTTTTATTTCCAATTTCATTATTTTTCTATTTGATAGGAACATGTTTTCAATTTAATATATTTTGTGACAACCAAAATTTTTTTTACAATTCTAATAATTTTCAATAAGATGAACCCAACTATAGTGAGAGTGTTTCATTTTTGACCATCGATGATACTCATAACCATGATGGAGTGGTTTAGTTTATTTAAACATTGTGGGTGTACCTTATCATAGTGTTATTCATATTTATTGTATTTTCTCTCTTGGATAGGTTTACTCTTCTTCTCAACTAACAATCGTGGGACTAATTAATGTTAAATGATTCCTTAATTCAAGCATTAGTTCACAGATATTCTCATCTAACTGTGATTTATATGATAATGACACATGTGTGTCAATATTTTTGAAGTTTATTTTACTTGCTATCAAAAATTTACATGTTACATTATTTCTCTTGATCATGGGGATGAGAATATATCTCATGGAGAGAGGTTCCTTATATACATTAGCGTTATAAATTTATATAATTCTTTTATTGAACCTATAATTTCAATGTATCAAATATTTTATATTTCATTATTACAATTAAATGAACATCAAATTTTATGTTACTTAGTTGATTGAGGTGGATTCAGAGTGGGTTTTGCAGAGTATCACAATATATGTAGCTGAAAATCAAAAAAATGCAGGTGATTGATGGAAGGATGATTGGGGATGTAGAATCACAAATAGATAAGGGGATGACCTCTGGAGTACCCTATAGGGACTCACCATTGGGGTTGGTGGGATGTATTAATTATGTTATGTCTATGGGTGATATGAATCAAGGGAAATCAGTTGGGTTAACCAAGCTTCAAATTCTAAGAAAGCCACTCTATTGTTAGGGGTTGCAGTGTCTATGGAACTGGTGTGGTCCACCTATTATATTTTTTTTATGTAAGGGGGTAATTTATCCATATTTTCCAATATTTTAATCTCTTACCTTCACCATGGATATTTTCCTAGACTATGAGACATGGGGATTCTTCCTTAGATATATTTGGATTTCTCGGGCAAGTTATCAAATCACTAAATATGTTTTTCATTTTGAAATATTAATAAATATTTTATGTATTATATTTAAAAGGGTTTTGATCTATTAGTTATGTTGGTAATAAAATAATTTATGTTATACAAATTTACTGATAATTTATTAATAAATATTATAATTTTATGGTTTGAACATTCAATCCAAATTATAATCTATATATTAATATGTATTGTAGAATTTCTCAATAAATCCACCAAAAAATGATACATATCATTGAATTCATTAAAATATGAATAAGATGAAACTGATGTAGTTATAACTTATTCAAATGTTTCTGAGAATACGTTAGTCGTAGATTAACAAACACTCATCTATAAAAAAAATACATCTATACTAATATGATGGAAATTATAAATTACACGAGAAAGCATGAAATGACAAAATATCTACTGAATAATTACGAAATGAAATAATTTGATTTTTTTGAGTGTTTACATTGACCTATAATTTTTTTAAGGAATAATTGTAAATAAATTTGAAAATTCTTGTTTATTTACTTAGGGTCAGTAAATTATGATTAATGGATTCGTAAAATATGGTGATAATGAATGATCCAATATAGCATGGTCATGGATTCTATGTTTTATTATATAAATTTATTAAGGATAGATCATTTTTCTTTCCAACAAGTGTTGTCATGGGACTCTGGAGATATGAAAACGTAGTTTATTATTAAATTAATAATCTAAGTACATTAGTGGAAAGGAATATCATGATTCCCTGAATCCATTCTAACGATCCTCCTAACATATTAAAAATGAAAATAATTTCATAAAAATTCTATTACAACGTTTATTTAGTAAATTAATAAATAATATTTATAAAATATTTCATTGTATTCATTTTGAAATTTATAATTTATGTAAACAAGTAAATTATTGATCATTCATTACAATATTATTATCACATGGCGTAGAACATTTTCCCATTCCAATAGTTTATATGTGTATTTACAATAGATCCAACATGAATATCAGGGAAAATTAATTATATAATTTCTCATTTAATAGAGAATCTTTGGGTGCAATAACCAATATGTAATCTACAACTCCACTTATCTCTTTAATATAAAAAGGACTAATTAACCTTTGGCATAACATCGTATTTTAAAAAAAATGGTCTCCTTTATAAATATGAAAAATTTAATAAAACATGATCACACAATAGAAGTTCCATATCATATATTCATTTATTTCTATAAATATTTTTATTATATTAGTAAAATTTGATATTTGATTATATAGTATGTACATTATTTATTTCATCTTGAGTGATTTTAAGTCATATATACTCTATTTCTATACCATTTTACTAAAAAGTGGAGCATGAAATCTGTTCCCATGTAATTCCTCATATTGTTCAATCAAGATTATCCAATGGAAACTATTGTCGAATCAAACATACAATATAGGTAAATAAAAATACCACACTCCTTGGTTGTCAATAGAATTTAATATCAAAATTTCTTCTAGAACATAAATTATCTATTTATATTTAAAATATGTTTGTGGATAATGATTTTTTATAAATTTCTTACAGTGTTATTAGCCATTTTATTAATCTTTGTTAATTTTCATGTGAACTACGGTCTATGATCAGATAATGTTTATATTGGATCCATATAAATTCTAACGCATTCAATAAAATTGATCTTGAAATATTGATCAAGGGGAAGATCTTCACTTACAACTTTGAAATGTTATAAATCATACTACTATATGATATAAAACACATAATAACACCATGCATGTTTGTTATAAGATTTTCAATGAACAGTCCGTTGTAGTGTTTTCCCACATCCATATATGTATTGGAAAAGGTTCTATGACACCCTTATGATTCTATCATTCATCCTTTACATAATATCTGACTTTATATCTCAAAAAATAATTTGTAAATTACATTATTCAACAATCCAACCAAATAGGATTTCATATATCCTTATACATATTTAAACTACCATAATGTACATAAAATATGATCTATATGATTCATTTAGTTGATCTTTATTCAATGAAATTATGGATTTAATAAATAACCAATTTTCAAAATACAATATTACTCCATTATGGTTAAATACTCTAACTATAACAACATTAATTGCATTAATCTTCATTTATATAACATTTTCACCCTATTGATACATCCAATTATTTTCTAGTAAGTATGGTATATAAAATTATTGTAAAATTAATGATAACTCACCATACCTAAAAAATTACATATCTATCATTATGGACAAAATCATTTAGGATCATTATTAATCACTATCTTGACCAAGAATTCGGTTTTCCTCCTAATCATTGTGTTAACCACCTTAATTTTTATCACATGATGGTAGTTATTCAAAAATCATTTTCTGTGGGAAAATTCAACCACCTTTATTCTTCATGTTGATTTATTTTTGACTGAAAATACACATAAAAAATTAGTGGCCCACAAATATATATATATATATACTTTTGTTCCCAAAATAGATTGTGCTCCATATATTCAACAATATATTACTACTTCCAACTCCGGGGTATGAGTTATATAGTTTTGTTTGCAGATATTTAATTCCATTGATTTATAAAATTCCAAACGATCAATCTGCATTATAACATAACCCACTACATTCTTTCTTGATTCACTATTTGTAGGGAATGATTCATATCAAAAAGATATTTTAAATACAATTACATTAAACAATATTCTCATTATCTATTTAAAATATTATTTTTATTCTTTGAAGCATGTGAATTTAATCCCATTACATGTCATCTTGGATAACTAGTTGTCCAACTCAGAAAACAATTGAACAAACCACTGATAATAAAATGTTAATCCAAAGAATCTATGTTTCTCAATGTGTTTTATTATATAAATATTTTTGAATTCCTTATATATCCATGAATCAATATTTATATCATACATGGTGATAATATATCCCTTGAAATAAACCTCATAAGGGAAAAATTCACACGTAAGAAATTTACCATATTATTAATTTTCAATTAGGTTATAAAGAATTATTAGAAAATGATTATTATTCTATTTATATAATTTTGATATATATTATGATAACATCAATGAATACCCCCATGATGTTATTTATTATATCATTTAACACTATAGTCATCATATCTATAATAATACATTGTTAATTATTCATGGGATATGGGATTTCCATATACACATTACAAATATATCTTTTATGAAATACCATATTCGCTATATCATCCTACTTTACCAATATATGATATTAAATAAGGTGAATATTAATAATGGAAAAATATTTACCTCATTGAAGCTGATCAAATAATTCAACAATGTGTGTTAAAAGGAATATTTTATTTATAGTAATATTATTGTTCACCACATAATCCTTTCACAATATTATTTACCCACAATTAATTTTCAAGAATAAAAGAAGGAAACCCCATGTTGATTTACTAGGGAATATAAATAACTTATTCAATGACTCTAGTATTTTATTAGTAAAATATATATCCCCACTAATGTGATTCTAATGTTACTCAATTTTTTTTCATAACCTTATTTTTATTCAATTAATTATCTACTTTCCTTAGACATTATGGAAAACACTCATTATCCTCCACCTTCATTGGGAGAGGATGGATACCGAGAGATACCAAATTCATTCAAATACTGGTGTTTCCCCTTTTAATATATTAATTTCCTTTTGAACATTAAATTAATAGTAAAATGTTTAACCATATTTAATTTTTTAAATCAGGTCCAAATACTATAAAAATCTATTTTTGAAGTCATGTAATCTTTTCCTCTTCATTCGTATAACTCAATTTCTCACTATATACAGTAGCGGTCATATAATTACTACTTAAAAATGTTATTTATCACATTTTATATTTTGGAATATTACATAATGGTGATGATACTCCACTCAGAACAACTTTTAGAATGTATTAAAAATGTATTTGATTTCTCTCTCTCACGGTAGATTGGTAGATATATTTTTAATGTTTTTTAATTATTCATTTTATGATGATCCTTAAATTTACATATGTTAATGGACCACAAAATATTGCTCTATATATTGATTTTCATTCCTTATCAAACCCCTTGAAAAATATTGTTATATTGTGCATACACGGGAAAAATATTCTATAATTTGTTGAGCATCGATGGTTTATTGTTATCTTTATATAACACCATTAAACCAAGTATTTATTTTGAGTTATGTGTCTCTAAAGTATAACCATGTCATTTCGTATTGTGGTTCAGGATGAATGACACTGGTTTCATGAAATTTTTATTAAATATTTGTGTGAATTCTTCTCTTACAATAATAATTATGTTTATCCCAAATAGTCATTTCAGGAAGGATTTAATATGTATATTTATTTCAAACTATTTTATTTTGGTATTTATAGAAGAAGTTAAAAATGGTGCTACAATGGGATGTCAATGGTGTAGATCCAATCCAATAGACTCTGAAGCTCTAGAATGGTGTTGTTTAAACCTCTTACAATATTAAAAATCATTCCATTGGTCCTGATCCTATGATGTTTATATAACTAAATTATGAATACCCCATTTTTTAGTATCTATTAATATATTACTTGATAATAGTATAGATATAATCATTTTAAGGAATCTATCATAAAATTTGGAGAGTTTTTAAAAGTATACATCCCCTTAGTTTAACCTCAGTGACTTCTTTAGTCCATTAATCTTATGACGTATGGGAATTTAATATATAATCTAATAATTCTCTAGTTCTTATGAAAATTATTCTAAACAAAAATTTAAACCCCATACTAGATTTTTTATCCCCCTTGTAAATTTTCAAACACCGTAAATGGTATTGCATTCGATATATCCTTCTTCAATATTTGTATATATTATGTGTGGAAAATATAATGAATTTAGGGAGAGGGATATGTTTTCAATTTTTTAGGATGATATTATTAGTATGGTGGACTACGAGAGACCTCGAGAGGAAATGTAAAATGATATAAGGATGAAATCCAGTGGTACAAACCAATGTTTAATTCTATACACTTTAATAATGGGATGATTATAGAGTATTGAATAATGTAAATACCTGATGAGGGATCCATTAAGCTTGAATAGTAATTAAAAATTGATATTTTACCATCTCATTCAAATTATTAATATGATGCATCGTGTAGATATTTTTTCTATTCAGATCTTTTATTTGTAAAATTAATAGGATATAATTTATGTAATTTCTAAATTATTACAGATATATATTCTAAGATAAAGAAATATTTTTATAAAATTATAAAAACAATGGGAACTACATTAGTAAGGAATATTTTTTTTTCAGGGTTTGAAATGTTTCTCAACAATAATTATGATCTTTAAATAATTTTAAAATGAATATTTCTTACACACCATGATGATACAGTTGTCTAGGATGATGCATATGAATGAATGGGAGATCTAAAGGAGTGGGATACATCCAAGGTAACATAATCTATATGGGACCTACATATACACTCCAATGAATATATGCTTGAATTTTTTTTTTGTAATTTACATATCTTTAGATGAAGTCAACAAAATGTTTGAAAGATTAATATGGTTTTTTCCTTATGGTAAACAATCAATATAGATTAAATCCTATAGAAATATCATACTTCTAGGACATAATAATGTAAAAATAACTAGGGAACAATTACAAGAGACCAATTAAATAAAGGATTATATAATTTTATTCCTATTAAATAATTAAAATGAAATGAGGGTATACACTATTAAATGCATTTTTCCGAATTTCCATCAGTCAAATTCACTTTTTTCTGAGAGAAATTTAATTATAATATAATACATTATTTTGTACTAGTAATAATTACTGTAGGTTTTCAATCATAAAATAATTTTATTTATGTTGATAATAAACATTTATATATCATTTAATTATATTGGGAGCATTGGATATGGTTTATTCATTAAGAATGTGATCAAAAGTGAAATCAGATTCATGATCAGGTAGACAACCCAATAAATCTTGTATAATTAAATCAATGTATATTTAAAATAGGGCTATTCCCTCTATATTTTAGTACTCTTTAGCATCCATAAATAGTTTATTCCCTTCAAAATATCCCATGAATTCATTATGGTGATATAATAGTATTGGGCCTACAAAAACACAGGTGGGTGGGAATCTCACATAAAACAAGGCTTCTTCCAACTATAAAAATAATAACCTTCTATTATATTTAGTAAATTTAATCATTATCAATTTATAAGTAATCAATATATGGGGTTATGTGAAAACCACATAATCGTATAAAAATCAATATTTTCATAGGGAATATATATGAATCTTAATAGATACACCTTGGAATGTCAACATTTTACAAAAATTACATTATGAGTATTTATTACACACTAATTTCTCAATTACATAAAGTAACATTTAATGTTATCAATATAAATTAAATATATAAATGATAATATAGATCTATAATCTAATAAAAAATCCCTATCATTGAGCTTGGGGTCAATTATCCAAATATCATTCCATTTGGTACATCGTCCTTATTAATTGTGATCATAGAATATTTCCCATTCCACCTCAAAAATTAATGAGTTAAAATTACATAACAGATAGAATTTTTTTAATATTCTATTTTTTATTGGAAATAGAAGGATGTGGAAACCACACTGAGTTGGGTTCAGTTGGGCCTAATGATTGATTTTGGTGTGTTTGAATAATTACACAATGATTAACATTAATATATTTTAATTATAAACAAAAACATCGAACAATGACTTCATCCTTAACATGGTATGAACATAATTTCTAATGTTAGTTGTTCAGATGGAATTTTATTAAAAAAACACATAGGACACGCATTGGTCGAGAGTATGGGAGGTTAGTCTTTATACACACTTATAGGGAGAATTTTTCATACATATGGACTCTATTATAGATTTATGACATGATCAAGATTAACTTCATAATACTAATACATGATCTGTTACCCTATCATAATGGTTATAATTTAACTATACTTATTTGACTAATTAAATGGATATAATTAATACCAAAATGAAAGAGGTCTCATTAATGAATCCTTATGTATGTATCTGAGGTTCTCTATCAATTTTCCATGTGATGGGTAGATTCATTAAATGTTGAACCCATATAATTATATTCGTTGGAATATGCTGCCATGTTTGGAGGATTATTAGTATAATGGCGATGTGATTGAGCCGTTCTGAGCTGCCGTACATTTTGTAGATATTACTTGATTCAAAAACCACAGTCTATTAAATCGTTTCATTTAAACATCTTGTATAGAGGACATATGTGTTGTTTTTATGGATCAATATATATGAAATTGATCCTTTATGATATTTACAAAAAATCCTCTTTATTGGAGGAATGATATTTATTGTAGTTCGATCATCCCATTGGGAATACGCCAAAGGTAGAAAAACTTATATGATGGGTGTTAATATCATTCTACTCATAGGGGATTATATATAGGTATTTTATTGGCTGGTGTAAATCCATTATTCTAATGAGGTGTTCATTTAATATACTTAAAACCATTCCATATTTTATCTGTGTGAGAAAAAAGGGACAAAAAGTGATTAACCAAAAACATTATTGGTGTGGATACCTATGCACTACGTCTAATCTCGTTATATTTTCATATGGATCTCCAGGTTTAAAGAGGATCCATACATATCCTATTATAGTAGGAATTAGTGTTATCATATTCTGGTTCATTTCATAGTTCACATAGGGATGAGGTAGAGAGGATTATTCATTGGAATGATTGGGTCCTGAAGGTTGAAATTTTTGTTCCATTGTTATTATATCGAAATGAATGTCTTTGGAGCCTAGGTAAAAGGATGGTGACCTATGTAAACTAGATATAACTATAATAAGAGTTCTCATAGTTTCAGTATTTATTATTCCACTAGTGGATGAGGATTGTTGATCAGTCAATGAGGATGATTAGGTCCCGAATGTTGAAATTTTGGAGACATAGAAGTGATAACAATGATGTGGGTTCCAATTTTGTGCCTAGACTCAAGACTTTAGAAGGTTTCATACTTATTTTTATTTTGGTAGGTATTATATTCTCTATAGATCCCTTGATGATGCCTTCATTGGTTCTTACAGGCTGATATTTCCCTTTTCCTTCTCAAATGATATAATTGTCAAAAATTTAAAATCCCCTATGATCTTTACTCAGTGTAATAAATAAGAGATAGAAAATTATCGGGCATATATCTTTGTGGTTGAGGGACATACATATTGGGATATCGCTTTCAATATTTTATATGTTTCTCTGTCATTTGATGGTCATTATACACATCATAATTATAGAGTGAATTTGAGGTATCGTTGTTCATTTGATCAGTGCTTAAACACTACCATTTTCATTGCCTTTATAGAGTCATTGGTGCAAATGATATGATTATTACAGCTCTATTAGACATCCTAGAAATAGTGGATGGAAATGATGAATGTCATATCTTCAAAGGTGGGGGAATTACCCATTGGGACATACCTTTGGATATTCGATATGATTCTCAAGCAATAGAAAGGTATACTAGATTTACTGATTATGGAGGAATCATTGTTATCAATGTTAATTTGATAAGGTATTACACACTTTTTTCCAATTTTTAATGGATTAACATAATGGGTGGACAGTGTTATCATGCCCCAGTATTCCATGTTAACATGAACAACTTTCTTGCATTTCATGTGGTATTTGTATATTCAAAATTCTATTGTTGTCTATCAAATATGTTTGAGAATGAATACCAATCTTGTAAAAGTGAATCATTAATCTAGTTGAATTTTCGGTAGGACGTTGTATATTCTGGATGACATGTATAAGGGGTTTTCGAATGATTAAGGATGTATTTTAAAGGGGACATCTCCACACAAGAGTAGTTTTTCCTTGAAGAAGTAACATGTCTTTTATATCTTGTTTTGTGTGTGTCAGACGATCAATACGACTTTTCCATGTGTCAAAGAAAGAGTTGAATGAAACGTATTGAGGGTGTATTGATAGTCAGTGTGATGTGTCCCAGAGGATTTCTGTTTTCTTGGTGGACATATCAAGAGGGTATCCTGAGACCTCATTTGATTTATCCAAGGGAATCATGAAAGCTAGTTTTCAGGAATTGGTGTTGTTATATGAGTCTATAAAAATATCTAATGAACATATCTAGACTTTATTTAGGAATCCATATTGTTTTGTGAGAAAAGGGTGACATGGTCCAGAAATATATGGAGACTCATCTTACATGAGCGGGTGTAATTATATGAGTCAATAATCTTTTATGAAGGACATTGAATGACCAGGAATTTTATCATGGGGGTTTCGCATGACTACTTTAAAATGCCCATGGGGGTTATTTATGACCATCATTGACATGTCTGAATGAAATTGTGTGATCCATGTAGTATGTCCAAGAGGTGTGGCCAGAGCATTGTGACATTCTATGGTGCAGGTTGCATGTCCTGCATGGTTTTGAAGAAACATATTTTGATTAGCATATATGTACTTTTCTTGAGTATCCCACATATTATTATTTTTTTAGAGGATTTATATTTTGAATTCGGTACAGTAATTTAATATCATTTTATTTAATGTATCAAATGATATAGTAGGTGTTCGGGATGTCTTTACATGTCAGGAAATGATTCCTTCATGTGATTCATAATTGATAACATAATGTTCTTATAATTGTTTCAATTTCTCTGATACTGTCTACTAGTTTCATACATGATATGAAACATGATGATCATGAGATCTTTCTATCATTGAAATCCAATCAAATTTTGATGAAAGGTTCTTTATCATTATAGATAATGGGCAATATCATTTTTCATTTTGGGGTGGGGAATTTATATTCCTCTCCACCCCTTTAGTTCAAAACACATTTTGAAATATATAATGCAGATCTCGATTGGATTATGTAACAGAATTAACCATTACACTCTTCTGTGAGTCTCTATCATGAATCTATGTGAGGGTTTTTCCTAATTTTCACCACCATTGAGAGTACCCAATCAATGTCTCTATTATTATATTATCTCAAATTAATGAGGACTCATTGAATCAGGTAATTCTGATGAAGGACTTACATATTTTAATTTTTACAAGTCCATTGTCCTTTATGAATTCTGGGTGCATCAAGAATGACATTATTTGATCTCAGGTGACTTTTCATAGAGTCTGACGATGTCATACTGTGGATAACATTAAAACATTGTGAGATATTTACTAGTGTAAAAAGTTCCCAAATTTTTTTCCATTCTATTTTTTTTATAGGATGGGGGTTAAAAATGATTGAATGAGTAATGTCAAAAAAAAACTCACTAACTCTTGATAATGAACCTTGAGACAAATAAATGTCTTTATAGAGACTCATGTGCATTTTATGTACAATACCAACCAATTTTCATTAGGGAAACAAAGGGGGAGTTTGAGGTCACCTAAATATAAATGGGGATCTTAAAATGATGAGGGTGACATATTTACTATCATTTTTAGATGAGATGGGAATCTTACTAGAGTCTTTCAGTGTCTTACTGACAACACTTGGTGCATCACAAGTCTATTATTACCTTGACTAGCTTCTTCCAATTCCATTTTATTAATTTTATTTATTATAAAATAGATCATAAGTTTCAAAAATTTTATCAAATGTTCAAATATAAAGTAATTATTCCCATCAATGTTGTATCACATTAAATTTATGACCACAAGAGGACTCTGACATTTAAAACATTTCCTCGTATTTTAGAAGGATTTTTTGAAGGGTTTTTAGGAGATTGTCCTTTGAAATGCCAAGTGGCCCTGGGAATCATATCCAGTTATCAATGTGTTACCACTAATTTTTTTAGATGACTTAAAAGTAGAAAAATGTATTTCATGAAGCCAATTCTAGATATCCATCACATGTTATGAACTACACATGGGTTTTCTGAATGATGTTTCGAATTTCACGTGATTATGTGTCTCTGGGAGGCTTACGCGATCCACATGCTTCTTCTTTCATAAAAATAATATTATTTTGTGAGGAGATTAATATTAATATCTTGGTATTAATTCTATTGTGATTAATATGGTTCCCATTTGATAGGAATCGAATAATTCCACCCTTTATGAGCGACGTCCACTGGGACAAGGGCTCTGTTATGAGGAGAGTAAATCACCAATTGTATCTTTAGAATTTTCAAAAATAATTATATTGGGATATTCTTTCCTTGATGTGTGATGTTTTTTATTCCATGAAATGACCTATATATAGGAGAGTCAAGGGTGTCTTTATCTCCCAACTTCCATTTCTCTAAATCTCTCACCTAGTTGTTTTTATATTCCCTCATCGCAATACCATTATGAAAGACACAATCGAGGGAAGCCACTATGAGGTTTCTGTCACAAGAAAAATTTGTAAAATTTAATCTTTTTCTCAGGTGAACACTCTAATAAACTAATATCTTTATCTCAATAACAATTTGAAGATCATACATGAGGATAGTTATTATCGCCAAGATTTCATGGGGTCTGTTGATTTGACCAAAAGATTGATATATTATCATGACATTAACATGAACATGTATAGGAGAAGATAACATGAGACTACAAGGGGACATGAAATTGTGGGATTCCTTTTGGGGTTTATATGACCCACAAGACCTTAATGAGTTATGTGATTAATGAATTCCTTATTGGTTAATGTGATGTTTATGATTTCATTAGTTAATAATGACTTTATTTGAAAAAAATATTTTTCATTATATTTGTCTAAAATATGCCACATACTATTTTTAATGTGTAATAAGTTTGTTATCATTGATTATAAACTATATACAATCAAAGTATTATGACTCCCATAAATGAAAATGTTGAGGAAAATGAATATTTGAATACTAATAAAGAAATTGTGAATATATTAATTTAATTCGAGCTTTAGAATTTTCCATTTTATAACTGACTTCATTGTGAAGGTTTGTTTATTTGGATTTTTCTACCATTCATTCTCCATGATTATAACTACAATCTTAATGGGTTTAAAATTTTCTTAACAGAGTTCTAAATACTATTACCATGGTTGGTCGATTGGTCGTTTCTATTTCCCTATGGATGTTTTATATGTCATAAAACTCACCATTGGTTTTGGATGGCCATGATTCCTCTCATAATCCTATCTCATATTACTATTCGAGTGTATTTTCCTTTTATAAGACAACCCCAAGAGGTTTTTGGAGTTCATAATGGGATCTTCATCTTGGTGCTAATTTCACTGTTGCATGGCCACATACCTTATGATTATGGAAATGTTGTTGTATTTTGAAGATCATTTATACAGGGATTATCTTCAAGAATATGTGTGGATCTGCAAATTTATCATCTACCATCATCCTAATCTATTTATAAAAATTTTTAGCCATTGTTGTCCTAGTACAATAAAATTCTATTTGTCCCATGGTCAAGTGTAAATCAGACTATGTGACATATACAAAATAGGTGTGATTCTACCTCTTTGAGGTTTGTATGATGAGTTACTCACTATTATTGAGTTTTTTGATGACCCATCATAGAGTCCAATTTTTTTGAAGGAAACTCTCACCATTATGACAATGATACTGAGGAAAAAGTCGATTATGATATTACTTATTTATCTCAGGTAAAATAACAATATATCATATTACTACAATAGAGTAATGATACAAACCATATGCCATCATCGATGAGATTCTCAGAATTTTTCGAATAATAAAGTCTTTTATTTCCCCATCATGGAAGTTGTGGAATACACATAATGGGGATATTTAGTGATCCTAACGATCCTTATATATCATAGGATGTTATGATTTATATTGGCATTGTTTAATATATAGATTTTTCATGATTTGGATGTGAATTTAGTAATTTGTGTCAGGACATTGTTGATGGTGGCTCGTTTAGCTAGAAAAACCTCAATCTTGATTTTTTGGTCCACTAACCTCAGTATTAGTTTTTGGTTCTTGTTCAACAAATAATGACATCTTATAGGATCACTAGTACTATTTAATTTTGTTTTCTGGGATAGAGGATCATTTTCATTATTATGAAAACTATAATGCCTCTTGGATCCAATATTCCTAAGCTCATCCTGGACTGATGAACATATCTAGGGTTTGGGATATGTCACTAGGTGATCTTGAGGATATGTATGTGCTGATCAAATATGATAGCTTCGATTTTACACACTATCATTCACCATCTTGGTCGATATTGATAAGGGAAGTTGTTTTATTGAGGAAATGTGTTTTATGAAATATCATTTGATGGATTCCTTACTGTCATGGTGGATAATCTACTAATACGTGAGACTTATATACCCTATCAATTCTCTCATTAGTTTGTCTATATAAAAGGGGTTTCCCCTCTGCCCGTGGATGGAGTATGAGGAGAATTCAATAATAGGTTCATTAATTGGTGTTGGAAGATACTATTACCTGATGATTCTAAAGCTTATATCACACTCACAATAGTTTATTCTCCTATATCCTTTCTGAGGATTATGTTCATTATTGAGTATCATCTTATATGGGAAGTGTGATCGGCTGACTAGTTTATCAGGTGGACATGCCTATTACTTTTCCAACCCATAGTATATGAAAATGATGGACCAAATTGAATAACTAAATGATATATCAAATAGGTGACCATGTTTTATTTATTATTTCTCTAATATGTATCTGAATCCTTTGAGTAATTTATTCCTCCATCACAATCCATAGCGGATATTCTTTTCAATAGTAGATAATATGAGGATTCTTCACCCTCCACTATAAAAATCAACTAGATTCTCCTCATCCATTTTCCCCTGCATCATTGGTCATAGAAAATAAGATAAATTGTAGGATGACCTAGAAATAGATTAATTTTTTGATTTATGAGTCTCCATTGTAAAAATTTTGTGACCAAGGAGACCACCTCCATCACCTCTTACTTTACTTGGGGTGCGTGGTTTTTTTTGAAAACTATTTCATGATATAATGATGAAAGTTGCCCTATCTCTGTGAAATTTTTAAATAAATTAGTGGTACCTAGAAGATTATTCTTATTAGGATTGCCTTTCTAAGTAGATAATGGGTGTTTCAAAAGAATTTGAACTAGTTTGAATGTTGATATCAAAAATGAAAGCTTAGATAGAATTAAGGATTTGGAAATTATGGAGATCTAAGGAGATTAATTCTTTTTTGAGGGAAGTCCATTACCTTAAATTATACTCAATGGAAATTAATTGGTATAATTTTAAATATTTGACATTGATGGCTGAGGCCCTATTTCATGGGGTTGGAGTAGAAGAAGTGGGGAGAGAGGCAATCCATCAATCCATCGACGCTTCCAATAATACACATTAGATATTTCTATTGCATCCAATATAATTATATCATTGATACACCTCTTTAATGAATTGTATTTTCTATGATACTTATGATAGACTCTCAAATATGGTGATTCCTCCTTTATTATAGAATCAATGAACATGTTTGAGGCTCTTTATATGTGTTTCACAGTTCCCCTTGAATTCATAATGTGAAAGACATCTTGATAATCATACAATACATAAATCAAAAAAAAATCCATTCTTTGATCCATATCAAGTTAAAATGAATGTCTGGATGTCAATAATTGAATAATAATACAATTTTCTGTGAAAATATATCATGAATTACCACCCCATGATATTTGGTACTGACATATCCAATATATTTTTCTTTACATCTCTTGATTTTAATAAGGATATTGGGGAAAATAATATGTCTATGAGGGAGTCTAATCTATCTTTTCCAACAAATATATTGAGTTAATTTATTATGTTAAGTCCTTTTAATGGGGCGTAAAATATTATTAAAGTTGTATTATGTCATGCTATAGTTTAGTTTCATTTATATTAGACTTTCTATTTCATTAGATTATGGACATTTAGCTCAGACATGATATTGAATAATATTAGTGTCATTTAGGCTAGACCTGATATTGTTTTAGGTTATGTTCATTTATCTCACACCATGAATTATTTATGATCATTTATCACAGACATGATATTCTTATAGTTTAGGGTCTTATAGCTCAGACATAATATATCTTTTGTTTTAGGGTCTTATAACACAGATCTGATATTTCGTTATTTATAGGTTTTTTCCTTTAGCCTGATATTTCTTTATATTAAGATCTTTTATAATTGACTAGATATTAATTTCGTATAGTGTCTTTTAATTCAACAATGATATTTCTTTAGATTAGGGTCTTTATCTCATTCATGATATTATATTAGTTTAGGTTCATTTATCATAGAACCTATATTTTTTTAGTTTAGATACATTTATCATGGAAATAATATTTAATTTTTACGGTCTTTAAGTCATACATGATATAAAATTAGTTTAGGAACTTATAGATTAGTCCAGCTATTGATTTACATTTAGGTTCATTTATATCATACATTATTTTTCATTTGGTTATGTAATTTTAGCCCATAATGGATATTTTATTAGTATAGATTCATTTATCTTAGACATAATGTCAATTTTGTTTGGTGTATTTTATCTTGGAATAGATCGATGATCTTGGTAAGGGGTACAAACAAGGTATGAATGACCCAAAGCACAATAAGGTGCTATGTTTTTGTTATTGTTTGTGTGGGGTCTCAAAGAGTATCTGAAAACCCTTTTATCTGAGCGCCACATGTTCTGATGACCAGAGGATCAAATGAAGGATAAATGTACATGTATTCATAGTCATCAAAAGAGTATTCTAAATTTATCTGTATTTTACAGGGGTTATGGATTTCTTATGGAGGTGATATTGGTTAGTGTGAAAATTACATGATATTCTATGTCTTATTGGATAGTTATGATATAGGTGATGTAAATAAAAACAAAAAATTATGGCTTTATGAATATGATAAGTGTAAGTCATGATATGTATGTCCTGTGATATTTAGTGAATCCAGGTTCATCCTCAAAGTTTCATGGGATCAAATGGATTGAATATCATTTCATCAAAATAGTATCTAACATTAGTTTCTGAATTAATGCCCTTATGCGTCGATAGCATTACCAAGAAAAATTTATCATACACTCAACTATGAGGTCCGTGAATAATTTTTATGAAAAAACATCTAGACAACAAATCTGGGTGTTTAGAGTTAGTCTACCCAAGAATGTTTCTAGAACCCTATATAAGTTCATCTTATAATTGTGAAGATTAATCCCTACACACTGTGGTTTCGATTCACACTGTGTGAGTATCAAATGCATAGGAATTATCTGCCCTAATCCATCGTTGATAAAGGGTACAAAGCATAATGATGCAATATTAATGATGTCAAAACCACTTGGATAATTTCACGCAGGGACCATAATCCCTTTTCCAAAGTTATTGGGTTAAGATAGTTGTATGTGGTATCCATAATGGAAGTGTTTTAGATCACACAGGGGTGTAAATTTCTACTATGTTGGTTTCATGGTTCACATGGACTAAAATTTCATTTTATAGTGTGAAAAAATTGGTTGACAACCACAGCTGCATATGCAAGATCCATGGGAATGTATTAGTTGTCAAAAAAGGCATCTTGAAGCTGGTTGTTCGTTACATGGGCCTTGTAATGTTTTTGTTTTCTCTAAATCCCAAATCATAATGTCTAATTTTTTGGAAATGTATGATCAATGAAGGATTCGAATACCCTAAAAGTTGTCCTACTGGATAGAGAATATATTCTCATGGTGAGGAGATGTGAAAATTCATTAATATAACTATTTCCGGAACTGTGGGGTATAAAGGGAATATATTTAATTTTATATTGGTTACTGAGTAGATCCTATGTGCTTTATTCTTCATTTATTTGTTTTCTAATTTTTACCAAAACACTAATGGTGAATATTTTAGAAAACAACGACTTGAAATTTTCATTGGACTCCCTTTGTAAGGTTTAATCTTTATATGTTTTGTGTCACATTAATTATAATTTTAATGTCTTTCTAAATGTACTATTATACGATAGGGTTTTACATGGTACTAATTCTACAAATATGAAGGTTTTTTTTTCAGGAAACACATTGACCTCATGTTGTGTATGATGCATGGTAGCCTAACATGGAGACCCAGGGATAGGAGAACCCCATCATCCTTCTTAGTTGTATATGGAAATTTTATAAATTATGGATTGTGGTTCACATATAATGAGTGATGATATGGTATAGTCCTATGGATTGAGGTTCATATCACATCGTGGTCTATATTTCTACCATAGTGGGGTTAGGGCCCTCATGGATGGGAATGTTTATTTCACAGAGTTATCCATTTGGTTGATGTCTATAGGTTCATATGTAGAATCCCTAGGAATGTATGGATAATCATGAAAAGTTTCCCATGAAACCAAATATCATTTCCATGATCCCTGAAGGATTTGTGTTTACTAATGGTTCTTGAGTAATGATGTATGGTTTATGGATTGAGGTATTTTAAATAAGGATTGATGCACCCATACTCTGGTCGAATGGGGTAAGGTTCATATGGTCCTTTGATAAGGGATTGTGATGGGTGATGGTCCACACATTTCAAAATAATTTTGTGGGGATGCAATTTCATATTTTCTGTTTAATTTCATGATGTTGGGATGTTTTCCTTGCAATTTTAATGTCAAGCGGTAATGACTTAATTACATGTTGTTTATTTCCATATGATAAAGTCATATTCTCATGCAATTTAACATTGTGTGGTAAGGACATGGGAACTAATGTGAAAAATGTAAAAAAAAACAATATATGCATAGGCAGACCAGGCATAGATCTGACCCTTATATAGGTAGAGTCAGCTTTTATGACCAGGTTCATTATGAATTTTGGGGTTTTTATTTTAATCAGCCGTTTTTATGGGAACTGGATTAGAGATATGGGTTACACATCATATATTATGATTTGACGAATCGTGCCACACGTAGTCCATGAAATACCATACATTTTATCTTCATGTTGCAAGGAATATAATGTACTGACATGAAATGACAATAATGTTTTTGTTGGGTCCCATGGTGGAAATCCAAGCATCACTTCATAAATCATGAGAATTATAAGCAAGGAACATGTAGTAATTTAAGGGACCTATAGTTTAATATCATTCGGTGAGGACATGGGTTCCATAATTTCAAATTGTAATACTACAATTAAGCCGATGAATATTGAGATGGGAATCACTACATATCACATGGTGATTTGATTTAAACCTCACATAGATATGAATGTAGATTACTATGAAGTTCTAACACATATGCAAAGAGAGTGAATTTATATTCTTATCTATTTCGATAGGGACTGATGTTGGAAATCATAGTGTTACAATGTATCCAGTGTGGATATGAATCAAGACATAATTTTTTCTGGAATTATAGACTCTCTCTTCATAGGTATGTACCATATGGAAAGTTTCACATTATTTTTTATGATTGTTGATGTTGTGCACAATATTAGGTGTTCAGGCATCACTATGCGTACTAAGATGACAAGAATCAAGCCACATGTAATTCAGGATGAACTGTTGATTATTCACCCATATGGAAAGGATATTAACCATCCATTTTATGTTTATGAATCAATGAATCTTGTTGTTAATTTTATGGTCTTTCATTCATGACCATGATGTAATAATCATGTGCTTTCATTCCAATCTTCTATACGAATTCCCTTACATAAATTCTTAAGCTTATGTGATCTTTGACCGATGTTAGATAAAAGGAATTGAAAGGTTCGTCTTACAATGTGTAGGTAGTTAATGATATAACATTGTCATTTTGTATCATACAGTAGATAAAACATTATATATGATGGATGAATCACTACATATATCATAATTAAATGAGAATCAATCTGTAGGTAGTTAAATAGGGTTTTGTAGATTTAATTGATGTGGTGATGACATTTCATGTGTTGTTTATCATCTTACGGTAAGGATATGGATCACCTAACCCGAAGGAAAAATTTGAAAGGAATTTTTCAGATTGTCCCAATACTAGATATTTTGTTGTCAGTATTCATCTTTTGATGATTGGAAAAAAGTGATACATTGTTCTAGAAAATTTGTGTAGTCTAATGTCAGGTAGAGAGGAAATCATCCATGAAGTATAAATGTTTTTTGGTAGGGATAGATCCATATAATATTACAGCGTGTGTCTGTATGAATGTTATGTCTTACTCTCATGGGTATTACCATGTGACTATGGCTTTGCAACATATTTCGTTGTAACCCTCGCAATATTAGGGTTTGTGAAACACTCCTCATCTGTGGTGGCAAATGAGTATGACTCATTTTTATAGACCATACTTATGTTGTAAGACCCCTACCATTTAGCTTCCAAAAAAGTGGACTGTTCTACGGTATAATCAGGGTTATGAGAGAAAACAATAATTCTCCTTTGATGAATGAATGGAGGTGATCCTTTCTATAAATGAATCATGTGATCTGATTCTAATGGTTTTCTAGGAACTGTATTGTACAGAAATAGTTCTCATCGATTTTCTCTAATTCACCCATTCACGTCTATGATTTTTATTCATCTGAGAGATGTCTGCAATTTTATATTTGGATCAATGGAATAGGGATCCATATTGGAAATATTAACTCAATCCCATAAACGAATGAGTATGTCATTTCAGGAGTGGTGGTACATGTGGTTGTACGATAGTCACATAAATCATGATTAATTTTTTCCAACCTATACTTCATATCCATATTCAACATCTTATGGAGTATTCTTTATTGTGTCATATTTAAGGAATCTACCTATTCATATTCTTTTCCATGATAATGAGATGTGTGACTACACTTGATGTTGTACCCATAGAGGAGATTCGTCAAATATGTGGAAAAATATATGGTTCTTTTGTATATTATTATTTGTTAAGGGACCCCAAACATAGTGAAAATATAGGACAATACAATTTTGAGGATTTTCGACATCTTTACTTCAATGAGTGGTATTCCCTCAGTCTACATAGAAATGAGGTTTATAATAGTAAGGATGTACTTGACCTACTGAGCTATGGTTGGGGAATATGGCCCCACATCATCCACTCAACTAATGGAAAATGGGCATAAATTTTTATACAAAAGTATAAATTCAGCGGGATGATGAATGATGTTTTTATTGATATAGGATTCATGATATTTATTTTCAAATTCCATGTAGTCTTGTTTCATAGTATTCCAGCAATATACTAACATCGTGATTTGTACGTCTAATGATCGCGGGGTCCGAACGAACCACACATATATAGTTTTTGTCACTCCTATGTTAAACACCACATTTTTGACCCAAACATGATCTCATATTTCTGATATGATCAACTTTTTATGATATATCCCATCTCCATTGTGTGAATATTACAAAAACACTAAATAGATTTTTATAATTTATTTCGGGCACACCGGGCCTTGGAATTTCTTGTTGTCTTAGCACCTAGATCTAGAAATTTTTGTAGAAATACCCCAAAGTATTACTAAAGGAAAACCGAGTCTCTACACATGTACTATAAAACTAGTTATTATTAGTTGATTTAGTAATTATTGACACATTTTCTGCATATTCTCATTGGTCCATCCCTTAGAGGTGATCCATATATAATTTATGTGTTTACTTTTATGAATTGAATGTTTTATATATACAATGTTCCAAAAGATATGTTACGAAAGTTACTAACATTGTGGGATCAAGGTAAACTGATTTAAATGAATAATTTTACACCATGATTCACCACTCCCCTCTTTGGGTGATCTAGGGTCCTACAGGGAAGATATTAATAACTACCAGATGATTATACTGAGTGGGAATATTTCCAATATATAGCTTCTAGTTTTGTTTCTTTAGATCTCATATCACACTCTCATATTTTTATTTGTTCACCTATATGTTAGTAACATCAAATATTTTGGTCAATGTGTGGATTATAGTGGGACTTTTCAATTTTTCATTGGAAGATTTCCACTTAAGTTGTGGAAATTCTTTATTCAGAGGTTTTGTATTTTGGAGCCTCATTTTTTCCCATGTGATTGTAGCCTCATTTGGTTAATCTGAATCACCACCCTGGGTATGCTTTCCCTGTTTCAACTCTCTATATATGGGTATGGATAAACAATGTCGACAATATTGATATTGATGATAGTTATATAGGAATTTCATGAAAGGGTTGTTGTTTCATTAATTATGACATAGTAAGATGAATTTTTCCTAACTTTCATTCTATCGTTAATCAATACCATGTCCATATTTGGTTTTTTTAGCTTGTGACCCAATGTGGTATGATTTATCTCAACATAAATTATTCTCTTCATATTTAATTATCAATGAACTTGATGGAGTTTTCATAAACTTATACTAAATAGTCATCAACCAGTAGAGGATTCCCTTGTGGTGGGATGAATAGCTTGGACACTAAAAAATTACTTTTTCTTCCCAATCTGGAAAAAAATATTATCTCTTTGGCGATTTCGATGTGGAAAATTACCCATTCAATGTGGGATGTTAGTCATCCAATGATAAAATTTGGTTTAATTGGTCTTGTTTTCATGGATCTAATTACTCTAGTTGGGTATTTGATGACTCCCATGATAGACATGAACATATATATTGAATTATCTTTGTGGGAATTTGTTGATCTAGAATCACCATTGATTTCCTTAGGGCCCTCATGGTGGATGATGAAACTATTAATAATGATTGAGATAATAATTCTCGTTTCTTAGTGGGTTTTGGTTTGTTTGAAAATACTGCTAATGTTTCCAAAATCAACTTTAGAAATTAATATAAAAGAGGTACAGTTAGTGGAAGATATTACATTGGCCTTGCAAAATGTGCCTCCTCCTAGAAAAATGATTTCAAAGAACATATTAAATGTTTCTTTGATGTAATGTGGCTTGGCTCGTATTGAAACAATCTATGATGGATGCCAATAATGATAAAAATTTTCATGGGATTCTTTTTAGGTGATATGAAATTCAGTATCTGTTTCTGAATTGAATTCATATTGGTTCAAGAGCCCCAAATTGAAATCCATTTTTCTACCACTTCTCTATTCATTATTTATGAGAACTGTTATAGTGGATGAATTCTATTATAGTGTCCAATTATCCTGAGTGTTACCTGGTCCCCAAATTCCACTAGAGGCTATCAGATTATAGGGCATTATAAATGAGGTGTTCTATTGTTACAGTGGTGTGGAAATGTGTAATGCTCAAATACATTCCCCATCCTCAAATATTGATTCATGATGTGGATTCGAATATTAGCAAACAATGTGGTGGGATGAAATGTTGGGAATATTGTTTCAGATTATTGTTTTGATTTTTCATTTTTGGATCTGGGTCAATAAAGATAACAAACATGCCTAGCTGATAATAGACTATAATAATGGTCTAATGGGGATCCTCATATCTAGGATAGTGTAGGTTTCTAGCATTTAGCTAGTAATTAATAGAACATTTAACTTGAAGTATATAATGCATGAAATCCTTTTTTAGATCACCTTGGATCTCATAGGAAGATATACAGAGGGTCCATAAAATGATGGGGAGGTTGTTTCTAGATAACTTTTTCATGTGTCAATGTAGGTAACCTCTTCATCAAACTTACATTCCTCCATTTTCCAGAACATAAAATATCATTCTCTGGGTCACCTTCTAATGAGATTGGATTGTTGTTAAAAGTGGATGGGGAACTATATACAATTCAACATGATGGTTCAAGAACCACTATATTCAATGGTGTCTGATTATTGGACACTTATCTATACAGAGGTGTCTGCGCAAGGGGATGTTTTCCTAATTTATTGGATATATAATCATAGGGAGTATGAAAATAAAGGATTTCAGGAATGGTGTCCATGTGGCCCATATCCACCCTACCATAAGGATTACTATTGTTGAAATGATCATTTTCTGCTTCAGTGGAATAGTTGATGGACCCTTACGATGTTGATAATGTTTCTTTAAGTACCCTATGAACCTAGTAATTGAAAATATTAGAAATATGGTTCCTATTATGGATCATTTTCAGAGTATGTCATCCAGACATATGGGATTGATTAGGGATATGAGAATGACTAATGGATGTTTCCCAAACATTCATATAACCATCAGTTGTTGCAGGAATATGCATCGAGTGCAGAGAAGCTACTAGAATCCTCCATTGAACTATCTCATTTTTAATCGGAATATGAGCCCATCCTGAGGCATGTGCCATTATTACATGGAGAGCCTCAACCAAGATAATAATATGTACCATATCCCAATACTTTGGGATATATCACATATATTTTTTTGGTAAGGATATTTATCTGCCATGTTGAACATCCCATACTCACATGGTGATCATCATCTCAAAAGGGAATATGTTCTTAGTCTGAAAAAGTATCTTATTTGAAAAATATTGACGAACCATCAGGATGGGATATGAGATTTGATCCGCTTTTCCCATTTCTTTAGAATTATGATGATGTAGTCATTCATAGGAAGAAGTAGAAATATGATCTTGGAATTCATGATCCGCTTGAGTATTATAGTAAAATTTACTAAAGGAAAGATGATACTTTCTTCAAGTTTGTGAAAGTCTCAATTTTTCATCACCATAAAAAACAAGTATATATGCCTGATCATGATACACTTTAGTATATCTATGGATTTATTTATTATAATATGGTTCCCTATAGGGAATAATTCTTATATCATTATGATATACTCATCTAGAATTGGTATTTGAGCTTGATACGAGGACTTTAGAATATTTCACTAAACATTTTCTGTAGGCATGTGCCCCTATCCCAAGTAATGTTTCACTCTGACCTAGTGATCCTTGGTTGGAAGAATAATATGATCCCAATACGACATGTCTTCCATTATCATAATTTTTTAATAATCCTCATGGATGGGAGTAATAATGTGCACTTTCTATATAATATCAGCATGTTCACCATGATCATATTGTTATGTTTTCTTAGGTACAACGATAAAAATACATTACTATCACATTTTCTAAAAAAGATGTGAATATGACAGCGGAGTTATTTAGTTATTACTAAATTTTATTTTATTTTTATCAAATTTTGTGTAGGGATATAGTCCTATAGATTATTTGTCTCTATATTAATGTGGATGACGTCATTGATTGATGTAGGAAAATGGTCCCAAAATTATCCATTGTGTCTCTCTAGAATATACTAATGGGATTCTCTCATGGGTGTTGGGATATGATCCTCCCCCTTGGGTATTGCATGAATATACCTCGATACATATTTCATGAGAGAATGGATATTATCCTGATAGCTGGTTGCAAATGAAATATTCATGTAATCCTCATCAATATGAGTGGTGATATGAGACCTTTAATTGAAATCTAGTTCCTTCATCCCATAATGAGACTTCATTGTTTTCTAAAGGTGGGCATTAAAGATGGAATTGTGTCGGGTGGTACCCTTAGTAGGAGACTGGTAAGATATTGCACGATGGTGGTGTAGATGGTAGTTGACATGTATCATACATATTATAAGACAAAATAGTCATGTGTTGTATTTGGAATCCTAGTTCACCATAATCCTATATGTATGGTGATCATTTTCACTCTCTAGTAATGTCCTCCAGATGATTATTGTTGTAGAGATGATCTTTACTTTCTTGGATGTATCTTTTCCTCTGAAATGTAGACTCACTAGTTTCTATTCTTGGAAAACCACATGAGCCACATCCTGGGTTTGTATTGTTCAACGTTTATGGTACACTGATGTCATGGTGTTCTCCACACAAAATTTGAGCTATTGAGTTGGTGATATTATTTTATTACCCACATAGGTTTCATTTTTATGTGATTCACCAATGAAAAATCTAGATAATGAAAAATTCGGCTTAGATCATATTGATTATGATGAGATCACTATATAAGGTCACACAATAAACAATTAATAAGGTCACGTATTAATACAATATTTTATGCATGAGGTGGTCAATAAGAAAACAATGGTTAATGTAACTCTCCTATTATTCATGATCTGTCCATTCAACTTGTTTGGACATTTCAATATTTTAATGGAATTATTTTCTGAAAACCTTGGTTATAAAAGATCATCTATTACATCATGTTGGACTTACATATATTTTATATATTATATGGGATGAATTATATATGGGAAAAAAATTCTATATTTTTTATATTACTTGATATATTCACATTCATTTCACCATTATTGTTTTCATGTAACATGGAAAAAATTTCCTTATAGATAATAACCAATCATTTTATATTATGGAGATTCATAGAATGTTTACAATTTCTATTTCATTAAGAAAGATAAAACAAAGGAATTTCTCTCTGAGACGGGATTGGTCAGTCCTAATCGATGATTATGTGGGTTTTTACATATTTAATAATCATTAACATATATTCATTATATTTCTTAATTGATCCCTCATCTAGAACTAGGAATGGACCTACTTTCTAGTGGTTGGTGGGTAACTGGAGTTTTATACCCAATGACACTTAGTGACTCACATTGGTCTATAGGATTGCTATTCAGTCTCGTTACAAATCTATTGTTGTAATTGCTTCATAGAACGGGACTCTATTATATATATAAAGTATGTTTTCGTACCACTTCCTAATTCAGATACGATACCGGCCACCATAACAAAATGATTATAGGTTAAATCTAATAATATGAATATGAAAAGTGATTTCATTGATGAAAAAATGAAATTTGATCTCATTAATGTGTTCATATGTATGAATACAAGGTTGAATATTCATTACCAAAAATATGGGTTGGTGATTTATAGGTTGAAGCAGTATATCCTGAATCTTTGGGATATGATGAATGGTAGGCAGTTTAACATATCAAGGATGTTATTGAGTCATTATTATGAATCCTATATATCATCAAAAAAATTCAAATCAAATTCCACATAGTTAGTTATAACCATGAATTTTTATGTCATGCAGATATGATATATGTTCTGGCACCAAGGCCTGAGATATTTGAACATGATCCTCAAGGACATGTCTTAAATTTTCTGCTTATGGTATGAGTAAGTGTTATTGAAGTTTGATCACACCCCTCAGACTGGCCCCAAGGTAGACAGCCTTATAGGAGGGGTTTTCATATCATTCCATTCATTGAGGCTTACATATTGGGTTTGAACTGGATGGTGGAGATTCTTGAATTCAAGGAGGTGTCCATTGTATATCCCTATACTAATGTGATCTATTCTCCCTAAAAGAAAAAATGGATGAAATGTGGTCAACCTCATGATGTATGGGTGTGGAGACATAGGCACTAGAACTTATTCCAGGCTATTTTAATTTGGAGATCATACTTTAAAGGTGTGTCCTAAGTATCCTAATTATAGTAGGAATTATATTTATCATATTTTGGATTATTTCAATATCCTGTGAGGGATTTTTTTTGTGGTTAGTCGATGATAATGATTGGGTTATGATGGTTGAAATTTCATAGACAGAGTGATTATATCAAAATGTATTTTTCATCACCTCAAGCATTTGGAAGGCCTCTGACGTAACCTTGTTACTATAGGTATCATAGTTCTCAAACATATCGAGGTTCTCAGTCCCCTGGTGCATGAGGAAAGATGATTAGCTGATGGGATTAAAATGTTTTCAAGGGATGAAATGTCAGAGACATGGAGGGACTTATGTGGATGTGTATGCACATATTTTTTTAGACTTGATAATTGGGTTGGTTCTCATTGAATTATAGTTATGGAAGGAATCTAAGTCATCATAGTTACCCTAATTGGGGATTTCACAACATCATTTCTCTTTCCCTTATGAAATTACATTATTGTTTCAACTACCTAATTCCACATGATCTATAAATAGTGTGAGAAAAAAGTGATGGAAGATGATCTGTTTTGTTTCTATGTGGTTGAGAGACTTATATATTGGTTCAACAATTTAATGATTTTATATATATCACATGCCATACAATAGTGTCCTACGTATCATGGTTATGGAGTGAATCATATTTATAGTTGTTCATTTGATCATGTCATTTTCGATGAATTTTTAGAATTTTATGATGAAAATGATATGATTTGAAAATCTCTTTAATCCGACATGATCTGTGCTCGGTGAAAGAAACTATGGTTGGAAAATGATTAATTCCATCATTTCTTAGGTGATGGACATACGAATTTGGAAAAATATTTTGAGATTTTATATTGTTTTTTGGCGAGAGAAAGGAATACTATATATCCCAATTATGAGGGGAATCATATTTATAATTGTTCATTTTATTATGAAGAAAACACTATCATTTCCCATTGGTTGGGGGATTCACATTCAGTGTATAGAAATTTATCATGTCTATGTATACCCTATTAACCTAACAAATTTGTCTTAAAATCATTAATTAATTTTCCATTCAAAAAGATTTTTTTCATCCTCATATTTTAGGTAATTATTACCTGACATATTAAGAGGTAATCACATTATCAATTTGACAATTCTGTAATACTTTGCCTATCCAAGGTTGCATGCATAATGGGTTTTTTCATGATTAGGGTTGTCTTTTCTGAATGAATTTACATGACCATTTTGGGTTTTCATAGAAGCCATAACATGACCAATATGGCATGATTATATGGAATTTCATGGTCCAATCGACCTTTCTAGGAATTATCATTAGAGAGGATAGACACATATAGGTTTTTGGTGAGATTCAATGCGACATTTCTGAAATGGTGTGGCATGTCTTGAAAAATAATATCTAGAGGGAATAATGATACATAGATTGGATACCTAGATATAATTTTAAGAGATAATATATGTGTGTGGGTGTGAGTATATGACTCAAGAAACATGTCTAAAGGACATCGTGATACATGATTTACAATCCCGAAGGGTTTTCCGTACTATAGTGACATGCCCGAGTACTATTGTGAGACAAAAATAAAATGAGTCGGTGCCATTATATGAGTCAAGAAACATGTCTCAATGACATCACAATACATCAAATTCAAACCCAAAGTGTTCAAAAAGATTATAGTTTTATTCATTGTGGGTTCTGTATGACATGCTTTAACATCACTGGGAGACTTTATGTGATTCATGTAGTATTCCCAAGAGGCTTCGTGATACCTAGATGACAAACTATATGGATTTTAGGATGTCCAAGACGGTTTAAACGAATCATATAGGGATTAAATTAAAGGTAATTTATTTATTCTCCCATTTATTAGTCTATTTTCATTCCATTATATTAATAATTCCTTATATTTATTCAGTGTTATTTTATTTTAATTTCTAGGTGATCTTTTAGGTGTGTGATATGTCCTTAATAGGTCCAATCAGAACTTCTATGTGTAATATACATGCGATCATGAAATGTTCCTAATAATTTTGCATGGTATCACTATTTTTATTTGTTATCTTACATAAATTGTCACTTTATGAAAATGAGATCATCCACTTCGTGAATTCTGCTCTTGCACCGGTGTGATTTTTTAGGGTTCATCACCTTTATCATCATAAATAGAGGTCAAGTTTGTTTTTTATTATGTTGTATGGAACTTATAGGATTTTAAACCTTGGATATTTACTTCATTTTACTATGTACCTCATTTAGATCTTGTTTGGATTCAGTTATGGAATTATTCATTATCCATCTTCATGAGTCTCTATCGTTGATTGCTCATAGTGCTTTTCCAGATTTTTAGTGATCGGGATAACACTTCATCAATGTAACCTTTATTGGATTATGTCTAATTAAGGGATACTTTTTGAATCATGAGGTAATTATTAGGGATATCTAAATTTATATTTTTAAATGTCCAATGGAATTAGTGGGATCGGGTTTCCTATAAAATGAATTCTCATGATCTTTGGTGACATGTCACGATGATTCATGAAGAAATGATGTGGATGTTCTTAGCATGTTGTATGGTTTTTATGCTCTTAAGAGGTTATTTCCTCCTTTTTATTGTATTTAATTTCTTTATTTTCCTATGTTATGGGTTCAAGAGATATTGCTTGATTAATATCAAAAAAAATCATTACCTATCTATAATGCATCGTGTACCCAAATAATGGTCCTATGGATATGAATGAGAATTGTTTGGATAATACCATATGTTCAACATTAGATGGCTAAAGGGTGAGTGCATGGTCTCCAGGACATACCTCATGTTCTTAACATGATGTGGGTGAAATGTTGACTATCATTAAACAGATGAGGTTAATATTTCACTAGAGTCACCTGGTGTTTTTTATACCTAAAGGGGAGGGTCGCATGTATTTTAAAACATTAAGAGTCATTCCTATCCTACCATATAGTTTATGTTGTTTTATAAGGTGTTTTAATATTTTTCTCCAATTCATTCATGGAATATTAGTATTCACATTGTTAATGAATCATACGATATTTACAACCACAAGAGGCCTCAATCAACTGGATATTTTTACATATTTCGAAATGATTTTTGGAAATTTTATCTAGCACACAATAGATGAAATATCACTTGGCATGGTGTTCTTATATATTTGAAATAATGTGACCACTAATTGTGAGAGATATATTGTCTTTTGTAAAATGACTTTTCTGATGATACTTTAGAAGATCATAAATATGGCGTGTGTTGTACATGGTTCGACATCCGGAAATTATGATGGCCACACAATCATCAGTCTATTTAAGGCTAATACGATCTGCAATATTCAATCACCCCATATTTCCTTTTATTTTAAGAGTAACACAATACCCATATACATGTATTTCATCCTTCATGAATTTTCTAATTGGCATTTTGTGTTTATCAACAATTCTCATTATCGGAATTGTTATAACATGGAACACCATGCACATATTCCTTATTATTTTATATGAGATAAGGAGGGCCTTTTCTCCTCACATGAAACAAGAACCCACTATATATATGAAAACTATCATTAAAATATTTTCAATGGTAATAAATATCATAAATTATAATATTTATTTATTCAATTTTATTGAAATTTAGTTACAGGTTTTTTACAACCCATCCTCTCTCAAGATTTCATTTGGTGAATTATGTCCTTGAAAACACTTTCATTGTATTAGTGGATCATGATACAATATCCTCATATGGTGAAAATATATGAGAGTTTATAATCATTTAATGGATTGGATATTTTCAATCAATAAAATGGTATTATTTATTTTTGATCTATATATTTATTCTACAACATGTATATTTTACCATTTAATGTTATCCTAATACAAAAAAAATCTCGTCCCCCCCCTCTCCATGATTTAGGAATTCACATTACATTTTAAAATTTAAAAAAAATGATATTTAATAGAATATAGTCTTAAAAGTTATATATTAAAATTTATCCATATTTACATTCAATTTACTATTATGAATTAGTTAAACCAATTAATGAGTATCCTTACATAGAGGATATACTATTTTGGGGTTGTTTATTCTTTTACTAATTCAGAAAACCTAAATATAATTTATTATATCATGATCTATTGTTCAATGACCAAAACACAACAAATATCTTTGAAATGTGGATGTTTTGGTCATAGAATCAGTCAAAAGGAGGTACATATTTTTTAGATATGTATATTTTTTTATGGGGATGTTATTTATTTTATCATAGGTCAAATTCTCTAATATTGTTGTGATCTAATCATCTCCAAATCCATTATAATTGATTTTTAATGAGTAACATCCCATTATTGACTTTATGTGTCAATATGGTACATATTCATTCTATTATTCACCACATCAATAAAATGGAATATGTATAATTAGGAAATTATGATTATTTATGAAATAAATTAACAATTATATTTTATATATAATAAATAATTTAAATCCTATGGACTTATATAATTTTAGGGAAATATTAATTGGCACAATTAGATACTTCCCCATAAGATTCTAATAAATATTATCCAATACTATGTATAAAAAATCTATCTCAAAAAAACTAGTGTCAACTATTAATTACATATTTGTAACAGAATATAAAATTTCATCAATTTTCCATCAACATTATTCACATATTTTTTACATTACCCCATAAAAATAAAATTTAACATTAAAATGGAATGAAAAAATTATATTGATATCTAGAAGATCAATTAAAAATACACAAACTTCCATTATAGGTTTCATGGTTAAATAAAAAAATAATGGTTTTTGAAAATTCATAGAAAGTGGTTGCATACAACAAAATATATCATAAAATTGGCATCGAATAAATTGGATGAAAAAAATAAATGAGAAAAAAATTCCATTATCCATGGAACTGAAGGATTGTTATAATCATGATAATAAATAAAAATATAGATGGTAATTTATAATCTCATACTTATGGAATGAATATTTCCATATAATATAATAATTCCATGATGGCCCTGTTCTATAAAATCATATGTAATTAGGTATGGAATTTTCTAATAACTGAGCTAGTTTTCCTTATGAAATTTAGTGATTCTTTGAGGAAATTTCTATACGTGAACTCATCCAACACTAATTATATACAATTAATTCATCATAAAATGGAATCAACGAACTATACTACACATAACCAACACCCCTTACAACACAATATTGGTAACCATATAATTCAAAATAAAAACATACAGTAATTACTAGGTGATTATGAAATTATATAGTTTTATTCTAATTATACGAGAAGCATAATAGCCATATTTTGTATTTTTATTATCACAAATCACAACATAAAAGAATTAGAAAGATAATATAACCTATTTAAAGTTATAATTAGTGTGAATAAATAGATTTTTCACATAAAACAATATTTTGGATGGTTGAACATGTAATGGTTATTTATTGGTTTTTGAATTATACATTGAGGAATGTTTTAACACTCGAAACCTATTTATGCAGAGTCAATGCAATATTACATGACATAAGCATGATCAATAGGGTTCAAATCCTGAAAGACAGATAAATTTAGTAGCGTTCATGTACTAGAAAAAAAATAATTTTTAAATTACATTATGAAATAAAAAACAACCTCATTGTGTTTCTTTTTAACACATTCAACTCCTGTAGACTATCCCTGATGGTTAGTCATAATATAGTTCTTCTCTTCCTAGGAAAAATAAAACATTGAATTGGATGAGCTCAGGTGATCATTAAGAATTAAAATATAGTGGAAAAATTCATAAATAAGTAAAAACATATAAGGAAATGTATAAGAATAAAATACAAGCCTTTTAAACATAAACATCAGAATAATATTTTAATAATAAATCAAAAAACATTTCTAACATATCCAAATGGATATTCGACTTGTCGATTAATCACATGTAATGTAAATAGGGAATTTCATAATGATGTAATGAATAATGTCGGACATCCTAACCACATATTAAAGGCATCATGTCAAGACTATAAATAATATTTTGTCTAGGGATTGTGCTAAGACACTAGTTAATCTCATGAGACATACCAATGCATCAAAGAGATACAGCGGGCTCCACCTGTCACTTACTATGTCCAATGCAGTCCTCATATGAAAATACTGAATCATTACCTAAACATTTGAATGAAAACTATCATATTAAATGTTAATACTATAACCATAAATAAGGAATGGTATAAAATTAAAAACCATCATTCAAACATATCAAATTTTTTTTTATTAAATATGGAAAATTGTATGACAATAAATCAACTTCAAATAAGTGTAATATCCATTAAAGAATTTTGAGATAGATGAAATTAAAACTATCTGAGAGAAATATCTTGTTATATTTTTACAACATTTAAGAGTCACATAATTATAAAGGAAATATTTTAGTTTGAAAACATTATTTTAATATTTTAAATGACGCTTTGAATATGTTATAATGGTAGAAAATAGCTACACCCAATGTACATGTAAAAAAACATTCTTTCCTTAATTTTGTCGAAAAAGTCGTAAATGACATTGTTTGGAAAACAACAGAATGATTCCATTATAAAAATTTTATAAAAAGTAAAATAATGGTATAAATTAAATTAACCCATATTATATGAAATGGTCAAAATGTTTTGAAATACGTTTTTAAGAAACACAAATGTGGATGATAAAGAGGTCCTAGAAGATACTTATGTATAAACAACCTTGGATAAGGAAGAGGTTGTAGAATTAACCCTTACATTGAACTTTTCCTAGGATGTGGGAACGTTAACCACATTTTTAATAGTTAATAATTTTTTATTAAATTAAACAAGAACCACATACATAAATAAGATATCATATATGATATTTTATTATTTCTTTGTTAATAATATTTCAGTAGTATCATTGTTTCTAGTGTTAACTAATTTGTTTTCCTTAATATGATTTATTATATAATCCATGTTTGTTATTGATAGGATGTGTTTGATTCAGATCCATAATTTTATTTGGTTATTAATAAATAATATTAATAAAAATTTAAAATTTATCGTGATTGGTTATGAGGGTGAATGAATTTCATCGCGTTTATTGAGATGATAATCTGTACGTACGCGTGAGCGAAAATATCATCTATTGTTGGTGAAATAGAATATAATTGGATGGTAAATAATATGTAAATAACCATTAAGACATTATATTTATTTATCACATCAATTGTACTTATTATTAAACCCATACAAATAATGATGTGTTTGAATAACAAACTTCTCCACGACGTGGAGACGGTATGTCGTACGTATGCATGTATGGGGACTTGTCATTCATAAGATGGATGGAATAATGAATATGCTGGTTCCATATTTTTAATAACATCACAGTATGTATAATGTACTGTAGTTATTATTTTGGAATGGAGAGAACAAATTATGAGAATGTGTAAGAAGAAAAAAACATTGATAGAGGTGGTAAAATTATTAACTCTTTTTCAGGGGTTTCCTTTTGAGATGATCAAAATATCTCCCTAGGTTGGATTTCTGATCAATGTAAGGCCTCTATGTTAATTTTATTGTATATGGGAGGATATTTGAGTGGGGTTTTCCCGATCCAAATGGAATTTGAGGTGTGATTTTGAGATAATAGGAAGTGACCTTTTATAAGAGAGGTGAGGGTCACATTAGGAAAAGCTTGAAATATTATTTTATTATACAATAATATTTGGATTATAATGGCTAAAAGATAATTTCATTCAAGGATAAGTTGGGGATATGTAGGTAAAATAAAAACCAAGGGGATTTAGATAGTTTTAGGTTACAATATTAACCATATCATATAGATTTAACTCTTAGTTAATTAGATTATCGTTTACCATATATTCTAGTATTATTATAATAAATGGTTAATAAACATAATAAAAAAACAAAAAAACCCAAGTGGTTAATTATTGATATATATATATATAACCATATATAATTCCTTTGGATGATCTTTAGATTTTTAGAAATATTATATCAATTAATAATATAGTATTTGTTTTAAAAACTCATGAATGTCAATTTTCACACTATTTGGTATTCTGTTTTTTGGGAATGTCATGAAAACATTACCACTTATAAAAAATAATGAATTTAATCAACCGTTACATGAAATTTTAATCTAGAAAATTATTTGAATTCATCGGATGTTTCAATATTCATTTAATTGGATATTTAAAATATTAATTATTTTAATCATTCATTTATATAGTAATTACATCATCATCATTGTGTCACAAATAAATTTAGTAATCTAATGTCTAAAATTTGTAAATAAATTACTATTATGTAGGAAATATTTTCATTATTCTAATTAAAATTTATCGTTAATTTATCTTATGAATATCCCAATAGTAAAAATATTTCAGTTTTTAAACATTGAATATAACAATTTTAACTCTTTTTTAAATATAATAATAAAAAATATCCTAATATAATCCCTTTTGGAAAAAAGGATCATATTTATTCCTAAGGTTGATTTTCGTTGAAATACACTTATACAATATATTTAGGAGATGTGTTAGGGTAATTATAATATAATTTTTTACCATTAATTACCCTATTTACCTTGAAGCGTAGTAACTAAAGTAAAAAGTAAGTATTCAGAAAAAATTATTGTCATTTTATTGAACCGAGTTTTTCTTACTAATGTCAAACATGTATTTGGGATATTTGAAATTCTATTCATATAAGTAGTAAAATTACATTTTATGCAAATTTTCTTAGATGGAGGGTAAAAGACGGTAAATAGTTCAATAAAATTTCATACATCTAATCTTATTATAAATTAAATCCAATGAATTATATTGAAAATATATGGTTATTATCCATCTATTTTGACTTAAAATAAATTAAAGTAAATTAAAATAAATTAAATAATTATTTCAATAAAAATCAAGTTTTAAACAATAATGTAGTAATTTTCACTATTCATTAAAAATTGAAAGTGTTTAGAAAAATACAAAAAAGTAACCCTTTGTTAATTTTCATATTCCAAACCAAATAATGAAGTCCATATTAAAAACTAAAATTTAAAAAATTTCAAAAAATGGGTATTACTATTCATAACAGCTAGTTTGATCATTCGTGCTATGATAAAACTCTATGTTGAGTAAAGCGAAAGCTATTGCATTATTCAAAGGGAAATGTATCATAGATGCTTGAGGTTTTAAATTCTCTCCTCATTAAAATAATTCCAACCTTGAAATTTCATGAAAATTACATTATAAAATGTTTCAGGTGGTTCTTCATCATATGTTCTTTGAGTTCCCACGTTTCCTCTTCTATCTTATGTTTTATCCATATTACTATTACCAGATGAGTCATCTAGTTTCTCAACACTTGTTATTTGGTATCTATAATCATGATAGGCTCCTCACAATAAGACATATCAGGTTCTAGTTCGATTTCTTCATATGTGAGTACATGCTTTTGGTCAGGCATGTATTTTCTCAATAGTGAAATGTGGAACACATCATGAACATTGGAGAGACATAGAGCCATTCCAAAACGATAGGCTACAAATCTAATTATTTCATTAATTTAGAATAGTCTGATGTACGTGGCACTAAATTTGTTCTTCTTACCGAATAATATGACAAACTTCGATGGAGATTCCTTCGGAAAACATGATCTCCTACTGGAAATTCCATATACTTCCTTAAGTTATTAGCATAGATATTTTATCAATATTGAGAAGCTTTGATGTGGGATTATATAAGCTTCAGTATTTCCATTGTTTCCTTAAAAAGTTCTGGGCCTATGTGTTTTCTTTCACCAACAACATCCCAACAAGTTTTTGAGTGACATCTCTTTCCATATAACGCATCATATGGTGCTATATGAATACTTTAATGAAATATATTGTTATAAAAAATTATACAAGAGGTAAATATTGATCCAACATACCATGAATGTCATGTGAAAATGATCTCAACATGTCTTCTATTTTTTTCATAGTATGTTCTGCTTTTCCATCAGTTTGAGTGTGGTAGGAAGTTCTCAAATGAATTTCTGTATCCAAGGCTATTTGAAGACATTTCCAGATTCTTGATGTAAAATGGGGAACACAATTAGAAATAATCAATATGGGAACTCTAGGAAGTATTAAAACTTCATTAATATATATTATGGATAAACATTCATGTTTTAAATCAACTCTTATAGAATGATAATGTGATGAATTAATATGATTATCAACAATGAACCATATTTTATTATTACTTATTGATGTTTTTGGTATCCCCATGATTAAGTCCATCATAATATCAATCTCCCACTTCTTTCTGTCCAACCAAAAATATTCCTTCAAATCTCTAAAAAAATTAGTGCTACCAAAATTGATAGATAAATTAGAGATATGATTATCATTTGACAATTATTTTTTCACATCATTTATGTCAGGAACACATAGTCTCTTCCAAAATTTCAAAATTCCATCTTTATATGTGATGTTAATCATTCTCTTATCGTTCAAAGATTTAATTTTTTTAAAATGCTTCATCACCATTCTAAGAACATTTCAACCATTATAATAAATATCTATTGACAACCATTTGAGAAATTGTTGATTTTTTACCTCCCCAAATTATTCCCAAATCCATTTATACTAGATCCACATAAATTGGATATCTTTAAACTCTCATCTTGTTCAGATATCAATGATCTGTTCCGCTCAAATCATATTCTACCTTATTTTTATTCCATAGGAGGTAGGGTATAGTGAAATAATAATTGTAGAGTAGTTCAATCCATCATCTTTGCCTCGTGTTGAGTTCTTTCTCTGTGAAAATATACTCCGAGTATATATCACACATTTTTTACCTTAGAGATAGCGTCTCCATATATTCAAAGACTTGATTATAGAAGCTAACTCAGGATCATGAGTCGAATATTTGTGTCCATGAATTTTTATTTTTCATGATGCATAGGAAAAAACTCTATCAATCTGCATAAGAACAAAACAATGTCTTTTTTTGAATCATCACTATAAATAAAAAACCCATCATCCCGGATGGTAGAGTCAAAATTGGAGCATTGATTAATATTCTGATCTAATATTAAAAACATTTTTTATAATCTTTTCCAAATAAAATTTTACCCGTTTATGGGTTTTATTGGTTTATGGGTTTTACAATCAGTAAATATTCTGGGTTAAATGCTTATAAAAACCTACTAAACAAATAAAACTGTGTACCTTAGTAATAATCATTGGTGCTATCCATTCATGTATTTCCTTGGTCTTTGAAGGATCCAAAAATATTACATCCTTATAGAAAATACGGCCATGAAAAGATATTTCTTGAAGCTAGAAATCAAAATTTTTAAACACCCCAAATAATTCATTTCTTCTAAAGGTTTTCCAAATAGTGAACAAGTGATTTTCTTGATCTTCGTAAATTTTTTAGTATACCAAGATAACATCAATAAATAATACCTCAATGTCATAACAATATTCCATGAAAACACTTTTCCTTAGATCCATGAAATGGTGAATTAGTCAGTCCAAAAGGCATTACTGTAATGTCCTAACGCCCATACCTTGTAAGAAATTCTATCTATAGAATGTCTTCCTTCTTCACACACAACTGCAAATATATAGATCAAAGATCAATATTTGATAAATATTGAGCTTCATGATGTTGATCGAATAAATCCTCAATGCGAGGTAGGATATACATTTTCTTTATTATTATAGCATTTATCTCTCTATTGTCAATGGACAACCTCATAGATTCATCTTTCTTCCTAACAAAAAGAACATGTGATACCCATGGAGAAACACTAAGGTGAGTAAATCTTTTATCACAAAAATTCTTATTGTTGTTTCTTTAGTTCCAAAAATTCCACAGTGGCCATTCTATAAGGGGTCTTTCTTATGGACCATCAACCATGAATTAAATCAAAATAAAAATCAATTTCTCATTCTGTAGGTTGTGCTGGTAAATCCCCGAGAAACACATCAACATATTCTTTCACAACTAGTACATCCTATATTTGAAAATTCTTTACCTCACCCATAGTTATTTAATTATCTTCCTCTCCAATAATTTAATTTATTAGAGATAATGGGGGTGGATATAGATATGAATCTAATAGTGATATTTTTTCTCTAAAGGAATGGTACTCTTTATCATTATTAAAAATTGTAACCCACATATTTTTAAAATTAATATTCACATCCTGGTCTGAATTACATTCTATACAGAGGATTATATCATATTATATAATGGTTATGATGATGAGATTAGTAGATAATGAACATTTATATTCCCTAATGGGAACTGATTCACAAAACATTATTACAATTATACATACATTGGGAATTTTGACTGAAAAATCCCTTATTGAATAAAATTTTAAATATCTAATTTTCATATAAATATCGGATGATATGAATCAATTTGATGATCCTGAATCAAATAAATCCTTTTCTACACTTGAGGAAACCAATAAAATCACCTACCTATATGCCTTTATTAGCTTCACCTTTATAGTAGTGATCGCATAGGATTAGCCTCTCTCTATGGGCATTTTTGATGTAATATTTCTTGGACATTAAGAAATTTATTTTCATATTTAATATTTTCTCTAAAATTGTAGAATTTAACATTTACAGCTTCTTTTATTCCCTTTCAATCATGATCATAGTGGCCTCTTCCACCACACAAGTAATAGACTTCTATTCCATTCAAAAATGCACCAGGGTATTTCTTCCTAGATTTACTACAAGATGGAAATAAATATTTTCCCTTCTTCCCCTTATATCAATTCCCAGAGTGTTCAAAGGATCTCTTCTTATCTTGAATTTCATTATAGTCGTAAGACATAGAGAATTCCTTTTCTATATTGATATCAGATGAGACAATATATTTGTACGATGAGAAGGACCGGGAGTCTAGTACCTGATAGAGAAATTAATTTAACCCATCAAAAAATCAATCAATATTACTCCTTGGGTTATATATATAATTTTATACATGCCCTGCTAACCTTGTAATGTTAGCCTCATACTTTGAAACATTATCATCCTCCCTTTGACTTGGAATCAGAAATTTTCATTCCATATACACTTGTTGGTCATGAGAAATGTATTTTTCTAAGAAATGTTATTTAACCTCCCTCCATTACATATTTGACAAGTCTTCATCATCCTTTGTGTTTTCAATTAATGACAACCATTGATCTGCATCTCCTGTGAGGAAATAAACTACCATGAATTTTTTTCCCCTTCATTACTTCCCAATGAATGAAATATTTTCATTAAGGAAATTATCCATTTCCGAGCTACAAATGGATCAGTAGTCCCATTAAATGTTGGTGGTTTTTTCTTAATGAATTATTTTAACATTGATCCTCTACATTGTGGATTAGGATACTTTATATGGGTTATGTTATTATTCATAACCAGAGTGAGTTGTCCCAATATGGTGATAAGATGGTCAAAAACAGATACATCACAAGCTCCACTATACTTATCATGAGTAGGAGGGAAATCATTACATGGATTACGTACGATGATACTATTTCTTTTCCATCCACTAGGTGAACTTTCTATACAGTGGCATACAAAAGATTATATTATAAATCACAATACATAATTCCATACTTGTAAAACACATAAAATAAATTGAACTGATTATAGATATAATCCATAATCATAAAAATGTTTTCTTTTGGAGGTATATACTCATATATCATTCGTAATGGTTGGTAATAAAAATGTGAATTATCCAAATCATATACCCCAAGTGTGTCGTAACCAAGAGTGTAACAAGGCATATTGTCAAGTACCAGGATACCCTGGGTCAAGCCTGAAACTCTTTGTTGGATTTTTAACTCCTATGTACATTTGTTTCAGAGTCGCCTATACTTTATTGTATCCATATAGGGATGCATATCTTGTAAAACTAACAAAATCTCTACATTACCAAAATTACCTGATGTTCTTCTATACTAATCCAAAAAAATCTATTTTAGGGTAATGTTATCTAACCCGAGTTTTTCGATTTGCAACATTCATTGTTTGTACTAAAAATCCTCAAATACCAACAGTAATGCCCCGACCCTATTTACCCAGATTTGTTGCATTATTACATAAAATTGGCTTGATAACAAGTGATCAAATCCAGAAATACTGAACAGTTTAGTATCCTTAGAAGAAATAGATACAAACATAAGTTTTTCATTACATTAGGAAATGAAATTACACAACATTGTGTCTCTTTATAACACACTCTCCTTGTTTAGACTATCCCTATAGGTTTTTCATAACATATGTTTTCATCTTAGAAAAAATGATACATAGAAACGGGTGAGCTCATGTACTATGTACGGATAAAAATATATCAGAAACTTTCAAAAATAAGAAAAAAAAATTAAGCCAATGTATAATACTAAAACAAATGACATTAAAACATAAACATTAGAATAATATGGCAAATATAAATCAAATATTTCCATTTAATTGTTCATATGGATATTCTACTAGTCTAATAATAACATGTAATATAAATAGCCAATTTCATGATGATGGAATGGATAATACCTGACATCATGACCACAGAGTCAAGGAAACGTGTTCTGAATACAATAAGATTTTTTCAAGGCCTTGTACCAAGAGACTAGTTTTTCTCAAGATACATACTGATGCATCATGGATATATAGAGGGCACCACCCATTACATACTAAGTCCAATGCATTCCCCATATGAAATGTTTGAAACAAAACATAAAAATTTGTATTTAAACTAGCATATCAAATGTTAATACTATAACCAAAAACCATGAATGGTATAAAAAAACACATCCATAGTCAAAGATATCATAAACCATTAATAAAATATGGATGGTTATATAATATTAAATGAACTTCAAATAAGTGTAAAATCCATTAATGGATGTTGACATAGATGAAATTAAAAATATTTTTGAGAAATATCTCTTTCTATTATAAATTCATTAAAAAGTCAAATAATTATTAATGAAAATTATATATTTTGGAAATATTCTTATAATATTTTAAAGGATGATTAGAATAGGTTATATTGGTGAAAATTAGTTACACACACCGTATACATTAAAAAATCATTCTTTCCATAATTTAGTCGAAAATGTGTTAAATGACCTTGTTTGGAAAATAACAGAATGATTCATTTATGATAATTTAATTAAAAATTAAACAATGGTATAAATGACCTTAAACCATAGTCTAGGAAATAGTCCAAATGTTTCGAAATACATTTTTATGAAACACATATGTGGATCATGAAGAGGTCCGAGTAGATACTAATGTTTAAATAACCTCAGATAATGAAGTGATTGTAGAATTAAACCTTGCCATATCCATTTCATTGATCGAGGGTATATTAAAATTTTATATAATAGTTGAATAATTGTTATTAAAATATACAAGAACCACATAGATAAATATTATATCATATACAATCTTCTAATATTGTGTTGTTAATAATATTTTTGTAGTATCATTATTTCGGGGGTTAACAGATTCAATTTCCTTTATATTCTTGGTTACATAAGAATTGTTTTTTATGAATAGATTATATTTAATTCATATTCATATTCATATTATGTTCATAAAAATTATTTTTAATCATAAAATGAAAATTATTTTTTAATGGTCAAGATGGAGAATGAATATATCGCGTTTGTAGAGATGGTAATCTATACGTGCATACAAGTGACATTAGCATTCTATTTATGGTGAAATCGTAAGTAATTTGATTTTAAATCATATATAAATAATAATTAAAATGTTTTATTTATTATTTAAATCAGTCATAGTCATTATTATACCCATCCAAATAATGAAGTGTTTGAATAAAAAACTACAACGCGATGTGGAGATGGTAAGTCGTACGTATACACGTATGGTGACTTGTCATTCATAGGATAGAGAGAATAATTAATATAGATTTAATGTATTTATAATAAAATCGTAATATTTATAAGTTACTTGAATTATTTTTTTTTATGGAAATAACAATGGAACTGGAATGTGGAAGAAGAAAAAAACTCAGAAAGCGGTGGTGAAATTATTACCTCTTCCTCGGGTGTTTCATTTTTAGTTGATAAAAAGGGCTCCATATGATGTCTTTCATATCAAAGTAAAGAATATAGGTCAAAGTGAGGGTATTTGGGTAGATATTTGACAAGGGTTTCCCATTTCCAAATGTCTCTGGAGGATTGAATTTGATAGAAGGGGATGTACAATTTTATAATAGAGGTGAGGGTCACTTTAAGAAAAGAATGAAATATTATTTTATTATTCAATAAAATTCTGTTCATATTGGATTAAAAATGATTTATTTAGAGGCTATGTTGAGGATGGTTAATAACTATCAACCAATAAGTTATAGATAGGTTTAGGTCACCATATTTACTCTATCATTTATATTGATCTCTTAGTTAATTTGTTTAACTTTTACCATGTATTCTTGTATTAATGTAATAAATCATTAATAAACACACTATAAAAAGACAAGAGAACCCCATGTGTTAAAATAAAGACATATTTAACCTTAATTATGACCTTTGACCGAATCACAGATTAGTTGTAATATTATATCCATTAATAATATAGTATTTGTTTTAAAAACTCTTTTATGTCAATTTTGACAATATTTTGTTTTTTTTAAATTCATAACAACATTATTATTTCAAAAAAAAATTATTTAATCAACCCTAACACGTCAAATTGACCTAAAACATAGTGGCATTCATTATAACTATCAATTTACATTTATTGGGATATTTATGATATCAATTATTTTAATGATTTCATAGTAAGGTAATTACTGCATCATCATTGTATCATTAATAAATTAAATAATTTAATGTCTAAAAATTATAAATAAAATAAAATTAGTTAGGGAATATTATTATATTTACAATAAATATTTATAGTCTAATTTATCTTATGTATAACCATATGTTAAATTTTTTACTTATTATACATAGAATTAAACACTTTTAACTCTTCATTAAATAAAATATTTAAAAATTTAGTAATCTAATACATGTGGACCAAAAGGATCCTATATTATTCCTAAGGTTTAGTTTGGTTGAAATAAACATATCCAATAAAAATATTACATGTTATAGGGTAATTATAATAAATCTTGCTTCCTTTAATTTCCCTATTTACTTTTAACCACATTAAATAAAAGTTAATAATTACTATTATACAGAAATTATTTTCATCTTATTGAACCACATATTACTTACTATTGTCTAATATTTCTCTTGTAGTTTTCAAATTATATTCATAGAAGCGGTAAAATAATGTATTATGGAAAATTTACAAAAGTGCCTACAATGTGGGTAAAAGATGGTAAAGTGTTCCATAAAATTTTATACATCTAATATTATTATAAAAAGACATTAATTAATTATATTGAACTTATATAGGTATTATGTATTTACATTGACATAAAATAATTTTAAATAAAATAAATAATTATTTAATAAAAAAATTCATCATTAAACAATAACCCAATGTTTTTCACTATTCATAAAAAATTGATAGTTTTCAGAAAAATACCAAATCTCACCCTAAGATAATTTTGATATTCCTAACCAAAAAATTAATTTCATTTTGAACTATAAAATTAATGAAATTTCAAAAGTGGGTATTAAAATTCATAATGACTAGTTAGATTTGTCATTGTGTGTAAAACTCATTGTTTCATATAGCACATGGTATTGCATTATACAACGGAAAACATACTGTAGATGATTGGGGTGTTACCAATATTATTAGTTTTTATTAAAATAAAATTAATCTATTAAAATCATTGTCATTATCATCCATATATGTTGATAATGAAATTAATTGACAAAAATTAATCCTTTCACTGAGCCGGTAGAAAGAACATATGTATGACTGATAATTTCATCATCCATAGATTAATAAAAGTGGATTATTTTATTTATAAATTAAAAAACTAATATATTTAATATATACGATAATAATTTATTAGAAAAATTATGTACAGCTTTATGTAGTTATTAAGGAAAAATAATCCTATATTTTTTTGGAGGAGGTAATAACACACATTATTTGATATATTTATTGTTTTCATGATCGTTAAAGATTAATTTTAGTTAATATATATTAAAATATATAATAAATTTCATTATAAAATAAATATTTTTTTATAATATATAAATTATTAATATTTATTAGGAACGAAAAATTGACTACAAATTTTTCTAGGAAAATTAATAGTCACGTTGAGGACATAAGATTTCTATAAGAGAAATCCACAGAAACAGAGATAATATTACAATATATTATAGCTATAAAATTAAAATTGTTATACGGGATTCATGGTGATAGAATAATGGTAGTTTCTCATGATAAAACTGATTTTTATTATGATATTTTAGCGGGGTGAGAGGCCTTTTTTATAAGTGGTGAGAATGATATCTTAATAAATAATGAAACATAATATAAAGTGAAAACATGATACATATATCAATTGGATAACAAAAGATAATTATCATGGGTATGAAATACTTTCAACCATCCCATATCAAATCATTTTCATAGTATTTATAATGTTTTTATGTCTATAACTCTAATAATTTTTACTTTTAATATATTCCGTTTTTTCATGTTGAATACCTATTTCTGAGATAATTTACATTTAATTCCTAAAAATAATATGGAACATACTAAATATTCTTTAAATACCTTTTTAAAAAATTTATTCTATTTTATCATTTATGATTTATATGTTTAATAAAACTCTATTTTACAATTACTACCTGTAATGTATTACAAACCATTTTTTAGAAAAAATTTATATTGGTTGTTAAAAATTATGTTTAGGAAAAAATATCCCCTGCCATTAATTTTCATAATCTAATTATATATATTATAAACAAATAAAATTCATGTGATGTAAACCATAAATGGAAATCCTAAATTACCAATAAAATATTTACATAAAATAATCATCATTAAAATCCATTAATAGATAAAATTAGTTATGTTCAAAAAATAGTAATCCTATGTTTTATAATTTCATAATTTTATATAAGAACAAATATTTTTGATCTATAAAAACATTATTTATTAGTAAAAAAGTTTAAAATTTATTGGACTCTTTTATATTATAATAATATTATAATACATTTTTTTGTTTAAAGTATTTATTCATTTAAATTGACCTAAAACCCTACTATTATAGAATGAAAAAAAATCTAAAGAAAATATTGACATTCCAAATTAACCAATAAATATAATTATATAAATTATAAATTATAATTTATAATTAACATATATTCATGAATTAAGGATATTTAGAGTGCACATTATGGTCTATTTTTGAGGAGTAGTTTCTATGTGATTTAATAGGGTATCATGAATTAGATTCGTCCACCATGATAAAATATCATACTAAAAATTAAATATAGATCATAAAATAATTTTAATTATTCCCTATCAATTATTAATCATGATATCATCATATTACCTCTATATTTTGTTTTCCGTAAATGAATTAATCATCCAAGTATTCATATTCCAAAACCCAATATCATTTTCATCATGAGTGTATAAAATGTCTTCATGATAATAAAATTAATCATCAATATATATTGCATGAATTGTGGGTCTATTTGATTAATAAATAATTTATGATCTCAATAATGTAACATGGAATATTTTTTCTGAATTAGAATTGTTGCGTGACATATCCAATCATTAAGCTACAAATAAAATTTTGATTGGAATATAACAAGTTTCAATATATTTAGCACTAACATCCCATTTTATACAAATCTTCTAAATTCTTTCCATGGTGGAACATTTTTGAATAAACAATCACATACATTAAATTCTATGTTATTTCTTAAAATTTTAATATTAAAATTCTATTTACTTTGAGAATCAATTATATGATCCTTTTTATTATGTACTTTCACTTTTATCAAATCCACATAATATGTTCTTACTAACTCCTTTCTCCAACTTCTTCAATATATTTTGGTGTGAGAAATCACATCCAATACCATACATTATATAGTTTAATTTAGATTAATATAATGGTAACTGGTATTGATAGTAAAATTTACTATAGGTGGATACTAATACAATATTATTAATATTTAAAGAGGAAAATATCTCAACATGTATTCTAGTGTCTCAGTAGATTATTTATAATACCTATCATGTTGAGGATGATAATAACTTCTTAGATGTACCTTATAGTTCTGATACAATTAATTAAACCTTTAAAATTTTGATGTCACTAATGGGTCTTGATTAGGTATAATTAGTAGGTAATCCCCATAATGTCTCACAATTTAATTAATATAGTACTGAGAATAATTTAAATGTGTAGGTAATCACATGCAAATATAAAATATATATACATTGTAGGAAAATTTTAAGATGCACAAAATAAAAAAAATATTCCTTAGAGTGTTTTAAAAATTAATTAAATTATAAATTATAGGTTCATCCAACTTATATATAGTTATATATACAGATTGAATGAATCACATTGATTTTTGGATTTCATCAATTACATACTAAAATTAAAATAAAATAGACATATTACAAAAAATAAATTTCATTATAACATTCTCCTATAAAAGATCTCTTAAATCCCCATACATCATATTCATAGTTGGGTGTATAATGAAATTTGATAAATGTGATTCGTCTAGTACTTTCATCTTTATTTATGTTATGGATTAAATAGACAAACCATTTCCAAAATTAAATAATACATCATTATTGATGATATAAGTATTTTTTATCACTCAAAACATTAACCTCCATATTAAATTTCTTATCATTATATTAGGTCTTCGTTACCATTTCTATAAATGATGGCTTCTGAATTTCATAGAAAACTAATGGTGGTTTCCTATTATGAAAAGTTTTCATATCCAATTTGACTAAATCATTAAATATAGTATTAATATTAATCGTTAACAAAATGAAAACTCTAAGGACCCTACTACTTAATTCATTAACCATGTTGTTTTCCTTCCAGGGGTGGTACTGTAATGACTAGTAATAGTCCTTGAGATCCTCATACTGTCTTCTTTGCATCCTGTATAGATATTTATCAAAATAATATACTTCAAATTTTTTTGATCCAAATATATATAATAAGTTATCTATAGTTGGATTTAATTCATATAATCATGCCCATCATTATATCTACAAATTCAAGTCCATGAGATAGATAGTACTATTTTTCGATCATCAATGTCATTGATACATTAGCATCCACTATATTATTATGCATAAGGGAAAAACCATTTCCTTTATTCGATGAATCACTATATATAAAAAACATTCATTTTTCACTAGTAATGTCAATTGAAGTTAAATAACCACCCTATGTTTTTTAACTTCAAAAACATCATTACATTCCCTAGACCATGTTCATTTAACCCCTTTTTGTGTTTACTTGTTAAACATGTTGACTAACCGAGATTATATTGGCATAAAGCATTGCTTGTATCCTATTTATACACATAAACTATTATCTATGTTATATTCATTTTTTTATTCGACAATTTGACAGCATATTTTATAAATGGATTAAAAATATTACAATATTTGAAACAATATAGATATTAAAAAGAACATCATAATGAAATATTTCACACTTATTGAATTTCCCATATAATTATATTTCTCTATGGGGATAAATAATTATTCATAAAATGTTATCATAATATTAGCATATTTCGTATTATATAAAAATGTCATTAATTAATACATGAAAAATGTTTAATTATAATACTCAATTACTCTATTAAATATATCAATTAAAACTAAAGGTGCATAAGACAATTAGAAGGGTTTTATCATAATCACATAATGACTATATATCTTATGAAATATATTATTCGTCATATCCTAATTTTTTTTCCACAACTGATGATAACTAGAAATAAAATATATCATATTATAATATTAATATACATGATGTTGATTAAATATGTTATTTATATATATATAAATGAAACTTATTATTTATAATACTATTATTGATCTCCCTATAGTTAGTAAAAAATATCATAATCTGATCCTTATTTTTTATGAACCATATAATGTTTAAAATTTTGAAACACGAAGGAATATAAACACCATGTAAAGTTTTTGGATCTTTATGTAATACTACCAACTACATGTGTTCCATTATATCGGGACATTAATATTCACATTCTTCGAATTATAATACTTATCTATATACCCCATCCCTAGTGGAAAGTACTGAAAGCTCTCCCTTATAACAAGGATCAGGTGGGACCTCAACCATATATACCCCACAAAATATAGGCATTTTAAACAACATATCCCTATATTAAACCCGATCTTCATGAACATATCATTATTTTTAAATGTTATAGGTTTTTAATAATGTCTCCCAAAACAACATTTCTATAATTTGGATTTCAGAAAAACACCATCTATTATCAATATTCCATAGTGGATCAATTCAGTCACCATTGACTATAAATAAACTAATTAGGTAGATTTTATTACACCTTATATGTTTTATATTCCCTCATTACAGAATATATACTAAAATGAAAATAGATCTTACTTCAACTAAAAATGATTATGATTTTTCAATCACTACATCAAATAGTAATAACATTTTGTATGGATTTTATTTTATTCAATTCCAATGGTCATTTGAATTATATAAGATAATATATTATCATACTATGATAATAATAATTAACTAATATAAATTAAATATCCCTTTTTAGAACCCTTTTATTGTATTCAATAATTGAAATATTGTTTTTCATTTAATAATAATTGATTTTAGTATGAAATTTTGATGTCACACAATTTCTAAACATCTATTAATTGTTTAAAAAGTCTATAATCTTCCAATTCAGTATTTGTGTATCATGGTTAAGGAGGAATAAAAATAGTCTAATGTGGTTAATTTTGATTATTTATTTAATTATTACACATAATATATGATTTTAGGTAATCTCAACATGGATTATCATCCATGATTTAATAATAAATTTAACATATAATTATATTTTACTTGTATTTAGGATTATATTTCACTACAGAATATAACTTTGGATACTAATGGTGCAGATCCTATCAACAAGGTTAGAATTCTTGTGAATGATGATGATTTTTCCTTTTAGATATAGGCCTTAAGTCATTGAGTCTTAATACCTAGATGTTCATTACCATGAATATTGATTCCTACCTTTTATATTTATATTTTTTCTCATAGTATTTGAAAAAAATCAATATGTTTTATATTGTAAGGTTTCAAAAATAATGGAATAAGATTTTTTTGGTTGAAGTATTCTTCTCTCACTCTTAAAATGTCACGACCCCCTCCCACAAAAGATGCCCCTCCTGAGCTGGCAATGGCGAAAGAGAGATAATGACCCCCGAGTCCCGCCTCCAGTAGGCCCTGGGGTGGCAACTAGCACCAAGGGTATGAGTTTTTTTCAAATAAGGGTTGCATTACCCTTTTAATTTTTTTAAAGATCGGGAAATAGGACAAGTCAACCACCAAAAAGGAAAAGACAAAGTTTATAATCCCAAACCAATCCCTTATTCATGTTTAACTAATTTAATAACAAGGTGGATGTACAAGAAAGCTCAAAGTACAATACCAAAAGAAAACAAGAGTACATCAACTGCAACAACTCCAACTGTCCAACTAGTAGGGTCCCGAACGGCCCTGGTAGTCCTCCTGGAAACCTAAAAGTATACGTAGGGTGACCATACAAGTATACTCAGTAGGTAAAACTAAAGCTCTCGTGCGCAATTGGGGAGTCATCCTAATGTCCTGTGAGAACAAAAGAAGAAACCTAGCAAAGAATTATATCCACCAACCTCACCAGCCAAACTCACCCAAAACACAATCAAAACAGGTAGTAGTATATAAGAACAAGAGTATTGGGTACCCCGCACCATTTCCCTTTAATTAGTTACTCATCCTAACAGCGAACGTCCTGAGGCTGCCACACTCTCCCCGCCCACACACACCTGGGCCTCACAACCACCTATCCCTCCCACACACACCTGGGCCTCACAACCAAGTATCCCACCCGCACACACCTAGGCCTCACAACCACATATCTCGCCTGCACACACCTGGGCCTCCCAACCACGTATCCCACCGTCACACACCTGGGCCTCATCCCGAAGATTCTTTGGAAAAATTAATAGTAATAGAACTATCGCCCGAAGACACCTATGCCTCATCCCGAAGATTCTTGGGAAAACAACCTTCCCGAAGAGTCTTGGGCCAATCCACCCCAATCAAACCTACCCGAAGAGTCTTAGTTGTAAGGTCACCTCAGGCAATCACATCCTAGGGGTGAAGGAGCAGGAATGAGCTAGTAAATAAGGGAAAAACACCCTCTCCCATAAAATGGGAGTGTTCGGCACTAAGTGCTCAACATGGGTGGGGTGCGATAAAACACCAAGATACAAATATATATATATATATATATATATATATATATATATCAAACACTCATCCCAACCTATGGCTTTTAAATAGAGAAACTGAGCATGTGCCTTGGAACTGCTACCATGAAGAATGCATATATCAAACAACCCCAACCCCATTTAGGTTTTCACGTTTTAGCAGAATTAGTTTATTTAGTTCCTTAACTACTGGGAAACTATCCCCAACCAACCACATCAATTTTTCATAAAACATATCCATTCCATCCACAAATCAAGTTAGGAAAAGAAAAATAAATTCCTTCTTATCAACCAACCACCCCATTGATTATTAATCTCATTCCACTACCACGACCCACCATTCATTAACTCTTCCAATTATTATTTATTATTCACAACCCATAGCCCGTTCACATTTAAACCCATCCCTGCAACCCCACTGCCAACCACCATAACCACAAACACACCGAAACCCGTACAGCATTATCCCTTTAATACCATTTATCGCAGCCCAACTACCCATCAACATCATAGCATTCACACCAACCTACAACCAAGTCAACTGCAGCCCCACTGCTCACCCAATCCACAACAACCCACAAAACACACCCATCACATGCCACATAACCATGCCAACACCCACATGTTCATTATTCCATTTTCTTCAACCGGGGTGATCACACAAGGGTTCCGGATTTTAATTAGCTAACTTTACATGATTAACCAATTCCCACATTCTACAAAGTTCCATTCACAAAAATGGTCTATAAATATAGGGAAACATTTAATTGCGCAAGAAAAGTCCCCCAACGACCGTGATTTTCAGTAGGAATAATCCTATTCAATTCACAACATTATAATAGGATAAACAAAGATAAATATAACAACTTCCACATCCCCGTTCTTTAACCAGTTATTATCTTTGTTTAATGGTTCAGCCGTTTCTCATGAAAACAAGAGGATACCGACCCCGCATGATTCAAAATTTAGAGAGATGAAGGAAAAAATCACTACCTCAACAGGTTCTGATCGCAACGCTCCCCCGGATCAACCATAGAAGTCATCCGTCGGTGTCTTTCAATTCTGTCGGGTCCTGGAAAATCCTCCCTAGGTGGATGTTGGAAAGGAATGGCCAAAGGAAAGACAACGGATCCAAGGTTGGATGTTCAGCCTCGCCGTTACGATCCCGTGGCCGCTGACAGATCATAAATCGGGGCTCAGACGAAGAAGTTATGGAAGAAAGAGAATTCGAGTCTCTTGGGAAAACTTTGTTCAGAGGAAAGGGAATGAGAGGGGTGAGTTCAAAGGAGGAGGGGACTCTACCTTTTATATGCGAGAAAATCAAAAGTACATGGCATGTAATTTATTTTACACGGCGTGTACTCGGTTATTTCACACGGTCTCCACATGGCTTCCAACACGGCTCCGCGCTCGTTTACTGGTCAACACACGGCTTGAAGGTAATGCATACGTGGGGAAGGACTAGACGGCGTGTAGTTTGGACACATGGCATGTACCCATTTATTGCACACATCAGGGACACGGCTCCAACACGGCACTTGACCGTTGACTGGTAACGCGTATGCGGAGAGAGACTACACAACATATAATATTAGACACATGGCGTGTACCCATTCATTTCACACGGAAAGGACACGACCTCCAACATGGGGTATACCCGACATGGGGGTACATGGCGTGTACTCAAACTACACGGCGTGTAGTTTTAAAATTCTGGAAAGTGTGGGAAAAGTCCACCTTACCCTCCGGAACACAGAAGACCCTCTTTCTGACAATGGAAAATGTGCTGGAGAGGTCCGGGCCATTACATCAGATACCACTTAAAACATTCTCATCCCCGAGAATTCAAAAACCATCCCAGAGGAACCCAAAAAGAAACCTCTTAGGGTTCTCGTTATAACAGGAACCCATCCAACCACCCTAATCATATGTGTTGGGAATTTCCTCTCCTATGTCATGATATTATCCGCTTTAGGCGGCACCGACTCCCCTGCACGAGTTTAATCGCATCCACATTAATGCGTCTCGATTAAGGATTGTGCCTTCAATAAGGCCCAGCCTTAATCCTTACTTAATCTTGATTTATTACAGTATTAAACATTGAGGATCTTTTCAGGTTTACAGTTTTAGAGAATTAGATCATGAAACTTGCATTACATTCCACATTTAAACAAAGTGGTTACATAAAAGATAGTATTCATTAATCCCATCAACAGAATCATATTAAAAATAAAATAGGGATTCTTTCTTGACTCTTCCTTGACACTATCATCACATAATGTACCTTTCCCTTGACCTGTGAAAAACATTTCAAAAACATGGGATGAGCATAAAAATCTCATTAAGGGTTATAAAAAGTGTGGAAAGGAAACATGAGTACATATATACATAAGAAAGAAATCATACTTTACCCATAATGCATAAGCACTTTAACATACCTCATAAAATCCTGAATAAATCATATAAATCATAAGACATAAAGGTAATTTGATGCATTCATAACATTATTATGTAAGGAGTAACCCTCTTGGTTACGTTTGGAATACCCATCAGAGTATATTCCCTAAATCTCTTCGGAGAAACCTTAACATTTAACCCCTTCACGTTACCCAATGCATTACAGAGCTGTATCGGGCTCACCCGCCCTTAGTTTATCACGGAACCACCCATCTTCTTAAATAATTCCCAAGAACCATAACATAATACTAGCACATAACTTAAGAATAAAGGAAAGATAAGGTTCCCACATTTCAATAACAATATAACATTTTAATATATTTAATCCATTCTAAAAAAACATTTTCAAAACCATTTAAAACATTTAATAAAGATATTTTTTAATCAAATTGTCCCATACCACTTTGAAGCTTTTAACATTTTACACCATTAATATTCACATAAATAAATCCTTGAAACCATTTTGAAAACATGGATATTAATGGAAAATATTTATAAGAATAAATCATTAAAACATTTAAAACAATATTTTAGTTAAAGGGTTTTTATCAAAATGAGAGACACTTGAATAAAATAATTGAGGAATAACATTTAATCCGAACATTATAATATCATGAGAATAAAGGGATTCATGATATAATATTACAAAGGACAGTATGTACACCGTATAAGAGTGAATTGGTGCATAACAACAATTAATTCTCAATAGAAATGTAAAATGAGATAAAATCCATTATAAAGAAGGTATCCTTAAATTAAGGATGAATCAATCTCATAATTATGTGTGACAAACATAAATACACCCAATATAATTGGATATTATGTATAAAACAATAAAAGGTCATTCACACAAATTCAAAGGATAACATATTCAATAACTACAAGTTGAACCCAAGGAAATCGAAATTGGGATAAGAAGTTTCCTTGAAAAAATTCGACAGCCTAACGACGTCACTTCAAAATTCATAAAATTAGTTGATGAGAGAGAAAATGGTATCTCATCACTTGGACATAAATTTTACATTAATAATGATATATAAGAACATATCCCAACATAAAAAGATGTAAATTAAAAGACATAACAAAATATGTTTTTTTATAAGAGGAGTGTGAAAGGTTCCCTTACCGATTTGGGAAACTTTCAAAACGTACACACCATGAAAGAAGGGTAATACAATGAAGATGTAACCACCCACAAATGAGATTATATTATACTAATATTAAAATAATGGGCAGTACATACACCACACAAAAATGAAATAGTGGCCAATATAGCATGAATCTCACGGGAACAAAAAGTGAGATGAAAATCCCCTTCTGAAAATTCGGCAGCCTAACGGTGCCACATAAAACATCCAAAAATGGATTAATGAGATCAAATAGGGTCTATCAAAACATGAATATAGAAATTAAAGAAATAGGAATATAAAATTTGATCCTCTAACATAAGAACATGGAGCATAAAATAAATGACATAAAAGAGAGTAATTGAAAAGAGAGAGAGAGGTAGGATTCCCTTACCTCATGTCCGACATGACTCGATCGTTCTTTAATCTCTGGAATAATAAAATTTCGTCAATTTATAATTTCTTAAGTACCTCCACTAAATATTATTATTCAGTTCATATCACATATTATAATGTAATAATAATTTGTTAATAAAGTGAGTTCATATCAGACGTTTTTGTCGACGTTCAGTACATGAGTAAAAATTGATCTTGTTGGAAAAGAATTTTCCATTTAGTTATAGGTACATAATCTCCAGAATAGTATTGATGTTTTAAATATCATATATATCTAGTATATATTCATTTTATACTATTCCATAGCATTTGGAGAAAAAAAATTAAAAGCACCATTCATGGAGATGGTAGGCCGTACGTACGCATGAACGCTACTTTCATTTTTTGTCATTTTAATGGAATTAAAACAAAATGAGATATATATATATATTATAATTCCATAATTATATCCATCATTTATATGTAATATATTACATATATTTCAATTATATATATGTACATATAATATTACATAGCATTTGGAGATAAGAAATGAAATGTACCGTTCATGGAGACGGTAAGCCGTACGTAAGCAGGAACGCTACATTCATTTCCTTTTTTTGTATTAAATGGAATTAAATAATAATTATATAAAGGTATATTATAATTCTAGTTGGATAAAATATGTAATACCATTAATTCCATCCTTTATACGTCCCACATATGGCATTAACGAATCAAATCACTTTGAGGGGGTGGTAGTCCGCACTTTCTAAAATGAAGATATCACGTTTACCCATAATGGAAACCATAAAGGTATGCAATAAATTAAAAATAATGAAGATTAAGGAAAACATAAACATATGATATATCATATATAAATATAGTGACATCTTAATGGCCACCTTTGAAGGTGTTAAATGAATATTGAACAATCATCGTTTCGTGAGGCAGTAATTCACCATCCAGAGAAACAGTATGTTCTTTAACCATTAGATGAATGTGTATGAAAGTTTATCTCGATTCCTTCACCTAAAAACATCCTAGTATATTGAAGATAATATTTGTGTTACAAAATAAAATAATAAAAATAGTTTAGGGGGTTGGATAAGCAAAACAAAACAAAAGAACACAAGGTAAGACATTACCTTTAAATCGGGTAACTCTCTTTGATTTGAGCACAAAGGCTTCCTTGGAAAAGATTCTGCCCAAATTGAGGATTCAATGATTAGGAGATGGATTTGGAGAGATGAAATGGGTAGGGGTTGGCCGAGCCAAAGGCTTTAGAGATGTGTGTAAGGTGGTAGAGGTGGGGGCTTTTTATAAGAGTAGAGGAGGGGCACTCTTGGAAAGTTATAACATATTACTTTATTATAAAATGATTTTCAGATTTAAAAGGTCCCAAAAGAATATATTTCTAGGATAAGGTGATAAGGTTTATAAATCCACCCATGAAATAGGTTTTTTACAAGTGTATGTTATAGTTTTAACATTATCTTTTCATTTTATTTAAATCCCTTATTAATGAGGTAATTGCTGCATCATCATGATGTCATAAATAATTTAATTTATTTAATGTCTAAAAATTATAAAAAAAATATCATGAAGTAGGAAATAATTTTATAATTCCAATGAATATTTATAGTCAAAAATATGACTTTTATAACCCCATTAAAAAATTGTTTTCGTAAAACAACTCTTGTTTGTGACATTTTAATTTTAACTTTAAATAAAAAGGTATTTATGTCATTTTCCAACCAAAGTGGCTCCATGGGGTCCCCAAGTTGACCCATGTATTGTCAAGGTCGGCCATGACACATCCAATGAGGGTAGAACATGTGTCATGTTCATTTCATATTATTAAAACATTACTTTTACCTTAAACTACACTAATTACCTCTAATCACGATTAATAAACATAAAAGTTACTATTCAAAAAAAATTATTTTAATCCCATTTAACCACATTTTTCTTTCTAATGAAAACCATTTATGTCGGGTTTTTGAAATTAAAAACACAGAGGTGGAAAAGTTCATTTAAACGAAAAATCTGTTTCTTTAACTACCACTTGGTGGTTTCACTATTCATCAAAAATTGAAGTTTTTCAGAAAAATACCAAAAATTCACCCAAAGCTATATTTGATATTCCGAACTCAAAAATGATGTCTATTTTAAAAAATTCAAAAAATATAAGTTGCATTAATTAATTTAATAATTAATTCCCGCTGTCAAAACAAATAACGTGTTTTTAAGAAACAATATCTATTAAAAGATTGACACTAGTTTAAGTCCAATTTCAAAGTGAAATTAATTACAACGACCACTATTGGATTAAATGGTAAAAATATATTATAATTTCACTTTAAAACCAATTCAAAAGATAATATAATCATATAAATAAATTATATTAAAAAGTGGTTTTGAATTAAAATACAACATTTTCACTATTCATTAAAAAATGAACTTTATCGGACAAATACCAAAAATTTACACAAAGTAAATTTTGATGTCCCGATTCTAAAGAAGAATTTTATTTTGTCAAATATAACACATAAAATTTTCAAAAAGTGTATTTAAAAGAGGTTCTCCTTTAAAAGGCAGTTAATCGACCTTTTAAATAATATTAGAATGTTTTCGCTTAAAATTGGATGCATTCCCATTTTTAATCCTCTAACATTTATTTTAAAGAGTAAAAATATTTTACAATCATATATAATCATTTTTTAGTTAGTTCTGTTCTTTCCCGCCGTTACAACGGCTAGGCGTTAACTACCATTTAAAATAATATTATTTTATTGTTAGTGTGCAATATAAGATTCCCAAGAAACATGTTGTTGCATATTGGGTACGCCATCGAGCATAGCGTCCCTTTTAAAGTAATATTAATATTTTATTCACAAAAAATTGAAAAATATGAGAATATCATATTCTTTATTTACTGGGGGTGTTACATCCTTCCCCCCTTTTGGGAATTGCGTCCTCGCAATTTTAAAATTGGGCTTGGAAACTTCATTGAAAATACCATATCGGAACAAGAGTCAGTAAAACAATCACCTTAAAATAATGAAATAGAAGTAAAAAGGTCACCCGAGTTAACCCATACTAGGATTCCATGTCGCAAAATATGGATATGGAGGAGAAGAAAAAGGGTCATGTTCTGATGGAGAGTGATAGTAAACATGTCTAGGAGAAACTTAACCATAAGAAAATCAGAAACTTGTGATGGGTTAAACGGTATTCGATTCCCCAGTAGGAAAAGTTAACAGACAACATTTTTGTTTTAAGTTACTCTTCATTGAGGAATTTATTTTTGAGCTTAACTAAATCATAATGAAACATACTTACTTGTCACATAGACTTTTAACTTTTACTAGATTCCATAATCAAACTCATATTTTCTCCAAAAGACGAGTATTTAGGAAGACGTGTTCGCATTAAGAGTACTATAATCAACTTATTGAGAATCACCTAATCCAAAAAAGAGAACTATATATTTCCCATGCCTTTATAAAAAATCCAAAACCAAAATTGTTAGTATGAAGTCAGATAATCCACAAAAGTATAATCCTTTATAAAAAAATTAATTTCATAATCTCCAAAATTTGTCCAAAAAACCCAAAGTTCAACGAAGACCATTCGATAAAAAATTTTCCATAAAATTCTTCAATATAAAACAAACTATGATTGAAACCCAAATATTTGAAATATTTAATCACATAGTCTTCCAAAGTACAAATTAACTTTTATCTCCAAATAACATCAGTTGATCTTAAATTCCCATATTGAAAATTAATTAACCTAATCACATATCCTCCATGATAATTTAATCATTTCCATAGATAACCCAAAATAAACATACTCTTGATTCCTAAAATCATCTAACTAAAAATAATTAGTCAAACTAACCAGGGACTTCACGTAGTCCAGTGGTAGGTGATAAATACCAGTCGCACTTTGGTTGTGGGTTCGATTCCCGCAGCTTTGTCCGACGTGATGGGTTGTCACACGGTCTGTGTGTTGTCCTTTTTCCAAAACTATATAATTCTTAAATAATTCCCCAAAACGAGATAAAATCTTAAAAAATAATCATAACATATTTTAACCTCAAGTTTATCTCATGCCTTTCATTTTCCATCATAACATATAATAACCCATAATTACCTCAAAAGTAAGGATCATATAAATCGTAATGGTTACCTTTATAATTATTACCTGAACTTCCACATCGATTGGTCATCTTGTACATGATGTGTTACAGAACATACCAAGGTTCAAGTGGTTGATCATGACTCCTTGGTAGTTGCTTTAGAACAACCTCGAGTTTCCTCACTGAATCCCCCATTTCATCAAGTCTATTAATCAAGGAACCACCACAGTTTCCTTCAAACCTATTGTCACTTTGGTGCCTGCTAGATCCATCCATTCACTAAAAATAGAAATGTAAGTGTGATTATATCAAAAAAACCATCATGTACTAATGAGGAAGATATACTTACTCATTCACTTTATCTAAATACTATGACTCTTTCTAAAATCCTAACCATTATGGTAATGTCACTTATGCTTAAAGAATATCCTACCCTCTAAAGTTATCTAAACCGACCTCTGATACCAACTATAAGGCCCCAGCCGTAAACTATACTTAATCTTGAGTTATTACAAGATTACACATTGAGGATACTTTCAGGTTTAGATTTTTAGAGAATTAGATCATGAAACTTGAATTAAATTCAATATTTAAACAAAGTGGTTACATAAAAGACAGAATTCATTCTTCCCATCAACAAAAACATATTTAAAATAAAACACGGATTCATTCTTGACACTTCCTTGACACTATCATCACATCATGTACCTTTCCCTTGACCTGTGAAAAACATTTCAAAAACATGGGATGAGCATAAAAAGCTCAGTAAGGGATATAAAAAGTTTGGAAAGGAAATATGAGAATATATATACATAAGAATGAAATCATACTTTACCCATAAAGCATAAGCACCTTAACATACCTCATAAAATCATTAATAAATCATAAAAATAATAAGACATAAAGGTAACATGAGGCATTCATAAAATTCTTACATAGGGAGAAACCCTCTGGGTTAAATTTGGAATACCCATCACAGTATATTCCCTAAATCTCTTCGGAGAAAACTTAACGTTTAACCCCTTCACGTTACCCAATGCATTGGAGAGCTATATCGGGCTCACCCGCCCTTAGTTTATCACGAAACCACCCGCCTTCATAAACAATTCCAAAGAACCATAACATAATCATAGCACATAACATAAGCATCAAGGAAAGATGATGTTCCCACATTTCAATAACAATATAACATTTTAAGATATTGAATCCATTCTAAAAAAACATTTTCAAAACCATTGAAAACATTTGATAATGAGATTTTTTAATCAAAGTGTCTCATTCCAATTTGAAGCTTTTTACATTTTATACCATTAATATTAACATAAATAAATCCTTGAAACCATTTTTAAAAAATGTATATTAATGATAAATATTTGTAAGAATAAATCATTAAATCATTTAAAACAATATTTTAGTTAAAGGGTTTTTATCAAAATGAGAGACACTTGAATACAATAATTGAGGAATAACATTTAATCAGAATGTTATAATATCATGCGAATAAAGGGATTCAAGATATAATATTCCAAAGGACAGTATATACACCATATAAGAGTGAATTGGTGCATAACAACAATGAAGTCTCAATAGAAATGTAAAATGAGATAAAATCCCTTATAAAAAAGGTATCCTTAAATTAAGGATGAATCAATCTCATAATTATGTGTGACAAAAATAAATACACCAAATATAATTGGATATTATTTGTAAAAAAATTAAAGTTCATTCACATGTATTCAAAGGATAACATATTCAATAACTACATGTGAACCCAAGGAAACTGAAATTGTGTTAAGAAGTTCCCTTGGTAAAATTCGACAGCCTAACGACGTCACTTAAAAATTCATAAAATTAGTTGATGAGTGAGAAAATGGTATCTCATCACTTTGACATAAATTTTAAATCAATAAGGATATATAATAACATATCCCAACATAAAAAAATGCAAATTAAAAGATATAACAAAATAAGTCTTTTTAAAAGAGAAGCGTGAAAGGTTCCCTTACCGATTTGGGCAACTTTCAAAACGTACACACCATGAAAGAAGGGTCATAAAATGAAGATTTAACTACCCACAAATGAGAGTATATTATACTAATAGTAAAATAATTGTCAGTAAATACACCACAAAAAATGAAATAGTGGCCAACGTAGCATGAATCTCACGAGAACAAAAAGTGAGATGAAAATCCCCTTATGAAAATTCGGCAGCCTAACGGCGCCACATAAAACATCCAAAAATGGATTAATGAGATAAAATAGGGTATCTCATCACATGAAAATAGAATTTGCAGAAATAGGAATATAAAATAACATCCTCTAACATAATAACATGGAGCATAAAAGAAATGACATAAAAGAGAGTACTTGCAAAGAAAGAGAGAGGTAGGATTCCTTTACCTCATGTCCGACATCACTCGATCGTTCTTTAATCTCCTGAATAATAAAATTTGGTCAATTTATAATTGATTAAGTACCTCCTTTAAATATTAATATTCAGTTCATATCAAATATTATAATGTTATAATAATTGGTTAATAAAGTGAGTTCATATCAGACGTTTTTGTCGATGTTCAGTACATGAGTAAAAATTGAACTTGTTGGAAAATAATTTTCCATATAGTTATAGGAAAATAATCTAAAGAATAGTATTGATGTTTTAAATATCATATATATCCAGTATATATTCATTTTATACTATTCCATAGAATTTGGAGATAAAAAATTAAAATTACCGTTCATGGAGATGGTAGGTTGTACGTACGCATTACCGCTACTTTCATTTTTTGTCATATTAATGGAATTAAAAAAATGAGATATATATATATTATAATTACAGAATTATATCCATAATTTATATTTAATATATTACATATATAGAAATTATATATATGTAATTATAATAGTACATAACATTTGGAGATAAGAAATGAAATGTACCATTCATGGAGACGGTAAGCCGTACGTACGCATGAACGCTACTTTGATTTCTTTTTTTTTGTATTCAATGGAATGAAATAATAATTATATAAATTTATAATAATAATACATTAGGATAAAATATGTAATACCATTAATTCCATCCTTTATACGTCCCACATATGGCATTAACGAATCAAATCTCTTTGAGGGGGCGGTAGTCCGCACTTCCTAAAATGAAGATATCGCGTTTACCCATAATGGAAACCATAAAGGTATTCCATAAATGAAAAATACATAAGCTTAAGGAAAACCTAAACATATTATATAACATATATAAATATAGTGACATCTTAATGGCCACCTTTTAAAGTGTTAAAAGAATATTGAACAATCATCGTTTCGTGAGGCAGTAATTCGCCATCCAACGAAATAGTATGTTCTTTAACCATTAGACGAAGGTGTGTGAAAGTGTAGATCTAATCCTTCACATAAAAACATCATAGTATATTTATTATACTTGTTTTTTTACAACATAAAATAATAAAAAGAGATTAGGGGGTTGGAGAAGCAAAATAAAACAAAAGAACACAAGGGAAGACATTACCATTAAATCGGGTAACTCTCTTTGATTTGATCTCCAAGGCTTCCTTGGAAGGATTCTACCCAAAGTGAGGCTTCAATGATTAATAGAGGGATGTGTAGAGATTAAATGGGTAGGTAATGGCCGAGTGAAAGGCTTGAGAGGTGTGTGTATGGTGGTATAGGTGGGGGCTTTTTATAAGATGAGATGAGGGACACTCTTGGAATGTTATGAAATATTACTTTATTATAAAATGATTTTCGGATTTAAAAGGTCAAAAAAGGATATATTTTGAGGATAACGTGATAAGGTTTCTAAATCCACCCATACAATAGGTTTGTGACAAGTGGAAGTTATAGTTTCAACATTATCGTTTCATTTTATTTAAATCCCTTATTAATGAGGTAATTGCTGCATCATCATGATTTCATAAATAATTTAATTTATTTAATTTATAAAAATTATAAAAAAATATCATGATGTAGGAAATATTTTTATCTTTCCAATGAACATTTATAGTTAAAAATATTACTTGTATAACCCCATTTAAAAATTGTTTTAGTAAAACAACTCATGTTTGTGACATTTTAATTTTAACATTAAATTAAAAGTTATTTATTTCATTTTCCAACCAAAGTGGCTCCATGTGGTCCCCAAGTTTACCCATGCATTTTATTGGTCGGCCATGACACATCCAGTGAGGGTAGTACATGTTTCAAGTTCATTTCATATTATTAAAACATTACTTTTACCTTAAACTAGACTAATTACCTCTAATCACGATTAATAAACATAAAAGTTACTCTTCAACAAAAAATTATTTTAAACACATTGAACCACATTTTACTTCCTAATGAAAACCATGTATGTCTGATTTTTTAAATTCAAAACACAGAGGTGGAAAAGTATCATTTAAATGAAAAATTTGTTTCTTTAACTACCACTTAGTGGTTTCAGTATTCATCAAAAATGAAGTTTTTCAGAAAAATAGAAAAAATTCAGCCTAAGATATATTTGATATTCCAAACTCAAAAATGATGTCTACTTTACAAAATTCAAATCATATAAGTTGCATTAATTAATTTAATAATTAATTCCCGCTGTCAAAACAAATAGCGTGTTATTAAGAAACAATATCTATTAAAAGATTGATACTAGTTTTAGTCCAATTTCAAAGTGAAATCAATTCCAATGACCACTATTGGATTTAATGGTAAAAATATATTATAATTTCACTTTAAAACCAATTCAAAAGATAATCTAATAAAATAAATAAATTAGATTAATAATTTTTTTTGAATTAAAATACAAAAAATTTCACTATTCATTAAAAAATTTACTTTATCGGAAATATAACCAAAATTTACACAATGTAAATTTTGATGTCCCAATTCTAAAGAAGAATTTTATTTTTTCAAATATAACACATAAAATTGTCAAAAAGTGGATTTATAAGAGGTTCACTATTAAAAGGTGGTTAATCGACCTTTTAAAGAATATTAGAATGTTTACGCTTAAAATTGGATTCATTCGCATTTTTAATCCTCTAACATTTATTGTAAAGAGTAAAAGTATTTGACAAACATAAATAATCATTTTTTTAGTTAGTTTTGTTCATTCCCGCCATTACAATGGCTTGGCGTTAACTACCATTTAAAATAATATTATTTTATTATTAGAGTGCAACGTAAGATTATCAAGAAACTCGTTGATGAGTATTGGGTATGCCATCGAGCATAGCATCCCCTTTAAAGTAATATTAATATTTTATTCACAAAAAATGGATAAATATGAAAATATCATATTCTTTATTTACCTGGGGTGTTACACCTTCCCACTTCCATATATAAGGATTTTCCAACTTACACTACCCCAACACCACACAACCCACACATTTCCCGAACACGTAGTTTGGGGAAATATTCCTTCTTCTATGTCGAGATATTATCCGCTTTAGGTGGCACTAACTCGCTCGTACGGGTTCAATCACATCCTCATTAATGCGTCACAATTAAGAGTCATGTTTTTTTCTTTCCCCACACATCTGTACATGCTACACACTACTAGGGAATAAGGAAACAAAAGGTCTCACAACCAAAAATCCAAGCATTCCATATATAAAAGGTACATAGTACAACATCAACACAAATCTCAGAAGAACAAGGGAAAAAAAAGTCAAAACAACTCAGGGTACTGAGCGTGCATCTAGGTCTCCTGCTCCCAAGTGCTCTCCTCGAGGCTGACATGCCTCCACAACACACGAACCAAGGGAATGGTTCATCCACGGAGCACCTTCTCTTTATGATCTTCGATTCTGACTGGTCGTTCCTCGAAGGTTGCATTGTCTCCCATATCTAAATCTCCCTTGTAGATAACATGAGAGTCATCGTGTAAATACCGACGAATCTTGGAGATGTGGAAGATGTCATGAACTCTCTCCAACTGTGGTGGCATGGCTAGCTGATATGCCACCTCGCTGACTCGCCACAACACCTCAAAATGTCTGATCAACCTAGGTGAGAGCTTGCTCCCTTTCCCAAAACTCTTATTCCCCCATCGAGGGGAATCCTTCAAGACCACATGATCCCCCACCTTGAACTCCAAGGGCCTCCTCTGATGATCAGCATAATACTTCTATCGGTCCTGAGCCACTTTCATCCTCTCATGTACAAGCTGGACTTTCTCTCTGGTGCTCTGCACTACCTCTGGACCAAGAGCACCTGTCTCACCAACCTCTTCCCAACAAATGGGTGAACGACATGGTCTACCATACAAAGCCTCAAACGGTGCCATGCCAATAGTAGAGTGGAAGCTGTTGTTGTAGGCAAACTATACTAAAGGCAAGTGGCGTACCCATGATCCTCCGAAATCCAGAACGCATGCTCGCAGTATATCCTCCAACGTCTGGATAGTCCGCTCCATCTGCCCACCGGTCTGGGGGTGGAAAGCAGTGCTAAGGTGTAGCTGGGTGCCAAAACCAGGCTGTAAACCCCTCCATACTCGTGAGGTAAACCGAGTAACCCGATCTGAGATGATAGTCCTTGGGACTCCATGAAACCACACAACTTCGTCTACGTACCTTTGTGCCAAGTACTCACCGGGCCCGACTCCTTAATTGCTAAGAAGTGAGCTAATATCGTCAGACGATCCAACACCACCCATATAGCATCATAACCACCCTGAGATCTTGGTAGTCCTGTGATGAATTCCATAGTCAATCATATCATAATACCTTTAATAAAATATTAATGGTTATATAATAATAAATATACTTCAAATAAGTGTAAAATCCATTAATGGATGTTGACATAGATGAAATTAAAATTATTTGTGAGAAATATCTCTTTCTATTATAAAATCATTAAAAATTCACATAATTATTAATGAAAAAAATATATTTTTGAAATATTCATATAATATTTTAAAGGATGAATAGAATAGGTTATAATGGTGAAAATTAGTTACACACACCGTATACATTAAAAAACATTCTTTCCATAATTTTGTCGAAAATGTGTTAAATGACCTTGTTTGGAAAATAACAGAATGATTCATTTATAAAAATTTAATAAAAATTTAAACAATGGTATAAATAACCTTAAACCATAGTCTACGAAATAGTCTAAATGTTTCGAAATAAATTTTTATGAAACACATATGTGGATGATAAAGAGGTAAGAGTAGATACTAATATATAAATAACCTCAGATAATGAGGTGATTGTAGAATTACCCCTTACCATAAACATTTCATTGATCAATGGAATATTAATCATTTTTATAATAGTTGAATAATTGTTATTAAATTATGAAAGAACCACATAAATAAATATTATATCATATACAATCTTCTAATATTGTGTTGTTAATAATATTTCTGTAGTATCATTGTTTCGGGGTTAACAAATTCAATTTCCTTTATATTTTTTGTTACATAAGCTATGTTTGTTATGAATAGAATATATTTAATTCATATTAATATTCATATTATGTTCATAAACATTATTTTTAATCATAAAATGAAAATTATTCTTTAAAGTTTAAGATGGGGAAGGAATTTATCGCGTTCGTGGAGATGGTAATCTGTATGTGCATACAAGTGACATTAACATTCTATTTATGGTGAAATCATAACTATGTTGATTTTAAATCATATATAAATAATAATTAAAAAGTTATATTTATTATTTAAATCAGTCATAGTCATTATTATACCCATACAAATAATTAAGTGTTTGAATAACAAACTACAACGCGATGTGGAGATGGTAAGTCGCACGTATACACGTATGGTGACTTGTCATTCATAGGATGAAGAGAATAATGAATATGGATTTAATGTATTTATAATAACATCTCAATATTTATAAGGTACTTGAATTATTATTTTGTTATGGAAACAACAATGGAAGTGGAATGTGGAAGAAGAAAAGAACTCAGAAAGCGATGGTGAAATTATTACCTCTTCCTCTGGTGTTTCATTTTGAGTTGATAAAAAGGGCTCCATAGGATGTCTTTCATATCAAAGTATGGAATATAAGACATAGTGAGGGTATTTGGGTAGGTATTTTACAAGGGATTACCAGAGCCAAATGTCTTTGTAGGTTTGAATTTGATAGAAGGGGAAGTACAATTTTATAATAGAGGTGAGGGTCACTTTAAGAAAAGATTGAAATATTATTTTACTATTCAATAAAATTCTGTTCATAATGGATTCAAAATGATTAATTTAGATGCTAGGATGGATATGGTTAATAACTCTTAGCCAATAAGTTTTAGATAGGTTTAGGTCACCATATTTACTTTATCATTTATATTGATCTCTTAGTTAATTCGTTTAACTTTTACCATGTACTCTTGTATTATTGTAATAAATGGTTAATAAACATACTATAAAATCCCAAGAGAACCCCAATTGTTAAATTAAAGAAATATTTAACCTTAATTATGACCTTTGACCGAATCATAGATTTTTTGTAAGATTATATCCATTAATAATATAATATTTGTTTTAAAAACTCTTTTTTTCAATTTTGACAATATTTTGTAATTTGTTTTTTGAAATTCATAAAAACATTATTATTTCAAAAAAAATTATTCCATCAACCCTAACATGTAAAATTAAATTAAAACATAGTGGAATTCATTATAAGTCTAAATTTACATTTATTGGGATATTTATGATATCAATTATTTTAATCATATCATAATAAGGTAATTACTGCATCATCATTGTGTCATAAATAAATTAAATAATTTAATGTCTACAAATTATAAATAAAATACAATTTGTTAGGAAATATTATTATAATTAAAATACATATTTATAATCAAATTTTTCTTATGTATAACCATATATTAAATTTTCTAGTTATTAAACATATAATTAAACACTTTTAACTCTTCTTTAAATAAAATATTTAAAAATTTACTAATCTAATCCATGTAGACCAAAATGATCCTATATTATTCCTAAGGTTTAGTTTGATTGAAATAAACATATCCAATAAATATAGTACATGTGGTGGGGTAATTATAATAAATCTTGTTTCATTTAATTTCCCTATTTACTTTTAACCACATTAAAAAAAAGTTAATAGTTACTATTATCCAAAAATTCTTTTCATCTTATTGAACCAAATTTGACTTACTATTGTCTAATATGACCTTTGTAGATTTTAAATTATATTTATAGAAGCGGTAAAATAACTTATTATGGAAAATTTACAAAAGTGCCTACAATGTGGGTACAAGATGGTAAAAAGTTCACTAAAATTTTATACATCTAATATTATTATAAAAATACATTACTTAATTATATTGAACATATATAAGTATTATGTATCTACTTTGACAAAAAATAATTTTAAATAAAATAAATAATTATTTAATAAAAAATTCATCATTAAACAATAACCCAATGTTTTTCACTATTCATCAAAAATTGATAGTTTATAGAAAAATACCAAAAATCACCCTAAAATAATTTTTATATTCCTAACCCAAAAATTAATTTCATTTTTAAATATAAAATTAATAAAATTTTAAAAGTGGGTATTAAAATTCATAACGAGTAGTTTGATTTGTCATTGTGTGTAAAACTCCGTGTTTCATACAGCACATGGTATTCCATTATACAATGGAAAACATGCTGTCGATGATTGGGGTGTTACCATTGTTAATAATTTTTATTAAAATAATAATAATATATTAAACTCATTGTCATTACCATCCATATAAGTTGATAATGAAATTAATTGACATAAATTAATCCTTCTATGGAGCTGGTAGAAAGAACATATGTATGACGAAAAATTTCATCATCCATATATTAATAAAAGTGTATAATTTGATTTATAAATTACAAAACTAATATATTTAGTATATACGATAATAATTTATTAAAAAAATTATGTATATCTTTATATAGTTATTAAGGAATAATAAACCTATATTTTTTGGGAGGAGGTAATAACACACATGATTGGATATATTTTTTGTTTTCATGATGGGAAAAGATTAATTTTAGTTAATATATATTAAAATATATAATAAATTTAAATATAATATAATTTTTTTATTATATATCAATTAATAAAATTTATTTGGAACGAAAAATTGACTACAAAATTTTCTTGAAAAATTAATAGTCACGTTGAGGACATAAGATTTCTATTAGAGAAATCCACAGAAACTGAGATAATATTACAATATATTATACCTATAGAATTAAAATTGTTATATGGGATTCATGGTGATATAATAATGGTAGTTTCTCATTATAAAACGGATTTTTATTATTATATTTTAGTGGGGTGAGAGGCCTTATTTATAAGTGGTGAGAATGATATCTTTATAAATAATGAAACATAATATAAAGTGAAACATGATACATATATCAACTGGATACCAAAATATAATTATCATGGGTATGAAATACTATCAACCATCCTATATCAAATCATTTTCATAGTATTTAACATGTTTTTTTGTCTATAACTCTAATAATCATTACTTTTAATATATTCTGTTTTTTAATGTTGAATAATTATTTCTGAGATAATTAACATAAAATTCCTAAAAATAATATGGAACATACAAATTATTCTCTAAATACCTTTCAAAAAAATTAATCTATTTTATAATTTATGATTTATATGTTTAATAAAACTCTATTTTACAATTACTACCTGTAATGCATTACAAACCATTTTTTTGGAAAAAAATTATATTGGTTGTTAAAAAATATGTTTAGGAAAAAATTTCCAATGCCATTAATTTTCATAATCTGATTGTATATATTATAAACAAATAAAATTCATGTGACGTAAACCATAAATTGAAATCCTAAATTACCAATACAATATTTACATAAAAAAATCATCATTAAAATCCATTATTAATTAATATTAGTTATGTTCAAAAAATATTAATCCTATGTTTTATAATTTCATCATTCTATATCAGAAAAGGTATTTTTTATATATGAAAACATTATTTATTAGTAAAAAAGTTTAAAATTTATTGGCCTCTTTTATATTATAATAATATTATAAAACATTTTTTTTGTATAAAGTATTTATTCATTTAAATTGACATAATACCCTACTATTATAGAATGAAAAAAAAACATCTAAAGAAAATATTAACATTACAAATTAACCAATAAATATAATTATATAAATTATAAATTAAAATTTATAATTAACATATATTCATGAATTAAGGACCATTAGAGTGCACATTATGGTCTATTTTTGAGGAGTATTGTCTACGTGAAGTAATAGTGTAGCATGAATTATATTTGTCCACCAGGATAAAATATCATACTAAAAATTAAATACAGTTCATAAAATAAATTTAATTTTTCCCTATCAATTATTCATCATGATCTCATCATATTTCCTCTATATTTTGTTTTCCTTAAAAGAATTAACCATCCAAGTATTCATATTCCAAAACCCAATATCATTTTCATCAAAAATGTATAAAAGATCTTCATGATAATAAAATTCATCTTCAATATATTTTGCATGATATGTGGGTCTATATGATTAATAAATAATTTATGTTCCCAATAATGTAACATGGAATATTTTTTCAGAATTAGAATTGTTGTGTGACATATCCAATCATTAAGCTACAAATAAAATAACGATTGGAATGTAACAAGGTTCAATAAATTTAGCGCTAACATCCCATTTTATACAAATATTGTATGTTATTTCCATAGTGGACCATTTTTTAATAAATAATCTCATACATTAAATTCTATGTTATTTCTTAAAATTTTAGTATTACAATTCTATTTACTCTGAGATTCATTTATATGATCCTTTTTATTATGTACTTTCACTTTTATCAAATCCACATAATATGTTCTTACTAACTCCTTTCTCCAACTTCTTCAATATATTTTGGTGTGAGAAATCACATCCAATACCATAACTTATATAGTTTCATTTGGATTAATATAATGGGAACTGGTATGGGTAGAAAAATTTACTTGAGGTGGACACTAATACAATATTATTAATATGTAAAGAGGAAAATGTCTCAACATGTATTCTAGTGTCTCAATAGCTTATTTATAATACATATCATGTTGAGGATGATAAGAACTTCTTAAATGTACATTATAGTTCTGATACAATTAATTACCCCTTTATAATTTTGTTGTCACTACTGGGTCTTGATTAGGTATAATTAGTAAGTTTTCCCCATGACGTCTCACGATTTAATTAATATAGTACATAGAAGAATTTAAATGTGTAGGTAATCCCATGAAAATATGAAATATATATACATGGTAGAAAAATTTAAGATACACAAAATAAAAACAATATTCCTTAGAGTGTTTTAATAATTAATTAAATTATAAAATATAGGTCCATCCAACTTACATATAGTTATATACAGTGATTGAATGAATCACATTGGGTTTTGGATTTCATCAATTACATACTAAAATTAAAATAAAATAGATATATAACAAAAAATAAATTTCATTATAACATTCACCTAGAAATGATCTATTAAATCCCAATACATCATATTCATAGTTGGGTGTATAATTCAATTTGTTAAATGTTATTAGTCTAGTACTTTCATCTTTATTTCTGTTATGGATGAAATAGATAAACCGTTTCCAATATTGAAGAATACTTTATTATTGATGATATAAGTCTTTTTTTATCACTCAAAACATTAACCTCCATATTAAATTTCTTATAATTATATTAGGTATTCATTACCATTTTTATAATCGATTGCTTCTGAATTTCATATATAACTATTGGTGGTTTCTTATTATGTAAAGTTTTCATATCCAATTTGACTAAATCCTTAAATATAGTATTAATATTAATCGTTAACATAATGAAAACTCTATGTACCCTCCTACCTAATTCCTTAACCATGTTGTTTTCCTTCCAGGGGTGGTAGTGTAATGACATGTAATAGTCCTTGAGATCCTCAAACTGTCTTCTTTGCATCCTGTATAGATATTTATCAAAAAAATACACTTCAAATTTTTTGGATCCAAATATATATAATAAGATATCTATAGTTGGATTGCATTCATGTAATCATCCCCATCATTACATCCACAAATTCAAGTCCATGAGATAGATAGTACTATTTTTCGATCAGCAATGTCATTGATACATTAGAATCCACTATATTATTATGCATAAGGGAAAAACCATTTCCTTTATTCAATGAATCTCTATATATAAAAAACATTCATTTTTCACTAGTAATGTCAATTGAAGTTAAATAACCACCCTATGTTTTTTAACTTCAAAAACATCATTACATTCCCTATACCATGTTCATATAACCCCTTTTTGGGTTTACTTGTTAAACATGTTGACTAACCGATATAATATTGGAATAAACCATTGCTTGTATCCTATTTATACATAGAAACTATTATCTATGTTATAATTATTTTTTTATTGAACAATTTGACAGCATATTTTATAAATGGATTAAAAATATTACACTTTTTGAAACAATATAGGTATTAAAAAGAACATCATAATGAAATATTTCACACTTATTGAATTTCCCATATAATATTATTTCTCTAAGGGGATAAATAATTATTCATAAAAGGTTATCATAATATTAACATATTTGGTATTATATAAAAATATAAATAATTAATACATAAAAATGTTCAATTATAATACTCAATTACTATATTCAATATATCAATTAAAACAGAAGGTGCACAAGTCAATCAGAAGGGGTTTACCATAATCACATAATGACTATATATCTTATGAAATATATTATTCGTCATATACTAATTATTTTTCCACAACTGATGATAACTAGAGATAAAATATATCATATTATAATATTAATATACATTATTTTGATTAAATATGTATATATATATATAAATGATAAATATTATTTATAATACTATGATTGATCTCCCTATAGTTAGTAAAAAAATATCATAATTTGATCCTTATTTTTCATGATCCATTTAATATTTAAAATTTTGAAACACTAAGGAATATAAATACCATGTAAATTTTTTGGCTCTTTATTTAATACTACCAAATACATGTGTTCCATTATATCAAGAAATTAATATTCACATTCTTAGAATTATAATACTTATCTGCATAACCTAGCCCTAGTGGCGAGTACTGCCAGCTCTCCCTTATCACAAGGATCAGGTGGGACCTCAACCAAATATACCCCACAAAATATAGGCATTTTAAACATCATATCCCTATATTAATTCCGATCTTAATGAACATATCATTGAGTTTAAAGGTTATTTTTTTTAATAATGTCTCCCAAAACAACATTTCTATAATTTGGATTTCAGAAAAACATCATCTATTATTAATATTCCATTGTGGATCAATTCAGTCACCATTGACTATAAATATACTAATTAGGTAGATTTTTTTACACGTTATATGTTTTATTGTCCCTCATTACAGAATATATACCTAAATGAAAATAGTTCTTACTTCTACTAAAAATTATTATGATTGTTCAATCACTACATCAAATAGTAATAACATTTTTATGGATTTTAATTTATTCAATTCCAATGGTCATTTGAATTATATACGATAATAGATTATCTTACTATAAAAATCATAATTAAATAATCTAAATTACATATCCCTTTTTAGAACCCTTTTATTGTATTCAATGTTTGAAATATTGTTTTTCATTTCATAAGCATTGATTTGAGTATGAAATTTTGATGTCACACAATTTCTAAACAACTAGTAATTCTTTAAAAAGTCTATAATCTTAAAATTCAGTATTTTAGTATCATGGTCAAGGAGGAAGAAAAATAGTATAATGTTATTTATTTAATGATTACACATAATATATGATTTTAGGTAATCCCAACATGGATTTTCATCCACAGTTTAATAATTATGTTAATTTATAATTATATTTTACTCATATTTAGGATTATATTTCACTACAGAATATAACTTTGGATACTAATGGTGAAAATCCTATCAATAAGTTTGTAATGATTGTGAATGATGATGATTTTTCTTTTTAGATAGAGACCACAAGTCATTGATTCTTAATACCTATATGTTCATTACCATGAATAATGATTCCTACCATTTATATTTATATTTTTTCTCATAGTATTTGAAACAAGTCAATATGTTTTATATGGTAAGGTTTCAAAAATAATGGAATGAGATTTTTTTGGTCGATGTATTCTTTTCTCACTCTTGAAATGTCATGAACCCCTCCCACCAAAGATTCCCCTCCTGAGCTGGCAATGGAAAAAGGGAGATAATGACCCCCATGTCCCACCCCTAGTAGGCCCTGGGGTGGCAACTAGCACATAGTGTATGAGTTTTTTTCAAATATCGGAGGCAATACCCTTTTATTTTTTTAAAGATCGAGATATAGGAAAAGTCCACCACCAAAAAGGAAAAGAGCAAGTAACTAAACCCAAACCAATCCCACATGCATGTTTAATCAATTTTATAATAAGGTGCAAGTACAAGAAATATCAAAGTACAATACCAAAAGAAAACAAGAGTACATCAACTGAAACAACTCCAACTGTCCGACTAGTAGGGTCCCGCACGACCCGGGTAGTCCTCCTCTAAACCTGAATGTAAACGTAGGGTGAGTATACAAGTATACTCTGTAGGGGAAACTAAAGCTCTCGTGCACAAGTGGGGATACATCCTAATGTCCCGTGAGAACAATATAATAAACCTAGCAAGGAATTGTATCCACCCAACCTCACCAGCCACACTCACCCAAAACACAAGCACAACAGGTAGTAGTATTTAAGAACAAGAGTATTGGGTACCCCACACCATTTCCCTTTAATTAGCTGCTCTTCCTAACGGCGAACGTCCTGACACTACCACACTCTCCCCGCCCAAACAGTCATGGGCCTCACAACCAAGTATCCCACCCACACACAACTAGGCCTCACAACCACGTATCCCACCCACACACACCTGGGCCTCACAACCACGAATCCTGCTCGCACCCACATGTGCCTCACAACCACGTATCCCGCCCGCACACACCTAGGCCTCATCCCGAAGATTCTTGGGAAAAAGTAATAGTAACAGAACTCTCGCCCAAAGACACCCGGTCCTCGTCCCGATGATTCTTGGGAAAACAACCCGCCCGAAGATTCTTGTTCCAATCCACCCCAATCGAAACCTACCCGAAGAGTCTTAGGTGCACGATCACCTGAAGCCATCACATCTTATGGGAGAAGGAGCTGGAAGGAGCTAGTAACTAAGGAAAGAACACCCTATCCCATAAAATGGGAGTGTTCGGCACTAAGTGCTCAACATGGGTGGGGTGCGATAAAACACAAAGATACATATATATATATATATATACAAAAAACTCTGCCCAACCTATGGCTTCTAAATAGAGATACTGAGCATGTGCCTTGGCACTGCTACCATGAAGAATGCATACAACAAACAACCCCAAACCCATTTAGGTTTTCACATTTCAGCAGAATTAGTTTATTTAGTTCCTTAACTACTGGGAAACTATCCACAACAAACCAAATCAATCGTTCATAAAACATATCCCTGCCATCCACAAATCAAGTTAGGAAAAGCACAACAAAGTCCTTCTTATCAACCAACCAACCCATTGAATATTAATCCTGTTCCACTTCCACGACCCCCCATTCATTAACTCTTCCACATTTTATTTATTATTCACAACATATAGCCTGTTCACATTTAAACCCATCCCTGCAGCCCCACTGCCATCCACCATAACCACAAACACATTGAAACTCATACATCATTATCCCTTTAATACCATTTATCGCAACCCCACTTCCCATAACCATCATAGAATTCACACCAACCCACAACGAAGTCAACCGCAGCCCCACTACTCACCCGATCCACAACAACCCACAAAACACCCCCATCACATGCCACGTTACCAAGACAACACCCACATGTTCATTAGTCCATTTTGTTCAGCCGGGGTGATCACACAAGGGTTCCAGATATTAATTAGCTAGCTTTACATGATTAACCAATTCCCACATTCCACAAAGTTCCATTCACAAAAACGGTCTAGAATGATAGGGAAACATTTAATTGCGCAAGAAAAGCCCCCAATGACCGTGATTTTCAGTAGGAATGAGCCTATTCAATTCACAACACAACAATAGGATAAACAAAGATAAACATAACAACTTCCACATACCCATTATTTAACCATTTATTATCTTTGTTTAATGGTTCAACCGTTTCTCATGAAAACAAGAGGATACCCACCCCGCATGATGCACAAATTAGGGAGACGAAGGAAAAATCCCTACCTCAACAGGTTGCGATCGCAACGCTCCCCCAGATCAACCTTAGAAGACGTTATTCATCGTCTGTCACTTCTTTCGGTTCTCAGAAAAACCTCCTTGGGTGGATGCCGGAAAGAAAGGCAATAGGAAAGACAACAGATCTACGCTCGGAAGTTCTGCCTCACCGTTACGATCCCGTGGCCACTGACGGATCATAAATCGGAGCTCGGACGAAGAAGTTATGGAAGAAAGAGCTTTCGAGTCTCTTGGGAGAACTCTGTTCAGAGGAAAGGGAAGGAGAGGGGTGAGTTGAAAGGAGGAGGGGACCCTTCCTTTTATAGGCGAGAAAAGAAAAAGTACATGGCATGTACATTATTGTACATGGTGTGTAATCAGTTATTTCACACGGTCTCCACGCGGATTCCAACACGGCACTGCGCCCGTTGACTGGTCAACACACGGCTTGAAGGTAATGCATACGCAGGGAAGGACTACATGTCGTGTAGTTTGGACACATGGTATGTATCCATTTATTGCACACAGCAGGGACACAGCTCCAACATGGCACCCGACCGTTTACTGGTAACGCCTACGCGGAGAGAGAATACACAACGTGTAGTATTGGACACACGGTGTGTACCCATTCATTTCACATGGCAAGGAAACAGCCTTCAACACAGTGTATACCCGGCAAGGGGGTACACAGCGTGTACTAAAACTACATGGCATGTAGTTTCAAAATTCTAGAAAGTGTTGGAAAAGTCCATCTTTCCCTCCAGAACACTGAAGACCCTCTTTTTGACAAAGGAAAATTTCCCGGAGAGGTCTGGGCCATTACATAAGATACCTCCTAAAAAATTCATGTCCCCGAGAATTAAAAAACCATCCCAGTGGAACCCAAAAATATACCTCTTATGGTTCTCGTTATAACAGGAACCCAACCAATAACCCTAATCATATGTGTTGGTAATTTCCTCTCCTAGGTCGAGATATTATCTGCTTTAGGTGAGTCTGACTCGCCTGCACGGGTTTAATCACATCCACATTAATGCGTCTCGATTAAGGATTGGGCCTTCCACTTCCATATATTAGGATTTTCCAACTTACACTACCCCCAACACCACACAACCCACACATTGCTTAAACACGTGGTTTGGGGAAAAATTCCTTCTTCTATGTCGAGATATTATCTGCTTTAGGCGGCACTGACTCGCCCACATGGGTTCAATCGCATCCTCATTATTGTGACTCAATTAAGATTTAGGTTTTCCCTTTCCCCACACAGCTGGACATGATACACACTACTAGGGAACAAGGAGACAAAATGTCTCGCAACCAACAAGACAAGCATTCCATATGTAAAAGGTATAGAGTACAACATCAACACAAAGCTCAGAAGAACAAGGGAATACAAAATTCAAAACAACTTCGGGTACTGAGGGTGCATCTGGGTCTCCGACTCCCAAGTGCATTCCTCGAGGCCGCCATGCCTCCACAACACACGAACCAAGGGAATGGTTCATCCACGGAGCACCTCCACTTTACGATCTTCGATTCTGACAGGTCGTTCCTCGAAGGTCGCATCGTCTCCCATATCTAACTCTCCCCAGTCGATAACGTGAGAGTTGTCGTGTAAATACCGAAGAAGCTGGAAGACGTGGAATACTTCATGAACTTTCTCCGACTGGGGTGGTGGGGCCAGCTGATATGCCACGTCGCCGACTCACCTCAGCACCTCAAAAGGTCCGATCAAACTAGGTGAGAGCTTTCTCCCTTTCCCAAACCTCCTCTGCCCCCGTCGAGGGGAAGCCTTCAAGAACACATGATCCCCCACCTTGAAATCCAGGGGCCTCCTCCGAAGATCAGCATAAGACTTCTGTCAGTCCTGAGCCTGTAACACCACAAGATTTCATAGTGTGTTATTTCTTTAAAATAATTCAATAACTTGCACTACACGCAACACTGTGTTCAACAACTCCATGATTTACCAAACTAGCCGTTCAAAAGTGGTTATTAATAATATTAAATGAATTTTTAACATTATATAATTCTTATAATTTAGGATCCATATTATCTGTTTCTTAGACATAATGTATGAACAAATTCATTTTTTCACTTTGACAAACTTTTAATAGTGAACCCTTTTTAAATCCAATATTTTAAAAATTTATATATTCAATTTGACTAAATAAATTTACTTTTTAGAATGGGGACATAAAAAATTTACAATCAAACATCCCAAGCTTCCACGGTACGTTTCCCTTTGAATAATGCAATGGTGTGCATTGTACGCGACATCGAGATTCTAACACACCACAACCAATCAAACTAGCCGTTATGAATAGTAATACCTACTTTTTGAAATTTTATAAATTTTGTCTTTTGAAATGGACATAATTTTTGGATTCATAATATCAAAATTAGCTTAGGGTGAAATTTTGGTACTTTTCGGATAACTTTCATATTTTGATGAATAGTAAAAATTACTAAATTTTAATTAAAAAAAACATTTTTAATCGAAATAATTAATAGTGAAAATTTATGAATTTGAGTGGTTTTAAAGTATATTTAGAATATATGTTTACTATTTAATACAATTCTGGTCATTGGACATAATTTCACAATTAAACCAAACATAAACAAGTATCAATCTTTTGATAGTTATTATATCTTAAAAACACGCTTTTTGTTTTGACAGCGGGAATTAATTTTAAATTAATTTCTACCACTTCTGTGTTTTGAATTTAGAAAAATGGATTCCATCTTTGGAATAGGTATGTTTAAATTTTGTAAATAGGTAACTTTTATTTTTAGACATTTTGAATAATTACTTCCGTAAATATTTTATTTACAATGGTTAAAGGGTAAATCCGGTAAATAATGGTTAAAAAATAATATTATAATAATAAAAAATTACCCTAAAATGTGTCATAACCTTATTGGTTGATACATGTCCGACCATAAGAATCTTTGGGTCGATTTTGGGACCCCATAGTTCCACTTGTAAGTGATAGGGACACTTTATTTTAATTAAGTTAAATTGAATACAAAAATGACACAAGCATATATCTTTTAGAAAAATAATTTTTACATAGGGGTATATATGTTGGATTTTAGACTATAAATATTAACTAGAAATATAACAAAATTTCATACATAATGGTATTTTATTTATAATTTTTAGACATTAAATAATGTAATTTATTTATGACACAATGGTGATGCAGTAATTACCATAATAGTGAAAATTTAAAATGATTGATATTGTAGATACCCAAATAAATATAATTTCAGACTTTTTATGAATTACACTAATTTTATAGGTTAATATGACATTTTATAAATGTTTTAATTAACATTTTTAGAAGTAATAATTCTGTTATGATTTTTACAAAAATCAATTATTGAATTGTGTCAAAATTGACATAAAAGAGTTTTTAAAACAAATATTATATTATTAATTCATATTAAATTCCTAAAAATATATGGTCCGGCCAAGATACTTATATCATGATAGTTGCATCATTACTAGACCACTTGGGGGTCTCTTGTATGTATATGGTATGTTTAGTAATCATATAATATCAAATTAAAAAGAGACACTGTAAAAGTGAAACTAATTAACTAAGAGTTAATACTTAAAGATATGGTTAATATAATGACCCAAACCTGTCTAAATTCTATTGGTTGAGTGGTTTTAGACCCATGCACACCCTTAAACGTTAAATAATCAACTATGGAGCCATTAGAAACCGAATATTAATTTATTATAAATTAATATTTTTAGTTTTTCCAAAGGTTCCCCTCACCCCTCTTATAAAAGGGAACTCCCCCTTCTCATTACATCACACCTTCAAAGCCTTTTGGCTCAGACAAACTCTGCCCAAATACTCTCTCAAATTCCCGCAATTCATCCTAGAGGTCTTCCTTTAGTCAGAAAGCCAACCTAAGAGCCCTTTTGATCAAATCAAATGGAAGAACCCGAAGAAGAGGTAATGATTTCACCACCCTTTTCCAAGTTCCTTTCTTCTTCCACTTCTTCCATATTTGTAATTACCATTATAAAATAATAAATCCAGTATTTTATATATACTGTGATGTTATTATAAATATGGTACAACCATATTCATTATTATGTCCATCATTTTAATAACATGTCACCATACATGCGTACGTACGGCTTACCGTCTCCACGTCATGGTGTAATTGTTATTCAATACATTATTACTTGGATGGGTATAATAATGATGTGTAACTCATGTAAATAATAAATATAACATGATAATTATTCGGAATATATGATATACCATCCAATTATATATTATTTTAATATCAAAAGAATGATATTGTTTCTCATGCATATGTACGGACTACCGTCTCCACGAACGTGATGAGATTCAATCTCCATTGTATCCATTCAATTATAATTCTCATTTGATGATTAATAATAGTATCTAAGGACTTGATATAATTATATATATGATTAAGATACAACCGATCCATTACAAACGTGTCTTACGTATCAAAACATATAAAAGTAAAAAAGTAAGTTAACACCCGAAACAACGATAATACTAAGAAATTATTAACAAATCTATGTTAAAAGATCATATATAATATCATTTTAATGTATATGATTCTTTTATAATTTAATAAAAATTATTTCACCATTATACAGGAGGTTAACCTACCCTCAACCAAGGAAAAGTACAAGGTAAGGGGTTTTCATCTGACTCCTTATTCCCGGGAGATTCATGCCATATTGCCACTATTACCTTTTGTGTGGTGTATGTACTGCCCATTATTGTATTCTTTGTGTAATACACTTTAATTTATGTGTATTTACATATTCATTTTATGATATCTATTTGATGGGTTGTATGTTTTGTAAGTTACCAAATTGTTAAGGGTTTATTTCACAATCTCTTCATTATCCGAGGTTGTTTATATGTAATAATCGACTGGGACTTCTTTATCATCCACATCCATGTTTCTTAAAAATGTATTTGAAAACATTTTTACTATTTGCAAGAATATGTGTTAAAGTCATTTATACCCTTGTTTGACTTTTTATAAGAGTTTTATAAAGGAATCATTCTGTCGTTTTCCAAACAAGGTCCTTTCTAACCTTTTGAAAAAATTAAGGTAAGAAGGTCTTGTTTTAACTTATACGGTGGGTGCGGTTATTCTCCTCTGTTAATACACATTTGAAGCTTCCTTCAAAATCTTATAAAGATATTTTCAAAATAAAGGTTTTCTCTATAATTATGCAACTTTTAAATGATTTCAAAAAAAGACATATTTCTCTCAAATAGTATTGATTTCATCTATGTCAACATCCTTTGATAAATTTTAAACTTGTTTCAAGTTGATTTATTATGATACAAATCATCCATATTGTATTTAAGGTTTAGTGATATTTTTGATTATGTATGAGTTATTTTTATTCCAATAATGGTTTATGATTAATGTTTTCACATTTTTTATGTTAAATTTAATACGAATGTTTATGTTATATTTCATACTCTTCTTAAGATGAATGTGTTGGACTAGTATGTTCCAAGTGGGGGACCTGTAAAGGTAAGCCCTCCGGGTTGGTGTCCGGTTATTAGAGGCACTCCGGGTTGGTGTCCGGTTATTAGAGGCACTCCGGGTTGGTGTCCCATTATTAGAGGCACTCCGGATTTGTGTCAGGTTATTAGAGGCACTCTGGGTTGGTGTCCGGTTATTAGAGGCACTCCGGGTTGGTGTCCGATTATTAGAGGCACTACGAGTTCATGTCCGGTTATTAGAGGCACTCCGGGTTCGTGTCCGGTTATTAGAGGCACTCCAGGTTGGTGTCCGGTTATTAGAGGCACTCCGGGTTTGGTTCCGGTTATAGTTATCCCCTAGGCCTTAGCACGAGGCCTTGATAAAAAAATTAATGTTCAGAACTAAGCATTCCATCATTATGAAAGTGGTTAGTGATATTTCATGTGATTATTTGATTATTAGAATATCCATGTGAATAAGTAAATGGCATTATTTCATTTTATTTCTTCCATATTATGTTGAAGTTCAAGTTTAAAAGGCCTTTGTTTTAGTTTTATAAATATCCTTAAATGTTTGTTCTTTTTCATGAAAGTTTCCGCTGTATTGATTACCCTTACTGAGCATTTGAGCTCACCCCTTTCTATGTTTTATTTTTCCCAGGATTCCAAGAAGTGTAATGTGATTGATATGCATGGTTAATACAATGGAATAATGGAATTCATAAATAATTATTTATGTTGTTTTTTATGTTATGAAGTGTAATGTAACATTCTTGTATGTAATCTATTTTCCAAGACTGCTAAACTGATCGGTTCTTCGGGACTTGGTTCCTTGAAATCATGGCAATGTATTAAAATAATGCACCGACTCTGGGTCACTGGGGTCGGGGCATTACAGTTGGTATCAGAGGAAGTTTTGCAATAACCTTGGAAACTAGATTTAGATAAACACTGATTAGAGCACATAGCCCTAAGATAGAAAATGAGGAATAGTATAGAAGAACTTCCTAGAATTTTGGTATTGTAGATATTTTGTGCGTTTTCCGAGAAATACATCCCTGTCTGGGTACGAGATGGTAGAGGTGGCTCTGGCACAGAAGTACCTAGGGGTAAAACCAGAAAACACCGCTTTGAGCTAGACTCGAACGGGAATTGGTGCACGACAACGGGCCTTGCTGTACTCTTGGTTACGACACTCCCGGGGGATATGCTTAGGATAACTCCCATTTTACTTACAAATCATTATGAAGGGTTTATGAGTATATACTTCCTCAAAGAAAACATTTTCATGATTATGGATTATATCCAAAAATAGTTCAATTTATGTTAACTATTTATTTTTATGAAATTATGTATTTTGATTCATAAACTGATCTAGTTTATGACATTGTTTAGAAATGGAACCCAATAGAAGAAATGAGAACTCCAACAATACGCATGATCCCAAGAGTAAGGAGGATCATATCATTCATTGTCTTAATCCAGGATTTAGAAGGGAAATAGTCTCCCACGTATTATCATCATATGAAGAAATAGTATCATGTGTGGATAAGATAACTAAAGAGTTTACTGAGTCCAATGGCTTTGAAGGGAAGCAAGAGAAGAAAAGGATGGAAGAGAGAATGATGGATAAAGGGAAGAGGGAAAAGAATAATTTCCTCATATGTGATAACTGTGGGAAGAAACACCCAGGAACTTTCCTGAAAGGAATGGGAGTCTGTTATAAGTGTGGAGAATAAGGGCACAAAGTACGTGACTGCAAGGGTAAGAAAATGGTTTCAAATTTACAATGCTTCATTTTCAAGGATTTTGGACACTACGCGATCCTATGTTCCAGTCATCAGAATATTATGCAAATGATGCTATTGGATAGTAATCAAGTTATGATACTACCATAGATGAAGATGAATGATCAGAGTTCTTATGTGGATTTTGTCATTTGAGTTTTGTATCAACAATGTACTTGTTATAATAATGATGGACTATATAAGGATTGTACTGCAGTACTATTTCATTAAGGACTTGAGATTGTGTGGAACAAAGAAAAGTGACTCAATAGCAGGATGAATTTTTGGAAAATATATGGTTGAGAGAATGATAAACCATAATATAGCTCTGATACCAGGGGAGTGATTTTGGAATAATACATGATTGATTTGGATAAATTATATTGGATATTATTGACTACCTTGAAATTGATTAATGATTTGTATATTCCACCATTGTTGGGGTTTACAACATTTTTTAATTGAAGGAGTATATCTATTATTCTTTAAAGAATAAGGGATCATGAATGTAATCAATAAGGTTTTATGGTAATTCAGAATGTTGCAGTGTTTTAAATGAATACAAGATGAAGGTGTTCAAATGTTGTTATGCAGAAAAAAGGATATTCATTGTGTTTACCTTCCTTATAAATTTTGGACTAGAGTATTTTGGATAGTTCTAGTTTGGATTATTTTGGATTACCATTAAAGGACATCCCGGAGGTCAGGCGGCAACCCGTCGTGTCCGGCAAGGCCGCGAGACATGAACCCACAACTGAAGGGAGACAAGGGTGTATCACCTACCACTGACCCACATGATATCATGGATTGAATAATGTTGTTTTTTTAATGGTTCTGTTAGATGAATTATAAAATTCATTTTTTGAACCCTATACGAATAAGATAAATAGAATATTATTTTTGAGTTCTATTATCTTTTAGAGTGAAATATGATTTTGTGGTAGAACATAGTTAATGGAAGAGACTCTACTTGTCAAGTTTATATTTTTCTTCTTCACTTATTCGTTGAATAAATTAATTCTTATACTTTAGTGAAGGGATCTTAAAAATAATGTGTTACCCTAATACCATATGTTTTGTGGAACCGATGGTATTTTAAATAAACATAGATTGATGAAATTTAAGGCCCTCAATTTGCACTCGTTTGTGATTGATGACCTCAATCACTACCTATAAATAATTACGTTTTTCCTCCAATTATATATATCTAATTTCCACTAATGTTCTCCTAATTGAGATCATAATTTGGTGGTGACCCATTCATTTCCCTTTTCCTAAAATTAAGACTACATTTTATTAACCAAATTTCCGATTTGGGTTTTCCCACAAGGATATTTTCTATTTTCAACATTTCATTTTCGAAGAATAGTTTCAAATTGCGAGGACGCAATTTATTGAAGGATGGGAGAATGTAACACCCCAAGATTTCATAGTGTGTTATTTCTTTAAAATAATTCAATAACTTGCACTACACGAAACACCGAGTTCAAGCACACCATGATTTACCAAACTAGCCATTCAAAAGTTGTTATGAATAATATTAAGTAAATTTTGAACATTATATAATTCTTATAATTTTTTAATCCATATTATGAGTTTCTTAGACATAATGTAAGAACAAATTCATTTTTTCACTTTTACAAACTTTTAATAGTGAACCCTTTTTAAATCCAATATTTTAAAATTTTATATATTCAATTTGACTAAATAAATTTACTTTTTAGAATGGGTACATCAAAAATTTATAATGAAACATCCCAAGCTTCCACGGTACGTTTCCCTTTGAATTATGCAATGGCGTGCATTGTACGCAACTTCGAGATTCTAACACACCACAACCAATCAAACTTGTAGTTATGAATAGTAATACATACTTTTTGAAATTTTATAAATTTTTTCTTTCGAAATGGACTTCATTTTTGGATTCATAATATCAAAATTATCTAAGGGTGAAATTTTGGTACTTTTCGGATAACTTTCATATTTTGATGAATAGTGAAAATTACTAAATTTTAATTAAAAAAAAATTTTAATCGAAATAATTAATAGTGATAATTTATGAATTTGAGTGGTTTTAAAGTAAATTTAGAATATATTTTTACTATTTAATACAATATTGGTCATTGGATATAATTTCAAAATTAAACCGAACATAAACAAGTATCAATCTTTTGATAGTTATTATATCTTAAAAACACGCTTTTTGGTTGATACATGTCCGAACATGAGCATCTTTGGGTCGATTTTGGGACCTCATGGTTCCACTTGTAAGTGATAGGGACACTTTATTTTAATTAAGTTAAAATGAATACAAAAATGACACAAGCATATATCATTTAGAAAAACAATTTTTACATAGGGTTATATATGTTGGATTTTTGACTATAAATATTAATTAGAAAGATGACGAGATTTCTTAAATAATGGTATTTTATTTATAATTTTTAGAGAAAAATAATGTTATTTATTTATGACACAATGGTGATGCAGTAATCACCATAATAGTGAAAATTTAAAATGATTGATATTGTAGATACCCAAATAAATATAATCTGAGACTTTTTATGAATTAAACTAATTTTATAGGTTAATAGGTCATGTTATAAATGGTGTAATTAACTTTTTTAGAAGTAATAATTCTGTTATGATTTTTACAAAAATCAATTATTGAATAGTGTCAAAATTGACATAAAAGAGTTTTTAAAACAAATATTATATTATTAATTCATATTAAATTCCTAAAAATATAAGGTTCGTCCAAGAGACTTATATCATGATAGTTGCATCACTAATATACCATTTTGGTGTCTATTGGATGTATATGATATGTTTATTAATAATATAATATGAAAATACAAAGAGACACTGTAAAAGTGAAACTAATTAACTAAGAGTTAATACTTAAAGATAAGGTTAATATAATGACCCAAACCTATCTAAATTCTATTGGATGTGTGGTTTTAGACCCATACCCACCATAAAAGTTATATAATCAACTTTTTAGCCATTAGAAACCGAATATTAATTTATTATATATTAATATTTATAGCTTTTCCAAAGGTTCCCTCACCCCTCTTATAAAAGGGCACTCAACCTTTTCATTAATTCGCACCTTCGAAGTCTTTTGGCTCAGCCAAACTCTGCCCAAATACTCTCTCAACTTCCCTCAATTCATCATAGAGGCCTTCCGTTAGTTTGAAATCCAACATAAGAGCCCTTTTGATCAAATCAAAAGGAATAACTCGAAGAAGAGGTAATGATTTCACCACCCTTTTCCAAGTTCCTTTCATCTTCCACTTCTTCCTTCTTTGTTCTTACCATTCTAAAATAATAACTCCAGTATCTTATATATACTGTGATGTTATTATAAATATGGTACAACCATATTAATTATTCTATCCATCCTTGGAATAACATGTCACCAAACATGCGTACGTACGGCTTACCGTCTCCACGTCGTGGTGTAATTGTTATTCAATAAATTATTATTTGGATGGGTATAATAATGATGTGTAACTCATGTAAATAATAAATATTAGATGATAATGATTCTGTATATATGATATACCATCCAATTATATATTATTTTAATATCCAAAGAATGATTTTGTCGCTCGTGCGTACGTACAGACTACCGTCTCCACGAACGGGATGAGATTCATTCTCCATCGTATCCATTCAAGTATAATTATCATTTGATGATAAATAATCGTATATAAGGACTTGATATCATTCTGTATATGATTAAGATACAACCTATCCATTACAAACATGTCTTACATAACAAAACATATAAAATAAAACAAGTAAGTTAACACCCAAAACAACGAGAATACTAAGATATTATTAACAAATCATTGTTAAAATATCATATATAATATCATATTAATGTATATGATTATTTTATAATTTAATAACAATTATTTCACCATTATACAGGATGTTAACCTACCCTCAACCAAGGAAAATTACAAGGTAAGGGGTTTTCATCTGACTCCTTATTCCCGTGGGATTCATGCCATATTGCCACTATTACCTTTTGTGTGGTGTATGTACTACCCATAATTGTATTCTTTGAGTAAGACACATTAATTTATGTGTATTTACATATTCATTTTATGATACCTCTTTCATGGGTTGTATGTTTCGTACGTTACCAAATTGGTAAAGGATTATTTCTCAATCTCTTCATTATCCGAGGTTGTTTATACGTAACAATCTACTGGGACTTATTTATCATCCACATCCACATTTCGTAAAATGTATTTCAAAACATTTTTAATATTTACAAGAATATGGTTTAAAGTCATTCATACCCTTGTTTGAATTTTTATAAGAGGTTTATAAAGGAATCTTTCTGTCGTTTTCCAAACAAGGTCCTTTTTAACCTTTTGACAAAATTCAGGTAAGAATGTCTTTTTTTAACTTATACATTGGGTGCGGTTATTCTCCGCCGTTAATACACCTTTGAATCTTCCTTCACAAGCTTATAAAGATATTTTCAAAATAAAGTTTTTCTATATAATTATGCGACTTTTAAATGATTTCAAAAAAAGAGATATTTCTCTCAAATAGTATTGATTTCATCTATGTCAATATCCTTTGATAAATTTTAAACATGTTTGAAGTTGATTTATTATGATGCAAATCATCCATATTGTATTTAATGTTTTCTGATATTTTTGACTATGGATGAGTTATTTTTATGCCAATAATGGTTGATGATTAATGTTTTGACATTTTTTATATTAGTTTTAATATGATTGTTTATGTTATATTTCATCCTCTACTTAAGATAATGTGTTGGACTAGTATGTTTCGGGTTGGGGACCGGTAAAAGTAAGCCCTCTAGGTTGGTGTCCGGTTATTAGAGGCACTCCGGGTTGGTGTCTAGTTATTATAGGCACTCCGGGTTGGTTTCCGGTTATAAGAGGATCTCCGAGTTGGTGTTCGGTTATTAGAGGCACTCCGGGTTGGTGTACGGTTATTAGAGGCACTCTGGGTTGGTGTCCGGTTATTAGAGGAACTCTGGGTTGGTGTCCGGTTATTAGAGGCACTCCGGTTGGTATCCGGTTATTAGAGGCACTCCGGTTTGGGTTCCGGTTATTGTTAGCCACTAGGCCTTAGCATGAGGCCTTGATAAAGAAATTAAAGTTCAGAATTATGCATTCCATCATTATGAAATTGGTTAGTGATATTTCATTGATTATTCAATTAGTAGAATATCGATGTGAATAAGTAAATGGAATTATTTCATTTTATTTCTGCCATATTATGCTGAAGTTCAAGTTTAAAAGGCTTTTGTTTTAGATTTATACATTTCCTTATATGTTTATTCTTATTCATGAAAGTTTCCACTATATTGATTACCCTTACTGAGCATTTGTGCTCAACCCTTTCTATGTTTTATTTTTCCCAAGATTCCATGACGTGTAATGTGATTGATATGCAGGGGTAAGAAAATGGAATAATGGCATTCTTAAATGATTATTTATGTTTTTTTGTATGTTATGAAATTTAATGTAACATCCATGTATGTAATCTATTTTCCATGACTGCAAAACTGATCAGTTTTTCGGGACTTGGTTCCTTGTAATCATGACAATGTATTAAAATAATGCACAGACCCTGGGTTACTGGGGTTGGGGCATTACAGAGCCGCTTCCATCCTCTCACGTACAAGCTAGTCTTTCTCTATGGTGCTCTCCACTACATCTGGCCCAAGACCACCTGTCTCACCAACATCTTCCCAAAAAATGGGTGAACGACATGGTCTTCAATTCAAAGCCTCAAACAGTGCCATGCCAATAGTAGAGTAGAAGTGGTTGTTGTAGGAAAACTCTACTATAGGCAAGTGGTATACCCATGATCCTTCCAAATCCATAACGCATGCTCGGAGCATGTCCTCCAATGTCTGGATAGTCCGCTTTGTCCTCCCATCGGTATGGGGGTGGAAAGTCGTGCTAAGGCGTAGCTGTTAGACAAAAGCATGCTGTAACCCCCTCCAGACTCGTGAGGTAAACCGAGTAACCCGATATGAGACGATAGTTTTCCTGACTCCACGCAACCGCACAACTTCGTCTACGTACCTTTGTGCCAAGCTACTCATCGGGCCCGACTCCTTAATTGCTAATAAGTGAGCTGATTTCGTCAGCTGATCCACCACCACCCAGATAGCATCCTAACCACCCTGAGCTCTAGGTAGTCCTGTGATAAAGTCCATTGAGATGTCATCCCACTTCCATCGGGGACATATAAAGGATGCAAAAAACCACCAAGAACACGGTGTTCATCCTTCACTTGCTGACACAATAGGCATGTAGCCACAAACTCTGTCACTGCCTATTTCACCCCAGGTCACCAAAACTGTTCCCTCAGGCCTCGGTACATTTTTGATACTCCTAGATGTACCACCAAGGCTGATCTATGGATCTCATGGAGAACTCCCTCACGCATCGCCTCCGGAACAACCTTCCATGGAAAAGCATCTGATGTCAGGTGTCCTCTGACCATCCCTCTGGTGTGTTTCCCTGATCGACACGATCCTGCATTACTTCCACTTTGGAGTCCCCCCACTGAGACTATTCCACCTACTACAACAAGGAGGACTGCACCGTCATCTGAAAAAAATATCCTCTCACACCTTCTACCCTTGCATCCAAGTGCAATGCAGCCAACCCTCCCATCGCCTTCCATGCATCAGCAGATTCCCGAACCACTTCCTAATGTGACTTCCTGCTCAGGGAATCAGCCAAAACGTTTCTCTTACCATCAGTGTAAGAGATCTCAAAGTCCTAGTCTTGAAGGAACTCGACCCATCTCCACTGTTGTAAGTTCAGGTCACGCTGGGAGAAGATATAAGGTAAGCTCTTGGGATCTGAGAAGACCACAAAGCGCTCCCCAAATAGGTAATGTCTCCACAACTTCAATGAGAACACAACTGCTACAAGCTCCAGGTCATGGGTGGCATAGTTACGCACGTGAGGGCACAACTGCCTAGACCCATAACCGATTACTCCCTTCTTCTGCATCAGCACGCACCCCAGACCAAGGCCAGAAGCTTCACAAAACACCTCATACAACAATCGTTCCTCTGGAAACCTGAGTACGAGAGCATTGACCAACTTCGCCTTCATGTAGTCAAAAGCTTTCTGGCATTGCTCGCTCCATAGGAAGACCTGTTTCTTCCTCCTCAAAGCTGTCAATGGAGCAGCAACTCGAGAGAAGTCCAAATTGAACCTTCGATAGTAACCTGCTAACCCCAGGAAACTACGAACTTCTTCCATGATCTTGGGTGCTTCCCAAGAAACAACTTCCTCCACCTTCGATGGGTCCACTGACACTCCATGCTGAGACACCACTTTCCAAAGGAATTGTACTTCTTGTGTCAATAGCTCACATTTCAACAATTTACCATAAAGATGATGGTTTCTAAGGACTTCCAAGACTGCCTAGAGATGCTCAACGTGCTCCTCCTCTGATCTTGAGTAGATCAACATGTCATCTATAAACACAACGATGAACCCGTCCAGAATCTCTCGGAAGACATAGTTCATAAGTCCCATGAACACAGCTGGTGCATTTGTAACTCTAAATAGCATAACTACAAACTCTAAGTGCCCATACCTGCACCTGAAATCCATCTTCGAGATGTCACTATCCAACACCCTCAGCTGATGATATCCAGATCGCAGATCAATCTTAGAGAACAAACCTGCTCCCCTCAGCTGGTCGAAGAGATAATCTAACCTTGGGAGGGGGTAATGGTTCTTGACTGTTACCTGGTTCAACCTTCGGTAGACTATGCATATCCTGAGACCACCATCTCCCTTTTTTACGAACAAAACTGGAGGACCCCATGGCGACACCCTGGGTCAAACAAAACCCTTCTCCATCAGATCGTCAATCTGAATCCGCAAATCCCACAACTCCGAAGGTGCCATCCGATAAGGGGCCATAGAAATCAGACGGGCAGCAGGCTGTAAGTTTATCTTGAACTCAATGTCACGTCGGGGGGGGGGGGGGTAGAGTCACAACCTTCTCCAGAAAAACATCGAAGAACTCCCCAACAACATCTGGGACATCCATCATCTTTGTATCAGCTGGAACCATTGATAACCAACCTAATAAGGAAAGGAGATGCTCCAAACGCTGGCTTCCTTCCTAATAGCTCCTCTCACCAACAAAATCTACACACTTCCCATCCACACCATAGAACACGACTCTTCTTCAGAAGCAGTCGATACTAGAAGTAAAATAAAATAACCAGTCGGTGCATAGGATGACATCGTATGGCTATATCTGTAATAGAAGAAGGTCCCCACTAGATCGATGTGGTCCCAACGTCAGCCCACATCCCTGGAAAACACAAGATACGCTGGTCTGGCATCCAACTGGTGTACTCAGTACTAGTGGTGTGGAAATTCCCTCTATGTCTAGTCCCAAAGCATGGGATATAACAGGTGAAAAAAAGTTGTGGGAAGCTCTCGAATTGAACAATGCAGAAACAAGAGTGCTGAACAAAAAAATCGTACCTTGCACACCCTCTGGTCCTGCTGGAGCTGCCGACTCTGATTCGTGCAACTGTCCAGGCCCAGCTCCTCTGCCTCTCTGAGGTTGGCCACCTCCCCGACCACGCCCTGTTCGAGGTCCCTGAGGAGCACCCTAAGGTCGGCCTCCTCCCATAATGTCTGCCCTCGGAGGAGCATGGTCCTACTGCAGCTGGAAGGGCCTCGCTGGCAACTGCTGCTGCTGAGGTGGGCGCTAAACCTTCCCACCTCCACCATACTGAGCTCGGGTTGGGCACCCACATTGAACGTGCCAGAATCCTCCACAAGAAAAACACTTCGGTCCTAGGCTTGTGAAAAAAGGACAAGGACCTGAAGATCTGAACTGCAACTGCTGGGGCCTGCTCCCCACTAGCCTGAACCTGGAAGGTCCCGTCGCATGAGACCTGCTGCCGACTGGGTTCCCCTTCGACGAGCCTAGCTGAAACCCTTCACGTGGTGCACCTCCCAGTGAGTGCATCTTCTCTACAACCTCTTCCTTCTTCTGTACATCCAAGTACGTCAGAAGGGTGAAGGGGGTGACAACATACTGGAGCGAAGGACGAAGCGCCTCCTCCAAACGTCTCAGCCGAGACTCCTCATCCGGAAAGAGATTCGGAGAAAAGCGCAGGAGATCCTTGAACATGATCCCCATCGCTCGTACTGAAATACTCCCCTACTGATGGGAGAGTATCTCAGGCCGCTTCCTTGCCTTGATAATGGAAGAAAGGAATTCCTCTTAGAATTCCTTCTCAAAGTCAGCCCATGGAACCTCTGCCTCTATCCTCTCTCCGAGGTAGAGCGTCCACCACTTTCACGCCGCACCTCTCACCTGATTGACTGCTAGGGGAACCCAAAACTCTCTCGGAGCACGAATCAAGGTAAAAGCGATCCCCATCTCCTTATTCCACCCCTCCATCTCCATATCTGAAGTACTACCCTCGTACTTCTTGACTGTCTACCACTGGAAAGAACAGAGAGTCTTCTGCCCCTGGCTATCTTCCTCCTCTCAGTCAATCCTCAACTGATCGACCGCCTGAATCCACTGGGCCTCGGCCGTCTGAGCCACCCGAGGATGACGTCCATGCACCATAGTTGTATGGTAAACAAGGATCACCTAACCCCAGGTAGCAAGGAATTTTCTCAAGGTTAAATTTTATCATTTTAATCAATTTCATTCCCAGAACACCCAAATCAAGTAAAACACAATCATGATGATGTGTATACCTTCCTTAGGGTCACTACCATGTAATCAATGTGGTCTCACATGGTCATTCGGTAGTCTCAGAGTCCTTGCATCAGATCACGGGGGCCCTAAAATCCTGTGTCCTAGCCGGTCTTCCCTGACCTATGTCACGCAACAAGATTAACAAACATTGTTGCCCTACCATCCCATGCAATACTTACTGTGCCTAACTCCAGAATCCATCCTATATCTCAACCATCAGCTCTGATACCATTCTGTCATGACCCCCTCCCACAAAAGATGCCCCTCCTATGCTAGCAATGGAAAATGGGAGATAATGACCCCCGATTCTAGCCTCCAGTAGGCCTTGGGGTGGCGACTAGCACCAAGGGTATGAGTTTTTTTCAAATATGGGAGGCATTACCCTTTTAATTTTTTTGAAGATCGGGAAATAGGACAAGTCAACCACCAAAAAGGAAAAGAGAAAGTGTATAAACCCATACCAATCACACATGCATGTTTAAACAATTTTATAACAAGGTGCAAGTACAAGAAAGCTCAAAGTATAATACCAACAGATAACAAGAGTACAACAACTGCAAAAACTCCAACTCTCCGACTAGTAGGGTCTTGCACGACCCTGGTAGTCCTCCTGGAAACCAAAAAGTAAATGTAGGGTGAGCATACATGTATACTCTGTAGGGGAAACTAAAGCTATTGTGCACAAGTGGGGAGACATCCTAATGACCCGTGAGAACAACAGAAGAAATCTAGAAAAGAATTCTATCCACCCAACCTCACCAGCCACACTCATCCAAAACACAGTCACAACAGGTATTATTTTATAAGAACAAGAGTATTGGGTACCCCGCAACATTTCCCTTTAATTAGCTGGTCTTCTTAACGGCGAACGACCTGACGCTGCCACACTCTCCCCGCCCGCACACACCTCGGCCTCACAACCACGTATCCCGCCCGCACACACCTGGGCCTCACAATCACGTATCCCACCCCCATATACTTGGGACTCACAACCATGTATCCCTCCCGCACACACCTGGGACTTACAACCACGTATCCTGCCAGCACACACCTGGGCCTCATCCCGAAGATTCTTTGGAAAAAGTAATATTAAATGAAATCTCGCCCGAAGACATCTGGGCCTCATCCAGAAGATTCTTGGGAAGACAACCTTCCCAAGGAGTCTTGGGCCAATCCACCCCAATCGAAACCTACCCGAAGAGTCTTAGGTGTATGTTCACCTCAAGCCATCACAACCTAGGGGAGTAGGAGAAGGAAAGAGCTAATAACTAAGGGAAAAACACCCTCTCCCATAAAATGGGAGTGTTCGTCACTATGTTCTCAAAAAGGGTGGGGTGCGATAAAACACAAAGATACAGATATATATATATACCAAACACTCAGTCCAACCTATGGATTCTAAATAGATAAACTAAGCACATGCCTCAGCACTGCCACCACGAAGAATGCATACAACAAACAACCCCAACCCCATTTAGGATTTAACTTTTCAGAAGAATTAGTTTATTTCATTCCTTAACTACTGGGAAACTATCCACAACCAACCACATCAATCGTTCGTAAAAAAATCCCTACCATCCACAAATCAAGTTAGGAAAATCACAACAAAGTCCTTCTTGTCAACCAACCAACCCATTGATTATTAATCCCGTTCCAATACCACGACCCACCATTCATTAAATCTTCCACTTTTTAGTTATTATTCACAACCCGTAGCTTGTTCACATTTAAACCCATCCCTACAGCCCCACTACCAACCACCATAACCACAAACACACCAAAACCCGTACATCATTATCCCTTTAATACCATTTATCGCAGCCCTGCTGCCAATCACCATCATAGAATTTACACCAACCCACAACCAAGTCAACCGCATCCCCGCTGCTCACCCAATCCACAACAACCCACAAAACACCCCCATCACATTCCACATAACCAAGCCAACACCCACTTGTTCATTATTCCATTTTGTTCAACCGGGGTGATCACACAAGGGTTCCAGATTTTAATTAGCCAACATTACCTGATTAACCAATTCCCACATTGCACAAAGTTCCATTAGCGAATAAAGTCTAGAATGATAGGGCTACATTTAATTGTGCAAGAAAAGTCCCCCAACGACCGTGATTTTTAGTAGGCGTAAGCCTATTAAATTCATAACATAACAGTGGGATAAAAAAGATAAACATAACAACTTCCCCATCCGTGTTTTATAACTAGTAATTATCATTGTTTAATGGTTCAACAGTTTCTATTTAAATCAAGAGGATACCCACCCCGCATGATGCACAATTTTGAGAGACGAAGGAAAAATCCCTACCACAATAGTTTTTCATCACAACGCTCCCCCGGATCAACCTTAGAAGACGTCCGTCGATGTCTGTCACTTATGTTGGGTCCCGGAAAAACCTCCTCGGGTGGATTTCGGAAACGAATGTCTAAAGGAAAGGCAACTTATCCAAGCTTTCAAGTTCCGTCTCGCCGTTACGATCACGTGTCCACTGACAGATCGTAAATCAGAGCTCAGGCAAAGAAGTTATGGAAGAAAGAGCCTTCGAGTCTCTTGGGAGAACTCTGCTCAGAGGAAAGGGAATGAGAGGGGTGAGTTGAGAGCAGGAGGGGACCCCTCCTTTTATAGGTGAGAATAGAAAAAGTACACGGCGTGTACCTTATTGTACACGGCGTGTACTCTGGTTTTTCACACGGTCTCCATGCGCCTTCCAGCATGGCTCCACGTCCATAGACTGGTCAACACACGGCTTGAAGGTAAAACATACCCATGGAAGGACTATACGGCGTGTATTTTGGACACACGGCGTGTACCCATTTATTGTACACGGTAGGGACATGGTTCCAACATGGAACACGACCGTTGTCTGGTAATGCGTACGTAGAGAGAGACTACACGGTGTGTAGTATTGGACACACGGCGTGTACCCATTCATTTCACACGGCAAGGACACAACCTTCAACATGGGGTATACCCGGAAAGGGGGTACACGACGTGTACTCAAACTACACGGAGTGTTGTTTCAAAGTTCTAGAATGTGTGGGAATTGTCCATCTTACCCTCTAGAACACTGAAGACCAACTTTTTGACAAAGGAAAATGGGTCGGAGAGGTCTGGGCCATTACATGAAAATAGTTAAATCTCAAATCCATGGGTATTATCTATCATTGGATTGTTCTATACAATCCTATTATGATATGAGGGCCCATTAAAATAATTTTAATCATAAAAAAGAATATGAATCTAGATTAATGGGTCTCAATTTAAATATCCATAACAAGATATTATTGGAGGATTCATGATGTCATTCCACAATCTTAGATTCTAGATGGAAGACAAATAATATCGAAGCCGAGTTTCATAATAGAATTGTGTAATTAGGTGATTAGTTTGTGGGAAATAAAATCATTTGGTGATGAAAATTGGAAATGAAAATGGTTATTGGGAAGGAAACATAAATGAGAATCTCAAAATATTAAATAGGAAACATAAAAATGACTTCGAGGATGATTATAAATTATACAGAATGATAGTGATGAAAATATGGTGATTTTAATAATTTGACTATAAATGAATAATTGATATTTAATATTATATTTATATTTATTAATCAAATACATATAATTCTTATTTTTTCAATTTAGTTTTGAATAATTTTATAAATGGTGTAAAAAAGATGTTGAAATATTTATTCAGTAACTAAGACTAACTTGGACACTGATATATTACACCAACCCCATCAAAAAAATACAAACAATATCATTAAGGAAATTTATATATTTTTTTGTTTTATAATTTTCCCCACATAGAGTTTCATTATCCAAAATAGAAAATTATAAAATATTTTGATCTTTTTAATTATACTATAATATGGGTGGAGCCTCCTGATAGAAGGGGTGATTTTCATTATTTTGAAGATAATAAGGAAATTGAATTTAAATAAATTATAATAATTGAATCCTATAATGGTATTGATTGATTGAAATATATAAATAAACACCACAATTGTCGATATCAAAATATAGTGGAAAAATTAATATGATGTTACCCTAATATAGAATATTCATAGTTGATTAAAACATAGAAATATAAATATGATCAGGGTTTATATGATGGGAAAATAAAATAGGAATAATTACTAGAACTATAAGAGAGGATGGAAAATTAATATTAGGACAATGTTGAAAATTAATTGGAAAGGGTGAAATAAATATTCAATTTAGTTTATAAAGATACATTTCTAAAACCATTTTTATGGTATTGAATGCTAATATTTGACATTGTTATACTCATGTTTATGTCATTATAGATTATCAGTCATCTAAAAAACTTATTTTTTAGTAAATTAAGTATTAATATTTCATGTCATTCCATAAAGATTTTTATTTATTTTATATTAAAAAATGATGAGTTCAACGGATAAAAAATATTTATGATATGTATGATAACAATGCAATATATTTAAACTAAAATTTATGGGTTTAATTAAATGTTTGTGTCATGAATTCTTAGTATTTTTGTCCCATCATAGGATAATGAGTTATATTTCTCTTATCTCATTATTTTTTTGGTTTTATACTATATTCAATCCTAGAAAACTCTTATTTTGTTTAGTATATCTCTTTAATGAATGGGATACAATGGCCACATAACAAATATTAATCTCGTTATCCTAGGAAAAAAATTCATGAATCGTACATTGTGAAACAATTTATAATAATGATAAAGAAAAAATACAATGCTAGAAAAGTGTCATTTTTTACCATAGATTATATATTCATCTTTAAATAGACTTATTAGGAAATAATTGTTTTAATAATAATCCCATTATGTGACTTAATTAAAAATTCCCATCAATGAGTATTACTATATGATTTAGAGTTTATAAGAAACATTAATGATAAAAATGAATTCACATAATGACAATCAAATATCGAATTCAACATCATTGTGCTTATAATAAATATACTTGATATAATTAAATTAGGTTCATTATCCATTTTTATAGTTATTACACATGATCACTTTTGATACATCTTCAATTTAAAGGGTATTTTTCCTAAACATTTTTGGAATTGGTATATATAGTTACATATCTCATTATAGTTAAATCATTGAACATTATCAAAAAATTTCCATCCCTCAGCTTACATTATCATAATGATGTTTTTATCTATATTTATATCAATCAACATTTACCATAAATCATATTCCTTAGTGTTAAGATCATAAGTTATTAAAAGGATGAAACTAATGTATTCAATCCATTTTGAACTTTTTCTTTATTTTGTTCTCAATATTGAACTTTTTCTATACATATTATTTGAACAAATATGTATTGGGGAACTAATTTAATATCATAATGAAACTTGGGACTATATCATCATAAAATAAAATTTTTATTATAAACTAACACAATTTGAATCCTTGGATTTATCCATTTAATTAAATAAAAAATATTGTTTTCTATTATATATACATAACATGTTTCTTGTAAAGATAACACCATAAAATAGATTTATAATCAAAATCATTTTCCTTCTCCATCATCAGAGATTGATATGTCTCATTTTAATTTTATTATATATCCTATTAAAAAATATTTTTGATATATTAAATTCTATAAAGTTCACTAAAACATGATCTCTATCTATAAATCCTTTTTTAATTTTTCGATTTAATTACCCCCAATGATCCATATATCTATTTAAATGAAATGAAACCATGTAAATATTATCTATTTCAATAATTAAATAAGACTGAATCATCATTTATAGGGACATTAACAATTTCATAGACCAAAAGATCAATATTTACATTGAATGATCATGTTCGGTGTAGCTTGAAGAGGTACAAAAATGTTACAGAAAAATCTAGATCAATATGTTTCTCAATATATGCGAGGTTATTTTTTAAAAAAATGAATCCTCTACTATAATATGGTTTTCATCTGATGACTTCCATCTCCCACATCATTGAATTTATCATGAGGGGCCTATAAAAATTGACTATGTGTGTGGATATGGTTCTTATTCCTTCCATATGTTACTATATATAAATTATGGAATAATAATAATTAGTTCAAGGATAATAATTATAATATACATTTATAATTATAATTTCCTATATGAAATATTTTTAAATCATAAGGGCTTCCACAATATTTTTGAAATCTATCATTTCTCCTCTAAATATATTCCCCAATACTTCAATAAAAATCATATGATAAAAATTTAATCAATATGATCTATATAAAAATAGATCTAGTTGTTATGTTAAATCATTGGATTAGAAAAAAAATATTTCCCATTGGATGTGATAGTTTTGTTGTCTTGGAAGATGACATATTTACTTATTTCACATATTACACTCAATAACATAAGGTATTTTCAAAATTCTCGGGATAAGTGTATTATATAGTCTATATGGTTCGGGAAAGATTAAAAAAATCAATACATGGATTCTTAATGAATTTAATGAAATAAAGGATATCACAATTGGTCATTATTGTGTAGCGTGAAATGGAGGCATCATAGTATAATCATGGTATAAATACTATTATATAATGAAACAATGAAAATAATACTTCATTTAAATGAAACTAAGGACATAATATATCCTTGATAATAAATAAGAACATCGATAATAATTTCGGAACTCATATAGATATAATGCATAATGTTATAGAATAATATTATGTAAAAATTGAATTATCCCCAAATATAACTTATTTATAGGGAATGAATATACCAATACTCTAGCCAGACTTCCTGATGAGATGCATCAGTGTATCAAAGGGTGGTTTATATTAGTTTCAACCGACAAATAAATATGTCCCAGAAATTCATATATGAATTACTTTTTAAAATATATAATACATAATTAGAATTCCATAGTATATATTACACAACAAATATTGAATTAAAAATTGTTTTGATATTTAGTATTCCCATATCAATATAACGAATATTTTTTGTCTACTAAAATATACCATAATAAATATAAAAACATGAGGTATACACTATGATAATCGGCGTACCCTTATCAAAGAAATTTTAATAAGGTGGTGAGGACGATAATTTAAATGTTATTGATAATCAATAACATATAGTACTGGATTACTATAATTTTCCATTGTTTGAAAATCCATCATTAAGTATCAAAATTAGAACATGAATAATCTAAATCATATCCCTCAGGATGGTCTAAGGGCATATACCTAGGCCCAGAAACAATTCATTGAGGGAAGATTATGTTAATAATTAACTTGTCTTTTCTAATGTAATTAAAAATTGTTATAATGGTGATTCAACCACATTAACATTCCAAAATTAATACAATGATTAAATTTCTAGGAAACGACACACAAAGAAACACTACATTTCAAAAGTTATTATTTTTGGGAATTTTAATACCTTATGTATTAATTAAATCATATTACATAGAATGATAAAATTTTCAATAAAAACATGAATTATATATATAATGAAAAAATATATTAGAACATTTTTATTTATACTATATAATAATAAACATGGTGTATTTCATAATCATGTCAATAGGTACGAAATTTGATGAAATTAACCCTTACCATTACAACCATACATCCAAATTTCATATGAATCATATATAAAAATAATAATTATAGTGAAAACCTATTTAATTTATTTATTCAATCATATAACCATTTTCAACATTGTTTATATTTATTATCTTCATGTATATATGGTGGTTACCATTTATTATCAATGTCCAGAGTGCGTAATCTTGAACTTATTGTTCTAGTTTCATTATAAAAATTATGTTATTCATTATTATATTAATGTTAATCACTCCCAAATAATATATGTTACATTAATGTATTAGTTATAATTAGTTATAATATCATATTTTAAATCTATGTTTTTTATGATCCTTAAATATAATATTAGAAATGGGAATATTTTTGTATTTTTTTACAACCAACATCGGTATTTTATCTTATGATGTTAATATATCTTATATAATCCGATAAATAAATTAAAATAATTTTAAATTTATATATATCATATATTTAAAGAATGATTATTTATATAGTCATATATGAAATAAATTAATAGCGTCGGTCATGTATGGGATGAAACTAACCCAAACAATTATATGACATAATTAACGAATGATTTCAGACAGATTTACTCATAATATAGTTATAAAAGATTTATAATGAGCTAATATTGTGTATATAAGCATGACAGATAATAATTTTATGTAATTAACTGAATGAAATAGTATATATGATGTTATTATATAGTATGATGAAAAAATTATTTTCTCTTCTATCATAATATTATAATGTTGAATTCAAAATGGTTGTTTATTCTATATATTTTTATAGGAATTTCAATTTTATTCCAAACACATAAAAATTTTATAAAAATATTATTTATCATTTAAAATAATTATACTAATAATCCATCAAACTTGGTGAAGAAAAAATCAAGGCTCCATGTAGATGGTAGTCCACACATAATCATGGTTGCAGACTTTTTTTCGAATAATGATATATAACTTTTTATCCTTATATAATCCAAAATATGTAATAATTTTCTTAAATACATATTAAATTAAATATTATGGATATCTAAGTGTGTTAGTTATGGAAAATGAAACATGACGCTTAATGAAGTCATTAGTTCTCACACAAAAATTCATTTCATTTTTTCAAATATGAAAGAATGAAAGGTGGATAATAGGTATTCGAATAGAATTATAACACTAATTATGAAGTTAATAACAAATTATTTAGATTATAAATATAATAATATATTTGTAAAATCAATATATAATATGAATGTAATTATTGAAAAATTATAACTCAAAATGTGGAGAAGAGTTTTCCCTTAGAAGATTCTTAATAAAGGGAAGGATTTTTATAATCACATTTAATTAGTAAAATAAAATGATGAATAGAGATTCTAGGGTCTAGATTATAAGATTATATTTAGGTGTAAGAATAAATTTTTTATTAACATATAAGTGCTATTGAGTTTCATTTTTTAAAGTTGTTACAAAGAAATTTTATTAAATACTCTTAATTAAAATGAGATGGGATATTTTTTCATTCTCATTTAATTAAAAAATAGAGAATTAATAATTGGGGTAATAGATAAGGGTCATAATACTTCCACTTTTATTTATAGAAAAAAATATAATTTTTAATGTCCATTACTATTAAAATTTTCTATTTAAAATCGTTATTTATTTGGTAACATGTTTTTTAGTTTATAATTTACATTTTATGAATAAAAATGAAATGAAAATAATTAAATAATATGGGAACAAATAATAAAAATAAACATATTCTTTATTAAATATAATTTCAATTTGTGGGTTATTTTAATTGAATTTATGAAGTTAATAAAAACATTTTATTGGAAAATTTATTTTTTAATATCAAAATTATTTTATTGGAAATATTATCTTGTGTCATTTCAAAAAATTACTATTATTATTAGAAAAATAAAATTTCTATTTTATTTATTTTTATTAGAAACTCATCAATAGAGATGTTATTTTTATTTAACAATACAATGATATTATATTTTATTTGGAACCTATTTATAACATTTAAAAATAGAGAAAACATGTTTTATAAATTTAAAACATCATTTTAAATCTATTTGTTATTAATCCTTAAAGATGATTGATAAATTAAATGTTTTAATATTTTTTTTGGAATTTTTCATATAATTATTATGTTTCAAAGGGATCATTATAAAAAAAATATTATTCACTATTAATCTAAATATAAATTATTTTATTAAAAAAATAAATATAGTTTCTTAGGAAATATAGAAATTCATTATCAGAAAATTATGTTACATAGTTTAAATTTTAAATTTAATTTATATTATTATGTATTTAAAAATACATATGTTTTTTGTTCACATTATTCAATATTTTTGGGATGTAGTGTTTGGATACTAATGGAGGGTATCATGTAATGCACTATACAGATCCTCGATAAAAAACCCTTATTTATAACTCTATATATGAATGTCCCCAAAAATGTTTTTGATGTAAAAGAAATAACTACTGATGTTTTGTGAGAAAGGATATATTCTCTATAGAGTTCCACATTAGGTGAACATAACCTATTTCTAAAGAATAATTATTGATATATGAGATTATTCTTTTATTATGGAAAAAATGTGATTGATATAGATAATAATAATTAATTAACACACATTTATGGATTTTTCGATTAAGTACAATGTTAAAAATGACTCAAAAAAATTTACTTTCATTCTTGTAACAATAATTTAAAATAGATAATTGATGACATAGGAAATATGACATTTTTCAGGTGGTATAAACATTATATGATCACATTAATACCCATCAATTTAATTAATTCATAATAATTTTATGATATATTGATTAATTTAATATTAATGGCTTTTATGGATTTTTTGTGTTGTATATTAATAAATTATTGATATACCCTAAAATAATTGAATATTATAAGAATTATTTATGAATTATTTTAGAGTATCATATTGAAAATGTGTTACATTGGATATTGGGTATGTGATAATTCTTACCTCATCAAATTAATTGTATTAAAAATAATTTATTTACAGATGAAATCACCATAAAAAATCATATACATAGATAGACAGATAATGGTCCAGACCAATAAATATAACTACGATACACTGTTTTCTTTTTTTAGCGGGTTATATATTATATGTAGAAAACCTGGTAACCATGGTAACACATAATGTGTCCATATTCAAATTGTTATAGGATTATTTTTAAGAGAAAACAATATATTTGTTAATAGAAATGTATTTCTTTCACTATAATCTATGAAATTAATATTAATATATAGTGATTCATTAATGAAAGTACTAGGTTGAATCCATTTAGAAAATTATTGAGATATTTTTTATGAATTAATAAAACTAAATACCGATTTGAAAAACTATCTCACTCAATTAATGTTGTTAGAAATTGTAGCCAATATTATGAAGATATAGATTCACGAGTAATATGATTAATGATATATATATATATCATAGAATTTTTAAGTACATATTCAAATTGATTGATATCAATAAGAGAAAAATGATATTTTTTATCTTCTAAAGGAAAATGACTACGTGATACAATAACATTTTGGTAAAGAAAATATAGTAGATAAAATATTATTATATATGAAAATATTTACCATTACATAATGTGGATTGAAAATTATCAAATATTTTATAATTTAGTGTATTTTTATATCAATTTTATTAGGAAAGGGGAATCCTAAGTCATTGTTTTTGTAATTCTATAAACATATTTACTTGACTATATAATGACTTACCAAAATTAAAATTATTGTTTGTAACATAATATTAATGCTATGAATGAGGGGATGTTGAGGATAATCATCTTTGAGTGTTGTTTTTTGAAATTTATATAGATGTTATATGTTATATCATTATCGGCTTTACTTTGGGAATTTATAGATAAATATTATAGTGTGTATTTCTATTTGAAATTTTTTAGAAAAATGATATAATAGGATGGAATAATATATTTATAATTAGAAAACATAGTAATAGAAATTTATGTCTACGTTTTTCGATGATTCATAATGATGTAACTAATGATGGAGAGATAACATCCGAATGGTATCATGAAACCACTCCATGAACCATCTTTTTAGGGAGAAATTATTTCATTGAAAATAATTAATATAATTAGAATTCAATATAATACGATTAATATTATACATTTTATTATGTATTTCATTACCCTGTACATGAATTTCGATTAAAATATGTTTAATCTACTACATGAGAATCTGTCATGTCTATATATCAAAAATGTGATGAGACTCCATGGTGAACCTATATCAATTTATAATTAACATGCCCCTCAATTCACAAAAATATATTCTAAAAGTGTTAAAATATATATGAATATTAGGATAAAATTGAGATCTTATTATAATTATATTACTGATATTATGTATCAATGTAATACACAATCATTAGATGGAATGTAAATAATATTATGAATTTACATGAACAGAACATGAGTAGTGTATCAACCATTTGTGTAATTTTCATATGATAATAATATCCACTGAAGAATTTAAATTCAATGTACAATTTATTTAATGTGAAAATATATTATAATATATGTATATTATATGGTGATAAAGAAAAAAACTAGTTGGTCAAAAAAATCCTTAGGAAAAGAAAAAAATGTTTTTTTAGTAATTCATCATCAAAACATAGTGTCAAATTAAAAATAGTAGAGTTCGTTAGATATTTAGATAAAGACATAGAATTCTATGTAGTGGAACATGCTTTCATTATTGTATATCCTTGGATGTGAGCTCTAGGGTTTTTAATAATTCTGGCATATATAGATAGTTTATTAGATTTTTTTTGTTTTTAGATAGAGTTTGACCTATAACATACACTTTTTAGGTCTCTAACCTCTCTAAATTTCATTAAATCATCAATTTATTGATTTTGGTGATGTAATTTCCTAAAAAACATATATTCATAACTAAATACCTATATTTATAACCAATATTGTATTATAATAAAGAACCTATTTAGATTCATGACACTAGTTACAATGTGTTGGAATATCAGACTATTCATATAGGGAACCTTAATTAGATAACAAGAAAATTGTAGGATGGAAAATATGAATATGATTAGGAAATGATGATTAATTATCCACATATATTTAGGGATATATTTATAAAAAATATTCTTGGATTAAATATTAAACTATCTTATAATGTAATACCATATAATCTAATTTAGATTATAAACTTTTCTCTATAATTATTATTTCAAAAATCACTCTCAATAATTAAATCGTTAAAGTAGAAAATATAGTAATATAATCTAACATGATAATTAAATTCACAATAATTAATGTAACTATTGTTAAAAATGAGATTATAATATAGGGCATCATATTTATCAATAATGTAGAAAATATATATATGTTAGTATCCAATGTTGAATAAAAAATTAGTACAAGAATTAACATGGAACCTGAAATAAGATATTTATGTGAGTGATGTTTTATTGTTTAATGATCAATATATTTAATGTGTAATATTTCTATAAGAATATTATACTGATAATTACTGTCTAAAATTATATTGGACACCCCACTATATTAAAACTGGAGCTAGTCATCACATATCCCAATGGGTGTTCATATTCCCCATAGGTAGATGAGAAACACCTGACATCAAACTAGATAAAACTGGTATCATTTTCAATAAAAATTGAAGAAGAAATAGAAACATATTTGTATGGTAGAAATAAAACTCAATTGGGAATAATGTACCAGAAGTCAAAAAAGAAAAAAAACCCAGATGTAAAACCACAATGTACTAGAAACTAAAATTTTACAACCCATGTCTTAAGTGACACAAATCATAATGCCTCAAGGATCAACAGTTATAACCACATAAAAATAGAGTATTAAAGTTACTTGAACCTGGATGAAAATTAACTACAAATGCCTGGAGTAACATTTAATGTGTGATGTAAAGACCTTGTAGGGTCTCAATAAGGATTCCTCAAAAATATGACAAATTAATTAACCAAATGAATATATATAAATTTTAAATAAAATTCCCATGTATAAAAAATATCAATTAAAAAAATAATACATTATATATTAATTTATGAAATTATTTATAGACAACATATTAATAAACATTTTATATAAATTTTTTTTATAAAATTTACAGAACATCTGTAATATAATAATCAAATAATGTAATATATATCAAAATTATAGAAGAAGAGTGACATTGTCACCTATCAAGAGGTACTATAGTCCCATGTTGTGGGAGCCTCACACACATGAAATGGTGATCACTAATATATGTGTACATTTTTCTTACCAACACTAGTCAAAGATGATTCATTACCTTCCCATCGAGTAAGTGATTTTTTGTATATATATTTTTAAAATTGTGAACCATCAGTATAGTGTTTTACATAATAAGATACAAACTACATAGGTTTTTTTATGCTCTAAAAATAAATCAATAATGGAATATTTCCCCAAAACTATGTAAAATACATTTATCTAATTTCAATTTCAAATATTATAATTTCCATTTAAAATCAAAATGGAGTTTTAATCAAATCATTCTCGATTCAGGATAAATCCCAAGGGTTTCCTATAAAAAATGTTAATCCATTTTTCTCATGTAAAAATTATAAATCACATTCAAAAATGAATTTCACAATTTAGTTTCACAATTTAAAATTTCCAATTTCAATTGCCCAATTTAACATCAAAATATTTTATCTACTTCCAGAAACACACACCAATTCATTTGAATTGTGGTATTTTCGTCAATTTACTGAAAAATAAAATTTTGTTCCCTAAAAAATGGAATTTAGTTTTAAAAAACGAGTGCAATTTAATTTAAATGAATATATATAGGGTAAAATCAATTAGAAAATCCAAAATAGAACCACCTACTTAGGGATATTGTGATCACAAATCAAAATACTCAAAAGATGAAAGTCCAAAAAATAACATGGGAAATGAATATTTGAGAATGAGATGTAGATTCATGATCTAAAACAACGTGGATTATTTCCTCCTACAACATGTAAATCAATACAACCCTATGTAGAAGAAGACAGTATATCAGGGGAGGTCCTGAAGTGAAAATTCATTTTCCTATGAGATATAGAATATTATTTTTCAATAATCTATATGTCTTGGAATTATTTCTGAGGTAACAATAATTGTTTTAGGGATACCTCCCATCCTAGAAAATCAAAACATGGTGAGTTTTTTTTGGAGAGGGGGTCCGAATTTGTGTTTTATAGTTTTTAAAAGATTTTTTTAATAAAATAATTCTATGAGAACAATTATCTATGAATGGCCCCACGGTTTTTTAAATCATGAACCTAGTTGGGGGAGATGCACAATTACAACATTTTAGGATCATATTTTGTTAAACCATGGACTAACTATGAAAAAATCTACATAATGGGTATTCATGGTTTCCATACTTTGTTAATGGGTTTTTCAAGCTGTGTTCCAGCTACGTATATTCCTATATCCCTTACAATTTTTCAAAAAATCTATGATAAACCCATAAATAAGATCTAACATAATCATGATCAAAATAGTGGCCAAAGAGTACCTAAATACATTTATAGGATGTTACTGCTCATCCACCATTGACTAGATCTCTCATGTAGTATGGGAGTCATCATATTGTTTTTATATCACATGAACCAAAGATATCTTCAACCCACACTATTACATGGTTTCATAATCAAATATGCTATATGGATTCATAGTCACAAATAAATCTGGTTACAAATCAACATCATTCCAACCAAAAACATGATATGGATTTGAAATATTATTTTGGATCTATGATACATGGAAAATGATATATATCAAGTCAACATTAGTGGATGCGGTAAATTATATGAAAATTTCCCCACCTAATGAATAAACTCAAAAGTTCTAACAAAATTTGAAAATTGATTCCCTTTCAACCCATGTCATTGATGACCCAAATAGTGTGAATCATTCAAAAACACCAAATCATAAAATTAAAATTCCAATAATTTGAAGTGAAGGAAAATATAAAATTGTTAAAAGATAGGTGTTCTGAAAATCCTCTAACAAATAATATGAATCTTGGTAGTCTTATCTTGAATTGATCTCGTAATAATTGGGAAACTTTAACTGATCAACGACCAAAAAAACATATATTTTCATGGATAACCATAGACGTACTGATGTTGAGACATTATGAAAATATATTGAAAAATATTTTTATAAGAATAATAAATCATCCCATAATGAAATTCCTGAGCCCCACCAATGTCAATAGCTTTTGAGTGATGCATATCCTCAAGAATCTATTTATTTTATTCTGTGTAGCCATATATCTGTGGATGATATATCATAATCAAATGAACCTAAGAGCCAAGTTCTACTTGATGTTCTCTCAAAAATAAAAAAATATACTGAGGATATCTATCTTATAATATACCTTATATAACTCCATGAAATGAAAATCTCATTCACATAGATATTCCTCTTACATTCAACATTTTTGAAGACATTAATTGTTATAAATGAGATAGTGTTTTCAGTTGATCGATCAAAAACATCAAAATATTATTATTTATCTGGATTCATGGAAACCCATCCTCGATTTTAATAAATATATCATCCCACATCCAAGTACCCACTTGATGTTTCTAAATAAAACCCAATGGTTTATGGTGTTCGAACATGACCTGTAGACTCGTATAATAATGAGATGAAAAACTATTAATGCATCATATTATACATGAACGATTAATTTAGGAATAATGTAATAAAACATCATCATGGTTCATGGGAGAAATTCCCACTAAGAAGTATAAAATTATCTTGTAATAGATTTTCAAAATGGTAACTATGCTAAAAATGATTCTGATATCATAGAATAACCTCTTTTAAGAACAACAAATCAAAAATGGTCTCCCATTTTAAAGAGTGTCAAAAAATTTAGGGTACTCATCATCAAGTTTATATTCTAGAGGGTTCATCTAATGATGTATGGAGGTCATCTGATAACTATCCAACGAATCTGGGACCCTTATTCAAGAACTCCAATATGAAATTATCAAAATAATATCCATCATGTTCCACTCTGTCAATGATACATTCATGGATTGTGTCAGAATATTCCTACTCAATGAATCATTTCCAACATTCTATTTCCCCAGGTTATAGGAAATGTAAAATTAACAATATTACATGAATTCCAACCAATGCATTTGTCGGATATTAAAATATATTTTAGAAAAGATATAATTTAATATCTTGTGATCAAAATACATGATAAATAATTAAATTAAAGTATTACTTCCAACAATTAAGTGTATGCATCACGTATGAGTGTTCATGGTCATTATTTAGGTAGTTTATCTCATGTTTCCTATGCAGCTGAGATCCATAGAAAATGAAATGTTCAACCAAAATTAGAACACATCCCTGACTCAAAATTAATGCATCACGTAATACCACATGGTCCTACCTAACCACTAATAGTTTCATCACCGGGGGAGAAGTCAAAAAACATTTCAACACAAAAAAATCATTAATTTCTAATAATATTCAAAAATTACTCCCATATGTGTTAAGGAATTCATTAGAGAACCCATATTTGAGATGTAATTTTATAATCAGTAATAAAATCAATGATAATTTTTAAGACACATCAAATCTAAAAAATACATCATGGATGTTTCCAAATAATAGTAAATTTCAACTTATAAGGATCAACAACTATACCGTATTCTAAAACCATGTGTCCCAATAACATCACTTCCAGAATCACAAAATCACACATTGAATGAATGGAAAAATTTGGATACTTCTCATCAATTCTTGAACCACTCTCTGATAATGAACATGATCACCCTCTAGGATAGTGAAATCATAGATTATATTGATAAATACTACCACAAAGGTAAAACTCTACAAATTAAAAAATATATTAATTATGTCCATAAATATTAAAGGGACATTATTTAAAAAAATGAAAGAAAATTTACTCATAATGGCCTTGCATACTCCTAAATGTGGATCTAATGAATTTTCAATTCTATTATTGAATGTTCGTGTCCTCCAAATTTAAGATCAGTTTTTAAATCCACTTATCATGTTTAAAAAGAAAAAATATATTATCAATTGAACAAAAAAATTAATATTTTTCTTTATGATGGAATTATTGAATATTTTATAATCTACACATATGAAAATTGACCAATCATATTTTTGATAAAATATAACAGGCCACAACCATAGATATTCAATCACGTGTAGGAATAAATTCACTAAATTAGCATAAATCACAATATTGAACTCTTTTATTTCTCCATGGGATATGTAATATGATAAAATTGACATTGTTTGACTATGAGGAACAAAACTAATTGAATTAAATACCTTCATTAATGGTTGAAAACCAGATTATCTTGAATGAAAAATGAAGAAAAACTCAAAAAAAAAATTTGATGGAGATCCTTACATAATGATCATCTCACTAGGTAAATAAAAAACAAAAATATCACTTTACTGAACTCTGGAAAATTAGTTTTGGTTCTACATGACCATAGGTCCCATTCTCCATAAAATACATGGAACACCTCAAGAGGTGTAATAAATGAGTCCCATAAAAGATATCAATCAATCCAAAATATATCAAAAATAATCCATTCCATCCCATTAATGGTGTGAATGTGTTTAATGTCAAGAAATAGAAAAGACCATGAAAATACCAGTATCTGTTAAAGATAAAACTAATGAAAGATAAGAATGACCCTTCCCTCTCTTTGTTATGTGGAATGTAGTAGTATCCATAACACAAGATAAATGGTCTATAAGAAGATTAACCATATTCACCAGATGAGTCCAAATTAATGAATGAGAAGCACTAGTATCAAATAAAGAATTAACAATTGATGTTGAAATAACGATGGTACAAATCATAGTCACTAGTCATGTGTCTGATTCCTCAAGAGACTCTTCTACTTCCTAATTATGCTTGCATCCAAATTTATTTGGATGGATCCCATGTTTGGTGAATCTTTTGAGGGAACCACAACTATATAAGGTGTTGATGATCTTGTTCTATTATAGCAAGTGGAATTGATATGGAAGGTCATCATCAATTGATCTAAACATCTATATTAACCACATATTTAGTGTGGATCAGTACAATCCCATTTTGAGTTCTCATGTTTAAAATAATGGTAAAACAATCAAATAGACTCATCCAATAATATCAGTGGTCTAAATAACCCAGAAATCAAGAAATTAAATTAGAATAAACACCATTTCTATTCCCCAGAAGGGAACTCAAAGAACCACCACTAAGAGAAAAAGGGAAACCCAATAAAATTGACTTACTATCTAGGTGCATTTCTACAATCAATGATCTATACTGAACATCATTGTAAGACTCAATATCAAAAAAACATAAGAATGAATATCATGTCGTAGTCACATCTTAAAACCATGAGTATTGATATTTTTAGTAGATATAGTCTTAGCTGAAATCTATACAGTATCATAAAATTGATTTTCAAATTCATTCAAGGCACTTTCAACCAGCATGATTTTGAAAATGTAACAGCATTATCCAACACCATCAAATCTAGTTATAACTATTCAATGAATGGATCTCTATAATATTTCCTCTAAAATATCTCGTGATATCTGACCATCATGATAAATTCCCACAATATCCTACTAGGTACAGAAGTCTCTAGGGTAAAATACTTCTCCTTTGTTTCATCTAGTTTCTTAATAAATTCAACAGAAGATCGATACCTCTGAACCAATCCTAAGACATTTTAGGATTTTTTGAGCCAACAAACTAAGGAGGATTATGGAGAAGGAAATCCTAAGCATTAATAATGTGGTCTAACATTTTAGGGTCCACATTGAGAGTATGAATTGGAATTGGTGAAGGTTCCTATCTTAGAGCAGTATCATCGTACACATGATCATCAACCAGATTTAGGACTATTTTAGGATTTTCTATCAATGATTCATCCCCAGTATCCTTCGATACTTGATTACACATTTTCTCAGTAGAATAGTTATATAAAACTTCAAAATACAACATATAATCCATCATTAATTTTTCATATGAGATATATAAAACACTAGAAACAATGAAAATTAATAACAATGTAGATATAATCAAGAAAATGATTTCATTATATATAAATCAAAATATTGGAAAAACACTAGAACTAAACCTCACAACAAATTTAAGAAACCACCAAGGGTGACTTAAGTCTCATTATGATGAGGTCTGGATATACAATCAGTCATAACTACCTCTTATGACTTGAAAATATAACACATGTTAATTAAGAAAACATCTCAATATGAATAACAAGAACATATGATACTAGTTTTTCATGAACCATCCTGGATATACTAGTACACTAATTTCAAAGGAGACAGAAAAAGAATCCAAATAGGGTTCAAAATCCAAATAGGTTAAAAATAAGCACCTGGAAACAAGCAAGACAAAACTATAAATATTATTCCATATAAATAGAATAGTAAATAGGTACATGTCAATATACTCAATAGAAAACTCCATAGGGATAAGTGTACAATCACTCAAAATATAAACATATACCAGAAGACCATCTAAAAAGTACAAAAAACAAAAATTTAGCAACACATGTCTAAATAAATACAACTCTACACAAATAAAGAATAAATAACAAGAACAACCTCCATGTTTCTCTTTACCCTTTCTTAAACCTATTAAAATATAATTTATAGACACCAAATTTCTAATGTATTGTGTGAGATATTATCCCAATATGGTCTTACCAAATATTCTATAAAAATATTAAAATCGAATTTACCAAAAAAATGATTCCAATATTTAATAAATACGAATGATATTACCAAAAAAAACATTAAAAGAACATCAACTACATTTCAGTTAAGGGAAATTTTTTTAAAAAATGGATTAATATCATTTAAAATAAAAATGTATATATAAATTCACAAGGAATGTTTTATATAGTTTAAAAAATTGAATTTATTCCAAAATAATCCTAAATGAGAAACATGTACATCTTCTAATAAGAAAAGTACTTCTTAGTTATGGGATCCTCACAAACTCAACATAGTGATCCCAAAAATTTGTGTCAACATGTCCCTTATAAAATAGTGAAATAGGACACATCACCCTCCCATCGTGGATATAACTTGATGAATATGTAATGTTACCATTGAAAATTACCAATAGAGTGTTATATCGAACAAATCACTAACTACCTCGGATTCTACATGCTAAAAAACCAATAAAGGGGAAATGTAATTGAAAATTATTTAAAACTCATTTATCTCATTACCTATTTCCATATTCAAATATCTATTTAAAAATGGTGTTTTAATCAAATCATTACATTTTACATGTTAAAACTAAAAAGATTCTATGAAAACAATTTAAGCCACTTTTCCCAGATAAAATTTTTAAATCTATCCCAAAAATCAATTTCACAAAAAAATTTCCCAATTTAAATTCTACAATTTAGTTTTCCCATTTTCCATCAAATTATACAAACACAACCCAATTCAATGGAATTAAGGGTTTTCCACCTATTTCGTACCAATTTTAATTCAAATCCACAAGTAACATGAATTTCATTTTTAATAAACCAATTGAGATAAATATAACTTTTTACATGTAATTTAGGATTAAAAAAATTGGTTAATAATAAACTCAACCACTTACCTTGAGATCATGAGATCAAAAATAAAAATTCATGAAATGAAAAACACCAATGAAAAACATTGAAAATTAAGATCGTAGAATCAAACCAAGATTCAAGTTATAAATAAATAGGGATTGTATTATTCAATCACAAATAGATCTAATGAACCCCTAGATGGATAAGATAATAGATCATGTAGAAAATAAACAAATATTTTCACACCTTTCAGAGATAAAATGATATTTTACAAGATTATATCCTCCATGGAATGGGTGTGGTAGGGGAAATATTTCTTCTTTAGAGACAAACAATCCTAGGAAATAATAATATGGAGAGTAATTATTTATTAGGTGTGAAAATAGGGGTTCATGAAATTTTAATAAACATATAGAAATAATAGAATTGCAAGTTTATGCATTGCTAAATATGGCCACATGAGTTTTCACACAATTTCCCCAAACTGGGAACCCCATATCATTGGGTTGCATGATTTATCATTGGTCGATGCATGGTTTTAAAAATGATACACAAATGATGGAATACTTCACTTCTGGGGTTTTCATGGTATTCACAAGCAGGTCACATGATTTGGGAAAATTGTGCCCCAAATGTGAATCTCCTATGATCCATTATGAAATTTTAATATTTATCCCAAAAAACTATTAAATGATACTTAGGCTAAAGATGATCAAAATAGGGGTTTATAAGTACATGAAAATAATAACATGATCATACAATATGAAGCTAGTTTCTAGTAGTAAAACCATAAGTATATATACTACCATCTATAATCAATGTAATAATATTTTAAGCCATATATATATATGGGATAAATAAAATTCATTGTGTTATTTTTTAATAATGAAATTACAATTTATTATTAATATTTTTAGATTATGTAATAGTAACACAATTATTTACATATGACATATAATAAATAAGAAGATTTATTAATGAGGAATTTTTAAATTTTGGGTGCTAATTTTATCATTTTAAAATATTGAATTCTTATTATATTAAATCATATTACTAATTTATTAGAAAATTGAAAAGAGGAATTAAAATATATAATTACAACATAAAAATTATCCAAAGGTAAATTTATCAGACTCTTTTGATTTTGTTGATTTTTTTATATTGTATAATACATTAAAAATATAAGGAATGTAATATTAAATCATAATGACTATATAATTATTTATAATAATAATCTAATGGCCCGGTAAGCCTATAAAATACGCACAAATACAATTTATTTGAAATAATTAAATTTAATTTTTGATAACAATAATGGTTTTTTAAATCTTAATTTACAATTTTTTATTAAAATAATAATAATTTATGAAGAACATATTTTTCTTGTGAAAAAAATATAATCTATTAGTGTTTGGTTATTAATATTATAAAATTAAAAAACCATGTATTATATGTTAGTGAATGTAACATAAAATAATATTAATAAAAGAGGTCACTATTTTTGTGAAATGTAATGTTCAAATATTTAGTTTGGAAATTAATATCCAATTATGGATCATTTCTTATTAATAAGACCCCATCACCCAATTCATATCCTCAAAAAAAACTAATTGAGATCTAATTTTTAGATTCCATAGACCTCTAATATCATGAATTGGAGAAAAAATACTTTCCTAAAAAACTATATTCTATTCTATGTGAGATAATTAAATAAAAAGATGAATATTTTTTCCAATATCATCAAAATTTAATTATTTAATCACACAAATAATATAAAAATCCTATAATCCAAATTTCAATTTTTATTAGGGACTACCTAAGTAAAAATAATATTTAAAATTATTTTTAATATTTTTCCATAATATAATATTACTAAAAATAAATCTATAAATATAATATTATTTACTAATCTCCATTATATTGGAAATGGAGTTTAGAATAAATGGGTGCGATCAATCTAATTTTAATTGAAAAAATATCAACATTGCACCTTGTTTTATACTATAAGAACAATAAAAAACGATTAGAGGATAAATATATGATTCAAATAAGATGGATCATTAATATTTATCTATATCATAAAGGGAAATGTTCTCTAAAATTATCAAAAACTAATCATGGAATTATAGTTCTGATTCATGATGAAAATAATGACATTCCATGAAGTATAAAAAGGAATATAACATATTTTATTTAATAATAACATGTTTAATTTATAATAAATTTTTTAAAATATGTAACCACCATATTGTTGATGCTTGACAAGGTGAATATAGTTTTCCACAATCTGTTTCATGCTCAATCTACTGATAAAAATAAAACAAAATTCAAATATCATTGAAAATAATTATCTCATTTGACATAAATACATATATAATTCATTAGAGAGTTATATAGAACCCTTTTGTGATATAATTACAATCCACACGCATTAGGGCCATGAAAACACAATTATGTGACATACAAGGAATAACCCATTCATTGAAAATGTCCACCATAACATATGAAGGTTTTATCACATAAAAATATAGAAATGGATAGATAAATTTAAATGAAAAAATGTAATCACATAAAAATGTGTTACATAAGATAATTTATAGGGTAATTCATTATTCATATCATTACAGGAGGTAGATAACATAGAAATAAAGCTGAAAATGAGTAAATGTAACAAAATATTTCATTGAAAACAATTTCTTACTATTGATGCTAAATATAAAGTTATTAGTTGTAGAGTCCCGAAGCTTGACGTATGTGGACAATACATTAATTTTTTGGAATACTTAATACATAAAAAAACAGACACACAAGGACCGTAATAGTTTAGTGTCTTTGGAAACTTGGAACATAATCTTATAATCACGGTGAAAGATCTTCAATATCTCCCATAAAGATCTTCCACTTTTTTTTCCTTACTTAAAACCTTTCTTTTGATCCTGGGGGAAAATAAAACATAAAAATGGTGAGCTAAAATGCTCAGTAAGGTTAAGCATGGATAAAATACAACATACCATATACATTTGAACTTAAAAACATTAACATAATATTTAAACATCAAAATCTTGAACAATGACATAAATCATGGAAGTACGTAAGGAATAGATCATAAAGAAACATTAATAATGATAAAATATCATGGGAATAAAATATTTAATTGTGGAAACCATTAAGCACATGATATGATTTCCATATTAGCCAAGGAATTGCTGCCAATACCATCTTAGTGGACAAACTCCCTTTCTGAATCGAGGTTACCTCTCATTCCAGTCCTGTATTACTGAACCGGTTTAACTTGTCGTTCTATCCATGTCTATCTCATGAGATATAAAATCTTTACCCAATGCATTGTAGGGAGATATAGGTCCCAGCCATCTTATAATGAAATCATTCTTACTCGTGCCACAAAATAAACATATATCATTCATAATAACCCAATAAATAAAATGGGTTTCATAAACATCATCCCATCATTACATAATCCATATAAAAGAAATAGATATCATTTCATAATAAGAGATGTGAAACCATGTAAATCATATAGACTTTATACATGAAACATACACATATGAAATAATGTTATCTTTTATGGAAAATGGTTTTGATAAAACACTTGAAATTAATTCTTGAGGAAAATATCCTTTCTTTTTCAAAGTCAATTCATTTTCAGAAAATGTCATGAAATTTTAAAATAAAAAGATTTTGTTTAAAATAGTCATGAAATATTTTGGAGTAAGATTCATGAAAATTAGGCTTTATAAAACCGTAAAAATCTGTTCTTGCCGAATAAGTTAAAAAAACATTCTTCTCGTACTTATGCCGGAAAAGTCAAAAAGGTACCTCGTAATGTAAACAAAAGAAAGAATCCTTACATACCATGTAGTAAAAGTCAAAAATGGGTAAAAAATAATTTTAACATACATGAAAAATCTTTTATAAAACATGTACATGGATGATATAAATCTCCCCAGTAAATACTTACGAATAAGCAATCTCGGATAAAAATGAGATTTGCAAAATTATCCCTTACCTTAGCTCTGATATGCTTTGTACGTATCCGAAACTCATGTATAATGATTTAAATAATGTTATTGACTTATTAAAGAATCATATTAATTGTTATGATATCATATATGGTTCACTTATGAATTTATATTACCCGTTCATTTGTAAATTCCATGTTAAAGAGCGTTTTGGGTAAAATCATTTCATTTGTCGTCAGTGTTTTGACTTGTAATTAATCATATGATTACTTAGATCATGATTAATTACATCCAGAATTTAAAACATGATTTATATAGAATATATATTCAGAATATACATATATATAATAGATCGATAAATGGAAAGATATACACCGTTCATGGAGACGGTAGGCCGTACATACGCATGAACGTTGTTTTCGTTTCCTCATTGAATTGAATGAAATTAATTGGATGACATACATATTTATATACATAAATACCATATTATTATTATTTCATATATTTCATGATTACTTATTATATATACTTTATAATCATTTATGAATGGTTAATCATTGAGAATGAATCTCATCGCTTCGTGAAGACGATATTCCGTACGTACGCACGAGCGATGATATCGTTCCCATAATCTTGGAATTTTATTGGAGTATATGTATACTATTACAGAATCAATATCACTTTACAATAATCATATATAGTTATTATTTACACCATTATACCCATCCAAGTAAGGTGGTGGTGGAAAATAGATTACACCACGGCGTGGAGATGCTATTCTGTACGTACGCATGCGCGGTGATTTCGTTTTCCGTAGGATGGATAGATGGTGAAACAGGGTTGTTTCATACTTATAATAACATATCAGTATATTAGTGATACTGATTTTATTACTTCATAATGAAACAACCTAAGAAGAAGAATTGGAAGAAGAAATAAAGGTGAATGAATCGGTAACGGAAATTACCTCCTCTTTGAAGCCCCGCTTTGAGACCTTCTCTTAGGGCACTAAAATTGGTCTTTGAAGAAGACTAGGACCTCTAGGATGTTTCTAGGGAAGTGGAGAACATAATTGTTCAGGGGTTGGCTAATCATGAAGGCTCAAATTGGTGTGAGGAAGAGAGGGGAGAGGTGCCCTTTTATAAGGGAGGAGAGGGGCACCTTTGGAAATATAAGAAAATATTAATTTATATTAAATCCAAACCCCACATAAAAACTTCCAAAATGACTCATATCCGAATATTATATGAGATAAGGTTGTAATATAATCAACCAATAAAATTTATACATGTTAGGAATTTATTTTTAACAATATCAACTTGATTTATCCTTATTTAATCAATTTTATTTTATTTGTGGTAATAACATTCTAAATCTTAAATTATAACAAATAATTACCTATTTGTTGAAAATTATACATAATTGGATAATTTATAACAATTTAGACAATATAAATATAAATTTATAATTTTTAAATATTTTTGTGATTTTTAAACAATTTTATAATATGTTATTTTATAAAATAACAATAGTTTCAATTTTGACACTATTCATTTATTTGAATTTAAATAAAATATATACATAGTATATGTTCGAAATAAATGCTTTAATAGATTATCCAAAGGTCATACGTATCTATAAAATTAGTGGATCATATTAAATAGTTCATATAATATTTATTTTATTATTTTTAATACCATTTATTTTGTTTATCTCTTAATAAAATAATTACTACAACATTTTTGTATAATTATTTAATATACTTATTTATTGCATAAAAATTGAAAATAAAAACCTATGATAAATATGAATCTATTAAATTTCACAATAATACTTTTACTCGAATTTATCATCTTAAAATCACAATATTTAAATTGTTATATTTATTAAATTATGAAGGTGACAACTTTGGCATCATTTAGAATAAAATAATATAACTGTCATAATTGCTTGTATAAGACTCCAAATGGTCAAATATTCGACCATTGGATGATTACAGTTTAAATTTACATGACCAGTAAGTTTTTTTCAGGGTTTTGTGCCTTTTATGGTCACTATTAGTTTAATAAAAACTATATTCTTGATTTTTCACAAGATAAATAATTCCTGCATCACTATTGTGTCACAATTAATGATAATTATTTAATCCCAAAAAATTATAAATAAATTCTCATGATGTAGATAATTTTTCTAGATTTATGGAGATTATTAATGTTCTAAGTTTCATGAATTTTATCACTAACATAAAATTATTATACTTATAATATTTAAGAGAGTGACATGTTGTCACTTTCTTTGGTTTTAATAATAATTAAATTATTTTCATGGAAAAATGTCCATTAAATGAATATAATATGACCCTTAGGGGATATGGTTCGACTTTTAGTCATCCAATAGGAATTTACCAAGTGTTAGGGTAATTTTATAATCTTATATTTACCCTTAATTACCCGATTTACCGTTAACTATGGTAAATAAAATTTACCGAAGTTACTATTCATAATTCCCAAAAATAAAAAAGTATCTTATTAACAAAATTTGGACCCACTGATTCCAATTATGGAATCCATTTTTCCAAATTCAATACACAAAAGTTTCAGAAATTAAATTAAAATTAATCCCGTTGTCGAAAGAAAACATGTTTTTCTTTAAAACATTGCAAAAGATTGAATTGATTTAACCTAAGAATTTAATGTAAAGTCAATGATAATGACATAAATTATATTAAATGGTAAAAATATATTCTATTTAGACATTAAATAAATTCAATATTATAATTTAACCATATAAATTATTGCGATGAAAAAAGTTGTTTTTAATTAAAATATAGCGTGGTTTTACTAATCATCAAAATATGAAAGTTACCAGAATAATATGAAAAATTTATCCAAAGTAAATTTTTATTTCTTGATTCCAAATAAGAATTTTATTTTTTAAAATTTAACTTATAAACATGTCAAAAACTAGATTTAATGTGGTGCACCATCAAATGGCTGCAAAACTGCATTTTTTTAAAAATACTTATTTTACCCGAAAAATTTATTTTTTTCTTATACCATGTTCTAGAAAATGTGTAAGATGAATAATAATGTTATAAAATTCAAAATTTAGTTACTACTATTCATAACGGCTAGTTGATAATAATAATATAATAATATATCGTTGTTTAGTAAAACCCGATATTGCGTACAACACACGTTATCGAGGATGGTCGCGATTGCGTGTATTGCAAGCCAAGTAAGGGTTGCGTGTTGTACAAGAATCTTTCATTGTTTCGTATAACAAAATCCAACCATATTTCATTTTTACATTGAATATATATATATATATATATAGTCAATGTTGCGTAGAATAACTATTATCAAAATCGTGTGTAACACGATCCAAGAATAGTGTTGCGTATACTGCAAGCTAATACGGTGTTGCATATAGCTTGGTGTATCATACAACACAAGACATTAATGAAATGAAAAAAATATTTTTCATAAAATCTCAGGGTGTTACATTTTACACCCCTTAACATGAATTTCGCCCTCGAAATTCGTCGGTGTTATAAATGGTTTACTACTCGAAAGTTTGTTTAATAGATACCAACATCATAAAAAGGAATACCAAAACATGGCTTTAAAAACTAATGTATGAAATGTAACGGTTACCCAAATTAACTCATCACTGGGTTTCCACGTAGGAGAACTTAGGTGAAAACATGGATATGGAAGAAAAATCTAACCATCAAGTTCTGATGGAGAGTGGTAGAGAACATGGCTATGAAAAAGCCAAAAATCACAAAGCTATTGATTTGTGATGATCTAAGGTACCATCTAATTCATCGGATATAAGGGAACTAGGACAAAATGTTTGGTTTTCCAGATCATTTCCCTAAAGTTGATGAATTAAAATAAATACTTGCATGATTTTGGTACAATCTCATTTTTGTTCGTGAATTGAACAATTTCCACTTCATCCCTTAAAGAAATGATGTTCAATTTGTTATTCGTGATGTGTTAGCAGATCATGTGATAGAATGATGGGTCATTCCATATCTTTCAAACAAAAGGTTAGAAAAAGTTATAAGTCCATCTTATGGTTATATTAATAATATATGGTTCCAAAAGTGAACTTATACTTCATATATCAGACCTCTTAATAAAATAAAACTATTTTCTACTAACCAGGGACTTCCTGTAGGCCAGTGGTAGGCGATAAAGGCCAGTCGCACTTCGGTTGTGGGTTCGATTCCTACAGCCTTGTCTGATGCGATGGGATGTTTCCCATCCTGCCAATTGTTCTTTTTCTAAAACTATATTACTATAACATCACATCAATAATATCAAAAAAAACATCTATCCTTAAACAATACTAACTTACGTCCAACATAATCCATTCCAATCTTTAGGCTTATCAATAATACTATAGTCCACTCTCATAATATAGTGAAAATGATTACCAGAGATTTAATACCATTGTTGATCCCCATATATCATAAGATATGTCTTGTTGGTCACATTCCAAACATTCTATGGCCTTAATCATGTATTCTCTTGAAAAATGAATACCCATTGAACCTTGGTGAAAACATGAATGCAGTTAAAAGTTAACACTTTCCACATACCAAAATCCCGAAAATTCTATATACTCAAATCATGATATCACTTAGTCCTTATATCAATCATGAGCTCATGAATACTGTCAAACATTTCATTTTTTCCTTATCCCTTCATTATGCGCATATCATCTTTTTCCTAAAAATATCTCAATCACTTTCCATGGTTACCGGTATCATAAAATTATTGAAAACCACAATAGACTAATACAAAAATATTCTAATACGCCATAAAAGTACCTCAACAAAATTATTCTTGAATACCAGTACATAAACACTTCAATCCATCATGTTCAATGATTGTCCTCGAATAATTCCTTCCTTGATTTAGAAGTAAGTTTTTAGGTCAGGTACTGAGTTGGGTAATGCCCATGTTTTCCAAAAATAAGACATTGAACTACATAACAGTCTGTCACTCAATGACCCTTTTCTCCACACAGATAACATATGTCCCCCCATTTGGGGTATTCCTCAAGGTTCTTCTTCCATTCTTTAGAAATCTCAATCTTCCTTTCTTTATGCTCCTCCACATGCAAACATGTATAAAAGTTTATTTTCCTCTTATTTGATGAATTTGGCATACCACTAGATTTCACCTTGTTAATCATATATCGCGATGACTGATTCGGCATAATCACAATATCTTTCTCTATAGGCATTACACAATTTTGTTGCTCATAGTCACCAATTTGTCCATGGGATTCAATGTTAACTAAATTTCTTCTAGTTCCCTCTATTAACTAAAACACAAAAATAATTCTGTGAGAGGCAAAAATCATGCTAGAGAAAACAACATAGTAAAGGGGGAGTACCCTCACTATCTAACATCATAGGTTAAATTCTAATATTGTTACTGTAGTTTTTGGATTATATCCTATACGTATACTTATCCTTAGAGACATCCCTAGACATACCTTATAAATATCTCTAGGGATCTCACTAACGTTTTCGCATCCTAGTTTCCAAAGGTTGACTAATCCTTTCCTCTGATACCAACTGTATAGACCTGAAGCTTGACGTACATGGAAAATACATTACTTTTGTGGAATACTTAATACATAAAAAAACAGTCACACAAGGACCGTAATAGTTTAGTGTCTTTGGAAAAATGGAACGTAATCTTCTAATCATGGTGAAAGATCTTCAACATCTCCCATAAAGATCTTCCACTTTTTGTTTCCTTACCTAAAACCTTTCTTTTGATCTTGGGGGAAAATAATACATAAAAAGGGTGAGCCCAAATTCTCAGTAAGGGTATGCGTGGATAAAATAAAACATACCATATACATTTGAATTTAAAAACATGAACAAAATGTTTAAACATCAAAAGCTTGAGCAATGACATAAAACATGGATCTACGTAAGGCATAGATCATAAAGAAACATTAATAATGATAAAATATCATGGGAATAAAAATTTTAATTGTGGCAACCATTAAGCACATGGTATGATTTCCATATTAGCCAAGGCATTACTGCCAAGACCATTTTAGTGGACAAAGTCCCTTTCTAGATCGAGTTCACTCCTCGTTCCAGTCCTGTATTACTGAACTGGCTTAACTTGCCGTTCCAGCCATGTCTATCTCATGAGATATAAAATCTTTACCCAATGCATTTGAGGGAGATATAGGTCCCACCCATCTCATAATGAAATAATTCTTACTTGTGCCACAAAATAGACAGACATCATTCATAATAAGACAATAAATTAAATGGGTTTCATAAACATCATCCCATCATTACATAATCCATATAAAAGAACTGGATATCATTTCATAATAAGAGAAGTGAAACCATGTAAATCATAGGGACATTATACTTGAAACATACACATATGAAATAATGTTATCTTATATGGAAACTGGTTTTGATAAAACACTTGAAATGAATTATTGTGGAAAATATCCTTTCTTTTTAAAAATCAATTTCTTTTCAGAAAACGTTATGAAATTTTAAAAGAAAAAGATTTTTTTTAAGATAGACATGAAATCTGTTGTAGTAATCTTCATGAAAATAAGTTTTTGTATAACCGTAAAAATATGTTCTTGCCGTATAAGTTATAAAAAACATTCTTCTCGTACTTTTGCTGGAAAAGTAAAAAAGGTACCTCATAACGTAAACAAAAGAAAGATTCCTTACATACCATATAGTAAAAGTCAAAAATGGGTAAATGGACTTTTAACATACATTAAAACACTTTTATAAAACATGGACATGGATGATAGAAATAGCCCTAGTAAATATTTACGAATAAGAAATCTCGGATCAAAATGAGATTTGCAAAATTATCCCTTACCTTAGGTCAGATATGCTTCGTACCTATCCAATCCTCTTGTATAATGATTTAAATAAAGTTATTGACTTATTACAGAATCATATTAATTGTTATGATATCATATATGGTTCACTTATGACTTTATATTAACCATTCTTTTGTAAATTCCATTTTAAAGAGCGTTTTGGGTAAAATCGTTTCATTTGTCATCCGTATTTTGACATGTAATTATTCATATAATTACTTAGATCATGATTAATTACATAAATAATGTAAAACATGATTTATATATAATATATATTAAGAATATACATATATATAATAGATCGAATAATGGAAAGAAATACACCATTCATGGAGATGGTAGGCGGTACGTACACATGAACGTTGTTTTCGTTTCCTCATTGAATTGAATGAAATTTATTGAATGGAATAAATATATATATACATAAATATAGTGTCATTATTATGTAATATATTTCATTATTACTTGTTATATATACTTTATAATCATTTATGAATGGTTAATCATTGAGAATGAATCTCATCGCCTCGTGGAGACGGTATTCCGTACGTATGCACGAGCGATGATATCATTCCCATGATCGTGGAATTTTATTGAAGTATGTGTATAATATTAAAGAACCAATATCACATTACAATAATCATATATAGTTATTATTTACACCATTAGACCCATCCAAGTAAGGTGGTGGTGGAAATAGATTACACCACGACGTGGAGACGGTATTCTGTACGTACGCACGCGCGGTGATTTCATTTTCCGTAGGATGGATAGATTGTGAAATAGGGTTGTTTCATACATATAATAACATATCAGTATATTAGTGATACTTATGTTATTACCTCATAATGAAACAACCTACGAAGAATAATTGGAAGAAGAAATAAAGGTGAAAGAATCGGTAACGGAAATTACCTCTTCTTTGAAGCGCCTCTTTGAGACCTCCTCTTAGGGCACTAAAATTGGTCTTTGAAGAATACCAAGACCACTAGGATGTTTATAGGGAAGTGGAGAAGATAATTGGGCAGGGGTTGTCCAAGCTTGAAGGCTCAAAGTGGTGTGAGGAAGAGAGGGAGGAGGCGCCCTTTTATAAGAGAGGAGAGGGGCACCATTGGAAATATAAGAAAATATTAATTTATACTAAATTAAAACCCCACTTAAAAACATCCAAAATGACTCATATCAGAATATTAGATGATATAAGGTTTTAATCTCGTCAAAAAATAAAATTTAGACATGTTAGGAATTTATTTTAAACATTATAAACTTGATTTATCCTTATTTAATGAATTTAATTTTATTTGTGGTAATAACATTCTAAATATTAAATTATAACAAATAATTACTTATTTGTTGTGAATTGTCCATAATTGGATAATTAATAGCATTTTAGACCATATAAATTTAAATTTATAATTGTTCAATATTTTTGGGAATTTTTAAACAATTTTATAATATGTTATTTTATAAAATAACAATAGTGTCAATTTTGACACTATTCATTTATTTGAATTTAAATAAAATATATAAGGAGTATATGTTCGAAATAAAATATTTAATAGATTAAAAAAAGGTAATATTTACCTATAAAATTAGTGGATAATATTAAATATTTCATATAATAGTTATTTTATTATTTTTAAAACCATTTATTTGGTTTATCTCTTAATAAAATAATTACTACAATATTTTTGTATAATTATTTAATATAATTATTTGTGGCATAAAAATTAAAAATAATATCCTATGATGAATATAAATCTATTATATTTCACAATAATACTTTTACTCGAATTTATCATCTTAAAATCACAATATTTAAATTGTTATATTTACTAAATTGGGAAGGTGACAACTTTGGCATCATTTAGAATAAAATAAAATAAGTGTCATAATTGCTTGTATAAGACACCAAATGGCCAAATATTCGACCATTGGATGATTACAGTTTAAATTTACCTGACCAATAAGTTTTGGTCATGGTTTTGTGCCTTTTATGGTCACTATTAGTTTAATAAAAACGATATTCTTGATTTTTCACTAGATAAATAATTTCTGCATTACTATTGTGTCACAATTAATGATAATTATTTAATCCCAAAAAATTCTAAATAAATTCTCATGATGTAGATAATTTTTTTATGTTTTTTTAGACTATTAATGTTCGAAGTTTCATGAATTCTATCACTAACTTAAAATTATTATACTTATAATATTTAAGAGAGTGACATGTTGTCACTTTCATTGATTTTAATAATAATTAAACTATTTTCATGGAAAAAATTCCATTAAATGAATATAATATGACCCTTAGGTGATATGGGTCGATTTTTAGTCATCCAATAGGATTTTTCCAAGTGTTAGGGTATTTTTATAATCTTATATCACCCTTAATTACCTGATTTACCTTTAACTATGGTAAATAAAATTTACCGTAGTTACTATTCATAATTCCCAAAAATAAAAAGTAGCTTATTAACATAATTTGGACCCACTGATTTCAAATATGGAATGCATTTTTCCAAATTCAATAAACAAAAGTTTCATAAATTAAAATAAAATTAATCCCGTTGTCGAAGGAAAATAAGTTTTTCTTTAAAACATTGCAAAAGATTGAATTGTTTTAACCTAAGAATTTAATGTAAAATCAATGATAATGACATAAATTATATTAAATGGTAAAAAAATATTCTATTTAGACTTTAAAACCATTCAATATTATAATTTAACCATATAAATTATTGCAATGAAAAAAGTTGTTTTTAATTAAAATATAACGTGTTTTTACTATTCATCAAAATATGAAAGTTTCCAGAATAATATGAAAAATTTATCCAAAGTAAATTTTTATTTATTTATTCAATAGAATAATTTTATTTTGTCAAATTTAACTTATAAACATGTCAAAAACTAGATTTAAAGTGGGTGCGCCATCAAAAGGCGGTAAAACTGCATTTTTTGAAAAATACTTATTTTGCCCGAAATATTTATTTTGTTCTTATACCATGTTCTAGAAAATGTTTAAGATAATTAATAATGTTATAAAATTTAAAATTTAGTTAATACTATTCATAATGTCTTGTTCATAATAATATTATTATAATATATCGTTGTTTAGTAAAACCCGGTATTCCTTACAACACACGCTATCGAGGAAGGTCGTGGTTGCGTGTAATGCAAGCCAAGTCAGGGTTGTGTGTTGTGTAAGAATCCTTCATTGTTTCATATAACAGAATACAACCATATTTCATATATACATTGAATATATATATATATATACTCAATGTTGCGTAGAATAACTATTATCAAAATTGTGTGTAACATGATCCAAGAATAGTGTTGCGAATACTGCAAGCTAATACGATATTACGTATAGCGCAAGGTAATCTTGGTGTAGCATACAACACAAGAAATTAATGAAATTAAAAAAATATTTTTCATAAAATCTCGGGGTGTTACATTAGTCTCTCTCTATGTGATCATTTTTCAAGTAGGTATTATGAAAATATATTTTTAAAACACTAATGAAAAATAATTTCTATTAATAGAGCCATAAAATAAAATAATAGTTATCAAATTAATTGTAGTTTGTATTATAATGGATACTATCAAGAATTGATTATTTAAATTTTATAAAATCATTATTATAACTCAAAACATTAAAATAATTATTAATTATTAAATATGATAATATTTAAATAAATATTTGTAAATCAAATTAAATAATACATATTTTTATTTCAATATAATAAAATTGAATGATGGAAAAATTAAATAAAATCTTCAAATATGAGAATGATCTTATTAATGTTGATGAAAATTATTTTGTACAATATTACACTTTTCTTAAAAATAAGTTCACCACATAAGTATCTTTGAATTCAAAACTAAAATTTACCCATTGGGAAGTAGAATGTATCAAATTATTAAATATTATAGTGGAGGAAACCAAACATTGGGGATATATATCTATGAACAAGAATTAGAACTCAATGAAAGGTTATTTTGTTTAATAAAATTTGTAACCATTTCTATTGAGTACAATGAAAGTACATTAACCTCATGTATAATGAAAAAAACTATATTAATACATTATTTATGAACCATACTAAGATATTTTCACCTCTATATTCATAAATGTTATTCATTTTATACACATATATTTGATATTTATTGTTTATATTCATTATCAAAATTTATAAATTTTTATTCTTCCTAGGTGTTTCATAATAGTGTTGTGGGACCCCTCTATTTGATATCATTTTAATACTTATGAAATTATATTTATTGAAAAAATTTATTTAAATTATTCATGTTACCTAATATCAATTTGATAAAAAAATATGGGTATAGTAATTGAGAATGGTATCCAGGATGAGCTTGTTTTTGGTAATTATAAAATATGTTTTTATTACAAATAAATGTTTATTAAATTTTTTCCAAGATTTCAAAAAACAATTCATGAAAATTGTTAATCATTTATATCATATATATATATATATATATTATAAATCATATTTTGGTATCCATACATGAATGGTGGTAATGAAAAATAAATTATGTAGTTAATAGAGGTGATAGTCTATAAAAATAATTATAAAAATTTTACTTCTATAAATGTTATGTATGATGGTAGAAAAAAGTTTATCATTCCACAAACTAGCAATTAAATTAAATAAATATGTTAAAGTAAATATGCTCGTACTTGTAGAATATCTTTTTAATTGGTATGATTATAAATGACTAAGAAATCATAATTTAACACATTTTCACTTAATTTTAAGTGTTCACATAAACTACTTATTGCGAAATTGTAAATTTGTATTTTTGTGAGATCAGAAACACATGGAAATGGTATTGAGAACTACAGATACATTTTTAAATTATATTTTCTAGTTATATGTCTTGTGGTGTGTGGAAAAGTTTCATATAAAATGTATCCTTATATATGGGATAAGGGTGGGACAATTTTTAATACTCATAACTAATATTAAATTTATGTGAATTCATTTTTATTTGGATAAAACGAGAAATATAAAATTTATGGGGGTAAATCATGGTTGTTTCAAATGTCATCCAAATATATAATTGATATGGAATTGAGATATTTTATCAACCTACCCCTTAATTTATCGGTTTACTATAATTTCCTTTTACCATGATAACTCAATTTGTTAGCATCATATGTTCTTATTTATTTAAAAATTCAAATATAATTTTTAACTAATTTGGATATAATTTATAAAAATATAATAACCATTTTATAATATTATTTTTTAAAATATAAGTAAATATTATAGAAAAAAATATATACATAATGCATAAAAATAGTTTTAGAAAAAAATATATAAGTATTCTTCAAAATTGTTACAAATAGGTTAAAATCATAAATTTATATTTTAAATAATTTTAAATTAAATTATTATATATATATTTGGTCATGAATAATCTTGAATAAATTTTATTTCATATTATTATAGTTAATATGTAATGAATGTTATAGTATTTTTAAAAACAATATTTATATTATTCATCCAAAAATCATCCTTGTTATAAAAATTCAAAAAATCAATAGCAGATCATTTTTTTACTTTGTATTAAAGAATAAAATATATTTTATACATGTTATTTTCAAAATATTATATTGTATATTTCTAAATAAAGTCTTAATTTTTATGGAAAATCAATATTTTTTATTGATAAGTGATCCTAAAATATAATGAAGTATTTTTAAACATATTTCATATGGATTAAAAATTTTAAATGAGTATTTACATATTGTTTTCACATTGATGAATTTATAATAATACTTTAATAATGATGAATTTAATTTACGAAAAAAGAAAAAATTAAAAAAAATTCATCAGGGGAAATATCCTCTAAGAATATTTTTTTCATAATTTAAGATGTTTGATAAATAATAATTAATTAAATTCATTCAATAAATTTTAATTAATTAAAATTTTAAATCCCTACATTCAATGTAAATTTTATGTAACCTAAAATTATATACAATACATTTAATAATAAGATATTAATTTCATTTGTAATTAATATATTAAATCATCTAATGTTCTACATACAATTCCCCTCATGAAAACCATAAAAAAGTAAGGGTAAAATTATAAATGGTGGAAGTCTTAGTGGTGATTCATCTATAATTGATATTGTAGTAATTTCCAGAACTCGGATCTACTCCGACATAATATTTTTCTATACACATAGTTTTGAATTTTTTACATGATCTGGAAAAATTGAAAAAAATAGTGGCTCTACTTCATTTACTAAATCGTAGAAATTCACCCCATAAGGAAGACATCTAATACTACATGACACTTAATATTGATTCTTAATACGGTATTGAGGTTTAAAAATTGAACCACTGTATTTTTTATGAAATTTATGTGTAATTAGTAAATTAAATGTGTGTTGATATTAGGATATTCATTCCTGGATGAATTGATAGAGTGAAATTTTTACATTGTTTATTAGAGTTCATTATACATAAAGAAAAAGGAAAATATAGTATCTTAAGGAGATGTTTGGTGAACTGATTATCATCAAGATATTAAATGTTCTTATGGTGACTAGGGAACTATATAAACAACATTTAAGAGTTTCTATATTTAATATTTATTATATTCTTGAAAATCACAAAACAATTATCCATGATATTTTCATTGGTTGGATGAATAAATAATTTAATGGATGGACTAATTCAGATTCTATTCATTAATAGTCTTTTGTTATATATGATAAATATGCATTGAATGAACTTTTTTGATGTTTTTTGATGTTTTATATGATATGGAGAGGGATTAATCTATTATTAGAGTTATTAGAATAAGCCTTGAATTTTTATGACGGGGGAAAATAGAGATGTATATGATTTGATGACTTGGGATTGATCAATTGAATGTATGTCATATAATATATCTCTCCACTAATATATAATATTATTCAAAAATAATAATTGGTTATTTTATGACATAAATATTCAATCTAAGACTTCATTATACGACATTGGTGGAACAAAAAAATTTAGTATATTAATTTATAAAATTGTAATAGATCATCATTCGACTTCATTTTACTCTATGAATTTGATCGATGTGGGAAAATAGAAACATAATGTTAGAATTTTGTTTATACTATAGAGTTATATTCAACTAAAATCATATACACGAAATGAAAATATATGAATCTTGGTAGATCTTATGACTTCATGTGCATAAGAATTTATTCAAATATTAAAATTCACAACATATTGAGAGCATCAAATAACCTAAAAAATAATACGAAATGAGAAAATGAAAAATGATAGAGTAATAAATTATAAGATATTATTAATTAAGATTATGAATTTATTTATTTTTTCAGAGATAAAATGGGAATATCATATAAAGATCATGGTTGAATAAAACTAAAATAAAGAGTCTTCAATATGAGAACTTGTTGTTGTTGAGATGATATCCGCAGTATGGAGGATGCATTAAATATGGATGTCTAACATTTTTTCATAAAAACCTGTATTATATTTCCATAAAATGTCAATATATAGTTATATTAAAATTTTGGAATGATGGAAATATAATATAATTTATGGAATTAAAAAGGGATTAACAACTAATATATTTAATGAGATTTTATAAAAGATTGAAAACTAAAGAATTATTGTAGAAATAATTATGAATATTTTCTATTAATAGATAATTTGATAGAGTCAAAAAATTCATATTGAAATTAAATATTCACCATTATTTATGGAAAAAATTTATTAATTGTACATAAAGAATAATATTAATGAATATTGAGATATCACATTGACAATAAGTGAAATAATTATCGGTGATTTGTAAGAGACCTAATACATGACTATACCAATGGGGAAATAATAAGAATAAGTTCACTGTGTATAAAAACAACTAATGATAACTAACTTTATTGAATAAATAGTTATAATAGAAATATCGGTGTATGTAGCATAAATAATGCATAATTTTACAAGACATGTAGAATAATTTATGTGTAGATCTATTTAACCATATTTTCATAGAGGATGACGATGCTAAAATAGTATTTAGTTTTTTGAGAGAAGTACATATATCTTTTATTATGGGATCATCTTATTTTAGAGATGTTTTCATGTCATCTAGAGAATTATTAAGGAAATAAATAGTGGATAATATATTGATATTACTATAATTTACATTGTGGTTGATGATTGCTACGTATTGTCGAAGAATCAATTATTTGGTCAGATAACAAACATAAATAGTAATTATTATGTTCTTATTAAACTATAAATTTTTTTATTAACCTCTATATTTTAATATATCTACAAACAAGTATAAAATTGGATATAATTCAAAATTGATAAATTACCATAACATGTAAATGTGTTTTAGTTGTTATAATTTATAAAATATGATCTCTAAAATGCCATCATGTTGTGGAAAATAAAACATTTGGAATCACAAGTTTTATTACATAATATTTTTATGAATTTTTTATAGATCAATGGTTGTTTTTGAACAATGTGAATAAAACTTTTAAGAACTACCACTAAATCCATACTATCTATTGAATTAACGACAACAAATATAGATTTATTATATAAACCTACCTTTTATAAATTGTATTAAATGTATGTGATATTATGATTATTGGTTTTAATAATTTAATGTGGACCAATATATGAGTTTAACTGGTAATAGAATTTTTTTTCAATGGACAACAATTAAATTAAATATTATATCTCTATTATATAATTTATACACCCTGATGAAGGTTCTTCAAACATCCTAGCTAAAATGGGATAACATGAATAATAGTTATAAATGAAATTTAAAATATATTGATGATAAAAATCATGTGCCGATAATAATTTATATTACATAGTTAATATTGAGGAAAAAATTATTGTGTAATAAATTAAATGAGATGATTATATTGTGGGTACTATTTGGGGTTTTAGTGAGAGGTTTTATGATTCTATCATTGATAACAAATTGATATGGAACATTATAGATCGATTGTATCTAAAATTATCAATCTTAGTTGATAGAGAAGACTGAAAAATAGATGACATATATAATATGATCATTTCTTATGAGAGAATAATGACTCTAGAGTTCAGAAATAATGAAAATTATAAGATATCTTTTGAGTCCATGATAAAAAAGAAACATAAAAGTATGAGATGTTTATATGTTGTGATGTTATGATTATAAGGAAAAAAATATTTTCTGCATATTGATACACTCAATTGAATGCTATTTATTAATTTAATGTGAATCCTACAGTCACATAAATACCAAAAACTAATCATATTGAAAAATTTTAATCAAAGATGTATGTTTAAGAATAAAAATGTTTTGAATATACCCTTTTAACAGAATAATATTAACATAATTTTTCAATAACGTGTTACATTAATAAATTTTAAGGACATTTTTAGGGATACTACATTGGACACATGGTATATAACACATTAATTTGAAATAAGAAACATAATCATAATCATAATTTATTATTTTTCGAATGTTTCCTTGTAATTTCAACCTATTTAACATCATTTCTTCTAATTACACTATGACATACAACAATTGAAAAGTATGATAATAAGACCTATTAAGGAATAAAAAATAAAATTGAACTTAAGAAACATGATAACACAATACATGTTTCATAAAATAATAGAATAGTCATAAGAAGTTTATCAACAACATGAAATTATTAATAAGACATTAAAATGTAATATTTATAAAATTATCATGAATGGTTGTCACCTAGTTTCTTGAAAACATAATTACCAAGATTATTCACCAATGTATCATAAAAAATGACACACATAGAGATTTAATCATTTCTGAATTCACTATATCTATAATGAGGTGCACTGTTAATTTGTCTTAATTCATGGGATCCACATTAATCATAAAAAATCAACTCATTAATAACTATTAAAGAATAAACTATGGGTTTAATATAAAATCATAGAGTACATGAGTTTTGTGGAACTTTTATATTACATCTATTTTAACCGAAAATAATTGAATTAAGATTTAATACACATAAAAACATGATTAAATTTTTATGTTGAGACATAGGTCTATACCCATGTATGATGAAGGTGTATTAGTGTTCACAATATAAGAATAATTAAATTAAATGATAAAAATTCATGAAACTTATTGTAAAAAAAATGAGGTATACATTTTGGATTTGGTCAAAAGAATAATGGGAGGGAAAAAATTTCAATGATTTAGAAAACATAATATTATATTTAACGAGTTACAATTTTTTTCAAGATTATTAAATATATTATTTTTAAGTAAAACTATAAATGAGGTTCTTGAACTTTTAATAAATCAGGTAGGGTTCCCTTAGCTAATATTTTTTCTTCATATAACATGATTATGTTACCTTAAGACATTAATGAAACACTTGTGGGCCTCATTTGATGGTGGAATGATCATAAATTCAATGAATAATGTGGTTGGGTTTGTGGAGAATGGTGGAAATTGGTGATATTTATTTTAAAAGAAGATTAATTTTTAAAATTTTTTAAATATTGTTCCTAGAATTATATGTTATGGATATTGAAAAACCATTAACCTACCATGGTTTTATCTCATGGTATAATTCATTAAAGAAATTATTTATAATATTTTTTCAAATTACAATGTAAATCAACTTTTTAATATTTCTTTGGGAATATAAATTTTTTTCCAACTAAATATATTTTTTAGTATCACAATTACTCTTTCAGACACATGGAAATCATTTATATTTTTTAATATTTTTTATGTCAATTAAAATACACAATATTATGAAAATTAAATTTTGTTTCAACTTGTATTATATTTAATTGTAACTAATTTGTTTCTTATCAAACCACATTTGAGGGAATGTGATAAACAACATGTTCTAACAATAAAACCATAAAACAAACATAATAGAGAAAACCCATAATATATGAACTGTCCCTCCCCCAAAATTGCTTCATGACGATAAGGTTTCACCAAAACATGTCATTTGGCTAGTTGCCTCATGCATGAGTGCACATACATAGAACTGATGGCATAGCTATACCCTCTTAATCATCCATATATAAATGATATACACCGGTGAAGACATCATAATTTGATTCCCATATAAAGAAGTTATATGTACCACCACACAACCTAACAAATAATTGGTCCAAAATCAGTCACATATCTAACAAGAAATCATCTTAAATCAACCAACCAAATAAAAAAATATAATCATTAAACATTAACTTGAGATTTCATAATCTGTTTCCCTAAATAATTAATATGAACATAATGAATCTTAGGTGTGTGGAACCTCCATCATTCGGTTTTCAAACATAGAATCCAGCTGATCTGAGGACTAAAGGTACTCTTCGATACTGATATTCCCTTAATTGAATCCCCATACCTGAATTATATCCTTTTATTCAATCCATTAGTATTTCCCCTCCTTGAGAGTAATTATTAGATACCTCCCCCTCATTTTATAAGCCTTCTCTTTAGTTTCATTAATATATAAGACATGTACAATCACTTATTCTTATGAGCCTAAAAGATAATTCAAGGTTTGATCTCCCTGGTCCACTTGTATCTGATTACTAAATATCTCAATTTCAATCTTCTTCTAGTTTATCTTTTTTACAGAGATGGTCTCCAGAGGAGGTTTTATGGGTGTGAAGTCATTCTTCCCCTTCCTCCCCTTAAAAAAATTATTACTCGTCAGGAATGATACTTTATCTACTGAGTTATCAGGATCAATATTAATGAGTTCCTTCCTGAACACCCCTTCATCATAACCATGGTTGGTTGGATTAGATATCAAAACAACCTTAGAAAGGACTTTAAACTTGTTACACATGTGAAAACTGGTATGGATCAAAGAATATGCACCACCTGTTCTCCCAATATAGGTTGGATTAAAACAATCTATAGAAACGTTTTGATCCCCCTTACCAAAATTTCCATAACATGACCTCAACACTAAAGTGAAATCATATTCATAGACAACCTCCTCACCACCTATCTTGTGATCCATTACTATTGTACTCCAATTCAAATAATTTTCCATTCGAGTAACCTCACATGGGACCAGACCATCACCCTTCGTCACACTATTTGATGGTCCCTCCAGATCCTACCTCTGACTGGAGAACACCTCAGACACCTACGAGTTACTCTTTGATAAGAGGCATTCTTCACTTAATCAATGCTAAAAATATCTTCAAAATCCCATTTTAGTATACTAGATCACTTTCATGTTGTCTCTCATCCACCATTCAAAACAAATATGATTGCCAACCAATCCCCAATATACCTGTTTTCGTCTATTCTAGTCCATCCTCCTCTTGTTCCTTTGGAATCATAGAATATCCACCATCCTCCGTCCTTTCCCTGAACTGGGCTTTCTGACAAAATTCGACCATCGAGTGTCTGGGTCGCTTGAACACAAAACAAAACTCATTTCCATTTCCCATACCCTTCAATGTTGCAGTCCCCCAATGATAAACATCCGTAGAATGTCCTAAATGCTTGCAGCCAGAATAGATATCAGTCCAGTTTAGATAAATCACATGTTTTTACACCTTTACTCATCACTAATTCAAATCCAAATATATTCAAAAGAATTCTATAGATGTCCAATTCACACACAATCCCTTGGGATGATATGGTGACAAATATCCTCAGTACGACAATTAGAGAATAATAATCTACTAACTAAATTGCTAATCATCCTACTAAATGGGGGATTTTTAAATGGTAAATGAATATTTGGAAAATATACCCAAACCATAGTAGAATGGGGATAAAAATTTATGTGAAATTCAAATGACCCAAAAAATAAAAAGAAATAAAATCCATTGAAACTATGGTGGGGCTCTCGACCAGGATCTGATGAAGTCCTCCTTTGATGAAAATATAATCATGATATGTTGATTGTTGAGAAAAAAAATTATCAACTTCTTATGTTGATCCCATTATCCGATGACAAACCTATCGAATGAATCAACTAAAGGCCTTATCTGCATAAACCAAGACCCCAGGGTGAGGGTCAAGAGTATAATGGTTTTCGTAGACTCTGATGACAAAATATGGATATTTGGGAGACCGTTTATGAGATCTGAAACAATATGGATCCCTAAATCCATTAGAAAATGAGGTAGAAAATTGGGGTTTAGGAAGGGGTGGAATAAAGGACCTACTCTAATCTTGGATGGTGGGGTCCCTCCCCCACCAGTGGAGGAGGGATGATCAAAATTGCCATGATCATCACTATGAGGCGAAGAGAATCATCCTTGGGTTATCACCTCAATAAGACCACCTAACCGGGTACAATTATACATAATTAATTATTACATAATTATTAATAATATGTTAAACCATAAAAAATGGGTTTCTATTATTCACTAAAAAAATAATAAATTATAGATAATACCCAAAATTTCACCCGAACCAGTTTTTCATATTATGATTTAAAATATATTTTGAATTAAAAAAAATTCCTTATTTATGGTATTTTTATATTTTCAAAAAATTCATATTTTTTATTAATAATAGATTTTATGAGACATTATACATTCTAGCACATATAAATATATCCTAGGACAATATATAATTTTATTTTCAGTTATATTTAGATATAAATATTTTTAATTGTATAAATGAAGAATCTTTTTTTATTCTTACATTCACCATAAATGTGATGTGTGGGACAATGATAGTTTAAGGGGGAGGCTCAAATAACACAAAATTTTTCGTGATATACACCATTTTCAAATTTTACCATATGTGAATTAATTCATGACTAACTTGCTAAATACCAACATGATATTAGTAATGGGAAGTCACCAATGATGTAAACACTATACCAGGTTTTGAAAAATAGTCTTTAAAAGAAAAGACTCTATTGGTTATTTATATTATATCTAATTTCATCATAAAGTATTATTTTTAATTAACCTTTATATATACTAATACTAATTGTAATATTATTTCCATTGGTCATATCTCTCAACTATCATATTTAAGATTGATCATTTTGGCCAAGGACTATATCCCAGTAGTCACATTTCTGATTTATCGTCAATTTATGCATATATTAAATCAAAAAATAATATTTACTAATTCATTACCAAAAAGTTTTCTAATTACATTAACGTTTCTTATAATATTTCAAATGATTACTTTTATATATTATTATTTTTGGCCTCTGTAATCTACTTTGATCTGTTCGATCCAATAAATTACTCCATTTTATGGAAAATTATATTTTGTTTTTATATTAGTGTACTTGTCTTAGATAATATAATAAATATTATTTAATGACATTTAATATTTTTTGTTGAAATAGTATTTTTTGAATATAAATATTGAAAAATAATATAATAAAAATAATAAAATGTTTCTCAACTATTAATCACGAAAGGAATTTTTAGGTGGATAAATTATCCAAACCATTATAATTCTTATCCTCAAAATATGAATTTTTCCTAAAAACCATCTATTTTTTATTATTTCTTTTTAGGTTGACATGTATCATCTTCAGACAAATTATTTTTTCTATAAAAATGAAAATTTAATAACTTATTTTTCCACTTCACATTCTCCATTTGGTCAAAAATCTAGAAGTGTTCCACATTATATTTCAAGATAGATTCCAATGGGGTACTATAAATATAATGCATATGAGATGGGTTAGATGTGCACAATCAAAATAGATACACATAAAAATATGTTATATATTACAATGATTTTGATGTACTGGTAATCAATAAGAATCATCTGAAATGTCCCCCAAAATATGAATTTGTGACTTCTACCGTGGACTATGTTTCATATGAAATTTACATAACATTTCTATCAACTCAAATCAACCAAGATGTTCTTATGAATCTCTTAATTCATTCTATGATATTATTCATGGTCGCTTTTCAAAAATATTTCACATATCTAATTGCATCCCAACACAACTAAGTTCAATATATTTTTCCATAAATATATTCAAAATATTACATTTTTTTATCAACTATAAAATTTTTTTATAATAGATTTCAACATATAGATTATGTTTATCCTAACTCCACATAAATCAACGTGAGATAACATGTAACATTTTCTAAATGTTCAAATTGACCCCATACATTTTCCAACAATATGAGGATGATAGTGTATTCTCAGGTTCGTATATGAATTTATTTCATTTCTAATGATTCTATAAAACTTATTTCAATGTATTTGATATTGGTAATAAATAATTAAATCTTGTACACCATATAATGTGACTACAAAACGAATATATATTCATCAAACACATCATAAGGATAAATCCTCAATTATATGAATAAAATGGCATGTATTTTTAATTCTTTCCATGGTTATCAATATTGAGTATTATCTCAAATATTTTTTACGATATATAATAAGAAATTCATTATTAATGGTGTTCCACAGTAAAATAATTACTAGTTAAGTAAAAAAGTAATTTTTGGAGAGTTTTCACTCTTTTATTACTTGATGAAACCCCAAGAACCTTGCACTATTATCTATTATCTATATGTTCAAATTATCTAACCACTAATGATAGAGAATATCCCTACACATTTATATTATGTCAAGATTTATAAAAAATATCGAGTTAGGTAAATCAACAATTAGAAACAGTATTTTATTTCGAATAGATCAAATACGTAATATTATACCACATATTAAAAATCCTTCTTGATCAGTATTAAAAATAAGAATCTTCCCATTTCAATTATAATTATCTTATTATTCATTAATTTACTACCCCTTTGATATTTCATTCACATACCTTGTAATAAATGTTGAATAAAATTTAGAATAGGATTGACGATGTATTTTCTCTTATGATTCCCAGGTATAATCATCCGGATCTATAATCAATGGATCTCTTTCAACACCCTTGTTTTCATGAACACCATGATCTAAAAAAAATTGGAATTGTGACTTTGATTTATCTTCTATGGAGATAATGAATTGTGGAATAATATTAATTAAGAAGCTCAAAACATATCCATTATCTCAGGGATAGTTTTTTTATGTTAATATAATTTTTAACTATTGGTTTTTTATATATATATCATTATTTTATCTATAATGATAGTGTCTCTTAGTATGTATTGAACAAAGTAGAGTAGCAATTAATATTTCATTATTATGATATTTATAGTCATCTTGTTTTATCTAATGATATACATAGGTGATATTATATTAGTTAATCATGAGAAAATGTCATTGGTTTTTCATAGAATCATCACTATACAAAATAAATAATTCTATAGTAGAGGTATGTATCTGGATAGGTTCCCTAGAAAACATGTTTTTTAGTTCTCAGAAATATTCTTATAACTTATTTTTCCTTATAAACATAAATTCATCTCTTGTTTACTTGTTAATTTGTTTAAAACATTCTTGAAATGTGTTTCCCTGAAATTCTATATTATCATATTATACAATTTATTATTTGAATCTCAAATACTATTCTAGTATTGGTAAGCTCCTTCGCACCAATTTTTTTTTCATAATCAATGATGATTACTTTAATAGTTACACATTTTCCAACGAATGAAGGTTTTTATAACAATAAAAAAATTTACTAAATTTAAAAAATATCTTATACTTTCTATAAAATTTTAATATGACCCATAGATTATCCTTATAATAATCTTGAATAATTAATTTTTTTAGAATATGTTCAATAAAAACCACGATAAATTTATCAATATAGTTCTTAAATAATCTATTCAATAAATCTTAACATACGGTAAGATAATTATTCAATAAAAAGGGGATAAACCAAAACTTATAATTCCCATATAATTTGAAGAACTAATTATTTGGGATATCATTTCTCATTTTAAATAAATAATGATAGCTCTATAAAAGTTAAATCGTGGAATTATTTGATCCCTATAAATAATTTTGAATAATTTAAAATTACTTGGAATATGATATTTTTTATTCAATTTGAAAATATTTTTTTCGGTATAATAAATTAAATTGTCAATTAATATATCCATTTCCATTAAAAATATATCATGTTCTCGCTAATGATACATCCATGGTCAAATTTCACCGTTCACGAAAATATATTGATTTTTTTCAATATTTCTTCTAACTTCACATCTTCTATTTTATATGTCTAATTTCATTAGTTATTCGTTATAATTATGATTTAAATTGTGAAGTATACATCTATTTCTTGGTGAGGTTGATGTACTTATTCATATAACAATTTACAAACTAATTTTGATAATATTGTCATGACCCCTCCCCCAGGGCACGTGTCATGACTACCCCAAGGCCACCTTCCATAGACCAGGGGCTGAAAACTAGTACCAGAAAGTCGAATCCCTAAAATGGGAAGGCATTTTCTATAAAACTGTACAAACACACATACTAGAATGCAAAAAAAAATTAACCTCTTGTAGTAAAAAGAGTGTCGAATGTAAAGGGTATGTAATACAAAGCCAACATTAAATGCAAGTATAACTAAAAAGAACCAAACTGATCCTCATCGTCCACTGTGGATCCAACCTAAAGGGTAGGAACAAATGGTCTCCACAAAACTTCACGTCGCTCTATCTCCTATGTGTACCACATAGTCTTGGAGCCCTCAAGTTTCATCCCAGCAGCTTTTCTTCTACACAAGACCCAACATGTTGTGGGTGATGCCCGTGAAGGGGGGATTATAACAATACTCTATAGGGACCCGAATAATCTGGTAGGTCTCCCAAAGTTCGACAAAAGAAAATACCACAAAGCAACACCTCAATATCAAATAACAAAGAAATATAAATCTACACTACTTAGTTATATGGTCATACAAATACCAATTTTATCCAGACATACTCATCTCATACATGAGGGAAAAATACCACAATGTTAACGCCACGAAGGCAGAAGTACCACATAGGTAACAACATGAAGATAGAAGTACCACAAAAGTAACACCATGAAGAGAACACCACGTAGGTATAAGTACCACATAGGTAACACCACAATGACAACACCATGTTAGTAGAAGTACCACATAGGTATCACTACGATGATAGAGGTACCACATAGGTAACAACACTAAGACAACACTACGAAGGTAAATGACTTAGATCACACTGGGTTTAAATTATGTACATATATACTGATGATTTGTCGTAAGCAAAATCATCTTATTTGGTTAAAAGGCACTGTAGTTGACCCACACAGGATTGACAGGTACTATCCCCAATTGACACAAACATGATCTGAACCACAAAGGATCAGTATACTCTTGACCCACATAGGATTGATGATCACTGACCAACATAGAAACTGATAGATTTTGACCCACACAAGATCGATATATGCTGACCCACACAGGATTGATGTTCTTTCTTCACATTATACCCTGCCACATGATTCCTCTCACCCGTTGCACTCATGTTCTGTAGAATATTCCCCTCGAGATATTGATCATATCTTGACCTCAAATATTCACCACATTAGAAAAAACCAATGTATTTCTATGTTGTAAGAGTTCTAAAGAAACAGATGATGCGTCAATCTGACCCCCGGTATGTGAGTTATAAGAGTTTTAGATATGAGGGCCCGGTTGGGTCAGGGTCGATCAAACCAGTTGTAACCCAACTATCTCCAAAATTGATGTGTATTATATTAGATGTACAGTATTTATCCAAGGGTCCCAATGCAGCAGACGGTTCGTCAATCAGACATTAGGTACTCAAGATATGGCCCCTTAAGTTTTTCTCGGTTTCGTTGGGCCCGGGTCCGGATCGATCCGACTATGTTGGGCCACTACAGGCTCAACCCAATGGGCATAGTTCTGGACCAACCCACAAGGGGGCGGCCCAGTCTGTAAGGGAGCGGCCCACAAGGGTTTGGCCACAGGGTGGGCCTGGACCGTGAGGGGGTGGCTCGACCTGTGAGGGGGAGGCCCAACAACTAAGGGGGTGTGGCCCACTGGGGAGGTATCCCAGCTGTGTGAGGCACATCCCGCAAGAGGGTGGTGTTCTGCCCACAGGATCTTGACAGGGGGCGTACTGTGAGTCCCCCAGAATTCTAAATGGCCGAAAGGTCATTCGGCTTGTGAAATGGCAGGCCGCATGGGTGACACATGACGGCGCTCCATGGCCGGTCGGCGCTGGCCGCTTCGCTGACCACCATGGGTTAGTGGTGTGGTATGCTCTTGCGGCACGCGATGATGCACCACCACCATAGTAGCTGGTTGGTTCCTCCACACAGATGTTCTCCCATAGATTCACATGTGTATAAAGGATTGCGAAGGTTCTGGGCCAGGTTCATTTGTCACATGCCCTCTGTGTTATCTTGTAATCATGAGGGCGAATTAATGGGTTCAATAGAAAAACATGAATTAAACAAAAACAAACCCCTAACTCATGAACAATAGAGAATTCCCTCAATCGAGGAAGTGGGAAAGTGTTCGTTGTTCCCCGCAACTAGCCTCCAACAACGTCACTTGATCATCGATTCCTCGGATCGAGTTTTTGGTGTCGCTCATCACTATTTTTGGAACTTACACCATCTTACAAGGGTTTAGCATCTTGGCCCATTTTTAGCACTTCATTCTTTTGGGAAGATATCTGATACCTCTCCCCAAAAACTATATAAATAGGAGAGGGTATATTAAGTAATGTCATTGGAAATTAACGGGGGATTATTATTTAGGATCCTTCCTAATGATCTAAAGATTTTATTACATAGGATTGAAATTAAACCATTTATTTTACTGACACATCGCTTGTACATCGTTTCCCCTTTTCCAATGAAGATTAAGAAAGAAAAAAAATGGCTATGTTATTTTTATTATTATATAAAAAGTCTCAAGATATAACATTTTCTCTAGAACTACTATGGTCAAAATAAAACCTCTCTTATGTGAATATAGGCGTAGTAGATTCATGGGTGCCCTCAGATATTGAATCCGACCACCAGTTTTAAATTTATAGAATTTCGCTCACGCATTTACTAAATATGCCTCAAAAAATATTTTAGAAATTCATTTAGGGCACACCAGGCCTCATAATCACACACCATTAATTTTCACAAACTCATAATAATTCCATATAATTAAAAAAATTACATGGATAATCTGGGTATTTATATTCTCCCCACCTTAGGGATTTTTATCCCTGAAAGCCACAACATAAACTAAGAAAACAAATGGAGGTACTCAGCATGAATCTAAGCCTCATGATCCCATGTACTCTCCGAGAGGATCCCATGCTTCCAGAGATTGTGCAACAGTGGTATCGACAATCCATTAAGGGCTCGCTTCTGTCAATCCTCAAACTCTACTAGAACATCTGTAGACGTCGCCCCATCATCAAAGTCTATATCAACATGGTTGATTATTTGAGATGTTCCATGCACGTATCTCTGAAGCTGTGATATTTGGAAGATGTCATGTACCCACTCCAACAGTGGTGGATGTGAGAGGATGAATTCTACCTCACCTATCCTCTAACGTATCCGAAATGGTCCAATAAACCTTGTTGATAACATTCCTCCTTGGCCAAATCTCTGTAAACCACATCGAGATGAGGCCCTTAGGAAGACATGGTCTCCCTCCTCGAACACCAATGGTCTAAGCCTCTTGTCAGCATAAGACTTATGTCTGCTCATTGTATTCTTCATCCAGTCCTAGATGATCTACATATTCTCAGCGGTATCTCATACTAACTCTGGAACCTTATGTGTTGACTCCCCTAGGTCTGTCCAGTATAGAGATGATCTACAAGGTCGAACATATGTGGCCTCAAATGGTGACATATGGATGGTGGAGTGATAGTTGTTATTTTATGCAAACCACACCAAGGGAAAGATATCCTCCCAACCACGACCAAAATATAGAACTCTATCATGATTCATGCCATCAAGTATCAATATACCTCGATCTATTAGAACATATGCCTTAGGATTAAAGGTTGTGATCAAATGTAGTTGTGTCCCAAATGCCCCTTGTAATTCATTCCATAACAGGGATGTAAAACATGTTTCACATTCAGAAATGATCATCGATGGTACCCAATGTAGTCACACAATCTAATATACATAGAGGTGTCTCAAGCCCTCTACTGACCCATGATCATGGATAGGTTGGAAGTGTGATGACATGGTGAGTCAGTCAACAATCACCCAGATAAAATCATCTCCGTTGTACGTATGTGGTAGCCATGTCACATTGTCCCTGGAGATTCCATCCCACGTCCACTCTGGAACATCTAGTGGATATGCTAAGTCAGCTGGAAAATGATGTTTGGCCTTCACATACTAACAAGTGAGGTATAGAGAAACAAACACTGCCACTTCTTTCATTATCCCTGAAAAATCATTGTGGATGCCGGATGTCTTGGAACATCTTTACCACACTGGGATTTACCACTAGATTGGATGTATAAAACTCACTCAACAACTCCTCCCATAGATCACTAATACCATGATACGTCTTATGAAGAGGATTACGCGCTACCCACCTTCAGATAAAATATCAGCTGCCTGTTCTAAAGACATCTGAGCACGTAGAGCCTTGCAGTCAATGTCTCCAAGCTGCACCTCCCTAAGTCACTGAAGTAGTAGGGGAGTGAATTTCATTTACTATAGGTAAGATGCTCCCTCTCAACCCACGGAGGTTATCTACAATGCGGCTAGCTACTCTATCGCCTCACTCAGCAAAAAAAGACCAGCCCTTCTTCTTTGTTCATCTACTACAACATTCCCCTTCCCAGAAAAAAACACTATCTCAATGTCATAGTCCCAAAGGAACTCAAACCATCACCCATGTCTCATGTTCATTTCCTTCTATGAGAAGATATACATGAGACTCATGTGATCAGAGTAGACTGTATAACATTCTCCTGTCAAGAAATGTTGCCACATCTTCAGGGAAAAGACCAGTACTGATAACTCTAGGTCATTGGTTGTGTAGTTCTACCCATGTTGTCTCAACTATAATGAACCATAAGCAATATCTGCTCACATCTACATTAGGAAACATCCAATTCCAGTCCCTGAAGCATCATAGTATATTACATACCAAATTCCCTATTTTGGTAACCTCTAGATGGGGGCACTCATCAGTCTCTACATCAGCTCCTGAAATCTCTCCTAGCATGTCTCCATCAATACGAAGGGTTGTTCATTATTCATCATTACTGAAAATGGTGTTTCTACACTATAAATTTTAGGCATGAATCTCCGGTAGTATCCAACCAAACCTAGGAAACTCATCACCACGGTCAAACTCCTGGGTGGATCCCAAGAAAGTAGAATCTCTATCTTCACCAGATCCACTGCAACTCCTATCTCCGAGATAACATGTCCTAGAATGTGGACCTCTTTATCCAGAACTAGAAATTTGGGATCTTACCTTAATGCTGGTGCACTCGGAGTGTATCCATAACTATTTGTATATGATAGGAATTCTCCTGATGCGGAGTATATCAATATGTTGTTGATGAAGAACACCAAAAACCGATCAATGTATCGATGGATGATCATGTTCATGAGTCCCATGAACACTGCTTGGGCATTTTTCATGCTGAATCGCATAACCAAGAACTCAAACTGGCCATACAAACATCTAAAGTATGTCTTCTTCAAATCCTTATCTCATACCTTCAGCTGATGAGAGTCTAATCTAAGACCTATCTTCAAAAACCAAAGAGCACCCTTCAGTTGATCAAAAAGATCATCAATACTTGAAATGGATTATTGTTCTTAATAGTAACCTGGTTCTGGTTCCAATAGTCCAAAAAGCATCATAAGCTCCCATATTCCTTCATGGAGAACAAAATTCGGTCTTCCCATAGAGAAACAATGAGCCTTATGAGCCCCTTACCTTGAATGTCCTCCAAATGTACCTGTAACGCACAGTGCACTACAGGATCCATTTGAAATGCGGGTGTTGATACATGTTTCACCTAGAGGTATAGGTCGATGTCAAATTATACATCTATGCGTGGGTGTATACTCAGAACTTCATCGGGAAATTCCTTTAAATAGAGGTCCACCACTACAGGATAGCTCGGACTCTCAATAACTAATACTCCAAGGGTAATGTTATCCAACTGATGTCTGATCAAATACACCCTTCTTTGGGTAAGTCCATACATTGTTGCAAAGGTTTCCTTCTCTCTTATTAAGGAAAACATGGTCTCACCCTCACATAGACATAACACTTTGTGCCTAATAGAGTCAATCTGGGCATGGAATGTGGATAACTAGTCCTTAACCAATATGATGTCGGAAGGCCTCGACGCCACTACTAGAAGATCCTAGCTGATTGTATCACCTCCTAGAGTAATCTCACACTGTCGTAACTAGTGTTTAATAGTCTAATACTCTACTATAAAAGTCTTTAGGTGTATGGATCGAGCCAATGGCTCCACTAGAATCTCCGATCTCTGAACGAGGGAAGTGCTTGTAAAAGAGTGAATTTCTCCTGTGTCTATAAGTACTACAACTATTTTGGAGCAGACACAGATCGTACATTTAATAATCTCAGGAGAATCATGGTTTTAGGACTCATCTGGATGGAGCTATGATTGTCCATGTCGTCCTACTCCATGTGGTTGGGGGGCCACAAGTTGGTGGTCAGCCTGCTGCTCGCAGGCCACCTCGATCAAATCATTGTATCTACCACGGTGGTACATTGACAATATATTGGTTGTACATACGACATGTTAGTCAGTCGCGAGCCAAATGACCCTACCCACCACATGATTATCAATGCCAACTCCTCAGTTGTTTGCCTCTGTCCTGTGAGCCCCGCACCCCCGACCCTGTATCCTGAGGGCATCCACAAGAAGGCCTTGCCCGCATGGGCCCCAGATTCATATACCTACTACCTACTATAGATGACTCTTCCACATGACATCTAGTGTTGGCCCTCGTTGTCAGTGTCGGCTCTGCTTGGAAGCTCTCCACCAAAAACAATAGCTCTATCACCCCAGCCTACGTTAGAATATTGACCGATATCATCGATGCACTGATCACCAGTCGATGACCCATCTAAAAGGTTTGGGCCCTATATAAACGGTCATGTACCATGTTGGTGGTGTAGAGGGATAGATCAGTGAACCTCACCGAGTACGGGGCCATAGTCAAGTTGTTCTTCTGTAAGTGCAACTGCTCTTGTATACGCACTGAGAATAGATTCTCTAGGATGAATACTTCTCTGAAAATACTCTCGAAGTACTCCTAGATTAGGGTCACCTCCTCATGTATCTAGAGAATCAATATCCATCATTCCACATCTAATTTCTAGAAATGACTAGATATTAGGATAACCACATGGTAAGCTGGTGTCCCAACTAGTTAGAAAACTCATACTACAGCCTCCAGCCAGTCTCAGCTACCAATAGGTCCATCTCACCTAAGACCCTAGGAGGACTCTTCCACTGAAACTCATGATACACGCTTAGTTGGTGTGCATCATTTTTAGGTGGGGTTGGTGTAAATGACTTCCCAAGGTGTACTAGTGTTGCTGGTACAACACCTGAAGGTGCTAACGCCGTAAGAGGGCCCCACACCGAAGCATCATCGCTCGGTGGGCTATCTTCACATTCTCTATTGGGAATCATGGCTGGATATCTATGTGGAGGCATCCTGATATAGAACAGGTGTTCCACAATCAATAAGATGATATTGGGGAGATGACTCAAAGAGTTCATAAACAAAAATTTTAAAAAACACACAAAATCAATGTTTTTGTGCATTGAGTCATAAATCAGAAGTCAGGGTTCGGCTGTATGGACACGTCAGCCTCCCCACTAACACTAGATTCTCGAAATTGAAAACCACACTCATAAAACATAATACTATTTCCACAATTAAATGATCAGGGTCCTATTTATTTAGTAGAACCTACTGCTCTGGTACCACATAGTCAAGACATGTCCCCTAGGGCCCGGGTTATGACTACACCAAGTCCACCTTCTATAGGCAAGGGGATGGAAACTAGAACCGGAAAGGGGTATCCCTGAATTGGAAAGGCATTTCCTTTAAACCTGTACGAACACACAGAATAGAATGCAACCATCTATAGTAAAAAGCGTTCTGAAATAAAATGGACCAGAATACAAGCCCAACATAATGTTCATGTACAACTATAAAGTAAAAAATAGTTCATGGTCATCCACCAAGGATCCTACCTAATGGGTAGGTATATATCTTCTCCACAACACTCCATGTCAGCTCTTCTCTTCTGTGAACTTCCTGGTCCTGGCACCCTCATGTCTTAGCCAAGATTCTCATTGTCTGCACAAGACACAACAAGGTGTGGGTGAAGCCCATTCAGGGGTGAGTATAATAATACATAATAGGAACATCGAGACCCCCGTAGGACTACCAGAGTTGCACAATGGAAATACCACAATGAAATAATTCAATATCGAAGCACAAAGCAATATATATCAACAATAATTATGTGTATTCCCATATATAAAACTAAGATATCATGACATACTCATCACATACATGAATAAAGGATACCAAAAAGTTTGCATCACAAAGGTAGAAGTACCCAAAAGGTGACACCATGAAGTTAGAAGTACTACACTGGTATCAACACAAAGACTACACCACATAGGTAGAAGTTTGACACACATAACACCATGAAGACAGCACCATGAAGGTAGAAGTAACACACATTTATCACCATGATGTTAGTGGTACCACATAAGTAAAACCTTGAAGATTACACCATCAAGGTAAAAGAATAATCTCACACCATGTTTAAATTATGTACAGAAACCAAGTTGTTTATTTATAAACTAGATCATCTTATTCTGTTAATAGGCAATACTATTAATCCACACATGATCGATAGGTACTAAACATCGATGAATGATATAGGATATGACCCACACATTATTGGTATGCTATGACCCACACAGGATCGCTGAGTGCTGACCCACACAGGATATCATAGAAGCTGAACCACATAGGATCGATAGATGCGTACCCACACAAGATTGATGTTATTTATTCACTTTACAGCCTGCCAGAGGATTCCTCAATGTCGGTGCACATGAGTTTCATAGAATCATATCCTCAAGATATTGGTCATACCTCAACCACCACTAAGACCAATAATGGAGTAACCCAAAGGGCTTCCATGTAGTATGACTTCCAATGCGAGAGATGGTGCATCAATTAGACGAACGGTCTATGAGTTATAAGTGTTTTAGTTCCGAGGGACCAATTGGATTCAGGTTTGATCCAACCCGATCATACTCAAATTGTATCCAAAAATCATGTGGAGTATACCGAAATAACTATCTCGCTCAACGTGTCCCATCGCCATAGATGATTCATCAAATGGGCATCCGGTTAACAATGTATGGCCCATTAAGTGTTTATGGGTCTAGTTGAGCCAGAGTCCGGTCCGCCCAACTGGGCTGGGCCTCGGCGGGCTCGACCCACTGGGCCGAGGTCCGACCTGGGACCCAAGGGGGGTGACCCGGTCAAAAAGCGGGCGGGCCGGTTTACAAGGGGGAATACTTGTCTGCATGGGGTGGCCTGCAATGGGAATCCCAACCTAGTAGGGGGCATCATGCAAAGGGTGGCCTGCAAGGGGGTGCAGTCTGCCAACACACGGCCCGACCATATGAGCCACAACCTGCTGCCTGCCAAAGCTAGGAAGGGGGGTGGTATCCCCCATTATTCCAAACATCCCGGAGGGTGTTCGACATGTGAAATAGAAGCGCCAATTGGGCTCATCCTGGTAGCCATGGATCTCATTGGAGGCACCGGTCCCCCTCCGTTGCGGCTTCAGTCACAACACCTTTCTCAGCAGCGACATGCTGTTCGAGCAACCTATCAGTTCAGAGACCACACGATGTGCCAAATTCCACCTCTGACCAATGTAGCTGATGATCCAAGTCCTCGTGATAATTAGTGGTGTGTTATAGTGTTCTTCACCTCCTCCGCGTTCGGCTGGTTTTGATCACTCCATTGACAACCGCTACATAGTGTCACATCCTCCTATTGTAGTGTGCGATGGTGTGCCACTTCCATCATATTCGGTTGGTGCCACCACACCAACTATCTTCCTTGTAGGCACAAGTGTAGCAAGGTAGCATAGGGTCATATTTTGGTTTGTTAGGCCTACATCCTCCACGTTAGTTTTAATCATCAAGGAGGATTAATGGTTGTATGAAAAACAGTTGATGTAAAAAAATAAACCCCTACCTCAATAAATATGGAGAACACCAATGATCAAGGAAGTGGGATGGTGTTCACCATCCCCTGTCACTATCCTCCAATGATGTCACTCGATTGTTGATTCCTTAGTTCATGGATTCAGTGTTTCTCAGCATTGATCGCTGAAACCAGCTCATTCCTCCAACGGTTTGGTGTCACGACATTTTTTCAGAAATTCGTTTCTTGGTGAAGCTATCAGATACCTCTCCCCATGCTTCATATAAATTCGAGAGGGGGAGAGTAAGTAATTACATTTTGGATTCATAGGGGATAATTAATTATGGACCTTCCTAATTCCCCAACAGAGCTATTACAAAGGATTGGATGTTAAATAAATTTATTGGCTTGACATGTCGCTGGTCCAACGTTGCCGCTTGTTTGTTGGAGGATAAGAATGAAAATAAAAAATTACTAAGATATTTTTATTATTCTTATAAAAGTTGAAAAATCTAACATTTTCTCTGGAATTAGTGATGTCTATGTGAAGCTTCCAGTAAGTGAATCCCAGCGTTGCATATTCATCTGTTCCCTTACATTTTATATCTGAGCACTTGTTAAAAGGATATACAATGAAATTCATGCGTTTAATAAATATACCTTAAAAAATATCAGAAATTAATTCCCAGAATATTGGGGCTTAGAATACCGCACCATCTATTTTTGCGGAATCGTAATAATTCTATACAATTAAAATAAATTACATGGTTAATTAGGGTATTTAAAAATAAATATAATCTTTAGAATTTAACTTCTTATCGATATTCATCAATTATTTTTATAATGAAGAAGATAAGAGGACGTTCTTGGTGGGACATAGGAAGTGATTTCTCTACATTAATACCCTTTAGAAAATATAAATTATACAACTTAAAAATTTTATCTTGGTATTATACATTTCTGTTCAATATATCCATGATATTATGTAAAATTACACCATAGAATGCCTATAATGGTTTTTTGAAATATTTTACTCACCTATGTCTGTAGTTGAATAATTTATATAATTTAATCTTCAATTGTTATTCTAAGAGCTATAATTTTAATCTATACCACTAGCAGAGCAGGTTTTACATGCTTATTATTGTAAACATTATTGAAAAAAATGAATTCATAAAAACAAAACCATATAATGATCTTATTATATTTGTGTGTAGAATGAGTGTATCAACAGAAAAAACATTTGAAACCTCTAATTTATAAATCATTATTATGAATTCATATCCATGATCACTTTTCCCATGATATGTTTTATGGTTATTACTCTCCATTATCTTCTGAATGGGACGTTGATAAGAAAAATTCACATGTCCCCACACATGATGCATTTTATTTTTGTGGTTTCATTCACCACCATCTATATTTCATTAGAGTTTAAATAATAATTATTAATATATACATGATAGTTTCAACAAATATGGAAGTATATATAATTAATTAATCAAAATCCACATCCTTCCAAAAAAATATCATAGATTTTTCTCCATGCATTTGTTTCACATGGAATATGCAATTTCATCCCATTCAGATTATATCTATTAATTTTCTCTAACATTAAATTCCATTCAATATATTTGGAATCAAATGGAAATATATAAGAAACATTAAAAATTTTAGGAAATTATTGAGTACCAATTTATAACTCCCCAAATGAATTAATTTTATATATCTCTATATATTGGTTTTTAATTAAAAAATGAATCAGTTGATCATATGATTAAAGCTGATAAAAATTATTGAAACACAATTCACAACCCTTGAAAATTTAATATCTAGTTCTTTAACTACATTATTATATCATGGATTGTAGTCAATGAATTTTTTCTCATTTTTTAATGGTTATGATGGTAAAATACTCTTTGAAAAAGGATTCTTTTAATATATAATAATTTGGGGCTTCAACTTCATCCATTCCATTTTTTCTTCATTTTTTTAAACAAATTATTATCCTCTCCCTCATATTGATATAAAATTACTTTAATATTGTCATTTTCAAAATAATATATTAATGAATTAAATATTCTTTAGTATTTATCCATTATTCATGGATTATAAGATCAAGGGTTCAACTGAAAATAAGTATCCTTTGATTAACTTGTTTTTTAAAAGATAATTGTTTTTCCATAGTGATGTTTATAACTTCTTATGAATTAAGTAGTTATTCAGGACCTGGTATAACTTTTTCTTCTTCTTCATCATGATTTTAACTCGATATTCCCCCATATTGGGAAGGAAAAATTATCATTGTCTGATTCATCCATTATATAGATGGAACCTTCTATTTGTTTTCTGTATTAGATAAATAAAAACTAATTCTTATTTATTTTTGTTATTTGTAATAATATATTAACAATTATTGAAGTATTAATACGAAAATTTTAAAAAAAATTCTTACGATGATATATAATTAATTAATAACAAAAAAAATTATATTGTATATATATTATTTTTAATGGTTTGTAAGAGTCCTTTTATTATATGATGTATTGCATATAGAAGTGTAAAACTATGTGTGTAGTGAGGGTCCATACAATTTGGAGAAGAATGATAATAGTGATATACATGCAAATATTTGTTTTTGATATTACCCATATATTAATCTATTATACAACCAAATCCACATTTTTATCAAGATAGTGATTTTATTGTTTTTACAACAGTCACATTATTTTTGACCAAAATATAATGAATAGTTATTATATTTATACTCAATCCTGGGATTCGTAATAATAATATTCTACTTATAATATCCAAAAATAATCAAAACTTTCATATGAGAAAAATAATATATCATAACTTTATTATAACATTATTATTAATATAAATTTATAATAAAAAATTACATTAATTAATTTAATAGACCATTTTAGGTCAATTATATTCGAATGTAGTTTGATAATACCCAAATTTAAAAAGGGAACCATTATACTAAACATATTTTAATCTATTTTTAATAATAATTTAATATTCCATTATATTTCACTGATGTATAATTAATTTCTTCGGGATATATATCAATAGAAAGTTTAGTGACTAAAACATCATATGTGATAAACAATGGATGTGATACACATATGATCTTTCAAGTTAAAATATGTTGCATAACCTGGGATAATATCCATATGAACATAATATAGAACATGTAAATGTGTCTAAAACAAAAAATTAGTCACTTTTAAGTATATAATTTTTTTTCACCATGGGGTAAAGAAATATAATAATTATGGTTATTATCAAATATATCACAAAAATTGTAACTTCAAAACTATAATTCTTCGCACAATGAATTGGATTTGTATCATGGTTCACCATTCACATGTCAAAATTTTTGTGATCCATATTGATCAAAATAAGATATTTCATAAATAGCTAAATAATAATAATGAATGTGTTTTATATAATACTCTTGAGTACATATGTTCTTATGGACATGAACAATAAAAAAGTTTTAACTAGTGAAAAGAGAATATGTGTTTTATATATATAATACATGATCAATTATTTCTAATTATTTATTGTTTTATATGAACAGATAATGAAAATATTTTTGTGTTGATAATATATTAATATGTCATGTTAAGGATAAAAATCATAGAAACAAAATTAGAAGCATTAAGGGTATAAAATGTACATTATGTAAAGGGAATAAAGGAAGAAATAAATGGCTTACCGTTGATAAAACATTTATTTATAATGGGTAATTACAATTTTATAAAAAATAACCATAAACAATTTTAAAAGTCATTCCATAAAGGTAATGTATTAATGGAAATTTAGAAGAGAATTATTCCCATCATTGGATGGATTTCATCCTTGAACATTAGGATTGAAGCTTAATACTGTGCGACTTATAAAATGTACTTGGGATATAAAATGACCATAACATCATGCATAATGGTTATTTGGTAGTTCATAATGGTAGGATTTGTGGGTATTTATACAATTAGAAGTGAAATAGTATAATAAATATAAAATTTATGTCATGGAATTATATGTTGTGGAAAAGAAAAATTATTTGTCTTACCATTAATATTATCCTATCCATTAAAAAGAAATGTAATTTTTATATTATTTTACTCCATTAAAATATAAATTAATTATATACCATTAAATATGACTTGGGAGTGTATTTTTATATAAAATAGTTTTTAATGTAATAATTACAATGTTATACATTGTAATGTAATTTATTTGTGTGTGAATTGATTGAAATATTTTACAAATTAATATTAATTATATAAATAAATATGATCATTTATTTTATTATATTATATTTTACATCATTATTACATATATAAAATTTCATAAAACATAAAACCATATTTTTCCAATTCATTAATTAATAATTTATTTTAAAGAATTCTCAAATTTTGACTATAACCAAATTTTATAGTTATTATTCTAAATATAATGTCTAATTTATCAAAATAAATATATATTTATGGGAATTTTATATTTTCCATAAAAACATATCCGGATTTACAAGAAAATACTTGTTATTATGACACATCAAAAAATATGAACATTATAAAAATACTCTATGAAATTATAAAAATATATTTTAATTAGTATTAAAAAATATTATTTTATTGGACAATGTTAGGAGGAAATTTTTTATTTAGAATTACTGAGTTTATAATGAAATTGAATAAATTTTATTGAAAAAAATATATTGATTACTTTTTATACTAAAAACTATTCATCAAAATCACATCTTATTATTGGCTGTTTAATTATACAAACTCATATTTCAAATTAGATTGAATACATACATAGATCATTTATATAAATGTAAATACACATTTATTATACTACGGTTATGATACATAACCCCTTATTACATTGGAAAAAATGTGTTTTGGGAAGGTGAGTGAGGTTGGCTGCTTTAAATTGTGGATCTGTTTACATTGACCTACTATTGATATAAAATAATTATAACTTCTAATATATGGGATTTAATTAAATTAATAATTATTGAATCTCTTGTTGGGAATGGTCAAGGGAACACCTCATTGACGGTACCTCACTCCGATGTTTTTTTAAAAATTAATCAAAAGAAATGACTCCACTAAATGAGGCCATCATCTATCCTTTATGGATCACTCAACCTTTTTTATTTCTCAATATAAAGAAACACCCTTAGTAAAATTGTTAAAAATATTTATATCTTTTGACGGTAAAATTAACTTACTAGAATATTAACCAGTGACCATATCTAAATGTCCACAATTATGATTTCATCCAATGAATAATCCTTCAAACATCAATATTATGTAATTAATTCAAAAAGAATTTTATATATCCTTTGAGAATGAACATATATTTCTAACATATCTTTTTATTTTTCAAATTCTAAATGTACATGTTGTACCCTAATAAGACATCCGTGTCACACCCACTGATTTTGTGAAATATTATTTCAAATTAATTTAATATTTTTGAGATGATTCATTTCACACAACCTAGAATATAGATTATTTAATATGAAATCACTATTTTTAGACTTAATTATTAAAAAAATATTATAGTGTCGTTATACATGCATCACTAATATTATTTTTTGGTACATGTTACAATAATATTGTCTTTTTTTAAAAATAATTTAAATTCTTTTCACACATTTCCTTACATAAATTTCTTTGTTTTCTAAAATAACAAAAAACTATATAAAACATTATTAAAATATAGTTATAGTTACAACATATCCTTTATAATGGAATTGAAAAATATTATTAACTATAATGTATAAATATTAATTATAGATGTATATAATATTAATCATTTGGTTATCAATTAGTTATAAATAAATCTAATATCTATTTAAAGATAAGAATATTCGTTTTCTAAGAATGATACTCATCATTATCTAAATAAAATTAAAAATTTTGTTTGATAATGATTTTTATTAAAATTTATATATTACATATTCAATCATAGTTATTACACTCATCTAATATATTTGACAAGCATAAGATAAGAATATATCCAATTTTTTAAATAAAATGATGTATTTTTTTAAATATCCAATTTTAACACATTTTCATAGTGAAACCCTTTCAATATAAATTTCTCCAAACATATAATATGTTTTAAATATATTTTATTTTTGAAAATTGAATATCAATATTTATATTTGGTTGAAATAGTGGTATATTTTTATGTAGATTCATTTTTTATAAATAGAGAAATATACCAAATTTTAATTGTAAACAACATTTTCATCTAATTTAGTTATATAATAAAAGTAAATTTTAATTTAGTAATAAATTAAATTTATATATATTTAAAATCAATTAATAAAATTTAGATTATTTGAATCAATTTTACAATACAATTGGATATAATATCAATTTTAACTTTTGAGAATTTACACATAAAACACATTATTTATTCTAGTTTGAGTGATTATTTTTAAATTAATTTAGACTAATTATTACACTAATATATATAAAAATGTATTATATATTTTTAAGTATAATATTTTATGTTTTCCGTTATGGTACAATAATTTTTTGATGAAAAATATTGTAAAAATTAATTACAATTATTTATTATATTTATGGTAAAAATGAGTTAATTTACAGGTTAAGCATTACCATAACTGAAATCATACCATAAAAACTAGAAGAAAATATATTTTATGGGACTATTTTTATAGTATAATCCATTTTATTGAAAATATAAGTTTTTTGGTGGCACATCACATATGGGATACCCCTCAACATAGTTTTCCTTTTTATATATAATAAAATGCCACTCCTCCTCCACTCAAAATGGGATATCACTCACTAACTCCTTCACACATATCAAGCTAATATAATCATACAAAACATGAAATATGAGTTCTTAACTCCCATAAATACATTCTAAAATCCTCCCTTTTTCTATAAATTAATCCATGAAAGGCTTTTTGTTCATACCAAAAGAACTTACCCAATAAAGATGTGACATCTCTCAACAAATATTTTTTTTTCCATTCACCACCCTCATCAATTATTCTTATTATATACTTATATAATATAAATTTTATGATTATTATAATTATATAATGTTATTTTAATGGTATGACTTACACTCTTATGCACATCCCTCAACTGGTATACACAATCATCATTTGTGTGTACGACTGACTACCTCCACATAAACTGATGGTGTTCATTCCTCCAATAACACATCTTAAAATAGGAAATAATGAAGGAAATAATTTTATTATATGAAATAAATTAAATTAATTCTTAATTAAGTATTATTTAATTATTATATAATTCATATCGTTATACATTACCCTTGTGGGAAAAAAAATAACTTCGTTTTTTGATGTTTGGACTACCTCCCCTAAATGCGACGTGATTCGTTAACTATATGCTTGTAATTTATTATTGATTGGATTAGTAAATATAAATGATATTTATTAAGTAATAATGATACTTTAATTTTAATATATATATATATATACATAATTTCCTTCCATATAACATGAAAATGTAAACAATGTTTATTCATATGTACAACCTAACATATCATTCAATGGTGTATATAATTTTTTATTTATATATTTGATAGATTTTTAAAATAACTATAAACTTAATATATATCAAGTTTATATAATTTTTTGTAGTCTATAGATAAATAAATCATATTCTACGTAATAAAATCAATAATATGAAGTTAAAACATATATGAAAAATAGAACGATATTACCCCAAATGTAACATTAACAGGGAATTTTTAAAAAATGATTAATATAAATAATTAATAAAATCAAATATGGTATAAAATATACAAATATGGGTCTGTGGTATATTTTTAATAAAATTAAATTTATAATACATAAGTTATGAACGCGTATTATGATCGTCAAGTCTTAAGGTAATGGGTTTTTCATCTGACTTTTTTTTCATGGATTTATATGCTATATTAAGAACAAATTCTTATTTTTTAGTTTATATACATCCAAATGAAATGTTAAATATTGAATATAATTAATATCATGATATTAAAACATTCGATTGATTTTATCCTTTCATGGATCTTAGCATTCAAACATTACTCAAGTAGTGTGAGGATTTCATGTCCCATATTTACATATGTAAGACATATACCTTCTCTCGAGTCATTTATAATGTTTGGTGTATATACTAATCATGAATGTGTTATAGTATTTTTATCATTATAGTTATGAGTATTTACATTTCCATTTTATGATCTATCATTCATGATGATTATTATTGAAAATATACCATGTAATATTTTCTTAATTTGAAATCATTGAGACACATGACATGTTATACACCCATATTCTTTTATAAGGTGAATATACTAAACAATGAAATGTTGTTTCATGAATATATTTATTTTCATTTAATATCATCCTCCATATAATTTTATTTATTCAGGTGGATTATTATTCAATGTTACAAAATGGGTAAGAGTTTATTTTTATAGTCTCTTCATTTATCAAGAATGTTTGTTATTGTGATTGAACTAATTAAATATTAAGATTAATATTTCAAGAATTATCATGATATTTAATTTAATTTATATATTCATGATATATTCATATAAAATTAACATTATTCCAACTCATTGTAACATTATATTATTATGAAAATGTTTTTTAAAAAATATGAAATTATTTCTCTCTTGGTTCAGAAATCTATTTTATACTAAATAAATTTTTAAAGAAAACCTTTTTTTCAATTTATTATATTAATATTATTTGAAATAAAATTGGTTTTAATTAATATTTTTATGTTTTAAAATATTTCATATTCTATCTTTATATAATATTAAGGTTATTTATAAGAAGGGTAAAAAATGTTTAATTGTGTGAAAAGTGTTTTACATAATGAAAAAATTATTTTTCTCAAAAAAGAATTTCACGGATTTGTAAATATTAATTAATGGTATTCAATGATGTTTTAAATGAAATTACATTAATAAATTATACATGAATTTGAATGAAATGTTCTTCACCTTCATAACTATTATATGTGATCATTCAAAATCCTTCTTCAATTGGGATGACATCCATTTATTTAGTTAATCTCTACTAGGGATATGATAAAATGATGTAATTTGTATTCCTTCTCAGTATGGTTTACATTTTAATGTAATGTTTATTATTGATCACTTTTCTTTTCTTCGAGTATATCATGTTTTAAATATATTTACATCAAACCCATTTATCTCCCATAAGTTATTCGATGATAAATGATTATGAAACCCACTAACTGTCATGTGTAATTCTATGATGAAATTATTATGAATCATATATATTTTCTGATGGTTATGATAGGATTAATTTTCTATGATTCCTATTTCATTTACTGAGTTATGAAAAGATATTTATGAATCCCAATATTTTTATGGGTCTTTATATGATAAATGTTTTATTATATTGTTGCACATGTATTTATGATTTCATTTTTTAAAAGGTGGGAATTATATATCTCTTCAATAAAGTGGGTAATGGAAAATGTAATATCATATCCAAGGGTACATATGAGGGAATACCATGACATAAATAGTATGGTACATGGGTGGGTATACCATTCCTCAAAAAAGAATGTACATGGGAGGGTTTCCAATTCCTGAATGAAGACAGTACAAGGAAGGTCATCTCAAGGTGACAACAATAGAGTACATTAATGGAATCTCAATCCTATAATAAAAGGGTACATGAGCAGTAAACCCAAGACATAAATAAGTGGGTAATGGTAGTGTATCCAAACCATGAAGTAGGTAAATGGCTGATTAACCCCATTATAACATGTTATGAATGTAATGGTATGTATCCTTGACATAGGATTCTCAATGCCTATGAATCTTCAATAATTCAATTATTTATTTCGTGATCATTATATAAAGTATTATCCTCTTGATTACTATTTTATTCATGTGTAATGAACGAGAAATATTTCTTCCACAACTCTTTATTATGATCTATGATATGATCTGTATGATATTCTATTGTAACAATTTTTTTTCGCATACCATAATTCTCTTGTAATTCTTACATATCTACCATATTTTCGTTTAATATGTATTTCCTCTCACCACTTTCTAATATTTCCATTCAAATATTTACGAATAGTTGATTTTATTAGGATTACTAAATATTTTTATCCATAAGGCTTAGGTTGAAATTAATTCACCATGTTATAAATTTATGTTTCGTTATTTCCAATGAAACTAAACTAGTATGGTCCTACAATGTCTATTTTTTTTTATTTTTCTAAATTTTAATAAAACATGACGTAATATATATCTACATTAATATCGCGTCACAATATTTAGTATCAAAGGAAATTTTTAGTCATCATTTTGAATTTACAATGGGAAAAAATTAGTGAGATCCACATGGTTATTATAAGTATACATCTTGGGATTTTTATAATGATAAGAATAACTTTCATAAAGAAAAATGTTTCCATAAAACAATTGGAACCCTATATGATTTTTTGGATTTTGTGGTTTTATTCTATGATTAGTGTCTCTCACACTGTGCTTTTTGGTCTAAGTCACTAGAATGGAGTAGAGGGAGAAGAGTTTACATTGACTGTTTTTGATGTGGAACATAAGGGAATTATAAAAAAAAATTCCCTAAATTTAAATATCATGATGATAAATCGGATGGTCGTACCACTATTGGTTATATTATTGATGATAAATAGAGCGAAAAAAACATACGAAAGGTATGAGATTTTATAGATACATTTTTATATATTATATCTAAAAATATTTATTATATTGAGGTTGATGAACCTCAATACATGACTCATATTTCATATTCATTGAATTTGATGTTAAAGAATAATACTACAAAGATTATTTAGTGGTTTGAGAAATAATATGGATGAGTTAGGTTTAGATATACTTGATTTAATGTGTTATATTATATGAATCATTAATTATATTTTTTCCATTAAGTATTTGAAAAAAAATGAATGTTGTTAATGACCTATAAATGTGATTTAATAAAATGGAAATATTTTGATTATGGGATGATACCCTTAATGATTTCATGATCTTGAGAAAAGTATTTTTATCTTCGATACAGATATTCTATATTTGGTAAGAGTACATTTACTAGTACTAATTGATATGGAATTGATTAATTATTTGTCGACTAAGTGGTTTATGATATCATGGATGGATATTATTACTTTTTTCTTATGAATGTATCCAATAATAACATAAATAAAAGTGCATTCAATATTTAAATAAGTATTTATATTGATTAAGGATATATCATTATTTTAGGAGAATAGAAAAGGATTGTTTAAACATGTTTATTATTTCACTACTAAGATTTACTTTATGATATTTGGGGGATGAGTGCTTTGCTAATTTTCAGACATTTAGTGATTGCCTTCTTAATTTTTTATTGTATTTTTTATCTTTTAGAAGATCTATATGGTTAACTTATTATGAACTGGATTACTTAAAACATTAGATAATGTTTTTGATACCAAAGACTTTCCTCATAATATAATTATTATTATTTTTCATATTGGATAACCTATACTATTTGTATTTCTTTGATGATAATGATTGATATAAGGGATAAATTATCATTATATCTATGGATCTTATGATCTCTTAATATTTAATGAATTAAGATTTTATATTAACATCATGGAGTAAGATATAAAGTGAAATTTGATAAAGTATCAACCACATGGGGATATTTTTTATTAGAAATGTTATTAAAACATGTAAGTATATCATCCTAGGATAATGCATCAACATTAGGAAAATGATCTGAAATAAAATTCTGTACTAATAACATCAATTTTTAAGATTTCAATGACTTCTTTCATAGATCATAGATTTAGAGTCATTTTAATGTTAAATTTATATAGAACATCCAATTTATTTTGGTTAGTTATATTTCCATACTAGTATGATTATTAACTCATTTCATTCACCCCAAATATTGACTGCCAACTAATTTTCTCTAAATTAGAAACCAATATATGAGTTTCATTGGGTAACCATTATGGTTAAAACATCCCTTTTAAGGGATGTTTTTGTATTAATTTTTATGAAGTGGGTTTATAACAATTAATGTATAATATATTATATATTTTATAACCCTGATGAATTTCAAGATTGTAATTATTTTTCTGTTGTGTGTATTTTAGCATCCTAAGATTTGGTGAAATATTTTTTAAAATTATTTTATTCTATTTTATATTTTTCATTTCACAAAGAACTTAATAACGCTATTTTATATAGAGGATAAAATTTTGGATTTTATTATACATAGAAAAATGTTATTCTTCACTAAAATATACACTGTTTTATCTTTTAGAACATTAAAATCTAAAATTTTCTTGGGTTTCACAAATTGATTAGTGCCTTTTATAAATTTTGTTACATGGAGGACATACCTTTTGTAATGACCCAAAAAATCATTAATGTAAATCCATCCTTATATAATAAAATATCTTTTTATGAAAAATGTTTATATAAAATGTCATCTTCTTTGGTTTTATTTTATGAATTGTGATTGTTGGTAATATAGCCATTGAATATTGATCACATTATTAGTATAAATATAGGCCTTTAACTATACAATTTACTCAAACAAAGGAAGTGATGGCCTCATCCAGTATAATAGATCCATATGAAGCTCATTTTTTAGAGCTTGAAAAATTGGTGGCTTCATTAGGCTATCCTCTCGACCAATCACATGCTGAGCTTCATCATGTCAGGCTCGAACGGAACCTTCTACGGGAGAATTGAATGTTGATAGAGATCACCATGCGTGCAATGTTATTCAAGCCACCCCAATAGTCAGTCACCATCACGCAAGTCACAGTTATTTCTTATGTGTCTTGTTTAAGTTGTTATGTACAATATTTTTTAATATAATAATAAATATAATTTCATTTTATTATTATTACCTTGAAAATAGTTTTTAAAGAAAAAAAGTATTTTTAGTTAATATTTAACTAAAATATCTATTTTCATGAATTAATAGATATTTTATTTAAATAAAATTTTAATAAAATATAATTAGTATTATTACATGCATTTTTATTAAATATAAATGATCGTATATTTTTATGAATGCAATTGAAATTTTTATTAATGTTTGAAAGCCTTTTTTGTCAAAACCCATGAATTTTGGATAAATGTCATTTTTTTAAATATAAAAATTAAAAAATAGAAAAAATTATTTAGACTAAATAAATATTATTTTTGGAATTAGGTCATCGAAATTATCCAACAATGAATGTTTCATAATTTTTTGAGACAGTTAAATTTTTGGATAAAAATTAAGTACCATATAAATATATGATGTGTTTTATGACACCATAATGACCCTAAAGTGATTTAATAAAATAAAATAAGAATTATTTTCGGCCAATATATGTATTAAAATTAAAATAATGTGCTTTTGGGTTTGTTTGACTTTTTTTACAAAGCATTAATGGACCCTTCAAGACTTATTAAACATCTTGTGTTTTTTAAATTTTTTTCGTGGGAGTGTGATTCACCTTCACATAAGAAAACATATTATATTAAATAGTTAGGACTATGGTCTCATAAAATACTTTTTTCCACTTCACTTTTCCAAAAACCATGGGCTGGTTTGAGGTTTGGATTGGTTTAATGTGAGGGTCCCAAACTGAAATAATAAAGAATTCTATCAATTTTCCTATATAAACACACCCAAGATCCCACTCACACCTCACTCAAATCCTTTGGATTTTGTCCAAAAACTTACATATACTCTCAAAAATCCTCTTTAGGTTCCACAAGCTCCAATTAATCCTCTCTCAAGCTTCTTTCAAGCCATTGGAATCATACTACAATGTAAGGAGTTTTCTTCCTTTCACATTTTTGTCAAATTTTCATAATGTTGTTATGCACATTTAATTTAGATTACAAATGTTGGGTTATGGTTTCATACCTCCCACATACTTCCCTATTTATGTTTTAATGATTGGAGACCCCTTTCAATCTCATTAAATTCCTCCCATTTACACCCATTACTATGCCAAAATTTCAAAAGGAATTTCTCTCTCCCCATTTACATTCAAGAAATTCTTTTGGATCATGAAGCTTAATTCCAATAAATTTTTTTGTTCATGTATCTATATGACCCCCCATAAATTCCATTTTATTTACATATTATGATACAAAACTTCCTCTCTCATCAGCCATTTTTATGAATTCTTATTTTATGTTGTTACACTACCGAAATTGCACTGATTTTCCAAGCCAATGTCATTATGTAGTGAATACCATTACCATTTATATATCAAGGGTATTCACATTTATGCACATTACCATACATGTTACAATTTTCATGTATGAATTCCATATTCATTTATGTTGGATTAAATGATGTTGTTTTATGAATCCATTGTATATGATCCACGTGGAACACTTTTACATGAAATGAAATGTTTAAGATGGGTGCACCCTTATAGCACTCCAATGCATTGGGTAAGGTATAGTCTCATGATACATCATGTAAAATGGGTTTTGAATCATGCTAATTCATTTTAAATGAGGTTTTACTCGTGCTTCGTGTGAAATGAGGATTTCCTCTTTCTCCATGTTCAATGAGTCTTGGATGATGCTATTTCCATGTTAAGTGTTGTTTCCATATTTCCATATAATGATTATCATTATTTATCATGCCTTTATCTTTATAATTCTCTTGTGCTCTATTGACATTCCTATTGTCTAACTTGTATTGTATTCCTCGGGTTTTTCCATGATTATTCCCATACCAGGCTTTATAGCTCACACTTTTTTATGAATGTCCTTAGGTTATCCCATGCAATGCTATGTACGGGTTAATGTAGTGGTCATGTAAAGTATGTTTTCAATAAAGATATTGTTTTTTCATGTTTTATGTGGTTATGTTATGATCTTAATCTCTAGAGACACTAGACCTCTTGATCTTATATGTTGTATCATGTGAAGTTTATTTAATAAATTATGTTTAATTATGTAATAAAAGAGCAGGGTTGTCATAGTTGGTATCAGAAGAAATGTTTAGTTATATTTGGGATTAGGATTAGAAAACCCTAGTAATTCCTTTGAAACAATACTATGTATAATAAAAAATACCTATGTTTTGGTCAATATTGATTACGTTGTTTATCATGAAAATACATTCCTGTATTGATATGAGCTTGTAGAGGTAGCTCTAACACATATGTATCCTAGGGGTAAAACCCGAAAACACAGATTTGAGCTAGACTCAAATGGAAACTGGTGGACAAGAATGGGCATTACTTCACTCTTGTTTACTACACTCCCAAGGGATATTATTTGGTAAATTCACAAGATTAGTATGAACCATTATTAAGGGACAAAAAATGACGTAAGAATATAGGTTAGAATGTAGATCATGGATAACATAGACTAAAGCCTATATATTCATAAGTTAAGGAAATAAAAATATTCTAAACGTTATCCAATTTGTCATTGAATTACCCTTTATGTGTCACCCCTATCTTTCCTTTTATTCCATCCCATGGGCGGCAATAGGAGGACTCGAGCTAAAAAACAATGTGATGATCAATGTGATGACTGTACTAATGAGATTACCAATACAATAGGAGGGGGAATCAGGAATATTATTCAGATTCTCTCTCAGCTAACTCAAGCATTGAATAGAAACATGGGTCAAGAGGAATGGTCAACCCCCACCCCCCGGTCTAATAATGAACAAGTCACTATCAAGAGCATCATGAGACAAAGGAATCCTAAATTTAATGGATCATATGATCCCACAATCACTGAAGAATGGATCTACTCCCTTAAAATGATCTTCTACATCCATTAATGTTATGTATAAGAGATGGTTCTCCTAGCTGCTTATCGTATAGAGGGAGAAGCTGATCAATGGTGGACGTTGATCAAAAATACGAAGCCTGAGGTGGAGATCTAGGCATTGGAATGCAAGGATTTCTAGAAGATTTTTTTTGAATAATATTTTCTCCTCACCCTCCGGCTTAAGATGGAAAGGGACTTCTTTTCCATTAAGAAAAATGATGAAAAATCTGTTAGAGTGTATGATGAAAACTTCACAAGGCTTTTACAATTCGCTTCTAACTTTGTCATTACCCCCGAATACAAGGTTGACCACTTTTTTGGTTGGATGAAACCTAGTCTTCGGAAGCACTGGTGATCTGTGACTTCGACATATATGAGGAAATTGTTCGATGTGCTGTCAAGGTTGAAATGGAGATTGAATAATCACAAGGGTATCATGGGGATACGAAGCATAAGGTGGACTTTAATGCTGGCAGTCCGATTAATAAATCCAACCCCTCTACGAAGATTCAGCATCCTCAATTTCCAAAGGTGAGGAAATAAGCACCCTAGAAATTGCAGGAAGGGGATGAGGAAATGTTTTAGGTGTGGAAGATAAGGGAACCTAGCTATTAAATGTTGGAAAGAAAGTCCCGCGGCTGCGATAGATGAGAGAAATTATCCGTCTGAACCTCAATGTTTTGTTCATTGCTAAAACATCAATGAACCAGGGAATCTTGCAAATCAGTGCCCTAAGACAAGGGTTTTCAGAGTCAATCAACAACCTCCAAGGCAGTATGGGTGAGCTTTTCCATGACTACTTCTGATGTTAACCCCGACAACGAAATGGTGGTAGGAATTCTAGTTATTCATTCAAGAATGGAAAACATACTTTTTTATTCTGGTTCAGTGGAATCTTCTATATCTCGTATATTTAGTTGATCAATCCCAATGCCACCACAAATCATAGAAGTGAAGATGTCGGTGTGTACAGAAAATTGGGTAATCATTGTGTCCCGTGAATATAACTCCTCCACTATCATAATCTGTAGATTGATCTTTTTCGGTGAACCTCATCATATTCCCTATGGTGGAATTTGATTCAATACATGGAATGGATTGGTTTTCCTTATACTGAGCTAACATAAATTGTCATGATATGGAAATCACTCTCAATATGGAGAATCAATCTCTGATTATTTTCAAGTGAAAGGGGGAAGATTATTCTTCTTTAGCTCCATCATCTCAAGCGTGGATATTATTTCCCTATGAACACATGTATCTGGTTCAAATGATTGAGTCTAAGGAGGAAACCATCCTAGAAGAAATTCCATATATGGTGGAATTTTATGAAGTGTTTCCCAAGGAATTAGATGGTCTTCCTTCTAGAAGAGATGTTTAATTATCAATTGTTCTTATACCTGGGGTGTTCCCAATATCCAAGACTTTGTATACAAAGGATGTTGTGGAGCTTGAGGAGCTGAAGAAAAAACTATAGTAGAATCAGGATAAAGGGTTTATATGTTCAAGTGCATCACCATGGGGTTCACCATTCTTCTTCATCAATAAGAAGGATGGGTCAATGCGCCTTTGCATCGATTATCATGAGCTTAACAAAATCAAGATAACGAACAAGTATCCTCTCCCACGAATTGATGAATTGTTAGATCAGCTGTGTGGATCATAATACATCTCCTATTTGGATTTATGGTCGGGATATTATTACATACTATTGAAAAAGGAAGATATCCCCAAGACATATTTTCGTACAGGATGTGGGCACTATGAATTCATAGTAATACCTTTCAGACTCACCAATGCTCCAAAAATATTCATGTACTTGAGTAATGGAGTGTAAAGATATTACATTGACAAATTTGTGGTAGTATTTATAGATGATATTCTAATATAATCCACAACCATGGAGGACCATGAGGAGCATCTATGAACTGTACTAGAGACCTTCCGGAAGTAAATTATCTATGAGAAGTATATAAAGTCTGAGTTCTGGTTGACAGATGTCTCATTCATGGGCCATATCATCAGAAGAAATTGGATATCTAGGGATACCTTCAAAATAGAAGATATTGAGGGATGGATAAGGTCAACATCAATAATGAATATCTGTAGATTTTTGGGATTAGCTGGATATTGTCGTTGATTTGTGAGAAAATTTTCACAATTGTCCAACCCTCTTACCAAGCTAACATGTAAGGGATTAAAGTTTTCTTGGAGTGATGAATGTGAAAAATGTTTCAAGGAGTTGAAAAAGAGGCTTATCACTGCGCTCATGCTCACATTACCCATGAGTAGATAATTTTTTTTTCATATTCAGTGATGCCTCGAAGAAGTGATTGGGATGTGTGTTGATGAATAATGACAAATTCATTGCATCTAATTCAAGGGAATAAAATGTTAATTAATATAACTATCCAACACATGACCTCGAGTTGGATTTAGTGATCCTCAAATTGAAAAATTGGCGGCATTATCTCTAGGGGGAGAAATGTGAGATATATAATAACCAAAAGAGCCTCAAATATATATTCTCACAAGAACTGCTTAATATGAACCAGTGAATATGGATAGATCTCTTCAAGGATTATGTTTGTTCAATCAACTACCGTCACGGTAAGGAAAATAGGGTGGCATATACTCTAAATAGAAAGATTTTGCATCTTTATTAATTATGATAATTGAAAAGGATCTGATCTTCAAAGATTCGAAAAAGATAGACATGGGAATCATTAAGGGTGGAACATCATTAATCATTTCTCAATTGATTTCTCAACAATTTCTCTTGGATAGAAAAAAGGATTCTCAAAGAAAAGGTGTGGAAATTCAGAAAAGGGTGGAAGTTGTTAGAAATGGGAAATCACCTAATTTCAATGTTGATGAGGAAGGAGTTGTATGATTTTGGATGAGATTATGTATACCATCTGATCCAGATATAAAGGAGAAGATATTTACTGATTCACATAACTCAACCTTCTCAATCCACCCAGGGAGCTCAAACATGAGTTGAGATATCCAAGAGCATTATGGGTGAGATAATATGAATAAGGAGATCATTGAATATACATTAAAGTTCCTGGTGTGTCAGTAAGTGAAGGAAGAGAGGCATAATTCTAAGGGGATGATGCAAAAATTTCTCATACCCGAATAGAAATGGGAAAACATCACCAGGGACTTTGTCACCGAACATCCAAAGACATACAAAGTCAATAATGCAATCAGAGTTGGTGTGAATCATCTTACAAAAGTTTTACACATAATTGCTATTCAGGAGGATTTCTCAATGGTTCACCTTGATTAGATATATATAAGGAATTTGGTAAGGCTTAATAGAATACCACTATCTATTGTGTCTGATCAAGATCCAGGATTCCCCTTTATGTTTTAGTAGAGTCTTCAACATTCTTTGAATACTGAACTGAACTTCAGTACGGCCTATCATCTTCAAACTGATGGTCAATCCGACCAGACTATCCAAACAGTTGAGGACATGTTGAGAGCATGATCAATGGGATTTAAAAAGTATGTGGTCAACATCTTCCTTTTGTTGAGTTTTATTATAATACCGGTTTCACTCGAGTATCGAAATGGAACTATATGATGCCCATTATTGGAAAAGGTGCAGACCATCGGCATATTGAGATGAGGTCGATGAGCATATACTTCTCGGACAAGAAATGGTCTACGAAATGATAGAGAAGGTAAAAATAATTAATTAGTATATCAAGGTAGTCCAGAGTCAATAGAAGATTTATGCATATAACTGTCGATGTGATCTTTAGTTTAATGTTGGAGACATGGTATTTCTACACATATCTCCATGGAAGAAGGTCATGGGGTTTGGAAATAAAGGGAAGTTAAGTCCAAGGTACATCGTCCCCTTCACGATTCTTGATCGTGTTAGGTTTATCCCCTATCGACTAGCACTTCCGCATATCATGGCCAAAGTACATGATGTATTTCATGTATCCATCTAGAGGAAGTACATATCGGAAAGTTTACATGTACTATCATTAGAGGTGGTACAATTAGAGGATGATCATTCTTATGATGAGAAAATAGTGATGGTCCTAGATCATAGATATATAGATCTAAAAAATAAGTCAGTTCCCCTTTTCATGGTGTTGTGGAGAAACCACAAGTTTGAAAAAGAGATGTGGGAATCAGAGGATATGATGAATCCGAGTTTCCCACATCTGTTTTAATGTGGGAAAAGGAAATTTCAAGGGTGAAATTTCTTAATGGTGGAAGATTGTAACGACCCGAAAATTCATTAATGGAAATACCTCTTGATCTAATTACATATATCTTTATGTAAACAGTTTATATAAAATTTCCACTTCTTTCATTTTATATTATGAATTGTGACTGTTGATAATATATCTGTTGAACACTGATCACAGGATTAGTGTAAATATAGGGCTTTAACGATCTATTTTACATAGACAAATGAAGTGATGACCTCATCCATTATAATTTCTCCATACAAATCCCATTTGTTGGATCTCAGAAAAGAGGTGGATTCATTGGGCTTCGCTCTCTACCAAGCCCAAGACGAGAGTCATCGAGCATGCTCAAACTGAACTGTCTATGGGAGAAGTGGAAGTTGATAGATATCACCACACATGCAATGATAACCGAGCCACCCCAAGAGTCGGTCACCATCGCACAACTTACCCTTAGGTATTATGTGGCTGTTTTAAGCGCTTGTGTAACAAATCCCTAGTATTATGGTTATGTACATTATTTTTGTATATTACAATGAATATACTTTTATTTTATAATTGTTACCTTGTAAAAAGTGTTTAATGCACAAATAGTTTTTTTAGTTAATATTCAACAAAGTAATCTATATTGATGAATTAATGGATTTTTGAATTAAATAATATTTTAATTAAATAATATTATTATTAAATTAATTTTAATTAAATATTTATTACTGTATAATTTTTTGAATGCATTTGTAATTTTTTTATGGTACGAAATATTTTTTTGTCAAAAACCATGAATTTTAGATAAATGTCTATTTTTATTTTAAAAATTAAAATTAACTAAATAGAAAATTATTTTAATAAAATAAATATTATTTCCTGAATTAGGACTATAAATTCTCCATCGATGAATTTTTAATAATTTTGTGAGACAATCAAAATTTTTTGGTTAAAATTATATACTGTAAAAATATATAAGGTCTTTTATGACATCATAATGAACCAATAGTGATTTAATAAAATTATATAAACATTATGTTTGACCACTATAAGTATTACCATTAATATAATGTGATTTTGGGTATGTTTGTCTTTTTATACAAAGCATTAATGGACCCTTGATGATTTATTGAACATCTTGTCTATTTAAATTATTTTATTTGGGAGTGTGACTCACCTCTACATAAGAAACCCCCAAATTTTAAGAAGTTTAGAATTGGGAATTATAAAATATTGTTTTACACTTCCCTTTTCCAAAAAAAAATGGGAAAAAAACATTGGTTGCATTGTGGTTTTGATTAGTTTAATGTGAGGGTCCCAAACCAAAATAATAGGGAATTCACTCACCTTTCCAATATAAATCGACCCAAGCTCCCACATCCTCCAAACTCAAATCATTTGGAGTTCAATCACCCTATTACATCCTCTCTTTATAATCCTCACAAGGTTCCCCAATCTCCCAGAAAGCCTCTGTCATCCCTCATTCAGGCCTTTGGAAGCATACTTCCAAGTAAGAGTTTTTTTGATTTCTCATTTTTGTCCAATTAGCTAAATGTAGTTATTCCCCATTAATTTCGATTATAAATGTTTGGGTATGTTTTAACTTTTTCCCCATAATGTACTATTAATGTTTTACTGTTGGGATACCCATTTCTCTCTCATTAAATTCCTCCCATGTACTCCCGTTACTATACTAAAATTCTAAAAGGAATTTCACTCTCTTCTTTTACAATCAAGAAAATATTTTGTATCATGAATCTACATTCAATTAAAATTGTTGGGAAATGTATTTATATGAACCCCTTACTGTCAATTTCATGTAAATATGATGATACACCCCTTTATCTCTCACCAACCATTTTTATGAATTCTAACGTCACGTCGTTGTGCAGTAGAAATTGCACTGATTTTCCAAGCCAATACCATTATATAGTTAATAACATACCCATTTCTCTATCAAGGTTATTCACATTTATGAATATTTACATATTGATTAAAAGATTCATTTATGAATTCCATATTCCTTTATCATGGAATAAATGATGATGTTTTATGAATCCATGTTATATGATCAATGTGGCACACTTATGCATGAAATGAAATGTTTATGAAGGGTGCATCCTTATAGCGCTCAAATGAATTTGGTAATGTATAGTATAATGATACGTCATTTGAAATGGGAGTTGATTCATGATAATTCATGTTCAACGAGGTTTTACTCGTGGTTCATGTGCAATGAGGATTTACTCATGCTCCATGTGTAATGTTCCTTGGAAGAAGCTAATTCCATGTTATGTGTTGTTGCCACATTTCCTTGTTATGATGAACATTATTTATCATGATTTTATTTTTATGCTTCTCTTGTGCCCTATTGATATGCCTATTACCTATAAAGTATTGTAGTCCTCATGTTATTCCTTGATTATTCCTATACTGGCCTTTATAGTTCACCCTTTTTTAATGCATGTCCTCAGGTTATCCAATGCAATGCTATGTACGAGGAAATGTAGTGGTCATGTAAAGGATTTTTCAATATAGATTTTTTTCGTGTTTTAAGTCGATATGTAATGATCCTAATCCCTAAAGACAATTGACCTCTATATCTTATATGTTGTATCAATTGAATTTTATGTAATAATTTATGTTTAATTGTGATATTAAATAGCAGGGTTGTCAAAATTTTACCAAAGTACAATGTTATAATAAAATTAATAATAAAATATCAATATAGTTACCACATATCTATTAGAATTATTTTTATGAATATGATTCTCTAAATTTTGAAAAAAATCTATATTAATTTATAAAAAATGATTCCTTTGGTTTTCAATTAGTTATAAATGAATGTACGAACTATTTGAATGTATTGAAATTCCATTTCCAAGAATACTATTAATCATTATCTAAATAAATTAATGAATCCAATATTGATGAGTCAATTTTATAAAATTTATATATTTCATGTAAAATAAAAAATTAATACACATAGAAAATATATTTTAGAGGTGTAAAATAATATTAAAACTAATTATAATACAAAAAATATTTATTTTTCCAAAATGCCATTTTACATACACTTTATAGAAAACAAAATTTAAGTATATACATTTTAAACATGTAATGACCCGGAAATTTCAAGGAAATTTTTTTCTCTTGATTTTTTTTGGAATTTTACAAGAACGCAGTTTCTGACGGCACCTGATTCCGAGGCCCGGTGTGCCCGGAATCATTTTCTGAAGTTTGGCTCGGGTACGTTCAGTGATCGGAAAAGCGGGTTTTTCTAACTTTTGAACCGGTGCCCGGAATCGAATTCTGAGGGAACCGATGAAATCACAGCGCTGGTATTTGCTTAGAAATTCCACTTTCGGAGTTGTGTTAGCTCGGTGGTGGTTTTTAATTTTTGGGCTTATAGTTAAGAAATAAAATAAATTGTTCGACATACCTTATTTTATTTCACTTAAGCCACTTGAAGCCACTTGAATTCCACTTAAACTGAGTTGAAATGGATAGGGTACTATCCAAAAATATCCTACCCTCTTGGAAGGATATTTATGAGGTGGGGCCCGCACGATCCCCGTCGTTTATTTTCCGCTAAGTAACATACCCACGAAAACCCGTCATTATGAAAGTCATCTGACGCATTTTCATAAATTCTTAATGCACAATTTAATTGGTAGTTTTCTTCGTTGAATTAAATGGTCAGTTTATTCGTTGAAATTAATTCTATGAATTAATTTCATTCGTTTCTTAACCATTTTGAAATCCGTTGGCGTAATAATAAAATAAGACCAACATGACATTTGGAGGATTACTCGTTGAGTGGTTTTTGACAGAGGTTCTTGTGCCTTCACCCTTCTTCGCGAAGAACGCGAAGAATGTGAAGAACGCGAAGAACGCGAAGAACGCGAAGAACGCCGGCCTCCGACGAAGAACGCCGAACCCGCGGAAATCGACGATGTGACGCCGTGTACCGTGACACCGACGTTCCCTCTTCCGCGACGTTCTTCTGTGACGTTCCTTCCTCCGCGACAAAAACCATCGATCATCCGTTGAGGTGAGGGTTTCAGATTTATTTTAAATTTTTCCTTTGTGGTTTTTAATTCAGAAGGATTTAATTATAATTAATTAAATATTTTTGTTCTTGAAACTCGGAGTTCGTCGACGCGACACCCTTCCGCGACGATGCGACGCCGGATACCACGACGACGCGACGATCCCCAATTCCGCGAAGAACCCGCGAGCGACAACGTGACGAGGTAGGGGTTGTTGTGAATATGTTATTCCCATGAACGTTTCTTTAAAATTAAAGAATCGGATTCATATGAACAATTTTATTTTGTTAAAATTGTTGGTTAATGTGTTGAATATAATTCTCCCGTTGTTTTTATCTAACACGGAGGGTGAGGGCCAAACGAACACGGCCCGACAACCCTCCGCCGTTCTTCGTTGTTGTGCGGATTTTACGGGTGATGAAGGAACGTTCCGCAATGGAAATTTGATGGTTCCATAGTGAAGAACGAGCCCAGGGAGGAGCAGCGGCGCAGACGAGAACAGAATCGGACCACCGGAGCGACTCCGGTGGCCCGCGGAAGCCACCGGCGGCACGGGTCGCCGGCGCCCCGGCGCGCCGCTGGACAGGGCCGCCGCCGCTGAAGCCGCGGCGGCGGCGGCGGCGCCCGCGGACCCGCGACCATGTGGGTCCGGCGCACTCGGACGCGGCAAAGTCACGTCCTTTGATCCATTGCGGCCCCACGCGGGGGGGGGGGGGGAATTTCGACCCGCGGGGGCAGCGCCCCGTGGCAGCCGCTCGGCCGAGCCGAGGCGGACCGGCCGGCCGAGCCGGGCCGCACCCTGGCCGGACCAGACCGGGTCCAGCCGGGTCGGGCCGGGTCAGGCGACGCGGTTCGGCCGACCCCGGGGGGGGGGGGGGGGGGGGTCGGCCTGGGTCGGCCCGGGCCCGGACCCCCCGTTTTCGGACTGTTTTCGGTCCAATGCCTGTAACATGATCTACGGGCCTCCAAACAACTTTCTGTCAGTGGAAACACAATCCTTGGATCAAGATGGTCATTTCGGTATATCGCACTCAAGGTTTCAGATTACTTTGAGTTCGGCCGGGTTGCTTCGTACACGAAACCAACTGGGTCTTTGGATCGGAAACGCTCATATCTTGAGCTACGGACGTCCGATTGATGTGCTGTCAGCTTTTCTGAATTCCTATATGAGAGATGGATCATTTGGCTCACTCCGCCCGAGGTTTGGACGCAGGTGGAGTACGTTCGGGTTGGTTTTTCCTTAAAATCCAACCGGGCCCCTGAGACGAAAAAGCCAATAACTCTCAGACCGGGCGTCCAATTGATGCGCCATCTGCGACGTTGAGTTCCTGTTGACGATACGGAACTTTTGGATACATCAACTTCGGACTTTGTGACAGTTGATGTATCGGCCTCTCGGCTCGTGGAGCGGACCCTCCCGAACGAGCTTGCTGTGTGCGGGAACCCTAGAGCTGGCTTCGATTGCTACTTCGACAGCGACGACTGTGCAGAGATCCTCAGTGGACTGCAGCGATGACTGTGCAGAGATCCTCAGTGGACTGCGACAATGAAGACAACTGGTCTTGTATCCTATGTGGGTCCTAGCTATGTTGGTCTTGTATCCTATGTAGGTCCCAGCTTAGATGATTCAATGCTGGTCTTGTATCCTATGTGGGTCCCAGTATAGATGAATCAATGAAGATAGCTGGTCTTGTATCCTATGTGGGTCCTAGCTGTGCTGGTCTTGTATCCTATGTGGGTCACAGCTTAGATGATTTTATATTGGTCTTGAATCCTATGTGGGTCCCAGTATAGATGAATCAATGGAGACAGCTGGTCTTGTATCCAATGTGGGTCCTAGCTGTGCTGGTCTTGTATCCTATGTGGGTCCCAGCTTAGATGATTCAATACTGGTCTTGTATCCTATGCAGGTCCCAGTATAGATGAATCAATGAAGACAGCTGGTCTTGTATCCTATGTGGGTCCTAGCTATGCTGGTCTTGTATCCTATGTGGGTCCTAGCTTAGATGATTCAATACTGGTCTTGTATCCTATGTGGGTCCCAGTATAGATGAATCAATGAAGACAGCTGGTCTTGTATCCTATTTGGGTCCTAGCTGTGCTGGTCTTGTATCCTATGTGGGTCCCAGCTTTGATGATTCAGTGCTGGTCTTGTATCCTATGTGGGTCCCAGCATAAATGAAAAAATGAAGATGGCTGGTCTTGTATCCTATGTGGCTCCCAGCATAGATGATTCAGTATCTATGTCTGATCATCTCTTCCACCTTTTCGATAATGTATACCTGTGTGAGCTGAATCATGTGTTACTCTCCTTTGTGGATTGTGTTGAACTATCCTGTGTGGATTTACTGTTTACTCTCCTTTGTGGATTGTGTTGTGCTATCCTGTGTGGATTTACATTTTCTTTCCTGTGTGGACTGGGTTGTGCTTGGGCTCGGATGTTGGAGCCGAATAGGGATCGATGACTTAGTTATATGTATGGGCGTATACCTAAGCAGTGTCGGTTTTTACTTCGTGATTGTATCTTTCCGTTGTGGTTTATCCTTTGTGGATTTCGGGAGACCTTCCAGGGTCTCGGGGTCCCTACTGAGTAGATTATACTCACCCCTACACGGGCTATGCCCGCACTACGTTGTGTTGGTTGCAGACGACAGACAACGTTGATTGTGGTTGAGGCTTGCAGAGCAGGATGATACCTGGAGTTGGACCACTGGGCGGGACGTACTCGGAGCAGACGGCGGGACCCGAGGAGCAGTTGAGCTATCTGTACCAACCCTTCAGGTGGGATTTCTAGAGGACGGCCCGACGTTTCGGCTTTTCTTTTCAGTTAATGTTTTCCCCTTTCATTTGTACTTTACGGTTGGGCTTGTATTTCCGGCCCCTTTAGTTTTAGCACAGCTTGTTACAGTTTTTACTTAGTGTTTACTTTTCTGCTTGCTTACTCTGTGGTGCTTGTTTACTTTTCAAAGGCAATGCCTTCCCTTTTGTTGGATTTACGCCTAGGTGCTAGTCGTCAGCCCCTGGCCTATGGATGGCGGGTTTGGGGTAGTCATGGCACGGGCCCCGAGGAAGGGTCGTGACAAATTGGTATCAGAGCTGGTCGGTTCTACCGCAGACTCTGATCTTTCTTCTATATGAAACAATAGTGTTCATCGTATTGGGTGTGGTTATCAGTCCAGGGAGTCCAGTGTTGGTGTGGCGGCCGACGTATCCGTACACCAGGACCCTGACTTCTGATTTCCGACATAATGCCTGAAAACACTGATTGCATGTGTGTTCAAGTTTTCTTTGTGATTACCTGTGTCAGCTCACCAGGTATACAGTTCTGACCGTGGCGCACCTGCTTCATTCAGGATGGCCACACGATGGCATCCAGCTAGGGTTCCAAGAGTGGAGCGTGATGACAGCCCACCGAGCGACGAGGCCTAGGTGTAGGGCTCCTTGTCAGCAGAGGCACCGGCGGTACCTTTAGCCGCCGAGCCGCCGATGATACCATCCCCAGCCACTGACGATTCACGTCTCCTTAGCGCACTGCACGAGTTCCAGCGTCAGCGACCGCCCAGGTTCCGCGGGGAGACGGACCCCCAGGCAGCCGAGGACTGGCTGGAAGCAGTGGTGCGAGTTTTCAGGCTAGTGAGGACACCAGCAGACCTCATGGTGATCCTCGCGGCGAGCCTACTGCACGCAGCAGCGGGCCGATGGTGGAGCTTGATGATCCAGGTGCACGACGAGACATCTCTTCTCTGGACGGACTTTGAGAGCATCTTCCGCTCCGAGTTCATCCCAGTCACCCTCCGTGCGGTGCCCATTCAGGAGCTTCTTCAGCTGCGGCATGACTGCTTGAAAGTGGCCTAGTAATCGGTGAGATTTACTAATCTCTCGCGCTACTCCACAGATACGGTACGGGACCCGTTCTTCTGGGCCCGGACCTTCGAGCATGGACTGAGGCATGAGGTCAGGGCATCGATGATCTCCCTCAACATTCCGACGCAGGCAGAGGTGTTGGAGAGAGCCCTTCTAGTAGAGAGTTTTATGGCCGAGCAGGCTCCAGTGACAGGGCCCTCCGCCGGACGGCCTGTAGTAGGGTCTTCTGCAGCTGGAAGTAGACAGGTGTCGCATAGGTTCAAACGGGCCAGACCATCAGATGGACAGTATCAGGATGAAGATTCGGTTGTGCGGGGCAACCGAATGAGAGCCAGCTACACGAGGGGAAAGCATTGCTACACATGCAGCGGGCGAGGTAACATGGCTCGAGACTTCCTGAATCGTCTTACAGATGAGCAACAGGTGGTAGAGGGACCTCCCAGATAGAGGTTCGGCCACGGTGGTCCGCAGGGTGCAGGTGGACGAGGAAGAGGAGCTGGCCGAGTAGCTGATGGTGGGAGACACTTCGAGGTGTTTCCACCACCACCACCAGGAGGTCCACCCCGACCACAGGGGGTTGGTGGGCATGGGAGAGCTCAGCTTCACGCAGCTGAGGCCTTCAAACATGGAGCTCTAGGAGCAGATGGACAGGATCAGAACTAGTGAATACGTCTTTTGTACTTCTAGTTCTTTGTTGGTGTTTTGTAGCATCTTTGTATTATGAGCTGCAATAATAAAAGACGCATACCCTTATGATGTTTTCATTCCTGTCCTCTTTTGTGTTGTTACTAAGAGGTTCCAGTTTAGACTGTTGACTTGGCCCTCACTTGTAAGACATCTACTGGAGGAGACCCAGTTACCACACACTGATGCCGACAGTGTGACTCAACCCTTGGAGGCGAGAGTAACGGTTGGATCTCTTGGTAATAGAGACGAGGCCTTACGAAGTCATCCTTGGTATGGATTAGTATCATCCATGTTGGGATTGACGGTATTAGGAAAAGAAAGTGGTTCATCCAGGGGATGAGACCAGATTTCTCTTATTAGCAAAGAAGAAATCTTAGCAGCTCTTGTGGGACCGGAGATGGTCCAGGCCACGACAGAGAAGGTCCAGGTCATCCAGGAGCGGATGAGGACAGCTCAGAGCCGGCAGAAGTCTTCTGCTGACCGGAGGCGGAGGCCACTTGAGATCGAGGATGGCGACCACGTCTTCTGGCGTGTCTCACCTCGACGTGGATTACCGAGATTTGGCCGAGGCGGCCAGTCATCTCCACGCTTCATCGGACCATTCCAGGTCCTCAACAAGATTGGTGAGGTGGCTTAACACCTCGCTCTACCACCTCAATTGCACCGGGTGCACGGTGTCTTCCACATATCTCAGCTGAGGAGATACGTGCGTGACCCAACGCACATCATTGACCTTGGGGAGCTAGACGTGGATGATGGGGGGAGTTTTGTGGAGGTCCTAGTAGAGACCAAGGATCGACAGGAGCGGGTCCTACGTGGATGATAGATTCCTTTAGTGCGCTTCACATAGCAGCGCGGGAACCTCCAGGAGAGTACTTTGGAGCGGGAGGTTCACTTGCGTGCTAAATAACGCCTTTGTATCCCTAGTTTGTGTTGAAGCTTTACGGGGACGTAAAGCCCTGTGGTGGGAGTAATATAAAGACCCTGAAATTTCAATGAGATTTTTTTTCTTGATTTTCTTTGGAATTTTACAAGAATGCAGTTTCTGATGGCACTTGACTTCGAGACCCGGTGTGCCCAGAATAATTTTCCGAAGTTTGGCTCGGGTACGTTCATTGAATAGACGAGTGGGTTTTTCTAACTTTTGAACCGGTGCCCAGAATCGAATTCTGAGGGCACCGATGAAATCGCAGTGCCGGTATTTGCTTAGAAACGCCTCTTCCGGAGTTGCGTTTGTTAGGTGGTGGTTTTTAATTTCTTGTCTTAATGTTAAGAAATAAAATAAATTGTTCAAAAAACTTTATTTTATTTCACTTAAGCCACTTGAAGCCACTTGAAATCCACTTAAAATGAGGTGAAACAGATAGGGTACTATCCAAAAATACCCTACCCTCTTGGTAGGATATTTGCCAAGTGGGGCCCACATGAGCCCCGCTGTTTCTTTTCCGCTAAGTAATGCATCCGCGAAAACCCGTCATAATGAATGTCAACTGACACGTTTTCTTAAATTCTTAATGCACCATTTAATTGGGAAGTTTTCTCCGTTGAATTAAATGGGCAGTTTATTCGTTGAAATTAATTCTATGAATTAATTTCATTCGTTTCTTAACCAGTTTGAAATCCGTTGGCGTAATAATAAAATAAGACCAACACGACATTTGGAGGATTACTCGTTGAGAGGTTTTTGTCAGAGGTTCTTGTGCCTTCAACCATCTTCGCGAAGAATGTGAAGAATGCGAAGAACGCGAAGAACACGAAGAACACCGGCCTCCGACGAAGAATACCAAACCCACGGAAATCGACAATGCGGCGCCGTGTACCGCGACGCCGACGTTCCCTCTTCCGCGATGTTCTTCTGTGACGTTCCTTCCTCCGCGACAAAAACCATCGATCATCCATTGAGGTGAGGTTTTCAGATTTTTTCAAATTTTTCCTTTGTAGTTTTTAATTCAGAAGGATTTAATTATTATTAATTAAATCTTTTTGTTCTTGAACCTCGGAGTTCGTCGACGCGACACCCTTCCGCGACGACGTGACGCCGGATACCGCGACTATGCGACGATCCCCAATTCCGTGAAGAACCCGCGAGCAACGACTTGACGAGGTAGGGGTTGTTGTGAATACTTTATTCCCATGAACGTTTCATTAAAATTAAAGAATAGGATTCATATGAACAATTTTATTTTGTTAAAATTGTTGGTTCATGTGTTGAATATAATTCTCCCATTTTTTTTATCTAACGTGGAGGGTGCGGGCCAAACGAACATGGCCCCGACAACCCTCCGTCGTTCTTCGTTGTTGTGCGGATTTGACGGGTGACGACGTAACGTGCCAAAACAGAAATTTGATGGTTCTGCAGTGAAGAACGAGTCCCGGGAGGAGCAGCGGAGCAGACGGGAACGGAATCGGACCACTGGAGCGACTCTGGTGGCCCGCGGAAGCCGCCGGCGGCGCTAGCATCCTGGGGCGGCGGCGCCCCGGCGCGCCGCTGGACAGGGACGCCGCGGCGGTGGTGCCCGCGGACCCGCGACCGCGCGGGTCCGGAGCAATCGGACGCGGAAAAGTCGCGTCCTTTGATCCATCGCGGCCCCACACGGGGGGGGGGGGGGGACTTCCGACCCACGGGGGTAGCGCCCCGTGGCAGCCGCTAGGCCGAGCCAGGCCGCGCCCTGGCCAGACCGGACCGGGTCCGGTCGACCCGGTTTGGGTCGACCCGGTGTGGCCGACCCCAGGGGGGGGTCGGCCCGGGCCTGGACCCCCCGTTTTCGGGCTGTTTTCGGTCAAACGCACGTAACATGAGCTATGGGCTTCCAATCCCCTCGACGTCAGCGGCAACACGATCCTTGGATCAAGTCGGTCGTTTCGGTATATCGCACTCAAGGTTTCAAAATACATTGACTTCGGCCGGGTTGGTTCGTACACGAAACCAACCGGGCCTTCGGAGCGGAAACACTCATATCTTGAGCTACGGATGTCCGATTGACGTGTAGTCAGCTTTGTTGAATTCCTCTATGTGAGATGGATCTTTTGGCTCACTCTGCCCTAGCATTGGATGCAGGTGGAATATGGTCGGGATGGTTTTGCCTTAAAAACCAACCGGGCCCCTGGGACGAAAAAGCCAATAACTCTCAGACCGGGCGTCTGATTGACGCGCCGTCTGCGACTTTGAGTTCCTGTTGACGATACAGAAATTTTGGATACATCAACTTCGGACTTTGTGATAGTTGATTTATCAGCCTCTCGGCTGGTGGAGCAGACCCTCCCGAACGAGCTTGCTGTGTGCGTGAACCCTAGAGTTGGCTGCGACTGCTACTTCGACAGCGACGACTGTGCAGAGATCCTCAGTGGACTGCAGCGACGATTGTGCAGAGATCCTCAGTGGACTGCGACAATCAAGACAGCTGGACTTGTATCCTATGTGGGTCCTAGCTATGCTGGTCTTGTATCCTATGTGGGTCCCATCTTAGATGATTCAATGCTGGTCTTGTATCCTATGTGGGTCCCAGTATAGATAAATCAATGAAGACATCTGCTCTTGTATCCTATGTTGGTCCTAGCTGTGCTGGTCTTGTATCCTATGTGGGTCCCAGCTTGGATGATTCAATACTGGTCTTGTATCCTATGTGGGTCCCAGTATACATGAATCAATGAAGACAGCTGGTCTTGTATCCTATGTGGGTCCTAGTTGTGCTGGTCTTGTATCCTATGTGGGTCCCAGCTTAGATGATTCAATACTGGTCTTCTATCCTATGTGGGTCCCAGTATAGATGAATCAATGAAGACAGCTGGTCTTGTATCCTATGTGGGTCCTAGCTGTGCTGGTCTTGTATCCTATGTGGGTCCCAGCATTGATGATTCCGTGCTGGTCTTGTATCATATGTGGGTCCCAGTATAGATGAATCAATGAAGACAGCTGGTCTTGTATCCTATGTGGGTCCTAGCTGTGCTGGTCTTGTATCCTATGTGGGTCCCAGCATTGATGATTCAGTGTTGGTCTTGTATCCTATGTGGGTCCCAGCTTAGATGATTCAATATCTATGTCTGATCATCTCTTCCACCTTTTCGATAATGTATACATGTGTGAGCTGAATCTTGTGTTACTCTCCTTTATGGATTGTGTTGAACTGTCCTGTGTGGATTTACTGTTTACTCTCCTTTGTGGATTTTATTGTGCTATCCTGTGTGGATTTACGTTTTCTTTCCTTTGTGGACTGGGTTGTGCTTGCGCTCAGATATTGGAGCCGAACAGGGATTGATGACTTAGGTATATGTATGGGCATATACCTAAGCAGTGTCGGTTGTTACTTCGTGATTGTATCTTTCCGTTGTGGTTTTTCCTTTGTGGATTTTGGGAGACCTTCGGGGGTCTCAGGGTCCCTACTGAGTAGTTTATACTCACCCCTGCACGGGCTATGCCCGCACTACGTTGTGTTGGTTGCAGACGATGGACATCGTTGATTATGGTTGAGGCTTGCAGAGCAGGATGGTACCTGGAGCTGGACCACTGGGCGGGATGTACTCAGAGAGGACGGTGGGACCCGAGGAGTAGTGGAGCTATCTGTACCCACCCTTCAGGTGGGATTTCCAGAGGACAGCCCGACGCTGCGGCTTTTCTTTTCAGTTGCTGTTTTCCCCTTTCAGTTGTACTTTACAATTGGGCTTGTATTTCCGGCCCCTTTACTTTCAGCACAGCTTGTTACAGTTTTTACATAGTGTTTACTTTTCTGCTTGCTTACTCTGTGGTGCTTGTTTACTTTTCAAAGGCAATGGCTTCCCTTTTGTTGGATTTACGCCTTGGTGCTAGTCGCCAGCCCCTAGCCTATGGAAGGCGGGCTTGGGGTAGTCACGGCACGGGCCCCGAGGACGGGTCGTGACATAACATTTTATAAATTTTCATTGAAAAAAAAATTCATTTTTCTAATGTCAAATATCAAAATTTACTTTGGGATAATTTTTGGTATTTTCCTAAAATGTCACATTTATTTTTGAATTGTGATAAATGCAATATTTTAATTGGAAACTAATATTTTCATATAATCTATTAATATAGTTAAATTATATTTTTAATAGAGTTTAATGTTAAATTTAAATACATTATACATAAATTAATTAAATTTATGTCATTAAAATATATTTATTAATGAAATTTGATTTTAAATAAATTCAAACATTTCAACAATTGCATTTTTAGAAAAAGTATATTGTTTCACCCCATTTATGGGATTATTTATAAATTAATATCTAAAACATATATGATAATAATTTTTAATATTGGATTAAATATTTTGAATTAGAAGAATAAATAAAATATGGTATGTTCTACTATCTTTTGGAAAAAAATATATTGAATTTAATTAATATTACATAGCAGAATTAATATAAAAATAAATTTACATAGTGGTTGAACATTAACATATGTGTCCAAATAGCCTATAAAAAAATAAAAATAAATAATATGTATATAATTGATTATTTTTTACCTATTATTTATAAAGGAAATTTATTTTTCGGAAATTTCATGATAGAGTTCTCTCAATATTGTTTACATTTTTTTATTAATAAGAATGGTACTCCTTGTCCCCTATAAAAGAAAAATCACCCCTCACATATTAACACCTATAAAGACATTTTTACTCAAAAATAATTACAAAATAATCTCCCAAATCCCATACATAAATCATTGAAGCCCACTTTTTTATTAAACAAACCATGTTATCTCATCGGTGCAATCCAAAGGAAATTATCCCAAAAAGAGGTAACATTCTTTAAGCACAACATTTGTTTTATTTACATTATCCATCACCATAAAATTATTCTTATTACTTTATTATATAATAAAAAAATATAAATATTATAATTAGAACTTTTTATTCAAATGGTATAACCATTACTAATACACAGTTCCAAAAAACGAGTTCCACAATAATCTTCCGTGTGTAGGGAAGACTACTGCATCTCGAACCGATGTCATTAATTCTTCCATTTCCACCACATAAAGTAAGAAATAGTTATATAAATTTTGATATTATATTATATATTAGATATTTATTATGTATTTATACCTATGTATTATTATATAGCATGTATCTTATACTCTCTAGTTTGTGGAAATTAGATAATGTCATTTGGGGATGTGTGGACTATGAACTCGTTAAAGGAATGTGATTCAGTCACAAATTACATGTAAGGATTTATGGATAGTTTTAATAATTTATAATATATTTATGAAGTAATAGTTCATCATTAATTATACTATATATATGATTGCCTATCACTTTTATTATTTTTTAAAATAGAAAATGAAAAAAACATTCAAATGTATGTACGAAAAACCATCTCTGAGAACAATGTATTTAATTTATTATTTATGTAATTTATAGATATTTTAAATTTCATATATATTGAATATATATTATAGTAATATCAATTTTAACATCTTATAAATATAAAAATCATGAACTATATATTAGGATATAGAATAAACGAGTCCAAACATATAGATAAAACAAAGAGAACATTATCTTAAATGTCACATTAACATAATATTTTTAATATATGGGTAATATAAATTTAAAACCAAATAATATATGGTATTATATTTAATAATATAATATTTATATATATTAATAATAATAAAAATATGTATTATTCTTCAGGATTGAACATGTGTGATGAATTTCAAGACATAAGGTAAGGGTTTTCTCATCTCACTTTTATTTATATGACATATATTATATATTCACCACTTATTCACATTATATAGAATATATACTACCCTATGACATATAAAATATCTAACCTATTTTATATAATGACATTAAATTTTTAAATCGGTGTTAATCATTCTTTGATTTCATGATTAAAACGTTACTCAGGTATTAAGGGGATTTCTAGTCTCACGTTTATTTTTGCGAGACTTATGAATTATTCACTAATCATTTAATTTTTTGTGGATTTTATACATCCAATGATATTATTCTATAATTTTTTTTCATATTTTTATTTTTATTTAAAATTAATTGTTATAATATCTTTTTTATGGGATCAATGACTGAAAGGTTACAAAATTTGTAATGTAATTTTGTCTCAATTTTCTCTCTTTGACACTCATGCCATAATATGCACAAATATTCATCTATAATGTATATATAAATAATTTAATATTTTATATAATGAACATATTTCATATCATGATATTTTTAAATGTATGCAATCTCATTATTTTGATGGGAATTTTGATTCAATGTTATCAAAGTGCAAAAAACATTATTTCTACAATCTCATTATTTATCAAGATTATTTATGAATATATTTATTTTGATGAAAATATTATGATGAATATGTTGTGAAAATCATGAATTTTATTCTCCTCTCTTTATTCATGATGTATTGATGTAATTCTATATATTTTCATCTAATTGGTACTTATGTTGAGTAATTTTAAAAAAAACATATATATCATTATTTCCCTCTTCGATTGAAAACTCGTTTTTTTGAAAAATATATGAAATATAAAAATGATTTTAAACATGTTTTTATATGAAATTTTATGATAACATTCAATAATGTTATTAAAATGTTTTATGAATTAATTAATATTTATATAGTCTTTTATATGGTTTCTTGATTATTTTCATAGAATCAAATTTCTATAAATGGTTTGTAATGATATTTTTTAGAGTGGAAGGAATATTTTTCTCATGAAATATTTTAAATGATTTATAAATCTTACTTCACAATTTTTCAATGTTCTTTATAAATAAAAGTATTTTGAAAATGTATTATAATTTTCAAAGACCTATGATTTTCCTTAACAACTATTCATTATGATCTTTTAAAATTTGTCAACATATAATATGAAAACCCTTGATGTGGTTATGATTTATAGTGATATAATCCAAGAATAAAATTACTATTAATTTTATAATTGTTTTTTGTTTTTATGGGTTGGTTTTTATAGAATCCTATTTTTCCATTAATAAATCTTATATCATAATGATTGACACGAAACCAATTTCTAATTCACATATTATACAATGATAAATTTTTATGAAACCCGATACCATATCATGGGTTATTAAAGGATGATATAATTAGGAATCTATCTATAATATATAGGTAATGATATAATAAAATTTTAATCATACCCATTTCATTTCAAGATTTGTTATATGATTTTATAGAAACACATCTCTTTTTATGGTTCACAATATAATGAATGTTTTTTTAACTTGTTGATTAACTATGTATTATTTCATTATGTGTAGTGGATTCTATATCTCTCAACAATCCACTGGGTAAAGATAATTTTTGTATAAAAACAAAGGGTACAAAAATATAATCCCATGGAAGAAACAATAGGGTACAAAGGAGGGAATCTGATTCCCTATACATGGCGTGCATGAGAGGTCATTGAACGATATAATATAGAAGGTACACATGAGTTTATCCAAATCCCCAAAATATATGTTACACCGGAGGGAATACCATGCCTGAAACTGGAGGGTACCTAGGATGGAATTCCAATCCTAAAACATGAGGTTACATGAGAGGTCATCCAAATCTCGAAGAAGAACCATATCTGATAATCCCAACCCTAATATGATATGAGTATATTAGTTCATAACCTTGAAAAGGATTTTCTATTCTTATGTGTATGAATAATTTCCATGTATTATTCCTCTATCATTCTCACATAGATTTTTCTTTTAATTCGCTTATTATTCATGTATTATGAACTTTTATTCATTATTACATAGACATTGATTATGTTTTTTGATATGTTGTGTGGGATATTTTATTGTTATGATAATATTCTTAAACCGTTATGCTCATATCATTCATATATATCACCCATAGTAACCCTTAATGAGAATCTATGCTAATCCAATTTTCACATTTCTGATCAAATAGATACAAATAAAATATTTATGCTGGAGTAATAAAGTGGAAGATTTATAAAGAGCAATTAAAATATCTTTCAGCGAGTTACATGCTTATGTTTATTTATTTGTAAAGACAGTATTCCATTACGGTCCTTATTCATTTTTTATATAATGTGATGAAAATTCATAAAAAATTATTTAATATCCATTTATTTAATCATTTGTGACTATATTTCTTCCTATAGAATAAAAAATGTAATGATCATTTTTTATATCCCTATACAATTCACATCAATAGTCACAGGTATTATTATATGATGTGTAATTGTCTTGTTATAGTCCTTCTATATAATTTATTTTAAAATTATATAATGTAATAATTAAAAAAAATATTTCTTTTATTAAACAATGAATAGATTATAATGTCCTTACATAATCGAATGAGGAATGTGAGAAATATTGAAGAAAAAAGTATTATATGTAAGAATATTAATTCATGAAGTCTTAAAATAATATTGATGAGAAAAAATTATCCATACAATTGATGTTGGTATAATGTTGTTGGAATATTTTTCATTTGTCATGTTGACAAATGATTGTGATTAATCCATAATTTATGATGATATAGAAGTAATAAGAAAACAATATTGGTAATTGAATGCCAGGTCAAAATCATACCTTGAGAATATTACAAAGAATAAAAATGGGTAATCTATAGAATGATAAATTATATTTTCATGTAGAAAAAAAAGATTCTATGAATGTTATCATACATAAATGATGAGTTAAAATGAACCAGCCAGGTGAATTTGAGAAAGAGAAGTTGGTGAATGATCTTAAAGGGGTGTTTGATCAAATATTGGAAGACATGGTCCATAGAAAAAGTATTATACTGGTTCATAAATTGAGTTCTAATAGGTTATAAAATAAAACACAATGTATGTGGTGGTCGATGGGTGAATATTATCAAGATGGTGATATAGGGAGTAAAAACTGAGAATACATTATAAAGCTAATATTTCAAATATTTATTATTTTATTTTTAATAGTGATGTTGAAAAATATAAGTCGGAAGCTAAATGAAATAAGAATATGATTATGAAGACATCTTGAAATACTTATATAGAGAGTAATTTCATAAAAAAGGAAATAACCACTAGGTAACATTAGGCACAATTAATAAGTGGAAATCCCTATAAAAATTATATAGAAATTTAGTAATTTGAAATTTAATTGGTCATAATATTTTTTGGTTGCGATAGATGATATGGAAACAAAACCTAAACATACAAAAATAAAAATCCATTTTTGAGGAATATATATTAACTAAGGGTTTTTGGTTGGCATATAAAGTCATATTTATAATGTGATCATCTTTTTCAAGAACACCACCGAACATGTCCACTGAAAATGTGTTTCATTATTTAATATTTGTGTATAATATAATTGTATAATTTTATGACAATGTTATAGTATGAAAAAACATAATACAATGATTATTTCACTATGTTTCTAAATGAGAAAAATATTAAAATAAAATCAATTTTAATTCTAGTGACGTTGAGATGGCTATGAAGATTTATGACAAATCAAAGAAAATAGATCAGTTCATGAAAGAATTCATATAGATATGACAGTACTAGATTGAGATGAAAAAGGAGATTAATGAAAAAATTAATAAATTCTATAGGAAAAGTAAATATTTTCATTATATTTGAAATGTATTCTTCTAAATATATACTGTCTAAAAATTTGGAGAAAAAATAAAGTTAACATATAATGAAAGGTGTAGATATATTTTTCATAGAATAAAATATTATATAGAAATATTTCAATTCAATTAATAGTTTCTAGTAAATAAATACCTAAATTCGAAAATGATATTTTTTAGTAATATAAGGTGGAGGAACCATTTCCACTGTGAAAATTAGTTGATTAGGTGAATTTAATAATACATCCATTTCAAAATCACAACAAAAAAGATTTTTTTTTTAAAAAAATGGCATTATTATTATTTCAGGAATGAGTGGAAAATTTTTGGTGGAAACAGACATACTTAGTGTTACAATAATAGGCCAAAAGGATATTAATTATTTAAATATTTATCTTTATTATACACTTATATATTGAAAAATAACTGGATAATATTAGTGTTGTAAACACTAGAAAAAAATTTATGTTTATCTTTATCGATAATATAATCTACCTTAAATTTAAATTGGTTAGATATTATATTGAGTGGATAAAAAGTGATGGAGAAATGTTCATATAATAACTTTTAGGGAATTCAGATATTCTTATAGACATGAAAAACCCAATTATTTAGGATTTCGAATCAAACATATAATCCATTTTTTATTGTTTCCATTATTATTTTAGTGAGGGTGTATTATTTGTTAAAAATATTATAAAATGGTAATGTATATGTATTTTTCCTGAACATTTATATTGGATTACAGAGATAATTTCATGTTACATAATTTAAATGAATTAATTGAAGAAAATTACTAGAATAAGTCATTGTGAAGAGTGTTACATGTATGGTTGATTATGTAAAACATTCACAACCATGGTTATAAACAATTATTTTTTACAAATAGATTTCCCATTTAGAATATATTTTGTAAACCTGAAGATCATTTTCTATAATATTCATTATGTTCCATCCTTCCCTAATTTGTGGTTAATGTATTGTTTCAAATAGAATGCTGGATAAGAATATGTCATTAAGAATTTAGAGGAGTTATAAATAAGTCCCTATGAATATATTTGTATTTATTAACTAAATTGGGGATGATAATTTAATTGAATTTGAAGAACGTATAAGGGGTATAATAGTAAAAATGAGTATTATACAACAAATTGAAAGTGGTATATTGTATTTCAAAATTGATGGAGTTGTATTTATTGGAAAATCATTTTATCAGAAGTAAATTTAATTTTTATGACATGATAAAGATGAATACAAGATAGATAAAAGTGTTATTTATATAGGATAAATATTGGAGGGCGTCACATTGAATGCTTCATAAAAAGTGGAAATTATGAGTAACATTTTTTTAGGTGAACATCATGGTGAAATAATACTTTCTAGTGATGATAGTAAAATTTAATGAATCTATTTTGTAAAAAAATGCTTCCCATAAAACTACTTACTATTTTTTACAAACATTATAACTATGATTGACTATGTTTCAATATAGAAAGATGAAGAATAAATTTTATAATGAAATGTAAATTATTTTTTGGGGTATTCTAATGTTATGTATAATAACACACGTTTGTAGATATACTTTTCATGATTTATTTGGATGATTGATAAATTTTTGATAGGATTTGATGACTACATGAAGTAATTTGAATAATTTATTTTCTTTAGATAGATATGAAATAAATGGAAATGTCTATGATCATATGAATTTGGTGTGATTTAACCAATATAAACCATATCAAATTTCTTTTTGCCAACCTATGTCTTTGTATTAGGACAACATAGAATATTTAATGACATTATGACATACTGTAATAATTATAAATATTACATTTATTGGCCATATGACTTTATATTATAAAATTTTCAAAACATAACAATTTTTTTATGACATTGGTTCATTATAGGAGATTGGGATATCACATAAAATTGTAAAATACATGATCATACTACTTTTATAGTTGAGTATCATACTTTTATGTTGATTAAATGAATTCAATATTGGAGATAAAAATTGAATTAGATTTTATGATTTCACCCAAATATGAATATTCATTAAGGAATGGTAACCACATATTACAAGAAAATTCTTGAAAAATTAGAAAATGATTTATTTCAAAATTATATATTTTTAAGAGGAAATTAATTTAAATGATGATTTTGATAATTTTTTCGTGTAAATAAATATAATTACCAAATAAGGATCATTATTCAATATAAGATAATGTATGAATCATCAAGGGTAGAATATGGTAATTTTGAGATCATATCTATATTTTAAAGGAAGCATTCTCTGAGGATGATATTCATGATTTCATGAACATGTGGAAGTAGATTTAGGTATTTTTAATTCAATTGATTTTTTTGAGTACTTAATAAAATGAAATATTCATTTCATCTAGAAATCAAAATGTTATATATTGAATGAGATTTTTTATGATTTTTTTGGGAGTATTCAATTTTGAAATATCATACATAATATAAGAAGAATATTTCATGTTGATGAAGACTTGAAAAAATTTAAAAATTCAGATGAATACAATATATTGTCGGTATTATATAGATATGAATATATTTCATAAATATAAATTATAATTGTGATCAATATTGAATGATCTTATAGATTCTTAGTCTGTGCATTATTATAGAATTATGAGAGACCCAATAAAATAATATATTAAAAGTAAAATAAGAAGATGAATGAGATAAGAATTTTAATAATTTATAAGAACCATAATGTGTGATGAAAAAGCATGTTAAGAAAGTACTATTTACAAATCCAAAATAATTACTTCATGTAAAATAAATGATGAACCGTAATCATAAAAATATGTTGATCCATCAAATTTGATAGGTGGATCACCATCTAAAGGTGTAATGTTCTCTAGTGTTAATCTGTAGGATTTTAATTAACGTATCATCTTATTTTTAGAATATTTAGTTTTTATATTTTATTTTAGATGAATTAACAAAATTAGGATTGTTTTGATATGTCTATTATTCCCATGATTATATTTTATTATTGATGATAGTTGAAGAATAATAAATTGGGGGGATGAGGTAACCAATCATATATGATTATGATATTCCCCTAAAAAAATTTCATACCAACTTCATGTTTTCTCCAACAGTATACACCTGAGGTGAGTTCTTGGGTCTCTAATGCGGATCATGACCCTCAAAAATTTTACAGATAATTATTTCATAAAATTCAAAAAACAAGATCATTGATTTAACAACTCTCAGTTCTAAATAGGTCTTCTTGAATCATAGGTTTTATATTATAGATAATTCTAACCATACCCTCATGTTTAACGGATATATTTAATAGTCATATTTAATACTCATAATTTTATCACAATAATGTTCACTCAGATTCCTTTTTTCAATGATAAATGTAAAACAATATATTTAAAAAAATTATTATTTAATGGTGAAATACATTATATATTCATTGGGTCTTTTATTTCAAACCCATTCAAATAATTTCATCCATGAAATTTTATTACTCTGTTAGATAAATGTGAGGGAAATTTTCTCTTATCTCATCCTCCTATACACAAATGTTTTTCTAATGATTTTTTTCCACACAATCTTTACATGGAAAATTCCATTTTTCATTGAATATTATCTCATTAATCAAATATCAAAAAAAATATTCATTATATATATATATATATTTACTAAATAGTTTTTTCATTAAATTAATGTGATTGACATGGTATACAATTCTTCAAAATTGAGACTTGGAAATTTTCATAAACATGTGAGAATTGTTGATGGTGTACTATGGAATTAACTAGAACACTAATATGATAAATAATATTCAAATGAATGAACTATATATTAATGGAAATCCATAATTTCCAAATTAAATAACTGTTTTCCATAGAGATATCAAAAGGAACAACTTATCCCCAATTGAAAAAACTAGATCACATCAACCTTCATCAACATTGACCATTTACCAAATATGATTCATTATCATTTATAAATGTGAACATTGTATATTTTCTATTATTACATAGAAATGATCGATTCATTACTATTTAATTTCCACATCTTCAACACAACATGCGAGACATAAATAAATATTATAATATAGTTCTACACATGGACTATTTTTGTATTATAGTGTGTATACTGATACTATATGTGAACTACACTAGTGTAAGATATCAATCCTTACCATCACTTATTTCCATTGAGAACGATCTCAATATATATCTTAATTTATGAATTATTATTTTAGAATAACCATTTGTTTATAGGATTATATATTTGTTTAATGATTATAGATGTATACAATTTTATTTAAGACTCTTCCAATTTGTTTATGTGATACGTAGATATATATTACATAAAACTGAATGTGGTATTACATGGTTTATTAAAAATTTAATTTTTTATAACATATAATTTACACTGAGTGATAAATAAAATAGAATAAAATAAACAATATAGGTTTTTTATAGTCCATCCACCATTACCATAATAGTATTTAAAACATTAAATGTATTTGTAATACCTCTGATAAAATCTATTGAGATGTTTTATCAAAAAAAAATATTAAGGGTAATGGTTAATTCATCCCATATAATTGTATATGGCCAGACAATAAGTACTCATAGATCATGAATCAAGCTACATATTCCCCAATTTCTATTTAAATTTTATCCCACCAAAATTATTTTATATGATATATATTCAAAACAATAATTTCATTAAGGTATGAAAATATTGAGTTATGTAAATCACCAAATAAATTTTTCATTAATTTTGGTTTTCAATAAAAACATATTTCCTTTAAAAATATTATAACTCCACTATATTTTATGTTCAACTCCGAAATACTTCCTACAATTTTTATTATATCAATATTATGTTTTTGAGACTCATAAATTAGTAAAAAAATTCAGGGTTGAATTATCATTTTGTAAATGATTTCTTTTATAAATTCAATTATGATATCCATGTTAATATCATACATGTCAATAATGATTGTGTCCCTTTAAATTATCACATATTTTAAGGTACCATTATCAACTATTCTTAATGAATCCAACACCTTCTTATCCTTCCCAATGTGGAAATGTTATAATTAATGAAATTATTTTTTATATATAAATAATATCATTTTGTGCATGTTCACCTCATTTAGAGTACGTGAAAAAATTAAGATAAATTAATTATAATAGTTATCACATATTTTAGAATAGATATATTGCCTCAAAATTTCCAATAAAAAGACTATATCCTCTAAATATACATCTTTTGTTGGTGTATTCTTTTAAAACATTATTATTATAATAAGTCACAATATTTTACAATGTAATTTTGAATATGGATGAATATGAATCCTATCTATTATATAACATTATATATTAAAATCCCTTCACTACTAAACTATAATTTCTGTTTTTTTATTGTAACAAATCATCGATAATGATCTTGAAATAGTTTTCAATGTACTCTATATATATGGACATCACTTTTTTTTAATTAAATTAGATTTAGGATTTTCTACCATGAATTTTTTTCATGAAACATATGAAGAATCCAATTAATACTATATAAATAAAAATCATTATCAAGTAGGATGGTCTCAGACATTTTTCCATCACATCTATTCTCATTGAATTCATTGATATACCCTTGATAATTAATAAAAAATACTATAAGGATATGTTTTTCATTAATAATTCCCACATTTTAATCATATATTATAATTTATCCTCAATAGTGTGTCTTTCTGAATACTAAAATTTCCACTATGTTCTTCTTGATACTTAGAATATATAAGAATATCATAAATAAAGACTACTATGAATATTTTATACTAATTTATAATTATTTTATTCATCTAACCCACAATTAATTATTGGGAATTTATATGTCCAAATTTGATTACAATGAATTCATATTTTCCAAAATTTATATGGAAAACTACATTGGTTATATTGCATCCCTTTACCATTAATTGATGATATCCAAACTGAACATCCACCATAGATAAAAAATGATGTTCAATTTTTTGATCTATAAAATTCATAAAATAGGTTAAATAATACACGTTCTTGATCTATTGAGAGTTTATAAAATGACACAGGTATCAATACTTATTTTGACATTGATGACTAGTGTACACCATTATGACACAGATGGGAATATAAATAACTTTTCCATATTAACTGAAATATTAATAATTAATTCTTCCATTTGTATAATGACATTTTTTAGGGCAATACGATATAATAATTTATCCATGTATGAATTCAAAAGGTCTACATGCCCATTGGGCCTTCGGGCTATGTAATGGGCTACAAGACCACTGGGCCTTCGGGCTATGTAATGGGTCTCCCTCTACCCAGTTAAAAGAGGTCTTTGCTTTGCGTTCTTAATAAAAATGTGGCTTCAGCCCCAACCTTAAAAAAACCTCGCATTGTGGGGGATATATGGGTACTTCATCATGAAAGTAAAAAATATACTTATATATTATTGGAATGTTTCCAATGTTGAGTTCTTATCCATCAATATAATCCAATATTTTGATTTTATATTGTATAAAGATATATATTATAGAATTTGATTATAAATTCAGTTTATAATCATACTATCACAGATATTATATAACACTATATCTCAAAACATGATACAATATTTTATTATCCCAAAAACTAATATTATTTTAATGTATTGAGGTAATTTCTATACCCAATATCACATCGAATAATACTATGGGAAGGAGAACATGATTTGGGGTAATAATCCATTCAAAAACCTCCATAATAAATTATTTTTAAATGTTGAATACCACAAATACACCACCCATTACTTTCATTAATACTCATATATCCAATGAATGAGGTGATGTATCGTTATTCATCATAAAAGTTACTGATATGGATTGAAGAATAAGAGTACACTTCACCACTTAATTTTCATTTTCATCTTTTTGGTCCATAATCTATACTATATCCTTGTCCTCCTGAAGATAGAGGTTGATGAGATATATTATCCATTATATCCCTTAGGTTATGGAACATAAATTTAAATTTTCAAAAGACAATTATTTTATTGTATTAATATTTTGGTGATGTATTATATTGAACATACTTATCCAAATTTAATTTATCAACATATTCCCCTTTGGGAGGTAAATTAGGCCATACATACAGTAACACCAAGAAATTTTCTAAAATATAATTTTTTTAATGTGTAACACACTTTAAATTTTCGACATATTTTTTAGAAAAAAATTAGTATTATTAATGATTTTTATTTTATGAAACCTTGAATATATCTTGTGTTATGTGAATGAACAATGATTGGATTCCATTTTAGAAAACATGTTGTAAATATTTCATTACCAACTACACATAGACTATATTATGGCTCATTATACACTATTTCTTGATTAAGATACAAATAATTCCATGTTCACTCGATAACTTATGTATCATGCAAGACTATGTTTTATTGAAATCCAAAATATAATTAATATTTTTATTACAATATTATACCACATAACACGTTGTCCTTTGAATGGATGTTAAAAAAAATATTACATAATTATATAAATATTACATACACAAATATAAATAAAATGAATACTTTTTTTTAGGAATTAGTTATCAGTGATAGTAACAACTATTTAAAAATAATTAAATTCACGTTCTAAGATAAATATTTATCTATTTAGAACCTCAATTTTATCTCATTAAATTAAATAAAAAACTTTTAATCAATGTTATAATTATATATTAAATATTATAATTTAAATAAAATGTCTTCTAAACTCATTGAATCTATTTTAAAGGTATAAGAATATAATACATATAATTTTATGAATGGAGAGAAGTATTTTTCTAGAAGTTAATTTTACTGTTTTTTGGAGAACAATTTTTAGATCTATATTTTTAAATTATTATAATATTTACACAAAATAAATTCATTTTTATTTATAATATAAATTTTGTCTTTGAGTTAAATCTTAGAATTTTTCTGAGAAGTTTTTTTTTATTTCAAAAAAATATAAAATTTTAATTGAGATAAAAATTTTTATCTAATTTTTATTATTTTGTAAAATATAAATTTTTAAGTGTTGAAAATTTAGTTTGGATGAAATTTACATCAATTAATTTAATTTTGGTCATTGGAACAACATTAAAATTCAAATTAGAAATAAAAACATTTCAAACTCTTATATATTTTATCTTAAAAACACAACTATTGTGACAAGTCTACAGTATTAATCCATTATTAATTTCTGCCACATATGTGACTAGAGTATGGAAATATGGTTTTTATATTTTTAATAAGACTAATATATAATGTATAATAAGATCAACATAGTTTTTAACTAAAAATTAAATTAAATTTAATCTAAATAAATTAAAGTGATTAATGTAAAAAATAAGTATTCTTAGTAGTTAAACATTATCGTTACTGAAAAAATACCCCATAAACTAGAACAAGTTAATTTTTTAAAATATTTTCATGATATACATTTATTATTTAAAATATAAAATTATTTCCTTTAAATTATGTAAGGAATAACTCTCAATAGTCTTTACCTTTTTAATATTACTTGAACGTCACTCACACCACACTATAAAAATGCCACTAACCCCTAACTTATTCACAATCTCAAAAAAAAATGCATCTAAAAAACATAAAAAATAATCTCTGAAAATCTATAAAATATTTTTATAATCCTCTTTTTTGGGCATAAATCCAACCGGGGAATCCATTTTTTGTAATCCAAAATTAGCTACTTAAAAAAAATTATATTCTTTAATATGCATTTCAATTTTCATTATTTAGCCACCCATTTAGATAATATTATTAAATGGTTATTTAATTTCTTAAGACTCTTAAATAGAAAAATATTTTTTTATTCTAATGTTTATAAATATAAATACACATACATCCATCTAATGGATAATAAACTTTCTGTTATCGTGTACGTAGAACTACCGCGTCGCGAAACAATGCCATATGTTTTCCTTTATCACCTCTCAAGTTTAGAAATTATGATGAATTTTTTTATTATATATAGGATATACATGATATCATTTTTATATTTTAACTATTATATAAAACATTCCATATTTATTTTATATTTGTGTAAATAGGATCACTTCGTTTGTGGACGTGTAGACTACCCCGTCATCAAGGTGATGTGGTTCCTTAGAACTTCGCAATGAATGTATTAATTATGGGTTTCTTAAATTTATTTGATATATATGAAAAAATAACTCTACTATATTTTTAATATATATCATTTACTTACATTGATTCAATACTATGATAAAATGGATATAGCGTCCACACATACGAATGTCCTATCATCTCAATGATTTGTGTATTCCAGTACATATATATAAATTTAATAGTTTATTAAAAATATTTATTTACTGAAAATATATTATATATACACTATGTTTTAAAATTATTATAATATTTTGATACTAATAGGATCAAAACAACATTTCCAACCATATACTTGAAACAAAATGAATATCACATGAAACGTAACATCAATACGAAATTGTTATTAAACAGAAGTCCTAATAAAATATTATTTGGTATTATATATAATATTATGGTTAATTTTATGATTTATAATAATATTAATCTCATAATAAATTATTTTTTAATGTTTTAAAATAATGAAAAAACACAAGGTATGGGTTTTCCCTTCTAACATTTAATTCTATGAGATATTTGATATATTCACCACATATTCTTATTTTATGGTGTATATAATTACCTATTACTTTTTATATCCTGAATTCCGATTATTCCATTATAATAATTGTTTGTTTTTATTTTATTACATTATGTATCATGTAATTATAATGTCAGTCATACAATAAAGTGAATTTTAGTCCCACTTTAATTTATGTGAGAATTATTCCATTTTCACATCTCATTTATGTGGTGTGGTGTATATAAAACCCATTAATATATTTTAGGATCCATATAATAATCTTTTTGGGCATTTGAGAATCAATTCTATGATATATATTTCATGTGGTATTACATTTCACAAGAAAAAATTGGTAAGGTAACTTTGTGTCAATTTTCCTTCTTGGAGACACATGATTGGTTATGCGCCAATAATCTTGTATGAGTTCTAAATAATTCCATTAGACATGTTATTTCATGAATAGATGACATCAATTGTATTTTAATATTCATTTCATGTAATTATTTCATGTGGATTATGATTCAATGTTTCGAAGGTGTTCAGAGTTTATTGAAACTATCCCATCATTTATCGAGACGGTATATGATTATTCTTCTTCTGATGAATTATTATGATGAATATATGAATATTTCTCATTATTTTAATTTCCACGAGTAATTTATGATAACATCATGTTTTAGTAAAAAAATTATCTTTTTAAATTAATTTTTTAAAAAAATGTTTCAATGAAAATATGAATTTTTCTCTCTTCTGTCAGAAATCTGTATTATTAATAAACCATATTTTAAAAAAATGTTTTAATATTCTTAAATAATATAACAAGAGAATTATCAATTAAAATTATTCTTAATTAATATTTGTTGTGTATATGTGTTTAAAATGGTATGGATATCTTTCCATATATTCTTTCATGTTTATTTTAAAATAAAATATTTTTAAAATATTTTATAACATAAATATTTTTTTCATAGGGGAATGCATATTTTCCTCGACAAATATTTTAAATTAATTTTAAATATTAATTTATACGTATTTAATGTGGTTTTAAATGTGATGAATTTTGACGATTATGTGTGATTTTCTTATAAAGGTTATTCTCTATAAGAAATGTAACAATTGTTTTTTCGTAAACCTTCTACTTCTATGATGACATATTTTTATATAATTATGATTTAAAAAGAATATTATTTGAGGATACAATTCATATTTTCTATCTGTATTGTTTATTTTCCAATTGAAGGAATTTTATGTAAATTATTTCTCTTCTATGATTTATATGATGATAAATTCTCATGAAATGTTATTCCATTCATGGGATACACAATGATGAATTGATTAAGATATATATATACATATATATATATATATATATATATATTTATGTTATATTAGTTATGATATGATGAACTATTTTTTATACCAATTTTATTTCATGGGTTATGATATGTAATTTTGAAACCTATCTTATTTATGTGTCATGAAATTATGTATGTTGTTTTATATTATGAATCATGAACATATTATTTTTTTAGGAGAATAGTAGGGGTAATATATCCCTTCAATAATTTTGTTAATGATATATAATATATGACATTAATTGGAACAAGGGTTGTATTACAAGCCAGAAAAAAAGAGGGTACCCATGTTTTATTCCAATATTGAAAATAAAAGGTTCACAGGATATAGCCCAAGACCAAAAATTAGATGTTACTCTGATCGTATACCAAGAATAAAAATAATAGTGTACATTGGTTTTATCCCCTAAAAAAATAATAGGTTACATAGGTTGTAGTCCAAGACTGAAAATTAGAGGGTATTCGATTTTTATAGCAATCTCAAAAAATATGAGGATACATGATTTGTATTCCAATCCCTAAAACCATAGGATACATGTATTTTAGCCCAATCACAAAAATTAAATGGTACATAAGTTTCAAAACACAAATAAATATAAAATGTTATTCATTTTTTAACCCAAGACATTGAGAGGTACACTAGTGACTTTTCAAAAAAATAATTGTTATGAAAGTCTTGGTATATAGCCTTGAAAAAATAATTTATACGATTATGTGTAGGAAAAAATTTTCTTTTCTTATTATTATGTTAGGATATCAGGTATTATGCTCTTGATTTCCTTATGATCAATGTTTTACCCTTTATTTAATGAATATTCTTTTAATGAATGAAGTTATATATTTTTTTAATATTTTTTATGTTAATAGTTTATAAATTGACATAAATATGTTTTGAAAATGAATACTATTTTATAATATGAAAAAATAATCCTAAAAATCTATGATTCAACCAAATGAATTAAATAATGATAAAATGTCATAAATGATCCTTTTTCGGTTTCTTTTCATTTTATTGTAAATATATTAACCAAATAGTATAAATATATAAGAGGGAATACTAAAAGTTAAATATGTTAACAAAGGGTTGAATAAATAAAATAAGGAATAAATCATTTTCCAAAATATTTTTGGGAACATTTGAAACCAAAAATCATTTTATAATAAAATAATACTTTCAAACAATCTTAAAGTGCCCATCCTCCCTCTTATAAAAGGAACCCACCTATATCCCCTTACTCATTCCTCTCAAAACTGTTGGCTCGTCCAAAATCAACTTTAATAAGCTCCCAAAATCCCTCTAATATTTTTATAATCCTTCCTTTAGGCATAAGAAAATTCAAGAAAGCATTTTGGTTCAAACAAAAGGGAGTTAACCGATTTAAAGATAACATCTTCTGTCAAGTTCTTATCATTTATTTTCCCTTTCTACCCCCTAAACTCCCTTTATTCCATTATTTGATAACAAAAAAATTATCATCAATATACTAGGATGTCGTTAAGAGAAATATTCGAAATACACAACCAAAAACCACTCTCCAATGGATTATACACTAGGATGTTTCCAAGATAGTATTAATTTTCACCTTCACAATTTGATGTGACACTCCTTTTTCATCAACATTTCACATGGATTATATGTAACAGTGTATTCAATTATATAACATTCTTTTTTATTTATTATTATCATTATTTAAATATAATCTATCTCAAACTCATTCCCATAATAGTCATTGAAAAATTGGAACGTTATAAATGCGTATGTATAGCCTACTGTCTCCATAATGGTAACATATATAGTTTTTCAATACCATCATTCCTGAATGTTCATAAAATAATTATTCATTTAATAATATTATAAATTTTTCATTATTATTTATATCATATAGGTAATTTGAACTTGAAATAAATAAGTAGACCAAAAATAAACATTCAACTCATATAGGTAATTTGTAATGATATTTTTGAAAGTGGAAGGAATATTTTTCTCATGAAATATTTGAAATGATTTATAAATCTTACTTCACAATTTTTCAATGTTCTTTATAAATAAAAGGATTTTGAAAATGTATTATAATTTTCAAAGACCTGTGGTTTTCCTTAATAATTATTCATTATGATCTTTTAAAATTTGTCAACATATAATATGAAAACCCTTGATGTGGTTATGATTTATAGTGATATAATCAAAGAATAAAATTACTATTAATTTTATAATTGTTTTTTGATTTTATGGGTTGGTTTTTAGAGAAACCTATTTTTCCTTTAATAAATCATATATCATATTGATTAACACGAAACCAATTTCTCATTCCCATATTATACAATGATAAATTTTTATAAATCCTGATACCATTTCATGGGTTATTATAGAATGATATAATTAGGAATCTATCTCTTATATATAGGTAATGATATAATAAAATTTTTATCATACCCATTTCATTTCAGGATTTGTTATATGGTTTTTTGGAAACCCATCTCTTTTTATGGTTCATAATATAATGAATGTTTTTTTAACTTGTGTAATATCTATGTATTATTTCATTATGTGTAGTGGATACTATATCTCTCAACAATCCACTGGGTAAAGATAATTTTTGTATAAAAACAAAGTGTACAAAAATATAATCCCATGGTAGAAACAATAGGGTACAAGGGAGGGAATCCGATGCCCTATACATGACGTGCATGAGAGGTCATTGAACGATAGAATATAGAAGGTACACATGAGTTTATCCAAATCCCGAAAATATATGTTACACTGGAGGGAATACCGTGCCCGAAACTAGAGGGTACATAGGATGGAATTCCAACCCTAAAACATGAGGTTACATGAGCGGTCATCCGAATCTCGAAGAAGAACCATATCTGATTATCCTAACCCTAATATGATATGAGTATATTAGTTCATAACCTTTAAAAGGATTTTCTATTCTTATGTGTATGAATAATTTCCATGTATTATTCCTCTATAATTCCCACATAGATTTTTCTTTTAATTCGCTTATTATTCATGTATTATGAACTTTTATTCATTATTACATAGACATTGGTTATGTTTTTTGATATGTTGTGTATGATATTTTATTGTTATGATAATGTTCTTAAACCGTTAAGCTCATATCATTCATATATATCACCCATAGTAACCCTTAATGAGAATCTATGCTCATCCAATTTTTACATTTCTGATCAAATAGATACAAATAAAATATTTATTCTAGAGTAATAAAGTGGAATATTTATAAAGAGAAATTAAAATATCTTTTAGAGAGTTACATGCTTATGTTTATTTATTTGTAAAGACAGTATACCATTATAGTCCTTATTCATTTTTTATATAATGTGATGAATATTCATCAAAAATTATTTAATATCCATTTATTTAATCATTGGTGACTATATTTCATCCTATAGAATAAAAAATGTAATGATCATTTTTTATATCCCTATACAATTCACATCAATAGTCACAGGTATTATTATATGAGGTGTAAGTGTTTTGTTATAGTCCTTCTATGTACTTCTATTTTGGAATTATATATTGTAATAATTAAAAAAATATTTCTTTAATTAAACAATGAATAGATTATAATGTCATTACATAATCGAATGAGGACTGTGAGAAATATTTAAGAAAAAAGTATTATGAGTAATAATATTAATTCATGAAGTCATAAAATAATATTGATGAGAAAAAATGATCCATACAATTGATGTTGGTATAATGATGTTCAAATATTTTTCATTTCTCATGTTGACAATTTTTTGTGATTAATCCATAATTTATGATGATATAGAAGAAATAAGAAAACAATATTGGTAATTGAATGCCAGGTCAAAATCCTACCTTGAGAATATTACAAAGAATAAAAAAGGGTAATCTATAGAATGATAAATTATATTTTCATGTTTAAAAAAGAAGATTCTATGAATGTTATCATACCTAAATGATGAGTTAAAATGAACCAGCCAGGTAAATTTGAGAAAGAGAAGTTGGTGAATGATCTTAAAGGGGTGTTTGATCAAATATTGGAAGACATGGTCCATACAAAAAGAAATATATTGGTTCATAAATTGAGTTCTGATGGGTTATAAAATAAAACACAATGTATGTGGTGGTCGATGGGTGAATATTATCAAGATGGTGATATAGGGAGTACAAACAGAGAATACATTATAAATCTAATATTTCAAATATTTATTATTTTATTTTTAATAGTGATGTTGAAAAATATAAGTCGGAGGCTAAGTAAAATAAGAATATGATTATGAAGACATCTTGAAATACATATACAGAGAGTAATTTCATAAAAAAGGAAATAACCACTAGGTAACATTAGGCACAATTAATAAGTGGAAATCCCTATAAAAATTATATAGAAATTTAGTAATTTGAAATTTAATTGGTCATAGTATTTTTTGGTTGCGGTAGATGATATGGAAACAAAACCTAAACATCCAAAAATAAAAAACCATTTTTAAGCAAGATATATTAACTAGGGGTTTTTTATTGGCATATAAGGTGATATTTATAATATGATCATCTTTTTCAAGAACACCACTGAACATTTCCACTGAAAATGTGTTTCATTATTTAATATTTGTGTATAGTATAAGTGTATAATTTTATGACAATGTTATAGTATGAAAAAACATAATACAATGATTATTTCACTATGTTTCTAAATGAGAAAAATATTAAAATAAAATCAATTTTAATTCCAGTGAGGTTGAGATGGCTATGAAGATTTAATACAAGTCAAAGAAAATTGATCAATTCATGAAAGAATTCATATAGATATGTTCGTACTAGATTGAGATGAAAAAGGAGATTAATGAAAAAATTAATAAATTCTATTGGAAAAGTAAATATTTTATTATATTTGAAATTTATTCTTCTAAATATATACTGTCTAAAAATTTGGAGATAAAAAAAGTTAACATATAATGAAAGGAGTAGATATATTTTTCATAAAATAAAATATTATATAGAAATATTTCAATTCAATTAATAGTTTCTAGTAAATAAATACCTAAATTAGAAAATGATATTTTTTTAGTAATATAAGGTGGAGGAACCATTTCCACAGTGATAATTAGTTGATTAGGTGAATTTAATAATACATCCATTTCAAAATAACAAAAAAAGAATCTTTTTTTGAAAAATTGGCATTATTATTATTTTAGGAATGAGTGGAAAATTTTGGGTGGAAACAGACATACTTAGTGTTACAATAATAAACCAAAAGGACATTAATTATTTAAATATTTATCTCTATTATTCACTTATATATTGAAAAATAAATGTATAATATTAGTGTTGTAAACACTAGAAAAAAAATTATGTTTATCTTTATCGATAATATAAACTACCTTAAAATGAAATAGGTTAGATATTATTTTGAGTGGATAAAAAGTGATGGAGAAACGGTAATATAATAACTTTTAGGGAATTCAGATATTCTTATAGACATGAAAAAACCAATGATTTAGGATTTCGAATCAAACATATAATCCATTTTTTATTGTTTCTATTATTATTTTAGTGAGGGTTTGTTATTTGTTAAAAATATTATAAAATGGTAGTTTATATGTATTTTTCCTGAACATTTACATTGGATTACAGAGATAATTTCATGTTACATAATTTAAATGAATTAATTGAATAAAATTCCTAGAATTAGACGTTGTGAAGAGTGTTACATGTATGGTTGATTATGTAAAACATTCACAACCATGGTTATAAAAAATTATTTTTTACAAATAGATTTCCCATTTAGAATATATTTTGTAAATCTAAAGGTCATTTTCCATAATATTCATTATGTTCCATCCTTCCATCATTTTTGGTTAATGTATTGTTTCAAATAGAATGGTGGATAAGAATATGTCATTATGAATTTAGAAGAGTTATAAAAAAGTCCCTATACATATATTTGTATTTATAAACTAAATTGGGGATGATAATTTAATTGAATTTGAAGAACATATAAGGGGTATAATAGTAAAAATGAGTATTATACAACAAATTGAAAGTGGTCTATTATATTTCAAAATTTATGGAGTTGTATTTATTGGAAAATAATTATATCAGAAGTAAATTTAATTTTTTTTGACACGATAAATATGAATACAAGATAGATAATAGTGTTATTTATATAGGATAAATATTGGAGTGCATCACTTTGAATGCTTCATAAATAGTGGAAATTATGAGTAAAATTTTTTTAGGTGAACATCATGGTGAAATAATACTTTCTAGTGGTGATAGTAAAATTTAGTGAATATATTTTGTAAAAAAACTTCAAATAAAACTACTTACTATTTTTTACAAACATTATAACTATGATTGACTATGTTTCAATATAGAAAGATGAAGAATAAATTTTATAATGAAATGTAAATTCTTTATTGGGGTATTCTAGTGTTATGCATAATAACATACATTTTTAGATATACTTTTCATGAGTTATTTGGATGATTGATAAATTTTTGATAGGGTCTGATGACTACATGAAGTAATTTGAATAATTTATTTTCTTTAGATAGATATGAAATAAATGTAAATTTCTATGATCATGTGAATTTGGTGTCATATAACCAATATAAACTATATTGAATTTCTTTTTTCCAACCTATGCCTTTGTATTAGGACAACATAGAATACTAAATGACATTATGACATACTGTAATAATTATAAATATGACATTTATTGGTCATATGACTTATATTATAAAATTTTCAAAACATAACAATTTTTTATGACATTGGTTCACTATATGACATTGGGATGTCACATAAAATTGTAAAAAACATGAACATACTACTTTTATAGTTGAGTATCATAATTTTATGTTGATTAAATGAATTAAATAGTGGAGATAAAAATTGAATTATATTGTATGATTTCACCCTAATATGAATATTCATTAAGGAATGATAACCACATATTAGAAGAAAATTCCTGAAAATTAGAAAATAATTTATTTCATAATTATATATTTTTAAGAGGAAATTAATTTAAATGATAATTTTGATAATTTTTTGTGTAAATAAATATAATTACCAAATAAGGATCATTATTCAATATAAGATAATGTATGAATCATAAAGGGTAGAATATGGTAATTTTGAGATCATATCTATGTTGTAAAGCATGCATTATCTGAGGATGATATTCATGATTTCATGAACATGTGGAAGTAGATTTATGTATTTTTAATTCAATTGATTTTTTTGAGTACTTAATAAAATGAAATATTCATTTCATCTAGAAATTAAAATGTTATATATTGAATGATAATTTTTATGATTTTTTTGGGAGTATTAAATTTTGAAATATCATACAGAATAGAAGAAGAATATTTGATGTTGATGAAGACTTGAAACAATTTCAAAATTCATATGAATACAATATATTCTCGGTATTATATAGATATGAATATATTTCATAAATAAAAATTATAATTGTGATCAATATTGAATGATCGTAGAGATTCTTAGTCTATGCATTATTATAGAATTTCAAGAGACCCAATAAAATAATATATTAAAAGAAAAATAAGAAGATGAATGAGATAAGAATTTTAATAATTTATAAGAACCATAATGTGTGATGAACAAGAGTGTTAAGAATGTACTATTTCCAAATCCAAAATAATTACTTGATGTAAAATAAATGATGAACCGTAATCATAAAAATATGTTGATCCATCAAATTTGATAGGTGGATCACCATCTATAGGTGTAAAGTTCTATAGTGTTAATCTGTAGGATTTTAATTAACGTATCATCTTATGTTTAGAATATTTAGTTTTTATATTTTATTTTTGATGAATTAACACAATTAATATTGTTTTGATATGTCTATTATTCCCATGATTATATATTATTATTGATGATAGTTGAAGAATACTAAATTTTTTGGATGAGGTAACCAATCATATATGATTATGATATTCCCCTAAAAAAAATTTCATACCAACTTCATGTTTTCTCCAATAGTATACACATAAGTTGAGTTCTTGGGTCTTTAATGCGGATCATGACCCTCAAAAATTTTACAGATAATTATTTCATAAAATTCAAAAAAACAAGATCATTGATTTAACAACTCTCGGTAATAACTAGGTCTTCTTGAATCATCGGTTTTATATTATAGATAATTCTAATAATACCCACATGTTTAATGGATATATTTAGTAGTCATATTTAATACTCATAATTTTATCACAATAATGTTCACTCGGATTCCTTTTTTTCAATGATTCATGTAAAACAATATATTTAATAAAATTATTATTTAATGGTGAAATACATTATATATTCATTGGATCTTTTATTTCAAACCCATTCAAATAACTTTATCCATGAAATTTTATTACACTTATAGATAAATGTGAGGGAAATTTTCTCTTATCTCATCCTCCTATACACAAATGTTTTTCTAATGATTTTATTTTCCACACAATCATTACATGGAAAATTCCATTTTTCATTGAATATTATCTCATTAATAAAATATCAAAAAAAAAATTCATTATATATATATTTTTTACTGAATAGTTTTTTAATTAAATTAATGTGATTGACATGGTATACAATTCATCAAAATTGAGACTTCGAAATTTTCATAAACATGTGAGAATTGTTGATGGTGTACTATGGAATAAACTAGAACACTAATATGATAAATAATATTCAAATGAATGAACTATATATGAATGGAAATCCATAATTTCGAAATTAAATAACTGTTTTCCATAGAGATATCCCAAGGAACAACATATCCCCAATTGAAAAAACTAGATCTCATCAACCTTCATCAACATTGACCATCTAACAAATATGATTCATTATCATTTATACATGTGAACATTGTATATTTTCTATTATTACATAGAAATGATCGATTCATTACTATTTAAATTCCATATCTTCAACACAACATGTGAGACATAAATAAATATTATAATATAGTTCTGCACATGGTCTATTATTGTATTGTAGAGTGTAAACTGAAACTATATGTGAACTTCACTAGTGTAAGATATCAATCTTTACCATCACTGATTTCCATCAAGAAAGATCTCAATATATCTCTTAATTTATGAATTATTATTTTAGAATAACCATTTGTTTATAGGATTATATATTTGTCTAATGATTATAGATGTATACAATTTTATTTACGACTCTTCCAATTTGTGTATGTGATACTTAGATATATATTACATACAACTGAATGTGGTATTACATGGTTTATTAAAAATTTAATTTTTTATGACATATAATTTACACTGAGTGAGAAATAAAATAGAATAAAATAAACAATATAGGATTTTTATAGTACATCCACCATTACCATAATAGTATTGAACACATTTAATGTATTTGTAATACCTCTGATAAAATCTATTGAGTTGTTTTATAAAAAAAATATTAAGGGTAATGGTTAATTCATCCCATATAATTTTATATGGCCAGACAATAAGTACTCACAGATCATGAATCAAGCTACATATTCCCCAATTTCTATTTAAATTTCATTCCACCCAAATTATTTAATATGATATATATTCAAAACAATAATTTCATTAAGGTATGAAAATATTGAGTTATGCAAATCACCAAATAACATTTTCATTAATTTTGGTTTTCAATACAAAAATATTTCCTTTAAAATTATTATAACTCCACTATATTTTATGTACAACTCCGAAATACATACTAACACTTTTATTATATCAATATTATGTTTTTGAGACTCTTAAATCTGTAAAAAAATTCATGGTTGAATTATCATTTTGTAAAGGATTTATTTTATACATTCAATTATGATATCCATGTTAATATCATACATGTCAATAATGATTACGTCCCTTTAAATTATCACATATTTTAAGGTACCATTATCAACTATTCTTAATGTATCCAACACTTTCTTATCCTTCCCAATGTGGAAATGTTATAATTAATGAAATTATTTTTTATATATAAATAATATCATTTTTTGCATATTCACCTCATTTAGAGTACGTGAAAAAATTAAGATAAATTAATTATAATAGTTATCACATATTTTAGAATAGATATATTCCCTCAATGTTTCCAATAAAAAGACTATATCCGCTAAATATACATCTTTTGTTGGTGTATTATTTTAAATCTATATTATTATAATAAGTCAAATTATTTTACCATGTAATTTTGAATAAGGATGAATCTGAATCCTATATATTATATAACATTATATATTAAAATCCCTTCACTACTAAACTATAATTTCTGTTTTTTGATTGTAACAAATCGTCTATAATGATCTTGAAATAGTTTTCAATGTACTCTATATATACGGACATCACTTTTAATTAATTAAATTTGATTTAGGATTTTCTACAATGAATTTTTTTCATGAAACATATGAAGAATCCAATTAATACTATATTAATAAAAATCATTATCAAGTAGGTTAGTCTCAGACATTTTTCCATCACATCTATTCTCATTGAATTCATTGATATACCCATGATTATTAATAAAAAACCCTATAAGGATATGTTTTTCATTAATAATTCACACATTTTAATCATATATTATAATTTATCCTCAATAGTGTGTCTTTCTGAATACTAAAATTTCCACTATGTTCTTTCTGATACTTAGAATATATAAGAATATCATAAATAAAGACTACCATGAATATTTGACACTAATTTATAATTATTTTATTCATCTAACCCACAATGAATTATTGGGATTTTTTATGTCCAAATTTGATTACAATGAATTCATATTTTTCAAAAATTATATGGAAAACCATATTGGTTATTTTGCATCCCTTTACCATTAATTGATGATATCCAGACTGAACGTCCACCATAGATAAAAAATGATGTTCACTTTTTTGATCTATAAAATTCTTAATATAGGTTAAATAATACACATTCTTGATCTATTGAGAATTTATAAAATGACACAGGTATCAATACTTATTTTGACATTGATGAATATTGTACACCATTATGACACAGATGGGATTATAAATAACTTTTCCATATTAATTGAAATATTAATAATTAATTCTTCCAATTGTATAATGAAATTTTTTAGGGCAACACGATATAATAATTGATCCATGTATGAATTTAAATGGTCTACATGCCCATTGGGCCTTCGAGCTATGTAATGGGCTACAAGCCCACTGGGCCTTCGGGCAATGTAATGGGTCTCCCTCTACCTAGTTAAAAGTGGTCTTTGCTTTGCATTCTTAATAAAAATATGGCTTCAGACCCAATCTTAAAAAAACCTCGCATTGTGGGGGATATATAGGTACTTAATCATGAAAGTAATCAATATACTTATATATTATTGGAATGTTTCCAATTTTGTGTTCTTATCCAGCAATTTAATCCAATATTTTGTTTTTATATTGTATAAAGATATATATTATAGAATTTGATTATAAATTTTGTTTATAATCATACTATCACAGATATTATATAACACTATATCTCAAAACATGATACAATATTTTATTATCCCAAAAACTAATATTATTTTAATGTATTGAGGTAATTTCTATACAAATTATCACATCGAATAATACTTTGGGAAGGAGAACATGATTTGGGGTATTAATCCTTTCACAAACCTCCATCATAAATTATTTATAAATGTTTAATACCACAAATACACCACCCATTACTTTCATTAATACTCATATATCCAATGAATGAGGTGATGTATCATTATTCATCAAAAATGTTACTGATATGGATTGAAGAATAAGAGTACACTTCACCACTTAATTTTCATTTTCATATTTTTGGTCCATAATCCATACTCTATCCTTGTCCTCTTGAACATAGAAGTTGATGAGATATATTATCCTTTATATCCCTTATGTTATGGAAAACAAATTTATATTTTAAAAAGACAATTATTTTATTGTATTAATATTTGGGTGATGTATTATATTGAACATACTTATCCAAATTTAATTTATCAACATATTCTCCTTTGGGAGATAAATTATACCATACATGCAGTAACACCAATAAATTTTCTAAAATATAATTTTATTAATGTGTAACACACTTAAACTTTTTCGACATATTTTTTAGAAAAAAATTATTATTTTTAATGTTTTTTATTTTATGAAACGTTGAATATATCTTGTGTTATGTGAATGAACAATGATTGGATTCCATTTTAGAAAACATCTTGTAAATATTTCATTACCAGCTTACACATAGATTATATTATGGCTCATTATATACTATTTCTTGATTATGATACAAATAATTCCACGTTCACTTGATAACTTCTGTATCATACAAGACTATGTTTTATTGAAATCCAATATACAATTAATATTTTTATTAAAATATTATCACGCATAACACATTTTCCTTTGAATGGATGTTAAAAAAATATTACATAAATTATAAAAATATTACATACACAAATATAAATAAAATGAATACTTTTTGTAGGAATTAGTTATCAGTGATAGTAACAACTATTTCAAAATAATTAAATTCACATTCTAAGATAAATATTTATCTATTTAGAATTATAATTTTATATCAATAAATTAAAGAAAAAACTTTTGATCAATGTTATAATTATATATTAAATATTATAATTTAAATAAAATATCTTCTAAACTCATTGAATTTATTTTAATGGTATAAGAATATAATACATATAATTTTATGAATGGAATGAAGTACTTTTTTAGAAGTTAATTTTACTGTTTTTGGAGAACATTTTTTAGATCTATATTTATAAATTATTATAATATTTACACAAAATAAATTCATTTTTATTTATAATATAAATTTTGTCTTTGAGTTAAATTTTAGTATTTTCTGAGAAGTTTTTTTTTTATTTCAAAAAAATATAAAATTTTATTTGAGATAAACTTTTTTATCTAATTTTTATTATTTAGTAAAATTAAATTTTTTAAGTGTTTGAAATTTAGTTTGGATGAAATTTACATCAATTAATATAATTATGGTCATTGGAACAACATTAAAATTCAAATTAGAAATAAAAAGATTTCAAAATCTTATATATTTTATCCTAAAAACACAACTATTGTGACAAGTCTACAGTATTAATCCATTATTAATTTCTGCCACATATGTGACTAGAGTATGAAAATATGGTTTCTATATTTTTAATAAGACTAATCTATAATGTATAATAAGATCAACATAGTTTTTAACTAAAAATTAAATTAAATTTAATCTAAATCAATTAAAGTGATTAATGTAAAAAATAAGTTTTGTTAGTAGTTAAACATTATCGTTAGTGAAAAAATACCCCATAAACAAGAACAAGGTAATTTTTTAAATATTTTAATGATATACATTTTTTATTTAAAATATAAAATTATTTCTTTTAAATTATGTAAGGAATAACTCTCAATAGGCTTTACCTTTTTAATATTACTTGAACGTCACTCACACCGCACTATAAAAAGGCCACTAACCCATAACATATTCACAATCTCAATAAAAATGCATCTAAAAAACATAAAAAATAATCTCTAAAAATCTATAAAATATTTTTATAATCCTCCTTTTTGGACATAAATCCAACCGGGGAATCCTTTTTGTGAAATCCAAAATTAGCTACTTAAAAAATAAGTAATATTCTATAATATGCATTTCAATTTTAATTATTTAGCCACCCCTTTATATAATATTATTAAATTGTTATTTAATTTAATAAGATTCCTAAATAGAAAAATATTTTTTTATTCTAATTTTTATAAATATAAATACACATACATCCATCTAATGGATAATAAACTTTTGGTTATCGTGTACGTAGAACTATCGCATCGCGAAACAATGTCATTTGTTTTCCTTTATCACCTCTCAAGTTTAGAAATTATGATGAATTTTTTTTATCATATATAGGATATACATGATATTATTTTTATATTTTAACTCTTATGTAAAACATTCAATATTTATTTTATATTTTTGTAAATAGGATCACTTCGTTTGTGGACGTGTAGACTACCCCGTCATCAAGGTGATGTGGTTCATTCGAACTTTTTAATGAATGTATTAATTATAGGTTTCTTAAAATTTTTTTATATATATGAAAAAATAATTCTACTATATTTTTAATATATATCATTTACTTACATTGATTCAATACAATAATAAAATGGATATAGCGTCCACACATATGAATGGCCTATCATCTCAATGATTGGTGTATTCCAGTACATATATATAAATTTAATAGTTTATAAAAAATATTTATTTACTAAAAATATATTATATATACACTATGTTTTAAAATTATTATATAATTTTGATACTAATAGGATCAAAACAACATTTCTAACCATATACTTGAAATAAAATGAATATCACATGAAACGTAACATCAAAAGGAAATTGTTATTAAACAGAAGTCATAATAAAATATTATTTGGTATTATATATAATAGTATGGTTAATTTTATCATTTTTAATAATATTAATCTCATAATACATTATTTTTTAATGTTTTAAAAGAATGAAAAAACACAAGTTATGGGTTTTCCCTTCTAACATTTAATTCTATGAGATATTTGATATATTCACCACATATTCTTATTTTATGGTGTATATAATTGCCTATTACTTTTTATATCATGAATTCCGATTATTTCATTATAATAATTGTTTGTTTTTATTTTATTACTTTATGTATGATGTAATTATAATGTCAGTCATACAATAAAGTGAATTCTAGTTTCACGTTAATTTATGTGAAAATTATTCCATTTTCACATCTCATTTATGTGGTGTGGTGTATATAAAACCCATTAATATATTTTAGGATCCATATACTAATATTTTTGGGCATTTGAGAATCAATTCTATGATATATATTTCATGTGGTATTACATTTCACATGAAAAAATTGGTAATGTAACTTTGTGTCAATTTTCCTTCTTAGAGACACATGATTGTTTATGCGCCAATAATCTTGTATGAGTTCTAAATAATTCCATTGGGTATGTTATTTCAAGAATATATGACATCCATTGTATTTTAATATTCATGTCATGTAATTATTTCATGTGGATTATGATTCAATGTTTTGAAGGTGTTCAGAGTTTATTTAAATTATCCCATCATTTATCGAGACGGTATATGATTATTCTTCTTCTGATGAATTATTATGATGAATATCTTAATATTTCTCCTTATTTTAATTTCCAAGAGTAATTTATGATAACATCATGTTTTAGTAAAAAATTTCTCTTTATTAATTAATATTTTTTAAAAATGTTTTAATGAAAATATGAATTTTTGTCTCTTCTGTCAGAAATCTGTATTATTAACAAACCATATTTTAAAAATGTTTTAATATTCTTAAATAATATAATAAGAGTATTATCAATGAAAATTATTCTTAATTAATATTTGTTGTGTATATGTGTTTAAAATGGTATGGATATCTTTCCATATATTGTTTCATGTTTATTTTAAAATAAAATATGTTTCATAAATTTTATAACATAAATATTTTTTTCATATGGGAATGCATATTTTCCTCTAAAAATATTTTAAATTAATTTTAAATATTAATTTATACGTATTTAATGTGGTTTTAAATGTGATGAATTTTGATGATTATGTGTGATTTTCTTATAAAGGTTATTCTTCATAAGAAATGTAAAAATTGTTTTTTCATAATCCTTCTACTTCTATGATGACATATTTTTATATAATTATGATTTAAAAAGGATATTATCTGAGGATACAATTCATATTTTTTATCTGTATTGTTTATGTTTTAATGGAATTAATTTCATGTAAACTATTTCTCTTCCATGATTTATATGATGATAAGTTCTTATGAAATCTCATTCCATTCATGGGATACACAATGATGAATTGATTAAGATATATATATATATATATATATATATGTTATATTAGTTATGATATGATGAACTATTTTTTATACCAATTTTATTTCATGGGTTATAATAGGTAATTATGGAACCTATCTTATTTATGGTTCATGAAATTATGTATGTTGTTTTATATTATCAATCATGAACATATTATTTTTTTAGGGGAATGGTAGGGGTAATATCTCCCTCCAATAATTTTGGTAATGATATATAATATATGACATTAATTGGAACAAGGGTTGTATTACATGCCAGAAAAAAAAGAGGGTACCCAAGTTTTATTCCAATATTATAAATAAAAGGTTAATAGGATATATCCCAAGCCCAAAAATTAGAGGTTACTCTGATCATATACCAAGAATAAAAATAATAGTTTACATTGGTTTTATCCCCTAAAAAAATAATTGGATACACAGGTTGTAGTCCAGGACTGAAAATTAGATGGTATACGATTTATATAGCAATCTTAAAAAATATGAGGATACATGATTTGTATTCCAATCCCTAAAACCAGAGGATACATGGATTGTAGCACAATCCCAAAAATAAAATGGTACATAAGTTTCAACACACAAAGAAATATAAAATGTTATTCATTTTTTAACCCAAGACATTGAGAGGTACACTAGTGACTTTCCAAAGAAATACTTGTTATGAATGTCTTGGTATATAGCCTTGAAAAAATAATTTATACGATTATGTGTAGGGAAAAAATTTCTTGTATTATTACTATGTTAGGATATCATGTATTAAGCTCTTTATTTTCTTATGATCCATGTTTTACCCTTTATTTAATGAATATTCTTTGAATGAATGAAGTTGTATATTTCTTTAATATTTCTTATGTTAATAGCTTATAAATTGACATAAATGTGTTTTGAAAATGAATAATATTTTATAATATGAAAAAATAATCCTAAAAATCTATGATTCAACCAAATGAATTAAATAATGATAAAATGTCATAAATTATCCTTTTTCGGGTTCTTTTCATTTTAATGTAAATATATTAACCAAATAGTATAAATATTTATGAGGGAATAGTAAAAGATAAATATGTTAACAAAGGGTTAAATAAATAAAATAAGGAATAAATCATTATCCAAAATATTTTCGGGAACTTTTGAAACCGAAAATCATTTTATAATAAAATAATACTTTCAAACATTCTTAAAGATCCCATCCTCCCTCTTATAAAAGGAACCCGCCTATATCCCCTTACTCATTCCTCTCAAAACTGTTGGCTCGTCCAAAATCAACTTTAATAAGCTCCCAAAATCCCTCTAATATTTTTATAATCCTTCCTTTAGGCATAAGGAAATTCAAGAAATCATTTTGGTTCAAACAAAAGGGAGTTAACCGATTTAAAGATAACATCTTCTCTCAAGTTCTTATCGGTTTTTTTCCCTCTTCTACCCCCTAAAATCCCTTTATTCCATTATTTGATAACAAAAAAATTATCTTCAATATACTAGGATGTTGTTAAGAGAAATATTCGAAATACACAACCAAAAACCACTCTCCAATGGATTATATACTAGGATGTTTCAAAGATAGTATTAATTGTCACCTTCACAATTTGATGTGACACTCCTTTTTCATCACCATTTCACATGGATTATATGTAACAGTGTATTCAATGATATAACATGATTTTTTGTTTATTATTATCATTATTTAAATATAATATATCTCAAACTCCTTCCCATAATAGTCATTGAAAAATTGGAACGTTACAAATGCGTATGTATGGCCTACTATATCCATAATGGTAACATACATAGTTTTTCAAAACCATCATTCGTGAATGTTCATAAAATAATAATTCATTTAAAAATATTATAAATTTTTCATTATTATTTATATCATATAGGTAATTTGAACATGAATGAAATAAGTATACCAAAAATAAACATTCAACTCATATATGAAAAACAAAGTGGTTATTAACAGAAAAGTGATATAAGAAATTTATTGATAATAAACAGGTATTAAAAGGTCATAAATAGAATATATTTTGTATTAAATATATAATTATTATACCTAAATATATATTTCATAAAAATATTTTTATTATAATTTTTTATAAAATGGGTTTGTATGAAGTTGATAAATAATGTAATGGATTTTAAGTCTCTTTTATTTCTGGGATATATATGCAAATTAATCACTCAAATTGTTTTTTACGCTCCGCCTTTGAAATGATATATTATGAATATATTTATTATAATTATAGTTAATGTTTCATTTTATTTCATACATTATTGTATCATATAACTAAAATCATTTATATATATGTAAGGAATTAGTGTCTCACTTTTTACTTTTTTGAGACACATGTTATATTCATTGTATATATTTTTTATAATTAATATGAATGTATCATTTTATTATTATAAAGAATATTTTGGTTTTTACATATCCATTTTGTTTTCATTCATTCATGTGTAATTTTCACCAATTGATAAAAATGTGGTAATGGATTTATGAAACAATCTAATCGGTTAACATGATTTTTTATGATTCAATATCCATTGTTGGGATCTATTGATCAATATCACAAAAATTACCATCAAATTTATTCTAATATAGTAAATTATTATATAATCACAAATAGTTCGTTTTTTTATTTTTACCTAAAATAAGTTGAAAAACAATTCAAAAATTAATTTCATTTATCTCTCTTTTGTCATATTTTTATTCCAAATCCATGTTTTTTAAATATTTATTAAAAAAAATTCATATTTACTAATTAGTTTTAAAATAAATTATTTATATTATTTAATTTTTTAGAATTGATCTTAATGTATTATTCACATCACATTAAAAAACAATACCTATTCGGATTTAAAAAAATGTAAAAGGAATGGTTAATTTAATGTGAATGGGATAAATAAAATTTCCCTCTATAATAACAATTACTTTTAAAAAATTTCTTTTATATATGTTATTTTTTGTTTTAATGTTCCAAAATATTGTTCTATGTCATGTTTTATAATATGATTAAGTATTTTGATAATTTAAAATAGTTACATATGATTTTAATTATGCAATGGTTGGGTCGTATATCTATCATTAATTCATTGGGTAACTATTAATATCATATGAAATAAAAGAGTACAAATAAGATTTTTTTTATGCCCAAAATAAGGTACAAGGGAGGTTATATAAAGCCCTAATTAAGTTAATTGGGATTAAATACTATCTCCATAGAAGTTACATGGGTGGTTATCCGTTACCTAACATGTTATGAATGTATTGGTGGTTGTCTGTGAAATAATAATTTATATGAATATTGAAAATTCAAATTGTTGTGTCTTATACCAGTTTTATTCTTCTATGAATCAAGGACTTTTAATATCTTATGATTTATTCCACATGAACTAACAATTTTATTCCATGACTCTAGATAATGACCATTGATATGACATCTAATATTTTTTAATTGTATGATATTGTTGTCATACCCTTAACGTTACATTATGCTAATGTATGACACTTCACTGCCCTTACTGATCAGCTGTGATCACTGATTATTATGCTTCCAATCATGGTGATTTGATGAATTAATTTTAGTAGGGAATGTTTGTGAATAATACTAATGGGGAATATATTTTTGTGATTTGGGAATGGTCATTTACAAAATTAAGAGTCTATGTACCATCTAACCCATTGTAATAATAGATTAAAATAATCATAAATATATTGATAATGGTATTTTAAATTCATATTAGAAAGATATATTATATATGTATCATAATATTGGTTCCCTATTCAAACATACAACCCCACACATTTTTTATTTTCTTGTTCCTTCAAGAATATTTTATGGGTGATTCCACCAAATATTTTTATATTCATGTGACTATGATTTCAGAAACCAGATAATTTTTAAATTTTACTTACATTATATCTCTATATTTTTTTTTATGACTAATTTAATGACAATACCTTACATCTGTTTCCACAATATGTGCACATACAGTAATATCATTATACCTACTGATGTCTCTTCTTTATAATCAATTATGAAGATATATTTTGAGGAATCTAATGAATCCTTAAATATTACATTCAATATCATTAATAAAATGTGATGCATACCTTATGAGCCTCATTATTATAACTTTATATGTTGTTGTGGATTAATCTTTCTATTTTTTCAGTTGAAGTAATTCTCTCTAAAAAATTTAAATAGTTTATGTATAATACTTAGTGGATATTTTTTTATTGAAATCCTCCAATTATATTTTCAATACAATTTTTGTTCATTAAATTCCTAATGATATTTCTCCATTGGTCTTCCTCAACATTCAAATGATAATAAGTTAAGATTTATTTACCATGGATCGCTCATTGTAGTATATGAAATATCTTTTCTAATGAATTAATCACTAGGATGAATATTATCATACTAGATTACCAACTAGTTGAGGAATTAATTTTTTTAAAAGTATTCCACTGTAATTGTATACATTTTTTTCATTAAATATATAATCATAGTATGCATTATTATTCATTACTTATGATATTTATTTAAGATTCACTATAGTATTTTGAACTTCATTCGTTATATTGTAATGTTATTCATTATGATAGTTAATATATTTTATTTTGAAATAATTGTTATCAATGTTAGTTCATGTTATATCCATTTATTTATATTATGTAATGTAGTGTTAAGAGAATACATACTTAAATAATTTGTAAAAAAATATTAACTATCAGTATGGAAGATGTAACACATCATTTCTTTAAAAAACATAACATATAAATCTCTATAAATTATTATAGTATTTCTATTTTCATATTCCTAACAGGATATCTAAAAAAAATCATATGTAGAATTTAAAAATTAAATTTAATTCCACCATAAATAATTCTAAATATTATATGAATAAACAAAAGAATAATCCATTAGTGTTTCAAAAAAGGATTGATGTTAGGTCCACATTTTTGTACTGAGTTATGAACAAGTTAATAACTATCCACTGCATTGTTATGGAATATTATTGAGAAGTGAATATAGGAAATGGAAAACTAGTTTATTGAATATATATAGTGATTTTATATATACCACCCCAAAAATTCTATAATTTTCTAAAAACATAATATTTTCCTCTGAAATATCCAAAATATTTTCAATAGAATTCTCAAATCCTAAAAACCAAAAATTAAAAAACCACAAATTGATACCAACTGACATAAAATAGACTAACACCTCTATAAAGTGTTATAAAACTGAATTTCATATAATGTTATGTTGATAAAAAATGGTCGATTCAAGGTGAATATTCATATATTTAAAATTATGTTCATAATATAATCATTACGTTTAAAAAATAATAACACCACCTCAGAACCCAATGGTTTAATTCATTTAATTAATAGATTTATAGAAATAATATTTCAATTTTATTTAAGAAAATATCTGAAATTTCACCACAGTAAAATTTTTTCTATACATATCACATGTTGTACTAATATTTAAAACAAATGGAATGAAAATCAAATGAAATGGTTGAGTTTATATTCTCCAAAGGGAAAACCTATAAATATTTAATTTTTTTTATATCATAGACATCACAATAATGATAATGTGATAAATATCTAAAAAAATAACATGAATAAAAATGAATTTTTAATACAATTTTAGGGTATATGATCTCAAATGATAAAATACATATCGTAGTGTTAAATTGATAAATATTTAGAAACATCACAATGATCGATGTGGTATAAAAAGCATACGTGATAAAGAAATATTTCACAAGAATAAATGTTGAATATCATAATTTGATAAATATATTTATCCACCATAAGGTCCATTTCAATATTGTGATTATATTTTGACCACAATTAGGACCATGAACAATTGTTTTTAAAATTTCACGTAAAAATTAAGTACAGACTATAATCATGTTATCATAAGTTAGAAATTTTTAACAAATTTATTTGAATATTATATAATTCCCAAAACATCACATAACATTATAATTACATAGTAATTCCACATTTAATCACTCATTTATAATATAGTTAAAAATATATGGAATAAAAATGGAAATCAAATTATTTCCATGAGTTAGCACGTAAAATAACCTCAAGGGCTAGAAAGGTTGATATAGAAAATGATTCTAAAGAAATTCATGTTTCATTGGGGAATTTAAGGGGATATTAACAAATATATATCCATAATAAGAATAACTCATAGAGGTAAATATGAAAATAGAATAGACACATAAAAGTTTTTATTAGAAAAAAATTATTATGAAGGTTGTAATGGATGACCTTATGAGTCACTATGAAAGAAATAATTATTCAATGATTTGACATGAAATATTTTTTAACACCTCTCAAAATTTAATCAAAATAATATAACAAAAAATGATATAATTTTTATGTATACAAATTTGTAATGTATGATAAAAGGTATTATAATTAAAATAAATTAATTTTTAATATTTGAAAACTATTTTTATTATATCCCATAATATTAAAAGATTAATATTGATTCCTTATGGAATCAGTTAAATGAAAACAAGAACATTATATGAAATAGTACATATTTTTATTTCATGAAAATAATGGGGGAAAATGATAGGATTAAATAACATCATCATTGATGAGAAATATATTATTAGAGATGTTACTATTTAATATTGGTGAAATTTTACATTTATGAGATTTAAAATAATCACTTATGAATCACAAAATTAAAAATGTATATTTAACTAAGAAAATTATAATGTATAATATAAATAATTATTTCAAATAGAAAAAATAAAACATTAAAATTATATTTTTGAAGATGCGTTATAACAGAAAAAAGTATATTTTATAATGTAAGATCTATTACATTTACTCTCACATTAGAATATTTTTTATCCTACCATATAATATTCATAACTATATTAATAAATTATTTAAAAATAATATTAGAATATAATATCTTTTTAAATTAGTAATTATAATCTTCATCTATAATATATTTTTTGGTGAATGTTTAATTTCATCGTCAATTGTTATTAATTTATATTGTCTCGTACAAGATTAATAATAAAGATGATAAAGATGATTCATTAACACCATGATAATTATTCATATATTGAAAATTTTATACAAATAATATTTTTAATTATTTTTGATTTCACATGTTCATTTGATGATAATCATGGGTATTCATCATGAAAACTAAATTCATGAAATGATCATTTCATTTAATTAAATATTATTAATAGATTACATAATTGTTATGATTAAATTATTTCAATATTTTAGAAATATATACCTCAAATATATTCCTCCTTAATAACATATATATTTATAAAATAAGATTGTATAATCATCCATGTAAGGTGGTATTGATGATAAAAATATCATCTAATTCGGCGATAGTCCACACATAATATGGGAATCCTGAATTTCATTGATAAAGGTAAAATTTTTATTTTATAATAATTATATAATTTAAATATACTAATAATAATAAAACAATTTTAGTATGTTTATAATAGATTTAGATGTTGTAGAAAATAAAATATTAGAGGGAGTGTGATTAAAAATATAGTATCTTCTCAGAAAAGTATTCTCATATACTACACATTAAGGAAACATGAATTTATCTATTTGTGTGACTAGAACAACTAGATCATTAAAGACGAGATTAGGGAATTATTTTATCATATTTTGGTAAAGTTAAAAGGTGTATCTTCTCTAGTGTAGTGGGATTATGAAATTATTTTATAATATGTGAGAGGGGTTGTACGTTTTGGAATAGTAATAACATAATATTAAATACATGCCACATTAAATGGAAATTAGAACCCGAGTGGAAAACAATATAGAAGGGGTAATGATTAGTATACCCACACATCATCTAAAAAAATGATTGATTATCTTTTGAGGTACATTACACCTTACAACTCTAATAATAATTATTAAAATTATTTACCTTTATGTGGTTAAAATATTTTTTACCCTGTAATGCTTTATTTATAAAAAATTATAATTTGACATAATATATATATATATATATATATTCATTAAAAATAATAAAATTGTTTTATAATATAAAATTTATATATCAAACCAGGATTACTTCCAAAAATATTTATAACACATAAATTAATATTTAAAAAAATATAAAATCTATTCAAAAATGTCAAACATACGTTTCTCCATTAAAATTATTATTTTCAGAATAATAATTTAATTACTAAAAAATAATTATGAAATAAATATGTTTGATAATGTATTCATGAATAATTATATCTCAATGATGTTCAAAATATTTTGATATTTTTGAAAATATTGTTTTACTATACTACAAAAAAATTACCATTTTAAGAATATATAAAACATATCCTCAAAATATTTTTTGATATTCTATATCCAAATAATTTATCTTTTATATCAAACTATTTATCTAAAAAGGAAATAATTAATATATAATTATAATGGTAAATTTTATATAAAATAAATTATATATATATAAATATTTTATGTCAAAAACATTAAATGTTCTCAATCATGTGTCATATTAATAAATAAAATTTACACTAATCAATTAAAAGTGATTAATTTTGTTTATTAAGTAAAAAATCATTAATATATATATATACTTAATTAATCCATAATTTAGAATTTTTATATTATATGATTTATTCCTAATTATTTATTAAATATTTTTAGGCATTGATTAAAATTAATCAATGCTTTTGTATTAATAATTTTATAAAATTAATTTAATAATAATTAATATTAGGGAAATTATAAAATTATTAAATATATGGAAAACTTCATATTAATTTAATTATTTATTTTGTGATTAATTCATTCAATTATCTATTAATAATACCATATAAAAACCCTGGATGGGCACCACGGGTAGGATAAGAAATGGTGGTAATCATAGTGGTTATTCATGTTTTATTTATCTCGAAGAACATAACATATTCTATAACTTTTATTTTATATAATTTCACTGGTGCATTACCTGTTGGAGATTATATTGTTCATTATATATAAAAATAATAAATAAAAAACCCTATAAATGAAGCTCAAATAATGGATCATCGTATGAAATTCGTTTACTGCATTGTGAAATTATATATCCTTTCATCATTTGATTCGCAATGAGGTTATATATAATTTTACCCTCTAATTCAAAATCAAAATAATATTCATGAAATTTAAGGAATAAAATTTTAATTACGTAAAATTTACTGAGCATTATTTAGGTTTGACGTTGTGTATTAAACATGTAATTTAGTGAAATATTTATTTAATGAGGACATACATAGTAATCTCATGGGATGATAAAATCTTCAACTCATTTTTCCTCAAATGATTCTTTCATAAGAGAATTTATTTATTATTGTTCTACAATCTAATTTCATTTATTTATAAAATATGATCCAAATATACATTCTCAATATACATTATTATGTTTGGTATCAAAAAAATTCCAAAATATCTATAATAAGATGTTAAATGATATGTGTGTAAGAAATACATTCATAATATTGATGAGTATATATATTATGGAAAGTGGTTTCATAACCTAATATATATTTCCCTGTCCAAATTAAATTAAATTCCCTCAATTATCCATATTTAATGTTGTTATGATTCATTATTATTGCCCTATGAATTTATTGTGAATAGGAATCTGAAATTTGAATTTATTATTCAACACTCATATGTAAATAAAATTAGATAATTGTAATTTTATAAAAATTAAATATGATTATTTTATTTTATTTGGTCTCACAAAATAAAATTTATTCACAGCAATAAACACCCATATATGATAGTAATATCTAACGTACTAATATAATTGTCTGTAATAAATTCCATATCATTTATAATTTCTCTAAATTAAAAATTGATAAAATTTCTATAACATATATTCAATTATAATATATTTGAATATGAAATCATTCATAATATATAATCGCATAAGTTGTATTTTAATATTATTTTCTTATTAACGAATTGTTTTCTAAGTGTTACATTTTAGATCATTATGAGTTCTCTATTAAAAACATTATTTGATGTGATGCACACATATTACTTATTATGTTATAAGTGTTAAATGGAATTATATAGCTGATATATTCAATGAAATTTCAAATGATAAAATCATTATCGACTGTATAGTGTATTCCTTTCCCATTTATGAATGATTTAATGGCATTAATCATTTATGATATTTCTAATATTTCAGTCATTTTGAATTCTATTACAATAAATTAATTTTCTATAATCCATGTTATAATTAATTTTTACTTTAATGTTATCCATGTATATATTCAATTATTATTTTTTAAATTATATAAACTATGAGTTTTTTATTTATTCTATTAGTTGTTTTTATTTATTGTTTATTCCATGATATAATCCATTATTTGTTAGCCCATAACAAGTGTATGATGTCTCCCTTAAATTTTTTTTTCATTCTACCTAGGGAACCATGAAGAGATCTATAAAATATTATTGATTATGATTGGATGAATTATTATTCTTTAATAAAATTAAATGGAGTTATTTTTGTTTGTAATTGAATTGTAAGGATAAATTTTCTATATATCCTCCAATGACAACTAAATAGGGGGATCATTAACAATGTCCTCTTTTCTATTTTATACCTATATAAACGAAATCACCACTTTCACTTAGTTATAAGAGTTTTGGTATTACATTATGTGATAGAAAATGTGGACATGTTGAAACATTATATTAGTTATAAAACATAAAAATAAATGTGACGTGAAATATTATATAAAAAATAGCCATGAGGAAATAACCATTTGTGAAAAAATGTTTTCATTAATGAAAATATGACATAATGTTTTCATAAATAACACATATATGAATAATGAGGATAAAATATATTCTTTATAGTGGTGAAACAACACCTGTAATAATAAAATATTATTTAGAAACTATATCTTGAATATAAGACCCATTTTTTTCTTCTAGAAGAGATTGGTTATCATTTTTTTAGAGGTGATTCCACTAATAAATCAATATGAAATATTGAAACAAGAAATATTTCAAAACACATTACTTGATTAATGAAAATTTAATATTGGTATAAGAAAAAATGTGTTGGAGAAGAAATTGGTACTCTAGGAGGAAAAATAAATATTTTTTAATCGATATTGTTTTATACACAAGAATATGATGTATTTATTAGAACATGAATTCTAAAAAGATGTCGTTATTTAGTAATTAACATTGTAATTGTAAAAACAATAAAATTTATATAAATATCCAAAATTTGGATGAATATAATTATAAATAGAATATTAAAATTAATTTCCCTTAACTCAATAACATCCCCATAGATGGTGGTTATTTAACTATTGATGATAATAGTGGCTAAAATAATGATAATAAATATTATTGAATATTTCTATAATCATAAGGTATTTCAAAATTAGAACAGAATTTGAATGAAATATACTTATATTTTCTATGAAAAATTATTTAAGAAGGAAATAAATTATATTGTTTATCATTAATCTTATCTTGTCAAATATTATATCATTATGGCAGGAAAATATTTTAATTTTTCAAAATTATTTTAAAATATATAATGGAAAAATTATTTTTCAAGAAGATAGATGAATTATAGATTAAATTTTGAATAATCTTTGGTTTATTGAAAAATTCTATCCATTATATCAAACATAGTTTGACCTAAATAAATATATGAAAATGATAAAAACCATCACCTTACCCCTACATATCTATAATTTAAACAGAATAAGAGTATTAATAATTTTTAAAAATTAAATATAACATAATTAATATGAATCGTTATAAGGGTGGATAAAAATAATCAAATAAAGGTGTGAATAAATATTTCATATAATTAAAATATTTCAAAAAATATGTGTATAAAACCTCTTACCCCTTCGTAGGTTTTATAAATTATCAAGAAACACATATAAATTGTGGGTGGATAATTCATTGAATGGAGTAATTTTATTTTTTCCATAGGTAATATAGGGTAAGATATGATTTTGTTTTTTTCTATTAGTATATATTATAATATTAATGATTCATATGGTATTAAATGAATCAATATCTGATTTAGAAAAAAAATGTATACATTAATATCATTTTATGATATTTCATAATAAAAAAATATATCTAAATTAACCACACATTATGCCTTTATTTTGTAAATACCAATAAAGGTAAAATGATGTTTTAGTGGAAGAATACAATTATTAGAATTTAATGTATAGTAATGTGTAATGATTTATAATTTTTATAAGGTATACAATTTAAAGATATGATGAGTCCCCAAAATTAGGATTATCAATTTTTTCATCGATATAATATTGGTAATAATGATATAAAAGGTTTTATTGTATTATGTTTTGAAAGTTACATGAATATAATATTTTATATTGATGATAGAGAGGTTTTTAAAGCTAGTTTCTATAATATTAATAATAAAATATATATATAATTTATGATATATTTTTCTTCGTAATTTTGAGAAATTTGTGCTTATTTTGTTCATGAATTCATGGAAGTGTGACATGATGAAATTAAAGTATATTGGAAGTAAAAGTCATTTTTATTTTTGTTAGTTACCATGTATTTTTTTGTATGGAACAAAATAATAGTGAGAAGAACAATTTACCACCATGCCAATATTGAGGTGTTTTTTAGATGAAATTTAAAAAATATAATCATGCATAAAAATAATGTTGTAGTTTATAACCATTCATATTTCTATTAATTTATGAATCATAAAAAATAACTATGACATACAATTCATTAATTTATTTTCATTTTATTTAATTCTACCATGATATTTTTTCTATATTAGTGTGTAATAAATTTGTATCATAAAAGTGGCAATATCACTGTATTTGTGTGTCATATTTGATTAATTCCAAGAAAATAAAAAGAAATAATAATTACAATGATTAATATTAGAATTACAAAAAAGGACATGAATAACTAAGTGTGTGGAAATGAACACATTGTGATTATGGTATTGAAAAAATATTAAAAATTAAATTTAATAATATTACAGATAATAATAATAATATTTCAAATAAATTATATTAAATTTATTATTCAGAAGTTGTATCATATATTTAAATAATAGTATTAAAATTTTATCCTCATTTATATTTCATTGAAAATATTTATAGGGAACATAATGTTTGTTGAGAGTGAATAAAAATTTTATAATAATAATTATTAAACTTATTATACATCATTACATTATAAGAGAAAATTATTTTGTATTCTAGTTATCTAATGATTTCAAACATATTATCATAAAAATGATTTTCCATCTATAAATAAAACCAACTATATTTTCATTTTTATTATTTATTTAATTCACAAAAAATAAAATAATAGGTAGGGAACATTGTAGATTAATTATCTATAATATGTCATGAATGTTGATTTTAAAAATAGGAATGAAATTTATAATTGAAAAATAAATAATTACTAATAAAAGAATGTAGATCATTAATATATTCAATTTAAAATGATTTAAGAGAATCTAGGTACAATCAATTATTTTTGAAGAGGTTTATTAATTCTTTTTGAAATATTTTTTTAAAATTTAAAAATAAATTATAATGGTCATATTGGATAAAATAATTCTATTTATGTCATTTGGATTCTATAATTCGATTGAAAAATAATTTTTATGTATAAATGAATATGTTTTCTCACTCAGGAGACATATTATTTGAGTGGTTAATAATTTTTGATCATTGTATTTTGTAATTATAATAATTTATGTTGGAAAAAATATTTTTAAAAACTAATGATTCACTTAAAATGATGTATCTCTCTATATGTTAGAGAAGTAGTGCCTTATATTTATGGTTAATAACAAAAGATATAAGATATAAATAGAACTATATAATGAATTATAATGTGATAATAAAGGAAAAGATTCAATGCTTTAAATGATGAGAAAATGTTAAATGATTCACTTAATATAGAGGAAGATCTATATACCTAAGTTATAAAGTGACCCTTCTCAATCCTGAGGAAACACAAAGGTTATGAAATCAATGAATAACCACTACCTAGGTATATGCCCATACATATACCTATGATATTATGTGACCCATCCCAATCATGAGTTAAAGACAAAGGTCATAGTCTCAGCTCAAACCCAGATTTTAATTATCGAAACCGTAACTGCTGAACAAACCCATCTCTGACGAGTACAGTGATCCTATCATGACTCTGAGGTACTACTCACTAACCTAAGACTACTGAGGTACTCCTCCTGTAGAGTACCGCGGGTCAGCCACCCAAACACAGTAGTGCTTTCTACCAGGGTCTGCCACCCAAACACAGTAGTGCACCCCCCTAATAGCCTGCATAGGTACTCCTTCTGTTGAGTACCGCGGGTTTGCACCCTGACACAGTAGTGCTCCATCCTCCAGGGGTCTTCACCCATACATAGTAGTGCTCCATCCACTAGTCTAGTTGACTCACTCCAAGTCGAGTCGGTCAAGCAGTCATTAGCTCTCAGCTAGCTACACGATCTCCATACTTCGTATGCTTGTCTCCAGGAGGGTCCGCTCCACGAGTTACAGGTCCATAATCCAAGAATCACAAGGTCCCATGAAAAAGTATCTCAAAGGAAATCCTCATCATAGGGGTCTCAACGCAACAAATGGCGCGTCAATCTGACGCCCGATATGTGAGTAATTTAGCCTTTTCGTCCCAGGGGCGCGGTTGGTTTCATGTGCAAACCAACCCGACCATATCTCAACTATACCCCGAACTCTCATAGGGTATACTAATAGGGTCCTTTTCTCAATGAGATAACCAACGCCGCTGACGGTTCGTCAAACATATGTCCGGTCTGAAAGTTATCAGCTTTTCCTTTCGAGGGGCCCGGTTGGATTTCGGGTTCAATCCAACCCATCCGCTATCAAAATGTGTCCAAACCTCAATAGATGAATTCCAAAAGTTTGGTCTCATCATGAGGAATCCAACAATGTCGACGGCACATCAATCGGATGTCCGGAGCTCATGTTATAAGTGTTTCCTTTCCGAGGGCCAGATTTGTTTCGTGTTCGAACCAACCCGGACATACACAAAGTACTCCAAAAACTTGATTTTAATATACCTAAATTATTGTCTCGATCCAAGGATCACATCTTAACTGACTGTGCCTCTATCTGAGGTCTATAGCCCAATTTATGGGTGTTTGAACAGATCTATCCGAAAATCGTGGGTTCGGGCCCGGTCCGACCCGGCCCGAAACCCACCAGGTCGGCCCAAACCGGCTCGACCCGACCCGGTTCCAGGTCCGGCCCAATAGGGTGTGGCCCGGCCCGGCCGGCCTAGCGCTGGCACGACACCCACGTGGCCAGCGGGTGCGGGGGGGGGGGGGGGGGGGTGGGGGGGGGGGGGGGTTACAACCCCCCAAGGTTGACGAACCGGCACGACATAAGCTGCGCTGCCCAATCCGTAATGAACGAAGTCATTTCGTTTCTTCCCCCACCGTCGCCGCTCAGCCGCAGTGGTTTGCTCCGGTGGCGTGCCGCCGCCATCTGCGGACCACCGGACACGCTCTGGTGGTTCGTTTCGCCTGCCGTCTTCGCCAACGGTCCTCCCGAGACCCAGTCTTCACCTCTAAGGTATTCAAACGCCATTGTGGCCCGTTTCGTCATCTCCCGTCATTCCGCACGTCAAAAAAAACAAACTGCGGCCTCTTCATGGTTTTCCGGCGCGGTGCGACGGCGCCGCGCTTCTTCTTTGTTTCCGCGAGGTGTGACGGCACCTTGTCACCATAGTTCGAGCCACAACGGGTATGACAACAAAGGGGGAGGTGGGTCGGCCGTGTTTGTGTTGTTCGACCACCTTCCGTTATAATGATTGAAAGACGCCAACAATTATCAACAATGTTCGTTAAATAAACTTAAACTATGATTAGTAAGCAGCCAAAAAATATCAACGAAGTTCGTTAAATAATCTTGAACGAAGATTAAACCCCTACCTCGAAATTGACATCGCACGTCGTCGAGTCGTGGAAGTCGAACATCGCGGTAGTCGGGTGTCGTGGAAGAACAGTATTTATTCTATCGACATAGGAAGAAGAAGAAGAACATTGATGTTGGCGATGATTTCCACGGTCGGTGACTTCTCCCTTGACGCAGAGGAAGAGGAGAGTTGATGGTCGTTCTTCGCGGAATGAGGATGCTCTTCGTTAAGATGGACGAGCATTCTTCGTGGAGGAAGTAAGCTTTCCCAAAATATTTTCCCCATTCTTTTAAAATATCTCCAAGCCATTCAAAAATTCAATAGGTGTTACAAGGATAATTTATAAGGTCATTAATTATCCTAGTCAGCCTCATTAATCGTGAGAGGTGGAGAGGCTCCACCACAATAAATGTGTGGAGTTTCCATGCATTTAAAACAAGGGTGTGAGTTATAGGGAGGTCAAGGGGGTTATTGGGGAGGTGAGGATTTAGGGTCTCGTGTGGGACCTACCAATGTAAACTATCCCATGGGAGGTTAGGTGGGTGTGGGCCCCACATATAACTCCTCTTTTTTTGAAAATAACAACCTTCCATGAATAAAATTTGTGCATGACAAATTTTATTTAATTCAACTAAACCCCAAAAATTAAACCTCAACCCGCTCAAAACGCAACTCTAGAAAAGGTCCCCTTAAGCAATTACCGGAGCTATGGTTTCATCGGTGCTCTCAGATTTTTATTCCGAGCACAGGTTAAAAATATAGAAAAACCTACTCATTCGTTCACTGAACGTACCCGAGCCAAACTTCAGAAATTGATTCCGGGCACACCGGGCCTCAGAATCATGTGCCATCAGAAATCGAATACTCGTAAAATTCAATGAATTATGAAAAAAAATTACTTGAAATTTCCCGGTCATTACATTACTCCCTTTTCAGGGCTTTACGTCCCCGTAAAGCTTAAACACAAACTAGGGAAACAAAAGGGTTATGAAATCAACGGATAACCACTACCTAGGTATATACCCATACATATACCTAAGTTATCAAGTAACCCATCCCAATCATGAGGTAAACACAAAGGCCATATTCTCAGCTCAAACTAGGATTTTCATTATCAAAATAGTAATTGCTGGAGAGCCCCGTCTCTGATGAGTACAGTGATCCTGACACAACTCAGAGGTACTGCTCACTAACCTAAGACTGATGAGGTACTCCTCCTGTCGAGTATCGCGTGTCAGCCACCCAAACACAGTAGTGCTTCCGGCTGGGGTCTTCCACCCAAACAAAGTAGTGCACCTCCCCTAATAGCCTGTAGAGGTACACCTTCTGTTGAGTACCGCGGGTTTGCACCGATGAAACCGCATCGCTGGTAATTAATTAAGGGGGCCTTTGTTGTAGTTACGTTTTGAGAGGGTTGAGGTTTAATTTTTGGGGTTTAGTGGAATTAAATAAAATTTGTCGTGAACAATTTTTATTCATGGAAGGTGGTTATTTTCTACAAAGGAAGAGTTAGATGTGGGGCCCATACCCACCTAACCTCCCATGGGAGAGTCTAGTGTCGTGGGGCCCACATGAGACCCTAATTACTCACCTCCCCCATAACCCCCCTTGACCACCCTATAACTCACCCCCCCTCCCCTATTTAAATGCATGGAAACTCAACACATTTATTATGGTGTAGCCTCTCCACCTCTCAAGATTAATGAGGCTGACTAGGATAATTAATGACCTTATTAATTATCCTTGTCACGCCTTGGGACATTTTGAATGGATTGGAGATCTTTTAAAAGAATGAGGCTTATAGAGATATTTGTTTTTGGGCGAATATTTTGGGAGAGATTTCTTTTTTCACAAAGAACGATCATACATCTTAATGAAGAACATCCTCGTTCCGCAAAGAACGACCATCGACTCTCTTCTTCCTCCTCATCAAGGGAGATGTCGCCGACGGCGGTGATCATCGCCAATGGCAACTTGCCTTCCTACTTCATCTCCTTCGTTAAATAATGCTATGTCTCCAAAGAAGAACATCGACATGGCGGTCCTGGAATTCTCCATCCACTTTCTCTTCCACGACAAGGAAGGAGACGCCGACCGTGGAGGCCGATGCCAACATAAATGTTATTATTCTTCTTCCGACGTCGACGGAATCGATACCGTTCTTCCACGACACACGACTACCGCAACGTTCGACTTCCGCGACTCGACGACGTACGACGTCAATTTCGAGGTAGGGGTACAATTTTATGCATGTGAATATTTGGGCGTTCATCGTTAATCTTTTAGCTTCTTTCTATCAATTAATGGGAGGGGGTCAGACCACACAAACATGGCCGACCCTCATCCCTTTTTACTGTTGACCTTCGTTGTGGTTTGGAACGAAGACGGGGTGGTGTCGTCGCACCATGTGGAATCGAGGGAACCACGAAGAAAGTGCGTGGCGTCGTCGTATCACGCCGTTAAGGCCAAAAGAGGCTGCGGCCAAAGCTAGGGTCGCGGCAGAGGGGTGTGGTGCCGTCGCGCCGTGCCGGAGCATCATGAAGGTCCGCGGCTGGGGTAGGCTGCGGTGGAGGGGGGCGGCCGGACTCCCCAGACACCGGAGCATCAAGAGCTGTAGCCCTTTGGCTGCGGCAGAAGACCTGGAGGCGGCCAGATAAACCGGTCGCCACCGCTAAGAGGGCGGGACCGCGGGGTCCGGCAGCGGCGGCACCGGCCGACCAAAACATTTCGGGGGTCGTAATCCCCGGTGGTGGACAGGCGGTCCCCCAGGTGGTATTTCCATTACATGGTGAGGTGGTAGCATGCCCCCTTCACGCCACTCGGTCACAGACCGAGTGCCCAGCTGAGGTGGGCCGCTCGCGCTGGGCCAGGGTGCCCAGCCGCTGGGTCGGGCCGCGCCTGCTTGGCCGGGCTGCGCCACTCGGTCGTGTCGTGCCCAAGTGGGCCGGACCCATACCCGGGTCGGGTGGACCCGGGTCGGGGCGATCTAGGGGGTATCAGGCAGGGTTGGACCGTGCCCGAACCCCCTATTTTCGGGCAGTTTCGTTCAAACACCCCTAACTTCGGCTTCAGACCTCCGATCGACACACCGTCAGTTGAAATGGAATCCTTGGATCGAGATGATCGTTTAGGTATATTACACTAAAGGTTTCAGATAATTGTGTGTACAACCGAGTTGGTTCGAACATGAAACCAACCGGGCCCTCGGAGCGGAAAAGCCTATAACATGAGCTCCGAACGTTCGATTGACGTTCTGTCAACTTTGTTGGATTACTCTTAGTGAGACAGACCTTTTGGCTTACTCCACATGAGGTTTAGATGTAGTTGGATTAATCCGAGTTTGATTTCACCGAAATCCAACCGTGCCCCTGGAATAGAAAATATGATAACTTTCCGACCAGGCGTCCGTTTGACGAACTGTCAGCGGTGTTGGTGATCATGTTGAGAAACGGTCCCTATGGATATAACCTATGTGAGTTCAGGGTACAGTTGAGATACGATTGGGTTGGTTCATACATGAAACCAACCGGGCCTCTATGACAAAAAGGCTAATAACTCACAGAAAGAGCGTACGATTAACACACCATCTGTTGCGTTGAGACCCCTATGATGAGGCGGTCTTTTGAGATACTTCTTCGTGGGAAATTGTGATACATGGAGTATTGACCTGCAGCTCGTGGAACAGACCCTTTCATAGACGAGCGTATGGAGTACGGAGACCGTGTAGCTGGCTGAGACCTGATGACTGCTTGTCCGATTTGATTCGGAGTGTCTTGCATAGCCCAGTGGGAAGCACTACTCTGTGAGGTGGAAGTCCCATGGCCTAGGAGAACTACGTTGTGAGGTGGCAGACCTATGGTACTCGAGAGGAGGAGTACATATGTAGGCTATGAGGGGGATCACTACTATGTGAGGTGGAAGATCCATGGTGGAGGAGCACTACTTTTTGAGGTAGCTGACCCACGGTACTCAATAAGAGGTGTACCTGAACAGTATTAGTTTAGTGAGAAGTACCTCAGAGTCGTGACAGGATCACTGTACTCATCAGAGAAAGAGCTCTTCAGCAGTTTCAGTTTCGATAATGAGAATCCTAGTTTTAGCTAAGACTATGACCTTTGTTTTTACCTCATGATTGAGATGGGTCACTTAATAACATAGGTATATGTATGGGCATATACCTGGGTAGTGGTTATCCGTTGATTTCATAACATTTGTGTTCCTCATGATTGAGATGGGTTACATGATAACTTAGGTATGAGTATAGGATTATACCTAAGTAAGGGTTATCTGTTGAGATCCTTCTTTGTGTTTATCCTTGATGGATTAAGTGAGACCTTGAGGGTCTCGGGGTCCCTACTGAGTATCGTATACTCACCCATGCACGGGCTATTCCCGCACCTCGTTGTGTCAGTTGCAGACGACGGGCCGCGCTGTCGGAGGCCGATTATTCATGGAATGGACGGTATCTAGAGGTGGACTTCACGACGAGACGATACTCAGAGGAGGCAGACGAGCGAGGGCGTTGTGGAGGCTATCTGCCCCTACCCTTCAGGTAGGATCCGTGGTGGACGATCCATGAGTTGTGATATCTTTTCCTACCCTTCTGGTAGGACCCGAGGTGGACGACCCAAGAGATGCGCTATCTGTACCTTCCCTTCAGGTAGGATCCGTGGTGGACGACCCAGGAGCTGATTCTTTTCTTCCAGCTGTTTTCTTTTTTGTTGTACTTTTGTTCAGTTATAGCTGTACTTTTCAGTTGGGTTTGTATTCTGGCCCTTTTTACTTTTCATCACTTTCATTTGTACTTAGTGGTTTACTTCCTCTTGTACTTTGAGGTGTTTTGTTTACTTTTATAAAGGCAATGCCTTCCCAGTTATCGAGATTTATGCCTTTGGTGCTAGTCGCCAGCCCCTAGGGGGGGTCCACTATAGTGTTTGGGTGGCAGACCTCAGCAGGAAGCACTACTGTGTTTGGGTGGCTGACCTGCGGTACTCGACAGGAGGTGTACCTCAGCAGTCTTAGGTTAGTGAGCAGTACCTCAGAGTCGTGACGGGATCACTATACTTTTCTGAGATAGTGCTCTTCAGCAGTTACAGTTTTGATAATGAAAATCCCGGTTTGAGCTGAGACTATGACCTCTATGTTTACCTCATGATTGAGATGGGTCACTTGATAACTTAGGTATATGTATAGGCATATACCTAGGTAGTGGTTATCCGTTGATTTCATAAACATTGTGCTTCCTCAGGATTGAGATGGGTTACTTGATAACTTAGGTATAAGTATGGGCTTATACCTATGTAAGGGTTTCTGTTGAGATCATTATTTGTGGTTATCCTTGATTGATTTAGTGAGACCTTGAGGGTCTCGGGGTCCCTACCGAGTATCGTATACTCACCCATGAATGGGCTATGCCCGCACCTCATCGTGTTGGTTGCAGATGACGGGTAGGGCTATCGTAGGGAGTGTGTTCAAGGACTGGACGATATCCGGAGGTGGACTTCACGATGAGACGATACTAGGAAGAGGATGACAGGTGAGAGCATTGTGGAGGCTATCTGCACCTACCCTTTGGGTGGGATCTGTGGGGACGATCCAGCAGCTGCGCTATCTGTACCTACCCTTCTGGTAGGATCCGAGGTGGACGACCTAGGAGCTACGCTATATGTACCTACCCTTCAGGTAGAATCCGAGGTGGACGACATTGGAGCTGGTTCTATTCATCCAGTTGTTTGTCTTTTTTGTTGTACTTTCGTTCAGTTGTAGTTGTACTTTTCTGTTGGGTTTGTATTCTGGCCCTTTTTACTTTTCATCACTTTCATTTGTACTTTGTGTATTACTTCCTCTTGTACTCTGTAGTGTTTTGTTTATTTTTATAAAGGCAATGCCTACCCAGTTATTGGGATTTATGCCTTTGGTGCTAGTCACCAGCCCCTAGCCTATGGAAGGCGTGCTTGGGGTAGTCATGGCACGAGCCCCGAGGACAGGTCATGACAAATGGTTTTCCGGCGCGGCGCAATGGCGCTGCAGCTTCGTTCGACCACAATGGAACGGCGCGTCGGCGCTGCACTTCTTCTTTGTTTCCATGCAGTGTGACGGCACTGAGTCACCTTCGTTCGAGCCACAACTGTTACAACAGAAAAAGGGGGAGGTGGGTCGGCCGTGTTTGTGTGGTCAGACCTCCTCCCATTATAATGATATCAAGTGGCCAATAATTATCAACGAAGTTTGTTAAATAAACTTGAACTACGATTAGCAAGTTGCCAACAATTATCAATGAATTTCGTCAAATAAACAAGAACTACGATTAAACCCCAACCTCGAAATTGATGTCGCACGTCATCGAGTCGCAGAAGTCGAACATCGCGATAGTTTTGTGTCACGGAAAGAACGGTAATTATTCCATCGATGTCAGAAGAAGAAGAAGAATTTTGATGTTGGCGATGATCACCGTGGTCGGAGACTTCTCCCTTGACGTGGAGGAAGAGTATAGTAGATGGCCATTATTCGCGGAATGAGGATGCACTTCGTTAAGATGGATGATCGTTCTTCTTGGAGGAAGAAAGCTTTCCCAAAAAATATTCCCCATTCTTTTAAAAGATCTCCAAGACATTCAAAAATTCAAGAGGTGTGACAAGAATAATTAATAAGGTCTTTAATTATCCTAGTCAGACTCATTAATCTTGAGAGGTATAGAGGCTCCACCACAATAAATGTGTGGAGTTTCCATGAATTTAAATAAGGGGGGTGAGTTATAGGGAGGTCAAGGGGGTTATGGGGGAGGTGAGGAGTTAGGGTCTTGTCTGGGCCCTACCACACTAAACTCTCCCATGGGAGGTTAGGTGGGTGTGGTCCCTACATATAACTCCTCCTTTATTGAAAATAACCACCTTCCATGAATAAAATTTGTGCATGAGAAATTTTATTTAATTCCACTAAACCCCAAACATTAATCCCCAACCCGTTCAAAACACAATTACAGAAAATATCCCCTTAAGCAGTTACCGGCGTTACGGTTTCATCAGTGCTCTCGGATTTCTATTCAGATCACCGGTTAAAATGTTAGAAAAACCTGCTCGTTCATTCACTGAATGTACCCGAGCCAAAATTCATAAATTGATTTCGGGCACACCGGGCCTCAGAATCAGGTTCCTTTAGAAACCGCATACTCGTAATATTCTAAAAAATAATGAAAAAAAATTCCTTGAAATTTTCTGGTCTTTACATATCTTTGGAAACTTTTTTTAAATTTTATGCTTTAAACACCCATATAAGGTTTTAATGTAAATCCCTTGAGTGTTTCCTTGTTTTGTAATTGCATTAATATGTAAACTTATACTAAATAGAATTCCATAAATAAATGGTTTTGTCATAATTAATTTCATTCCTTTTATTAAAGTGATTAAATGAAATGACTTCTTATGAATGGAATTGTGTATGACTAAAGGTTCACATGGTATATCCTTTCAACATGAATGATTTTAATTTGATTAATCACATGGTGGGTTCTCAATGGAAATTCTGAAAATGTTTTACCTATTGTTCATTTGTTTTTAATGTGATTGTTCCACATATATAGATATGGAAATATGTGAATGATTATGGGTACGAGGAATTTTTAGCCCATTATAGTACAATAAACGCTTATGGAGGAGAATAAAATTTTCCCCATTATAGTATTATAAACGATTATGGATTGGATGTATTTTGACCCCATGAAATTTTTATTAATGATTTTGGATGGGAGGTTGTTTTACACCCTGAATGTATTATAAACTATTATGGATTGAAGGTGGTATTAACCCATTCAAGTTATGTTTTTAATTGATGGGATGTGGTTTTAATACATTCTAATTATATATATTTAAATATTCTAATCATGGGAGGCATGCTTAACCCATGAAACATATGTCATCATTATATTATATTCTTTCATTCCAAGAGACTATGTGGTCTTGGACATAGGTTAGGGGAATCCATTGAGAGATCCCCTAGAAATGGATTTCTGAGGTATGTCCTAATCGACCCATATATATATATATATTTATAATATATATATAGTGACATGATTATTCTATTATTCCAGAATCAATCTAAAGCTATTATATCTTTCAGGTGTTCCTTAGAAAACTAGACGAGTGTTATTTTTTATGTAGTTCTCTTTATTAATTCTGTTATACTTGCACACTGAATAGTTTATATTCCACTGAATTGAGATCCACACCATGGGTACTGGCCTTATGAGATTTATATCTCACATAGGGCATAGGTAGCAATGGCTCCCTAGTTGACCTACTTGTTTTTAAGGTTTTGGACTTTTCCTTTCTTCTGTTGCCTATATTGGAACGTCAGATAAAAGGTCCAAGGTAAAGATCAGGATGATCCAATTGATTTCCTTTTTGATAAACATTATATTATTATTTTTTCTTGAAATTAAAATCATGTTGTTGTTTTTATTAATTTTATATATCTATCATCCAAAGTCTTGCATTCATTGTAAAATTGGCATTGGACCTTTTCTATCATTAGTTGTTATTACAATTGACATCATTTATATTTTTTATTTATTTGTTATTTATTCTTCTTATAAATAAGAATTACTTCTTATTTACCACTGTACACTCTATGTATGAGGGACTAGTCTCCCCATTGATGTACCATTACACCCTTTCATATTGACTATCACCTCTATAATATGAGGAGACGCACTTGAGGATATGTGGAAATCGGTCCGGCTATCGCATTGATCATAAGCTTGTTTGGGATGTTAAAAAGTGGTTTAAGATGATATATTTTTCCTTTTTATTAGTGTTTTGGGTTAGTTGAAATGAGACTATGAATATCTCAGAAAATGGTTGATTGTTATTCATGGGACTGATCACCCCACACATAGGAAATGACCTAGTGGTCAGTGTTGGGAATTGTTATTTATAATATTCAATATTACATTTGATGTGATTTCACCTTCATTGAATGGTATATTTTTCTTGTATTATGGATATTTTTAATTTATGGAATATTCCCTTAACCATAATGAAATGTAAGGAACATGACATGAATCATATTAGTCACTTAGAAACTCACATGGAAATAATATTCCATGAAATGTAGCTACTTTAGTTGGCTTCATACTATGTAGGTATGTGTGAATTTAGTTATTCCATGTATTATTTGTACATAAAAAAGGTAATATGTTTGCAAAAATATTAATTTATCATGTCCTACATGGGGTTTATAATTCTTAGATTAAATATTTTATGATTTTTTTCTTGTTATAGAATGTTTTATTTATATTTTAAATAGATTTATGTGCTAAAATTAATGTCTTTGGTTTAATTGGGATCCAATTATCAATTTTATGGTGTATTGGTGCCTTATGATTTTGAAAATGGTAACCCATGTACACAAACCATATTTGGACCTTTAAATAATTGTTTATCTGTATTGTTGAAAAAAATGTAGTTTGCTAAATTAAAATATCAAAATAAAATGTTTTCAATTAGTGGGATTCAAATTCAACCCATATGGTGTATGGGAACCTTATAAATTGGTATATGGCCACCCATTTGACTAATACTCTATATAAAGATGATATGTTTCTAAATGGTTATAAATGTAAAACTGTGGAGTTTTGATTTGAAATGGTTTTTTAATTTTCAAAATGCTCAACCATAATGAAGAAGGATATTTTGGGCGTGATTTAAATAAATGAACTATAATAAGGTTTCTTTTTTAAGTATCTTGGTTGAAAAAATGGGATCCTCAAAGGTCTCTTTTTCGGTTAAAAGGAATTTAGATGCGAAATATTTCTTTTGTGAAGAAATTACTTAGACTGTTAATTGTTCAAATAGAGGGTTAGTTATAACTTGTTTAAAATAAAGATCCTTGTCTGTGAAGTGGTACATGGGGTTCCTTGGATCAAATGTGATAAATTTCAATTTGGTGATGTTTGGGTGTTGTTTCCAATAGTATGAAATTTAGTTTTCAATTTCATCCTTGTTTCAATGGGTTTTCATGCTATTTGATACATCGTTATGGGATTGTGCATCAGGTAATACTTTCTTGAGATTATTATCCATACCAAGGGCATGATCAGCTATATCGTAGGTCATATGACCCATTATTTTCCTTCGTAGTCGGTTACATGTCATGTTGTTGTCCAAGGGAGTGGTAGTATTTGGTGATATGATGTTGGGATAAAATTGTGTTCTTTTGATTATTTTCTTTGGTCATCTCCACAGAATAGGGGGCCGACGATAAACAATTAGTATCATCCAAATGATTTAAATGGCTATTGGATGTATCAGAAGTATTGACATGCTGATTTTAATGTTTTAATATTATTTATATGTTTTGGGTATGCGATAATGGCTTGTTAAAGCATCGCACCTTAGTTTATAGTGTTTTTACTAGAGTGCATGTGAGTGGATAGTTGATCTTCATTTCCTTCAATAATTGGGATACTCATAAGGTGGGGTGTTTCATGTTTGTTCTGGTAATAAAATTTCCTTATAGATATATGGAATAAAACCAGAGAGGACCAATGAAAAATTTCCAGTTTATGTTGGAATACCATTGAGGATTTCATGTGTTGTTAATGTTGGTGCATTATTTAAATAAAAAATATCACATAGTCATCTATTTTAAACATTTATGAAAGAATCGTTGGTCTCAAATAGTCTTCAGAGGATAATCATGACTGATCCTAAAATTTATTGTTTCTTAAAGGCTAGTGATGATATATTGAAACAATGATAGGTAAAGTTGAGTTCATTCATTAAACATACAAGTTGTGGTTGATTTCACTTCTTCCTATTTTTGGGTATGACTGATTTGGAATAATTAAAAATCACTTACTCTATTCTACTAAACGATACACATTTCCTATATCTTAACATTATCCAAGATGCACTAATGACGTGTTAGTATTATGTAGTGCTAAAACATTAAATGATATTGATCTATTTGGGTTGTTATAATTTGTTTTTTCAAGATTTATGCATGGTTTTCCTTTTCTTTTTTATCATGAAACGTCATCGGATATCATGGATAGACTTCATTGTGAGTTTATGTAGTAATTGAAAGATTCCTTAGTAGAAGGCATCATGGATCAACATTCAAAATTCTATTTATTTATGCCAGACATCTTCTTGATTTGATGGTTGTAGTGGCTTGACTCATTTACATTATTGATTAATGTTTATAGTTGGTGAAGGACCATTTAGAGCACAACATCACTTAGAGACAAGTTCGGTGGGTGTCTGATTGTACTTTCCATGGAAAAACATATGGACATGATATTTGAGTTCAATGGGGATTGACCAGGTGAACTTATTTTGGATATCATGTGATAAGTTTCATTACAACACTTAGGGTGTATCCAATGGAAATTCCATGAGAAAAAGAGCATCGATATGGAATTGGACATTAAATACTAAGACCCTCCATTGAAGGAACCAATGGGAAAATGGTTAAATTGAAAATGAATATATCATGTCTCTGGTTTAATGGGATCAGTTATATATCTATTCAATGTTTTAGTTCAATTTTTATATTTGGATTAGGTTTTAAAAGATTAATCCCATTGATATATGAAATGTTCAAAGGTGTGTATGTAATTTTGAAACAAAATGTTAATGTTTGATCAAAGCCTCATGAACTATATTAGTTGGGTGATGATGTCATATTTCTGAAAGACTTATCCAGGAAGTGATGTTTTATGTTGGGTAGTTTGTAGAAACCCCTGTTTTTCACATGGTGGTTTGATGAGGGTTTATTATTATTTTAATTAATTGATGGATTGATAATAACACTAAGATTTAGAATTTAATTTTTCATAGAGTTGACCTAATAATGTATGTCTCATTGAATGAAATTAAAAAAACAAATTTTAATTTGAAATAAAAATAAATATTCTTATTATAATTATTATTATTATTATTTTTTTTTTGAATTATTGTTAAAATTAAAAAATCCACTCAAACTCTCCCAATAAATTCCTTAAGATACAACACACCCCACTAGGGTGGCTCCCCCTTTGATATAAGATAAAACCCTATTATCCTTCTCTCATCTTTTCCAATCTATCAAGATCTATTTCAATCCGTTACAAGATCCATCATGGCAATCCCACTACTCCCCCCACCCTCTCTATTTTTGGATTTCATTCGGCACATTTTTCACCTGGTGGAGTTCGGCCGAATTCCCAATGGTTTTGGAATGACTTATTTTATGTTTACACATTATTTTAGTTTGTGAAATTGGCCTTTACAGAACCATTAATCTATGTTTTCAATCCCTCTACAGAATGTATTGTAGTTCAGTTTGTTTCAGTCCTCCAATATTGTTTCATTGTATGATTTTTCATCTACTACATGTTTTCTCTCTTGTTATATAGAATTCATTGGGTGTTTTAATGACTCAACTATTTGTGTTGTAGTGTGTTGGAAATTGTTTTATGGTTTCTAGTCACCAGGATAAGGTTAACTTTTTTCATGCATATGCATCGATAACTATATATATTTATATATATATATATATATATATATGGGTTCCCCATTTACACTAACACTCATCCATGTAAATATATGTATGTATATACAGATAGGCGTGCCTATGTATATATATGAAAATTCATCCTTATGTTAGTGGAGACGACTATATACATATAATAATATATGTAAGGATATCCTTACACATGTTCATCGACATGTTGGTGTGATCATAGGCGATATATTTCTTTATATGTATGTGAATGTGTATGTAATCAGTGGTAGTGATATAACACGTAGATAGAAAGTGACAACAGCTAAAATTATCGATTTGGGTCACCATGAGGTAAGGTCCCTATCTTTAAATCTATATTTAATACTTCCATAGTATCTTCTTTAAAATAGTTATTATAATGAGTTTCCTTGTTTAAGGGAACCTTACAGCTTGACTAAAATGTTGTATTATGATAAATGGATTTCATTTAAAAAAATGGTGGTTTTTATAATAAAACCCCTCCAATGGAGGTGCACAACATTAAAACAAAATGGTATTGATAGATGATTTATCATTAATATTGTGGTTTTATTTCAGCATAAGTCTTCCAAAAAGCATTAATATATGGTATGTTATTGAATTTCCCATGAATGTTGCTAATTATTCTTTCTTGGGTGAGTTATTTCAAGTGCATTCTATGTGCGATTGTTCATTAAACTGGAATTATCCTCTAGGTTTTCTTGTTAAAAATAACTTGGATGGCTTTGGCCTTATACACACTTATCTCTGCCTTTTTACCCAATATCATGGGATGGTGTTTATGTGATTTATTTTTATATCAAATGATGATTTAAATGGATTAATTAGGAAGAGATGAGTTACTAATACCCTTATCCCTCATTATTCAATTTCTTGATTAAGAATTTTGTTTCTTTTATCGCATTGACCATGTGAGATATATACTACCATGCCCATATGAGTTTAACACTACCACATCATTTGATGGTTTTTATGAATTAAAATTTTGTTATAATGTTTTTGCAATGTGAGTGGGTTGAGGTAATTTCCATCTAATGGCTTGTGAAAGATTGTGATGCTTTGTAATTTCTAGCTCATGTGAGATATTTAACAATGCCCCAGAGACGCTTTTTAGGTTAGTTATTCATAAAACACCCATGTGAATATGTAATAAAATACACTTTATCATGGGATTATTTTAAAATTTACATAATAGGATTTATTCCACTAAATGGCACGACACAATTTAATGTTTTGCTCATAATGAATTTCTTCCCTTATAGTAAAGGGATTCAATGAAATGGATTCGTAGGAATGGAATGGTGTATGGACAATGGAAAACATGATATTTCCCTACCTCATGGAATGATTCGAATGTGATTAATCCCATGTTGGTGTTTTAAATTAAATACATAAGATGTTTTACTTAAAGATATTTTTTTGTGATTGTTATTACTCAACGTATATATATATAGCTATATTTTGATGATTATGGATGTGAGGTTGTTTTTCCCAATACCAGTATTGGAAATGATTATTGATCAGAGACAGTTCTACCCCAGTATAGTATTATAAATGACTTGGGATGAGAGTATGTTTTACCCAATGATAGTATAATAAATGATTATGAATGGGAGGATATTTTACCCCATGCTAGTATTATAAATAATTATGGATTGGAGGCTGTTTTACCACGTTTTTGTTATGTATGCTTATGTTTTGGAGGATGTTTTACCGTATTTCAGTTAAATATATATATATATTTCATTGGTGGGAGGCATTCTTGACCTACACCACTTATGTCTTTATTATATCAGATGCATTCAATCCAGAGACTAAGGGATCATTGGACTGGGGTAGGGGTAGAATGTGATAGATCCCCTGGAATTGGATGGTGGGTGTATGTATCGATCCAACCCGAAAATTTCTATATATATATATATACTTCTATTATATATATATAGTGACATGAACAGACTCTTATTCCCTAAATGTGATTAATATAGTATTGCCATCAGGTGTTCCTTGGAAACATAGCCGGGTCTTAGTTATTTATGTAGTTCTATTTATTAATTTGAATATACCATTACACTAAATAATTTATATTTCACTTAATTAGGATCAAAATCGTGGCTACCAACCTTGTAATGGATCAGACCTCTCTAGTCCATTACATTGTGAAAATGTGGTGTTAGTGGCATTCTGTGAGGTCAAGGTAACTTATCCCCAAATCTTTGTCAAAATATTCTTTTTCGATGAACCGTCTCAATAGTAGTCAATTGTGAATTGTATCGTCATGTTACGTTTTAGGTACTTTTGATCATTCTAACTACCATTGTTTTAGAGCAGTGACTTGGGGGATCGTTTGGGCCAATATTTATGGAAAACTAAAGGGCAATATCTTTCACACGAGCGGTGCATGGTTTGTCTAAAACATGCGGCCAAACTGTGTGTAGTTGGGTTTGGAGGCAGTAGCTTCTGCATGGGAGGCACACGGTTTGTCTAATCTTGCAGTCAAACTGTGCGAGAAGGGAGGTCTAGGCATTTGCTAACGCACATTTTTTCAAACCGCGTGGACTAACAATTCGGGCACTTAAATTAGATCCTCAAATTGTGGATCTAACGCATTTTTGCCTCTAACATGATCGTTTAAGCTCCTAAGTGGCCATAACATTGGATTACCCTCCATTGAAGAAAGGAGAAACTCTCCAAGGTTTTTTGGAGGCAATCGGAAGGCTTCTCTTGGAAAATCGAAGCCAGTTTCACGAAGTATGTGATAGTTATTCTTCGTTCATATTCTTTATTGATAGGTTTCTTAGATCCACTTAGATCTACTTCCTCTATTCTCTCGAGTTCTTTTATATACACCCGTTATGGGTATATCGAACTGTGTGGATGAAAAATATGATGAGATTGTGTCTTGATCTTGCTAGGGGAAGAGATCTATGGCAGGTTTTTGAAAAATCGACCTGGGTTTCTTGAGCTTTCATCGAACAATGTAGTTTTCGTCAAAAAACTTTGACATAGGGGATTCATTGTTTCTCTTTCTTTTATGTGAAATTGTATTGTTAGCATGTTTAATCGAAATGGATTAAAATGGAATTGAAATAATAAAAATTTTGAACCGGATAATGAATCTGTTATCGATCATATGATATTTCCTCATGTTTTTCTAGATAGTGTGATATCTATGCATTATTTTCTTAGTTGTTTGTTCTTGATTGAAATTGGTATATAACGTAAACCGGGATTAATTGGTAATTTTTTGGATAAAGATAATGAGGCATGAAAATGAATCCGGATCTTGTTTTAAATTGATATTAATCAAAATGGCACAGAATGCATGTTTACTCATTTGTGATAGTTTACTAGTTTGGTTTACCAAATTTGGAACCAACAGATTATAAATCTATTAATTAAAGATGGATTGAAGAATTGATTGCATTATAATTACTTGAAGGGTTCTGAGTTACCCTCTTGTTTGTTATAGGGCCATAGCCCAAATAATGTGATGGTTGTTTTTCCTGCTGCATGTGTTGATACATGTCCCTGGAGGTGTGTTGTTATATGTGGGGGCATAACGGCCTTTTTGGTTGTCACGGCGGATGATGCCTATAGTGGAAAGATGCATCGGTTTATAAATATGGGTGTCGGGGAGGACACTAGGGGTGATGGAATGTGATGGATGTGATTATTGGATGCTTCCTGGTTATTTGGTTGTTTATTTTCTTTACTTTTTCCCCACCGTACAAGGTAGCTGGTCTTGCTTACCCTTCTTCATAAAGAGGTGATGACACGTGGGGTATGCCACGTACTTTCCGTGTTTATCTTATTAAGGGGGATTGGGTCTACACTCATTCTATAGGTGGCAAAGAATTGATGGGTAGTACATCTACTCACTATGCTTATCCCCCATGTGTTAGTAGCGTAGAATGCTTTTCTAGAATGCATGGGTATATGGGAAAGCGTTTCTGTAATGAATGTTTTATTAAATGGTGTTAACTCATGGGGTTGGAGTTGTCGAAACATAATGATGAGGTTGAAAACTTTTGAAGTGACAGTGGACTTTGGGTGTGATGCTAATGAAACATAACCTGTAATTGTTTATGGTTAATTAATTTTTAATGAATTAATTAACGTACAATGGAATTGATAAAAATGGAATGAAATAATCTAATAAGGCTCTTAAAATGGTTGTTTTCTTACATGATACCTAGTCTTAGAAGTAGTTTCCAGGAGTCAGAGAGACATTATCTGGTGTTTTTCCTAAGACTAGGTTATGCCCATTGTGTGGTTCTGAGTTATAGTATATTTTGTATTTTTGTGTTTCTATATGGTACTCCACACTGTCAGTAAGGGAAACTGACACCCCGGGGATTCTGTTCCCTGGGGTGGGTTTTCCCCAACATTCCAATGGGAGGATGGATGGATGACTACCCCATTTGGCCCCACTCTCTTCTCTTGGTAGTTACTTTTTCTATTTGGAACATTGGTTAGTTTTACCCATATATGTGTGTGGAGGGCTATAATGGCTTGTGGTTATTCAGACACATATATTCTGGATATATTATCCTATGGAATAATATATGTGTAATGTGTATGGTTTGTGATGGCTTGAGGATCCTTACTCGTTGTATGGGATATAATGGCTTGAGATATAATACCCGAGGTATGATACATGTTAAGAGAGATGTGGTGGCTCTCCAAAACTACCTGGTTACTTTTGGTTGTGAGGATGGTGTAGTGCTTCGCCCAAGTGCATGCGGGAAAGCCTTTGTGTTGCACAAGTTGCATATTGTGGAGCTTCACCCAGGTGTCTGCGGGCAAGGCTTTTTGGATAGAGATGTTTACGATGTGTGGTGTTGGGGAAAAGCGGAAAACCAGTGGGGATGTAGTTGTGGAGTACCCTTTACATTCTTTACTATATGCTATATTCATGTATCTGTTACTTGGTGAGAGTAACCATAGTGAGGATGGGAACTTAGTATATCTCCATCGGTAATGAGTTAATTTCACATGTTGCTCACTGTGCTTTAGTAGGCTCTTTTTACTTTTCAACGAGAGGTTTTGCAGAGGATCTTACTGAGTATAATGTTATAATGACCCAATGTATATATAAACTTGTTTTCAGGTCACTTTGAGTAGGTTGGAGATTAGTATGGTGTTTAGTATCTTGTGTTTTTAAGAGTTGTTCGGGCTTGTGGTTGCTGCTGTTTTTACTTTCTTTTGGGTACTTTCATGTTTTCCCCTTTCAGTTGTATAACTTCTGCATGACATTTCATTTGTGCCCTTGGTTTTTATTTTATATTCCAGTTCTGTGTTGGAGTTGGTTGGTGTCCATCTTATCTCCCTCTTCTTCATGTGTTCTCCTAGATGGAAATGTCTCCCATTTATGTGTTATTATACCCTCGGTGCTAGTCTTTATCCCAGGGCCTACTGGAGGCGATACTCGGTGGTTAATATCTCCCTTATCACATTTTTATCCCTGGAGGGGTACACTTTGTGGGGAGGGTGTCGTGACAGAGTGGTATCAGAGGTCTGGTTGAGGGATAGGATGGAGTTTGGAGTTAGGCACATGTGAGGTTGCATTGGTTGGTAGGGAAGCGGTGTTATTCTTGTTTATCAAGTGAGGTAAATAGTAGAGACCAGATGAGACATAGTCATTTAGGGCCCCCTATGATATGATGTATGTACATTCATGTTTACATTGTCTACTAAATGATGTGGCATTTGTTGTAGGTTAGAGACCTAGGAAAGGATCACACATCTATCTTCTTTATGCCTGTGTTTGAATGAGTAGACCATGGAATAGGTCAACAAAAAATGAATAAAATAAAGCAATTAATTTACTAATGTAGATTCATCCATATTCAAGGTTTAGGAACTATAATAGTTGTTATTTTATAGGTATGGATTCAGGTCGACGTCCACCTCAGGTTTGGGCAGCAAATGTCCAGCATACTGTTCCAGCAAGTCGTCGTAGGGTAGAGGTTGACAATGGTGAAACATGGAAGAAGACACTTCAATAGTTTCATCACTAGAGTCTACATAAGTATGAGGGCTCCGTTTCAGATACAGTCACAAAATACCGGTTAGAGGAGGTCGAGATAGGCCTCAATTCGATTCGTGCTCGTAAGGAGCACTGGGTGTCCTTGGTTGTGACGATTCTGCGTGGAGCATCAAGATAGTGGTGGTTCTTATTCCTCGAGAATCATGAGGAGTCAGCGATCTCATTGGAGGATTTCTGAGAAAGGTTTATAGTCAAGTATCTTTCATCGGCTATGAAGGTGTCCAGTCACAAGGAGCTTCTAACCCTTCGACAGGGTAGCTCCAGTGCTCGAGAGATTGGAATCTATTTTAGGAACCTTTTATGATTTCATTTTGTCCTGTTACCAGATGAGGAGGCCAAGGCGAGGCATTTCGAGGAGGCTTTGCATCCAGATATCCAATGCCAGGTCACCACATTTATGCTAATGAAATTTCAAGGGGTTCTGGTGAGGGAAGAGGTTGTCGAGAGGACTTTTTCCAGGTTTGGATCATCACGAGAGGGGGATCGTCCTGATCCCTCAGGAAACAATGTTGTGGTCTGGGGTTCCTAGTTTTTAGGGCAGAAGTGTTTGGGTTTATCCAGCGGTAGGTCCCAGCCCTTCACATCCCGTTTCTCCGGAGGTAGCAACCCACAATCCTATGCCATGGGATCAGCTGCTTGTTTTTCTTGTGGTGGTCAAGGCCATTAGTAATGGGAGTGAACCACCTTTCAGATCGGTCATCGTGCACTAGGTGTTATGCTCCATGTTCCTCTGTTGAGGCAGTTCTAGACGAGGCAGCAGTAGCCAGTTTCACTAGATTTAGATCAACAGAGGGTAGATGGGGTAGGCAGAGGACATCCCAATGATGCTACCCATCCTAATAGTGTTGAGTGTGGCAGTGGTGGTGGTCTTCATCATGGTCAGAGAGGCCATGGAGGGGTTTGTGGTCATCTTCATGCTCTATTATTGCTATCCCCCAGGCGAGCCAGATGTCGTTCGAGGTACCCTTTACTAGTTTTCTACCATGGTGTATACCTTGTTTGATTCTGGAGCGACACCCTACTTCATATCACCTACCATTGTCCATGCTTTGGGACTTGAGGTAGAGAGGCTTCCAGAACCATTGGCGTTGACTACGCCAGTTGGAGGTCGAGCTATCTTGGTTGATGTATGTAGAGATTGTGAGATACTGTTGGGGAAACACCACTCTTGGGGAGATTTCCTATGTTTACGAATACAACCATATGATTTCATCCTTGGAATGGATTGGTTGTATTTGGTGCAAGCTATCTTGGATTGTTTCAAGAAGAAGGTTGTTTTCTTTGGGGAAGATGGAGAGCCAGTGAGGTTTTTTGGTGACAGAATCCTTTAATGGGTTATAGGCGTGTTCCATCATTATAATTCATGATGGATAAGATGATTCTGAGATCTTCAGAGGTTAAGAAGTTGGTGTTTTTTAGGGTCGTAGAGGAGTACCCTGATGTCTTTTCAGAAGAGATTGTTGCATTAACCCTTCAACAATAGATCGAGTTTGGGATTGATCTATATCCATGAGAATCTCCTATCTCTATGTCTCCATATAGGACGGACCTATCTGAGTTACATGATCTACGTATACAGCTTGATGTTTTGTTAAAGTGTGGTTTTGTTCAGCCATTTCTGTCACCATGGGTTGCACTAGTTTTTTTCGTGAAGAAGGCCGAAGATAGTTTTCAATTGTGTGTTGATTACCGTTGCTTAAACAATGTGACAATAATGAATCACTATCCTTTTCTGTGGATTGATGATTTATTCAATCAATTGAATGGTGAAAGTTGGTTCTCAAAGATCGACTTGCGGTCAGGATATCATCAGATGCATGTGAAGGATAAGGTTATCCTGAAGATTTCTTTCTGTTGACATCATGGGCATTATGAATCTATTGTATTGCCATTTGGCATGACAAATGCCCCAGCTGTATTCATGGGATTGAGGAATTATATGTTCCGTGAGCTCATGGAAATGTTCATGGTAGTTTTCATTGACGACATCCTTTTTTACTCCACATTTGAAGAGGAGCTTGCAGAGCATCTACATGTCGTTTTGGGAGTTCTTTATCCAAATCAGCTATTCGGGATGTTGTCTATGTGTCAGTTTTGACCTCTAGAAGTATGTTTCATGGGGAATGGTGTGTCCCAAAATGGAGTGTCTATGGATCCATCGATGATAGAAGAATTTGTGTCTTGGTCAGCCACCCAAGATAGTTTCAGAGGTGTGATGTTTCCTTTGTCTCGTAGGCTACTACAAGAGTTTCGTAGAAAATTTATAACGAGTTGAAAATCCTCTAACAGTTTTGACCAGGAAGTATCAGGAATTCATATGGACTCATTAGTGGCAGGAAACTTTTGAGTATCTAAAAGAGAAGTTAGTAAGTTCTCCAGTCCTTTGTCTTCTAGCTGAGGGTGTTCAGATTGATGTCTTCTTTGAGGCTTCACATCTGGGGTTAGGTCGTGTTCTCATGTAGAAAAGGTCAGTTGTTTCTTATGGGTCTCAGCATTTACGTCCCCATTAATGCATCTATGCCACCCATGATCTTGAGTTGGCATTCGTGGTGTTTTCTTTGAAGTTGTGGAGTCATTACCTAACTGGTGAGCGCTTTGTGGTTTTCATCGACCATAAGAGTATGTGGTATGTTTTCTCCCATCTTGATCTGAATTTATGACAGTGTCAGTGGATGGAGTTCTAACAGGAATACGACATCAGAATATCATATACACCTGGAAAAGGTATTTTTGTAGCTGATGCGCTGAGCCAAAAGTCACGTAGTAATGTTGTGCATGAATCCAGTGATTCCAAGAGGGTAATGGAAGAACTGTTAGTATTACATCATGATATGGGTGATGTTGTGGGTAGGGGAAGTCTTTTTCAGATGACAGTACAGTCATCCAACATGCAGAATGTGGTAGATTCCATGTTGGGAGATCTAGAGGTGGAGGTACGGAGGGACCGAGTTGTTTGTGGTGAGGCCCTAGATGGATGGTCAGAGGACGAACATCACCGAGTGTTGTATCATGGAAGGATTTTTGTTCCTTTGATGATGCATGATATAGTTCTCAGAGAGTTCCATAGTTTTCCTTCAGTGGTACATCCTGGCGTGACAAAGATGTATCGAGCCTTGAGGAGTCAGTTTTGGTGGCTTGGGCTAAAATGTGCCATTGCGGAGTTTGCGTCTCGATGTTTAGTCTTCCAGAAGGTGAATTCTGAACATTGTGTTCTTGTTGGTCTTCTATAGACATTAGATATTCCTTAGTGGAAGTGGGAAGAAATATCAATGGAATTTGTTACTGGTCTACCTTGAGCTCTGGAACGACATGATGCTATTTGGGTGGTAGTGGAACGTTTAACAAAAGAGTCCCAATTTATATAAATCAAGGTGTCAAGATCAGTAGATGTTTTGTCGAGGCAGTATATAGAGGAGGTGGTGAGGGTTTATGGAGTCCCTATGATGATAATTTCTGATTGAGTTCCTCGTTTTACCTCTAGGGTGTGGTGAGGTATCAAACATGCTATCGGTTCTCAAATATGCCTTATCATTAGTTCTCATCCTCAAATGGATGGTCAAACAAAGAGAACCATCTTGACGCTTGAAGACATGTTATACTATTGTGTTCTTGATTTTGTTGGTTCATGGATGAGGAACTTAACCTTGGTGGAGTTCTCAAACAATAATAGTTTTCACTACACCATCGGTATAGCGCCTTTTGTAACCTTTTCTAGCCGGTCTTCCTATTCTATATTGTGCTGGACTAGGGTCATAGAGTCATCAATTCTTAGATAGGATTTAGTGTAGAATACAACAGAGATGGTTCAGGTGATTTGTGAGAGGATGAAGACAACACATGATCGTCCGAAATCATATGCTGATCAAAGAAGGAGACCCTTAGTGTTTAATGTAAGGGATCATGTGTTTCTGAAGGTGACTCCCCGTCATGGGGAACGAAGGATTGGTCATGGAATTAAGATTTTCCCCTATTTTGTTGGGCCTTTCTAGGTGTTAGATCATGTTGGAGATGTGGTGTATCGAGTAGCACTTCCACCACAGATGAGTCGGATACATGATGGTTTCCATGTATCACAGCTCCGTCAATATCTTCATGACGACTCTCACATAATCGATTGGGGAGAGATCGATGTTGATGATGTTGAAACATTTGAGGAGCGACCTATGGAGATCCATGACTGTAAGGATAAGGTGTTGTGCAAGCGTTATATTCCTTTAGTTCATGTCTTGTGGCGACACGGTGTCTTGGAAAAAAGTACCTAAGAATGTGAGTCGCAGATACGTGCTCAGTACCCAGATTTGTGTGATGTTTATATGTTTTCATGTATCGATGCAACTTTTGTGGTTATGAAACATTCATGTTTATGAGATGGCTTGCTTTCGGTTCTCAAATATGCCTTATCATTGCTTCTCATCCTCAAATGGATGGTCAACCAAAGAGAACCATCCCGACTCTTGAAGACATGTTATACTATTGTGTTCTTGATTTCGAAGGTTCATGGATGAGGAACTTAACCTTGGTGGAGTTCTCATTCAATAATAGTTTTTACTACACCATCGTTATGGCACCGTTTGAAACCTTTTCTAGTTGGTCTTTCTATTCTCTGTTGTGATGGACAGGGGTCAGAGAGTCCGCAATCTCAGATAGGATGTAGTGTAGAATACAACAGAGATGGTTCAGGTGATTCGTGAGAGGAAGAAGACAACACATGATCTTTAGAAATCATATGCTGATCAAAGAAGGAGACCCTTAGAGTTTAATGTTGGGGATCATGTGTTTATGAAGGTGACTCCCCATCGTGGGGAACGAAGGATTGGTCATGGAATTATGATTTTTCCCTATTTTGTTGGGCCTTTATAGGTGTTAGATCATGTTGGAGATGTGGTGTATCGAGTAGCACTCCCCCCACAGATGAGTCAGATACAAGATGTTTTCCATGTATCACAGCTCCGTCTTTATCTTCATGGTGACTCTCACATCATCGATTGGGGAGAGATCGATGTTGATGATGTTGAAACATTTGAGTAGTGACCTGTGGAGATCCAAGACTGTAAGGATAAGGTGTTGTGTGGGCGTTATATTCCTTTAGTTCATGTCTTGTGGCGACACGGTGTCTTGGAGAAATGTACCTAAGAATGTGAGTCACAGATACGTGCTCAGTACCCAGAGTTGTGTGATGTTTAAAATTTTTCATGTATCGGTGTAACATTTGTGGTTATGAAACATTCATGTTTATGAGATGGATTACTTTGTCTCTTTTGTGGCTTGCTCTCTTTTGAGTGGTGTCTCGATGGGTGGTTGTTCAGACCATATTTTGATTTATCATTAGGTGGGTTTTGGATTCTCAATGGCGAGAATGTTTTGAGGGGTATCTAATATAATGGTACAGACCTCTCTGGTCCATTACATTGTGAAAATGTGGTGTTAGAGGCATTCCGGGAGGTCATGGTAATTTATCCCAAATGCTTGGCCAAAATCTTTGTTTTTGATGAACCATTTCAATGGTAGACAGTTGTTAACTATAACGTTACGTTACGTTTTTAGGTACTTTTTATGTTTCTAACTACCCTTATTTTGGAGAAGTTACTTGGGGGTGTGTTTATTAGAATATTTAAAGAAAACTAAATGGAAATAGCTTTCGCACGGGCAGTGCACAGTTTGTATAAACTGTGCTTCCAAAACATGCGTATTTGATTTTGGAGGTAGTAGCTTTCACAATGGAGGTGCACAGTTTGTCTAACCATGTAGCCAAACCATGCGGGAAGAGTGGTCAAGGTAGTAGCTAATTCAAGGTTTGTGCAAGGTTTGTCAAACCGTGCATACTAACAATGCTAGTAATTAAATTAGATATTTGAAATGTGGATCTAACACATTTTTTCCTCTAACATGATAGTTTAAGCTCTTAAGCAGCCATAACTCGGGATTACCCTACCTTGAAGATAGGAGAACCTCTCTAGGGAATTTTGGAGGCGATCTGAAGTCTTATCTTGGCCAATCGAATCTGGTTTCTTGAGGCATGTGATCTTTATTCTTTATTATTCGTCATTCTTGAATGGTTTCTTAGATACACTTGGATCTACTTACCCTCTTCTCTCAGGTTCATAGATCTACACCTGTTATGGGTAGATCTATGTGTGTGGATGCCAAATATGATGAGTTTTGGTCTTGACCTTGCTAGGTGAAGAGATATAAGGTGGGTTGTGGAGAATTGACTCCGTTTTTTTAACGTTCTTCGACCGTTGTGGTTTTCATCATAATCCTTTGAGGTAGGGGATTCATTTCTTCTCTTTAATTTACATTCAACTATATTGTTTGCATGTTTAATTCCACTAGATGACAATGGAATTGACATAATAAATATTTTTAACCGTATAAAAAATATGTTATCGATAATATGATGTTGCCTCTTGTTTTGCAAGATAGTTGTGATATCTATGCATTCTTTACATAGCTGTTTGTTGTTGATGGAGATCGATAAAGAACATAAACCTGGATTAATTGGTAATTGTTTGGCTAATGATAAAGTGACATGAAAATGAATCTGGGTCTTGTTGTAAATTGATGTTAATCAAATTGGCGCAGTAATCATGATTAATTATTTGTGTTAGCTTACTGGTTAGGCTCCCCGTTGTTGGAACCAACAGATTATAAATCTTTTAATTCAAGATGGATTATAGAATTTATTGTTTGATAATTCATTGAATGGTTTTGAGTGACCCTCTTGTTTGTTAAAGGGACACAATCCAAATGATGTGATTGTTGTTTTTCCTTCTGCTTTTATTGAGATGTGACCTCGGAGGGGTGTTGTAATATGTGAGGGCATAGAGTCCTCTTGTTTGTGTTGGCAGATAATGCCTAGAGTGGAGAGATGCATCAGTTTATGAATATGTGTGTTTGGGAGGACATCAGGGATGATGGAATGGGATGGATGTGATTTTTGGATGCTTGCTGGTTCGTTGGTTGTTTATTTGGGTTACTTTTTCCCCACTGCTCAAGGCAGGTGGTCTTTCTTACCCTTCTTCTGAAAGAGGCAAAGACATGTGGGGTATGCCACATGCTTTCCATGTTTAGCTTCTTTAAGGGTATGGGGTCTACGCTCTTGCTATAGGCGGTGAAGAATCGATGGGTAGTACATCCACTCATCGTGTTGATCCCACTTGTATTAGTATGATATAATGCTATTCTAGAATTCCAGGGTATATGAGAAAGTGTTTTTGTAACGAATGTTTGATTAAATGGTGTTAACTCATGGGGTTTGAGTTGTTGGAACATAAAGATGAGGAATACAACTTTTGAAGGAAATGTGGAATTTTGGTGTGATGATAATGAAAGATAATATTTAATTGGTCATGGTTAATTAATTTTTAAATAATTAATTAACGTTTAATGGAACTGATAAAAAGGGAATGAAGCAATCTAATACGGATCTTAAAATGATTGTGCACTTATAGGATACCCAGTCATTGAAGTAGCAGCTCGGCGTCTGAGAGATTTCATCTATAGTTGTGTCTAAGACAATGTTATTACCATAGTTTTGTTGTAATTTATAGTATATTCTATACTTTTTGTGTTTCTATACGCTACTCCACCCTGCCAGTAAGGGAAACTGGCACCTCGGGGATTCAGATCCCTGGGGGGTGTTTTCCCAAATATTCTGGTGGGAGGATGGATTGCTGGATACACCCTTTAGCTTCACTCTCTTCTCTTGGTAGTTACTTGTGAATTTTTGGCACGTTGGTTAGTTATCCCAATTTATGTGGGTAGAGGGATTTAATGTCTTATGGTTATTCACACACATATATTCTGGATATAGTATCCTATGGAATACTATAGGTGTAACGTGTATAGGCTGTGATGGATTGACGATCCTTACTTGGTGTATGGGCTGTAATAGGTTGAGGTATAATACCTGACATATTATACATGTTATGCGAGATGTGGTGGCTCCCGGAAACTACCTTGTTACTTTTGGTCGTGAGGATGGCATAGTTCTTCACACAAGTGCCTGCGGGCAAGCCTTTGAGTTGCATGAGATTCATATTTTACTGTTCTGTCTAGGGGAATGCATGCAAGACTTTGTTTTTCACTAGATTCACATTGTGGTGCTTCACCCAGGTGCATGCGTGCAAGACTTTTTGGAGAGAGATGCTTAGGATTTGTGACGTTGGGGAAAAGTGAAAAACCAGTTGGGAAGTAGTAGTAGGGTACCCTTGATATTCTTTAATATAAAATATATTCTTATATTCATTACATTGTGAGAGTAGACATGGTGGGGATGGCAACATAGAATACATTCTTAGGCAACGAGTTAATTTCACTTGTTTCTCTCTGTGTTTTAGCATGTTATCTTTACTTTTTCACGAGAGGATTTGGGGAAGATCTTACTGAGTATACTGTTATACTCACCCTATGTGTATATAAACTATTTTTCAGGTCACATGGAGTAGGTTAGAGATCATGGTGGTGTTTACTAGCTTGTGGTTGCAGGAGCTGTTCGGTCTTGTGGTTCCTGCTGTTTTTACATTATTTTGAGTACATGCACTTTTTCTCCTTTTAGTTGGAGTACATCTGCATGAAATTTCTTTTGTGCCCTTGGGGTTTCTTTTATATTCATGTTCTGAGTAGGAGTTGGTTTGTGTCTATCTTATCTCTCTCTTCTGCATGCGTTCTCTTAGAGGTTAATTCCTACCATTTGTTTGTTACTATACCCTCGGTGCTAGTCACCAACCCGGGGCCTACTGAAGGTAGGAATCAGGGGTCACTATCTCCCATATCACATTTCCATCCCATGCGGGGTACACATTGTGGGGAGGTGGTAGTGACAAACCTACTGGAATTAATATATCACACCATTATCAGGTATCATTGGTTCCCATATAGACAAGCCTATTTTTAGGGCTATGTGAATATCTTTTGTTATATTTCGTATATTTAGATTTTGGAGAAAATGAACAAGATAAGGATCAGAATTTTTGTGGTGATTGAGCTTGGTTTTTAAAATTTTCTTCTTCTTTTCATGTTTTAATAAAAATCATGTTGTACAATTTAATTCTTTCCGGAATTCATAACCATATGAAATGCATGCATTTTAAAACTGACATTGGCATTTTCCTATATTTAGTTGTTATTAGAATTGTCTTCCATTGTTTTAGTTAATTATTTACACTTCTTCCTCTTATATATGATTATTACATCACTATTATTGTTGTTAACTCAGATATTGAGATTATAGTATTCAAACCAAAATACAATTACACTCGTTCTTATAGTCATCAGCCTCTAGCGTTTGGGGAGATGTGCTTGAGGTGATGTGATAACCGGTCTGTCTACTGTTTCTATGGTAAGTCGGGTAACGATGTTACACATAACCAATTTTATCAAAACACAATATAACTCACCATATCAATTAAAATATAATATACTATGGAAAATATTTTCTAATCTATCCATATCATTCTTCTCAAAAATTTGACAATGGCCAGTCAAGACATTCAAAATGTTTATTGAAGGAATTCTAAATTCTAACAGTATTAACTCATAGTTATATGATCTATTTATTAGAATATTAAAACTTGAAATCCATAATTTAGATTTACTTAAAATTTTCCTCTTATTTACACCATATCCTACATTGGTAGTTTTCTATTTATTTGAACTATATAATTTCATCCCAAACCATTATGTTAAAATTCACATATATTTGAAATCTCCAAACCATTGACTTGTTAAGAACATTTAACTATTGTTTTATTTTATCTTAATTAGAGGAATAATTTACCAATTTAATATAGATAATTAAATAATTTTACTTTGATATGTAAATTTAAAATTATTATCTTTTTTAAATTCTTGTTATGCTTACGTGGATTTAATTATGTAATTAATCATATCCTAGATAATGTTTATGTAGAAGCCATTTTATATTTTTTATATACTTTATTATTGATAATTCTTTCATTAATTTCATCATTAAAAAACATTTATAGTGAAATAACAATGAAACATTATAGAGATAAAATAGTAAGGTGTGAAGATCATGATCATAAATTAATTGCTAGTTTATCAAGTTAATGACAAAATAACAATCTCGATAAGGGAAAACAACATGAATCATTATTCATTCGTGATGATGATTTACACTTATACAATAATGTATCTCTCTTGGATTGTTTTCTCCTCTTCTCCAAACATGATCCTTCCCTATTAACATTAGAGATATTTTAAATACATATGTTTTTACTCACATGCATTTGACAAGAAACAAAGTATTTGTAAATTTTTTCATCAAATAAATCATGTCCATGTATTACCTTTCAATATGAGAGGGTATATGATACAATGTAAAAAAAATTAATTTAATAAAAAAATAAATGAAACAAATAAATTATAAATTTATTTTCAATCACCATTATCATACACATACATGCAACAAATTATGCATTAAATAAAATTTACAATCAATACAAATTGTTATTTTATATGATAAATCATTCTATAATAAATTAATCATTTTATTTAAACAATAATTCCATTAATATTATTTGGATATTAATTCTTTTTTGATATTTTCATCCATCAAAATTATAAAAAAACTAAAATATTTTTTTAAATAATATTCCCTATGTAAAAAATGTACATTGGAGGAAACATGGTGAGAAACAGTGTGAACAAAAAAAAACATGTATTATATTCCTATAATATTTTATCATATGATGATAATATATATGAATTATCATGTAATCAAAAAATTTATAGTTTCATCTTTATGTCATCAAAGAACACATGGTTTATTCATATTGTGAAATATTTTGATGCATGCATATTTTTAATTGTATAGAAACATATAAAAGATATACTGTTATGAACATTATCTAGAAGAATTCATATATATTTATTATATCTAAAATCTGTCACACTATGTAAACAATCAACAAAATGACCACATATAATACACCTTGATAGGGTTTAAATATTATAAAAAAGTAATTTTTAATATCTCATAATTTTGTAAAATTAGATGACATCTAAATTCTAGCTATATTTTCTTTATTATTCTCATTGTGTATCTATGGTAAACACAAAAGGTAATTTTATGTTATTGTATGACATATTAAATTGTGTAACAATGTGTGTACAAGGGCCACATTATCATTAATCAAATAGGTTGTGTACTAAAATACACTTCCAATTAGCGATTATAGGACTACATATTGCATATAGTGATTACTAGATGTTTTCCCCATATGACTGTGTGTCATGATTACTTGGTCAAAATGTGGTGTGTAGTAAAATTCACTTAATAAATTAAATTACCATTGATCATATTATTATAGAAATAATTTTTAGTTAATTAAACAGATGTACAAGGAATATATCGATGAACTACATGTTATTTAATATTTTTTAGTCCAACCAGATTCATTAGAACATTTATATGAGTTCTTTGAATTTATATCATTTATGAAATTAATTTAAATAATTACATACTAGAGTAATAATGTTTAATAAATAATATATCACAATTTGTATTATGATATGATTTTAAATGAATTGAAAATTAATTACAATTGTGGCAATCACATTGAAATCTAAAAAATATATAATGTTTTTCCACTGTTTGATATATCATGACATATTTGGGTATTATTGAATAACCAGTTCATTCTTACCCATTAATATTTTTTTAATAAACTATTAATCTAATAATTACATGATGATAATTTTCATCATCTATACAATTAAATCAATAAATATTGCTAAAAAAAATTTAAACAATATAACATGGACATCTATTATTATATATAAAATATTTAAGAAATTAAATTATTACATTTGTAGGAATTCATTTGTTGTTTATGGATCACACAAATTCTCAATGTTTTACTACGGTTGTGTAACCAGAATCAACAGTAGATTCTCCTTGGTGGTGTTCCACACATGTTATAAAAAAATTGAAAATCATCATACTAATACATAGTGTCTAACATTGAAGATCTAAACATATGGGTCTCTCTCCTTTAATCTCCCCAAGAACCAGTTCATGTATGGTTTATATATGATCACTATTTACATGAGATTTCTTATAATGGGGAACCAATACTCATTTATGTGAGAATTCAAGGAGAGTGATCTCAGTAGTGAGTTCAAAAGATTATCTAATGACCTCAATTGAAATAACCTAGTTAATTGGATATATTGGTGTATCAACATAATCAGGTATATATATCAATTGTGTTAGAAAATAATACTTTCATGTGTGCCATTATTATTTTTCTTAATCAATCTACAACCCCATTCCTATGATAATAAAATTATTATAATTATATATCTATATGATAAAAAATATATTTAATTATCAATTATTTATTCCAATACTATTAAATATATATTATATGTTGAAAGTCTCCTAAACATGATTCATATTAATGAATAATATTTTTTGGATCGTGGATAATTAATATTTATTTAATAAATAAAAATATCTTCGTTATTAAATAATTAATAAAAAATTTATATTCACAAAATAGAAAATAAATTTTTGTTATATATTCTGCTGAAACAATATTCTCTTGAATAACTCTTGATATAATATACGTTATCTATAAAATAAGAATAATTATTAATCAACATTTGGGAATAATATTAATTCAACAAGGTAAATAATATTAAATATTATTATTTTACTATAGTTGTGGATAAACATAGTGTGTGACCATATAGGCCTATTTCTCAATGCCAATAGAATATATAGCCTAATGTCCAATGTTAATATCTAGAAACATTAAATTTAACAAAAATATAATAATGATAATGTCTCAATGACATATGATAACATACAGATTCTTAAAGAGTACTATAATCCCATTGTCGACAGACCTATAAGAAAAAAATCTTCTTTCTAGGGCTATAATCTTATGTTTCTAATGTCTATTTCATTTACAACTCAAAAATTTCTCTTAAGTACAGAACATTGTGGTTAGAGGTTATTTTTTTTATTTCAATAACAATTAACGTTATAATATATCAACTTCCATTAAATAACATAAGGGGAAAATACATTCTCTAATTATTTTTATGAAATTTTACTCCTTAAGCATTGAACGTATCCTACCTCAACATGAACATATGTTTTCATGTATTACATAAACAAATCAGAGTATACAATATACAATACAATTTAATATTAATCAAAATTTCTAGGGGTCAATATACACACATGCATATATGAACATTAAATGACAAATATAAATGAGGATTTAATTATAGAAGATATCAATATCATAAAATCCTATATTGGATGATATCATATGATATAACCATAATAAAAATAATAAATTTCATATGGGACTTCATGTAATATCCAATCCATTTTTATATTTGACTCATGATTGTTATTGGGTACTCATATTTCATTATTTGATTTTTTTGGGTCGAATCATGGGTTGTGATTGGGTGAGTTTTTTGAAGAATTGAACCAAATAGGGTTGTGAACAAATGAAGCATGGTTAGTAAAAACCATTACAACATCCCAAAAATCTGTGAAACAATCAAAAGTGGAGGTTCAAATAGCTAGTCCATGGTTATTTTAAACCCCCCCCCCCCCTCAAATAAAGGGCACACAGTTGGTCCCTGAATATGGAAAGCCATGCATGCCTTCCCAATAAAGTGCTAACAATTCTTAATATGGGCCTAAAATTAGATTTTAATGCCTATAACCCCCAAAACGGATCTATTTAAGACAAATCTCAGACACTAACAATTATTTATTCTTTTAAATATTTCTATTTGGGATAAATAGTATTTTTTCCACTATTAATAATGTGTCAATTCATAGATCAAAGATATTTTCCATTCCTTGTATGCAGGTCCTATATTGTTTTGATCTCATTAAACCTCATTGTTTATTATATTCTTTTTATGGGAAGTCATTTTTTTATTTTCTAGATCTAGATATAATTTTTTTGAATCAATATATAGTCATATGTATCTAGATTTATAATTATAGAGATATTGTTTTTTTGGTCTTTATTTAGAGTTTTGATATTCAGATCAATATATAAATCATTATGTCGCTCAATTTTTTTCGATTTCTGTTGGGTGAGTGTTATTTAATAAAATTATTTTGGTTCTCTAATATTCAATACCTATAGTCTTTATTTTGATGCATGTAATCATGATTATGAATTTCTAGTATTCATTAGAAATTCTAATTCCAAAATTAATATTGTTAATGTGTCTATTTGATTAATTTGATGTATTATTTAAATTGATAAATTATTTTTACAATTATTTTTAAGTTTTGGGGTTCTCAATTTGGATAATGAATATAATTATTATTTATGATATATATAGATATTTTATTTACATATTTAATTATGGGATTTATTATGATATATTAATATAAATGATTTGAGATAATTAACATTAGATTTATTATGAGATATTGGAGTCCTGAGTTGAGATAATTTTATTATAATTAATAATGACATATTTGGGATAATACATTTAGAAAATTAATTATATATTTAATTATATAATTAATTTTTTGTTATTTGGTTGTTTGACTTGAGATAATTAAATAATTTTTTTATTAATGGCTATAATATACGTAATTATTTGGGGAAGTCATTTATGGTATTTTTATGAAAACCAAATTCTTGAATTAGTAATTAAATTGATGTTGAATAATTAAATGACGAAATAATTATGCTTAATTTAAGGTGAACATTCCCCTACTTAATTGAGCTATATAATTGGTAAAATGATCAGTTTAATTTTCAGTAATGTAATGAGAACATTTTCATTCAATTTAGAAGTATAAATTGTATCATGGTATACATACTTTTCAGTAATGGAAAGGGAACAAGGACATTAAAATTATATGTGTATATGGTAAAATGTTCATCATACATTTGAGTAATGGAATGGGAACATGGTCTTTATAATGAGATGTATGAATGGTAAAATGGTCATCTTCATTGTGAATTAAAAATGGGTGACATTGGAAATCATGTTTGAAATAAAGAATTATAAAAAAGGTACTCTAATGTATGAAATCACATGAGAATTATTTTTTCTCCTATTTTAGCTGAATAAGGTATTGTGAAAATATATTACCATTGAAAAAATACTTATTTTGTCGGATCCAAAGAAGGAATTGTAATGCGATATTACCAAGAAAAACATCATGCTATGTAATAGTTCAAAAATTTCGTTGATGTATAATATTACAAAATAAATCTAGTGTTTATTTGGCTAATAAATGATTAACTGTATAATATGATAACATTATATTTATGCATTATAATTATTTATTTATATAATTGCATATAATATTATAGATTGTATTTGATTTAGATAGTGTTGGTGGTGGTATACTGAGTCATACTCTCACCCAACATAGGCTTCCAGATCGGTACCTGGATAAACATTATTGTTTTACGATATGTTAAATGAAATGTACCTGTTATATATGTATTATTTGAGGACATATCTTGGATGTGGAATCCAAATATGGTTCCAGATCGATTTGGGAGTCATCAATGTCAATATTTTATATTTTCATTTTAGACATAGCACACATACATTCCAATGATATGGTATCTTTTTTAGTTGGATATTTTATTTCCAGCATTTGTTATCTTGATATATTAGTATTACTTATGGATATGTGTTCTTCTATTAATTTTTTTACTACTAGTTTATTACTCTAGAAAAGAGTGTATAGTCTCTCCATTTTTGAATTATTAGTCCCTAGATTCTGGTTGGATGTCTCTTGTGTATGAGGATATGGACATGGGGTTATATGGTGGTTTGGCATGAGGCACTAATATGTAGAGCACGTTTAATGATGATACAAAGTGGTATTAAGGGAGATTAATTTTATTTTTATTTTTATTTCTATTTTGGAATGGTAGATTGGGTAATAGTAAGTGTTTTGTCTTGGAATTTCTCTCATTCATGGGAGTTTCAAACCCATGAATTGGGGAAAACTCAAGTACACAATGTGGAATTTTTGTTACTGTTGTTTGCGGTTGTAGTTTAAAAAACATTCACCTAGAGTGACACACGTTTTGTGTGCTATGATGTTTGTTTCTGAAAATTGTTCAATATTTACTTATGTAGTGGTATGGAATGAGAGTTTTTTATTTATACATAATCATAGGCACTCAAGATTACATTATGACTTGAATCATTTTAGGCTTGCATGGGAAAATGGGTTTTTTGTATGTTGATGATTTTAGATAGTTTTTCCTTACCTGCTAAGTTGAATTGAAAAATGGGGTCCTATACGAGTTCAAAATGGTAAAATGATGTAATGATGGGAATAAAGTGGTGTATATTGTAATGTGAATAAAAATAATGAGAATATCCTTTGAAAACCAAAACCCATGCATAGGATGTTTATAATTAGTGTTAGAACCTCAATTTTGACTACAATTTGAGATTTGGGAACAACAACTTATTGGGTCTTATTATGATCTTTCCTATTTTATAAATGTGATAAATTGTATTATAATTCCTAGTATTAATTTTTGTAATTATAGAGAATATGCCTCTATGGAGATTTTATTTGAAAAGCTGATAGGGGTTTATGGCTAGGAATGACTCTCCATTGATGGAACCAAAGGCACCGATCATGTCAATTGGTTAATAATGGGATAATTTTCATGAGAGTTTTATCTCATAAAAAAATTATTAGTAAGACATCCATAGTGGGTTGTGAAGGGTTTCAATTTCCTATCAAAGGAGTTTTAGTTACAAAACACTCTGACTTTCACAAGAGAGGGTTGAACTATGATAGTTTAATTCATTACTGATTCCATCGATGTGATATATGATAATTTAGAGACTCCTACCAAGAGAAGGGTTATGTTTTTATCATATTCTACGAGGATAAGAAATGATATTGTGGGATGTTCTCGAATGGAATGGATATAATCATGGTATGTTATGGATTTAATTCATTGAGAGGTTCCTGGAGAAATTCTATCTATATAGAGTTGGTTAGGGTTTTGAAGTAGAGTTCATGATTAAAACTTAAGGTATGTGGTCCATGATGTATTATTCTACATGTTTTTACACCCCTATTCAATTTTAAACTTTCTTTTATAGAAGATGACAGAGTTTTTGAAAAACATTATCGGGAAAATGTTAAGTGTGATATTTTTTCCAATGTTAACAACTTTTTACAAAAGAATTATGTTGAGGACGTGAACTATGCTCACATGGATGAGTGGAAATAAATGAATGCTTCTAGTTCTAGAGATATGTTTGAGACTAGATGAATATGAGGTGAGTCATTGAATTTTCTAAGGTGTTGTTATGAAAAAGTTATTCATGGTAGTGGATATATTGGTGGTCATACATGAGTGTCAGTTTCCTTGGACCATATTGTCGGGATATTCTATCAGTGTCGTAGGGTGGGACACAATCGTCGGCACTATCCTCAGCCACCTATGGAGTGTAGATGATTCATCCATAAGGGATATAAGAAAAAGTAATATTGGACAAAGTGATAGACTATCAGGGATTGAGGATCTATACAGAACCAAGGAGTATATTGGGGCTCTTCAATAACATATCTTCCTAATAACTAGATTTTGACTTACCATAGAGTTTGAGGTTGTAGTCATTGTGCTTTTGGGAATGTGTGCCCATATCAGCAGAGTTGTAAAACCCAAGGCAGTTACATTACATCTTATAGAAGAGGGGTAGAACATCTACATGATGTGCATCCTACACTTGTGGATATTGAGGCTAGAACTTTGAAAGTGAGGGGTATATTATTTTATCTTCTACATTATCTAGTTCTTTTTTTGATACAAATGCCTTTTATTACATTTTATATTAAAAACAGGTTAACGTATAGATAATGGTATGGGCGTTTTTGAGTGGGCTGATGACAAGAGATACACCATTTAGAGTGTGGTCTAGAGAAATATATTTTTTCAATGGATGCTCTCTAAAAACTGGGAGTATAATATTATGTTGGATATCTATATTCATGGTATGTTAGGCATTGAATTAATTTTGTGTTTGGAATAGCATGTCTCATACCAAGAAGAATTTGATTTTTACAATAGTATATGAATGTTCACATCACTTAGGGATGACAATTACATTCACCATGGTGAGTGGGATATCCACGCAGGATGAAAATGGCCAATCACTCAGCTACTGGAAGATCTCACATTCAATGTTTAAAGACTTCACTGAGATTATGGAGGTGTGAAATCTATTTTTTCACTACATTATGTGGAGGTGTTTTAGGATGTTTTTCTTAATGCCATCTCTAATATTACACCTCTTACATATGTTTAATTCACTATTGATCTCATGACAGGGTCTTAGGTAGTATCTAAAACACCATATAGAATGGTACTAAATGAGAACCAAGAAGTCAAGTCTCACCAAACATAGATTGATGATAAAGGATTTATCTACCTGAGTATGTCACCTAGGTTGTCAAATGTTTTTTTTAATACAGATGAAAATTTTTAGTTGTTATGTGTCAATTTCAATAACCTAAATAAATGAATGTGCATAAATGGTATCCTATTCTAGGTATCAATGATATTTTGTCTAGCTTTGAGTAGATTTTGTGTTACCAAAAATCAAATTGAGGCAAAGGTACCATCAGATAAGATTCTTAGCTTCTAATATACAAAAGACTTCATTCTAAAGTACGTATATCTAACTTGAGATCATTGTAATGTCATTTGGTTCAATTAATTGACTATAAGGTTTTATTGAAATGATAAAAAAACCATACATCTACACTTGGATCAGTTTTTGGTAGTGTTCGTGGAAGAAATACTATTGTACTCCAAGACTCATGATGACAATTCTTTATAATTCTCGACCCCAGTTACCCAGAGTCTGTGCATTATTACATAACATTTTCATGATACAAGGAATCATGTCCCTAAATAATGATTAGTTTAGTATCCTTTGATGTACTAGATACATTCATAATTTTTACATTACATAATTAAATAAAAACATCAATAAAATTTTCTTCCCTTTTGAACACACTTATATCCTTATCATTTCCATACAGGTCAACCATAAAATACCACTTCATGTCCTGTATATAATTAAACATGTAAAGGGGTGATCTCAGATTCTCAGTAAGGATAAAAATATTGTGGAAACATTCATAAATAAGCATAAGCATTTAACGAAATGTAAAAGACTAAAACAAAATTCCTTTTTAACATAAACATCAGCCTAATATGGCAAAGATAAAATCAAATAATTCCATTTACTTATTCACCTGTATGTTATTCTTGTCTAATAATCACATGCAATATCAATAGCCACTTTCATAATTATGGAATGCATAATGCTAGAGTTCATAACCACATAGTCAAGGCTTTTTTTTCCAAGATTAAAAATATGATTTTGTCATGGACTTGTGCCAGGACACTAGTTTTTCTAATTAGACCTACCGATGCATTGAGGAGCTATAGAGGGATCCACCCATCACTTACTAAGTTCAATTCATTTATCATATGAAAATCATTATACATAACATAAACATTCGTATTAAAACTAGCATACAAAATGTCAATACTTTATTCATAAACCATGAATGGTATAAGAATAACACATCCGTAGTAAAACATATCACAAAAACTTCAAACCAATATGGATGATTTGTATCAGAATAAATCAACTTCAAACATGCTTAAAATCCATCAAAGGATGTTGACATAAATGAAATCAAAACATTTTTAAAGAAATATCTATTTCTGTTTTGAAATCATTTAAAAGTAATATAATTATAATAGAATACATTTATTTTGAAAATATTTTTATGAGCATGAATGAGAAGCTTCGACGATGTTATAACGGCAGAAAATAGCTGCACTCGCAGTATATGTTTAAATAAGCATTCTTAGCTTATTTTTTTGTAAACAGTCACGAAGTACCTTTTTTGGAAAATAAAAAAAATATTTTTTTCAAAATATATAAGGTCAAATAAGAGTATAAATGAATTTAACACATTTTCTAGTAAATATTAAAAATGTATTGAAATACATTTTTTTTAAAAAACAGATTTGGATGATAAAGTGGTCCTAGTAGATACTTATTTAAAAACAACATAGGATAATAATGATTTTGTAAAATTAACTGTTACCTAGTACTTTTAATTAAACGAGGGTATGATAAACTCATGTATAATAGTTTAATCATTGTTATTAAATTATAAAAAAAACTATATACATAAATATGATTTCATATATGATCCTCTAATATTTCCTTATTAATAATATTTTAGTAATATCATCATTTTGGGTGTTAACTGATATGTTTTCCTTTATATTCTAGGTTACATATGCCATGATTGTTATAGAGAGGATATATTTTAGTTACATACCTAATGATATTATATACTTAAACATTATGTTTAATCAAAAAAATTAATTTATTTTTCAAAGATTACGATATGGAATTAATCTCATCACGTTCGGGGAGATGTTAATCTATAAGTTCACACGAGCGACAATATCATAATATTGATGGTGAAATCGTATTTAATTTGATGGTATATCATATAAAAAGAATCAATAACATGTTATATTTATTATTTATATCAGTTATACTCATTATTATACCCATCCAAACAATGATGTTTTTGAATAACGATCTACACCAAGACATAGAGAATGTAAGCTGTATGTACGCACGTATGGTGACATTGTCAATCATATGATGGATAGAATAATGAATCTATTTGTATCATTTTTATAATAACATCATAGTATATATATTATTCTGGAGTTATTATTTTATAATGTAATCACCAATGAATGAGGAAGTGGAAGAAGAATATAACTTTTGAAAAGGTGATGAAATATTTACCTATTCTTTGGGAAGGTTATGGTCGAGAAAAATGACTTTGGAGGTGTCAAATTAAGAGAAGGGGGTGTAGCATTTTATTAGAGAGATGAGGGTCACTTTAGGAAAATATTTAAATATTATTTTATAATAAAAAAAATCAGTTTTTAATGGCACTAAAATGATTTATTTACATGATAAGGTTGGGATCAGACTAAAACCTTTCAACCAATAGGTTTTAGTCATATTTTTGTCCCCATATTAACCTTATCTTTTATATTTAACTCTCAGTTAAATACATTGACATTTACCTTTTCTCTTTCTATTTTTATTTTATATGGTTAATAAACAGTCTATACCAAGACAAGCGAACCACAAGTGGTACATTATTAATATATATTACTTTTTCTCAGTACATTGGCTAATACATATATTTTTATGAATTTTTTATCAATTAATATTATAGTATTTCTTTTAAAAACACCATTATATCATTTTTGACACTATTTAGTATTTTTTTTTTGAAAATAATTACTGCATGATTAATTTGAATAAAAATTTATATACTCAACCCTACAATGAAATATTAAACTATAAAAGAAGTTAAATTAATTAAAAATATCATATTACATTTATTTGGATATTTATAATATAAATTATTTTAAACATTCATTTATAAGGTAATTACCGCATCGTCATTGTGTCATTAATAAAATAACTTATTTAATAAGTAAAAATTATAAATAAAATACCATTATGTAGGAAATAGGTTTATCTGTCTAATGAATTTTTATATTCAAATTTATCTTATGTATATCCCTATATTAAAAATGGTTTAGTTATAATACATTGAATTTAACTCTTTTAACTCTTCTCTAAATAAAATAATAATAATTGTCTTAATATAAACCCTGTTGACCAAATAGGCTAATATTTTATTTTTATGGTTTTCTTTCTAATTATACTTATCCAATATAATTAGGACATGCGTTTGGGTAATTATGATATCATTTTTAAATTTAATTACCCTATTTACTTTTAACCGTGGTAAAAAAAATCAATAGTTACTATTCACAAAAAAATATTTTCTTCTTATTAAACCACATTATACTAAATTACATTAACTATGTATCTTAGATTTATGAATTTGAACACACAGAAGTGGTAAAATTATGTCTTATAAAAATTTCCATATGCTCCTAGAAGGTGGGTAAATGATGGTAAAAAGATCAATATGATTTTTATATATCTAAACATAATATAAAATGACTCTAATGAATTATATTTAAAATATATAGGTATTATGTATCTATTTTTACCTAAAATAAATTTAGATAAAATAAATTATTATTTAAATAAAATGTCGGTTTTACACCATAACGTAGTGTTTTTCACTATTCATAAAAAATTGAATGTTTTCAGAAAAATACAAAGAATTCACCCTAAGCTAATTTCGATATTCCGAATTCAAAAATGAAGTCCATTTAAAAAAATTAAATTTATAAAAATTCAAAAATTGTGTATTATTATTCATAACGGCTGGGTTGATTGGTCTCGGTGTGTTAGAATCTCGAAGTTGCGTACAATGAAAGCTATTTCATTATTAAAATACAAGCATATAGTGAAAGATTGGGGTGTAACATTATTCCCTCCTTCAAATAATTTCATCCTCGAAATTTCTACAATACTACCACAAAAATTGATTCGGGTGGTTCTTCATCACAAGTTCTTCTGGTTCCCGCATTGCCTCTTCTATCTTATGGTTTCTCCATAGTTCTTTTACAAGACGAGTCGTCCGGTTCTTAGAACATGTTCTCTTGTATCATAAATTTTGACAGGCTCTTCAAAATAAGACAGATCAGGTTCCAGTTCAATTTCATCATATGGGAGTACATACGTTGGGTCATGCATGTATTTTCTCAACAGTGATAGGTGGAACACAATATGGACATGGGAGAGACTTCGAGGAATTGTCCAACGATAAGATACAACACCAATTAGTTCTAGAATCGTGAATGGTCTGATGTACCTAGGACTCAATATACCCTTCTTACCGAAACATATAACACATTTCCATGGAGATACCTTTAGGAAAACATGATCTCCTACCTAAAAATCCAAATCCTTAATTCGGTAATCGAAATAGATCTTTTTCCTTTATTGAACTGCTTTGATGTGGGTTTGGATTACAATCAACATTTCCATCATTTCCTAAACATGTTTTGGGCCTTTGAATTTTCATACACCAACATCATCCCATCAAGGTATTGTGCGACATCTTTTTCCACATAACGCTTCATATGGAGCCATTTAAATACATGAATGTATGTTATTGTTTTATGAAAATTCTACCATATGTAAATATTGATCCCATATACCTTGAAAGCCAAGTGAGAAATATCTCAACATGACTTCTATGGTTTGAATAGTTTTTTCTGACTGACCATCAGTTTGTGGGTGGTAGGCAGTGCTCAAACAATGATCAGTATTCATGGCCTTCTGAATACTTTTCCCAAATCATGATGAAAAATGGGGATCACGATTAGAAACAATCGATAGGGGTTCACCATGAAGTCTTAAAAATTTATTTATATATAGTCTTTCCAGACGTTCTGGTGGTAAACATTTCCTTATAGCATGAAAATTTTCTGAGTTGGTAAGATGATCAACAATGACCCATATTGCATCATTCTTTCTAGGAGTCTTTAGTATCCCCATGACAATGTCCATTGTAATATTATTACATTTCCTCCCAGGTATGGGAAGAGGTTGCATGAATCCTGCAGGTTGTTTCCTTATAACATTCACTTGTTGAAAAAGCATATATCTTGTTGCAAAATCATCAATCTCCCACTTCATGTTGTCCCACCAAAAATGTTCCTTCAAAAATCTAGACATCTTGCTGCTCCCATGGTGTATAGAGAATTTTGAGCTATGAGCATCATCTATCATTTCCATTTTTAGATCAGGTATGTTTGGAACACAGAGTCTCTTCCCAAGTTTTAAAATTCTATCTTCATATATGAAGTTACTCAATCTCACATCATTCACAGCATTAATATTTAGTTGAAACACCTCATCACCAGACTGAGAACTCTTTATCATTTTTAGTAAATATGGTTAGGAAAAAATTTGAAAATGTAATGAAGTTTCAACTTCCATGGTTATTCCCATATCAGTCATTACTAGATCCATGATAACTGGCTCCCTTTCAATTCTCATATTGTTCAAAACTCCATGATCATTTCTACTCAAAACCTCTTCCACCTTATTTTTCATCCCCATTTGGTAGTGTATAGTACAATAATAATCCTTGAGTAGATAAATCCATTGTATTTTCCTCAGGTTGAGTTATTTCTATGAGAAATTATACTTCAAAATCTTGTGATCAATATAAATCTCACATTTTTCACAATAGAGATAATGTCTCCATATTTTCATAGAAAACATTACAACATCTAACTCAAGGTCCTTAGTAGACTAGTTATACTAAAGAATTTTGAGATGTCGTGATGTATAAGAAGTACCTCTATTATTCTATATAAGGAAACAACAATGTCATTTCATTGAAACATCACTATAAATAACAAACCCGTCATTCCCCGATGGTAGAGTCAATATATGTGAATTGACTAATATTCTCTTCAGTTCTTCAAAACATTCTTCGCACTCTTTTTTGTACAAAAGAAATTTAACCCCTTTATGTGTGATCCTGGTTAATTGGTTTTCCAATGAGGAAAAATTCTAGACAAAACTCCAATAATAATCTGCTAAACCAAAAAAAATTCATACCTCAGTTATAATCATCAGTTCTAGCCATTCATGGATTGCCTCTATCATAGAAGGAGAAATATAGATTCCATCCATAGAGATAATATGTACATGGAAATAAATATTCTGAATCCAGAATTAAAACATGATAAATGTCGCATACATTTCATCTAAGAGGTTTTAGTTTAATTCACATGTTATATTCATGATATTTGTATCTTTTTGAGTATACAAAGATATCATCTATAAATACCACGAAAAAATCATCAACATATTCATTGAAAACACTATTCATTAGATACATGTTGGCAGAGGGTGAATTAGTCAATCCAAAAGGCATTAATATAAACTTGTAATTCCCTTCCATAATAAAAAATGTTTTTTTGGGAATGTCTTCCTTTTTCACACACAACTGATGATATCCAGATCAAAGTTCAATCTTTTAAAAATATTGAGCTCCATAAATATGATCTAATAAATCATCCATGCAATGTAGGTGATACTTGTTCTTTATTTTTATAGCATTGATCTCTCTATAGTCAATGCACAACATCATATATCCTTATTTCTTCTTAACAATAAGGATACGGGTTCCCCATTGAGAAACACTATGTGCGAATAAATCCATTATTACTTAATTACTCTCGTTTTTTATTTAGTTCCAATAATTCCCAGTCTTCAATTCTATAAGGGGTCCTCAATGGGTGCTATAAACTATGAATTAAATAAATAGAAAACTCAATTTCCCATTCTATTGTATGTCCAGGTAAATCCACTAGAAACACATCAACATATTTTCTCACAATCGGTATTTCCACTATTCGAACATTATTTTCCTAACTTATAGTTATTTCATTATATTCATCCACAAAATATGAATTTAGTTGTGTTAATGGGGGTGGATCTAGATAAGAATCATGTGGTGATGTTTCTTTTCTAAATATAAGGAACTCTTTATCATCATCTAAAATTTTATCCTCCTTATTATTTCAATAAATATTCTCATAATGGTCTGAAAGACAATCCATTATATGGATTATATCAATTTCAATCAGTGGTATGATGACTAGATCAATAGATAAATAAAATTTATATGATCTAATGGGAACTGATTCACAAAAAAATCCTACAATGATACTTTACCTTAATATCACTAGCATGATGGACTTTCTTTCCACATTTGTAGCATAATAGTTTTCCTTTTATATATACACCAAGGTGCTTCCTTCCACAACAATCATAGGGTGGAAATTACACTCTACTATTCATCCATGTTTCCTTATTATGTTTCCCAGAGTTTTCAGCAAATATTTTTTTCTCTTTCTTTTCATTAATGTCATAAAACATAGATAACTAATTTTCAGTCTTGATAGAACATGTGATAATATATTTATATGATGAAAAGGATTTCGAGACTGCTGCTCGATGGGGAAATGGTTTTAAACCATCAGGGAAACGATCAATCGTAATTCTTGTGTCATGTATATAATCTGCTTAATTCATTGATATCCTTGTAATGATAGCTTCATATATTGCAACATTCGCATCCTCCTTTTGTCTCAGACACAAAAATTTCATTTCCATATCACCTATATGGTCATGAAGAATGTAGTTTTCTATGAAAATCACTTTATGCTCCCTCCATTACATACATGATACTTCTTCATCCACCTTTGTGTTTTGAATTAATTACAACAATTGATCTGCATCTCTAGTGAGGTGATAAACTACCATTACCACGTGTTCCCTTTTTCCAGTACCCAATGAATGAAATATTTTTTCTAAGTAAAATTTCCATAATTTAGCTACAAATGGATTTATAGACCCATTTAATGTTAGTGATTGTTGGCTCATAAAGCGATCTGACATTGATCTTTCTTGTTGGGGTTTAGGGGGAACCATACAGGTAAGGTTATTATTCATAACATGAGTGAGTTGTCCAAGTATGGTGATATTCTAATCAGCCCCAGATGCATCACCAGCTCGACTATAATTATCTTGAGTAGGAGGGAAATCTCTACATGGTTTACGTGGGATGATATGGTTTCCATTCCCTATTCTAGGCGCTATTTATAAATAATGGCATAGATTAGACTAGTTTATGAATCATAATATATAATTTTGAACTTGTAAAACACTAAACATAAATTGATCAGTTTATGGATATAATCCATAATAAAATTTTTCTTCAGGAAGTATATACTCATAAATCCTTCATAATGGTTTGTAATGAAAATGAAAATTATCATAAGAAACTCCCTCGGGAATTTCGTAACCAAGAGTGCACCAAGGCCCGTTGTCAGGCACCAGTACACGTTCGAGTCTAGCTCAAAGTGGTATTTTCAAGTTTTACCCCTAGATACATTGGTGCTAGAGAAACCTCAACCTTCTCGTATCTAGACAGGGATATATTTCCTGTAAAACTCACAAAATCTCTATAGTACTAAATTATAGGAAGTTATTCTATACTAATCCCCAATTTTATCCTAGGGTAGTGTTTTGTAATCAGAGTTTATCTAAATCTACTTTCCATGGCTTGTACTAAAATTCCTCAGATAACAACTATATTGGCCTGACCCTAGTTACCCAGAGGGGATGCATTATTACATAACATTGGAATGTTACAGGGAATCATGTCTTGAAAGACCGATTAGTTTAGTAGCCTTGTAAGTACTAGATACATTCATATGTATTACAATTCATCATGAAAAGAGACATCAACAACATTTTCCCCCTTTTTAACACAAATATATCCTTATCATATCACTGCAGTTCAACCACACAATACTTATTCACATCCCTGGAAAATTAAAACAAAGAAATGGGTGATCTGGGATGCTCTGTAAGGAAAAAATACAATGAAAACAATCATAAATAAGCATAACATTTAAGGAAATGTATAATACTAAAACAAAATAAATTTGAACATAAAAATCAGAATAATATGTATAATATAAAATAAAATAATCCCATTTACTTATTTAAATGAATATTTTACTAGTCTAATAATTACATTCAATTTCAATATCCACTTTCATAATGTAGGAATGCATAATGCCAGACATTATAACCACATATTTAAGGTCCTGTGGCAAGACTACAAATAAGATTTTGTTAAGGCCTTATTCCAAGACACTAGTATGTCTCATGATACCTACTGATGAATCAAGAAGCTATAGCGGGCTCCACCTGTCACATACTATGTCCAATGCATTACTCATATAAAAAGCATTAAACATAACATAAACATTCATATTAAAAATAGCACAAAATATGTCAATACATTTTCCATAATCCATGAATTATATAATAATAACACATCCATAGTCAAACATATCAAAAAACAATCAATAAAATATGGAATATTTGTATCATAATAAATAAACATCAAACAAGAATAAAATCCATTAACAGATGCTGAACATATGAAATCAATTTTTTTTTGAAAAATATCTCTTTCTATATTGAAATCATATAAAAGTCATATAATTATAATAGAAAACATTTATTTTGAAACTATTCATATAAGATTGTATTGGAAGCTTCGACATTTTTATAACGGCAGAAAATAGCCACACTCTCCATATAAGTTAAAAAACATTTTTACCTTAACTTTATCGAAAGGGTCCTAAAGTACCTTGTCTGGAAAACTACAAAAATATTTTTTTAAAAACATATAATGTAAAATAAGGGTATAAATGACTTTAACCCATCTTCTAGTAAATATAGAAAATATTTTCAAATATATTTATTATGAAAATATGGATGTGGACGATTTAGAGGTCCCATTAGATACTTATGTAAAAATAACATCGGATAATAAAAAGATTATGAAATTAACCAATCCATTTTACTTTTAATTTGTCAAAGGTACATTATCCTCTTGTATAATAGTCAAATCCTTGTATTTAAATAACAGGGAACCCATATACATAAATAAGATATCATATATGATCCTCTAATATAGTTTTATTGATAATATTTCAGTAATATCATCATTTCGATTTTTAACTGATCTGTTTTTTATATGATTGGTTACATAAGACATGTTTATTATGGATGGGATGTATTTTAATCATATCAATAATTATATTAAGTTCTTTAACATTTTTTTAATCATAAAATTAAAATTATTCTTGAATGATTATGATAGGTAATGAATCTCATTGCGTTCGTGGATACGGTAATCTGTATGTACACACGAGCGACAATACCATTATATTGATGGTGAAATATTATGTAATATGATGGTATATCATATATAAATAATCAATATAATGTTAGATATGAAAGTTGGGAGGATGAAGATATGAAAGTTGGGAGGATATTTTGGCTGGGTTTGGCCGAGCCAAATAGGTTTGGAGGTGTGAAATTAAGATAAGGGGAAGTACCGTTTTATATGATAGGTGAGGGTCACTTTAAAAAAAGAATGAAATAATAATTTATAATGTAATCATTTTCAGGTTATAATTGATCAACAACGATTTATTTAGAGGCTAAGGTGGGTATGGGTCTAACACCCCTTATCCAAGAGGTTTATATGGGTTTAGGTCACCGTATAAACCTTATCATTGAGATTTATCTCTTAGTTAATAGTTTTACTTTTACCATGTCTCTTTGTAATTTTATATGATATTGTTAATAAACATACTATAACAATCCCAATGAACCCCAAGTGGTTTATTATTAATTTATATGACCTTATCTATGTCCTTTTTCCAATGCTTATATTTTTAGGAATATTATACAATTAAATAATATAGTATTTTATTTATAAAAAACTCATTAAGGTCAATTTTGACACTATTTAGTAGTTAGATTTTGTGAAAATCATTACAACATGATTAATTTTATAAAAAATAATTTCATCAACCCTAATAAGTCATATGAACATATAAATTATTTTAATTCATAAAAAGTATCAAATTACTTTTATTTGGATGTTTACAATATCAATTACTTTAATCATTCATTAATTAGGTAATTTCTACATCATCATTGTGTCATATTTAAATTAAATTATATAATGTATAAAAATTATAAATAAAAAACCATTATGTAGGAAATAGTTTTACATTTCTAATGAATATTTTTAGTCGAATTTATCTTTTGTATAACCCTATATTAAAAATTGTTTAGTAATTAAACTTTGAATTTTAACTCATTTAACTATTCATTAAATAAAATAATAATAAATGTCATAATCTATTCAAAGTTGACCAAAGAGGATCATATATTATTCCAAAATATTTTTTTGATCGAATTATACTTATCCAGTAGAATTATGACATGTGTTAGGGTAATTGTGATATCATTTTTACCCTTAATTACCCTATTTACTTTTAACCGTGGTAAGTAAAAGTAAAATGTTACTCTTCAACAAAAATTATATTCATCTCATTGAACCACATTTTACACAATGATATTAAATGTGTCTCTAGAATTTTTAAAATTCAACTCACAAATGTGGTAAAATTATGTTTAATTCAAATTTGAAAATGCTCCAAGGAGGTGGGTAAAAGACGGTAAAAAATTTAATAAACATTCTATATATCTAAACATATAATAAAATGACCCAATTAATTACTTTAAACATATATAGTTATTTATTATCTATTTTTACATAAAAAAATTTAAATAAAATATATAATAATTTAAATAAAAAGTCAGGTTTAACCAATAATGCGGTGTTTTCACTATTCATCTAAAATCGAATGTATCAGAAAAATACAAAAAATTCACTCTACGATAATTTTGATATTAAAAATTAAAAAATGAATTCTATTTTGAAAAATAAAATTTAAAAATTTTCAAAAAGTAGGAATTACTATTCATAACGGCTAGTTTTATTGGCCGCAGTCTGTTAGAATCTCAAAGTTTCATACAATGCAAGATATTGAATTATTCAAAGGGAAATGTACCGTGGTAGCATGGGGTGTTACATTCCTAAATTATTAACATCATACATAGTACACTATGTGAGAATTGGCTATATGAAAAGATATAATACTATCATTTTTGGATCAATATTTTCCACATATTGGGAAACATTATCTCAATATAATATATTTTAGTGGACCTAAAGAAGGATCATGTAATGGTTTTTTGGTACCACCCAAATAATGTATTTAATATCACAAGATTTTTTGGGTTATCTGGATGTTATCAATGATTCATGTAAGAAATTTCCCATTTTATAGTGCCTCTCTTGGGGTTAAACAATATATATAATTTTTTTACTATTTGAAAACTTTATTGGACATCCTTCCAATAGTTGAATTAGTGTTTGACATCAGTACCATTTTTTATAATACATGAGCCAGGTGAAGAGTATACAATGTGTTGTGACACTTCAATGACTAGACACAAATTTTTGTGGATAATAGGAGATTATTTTTTGCCTATGGTTATTAGAGGTTGAGGCCACATGAATGTAAATACCTTATGGACAACAGTGAGCATGAATTCGTTGTTTATTATATGAATTATTGGAGGCATTATATGTTTTCTGAGAATATTGAGTGTTAACAGATCACAATAGTTTAAAATACATCATTTTATAAAGAGACATGAATCATTGGTAACAGATATGGTTAGATTATATGATGTCCTTAAATTTTGAACTTCCATTTCTTCCAAGGAGGGGAAAAATTTTTGTTAACGCATTGACAAAAGAACTCAGACTCAGGTATTTCATGATACTTACACTAAGTTGAAGAAGAAAAATTTTCTAGATGAGATTCATGTTGTGGTTCTAAAATAATCAAGGGCATGTGACTCTCATATCAGTTTAAGTGGAGTCTAAAATATTGATCTAGATTATATTTTTTTATTTATGAATATCTACTTTGTTTGAAATTGAGATTAGTTCATGATTGAGGGGATTTTCCTTTAGATTACAGATTATATGGGGAAGATATCATCTACATTTGGAATCAATTTTTTGTTCCAATTATCTTGTGAGATGACATGATGTGGGAATTTTATGACTTAATGTCATAGGTACATCATGGATATAACAAAATGTATGATGACCTTCGGTGAAAATTTTGGTGCACCTAAATGAATATGGAGATAGTATGTTTCGTGATGTGACACTTCCCCAATTAGTAGGTTAAGGAAGAGCATCAAGGGCCTATTTTAATTATACAGTCGTTTCCTATTATGAAATATAATTTTTAGGACATTACCAAAGATTTTATAGTGGGTCTCCAAGGGATTTTAATGATCAATGACTCTATCTATTTTATTACGGATCATCTAATGAATTCAACAGATTTCATGACTATATGAGAAACATTTGCATCAGATAAAATTATTGATTTTTAAGTTAGAGATATAGTATATCTACACGAGTTGAAATAAACTATAATTTCATATCATGGATCATTCTACAAATATCACATCTATCATTTATTAAAAAAGTCACTAAGAACAAAATAAATGTTTAATATGGCCCTCCACCCCAAACTGATGGGAATTTTGAACTTACTATACATGTTCATGATGATTTGATATGGTCATGAATTCTTGACATAATTGGATCATGGGAGAAGAACATGAAACTAGTATAGATTTTATATAATGAAAATAATTAGAAAACCCTACTGAAAACCCCATATGAGGTTTTTTATTGTAGTCCATACAGATCACCTCTAGGATTGATATTGCTTGGTGAGTCAAAGTTGTTGGGACTGAGTATTTTAAAGGAGACATCTGAGAAGGATCATCTAATTTAGAAATGTATGGATACGACTAAGAGTGGGTAAAATTCATAGGATAATAGAATAATAAGACCACTATAGTTTATATAGTTTGATGATGTATTTATTTGGGTTTAAACAAGGTTGTATCACAATGGGATATGAAATAAGGGAATATTGGTCCCCAAGAACTTTGGATTGTTTAAATAGTGGAGTGAATCTGGTCGGTGGCATATTGATTGGCTCTATAATATAAATGCAGTTCCATTAATGAAATTTTTATGTGTTACTTTTACAATTGTCTCACAATAAGCCTTCTAATGTGATCATTGTATTTGATATAGATCTGGAGATGGATTCCCTTTTTAAGAAGCATATGATACACGTGTTGGATTGCAATGATAAAGTATAATAGGGAAAGATAATGCCTAAAGCACATGTATTATGGAATCATTGGTTTGTGGACGAGGAGAAAAGGTATTGGGAGGAAGATATATGTCTCTAATGGACTGATATTTTTAACACGAAATCATAATGATTTTTTTGTGATCCTAGAGGAAGAACTATTATAAGGTGAATAGATTGAAAGGTCCCACTCCTTTTTATAGTTGATTCAGGATATTTTTTAGGTACTATTTTTATATATTTAATTACTTTTGACATGGGTGTTAATTTGGGATTTGATTCATTCAATTTTCAGAAAATATAAGGAAAGAGGGTTTTTCATGGTTGGAACATGGTTAGAGAAGATTTTTTACCCATCCTATAAAACTATATAACCTTTGATAGGTGGGGTTCACATCGTTGGTACATTGTTTTTCAAAACATGGACCCCAAAAATTAAAAGCACACAGTTGGATCCTGGTTAGGGAAAACTAGGTTCCCCGTCCATGGATACCCTATTTAAATTTTAATGTATACAACATTTTGTTTTTAATTCCATCTAACCCGTGAAACTCACAAATTTTTACCCCAACATGGACACCTACGGTATCATATAGATTCACATATTTTATGAGAATTAAAATATTTTCCAACTTCGGTTCTTCATGAATCAAATCTCTGATCAAATATCATCTCCTCTTCGAGTAAGTGGATCCTATCCAACTACATTCCCATTCAACCCCATTTATTATCTTATTATTTTGGTGGGATGTACTATTTAATATTTTTAAATATATATCTATATTTAATAAATCTAGATCATAGATTTTGGACATATATTAGGAATTGAAGAGTAATTGTTTTATTACACTTTATGTTGAATATTGAGTTTTTGATCAATTTCTACATTGTTTTTCCACTAAATTTTTGGAGATTTCCATTGGTCAAACATTCATAAAAGAAATAAAGTCGGTTGTATGGTATTCAATTCCCATTTTCATGAGTTTGATACATGTATTAATGATTTAGGTTTCCTATAATTATTTAGAAATTGGAATTAAAAAACTTATTTAGATAATATGTTTAACTAATTAATTGGATTTATTGACGAAATTGACAATTAATTTTGAATTAATTTTCAGGATTAGGGGATTTAATTTTAAATAAATAATTAGAGTATTAATTATGACATTTAGATATTTTTTATTTAGATAATTAATAAAATAATTATGTTTGATATATTAAGATGTTTTTTTTGAGAAAAATAATTGTTAGATTAATTATGATATTTTGAAGCCATGAGTTGATATAATTAAAGATAGAATTAATTATAAAATATTGGATTTACTTTTTTATATTATTTATTATATAATTAATTATGTGATGTTGGGTTGAATGACTATAGATAATCTATTTATTAATTCATTAATGGATTTGGCGTAATTAATTAACTTGGTAATTAATTAAATGTATTTATGTTATAAACTAATTATTGAATAAGAAATGAATATGATTTTTAGTAATTAATTAATTAATTAATTACAGGTATTGGTTTGGGAACACAATTATTCTATTTTAATAATTATTAATGGTAACATAGTCATTTTACATGTGAATAAAGGAATTGGAACACATTAAATCAATTTTGAAGTATAAATGGTATCATGATAATTATACTTGCGAGGAATAGAATGGGAATATAGTAATTCAATTGAGAAGTAAAAATGATACCATGGTTATAGTACATTTGAGTCTTAAATGTTAAATTAATATATGTAACATGGATAAACATGTATGTATTAATGAATGGAAGAAATAAAAATCTGTCATATGACCAAACTAGATAATTCATCGGGTTCCGATTTGTGCTGAAAAATGATTTGAGATGTTTTTAATAGAATTAATTCTTTAGTATCCAACATGAGCTGATGGAGGTATTGAGATATGATATTACTAATAAATAATTTGGGCTTCGGAATGAGTCAAAGAAGGCATTGAGATATGAGTTTCCTTGGGTACCCTAGACTATTATTTGGATTAATATAGATTTTTCGTATAATTTGATTACTATTTATTTCTGAAGTATTTTTATTTCTTTCTATAACTATATAAAATATAATTTAATAGTTTGTTTAGACATCATTGGTGGAAGCCAACTGAGTCATACTCACACCCTAATTAGGCTTCACAATCTGTATAAGAATAAATACTATTTTTAGGACATGTCAAGGGAATGAGACTTATGTTATATGGATGACATTTGGATGTTGCTGGGATAATGGCACTAGATATGGGTTTTGACCTTCTTGGGTGTCATCAGTGAATTTATTTTCTGTTTTCAAATTAGACACTTCAGACATACATTAGTGTGACATGTTTTCTTTATTAGTTTTATATTGTACATCCTACATTATTTATCATGTAATATTATCATTTTTATGGTTATATATGCTTCCATTATATTTCATTATTTCCACTAGTTTATCACTCATATAATAGAGGGTATATTATCCCAAATATGTATTTATATGAAAATGGATCTTAGTCGGTAGCCTTTATAGTACATGGAAAAACTGTTGAGGTCATGTGGCTATTTGGTTCCACGCATCGGTGTGTGACATCTAGGTCGGGACGTTAAACAAAACCCATGATATATGGTATAAATTTTTGTCCCTAAAATTATTTTATCTAGAAATAAAAAATAATCAAATGAATAATTTCATGAGACATATTTGTTCCCATCGTAGTGGGGAGCTACTATGACCTTTCAATGATGCAACCAAACATATGATATAATCACATGCTATGTTACACATATAAAGAATAATGTTGTGATAAGTATTATATTAATCTTTATAAATGAGTTCATTATTTTATAAGGTACATATAATTTGGTTTTAGTGAACCAATTAAAACATATATTTCTCTCATTGTCATCTAAAAATATAAAATTCCTTAAAAAATTTCATCATCTTAAGAGATATAAATAATTAATTGGGATGGACCACAATAATATATTACTGAATATATGATGTTGTTTCCCAAGAAATATTCTTATCCTAGGTGAAAAATAGTTATTGAGTTGATATTATAAAACATTAAAAAACTAGTAATCTATCAATAATGGCCTCATATATGATATTGTTATGATCAATAAATTTATTTCATAAAATATGTTATTTATTTGTAGAAAGTAAAAAAATATATTGATAGTATTTATATTAATTAAATGTTGAATAGAAAGGGGTATTGTGGTATCCTCAATGCCTGAATTATGTGACAAAAAAATTTATCATACCTGGGATAGGAATTAATTTCATTATGTCCACATACATGGGCTATAGATATACCATAAAACATATTTCATACAAAAAATATATTTAATGGTGTAAATCAAAGATAGGTTGTGATAGTGAGAGTTATTAGAGGGAGAGTTTTTATCCAATTACACTACATTAAAATTTACTCCCTTAATATTAAATTTAAATTTAAATAACATTATTATATGATAAATAGTCATACATATAAATATACTAAAAAATATAATTCATCCATATTGATATTTTTACTGACATTCTGTATGAATTTTCTTCCAATATTTTGACATGATCAGTTATGATATTAAAATATTAAAGCATATTTTGAATAAATTTTAAATAAATTGTTTCATTCAAAATAGATTTAAAATATAAAAATAACATATATCTTCTCCTCTTGAGGTCAATATTCCACACCATAAAAATAAAATACCATAATTTTATAACTACACTAAAAATATAAAGAGTGGTGACAGACACCTATATATAGATATTCCTATTTTTAACTCAGGATGAACCCTTGATGAAAACGTAAGCAATCAATGAATCTCACCATCCATCACTATATATATCTATATTATTTTTATTAAAATTTAGATTCAATTAGTATTATTTAATGTATATATTTATTAATTTTTGGGTTTAATTTTATGTTTTATTTATATGGGAGGTGAAATAAAGGTTTTTTGGTGATAAACGGGCACTATGTAAACAATATCCTTTTATGTTGTAATTTGTGGAATCTAGTAGGTTTTTAAATGAAACTACCCTCATTAAAGAGTTTCAAATGATTTTATACCATGTACTTGGTGACCACAATGTTTATGTGATCCCCAATCATGTACCCTATTATACCAATATTAGTTTCAATTTTTTAAATTTAATCATTATTTTTTATTTTACTTTTGTCATTATTAATGTTTATATTTATTTTTTAAAATAATACACATTCTATTTATTTAAATAACTATTCATCAGAGTGATTCTCTTCCACCAATTTTATTCAATCGTCATTTTTTGATATGTTCTATCACCATGTTATTTGAGGACCACTATTTTTGGTATTTTATAGTAAATTCATATTTTCCTAAAATTTATTTATACATTTAATTGTCATAGGAATGAAAAAACCAAATTCAATATCATATTTATTCATTGGGTATTTTAAAATATTTTTCATCAATATAGATTCATTTCATTTATATCCTTAGTAAATTTCATAATATTTTATAATTTTGGGGGACTCGACTTTCTCACAATCAATTGTTTTGTTATACTGTCATTGAAATTAGGGAGTGAAAAAATTAAATGAATATATAGTTTTTTAAAAATATCATATAATTTATATTTCAAATTATTTTAACAAATCTTCTTAACAACACAAGTTAAAAAATTTATTTCCAGATAATATTATTTTTTCAGTATATATATGTTTTTTATTTATATTAATTATAAATATATGATGTGATAACATTAGAAGAAGGATTTTTGTGTACTTTTATAGTTGAAAAGTTTTTTTATTGGTTCATAAAATTAAAGATGAGGTTAATTATTCATTGTATGTTGGTTATAAAATGTGATTTTCTCAATAAATATGGTCATTTTACCTCATATATAGTGTGTAGGTGTTATTGTTTTTCATGGTATATTAGTTTGTACATGGGAACCTATTAATTTATTAAAATTTTACTATATTTATATAAATTATAGGGTAAATTGATCATTATTTAGTTTAGATTAACTATCTATTTTATACAACAATGATATAAGCCCAATTTTATTGTTGTGTGACATAGGTTTTGGGGTGAATACCTTTGGGCTATGATGTAAACTCCCATTACCCATATCTTCTATGACTTTCATTAAAAATTTACATAATATTATGTGTTTATTTAATGATAGTCAATGAGAGAGTATACGTGGTTGAATTTGTTAATATATTAATACTTTGTGTGTTGGCCATTGAAAAACTAAATCAATGGAATTGAGATTGAATTGTTTTGACTGTGTTTATTACAATCATGGTAATGATTTTTAGTTTATTTGAAGAAAGATGACACAAAATTGACCAATCTTCAAAATAAAAATTAAATATTTAAAAATAGTTGCATAAAAATATTTGTTTATATTTAATGACGTAATCATTATATATTGTGGAATATTATGGAAGTGGAAAAGTGTGAGATTTATTTGGGAAATTTAGAGAAGTATGGAGATAAGTTTGGTATTGTTTAGAATTTTGTAAAATAAAACAAATTTCATGAAAGGATATTATCAAAGACAAGGTATATGAGTTGGCTAAATAAGAGAATAATTTTATAAAATCTCATGTGTAACAATATACTTGGGATTATAAAATTGGAAAGTTGTTTCATTTTTATAAATAGTTCAGTCAAAACGTAAGTTTAAATATTTACTTTTGGAATGATTTTTTTGATGAAATGGATAACGAAAAATATATTAATGAATAATAATAAAATTTTTTGGATTATTTCAATAGTAGTGACTTTTTAAAGATGATGATTCATAAAATGGGAGTATCTAAATAAAGAATATGAAAATTATATAATGAAATAATAGTAAATAAAAAATAAAAAATTCTATGTCAAATTAAAAAGGAGTAAATATGACAATAATTGATAAATTCCGGAAAATTCATTAGAATAGAATAGAATATAAGTTATCAAAATATGAGGATAAAAATGTAATATAAAGAGTAAAAGTTTATATTATTAGATTGAATATGAGATGTTCCATATCCAATGCAGAAAAGATGAAATTGATTCACTATATATTATTATACATTTTTTCTAGGGATAGACAAAATTACCCTAATATAAGCATTATCTACTAGATCATTTGTAGTAATAAAATTCATTGTTCAGTCGATATATAAGAATACACATTTAAATTTAGAATCATAATTTTGTTTCTCAAATGTGACAATCCATGAATAGAATAAATATAATTGAAATTATTCTATACTATTAAATAATAATTATTTAGATTTAATTTAATAATATCATAGATATTTAGAGGAATACATTTACATTCATAAATAAGTGGACGTGAAAGAAATTTATTATTGTTTAATTGAATGATTCATGGGAATTTATTCAAATTTTCATGGATTCTATATATGGAAATCTTAATAAATTAAATTTCTGTATATTTTGAAAGTGTTTTATTCTATTTCATAAGAATAAATAATAGGTTCTATTATTTTTTGATGAATTAAAATTATGTATTTTTAAATGATATGATATATTTTATTTATATGTTTATTAAATGGTCTGAATAATTGTGTTTTATGGAAGTAATTAAAATTCCTCAACCTTTTGTTATACTTTTATGATGGGATATTCAATATGTTTTTTTAATTATAATGATAAAAAATTGTGTATATTCAATGATATATTGTGGGATCGGAAAGGAAATGATATATCATAATGTGAACATATAGAAAGGTTAAAAATATTGATTAATTTTTTATGTAATGTGATATTAAAAAATAATAATAATACCAATAAATATATATATTTTTTATTATGATTTATCATTTTATGAAACTATTGAGTTGAAATACTATATTCATTTTCTAAAATATGTTCATTGGTTAATAAGTTGGGGGAGTGTCCTTTCGATCATTATTGTTATATATTACAACATAGTAATCATCTATAGTGAATATTTATATCCACTAATTTTTAATGATATTTTCATAATGTTATCTTTTTTTGTATCACCTATTAACAAGCCATTTTAAATAATCATTCCTATATATTTTCTCTCAATGTCAATATATTTTATCTGAATGATATTGAAATGATTGAAAACCTTTTTCCATCATCATAATTATATTCGATAAATTATTAGAAAAACCAAACACCTCCATTCACTATTAACACCCCTATGGTTTTATAGGGAATCATTTTATAGAATTATAAAATGTTAATTTATTTATTCTATTTATTTATGACTTTGAAGTGCACATAATCTACTCTATAAATTCCATCAAGACCTTATGATCAAGGCCAAGACAATTTAAAATATTTGGAGATATTGTATCTGAATATTAGGGCATAGATGAAATGGTTATACGATTATCATGACTTATGAATCTCCCTTTTAATATCAATAGAAAACATATTTAAATGGAATATTTATTTATCATTGAAGTATATAGACTTCATTTATTATTTAAAATAATTATTTCGATTAGAGATTATTACTTTCATATTCCATGCTAGAGAGGTTCCTAATACATTAATGTTCAATTTTGGAAATAGTTATTGACTTCCATTGTTTATATAATTTTTATTAATTATATGAAATAAAAAGTTTTATATATATTAGGAATGTTTTAATGTGGTTTAGATCAGATACAAAAATATATTATTTTAATTTTTAAAATTTAAATGTATCAATCTCTATATATTTTATTAACTGATTCATTAATAGGTTAATTGTTATATTTTTAGTTATTATTGATTATTAATGTCTTCTATAAATTAATTATATGAATTCAAAATTATTATTTATTTTATAGTGTCTTGTTCTTTATAACTTGTTTTAACAAATATGATAAAATGAATAAATTTTCAACATATTTTTCTTCTAAATTCTTAATAAGGTTCATTATTTTTGTATTTTCTGAGCACGACCTATCCTCGGAGCCCGTGTCGTGACTACCCCAAGCCCGCCTTCCATAGGCCAGGTGCTAGCGACTAGCAACAAAAGCGTAAATCCCTAAGATGGGAAGGAATTGCCTTTATTAATGTATACACACACAATATAGAACATAACTGGAAGTAAAACACTAATTAGAAAGTGTATAGAAAAGATATATTAGAAATTAATAGTGTCCAGAAATACATGCCCAACAGTAAAGTACAAAGAAAAGTCAAAGAGATACAACTAAAAAGACAAATAGCTGGACGGTGTCTTGCAGCTTTTGGATCATCCACCACAAATCCTACCTGAAGGGTAGGTACAGATAGCCTCCACATTGCTCTATGTCCATCCATCTCCTCCGGGTACCGACTCGTCATGCGGTCCACCTCTGGGTACCATCTAGTCTGCGTACACTCTGCCTCTGTCTGCGCTGTCCATCGTCTGCATCCAACACATCAAGGTGTGGGAAAAGCTCATGCAGGGGTGACTATAATGATACTCAGTATGGACCCCAAGACCCTCAATGCCACACAATATCCAACAAGGATAAACCACAATGTTAATGGTTCAACGAATAACCCATACTTAGGTATATACCCATACATATACCTAAGTTATCTAGTAACCCATCTCAATCATGAGGAAACACAAATGTCATCGACTCAGATAAAACCAGAAATTTCATTATAGAAACCACGGCTGCTAGAGAACTCCTCCACTGTCGAGAACAGTGGGCCTGTCATGACACCAAGGCGCTTCTCACTATCCTTGGACTGCTGAGGTAATCCTCCTGTCGAGTATCGTGGGTCTACTGCCAACTACCAGGCGCACCTCCGCTGTGGGTCTGCAGCTAACTAACAGGCACTCCCCCTAAAAGCCTGCAGAGTTACTCTCCTGATGAGTAAAATGGGTCTTCTACCAACTACCTAGCGCTCTTCTACCTTGGGGTTGCCTCCAACTACCAGGTGCTCCCCACTATGCTAGTCGAATCGGTCAAGCGGTCATCAGTTCTGTCATCAAATAGCTCTCTGCACTCTGTCTGCTCATCATGGGATGGATTTTTTTCCCAGGCTACTGGGAAAAACTCCAACTATCGTGAAGTCTCACATAGAAGTATCTCAATGGTCTGCCTCATCATAAGGGTATCAACGCAACAGGAGGTGTGTCGATCAGACGTCAGGTCTATGAGTTAATGGTAATTTCATTCCAGGGGACCAGTTGGTTTTTAGGATCAAACCAACCTGACTGTACCCAAACTATATCCAAACCGCAAGTGGGGTATGCAAAAATAACTTCCTCGCTCTAATATTTTTGTTTCCGCAGACAGTTTGCTGATAGGACACCCCTATCCCGAGTAATGGTTGAATAGGTGTATTCGGGTCTGACGGGTCTGGGTCCGGTTCGACCCTGTCAGACTAACCCAACCTGACCCAGGTCTTGAAAAAGGTATGAACCATAAATTGATTCTGAGCTGCTCCAAAGGGGAGGCCCGACCTAAAGGAGCGGCCCGACACAAAGGGATGGCCCATGCCAAATGATCGGGCCGGTCTGAAGGCACGACCTGACCCGTGGGGGTGGCCCGGGTGGTAGGCAGCGTGGCCCGGCCGGCGGGCCACGTGCTGCCTGGCCGTGCCGCACGGCCGGTGGGCCGTGTGCTGGCTTGCTATGTGGTCGGGCCGGTCGGCCACCTGTGGGTGGGCCATGGGGCATGTCTGGCCAGCTGCATTCCGACTGGCTGTGAGGACCGGATGGCGGGCCGCGTGAAGGCGGGCTGTGTGGCACGTCTAGCTGGCCGCGTAGCCTGGCTTTCCTGTCCATGGGGGGGGGGGGTTCCATGCCCCCTGTTTTCCATCATGGAACCTGCGCCTTATGTTGTTTCAGCTAACCACATGATCGTTCAGGGCTCGCTTGTATCACGCACCAACGGTCGGCTCAGCCGGTCGCCCTCCCCTATCTACGGCGACTAAAGGTCGCAGTCCTTCTCTGGTGCATCACAACGGCGTCGCGCCTAGCTTCTCTATAATGTCCCGCCCTAGATGTCACTCATCTCCACCACGAGACATGACGACGCTGCACACCATCCACTACGGCCCGGCCTGGACACCGCCCGGCTTTCATCCGTGTGTTGCGATGGTGCCGTATCTTTCCGGTGACCCGGCGGTCTTGCGCCACTTGTTTATTCACGGCCGCCCCAACGCCAGCCATCGTTCTCCACTTCCATTGTCAACAGAAAACAAGATCAATGGGGGGAGGGTCAGGCCATGTTCGAGCGGTCTGAAACCTCCATGTTATGTTGTTAACAATCGACAAAACGTATACTAAAATAATATATGAAATACAATGGTAACAAAAAAACATGAACCCCTACCTCTCTTGTCTATGATCGTTGATGAAGTCGTGGGGTGGAGGCATCAATTCATCGACATCGGGAAGCATCCAGGGTAGGAGATTGAGAAAGAAGCATCATCAGCATTCTTCGCGATTAGCTCCATCCATTGATCTGATTGAAGACAGAAGAAGATTTTCGATGTCGTTCTTCACGTTTATCATTTTCATCACATTCTTCTTTAGAATAATGATTCTCCGTAGAGAGCTTTCTCCAAGGGTTCTCCAAGCACTACCAAGTTTCCAACCAAAAATAATAGAGGAAAAGTATCTTATTTGTTGGCATAAAAAAATGTTTTGTTTAATTAAATTAGATAACACATTTTATTAATTAGGGTGGACTGGATTCAAAATTCGAAAATGGGAGGGGGAGAGTTATAAATAAATAGAGAGGGTTGACACATCTATGGGGGAAGTCCAAGACTTACAAGGGGTTAAATCTGGGGTGGTCCCCAATTTAATTATCCTCCCATGAGAGGTTATGTACGGGTGGGCCCCACCACTATAACCTCTCATGGGAGGTTATGGTGTGGTGGGCCCCACTTACAACCTCCAGTTGGAGATTTTATCCTCCCAAATAAATATAAGCCACACTTATATTTATTTTCCTTTATTCTTAAAAACATTAAAACTAACATCCATTCTCGCTAGAACGCAACTACGGTGAAGGTCTCACTGAGAAATCATCATCGCTACGAGTTTAACGGTGCCCTCGAATTTCAATTCTAGGCATCGGATCAGAAGATATAAAATCACGTACGTACGTTTACTGAACATACATTAACAGCACTTCAAAAATTGATTTCAGGCACACCGGGCCTCGGAATCAAGCGCCATCAGAAACGGTGGACTCGTAAAATTCCCATGTATTTAAGAAAAAAAATTCCCACTGAAATTTGCAGTGTTTACATTCTCCACGCCTCATGGACTTATGTCCTCGTAAGCTACAACTCACAATATGGTTACAAAAGGGGGTACTGAGTACGCATTTGAGCCTCCCACTCCCTTATGCTCTAATGGTGGTTCTGGTGCTGGCAATGAATGAAAACTAGAGATATCGACCATCCACGAAGGACCTAGTCCTATCGATCCTCAATCTCCCCTTGAACCTTCATGAATGTCTCCCCGTCATCGATGAGCAACTCCCCATGGTCGTTGATGTGGGACGGGTCGTGCACGAATCTCCTCAGCTGAGATACGTGGAAGACCTCATGCACCCGGTTCAACTGAGGTGGAAGAGCTAAGAAGTAAGACACCTCACCTACTCCATTGAGGACCTATAAAGGTCTGACGAATCTGGAAGATAACTTGATGCCCCGGACAAATCTTCATAGACCTTGTCAAGGTGAGACCAGTAAGAGGATGTGGTCGCCATCATAGAACTCTAGAGGTCTCCATCTCCTATTAGTATACGACTTCTGCCTGCTCTGTGCAGTATTCATTTGCTCTTGGATGACCTGCATGTTCTTTGTGGTAGACTGTACAATCTCTGGTCCCACTAATGCTGACTCGCCTTGGTCTGTCCAGCACAGCGGTGATCTGCAAGGTCACTCATACAATGCCTTGAATGGTTCCATACCGATGGTAGAGTGATAGATGTTGTTGTAGGAAAACACTACCAATGGTAAGAGGTCCTCCCAGATGTGACCAAAGTTGAGGACACAAGAACGATGCATGCCCTTGAGGGTTTGGATGGTCCACTCGGTCTTGCCATCCATTTGAGGATGGAAGGCGGTGCTCAGATGTAGTTGCGTCCCGAAAGCCTCCTGAAACACCTTCCATATCCAGGAAGTAAACCATGTTCCATGGTCGAAAACAATAGAATAAGTTCCTCCATGTAAACACACTATATCCTGCACATAGATGTGTCCCATGCTCTCTACTAAACCCTTCTCTCTAATCAGTAGGAAGTGGGTCAAATTGGTGTATCAGTCAATGATCACCCATATCAAGTCATGACGCCTGCATGTACGTGGAAGACCCGTTGCGAAGTCCATGGATATCCCATCCCACTTACACATTGGGACCTCTAAAGGTTAAAGAAAGCCTGCTGGTACATGGTGCTCTTCATTCACTTGCTGAGAAGTGAGGTACCGTGAGACAAACTCTGATACCGTCTTCTTCATACCTTGCCACCAGTGTTTTTGTCTGAGGTCCTCGTACATATTCGCTACTCGAAGATGTACAATTAAATGAGAAGTGTGGAACTCCCTCAACACTTCCTCCTTAAGTGAAACTGATACCATGGTATGTCCTATGAAGAGGATGATGTGATCCCCAACATGAGAAAATCCATCTGGTGCATGCCCTATAGATATATAATAACGTCGTGTCCCCCAGTCAGCATCCCCACAATGTGCCTCCCTGACTCACTAAATAAGTATAGAACTGACTGTATGTGACTGAAGATAGGCGGCTCCATCTCTATCCACAATGTATATCTGTAAGGCAGCCAAGTGCTCTGTCGCCTCTCCTAGCAACTAGATTCCAGTCATCCTATTAATCACATCTGCAACATCATTCCCCTTCCCAAGAGTATAGACTATCTTGATTTCATAGTCCTAGAAGAACTCAATCCATCACTGTTGTCTCTGGTTCAGGTCCATCAGAGAGATGTTATACCTGAGACCCATTTGATCATAGTACATGGTAAAAAGTTCACACATCAGATAGTGTTTCCACATCATCAAGGTGAAGACCACTGCTTCTAAATCAAGGATATAGGTAGCATATTTCTACTCATGTTGTCTCAACTGCCGAGAACCATACTCGATCACTACTCTATCCTGCATCATCACACACCCATGTCCGGCCCTGTATGTATCGCATTAAACTACATACCCTACGCTTTCCTTTAAAAGCCTTAATATTGGGGAACTTCTCAGCCTCTGCCTCAGCTCTTTAAAGTTATGCTGGAATCTCCCTGACCACATGATGGGTTTCCCATTCATCTTCAAGGATGAAAGTGGTGATGCAACTCTAGATAAGTCTGTAACGAACCTATGATAGTATGCATCCAAGCCCAGGAAACTTTGTACCTCTGTCACACTCTCGGGTGTCTCCCAAGCAAGTACCACCTCAATGTTCACTAGATCTACTACAACTCCAGCCTCCAAGGTGTCATGACCCAATAAGTAACCCTCTCAAATCCAGAACTGGTACATCGAGAGCTTACCGTAAAGCCGGTGCTATCAGAGTGGATCCAGTACTACCTCTAAATGGTATGCATGCTCCTCCTCAGTAGTCGAGTAGATCAGTATGTTTTCCATGAAGAACATGACAAAGCGATCAAGTTAAGGCTGGAAGATCATGTTCACGAGGCTCATGAACACTGCTAGAGCGTTGGTTACACCGAAGGGTATATCCATGAATTCGTAGTGGTTGTACTACCACCCGAAGGCCATCTTCTGCACATCCTTATCTTGAACACTGAGCTAGTGATAACCTGATTAGAGGTCTATCTTTGAGAACCATCGTTCTCCCTTTAGCTGATCAAATAGGGCATCAATCCTCTGAAGTGGGTACTTGTTCTTCACGGTCACCTGGTTCAGGCGACGGTAGTCGATACAGAGTTGCAAGATCACATCCACCTTCTTGAAGAATTGAATCGGGGCTTCACAGGGAGAAAAACTAGGCCAGATGAATCCCTTCCCCTATAAGTCCTTTAGCTTTACCTGCAGCTCGTGAAGCTCAGAGGGAGTCATCCATTATGCCAAAATACATATCACTGTTGTCCCCGGGTACAGGTCAATATAGAAGTCTACCTCTCTGCGAGGATGTAGTCCTAGAACATAGTTAGTGAAAACATCTGCATACTTGTCCACCACTACAGTACAAGGCTGACTCCCTACATTAACTGCTCAGAGGGTAAGGAAAGCCAAATGGTGAGTTATCGGGTGCACCCTCCTCCGAGTAAGTCTGTCATATGCTGCAAAGGTTCCCTTCACGCCGGTGAAGGTAAACCTGGTCCCATCTTTGCAGACACACGACACTTTTCACCTAATATAGTCAATCTAAGCCTTGACTGTTTATAACCAGTCCATACACTCTATGACATCGTAAGGCCTCGACAACACTATGAGGAGATCCCAGAAAATGTTCTCGTTTCCAAGAGTAATCTCACACTACCGTAACTAGTTCATAATCGTTGAGTCTGCTCCCATAGAAGTCTCTAGCCGTAAGGATCGATCCAATGACTCTGTTAGAATCTTCGAGATCCAAACGAGGGAAGTAGAAGTGAAAGAGTGACGGTCACATGTTTCTATAAGAACTACAACTATGGTTGAGTAGACTGAGATCGTACCTAGAATCATCTCCGAAGCGCCATGGTCGTCTGACTCAGCGGCCTAGAGCTGAGTTCTCCCATTTCAACCTTCTCCCTATGGTCAGGGTGGAAATCATAGTGGTGGTGGTGGTAACACCTTGAATCATCATCCACCACTAGCTGCATGGCTAGCTCCACTGCCACGTCTGCCTGCTCCCTACTAACTGCCTCGGACAAACCTCTGTCTCTACCAGGGATGCCCCTCAACTATTTTTTGATCGTCAGAACGGCGAGTCAGACAGTCACAAGCCATGTGACTAAGACCACCGCATGAGTAACATTGTCTGCTCCTTGCATGACTAGCTATGTCTCTACTCCGAGTGCCTCACACAACTGATCCTGTGTTATGCGGTCATCCACCTATAGGTGTGGTCCTCTTAGACCACTGTGTCATCTGTCTACTACCAGCAACAGAAGACTCTGCTGGATGTTGAATAATAGTAGGTCTCGCAGCTGGTGACTGCTCAACAAGGAAACTCTATACTATGAGGGCTCTCTCTAACACTCCTGCCTACGTCGGAATGCTTGGAGAGATCATCGAGGCTCTGATCTCTTGCTTGAGCCCCTGCTCAATGGTCGAGGCCATAATGAATGGGTCCCTTACCATATCTGTAGAGTAGCACGAGAGGTTAGTGAACCTCACTGAGTACTATGCTATTGTCATGCTACCCTGATGCAGAAGAAATAGCTACTATATCCGCACCGCTCAAAGGGTGGCTGCTATAAACTCCCCCCATAATAGGCTCTCGAAGTCTTCCCATAGAAGAAATGCCTCAACGGGGACCTGGAGATTTAGGTTCCACTATCTTCCTACTGCTGCTTGGAGGAGGCTGGTAGCAAGGATCACCATGTAGTATGTTGAGGTCCCTACTAGCCTGAAAACTCTCGCCACAGCCTCCAGTCAATCCTCATCCGCATGTGGGACTATCTCTCCTTGAACCTGGGGGGGCCACTGGAACTGGAAATCATGTAGCATGCTCAAGCGTCACGCATCATATGCGGCTGGGGCTAGTGGAATCGGTGGAACAATGGGTGGTGGTACCACTGGTTCCTCTAATAGTGCCTTAACGGGAAAGGGACCCTGCAATGAGGCCTCATTGTTCGGCGGGCTGTCAGTGTGTACAACTCTCGAGGCTCTAACTGGTCGTCCGTGGGGAGGCATTTTGAAAGGAACATATGCAACATGGTTAAAACATTATACATGTTGAGCTAACCCAGTTGAGCTAACATAAAGAGAAAATTTTGAAACACACACGCAATCAATGTGTTTGTGCATTGAGTTGGAAACCAAAAGTCAGGGTCCAGGTGTACGGATACGTCAGCCACCGCACCAACACTGGACTCCCTGAACTGAAAACCAAACTTTGTACCCTTAACACTATTTTTTCATAGAAAATAAACATCAGAGTTATATGTTCTGCGATATAACAGACTCCTATGATTCCAATTTGTCACAATCTATCCTCAGGCCCCGTGCTGTGACTATCCCAAGCCCGCCTTCTATAGGCTAGGGGCTGGTGACTACCACCAAAGAAGTAAATCCCTATATTGGGAAGGCAACACCATTATAAAAGTTAACACACCCAACAAAAAACACAACTGGATGAAAAACACTAAGTAGAAACTGTATAAAAGATATATGCTATAAAATAAAAGGGGCCAGAAATAAAAGCCCAACAGTAAAGTACAAAGAAAAGACAAACATATAGAGCTAAAAATACAAAGAGGTTGAAGGTTTCTAGATTCTCTTGGATTATCCGCCACAAATCCTACATGAATGGTTGGTACAGATATCCTCCATAGCGCTCTACTTCTGTTCGTCTCCTCCGAGTACTGACTGGTCGTGAGGTCCACCTCCAGGTACCGTCCAGTCCTCGTACACTCTGCCTCGGTCAGCACTGTCTGTCCTTTGCATACGACACAATGAAGTTTGGGAAAAGCCCATGTAGGGGTGAGTATAGAGATACTTAATAGGGATCCTGAGACCCTCATGGTCTGACAATATCCAACAATGATAAACCACAAAGTAAAGGGTTCAACGGATAACCCATACTTAGGTATATTCCCATATATATACATAAGTTATATAGTAACCCATCTCAATCATGAGGAAACCCAAAATTCATTGACTCAGATCAAACCAAGATTTTCATTATCGAAACCACATATGCTAGAGAAATCCTCCTCTGTCAAGAACAGTGGGCATGTCATGACACCAAGGCGCATCTCACTAACCTTGGACTGCTGAGGTACTCCTCTTGTCGAGTACCATGGGTCTGTAGCCAACTACCAGGTGCTCTTTTATTGTGGGTCTGCCTCCAACTACCAGGCACTTCCCATAATAGACTGCAGTGGTACTCCTCTTATCAGGTACCGCGTGTCTGCTGCAAACTACCAGGCACTCATCCATCATGGGTCTGCCGCCAATTACCAGGCGCTCCCCACTTGCCTAGTCTAATTGGTCAAGCAGTCGTCTGGTCTGTCATCTTCTAGGTCCCCACACTCTGTCTACTCTTCACTGGAAGGATCCACTTCCCGAGCTTGTGGAAAAAACTACAACTATCACAAAGCCTCACTTAGATGATTCTCAAAGTTCTGCCTCTTCGTAGGGGTCTCAACGAAATAGATGGCACGTCAATCGGACGCCCAGTCTGTGAGTTATTGGCATTTTGGTTCTAGGGGACCAGATGGTTTTTAGGTTCAAACCAACCCAACTGAACCCCAACTATATCCCATCCTAAATTTTGGTATTCCAAATGAACTGTCTCGATCTATTCTTTCTGTCGATGTAGACGAATTGTCGATAGGATACCCGTGACTCGAGTTAAGGGTGAATAAGTGTATTTGGGTCTGACGGGTCCGGGTCCGGTCTGAGTTTGGACCAGGGTCCGACCTGGTCCGTGAGTTTGACCTAGTACGAAGCGGCAGCTCGCCCGAAGGTGGGGCCCGGTCCGATGGCATGGGCTGGGCCATGGGGGAAGCCCGGGGGGCATACCGCGTGGCCCGGCCGGCTGCCCACGTGCCGGTCGACCATGTGGCCTGGCTGGCTGGCCACGTGCTACCAGGCTATGGGGCCCGACAAGCGGGTCGTGTGCTGGCCGGCCGTCTGGCCCAACTGACCATGCAGGGGGGGGGGGCATGCCCCCTGTTGTTCATTACAGAACCGCCTCCTAGCACTGGTTCTAGTATCCAGTAGACCCTTCGGGTCTTGCCTGTAGTGTGCACCGGCAGCCGGCTCAATCGACCGTCCTCCACTATTTGACGTGGCCTAAGGCCGCAGTCTTTCTCTAGAGTAAACCGACATCGTCGTGCCTAGCATCTTCGTCGTGGCATTCCCTGACCGCGACTCATCTCCACCATGCAGAACGACGATGCCGCACCCCCACTATCGTGGCCTGCCCGGGGCCCGACCCGTCTTTCATCCATGCGGCACGATGGTGCTGCATCTTTCCGATGAACTGGCAGTCTTGTGCCACTGTTTTCATCGCGGCTGTCCCAACGTCGGGTTCCATTCTCTGCTTCTGTCAAAAACAACAAACAAAGTCAAAGGGGGGAGGGTTGGGCCATGTTCGAGTGGTCTGAATCCTCCATGTTATGTTGATAAAAATCGACATAACATATTCCAAAATACTGTATAGCGTATAATGTAAACAAAACTACACGAACCCCTACCTCTCTTGTTGTTGTTCGTTGATGAAGTTGTGGGATGGTGGCGTCGATTCGTCGACATCGGGAAGCATCTAGTGTAGGAGGCTGAGGAAGAATCATCATCCGGGTTCTTCGTGGTCGGCGCCTTCCTTTGCCGGTTGAAGAAGGAAGAATATTTTCGACAACATTCTTCATGTTCTTCGCGTTCTTCACGTTCTTCCTTGGAATAATGATTCTCCGTTTAAAGTATTCTCCAAGGGTTCTCCAAGAGCTACCAAGTTGGAAACCAAAAATAATAGAGGAAAAGACTATTATTTGTTGGAGAAACAACACAAAGAGTTGTGTTTAATTAAACGATTCAAATAATTTAATTAATTGGGGTGGAATTTATTCAAAATTCGAAAAGGGGAGGGGGAGAGTTAAAAATAAATTAAGATACTGTTGGAAAAGTTATGGGGGGATTCTAAGAGTTACAAGGGGTTAAATCCTATGTGGTCCCAACGTTAATTATCCTCCCATTAGAGGATATGTGCAGGTGGGCCACACCACCATTTCCTCTCATGGGAGGTTATAGTGTGGTGGCGCCCACCTCCATCCTCCACTTGAGGATTATAACCACAAAATTAAAAATAATCCTTATTTATTTCTATTTAAATTTATTCTTAAAAACTCCAAAAACTATCTTCTATTCTCGGTAGAACGCAATTGCGATGAAGGTCTCACTACGTAATCACTGACGTTGTGAGTTCAATGGTGCACTTTAATTTCAATTCTGAGCACCGTTTCAAATGATATAAAATTCTATACATACGTTTACTGACCATACCCAATCAAAACTTCAGAAATTGATTCTGGGCACACCAAGCCTCAGAATCAAGCACCGTAAGAAACCGTGGACTCAAAAAATTCCCATGTATTTAATGAAATAATATTCCACAGAAATTTTGGGTCTTCAACCAATATATGGGGAATTTTTTGGTGTCCTAGCCAATCCCAACAAATCATAAATACCATCATGAAAAACAATAAAAAATATAAAAACCTAAACATAAAAATATATCATAATATTACCAACCCAAACCAAGCTAAAAATATATTTTCAGATATTCAATGATGAAAAGAATTATGGAGTAAAAGGAAATATCGAGAAATACAGATGGTATTTTATGGAGGCTCGATAAGCATCCATAACCTCTATAACCTTTTCCATGATGCCATTGGTATCACCTGATGGTGTTTCGACTTATTTTTTCACTATCACGCTCCATCGATGAATAAAGAACGCAAATAAAATAAATACCACTTTCACATGGAATAATCAAGATGAGTAACCAATAAATAAAATTATCATTAAAAAAATTAATCAATGTTGTCCAGAAAATGGAGGCAATACACATAGGAATATATTATATAAATAACATTTATTTTTACGATCTATTTCCCTGATCCTTTTCATCTTGAAAACCGATAGTTATCATGGTTATAACAATGAACTTTTTTTAGGGGAAAATTCACAGAACCCTATCCATGACTCTAATATTATATTAGATAAAAAAGACAAGGCTATAGAAAATATATTTATGAAGATAATACCCCAAGGTCGATGAAACCATAAAAAACCCCAATCTCATGAACCATATAGTGTGAGAGAAACATGAAATGTTTCACATATCACAAAACCTATAAATAATAATGAAAACCTACTTAACATTCAGAAATTTATAAATAAATATGACTCTCAATTTTTATATTATTTTTGGATATTGATGACACCTTTTGTACCTATTAGATCTAAATATATAGTATCCATTTTATATGGCTTCTAAGGACTATCTTTATAAACAACTAATTTCACCAGTAATAACAATAATATCTACACTAAATGATGATTTACATTGAAGACATTCTGTAATATCAAGGTGATAATTATGAAATAAAAAATTATTGACGTGAAAATAAATGAATCATATATCAAAAAAATGGAATATGAGAACAAATATAAAAATGTGTTAAGGAATTTTGATTTTTAAGAATAAAACCATATATAAAAATGTCAAAAAAAAACCCAACACATATTCCATGATCGCAATTTGAGAAATAAGAAATTATAAGGATGTATGTGAATGATTCTCTAAATATGTGAAAAAATTAAATCCCATAATGAATGAGGGAGGTCACAAGAGAGAACCTCGACACGGGAGGAAAAAAAATTCAAACACAATAATATTAATTATTTCATAAATTAATATTTTTATAATGAAGTAGTGTTGTAATAAAAGAAATTATAGAATAGATTCTAATTATTTTATTAAAAAATTTATAATATATTAGTATATTAATTTTTTTAATAATATATGTTTGTTATAATTTATTGTATTTTCAATATGTATAAATGTGTTTCATGAAAATATCGTTGACATTATTATTTTATTATATATATATATATATATATCTTTTAATATGTAAATTTAATATATAATTTATTAAATTTCATATGTAAGATAAAGTTTTTATATATAAACTAATTGATGTTTATAAATATGGCTTAAATGGTTCCATTTTAGAAATGAATTCATATTATTCATGTTCTATTTATTATTGTGGTCATTAATTTTTTATCATTTAATGATAACGTAGTTTCAATTTAGAAAATCATAGTATTAATGGTTCATTTCATCAGAATTAAAAATGAATTTTCTTAAGTTTTTATTTTTATTAGGTTTTCCAAATATGTATTGAAAAATATTAATTATTAGAGCCTTTGGTATATATTTAAATTGTGGGTGTTAATTACCTACCTCTTTGTTGTAGTACAAGAATGTAAGTTATTTTTCATAGGTAATGGTACTTTATTACTTTTAATAATCAACATGATATTGTTTAATTTTAAAAATTTATTAGTATTTAAAAATTTTATTTATTAATTTTTAAATTTATATATTTTTTTGTTTTAAAATTATATTGATGAGTATTCTGTAATTGAAGGTTTATTTTAAAAGAAAATAATTTATAATGGGTTGTATTTTAATATTTATTATTCCATTAAACATCATTATATGATTAATATTGGTGTCTAAATAGTTTTTAATAAAATATATTAGAGTTTAAATATTTTATTACTTTTATATTATTTTATTAAATGTTATTTATTATAATGAAAATATATGTGATATTATAATTTCATTATATTCTATTTAAATAGTTTAAAAATACATGATGATTTGTTTAGTGTAATGTTGATTCATTATATTATATATTATTTTTTATGAATTAAAAGGTTTTAGAAATGGATATTTGAGGTAAAAATAAATTTATAATCATTTAGTTATTTAGTTATTTTTTCAAATATTATATTTTTTATGTACATGAATTTTCATTTAGATTTGATTAATTTCACATTTTTATTACAATTTTTATTGTAATTTTTTGAAAATAAAATCCCTTCGTATAACATTTATCAATGTTTTATTTGAAATGTTGTTTTACATCAATAATATAGAATTTAAATTGATTAAAATAGATCACTAAAAAAATTAATACAATTTAAAATCACATTGGTACTAAATTGAGTCTTGATAATTTGGATACACATAAAATAACTTTTAAAAAAAATTATTTCCATGATTTTCAAATAATTAAATTTTTTAGATTTTAACATGAAAACTAATAATGAATTCTTAGTAGAATAAATATAGCTATATTATTGTTAATTTTCATTATAACATTGTATGTCTGTTTGAAATAAAAATTCGGTTTTATATGTCATTAATATCATATGATTATTTGGCATATAATGGATTGAAAATAATAATTGATATTTGGAACATCTCTTATTCTTTTAACATTTTCAATAAACATTCTTATATTTATGGATCAATATATATTGGATGGTTTGGGTCAATTTATATAAAAAATTTGTAAAAAAACATTATCTATTTTAAAAAATGAATTTATTATACAAATTATTAACCAATTGTTTCATAATTAATTAGGCGATTTAGATGTATAGTTTTATTTCTAATTTTAATACTGTTAAATATAGTATAATTTTATTAAATGATTTATTGAGTATGTAAATTTAATATGTTCACCTTATTTTCTATTTTAATGTTATTTTCATTCATCTATTGTTTTTATATTCTAAAAGTAAATTTCAATTCATAAGGGTATTATTATTTTATAAAATCTATTTATTTATTTATTTGATTATTGTCGATATAAGATAGCCTAAAAAATTCCTAGAGTTTTTTTTAAGTATCTATTTTTCTTTTTTTAATACCAATAGTTAAATAAGAATGTTATCTATATTAAAAATTATTATATTTAGTAATTGGATATTTCTTATATACTTTTAATGATGTTGGAATTTTTATTAATTTCTATCCATTTTGACAGTTTTTTGTAATTGAATAACATTAAACAGTGAGTAGTTTTAATAAATATTTATATAATGTACATTTTAATTACTATTTTCAATTATACAGTATCACATTTTGTTTTCTGATTTCCAAATAAATATAACGCTTGCATTATGTGATTAGTTACATGAGACATATTGACACATGTATTATTATATGTGATGGCTTCAATTACCATTAAGATATTGCAATGTTCGTGATTTTCTATTTAATTATTTTTATATTTTTGTAAGAATTATTTTGAGACCAGGTGCTGAGACGACAGGTGATTCAATGGCCCGTCGTTCCCAAAATTTCATTTTTAACAATAATTTAGGTTTATGAAAAATAGTTTGTTTGCATGGTATTTAAAACATTAAAAATAGTTTTTGGATAAGAAAAATGAGGGCGCCATTGTGTTCAGAGAAGCGGGTTTTCGATAGGAATGACCTACCATTAATTGGCACAGGTCGAAAGTGGAAATAATTTTTGGCTACATTAAAGGGAACTAAAAATAAAAATGAACATTTTATTTTATTTTTTATTTAGTTTTTTATGATGATGAAATTATGTGGTGACAAAATGATGATGCAGTCGTTTCATTTCATAAATAAAACTCTATGGCGATGCTGAAACTCAGCAAAATAGTGACGATGAAACATGTTTCTTCAATTAATAGCCTAGTAGGGTTGCATGATCAGATTCAACAAAAATTTAGGATCTAGAAAAAATTAATGAAACTTGTTGGAAAATTATCTCATCGATGAACGAAGAATGGTGTCAAACAGATGATCGAATTTGGAATATGCATCGGTGTAATGATGAATGTTGTACACAGGACACACACTTCATCAGTGATCAATCCTATCATGGAGGTAATGCGTTTATTTTTTCTTCTTAATTATATTCCCCAATCTCATTCCCAATAAAGAATTTGGTCCAACCCAAGAATAGGTTGATACATGGTATAATAATTTATGCAGGATGTTTATGAATCAGGGATTAATGTTTTAATTATATATTTGTGACTTTTAATTCACTCATCATGATCCATAAAACCAAAACAAATTCAGGCCAACATGACAAGATTATGGATTTTTTCTTTGGGTCTTCTTTGGTTTCTATTTTACCTCGCAATATTTTATTTTATTTTATTCCTCATTATGGTATTAGTGGATTGATTGTTTCGTCCCTGATCCAGGGAACATCAATATCAAGGATGAGGATTTCAGTCCATAGATATTACACATAGATGTGATGGTAGGAACAGTATAAGACAATTCCACCAGCATTGCCGAGAGGTGGTGGAAGTGGTACCAGCCCGACGGAGCAGTCAGGCCAGGCATAGAGCAGCCGATATGGTAGCTAGTTCCATCATGGACTCACAGTCCAATGGGATCATGTTGACAAGGTGACCCTTAGAAGTGTACCATAGGTGGTGGTAATAATGGAGTTTGTGATCTCGACAATTGGTGGTGGTAGGGGCCAGTGGTGGTGTGTCCATGGAAAAAGACGTGGGTCGTGGCCTTGTTGGGACAAGTTGGTATAGACCAATGACTGGGTTTAGCGATGTGTATTCATGTGGTCACTTGGTTCATTGGACCACCGACGGGATGGATGAATGAAAGACGGTCGGTTGTGCTAGAAATACGTGGCAACCACCGCGTCCTTCTAGAAGGAACATGCTCATTCGAGTGTGTCGGGCTGCACCTGGTGGTCATGGCCGATAGAACGGGTCAGCCCTAGTAGGTAGTCAAGATCTAGGTTGATAAGGTTTAACCGACTGGGTTGGACTAGACCCTAACACAACCATCCCTTTTTCACTTATAATCCCATAACAGTCAAACTGTGTGTCTATTTGAGGCATTGGAAACCTCACAATGATGATGTTCATTTGATATACTCTATGTGTGCTTCCATTTGTTTTGGTGAATAAAATATTCGATCGAAGATTAAGTTCTCCCAGAAAAAGATTTCTAAAGAAAAAATCCTTTCCTGGCTAAATCTAAGAAGCTATGTCATTACCTATACTAGGTGTGTTACCTATACTGTGTGTCTTACCTAGACTACATGTCCTTTCTAGAAATTGTGTCTTAGCATGTCTGAGTCAGTACTCCCCTGTCCTAGTAGGGTGTGGGTCCTATAGTCTATGATGACACTATGGTTGTTACAAGCACATAGTGTGTTATTTAAAACTAGTGTTATCTACACAATGTGTGTTACCTACACTCAGTGTCATACCTACATTCCATGTGTTACCTATACTCCATGTGTTACCAACGCACTGCATGCTACTACATTAGGGTAATGTTAATTCTTATGATCATCATATTTATTTACCACATACCTATACATTGTGTGCGATAACTCAAATGACTCTCTATATTATACATCATATAGGATACACTTTCTGTACATCTTTTAGGCTACATGGTGTATTTCATACCAATCTCATTCGTAGTATAATATTTGTGATTCCTTATGGCTAACTTCAAGTGATTCATTGTGGAATAAATTTTTAATTCCATTATGGTTTTGGGTCCCCAATGAGTATTTCCTTACTCACCCCTTCATGGGCTTTGCCTGCACATGCCGTGGCTTGTTATGATGATTATCGACATTGACAGATTCCGTAGTGTGTAGAATATTGGGGTGATTATTAGTGACATGAGGGATGATGTACATTCCAGTTTCGTTTAAATGGCATACTATACCTACCCTTTAGGTAGGCTTTTCTACGGACTAGATCTTGGACCATGTCATTTTCTTTTTATGTTGGTATTATATTGTGTCATGTTTAATTTTTAGTTTTGTAGAGTATCTCAATGATAGTCTTAATATCCTGCGTACCTATTTACATAGTGTTTTGAGTTTATAACATTTCTTGGAGACGTGTGTCTATGTGTGTACAAGTACATAATCAAATTCCTTCCCTTTGTGGGACAAGCATATACGACACTATTCGCGAGCTCCTGCCCTATGGGAGGTTGCAATGGTGTAGTTATGGCCTGGGTCCCGAGGGACAGGTCATGATAGAGTGTTATCAAAGGGAGGTCAATTTTACTCTTTCTTTTGGGAAACAATGTAAAGTGTTTTGAGTTCGTCTTTTAGTAATGGAATTGATGTATCCATACACTAGGGTCTTGAATTCTGATTTTCGAAATTGCAAATAAAAATTCTATTTTCATATGAAATTAATGGTTCATGCATCATATTAGAATTGGGTGTGTTCTCATGTACATCATGTGTCAGATTCATCTCAACAAGTATACTCTATTGATTTTGGTACATCATGTTCTATTTTTGGATGCTTCCACAAAGGCATCCATCGTGGACTCTAGGGCATGACAATGAAGATTGTTTTCCATGTGATGAGGCATTAGTGCATGGACCATTTCCAGAGCTAGAAGATCCTCATGGTATAATAGAAATACCACGATCGAGATTGTAGTTGTTCTAACGAGATTTATTGGGATTGGATTCATGTTGGCTCAGGGAATTTCATGATTTCTCGAGGTAGTGAACTCATAGGTGTTGAGGAGATATGGATACTCAAGTAGCTGAGGACTGGTTAGAGTTAGTGACATAATTTTTCTTCCTGGTAATGATGCCTCTTGACCAGATGGTGGTCCTAGACGTGAGCCTTCTTTATGGATCAGATGGAATACAGTGGAGCCCGATGAATCAGATGCATGAGGAGGATACACTATCCTTGAAAAACATTGTTCGCATCTCCTAGGAGGAATTCATTCAAGCGACATTAGGCAGTGTGCATATACATGATATACTATACATATAGCAGGACATATATTCTATAGTAGAGTACTCAGTAAGATTCAATAATCATTATCACAACTCTACTATCGTGGTGTATGTTCTTTAGGGCTTGTATATTCAAGAATGAAATTTGTTGGGAGGTTAGGGTTTAGATGGAATCCCTTGTCATCCCTACACATGCAGGGGTACTAGAGTGAGCACTACTGGTAGAGAACTTTATGGCGGAGTAGCCACTGGTGGTGGGAGCCACCACCATGTGTTATGGAGTAGGGTCTTGGGTAACAATATTCTAATATATAAAGATGGGGTCCAAAAGGACCAAGTAGTCCAGGGGATGACCACATGATATGGGACTATAATTATGGGTCCCTCAGGGAAGAGGGAGTCCACTAAATGATAGACTATGCAACTCATGTGGTCAGTTGGGGCATCTGGATATAGATTATTTTATAAACTGTACAAATAACCTAGAGACTATTGAGGGCTCGGTGAGGTAGCAGTGGAGGTGGGAACGTATTGATCATCCAAGAAGAGGAAATGGCATAAGAGTGGGACTACTAATAGGAGGTGGATGGTGGGTTCAGGAACTACCTCTACCCGCACTAGGAGGTCCACTAAAAACTCAATGATCTAATGGAGATGGGTGAATCAATCCCCACACGATGGAGACTTATGATCCCATGAATCCTAAGAATATTATTGGTAAAATCACTATATTTTCCACCCATTCTTTAGTTTTTATAGAAATGGGTATTAATTGATATTTTCCCTCCATGACCCTTGTTCAGGACACGATGATTACAATGGAACCATTTACTCAATGCATATTCTTATAGACTCCTATGGGAAGAGATTTGATGTTCACAAATTGGAGTTGATGGTGTGTACTTACTCTTGTGGGAGAGAGTTATTGTTCTGATATCATAGTTGAAGACTAGTGGCCTTACAATGTCATTTTGGGTATGGACTAGTTATCAATAGTTAATGATCAGATCCACTATTTTAGGCACACTGTGTTATGTACCGCAGATATGGGACGATGTTTTCCTTTTTTGAAAAAAGGGAGATAAAATTAGTGTTGGATGGAATCTCATGTTGGAGGGTACAACTAATCACACATTAGTTGTCTATAATGACCCTCAGTGTAGTGGATGAGATGAGTCATCACTTTCCTTCTGTAGTGGATGAGTATGAGGGCATCTTCAAAACGATTTCCCCAAACAACCTCCTTCTAGGGAGGTGGACATATCCGTTGACCTATACACCAAGATGGCACCAATATCAACAAAATCATAATAGATGAATCCTACTGATAATTGTGAACTGTGGGTACATTAGGAGGGCTTGTAGAGGAATAGATTTGTGATACACAATGTTTAACTTTGTGCAGTCCCAAATTCATTTTCTAATAATGGATATGGTATCTTGAAGTTACACATGGACATATTGTGCCTAAACCATGTGACCATGATGAAGAAGAGTTCCCTAACTAGGATCGATGATCTCTTCGATCATATGAGGTGATATAGATGGTTCTCGGTGATAGACCTCAGATCAGGCTATCAAAAAAATTGTGTAAAAGATTATGAAAACATGATAATGGAATTCAAATTTCTATAAAGTCACTATGAGTACATAGTGATGTCATTTAGCCTGAAAATTACTTAGCAGTGCTCATGGGACTCGTGAATAGGATCATAATTCAGTACCTTGATAGATTTGTAATGGACATTATTGATGACATCCTGGTGTACTCAGCATCAGATTAGGAGCACACGATACACATAAGGATGGTCATTGGCTTACTCAGAGAGAAGAATAGTTACAAAAATCTCTTGAAGTGTCAGTTCATGATATAATTGGTCCACATAGTAAGACAAGTCATTTCAGAGGTTGGAGTTGCAATAGATCGCGTGATGATATAGGAAGTGATTTCTTGGGAGTCACCAAAGAACATTACCGATGTAAGAATTTTACCTAGGTTTTCTGGGTACCATCAGAGGTTCATACAATGACGTTTCCTGGGTAGATGAGTCAATGATATTCTTGACACAATAGGGGACACATTTTGTATAGACAGGTAAGTTCCATGAGATATTTCAGCAGTTGAGACAAAGATTAATGAGTGCGCCAATCCATAGATTTCCAAATGAGGGTGTTGAGTACATGGGGATATATGATGCATCAGGGACCAATCATTAATATATCTTGATGCGGGGGAAAATGGTGATTACCTACTGTTTAGGGAATTTGATACCACATGTTTTGAACTACGTGACCCATGGTCTGGAGTTAGTGATGGTAGTCTTCTCATTGAAGATGTGGCAACACTACCTTATGGAAGAGCAGTCTATCTCTACCCAGACCACAAAAATATAAGGAAGAAAATTTTTTATATTGATCTAATCCCGAGACAATGGAAATGGATAGAGTTATTCAAGTTCAAGGACATAGAAATATCCTATACTCATGGGAAGGAGAACCTGGGGGAAGATGCTCTCATCCAATGATTGAGTTCACAACCACTTGAAAAGGACTTAGATATGTTGTCCTTTCATTATATATCAATAATGGATGGAGATTTAGAATCATATCTTTAATATATGATGGTTTGACATCCATTCATACAATGTGTATGGGAGTAACAACACAATTATGTCAACTGTGAGACTACACGTGCTCAGATGTCCACATGGAATGCCCTATATGGATAGTCTAAAGGTGGGGAGAATATAATAAATTTTATAGGACACATAGTTGTATGAATTATTTTATGGGAGGAGGTGTTGAGGGGGTTCCATAAAAACCTATTGGTTATACATCCATGTGTAGAAAAGATGTAGTAGGACATCTGATTCTGTTTTTGGTGGTTGGGTATGATGAATGAAGTGGCATAGTTTGTCTCAGGATGGCCCACGTGTCAGCAATCAATGGCTGAGCACCATGCTCCAGTGTTTTTGACTCAACCCTGTGTGGTTTCAGAGTGGAAGTGGTATAGAATATCAATGGACTTCGTGATGGTTATACAATGTATGTCATGAAGGAATGACTCCATCTTGTTGATAGTTGACCAACCCACCAAATTAGCTCTGTTCCATGCGATTCGGGAACATGGTTGATTAAAGATCATGGGGTGGCTATATGATCAAGAGATATTAAGAATCCATGGATTCGCATCAAGGATAGACTCATATCGAGATGCATGCTCTACATCGCGGTTGTGGAAGGGAATGTAAAAGGCATTTGGGACTCGGTTATGGTGGAGCATATATTTACACCTATAGATAGACGACTAGACAGAGTATATAATTCAGGTCCTATAGAACATTCTACGTTCTTGCATCCCCAATTTCAAGATACATGCCCCTTATGGGATGTTCACCTAACCATATATTAGATCATGAACAACAACACATACCACCAAACCATAATTACAACACCGTTTGAGGCTTCGTATGTGTGGCCATGGTAGTCTCCACTTTTTGAGACTAACCCTGGAGAGTCAATGCTCGTGGTCCTGGTGATGGTGCAGGAATCTATAGAGAAGGTTCAAGTCATACAATATCTGATGAAGACTACACATATATGTTAGAAGTCCTACGGAAATAGGAAAAGTTACCCTTGGAGATCGAGGATGGAGATAATTTGTTCTTTTGGGTCTATTTTCGATGTGGGATCCATATTTTTTGCTGAGGAAGAATGTCATCGCTAAGGATCGTCATACATTTTCTAATACTATGTTTAGTGTGTGTGGTGGCATAACACTTATCTCTACCACCTCAATTAGATCAGGTGCATGCCATCTTTCACGTATCCTGGGTCATGAAATACACACACGACATTTCTCATGTCATTGACTTGGGTGATATTGACGTTGGTGACCATGTGACATTTTTGGATTACCTAGTAATGATTGATAATCGATAGGATAGGACCCTCTATGGGTGATCAATTCATTTAGTATGCATTCTGTGGCAGCATGAGAATATACATGAGAGAACATGTGTGCGAGATACTCAAATTCATGGTCAATATCCCCATTTGTTTTTTATCCATTGTTTTGTATTTCAGGGATTAAATGTCCTAAGGTGGGGAGAATTCAATGAACTAGATTTTTCATGTAAATATATTGATATTTTAATGGTTAAATTTCAAGAGAAAGAACTAAGATGAGATGTGATTCTCAGAGCCAAGGTACACAGAATTAATGCTAGATTTATTTTCATGTTTATTAAAAATAGTGTGCATGCGCGTTTTTAAAACATTCTAAACAAGTGGTCAAATTTGAAATATAAGGGCATAATTGTTTTCAGATTTGTCTATTTTTTATTAAAAAAGAAAAAACATTGACCGGTGTGGGTTGAATATGGAAATTCTTTTTTTGAACATTTAATGGAAGAATAATAAAAAAATTAAAAAGATTATATTATTTTTCCTTTAACATTTCATGAGAATAAAACAATGTTATGATGAAATGTATAAGTAGTTGGTTACTTTAAAAAATGAAGAAGTGTGGTGACGTTGAAACTTTATGAAACAGTGGTGCTGAAACACCATTCTTTAATAATATATTGGAATGGATGTGATATTTGATTCACAATCGTTGTAGGATATATAAAAAAGAACAAATATTTGATGGAAAATACTCAAATAATCGAACTACAAATGCTGAAGGATCGATGATTGGGTTTGGAATAGGTGTTAGGGGATATAAAAATGTTGAACCAATGGCTCAATCTTCATATGTTATTAATCCAATCCTTGAGGCTGAGGTTTTATTTTTTCTACATGATTCCTTTCCCCCATATTGTTTCTAATGACAAATGATGACCTAGTAATGAACATTTTGATTCATGGTTCGATCATTTTTGTGGGATGGTTAAAAATGTTGTATTAATGTGTTAATTAGATCATTATTATTTTTAATTCCTTCCGTGGGATCCTATAATCAAGAACATATTTCTTCTGACAAGAACCAAGTCTTGAATATGTTCTTACATTGTTCTAATGATTCTATTTTGAACATAGTTCTTCATTTTCATTTGATTTCTATGATTTTATGATAGTATTGATTATTTTTTCATTGATTCATGTCACTAAAATCACTTTTCCAAGTATTTGACACTACAATGACCCGATAGAGGTGTGATGGAAGACCCAAAATTAAACGAGGCCCACAACGATGTGGAAGTGCGGTGGAAGCAGTATCGGGCTTGTGAAGTGTAGTTGTCCATATAGCCAGTGTAATAGGTGAACATATGTCAAATTGGATGGTGGCCGTGAGGTAACCCATGCAAGAAGTATGTGGTTGGTGACAGTGAGGGAGGTCGCAGACTCTACAATAGGGGATGTTAGGGGCTTGTGGTAGTGTAGCTATGAGTAGAATTGGGGCTGTAGTTGCGTAGACCAATGATATGGTGTGTCCCAGCATCATCCAGTGGAAACATGGCCTTGCATACCACGTGAGGGAAGGAGAAGCCACTACAAGGCCATCTATACTATAGATAAAATGTTTACATGACGTTTAGTGGGAAATAATAAGCCCAATCGAGTGTGTCGGGCTGCAGCTGGAAGACTAGGATGGATCGAAAGTGGGCATGGCTTGAAAATGGGTTGGGTTGGGCCCAATTGTTTGGGTCGATCTGATCGGGTTGGACTAGGATCAGACCCAACAAGAATTTTTTATTTAAATACCCATAACTCTCACACAAGGTGTCTATTTTATGAGTTTTTTTATTACATTGAGACCATCGCAACAAGGAGTTACTTTTTAAATACTCTATGCATTTTTTCATTGATATTAGAATATGTCCTACTAGTTCAATGATTAGATGCTCTTGGAATTAGATTTCTAAGGATGAAATTGTAACATCCCAAGTAAGTAATGAATAATAGATATTTTTATATATGCTTATTAATTAATTAGATAGTGTTTTAGAGGCTTAAAATGAAAATAAATCCAATCTTAAGCATTGAATACACTAATATTTTTTAAAAGATTGTTTTACTGCCTTTTGATGGAAAACCATTCTTAAATCTATCTTTTGACAATTTTGTAAGCTATATTTGTCAAAATAAACTTATTCTTTATTATTGGTACATCAAAATTTACTTTGTGTGAATTTTTGGTATTTTTCTGACAATGTTCAGTTTTTAATGAATAGTCAAAAATACTGCATTTTACATCAAAACTGCTTTTTAATATAATTTATTTATATGATTATATTATCATTTGAATTGATTTTAATGTTAAATTAGAATATATTTTTACCATTTAATCCAATTGTGGTCACTAGGACTAATTTCACATTGAAATTGGGCATAAAGTAATGTCAAACTTTTCATAGATATTGTTTCAAAAAAACCCGCTATTTGTTTTGACAACGGAATTATTTTTAAATCAATTATTGAAATTTCTGTATTTCGAAATTGGTAAAATGGATTACATATTTCAAATCATAAGGTACAAATTATGTAATCAAGACTCTTTTATTTTGGGACATTATGAATAGTAATGACAGTAATTATCTTTAATTATCTTGATTAATGAGTAATCAGGTAGTTAAAGATAATAAAATGATATCATAATAATACAAAAAGTCCACAAAATGTGTCCTAAGGCTACTGGTTGTCTAATGGCCGACCATGGGATGGCTTGTGCAAAACTTGGGGGCCCCATGGAATCACTTTTGTGAGAAAGTTACTTTTTATCTTTTTATTTTTAAAGAATGTTAAATGTGACAAAGAATATATCACCTATGTAAAATATTTTTAATTTTGTCCAAATAAATGATATTTTGGACTATAAATATTAATTATAAATCTAAAAAGATTTCCTACATCATAGTATTTTTTTCATAATTTTTAGACTTCAAATAAATTAAATTATTTATGACATCATGATGATGCAGCGATTAACTCATTAATAAAGGATTAAAATAAAATAAAATGATAATGTAAAATATATGACCTAAAAATGTCCAAAACCTATTGGATCGGTGTATATCGATCCCTTATCAACTTACCCTCGAATTATATCAATGTGGGACCTTTTGAATCCGAAAATCATTTTCAAATAAAGTAACATTTCTTTACATTCCAAGAGTGCCCCTCCTCTCCTCTTATAAAAGGCCCCCACCTCTACCTCCTTACCCACACTCCCAAAGCCTTTGGCTCGGCCAAAACCTTCCCATTTTGCCTCTCCACTTCCCTCTCTTACTCCTCAAATCCTCACTTTGGGCAGAAGTCTTCCCAAGGAGGCCTTTGAGCTCAATCCAAAGGGAGTTACCCGATTTTAAGGTAATGTCTTCACTTGAGTCCTTTTGTTTTATTTTGTTTCTCCAACCACCTAAACACTTTTTATTCATTTTTTTAACAAATCCAGTATCTTAAATATACTAGGATGTTATTATAAGAAGGATTAGAGCTACAATTACACACACCTACATCCAATGGTTAAAGGACATACTGTTTCCGTGGATGGTGAATTTATGTCTCCCGAAATGATGATTGTTCAAAATTCTTTTAACACCTTAAAATGTGGCCATTAGTATGTCACTATATTTATATATGATATATAATATGTTTATGTTTTCCTTAAGCTTCTGTATTTTTAATTTTGGGCATACCTTTATGGTTTCCATTATGGGTAAATGCGATATCTTCATTTAAGGAAGTGCGGACTACCACCCCCTCAAAGTGATTTGATTCGTTAAATACCATATGTGGGACGTATAAAGGATCTAACTGTGATATTATATATGATATTATAGTGGAATTATAATATACCTTTATATCATTGTGATTCCATTCTATAAAATATTAAATAGAAATGAATGTAGCGTTCATGCGTACGTATGACTTACCGTCTCCATGAACGGTGCATTTAATTTCATACCTCTAAATGATTTTGTAATATTATAAAATGCATGTATATACTGGATATATATGATATATACATCATGATTATAATTCTGGATATAATTGAGGCATATTTTGTTTTATACACAACCTTCTTTTATATGGTTTATAAACCACTTTGAATTTTACGTTTATCCAAATGAAATCTTTTTTATATGAAGCGTTTTACTAAATGACAAAAGGGAATGTTTTTGTCGTACGTATGCGGCGACAACGACTTCTCTGTCGCCGTGACCATTATTTGAGTTTCAGCTTCCTCTACAAGCCATACAATTTTTTTAAAAGAAAAATAAATACCATTTTTTACTTTTCTTTTATTTTGGTATTGAAAATGGTTTTCATAATGTTTTTATATCAATGTGTTGTATTGATATCTTGTGATTAAAAGGTGGAAATGTTATGTTTCCTTTATGTATGTTTTATGTGATACGATTATGTTGAGGTTCATGGGAATTATTATGAAGACGGGTGGTTCCGTGATGAACCAAGGGTGAGTGAGCCCGATATAGCTCTCCAATGCATTGGGTAATGCGAAGGAGTGAAACGTTAAGGTTTCTCCGAAGAGATTTAGGGAATATACTGTAATGGGTATTCCAAACGTAACCAAGACGGTTAGTCCCTACGTAAGAATGTTATGAATGCCTCCAGTTACCTTTATGTCTTATGATTTCCATGATTTATTCATGATTTGATGAGGTATGTTAAAGTTCTTATGTTTTATGGGTAAAGTATGATTTCATTCGTACGTATATATGTACCCATGTTTCCTTTCCATATTTTTATATCCCTTACTGGGCTTTTTATTCACATCCCAAGTTTTTTTGAAATGTTTTTCACATGTCAAGGGAAAGGTACATGATATGATGATAGTGTCAAGGAAGTGTCAAGAAATAATCAATGTTTTATTTGAAATATGTTTCCATTGATGGGAAAAATGAATACTATCTTTTATGTAACCACTTTGTTTAAATTTGGAATGTAATGAAAGTTTTATGTTCTAATTCTCTAAAACCCTAAACCTGAAAAGATCCTCAATGTGTAATCTTGTAATAACTCAAGATTAAGTAAGGTTTAAGGCTGGGGCCTTATAGTTGGTATGAAAGGTGAGTTTAGATAACTTTAGGAGTTATAATTATATTAAATGATTATCCAAAAATATTTTTTTATGGTCAAATTGATATGATATAGAATTTGATGATTACCATGTTGCTTCATCTAAGACATGTTTTTTCAGAATGGTTTTCCGCAGAGGAAATAGGGAAGTAGTGCTAGGAAGGCATACAGAATGAAATAACCTTCCGAATTAGCATCATGAGATGGTTAGAATTGGAAATGAAAAGTTTGTTGCAGTAATTGAACAGTTGACTCAAGCGATAAATGGTGGTGGTATCCATGCACGAGATCAGCCAGATCAACCGCAGAGGAACATGTCAGTGGTGGAACATTTCATGAGGCAACATCCCCCATAATTCAGAGGATCATCTGACCCTGTGCTAGCTGAACGGTGGATTAATGCACTAGAGAATATTTTCGATGTCATGGGGTGCTCAGACAATCCAAAGTTTAGTCTTGCTATTTACCATTTGGAGGGTGAAGCAGATCAGTGGTAGTCGATGGTTAAAAATATCATGGATGCTGATGAGATCGATGCTCTCGACTAGGATGAATTCAAAGGTATGTTTCTTGAAAAGTATTTTCCTAAGGCTGTTAGACTTAGGATGGAAAAACAATTCTCGGAATTGAGGCAAGAGGAAGACTCAGTGACTACCTATGAAGAAAGGTTCACTCGATTGGCAAGGTATGCTCCAAATTTTATCCGAGACCTTGATAGTAAAATCAGTCATTTTTACTCAGGATTAAATCCAAAATATCGAAGGGCATTAGCTTTTCTTGAGTTTAAAAGTTATGAAAAGCTTGTTAGATGTGTTGAGAAGGTAGAAATGGAGTTTTCAGATGATCAAGTGTTCTATAACAACTAACAGACGAAGAGACCAAGGTGGCAGGAGAAAGGGAATAATTCTTCAAAAAAGTCTGATGGTAAGAAATCTATGTTTCCAGTTTGTGATAAATGTGGAAAAAGGCATGCTGGGGAATGTCTTCTGAATTCTGGAAAGTGATACCTATGTGGTAAGATGGGACATAAGGCTCGTGATTGCACTGAAAAAGATCAAGGTGATGGTAAGAACAAATTTGATTTACAGTTACTGAAATGTTTTAAGTGAAACGAGATGGGTCACTATGCAAACGAGTGTCCGAAAAAGATCTTGAGTGATGGGAAGCAGTTAGACTACAAGCAGAAAGGGGTGGTGAAATCCTTTGCAACTACTTCAGCAAGTGTCGGGCCATTAAATGAAGTTGTATCAGGTAATTTGTTTGTTTTTTCAGATTATGCCAGTGTGTTGTTTGATTCGTGGTCTACACATTCTTCCATCTCTGAAACCTTTTCTAGTAAAATGGGAATACCATCTCAAGAAATGGCTCCTGAATTTTTGGTAAAAACACCTGGGGGGAAATGTTGAGGCAAAAAGAATTTATAAGAATCTCCCTCTCCTTATCTGTGGAAAGAACCTACTTGCAAACCTTATTGTTCTACCTCTAGTAGAGTTTGATGTTATCTTAGGTATGGATTGGATCTCTATTTACCATGTTATGATTTACTATAGAGCTAAAGATGTTTCTTATCAGAAAGAATGTCAGTTTGTGTACAAGAATGAACCCTTACTGTTGATAACTTATCAAGAGTCCAAGAAACTTGTAAAAGATGGAAATTAATGTTACCTTTCACACATCGTTGAAAATAAAGGAACTGTTTAGATTAATGATGTGCCAGTGGTAAATGAGTGTCCTGATGTTTTTCCTAATGAGATTCCTGGAATAATACCAGATCGGGAAGTTGAGTTTATTGTTGACTTAGTTCATGATGCTAAGCCAATTTCAAAACCCCTTTATCAAATGGCTCAAATTGAACTTTTAGAGTTGAAGGAGCAATTGCAAGATTTATTAGAGAAAGGTTTCATTCGACCTAGCACATCACCAGTGGGTGCTCCTATTTTATTTGTTAAAAAAAAGATGGTTCAATGAGACTTTACATTGATTATAGATCCTTGAATAACATCAATGTTAAGAACAAATATCCATTGCCTCATATCGATGATTTGTTTGATCCGATCCAGGGAGCTCAGTATTTTTCAAAGATTGACTTGAGATCGGGGTACCATCAGCTGATGGTAAAGGAAGCAGATGTTCCGAAGACCGCGTTCCGTATAAGATATGGCCATTAAGAATTTGTACTAATGCCTTTTGGGCCAACCAATGCACCTGCTGTATTCATGGAATTAATGAATAGAATTATCCATGAGTTCTTGGAGGTGGTTTTCATTGATGATATTTTGGTGTTTTCTAAAAGTAAAGAGGAGCATGAAAGAAAGTTAAGGGTTATCTTGCAAACCCTAAATGAAAATAAACTGTATGGAAAATTCAGCAAGTGTGAGTTTTGGTTGCAACAAATTTCTTTCCTTGGTCACATTGTTTCTAAAGATGGGATAACTGTTGATCCTGCAAAAACAAAAGTTGTGTAAGACTGGCCAAGACCCACAAATGTAACTGAGATTTGTAGCTTCCTTGGTTTGGAATTCTATTACCGAAGGTTTCTTAGAAATTTTTCACAGTTATCTAGTCCAATGACTAAGCTAACTCAGAAGGGTGTTAAGTTTATATTGACAAAAGAATGTGATGATTGTTTTCAGGAATTGAAAAGAAGATTGGTGAATGCTCTAGTTTTGGAACTACCTTTCAGGAATGGTGAGTTTGTTATATAAAGTGATGCTTCATTGAAAGGACTTGGTTGCGTCCTAATGCATAATGATCAGGTAATTTTTTATGCTTCATGACAGTTGAAAACTCATGAGGTAAATTATCCTACACATTATTTGGAATTAGCTGATGTTGTTTTCTCTTTAAAAATTTGGTGGCATCATTTGTATGGAGTAAAGTGTGAAATATATACTAATCACAAAAGTGTAAAGTATATATTCACTGAGAAAGTGTTAAAAATGAGACAGAGGAGATGGATAGAATTAATCAAGGATAATGATTGTACAATTCATTACCATCCGGGAAAACAAAATAAAGTGGCTGATGATTTGAGTTGAAAAAGTAATGCTTCATTAGAAATGTTCCGTTTGGAATGTGATCCTTTGGTTAAGGATTTGATGAACTTTGGCATAGAATTTGTGGGTGCAGGAAGTTCTTCTGTTTTGTTTCAAGTATCAGTGAGATCATCTCTATCAGATAGAATCAAGCAAGCACAGAAGCAAGACAGTGAGTTGCAGAAAAAGGTAGAGGTGGTTCAGAAAGGTAAGTTTCCTGAATTCAACATTTATAATGATTGTATTTTGAGATTTGGGAAGAGATTTTGCGTGCCTTGTGATTCATTGTTGAATAGAAAGTTTTTATGTGAAGCTCATAGTTCTTTGTTTTTAGTTCATCCTGACAGTACTGCGATTTACATAGATCTATAGGAGTATTACTGGTGGGATGGAATGAAAAGAGATATTGCTGATTTTACTATGATGTGTTAGACTTGTCAAAAGGTTAAAACAGAGCGGCAGTTATCGAATGGGATGCTTAAGCCTCTTCCTGTTCTAGAGTGGAAATGGGAGAATATATCCATGGACTTTGTTGTGGGATTACCAAAGACATCTCGAGGTAATAATGCAATCTGGGTTATTGTTGATCGCTTGACTAAATCAGCTCATTTCATTGCTATACGAGATACTTTCTCTCTAGATTAACTTTACCATTTGTATCATAAATATATAGTCAGGTTACATGGAGTTCTACTCTCCATTGTATCTGATCGTGATCCCAGGTTCACTTTTAACTTTTGGAAAGGCCTTCAGAAGTCGTTGGGTACTGAATTAAATTTTAGTACAACATTTCATCCTCAATCAGATGGGCAGTCAGAATGAACAATTCAGACCTTGGAGGATATGCTACGATCTTGTTCGATGGATTATCAGGGAAGTTGGGACCAAAATCTTTCTTTGGTTGAATTTTCATATAATAACAGTTTTCATTTCAGTATACAGATGGCACCATTTGAGGCGTTATATGGGAAGCGGTGTCGAACTCCAGCTTTCTGGGATGAAGTGGGTGAAAGGAAGTTGATGGGAGCCGAATTGGTAGATGAGATGGTAGAAAAAGTTCATCTGATTCAGAAACACATGAGAACAACTCAGAGTAGGTAGAAGAGTTATGTAGACAACATGAGGAAGGATCTAACTTTTGAGGTAGGTGATCATGTTTTTCTCAAAGTCTCACTATGGAAAAGTGTGACGAGATTTGGTAATAAAGGAAAGCTGAGTCCAAGGTTCATTGGACCATATGAAATTCTGGAGAGAGTTGGATCAGTTGCATACCGGGTGGCTTTACCTCCGAGTTTATCTCAGGTACACAATGTTTTTCATGTTTCGATGTTGAGAATGTATATGCCAGATCCATATCATGTTTTGAGTCCAGAGGTAGTTCAGCTGGAAGAGAACCTATCTTATGAGGAACAACCGGTCCAGATTCTTGACCATAGGGTGCAAGTGTTACGAAATAAGGTGATTAATCATGTAAAGGTTTTGTGTAAAAACCCCATGATGGAAGAGGCAACATGGGTATCTGAAAATGCAATGAGGGATAAGTACCCCCATTTATTCGATAAGTAAATAAATTGAGGGGATGCAATTTAATAAAAGGGGGGAAGGATGTAACATCCCAATTAAGTAATTAATAATAGAAATTTTTATCTAAGTCTATTAATGAATTAGATAGTGTTTTAGAGGATTAAAATGAAAATAAATCCAATCATAAGCATGAAATACACTTATATTTATTAAAAGATTGGTTTACTTCCTTTTGATGGAAAACCATTTGTAAATATATATTTTGACAATTTTATAAGCTATGTTTGTCAAAATATACATATTCTTTATGATTGGGACATCAAAATTTACTTTGTGTGAGTTTTTGGTATTTTTCTGACAATGTTCATTTTTTAATGAATAGTAAAAAATACTGCATTCTACATCAAAACTGCTTTTTAATCTAATTTATTTATATGATTAGATTATCTTTTGAATTGTTTTTAAAGATAAATTAAAATATATTTTTACTATTTAATCCAATGGTGGTCATTAGGATTAATTTCACTTTGGAATTGGGCATAAACTAATGCCAAACTTTTCATAGATATTGTTTCAAAAAAAACCCGCTATTTGTTTTGACAATGAGAATTAATTTTAAATCAATTACTGCAATTTCTGTATTTGGAATTTGGTAAAATGGATTTCATATTTGGAATCATAAGGTCCAAATTATGTAATCAATACTCTTTTATTTTTTGACATTATGAATAGTAACGACGGTAATTATCTTTAATTATCTTGATTAATTAGTAATCAGGTAGTTAAAGATAATAAAATGATATCATAATAATACAAAAAGACCACAAATTGTGTCCTAAGGCTACTGGTTGCCTAATGGCCGACCATGGGATGCCTTGAGCAAATCTTGGGGGCCTAATGGAATCACTTTTGTGAGAAAGTGACTTTTTATCTTTTTATTTTTAAAGAATGTTAAATGTGACAAAGAATGTATCACCTAAGTAAAATATTTTTAATTTTGTCTAAATAAATGATCATTTGTACTATAAATATTCATTAGAAATATAAAAAGACTTCCTACATCATAGTATGTTTTTTCATAATTTTTAGACTTTAATTTAATTAAATTATTTATGACATCATGATGATGCAGTGATTACCTCATTAATAAAAGATTTAAATAAAATGAAATGATTATGTAAAATCTATGACCTAAACATGTCCAAAACTTATTGGATGGGTGGATTTCGAACCCCTATCACCTTACCCTATAATTATATTATTTTGGGACATTTTTAATCCGAAAATCATTTTCAAATAAAGTAACATTTCTTTACATTCCAAGAGTGACCCTCCTCTCCTCTTATAAAAGGCCCCTACCTCTACCTCCTTACCCAGACTCCCAAAGCCTTTGGCTCGGCCATCCCCTGCCCATTTTGTCTCTCCACTTCCCTCTATTTCTCCTTAATGCCTCACATTTGGCAGAAGTCTTCCCAATGAAGCCTTTGAGCTCAAACCAAAGGGAGTTACCCGATTTTAAGGTAATATCTTCACTTGAGTCCTTTTGCTTTATTTTGCTTCTCCGACACCCAAAACTGTTTTTATTCATTTTTTTTGTAACAAATCCAGTATATTAAATATACTAGGATGTTTTTCTAAGAAGGATTCGAGCTAAAAATACACACACCTACATCTAATGGTTAAAGGACATACTGTTTCCGTGGATGGTGAATTTATGCCTCCCGGAATGATGATTGTTCAACATTCTTTTAACACATTAAAAGGTGGCCATTAAGAAGTAACTATATTTATATATTATATTTAATATGTTTATGTTTTCCTTAATCTTCTGTATTTTTCATTTTGGGAATACCTTTAGGGTTTCCATTATGGGTAAACGCGATATCTTCATTTAAGGAAGTGCGGACTACCGCCCCCTCAAAGTGATTTGATTCGTTAAATAAAATATGTGGGATGTATAAAGGATGGAACTATGATATTATATATGATATTATAGTGGAATTATAATATACATTTATATCATTATGATTCCATTCTATAAAATATGAAATATAAATAAAAGTAGCGTTCATGCGTACGTACGGCTTACTGTCTCCATGAACGGTGAATTTCATTTATTACCTCTAAATGATTATGTAATACTATAAAATGAATGTATATACTGGATATATATGATATAGACATCATGATTATAATTCTGGATATAATGGATACATGAACAAATTTTAATTATAAATGGTTTATTTTTGACTCAAGTACCAAAGATTGTTAAAACAACCGTTATTAACTTAAATAATTACATAGTGTTCATTACATGGAAATAAGTGATATAAAAGGAATAATGCACTTGAAAAAGGTTCTTAAGAAAGTAGAAAATAAATCAGGTTTATTATTCAGGACATTAAAGAACGATCGAGTCATGTCAGACCTGAGGTATGGGACTTTGTCTCAATCTCCTTTCATTGAGGCATATTTTGTTTTATACACAACCTTCTTTTATACGGTGTATAAACCCCTTTTACTTTTACATTTATAAAAAAGGAATCTTTTTTAGATGAAGTGTTTTACTAAATGACAAAAGGGAATGTTTTTGTCGTACGTATGCGGTGACAACGACTTCTCCGCCGCCGTGACCATTATTTGAGTTTCGGCTTCCTCTACAAGCCATACCTTTTTTTAAAAGAAAAATAAATACCATGTTTTACATTTCTTGTATTTTGGGATTGAAAATTGTTTTCATAATGTGTTTATATCAATGTGTTGTATTGATATCATGTGATTGAAAGGTGGAAATTTTATGTTTCCTTTATGCATGTTTTATGTGATATGATTATGTTGAGGTTCTTGGGCATTATTATGAAGACTGGTGGTTCCATGATGAACTAAGGGAAGGTGAGACCTATATATCTCTCCAATGCATTGGGTAACGTGAAGGAGTGAAACGTTAAGGTTTCTCCGAAGAGATTTAGGGAATATACTGTGATGGGTATTCCAAACGTAACCAAGAGGGTTACTCCCTACGTAAGAATGTTATGAATGCCTCAAGTTACCATTATGTCTTATGATTTCTATGATTTATTCATGATTTGAGGAGGTATGTTAAAGTGCTTATGTTTTATGGGTAAAGTATGATTTTATTCTTATGTATATATGTACCCATGTTTCCTTTCCATATTTTTATATCCCTTACTGAGATTTTTGTGCTCATCCAATGTTTTTTTGAATTGTTTTTCACAGGTCAAGGGAAAGGTACATGATATGATGATAGTGTCAAGGAAGTGTCAAGAAAGAATCCATGTTTTATTTTAAATAGGTTTCCATTGATGGAAAAAATGAATACTATCTTTTATGTAACCACTTTGTTTTAATGTGGAATTTAATGCAAGTTTTATGTTCTAATTCTCTAAAAATCTAAACATGAAAAGATCATCAATGTGTAATCTTGTAATAACTCAAGATTAAGTAAGGTTTAAGGATGGGGCCTTATAGAAATCTTGTTTATATTTATGACCTAGATGATATGTGATTACATAGACTACATTTCATACATAGACCACATATCATACCTAGACTACGTTTCTTTTAAGGAATATTCATTTTAACAAGACTGATTCAGGACTCTCCTATGCCACCATGGTGCAGGTCCTCTAGATATTGACGTCACTCCCTTTTTTACCAAAACTCTTTTTTTAATGACATTTTTTATGTTCCCTACACTATGTGGGCTACACACACTTTGTGTGTTACCTACACTATGCGTTTTACCAATACTCCATGTGTTACTACTTGAGGTTATTGTTTATTATTAAGAAAAATCTTGTTTATATACTATATTCATATACATTGTGTGAGATGACTCTAGTGACACTATTTATTTTACTTTATTGAGGGTACAGTTCATGCACATATTTTTTAGTCTATTTGGGGTATTTCTTATGGATATTATTTGTTATATACTTCATGTGATTTATTGTGTTTTTCTTTGGGTGATTCATGGTGGTTTACTTTGTGTAATTCCAATATTGTTTTGGTTCCCTACTATGTACTTTCATTCTCACCCAAGAATGGGCTTTGCTTGCATGTTTCATCTCTTTTGCTGATTATTTAATTATTTAATGGTGTCATTGGAGGGCTGGAGGCAGAGCTTCTTGAGGGCGACCAGATGGATGTTGTACAATTCATCGGCATGCAGACAACATATTGTACCTACACATTAGGTAGGGTTTTCTATGGATGAGATCAATGAGTTTTACTTTTTTGTTTCAGTTGGGATTTTATATTGGCCTATTTACTTTTCTATTTTGTACCATTACATAGTGGTTATTTTAGTTGAACATATACAAGATTACTCAGTGATTTCATTTCATCACCTTTCGTGGAGACATCTGTGTGGGTAAATTTACATAAGAAAAATGTTTCCCCTTTGTGGGATACACCTATTCAGCACTAGTCGCCAGCCCCTAACCTATATGAGGTGGGAATGGGGTGGTCATAGAATGGACCATGGGGGATGGGTCATGACATATATCTTGGATAATATCATTAGATGATTTATGTATATGAAAAATAAATTTAATTATAGTATATACCAAACATTAAATTATATTAGTAAAGTTGTAGTTAAATAATTTACATGTTATTTTTCAATTATCATTCTTAGTTATTAATTTTTACATCATACACTTTCTCATATAGATGGATCAAAATAGAGGATTTAAATTATTAGATTTAGTTATATGGAAAATTTCATAATCATTATTCAGATAAGAGGGAGAATGTTTATGTAATGTTATAAATTTTGGGATGGATAATTTAATGAAGGATATATGGGTAATAAATATCCTAAATGATGTTTTAATAGTTTGGTTATTTAATTTAACATTGCAGGTGGTTGTATCAGCCATTGGGTAGTTTATTTAAAACTAAAGAGAATCCAATGGAGAAATAAATTGTCATGTGTGATTGTTTTAGCAACCAGGAGGATGATAAACCTCCATCAAGAACATTGTGAGACCTTAGGTAGTTTAAGAAATTATAATGTTTATCCTCTACAAACTAAACCTATTTTTATATGTTTAATGTATTTAATTTTTTGGATTCTATTATAAACACCCATGTATACCTCTAATAATCCAACATATAGTAATAATTGGATAACAATATAGTATTTATACCTTATACCCCCATTTTCCTCCCTTAGTCAAGGTAATCATGATTTGATTTATCATGAAAATCAATGATAATTCCTCCATTATCCTTGTCTAAAAATCTGTGAAGAAAAAAAGGATCAACATTGTTTCATAAAAATTCATAAAGGTTGTGCAACCTATATTATTAAATTGTTTTCCTAGTCCAATTTCTATTAATATAGAATCAATAATCTAGTAATCCATATTCTATTATTAATAATATGAAGATGGTTTCCATATAGACTATTATTTCATTGAGAATCTATCTAATATACTTTATGAATAGCCTTAAAATATAACCATATTTCGACCCAATCATTCACAGTTGTAATGATTTTAATTATAACAGATTCAATGTAAACGTACAACTCTATTAATTTGATGTACATATTTAAGAAAAAATGATTGTCGCCTCATTCCCCATGTGTCTTAGATAATATATCCCTATTATTCCAAAGGAATCTATCTTCATGTTTTGTTTTCCAATAAGACAAAATACATTTATTTTTGTCCTTGAAAAAATAATATTATGAATTCAAATTAATGATACGATTTGCATGACTTTTATGATAGTACATTGATGATATGGTTGATCATACCCGGTAATGATAATAATTTTCAATTTCATCTTATAAAATGATGAATTATTTACATTTTAATGTCATTGAAATATAAAATTCATATCATTTTCATCGATAAAAAATCTCTATGATATATCATTACACATGATCCCGTGGTAATTCCAATACTTCATTCAATAAGAAATGAATTTCAAGATGAATTGTATTTATAATTAATGAAATTAACATCAACAATGATTATTATTTATGCTCTCATTACATAATAAATGTTTAGTATATTGTGGAATAATGACTATGATGTTCGTACTGTATAACATTAAATTTTGATTAGGAAGCATATTTTGATCCAGAAGATTGACCAAATATAAGGTACTACATTTCATGGAGCGGTGTTGTTCATCATAAATAAGTTTTGTGATAAATTTAGTCAATATATGATTGAATTTATTTGTAAAAAACATTATTAAATAACTTTTATACACTAATAGGTCAATAATGATTTAAGGATATTGGGTTGTGGGAAGTGGGAATGAGAATGAAAGAGGTACCACATGTTTTTCTAGAATATTAGCCTATATAAAATTATTCTCTCTCAATAATTAGAAATATTTTTATTATGATTTCATATGTTGAATGTAATGAAAAATAATATGTTTTCTTCACAAAGATATGTTCATGTGATTAAGTTCTAGATGACATCATTTTTTTCTCCTCTAGTGAAATGGACTAAAGAAAACTATTATTATCATAATAAATGATTATGGGGATTGTGATAAATATTGATCTATCTAGATTCTATGTAATCTTCCACTCCCATAGTTATTTTGACTAATAACATTAAAGGATAATAGGGAATAAATAATGTCCCTTTGATACCAATATCACTAGTAAACCAACCATCCTCTAATTTGATTATGAGATTTCACAAGAACATGTGTTCTTTAATAAATACATGAAAAAAAAATATCTTGATCACTCCCCATCTTCCATAATTTTCATTAATATAATCATATATGATTTCCTACCGTTAATATATTATCCATTATTGGACAATTTATGTCACATGATCTCCTAAAAATTATCTTTATGAAATCATTATTATAAACATGATTCATGACTGTTATTTTTAGATTTTGTGTATATAGGATATTTTTTATAGTTCATATGTCTTGACAAAAATCCCATAATATCACCTCCAAGACACAATAGTATCTTTTATATTACTACGAGCGATTAATCAAACATGATAGAAAACCAATAAAATTACAAAAAATAAAAAAATAATCCATCTATGATGATTTTCTTAGTAAAAGTGAATACCAAAGATCATTCTATATTAAAATAAATCTTGGTATGGATAGGCTATTGGTTAATGAAATATTAATAAATATGGGTTAATTTTGTTTAATAAAATCATGAGATTCATTTATGGTTGGTCGAACACCTATCCCACTGATATTAGGTTCTCAAATGAAACATTAACATTCAATCATTTGGCTTGATTACTAGAGAACACATGATCCATAAGGATATTTGTATTAATGAAAATGAATAATTCTTCACCTTTCTATAATTAGTAGTCTCAATTTTATTCACTAAATTATATAATATCATGAAAAATTGACCACTAATAAACAAGGAGTAGTCAAATGTGATATTTTTTAAAATATAGTATATTCTATCTATCGTTAATGAATATCAATGTTAGAATAATTAATGAATACGAATAAAAACAATGAACTATAATTAACTGGGAAAATGAAGATTAGTGAAGAGGCCTCAATGAATTCAAATAAATCATGGTATTCCGGAATATATTAATTTTGTTATTAATCGATGTATCCTTCATGAATGGTATCCCGTAAAGACTAATAAATAATTAGATAATTTTATACAATTATTCTATGGGTGATAGAACATTAATATGGATGACAAGTTGGGACTTGTGATTCTAAATCATAAAATGAAACATCACTATGGAATTAAGAATTATGAAATTGTATATAATAAATATTTCATATGAATATAAACTAGAAAATCAATAAATACATCCTCCCCACATCCTTGATATGAACTCTAAAACATAAACCTATATTTATCCATGTATCTTATAACAAAAAATGAAGAATCATTATATAAAATAATTTCATTAATTGGATTATATCTAGGGGAGGGTCATTCTTGATGGTATACAATAGCATGAACCAATAAATAAATCCTCTTTGGAGAATTGTAGTCAGGACCCTCATATATATCCCTCATTGAATATAATAATTCCATAGGAATAACCCTGTTTTTATACTTAATATCCTAATAAAATTATGTAATATGTTATAGGAAAACTTCATAAAAATGGATGTATTATCATACAAGATATAGATTATAATCTCAGAAATATCCGGGGGAACACAACCATCCATTCCTTACATCATGAAGTAATAAATGAATAATTTCGATAGTGAATTCAATCTAGATTAGGGGGAAAAGAATGATAATCACAAAAGAGTAAGTGTGACCCACCATCTCGAAGAGACCCATAGTGCATTCCTCCTTATGTCTCATCAAAGAGTCCAAATATCTAGAGTGACATAGTGGACAATTAAACCCTAGAGTGAACCAAAAAGAATATCTATCCAATATAGAAGGATATTTGGAAATATAAGGCCAAGGATTGGAATACTACTACGAATGTTGAACTAATGTCATGGTAGAGTATATTGAGTAAACTGAAGGATGTCAGTGTAATCAATCAGGGCCATCATGCACATAAAACATTAAAATATTTAAAAGTACCTATAACAATGAATATCTTTTAAAAAATTTAGAGAATTTTACCAATCTACGAATGATAGTGAGTAATGACACTCTAAAAAATTTAAATTTTTTCCAATGGGAAACTGAGGATCCATATTGAACCAAAACATTCTTGGGGATTGGAAAATATAAGTTGAACTCAAAAAATATCACATCCTTAATTAGAGAATCCATTATCAGGGTTTCATTATAAGTATATTGAAATAATCCAAATTAATTAGCATTAAATTTTATGTGTATGGTTGTAGAATGAAAGGGTTAATCCATGCATACTCACTTAAATAGCTGAAAAGAGAGGAATATGGCTGAAATTGACATTCATAAACCAAAATATCTGAATTAAATCCATATTCGGTGATATAAATAATTCTCCAAAAAAATCAAATGAAAAATTTTGAATATAAATTTTCATTATAGGAACATTGTTTTCATATGAAAATAAATACATGTACACATACCAACCACAAAAAAATGATTTCATGGAGAGAAGGTTGAATCAATCCAAATTTCCCCACCAACATCCATTTTTAACCATATATATATATATTCAACATTTAATTCGATACATTGTATTTCCCATCAATAAATCAATAATACATGTTAAAAATGGGTTTTTTATGGGTAAAGACTCCACTATATGAGAGGGTACTGACACACCAACCATCAGAGTTCCGAAATAATGGAGATGGACCAATATACATTTCAAACATACCAAAAAATACACTAAATTGAATGTGAAAACCCCCTTGAATTTAGATTTATAGTAAATAAACCCTCAAAATGGAGGGTATTGGATGGATTACAATTTTAGTATGCTATCAATGTGGGGGAATACTATAGGGATTCAACTAAAAAATTAATGTGACACTAATGAAATAAGTTAATGATAGTGAATTGAAATTAGGGGTAGAAAAAAATACATGAAAAATCTATTAAATCATGATTAAGGAACTACTTTATAATCACATTCATCATATAGGTTTTTATTTGGGGTATATAATTTATTTCATCTTCCACCCTAGAGTCGAATACATTGATCATTTGTTTCATCAATTTCAATTTGAAATATTTTTTGGTAGTTTATGGGTTGTAGTATCACAATCTATATTAAAATTGATTCATTTTATTTTCTTCATTCATCCTTGTATGTTAAAATTTATAATATTTTCTAAAAGGTATGGACTCATTCTAATCTTTTTTCATTGATTTTTGGGTAATCTAGGTGTTTTAGAATGAGAAAAATAATTATTAATTTTTTTTGATTAATTGGTTTTTTACAACCAATTACATATTTTTTATTTTATTTTTTTTTCCAATGAAATTAAATTCCATTATATTGGGAATCTGTCTTCCACCACACCCTTATACCCCAGTAAATAATGGATTCTATTTTGTCGGGTAACTAGGTGGCATGAAAACTAATTATTTTGATGCCAAGTTATATTAGTTTGGTTTTTCATGAGTGGGGGAACAAGTGTGGAATGTATCATTCATGTTTTTTACATCTTGCTGATGATTGATCGTTGATATTTATAAAATGAAGGTAACCCCCTAAAAATTATGGAACGATCTATATATATATTACTCATTCTTTCTTGAAATTACCAAATCTAAATCACCAATCTAGTGTTTTATTCTTTATTGGTTATAATGTTTTTAATTGAAGTCATATATTCCAATTTTTTATTCCATATTTTTAGGGTTTTATGGTAGGTTTATCTATCATCATATGGCTATAATATATACATGGATTGATGAAACATGGTTTAATTCCACATGTCCTCTTGTTATTTCATAGGTAACCCCCTGCAACTATTCTCTAGTATGATTTCTATTCATCTTAAATATCAGAGAATTATCTATGCGGTTCCCATTATATATCCCCATTATATACAACCATAGTTCATACCTCTATTTTTTCAACCATTTATAATACATTATTTTATTTTGGCACATTTATATATTTTCATTATAATATTATGATTATTCTATATTCATATATATTTGTAGAGTAGTCCCTTTGATAATTTTTTACTACATAATGTTATGATATGATCCCAAAGAAACACTAGGGGAATGAGTACTTGAAAAAGAATAAATCCATTAAAAAATAATTGATCATAACTTCTTCATCCAACGATATATAGAAACAATCATTCAATATATCAAATGATATATCTATTATACTAAATTAAATTATAAATATAAAATTTATATCACACAGGGACATAATCATTTTACCTATTATACCCAACGTGGTATGTATTCATGGAGAAAATACATAGAATATATCCAACTAGCTAATTCGAACATCACATACAGGTCAGTTCATACTGTCTCATCATTGTTTTAATATTGAGGTGTTTATTCAATTTATTTATAAAATTCATTTATCCCATGGTTTTCCCATTATTATAATTAAAAATTGTGATTTTGGGCTTAGATGAAGGTGGCACACAGTTTCCGCATGATTTTGGGAAACTATGATATAGTCCCCAAGAAACCATATGACCAAATGTAATTTCGGATAGATGGGAATGAAAGTATTAGAACATTGTTAGTAAATCTATATAGGATAATTATGTGTCCTTTTCATCCAAGTCTAAGAGGGGAGCATAGTTTCAACACTGTTTTTCAAACCATGATGAATATCCATTAAACTTCTCCAAATATTTATAATATTTAAATTTACCTTAATACCAACATTGATTTTTGACCCCAAATTACGATAATACTCCCCATTTTCAATATTCGACATGGGGAGCCTCCACCATGATATCTTGAACTCTTAAAACCCTAGTCATGAGGATTTTTTGACCCCAATTATTCAAAGAAAACTCATGTAATACTTCTCCTATTTATTTCATTTTCATTCTAGGTTTCTTCATCCTTCTTTCTTGAGTTCCTAATTTATATATTGTTATTTTACTAGTTGAGAGTCTGATCTTGTTATGTTGGGTGATATATTGATTCCTTTCAAATATTTACTTCGATGGGTGATATAGTGTGGGAGTTGTGGTTTCCCTCAAATTTGATAATGGTTTATTTTGTTTGGTAGGAGGATCTATTTATCTACAATTTAGATGAGTTTCTTATACATTCATAAGTTCTTAAAAATGTTATATGGATTATTTTTTGGTGGTAACCATGTTTTTTAATTGGTTTAGAATCTATATTTTATGAAAGGTGTTTTTAAAACAAATTAGTTTTATTTCATGACAGAATCATTAGAGTGTTTATTAAATATATTTCATTTCTTGTGTGGAATGTGTGAAATGTGATTGAATGATATTTAACGTTTAAAATGTGTTGAAAATGGATTTTTCCAAGTGATATGAGTTTTTTGGAATACATTCTTTCTTGTTGTGAACGTTTATTATTTGTTGAAATAGTAGTCAATGTTATTAATATTGGTTTGATGTGGATACAACCTTGAAAATCGGATTCTTCAATGGAAATTTTTGGATTTCACATGTTTTTATAAATGTGTGTTACCATAGGGATTTCATAATGTTTTAATGTTGTAAAAAATGTATTTCAAAATTGTTTTGGTGTGTGTGTGTGAATGTAGAATGTGGTTTTTTTATCAATGTGGTGGATTCCTTGTGTGCCTAGGATTATTGGCATGTATATGTGATAGTGCTGATATGTATGATATTTCAAATTGATCTTGATAAAAAGGAAATATTGGTAATCTAGGTGGGATATCTAGAACAAGTAAGGTAGTTCATTCAAAAGTGACTAATAGTAGAATTTAACAATTGGGATTTTCAACAGCAACACTGACTATACATGTGATATTGTTGGAGGACACATAAATTTAAGATATGTTCCCCTATCCTGGATCATGCACAGGAACACTATTTTGGATCCCATTAGACCTAATGATTTTTATCCTCTAATGATTTGTTCATGAGGAATATTTTGGTAGTTTATTAGAGGATTTGAATCACTGAATTATGATGTTTCTCTGGTCCATCTATTCGTAGCTCCCCATTGGGATTTTACTATGCTCGTATTGTGTGATTTAATGTACATGTGATGTTATGATACCTATAGATATGTGGAAGGCATTGTCGAAATTTTATTTCATGGAAGCTTATTTGTAAAAAGGAAGTTCTTTTAAATGTGTTTTCCTTTAGAAAATTATGGCATAAAATGTTTTCTTGTAAATGTTTCAAAAAATTTAATGTAAATTTCTCAATTTATTTTCCATCTAATGTTATATCATGGAGTCCTTAACTTGGTGGGAATACTTCTGGGATTTTCTTCACACAATGTATACACCTTTGGAGGTATGTAGACATAGTTATACATGACCCATGTAAAGGAAATATGTATCATGATGCTGATTATAGATCTTATTTCTAGAACCACAACATTAAGGTGTTGGTGGTGGTGGAATGAGGGTGATGAATCTCTTGTCACATATAGGTTTTTTACTTTTTTTGTTCCATTCCGGTCATTATTATATTTTGTTTTTCTTAATTTTGTAAAAAATTGAACCAATAAATTATTGTACCTTGTTCATTTATGTTTACCAGTCATTGTTGAGATTTGTTTTTTGTTTTTTATGCCAATTCAAATGGGTTGAATAATTTATTGAAGTTTTTTTTGATTTCCAGACACTAGTTTCTACCCCGTGTGATCACAAATTCCATTTAGGACATTCCACAGATCGGGTCGGGTGTCAATTTTGATGGCACCCCATCATGGGGAATAACAAAATAGTATCAGACTAGGATATTATTTTTATGTCTCATGTTAATTAGGGTGTGTTTAGATAGACCGAATGTAGGATTGTTGGATCTAGAGGTTCTTGTTTTCAGTGGCGTGCTTGACCAACACATGTCAGGACGTGACTCGAGTCTCAATGGGATGTTGGGATTTGATTTTACACATCCTAAAGTTGAAATATATATATTGATGACTATATATTGAACCATTATGGAGTAAGAGTAGTTTTTCCCTTGTTCATGTAATGGATTTAGTCATTTTTAGATTTATGAAATTTTGTTGTTGTTATTGCTTGAAATTTTCAGAATGGTGTATTTATACTTTTTTATGTTTTTCTTGTTGAATATAAAAAGATAATTTCTCAAAGAACTCATATGAATCATTAGGTTGTAAATAGAGAGTGTAATCTCTAAAAATTGATAATAGTTTAGTTAAGGGTTTGGTTATGGATTTTCATGATTTATGGAATGTGAAGGAATTTTATCTTTCTCAGATTAGAGAAGAAAAATCTACTCCAGGTAAGGAAAAGTCTCAGGAGTTTCTCATGGCCAATACCCCTTCATTCTAATATAACCCAAATCCTTAGTTAGTATAAGAAGGGCATGAAAAGATATTGAGGATGTTTGAGTTCCTTGATAATCTTGATAAAGTTAGGGTGATTTTATTCATTCTTATTGGAATGTCTATGTCATATATGGTGGGACATAATGCTGGGAGATGGGAAGCATTACCAGTTCGACTGGAAAGATTTCAAGGTACTTTTCAATAAGTAGTACTGCTATGAGATTTTTTCGTTATATATATCATTGGTGTTTTGGATCTTAGTCCTGGAGATGAGACCATGATGGAATTTTATAACCTCTTTGTGTAGAAAGTCTGGTACATATTTGGGGTAGTTTTTAATTAGTATATGATAGTTGAGATTTTTGATCTGGGGTTGTGAATATAGTTCATATATCTTGTTTTCTTTTTCAATATTAAAACTGATGCTTAGGTGGGTGATCATGCTATGATGGTCAAAATTGTTGATTGAGTCCAGAATGGGTTTGTGGAGTAGTATCAGTAGTTATTAATATCATTTTTTCTATGATAAAGACCTAATGATAATAGAAGGGGTATAAGGTAGGGAACATGTAAAATGCCTACCAAGCTCCACCTAGGCCTTGTCATTGGTGTTAGACTATGTGATGCATGAAACTCTTTTGGAATGTGGTGTGTCCATGTCATAGAGGATAATATTATATGTCTTCGAGAGGGGTGTGAGACTAGTCAAAGACATCCAGGACAGTGGGTTCATAGTTTTTGGGATCATGGAATCAAGGTTTAATGATCTTATAGTTAGAGAGTCTTTGGGGAATAACCAGATTTTATTTCTTGTTTTTAGGAATAGGTTATGATGATTGAACTCAATGTGATTGAGAGAGTTCTATATGAATAAAATTCATCACCTGTGATGGTTCTAGTTATTGTTCTGATGGAATCAACTTTATTTATTGTTATTTTTTATTCTCATGGTTTAGTTACTTTTATTTCTTCTCACCCTGTTATAGTTTTAATTCTACCAACCAAGATAATTTTTTATTTGATGTAGTTGGAAATTTCAAATTTAATAATGAGAGAGAAGGGTTGGGGTTGCCTCTGTTGTGAATTAATTATGTCAGGGGTAATTTATGAATGGGGTTTTCACCTTCTTGTGATGACCTATTTTGATGTGATCGTCAATATGGATTTGATGGTGTGTTTTTAGGTTCACATAGATTGATTTATATGGTTACTTTGAATTTTTTTGAACCTGACGTATGTACATATGTTTTTTTAGAGAAAATGGGATGGTCGACCAATTATTTCATTACTTCAACATCCAAAATTATGAAAAATTGATTACCACATATCATCACATGAATTTGGGGATAATGATGCCTTTCATAAGTGTGGATTAGATAATTTCATGGATGACTCAATAAAGATCATTCTAGGATATTTATCATGTTTTCCTCTGGAGAAAGATGGGGATTTAAATATAGATTTTTCATTGGGAACACAACCAATAACTCTTTCGTCATACCATATGGACCCCACCAAGTTGAGGGAAAATATTCTATAGTTGGAAATTTTTTTGTCAAATGGATTCTTTATTCAAACATGAAAGCCTTTGGATTATCCAGTTATACTTGTGAAAAATAATAATGGATCTCTCTAGTTTTTCATGAATTGTTAGAAGATAAATAAAGTAATAATCAATAGAAATATTCTTTTCCATTTGTTGATAAAATTATCAATCAATGTAATGTGAAGTAGTGGTTATCCGATATTGATTTGAAATTTGTGCATCATCATGTTTGTGTAAGACATGGGGACATTCGAAAACCAAAATTCCAATGTTGGTACAACCATTATGGATATTTAGCCAGTCATTTTGGTTTGAAAAACACTCAAGAGGTATTTATTGAACTAATAACTTGGGAGTTCCATAAGAATGAATAATCCTTTTTCAGAGAATTTTTGGACTAAATCATTGTCAATTTTGGATATTTATAGACCATGAAATGAAGATTTTTATTGTCTTTTTATTATTGTACCATCAAACTAAGGTTATAAACATTTAAAATAATAAATGGACCATATAGTACTTACCTATAGTTTTCCCCTTTGATTCATTTTCCACACACTACCTTGAGGAATGACAAACCATGAAACTCCCCGAAAGTCACATCATGATCTATATAAAAAAAGTACAGTTTGAATCATAAAATTTATATTTTATGTAGTTTAGATCTCCACCATTGAATCCTTTTCAGTAACCAAGATGAGATATGATAATAAAATTAATAGGGATGTTTAATCGATTAATTTAATAAAACCACTCCTTTAGATACAAATAATATCAAAATAGAAATAACTTTTCATGATATATACTCTTATTCAATGGTCCATGTGTGATCAATAGAACATATTTATATTTTTCCTCTTATATAAATGATACCATATGTTTCAATCAATTTCAATATTATTATATCTCTTAATCTCTATAATAGATCTCTACATGTCAAACTTATATATATCTAGTGCAATTGTTTTTATAAAAACATTGAATATAATTTTATAACAATTAATGGGATAAATAAAATAATGGTCAATATATGATCCAATATCATTCCACTTTTCTCACATAATTAATTGTATTTAATATCAATGATTAAAATAAATTCTAAAAAATATTGGGCTTATAAATATCACAAAATTTTTAAAATATGATTTTTCACATCTTCAATAAAAAATATTTCTCTTGGCCTTAAAAATAGTATATTACATATGATCACTCATATAAAACATCTTTGGTAAAAACCCCACAAAATCCTGATAAATATTGTTATTTTTCACATAATATATTTATTTTCATTTATGAACCATTATAAAATTATCATCATACCTTGAAATAATCCATTCCACCTAAAAAGATCTTATTCTATTATGTAAAAAATGACAGCATACACATTTCATTTTTATTCAATTAAAAAAAGATACTCTACATGGAATACATTAGCATGTTACTTAAAATTAGCTTCCCAATTAATATGATCCCACAACAATGTCTAAAATTTTTATTTTCACTATAATATTAGAATAGAAATATTTTGTAGACACTAAATAATGTGTTATATCAACAAAATACACAATATACTAGTTTTCCTATTCAGATGAATGGTCTAAATCTAAAAAACATAACCGATAAATGATTATCTGTAGAGACCCGTATCTTGACGTACATGGACATTACATTACATTTGCGGAATACTTTGTACATAACGAAAACACACACACACAAGGACCGTAATAGTTTAGTGTCTTTGGAAACTCGGAGTATAATCTTCTAATCATGGTGAAAGATCTTCAATATCTCCCATAATGATCTTCTTTTTTTTTTACCTAAAACCTTTCTTTATATCCTGGGGAAAAGGAAACATAAAAGGGTGAGCTCAAATGCTCAGTAAGGGTAAACAAAAGAAATATCAATCACATAATTTTCATAAGAACATAACATTTTTGGAAATCTTAACCTGCAAAAGAGAGCATAATTTCATAACATGGGATAAATCATAGTCGTGAAATGAAATCATAACTTAAAACATTACTAATTGTGGCATACACACATAATCATAGAGAATCATTTCTTGTTAGTCAAGACTCATTGCCAAGACTATCTTAGTGGATAAAGTCCCTTTCTGAATCGAGTAATCCTCGTTTCAGTCCTGTTTCACTGAACCGGTATAACCTACCATTCCAGCCATGTCTATCTCATGAGATATAAAATCTTTACCCAATGCATTGGAGGGAGATATAGGTCCCACCCATCTCTTAATGAATCCTTTCTTATGTGTGACACCAAATCATAAATCATACATCATTGCATAACCCATGTAATAAAAATGGGATTCTTAAACAACATGACATCATAAAACCATTCATATAAGATAAAGGAATTCATAAACATAATTCCATCACAACATAGTCAAATCAATGTAAAAATATGGATATAAATAGAACCCTTTATTATCTTAGATGAAAAATAATTTTGATAAAACACTTGAATTGAATTCTTGAGGAAAATATCCTTTTTTCTTCAAAATCAATTTCTTTTCACAAAACATCATGCAATTTTAAAAGAAAAAGATTTTATTGAAAATAGTCAAGAAATATTTTGGAGTAAGTTTCATGAAAATAAGGCTTTATAAAACCGTAAAAATCCGTTCGTGCCGTATAAGTTAAAAAAACATTCTTCGTACTTTTGTCGGAAAAGTCAAAAAGTACCTCGTATAAAAAAACGACAAAATATTCCTTTCATATTCTTTACTAAAAACTCACCGAAGGGTAAAATTGGATTTGAACTATTTTAAGTGGATGGAAACAATATTACATATTGAGGGAACATGGATGTGGATGATAAAATACACCCCAGTAAATACTTACGAATAAACAATCTCGGATAAAAATGAGATTGTGATATTTCCCTTACCTTAGGTCCGACTTGCTTTGTAAGTGTCCGAACCTCCTGTATAATGATTTAAATCATGTTATTGACTTATTACAGAATCATATTAATTGTTATGATATCATATATGGTTCACTTATGACATTATATTACCCGTTCTTTTGTAAATTCCATGTTAAAGAAGCGTTTTGGGTAAAATCGTTTCATTTATCGTAGGTGTTTTGACTTGTTGTTCTTGACATCATTATTACTTATATCATGATTTACTTACTTCCAGAATATAAAATATGATTTATATATCATATATATTCAGTATATATATATATATAATAGGTAGATAAATAAAATGAAAAACACCGTTCATGGAGACGGTAGTCCGTACGTACGCATGAACGCTGTTTTCCTTTCCTTATTGTCTTGAAATGGAAGTAAGTAGATGACATACATATGTATATATATACATAAATCCAGTAGCTTTATAATGTCATATATTTCATTATTATTTCTTATATATACATTATAATCATTCTTAAATGGTTAACATGGAGAATGAATCTCATCGCGTCGTGGAGACGGTATTCCGTACGTACGCACGAGCGATGATATCATTTCTATAAATATTGAATTGAATTGGAGTGGATTATACAATATATCAGAATCAATATGATGTTGTAATAACTATGTATAGTTATTCTTTACACCATTATACCCATCCATGTAAGGTGGTGGTGGAAAATAGATTACACCACGGCGTGGAGACGGTATTCCGTACGTACGCACGCGCGGTGATTTCTTTTTCCGTAGGATGGATAGATGGTGAAATAGGGTTGTTTCATACTTATAATAACATATCAGTATATGAGTGATACTGATGTTATTACTTCATAATGAAACAACCTAAGAAGAAGAAGTGGAAGAAGAAATAAAGATGAAAGAATTGGTAACGGTAATTACCTCTTCTTTGAAGTGCCTCTTTGAGACCTCCTCTTAGGGCACTAAAATTGGTCTTTGAGGAAGACCAGAACCTCTAGGATGTTTCTAGGGAAGTGGAGAGGAGAAATTGTCAGGGTTTGGACGAGCTTGAGTGCTCAAATTGGTGTGAGGAGGAGGGGGAGGAGGTGTCCTTTTATAGGGGAGGAGAGGGGCACTTTAGGAATATCTCAAAATATTATTTTATATTAAAGTCAAAATCGGTTTATAATGGTTCCAAAGGGTCTTATTTCGAAGCTAAAGTGGGGATGGATCAAAATCCTATCAACCAATAGGATTTAGACAAGTTTAGGGTATTATTTTAACCTTATCAATTAGATTTAACTCTAAGTTAATTAATTTAACTTTTACAGTGTCTTTTTGTTTTCTTTCACTATATGATTAATACACTTACTATAACATGCCAAAAGAACCCCAAATTGTTTATTATTAATATATATATCCTTATCTAATTCATTTGGCCGAACCTTATATTTTTAGGAATAAAATAACAATTAATAATATAATATTTGATTTAAAAACTATTTTGTGTCAATTTTGACACTATTTGATATATGATTTTTGTGAAAGTCATAACAGAATTATATGTTCGAACCAAGTTGATTAAATCAACACTAATATATCATAGTAACCTAGAAAATTAGTGGAATTCATAAAAAGTCTTAAATTACATTTATTTTGGTATTTATATTATCAATTATGTCAATATTTCATTAATAAGATAATTACTGCATCATCTTTGTGTCATAAGTAAATTATATTATTTGATGTCTAAAAATTACAAATAAAATACCATCATGTAGGAAATCGTTTTAGCTTTCTAATTAATATTTAAAATCGAATTTATCTTATATATAACCCCATATTAAAAATAATTTACTTATTAAACTTTGATTTTAACTACTTTAACCCTTCTTTAAATAAATTAATAATAAATGTCCTAATCTAATCCAAGTTGGCCTAAATGGTCATATTTTATTCCTAAGTTTGTTTTTGGTCGAATTACACTTTTCCAATAGAATTAGGACATGTGTTAGGGTAATATTAATATCATATTTACCCTTAGTTACCCCATTTACTATTAACCGTGGTAAAAAAAAGTAAAAAGTTACTATTCACCAAAAAATTATTTTCATCTCATTGAACCACATTTTAGTCCTTGATATTAACCGTGTCTCTCGGATTTTCGAAATTCCATTCACAGAAGCGGTAAAATTATGTTTTATGCAAAATTCAGTTTTTTCACCTACCACTTAGTGGTTTCACTATTCATCAAAAATTGAATGTTTTCAGAAAAATACCAAAATTTCACCCTAGGCTAATTTCGATATTCTGAGTCCAAAATTGAAGTCCATTTTGAGAGTTAAAATTTCTAAAATTTAAAAAGTGGTTATTACTATTCATAACGGCTAGTTTTAATAATATTTTAATAGCATATCATTGTTTCGTGAAACTCAGGATTACGTACCACACACGCTATCGAGGAAGGTTGCGATTGCGTGTAATGCAAGGCAAGTCAAGGATGTGTGTTGTGCAAGCTCCTTTTGGTGTAGCGTATAACACAAGACATTAGTAAAATTAAAAAGAATATTTTTTTATAAAATCTTGGGCTGTTACATTCTACCCCCCTTAAAATGAATTTCGCCCTCGAAATTCGTCGGGGTTATAAATGGTTTACTATTCGAAAGTTTCCTTAATAGAAACCCACATCGTAAAAAGGAATATCAAAACTAATCTTTAAAAACAAAAGTATGAAACGTAACGGTTACCTAAATAAACAAATCATTGGGTTTCCACATAGGTGAAAATATGGATATGGAAGAGAAATCTAACCATCATGTTCTGATGGAGAGTGGTAGAGAACATGGCTATGAAAAAGCCAATAATCACAAATCCATAGATTTGTGATGATATAAGGTACCATCTGATTCATCAGGTATAAGATCACTAGGACAACATTTTTGGTTTTCAAGATCATTTCCCTAAAGTTGAAAATTTGAATTAGAATAAATACTTACTTTATTTTGGTACAATCTCACTGTTGTTCGTGCCTTTAACAATTTCCACTTCATCTCTTAAATAAATGAAGTTGAATTTGTTATTCGTGAAGTGTTAGCAGATCATGTGATAGAATGTCGAGTCATTCCATCTGTCTCAAAAGGTTAGCAAAATTTATATACATAAGTCGATCTATAGTGGGATTAATCATATATGGTTCCTAAAATGGGCTTATAATTCATATATCATACTGCTTAATATAATAACACTAGTTTCTACTAAACAGGGACTTCCTATAGGTCAGTGGTAGGCGATAAAGGCGAGTCGCACTTCGGTTGTGGGTTCGATTCCTACAGCCTTGTCCGAAGCGATGGGCTGTCGCCCGTCCTGCAGGTTGTCCTTTTTCTAAAACTACGTTACTATAACATCCCATCAATAATATCGAAAATCTTCTATCCTTAAACAATACTAACTTATGTCCATCATAATCCAGTCTAATCTTTAGGCTTATACATAATACTGCAGTCCACTCTCATAACATAGTGACAACGATTACCAGAGATTTAATACTGTCGTTGATCCCCACATATCATAAGATATGTCTTGTTGGTCACATTCCAAACATTCAAAGTCCTTAATCGTGTATTCTCTTGAATACCTTAGTGAAAACATGAGTGAAGTTAAAAGTTAACACTTTCCACATACCAAAATCCTCAAAATTCTATATACTCAAACCATGATATCACTTAGTCCTTATATCAATCATGAGCTCATGAATACTATCAAACATTTAATTTTCTCCTTATCCCTTCATTATGCGCATATCATCTACATTCCAAAAATATCTGAATGACCATTCATGGATACTGGTAACATTAATCATACACTTTCAAAACACAAGGAAAGACAACAGTGTAACAATCCATAGATGTCTCTTTATTCCAAAATTACACATGATAAACATGTAATCATTCCACTACATTCTCAAACCATTGACCGAGCTTCAAAAGTTCTTTCATCTCACATATCATTTGTAGTCTCTTCATCATCATCCAAATAAATACTACCCATATGACCATACTGATTCTCTTCATGAGTCTTTCCCTTAGGGCATTTGTTTGCATAATGCCCATATATTCCACATTTAAAACACTTAACCATTTTTGATGTCGTAGCAATACCATTATCCTCATCAATGGTGTTAACCGACCCTTTTCTTTTGCACTTACTTGCTTTGTGTCCTTCTTTTCCACACCCAAAGCATATTCCAGTTCCCTTGAAACATTCTCCTTGATGCCTCTTCCCACATGATTTACATTGGGGAAATTGAACTTTCTTTCCTCTATGATCATCATGGAACTCCATCTTTCTCTTATTAGTCGAGTCAGGAAACTTACCAAATTTTACTTTATTGATCATGTTGTGAGATTGCTGATTCGGCATAATAATGATGTTTGGACATCCAAATCCCATTTAATTTGGTTTCTCAAGAAGAATATCATTCCATTGTCCATCATATCCTCCATTATTGTGAATCATCTTGTTTCCAGCCATTTTCTAAAACCCAAAAAGATTAGTGTGAGAGGCAAAAATCATGCTAGGGAAAACAACATAATAAAGGGGGAGTACCTTCAATATCTAACATCTTAGGTTTAATTCTACGATCGTTAGCGTAATTCTAGTACTATAACCTATACGTATACTTAACCTTAGGGACATCCCTAGACATACCGTAGAAATATCTCTAGGGATCTCACTAACGTTTTCGCATCCTAGTTTCCAAAGGTTGACTAAACCTTTCCTCTGATACCAACTGTAGCGGTCTATAATTACTTCCAGTGGACTACAATTGATACCTATCAGGGCACTCCATGGGCGGCTACACCCCCTGGGCGGGACACACCACCATCCCCAGTGGCAGCCATTTCCTCATGAAGCCCTTGGGCGGAGAGCCATGCTTCGTCCAACGCTCACATGTGAGAGTTCCCAAGGATCGGATACATTCCTACCTCCTTTGCCTTTGATACCAACTGTAGAGACCCGTATCTTGACGTACATGGACATTACATTACATTTGCGGAATACTTAGTACATAACGAAAACACACACACACAAGGACCGTAATAGTTTAGTGTCTTTGGAAACTCGGAGTATAATCTTCTAATCATGGTGAAAGATCTTCAATATCTCCCATAATGATCTTCTTTTTTTTATACCTAAATCCTTTCTTTATATCCTGGGGAAAAGGAAACATAAAAGGGTGAGCTCAAATGCTCAGTAAGGGTAAACAAAAGAAATATCAATCACATAATTTTCATAAGAACATAACATTTTTGGAAATCTTAACCTGCAAAAGAGAGCATAATTTCATAACATGGGATAAATCATAGTCGTGAAATGAAATCATAACTTAAAACATTACTCATTGTGGCATACACACATAATCATAGAGAATCATTTCTTGTTAGTCAAGACTCATTGCCAAGACTATCTTAGTGGACAAAGTCCCTTTCTGAATCGAGTAATCCTCGTTTCAGTCCTGTTTCACTGAACCGGTATAACCTACCATTCCAGCCATGTCTATCTCATGAGATATAAAATCTTTATCCAATGCATTGGAGGGAGATATAGGTCCCACCCATCTCTTAGTGAATCCTTTCTTATGTGTGCCACCAAATCATAAATCATACATCATTGCATAACCCATGTAATAAAAATGGGATTCTTAAACAACATGACATCATAAAACCATTCATATAAGATAAAGGAATTCATAAACATAATTCCATCACAACATAGTCAAATAAATGTAAAAATATGGATAGAAACAGAACCCTTTATTATCTTAGATGAAAAATAATTTTGATAAAACACTTGAATTGAATTCTTGAGGAAAATATCCTTTTTTCTTCAAAATCAATTTCTTTTCACAAAACATCATGCAATTTTAAAAGAAAAAGATTTTATTGAAAATAGTCATGAAATATTTTGGAGTAAGGTTCATGAAAATAAGGCTTTATAAAACCGTAAAAATCCGTTCGTGCCGTATAAGTTAAAAAAAAAATTCTTCGTACTTTTGTCGGAAAAGTCAAAAAGTACCTCGTATAAAAAAACGACAAAAGATTCCTTTCATATTCTTTACTAAAAACTCACCGAAGGGTAAAATTGGATTTGAACTATTTTAAGTGGATGGAAACAATATTACATATTGAGGGAACATGGATGTGGATGATAAAATACACCCCAGTAAATACTTACGAATAAACAATCTCGGATAAAAATGAGATTGTGATATTTCCCTTACCTTAGGTCCGACTTGCTTTGTAAGTGTCCGAACCTCCTGTATAATGATTTAAATCATGTTATTGACTTATTACAGAATCATATTAATTGTTATTATATCATATATGGTTCACTTATGACATTATATTACCCGTTCTTTTGTAAATTCCATGTTAAAGAAGCGTTTTGGGTAAAATCGTTTCATTTATCGTAGGTGTTTTGACTTGTTGTTCTTGACATCATTATTACTTATATCATGATTTACTTACTTCCAGAATATAAAATATGATTTATATATCATATATATTCAGTATATATATATATATAATAGGTAGATAAATAAAATGAAAAACACAGTTCATGGAGACGGTAGTCCGTACGTACGCATGAACGCTGTTTTCCTTTCCTTATTGTCTTGAAATGGAAGTAAGTAGATGACATACATATGTATATATATACATAAATCCAGTAGCTTTATAATGTCATATATTTCATTATTATTTCTTATATATACATTATAATCATTCTTAAATGGTTAACATGGAGAATGAATCTCATCGCGTCGTGGAGACGGTATTCCGTACGTACGCACGAGCGATGATATCATTTCTATAAATATTGAATTGAATTGGAGTGGATTATACAATATATCAGAATCAATATGATGTTGTAATAACTATGTATAGTTATTCTTTACACCATTATACCCATCCATGTAAGGTGGTGGTGGAAAATAGATTACCCCACGGCGTGGAGACGGTATTCCGTACGTACGCACGCGCGGTGATTTCTTTTTTCGTAGGATGGATAGATGGTGAAATAGGGTTGTTTCATACTTATAATAACATATCAGTATATGAGTGATACTGATGTTATTACTTCATAATGAAACAACCTAAGAAGAAGAAGTGGAAGAAGAAATAAAGATGAAAGAATTGGTAACGGTAATTACCTCTTCTTTGAAGTGCCTCTTTGAGACCTCCTCTTAGGGCACTAAAATTGGTCTTTGAGGAAGACCAGAACCTCTAGGATGTTTCTAGGGAAGTGGAGAGGAGAAATTGGCAGGGTTTGGACGAGCTTGAGTGCTCAAATTGGTGTGAGGAGGAGGGGGAGGAGGTGTCCTTTTATAGGGGAGGAGAGGGGCACTTTAGGAATATCTCAAAATATTATTTTATATTGAAGTCAAAATCGGTTTATAATGGTTCCAAAGGGTCTTATTTCGAATCTAAAGTGGGGATGGATCGAAATCCTATCAACCAATAGGATTTAGACAAGTTTAGGGTATTATTTTAACCTTATCAATTAGATTTAACTCTAAGTTAATTAATTTAACTTTTACCGTGTCTTTTTGTTTTCTTTCACTATATGATTAATACACTTACTATGACATGCCAAACGAATCCCAAATTGTTTATTATTAATATATATATCCTTATCTAAGTCATTTGGCCGAACCTTATATTTTTAGGAATAAAATAACAATTAATAATATAATATTTGATTTAAAAACTATTTTGTGTCAATTTTGACACTATTTGATATATGATTTTTGTGAAAGTCATAACAGAATTATATGTTCGAACCAAGTTGATTAAATCAACACTAATATATCATAGTAACCTAGAAAATTAGTGGAATTCATAAAAACTCTTAAATTACATTTATTTTGCTATTTATATTATCAATTATGTCAATATTTCATTAATAAGATAATTACTGCATCATCTTTGTGTCATAAGTAAATTATATTATTTGATGTCTAAAAATTACAAATAAAATACCATCATGTAGGAAATCGTTTTAGCTTTCTAATGAATATTTACAATCGAATTTATCTTATATATAACCCCATATTAAAAATGATTTACTTATTAAACATTGATTTTAACTACTTTAACCCTTCTTTAAATAAATTAATAATAAATGTCCTAATCTAATCCAAGTGGGCCTAAATGGTCATATTTTATTCCTAAGTTTGTTTTTGGTCGAATTACACTTGTCCAATAGAATTAGGACATGTGTTAGGGTAATATTAATATCATATTTACCCTTAGTTACCCCATTTACTATTAACCGTGGTAAAAAAAAGTAAAAAGTTACTATTCACCAAAAAATTATTTTCATCTCATTGAACCACATTTTAGTCCTTGATATTAACCGTGTCTCTCGGATTTTCGAAATTCCATTCACAGAAGCGGTAAAATTATGTTTTATGCAAAATTCAGTTTTTTCACCTACCACTTAGTGGTTTCACTATTCATCAAAAATTGAAAGTTTTCAGAAAAATACCAAAATTTCACCCTAGGCTAATTTCGATATTCTGAGTCCAAAAATGAAGTCCATTTTGAGAGTTAAAATTTCTAAAATTTAAAAAGTGGTTATTACTATTCATAACGGCTAGTTTTAATAATATTTTAATAGCATATCATTGTTTCGTGAAACTCAGGATTACGTACCACACACGCTATCGAGGAAGGTTGCGATTGCGTGTAATGCAAGACAAGTCAAGGATGTGTGTTGTGCAAGCTCCTTTTGGTGTAGCGTATAACACAAGACATTAGTAAAATTAAAAAGAATATTTTTATATAAAATCTTGGGCTGTTACATTATCCACCCATTTCATATGATACATTTCTTAATGATTAACCATTAGTTATATTATGATTTTGATCAAACACACATCGCATTATAGAGCTAATGTCTAAAAATACATTCAAAATGACTAACACTCCCATTTGATCTCAATTCTTGGTTATCACTAGGATATTAATATAAATTTTTTTAAAAGGAATCATAGAAATAAACCATTATAATATGATATAAAAATTAATAACTATAATAAAAAAAATTGAAATTTGGACAAGGACATTTTTATCCCATATTTCTGGTATGGTCTCTTTATCATTTAACCAAAACATTTATCCTTATTTAAATATGTCAATTATTCTTTATAATACAAAAAACCAATATTCATGAAAATATAATGTTTCACTGAACAATCATTGTTCCATTTCATATGAAATATTCATCCGGTCTCTCAATCCATGTACAATACATATAAATCAATCATGTTATTCCTTTAATTTATTTTGGATTTATCCATAGTTATTCACTATTATGAATTTAGTAAATTCTATACCATAACTCTACTAAGAATAAATGATATTCTCTATACATAAATACCATAAATTTCAATAAAAATTTTACAGTGGTTTAAATATAATTCTTTCTTAAACAAACATACATTATGTATTTAGTTTTATCTTCATTATGGTGTTACATAATTATCATTAGTAACATATTTACATTATAAATCTCAATTATTCAATATTATAAAATTCTATTAAAAAAATAACATTTCAAAAATAATTTACATAAAATGAAATAATTTTGTATGGATCAATAGATTTCATGTTTAATTTTGTTGGAGTATGGTGTAATTATTTCATAAACACAAAAAATTTGACTTCAAGTATACATGTGGATTTGGAAGAAAAAATTCCCCAAAATTAATATTATATAACACGAGTTGCATTACTAGGTTAATTTATTGAACCATTTTGATAATTTTGTTATAAATTTAATAATAAACTAGTTTTTATTATTAAATCATTATATGTTATCATATAATGTTTTATTGAGAGCAGGCCAAACCTATTTTATTATGGTTTTGAAATCATATAACAATACTACCAATTAGACACTAGTTATTCAAATTGTGGGAATAATTTAAAAGGTGTTATTTATGAAATAATAATGATTATTTATCATTGAGGTTATAGTTGGAATTTATAATGTTACTCATGATCCTAGACTGTTAAATATATTGTTTTTTTGAGATTATAATCCACTAAAAACAATAAATTTTGAATATAAGGCACAAGTCGGCTGACTGTTTTCATTGATGTCTATGTGATTATAATTATTATTATTTAATTCATGATTTATGTAATTAAAATTCTCTATCATTGGGATATATTCTGTCACTCTAATACTCAACAAAAACCGCAATGATTCTTAAATTTTTTTAGTTCTTCCATAGTGACATTACTGTCGATATACAAGTTTACATATTTTCGAGTGTTTTGGTTTGTTTGACTCAATTTTTATACAATAAATAGGTTTACAATATAAATTACACAATATAAATTAATATAAAATAATATATAAATTTTGATATAAATTTTAATTTATGTATATAAATTCGAAATTTTATTTCAATGAGGCATAAGATAGTATTTTGAATTAGGATTTCAAAAAACTGTTTTCTACAGGATTTTATTGGAATTTTTCACATGTTTTGTATATTAAAATAATTAATAATAATTTTTATTGTTCATTATATTAATGTAAATGAAATGTTGGTTTTTTATAATCATTTTCGGCTCAATGAAATTTTGTGGAAGAGACACTCTTTTATAAATATTATGTTCTTTCGTTATCCCCCTTCCCTATATATAATGCTTTCTTGTATTTTATATCATACAAAATTATGATTCAAGATATGATATGAACCATATGAAAATCCTACCATTTTACATTGTGTTGGTTATACTAAGATAATAAGTTTAATAAAATCCAATATAGTTTCTTATCGCACAGATGATATAATATCCCTTTTGGTATGTTGTTTTAGATTAAGAATAATTAATATCTATGATTTCATAAAGTTAGTAATGGAATCTTTAGAGTAATTTTAGGTGATCAAAGATAGTTTATTATATTATCATGGGATCACATAAGAGACTATGACATTGTTCATGTGATGGGTGTGATTTTTAAGAAAAATATTTTAGGAAATTATTGATATTAAAGATGAGTGGTCAACTCTCTGACTTCTTGTAGTATATCAATCATGATTGACTATTAATGTTGAATTATAAAATATCATCTTTTATTTTTCCATTGATAGAAAAATCCTGAATGATTGATATGATTTCTTTATTTAGGTTGATCCCCATAGTTGATTTATATATTTGATTATGGGAAATGGGTTATTTAAACATATATTTTAATATAATTAGTGTTAGTACAATCCTTTTTTATGTTTTATTTGTAAAGTATATAATATAGATACAAGGTTTGTAACCTATGTGGTAGTGATACTAATATGATATGACACTTGACTAACTCTATAGTTTTGTATTAATTGATTGTAAGGACATGATGTAGAAATTAACAATGATCTAGTAGAGAGATAGTAAAGGTTATATGATAAGATATTTTAATGCATATTGTTCAGGAGACCAACATCCTACATGGTTCTACCAATAATAATATAATAGATATGGATCCCATGGTTTATAATAATGATATATGGATTAATAAATCAGTTTTAATCAATAGTTCAATAAAATCATATATTAGTAGATGAACTATAAGATGATATTCAATACATGGGATAAATCATAATGTGATATAGTGGTTTTCTAGGGATTAAATATATTTATAAATGGGTTGATGTGATATTGTAGAAAATGAGGGAAAACCAAATTATTTTGTGAATTAATTCACCATTGTTTATTTTCCACATATTCAATCATGCTATTTTGGTCCTAGTTTTCATTATTCGAATATATCCAGTCAATTTTTTTTACAATTTTATAGTTATGATTATCGATTATTCCCTCAATTTTTTCCAACCATTTTATTTCTTGATTTGATCATCATTCTCAATTATATTTCCATATTAAGACAATAACAAAAAAAATAGGAGGAACATTTTTTGTTATCGGAGACTCAGGGAGAGATTTTTTTCTTGTTGTAAAATGATGTATCATTTTGTTGATTGGAAATGATAAAATCATGAAAATGTTGTATATCATATTTTTATTTCAGTTAATGCGAGTCAAAAAGTAAATGTATGTGGGACTCAGATTGAATTGGCTATGAATTGTATTGTTCTTGGAATATGATTGCCCATTTTATAGCTATGAAGTCACACATGTATATTTTTTCTTAATATATTGTGGAATTATTTTATGGTGGGTCAAGAAACGCTCACTATATAGATCCCCATAAAATCATCGAGTTTGAAACAATCAATGTATTTGGAGACAGTTTTGGGAATCCTATTAGAAAATTAAACATCTTCCTCGCCTACATAAATGGGATGGGACTTGATGTAAATGAATAAAAATTAATGATTTTATTTTAGGTATATATATATCATCTAGATGTTAAATTCCAATATTTTGAAAAGTAATTTATTTGAGGATAATTATTGTGAATAAAATATTGAGTACATCATTGTGATGTATGAAGTTTCATTTCATTTTTTTATTTTATATATCATTCTAATTGGGAAATTATTATTTATCTTTTTATATTATAAATCATTGTGATGAATATAGATCTGTTATGAAACTGTTTATTGTCACATCATGTAGTTTATTTTATTTTGATACTGCAGATAATGGGATTCACTATTGGAACTTAGTTTATTTTCTATATATTTTTCTTATGTCTATTATGTGGTTATATTGTAATTTTTTTTATTTTGGATCAATCCTTATAAATTATATTTAACGGATTAGTCACCACATTAATATATAATCCCTCATAGTTAATAAAATTTCTATAAAATATATGGTGGGAAATATGAGGTTAGTCATATTTTATAGAATGATTATGGTGTTTATATAAAAGGCAAGGGTCTTATTACATTGGTTGATTTTTTTTCATAATATTTAAATTTTAAAATTATGGAATGATAATAATACATATTAAAGAATGAGACACTTAAATAATTAGATATTTATAAAAAGTATTATGAAGTGATTGTTTCATTACTCATGGTTGGATATAATCTATGGTAACTTGTTTTATGATGGTCATACAATTTTTGATTAAATAATAACATTATTAAATTAATTATTTGATAATTTTTTTCCATATTAATTTAATTTTTTATTATACTGTTATTTTTATTCTAGGAAAATTGATGCCACCCTACACTCTAACTAAAAACATAACTAAATTTTCATTTTCTATATTTTCATTTTATATTCAAATAGTGTCATTTAATTTTCAGTATTCTCATTTAAATAATTTCTTGTTTTATATTACCTTATTTTGTAAACATTTTTTACTATGTTTGAACTAATAGATATAAATAGTGAAATTAATAATTTTTCTGTAGTTATTTGTATTTTTTTTGAATATTGGAGGTTGTTAAAAGAATCATCCTATTAATTAATCAAATATTATAAAATGATATATGTTTATATTATATTACTAATAAAAATTGTCTCACATGGTTGCGATACATTTTAATTGTTAAATTCCCTGTTAGATTGTTGTATTATATATGGTTTGTTGATATGAAATAATTACAATGTATATATATCATTTAGTTATATTATATTATTCATTTAAATATATTATATTCATTTGAGTTATTAAATTATTAGGTTAATTTAAATTAAATTTTACGTTATGTAAGAGAGTGGTGGAAGGTAGCTTAGAGGATAATTAATTTTTTCTGTGAAGAAGTAGAACCAAGTAATTGTTGTCTTGAGGCATGTTACATGATGGCTTGCTACAAAGTACCCTTTGGCATCTAGTGGGATTAAAAAAATATAATTCACCTATTAAATTGTTACCATTGACATAGTACCATTTCTAAGTGTATTTCTATTTATCGATGGTTCCCCACTTGGTAACTGTTTATTCAAAGATGATTTTTTTAATAATATAGTCAATTCAGCCATTTTTGTTATTGCATTTTGAATTTTTACACAACTCTATTTTTTTCATTAAAAAAGGATCAATAAATTTATGCAACACTCCTCATTTTTTATATAGATAATATGAGATGATTCCTTCATTGATAATTTATTTTTTCTTCTTCTAAGAAGAAATAGGGAAACATTTATAGGGATTCGTTCAGAAATATTTTAGTTATAATTAATTCTTGTGGTCTCATATGGAATTTATGACCATGAGTTTATTTTAATATATTTTAAATTCCATGGTGCATTTAATTTTAATAAATACACTATTTCACGTATTTTTGAAATAAATAATGATGTAATATCCGTGAATAATAATTTTACAATATTCATCAGTGTGATAGGTTATTTTATGAATTTTTTTTCATGATAGATAAAATTTTATTCTATGTTTTAAAAATGAAATATCCATGTTACTTTAGATCAATTTAGGAATAATATATTTTACAAAAGGACTACCAACCATGTAAAAAAGTGAAGTAAAATTATTTTTCAATATATTATTCACATTTTTTCAATAATAGTCATTAAAATAAAAATTATTTGATTTTCTAGTGAAATGAATAATATGAGGATTTGAACTCATAAGATAAATTAGATCACAAAATGTATCCATTAGAGCATATTATGAGTTTATATGACAGTGCACCATTAATAAAAATGAGCCCCCTACCCGTAGTATGTAGCAGTGCAGGAAGTGAACCCATCAATTCCAGATAGCAAAAACTTGCAGCCCTGTATTAGTCAACAAAAATTGAAGCTGGTCACTCCATCCAACATTGGTCCTGCTGATCATCAATACCTAGAGGGTTTCTTACAAAGGAGGAGTGAACAACACCATGAGAGTCATCATTTATTATTATTTCACCGATTTTAGGAGCTTTGAACGACTACATTGTGCCTGGATCCATTATAGCTCTCTTGGGAAGGGAATTCGACACCTAGAATGCCTCCCTATACACATATAAAATATGAAGATTAATCTGACTGACTCGATTGATGCATTCAATCCAATATGGAAGAAGCACCCATGGAACATTCCAAGTATGAGTCATATGATCCGTAACCACAGTTTCAGAGATCGCATCAATCCATAGGTTAGTCCATTGATAGAGGACAACATGCTTTATAGAAACCATCATGGCCCACAATACAGCATTGTAAGCATTCCCAACTCCAATGTAATTATGGAAGAAGCCATTGACAAATCCATGATGGGTTCAGAAGATGACTCCACCACCCAAGGGTCCATGTGCACCCAATGCCACACAATCAACATTGAATTTAACCCAAGAGATAATCAGTGGGATCCATCTCGCAGAATTCAGAACCAGGGGATTGATGGGACACCCTGCAACTCTCAACAATCGAACCATGATCAAATCACATACAGGGTTATGCATGGAACATGTTTTCACCTTGCCAGCATCATACACCTCCCTGTGCATTTCATGAATTCCCGCATGAATTGATTTTATATGACGCATGAATGTGCCCGCTTTCCTGGCCCTCATGATCAAAGAAATCACAGATGTGGTTGCTGTGAGTAGAAGCTGGTGTACCTGTATACTCTGTAGAGAATGGGAAACAAAGTCAAGAAGGTCCAGGAGCTGTCTACCAACTCCCAATTTCATTTCCAAGCTCCGACCAGAATATTCCCGCATCCTCCAAGAACAACCACAATCAATAAATAGGTGTCGAAGGATCTCCTCTACCTTAAATCCAAGAAATAATATTGAGACAATGTGATGTTCTTCTTTCTTCAGCTGATCATGCAGCGATAGTCGGTTTTTCTAGATTATCCATAACAGAATGTAACTTGATGGCCTGATAAAATCTCCTATAAACATAGAGATCCATGTAGGTGCCATGTAGGTTTTAACACTTTCCAACCAGTAGTAGTCTTTGGTATTAAACCGACCACTGGTACTTGATTTCCAGACCAAGGTATCGATATAAATGAAAGCATGGTGCTAATTTTCAAGTATAATCTTTATGGGGACAAAGTCAAGAACACTATGAGTTTTCATGAGCACACTGATATTCAATTGTAATCATTCAGGAGGAATAGCCAGATGTTCCCTTAACAGTCTTTCCATCCATAATGTATTCCAGCAGTTCATGTCCGATTTTTTGGAGACCATCCACTTGGTATTTCTCATTATCTCGTTGAAAGAGTGTTTAAGAGAATTCCACACCAAGGACGTAAGATTATAACTATAATCCTCAAACAGCCTCCTCTTGATCAAGCTAGCTAAGTGGATATTGGATGGTTCATTTGTGGCCAAATGATTCCATGTGAATTTACCAATGAGACCATCGTTGAAAATTCTCAAGTCTTTAATACCATTCCCCCCAATGTAATGGGCTTAATGAATTCCCTCCATAAATTAATGGTTGTCATTCTCATCCATTGTTTCTATTGGGATGAAAAAATAGAAATTATCAATTATATCATAAATATTTAAAAATAGAATTTCTCTATTTTATAACATACTAACATGATCAAAGTTGAATCAATGAAACATAAGATATGGATGGTATTTAACTAAATATATATATCTTTATGTGATAATAAAATTTTATTGGTTTAAATAATGTTCTAGATTAAATAATGGACTATTTTATATGTACATTATTATTGAGATTGAAGATTCTATGCCAGATGGGAATTCCATAAGAACTGTAACACCCTGAGATTTTATAAGAAATATTATTCTTTTAATTACAGTAATGTCTTGTGTTGTAAGCTACACCAAAATTATCATGCTCTATATGCAACACCGTATTGGCATACAGTATATGAAAACACTATTCTAGGTTTCTGTTGCACGCCAGGGCAACCTTCCTCGATAGCGTGTGTTGTATGAAATATCGAGTTTCACAAAATGAGATATTAATATAATATTATTAGGAACTAGCCGTTATGAATAGTAATACCCACTTTTTGAAATTATATAAATTTCATCTCCCAAAATATACTTCATTTTTGGATTCGTAATATCAAAATTATCCTAGGGTGAATTTTTGGTATTTTTCTAAAAACATTAAATTTTTTATGAATAGTGAAAACACTTGGTGACTATTTAGAAACTGACTTTTTATTTAAATATTCATTTATTTTATTTAAAGATAATTTCGGTCAAAATAGATACATAATACCTATATAAGTTCAATTTAATTCATTGGAGTCTTTTTATAATAATAAAGATATATAAAAATTTTATTGAACTTTTTATCATCTTTTACCCACCTCTTAGGAGCATTTGCAATTGTACATAAAACATAATTTTACTGCTTCTATGAGTTGATTTTTGAAAATCCAAGAGACACGGTTAACATAAAGGAGTATAATTTGGTTCAATAAGAAAAACAATAAATTTTGGGGAATAGTAACAGTTTACTTTTATTACCACGGTTAAAAGTAAATATGGTAATTATGGGTACAAATGATATTATTATTACCCTAACAGATGTCCTAATTTAATTTGACAAGTTTAAATTGACTAAAAACAACATTATGAATAAAATTTTACCCTTTAGGCCCACTTGAATTATATTAGGACAATTATTATTATTTTATTTAAAGAAGAGAAATAGTGAAAATCTATGTTTAATAACTAAATCATTTTTAATATAGGGTTATAAATAAGATAAATTCGACTATAAATATTCATTATAAAGATAAAACTATTTCCTACATAATTTTATTTTATTTATAATTATTAGACAATAATTATTTAATTTATTTATGACACTATGATGATGCAGTAATTACATTATTAATGAAATATTAACATAATTGATGTTATAAAGACCCAAATAAATGAAATTTGAGACTTTTTATTAATTACAGTAATTTTTTAGGTTAACAAGACTTGTTAGTATTGATTAAATTAACTTTTTTGAACTAATAATGCTGTTATTAGTTTCAAAAAAATCAATTACCAAATAATGACAGAATTGACATAAAATAGTTTTTAAAACAAAAAATATATTCTTAATTATAATTCTATTCCTAAAAATGTAAGGATCATCCAAATGACATATATAAGGCTATATATAATAATAATTATCCAATTTGGATTATTTATGCTTGTTATGGTATGTTTATTAACAATATGTTGTAAGAAAACAAGAAGACACGATAAAAGTTGAATTATTTAACATAGAGTTAAATTCAATGATAATGTTAAAATAGTAACCTAAACTTGTATAAAACGTATTTTTTTAGAATATTTGGACCCTAACCACTTTATCTTCGAAATAATTCACTTTGGAGCAATTAAAAATGTAATATAACCTTATTATAAAATAATATTTTAAGTTTTTCCGAAAGTGCCCCTCACTACTCTTATAAAAGGGAACCTCCTCCCTATTCTCTTTACACAATTTTGATCCTTAATTCCCAGAAAAACAATGACCATTTCCCTTATAAACATCTATAGAAACATTATAGAGGTTATTTTCTCCTCAAAAGACCAACTCTAGTGTCTTAAGAGGAATCTTAAAAGAGGTTTGTCGAAGAAGAGGTAATCTCTTCTACCGATTCTTTCAAGATTTCTTTCTTCATAAAAATATTTTTCTTTAGTTGTTTCATTATAATTTAATAAAATCAGTATAAATAATATACTAATAAGATATTATAAATATTAAATAACCGAATTTCACTTTCTATCCATCCTATGGAAAATGAAATCACCGTGCGTGCGTACGTACGGAATACAGTCTCCACGTCGTGGTGTAATCTGTTTTTCCACCACCACCTTACATGGATGGGTATAATGGTGTAAATAATAATAATATAAGGTTATTATAACATCATACTGATTCTGAGATATTATATCATCCAATAAAATTACATTCAATGATTATGGGAATGATATCATCACTCGTGCGTACGTACAAATTACCATCTCCACGACGCTATAAGATTCATTATCCATGTTAACAATTTAAGAATGATTATAAAGTATATAGAATGAATAATAATGAAATATATTTCATAATTAAGCTACTGTATTGATGTATATATATATATATATGTCATCTACTTACTTCCATTCAAGTCAATAAGGAATGGAAAACAACGTTCATGCGTACATACGGCCTACCGTCTCCATAAACGGTGTATTTTATTTCAGTCATCTATCTATCATATATATATATATATACTGAATATATATGATATATAAATCATTATTTAAATTATGTAAGTAATTAAATCATATTATAAGAAATAATAATATCAAGAACAACAAGTCCAAACACGTACGATAAATAAAACGATTTTACACAAAACGCTGCTTTAACATGGAATTTACAAAATAACGGGTAATATAATGTCATAAGTGAACAATAAATGATATCATAACAATGAATATGATTCCTTAATAAATAAAAATACATTATTTAATTCATTATACAAGAGATTCGGATATGTACAAAGAATATCAGACCAAAGGTAAGGGATTATTTTGCAATATCATTTTTATTCGAGATTGCTTATATGTAAGTATTTACAGGGTTTATATTTTTCATCCATGTCCATAAAAATGTTTTTCCTAAAGTGTTTAACATTAATCCATGTATGTTTCAAGCCATGATTACCCCTATTTTACTTTACATTGTCTTATGTAAGGAATCTTTCTTTTGTTTAACAAATGATGAAATTTTTTACTTTTCTGGAAAACGTATGAGAAGAATGTTTTATTAAACATATACAACATGAATAGATTTTCACGGTTTCATAACGTCTTATTTTCATGAATCTTACTCTACAATATTACATGATTATTTTCAACAAAATAATTTTCTTTTAAAATTTTATGGAATTAGTGAAAAGAAAATGATTTTGAAGAAGAAAGGATATTTTCCTCAAAAATTCATTTCAAGTGTTTTGTCAAAACTATTATCCATCTAAGATGACATGATTTACAATGTTTATGAATCAAGTATAATGTATATATTATTTACATGGTTTTATTTTTATTATGATTAATTTATTTCCATTTTTTTATATGGATTATGTGAGGATGAGATGATTTTTATGAAACCCATTTAATTCATAGGGTTATGATGAATGTTTTATGTATATTTTGTGGAACAAGTAAGAATGATTTCATTATGATATGGATGGGATCTATAACAGCCTCCAATGCATTGAGTAAAGAGTTATATCTCATGAGATATACATGTATGGAATGGTAAGTTAATCTGGTTCAGTGATACAGGACTGGAACGAGGGGCGAACTCGATTCAGTAAAGGACTTTGTCCACTAAGATGGTATTGGTAGCAATGCCTCCACTACAATGGAAGTCATATAATGTGCCTAATGGTTTTCCACAAATTACATGTTTTATTCCCATTCTATTTTATCATGATTGATGTTTCTTTATGATCTACGCCTTACGTACTGATAAGATTTATGTCATGTTTTTTTAGGTTCAAATGTTTATGGGTTGTTTTATGTTCTCCATGTTTTCCCTTACTGAGAATTTGAGCTCACACTTTTTATGTTTTCTTTTTCCCAGTATACAAATAATGGTTTTAGGTAACAAAAAAGGGCAAGATCTTTAAGGGAGATGTTATATATCTTTCACCAATATTAGAAGATTATGTTCCGAGTTTCCAAAGACACTAAACTATTACGGTTCTTGTGTGATTGTTTTTGTTATAAATTATGTACTTTATAAAAGTAATGTAATTACCATGTACGTCAACCTTTGGAACTCTAGAGTTGGTATAATAGGGATATATAGTTAACCTTTGGAAACAAGGATGCGAAAACATTAGTGAAATCCCTAGAGATATTCCTATGGTATGTCCCGGGATGTCCCTAAGGATTAGTATAACTATAGGTTACAATCAAAGAATTATGCTGATGATCATGAACAACCTTAGGAGAACCTAGGGTGTCATATATTAAAGAGCGTGTGATATGTTAGACATCCCATAAGTTACTTTTTATGATTATTTGGTTCCTTATTATTTCAACTATTTCTTACAGTGGTTTTTTTTCAATGGAGGGAACCAGCAAAAATATGGACATCATTGAATCCAATGGACAAATTGGTGACTATGAGAAAACAAATTTTGTAATGCCTAGAATGAATGATTTTGTGATTATGTCGAATTATTAATCACGATATATGATTAACTAGGTGAACTTTAGTGGTATTCCTAATTCATGAAATAATAGGAAGATATACTTTTATGCTTGTTCGCATGGGGAGGATCGTAGAGAAAGGATGATTTTGATTTCTAAATAAGGGATGAATAACCTTGATGAATACATTAAATGGAGGGAGAGATGTTATCTGTGTGGAGAGATGGGTCATAGAGTGACAAACTGTTATGGAGTTCAATGTCTAATCTATGGAAAAAATCGGCATTACCAAATTCAATTCCATGACCAAAGAGGTTACTTATAAACCAAGGAAGGACATATTCCATGACATTCATTGAAAAGTATGGATTGATGTGGTTATGAATTTTTATTCAAGAATAATGTTGTTGAGGTATTTTTTTGGTATATTGGAACATCTATGTATTGGTCCATTGTGGTTTTCCATAAGAATGTGGTACCTGTAACTTTGAAAAGTGATCGAAATATTTATGGAAAGAAGATGATATATGCATAATGAAGGGATAAGAAGAAAATTATGTGTTTGATAGTATTAATGAACTCAATATTGGGATAAGGAAAATTTAATATCATGGTTTGAGTATATAGAATTTTTGGGATTTTGGAATGCGGAAAAAAGTTAACTTTTGATAGCATTCATGTTTTCACTAAGGTTATGTAGCAATACATTTTTCAAAAGAATACATGATTAAGGTAATAAAATTTTTGGAATTTGTACAAAAAGATATATCGTGTGATATATTAGGGATATCTGATGGTATTAACGTGCTTGTTATATGATCTTTTAAGTAATCGTTCTCTTTATACTATGAGTATGGAAAGATGTATTTTGGATAAGTCTTAAGGTAGGAATTGATTAAGTTAAACAGTAGATAGTATTGTTTAAGGATATAAATTATTTTTGATTTTATTTCTGGAATGTTATAATAGTATAGTTTTAGAAAAGGGACAACCTGCAGAATGGGTGAAAACTCATCTCGTCAGACAAGGTTGCGGGAATCGAACCCACAACAAAAGTGCGACAGGCCTTTATCTCCTACCACTGGCCTACAGGAAGACCCTGGTTAGTACAAACTAATTTTATTTTATTAAGATCTATGATAGATGATGTATAAGTCCATTTTAGCAACCATATATGATAAATCTCATCATAGATGGACTTATGTATATTTAATAAATTGTGGTAAACTTTTTGTGTAAGAAACAGATGGAATGACTTATCATTCTAGCGCATTATCTGCTAACACTTCACGAAGGAAAAATACAACATCAATTCATTAAGGGTTGAAGTGGAAATTGTTCACGGTACTAAAAACATTGATATTGTACCAAAATCAAGTAAGAGTTTATTTTAATTCAACAATTCTTCAACATTATGGAAATGATCTTGAAAACTAAAAACGTCATCCTAGTACACACATACAGGATGAATTGTATGGTACCTTAAATCATCACAAATCTATGGATTTGTGATGGTAGTATTTTTCATATCCATGTTCTCTACCACTCTCCATCAGAACTAAATCGTTATATTCCTCTTCCATATCTATATTTTTACCTATGTTGTCCTATGTGGAAACCCAGTGATGAGTTACTTTGGGTGACCATTATAATTCTATCATTCTTTTTTAAAATGAAGTTTTAGTATTCCATTCTGCGATGTGGGTTTCTATGAAATAAACATTCAAGTAGAAAACTATTTATAACCCCAACTAATTTCGATGGAGAAATTCATTTTAAGGGTGGTAGAATGTAACACCCCAACATTTTATGAGAAATATTATTTTTAATTACTTTGAGGACTTGTGTTGTATGCTACCCCAAGACATGATTGCACTATATGAAACACTGTATTATCTAATAGTACATGGAAACACTATTCTAGTCTTGTGTTGCAAGCCAGAGAAACCTTCCTTGATAGCATGTGTTGTATGCAATACTGAATTTCACCAAATGAGATATTATTATAATATTATAACAAACTAGCCGTTATGCATAGTAATACCCACCTTTTGGAATTTTATATATTTTATCATTAAAAATGGACTTCATTTTTGTATTTGGAATATCAAAATTAGCTTAGGGTGAATTTTTGGTATTTTTCTGAAAATATTCAATTTTTGATGAATAGTGAAAACACTAGGTTACTATTTAAAAACCGACTTTTTATTTAAATAATAAGTTTTTTATTATCAAATTTTTAGGTCAAAATAGATACATAATACCTATATAAGTTCAATATAATTCATTTGAGTCATTTTATAATAATATAGATATATACAAATTTTATTGAACTTTTTACCGTCTTTTACCCACCTCCTAGGAGCATTTGCAATTGTATATAATACTTAATTTTACCGCTTCTGTGAGTTTAATTTAGAAAATCCAAGAGACATGACTAATATCATGTTGTAAAATGTGGTTCAATATGATAAAAATATTTCTTTTCTGAATAGTATCTTTTTACTCTTATTTACCACGGTTAAAAGTAAATAGGGTAATTAAGGCTAAAAATGATATTATTATTACCATAAAACATGTCCTAATTCTATTAGATAAGTTTAATTCGACCAAAAACAACCTTACGACTAAAATATTACCCTTTAGGTCCACTTGAATTAGATTATAGAATTTATTATTATTTTACTTAAAGAAGAGTTAAAAGATATAAAATCAATGTTTAAAAATTAAAACAATTTTAATATAGCGCTATAAATAAGATAAATTCGACTATAAATATTCATTATAAAGATAATAATATTTCCAACATAATGGTATTTTATTTATAATTTTTAGACATTAAATAATTTAATTTATTTATGACATAATGATGATGTAGTAATTACATTATTAAGGAAATATTAACATAATTGATGTTATAAATACCCAAAGAAATGTAATTTGAGACATTATATGAATTCCACTAATTTATTAGGTTAACATGACTTGTTAGTATTCATTAAAATAAATTTTTCAGAACTGATAATGCTGTAATGATTTTTACAAAAAACAATTACTAAATAGTGTAAAAATTGACATAAAATAGTTTTTAAAACAGAAATTATATTATTAATTATAATTCTATTTTTAAAAATCTATAACTCTGAAAAATGACATAGATAAGGTTATATATATTAATAATTAACCACTTGGGATTAGTTTGTCTTGTTATATAATGTTTATTAACCATATAGTGTAAGAAAATAAGAAGACACTATAAAAGTTAAATTATTTAACATTGAGTTAAATTAAATGATAAGGTAAAAATAGTAACCTAAACAGGAATAAAACCAATTAGTTGAGAGTATTTAGACCCATAACCACATTATCATCGAAATAAGTCACTTTGGAGCCATTGAAAACTGAATATGACTTTATTATAAAATAATATTTTAAATTTTTCCTAAAATGCCCCTCACCTCCCTTATAAAAGGGAACCTCCTCCCTCTTATCTTTACAAAATTTTGTTCCTTAAAGCTTGGAAAAACCCTTCCCATTCCCCTTATCAACTATCATAGAAACATTATAGTGTTTCTAGTCTCCTCAAAAGACCAACTGTAGTGCTTTAAGTGGAATCTTAAAAGAGGTGCGTCGAAGAAGAGGTAATCTCTTCTATCGATTCGTTCAAGTTTTCTTATTTCATAAAAATATTCTTCATTAGATGTTTCATTATAAATTAATAACATCAGTATCACTAATATGCTGATAGGATATTATAAATATGAAAAAACCACATTTCACCTTCTATCCATCTTACGGAAAATGAAATCACCGCGTGTGCGTACGTATGTAATACCGTCTCCACACCGTGGTGTAATCTATTTTTCCACCAAAACCTTACTTGGATGGGTATAATGGTTTAAAGTTCAAAAATATATGGTTATTATAAAATCATACTAATTCTGAGATATTATATCATCCACTCCAATTCCATTAAATGATTATGGGAACAATATCATTGCTCGTGCGTACGTACGGATTACCATCTCCACAACGCGATGAGATTCATTCTCCGTGTTAACAATTCAATAATGATCATAAAGTATATAGAATGAATAATAATTAAATATATGACATAATTAATCTACTAGATTTATGTATATATATATATATGTCATCTACTTACTTCCATTCAAGTCAATAAGGAAAGGAATACAACGTCCATGCGTATGTACGCCCTACCGTCTCCATGAACGGTGTATTTCATTTCATTCATCTGTCTATTAAATATATATAATGAATATATATGATATATGAACCATTATTTACATTATGGAAGTAATTAAATCATATTATAAGAAATAATAATATCTAGAATAGCAAGTCTAAACTGGTACGATAAATAAAACGATTTTACACAAAATGCTGTTTTAACATGGAATTTACAAAAGAACGGGTAATATAATATCATAAGTGTACCATATATGATATCATAACAATGTATATGATTCTGTAATAAGTAAATGACATTATTTATGTCATTATACAGGATGTTCAAATATGTATGAAGAATATCAGACCTAAGGTAAGGGATTATTTTGCAATCTCATTTTTATTCAGGATTGCTTATACCTATGTATTTAATGGGGTTATATTTTTCAACCATGTCCATAAAAATGTTTTTCACAAAGTGTTTATTATTCTTACATGTATTTTTCATGTCATTATTATGACTATTTGTCTTTTACATTGTTATATGGAAGGAATCCTTCTTTTGTTTACCAAATGAGGAACCATTTTACTTTTCTGGAAAAAGTACGAGAAGAATGTTTTATTAATCATATACGGCATGAACAGATTTTTACGGTTTTATAATGTCTTATTTTAATGAAGATTACTATACAACATTTCATGATAATTTTCCACAAAATTATTTTCTTTTAAAATTTCATGGAATTATTGAAAAGAAAAGGATTTTGAATAAGAAACGATATTTTCCTCAAGAAATCATTTAAACTGTTTTGTCAAAATTATTCTCCATCTAAGATGACATGATTCAGAATGATTAAGTTTCACGTATAATGTCTCTATTATTAACATGGTGTTATTTTAATTATGATTAAATGATATCCATTTGTTTTATATGGATTATTTTATGATGGTATGATGTTTATAAAACCCATTTTATTCATTGGGTTATGATGAATGTTTTATGTTTATTTTGTGGCCCAAGTAAGAATGATTTCATTATAAGATGGGTGGGACCTATACCTCCATCCACATCATTGGGTAATGATTTATATATCATGAGATATACATGGATGGAACGGTAAGTTAATCCAGTTACGTGATACAAGACTGGAACGAGGAGTGAACTCGATTAGGTAAAGGACTTTTTCCACTAAGATGGTATTTACAACACTGTGTTGACTACTATAGAAATCATATCATGTGATTAATAGTTTTCCACAAATTACATGTTTTATTCCCATGCTATTTTATCATGATTGATGTTCCTTTATGATTTATTAATTATGTTCTGCTAAAATTTATGTTAAGTTCAATTTTTTACATTCAAATGTTTATGGGGTTTTTTTGGTCTCCATGTTTACCTTTTCTGAGCATTTGAGCTCATGGTATTTATGTTTTATTTTCCCCAAGATATAAATTAAGGTTTTATGTATGAAGACAAAAGGGGAAGATCTTTATGGTAGATGTTGACGATCTTTCACCATGATTTGATGATAATGTTCTGAGTTTCCAAAGACACTAAACTATTACGGTCCTTGTGTGTTTGTTTTTGTTATATATTCAGTATTACGCAAAAGTAATGTAATTTCCATGAACATTAACCTTTTGGTATCTAAATTTGGTATCAGTGTGAGGTTTAGTTTACCTTTGGAAATGAGGATGCAAAAAATTAAGTGAAATCCCATGAGATATTTTTAAGGTATGTCTAGGGATGTCCCTAATGATTAGAATAACAATAGGTTGTAGTCATAGAATTATGTTGATGATCACGAATAACCTTGTGTGAACCTAGGGTGTCATAGATTAAAGAGTGTGTAATATTGTAGACATCCCATAAGTGAATTTTTATGGTTATGTGGTTATTTGTTATTTCAACTATTTCTTACACCAGGTTTTTTTGTTTTTGTCAATTGAGTGAACCAGAAAAAATTGGGTCAACATTGAATCCAATTAACAAATTGGTGACTATGAGAAACAAAATTCTGTAATTCCTAGGAATAAAGAGTTTGTGATTATGCTGAATCCGTCATCGCGATATATGACTAACAAGGTGAACTTTAGTTGTATTCCAAATTCATCAAATATGATGAAGATGGACTTCCATGCATGTTCCCATGGTGAGGAGCATAGAGGATGGAAAATTTTGATTTCTAAATAAGGGAATAATAACCTTGATGAATACATCAAATGGAGGGGGAGATGTTATATGTGTGGAGAGATGGGTCCTAGAGTGAGAAACTATTATGGAGTTCAATGTATAATATATGGATAACATAGGCATTACACAACTCAATGCCCTGACATATGTGGTTACTTCTAAATCAAGGAAGGACTTATTACATGATAGTCATTGAAAAGGATGGATTGATGTGTTAATGTATTGGAATTCAATAATAATGTTGTTGAGGTAATTTTATGGTATATTGGAATATCTATGTATTGGTCCATTGTGGTTTTCCATAAAAATGTAGTACATGTAACCGTGAAAAGTAATCGAAATATTTTTGGAAAGAATATGATATGTTCATAATGAAGGGATAAGAAGAAAATAATATGTTTGATAGTATTCATGAGCTCAAGATTGGGATAAAAAAAATTTGATATCACGGTTTGAGTATATAGAATTTTTGTGATTTTGGTATGCGGAAAGAGTTAACTTTTGATCTCATTCATGTTTTCACTAAGTTTCTATAGTAATACATGTTTCAAAAGAATACATGATTAATGTAATCACATGTTTGGAATGTGACCAATAAGATATATCTTGTGATATATGAGGGATAACTAATGGTATTCACGTGCTTGTTATATGACATTATACGTAATAATTATCTTTATACTATAAGTTTGGAAAGATGTATTTTGGATAATTCTTAAGGTAGGAATGTATTAAGTTGAACATAAGATAGTATTGATTAAGGCTATAAATTATTTTCGATTTTATTTTAGGAATGATATAATATTATAGTTTATGAAAAGGGAAAACTTGTAGAATAGGTGACAAACCATCGATTCAGCCAATGTTGTAGGAATCAAACCCACAACTGAAGTGCGATAGGACTTTATCGCCTACCGCTGGCCTACAAAAAGTCCATAGTTAGTAGAAACTAATTTTATTTTATTAAGCGCTATGATAGATGAATTATAAGTCCATTTTTGCAACCATATACAATTAATATCAGCATAGATGGACTTATGTATATTAAATAAATTTTTCTAATCTTTTTGTTATAGAAACAGATGATATGACCACTCATTCTATGACATGATCTGGTAACACATCACGAATGAAAAATTCAACTTCATTTCCTTAAGAGATGAAGTGAAAATTGTTCAAGGCACAGACAATGTTGAGATTGTACCAAAATCAAGTAAGTATTTATTTTAATTCAACAATTCTTCAACATTAGGGAAACGATCTTGAGAACTAAAAACGTCATCCTAGTACCCTCAAACCTGATCAAATAGTTGGTACCTTAAATCATGTAATTCCCCGACCCTAGTTACCCAATGTTGGTGCATTATTACATAACATTGGCATGATCACAAGGAGATCATGTCTCGAAAGACCGATCTGTTTAGTATTATTCGAAATAAGATTCATAAATATGTTCAACATTACATCTTGAAAAGAAATACAACAAAAATATATTTCATTAGAATCATCCAAACATCCTAGATTTTTCCTACAGGTCACTCATAACTGACATCTTCATATTTTGGGAAAATGAATCATAAGAAAGGGGTGAGCTCAAACGCTCAGTAAGGGTAAGTAATACAGCGGAAAATGACATAAATAATTAGAATTGTAAATAATTGAAAACAAAAATCCTTTACCAATAATAAACATGAATACTTTAATGGGATGATTATGAGCTATGTAAATAATGCCATAATAAAACATAATCATGGGCATTCTACTAGTCAAATTACCACATGAACCATCAATATTATTTGCATAATGAGGGAATGTATAATATCGAACATTCTGAAATATTTTGTCAGGGCCTCGACCAAGACGTCTAAAATGATTAAGGCCTCCGCCAAAACCATAAATCAAATTGGGAAAGGGAATCGGCCAATTCCATATCCAGTTGTCTCATGAAACCTACTAATGCAAATATTTTTAGAAGATACCTACGTTTAAAATTTCTCAAATATACTCCAGTGATTCTCTGAAATCATTATGCAAGCTTCTGAAAACAAAATATCTAATTCTGAGACTGCTCGAATAATTATAGGCCATGATGGGTCCACACCCAATCCCTTCCTATCTACCACAATCAAGAGTCAGGTTTTCTGAAAACATTTTTAAACTTGGGCTAAATATGTATACTTTTGCACTGGATTTTCATATATTTGATAGAAATACCTCTTTTTTTTGAAATGATTTAAAAATCACATAAATATATAAGAAAACATTTATGTTGAAAATATTCTTTTAAGAGTGTAAGGGAAGCTTCAAAGGTATAATAATGGTGGAGAATAACCACACCTACTGTACAAGTAAAAAAAGACATTCTTACCTTAATTTTATCGAAAAGGATAAAAAGGACCTTGTTTGGAAAATGACGTAAAGATTCCTTTATAAACATCTTATAAAAAGTAAATAAAGGGTATAAATGACTTTAACCCAAATTCTAGTAAATATTGAAAAAGTTTTGAAATACATTTTTAAGAAACATGGATGTGGATGATAAAGAAGTCCCAATAGATTATTACATATAAACAACCTTGGATAATGAAGAGATTGCAAAATAAACCCTTTGAAATTTGTTAACTTATGAAACATACATCCCATGAAAGAGGTATCATACAATGAAAATGTAAATACACATAAATTAAAGTGTATTGCACAAAGAATACAATTATGGGCAATACATACACCACACAAAAGTTAATAGTGGAAATATGGCATGAATCTCATGGGAATATGGAGTGAGATGAAAACCCCTTACCTTGTACATTTCCTTGGTTGATGGTAGGTTATACTCCTATATAATGGTGAAATAATTTTTATTAAATTATAAAATAATCATATATATTAATATGATATCATATATGATTTTTTAACATTTCTTTGTTAATAAAATATTATTATTATCGTCGTTTCGGGTGTTAACGTACAAATAATCTTTTATATGTTTAGTTACATAAGCCATGTTTGATATGGATAGGTTTTATATTATTCATATCCAGAATGATATCAAGTCCTTAAAAATTATTTTTAATCATCAAATGAGAATTAGACATGAATGGATATGATGGAGAATTAATATCATCGTGTTCGTGGAGACGATTGTCCGTACGTACGCACGAGCGACAATATCATTTTTTGATATTAAAATAATATATAATTGAATGGTATATAATATATAAAGAATAATTATTATGTTATATTTATTATTTACATGAATTATACATTATTATTATACCAATATAAATAATAATATATTGAATAACAATTACACCACAACGTGGAGACGGTAGGCCGTACGTACGCACGTATGGTGACACGTCATTCACGGGATGGATTGAATGGTGAATTTGTATGTTACATAATTATAATAACATCACAGTATATAGAAGATACTGGAGTTTTTATTATAGAATAAAAATAACAAGGAAATAATAATTTGAAGAAAAAGGAACTTGAAAGAGGGTGGTGAAAACATTACCTCTTCTTCGAGTTCTTCATTTTGATTTGATCAAAAGGGCTCCATAGGATGACTTTATGATCAAACTAAGGCCTTTAAGATGAATTGAGGGAAGTTGGGAGAGTATTTGAGCAGAGTTTTTCCAAGACATATGTCTTTGAAGGTGTGAATTAATGATAAGGTTGAGTTCTCTTTTATTAGAGTGGTGAGGGGCACATTTGGAAAAGATAGAAATATTATTTTATAATAAATTTATATTCGGTTTCTAATGGTTCCAAAGTGGATTATTTAATGGATAAGGTGGGTATACGCCGAAAAATAGTCAACCAATAGGTTTCAGACAAGGTTGGGTTACTATATTAACCTTATCTTTTATTTTTAACTCTTCGTTAATTAGTTTAACATTTACCATGTCACTTTGTATTTTAATATTATATAATTAATAAACATACTATATACATCCAAGCGACCCCCAAGTGGTCCATTAATGATACAAATATCATGATATAAGTCTCTTGAAAGATCCTTAGATTTTTAGGAATTTAATATCAATTAATAATATAATATTTGTTTTAAAAAATCTTTTTTGTCAATTTTGACACTATTAAATAATGGATTTTTGTTAAAGTCTTAAGAAATTCATTAATTCGAAAAAAAAAATCATTGAAGAAATAATATAATGTCATATTAATCAATAAAATTCATATATGTCATCAAATCATTAAAATTATATTAATTTTAACATTTATAATACAAATTATTTGATTAATTCATTAAAAAGGAAAATACTGCATCATTATTGTGTCATAAATAATATTAATAATTAAATGTCTAAAAATTATAAATAAAATACCATTATATATGAAATATTATTACCTTTATAATGAATATTTATAGCTAGAAATCCAACATATATAACCCTATGTAAAAATTGTTTTTCTAAAAGATATATGCATATGTCATTTTTGTATTTATTTTAACTTACTTAAAATAAAGTTTCCCTATCACCTACAGGTGGCTCCATGGGGACATAAAATCGACCCAAATATGACCATGGTCGTACATGTATCCACCAATAAATCTAGGACACTTTTTAGGGTAATTTTTTATTATTATAATATTATTATTTTACTTTTATTTATCGGATTTATCTTATAACTATGGTAAATAAAATATTTACCGAAGTAATTATTCAAAATGTGTAATAATAAAAGTGACCTATATACAGAATTTAGAAATCCTGATTCCAAATATGGAATCCATTTTTCCAAATTCAAAACACAGATGTGACAAAAATTAATTTAAAATTAATTCTTGTTGTCAAAACAAAAAGTGTGTTTTTAAGATATAATAACTACCAAAAGATTGACACTTGTTTATGTCCGGTTTAATTGTGAAATTATGTCCAATGACCAAAATTGTAATAAATGGTAAAAATATATTCTAAATATAAATTAAAACCACTCAAATTCATAATTAATAACTATTACTTATTTTGATTAAAAAAGTAGTTTTTAATTAAAATTTAGTAATTTTCACTATTCATCAAAATATAAAAGTTATCCAAAAAGTATCAAAATTTCACCTTAGGATAAATATGATATTAAGAATCCAAAAATGAAGTCCATTTTGAGAGATAAAATTTATAAATATCAAAAAGTAGATATTACTATTCATAGCGGCTAGTTTGATTGGTTGTGGTGTGTGTTAGATTTCAAAGTTGCGTATAACACACACAACTGTATTATTCAAAGAGAAGCATACCGTGGAAGCTTGGGGTGTTAAAAATCATCACAAATTTATGGATTTGTTATTATTGTACTTTTCATAGCCATGTTCTTTACCACTCTCTATCAGAACATAATGGTTATATTTCTCTTCCATATCCATATTTTCACCTATATTGTCCTATGTTGAAACCCAGTGCTGAGTTACATTGGGTGACATTATGATTCTAACATTCATTTTTAAAATGAAGTTTTTGTATTCCTTTCTATGATGTGGGTTTCTATGAAATAAAATTCCATGTAGTAAACCATTTATAACCCAAACGAATTTTGAGGGAGAAATTCATTTTAAGGGTGGTAGAATGTAACACCCTAAGATTTTATAAGAAATATTATGTTTAATTACTTTTATGTCTTGTGTTGTATGCTATGAAAAGATTAGATTGCTCTATACACAAAACCTTATTATCTTCCAGTATACGCAAACACTATTCTATGCTTCTGTTGAATTCCAGAGAAACCTTCCTCAAATGAGTGTGTTGTATGCAATACCGAGTTTCACTAAATGAGATATTATTATAATATTATAATGAAATAGACGTTATTAATAGTAATAACCACTTTTTGAAATTTTATAAATTTTATCTTTCAAAATGGACTTCATTTTTGGATTCGGAATATCGAAATTAGGCTAGGGTGATTTTTTGGTATTTTTCAGAAAACATTAAATTTTTTATAAATAGTGAAAACACTAGGTTACTATTTAAAAACCGACTTTTAATTTAAATAATCATTTATTTTATTTAAATTTATTTTAGTTCAAAATAGATACATAATACCTCATATGTTCTATTTAATTCATTAGAGTCAATTTATAATAACATAGATATATAAAAATTTTATGAACTTTTTACTGTCTTTTACCCACCTCCTAGTAGCATTTTCAATTGTACATAAAAATTAATTTTACTACTTTTGTGAGTTGAATTTCAAAAATCCAAGAGGTACGATTATTATCAAGCTATAAAACGTGCTTCAACATGATAAAAACAATTTTTTCTGAATAGTATCTTTTTACTTTTATTTACCACGGTTAAAAGTAAATTGGGTAATTAAGGGTAAATAAGATATTATTATTACCCTAACACATGTCCTAATTCTATTGGATAAGTATTATTCAACCAAAAACAACCTTAGTAATAATATACTACCCCTTAGGTCCAAATGAATTAGATTAGGAAATTTATTATTATTTAATTTGAAGAAGAGTTAAAATAGTTAAAATCAATGTTAAATTACTAAAAAATTATTAATAGAGGGTTATACATAAGATAAATTCAACTATAAATATCAATTAGAAATATACAAAGACTTCCAACATTATTGTATTTTATTTATAATTTTTAAACATTAAATAATTTAATTTATTCATGACACAATGATGATTCCGTAATTACCTTATGAATGAAATATTGACACAATTGATGTTATAAATACCCAAATAAATGAAATTCGAGACTTTTTATGAATTAAACTAATTTATTAGGTTAACATGACATGTTATCGTTGATTCAATTAGATTTTTTCGAATTGATAATTCTTGTATGATATTCCCAAAAATAAATTACTAAATAGTGTCAAAATTGACATAAAATATTTTTTAAAACAAATATTATATTATTAATAGTTACTTTATTGTTAAAAATATAAGGATTGGTACAATGACGTAGATAAGGTCATATATATTAATAATGAGCCACTTGGGGTTCTTTTGTTTTGTTATGGTAAGTTTATTAACCATAGAGTGTAATAAAACAAGAAGACACGGTAAAAGTTAAATTATTTAACTTAGAGTTGAATATAAATGATAAGGTTAAAATAGAAAACTAACCTTTTCTATAACCTATTGGTTTGGATTCTTTAGAACCATACCCACATTATCTTCGAAATAAGTCAGTTTGGATCCATTATAAACCAAATATGAATTTAATATAAAATAATATTTTAGGTTTTTCCCATATTGCCCCTCCTCTCCATTATAAAAGGGCACATCCTCCCTCTTTTCATTACACAATTTTGATCCTTCAAGCTCGATCAAACCCTAACCACTTCCCTTATCATATTTCCTAGAAACATTATAGAGGTTTTGGTTGCCTCAAAAGACCAACTCTAGTGCCTTAAGAGGAATCTTAAAAGAGGTGCATCGAAGAAGAGGTAATCTCTTCTACCGATTCTTTCATGTTTTATTTCTTCTTCAACTTCTTATTATTTATTTTCTTCATTATAAAGTAATAAAATCAGTATTATTAATATATTGATATGATATTATTAATATTAAACAACCCCATTTCATCTTCTATCCAACATATGGAAAATGAAATCTTTGTACGTGCGTACGTACGAAATATCGTCTTCACACCATGGTGTAATATGTTTTTCCAACACCAAATTACATGGATGGGTATAATGGTGTAAATAATATATATATATATGGTTATTATAACATCAAAATTATTCTGAGATATTATAAAATCCACTGCAATTCTATTCAATAATTATGGGAACGATATCATCGCTCGTGCGTACGTACAGATTACCATCTCCACGAAGTGATAAGATTCATTCTCCATGTTAACCAATCAAGAATGATTATAAAATATATAGAATGAATAAAAATGAAATATATGACATAATTAAGCTACCGTATATATATATATATATATATATATGTCATCTACTTCCATTCATGTCAATAAGAAAAGGAAAACAGCCTTCATGCTTACGTACGACCTACAGTCTCCATGAACGGTATATTTCATTTCATTCATCTATCTATTATATATATTCTGAATATATATTATATATAAATAATTATTTACATTCTGGAAGTAAGTAAATCCTGTTATAAGAAATAATAATATCAAGAATAACAAGTCCAAACATGTACAATAAATAAAACGATTTTACACAAAACGATGCTTCAACATGAAATTTACAATAGAAAGGGTAATATAAAGTCATAAGTGAACCATATATGATATCATAAAAATGAATATGATTCTGTAATAATTAAATGACATTATTTAAATCATTATAGAGGAGGTTCATATATGTACGAAGCATATCATACCTATGGTAATGAATAATTTTGCAATATCATTTTTATCCGAGCTTACTTATACATAAGTATTTTCTAGGGTGATATTTATCATCAATGTCCATAAATATGTTTTTCATAAAGTGTTTAATATTATTACATGTATTTTTAAATTCATTTTTACCCCACATATACTTTTACATTATGTTATGGAAGGAATCATTCTTTTTTTTACCAAATGAGGAACTTTTTGACTTTTCTGGAAAATGTACAAGAAGAATGTTTTTTAAACATACATGGCATGAATAGATTTTTAAAATTTCATAACATCTTATTTTAATGAAGCTTACTCTACAAGAATTAATTTTTATTTTCAACAAAATCCCTTTATTTTAAAATATCGTGGAATTTTGTGAAAATAAAATGATTTAGAAGAAGAAAGGATATTTTCCTCAAAAATTTATTTCAAATGTTTTGTCAAAACTATTTTCCATCTAATATAACATGATTTAGCATGTTTAAGTTTCACATATAATGTCTCTCTTATTTACATAGTGTGATTTTTCTTATGATGAAATTATATCCATTTGTTTTATATAGATTATGTGATGATGGGATGATATTTATGAAACCTATTTTTTTCTTTGGGTTATGGTGAATGTTTTATGTTTATTTTGTGGAACAAGTAAGAATGATTTCATTATGAGATGGGTGAGACCTATATCGCCCTCCAATTAATTCGGTAAAGATTTATATCTCATTAGATTGACATGGCTAGAATGGAATGTTAATCAGGTTTAGTGATATAGGACTGGAACGAGGAGTGAACTTGATTCAGTAAGGGACTTTGTCCCATAAGATAGTATTGGCAGCAATGCCTTGACTGCTATGGAAATCATATCATGTGCTTAATGATTTTACACAAATTACATGTTTTATTCCCATGTTATTTTATCTTGATTTGTGTTCCTTTATGATCTATTAATTATATACTACTATGATTTATGTCATGTTCATGTTTTTACGTTCAAATGTTTATGGGTTGTTTTATATTCTCCATGTTTACCCTAACTGAGCATTTGAGCTCACCCTTTTTATGTTTTCTTTTCCCTAGGATATGAAGAAAAGGTTTTAGGTAAGAAAACAAAAGTAGAAGATCTTTATAGGATATGTTGATGATCTTTCACCAAAATTATAATATTATATTCCGAGTTTCAAAAGACACTAAACTATTATGGTCCAAGGGTGTTTGTTTTTGTTATGTATTAAGTATTTCGCAAAAGTAATTTAATTTCCATGTACGTCATGATTTGGGTCTCTAAAATAATATTATTTTAGAATTAGTTTATTAAATTAAGTAATAAAGAATGATTTTTGTTCAATAACAATTCATTTATAAATCTCATGAGATAATATATAGTAAGTGATTTTCTTTAATATACTGCTCTATGTTTTTAATTTCCTTAATTATCAATTTTTTTTGGTAATAACATTGATTTTTTAATTTGGGGATGGAGATGTATTCATGGGTTTTCATCATAATGAATAATTACATTGTTTATAAAATATTTTTAAAAAATTTATAATTTATTAGAATTTTATTTTCCTAAATATTATTTAATATGAATTAATTAATATGTCATTACATAATATTTTGAATGTATGGGTGTTAGAAAACCCGTTTAAATATTAACTGAGACCACATTTATCAATAATAGGATATATATATATATATAGATATATAATTATAATAATATATATATAAATTTTACTATTAATGAGGAGGCTAATGAGATACTATAATAATTTTATTGAATTCTTTAAAACCATTTTTATGCTAGAAAAACCCTTATAGAGGAGTCCAAAATTGAAAATGAGTGTCTCATAAAGATAACAATACAAATACATTTCATTTACCATGTATCAAAAAGTATTATATTAATGTAATTAATGAGGATAATGACTAGAAATATATGAGAAACTTATGATTATTTTTTCAAAACACTATAGGATAAAATTCAATGATTCCAAATGGGTATTTTGAAATGTGTCCATTACTACATAAACACTATTCAAATATTTGTTTTATGTAATTTATGCAGATGTTTTTTGATGTATATTCATAAACAATTAATACATTTATGTCTAATAAATCTTAAAATAACTATTATATGTATAATCTATAATTAAAATTTTCATTCATATATAGTGATCTAGTAGAGGAAATTTACTTTGATATTCCACAAATATTTATTCATATTCATCAACATTTACAATTAAATGTTTATATATAAATTATAAATATATAAAAAATGGTCATAAATTTTCACTCTTAGATAAACGTGTTTTTGAATAAGGGGATGTCCAGTGAGAGAGATATTAAAAAAAACTAATTGATAATTGATAACTAAAAAACATATTTATTTTTTCAATTTTATAGTTAGGATCAAATTTTTTCTTGAATAATTTTGAGGTATCAATTCGATGTGAGATGAAATTATTCATAGGATTAAAATATTGGAAGGTATTTGTAACAACCTAGGTATTGTAAAATGAATTCTTTTCATTCTATAAATAAATAGTCAAATTCATTACCAACGAATAATTAAATAAGTTTTATTTAGAGAAGTCAAGGAATATATACTAATATAATTGTAACCTACATTATTAGTGTATAAAAACTTATTTATCTTACAAGAGAAAATATTATATAATTATAACATAGATTAAGAAAAAAATTATAATTAACCAATTTAGGGTTGGTTTTTTCATGAAATGTAATGATTTATTTTAAATTTTATAATTAATGTTATTATTTAAAAGAAAATATATTTTCAAAAAACATATTAATAAATTAATTTTGTTATATTATAACTATAAGATTATTTTATGAGACCTTACATGAATTTTCAATGTGTCATAAAATCAGTAATAATATTAAAGTTGGTAATTTTTTTAATAAATGATTACTTTAATTAGAAATTAAATTTCTCAGATTGAGGAAATTATTTTAAGAGAATGTATATCAATTTTTAATTCTAATTTTTGAATAATTATTATGGATAATTTGGGGATTATTCTAAAATAATTTGAATTTTGGGGAAAATTGAAATATTATAATTACAGTTTATATACATTATAAGTTAAATACACTTTTTCAATGTTTTATCATTTATATAAACACAATAATAAAGAGTCATATATGAATATTTAAATATATTAAGTGATTTTTCTCACAATATTCATGGTATTGAGACAAAATAATAGAAAATTGAACAAAAAAAATCAAAAAACTCACCTCTCCTCCATTATAAATACCGCCCATCACCCCCTCTTCTCTACACACAAAAAAATACTTCTAAAATAACAAATTTCCAACCAGTTTAATTCCCATTCCTCTTTCCAATGCGAAAGAAATTTTATTGTCACCATAAGTCCATAATCTAGGGCCTCAGGAAGGTTCTCATAGGGAAGAAGTTCAATAGGTAAAATCCTATTTCATTTTCTTTTATTATATTTTCAATTTATTTACATTTATTATTATATCCAAAAATCCCCGTATATAAGTTACATGATAACTAAAATATATTAAATATACTTTAATGTTATTGTTTAAATGTAAAATCCATTATATAACCCCTCATATTCTCCTCTATATCTAGAAAATGTATGCATCGCCCTTGATGAGTCGTTTCACCGCCATCACAGATGTCTTATATTAATGATCAATTACCACCACTAAGGATGGTAAAAAAACATTAATATGGTTAAAAAATATAAAAATATATATTTTTAATTTTTAATTTTTTGTAACTAATTCACTAACATAAAATTAAATAATAAAAATCATGTTTTTTATTACTGGAAGATAAAGCCAAAAATGAACCAATTTTTTCATTAATGTTTTTTATAATAAATCAGCCACATATTATAAAAAATGGTATACACTATATTTCATATTAATGGAATCATATTAACATCTTATAATTCCTTGTATATTTTTTTTATCCGTTCGACAAGGAATACTATAATTAACCATCAATAAAACCCTGAAATAGATTCATCTGAAACAATGAAATGAAAAAAATATTATTAAAACATTTGTTGTATGATCATATAATAAAATCATATGAGGATTAATAAGTAGGAATATGGTTCTATTTTAGTATATAAACATTCAATATACAATTATACTATTGTTTGGAACACATTTAAAGAAATATGGACTCAATATAAGGGACTTATCTTTTATAATCCTCTTTTATATTTATATTTTTACAAAATTCTAAAATAAATATTATTTTTATGATGAATGTACTCATGTTATTCGATTATTAAATGGTTCTTGGTAATTACTTATGATGATGTGCGGCACCAATTTATCCCTCTAATGAATTTTGTATATTAATATTGGATGTTTACCATAATTGTTTTCCCAAGTGTATTTGTGAATGTTACAACATGAGGTAGCTATGATGGTTACTTTATTTGGTATCCATGAAGGTTACAAACCAAATAGAATCCACAAAGGTTAAAATATCAATTAATTAATTCTTCATGTTAACTATATGGTATTATATATTATGATTTTTTTTGGGAATCAATTATTTTCACATAGTATGTACAAGATATATTATGGGGGAGAAGTATGCCATTATAAAAATAATTTAATATGTATATAATTATTTAGGGACTAACAATTTATTTCATTATTTTTTTGTACCATATGGTTTTTTTTATTCTCATACGAATTGTTCCAATTTTTTCATAGTGATCTAATATGTGTATTAAAAAATAATATTCCATGATGAATGGTTTGATCATTCTATTTTAAAAAATTTCATGTTTAATACAAAAAATTGTATGATGGAATAAATTGATACTATTTTAGTTATATACACACTGTATTTTTCTTGGTTGATATGTATGAATTATATTTTATTTCTATAAAACACTAATCCAAAAATATCATTGGTAATGTAATAAATGTAATCTAGTATAATTATATAAATTATGTAATGTTAAGGACAAGGTTATTATAATTTGTTATAGAGAATAATTTAGATAATGTTAGGGGTTGTTATTATATTAATAGAATACCATAGATGATTTTTAACAAGGTTTTTTGATAGGATATTGCATTTAAATATGACAACTCTTCATCATCATTTATATGATTTTTTGATTGGGTTTCCACAGATGAAATAGGGATTTTAAAATATGAAGGGACCAAGATTATGATATCATTATCAATCTAAATACTAGAATGGTGGTTATTTTACCCAATTCATTTGCGATAATAATGGATCCATTGATGTAGGCTATAATTTGTAATGTCACCTATAAAAGAGTACAACTATAGCTCCCACAAAAGAAACATGGTGATAGTGGAACATTTTATAAGAAAACACAATCCTACATTTAGTTGATATTCCGACTCTTTGGTTGATGAATGTGGGATTAAATCCCTTGTAATTATATTTGATTTTATAGGATGTTTATATAATCAAAAGGATATCCTTTATGTTTATAGTTATTGAAGGTGAATCTGACCAGTGGTGGTAAGTGGTTAATAATTTCACAGATAGCGATGAGATCGATTCCTTGGAATGGGTTTCATTTAATAATATTTTCATTGAAAAATAATTTCCAATGTTGTTTGGAAATTGGATGGAAAATATTTTCATGGAACTGAAAAATTGGAGGAATATTTAGTGGCTATATATGAATCGATATTCCCTTAATTTTCATGGTACACTACAAATATTACTCAGGATCATGATTCTAAATTCAATCATTTCATTATAGGATTAATTCCAAGATATCAAAAACCAATAGTTTCCCATTAATTCCTATATTATGAAAAAATAGAATCAATTAATGAGAGGTTATAAATGGTTTTTTCTAACGATCATGTGCACTTTATATAAAAACTGAAGAAAATATCTATATTTAAAAAAAATGTGTAATAATAAACTAATGAAATATGATGGCAACAAAATGCAGTTTCTAGTTTGTTAAACCCGTGTTAAAAAGAATAGTGGGGAATTCCTTAGCAAGTCCCAAAATATTTTCATATGTGGTATGTTTTTATATATGTAATGATATTTTAATGAAAAAGATCCTATTGAAGGTATGATTAATTATGATAAGAAAACATTAAAGTTATTTAAATTTAGTGACTTGGGGAATTATAAAAATTCCTTCACAATGAAAGATATGAATTATAGATAGAAGCTACATTATAAGAATAAATTTAAAATTATTTAATGATATTTGGAATGGTTGATTTTTATGTAGGAATATAATATTCGTTGTTTTTGGTTTCAGTGAAGACATATATGTCAAAACAAATTAATCAAGCACATAATGAAGACGGTGAGTTAAAGAGAAAAGAAAAATTTGTTAAAATGGAATGTTTTTAGAATTTAATTTTGATAATGATTGTATATAAATATTTGAGAATAGATTATGGGATCCATGTGGTCCACAGTTGTTGAAATAATTTTTAATTAAAAATGATAGTACATTGTTTTTAGTCCATCATGGAAGTATTATGACTTACAATGAAATTGATGATTATTAGTAGTGGGATGGAATGAAATGATATATTTTCGAAATTTATAATGAAATGTTTGACCTGTTAATAACATAAAAAATACATACAACATTTAAAGGGGATGCATCGGCCTTTAATAGTGTCATATTGGATGTGGTATAATATATTTATGGAATTCGTGATGGGACTACCAAATAATTTTCAAGGTAGAAATGAGATTTGTGTTAATGTAAAATGACTTACTAAATATGTAGATTTACATTCAATGAGAGATAATATTTATCTATAGAATCATTCTTGATTTCAAATCAATTATATTTTCTAGTTTTATAGAGTTCCTCTATCTCCAATATCAGTCTAAGATACTAGTTCCACTTCAATCATTTGTAAGATTCATCAGATTTTATTGGGAACTGTATTAAATATCAACACAACCATTCCACCTCGTTCCGAAGGACATTCATAGTGAACTATTCAACCATTAGAAGAATTATATCAATATTTTTTAATTAATCACCAATGAATTTTGGATAAGAATTTTTCTTTAGTTTAGTTTTCATATAGTAAAAATTTTCATTTTAATAAATAGAGTTCATTTTTTGATTCATTATATAGAAATCAGTGTTAGAATCCAGCATTTTGGTATGATGTTGTGGAATGGATGTAGTTGGGACTGGAATTAGTTGAGTAAATTCTTGATAATGATAATATTATCCATCAACATGTGAGGAAACCATTGAGAAGAAATATAAGTTATATGTATAAATAGTGGTATGAATTTTCGTTAAATTGAGATGATCATGTTTCTCATAAAATATCTGCCTATAAAATTGTTATGGGTTTTGGTAAGAACAAAAATATTACTCCATGGTTCATTGAAACGTATGAAATCATGAATTAACTTTTACTAGTTTCATACTAAGTAGCATTTCCTCTAAGTTTATATCTGGAACATAATTGTTTTAGGTTTCGATGTTAAGAATTTATGTCTTTGATTCATCTCTTGATTGGATCCCAGAAGTTGTTCATATCAAAGACAACCATTCTTATGAATAGATTCCTATTCAAATTATTTACTAGGGATAGAGTGAATTAAGGAATAAGGCAATTAATAATGTCAATTTTTTTATGGGGAAACCAAATGTTTGAAGGAGAAACATAGGAATCTAAAAATTTTATGATTGAAAGGCACCATCACATGTCTAATAAATAAATAAAAACTTTCAGAATCCAATTTTCATAATGTTTTTAGAATGTAACAACCCACGTATATATAAATCTTTTTTTCATTTTTGAATTAAACAGTTTCATTCATTTAAAATTTATATTGAAGTATGTGGTTTTCACATAAACTAATGATTATATAAATAACAAATTTAATCCTCACCTAAAAAAGTATAAATACAATATATGAATCTTATATGTGAAAATATGATATACATATATCATGGAATAAAAAAAATTGTGTTGGGAATGAAAAATTATGTATTGGTATCTTCATGAATCATAAATGATTATTTTTAATTATATAATTAAAATAATGATTTAAAATAAAATCTATTTTGATAAAATATTTTCATAAATTTATTTTTTTCTCAAGATTATATGATTATTTTATGACAATTAAAATAATTTTTCAATTTTCTATAAAAAATCATATAATTTTAAAATTTTTAATTTTTTTAATAAATTATGATTTTAACTAAAAATTACACATGTCATTTTTAGAAATTTATTATAAAAAAATGTACATCATATATCAATTCAACACATTAAAAAATTGATAGGGTGATTTTTTTTGATTTTTTCAATATACATTTTTTTAGTGAATAATGATTTATAATAATTTATGTTATATATAAAATATAATTTCAATACACTATTATTTGAATATTAACTGATTGAGGAACCATAATCTCAAATCCAAACTCATTATTTTAATATATTTAGTTTTAATTATCAAAATATTTATAGAATTGGACAAAAAATATAAACTAATGGGTAAAATAATAAAAGGACAATAACCACCATTTTAAATACCACACTCAACATCTCTTCTCCTCACACCTCAAAACAATGTATTTTGATTAATTTCGTCTGAATTCCCTTTCAAATACACTATCCCACTTCCATGACAAACTGGTCTCACAAAAAGGACAACACAAAGGGCCTTAATAAGGTTCTCATGGAGAATATGTTGAAGAGGTAAAACACTATTTTATTTTCCATTTTTTCTTTTCTTATTACTCCTAAAATACACACATTAAAATGAAAATAAAAAACAATATCATATAAATATATATTTTATTTTTATTTTTTAATTGAATATATATAATCAAACCTTCCTTCTTACACTCTTATTCTATAAACTGAATGCATCATCAATGACATGTCAATTCACCGTCATCATGGACATCATATTTCCCTTTTAATATACAACCATCATAAATAGTTCTAGGATAGTTATTATTGTTAGAAAATATTTTAATATGAATATTATATGTAGTTTAAATTTAAATTAATAATTTATATACATGATATTAAATATAATGAGACTATTTTGTGATGGTTAGAAAACCCGCAAAAATTGATCGAAATGTTTATCAGTAGTTTATTATCTAATAAATCATACTCATATGAGAAAAAAATGATATATCATTTAATTTAAAATTCTGGAAACATATTAACAACATTTCATTCATCTTCTAGAATTTATCTTCCATTTTACAAGTCAATTTAAAATGAACCATCCTTGAAAACCATGTAATAAATGCACAAAAAATATTGAAAATAAAAAAAAAATTATTAAATAAATGTGTGGAAAGATGCTATAATTATATATTATATAGAAATATAATTATTATTATGGTTCAATGATACATTACAATGACTCATTAAACCATTATATAGGAGGTTTCGTTGAATTTTAAATAAGACAAACCCAATGTACGAGACTTTTCTTTAATAATCATATTTTAAATATCTATTTTTACAAAATTGAAAATGAATGATATTTTTATGTTGAAAGTATTCATGTATTACAATTATATTGTGGATCATTAGTATTTTTTATCATTAATTGTGGGAGCCATATCTCTCTCCAACCCATTGCGTAATTTTTTTAATATTAATATTATGGTTATTCAATGTGTATGTGTGATGGTTACACCATGAGGTTGTTGTGAGTGCTACATTATAACGTAGTCATGAGGGATAAAAATTTTTATATACATACAAGGGTTAACAAAATAATCATTTTTTACCCCAAGTTACAAATATTATTTTATTTTTGTTTTTCTATAGAAATCTATTGTTTTCAAAAATTATCTGTATGATGCTTTATGGGTGAGAATTATATCTGTGTGAAGACTATTTCATATGTTAATTAGTTTTTTTGGAATAATAATTTCATTCCTTCTTCTATTCTCCCTTTTTGAGGTTTTTGTGGTCAACCCTAGTTTTGAAATGTCATTCACATCGTTTAAGGATTTGTAATTGAATATAACATGGAAAAATGAATGTTGTGAAGACTTTTGATGAAAATGTTTCTTATTTTATTAAAAATACATTTTTTATAGAGGAAATAAAATCTATTTTTATAGAACCAAAATGTTATGATTATGTTTCAATATGTATAAAATAATTCATGTTTATATAATACTGTAAATGTAAATGATCATTGGGAATTTAACATATGTATTATAGTTGAATTAATTAGATTATGTAATGTCAAATGTTTTGTCCTTATAACATTAACAAAAATTTAAAATCACAATATTAGAATACTTGATATCGTGAGATGACGTTTATAATGGGAAACTAAAATTATTTCATTTATCCAATTATTATATAGTTGAATTGTCAAAAAAAATTATAAATAGGTATAAGTGAAAAGTATTTTGTAATACTGTATGGTAATCTTCAATATCACACGAACCCTCTAACTGATTTTATATATATTTTCATGTTCTTCATGTGATTATAAATTGAACCAAACATGATATAAATGGTGTAACTAAATATTCATTTCTTTCATGTAAATAATAAATTATACACATACTTATTATTGGGAAAAAATATTGTTGATCTATTTGAAAAAAATATTCTTCTATGTAAATTGTTCTAAAATTATCATTAAACATTTTTTTCCTTAGTTAAGATAATTTTTTTTGGTTATTTATCAATTATTAACTTTTATGTATCATGTTATAGTATGTTGATTTTGATATATGGAATTTTTAGATCATTATAAAGTGACCTAAATTAATTCAATTGGGAATTCATTTTAACCCTCCTGATTCTATTAATATGTGAATGATATGCCTGATAAATATATAGATTACTATCAGAGAGTTATTTTTAAAATAATTATAAAACTGATGGGAATTTAATGAATAACTAAATTAAAAACTTATTTGGAAAACATTCCATTCCTATATTTTTAATATATTATTTAATTAAATCATACTTTATTTATGAATTTCATTAAGAGTTCTTATATATTTGTTTAGTAAGAATTGTAATTTAAAATATATAATATTTAATTTTATTTTTTTATTTGTTAATATCATGATGAATCTATGTATAATAATCAATTTTTCTAATATGTATTTTAAAGTTGTCAATGTATACGACAAGAAACGAATCATTTAAAAAATGATGATATTTGGGATGTATCATATGACTAACAACATATGTTGAAAACAGTTTTGGGATATGTCTTCTATCTTCTAAAATATTAGATAAATCATGTTATAGAGAATCAAAACATGGTTCCTCCCGATATGGTTACTAATAAAAATGAATATTTTGAATTATAGATTAATATATTTCTTAATTTGATCTATTTATATCCTTTATAGATTCATTTAATTGATTTTATATATTTTCATTCAGATATACACCTCCACTTTAATCATTGTTTTATTTATCATTTCATTTTCATTGTTTACCTTTGATAGTTTGAAAATTTTGTGTACAACATTTATACTACATGAATATATTTTACTCTTATTAGTTTGGAAGATACTTATTCTTGACTACATTCTGTCTTTGATGGGATTTTTTTATTTGAAAATTATTCCATATTGCCGTAAATATATAATATTTTGGACAACAGTTTATATCATGTACATCCCATTTGTTCTTCAAGTAATCAGAAGTGGTGAAATCATATTTCTTTTGAACATGAGATACCATTTTAATATCTAGAGAATATAAATCAAAATTAGACACATTATATTAAAGGGGATAATTATGAATATTTTAGAGATTTAATAAAGAAAAAATTTAATAATTTTAATGATAATATATTTTTTATTTTTTTATAGGAATATAACATTCAATGAAAAATAATTTTCAACTTTTATTAAGAGGATAAATTTGAGTATATTGAATTTCATATTATTAAAAATGGATTAATATTATATATAATGTAATATATATATATAGTTGAAACTAATATTATATAAAAACATTAAATATTTAAAAAAATAATATGGTAAAATGATGTGTATTCTCAATAGGTCATAATTACAATATAACTATAAAAATAGAACTGTATATTTATGTAGACATTATACCAAAATATTCTGCTACAAATATACATAATGGTTTTATTAATATTTTGAATAGATAAATATATCTTTATGGGATAGTGATAACTTCTTATATTTGTAGTCTATATAATGTTGACATATATTAAATTGGGTGGTACTTAATGAGAAAAAAATGATACTAATGAATACAATACTATGTGTAGTCATGATTATTTTATAAGAACATCAATATTGTATTAGTAATGTTATTTTATGAGAATAAAAAGATATTGAATGGAGTTTAATTTTATAATTTTATGTTCTATTATGACATAAGTTAATATAATATTTATACAACTTCTATAATTGGTTGATAATATAGAAATAAAAATTATAATAAATGGGATTTTTTTAAATTAAATAAAAAGATATTTCAAAGTAAAAAACATTAAAAACAAAAATAAACATAACGATATAAAAAATTGAAATTAAAATTAAAATATAAGTGATTATTATTTTGATGTCATCTATTGTAATATGAAGAACCCATGGAATATCAGACCTAATTAAAAAATTTTAATTAATAATTTTATGGATACAAAATTATTGTTTAAATGTAAATAAATAATGTTCTAAAGGTTACTGATACTTGAAGTATTGGGTAAGATGCTAAATTGAATATTTCATTAAAGGATGATGATAGTCAGATTATTAATTCTTTTTTGTTTTTAAATTCCATATAATGAGACGTGATACATAGTTCAGAATACTTCTAAGTGGATAAAAAATTTCAATATATTATAATTATCCACATTCATAGAATGATAGAATAAAATTTAAACTTAATATGATGACCTGAAATATTATATAATGGAATATGATTATACATATAAGATTATTTTTATGAAATACATTATGTATAGGGAGGTTATTTATAATGATAGAGGTCAGATTCTTATTTATAATTGTTAGTTGGAGTCCAAATCTGTCACAATTTCATCAATATACATATAATTTAAATGAGGTTGGAAAACTATTTTCCTGTAATAAAATTCTTGATAAATTACATTGAAATTATTTTATGCAAGGGATATGGTTTATAAACATATAATAATAATATAGCCATATATAGAGTCTTCTATAGTTATTTTTTACATTTTTTGTTGAGTAACACTCCATTTCAAATGTATTTTTTCATCATATTAAACTATTCAATCAAATGTTTTTAGAGAATATCATTGGAAGAATAATTTTTATTATAAAAAATATAAATAATTTGAAATATTATAAATTATATTTTTAAATGATAAAAATCTATTTAACACTACAGTATTGAGACAATATTATTCCAAATGTGTTTTTGATTAACATTTTCATACCGATTTTTTTTAAAGAAAAATTATAATCCTCTATTTTGTAGAATGAATGTTGACTTCCATAAATTCAATAATATGGTACTCATATAATAATAAATGAATTTATATGGATTAATATATATAAATACAATAAATTCAATTTATACTTAATAATTCACATGTATGATTTATTATAACGTTATGTGTATATTGAAAAATAATTTTTAATAAAATTAATATGAATAATTATTATAATTTTATAATTTATTTTTATATTATATTTTATACTATTTAATAATGAATGGTCTAAAATTTAACTATATTTATAAATAATGTTCATATATTCTAGTATTGTTATATAGAAGATATGTTTGTCTTCATTCAATCTTCTGAAAAAAAATTCAATCATGTAAGAGGAAAAACTACGGGTATAAGAAGACAACATCATATAGACTATTTCAATTATTATATTCACCATTTATTATAAAATTATTGAAAATTACTTTAATTTTATATTATTTAAATTTCTATTCATTTAAAATTATTAAATATTTAATTGTTTCTATCAATGCTATATAAAATAATAATTTAGTGAATTTTTTGGATGTAAATATTTATTGAATTTCGGATCAAGGGATTTGGAAATAATTAGATATTTATATAATTATTTTTACATCATTGATAACTCTGTAATAATTTTATTAAAATATTAATTATTTCATAATCCAAACAATTAAAAAACACATTTATTTATATAGGATTTTCATGTCAACATCCAATGATATTTAAAATAATGTGATATCAAATGGAATGTTTTTTAATTTGGATTGGTAAAAAAAGAATGATTCCATGGAGAATAAGTTTTTTATGTTTCAAATATCGTGTTTATCCTTTATCACATACAAATACTATAATTTTAAAACCTTTTATTGATAGATACTTTTATTCATTTCATAACTTTTGGGAGATGCTATGGGAGAGGATAATTTTGTTTGTCATTCCACAACATTAGTTTATCATATCTATTAATTTTTTGGCGGAAAGGGTCTATTGAAAAATTGAAGGAGAGTAATTTTTAATATAAAAACGCAAATAGACCAATATATATATATTCATATCTATTATTATCATATTTGATGTGATAGAAAAATTTCATTATATGAAACACCTTGATTCATATTCATCAATAAATTGTCATTGTATTGTTATGTTTTTTTAATAATATGAAAACAATGAAATTACAAAGATAAAAAATAATTTTTATATTATAGATTATATTTTCCAGTTTAGGATATCAAATTATATTAATATCAAAATGGATTACATAAAACAAATTTTTACAGAACTGGTTAATTTTATAAAAATTCCTTCTTTGGGAATATAGAAAATTATTTTCGTTAAAACATTGGTGGTTGATATGATTCATGACATCACTTATATTGAAATAATAATGTATATTTTCCTCAATGGTGTAACTATTTATAGTTTTTAATTAATCATTGTTATCATGGATAAGAAACCATTGAGAATTGAATTTTTGTTAAGCATCTAGAAGTAGAGATGAAGTAAGATGAGTGGATGTTAGAGAAGAATAATGCTTATGTTATGTCATGGTGTGAAATAAAAAATAACATTAAACTATTAAATTAATATTATATAATAATATGAAACATTTTTATGAAACCTTTAAAGGATTGAATAGAATTAGAGGGAATATTTATAGATAAAATCTAATGAATATTGAAGTAATATTGAAATCAATAAATATAGACAGTCTTTGTTATGTTTATGGGAACATAAAGATGTTGATTTTCATAGAAAAAAATAATTTAATGAATGTAGATATAATTTTAAAAAATGTTTAGATTTGTGTTATAAAGAATTGTTTTTATAGTAGTGACTTGAAAGGAATACAACTAAAATGATTTAAGATACCAGAGGAGGAAGTTTTATTTTTTGGAATTCATAAAAAAAACACGTTGTTTAAAATTATGGATAACGATGTTCAATCATAATTAGAGTTACTATTTTATAGTTATTGGGTTTTGATCTATTAAATGAATTATTTAATAAATTAATTCATCCATTTAACATATCCCTAATGAGTGACGTGTCTGAACTAATCACACTGATATATTTTGTGTCACTTTAATCGTAATCACCACATTACAGACCCTACCATGGTCTCATATTTTTGATCTGATCAACTGTTTAAGATATATCTCATTTTCAATTTTTCAATAGTAACAAAACACTTAATATTTTTGTATAATTTATTTTGGTCACACCCGGCCTCATAATTTCTTGTCTTCTCAGCACATAGCTCTAGAAAAATATGTATAAATATTTTGAAGTCTCGTCAAAGAAAAAATGGGTCTCTACACATGTACTATAAAACTAGTGAAATTTAGTTGATTATGGAATGTATAAAACATTGTCTGTAAATTCCCCTTAGAATCTACCTCAGATGTAGACCATGTAAAATTGACGTTTTTTCAGTTTTCAAGTGAATTTTTTATTACTACAATATTCCAAACAATAGGTTTATCATTTTCCTAACATTATGGGAACATGATTTATTGATTTAAAATATACATCTGTCACCATGATTCACCACTCCCCTCTTAGGGTACTAATGGGTCCTATAGGGAAAATATTCATCACTATCAAATAATGATACTCGGTGGTAATATTTCCCTTATATAGCTCCATGTTGAGTTTAATAAGAACTTGTATCACACTCTCATATTGTGATATGTATTCTACTATGGTAGTAACATAAATTTGTTAGTCAAAGTGTGGTATATAGTTTTACTTTTCCCTTTTTTATTGGAATACTTCCACCAGGGTTATGGAATCTCTCTATTCAGAGGATCCTTATTTTGGAGCCTTATTTTTTCCCATGTGATTCAAGCCACATTTGGTGAATCCAAAATACTCTCCTCCCCAGGTATGAATTCCATGATGCAACCCACGGTATATGGGTATGGATTCACAATTTATACAATAATTATTTTGATGATAGTCAAATAGGTATATCAGAAAATGGTTATTGTTGCATTAATTTCGATGCAATATAATTGATTTTAGCTTTATTTTTAGGGTCGTTTATCAAACCATTATCCATATTTGGTTGTTTTGGATTTTGATCCAAATGGATCTGATTTCATTCACCATATAGTAATCTCTCTATTTTCAATGATCAATGGCCTTGAGAGGGTTTCTAGTAATAAATCTTGACTAGTATTCGACCAGCAGAATATTATCTGGTGGTGGGAGGATCATCTTTTTCACAAACCATTTACTTTATCCTCCCAATTTAGAGAGGAATGATTTTCTCTATGGAAATGTTGATGATGAAACTTATCCCTTCTCTATGGGATGGGGGTCATCCAAGGCTACAATTGGGTTTAATAGGTCATTCTTTCAAAGATACAATGACTATTGTTGAGGATTTGATCACTCCCATGATAGACATGAACATATATGTCCTCTCATCCTAATGGGCATTGGTTGATCTTTAATCTCCATTTATTTCCCTACGGCCCTCTCGGGGGATGATGAACTTGGTAATAGTGATTGAGATATAAATTCCCCTTTCATAGTTAGTTATGGTTTGTTCATAGATACTGACGAATTTCCAAAATCCACTATAGAGTTGAAGATATGAGGGGTACAGTCAGTGGTATATTTTCCATCGGCCTAGTAATATGTCTCTTCTCTAAGATATATTATTTTATATATTATATTATATGCCTCATTTGATGCGATGTGGCTTTTCATGTGTAGAAACTAGGTGTGATGGAAGCCCATGATGATATCAATTTTCATGGAATTTTTATTAGGTGATATGAAATTATCTATCTGTGTCTGAATTGAATTCATATTGGTTAATGTGGCCCACTATCAAATCCCTTTTGTTACCCTCTCTCTGTTAATGATTTATGGGAACAATTGTAGTGGGATCATTCTATTATAGTGACCAACTATCCTTATTTTTACCCAGTCCCCTAATTTCACAAGAGGCAATGAGATTATATGGAATCGTATATGAGGGGGTCTATTGCTATAGTGGTTTGGAAAAAGTGTAATTCTCAATAAATCCCCCATTCTAAAATATAGATTCATGATGTGGATTTAAATATAAGAAATCCAGTGTCAGGATGTTATGTAGGGAATACTATTGCACATTTTTTTATTCTTTTTAATTTTTGGATCTGGGGCCATATAGATAATAGACAGGTCTAAATGACAATTGAGTATCATGATGATATACTAGTGAACCTCATGTACGGAATAAGCTAGGTTTCTAGATTTTATATTCTAAATAATAGATTTAATATCTTGTTGTAGATAATGCATGAAATAAATTTATATCTCATCTCGGTACTCATTGGAAGATTTAATGATGGTCTTTAACATGGTGGGGAGTTTGTTTCCAGATAACTCTTTCTTCACATCAATGGTGTTCTTCTCTTGATCAGACATACATGCCTCTATTTTTTTCAGAAAATTGAAGATGATTCATTAAGTCACATTTTCATGACATTTGAATGCTATTAGAAGTGTATGGGGTGCTATATACCATTCTACATGATGTTTCAATAATCCCTATAATAAATTGTGTTGGAGTTTTGGAGACTAATCTTTACAGAGGTGTCTATGCAAGGGGATGATTTCATTTGTTGATATCTTCATAGGGAGGTTGACAATAAAAAATTTCAGGAATAGTTTCCATGTGGTCCATCTCATCCCTACCATAAGGATGATTATTATTTAAATGATCATATTCTGGTTCTGTGGAATAGTTGATGGTCCCTTGTTGTGCTGAGAATGATTCTTAAATGACCCTAAGAACCTGATAATTGAGATGAAAAGAAATATGTGTAATGTTATGCATCATTTTTAGAGTATTTAATCCAAAATTATGTGATTTTTTTATGTATATGAGCATGACCAATGGCAGTTCCCCAAACAATCACATAACCATTTGTTGTTGCCTGAATATGCGTAGAGTACAGAGAAGCTGCTGGACTATGCCATGGTACTATATCATTTTCATAAGAGTATGATCCCATCAGGAGGCATATTAAAATATCAATTGGATAGCCTCATCTAGGATGATAATACGATCCCTATGAAACTAATTTGGGATATATCACATATCGTTATTCATTGGGATATTTCCTAGCCTTGTTGAACATTCCACTCTCACTTGGTGATCTTTAGTTTAAAAAGGAGTATGATCATTGTAGGAATATGTATTCCCAGTTGAAATATATTGGTGATCCATCTGAATGGGATAGGGTATATGATATTGCTTCCCCATTTTTTTTTAAAATGATGATGGTGTAGTCATTCATTGGAATAATTATGAATGTGTCCCTAGCATTCATGATCTACTCAAGTATTCTAGAAAAAATTACTAAAAGGATGTTGATCCTTTATTCATGTTTGATACATTCTCATTTTTTCATCCCCATGAAGAATATGGATTTATGCCTAATCATTATACATTGGTGTATATATATGGATTTTTATTATAATAATATTCTCTTCTATTTAGAATATTTCCTATCTCATTAGGATATCATCGAATAGAATGTGTATATAAGCCTGATATGAGGTATTTAGAATTTTTTAATTGAAATTTTCGGTAGGAATTTTCCCCTATACCAAGGAATTTTGCACTCTCACCTAGTGATCCTTGGATGAACAAAAATATGAGACCAATACGAAGCGTCGACCATTATCATAATTTGCTGATTATACAAAGAATGTGCACTTTCATCAGTATATAAACTTGTTCACCAGGATCATATATTTTTGATTTCATAGGAACAATGATAAGAATACTTTACTATCCTTTTTTCTAGAACATTTGTGGAATATGATTGTGGAGTTATTTTTCTTTTGATAATTTTTTTGTAATTTTATCAAATTGTGTGTAGGGATATAATCATAGAGATTCTCTATCTCTAATTTAATATGGATGATGTAATTGGTAGAAGTATAGATATGGTCCCACTTCTATACTTTGTGTCTCTTTATAATATTCTAAAGGGATTCACTCATAGTGGTAGGGATATGACCCCCCCCCCCCCACCCATGTATTTCAGGAATATTTCCAGATACATATTTTAAGAGAAATGGATATTATCCTGAATGAGGGTTCCTGATGGAATATTCCAGTAATCCTATCAGTATTAGTGGTGATATGAGCCATCTCTTAGAAATATACTACAGTCATCCTCTAATGATCCTTCCATGTATTCTACGCATGGGAATCAGAGGTGGATGTGTGTTGGGTTGTACCCCCAGCAGGAGACTGGTGGGTACTGGAAGGATGGTGCTATAGATGGTAGTTGATAGGTGTCATCCTTAGTAGAAGATGAACCAAATATGTGCAATATTTGGCATCTAGTTCCAACAAAATCATATATTTAAGGTGATAGTATGTATGCTTTCATAATGTCCTTCTGGCATTTTTTTATTGTGCATATGAGATATAATTTCTTGGATATATAATTCACTAGGAGATGCAAACTCCCTAATTTTCATTTTTGGAGAACCACAAGGGCCACATCCTGGGGTTGGATTGTACAAAATTTGTGGCATACCCATGTCATGGTGGAATCCACTTAACATTGTCCCTATTGAGTAGGTGATATCGTTTTTTACCCACATAGGTTTTAATTCTTGGTGATTTACCAATGAAATTTATTGATTATGAAAACCGCATCTCAGATCAAATAGATGGTGATGAGATTACTATCTAAAGTCACACAATCAATAAAGAATAAGGTCACTAATTAATACAATATTTTATGAATGATGTTATCAAAAATTTATCCATGGTTAAAGTAACATTCATATTATTCATGATCCATCCATTTAGCTTGATTGGACATGTCAAAACGAGTATGGACTAATTTTATGAAAATGATTGTTATAGAAGATATTCTATTGGGTTATGATAGTCTTACCTCAATTTTTTATATTCTATGGAAAATGTTATGTCTGGTAAAATGATTCTACAATTTTTATATTACATGATATATTCACATTCTTGTCACTTTTTTTGTTTTCTTGTAACATGGAAAAGATTTCTTGATAGATAATAACCAATAATTTTTTATTTTGGAGATTCACATAAGGTTCACCATTTAAATTTCTTCAAGAAGGAGACAACCACGGAAAACCTCACTGATGCCAGTTTGGTCATTCCTAATGGATGATTATGGTTTTTTTACACATTTCAAAATCATTAACATCAGTTCAATGTATTTACTATGGTAAACATTCTATGGTTCCCTAATCTAGAACAGTGAATGTACATACATTCCAATTGTTGGTGGCCAACTTGGGTGTTATACCCAATGACCCTTGGGGACTCGAATTGGTCGATATGATTGGTGGTTGGTCTCATCAAACTCTTATGGAATGAATTACTTCCTATAATTTGACTCTATTATAAATATAATGTATGTTTTTCAATCTCTTCCTAATCCTGATACGAGACCAACCACACTAAAAAATGATTATAGGTTAACACTCCTTATATGAAAATGAAAATTCATCTCATTAATGAATAATGGAATGGTGATCTCATTATTGAATTCATATGTATTAGTACAAGGTTCAATATTTATTAAAATAATGATGGGGTGGTGCTTTATATGTTGAACCTGTAAAACTAGACTCTTTAGAATATGATTTCATTCTGGGAGGGGGTTTAATATTTCAAGGAGATGATTTAGTCATTATTATGGATCCTAAATATCCTCAATATTTACTATATAAATAACCATGTAGTTAGTCATATCCATGAGATGTCATTCAGATAGAATATATGTTCTAGCACCAAGGTTCGATATATTTGAACACGGTCTTCAAAGTTATGTCTTAAATATCATGGTTATGGTATGAGTCAGAGCTATTGTAGTTCTATCAAACCCATTTTATTGTCCCCAAGGTAGAAACCATTATTGAAGGGGTTTCATATCATTCCACTCATTTGGTATTACATAGTGGGTTTGAACTGGATAATTGAAATTCCTGAAGTCAAGGAGGTGTTCATTACAGATCCCTATGCTAATGTGATCAATTCTCCACGCGAGAAACAAAGGATGAAATGTGGTCGATCTCATGAGTTATGGGTTTGGAGACTTAGGTACTGGAACTCATAACATGATGTTTTAATTTGGAGATCATATATTAATGATGTTTCACAAGTATCATGATAATGGTAAGGATTAGATTCATTTTATTTTTGTTGATTTCTCTATCCACTAATGGAAAAAGGTTTCATAGTTAGTTAATGGTAATGATTTGGCTCGGATAGTTGAAATTCTATAGACATAGTGATTACATCGAAATGGGTTTCTATTTTATATTCAATACTTTGGAAGGCCACCAACATATCCTTGTTTTTGTTGGTATCATCGTTCTAGTATATAGAGAGGTTCTCAATCCCTTTGTGATTGTGGAATGATGATCAGCTAAATGGAATGAATGGGTCCCGAGGGTTGAAATTTCCGAGACATTGTGAGACTTATGTGGGTGTGGATGACCATTTTTTCCATACTCGAGCATTGGTTTTTCCTTATTTGTATCCTGGTTATGGAAGAAATTAGAGTTGATACAGTTACATTAATTGGAGATTACACGAAAACATTTCTGTTATCCATATAAAATTATATTATTGTTGCAACTACCTAATACCATGTGAGAAATACTCAGTGTGAGAAATAAGAGATGGAAAATGGTCAATCATATTCTTTAGTGAGAGAGAGACTTACATATTGGTACACCCATTTGGAGATTTCATATGGAACTAAAGCTCTATAACAGTGTCCTATGTGTCTTGATTATGGAGAGATCCAAATTCATAGTAGTTCATTTGATTATGACATAAATAATGAAATTTTTCATGACTTTTCAGATGTTTATGTTTCAAATGATAGGATTTTATAATCTTTCTAATCCAAAATTATATATGCTCAGTGTGAGAATCTAGGGTTGGAAAATGATCAATTACATCATTTTTTAGGTGAGGTACAAACACATTTAGACATATTTTTTGAGATTTTATATGGTTCTTAGGCCTTTAAAATGCATCCAATGTTTTCCATTTATGAGGGGAATCATATTTTTCATTTTTCATTTGATCAGTGAAAACACACTAATATTTTGGTTTTTTTGGGGGTTTCACATAGAGTATATAAAGAGTTATCAAGTCCTTGTATTCCATGTTTACCTGACCTACATTTCATATTATTATTAGTTAATTTTACATTCAAAAAGTTTTTTTCATCCTTATATATCAGTGAATTTTCACTTGAAAAGTTATTAGGAAATCACATTATGAATTTGACAAATTTGCAGGACATCAAATATCATGGGTGGTAGGTATAACAATATTTTCTCATGATTTCAGTTTTCTTTTATGAACGAATTCACAAGAACATTTTGGGTTTTCATAAGAGACATTGAATTACCAGGATGGCCTTTTTATAGGGTATTTCTTGATCCATTCGACCATCCTAGGTCTCATCATATGAAATTACTGACACATATGAATTTTATCCTGAGATTCAATGTGACATAACTCAGATGGTGTGGAATGCCTTGGAAAACATATTGTGAGGACATCATGATACATAGATTGGTTACCAAGAAGGAATTGTGAAATCTAATAGACAATAGTGGGTGTGAGTATATGAGTCATCAAACATGTTTAAAAGACATCATGAGACAAGAAGTGCAACCTGAATGTTTTTTCAAGACTATAGTGACATGCTCGAGTAGTTATGTGAGACATAGATAAAATGAGTGGGTACCATTATATGAGTCAAGAAACATTATTGAAGGACATCACAATACATCATATGGAAACAAAATTCTTTTCAAAATATTATTGTGATATTTTCTGGCGGTTTTGAATGTCCTTTGACATGAGTTGGAGACATCATGTGATCCAAGTAGTATTTACAAGTGGTTTTGTGAAACCTAGATGACATAACCAATAGATGTTAGGATGTCCAAGATGGAATAAATTAAGTTCACATGGATTAGATTACATTTCATTGCATGATTCTACTAGTTATTAGTCTCAGTTCCTTATTTTATATTGATAATTCCATATATTTATTCATTATTAGTTAATATTAATTTCTATAAGATCATATTGTTCTGTGGAATGTCCTTTATAAGCCCTATCAGAACTCATTCGTATGATCTAAAAGTGATCATGAAATGTGCCTACAAATATTTCACAGTATCTATAACATTAGTTTGGTATATGACAAAAAGGGTTGCTTTTTGATAATGAGATCATCCACTTTGATAAATCCACTTAAGCACTGGTTTGAATTTTTTAGTGTTAATTCCCTTGATCATGATAAATAGCATTCCAGATTATTTTTCATGATGGGGTGGGGAATTTATAAGATTATCCACATTGTTTCATTAATACATTCCATGGTTTACCTCGTGCAGATCATGGTCAGATTCAATGAAGGAATTCAACATTACCCATCTCCATGAGTCTCTATCAAGTATTTCTCATATGTCTTTTCCTGATTTCCTATGATCGTGAGAGTACTCCATCAATGTATCCCTTATTGGATCATGTGAGATTAATGGAGTCTTTGTTTATAATGAGGGAATTCTAGGGGACATCTACATTGTTATTTTGACTTGTTTGATGGACTTTGTGAGATCAGGGTTCCCCTAAACTGAATTTACATGATCTCTTATGAGTTTTCAGGGTGTTTCATGATGCCATGCCATGGTCATTCTTAGCAGGTCACAAGATTTTTTTTATCACAAGATGTTGTCACCTTCATTTCTTGGTATTTAATTTTTTTATCTTCCAATGTTATAGTTTAAAGAGATATTTTATGAGTAATGTCATCAACAATTTCATTCCATATCTATAATCATCGTGTTCCCATATAATGGACTTATGGGTATGCCTTAGCATTTATTAGATAATCCCATATGTTCAACTTTTGCAAGAAAATGTGTCTGGGAAAGGTCTCCAAGACCTTCCACATGTACTTGGCATGATCTAGGAGACATGTTGATGATCATTCAAGATATGAGGTTGATATTTCATTGGAGTCTTCTAGTGTCTTGTATACCGTAAGGTCCATGTCAGGTGTTTTTAAAATCCCAAGTGTCTTTTGTATCCACTCCTTCGGTTTCCTTTGTTTTATAAGGGGTTTTTATATTTTTTCTCAAATGGTTTGATGGACAATTAGTCTTCGAATCATTGAAGCATCACATGATAATTAAAACCACAAGAGGCCTCAATAATATTGAATTTTTTTCATATTTCCAAATGATTTTTTAAAGGTGTTTTGGCACCCAACAGTTGAAATATCACATTTCATGGGAGATCATATATAGTTGCAACTATGTGACAACTAATTGTATGAGATATTTTAGCTTTACTGAAATTAATTTTCTGAATATTTTTCATAGGATCTTAAATATGTTGTGTGTTATACATGGTTCTTCCTCATGAATCTATGATGTCCAAAATATGGTGAGTGTATTTGAGGCTAATGAGATAAACATAAATCAATCACCTTATAATTATTTTTATTTTGAGAGTAACATAATACCCTTGTCCATGTATTTATTCCTTCATAAATCTTTTAATTGGCATTTTGTGGGCATCAACAATTCCCCAAATCCGTATCGTAATAGCATGGAACTTCATCAACTAATTGTTTATCATTTAATATGAGAGAATGAGGGCATTTTATCATCACATGAAACAATAACCCACTCTCAATAAATAAATTATCACTAACTTGTTCTCAATGTTAATAAATATCATAAATTATAATATTAATTTCTTCCTTTTTACAGAAATTTATTTATGTGATTTTTAGAAGTCCAGTTTTCTAAAGATTACATTTGAATTTTTATGTCATGGAAAAAGATTTATTTATTTTAATGGATCATGATACAATATCCTCAAATGATGAAATTTTTAAGGGTCTATAACCCTTAAATGTATAGGATATTCCCCAATAATAAAATGGAATATCTTTATTTTTATCTTCATATATAGTCCACAACATGTCTAGTTATCCTTGTAGTTTTAGCCAAATACAATAACATCCCCTCCTCGCATATCTATGATTTAGGAACAACTATTTCATTTTATCAATTTCATCACATGGAATGAAATTTTATAGAATATAGTCTTAAAAGTTATCAATTACAAGTTCTTAATATTTACATCCAATTTACTATTATGAATTAGTGAATAACCTTTATGGGTATCTATATTTAGAGGATATACTATATTGGTGAATTTTTTTCCACTACTTCCAAATATATAAATTATATTTATTATACTACATCTTGTTGTTCAATGACGAAATAATTAGAAATTGCATTGAATTTTGTAGGATTTGGTCTCATGAATAAGTAATAAAGAGGTACATAAGTTTTTGGATCCATATATTTCTTTATAAGGGTGATGTTATATGTTATAACCTATGTCAAATTCTCTAATATTGTTTTTATCTAATTATCTCCAACTCCATTATAGTTGTTTTTTATGAGTAACATCCCATGATTGAATTTCTATGTCAATACAGTACATATTCCTTCTATTATTCAACATATCCATAAAATAGACTATGTATTATTAGGGAATTATATTTAATTATGAAATAAATTTTTAAATTATATAAATTATAAAATAAATTATTTAAATACAAAATACATACATAACAGTAGGGAAATATTACTTGGAACCTCTAGATCTTGTCCTCCAGGTTTCTACTAAATATAATCAAATACCATGTATAAAAAATATATCTCCCAAAACCTAGGATTACCTATTAATTACATATTGGGAAGAAAATATAATATTTCATAAGTGTTCCATCAACATTATATATATATATATATATTTATTTATAATACATAAGAAAAAATAAAATATAATATAAAAACAGGATGAAAAAAATATTAAGATTTTTTGAAGATCCCATAAAATTCCACATTTTTCAATTTGAGGTTTTATAGTTAAATGAACAAATAAGGGTTTTATAAAATTCATTGAAAATATTTTCAAAAAAAAATATATCATAATTTTGGCGTCGAAAAAATTGGATGAAAATAAATATATGAGAAAAATAATTCCATAATCGTATGGAATTGATGGAATGTTATAAATATGATAATACATAAAAACATAGATGGTAATTAATAATCTCATACAAATGGAATGGATATTTCCAGACAAAATAATCATGTTGTGATGGCCATGTTCTATGAAACAATATGTACGTAGGTATGGAATATTCCACTACCCTAGCTAGTTTTCCTCATGATATTTACTGATGATTTGAGGAGATATGTATAAATGAACCCATACCTCAATAATTATGTACAAATAATTCCTCATAAAATTGAATAAATGAACTATACAATACATAAGAAACACCCCTTAAAACTTTTAATAGGTGTTCAAATCGACCAAAATAAGAATATAACATTATTATTAGGTGATTAAGAAATTATAAAGTATTATTATAATTATACTAGAAGCATAATGTCCATAGTTTGTGTATTTTATTTTGATATATTTGATCAAAAAATAATTTGAATGATAATATGACCTATAGAAAGTTATAATATAGTGTGAATAAATTATTTTTACATATAAAATAATCTTTTCGATGGTTGAATATATAATGGTTATTTATTGGTTTTCCAAATTTCCTTTGAGGATTTTTATTAGTTTCATCAAAATAATATTAATCTATTAAACTCATTGTCATTGTAATCCATGAAATCTTATAATGAAATGAATTGACTGAAATTAGTCATTCCATGGATGTGGTAGCCCGCACATGTTAATGACTGATAATTTCATATTTCATAGAATTATAGAAGTGTATAATATGTTTTATAAATTAAGAAACTAATATTATATATATATATGATAATAAGTTATTAAAAAAATTATGTATAGTTGTATGCATTTCTAAAGGAATAAAAAACTATCTCTTTTTGGAGCAGTTAATATGCACACGTGATTGGATATACTTTCTATTATCATGTTGTAAAAATAGTAATTTTAGTAAATATATAATAAAATATATAATAAATTTCAATATAAAGTAAATATTACATTTATTATATATTAGTTTGTACAAATTATTAGGAATGGAAATATTGAATGGAAATTATTCTAGAAAAAATAATAGTCATGTTGAGGACGTATGATTTCCCCAAGAAAAATCAATAGAAAGTGAGATAATATTAGAATATATTCCAACCATATAATTAAAATAGTTATATGGGATTCAAGGTGATATATTAATGGTAGTTTTTCATGATAAAAATAATTTTCTAATGATATTTAAGTAATTACATATGCCTATTTTATATGTGGTGAGAACGATATTTCATAAATAATCCAACATAATATAAATAGAGAACATGATACATATAACAATTATATCAATAATGAAAATTATTTAGGGTTTGAAATATTGTCATCCATCACATATAAAATAATTTTCATAGTTTTTTTAACATTGTTTTATTTCCATAACTCTATGAAATTTCACTTTTAACATATAATAATTTTTCATGTTAAATAAATGTTTCCGATATAATTGAATTCTAATTCCTAAAAATTAAATGGACCTTATTAAATATTCTCTACCTACCATTTAAAAAAATTTAATTTATTTTATCATTTATGATTAATAAGTTTAATAAAACTTTATTTCAGAATTATTACATTTATTTAATTATAAACATGTTTTTGGGAAAAAAATATTCGTTATTAAAAAATATATTTCGGAAAAAATTTACAATGCCATTCATTTTAATAATATAATTCTATTTATTATAAAATAATAAAATTCATGCAACATTAACAATAATTTGAAATCTTATTTTACCAATATAATATTTATATACAAAAATCGTAAACAAATTCCATTAATAGATAATATTATCTATGAAAAAAATATCAATCTTATGTTTTATAATTTCATCATTGTATATGAAATTTTTTTAGTCTATAAAAACATCATTGATTAATAAATATATTTATTAAAATTATTATCATTTTTTTACAATAATAATATAATTAAACATTATCTTTTGATAAAAATATTTATTCGTTTCCATTGACCTAAAACTCAACTATTTTATAATGAACAAAAAAATTAATAAAGAATATATTTAAATTCCAAATTAATCAATAAATTTAATTTGATAAAAAAAATTAATTATTTACAAATATTCCCGAATTAAGGATCCTTAGAGTACAAAGTTTTTACAATTTTTGAGATAAAATGTTAAAATGATGTAGTACAGTATCATGTATCACATTTTTCCACCATGATATAATATTATACTCAAAATTAATCATAGTTCATCAACTATAATTTATCAATTTCCCCTATGATTGTTGCATCATCCTCTCGTCATATTTCCTCTATTTTTTGTTTTCTCCATGTGAATTTTCTATCTATGTATTCATCTTCCAATAAAAAATATCATTGTGGATATGAATATATATAAAACCTTTTACTCATAATACAATTCAGATTAAATAAATATTGCACGATATGTGGGTATATTCGGTGGATCAATAATTTATATTTACAATAAACTGACATGGAATATATCTTCGGAATTATAATTATTGTGTGACATATAGAATCATTAATATAAAAATCCAATTATTTTTGGAATGTAACAAGGTTAAATATATTTAGGGATAAAAATCCCCTTTAAACAAAATCTTATAACTCTTTTCCATGGTGGAACATTTTTCAATACATCATCTCATACATTATATTCCATCTTATTGCTTAAATTTTTTGTATTACAATTCTATTTACTTTGAGATTCAATGATATGATTCATTTTAATTTTTAAATTCACTTTAATATTGTAAAGACCCATAAAATTAAAGAGAAATTTTTTCATAATTTTCATTGGATTTTTACAAGAACACGGTTTCTGACGGCACCTGATTCTGAGGCCCGGTGTGCCTGGAATCATTTTCCGAAGTTTGGCTTGGGTACGTTCAGTGAACGAACGAGCGGGAATTTCTAAATTTTGAACTGGTGCTCGGAATAAAATTCCAAGGGCACCGATGAAATCGCAACACAGGTAATCGCTTAAGGGAACCTTTAACGTAGTTGCGTTTGTGCGGTTGAAGAAGTTAATTAATGGTGTTTAAATAAAAGGAAAATAAAATTGTTAAATCAATTTTATTTCTCATCAAAGTGGTTATTTTTCTCCCATGGGAAGTTGGTGGTGGGGCCCACATCCCCCAACTTCCCATTTCTGGATAATTGAAAGGGTGGGGTCCACACGAACCCCCCACCTTTTCAAATTCCTTAAACTCTCTAACCCCTCTTATCCCCTCACTTTCCTTACTCCCCATTAACTCACGTTAATTAATTTTTGACAACTTATTATAATTAATAAAGTGAGATACTTAATTTCAAACTCTTGAAATTCAAATGGTTAGGTTGTGTTAATAAAATAAGACTTGGTATTTTTTTTGTTAGAGTTTTGTAACCTTGGGATGATTGGGAAGCGTGAAGTCTTCTTCTTCTTCAACCTCAACGAAGAACGCGAAGAACACCATTCTTCAATGAAGAACATCTCCGACGAAGAACGCGACGTCTTCTTCCAACGACGTTTCCTCTTCGGACACACCTCAATGACAACGGAATCGACGTTCGTCTTCCGTGATGCCATATCCGTGACGCGTCGTTCTTCTTCCGCGTCGTCTCTTCCGTGACGGTTTTCCGTGACGAAATCTCCGTCAACAACTTCGAATCCTCGCTTCGGAACACCGACGTCCTTTTTCTGCGACGCTTGACCTCCACGACGTTCAACTTCCATGGCTCGTTGACGTGCACCATTCTTGAAACTGAGGTGGGGGATTGTAATTAATTCTTTTGTTCGTGTTATATTCCTGAATTTCTTCGTGAAATTTTAAAACCTATTGTTATCGAATAACGCGAGGGGGTCGCACCGCACAAACACAGCCTACCCTCCTCCTTATTTTCCTGATTGATTACTTTGTTGATTGGTATGGGAAGGCGTGGTGTCGTTGCACCACGCGGAATCAAGAGAACAGAATATGTGCGGCGAAGTCGCGTCGCGCCGTGGAAAGAAGTTTAAGAACGCGACGCCATCACGCTGCGTCAAAGAAAACCGAAGACGTCGTGCCTGGAGCAGGGTCGTGGCTGAGGGGCGCGGTGTCGTCGCACCATGCCGGACGACAAGGGTTGCGGCCGGTTCCGGGCCGCGGCGGAGCAAGGTGACCGGTGGCCAGCCGGGCCGCCGGTGTCGGAGCTGGAAGGGGACCGGCCACCACCGGTCCCGTTGAGATGGAACCGGCCGGACAGGTCGGGCCGGCCGGAAAGGGGGAATCCTGGGATATTAAATTCCCATGTCCAGCTTCAAACGGCCCCCCATAAATGTGGGGGGTCCGCGGTTACTCAAGGGGGGCTGGAACCCCCCCCCCCCCCCCCCGTTTTCCAACAGCTCAGCCGGAGGCCGAGCTGGCAGCGCGCTGGGCGCGCTGTGCCCAGCCGGACCGGCCGCCTGGCCGGTCTGCCAGGCCGGGCCGTGCCGTGCCGTGCCGGGCTAGGCCGCGCCCAGCCGGGCCGGGTCATTCCGGGCCGGGCTGACCCAGACCGGGGCGGTTCGACCCGGTTCGAGCCAACCGGGGGGGTCTCGGGCCGGGTCTGTCCGGGCCAGAAACCCCCGTTATCGGACCGTTTGGTTTCAAATGCCCATAACTCGGGCTACAGACCTCCAAACGACGCGCCGTAAGCGGAGATGCGATCCTTGGATCGATATGGTCATTTTGGTATATCGTACTCAAGGTTTCGGAATACTTTGAGTTCGGCCGGGTTGGTTCGTACACGAAACCAACCGGGCCCTCAGAGCGGAAACACTCATATCTTGAGCTACGGATGTCCGATTGACGTGCCGTCAACTTTGTTGAGTTCCTCTTAGTGAGACAGATCCTTTGGCGTACACAACCCATGGATTGGACGCAGGTGGAGTACGGTTGGGTTTGGGTTTTCCTTAAAAACCAACCGGGAGCCTGGGACGGAAAAGCCAATAACTCTCAGACCAGGCGTCCGATTGACCAGCCATCTGCGACGTTGAGTTCCTGTTGACGATAAGGAACTTTTGGATACATCAACTATGGACTAAGTTTCAGTTGATGTATCAGCCTCTCGGGTCGTGGAGCGGACCCTCCCGAACGAGCATGCTATGTGCGGGAACCCTAAAGCTGGCTGCGACTACTACTGTGACAGCGACGAAGACTGTGAAGAGATCCTCAGTGGATTCGACGATGACGAATTCAGCACTCAGCGAACCTGTGTGGATCAGTGCTACCGATCTGGTGAGGGTCTGATCCCGTGTGAGTTAGCGCTCAGCGGTTTTGTGTGAGCGAGCGCCTACAGATCCTGTGTGGGTCTGATCCTGTGTGGGTCTTTGTGGGGGTTAGTACCTATTGATCCTTTGTGGGTCCGACAACTTAGATGGATCGGTGATCATCTCTATCGTCTTTTGAAGAAGTATATCTATGTGAGATAAATCATGTTTTCTTTCATGTGTGGATTGTGTTGTGCTATCCTTTGTGGATTACGTTTTGCTTTCCTGTGTGGAATACATATATTTTCCTGTTTGGATTGGGTTGTACATGGGCACGGAGGTTGGAGCGTACTGGAATTGATGACTTAGGTATAAGTATTGGCATATACCTAAGCAGTGTCGGTTGTTACATCGTGATTGTATCTTTCCTTTGTGGTTTATCCTTTGTGGATTTTGGGAGACCTTCGGGGGTCTCGGGGTCCCTACTGAGTAGCTTATACTCACCCCTGCACGGGCTATGCCCACACTACGTTGTGTTGGTTGCAGACGACGGACAGCGTTGATCTTGGTTGAGGCTTGTAGTGCAGGACGGTACATGGAGGTGGACCACTGGGTAGGACGCACTCGGAGCGGACGGCGGGACCCGAGGAGCAGTGGAGCTATCTGTACCCACCCATCAGGTGGGATTTCCAGTGGACAGCTCGGCGTAGTAGCCTTTACTTTTCAGTTGTTGTTTTCCCTTTCGAGTTGTACTTTACATTCTGTTTGGGTTTGTATACTGTCCCACTTACTTTTCCGCACTTACAGTTGTACTCTGTTTTTACTTAGTGTTTACTTTTTCCGCTAGCTTATTCTGAGGTGCTTGTTTACTTTTCAAAGGCAATGCCTTCCCTTTTTCTGGGATTTACGCCTTGGTGCTAGTCACCAGCCCCTGGCCTATGGAAGGCGGGCTTGGGGTAGTCACAGCACGGGCCCCGAGGACGGATCCTGACAAATTGGTATCAGAGGAGTTCGGTTCTACCGCGAAATCTGATCGTTTCTATGTGGAGCAATAGTGTTTAGCATATTGAGTGTGGTTATTAGTCCAGGGAGTCCAGTGTTGGTGCGGCGACCGACGTATCCGTACACCCGGACCCTGACTTCTGATTTCTGACTTAATGCACGAAAACATTGATTGCATGTGTGTTTCTAGTTTTCTTTGTGATTACATTGTATCAGCTCACCAGGTATACTATTCTGACCATGGCACACATGTTTCCTTTTCAGGATGGCCCCACGACGGCAGCCAGCTAGGGTTCCGAGAGTCGAACGTGATGATAGCCCACCGAGCGACGAGGCCTCGGTGCAGGGCCCTTTGTCAGCAGTGGCACTGGCGGTAGCTCTACCCGCCGAGCCACCGATGCTTACAGCACCTGCCGATGACGATGCACATCACCTCAGTGCACTGCATGAGTTCCAACGCCAGCGACCACCCAGGTTCTGTGGGGAGACGGACACCCAGGCAGACGAGGACTGGCTGGAGGCAGTCGTTTGAGTTTTCAGGCAAGTGAGGACACCAGCAGACCTAATGGTGATCCTCGCTGCGAGCCTACTGGACGCAGCTTTGGGCCTATGGTGGAGCATGATGCTCTACGTTCATGATGAGGCATCTCTACTTTGGACGGACTTTTAAAGGCTCTTCCGCTCGGAGTTCGTACCAGCCACTCTCTGTGCGGTGCACATTCATGAGCTTCTTCAGCTGCGGCATGGAAGCATGACAGTCGCCCAGTACTCGGCGAGATTTATCGATCTCTCGCGCTACTCGACCGACATGGTACGTGACCCATTCTTCCAGGCCCGGAACATTGATCAGGGATTGAGAAACGAGATCAGGGCATCGCTGATCTCCCTCAGCATTCCGACTCAGACAGGAGTACTGGAGCGGGCCCTTTTGATTGAGAGATTTCGTGCTGAGTCTACACCAGCGTCGAGACCCACCGCAGGGCGGCACGTAGCAGAGTCTTCTGTAGCAGGCAGTCGACGGATGACTCTTGGGTCCAGGCAGACCAGACCCTCAGGCAGACGACCTCAGGACACTGGCTCAGCAGTGCGGGGCACACAGCGCGGAGCCAATCTTTCGAGAGGCAGACAGTTTTGCTCGTGCGGCGGGCAGGGCCACATGGATCGTGACTGCCCGACCCGCCGTGCCGAGGAGCAGCAGACGGTTGAGGGACCACCGAGGCAGAGGAAGAGGGTCGACCATGGTGGTCCGCAGGGAGGAGGTGGACGAGGCAGGGGACCTGGCCGAGCAGTAGGTGGTGGGCGACGTTTTGAGGCTCTACCACCACCACCACCAGGAGGTCCACCCCGACCACAGAGAGCTGGCGGGCAGAGACAGGCACAGCTCCAGGAAGTAGAGGCCTACGACCACGGTGCGCCCGAGATGATTCAAGGTACTATCTGTGTCTATTCCACCCTTGCTGCAGTACTTATAGACACAGGAGCGAGTCACTCTTTCATAGCCGCTGCCTTTGTTCGGAGCTCAGAGATTCCGACAGAGCCGTTGGCTCAATCCTTATGGCTAGAGACTCCTACGGGAGCAGACTAGACGATTACGCACTAGTGCCGACAGTGTGAGATTACTCTATGAGGCGAGATCTTCGGCTGGGATATTCTTGTAGCGGCGTCGAGGCAATACGACGTCATCATGGGCATGTATTGGTTGTCTACGGTTCATTAATAGATTGACTGTTTTAGGTGCAAGGTGCGATGTGTACGCACCGACGGGAGCAGGTTCACCTTCACCGACGAGAAGGGAGCCTTTGTAGCACATGATAGACATCTGCAGAGGAGAGGACAACCCATCAGTCATCAGTTGGCTAGCCTCATCCTAGGAGCAGTTGACGTGCGAAGTCCTAGTTTTCCTGCAGTGGTGGATCAGTTTGCAGACGTTTTTTCGGACGATGTTTCAGGGTTACCTCCTCGTAGAGAGGTAGACTTTTATATTGACATGTACCCCAGGACAACCCTGATATCGACTCCAGTGTATCAGATGACCCCCACTGAGATTTGAGATCTACGGGTACAGTTGGAGGACTTGCAGGGCAAGGGGTTCATTCGACCTAGTGTTTCACCCTGGGCTTCCCCGATATTGTTTGCCAAGAAGGAAGAAGGGAGATTACGAATGTGTGTCGACTATCTTCACCTAAACCAGGTGACAGTGAGGAACATGTATCCACTACCGAGGATTGATCACCTCTTTGATCAGCTCAAGGGAGCACGATGGTTCTCGAAGATATACCTCAGGTTAGGTTATCACCAGCTCAGAGTTCAAGACGAGGATGTGCAGAAGACGGCCATTAGATGTCGGTATGGACACTATGAGTTCTTGGTTATTCCATTCGGCATAACCAATGCTCCAGCAGTGTTCATGGCCCTTATGAACAGGATCTTTCAGCTATACCTCGATCGATTTGTCGTGGTCTTCATCGACGACATTTTGATTTACTCGATGACTGAGGAGGAGCATGCCTACAACTTACGGGTTGTACTAGAGACACTCTGAGAGCACCAGCTTTATGCAAGCTCTCGAAGTACCAGTTCTAGATACGTGAGGTCCACTTCTTGGGGCACGTCATCTCTGAGGCGGGAGTTGTCGTGGATCCTTCAAAGATCGAGGCAGTGTTAGCTTGGGAGCCACCCAGGAGCGTGACGAAGGTGTGGAGTTTCTTGGGACTAGATGGATACTACTGGAGATCTGTGCCTGACTTATATAGAGTTGCGGCACCACTATCAGCTTTGACGAAGAAGGGGAAACCCTTTGTGTGGTCAGAGAGATGTCAGCAAAGCTTCCAGGAGCTGAGACAGAGATTGACCATCGCACCTATCTTGAGGTTTCCTGTGGAGGGAGTAGGGTACGTAGTCTACTGCGATGCATCAGAAACTAGACTCGGTTGTGTCCTGATGCAGGATCGGGCAGTGATCGCCTCTGGATCATGTCAGTTGAGGCCGCATGAGCAGAACTACGCTACCCATGACCTGGAGTAAGCAGTAGTGGTCTTCGCTCTGAATACATGGCAAAACTATCTGATGGGTAAGCTCTTTACAATCTTTTCTGACCATCAGAGTCTTAGGTACATCTTCTTGCAGAAGGACCTGAACCTGAGATAGAGGCGATGGTTTGAGTTCCTCTAGGACTATGACGTTGAGATAGTCTATAATCTTGGGAAGGGGAACATGGTAGCCAATGACCTCAACAGGAGGACGGGCATTCAGCTACTTGTGGAGCCGACAGAGAAGCTAGCCGCTTTGCAGATATCCTTCGTGGATAGAGAGGGAGCAGCCTTCCTTCAGTCTCTCAGAGTCACTCCTCCACTACTACAGCAGGTCACAGAGGCACAGCGTGGGGACGTTGACATTGAGACACGGCGTGCACAGATATCCTCAGGACAGACACCTGATGGTTTCTCCTTTGGAGCAGAGCACAACAGCCTTTTCAGAGAACGTACCATGGTACCAGTCGCTTTACGGGAGGAGGTGCTGAGAGAGTTTCACACTTCTCCATTGCCAATACATCCTGGAGTGGCGAAGATGTACCAGGATCTCAGACGACAGCACTGGTGGCCGGGCATGAAGAAGGCTGTGGCAGAGTTTGTTTCTCGATGCCTCACCTGCCAGTAGGTGAAGGCTGAGCACCAGGTACCAGCAGGCTTGGTACAACCCTTGGAGGTTCCGGAGTGGAAGTGGGATGGCATATCTATGGACTTCATGACTGGAATTCCACGTACTTCCAGAGGTCACGACTCCATTTTGGTGATTGTCGACCGACTCACCAAGTCGGCTCACTTATTACCCATCATAGAGCAGGGCTTAGTGGAGAGCTTGGGACGAATTTACGTTCATGAGATTGTTCGGCTTCACGGTGTGCCATCATCTATCGTCTCAGATCATGATGCTCTCTTTACTTCCCGGCTATGGAAAGGGTTGCAGGAGGCATTCGGGACATAGCTACGTCTGAGCACAGCCTTTCACCCTCAGACGGATGGTCAGATAGAGAGGACCATTCAGACTCTCGAGGACATGCTCCACGCATGCATCCTCGACTTTGGTCGCAGTTGGGAGGACCACCTACCCTTGGTGGAGTTAGCGTACACCAATAGATACCACTCCACCATCAGGATGGCACCGTACGAGGCGTTGTATGGCCGACCGTGTAGATCTCCATTGTGTTGAACAAACCCTGGGGAGTCAGCACTTGTGGGGCCGGAGATGGTCCATGCCACGACAGAGAAGGTCCAGGTCATCCAGGAGCGGATGAGGACAGCTCAGAGCCGGTAGAAGTCATACGCTGACAGGAGGCGGAGGCCACTAGAGTTCGATGATGGCGACGAAGTCTTCTTGCGTGTATCACCTCGACGTGGTTTACGAAGATTTTTCCGAGGCAGAAAGTTATCTCCGCGCTTTATCGGACCCTTCCCGGTCCTCATAAGGATTGGTGAGGTGGCTTATCGCCTGGCTCTACCACCTCAGTTGCACCGGGTGCACGACGTCTTCCACATATCCCAACTGAGGAGATACGTGCACGACCCGACGCACATCATTGACCATGGGGAGCTAGACGTTGATGATGGGATGACTTTTGTGGAGATCCTGGTGGAGATCGAGGATCGAAATGAGAGGGTCCTACGTGGACGGTCGATTCCTCTAGTCCGCATCAGGTGGCAGCACGAGAACCTCCGGGAGAGAACTTGGGAGTGGGAGGCTCAGATGCGTGCTCAGTCCCTCATTTGTGTCCATAGTTTTGATGTATCTTTATGGGAACGTAAATCCCTGAGGTGGGAGTAATGTAAAGACCCGTAAATTTCAAGGAAAATTTTTTCTTAATTTTCTTTGGATTTTTACAAGAACGCGGTTTCTGACGACACCTGATTCTGAGGCCCGGTGTGCCCGAAATCATTTTGCAAAGTTTGGCTCGGGTACGTTCAGTGAAAGAATGAGCGGGAATTTCTAACTTTTGAACTGTTGCTCGGGATCAAATTTCGAGGGCACCTATGAACTCGCAACCCCGGTAATCGCTTACAGGAACCTTTACCGTAGTTTCATTTGTGCAGGTGAAGAAGTTAATTAATGGGGTTTAAATAAAAGGGAAATAAAATTGTTAAATCAATTTTATTTCTCATCAAAGTGGTTATTTTTCTCCCATGGGAAGTTGGTGGTGGGGCCCACATACACACAACTTCACATGTGTGGATAATTGAAAGGGTGGGGTCCACAAGAACCCCCCACCTTTTCAAATTCCTTAAACTCCCTAACCCCTCTTAACCCCTCACATTCCTAACTGCCCATTAACTCACTTTAATTAATTTTTGACATCTTGTTATAATTAATATAGTGAGATACTTAATTTCAAACTCTTGAAATTCAAATGGATAGGTTTTGTTAATAAAATACGATTTGGTCTTATTTTATTTTTGGTTAGAGTTTAGCAACCTTGGGAGGATTGGGAAGCGTGAATTCTTCTTCTTCTTCAACCTCGACGAAGTATGCGAAGAACACCATTCTTGAACGAAGAACATCTTTGCCGAAGAACGCGACGTCTTCTTCCAACGAAGTTTCCTCTTCGGACGTGCCTCGACGACAATGGAATCGACGTTCGTCTTCCGCGACGCTGTATCCGCGACGCGACGTTCTTATTTCGCGCCGTCTCTTCCGCGACGGTTTTCCGTGACGAAATCTCCGTCAACGACTTGGAATCCTCACTTCGCGACGTCGTCGTCATTTTTCCGCGATGCCCGACTATTGCGACATTCTTCTTCCGTGTCTTGTTGACGTGCACCGTTCTTGAAACCGAGGTAGGGGATTGTAATTAATTATTTTCTTCGTGTTACATTCCTGAATTTCTTAGTGAAATTTTAAAACCTATTGTTATCGAATAACGCGAGGGGGTCGGACCGCACAAACACGTCCGACCCTCCTCCTTATTTTCATGATTGATTCCTTTATGGATTGGTATGGGAAGGCGTGGTGTCGTCGCACCACGAGAAATCAAGAGAAAAGAAAATGCGCGGCGCCGTCGCGCCGCACCGTGGAAAGAAGTTTAAGAACGCGACGATGTCGCGCCGCGTCGAAGAAAACCGAAGACGCCGCAGCTGGAGTAGGGCCGTGGCAGAGGGGCGCGGTGTCGTCGCACCACGCCAGATGACAAGGGTCGCGGTCGGTTCCGGGCCGCGGCAGAGAAAGGTGACTGGCGGCTAGCCGGGCCGCCGGTGTCGGAGCTGGAAGGGGACCGACCACCGCCGGTCCTGTTGAGAAGGAACCGGCCGGCCAGGTCGGGCCGACCGGAAAGGGGGAAGTCGGGGGAATTAAATTCCCCCGGCCAGCTTCAAACGGCCCCCAATAAATGAGGGGGGGGGTTACTCAAGGGGGGAAGGCGCCCCCCCTATTTCCAATAGCTCGGCCAAAGGCCGAGCTGGCAGCACGCTGGGCGCGCTGTGCCCAGCAGGACCGGCCGCCTGGCCGGTCTGCCCGGTCGGGCTGCGCCGGGCTGGGCTGGTTCGTGACAAGCCGGGCCGACCCAGACCGGGTCAGGTCGACCCCGTTCATGCCAACCGGGGGGGTCTCGGGCCGGGTCGGTCTGGGCCCGACACCACCGTTATCGGACCGTTTGGGTTCAAATGCCCATAACTCAGGCTACAGACCTCCAAACGACGCACCGTCAGCGGTGATGTGATCCTTTGATCGAGTCAGTCGTTTCAGTATATCGCACTAAAGGTTTCGGAATACTTTGAGTTCTGCCGGGTTGGTTCGTACATGAAACCAACCGGGCCATCGTAGAGGAAACGCTCATATCGTGAGCTACGGACGTCTGATTGGCGTGCCGTCAACTTTGTTGAGTTCCTCTTAGTGAGACGGATACTTTGGCATTCTCCTCCCGAGGTTTGGACATAGGTGGAGTATTTTCGGGTTGGTTTTTCCTTAAAAACCAATCGGGCCCCTGGGACGAAAAAGCCAATAACTCTCAGACCGGGCGTCTGATTGATGCGCCGTCTACGACGTTGAGTTCCTGTTGACGATACAGAACTTTTGGATACATCAACTCTGGAATAAGTGTTAGTTGATGTATCAGCCTCTCGGCTCATGGAGCAGACCCTCCTGAACGAGCTTGCTGTGTGCGGAAACCCTAGAGCTGGCTGCGACTGCTACTGTGACAGCGACGACGACTGTGCAGAGATCCTCAGTGGATTCGACGACAACGACTTCATCACTCAACGATCCTGTGTGGATCAGTGCTACTGATCCTGTGTGGGTCTGATCCTGTGTGGGTCAGCGCTCAGTGGTTCTGTGTGAGCCAGCGCCTACAGATCTTGTGTGGGTCCGATCCTGTGTGGGTCTTTATGGGGGTTAGTACCTATCGATCCTTTGCGGGTCCGACAACTTAGATGGATCAGTGATCATCTCTATCGTCTTTCGAAGAAGTATACCTGTGTGAGCTGAATCCTGTTTGATTTCCTGTGTGGATTGTGTTGTGTTATCATGTGTGGATTACGTTTTGCATTCCTGTGTGGAATACATATACTTTCCTGTGTGGACTGGGTTGTACTTGGGCTCGGAGGTTGGAGCGTATTGAAATTGATGACTTAGGTATAAGTTTGGGAATATACCTAATCAGCGTCGGTTGTTACTTCATGATTGTATCTTTCCTTTGTGGTTTATCCTTTGTGGATTTTGGGAGACCTTCGGGGGTCTCGGGGTCCCTACTGAGTAGCTTATACTCACCCCTGCATGGGCTATGCCCGCACTACGTTGTGTTGGTTGCAGACGACGAACAGTGTTGATCGTGGTTGAGGCATACAGAGCAGGACGGTACCTAGAGGTGGACCATTGGGCGGGACACACTCGGAGCGGATGGCGGGACCCGAGGAGCAGTGGAGCTATCTATACCCAACCTTCAGGTGGGATTTCTAGTGGACAACTCTGCGTAGCGGCCTTTACTTTTCAGTTGCTATTTTCCCTTTCGAGTTGTACTTTACTTTCAGTTTGGGTTTGTATACTGGCCCACTTACTTTTCCGCACTTACAGTTGTACTCTGTTTTTATTTAGTGTTTACTTTTTCCGCTTTCTTACTCTGAGGTTCTTGTTTACTTTTCAAAGGAAAGACCTTCCCTGTTTCCGGGAATTACGCCTTGGTGCTAGTCACCAGCCCCTGGCCTATGGAAGGCGGGCTTAGGGTAGTCACGGAACAGGCCCCAAGGAAGGGTCATGACATATATAAATCATAGTATTTGGGCCTACTAAATCCATTCTCCATGTTCTTCACACTATTTTGGTTTGTAAAATAACTTCTAATAAAATACCTTATACTTGTTCATTTGGATAATTTTAATGGGAACTGGTATTGAATAAAATATCAACTAATGGTGGATATTAATAGAATACAATTTATATATATAAGGAGGACAAGATCTCAACTTGTATCCTAGTGTCCCAAAAGTTTATTTATAATACCAACCATGTTGGGGATTATAGGAACATCATGAATGTATATTAGAGTTAGGATACATTTGACGACTCATTTATAATTTTTATTTTACTAGTGGGTCATGATTAGTTAAAATTAATATTATTTCCCCACAATGTGCCATGATTTCATTAAAATAGTTCTAGTAAGAAACTAAATGTGTATGTATTACCATAGTCATATGTAATATATATTTTTTGAAAGAAATTTTATAATTACTTAAATTAAAACAATATTCATTTTATTTTTTAAATATTTAATTAAAATGAAAATTATAATCTCATCCCACATACTTATAGTTATATGTTAAGATTGAATGAATCACATAGGTTTTTGGATTTCATCAATTAAAAAACAAAATTAAAAAAATCATAGATATATAACGAAAAATATATTTCTTTATAACATTTACCATGAAATGATCTCTTAAATCCTTAAACATCATTTTTCTAATAGGGTGTATAATGTAATTTGAAAAATGTGATTCATCTAGTACCTCTATCATTAGTTCAGTAATTGATTAAACACATAAACCCTTTCTAAAATTCAAGAATACATAATTATTGATGATATATATCATATTATGATCATTCAAAACATTAACCCTCATTTTTAATTTCATATCATTGTACTAGGTCTTCATTATTGTTTTTAGAATCAATATTAATCTTCATCATAATGAAAATTTCAAGGACCCTCTTACGTAATTAGTTAACCACATTGTTTCCCTTTGAAGGGTGGTAGTTTAATGACAAGTGATAGTCCTTGAGAACCTCAAACCATCTTCTTTTCATCCTGTTGAGATGTTTTGAGAATGAATATACAACAAACATTTGTGATCCAAATATATGTCATATAATTATATATATATGTTGTCCATCCATATAATCATGCACATTATTACATCTACAAACCCATGGTCATGTGTCATATAGTTATATTTTTGGATCATCAATGGCCTAGATACATTGTCATCCACTCTATCATTATGCATACGAGCAATACCATTTCCTTTATTCGATGTATCCCTATAAATAAACATGTATTCAGTTTTCAATAGTAATTTCATTTTTAGTGAATTAATAACTCCATACTTATTAACAAAAAAACTACAATACATTCCATATACCATGTTCATTTAAACCCTTTTTGTGTTTACTTGTTTAACATGTTGGCCAACCTGGATAATTTTTTTATAAAAACATTGCATATGTCCTATTAATCCATTGAAAATGTTATCTGTGTTATATTCATTAGTGTATTCCAGTTTTTGACAACATTTTATTTAAATGGATTGATAAATATAACATTATTGGAAACAACATAGATATAAAAACATAAAATAAAGAAATAATTCATACTTATATAATTTCCAATATAATTATATCTCTCTAAGGGGGTCGATAATTATTCATAGAAGGTTTTCATAATATTAATTAATTTGATATTATTTCACTATATCATAATTTAATACATCCATAAATTTTCCATTGTAATCCCTGACTACTCAATTAAATATATCAATTAAAATATAAGGTGTGTTAGTCAATCTTAAGGGCTTTACCATAAACACATAATGACTACACCTCTTATGAAATATATTATTTGTAATATTTTTATTATTCTCCCATAACTGATTATACCTAGAGATAAAATATATCATATAAAAATATTCATCTCTTTGATGTTGATTAAATATGTTATCAATATATATAAATGATAATTATTATTTATAATACTATGATTGATCTCCCTATACTCAGTAAAAAAAGTTATAATATGATTTTTATTGTCTATAAACCAAAAAAATTTTAAAATGTATAAACACTAGAGAATATATATCACTTGTCAAAAAATTTATTTTTATTTTTATTTAACACTACCAAATCTATGGAATCCATTATATTGGGAATGTAATAATATTATTCGTCGTATTCTATTACTTATTTACATACCCTAGACATGGTGGCCAGTACTACAAGCTCTCCATGTTCACAAGGTTAAGGTGGGACCTTAAAAATATATACCCCATCCAATATAGGTATTTAAAAACATCATATACCTATATTAAATCTGATCATTATCATCATATCACTGATTTATAAGGTTATAGGTTTTGAATAATGTCTGCCAAAACAACATTTCTATACATTGGATTTCATAAAAACTTCATCTATTATCAATATTACATAGTGGATTAATTCAATCACCATTGAATTTCTACAGACTAAATTGGTAGATTTTATAATACCTTATCTATTTTATAGTCATTCATTATGGTAGGGATACAAAACTGAAAATATTTCTTAGTTTAACTAAAAAATGACTATGACTTTTCAATCCCTATATCAAATAGTAAAAAAATATTGATGGATTTTAGTTTATTTCAATTCCAATGGTCATTTGATTTACATAAGCTAATGGATTAACATAATATAGAAATCTAAATTAACTAACTTTAGTTACATATCCCCTTCTAGAACCCTCTTATGGTATTCATTATTGGAAATTTAGTTTTTCATTTCCTGAGAATTGATTGTATAACAGAAGTAGTATGTCACACCATTTCTCAACAACTAGTAATTGTGTAAAAATTCTATAATCATTAAATGGAGTATTTGTGTAATATGGTCATGGAGGAATAAAAATAGTTTCACGTGGTTCATTTGGAATAATTCTTAATTTTTACACTTAATATATGATTTTAGGAATTTTCAACTAGAATTGTCATCAAGGATTTAATAATTTTGTTAATTAATAATTGGATTATCTTAGTATTTATGAATATATTACACTACCAAAAATATCGTTGGATACTAATGGTGAATATCCTATCAACCTGGTTGGAAATATTGGAAATAAGTAAGATCTATCCTTTTAGATTGAAACCATCATTCATTAAATCTTAATACCTATATATTCATTACCATGTATACTGATTACTACCTTTTATATTTATATTTTTTGTCATAGTATTTAGAAATAATCAATATTATTTATATGGTATGGTGTTTAACCAAATTTCATGAGATTTTTTGGGTGGAAGGATTATTTTCCCACTCTTGAAAATAGTTATATCTCCAATACATTACTGTTATCTATCATAGTAGTGTTCTATTAAATCCTCTCATGATATGAGGGCCCTTGAAAATCCTCTTAATCATTGATATAAAACTGAATATTGTTTGATGGGTCTCAATATCAATTCTTAGAAAAACAAAATATTATTTTATTCCCGATATCCTTTCGCAAGAATAGATTCTAGTCAGAAGATAAATGATAGAGAAGTCAAGTTTAATAATAGAATTTTATAATTAGGTAAAAATTATAAGGGAAATAGATTCATTTAGAGATCAAAATAAGAAAATTATATGTGTAACATGAATGAAACAAAAATGAGAATCTCAAATTTATAAATATTAATGATTCAAAAAGAATTAGAGAATGATTATAATGGGCACAACATAATGGGGATGAAAAAATTGTGATCCTCTTAATTTGACCAGAAATGATTAATTGATATTTAATCTTCTATTTATTATTGTGAATCAAATAAAATATTTAATATTATTTGAATTTGGATGTGATTAATGTTCAAAAAGTAATAATAATGTTTTTGAATTATCAATTCATTAAACAAGGCTATCTTAGATAATGGAATATTGAACGAACCCCCTAAAACAAATGAAAACTATATAAATAATGTAAGATATTATTTTCGTTTTATAATTTTCACTACTAAGTGTTTGATTATACAAAATTGCCAATAAGGGAATATTATTAACTTTTACATGATACTATTATTTGGGTGGAGGCTCAGGATGTAAGGTGAGATTTTATTATGTAAAAATATATTAATGAAACTGTATCTAAATCAATTATACTGATTGAATACTATAATGGTATTGATTTAATGAAATGTATAAATATACACCTCTATTGAAAATATAAAAATATTGATGAAAAAGTAATATGATATTACCCTAATTAAGAATAATCGTACTATATTGAAACATAGAATTAAAAATTTGATCAATTTTTATATGATGGATAAATAAACTAGGAATTATTAGTAGACGTACGAGAGAAAATGGAAACACAATTTGGGGATAATATTAAAAATTTACATGGAAAAGATGGAATCACTATTAAATTTAGTTTATAGAAGTTAAATTTCTAAAAAGGTTTTTCAGGTATTGAAGGATAATATATTACATTTTTCTACAATTTTTGTGATCATTATATATATTATTTGATCCGTAAAAGTTATTTCTTATGAAATTAATTATAAATATTTTATGTCATTCCATTGATATTTTTTCGATATGGTTATTTAATTAATTATGTGTTCAATGTAAAAAAACACCATGTTGAGTATGATAACCATGTAATTTATTAAAAAATTTAATTGATGTGTTTTTATTCAATGGGTGTAACAAAAATCCTTAGGATTTTCTTCCCATCAGAGGATAATTGATTGTTTTCCTATTATCTCATAATTTCATTGGGAATTTATACTATAGGTGGTCCTAGAAAACAATCCGGAGGATATGTATCTCTCTTCAATGGATTGGATACAATTTCTACGTAACTAATATTAATCACATTATTTTATAAAAAACTAGGAATCATATATTTTGAAACATTCTATACCAATGGTAAAGAGAAAGAAAATATATTGATAGAACAATAACATTTTTCACCATAGAGTATATATTCATCATTATATAGAAATATTAGAAAATACTTTTTGTAATAATAATCCCATTAGGTGAATTAATTAAAAATTCGTCATCATAGAGTATTAGGAGATGATTTAGAGTTCATAAGATACATGAATGATAAAAATGATTTCATATAATCACAATCACATAACAAATTCACTGTCATTGTGTTTATAATAAACGTACTTGATATAATTCCATTTGGTTCTCCATCCATAGTTATATTTATTGCATTAGATCATCCTTTACCACTCTGCCATTTTAATGGTAATTTTCATTGACATTTTAGTATTTGAAATGTATAGTGAAAAATATCATTATAGTTAAATCATTGATCATTATCAACATTTTCCATCCCTTGGAATACATCGTGAGATTTAAAATGGGTGAATCTAAAGTATTCAATCCATTTTTTATTTTCTCTCTACATTGATTTAATTTTTTATCATTTTTTTGCACATATTTTTTGAAGACAATTTTCTAGGGGAAATAAATATATATATTAATGAAACTAGAGACTATATCAATATAAGTCAATATTTTATTATAGACTAACACCATTTGATTTCTTGGATTTATACCATTTCTTAAATAATTAGTATTTTTTCTATTATATATACATAACAAGTGTTATGCCTAGATAACCCCATAACATGATTTTATAATTAAAAACAATTTTCATGTCCTGCTTTCGATATTGGTAAGTCTCATTTCACTTTTGTTACTTTTCTCATTATGGAATCAATTTTTATATAATAAATTATTTAAAGTGCTCTAACACATGAACTCTATATATACTTCCTTTTTTTCTTTTTTGATATAATTACCCGAAATTATCGATATCTCCATTTAAATGATATTCTACCATGAAAATATTTTCCATTTCTCTTATTACCTAAGTGAAAAAATCAGTTCTATGGACATGATCAATTTTTTAGACAAAAATATCAACATTTACATTGAATTATCTAGTTCGTTGTAGTATGAAATGGTATGACATAGTAAAATAAAATTATATATCAATATATTTCTCAATATTTGTGAGGTTATCTTTAATAAAATCAATCAGCTACTATAATATAATTTTCCTCTATAGAGTTCTGTCTCTTATGTTATTGAATTTTTTCAGAGGGGCCCAAATACATTGTTTATTGGGGTTGATATGGTTCTTATTCCTTCCATGTTCTAGTATATATATATTATGGAATAAAAATAATTATTTCATGGATAATAATTATAAAATAAATTTATAACTAGTTATTATTGTATTAAATACCTTAAAATATTAAGGGGTTACATAATAGTTTTCAAATCTATCGTGTCTCCCCTAAATATATTCCACAATGTTTTAGTAAACATAAAATGAGAAGTATTATAAAACAATTATCTATAGAAACATATATCTAGTGGTTATTTTAAATCATTGGTATAGAAAAAAAATATTTCCCCATGGATATGATCATTTTGATGTTTTACATGACTATATAAATAATTATTTCACATATTACACTCGAGAACATAAAATGGAGTCTAAATTTCCATGAAAATAGTATTATATAGTATTGATTGTTCAAGGAAGATAATAATGTTTTCTAAAAGGATTCTAAAATAAAGTAATGAAATAAATGATATCACAAATGATCCTTAAAGTGTCCAGAGTATTAAGGGCCTTCATAGTATTTTCATGGAATAAATACTATTGCATAAGGAAACAATGAAAATATTTCTGTTGTCAAATGAAATTGAGGACATAATATATCCATGAATATAAATAAGAAAATAGTTAATAATATCTGAACAAATATGGATTTAAGGAATAATGTTATGGAATATAATCATGTAATCACGACCTTATCGCAACACATAATTTATTTTTAAGCAATGAATATACTAATTATCTAGAAATATTTACCGAAGGGATGTATCGATGAATAAAATGGTGACCCTTATCAGGGCCCACCCACAAATAATTATGTCCAATCCATTCATATATTAATTAATATTTAAAATATATAATACATAATTTGAATTCCATGATTTCTATTACACAACTATATTGAATTAAGTTTTTTTTATATTTAGTATTTTTGTATTTAATATAATGAATATTATTGTTTCTAATATAATATACAGTAATAAATATAGGAAATATATGGTCTACTCAATGTAAATCGACGTACCCCTATCAATGAAATTATTATAAGGTGGAAAAGATGATAATTAAAATTTTAGTTATCATAAATAATATATAGTATTGGAGTTCCCTGATTGTCAATGTATAACTATCCTTAATTAAGGATTTTTAGGAGAAAGGGAATGGAAAAAATCATATCCCTCATGAGGGTCTATGTGCATAACCCTAAGCCTAGTGACCATAAATTGATAGAAGAGTATTTTTATAATTAAATAGTCTTGTATAATGTAATTAATACTATTTACATTGATGATTCAACCACATACAACATCCAAAATTCATACTAGGATTAATTTTCAAGGAAAACGACTCACATAGAGACATTACAATTCAAAAGTAATTAATTTTGGGAATTTTAGCTACATTAATTATTATTTAAATCATATTACTTGCAATGGTATAATATAAAATAAATACTTTAATTATAAAAAAAATAAGGGTAGTAATTACACTATATAATAAAAAACATAGTGAATTACATAATCATATCAATAAGTATTGACATTGGAAGGAAATAACCTTTACCATTACACCCACACAACCAAATATTATATGATATCATATATAACAATAATAATTATATTGAAAACATATTTTATTTATTCATTCATTCATTTAACAATTTTTCAAAATTATTATTAATTGTTCTCTTCATATATATATATTGGTTACTATTTACTTTCAATGTTAGGAGTGGGTAATCCTGAACATATTGTGTTACATTCATAAATAAAACATTGATATCCAGTAAAATATTATTTTTAATCACTCCCAAATCACATATGTTATATTAATGGATTGGTTAGAATATTTTATAATATCATATTTTCCTTATATGTTTTTTATGATCCTTAATTATGAAATTAGTAATGGGAATATTTCGTTGTTTTTTTTACAACCAATATTTTTATATTATTTGATGAAATTAATATATATTATAAAATATGATAAATAAATTAAAATATTTGTAAATTAATATATATCATATATTTCAAAAAAAAATCATATAGTCATCTGTGTAATATATTAATATCATCAGTCATGTATGGAGTTAAACTGACCCAAAAAATTACATAGCAGAATAAACAAATGATTTTTAATGTTGTACTCATAATATAGTTATAAAATATATATAATGAACTTATATAGTGTATATAAGTGTGATATATGAAAATGTTATTTAATTTACTGAATAAAATACTATATATGATGTTATTACGTAGTATGATGAAATAATGATTTTCTCTTCGAACATAACATTGCACCGATAAATTATCATTGGTTGTTTATTCTATAAATATTTTATAGGAATTTCAATTTTTATTTCCATAAACAAAAAAATTTCATTAACATAATATTTATCCATTAAAAAATGTTATTATTAATTTATCAATCTAGGGGGTGAAAAAAATCAATGGTTCCATCTAGGCTATAGTCCACACAAACACATGGTTGTAGACGTCATGTCAATGAATGATAGAAATGTATAATTTTTTTTATCATTATATAATCCATAGTATGTATTATTTTTCATATATACTGATTATATTCAATATAATGACTATATATTTGTGATAGTTAAGGAAAATGAAACGTGACGCTTAATAAATTCATTGGTTCTCAAACAAAAACTCATATAACATTTTCCATATATGAAAGTAGGAAAAGTGGATAATAGTTATTCAAATAGAATTATATAACTTATTATGAAGACAATAATAAATTATTTATATTTAAATTATAATAATATATTTTTAAAATTAATATATAATATGAATGAAATTTTAGAAAATTAGAAGATAGATTGAAGAGAAGTTCTATTTCTTAGATGATTCCTTATAAAGGGAATGATTTTTATAATGACATTTAATTAGTAAAATAAACAAGGGAATGAGGATTCTAGGTTCTGCATTATCAGGTTATATTCAGCTGTAAGAATAATTTATTATCATCATTTAAGGGTTGTTGAGTGTCCCTTTTATAAGTTGTTAAAATGAAATTTCAATAAATACTTATAATTAATATAATTTGGGAAATTATTGCCTTATCATGTTATTAAAAAATAGATAATAAATGCGTGGTGTATTATTTAAGGGTCAGAATACTTCCACTTTTTATTTTGAAAAAATAAATTATCATGCTTATATGTCTTTTACTGTTAAATTTATTATTTTAAATTTTTATTAATGTCGCAACTAGTTATTTTCAAGATATTTTACATTTTATGAATATAAATAAAAATGAACTAATTAATAAATTTTTGATAACAAAATAAAAATCTTAAATATTTTTTTAATATATAATTCTTATTTGTGGGATATTTTAATAGAATTCATGAACATATAAGAAACTATTTTTTGTGAAAATGGAATTTTTATATCAAAATTTCCCTATGGGATAAAATTACTAGTGTCATTTAGATTCATCATATAAATAAAATTATTATTAGACAAATAAAATTTATGTTTCATTAAATGAAATGCAGACATCCATATAATAAAATTTATTTTTAATTTAAAAATTCAAAACATTCTATTTTATTTCTATCATATTTTTTGCATTAAAATTTTAAAAAAATATGTTCTATAAATTAAAAACAATATTTATAATTTCTATTATTACTCCTGAAAAATAGATAATAATTTAAATGTTATCGTATATCTTTTTTGGAATCTATCATATAAATATTATGTTTTAAAGGGAACTGTATTAAAAACAATATTTTTCACTATTCACCTAAATATAATTTATTTTTTGTAAAAAAATTAAATATATTTTATTAGGTAATTTAGAAATTATATATACGAAAATGAAGTTGAATTGGTTAAATATAAATATAAATATATATTATTAAGTATTTCAAAACATATATATTTCCTCTGCACATTATTTAATATTTATGGGACATTGTGTTTGCATACTATTGGAGTGTATTGTGTATTGAACTGAATAGATCCTTGATACAGAACCCATATTTATAACTCCATAGAGACTAGCCCAGATAATGATTTTGGAGTAGAAGAAATAACTATAGTTATTTTGGGCAAATTGATTTATTCTCTATAGAGTGCCATATTTGGATAACTTATCGTATTTCTAAAGAACAATGATTTATATATGAGATTATAAATTTATTATAGAAAAATATATATTATTGATATAGATAATAAAAATTAATTAACTAACATTTATGACTTTCTTGATTATTTTTAATTTGCTAACTGGTTAAAAAATATTTTTCGGTCATTTTTTTAATAATAATTTTAAATAGATAAATGATGAAATGACAAATATGAATTTATTAATGCTATATTGACATTAAAATATTACATTAACAACCTTAATTTTAATTTGTTCAGAATAATGTCTTATTATATTGATTAATTTAGTTTCAAATGATTTTATGGTTTATTTGTTTTATATATTAAAGAATTATTGATATACCCTGATTTTTTTTAAGATTATAAGAAATATTTCTGAATAATGTTAGAGGATATTTGTAAAAATGGGTTACATGGGAAATTAGTTTATTGATTATTCTTATTTCAACATGTTTTTTTATTAAAAATAAATTATTTATGAACAAAATCACCATAAAAATATCAATGACATAGATATCCAGAAAACGGCCAAGTCCAATAAATATAACTATGATACACTATTTTCATTATATAACAGGTCATATTTTATATTTTGAAAACATGTTAACTATATAAAAACATAATGTGTCCAAATTCGCATTGTCAAAATAATTTTTTGTAGAAATATGAATATAATTCTTAATGTATATTTATTTCATTCACCATAAACTATGAAATTATTTTTGAAATATAGTCATTCGTTAATGAATATAATGGGTTAAACCTTTTGGAAAATTGTACTGTTATTACATATGAGTCAATGAAATTAATTACTGATTGAAAAAACAATCTCACTCAAAAAAGTATGTTATAAATTGTAAACATTATTATTAAGATACATATTCACTACTAATATGATGAATTATGGGATATATATATCATAGGAGTTTTAAGTACATATTAAAATTGATTGAGATCAACCAGAGTGAAAGCATATGTTTGGAACTGCTAAAGGACAATGACTATTTGATACATTACCACCATGGGAAGGAAACTATTATGGTTTAAAAATTTGTATAAATTAAATTTTTTACCAATCTATAAAGTGGATAGAAATACATATAATATTCATTAATTTAGTTTATTTGGATAAAAATTTTATTAGGAATAGGGAATTCTCATTCAATGTTTTTTTTTGATTCTATAAACACATTTACAAGATAGTATAATGATTTAAAAACAATAAAATTAATGTTTTTAATATAATATTAATTATATAAATGTGGGGATATTTATGATAATCATATTCGAATATTGTGTATTGAAATTTATATTGATCTTATATGGTCTATCATTATCTGGTTTAAAGTGGGAATTTATAAATATATATTATAGTTCATATTTGAATTTGAACAATAATAGAAAAATTATATATTAGAATTGAATATTATATTTCTAATTGGAAAAATTAGTTATATAAATTAATCACTATATTTTGAGATTATTCATAATGGAGTGACTAATGACCGAGAGATAATATCCAAAGGGTATCACGAAACCCCTCCATGTACCATTATGTTAGTGGAACAATATTTAAATTGAAATAGTTAATATTACTAAAAATAAATTAAAGATGAATAATATTATACATTTACTTGTGTATATCATTACCATGTACCTGTATTTCAATGAAAATATGGATGATCTACCCCGTGAGCATCATTCATGTATAAATATCATTAATTTTATGAGACTCTGAGGTGCACATATAACAATTGAAAATTATCATGGACCTCATTTCACATAAATATTTTCAAGGATTATTAAGATATGTATGAGCAATAGGATTCCATAAACATCATGTAAAAATTATATTACTGATAGTGTTTCTCAACGTAATATCCAAACATTAGATGGAAACTAAATAATATTTTTAATTAACTTCAAAGGAACATGAGTAGCGTATCCACCATTTTTGTAATTTTTATATAATAATTATATCCATTAATTAATTTAAATTCCCTGTAAAATTTATATTTTTGGAAAATATATAATAAAATAACATGCATTTATAGTGATAAATAAATTAACTTGTTGGTCAATAAATAAATAATGGAAAAAACATTTTGATTAATTCATAATCATATCACAACATCACATTAAAAATAATATAGTTTGGTAGATATTAAGAAAAATACAAAAAATTCCATATAGTGAAACATGCTTTCGTTATTGTATCACTATGGATGCCATTATAAGGTTTTTTAATAATGAATGAATTTTTAGAATGTATATTATATTTTTTATGTTTTTAGATAGAGTTTGAGATTTAAAATTTCATTTTAAAGACTCCAACAACTCTAAATTTCATGAATTCTCATATCTATAGTTGTTGGTGATTTAAATTCCAAAAATAACAATATATTCTACTCTAAATACAAAGAGTTTGAACCTATATTGTTTTCTAATTAGATCCAATCCAGATTCATGACATCGGTGAGAACGTGTTGGGAGATCAGACAATTCATATAGGGAACATAAATAATAGGAAAAAAATTATATAAGTGACAACATGAATATTATTAAGAAATGATGAATAATTATCCACATCTATTTATGGATGTATTTATAAAAATTATTTTTGGATGATACATATAATGAGGTGATAATGTAAGACCATAGAATCTAATATAGATAATAAACACTCCTCTATAATTACTATTTTCTATTTCACAATCAATAATTAAATCATTAAAGTAAAAAATATACTAATATAATCAAACTAGAAAATCAAACTTTAAAACAATGATTGTAACCAGTGTTAAAAAATAAATAACAATATAGGGCACCATCATAATCATTATGGTTAAAAATATATATTTTAATCACCAATTATGAATAAAATAATTAGTAGTGGAATAAACATGGAACAAGAACTAATATATTTATGTGAGTGATTTTTTATTTTTGAATGAAAAATATATTTAATGTTTAATATTTTTATAGGAATATTATGGTGATAATTAGTGTTGAAAACCATCATAGATACCCTTTTCCATAGATCCATTTCTAATAATGACATATCCCCATGGGTGTTCCTAGTCTCCATGCGTAAATCAAAAACTCCAGACATCAAACAAGATAAAACTGATAACATTTTTACATTACAATTGTCGAAGAAATAGGATCATGTGAGTATGGTCAAAAGAAAACTCCCTTGTGAATAATATACCAGAAGTAAAACATGTAAAAAAATCCATATGTGAAATCACAATGTATTATAAACTAAAAGATAACAACCCATGTTCAAAAGGGCACAAATCTCAGCCTCAAGGATCAAAAATTAGAATCACATACAAATACAGCATTACCCTTACTTGAACGTGGATGAAAAATATCAACAAAAGCATGAAGCTACATTTAAGGTGTGATTGATAATCCTAGTAGGGTTTCAATAAGGATTACCAAAAAATAATCCAAATTAATTAACCCAACAAAAATATCAATATAAAATAAAATTACAAGATATTAAAAAAATATCAATTAAAAAATCATACATTATATTTCAATTAATGGAATTATTTATAAAAAACATATTAATAAACATTTTATTTAATACTTTTTCAATAAATTCACATTGAAACTATAAAATAGTTTTCAAACATTGGAATATATGTCAAAATTATAAAAAATGATCAACATGGTCATCTATCAAGATGTACGATAGTCCCAAGACATGGGATCCTCACACACTTGAAATGGTGAACATGACTATATGTGTGCATTTATTACGAAGACACTGATCAAAGGGGATTCATCAACTTCCCATTAGGTAAGTGATTTTTTGCAACTGTATTTTTAGAGTTGTGAACCACCATTATTGTGTTTTCCAAAATAATTTACTAACTACATAGGATTATTTATTCCCAAATAATAAATCAATAATGGGAGATTTACTTCAAAACTATGTGAAATACATTTAAACCTTTTCCTTTTCAATATTTTAATTTCCATTCTAAAACAAAAAATATTTTTAATCAAATCATGTCCTATCTAGGATAAATCCAATGTGTTTCTATTAAAAAGATGTTGAGCCATTTTTCTAAAAAAAATTAAATTCACTTTCAAAAATGAATTTCACAGTTCTATTTTATAATTTAAATTCTCTAATTTCAATAGCCCAATTTAATTTGAAAATATTCCATCTAATTCAATAAACATACCCGAATTCATATTAATTGTGGTATTTTACCAATATTCATGAAAAATAAAATTCAAATCCACAAAAAATGGAATTGAGTTTTAAAAAATTGAGTTACATTTAATTTAAATCAGTATTGATAGGGTAAAATCATTTGTACAATCCAAAATAGAAATATATACTTCAGGATCATGTGATCACAAATTTGTATGTCTCAAATGTGAAAGGCCAACAATGATCTTCAGAAATTAATATTTGGGAGTGAAATGTAGATTTTAGATCTAAAAAAACATGGATTATTTCCTCCAACAACAATGAAATCTAACAAACCCTAAGAAGAAGTGGAGAAGATTGTGGGGGAGGAATTGAAGATAACATTCATTTTGAAAAAGAAAATAGAATGATATTTTTCAATATTCTATATGGGTTGGGAACGTTTTTGAGGATAAAAAATTCCATTTTGGGATACCTACTAACTTTGTAAATCAATATATGCTGATTTCATTTCGAGAGTGGGTCCAAATAGGTATTTTAGAGTTTATAAATGAATTTTCAGAATAAAATAATTCTATGAGCATAATAATCTAAGAAGGACAACAAGGATGTTCAAATCATGAACCTAGTTGGCAGATTTACACAATTTCTCTTTGGTAGGATCATAGTTTATGAAGGCATGAACCAACTGTGAAAACCACCACATCTTGGGTTTTCATTGTTTCCCTACACATTTAATGGTTTTCACAAACCATGTTCCTATCGTGTATATTTCATGATCCGTTAAAAATTTTCAAAACATCTATGATGAAACCATAAATGATATCCAACAAAATCATGATCAAAATAGGGGTTAAAGAGTATCTTAATATAGTAATAGGATGTTATCACCTCCCCAAAATAGAATATTTTTTGAAAATAAATCTATTACTATATATGTCAAAAATATGAGGTCATCTCTCATCCATAAATTCCTAGATATCTAATGTCTCATGGGTATCATAATCTTGTTTCTATATCACATAAACCAAAGGTATATTCCACCCACACAATACCTTGGTTTTAAAATCAAATATCCAACATGGATTCTTAGTCATGAATAAATCATGTTCCAAATCAACATCATTCTATCCAAAAACATTATATGGATTAGAAATATTTTTTTGGATCTATGATACATGGAACATGAAATGTATCATGTAAACATTATAGGATGTGGTAAATTCATAGAAAAATTCCACAATTGATGAATATACTCAAAATCTCATACAAAATTAGAAAAAATTTCCCTTTCCTCCAATGTTTTCGATGACCAACCCTGTGTGAAACATTCAAGAACACCTGATCAAAAAATTAAAATTCCAACTGTTTCAATATAGGAAAATATAAAATTGTTACCAGATAAATGTTTTCAACATCCTCTATCAAATAATATTATCCTTTTAGTAATCTATTTAATTAATCTTAGTCCAACCGAGAAACATTAACTGATCAATGTCCAAAAAACATATATTTCCAAGGCCAACCATAGAGGTACTGAAGATGAGTCACCCAAAACAAAAATTACTCACATATGAAATAAGGAAGTTATAATGGAATCCCTCTAAAATAAGTAATTGAAAAATCATCAATAAAATCTAGAAAAATCCTAAGAAGCATCGAATCTCAAAAATATTTCATGTTTGTTCCCCAATCATATTAAATTTCAACTTATAAAGATCAACTACTATACCATGTTCTAAAACCATGTGTCCTAAGAACATCGCATCCCAAAATCCCAATATAACACTTTGATAGAATGGAAAATATTTTGTGACTTATGAACAATTCTAGAACAACTCTCTGATAATGAACATGAACCCCATATAGGATAGTGAAAATATGGATGCTATATATATATACTACCACAAAGTAATATAGTTGCAAATGAAAAATTATATTAATTAAATGCATAAAAACTAAAGGGTCATGGTTTTAAAAAATTTAATAAAAGGTCCTCATATTGAAATTCCACGCTCTAAAATGTTGTTTTTTGAATGATATATTCTTTTATTGGAAGTTACTGTCAACTAGATCTATGATCAATTTCTAAATCCACGTATCCCTTTTCAGTAGAGGATATTGATCCTGAATTTATGGGAAAAAATATTTGTTTTTCATTACCATGTGATTGATGAGTATTCTATAATAAACACAAAAGAAAATTGACCAATCAAATTTCATATAAAAGATAACAGGTAGCACCCATAAGGACTAAATCAAGTGTATGAATCATTTCACTAAATTATCATCAATCATAGTATTGAACTCTTTTATTTTTTCATGTGATATGGAAAATGAAAAAATAGACATTGTTTTTGTATAAGGAACAAAACAAATGTCATACTATACCTTCATTAAAGGTGTAAAACAAGAGAATCTAGAATGAAAAATGTTTTTAAAATCAATGAAATTTAGAGTGAGATCCCCACACAAGGATTCTCTCACTAGGTCAATAGAAAAAAATCACTTTACCGATATGTTAAAATGTATATTGGAGTTTACTTGACCATATTTACCATTCTCCATAAAATACATGTCAAACCCCTTGAGGTGTAATAAAGTAGATCCATAATAGATAAAAATATATCCAAATTGATAAAAAATGATCCAATCCATCCCAAAAATGTCGTGAATCAGTTTAATATCATGAAATAGAAAATACCATGAATAGAACCGTCCCTGTTAAAGATAAAACATATGCGAGATAATAATAACCCTTCTCTATTTTTTTTCTAAGGAATGTTGTAGTATCCATAAAATATGATAAATGGTCTATATGAATATTGAGAATATTTACTAGATGTGTCCAAATTAATGAATGAAAATCACCATTAAAAAAATAATGTAGTCACAAATGATGATTCAATAGTGAGGGTACATACCATAGTCACTAGCCATGTATTTGATTCCTCAAGAGACTCTTCTAATTCCTAATCTTGCTTCGTTCCACATTTATTTGGATGGATCCCATTTTTTGTAAAGATTTTGATTTCACCACAATTATATTATCGTTTGATGATCTTGTGCGACTACATCATGTGGAATTTATATGATAGAACTTCATCAAGTGACATTAACATATATGGGAACCACTTATTTTGGGTGTCTCAGTACAAAACCATTTTGATTTACCATGTTTTAAACAATGGAAAAAATTAAAAGGCCTCCTACAAGAATATAAGTGGTCTAAAAAACCCAGTTATCATGAACATCTATGATAATCATCTCCTTTTCTATTCTCTAGTTGCAAACTCAATGAACCACCACAAATATAAAAAGGAAATCCAATAAAAATTTACATTCTAGACAGGTCTATTTTGACCATTAATGCTCTATAGATAATATCATTATAAGACTGGATCTAAAAAACCAAATAATGAATATTATATTGTAGTCTCATCTTAAAACCTCGAGTATTGATCTTTTCAATGGATATCGTCTCAGGTGAAAACATTAATGGATCAAAAAAATTGCTTTTTCATATTCATTGATGGCCCTTTCACCCATTATAAATTTGAAAAAGTAATAGCTTTATCCAACACCATCGAATCGAGATATAAATTTTCAATGAATAGATCTGTAATTTATTTCTACTCTAATATCTCATGGTTCATCACCATCATGATAATTTCTCACCATATACTTTACGGTATCTCTATCATTAGGGTAAAATATTTCAACATGTATAAATCTGGTGTCTTAATAACTCAAACTATTGATCAATACTTTTCAACCAATCCTCAACCATTTTAGGATTTTATGATCCACATTATTCAGATGTATTATGGAGATGTAACTCATGAGAAATAATAATGAGGTATTATAATGTAGGTTCCACATATGAAGCATAATAAGTACAAGTGCCTATCCCATAGCGTTATAATCATATATATTAACATATACCTAATTCTGGTCTATTTTTGGATTTTTTCTCTATGATCCATCACTCATATCCTCTGAGAATTGATGTCACATTTTCTCCATTAAATAATTATATGAAACAATAAAATATTACATTTAATCTATTATAAATTATACACATATCATATAACAAACAACGAAAATAATGAAAATTAATCCATGTTTAGAGATAATAAATAATTGGAATTAAATATATATAAATGAAAATATTAGTAAAAATATAGGACTAGTCATAAATACATATTTCCCAAACCACCCCTGGTAACTTAAAGATCATTATGGTGTGGTATGGCTAGGAAATCAGACCAAACAGCCTCTTATGTCTGGAAAATATTACACAAGTTCCTTAAGGCATCAATTCTAGATGCATAACATGAACCTCCAATACCACTTTTTCATGAACCATCCTGGATACTCTAGTACACCAATTCATAAGAAGTCACATAAAAAATCATAATGGGGTACAAAATCCCCACAGTTTGTGGATAAGAACCTATAAACAAACTAGATAATACTAGAAATAGTTTTCCATATAAATTGTGTAGAAGATTGTTATATGTCAATATAATCAAAACAAAACTCCCTAAAGGGGACTGTACCATAAGTCAAAAGGTAAAAATATCTCAAAAGTCCAACAAAAATGTACATAATAGTAAAATATAATAGCTCATGCCCCAATTGATTCAACTTACCATGAATAAAAGATCATTAACAAGAAATCCATACATGTTTCTCTAAAAAAATTCCTGAACCTATGAAAAGATAATTTATAGACACCTGAATGACCATGTTTGGTGTGAGATAATATCCATGTAGGTTCAAACCACGGATTCTATAGACATATTCCAAATTAATTTTCCAAAAAATGATTTTTATTATTACAAAATAGCAATGGTGGTAGAAAATATACATTAAAAGAACAACTATTACATTACAATTGATGAAAAAATTTCTAAAAAATGGATACATATCATTTAATATAAAACTATATATATAAATTCACATGAAATATTTAAAATAGAGTAAAAAGTGAATGTCTATCAAAATAATCATAAATAAGAAGTATGGTCATGTTCTGTGAGGAACAATACTTTCTGGTTATGGGATCCTCAAAAACCTGATAAAGTGATCGAAAAAATCTATGTACACATGTCCCACATACACTAGTGAAATAGTACACATCATCCTCCCATCGTGGATGTATCTTGTTACATATGTGATGTTATAGGTGAAAATCCAAAATATAGTGATATATCAAATAAATCACTAACTATCATGGATTATATATGCTAAAAACACATCAATAAGGGGAAATATAATTTAATATTATTTAAAACTCAAATAACCCATTCCAATTTCCATATTATAATATCCAAAAAAATGGTGTTTTAATAAAATCATTACTTTTATCCAGTTAAAACCTATAGCATTATATGAAAACACATTAAGCTAGATTTTCCAACTATAAATTTGAAATCTATCTCACAAATCAATTTAGAAATTAAAATATTCGATTTAAATTAAACAATTTAATTTTACCATTTTCCTGCAAATTTTAAAAACACGCACTAAATAAATTGAATTAGAGGTTTTCCCCAAATTTCATCCCAATTCAAATTCAAATCCCCAAGTAACTGAAATTTGGTTTTTAATAAACAAATAGAAATAAGTTTAACTTTAAACGTTTACTTTATGGTTAAAACAATTGGTTAATCAGATATAAAATCACTTAACTTGAGATCATGAGATCAAATATCACAATTTATGAAATGAAAAACTCAAATGACGAATTTGATAATGAATATCATTGAATAAAACTATGCTTTAAGATAAAAATCAATAGGTATTATATAATTCAATCACAAATAGATCTGATAATACACTAGTAGGAGATGATAATTTTTTGTGGAAAAATAAAAATAATATTCACACGCGCTAATGAGAACAATTGATATTATACAAGCTTCAATCCACCATGAAATGGGTGTAGAGGGAAAAAATCGTTCTTAAGAGCCCTAACATCATAGGAAGTGATAATATGGTGGGTAATTACTGAGCTAGTGTGAAAATAGGGGTTCATGATTTTTCAATAGAATTAGATAAATAATAGTGTTTCATGGGAATAGATAGTTGAGTAGGGCCACATGAGTTTTCAAACAATTCAGGGTATTCATGGTTTTCACTAGTAGGTCGCACGATTTTGATAAATGGTTCCCAAAATGTGCATCTGTCAAGATCCCTTCTAAATTTTTAACATTTCTCCTAATGAACTCCAAAATGATACCCAGGGTAAACATGATCAAAATAGGTATTTATAAGTACCAGGATACAACAACATGATCATATAATTTGAATCTAATTTCTAGTAGTCCGACCATAATAATATGTACATCCCTTTATAGTTAATTTCATTATATTTTAAGCCATAAATATATGTGATAAATAAAATCTATGCTATCATTTTTTGAAAATTAAATTAGTATTTATAAATAATATTCTCATATTATGAAATAGTAATACAGTTACCCACATATGACATAAAATAAATACAAAATTTATTAGAAGACATTTTATATTTTTGGTGCTATTTTTATCGTTTTAAAATATTGAATGATTTTTATATTAAAACATATTTATAATTAATTTGAAAAAACATCATAATGAAGTATTAAAATATATAATTACAATCTAAAAATTATCCAAATTTAAATTTATCATAATCTATTGATATAGTTGTATTTATTTTAAATTAAAAAATATATTAAGAATATAAGGAATGTACTATAAAATCATAATGACTATTAAATTATTTATAAAAATAATTTAATGTCTTGTTTGGACCAATAAATTATAAAAAATGTTTATTCAAAAATAAGAAACATTATTTTTGATGACCATAATAATTTTTTGATTCATAATGGAGATTTTTTTATTCAAGAAAATTAATTTATGAATAACTTATTTTTCTTGTGAAAAAAAACATAATCTAATAGTGTTTAGTTACTAATACTATACAATTGAAAAACTATAAATAATATGTTACTGAATCAAACATAAAATAATATTAATGAAATTTGATCTCTATTTTTCGAAAACATAATGCCTAATGCCTTTGTTTCAAAATTAATATCCATTTCTGCATCATTTTCTATAAATAAAACCCCATCCACCAATTCATATCCACTATAAACATATTGAGAACTAATTTTAAGATCCCAAAGACTTCTAATATCATGAATGGTATAAAAAATACATTCATCAAAAATATTCTTCGATTCAATGTGAAATGAATAATGAAAATGATGAATATATTTCACAATATCAAAATAATTCATTTTTTTAATCACACAAATAATATCAGAATCCTTCAATCAAAATGTCTATTTTTATTGGGGTCAACGAAAGTAAACAAAATATTTAACATTATTTTTAATATTTTTCTATAATCTCATAGTATTACAAATATAACTAGAAATATTAAATTATATACTATTCTTTACAACAAAATATTTAACATTATTTAATGATATATCTTATTTTAATCATATATTTATCCCATTATCTTGTTTTATTATTCTTATAGTTCAAAATGTGGTTGAATGTTCATATGTTTTTCAATTACAAATAGCTTGATACTACAAATTTATTCTAATTTTAATTCATCTTATTATAAATATTAGTCTATAATTTTATATTTCTAGTTATATTTTTAATATTTCTAGTAATATTTTTAATATTTTTCTATAATCTCATAGTATTACAAATATAACTAGAAATATTAAATTATATAATATTCTTTATAATAAGATGAATTGATATTAGAATAAATTGGTGGTATCAAGCTATTTGTAATTGAAAAACATATCAACGTTCAACCACATTTTGAACTATAAGAATAATAAAACAAGATAATGGGATAAATATATGATTAAAATAAGATATATCATTAATATTTATATATATTATAAAGGAAAATTTTATCTAAAATTATAAAAAACTTATCAAGGTATAAGAGTACCGAATCATGATGAGAAAATGACATTCCATTAAGCATAAAAATATTTAACATATTTTTTTATTAATAACATTTTTAATATATCATAATTTTTTTAAATTATGTAACCACCATCTTGTTGATGCTCAACCATGTGAATATAGTTAATCATAATCCATTTCATTTTCAATCCCATGATCATAGCTTAACACAATTCAATCATCATAGAAAATAATTATCTCATTTTCCATAAATCCATTTACAATTCATTGGAGATTAATATAGAACCCGATCCATGATATAATCATAATCTATACACAATAGTTCCATAGAAACACAAATAAGTGTTATACAATGAATAACCCATGAAATTAAAATGTCTTCCATAACATATCGAAGTTGTATCAAATAATAATATACATATGGATAGAAAAATTGAAATGAAAAATGTAATGACATAAAAATGTGTTATATAATAGAATTGATTGGGTAATTTATTTATTATATCAATATAAGAGGTAGATAACATGGAAATAAAGATGAAAATTAATAAATGTAACAAAATAGTTCACTGAAAATAATATCATACTATTTAAGTTAAACATGATGTTATAAGTTTTTCTTAAAGTGATCATTTTTCAAGATGGTGTAATGAAATGGTATTTTTAAAACACTAATGTAAAATAATTTATATTAATAGAAACATTGAATAAAATAATAGTTATCAAATAAATTCTTGTTTGTATGATTATGTATACAATCATGAAATGATTTTTTAATGTTTATAATATCATTTTCATAACAAACAATACTAAAAAAACTATTAATGATTACATAAGATAAAATTTAAATAATATTTTTTAATCAAATGAAATAATACATTTTTTTATTTCAAAATATTAAAAGGAAATACTAGAAGAATTAATTAATATCAAAATATATGAGAAATATCTTCTTAATGATGATGGAAAATATTATTTACAATATTATACTTTTATTAAAAATAAATTCAACAAATAAAAATATTGGAAATAAAAATGAAAATTTCCCCTTATAGAAGAGAAATTTATAACATAATAAACATTTATGGTGAAGGATACCAAAAATTGAGGAAATAAGTCTATGGACAAGAATTAAAACTCAATGAGTAGGTATTTTTTAAGAAAATTCTTAACCATTTCTATTGAAAACAATAAAGCACTTTATCCTCATTTATAATGAAAAAAACTATTTTAATTAATATTTTATGAAACATATTATTATATGACCTCGTATATATTCATAAATTATAATAATTTTCATCCCATATAATTTAGATTGAGTTTTTATAATCATTATGAAATGTTATAAATTTTTATCATTCATACATGTTTCATAATAGTTATGTGGGACCCCTCTATTTTATATATTTTTAATAATTTCTTTATTATTTTTGTTGATAAATTATATTTAAATTATTTATGAAATGTCAAATTATTTTGATGAAAATTTATGGTATGGTTAGTTAAAACGTTATCCTAGATGAGCTTGTTTTGTGTAATTATAAAATATATTATTATTAAAAAATAATGTTTTTAAAATTTTTCCTTCACTTCAGAAAACAATATGTCAAAATTATTACTAATATTTTTCATATATATATATATATATATATTATAAATACTTTTCTTCTATCCATCTATGAAATGTGTTAAGGATGAATAAATTATGTATTTAATAGAGGTGGTAGTCTATACAGAACAAGGGTGACATGATCATTTTATAAATGGTTGGGGGGATGGAAGAAAAATGTAAATCATTCAACATAGTCACAATTCAATAAAAAAAATTATGTTAAAGTAAATATGTTAGTACATGTTGTATATATTTTTAATAGGTAAGACTATAAATGACTAATAAAGTCTAATTAAGAACATTTTCTCTTAGTTTTATTTCATTACATAAACTAAATATTGAGAAATAGTAAATTTTAATTTTTCTATGATCAGAAACACATAAAAATGGTATTGAAAACTATGGATACATTTTTAAATAATGTTTTCTTGCTATATGGCTTGTTGTGTGTGGAAAAGTGACATAGTTAAAGGAATAATTAACTTGGGATAAGGTTGTGACATTTTTAATACTCATAAATAATATAAAATTTATGTGGCATTCGTATGAATCTAGATCCAAATAATAATATAATTTTGGTGGTGGTAAATCATGGATGGTACTACCACCATCCAAATATATAATTGATAAGTTGTTGAGATACTTTATCCACCTTCCCCTTAATTTATCTGTTTACATTATTTTCCTTTTGACATGATAAGTCATTTTGTTACAAACATATGTTTTTTCATATATAAAAATTCAATTTTAATTTCTTACTAATTTGGGTATAATTTATAAAAATATGATAATCATTTTATAATATTATTTTTCAAAATTTAGATGAAAATTATTTTTAATAATAAAAATATAACGCATAAAAACAGTTTCTGAAAAAAATTACAACTTCTGTTAAAAATTGTTACAAATAGGAGAAAATTATAAATTTATATTTTAAAAAATTATAATTTTACTTATTATATGTATATTTGGTCATAAAAAATCATGAATAATTTTTTTATAATATTAATATAGTTATGATGTAATAAATGTTACAATACTTATAAAATCAATATTTATTCTATTAATCCAAAAATCAACTTTGTTATAAAAATTAAAAAAATCACCATAGGATAGTTTTTGAACATTTTATTAAAAATTAAACATATTATAACCATTTTATTTTATAAATATTATAATGTATATTTTTATATCAAAGAATAATTTTTATGGAAAATAAATATTTTTTATTGATAAGTGGTCCTAAAAATAATTAAGTATTTAAAACTTATTTCATATTAATTAATAAATTTAAATGAGTATTTACATATTGTTATCACATTGTAAAATATAAAATAATATGTTAATAATGATAAATATAATTTGTGAAACAAAAAATTTAAATAGCATTTCTTCAGAGGAATGACCCTCTAAAAATAATTTTTTTTCAGAATTCCTTATGATTGATAAATAAAAAATAATTAAATTATATCAATACATTTTAATAAATTATAATTTGAAATCCATACATTCAAATTAAATTTTATGTAACATAAATATTAATATAATACATTTAATATAATGAAATTAATTTCACTCGTAATTAATAGAATTTATTATCTAAAGTTCTACATACAAATCCCTTCAATACAACCTTAAAATAAGTAATAGTAAAATAAGAAATGGTGTAAGTCATAATGGTGATTCCTCTAGAATTGATATTGCTTTGATTTCAAGGACATCGATATACTCCAAAATATGAATTCACTATATTAATATTTATAAATATTTTCATGTTTTGGACATAAGGAAAACCAAAGAGGTGCTACTTCATTTATAGAATCGGAAAAATTCACTCTATAAGGAATACATCTACTACTACATGATATATATTTTTTTTTATTAATTCGGTTTTTGATGTGAAAAAATAGAACCTTTTTATTTTTTTATCATATTTATGGGTAATTAGTTAATAAAATTTGTGTTGATACTAGGATGTTCATTCCTTGATTAATTGATAGGGTGAAATATTGATGTTGTTTCATAGAGTTCAATAAAAAGGGAAATTAAGGAAAATAAAGGTTCTTAATAAGATATTTGGTGAACTGATTATCAACAAGATATGAAAAATTATTTTTCTTATGAGGTAACAATCGAAATAAAATTTTAAGAATTTATACATATAATATTTATTATTTTCATAAACATCTTTAAAATGTTATTCTTGGAAAAATTTCAAGTTCGATAACTAAATAATTTATTAGATTAACTAATCGAGATTCCATCTATAGTGAGTCTATTGTTATATATACTAAATATTTATTGAATATAATTTTATGGGGTTTGATTAAGTTTGATATGACAAGGAGAGGGATTAATGTTGTTATATAGTTATTATCATAAGTGTTGAATTTTTATGTCGGGGGGAAAAAGGGATGTCCATTGTTGGATGACATGGGTGGGATCATTCGACTTTAATTCGTATCATATATCTCGCTAATAATATAAAATAATATTTAAAAATAATGGGTTTATTTATTACAGAAATGTTCTCTATAAGACTTCCTTATATGACATTTTTGGACCAGATGACTTCATTATACTGTTTTATAAAACTGTAATAGATCATTATACAACTTTATTTTACTATATGAACTTGATCGATGAGTGAAAATGGAAATTTCATTGGGGAATATTATTCATACCATTTATTTATAGTTAACTAAAATCTTATAAACTAAATTCAATGATATGAATTTTATTTGGATCTTATGACTTCATGAGTGAAATAATACATTCAATGACGGAAATTCACAACATATTGATTACAACAAATGACATACTAAGTAATACCAATTGAGAAAATGGAAAATTATATATTTATAAATTATTAACAATTCTTAATTATGTTTATTAATTTATTCAATTTATCAATGATTAAATGTGAATTCATATAAGGATCACGATCGAAGAAAACTGAAATATATTGTCCTCTATAAGAGATCCTAATGTGGTTGAGATGAGATCCATAGAATGGAGGAAGAATTAAATATAGATTTGTTGCATTATTTCATAAAAATATGGATCAAGCTTCCATAATATTTAAATTTGTTGTTATACTGAAAGTATTAAATGTTGTAAATATAAAATAAATTTTGGAATTTGAAATGGATTACTTACCCATATTATTAATGAGATTTTATATATAAATTTAAACTAAAAAACATTTAAAAATTAATAGGAATATTAAATATTAATTTATATTTTGATAGAGTCTATAAATTCATATTTAAGTTAAATATTCACTAAAATTAATGGATATAAATTTCATTGGGGGTACATAATTAATAATATATTTAAATATTGATAGATCATATTGATGCATTTTGAATGAAATATAGGTGAATTTTATGAGACCTAATACCTGACTATACAAATGGGGAAATATGAAGAATAAGGTGTCCATGTTTAAAAATAACTAATGAGAACTAATTTTATTGAATAAATGAATATAATATAAATATAGGTGTCCATAACATAAATAATACATAATTTTACAACACATAAAGAATGATATATGTGTAGATCTATTTAACCATATGTTCATAGAGGAGGACCAACCTAAAAAGGTATATAGTTTGCTGAGATAAATATAGAGTTCTTTCCTTATGGGAACATCTTTTTTTATAATTGTTTTATTTTTATATAGTGAATTCTAGAGGCCCAAATAGTGGATAACAAGTTTATAGTACTATAACATCCTTCGTGTTTGATAGTTGTTAAATATTTTCGAAGAATCATTGATTTGGGTGGATAACCAACTAAAATATAAATTATGATATTCGTATTCAACCTTCTTAATTTATTATTAAAATTTATATATAATCATCTCTACACACAATTATAAAATTGGATATATTTCCAGATTGATAAATAACTATAACATGTTAATGTTGTTTAGTTATTATAATTTATAAAATATGACCTATAATATGCCATAACATTGTGGACCATAAAACATTTGGAATCACAAGTGGAATTATATAATATTCCTATAAATATACTGAAGATTAAGGGTTTTTTATGAACAAGTAGAATAAAAAATTTATGAACAACCATTAAATGGATACTATCAATTGAATTAACTACAACAAATATAAGATTAATATATCACCCTATCATGTATCTACTGGATTAAATGTATTTTATACTATCTCTATTGGTTTTAAATCCATTAATATGGAATAATGTATGAGTTTAACTGATAATAGATTTTTTTTTCAATGTAAAAAATAAAATTAAATTTTATATCTCAATTATATAATTTATAAAAACTTAGATGGTTCATCAAACTTCCCAGTAGATATTGGATAACATGAATAAAAGTTATACATTAAAATTTAAATATATTGATGATAAAAATCATTCCCTGATAATAATTTTTAAATAAATATATATTGTACATTAAAAAAATATTATGGAATAAATTATATGAGATGATGTAATTGTGGGTACTATTGTGGGGTTTAGTGAGTGGCTGTATGATTCCATCATTGGTAAAAAAAAATTATGGAATATTTTATATTGGTTGTATCTAATATTATCAATCCTGGTTGATAGACAGGAATGATCAATAGATGAGTTATATAATATGATCATTTTTTATGAGGTGAGAAACACTCTAGAGTTCAGGGATAAAGAAAATGATGAGACGTCCTTTTAGGCCATGAGAAAAATAAACATAACTATATGAGATGTTAATATATTGGGATGTTTAGATTTTAAGGATGAAAAATGTTTTACTCATATTGAGACTCTCAATTGAATTAAATTTATTATTTTTATAAGGATACTATAGTTATATACATATAATAAAAATGATCATATTAAAAAAATAATCAATTTTTTTAAAGAATTTAAATGTATTGAATATATCCTTTTTAACACATGAATATTAATATAATTCATCAAAAAAGTGTTCTATTAATAAATGTTAAGGACATTTTTTGGGATACTATACTCTAAACATGGAATATAACACATTTTTTACAAAAGGGAAACATAATCATAATAATTATTTATTATTTTTGAAACTTTCCCTTTTTATTTCACCCTATTTAACTTCATTTCATCTAATTCTATTGTGATATATAACAATTGAAACGAATGAGAATAAAAATTATTAAGGAATAAAATTTAAAATTGAACATAAAAAACATCATAACATAATACATGTTATATAAAATGATAGAATAATCATAATTTGTTTATCAACAAAATGAAATTATTAATAAGACAATAAAATGTAATATTTATAATATTATCATGATGGAATGTAACATAGTTTCCAAAAAACATAATTACCAAGGATATTCACCAATGTATCATCAAAAATAAAATGCATAGAGATTAATTCGTTTTCCAATTCACTATAGCTCTAATGGGGTGCACCATTAATATGTTTTAATTTATGTGATCAATATTTATTATAAAAAATCATCTCATTAATATCTGTTAGAGATTAAAGAATGGTTTTCATATAAAATCATAGAGTATATGTGTTTTGAGGTACATTTATATTACATCATTTTTAAACCAAAATAAATGAATTATTATTTCATACTTGTATAAAAATGATAAAAAATAATATTTAGACAATGGTTAATACCCATGTATGATGAATGGGTATGAGTCTTCACAATATAAGAATATTTAGTTTAAATTAAAAACATTCAATAATCTTATTCGAAAAATTATATGGCATAAATATTGGATTAGGTCAAAGTAATAATGGGAGGGAACACATGTTAAAGATTTAGAAGAACTAATTTTAGAATTAATGAGTTATCAATTTTTGTCAAAATTATTAAAGACATAATTTTTATGTAAAACTATCAATGATGTTCTTGAATTGAAAATAAATAGGGGAAGGTTCCCTTACCTATTATTATTTCTTCGTATAATAAAAGGTTGGAAATATAAGACATCAATGAATAACTAGAGGGAATATATTGATTGTGGAATGATCATTAAATCATTGAAAATGGGGTTGTGTTTGAGGATAATGGTGGAAATTGGTGATATTCATTTTATATGAGGATTAATTGTTTAAAAAACCTTAAATACAGTTCATTGAATTATAGGTTGTGGAAGATGATAAACCATTGTACTACCCATGATTTTATAACATGGAATAATTCATTCAAGAAATTATTTAAAATATTTTAATAAATTAGAATGCAAATCAATTTTTTAATATTTCGTTGGGTATATAAATTTTTTTTTTCCAGAAAATATATTTTTTTGAATTTCAATTTCACTTTTAGACATTGGGAAATCTTTTATTGTTTTTCATATATATTTAGTCAATTAAAATACATAATAATATGAAAAATAACATTTTTTTGTGTATTATATTTAATTAAAATTAATTTTTTTATTATAACACATTCGAGGAAAATGATAAAAAAACATGGTCTAACATTAAAACCATAAAACAACCATAATGGAGAAAAATCAATAAACATGATTTGCCCCTCCCCAGCAATTGAATCATGATGATAAGCTTTCACGAAAGCATGTCATTCGGCTAGATGCCTCGTGCATAAGTGCACAAGAATAGAACTGATGGAATAGACATACCATCTCAATTCTCCAAATATGAATGATATGTACGAGTTAATACTTCATACATTGATCTCCATTTGAAGAAGTTATTTGTACATCCATAAAACATAACAGAGAATTGGTCCAATAGCAGGCAAAACTATAAAAATCAATCCTCTAAAATCAACTAACCAAATCACCCTCATAAATAGAGTCATTAAATAATAACTTGAGATATTAGAATATTTTTCCCTAAAAAAATTATACGATGATTTTGCTTCCTGGGTCCCTAGGACTTTGATCATTTTCTATTCAAACTAAGAATCCAACTGATCTTAGGACGAAAGGTACTCCTCAATTCTATTATTTCATTTATTGAATCCCCGTACCAGAATAATATAATGTTTGTCAATCCATGTGCATTTATCCACATTGAGAGTGACCCTTAGTGACATATGTATCATTTTAGTAGCCTAATATTTAGTTTCATTTGGAATTAAGACATGTTCAATCACTTCTTTTTCTGATAATAACAACAAATCAAAGGTCTAATCTTCTTAGTTCCCCGGTCTCTGATTACTGAATGTTTCAATGGATATACACTTTTCATTTATATTTTTTGAAGTGTGAGTCTCCAGATAAAGTGGTATGGATGAGTAATCCTTCTTCTCCTCGTACTATTAAAACTCTTATTACACTTCGGGCATGATTCTCCATCTACAAAGTGATCGGGTTCAATTTCATTGGGATATTTCAAGGAGACCCCGACATCATAAATCTAGTCAGTTGGAATAGATATAAACCCAACCATGGAATGACCTTAAAAATTGTTACTCTTTGGCAGATAAGTCTGGGTCAATGATTTTGCATACCATATTCTCCTAGTTTAGGTTGGATCTGCTGCAAAAATAGAAACCTTCTGACTCCCCTTACACAAAAATCCACCACCCGACCTTAACTCATTTGTGCATGGTGCAACATTGACATCCTGATCACCACCTATCATCTGCTTCATAACTATTGTACTCTCATTCAAGTGATTTTCCTTTCAAGTAGGCTCATATGGGACTGGACCACCACCCTTCAGAACACAATTAGAAGGTCCAACCAGATCCTACCACAGACAATAGAACACATCATACGCCTTTGTTTAAACTATAATACTGAGGCCTTATTCTTCTAATCAATGATAGAAATATACTAAAAAACGCATTGCAGACCATTAGAGGACCTCGATGTGGTTTCACATTCAATATTCGATACAACTAAGATCCATGTCCTCTCCCCCTTATACCATATTTTGTCTATTCTAGGACATCCTCCTCACGTTCCTAGGGAACCTTAGCTCTTCTGACATCCTCTGTATTTCCCTTGAAATGGGCTCCCTGATTTCAATCCTCCATCAAGTGACCTAGTCTCTTTCATACAAAACAAAATTTATTTCCATTTCTCCTACCCCCCATGATTATAGACCTCCAATGACAAACATTAGTTGAGTGTCCAGAATTCTTGCATATAAAACAAAAATCAGTCCAGTTTACATAAATCACATGTTGTTTAATCCTGTAATCCTCACAAATTGAAATATAGACATATTCAAAAGGAATTATAAATATTTACAATTCCAATAAATCCCATGGGTTCACAGTGTGACAAACATCCTCAGTATGACTATCAGAGCATAAAAATCTACTGACTAGATTTCCAATCATGTAAATAATACTAGGATTTTTCTATGGTAAATGAATATTTTGAAAAACTACCCAAACCATAGCAGAATCTGGATCACACTTCATATGGAATTCTAAAGACCAATAAAATATGAAAAATTCAAAATCCATTCAAACAATGGGGGCCGCTTGACTAGGATATGATGATGTCCTCCTCAGATGAAAATGAAATAATGATATGTTGACTATCGAGCGAACCCAATATCACCCTCTCATAAAGAAACCATGATATGAGGACAAAATAATGGTATTAATCCACTGAAGGCCTCCTCTGTATAAACTGAGCCACTATGGTGATGATCAATAGCACGATGGTTTTTGTAGAATATGACAACAAAATATGGATTTTAGGGAGATCGTTGATGAGATCTGAATAATAAGGGCTTAGTGAATCTTTTAGAAAAGGTGGATGATAATCAAGGTTTAATAAGGGGTGTAATGAAGGACCTGATATCCTGTTAGATTATCGGGGTCCCTCCGCCATTAGTGGACAAGGGACCGACAATATTGTCACCGTCATTACTACGAGGCAAAGTGAATCGGCATAGGGATATAGCCTCTATGAGACCACCTGACAAGGTTCAATTATATTTTATTAATTATTTCATAATTATTAAAAATATATTATATATAAAAATTGGGTTTTTATTATACACTAAAAATAAAGTATTTTAGAAAATTCTCTAAATTTCATAGTAACCATGTTTTCATATTATGATATCAAATATATGTTTTATTTATAAAAAAAATTCCTTAAATTTGGTAGTTATATGTTTTCCCTAAAAATGTATATTTTTTATAAATAATTGTTTATATGAGATAAGAAACATTATAAACATATAAAAATATCCTATAAAAATATAACCTTTTTCATTTATATTTAGATATAAATTTTTTTTATTATATAGATGAAAACACCATTATTACTCCTACATACACCCTAAATTTAATATGTATGACAATGATAGTTTCAGGGTGTGGATTAGCTAACAATGAATTATTCATGATATACACCAATTAGATGTTTTATTATATATGATTTAATTCAACCTAACTTCCTAAATCCCTACATGATAATAGTAAAGGGAAATTACCGATGATGTAAATACTCTACCAGATTTTTAAAAATAGTACTCAAAACAAAATACTCTATGGGTTATTTCCATTCTATCCAATTTTAAAATAAAATTTATGTTGTAATTACCATTTTCATACACTAATAATAATGGAAATAAATTTTCCAATTGTCATATCACTCAACTATCATATTAAATAACGATAACATTGACCATGGAGCATATCCCAATAGACAAATTTTTGTGTGCTATATATTTATTCATATATTCCATCAAAAAAAAATATTTACTACATATTTACGAATGTGTTTTTTAATTCCATTAACAATGTCAATTATATTCTAAATATTTCTTTTTTCCTATAATTATTATTGCTTGTATAATCTTCTTTGATGCGATCGATCCTATGGAATACACCATTTCATTGTAAATAATAATTGGTTTTTATATAAATGTACTCATCTTAGAATATGAAATTATGATTATTTAATAAAATTTAATATTATTTGTAGGAATAGTATTTTGTGAAAATAATTTTTGAAAAATAATAAAATAACAACAATGAAATTTTGTTCACTTGTTTATCATTTAAACATTTATGTGGTTAAATTATCCACCCTAATATAAATTTTATCCTCATAATTTGAATTTTTCCTTAAAAATATTGATATCTTTCCTTTATTTATTTTTATGTTGACTTGTATCTTTATCAAACATTTTATTATTTCTAAAGATATTAAAATGTAATAATTTATTTTTCCTTTGCACTTGCAACTTTTTTTCGAGAATCTAGATGTGTTCCATATTATATTTCAAGATAGATTCCAACTGTCCCCTATTAATAGAATGTATATGTGATGGGTTAGATGTTAAAATTCTCAAAAAATACACATAGAAAACTTATTCTACTTTGGAATTATATTTTTGTAGTGGTAATAAATAAGAAACTAATCTAACATGCCCGAAAATATGAATTTGTGGCTGGTACCTTGGACTCAATTTTATCGTCGTCAAAAGCCTATAACTCAAAATAATGATGATTTCTTGAGAAACACCAAAATTCAAATATGAATTTTTTTTCTAATAATATATAATTTACATAACTTTTTCCATTAACTATAATCAACTATGATTATCTTCTAAATCACTTAAAACATTCTATGGTATTATTTATAATGTCTTTTCCCAAATATTTCCCTTATTAAATTTCATCCCAACATGAGAGAGTTCTATATATTTTTCTATAAAGAGATTAAAAATACTCCATTTATATAATCAAGTGTAAAATTTAGTTATAATAGATTTCATCATATAGAATATGTTTATACTAACTCAACTTAAATCATTATGAGATATCATGTAACATTATTTTTATATTCAAATAGTCTCTATACATTTTCCATCAATATGAGGATGATAGGGTATTATCTAGTTCATATATGAATTCATTTCATTTTGAAGGATTATATAAAACATATATGAAAGTATTGGATATTAGTAATAAATTATTAATAGTGGTACTCCCTATAGTATCACTAAAACATGAATATATAGTCATAAAACACATACCAAGGATAAATCCACACTTATATGAATAAAATGGAATGTATTATTAAATACATCCATGATTATCAATATAGAGGTATATCCCTCATATTTCTTAGGAGATATAATGAAACATTCGATAGAAAAATTTTTCCACATCCAAATAATTATTGGTAGTGTATACAAATCTTTTTAGGAGAGTTATCACTCTTCAATTATTTAATGAAACACCAATAACCATGTGCTTTAATCAATAATATTATTATTCTAATTATCTAACCAACAATGATAAAGAATGTCCCTAAACATTTATATTATTTCAGGATGTATACATAATATTTAGTTTTGTATTTCATATATTAGAACCTTTATATTATCTTGGATAATATAAATATAAAATATTGCTCCAAATATTAATAATACTTATTGATTAGTATTTAATTCATGAAACATCAAATTTCAATTTCAATTATCTTATTTTTATCAATTGACCACCCATTTTTTATTTAGTTCCCATCCATCATAATAATGTTTGAAAATTAATTTAGGATAGGATTGATGTTGTAACATCCCTTATGATTCCCATGTATGACCTATCGTGTCCTTAATCAGTGGTTCTCCATCAATACTGATTTTTACATCAACACCCAGATCTAACAAAAATAGTAATTTTGACATTGATTTCACTTCTAGGGTGATAATGAATTGAGGAACCATATTCATTAAAAATCTCCAAACATAACCATTATCTTGGGGTTAGTTCTTTTTATGTTAATATATATTTTAAACATTGTTGGTTTGTATATATATCACTATAGTCTCTGTAAATATAATCTCTCATAATATGTTGTGATAAAACTAGAGTAGTTATTTCTATTTCATTGGTTGTATATTTATTGTCATGTTGTATTATCAAATTATATGCATAGGTGATCTCTTATTCATTACTCTCTATAAAATTTCATTGGTTTTTCTGAGATTTATCGCTATATATAATAAATACTTCTCTATGAGAGGTATGTATCTGGATAGGTTCTGTGACATACCTGTTATTCAATTCTTTGAAATATTCTTCTCACTTGTTTTAAATTATGAATTTAAATTAATCTCTAGTTTACTTGATCAGTTTTTAAAAATTTCATGAAATATATTTCCCCAACTTCATTTACTATCCTATTTCACAATGTAATATTTGAATCTAAATTTCTATTCTAGTATTGGTAAACTCCTTTAAAAAAATCTTCTTTTCGAAATCAACTATAATTCCATTAATAGATAAGATATTACAAAAGAATGGTGGTTTTTATAACAAGATAAAAATTTTACTACATTTAAAAATCATCTTATGATTTATATTATTTTGTAATAAGACATATATATTATCATCCTTATAATCTTTACTATATTAATATTTTAGAATATGGTCAATAAAACCCCGGATATATTTATCAAGACAGTTCTTAAATTATATATTCAATAAACTAAAACATATGGTAAGATATATTTTCAATAGAAATTGGATAAAAAAATCATAATTCCCATATTATTTCTATAAGGATGTACTTTGATATCATCTATCATTTCCATTAACTATTTATTGCTCTATCATTGGAAAATCATGGAATGATTTTGTAGAGACACAAAGCATGACGTACATGAAACACCCCAGGTAGATAAAAAATAAGGAATTTTCACATTTATCCATATTTTTGAATAAAATATTAATATTACTTTAAAGGGGACGCTATACTCGATGGTGTACCCAATACGCAACAATGAGTTTCTTGAGAATCATACGTTGCCCTCTAATAATAAAATAGTATTATTTTAAATGGTAGTTAACGCCTTGCCATTGTAATGGAAGGAATGAAAAGAACTAACTAAAAAATGATTATATATGTTTGTCAAATATTTTTACTTTTTACAATAAATGTTAGAGGATTAAAAAGGCGAATAAATCCAATTTTTAGCGTAAACATTCTAATATTCTTTAAAAGGCAGATTAACCGCCTTTTGATTATGAACCTCTTTTAAATCCATTTTTTTACAAGTTTATGTGTTATATTTGACAAAATAAAATTATTCTTTAGAATTAGGACATCAAAATTTACTTTCTGTAAATGTTTGGTATTTTTCCGATAAAGTTCATTTTTTTAATGAATAGTGAAAACTGTTGTATTTTAATTGAAAACCTATTTTTAATCTAATTTATATATATGATTATATTATCTTTTGAATTGTTTTTAAAGTGAAATTAGAATATATTTTTACCATTTAATACAATAGTGGACGTTGAAATTAATTTCACTTTGAAATTGGACTTAAACTTGTGTCAATCTTTTGATATATACTGTTTCATAATAACACGCTATTTATCATGACAACGGGAATTAATTATTAAATTAATTAATGTAATTTATGTGATTTTAATTTTGTAAAATAGACATAATTTTTTAATTCAGAATATCAAATATAGTATAGGGTGATGTTTTGGTATTATTCTGAAAAACTTCAATTTTTGATGAATAGTGAAACCACTAAGTAGTACTTAAAAAACTGATTTTTCTTTTAGATGATACTTTACCACTTATGTGTTTTGAATTTAAAAAATTCAACATACATGGTTGTCATTAGGAAGTAAAATTTTGTTCAATGGGATTAAAATAATTTTTTTTGGTGAATAGTAACTTTTATGTTTTTAATTGTGATTAGAGGTAATTAATGTAATTTAAGGTAAACATAATGTTTTAATAATATGAAATGAACTTGACACATGTCCTACCCTCATTGGATGTGTCATGGACGACCATTAAAATCCATTAGTCAACATGGGGACCCAATGGAGCCACTTTGGTTGGAAAATGACATAAATACCTCTTTATATAAAGTTAAAATTAAAATGTCACAAACATTAGTTATTTTACTAAAAAAATTTTAAATGAGGTTATACAAGTAATATTTTTGACTATAAATATTAATTAGAAAGATATATAGATTTACAATGTCATGATATTTTTTTTATAATTTTAAGACATTAAATAAATTAAATTATTTATGACATCATGATGATGCAGCAATTACCTCATTAATAAGGGATTTAAATAAAATGAAAAGATAATGTTAAAACTATAACATAATCTTGTCACAAACCTATTTGATGGGTGGATTTCAAAACCTTATCACCTTATCCTTGAAATATTTCCTTTTGGGATCTTTTAAATCTGAAAACCATTTTATAATAATGTAATATTTTATAACTTTCCAAGAGTGCCCCTCCTCTCCTCTTATAAAAGGACCCCAACTCTACCACCTTACACACACCTCTCAAGCCTTTGGCTCATCCAACCCCTACCCATTTCATCTCTCCACATCCCTCTATTCCTCATTGAATCATCACTTTGGGCAGAATCCTTTCCAAGGAAGCCTTTGAGCTCAAATCAAATAGAGTTACCCGATTTAAAGTTAATGTCTTCCCTTGTGTTCTTTAGTTTTATTTTGCTTCTCCAACCCCCTAAAATCTTTTTATAATTTTCTTTTTTAACAACACCATTATTTTAAATATACTAGGATGTTTTTATGTGAAGGATTAGAGCTACAATTACACACACCTTCGTCTAATTTTTAAAGAACATACTGTTTATGTGGATGGCGAATTACTGCCTCACGAAATAATGATTGTTCAATATTCTTTTAACACCATCAAAGATGGACATTAATATTTCACTATATTTATATATGATATATAATATTTTTATGGTTTCCTTAAGCTTCTGTACTTTTCATTTATGGCATACCTTTATGGTTTCCATTATAGGTAAACGTGATATCTTCATTTTAGGAAGTGCGGACTACCACCCCCTCAAAGTGATTTGATTCGTTAATGCTATATGTGGGACGTATAAAGGATGTAATTAATGTTATTTCATATTTCATACTACTGGAATTATAATATACCTTTATATCATTATTATTTAATTCCATATAATACAAAAAAAATAAATGAATGTAGTGTTCATGCGTAAGTATGGTTTAACGTCTCCATGAACGGTACATTTCATTTCTTATCTCCAAATGTTATGTACTATTATAAGTACATATATATAATGGATATATATGTAATATATTACAACTAAATGATGTATATCATTCTGGAATTATAATATATATATCTCTCATTTTGTTTTAATTCCATTTATATGACAAAAAATTAAAGTAGCGTTCATGCGTACGTACGACCTACCATCTCCATGAACGATGCTTTTATTTTTTAACTCCAAATGCTATTGAATAGTATAAAATAAATATATAATGGATATATATGATATTTAAAACATTAATACTATTCTGGAGATGATGTACCTATAACTACATGGAAAATTATTTTCCAACAAGTTCAATTTTTACTCATGTACTGAACATCGACAAAAACGTCGGATATGAACTCACTTTATTAACCAATTATTATAAAAGTATATTATGTGATATAAACTGAATAATAATAGTTTAAGGAGGTCTTTAATCAATTATAAATTGACCAAATTTTATTATTCATGAGATTAAAGAACAATCGATTCAGGTCGGACATGAGGTAAGGGAATCCTACCTCTCTCTTTCATTGAAAGTACTCTCTTTTATGTCATTTCTTTTATGCTCCAAGTTTTTATGTTAGAGGATGTTATTTTATATTACTATTTCTGTACATTCTATGTTCATGTGGTGATATTCCCTATTTGATCTCATCAATCCATTTTTGTATGTTTTATGTGGCACCGTTAGGCTGCCGAATTTTCATAAGGGGATTTTCATCTCACTCTTTGATCCCGTCAGAATCATGCTACATTGGACACTATTTCCTTTTTTTGTGGTGTATGTACTGCCCATTATTTTACTATTAGTATAATATAATATCATTTATGGGTAGTTACAACTTCATTTTATGACCCTTCTTTCATGGGGTGTACGTTTTGAAAGTTTCCCAAATCGGTAAGGGAACCTTTCACACTCCTCTTTTAAAAAGTCTTATTTTGTTATATATTTTAATTTACATATTTTTATGTTGGGATATGTTATTACATATCCTTATTGATGTAAATTTTATGTCCAAGTGATGAGATACCAATTTCTCGCTCATCAACTAATTTTATGAATTTTAAAGTGACGTCGTTAGGCTGTCGAATTTTACCAAGGGAACTTCTTAACCCAATTTCGATTTCTTTGGGTTCAACATGTAGTTATTGAATATGTTATCATTTGAATATGTGTGAATGACCATTGATTGTTTTACACTAAATATCCACTTATATTGGGTGTATTCATGTTTGTCACACATAATTATGAGATTGATTCATCCTTAATTAAAGGATACCTTCTTTATAAGGGATTTTATCTCATTTTACATTTCTATTGACACTTCATTGTTGTTATACAACAATTCACTCTTATATGGTTTATATACTGTCCTTTGTAATATTATATCATGAATCCCTTTATTCTCATGATATTATAATGTTTTGATTAAATTTTATTCCTCAATTATTGTATACAAGTGTCCATCATTTTGTTAAAAACCCTTTAAGTAAAAAATCGTTTTAAATGTTTTAATGATTTATTCTTATAAATATTTCTCATTAATATACATGTTTTAAAAATGGTTTTAAGGATTTATTTATATGGATATTAATGGTTTAAAATGTTAAAAGATTCAATGTGGTATGGGACACATTGATTTAAAAATCTCTTTATTAAATGTTTTAAATGGTTTACAAAATGGTTTTTAGAATTGATTCATTATTTCAATATCATAAAATGTTATATTGTTGTTGCAATGTGGGAATTTTATCCTTCCATTATGCTTAAGTTATGTGCTATGATTATGGTTCTTGGGCATTGTTATGAAGACAGGTGGTTCTGTGATAAACTAAGGGTGGGTGATCCCGATATAGCTCTCCAATGCATTGGGTAACGTGAAGGAGTTAAACGTTAAGTTTTCTCCAAAGAGATTTAGGAAATATACTGTGATTGGTATTCCAAACGTAACCTAGAGGGTTACTCGCTACGTAAGATTGTTATGAATTCCTCATGTTACATTTATGTCTTATGATTTCTATGATTTATTCATCATTCGATGAGGTATGTTAAAATGCTTATGTTTTATGGGTAAAGTATGATTTCATTCTTATGTATATATGTACTCATGTTTCCTTTCCATGTTTTTATATCCCTTACTGAGCTTTTTATGCTCATCCCAAGTTTTTGAAATGTTTTTCACAGGTCAAGGGAAAGGTACATGATGTGATGATAGTGTCAAGGAAGTGTCAAGAAAGAATCCATGTTTTATTTTAAATAAGTTTTCGTTGATGGGAAAAATGAATACTATCTTTTATGTAACCACTTTGTTTAAATGTGGAATGTAGTGCATGTTTTATGATCTAATTCTCTAAAAATCTAAACCTGAAAATATCCTCAATGTGTAATCTTGTAATAACTCAAGATTAGGTAAGGTTTAAGGCTGGGGCCTTATAGTTGGTATCAGAGGTCAGTTTAGATAACTTTAGAGGTTAGGGTATTCTTTAAGCATAAGTGACATTACCATAATGGTTAGGATTTCAGAAAGAGTAATAGTTTTTAGATAAAGTGAATGAGTAAGTATATCTTCCTTATTATTATATGATGGTTTTGTTGATATACTCACACTGACATTTCTGTTTTTAGTGAATGGATGGATCTAGCAGGAACCAAAGTGACAATAGGTTTGAAGGATACTGTGGTGGTTCTCTGATTAAGAGACTGGATGAAATGGGGGATTCAATGAGGAAACTTGTGGTTGTTCTAAACCAACTATCTAGGAGTCATGATCAACCACTTGAACCTTGGTATGTTCTGTAATGCATCATGTACGAGATGACCAATCAATGTGGATGTTCAGGTAATAATTATAAAGGTAACCATTAGGGTTTATATGATCCTTACTTTTGAGGTAATTATGGGTTATTATATGTTATGATGGAAAATGAAAGGCATGAGATAAACACGAGGTTAAAATATGATATGATTATTTTTGAAGATTTTATCCTGTTTTGGGGAATGTTTTAAGAATTATATAGTTTGGAAAAAGGAAAACACGTAGGCCGTGTGACAACCCGTCGCGTCGGACAAAGCTGCAGGAATCGAACCCACAACCAAAGTGCGACTAGTATTTATCGCCTACCACTGGACTACGTGAAGTCCCTGGTTAGTTTGACTAATTATTTTTAGTTAGATAATTTTAGGAATCAAGAGTATGTTTATTTTGGGTTATTTATGGAAAAGATTAACCTATCATGGAGGATATGTGATTAGGTTAATTACATTTCAATATGAGAATTTAAGAGCATCTGATGTTATTTGGAGATAAAAGTTAATTTGTACCTTGGATGACTATGTGATTAAATCCTTCAATTATTTGGGTATCAATCTTAGTTTGGTTTACTTTGAATAATTTTATGGACAATTTTTTATTGAATGGTCTTCATTGTACTTTGGGTTTTTTTTGGACAAATTTTGGAGATTAAGAATAGATTATCTTTTTATAAAGGATTATACTTTTGTGGATTATCTGACCTCATACTAAGAATTTGGGATTTGGATTTTGTCTAAAGACATGGGAAATATATATTTCTTTTTTGTGGATTAGGTGATTCTCAAGAAGTTGATTATAGTACTCTTAATGCGAACAAGTCTTCCTAAATACTCGTCTTTTGGAGAAAATATGAGTTTGATTAATGAATCTAGTAAAAGTTGAAAGTGTACTTCACAAGTAAGTATATTTCATTATGATTTAGTTAAGCTCAAAAATAAATTCCTCAATGAATTGTAACTTAAAACAAAAATGTTGTCTGTTAACTTTTTCTACTGGGGAATCGAATACCGTTTAACCCATCACAATTTTGTGATTTTCTTATGGTTAACTTTTCCTAGACATGTTTACTATCACTCTCCCTTAAAACATGACCCTTTGTTTTTTCCTCCATATCCATGTTTTTCTACATGGAATCCTAGTATGGGTTAACTCGGGTGACCTTTGTACTTATCTTTCTTTATTTTAAAGTTATTGTTTAACTGACTCTTGTTTCGATGTGGGATTTTCAATGAAGTTTCCAAGCCCAATTTTAAATTTTCAAGGATGCAATTCCCAAAATGGGGGATGGATGTAACACCCAGGTAGATAAAGAATATGGCATTTTCACATTTATCCATATTTGTGAATAAAATAATAATATTACATTAATGAGGACTCTATGCTCGATGGCGTACCCAATACGCAACAATGAGTTTATTGGGAATCTTACGTTGCCGTCTAATAATAAAATAATATTATTTTAAATGGTAGTTAACGCCTAACCATTGTAATAGCGGGAATGAACAGAACTAACTAAAAAATGATTATATATGTTTCTCAAATATTTTTACTTTTTACAATAAATGTTTGAGGATTTAAAATGTGAATGAATCCCATTTTAAGCGTAAACATTCTAATATTCATTAAAAGGTCGATTAACCGCCTTTTGATGGTGAACCTCATTTAAATCCACTTTTTGAAAATTTTATGTGTTATATTTGACAAAATAAAATTATTCTTTAGAATCGGGACATCAAAATTTACTTTGATTAAATTTTTGGTATTTTTTCCATAAAGTTAATTTTTTTAATGACTATTGAAAAATGTTGTATTTTAATTCAAAAACTCTTTTTAATCTAATTTATTTATATTATTATATTATCTTTCGAATTGTTTTTAAAGTGAAATTAGAATATATTTTTACCATTTAATACAATAGTGGTCGTTGGAATTAATTTCACATTGAAATTGGACTTAAACTAGTGTCAATCTTTTGATATATATTGTTTCATAAAAACTAACTATTTTTCATGACAAAAGGAATTAATTATCAAATTAATTAATTTAATTTTTATTATTTTAATTTTGTAAAATAGACATCATTTTTTAATTCTGAATATCAAATATTTCTTAGGGTGAAGTTTTGGTATTATTCTAAAAAACATAAATTTTTTGATGAATAGTGAAACCACTAAGTGGTACTTAAAAAACAGATTTTTCGTTTAAATGAAACTTTAGCACTTCTGTGTTTTGAATTTCAAAAATCTGAAATACATGGTTGTCATTAGGAAGTAAAATTTGGTTCAATGGGATTAAAATAATTTTTTGGTGAATAGTAACTTTTATGTTTTTAATCACGATTAGAGGTAATTAGTGTAATTTAAGGTAAAAATAATGTTTTAATAATAACAAATTAACTTGAAACATGTCCTACCCTCATTGTATGTGTCATGACCGACCAGAAAAATCCATGGGTCTGCTTTGGGACACCATTAAGCCACTTTGGTTGGAGAATGACATAAATACCTTTTTATTTAAAGTTAAAATTAAAATATCACAAACATGAGTTGTTTTACTAAAACAATTTTTAAATGGGGTTATACAAGTCATATTTTTGACTATAAATATTCATTAGAAATATAAAATTATTTCCTACATCATGATTTTTTTTATAATTTTTAGACATTAAATAAATTAAATTATTTATGACATCATGATGATGCAGCAATTACCTCATTAATAAGGGATTAAAAAAATGAAAATATAATGTTAAAAATATAATGTAAAGTTGTAACAAACCTATTGGATGGGTGGATTTAGAAACCTTATCACCTTATACTTGAAATATATCCTTTTGGGACTTATTAAAACCGAAAACCATTTTATAATAAAGTAATATTTTATAACATTCCTAGAGTGCCCCTCCTCTCCTCTTATAAAAGGCCCCCAACTCTACCACCTTACACACACCTCTAAAGCCTTTTTTCTCGTTTAACCCCGTACCATTTCATCTCTCCACATCCCTCTATTCATCATTGAAGCCTCACTTTCGGCATAATCCATTCCAAGGAAGCCTTTGAGCTCAAATCAAATAGAGTTACCCGATTTAAAGGTAATGTCTTCCCTTGTGTTCTTTTGTTTTATTTTGCTTCTCCAGCCCCCTAAACTCTTTTTATTATTTTCTTATGTAACAACACCAGTATATTAAATATACTAGGATGTTGTTATGTGATGGATTCGAGCTACACTTACACACACCATCGTCTAATGGTTAAAGAACATACTGTTTCTGTGGATGGCGAATTACTGCCTCACAAAACGATGATTGTTCAATATTCTTTTAACACCATCAAAGGTGGCCATTAAGATGTCACTATATTTATATATGATATATAATATGTTTATCTTTTCATTATGCTTCTGTATTTTTAATTTTTTTCATACCTTTATGGTTTCCATTTTGGGTAAATGCGATATCTTCATTTTAGGAAGTGAGAACTACCGCCTCTCAAAGTGATTTGATTCGTTAATGCCATATGTGGGACGTATAAAGGATGTAATTAATGGTATTACATATTTTATCCTACTAGAATTATAATATAACTTTATATCATTATTATTTCATTCCATTTAATACAAAAAAAATGAAATGAAATTAGCGTTCATGCGTACGTACGGCTTACCGTCTCCATGAACGGTACATTTCATTTCTTATCTCCAAATGTTATGTACTATTTTAAGTACATATATATAATACATATATATGTAATATATTACATCTAAATTATGGATATCATTCTGGAATTATAATATATATATCTCTTATTTTGTTTTTATTCCATTAATACAACAAAAAATGAAAGTAGCGTTCATGCGTACGTACGGCCTACCGTCTCCATGAATGGTGCTTTTAATTTTTTATCTCCAAATGATATGGAATAGTATAAAATGAATATATACTAGATATATATGATATTTAAAACATCAATACTATTCTGTAGATGATTTAACTATAACTACATGGAAAATTCTTTTCCATCAAGTTCAATTTTTACTCATGTACTGAACATCGACAAAAACGTCTGATATGAACTCACTTTATTAACCAATTATTATAACATTATAATATGTGATAAAAACTGAATAATAATATTTTAAGGAGGAAATTATGAAATTATATACTGACCAAATTTTATTATTCATGATATTAAAGAACGATTGAGTCATGTCGGACATGAGGTAAGGGAATCCTACCTCTCTCTTTCTTTGCAAGTACTCTCTTTTATGTCATTTATTTTATGTTCTATGTTCTTATGTTAGAGGATGTTATTTTATATTACTATTTCTGTAAATTATATGATCATGTGATGATAGATCCTATTTGATCTCATCAATCCATTTTTGGAAGTTTTATGTGGCGTCGTTAGGCTGCCGAATTTTCATAAGGAGATTTTCATCTCACATTTTGTTCCCGTGAGATTAATGCTACATTGGCCACTATTTCCTTTTTGTGTGGTTTATGTACTAACAATTATTTTACTATTATTATAATATAATATCATTTATGGGTAGTTTGATCTTCATTGTATGACCCTTCTTTCATGGGGTGTACGTTTTGATAGTTGCCCAAATCGGTAAGGGAACCTTTCACACTCCTCTTTTAAAAAGACTTATTTTGTAATGTCTTTTAATTTACATATTTTTATGTTGTTATATGTTCTTACATATCCTTATTGATGTAAATTTTATGTCCAAGTGATGAGATACCATTTTCTATCTCATCAAATAATTTTATGAATTTTAAATTGACGCTGTTAGGCTGTCGAATTTTACCAAGGGAACTTCTTAACCAAATTTCGATTTCTTTTGGTTCATCATGTAGATATTGAATATATTATCCTTTGAATATATGTGAATGACATTTTATTTTTTTACACTTAATATCCACTTATATTTGGTGTATTTATGTTTTTCACACATAATTATTAGATTGATTCATCCTTAATTTAAGTATACCTTCTTTATAAGGGATTTTATCTCATTTTACATTTCTATTGAGACTTCATTGCTGTTATGCACCAATTCACTCTTATATGGTGTATATACTGTCCTTTGGAATATTATATAATGAATCCCTTTATTCTCATGATATTATAAAGTTTGGATTAAATGTTATTCCTCAATTATTGTATTCAAGTGTCTCTCATTTTGTTAAAACCCCTTTAACTAAAATATCGTTTTAAATGTTTTAATGATTTATTCTTATAAATATTTCTCATTAATATCCATTATTTAAAAATGATTTTATGGATTTATTTATATGGATATTAATGGTTTAAAATGTTAAAACCATCAATGTTGTATGTGACACATTGATTTAAAAATCTCTTTATTAAATGTTTTAAATGGTTTTGAAAATAGTTTTTAGAATGGATTCATTATTTCAATATCTAAAAATGTTATATTGTTATTTCAATGTGGGAATGTTATCCTTCCATTATGATTAAGTTATGTGCTATGACTATGGTTCTTGGGCATTGTTATGAAGACGGGTGGTTCAGTGATAAACTAAGGGCGGGTGAACCCGATATAGCTCTCCAATGCATTGGGTAATGCTAAGGAGTTAAACATTAAGGTTTCTCTGAAGAGAATTAGGGAATATACTGTGATGGGTATTCCAAACGTAACCAAAAGGGTTACTCTCTACGTAAGATTGTTATGAATCCCTCAAGTTACCTTTATGTCTTGTGATTTCTATGATTTATTCATGATTCGATGAGGTATGTTAAAGTGCTTATGTTTTATGGGTAAAGTATGATTTCATTCTTAGGTATATATGTACTCATGTTTCCTTTCCATATTTTTATATCCCTTACTATGCTTTTTATGCTCATCACATGTTTTTGAAATGTTTTCACAGGTCAAGGGAAAGGTACATGATGTGATGATAGTGTCATGGAAGTGTCAAGAAAGAATCCATGTTTTATTTTAAATATGTTTCCGATGATGGGAAAAATGAATACTATCTTTTATGTAAGCACTTTGTTTAAATGTGGAATGTAATGCAAGTTTTATGAGCTAATTCTCTAAAACCCTAATCCAGAAGAGATCCTCAATGTGTAATATTGTAATAACTCAAGATTATGTATGTTTTAAGGCTAGGGACTTATAGTAAATGGACATTATATTACTTTTGCGTAATAATTAAAACATAACAAAAACAAACACTCAAGGACAGTAATAGTTTAGTGTCTTTGGAAACTCAGAACACAATCTCCTAATCATGGTGAAATATCTTCAACATCTACTATAAAGATCTTCACATTTTTGTTTTCTTACCTAAAAACCATTCTTTATATCCTGGGGAATGAAAACATATAAAGGGAGATCTCAATTGCTCAGTAAGGGTAAGAATGGATAAAATAAAAAAACCATATACATTTGAACTTAAAAACATTTACACAATGTTTAAACATCATGATCTTGAGCAATGACATAAAACATGGAAATACGTAAGGAATATATCATAAAGAAACATTAGTCCTGATAAAATATCATCAGAATACAACATGTGATTGTGGCAACCACTGAGCACATGATATGATTTCCATAGTAGCCAAGGCATTGCGGCCTAGGCCATCTTAGTGGACAAAGTCCCTTTCTGAATCGAGTTCACTCCTCGTTCCAGTCCTGTATTACTAAACCAGAATAACATACCATTACAGCCATGTCTATCTCATGGGATATAAATCTTTACCAAATGTATTGGAGGGATATATAGATCCCACCCATCTCATAATGAAATTTTTCTTAATTGTGCCAGAAAATAAACTTAAAACATTCATCATAACCCAAATAATAAAATGGGTTTCATAAACATCATCCCATCATCTCATAATCCATATGAAAAAAATGAACATTTCATCATAAGAAAAGGGAAATCGTGTAAATCATAGAGAACATATACTTGAAACATACACATATGAAATAATGTCATCATAGATGGAAAATGGTTTTGATAAACACTTGAAACAAATTATTGATGAAAATATCCTTTCTCCTTAAAAACCATTTTCATTTCACAGAATGACACACAATTTTAAAAGAAAATGATTTTATTGAAAATAACCATGAAAACTTATAGAGGATTCTTCTTGAAAATTAGGTGATATGAAGCCGTAAAAATCTGTTCACGCAGTATAAGTTAAATATAACATTATCCTCGTACTTTTGTCAGAAATGTCAAAAAGTAACTTATATGGTAACTAAAGGAATGATTTCATTCATTAAATGTGGTAAAAAGTAAATAAAGGGTAAAAATGACTTTAAAAATTCATTGAAGAATAGTAGTCATTTTATGAAAACAGTTTTTAGAAAACATGTTCATGGATGATAAACGTAACCCCAGTAAATACATATGTATAAGCAATCTCGGATAAGAAATGAGATTGAAAATTTATCCCTTACCTTAGGTCTGATATGCTTCATACGTATCTGAACCTCATGTATAATGATTTAAATAATTTCATTTACTTATTATAGAATCATATATAATGTTTTTATATCATATATGGTTCACTTATGACTTTATATTACGCGTTCTTTTGTAAATTCCATGTTAAATAGTGATTTGGGTAAAATCGTTTCATTTGTCGTCCGTGTTTTGACATGTAATTATTCATATGATTACTTATATCATGATTACATAATTCCAGAATATAAAACAAGATTTATATAAAATATATATTCAGAATATACATATATATAATAGATCGGTAAATGGAAAGAAATACACTATTCATAGAGACAGTAGGTCGTACGTATGCATAAATGATGTTTTTGTTTCCTTATTGAATTGAAAGGAATTTAGTAGATGAAATACATTATTATATATATACAAAAATCCAGTAGCATTATTATGTCATATATTTCATGATTACTTATTATATATACTTTATAATCATTCTTGAATTGTTAACATGGAGAATGAATCTCTTCACGTCGTGGAGACGTTAGTCTGTACGTACGCACAAACAATGATATCATTCCCATGATCATGGAATTATATTGAAGTTTTTTTATAAGATTTCAGAATAGTCATCACATTACAAGAATCATATATAGTTATTTAATTACACCATTATACCCATCCAAGTAAGTTGGTGGTGGAAAATAGATTACACCACGGCCTGGAGATGGTATTATGTACGTACGCATGTGCGTTGATTTCATTTTCCATACGATGGATAAATGGTGAAATTGTAACACCCCAGGTAAATAAAGAATATGAAATTTTCATATTTATCCATATTTTTGAATAAAATATTAATATTACTTTAAAGGGAACGCTATGCTCGATGGCGTACCCAATACGCAACAATGAGTTTCTTTGAAATCTTACATTGCAGTCTAATAATAAAATAATATTATTTTAAATGGTAGTTAATGCTTAGCTATTGTAATGGAGGTAATGAATGGAACTAACTACAAAATGATTATATATGCTTGTAAATTATTTTTACTTTTATCCAATAAATGTTAGAGGCTTAAAATGTAAATGAATCCAATTTTAAGCCTAAATCTTCTAATATTCTTTAAAAGGTCGATTAACCGCCTTTTGATGGAGAACACTTCTTAAATAAAATTTTGACAAATTGTTATGTTGTATTTGACTAAATAAAATCCTTATTTAGAATCTGGACATCCAAATTTACTTTGTGTAAATTTTTGTTATTTTTCCGATAAAGATCATTTTTAGTGAAACTGTTACATTTTAATTCAAATCCTCCTTTTAATCTGATTTATTTATATGGATGGATTATCTTTTTAATTTATATTAAAGTGTATTTAGAATATATTTTTACCATTTAATCCAATGGGGGTCATTGGAATTAATTTCCCTTTGAAATTGGACATAAAATAATGTCAATCTTTGAATATATATTATTTCTTAAAAACACGCTATTTGTTTTGAAATCAGTAATTAATTGTTAAATTAATTAATTCACCTTATATTTATTGAATTTTTTAAAATATGCATCATTTTGAATTCGGAATATCAAATATATCTTTGGGTGAATTTTTTGTATTCTTCTGAAAAACTTCAATTTTTGATGAATACTGAAACCACTAAGTGGTAGTTAATGAAACTGATTTTTCATTTAAATGAAACTTTACCACTTCTGTGATTTGATTTTACAAAATCCAACTTACATGGTTGTAATTAGGAAGTAAAATTTGGTTCAATGACATTAAAATAATTTTTTGGTGAATAATAACTTTTACATTTTATTAATCGTGATTAAAGGTAATTAGTCTAATTTAAGGTAAAGATAATGTCATAATAATATGAAATGACATTGACACATGTCCTACCATTATTTTATGAGTCATGGAAGACCCTGAAAATCAATGGGTCAACTTGGGGACCCCATAGAGCCAATTTGGTTGGAAAATGACATTAATAACTTTTTATTTAAAGTTAAAATTAAAATATCACAAACTTGTATTGATTTACTAAAACATTTTTTACATGTGGTTATACAAGTAATATTTTAGAATATAAATTTTCATTATAAATATAAAATTATTTCCTACATCATGATATTTTTATATAATTTTTAGGCATTAAAAAATTTAATTTATTTATGACACCGTGATGATGCAGTGATTAACCCATAAATGAACAATTTAAATAAAATGAGACGATATGGTGAATGCTAAGTCTTAAACATGTCAAAAACCTATTTTATGGGTGGATTTCGAAACCATATCACCATAGACTTTAAATATATCCTTTTGGAACCTTTAAAATCTGAAAATCATTTTATAATAAAGTAATATTTTATAACTTTCTAAGAGTGCCCCTCCTCTTCTCTTATAAAAGACCCCCACCTCTACCACCATACCCAAACATCTGAAGCCTTTGGCTTGGAAAAACCCTTACCATTGCATCTCTACACATCCCTCTCTTCATCATTGAAGCCTCTCCTTTGTCGTAATTCTCTTCAAGAAAACCTTTTGTTTCAAACCGAGAGGAGTTACCCAATTTATAGTTAATGTTTTCACTTGTGTTCTTTTGTTTTATTTTGCTTCTCCAAAACCCTAAACTATTTTTATTACTTTATTTTGTAACAAAACATGTATCTTCAATATACTAGGATTTTGTTATGTGAAGGATTTGGGCTACACTTACACACACATTCGTCTAATGGTTACATAACATACTGTTTCTGTGGATGGTGAATTACTGCCTCCTGAAACGATGATTGTTCAATCTTCTCTTAACACATTTCATGGTGGCCATTATGATATCACTGTATTATATATATAATATATACGGTATTTATGTTTTCTATATGCTTATGTATTTTATATTTAAGACATACCTTTATGCTTTGCTGGTTGTGCAAATGCGATAATTTCATACGAGGAAGTGTGGACTACCGCCCCCTCAAGTGATGTGACTCGTTCATTCAAAACATGGAATTTATAAAAATGAAATTAATTACCTTATGTGACCTATAAAACATATATGTTAATATGTAATTATAATATATATCTCTCTCAATTATTTTTAATTCCATTAATATGGCAAATAAATTGAAGTTGTGTTCATGCGTACGTACGACCGACCGTCTCCATGAACGGTGCATTTCATTTATTTTTATCTACAAATGTTATGTAATAGTATAAAATTAATATTTATTGGATATATATGTTATTTAAATCATTAATAATATTCTGGAGATGATTTACTTATAACTACATGGACAATCATTTTCAAAAAAGTTCATTTTTGACTCTTATACCAAACATCGACAAAAACGTCTAATATGAAATCACGTTATTAACCAATTATTATAACATTATAATATTTGATATGGACTAAATAATAATCTTTAAATGAGGACCTTATGAAATTATAAATTGACCAGCGTTTATTATTCTGGAATATAAAGAAACAAACTAGACAAGTCAGACTTGAGGTAAGGGATCCTACCTCTCACTTTCTTTTTAAGTACTATCTTTCATGTCATTTATTTGAAGCTCATATTTAGTATGTTTGGAGATGTTATTTTATATTCCTCATTCTGTAATTTTTATGGTCATATTATGAGAGACCCTATTTGATCTCATAAATCCATTTTTGGATGTTTTATGTGGCGCTGTTAGGCTGCCGAGTTTTCATAAAGGATTTTTCATCTCACTTTAATTCTTGTGATATTTATGCTACATTTTCAACCATTTACTATGAGTGGTGTATGTACTGCCCATTATTCTACTCATTATGTAATATACTTTTGTTTATGAGTATTTAAATTTATTTTGTATTTTCCTTCTTTCATGGGGTGTACGTTTCGAAAGTTACCCAAGTCAGTAAGAGAACCATTCACCCTCCTCTTTTTAAAAGAATTATTTTGTTATGTCTTTTAATTTTAATCTTATTATGTTGGGATATGTTCTTATATATCCTTATTGAACTAAAATTTATTCCCAAGTGATGAGATACCGTTTTTTTCTCATCAACTCATTTTATGAATTTTAATGTGACGTCGTTAGGCTGTCGAAATCTTACAAGGGAACTTCTTAACCCAATTTCGATTTCTTTGGGTTCAAATTATAGTTAATGAATATGGCATCTTAAGAATATTTGTGAATGAACTCTGTTTGTTTTACACTTAATATCCACTTATATTGGGTGCATTTATATTTTTCACACATAATTATGAGATTGATTTATCCTTAATTTAAGGATACCTTCTTTATAAGGGATTTCATCTCATTTTACAATTCTAATGAGACTTCATTGTTGTTATGAACCAATTCACTCTTATATGGTGTATATACTATATTTTGGAATAATATATCATGAATCCATTTATTCTCATGATATTATAATGTTATGATTAAAGGTTATTCCTCAATTATTGTATTCAAGTGTCTCTCATTTTGTTATAGTCCCTTTAACAAAAATATCGTTTTAATGATTTATTCTTATAAATATTTCTCATTAATATACATGTTTTCAAAATGGTTTTAAGGATTTATTTATATGGATATTGATGGTTTAAAATTTTCAAATCTAAAATGTGGTATGGGACTCTTTGATTCAAAAATCTCTTTACTAAATGTTTAAAATGGTTTTGGAAATGGTTTTTAGAATGGATCCCTTATTTCGATATCTTAAAATGTTCTATTTTTATTGCAATGTGGGAATGTTATATTTACTTTATTCTTAAGTTATGTGCTATGATTATTTTTTGGTTCTTCAGCATTTTTTATGAATACGGGTGGTTCCGTGATAAACTAAGGGCGGGTGAGCCTGATATAGCTCTCCAATGCATTGGGTAACACGCTGGAGTTAAACGTTAAGGTTTCTCCGAAGAGATTTAGGGAATATACTATGATGGGTATTCCAAACATAACTGTTAGGGTTACTCCCTACGTAAGAATGTTATGAATGCCTCATGTTACCTTTATGTCTTATGATTTATATGACTTATTCGTAAATCATAAGATTTCATGAGGTATGTTAAATTGATTATGTTTTATGAGTAAAGTATGACTTCACTGATTCTTTTGTATGCATGGAGTAATGTTTTCTTTCCTTATTGTTATAACCCTTAATGATCTTTTTATGCTCATCCCAAGTATTTTTCAAATGTTTTTCATATGACATAATGTTGAATAGGGCCAAGGATGGGATCAAGGAAATTTTAGGCTATATAAAACAAGGAACTAGACATGACTATTTTGTTCCAGATATTTTATTTTGAAAAAAAATGGAAGCTGAGTAGATGTATATACTTTTAAATCTTTGAGATGTAATAGTTATATCATAATTCTCTAAAGCTCTAACCCTGAAAATATCCTCAGTGTGAATTATTCATTTATTTCAATAATAAGTAATGTTTATGGTTGTGTCCTTATAGAAATGGGGTTGTTTCATATTTATAATAACACATCAGTATACAATTAATACTTATGTTATTACGTTATATTGAAATAACTATAGAAGAAGAAGTTGAAAAAGAAAGAAATTGGAAAGTTTCGGTAATGGATATTACCTCTTCTTTGACGCGCCTCTTCTTAACCTCCTCATAGGGAACTAGGGTTGGTCTTTGAAGAAGAACATGACCTATAGGATGTTTCTAGGGAATTGGAGAAGAGAAATAGTCTGGTGTTGGCCGAGTTTTAAGGATCATTGCTTTGTAATGATGAGTGGGAGGAGGTGCCCTTTTATAACAGAGGAGAGGGGGACCTTTGGAAAAACTCAAAATATTATTTTATTATAAAGTAATATTCTATTTTTAGTAGCACAAAATTGATTTATTTCGAAGCTAAGGTGGGTATGGGTCGAAATCCTCTCATCCAATATAATTTGGACATGTTTAGGTTACTATTTTAACCTTATCATTTAGATTTAACTCTAAGTTAAATAATTTATCTTTTATCTTGTCTTCTTGTTTTCTTACACTATATGGTTAGTAAACATAGTATAACAATCCAAACGGACCCCAAGTGGTTCATTATTAATATATATATCCTTATCTAAGTCATTTGGCCGAACCTTAGATTTTTAGGAATAAAATAAAAATTAATAATATAATATTTGTTTTAAAAACAATTTTATGTCAATTTTGACACTATTTGATAATTGATTTTTGTTAAAATCATAAAAACCTGATTAGTTATAAAAAATTTAATTAAATCAATACTATCATGTCATATTAACCTATAAATTTTTTTTAATTTATAAAAATCCCCAAATAACATTTATTTGGGTATTTGTATATCAATTATGTTAATATTTCCATAAATGGGTAATTACTGCCTCATCATTGTGTCATACATAAATTAAATAATATAAAGTCAAAAAATTATAAATAAATTACCATTATGTTGGTAATCTTTTTATCTTTCTAATGAATATTTATATTCGAAATTATCATATTTAAAACCATATATTAAAAATGTTTTAGTTATTAAAACTTGATTTTAAAAAATTTAACTCTTTTTTAAATAAAATAATAATAAATGTCCTATTCATATCCAAGTGGACCTAAATGGTCATATTTAATTTCTAAGGTTGATTTTGGTCGATGAAAACTTATACAAAATAATTATGACATGTGTTAGGGTAATAATAATATCATTTTTAACCTTAATTATGCTATTTACTTTTTACCGTGGTAAAGAAAATTAAAATGTTACTATTAAGAAAAAATTATTTTTATCTTATTGAACAACCTTTTACTTACTAACATCAACCATGTTTCTCAGATTTTTTAAATTCCATTCAGAGAAGCGGTAAAATATTGTTTTATGTAAATTTGCAAATTCTCATAGTAGGCGGGTAAAAGACGGTGAAAAGTTCAATACAATTTTTATATATCTAAAATTTTTATAAAATGACTCCAATGAATTAAATTGAACTTATATTGGTATTATGTATCAATTTTTACCTAAAATAAATTTAAATAAAATAATTAATTAATTAAATAAAAATTCGATTTTTAAATAGTAACCTTGTGTTTTCACTATTCATCAAAAATTGAAAGTTTTCAGAAAAATACAAAAATTTCACCCTAAGCTAATTTCGATATTCTGAATCCAAAAATGAAGTCCATTTTTAAAGATAAAATTTAAAAAAGTGGGTATTACTATTCATAACAGCTAGTTCAAAATAATATTATAATAATATCTCATTTAGTGAAACTTGGTATTGCATACTACACACGCTATCGAAGAAGGTCTTGATTGCATGTAACGCAAGCCAAGTCAGGGCTGCATGTAGTGAAATATCTATTTGGTGTTGCTTATAACATAATCAAAACTTATTTCATTTATACATTAAACAAAATCTATACATAATGTTGGGTAGAATACAAAACGAACTTGAAATAGTGTGTAACACTTGCCAAGAATAGTGTTGCGTATACTGCAAGCTAATACGGTGTTGCGTATAGTACCAGATAATCTTGGTGTAGCGTACAACACAAGACATAAAAGTAATTAAAAATAATATTTCTCATAAAATCTTGGGTGGTTACATTCTACCCCCCTTAAAATGAATTTGCCCTCGAAATTCGTCGGGGTTGTAAATGGTTTACTACTTGAAAGTTTCTTTTATAGAAAAACACATCGTAAAAAGAAATACCAAAACCAATCTTTAAAAATAATAGTATGAAACGTAATGGTTATCCAAATTAACTAATCACTGGGTTTCCACATTGGAGAACATATGTGAAAATATGGACATGGAAGAGAAATCTAACCATCATGTTCTGATGGAGAGTGGTAGATAACATGGCTATGAAAAATCCATCAATCACAAAGCCATAGATTTTTGATGATCTAAGGTACCATTTGATTCATCGGATATAAGGGAACTATGGCAACAATTTTGGTTTTCAAGATCATTTCCCTAAAGTTAAAGAAATTGGAATTAGAAGAAATACATTCTTGATTTTGGTAGAGTCTCACCGTTGGTCGTTCCTTGGACTATTTCCACTTCATCTATAAAAGAAATAAAGTTGAATTTGTCATTATTGATGTATTAGCAGATCATGTGATAGAATGATGGGTCATTCCATCTATCTCAAATTAAAGGTTAGAAAAAGTAATCAAAAATACATAAGTCCATCTTTAGTGAAATTAATCATATATGGTTCCAAAAATGGACTTATACTTCATATATCATATTGCCTAATATAATAAAAGTGGTTTCTACTAAACATGGACTTCCTTTAGGCTAGTGGTAGATGATAAAGGCCTTTCACACTTCAGTTGTGGGTTCAATTCCCACAGCCATGTCTGACATGACGGGTTTTCGCCCGTCCTGCAGGTTGTCCTTTTTCTAAAACTACATTATTATAACATTCGATAAATGATAACGGAAAAAAAATCTAGTCTTAAACAATTCTATATGATGTACAACATAATGCATTCCAACCTTTAAGCTTATCGAAAATACTTCTGTCTAATCAGATAGTGTAAAAAATTATTACTTGAGAGGTCAAATAACAAGTACGAGAATACCACATTTATCCCCCATATATCATAGGATATATTTTATTGGTCACATTCCAAACATTCGAAGGCCTTAATCATGTATTCTCTTGAAAAATGAATACCCATTGAACCTTAGTGAAAAACATTAATGCAGTTAAAAGTTAACACTTTCCACATACCTAAATCCCCAACATTCTATATACTCAAACCATGATATCACTTAGTCCTTATATCAATCATGAGCTCATGAATACTATCAAACAATTTATTTTCTTTTTATCCCGTCATTGTGTATATCATCTGCTTTCCAAAATATTTGAATCACTTTTCATGGTTACCGGTACCATATTCTTATTGAAAACCACAATGGTCCAATACAAGGATATTTCAAAATTCCACGATACTATAAATGAGATTCCTTGATACAATTTTGAAATCCCATTACATAAACACTTAATCATTCCACAACAACATTTTCATAAACAACATTACAAATAGTGATCGCATGTGACTTCCCTTTATCCTTTTCCTTAAGATGTTGATCACTTTGATCATCGTTAACCCTCGGATTTGGGCATTGATTAGAATAATTCCCCATTTCCTTTCATATGAAGCATTGAAGTGTTGGTGGAGCATTATCTGAATTCTTTTCTCTATTCACGTCATTTGAAACCTTATTCCGATTAATTCGGCACTTAGCTGCTCGATGACCTTCTTTTCCACACTTGAAATATTTTCTAGTACCTTTTAGACAATCTCCACCACGCTTCTTTCCACACTTTGAGAATAATGTAACATTCATCTTCTTTTCACCATTGTTCTGATATTTTTCCTTGAACTCCATCTTTTGTTTCTTGTAAAAAACATGATATGGATTTATAACACCAACTTCTAGTTCTACATTGATAGCACAACGCACAATTTATTCACAGCTACCGATGTCTCTTATCGCTAATGCCCTTCGAAGACTTCTTTTTAAGCCACTGAAGAATCAAACATCTTTTCTTTCAGGTTGAATGGTAAATCCAGATGCGTACATTGAAAGCCTTGTAAAATTCACCTTGTATATACCAACAGATTCATCATCCTTTTGCTTAAGTTGAAGAAACTCATTCTCCATATTTTTTCTATGAATACGAGGGAAGTACTTATTGAAAAATAAGTTGTTGAACTTGTCAAATTCCATGGACTCAATTTCATCTCTTTACCTCGTATTCTTGATAAGATTCCACCAATGATCAGCATCACCTTCCAAATGATATACTATTATGATGACTTTACCATGCTCAGAACATTTTAGAACTGAAAATATCTATTCTGTGGTACTGATCCATTCTTCAGCAAATAATGGATCAAAAGACCCGCTGAATGAAGGTGGGCACTGCCTCATGAAGGATTCAACAGAATGTTGCTCCATTCTCTGCTCATTTGGAAGTCTAGAATGATTTATAGCTTGTGTAAGTATAGAAATAAGATTGTGCACTCCGTCTCCCATAACATTGGTTTGTTCAGGAGGACAATCATTGTATCATCCATTACATTGATAAACACGGTTCCTTTGGGTTCCAGCCATCGTCTAAAACCCAAAAAGAATAGTGTGAGAAGAAAAAATCATAATCAAGGGGGAGTACCTTCAATATCTAACATCTTTGGTTTAATTATAATATTGTTACCATAATTATAGGACTATAAACAATAAATATACTTATCCTTAGGGACATCCCTAGAAATACCTTAGAAATATCTCTAGGGATCTCACTAAATTTTTCACATCCTAGTTTTCAAAGGTTAACTAATCCTTTCCTCTAATACCAACTGTAGAGACACAATGCTTCAAATACATGGACATTACATTACTTTTTCAAAACAATTAATACATAAAAAAACAACACTCAAGGACTGTAATAGTTTAGTGTCTTTGGAAACATGAAACATAATCTTCTAATCATGGTGAAAGATCTACAACATCTCCCATAAAGATCATCCCACTTTTGTTTTCTTACCTAAAAAACCATTCTTTATATCCAGGGGAAAGAAAAAATATAAAGGGTGAGCTCAAATGCTCAGGAAGGTTAATCGTGGATAAAATAAAATAATCCATATACATTTTACTTAAAAACATGAACACAATGATTAAACATCAAGATCTTGAGCAATGACATAAAACATGGCAATACGTACGGCATAGATCATAAAGAAACATTAGTCCTGATAAAATAGCATGGGAGTAAAACATGTGATTGTGGCAACCATTAAACACATGATATGATTTACATAGTACCCAAGGCATTGCTGCCACGACCATCTTAGTGCACAAAGTCCCTTTCTGAATCGAGTTCACTCCTCATTCTAGTCCGGTATTACTGAACCGGATTAACTTACCATTCTAGCCATGTCTATCTCCTAAGATATAAATCTTTACCCAATTAATTGTATGGAGATATAGGTCCCACCCATCTCATAATGAAATCATTCTTACTTGTTCTACAAAATAAACATAAAACATTCATCATAACCCAAAGAATAAAATGGGTTTCATAAACATCATTCCATCATCTCATAATCCATATAAAACAAATGGACATTTCATCATAAGAAAAGTGAAATCATGTAAATCAAAGAGACATTATACATGAAACATACACATATAAAATAATTTCATCTTAGATGGAAAATGGTTTTGATCAAACACTTGAAATAAATTATTGAGGAAAATATCCTTTATCCTTAAAGATCATTTTATTTTCACAAAATGCCACACAATTTTAAAAGAAAAGGATTTTATTGAAAATAAACATGAAAATTTGTTGAGGAAGCTTCTTGAAAATTAGGTGATATGAAACTGTAAAAATCTGTTCACGCCGTATTGGTTAAAAATAACATTCTCCTCGTACGTTTGTCGGAAAAGTCAAAAAATACCTTACATGGTATCTAAAGGAATGATTCCATTCATACAATGTGGTAAAAATTCTATAAAGGGTAAAATGACTTTAATCATTCATGGAAGAATAGTAAATATTTTATTAAAACATTTTTTAGAAAACATGGTCATGGATGACAAACGTAACCCCAGTAAATACTAATGTATAAGCAATCTCGGATAAAAAATGAGATTGAAAATTTATCCCTTACCTTAGGTCTGATATGCTTCGTACGTATCCAAACATCCTATTTAATGATTTAAATAATGTCATTTATTTATTATGGAATCATATTTATTGTTATGATATCATATATGGTTCACTTATGACTTTATATTACCCGTTCTTTTGAAAATTCCATGTTAAATGGCGTTTTGAGTAAAATTGTTCCATTTGTCATCCGTGTTTTGACTTGTAATTAATCATATTATTAATTACATCATGATTACTTAATTTCATAATATCAAACGTGATTTATATACAATATATATTCAGAATATATATATATATATATATATATATATATATAATAGATTGATAAATGGAAAGAAATACATCGTTCATGGAGATGGTAGGTCGTACGTACGCATGAACGTTGTTTTCCTTTATTTATTGAATTGAATGGAATTAAGTAGATGAAATACATATATATATATATATACATAAATCCAGAAGAATTATTATGTTATATATTTCATTATTACTTTTTATATATACTTTATAATCATTCTTGAATCGTTGACATTGAGATTGAATCTCTTCGTGTCGTGGAGACGGTAGTCCGTACGTACGCACGAACGATGATATCATTCCCATGATGATGGAATTGTATTGAAGTGTTTGTATAATTTTTCAGAATCATCATCACTTTACAAGAATCTTATATATTAATTTATTTACACCATTATACCCATCCATGTATGGTGGTGGTGGAAAACAGATTACACCACGACGTGGAGATGGTATTCCGTATGTACGCACCAGCGGTGATTTTGTTTTCTGTATGATGGATAGAAGGTGAAATGGGGTTATTTAATATTTATAATAACATATCAGTATACAATTAATACATTTTTTATTACTTAATAATGAAACAACTAAATAAGAAGAAGTTGAAGAAGAAATAAATTGGAAAGGATCGGTAATGGATATTATCTCTTCTTTAACGCGCCTCTTCTTAACATCCTCTTAGGGCACTAGGGTTGGTCTTTGAAGAAAACCAGAAACTATAGGATTTTACTAGGGAATTTTAGAAGAGATATTGGCAGGGGTTGGCCAAGCATGAAGGCTCTATGTTGTGTAAAGATTAGAGGGATGATGTTCCCTTTTATAAGGGAGGAGAGGGGAACCTTTGGAAAAACTCAAAATATTATTTTATTATAAAGTCATATTCGGTTTTCAATAGCTCCATATTGATTTATTTTTAATTTAAGGTGTGGATGGGTCGAAATAATCTCATCCAATAGAATTTGGACAAGTTAAGGTTACTATTTTGACCTTATCATTTATATTTAACTCTAAGTTAAATAATTTGACTTTTACCGTGTCTTCTTGTTTTCTTACACTGTATGGTTAATAAACTTACTATAACAAGCCAAAAGAACCCCAAGTGGTTCATTATTAATATATATATCCTTATATAAGTCAGGTTTCTGAACCTTAGATTTTTAGGAATAATATAACAATTAATAATATAATATTATTTTAATAAACTATTTTATGTCAATTTTGACCCTATTTGGTAAGTGATTTTTGTGAAAATCATAAAACCTGAATAGTTATAAAAAAGTTAATTAAATCAATACAAACATGTCATATTAACCTATAAAATTATATTAATTTATAAAAAGTCTCAAAATACATTTATTTGGGTATTTATAATATCATTTATGTTAATATTTCCTTAAAATGGTAATTACTGCATCATAATTGTGTCATATATAAATTAAATTATATAAAGTCCAAATATTATAAATAAAATAAAATATTGAACGAAATCATTGTATCATTACAATAAATATTTATAGTCTAATTTATCTTTTTTATAAACCTATATTAAAAATGTTTTAGTTATTAATCTTTGATTTTAACAATTTTAACTCTTTTTTAAATAAAATAATAATAAGTGTCCTAATCTTATCCATGTGGACCTAAATGGTCATATGTTATTCCTATGGTTGTTTTTGGTCGAATTAATCTTATCTAATAGAATTAGGACAATGTTAGGGTGATAATAATATCATTTTTACCATGAATTACACTATTTACTTTTTACCGTGTTAAATAAAAGTAAAAAGTTACTGTTCACCAAAAATCATTTTAATCTCATTGAAACACATTTTACTTAATAAAATCAGCTGTATCTCTCAGATTTTTTAAATTTCATTGATAGAATCTGTAAAATTATGTTTTATGTAAATTTTCAAATTTTCCAAAGAGGTGGGTAAAAGACGGTGAAAAGTTCAATAAAATTTTTATATATCTAAAATTCTTATAAAATGACTCTAATGAATTACATTGAACTTATATTGGAAATATGTATCAAATTTTTAACTAAAATAAAGTTAAATAAAATAAATATTTATTTAAATAAAAGTTCAGTTTTGAAATAGTAACCTAGTGTTTTCACTATTCATCAAAAATTGAATGTTTTCAGAAAAATACCATAATTTCACCCGAATCTAATTTCGATATTCCGAATCCAAAAATGAAGCCCATTTTGAATGTTAAAATTTCAAAAACTGGGTATTACAATTCATAACAGCTAGATCATAATAATATTATAATAATATCTCATTTCGTAAAACATGGTATTGCGTACTACACACGTTATCGAAGAAGGACTTGATTGCGTGTAATGTAAGACAAGTCAGGTCTGCATGTAGTGAAATCTCTATTTTCTATTGCGTATAACATAATCAAAACATTTTTCATTTATACATTAATCATAATCTATACTTAATGTTGCGTAGAATACAAAACGAACTTGAAATATTGTGTAACACTATCCAAGAATATTGTTGTGTATACTACAAACTAATACGGTGTTGCATATAGTACAAGATAATCTTGTTGTAGCATACAACAAAAGACATCAAAGTAATTAAAAATAATATTTCTCATAAAATCTCGAGTTGTTACAGATTTGATTCTTATACATAATAGTGAATAAGTCATAATTACATGTAATATGATATTTTTTGTTCACTTCAAATATATATATTTTCTATATAATAAATTCAATTGTGCAGTAATATATCCATTTTCAAAATAAATATAACATGTTCTCACTAAGGATACATACATGGTCAAATTAAACCAATCATGAAAATATATGGATATTTTTCTATATTTTATATAACTCAAAATCTTCAATTTTCAATGTGTAATTTCATTTGTTCTTGGTTCTAATTATGATTTCATTTGAGAAATATACCTCTATTTCTAGTGGAGGATGATGTACCTCTTTATAGGATACATAAATTCATAATCTAATGATGAGAATATATATAATCTTTAGAATTTATCTTCTTTATCCTTATACATCAATAATTTTCATAAATAAGAAAATAAGTTGATGTTCTTGGTGAGACATAGGCATTGATATCTCAATATTAAGAATATTGAGGGGTTGTTCCCTTAAGATAATATAAATAATACTACCTAAAAAATTTATCTTGGAATTAGACATTTACTTTTGATACATCCAAGGTATTATGTTAAATTCCACCAGAGAATGATGGCCATGTTTTATGAAATATTTCCATCACCAATGTTTATAGTTGAATAATTTATACCATTTAATCATGAATAGTTCATCCAAGAGAAATAATTTAAAACTATACCACTAGTAGATTAGGTTATACGTGATTATTATTTTATACATGATTGAAATAAATGAATTCATAAAAACAAAACCATATAATAACTTTTTTATATTTTTGTGTACATTGAGTGTATCTACCTCAATAATATTTGAAACCTATAATTTGATAATCATTATTATGAATTAATAGTCATGATCACTTTTGAAATGATGAGTTCTATGGTCATTACTATCCATTATCATCTTATTTTGATATTGATTAGGAAATTTCGCATGTTCCCACACATGATACATTTTATTGATGTGGTTTCATTCACCATTTTCCCTATTTTATTAAAAGTTAAAAAATAATTATTAATATATTCATGATAGATTCAATATATATGTTAACATGTGTAATGATTTTATCACATTCCATGTCCTCCCAAAAAAATTACATAGATGTATCTCCTTACATTTGTTTCACAAATAATGTTGAATTTTTTACCACTCATATTATTTATAATAATTTTCTCCACCCTTAAATTCATTCCAATATATATGAGAATCTAAAGGAAATATATATGGAACATTAAAATTTTTAGGACATGATCGACTACCACATTATAACTCCCAAATTTATTTAATTATATCTCTTTCCATATATTGGTTTGTAATTCAAAATAAAATTAGTCTATCATCTAATTAGAAATGATAAAAAAATATTGAAACATATTTCAAAACCATTGAAATTATCATATCCTAATTCCAAATCTACATTATTATATCATTAATGAAAATAAATTAATTATACCTCATTTTTCTAAATGGTTATATTGGGAAAATACTATTTTAAAAAGGAATATTTTAAGGCTTCAAAATATAGGTTTTAGCCGCATCCATTCCATTTTTTTCATCATTACTATCCACAAATTATCATCCAATCACTCATAGATATATAATAATAGTGTAATATTATATTTTTCAAAACAATATATTAAGGAATTAAATAATATCTAGTATTGATCCATTATTCATGGAGTACTATTCCATGGGTTACACTAAAAATAAGTGACCTTTGGTTAATTAATTTTTTTAAAGATAATTCTTTTTTCCATAGTGATGTTTGGATCTCCTTATATATTATGTACTTATTTATGACCTAATTTAATTGGTTCATCATAATCATCACTATTTTAACATGATATCCCCCCATATTGGTAGTGAAAAATATCATTATCTGATCCATCCAATTTTTAGGTGAGCCCTTATATCTAATTGCATTTTTTATATAATGAATAAATAATTCAGATATTTTTTCAATGGAAAAAATTATAAGAATTATATAATTATTAATAGTAAAATATAAATATAAAAATATTTTAGGATGATATAAAATTCATTATTAAAAAAATCACAAGGTATATATATATTTTGTAATGGTTTGTATAAATTATTTTAATATATGATGCAAAGACAATTTGAGTGTTAAACTATGTTTATAGTGAGCGTCAATCCAATTTGGAGACAAATGATAATAGAGATATACTTTTCTATCTCTTTTTTTTGATATTATCCATATACTAAAATTTTAAAAAAAACTATAAATTTTTTATCATGACAGTGATTTCATTGTTTGGACAACACTCAGTTTATTATTGACTATAATATAATGAGTAGTTATTATATTTATAGTCAGTCCTAGTATTCGTAATAATATTTTTATACTCATAATTTCAATAATAAACAAGAAATTATTTATAATATAAACTATATATTCTATCCTTATTATAACATTATTATTAATATAAATTATTAACAAAAAATTAAATTAATAAATTTGATTGATTAATTCCGGTCAATTATATAAGAAAGTATCTTGAAAATACATAAATTTTTAAAAGGGAAACACAATCCTAAATATTATTAAATCCATTTGAAATAATAATTTATTATTCCATTATTTTTTCTCCTTATTAAAACTACTTTCCACAGGATATATATCAGTTGAAAATGGAGTGACTAAAACATAATTTGTGAAAAACAATGGATATGATACAAATAAGATCATCATAGTTAAAACATGATGCATACCATGAGATAATATGCATATAAACATAATAAGGAACTTGTAAATGTGTCTAGAACAAAAACATTATTCACTTATAAGTATATAACCATGGGTTTTCCCCATGTTGTTAAAAAATATAATTATATGTGTTATTTATAAATATACCACAAAACATGTCATTTGTAAACATTAATTTTTCACCTGATGAATTGGATCAGTATCACGGTGCATCGTTCACATTTCAATATTTCTGTGATCCATATAGATCATAATAACCTATTTCATTAACAACTAATAATTAATAAAGGATTTGATTAATATATTATCATTGAGAACATATGTTCTTAAGGACATGAACATTACAAAAGTTTTAACCAATGAAAAGATAATATGTTATTTATACATGTTAATACATGATCAGTTAATTCTTATTATGTCTAGTTTAATATAAGTGGATAATGAATATGTTTTGTTATTGATAATATATTAATATTTAGTGTAAATTAAAAAAAATCAAGAAAAAAATTCAGAAGCATTAATGGTATAAAATGTACATTATTTAAAGGGAATAATATGAGCGAAAAATAGTCTCCCAATGATAATTTTTTTATAATGGTTTATTAATCTTTTACAAAAATTAAGCAACTTAATTTTTATAACACATTCCACAAAATAAATTTTTTAATGGAAATTAATAAGTGGATTGTTCCATTACCTTGATGGGTTTCTTCCTTGAACATTAGGGTGGATACCTAAAACTATCAGACCTACACAAGTTATTTGGGATGTAAAATGACCAAAACATTATGCAAAATGGGTATTGAGTAGATCGTAATTGTTGGATTGGTTATTATTTATATAAATAGTTGTGGAATTGTTTATATTTTTTAAAATATATGTCATGGAATTATATGTTGTGGAAAATGGACATTATTTGGCTTACAATTAATATTTTCCTTACATTTTTGGCATTTATTCCATATTTTGATATTATTATACTCTATAAATATATAAATCAATTATATACAATCAAATTTGACATGGGAAAGTAACTTTCCCAAAAATATAGTTTCAAACATACTAATTCCCATGTTATATATTGGAATGTAATTTATATATTTTTGAATTGATTCAAATATTTTATTAAATAAGATTAATTATATAAAAAAATATGTTCATTTATATTTTTATATAAAATATTACATCAAAATAAATATATATTTATTTGAATGTTATACTTTATCTTAAAAATATATTCTTATTCACTAGAAAATAATAGTTACTAGGACATATAAAAATATTTAAGGATTATAAAAATCTACTTGGACATTATTAAAATTGATATTCATTTTTATTTAAGAAATATTATTTTATTATAATATTTCAAGAGGAAATTTCTTATTTATATTTACAAGGTTTATTATGAAATTTAATATATTTTTTGAACGATAATTATGTTTATATTAATCCTGATAACTATTTATAAACATCACATCATATTCTTGGCTATTTAATTAAATATTTTTATATTTGAAATTGGATTAAAGAAATACATTGATAATTTATGTAATAGAAAATACACATTTATTATACTAAGGATAAAATACATAACCCCATATTTCATGGGGATAATGTATATTGGTATGCTGTGTTAGGATTTCAGTTTCAAATGGTTGATTAGCTGACATTGACCGAGTGTTGATATACAATAATTTTAACTTATAATGTAGGTTATTGAATTCAATAACTAATTATTGAATCTTTTATTGGGAATAGTGAAGGGAAAAACTATGTGATGGTACCTCACTCTTGTGTTTTTTCAAACAGGAATCAAAGGGAATTGCTATACTGAAAGAGGTTTTCATCTATCTGGTTTGCATTACTAATCTATTTTCATTTCCCTATATATAAAAATTAAATTTATTACTATTCGTAAAAATATTCATGTATATTGATGGTAAAATTCCATAATTGAAATATTAACTAGGGTCCATATCCAAAGGACCAAATTTACTATTTTATTATATATATAATCCTCCAATTATCAAAATTAAGTAATTTAATCAAAAAAATTATAAATCCTTCGATAATGAACTTTATATTTCTAACAAATATTTTTACTTTAAAAATTATCAAGGAACATGTATTTCCTGAAATATTCATCCATATAACACCCAAAATATTTGTGGAATATTTTCTTCAAATAAATTATCTCTTTTTGATATGTTTCATTTCACACAACTTATAATATAGAATATTTAATATGAAATCACTATGTTTGGATTTCATTATTAAAGAAAATATGTTAGTGTGGTTATAAATTAAATAATAAAATTATCTTTTTGTACATGTAACTCTATTATTTTCTTTTTTACACAAAATTTCAAATTCATTGGACACTTTTCCTTACACACAGGTCCTAGTTTTCCAAAACAACATAGAACTATTAATAATATTAGTAAAATATTATTATAGTTACAACTTACCAAATGGAATAGATGTAGAAAAAATACGGTTAACTAATGTGTAAAAATATTAACTATATATGTAAATAATATCAATCCTTTGGTTATCAATTAGGTAAAAATGAATGTAAAACTATTTAATGATACTAAAATTCATTATCTAAGAAAACTAATCTTCTATATCTCAATAAATTAAAAACCCATGTTGGGTAATGTTTTTATTTCAAATTAATATATTAAATATTCAATCATATTTGTTAAACTCATAAAATAGATTTGAAATGATTAATATAAGAATAAATATAATTTTCTGAATAAAATGATGTATTTTAAAACATTCAATTTTAATGAATTTTCATTGGGAAAAAATTTCAATAAATGTTATCAGACTTATATATATTTTTAAATATATTATAATTTTAAAAATGGAATATAAAAATTTTACTTTGGATGATTTTTTGGTATTTTTCTATGTAGTTTCATTTTTTGGATGAATAGTGAAATATACTGAATGTTAATTAAAAACAAAATTTTCATCTAATTTAGTTATATTAATAAATGATATTATAATTTATTTATAAATTAAAATTCGATATAATTAAAATAAATTAATAAAACAATGTTTAATTGATCAATTTCAAAATGAAATTGGATATAAAAACAATTCCAAATTTTGAACATCTTCACTTAAAAAACCAATTATTGCTTTGAGTTTGAGTCATTATTTTTAAATTAATTTATACCAATTATTGCACGAAAATATATAAAAATGGATTCAATATCTTGGAACTATAAAATATCATTATTTCTAATATGTTAAAAAAAAATTTGACCAACAATATATTAGAAATTAATTAATATTAATTTTCCTGATTAAGGAAAAAACGAGTTGACATATTGGTTAAACATTACCATATCTAAAATTATACAATAAAAACAAGAATATAGTATATATTATTAAACTATATCTACAATATAATCCATTTTCTAGAAAATATACATTTTTTTGAGGAACGTCATATATGGGCTACCTCCCAATATCGTCTACCATTTATATATTTATACGAATGCCACTCCTCCTCTACTAGAAAACAGAAATGACCTAAATACTTTTTCACAAATATCAATCCCATATAAAAATAGAAAACCTTAAAATAATATCTTAACTATCAAAATTTTATTCTATTATAAACACATAGTGCATAAATAAATCCAAGATAGTCTTTTTTTCATTCCAAAGGAAATTACCCAAAGAAGATGTAGCATCTCTCAACAACCAATTGTGTTTTCTTTCATTCTCCACCCTACTCTATTATTATTATTATATAATTATATAATATCAATTGTATAATAAAAACATTTGATATTATAATTATAATGGTACAATATACACTCACACGCGCATCCCTCAAATGGTATTCATAATCATTATTCGTTTGAATGACAGACTACTATCTCATAAATCGATGTTGTTCATTCCTCCAATAACACAAATTAAGGATGGAAATAATTATGGAATTAATATTTTATATGAATTAAATGACATTTATTATTAATTTATTCTTATTTAATTATTATATAATCCATATCATCACACATTACGCTTTGTTGGAATATGATATCTTCATTTATGAACGTTTGGACTACGTCCCCTCAAAGCGATGTGATTCATTTACAACAAGCTTGGAATGTATTAATGATTAGATTTTTAAATATAAATTATATTAATAAGGTAATAATTATACTAAAAATTTAATATATATATATATAATAATTAATTATTTTCTATATAACATGAAAACTGAAACAACGTTTATTCGTATGTACGACCTAACGTCTCCTTGAATAGTGTATATCATTCAATATTTATATATTTGATAGATTATTATTAATACATATAAACATAGTGTATATTAAATTGATATCTTTTTTTCTATCTATAAATAACATAATCGTAATCTACGTAATAGAACCATGAATTAAAATTCAAAATATATATGAAAAACAGAGACGATATCACCCAAGATAAAACATTAACACAGACATGTTAAAAAATGTGTAATATAAATTCATTATAAAATAATATCAGATATAATAAATATAAATATGGTTTTATGGTATTTTTACAGTAAAATCATATTAATAATATAGATATTTTGAATGTGTGTGATGATAGTCAAGTCTTAAGGTAACGGTTTTCCCATCTCAATTTTATTTCAAGGTTTTAATGGATATATTAAGCATGATATTTAATTTAGTGTTGTATATACATACCAATGAATGGTTAAATCATGAATAAAATTAATTTCATGATATTTAAATTTTCAATTTATTTTATCCTTTCATGGATCTTAGGATTCAACAATTACTCAAGTAGTGTGGGGATTTCATGTATCACATTTTCTTAGACAAAAAATATACCTTATGCTCCACTGTTTTATAATGTGTGTTGTGTATACTAACCATGAATGGGTTATAATATTTTTATCCTTAAATTTAAAGGAATTTACAAATCCATTTTATGATATATATCATTCATGATGTTTATTCTTCAAAATATACCACATAATTTGTTCATAATTTGAATTTTTGGAGACATATGACATGGTATACACCCATATTCTTCAATAAGGTTTATATAATGAACTGTGAAATGTTGTATCCTAAATATAATTATTTTCATTTAATTTTATCCTTGATTTAATTTTATTCATTCATGTTGACTATTATTCAATGTTACCAAATGGGTAAGACATTATTTCAATAATCTCTTCATTTGTCATGATTTTTTATAATTATGATTCTATTGATTAAATATTACAAATAAACATTCAATAATTCTCATGATATTTAATTTTTTCTATTTATTCATTATATTTTCATATAAAAGTATCATATTCTAACTCTTTCGAACAATATATGATTATTATTTTTTTAATAAAATCTTACATTATTTCTCTCTTTGTTTATAAACCAATTTTATTTCATTTTTTTTGAACAAACCATTTTCATACTTTTTTCAATTTATATATTAATATCATTTGAATGGAAAATGATTTTAAAGAACTTTTTTATGTTTTAACTTATATCTAAATATTATTTTATAAATTACAAAGGTTATTTTGAAAAAAAGAAGGCAAAATATTCTATGTTGTCAAAAGTTTTTTACATAATGGAATCATTATTTTTCATAATAAATTTATTTCAATTATTTATACAGAATAAATAATGGTTTTCAATGCATTTTTAAATGAAACGAGTTTTCAAAATATTATATGACTTCCAATAAAATGTTATTCTATTTAAGAAATATTTGATGTCATATTTTAGAATTATTCATCAAATAGGATGACATATTTTGATTTAGTTATTCTTTAATAGGGATATGATCCAATGATTTAATCAATATTGCTTCTCTGTATGGTTTATGTTTTAGCAGAATGATTTTTAATGAACACTTCTCATTTCTTGAATTATATCATGTTTTAAATATATTTACATGAAACCCATTTATCTTCTATATGTTATACCATGATATATGATTTTGAAACCCACTTCAAATCACTTGTAATTATAGGATGAAATTAGTATGATTCATATATATATATATATTATATTTGTTATAGTAAGATGATTTTTCTATGATTCCCATTTTATTACTTGAGTTATGAAAAGATATTTATGAATCCCATTATTTTTATGGGTCTTGATATGATGAATGTTTTGTCATATTGTGGCACATGTATATATGATTTCATTATGTGATGGGTGGGACATATATATCCCTATAATTAAGTGGGTAATGATAAAGGTTATATCATAGCAGAGGGAAAATAAGAGGGAATACCATGATGAAAGTAGTAGGGTACATGGGTGGGTGTCCTATGACTAAAACAATAGGGTACATAGGAGGGTATCGAATTCCTGAAACAAGAGGGTACATGATAGGTCATCTCAACACCACAACAAGAGGTTACATGGATGGAAATCCCAAGCCTATATTATGAGGGTACATGAGAGGCCATACAAAAATAGAAATAATCTTATAAGGGGAGGGTATTACTGTTGAAATTTTCTTTATTTCTACAATACATAATTTTATTATTAATAAGGGGGAGATTGTTGAGAACAATACTCTCTCTTTATGATAATTTTGATGCTCACAAAAAAACTTTTTTGTTATTCCAATGATTTTACATTAAGTGTATTTCAGGAATTTAATATTCATTATATTATTATTTCTAGATGACATATTTATGTATTTGACCATTGAGAGTAAATAGCTAATGTATTCAAAAATTATTTTTAGTGTGTTCTGAAACAATGTTCATACCTTACGTGGAGAAGCGTTGTATAAGGTTTGAATTCGGTGTTCACTCTATGAGATATCATAAATAAATGATTAAATTACCATATTTTATCTGAAAAGTATGGAAGGAACCACCCATTTGGAAAAAGACCTTACTTTTGGAAGGAACCTTACATTTGGAAGGAACCTTACATTTGGAAAGGAACATTACATTTGGAAGGAACCTTATATTTGGAAAAGAACCTTCTGTTTGGATGTAACCTTACGTTTGGAAAGGAACCCATCTTTTGAAAGGAATATTACATTTAGGAAATCATAAATGTATGGAATAGGATCACTACATATGTGTATAATGATATTTTTTTCATAAAAGTATGGTTCACCATCCTTACTTTTGTAAACATCCAAAGATATGAAAGCTAAAGATAAATGTTTAGGGCATCAACCTAACTTTTATGAACACCTGTATATTTGATTGAAAAGTATGGATTATATACCATATATTTGAGAGTTGAAGAGAAACGTTTGAGATCAACCTTATGTTGTGAACCTTACATTCAGAGAATGTATTCCATTCAGTTCAACCCTACGTTTGACGACAGATGTTTAAATTATGACTTTATTAATGAAAGAACATTTATACGAATTATCAGGCTGATTTCAAGCAATATTAAAATACCTGATTAAAGTGAGTCATTGATTGATTCAAATACTTTTATTTGTGATTCAATGGATCATTTTAAGGTGATATTTTCATGCCGAATTATCCAGGGAGTTACAACGGCTATGCTCTTCAAAATTTTGAATATTGTGATTCTAAAATTGACTTTTATGGATCTAAATTTACTGAATAATTTCTCATAATTATTATATATATTAAAAAATATATATTTGATAAACAGATATACAATACAATTTATCATCTGAATAACATTGAAAAATATAAAAAAGATAAAAATAGTGTCAATTAAGATATATATTTTTACTATTACAAAGAGAAACAAAGCTATGTTTTCTGAAGAAGAAGAAACATGATTGAAGATTTAGTGATCTACATCGAAAATATTTTTTGTGAATATACTACTGTTAAAGTTTCGAATGACATTTAAAGATATACTACATAAATAGAGGATCAATACTTATTTTACCTGACAATCATCATTTCTGAAGACAAATGATCCATCTACTGTCAATTACATTCTATTGAAATTGTGAGGAATAACTGGGAATTTATTTTCACCGATTAAATACTCTATTATTTTGAGAAACCAGATTCTAGTACTATGTTTATTATTCGGTTCTATTTATGAACCATAAGGAGATATTTAGCCTTAATATTGTAAATGTTTTAACATCCTGCACTCAGATGTGTAGTGTTCTGTTGATATGAGAACCAGATAGTGAAAATCACCAAGCTCGTGGAGTAGAGCGTTGGTGGAGTGGACTATGGGCCTTATATTCCCCAAACCCCTATACATCATGCTTCCTATGATATTTATTTTCTGTTGCTAAATATTTTATGTAATGTTAGAAGGAAAAATAAATATTATGCAAAGTAGTTAAAAAAGACACAATTCACCCCCACCCCCCCTCTTGTGTATATTTGGTATAACTCAATCCAACAATTGGTATCATAGGTGGAGCTTTTTTTAAAGACATGACAAGATAAATGTTTTAATATATTATAATCAGGTCAATATGGATGATACAAAAGAATCAATATCTATGGTCAGAGCTCCATACATCAATGGTAAGAATTATGGATGCTAAAAATCAAGAATGATAAAATATTTCAATAAACATGGATACAATGTCTACTCAAATATACCAACTATTTCAAAAATACCATAGAAACCTAAAACATGGAGTGAATCTGTATAAACTGATATAAAATGAATTTGAAGGCTATGAATTCAGTTATATCTGGTCTAGGACCAAACAACTTTATCAGAGTATCTTAGTTCCCAATAGCATAGGAAATGTGGGAGACAATTGTGTTTGATTATGAAGGAACTGGAAATGTTATAAAGATGAGGTATGCTATTGCTACGCTAAAATTCAACACATTCAGAATAGTTGAAGGAGAAACCATCACCCAAATGCGTGGAAGATTGACAAATATTATCGACAATATAGCTACTTTGGGAGATACAATCAATCAAGCTGATCTAGAATTGAATGTACTAAGAGTACTGCCAACTCAATGGAATGTAATTTCTACTCCAATCACAAAATCATATGTTGTAAAGGATTTAACAATGAGAGAGTTAATTGCAACTCTCATGATTTATGAAGCTGAGATTCAGGATGAAGCAAATTAGCATATGATTACGATCAAAAGAGAAGACACTGCCATAAAAGTGTAATCACAATGTAAAAGTATAAAACTAAATAAAAATGAAACAAGGGTGAAATATAATGTTTTGATTCATCAAATTCAGATAAAGAACATGATAAGATAGCTAGAAAATTAAATAAGTTTTATATAAATAATAATATCATTAGAATGTTTCTTAAGAAGGATGATAAGGATGTCAGATGCTATGTGTGCAAGAAACATGGTCATGTTAGACCTAATTTTCAACATGTAAAAGATGACAAGAAGAAAAAATTCACCCAATGAAATGATTATGAGCAGAAAATATAAAAGCAATGAATGCTACATGGAGTGTTTTGGAAGACCCCATCAGCTTATCAATGTCTGATTCAGAATTATAGGAATCAAATTTGAAAGCTAATATGTTCTTTATGGCAGTAATTAATGTGGTACAATCCTATTTTACATCTAACTATAGTTCTAAATCATGCTATTCAAATGAAAAACTTGCAGCCTACTGCAAACTACTTGAAGAAAAATATGATTCTTTATTTAGGAAACACAAGTCTATAAAAATATTCACAATGTCGTTTTAAATGGAAGATAAACAATAATAAAACAACATTAAGAATTATTGGTAAAATATAACTCAATAAATAAAAACAATATAGACCAGGAATCTAAAATAAAAATATTGTAATCTGGTTTAGAAACATATAAATGTGCAGATATTATATTTATAAAAGGATAAAATACACTAAAAGAAATTATTGGAATGGATGTGATTAAAAAGGGAAGATACGGAATTGCCAGTAATGGTGATAACCCTAAATTGTACAAGAATTACTTTGTTCCTAGTACAAAAATATTAAACTCTAAATACTTTGAAAAATAAGGACATATATCTAAGAATTGTTACTTAAGGCTACCAAATACATGTGGAATAAAGAAAGTTATTGTCTCAAAAAAATTTATACGATTCTATTGATTTTATAAAAACAAAGCATATCTGGATTACCAGATCATTACTGGATAACACATCTGGACCCAATAGAATAAGGGTACCAAAACAATCTGTTTAAATGCATTTGCAGGAATCAGTTGACATAAGCCAACTGCAATATGGTGTATGGATAGTGGCTCCTCTAGGCATATGAGTAAATCATATCAAATTTCAAATCATTAACAAAAAACTATGGAGGAATAGTCACATTTGGTTACAATTCCAATGGTTAGATTATTTCCATTGGAGTTGTTGGGGATCCAAGAAACAGTCTCAATCAACAAAGTACTCTATGTACAAGGATTGAAACACAATATGATAAGTATGTCTCAACTCTGTGATAATGGTTATACTTTTGATTTTTCTAACAACTGATGTTCTGTTTTCAAAGGTAAATTGATTAAATTTAGATCACCCAGAATTGATAATGTGTATACCCTGAATTTATATTCCTTGTGTAAACAAAAAGTAAAATGTTTAACTGGTAAGATAATTGAATCCTAGATCTGGCATAGAAGGCTTGGACAATAAAATTTATATTATTTACATACGTTATATAAGAAATAATAAGTTTCTTATTTTCCTTGTCTCAGGTTTGAAATTGATTGATTTTGTGATGCATGTCAACCTGGCAAGCAGCCCAAATCATCCTTCAAATCAGTTAACAAAATTTCAACATCTAATCCACTAGAACTTATCTATATGGATTTTTTTGGTCCTTCAAGGATAGAAATCTTGGATATTAAATTATATGTATATGTTTTCATTGATGACTATTATACATTTTCATGGATTGTCTTTCGAAAATATAAAAATGAATCTTTTACAATATTTGAATGTTTTTCTAAAGCTGTTCAAAATGGAAATGTTTTTAAAATAATTTCATTAAGAAGTGATCATGGTGGAGAATTTGACAATCTGAAATTCAAATCATTTTTACTCAAATATTTGTTTTAAACACACTTTCTCTTCCCCAAGAAAACCTCAACATAATGGTATTCTTGAAAGAATAAATAGGACTACTCATGAAATGGATTTGACTATGGTAAATGAATACAGTCTTCCTACCTATTTTGGGTAGAAATTGTATGTACAACCTAATATATAATTAATAATGTTTTTATTAGACCAATTTTCAAAATTACACCCTTAGAACTCTGGAACAATGGAAAGCCTAATGATAATTACATTAATGTTTTTGGATATGATGTTTACATCTTAAACACTAAGGACAATCTTGGTATGATTCATCTAAAATCTAATGAAGGATTTTTCATAGGATATTCTTTTACTTCCAAAGCTTCTAGATATTTTAATAAAAATTTCAACGATTGTTGAAGAATTAGTTCATCTGAAATTTAATGAATCTGATCCCTTTGAGAAAAGGAACGAAAAATTTGATGAATTTGACTCTAATGATAACATGCGAATTGAGATCATGAAAATTGATTTTAGAAATAATATAAATTAAATTTAGTCTAGGTCAGAAGAATGTGAATTTGATGAACCTAGAGGTGTATTACCTAAACAATCAATAACCCTAAATAATCAAACCTTAGAAACTATACTAGAATACTTAGACACATGAATGTAATCTTTAAGGAACATATGAATTCGTGTTGAGTTTTCAACCTTTTTATCCCAATTAAAACCCAAGACTATAGAAGATGACTTATTTGAGGAATGATTGATGATAGAAATTTCGGAAGAATTAAACCAGTTAAAAAGAAATAAAGTATAGAAATTAGTCTAAAGACCACAGAATTATCCACTAAGGGGATCAAAATGGGTCTTTAGAAATAAACACGAAGATCAAGGAAGAATAACTTGGAATAAAACAAGACTATTAACTAAAGGATATAATCAGGAAGAAGGTATAGATTATGATGATACCCTTACAGTTGTATCTAGATTAGAATCCATTAGAATCCTTTTAGATTATTCATAATATATGAGCATTATATTATTTAATATTGATGTTAAGTCTGCCATTTTAAATGGTTATTTATTAGATGATTTTTATGTTGATAAACCTCATCGTTTTGAAAATTCAAAAAACCATATTTTCTTTAACCATACTAAATATTTTTATGGTCTTAAGGAAGTACCAAGAGATTGGAATGAAATATTATGTTCTTTTATTTTGAAAAATAATTTTACTGTTGGAATGGATGATCCAATGCTATTTAATAAAAATTCAAATTCTATTATTTTTTTAGTTTAAATTTATGTTGATGATTTAATTTTTGGTTGAAAAAATAAATAATTTTGTCCTGAGTATTCAAATTAAATACAAAAATAATTTGAAATGAGTATGATGGGTGATTTAAATTTATTTTTTGGATGTAAAATTTTTCAAAATAGGTTTGGAAATGTTTCTAATCAAAGAAAATACAATTTTGATTTAATAATTAAATTTGTACTTGAAAACAGAAAGACATATACGACAACAATTTTTACTAATATAAAATATGATTTAGATGAATGTGAGAAATCACTTGAAAACAAGTTATATAGAGGTATGATTTATAGTTTCTTATATATTACTACTAGAAAGGTAGATATAATGTATTCAGTACATCTTTGTTAATTATTTCAATCAAATCGTAAAGAATCTCATTTAACTGATGTTAAAATATTTTATGGATTTTTAAAAGGAACTATTTTTCAATATCTTCTCTATCAAAAAATTTATGATTTTAATTTATTTTCATATTTAAATACATAATTTTGAAGATTTATATTACATAGAAAAACACCCACTAGAAGTTGTCCCATTTTATGTAAATTTTAAGTATCATGGTCTAGTAATAAACAACACTCGGTTGCCCTATAAACAGATGAGGCAGAATATGTATCTACTACCAGTTGTCGTAAACATGTTTTGTGGATGAAAAACACTTTAATTTATTTATGGACTATGTTTTAATGGTACATCTATTTTATGTGATAATAAAAGTGCTATAAATAATTCAAGAAAATAATATTAATCATTATAGGACTATGCATATTGATATTAGACATAACATATTAAGAAACCATGTTATTAAAAAGGATATATTTTTGAAATTTGTGAATAAATATATTCAATTAGCTGATATTTATACTAAACCACATCCCACTACAAGGTTTGGTTTTATTATGGGGGAGTTGAGATTATTTAATTTTAAGTATTTTTTATACACATATTTTTCTTTAAAATTGTTTAGTTATTTTTTTCAAATAGTACAATTTTTATCTATGTATTTATTAATTTTTTTCGTGTGTGATTTTATTATATTTTAAAATTTATGCAATGACTAGTATGTACGTATTAACATGGTAATCAAGGATTTCATAAACCAATTCGAATTCCAAACCCTTTCTTCTAATCAGAACCATTCACAATCTCGAAAAATTTTACCTCTCTTCTCTCCCAAACCTAATCCTTTGAAACGCTAGTTTATTTGATCCTTCAGAAATTTATGATATAAATTTCCCAGGACATGAAAACCAATGATCGAAAAACCATCACTGTGATGAGGCAGCGCTCTGCTGGGGGAATGAATTTGCAAGGAAAATTCATAGATCTCGAATTGCTCTATCAGATGAACCTGATTCTTAATACCAAACTATCTTTTCATAATTTTGAAAATATTTTTAATGAATATTATAATGGTTTTCTATATGATTTAAAACATCATTATTTCATTACATTAGTAAAGTTTAGTCTGCTAAATGATGTGTATTTAATAATCGCTATGATTGAGGATCCATATTTTTCAATCTCATCTGTCGAAATAGAAAAAATTTTAAAATGCCCTCATGATGGAGTTTATCATTTTTATTTGATAAATATTTGTGATAGAGTAAATAAATTTGAATATATTAATGTCATTTATATTTTGGCCAAATAATATCCATAATATTTTTACGATGGACTTGGAACTAGACCAGAAGATATTGGTTATGTTTTGGGAAACTAGTATTTCACCTAGGATGTATGAAATGGAAAAGATTATTTATCCAGTTATGTATTTAATTTTTATTCTGATAATTGATATCGAATTGAATATTCTGAGATACATGGTGAGGTATATTAGTTACCGTTTCTAACCTGAGGAAAGAATGAATTTTTATCCTTTTGAAAGGTTTATCTTAATGATCCTGTCTAAGAAAGTCATGATAATACTGGTGAATGCTCGGGTGATATGACACTATATTAATATCATCAATGCTGGTACATTAAGAAAAATTGGATATTTATTGATCACATTCAACGGAAAGATACTTCTTGTAGGAGCAGAAGAGGTTGGAGAAAGTGCTTGGGTCCAACCATCAACATAAAAGGAAGGAATAACTGAATAAAGAGTTATTATTGTATCAAGAATAATCAGGTTTCATGTTGTGGACGCATCTCATTAAAGATGTAAGGGTGGAATTCATTTCAAAATGACTAATAATTATAATCATGTTGAAGAACATGCAGTAACATTGAATTTTTTAACATCTAGTGATCTCTTAAGCTATTAGTTTGTGAGAGAAGTTACAGTTGAAGAGATGCTACAGGGAGAAGTTTCTCAAGATAAGGTGAATCCTCTAGTATAAAAATAAATTTTGGCTCTGGAAGTATTAGAAAGACAGGCTAAAATAGAATATATAACTGAGACAGTGCCTGGTTAATGAGAAGTAGTGTCCTGAACTCAAATTGATCAAGTATAAGTTGATCAAGAAAATATTGTTTTAGAAAATCATGGGATAAATGAAGAACATGCTGATGATTCTCATGAGGAGAAACCTCTATCACATGAAAACATGGAAGAGAATGATTATGAGATTCATATTGAGGTATTGAATGAGGATTTTTCTGTACAAGAGTCTAGGAATGGTTTAGAAGAAAAATATGTTGAAAATCCAGTACATTGAGGGGAAGATGAGAGATCTGATGCTGAATACCTTCCACAAGTGTTGTTGAATCAAGTTGAAAATGAAAATGAGAATCTGGAATGGGGTTCCACTGAGTCAGTTAATACATATATAGAGTAACTGAACAGAAATTTTGTTGAAGCTAAAAAGGAGAATGATTCCCTATGGAGAGCATTAGAAAATGAACATTTCAATTTTAAAAGGCTAATAGAAATTACTGTTTCAAAAAATAAATTGAATATTATAAGAAGGAAATGATAAATGAAGTTGAAAAGTGGAAATAAGATATGGTTATGAAGACAGATTTAATGGAATTTAGATATTTCATTGAGAAATAGTTTGTATCTGCTAGAATCATTAAGCCCAATACATCAGGTACATCACCTAATTTAATCAGAATATTTCAGGCTATTACTGTGTTCATGGAGAATATGAATGCCAAACTGCAGGAATTACTGTGAAACAGTACTCCTTTGTCAGTGTTGTTAGATAATTATATGTTTCTAGTTGATCAGTTAACATCAAGTGAACCAGGAAATAGAACATTGCTAAATCAGTTCATAGACAAGTTGTCTCTTTTTATAGAGAAGGAACAAAGGATTCATGTTTTTTTCAGAGTGAATCTTATTGAAGATATTAATCTGACTTAGGAAAGCAGAGATCTAATTATCCCGATGAGAGATGGGTTGATGTAGAGATTGAGGGAGAAATTAGCAGATATCAAGTCAATAGTTCAGAGGAGATGAACTATATCCCACGTCCTTACCGAATCCTGATTCCTATGGGTTTACATTAATGTAAATATAATTCTATTTGCAATGAAATATATTTAAATCTCATTTTCATGTTTTTTAATTTTTTTACTATATTTCCAATGATATAAATGCCAGTAAAATAGATTAAAATATTGATAAAAATTATAAATATAATTTACATAAGTTCAGTGCTATATAAAATTGTGTTATATTTCTTATTCTATCATTCTTTTTGATATCACAAAAGGGGGATAAATTAGGATGAACACAACATCATATTTTAATGTATTTTAATTTATTTAAAATTTTTCTTCAATATTTTTAATCCAAAAGGTGGAGAAATGTTATGTATTATCTTAATCCCTTAAGGAGGAGAATTTTAGTTAAACCTAACATTGAATTTTATGTTTTTTTAAATTTTTATAAATATGGATTTTTATTAAAATATTTTAGTTTAAATTAAATATTTTATTTATCTTTGAAAAAATCAAAACTATATGTAATTAATTTTGTATGTTATTTTCATTGGTTATTTTATGGGTTTTGTGATCATAAAAAAGGGGGAGATTATAGTGCATTCATTTTTACGACAATACATAATTTTATTATATATATGGGGGAGATTGTTGAGAACAATAATCTATCCCTTTATGATAATTATAATCCTCACAAATACACTTATTTGTTATTCTAATGATTTTACTTTACGTATATTTCATGAAGTTAATATTTTTTATATTATTATTTGTAGAATAAATATTTAAGTATTTGAACAATGATAATAAATTGCTAATGTATTCAGAGATCGTTTTTAGCATGTTTTGGAAAAAATGTTCAAACCCAATGTTGAGAAGCGTAGAGTAAGGATGGAATGCGGTGTTTATTCTATGATATATTAGAAAAATATGGTTAAACAACCACACATTATCAAAAAAGTATGGATGGAACCTTATGTTTGGAATGGATCATTATGTTTGGAATGAATCATACATATGGAACGAAACCTTACGTATGGAAGGAACCTTACATTTGGAAAAGGAAACTAACATTTGGAAGGAATCTTATGTTTGGAAAGGAACCCTATATTTGGAATAAATATTATGTTTGTGAGGTCAGAAATGTATGGAAGAAGTTCATTATATAAGTATGGAATGATAATATTGTTTCTTAAAAGTATGGTTCATCAACCATAATTTTGTAAACAACCATACTTTTGAAAGATAAAGATAAAATTATAGTTCAAAAACCTTAGTTTTATAAACATTTGTAGGATTGATTGAAAAGTATATATTATATACCATATGTTTGAGAGTTTAAGGGAAACGTTTGAGATCACCCTTATGTTGTGATCCTTACATTTAGAGAATTTATTTTATGTAGTCAATCCCTTCGGTTGATGATAAATGTGTAAATTAGGACTTTATTTAAGAAACTGTATTTATACAGATTATCAAGATGATTTCAAGTCAGATTGAAAGCACAATTTTATGATTCTAATCCGTTTATTTGTGATTCAATGGATCAATTTTTGAGGAGCTTTTCTTGCTGAATTTTAGGGGAGTTATGACTTCAATGCTATTTGAACATTTAAATATTGTGATTCTAAAGGCGAATTTTATGGATATAAATTTTAAGAAGAAGTGCTCGTCGTTAATTTATAATTTTTAAAATATAGATGTGTTATATAGAGATAAAATATACATGAACTACTGAATGAAAATGTTGAATATACAAAATATAAAAACAGAGTGAATTCTAATCTATAGATCTGCTGTTATGAAGAGTGAAAAATATGTATTTTCTATAGAAGAAGAAACATGACTGAATATTTAATGTTCTACATCGAATATATTTTTGTGAATCAACTAATTTTAAAGATGTGAACTACATTTCAAGATATACTGCATCCAGATCAGCTCATATCTTCTTTTACCTAATGATTATCATTTCTGAAGACAATGATCCATCTACTGTCAATTTCATTCTGTTGCAATTGTAATGAACAACTAGGAAAGAATTTTCACCGAACAAATACTCTTATATTTTGAGTAACTTTATTCTCATACTAAACTATGTATTCGGTTCTATTTATTATCTATAAGGCTTTCTTTACCCTTAACATTATAAAGGATTCATTTACCTGCACTCAGTTGTGGAGTGGTCTGTGGATAAGAGTATGAGATATTGAAAACCACCAAGCTTGTGGAGTAGAGAGTTGGTGGAGTGGAATCGGGGAATTCAGTTCACCAAACCACTATGCATTCTGCACCCTATGCTATTTATTTTCCACTGCTAAATATTTGATATAAAGATAGAAGGACAAATCACGATTATGAGAAGAAATTATAAAATACATAATTCAACCCCCTCTTGTGTATATTTTGTATAACCCGATCCAAAAATTCAAATCACGAAGTACGTACATGGGTGATTAGACAAAATATAACATGTTATGAATGTACTGGTTTGTATCCATGAAATAGTATTTTCTACGATTATGAATAATCCAAAATTCCATTACTTATTTCATGATTAGTCTATGAAGTAGTATCCTCTTGATTTAATGTTGATTCATGTGTTATGAACTAGAAATAGTTATTCCACAAATCATGATTATGATCTCAATTATTATGTGTGTGATCATCTAATGATATAATCATATTATCATACCCTTATGCTCATGTTATGTTTACATATCTCTCATCTCTTCATTTTCAGAGTATTTCAGCTCACCCCATTATAATGATTCCATTCCCCTATTTATGAATTTGGGGGATTATTAGGATTACTAATGGTTATGAAAATTAATGTTTAGTTTTAAATTTATTCACCATGTTACAAAAATATGTTTCATTATTTCCAAAGAAACTAAAATAGTATGGTCCTAGGTAATGTATTTTTTGTATTATTATAATTTTTAATATAACATGATGTAATATGCATTTATGTTAATATTGTGTCACAGTAGTTAGTATCAATGAAAATTTTTGGTCAGCATTTGGAATATAGAATAAGAAAATGTTAGTGAGATCCCTAGGGTTATTATAAGTAAACATATTGAGAATTTCTTAATTATGAGAATAACTTCCCATAGAGATAAATGTTCTGATAAAAATTCTGGCACCCAATATGAATTTTTTTGGATTAATTTTTTTCTATGATTAGTTTTTCTCAAACTATGTTTTATAGTCATAGAAAATAAAAGGGACTAGAGTGATATGGGTTAACATAGAAAATTTTAGATGGGGAACATATGGAATTTTTAAAAATAAATTCCCTAATTTTAAATACAAGTAAGATAATTTGGATGGTGGTACGAGTATTTGTTATACTATTGATGAAAAAAAGACCGAAAATGAGATGGAAAAAGTATGAGATTATATATATGTATATAAATATATATATTCTATATTAAATCTACGAATATTGATTAGATTGAGGTTGAGGAACATTAATACAAGACTGAAATATCATATTCATGGAATTTTATGTTAAGGAATAATACTATGAAGATTCGTTATTGGTTTGAGAAAGAATATGGATGATTTAGGTTTACATATATTATAAATAAAGTGTTATATTATATGAATAATTATTTATATGTATTCTTGATGTTGATAAAGGAAATATTTTGATTAAGGAAATCTAGCCCTTAATGGTATCTTGTTGTTGAGAAAATTATTTTTATCTAGGATAGAGAGATGCAATATTTTTTTAGAGTAAATTTTATAGTACTAATTTACATATAATTGATTATTCATTTGTTGAATAATTGGTTTATGTTATCATGTATAGATTTTATCACTTTTTCCCAAGAGTAATTATTATAACAAATTAAACAAGGAAGCATTCGTTTTATTAATAATGACTTATAGTGATTTAGGATATTTCACGGTTTCATTATAATAAACAAGGATAGAATTCACATGTGTTGTATTTCACTAATAAGACTTAGTTTATGTCATTTTAGGGATCAGTGCTATGCATATTATGAGATAGTTAGTGACTTTCATCTTAAATTGTTATATTTTTTATCATTCAGAAGAATTATAATGTAATATTAATATGAAACGGATAAATTAAAACACTATATAATCTTTTTGATATCAATGTATTGTCTGACAATATAATTATTTCTTTAAATTAGATGACCTATACTATTTGTACTACATTTATGATAATGATTGATATAAGGGATGAATCCTCAATCTATTTATGGATCGTATGATCATTTAATATTTAATGAATGACAATTTTATATTAATTTCATAGAGTAATATATGAAGTGAAATTTGATCAGGGAATAAACAGAGGGTGATATTTTTTAAATGAAATGAAATGAAATCATGTAAGTATGTCTTCCCTGGAAATTTCATCAACATTAGGAAAATGGTCTGAAATAAAATATTATACTATTATAATCATTTTTGATGAATTTAATGACCTCGTTCATAGTTCTTTGATTTATGTCTTTTTTAATGTTAACATTATATAGAACAACCAATTTTTTGTGCTCGATTATATTTATTGATATGTAGGATTTTTCACTCATTGCATTCACCCCAAATATTCACTCCCAACTTATTTTCTCTAAATTAGAAACATAGTGATGGGTTTCTTTTGGTAAAAATTATGGTTCCAGTATCCTAATTTTTTAAAGGATGTTTTCCTATTAATTTTAATGAAGATGGTTTATAAAAATGAATGTTTTAAAAATTAATTATTTTATAACCTTGATGAATTTCAAGAGTGAAATTAATTTTATGTTCGGTGTTTTCTTGAACTCTACGATTTGGTGAAATATTTTTTCAAATTATGTTAATATTTTTGATATTTGTCATTTCAAATATCACTTAAAAATTCTTTTGTTATTGATAGGAAATAATTTTGTATTTCATTACACATAATAAAATATTAATCATAATTACATGCAGGACATAATTTTTCAAAACTACAGTATTATAAAAATATTTTTAATAAAATAATATTATATTTACCACATATCCATTGGAATGAATTTTATGAATATGATTCAATAAATTGTGAAACAATTATATATTTATTTATATAAAACCACTCTTTTTGGTGTTAATTAATTAGAAATGAATTTAAGAACAATTTGAAAATCTTGAAAATCTTTTCCAAGAATACTTTTAATCATTATCTAAATAAATTAATATATCCAATCATGATGATTTTATTCAATAAAATTTCTATTTTTCATGTTCAATAAATAATTAATACAGTTATCAAATATATTCGATAGGTGTAGGATAATATTAAATCCAATTTTATGACTGAAAATATGGATTTTTAAAAAAGGTAATTTTACCACCTGTTATTAAAAAACATATTTTAGGTATATATTTTTTACCCTTCTATAATCGTTAATTGAACAACTAAATTTCATTTTGTAATTTATAATATCAATATTAACTTTGGGATAATTTTTTCTATTTTTGCGACGAGTCTTATTTTTTTATAAATAAAGAAAAACTAAAATCTTTTATTGAAATCATAATTATCTTATAATTTTTTTATATAGTAAAATTATATTTTTATAGGGGTTGAATTTAAATTTAGATAAATTAAACAAAAACTAATTCAATTTATGTCATTAAAATCTAAGTAATAATGAAAGATGATATAAAATAAATTCAACAGATTCGACAATTTCAATTTTTGAAATATCATATTATTTCATATAATCTGTGGGAATATTTATAATGTAATGTCTTAAACATACATGATACTAATTTTAAATAATGGATTCGATAATTGGATATAGAATAAAATATATTTGATTTCATGTTCCATTATTTTTTTCCATAAATATGGTGAATTTAATTAAAATTACAGAGCATGATTAATGTATAAAGTAGTTTACATAGTGGTTGAACATTGAAATATATGTGAAAATACACTATAAACACGGAAAAAAAAATATTATGGACCAAATTGGTTATATATTAACTATTACTTAAAATAGGAAAATATTTTAAGCATTTTTTGTGATATAATTCTCTCAATATTGTTTAACATTTTATATTTATAATAATTTCCCTCCTTGTCCACTATAGAATGGAACTCACCCTCTCAATTATTAACACTAATAAAGCCATTTTTAATATAATAATAATTCCAAAATTATCTCCCATCACCCATACCATAATCTTTGAAGCCCCACATTGGGTATAAACAGACCGTTTTAGCTTTTCAATGCAATCAAAAAAAATTACCCCAAGAAGAGGTAACATCTATAACCTCGACATTTGTTTTATTTAAATTATCCATCACTATAAAATTATTTTTATTAAATTATTATATAATAAACATTTTATCATTAATATAATTATATCTTTTTATTCAGAGGGTATGGCCTTCAATCACACACTCTTCCAATAAATGGGTTACACAATCATCATCTGGTTATAGGGAAGACTAATGGCTCCCAAACCAATGTATTTCATTATTACATTAGAAAATTAAAGTTGGAAATAATGATATAAATTAGATTATTATATTATATGTAATATTTTTATTTTGTATTTATACATGTGTATTATTAGATAACACATATTTGAATACTCTCTCATTTGTGGGAATACGATAATTTTATTTGTGGATGTGTTGACTATGACCTCATTAATGTGATGCGATTTACTCATGCTTTACATATAATGAGTTAAGGATGTTTTAAGAAAATTTATAATTTATTTATTAAGTAATAATTATACATTAATTATAATATGTATTTTTTTTGTCGCATTAATTAATTTTTTCAATATTAAATGAAAAATACAACGTTTACGTGTACGTACGACAACCAACCTACTAGAATAATATATTTGATTTCTTATTTATGTAATTTATAGTTAATAAAATATTATTCTATACTGAATATATATTCTATTTTTATCATTTTTCACATACTATAAATATTAAAATCATGATCAATGAAATAGGGTATAGATTAAAAGAGTCCAAATATATGCATAAAACAAAGAAAAAATTCCGTTATACGTAAAATTAACATAGAATTGTTAATATATGGGTAATATAAATTCAAAATAAAATAATATATTTTATTAAATATAAAAATAAAATATTTATATATAGTAGTAATATAGAAAAAATTATTATAAATGAGGATTAAACATTTATTAATAATTTCAACACTTAATGTAAGGGTTTCCTAATCTAGCTTTTATTTATATGACATCTATTATATTTTAAATAATTATTCGTGTTATATATAATATTTAATACACTATTAAATGTAAAATAATTAACTCTTTTCTTTAATGACATTAAATGTTTCATTTTATGTTATTCATTATTTGATATCATGATTAAAAATGTACTCAAGTAGTAAGGGGATTTCTAGTCTGACATTAAATTCAATGAGACATATGACATATTTACCACTAATTTATATATTTTTCATTGTTTTTATACTTGAAATGTATTTATTAAATGATTATTATACATTTTGTATATTTTTATTTAAAATTACATGCTATAATCTCTCTTTTAAGTGTTTTATGGTTCAATGGTTACAAAATTTTTAAAATAATTTTGTCTCAGTTTTCCCTCTTTGACACACATGCCATGATGTGCACCAATATTATTATATCTGTTGTATATACAAACAATTAATATTAAATATCATTGTTATATTTCTTATCATGATATATTAATATTCATGTAATGTCATTATTTCATGGGTTTTATGACTCATTGTTACCAAAGTTCTAGAAGTTTATTTCAACAATCTCATCATTTATCATGATTGTTTACGATTATTCATCAATTGATGAAATATTATAACGAATCTATTATGAAAATTCATGAATTTTAATCTCATATTTTTATTAATGATATATTGATGTAATGCTACAATTTTTTGTCTCATTGGTATTTATGTTGAGTAATTGTTTAAAAAAATAAATCTGTATTTCCATCTTGAGTCGAAAACTTATTTTATTCAAAATCAATATTTTATAAAATAATTTAGAACATTTTTTAAATTATATTTTATGATTATTTTAAATAAATATTATTTTAAATAAATTTTTGATAAATTAATCAATATCTAAATAGTAATTTTTATGTTTTCATGATTATATACAAAAAAAATTCTCCAAATGTTTTCTAAAGAATTTTCTTCTTCAAAGTGGACTTAATAATTTTATCAAGAAATTTTTTAAATGATTTATAAATGTTACATCATATTTTATAAATGTGCTTTTCAAAAAATGAATTTTTAAAATGTAATATAATTTTTAATGATATGTGGTTTTCATTAAAAATTATCCCTGTGATTTTTCAAAATACTTCTCCATATAATATGAAAACCCTTGATGTGGTAATTATTTACTAAGGATAAAATCCAAAAATACAATTGAAATAAATTTTATAATTGGTTTATATCTATTTAGATTTATTTTTATATAAACTGTTTTTCCATGAGTTAATCATATATGAAATTGATTGACAGGAAACCCATTTCTCTTCCACATATTATACAATGATAAATTGTTATAAAACCACATTCCTTTTCATGTGTTATCATACGTTAAAATAATGATGATATGTTTCCCTTTTATATATTAAATGATATAATAAATTTTTATGATACACATTTCATTTCTAGAGTTATGATATGATTGTTGTTAAACCCATCTCTTTTTATGGGTCATAAGATGATGAATGTTTTATTATTTTTAGAATATATATATGATGTAATTATGTCTAGGTTTCATATAACTCCCTATAATGAATTGGGTAATGAAATATTTTGTATATGAATAATGGGTACAAAGAAAGAATCCCATGTTAGAAACTAGAGGGTACTTGGGACGAAATTCCATGCCCGAAAAAAGAGGTTCATAGGTGGTAATTGAATGATTGAATATAGAGGGTATACATGAGATCATACAAATAACCCAATATGATGTTACCTCGGATGGAATCCCATGAGATAAAAAAGACAGTGCACCAGATGGAATCCTAATCCTAAAACCTGGGGTTGCACGAGAGGTCACCACAATCACGAATAAGGAACATAGGTGATTATCCCAACCCTAATATGATATGATTTTATTAGTTTATATGATTAAAAATCGATTCTATATTCTTATATGTATGAAATATTTCCTCGTCTTATTCCTATATCATTCTAACATGGATTATTCTCTATATTCTCTTATTTCTCATGTATTATGAACATTTATTCCTTATTAAATAAACCTTGATTATGATTTTTGATATGTAGTGTATGATATTCTTTTGTTATGGTCATGCTCTCATACGATCATTCTCATTTAATTCTTATATATCTCCCATAGTAACCCATAATGAGCATCTAAGATCATCTAATTTTTATGTTTCATATCCCCTTGATAGGAAGAAATGATTTAAGCTAGAGTAATAAAGTGGATGATCTTTAAAGGGTAATTCAAATATAGTTCATCAAATTAAATGCATTTGTTTAATTATTTGTAATGAAACAATAATATTATAGTACATAGTCATGTTTTTATATAATGTAATAAATATTCATCTAAATTAAAGAATATCCATTTATTTTATCATGGGTCAATATATTCCATAATATGGAATAAAAAAGTTAATAGCCATTTTATACATCCCTATACAATTCACATCTATAGTAACTAGTATTATTATATGACATGTAATATTTTTTATAGACCTTATATTTTTTTCTATATTTGAATTATATAAGATACTAATTAGGAAATAATATCACTTTTGTTAATCAATGAGTGAATTATCATGTTATTACATAATCGATTGAGTAATGTGAGAAATATTAAAAATAAAAAATAATGAGTATGAATAATAAATCAAGAAGTCATAAAATAATATTGATAAGAAAATCTGATAAATAAAATTTATGTACCTATTAAAATGTTCAAATATATTTCATTTCTCATGTTCGATTTTTTTTTATTAATCCATAAATTGTAATGATATTGAAGAAATGAGATAAACAATATTTGTAATTGAAAGGTATGTCAAAATACTACTCTGGGCATATTAAATAGAATAAAAAAGGGAAATGTATAGGAGGATAAAAGAATTATTTCTGATGATAAAGGAAGATTATATGTGTGGGATCATTCAAATATGATATGTTAAAAGGAACCCGCTATGATAATTTGACAATGAGAATATGGTGAAAGATCTTAAATGTTTGTTTGATCAAATATTTGTTGACATAGTCCATGCCAAAAGCATTTTTTTAGTTCCTAAAATGATTTTTTGATAGGTAATAAAATAAAAAACAAGGGATTTGGTGGTCGATGTGTGAATATTCTCAAGATAATGATATGATGAGTTCTAAATGAGAATACATTATAAAGTTAATATTTTAAAAAATTATTATTTTTAGTTATGTAGGTGAAAAATATATGACAGATCCTATGTGAAATTATAAGATGACTAAGAAGACTTATTTAAAAACTTATAATGTCAATGATATTCTAATAATGAAATAACCACTATGTAATATAAAGAACAATTATAAAGTCAAAATCCCTATAAAAAATTATATTAAATTTTAAAAATTTGTAATATAATTTGTTAGAGTGTTTTTCGTTTTTTTGATGATATATAAATAAAAAATTAATTTCATAGAAAAAAATCCATTTATAAGGAATATATATAAACTAGCAGATTTTGGTGAGCATATAAAGTCATATTTCAAAGGTGATCATGTTTTTCAACAACACCACCCAATAAGTCCACATAAAATGTGATTTAGTATTTAGATATTGTGAATAATATATGAGAATAATTTGATGACAATGATATGGTGTGAAATATCATATTACAATGATTATTTCACTATGTTCTTAGAGGGAAAAAATATGTAAATAAAATATAATTTAATTCTAGTGATATTGAGATGGATTTGATGTTTTCGAAAAAAGCATATAAAATTTAGCATGTCATGAAAGAATTAATATAGATCTTAACATAATAATTGGAGAAAAAAATTCATTAATGAAAAAATTGATTAATTCCATATGAAAAGTAAATATTGTGGTTATATTTGAAATTCTTTATTTTAATGAGAATATATCTAAAAATTTGGAGATTAAAAAAAGTGAACATATAATTAAAGGTATAGATTGATTTTTCATGGAATAAAATATTATATAGAAATATTTCAATTAAAAAATCTTTTCTAAGAACTAAATAAAATAATTATAAAATGATATTTTATTAGTAATCAAAGGTGTAGGAACCATTTCCATGGAAAAAAATATTTTATTTATTGAATTGAAGAATACATACATTTAAAACTCACAACAATAAAAAGTGAATTTTAAGAAAAAATTACATTATTATTATTCAAGTAATGAGTGGGAATGTTTGGGTGGAAACAGTCATACTCAATTATATATTAATATATCATAAAGTTTATTAAATATTTAATTAATTCTTTTATTATGCACTAATATATAGAAATATGACAGGCTATTTTGAGTGTTGTAAAAATAGAAAAATTGATGTTTTTCTTTATGAATAACACTAAATAACAGGAAATTAAATTGGATAGATATTATATTGTGTGGGATAAAATGTAATGGATAAATTGTAATATAATAACATTATTTAATACTGATATTCATATAGACATAAAAAATTAATGTTTTAGTGATTCAAATCAAATGTATACACCATTTTTTATTGTCTCAATTATTATTTTAACGAGGGTGTGTAATTTTTTTACAAAATAATAAAATGGGTATTTTATTTGTCTATTTTCATGAACATTTTATTATATTATAGATATAATTTCATTTTACATCATTATAGATGGATTAATTAAAAACAATCCCTAGAATCAGTCACTGTGAAGAGTGTGACATGTATAGTTGATTATAGAAAACATTCACAACCATGGTTATAAACACTTCATTTTTACAAATTTATTTTCCATGTAGAATTTTGGTTTTAAATATTAAGAATATTTTCATTATAAATAGAGATGTTACATCCTTCCCTCATTTGTGGTCAATGTCTTATTTCAAACAAAATCATGGATAAGAAGATCTCCATAGAGAATTCAGATGAGTTGATAAGAAATACTGATCCATCTATTTTTATTTATTATATAAATCTAGGATGATAATTTAATTTAATTTTAGAAATATGTAAGGGGTATAAAAGTAAAAAAGGGTATAAGATAACAAATAAAAAGTGGCCGATTGATGTTCTAAAATGACTAAGTTGTACTAAAAAAACATTTTTTCATAAGTAAATTGAATTTTTTTGACATGATGATGATGAATTCAAGATATATAATAATGGTATCTTTATAGGTAACATATTGGAGTTTTTCACATGGAATAATTCCATAAAAAGTAAAAATTATGTGTAACATTTGTTTAAGTTAACATCATGGTAATATAGTACTTTCTAATGCTCATAGTAAAATATAATAAAACTACTTTGTAAAAAACATCCTATAAAACTACTGACTATTTCATACAACATTCATAACCATGATTGCCTATGTTTAAATATAGTAAGGTGACAAATTGATGCATTAATGAAATGTATTATCCTTTTATGGGTATTCTAGTGTTACCTATAATAAAATAAGTTCGTATAAATTATTTCTTGAGGGTTCTGGATGTTTGAGAAATTTTGGATAGGGTTTTATGACTCCATGAACTAATTTGAATATTTCACATTTTTTTAGAGTGAGATGAAATAAATGGAAATGTCTATGATCATATGAATTAGTTCTGATTTTATGAATTTAAACTATAACGAATGACTTTGTACCATCATATGTATTTGTATTAGGACATCATATGTTACATAATTAAAATAAGATATATTTCAAATCTTATAAATTTGACAATTATTGTAAACAAGACATAATATTATGAATTTTTTATAACTTAACAATTGTTTTGTATGAAATTGGTTTACTATATGACCTTGGGATATCACCTAAATTTGTAAAATGCATGATCATATGAAATTTAGTGTGGAGAATCATAAATTTATATATATTTTATAAATTCAATATTTAGAATAATAATTGAATCATATTATATGAGTTCACCCAAATATAAATACCCAGAAAGTAATAATAACAACATATCACTAGAAAATTCCTACAAATTGAGAAATTGACAGATAACAAAATTGAATATTTTTAAGTGGAAATGAATATAAATAATGAATTAATCTTTTTTTCTTATAAAAAATATAATTATCAAACAATGATAATTATTCAATATGAGATAATGTGAGAATCAACAAGGGTAGAATATGGTAATTTTGATATTATAACTATATTGCAGAGTAAGAATTCCTTGAAGACGCTATACATGATTTCATGAACTTTTTAAAGTATATTTATATATATTTTAAAACTATTTATTTTAGTCAGTACTTCATAGAATGAAATATTCTTGTCCTCAAGGAATTAAAATGTCATATATTGAATCATATTTTGAATGATATTTTGTGCGATTATTCAATCATGAAATATAATACATAATAGAATAATAATATTTCATATTGAGGATGACATGAAGGAATTAAAAAACTCAAATGAATACTATATATTATCTATATTATATAGATATCTATATATTTCATATATATGAATTTAAATTGTTATCAATATTAACTGATCATGTAGATTTTTAGTGTGTGCATTCTAATAGAATTTTGAGACACCCAATTCATGAATATATATAAAGGTAAATAATAAGTGGAAGGAGAAAAGTTTTTAAATAATTTAGAAGAACCATCATGTGTGATTAACAAGTGTGGTAATAAAGTATTATTTCAATATCCAAAATAATTATTTAATGTAAAATAAATAATGTACCATAAACATAAAAATACTCTGATCCATTAACATTGAGTGGTGGATCGTTATCTATAGGTGTATAGTTCCCTAGGGTGAATCAACCGGATTTTAATTAATATATCACCTTATATTGAGAATATTTAGTTTTTATAATGTATTATAGAATTCTTAACATAAGTAAATTTTAATTTATTGGTCTATTATCCCCATGGTTATAGATTATTATTGATGATAGTTGAATAATCCTATATTTGGGGAGGGGGGTAACCAATCATATAAGAGTTTGATATTCCAACTGCAAAATTTATATAATTTTTACATCACTTGTTATTATATACAATACACATGAGGTGGGTTTTTGGGATTTTACTAAGGATAATGACCCTCAACAAATTAATAGAGGATTATTTAATAAAATTAAAAAAATAAGACCACTGATTTAATAATTATCGGTGGTCAATTAGCAATGGGGAATCATAGTGCTTCACATTGTGTATTTTTTGATACTAGAGGGAAAACTGATACTATATGTGATCTCCACAAGTGTAAGATATCCATCCATATGTACAACGATATTTATTGATAAAGATATCAATATATCTTCTAATTTAGGAAGGATTATTTTAGAATGGAAATTTGATTCTAAGGTTATATATTTAATAAAATATTATCTCTATATACAATTTTATTTATTACACTTCCAACTTGTGTATATGAAACTCATATCTAGATTACATTTAATTGAATGTGGTATTATTTGTTTTATTTACTATTTATTTATTTATAACATATAATTTACATTTCATGAGAAATAATAGAGAATAAAATGAACAATATAGTTTTTTTATAGTCTATCCACCAATACCCTAATATTATTTAATCCATTAAATGTATTTGGAAAACCTCGGATAAAATCAATGGATATGTTTTACAAATAAAATCTATTGAAGGTAATGATTAAATCACCCCATATAATTTTATATTCCCAAAAAATAAGTACTATCATATGATGAATCAAGATACATACTCCAAAATTTATATTTTAATTTCATCCCAACCGAAATATTTAATATGATCTATATTCAAAATTATATTTCCCATAAGGTATGGAAATTATGAGTTATGTAAATCATCTAATAACATATTCTTTAGTTTTTTTTAATAGAAACATATTAACATGAAAAATATTATTACTCCACTATATATTATGTTCAACTCCGTAGTACATCATACCTTCTTCAATATCCCCATATAATGTTTTTGGGATCCCTAAATCATTAATAAAACTGATGGTTGAATTATCATTTGGTAAATGATTTATTTTACCCATTCTTTTATGATATCCATTTTTATTTTATACATGTCTATAATGAATATTTCACTTTGAATTATCATAAATTTTATGGTACCATGATCATATATTCCTAAGGAATCCAACACTTTCTTATCATTTTCATTGATGATTTTTTTTATTAATCAGATTATTTGATCTATATGAATAATATATTATTCTGCATGTTCACCTTATTTATTGTATGTGAAAACATTATGATCAATTGATTATAATTGTTATCAATTATTTTAGAATAGAGATGTAGCCTCAAAATTTTCTATGAATAGACTATATCTACTAGATATACATCTTTTGTTTGTTGTATTATTCTAAATATATATTTTTATAATAATTCATAATATATTACCTTGTAATTTTGAATATGGATGAATCCCAATCCTATCAATTATATATCTTTATATGTAAAAAACCCATCACTACTAAACTGTAATATAAATATTGTGACAGTTACTAATCTTTTCTAATTATCCGTGAATAAATTTTCACAATACACTATATATAAGAAAAAATATATTTTCATTATTAAATTGGATTGAATAATTTTTTCCCTTGAATTTTTTTTCATGAAACATTTGTTGTATCCAATTAATCCATGAAATATAAAAATATATATCCTGTTGGTTAGTCTCATCCATTTTTCAATCACATCTATTCTTATTGAATTCATTGTTATACCCTTGATTATTATTACATAACACTACAAGGACACATTTTTCATTGATAATTAAAAAATTTAAACATATATTATAATTTATCCATGATAGTTTCTTTTTTTCAAAACAAATATTCCCTTTAATTTTATTCATCATTAATGGAATATATAAGAATATCATAAATAAATACTACAATGAATTTTTTAAAATAATTAATAAATATTTTACTCATATAGCCCAGAATGAATTCATGGGAATTGTTTTTTCCACATTTAATTACTATGAATTCATTGTTACAAGGAAACTGTATTGTTTATATTTTATTTCATTACCATTAATTGATGATATCCATACCGAACGTCCACCATAGAAAAATAATGATGTTCTATGTTTGATCTATCAAATCCTTAATATAGGCTAAAGGATACTTGTTCTTGATCTCTTGAAAATATATAACAAGACATTGTAATATATACTTATTTGGAAATTTATGACTACTGTACACCATAACGACACACATAGAAATATAATTAATTTTTCCATATTCTCAGAAATTTTATTATTTAGTTCCTCCTATTGAATTAAGACTATTCTTTTAGGACACATAGATATATGAATAGAACCAACAATTAATTCATGTAAATCATAAACTCACACTATGGGGGATATATAAGTAGTTTCTCAAGAAATATATCAATATACCCATATATTATTGGAATGTCACCAATAATGAATTCATATACAAATATTTAATCCAACAGTATCATATTATTTTCTAGAAACAAATATTTTATAGAATTTGATTATAAATTGAGTTCATAATCACACTATCAATGATATTATATAAAACTCTATCTCTAAACAAGATATAATATATCAATATCCCAAAAACTAATACCAGTTTAATGGATATAGTAAATTTCTATACCAAATATGACACTGAATAATACTAGTGGAAGGATAACATGATTTGTAGAAATAATTCTTTCCCAAACCTCAGTGATAAATTATTTTTATATGTTGAACACCACAAATAGACCACCCTTTGTTATAATTAATGCACATATATCCAATGATTGATTTGAAGTATCATTGTTCATCATAAACGTGATTGATATGAATGAATTTGAAGATCAAAAATCAAATAATGTATTTAGTAATATGGATTGAAGAATAAGTGTACACTTCACAACTTAATTATCATTATCATCTTTAGTAGTCTTTACAACATACTCTCATCCATTTCCACATGGACTTAGAGGATGATGAGATATATTCCCCTTAACATCCCAAGAGTTATGGAACAAGATTTTATAATGTGAAAGGGCCATTATTTTATTGTATTAATATGGGGTGATATACTATATTAGTCATCCATCTATAAATAAAATTGATCGACCTCTTCACCCTTAGGAGATAAATAATACTAAATATTTTTTTAAATGTGTAACACCATGATATTTTATATTATAATTTTTATGAAAAAATATATTTTTTGTAATTTTTATTTCATGAAACCCTGGATATATCTTGTGTTACGTAAAAAAAGTGTCGATTCCATTTCAAAAATCATGTTGTAAAGATTCACTAGCAACAACACATAGATTAGTTTATGGATCATGATACACTATGTGTTGGTAACGATACAAACAATTCATGTTCCATCAATAACATAAGTTACATTCAAGACCATGTAATTTCAAAATCCAATATACTATTAATATTTTTTATTAAAATATTGTCATACATATCACATTTCATTCGAATGGATGTTAAAAATAATAATAGACAAATTATGAAAATTATTCCTACAAAAATATATATAAAATGAATAGTTTTGTTTTGAATTTGTTTTCAATGACAATAATAACTATTTTAAAATAATTAAATTCATGTTGTAAGATAAATATTAATCAATTTAGAAACCCAATTTTATATAAATTAATTAAATAAAACACTTTTGATCAATGTTTAAATTATATTTTGTATATTATAATTTATATCAAATGTTTTTAAACTCATATAATTTATTTTAAATTTATAAGAATAGAATTAATATAATTTTTTGAATGAAAAGATGTATTTTTAAAAAAGTTGAGTATTCCACCTATTATAGGAGAACCCTTTTTAGATATATATTTTCACACAAAAATAATATTTATATATATAATAAATTAATTTTTAATTATAATATAAATTTTATTATTGTGATAAATTTTTGTATTTTTCTGAGAACATCCATTTTTTATTATTTCTTAAAAATATAGAATTATAATTAAGAACAACATTTTAATATAATTTAATTATATAATAATTTTATATTTTTAAAGGGTAATAATAATAATTCGGACCACATATACATCAATTCATTTAAATTAGGTCATTGGAACAACTTACACATTCAAATCAGAAATAAAATCATTTCAACCTCTTAAATACTTTATTGTAAAAACACTATTGTCGCGACCTGTCTATTGTATTAATCCAATATTAATTTCTACCTCACATATGATTAGAGATCATAAAATGGGGATTCCATATTTTTAGTTATAATAATTTATAATATATAAGACGTTCAACTCAGTTTTTTACAAAATATATTAGTAAATGTATTCCAAATCAATTACATTGATTATGGTAACAATGAGTTTTGATAGTTGTTAAACATTATATTTAGGGAATAAAACCCTATAAATATGAACAAAAGTAATTTTATTTAAATAATTTTGACATATTCCCATTTTATCCAAAAATTAAAATTATTTACATCAAATTATGGATAGAATACCTCTCACAAGTGTTTACCTTTTTATATTTACAAGAACTTCACTCATCACCCACTGTAAAATGGCCACTACCCCCTACCATATTCACACTATCAATCCACATGCCTCTAAGAAAATAAAAAATAATCTCTGAAAATCCATCCTATAATACTATATTCTCCCTTTTTGGTAATAGATCTTACCAAGGAAACCTTTGGTGAAAACCAAAAGTAGCTACCTAAAAAATATGTAATTTCTTTAATGTGAATTTAATTTTATTTATTTATCCATCCATTCAGTTTAACATATTCAATGATTATGTAATTAAATCAGAATCCAATTTATTCAAATATATATTTATTATAATTTTTATAAATATACCTACATATGCATCCATCAAATGGATAACAAACCTTTTGGGCCTGTCTACGTTGAACTATCGCCTCATCAATGTAACACCCCAGGTAAATAAAGAATATGAAATTTTTATATTTATCCATATATGTGAATAAAATTTTAATATTACATTAAAGGGGATGCTATGCTTGAAGTCGTACCCAACACGCAACAATGAGTTTCTCGGGAATCGTACGTTGCACTCTAATAATAAAATAATATTATTTTAAATAGTAGTTAACGCCTAGCCGTTTTAATGGTGGGAATGAACAGAACTAACTAAAAAATGATTATATATGTTTGTCAAATATTATCACTTTTTACAATAAATGTTAGAGGATTAAAAATGTGAATGAATCCAATTTTAAGCGTAAACATTCAAATATTCTTTAAAAGGTCGATTAACAGCCTTTTGATGGAGAAATTCTTTTAAATCCACTTTTTTACAATTTTATGTGTTATATTTGACAAAATAAAATTCTTATTTATAATCTTGACCTCAAAATTAACTTTGTGTAAATTTTTGGTATTTTTCCAAAAAAGATCAATTTTTAATGAATAGTGAAAAATGTTGTATATTAATTCAAAAACTATTTTTAATATAATTTATTTATATGATTAGATTTTCTTTCGAATTGGTTTTACAGTGAAATTAGTATATATTTTTACCATTTAATACAATATTGGTCATTGGAATTAATTTCACTTTGAAATTGGACTTAAACTAGTGTCAATCTTTTGATACTTATTGTCTCCTAAAAACATGATATTTGCTCTGACAGCCGGAATTAATTATTAAATTAATTAATGCAACTAATATGTTTTGAATTTTGTAAAATAGAAATCATTTTTGAATTCAGAATATCAAATATAGCTTTGGGTGAGGTTTTTGTATTTTTCTGAAAAACTTCAATTTTTGATGAATAGTGAAACCACTAAGTCGTACTTATAAAAACTTATTTTCCATTTAAATGAAATTTTTCCATCATTGTGTTTTGAATTTAAAAAATCCGACATACATGGTTGTCATTATGAATTAAAATGTGGTTCAATGGGAATAAAATAATTTTTCGGTGAATAGTAACTTATTAAGTTTTTAATCGCGATTAGAGGTGATTAGTGTAGTTTAAGGTAAGAATAATGTTTTAATAAAATTAAATGAACTACACACATGTACTTCCATCATTGGATGTGTCATGGCCGACCAAAAAATCCATTGGTCAACTTGGGGACCCCAGGGACCCACTTTGGTCGGAAAATGAAATAAATATCTTTTTATTTAATGTTAATGTATAAATGACACAATCATGAGATGTTTTAATAAAACAATTTTTACATGGGGTTATACAAGTCGGGTATTTTACTATAAATCATAAATGGAAATCTAAAAATATTTCTTACATCATAGTAGTTTTTTTATAATTTTTAAACATTAAATAAATTAAATTATTTATGACATCATGCTGATGCAGCGATGACATCATTATTTAATGATTTAGATAACATGGAAAGATAATGTAAAATATAAGACCTACACATGTCAAAAACCTATTGGATGGGTGGATTTCGAACCCTTATCACCTTATCCTCGAAACAAATCAATGTGGGACCATTAAAATCATAAAATCATTCTAAAATAAAGTAACATTTCATTACATTCCAAGAGTGCCCCTCCTCTCCTCTTATAAAAGTCCCCCACCTCTACCTCCTTACCAAAACATCCAAAGCCATTGGTTAGGCCAAACCCTGCCAATTTTGTCTCTCCACATCCATATCTAACTCCTTGAAGCCTCACTTTTGGCAGAAGTCTTCCCAAGGAATCCTTTGAGCTCAAACCAAAGGGGGTTACCTGATTTTAAGGTAATGTCTTCACCTGTGTCCTTTTGTTTTATTTTGCTTCTCCAACCCCCTAAACAATTTTTATTAATTTCTTTTATAACAAATACAGTATCTTCAATATACTAGGATTTTTTTATAAGAATTATTCGAGCTAAACTTACACACACCTTCGTCTAATGGTTAAAGAACATACTGTTTCTGTGGTTGGTGATTTTCTGCCTCACGAAACGATGATTGTTAAATATTCTTTTAACACCTTTAAAGGTGGCCATTATGATGTCACTGTATTTTTTATATGATATATATGGTATTTATGTTTACTATAGGCTTCTTTATATTATATTTAAAACATACCTTTAATCTTTTCATGTTGTATAAATGCGATAATTTCATATGAGGAAGTGCGGACTACTGCCCCCTCAAGTGATGTGACTCGTACATGCAATACATGGAACGTATAAAGAATGAAATTAATGAACATATGTGACCTATATCACATATATATAATAACTGAATTATAATATACATATATATCATTTATTTTTAATTCCGTTAATATTACAAAAAAAATGAAAGTAGCGTTCATGCGTACGTACGGCCTACCATCTCCATGAACAATGCTTTTCGTTTTTTATCACCAAATGATATGGAATAGTATAAAATTAATATGTACTGGAAATATATGATATTTTTTCAATAATAATATTCTGGAAATTATTTACTTATAACTACATGGAAAATCATTTTTCAAACAAGATCATTTTTGACTCATGTACCAAACATCGGCAAAAACGTCGGATATGAACTAACATTATTAAAAAATTATTATAACATTATAATATGTGATATGAACTGAATAATAATATTTAAAGGAGGAACTTAGGAAATTATAAATTTACCAGAGTTTATTATTCCGGAATATAAAGAAACGAACAAGGCATGTCAGACTTGAGGTAAGGGATCCTACTCCCTCTTTCTTTTTAAGTACACTATTTTATGTCATTCCTTCTAAAGCTCGTCGTTCTTGATATTGGGATGTTATTTTATATTAATATTACTGTAATTTTGATGTTCATATTATGAGAGACCCTATTCTCTCTCATCAATCCATTTTGGAAGTTTTGAGTGGTGCCGTTAGGCTGCCGAATTTTCGTAAGAGATCTAACCTCTCTCTTTCTTTTTAAGTACTCTCCTTTATGTCACTTATTTTAAGCACCTATTTGTTATGTTGGGGGATGTTTTTTTATATTACTCATGCTGTAAACTTTATGTTAATTTTATGATAGACCCTATTTGACCTCATCAATCCATTTTTGTAATTTTTATGTGGCATCGTTAGGCTGTCGAGTTTTCGTAAGGGATTTTTCATCTCACTTTTATTCCCGTGATATTTATGCTACATTTGTCACAGATTCCTTTGAGTGGTGTATTTACTTCCCATTATTTTACCCACTATGTAATATAATTTCATTTATGATTATTTACATCAATGTTGTATTGTCCTTCTTTCACGGGGTGAATGTTTCGAAAGATACCCATGTCGGTAAGGGAACCTTTCACGCTCCTCTTTTAATAGACTTCTTTTGTTATGTCTTCTAATTAACATAATATTATGTTGGGATATGTTAATATATATCCATATTTATGTAAATTTTATGTCCATGTTATGAGATACCCTTTTTATCTCTCATCAACTCATTTACTGAATTTTGAAGTGACGCCGTTAGGCTGTCGAATTTTACCAAGGGAACTTTTTAACCCAATTTCGATTTCTTTGGGTTCAACATGTAGTTATTGAATATGTCATCCTTTGAATATGTGTGAATTACCTTTTATTTTTTACACATAATATCCACTTATATTGGGTGTATTTATATTTATCACACATAATTTTGAGATTGATTTATCCTTAATTTAAGGATACCTTCTTTATAAGAGATTTCATCGCATTTTACATTTCTATTGAGACTTCATTGTTGTTATGCACGAATTCACTCTTATATGGTGTATATACTGTCCTTTGGAGTATTATATCATGAATCCATTTATTTTAATGATATTATAAAGTTCTGATTAAATTTTATTTCTCAATTATTGTATTCAAGTGTCTCTAATTTTTGTAAAAACCCTTAACCAAACTATCGCTTTAAATGTTTTAATAATTTGTTCTTTTTAATATCCATGTTTTAAAAATGTTTTTAAGAATTTATTTATATGGATATTAATGGATTAAAAGGTAAAAATCTTCAAGGAGTTATGGGACAATTTGATTCAAAAATATCTTTATTAAATGTTTTAAATGGTTTTGAAAATGGTTTTTAGAATGGATTCATTATTTCAAAATCATAAAATGTTATATTGTTTTTGCAATGTGGGAATGTTATCTTTCCTATATGCTTAAGTTATGTTCTATGATTATTTTATGGTTCTTGGACATTGTTATGAAGACGGGTGGTTCCATGATAAACTAAGGGCGGGTGAACATGATATAGCTCTCCAATGCATTGGGTAACGCGAAGGAGTGAAAAATTAAGGTTTATCCGAAGATATTTAGGGAATATATTGTGGTGGGTATTCCAAACATAACCAAGAGGATTACTCCCTACGTATGAATGTAATGAATGCCTCATGTTACCTTTATGTATTATGATTTCTATGATTTATTCATGATTTGATATGCCTATATTTTATGGGTAAAGAAATATTTCATTCTTATGTATATATGAACTCATGTTTCCTTTCCATATTTTTATATCCCTTACTGAGATTTTTATACTCATCCCAAGTTTTTTAAATGTTTTTCATAGGTCAAGGGAAAGGTACATGATAGGATGATAGTGTCAAGGAAGTTTCAAAAAAGAATCCATGTTTTATTTTAAATATTTTTCCGTTGATGGGAAAAAATGAAAATTATCCTTATTTAACCACTTTGTTTAAATGTGGAATGTAATGCATGTTTTATGATCTAATTCTCTATAACTCAAAACCTGAAAAGATCCTCAATGTGTAATCTTGTATTAACTCAAGATTAAGTATGGTTTAAGGTTGGGGCCTTATAGTTGGTATCAGAGGTCGGTTTAGATAACTTTAGAGGTTAGGGTACTTTTTAAGCATAAGTGACATTACCATAATGGATAGGATATCAGAAAGAGTCCTAGTTTTAGATAAAGTGAATGAGTAAGTATATATTAGTGTTTATCTTCCTCATTAATACATGATGGTTTTGTTGATATACTCACACTGACCTTTTTGGTTTTAGTAAATGGATGGATCTAGCAGGCACCAAAGTAACAGTGGATGTGAAGGTAACTTTGACAGTTTTTTGAGAAAGCAACTGAATGATATGGGAGCTTCAATGAGAACTCTTGTGTTTTTCCTCAACCAACTATCTAGAGTCATGATTGACCACCTAAAACTTAGTTATTTCTCTAAGGCATCATATATGTGTGAAACAAATCCCTATGGAACTACAGGTAATAATCATAAAGGTAAGTGTGTTCAAAAACCTATGTGTCAAATATGTGGAAAGAAACACCTAGGAAAATGTTTCAAAGGGACAGAAATATGCTATAGATTTGGAAATAAAGGTCATTAAGCATGAACCATCCATGGAAAAAGGAAGCATCCTGTTGACCTGAGGAAAGGGAATGAAGTTCTTTCTGAGGGGTCAATTGAATGTTTTAAATGTGGGGTGCATGTTCATTATGCAAACACATGTCCTATGAAGATGTTTTGTGAATGGGATCAACAAGATCCTACAAATATTCGTTTACCAATACCTGATGACATTCTGATTGAGGATGAAGAAACTAACAATGACCAATCAAATGTATGGATTATTTCATAACTTTTGTTTTCCTATTTTGGAATCTTAGGATATGATTCATGATTTTGTTTGTAGGAAAGAAGTATTTTCGGATAAGTTGAAAAGCTATGGTTAATGGATCATGAAGAATGTTGAGTGAGTAAGAAGTCAACATATAAGGGCTTCAAGAGTTATGGTGAAATTATTAAGAGTATTAAGTCTCTTTTGATGATGGGGTTACATTAGAATACTTTTTATAGTATGTATAACCCTGATGTTTAATATATGAAAATTTTATTCATGGAATAGTTATCTGTTATTTTGTAGACATAGTTATAAAAAACCATTTGGGTTTATATGATCCTTACTTTTGAGGTAATTATGGGTTAATATATGTTATGATGGAAGTGAAAGGCATGAGGGAAAATTAAGCTTAAATTATGTTATGGTTATTTTTGATGATTTTATCTCTTTTGGGGGAATGATTTGAGAATTATATAGTTTTGGAAAAAGGAAAACACGCAGACCGTGTGACAACCCGTCACATCAGACAAAGCTGCGGGAATCGAACCCACAACCAAAGTTTGACTGGTATTTATCGCCTACCACTGGACTACATGAAGTCCCTGGTTAGTTTGACTAATTTTTTTTAATTAGATGATTCTAGGAATCAAGAGTAAGTTAATTTTGGGTTATCTATGGAAATGATTAACCTATCATGGAGGATATGTGATTAGGTTAATTATTTTTCAATTTGAGAATTTAAGAGAAACTGATGTTATTTGGAGATAAAAGTTAATTTGTACCTTGGAAGACTTTGTGATTAAATCCTTCAAATATTTGGGTTTCAATATTAGTTTGGTTTACTATGCAGAATTTTATGGACAAATTGTTTATCGAATTGTCCTCGTTGAACTTTGGGTTTTGTTGGACAAATTTTGGAGATTAAGAATAGATTTTCTTTTTATAAAGGGTTATCCGTTTCTAGATTATGTGATCTTGTACAAAACATTTTGGTTTCAGTTTTGGTTAAAGTATAAAGAGATGAGAAGTGTATAGTTATCTTTTGTGGATTAGTTGATTCTCTAGAAGCTTATTATACTACTCTTAATGTGAATAAGTCTTCTTAAATACTCGTCTTTTGGAGAAAATATGTGTTTGTGTAAGGAATCTAATAAATGTTGAAAGTCAACATGATAAGTGATTATGTTTCCTTATGAATAAATTACTCAATAAAAAGTAACTTAAAACAAAAATGTTGTCTATTAACTTTTCCAAATGGGGAATCGAATACCGTTTAACCCATCACAAGTTTGTGATTTTTTTGTGGTTAACTTTCTCCTAAACATGTTTTCTATAACTCTCCATCAGAACATAACCCTATGTTTTTCCTCCATATCCATGATTTTCTACATGGAATCCTAGTATGGGTTAACTCGGGTGACCTCTGTACTTATCATTCTTTTTTTGAAAGTGATTATTTTACCGACTCTTGTTCCGATGTGGGACTTTCAAGGATGTTTCCAAGAAAAATTTTAAAATTGCAAGGATGCAATTCCCAAAAGGGGGGGTAGGATGTAACACCACACGTAAATAAAGAATATGACATTTTTATATTTATCCATATTTGTGAATAAAATATTAATATTACTTTAAGGGGGATTCTATGCTCGATGGCATACCCAACACCCAACAACGAGTTTCTTGGTAATCTTACGTTGCACTCTAATAATAAAATAATATTATATTAAATAGTAGTTAACGCCTAGCCATTGTAATGGCGGAAATGAACAGAACTAACTAAAAAATTATTATATATGTTTGTCAAATATTTTCACTTTTTACAATAAATGTTATAGGATTAAAAATGCAAATGAATCCAATTTTAAGCGTAAACATTCTAATATTCTTTAAAAGGTCGATTAACAGCCTTTTGATGGCGAACATATTTTAAATCCACTTTTTGACAATTTTATGTGTTATATTTGACAAAATAAAATTCTTCTTTAGAATCAGGACATCAAAATTGACTTTGTGTAAATTTTTGGTATTTTTCAAAAAAAGATCAATTTTTAAGGAATAGTGAAAAATGTTGTATTTTAATTCAAAACCACTTTTTAATATAATTTATTTATATGATTATATTATCTTTTGAATTGGTTTTAAAGTGAAATTTGCTTATATTTTTACCATTTAATACAATATTGGTCGTTGAAATTAATTTCACTCTGAAATTGGACTTAAACTAGTGTCAATCTATTGATACTTATTGTTTCATAAAAACACGCTATTTTCTCTGATAGCGGGAATTAATTATTAAATTAATTGATGTATCTAATATGTTTTGAATTATTGAAAATAGACATCATTTTTGAATTCGTAATATCAAATACACTTTGGGGTAAAGTTTTGGTATTTTTTTGAAAAACTTCAATTTTTGATGAATAGTAAAACCACTAAGTGGTACTTATAAAAACTGATTTTCCATTTAAATTAAAATTTGCAATCTTTGTGTTTTGAATTTCAAAAATCCGACATACATGGTTGTCATTAAGAAGTAAAATGTGGTTCAATGGGATTAAAATAATTTTTTGGTGAATAGTAACTTATTATGTTTTTAATCACGATTAGAGGTGATACGTGTAGTTTAAGGTAAGAATAATGTATTAATAAAATGAAATTACCTAGACACATGTCCTACCCGTATTGGATGTGTCATGGCAGATCAAGAAAATCCATGGGTCAACTTAGGGACCCCATGGAGCCAAATTGGTTGGAAAATGACATAAATATCTTTTTATTTAATATTAAAGTAAAAATGACACAAACATGAGATGTATTACTAAAAAAAATTTTACATGGGGTTATAAAAGTCATATTTTTTACTATAAATCATAAATGGAAAGATAAAAATAATTCCTACATCATAGTATTTTTTTATAATTTTTAGACATTAAATAAATTTAATTATTTATGACATCATGGTGATGTAGCGATGACATCATTATTTAACGATTTAAATAAAATGGAAAGATAATGTAAAATATAAGACCTACACATGTCCAAAACCTATTGGATGGGTGGATTTCTAACACTTATCACCTTATCCTGGAAACACATCAATTTGGGACCATTAAAATCTGAAACTCATTCTAAAATAAAGTAACATTTATTTACTTTCCAAGAGTGCCCCTCCTCTCCTCTTATAAAAGGCCCCACCCTCTACCTCCATACCCACACTTCCAAAGCCTTTGGATCGGCCAAACCCTTCCAATTTTGTCTCTACAAATCCCTCTCTAACTCCTGGAAGCCTCACTTTGCGCAGATGTCTTCCCAAGGAAGCCTTTGAGCTCAAACCAAAGGGAGTTACACGATTTTAAGGTAATGTCTTCACCTGTGTCCTTGTGTTTTATTTTGCTTCTCCAACCCCCTAAACTCTTTTAATTTCATTTATTTTGTAACAACTACATCATATTAAATATACTAGGATGTTTTTATAAGAATTATTCGAGCTACACATACACACACCTTCGTCTAATGGTTAAAGAACATACTGTTTCCGTGGTTGGTGATTTTCTGCCTCACGAAACGATGATTGTTCAATATTCTTTTAACACCATTAAAGGTGGACATTATGATGTCACTATATTTTATATATGATATATATGTTATTTATGGTTACTATATGTATCTTTATTTTATATTTAAAACATACCTTTATTCTTTTCATGTTGTGTAAATGCGATAATTTCATATGAGGAAGTGTGGACTACCGCCCCCTCAAGTGATGTGACTCGTACATGCAACACTTGGAACGTATAAAGAATGAAATTAATTAACATATGTGACCTATATCACATATATATTACACTGGAATTATAATATATATATATCATTTATTTTTAATTCAATTAATATGACAAAGAAAAAATGAATGTAGCGTTCATGTGTACGTACGGCCTACCGTCTCCATGAACGGTGCTTTTCGTTTATTATCTCCAAATGATATGGAATAGTATAAAATTAATATTTACTGGACATATATGATATTTTAATTATTAATAATATTCTGGAAATTATTTACTTATAACTACATGGACAATCATTTTTCAAACATGTTCATTTTTGACTCATTTACCAAGCATCGGCAAAAACGTCTGATATGAACTAACATTATTAAACAATTATTATGGAATAATAATATGTGATATGAACTGAATAATAATATTTAAAGGAGGTACTTAGGAAATTATAAATTGACCAAAGTTTATTATTCAGTAATATAAAGAAATGAACAAGGCAAGTCAGACTTGAGGTAAGGGATCTTACTCCTCTCGTTCTTTTTAAGTACACTCTTTTATGTCATTCCTTTTAATGCTCATATTTCGTGGTATTGGGATGTTTTTTAATATTACTCTTACTGTAATTTTTATGTTCATTTGTTGAAAGACCCTATTCTCTCTCATCAATCCATTTTGGATGTTTTGAGTGGCGTCGATAGGCTGCAGAATTTTCATAAGAGATCTAACCTCTCTATTCCTTTTTAAGTACTCTCCTTTATGTCACTTCTTTTAAGCTCCTCTTTGTTATGTTGGGGGATGTACTTTTATATTCCTCTTGCTGTAAACTTTATTTTAATATGATGAGAGACCATATTTGACCTCATCAATCCATTTTTGTATGTTTTAAGTGGCACCGTTAGGCTGCCGAGTTTTCGTAAGGGATTTTTCATCTCACTTTTATTCCCGTTATATTTATGCTACATTTGCCACAGATTCCATTGAGTGGTGTATGTACTGCCCATTATTTTAATCATTGTGTAATATACATTCATTAATGAGTATTTACATTAATGTTGTATTGTCCTTCTTTCACGGGGTGTATGTTTCGAAAGATACCCATGTTGGTAAGGGAACCTTTCACCCTCCTCTTTTAAAAGACTTCTTTTGTTATGTCTTCTAATTCACATACTATTATGTTGGGATATGTTCTTATATATCCTTATTGATTTAAGTTTTATGTCCAAGTGATGAGATACCCTTTTTATCTCTCATCAACTCATTTTCTGAATTTTGAAGTGACGCCGTTAGGATGTCGAATTTTACCAAGGGAACTTTTTAACCCAATTTCGATTTCTTTGGGTTCAACATGTAGTTATTGAATATGTCATCCTTTGAATATGTGTGAATGAAATTTTATTGTTTTACACTTAATATCCACTTATATTGGGTGTATTTATATTTGACACACATAATTTTGAGATTGATTTATCCTTAATTTAAGGATACCTTCTTTATAAGGGATTTCATCGCATTTTACATTTCTATTGAGACTTCTTTGTTGTTATGCACCAATTCCCTCGTATATGGTGTATATACTGTCATTTGGAGTATTATATCATGAATCCATTTATTTTTATGATATTATAAAGTTCTGATTAAATGTTATTCCTCAATTAATATATTCAAGTGTCTCTAATTTTGGTAAAAACCCTTAACCAAAATATCACTTTAAATGTTTTAATGATTTGTTGTTATTAAAATCCATGTTCTAAAAATGGTTTTAATAATTTATTTATATGAATATTAATGGTTTAAAATGTTAAAATCTTCATGTAGGTATGGGACACTTTGATTCAAAAATCCCTTTATTAAATGTTTTAAATGGTTTTGAAAATGGTTTTTAGAATGGATTCATTATTTCAATATATTAAAATGTTATTTTGTTTTTGCAATGTGGGAATGTTATATTTCCTATATGATTAGGATTTTTGCTATGATTATGTTATGGTTATTGGGAATTGTTATGAAGACGGGTGGTTCTATGATAAACTAAGTGCGGGTGAGCCCGATATAGCTCTCCAATGCATTGGGTAATGCGATGGAGTGAATCATTAAGGTTTATCCGAAAAGATTTAGGGAATATACTGTGGTGGGTATTCGAAAAGTAACCAAGAGGGTTACTCCCTACGTAATAATGTAATGAATTCCTCAAGTTACCTTTATGTTTTATGATTTCTATGATTTATTCATGATTTTATATGCCAATGTTTTATGGGTAAAGTATGATTTCATTCTTATGTATATATGAACTCATGTTTCCTTTCCATATTTTTATATCGCTTACTGAGCTTTTTATGCTCATCCCAAGTTTTTGAAATTTTTTTCACAGGTCAAGGGAAAGGTACATGATATGATGATAGTGTAAAGGAAGTGTCATGAAAGAATCCATGTTTTATTTTAAATATGTTTCTGTTGATGGGAAAAAATGAATATTATCCTTATATAACCACTTTGTTTAAATGTGGAATGTAATGCATGTTTTATGATCTAATTCTCTAAATCTCTAAACCTAAAAAGATCCTCAATGTGTAATCTTGTATTAACTCAAGATTAAGTAAGGTTTAAGGCTGGGGCCTTATAATTAAACAATGTCATTTGATTTTTCCTTTATCACCTATCATGTTTGGTAATGATGATGTAAATATTATTTTTATTTTATATATATGATATCCATGATATCATAATTTTTTAATTATTATATAAATATACCTTCCTAATTTCAATTTTGTGTATATATGATTACATCGTTTATGGACGTGTGGACTACCCCCTCCTCAAAGTGATGTGGTTCGTTTCCACATTGCACAAAATGTATAAATACTGATTTTATTAAGATTATTAGATACATAATATATAATTATTTTAATATATAAATAATATATATAATTTAATTACATTGTTTCAATACATCAATATAATGGAAATAGTGTCCATGAATATGAATGGCCTACTCTCTCAATGAATGATGTATTCTATTACACATTTATAAAATTTATAGATTATAAGAAATATTTATTTAATGAAAATATATTATATATCAACCATGTTTTATATTATTTATATAATTAGTTTACTAATAAGATCAAAACAACATGTCCAAACATATACTTGAAACAAAAAGCATATCACCTGAAATGTAAAATCAATATGAAATTGTTAGTAAAATGATGTCATAAAAACTTTTATTTGGTATTTTATATTAGAATATTGATAATTTTATGATTTTGAATAAAATTAGTCTCATTATACATTAATTTATAATGTTTTATAAGAATGGAAACACTTAAGTTAAGGGTATTCTCTTCCCATTTTTTATTCATTGATATATTTGATATATTCACTACAAATTCTTATTTTATAGTGTATATAATTACTTTTTAAATTTTATATCATGAATTACTGTTATTACATTATAATAAACATTTAAATTTTCTTTATTACTGTATATATTATGTAATTAAAATTTTTCTGATGTAGTAAGGTGAATTCTACTCTCACTTTTATTTTTGTGAGAATTATTCCACTTTCAACACTCATTTATTTTATATGGTGTATAAACTACACATTATTCTATTTTATAATCCATATTATTGGATTTTTTGGTATTTATTTATGAATTAAATGATATATATTTCATGTGGTATTACATTTCACATGAAAAAAATTTGTAAGGTAACTTTGTGTCAATTTTACTTTTTTGAGACACATGATTTGTTATGCACCTCTAATCATGAATGAGTTATAAATAATTCCATTGGACATGTTATTTCATGAATATAAAAAAATCAATAGATTTTAATATTCTATTCATGTTATTATTACATTTAGATTATGTTTCAATATTTATAAGTTGATAAGAGTTTATTGTAACTATCCCATCAATTATAGAGATGGTATTTGATTATTCTTCTATTGATGAATTATCATGATTAATATCTCATAATTTCTCATTATTTTCGATTCCAATAGTAATTTATGATAACATCATCTATTAGTAAAACTTTTATCTTTTTTAAATTAATATAATTAATAAAATGTTTTAATGAAAATATGAATTTTTTTCTCTTATATCAGAAATCTCTATTATTCAGAAACTATACTTTTTTAAAAAATTATTTTTTAAAATGATATACTAAGAAAATTATAAATTAAATGTATTCATATATAAGTTTTTTTAATTTGAAGTGTATAAAATGGTTGGGATATATTTGCTAATATGCTTTCATGTTTATTTAGTAATAAGATATTTTTCAAAATATTGTCTGATATAAATAATTTTTTTCATAGAGAAAAGAATATTTTCCTCAAGATATATATTATATGATTTTAAATATTAATTCATAAGAATTTCATGTTGTTTTAAATATGATGTATTTTGAAAATTGTTTGTGATTGTCAAATAAAGGTTATTTTTCTTATGTTTTGTATCAATTTTTTTTCCATAGTTCTTCTCCATAAATGATGAAATATTTTAATATAATTATATATTAAAATAGATATTATCATAGGATACTATTCATATTATTTATCTCTATGTTTTATGATCTTATGGAATTATTTTTACGTAAACTATTTCTCTTCAACAATTTATATTATGATAAATTCTAATGAAAACTTCTTCTTTTCATGGGTTACTCTATGATGAAATGAAGATGATATATATATCTATATACATATATATATATATATTTGTTTTTTTGTGTTATAGATGTTATGAAATGATGAACTATTTATGATAACCATTTCATTTTATGGGTTTTGATCGGTAATTTTGAAACCAATTTTTTATGGTTCATGAAATTATGAATGTTTTATTATCTTATGAATCATGTACATACTATTTTATTTGGAGAATGGTGGGGATAATATCTCCCTTGAATAAATTTATTAATGATAAATAATATATGACATCAATGGGAACAAGGGTCGTATCACAAGCCTTAAAATAATGGGGTACCCACGTTTTAGCCTTACTCGGCTCGTAGTCCAAGAATGAAAATAAGAAGGTACATTGGTTGTATCCCAAGACAAAAAAAAGTGGGTACCCAGTTTGAAGTCAATGACCTGAAATTAAAGGGTATATGGGATGTATCCCAATCCAAAAAAGGGTACAAGAGTTATTTTAAAATCCCAAAAAACAAAGTGGGTATGTGGGTTGTTGCCCAATCCTGAAAATAAAATGCTACATGGGTTGCAACAGAAGACCAAATATAAGAGGTAAAACATTTTTTCCCAATCCATAGGATGGTACACTTGTAATTATCCCAAAACTAACATTTTATGAATGTCCTAGTAGATTTATTTGACAAAAGAATTTATATTATTATGTATAGAAACAAAATCCATGTCTTATCACTGTGTTAGGATCTCAGGTATTATGTTATTGATTCCCTTATGATTTATGTTTTAAAACATCAATTCTTTAGTAAATTACTCATGTAATTGATTTTTGACATTCTTGTTATAATCATAATAATTTATTTTCATATTTTCAAAAAAATATTCACATGTTATGATTATGGATCACCTTTGATTACCCTTACTCAGATCTAAACCAACCCTTTATTTTTTTGTTGATCCCTAGGTTATAAATACTTTTTTATATGTATAAGTACTAAACAGAAAGATAGTTGTGGGGGGATTTTTCATATTTCACCACGTTAGAATATTTTATCAAAATTTCCATACTCACTAAATTATTACGGTAATTAGACATGTATATTTTTAATTTGGTGATTATTAATCTGAATTGATGTAGTATCCTATAATGTTAATCATTTTTTCCTATAGTTGTTATCAAAGGAAATATTTAGTGAATCATTATAATCATTAATGTGAAAACATTAGTGATAAACCGTGGGATATTTACAGGGATATTTCCTGGGATGTATCTTTAAACAATCTTTCACTATAATTGATATAAATGTAGGTGTAATGGTTTATAAATCCTATAATTAATTTTCCAAAACAATGTGATTATTTCTATGATATGATTTTGTAGATACCCGATTCCTGACGTACATTGACATTACATTACTTTTTGGGAATACTTAGTACATAACAAAAAACACACACACAAGTATCGTAAAAGTTTAGTGTCTTTGGAAACTCGGAACGTAATCTTCTAATCGTGGTGAAAGATCATCAATATCTCCCATAAAGATCTTCCCTTTTTTTACCTAAAACCTTTCTTTATATCCTGGGGAAAAGAAATCATAAAAGGGTGAGCTCAAATGCTTAGTAAGGGTAAACAAAAGAAAATTCAATCACATCATATTCATATGAACATAACTTTTGGAAATCTTAACCTGCAAAAGAGAGCATAATTTCATAACATGGGGTAAATCATGGCAGTGAAATGTAATCACAATAATCATAAATTAAAACATGAAACTTTGGGGCATTCACACATAATCATAGAGAATCATTTCTTGTTAGTCAAGACTCATTGCCAAGACTATCTTAGTGGACAAAGTCCCTTTCTGAAACGAGTCACCCTCGTTTCAGACCTGTTTCACTGAGCTGGTATAACCTACCATTCCAGCCATTCTATCTCATGAGATATAAAATCTTTACCCAATGCATTGGAGGGAGATATAGGTCCCACCCATCTCATAATGATACCATTCTTATGTGGGACACAAAATCATAAACCATACATCATAGCATAACCCATGTACCAAAAATGGGATTCTTGAAACATCATGACATCATAAAACAAATCATATAAGGTAAATGAATTCATAAAAATAATTCCCTCAAAACATAATCAAATCAATGTAATAATAGGGATAAAAACATAACCCTATATTATCTTAGATGGAAAATAATTTTGATAAAACATTTGAACTCCATTCTTGAGGAAAATATCCTTTCTACTTCAAAAACACTTTTCTTTTCATAACATGTCATACCATTATAAACTAAAAGAAGTTGATTAAAAATAAACATTAAAACTTATAAAGGAAGATTCTTGGAAATAATGTTTTAAAAATCCATACATGTCATATAAGGTAAAAAAACATTCTTTTCATACTTTTGTCGGAAAAGTCAAAAAAGTACCTCGTACGAAAAACGACAAAAGATTCCTTTCATAACTTTTACAAAAAACTTACTGAAGGGTAAAATTGGATATAAACTATTGTAGAAGGATGGAAATAATATTAAACATTGAGGGAACATGGATGTGGATAATGAAATACACCCCAGTAATTACCAAAGTAAAAAAAATCTCGGATAAAAGTGAGATTGTGATATTTCTCTTACCTTAGGTCCGACTTTCTTTGTAAGTGTCTGAACCTCCTGTATAATGATTTATATCATGTTATTGACTTAATCCAGAATCATATTCATTGTTATTATATCATATATGGTCCACTTATGACTTTATATTACCTGTTCTTTTGTAAATTTATGTTAAAGTGGCGTTTGGGGTAAAATCGTCTCATTTGTCGTTCGTGTTTTTAACTTGTAATTATTAATTTGATTACTTGGATAATGATTACTTATATCCAGAATGTAAAACATTATTTATATATAATATATATTCATAATATATATATATATATAATATCGATAAATGGAATGAAATACACCGTTCATGGAGACGGTAGTCCGTACGTACACATGAACGATGTTTTCGTTTCCTTATTGAAGTGAATGGAATTAATTAGATGACATACATATAAATTTACATAAATACAGTATCATTATTATGTCATATATTTCATTATTACTTATTATATATACTTTATAATCATTCATGAATGGTTAATCATTGAGAATGAATCTCATCGCGTCATGGAGACGGTAGTTCGTACGTATGCACGAGCGATGATATCGTTCCCATGGTCGTGGAATTGTGTTGAAGTGTATATAGACTATTTCAGTATCAATATAACTTTATAATAATCATATATAGTTACTCATTAAACCATTATACCCATCCTATTAAGGTGGTGGTGGAAAATAGATTGCACCACGGCGTGGAGACGGTATTCCGTACGTACGCTTGCGCGGTGATTTCATTTTTCCGTAGGATGGATTGAAGGTGAATTAGGGTTGTTTCATATTTATAATAACATATCAGTATTCAAGTAATACTTATGTTATTACTTTTTCCTGAAACAACTAAAGTAGAAGTTGAAGAAGAAAGAAATTGAAAAGAATGGAAATGGATATTACCACTTCTTTGAAATGCCTCTTTGAATCCTCCACATAGGGAACTAAGATTGGTCTTTGAAGAAGACCAGGACCTCTAGGATTATTCTAGGGAAGTTGAGAAGGGATTTTGGCAGGGGTTGGACGAGCTTGAGTGCTCAAATTGGTGTGAGGAGGTGGGGGAGGAGGTGTCCTTTTATAAGGGAGGAGAGGGGCACCTTAGGAATATCTCAAAATATTATTTTATATTAAAGTCAAAATCAGTTTATAATGGTTCCAAAGGGTCTTATTTCGAAGCTAATGTAGGTATGGGTCGAAATCCTATCAACCAATAGGATTTAAACAATTTTAGGTTATTATTTTAACCTTATCAATTAGATTTAACTCTAAGTTAAATAATTTAACTTTTACCCTGTCTTTTTGTTTTCTTACACTATATGGTTAATACACTTACTATAACATGCCAAACGAACCCCAAATTGTTAAGTATTAACATATATATCCTTATCTAAGTCATTTGGCCGAAACATAGATTTTTAGGAATAAAATAACAATTAATAATACAATATTTGATTTAAAAACTATTTTGAGTCAATTTTGACACTATTTGATATATGATTTTTGTGAAAGTCATAAAAGAATTATATGTTCGAAGAAAGTTGATTAAATCAACACTAATATATCATAGTGACCTTGAAAATTAGTGGAATTCATAAAAAGTCTCAAATTACATTTATTTTGGTGTTTATAACATCAATTATGTCAATATTTCATTAATAAGATAATTATTGCATCATCATTGTGTCATAAATAAATTAAATTATTTAATGTCTAAAAATTAAAAATAAAATACCATTATGTAGTAAATCATTTTATATTTCTAATTAATATTTATAGTCGAATTTATCTTCTGTATAACCCCATATTAAAAATGTTTTAGTAAATAAACATTGATTTTAACTCTTTTAACCCTTCTTTAAATAAATTAATAATAAATGTCCTAATCTAATTCAAGTGGGCCTAAATGGTCATATGTTATTCCTAAGTTTGTTTTTGGTCGAATTAAACTTGTCCAATAGAATTAGGAAATGTGTTAGGGTAATAATAATATAATTTCTACCCTTAATTACCTTATTTACTTTTAACCGTGGTAAATAAAACTAAAAAGTTACTATTCACCAAAAATTATTTTTATCTCACTGAACCACATTTTAGTCCTTGATATTAACCGTGTCTCTCGGAGTTTCGAAATTCCACTCACAGAAGCGGTAACATTATGTTTTATGAACAATTCAGTTTTTTTTAACTACCACTTAGTGGTTTCACTATTCATCGAAAATTGAAAGTTTTCAGAAAAATACCAAAAATTAGGCCGGAGATATATTTGATATTATGAACTAAAAAATGATGTCTATTTTACCAAATTAAAAAAATATCAGTTGCATTAACTAATTTAAAAATTAATTCTCATCGTCAAAACAAATAGCGTGTTTTTAAGAGATAATAACTATCAAAAGATTGACACTAGTTTATAACTGGTTTAAATGTGAAATTACATCCAATGACCAACATTGTATTAAATTGTTAAAATATATTCTAAATATAATTTAAAACCACTCAAATTAATAATTTATCACTATTAATTAATTCTATTAAAAAAAGTTGTTTTTAATTAAAATTTAGTAATTTTCACTATTCATCAGAATATGAAAGTTATCCAAAAAGTACAAAAATTTCACCCTAAGCTAATTTCGATATTCTGAATCCAAAAATGTATTCCATTTTGTAACATAGAATTTAAAAAATTTCAAAAAGTGGTTATTACAATTCATAACGGCTAGTTTTAATAATATTTTAATTGCATATCGTTGATTAGTAAAACTCTGTATTGCGTACTACACACGCTATCAAGGAAGGTCGTGATTGCGTGTAATGAAAGGAAAGTCAAGGATGCGTGTGGTGCAAGATCCTTTTGGTGTAGCGTACAACACAAGACATTAATGAAATTAAAAAGAATATTTTTCATAAAATCTCAGGGTGTTACATTCTACCCCCCTTAAAATGAATTTCGCCCTCGAAATTCGTCGGGGTTATAAATGGTTTACTATTCGAAATTTTCTTTGATAGAACGTACATCGTAAGAAGGAATACCAAAACATGTCTTTAAAAACTAAAGTATGAAATGTAACGATTACCCAAATAAACTAATCACTGGGTTTCCACATAGGTGAAAATATGGATATGGAAGAAAAATCTAACCATCAAGTTCTGATGGAGAGTGGTAGAGAACCTGGATATGGAAAATCCAACAATCACAAATCCATAAATTTGTGATGATCTAAGGTACCATCTGATTAATCAGATATAAGAGCACTAGGACGACATTTTTGGTTTTCAAGATCGTTTCCCTAAAGTTGAAAATTTGAATTAGAAAAAGTACTTACATTATTTTGGTACAATCTCACTATTGTTCGTGACTTGAACAATTTCCACTTCATCTCTTAAATAAATGAAGTTGAATTTGTTATTCGTGAAGTGTTAGGAGATCATGTGATAGAATGACGGGTCATTCATTCTGTCTCAAACAAAAGGTTAGAAAAAATTATATACATAAGTCGATCTATAGTGGGATTAATCATATATGGTTCCTAAAATGGACTTATACTTCATATATCATACTGCTTAATATAATAAAACTGGTTTCTACTAAACAGGGACTTCCTGTAGGCCAGTGGTAGGTGATAAAGGCCAATCGCACTTCGGTTTTGGGTTCGATTCCCACAACCTTGTCTGAAGCGATGGGATGTCTCCTGTCCTGCAGGTTGTTCTTTTTTCTAAAACTATAATACTATAAAATCCCATCAATAATATCGAAAAAACTTCTATTATTAAACAATACTAACTTATGTCAAACATAATCCATTCCAATCTTTAGGCTTATCCATAATATTGCAGTTCACTCTCATAACATAGTGAAAACGATTTCCAGAGATTTAATACCATCGTTGATCCCCATATATCATAAGATATGTTTTTTTGGTCACATTCCAAACATTTAAAGTCCTTAATCATGTATTCTCTTGAATACCCATTAAACCTTAGTGAAAACATGAATGCAGTCAAACGTTAACACTTTCCACATACCAAAATCCTCAAAATTATTTATAATCAAACCATGATATCACTTAGTCTGTATATCAATCATGAGCTCATGAATACTGTTAAACATTTCATTTTCTCATTTTCCCTTCATTATGCGCATATCGTCTTATTTCCAAAAATATCTCAATCACTTTGAATACCACATTAGACCAATAAATATTCCAATACTCCATGATACAACATTATTTTGGAATCCCATTACATAAACACTTAATCATTCCACCACATCGTTGTTATATTCAACATCGCCAATAGTGATCGCATGTTACTTCCCTTTATCCTTTGCCTTAAGCGGTTTCTCATGTCGATCATCACTAACCCTTGGATTAGGGCATTTATTAGCATAATTCCCCATTTCTTTGCACTTGAAGCATTGAAGTGTCGGTGGTGCGTTCTCTGCAGTGTTTGCTTTATTCACATCATTAGATACCCTTTTTCCATTACTTCGACACTCAGCTGCTCGATGAACTTCTTTTCCACACTTAAAACATTTTCTAGTACCTTTAAGACAATCTCCACCATGCTTATTTCTACACATTGTGTATAAGGAAACATTCATCTTCTTTTCACCATTATTCTGCGATTTCTCCTTGAACTCCATCTTTCGTTTCTTGTCAAAACCATAGGATGGATATGTAACACCAACTTCCATTTCTACCTTGATAGCACAACGCACAATTTCATCATAGCTACTGAATTCTCTTATAGCTAATGCCCTTCGAAGACTTGGTTTTAAGCCACTGAAAAATCGATCAACTTTACATTCAGGTTGGATGATAATGCCAGATGTATACCTTGCAAGTTTTAAAATTTGCTTCGTATATACCAACAGATTCATCATCCTTCTGCTTCAGCTCAAGAAACTCCTTTTCCATCTTTGTTCGAAGAATATGAGGGAAGTACTTACTGAAAAACAAGTTCTTGAACTCTTCCCATTCCATGGACTCAATTTCATCTCTTGGCCTCGTATTCTTGATAAGATTCCACCATTGATCAGCTTCACCTTCCAAACGATATACTGCTAAGATGACTTTATCATGTTCAGAACATGGAAGAACTGAAAATATCTTTTCAGTGATACTGATCCATTGTTCATCAAAAAGTGGATCGGAAGACCCATTGAAAGAAGGTGGACGTTGCCTTATGAAGGACTCTATAGAATATTGTTCCCTTCTCTATTCATTTGGAAGTCCAGAATGATTCATAGCTTGTGTAAGTATAGCAATAATATTTTCACTCCATCTCCCATAACATTTGTTTGTTCAGGAGGAAAATCATTACATTGTCCATTGCATTGATCAACACGGTTCCTTCGGGTTCCATCCATCGTTTAAACCCAAAAAGAATAGTGTGAGAGGCAAAAATCATGCTAGGGAAAACAACATAATAAAGGGGGAGTACCTTCAATATCTAACATCTTAGGTTAAATTCTATGATCGTTACTGTAGTTCTAGGACTGTATCCTATACGTATACTTATCCTTAGGGACATCCCTAGACATACCTTATAAATATCTCTAGGGATCTAACTAATGTTCTTGCATCCTAGTTTCCAAAGGTTGACTAAACCTTTACTCTGATACCAACTGTAGAGACCTGAAGCCTGACGTACATTGACATTACATTACTTTTGCGGAATACTTAGTAATAACAAAAAACACACATACAAGGATCGTAAAATAATAGTGTCTTTGGAAACTCGGAACGTAATCTTCTAATCGTGGTGAAAGATCGTCAATATCTCCCATAAAGATCTTCCCTTTTTTTACCTAAAACCTTTTTTTATATCCTGGGTAAAAGAAAACATAAAAGGGTGAGCTCAAATTCTCAGTAAGGGTAAACAAAAGAAAAATAAATCACATCATATTCATAAGAACATAACTTTTGGAAATCTTAACCTGCAAAAGAGAGCATAATTTCATAACATGGGGTAAATCATGGCAGTGAAATGTAATCACAATAATCATAAATTAAAACATGAAACTTTCTGGCATTCACACACAATCATAGAGAATCATTTCTTGTTAGTCAAGACTCATTTCCAAGACTATCTTAGTGGACAAAGTCCCTTTCTGAAACGAGTCACCCTCGTTTCAGTCCTGTTTCACTGAGCTGGTATAACCTACCATTCCAGCCATGTCTATCTCATGAGATATAAAACCTTTACCCAATGCATTGGAGGGAGATATAGGTCCCACCCATCTCATAATTATACCATTCTTATGTGTGCCACAAAATCATAAACCATACATCATAGCATAACCCATGTAACAAAAATGGGAATCTTGAAACATCATAACATCATAAATCAAATCATATAAGGTAAATGACATCATAAAAATAATTCCCTCAAAACATAATCAAATCAATTTAATAATAGGGATAAAAACATAACCCTATATTATCTTATATGGAAAATAATTTTGATAAAACATTTGAACTCCATTCTTGAGGAATATCCTTTCTACTTCAAAAACACTTTTCTTTTCTTAACATGTCATACAATTATAAACTAAAAGAAGTTGATTAAAAATAAACTTGAAAACTTATAAACGAAGATTCTTGGAAATAATTTTTTAAAAATCCATACATGCCGTATAAGTTAAAAAAACATTCTTTTCGTACTTTTGTCGTAAAAGTCAAAAAAGTACCTCGAACGAAAAACGACAAAAGATTCCTTTCATAACTTTTACAAAATACTTACTGAAGGGTAAAATTGGATATAAACTATTGTATAAGGATGGAAATAATATTACACATTTAGGGAACATGGATGTGGATAATAAAGTACACCCCAGTAATTACCAAAGTAAAAACAATCTCGGATAAATGTGAGATTGTGATATTTCCCTTACCTTAGGTCTGACTTGCTTTGTAAGTGTCCAAACCTCCTGTATAATGATTTAAATCATGTTATTTACGTTTTCAAGAATCATATTCATTGTTATTATATCATATATGGTCCACTTATGACTTTATATTACCTGTTCTTTTGTAAATTTATGTTAAAGTAGCGTTTTGGGTAAAATCGTCTCATTTGTCGTTCGTGTTTTTAACTTGTAATTATTAATATGATTACTTGGATCATGATTACTTATATCCAGAATTTAAAACATGATTTATATATAATATATATTCAGAATATATATATATATATATATATATAATATCGATAAATGGAATGAAATACACCGTTCATGGAGACGGTAGTCCGTACGTACGCATGAACGCTGTTTTCGTTTCCTTATTGAAGTGAATGGAATTAAGTAGATGAAATACATATAAATTTACATAAATACAGTATCATTATTATGCCATATATTTCATTAGTACTTATTATATATACTTTATAATCATTCATGAATGGTTAATCATTGAGAATGAATCTCATCGCGTCGTGGAGACGGTAGTCCGTACGTACGCACGAGCGATGATATCGTTCCCATGGTCGTGGAATTGTGTTGAAGTGTAGGTAGACTATTTAAGTATTAATATCACTTTATAATAATCATATATATTTACTCATTACACCATTATACTCATCCTATTAATGTGGTGGTGGAAAATAGATTACACCACGGCGTGGAGACGGTATTCCGTACGTACGCACGCGCAGTGATTTCATTTTTCCGTAGGGTGGATAGAAGGTGAATTAGGGTTGTTTCATATTTATAATTACATATCAGTATGTAAGTAATACTGATGTTATTACATTGTCATGAAACAACTAAAGAAGAAGTTGAAGAAGAAAGTCATGGAAAAGATCGGAAATGGATATTACCTCTTCTTTGAAATGCCTCTTTGAATCCTCCACTTAGTGAACTAAGATTGGTCTTTGAAGAAGACCAGGACCTCTAGGATTATTCTAGGGAAGTGGAGAAGGGATTTGGGCAGGGGTTGGCCGATCTTGAGTGCTCAAATTGGTGTGAGGAGGAGGGGGAGGAGGTGTCCTTTTATAAGGGAGGAGAGGGGCACCATAGGAATATCTCAAAATATTATTTTATATTAAAGTCAAAATCGGTTTATAATGGTTCCAAAGGGTCTTATTTCGATGATAAAGTGGGAATGGGTCTAAATCCTATCAACCAATAGGATTTATACATGTTTAGGTTATTATTTTAACCTTATCAATTAGATTTAACTCTAAGTTAAATAATTTAACTTTTACCGTGTCTTTTTGTTTTCTTACACTATATGGTTAATACACTTACTATAACATGCCAAAAGAACCCCAAATTGTTTATTATTAATATATATATCCTTATCTAAGTCATTTGGACGAACCTTAGATTTTTAGGAATAAAATAACAATTAATAATATAATATTTGTTTTAAAAACTATTTTGTGTCAATTTTGACACTATTTGATATATGATTTTTGTGAAAGTTATAACAGAATTATATGTTCGAAAAAAGTTGATTAAATCAACACTAATATATCATAGTCACCTAGAAAATTAGTTTAATTCATAAAAAGTCTCAAATTACATTTATTTTGGTGTTTATAACAACAATAATGTCAATATTTCATTAATAAGATAATTACTGCATCATCATTGTGTCATAAATAAATTAAAATATTTAATGTCTAAAAATGAAAAATAAAATACCATTATGTAGGAAATCATTTTATCGTTCTAATTAATATTTATAGTCGAATTTATCTTATGTATAACCCCATATTAAAAATGTTTTAGTAAATAAACATTGATTTTAACTCTTTTAACCCTTCTTTAAATAAATTAATAATAAATGTCCTAATCTAATCCAAGTGGGCCTAAATGGTCATATTTTATTCCTATGTTTGTTTTTGGTCGAATTACACTTGTACAATACAATTAGGACATGTGTTATGGTAATAATAATATCATTTCTACCCTTAATTACCCTATTTACTTTTAACCGTGGTAAATAAAACTAAAAAGTTATTATTCACCAAAAATTATTTTCATCTCATTGAACCACATTTTAGTCCTTGATATTAACCGTGACTCTCGGATTTTCGAAATTCCACTCACAGAAGTGGTAAAATTATGTTTTATGAACAATTCATTTTTTTTAACTACCACTTAGTGGTTTCACTATTCATCGAAAATTGAAAGTTTTCAGAAAAATACCAAAAATTAGGCCTAAGATATATTTGATATTATGAACTCAAAAATGATGTCTATTTTACCAAATTAAAAAAATATTAGTTGCATTAACTAATTTAAAAATTAATTCTCGTCGTCAAAACAAATAGCTTGTTTTTAAGAGATAATAACTATCAAAAGATTGACACTAGTTTATAACTGGTTTAAATGTGAAATTACATCCAATGACCAACATTGTATTAAATTGCAAAAATATATTCTAAATATACTTTAAAACCACTCAAATTAATAATTTATCACTATTAATTAAATCTATTAAAAAAATTTGTTTTTAATTAAAATTTAGTAATTTTCACTATTCATCGGAATATGAAAGTTATCCAAAAAGTACCAAAATTTCACCCTAAGCTAATTTTGATATTCCGAATCCAAAAATGAAGTCCATTTTGAAAAATATAATTTACAAAATTTCAAAAAGTGGTTATTACTATTCATAACGGCTAGTTTTAATAATATTTTAATAGCATATCATTGTTTAGTAAAACTCGGTATTGCGTACTACACACGCTGTCAAGGAAGGTCATGATTGTGTGTAATGAAAGGCAAGTCAAGGATGCGTGTTGTGAAAGCTCCTTTTGGTGTAGCGTACAACAGAAGACATTAATGAAATTAAAAAGAATATTTTTCATAAAATCTCGGGGTGTTGCAGTTTTTTCAATGTTCATAATACCATCTTAATCAATAACTTAAATTAGAATGGATGTTGATGAAATAGAATGCTTCCGATGTGGAAAGTATGGGTATTATGAAAATTCATTTTCTATGTGTAAATCTGATAAAGATAATCATGAAGGTGGTACGAGAAATGATTATACATATGAAAATAAAGGATACTCAAATGGAATTTAAATGATACATGATGTGATAATAGTACATTTGACATTAAATGTATAAATATTTTTTAAATTTATGTTTAAATAATATCAATAAATGATTAATATTTCATATTCTAGTAATAAGTTATTTTGGTATAAGATGATGAGGCCTCATTAGTGGTTTAGGAATGATGATGGATGACTGAATTGTATTTGTTTTGGAAATTAATGATTATTTTAAAATAATCATGAAATATATATTTATTTTCACTATAATGTTAAAATTATGGATTTAATAGGATATGATTAATGATAATGATGAATTAGAAATGTGATGCAATGTAAACAAATATTATTATTAAGGGAAGGTAACCTTTATTGTTTACCAGATATTGAGAAAATTATGATTATCTTGGATGAAGAGATGATTGATATGGATAATGTAAATTAGATAGTATTGATTACCATGGAAATGATTATCTATTTAATGAAAAAGGTGTATATGTTATCATGGTTTGATTTTATAATTTTTGGGATAAAATTAATATATGCATTAACCATTAGAATAAGGGATCTTTCTTGTTTTCAAAAAAGATTTTTGGTAATTTAGTGGTTTACAATCTCTCATAAAAATTTATTATGAGGGTATTCCCATATTTGAAATGAGAAATCCTTGATATACATTATCATATATTATTTATCAATGCTAACATTATTTAGTGACCTTATTTATAATGTTTTATATTTTAATTCTTATAATGGTTTACAACATTAAAAATTTATAAAATAGTTTATGTTAAACACTTGATGTGGTTCTAGATATCAAATTATTGCATCTACAGATGAGGATTGATGAATATTTATTAACATTTGATAAATATTTTTCTATCATTCTAAGTAAATACAGATTAAATTACTTAAGAAACTTCATCTTTATTATTCAGTACTTCAGGAGTGAGAAATTTGACATCACTTGTTGGAGTAATAGATGAAGTAGAAATAAATCAAGGGACTACCAAATGGTGAGATTATATATATGAAATGTAATAAAATCAAATAAGTATATTTAATTATGTTATTATATATTAAAATATTTCTTATACTCTAGGAAAATGTTATTGAATAGTATTAATCCAAATAACATCCATTATATTGAACCAATGGTCTTATAAATCATCTTAGAATTATTGTTTCGAGGCCCTTAATTTACCATTTATCATTAAATTACTAGATATTATTGATCCCTATCTCACTCTATTATATTTTCTATTTTTCTTCTATGTCTAATCTTCACTCTGATCTCATGTTCTACTATAATAAAACCTAGTTCTGAGTTACTTTTGGTTACTAGTATAGTCTCATGTTTACCTTTTTGTGAAATTTATAGTTTTCCTTTTTGTGGAATTTATAGTATATATTTTTAGAATGTTGGTTACTATAAATGGAAAATTTAAGAATTAAACCATTGATAATACAGATGAATTTTTATGGGAATATACTTTCAATGTTGGGTGAATGCAACAACATGATATTTTTTGAAATATATTTTTCAAGTTAATTTAATATCATTAATATTCTTTACTTCATGAAACACTTAATGACTCTTATTTTATAAGAAAGCACTGTGGATGGATTTAACATCACCAAAAAAAATTATATTGAAATACACTAAATAATTAGATTATCTTGTGGTACAAGATACACTATGTATATCTTGTGTTACACACCACGCAATGTTGACTCGATATTTTGCGTTACACGAAAGAATGAGTAATAAAAAAATATAAAATACTAATATTGTTGTTATTAAAATATTTTTATAGTTACCACATAGCCATTGGAATTAAATTTATGAGTATTATTAAATAAATGATTGAAAAAAAATTTTAACACAGATATATAAAATTAATACATTGTTTATTAGTTTGTCTGAAATGCAAGAAAGTACTTTTTGAAAATAAAGTAATTAATTTTCTAATAATACTATTTTTCAACGTACAAACAAATTGTTCTCAATAAATTAATAAAATTTAATGAATAACTATTTTAATAATATATATTATAAATTATTGAAAGTGGTTTTCACACTCATCAATTTTTTTAGGTATAAGTAAAGAATGTATATAATTTTATAAATATGAAAAATAATTTCACTAAAAGTAAAACTTAGAAATTTTTAATAGAGACCACATTTGAAATATATATTTTTAATCAATTAAAATTTTCATTTTAATAAATATATATCATTTTTTATGACAGAATATAAGAATTAACATTGGGTAAAAAAAATTTAAATTCCTATGAATTTTCTTTTTAGACGAATATGAAAAAAATAACAATTTTAATAGAAAAGCGCCTATTCATCTAATTTAATAATATAGTTAAATTATATGTTGAATTTTTTTAAGGATATTATTATAAATATTATAGAAAATAACTCAATTTCATTCATTGGAATAAATTTTACAAATAAATTGGACATAAGAATATATGAAACATTTAAACATTATCGCTTAAAATCCCACATTCGTGACACATTTTCTTGATTAATTTTGACATTATTTATATGTATTAAGTTATTAAAATTTATAAAAATTGAATCCATAATTTAAATAATAATAATTTATATTTTATCATATGTTCCAATTAGTTTATTTACATAAAATATTAAGGAATTCAATTAAAATTAACATTGGTGATGAAGCTAAAAATGAGTTTACATCATTTTTAATGTTAATCCTATGGGGAAAAAATACCCTTTTCACATATAAAAAATACAGTTATATAAAAAATTATACCATATATTTAATTTTATAGTATGTTCCCAACTATTGGAGTAACATGATGTAAAGGGGAACTTTCCATAGTTTTTATCATTTTATGTTAACAATAATGACAATCTTCTTCCACGAAAAAATGGCACACAATATATCACATACACACACCTATAAATACAATTTTATCATATATAATATAATCTAATAATCTCTAATAATCATCCTTATAATCATATAATCCTCTATTTGTTTATAAATCCTTCCAATGAATCCCTTTGGCCCAAACCAAAAGGATTTACCTAAAAATGTTGTAGCTTTCTTCAACATGAATTTCATTTTTATTTCATTCTTCATCGCTTATGTTATTATTATTAAATTTTTTATTATTATCCTAATTATCATTTATATACAAACATGTATTTGTTATATTGTTTTGACCTATACCTACACACACTTCTATGAAATGGGTAACAAACATACTATTTGTTTTTGTGGAAAACTAACACCTTATTAAACTATGTCATTCGCTTTTCCATTACCACCTACCATAGTTAGTAATTGAGATGTAAATTTTACATTTATATAACATATATTTTATGAATGATTTCATTATTATTATGTAATTATTAAAACAATCATACCATCCTTTTTTCCATTACATGTAAATATGGTAACTTTGTTTGTGGATGTGTGGACTATAGCCTCCAAAAATAGATGTGATTCATTCACACCTAGCATGGAATATGTTAGGATGGTTTTATTAAATTTATTTTAATGATATTAAAATATATTTACAATTTAATATACATATATATATATTCATTCATTATTTCCACATGATAATAAAATGGAAACATCGTTCCTGATACAGTCACCATGAATTTTGAATTCCATTTAATATTTACATATTTCATATATATTTTTAAATATTTATATACTAAATATAGATGATATATATAAAAAATTTAATAGTCATTGAATATGTAAATAGTTATCTAATTGTGAGGATAAAATGATTGTTTATAACTTTAAGAAAATCAAAGATGATATTACCTGGAATTTAACATTAACATGAAATTGTTAATAATCATATAATATAAAGACCACAACAATTTATAGAATGAATGATTTATAATAAAAAATTATGTAATATTTATAATAATATAACAATTATTATATATGTGTTTTTACGTTGTCTAATGAGTCCCAATACATTTTGTGAGGGTGTTCTCATCTCAATTTTAACATTGGTTGATATATCCTATATTCAAATTTCATTTTATTTTTTAGTGTATATACATCAAAATTACAAGTTATATTATGAATTACCTTGGTCTAATGATGTTAGATATTCCAATTGATGTTAATATTTCTTAAATATCATGATTTAAAAGTTACTCATGTAGTATGGAGATTTATTGTCTTAATTTTATTGGCGAGAGACTTATTCCATATTCACCAATAATATATCTATTGTAGTGTATATATATCCCACTAAATTAGTTTACGATATTTATAAATAAAATTCTGTTTATTATTATATCCATTTGAGAGAATATGTTTCATGGGGTTTTATGATTCAAGAGTTACCATATGTGTAGTGTTATGTTTTCTCAATTTACAATCATTGATACACAAGTTTTTCTATATAGCTATATTCTTTTACGATGTGTATATAAATAAATTTAAAAATTTATATCAATAATATAATTATTTTGATTATATTTTAAGAATGATGTGATTCTATTATTTCAAGGGTACTAGGAATAAGTTAATCGAAGATGGTATGTTGTTGTTTCTACAGTCTAATAGTTTATCAATATTTTTTACTATTATGCTTCTATTTTATGAAATTTTATGATACCTATATCAATAATACAATTCATTTATTTATAATAGGTGTTTTAACATATCATCCTGGGTTAGTACAATTTTCATCTCATAGATAATTAAGTTAATTAATAAAATATCTTTATCATAATTTAAATTTATGTATCATAACTATAAAATAAATTTTATTCACAAACCATGTTTTCAAAAAATATATTCAATAATATAAACAAATGAAAATTAAATCATATTTTGAGGAAAATTAATTTTAAAGAAATTATAATGTCTTTATTTGTTTAAAATAGTTTTCAAATCAAAATTTATGTGTTTTTAATGTTATTTTTAAAGTAAAATATTTTCAAAAGTTTTTACGACATAAAAATCATGATTCAAAGTGAAAAAGAATATTTTCCTGAAGAAATTATATAATGGGTTTTAATCCTTACATCATTAGTTTTAAATGTATTTTAGAGGAATGCAATTCTGAAAATTTTATATGAATTTTATATAAATGTTCTTTTCCTTCATGTGTGTAACAAGAAATATTTCAAAATCATTCCATGTATATTATGAAATCCTTTTTTATAGTTATCCTTTACTAAGGATATGATACAAGAATACAATTAATATTCTCTATTTGAGTGGTTTATGATTTCCTAGAATGATTTTTATATTTATTGTGTCTATTCCATGGGACATACCCTGATAAATTCTTTTGAAACACATTCCCCTTAAAATGATATTCTAGAATGAAAATTTTATGAAACCTATCGATTTTCCATAGGTTTTGATATGATGAAACTTTTGTGAAACCCATTTCGTTTCATGGGTTATAATGTTTATGAAAGAAATATATATTTATGTGCAATGATATGATAAATGTTTTATAATATTATAAATCTCATATATATGATTTTATTATTAGATGGGTGGTAACTCAACATCCCTCCAATTAATTGGGTAATGGTACATGGTGTATGAGCTCAAAGGTAGATGGGTTGTATAATAATACAAAATATAAGAGGGTAAATGGGTTTCATACCAATATTTTGAAAATAGTGTATAAGGGTTGTAACACATGATTGAAAATAATAGGGTATATGAGTTATAACCTATATCTGAAAATACCATGGCTCGTAGTTTTTATCTCGATACATAATATAAGTGGGTATATGTTTTGTAGCCCAAGCCCGAAAAGAATATGGTTCATGGTTTCTAGGACAAGCCACAAATATTAGGGTACATGATTTTTAACCTAAACTATAATGAATGATGGTACACTAGCTGTAGCCTATGCCTGAAAATAAGGGGGTACATAGATTATATCCAATGCCTGAAAAAAATAGTGTACATTAGTTATTATCCTAATACAAATGAATGTAACGAGTGATTATCCCATGATTATCATGTTATGATGGTCTTGGTAGGTGACTTTGAATTAAGACGTTCCATGCTTTTGTGTACCAAACAACTTATTTATCATATTCATATGTTATTCTCTCATTGATTATTAACATGATTCCATTATGATAAATTTTTTATGAAAAAAGATTTTATCTAATGACACATGTATAATATCATTGATATGTAAGTCATTATATTTAAATTTTATTCTCATCTTCTCATACCCTTATATTTATGTTATCCTTACAAATCTACATTTTTTCCCTTCTTATGAATCTTAGATCACCTTTATTTTGAATGTTATCCATAGGTTATAAAGAAATATATTATATCTAGGAAATAAATGGGAATATTATTCTTGGAAAATTTTATGATCATTCACCATGTTACAATAACACATTCCATGTTTCAACAGACACTAAACTTTTACGGTCTTTGGCAATATAAATTTGTAATGTGCTGAATATTTATCTAAATTAAAGTTATATCCTAGTATGATAAGATTGGGTCTCAAACCATGAATTTTATAATTATCATATATTTAATTAGAGGTATAACTTATTTTATCTTACATTACATTCACTAATATTTATGTAATTTATTACACATTAAAGAAAAATTAAACGAAATATGGCATACTATTAAAATATTACTACATAAAATTTTATTTATCACCTAGAAATTTCAATTGAGTGAATTAATAGGATTAACTAAATCCTAGAATATATTTTCTATTCATATATAAAAATGAATCCATTATTAACCAATTAATTAAAATGAAAAAGAAAACCTATTTGGAAATATGGAATAAATTTTAAATACACTTTTATTCACAAAAATAAATTTCTCCTAATAAATTAAATAAATAATTTTTGTTGAATGATGAAAAGGAAATTAATATGTTATATATTCTACCAATTTTTTTGATTCATATTATTTCATTATAGAAATGAGATAATACTTGTACTAATTATATGTATAAAAACTATATTTTTCTAAAAAAATATATCTGTCTATTTTTTTTGACACACATTAAAATAATTTGTTTTAATATTTCTGTAACGTTATATTAAAATTTTAATTTAATTTTTTATATAATAATTTCAAAATAATCATTGGGTTATATTTTGAGAATTTTTAGAAATTATTAATTATAATATAAATAATCATAAATAAAAAAATATAATCAAATACTGCATTCTCATTCAAAATATTTATAAAAACCAAATATATTTAGAATATTTAATAAATAAATATTACTTACTATATATATTTTTAAAAAATTTAGGTTAAATGATTCATTATCATATTGAATTTAGATATTTAATAATTTTAATATTATGTTCATTTTCCCTTTGAAAACATGGTTTCTCTTTATGATTATTAGTATAATTTTATGTTACATTTTTACCTCAAATTAATTTTATGTGGGGGAATATATTTTATATTTTGAATCATTTTAATTTATATTATTCTAAAGGGGCAATGTGATTTTTGAACAAAAGTAATATAGAAAACCTTAAAAAATAAGTAAAAAAAATTATTAACAACATGTATTTAATGAGGTTAAACTATAAATACAATTTTAAAAAATAAAAACGTTTCTAGAATATATTTTATGGAAATATTTCTATCCTTTCATGTTTAAGGTTTCTTAATGAAAATAATTGGACACTTTCATTGTAACAACCCAGTTATTTATAGAATAATACATATTCCTTTATATAAATATCTATCAATAAGTTGTCATTATAATATTAAATGAGTTAATTTTTCTGATAACATAATCAACAGACAAAAACAAGTTTTATTTGAAATCTTATGTTTCACACAACTTTGAGTTATACTAAATAAATAATATAATAATATTATTATTTCAAATGGTAATTAGTGCCTAGTTGTTGTATTTTTGGGAATCAATAGTTGTAACTGAAATATTATTATATATGTTTTTAAATGTTTTTTCATTTATTAGATATATTTCAAGGGCTTAAAATTTGAACGAATCTGATATTGAGCATGAAATACTGTTATAATTTTAAAAGGTAATTTTACTGACTTTTGATGGAGAACTATTTTTAGATATAGTTTTTTTCACATTTATATGTTCTATTTGAAAAAAAACTTCTTATATAGAATCATGACATCAATAATTAATTAAGATAAATTTCTAGTAATTTTTTGATAATGTTCATTTTTATTGAATAGTTAAAAATACATCATTTTAAATCAAAACTTCATTTTCATCTAATTTTTTAATAATTTATATAATTTACTAAATTAGTTTTAATTTTTGGTTGGTTTATAATTTTTTTTCATAACACCATTTTGGTAACTGGAAGTAAATTCCTTTTTCAATTGGACATAAAAACATGTCAATCATTTGTTAGTTTTTATTTTAATTTAAACAAGATTGTTGTTTTTTAAAATGGGAATTAATATTAAATTCATTTCAGCAACATCTGTATTTTGAATTTGTAAAAAATTATTCCTTATTTGGAATCAATAGATAAAAAATTTGAAAATAGGTACCGTTTATTTTAAGACATTATGAATAGACACATCATTAATAATTTTATTTACCATGGATAAATGGTGAATCTGATAAATGAGAGAAAAAATATTATTATAATAATTGTAAACTACCCTAAAACATGTCATAATACTATTGAGTGAGATGATTCCATCCATGGCCATCCTTTTTTCTGTTTTGGGACCCCATTGAGCCACTTTGATGAGAAAATAACATTTTATTAAAGTTAATTTAATTTAACGAAAATGGTTTCTGATGCTTTTGCCAGGGTGCGCGCGTCAGTCCGCACGGGCATGACAGGCGCAGATTTCTTGTGTGGCCGCGCATTCCCGCTTTCCAAAGGCGGGTGACATCCGCTCCTTATTCAGGGACGTCTGCTACTTGATCGAAACCGGTATGATGGGATGTCGGTTCTTCCTTCCGTGGATTCCTCCTCAGAACTCGTCACCTCGTTGGGTCGCCCTCACAGATTTAATACGTTGTTCATGAAACTCTTCCCAGTTCCATGTTTTCATGGGCGCCAGTTAATTACAATGCTTCTGTCAGGACATTCTAAAGGGTCCGGTCAGGGCAACAACCTTATGTTGGGGGAGTAGTCATGTCGAGGCATCAGTAATGTGTCTGAACGATGGGGAATTGGTGTGTCAGTCTGTTGTCTCTTATTATAGGGCCTCTCGAGGGCATGGAAGCCTGAGGCATCCCACAACGTGCACAGGTAATCATATGCCATAGGCATGTATCTGAGGTTTTCCTCAGCTTCATATGTTTAACACAGGGTATGTCGCAAGGTCAACGTCTAGCGGAGACGGAACAACCAGATCAGAACACGAGCTGGAGTGGATCGGATTGAGGAATCCCCCTTGAGGGAATGCCGATGTCGGGGCCAGCCTGTGGGCGGCTTCCGGAATGCTGCGGAGGGGAATGGTGTGGCATAATCTCACTGGGATGTGGCGGCATGGGTAATGATCAGGTTGGATGATGGATAATTTCATGGATGCGGTCGAAACGACTAAGTTGTGGGCTTGAACCTCGTGACCCTTCCTACATACCATCCCTAAAAAAGGATCAAATATTGTGTATTTTGAGAGATTCAGTTTAACGTCATGCGGGATAGGGGCATGTCGGAGAACCCAAATGAAGAAGGACATTGGTCCAGGTTTATGGTGGGCTTTAACCTTGTGAGTTTTCCTACGTACCATTCCTTGACATGGATAAAAGACCTCGTAGTTCATAATGGTGTGTTGGCGAACTGACGCGAATGAGGACCTTCGTCCAAATGGTGTGGGGCTTACACACTAGGCTGCCCAGGCGTTGGTGAACCGACGTGAAGAGTGTCGGAGTGACCAAAGGGGGGTGGGCATGAACCCCTGGGCGGATTCCTATGTACCATGCCTTAGCATGGATCAATGTCGTCGTAGTTCAAATGGGATGTGGGAGTTGGTGAACCGACGTGAAAAAGGACCGTGGTCCGATGGGTGATGGGCTTGAACCTTAGGGAGGATTCCTACGTACCATGCCATGGAATGGAGTCACTGTAGTTCAAATGGGATGTGGGTGCCGGTGAACTGATATGAAAAAGGACCTTGGTCCGATGGGTGATGGGCTTGAACATCAGGGAGGCTTCTTACGTAACATGCCTTGACATGGAGTCGTCGTAGTTCAAATGGGATGTGGGTGTCGGTGAACCGACGTGAAGAAGGACCTTGGTCCGACGGGTGATGGGCTTGAACCTTAGGGAGGCTTCCTACGTACCATGCCTGGACATGGATCAAAGTCCATGTAGTTCGGGAAGTGGCAGTGTCTGTGAACCGGCATGAAGGTGGACCTTGGTCCGATGGTTAACGGGCTTGAACCTCAGGGAGGCTTCTTATGTACCATGCCATGACATGGATCAAATCCCTCGTAGTTCAAAATGGCTTCATTAGTGAACTGATGTGATGCTGAACCCGGGGGTCCACTGGTGGTGGGCTTGATCCTCATGAGGCTTCCAACGAACCATGCCTTGGAATGGATCAAAGTCCATGTAGTTCAGGATAGTCACAACGGCATACCACTAGACTGGAATTGATTTTAACGTCATGTGGGACAAAGGTGTAACATGACGTGAATAAATGATTAGAGGAGGGCTTGAACCTCATGGAGGCTTCCTATGTACCATGACATGACATTGATCAAAGGCCCCATAGTTCAAATGGATATACAGTATAATGTCATGCGGGACATCATACAGTTTAACGTCATGCTGGATGGGGGCATTTTCATGGTCAATACTTACACTAAGTCCATATGAGTCATTCTCGATGTGAGAAACAAGAGGCAACTAAAACCTAATGATCACGTCATGAAGGGTGTGTATGTGGTAAGTGTAGAGGGGCTTATGCATTAGGCGGTCCATGATGCCGGGACTTACTCTAGGGTGGAGGCCCAAAGTGCTGAAAGGCGCAGTAGGAGAGGGATTTGAGACCAAAGATGGAAGGCGCCTCATTCGCTAGGGCGGCCTCCACTTGCCTTGGAAGTGGGGAAGTACGGAGGTTCATAGGTGATACCTTCCCCAATAGTGGCTGGGGGACTTACACCAAGGTGTTTTCCCTTCTCCCGTGGACATACGTTACTCCAAGAAGGAGGATATCATCCCCTGTGGAGGTGTGATCCCAATTCCCTTGGAGACGAGCGGTGTAAAAAATGTCCGAGCTGGGGGGACCCTGGGTGCGAGGCACGGGGTCGGGTCACAGTTTAACTTCATGTGTTGAAGATGAGGTACTTGAAAGTTAACGTCCAGTAGCTCGGACGAGGTGGGCTTACTCCGCACCCCTAGGACTTACATAACGAGTACCCTCTACTCCATGGGGGAGGGGAGGTACCAGCAATGTGGTGGTGAAGGGGGGCCGCAGGGCAAACCATCGTGGGGTCCACGTTAGCAGGGCTATGCGAAGAAGCAATAGCCATTAGCGTTCCTATTCGAAGAATCATTAGGCGAAGCCATGCTACGAGTGGGTTTGTCCATGGGACTTTGAAATCACATCATGCAAACTTGAAGGGTCGCACGAGAAGAGGAATTGCCAAGCGAAGGGGTATGCATCGCGAAGTGGAGTTCCTTGGCCTTAGCATTGGGTAGGGGTGTGAATTGGAGGTGCTTCACGAAGTGGAATAGTGTTCGCGGAGCACTGCCTCGCGAAGCAGAGGTGCCTCACGAAGTAAGGTGCTGTGAAGCATTGTGCTACGCGAAGCACATCGACCCTTCCTTGGCATGTGGATCACTTGTACATGATGGGTGTTTCGCGAAGCATAAACGCTCCATGGTTGCGCGGGTTCCCTTTGGAATCCCCTTCCTTCAGGAATTCCCTTAGGCTTCGTGAAGGGCATCCCTATCAGATGTGGGGTGCAAAAAGAGACTAGGTGAAGGCATCTCGCGAAGCAGAAATACCTCACGGAGCTCATGATTCCCAGAGTGAAGGGTGCTTCGTGATTTGGGAGCTGAGAAGCCGAATGGTCGGATTTCTTGTCCTCTGGACTCAGGGGGAGCACAGTATTTATAGGCAAGGGGTGCCGTGAAGCAGAGTTCACGCAGCACGAAAGGGCGGCGGTTGCTTCGCGGCGGGTCATGAATGTCAACGGGGATCGCGGAGCGTTACCACATCAGGGGATTCACGGCGGGTTCGCGAACGTCAACCGAGATCGCGGAGTGTTACCACCTCAGGGGTGTCACGGTGGACTATTGAACGTCAGGGCGTTCGCAGATCGGTACCGCCTTCATCACTTCGTGGCGGCCGTGTTGCTCGTGGGAGCTCCGCGTCGGGGCTTCGTAAGGCAGAGTGCGGGATTGTTTTCCTTCTTCCCTTTGTGTACAATATTTTGGCGCCAAAAAATACCCCCCCTCAGACTTGGAGCCGCGAAGGGATCAAGGGTTGAAGTATGAGGGAAAATTGCCAAAATTATCAGCACATCGTGATGCAGACTCACGAAGAGGGCACGTGGGGTGGACAGTGGTCGCGCGGTCCAGATGCACTGCGATGCTCCTCACAGGTGCGATGTTCTTCGAAGCTCCAAGGTCGACGCCTATAAATAGGGGGCAGACCTCTCTTTTGTCCTCTCTTTACTTTTGTCCTTTTTCCCTCTCGACTTTGCGAAGCTCCGCGTACTCCGCGTCTACTCTCAGTGAATCGAGCTTCGTGGCGAACCGAGAGTCTCCGACTCCGCGACTGTGCCAAGGTAACTTCTGCTTGCAGGCTGAGGCCAGGTTCTATGTCTTGGCTTTGCGCCCGAGCTTCACGAGATATCTTCGCAAGCAACCTTCGCCTCCCGACCAAAAAATTTTCGGAGTTCCGAAAGTGAAATGGATCATCAAGAAGCTGTGTTGGGGGTGCTTACAGACGCCGCTCGGTGGGATGAGATGGAAAACTGTCTGGGCCGTAGAGAGATGGTCCGAAGTCACTCGGACCATAATTATTTGACAGAACTGCTATCAGTGGGTCAGAAGAACTATTTGCAGTGCAAGAAGCTTCCCTTGTATGGCTTCAGGATGAGGGATGATGTCTCCATTCCTGAGGTGAGTAGGGATGAACCACCTTGCTGGTTCAGGAGCACACCATGCCAGCGCCAGTGGTTCAGGGTGGCCTATGGTCATGCGGGAGAGGACTTCACACCTGTCACCACCGAATGTCTCTACAACCATATGAACAATATTGTCAGGAATCCACTGCAATCGGAGACGTCAAATCCTCTGTACCGTAATATGCTAAAAGCGGCTTTGCAGGATTCGAAGAAGTGGTGGTCTAATGAGTGGGACCTATGCCAGGGTGGAAACTTCACCAACGACTAGGCATGGGCCTACTGGGTAGGTGCCTCATGCGAGGAATTTGGGGCCGAGCTGAGGAGAGTGGGTTTTTATGAGGCAGAATGGGCCTCCTAGTTCTACATTTACCAAATGAAATAGCTGATGTCGGAGCTGCTGAGCAGATGGTCGCCTAAGACCAATACATTTCACCTGCAATATGGAGTGGTGGGCATCAGTCTCTGGGATGTCCATCAGATTTCGGGGGTCCCGATCTTGGGGGCCAAGTATGATGAGTTCCTACCTGTCATGAGCGCGTGGGAGGATCTAGAGCAGACGCCGCGAGTGGCGTCGGCAATGATTGAACTAGTCTCTAGAGAGGACAAGGAGGCAATGAGAGATGTCCACTTTAAGACGTGGTTCGAGCAATTTCTAAACATCGTGGTAAACCGCGAGTTCCCTCCGAGGCCTCGAACTTTTCTGAAGGTGGCTCAATGGGGCAAGGAGAAATTGTATTGGCGGCTCTTGGAGGACAGCCAATATATGACTTGGGGATTCAGTTTCCGCACTGTAAAATAGCTGATAGTCAGGCTGGTGGTGTCCATCACGGACATTATCTGCGGTTGGATCCTACCGGTGAGGGATACCAAAATGGGGGTGCGACCCAACTCCTTCATCATGGCATCCATGCTGGCCAGGGGGTAGCAGGTCAATCTGGGGATTCCAATGCTCGCCAAGTTGTACAGGATGTTGCAACATGTTAGTGAGGGAAAGAGGCCACCAAGGATATGCAGGCCCTCCCATATTCTGTATGGGTGGATTGCAGCACACATCTAGGGGATTTATGAGTATCCAAACCCTATCTTTCCACCAGGATAAAACTTCTGCCCCTACATTCTGAATGCAGCTGGGAGATTCCCATTCAAACTAACCATACTGATGGTGCTGAACTGGGTGTGGAGGGAGGATGAGTTTAACTTCCACCCATTTCCATTGTCTACGGGGGTACTTACTGACGACGAGTTTGGAACGGAATAGAACTAGGATTATCTCCTGGCATTTCAACATGCAGTTTTGGTGGCACAAGTTTATTGTGAGCCACTCTATGAGTGGTACACCCCACATCAGTTTTCTAGGCAGTTCTGGTGCCTGCAGCAGCAGATCCCGCAGGTCTACAGGGAGGTGTGTCATGAGGAGCACACGTGTGTGATGAGGCAGCTGTGGCTCATGTACACATGGGAAGACGAGAAGAAGTGAATTTCATTGCCTCCATCCACCACCGCTTTCGGATTGGTGAGGGAGTATTCCATCATCTAGGAGGCTGCTTATCCGTGGGAGATGCCAAGGTAGCCAACCATTCGGGTTGGTGACGGTGGGCCTCCCCTATCTCGAGGTTGGGGTCGGAGGGCAGCAAGGGCCTCTCATGGTGGTGGGACTGCCATGGCAGTGATACCTACACCGGCCGAGGTTGTGGCAGCAGTAGTGGATCTGGTGATTCCAGAAGAGCAGGACCATCCGGAGGGGCGGCCACTGAGGGGATTCCACAGGATATCCGCTCATGTTCCAGGGAAGCGGTTGTGTCATATCTACATTCCATAGGATGTCATCTTTCTTGAGGCCTGGGACATTTGGGATGTCAACTGGCAACACCTCAGTCTGCTTGAGATGTGGGAACTCTTGAACCGTCGTAGGATGGTTTTGCAAGGTATAGTCCCAGTCCGAGCTGGTTTCACAGCGTCTTCGACGGAGGCGGAGCAATATTGGTTGAGCATGAGGACTACATTCACTCTAGTGGAGTTCCACGCCCAATGCCAGACAGTGTGAGGGTATTGCTGGATTGGACGGTTCCTTTATAGCTGTCAGCCACCAATCTGAGGGAGCACTTCCCCCTACCTGATGAATTGGAGGGATCCTCTCGGGGGGATGAGGCTAGCGGAGGGAGCCCATTAGAGGAGGGAAAAGTCGGAGATCATGACTCAGATTTTGATGATTTCTCAAAGGCTCTCGAGGTAGAATTCCGAGCTTCTTTCCTCATGGTCTTTTCTCAGGCCATCATGGATTTCTCACTAATGTTTGAACCAAGCAGGAGGAACTTTTACGCAAGCCTCACACTTCCCTTTGGTGGGTGATGATGCAGGGCCTTCAAAACCCGCTCCTACGGCTACGTCATGATCTGCATCTGGTGGGGCTAGAGCACCCGGGGTGGCTCTTCAAGAATCTCCAAACCTTCCAACAGTATATGGAGGGCCACGCCTCGGGGTCCTGTCAGCATCGACTCAAGAGGAGAAACAGGAGATCGATCTCAGTAAGTGTCCTCTACTGGATTCATTGATGTCATATGTAGATCATTCTAACTAACATTTATGTCCCTCTTTATCGTACAGTTATCTGACTGGCATGGGCTACTATGGCAAGGCTAATCGGGATGTCTTGTGGAATCCCTCCTAGGGGCATGCCGGTGATGGGGGAGATAGTCCCCCCATCTCTCTGAGCTGAAGAACACACCATCATTGGCGGGACCACCAGCAGGGTCATGCCCGAGGTTATTGAGGTGGAGTCTGATGAAGAGGATCAATCGGCCGACCCAAGTCCCGTTACACCTGCTCCGGTGCTAGATGTCACTCCAGATTCAATGCAAAATGCAAATCCTACTGAGAACTTCCTGTGGGCGTATCCTATATACGAGCCTTCCAATCACGTAGACTGGGATGAAACGACCTCCATTGAAGAAGAAAGTAGCATAGTCTTCCACTGATTGTGGATGCTAATCACGCTCTTCATCACGGATACCCCCCAAGCGCTATGATAGAACAAAATGGATAGGCTTCGCTCGCAGCTGCGCAAACTGTGCACTGGGTGAGAGGATGCACAATTTCCTCATGCGCTCATCCAAGATCTCATGGCCGAGATGATCCGGGTGTATGATCGCGGGGTCAGCGTGGGCTGGCAGCGGAGGAAGGAAACAAAAATCATGAAACTCTAGGAGGTTGAAAGTGAGGTCCAACAGCTGCAGGCACGGGCGGATGAGCACACAGTCTCTTTTATTACACAATCTGAGCTGATCTCACGGTTGAAGGCCCAGCTGACAGAGGTAGAAGAGCATATGAGGCAGGCATCTGGAAATATGGCTTCCATTCGGGCTGACATAGAGAGGTCCAGGGCCAAGGTTGACGAACTGCGCCCCACCGCTGCTGAGGAGGAGAGGGAGCTGAGTCAGCGGAAGCAATTCTTGGATACCCCAAGCCGAAGGGTAGTGGAGCTGCAAAGCTCTTTTGACGGGGTCAATCCGTCCATGGGGGTAGTCGACCCCCAGGTACTTTAACAATTACAAACCATTTAATGGTACATTCGTGCTTCATCTTTCTTCCCTAGTTGAATTCTGTAGTATGCACGATTTACACTATTTTCATCAGTTCATTACATCCCTACAATGTTTGTGGGATGTCCGGCGACAATTCCCTATGCTCACATGGGTCAGACCCAATTTGGGAAACAAGAGATAGTTGCCTCATTGTCCCACCCAATATTTGAGTGGAAACAAAGCTTCGGGCATCCAGGGTTTTGGATAACCAGTTCGGACTTCCGAAAGATGGGAGATACCTGATCGGAGAAGGATGTTCTCAAAAAACCCAAATTACCATTTCTTCAGTGTGATCTTATGCATGAATGGTGCAATGCCAGGGGCACTGAAATCAGTCCGAACATATGGAAATGGGATGTGTGAATCACGATACCCAAGATTCAGAACATTATGGGGATGGCGTGACAATAAAGGACAAACATTAACTGTGGAGAAAAAGGGTATCCATACTTTGTTAGCCTGAAATGGGGACAAAAAACGAGGTTCGACCATTGACCATGATCGAAACACGAGACCATGTCACAAATCTTGTCGATCAATCCTTCAGGACGTTGGCCCAGGACAGTAGGCGGACTCTTGGTTGAGCATCCATACTGTTAGAGGGTCCTTCCAAACATGACCAGTCTTCTAGAATGTTGGCACATGATAGTAGGTGAGCCGATACGGCATGAGACCAGGCTGTTAGGGGGACCATTCAGACATGAAAGGGGACGAGGTTCCGAATAAGGGGCACAAAAATCATGGAATATGGAGTGATGGTTTTTCCGAACAGAATCCAACACTCATGTAATTACACCGCTGTGGTGGGAGTAGGCCAGATGGGTGCATCGGTTTGATCATGGATCATTCCTTCGTTGGGACAGGACCTCTCTGGCAAGGGGGTCTGTCTCCTCCCAATGGGATCTTGGGACATCCTGAACTTGTTCAGGGCAGAGTCATAGTTACATGGTCCTCTACGAGGTGTCCGGCCAGGGGGACGAAAAGGGGAAGAATATGATTAATGATTCCTATGGGTTAGACCATAGGAAAAATGCTTTGGTGTCTCTACGTATCCCATTAGGGTGGGAATCAAGGCACACGTAGTTCTGGAAGCACATTGTAGTCATATACCAACAATGGCAGGTGAAATCCTCTCTGGTAGAGACTCTGGTGCATCCCATGATTAACATGGGGCATCCTGAACTTGTTCAGGGTAAAACCATAGTTTAGTGTTGTGCGTTGATGACACATGGACATCTGTAGTTTAATTTCATACGATAGGACGTGAAGTGAAAGAGAATAGCACATGGAGCATATGGTGTGGTTGTTATGAAACCGTCGTGAATGAGGACTTGGAGTCCAAATCACACCACGTACCCCTGTAGGAAACTCTACAGGTTGAGGGACCAAGAGAGAGGATTAGGATGGGCCTGAAGCATTGTGTTCGGGCATTCCAACATACCCTATGAGGATGGGAATCAAGCCATATGTAGTTCTGAGAGCGTGATGAGAAGCATGGCCGTGTTGGTACACATCCTGCCAAAACTAATAAGCCCATGTGAGTCATGATCGGTGTGGGAAACAAGTATTAGTAGTGGGACTTTCCCGACACATAAAGGGGAAGGTTAAGGCGAAGGGAGGCTCTGTGAATACCAGCCCCATAATACTAACGCGACCACGTGGCACACCTATATGTGCGAAAAGAAAGAGCCGAGTATGTTGGAATTCCACTTGAACATGAGGAAGTGGAAATGTGTGAATCATGATGCTCTAGATTTGGATCACAATGATGGCTGCATGACGATAGAGGATAACCGTTAACTGTGGTGGAAACATAGCATCCATATCACATTATCCTGGAATGGATATGGACAAATGAGGGTCCACCATTGACCATGTTCGAAACACGGGACCATGTCACAAATGTAGTCAAAGATCCATAGGGACATTGGCCCAAAACGATAGGAGAGCCCATAGTCCCAACATCCATAGAGAGCCCTTAGGCCTAGCATCCATGTCATCTGAGGGACCTTTTAGATGTGGAATGGGACGAGGATCTAAACAGCGAGCACAGAAAGCTTGATCCTGGGATGAGGGGAATGTCCCCATGAAAATCCCAAACTTCTGGCTCTTTTTCAAAAACGCATCTTAATACGACAACGAGATGTATTAGATAGAGGGAGCAGAGTCCTTTCTCATATATAGATCTTAGTTTATGGTCGTAGAATTCGGACCATGGGTGGGAGGAAACATAAGAGGCACGTGACGAGAATTTACGAAAACCCGATGTGGATAAGTACATAAGCCCTACTTACCATGCGTTCTCTAGGGATTGCTCGAGTCGAGCGACCGAACATGAACGTTAGGTTGGGCCTACGGGGAAGTGCCCGGGTGCTCCTACGTATCCCATGAGTATGGGAATCAAGCCATACGTAGTTTTGAAGGGTGGCACGGTAAGGTACCAATGCCAGGGAATAAGGGGATGTGTGGGCCCAACCCTTGCACCATACGAAGTGAAATTTTATAAATCATGTTTTTCCTTTTAAGGTTAGTGGTTTTGTTTTGTGAAGCGACAGGCCTAGGGTAGCAAGCCCTGGTGTCACCACATGAATCAAGCTGTGATAGGCATTGAAAAATGGTATGGAACGTGACCAATACCCAACGTGATGTCCTCTACAACGAGGTAATGACAATATAATTCCGTTTTTCATCATGCGACCAGGACGATAATGTCATAGTTTAGGGTTGTGTGATAGGACCAAGCATGAATTTTAACGTCATGCAGCACAAAAATAGCAGAGACGATGCTAGGCAGGGAATGTGCATGGTGTCGTGTGACATAACCGACATGAATGAGAAAATAATCCCACATTATACCGTACGCAATCCTGAGATAGGAGGCATGATCCAACAGGCCCAAATAGAGGGTAGATGTGAAGGGGGAGAGATTAGATCCCAAATGAGTTGGACCTAAAAATGAGACGTTCAGGCAGTCATACGTATCCCATCAGGATGGGAATCAAGCTGAACGTAGTTATGAGGAGATCTTAGTTTTTGGTATTAGAGCTCTAACTATGGGAGCCCCGAAGGACGCTGTATTGTAGCTTTGTCCCCATGATATGCAAAGGTGTACTGAGGGGTAGTTCCCAGAGCGTCGAGACTCCACCTGGACATAATGGGGTGGAACATAATGCAAATAATTTAACCAATATTCAAGGCTTGAAGGGGCTGGCATGATGACAGAGGATTACTACTTACCATGTTCGCAACACAGCATCCTGCCACGTTAGCCTGAAATCGGGACAAACAAATGAGCATCGACCGATGAACATGTTCGAAACACGGGATTTGTCTCAATTTTTTGTCTAAAACCCTTGAGGGCGTTGGCTTGTAACGGTAGGAGAGCCCATGGGAGTTGTATATAGGCCATTTTTGGGGGGTCCCTCTGGGTGTGAAAGATAATGGAAGCCCGAACGAAGGGAAACACAAATCTTGACAAGTGGAAGGAACTTGACCAAGTCGAATCGGACACTCTTGTTCCTAGACCAAAGTACTCTTAACACATGTGTGAATCACTGCAAGGAGTCGAGGGACTCAACTTATGGGCGATCGAGAGATGGAGGATTCCCGAGAAAGGGGGCATAGTGCCAAAAACCCTGTATCATTCCTGTATCCCCCTTTAGAGAGGGACAGACCAAGGGGCCAAGGTGACCATGAGATCGGTAGATATCTAGGAAGTGAGGCTGGACCCGAAGTCTAGATATTTGGGTGGTCCTACTTATCCCATTAGGATGGAAATCAAGCCACACGTAGTTCTTGAAGATGCCTTTTAATGTCATGCGGGACAAGAAATACGAGGGCTAATTCTGAGAACTGGGTGCACGTGGTGTGGCTATTGCAAACCCAACGTGAACGAGGACGTAATCCCACATCAGTCCACATAGTCCCGTAGTCCGGGTCTCGAAGGAAGGAAAGAAGATACAAATTAGCTGAACTCAATCTGGACCCAAAGACAGGAGGTCTGGGCATTCCTACATATCCCATGAGGATGTGAATCAAGCTGAACGTAGTTTTGAGGAGATCATATTTTATGGTCTTAGAGCCCGGACCGTGGGTGGAAGACAACTTTCAAGGTAAGCGCAGACCTCGACCTGATCCCTAATCCCACATGAGTTAAAATTGGTGTGAGAAACAAGGGGGGAAGATCCTTATCGCAGTACCTGAATCATTCATTGAGGGGATGTCGGTGAAGAGCCCAGAAGGACACCTTTAACGTGGTGCTGTTTCCCTAACATGGAGATGTGCACTGAGGAATAGTATAATGTCATTCAAGACTCTAGTTGGACATGATGAGAGTGGAGAATGATGTGAATTGTGTAATCGACATTTTTGGATTAATGGGGTTGGCGTGACAAATGAGGATAACTTTTAACCGTGGTGGAAAAATAGTCTCCATATCGCGTAAGCCTAAGGTGGGAAAAAAACGAGCATTAACGGATGACGATATTCACAACATGGGATTTTTATCGATTTCTTGTCTGAAACTATAGATACCCATGTTCTAAGTACATGGACATTACAATATTTTTCAGTAATACTTAATACATGCCAAAAACCAACACTTAAGGACCGTAATAGTTTAGTGTCTTTGGAAACTCAGAACATAATCTTCTTCTCATGGTGAAAGATCTTCAACATCTCCCATAAAGATCTTCCACTTTTGTTTTCTTACCAAAATACTTTCTTTATATCGTGGTGGAAAGAAAACATATAAAGGGTGAGATCAAATGCTCAGTAAGTGTAAGCATGGAGAAAATAAACAAAACCAAATACATTGGAACTTAAAAACATGAACATAATGTTTAAACATCAAAACCATGAGAAATGACATAAAACATGGAAGTACGTAAGTCATAGATCATAATGGGACAAAAATAATGATAAAATAGATTGGCAATAAAACTAGTAATTGTGGAAAAACATTAATCACATGATATGATTCCCATAGTTGCCAAGGCATTTCTGCCAGGACCATCTTAATGGACAAAGTCCCTTACAGAACCGGGTTTACTTGTCGTTCTTCCCCTGTATTACTGAACTAGATTTACTTGTCGTTATAGCCATGTCTATCTCTTGAGATATAAATATTTACCTAATGCATTGGTGGGAGATATAGGTCCCACACATCTCATAATGAAATAATTCTTACTTGTGCCACAAAATCATAAATCATACATCATAGCATAACCCATGTAATAAATTGGGATTCTTAAACACTTGCCATCATAACATAATCCATATAAAAAAATGGATATAATTTCATCATAATAAGAATAATACCAATTAAATAATATATACATTATAATTGAAACATACACATATGAAATAATGTTATCTTAGATGGAAAATAGTTTTGAGAAAACACTTGAAATGAATTCTTGAGGAAAATATCCGTTCTTTTTCAAAATCATTTTCTTTTCACAAAATGACATTCTATTTTAAAAGAAAAGGATTTTTTTGAAAATTGTCACGAAATATTATAGAGGAGGCCTCATTAATATTAGTGGTTATGAAAACGTAAAAATCTGTTCATGCCGTATAAGTTAAAAAACATTCTCCTCGTAGTTTTTGCCGGAAAAGTCAAAAAGTACCTTGTAGGGTAAACAAAAGAAAGATTCCTTCCATACCATGGGGTAAAAGTTACAATGGGTAAAAATGAATTTAAAAATATATGAAAAAATTTTTATAAAACATGGACATGGATGATAACAATAACCCTAGTAAATAGTTATGAATAAACAATCTCGGATAAAAATGAGATTTGCAAAATTATCCCTTACCATAGGTCCAATATGCTTCGTACGTATCCGAACCTCCTGTATAATGATTTAAATAATGTAATTGTCTTATTACAGAATCATATTCATTTTTATGATATCATATATGGTTTACTTATAACTTTATATTACCTGTTATTTTGTAAATTCCATGTTAAAGCAGCGTTTTGGGTAAAATCGTTTTATTTATTGTACTTGTTTGGACTTGTTGTTATTGATATTATGATTACTTATATCATGATTTAATTACTTCCAAAATATAAATCATGATTTATATATCATATATATTCAGTATATATATATATAATAGATAAATAAATGAAATGAAATACACCGTTCATGGAGACGGTAGGTTGTACGTACGCACGAACGTTGTTTTCCTTTCCTTATTGACTGGAATATAATTAAGTAAATAACATATAAACAAATAAATTAGCATTATTATGTTATATATACCATTATTATTCTTTATATATAATTTTTTTTCATTATTTAATGGTTAACATATAGATTGAATCTCATCGCGTTGTGGAGATAGTAGTCTGTACGTACGCACGAGCAATGATATCGTTCCCATAATTATTTAATTGAATTGGAGTGGATGATACAATATATCAGAATAATTATGATGTTATAAAAACTTTGTATAGTAATTCGTTACACCATTATATCCATCCATGTAAGGTGGTGTTGGGAAAACCGATTACACCACGGTGTGGAGACGGCCTTACGGTGCCCTGTCGGCGCCCTGCCGACCTCCCTGGATGAGCCGTAGAGCTACGTCCCTCGAAGCGCTGGCCGAACCGGCCCCGGCCTCGGGGCTGCGCCGCCTAAGTGGCGACCTCTGCGCTGAAACACCCCCACAGTCCACTGGGCCTGGCCCAGCGAACCGGGCCAAAACCAGCGGGTCAGACTAGGTCGCCCCAAACCTGGTGGGCCCAATCTGGGTTGGGCCGAGTCGGTCCGATCAGATTAGATAGGGCCCATGCCCATTATCGACCATTTACATTCTTTGGACATGTCTATGGAACCATACATTCGTTTGAGGAACCGTCGGTGACGCTGGTATTCATGAAACACGACGGTAGCTTTGAGAATACCCCACTATAGTATGAGGTATATTTTGAGATACAGTCTGGTTGGACCGTACACGAATCCATCTGGGCCCCATGGACAAAAGGCAAATAACTCACAGACTGGGTATCCGATTGACGCGCCGTCTGTTGCGTTGAGAAACCTATGATGAGGCAGACCTTTGAGATACTTCTACGTCGGACTTCATGGTAGTTGGAGTGTAACGACACAATGTTTAATTAATGGAAATCTCTCTTAATCTAATTAAATGTCTCTTTATATTTATATAAAATTTCAACTTAATTGGTTTTATGTTATGAATTTTGACCATTTCTAATATAGCTGTTGAATAGTGATCAAATTATTAGTATAAATATAGGGCCTTAATAAATCCAAATTTACTCAGACAAAAGAAGTGATGGCCTCATCAAGTAGAATTCCTCTATATGAAGCCCATTTCTCGGAGCTCAGAAAAGAGGTGGCGTCCTTGGGCATCGCTCTTGACCATTCCCAATCAGAGCTTCATCATGTCAAGCTCAAAAGGGGTCGTCTACGGGAAAAGTGGGAGTTGATTGAAATTACCACTCGAGCGATGTTATCCAAGCCACCCCAAGAGTCTGTCTCCATCTCACACCCTACCATTAGGTCTTGTGTGACTATTTTAAGGGGCTATGTAACTAATCGATAGTACTATGTTCATGTACATTATTTTATTTATAAATAATAATGAATATAATTTCTTGTCAATATTGATACATTGTAAATAGTTTTTAAAGTACAAATGTTGTTTTTAGTTATTATTTAATTACGAAATCTATTTTATTAAATGTAGGGATTTTTGAATTAAAAAATATTTTAACAAAATATTATTATTATTATTATTATACTAATATTATTATTTATAAATGGTCATATACTTGTATGAATGCAATTATAATTTTTATTAAGCTTTGAAAACCATTTTTGTCAAAACCCGTGAATTTTCGATAAATGTCGGTTTTTATTTTAATGGTGAAAATTTACATATTTAGAAAATTATTTAGATAAAATAAATGTTATTTTTGGAATCAAGACTTCAAAATTATCCAATGGTGAATTTTTCATAATTTTCTGAGACAGTCAAATTTTTGAGAAAAAATTAAATATCGTTTAAATATATAATTTGTTTTATGACATCAAAATGACCCAATAGTGATGTAATAAGATACTATAATCATTATTTTAGGACAATATATTATTTACCACTAAAATAAAGTGATTTTGGGTTTTTTTGGATTACTTTTCAAAGCATTAATGGACCCCTCAAGACTTATTAATCACCTTGTCTTTTTAAATTAATTTCAATGGGAGTATGACTCACATCCACATAAGAAACCCTATTATTTTAAGAAGTTCGGACTTTGGCCTTATAAAATATTATTTTCCTCTTACCTTTTCCAAAAACCATGGGCAAAAACCATGGGATGGTTTTTGGTTTGGATTAATTTAATGTAAGTGGACCCAAACCTAAATAATAAAGAATTCCCTCACCTTTCCTATATAAAACCACCCAAGCTCCCACTTCCTCCACACTCAAAGCCTTTGGAGTTCATCCAACCTCTCCCCTACTCTCTCTAGAATCCTCTCAAGGTTCCCCAAGCTCCCAAGAAGCCTCTCTCAATCCTCTCTCTAGCCTTTGGAAGCACACTTCCAAGTAAGGGGTTTTTCTTCCTTTCTCATTTTGGTCTAATATGATTTAAGTTGTTTTTCCCTTTTAATTTCTATTATGAATGTTGGGGGATGGTTTTTCTCCTCCCTTATACTTCCCAATTTATGTTTGAATGATGTGAGACCCATTTCTCTCTCATTAAATGCCTCCCATGTACACCCGTTACTATGCCGAAATTCCGAAAGAAACTTCTCCCTCCTCGTTTACATTCAAGCAATACTTTTGTATCATGAACCTAAATTCCATTAAAATTGATGGGACATGTATCTACATGACCTTATTACTTTCCATTACTTGTAAATATTATGATTAACCCCTTTCTATCACATCAACCTTGTCTATGAATTCTTATGTCAGGTCGTTACGATGCCAAAATTGCCCCGATTTTCTAAGCTAATGTCATTGTGTATTGAATACCATGCCCATTTCTCCATCAAGGGTATTCACCTTGATGTACATTTACTTATTGATTATAATGTTTCATGTATGAATTCCACATTCCATTATTGTGGAATAAATGATTATGTTTTTTGAATAAATGTTTTATGATCCATGTGGCACACTTATGCATGAAATTAAATGTTTAAGATGGGTGCGCCCTTATAGCGCTCCAATGCATTGGGTAAAGTATAGTATCATGATACATCATGTGAAATGAGTGATGACTCATGATAAATCAAGTGCAACGAGGGTTTACTCACACTATATGTGCAATGAGGATTTACTCATGCTTCATGTGTAATGATCCTTGGATCATGCTAATTCCATTTTAAGTGTTGTTGCCACATTTCCATGTTATGATTATCATTATTTATCATGACTTTATGTTAATGTTTCTATTATTCTCTATTGATATGCTTATTGCATAACATGTATTGTACTCCTCCTGTTATTCCATGTGTACTCCCTTACCGGGCCTTACAACTCACCCTTTTTTATGCATGTCCTCAGTTTATCCCATGCAATGCTAAGTACGAGGGAATGTAGTGGTCATGTAAAGGATGTTTACAACAAAGATGTTGTATTTCAGGTTTCAAGTTTTTATGTAATGATCCTAAGACCCAAATACACTAAAACTCTTGATATTTTTTGTTGTAATAAGTGATGTTTTATGTAATGAATCATGTTTATGTTTGTGATAAAAGCAGGGTTGTCATAGTTGGAATCAGCGGAGAGGTATAGTTATTATTGGGATTAGGATTAGAAAACCCTAGTAAAGCCTTAGAGAGAAGAATAATAACAATAAAAACATCCATAACTTTTGGTTAGTATTTATTATGTGGGTTATCAAGGAAATACATCCCTGTCTGGATACGAGAATGTAGAGGAGGCTCTGGCACACTTGTATCCTAGGGGTAAATCCCGAAAACACCTCTTTGAGCTAGACTCAAACGTGAACTCGTGCCCGACAGTGGGCCTTGATACACTCATGGTTATGACACTCCCAGGGGATATGTTTTGATAAATTCACAAGAATAATATAAACCCTTATTAAGGGAATTAAAAAAGGCCCCTAAGAATATATGTTAGAAGGTCGATCATGAAAAGCCTAGATTGAAGCCTATAGACTCATGAGTTAAGGAAATATAAGTTTATTTATAAGTCATAAAATTTTGTCTTCAGATTACCCTTTATGTGTTACCCCTAACATTCCTTTTATTCCCGACAATGTCCAGTAATAGGAGGAATTGGGCTAACAACCGTTGTGATGATCAGTGTGATGACTGTACTTATGAGTTGCCCAATCCAATGGGAGCGTGAATCAGGACCTTTTTCATACTTCTCTCTCTGCTAACACAAGTTTTGAATAGAAACACAGGTCAAGTGGAACGTTCAACACTGCCTAAGAAATAAAAGGTCGTTATCGAGAGCTTCATGAGACAAAGGCCTCCATCTTTTAGTGGATCATCTGATCCCACGATTGCTGAATAATGGATCAATTCCATTGAAAAGATCTTTTACATCCTTCAATGTTATGAACAAGAGAAGGTTCCCCTGGTGGCTTATCGTATGGAGGGTGAAGCTGATCAATGGTGGACATTGATCAAAAATACGAAGCCTAAGGAAGAGATCAAGGCGGTGGAATGGAAGGATTTCTGGAAGATGTTTTTCGATAAATACTTTCCATGCACCCTCCGGTTTAAGATTGAAAGGGACTTCCTATCCCTCAAGAAAAAAGACCAAAAATCTGTTGGAGCATATGAGGAAAACTTTACAAGGCTTGAAAGATACGCTTCAAGATTTTTTGTTACCCCAGAATGCAAAGTTGACCGCTTATTTGGTGGGTTGAAGCTTAGCCTATGGAAAGCATTAGCAATCTGTGACTTCGACAGCTATGGGGAAATTGTCCGATGTGCCCTCAAGGTCGAAATGTAGATCGGAGAATAAAAAGGGTATCATGGGGATAAGAAGCGTAAGGTGGACCTCAATGTTGGTGGTCTAATGGATAAATACAATTGTGCCAAGAAGATCCAGCACCCCACTTTCCAAATGTGCGGAAAGAAGCACCCTGGAAATTTCTTTAAGGGGATGAGGACATGCTTCAGGTGTGGAAGAGAAGGGCACCTAGCTGTTAACTGTCAGCAAGAAAGACTCGCAGCTGTGACAGAGGAGAGGAACACTCCGTTCAAACCTCAACGCGTTGTTCAATGCTTCAAATGCAAATAACCCGGTAATTTTTCAAATCAGTTCCCTAATCCATGGGTTTTAGGAGGCAACCAATAACCTCCAAGGCAGCAAGGAAGATCTTTTGCCATCAATTCTACCGAAGTGAACCCCAAATTTGAAGTGGAAACAGGTACGCTTGTCATTCATTCAAGAATAGCGAATATACTTTTTGATTCAGGTTCTAAAAATTATTTTATATCTTGAATTTTTAGTAGAACAATCCCACCACCACCACAAATCATGGAAGTGAAGATGTCGGTGAGTACGGAAAATGGGGCAATCATTGCATCCCATGAATATAAGTACTTCCCTGTTATAATATGTGGATTGAATTTCCCGGTGAACCTCGTCATACTCTATCTAGTGGAATTCTATTCAATTCATGGCATGGATTGTCTTTCCTTATATAGAGCCAACATAAATTGTCGGGAGAGGGAAATCACACTCCATATGGATAATCGACCCATGATTCATTACAAGTGTAAGGAGGATGATGAATCATCTTTAGCTCCATCATCCAAAGCATGAATATTACTGCCCTATGATCACGCCTATCTGGCTCAGATGATTGAGTCTAGGGAAGAAACCATCCTCAAAGAAATGCCTATTGTGAGGGAATTCGTAGAAGTCTTTCATGAGGAAGTGCCTGGCCTTCCCCCTAGAATAGATGTCAAATTCTCAATTGCACTTATACCCAGGGAATTGCCAATATCAAGACTCCATATAGAATGGTTGTTGTAGAGCATGAAGAGCTGAAGAATCATCTACTGGAGAATCTGGATAAAGGGTTTATACGCCAAAGTGCTTCACCATGGGGTTCACCAGTCCTCTTCATCAAGAAGAAGGATGGGTCAATGCATCTTTGCATCGATTATCGTGAACTTAACAAAATCAGGATAAAGAACAAGTATCCTCTCCCAAGAATTGATTACTTATTCGATTATCTGCGCGGGTCAAAATACTTCTCCAAGTTGGGCTTTCGGTCGGGATATTATCAAGTAAGGGTGAAAAAGGAATATATCCCCAAGACTGCTTTTTGCACAATATATGGGAACTATGAATTCATAGTAATGCCTTTAGGACTCACTAATGCTCCATAAATATTCATGGACTTAATTAGTAGAGTCTTTAGAGATTACCTCAACAAATTAGAGGTAGTCTTTATAGATGATATTATAATATATTCCAAAACCAAGGAAGACCATACAAAGCATTGAAGAACTGTACTATAGACATTGGGGAAGGAGAATCTCAATGCAAAGTACAGAAAGTGTGAGTTCTATATGAAGGAGGTATCATTTTCTGGTCATATCATCACAAGCAATGGGATATCTATGGATCCATCCAAAATAGATGCAATTGAGGGATGACCGAGACCAACATCGGTAACAGATATTCGTAGCTTCTTGGGGCTAGATGTATATTATCAACAATTTTGTGAGGAATTTCTCACGATTGTCCAACACTATTACTAAGCTAACTCAGAAAGGAGTAAAGTTTTCTTGGAGCGATGAATGAGAATAAAGCTTCAAAGACTTGAAAAGGAGGATTTTCACTAAGCTCGTGCTCACTTTACCCACAAGTGGGGAAATTTTTGTGGTATTCAGTGATGCTTCAAAGAAATTCTTAGGTTGTGTGCTGATGCGGAATGATAAAGTGATATCCTATGCCTCAAGGAAGTTGAAAATCCATGAGATAAACTGTCCAACGCATGATCTGGAGTTAGCAGTGGTGATCTTTGCCTTGAAAATCTGGGGGCATTATCTCTATGAAGAGAAATGTGAGATATATACTGACCACAAGAGTCTTAAACATATATTCACACAGAAAGAGAATAATATGCGCTAGAGAAGATGGATAGATCTCAACAAGGATTATTATTGTTCAATCCATTACCACCATGGGAAAGCAAACAAGGTGGCAGATGCCCTCTGTAGAAAGGACCCAGCAATTCTATCAATGATGAATATTGAGAAGGATCCAATCTTCATAGACTTCATGAAGATGAACTTGGGAATCATAATAAAGGGAAAAACATCAATCCTTTCCCAAATGATTTCTCAACCATATATTTTGGAATTGTTAAAGGATTATCAAAAGGATGATGTGGGAATTCAAGAAAAAGTGGAAGCTATTGAAAAAAAAAATCATGGAGTATAATGTTAATAAAGAAGGAATTGTGAGGTTTGGGAAATGAATATGCGTTCCATCGAATCCAAAGATGAAGAAGGATATTTTGGATGATGCACATAGTTCAAATTTCTCTATTCACCCAGGGATCACAAATATGTATTGAGATCTCCAAAAAAACATTAGGTGGGATAATATGATGAAAGAGATCACTGAATATACATCAAAGTTCCTGGTGTGCCAGCCAGTGAAGGTAGAGAGTCAGAAGTCTAAGGGGATGAAGCAACCGTTGCCCATACTGGAATGGAAATGGGAGAACATCACCATGGACATTGTCACAAGACATCCAAGGACATCCAGAGGCAACAATTCAATCTGGGTTGTTGTGGATCGTCTTACAAAGACTGCACACTTCATTGCTATTCAGGATAATTTCTCATTGGATCAAATGGCACAGATATATAACAGAGATGTTGTAAGCTTGCATGGTGTACCACTATCTATTGTTTCCAATTGAGATCCAAAATTCACCTCTATGATTTAGAAGAGTCTTAAACATGCTCTGAATACTTAACTGAACTTTAGTACGACCTATCAACCTCAAACTGATGGAAAATCTGATCAGACTATCTAAAAACATGAGGACATGTTGAGAGCATGCTCAATGGACTTTAAAGGAGGATCATATCAACATCTTCCTATGGTTCAGTTATCTTATGATAACAGTTTCCACTCGTGCATCCAAATGGATCCATATAAAGCCCTGTATGGGAAAAGATGTAGAACATCGGAAAGTTGGGATGAGGTCAGTGAACGTAAGATGCTTGGACCAGAAATGGTCAAGGAAATGGTGGAGAAGGTGAAAACCATTCATCAGCATATCAATACATCCTAGAGTTCATAGAAGAGTTATGCAGATAATCGTCAACGAGACCATGAGTTTAAAGTGGGAGACATGGTTTTTCTAAGAATTTCTCCGTGGAATAAGGTCCTGAAGTTTGGAAAGAAAGGGCAGTTAAGTCCAAGGTACATCAGACCCTTCGAGATTCTTGATCGTGTCGGGGATGTAGCCTATCGACTAGCACTTCCACCTACTATGGTCAAAGTACATGATGTCTTTCATGTATCCCTCTTAAGGAAGTACATACCGAACCCTTCACATGTACTCTCTTCTGAGGTGGTACAATTGGAAGATGATTTTTCTTATGGGGGGCAACTAGTGAAGTTAGTATATTGTAGATAAAATGTTCTACGAAATAAGAAAATGCCCCTCGTCAAGGTGTTGTGGAGAAACCTCAAGTTTGAAGAAGCGACTTGGGAATTGGAGGAAATGATGAAGCTGAGTTACCGACATCCGTTTTAGTGTGGGAAAATGAAAATTTCGAGGGTGAAATTTCTTAAGGGGGAATATTGTAATGACCCAAAGTTTCATTAATAAAAATACCTCTTGATCTAATTAAATGTCTCTTTATGTTTATATAAAATGTCAACTTCATTGGTATTATTTTAATAATTTTGACCGTTGCTAATATACCTGTTGAAGATTGATCACATGATTAGTATAAATATAGGGCCTTAACAAAATCCAAATTTACTCAGACAAAAGAATTGATGGCCTCATCTAGTAGAATTGATCCATACGAAGCCCATTAGTTGGATCTCGTAAAAGAGGTGGCATCCTTGGGCTTCGCTCTTGACCAAGCCCAATCTGACCTTCATAATGTCAAGCTCGAATGAGACCGTCTATAGGAAAAGTGTAAGTTGATAGAAATTACCACTCGAGCGATGTTATCTTAGCCACCCCAAGAGTTTTTCACCATCGCACACCTTACCCTTAGGTCTTATGCAGCTGTTTTAAGGGATTATGTAACTAATAGATAATACTATGTTCATGTACATTATTTTTTTTGTATATAATAGTGAATATAATTTCTTGTCATTATTGATACATTGCAAATAGTTTTTAAAGTACAAATGGTGTTTTTAGTTATTATTTAATTAAGAAATATATTTTATTAAATTAATGTATTTTTGAATTAAATAATATTTTAATAAATATTATTATTTTTATTATTATATTAATTTTATTTTATATAAATGATCATATAATTTTATGAATGAAATTATAATTTCTATTATGGTTTGAAAGCCATTTTTGTCAAAACCCGTGAATTTTCGATAGATGTCAGTTTTTATTTTAAAAGTGAAATTTAAAATATATAGAAAATTATTTAGATAAAATAAATGTTATTTTTTGGAATCAGGACATCCAAATTATCCAACAGTGAATTTTTCATAATTTTCTGAGATTGTCAAATTTTTGAGTAAAAATTAAATACCGTTTAAATATATAATGTGTTTTATGAAATCATAATGACCCAATAGTGATGTAATAAAATACAATAATCTTCATTTTCGGAAAATATATGTTTTAAAAATAAAATAATGTAATTTTAGGTTTGTTTGTCTTACTTTTCAAAGCATTAATGGACCCCTCAATACTTATTAAACACCTTATCTTTTTAAATTAATTTCCATGGGAGTATGACTCACATCCACATAAGAAACCCTATAATTTTAAGAAGTTTAGACTTTGGCCTTATAAAATATGGTTTTCCACTTCCCTTTTCAAAAAACCATGGTAAAATACCATGGGATGTTTTGTGGTTTGGATTAATTTAATGTAAGGAGACCCAAACCGAAATAATATTGAATTCCCTCACCTTTCTTATATAAACCCATCTAAGCTCCCACTTCCTACTCACTCAAATCCTTGGGAGTTCGTCCAACCTCTTCCATACTCTCTATAGAATCTTCTCAAGGTTCCCAATGCTCCAAATAAGCCACTCTCAAGCCTCTCTCTAGCCTTTGGAAGCAGACTTCCAAGTAAGGGTTTTTTCTTCCTTTCTCATTTTTGTCCAAATTTCTTTATATTCTTTTCCCCTTTTATTTTCAATTTTGAATGTTGGGGTATGGTTTCACACCTACCTCATACTTCCCTATTTATTTTTGAATGATGGGATACCCCTTTCTCTCTCATTAAATGCCTCCCATGTACACCTGTTACTATGCCGAAATTCCGAAAAGAACTTCTCCCTCCTCATTTACATTCAAGCAATAATTTTGTATCATGAACCTAAATTACATTACACTTGTTGGGACATGTATCTACATGACCTTTATACTATCCATTACATGTAAATATGATGAGTAATCCCCTTTATCTCTCGTCATCCTTTTTTATGAATTCTTATGTCAAGCTGTTACGCTACCGAAATTGCCTCGATTTTCTAAGCCAATGCCATTTTGTAGTGAATACAATGCCCATTTCTCCATCAAGTGTATTCACATTTATGCACATTTACTTATTGGTTATAAATTTTTAATGTATTAATTCCATATTCCTTTATCATGGAATAAATGATTATGTTTTATGAATCAATGTTTTATGATCCATGTGGCACACTTATGCATGAAATGAAATGTTTAAAAAGGGTGTGCCCTTATACTGCTCCAATGAATTGGGTAATGTATAGTATCATGATACATCATGTGAAATGAGTGTTGACTCATGCTAATTAATATGAAACATGGGTTTAACCATGTATTATGTGCCATTAGTATTCACTCATGCTCCATGTACAATGAGCCTTGAATCATGCTAATTCCATGTTACGTGTTGTTGAAACATTTCCATGTTAAGATTATAATACTTTATAATGATTTCATGTTCATATTTCTCTTTTTATCTATTGATATGCCTATTGAATAACATTTATTTTACTTCTCATGTTATTCCATGTGTACTCCCTTACTAGGCTTTATAGCTCAACCCTTTTTTATGCATGTCCTCAGGTTAACACATGCAATGATAAGTATGAGGGGATGTAGTGGTCATGTAATGAATGTTTTCAATAAAGATGTTGTATTTCAGGTTTCAGGTTTTTATGTAATGATCCTAAGCCCCAAAGACACTAATCCTATTCCTCTTATTTTTTGTATCAAGTGATGTTTTATGTCATAAATATTGTTTAAGTTTGTAATAAAAAAAGGTGTGTCATATGGAGTATCGACTTGCAGTTCGTGGAGTGGACCCTCCCGGAGATTAGCGACCAGAGTACAGAGACCTAGTAGCTAGCTGAGACCTGACGACTGCTTGACCACTTTTAGGCGTAGTGATTCGACTAGCCCAATGGGGAGCACCGGGTAGTTTGCGGCAGACCCACAGCGGAGGAGCGGATGGTAGTTTGTGGCAGACATGCGGTACATGACTGGGGGAGTTCCTCTACAGGAAATTAGGAGGAGCACCTGTTGTTGGCGGTATAACTAGAGTGGAGAGAGCCTCTGTGTGAGCATGTAATACCCATGTTACTCGACAGGAGGAGTACCTCAGTAGTCCACAGTTAGTCAGAAGCACCTGGTTGTGGCGGCAGGCCCACTGTACTCAATAGAGGAGATCTCTTGCAGCCATGGTTTCAAAAATGTGAATAAAAATCCTGCTTGAGTTGAGTCAGTAACTTTTGTATTTACCTCATGATTGACATGTATTACTTGATAACTTTGGTATATGTATGAACATATACCTGAGTAGGTTTATCTGTTGATTTCATACTTTGTTGTTTACCCTTTATAGATTTTGTGAGTCCTTGAGGGTCTCGGGGTCCCTATTGAGTATCATTATACTCGCCCCTTCACGGGATATGCTCGAATCTTGTTGTATTGGTTGCAGACGACAGACTGAGGTGACTGATAATCAGAGTAGCATGACTGGATGACAACTGGAGGTGGATATTATGATGAGACAGTACACAGAGGAGACATACATATATGGAGTGTTGTGGAGGCCATCAGTACCTACCCTTTAGGTATAAAACCTAGAGGATGACCTAGTAGCTACATTACCTTTCTTCAGTTGTACTTGATTTTCAGTTGTACCTTTACTTTACTGTTGTGCATGTATTTCTTTCCCCTTTTACTTTCCACCACTTCTTTTGTATTAAGCTTTACATAGTGTTTACTTCCAGCTCAAACTCTGTTGTTTGTGATTTCAATTTATAAAGGCAATGTCATTCTAGTTTTAGGGATTTACACCTTTCGTGATAGTCACCATCCACTAGCCTATGGAAGGTGGGTTTGGGTTAGTCACATCATGGGCCCCAAGGGAATATCTCGTGACAAAACTTCTAGTTATACCACATAACAATGGTGAAAAATCTGTTATACTCTATTCATGTTATCATCAAAACCCATGTGGGGTGATGATTATTTATTAAATGAGTATTTCTTGTATTCTAACCAATATACCCCATCAAGCATCATATTAGAGTTAAAACAATAAAACATCCAGACTAGGGACTGTAAAAACCAAGAACCCGCATGGGGGTCTAAACCATTTTCTATCCCGTTTTGCATTCTACTATCATTGAATTTATTATTCATACAAATGGATTTATTTAATGAATTAAATGTATAGATTTAGTATATTGGAAATTAAATCATGGATTACACATTAAAAATAATATCTGGTTCAATATTTCTTTTCATTCAGTTTTTAGCCCTTGTATTTATTTTTTGTTGAGCGGAAATGTGGCATAGTGAATTTTACTGTAGGCGTAGTATCATCCTTATTATTTTTTTGTGATCCTTTATTTTTATTGTTAATATTTTTTGAAACCTTGATTTTAAATTAATATTTATATAATTTTATAAACATCAATTGATTTTGAAATGGCTGAAATTATTATTTTTGTAAATGGTTCTAAAATTATTAGTGGTGTGAGAATCATATTCCATAAATTAGATTTTCATGCATTTTTATGATATTAAGTAAATTTTTAAATAAATTACCATTAAAATCTAAATAAATGTATTTATCATATCCTTTTATTTATTCTAAAATCAATTTTTATATTCTTCCTTATACATCCACTTTCATTAAGGAATATTGGATTTTTTGTTAGAACAAAAAATTCATTTTATTATCATTCGATGATTTAGACTTCATGGTATTTTTTTAACATTATTTAGGATCTGATTTGTCTATAAATATTTTTAATATTACTCCTACTCATTTATATATCATATTTTATTACATAAATTCTAGGAATTCCCTTATTTGATTATTTCTTATTCATATATATTTTTCCATACCTACCACTACTCGATGAAATTATTCATGGATGTTTAATGATTGAATGCGGGAGAAGGGCCATTAAAGTGTTTTATATTGGGTTTTCTGTAGTATTAGGAGATTTTAGTCACTAATAAACATTTTGGGTAGTAGACTATGAGTAAATTATGCATGATTCTTCATTTCATTGTGATTTTTTTCATCTTTTTGTTGTTCTTCTAAATAAAATAAAAAAGAAAAGATATTGAGAGGAGCATGAAATTTTAATTAAACAATATTTTTTGAATAATTTTCCCCTAAAAATATAAAAAATTATGTTTCATTCGTTATTTTTATTAAATTTTAATCTCATTCACCATGAAAAAATATAATAAACGTAAAAATTTGAATTTATCTTTTTCTATAGCATAAAAATAACTTAAAACATATGTATCAAGTGGTAAAATTTCAATGATATAACTCAATTTATTAAATTATGGGATCATGTAACATGATAAAAAAATTGTGGTCTTTTTATTAAAATTTTCAATGCAGTTTGAGTGAATACCATCTTGGGGTTTCACATGAATATTCATCCAATTGTACATAAATGTCCCACATCCTCTTTCCGACCATTTTTTTAAATTTCACCCACCACACCTAATATATATAATTCACCAAGATAAAAACCTCATTGTTGATTAAATTTTCATATTTGATAAAATATTTAAATTTTATTTTCTATATGGTGAGTGTTATACATGCATTTTCCATGTATGATGGTAACACCAAAATCAATTTCACTTGAGTGAAGACTGAAATAAAATTCAATTTCATGTATGTTTTCATATAGAAATTGATAGATTTATGGGGTCCAAAAAAATAAATTTTTTGAATGAATATTTGTGGGAATTTTTATTCATTGAGTGTATTGAATATAATTAAATTTTGGAAAATGTCATGGATGTTTTCTCATTTTTGATTTTTGTGCAGATTTTGATATGAATACTTGATATTGCAACGAAGTGTAATTGTTTTCTGTGGAGTAGTTATAAAACAAAAATTTTCATACATTTATTTATAGAAATTATGTTTTTTAATCTCACCATATTGTTATTCAATATGTAGTTTTTTTATTTTTTTTGTGTTTTATGTATTGTGAGATTATATATAAAAATTGAACAAAATTTTTTGGTTAGCATTTTAAATATTATAATTCATTTCAGACATTATATTTTATAAAAAATTTAAAAAATAAATTTTTATTAGGATTCCATATATCATTGTATTCAATTCATTTTTCAGTAAACAATACTAAATCAATCATTTAAATTCCCAATTCCATCACACAAATCAAGACCAAAAAACAGTTGTCAAATATAGATCCATTCCAATATGAGCTTCTATATTATTTAGGTTTATCCCAATAAAGATAATTGTTGACCAAAAAATAAATAATTAGTTGGGAAACAACATCATTAAATATGAAAATTCAAGTTTATATCTATTTAATGGTCATGATGATAGGATAATTTTAATCTTTGGAATACAAAGAGTCACATGCACAAAATTTATTCCATAGTGTAAATCATCCATCACTTCTATATTTGATATAAAATCCATCTCTACATGATTGGATGAAAGGGGATATATATAAGAAAAATAAATATAAGACACAATAACAAATTTTATCTATTTCATGGGTAATCAAGGATCAAACATTTAAAATATATAATTGGGGAAAAATATCACCCAAATTTTCTATATAAATTTACTCCTCTCCCTTTCAAATGGATAAATATTTGCTAAGGATAAAGTGGATCTTTTATAATTTACTAACACTTATTATCATTACTATATATTTGAGTATCATAATAATTTTCTAAAAATTTCTCTTTTTTTCTTTTTTCATTCTTCCTCCCATCATGATTCTTTTTATCATCATTGTTGCGGAGAGCTAACATTCACAGTTGTTCGAAGAGGGAAGTGGTGGTGTTTTAGTTTATTATGCATTTATGGTTTGTATTATTATATAATACAATATAAGTGGTGGTTAAAATGATTTTTGTGAGATGTCCAAAAACATTATCACTTATTTTTAGTTCCTCATCATTCACTCATTTTTATTCTTATTGGTATCTGAGTCATTCAAAAACTGGAGTTTGGATAAGGTACTGAAATGTAAGGAATTACACCAACATTATGTTATCATGATTTAGAGTAATATCATAAAAATGGGAGGGTGCAATTTGAATGGTTTGTATCTCTATATTTAATATACTAATGTTGAATATATATTGAATTACAATGATAACATCACCAAAAAACCTAAAAACGAATTTATTCTACTGACTTCCAGGTTCCTTTAATTTTTGTTATTGTGTATTATGATTATAATATATATATATATATATGTATATTATATCTTGTATTTTAATAATAACCCCTCTCATTCATATAAAAAAATAAATTATTTTATATTTGTATGTTTATAATAATTAAAATCATAATAATCATTATATATAAGTTGTCTCCAGGTGATCAACCCTAGGGTATGTCTATATGGAATATTATTAGGAAAATAAGAATTTTGTTGAATAGTGGTTTTTGAAAAACCATTTTCATCCCATATTAATTAATTATTATGATATATTAATTATAAATAAATAAATTATTTCTTAAAATCAACAAAAAAACTGGTTAATTGAAATATTTACCTAGAAGAATTTATTTGAATTATTAATTTTCTAATTATTTTCTTTTAATTGGAAGTAATTTATTTCATTTTTAATTTAACATGAATAATATATTCTAGGAATAATTTTTTTTAATTTTCAATAATATTTATTTGTCAAAGAATAGTGAAACAGATAATTATTTATAAATAACTATATTTTCATATGAATTATTAATGAAGTATAATTATAATATATATTATTTTTACATTTTAAATAAAAAATAAAATTAAAAATAATACAATAATGGATTTAAAAATACATAATTTTAGTATAAAAATATTTCATATTTATAAAGGGCATTATTCAAAAAACAGTTTTCCATTATATTTTTTAGGATTCATTTTAATGTAATTTCTACAACATACTTGTTTTGAGTTTTTGGAAAATATATTAAATATTTGGAATCATTGGAACCATATTTAAAAAATATTACTATTTTATTTTTAGCCATAAATAATAATTAACCTAGAATGTTTATAAAAAAAATGAATGGAAATTCATGTAATTAGACTTACAAATGATATTTTAACAATTAATAAATTGTCAAATAACGTTCTTAAATTTTACTAGATGGGTATATCTCAACCAGATTCATTAATGTTTTTAATTTATGACCTTTTTGGTCATCTTTTATGATATTATTACCTTTATATTATTATATTTATGAAATGTAAAACCTATCACATTCTTGTTTTTAATAACTGAACTATGTTTTATAAGATTTTATCAAAGGATTTGTTCAATTATAAATATAATTTTCAAATTAATTAAATTTATATTCATCATGATAATTTTTTTATATTTTATTTTCGATATATCTACCTTAAATTTTATAACAATGCTGATGAAATAATTATTTAATTAATGGAAAATTATATAAATTATATTATAAATTGTAAATGAAATATAATTTTATACAATTAATATAATAAAACAAATATTTTAAATGACCTTGAAATGATTCAGATATGTTAAAATCATTTTCTAATTATAAAGAATTCTTGATATTATTATCGTCAATGTAATATATATTTATAAAATTTTTCTTAATGGATATATTATAATAAATAATATTATATTAAATGACATAAAATTACATCAATCATTTAATTTAATAATTTTATTTGATGATGTTTAAAATATCAACCATTTAACATTTATTTACTTAATTTTTTAATTATATTTACTCTCAATGGTTATTAATTCATGTTTCCATGGTAAGAGTTTAAGGGGTAAAATATAGATTAAATGAAAAAAATAAGTCTATACATATAGTTTAAATATAACAATTTATTATTTAGTGTGGGTATATGAAACCATACTCATCCTAGATTAAAAATAAATTATTATTGATATAATTGTAAATGAATATTATTTTATATTAATTTAAAATTTTGGGAGAATCTAAGTAGGCCCCTCACTTTATTTATAAAACGAAATCTATTCATCTCAATACATCACAATAAAAACCCGATTTTGCCAAAAAAAAATAAATAAGCAAATACCATCCTAGAATAGATTACCCCATTTCATATTATGATTTTTAGGAAGAATACCAATATTTTATTTCTTAATGAATTATCAAAATTATATTTTCTAATGAATTGGTGTATAATTTATCGGTAGGATTTAGCTTTGTTTATTATTATATAGTACTCAAATGTTTTTCAAACAATATAAAATGATAAATTTGTTATAATACATATAATTAAATGATATCATGTCTCCCTCATGAGAAATAATTTTTTCCATTTTTCTTTAATATGGGATAATAATTCATCTTTTTTGTGTGTGGAGGACAACAGCCTCACAAACCAATGTAATTCAGTTTCTATCATTGTCTCTTAATATTGATTGTAATGATGGAAGGAATTATCATATATGATATTCATTAAATAATATGACATCTAAGATGATAATACGTCATTTATAGTATTACCATTCTATGCACATAAAAACTTAGACATTGTTTGTGCGTATATGTGGAACACCACCACCACAAATAGGCGTGATTCAATTTCCAATTATAAAACACAACGAATATATATATATATATATATCTGCGTGTGTGTGTGTGTTTATATATTATTAATGAAAAAATATGATATTTCTTGTTTTTTATCAATATAGAAAGATTAAATAACATTATTCTTATTTTCATCATGATCGCTATAAATGGAAATATTACTCACACATATATACAACATACCATCTCCATTATTGTGATATAGATCATATTTCATAAACATATCTAATGAATATATTAAAATTAATAATTTATCTATAAAACAAGATAAATATTCCATGATTATTATTCTACTGATGAAGGAATAATGATATCGTAGACCCTAGTAAATTAATTGAGGTCATATTAGACATAGAAACAGAATATCGTCAAGACATATAACATTAAATGAAATAAAAATTAATTATTATAACATGGTAATACGTGAAATAAAAAGAATTTAAAAAATAGAAAATTCTTCTAATAGTGTTAATAATTAACATTATTTTATTAAGTGTTAATATAATGAACTTATATGAAATGTAATATTGAAGGTATTGGAAATTCATTTAAAATAAATATTTTATATGATTTCAAAAAAAATAACATTTTCATCCATATGGATATTTAATAAATAAATATTAAAAAGAGTCTCAACTATTATCTTATTAATTTTTTATTCATCATTATTGATGTTTACTTTTTACAAAACCATTTAAAAGGACACTTTTCAACATTTTTTAAATGATGAACTTTGTGATTTTTAAAACATAAAAGTTGTAGGTGTATTTTTGTTAACATATATGCCATGAGATGATTTTAACCCTATCAATCAAAAATTTATACTAAACCATTCATTAAATATTATCATGGAAATTTTTAAAAAAATGTATTTATAAATATTTGTGGGTAGTTTTTCTAATAAAACTAATGTTCAAAATTAAATGGTAAATTATCATAAGAGTGATTTTAGGTTGTGATAATTCAAGTCATATAATTATTTTATGGTTTTTGGGAATTGTGATGATGAGGGGTGGTTCTGTTAAAACCAGTAAATGGGTGCTTACATTACTAAATAATGATTGGTGGTTTTGTGATAAACCATGGATGGGTGGGTACATTATAATCTCCAATGAATTATAAATCGTATTTGACTATATAAATTATCTATATATGAGATAGAATTAAATAATTGTGTATCTCATTTGAGGTAATGATAATATATTTCAATGGTTTTTTAAATACTGATTGTGATTGTTAATCATTAGTACTTAGGATAGTTACTCATCGCTAATGCCCAGATCTTAACCATAAAATTTGTAACATATTGCGACCACTATCATGTATTTCCCTTGAAAAGTTTCATTTACCCATTTATTTTTGTGTCTGTTATGAATCCAAAGGTTGGATATCTTATTCTGGGGAAACAAAACAAATATTTAGGGATGTATGTTTTTTGAATAAATTAAATACATATATAAACCTATTAAATTCTTTTTATGGTCATCTATATGTGTAGATAATTCAAGTGTGATATTATAATATTGAGAATAACTGTTGGTTATTTTATATGTTGGTTGAATACACATCGTGTAATTAGAAAATAATTTGAATGTGGATTACATGTATTTTAATTCTTACACATCTTTTGATGGTTTTATGTAGATATTGTGAACTAGTACATGTCACTAATTGTTTACAATCTATGAAAAAATATTATAAATTTTATAATGGAAAATATGTAATTTTATTTTAAGGTGATGGTCCCGTCAAACTCTTGATGACACGACCCATCCCCCAGGGCCCGTGCCATGACTACCCCAAGCCAGCCTTTCATAGGCCTGGGGCTGGCGACTAGCACCAAAAGCGTAATTCCCTAAAACTAGGAATGTATTGCCTTTATAACCTATAACACACATAAGAAACGACATATTTGGGCGAAACACCATGTAAACTATATAACAAAAGAGTGATGAATGTAAAAGGAGAAAAAATACAAGCCCAACAAGAAACTACAAGTACAACTGATATTCTATTCAACTGAAGAAAAAGAAAAGACATCTGTTTAATCATCCTCTGAGTTTCTTACATGAAGGGTTGGTACAGATCATCTCCTCACCACTCCACATCCATTTGTCTCTTCTGTGTACGAACAAGCAATATGGTCCTCCTTCGGGTACGTCCAGTCCTTGTACTCTCAACCTCAGCCACTGTTGTCCATCGTCTACATCCAACACAACATGTTGTGTACATAGCCCGTACAAGGGTGAGTATAACGATACTCAGTAGGGGCCCCTAGACCCTCAAGGTCTCACAAAATCCCAAGGATAAAACATAATGTATGAAATAAATAGATTAACCTACTTAATTATATGCCCATAAATATACCTATGTTATTAAGTAATCCATCTCAATCATGAGGAAAAAAACTTATTGACTCAGCTCAACCATGATTTTATTCTGGGGGTAATTTCAAGTAACATCCCTAGTAACATTATCAAAACCATGGAAATTGTAGAAATCTAGCTCTATCGAGTACATTTGTCATGCCGTGACACCAAACGTGCTTCCCACTAACCTTGGACTGCTGAGGTACTCATGTCGAGTATTGTTGGTCTGCCGCATTATAGAGAGGCGCTATCCACCATGGGCCTATCGCACCACAAAGCACACTCCCCCTCTTAGCCTGCTAAGGTACTCCTCCTGTCGTGTACCATGGATATTCCATGTCACCAAGTGTGCTCCTCCACCGTGGATCTATCGTGACACCAAGGTACTCCCTACTGGGCTAGAGGAGTCACTCCGAGTCAAACAGTCAGTAGTCGTCAGGTCTCAGCCAATTACTAGGTCTCCGCACTATGCTCGCTCATCTCCAGAAGGATCCACTCCATGCACTACAGGAAAATACTCCACCTATCTAGAAGTCTCACAAAGAAGTATGTCAAAGGTCTGAAATGTGATAGGGCTCTCAAATCAACAGATGGTGCATCAATCAGACACCAAGCCTATGAGTTATTAGTCTTTTAGTCCTAGGTGCCCAGTGGGATTCATGCATGAACCATCCTGACCATATCTCAACAATTTCCCAAACTTTATTCGGGTATACTCAATGGGTCCTTCATGCTCCATGATTACCATAGCCATTGACGGTAGGACTGACTTGGCCTGACCTAGTCTGCGCCGACCCGGTTTGGGTCGACCCGACCAGACCCGTTGGATCTGGCTGGGCCCGTTGGGCGGGCCAGCCCTTTGGGTTCGACCAGGCCCATCGCACCCACCCTAGTAAGCCGCGAGGGGCCACAGAGGGACAAGAGGGCGTGTAATGGTTGCGAGGTCATGCACCGACCACATGTCGGTGTGATGGAAGTTCAGCTCGGAAGGTGTCGCATGGACAGCTCATCCTAGAGGGCGATGCATGCACGGATCGGCTCGGGGTGCTGGTTTGGTTTGGAGGTGGTGCCTCAAGTGGGAGTGCTGATTCAGTCGGGGCGCCGTGAGGGCATGAGCCGGTTCATTCTGGGAGTCTCAAGGGCGCTGACCGGTTTTTCCAAGGTGCTGCAAGGGGCCGGTGGGCTGGCGCAGTCGGGGTCGCTCCAAAGGTCGGCAGGCCGGGGTGGCTCGAGAGGTAGGTGGGCTGGCGCGGCTGGGGTATCTCGGGTGGGGGGGGGGGGGGGGGGGGTTGCGGGCCGCGCAAGCTATCGAGTGGCGTGGCCAACGGGTAGCGCGGTTGGCGGGAGGTGGGGCATGTGGTTGGAATGGGTCGGTAAGGGGTGGTGAAGCCCATTTTACTAGGGTGTTGGAGCATCGCGGGGGTGGTGCGGGTCGCGGAGGCCTCAGGGGGCGCGACCATGGCATTCATAGCCTTTGGCAATGTTGTCTCCATCCTTCTTTTCGAAGAACACCACAAATAAGAATGACAAGGGGTCGATCCATGTTTATTTTTCCCGCACCCTCCTCTTTTAGAGTTTAATCAAGTGGTTCATCAAGAACATAATCAAAGAACAAGAATTGAATATATTTTAAAACATCAATTCCCATATACCCTCGATAATTTATATTCCCAACCCCATAAATTAAAAGGAGGGGAGAACATGGGAAGTGTTAATCAATTAATGAATAAAACCCTACAACATCCCCCAAAAATTTATCCCCAACCTACATGGAAAACATATGCGAATCAAATTGATAATAAGATGATTTTCATTCTTTGTTTTTAGAACGAAAGAATCATGTGAATAAAATCATACATAATCAAAAACCCTACATTGTTTAATGTTGGTTGACGTTTGCGAAAGAAGGTGAATGTCGATTCGTTTTAGATGAACACATCCTATGTCGAAGGATGTTCCAAGGAAGAAGGTCGAATTCGTCGATGTTCTTCATGGAGGAAGCGTTCTTTGTAGATGAAGCTTTCTTCATTGGAGAGAATAATCTTCCATGTGTTGCACATCGCATCAATTTACCAGTGCTTCGTCCCTTGGTGAATCTGCCCTGAATCCTCCTCCCAAGCTCCCTATATATATGAGAGGGAGTAAGATAGGTAACGATCCTGGAATTTATGATGGTTAATTTATTAGGAACCTTCCTAAATTCTAACGATGGTGTTACATAATTTAAAAAGGGGAAAATCCATTTAACTAAGTAGGAACAATTAAAAAGGTGTCTTTGCAAAACTAAAAATTGGGAAGTAGTTGAAGAGGCTCCCCCTAAATTTGTGAGGGGGGTTGAGATGTTTTCCACTCATCATACTAACAGGGGTTGGGTGGTCCTTGCCACAATAAATCAAGAAGAGGAGGTTTAGTTCTGGTGGACCCCACCCCTAAACATCCATATGGGTTGTTGGTTTGAACAAAATAAAATAAAGAGTGTGTTTATTTTATTTTATTATTTCCATTAAAAACCCATAAACTAACTTCCCCCCTTGACCAACTGCCACTGAGGTGAAATTCTCTTTAAGTGAATATCAGTGTAGCGAGTTCAACATGGCCCTCAGATTTCAATTCCGAGCACTAGTTCAATTCTTTGAAAAACTTGCTTTCACGTTTACTAAACATACCTAAAATAAAGTTCAGAAATTCATTTTGGGCACTATGGGCCTCAGAATCATGCCCATCATTTTTCACGGACTCGTAAAATTCCTATATATTTAAAAAAAATTACATTTAAAGTTTGGGTCTTTACACAAGTGGATCATTGTATCATTTCTATTATTGTGGATTCTAGTAAATGAACACCTGAGAAAAAATAAAAAAAACAAACCTTTGTTGTTCAATAAATTGAACCTCAATGGGAACTAGTGATGGTGCTTGTCTATGATCCTGGCTCTTAAGAATAGTCACCTTTACCACAATTGAGTACACATGGTTATTTTTTAATTGTGTTTCAGTAGTATCATTCTCATGGATACGATCCACATTTCTTCTCATTGTCATGATGATGGACATCATTAGTGGATAACATTGAATAAATCATATTAACAGTCAAATATATAAACAATGGAAATTAATCACAATAGATAGATACAAATGTTTTCTATTTCATCCAATCCATATAAAAATTTTGTAAAAGAGTAGAAATAATTCTTTTTGAACATTTCCCAATCCACCCCTATTAACATAAGTCTCATTATTGTGAGAGATGTCTTTACACTCAATAAAAATAATATCCTATGTCCTGAGAAAAAACCCAAATTAATACTAGAATCAAAGAAAATATTAAAAACTCCATTTGATACATATTTTTCATGTACCATCCTGGGTATCCTTGTAACCAAATTATCAAGTCAGTCCAGACACATCTTGAAGGGCATTCCTGTTCCTCAGTGGTTTGTAACTAGCACCCAAAATCATACAATATGAACTTTTGATCGAATTTTCCACAAACACAATGATATCAAGTCAAACAAGTCATTATTAATAAAAGAGAAAATATACCAGGAAAAGTTTACTAAAAGTTAAAAATGTAATAAATCCCATGTAAAACCACATGTACAAGAAAATAGTATAACAATCCATGTCCTAGAAGATGAAACTCACCATGCCCAATCCTCAACAACTATTAGCACCTCTGGGTGAAACCATACCCATTATTGGATCCAAAGGGATAAATTATACCATCAAATGGAAGAAAACGTTGTGTGTAATCTAAATTCTGAGTAGGTCCTCATTAAGGATTTAAAAAAATGATTCCAAGATTTGATTACAGAAATAAACCAATCAATTTAAGATAAACATGAATGTAATTAGAAAACATATTTAGAAAAATAATGCATTACATTTAAAATTATATAAATACATTTAACATGTTTCATTAGTAATAATTTATATAAAACATATCATATAAATTATTATGACATGGTAAACAGTTTAAAAAATTGGCATGTATACATTTCAAATACAAACAATGAGAAACTTTGTCATTTGTGAAACATTTGATATTTCTAAGTTATGTGACTCCATCACACTCAAATAGTTTCCATATAAGTATTTTTACACACATCCTACCCAAAAAATAATTTAGATAATATGTCAAAATCACATCGATGAAATGACTTGAAACATCTATATTGTTCATACTGTAATTCATAGAGTATTTTCCTAGAAAACTCAATAACTACCTATGGTTGCAGGACATATAGTACTAACCAATGATCAGAATTTTATATTAATCCTTTATCAAGTAAAATTCTATCCATTATTCCATTTCAAATCTTCTAATTTACAATTTTATATCTAAAAGTGGGTTTTAATCAAATAATGTTTTTATAAAAAACAAATAGGTTTCTGTCAAAAAAAAAGATATTTTCTAATATACAATTTTGAAATCAATTTCCTATAATCAACATTAAAATTATTGTTCAATAATTACATTCAATAATTATGTTTAACAAAATTCAATATAATGTAACAATAAACACCAGTTCCATGGAATTTTGGGTTTCATCCAATTTAAAGAAAAATTCCATTTCAATTCCAAGGGCCCAAATTCAATGGAATTGGTTTTTTTAGAAAACAATTGATAGAAACATTTTATAAATTGAATTTAATTAAAAACAATTGAATATAAATCAATATATATAGGGTTAATAGAATTAGATAACTAAACAAAACCACATACCTTGAAATCACATGATCTATAATGAAAAATCCCTTATCCAAAAACTCTAGTGACGATCATATATATTGAGGTTCCAGTAATGAATCCTTGATTCAAGACCCTAAAAAGGGGAGAGATCCTCAATCGAATGGATACATAAAAAACGCATGATTGGAAAGTAGAGATACGGGGGGATGGAGAAAATGAATATAAACCCATCTAGGTAGAGATTGAGCATCGTTCACTATGCTTTGATCTTGATAATGAATGTTTTAGTGTGTCTGACATTTCCTCGTGGGTGATCTTGAGGAATATGAAACCATAGGGGTTATATTTATGTTTTTTGGGCTCATTAAATTGAAGTTTTATAATTTCATAAACTATTTTTAGATATATTAAATCTCATACACGGTTTCCTAGGAAGGTATACAAGGTTAGAATAACGTATTCCTTAACTGTGTGATGTAATTTTACCAGTGCATAGTTTATACTATGTGGTTGGACTTTTTCCAAAAAAAATCACCATTTGTAAATGCCTGGAGTATTTGGTTTTCAATGGTTTTCCCTAATAGAGTGCTCTGTTTGGGAAAACCATGAACTAATAATGCATAGACCATAAAACAACAACATTTTCCAGATCATGTATCCCCAAATGATAACAAACAAGGTATAATTTAAATAGGGGTTGTGGAATAACTGTATACAATAAAGGGATGTTACAAGGTGTGTGGAATTTGGTTCATATAACCCTAACAATTCGATGTAGAATGTCAAACATATTTCTTCAAAAGGAATATCATTCTCTATTGGTAGGTCCTATGAGTTCACTACTTTGGAAAAATTTGTTATGTAATTATTCTACATAGATATATATAATTCATCATCAACGTGAGAGAGTTTTAGTGCATGTTACAAGAAATATTCTATGTTCCCAATATGATCTATAATTTCAAAGGGACAATATTACCGAGGGAATAGTTTTACCTTTATTCATATATGGGAAAATTTTGTGAATGAACTTCTCAGTAATATCAAATTATTGATCACATCAATGATTATCTACATAATATTATTTTCAATATTTATTTATGTGTACCTAAATGGATCAAAAATTAACAAAAAAGTATTTGTATTATTATATAATTTCATTTATTCAAAAATATCATTTAATTAAATAAGATTTATACACATCATTCCATAATTCCCATAAAAATATTCTATCTGAATGATCATGTGTTATCTATTTTTTCAAGAAATATTAACATGAGAAATGTGTTGATCCCAGTTTCTTTTGAAATTAACTACAAAATATCTTAGCATATCCTCTAGGGTTGTAATTATTCTTATATAAAGATAATCTATCTAATGATGATACACAGTACTAAAAGTCTAATATGTATCAAGATATTAATGAAGGCATCCCCAAAACATCTTTATAAACATCATTTCACAAGTGTATAAAATTGAATGTGCTTCCCCATGGAAAATTACAATTTTCTTAATATTATAGAAAGGGTATCAAGTGAAAAATCGTCTCTGGTATTAGTGAAGTCATCTGACTTTATAAGGTTATCAAATATAACCCATAATTACGTCCACATTAAATAGGTTCTAAACCTAAAATAATGAAATAACTTTAATTAATTTTCCATAATAAGTAATTAAATATTGTTTTTTCTTAAATTTCTCTCAAATTAACCTTAATCTTAATAAAATACAAACAAATGAAAGTAGAAATGTTATCTCTAATCAAATAAACTTATGATTAAGTTTATACTCATAAAACCAGGATGTAATCTATAAATCATATGTTAATCTTATATAGAGACATATAACTGCTTCTAAAATAATGATATCTATAGATGATACAAGATTATTATAATTAAAATAACAATTTTTAAAATACTTATACTATAAATTCAAGAATTCAAATACTTTAATAACAAAATTGATTCACATCAATGATTATAATGGAATATTTACTTCCTTGTTATATAATTTAATTCATTGTTCAAGTAATTTAGATATATAAATTCCATGTTCTTCTATATAATAAATTTTAATCATCAAAAATTTTACACTCTATAACCTTATTCTCTACACTGATAACATCTTCCCCTCAATTTCATATATTACTTTTGGTTATTATTTCCATCTTTAAGATATATAGGAAGCTGAATAATATTTCACCAATGTTCATTACAACATTAAAAATATTTTATGTCCAACGACCACTTTAATATGTTTTTGTAATCTAATTTATGGTATTATTTTTAATAATATATCATGATATATATTTAGGCATAATCAATATATCAATATATCCCATTATTATCCAATTTGGTTACTAAATTTATATTAATTTTCCATCATATTAATTTTTAACGTGGTTCCTTTGGTATATAATCCTCTAATAAAACCACAAGTATGATTTTGATAAAAACTAATCAAAGTGGAAGCCACATAGTCATGAAAAATTGCCACTTGGGTATATATAGATCATGGAATATTATTTTTAATATATTAACCCTTAGGCAAATCTTATTCCCATCATAGTCATAACCTATTTAAATCTTTCATTAACGTTCATGACATGTTTTTAATTTTCAATTAATATCCCCCAAAAATTTTCAATGAAATGTTTAGCAAGACTGATTTTCATGCACTAGGTGATGATTCATTCAAGATCAATAAGAACTTTATATAGTTATTACCTATAATAACATATTTTCTTTACTATAATGTAAATGATTTATCCATACATGGAAGTTGGGAAGAAATCCCTAAAGACAACATTGATGCATTTTTGACGTGATTGTGTATGTTGACAATGTGAACATCTGTGTTGTGATTGTTGATAATGAAAGCCATGACAAACAAATTTTTTGACAAAGGGGATTTCCTGGTGGCATGTCAAGTTCAAGAGCTACGGTCAACGGTCCATGTTTGATTCAAGAACGTCGACAAAGGGATTTCCTTGTGCACCGTGTTATTGAAGGGTTGGAATCTTATCCTCCATATGTATTTCAAGATTAGATCATCAAAATATAGAAAAGGGATAAGGGTCGGGCATGTATTGGGTTGGTCGCACAGGTGACTTGCCCGCCGGAGAAAGGTCATGCGCGTCGGTGCCTTGGAGGATTGGAAACTTCCGCGCCTTTTGTTTTTCCATATCAGAAGTTCAAAATATGGAAATGGAAAGAGGGTCGCGCACATTTGGAAGTGGGTCGTGCATGTTTTGAATTGGGTCGCGCAAGTGACTTGTTGGGGAAGAGACTTGCCCGTCGAGACTTGCGCGCTAAGGGGAAACTGTCACGCCATCACACATGGTGTCCAAAATGCCTATAAATACTAGACCACCCCTCCCCATTTCTCACCGGAGTTCAACACTTAGGGAAATCAGAGCTCCCATCACGTAGTTGTGGAAGTCACGCATGTGGTGGTGTGTCACGCAAGTGGGACAAGTGCGCCATATTTGAAGAAGTGCGGTTATTGTTAGTTGCGTGCCAATATTGGTTTGGGAGTAAAGGGAAGTGATTCACTCATATTTGTAGTTGATAAAGCTTGTGTTGCACAAGTGGTTGAGGTAGACTTTCACCCCAGTTGTGACTTGCACACCGATACTTGTGCGCCAAGTAAGGTTGATTCCCCGGCTGTGTTTTTGTGCTACAGGGAAGCAGGAAGTCTTCCCAATACATTCAGTGCAATGATATATTCATCTACGGGTAAAATTTGGGCTTCATAAGAGCATCTACATACAGCAGAAGATGCATTACATCATGCAAATAAAGATACCTACAAGTCTATAATATGTGAGTGGATTCCTTCCAGAGCAGTGAGCAAAGGACGAGAAAGAAGGAGATCCTCTCCACCGGTAGTGAGCCAGAGAGAGAGAAACAGGGAGTGACCCTTGAGAAAACAGTGAGATAACCCTAAACATTGTAATAGATGTGAGCCTCGGCATAGAATTGATCTAGCTCAAATCGTGTAATCCACAACTAGTGATGTTTAATGGATTTTGGTACGACCGACAACCTGTCCTCATTTCCTCAGACGTAGCCCTTAGCAGTGAACCAAGTAAAGTTGTTGTGTCCTGTGCTTGATTTACATTCTGTTTATATTGTGCAATAGGAAATAGATAGAATATTTTTTTTCTTAACAGTGAAACAAGATCAGAATGGGATTTAATTTAAAATTATTCATACCCTGATTCACCCCCCCTCTGATGGTATTCAGCCTTGTGGACCTAACAACTGGAATCAAACGGAATGGTTGAAATTAGTTCCTCTCTCAATGGAGGTCACTAATCATAAATGGATTCTGATCTTCAAAGGATGTAATTTTTCAGATATGGAAGAATCTGATGCAACACTATTTCCGATCGTTGTGAATGGATGTGTTTTCATATGCTATTCATGGTATCACAACTAATGTTAATAGTGGTGCATTTTCAGAAGATGAGGATAAAGAGTTGGATGCAGATGAAAAAGTAATCAATGCCTTAGGGGGATCCCTTTCCAACCCCATGTATTCAAATTTTATGTCATGGATAGCGTCACATGCCATGTGGGAAAAACTATTGAATATATATGAAGGATATTAAAAGGTCATAGAGGCAAAGCTGCATGTGTTGTGGAATAAGTATGAAGATCTGAAGATGAACCCAAATGAGTATGTTGATGCATTCTTTGACAGGGTAAATATTGCTGCAGAAGATATGCGAGGACTCAGTGAAGTCATTGAAGACATAAAAATTTTAAATCACATCTTGAGGAAGCTTCAACCTCGGTTAAATATGAAAGATTCACTCGTAGAAGATAAAGATCCCAAAGAGCTAACATTGGGCAATTTTCATAGTACCTTAGTTGCATATGAGATGAGGAATGATGATAACGAAGCTGTGGAAAAGGGGAAATCCAAAGATATGGAATTTAAGGCCATGAAAAAGATAACCATTGAAGATTCTCAGGAAGAAGAAGAGACACATGAGGTTATGTAATTCATTTCCTCAAATCATCAAATAGGAAATGAAAGTTCAATGGTAAACATCCACTTTCCTGCATTAGATGTGGAAAATTTTGTCATCATGCTTCAAGAGTCCCCAAAAAGTTTAAAGAAGAAAATAATGAAGATGAAAATGAAAATCCCAAGAAGAAATCTTCAGCCTCTGTGAAAGGGAAGAAGATGTTCAAGAGAAATTTCTTTAAGAAGAAGAATCTTCTTTCACAAGAAATGGGCAGTTCAGATGAGTCTGAGGATGAAGAGGTTGGGGTGATTGAAAATTGTAATGATCATGGACAAAATGAAATGCTGGTAGTTTTCGGTAGTGCTCATGAAAAGAAAGAAACCGACGCTGCTGAAGTAGAAGAAGAAATTGAATATATAGTTAACATGGAATCTGAATTAGAAGCAACTCTAGAAGAGATTGATATTTTTAGAGCAAAAACAAAGAAATCCAACAAGGTGGTACATGATGCAAAACTTTACATGCAACAACACGAAGAAGATAAGTCTGAGCTTGTAAAAGAAATAGAAATCCCTAAGTATTTAAGGCCAGAGAGCACAAAAAATGGTTATGAGAATAAGATCAAGATTGATGAACAGAAAAGTGAGATCGATGGCTTGAATAGAAAATTGTAAGATCACGTCAAGCGTATCGAAGAACATGAAGAGGAAGTTCTCGGTCTGTGGAGAAAAGTCAAACACCAGGAAAAATCGTTGATTCATAACTCATTCCTGGGAATACAGGTTGTTATGAAGCCTGAAATGATGAAAGAGGGATCTAGTAGTTCAACTGGGAAGAAGTAGCAATTGATCTCAAAAGTTAAGGTTGTTTCAGGGCTTCATCGGAAACAAAAATCTGTGACAATTGAAGTCAGACCACAAGCACCAGTCCCAAGATTGAAGGTTGATTTAGGTATAAAGAGTAAAAAGACAATTCAAATATCCCAAGGGGAAACTCTAAGTTCTGATGTACCATGAAGGAATGCACCATATATCAGGTGTTATTGTTGCTGGAATATGGGACATTCATAGTATGTGTGTTCCATAGCCAATAGATATCGAAGGGAACAAGAAAATAGGTGGAAGCCAAATAGAGAACGGTTGTCCAGAACTTATTTCGAAGGTCATTGTTTTTGGTGTGGAGGATTTGGACACATGGAAAGGTACTTTATATCGACCATACAAAGAAATGAGCCAAAGCATAATCAAAATGTTCTAAAGCAGCAGATCAATAATCCCATAGGTGATTTAAAACTGTATAATAGATTTGCGGCATTGCAAGATGAAGATGGTCTATCATAATCTGAGAAAGAACATAAGTCTCAATCTATGCTGAGTGTGAAGGCAAAATTATGGACCAAGAAGAAGAAAGATGAAAAGGCAGTTTTTGCGGAAATTGCCCTTAAGGCTTCAGATCATTCAGGAATATGGATCCTTTACAGTGGCTGCACATCCCATATGACATGGAACATGGTTCTCATTACAGGCATAAAATGTGACAAAGAAAGAGTTTTCAAGTTTGTAAATGATGAAGGGATGAATATTATTGGTTTCGGAAAGGCCAATTTTAGGGAAAAGAAATAATATGTGCTGATGTCTTCGTAGTAGAGGGGCTTAGTAATAACTTACTCAGTGTTAGTCATCTATGTGAATCTGGACACTCTATTAGATTTACCAAGAAGTTGTGTGTTGTGAAAGAAAAAGATGGAGTAGTTTTTCTACAATTAAAAGGGTAAAAGGGAAATCTTTACCTTGTAAGTGGGGAAGAAGATATGTGCCATTTATTCAGAGAGGAAGAAAACTAGTTGTGGCATAAGCGACTTGGTCACCTATGTCAACCATCCATGGATGATTTGGTAAAATGTGATGTTGCTAGAGACCTTACCAAACTATCATGTGATTGTACCCATACATCCATTGCTTTTCAACAAGGTAAGATCATCAGAATGTCCTATAGGCCAAAGGAATAGAAATAAACTAGAGTGCTTGAATTGGTCTATGCTGATGTGTGTGGACCTATCTCACGACGAGCCATAAATGGGAAAATGTACTATGTCCTTTTCATTGATGATTATAACAGAATGGCTTGGGTATTTGTCATTACCAATAAGATAGAAATGTTAAGTTGTATCAAGTAGTATAGTAGGGAATCAGAAAGGATTCTTGGGTAGAAAATTTTGATGTTTCGTTTAGATAACAGTACAAAATTCACAAACAGTAAAATGGAAGACTATCTCAAGAAGCACAGGGTAAGGCATCAAGTTTCATCAGTGCGAACTCCCCAACAAAATGGAGTTGTCGAAAGGAGAAATCGGATCATCAAAAACATGGCCATAACAATAATTATTGAGAAGGACCTACTGGAGAAATTTTCGAAGGAAGCAGTTTTGACATTCTTCTACATTTCGAATAGGTCTTTGTTTTGTCCGAAGCAAGGAAAGACTCCATATGATATGTGGTACAGAATGAAGCCAACGTTGAAATAATTTTTAATTATTGGAAGTATGTGTTTCATTCTTACCAATGAAAATCACAAAAAGTTTCAGTCATGAGGAGATGAGGGAATATTACTTGGATACATAGGAAAAAGCAAAGCATATAAATGTTTCAACAAAAGGCTGGGAACATTTTTTGAGAGAAATGATGTCATTATCATTGAAACTAAATAGAATACTCAATGACCCAGTGAACAGTTTCTAAATGAAAGTGAGGAATAGTTAAGCAACACAGGGGGAGTAAAAGTGCCAAAAGGTGAATCAGAAGAAGATACTATTGATGAGAAAGAGGAAACAACGTCAGTTTCTTCATGGTTGCTAAAGAGTCGAGCTGAAATTGTTAGGAATAATATCATTGGTGATCAGACATATCTAGTTCAGACACAAAAAATGAAATCATTACAAAAAACATCATTTTTATCTCAGGTGGAGCCGAAATTGTTTTCCGATGCAGCTGAAGATAAAAACTGGGTTCAGGGTATGAATGAAGAGCTTGATCAGATTGAGAAGAACCATACATGGGAGATTTTTTCGTGATAAGAAAACAAGAATGTCATCGGGACTAAATGGGTCTATCGCAATAAGATGAATGAAGATGGCACATTGATTTGGAACAAATCACGACTAGTGTGAAAGGGAGACTTCCAGATAGAGGGAATATATGTTGATGATACATTTTCACCGGTTTCATTTATGGAGACAATCAGATTATGTTTGGACATAACAGTGCAATGAAAGTTAAAAGTGTTCCAAATGGATGTTCAATCTGCATTCTTGAATGGAGTACTGGAAGAGGAGGTTTACAATGAGAAAACAGATGGTTTTCTCATTCATAAGGATGAGAAAAAAATTTTCAGGGTGAAGAAGGTGTTGTATGGGCTGAAACAAGCACCAAGGACATGGTACTCATGGCTTGATCAGTACATGAAGAAGATTGGTATATAGCATGGAGGATTTGATTATAATCTCTATTTTAGCAACTACAGTAATCAAAGAACGATGGTGTTGGTGTATGTCGATGACATATTATTTGGCGGATCATATGAAGCTTAGTGCATAGAATTTTCCAAATTCATGAAAAATTAATTGGAAATATGAACGACTGGGGAGCTAACATTTTTCCTTGGACTATAGGTGACTCAATGAAGGAATGGAACATTCATTTCTCAATCCAAATATGCCAAGGAGGTATTAATAAGGTTTTTCATAGATAATTCCAAAGAGATGAAAACTATGGTTGCTACCTTGATGAAATTATCAAAAGATGAGCATGGAAAGGTAGTTAATATCGCAGAATACAGGAAAATTATTGAAAGTTTATGTATTTGACCACAACAAGGCCTGATATTGTTTTCTCCACATGCCAAGCAGTGAGATATCAGAGTAATCCCAAGGAAATCCACATGCTTACAGTAAAAATAATAATTCGGTATATCCAGGTCACAGTGGATTTCGACTTGACATATAGTGATAAATCTCAGACAAAGTTATTGGGATATACTGATGCAAACTGGGTTGGATCAGCATATGATAGAAATTCAACTTCAGGAGGTGAATTCTATCATGGTGGATTGTGTATTTCTTGGCAAAGAATGATGCAATATTTCATTTCATTGAGCACCACAGAGGCTGAGTATATTACGACCACTCAATCTTGCACACAGTTATTGTGGATGAAGCAACAGCTTGATGATATGGGAGTTTAAGTGAAGTCACTATCGGAATCCAGTGTGATAAATCACGTGCAATCAATATTAGTAAAAATCCCATCCATCACTCAAGGACCAATTACATTGAGATCAAATATTATTTCATCAAGGAGAAGGTTGACCTGGGAATTGTGAAGTTGGAGTATGTGCCTACAGAGCTATAGGTTGTAGACATTCTGACAATGGCCGTTACCAAGGATGATTTTGAGAGGCATCGACTGGCTCTGGGAGTTTAGTCGACTCCCCGCACTTGAAATAGTGTGGATGTGGAACCATCACCCTCTCCCTGAGGTATGATGTGTTTTCCCTAATGTGCTGATATGTGTTCTCTACTCTGTTACACACTACAAAGGAGTGTCCATTGGGTTTGTTGGCAAAGGGGGAGAAAATTGTGATTTTTCAAGGGGGAGACAGTGTGTCAATTTGAGAAATACTGAAAGATACAGGGAGAAACTGACAGATGGAGCAGCAAGATAGGGGGAGTTGAAGCTAGTTGAACGGTCTTAGCCATAGCTTAGCTTGGAAAACACATGAAATAGTGCTTAAGGAGTTTTGAAGCTGACAAGAGTTAAAGCTGTGAGAAGAAAGGGGAGGATTTCGAATCTGACAATGCTAGAAGTGATCATTCAATGAATAGATATCACGACAGGTGACGATCGTGATAAAAGAAGAAGAGTGGTATTAGAAGAATATTTCCAAAAATTGGTATCAGTTTGGTAAAAATTGGTATTAGTTTGGTGTCAATAGTGGGTGTAACAGATGAAGTGATTCATTGATGAAATTTTCATTTACTCTTGTTTCTCATGACAAGCATTACTCATGTGGTCTTAGAGTATGTGTTGATTAAATCATTGATCATTATCAAAATTGCAATGAGGTGAATTGTGGCTGAAGAATCAACAATGTATCGTTTTATGGAAGAGTTTTCAACAAACCCAAAGGGGGATATTGTTATGAAAAAATCCCTCAAGACATCATTGAAGTATTTTTGAGGTGATTGTGTTTGTTGACAAAGTGAACATCTGTGTAGTGATTGTTTACATTGCAAACCATGACATACAAATTTGTTGACAAAGGGGATTTCCTGGTGGCATGTCAGGTTCAAGATATTTGGTCAACGGTCCATGTTTGATACAAGAATATTGACAAAGGAATGAATGGTCTGTGTTCATAATGGTTTGGAAACCTTCGCGCCATATGTTTTTCATGATCAGACCATCGAAATATGGCAAGGGGATATGGGTTGCACAAGTATTGGGTTGGTCGCACAAGTGACTTGTGCGCCGAAAAAGTACTTGTTCATCGGTGCCTTTGTGGATTGGAAACTTGCACACCTGTTGTTTTTCCAGATCAGACGTTTAAGATATGGCAAAGGAAAGAGGGTCACGTAAGTTTGGAAGTGGGTCGCGCGAGTGACTTGTAGGGGAAGAGACATGCGTGCAGAGACTTTCACGTCAAGGGGAGACTTTCTCGTCATCGTGGAGTGTGACCAAAATGCCTATAAATACTGGACCACCCCTCCTAATTTCTCACCAAAGTTCAAAATATAGAGAAATCAGAGCTCCTGTTGCACAGGTGTGGAAGTCGCTCAAGTGGTGTTGTGTCGCGCAATTGGGACTTTCACGCCAGATTTGAAGAATCGCAGTTGTTGTTAGTTTTGCACCAATATTGGTTTGGGTGTAAAGGGATGTGAGTCTCCCATGTTTGGAGTTGAAGAATCTTTTGTCGCGCAAGTGGTTGACGCAGACTTGCACGCCATTTGTGACTTGTGCGCTGATACTTGCGCTTCAGATTAAACTTGCACGCCATGTAAGGTTGATTCATCGGTAGTGTTTTCATGCTGCGTGGAAGCTGGAAGTTTTCCTGATACCTATGGTGCAATGAGATATTCATCTACGGGTGAATTTTGGACTTCAACTGAGCATCTGCATACAGAGGAAGAGGCATTCCTTCCTGAAAATGAAGATACCTACATGTCTATAATCTGTGAGTGGATTCCTTCCAGATTAGTAAGAAAAAGAAGATAAAGAAGGTGATCCTCTCGATCGGCAGTGAGACAGAGAGAGAGAAACCGGGAGTGAACCTTGGGAATGAAGTGAGCTGACCTTATACATTGTAAAGGTAGTGAACATGGGCATAGAAGTGATCTATCTCGAATCTTGTAATCCACATCTAGTGATGTTTAGTGGATTTTTGGTACGACTGACAACATGTCGGCGTATGCTCCGTGGACGTAGCCCTCAGTGGTGAACCAGGTAAAATTGCTATGTCATGTGATTGCTTTACATTCTGTTTATATTGTGCAATAGGAATGAAAGAGAAGATTGTTTTTCTTAACAGTGAAACAAGATCAAAACCGGCTTTAATTTTATATTTTTCATACCCTGATTCACCTGCCCTCTCAGGGTATTCAGCCTTGTGGACCTAACTATGGATTTAATTTCTCATAATCCATTTAAAATATCCTTTACTAAAATACATAGACAATTTAATATATATTCATTGATACTTAGACATATCCATAGAGACAAGAGTGATAATATCCTTATAAATACCCCTAAATATCTCACTAATGTTTTATATTACTAGTATCTAATGGAAAATGAAACCTTTGGTCTGATACCAACTATAGTGACATAGTCATCTCATTCATATATGTTTCATCTTTTTAGATGAATATTCAATATAGTAAACAAACACAACTGTGAGGACCATAATATTTTTTTTGTCTTTCGAGTCATGGTACAAAATATTCTATATATATGATATATATTTAATATATCCCAAAAATATATTTCAATTTATTAGTCTTCATAGACATTATATACTCAAATCAATTTTTCATAAACTGGGAAAAATAAGGATAATAAATTTTAACCTCATAGGCTTCGGAAGGGTAAACAATGAATATATGTATGCATAACACTAACATAAGAGTATGAGAAAATTTGAATGACATTTAAAATAAAAACACTATATATCGATGGTCATAATATTATGTCATGAAATTAATATTGGGTTTTAATAAGTCATGAAACAAATTATAATATGAAACATGTTCCTTTGTGACATAACATTAACATAATAAGTAGATTTTTATCATGCACATCATGTCAAAACATTGTGGACATGTATAAATAGATATAGGATCGATTATTAAGATATGTAAATTAAATTATTATGAAATAGAAACATATATATAATAAAATATGATGATTTATAATGTTATAGAGATGGAGGATAGTTCTAAAACTAATATTATGAACATGTAATCAGGTTCGTTCATAAAATTTCAAACAACTGATCATGTTCAAACATAACAATGTGAAAATGTTATCAGGTTCACACATTTCATTATGAACATGTAATCAGGTTCATGCAATAGGTTTTTACTCATGAAAATATCATTTCATCTAATGCATTTGATGGAGGTATAGTTCCCACATGTCAAATAATGAAATGTATAAGTATGTGTTCCATAATATCATAAAGCATTCATCATATAACATCCTATTATATCCAATGTATTTAAAGAAAATTTTTAATAACATTAAATCTGGAAATGCGAAATGGTTCATGATGATTTTATCATGTCATTAATGAATTTACTATGGGAAAAGAAGCATGTTTCAATATAATTTTATTACGGTATAACCTTTATAAGAGAAATGGGTTTAGCAAATTTTGTATCTGTGTAAACCACTTAGAGGGAGAAAAAAAATTATATCATTAGGTCATATATCAAATGATGGATATGTTACACCATAGGAAATAATCTTAGATGAAATATGATTTATAGTGATCAGATGAAACATTTCTTATATAAAAAAAATTCCCTTTTAAAATCAAATTTGAAAATATTTTTTTAAAAAAAATACCAATTTTTGAAAACTAAAATTGGGAAATAAGAATTTAATATTCAAGACAATTAATAGTAATGTGGGTGGTATTTATTTTGAGGATGTATATGTTAAAATATATATTTATTATCACATTTTTGTAAAATCAGAAAATTTTTCTTTTGAAAAATTACATGAAGATTCATTTATTTTTTTAAATTTTTTTAAACATTACAAAAATTTTCATCATTAATAATATTTATTTTATTTTAATAAAATGATTTTATTTTTCAAAAACATGGTTGTTGAAGAAAAAAAATCGATTAAATAGTGAAATTAAGGTATTATTTCATAAAACACAATTTATATCTATTGAGTACATACATGTTGAAAATGTTGGGAAAAATATATCCTGAAAAAATATCCATAGTAGATGAAATTTAATGAATTTTTTGAGGGATATATCATGATATTTCATCATTGGATACACAATCTAGAGTAATCCCAACAAATAATTAGACTGTGACATGAACCCTTACCACTTTTGCGACACTGAATAGTATTCCCTATTAATGAATAACATTAAATAAAACATATATTATCATTTAATTAAAAAATTCATTATTTTCATATCAGTTTACCCTTCAATAAACTGTTATAAATTAAGACAAGTTCAAAACAAAACATATGTCTCAATGAAGGAAAATTTAGACAAAAACCCCATACTTGTTTTGCAATTTTTCAATAATAAACTCCAATAAATAATAACATTCAATTAAACATTAACTATTTGGAAATGAATTGTGTTAATGACATAATAAGTTGTATTTTAAATAAATAAATCCTATAAAATAATGGACTAGTGATTTTTCTTTTATCATATAGTTAATAGAATTACTTGAAATCCCTTTCATTATGTATCAAATTCCATTATTCAAATTCCAAAATCTTGTATAAAAAATATAATTTCATTTTGAATATATTATATAACTATACCAACAAATATATAAAACATATCATATAGAATTTACATATATCCATTAATTAAATATAAGTTGGGAATTTTTTATTAAAATTACACTATGTGTAATAAAAAATTTGATTAAAGTATATGATTTGATTTTTTATTTAATGAACTGTTAATTTTAATATAGATATATAATATATATAATTGTATTCATGAAATAAATTTCATATTTATACAACCATTATTTTTTACACAAAACATAAATTATGTTTTTGAGAAATAATGCCTTTTATGATCATGAAGACTGTAGTGAAACATGTCATCCCGGTGGTGTGGTGATGAATATATAGAGTCACATGTATTTGTGAGTGTGGTTTTCCACTGATACACGTAATACATTATCATCATTCAGTGAGTCAAAAGTTGAGAAATAAAATTATACAGTATATGTTAAGAATGATAATAATTTAGTTATTATCATAACAACCTCTATTAAATAATATATATTCATTATGTTTTTTTCACATTATCTCTATGTATAGTTTTATTGGAAAAATAATAACATCTCTTTGTAAGGTCATAGTTAACCATACTCATGAGTAATTTTATAATTTCTCTTATAGAATGGGAAGTATGAAAATTCGTATAAGAAATAATGAATCATGCTGTATAATTTTCTTAATAATATCATATATACATACATTATATATATCATCACACTCACCCTTGAGAGGTGGAAATAAGAAAAATAAATGACATCAGTTCGTCAGGAGTTAGCCCACCGTATACAAAAATAATGTTTCTAAAAACCAATGGATAGAAGTGGGTATTTTTTTAATTTCCTTATAAAAACATATATGTATATGAAATAAAGAAATGTTATTATATCATGTTTCCATAAAAAATTAAATGGGGTGGTGGAAGAAATACAATAAAAATTATCATTGAGGATCATTACCTCGTCTTCAGGTAACCTTTTTATATTTTCACATAATGACATCATATAATGGATTTAATAACACATTACATCTACTTATATGATAATGTAGAGTTCTATATGTTATTTGTTAATGGAATTTAAAAAAATATATTATTTCTGTAATGCAGATATCTGAGTGGGTGACATTTATTACGTGAGGTGAGTGACACACATGTAAAATTTGAAATGAATGAGTACCAATGTTTTTTAAATTCATTAATTATTCCAGATAAAATATTATAGATCATTATACATAATTGAGGATAAATATAGAAATAAAATTTAATTTGGATAAATTATTTGGTTATTCGTACCTATATCTTTTTGGGATTGACCCCCGGTAAAACCATTTTTCACTTAAACATGATAAATAATTTTTACTATTTTCTATATTAAATGTGGTAAAAAAATTTTTTAATAATTATATAAATTAAATTATTCTGATTCAAATTATTTAATACATTTTTTAAAATTCTATTAGTAGTAGTTGAAAATTTTATTTTAATCTTAATCATATATATGTGCTGAGAAATATTGTTTTAAAAGAGAAAAGTTTCAAAAGCTTAAAATGTTTCAATATAAAAATTAAATATATAATTTATTAAAATATACCAATATAAATTTATAATATAATTTTTGAACATATTTAAATTTAAAATCAATTTTAAATATAATTTAACATTATATAAAATTTAAACGATAAATTATATTTCATTTAAAATTCATTAATTATCAATATTCATGGAAAATATAATATTTTGATAAAATTATAAAAATTCATTCTATGATAATTTAAACATGGTGATTACAATAATGAAGTTAATTTTTTCTGCATTTTTTTCAAATCATGTCAATATTTTTTTGTAAAATATATACCCAAAAGGAGAAAAAACTAATTTTTAAAAAACATATTGTAAACAAAATATTAGATTTATTTTTATGAATTTTATATAAATAAAATAATATGAAAATAATTTTTTGAACTATATAATATATAAATTTCATTAAAATAATAATATAAAAGTATTTTTTAAATTTATTTATGGAAGAAAATAATTTTTTGTTGAAAATAATTTATCCAAAAAAATATTACAATTATGATAGAATCATTTTTATTTTTATTTTTAATAAAATTATCACTAGATAATTTATTTTATATACATGTGAGAAAAATATATTCTATAATTTTTTAATTCATATTCTCACCTCAAATTTTAATGACATGGAGATAACTATCATTTTTAATAATGATATTTTAATATTATTTCTTGTTTCATTTAAACACATAGGTTCATTTACTAGAAGATAAAATAAATTTTTTGGAAATATAGAATCATTTAAAAGATTATATTTATTCTATAAAAATAGTTCAAAAAATATTGATGTTTTAAAACAACGATGATATGCCCTTTTAATAGTATTTAACATTTTGAATACACAGAAGAGAACATGAGGTGTTGTAGAAACCCCATTCAGGGTGCCATTAAAAAAGAAATGTATGTAAAATTATATAATATATGAATGAAATTATTATTATGAACTCCCTATTTTAATGTCCCAAAATTGGATCCACTAACAACGTTCCCTAATTTTGAGGGTCTGATGGCCTCAAGATCACCTCTTCGTATTCCATGAGATTACAAAGAAAGAGGGGGTTCAATAATTCCATTATAGGGAGACTATACACTCTTGATCATTATATAATAGATGTGTAAGATATAATTAAAAAATAATCCAACAATAGAAGTAGTATAAATAAATGAAAGAGATAGATAAAAATAATTGATGATGTTACCACAAAAAATATACAACTATGCATGCATATCTAAATGAGAATACATTACTAGTTAAGTAAACATCTAATAGTTGTAAGAATAAATGATATGGATAAAAAATTAATTAAAAAACCTCAATATTACCTTTATTAGGATTCTTACATCTAGATCAGTCCAGAATTCATTTCTCCTAAGTACAAGCCTAACAACACAAAAATACTTCAATAATCCTTGACCTATATCCATGAGTTGTGTTTGGATACAATAGAACATTGGTATCCCAAACATGGATTGAGATATACTTAGTAAGAAACCAGAAATGGTTTATAACGATATCTTTTCGATGAGTGTAAAAAATAGTCATGTACTTGTATATTGAATAAGTTATAGTGAATGAACATAAAATGTGAAAATGAATAAAATATGTAATATTATCATATTTTGATAACAAATAACTCCTATAAAACACAACCTACATCATATTAAGCCAGATGATCTATAGATATTTAACCAGATGTATACGTATGTATATATATATATTCTATATACATAATGAAGTTTATATCCATATATAAAGACATAACTACTTTCCCAAACGAAAGCGCTCACTCAGGTGTGTATGGTTAGTAGTATGAGTATCATAGGATGCCATGAGATATAATGCATGTATATCACATTTTTCATGGGACACCATTTTTGTGTATCACAAGAATGTGGGATGCATTTTCTGATTATCTCAATAATAAGGGATTCCTTTCTATAGGGAATACATTCTCATGTATCATAATGTAAGAGGGATTACATGCAAATGGGATTCAATTCCCATGTATTGTAATATATTAGGGGATCCATGTTTGAGGGACATTATGCCTAATATCCTGATATATGTGACTCAATTACCAGGGGTATTATGCCTAATGTTATAATTTAAGGGACTCTATCCACAATATAATAATGTATATAAAAGTCATGTAGAGAAGGAGTAAATCATGTGATAATCCACTTTTTTCCAATTGGATAAATCAAAAGTATGTGAATTTCATGTGAATTCGTATTACCATTATCTATAAATAAAACTAATTGATCTATCAATTAAGAATTAATCATCAATCACAAAGGATATTGTTTGGTCTTTAGTGGATAAAATATTGGATATCCACACCATTATACGCTATTATTAATTCCATTTGATTGTACAATATTAATTTTATATGATATTTCTCATCAATGTTCGTTTTATAATAAAAAAGGTAAGGTATACAGTAAATATTATTAATATATTGATAAAAAACTAAACACATTTTTCATGGTGTTTAATTTTTCATAACCTCAAAATATGGTGAAAACTTAATCAATTGATTAATTAAATACTCATTCAAAAAACATTCATCATTGATTAACATATTTCTTATTTGGTACCAAATATTATTTATTGAATTCGGAAACAAATTGACACAAATAATGTGGTGGACCATGTTATGGTTATTGTCTTGTAATCATGTAAACTGCATTTACAAGGGTTTTAGGTCATGAGTTTGACATTCAATTTAATTTATTTGACATAAAAAAACATTGTCTATCAAATATGGAATTTAACACAATGTTATATTTTATAAAGCGATGAAAACATACGGTAAATTCTAGAGACCACCAAAATCATATATATGATCGACCAATCATTGAACATTGATCTATAAAATCGAGTCATATAGAGGGGAATCATATGACTTTAAAAATGCCTTGTATGTAAGAAAAACCAGTTATTTAAAAATAATTATATTAAAGAAAAAAATGATGAATGGAGATAATAAAATAAGGACCTTATAGATAGTCTTCCAATGCATCTGGTGGTTCAAAATTCAATCACCAGATGGATGAGATCCAGTAGACATTAGGAGTTACAAATGAGTCACACCCGAGACCTTCTATGTGCCCTCACATTTGTGTTAACAAATTTAGTGTTGAACCCTACACCCTTTTTCATTAAATATTGCCTTCCATATTCAGGATGTTATCTAGTTTCATGTTGGGACCCACGATGATAGTAAAACCATATAAACATCATTAATTCTTCCAGGTAAGCCTTTACCCCAGGATTTCAAGTCATGTATCTACTGGCCAGACTTTATGAAATCCTTTCAGGTCATTAATGGAATCCAATTCAAGAACCAAATTCATTATATGAACAAAATTCATGTTATAAATGTCATAGGGAAAAGAACATGTTATTTCATAGAAAATATATTTCATTCCACACCCCATGAATCCAAACCATGTTTTGAACCTAATTCATGATGTGAATTCCATGCTGTAGTTCTTTTTATGAATATACAACACCTAGCATTCATTTGGTTTTCACTCTAACCCATGGGGCATCGGCCAAAATCTAACTCATATATAACATAACCATTTAAGGTTGATCAAAACCACCTAACATTATTCTAATTCTTAAAATTAAAATTACAACCCACAAAATGAATTCATCTAATTGAGTTAACATTTTCTACCAAGTACAAATAAAATACATTAATATCTCCCCAAAATATAACAGTTCATCCTCATGAACCCATGTGGAACATATAATACAATCACCAGACCTGATATGTTTTGAATGTTCATTTAAAATTGAACGTTACATTTCTATATTACCAATTCACCTCAAACATGGATTTTAACATGAATTATATAATCCATTAAATTAAAATCCAATGCTGACTAAAAATCGAGACTATACATACCCTATCTCATCTGACTTAATACATAAAAACATCAAAATCTCCATCACCATCAATTAAAATATTATCCCTCCACATGTTCAAAAAATTAATGGTTGTTTTTAGTTATGATACTCACATCGTTAGAATTTCCAAATGAGAAATACTTTTATAACTATCAGGATTCTCAAAACATGTTTCACAAAAATTCAAAAATTAAATTAAAAATCTATTAAAATTTAACATATTCGTGATAAATTTTATAATAATCCCCAACAATATTTTCCCCGTACACTTCCCTTCCCAAAAACATACCTAATGTTGTTCCTAAATGATGGAATTTAGAAAACAAAAAGTAATGTAATTCCCCAACTACAAGAAAACTATTATAAATTTTTTTCTGATTATATGGTAATTGTATACCATCTTGAAACAAAATTCCTTCCCTTAAGTTAAATAAAAAATACATAGACCATGCCCTCTAATTCAGTATTCTAAACACTGGTGACATCTCTTATTCCAATCATTCCTTCTTATTTATTTTTTCATTCATTTTTACAAACATGGGTGTATTACTTAATTAATTATACATAGACCAGAACCCTTTAATTAAATTTATGATCCTTACTAGAAAATTGAGTGACCTTGTGAACTGGTTTTACGGTGGTAATTTATTTTATATGGTGTGTCTATTTAATAAATATGCCCCTAAGTAAACATAGACACCCCACCATAACATTTGTATCTATCAATGGAATTCTAGGTACCACCATTTTCCTTATAAACACATAGTCCCCTACATGGGTTCAACCCACATGCCCAGAAGGGTAATCAGAATAATGACTAAAACCATCCATCTATTCATCATACTCTCCTCATACCAAATATCTTATGAATGAATCATCAAACACAATTGATACAATTAATTTAATGTAATGTATGTGTTACCTCTAATTTACATCAATTTTATAAAAATGATCATATTAGATAGCTAGAATATCACATCCTGATGCACAATTAATTATTATAATGTACATAATGCTTACTGATAGCATGTCCTTTGTTTCCCACTTCCAACCACCAAATAATAAACCTGGGTGAGAAATCAAAATATTTTTTATGTTTTAATTATTTATTCTTAATATGTTTATATGCCCTTTGAACAACACATTTATAAGAACAATAAAAACTCATTCGATTTAGTGTTGAAAATGGGGTAACCTCCTGAATTTAGTCAATGATATGAATTGGATTCACAGGGTGTGTCCATGTTATAACTAGGAACAACTGAGAAAAGAAGTAGAACTACTTAACAAGGATGTCTAGTCCTGACCATCCAGATACCCAAAGTTTCCTTAAAGACACATGGTACCCAATTTGGGGCCAACCCACATGCATGATTGGGTTTTGGAATAATGACTCTCCCTAGAGACTATCACCTGTTATTTCAATCATTATGTTTCCTCAATCACTAATAAATTGTGAAAAATAAATGATGTTCACTCATTATGATCAATACTCCAATATAGGAATTATTAACAGTGGAGTAATATGGTAGAGACTCTTAATAATGGTACATCTTATTTTCATGAAACATATTATTTCTACTATTAACCACTTTACATTCTGGGGTGTTAAAAAATAGACACCATTCCATAACATGGATGTTTGGTTTTCGAATTATAAGTACCAAATTATTCCCCAAATACATGTGGTCTATTAAATGAGGACCACATATATAGAATTAATGAGAATAAAAAGAATGAATATTCCTATAGTCCAAATTTTTTTATTATATTTTTTCCCTCACTTGCACACACCCTATAAAACATCCCATATAGCCACCCATTCCAAATACTACTTCGGGTCAATAATAAAGTTATAATGATTTATAAAACGGTATGATCCTAATAGAATGTTTCACATTTATTATATGAGCAATATAACTTATGCTTTTAATTTTTTCACATTCTGGGGTGTTACATACACCATGACCCGTTTACTGAAACAATTCTCTTGGGAAACTGATATCTCAAACAATGAAGTGCCACCATACTACCTTATGGGTTCCTACTATGATATAAATGAAACAAAAATACACCAATTTTATAATATAAATGATTCATTTAATTAGAATTCAGGTCTTGGTATGCCAGGTTGTACATGATTCCCCAAGACATGTGGTCCCCAACCTAGGGCCCACACACCTACCAAAAAGGGTCATTAGAATAATGAATGTCCCTATAGGACAACATATTTTCATTCTAGTATTTCTAGTCCTCGTGTAAATACACCATGGGAAACATACTATACGTTCACCCATCGGTATCACCTCTCTATTTTAGGAAAGTATTACTATAGTGATCTAATCAAATACATAACATATATAATTTTTCATAATTTTTAAATTAGTAATATCATTTTAAATTATAATTGTTTAATAATTGAGTGTATGAATCCATTTAGAAAAATATATTAGATTTTCTTTTATATGTAAATATTAGTGAATAATTGCTCAAATGTTTTAGGAGGAAACCAATGTTAGTGATATGCCAATAATACAAAATCATATATTTTTTATTTCCTTTAAAACTTCATAGTTTCCCGATAATATATGGGGTTTTGTATCAAATAAAATCATACATGATTCAATTATTGTATCAATTAGTTCTTATATATTTCACACTTTTGAATTTGTAAATTTAAAGGAAAAAAATTAGAATAATATATGATATTTGATTTATACAACGTAGTTCATTAACATGAATTTCGCTAGGGCTCTATAAAAAACAAAGACATGCAAAATTTGGTTTTTATATAATCTTGATCTTATCAGGATAACAATTAATACCATGTATCCAATTTCCCATATTTATGTTTTTTATCATCATAAATTAGATAAATAATTCTAAAATGTGATTTTATGTTTATGATAACATAAACTAATGGAAAATAGAGACGATATAGAATGATAACATTTTTCTCAACGTATATACAGTATATGTTAAATGATTATCGATTTTTACGAAATAATTTCCCTAAATAATTTATTTATTTATTAATAAATACAATCAGTAGATATTAATTTGATATATTCACAGATTTTCTTTATAAAATTATTAAATATTTATGAGAAATAATAAATATGAATAGAACATGAGGATTATGTTAATGAACTTAAAAAAGGGAAAATTATATGTCATGCTTAACCAGTATGAATATATTCGATATAATTACCTAGAAATGGTCAGTAATAATATTAAAATATATATTAGTGTGTTAAATGATGATGGGTGTGATTAAATAATGATCGATAAAGAAAAAAATTATAGAAATCCACAGTTTTCTTTTATTAGATAGATACTACCAGTGATTTTTTAAAATTATTAATGACTATTTTATTATTTAACCATTTTATTTTTATTGGGAGAGTATGTATTAAAAAAATAAGATTAATAGGATATAATTTAGGTTCATATGAAGGGATATGTTAATAAAGCCATACAATCAATTCCGAGTAGTGGAGAGGGATTTGTTTTTTATAAAGGGATTATGGGATTATTACCTATACTTGTATGGAAATGAGAATTTTTCACCATATATTTTGATAATATACCCCATATTAATATTCAATACATTAAAAAAATCATATATTTATTAGGACCAAACATATTTATTTAATTCAAAGACTAGAAAAATAATAATCTAATTTAATGATGTAAACACAATATCTCAAAAAAATAGAATAGCACCGCTCTAGAATCATGTTTCTTAATATACATCCTCATATCATTGACAAAAAAAGAGTAACAGGCGGTAAAGAAATGTGATTATTAATGGAAAACACAGTATAAATCAATTCACCGATCATAACTATAGATAAGGTGTTAATTATGGTTATATAACATTTTTTCATCCACAATGGTCATTAATTAATTATTATATGTCCAACCACAAGTCACATGATATTGTTTTTAAAATAAATAAGTAAAAAATAAAATTAATTTATAGCATTAAAAACAAATAATCAATGAGAGTGTAACATAGGTAGAAGTATATAGAATAAGAATTTGTCATAAAAGATAACATAAACCAGTATTTAAGGATTCCAAACAATATATAAATGTCAATATATTTTATATCTACCCATTAAGACATTCATCACATTTTATTATTGGGATAAATACATTGGTACTTTCTTATAGTTATGATAAATACAAATTTAGCCTCCAAATCTAGGGAAAACAACCAATATAAAATTTTTGATCATAGGAAATAAAACATTACTCAATGAATTAGAGTGATATTAAAGACTCACCCATCCCATAATAATAAATTTGTTATACGTATTCCACTTTAATATAATATCCTCCATCATTCCATCATAGCTTGATTATCTCATGTGAATAAAACGGGTTCCAAGATATTATTTACAAAAAATATATATCATACACTATCCATATGACAAATTTTGATGGTATCATATGATCATACCCATTGAGAATCAAATAAACCTGATTGAAGGTGAAAAAATATAAAAAATAAATTTTATAAAATAAGTTGATATACCCAAATAATACAAGAGAAAACATCCTTTTTAGTTGATATGTTAAAAATACAACAAATTCATTGAAGTATGGAATAATAGTTTTCATTAAAAAACAATCAAAATTTATTTTATAGATTCATTTATGTGTAAGGGAATGATTTTTACAAAATAAATTAATTTCTCATATTATTAAAGAGAACACCATCGTCATACTTTTCTTTAATGTAAAATGTGATACGCTGGAAATAATTATCAATATATTTCTGAAAATAATTTATAAATAAAGTCAAAGATAGATAAAATTTTATATTTAAACAATTCATGTATAGGTAATAACTATTATAAAATAATTTGATTATTATAGATATTGAAGATAAAGATTCCAATAAAAAAAGATAAATTTTAGCGAGATGATATTAACACTCATTTTGAAATGGTTTATTTACAAAATAGATGTAAAATAAATGTAATATAAAAACCCATAAAAAATAAGAGAAAAATTTCTATGTTTTTTAAAAGTAATCGTACATATAATTACTTTCATTGAAAATGTATCCTAGAATATCCCAATATAAAATGAGATTGTCACAAAAACCAACACATCTGGTTAATAATTTCTTCATATGTTCTCTTAAATTAGTTTATAATTTTTAGAGGTATTATAAATATATTGGAATATCATATTATAATTTATTTTAAAATATATCATCACAAAAAATATCCAATTAACTAATAGTTCCTAGTTCTTCATTAAAATAAAAATTTTGTTACTAAATATTTTATTTACCTTTCACATTTATGTTTCATAGTTATAGTCCTTAAAACCATTTCCATGTTTCATCATTTGAAAAATAATTATTATTTATTATGTATTATATCTATATATTATATACAAAATTATAGTTATTCTTATAATGTGGTGATGAATAAAAATTTACTTCCCTGTATAGAGATGATATTATAAACATAAGAACATGAAATTTTTTATTTTCTAATAAATAGATAGTATTAATTTTATATAACAAAATATCATTCTATATTCATAAAAATATAATAAAAATTATATATACTAATGAAATCTACCTATATTATAAGATATATTAAAATAAAATGAAAAAAAATAACTTAATGCTGTTATTTTCCAATGGATGGGATGGTAAGAAAGATTAGGATATATTACCATTAAATAGTTATAAATTTTTTAAAAACATTATATATATATATATATTTATTTAAATCCATGTATATATTTATCCTTGATACTGGTCATGAAAAATAAAATACATCTCTTTATTTGGATTGTATTCCATACGTACAGATGAGTGATAATGTTGTTTACAATACGTACATATCATTATCCTTAATGATAATGTTATTTACATTATATATAATAGAAAATAGTAATATCAATCATAATAAAGTCACTAAAGAATCATTTTTTCAAAAAAGTTGGTGTAGTTTAAAGAAGATAGTAACTCTAATTAGAATTAAAAACTCCATAACCTTTTATTTGGCGACCATCCATTGACTATACATTATGACTTCATGAGAGTGTATTTTGGTGAGCCTAGGATATCTAGGGAATAAATATGAAATATTTTAAGGGATATAGAAAGGTAATTTATAATCTAATGTGGTCAATTTTAGTTGATAAGTTATAATAACAGTGATGTTTTATAAGTGAGGTGGGTATAAAACATGTATATAACAGAAATTTTATTATACAGTTTATGTATTACAAAAGAAAACATTCATAATTATTGTGAATATTCAATGATTAGATGTTTACCATAAAAATATAATTATAAAAGATATGAAGAAATTTTTTTTAAAACGTCGATCTTTGGATAACCCCCCTTTAAAAATTTTAACCCTTACTATGGTATTTTGTTTTTTATCATGGTAACAATTATTAAAGTGAAAAAATTAAAATAATTGTATTATATAATATTAATTGTGATGATTAATAATATATAATAAAATATAGTAGAATCAATTACTATTATTGGAATAAATTATATAAAATATTCACATATAAAATTTTGAAAATGCATTTTTCTATAAATTTTTTTTAAAAAAATAGTTATTTATATTTCTATATATTTTAAAACAATTTTTAAGAATATAAAATATTTTACTAAAATATTATTTAAAATATTAACTACAAATATTTACCAATATGAATTAATTCAATTGGTTATGATAAAAAACATTATGTAAAATAAATAATATAATTTTTTTCCATTTAATTATTCTACATAGGTCTATGAATGGAACATGCACAATACCATGGTATATATTTTATATTATCAAGAAATGAAGATAAATCCTTAAAAACTACATTTATGTTATCCACACATTTCCTAAGGGAAATAATTTATTTGACTATCTCACTTCGAAGGATGATAACAGATCTACTATCACCAACATCTGTAGCATAAAATTTTTAATACATGAGAGGGGACCATTTAAGACAGGATTCCATAGGAGTCCACTAATTCAGCCCCCCATAGTTCCTTGTTATGTTTTGTTTACCTATTTCTTCTCACACATTTATTAATGAAATAAATAATGATTGATTGACTGATTGATCAATATTAAAATTATTATACATTTGGTTTTATATGGTATCTTTATATTTAATAATTAATATATAGTAATTTAAATAATAATTTTGGAAAAAATATATATTATATAGAAAAAAATATGGAAAAAAGTAAATCTTTTATGATATTATTCTTTTAAAAGAAATTTTAGTTCTTTGTTCATATATATTTATCAATATCATTCATCAACTAAAACCATTAACTTTTTTTCATTTTATAGTTATTCTTATTTGTAGCATACAATATAGTTTCCATGAAAAAACTATCACATTTTTAAGGATTTTTTATCTAGTATTAGTGATGAATCTCATAATTTTTATAAAAACAATAAATTTATTAATTAAAAAAATATGTTCTAAAAAGATAGTGTGTTATAATGGAGGTGGATAAACTTCTTACTTCTGAAAAATTTATTTTAATATATGATTAATACTAAGTAAATAATTTTTATTTGTTATACATAATATTAATGAGAATACATCAGGTAATTAAACATTAAACTGTATCAGATCGAGATCTAGGGACCACCAAATAAATTATAAAGGATTTTTCAATAATAATGGGGTATAATGATGTGATTTTCTGTGGAATATCATATATAAATTGGTGTTCAATATGAAATAACCATTTTTTTATAGAATGATATAGTTAGATCGTGCACTATCGATTTCAATGGAGTTTGGCACCAGAATATTCATTCAGTGTAGTTATTATATAATAAAACATTCCAATATTTCATACAAATGGAAATAAATGAGGATTTTTAGGGGAGGATATGAATGAAAAACATCATATTTGAATTATGTAAGAGTAATAACAATGTTATGGCCTAGTCATCTAAAACAATTATAGAAAATCTTCAAAATATTCCAAAGAATATGGAAGAAAAAAAAATTAATCTGAAATGATATGTTGAAAACCCATTTTCATAAATAAAAACCAAACAAAGAAATTTAATTTTTTTAAATCCTAATACAGCATGCTCTTTCGACCAAAACACAAAAATTTTAAAATTCCAAAAAACACCACTAAATGGGTTTACATCAAGAATTTCTCAATCTATTTCAATAAAATCAGACAGTTTTAAATCATTCATTTGAGTTATAACAAGGGGATTTAAGAGTAAAGCCTCCTTCCAAGAAACAATTATGAAACCAAAGAACGACATAAATTCTTCAACAAAACTAAGTTGAATCCCCAATATGCTACACCAAATTTCAATCCAAGATATCAATAGAGGCATATATTATCCTATTTTTATTAAGATAAATTTTATATCTACCTTATATACTATATCAATGAATCAAAGAATGGGAATAATAAGATATCTACAAAAACTGACACTGAATTGATACATAATAAAAAATTTATCCTTCCACACTAATTTTATTAATACAAATCACTCTAGAGTCAATGGGGAAAGTCTCTACATCCATTATGTGTTGGAAAACCAGAGATAGGGTGGAAATGGATGGAAAATGAGCCGATTTCAGGCGGATGTGATATTGATCCACATTTTTATCTAGATTTAAAACGTTCATGATTAATTGGATGTTTAGTAAAAGTGTTCACTAACCATGAACATACCTCTATCCTCAAAATAATTTTTTCTCTTCTGTGTCTATATGGTTTTTACAATCCAGGTTATTTAACGTGTTCCTATCATGAACCCAATGCCTCTACTGGGATAATAATTCTTAAGAGTATATATATACGTGTTTTGGGGATTATTTTTTTGTTGGAATATTAGGTTTCTATAGAAATTCTTGGAGGTCAAAAGATATTTTTGACTGAGAATTTTTAAATATAAATATGAAAAAGAAAACTATTCTTGGGATGTATTATAGAAATATGTGTACCAAAGGTGACATTATCATTTAATGATCTATGTTTCTGTGGTCCAAAATTTGGAAGAAGGATATCATCATGAAAGTATAATTTCCTTGATGGTTTTATAAAAATATAATAATTCCAGATATTGGATAAAACATTATTCCAATGCTTTCAATTTGAGATGGTTTGGTTCATAAAAAATCAGCATCCCAAATGTGTGAAGGTTTAATGGTATTCTTTGGGACTTAAATAATATTTTTGAACGTAAAATGTCTATATTTCTTGCCGAAGACATGGAGAATCATTAAAAAGATTGGAGAGATTCTAGAATTGGTGATGATGATTATAAAAGATTTTTTAATGGGAGGAAGCACTTATAAATTGAAAACTACCACCATCACAAATGTATAATATTTCATGATGAAATATTGTAGGCTATAATTTTGTGATGGATATTCATGATGGGTGTTTTGGGGGGAAATGACTCAAAGAAATAGATATTGAAAAGTATATGTATACATGCCAAAAAATTTATGAATGAACAATGTAATGGAGTTCATGTAGGCTATGTGATGTTTTTTAAAGTTGTGAGATTCGTGAAAGGAGGTAACTCATTGATATATATTTGATAATTGTGAAATATGTGATCTTTGTAAAGGAAGAGAACTTAGTAGAATTGTTAAGAATAGAATGCCCTGGGAATTTTTAATGTGTGTGAAAGTGAGACTATAAAAAACCATCAATTTACAACTAAAGAAGTATTCATTATTGAAAATTAAGGAACCTAAATTTAAATAAATTTTGTGTGGATCACATCTAGATCTCTGAGAAAAGGAAGATTAAGATGTAGATCCTTTCCACCAGTACATATCTATCAAAATAAATTTAGGGAGTGACCATTTAGTACCTGTTAGTTGTACCTAAACCGTTCAAATGTAGTGATCCTGGTCATTGAAGTGATCTAGCATGAATATTAATTTTTAAGTGTGCTATAGGAGATTTGGTACATCCGTACATTATCCTTTAATGCTTCTTAGAAGTATTCTAGTGAGGTTAAACGAAGTAAAAATGATGTGTATCCTAAACGATTTCATTTTTGTTCATTAATTTCCATGAGAAAATAAGATCATGATTATTCGTTTAACAATGAAAAATATCTTAAGGTATTTTTTAATCATTCATACCCAGATTCAACCACCCCTACTCTTCGGCTATTTAAAATATTTAAACTAATAATTGATTACAAAGAGAAAGGTTCAAATTCTGTGGTTATCTATCTATAAATGATGTGGAGGTTATAAATCCTAGAGTGAATCTCATAATTGATAGAATAAATTTTATTTTTTTGAATAATATGATGTAACACTATGTCAATAAGAAGGTATGAACTTATTTATAGTAGCTATGTATGGAATTTTTGCTAATATCAACATTTTTTCTTTATCTGATATTGAAGGAATGGAATTTCATTTTGATGCTATAGGAATCAATGATATATGGAGATCCCTATCCATGTAAATAAATCTAATTATTATTATGTGTAAATAATCACCTAGTATGTGGGAAAATATTGTCAATATTTCCTATGGTGGAACAAAATTTAGAGATAAAAAGATGCATATTCTTGGGAACAAGTATAATGATCATATAATACACACAAATATGGCTATAGATTAATTATTTAATTAGAATAATTTTAGTATAGAATAAATTCAACATTGGACAAAATTATTGAAGATTTAATTACTTTCTAAATAATATTGAGAGGAATATCGCCAGTGTTCAATCAAAATATTTCTATTTGGGATGATATTGATCCAAATGAGATGACATTTGATACCTTTCATAGTAAAAATTTTTCATACCAAATGAATTTTTTTGATAATTATTATGTGGAAAAATTGTTGACAAAATAATTTTCATTCAACGACATGAAGATGATCACCATTGAATATTGTTAGGAAGAAGAAGATAGGGATGAGGTGATTCCATTATATTCCATATATATACATATAAGAATTGAAAAGTTCAAATAGAGACACCCAAAAGCATGATTTTGATGTGCAAATGTCTTAAATTTTTCAACACGGTGCCCCCAAAATTCATAAGAAGATTAGGAAAATAAATTTAGAATTATTGTGGAGAATTATTCATCATATATTAATGATATGAAAATTTCTGAGAGAATATTCTTCAAAAATATGAATTTTCTTAAAAAAATATGATAATAGTTTAGAAGAATTTGTCAGAAGCCTTAGAAGGCTACAAGATTATGAGGTCAAATTCAATGGTGTAATTTTCAGAAATTACCAAAATGGAAATAATGTGACAAATAAGAAGGGAACGACCAATGAATTATTGGAATATGGGTTTAATTAGAAGCTTCTTGTGAGTAAATACATGTTTAGAGAGACAAAACAATGAAATCCAACAATGTGGTTTAAGATACCACACATTATATGAAAGTGAATAAGGAAGAGAAGTATTATATTATAGTAGATGTTGAAATGAATAATCATTGATTGTAAATTACTAAGATATGACAGATGAGTATAATATCAAATATTAAGAATAAATATTGGTGATTTCGCTCTAACTAATATAGTAAATGGTAATGAAAAAAATCATTAAAAATATTGAGGAAGACGTTTTAATCCTATGAAGGAGAGAAAATCATTAGAAAAGTTTATTTATAGTGGGAAAATATGTTATAAATGCATTATAAAATAGAATATTATAGTTTATATCTCCAATTAAAGTGATGATGAAATATTAGGAGAAACAATTGATAGATATAAATGTTGTAGCTTGTTTGGGGAATGAACAATAATAGAAAGTAGTAATAGTTTAATATATTCCTTGTAAAGATACCTTGATATTGATGATTTATTGGTGTATTAGTCACTATAATATGATTCATATATCATAATGGAAACCAATATTATAGTAGTGAAACAAATGAATTCACCTCACACTAGATGTTATTGTTGTGGAATGATGGGGCACACATAAAGGCCAATCCCAATGAAAAACCTATCAATTGGAACAATTCAAATATAGCTAGTTATATATACGATAATATTTTAGGATATAATTAAAGGGTCATTGTTTCAGGTGTGGTGGATTTAGCCACATTAAAAGATATTTCACATCAAGAAACAAGGGAATGTGACTATGAAAATGGGATATTTCAATAGGTAACTATTAAATGTATAATGAATAGGGATGAAAATTAATAATATATTTACATCCACATAAGATGATAATGGTGCATCGTACATTGAGTAATATCAATATTGTCATTTCAAACAAGATATGAAGTCAAAAAATTAATCAAAAAGAAGATAGACAAACTAGAAGTTATTTCATGGATTTCATTCAATGAATCAGATCACACCAGAATATGAATAATTAATAGTAGATTCGCCTTTAGTATGATATAAAATAATGAACAGAGGACAGAAATTAGATACTAAATGAACTTTATTGAAATATTTTTTAATTATGAAGGATGAAAAAAATTATATTAGTAAATTACACCATTAATGGCAAATACATGAGATGTGAATATTTCTTGGTTTGTTATAGGTATCAATAAAAACATGTTAATTGTAAGATTTCTATGTGGATAAAGAAATGAAAAAGATTTTTTAATGAAATTATATATCATTAAGGAAAAATATGGTAATATTATTTTCTTCAAAATGTATACAAAGGGGAATCAGTACCTTGTAAGTATACAAGAATATATGTTTTTTTCTTGGAAGAATAAAAGATGTTATATAATAAATACCATTGACATTTGAACTAAATGTAATTAGAATATATGTTTAAATGTGTTGTTTTTCAAGGTATCACTAGGTTATTTCTTAGTCATACCAAAATGTGCAATTATATTCAACAATGGATGATCATTAAAATGAAATATAAGGAAAAATAGAAGTTTTCAACCAAAGCGATTGATTTTTTTATTATTAATGGGTGCATACCTATTTATACAATTGTTACTTATGGGAGGTGATATTATGTTCTCTTAATTGATGATATTACACAAATTCAGTGGGTTTTAATCATCACTCAAATTTATGTTGTGCTTAGTTTTATAACAAATTAATAAAGGGAAGATGAAGATATGATGGGTTTAAGAATCAATAATATTGAAACATGTAATGTAATATTGTTAAAAAACCAAGTAGAGGATTATCTCAAGAAAAATGGTATAACACTCCACTTATCTTTACTAAGATCTCCACATAAAATTATAGAAGTAGAGAGAATAAATTAAATTATCCACAACATGGATAGAACAATGTTATTTGATAATGAACATCCAAAAATTTTATGGAAATAATAAGTGACAAAATATTTCTATAAATAAAATAAGTCATTATTATATCTGAATAAATAGATTATACATGATGATATATGGATAGAAATAATCCATCATTGATGTACTTTTCTTTCTTTAGAAGTAAGTGTTTCATTCTGAATAAGGAGAAACATAGTATTTTTTAATCTTATACAAATGAAATGATATTCTATTATTAAAAAAGAAAAATAAAAGAATATAAATGATTTAATAAGAAGATATAGAATATAGTTTAAATAAACATTGTAAATTTAGTAGATAATGAGATAAATTTACAATAAATACACGTTCATTCTCATGGGTATTATCAAAGAATGATATGAACCTCATATGATATTTTAGATTGAGAGGATTAATTAGAAAAATATTTAGATAATGGAATGGACAACCATAAAAATGTATATACACAATGTCCAAAGAGAAGATATGGAATTGATAATTAGAACATAGTTGATGATATGACATCTCTAGTACACACATGGATTATACATAATCTATATAAAGCATCATTCTTATCATAGGTAGTTCATAAATGATAGAAGGAAGTATTTTTATATGACTACTATATTTAGGCTGTGAATGAAGAGCTTCCCCAAATTTTAAAGAATCAGATATGAGATATTGTTTCCATTGAAATAGGTAAGAATGACATAAAAAAATTGGGTATTTATGAACAGGAAGAATACTGATGGTGCAGTGATTTGAAACAAAGAACAAATATTTGGAAATCGGCACCCTTAGATAGAGGGAATCTATATTGAAGAAAATTTTTTACTAGTAAAAAGTCTAGAGACAAATACATTATTCTTGGCCATAGCATTGCAATGAATTTTTAATGATTTCTAGATGGATATCAAGCTAGTATTTCTAAATGGTGTTATAGAAGAAGAATTATATATTTCGAATCAATATGGTTTTTTTCTTCCTGAATATGAGAAAGTATTTTATCACATGATAAGGCCACAATATGGTTTAATGAAACACTAATATCATGTTATTCCAATAGGAATCAGTTTTGTAAGAAACTTAGTTTTCAACATAGTGGATTTGATTATTGTCAATATGTATTCAAGGATAGTAATAAAATGATGATTGTGATTTTATATTTATATGAAAAATTCATTGTTTAATTAGATGATCCCCATTATATTAAATTTGAATAATTCATTAAAAGTGTATTTGAATTGTCAATGATCGGTGAATTAATGTTTCTTTTGGTTTATTATTGACAAAAATAATTAATGGATCATTTTTCTCTATAATAATATGCCAATGTGGTTTTTAGAATATTTTGAATTGATAATTACCATGAGATTATGGCTCTATTAGATAACTATGATGAAATTTTCTAAGAGGTGAAATTTAATGAGTTTAGTTTCCCATGCTATAGGGAAATTATTCAATGTCCACTATACATGATAGTGATAAGACAAGATATAATTTTTGTAACAGTCGACCATAATGATATCAAATAAATACCAGGGAATGAATCATTATTTCATTGAATATAATTTATTGGTAAATAATTGAAAAGGGGTATTTATGTAACAAATAAAATAAAAAAACTTATCTTATGTTATTGGGATATAAATATTCATATTGGGTTGGATTACCAGATTATATAATATCAATTAATGGTGGTTCATTATATTTTAGAAGACTATGAATTTGTTTTGGTTAAGAATGAAACCCAGTTTTATTTCATTGAGAATCATAAAATTTGAGTATATTACGGGTTCTAAAGCGTTCATACAATTATTGGGGATGATGTTGCATATTAATAATATAATAGTTTAAGTGAATCCTCTAATTAGAATCCATTAAGATAATTATTTTTCTATAAATATTTTAAATTTTTTATTATATCATTGGGAGAAAAGTAAATTTGAAATTAGTTATCATTTATCAAAGAGATTGTGGGGAAAGTGATTCTAATGCTGGATTATATTACTATAGAACATTAGGTTTCTGAAATTCTAATAAATTAATTACCCAATGTGATGTTTGAAAGAAATTTACTGAGCCTTAGAGTTTATTTAGCACCCAACATGGAACATGTGAGGATGACCGACCCCTTCTCCCCAAGGGATACATTTTTTTCTATAATAGTGTAGACTTATGTTATTTATATATTGTGTACCACAATGTAGTGACCTTCAGGTTCGTATTCAAAGGGAGAAAATTTGTTGTTATTGAATGGGGAGAGACTACATTAAATAACATATGGGGGTTTTAATTGGGTTGTGTTGAAGAATATGGATATTTAATTATTAATATTCATAAAATTATAGATAAATTGATAAATATCAAGATATATGATGTCCATAATGAATGCATGTGAGTGCTTTTGGAATTAAGTGACACATTAATGAACTTCACATGCTTCTCTTATTTCAAACGCTGAACATGGGACCTATGAGATTAGAATATGTGTTCATTAAATAATTTATCTCTATCAGAATCTCAAAATGAATATGTTTGTAGAATCTGGAAGAATCATTATAATGGTGTAAAAATGTGATGAGTTTTCAGTAAACACAGATGGTGGGATAGTTGCAACAAAATACCTAAACGTTACATTATGTTTTTTGGGTTGAATGTCTTTTTTAAAAGGTAGTTATCCAATGATATATGCGGAGAACTAGTTATATTATTTACTATGAATATAGAAGATTATCCAACAAAAAACGAATGGGTAAAGACGAAGTAATATAGAAAATTGATTTCAAAATGTGATTTTCCCTTCCACTGTTTTCATAATCTTATTTTTTCGAAATATAGAGTATGGCTATCATCATGAATGTAACATATCCATAATTTTTTTAAAAAAATATAGTAAATGCCTGAGTTCACAATGTTTGAGTTTCACTAATGTAATTTCGATAAATTTTGGTACATCGTGAATGAGCATCCCTAATTCTTATTGATGGGAATCACCTAACTACAAGGAGCTTCATGACTAGATAATTTATATTGTTATTTGAGAATACATGGAGCATTACAAACAAGAAAATAGATCTTCATAAAATGGTGATAAATATGATGGAATATATTGGAATGCGAGGTGATGGCTATAAATAGCCCTATACCCCCATTAGAGAAGTAGAAAAATCGATAATGAAAATGAATAAGCTCTGATTTCATAAAGTATATCCATGAAGGGAGTTCTTTTATAATGTATTGTGCAGAATGAAATTTGATGAAGGATATGTATACTGAATGAAAACTATATCTATTGTGAATGTAATAGAGTTCAAGATAACTATTTTATTTCTAAAAAAATTAGTTTTACATGTGAAGACTAATTTAGATTCTTGAAAGTGGAGATCTTAGTTAACCCATTGAACACCACGAATGTGTTCATAAAGGATTTCCCAGTGAATATGTGATATAATTGGATAATGTGGTACTTCAACATAGAATATATCAATAATTAAATATGTATTAATTATTGAAAATATAGAGACCCACATATCCATAAATTATGTTAGTATTCCTTCCAATGTAGTGAGAAATTGAATAGGAGGAAGGTGAGTGTTTCCATCGGTAGTGAGCATTCAAAAGAATGTTAGTGAGTCACCATTCCTAAGTAGTGAGCTATCCCTAAAACATGTAAATGAATTGACCCATAGAATAGAGGTGAAATATCCAAAACTGTAATTTGGAAGTGATCCTGACTGGATTTGTTATTTTCAAACATTCATATTGAATTCTCTTTGGGAATATTCTAGTTGTGGTGAACCAAGTAAAATTGATTTGTCTCATGCAAGTTTTAATTTCAGTGCATACTTTTCTACAAGAAAGTGATTGAATAATGATTGGTTAATAAAATAAAAAAAACAGATTGGGTAGTTTTATTAATTTATATTACCTTTATTAACATTCCCTATTCAATGATATTTATCCTTATTGGGATAACAAAGTCACTTTTCATTGTTTCATATATGAGTTTTAGGGTTTGTATAAACCATTATCAAATAACACAACTCAATAAAATCCCCAAAATCATTAAAATGTCATTCAAAACCCTCCTAAACAACTCTAAAAATCATTACATGCAAAAAATATATACATTAAGGGTTATATACATGAATCTAGGTGGGTGTGATACATTAGCATTGTACTTTTTATCTCCATTAAGTATAAAAATAGCATTTCCATAAAAGTCCATGGGCTATTTATCAACCATTTCCTTCCCATGTTCCAGTGTTAATTAATAAATCTGACCATGTTTCACAAATATATGCACAATATCAATGATTTTACCACAAAAAAACATTCACTTATTGATCCATTATCAGTATTGGTATATGTAACAATGAAGAATCAAGCACTTGGTCCATCTGATCCCATAAAATCACATTTAAATAATTTGGATAATAATTTATCAACTATGATACATGAAATACATTATGTTTTGAAATAAACCATGGTGGCAAAGACAACTCATATGCCATCTCACGAACACATTCAATTATCGAAAGGGGTATATGTATGGAGTACACAACATTCAATTCTTCCAAAAACCACAACACACAAGACATTTAGATATTCTTAGAAACACATGATCACTCACCTATATTGAAAAATACCCACGAGGATGATATATATACATTTTTTTGATGATTTTGAGTTCCCTCCATCCTTATCCTAATGATCATGTACTTCAATATTATCTCTTCTGAATTTCATATACCAACTAGTGATTTGTCACTTGACTCAACATAGTAAGGTGGATAAAACAAATATTCCCATATAATGCTTCAAAAAGAGACATATTCTTTTATTCATGACCAATATTGTTATATGATAACCCCTAATAATTAAAATTGATCCTCCTATAAGCCACCAAAATCCATTAAAAACCCATAAACATTTCTCATTGTGCTTATATAATCCATTTTACATAACATAAATCTATGTGTGGCAGGCCATAAACATTTTCAACTGTGTCTAAAAAGATTATTGTAAGGATATCCAAAAATTGGTGTAAACTTGAGATCAATTTGGGCAACAATTGAAACTATTATTCCATGATTCATTAGCACTTCTTAGATTGCGATTTTTTTAATTCATATACCATATGAGATTTACTAATAAGGATGAAATTGGATTACATTGTGAATGATCCACTATAACCCATACATAATCATTTCCCAAAATTATTATTGGGAGAGATGTTACAAAATACATGTTTTTAAACTCCAATTTCCAAATATGAACATAAAAAGAATAAAACATACATATTAGTCCCTGATTCCATCCATAACCATTCGGAAGGTGAATAATTTCAATAAAATTCATCTAACATTATTTACATTCCAATGAAAAAATATATTATTTTAATTCCATCTACATCTTGTATATTCCATGCTGAACATCCAATCTGGACTGGAGTATGCAAGAAGAAGGAATTCCTAACATGACATATTTATGATCATCCAATCTCAAAAAAAAAAAAAATTAATTATTGCTTTAACCCCTTAATATTCTCCCAACCATTTAGTTTTTACCTCATCATAACAGATTAATAATCCAATGTTTTAGCCTCTTTAACCATCTCAACCAAATTTGGCACTAAACAAACAGGAAATAAATCCACAAGATAACCGCTTTTTTCACATTCCATGTGAATGTCAATTATCACTCACATCAATTTCTTTAGATATAATGCCTTTGTTTTCCAATATAGCATCATTCTTTCTCATTAATGCATCCACCACCATATTTACTTTACTCGATGTATAGATGAAGTCAAAATATAACATTTCAAGATAATCCACCAGTATTCATTTTATTAGAGTCAAATATATTTGTGAGAAAATATGTTCCAGGAACATATAATATATAAAAAATATATATATATCACCAAGAGGTAATGGAATTATGTTAACAAAGAATGGGCATTTTAGAAATCTCTAAATCATGTTTTTTTGTTTTAATTCTCATGTAACCAAATTTTTTCTGATCACAAAAAAAAAATGATCACCCTTTAGGATAACATATCCAAACCCAGATCATGATTCATTATAATAAACCACATACCATTAGCTATATTTTAGTAATATCATTATTTGTATATATGTAATAAAAAAATTTATCTCCTTAAATGACATATAACATTCATTATTCCGTTGGAATGGATCATTATTCATTTTCAATGATGACATGGGTAAATATAATAATTAAATGCCAGGAACAAAATTTTTATATTTATCAGTGAGATCTGGGAAACTACCTATCTTAAAAAGATTATTTTGAATTTTCAAAGAGGTGAAAACCTCTCTATTTTATTTATACATAGAACACCAAATTAAGATAATAAATGGATAAGAAAACATATTTATTTTCTCTAAAAATCACACATTGTTAATTTTTCATGAAAAAAATGATCCCACAATATTTCCAACACTATCATGACCTGATACTAATGATCATACCTTATCCTTCATTACCCAAATATGTCATCATCAAAAACAACCAAAAATGTATATAGACACCTTTAAAATGCCTGATTCTCAAATGAAGTTAATATTACTAGTACATTCGTAATACAAAAATTAATAACCTCTTTCACGTAATTGTCTTATCTACTCCTGTAAACTGTTTTATGAATACTTACGTTGTGAACCCACAGTTGGGATGTCCTGATAATAGGTAAACATTTTAAAACCACTTCAATCCTGTAAATTTATCATTGAGATTATCAATGTGTGGTAATGGATACCCACTCTTTATCATTACTTTGCTTTTCTATTGAGAATATACACACAACTAAATATTCCGATTTTCCTTTTTAACAAACAATATGACTATATCCCATAAAAAGTTTCTCAACCAAATGAACCCTTTTCTTTTCATCTCCTCCAAATAAACATTAAATTTAATTAATTATTTTGGTTCCTTTCAGTATGGTATATGGGAAATATGAATGGTTCGTAGAATCATACCAGTCGTACACACCACTTATCTTTTGGGTGGAAACCCCAATAAAATTTCACAAACAACTTCCTGAAACTGATCAACAACAGCCTAAAAACTACTATTTTCAATATCATTCGTTTGTAGAAAACACTAAATTTCCACCCTGCATGTGATATTTCCAAATTTTTTTCCCAAAAAAACCGATTACACCAACATTTAAATATCATTTCCCTTTAATGAGAATCTCAATGCCACTATTAGTCATAAAACAAAATCATATGGTATAATAGATGATGTGAGCTAGAAAATTATTATCCATTAGATATCCATGTTGATATAATAGATATCCATATTATGAACATATAAATCCCAACTCATCTTCATCAATAAATATAGAACATGTTTAATACATAATGGAAGAAAATAATTTTTGATCAATAGGAGATTAAAGTTTGAAGAACCAGAATGAACTCAACATAGAAACTATGTATCTAAATAGAACAGGAAAAAATAATGAAGTGTAGAGGCTTTTATATAACAAATAATTCATATGGTTATATTTAAAAAACTATACCTCTCACCATTGACTATCCACATTGATCATACACAATAATATTCAAATCTTTATATGACTATTTATTCATTTCAATTTGTTCTTTATTTTCTTGTTGATATATCCATTACTAAGGATTCATGGTATTCCATGAATCACCCTGGAAATATCAGCACTACAGATGATAGGTATTCTGATTCCCTTGTCCTATTGATACAGATGACTTATAAAAAACAAGATATGAATCTTCAACACCATACCTCATAGCATTGACACAGTATCCTTGAATATTCCACAAATTATTTCAATAGGGGCACGATCGTGGTGGTTTCATAAAATATCACATAAACTAGTTTAGGGAATAACATTGGAAACATCTTAGTACGCTCTTATGATATGGAGAAATATTTATTGTTCCATTCATTTGATTTTGAGTGATTCTAGTACATTATAAATAAGATTCCATATTTTTCTAATTCACAACATTAGAGTTCCCACCATTTCCCATATGTATCAACATGATTCATCCACCTATAAATCACAGTATATCCCTTATAACCACCATCTATCTACTTATCATATCTTTATAATCTATATACAATGTTTGAAAATAATCATGCTAATATTATCTCTCAGTATTAATTAAAAAATGAGTTTCTTCAAGGATGAAATAATAAAACATTACGGTTCAATGATGAAAAAATTCATAAATTAAGGCAAATACTCTATCATTGAGATATTTTAATGCTTCAAGGTGAAAATGTATATAATTATTTAAATAAAAAACATATATTAGTACAACAATTTGGTTAATTTTTTTTCCAAATCCACCCATGAAAATTTTTGTTGTAATTTATCTTATACTTATAAATCCTGCCTCTTTCCTGAAATATTGACAGGAATATATGTATCCAACATGACATTCTGCTCTGCTGGTGTGCTAAATAAATAAAATAGTCAATTGAACCAATATGTCACACATTTTCTTTCTCTAGTTCTAAATATCTCAAAGATGTGGGTGGATTATTCTTCAAGAACAGAATAGAATGATCCATATTCATTAGATCATTCTTCTGGTTCCATCTATCCACTACATAAAGTTGTTTAATTATAATATGGACTCGTTGTTGGTTCACCTTTGACTCGTGTGAAACCTCATTTTCAGTAGCATCCTTTGGATGAGTTTATGATGCATACTAGGTTCTATTTTATACAACCAAATAATATTACATATTTTTTACTCTATAAAATCTAATGGTTTAATAATTTCATATTCTGTAGTATCAAATATCACTACATAAATTTCATAAATTTGAATATATTTATACTAATTTTTTTTTTAAATTTCATCATCGTTTTGAAAATCATCCTAGTTTATAAAAATGAATATCATGACTTAACAAAATACCATATTTGAAAAAAATTTAGAACATATTAAAAAAGTAACCAAAAAATATATAATTTCTAAAAATTAAATATTCACTCCTTGTGGGTAGTAATTAATAAAATTCAAGTCATGAACATCCCATTGGATGACCCCATGAGAATGATATTACAAGTCATATATGTTTTCAAAACAAAATTATGTACCTAACTCTATGGTAATTTTAATCTCATCATAAATTCGTTAGCTATGCATATTTATTTCCATAATTCATATTCCATAAATCCTAATCATTTCTACCATCCCAACATAAGGAATTAACTACACTGTATTTCAACTCCATGATAAAAAAAACTATTTTTATATCATGTACTGAATAAGTTGATTCCATTTGTAACTTCCTGACCCTCTTTATTGTCCGGATTGGAGGAGGAATTCTAATATATACTAAAGAAACAACACCAAGACAAAAAAAGGATAGATATAAATTCTAATGGCTCTAATAAAATTAGGGGATGATATTTCCAATGATAATTAAAATAACCTCACTAGACACAACATAACAAAATGTCTCCTAAATGATGAACTATTACAATTAATAAAATTCAATGAATAATGATCAAAATAGACTATATCAGAGTGCCAAGAAAAAAGAAAGATCAAAATCTACTACAAGGAGAAAGAAAAAAAAATTCTCAATGAAACTAGAGGAAAAAAATCTTAACATTATAAAAAGATCCAATATCCAAATCCACAATCCATTCAAAATTATAATAAATTGAACCACTATATAAATGTGACTTTTCCTTTACCTATGTCCTGAATCATAATATATGCAAATGCATCAAAGTGCCCATGCTAAAAGCGAGTAATGAATCATAGTAGGATTTCCTCAAATGATTTCCCAACTCATTCCAGAAGGATGTGTCAAATTATAACATTTATAAAAATAAATATATGAAAAAACAAAATATTTTATATCAAATACAAACAAGTTAAATGAAAAATTAATTTTCATACAGAAACAAATTTCAATAACAAATTCATTTCTAAGAAAAATACAAAAAACAAATTCAACCATTATCATTTCTATTTATCATAACCCATTCCATTCCATAAAAAAATATGTACACAAACTCAATGACACAATTTTGGTGTTATTATTTACCATGGATCTTCGCATTAATATAATGTTCTTTTGATGGTGGTAATTCAGTAACAATATCTATCCCATTAAATTTTTATATAAATATTGGGTTAAAAAACCATCCAATTTTTTTTTCAAAATCATTTAAATAAATATACATATTTATTGAAAAACTTTTCCTTTGTTCAAAAATGACTAAATAAATCAAAATAATCATTTTAATATCATGTTTCCATGTTCACCTTCCAAAAAATACAGAAATTTTTCAATTACATTAACAATCAAATAAATTTTTTTCATAAAGAATATAACAATAAATTCAATTTCAATTTCAGGAATATATTCATTTTTAAATCAACCATTCATGTTATGGTAATTGGAGTTGAGATTGAATACAACTACCTTAAAAACTAGGAATAAATCTAATAAAAGAATCATTTTATCAAAATAACATATTAAAATCTCTAAAAACATGCCTTAAATGTAATTAATAGTCATATAAACTTACATATATCATCAATATATTCATTAAATAAAATAAATACACACCCAAAATATATAACAATTAATCCAAGATAGGAATGTATAATATATAATTGGAAAACCTACAATAAGAGAGACTTATAATGAAATATAACCTTCAATGCACTAGGAGTTTCCAAAAGATATCTCCCAAATAATTGGATTAAGTCTCTAGATAATTTATGAGGAAGTGAAACTATGTTAGGGTAAAAATGGCAGAAAATTAGAGAATTTTATGGTTAGCCATATAAAATTAAATTTTACTGATTCTAACTATGAACTGTATAGGCTAGTCAAAAAATTAAGAAAATCCCACGATGACCATGAAAATGACTCTATCCCAACAACAAATTTTTTCCTAGGATATAGTATTGTTTAAGAAAATCATATTCTAAATGATTCACCTACCGTGATCTCACTACCTCACTTTTCATTATTTCATGTATGGTAGTTAATGATTTTACTAATGATTTCCAATCTGGGAACTATTAGAATATCACCAAAATAATGAAAAATGTCCTTGAAACCTTCCAAAACATCACACAAAATTCATTAATTACATAAAATACAAAAATTAGGGGTAACTTACGAAAAAACGGGAGCTCTAAAGATTTATAGTTTGAAATTAGTTTCATCGTATTCCACTAGACAATATCTTAAAAGAATGTTATAAGTTACGATGATAAAGGAACGGTGACCGATATATACATCAATACTTATGAGATTCTCGACCACATAAGAGTTATATATTATCTCTTATTTTTCCTTAACACATTACATAAGGTTATTATTAGTTACATGTTTCAATTATATTAATTGAATACATGATAATTGAAATATAATTATCTTGTATGCTATGTTCTCTGATCATAAAATCTATTATGTGGAATTAAAAAATTAAAACACTTATTAATGTGGAAATATTTAATGGGTCATGACAAAACACCTAGTCAACAGTCTAAAGTGAAACCATATGTTTCAGAAATAATCATAGGAACCTAAAAATTTAATGAGAACAAAGTATAGTATTTTAATTTCATCTGAGTAATAAAATTATAATTGTGGAATTTAAATAAGTGGTTGTTTATGAAAACTAAATACGAGCACCAATTTATTATTATGATAAATTTTTTATACAAACCAGGAATGATAATAAATAAATTTATAATTTGAACGATATAACATAATTATTTAGTTGTTATGTATTAATTTAAAAAAAAATTATGAATTCAATATTTATTATAGTATAAATAGAATCATGTCATACTAGTATTCTTTAAAAATATTATTATTTCATGATTGAAAAGGAGTCAGATTAACTAGGTATTTCCATAGACCAAGCCCAACACAAACATAGATAAGTTTGGTTTCAGAATATTTTTCTACGGGATATATTATAGATCATGGAAATAACGAGGGTACCTATGCTAGATTAATTTCCACATGAAATGACCTCCAATACTTATATTATAATGAGGTACAACAAAACTAACATGATGGGTTAAACAATTTGATTTTAGGATGATATAATCTTGTAATTGTTATTGTAAAAACTTTGGGATAAGTAACATAACTTCATAAAAAATTCAGACATATACATTTGAAGAAAACTAAGAGTTATTTTCAATATATATTAATTGGTGAAATGAATTTATTTAATATCAAAATTAATTAATAACAATAATTAAATAAATAAAAATCCATTATAAGAAAAAAAATTATTTATTCTTGATACATGGAAATTTTTTAATTAAAATCATTATTGTCTATAATATATTATATGTTCCTAAATGTAAATTTTATCATTTATGATGGATGAATTATAATTAAAAATTATTTTTATAAATAATAAATTGATTAAACATTCATCAACTTATTTTATCTTAGCATAGGAAAATAGAAAATTTAATTTCTGATTTCAAACAAAATATTTTTCCGAAAATATTAATAAAAATTATGTGTTTTATTATTAGAAAAAAATGTCAACTGTAATAATTTAAATTTTATTAAATGAATGTTACTATTAATATAAAAATATTAGAATTATGTTATTATGAATTTTTTTATTTTTCTTAAAAGTGTAATTTTTTTATGAATAGAGAAAATTTAGATTTAAAATAATATAAATATTATTACATCATCAACATGTAAATATGATTTAAGTATTTATTTAAAAAATTAAAAAAAATCTATGTTTTTTATAATTAAAAATAAATCTTTTATATTTTTATGATTAATTTTTTAACAAAAATTTATGTAATTAATGATATACTATTTTCTACAACATATTGGATGTGTTATATATTTGTAAATTTGAATTAATTTTTTTTTAAAAAAATTTTATATATTAAAATTGATATCATATTTTTAAAATTCATATCCAAATAATATATTATTTATCATTCCATTTTTTGTTAAATATATAATTTATTTATATACATTCACAACCCTACTAATCCTCACATATAATGCCTATTATATTGACCAAAATATGCCAATATCTAGTCTCATCTCCCTTTAACATTTTTAGGCATTTTGGCCACAAAAAAAGACCAAATTAATAAGGATTTATAAAAGTTTTCATGTATTTTGAGAACTATAAATAAATTATTATCCATTTATATTCAATTTATTCTACTTCCACAACCATTGAAATTATCAAATCCATACTAAAAATTAAATAAGTATCGACATTATAAATACATTTTATAACATAAATTTAACTACCATTTAATTCATTCCTCTTATCGATTCAGAAAATTAAATTTTCCTCGTTGTTTTTTGTAGACTACTTCCTCGTTGAATTAAATATTTTATAATTTATCAACATTGAAAATGGATGTTTCTAATAATATTTATAAAAAATAAAATTTAAATTTTTTTATCATTATTTTGAGGTTTTTGTTTTCCTACTATGTTATTAATAAGTGGAAAAGAGGTGGATTGTTTTTCCTTAGAAAAATTAGTTTAAAATAACATACACATTATGAAATGTTAACTATTTGGTATATAATTTTAGTGGAGAGTCAGAAAGAGATGTTTCTAAGGAGTTTGGGGATTATTTGAGAGTGATGGAGGATTTAGGAACATGAAACACAGATTAAAAGATGTTCGATGGTAGATGATGTTTTTAGATGATGTGGTAGTATTCCCAAATGTAGTAGATAGAGATGACTCCATGGGGTTACATAAACTCATAGGTGTTGTGTTAATGTCTTGGTCATAGATATTATTCAATGTGATTGACATAAGATGGTGGAAAATGGATGTTATTTTAGGGGAGGTGTTTTTTTCATGTATTAGTGAGAAAGGAACCCATTGTGATTTACCAAGATCACCATTAGTGATACACCTGATAGTAAAAATATGTACCACGTAATGATGTTGTATTTTATTTCCTTTGATGAAATGGGACATGGTAGAGTTTGGGGCTCAATGATTGGTTTTCCAATTATTAAAAACAGAGAACTTCATACTATGATATTTTTAACAATGCTTAGATATTCTAGAGTGGAACTAGGATGACATCTAAATGGATATCATCAAAAAATTACCCGATTTTCATTGATATTATGACTCAATTTGGGTAATCAAGGGTTTGTTGATGAAATTATCCCCCTATATGTGAGGTTCCAGCTATGTCTTTTTTATGATATATATGATTGTGGTCATAAAGTTTCATAGTGTTATGATGTTTATTGTATTTCATAAGAATTATTATGGAACCTCCTGAGTCTATTTGAGATTAAATATTTATTTTTTCACTTATTTAAATCTCATAAATTTTTTACACCCAAAGATAGATTGATATAAATAGGGGATCACCCATATTATCAAGGATTTTTTGTGAGCACTAATCTAAGAAATCATATGTTCATGCTCATGAAAATATACATTTATTAACATAGTTTAAAAAAATATGTATCACTCATCCAACATTATAGTATATTTTGTGTCATTGTATTGAAGGTCAACGTGTTTAATATTTTGATTGGTAGTGGTTGAGGAGGTATCACATCATGGTATTGATCAAATGTAGAGAAATATGGAAAAGGTCTATATTTTTTATTAGTAGAAGAAATATGTATATGATAAACATAATCATATGAATATATTGGTATAAAGATCATGGAATTCAGGGTTTTAGACCATGTTTTTTTGAGAGTTTCAGGTCGACATGGTCATCTGATATTTTGTAGTCGGCTAAGAATTCTAATTTGTTTGTTAGGATGCTTCAAGTGATGGGGTGTGTTTGAAAGTTGGTGTATCATTTTTTTCCAACACAATTAAGGATTATATCCCTTTTATTACATATATAGATGATTTTTATCTATAAAAACTATGATTCAAAAATCATTGATAGTTTACTATTAGATATCAAGGATGATGTAATATTTGTGGGGAATCTACAAAGGATATTTTATCATAAAGATAAGGTATTGTGTGGAAGAAACATTCCCTTGGATCACGTTTTAGTGATGTATAATATCTTGTAGGAGATTAACTTTTTATATTATATATATATATATGTTCCTATAACATGAAGATTATATTTATTTATTTTATTTATTTTACATAAATACATGGATTTTTTAGTTCCATGATATGTGGTGTTCTTTGGTTGTGTTTTTTTAAGAGTATTAAACGTTTTGGCATATGAAAAGTTGTGGGGTTGATTTATATTCATGAAACATTACACCATGATGAGATAAATCTCATGCATGTGAGACAATGTATCCCAGAAAAGATAATATCATTACATGGAGGAATGAATTATATTATTTGTTTGTTTGGTAAAGAGTGGTTTTTTTCTCGTTCTTTTTCATAGTTTTGACAATGTGGAGGTTCAAATGGTTTTAGGGATGGCGATTTTGTTCTGAGAAAGGTTGTGTGATGTGGGCAGTACCCGATTTTGTGGTGTTTTGTATAGTTGTGTATAATACTGTGGTAGTGTGATGAGTTTGTGGGTGTTTCATTTAGTGAGTATAGATGGTGGTATTTATTTTATAATTATGTGATACTTGAGAGGTATATTCTATGGTGGTTTTGCAAAATTCGTTCATTTTATTGGTTTGGATTGGATTCTTGAGATAAATTATATTTTGAGACATATCTGATATAATGTATCATTCATTACACAATTTTTATATTTCAATTTGAGAAATAAGAGGTTCTCAAAGTAGATTATGAGGGTTTGGTGTGGATGGATCCACCATGTATTGTTGTAGGTAGTTCAAAACATGAATCTAATTCACCTTGGTAATTTCTAGTTTATTACATTTGTATTTAGCCATATTCATTGAATTTTAATGGGATAAGGGGGAGTAACTAAGATTTATTAACTACATGAAATTTTAACTAATAATTTTTAATTAATTTGATAACATGTTTAATGTATTTTTTATTGGAATCCAAAATCCATTGAATTCAAGTCATAGAGGAATTACAAAATGTTAATCTCATGATACATAGTTTGTAAAATGTTTTTATTGGAAAATAATTCATCGTTTGGATTTCATGCATATAATTATTTTTTACAGGGACCAGAATGAATTTGAGAGAAATTCCAACCCTATTTCATTCCTTAATCCATTGGTTTGGTGGATTCTATTTGGTTATTGGTGTTAAACCCTTCTCTTCATATTGGTTGTTATTTTTCTTTATTCAATAAAATATCCACTATAGTGTTGATTATTTTTTGCAATGTGATTTATAATATTTATTTATAACACCTTTTAGGTTATCTTGATTTATTGGTTTTTATGTTATTATAGTTTTTGTACATTTCATTTTCATTATATGATGCTTAATGAGTAAGAATTTAGTTTGCGAGATAGGGATTCCATTGTTTCTAAACATGGATATCAAGTGGAATGGGCTTACTCTTATTTATAATTATAAAGATAGTATATATAGACAAATAAAATTAAATAATAAATTTAAATTAAATTAATGTAGAAAGGGTTTTGTTATTATTATGATTTTACAATGTAGATATTATTGTGATGCTGAGGTTTTCTAAAAAGAATACTATGATGAATTAAATTTCCATATGGGGATTTATTTTATATTATTTGTAATGAGTTTTTGACCCCAATCTCATTGTGATTGTTTTCACATCACAGTAAAATTGAAATTGGTTAACTAATATAATTATAAAAGTTCAATGGTTTCCCCATTATTATAATTTGTGTTAGAACAATAAGTATAGTGAATTTGATTTTGATAAAATCATTTTTTATAAAATAAAAAAAATTTATGATGTGTGATTGGAATGTTTCAAATAATTGGGTAGTGACATTATGATTCTATGTGGTAGTGAGATGGGGATGATATGTGTGGTTTTATGTGGTTGTGATTTGGTCAGCGATGTGTTGTTATCTTATGTGGAGGAATATTCAAGGGTTGTTGGTGCTAGATGCATGTTTACTGATAGAGAAACTAGTTAATAACTATTGAAATAACATGGATTGTATTAGTCAATGGGGTGTAAATGTATAATAAATGAATTAAAATAGAATGTGAGGTTTAAAATTGTTATTTATAAATAATGAAAAGAAGAGGATTTTTAAAATAAATTTGATTGGATTGTAATCAATGGTCATATGCACATTTTTTTTAATTTATCTTGTTCATTTCTATATAGATGTGACATCGAAAGTGGTGAATTTGGGATTTTGTTAGTTCTTCTTTTATAAATATTGTTTTGGCTAGTGTTTTTTAAAGGGTGGGGCTGAATCCTCATTTATTATTAAAGCAAATCAAATACCACTTTAACTGGGTAGAGGGAGACCTATTACATATCTCGAAGGCCTAGTGGGAATTTATCCCATTACATGAACCATAGGCCCATTTTTTAGCCCAAAGCCAATTTCGTGAATAGTACTGCTACAGTAACACATGCTTCTACAACCCTATACAGTACACGCCGCTACTACAGTACTATGCCGCTTCTATAGTGACCTGCCTCCGCTACAGTACCTATCGTTACTACAGTGCCGCCACTGCTACATTACGCTATAGTACTGCTACAGTACCTGCACCTAATGGGGTTTCAACCCCCATTTTACATGTTGATTTAAGGGGTGCTTACCTCTAAGACAAACCCCAACTCCACGTTTGGCTAGTGTGTGTGGATGTATTTTTTCCTTATATGTTCCATGCGATTTCAATATACACCCCACATGTATAGAGTGATATATAATGAAACACATACAAGTATACAATGAGTGTATTTCAAACATACCAGTGATGAGAATGGATAGATGCCTTTCTACAAATTCCAGTTTAATCATCCATGTGACTAGATATGTAGATGATATGACGACTCATCATTCAATAGAGAATTAGGTAAATTCCTAGGTCTCAACTAGAGATATGTGATTTTTATTTCATTATGAAAGCTGGCAATGTATCTTTGTTAGAGATGTTATAAGAATGTTATATGGGGACGCTTATAGTGAGGTTCATGTCTGTCAGGATAGAACACTAAGTTGATATCCTTCAGTTTCACAATATCACTATAATCTGGATATGGGTTTGTTGTGAGAAAATATGTGTCTTCAAGTGATAAGTACTGTGACCATCTTTTGGGGAATTACCACGGATGTTTGCGGTTGTGACATGGTGAGATCATGGTATAGGGTGGTTGTATATATTATATCGTCGATACAGGATCACCAAGGAATAAGTAATTGGATTATAATAGCATGAAACTATTAGGAATGTGGTAAATGGTACCCTTTATCAATATGAATCCAATTTTTGGTTCCCTGTGGATTGAGTAATTTGGTTTGCATGCAATGATGAGGATAAACTAGGGTTTTTGACCTATTTTTGTGATGTTTGGTTCTTATGTTCATAATGGATGAATTATTATGCTTCGTTAACATGTACATGAGAGTTATTATCCTACTAAATATAATTATACGAACTCCCTATTAATATAAAACACTATTTATTTTTCCAAAAGGATTACATGGACCATGATATACATTACTATCTCATACCTCATGATATTTTATTTTGTTTTCTTTATATTTTCATTTTGCTATTATCAATACCGACTTTTATCTATATCTATTTTTTTTAATATTGTCTTTTATGGAGGATTTTGGTTCTATTTCTATATCATATAATTTTGTTTTTTGAGGTTTATTAATCTTATATCTTAATCATTCATTTATTATTGATGGAAATTCCTCACATTTTTGAGATTTTTTATATACCATCATCACCCACTACTATCCTAGGGACTACTATTTATGGTACTTCTAGGGTAAATATCTTTTTCCATTCATTTTATCATCATGGGTGGGTGAGGGTCGTTAAAATTATAAGGTGTAATATAGTTTGAGGGTATTTGATAATCCCTTCCCATACAACATTTATTTGATTAAAATATTATTAAAGATGAATATGTGATTTAGGAAACTATATCACAACATGGAATAGAAATCCCACATAACATAAAATATATCAAAAAAAATTATTTGATTCTCACTCATTTAAAATATTAAACTCATTTGGTGTATCTGATTATGTTGAGAAAATAAAATACATTTAAATCAAAACAAGTATCAAATGATAAAATAAAAAATGTTAATGAATGATTAGAATGAGTTAAGTTTTATATTAATATATTTGGGACACCCAACTCACACCAAAATATACTATATCGTTTCTAAAAAAGTCCACATTGACATTTTTTGGTAGAAACTTTTGTCTGATGATTCTAGTGTATGGTAATTCTAATATTCATTTGGATTATAGAGATGCATATAATATAAATTTTAATTTCAGAATTTTCGATTATAATATCCACATTATTGAGTATAATGTTTATATTATACTATGATAAATTACAAAACCAATTATTTTAGAACATATTTCTCTTTAAATAATATTATTTATTTGATAATGTTCGTAAAATGAAACATATAAAAAAATTAAACAATGATGTACTATAAAATTATGGCATGATTGAAATATCTAGGAACATGGATTACTGATTATGAATCAGATGAAATAATAATAAAAATTTAAAAATTTTGAAATATATAAATTTTATTATTTTGTTATTTATTTATTATAATTGAAAATAGAAAACCAATTTAAAAAAGTTTCAATTTTAATAAATAAGTGTTTTTATGTGAAAATTATATTTTTATATAAATTAAGTATATTAATTATTATTTTTTCATTATTTTAAGGAAAATTATCTTCTATAAAGTAAAAAAAATAATTAAAAAATAATTAATTTGTTAACGTCATGTTATAAGAAACCAATCATAATGGAATCAATAATACCAGACCTAAACTAATCATGTTATACGATTCAGGTGTGGTTCGTTATTATATAAACTAAAGATTCATCATAAAAATAGTAATATATATATATATAAATTATAGATCACTATAGTTGATATCAGGGTAAGGTTTTTAAAATTTTAAAATAAGATGAGAAACTACAATTGAGAATGCGAGGGATAATTATATATATAGTATATCTTCCAAATGATTTAGTAATGAACATGGATTACTTATGTCAAACCAAAGCCTTTATAGATGAAAAATAACATATCTTTAGTTGGAAATACATTCTATTTTTTTCATGATTAATCTTTCTATTTAACATTATTTGATGATATAGAAAACCATTTTGGATTGAGTATCAGATTGATGATAGAATGATGATGTTGAGGTGGTAATTTTTAGTATAAAATATTGAGTTATCATAACTGAACATATTATTTTGATTGTTTTATATCAAGAAAGGTATCGAATAATGTAATTTTATTTCCTCTTTTTTAAGATTATGATTTTTTTAGAATCACTTATTGTAAAATTATCGTACCATGTGTATGTGATTTATCATGAATTATTGGTTGTGGGAATGTTCATATGGTAACTAACATCATTAACACTCTTGTAGTATTAGATTTTCTCTTTTCATAAATTTTAATTCTTTATATAAATGGAACATTATATTCCATAGAAGGGAAGTGACATTTGATATTGTAAATGAAAATATTTTTTTATACATTTTTGAGGATATATATTACCATATGATTGAAGCAACATTAAATATGTTATTTAGGATTATATTTAATGAGGGGGGTTTATCTGAAATGGTAATAAAGGATTATAGAATTGTATATATTAATACTATGTGAGTGTTTTTTGATGTATTTTTGGAGCACATTTGTATTCTTCCACCAAGACATGAATTTTAGTTCTCATAAGAACTCATTCATTGATCTACACCAATTTCAAATACCCCATATTGAAATATCATAATTGATTAGTTTGATTGGAAAAAAAAACACTAAAAATTAATGATAAAGTATTTATTCATCCATTTTAATCTCCAAGTGGAGCAGTAGTTATTTTTTATAAAGAAATTTAAATTAATCTAGCTCAAAATTAATTATCATGAACTCAAAATGATCACAATATATAATATATACCCTCACTCTTATATTGATTACAATTTTGATCAAATGTTTAGATCATAATAATTTATGAAATCATGATATTAACCTATTATATCATCAATTGATGGTTGATAAGGTGGATATAGTCAATATAATATTAATTACAATGTATTTTATTTATGGATATATTGTGATGTCATCTAGCACTGGTAAATCCACCACTATCATCAAAGAATTAACGAACATTGGTTTCACATATTAACTTTATCATTTTGTGGTGGTATTTAAAGATGATATTTATGCCTATTCAATGTTTAAGGAAAATCATGATTGTGACATACAAAATTTTCATCACAGAAATATGAAGGTTGAAGAATAAGAAAAATTTATAGAGTGTGGTATTTGTAAAAAAACGCTTCATTTGTGGTTCATGATATTTCTTGTGTGTGTATACCGATGGATCCATAAAACAAAGATTTTATTGATTGTAGTCCATGTAAAACTCTAGTTTTTTATATATATAGTTTTTTGTTTTAGTAGGATACTATTGGGTAATCATTGATTGTTTTACATGTATTTTTACTGTTGTCACCATGATAACTCACATGGGAGACATGTTCCATGAAAATTATGAATGATAGAAAAATTTTTATGAACTAATTATGGGGTTACTTAGAAGATTTGTGATTGAATAACATTATAGCGGTGATTGGGGGTCAATATATAATGTTTAATTTATAATTTAATTGGGATTAATTCTTATGGAGAATGTTATGGTGATAACATATGCCTCATACCCCTTAATGGATCATAATATAACTTTCACCAATCGTGATTTGGAGATATTGATAATGATTTTATCATTAAATACATATCGGGGTAATAAATATTGTTAAAATGTTGATATATTTATATATTAATAAATTGAATTTATATATTCATATATTAATTATTTTTAATATGCCTAAAATTATTTTTGTAGCTGGTTAGTGATTATAGAAAATCAATATATTAACACCATATAAAATTAAAACATTGTTGTATATTATTTTATTAAAAATGATCATTATAGAATTTCTATAATGGGGATATATTATTTTGTAATATTTATGGATTTTAATAGTATATTTCATCGTAACATGAATGAAGGGGATAAATCAAATAATTTAGAAATGATTGTGTAAACATCTATCACATTTATGATTAAAGAGTTACCAAATGATCGTTTAGTGCTGTAGAATAATGTGTGAAATTATCTTTAGATTAAAACTACTTTTTATGGAAATGATAGTGTTCAGAAATCATTTATGTGTCCTACCTATACAAAAATTGAAAGTGATATTGCTAGGTGAATATCAATGTTCAGTACTACCTATTTTTCTGGGAAATAAAATTACGTATTGATATATGGATGAATATTTACAAAGGGATATTTTCATAAAAGTTATTAAATAGTATATATGTTATTTTATCGTACATAAGTATGAAATGGTTCATAAAATTATTTCTAATGGGGTTTCAAAACTATTAGCTATATTAAAATGCAAATGGTAAAACATTATTAAGGAATTTTTCATTTAATTACCCTAACCACTTAAGGAAATAATAATATTTAGAATATATACGATCATCATATAATGTATAAAAACATTATTAATATTAAATATGAATTTTATTGGGATTATATTTCAATATATATTATATATATGAATAGATATTGTTATTTTGATTGACACAATCAATTTTATTTTTTCTGTAAATGATGTTTACATTGGTGTTCTAGATAATTTTTTAGAAATCCCCTCATTTGAATTTTTGTTTTAATATTTTTCATATAATAAAAATTCATGTTAAATCTCTGGTAAAAATTAAATTCATATAGGATATGACTAAAATTCATTATTTTGATTTCAATGTTTTTTAGATCCAACACCAATCCCTTGTTGACTTTTAATAAAATAATAGATTTCACTTGAAAATTTAGATGGATCTTTATGATTAAATATATAGAAAGATGTGAAAATATAAAACCTAATAGGATGATGTAAATGAAATAATTTTTTCGATATATGATATAGAATAGTAAATGGTAGGAAAAATTAGAGCCATTTTAAAGATAACTATACTAATCTATGTCGACAAAAAAATGTTGAAGAAAATATCTAGAGGGATCTGTAATTTTGAGTGGATGGGATGTTTTTATTTAATATTACATGGAATAATGGTAAGAAATTTATAATTATGTGTAATAATAATTTTATATATTTTCCCTTCTTATATTCTTGATATATTATGTTTGGTAGTTTACCACGCGGAACTTCCACCGAACATCTCTCAACATCATGATGTGTTACATGTATCTTTATTGAGGTATTAAATACATGATCCATCACATTTAGGGAACTCATAGATCAGTACACTGAAGCATGATAATTCTATTTTAGATCAACTAATAGTAATCTTTGATCCTATAGATAATGTTCTACTAAAGAAAACAACTCACATGGATGATGTTCTCTATAGAAATCACAAATTTAATGAAGCTACATGGAAACTCTAGTATGTTACTAAACAAGGATGTTCCTATTTTTTCATTTTATTGTTATATTTTAAGGATATATTTTTTATGTGTATTTTGTATAACACATTTAATTTTTAGGAAAAATTTATCTCCATTTATTTTGATTTTTTCAATATATTTTGTTACACAAAACACCAAGATTATCTAAAATGTGGTAAACTATTAAAGTATTATTTAGTTTTTATCCCCTAGAAACTATATTTTCAGTCATGAAAATAACCAAAGAAATATTTAATATTTAATGGTATACATATGTGTAAAATTATTTTATTATTAATCAGTTAATGAGAAATGAAAGTATAAAATCCATTTGGAATTAAAAGTGACACTTTTTATAAGAAATTATATTACAAAATAAATATATTTTTATATTTATAAATTATTTTAATAATTAAAAGTGAATAATTTTAACTAAATTAATATACTATATAATTATATATTTTTAACATTAATTTCATATTTTTCAAATCGTTTGTTAAGAATAATCCATAATTTATGCTTTAATATAATTTTAAAAAAAGGATTTTATCATTAGTTTCATTATTATATTAAAATTATTTTACACCACTTATAAAAATTTAGTTTTATACAAATTATAAAATATTGAGAATCATGATTTTTATATTTGGGAAATAGATCTCTTTTAATTTTGGTCAATATTAATAGCTACAGTGGTTAAAGAAATCCCCTCTATAATGGGTAAATCAGGATAATCATGGTTAAAATTCAGTGATAACTCAATAAATATTCATCATAATTCTTATCAAATATAATAAATAAAATCTGTATCATTGTATTCTATAAATTTAAATTTTAATGGTTATCTTTTTCCTAATAATCAAATATGTATTATTCAATGAAAAAAAATATACATTATGTTCACATTTTAGTTTTCAATATTTCCTATGTGACCATATAAGGAAAAAATCAAGTTATAGTGGAATGTAAACATATACTTTTTATAATAATGGAATTCTATCATATTGAATATTTATTTATTATTTTTATTATTTATATTGTAACCATAAATTATTATGCAATATAGTCACGACAATTCTTTCTTTAAATAAAAATATATAATACATTATATTACAAATATTAGAAGTAATATAATTATTATATTTTTAGATGTTACAGGGATTTCATTGATTAATATGACATATTTTTATTCTACTGAATGATTTTATTTATATTAATAATTATTATTCAGGAATTTTATGTCATATTAAGTGAAAAATGTCAAAATTGTCATTAATTACATGTCACCAAGATAATATTTATTTATATTATTTAATGATCCTAAAATTATTTTAAGAGAGTATATAGGTTATTATATACTATCTAATATCCTTCCCTAATCATATATTAGACAATAATATCATTTTATATATAACAATATCCATTTTAAGGTAAAAATGATGTTATTGTAGTTAATATTGAAATGGGTAATCTACGCAGTTAAACAAATTTTTTTTTTTAAAAGATAAATCTATAAAAAATTAATTGATGATGAAATTTAAATCCCTTAAGAATTAATCTTCTTAATTATATCATTTTTGTAATAATACTTCTGAAGATTAACTCCAAAAAATTTAATATTTTAACAAATTCCAAATGTGGTCCCTCATAGCATTTCTGAATGCGAAACTCATACACTCAAATATTATTATTTTTAGTATTGTATATTAACCATTCCATAAAAAATTATAATATACTTCATATATAAAATTATAGGGAATATTTTGGAATATAATTCAGACCTAGTATCTTCTAGAGGATATCTAAAATATTTCAATAAATATATTAATAATCACCTTGACAGATCACATTGTTTTTAATTCTTAATTCAAAACATATAAAATTTTATATTCAATATAAAATAATAAATTTAAAATGAAAAATATAATAAAACATTCTTAGGATTATGAAACCACATTTATTATCCCACTTTCAGTCAAAAGGTATGTGAATGTATCACTTAGGCATGCATATGTCTTACATTCTTCTCGTAGAGATACAATATATTTCTCAAAAATATTTTATAGAAATTTATTTTTATGGGGATAAATTGTTTTTAGTATAATTATGAAATTATTATCATTATTATTTTTTAATATTATATTTATCTTCATACTATCCTAATGTTTATAATAATATATGATCACTTGTGCAAACATATGGACTACCACATCCATGAATCAATGTGATTTTTTTTGTTTTTATTTTATATGGATGACAATGAGAAATTATTTATTTAATATAAATGATATATACTTATTTATCATTTAAAAAATATTCATAAATGTTAATTATTATTTACTGTTAATTTATTCCATCATATGAAAAGAGATTAATTGTGCAGATATACGTATGACCTACCATCTCTAAGGTCATCATAATTAATTTTAATATCTCCAAATTTTAGGATTTATTATTAATAAATATATATATATAATAGAAATATATGAGATTTATAGAAAGGTTAATATTATTTAAATGATGGAATAATGATCAATGTATAATGAAAAAGGCAGCCAAAAATACATTCCTGAAAAAACGACACAAATATCACCAAGAACACTAAATTCAATAAGAAATATTCAACAAAAAAGTGACAAAATGATAAAAGTAAATAGTAAACTATAATACAAATAAAATTAATATTATTTATTATATTAATAATTATTTAAAATTTATTACATAGGATGTTCCATATCATATGAAATATGTTATACCAATGTTAACAAATTTGTTTCTCACAATTATTTTTATTAGACAAATTCCATTTTTGATATATATTTCTAATATATGGATTAAATTTATCCAATGAATTTTATTAATAATGCTTAATATAATTATTGGAGATATTTAAATATATATATTAGTGTCTTTCTTTAATTGGGATTATGATTCAAATGTTACAAATCTGTAAAGTATTTTATGTTACAATTTCATTATTTATAGGGATTAGTGATGATTCGGCTTTGATTAATGAATTCATAAGATCTACCTCAAATGAAACTATTTTAATTAACTATCCCCTTAATAATTCATGATAATATATATTTCTCATTAATTTTCAGCTCCAAAAGTACTAAAAGGACATAAAATATGTATTCAAGGAAAATTGAAATTTATTCTATATAAATTTTAAATAAAATTTTATTCTATTTCCATGTTTTCAAATAAAAATTTGAAGAAGGTTTTTGATATTATCCTATTATTTTTTTAGTTTCATTTTAACACATGATTCAATTTTTTAAAAATGTTTTTAGATGAATCATCTATTCATTTTCTAAATGAATTTCAGTTCGAAATATTTTATCACACTATGAAAGGAGTGATTTATCTCTATATATACTGAAATAAGAACTTTTCCATCATCAAGGATGTTCTACGATTTGAGACATCCATTATTAGTTTCTAATTTTTTTTCTATGAACATATTTCCTTGATATTTATGAAATGTTCATTTAAAAAAAATTATATGAAATTGAATAGTATATCTTCCTAAAAAAATTCCAAGTTAACATCTAATGGTGTTTTTCATCAATAATAAAAATATTTTATGTGGTTTGTTTTTAATGGTTATTTAATGAGATTTAAAAATTATTATAGTTTCATTAGAGGTTTTAGGTCTGTGGTGAAAATATTTTTTTGATACATATTCATTTTTCCTGGGTTATGTGGTGATAAAATTATAAAATGTTCATAGAACTATTTTCTTTTCTAATAGTTTTGGTAAGATGAGATGTTCAAGGATCAAATTTGATTTATCAGGATATAATATGAGTATTTTTAATTATCTTTTTGCATGTATATATATGATTTTAAATATATGACTTCTGGGTCTAGAATTATATATTGATCCAATGAATCGGATAATGATTTATATCGTATGAGATAATCATTACTCAAATGGTGAGTATACCTAGTTAAACAAAGAACTATGTCCATTATGATAGTATTAGGAGTGAACCATGACAACTAAGAAGGACCAGGGAGTCATTAAACTCTATTATGATAGTATTGGGTGTTAACCATGACTACTATGATGGTTAGGGGATTAAAACCAGTCAAATAGGATAGTTTAAGATGTGATAACTGATTACTAAGGAAATGATTTTATTTTCACAAGTTTTTACTAAAAATTTAATGTCATATACAAATCTTTTTCCTTGAATCATCACGTTATTTGATTCTTGTATGATTTTTTTCTTATAAACATCCCTGAATTACATCATAAATCATGATATTGATCTATGATATATAGGGTGTGGATTTCAATTTGTGTGCTCATATACTCTAACCCTTATTCTCGTGAAATTCTAATGTGATTACTGATATCTAAATTTTAAACCCTAATTGAGAATATGAGATCACGCATTCTGGTGAATCATTCCCCTAGTTTATGAATAAATGTTAATGGAATGTTATATATAAAAATGTGCTAGTTATTTAGAACATAATTCATCACCCTTATGAACCATATGTTTATCATTCCTTTTGTTCAGAGATTAAACACTTATATGATTCTAGCATGAATCATTATGATATGTAGTAAATATTCATCTAATTATATACAATATCTATGTATTAAAATTATATGTTCATATAATGATGTTCTGGGAAGGTGATAGCACGAATTGTAATGATTATTTTTCTTATTCATCATGGTACAAAAATTTACTGGTGATAAGACTATTTTCTTGAATATACCATAACGTGTATTGATGTTTCTATATAGTGGGATTGATTATAGGTGTTAGATGTTGTGAGGAATATAAATATTTTAATATAACATAAATTATATTTTTTTTTATTTCAATTTTAGTTTACCGATATTACCTGTGGATGGTCTGAAAAAGTTATAGATCAAATTTACAGTAGTTCATAAAATCTATATATTGAATAAAGTATGTGATATTGACAATGGAAATAATATTAATATTTATCTTATATCATTCATGGAATAATTTTATAATTTTATATTAAAATTAACAAACTCATAATGTGTTCTTTATTTTTGATAAAAAAATTGTATCAGAATATAAATTTGGAAAGGGTTTCTAATTATCATTATAGTAAATCTAGGTTTTCATATGAGTCATTTTATGTTTCTTTAATAGTCAATACAATCTATGTTAATGGAATTAAATATTTTCATATGATTCTTTTCAACACTTTTTTAATCATATAGTTTATCATACAAGTCATTTAGACAAGGTAATATTCATTTAATTCTATCTATGATTCCTTAGGCAGTGTGCACGAAAAATCATGAGGGTAATTATTATAAAATATTAAAGGATTATTAATATGATATTTTGAAAACTAATTGTTCTAAAAGGAATGAAATTTAAACAGTTCACCAAAAATGATCTTCAAAGTCTCAATCATAATTACAAATCTCAAAGATCATTATTGAGGATTAATTTTAGATAATAATTATATGAAGTTTGGATTTACAAAAAAAATATAGTTATACAAAAATTATATACTTTTCAGTTATTAATAATGAAAAACATTCTATAATCAAGTAAGATGTACAAATGGATCACATGAATACATGTACTTAATGATGTATTTTGTTGAGATTTTCAATTCTAAATAGGGATACTAAAATTCCATGACTGTAATCATAGTCATTAAGAATACTAAATATTAAACTCTTGTGATAATATACGCCACGTGATAGTAATCATTAATTAGTGTTTTTGCAAGAGGATACAATTGAAATATATTATAGAAATTCATTAGGCTATAGTCACAAGGTGTAGTGAGTATAAAATATAATAAAAATAAAAAATGAGTATATGTTATGAATATATTCTTGTTACATGTTTTATAAATCAATGATGAAGTAGATATATGTGAGTTAGTGAATACTACATTGAGTTGAAAATTATGAGTATCAAAGATAGTGAGATCTAGTGTTCTTTGTAGAAGACACATCCTATGTAATAATGACGATGAAGACCATATGTCTTATCCTTACCTATTTGAAATCACATCTTTGATGAATATAGTTGTATATCTAACCTACCATATTGTTATTTCATAAGACACACAAGTATTCCAATGTTTTATGAAATATTATGAATAATGAGTGAGAATACTAGACATACACTATCTTATAATGTCTTGGGTTTTTGAATAAAAATTAACATAAATAGTTTTATGAAATGTATTATATTCTAAAATTATATATTGTATCGAATGACAATTTTTTAATTTTACATAGTTTGTGGTCTTTTTTGGGTCTATGGAAATACCCTTTGATGTCCATATTTTGATAATATAAAAAATCAATGTGATTGTGCATAAAAATAAAATATAATGGGATTTAGTAATCCTAAATTTTGGTGAAACTATTTAATATTTAATATTTAACTTTTTTTTATTCAAATTTATTTCTACACATATACCAACTAAAGAAGATAAGGTGATTAATTGAAATCAAGTCAATTCACAAGTGACATGGGATAAGCTTAAAATGATTTATATAGTTTAAATTTATATCAACATCGATTCACCATCACATAGATTTGGACATATCCCATTATAATCCTATAAATTATTATTATATCTAAGATAAACCTATAATTATATTACCAAATTTAATTTTTTGATTAGTTTTATTATAAATTTATATATATAGTAATCATATATGATTCATGTCAACTAATAATCAAATTAATATCAAATGTATTAATCAAATTAAAAATGGATTATGGATTAAAAATCATTAACAAGATATAAATCATATACATGGTGGAATAATTTCATGAATCTCTATATCATAACACATAATATTGAAAATGAGACATAGATCTATATGATTTAGTTATTGAATATACATACATTGTAATGGGAAATTTTTATACTTGAAAGCTATAAATGCATTTATTTGATTAACAGGTTAGTAAAAATTTATTTCATGACCTTTCATATCAACAACCACGAGCCAATGTATGTGATAATATAAAAATGGATTTTAATGGTAAAATAGTTGTTTCACTAATATATTTTTTTTAATGTTTTCCATAATAATTTTAAACTTTTATTTTTGTGAGTTTTGAAAGTATAAAATAAAATACCATTAAACCTTATGTAGACCTCGAAAACATAGAAATTGTTTTTGAAGTTAGATTTTTTTGTAAAAACACTATTAATATTATAGATAATCAATAATTAAATATGGAAAAATAAAAAAATTTGGTCAAAATTTATGAGTGACTACCAAGAATAAATTAATGGAAATTAAATTTTCATAAAATATTTTGAATATGTTCCATGAAGATTGGATTAATATCAAAATTATTTCATTTTTATTGAAAAAAAAAAATTAAACATGAAATGATATATATATTTTAGATTGAATTTTTTATGTAATATATTATTCTAAAAAAATATAAAAATAATAAAAATATTAGGAATACTCTTGGTGGAAAACTAAAGAGAATTGGGTATGAGAAAAACATACCTACTATGAGATTACAAGAGCATTAGATAAAACTATCAAATATTGAAATAAGTATAGATGTGTTACACAACATGCATGGATATATTATGCAAAAAAATATAATACAAATGAGGGTTCCATTGATGAATTACTTCTATCATGTAGAAAAAAATCTTGAGATCATCAAATGATAAATATAAAAATGTCTCAAAATAAATAGAACTACCACATAAGTAAATTATCATTATACATTATATATTTTATTATAATATGTAGGTTTGAATTTCTAAAATACACCATAATACATAATGAAACTTGATAAGAAACATACGACTACCTATTTTGGAGATTTAATATGGTTTAAGTGAGTCATTTACCTTATATAATCTTATTCTGTTAATAATAATGAATAATAATATAAAATATGTAATTTTATAAATAATGGAAGTTGATGAAAAAGATAAAGGTTTATCAAAAAATGGTATTGATAGGAAATGTTTTGGAATACAAATATGTATTTTATATATAATATTATAAATATTAGAAGAAAATAATTCCCTATATTATATTAGAGCAATGTTTATAAAAAAACTTATATAGAAATTAAAATTATAACTATCTAAAAAATATAATGAATTTATAGTTTTTGAATAAACTAGACATTGGGGTGGAAAATGTTTATTTATCTCACATAATAATCATAAATACTAACATTAAATTAATAACAAAAAATCATTATTGATAATATATTCCATCATTTTATATGAAGTAAGAATAAATTGTTCAAGTAGACATTATTGTATTTGTCATTGGTATTACAAAAAGGAATAAATATATCATAACATTTCTGAGGAATAATAATTAGAATACCTATCCAAACGATGAATAAACGATCAATTTTTGATAAAGTAGTCACAATACATATAATTAGAAACATTATTTAATATTTTTTACAGATGAGATAAAGATGTAGAAAAGTGAAAAATCATTCTGAAATATAAACAAGAAGTTTAATTTGTTTAAATATATTTCAGATAATCCACATTGACAGGTTATGTAAGATAAGTTACACAAAAAACAAATTAATATGTCTAGTTGTATTGTAAAATAAAAATGAAATAAATAATTTGAAAGTGTATTCAACATAAAATAGGTAATGAATAATTCTGTATATATATATTAAATAATAATATATGAATGGTGGTTCAAATTTCATTGCTATGGATTTATATAACTATTTATTTGGATTTTCAATAAGACTTGAGTGAACTCAATGGATTATTTTACTAGTGTACAATCCAAAAAATTAATCATAAAAAGTTGGAATATTTCATGATGTAATGCATCTAACCTGATGAAAAATGTTTGAATGACGATCCCACACAATGAAATTTCTTTAAAGATTATGATATAATTTCTTCCCAATATATTCTTGAAACCTAAAAGGTCTAGAAATAATAATTATAATGGATACACGAAAAAAATTATTTAGTAACATTGATGATAATATATTTTATGACCTTTTCTAATAATAAATATCTAAAGGGGTTCTAGAATAATCCCTTATTTTTAATTTTTAGTTTTTTTATTTCAATTTATGGAATTGAAGGCGGTGATTGATCTGTTGATGATACCCAATGAAGATAAATATTCTCTTATAACTTTAACATATTTGATTTAAGTTAAATTATTTCTATGATTTGCCAATTTTTTCTGAATAAAATATTTGGTAATTAATATCCTTGATGATTAATATATTTAAGTGTATCATTCTAGGGGAAGAGCTTGTGGAATCAGTCAGTGAATCTAAAATATTATTTTTATTCAACAAAGTATTAAAATTGGAAGGCTCAAGAATTACTATCATAGAAAAAGTATATTTCCCAAGTCTGTTGAACATTTTACTGAATAAACACTACAATTAAAGGGGTGGATTTAATAGTGATATTAAAATAAAATAAAAAAAGGGAAATAATTAGAGAGTGCTTCTCGGAATTTGTATATGGGTTGGAAATTCCATTTTATTATGATTAGATTCATAAATTGGATTATTTTCCCAAGATAATAATATTTTTAATTGATATTACATGTATTCAACTTTATATCGTTTTAAATTATTTCCAATGAGATATAGTTATTAATATGAGTTTCTTTTATATTTTTTTATTTAATCAATAACAATTTATTATAGTTATGGAGTTATACTTTTCTACACCAGGCATGACACAAATAGGTTAGTGTTATTTATAATTAATGGAAAATTTAATATTTATTAAAATATTCCATTTTATTCTATTCTATATGAATTTATTTTCAATAAAAGTAATCTAAGAAAATATATAAATATAAAAGTGACAAATAAAATTGCATGTTATTATATAATTTTCAACATTATGTTTGGACAAACAATATAACAGGGGAACTCATTGAAATAAATTTTATTCTATTTTTTATTTTTTCAATATGTTTCAATAATCATAGAACGATATTAGATTATTGAAATATATGAAGATTGTAAATTTCAATGAAAATAGCTGAAGAAAAAACCGATTGATGGGAATAATGATCTAGTTTCCAACAAATGGATTACAATGTGTGTTGATGTTTAAAAAATGCACATGTATTGAATATATAACATGATCCATGGAAGTGTTGTATTATTCAATAAATAAAATCTATTGTGGAAAATAATATGTGTATATTTATATTTGTTCATTATATTTATAGAGATCCATTCAAATGATATAAATTATGATTCAATGTGTGGGTCAAAACCGATATTAATATGGATGTGTTTATTGAATCTAATCCTAAATCATGGGAAAAATTTAAATTATAAAATATAAGCTTAAAATATTTATTCTATTAGCTATTTTTAGAGATCCATTCACTTGATTAAATTATATTGAATATTTTTCTATTTATGGTTTCATGATTAGATTTAGTTCATTAAAGTATTATGAAGTGGAATTTATAATTGTGAATTTCACATGAGAAGACACTTCCCTGTATTTATTATAAATACATGATAATAAAAAAAATGTACATTGAATAATTTTAAATTATATGTTATTATTTCCTGTGTTATTTTTCATGTAAAAAACTAGTGTTGATGATGATAGTGTTGTCTACCAATGTTTTTAAATGGGCTTGGTTTTAAATAGCAAGTGACATAGATTTATGATATGAGATAATGTTATTGTGATCCATAAAATAAAGTTATATATTGGAAAATATTATTTATATTTATTTAGTTAAATGATAGGGAATAGATATTATTATTTGGAGATCTAGATTGAAATATGTTATGTGTGGTAGAAAATGATAAAATTGAATTATGAGATTTTGATGAAGCCTACAACCACAAGAGTCATATTATGTCTACATAAGAGACATATTTACTCAATATATATAATCATTTAAGGCATGGGTTAGTCTATGTGTATATGATAATGACATCATATCAATGAATAAGTTTTTTTAAAATGAATTTATATTCTGTAAAAATCAATATTTTTTTGAAAAGATTTACATTTTTATTTGTGTAAAAATCAATCAAGTCTATATAAGTATTACTGGTATCAAAGTTATCTTGATTATATATTTGGTTATAAGTCATTTTAAATTTTTACAATTTTTTATTTGAATTTTTTTTCACATGGAACATGAAATTTTCATTAAGTTCGAGGTATGATAAATTATTACATGCACACCAATAATCTTTAGGATGACACCTAGATTATTTTTAATGGTTACATTATCTAATATTAATATATATATATTATTTTAAAATGGAAAAAATATAAGGATTATAAATAATAAATCATCCATTATTTAGGCGTCATGATCATTCTAATGGATCATGATATAAGTGACTATTTATTGAAGATCAATATTGGACTGATCATGAGATAACATTATTATTTAAAATTAAGTCACAAAACGTTGAATTATCCACACCTCATGTGTATGATGAATAATGGAGATGGATCAATGATAGTAATAATCATTATTTTTAGGGATATATAGAATTATTAATGTATTTTTTTAGAACTAGTAAATTGGCAGTGGATAACTAGACATTGAAGAGTAAATGTCTAGTGTCTAGGAATATTAAAAATAAAGACTTATAAAAAAAAGAAGTTAGTATATACCAACCATTCTACAGTGAACTTTCATTGTGTTTTAATTACATAAGATCATTGAATTTCTATATTCTTTATTCACAAGATGTAGTGATCATAATAGGGAAGAAAAAGAGTGAATTAGTAGTTGTTCTAGTACATTCTTTTTTAGTATACATCTAATGGAAGGAGGACTATGATGATATTGAGTAGATAATACATTGAGTTTATTATTATGAGTATCAAATATTGATATGAACAAAAAAATATGTATAAAATACTTCCCAGTCATGGATGATGAATAATATGAGAGATTATCTCCCATCATACGATCGATCAATTATTATCATGTAATATTAAATTATCTAACAAATAGAATTCTAATTTTGTAGAATACTGGAGTAGATTGATGTAGAAGATTATATTTCTAAAAATGATGATGATGATCATACTTACACATTCAAAAGGGAATAATGAATTCTCAATATTGATCATCATCAACATACTGTTTATGGGAAATATTATATTCACATATGATTTTCATGAAATTATTTCATTTTTGGAATTGTGACAGGTAAGATCTGGGATAGTAAGTCCCAGGTTAGACCTTTTACCATTTTTATTTTATTAAAAGTAAGGAATATTTGAACATGTTCTACATCAAAGACCACATACGTAGAACACAGTCATACTAAATGGATGAGAACCATGTTTACAAATCATAATTTTATAATTGTGTTATCATTTTATTAATTTGTATATTGTTATTAATTAATTACAAGGTATAAAATATGGGGGATAAATTGATAGAACATGTGAGAATGTGTCAATTGATAAAAAATTTAATTTTTTTAAATTTATAGAAATATTGTAACACCCACTACCCTTCTATGAACTAAAAATATCCCACAATAATCATGTCATCTATATATATATAATTGAATTTTTTAAATCCAAATGATTGAAATCTATGGGACATTCATAGATTCTAAACCACATATTTAAAATTATTGTTAGAGGGAATCCTCATGGATTTATTTATTTATCAACTTATAGAATATTGTGATACTATGTATGATATTATCATAAAAAATTTTGTATTATTAACTCATATGATGAAGAATGATGCCCTAATATAAGGGGTTTACTAAAATCTATCAATCTTATAGTTGACTAATCACTATAATATTAATTCCTCTACATATTCATGAATACTTGGCATGGAAAATGACATCATAACTCATATGGGAGTACATATACACTTTTTAAACACCCCACTACATACATGAAACCCAGAATCACCTCAATTTTTCATAAATCCTTAATCCATACAATCCATCATGTTAAAATCCAACGATTCTTATTGAAATATACTAATGATTTATTATTAGATAATATTATTACAAGACTACACACACATACCAATATGTCACAAAGATGATTAATTGTAGTGAAACCTATATGATCATTAGAAATTGACATGAAATATGGTATAATATATGTATATATATCTCTTGAATAGATCGTTGTGTACTACAATTTCATAATAAGATTTCAATATATAGGACATCTTGTATAAGGAACAAATCATTTGAAGACACACACGATTGATGATTTTTATTCTAAATACATGTAGATTAAATATAATAATTGTAGAAAACATCATTAAGGGTATATGGATATTGAGACGATGTTGCAACACATAGTGTAGTAATTTTACCCAATGATTTTATCCATAAAATATATATGATGAGTATAAACATGTTACATATCATGAGGGTATCTATATTTCAAATGATGTGAATGCAGTTACACATTTCTGAAATATTATTTTTCATTACATAATGTCTGAACGTTAATGACATTTTATGTGATATTAACAATATAGAAAAACACTCTATCTGTTTTTTTAATTCATAGATTTATTCTCATATTTGTGTTCCATGTTGAATTAATTTTTACATTAAAAATTTAAAGAGAAATTTTCGAAGCATGAGATATGGGAATATATACTATGTGGTAAAAAATAACAATAACTCTATAATAATCAACTCCTCAAAATGAACACATCTATAACCATAATTTCTTATTATATATCCACTACTAGAAAAAACAATTATGTCACTAACATATCAAAACCTTATTTTTTTCATTTAATCCCGAATCACCTTGAAATGAATTGTGTTTCATCATGGGAAGATAACGACCCATAATTTTTTAAGTTTTTTTTCAATGGAGTATCTATCCATTAAAAAATTGATTCTTAATATGTATATTAATGAAAAAATATTAAAAGAGTTGAAATTAATTGATTACATGATTATCAAACAGTGGATCATATGGGAAATTAATATAATCATTTAATTAATAAAAAATTAATTTAGAAATAATGTAAAATATTCAGTAACCCAAAATAATGTTGTTACACAAATAACCATTGAAATTTTTCAAACCAATAACTTTTATTAATAAAGAGGAATTGTCTCCATTATAATTGATTTCTATATCAAATTGATTAGTAGTTAATAATGTATGCATAATCAAATTAAATCAATCCATTTTTATTATATATTATACATCTGAAAAAATACTCTAGTTTTTATCTCAGTCATATATTACCATTTCTAAACATTCAACCCCTCCCCATTAAAAGATCATCACATTTCAATCAAAAAAATAATCATCCAATTCTTCAAATTATATTAAATATAAATAGTAGAATTATTAAAAATATTAAAAATATTAAATGAGATGGAATTATATTTATTGAAAATTTATATATATTTTAAATAACATTACACATTAATGATAAAATTAACACTATCACTTGTTCGTTAATCAAAATATTTATATTATTTTTGGTAAAAGATTTAATGGAAATTTACATTTTTTTCCACTGAAAAATTATCCTCAATAAAATTAGTAAACCACTATATAAAATTTCTAGAATTACCATGAATTCTTATTTTTTAGAATTCAGGATGACATTTCCATAATTAATTTCGGAATTATTCATAATTTAAAAATTATAACTTTTTAATAAATTTATATCCTAATAAATTTACTTTATGTAGTAATGAGAGGTAGATGAGAATTCACACAGCATAAGTGATGTCAAAATATTATTAAAAAATTCATACACAATTGATGAATCTTCTTTCTGTGATAATCATATAATGTTCCATGAATATTATAAAAAGGCCAAAACTATTCATCACCATAAAATGAATGTTCCTCCATTTTCAAGATAATTTTTAATATTTTCATGAAAATTCATTTTAGTAGAGTAAGGGAGGTGGAGGGTTGACGAATTATTCTTCCAATCAGAATACAATGATTATAAAGGGTGAATAAATTTCCTCTTTTATTATTTTATTATAACAAAAAATACAGTTATTTAAAAAAGTCTAATATTACCTTATTTTTAAATAACCTCTTTATCTTCTTTAATAATAAGAAGAGAACTCTCTTGGAACAGATCATTTAGATATCCTATTATACTTCATTTCCCCCATGACAACAAAATGTCATCATTCCACAAGATAGAAAATTATATTTGACTCATTGTATAATTTGGTTTTCTAATAACCTAAATAAATTCTCTATTTTAGGTCCATGGGTAAACCCTGAAACATATATATTTCATTGGAAAAATAAAAATTATGATCTATTCCATGATATGATAAATGTTATATGATATCCCACGATGTATAAATTGATGTTTTGATTTAGGTGATAAATATTTATATTTTTAATAAATATAAAATATGTGATACAGTTAAACAACCTCACAATATCACCTATATTCATAAAAATGTTTTATACTATATTTTGAGTTTTCAATAATTTTTTTTAAAATGATATGTGTATATTTAAAAACATTCAGTCCTTATAGACTAACATATAAAAATAGATATATATATATATATATATATATATATATTTACATCCTTCCCACAATTAACCTTTTAAAACATTAAAATAAAACAACATGATATACAATATAATTAACCATGTTACACAAACATAGATGTAATTCAACCTATAATATCCTGAGGCACCCCAATTGTGAACATATCTTTGGCCTGTATTGAATACGAGATTGACATTGAGTTCCACCTCTAATAGCCCATTGATGGAGTCCTAAACTGAGGTAATGAGAACATAAAACTGAATAAAAAATTTATAAATAATTGGATCCAAGATAAAAGTCACCAAAAATTTCAATGATATAATTTGATACCAATATCCAATGAATAAAAAAATTAATGGCAAATTCATTGAAATAAATTTCTCTTCAAATCCCAAATAAAATCTTAGAGAATAATTCCATTATGAATCTATGTTCACCAATAATGTAATTAAAAACATGATCTTTAATTCCATCCCAAAAAACCCTATAATATTTATATATATTGGTCATAATATAAGTATACTTGGTAGGATCATCCTAAATATATATAATGAAAATGTTAATGAAGAAACATTATACCACAATGGATAAATAATTGAACTAGCCTATATCGATAAAAATTCTACTACGATCCAAATTCACTAAGTCTCTATCCCCAAAAATGAAAACAAATAATAAATAAATAGTATCAATCAATATAGTGTTATAAGTACCTCAAACCACTAACTAAGTTATTTTCCACGACCATAGCCCAATGCGATATTTCCTAGAACATCCATAAAACCAATATCATCATATCAATATTCATGAGTCAATAAAAAACATATCCACATCCGAATCACATAACTACATATCCTAAAAAATAACACACATCCACAACTCAAAATCACATAAAATTTTAATCATAGATTATCATTGTGAACTTTTATAAACTCGACCTTTTACCATCATAACACCATACATAACCCCAACTATATGACACATTAGAAAACCATAAAAACAAAAAATAACTCTTCATTTATCCCATTTATCAACTCCTATTTTTAGAAACATATGTATGATAATCAATAGAGGAATGAGTAATCTACCACCCATTCTCTAAAAAACATGGTTTCTAGGGGAGGACACATAAACCCCTAAAAATTTAGGAATTGCCTAGGTGATCCAACATTGGTGGGTCTGTACAAAATAATAATATTATAAAATTATAATATGTACACAAAATTTCCAAGACTAATTGTACATAATAATAATATCTCTAATATATTTTAGTTCACACAACAAATCTATCCTAGATTATAATATATCTTTTCACCTCTGTATAGAAATTGTCCCTCCTGTTCCACTCAAAACATCCATAAAATAGCCAAAAATACCTACATATTAATATAATTAAAAAAAATATAAATTTATATTTTACGTTCCATAATATTTTCATTTTTAATTAGTTAATCATCATCATGGAAAACCCATTCATAACCTAAAACCAACATTATTTATTTCATATCATTTATTTCTAATAATAATTAATTTTTTTAAAAACAAGACTAATTTATTTTTATCCATTTGAAAAAAAAATTGTTTATTTATTACATAAACATCGATTTCATTCCATACCACTTCGAATTAACTATCACAAACACAAAATACCTAACATATGTCATCTCATATTTTTATTACATGATCATTTCATTTAAACATGACCAATATTAGATATTTTAATGTCTAGATTCATGTAAAGAAATATATAATACATAATAGATAATATATTCTTATAAATACACTTGAATACATACTCATTGGTTCATTATAAGTACATTTTCTACACCACATATATTGAGGACATTCATCATTATAGAGGGGCGATCATGAGGCCTAATAAGGGATACCTATTTAAGTGTGATCATAGGGAATATCAATAAGTACATGAAGAATGTCATTATGGTATGAGAAAATGTAAACAAAGAAACAACATATAAAAAAATTTGATTCATAAAATTAAAATTTATTTTTTAAATTTTAAAAAAGAATTCATATGAAGGTAAACAGTTTTTTTCAATGAGGGGTCATAAATCAAAATTACCAACGTAATTCAATAAGGTATCATAAAACATGTAATCTCTATAGATTAAATTATATAACTAATTCATTGGAGAAATATCAGGGAAACACTTCATATTTTATTATTAATTTGATATACATAGATAATAATAATCCTTTTTTAAAAAAAAAATTGGATAATAAATTAACAGGTTATATAACAAAATCAATGCATATCAAAAGTTCCTGAAACATTAGAATTTTTTCATTTTATAACCAAGGAAATGGAATATCGGTTTCATTTATGTTAATATATGAAAAAAATTCGTTATTTGTTTTATTTTAATACCATGGTAAAATAAATAGGATAATTTATTCATAAGAAAAATATATAATAGAATTTATTGAAGAGAAAATGTTATTTTGGATAAGCCAATTAATCAGCATAACTGATTTAAAATGTTGTTTTTCAAAATTATAAAATAATAGGATATAATCATGACTAATTAATTGAATAATATTATTTATCTAATGGGAAAAAATATATTGGGAAAAATAATCTGGTTCCAAAATTTGAAGTCAAACCCCATAAAATTTTACTTTCAATAGAAAAGATAAGTATAGATTCCTCTTACCATGATAAGTTACTCCAAGATCTTGGGAAATGGATTCTTGGGGGCTTGAAAATTGATTGAGAGGATTAATTGGGAGGAAAATAATATTATATTTGAGGATGGTATATTTTGAATTCATGAAAATGGAGTAATGGGTTGGAATTTATTGAAAATTTCGATGAGTTGTTAAATTATTTTCTGATACGAGCCATCGAAATCATGGTTGTCGAAAATGAAAATCCATGAGCATGTACATGGTAATTACCAACATATTTTGACATTTTCAGAATATTTTAATTTATTTAAAAACAAAAAAAACTACGAATAATTTCATATTACTTATTTTGTCATGGAAATGTAATGTTATCATAAAATATTATATATAATGTTAATTTTTATGTTTTTGAATTTGGAAAGTTACTTACTGGTTTCAGAATTGACCAAAATATATTAAAACACATGATATTAATAAAATTAAAAATACTAGTATTTTGGTTAATTCATTATAAAATCATTATGAACTAATGTTGGTATTATTAGACAAACTAAAGAAGCAAAACTATATTTTTACAATTCATAAAAAATAAAGTATTTTAAAAATTCTAATGAATTTATCCTAACGAAATTTAGATGAAAATTTTTGAAAAATTATTTTTATTATATCATAGTATATATATATATATATATGATTCATAATATTAAATTTTAAATATTAAAATTCTAATTTTATAAAAAATGGTGGGCTAGAAATGCAAAGTAATATTTATGACACTTGAAAATTTTCCAAGACATAATGAAATTATTTTCTAAATTTTATATTAATAACAGTGATTTTTCCTATAATTTCATAAATATTATTCATAATACTTAATATTACTATATAAATATTAAAGATAATTTTGAACTTACAATTACTGTATGATAAAACAATTTACCAAATTCATCAAATTTATGAAAAATTATTCTTAAATTAATGTTGATGGAATACAAATTTTATTTATACAATGTAATTAATCATTAATTAATTACGAAATATAAACAAAACCACTAGTAACATCCAAATACGACCTAAGGGAATGGTGTGTGGTAGTCCTATATTCATGTGGTGGCTTACATAACAATTTTCTAGTTATAATTTCCACTATCATGGACTTCTACTGTAGATGATTTCAATCAACCACCAGTTGTCGAAGCTCAGATTTGGCTTATTCATTGGTCAACGCAATTGATGCTACCTCCCACAAAATTTTAAAATAATGGTATTTATACATATAGACTCTACTAGTTGGCCTATCTATTCTGATTTCTTCATTAATTATAAATCATAATTTCTACTAATACACTATAATTATGTTGTTAGAATTATTACCATTATTAAAGTTTCTAATTTTTATATTGAACAACACCAATATTTGATCAGCAGTAGTATGAAGGTAAAATACTTATTTTCATGGTACCTTTTATATTCTATAAATACCAAATCTTTGTTAAATATAGATAGTATATTTGTATAAAATTAAATAACTCATAGTTTCAAGAATGAGTATCATTTAAAATGCATTGAACATTACATAACCTCGCCCCTACTATGAAAATGTCCATGATAAATCATTATTGTTAGACAATATAATTTTGAATAAAACAAACCCCTCAATATACTAATGTTTCCATGAGATCCAATATATTTCAAACCTAATACCAAAAAATAATGTTTTACCAATAAACATACCTCTTTATACTATATTATAAAATCTGAAGGAAAATCATAATGCAATAATCCATTATTATTCATTTTTAGGAATAATAGTTAAGAACAATATGATCATCAATATTAATTTTTAAATTTACAAAAATATCTATTAATTACATTCATCAAGTTATTAACCTATTTTAAATGGTTTTTTTAATTATTAATCATGGAAAGAAGATTCTAAAATTATAAGTACAAATTGAAAAATATATAAATAGGTTAGACACATAAAAAATTTAAAAATTATTCTACATAGAATAAATAATCATATATTATATAGGAAAATCTATTTTACCCTTTAATCACATTATTACATATGTCATATATATTTCTTTAGGAAAATTCACCCCATATATTAAAAATTGATATCAACATGATAATTTTAATATTTAATCAATATTAAAAATAGTTATTCAATCATTTTAATGGAATATAAAATAAATGACCATCTCATCATATATAAGTATAGATAATTGATGATAACACCCTAAAATATTATTGGAAATGATGCAATGTAATCATTGAGTGGATTTTTAAAAGCTACGGGTGGGTTTTTTTCATCAATATTTGAGAAATAAAATATATTAACATGATTTAAATCATATATCATTAAAATGTCACATCCATGTTTTGTAGTGACTTTACAAATTATTCCTTTATAATAATTTTTCAACTTTGTTTAATTACAATTAAAATCATGATTTTTAATTATCATTACATTATTAATATTTGATATCCCAGATGTTATTTTTTAAATTTCCCTAGGTGAAGGGATTTTATTTATAAAACATAATTTCTTATTTTTAATTTTTTTATTGTTTAAAAATCGTTTTATAATTTTAAAATATGACGAAAGAAAAAATTAGGAGATATATATATTCTATAGGGAAACAATACATTTTCTATAAAATTTGATTATTGAAATAAATGACCCAAACAAAATATTAAATAGGTTTTATAAATAAAATAATAACTCTATTTTAACTAAAAAATACCTACAACATTTCAATAAAACATATTAAAAAATTACATGACCTGTTTAAAATTTTAAAATACCCTTAGATAAGCATTAATCACAAAATTAATTTATTAGATTCTTTTGTAAATAAGGGAAAATTATATAGTAATAGAAAGTCAATTTTAGAAACCATAATGACTCTTATAGATATTAAAATACCCTTATAGAATCAAAAATGTAATGCAAGAATCCAAAAATGACTCCTATAATTTATAAAAATACTTATACACAACATAGTGGACTACTACAGAAAACTAAAAATAACTATTCTAAAGAAAATTATGAAAATTATGAATATCCTAATTATATTAAGATTGGATAATTTTGGACACTCTTAAATTAATATATTAATTCTGAGAAATGGCAAAAAAATTGTACGAGTAAAAAAATTATAATTAATTTAAAAAATATAAATTTACATATATAATAGAATAAAACATTCTCAAAACCCAAAAATCCAATTAAAATTATATTTTTAATAAATAAAACTATCCTATAAATATATATTAGTAGAAAATCACCTAAATATCCCGACACACCTAACATGGAAAATGATAGCAATTGATGGTAATGTGGGCCCTTATATAAGATACCATACATCAATTATCAACAATCAAAATAAATGAAAAAATTAAAAGAACTAATACAGAAAATGTAAAAATGATCAACATTCTCTAAAAAATAAAAACATATTCATATAATTATAAAAATTTAATATCAAATCAAACACCTCATCAACAAGGAAATATTCAGTCAAAATAGTTCGTGATTCTCAGAACTCATCTTTGATTAATGTTTACGATAACATTTATCCATTCCACCATTCCTCCAAAACACTATATAAAAAGGGATAACTCTTTTACAGAACACCACATCATAATAAATCAAACTAATAGGTAACTACAATATGAAAACCATATCATCCCCAATATACAAATATCACAAATAAATGTCAAGAAATTCATTGTAATTGTATTAAAAAATTGAAAAACATGAATGAATAATTGATAATTTAAATATATAGAGAAACCACTGACCAATATTTCAATCCACCCACATTCCCTAACCATAAAAATGTACTGATAAACTAGGACTAAACATACTACCTCAAAAAAAAATTGATGTATGAAATGATGAGAAAAAATTAGAAACACGTTATCAATTACCATATAATATAGATTCCACATTGTCTTAAAATCATAAGAAATATTATAATCCTAATCCAACACCATCCAAAATGAAATCATGTTAACCATATCAATTATGAGATTCCTTATATCTAGTCTAATGAAAAATAATTCCCCAACCATTGTCTAGAAAAACAAGCATATATTAGAAAATCTATACAATTATATAAATGTATTAATGAAAATTAAAAAGCTTAAGAAATTATTTTAGGGAGACTCATTCAATAGAATGTTACTCAACCACAATCTACTAAAATCTAGAATACAATATTGTCTTATATGATACAATGTATAAAGTATCCTCTCCATATCTCAATCTATATATGGATGGTAAGAATTGTTATGATGTAGTAAGGAATTCAAAAAATTATGAAATCCACATCAAAAAATGTGTGAAACAGTGATCTCATAAAAATAATGGTCATTAAAACCCCATGAAGCAACATTATTACATAAATATACAGCCTCACAAGAACATCCATTAAACCTAAATACAATATTAACATGAAATTATTCAACTTCATAATCTAATACATAGTCACCTAAATACGAAGATAATGCATTGTGATACAGAATATGTCTCAATGAAATCAATCAATGTATCATCTCACTTCTTATTTTGGGTATCCTGTGGATGAAAAAACACCCATGAAAAATATTTATTTTCATTAACCCCCAATAAGAATTTACACCACTACAAAAATTGTACAACACAATATGATATCCCTCAACTCTAAAAAGGCATAGGGAATGATACATCATGAATACACCAATATTATCTGATAATATTTAAATATGAAATTTTTAACGAATCACATCATGTATAGACAATGTAAAAAGCAATATAACATGGGAAAATATCCATTTTTTATTATCCTTTTTCAACCCCTAATTATTTCTACAATGATAAACCTGATGTCACATTGTCCCCACCAATGATTCTTTCCATTGAGACACCCCTATCAATAAGAATAGGGACTATTAGACTATAATATTTTATATATAACCTATAACACCATCATCATGTATATAAAATATCTTTTTTATAACATCCTCTATCACACTCCATCCATGTATATACATTTTAATAATATCTCCTCTTGACTTACCACATATAAAGTTAGTAAATACATTACCATTCACTTGGGTATATTTGATATTAATGAAGTAATATTAAAAGAAAAATATTTATCTTTAGTAATGTAAATTTAGATATCCCAATGAATTAATATACAATATGATATTTTTGATTAAGATATCTATTGTTTTATCATTATTGAGTTAATATTTCAATTATATCATAGAAAAAACTGCAAATGAAATGTCATAATCATGGGTGGTATTTTTATAATCATATAAAAATAATTATCCATAACAAAATTAGGGTTATGACATCTACACCATCAAACAAAACCCAATCGCTAGAAGGATACATCATAGAAAACATAAAACATCACTCCCATCTCTTGAAACTAAATAATTGGGAAACTGTTAAAATTCAACTTTGGAATGTTGAAATCTATATAATACCAATTAGTTAATATAAAATTTTATCCCTTCGTTTTTAATGTTTTACATGGGGCTATAACCAGTGTGTCTTCATTGAAAACCCGCATATAATATCCTAAATTGATAAAAATACATACCACCAATACAGTTATAATTTCTTCCCAAGAAACAAATACAATGATCATTGAATGATTAATTAATAATCCCTTTTAGGAAACAATATTACAAATAAATGATCCATATGTATACCTAAAATGCACAGTGACTGTGTTCTATATAGTTTGTGTTATTGAAGGAAATTAAATGATTCCCTAACATTATCATCATGCTCATCCCTTAAGATCAAGTATATAAAAAATTTATCAATAACTATACAAAAACTTTATCAGGGGATAACAATAGTATAGAGTTATTATGTAAAATGAAAACAACTAGGGTATTTGTGACACAAAACATTATATCTATGAACATGAAGATCCCATAAAGTCATATGAAAGTTTACTTTTGGAAATTCTACCTTATTAACCTCAACTAATTATATACAGAAAATAGAAACAAATATTGAAAATCATAATGATTATATTTAGATTTATGGGTAAATCATCTATCTTTGTATGTAGATAATAATTCATGAGAACCATTTGATTCTAATTGAGGTATTATAGAAAGAAACTCAGTTCACCACCAAGCTTCATGGTAAAAATATATATGCACAATCCATGGAGATATTTATGGATAGATTAATTCTTTCTTTATAAAATAAATAATCTACATATCCAAATATTAATATTCAAATGGATCCATCTGATACTGAATATTCATGATAAAAGTTTCACTATGCTATAACTTTATACTAACTGTACATTATGTAAAGGGGGTTGAATCAAAACCTTATAAGGTAATTCATTTAGAAAATCCACAAAAACTATAGGGAATAAAACCACATATCTATCAACTGAATCTAATGACATTACTACTAGCTGAGGAAGGAGGGGATCTAAATTCCCAACACCTATATGTTTATCTTATTCAATAACAAACATTGTTTGATTAGGATATATTATTATAATAAAATCTCATTATATATGAAAATAATTAATTCCTAAACAGAATACTGATAATCCATTAAAATGACTACATCATATGATTGTATCATAAGTAGAGTGAATTCAAATGAAAACTTATATTCCCCCATTATCATCTCACAACCACAACCCATTTAAAAATGATTGCATGAACCTATATTGAAAAGTAGATAATAAGGGGATTGGTAGCCTTTACACCATGAGTACTAATGAACACACCAATGTGAGTGAAATAATGGAATATCTATTATCAAATACACCAAAATCATATTTGAATATAGTAAAATGGTATATAAATAATCTACAACATATCTAGAACATGTATCGTGAAAACCTAAAGTTACCCATGTCAAGGAACTATTGCATACAACTGGTGACCACCTAAATGTAAATTCATGACTTTTTATACTTTTTATGTTTGATATCATAAGGATAAACTATACTGGCCACATATTCTCTCGTTGTAATATACACACATTACAAATGTAGTTGATACAATTTCAAAATAGACTAATTTTATAGTTGATATTTAATCAAACCACATATTATTTGATGGGTCTTGAGAATAGTTGATCATTGATATAAATCATGATCACAACATCAAATATTTGAGAACACTATCCTAGATATTCATGTAGGTACACGAGAAAAATTATTTCAATAGAAATGAGAATATAAAGGTGGTGACTTACTCCAAAATGGTAATATCCTTAACTACCTTTTCATTAGATATCCAACCACCAATACATAGATAGTATGGATGCAATGATGAACTCCATATGTAGATGATCATACAGTTGAATGAATGATATTAAAAACCCCACCCTTCTTATATGACACTAGAAATATAAGAAATATAAATTGAGAGACTATATATTGAATAATTTGTTTCAATGGATTTGAAAAAATATATCCTATGGAAGCCTCATCTTGTAAAATATCATTGAAATTTTTTGGTGATCTTATATATAATAACTATGATCCCACACAAACATGATCTGTTATTGAAGGTAGAGAAATTATGACAAATTCCTACAATTATCATCAATAATAAGAAAACACCATAGAAAAAAACTCTGATTTTAATCCAACATATCTTCCACCTCTATTCGCTTAGCCTGATAAAAAATATATCAATGGAGAGATAATCCTCAAATCTAAATAATGGTATATGGAACTAACTAATTTTCCCTATATTAGATCAAAATAAAGGTAATCCAAAGTGTACCCCAACTATAAAAAGCCTTGGAATTAGATATAGTTCTCTCATATTTATTAACCCCTACACTGGAACTCACAAAATATCATAAAACAATAATAATCCCCTCAAATATTGTAAATTCATTGTTGGTCATCTCAATAATCATATCAAACCAAAAAAATCCAAACTCTTGGGAATATTTATAAGCATATAAAAACTCATAAGACTAATGTGATGGTATTTTTTGAGGTTCATATAATTAGATTCATTTTATTATTTAAAAATCAATCAACTAAAATACATATAAAATCGGTATGATTTATATAAATCACTTAGTTTTCTACCTCATAATCACCATTACCTCAACTAGGGTGATTAATTATATTATGATCCTTATATAGGAACATCGAGAACCATAATATGTTATTGCCTTATCATTCCTATTTCCTACAACACATAATATATTTCACTAACATATTTTCCTTAAAAAAATTGTGAAATCCACATATTTCTATAAAATTCAACTCCTTTCTAACACACACAAAAAACTGTTACTGCATTTTCATAAAACACCCCCACTTGGAACCCCTACAAGGCCATTAGTGAATATGGCAGTGAATATTGAGGCATGCCTCTTGTTGTCCCTAGTTTTATTACTAGCATTGATGGTATAATACAAGTAATTGGGTTCCATTACCCACAAAATTCCCATGAACATTAAAAAATTCAAAACAATAATTCCAAAATATAAAATACATCTTATATATACTACTAGAATATAATATATGAAAATATAACTATATTATAATTCCCAAAAAGAGAATTAAAAGTAAAACCCAATGTTGGAACTCCAAAAATAATCCAAGAGATCCAATCATGAAATTATAAGATGAATACAAAAGTCCTACAATAATACCTATAAAATAGACATATATAATTTTATAGTGTGGGAAATAAATTTATAATATTTAGGATCCTATTTCAAATATCTATAAAATTTATGGGAGATGTACGAAATAACCCATCAAAAAATACAATAAGCAACCCCACCTATACCATGTTTATTATCTCCAATGAAAATTATTTCTTACTAAAAAAATAACCTCCAAGGATAATAAAAATAATGTAAAATAATTTACATTAATGTGTACACTACCCAAATTACCTATATAGTAACATTTAAAGTCCATTTATAGAGTTCATAATACTCATACCAATTATATATTATAATAACCATATCCACTCAAACACATATATATCACACAACCATATCATATCCACAAAACCACATATGCACAATAACATACCACAAATTCACATTACAACTGTACATCAATTCTATATCATATAAGGGTAAAATAAATATTAACTATAACAACATATTTCTATCATTCTACCCTTAACTAAATCCCAAATAAAACACATCATAATCCAATCCTCAACACATAAATAACGATTTATATTTTTTGAAATTGCATCCCATGAATGAGCCCCTCTAAAAAACACAGAGAGAGAAAGAGGGAGAAGTTATTTTTTTTCCTTAATAAACCTCAATGTGTGGGGGAGACCAATGGAACCACAAAAATTTGGGCATTTTATTATAAAACCCTAATACATTGGAAAAATATTTTCCATTAAATTCTATTTTTCTCATAAAAAAATTAACATGAAACACCAAACCAAAATAAATAATGTTAAAGTATATAACAATTAAAATTTAGCTATTGAATTAGTGGATACATATATATGTAATTGAATTAAGATATATATGATGTAATAATAAAATTATGTGCTTTTAATAAAAAAAATTTTATTAAAAAATAATTTTTTAAAAACTTATGATATTTATAAGCGCAGAAAACCCTTGTCCATAAAAATGTCCTTCCCATGCTCAATGATGATCCTTTTATTTTATTTAAATATAGTTTAAATATAATTTAATGGTAATATAAATAACAATAAAAATATTATTTCAATCTAATAGAAATTTATGGTAAATGAAGAAAATATTTATACTTATTATATATAAATTCTTTAAAATTGTTTTAATATATTTTTCATAAAATATTAAAATGAATATAAATTAATTTAGAAATATAATCAAATAAATTAAAATTACTTGATTGGTTTTTACACAATTAAAAATGTTGACTTGATTTAGAAATAAATTCATATAAATTTAAAATTACTTATAACCAAATATATATTCACATTTACACTAATACTAGTAATACTTATCTATACTTGATTGATTTTTACACAAATAAAAATGTAAATCTTTTCAAACAAAAATTGATTATTACAGAATATAAATGCATTTTAAAAACACATATTCATTGATATGATGTCATTATCATAAACACATGGTCTAACCCATGACTTAACTGATTATATGTATTGAGTAAATATGTCTCTTATGCATACATAATATGACTCTTGTGGTTGTAGGCTTCATCAAAATCTCATAATTCAATTTTATCATTTTTACCACAAATAACATATTTCAATCTAGATCTTTAAATTATAATATATATTCCTTATAATTAAACTAAAAAAATATAAATAATCTTTTCCAAGATATAACTTTATTTTATGGATCACAATAACATTATCTTATATCATTAATCTCTGTCACATGCTATAAATAACCAAGACCATTTAAAAACATGGGTAAACAACAATATCATCATCAACACTAGTATTTGACATGAAAAATAACACAATAAATAATAATATATAATTTAAAAATTTTCAATGTACATTTTTACATTATCATGTATTTATAATAAATATAAGGAAGTTTCTTCTCATGTGAAATCCACAATTATGAATTCCACTTAATAATATTTTAATTAACAAAATCTAAACATGAAACCGTAAATGGAAAAATATTAAAACTAATTTTATCAAGTGAATGGATCTCTAAAAATATCCAATAGAATAATGATTTTATGCTTATATTTTCTAATTGAATTTTTTCCCATGATCTCTGAGTAGATTTAGGAAAATCTTCCATATTAATAATGGTTTTATCCCACACATTCGATCATAATTTACATCATTTGAATGGATCTCTATAAATAGAAAGGAAAAATTTAATTATCCATATATAATTTTCCAAAATAGATTTTATTTATTTAATAATAAATCACTTCCATGTATCAGGTTATTCATTCAACAAATTTGTAGTTTTTAAACATCAACACACATAATAATCCATTTTGTTGGAAACAAATTCATTATTCCCATCAATATGTTTTATCTTCAACTCTAGTCAATGAAAATCCCATTCTTCATATATTTCAATAATCTAATATCATTCCTTGATTATTTAAAAATATTGAAAAAAAAAATAGAATAAAATTTATTTCAATGAGTTCCCCTGTTATGTTGTTTTTCCAAAAAAAATTGTTGAAAATTTTATAATAACATTTTATTTTATATTTCACCTTTTAGATTTATATATTTTCTTACATTAATATTATTGAAATTAATTCATATAGAATAGAATAAGATGGTATCTTTTAATAAATATTAAATGTTTTAGTAATTATAAATAACACTAAACTATTTGTGTCAAGCCTGGTGTAGAAAAGTGTAACTCCACAACTAGAAAGAATTGTTATTTATTAAATAAAAAAATATGAAAGAAACTCATATTAATAACTATATCTCATTGGAAATAATTTAAAATGATATAAAGTTGAATACATGGATATCAATTGATAATATTATTTTCATGGGAAAATAATCCAATTTATGAATCTCATGTTAATAAAACGGTAAATGAAATTCCCACCCATATATAAATTATGAGAAGCTCTCTCTGATTATTTCTCAATTATTATTTTATTTCTATATCACTATTAAATCCACCCCTTTAATAGTAGTGTTTATTCGGTAAAAAGGTCAACAGACTTGGACTACAATCTTTTTCTATGATAGTCGTTCAAGATCCTTCCAATATTATTACTTTTTTGAATGAAAACATTATTTTAGAATCATTTAATAATTACACAATTTTTTCCCCAAGAATGAGACACTTCAATATATTAATCATCAAGGATATTAATTACCAAATATTTAATTTAGAAAAAAATGTTATATCATAGAAATAATTTAACTTATATCAAAAATGTTACAGTTATAAGAGAATATTTATCTTAATTAGTTATCATAAATAGATCAATCACAACCTTCAATTTAATAAATTTAAATAAAAAAAATAAATATTAATAATAAGTGAATATTCAAGAACCACTTTAAATATTTATCATTATAAAAAGTCTTAAAATACATTCTCATCAATGTTACTAAATACTTTTTTTCTTGTATCTATTATAAATATTATTAAAGGACCTTTTAGGTTTCAGGTATATATTGTGATGAAATTATATCTTAATCTTATAAGAATTATTATTGTGTGGGATCGTCATCCATACATTTTCCATCAGGTTAGATGCATTACATCATGAAATATTCCTACTTATTGGGATTAATTATTTGGATTGTAAACTAGTAAAATAATCCATTGAGTCCATCAAGTATTATTGAAAATCAAAATAATTAGTTATAGAAATACATATCAATGAAATATGGACATCCATTCCTGTAATATTATTTATTATACATATACAGAATTATTAATTACCTATTTGATGTTGTCTACACATTCAAATTATTTGTTTCTTTCTTATTTTTCAATATAACTAGACATATTAATTTGTTTTTTATGTAACATATCATACATAATAAATCAATGTGGATTATCTGAAATATATTTATCCAAAATTGACTTATTGTATATATTTCTGAAATTATTCTTTATTTGAAGTTGAAATCATTTTTTCACAACCTATGAAAAAACAAATATTAATTTTTTTTGCAGTTTTTGGGTCACCATAATCTCTATAATAATTTAAATATTTATTATATAAAATAATTAATAACATAGATGAAATATATTTAAAAAGATTCATTAAATTCAAACCAAATGTGATTGTTATTTTAATATAATTAAATGGTAAATATTATTAAATATTCTTAAAAATATTTATTTATATAATCTAATATATAAGATTCTGAACTACTTTTATAATGTTCTCCACAATAAATTTTATAAATAATGAAAATATGATTTTTATTAGTTGTCCAACATGACTTTAGATTATGATAGTATTTGGAATATTTCATTTTGGAAATTGATAAATCATATAACCAAATATAAATATTATTTTTAATGAGGAAAATTTTAATAAATATAATAATTTTGTAAATGATTTACTACAATTTATGTATAGTATTATATAATTTTAGTTTCGCAATTGTTTATAATTAGAGATACAACATAGTCATCAACCTATATAATATAATATATTTAATTTAGTTAGTAAATATTTTTTACATCTATATAATTAAGAAAAATAATAATTTCAATATAGTAATTATATTTCAATTTTATGTCTCAGAAATTAAAATTACATCTTCTTCATCTGAAATAAAGAAACATTATTCAAATTTTACTCATAGTGGAAAAAATTATTCTAAATGTTGCAGACATAAAAAAGTTTTTGACTACATTTCATATTTTTATTCATGTATATGGTAATTCCATAGAAATTTGACTTCATCATTAATTTTATCATTGTCAAAAATTGTGTTTTCTATAATAGATCGATTCTCAATATTTATATTAAATAAATCAAGAATATAATCTTCAAGTTAAAATTTCAATGACTATCAATTTAGTCCTAAAATATTTTATATATGTTACAATTCATATATCATCTATCATTCTTGTGATAATTTATGATTTTATAGAAAAAATATAATATTTAGTGAAAAAATATAATATTTTAAATTCATAATACATAAACATTAATAATTACATAAATTATAATCACATTCCTTGATAGTAATTTTTACTCATAGATAAATATATTAAATCATATATTAAAATATTATTTTTTTTGAAATATTCATCTGTTTATCTACTTATTTTGAATTAGATGTTGTGTTTTAAAATGTTACTCCAAATAGTGGTAACAAATAAACCTCAAAAAATTAACACCACAAATTCAATAATGGTTAATAAACTTGTTTCATATAAATATATTAATTGGTTCTTAGTTAATATATTTCATTCACCATTGAAATATATTATCTGTATCTTAAGGAACATTTAAAACATATGATGTTTAATTAAAATAATATATAATTCAATAAAATAGAGAAGTATTATTTACAACCATGTTAATGAGAATACATAAATATCATTACAAATATAACATTTCAAAACATTAGCTAGGAATATATCATAATATAATATATTAAATTATAAACGGATATAAGACAGTTGTTGTTAATATTAGCATTTGATATTACCAGTAATGATTTAAAAATGAAATAAATTTAGTTTTTTCATATATGAAAAATATGAGATGTTATAAGAGTACTTGTTAATTCAGCATAGTATAAAAAAATCTATTTATTTCTATGTCATTGAAATGATGACATAATATTTTCCCTAGATATATGTTGATAAACACATTTGAGAAATCAAGGAAATAACATACTATAATGTTGTGTTTTTCAAATTATATATTGATGTACAACATAGAAAAAGTGTTTATAATTGGATGATATTATATTAAATATTAATATTGGATATAATAATATTATTGGATTTCACACATTTTTAAAGTTATTTTAGTTATAGTGGATATAATAGATTAATAGTTTGTATAAAACATTAAATATAATTTTTTTATAGTATGTTTTATAAATGTTGCCTCCTAAAATTCTGGTTCTTTTTTATTAAGAAAAATGAATTTATAAAACTTATATATGATAAAACATATTATAAACCAGAAAATTGACATATAGTTTATTAATACAATAACATAAAATCATTAAACTTTGTAACATAAGCATGTTTTCTATAGTAAATATTAAGAAACATTAGTAACAAATACGTTAAATAATTTGTACTATATAGGATTATGACAATAATTATTATTGTTTATATTATAACACCATAAAAACAATAATAATATAGTAAACAATATAATTCATCTTCATTAATTATTTATTTATATAAAATACTTTGTTATTGATTTTTTAGAATAAAATTTTATATAAATGATATTTTCAAACAGTGACATAAGTATTAGATCAAATATAAGTAGTTAAAATGGTAGAAAATTAAATATAACCTTGTTATAAAAGTTATAAATTGTTACAAAAAACAATCCCAATTAAATATTTTATATGGCCAGTGAATCCAGTTATTATATAATATTTTATTTAATAATATATTAACCGTATAAGCATTACTTATAGAAAAAGACACTTAATATCATCAAATAGAATGGAAAATAAAGGAAACCATAAATTAATTAAATTTTTTAACTAAAAATGAAAATACAATTATGAATTATCCTTGAAAATAATTCAAGTATTGAAATAGTGTAATTTAATTTTAATGGATACCATTTATTTATGTTCCTTGTTTTTGAACATTGACAATATTCTAACTATAATTTTTTTCTACCTATAAATTAAAATAAAGAGAAATAATGTTTTATAAATAAATTTCAATAAGCTATCGATGTAGTGAATGTCTCATAGATGAAATATAATACCCATAATAGATTCAATAAATATGTCATCATATTGATGTAAACCAAATATACAATAATCATTTCAATATATATAATGGGTGGTATATTCAATGATCAATTTTTCAATCCTTACATGTGGGGTATTTAACCTCTATATTTATTACTCTCCAATAGCAATGATCTCTAATTTTGATTCATGATAGTTTAAAATGGAAATTTAGAAATATATCCCTCAAAGATACAATTTTCTCACAACTAATTCACATTAATATTAGTGTAAATTCCGCAAATGATAGATCCCTTTTAATAAGATAGTGTAACGTTCCATCAACACCTAATGTGAACATAATAGGATAGTTTTTTTTCTATCAAAAAAAAATATTTAATGATTTCATCATCATTTTATTTTATTCATTTCAAACCCATTATATTAAAATAAAAACCATCATTTGGGGGGTCTAAATAGATATTAAAATGTTCATATTATAGTTTTATATCATCAACATGATTGTTGTATTTATTATTATTTTAAACATAATAATGTATGAATGTTATATGATCAATGATAGAAATGATACAATTGAAAAAATATTTTATTTATCATTATTTTTTGAAAAATTCTATAGTCTTCTGATATTTAGAAATAATGACTTGGTTCGTTAGAGTACAAGATACACAATATCAAGATTAAAAGAAATATGAGTTAATATTAATTAAATGAAAACATTATAATTTAGTAATTACATTATATGTAATGAATTTTATTAACAACATTATATTGTATATAATTTCCCTAATCATTTTTAGGATATAAACTAACACACAACTCCATTACCTGTTTTGTTTTGATAAATTACTCTCATCCCAAATTTATAAATTAAAATTAAAATCAAATGAATAATTAAACATCATCATCTTATTTTTTATATATTGTTTATCTAATTTTTATTGGTTCTCATTAATCATAGTATTATAATTCATAGTAAATCAATTACTGATTTTACTTAAATATCTTTTAATTTTCTTATTTAACATTATCTCTTTACCACATTTACAAAAAAAATTGGTCATACAGGGTTATCCCCAAAGGGATTTACCTAACACCACCTTGGATTAATGATATGTTAACCCATGTTGTATGGGATTCTATAAAGCTATGACATCTATTGGCCTATGGATAAAGGAAAATTTATAAGGCCCCAATGATCGTTTCTAAAGCAGTGCATGAGGAAGGACTAGTAATCCAATATCCATGAAGCCCATTACTGTTTTGATGGAGGAACATGTGATGATCCTTCATATATAGATCAAATATATAAGAATATTGATTTTAATAATAATTTTATGGATTAATACATTGCAAAACATATGTGGTTACGCGAATCCACATACACTATTTATCCGTTTAAATTTAATGGATATATTTTTTAGTGTTAGATCAAATATGTATCATATGATTGATCAAAACATTGATTATCCTCATCTTATTTCATATTGAGAACTGAAACATTATATATTTCCATAAAACAATTCCTGAGTCTAAGCTATATTATAACTAAAATGAGTGATGAACCAACCTATCGACAATGTTAGAAATATGGAAATCTATTTCTTTCTCACACAAGGAAGGTAGTACCTTTTTTTCCATGAAATAGAATACATATAATTCACTATAACATGATCATGAGTTACAAAATTCTACATAGTAGTGTTCGTCTCTTCAACAGAAACAGTAGTTTCTTCTTCCCTATTAGAATATCCATTAGGCATTAGTAGATAGCAGATCATAAATAGTTCACTCAAATAGTAGATTGTTCTTCCACAAGTATATATATTATTCACTCATATATAAACATCCCTTAAAATAACACATACACCTATTGATCTATATTCAATGAATTATCCATTAATCACCCTCATTAGATTAATGATCTATAATATATCATTACTCCATTGGGTCCTAGTTGATCACAACACAATTCTTCCCCTTTAGCATTGACCATCCACTGATAGTGTCACTTCTTCATCACATAAGCTAATTATTTCATGATGGATGTATCATGATCCTTGAATGGTGAATGATATATCTCACATCAAAGATAGATTTATTCGCTATAAGAAAAAATTTATAAATTGTAAATTCCATGCCGAAATTGTAGATCATTCTACCCTTCGAAATTGATATTATCTCAGTAAAATGGTATCTCTTCATATATATCTATATTCATACATAAACCATTAATTCAAAATAATTTTTCATTAATGAATAATTATTATACTTTTATTTATATAATAAAAATATTTTTTAAAAAACCATTTACTTACATTCTTTAAAAATATAATAATAAGTGATGAGAAAATTATTTTGAGAAAATTTATATACATATACACATAAAGTATAAGTATTTCTACAATGATAGATATTGTGACTTTTAAAAGTTATAATAAAATAGAATTTTGAAATATTTATTTTATCTATTTTATAAATATTAATAGTTATTTTAATTTTTGTGTACATATTGGATTATTTATAAAATGATATTATGAATAAATAATGTTCCATAATGTTGCTAGTTATTCATAGAGGAATTTAAAATCAATTATATTAGACATATAATTTTGTTTTCTTATTATAACTTCTAGAATATAGTTTTGGATATGTAGAAACTCCAATATGGTATTTTTTTAATAAAGAGTTCTTCATTTTATGGGTATATCATCCTGAAATATAGTAAAATTGTTCCATTTTATTCAGTATAAAACGGTGACACAATGTTTGATACTCTCATATAATCAATAATCAACTATAACATCCAATCCATGGATGTGAACACATAGGAACAAACACATTTTACCTTCTTTCATTAATTTGATCAATGGTGGTTTTTCTTCATCAATATTGAAATAATTTAATCATATGATGGTTTTATTTTATTTTATTATTCATGTTATATTTTAGTTATTCTTTTTCAAATTTTCATGTTTGGTTTATTATTTTCCAAAAAAAAACTACTTCTATTTCTAGTTATTCAACCACAAAAATTGATGGTTATGGTGTAACTCCTAATCAGTATTCATGTAATAGATATGGTTTTGTCTCCAATAAAAATTCATGGTCATACCTTCAAGAAGTTTTTAAAGGAAGAGTTTGTAATAGGTTTTCATACTATTAAATGTGATGTACTTTTTTTGTTACCAACCATCTCTCATATTATGGAAGGTTAAAGAGTGCACTATGATATTTTTTATCTGAACCACATGAAATCATTTAGTTTAGCCATTTTATTTCCAAATTACCTCATTTCAAGAACATGACTAAAACCCCATGTCCTTATTTTATAAATTCTTATTCAGGTTGAATAAATTTATTTAATGACAATTCATCCACTATATATTCATTATTTACATCACTATCTATCTAAAACGCATTTATTATTTTTTAATTAATTATTTTTATTTAATAAATTTATTTTTAATAAAGTGATTTTATTATTCGATAATTTGCTTCCTTCAAAAATGGATTTTCATTCCATTTTAATTAATTAATATTATAAATAATTTCTAGAATTTTAGAAAATGAAATTTATTTTTAAGGTTATCTTCTCAAAATTATCTTAGGAATATTTTTTTGATAAATCTCTGAAAATATTTTTTTTGATTGATTGTGAGATTTATATATTATTATTAGAAATTGTATAATAGTTTCTGGTATTTACACATTGGAATTATTGTTTGGGATATTTTATTATTTTATTAGTCGAGTTCAATTTAAAATAATCCAATTATGGGGTTTAAATGGAATTAATATTTTAATTTTTTATAAATACATTCATTATTTTAAAAATAAAATTATATGAAAACTTTTTTTCGTAATATTTTTTATGGTTGTTTTCAAAATAAATTATATAATATTTATTTTTTGATTTTAGAAAAAATGGAATCCAAATTTTGAATCATTGTTTCAAAATTTGTAAAATATTTTTAATTTTATTTTATCATCGTATAAATAGTAACTATAGTAATTTTTTTAAAATATTAATGTGTAAATCGAGTAAATAATGAAAAAATAAAAAATTCATGATAATAATATGTCCCTAGAAAATTAAATAATTTTAATAGATGAGATAATTTCATCTATACATACCCAGGATTTTGTGATAAGATATTTATTTTTCTTTTTTATGTAATTATGAAATTCGTAACAAAAATTAATGAAATTAAAATTTTCACAGTCTTGTTTTAAAAAACAACAAAAAATTTATGAGGAGGTAAATATAGGGAATTTTCAATTATAAATTTTCATATAAAATATATATTATTTATCTTCATCATATTAATTTACTTTTAGTTTTTCTTGAATTGATAATTATCATAATTGTATACACAATAATGATTTTGTAATTATTCATTTAAAAAAATAGATGAAATTAAAAAAAATTGAGAAATAAAATTTGGGATACTGAATGTGATTAATTAATTTTCATGATGATCCTGAACATTAAGGGATATAATGAACTAATTCTTTTGAATTTTAATATTTTTTTGTGAGGTCATTAGAGTCAATGTAATATATAGATTAAACAGTAACATTAAAAATATTTTTTAATAAATAATTTCTCATTAAATGATATAAAATTCATAAAAATATATGATTAATCTAATTTAATATTAGAAAGTTGATAATACATATCATGGTTCATTTAGGGTATTTTTTCATTTATATAACTATATTTAAGGTGAATGTCTGAAAAAAAAATATCATCATAGTAGGTATTAAGTGGTTAAATGATGGGTTATAAAACATTAATCTAAAAAATATGATATAAAATTTTATATTTTTTTGGATAAGAGTAATTCTAACCATATTCATCTAATAATATGTAAAATATATTTGGAACCGAATGGTTTGAGGAGTAGGTCCTCTTGATACATGCTTTCTTGAGAAAAATAATTGTGTCTCATAAAGAATGGGACTACCCATGTCATGGGAGTGGGTTCATTTATTTTTGCTACCTTTTCTTGAGGGTTTTACTCCCTTAGAGTACTAGGTTGTGGGTTCCCAGAGATTTTTGTAAAGCAAGAGTAGGTACTCACCAATGTGACAGTGAGTATGTCCTCAATCCATGGAGTCAGTACTCCCCTATAGGACTAGTTTGTGGATATTTTATATCTAATTTACATTGAGTTGGAACTCCCCTACCATGTAGGATGCAGGTCCACTATGATTGGGGTTGGTAGTCCCCAATTGGTCCATGGCACGGGTCCACAACAATTGAACTGAAATAGTAAGTACTCCACTATCAAACAAGGGCACAAGACCTCTAGTAACTGAGTACCACTCCCTTAATGGGTTGGGTGTGAGTACTCAACTTATGAAGTTGTACTCCCATGTGGTATTAGGGTGAGAGTCCGTCATGACACGTACTCCACTATGGGAACATGATGTGCATCCTAACATATAGAGTTGCACTCCATGATCCCGAGTAGTGGTGGGAAGAGAGTCCTACGTGGGAGTTGGATCTCCCTTATTATCAAACATTATTATGAGGGTCATGCCTATCAACTTAATCTAAATGATACCTAGATATGTGATAGTATTCCCTCGATATACTGAGGTGTGAGACACTGTTTATATAAGTGATAGACATTTCACTAGATGGTTAGGAGTAGGGCTCCCTCATTTGTGTATGGTGGTGTGGGTGGGCTTATCCACTTTGGTTCTCTTAGACTTCCATTGGGCGCAAGACTGTGATGACTGATCATCTAGTGCTGAGCACATGATCTAGGTATAGTAGGATGTTAAAAATGGAGCACATTCTCTCGTACATACCATTAGGAATGGTAGTTTTGTTACCAATTGATTTTACCTCTTGGATGGATTCCATATAAGATAGTTGAGCTTATGGAGTGTGATATTTTGGAGTTCTGTGTTACCACGTGAACTTGCGATGAGAATCTTTTTTCTCATTATGGGGTTAGAACTTTAGGATTCTTACCACATGAGAAAATTTCATCTTGATTTTCTTATTATATGTGTTGTTTTCATATACCTGTGTTGAGCTGACTATATCTTCTTTGTGGTGTTTCAATTGTGGTGTTTTACATTGTGTTTTGGGGTACCCTGAGGAGTATTATTTTACTCACCCCAAAACGGCCTATTCCAACATGTGTCAGGTCTTGTGTAGATGACTGAATATTTGGTTGTGTGCTAGGTAGAGCAGGGCCTGGACCAGGACCAGGCGGTCCCTTGTGAGATCGGATGAGCATTGATGTTTCTGGTAGCTTCCTACAGTGGATTTATTACCATTGATTGTAGTATATAATATAGTGTTTTGTTTTTCTATGTGAGCTTGTATTTTTACCTGGTTATGATATAATTTTATACATTATTTCATACTCTTTATTTGGGCTATAGTGGTATGAATTTATTTTCTTTACATACTGTTTTTTACTCTCCTAACTCTATGGCATATAGTTTAGATTATGTGTATAGGTTTTTAAGAAAACTCCTCCCATTTTTGGGATATGCATACCTGGAGATACTCTTCATCACATATCCAATTGGACACATGCTTGGGGTAGTCATGGTATGATCCATGGGAGATGGGTTGTGACAAACACTACCTCAAGCTAGACACGGATGGGAATTGCTGCATGAAAATTGGCCTTCCTACTCTCAAAGGTTGAAATAGTATGGGATATTCATTGGTAGATTCATATTCTTAGTACAAACGATTATTAAAGAATAAAATAGAGACCATAATTATATGTGTTAGGAAGTATATAACAGATAATTTAGATTGAATTTGAGAAAATTTTATGATAATGAAATAATGGTAATTTTTAATTTATACTTTTAGTGTAATTGGATTCCCATTTATGTTTTTAATCATTTAATATGCATAAACCTAATTTTTCATTTTATTATTTCCAATATACTATAATATAAGAAAGCAGGCTACCAACTAAAGTAATGATAAGTGTAATGACTTCCCCAATATGATTCCCAATATGATTGGGGGATGAATTTTTTTTAACAATAATCTCTTAGTTAATTCATGTTTTTAATAGAAGTCTTCATCAAGAGAAACAACCACACCCCCCCCCAGCCCAAGAAAGAAGAAGTTGAAATCGAGAGCTTCAAGAGACGAAAGATCATATATTCAATGTATTAGATGATCCCCCAATCTATGAACATAGGATCAACTCCATTGGAAAGATATTCTTAATCCTTCAATGATCTTAACAAGAGAAGGTTCATCTAAGTAGTTAGCATATGAAAGGTCAAGTTGATCATTGGTGGAAATTGATCAATGATGTTAAGACTGAGGAAGATATTAAGGTGGTGGGATGGATGGATTACAAGATAATGTTTTTTGATAAATATATTCCTCTCACCCTCCGACTAAAATTTTCATTACTCGTCCCCCGGGGACGTTTCCTTGACAACCCCAATCCCTCCTTCCATAGGCTAGGGGCTGGTGACTAGAACCAAATGCATAAATCCCTAAAACAGTGAAGGTATTGCCTTTATAAATAGAAAACACACACACAATAGAGTACGAGATGAACGTAATCACTATATAAAGCAGTATACAAAAGAGTGCTGAAAAGTAAAGGTGCCGGAAATACAGGCCCAACTGGAAAGTGCAAGTACAACTAAAAAATAAGTACAACTAAAAAAGAATAATAGCTACTAGGTCGTCCTCTGGGGTTCCAACCTGAAGGGTAGGTACAGATGGCCTCCTTAGCACTCCTCATCCATCAATATCCTCTATGTACCGACTCGCCGTAAGGTCCACCTCCGGGTACCGTCCAGTCCTACTACTCAACATCAGTCAGCGCTATCTGTCGACTACATCCAACACAACGAGGTGCGAGCATAGCCCGTGCAACGGTGAGTATAATGATACTCAGTAGGGACCCTGATACCCTCAAGGTCTCACAAAATCCATCACGGATAAACCACAATGTATGAAATCACCAGATAACCCCACATTGATATATGTCCATACATATACCTAAGTTATCTAGTAATCCATCTCAATCATGAGGAAAACACAAGTTACTGACGCATCTCACAGAGATATGAAAATTTTGTAGAGAGATTTAGATGTTCAGATGTAGCCACTGAGTCATATAAGATGTCTGACCCACACATGATCCATGACCAGTGGTTAGAACTGTCGGACCTACAAATGATACATGAACAGTAGTTAGAGCTGTCGGACCGACACAAGATCCAGGACCAGTTATTCTGTCGGACCAACACATGATCCATGAAAATAAGTCATAACTTTCAGACAAACACATGATCCAGGAATAGTCCTTAGAACTTTCATACCAACACATGATCTGGGAAATGTCATCAGAACTATCTGATAAACACATGATCCAGGAACAGTCAACAGTGCACTACCAACCTCATGGTTTCCACTAGCATGTTTGATTTCGGGAAGGTCTTCTACTCATGCCAAGAGTCGATACATCAACTTCCACGTTGTCTCATGTTGAAGTTTCTGAATGATCCGTCTTACCATAAGAAACTCAACACGACAGATAGTGCGCCAATCAGACGCCCGGTCTTAGAGTTATTGGCATTTCTATTCTAATGGCCTTGTTGGATTTAGGTTCAATCCAACCTTACCATACCCAAAATGCATCCATAAATCATGTGTGATATACCAAAAGAACCGTCTCGCTTAAATATTTCCTCCGTAGTAGACAATTCATCAATCAGACACCTGTAGCACAAGTTATCGGTGAAAAGGTGAAATTGGGTCAAACAGGGTCGGACTAGGGTCTGGCATGGTCCGAGGGTCCGACCCAGCCCTCCAGAACTAGCCCGGCCCATCGGTATTGCAACCCACCTTTCCTGGATGGTGGCCTGCATGGCCTGGGTGGCTAGCGGTTGGTGGCACAATGCGTGAACAAATTCAAACACAAACCCCCTACCTCAGGATCGTTGATGATGTCGTGGAATGGTGGATGTCGAATCTATGACTTCGCAAAAGAAGATGTAGAATTTGAGGACTTTTTCGCCCAAATTATTCAAGGACGTCACTTCCCCCTTGCCCCGATTGAAGATCGTTCTTCATTGGAGGAAAAATTGTTCTTCGTTGGAGAGTTATTTTTATCCAAATCTTCACCAAAAAGACAAATGCTAACAAAATAATTGATTATGAAATCTTATTAAATTATTTTCATAAAATTCAAAAAGTCTAAAAAAAATTAATTTAATGTGTTCAATTAATAATCGAGAGGGTTGTCACCATAAGTGGGGAGTTCAAGGGGTTTCTTCCCACTTAATGGGGGGTCCACGTGGTTATAACCTCGGGTGGTCCCCACAAAATTAATTATAAAGAGGAGTTTAGACCTTGGGTGGGTCCCACCACCATAACCTCTCATGGGAGGTTAATGTGTGGTGCACGCCCACCTCCAGCTTCCTCTTGGAGGTTTTAACCAACTAAAAATAAATTAATACAAGCACTTAATTTATTTTATTATTCCCACATAAAACCCAAAAACTAACTTTCATTCCCGACCATCTGACATTGAGGGGAATGCCTTCTTAAGACAATATCGGATCTACGAGTTAAATGGTGCACTCAGATTTCAATTCCAGGAACCGGTTCAAAAGTTATAAAATCCCGCTTGTACATTAACTGAATGTACACGAACAAAACATCAGAAATTGATTTTGGGAACACCGTGCCTCTCGATCATGCACCGTTAGTGTTTGGGGTCTCGTAAAATGTCAATGTATTAAAGAAAAAATGTTCCACAGGATTTTCGGGTAATTAAATTCTCCCCACCTCTTGGCTTTACGTACCCATAAGCTACAACTCGATCTAAGGAAACAAATGGGGGTACTGAGCATGCATCTGAGCCTCCTGCTCCCATGTGCTATCCTGGAGTGTCCTATCCTCCCATCGAATGCGCAGCAGAGGTATCGACCATCCACAAAGTACCCGCTCCTCTTAATACTTAGTCTCTACTAGAACCTATATGAAATTCTCCCCATCCTCGATTCACATCCATCCTTGGTCGATGATGTAGGAAGGTTCGTGCATGTATCTCATCATCCGTGATACGTGGAAGATGCCGTGCACCTGGTGCAACTGAGTTGGAAGAGACATGTGGTACGCCCGTTCGTCTACTCTTCTGAGGACCATAAATGGTCTGGTGAATCTATGAGAGAACTTGCCGACTCGGCCAAATGTCCATTGACCTCATCGTGGTGAGACCCATTGGAAGATATGGTCGAAATACTCAAACTCAAGAGGTCTACATCTCCTACTAGAATACGACTTGTGCCTACTATGTGTAGTCTTAATCCGCTCCATGATGATCTGTACCTTCTCTATGGTATCTCATTCCATCATTGGTCACAGTAGTGCTGAATCTCATGTGTCTGTCCAACACATTGGCGATCTGCAAGGTCGAACATATAAGGCCTCGAAAGGTGCCATTCCTATGGTTGAGTGATAACTTTTGTTGTAGGCAATCTTCACCAAAGGTAAGTGATCCTCCCAGCTATGTCTGATGTCGAGGACACAAGCACGTAGTATATCCTTGAGGGTCTTAATGGTCCACTCGGTATGAAGATATGTATGAGTATAGATGGTGGTGCTCAGACGAATCTGTGTCCTGAAAGCCTCCTTTAACCCATTCCATAGCAGAGAAGTAAACCGTGCATCATGATAGGAGACAAAAAAAGAAGGTACCCTATGTTTCCACAAAATCTCTTACACATGCAGGCGTCACAAGCTCTCTACTGAGCCCTGCTATCTGATCTGTATTAAGTGGGCCGACTTTGTGAGTCAGTTAAATATAACCCAAATCAAGTCATGTCCCTTAGATTTATGTGGAAGAACCGTCACAATGTCCCTAGATATCCCATCCCACTTCCAATCTGGGACCTCTAAAGGCTATACCAATCCTGCTGGAACCTGGTGGTCCACCTTCACTTACTGATAAGTGCTGAATCGAGAGAAAAACATTGCTACCCCCTTCTTCATACCTATCCACCAGTGTTGTCGTCTGAGGTCCTCATATATATTCTCCACACCTGGATGTAACGCTAAAGTGGATGTGTGGAAATCCCTCAATACTTACTATGAAATTGCTACTGGTACCACAGTATGTCCTCTGAAGATAATGATGCACTAACCACCTTTAGAAAATCCCTCAGGTTCCGGCCCTATGGATATCTGAGCATGTCATGTCTCGCAGTCAGCGTCTCCACACTACGCCCCCTAACTTGCTGAAGAAGTGGGAAAGTGACTGTAAGAGATTGTAAGAAAGCTTCTCCATCTCCATCCAAAAATTATATCTGTAAGGCGGCCATCTGATCAATCTCCTCTCCTAGTAGGTGTATACTAGACCTCCTGTTGAGTTCATATACAATAACGTTCCCCTTTCTAGGGGTATATACTATCTCAAAGTTGTAGACCTGGAAGAACTAAATCAATCGTAGATGTCTTAGGTTCCAGTCCTTCTGAGAGAAGATATACCTGAGACTCTTGTGATCATAGTACATTTTAAAACGTTCTCCCATCAGATAGTGTCTCCACATCTTCAAGGAAAAGATCACTGCTACGAACTCTAGTTCATGTGTAGTGTAGTTCTTCTCATGTTTTCTCAACTAAAAAGAACCATTAGCAATAACTGCTTTCTCCTGCATCAGGAAACAACCGAGTTCCATCCCTGATGCATCGCAGTAAACTATGTACCTTACACCTTCATCTAGAAGCCTCAAGATGGGGTCACTATTCAGCCTCTTCCTCGGCTCCAGAAATCTCTGCTGGCATCTCTCCGACCACATAAAGGGTTTCCCCTTCTTTTTCAAGGTTGACAGTAGTGCTGCAACTCTGGAGAAGAATGGTACTAACCATCATTAGTATCCAGCCAAACCCAGGATACTTTGCACCTTTGTCACACTCTTGTGTGGCTCCCACGAAATTACCGCTTCAATATTCGATGGATCCACTATAACTCTAGCCTCCGAGATGACATGTCCCAATAATTGAACCTCTCGAATCAAAAACTGGCACTTTGACAGCTTTCCATAAAGCCACCTCTCTGGGAGCTTGTCCAGTACTACCCGAAAATGGTAGGCATGCTCCTTCTTAGTAGTCGAGTATATCAAAATGTCATTGATTAAGACTATGAAAAAGTGATCGAGGAACAGCTTGAAGATCATTTTGATGAGTCCGATGAACACTGTTGGAGTGTTGGTTAAGCTGAAAGGCATAACCAAGAACTCGTTGGGGCCATACAATCATCAGAAGGACATCTTCTGCACATCCTCATCTAGAACTATAATCTATTGATAGCCTGATCTGAGGTCTATTTTCGAGAACCACCATGCTCCCTTCAGCTGGTCAAAGAGGTCGTCAATTCTCGGGAGATGGTACTTGTTCTTCACGGTCACATGGTTGAGGTGACGGTAGTCGAGACATATCATCACGCTCCCATCCACCTTCTTGGTGAACATAATTAGGTCTTCCTAGGTAGAAACACTAGGCCGGATGAATCCCTTCCCCTGCAAGTCCTCTATCTTATCCCAAATCTTACAAATCTCTGAGAGAGCCATCCGATACACTGGAGTAGATATCAGTGTCGTCCCAGTGTATAGGTCAATGTAGAATTCCACATCTCTATGATGAGGATGTCCTAGAACATCATCGGGGAAAACATCCACATAATGGTCCTTCACTACAGGATAGCTCGGACTCTCCATATCAACTAACTTGAGGGTACGGCAGGCCAACTGATGAGTGATCGGTTTCACCCACCTCTGAGTAAGTCTGCCTTGTGCTGCAAAGGCTCCCTTCTCGCCGGTGAAGGTAAACCTGGTTCCAGCTATGCAGACACCCCACACTATGCACCTAATAATGTCTATATAAGAATGGAATGTAGATAACCAGTCCATACCCATGATGACATCGTAAATCCTCGACGCTTCTACTAGAAGAACTCAGACTAAGCTCTCACCTCCTAGAGTGAGATCGCATAGCTGGAACCCGTGTATAATCATCGAATCAGCTCTCATAGTAGTCTCTAGCCATAAGGATCGAACTAATGGCTCCTTCGGAATCTCTGTGCTCCAAACAAGTGATGTGGAAATGAAAGAAGGACAGGAACCTGTGTCTATAAGAACTGTATCTATGGTGGAGTAGACAATGATCGTACCTCAAATCATATCCGGAGAACAATGGTCATAAGACTCATCTTCCTGGAGCTGATCTTTCCCATGTACACCTACTGCCTATGGTCGGGTGGACCTCCTGGTGTTGGTGGCAGTAACACCTCATAACGTTGTCCACCACAAGCTGCACGTCTAGCTCCTCTACCATGTCCGCCTCCTCCCTGCAGACTGCCTCGATCGAACCTCTTCCTCGACCTAGGAAATCCCTGAACTGTCACCTGATAGTCAGTATGGCAGTTCGGACATCACGAGCCATGTGACCCTTCCCACTGCAAGAGTAACATTTCATGCTCCTGTCTTGACTGCCTCTGTCTCGTGTACCCCTTACAACTGAACCTGTATCCTTAGGTAGTCCAATGGATGGCCAGGTCCACTTGGACCTTTTGGAAATTTGTCTACTTCTAGCTGTAGAAGACCCCACTACATGTCGACTAGTGATGGGTCTTACTAATGGTGACTACATAGCAAGGAAACTATCCACTAGGAGGGCTCTATCTAACACCCCCTCCTGCGTTGGAATTCTTAGGAAGATCATCGAAGATCTGATATCTCTCCTGAGACCCAACCCAATTGTACATGCCCTGACAAATGGGTCCCTCACCATATCTGTGGAGTAGAGCGAGATGTTAGTGGACCTTGCTGAGTTCTATGCCACAGTCATGCAAACCTTCTGTAGATGCAGTAGCTCCTGTTTCTGATCCACACGTAAGGTGGCTAGGAAAAACTCCGCCAGAAATAGTCTCTTGATGTCTGCCCTGAGAAGTGTTGCCTTTTCATGCAATTGGAGAATCAATATCAACCATCTGAATTTTTCTTCCGGAAGGAGACTTGTGGAAAGGATTAGCATAAGGTTGGCTGGTGTCCCTAATAGTATGAAGACTCTCACAGCAGCCTCCATCCAATCCTCAGCTGCCTGCGGTTTTGGCTCACCATAGAACCTGGGCGACTCTAGTGTAAGAAGTCGTGCAACCCGCTCAAGCGGTATGTACTATTTGCTGCTGGGGTATGTGGTATCGGTGCCCCAACGGGTAGTGGTACTGCTGGTGCCTCCGCTGTAATATGGTCCGGCACTGAAGCCTCGTCGCTCAGTGGGTTGTCATCTCGTACATCTATCTGAACACTAACTAGCTGTCTTTGTGGGGGTATCCTAAAAAGATACAGGTGTTCCATGGGAAATATGTTGTACCTAGTGTATTGACTCAAAGAGATCGCAAATGAAACTCTTGAAAAACACACACAATCAGTGTTTTTGTGCACGGAGTCAGAAATCAAAAACTAGGGTCCCGGTGTATGGATACGTCGGCTACCGCACCAACCCTGGACTCCCTGAACTAAAAACCACACTCACTACCCATTATTCTTTTTCTTCAATGAAATGAAAGATCAGAGTTCTATGTTCTACGGTAGAACTGAAACCTCTAATACAAATTTTTCAGGACCCGTACCCAGGGGTCCGTGCCGTGACTACCCCAAGCCTGTCTTCCATAGGCCAAGGGATGGAGACTAGAACCAAAGGATTAAATCCCTAAATCTGGGACAGAGTTGCCTTTATAAATGGAAAACACACACACAACAGAGTACACACTAAATGTAATCTATAAGTAAAGATGTATACAAAATTGTGCTGAAAAGTAAATGGGTCGGAAATAAAATACCAACTAGAAACTGCAATTACAGCTGAAAAACAAATTCAACTATAAAAGAAAAGCAGATACAGGGTCGTCCTCTGCGGTTCCTACCTGAAGTGTAGGTATAGATTTCCTCCTCAGCACTCCACATATGTTAGTATCCTCTGTGTACCAACTCATTGTAAGGTCCACATCCATGTACCATGCAGTCCTGGTACTCAGCCTTAATAAATGTTGTCCATCGTCTGCATCAATCACAATGAGGTGCGGGCATAGACCGTCCAGTAGTGAGTATAACAATACTTAGTAGGGACCCCGAGACCCTCAAGGTCTCACAAAATTCAACAAGGATAAACCACAATGTATGAAATCAACAGATAACCCCACATAGGTATATTCCCATAAATATACCTAAGTTATCTAGTAAAACATCTCAATCATGAAGAAAACATAGTTTACTGACTTAGCTCACACATGTATAAAACTTTTGTAGAGTGATATATATGAACATATTTGTACACTGAATCATCTAATTTGTTGGAACCACATAGGATACAAGACAAATAGTTAGACTATCAGACCCACATAGGATCCAGGAACAGTAGTCAGAGTTGTTGGACCAACACATGATCCAGGACCAGCTATTCTGTCAAACCAACACATGATCCTAGAACAGAAGTCAAAACTATCAGACATCCACATGATCCAGGAACAGTCATCAAAAATATCAGACCAACACATGATCCAGGAATAGTCATCAGATCTATCAGACCAACAAATGTTCCAGGAACAATCAACAGTGCATAGCCAGCCTCATGGTTTCCCCTATCATGCTTGATTTCGGGAGGGTCTGCTCCTCAATCCAAGATTCGATACTTCATCTGCTACATAGTTCCATGTTTATGTATCATAAAGATCCTTACTTCCATAATAAACTCAATGCGACAGATTGTGCGTCAATCAGACGCCCGGTCTTAGAGTTATTGGCATTTTTGTTCCAAGGGCTCAGTTAGATTTAGATTCAATCCTACCCGAATATACCCCAATTGCATCCAAATCTCAAGTGGGGTATACCAAAACAACTTCCTCGCTTCAATATTTCCTTATCCATAGACTGTTTTTCAATTGGACAGTCGTAGCCCATGTTATGAGTGAAATGTTGAAATTGGGTCAAAAGGGTCCGGACGAGGGTATGTCGTGGTCTGCGGGTCCGACCTGGCCCCCCGGAACCAGACCGGCCTACAGGAACTGGTTCAGCCCGTGGTGGAGGCATGGCCCATGCTTGGAGGCCCAACCGATGTGGAGTGCAGCCTGCGGGAGTGCGGCCCTTGTGGCCTGGCTGGCGCCCCACGTGGCCTGCGCTGGCGACCCGCGTGGCCGAGGCGCATGACCCGTGTGGCCTGGGAAGCCAGCGGCTAGCGATGCCTGTGGGGCCCTACCTAGCCACGTATGGGTGGTGGTGGGGGGTGTCGTACCACACTTCTATTGAACAAAACTAGTGCCTCATAAAGGTTCTGTTAGAGGCGGGACCCATCAGGGTCCCACCTCTTTCGGTTGGTTGTGCGGCCAGCTGGTTTACTCAGCCGGCAGTCAGCCCAACCAGCCACTTCTGCTCCACCGCCTTGGCCAGGAGGTCATGGATTATTCCTCTACAGGTTGCGAAGGTTCCACACCCCTTCTTCGGCCTGGCGGTCTCCCGTCTGAACCGCTGCGGGCAAGGGCCACAGCTTTTTCCTCTACGTGGCACGACGTCGCCGCGCCCCTTGGGAGGCCCAATGGATGCCCGTGTCCATCATTGTAGCCTACTATTCCATGTGGCATGATGGTTCCCTTGACATCCGGTGACTCGGTGGCCCGACTACAGTGGTTTCCTTCTTGGTCAGCCCGACGCCATCCATCGTTGCACCGCCACCATCGTCAACAAGTGAGGAAGACAAAGGGGCAGCGTTGGACAATGTTCGTTCGGCTCGCGCCCTCCACATTATGGTGATATCAAACGGAAAATTGTAAACCAAGATTTGAATGAAGATGAATGTGAAAAAATTAAAATTTAAACCCCTGACGTCATGTTCATTGACAATGTTTCTGAAATGCGGATGACGGTTTGACGACGTCGGGAAATAAGATGAAGAAGTTGAGGATGTTGACGTCGGCATTCTACGAGGATGTCACTTCCCCCCTTTCCCCGGTTGAAGATCATTCATCGTTGGCTGAAGAAGTTTTTTTGTTTGGAGAGTTCTTTTTCTCCTAATATCCACCAATATGAAAAATGCTAACAAAATAATACATTATGACATCTTATTAAAATTATGTAATAGAATTCAAAAGGTTTAAAATAAATAATTGAATGTGTTCAATTAATAATTTAGAGAGTTGGAACCATATGTGGGGACATCAAGGGGGTTTCTCCATACTTAATGGGGTGTCCAAGAGGTCATAACCTCGATTGTACTCCAGTAAAATAATTAAGAATAGGGGTTTTGACCTAAGTTGGCCCCCACCACCATAACCTCTCATGGGAGGTTAAGTTGTGGTGGCCCCCACCTCCAACCACTTCTTGGAGGTTTTAACCAACTAAAAATAAATTAATAAAATCACTTAAATTATTTTAATATTCCCAAGTAAACCCCAAAATCTAACTTTCATTCCTGAACATCTGTTGTCGAGGTGAAATCTTTCTTAAGCGAATACCGGGACAACGAGGTCAATGGTGCACTTAGATTTGTATTCCGATCACCAGTTAAAAATTTATGAAAATCCACTTGTACAATTACTGAATTTAACTAAACAAAACATTAGAAAATGATTTATAACACACTGGGCCTCATAATCACACGCTGTCAGTTTTCGTGGTCTCGTAAAATTCCTATGTTTTGAAGAAAAAACATTCTAATGGATTTTCGGGTCCATACAAAAATGAATATGGATTTTAATTACCAAATTAAAAAATATGATCAATCAATCGAAGTTTATGCAGACTACATCACAAGGCTTTGATGATGCACCACTGAATTTTCTGATGCTGCCATATGCATGGTAGACCGCATCTTTAGTGGGATAAAACCTACCCTATGGATATCCCTATTGATATGTGACTTTGACAGCTATGCGTCAATCTTATGATGAGCCCACAATGTAAAAATGGAGATCATTGAATCTAAGGGGTATAATGTGGAAAATAAGAAGATGTTGGTGATAAATTATGGATTTATGATAGAGAGATATAACATTTCCATGAAATTTAAACAACCCACTTTCTAAAGGTACAGAAATAAGAACCATGGAAATTTAAAAAAGGGGTTAAGGAAATGCTTTAGGTGAGTGAAGGAAGGTTACCTACCCATAAATCGTTGGAAGGAAAAACCCTCTACTACAATGAATTAAAGGGATGATATGATAAACCATCTGTGTATTGTTCATTTCTATAACTACAAGTAACCCTAGCATTTCCCAAGAAAATGCACTAAGCCATGGGTTTTCAGATGCATCAAACAACATACAATGCGTCAAGTGAGATCATTCACCATCCTAACCACTAAAGTGAATACCGAAAATGATGTGGTGATAGGGATTCTATTATTTCATTCATTAATAGATAACATATATCATGAGATTGGTTCTACAGATTCCTTCATATCATGAAATTTCAGTATAACTATTCAATCACTATCACAATGATTGTAAGTGGAGTTATTCTTGAAATCCAAAAGTGTGGAAATTATTTCATCCCAAGAGTATAAATCCTCCTATATCACAATTTCTTATGTGAACATCATTGATAATTTTTTTCCTAACAACATTGGTGTAATTTGATGCAATTCTAGGCCTTGATTATCTTTCCCTATATATACACCACAAAAATATCTACGTGATTTAAATCACTCTCTGTATTTTGAATCATCAAACAATTATTAAAAATATGAAAGGAGAATGATGAATCTTTTTAAGTACCCTCATCTCAACCATGGATATTATTTCTCTAGGATATTATGTATATAGTATAAATTATTGATTATATGGAAAGAATCATCCTCAAATAGATGCCCTTTGTGGGAGAAAAACTGATGAGTTTCTCAATGAATTTTATGGTCATCCACCTATTTGGGGGGTTGAATTTTCAATTGATCTCATGAGTGGGGAATTACCATTTTCCAAGACTTTGTATTGAAATGTGTTTTTGGTACATGAGTATCTGAAAAATAAACTACAAGATAATCTTGATAAATTTTTCATATTCCAAAGTGATTTACCTTGGGGTTCACCAATTATTTTTTATGAAGAAAGAAGGGTATATGTTCCCTTTAATTGATTATCAGAATATCAAAAATATCACTTAATAAAATTATTATGTACTATGGATCGATAACTTCTTTAATAAACTACACGAAGAACAATACTTTTCCATGATGAATCTATTGTTTTGGTTTTACCATGTTAGGGTGGAGAAGGAGGATATCCCCAAGAACTCATTTCATGAAAAACACATGCACTATGAATTCATATTAATTCCTTTCATACACATTAATAATATAGAAATATCTATGGAAATAACAAATATTTTCTTCAAAGATTACCCTGTCAAATTTGTGGTATTAATTATTGATAATATTCTAATATACTCTAAAAGTATGAAGGAACCAGTGAAGCATTGAGAACTGGGGTAAAACCTTGAGAAATAAAAACATTTATACCCAATAAAACAAATGTTATTTCTAGTTGAAATAATTATCTTTCATGGAGAAAATAATTACAATAAATTAGATATTTGTAGACCTTTCAATGAATGAGGAAATTGACAGACGGATGAGGACAACATTAGTGATAAATATATGTAGTTTCATTGGATTATCTAGATATTATAGTCAATTTGTGAGAAATTTTACACGATTTTCAAACCCTCTAACCAAGATAACACTAAATGGATTCATGTTTTTTTTGAATCATGAATGCAAAATGAGATTCAAGGAGTTGAATGTGTGTTTTATCACTGTACCTATGCTCAAACTACCAACAAGTTTTAATATTTTCAATGGGTTTCAAATATTATTCAAAGAAGGGAATGGGATGTGTTTATGAAAATTGACAAATTCATTTCCTATGCTTCAAGGATGTTGAATGTTAATGAGTGAAACAATCCAACACATGATCTGTATTCAGCTACAGTGATCTTATCTTTGAAAATATAGAGAAAATGAATGTTGGAAGAGAAATGAGAAATATATAGGGATTAAAAAATCCTTATGTATATATTTACAATGAAGGAGTCAAATATTCTCCATTGAAGATGGTTATAGATGATAATGCGTATGAATGCTCAATTCACATTAATTTAGATAAACTGAATAAAGAGGAAAATGCTCTATGTTGAAACGATCCTGCAGATATTTCATTAATGATAATTGGGATGGATATAATCATTATATACATGAATAGGATTGAAATGGGAATCATAAAGGAAGGAAAATCATCAATCTTTTCACAAGTGTTTTCTCAACAATCTCTTCTGAAGATGTTCAAGGATGCTCAAAGAGATAGTGTGGGAATTCTGATGAAAGAGGAATCTATTAGAAAATGAAATTCCAATGAGTTCAATGTTCATGAAGAGGGTGTTATATTATTTTGGCCAAGAATATGCGTACCTAAAAATACTGAGTTAATGAATGATCTATTTGATTATTCACATAGCACAACCATACAAATCCATCCAAGAATCATAGAGATGCTTTGAGATCTCTGAGAACACTATTTGTGGGATAATATAAAGAATAAAATCACAGAATATTCCTCAATATATCATATAAGTTAAAAAGTGACGTGGGAATGGAAAACATCTAATGGTATGATGCAACCATTACCCATACCTAAAAAGAAATGGGAAAAATAAGCATGGAATCTGTCAATAGGCTTCTAAAGACATATAGAGGAAATAATGTTGTGAGGGTTGTGGGGGATTATATTAAAAGTAATACATATTTAATTTCAATTGGAGATGATATAGAATTGGATCAAAATGTACGGATATACATGATATTAGTGGTAAGGTTTCACGGTGTACCACTATTGATTGTATCAGATCAAAATCCCATATTCCCATCTATGTTTTGGAAGTGTCTCCAATATACTCTGAATACATAGTTAATCATCAGAATGCCCTATCAACCTCAAAATGATGTTCAATATGAGTGGAATATCAATACACATGAAGACATGTTGATATCATGATCATTGTACATCGAATGATGATGGGATCAAAATATTCAAATTACTGAGTTCTCTTATGACAATCATTTCTACTCAAAAATCCAAAAGACTCCTTACGAAGACCATTATGAGTGGAGGTGTAGAAGACCTACATGTATCGATGAAGGTGTGGACTGAAAATTTATATGTCCTGTAATGGTTGAAAGAAGGGTAGAGAAGGTTACGACCATTCATAGTCACATCAATACTGCTCAGAGTCGATTGAAGAGCAATGTTGACATTCGTCGACAAGACACATAACAAGATGTTGGTGGAATTGTATTCCTATACATATCTCTATATAATAATTTGATTATATTTGGGGTGAATGGATATATTATCATAAGATAAATCATCTCCTATGATATCCTATATTACATCAGAGTGGAGTCCAACAATCAAGCATCCCCACCTAAACCATCTCAATTACACGGTGTTTTAATTGTGTCCTTGAGAATGTACATACCAGACATCAAATGTACACAATTTATAGGTGGTTCCATTACAGAATGTACTAATATAAGAGGATCAATATGAGATGAACTTAGATCCCTGAGACAATGTACTACAGAATAAGACAATTCACTTGGTCAAAGTGATAAAAATTACAAGTTTGAAGAATAAATGTGGGAAATGAAGGAGGTGATGAAACATAGTTACCATAATATTTTTTAATGTGGTAAATGAAAATTTTGTTGTTGAATGTTTTTTAGGGGATATTTTAATGACCTGAACTATTATAAGCGAATTTTCCCTTTAGATTTATTTTATTTTATGTTTTGTAAAATTGTAATATAAAACACATGCACATCATTGGTTTTATGTTTTTTTAATTATAAGAACATAAATATTATGTACCATTGTAAATATAGATATTGATTAGTGAACACGTGATTAGTATAAATATAGGGCTTAAATAAATCCAATTCGCACAAACAATGGAAGTGGTGGCCTTGACAAGTTGATATGTGCCCTATGAAGTCCATTAATGGGAGCTTATGAGGGATATATAGTCTTTATGATTTTATATTGACCAATACCCTGGTGATATACTGTAACTTAAGAATGAGCGATACAATTTGTGATATAATTTTGAGCTCATTGAGGTCACAACCCAAACCATGTTCACCGAAAAACCCCTTGATTATCTCACTCTCTCAAACCTTATTCTTAGAGCATACACCAATGTAATAAAGTGATATTTATCAAGACCATAATAATATGAATATTTATATTATATAATAATGTATATATTTTCATGATAATGGTTTCTTTTATATGATTATGGTTAAGATTCAAAGAAACATGATTAAATTTTTTTGGTAATATTATAATTCAATTAAGGGGTTTATTTTGATTAATTAATTTATTTTTTAAACAAATATAATTTTAATAAAAAATTAATTTTATGTATGTATTATTTATTGTAAATGTTTTTCTAATTTTTATGACGGGAAATATTCTTTATATAAGGGTTTAAAAAATGTTGTAGTAAAAAAACTGAATAATATTTAATATATATGGAAAAATATTTTAAAAGTGGAAATGAACATATTTAGGGAATTATTTAGATTTTATAAATATTATTTTGGAATCGTAAAATAGAAATTATCAAATGTTGAATTTTTCATATTTTTCTGAGAGTCAAATTTTTGGGTTAAAATTAATTATTGAATAATTATAATGTGAGTTTTTTAAAATCATACTAAACCAAAAATGATGAAATAAATAATATAATGGTAATTCTATGCCATATATATTGTTTCCTGGTAAAATAATTTTTTTAGTACAATTTAATTTTTCTTCTAATGCCCTTATGAATCTTCTAAAATGTGTAATATATGTTATTAATTTAAATTCATTTCTTTAATAATGTGACTCACCTACACAAAATATATACTAATATTTTAATACCTTCAAACCATTTACTAATAAAATCATAAAAACAACCCCTCTTTGAAAAAACCATGGACAAAGCCCATTGGAAGGTTTGTGAATTTGAATATTAAATTATATAGATTACAAAACCGATGTGTGTGAAATATTATAGATTTTCCCTCCCATTTTTTATGTAAACCCACACAATATCCCACTTTTATTCCCTAAAAATCCATATAAAATATCTCTAATATTTAATACACTCTCAATAATCTACCCAAGGCGCCCTAGTATCTCAATAATCCCCTATTAATTTCTTTTGATGTTAGAAACTCAATTTTTGGTTACTTACATTCTCATTTGTATCCATGTTTCCTTATATAGATACACCATTCTATTTTCAATTAAAATGATGGTGTAGGTTTTATAGATTTTCCAATACATCCCTTATTATATTTTAATGATTATTGGCAATTTAACTATCATTAATCCCTTCTATGTAATCCTATTACTATGCTGAATTTTCATAAGAGTTATTCCATTCTTCCTCTTTCTTGAAGATTCATTATTATGTTATATAACGTATTTTAAAATTACTTGTTTCAGGATAGGAATTTTTATGATCATATTATTTTCTATTTCATGTATATATTATGAGAGATTGTTTTAAATCTCATTAATTTTTTCTTAATATTTATGTCACGGATGTAGGCTTCCAAAATTCCACTGTGAATTTCCATTCCAAAATAATTGTGTAGTGAATACCATAGCCATTACCTATCAAAGTGTTTTTACATTAATAAACATATTCAATTTTAATGATGACATAAATTTATTTATTCCACATTCCATTATCATGGAATAAATTATGGTGATGAATGAAACCATTTTTATGATTTATATGGAACACATAATCATGAGAATGAAATGAATGTAACGAGAGTTCCCAAAATTGTATAGCGCTACAATGCATTGGGAAATGTTTCATATTAGGATATATCATGTTGGTGTAGGGGTTTACTGGATTACATTATTTCACATTGTCAGCTATGATGTCTTGGCAATTTATCCTTGACCTATTATTCATTATCTTATGTTGCGCCTATATTTCCATGTTATGAATATCATATTATATCAAGCTTTATGATTTATGTTCCTTTAGTCCTTATTTATATGCCTCGCCTAACATGTAAAATTATCCTCATGTTTTCCTGTTTAATTCCTTACTATGATTTATATCTCACACATTTCTTATGTATTTTCCTCAGGATATCTTTTACAGTTTTAAGCTACACAATTTTAAAGAGGTAATCAATAATGATGTTGTTTATCATGATTAATATTGTAATAAAATGTAAAAAATTATCACATAAACTATAATTAATAGTCTTTTGGGTCATATTATGTGTATTTTTATTTAATTCTTCCATGTATTTATTTAATAAAAAATTGGGTTTTTATAATAGTATTTTTATGGTGTTAATCAGTGCAGGTTTTACAAAGAATATATGTCATTTTAAATTGAGTGTTTCTAATTTTTTTAATCTTTTAACTACTCAAAATAATCGCATAAATTTATTATTTAAAATCACTCTTATATTAAATCTAATTATATTTATTTATGTTAGTTTCACAACCTATATCCATCTACAATTCCATCACATGGGAAAAGATACCATCATTCATGTGTATGATAAATTACCTAACCATGATCTAATGCAAATCATTTTTCATCACCATATGAAATAAAATTAATAAAATGTTGGAATTATTGTTTATATATTATATTAATTTCAAATTTTTAGTTCTTAAATGGTAACATATCATTTACCTTCTTACTATTATATTCAATGAAATTTTATAATGTGGTTCTTGTATATTGTTTGACTACCACACATGAAGATATGTGAATTGTTTTTCATCACCATGTCACATAGATGATAAAAAATTTATATTTAGTGGAATAATATGATATTTAAGATATTTTTATATTTTTATAAAATTGAAAAAAAAATATCTTCTTTCAATGATGATCATTCAAAATTGTAATTTTCGTTCATTTGTATGTATGAATTATTGTCTACATAATTGTAACGTAATCCATTTATCATAACCACATAAAATTATATGATTAAAAATTATAAATAATTTATAAAAATTATAATTTATCCTAAAAATTATTATTGAGATTATGGAATAATATTCTCTATGATCAAAACCAACATACTAATGTACTTTTTGACATTTGATACTAATATCTTCAAAATGCCCAAATGTGTATTTAATTTATTATGTAATTTTATATGAAATTGTATTAAATGAAACAATGAAGTAAAGAATTTAAAATTTTTTATCATTAATTTATAAAATTATCCAATTTTTAATCCATAATGATAATGAATGTATATCACGACTCCGGCTCAAGACAAGGAAAACTCATTTAAAAATAATATTTTAAAGATACCAATAAAAAATTCATCTTATTCAACATAATTATTTCTTAAAAAAATTAAATATGATTATTATTATTTTATTATTATTTATTAATATCACATTAAACCATGAGACTTTTAAATTAATGGTTTGAAAGAGAGATATTTGTTGTGTTCTAAACAAGGTACATTTGGACTATTGAAAAAAAATGATGTGAATGTTTTCTTAGCATATATAGAAAGAACGACGTTTACCACCATCATGAATAATATTTTATTTTATTCATACCCTAAATGATTAAGTGGATTTATTTATGGATAATGTTTTCATTTTTGACATTTTCTTGTTTTTTTAAATAATCTCAAAATAAAGATGTTATTTTTTACAAGAATATGTTTTAGGTGTAATTAAAAAAATTAAATACATCATATGTTATATTTCATTGGAATTATTATAATGATGAGAATATTTTTTATAAAATATGTATTGGTAGAATTATAATTAAAAAATGATTTTTGTTTCCCTGAAAACACATGGATGCATGGGTATATAATATCCCTTTAGGGAATTAGGTATAAAAGTGGACCATATAATTATTCTATTTTTAAAGTTATTATAATTGAGATACGAAATTGTTGTTCCATGTTACCTAAAATCTATATATTCCTAATTTAATTTTTATGGAAATTTTCTGATTTATCAATGTAAGATAATGATATTGAATTTATAGGGATGTTTATACTTTATAATGGTTAAGATAATAACATTGTGAAAATATTAATAAAATATTTTTCTTTTATTCATATAGTTTTTTATGTGATTTACTATTTCCAATAATATTTCATATGAAATGTTATATGAAAATAAATTTGTACATAATTTTATTTCATGGGTATGAAAACTTTTTTTTCTTCATAATGAATGTTTTTTAAAATAAAAATAATGATACAATTATTCATGGACTAACAATTTATTTCAGTATATCTGTGTCATATTATTATTTTTATCTCATCACACATTTAATGATATTGTTCATAGCTTTTATGGTTATATATTGGAAATAATGATGTTATGTTTAATTTCATAAATATTTATCATGAAATAAAATCTTGTTTATTTTAATATTTTTATGTTGTCAAAAAATTTATACTTAATTATTGTTTCCACATTATATATACAAGTGTTTTTAAGTAGAGTTATGACCTAACTCACTGAATCTCTAATCCTTATGGATTTATACAAACTTGACAATTTTAATTATAGATACAAATCGATATAATGTGAAATGATTAATGTTGGGTCTTTAAAATAACTATATTAATATGATATTCAAATATAGTGAATATAAATACATTATAAGACACAACAAACATTTTATGAAGGGAAATATTATTTATCGATAAATATGTTATATTATCTCATCCCTTATTTTATAATAAATACATCATCATCAATATATGTATTGGGAAAAAAATTTAGACAAACCAAAGACATATATTTTGTTAAAGACATTGGGATAAGGTGGTGTTTATTCTTTATAGACCATGAATCATGAAAAGTTTTACTAAATTGATGAAATATTTTATAAATTGGGATAATAGGAAATATTTCCACTACATAGGAAGATTAAATTATAAAAATGATGAAAATAACACTTTTGGAATTAAATAAAATGGAAATCTATATCAATTTGTGTAGGATATACCATTACCCTCATACAGAACTATGAAAACAATATAAGAGTGAATGTTTTATATTTATTGGTTGGATAGTTATACTACATCCCAATAATATTTTCTATATATTGATGAGTGCTTGTATGGCCAAGAAATTCGTCAACCTGTTGAGTCATGATTGATGTCATAATTCTTCTTTATTCTCCCACATTCTTCCCCTTCACATTGTTATATTAACAACAACATGAAAGAAACTCCTCTTATATCATCCCAGTTGAAAACGTTATAGATTAATAACATTCTTCATCTATTATTCAAAATAATATAACTCTATTGTGGAATGATGAAAACTATATTTTTAAGTAACCAAATTATAATCAACCTATATCAATTTGGTCCCTATATTTTTTTATCTTATTTTCTCTTACTTCTTCAATGAAAAACCAACTATATAGAGACCACATCATCTTTATCTTTCTGGAATCACAAACATCATTTCTGGTTACTAAATAAAGGAAGATCATCTCAACATGTATCATTATAATTAGTATGGCCTCAAAAACTGAATATATATTTTTCAATAGCATCTTCTTACAAAATTATTCTTCCATAGGGATATATGTGTTTAGGTTTACATTAAGTTTTTTTCAAACCAAAAATATTTTTGTGGTTTCACATCTCTATTTATTGTGTATCAACAAGGTACACCCAATGTTTTACATTGAGAAATAATATGTTGGTATAATACACAATAATTGGTTCAAAAAACTATTCTTCATGAATCACATGAAAAGTTTGTGTTTAACATATTTCTAGTGTCCTTGTGTCAACTTCCTATGAACAGAAGATGAGGGTTTAATCAACTGTAGCATGTGCATGGTATTTTTCCTTCATGAAAAATCTTTTTTTATCTATATATTTTGTTTCACCACATGGTGAAAGTCCTTTGCGGACAACCTTACCTTCCTCAAACTACCACTACATTAGGGAAAACTGATGCCTTTTATAATGTTGATGCCCTATGCAACAACCAGCTATTTAGATGACCATTTATTCACATACTACCATTCATTACACAACCCACTTATTCCTATATTGACTACCTTTTATTCCATGGACCATCTCTTCTTCCACAAACAACTTCCTCCTTCAAATATTTTTCGTTCATGCAAACTACAATCCTTTGCCGATTTATCCCCACGAACTTATTCTCATTCATAGAATTCTCTCTCATAATCTATACAATATTTCACTTAATTATTCCTTGCGTCAAATATCTTTTAAAATTAAAATAAATCTTATAAAAATGTGGGATTATAGTGATTTATATAGTCAAAATAATACAAAAATCTCACTATTCTGATTTACCCACATTTTCCTTGTTGAAAATCCTTCAACATGAACTATGCACATCCCATGAAATATTTTACCTCCACAGCACTCATATCACCTTTCTTTTCTTGTGGAATAAAATTCCATCCAAAAATAGACCACCACATATCATCCACGAATGAAGGCGTTCGACAAATTAAATCATATCACATACAATTTCCCTATAATGTATTCATATTGCACTTTGCGATATGCATTTCTTAGCAAAGAATGTTTTTTTCTTTTTTTTATTTTTCCTCATCATTCTTCATACCCCTTTTGTGATCAATGAACTATCCACAATACAAGAATTTTGATTTACATAATTCCAAAATTTTCCAAAAAAACAAACACCCGAATATGATTTCAAGCACTTATACATTCACTTATAGTAGCAATGGTTGCATCATGAGTTCTATAAAAATCATATGATATTCCATAATTACAATACAGCAGTACTACATTTTATTTTAATATAATAATTATTTATCCATAAAATCATATGCCATCACATGAATCAATAAAAATTATTTGGGAGTCACCATGAAACTCAATGTCTTCACACCATCCATGTGATTGTTGGAGATAAGTGCCTTGTAGACCATATTATATATAAAAACTCATATATTCTTTTAACAACGTTGATTGATAATGTTTTTAGATTCAATAATTATATATACATCCATAATAAACTATTGGATACGTTCTATAAAATTATAAATAATTAGACATCATAATTATGTGTATATCATAATCAATTTATTCCAACATTTTATTTATCTCTAATATCAAGGATACATTGATCACGGTGGAATGATGGATAAGTGCTTCAAAGTATCCATCCTAAGAATGATGATATTTTTTATGGTCATTGTAAATAAAGATACATAGGATGGAGTTCATGCATATATTTTAGGTAAATTATTTTTAACCATATGATGATGTCTCTATCATTATTATGATCTCAAAAATATGCTTCCACAATCATAGAATTATCATATGAATTATATATATTTTTTATATTTACATTACTTTATATTTATTAATAATTTATATTTGTTATTGTTGGACAGTTATGTGAATTATCAAAATATTCAAGAAGACTTGAAACAGAGCCATAGTGGTTTGTTCTCATCTAAAAGAGGTAATGTATTTTAAAAATTTTAATCAATGACTAAGGAGTTCAAAGTAGTTTCATCTACAATAATTGAGGAATGAAATTATAAATAATTAAACTAATAACATTATATTGAAACATATGTAGTCCAATAATATGAATATTTGTATTAAATTATCTAAATATTATTTTTTAAATTCTTAGAATTTATTTTGTAATTCAATTATAGTGTCCAAAACATAAATATTTTTTAATTTTGATGATTGTTCATCAACTACTAACAAGCAACCATTTCAGTTATTGTTTTTACCATTTAGGATAATAATATGAGTATAAAAACCCTTCTTATTTTTTTCAATCTTTAGACAACATTATGTGATAGAGAACATTTAATAATAAGTTGTAAAATGTCTGAGTATATTTAATGAATCCCCCAGATTGGGTTTAAGATGATATTTCATTAGTATTTTGGATGTTCATGGAGAAAAAAACCGTTAATATAACAACTTTAATTTCATTGTGAATATTATATATTACTTTGACACAAAAAATATTAAATTCATTAATTATACAAAAAAATTAACCCCTTAATATGCACATAAATTTATTCGGTAAAAAATATATATTTAAAATATTAAAAATATATAATTTAATTTTTTTTATGTTTTTAAATATTTAAATTGGTACATATAAGAATTTTATTCATAACAATATGAAACATAGTAAAAAATAATATATTGACCTTTATATTCTGTCATTAAAACCATTCGATTAATTTAAAACTATATTTTTTCAACTAAGATAAACAATTTAATTATTTTGTTACATTTTTCTGAAAAAATAATTATTATCAGGTTTATTTTTAAAAACTATCCTAGGTAAGGGTTTTATTGTTTTTATATAAATAAATCAATGAGTATACCTATATAATTTTACAACTACTGGAAATTACCATTCAATATTATATATTCCCCTAATGTAATATATGGGGTTGAAAGGTAAATAAATAATAATGACATAAAACAATGAGTATAAAATATAGTTTTATTTAATATTACATTTTAATTATTAGTTAAATTTCCAATAATTTAATTTATGATTCCATAAAATATTAAACAAATATAAAAACTTGTATGTGGTAAAAATACAGTATTATAAAAACAAATGTAAGATGAAAACCATGTTGTGAATTGGTATTGATTTCAAAATGTTATAAAATTCAAATTAATAAATTTTTTGTAACGTTCCATATAAAATAAATGACACATTACCTTTGTAGTCAATAGATTAAAAATATTTTTTAAGATCATAAATAAAATTATCATAACATTTTATAAATTAAATAGATAATTTACACATCGAGAATTATGTTATTCATATATTTATGTTAATAGAGATCAATCATTCTTGGGAGTAGTCAGTTTTAAAGAACATAAAATGATTTCCCTGATAAAATTAATTTCATTATTTTCATTTTAATTTTTCCCTAAATGTAAACTCTATATTATTATAGCTATTGGTGTGAATATATTTCTATAAACTTTTGTTTGTTGTGACTTTTCCATTAAAATTATATTAAACATATCATTTAATATTTCAATATTAATATTATGTTATGTACAAAATAATTCATCTATTAAATAATATATAAAATACATATTAAATGTAATAAAATATAATATAATTAAAATTAAAATTATATTACCATATAATGGTGTATACACGAAAGGCATGTTCTATGATTTTTTATTTCACTATTTTTAGTAGATATGAACAAAAATTTTTTGAGTGGCTTTTTGTAAAACCAAATTTAAATATGATAATGAAATTACAAAACCAAATTGGTATTGTATATAAATATTAATCAAATTCAAAGTATACAGTATTGGGTAATGTTCTCTATAAATCATTTATTGAATGGTTATATAGCTTTATATTGACTTTGAAAATTACATCAAATATTGTGACATTTTTATGTTGAATGTCTATTATGACATTAATGAAATATATAAATTCTTAAAAACATAATTATATAATGGAAGAAATAATTTTTTTATGTTGACATGAAATTATAATCATATTGTAATGGTATATGTGATATGGGCATACCCCATGAATATTGAAATTTAATATTTATAAATGGAAATTTATTCACTACATCAATGTATGGGGACACATTTTGTTGTGTTGAGGATGATGTAGAAAATACAACTATTAGTGAATATTGAACATAATTAATGGAATAATAATTGTTTGAAATAATTTTTTATAAAATATTAATGTTACAACAAATATATCCATCATATGAATTACACAACCTCATTTTAATTGTTCTTAATCTTCCCTCGTAAGAGGAGCGTCAATAGTTACAATTTAGATGTGACATATAATGGATTATATAATAATAAATTATATAAAAATAATTCAATAATGACAAAATGTATATCAATTTATATGGAATTATTTATGTGAACAGTAAATAAAATGTTGATGAAATTTAAAAATTAATCATTATATTAGATTTTAATAAATATTATGCACCTATTAATAGGGGATCCACATTTTAGTAAATTTTATTATTTGAGATATGAACTAATAGTAGTTCGTTCAAAATAGAAGAATATTTTTGAATATTGAAGAATAAATCATGCAATAGTATATTATAGTGTATGATGGTGTTATAATATATATTTGAAGTAACAATTTAATATTTATGAAAATTTAATATATTAAAAAAATTCAATGTGACTCGAAATGTGAAATTTCGGTAAACCAGTTTGTAAAAAAATAAATCATAGTTGTTATTTAATCTAAACAATCATTTTACTAAATGATATAATATAAAAAATTATTTCATAATATGTAGGGTTTTAAAAAATATGGATACATATTTTAGCCACAATAATATGGTAATATATCAAAAACAAGAAAATATTGAAAATGAATATTGGTTATCTATGATTTAAGAAATTAATAAGACAAATTAATGAGTTATAAATTCAAAAGTTGATTAATTATAATAGAACATGACCTTAGGAATATTGAGAGTTCCTGAAAAATAGGAATCCCCAATGAAATGTTTATATCTAGATGGAATTGATAATTTTATAATATAAGTGTTAAATTATTCCTATAATAATGTGATTAGATATTGGTATATGATATTATGGAGGATAATATTTAGAGAAATATGGGATCAAGAAAGGACTGATCATGAAAGGATTGATTGAGATATGTGTATCCATTTTCCAACATAGATTCTACATTAAAATATTTATGGTTTACAAATTATTTGTGAATAGGTGGAACAGAGGTATATTCTGTGATTTAGAATATATATACTACTAAATGATTTGGATGTTGTAATTGAATAGAATACAATAATTTTATAATGGTACAAATAGATCTAATAAAGGTAGACTCAGTATAATTGATTATATTGTAGAACCAAAATGGATGGACCGTGATGAGCTAAAAATTATTTATTGTGGGAATTTCAAAAATGAGGTGAAAAATATTTATTACTGTAATTTCAAAAATTATTATATTAATATATGTAACTATAATGGGCATGAACATGATGAATAATTTCATTAATTTTTATTATGGGGATTGGATAAACCATACTATTTTATACTCAATTATTTCTATTTTTTTATTAATTATACATGTTCAATATGTTCTCATTTTATATGATGCTATAATGTTTAAAAAATGAAGTTATCACCAAATATAAAATGGGCATATCACTAACCCTTCAATTTAATAATAAAATTTTTTATCCCTCCTAAAAAATTATCCATTTTCTCCCCATTAAATATCATTTCAATCTATTTAACTTATTGTCACAAGATATTATCCAATCCCATAATTTCATATAAATCCATCAAGAAAAACCCCATACTCAATATAAGTTCAATGTTTTCACTAATATATTTTTATTCTTTTATTCCATTCAAAAAAATATTTAATATTTTGTATTATTTAATTAGTATTTTTAGTATAATAAATATTTTTAGATCATGTAAATAATTAGTAACCCTCTTTCACCTTTCCCATAATAAAAATAAATCATGCATTTAAGCATCGTGCAGACTACAACCTCCATGATGCAATATTTTTAATTTTCCTTTACAGTATTACTAGTATGAATCTATGAATTCTATTAAAAGATAAATTTTATTATCATTAAATCAGTAAATTATTTTTGAAAAAATGTATAATCTATTAATATTATTTCCATTAATCAATACTTATTAATTTATTCATTCTAAACAAACATAAATGGAAGAGTTTTCATAAAAAAATTATGTAATATTTTAATTTCTGATATTTCTTCATATAATAGATTATATTTATATTATATGACACTATTAGAATATAATATCATTAATCTTATGTTTTGATGATATTTAAACAAACACAGTATTGTTCAATAAATCATTGTATGATCATGTTTGGTGTAGTTTAAGCACAATCATGAACAATTCAATGAATAAATATCACATATGAATAAGTGATAATAATTAATTGAATGATTTAATTATAATGTGTAAACAATTATTTTTTCTCTGATTTTTTATATAATTAAGTATTTTAATATTTATGAAAACACATTTATATAACAATAAATTACTAAATCAAGTTTATTTGATTTGAACATTATAGATGAAGAAAAATAAACTCAAAGAATAAATTTCAAAAACTATAAATAATTATTAATCATACCAAATAGTATCATTGATGGCCTCAGAATTATTTACTTTAGAATAGGAATGAGTACAAATAATATTATATTGAAACTAGCATAAATGATTAAAAAATTAAAAAACTGTTATAAAACATAGGTAGAATTCAAATAAACATTAACAATTTATTAAGATTATAAATAAAAATTTAAATGAGTAATGCAATAACATAAATTATATTTGATCTAAAATTTTGACATATGATGCTAATGTAAATTTTAGGGAATTCATGACTACATATAATGATTTTCTATATGAAATTCTTTTTTTAAGTCATTTTTAATATTATATGCATAATTTCCTTTTGTTGTGTATATATACATGATATGTGAGATGTAATATCATAAAATTAAAATATATTAATTCTAATTTAATAACAATTTGATTCCATCATATTCATGATTTTGTTATTTAATATCCATGCATGTCATAGGTTAGTATTTCATCTTTTATATTCACTCTTTTAATATTGTGATATATTTACAAAGAATTTATTTTTGTGTTGTTCATAAACTTCAATGGAATTAATTTTAGAAAATTAATCATTTAATTGATTATATTTCCAAGTTATTTTTATTATAGATATCAAATATTATCTTAGATGTAGTGTCTCCAATTAATAATATAACTCAAAATGTACCACGTTATAAACCCCATACTTTGTTTTGGTTATTTTAAAAGTAGGATTTGATTGAATGAAAAATTATATTTGTATAAATATGTGAATATGGATATAGATGTGGCACAATTCATGTAGCTATAGTCAACCCGAAAACAGATAGTTGATTATTTAATCAGTCATCCCATTGTTTTATGACATATGTGACTAAGAAAACACACCAACAAATATATTCTCTAGGAATGCACATTGAGATATTCCATATTTCATTATCCAAAATACCTAAGAATTTTATTCTAACATTTCCTTGGTCTCATAAATGTGTATGATATTGATTCCAATTTTAATCTTCCATCAATATACCATATCATTGTAAGTATAATTTTCATTATATTTGATTGGTTTGGGTACTTCATGTTACTTTTATGATACTCCATTATTTCTATATTGATTAGTGGATGTCTTTAGAAGCATCTACATTATTAATGTATGTGAAATGTATTATCTATTTGTATTTTACACGTAAATGTATTTCAATGTTTTAATTATTATAATAATTCCTTTGGTAATTATATTAAATTTTTTTAATGGTCTTATTGTAAATTTATTGGAATTAAATATCTTATTTGTGGGTATATAATTATATTACTCTTTAGGGTATTGATAGGCCTCATGGGAAAAACATATTGGGAGTTCGTTGGTTTCTTAATTGATTTTAGTGTAGTGTCTTAACAAAGGTTCTTGACAAGAATACTTAATTTCTGAAAATATGCATTCTATTTGTATGAGAAAATAAATATTAATATCCATGATTTCATTTAATATATTAGATATAAAATTCCATAAGTATTAGTTGATTATGTATTCATGTTGTTTATTTATTCTTCTCATATCACTTATTTCATAATTATGTTATGGTATTTTTCAACTTTATTCCATTCCTTATGGATCATCTGAGCTCAACATTTTTTTCAATCCACTCAGATACCTAGTGGACCACACATTATAAATTTAAGGAATATGATAAAAGGAATGATTATTTTCACTCACTATATTCTTTTTGAATTTTTTTATATTTAATGTTTATATATTTCAAAAAAATATTTAATAATATTCGATCCTCAAATAACTCTTTTATCCTCTTTAAATAAAATAAAATCCCCAGTCTTTCTGGGATTTTAGATTATATTATCTTTTTATTTCAATCAGAGGATGTTTAGTAGAATCATTAGAGACATTATTTAGTGTAACCTTGTGATATGGGTCAAATACTATAAAAATATAAAAAATTGTATAAGGAACACATTATAATTTTTTATATGATTTTAATTTTATAATTCAGTATCATGTACTGATTATTTTTATTTTGTTATCAAAATAATGAAACAGATAGGGAATATGACTATTGTATCATCACCTGTAGTCAATCCAAGGATGTTTTAATTGAATAATTAAAGGAATTTCGATTTTGGGTTAATCAAATCATAAAAATATTAGGGATTTTTACTTAGCTTATTGTAAATAATATAACCAATATGTAAAAAATCACACATCATGGTGTGACTATTTTGGATGGTTTCAAAAGGAAACAACCACCAGTATTTAGTGTAAAAAACAATCAATTTCATGTTAAAATTTCGATAAACACTCATGATATGATCATTCTCACATTGTTATGTTTTTTTAATGAAAATGGACATCATAGTGGTCTATTGTCTAAATGGATTTGTGCAAAAATAGTTCTTAATAAATAAATTAACTAAAGAGTAATATGTCACAAATTTCATGGAATAAAGATCTTTAAAGTAATATTTATATGAAATTTACATTTCATTTTTAAAAAATAAACAATATATATGCAGTTATTCTATCATATATATATGCTGGTGGAAAACGTTTCAGAATATAATTATAATTTTACAAGGATATATTGTTATGATGTTTACTATTCTTGTAGAGAATATATATAAATTGGTCATTTAAATGAAGGGAAAATATTTTCCTTCAAATGGGAATTGGGTTTTGATACCATTATATCATATGAGGATATAAAAATAAGTTACATAAATCCAAAAATAATCTATCAAGAATGTATGTACTCTAGGGATATAAAAAGAAGATGAGGTTAGATGAGAATCCAGGGTAAAATAATGTGGCATAAAGGAATAATGGAATAATTATATTTCTAACATGTGATGAATATATGAAGAAATATCTTGGGTGTTGTAGTAAAATAACAAGAAATTTTTACAAGTGTGGAGAAAATTTCAATCAATATCTTAAATTCATGGGAAAGGATGATAATACTAAATTACAATTGCTAAAATATATGTAGTTGATAAATTATGTGAACCAATTCCTATATCATACAAGGAATTCACCTCAGAAAATGGATTGATATCAATGAAAATTTTATATTATTGACACATATATTATAAATTTTTCTAATTACGTGGTTTTATTTTCATTGAATATATTCTCAAATATATATAATGACTTATTTGACCTCAGATCATCAAACTCTTTTACATTTACCATGTTTTTTGAAAAAACATTTGATTTTCCCCATAACCCTATTATGGTAGTTATGAATTAAGACACTAAATGTATATATTATATAATGAATACATATGATTGGACGAACTAATTATGATTCATAGGTGTACACTATTTTAAAATATTGTTATCATATATTTGTTTACTTTCATAAGATCCTTAATACGTATTGGATTACAATAATTATTGAAATTTTTTAATTCCAATAGAAGGATATAATGATTCATACAGGTTACATTAAATATTTTATATTTAATGGATGGATATAATCATCAAGATCATGTTCGGATCCTCTCCTAGTTGATATCAATAATGATATTCTAGTAATTGAGGATGATAAAATTTGATCAATATATAAGGAAGATAATATATGTATAGAAGATGTACCCATAGTACAAATTTTTTTATTTTATTATATAAAATAATGTTTTCATCAATTAGTGAATGATTTTGAGATCACTATTGAAATAATATTTGATGCATTACTTATATATATATCACTATAAATATTGAAACCAATGGAGTTGGTGGGTGCAGAAGAAAAATCATTTGGATTTTTGTGATAATGTATTTATATAACCTAGTGTTTTAACATTGTAAGATAATGTTTTGACTAAGAAAATGATATATTTTATTATGGGGGTATTCAAAAATTATATGCATATCAATTACTCTACTATAATGAATATTTTTTCTATATTATGCATTGATGATTTATTTTGATAAATTTAGTGAAGAAATATATTTTTAATGTTCCGTCATCATTGTTATTATTATCGTCTTATGGTGAATATGGTTTCTATTTTTACGATATCATTTCAAATAACATGCAGAAATTATGGGTTTACGATAATTCATTTTGGATTGAAAAATTAATTGAATTTATTTTTCAAAATTATGAATACAGTATTCAATGATTTTCATGATAACATTATTATTGTATTAATTGGTTTTATCTTGATGTACTCAATGATAAATGAATATAAATAAGTTCATCATAAAAAATTGGAGACCCTAAAAAAATGAATTATATAAAAAAAAATTTAAACCTGAATATTCTCTCAGTAATGTATCTTTCTGGGGAATTATTTCCCAAATGATGGAATATATATTTCCTCTTCAATGAATAATTTTATAAAAGAATCTCAAAAACTAATGAACATAAATGTGATAGAAATTTTCCCCTATTTAGTAGTTTAAAATATATGATTCCCCAATCATTTTACATGGATGACCAACAAATTGATAATTTTCACATATTAAAATGATAAATTCAAATAGATAATGGAACATATGTTGTTTCTTCATGATTTGATTTTAATATTGATAATCCAAAAACATTATATTTAAAATCATATAATGATTCATTTTTAATTTATTGTTATGCATCAAATAAATGATATGGTTTTGTATTTTGGAGGAATGAATGGGTGATTTTCCATGAATCTAGGTAGTTTAAAATAAATGAATATTACTATACAACACCTAACATTGGAATGGGATACATAATTTTTACTTTGAATATTATGGCACATAATAGTATGGTGATAAATACCATATTTATTTATAAAAAACAAAAGTATTTAAATGACTTATCCTATTGAAAGGATACTCAAATAATGAAAATAATATGGAATGAAATACTTGAGGATTTTGATTACTGAATACAATAACACAATTTAATGGAATAAAATGATTCTTATGTATTGTGGTTGAAGGCATTAGAGTAATAAAAATTAGGGGTATTAAAAAGTATACAATATAATGATATATATTAAGGATATATGTATTTATTTTTAGGCATTGTGACCCATAATTCCTTTTCAAATAAATTCTTAAACCATCCATACTAGAAATTAATGTGATTCCCTCTCAAAATTATGTATAATTACAAAAGATTATTATTGATGCAAATTATGTGAAATTGACATACTTCGTCTATAATGAAGGAATATTAATTTTTGAATATAGGTTATTTTTTCCATCCATACTAGAGTTTTTGGGGGAACCACTACATGAAAACTTTACCTCAAATATCTCTATAACCCCTGGTAGAAAAAATGATGTATAAGGGTTTCATATTAGATTTCTTAGGAGACGATATAAAGTGTGAAATTATATAATGTGCCTGCATATTTTTCTATTTCTATTATGTAATGTTTAATTAACATTTTAATGGGATATTGAAACCACATAATAAACCAAAATAGAAGTAGGACAACATTATATTAGACTTTATCATTTGACTCACAATGAATCCAATAAAGAATAATGCTATATATCTTACTATGGATTATCACATTATGTAAACTAATTTATTAGTGATAATAGAATATATACCACATTAGTTAATTTCATAGATCTATATCAATTAAATAACGAGTCTTCATGATGACCAACTATTTATTATATCTACTCATGGACAATGGTTAAATTGGAATTTATGAAGATTCATTGAAGGTATCACAATACTAAGATACATAAATTCATAGCCACTCATCAATAAACTTATTGATATACTGAATGGGACATCCTATCATTGGAAGACATGATGATATTGTGTTTTACTAACCTCAATGGTTTTTGGATTCATTATATACAATTGGTTTTAAATTTTATCCATGATTATATTCCATTATAGTCTCTATATAGAACCACAATATGAATTTTATTTTATAAGGTGTCATAATCTGTCCAATTTTTATGTAGATTTAGAAACAAATAATTTTTTCTTATATATAATGTATTATATTATTGTTTAATTATAGTCTATACAGTATCACATTAAAGCATCTTAGTGTATAAAAAATATTATGTCTATATTTAAAATTAATTTCTTGGAGTTTCATGTTCAGGACCATATATTCCAAATGGTTTCACCGTGAAATGAATTATTGAGTTGACACATGAAATCATTATGAACATATAATTATGAGGATATATTTATTATAATTTCATTATTATTCTTAATACCTTATCTTATGATTAGAATAAATTATGATTAACTTTTATTAGATTATAATATTTCTTTACCTAAAATACTTTTTTCATGTTTTGATTTTCAAAACAAGGTTAATATGTACCATATTCATTTCATAAGAAAAATAGATTTAATTTGACCATAAAATATCATTGATGGGTTATTTTTTAAAATTATAAAATTTGTTAAATAATTATAAAAATATCTTACGTAATGGATTCACACAACCGATTCCCCCACAAATTAATTTCAATATTTACCGCATGGCTGATATTCTATAATCGAGTAACTTATGCATTGAAAACATAACCACATATAATTAACTCTATAATATGATATTATTATTTATTTGGTGAAATTAATAAATTATATACATTTCATTAAAAGGAAAAAAATTCTAATTTTATGAGTATTACATTTGAAATTAAGTTATAAGTGACTGCATGGTTTCTATTGGAATTCGTTAGTTTCCCAAAACTAATTTTCCACTGTATTTTGATTATATCAAGCAATATATAATTCTAGTTAAAAATATTATCAATTTTTAAGAATTATTATTAAATTATATAAATATATTCACATTGGACCCAATGTTTAATCATATATTTTAAAGGGATTTTAAAGTCTAAAATTACCTAAGTCATGCTATTTATTGTTATTAAACAATTTCTATGTCGATTTTTTTGGGTACTTGAGTATTTCTATTATGTATAAAATGGATACCCATATATAGTGAAGTCTTAAACATTGATTACAATTGATATGTTCCCCGAGCCTAGTGGGACACATGGCCAATAGGGTATCTTCCTAAAAACAATAGCCTGCCAACTAGTAGTGAGAGACTATGTTGTGTGTGTGGGGAGACTATGCCCATGTTACCAAAGATTATCATAGTAGATGGATGTAAATATCAGTAAATAGAAGATAAAATATATGTAAATAGATGATACATCCAAAAATAGATAAAAGGTAATACTAAAATAAATAATTTGAATAATATTAAGCATCTGTTGATATTTCATTTAAATAGAAAACTAGATTACATGGATACACAACAGCAGACATAACATGTCCAAAAAAAGTTCAAAGGAAAATAAATGATATCCCAAGAATCCAAAGTTCCAACCCTTTCCTATTATATCAATATCAATGCTAAACAAAAATAAAATAAGTGTTCAAAGTTGTATGCTTCGCTTTGTTTACATCTACATCCATGTAATATTCCTCGGGTACAAAACTACTCCCAGAGACAGTGTGACATAAATCACTGTGGGCCACCCCCAACAGCATCTAAAACATCTGGCACATGTAATGAAAATGTAATAGTGTCCAGTCTTGCGTATATAATGTCAATCAGTACAAAGTAACAAAATTTTCATGTACCTTCTAAATCCCCCTCTAGCGATATTATATATAACCAGTTAATTAATCAATAAATTATCTTCTTACATTAATTATTCATGTGAGGCATGGCCATCACTGATGTTGTCTTGTGTTATGTAGATAGTGAAAATTACAATGTATCAACTGAGTCAACATAGACTTCAAGGGTCCCCAACATAGTAGTAACTATATCATAGATGAGGATAAGAGTGTAATCCATGGTGTATGTCTACATAATTACATAATATAGTTCCTATACAATCCAAGGTGATCATCCATGGTATTATGAGGGTGATCATAGACATGGCCCAATAGACTATAACCATGGAACCTACTTTTCAATTCCAGATCTAAAGATTGTATCTGAGTAATCATGTATTAATATGGTGGTATCATATGGTGTCATATTGGAAATTCAATAACATACAGTGATTCAGATCTAGGTGGTTCTCAACCTTATAAATCTATATCATTGAATTAGAGTGGGGTTCCTGAGTGCTCATAGAATTCCCTGATTAGAATCCAAGGGTAGATCAAGTTATGAAATTCATATTTTATTATCTAGTCAGGAAAGATATCTTTGGTTAAATCCTTTCATTTCATTAGTGTGATAAGGTCAAGTAGAATGCAATCGTTGGTTCATGCCTTGCCATTCATTAGTTTGATAATGTCATGTATGGAGAAATTTTTTAATAATGTCATATTTTATCAATAAGTCCATTTGGTTAAAGCCTTTCATTTTATTTGTGTGACAAGGACATATAGAATGAACCCATTATTAATTCAATTTAAGGTATATTCAATAATTACAGTTAATTATGGTACCTTCTATTAATGTAGTAAGGGGTTCTATGTACACAAAACCTATTATTCATTCATATTTTATTTTGTCAATTCATTTAGTCAATATACATTCCATTTAACATAAAAAATTTTATTATCAATTGAATCGCATACCTTAGGCAGGTCAAATTATTCACATAAATGTTACGTTGAATAATATAATTCACAATATAAATCATCCCATTTAATTTTGAAAAACATACCCTTAGGGCGGTCAATCAATAGAACACCCGAATAGTAGTTCAAAACATGAAAAAACACTAATCAAAAATAATTGCATAACCTTTTACATGGAATGGTTACAGTTTTTTTCATAACCACCAATAATTAATAACATATTTGGAAAGGGGATGACCATATGGTTTTAATGATTATAAACATTGAATATAAATTCTTTAAATGACACCCAATGAAACTGGTGTTCCCTACATGTCAAAATCGAAATTCAGAGAGATTCATAGATGATTTATAGAGCACCCACCGTAGGTTTGTACAAACCCTCTCCTTCAGTAATTTAACATGATTTGTATCATAATGAATTTAATCATAGAAAATGAAAAAAAACTCATACTTTGATATCTCAGCTAAGAAAAAAAGAGAGTGGAATGGATCACTAGGAATTGATTACATACTATTGTGCATCCAATGTGACAAACGAAATCTTGATATCATTCTATATGAAAGAGATATCTTGATTCCAATGATATATATTCGGGAAGCCTCAAATTAAGAATGAAATATCATAATCCTACACAATCTCATATTTGGGATGATGTCGGTGGATTAATTAGATAATTATGGGAAAGAAGGACATATTCCCTTATAATAGATTATGAACGGATTGTCAGCATGATTTGAAAAATGTGCGCAAGCCATACACATATACTTGGACAAAGGGACTCTCACATGGTCTGGCTTCACATCTTTCTGCTAACCATGTATGGAGGCTTTTTATGAAAAATCATAATCTACACGGATTTCCAAAACATGTGGAATATCTACATGGTGTACTCTAAATCGTGTTCCTAGCCTATTGTTTCAAGAAAAAGATGGGTTTAAAGCTCCAAACATTTTCCTACACCCCTGAGAGCTTTTCTAACCCTTTAGGCATCCATACTAGGTCCCATGTAATGATTTAGACCAAAATATAAAGTATCCATACATGAGTAAAGAATCAGGTACTATCAATCTTCCCACCTTAAAAGAACATTTCGTCAAGTTCACCTTATAAAAGTGGAGAAATCTATCATGAGAACCACTCTCGAAATTAGGAACGCACATCGGCTTCCTTCTCCCATTTCTCATCCAATACTAGACTATGCTTCCATATCAACCAAACTATTTTTACAGACCGGCCACACAAATGAATTATGATCAAGCCAATGATGCATACTAGATACTCCTCAAAGGTAGCATCAACATATAACTCAACTTCCTTATGATAAAATGTATAACATGGGGCTTCATTATATTAGTGATCCTACAATACATGAATGACATAGTGAATGTCATGCTTTCTATAATATAGTAACAATATATAGGATAGAGGCCCAACACCCTCTATAATTTCAAATGGCTGGATGAGATTATGGAAAACCATTCTATTCTTTAATAAACATCTCCTAACTAGCCTAGGAAATTCCTATTGGAAAAGACGATATATGACCATGAAATAATGAATTTGTCAACAACAACCATCTTATGATTCATGTCTACATTGTATAGATGTTATAGGCTTTCTAATCATCTAAACATGATATGAATTATCTTGATCGAGATGAGGACCAATTAAGGATGTATCTCCTATATTTATCCCATATATGGGCGAATGACGTGGTCAACCATATATGGCCTCAAAACGGAGCCATCTAGATTGTTCCCTGAAATATTATATTATTAGAAAAGTCGATGATAAGTATGTTATTCACCCAAGAACCACTGATGTCAAATTCCTAAGACCTACGAATGTATTATAAATCATGTATTTTCTGTTCTAATGGTCCATCAGTTGGGGGTAAATGTTTTTTTCCCTATAAGAACCTTTTTCCCATGGAATTCTCTAATCCATTCAAGAAACATGATATTGAAAAATAATCCCTATATAAAATGATAGTACGTGGAACCCCATGTAGTCATATGATCTCAAGGATATACAGTCTTCCTAGCTCATCCAATTAGATAGTCACCTGGATAAGAATGATGTGGGTGATTCTCACAACCCGTCCTTGGGGCCCATGTCGTGACTACCCCAAGCCCGCCTTCCATAGGCCAGGGGCTGGCGACTAGCACCAAAGCGTAATTCCTAGTAAAAAGGGAAGGCCTTGCCTTTTTAAAGTAAAATAACACCACATAGCAAGCAAGAAGTAGAAGTAAATACTAAGTAAAACACTGGGTACAACAGTAAGTGCGAAAAAGTATGTAGGCCAGAATACAAACCCAAACTGAAAGTAAAGTACAACTAGAAAGGGAAAATAGCAACTGAAAGAAAAGCTGTCACCTCGAGCCGTCCACAGGAAGTCCAAATTGAATGGTGGGTACAGATAGCCTCCATAGCTCCTTGGGTCCAGCCGTCCGCTCTGAGTACGTCCCGCCCAGTGGTCCACCTCCAGGTATCGTCCTGATCCGCAAGCCTCATCCACGATCAGTGTTGTCCATCGTCTGCAACCAACACAACGTAGTGCGGGCATAGCCCATGTAGGGATGAGTATAAGCTACTCAGTAGGGACCCAGAGACCCCTGAAGGTCTCCTAGAATCCACAAAGGATAATCCAAAAAGGAAATATACAGCCACGAAGTAACATCTGACACTACTTAGGTATATGCCCATACATATACCTAAGTCTTCAATTCCAGTTCGGATCCAACATCCGAGCTCATGTACAACCCAGTCCACACTGGAAATCACAACCCAGTCCATACAAGAATGTGAAACGTAATCCACACAGGATAACACAACACAATCCACGTAGGAAAGTAAAACATGATTCAGCTCACACAGGTATACTTCTTCGTATGACGATAGAGATGATCAGATGTAACCCCTGATTCATCTAATCCATCGGACCCACAAAGGATCGATAGGTACTAACCCCCACAATGACCCACAAAGGATCTGACCCATACAGGATCGATAGGTAAATAACCCCCACAATGACTCACAAAGGACCGATAGATAATTAACCCCTGCAATGACCCACAAAGGATCTGACCCACACATGATCGATAGGTAACTAACCCCCGCAATGACACATACAGGATCAGACCCACAGAGGATCTATAGGAGCTGGCCCAAACAGGACCGCTGAGCACTGACCCACATAGGATCTGACCCACACAGCATCGGTAGCACTGATCCACATAGGATCTCTGAATTCTGTAGTCGTCGTCGTCGAATCTAGGGAGGATTTCTATACAGTCGTCGTTGTCGTTGTAGTCGCAGCCAGGTCTAGGGTTCCCGAATACAGCTAGCTCGATCAAGAGGGTCCGCTCCATGAGCTGAGGGGATGATACATCAACTGACACATAGTCTGGAGTTGATTTGTCCAAAAGTTCTGTATCTTCAACATGAACTCAACGTCACAGACGGCGCGTCAATCCGACGCCAGGTCTGAGTGTTATTAGCTTTTTCTGTCCCAGGGGCACGGTTGGTTTTTATGTCAAAACCAACCCGACCGTATTCCAACTACATACAAACCTCGAGCGGTGTAAACCAAAAGGTTCGTATCACTTAGAGAAATCCAACAAAGTTGACGGCACGTCAAACGGAGGTCCGGAGCTCAAGTTATAAGAGTTTCCGCTCCGAGGGCCCGATTGGTTTCGTGTACGATCCAACCTGGCCGAACTCAAAGTACTCTGAAATCTTGAGTTTAATATACCGAAACGAATGGCTCGATCCAAGGATCGCATCGCCACTAACGGTGCATCGATCGTAGGTCTGCAACCCAAGTTATGAGAAAAATACCGAAAGAGTCTTGTATTAGGGGGTTCGGGCCTGGTCCGACCAGACCTGATACCCCCAGGGTTGGCCCGAATCCGGTCAACCCGAACCGGGCGTGGGTCCGGCCTGCTTGGGCGTGGGCTCGGCCGGCTGGCGCAGCCCGGCCCGGCCTGGCAGACCGGCCCGGGCAGTCGGCCCGGCGCGCGGCGCGCTGGCGTGCGAGCCATTGGCTCGACCGAACGATCGCGCCGTTCGGAAGCGGGCGGCACTGCCCCTATGTCTAGAAACTGCAGACCCTTAATGGGGCCTCTACATCCGGCCAACCGTGGGATTCGAACCCCCGATTCTTCCACGATCCGGCCGGCCCACTCTGGCTTGCCGACTTCTGCCGCCACAGGACCGACAAGGCCGGTCCCCCTGCTCCGATACCGGCGGCCCGGAACCGGCCGCCGATTCCCTTGCTCCGCCGCGACCCGGAACCGGCCATGACCTTCATCGGTCCGGCGCGGCGCGACTGCGCCGTTACCCTCCGCCGCGGCCCTGCTCCGGCTGTGGTGCTTTCGTAGTTCACTGGTGCGGCGCGACGGCGCCACATCTTTAGTTCGTTTTCAACAGTGCGGCGCGACGGCACTGTGCTTCTTCCCCTTCTTTAATATTCTCCGCGTGGTGCTTCGGCATCGCGTTGTCTTGCTCGTGCCGCAATCAAAATTATACCAACAAGGGGGAGGAGGGTTGGCCGTGTTCGTGCGGTCTGACCTCCTCCTGTTATTGTGATATCAGGCGGCTCAAAAGGAAGGAAGATGGTGACAGAAGAAATCAAAAAATAAACCCCTACCTCAATGTTGTCATCGAACGAGAATTTATCACAGAATTAACCGTCGCAGAAGAAGAGGATCGTTGCGGTGGAAGAGGATCTATGTGGAAGAGAACGTCATGAAAGGAACGTCATTGGAGTTAGGTGATCTCTGAGGAAGGTTCCTCTCGCCGTCGTCTGCCGTCGGAGGTCGGGGTTCTTCATAGGCGGGGGGTGCGTTCTTCGTGTTCTTCGTTGAAGAATGAATAATCCTATCTTTTTCTCCCAAAGGATCCAACAACCAGGGTTCCAACAAAATAAAATATGTTCAACACTTATTTTATTAACATATCCTAGGCATTTGAAATTCAAAAGAAAAGAAACGAACAATTAATTTAATGAATTAATTGTAACGATTTAACCGCCCAAATTAATGAGGTGTTTCATAACCAAAATAAACGCAAGGTTTGACTTCATTAAAAAGGGGGTGCATGTGCATTACATAGAGGGAATGAAATGGTGGGGCTCATGCGGGCCCCACCTCAAAAATAACCTAACAAGTGGGTAGGATATTGTGGGTCCCACCTAATCCTCTTAACATAGGTTAAGCCGCTTTAAGTAAAATAAAATAAAATGTCGCACCACTTTTATTTTATTTCTTAACTTAACCCCAAAAATTAAAAACCACACCCGAGAAAACGCAACTCCGAAAAAGGTGTTTCTAAGCAATTACCGGCCCTGTGATTCCATCGGTGCCGTCAGAATTATATTCCGAGCACCAGTTTAAAAGTTAGAAAAACCCGTTCGTTCGTTCACTGAACGTACCCGAGATAAACTTCAGAAAAAGATTTCGGGCACACCGGGCCTCAGAATTATGTTCCATCAGAAACTGCATTCTGGTAATTTTTCCAAAGAAAATTAAGAAAAAAATTTCCTTGAATTTTATGGGTCTTTAAATTACTCCCATCTCAGGGCTTTACGTCCCCATAAAGATACATCAAATCTAGGGAAAAAAATGAGGGTACTGAGCACAAATCTGAGACTCCAGCTCCCAAGTGCTCTCCTGGAGGTTCCCGTGCTGCCATCTGATGTGCACTAGAGGAATCAAACGTCCATGTAGGACCCGCTCCTGTCGATCCTCGATCTCCACTGGGACCTCCGCAAACGTCACCCCATCATCAACGTCCATCTCCCCTTGGTCAATGATATGCGTCGGGTCGTGCACGTATCTTCTCAACTGAGATACGTGGAAGACGTCGTGCACCTAGTGCAACTGAGGTGGTAGATCCAGGCGATAAGCCACCTCGCCTATCCTACTGAGGACCTCGATGTTTCCGATGAAGCGTGGAGATAACTTGCCGCCTCGGCCAAATCTCTGTAATCCACGTCGAGGTGAGACCCGCACGAAGACATGGTCTCCATCCTTGAACTCCAGTGGTCTCTGCCTCCTGTCAGCGTAATACTTTTTCCAACTCTGAGTGTCCTTATCCACTCCTGGATGACCTGGACCTTCTCTGTCATGGCCTGGACCATCTCTGGTCCCACAAGTGCTGACTCCTCAGGGTCTGTCCAGCACACCGGTGATCTGAATGGTCGGTCGTAAAACGCCTCGTATAGTTCCATCCCGATGGAGGAGTGGTATCTGTTGCTGTACACGAACACTGCCAAGGGTAAGTGGTCCTCCCAGCTATGACAAAAGTCAAGGACACATGCACGGAGCATGTCCTCGAGAGTCTAAATGGTCCCTCCGTTTGACCATCTGTCTGATGGTGAAAGGTGGTGCTTAGACATAGTTGCGTCTCGAACACATCCTGCAACCCCTTCCACAGCCAGGTAGTAAAGAAACCATCTCGTTCAGAGACTATAGATGATGGAACATAGTGAAGCCATATAATCTCCTGAACATAGAGGCGTCCCAAGCTCTCCACTAAGCCCTTCTCTCTGATGGGTAAGAAGTGTGTTGAGTTGGTGAGTCAGTCGACAATCACCCAAATAGAGTCATCACCACTGGAAGTGTGTGGAAGTCCAGTCATGAAGTCCATAGATAATATGTACCACTTACACTCCGGGACCCTCAAGGGTTGTACCAAGCCTGCTGGTACCTGGTGCTCCGCCTTCACCTGCTGGCAGGTGAGGCATCGAGAAACGAACTCTGCCACAACCTTGTTCATGCCCAGCCACCAGTGTTGTCGTCTGAGATCCTAATACATCTTCGCTACGCCAGGATGTACTGCTAATGGGGAAGTGTGAAACTCTCTCAGAACCTCCTCCCGTAATGCAACTGGTACCAAGGTACGTCTTCTGAAAAGGATGTCGTGCTCTCCTCCTATGGAGAATCCATCAGGTTCCTGTCCTGAGGATATCTCTGCATGTCGCGTCTCACAGTCAGCGTCCCCACGATGTGCCTCTCTGACCCACTGCAGTAGTAGAGGAGTTACTATGAGTGATTGAAGGAAGGCTTCTCCATCTCTATCCATGAAGGATATCTGCAAAGCGGCTGTCTTCTTTGTCGCCTCCTCACGTAGATGAATGCCCATCCTCCTACTGAGAGCGTCGTCTATTACGTTCCCCTTCCCAGGAGTATAGACTATCTCAAAGTCATAGTCTTGGAGGAACTCGATCCATCGCCACTGTCTCAGGTTCAGGTCCTTCTAAGAGAAGATGTACCTGAGGCTCTGATGGTCATAATAGACTGTAATGCGCTCACCCATCAGATAGTTTCTCCATGTCTTCAGAATGAATACCGCTGCTTCCAACTCCAGGTCATGGGTAGCATAGTTCTGCTCATGTGGCCTCAACTTATGTGATCCATAGGTGATCACTGCCCACTCCTGCCTCAGGACACATCCGATTTTGGTCCCTGATGCATCGCAGTAGACTACGAACCCTACTCCCTCCTCCGGAAACCTCAAGATAGGTGCGTTGGTCAATCTCTGTCTAAGCTCCTGGAAGCTCTGCTGACATCTTTCTAACTACACAAAGGGTTTCCCCTTCTTCTTCAAAGCTGAGAGTGGTGCCCCATCTTTGGAGAAGTCTGGCACAAATCTCCAGTAGTATCCAGCTAGACCCAAGAAACTCTGCAACTCAGTCATGCTCCTGGGTGGCTCCCAAGCTAGAACTGCCTCGATCTTCGCAAGATCCACTGCAACTCCCACCTTAGAGATGACGTGTCCCATGAAGTTGACCTCACGTATCCAGAAATGACACTTCGAGAGCTTTCCATAATGATGGTGCTTTCGTAGTGTGTCTAGTACAAACCGCAAGTGGTAGGCGTGCTCCTCTTCAGTCGTCGAGTATATCAAATTTTCGTCGATGAAGACCATGAAAAGTCAATCTACGTATGGCTGAAATATCATGTTCATGAGGCCCATGAACACTGTTGGAGCGTTAGTAATGCCGAAAGGAATAACCAAGAACTCATAGTGGCCATACCGGCATCTGATGGTCGTCTTCTGCACGTCCTCATCATGAACTCTGAGCTGATGATATACAGACCCGAGGTCTATCTTTGAGAACCACCATGATCCCTTGAGCTGGTCGAAGAGGTCATCAATCCTCGGTAGATAATAATTTTTCCTCACTGTCACCTGGTTCAGGCGACGATAGTCCACACAAAGTCGGAAGCTCCCGTCCGCCTTTTTGGCGAACAATATCGGGAAAGCCCAGGGTGAAACACTAGGTCGGATGAATCCCTTGCCATGCAAGTCCTCCATCTATACCCATAGCTCCCGAAGCTTTGTGGGTGCCATCCGATATGCTGTTGTGGATATCGGGGTTGTCCCGGGGTACATGTCAATATAAAAGTCTACCTCTCGACGAGGAGGTAGTCCTGGAATGTCGTCGGGAAAAACGTCCGCATACTAATGCACCACTGCAGGAAATCTAGGACTCCACACGTCAACCACTCATAGGATGAGGCTATCCAACTGATGAGTGATGGGCTATCATCTCCTCTATGGGAGTCTGTCCTGTGCTGCGAAGGCTCCCTTATCGCCGGTGAAGGTGAACCTGCTCCCGTCGGTGCGTACACACCTCACCTTGCGCCTAAGACAGTCAATCTGAGCATGGACTGTAGATAACCAATCCATGCCCAAGATGATGTCGTAAGGCCTCGATGCCGCTACAAGAAAATCCCAGCCGAAGCTCTCATCTCCTATATTAATCTCACACTTCAGGCACCAGTGTGTAATCGTCGAGTCTACTCCCGTAAAAGTCTCTAGCCGTAAGGATCGAGCCAACGGCTATGTCGGAATCTCCGAGCTATGAACAAGGGAAGAAGCTATAAAATAATGACTCGCTCTTGTGTCTATAAGAACTGCAGCAAGGGTGGAAAAGACAAAGATAGTTCGTAGAATCATCTCAGGCATGCCGTGGTCGTAGGCCTCTACTGCCTGGAGTTGTGCCTGCCTCTGCCCGCCGGCTCCCTGTGGTTGGGGTGGACCTCCTGGTAGTGGTGGTGGTGGTAGAGCCTCAAAGCGTCGCCCACCACTTGCTGCTCGGCCAACTCCTATGCTTCGTCCGCCTTCTCTACACGGACTGCCACGGTTGACCCTCTGCCTCTTCCTGGGTGGCCCCTCAACATTCGGCGGTTACTCAACGCGACAGTTCGGCCAGTCACGAGCCATGTGGCCCTGCCCGCCGCATGCGTAGCACCTTCGGCCTCTTGAAAGACTGGCTCCGCGCTGTGTGCCCCGCACTGCTGAGCCAGTGTTCTGAGGTCGTCTTCCTGAGGGTCTGGTCTGCCTGGACCCACGAGTCATCCGTCGACTGCCTGTTGCAGATGACTCTGCTACGTGCCACCCCGTGGTAGGTCTTGATGCTGACGAAGGCTCAGTAAGGAAGCTATCGATTAAAAGGGCTCGCTCCAGTACTCCTGCCTGAGTTGGAATGCTGAGGGAGATCAGCGATGCCCTGATCTCCGGTCTCAATCCCTGGTCAAAGGTCCGTGCCTGGAAGAATGGGTCTCGTTCCATGTCTGTCGAGTAGTGCGAGAGATCGGTAAATCTCGTCGAGTACTGGGCCACAGTCAATCTGCCTTGCCGCAGCTGAAGGAGCTCCTGGATGCGCACCGCACGGAGGGTGGCTAGGATGAACTCCGAGCAGAAGAGGCTCTCATAGTCCATCCAGAGAAGAGATGCCTCATCGTGCACCAAGAGCATCAAGATCCACCATCTGTCTACTACCACGTGTAGGAGGCTCACTACGAGGATCACCATGAGGTCTCCCGGTATCCTCACTAACCTGAAAACCAATACAACTGCCTCCAGCAAGTCCTCGGCTGCCTGGGGGTCCATCTCCCTACGGAACCTGGGAGGACACTGGTGCTGAAACTCGTGCAGTGCACTAAGGCGACGTGTATTGTCAGCGGCTGGGGCTGGAAGCATCCGTGGTTCGACATGTAGAGGTACCACCAGTGCCTCTGATGTTAAAGGTCCCTGTACCGAGGCCTTGTCGCTCAGTGGGATATCGTCACGCACTACTCTCGGAACCCTAGTTGGCTGCCATCATGGGGCCATCCTAAAATGAAACAGGTGAGACACGGCCAAACAGTATACCTGGTGAGCTGACATAATGTAATCACAAAGAAAACATGAAACACACATGCATCAATGTTTTCGTTCATTAAGTCAGAAATCAGAAGTCAGGGTCCTGGTGTACGGATACGTCGGCCACCACACCAACACTGAAATCCATGGGCCGATAACCACACTCAATACGCTTAACACTATTGCTTCACATAGAAAAAGGTTCATAGTCCAAAGTTCTACGGTAGAACCGAACTCCTCTGATACCAATTTGTCATGACCCATCCTCGGGGCCCGTGTCGTGACTACCCCAAGCCTGCCTTCCATAGGCCCGGGGTTGGCGACTAGCACCAAGGAATAATTCCTAGTAAAAAAGGAAGGAATTGGCTTTGTAATGTAAACAATCACCATAGAGAAAGTAAGAAGTATATGTAAACACTAAGTAAAACACTGGGTATAACATTAAGTGTGGAAAAGTAAGTGGGGAAAAATACAAACCCAAACTAAATGCAAAGTACAACAGGAAAGGGAAAACAGCAACTGAAAGAAAAGTCGCCGCATCGAGCCGTCCACTGGAAGTCCCACTTGAAGGGTGGGTATAGATAGCCTCCACAGCTCCTTGGGTCCAGCCATCCTCTCTGAGTACGTCCCGCTCAGTGGTCCACCTCCTGGTACAGTCATGCTCCGCAAGCCTCAACCATGATCAGTGTTGTCCGTCGTCTGCAACCAACACAACGTAGTGAGGGCATATCCCATGTAGGGGTGAGTATAAGCTAATCAGTAGGGACACCGAGACCCCCGAAGGTCTCCCAAAATCCAAAAAGGATAATCCAAAAAGGAAATATACAATCATGAAGTAACATCAACCACTACTTAGGTATATGCCCATACATATACCTAAGTCATCAATTCCAGTTCGGCTCCAACATCCGAGCTAAAGTACAACCCAGTCCACACAGGAAATCACAACCTAGTCTTCATAGGAAATCAAAACGTAATCCTCACAGGATAGCACAACACAATCCACGTAGGAAAGAAAAATAAGATTCGGCTCACACATGTATACTTCTTCGTATGACGATAGAGATGATCAGATGTAGCCACTGATTCTTCTAAGCCGTCGGACCCAAAAAGCATTGATAGGTACTAACCCCCGCAATGAACCACATAGGATCGATAGGTAACTAAACCATGCAATGACCCACAGAGGAACAATAGGAAACAAACCCCCGCAATGACCCACAAAGGATCTGACCCACACAAGATCGATAGGAAACTAACACCCGCAATGACCCACATAGGATCGGACCCACATAGGATCTGTAGGCGCTGGCCCACACAGGACCGTTGAGCGCTGACCCACACAGGATCTGACCCACACAGGATCGGTATCACTGATCTACACAGGATCACTGAGTGTTGTAGTCGTCGTCGTCGAATCCACGGAGGATTTCTGTACACTCATCGTCATCGTTGTAGTCACAGCTAGCTCTAGGGTTCCCGCACACAAAAAGCTAGACCGGGAGGGTCCGCTCCATGAGCCGAGGGGCTGATACATCAACTATCACATAGTACAATGTTTATGTACCAAAATATCCGTATCGTCAACAGGAACTCAATTTCATAGACGGCGCATCAATCAGACGCCTGGTCTGAGATTTATTGGCTTTTTCATTCTAGGGGCCCGGTTGGGTTTTAAGTCAAAACCAACCCGAATGTACTCCAACTGCGTCCAAACCTCAATTGGAGTCATCCAAAAGGTGTGTCTCACTTAGAGGAATGCAACAAAGTTGACGGCACATCAATCGGACGTCCGGAGCTCATGTTATAAGTGTTTCCACTCCGAGGGCCCGGTTGGTTTCGTGTATGAACCAACCTGGCCGAACTCAAAGTACTCCGAAACCTTGAATGTAATATACTAAAACTCCTGTCTCGATCCAAGGATCGCATCGCCACTGAAGGTGCGTCGATCGGAGGTCCGCAGCCCATGTTATGGGCAAAAGACCAAAAGATTCCGGTATTAGGGAGTTCGGGCTCGGTCTGATGCGGCCCGATACCCCCGGGGTTGGCCCGAACTGGGCCCAGGTCCAGCCCGCTTGGCCACGGTCCAGCCCGGAAGGCATGGCCCGGCCCGGCCTGGGCGCGGTCCGGCCCGGCCTAGGCGCGGCCTGGTCTGGCGGACCGGCCAGGGCAGCTGGCCCGGTGCGCGACCCGTTGGCTGGGGGCTCGGCCGAACGGCCGAGCCGTTAGAAAGCGGGGGGGGGGCTTCCCCCACATGTAGAAACCGCAGCCCATTAATGGGGCTGCTACGTCCGGCCAGCCGGGGGTTTCGAACCCTCGGTTTTTCCATGGTTCGGTCGGCCCGCTCCAGCCGGCCGACTTCTGCCACCACGGGACCGGCAAGGCCGGTCCCCCTACTCCGATACCGGCCTCCCGGAACCGGCCACCGGTTCCCTTGCTCCGCCACGGCCCAGATCCTGCCACGGACTTGGTCCATTTGGTGCAGCGCGACTATGCCGTTCCCCTCCGCCGCGGCCCCTATATGGCCGCGGTGCTTTCGTAGTTCTCCGGTGCGGCGCGACGGTGTCGTATCTTTGGATCGTTTTCAACGGTGCGGCGTGACGGCGCTACGCTTCTTCCCCTTCTTTAATATTCTCCACATGGTGCTTAGGCACCGCGTTGTCTTGCTCGTTCCGTAATCAAAATTAAACCAACAATGCGGAGAAGGGTCGGCCGTGTTCATGCGGTCCGACCTCCTCCCATTATTGCGATATCAGGTGGCTCAAAAGGAAGAAAGATGGTGATGAAAGAAATCACAAAATAAACCCCTACCTCAATGTTGTCGTCGAATGAGCATTCATCGAGCAATTAACCATCGTAGAAGAAGAGGATATTCATGGAAGAAGAGGATCGTCACAGAAGAAAACGTCACAGAAATAACGTTGTTGGCATTATGTGATCTCTGAGGAAGGTGCCCCTCGCCGTCGTCCGCCGTCTAAGGTCGGCGTTCTTCGTCGGCAGTGGTGCATTATTCGCGTTCTTCATCGTAGAAAGAAAAATCCTCTCTTTTTCTCCCAAAGTCTCCCACAACCAGGATTCCAAAAAAATAAAATATGTCCAAAACTTATTTTATTAAAATATCCTAAGCATTTTAAATTCAAAAGAAACGAAATGAAGAATTAATTAAATGGATTAATTGTAACTATTTAACCACCCAAATTAATGAGGTGTTCCTTAACCAAAATAAACACACAGTTTTACTTCATTAAAAGGAGTTGTACGGGTGAGTTACGTAGAGGGAAAGAAACGGTGGGGCTCGTGCGGGCCCCACCTCACAAATACCCTACCATGTGGGTAAGATGTTGTGGTTCCCACCTTATCCGCTTAACTTAGGTTAAGCCGCTTTAAGTAAAATAAAATAAAATGTCGCACCACTTTTATTTTATTCCATAACTTAACCCCAAAAATTATAAACCAGACCCGAGCAAATGGAACTCTGGAATAGGTGTTTCTAAGAAATTACTGGCGCTGCTATTCCATCGGTGCCCTCTGAATTTGATTCAGAGCACCTGTTCAAATGTAAGAAAAACCCGCTTGTTCATTCACTGAGGGTACCCGAGCTAAACATCAGAAAAAGATTCCGGGCACACCGGGCCTCAGAATTAGGTGCCGTCAGAAACTGCGTTCTTGTAAAATTCAAATGAAAATTAAGAAAAAAATTTCCTTGATTTTTATGGGTCTTTACATTTTGTTAGTTATTCAATGACAACCCTAATAGCATCGCTACACCTCAGCGACCATGGTAACCCAATTATGAAATCAATATAAACATCTTCAAATTTTCATTCCACTACTAGATGCTTCTGTAACAATCTTTTAGGAATCTAGTGTTCCACCATTATGTTCTGATAGGTGGAACACCTAATAATAAATCATGTATTTAACTTTTCATCCCAGGACACCCATAATGGCATCCCGTATCTGTATAAATCATAAAGATTAATTGATGAACTTCTCACTGAGAGTTGTGGGACTCTATCATCAACTCATCTCTTATGTATGAAGGAATGTATATATTTCTATGTAGACACAGGATGTTGTCTCTATCCACAAACCAAACCAAATGATTGTTGCCTCATAGTATACTCTCAGGAATAACCAAGACTTGAGGATATAAAAACACTATACTCTTCACCATCTCATGGAGAGGAGAGTTAAATAACAAGGATTCTAAGTAAGTATTCTCGTTACTATCCTGATACTCTAGATGTAGAACATAATATAGTGTCATTTATTATCATTCATCATTGTGTTCCCATACAGCTCTTGGTAGATTTTTCTGATTCAGGGCATCTCCAACCACATTTCCATTCCAAGGAATACATGAATGATAAAAAAATCATGTGTTGTATATATTCAAGCCTTTTCCTCTTTCTGAGGTTCACGACATGCTGAGAAAAGATATATTCTTGGATCTTGTGATTAGTGTACACCAAAAAGTGCTCATCCAAGAAATAATGTGGCATGCAATGTAAGTCATGGACAACTGCTGCAAGAGTAAGGTCGTGTGTCGAGTAATTCCTCTAGTGAGGCCTTAACTACTAAGATATTTATGAAACGAATTTTTCTTCCTACATTAACACTAATCCTAGGTCAACTCATATTTCACCAAATAATATGGTATAACCAATACCCTTTTTAGGATGAATTTGAATAGGCGTGAATACAATCTTCTCTTTTGACTCCAAAATGAATTTCTCACATGATTCTGACTATAAGATCTTGAAAATAATCATTTTAACACCAATAATAAGTGAATAAAAGAGATAAAAGTATGGTTTGATATTCCTGTAATATCCATCTAAACACATTAAACTCCATCTATTAAGTACATTCTTTGGTTTCTCCCAGGAATGTACTACACTAACCATTTAGGGGTCATCATATTCTAATGATTATAAGATAATATGACCAAAGAAGTGGAATATTTCAATCCATTAATGGAATATAGATATAATATAAGAATGATTTTCTTCACTCAGTGTACTCACTACAATATCAATATGTTTGGCATGGTCCCTACGACTGTGATAATACACCAAGTTATCGTCCACAAAAATCACAACAATAGGATCCAAATAGGGGTGAACAAACCTATTCACTAGGGCCATGAAAATGGTGGGAATGTTCTTAAGACCAAAAGGAATAACAAGGTAATCATACATACCATAACTACTATGGATTTTTGTACGAGGTATGTATTCTAGTTTGAATCGCACATGATGACAACCTGATCTCATGTCGATCATATATATGACCTTTTCCCTTCGGGGATGGTCAAAGAGATCATTTATTTGAGTAAGTGGATACTTTTTCTTGACCGTAAGATGGTTCGTCCTTCTGTAATCCATGCATAGATGTATGGATCAATCCTCTTTCTTAGAGGAAAGCATGGTTGAATCCAAATAGTATGTAGTAGTCTGTATAAATCAATTGTTATTTAAATTCTCTAACTGCAGAAAGAGCCCTAGAAGCTCTTTAGGTTCCATCTTGTAAGGAGGAATAGACAGTAGAGATGCTCCTAGAATAAGATCGATTATAAACTCTACCTCTCTCTTATAATTTAATCTAGGAAATTAATTAGAAAATGCATCCATGAAATTATCCACAAATAGAGGGAAATCAGTTTGAATAAAAACCTAATTACCTATGAAGAGAATGGAATTCTAGGTGGCCACTTCACCTATCCAATGATTCTCTAGTACAGAACTACCATCCTAAACATCCCACTCACCCTTATGTATATAAAATTAACCCTATAGTGATGTAAATGATACCACCCATCAATAAAAGTATTCAAAATCATGAATGTGAATTAACTAATCCATCCTGAGTATGACATCAAATCCTATCATCTCAATAATGAATAGGTTCCATACAAATGGGTTACTACCTACATTATAGGGATAGTCTTTAAAGTAGTGTATTACCTCTATTTGAAACCCTAAAAGCATAACAAGGTCATGACACCATTTTGAAATTGTATAACTAGTTTGAGACTCGCCACTATTGATACAACGATAAAAGAGTTTGTATAACCTATACAAATAAATAAGTTTATATAATAGAGGATAATGGAATGGTATTTTGTACTTTATATGGTCCCACTGACTGATCCTTTGGTATTGGTTGTAGTTTACTCAACTAACCCGATTCAAAAAATTGTTCAATAGATGGATCGTCATGATCAAAACTACTTTATAGGCATTGATGTTGAACATGGGTCTGACAACCATGACTGAAATCTTTTTTCTGCAAGACTGTCATATACTACTCCAACTCCCTATCAGAGGTGGCATAAAATTACCTTCTCCTAAAGGTGGAGATTTTGAGGATATTTTTCAACTCAATGTTGTAGGAATGGTAATGAAATAATGATTAAGATTACACATATGTGCACAAGCCCCACACTACAATGGGTCTATATTACACTGAAGCGTTAAATCCCCCCATCATCCAAACAAATGACACACCAAATAGATATCGAAACAAATACTCCGGTCATCACTACCTTAACGAGAAACATCTAGGGAAACATTCCTCCTACTAGATAAACTATTTCCCTGACATAAAAATGATCCTCTATGCCCAATATTATTTTCATCACTTAGGTTATGCTTAGTTATAAGAGCCTGAATGACTATTGCAAAAAAATTAATGAGGTGAAAGTCATTCAGCAGCGTAAAGATGGAATAATAGATCCCATACTCAAAATGCATATCAGGTGAAATATCATAACCAGCAAGATGTGGTAAAATTTTCTACAAATCTATGGATCACTCTAAAAATTCCATAACTAAAATAGAACCCTCCTCAAGATGAATGAACATTCTTACTTTGTAATCTCTCATAATCTGAGGGATGAACTGATCAGATATGGATGTCTAGAAATCAACACATAACATGACCTGATAACGACCATCCTGGGTAATTTCATACCTCCAATGATTTGTCAAATCCAAAAGAATATATGTAGAAAACATGAAACATTCCTCTAGAGGCATATCTAAATTATCTATGATAGAAAGGGTGTCCTCAATCCATCACTAGGTAGCCTGCAGACCACCTTCCTCTAGAAACATAGGAGGATGTATGTGTTGGAATTCATGTGTCAAATCATAAATCGTAGGTGTATGGAATAGAGCATCATGCATGGACTGCATCAGACGTAGGAAACAATAATTAACTTTGGAATCAATGCCCAAATACTGTAAAAATGGCAGTCCTACAAGTAGCAATACTGGGGGGTAAGACTAGTATCTCCAGCCCCAACATGTTTAGTTAACGATCTTCTCCACCCTCCTGTCGTACGACATGGGGATTTCATAGAGGCGTTGATCTATAATTTCTAAACGCAGACATTAATAAAATCATTAGCATAATGATATCATCACTAGAGGAAGCTCAATTTATGAAAACTCACATTCAATGGTATTATACCCAATCCACACACTTAGATAGCCAGGCATTGGTAAGTGATAATGTATAAGTATTATTTCAATTTTCATTTAATATCCATGTTCAATACTTTTACATTCATATACATTACATGGAGGGATATGGATTTCAAATTGTTTCATTTTATATTTAATGATTCAATTTATAATATATAGACATTTCTGATGAATCATTTCTCATACACCAATCACCTTAAACAACACCCATTTATTTATAGCATAATGGCTCGACTCAGTAAATACACATCCTAGTCTATGAGGGCCCATAGACCTCATGAATGGGAGATTCAATCACTCAATTATAGTCAAGAATAATACAAGCATTAGAAAAAAATCGCAACATCACTTTGTTATCATAGGCATATCATGAAATAAAATAGTAGTGAAATGAACCTATAGGTCCAATATAGTTTGAATTTTAGGTTCTTATAAATATTCATGTAACAATGGTCCTTGATAGCATATCAACAGTCCAAGGATGATATAAAATCCTCCAGTAAAGAAATAATCAATAACATTACATAGTAGGTACATCACCTAATGGTGAAATAATATCAACTGTACTAGGAAAAAGCCCAACCATAATTACAATTTATGCTACTTGCTTTTAATCATGAACATGAGCTCATTATGCCTTAAAATGTCTTATTACCATGTACCAAACATTTATAATATTCAATCTATTGTCTCAAAATTGTAAAATAATAAAAGAAACTAACCTCTGATAGCAAATTTTCTATTCCTAGACAAAGATTCCAAATGATAGGTGCCCTGAGTTCGATGGCCAAACTGTTGGGACCAAGTTGAATAGAGAAGGAAGTTTGAAGAGTTTGCCATTGCAGAGTGTTGTATATTGTTTTCAAAGAAGATAAATCAATTCACTTTGTAGAAGGATCACAAATTTAGACGATTGTTGAGCTGATCCTACGTTCAAAGAACATGTGTCAATGGCGACACATTGTTTACAGAAATGAAGAATGGAGAAGTATCATCCATATGAGTATTATTGAAGAAGAATGGGGATTTGAAGAAGACCATGAAATTTTTCATTATATAAATCCATGCAAGCGATTACTTAAATAATAAAATCATATGGTTTTCATGAAGTGTATAATGATGGAAGAAGAAGAAGAGAGAATGTGGAAGGGCTTTGCATTCTGAGGTAGCCATGCATTTCGCATTATATCCAAATCAGATGATGCATTGCTGGTATGTATTTTACACATATCATGAGTTAAGAGAACATGTGATGCAAGACTTATGAATTAAAGTGGGAGAAATAATGATGGAAGTCATATAAAGTTTTGATTGGAAGGAATGATGCTGCTGGGGGATAGGGATGTTTCAGTTCCCATTGTAACTCTGACGATGCTAAAGTTGATCTATCAAAGGATAAATATCACGATAGTGGGATTCGTGATAAGAGCAGAAGAATGGTAATGGGATGCAGGGAAGAGAGAAAATGACAATGTAATGGACAATCTGGGGATGGTAGAAAAGCACAGTTTAAGGTGGCGCTATTTTCCAGTGTTTGCCAAATTTTAGGGCCTAAAAACCGGGAAATAAAGAAATGTGTTTGGAAATGGATGGAGCATGCAAGATTGAAGATGGTTTATATTTTTGCATGCATGGCATGACTCTAGGTCAGAACATCAAAAAATGACAAAGGCATGGAGTGTGCAGAAATTTAGGCAGGTTGCGCGAAATAGTAGTGGGTTGCGCGAAATATCTGCAGGATGCACAAAATAGAAGAAATATGTTTTTTGAGCAAAAGATGTTTTGAGATCAGAAGCTCAAAAATTTTCAAAGGCATGATTTGCATGAAAAATTGGATCATTGCGCGAAATATGATGTCGCGTGAAAGGATGGGTTTGCGGGGAATATGGAATGCGGTGTGGAATTTTGCGCGCAATTGGTGCTTCATGCTTAGAAGGATACAAAATGGAAAAGTCATGAGGTGCGCGAAATATTGAAGCATGGAGAGAAATATGAAGTTTCCTAAAAGAGTTTTTCCGTGCATGAAGTTTTACGCACAGATTAGTGTTTTTCGCGTGGGGTCAAAAATGCCTATAAATATGAGGCTAACCCTTCTCATTTGTGGTTTCTCGACACATAGAAGAAATTACGAGATCTGGTGCATGTAAAATCTTACGCTAAGTGAGGTGTGCGAAAAGAAAGTGGTTTTCTCTAAATAAAGAATGTTGCGCGAAAAATATGGAAGCATCGCGAAAAGTGAAACTTTGCATGAAAAAGGGAAGTTATGCGAAAATGATTTCCAAGCCAAAAGGTAATTTTTACGTGCAAGACATTTGAATTGCTCGCAAGGAACCGTAAAGGCTGCGCAAAATATTTGGGGTCTTCGCACAGTTTCAGTAGTTCGTAAGAGAGTTCTTACCTGCTTCCAGGTAATAATGTGAAGATTTGTACTTTAATGAATACATTTTTTCAATTGTAAAGAAGTCCTGAAACATTGTGTTACCCTATTTGTGCTAAGAGGAAGCACACACACTATTGTATTTTTTCAAAGTGTTTCAAGAGTGTAAGGGTATATCCTACTCATTGTATTCCACATCAAAGGATTGTTTTATAGTGGATTGTGTGGTACTGGATTGTTTCTATAGCATACCATGGACAAAGCTTTTCTTGTTGAGTAGTAAAACTTGTAAATCTTGTGTTCATGTGGTTGTGTGTGTTCAGTAGGGAAGAAACTCTTTAATAGGAGGCGAAGGTTGTTTCAAAAAGGGGAAACATAAAAAGAAAAAGATATCACAGATTCTCCCCCTCCCCCTCTCAGTGATACTTGGATCCTGACTGGGAACTTCACAAACATCCTAAATCTCATCTCCATGAATTCCAGATGCTACAAACTAGAATAGATGGCCTTGGTGCATCCGTTTGGAGACTACGACCTCATTACCAAAACGTAGCACAACAGATGGAAGTAAATATCTTTAAATTTTAGAATAAATATAAGTAAATAGAAGTACCTTCATAAAATTGAGATAACAATAATATTTACTAATATAACTAGAATAACATTCAATAAATAATGATATGTCATGTAATTATAAAACTAGAAATCATAGATACAAGACATAAGGCATAACATGTTCCAAAAAAGTATAATGAAAATCAAGGATTATCCCATGCATCCCATGTTCCATATTATTCCTCTAATATCATGATCTATACTAAAAATCATGAAATTAATTTTTCAAAGTATTATGATTCCATTTTTCAACACCTACAGCCATGTAATCTACCTCGAGTACTAAATGGTTCCTGGAGAGGGTGTGAGATAAATATTAGTGGTCCACTACCAATGGTGTCTATAACATCATACCCATGTAATTGAACTGTAATTGTGAGAAGGAATGAAAATATAATGTAAAGAAGTATAATGTATCTAAATAACCATGTACCTACAACAACCCTCAGCTGGCATCTGAACTTGTGACCTGTTCATTAATCAATAAATTATTATCACACATTAATAAGTCACGTGATGCATGGACAACACTGATGTTGGCTCGTGATGTATAGACAATGAATGTTCCAAGGTATCAACCATGGAAACTTATACCTCAAGTGACACCAACTTAGTAGTAACTATATCACGGTTAAGTATAAGAGTGCAATCCATTGAGCATGTCAATGTCATTTCGGAATCAGGATCCTACCAAATCCAATGTTACTTTCCAATGTAAGATGAGGATTAGTAGAGATAGTGTCTTATGGCCTATAACCATGGAACCTACATTTCAATACTAGATCCAAGGAGTGTATCTAAGCATTATGTAATAACATCAATGGATACTAAGGTGTAATATAAAACATCCATGAACAAACAAGGATCGAGATCTATGTGGTTATAAACCTAATAAGTTGTATCCTTGAATCTGATAGGGGTTCTCGAGCATCCATCTCATTCCCGATTGGAATACATGGAGAGCTCGAGTCATGCCAGTCATTTTTTATTATGAAGTCATCAAATATGTCTTTGGTTCAAGAGTTTCCTTTCATTAGTTTGATAAGGTAACATAGCATGCAACCATTGGTTCATGCCTTTCCTTTTATTAGTCTGATAAATTCAAGTAGAATTCAACCTTCTAATCGAGTCATAATATATCAATAATTCCATTTGGGTCCATCCTTTCCAATCATTTTTTAGACAAGGCCAAATATCATTCAACCATTATTAATTCTATTTATAGTATATTCAATTATTAAATCTCATTCAAATACCTTCCATTAATGTGTTCATGGGTTATACATACATGAAACCTATTAATCATTCATATTTAATCTAGTCAAGACATTAACTCAATATACTTGTAAATTTCCATTTCACAATTAATTATCAATCACAACACATACCTTATGCGGGTAAAGTGCTATGAATATATGGAACTTTCAAATATGTAATTCACAATATAAATCATGCCATTTATTATAGAAGGTATTACCCTTTGTGTGGCCAATCAATGTGAGGTGGCAGTGTTTTTACACAATTTTCCACGTCATTTTCAAAAAATTTATTGACATTTTTATATCAAAATGATTGTTTTTATTAAATAATTGATAATTAATGGGATTCTGTAATTTTCATTTAAAAGAATCAATTTTAGTTTAAATCAATTGTTTTTAATATTCATTATTATCTTTTTAATTAATTATTAAATTAATTTAGTCTTTGGAAACAGACTTTTATTTATTTAATCTTTTACATAAATTCAAGATTGTTTATTAATCCATTAATTAAATTAATAAATTCTGTATTATTTAAATTGCAAATATATAACTGTGTTTAGATTTTTGTCTTTTGATAATTTAACTATTTTTAATAATATAATTTTATTCAATTAATAAGTTTATTCTTTATGTTAATTAATTCTTTAGTTTATTAATTGGTTACTTAATTGATTGATTATTTATTGAAAGTGACCTTAGTTATTTTAATTTGTTTTAAATTAAGTTTGTTTATAAATTATAATAAATTCATCTTTTTTGTTTCCATCACAGTGTCACTGGTCCCCCCTCGCACCACTTCACTTCCAATCTCACATTTTTATTCATGGTGCCAAAGTATTCCCAGACTTACTATCCTGCCATTTCTCAACTGTCACACAACCTCACTTACTAGTTCACCTTTTTGTCCCACTGTATCCCCACTCACGGTGATACCGGGAGCAATCTTCATGGTGGCACATCTCACCCTTTCCCCAACCATTGTTTCTCCTCATTTCTCACTTTTCATTCGAGGCGCCTCCTTGCTTCGCACTGCACCCTGTCACCCCCATTACTCCTCTGCCACCCCCATTCACGCAGCCTCCACATCCAGTAACATAGAATAAATCTCCACAGTAATCACACAACAAAATAAATCATTCAAAAAACCAGTAGAATAAAATCCCACCATAACAAAAGAATCTATAATCAATTTTCACATAAACTAACCAGAATCAATATTGTAATCCATGTATTCAGAATAAACCTAATTTCACTGCAAACCAAAACCTAGATAGTCAGATCGGAGGTCACGGAACAACCTCTTCACCCTTAGTGGGACATCCTTCTCTTCACCGATGTTCACCTCCTGCCTGAGCCAAACCTACACCTTGATCGCACACCACCCCTCGGTCCCCTATTGCTGCACTGCTCATCGATTCCTTCTTCGTCCTCCACAAAAACCCCAACACCCGCCACACATCCCATGTTCCATCCGACCCTTTGACCTAATTCGCAGCTTCCCAGCATGCCACCATACTTCTAAATTACTTGAGGACCTCCGGCCCTACCACACCCCTTGCCCTCACAACAAGCCCTCTACCCCCTGCCTCTCCCTCTCTGATCGAACCTTGTCTCCCTCCTCACCCCCTTATTCCAATACCGAACAGACCCAAAGCCCCCATTTCATTGCGTTTTAATTTTTTATATTATAATATATAATAACATTTATATAATATATACTTAATATATTATAATATCTATAATATAACTATTATAGGATGTAATATAACATAATATTATATATATATATATCAAATACTATATTATAATAATTATAGATATATTAATAATAATATATAAGCTTATATATAATATCAAAATTACATAATAATATATGTTATTAAAAAAATATAATAAGCATTAACATATAATAGTAAAAATAATATTAGGTATTATATATATATATATATTAAAAATTATTATTTTTATCTAATCTATGTAATACAATTAATATTAAGATTTTTTTTCATTTTATTTGTTAATCATGTTTTGGTTTTTCTGTTGTTCCGTGCAGGGGTAGTTACTCATAAATGTGGGGATTAAAGAAGTGGATCGTGGGAAAGATGTGATAATATTTGTGGGATCATTTCAGGGGTTGTTTACACTCAATGGGAGTTCACAAAAATGTTGGGGATGAGCACACTCAAATACGCGTCATGTGGATTGACACTGCCTGTGAGTTTAGTTTTTTGTTTTTGTCTTTAAATAATAGGACACACAAATCCTCTATTAGAAGAATGATAGAGGAGGCAGGAAAGTCAGAAGGACCAAGGCTAGGGGAATGGAGACCAAGAGAATGGGGTGGCTGGAACAAGACAGCAGGGGCAAGCATCCACCCTTCTATACAGATATCTCACTTTCTATCAGGGCATTGCGATCAACCCTTGATCCATCTCGTCACCAAAACAGATGTAGACATACACAGAACAGGAGATCAGAATCAAAGCAGTTTCTATAGAGAGGAGCAATCTCGTGGGAGATGTTTCTTTATTCATTATATCTTTCTTTCTATTTTACTATTTTAATGTGTAGGTAAATAGATTCGGGAATTCGAGCTGTAGAGAACTGATCATCCATTTATCCATCATGTTTTGTTAGATTGATTCCTCAGTGTGATTTTATTGCTCGATTTTCAATTCTGTTGATTTTGAGTATCGTTTCACATTACTTAACGTCCAAAGGGTGTGGTAGTGAATCAATTTGACATTGATCATTGTCAAAAGTACAGAGAAATGGAAAAGATCAATGCATCTCTTCTCCAATTTAAGTATATTTTTCCAAGGGTCAAGATCGAAAGATCGAGGCTCAAGGAAGTTAATAGTGCTTTGTTGATCCACTAATGTGACAAATCAGTGGATTAACAACATTTTTCTATGCAATGATTAATTGAATTAAAGCAAGAAGAAGTGAAGAATATCTTTTCAATCAGTTCAAAGCAGCCTGAGGACCCTAAAATCATCATTAATGTGTGATCTCTATTCATGCCACTTATTTCACCATATCACCTTCATTTTCACACCCACTATCAGTGTTTGTTTTACTTTTTGCCTACTGTTATTGTTAGTGTTCTATTTTATCTTTCTATTGTTTTAGTTTTAATATAGTCATGCACAACGTAATTCCTTCTATGTGGTTCGACACCCTTCTTACCATAGTAGTAGTATTTTTTAAGGTTTATAAATTTTAAATTTGCACATACTCAACGACTGTGTGACCACAATAGAACACCCTAATGATAGTGTAAACATGATAGAAAAATAAAACACAATAATGAAATATCCTTCAACATGGAAAGGATGTAGTTGTGGTCATAACCACAATAAATTAATCACATATTTTTAAAGTGGATGACCATATGGTTATATTGAATTTAAACATGGAATATAAATTCTATAAACTGAACCTGATGAAATCGATGGGCCCTAGACATCAAAATCTATAATCAATGATCTTTAGGGATGAGTTGTAAACCACCCACCATAGGGTTGTATTACCCTTCTACTCAGGTATTGGACCTTGAATTGGATCATATCAAAGTAGATCTAAGAAAAAAATAAAAATAATCATACCTATATATCTTGGTCGAGAGAGAAAGAGATGGAGAACAAATCAAGTGGACTCATGTACATAACATCATGCATCCAACATGACAAATGGATGCTCAATCACATTTCTAACGAAGGTGATATCTTTATCCCAATGATAGATCTTCACAAAGCACCAAATTTAAAGTGGAATATTTTAATCCTACATAATCTCATATTATGGTATATGGAGGTGGCCTATGTAGATCAGTTAGGTAAGAATGGAAAATTTACCCATGAAATAGCCAGTGTGTGGTTTGTCAGCTCAGTTTGAAAAACCATGCACAAAAAATGAATGGGTACCATGGGAAATGGGGCTCTCTGATGGTTAGGATGGATGACTGTGAACCAATCAGTGGAGGTTGCTCTGTCCAAAAATAAACATTTTGCATGGTTTTCCAAACCACGTATAATTCATATATGATTTACTCTATACCATGCTCCAATCATATTTTTTCCAAAAATTTCGGTTTCGAGCCCCAAACATGAACTGGATACCAAAAAGAAATTTTCTATCCCCTTAAGAATCTATATTTGGTCCAAAGTATAGATTTGTACCAAAATTTAAATGATCCAAAAAAGAGTTAAAAAATATTTCTTATAGTTATTCTATAATGTGAAAGATTTTTATTAAATAAAAATTGTCTACATAATGAAAATTGTTTTATAAAATTTCTACATATATTATCCTATATGAATTCATATACATCTATTTTATTATGTAAAATACATAGGTAATTCTGAGTCATGTAGAATTTCATAAAGGATTAACCTATGTGATTTCTCTATGTTAACTACCTACATGAGTCCTAGAGTTGAATTTTCTTGTATAATTCATTAAATTTCAATAGGAAGATGGAAAAATCTTATGTTTTATTTCATTCTTCACTTTTAATTTTTGGAAATATATTATTGATATAATTAATGATTTATTTGTTGTATATTTTCATATTAATTCTATATAACCTATGAAAACTAGTTTTACAATTTTTTTGATGAATTAAATGGTGTTATCTTGGGATTATGTGTGTACTTATACTCATATTGAAAATATGATAATTGAACTATCTAATTTCAATTCATATGAAATATGAATGGTATGACTCATTTTTTATCAAGGAGTATTCCAAGGATATTAATTATTCTAATTTTACAAAAAATATAAATTTTATCATGGGTTTCACTATATAGATAATTATTTTACAGAAGATCAATGTGACATTTCATCGTTACATTTTTCTCAATTACTAATGATATACCCGTGGAAAATCATTTGGGATGCAATCACAGACACCACCGTTGTATTTTATTGAGGTTGCATGCGTGGTTAATTATTCAGTAAAATAATATAGTCAATGATATTTAGTTTTTAATTTAAATATGAAAAAAATAAAGTATATATTTTAATATTTATAGAATAGATTATGGGAAGATGATAAATATTACATGAGCTATACATGTGTGAAATTTTCTGTCTTGATGAACTAATACCCCCAACTGAATAATTATAATCCTGATCATTTGCGGCATAAGATTTTATGACTACCTCGACACAAATATACTGGAACAATAGATCTATTTTTTCTTCCATTTCATCATAATATTATTAATTTTACACAATTTTAAATGGTTATACATTTGATTAAATTTTAATATTGTTGGTTGTGACTCCCAAAAACCTTAGGTGTTTTGGATTTTCATTTAGGGTAGAACGAATTACAACATAGATTGTGAACCCAAGGGTTAAAAAGATATGATTTTATATAACATAATACTCTATGGGAGAATTAATTATAAATTATTGGACTCATGGTGGGAAAATATGTAATAATATTTAAATATATTGGTTATTGTCGGTGTTTTCACAATCATTTTCTAAGAGGGTTGGTTAGTGGAGTATTAACTTTTAGATCCAATGCACTATAAAATTATCCTATTATTAAATTTTTATTTTCAAACGAATTATAATTATAATCCTAATATATCATTTAAATAAAATAATTCATTTAATAATACCAATTAACCAACATATTGGGTATTTTTTCATATATACTATAGAAATACAATGTGTTTTGTTGTTTGGTTTCATGGGATGTTAAAACCTATATGTATTGGGATTTTTGAAATCAAGAATGAATTATCCCAATATTTTATCAAACATGTATGTAGGAAATCCATTTTCTTGTGCACATCATGTTACATGATTTATTAATGATGAAATAAAAGGATTAACCAACATAAATATTCAAATTTTATGAAATATAGATAGATCAGGAAATTTTTATAATGATAAAATATATTATTTCTTGAAAACATAGATAATGTGTTATGACATTGAAAAACTATATTTGTTAAATGTTTTTTTGACAATCACTAACTCAAAAAGAAAACTACAGAAATTAAAGTTCTTTTGAGTGAGGATTTTCCATATCCCTCCAATATATCATATATACCCCAATTGCATGTGTGAAATATGTTATGGGGAGTACATATGTCATGACCCATCCCCCAGGGCATTTTCCATGACTACCCCAAGCCCGACTTCAATAGGCTAGGGCTGGAGATGAGCACCGAAAGCAGATTCCAAAACACTGGGAATGAATTAACTTTATAACCTATAAGAACACACAACCAAGCACACAGAAAGTTAAAAAATAAAGTAAAATAAATAGTTATCAGAGTGAGTACAATAAGTAAAAGGTGCTAGAATACAATCCCAAATGGAATGTAAAAGAAAATGAAAGTACAAGTAAACTGGAAAAACTCCTATGATCACCCGCCAAGGATCCATCCTGGTGTGTAGGTACAACTCTCAAATGATCGTCTTGGTGGTACACCTCATCTATGTTCACCTTCAAGATAACTCCCATCCTAGTACTCTCATCATTAGTTAGTGTTGTCTGTCGTCTGCACCAAACAAAATAGCGTGCGGGCATAGCCCATGCAGTGGTTAGTATAACGATACTCAGTAGGGACCCCAAGACCCTCATGGTCTCACAAAATCCACAAAGGATAAACCACAAATCATTAAATCAACTGACAACCCAACATAGGTATACACCCATACATATATTTATGTTATCAAGTACACCCATGTCAATCATGAGGAAAAATTAGTTCTAACTCAAAATCTCCAAGATCAACTATTCCATAAAGGAAGGAATACCATGGAGGTAAGTACTACAAAGTTATGCCACACCGAAGAATACTACAGTGGTATCATCACGAAGGTAAGGACTCAGCTCATACTAAGTATAACATAGGTATGGTAGTAAAGATGGTTATATACAACTGGTGAATCCTCTTACATCATTAAGAGGTAAACCCACGTAGGATCCTAAATCATCATCAGACCAATATAAGATCGTAGTACATCATCGAATCCACACAATATCCTAGTATGACATCAGACCCACACATGATCCTAGTACATCATCAGACCCATATAGAATCCTAGTACATCATCAGACCCACACAGGATCCTAGAGTAGTCCCACATGTATTCAGAGTGCAGATCCATGTGGGATCATCAAATGTAGACCCATGAAGGATCCCTTTCTCTTTTTACAGCCAGCTACAGGGTTCCCACACTATTCTTGCTTTCCTCTGGGAGGGCCTGCTCTTCAAGCTACTGGTTTATACTCCAACTTCCACAAAGTCCCAAAAAGAAGAATGAAAATGTACCTCTTCCACTCAAAAACTTTATGAAGCCGATCATTCGTGAGCGGCTTGTGAGACTCGTAGTGAGTCCCTCTCTGTCCATCTTGGCTAGCAAGAATGGCTGGCCTCCTAACCTCTCAGCAGCACATTGTACGACGCCGCTCTGTGTCCTACTGAAAATCAGCCACCCTATCTTCTCCTCCACAGCACAAGGTCTCTGGCCTTCTCCGTCGGGCGGTGTAGACGCATGCCACCACCCCTTCACACAGTCAGACGCTGCCGGCCACCACCTCTGCTCCACCATGGCCGATGGGTTATGAACCATCTTCAAGGGTGCAATGGTACCATTGACTTTGTCAATGCTGGCCGTGGTGCCTGCCGCCACTCTCGAGTTCTATCAACACCAATTTATGTCCCTAGTTTCAGTCCTCCTCCATTGCGAAGAAAAAAAAAATATTAAACAATGAATTGTGGAGTGTTCACTCCAAGTTTGTTTGTTCCACAACCTCCGCACTAGAGCGGTAGCAAAAAACTCAATTATTTCATGAATCATGAAGAATTTTCATGATAGGGTAAGGGGTAATTCAAACATCCACCATACCACAATGGATAGGATGAACATTGTCCATGGTTGAGATGGTTTAACATTTGTTGATCCCAAAAAAGTCTACTCCAAATACATTAGTGAGGAGATGAAGATGATGAAGTCGGTGACAACGACATTTCTTCGATCATCGGTTCATTTGGCTTTGGAGATCCCTTGACGGAGTTTAGAGAAATATATGTTGAAGGAGAAGAGTTCTTCATTTGTGTTCTTCATTGTAGAATGTGTTCTTCCAATTTCTCCCAACCTCCCACCTATTCCAATGATTAATTTCCCCAAAAGTCCAATTAGGAGCCAACCTAAATTAAAATAGGTTCACCAATTTAATTTACATTGGCACAATTAATTGTTGATAGAATTAATTGTATCATGTTGGCATACATAACTGTTTCATGTTGGTATTTAATGAAGCTGGGTTTGGTGGGTTTCTCCCATTAATGGGGGTTCAGGTGGTCCCCACCACTAGAATTCAAAATTTGGAGGTTTTGAGGGCTCGGGTGGTCCCCACCACCATAACCCATGTTGAAGAGTTTCAAAAATATAAATGCTATAAAATTTTATTTTAATAAAAAATTTCTCCAAAATCAATAAATTTTATATTTCACTCTCAACCCACTACGGTCAAGGTGAAGTTCTCCTTAAGCGAATATCGGCGCTGTGGGTTCAATTGTGACTTTAAATTTCAATTCCGAGCACTGTTCAAATGTTACAAAAACATTCTCATACGTTTAGAGAACATTTCCCAAAGAATATTTTATGAATTCTTTCAGGGCACACTAGGCCTTGGAATCACCCATTGTCAATTTTTGATCCCTCGTAATCTTTTCAAATATTTTAAAAAAATTACATGGAAATTCCAGGTCTTTATATTCTCCCCACCTCAGGGCTTTGAATCCCCGTAATCCATAACTCAAACTAAGGGAAAATGTGGGGGAACTGAGCATGCATCTGAGCCTCCAATTCTAATGAGCTCTCTTGGAGGTTCCTGCGCTGCCAGGGAATGCACACCAAAGGTATCGACTAGCCATGAAGGACCCGCCCCTTTCAGTCCTCAATCTATTATAGAACCTCTGAAAATGTATCCTCATTGTCGATGTCTAGCTCTCCATGGTCGATGATGTGAGAATGGTCGTGCATATATCTCCTCAACTAGGATACGTGGAAGATGGAATGCACCTGGTGCATCTGAGGGGTAAGTGCTAGGTGGTAATACACCTCACCAACTCTACTGAGTACCTGAAAGGGTACAATGAACCTCAGAGATAACATTCCACATTGTACAGATCTCCAAAAACCTCATCGAGGTGAGACCCATAGAATGATGTGGTCAACACCCTCAAACTCTAGAGGTCTCCATATCATGTTGGCATAAGAATTATTCCTGCTCTATGCAGTCTTAATCCATTCCTAGATGATCTGCCCCTTTTAAGTGTTATCTTGTACCATCTCTAGTCCCACTAGTGCTAACTCCACTAGGCTAGTCTAGCACAACGGTGATATGCAAGGTCACCCATACCACGCCTCAAAAGGTTACATCCCAATGGTGGAATGATAACTATTGTTGTATGAAAATTCCACAAAAGGCATGTGATCCTTCCAGCTGTGACCGAAGATGAGGACACTAGCACTTAGAATGTCCTCAAGGGTCCGAATGGTCGGCTCAGTCTGGCCATCCATCTGAGGATGGAAGGTGGTGCTCAAACAAAGATACATCCAGAAATCCTCCTGCAACCCCTTCCATAGCGGGGAAGTAAAACATGTATCACCATTAGAGAAAATCATCAAGGGTAATACATGTAGACTCATAATCTCCTGCACATAGAGGCATATCATGCTCTCCACTGAACCCTGCTCTCTGATCAGTCGGAAGTGGGATGACTTTGTGAGTCAGTCGACGATCACCCAAATAAAATCATATCTTCTAGATGTACATGGAAGTCCTATCACAAAGTCCATGGATATATTATCCATCTTCCACTCCGGGATCTCTAAAGGATGAACCAAGCCTAGTGGTACATGATGTTATGCCTTCACTTGCTGACAAGTGAGGCACCAAGAGACTATCTCTACTACTTATTTCTTCATTCCCAGCCACCAATGCTATCGTTGGAGATCCCAGTACTTCTTCGCCACTTTTGGATGTACCACTAGAGGGGATGTGTAGAACTTCCTCATCACATTATCTTGATGCGACACTAGTACGATGGTACGTCCTCTGAAGAGGATGAGATGCTCTCCGCCATCAAAATATCCATCATGTGTCTGTTATGTGGATATTTAAGAATGTTGAACATTACAGTCAGTGTCCCCATGATGCACCTCCCTGAATCGCAGAAGGATTGGGGGGGGGGGTGACATTAGGAGACTAAATAAATGATTCTTCATATCGATAAATAAAGGATATCTACAAAGCAGCCAGCTGCTCCATCGCCTCGGCTAATAGTTGTATACCAGATCACCTGCTGAGTGATTCTGCTACAATATTCACCTTCCCAATACTATATAATATATTGAAGTCATAGTCCTGGAAGAACTAAAGACAATATCGATGTCTCAAGTTCAGGTCCTTCAGAAAGAAGATATACCCGAGACTCTTGTAATTAGAGTACACTGTAAAACATTATCCCATCTTGTAATGTCTCCACATAGTCAAGGCGAAAACCAATTCTACTATCTCTGGTTCATGGGTGGCGTAGTTCTTCTCATGTTGTCTCACCTTTTGAGAACCATAAGCGATAACTTATAATTTCTGCATCAGGACACATTTGATCCCGGTTCCTGATGTGTCGCAGTAGACTATGTACCCTACACCCTCCTCCTGTAGGCTCAAGATGGGCAGTGTAGTCAGCCTCTACCTTAGCTTCGGAAAACACCATTTGAATCCTTCTGACCACACAAAGGGTTTCCCATTCATTGTTAATTCTCATAATGGTACTGCAACTCTAGGGAAATATACCACAAACTTTCGATAGTATCAATCCAAAACCAAGAAACTCAATTCCTCTATCACACTCCAGGGTTTTTCCCAAGAAAGTACCACCTAAATCTTTGTGGGATCCACCATAACTCCATCCTCTAAGATGACGTGTCCCAGAAACTGAACCTCTATGATCCAGAACTGGCACTTCGAGAGCTTACCATAAAGTTGGTGGTCTCAGAGTGTGTCTAGTACTACCTAAAAATGATAAGAAAGCTCATCCTCAGTAGCCAAGTAGATCAAAATGTCATTGATAAAGACTAAAAAAAGTGATCATGGTATGGCTGAATGATATTTTTATCGAGTCCCATGAACACTTATGGAGTGTTTGTCATATCGAATTGCATAAAAATGAACTCATAATAGCCATACCAATATCTGAAAGCCATCATCATCACATCATCATCTCATACTTTGAGCTGGTGATTTCCTGATATGAGGTTTATCTTCAAGAACCACCATGCTCCTTTCAGCTGTTCAAAGAAGTCATCAATCCTTGGGAGTAGGTGCTTGTTTTTCATGATAACCTGATTCAGGAGTCGATAGTCAACACAAAGTCTCAAGCTCCCATGCTTCTTCTTGGTGAAAAAATTAGGGTTGCCCAAGGGGAAACACTGGGCCGAATGAACCCTTTCCCCTATAAGTCCCCATAATGTAATCGTATCTCACAATGCTCTACAGTAGCTATATGATATGCTAGTGTAGATATAAGTACCGCCCAGGGTACATGTCAATGTATAATCCCACCTTTCATCAAGGTGGTAGACCTACGACATCATCCTGGAATAAATCATTATGATGGTCCTCCAGTGCAGGATAACTTGGACTCTCCATATCAACTGATCTGAGTGTAAGGCTAGCCAACTAATGATTATGAGTTGCATCCTCTTATGGGTAAGTCCATCTTTCTTTGAAATGGTTACCTTCTCGACAGTGAGGGTAAACCCGGTCCCATCCCTGCGGACACACCAAACATTGCACCTAATAAATTCAATTTATGCACGGACCATAGATAACCATTCTATACCCATGATGATGTCGCAAGGCATCAACGCCACTACTAAGAGATCCCAACTGAAGCTCTCACCTCCTATAGTAATCTCACACTGTCGGCACCAGTGAGTAATCATTGAATCCACTCTTGTAGGAGTCTCTATCCATAAGGATTGATCCAAAAGCTCGGTCGGATTATCAGAGCTCCGAACGAGGGAAGTGGCAATAAATGAATGACTAACACCTATGTATATAAGTAATGAAGCTAAGGTTTAGTGGAAACAAATTGAACATAGATTCATTTCCATAGTGCCATGATCGTAGGCCTCAGCTTCCTGAAGCTGAGCTCGCCCATGTCCTCCTACTCACTGTGGTCGAGGTGGACCACCAGGTGGGGGTAGAGGAAACAACATGAATCATCCCCCACCACCAGCTGCACAGACAGCTCGTCTTCTATGTCCGCATGCTCCCTGGGGACCTCCTTGGTCAAACATATCTCTACCTTGGTAGTCCCTCGATCGTTTACTGATCATCTATACGACATGTCAGATAGTAATGAGCCATGAGACCATGCCCGCCGCATGAGTAACAATGCATGATACTTTCTTGTCCTTCTTTGCCTCGAGAGCCCTACACCACCGACCTTGCGTCATGCAGTCATCCACCTGTAAGTCTATTCCTCTTGGACCTTTTTGACATCTATCTAACGTTAGTGGTAGAATAATTCACTTTGTGACGTCTGGTGGTGGGTCTCGCTATTGGTGACTGCTCAGCAAGAAAACTCTCCACCAAGAGGGCTCACTCTAACACCCCCACCTACGTTAGGATGCTGAGAGAAATCATTGAAGACTTGATCGCCCACCTGATCCCCTGATAAAATGTATGGGACCTAAATAATGGGTCCTCCACCATATCAGTTGAGTAGCGTGAGAGGTCAGTGAACATGACCGAGTACTGAGCCACATTCATGCAACCCTATTGCAGATGAAGAAGCTCATGTATGTGCACAACACGAAGAGTAACTAGGAAAATCTCTGCCCAAAAAAGGCTCTCAATGTCTGCCTAGAGAAGTGCCTCATCGTTGTGAACCAGGACCCTCAAACTCCATCATCTGCATGCTGAAACCTATAGAAGAGTGGCGGAAAGGATCACCATGAGATCAACTAGTGTTCCTAACTGTCAGAAGACTCTGTCCAAGGACCCCATCCAATCCTCAGCTACCTATGGGTTCATATCTCCCATGAACCTGGGTGGCCTCGGGCACTGGAACTCATTCAATGTGCTCATGTGGCATGCACACTCTATTACCGGGGATGGGGGCATCGGTGGACCAATGGATAATGGTACCACTAGTGCCCCAATGTTGACTCTACTGTAAGACAACCCTAAACTAAGGCCTCATCCCTCGGTGGGCTATCCACACGCACTCTTCCTAGAACCCTAGATGGTTGTCTCTCTGGAGGAATCCTAAAAATAAACAGGTGCTCCATGGTAAATAAATTATACCTGGTGAGCTGACTCAAAAAGTTCAGAAAGAAAAATTTCCAAAACACACATGTAATCGTTGTTTTTGTGAACTGAGTCAGAAATCAGGAGCCAGGGTCTTGGTGTCCAGATACATTGATCGTCGAACAAACACTGGATTCCCTAAACTGATAAACACACTCATAACACTTAACACACTTTTAGTTAAAATATTAGAGTTGAATGTTCTATGGTAGAACCAACTCATCTAATACCAATTTGTCTCGACCCGAACTCCGGGGCCTGTGTCGCGACTACCCCATGCCTGACTTTCATAGGATAGGGGCTTGTAACTAGCACCGAAGGAATATTCCTTATAACTGGGAAGTAATTTCCTTTAAAAAATGTAAACACACACAACCAAGCACACAACACGATACAAACTCCAGTAAACTGAATATTAAACAGAGTGAGTACAGTTAGTAAAACAGTGTACAATACAAGCTCAACTGGAAAGTATAAGAAACTAAATGTACATGTCAACTAGAACTTCTTCTGGGATAACCCACCAATGATCCTACCTGTAGGGTAGGTACAGCTCTCTAACAGTCATCTCTGTGGTACCCCTTGTCTATGTCCACCTCTGAGCTACCTCCCTTCATAGTACTCTCATCCTCAGTTAGCGACATCCATCATCTGCACTAATCAAAATAGGGTTCGGGCATAGCCCGTGCAGGGGTGAGTATAAAGATACTCAGTAGGGACCCCATGAACCTCAAGGTCTCACAAGATCCACAAATGTTAAACCACACATCATGAAATCAACTGAAAAACCAACATAGTTATATGCCCATACATATACCTATGTTATCAAGTATACCAATTTCAATCATGAGGAAACACCGGTTCTAACTCAAATGCTCGAAGATCAACTATTCCATAGAGTAATGAATACCATGAAGGTAAGTACCAAAAATGTATGCCACACCAAAAAATACGTCAATATTATCACCATGAAGGTAAGGACTCAGCTCATTCTAGGTATATGTTAGGTATGGTAGTAAAGATTATTAGATATATCTACTGAATCATATTACTCCAATAATAGGTAGACCCACATCTGATACTAAATATTTATTAGACCCACATAAGATTGTAGTACATCATCAGACCCAGATAGGATCAACGTATGGCATCAGACCAACAAAGGATCCTATTACATCATCAGACCCACATAGAATCCTAGTACAAAATCAGACCCACACAGGATCCTAGTACATCATCAGCCCACACTGGATCCTAGTACATCATCAGACCCAAACATGATCCTAGTTTAGTACCACATGTATTAATAGAGAATATCCATGTGTCATACTAAAATAAAAACCCACGAAAGATCCCTTTCTCTTGTTATAACCATCTACAGGGTTCATGCACTATGGTTGTATTTCTCTGGGAGGGTCCTCTCCTCCTCCTACTGGTCGATACCCCAAATACCATGAAGTTCCACGAAGAAGATTTCTAATAGACCGCCATGTAATAGGGGCCACAATAGAATAGATGGTGTGTCAATCAGATCCCTGGTCTATAGGTTATTAGCATTTTAGTCCCAAGGGCACGATTGGAATCGGGCTCGATCCAACTGAACTATACAACAAAATTATCCAAATATCTAGTGGGGTATACAAAAAGAATCGTCTCGTTCCAAGGATTAAGGAACCAAAATAGGTTCATCAATTGGATTCTTGGTGTCAATTTTATGGAAAAAAGAGCAGAAATGGGTCGATGTTGGTCCACGTCTAGTCCAACCTGGGCCGACCCGGCCAGACATGACCCGACCTGGTTTAGGTAGACCCGACCCACTGGTCCCGGCTTAGCCCACTGGGTATGTCCAAGTTCGTGCTGGGAAGCACATCCCGGCCCAAGCGGGGGGGGGGGGATCGCATGCCCCCCGCATCCACTTGCCGAATGGCCGAAGCTGTGTGGTCTCCAGCAGCTCGCAAGACCCGCCAAGGGTACTGCTCGGTCTAGCTCGGCTGGCTGGAATGTCCTACCTCTTCTCCTCCCGGCAGCGCATTGTGCACTACCAATTTGCGACCTGCTGAACACCTGCCTTCCTCCATTCACCACCACAGCACATGTCCATGGACCTTCTCCGCCAGGCGGTGCAGACGCGCACCGTGGACCCTTCCAAAGGTCGGGCCTTCCGACCACCGCCTAAGCTCTGACACCACCGACGGGTTACAACGCTTCTCCATTGGCATGGTCGCACCACCTCCTTCATCACAGCCATTCGTGGTGCTAGCCACCACTCTTGAGTTCCACCGGTGCCATTTTTCAACACCGGTCACCGTCCTCCTCCATTGCGAAGAATGCAACAAATATTACACAATGAATTGTGGAGTGGTTGGTCCATGTTCCTTTGGCTCGCACTCTACGTCTTATAGTGGTAGCACTCGGCTCTATTATTTCTTGAATCATGGAGAATTGTCAAGAATGGGTAAGGGGAAGAAATTCAAACATCCACCCTACATCGATGGTTCAGTTGAAGATTTTCTTCAATTGAGATGGTTTGCCATTTGTCGATCCCACACAAGACTCCTCCAACGAAGTTGGTGAGGAGAGGAGAAAAGATGAATTCTGTGATGACGATGTTTCCTCGATCATTGGTTTATTCATTGTTGGAGATCCTTTGACGGAGTTCGGAGAAATATTCTTCGAAGGAGAAGAGTAATGCACTGGCATTATTCATTGGATAATGTGTTCTTCCAAGTTCTCCCAAACTCCCACCTTGGCCAATGATTAATTTCCCCAACAGTCAAAAGAGGATCCAAACTATGTTAAAATAGGTTCACCAATTTAATTTATGTTGGCACAATTAATTGTTCACCCAATTAATTTTATCATGTTGGCATACATAATTATATGAACATGGTAATTAATTTAGTGGAGTTGGGATGTTTTCTCCCCTTAAAGTGTGTTCGAGTGGTCCCCACCACTAGAATTCAAATTTGGTAGGTTTTGAGGGATCTGGTGGTCCCCATCACCATAACCCTTGTTGAGGAGTTTAAAAAATAAAAATGTTAGACATATTTATTTTATTAATTTTTTTCATGAAAATAACAAAATTTTATCTTTCACTCTTGACCCACTGCGGTTGAGGTGAAGGTGTTGTTAAGAGAATTTTAATGTTGTGAGTTCAACAGTGCCATTAGATTTTAATTCCGAGCATCAGTTGAAAAGTTACAAAAACCTGATAGAATATTTACTGAACATACCCGAATAAATGTTCACAAATTCATTTCGGGAACACAGGGCCTTAGAATCACACGCAATAAATTTTCACAGACTCATAAAATTCCCATATATTTAAAAAAAATTACATGGAAATTTCGGGTCATTACAATCTAACACCCAAACCCAATTGTAATAGGTAAACATTGAATCGTGAATTAATACTCAATAAAAAAATTAATGGTCATCCGATGTTAAGTATATTTAAAATCATATTTTTATGATATATCAATTTTATTCAATAATAGACAACATTTTTAGTTCATCATAAATATATTATATTATGATGACTTTCTAGTATGTTTCTAAATTAATTATTTCTATCTTTATAGAAAAACATATTTTTTTCACAAATACAATGAAATTTATTCAATTATTATTATATAATTAAGAAATGAAAATTTACTAAAACCATTTATTTATAAGAAATTTTTAATATAATTTACATTATATATTTAAAAGTATTCCTTATTATTTAAAATTCATTTATTGATATTCAAAAACTAAAATAATATTTTAAAAAAAATTAAAATATTATACAGTTAACTTATTAATAATTAATTATAATACATATATAAAATGAATGAGATAACAGGGATATCAAATTTTTGAATGGTACAACAAAGATATGTAATATTTACCACTCTAGTATATTTTCATAATGATTAATTCACCTTATGTATAAATGATTTATCATAGCACAAAATAAAATGGTAAAAGTTATAATTAGAGGGGAAATTGAATTGAAACAAGAAAAAATCTCTATAATGTATTTCATGTTGTGTTTCTATACCATTTCTATTCCACACTTCATTATTTCTAGATTTTCGGTTCAAATCAGATGTTTATCATGTGATCCCATTAAAATATGTATACATAGATATTAAAATTGCATCATCACAATTTTTAAAGGGGCCCTGTCACAACACATTAATATAACTAATAATTGATAAGTTTCTTATTGATAAAATTATCATATTCTATCCCTTAAAGTCACATTAACTATCTTGATATTCCACTAAAAATACATTATCTGAAGAACTTACATTATAAGGAATCTTTCAAGAGAACCATAATGTTCACATAGTATGTTTAATATTTTTAGAAATAAAAATGCATTTATCAATTCCACTGAAATTTATTTTTCCATATATTAAATTGTGTCTTTAAAATATATAGTATAATTAAATTTTTTATATTTTTTAAATTGATACCATTAACCTACCTCCAATCTGTTAAGAAAAATTAATCCTTTTTTCTTGGGTTGTGAGAACTATATCATCTATGAAGCTATTAGTTATTTTTCTATCACTCCAAGATATGGTGGGATATAAACATGGTGTTAAAAAAATAATTTTTATGATATTCTTAATGTTATAGTGTGAAAAAATTATAGATCCCCTTAATGAAATTAACAATGAATTATCATTTTTTATATATTTATTTAAAAAGAACCAACAAATAGGGTAATAATTTATTTAGATTATATAGTAATTTAATATCCACCTCATATTCTAAATATTCATTCCATTTATAAAATATCATGGTAATAAAATATAAATTCCAATATTCTTCTTCATTAATAAACGTATTAATAAAAATACACCTCATTGTCACTCATTATGATATGATCTTATTTTGTGTGGTTTAGCAATATTCATGAAAAATACAACGAATTTATATCATGAGTTATTATTTAAAAAAAAATTACCATAATAATATAATTTTAATTGGTAAATCAGGGATTTTATCATTTTACTGATATTATATCAATATTAAATTTGTTGATTATTAAAATATCCATTGATAATAGTCATCATGACATGATGGTCATCAATATAAAGATCATGTATATTGAAAAAACCAATGAATGTTATTTTAAAGAAAACAGATTATTATAAATGATCCTTAATTATTATTTTAATGATCTATTAATTATGTAATTTGGAAGTGCCTTGAATAATAATAGTACTATTATGAAAAAATTTAGGCAAAAAAACAATAATAAAATGATTTGAACAAAACAGGAAATTCTTATAAACATTGACTATTTTAAAATATTATAAATGAAAATTGATATGTATATGAATATTATATAAATGATTAAGATAGATATGTTTTTTGATATATGATGTTACAATAATTTAGTGTAAGTAAAAACCAGATTTAATTGATTTCTATATGATATTATTTTCTTTGAGGCATTTTTTGTATTATGAACCAAATTTTATTTTTTTATATGATATATGAAACATATGTGATATGGTATATCATTAAATGTTTTTTTAATTTTTATGTTTTTTCAATGTAAATATTATATATATATATTAATATTTTCAGAGTTGGTCACTGAAAACTCATGAGATTCTAAGGCCCAGTGAACCTAAAAATGATTTAATTAAAATTTAAATAATATTTATGTCACACCCACACTATTTATAATAATTAGTTAAATAAAAACAAAATGATGATTAGAATGATAAATTAAATACATACATTTAGTAAGAAAATTTTGTTTTACGATAGGCATGATTGTGGATTTGTTGCTGTTATAGTTTTTCATAAAGTGTGTTCATATAAAAAAATATAAAATTATATTATAAATTTATTGTTTAATTTTAGTCTTTTTTTACATAGAGATCATGTTAACCACTATTTAAAATAGAATGTGTCTAATTCCTTGGTAAATTTCAATAAACCTATTTTTTATTTAGAGAGATTGTTGTATAGGGGATTGGTGTGAAATGATGATGTGTTGAGGAACATTTTCACAAGAACAATTCTAGGATATCACAAATGATAATGATGAAAAAAATTAATTGTACCTCAATGAACAATACAACCCATTGTAGGTTATCTATTTCTAGTATTTATATCCCCATTTTTTATCTGTTAACATCAATTACATCTTATATTTTTTTTATTTGGGTGTTGATCGTTCTTACATGATTGGGTTTATTTCATCCTAGTATTTGGGAATTCATTTTTTGATTTGATTTTCTCTTCAATAATATTTTAATGGAATTTGAATGAGGGAAATCGAGATTGGGATTGTTTCATTCTCCAATTTTTATTTTTCTCTCTCATAATTATTCATAGGGTTAACCACTTTCAATTTAATTGGACAAAAATTAGATGATTTTCAAGTATTCAATTATTGTGTGACTATTCATCACCGAAATTGTTCTATACCATGGTTATTTTTCAAAATAATCTAGATAGTTAGGTTTCATTGATTGGGGGAAATTGAAGGACGTTGGAATTATATATTGGATCATTGTTTGACACCTATAATGATGAAACAATTTGAACGTGGTCAATATTTTAGAAAATTGAATTTTCAAATCCATTTATTGGTAATGTCAATGATATTTAACAATATATCTAAGATATCGTAATTTAATTTTTATTTAGGGAATTTAAATTTCTGAAAATGTGGTATGTGCCCATGGAATATGAAAATTTAATGTTACATGATGTGTACAGAAAAGAGGACATGTCTTGCGAGGTCCCTGGTAATGATGCAAGGGATATATGTGAAATAAAATTGCATATGTTGGTTGACACTATGATGGTCATACAAAATATATCTAAGAGGATACATGGGAAAACACATGGCCATGATCATGGGAATAATTAGAGTAAACAAAAATAAATAATTACATGGACATGGTAGGAAACATGGACATCCTAACGTAGACAGGCTTTCCCACAATACACAAAAAATGATAGATATATATGGGCATAGACATAGTGCGTAGACACAACCATATGTACAATAGAATAACCATAAATTATATACTAATGGGAATATGTACGCATTAAAGGACACATGAAGGTCCATTTTTTTGGGTACATGAGATGTAACATCTATACATGTTTTATGATTAATTTTGGATATTTTAGAGACCATTGTTTCATCATTATAAACAAGTTATGTTTGGTTTGATTCATTGTTCTATAACTAGAAGGATTCAGTGAGATAGTATTTCATCATAGTTGAATCTACATGTTCAAATTAAGATATATCTATAGGTATCCCTCAATTCATGATTAGATGGGATCATTTGTCATAACCTTCCAATGTGGGGTTCGTGGTATCATCATGACCACTAGAAATGTTTATAGATCCCTAAAAAGAAGATCAATACATTAGGGACGGTAACACCCAGCATTGACCAAGGGTGTTATTAGCTTTATGTATATGGAGATAATTCGAGATACATCAAGTACATATTGGTAAGGCCAAATGAGAATGACATCTTGGATGTGGGTTTTCAATGAAATCATATTGAATGTTGTGAGCTTTAATAGAAAATCATTATCCAGAATCATTAAGTAGAGTCATATGAAAAATAGCACTAGTTGAGACCCATTTGGAAACTAACTTCCCATTATGAGTATAGATGGGATTTATTCCAATGTTCATCGTGATGTATAAAATCTTGATTAACATAATTGAGTGTTTATGAGGTGACTAGTCATAGTTATTTATATATAGATATTATATGGTGTCCTTTTTTTAATACTCACCACTCTATTAGAATTTCTCATACATATCATGTATTATAAATATAGAAAGAAAAATTAGTGGAGTTATATAAGGAAATAGAGTCAGGAATCATACGTATTTGGTTATAAATATTGATGTTCCAGTGTACTCAGATACCAAGGAGGAGAATGCATGATACACGTGGATTATCATGGACATACATCAAGATAAAACATTTAATGTAATGTTATCTAGATTCAAATTTGGATTTAATTAGTTATTTTTTGGATGCTTTATTACAACAGATGTTTTTCTAATGGACCTAGTGAATGTCGTGGTAGTGTTTTATTGGAAACCACCAAAGAGCGTGAACGTGTTGTGGATAATTATTTGGATGGAAGGAAACAATAAGTGATTCATGCCCAATTTCGCTATGATATTCTTATATTTGACTAACATTTCCAAGAATTGGAATCCTTTTGATCATATAGAAAGGATTCAACAAGATTTGAAGGAGTAAATGAAGTGATTAATTAGCACCCCCACATGAGATTTCAATATGTGGGTGTCGTGTATGTAGTGTTTTGTGATACCATAGGTACTTGAAATGTTTTTTTTCTTTTGAATAGAAATGATATGATATCCTATGTCTATAGTAATTTAATACCAAATATGTAGAACAACATGAAACATGATATTGAGTTGACACTAGTATTCATCACCCTAAAGGTGTTGTGACACTGCCTTATAGGTGAGTGATTTGTCATATATTATAACCAAATGATTCACATGTATATATTATATGAGAGGCACTATAAATTGAGATAGTGGTGACTGAATGAGATCATTTAGGATTATCAATTCACAATATGATATAATAATTTGATTGGGGATGCATTCATATATTCTCTCAGAATGATAATTTTTTTTCCATAATATTGGTTATGGTGTTGGGGCATTAAGCCTCATTTTTTATTTTCTTTAGTGGATAAGGATTATGTAGAATATCTATAGTCAATGAATTCCTCAATGTTTTTCAAAACTATTAGAATGTCTCAAAAACAAAATACCAACGATAATGTCTTATGTTCTCAAATATCCTCTAGATGTGATCCCATTTAATTTATTTAAAATAGGGAAAACATCATCTTTTTTATGTCAGGATGATTGTACGAGTAACATTGTGTTATTTGTTTATTAAAGAACATAATAAATAAAATTTTTAGGTATATCTTATTATAAAAAATATGTACAATGACATCAAATGTTAATTTTGGTGGACAATTATGAAGAGGTGTATTGTATTTTATATCTCTCAATGATTACATTTTTAGTTCATGAAGTCTTAACATCGTCTTTAAATGGGATTAACTCATCACCTTGAGATTAGATAATGAATGTTGGATGAAATTTAAATGGACTTTGTGAAATGGATTTGATGTAAATATTGAGGACACTATGCCAGATGTGTGATCGTATACTGACTCACCAACTCATACCTATTCCTATATTTTTAGGAGAAGAGTTCATATTAGTTATTATGATTCCATCATATATATGAGAGATTCCATGTCCATGATGTTACCTTAAAAATAATTTTAGATAATGAAGCATGATTTGTGCTATGATTATGAAGATTATTTTTTGAGGCGTTTCGGAATCTGTTAATCTTGAGCATAGAAATTACCTACATTATTCTATTGAGACATAGTGAACCATATTGGATTTAATGGAAAACCTACAGGAATTCATGTATGACTATGGTCAAAGAGGGGAGGATTTCATACCCTCTGCAGCAATTTTTTTTAAATAGAGATTCCCTTCCCCCATTTGTATGGAACCATTATAGGATTATTTTCATGTCCCTATAGTTTAAAAATGTGGTTCAATAGTCTCGGTGTGTCATTAGTCATGGTCCTATAGTAGGTGTAAGCTATGATAGAGATGGATCATACAATCCCTACATGGATGAATATATCCCAAATCCATCAGAATTTATACTTGGATCAACGAATGAGGCATTCATAATTAAATGAGGGAAAGTATTTTTTGCTTAATGTTGTCATCTCAATGTGTATTATAGTGATTTTTCTAGGGTGGAAATTAATATTTTTGATTTAGTGTCCCTTTGAAGATACTGAGTGTTGTCGATGAGGTGGCATACTTCTTGGCATTATTGAAATAGTTAGATCAGTTAAATAATATATTTCACGTGTCATAGCAGGGGAGATTGTTTCATCACCAATCACATTTCATTGTATTGGGTGATGTTGAAATCAAGGATATAGATAACATTATATTGTTCCTTGTTGAGATTATGGTTTAACATGGCAATATCATCAATGGATGAGGATCTCCCATAGTGCATGCCATTTGTAAACATGAGAATCATCCTGAGAGAAACTAATTGTGGGAAACCAAAATACGTGTTTAGTATCAACATCTTTTTGAGTATTATTTTTCTCGATCTGGTAAGAAATTAAATATTATTGATCTAATTTAAGGTATTAAGTTTTTCGTATAATGATTTAGAATTTATATACCAACATTTCGGGATCCATGTGTCAGAATGACTTGAGATTATGAGGCATGATGATCTGAGAAATGACAAAATAATAAAATAATATATTTTATAATCACGCATGACTAGATTTCAATAATTTGTTGAATATATATAAAAATATGACAGTAATGAGAATTTTTATGATTTTTTGAGTGTGTAATTTGGGTTTTACCCATGGGGTGACATAATATTTTTCAGCATTTGACCTTTTGATAAATAAATGTCACTGGTTTAGATAATAAAATGAAATTTTTGTTTATTTAGGTATTTTATTATGTTATGTCACTGTAAATTATATAAACACTATTTCATCTTTCTTATAAAAAATTTCTAGGGTTCTTAGGATAGCTTTGACATTTGAGAGATTGGGTGTTAGAGGAAGTCATTACGAGAAATGTTGGTGAATGATGTATATTTTTCTCAAATATTGTACAAGGGTCTCACTAATGGTGATGATGCAAGTTAATTATTTATATGTTATAAACATGACTCAGGGTAAATAAATTTACTTCAATGTATTAATTTGTTATTGTATACAACCTTCCACTGTGATTTAATTCATTTTTATTAAAAATTAAAAAGGAATATAATTGGGTTATGTTTAATGAATACATGGTATATACCAGACATTATAATGATATTCGCTGTAATTAAATTGTCTTTTTATTTTATCACATTAATAATTGGCATGGAAAATTCTATAATAGGGGTTCAATACGAATTTTGTAAAAATAAATAGAAATTTTTAAGAAAAAATTTTATAATTCAAATTCGTGTCAGTTTTCTACATTAATTATAACTCTTACCCTAATAATCCAAATAATGTGAATATTTTATTAGGGTTACTTATTGAGATTAATAGTTCTAATTCAACTAGATTGTGGACCGAATATGTAATTTTAAGGGCCATTGAGACCTCATAAGAAGGCACAATGAATGATTCTATGAAGATTGACTAACCATGGATGTATGATTTATGGGCTCAATCCAAAATCCCAAATTTGATGAAATTCCATTATATTTTATTTAATATTAATATGCAAGTTTCATAAAGAATGTCCCAAATCAACTAATAAGAGGCAAATCTAATGCGTTGATGTAAAAACCCACTATCCTATCCTAAAATTATAAACAGACCACTATTCTAGATTTTATCTCAGTACAATCATCCATTTGAGCATGTATTTTCTGGTATGAATGAAAAGATATAGAAATATAACATTAAGAATAAATTTATCATATTTGAGGTCATAATTCCATCCTTAAATGAATGAAAATTTAGACAAAGGAAACAAATATAAAATGGAAAGAATATAATTGGTTAATAAATTGACTAAAACAATTTCTACTTATGTCTTGTGGCCACAATAGTTTCAGGTTACATAATAGATAACAATATATAAAACATTCAAGAAGATAATATACAGAGATTGTGCTATCTGGATAAGAAAATTTGTGACCAAACATGATGGGAATATTAGTAATTCAATCATTCCACCAGCATGGTCTATAAATAAATCCCCCACTAATATTTGAAAGGTGATAGAATTTAAGAAAAGCGGAGGATAAATTATACTTGAAAAATTCTTTAAAATGACTGGGAGGACCTGCTAAATGAATGTTTTCACATTAGAGACCATTCCTACTCTCTTATATTCAGGTTGTTTTGAATTATTATTGAATTATTATTGGATATTTTTGTATTTATTTCAATTAAATAATAATTAATATTTAATAAATATTATATATAATTCATATCAATGTTCCGTTGAGAAAAAATAATGCTGTTAAAATAGTCAAAATCCCTTTCTTCTTTCATTTCCTCATTCAATCGAATGTGCATTTTGAACATTCATCACTACTGACATGTTTGTTCGGCACATAACACTTTTCTTATCCCATTAGATTTGTTCACTTTGTAACTATTCATGATAAAAAAAATTAACTAATATTAATAACTATATCAATGGATCATTAAATATTCCATTTGTGTGATTCATAATTTCATGATTTTAAGTGATTAATATATTTTTCTCATTGAATAATTTTTTGGTTAAAATTGACTTATTTAAACATAAAATGTCATGGATTAATGACATGTTTTGTGGAATGATAACATTTCATGTATTATTGTTACCATAAATACACTACTTTAATAATTTTTGCTTTAAATTAGATCCCTATTGATAATAATTCTTGTATTGATGACCTAATATTTGGGAATTATGATTAGAATTGTATTTTTTTGTCAGTGTAAATTTAATTAAATATTATATAGTGATCAAGGGAATCATATGATTAAATCCCCAATAATGAACAAAACCAAATATTTATCAATTTGTTAAATTGCAAAATTATCCTTAAATCAAATTATAATTACCTTAAAAACCCCACTTTAATAAGACAAATGAGAAACATTTTATTCGAATTTTTTTTTAATCATTGGGGACTCTAACATAGAGCCACTATAGACATTTAATTTGTACAAAACATTTGAATGTTTGATAGAGAAAATTGGAAAAACATTAAATGGTTCTTTTTTGGATGGTTTTACTTGTACTCAGTAGTTTCTTCATCATATTTTTGTATAATAAAAGTAAACCTAGAAAATATCAAAAAATAAAAAACCCAAATTCTTAAAAAAAATCATTAAGGAAAAACAAACCAAAAAAGTAAAACCCTTCTTACTCATCCTACCAAATTTTATTAGAATGACCAATAGTATCCCAAAAAATTATATTATTTATTTGACTCAGTAGTCAAGTGAATACTTCACTGACATTGAAGTACCATTATGGATAATGAAATCACTCTAGAACCATTAATTTCCCATATAATTTAACTATATATGGAGAATACTAGAGAACAAACCCTTAATGTCATCACTTACCTTGATATGAACTACCAACCCTAAGGTATTCAATATAAAATCTTTGAGGATGATTTTGAAATAAAATCACAATTGATTCATTTCCTACCTTATTTCCATTGGATAGACCATGATAATCCACATAATTAACTAAATGTTTTTCATGTGTTATGATCCCCTCTTAAGATAATGGTTGTTTCTAATGTAAAACTTAATATTCTAGGATTACATTTATCCCAACACGACTCTTCCAAGTCATGGCCCTACTAGTTCCCTCATATTTCTATTACTACATTGAATAACATGAAGGTAATAATTTTCCATTAATTGTTTCATGATTCTCAAACTATTTCTATCTAAATGAAAATACGTTGTATTTATCAATTCCCCAATTACACACTCCATTTATGTAGGGAAAGGTTCATAAATATTACTAGAAAATTTCCCAAACCACAAAATCATGGATAAAATCCCAATCAAATACTTCTATTAGGGGTTCTTTTCTATGGTTCAAACAATGATTGATGCCAAAAACATTGGCCTTTATTCTGATAAAACACATATAGCTTCATGAGTTCTCAAAAGAAATATGGCTGAAAAAATACATATATTCCATAATCAGTAAAATTTTCATGTTTATAAACACTATGAGAATATATTTATAGAGCCCAAGAATATGACTATGTTGATGAGTGAATATAATGTTATTGTGTGGCAACCGGTGATGGATAACAAATCCTGAACCTCATCTTCTCCAATAACTATATTCCCTAAACCAATCAATCTTTTTGGAATCTATAACACACCATCTCATCTGACTATCATTGCTCCTAAAATACATGATGATCCCAAAAATAATTTATTGTCCAATTGAGATCAATGCATAATATGTTTATTGGAAGATCATCCCTAAAAAATGATTTCAATTTATTAATAACACCATCCAACCCCAATATGATCCCTCTCTTCAAAATATAACCCTAGATTGAGGTATGGTAATCCTATATCTCATCAAAATATGTTCCCTCTTTAAAATGTAATCCAATAGTAGTATAGTCAAGGATATGATAACATTAAATAACATTATATTTTTTGTAGTCAACCATAGAGGATAAATACTCTTCTTACACATCCTGGATGATACTATCCCAATGATACTTCACAATTCCACACCCAAAACATGAACATTCCCAAGACACCAAATCTATGTAATTTTGTCCAACATATTTTATATTTTCATCATAATTTGTGATACAAAATTTTATACTAGAAAAAATAAATTTTGAATGAAAATTTTTTAATTTTGAAAAATATTGATTCCCAACCATGAGGAACAACATCATCATTCATTCCAACGTCACATATTTGAAACAATTAATATTCTATTTTCTTTACCCCTTATTATTAGTCTATATTCTATTGATGTTCATGTTGATTTTAATACATTAGTCTACATTAATATGAATGATTTATTTTTTGAACCAGATAAGATAATTATTATAATTATCTCCTCCCATTTACCTTACATTGAGCATCCTTTTAAATTAAAAAATAATCTTATAAAATTCATTTTTATAGCCACATTGTATTCCCAAATCATTGTCCCACACAACAACTAAATTGAATTTCATTGCATATTTTATTGGAATTTATATGTTGTTGAATGGATTTCATTTTTGGTATAATTTTACCTTATTTTCAATGTGCCACCATATGCTTTAGGGAATGAATATATTTATGTGGGAGAGAGAGGTTATAATTTGGTGTATTTTTGGAATTTAGATATGTTTTGACATATTGTACAATTTATATAGAAATATTTATAGAAAAAAAAATAATACAAATTTTTTTAAAATACTGGGTTGTTGTATGGGTGAGTCAAAAATAACTCATCCTTAAACTTTGATCATCATATAAATATTAAATTTTGTGTCGTTAGGGAATCAAACTTGGGTTGTGAGATGAATTTGTTATTTTTTTAATACATAAATTTTAAAATAAATTAAAAAAAGGACAATTCAATCATATATTTAGGTATGGCTATGAGAATTTCTGTGCTTTTATACATATTTCATCATTTCAACAGATTCAAATTTTCACCCTGTAATGTCTTCCTTAAAAAATTCAATCCTTTATATATATGTTTTTTCATTTTCTTTGATGTTTCTTCTTTAAAACATTTTTATTTTCTTTTTCAATGCTAATTTTTTACCCCTAATTTCGATTCCTATGGAAATTATATATTTTTTGGTCACAAAGCCACTGAAAACACACAAAAACCCTCTTGATTCTTCTGAAAATTAGAATTGTTAAATGAAGTTGTGATGTGTTACAAACTCTAATATTTCCAATTTTTTTATTAAATAACTTATCATCTATGATATGTTTTTATCATATTGAGAGGAGTATATTTATAGTTCCTACGTTAGCCATATATAATTATTATTATGTAAAACTAATTATTTTCTAACATAATTGCTTATTTTTTTGTGGAATTATTTATGGATGAGTGAACTATTCTGGAACCCTCCATTATTTTTGAATTTTTTTTATATTTGTTGGCGATTGAAAAAAATTTGTTATTTTTTTTCTATTTTTTACATGATGGAATGCATAATATTATATGTGGGGGAGTTTATTTTATTAATTAATAAAAATATTTTAATTAATCCTTTTTGAATTTCTATGAAACGTAAATAATTGGTGTCAAATAATGAGGTAATAATTTTAATTATAAAATTTTACAATTATTTTTTTACTGTAAATTTGAGTCACTTTCCTATTTGAATTATAAATATCAAATAAAAAAACAATTTTTTTGATTCATTTTTAGTATTCCTTATTAGGTATACAAAAAATCATTCACTAGGTTCGTAGGTCAAATTGGCAATTTGAAGGGTCATATCGACCACACAAGAAGCTGTAAATAATGTATCTATAAAAAACTGAAAGCCAAGATGATATAATATAAGAGATTAATAAATATTTCCTCATTTTATGGATGTCTATAATATGTAACTAGCTATCTAAAAAATAGTTTTTAAATATTTCAATTAACAACTCAACAAATAAAGGGCCCAACTATATCTTTGGAATCCATCCATCCATTTTTTTCATGAATTAAAACAATTCCACCATTCATAACATTATATGAATAGAATTAGTAATTGAGAAGAAATTTGATTTTTTGAAATCCATTATATATGTGTAAATTTTATTTTGAAGAAATTGTTAATAATTATGGTGATCTTCCTAGCCTAAAATGCATTAACATTTTAAACAAGTAAAAAAATATATTGAAAAATGGATAGAATATAATTGTTTACTAAAATATTTATAACTATGGATACAAATTTCTAATAGACGAAAATATTCAAGGGTGAAATTCCTAATAAATATCTACATCGTTTAAGAAAAAATATTATGAGATTCAGTTATCGGGAAGGCCAAATTGATGAGACAACATGGAGGAAGAATTGGAATACAAACCATCCCCAACCGTGGGTTATAAATGAGTCTATATCTTCTCCTTACAAGTTTATGGAATTTCAAAATGGAGAATGATACATTATAAAACTAAAACAACTAAAAATTCATGTTATGGCCTTCAAAACACATGTTTTTATTTTAGATAAATTTCATCCCCTCATTATTTTTAGGTACTTTTGTATTCATCTTCATTTGTAATTGTAAAAGATATTCTTTATTTCAATTAAATATTAATTCATTATTATTAATATTAATCTAAAATAATTATTATTTTATTTTGGTCAATGATAATGTTCATAAAATAGTTTAAATTATATTTAAATTATTTTAACCTTTCTCTTTATCATTCAATCAAATGTTTGTTTTTAACTCTATTTTTCTTGTGTGGGTTTAGCTCACAACACTTTTTTATCATGTAATTTTTGTTCACATTATAACTCATAACATTAAAATATAATCTCATATTAATATCAATCTCAATGGATGAGTGAATAATCCACTTGTGTAAGTCATTATTTGGTAATGTTAATTGATTGAGATCATTTCCTCGTTAATTATTTTATGAGAGCATTTTTTATGTTAAACATAAAATTTTATGGATTAATTAAATGTTTTATTTAATAGTGGGTTTCAATTGATGATTTTAATCGTTTATATACTACCATAAACAATCCATTGTTGGGATTAAAATCCGAGTTAAGTTATTTCATGGGTTAAATCAATTACAATTTAGAATTTTGATAATATTAATTATGTGATGTGGGAGTTAATTTAATGAAATATAATGAAATGAGAAGGGATATAAAATGATCAAATTTTTGATCATAAACTCAACCTAATTAGTGTCATATTATTTTTCTAAAAAATTTCCTTCCAAAAATTTTATTATGATCGATAATAAATTCTCCATAAAAAGGTAAATTTGAAACAATTGACTCTAAAATTTTTACCATAGTAGAGGATTCAATCTGAGTGCTGTTATACACATTAGCAGAGAACCATAGGTTTGAATGGTATATGGGATGAAATTATACACACTTCATCATTCAGGAAATACTCATCTCTCGAATGTGATAATATATTATTTTATTTCTCACATTTTACTACCCTGAATGATGATAAGATCATTAATGTACATGTAGTCAACAACCTTCATGAAGTGATGTGTCACACATTTAGTCACCACACAATATGGATGGTATATATCAATATATTTAACAAAATTTTATTATATTTTAATAATTCATAGAATATAAAATAATATTTCCCATGTTTCTTTATTAATCACATACAAATGGAAACATCACACATCTGTACGTACAACTACCATCTCCAAGATCATAAAAGCAATTTTTTCAAAAAACATTCATTCAAAGATTATCTACAAATTATAATTGATGTATGAATATGAAAATAATTTCAGTTTTATTTTATTCTTTATTGTGTAACAAAGATCAATTTCAAAAGACCAAAAAATAACAAATAACAACAAACATGAAAATAAAAACAGTTATTTCTCAAAAAGATATTTCAATATAGATTTGTTAACAAATGGGTATAAAAAGGTCCTTAAAAGGAATATATGATATGATATATATAGTTATGGTTCTAAAATATTAATATTATATTATTATATTTATTATACATGTGGTTAAAATGTGTATAAAGGATGTCATGATTTACGTTATGGGATTTTTATTCTATCATTTTCTTGTTGGATACATATAAAAATTCAGAAATCATTTATTTGAAGTGGTATATATATTAGCCGACTAAAATTTTATATCATGAATATTTTCCATTTCTTTATATATAATTTTTTATTTAATTTTATACTTTTCTGGTATTAGGATTCAAACTATTACTATATTTGTAAGGTATTTGTGTATCAATATTATTTTCTACCAGACGTAAGAGATATTCGCCAGATATTTCATTTGAGTTCAATATATGCATCCCTATTATTTATTTTATGATGAAAAACAATATGATTATATTATTAAAATATTCATCTGGGTTTGTATCTATCATATGGTTTATGACTGATAATTTTCATAAGTGATAGGTGATATTTTATCGCAATTTTTTTTTCTTTGGGAATTATTTTATATCGTACACATATCTTATTCTATATGTCATATATAAAACCCCTTGAATATGTTATTAAATTAATCTAATTATACTAATTATATTCTTTATGAGATTTAATAATATTCAATCATTGGTATTTTCATTCAAATCCAACCAATTAGGATTGGTTTTTTGTTACAGTCTTTTCATTTATCAACATTTTTTATGATTATTCCTCAAATGATGAAAGAAAATGATAAATATATTAGTAAAAAATGTATTTCATCATATTCATTTATTTCATTTATTTCATGAGAATACATATATTTCGTTCATTTTCCTCTCTTTTTGTATATATTTGTTAAAAATAATGAATTTATGAAAACTTATCATTATTTTTATATTCAGTCAAAACACCCAATTTTCTCTCAATATATGTCCTATAAAAAATTTCAAAATATATTATAAATTATTGAAATGATTTATTAAAGGAATTTTTACCCATGTTTTAATTTTTATAAAATTTTTATAAGGGAATCAACTTTTCATTTTCTATGAAATTCCAGTTTGAATTCAAATGAATACCTGAAAGAATTATTTTGTTTCAATGTATACAATAGCAACATATTTTTATGATGTGATGACCATATTTTCTCATTTATATATTATTCATAAGTTTACAGAAATGTTTTTTAAAAAAATTTAAATAATTTTTTCAATAATGGTCCTATATTTTTCTCATGAAATGCTTATGATGATTATAATGATTTTTTTAAGTTCTCTAGTTCATTATCAAAGAAAATTATTTCAATAATATTTTATTAAGTCTAGTTTTAAAATTCATTTTCATTTAATGGTTAATTTTTAAAATAAATTTTCCATATAATTTTTTTTCAAAGTATCCCTTCATATAAGATGAAATCCATTGAGGTTTGATATTATTTACTGGGAATATAATACATTGATAACATTATTATTCGACCTCTAAACAGATTAAATTATTTTGATGTGATATTTACTAAGCCGATTTCTTTTTTATATATTCTAATACAAAAAAATATATTGATACCCATATCTTTTTCCAGAGGTTATACAATGGAGAAATAATGAAATTATTATTAAACATTTCCCTTCTTATTTGGTAATGACAAGTTGAAATGTAAATTAAACTAATTTCATTTCATGGGTTGTAATATGATGATTGATTTATAATCTAGAGACACATATAAATTGTTTAGTCAATAAGGTCTCCTTTTGACTTTTGCATTACTCTATGTTTTGAAAATCAAAAACACTCTATATTAAGGACAATTTTACTTCCCTAATGTTTTTACATAATAATGAAAATTTTCATTCCCTGATGAAATTTATCCTTACATGTTTTTCATTGTTCATATTTTTGTCTCTCTAAATCTAACACTTTTTATTCATTAGCTTAAAATTCATTTCCACATTTAAAACTCTGGAATTCTATAAATAATAAGATATTGAGTATTCTGTTTTCAAGATCCGAATTCATACTCTTAATTCTATGAAATTCAGACTCCAAATTTTCTAAAATTCCAACATAGAATTATTTAAAATTTAGACTTAGAATTCCTTAGAATTGAGGTTCTGAATTCTTTACAATTTTGGTTCTGAATTCCTTAGAATTCAGACTTTGAATTACTTATAATAAAGACAACGAGTTACTTAGAATTTCAACATTGAATTCCTTAGAATTCGGCCTCCATATTCCTTATAATTTTGACACTAAATTCCTTAGAATTCAGACTGCGAATTCCTTATAATTCAGACTCCGAATTATTTATAATTTAGACTCTAAATTAATTATAATTTGACTCTGAATTCCTTAAAAGACATGTTCTGAATTCTTTGACAAATAAAATCTTAATTTCAATGTAATATAGACTCCAAATGTTTTCCACATAGACTTCGACAATTATTTTTTTCCTTAGACACAAAAAAATTGAATTGATAAAGAAACCATATTTTTACGCTTGATAAATATGTGAAAGGATTACGTGCATTCATTTTCTAACCAACCTTTTTTTTGAGTGAAACGTTTACAGGTCCCTCTGAGATTAAAGGAAAAATATAACCATTGGAGGAGGGAGCCGACTATTGGGAAATTTCCAATAAATATGATCTCATTTGAATGATATCACAACGTTGATGATTTTTATACTACTCTGGAGATTTAATGATGTTGAATTGATTTTTAGAGAGAGAGACTCTCATTATTTGTGCATACTAAACATCTTGTTTAGATTTATTTGTGCAACTCCGATTGTTGATGTTTATAATTGGGGGATTCTGAGGATTTGAACTGAGAGGTGTCAACTACCATAATGTTTGAGGAAATCCAAGATAAGAAACACAGAGGCACCGACTACCTTAATGTTCTAGGGCTTGTGGGGAAAGCAAGACAAAATTTGGTATTCTTTTTTAGGGATTACCCTGGTGTCGATGAGATATACATTATTAAATGTATAAATAAAGGGACCTTTATCCAAGGATTTTGGATATCTTACTCTTTGGGTTAAAATATTTCTTAATTGTTACTTCTATTGTTTCCAGATTGTTATTTTTTCCATTTTGTTAATTAAGGAATGTATAACTATCTTATACTTGTTTATACTTGTATACTCTGATTAGTAAGAATCTGTACACATTAATATAGAATATTTTTCCTTGTAAACTTTTCATATGTTTCATTTCAGAAACCATATTTCTAGAATCAAGAAATTTTATAGAACTAAAAACCCTTGTGAATTTACCATTTTTAACATTATTTAAAAAATATGTTGTTCTATCAAAACATAATGGTTCCAAAGGAATTATTAAAGTATACAATTCCCCCCTCTTGTATTTGAGCTTCTACGTCATTATTTTGATCCTGCAATTAGTGTCAAATGAGTTCTCTCAATTACATATATTAATGTATAATTTTTCTTGCACTATTTTAATGATTCTATATTTGTTTCATGCATAATGTTTTTACACTTTTATAAATTTATTTATTACATTTGAGTTTCTATGGACAAATATTTTCTTTGAGATTTCAAGAATGACTGTTGGTTTTATTTACTATCTTAATCCTACTAGAACAGCTATATTTCATGGGAATGGTTATAAATATTTGGAGAAATATTATGATGTCTTTGGTTATTAATACAAGAGTGTATAAATTTTTAATTCTTAATATAGATTACAGTATTACTGATAAAAAGGTCACAACTTTTACTAATCTGGATAAGTAAGAATATCAACTTAAGTATAATGTACCCAATAATTTGTTGTCTTCCATTACCAAGAATATATATAGAGATATTTTTTCTTATGAAGCATCAAATTGTATTTGTATGAATCTTGAAGTAACTCACATTTGAACATCCAAATTTATCCAAACTAGAAGATCTATTCTTAGAGGTGAGTATAACAGTTTTTTCATTCCTTATGTAGACCTAGTGTGCCAGGTACAACAGAGGTTTATGACCGTTGTTAAAAGTTTACAATCCATGGGTCAAAAAGGTTTAGATGATGAAGAACATGAAGAAATTATTTTAGATATTATGCCTTTAAGTGGGAATCAAAGAGAAAAACTATTTATGAGAATAGGAATGTCTCCCAGATTACACTTAATGAGATTTTTGGAACTATTCTTCAACATGATACAAGAATCAAAATAGATGATGATCTAAATAAGAAAAAGAATAGAAATTGAAGTGTTTCTTTTAAAACTAATTCAAATAATATGAAAGCTGGGAATCCTATGATAGTTACAGGATCCATATATAAGAGGGAAGTTATTCAATCCAAATCTAGTGGAAGTTATTCTTTACAAAAAGATTTTTCCAGTCTTTCCCAAAGGATGAACAAGATTGTGGGACATAAGATCATTCAATCAAGAAACAATAATAAAGAAATAAAGGACCTGAAAGACTCATATTTAACTTTCAATGAATGAATAATAGTAGTTCATATAATCCAGAGTGTCCTATGCTTAAGAGAAAAGATATAAACAAAAATCATTTTGAGAGGAATCAAAATAAGTACTACAATGTTAAATCTATGAACGTTGTGAAAGACAATGACACCTAGAGTGCATGTGCTGGTGAATCTTCTGAAGAATCCTTATAGTATGAATCTTTTGGTCAAGATAATCTTTGTATATTAGCCAATATACCTAATGAAAATCATTTTTAATGACTATGGAACACAGTGATGATTCCATAACCACTGTATCCCTGAATGAAAATTATAGTGATAATAAATATTATGAATCCTTGGATGATGAATCTTTTTCTGATGATGATAATATTTTACCTACTAATGAAGAAGTCTATATGTTTTCTATGCTCCTTGAGAATGAAAATTCTTAATTCAAGAAAATTTTTGACAATGAAAATTCTAGGATTTATATTCTTACAAAGGAAGTATCAGATCCTTCTATAGATGATAGTAAGAAAATTTATGGTTTTTAAACTATTTTAGAAAATCATGTGGAAGTTAATTCTGAGAAGGATAAACTTTCTATGTTTCTAGAAAATTTTATTTCTTAGAAAAAATATTTCAAGACTTAATCTAGTGCTAAAACTAATTTTTGAGATAAAAACATAGTTATTAATATTAAGTCAGAAATATTTTAGTTAAGGAAGTGTTTTTTAAATGTAATCATTTGTATGGAAAACATTGATAAGATGTATTCCAACATTTGACCTCTAAGAAATAATTTGGATTTGGTTTTACTCATTCAAAAATTTTATTTAGTAACTATTATTTTGTACCTAAAAGTGATCTATTCTGCAATAAATGTAAGTGAAGGGGGCATTGGGAAAATAATTGTTTCTTAAACTAAACTGTGTCTTTAGTTTTTCTTAAATTCTATTTCTCAATGAAAATGAGGTTTAAAAAAAAATTCTTTATAAATTTTACAGATCCATGAATTATTGGGTTCAAAATTTCATACACTTTTATTTTCAGGAATGTACCAACAAAAATACCTGGTAAATTGATAGTGTATGTTTACAATATATGACTGGAAACAAAAATATCTTTGAAAATATGATCAAGGTGAAAGGAGGAAAATTAAAAATCCGATATAAGTCTCATGGAGAAATTATTGGTATTGGTAACATTGTTCTTCTTGGAAAAACATTGATTTCAAATATTTCATTCATTAAGGGTCTTAAGAAAAATATTATTAGCACAAGTCAATTATGTGATGAAGGCTACCTTCTGAATATTAGGAATGACAAGTTCTTACTACACAATTCCAAGGAAGGGTTTATTATTTTTTCCCATAGGCAAGAGAATGTTTAGACACTAAACATAGAAGATATTATGAGCCAAGATCTACCTTGTCTTAGTGCAATGGAATATCATTCTGGGTTATGGAATAGATGTATAGGACATTGTAACCTTATAAACCTATGAAAAATCTCTATGAAAATACTAGTTAAGGATCAACCATAACACTGATTTTATTTTTCATAATTTTGTGATCCTTGTCAATATTGAAAGAAACCTAAAGCATGTTTTAAATCAGTCGGTGAACTCTTAACCACATATGCATTAATGATGGTGAATATGGATCTTTTTGGTCCAACACAAACTGGAATAATTGGTGGGAAATATTATCTATTTGTCTTAGATGATGATTAAACTAGATTTACATGGGTCTATTTTATAAAAAAAATTAAAGCATTTTCTTAATTCCAAATTTTTAGAGTCCGTGTTAAAAATTAGAAAAACCATCCATTGATAACTATTCATTGTTATCATGAAGGATTATATCAAAATACTTATTTTCAATCTTTTTGTAGTATAAAAGGCATTACTCGTAACATGTCAACAATAAGAACACCTCAAAAAATTGTGTTGTTTAAAGAAGAAATAAAATTCTTCAAGTGATAACAAGAACCATTTTGAGTGAATATTCTGTAGCCTATCATTTTTGTGTGGAAGCTACATGTACTTCTTACTATACTATAAATCATGTTTTGATTAGACTATTTCATAATAAAACTTCTTATGAGTAACAGAATTGTAGAAAACATAGACTTTCCTACTTCCATGTTTTTGGATTCATGGTATTCATCTTGAGCAGTAAAGATAATCTACACAAATTTTCAACAATATCTAATGAAGTAATTTTCATAGGCTACTCTATAACTTCTAAGGCTAATAGAGTTTTCAATAAAAATATGCGTACTATTGAAGAAAAAATACCTATAAAATTCGATGAAACTGATCCTTTTGTTTTTAAAAATCCTCTACCAACATCTTCAGATGTGTTTTTAGAAAAATATTATCAACCATTGATAGAAGAACCTTCATACAAGGAAAATGTTCAAGAAAATTTTTCTGAAGCATTTTCCCCAGATGACTTCCTACCATACATTGATGAACATGATTTAAAAAATCCAAATCAGTTGTCTCTTAAGAATCATCCCTGTTATAGAATCATTAGTGATGTAAATGAACCAGTAAGTACTAGAAGTTACATATGAAATGAAATATAATGTCTAGCTTTCCTTTCCCAATTAGAACCAAAAATCACTGATGAAGCTTTTGGTGATGATGATTGGATAAAATCTATGCAAGATGAGAAAAATGAATTTGAAAAGAATAAAGACCAGACCCTAGTTAAAAGTCCTAAGGAAACATCTGTTATTGGAGTAAAATGGGTCGTCAGAAATAAGTGTGATAAAAATGGATTCATAGTAAGAAATAAATATATATTGGTTGCTAAATGGTATAATCAAAAAGAAGGAATATACTATGATGAAATTTATTCTCCAACAGCCAGACTTGAATCTATTCATATTTTACATTCCATTGAAGCATTCCTTAATTAAAAACTTTTTCAAGAGGATGTTAAATGTGATTTATTTAATGTTTATGTTCAAGAGGATGTTTTTGTTGAAAAAACTTCTAGTTTTGAAGATACAAAACATCTGGAAAATGTTTTTAAACATACCAAATCATTATATTGACTTTAAAAATCCCTAAGAGCTTGGTATGATAAAATTACATGATTTTTTTTCAAAACAATTATGTTAAGGTAAATATGGATCCAACACTTTTTATAATGAAATATAAGAAAAATTATTTTATTGTTAAAATTTATGTCGATGAAATTATATTTGGTAAAACCTATCCATCATTAACTGATTCATTTGTGGATATAATGAAATCTAAGTTCGAAATGAGTACGGTGGCTGAGCAAACATTTTTCCTTCATTTTCAAATTTTTCAAAAACCAGAAGAAATATATATATCCCAACATAAGTATATTAATGATATTATTAAAAAATATGGATATGTCAACACTAAGAGTATAATTACTCCCTTTGGTAACTCAAATTCATATGATCTTGATGAAGCTGGGAAACTAGTAGATCAATCATCTTTTAGAGGTATGATAGGAAGTTGACTTTACTTTATAGATAGTCATCTAGACATAATGTTTTTGGTATTCTTGTGTGTGATATATCAATCCAATCCTAAGGAATCTCATATAAAGGTAGTGAAAAGGATTTTTCGATACTTAAATGTAACCTTGGATCTATGAAACTTTTATACTTCTAGAAATGATTTTGTTTTAAAATGTTTTTCGGATGTTGACTTTGGTTGATGTAGAATTTATAGGAAACGTACATTCGAATATTGTAATTTCTTAAGAGATTCATTAGTTTCTTGGTCATGCAAAAAGAAAAACATAGTAGAACATTCCACTACTGAAGCTGAATATGTAGCAGCTGGATGTTGTTGTGATCTAGTATTGTGGGTGCAACACAGACTCACATACAATGGTATGAGTTTTACCAAAACACAAATTTTGAGTGATAATACTAGTGCCATTTACATAAGAAATAACCTGTTACATCAATATCTTAAAAAAAATATATATATTAGGCATCACATTTTTAGGGATCACACACAAAAAAGAGATATCATTCTTCAATTTATTGAAATGAAAGACCAACATGCTGATATTTTCACAAAAACATTACCCTCCGATAGATTTGAATATATAAAACAGATGTCAGGAATGATAACTATAAGGTAATCTTCCATATTAACTTCTTCTTGAAACTTATCTCCGTATAATAATAATCTTATTTTCATAGGGGGGGTACATTTTCTTATTTGTCAAATTTGTTTAAAAAAAATTTCTTAATCAAATTTTTGAAGTCAAAATTTTCGTAATCAATATTTTGGTTGTCCAAATTTTATTTTTGTAATCAATATATTCAGAATCTAAATTTCTTGAAGTAGAATATTCCTTATTACAAATAATATTCCTTGTAATCTGAAAGGTATGTTTCCTTTCCTAAATTTTTCATAATCTTATTTTACTTGACGGTATTTTATTCTAGTTTTAATTTTTTCGAATTCTCATTTCCTTAAATACGAATGTTTTTCGTAAAAACCATAAAATATCAGAATCTATCAAAATCCATATTCAGTTATCATTTAAACCATCAGATCTTCTCATGAAGACTACAACCATTGGATCAATTAGTGAAGTTGAATTGTCACTTCAATTTCCTATGTAAAGGACACCCTGATGGTTTTCCAACATCAAATCCCAAACGATTGTATGTTGAAGCTATTCCCATCCTACTTAAGACCATTCTGAATTTCTCAGGTCTTCCATAGTTCATGAATTACTAAAAAAGTCTCTCCTCAGACTAAAATGTCAACCATAATGGAAATCTCTGAAAAACAGATTTATCGTGAAAGGTTGGTAGCCACAGACATCTTTAGTAAGTATGATTCAACGATCTCAAAGTACATCAAGATAAATTGATCAGAGAGTATATTTGTATCAAAACCCAAGGAAGAGGATTTTATGATTCTAGAGTTACTAGTAGAGTTTTATGAATCTATATATTTTTTGGATCAATGAGGAAAAGACACATATTCTTTCAAAAGATATAGTAAGACTTATTCTCTTTCTTATTCTATAGTAGCCAGTTTGGTTGGATCAAATTACGAAGGATAAGATGATTTTCCCCAAAAGTTACCTGATGATATAGGATGTTTCGATAATGAAAGGGCCATAGAGTTCCTTGGTTTCGTGGGAGTTTAGTCTTTGAATATTCTTCATATTTCTATGAATTTTCGTATTCTAGAACATTGGGTTCAAGGATTTATCAATTCAAGGAATAGAGACAAAGATACTCTGAAGGAAAGTGATATGCTTGTTCAGGATTTCATTGTGAGCCTCCGGAAGGTGAATCTGGATATATATATTTTGGATAAAAATGAGAAAATCTAGAATGGGAATCTGAATCCCCATATTATAATGTATTAGAAAATCCTATCCACGATCATTGTTTCTACTTTAGCATCAATGAATATTTCCTAAATATATAAGTCATGAAATTTTTGGGTAATGTTGCTAAGTGATGATAGTCTAAGGAGAATGAGAATTGGATTTTTTGGTGAATCCATTGAGTATAAGGATTTATCAAATGATGAATTTGAACCTTTATCAGAAAACTATGTGTCAGATAAAACCTCCATGAAATGTGGAAGGATGAGTAAAGTGAATGAAATTCAACAGATAACAAAAGATCTCGTTTCCAAGGAAATTCAGTCTGCACCTCCAAAGTCGATGAAGAAGAAATCCTATCCTGGTGAGGTTGTGGCTATGTAGATAGAAGACAAGAAAAACTATAAAGAAGAGGATCCTATGTTTAGGATGGATCCTACTGACAAAAAATTTCTGAAGATGAATGTTGTTAAAGATCTTGAGAACCAAGAGAAATATAAGTAGAAGAAAAAAAAATTTCTGGAGCTGAAATCGTTCAATCTCTTCTTGAGGCTACTGAAAAAGCCTCTAAGAATATTCCAGTACCAGAATTCTTTTTGAAAATAATTACTTCCAGAGACTCTGGGAAAGACGTTGGTGATTTCAAAACCACATCAAGAAGAAGAAGCAGTATTAGTATAAATAGTGGTGTAAAAATGAAGTTTAGGAAGAAGTAGAACAATAAGTGGTCGAAGAAAAAGAAGAATGATGTTGTGACACTGATGACATGATAAGACAAGTGGATGATTTTCATGAGGAGTAAAGTCCTTCCAAGAAGTTGTCCATCCAAACATTTTAAGTCGAATCTTCTAAGCATACTACATATAGAAATAATGACAAGAATCATTGAGAAGTCAATTAGATATTGTAGGAATAATGTAGTTATCATGAAATTATTCATTAAAGAAAACCTCAGCCAGAATCTAAGAAGGAAAATTATGATAAAGATAAAATTGTTGAGATACCATATAGTGAGTATGAATCACCAAATGATGATCAGATAATTTTAAAAACAAGATAGGGGTAACTAGGTGATGGCTGATACTCCTACAATGTATAAGGTTAGTAATAAATAGGGAGGGTATTCATAAAGGATGAAAGATAATGTTCTTCAGAAAGAATCATCATCATCAATGCATTCGAATTTTGACTCATATTCTCTTTTCCATGACATTGTTGTTCAGTCTTTGAAGAACCTAGTTGGAACTATTCTGATATTTTGAACCATATATTCAAGGCACTAAATGATTCAACATTCGTTAAATTAGAAAAAAAAATGATTCAGTATCAATGGTGATGGATATGTGTGTCAATATTGAGGCTGATTTCAAATATTTTATCATTAATTATGAAACCCATAATAATATCATGCAAGGACATGAATATTTGGTAATGGAAAACAGTTGAAGAGATGAGAATTCTCGATGAGTTTTAAGATAAGGTCATGGATGCTTTTGAATTCGAGGATGCTAAGTTCAAATATCTCATTATGTGTTTTAATGAAAATTTATCTCATAAATAAACTACTTGGAAGCAAGAAGTAAAATATATGAATGGTAAATTGAATTCATTTTTCTTAGAGTGGGAAGAGGGAAAGGGATCTTAGAATAGAGCTTGTGGAAAAACATTCTAAACAAGAAGAATCCTTGAAGTCTCAACCAAATATGATTAAGGATATAGAAGAAAAAATTAAGGCCTTAGAAAATAAAAGTGAAGATCATGATCCTCTATTTAAGCTAATGGAAGATGATCAAAAAAAACTCAATAAGCATAAGTCTATTGTAAAGAAGCTGGTGCCGAATGAAAATAAGGGATAATTTCATTCCAAATTAGATATTTTGTTGTATTATCCTATTGAACAAATTCATTCAATCTAAATGAAATTCTATTTTCACTACATATTTTTGGTTGTTTAGTACTGATATTTCAGGTACTATATATTCTTTTCCATTTAATTATTTCATTTTTTAAAATAACAGAGGGGGAGAAAGGAATGTCAAAAAGAATACTCTGTAATGAAGAAATTTCTCTATATAAGGGGGAGTTCATCCTAAGGGTAGTATTTATCATAATTATTTTCGTGTGTAAGAAAATGAAAAATCTCATTCAATAAATCAAGAATTCTATCCTTTGGGATTTAAATGACCTAGGGAGAGTTAGTCGTATTCATTATGATCCATAAGTAAAGGGAGACACATTTTTTTCCAAGATTATAATAATTTCAAAGTCATTATTTTCATTTTTAATATGGATGTTTGTGCTTTCCAAAATGAGGGTGATTGTTGATTCAATAAGGTTTCCTTAGGCCTTTTCCATTCCATTATATATTGAAAATCACAAACAATCTATCTTAATGAAAATTTTATTTCCATGTTTTTTTCTTTAATAATGTAAATTTTCCTTCCCCAAGGAAATTTATCCTTACCTATTTTTCATTGTTCATATTTTAGTTTCTCTAAATATAACTCGATTTATTCCTAAGTTTAAAATTCAGATTCACATTTAAAACCTTGTAATTCTACATATACTTAGATATAGAGTATTATATATTAAGGATTTCAATTCAGACTCTGAATTATTTGAAATTTAAACTATGAATTCTATGAAATTTATTATCTAAATTCCTTATAATTCAGACTCCGAATTCATTAGAATTATGGTTCTGAATTCCTTAGAATTCAGGTTCTAAATTCCTTATAATTAAGTCTCATAATTCCTTAGAATTCAAACTCTGAATTCCTTAGAATTTAGGTTCTAAATTCCTTGGAAAATAGAATCTTAATATTAATGTAATATAGACTCTGAATGTTTTCCACTTAGAGTCCGAAATTTATTGTTTGTCCATAGACTCTGAAAAACATATTTGATAGAGAAACAATATTTTTACCCTTGTTATAGTTATGAAATGATGTCATACTTTCTATTTCTAACCAACCATTTTTTAAGTAACATGTATAAATTACCCTACGAGATTTAAGGAAAAATATGATAGTTGGAAGAGGGATCTGGCCATTGGGAATATGCATATAAATAAGAGGTCATTTGAACAATCTCACAACATTGAGGACTGTTCTACAACACTAGAGATTACATGGTACAGATGTAATTTCTAGAGAGAGAGACTCTCATTCTTTGTGCACACTAAACACCTTATTCACATTTCATCGGGCGGCTCCAATTGTTGTTGTGTACAATCGAGGGATTCTGGGGATACCAAGAAAGAGGTGGTGACTACCTTAATGTTTGAAGACATCCTTGATAAGGAAGAGAGAGGTTCCTACTACCTCGAAGCATTAGGCCATGAGGGGATAGCTAGACAGACTTTTATATTCTTATCGAGGGATTACCCTAGCGTGGGTTAGAAAAAAAATTGTTGATATAATAAATCAAGGGACCTTTATCAAAGATTTTTTGATACCCTACTCTTTGGGTTAAAATATTTCTTACTTGTCACTTGTATTGTTTCAATATTTTTTCCCAATGCATTTTGTTTATTAAGGAAATTGTAACTATCTTATACATTCTTATACTTATATACTCTAATAAGTAAGATTATATACACTTTAAGGTAGAATCTTTTTCTTTGTAAACTTTTCTTAAGATTCATTTTCAGAACCATATTTACAAAATCTAGCTAGTTTTTATAAATAAGAGGTCTTGTAAATTTACCTTATTTAACTTTTTCAAATAATAAAAAGATATAACTATCTTTAAATGTTCCAAATGAATTTTTTAAGAATGAAATTCTCCCCCCTCTTGTATATTTAGAATCTATATCATTATTTTGATCCTACATACATGATATTTTCATTATGTAATGGGTGTGAACTAAATATTTCTCCAATTAATTAGTTAATAATATATAGCTTATTAGAAATAAATAACTAGAACAAGGAGGGAACTATGTTTAGTAAGGTACATTGTCCACTATGATTGTCTAGGAAGTGAAACATGACAAATATTATGTTTTGGGGAGTGAAAACATTACACTATGATATACATTCATGATCTACTTGAGTACTAAGGAAATGATTTTCTATGCTTATGTGTATTCTTAAAATTTATTTCTTATTACAAAGTTATTATCTAATAACCCATGTTCTTTTAATATCTTATTATTCATGTCTTATGATGTTCCAAAATTTATTCCATGAATCCATATTATAATATCTAGTATGTAGGGTATGGTTTTAAAACATTATTCCAATTTTCTCATACCCTTTTGGTCATTTTATTCATAGGTATATCCATTTTCTACCCTTACCGAGCATTTGAGAAAAATATTTATTATTTTTCCTTTCAATATGTTATGACTAAATATTTCATATGATATTTATAAAAAGCGTTATATTTAAAAAAAGAACGTAATGGGATATAAAGTAACTTACCAATGGACTAGTCATTTTGATTTCCATTTTTTCAAATGAATTCTAATATTAAAATCCTAGGTGTTGTGTTTTTCTAATTTAATAAATGATTATCATATATGATTTAATATCTTCCCCTCTTATGTTTGGGTGGTTACATTTGGTATAATATGAGAGGTTATTTTTTCCTTTAAAATGAAGTATAAAAAATTTGTGTTATCTCTAAAGAAATTTCAAGGGATATGTATAAGGATGAGATAACATATTGAAAAATGTCATGTAATTATGGAAAACGATATAGAATGTGTTTTTTATGAAATTAAATCCATAAATGGATCCAACGAGTGGATTTGTATTTTTAATAGATGTAGATATGGGTAATAACTCTAAAAATGTATCTTTTATCTGGACCTGATTATATCTTAGACCATGCAAAGGTTTCTTACTACATGCAACATTTTACACTCCTGAGGGATATGCTCTATAAATTTAAAAACAATTTACTGACTGTCATGAATAATTTAAATAGACAATTAATATTAACATGATATAATAAAACAAACATAAACTAAATTTAAAAGTTGTTTTTATGATTTAGACAAAATATAATTGATTTTTTATGATTTTATAGTCTTTAATAATGAATATGGATTGCCTAAATATGATTTTTTGTTGTATTTATTTGTAGAAACTTAAAAGAAATGGGTTAACATTGAATTTGACGCAAGAAGTTATAATGGGAACACAAAAAGGTAATGATTATATAAATGATACAGTGATAAATCCTAATCAGTTATCATGAACAAGATTAACAATTTCCACCTTATGAAACTATCAGACACCTAAATGAGGAGAATGAATGATTTCACTATGGTTCTAGGTAGTGGAGACTATATAAGAATGAAGATTTGTCTTTAAATACACCTAAAATATGAAAATAAGAATTAAATTTGAATTCGTAGCAGAATGAGAATATTTTTAGGTCCGGAAAAGAAAAAAATGCATGTAAATAAAAAGTAAAATAAAAGAAATTTATTAATGAAATGGATGAGAAAAATTGTCTCCCTATAGTATCATAAAATGTTGATTATTATAATTTAATAAGATATGGTCATTATGAAAAATGATGTCCCAAAGTGAAAAAAACCTGAGGAGAATCACCATGGTCGTACAAGTAATAGTTATGGTCCTTGCGATAAAGATTCTATTATTTCAATTTCAAAAGAATAATGTGTCATGGAATATGACAGAGAATCCATGTTAATGGATTGAGAATGAAGCTTGGTGAATTTTTATTTATTTATTGGAATTCAAGATTTATGTCATATAAATCTTGAAATATATATGTACTCTTATATATATATATATATATATATTTCATAATGGATATAAATGAATATGTTGAATATTATAAATGAACATAAAAATTAATTTAATATAATGGTAAAATTATGTGGAATCAAATGATTAAGAAAATATAAACCATAACATGTCCCTATTTTTTTTAAAATGGTGTGTTGTTTTGACGAAGTGGTGATTGATATATGTATTACTAATTGGATTTTATTTATGACCTCAAAACTAATAAAGAACTATTTTTTAAATGTTGTTTATATTATCATTAATGTATTCTATAAAATTACTGGATACATGGAATATGTTCCAAAATATATGGGATTATTGATGGAATGAGGATGTATTCGTGTGTTTATGTAGTTTTTATTATAAATTCATTTGTTAAAAAGCATGAGGAGATTATATAACCATTTTTTAGATATATTACATATAAAAAATTTATTGACTCAAAATTAAATTTGGGGGATTAATTTTTTTTTTATGAATTTCGTTATAGTAGTTCCAAATGTATTATTTTTTAAGGGATATATGTATTATAATTTAATAAATCGTTATTGTTAATATTTTTATGGGGATGTTGGGATTAATTTATTACATGTCATTGTGAGGATTTATCTATTTTAGAAAATTATTTTCACCATTTTGAGATTATTTAGAAGGAATGACTTATCATTAATTTATGATGTTTATTCCATGATTATGTTAATAAAAAATTTCACCTCATAGAGTAAGAGATAATGTGAAAATTTATCAATGAACTACACCAAGATCAAATTTTTCTTATAAAAAAATGTGATTTCAAGAAAGCATATTTTGATATGTTCTCAGCCTATATGAAAAAATAATTATCTAATATTTGTAAAAAAATAATTAATTTAAAATTATTCATTCAATCATTATTATTAATGATATAATTTTCAATTTCTACACCTCATTGGTTTATGGTTTTCGGTCATTGTACTTATTTGGATTTTTATCGTTATTAAGATCAATAGTCTCTATAACTCTATATAATTATTTATGATATTCCTTATTATCCTTATATTCATATCCCACCCATTTTCTATTTTTTTTAAAACCTAGTATGTGTTATTCCATTTGACGGTCTAACATATCGTTATCTTTCTGATTATGATTTTTAATTACACTTTTAAGAATATGATTTTCTATGATGTAATTATAAAATGATAAAACATATATTAATGGGAAAACATTTGTGGGGAAAAAAATTTAAGTGTGCTTGAATTTGACAACCAGATATTTTTTGAAATATTTTTCTCAAATAAATATTATTTTCGACAAATTTCATTATATGTATCAATGAGTGACATGGAGAAATAATTTTAAACAAAAAGTGTATTATTATTAAATTATTATAATATTATAAGTAACACATAATTATTGGAATGGAATGTATAAATATTATTAATTAAATAATGAAAATATATGATTTTCATATAAATATAAAATGAAATTTTCATTAAATATTTAATTAAAAAGGGAAATAACGAAAATAATTTTGTAAAAAAATTGTTATTCAACTGAACCCATATTATAATGCACAATCCTTAAACATTCCTTAATGTTTATATAAGTCAGTAATTTAAATTCCATTCTAATCGAGGATCCTTTCAGGTTTATAGTTATAGAGAAATATTCTATAACTCTTACATAAAAACATAATCAATCAAAGGTAGACACTTCTACTCACTGTCCATTTTTAATAAATCAAAATATATGAAAAGAAATTTGGTTTTATTTCATGTTTAATAATCAAAAAAATTCTATTATTCATTCATTGAATCTATTGACCATTAATTATTGTGAAAAAAAATTCAATATTCGGATCCGTTTAATATGATTAATAATACAACACAAATAAGAAAAATTGTGAGACTTGTGAAAAATTGTAAACTATGAATACATTATCATAAACAATTAATTTTCTCCTTAATAAATTAGTAAATTCTATTCATTGAATATATGGTCAATGCATACCATTTTTTCTAATTTAGTTTTTATCAAAAAAACCCATATACCTCACATAAAACATAGTAATATAACATGGGACCTAATCATATTGAAATAGAATAACCATATGGCTGACTACCAAACATAACACTAAATTGAATAGCCATGTGTCGACACCAATAACCAATGCATTGGAGATTATAATGTAACAAATCATCCTTGGATTATCATAAAACCTCTTGTATTTGGATATCACAAAACCATCCGTATTGGATTTATCATGTAACCACTCGTCAAATGTATATGTACCATTGTATCATCATAACATATAAATATAGAAATTATCAATATTTCACTATTAAAATTTCATTTACAAACACAAGAAATCATTTCAAGAGAATGAAATATTCAATATTCATTCACAACCATTTTCAATACGAAAACTCCCAAAAAGGGAATAAGGGATTCATTTTACTATTTAAAAACATAAAGTCATATATCGTAAGCCAAATTACATATAATGGTTATAGTGATGGTGATGTCATTATCACCCATACATTAATAACATTCCTTTTCTCATTTAGAAAAATATTTCATATAAAAAAGATTCCTATTGAAAAAAATCTAATCAAATTCAACATTGACATAAAATTTCCTTTATAGTCATTTTATATCTATATAAATAAATAAGTAAATAAATATCATGAACAAAAAGATTTTATATGTAAATCTATATGTGTTTTAGGTGACTCATACCCCGTTGAACATTTAAATATTAATCACCATGAATTAATACATTATAAAAAACAATGAATAACCTTATTATAGATTAAATATTGATATTAAATTTCATAGTGGTTGTATATACACATTATAAAATAATAAAGGTGCATATTATCATGAAATAACTCAATAAACGGAGATTGACATGAAATCTCATACCTAATGATTGATTCATCAGGGATGTTCATTTTCTTACTAAATAATATATTTTTGTTAGTTTATACCTTCATGATATAATATTTAATGTTTATTTTTTCTTTTATATCTATTATTACCATGTTATTAAAATTGGGTAAATATTTATGTTCATATCAGATGTTTTGATGATATTTGGAAATTGAGTCAAAAATGAACATGGTTTGATGTCACTAGTCCAAGTGGTCCAATGTCTATCACCTCATGAATAACATTCAGGAAATTTTTATCATAATTTTACGTCAATTAGACCATTAAATCAAACCATAAAATGTGGTTATAAAAAATTAACAACATTATTATCATGGAGATGGTAAGAAATACTACCCCAAAGTATAATTTTTCATTTTTTATTGATCATTATAGAAAAAGGTTATGAATTACTTTATCGTTAAATAATGATAACAAAATATTTAATATCATATTAATAATTTAAATTTTCTTATATATATATATATCATATAATTCAAGTAATAAAAAAAGAGTCACATCCCATTGTGGAGGTGATAGTTCTCAAGTACGCATGAAATATGTTATCATTTTTATGTCCATGGAAAGTATAAACATAATAGATATATTATGACAATATAATGAATAATATGTCATGAATATTAAATTTAACATTAATTCGATTTTTGTAACCAATCATGAGAGACGATTCTGGGAAAAAACTAGATAGGTTTATGGAGGTCATATTTTACACGTATCCATGAAAAAACTAACACCATTATCACTTAATAGCTGTGGAGATGGATTTTGTTGATGATAAAATCTCAATATTTTTAAAATTATGGATTTATTATTTCAAAATGGTTGATTGTGATTTAATTTAATTGAAATAACAAATAAAATAGAAATACTTGATTAAAACGATACATCTTCCTCGATTGATGACCTTGACACCAATAAAGAAGGTGTTATGCCTAAACAAAGGGCTCACAAAGGTGGTTATAAATTATATGAAGGGGTATGGGTAGAGCTTTTCTAATCCAAATGCTTCTTGAAATGCTATTTTTAGATAATAATGCGATCCTTTTTATGGAATTTGTGAGGGGTACCCATAGAAACTACAAAAATATTAAATTAATAAAAAATTCAATTTCTGTCCCAAATTATCCCAAACACTTTTATTTATAATATAAGATTAATTATGTTATAATTAAATTCTTCCAATAAAAATTATACATATTGAAATATTTTCTCATCCTTATCATATTGATTTAACCCCATTTAACTCTTCCCAATTTATCATGTAATTTACAATTAAAAGGTTAAAATAATCCTCAAATCATGCCAAAAGTCCAATTAAAGAGTCATTTATGTCATTTTAAAAATATAATTACCCTTTGGCCAAGAAATAATTTTTTTGGTATTTTATATCATTTAATGAAATATATTATATTTTAAAATTATAATTACATCAATTTTAACACTATTCATTTGATATGTTTTTTAAAATGTCATGAAAACATGATTCCATCAAAAAAGATACATTAACTAAATAGTAAAATGTCATAATCATTAAAAAATTATTACATTGAATAAAATACTTACAATTATATTTAGTTTATTTTTATTTATATCATTTATTTGATTCTTCTTTTACTAAATAAATTATTTCTTCATCAATGTGTCCTAATAAAATTTAATTATTTAATTATTATAATTATAAATTAAAAAATATATAGGTAATCATTATTGATTAGAAATTGATATTTATAGAAGAATATGTTACTTCTTAACCCCATACTAAATTTGATTAAAATGAATAAACATCATTCAGACATATTTTCCTTTACATTAAATTAAATGTTATTAATGTCATTATCACACCCACATAACTACCAAAGGAAAAGTATTCAACCCAATGGTTTTATTGGTCTGTAATAACTCTTCCAATAATAATTAGACAATATTTAGCATAGTTTTATATTATTATATTATTATTTTTACCCTTATTTACATCATTAACCCTTTAACTGTGGTAAATAAAATTCTAAAGGTACTAGTCACCAAAAAATTATTTTATCCTATTTAACCATATTTTCATACTAATTGTAAACCATTATTTTATTTTTTTAAAATTCAATATATATGAGTGGAAAATTAAAAATTAAGAATTATTCCTGTTGTTGGGATGAATGAACGTGTTTTTAAAAAGTAAAAACCCTCAAAAGACTGACATGTGTTTATATCAAATTTCCATATTATATTACTTATGATGAACAAAATTGAATTAAATGGTAAAAAATAATATAGATATTGTTTAATCACAATTAAAATGAAAATTTAACAATATAAACCAATTACATGAAAAGTAGTTTTGAATTAAAATTTATTATATTTCACTATTTACTAAAATATAAATCTTTTCATAAAAATAAACAATTTCAACAAAATATATTTTTATAGCCCACATCCAAATTAGAAGTTTATTTTTCAAAAATATACCATATTAATGTTATTAAAACTAGATTAAAAAATATTTCTCCATCAAAAGGTGCTAAAACATCAGTTGAAAAATAATAGAGTGTTTTATGCTTAAAATTGGAATTATTCACATTTTATGAATGGAAATTTTATATGATTCTAAAAAAATTTAACAAAAGATTTTTGAAATAATATAGTTAGTTCTATTCATTTCTTTTAATACCACTTCTATATGTGAAATACCATTTAAATAATAATATTAAAAATGTATTATTTTTTAGTATAACTCTGTCTTGTTTGCAATGATTGATTTTTGAGAACCATGTTGTTATGTGTTGGGTACAAAATATGAAAAATAATTACCATTAACATTAAATTTAAATATTATTCATATATATTAATAGACATGAATATTTATAATTCTACAATTACATGGGATGTTATATCATTTCACCATTTTGGAAATGTTGTCCTTGCAATTTTAAAATTTGGATAGATATCTTTATTTAATTCCCACATCAGAAAAAGAGTCAGCAAACCCCACATTAAATGTAATAAAGTGATTTTAAAAGGTCACAACGAGTTCAATGTTTGAAAATATGGATTTATAAGGAAAAATAACTCTCATAGAATAATAGAGAGTGATAGTGAACTTGATCACAAAATGTTAACAATTATAATACCATAAATATGTGATGTGAAACAGACTATTATTTAATGTAAGTTTATAATGTTGTTTCTTCAAGATCATTTTTATAGATCTGAAAAAATTTATTACAACATATACTTAGAATATAAGTTAATATAATTACTCAACATGTAGTCTTTATTCCTTGGAATAATTCAATCAAAAAACACTTCTTTTCTCAACATGATAATAATTCAAGATGACTTTGTCACACCTGAAGCACTAGAATCAACATCTAGATATTCATGTAATCTAAAAAAGATGAACTATATATTGATCCTATATTTATACATTTTCCAAAACTGTAAAACCCCAAGCTTCTATGGTACGTTTTCCTTTAAATAATTTAATAGCTTGTGTTGTACGCAACTTCGAGATTCTAACACACTGTGACCAATCAAACAAACCTTTATGAATAGTAATACCCACTTCTTGAAATTTTATAAATATTATCTTTCAAAATGGACTTCATTTTTGGATTCAGAATATCGAAATTATATTAGGGATAATTTTTTTATTTTTCTGAAAACATTTAATTTCTGATGAATAGTGAAAACAGTTAGATATAGTTTAAAACCGAATTTTTATTTAAAAAGTTATCTATTATATTCAAATTTATTACAGGTCAAAATAGATACATAATACATATATAGAATTAATTTAATTCATTGGAGCCAGTTTATAATAATTTTAGATATATAAAAATTTTATTTAACTTTTCACTGTATTTTACCAACCTTCTAAGAGAATTTTCAAATTCACATAAAACATAATTTTACCTCTTTTGTGAATTTAATTTTAAAAATATGAGAGACATGGTTGATATCAGTAAGTAAAATTTGGTTCAATAAGATGGATTTTTTTTGGTGAATCGTAACTTCTTTACTTTTATATACCATGGTTAAAAATAAATAGGGTAATTAAAGGTAAAAATGATATTAATATTACCCTAACACATGTCCTAATTCTATTGGATAAGTATAATTCGACCAAAAACAAACATAGGACTAAAATATAATCCTTTAGGACAACATGGATTAGATTAGGAAATTTATTATTATTTTATTAAAAGAAGAGCTAAAAGACTTAAAAAGAAAGTATAATACCTAAATCATTTTTAATATAGTGTTATACATAAGCTAATTTCAATTATAATATTTATTAGAAATATAAAAAAATTTCCTAGATAATTTTACTTTATTTATAATTTTTAGACATTAAATAATTTAATTTATTTATGACACAACGGTGATGCAGTAATTAACTTATTATTGAAATAATAAAATAATTATAATTTAAAAACCAAAATAAATATAATTTGACACTTTTAATGAATTTAACTACTTTTCTAGGTTACAATGACATGTTAGGTTTGATTAAATAATTTTTTTGTGATGTAATAATTCTATTATGAATTTAACAAAAAAATACCAAATAGTGTCAAATTTGATATAATAGAGTTTTTATAACAAGTATTATATTATTAATTGGTATTCTATTCTTAAAAATCTATGTTTATGCCAGATGAATTATATAAGGTTATATATATAAATAATGAACCACTTGTGGTTCTTTTGGCTTGTTATAGTAAGTTTATTTACTCTATAATATAAAAATACAAAGAGACATGGTAAATGTAAAAATATTTATCAAAGAGATAAATATAAATGACAAGGTTAACATGGTAACCAAAACCTGTCTAAATTCTATTGGTTGAAAGGATTTCGACCAATCCCCACCCTGTCCTTGAAATAAGTCACATTGGAGCCATTATAAACTAAATATGAATTTATTATAAAATAATAGTTTTAGTTATTCTTAAGATGCCCCTCATCTCTCTTATAAAAGGGCGCTTACCCTTCCCTCAAATTGACACCTGAAAAGCCTTTTTCACTCATCCAAACCCAAATTCCTTTTAATCAATCCTCACTTAATCCTAGAGGCCTTCTATTATTCAGAAATCCAACCTAAGAATTCATTTTGATCAAACAAATAATAATAACCTGAAAAAGTGGAATATATTTCATCACCTCCTTCAAGTTCCTTTCTTCTTCCACTTCATCTTTATTTGTTATTTACATTCTAAAATAATTAATCTAGTCTCTTCAATATACTCTGATTTTATTATAAATATGGTACATCTATATTAAATATTCTATCCATCCTTTTAATAACATGTCACCATACGTGTGTACGTACGACTTCCGTCTCTACGTCGTGGTGTAATTGTTATTCAATACATTATTATTTGGATGGGTATAATAATGATTTGTAATTGAATAATAATATTTATAAAATGAAAATGATTCTATATATATTATATTCCATCCAATAATATATTATTTTAATATCTAAAGATTGATATTTTCAGTCGTGCGTTCGTAAGGATTAACGTCTCTACAAACTCGATGAGATTCATTACCCTTCATATCCATTCAAGACTAATTTTCATTTCATGATTAAAAATAATTTTTAGAAACATGATATCATTCTGGATATGAATAATATAGATCCCATACATAACAAATATGACCCACATAACAATGAATATAAAGGAAAACGATTCTGTTAACACCCGAAATGACGATAATATTAAGATATTATAAACAAAGAAATTTTAAAATATCGTATATGATGTCATATTAATGTATAGGATTATTGTATAATTTAATATCAATTATTTCACATTTATACAGGAGGTTAACATACCCTAAACCATTGAAATTTACAAAGTAAGGGGCTTCTTATCTCACTTCTAATTCCACAAGATTCCCATTTTTCACCACTTATTTATTGCATGTGGTGTGTGTACTGCCCATGATTGTATTAATTGAGTAATATAATTTAATTTATGTATATTTACATCATCATTGTATGATCTTTCTTTCATGGGATTATGTTTTTTATGTTACCAAATTGATAAGGGGATTTGAAATTTCATTTTCTACTCATTCGGCTTTACGCATACTTCAATTATGATTTTACTCCAATATTATCTGTGGAATCACAATTAATTTGGTTATGTAATAATTTACACTCTCCATTATATGGATATAATTTTGATAAAAATAATCACTCCATTGATAGATCCTAAAGTCATCGATATGAACTTGATAAGAGTAATTTTAACTCAATCTCCATTCATTGAGTTAAACATCCAATTCATTACTGTTGTTTTTACAAAAATATGTGTGAATGTCCTCTGATTTATTTACACAAAACACCCATTAATTTTGGGTATATTTATATTTTTCATGCATAATTATGTCATTTATTTATCATTAACCTAATGATACTCTATTTATAATGGATTTCATCTCAACTTAAATTCCACTGATTCTTCTTTATTGTTATGCACCAACTCAATTTTTTGGTGTGTAAATATATTATACCATGACATAGTTTATCATGAAACCATTTATTCTAATGATATTATAATGTTTTGATTAACTCAATTATTTGTATTCAAGTGTCTCTCTTTTGGTTAGGAACTCTAACTTAAATATCATTTTTTATGTTTTAAATATTTATTATTCTAAATCTTCCTAAATAATGATCATATTTAAAAAATGGATTTAAGGATTTATTTATATGGACATCAATATTTTAAAATTAAAATTTCTTTTAAAAGTTTCAATGTGAAATGGGACACTTTTATTCAAAAATCTTTTTTTAACGGATTCTTAATAAATAGTGACACTTTTAAATGTTTTCAAGAAAAATGGGGATAATTCTCTCAAATTGTTTTGACGATTATTTTCATCTATATAAATATCATTAATTATTCTCTATTGAGGTTGATCTATAATAATAAAATATTCCATATTGTATTTAATGATATATTATTGACTATTGATGTGCTATTTTTATACTATTCATGGTTTTTGGTTAAAATATTGACATTTCATATGCTAGTTTTATAAGAATATTTAGATTATATTTCAACCTTTTAATATATGGAAAAAATTAGACTTAATAAGTGACATGTGGAGCTTGCTATAGCTCCTCGATGCATCAGTAGGTCTCATAAGACAAACTAGATTCTTGGCCCAAGGCCTTTACATAATCTTATTTGTAGTCTTGTCACGAGTCGTTGATAATGTGTTTATGAAAGTCTGGCATTATGTATTCCATCATTATGAAAGTGGTTGTTGATATTTCATTTGATTATTCAACATGTATTATATCCATATGAATATGTAAATTGAATTATTTCATTTTATTTTTTCTATATTATTCTGATGTTCATGCTTAAAAGGCTATTGTTTTCATTATACATTTCCTTACATGTTTAAGATTATTTATGATTGTTTCTGATATATTTTTATCCTTACTGAGCATCTGAGATCACCCCTTTCTATGTTTCATTTTTCACAGGATGTGAAGAAGTATATTTTGACATACCTACAGGGATAGTCTATGGGATCTCAGTGTTGTCTTTGGAAACAATGTTGTTGTATTTTTACATTTTTTGATGTAATGAAAACCTTGTGTATTTATCTAGTGCTTCCAAGGCTACAAAAATAATCGGTATTTTAGGAATAGATCTTTTGTCATTATGCCGATGATACGTAATAATGAACTGACTTTGGGCTTCTGGGGTCGGGTTGTTAATGTTTGTATCATTGGAATTTTAGTATAATCATTAGAAACTTGATTTTGATAAACTCTGATTAGAGCACATAACCATAAGATAGAATTTGAGGATTAGTATAGAAGCACTTCCAAAAAAATTTGTATTGTATAGATTTTTTGAGTTTTCCGAGCAATAAATCCATGTCTGGATATATGCATATTGAGGCGGCTCTAGAACAGATGTACCTAGGGGTAGAACCCGAAAACACCGCATTGAGCTAGACTCGAACGGGAACTGGTGCATGACAACATGCCTTGCTGCACTCTTGGTCATGACAATCTTGGGGGATATGCTTAGGATAATTAATTTATCTTTAAAAACAGATTTGAATGATTTTAATATAAGATGAGAATTAATGACCTTGGTTAATCCTAAGGTGTTTCAAATTAAAAATATGGTGTCATGATATTCTCTAAATAATTTTCTTACTACTGTTACTCACACAATGATTTCTGGTTTTAGTAAATGGATGGATTACAATGATGCCATAGTAGCATTGAGCATGATGTACAAGGTGGGAACTGTGGTGTAAATGAGAAACAAAATGGAATGTTGATAGACGTAAAAGATATCATGTTCATACCAAATGAGTTTTCCAAAAATATGCTAAACTACATATATATTAACAAACTCTCCGACTCAACAATTAAGAGAAATATGATGAAAGATAAGAGCTCCAGCAGTGGAGACCATGGAGAAATGAATACTAAATTTACATTATGAAAGAAATGTGGAAGGAGACACCCAAGAAAGTTTCTCAATGGAACAATGAAATGCTCTACGAGTGGGATAGAACAACATTATGTAAATAATAGTCGAGGAAAAATGAAGAGTTCTATGGAAGAAAATAAAAATATTCCCAAGGATCCTTTTATATACATTTTTCATAAATGTAGGGAACCTTACCATTACCTGAGTGAATTCTATATTCTATAGGATATTTTCTTGTTCAAAGAAAAATATATATGGAAATAAATGGTTAGAGAAATGTTTAAAAGTATTAGTTCTCCTTGTTGATGTGATTACATTGGAATAATTTCTTCTTGTATTTGTAACCTACAGTTTATCAGGTGAAAATTATATTTGAGAAAGATTTATCTTTTCTCTTCTAGATATATTTTTAAAAAAACCATTTGGTTTTATATGATCATTGGGTTTGAGGAAATTATAAGTTATTATATGTAAGAATAAAATTGCAAGGTATGAGATAACATTTGTGGTTAAATTATGTTATATATATTTTGAGTATTTTGTCTCATTTTTGTAATGATATAAAATATATTTTTTGAAAAATGACAATAGGCAGACCGTGTGACAACCCATCACGTCGGACAAAGCTCTGGTAATCGAACCCACAACTAGAGTTCGATTTGGATTTATCGCCAACCACTGTACTTCATGAAGTCACTGGTTAGTGTGACTAATTATCTATAGATAAATGATTTTATTGATCAATAATAATTTTATTTGGGATCTTATGTCTTATCAAATGAATACCCTTAGTATAGAAAAATGATTTGGCGATTAAGTGATAAATGTTATTTTAGAAGACATTCACTCTGTTTGGGAACACTATACGCCTATGGAAAATAGAATTCTATGAGATTTCATTTTAGGAGTAATGGTGGATTTTTATCTATGTTTTTATTGTGGATTTATAGTGATTTGGATTATTTATGGAAATTATTAACCAATAATAGAGAATATGTGATTAAGTTAATTACTTTTAAGTATGCGACTTTAAGAGTAGTCGATGTCATTTGGAGTTATATTTTAACATGGATGACTACAGAACTAAATTCCTCTATGTTTTGGGTTACAATAATATTTTGGATTATATTAAAGGATTTTAAGGACAATTGTTTATTGAAATGTATTTATTTAACTTTGGGGTATTGTTGGTTTAATTTTAGAAATTAAGATTCGGGTTTCTTTCCTTAAAGGAATATCCTTTTGGGGGATCATCTGATCATGTACTAACCATTTTTTTATTAATAATTATAGAGAATGTAAATATATAACATAGACTTTGTATATCATGTTATTCTCTAGGAGTTGATTCTCGCTCTTCTAGTATAACCATGTCATCTTGAATACTCATCGTTTGAAAAAAAGGATTTAGTGGGAAAAAATTTTTGAAAATGAAACTCTACATAAAATGTAAGTATATATATTTATGTTCTTATTCAATCACATAAATAAATCCCATATCTTTTTGAAATAAAACATAAAACAAAAGCAAAAAACATTGTCCATTTACTTTTCCTACTCAGAAACTAATTAGCCTTTGCCCCATCTCAAGTTTTTGGTTTTCTTGTTGTTAACATTCTCCTGATCATGTTTTATGACCCTCTCCATCAGAACCTGACAATTAGTTTGTCATCCATATCCGTGTTTTTCTACATGGATTCCTTGTATGGGTTATCTCAGGTGACCTTTTCCCTTCTCTTTCTTTCTTTTATAGTGATAGTCTTATTGACTCTTTTTTGGATGTGGGACTTTCAATTACATTCCCAAGCCCAATTTTAAAATTACAAGAAAACAATTTCCAAAAGGGGGACGAATGTAACACCCCAAGCTTCCACGATGTGTTTCCCTTTGAGTAATGTAATAGCTTGCATTGTACGCAATATCGAGATTTCTAACACACTGAGACCAATCCAACTAGCCGTTATGAATACTAATACCCAATTTTTTTAAATTTTATAAATTTTATCTTTCAAAATGGACTATGTTTTTGGATTTGGAATATTGAAATTAGCTTAGGGTGAAATGTTTTGAATTTTTCTAACAACATTCAATTTTTTGATAAATAGTAAAAAACACTGAGTTATAGTTTAAAAAAGAATTTTAATTTAAATAATTATTTATTGTATTTAAATTTATTTTAGGTCAAAATAGATACATAATTCCTATATATGTTCAATGTAATTCATTAGAACCAGTTTTTAATAATTTTAGATATATAAATATTTTATTGAACTTTTCACCGTCTTTTACCCACATCCTCGGAGAGTTTTCAAATTAACATAAAACATAATTTTACGGCTTCTGTGAGTTGAATTTCAAAAATCTGAGAGACACAGTTGATATAAGTAAGTAAAATTTGGTTCAATAAGATGAAAATAATTGTTGGTGAATAGTAACTTTTTAATTTTATTTACCACAATTAAAAGTTTATAGGGTAAATAATGGTAAAAATGGTATTAATATTAGCCTAACACATGTCTTAATTATATTGGATAAGTATTATTCGACCAATAACATCTTTAAGAATAATATATGATCCTTTACATCCACTTGGATTGGATTAGGACATTTAATATTATTTTATTAAAAGAAGAGTTGAAAGAGTTAAAATCAAAGTTCAATAACTACAACAATTTTAATATAGGGTTATAAATAAGATAAATTCGATTATAAATATTAATTTGAAAGATAAAAAGATTTCATAAATATTTGTATTTTATTTTTTATTTTTAGAAATTATATAATTTAATTTATTAATGACACAATGGTGATGTATTAATTACCTTATTAATGAAATATTAATATAATTGATATTTTAGATAACCAAATACATGTAATTTCAGATTTTTAATGAAATAAACTAATTATTTAGGTTACTATGACATGTTAAGATTGATTAAATCAATTTTTTTCGATGTAATAATGCTGTTATGAATTTAATAAAAAAATAACAAATATTGTCAAAATTGACATAAAAGTGTTTTTAAAACAAATATTATATTATTAATTGATATTATATTCTTAAAAATATAAGTATAATCCTAATGAATTATATAAAGTTATAAAAATTAATAATGAACCACTTGGGGAAGAATTTCATTGTTATAGTATGTTTCTTAACCATGTAATATAAAAATACAAAGAGACAAGGTAAATGTCAAAATATTTAACTAAGAGTTAAATATAAGTGATAAGGTTAAAATAATAACCTAAACCAGTCTAAAATATATCGTTTGACATTATTTTTACCCATACCCACCCTATCCTAAAAATAAGTCACTTTGGAGCATTTATAAACTGAATATTAATTTATTATAAAATAATAATTTATGTTTTTCCTAAGGTGCCCCTCAGCCCTCTTATAAAAGGGATATTCTCCTTCTCTCAAATTCAGACCTTCATAGCCTTTTGGCTAAGCCATCCCTTGCCAAAATTATCTTTCAACTATCCTACATTCATCCTATAGGCCTTCCTCTAGTCAGAAAGCCAACCTATGGAGCCCTTTAGATCATATCAAAAGGAAGAACTCAGAGAAGAGGTAAATATTTTGTCACATCTTTCAATTTCATTTCTTCTTCAACTTCCTCATTCTTTGATATTTCCATTATAAAAAAATAACTTCAGTATATTATATATACTGTGACGTTATTATAATTATGTTACAACTATATTGATTATTCTATCCATCCTTTGAAAGACATGTCATCATACGTGCGTACGTACGGCTTACCGTATCCACGTCCTGGTGTAATTGTTATTTAATACATTATTATTTGGATGGGTATAATAATGTTGTGTAATTTATTTAAATAATAAATATAACATGATAATGATTTGGTATATATGATATACTATCCAATTATATATTATTTTAATATCTATATAATGATATTGTCGCTCGGGCGTACATATGGATTACCGTCTCCACGAACGAGATGAGATTCAATCCCCATCATATCTATTCAAGACTAATTTTCATTTGATGATTTAAAATAATGTTTATATACTTGATATTCTTCTAGATATGAATAATATACATCCCATCCATAACAAATATGACTCACATAATAAGAAATATAAAATAAAAAAATCTCTTATCACCCGAAACGACGATAATACTAAGATATTATTAACAAAGCAATGTTAAAAGAGCATATATGATATCATATTAATGTATATGATTATTTTATAATTTAATAATAGTTATTTCTCCATTAGATATGATATTATCCAACCCTCAACAAGAGAAAAGTAATAATTAAGGGAATTCTATTATCACTTATAATTCCATGAGATTCCCATTATTCACCACATATTTATTGCATGTGGTGTGTGTACTGCCCATGATTGTATTCATTGTTTAAAATACATTAATTTATGTATATTTACATAATCATTTTATGATAATTTTTTCATGGTTGTATTTTTTGTATGTTACCAAATTGAAGAGAGAATTTGAAATTTCAATTTCCACTCATTCTGATTTACGCATTCTTCAATGATTATTTTACTCAAAGATTATGTGTGGAATCCCTATTATTTTTGTTATGTCATAATTTCAACTCCCCTTTCTATGGATATAATATTGATACACATAATCTCTCCATTTATAAATCCTCAAGTCATCGATATGAACTTGATAAGATTAATTTTAACTCAATCTTCATTCATTGAGTTAAACATCAAATTCCTTGGTGTTGTTTTTACCAGAATATGTGCGAATGTCCTATGATTTATTTACAATGAATATCCAATCATATTGAGTATATTTATATTTTTCACACATATTTATGTCATTTATTTATCCTTATCCTAATAAACAGTTTTTATAAGGGATTTTTTCTCAACTTACATTCCATTGATTCTTCTTTGTTGTTATGCGCCAACTCACTTTCGTTTGATGTATATATACTGTACAATAAAATATTATGTCCTGAATCCCTTTATTCTAATGATATTATAAAGTTTAGATTACCTCGAATATTTTTATTCAAGTGTCTCTCTTTTTTAGGAACTCTATCTAAAATATCATTTTAAATGTTTTAATGATTTATTAATCAAAATCTTCCTCATTAATGTCCATATTTTAAAAATGGTTTTAAGGATTTATTTATATGGACATTAATGTTTTAAAATTAAAATTTCTTTTAAATGTTTCAATTTGGTATGGGAATATTTGATTCAAAAATCTATTTTAAACAGATTCTTGATAAATATTTTGAATTTTAAATGTTTTCAATAAAAAGGGGGATATTTTACTCAAATTTTTTTGATGATTATTTTCATCTATGTTAATATCATTAATTATTCTTTATTTAGGTTTTTCTATTATAATAAAATCTTCCATATTTTATTTAATGAGTTATGTTTGACTCTGGATATGATATTTTTATACCATTCATGGTTTGTGGTTAAAATATTGACATTTTATATGCTAGTTTTAAAATGAATGTTCAGATTCTATTTCAACATTTTCATATAAGGAATGAATTGGACATATTAATTGATGGTTGGATCCCGCTATAGCTCTTCGATGCATTGATAGGTATCATGAGACAAACTAGTTTCATGGCACAAGGCCTTGAAAAAATCTTATTTGTAGTCTTGGCACAAACCTTTGACTATGTGGTTATGAAAGTATAGCATTATGCATTCCATCAGTGTGAAAGAGGTTATTAATATTGTATGTGAGTATTCGACTAGTTGAATATCCATGTGAATAATTAAATGGAATTATTTCATTTTATTTTTTCCATAATATGCTGATGTTCAAGTTTAAAAGGATTAGGTTTTAGTTATACATTGCCTTAAATGATTAAGCTTATTTATGAATGTTTCCGCTATATTTTTATCCTTACTGAGAATCTGATCTCACCATTTCTATGTTTTATTTTTACCAGGATGAAAAAAAATTATATTATGACTTACCTAAAGGAATAGTCTATGGGATCTTAGTGTTGTCTTTGGAAACAATGTTGTTTTATTTTTGAATTTAATGATGTAATGAAAACCTTATGAATGGATCTAATGTTTCCATGGCTACTAAACTCATCGGTATTTTGAGACTTGATATTTTGTGATCATGCCAATGATACGTAATAATTCACTGACTCTAGGCTTCTGGGGTCGGGGCATTACAAAAACCAAAATGGTTTGTGAAAAATATGTTAATTCACAAAAATATTCAACCATTATATGAAGAAAAAATAATTTTAGTGAAACAATTCTATAATGATAATAAGATATCAACAAATAACATTCAGTTAATAAAAATCCTTAAAATTCATAAAAGTAATCAAAATTAATATTAAAACCCATAATTTTTAAGGATTTGGCCACATGCTCTGCAAGGTAAAATTTTAACATTTACCTCCAAACTACTTCAACCATAGATAATGTCTCATGTCACAAATTAATTAACCTAATCATATATTCTCCATGATAAGTTAATCATATAAATAAATAAAAAAATATCCAAAAGTCCACCATAAAATAATGATTCTTTACAAATAAAATTCAACAATTACCCCTAAAATAAAATACCATAGTATTATTTTTAACATAATCATAAAAGGATCCCAAATTATTGCATGCCTTCTTAAAATTTAATCAATCCCTTAAACCCCCAAATAATTTATAAATACCAACGATATCAATTTTTCAACACATAAGTTCCATAAATAAACATATTGTTATTCCATACACTCTTATAAATAAGAATAATGAGTCTTAATAACCCATGGATTTATGTAGGCTAGTGGTAGGCGATAAAGTCTTCTAGCACTTATATTTTATCTTCAATTCATAAGTCTTTGTTTTCCACCCTTCCAGTAAGTTGTTTTTTCCTAAAAATATAACATTATTATAAAATTAACTAATTAAAAAAAATTCTAAAAATAACCACATTAAATTTTAATCTCAAAGATCATCTCATGCTTTTAATTTTACATTTCAAAATCTAATATCCAATAATTACCTCAAAATACATTATCATATAAATTGAAAAGGTTCTTTATAATAAATTCTATAATAGAAATGATAATTCTTTCTTGAGAAAACTTTTCACATAACAAATATCAGGGGTAAAAATTCTATAAAACATATTCCAAAGTAATCCAATAATCAAAATCGAATTAATAAATATATAAATATATATATATATATATATATATGTTATCATCTTACAGTCTATCGTAACTCTTGAATATATTATATTTTGACTTTTTTATAATTCATCATTTTTCATGATCCTTTATCCATGATTTTTAATCCTATTATTTAAAACCTTTTTATAAAAAATAAAAATACAAATCACGTCCTAACATTGAAAAATGTCAAAACCGGATATGAAAAATAATCCATACCATTCATAGGTAATAGTTAGTTTCCCCATCATTATTTTTAATGGAATTAGGTATTTATAATGATATATTTGTATAGTCCTCTAAATTAAATTCATGAATTTTCATTATAGAACATTGGTTTTCATAATGAATATACCCCCAAAATTTAAAACATTAAATAGATAACTCATAAAGAACTTATTTTCATTATAGAACATTGGTTTCCTCATCTTTTCTGACTTTTCTAACAATTCTATAACACCTTCAAATCAATTTGATACATTTTCCTAGGTGTTTGTTTCCATAAAATTGACTCAAATATTTGTGATTATTCTTATCATACTGATCATTACCTGATCTTCCACAGAGATTCCTTTATCACATATATTATGCATTAGAAAAATGACCAAGATTTAAGTGGTTAATCATGGATCTTAGTTGTTGGTTTTGAATTACCAAAATAGTTACCATCAAAGACCCCATTATAGTAATTTTTTTATTCAAAGAACAACCAAATTTTCTATCACACCCATATCTACTTGGGTACATTCTAGATCCATCCATTTAATAAAACTAAAATGGATAGTGTTAGTGTATCAATAAAATATTTAGATACCAACTTGTGAGATATATAAACACTATATAATCCTTATTCATGTTATCCCAAACTCATTAAATTTTTCTAAAATAACTCTGACACTTTTTATTATGAAACCATTATGGTTATATATAACATGTAACTTATGATTAAATAATACTCTATCCTCTAATGTTATTTAAACCGACCTTTTCCACCAATTATAATTCCCCTCAATATATATTACATAATCTTGAGTTAAGTCAATAATTTGAAATTCATTTAAATAAAATATTTTTTAATGTTTAGTGTTTTTGTGAATTAGGCCATAATTATTACATTAACTAGTATACATTACAATATATAATCATATACTCATTATCCATTTTTTCATAAAAAAACATTTGAAAGGGACATGGTTTCATTGCTTGTTTAAAAATCATAAATTTTCTTTGATCCCATCCATGAATCCATTTAACCTATACATCATATTAAAGTCATTTAAAACATGGGATTAGAAAAAAAAATTCATTAAGGGATATACAAAGAAGTAAAACTATTGGCCTAGACAAATTCTTTAAACTATGAATACTTTATCATAATGTACAACTTTTTAACTTTATTATATATCAAAACTTCTACAATGAATATATGCTCATTTAATAACCTTTTTGTTTCCAAAAAATTATCAATAATCTCTTAAGAATCACCTATAACATATAAATGTAACCTGGTACATAACCATGTTTAAATGGAATAATCATATGGTCAACATCCATAAATATCACTAAATGGAATGGTCATATGACCAACTTCCATGACCAATGCATTGAAGGATATTACATAACAACATATACATGGTTTATTATGGATCTAACCATATTTGGTTTATCATGATGGCACATATTTTTGGTATATCATGTAACAACATGATAAAAATCCATGTACCATTATATAATCAAAACAGAAATATATTTCAATCTTCAAGATGTTACTCTTAAAATTTCCCATTCAAACACAATAATTCATTTTAATATATAGAAATATTAAATCCTCTTTCATGTACATTTTCAATGAAAAAAACCTAAAAATAGAAAAAGGTATTTATTTTTACCTTTTAAAAATATTAAGCCGTATTGAGAAAGAAAAATTTCAAATAATGGTTATGATGACGGAGAAGACATTGTTGTTGTATTCACTAAAAAATTTCATTTTGTTATTTAGTTAAATACTTCAAACAAAAAAAAATTTCTTTTGAAATCCATTGAATGAAATTCAATATATACATCAAATAATCTATGTAATCATTTTATATCCATATAAATATATATGTAAATTAATAGCATGATGAAAATTATTTTCTAATTAAAACATTAAACATTCAAGGTGTCTCATACTAATTTGACCATTTTAATATTAATCTCCAAGAATTAATACATTTAAAAAACATTAAATAACATTATTATTTATAAAATATGGATCTTAAACTTCCAAGAGGCTGTATATAAACATTATAAGATAATAAAGGTGTATATTATTATGAAATACCTCAATGAAACGTGAATTAGATGAAATACCTTACCATATGTTTGATTCATCAAGTATCTTCCTTGTTATTCCTGAATACTAAACTTTGGCCAATTGTTAATTGGTTTGGATCCCTTTTATTATTATTATTTTTCTTATATGACTAATTATCATGTTATAACAATTTATTAACTCTTTATGTTCAAATTTGATGTTTTGTCGATATTCAGTAATTGAGTCGAAAATAAACTTGGTTTGATGTCACAATTCCATGTGGTCATAAGTCCATCAGCACCAGAAAAAATTTCCTGTAATTGGTATCATATTTATAGAAAAATTATAAATCTAAATAAAACCATGTTGTGTTGTTAAGAAAATCGAACAACGTTATAATTTGGGAGATAATAATGTATACACACACAAGAGAATCATTGTTTATTTTTCATTAATAATTATAGAAAGAAGTTAAGTATTATTTTATCATTACATAATGATAATTAAGATTTTAATATCATATTAATAATTTAAATATACTTATATATATCATAAAATTTATTCAATGAATAAAAACAAGCGACGTCGCTTCATTGAGGTTATAGATCACACGTACGCACAAACGATGTTATAATTTTTATGCACATGGAAATTAAGAATGTAATTTATATATTATAATCATATAATTATTTATATATTATGAATATCAAAAATTAATATTAATTCTATTATATTTCCTATCATTATATACTGTTACGAAAAAAAATTAGATTGGTTCATCGATGTGATTGTTCACATGTACGTAAGAACGATTAAGTACATTCCAATTTAATGGTAGTGGAGATGAAATTTGATTATTATAATAAAATAAAAAATAAAAATTATTTTTTTGGATACTATATATATTATTTAACCAAGGATTTGGTATATTTTATGAAAGATGAAAATGAAATTAAATAGAAATACCTAGTGAAAATTATTTATATTCATCAGTTGTTCACGATTGAAAAACACCTTATCCCCTCAAAGGAGGGTGTTCTAACTAAACAAAAGCCTCATGAATGGAGGGAAATATTCTAGAAATGGGTTTGGGTTGATATTGGCTAAGCCAAATAGATCCAATCCAAGGGACTTCTAAATTATAAATTTTAACATTAAATATATAAATGTCTTATGTTAGAGATCTAAATAAAATTCATCCCAGAAGTAAATGAATATAGAATCATTTGTACCTTCTCGGATGGGTGATTGTGTTCGATCCATATAGCTAGAGGTCCTTGGTCTATAAATAATCCACATATGATAACCTAGGAATGAACCAATTTTATACTTATTGATCCCAATCGAAATGTGATGATGAACTATTCATGAATGAAAACATGTTCATCACTTGATCTAAAAGTTTTGTATCATAAATAATAGAAACATGAGCATGTGAAGAGTACACACAAAATTTATTGAACCACATCTGAGCTATATGGTGGACTGAATGATATCATAAGAACTCATCATTCAAAGGGAAATAGTAATGCGCCTCATTATGAACTATTTAAAGGAGTGATGAAAATTCAGCAGTCAACAAAATATGAGACTGATACACTTACTCGTATTCTTATTGGTTGACTAGAGTTGAGGAAGAAGAAATCCCCAAGGCATGTGGATCCTATCTCGTATCGAACTGGATTGGAATGGGAAGGGGGAAACCACAAACCCCACTAGAGAAGGTAGGGGAAGGTTTTCTCTAAATAATGAATCCTATATGGTAGCTTCCAATCAGTCTTTTTTTTATTCCTATACACATTAAAAAAATTCCCATGATTATGGAAAATGACAATAACATTATATGTGAGGGATATATGATATAATGAGACCAGAAGAAATACCCACACACTTATAGAAAAATACAATCTGGTAGATGATGTGAAACATCAATGTAGACAAAAATATAACATGTAAAAGGCACATCCAATCATAGAATGAGTTCATCCACACATAGAATCCCTCTTAGATAATCACCAATGGTACGTAGGAGAGAATGATTTCAAAATATAACTAGTCCACCTAGAAGGAAAATAAACACATCCACTTAAGGAGAGTCCATACCATGGTGGACCACCATCGACTACTAGGAGAGATAGAACAACCACCTACAAAGAGATATTTGATTTATGCCCCACACCTGAACAAAATTGGGATTATAATAATAAAAAATATAGAAGGGTTTTTTATTCTGTGTACAACTCGATCCAAATAATATTTACCCATGACTCCAAAAAACTCCTAAAAATATGGAGTGCTAGCTTTACTTCACTAAATTGTGCTACCAACATTCACATAAAAAAATTTGATGCTTCATTTAAGGATGAAGCAAGAAATTATAACACCGAGATGGATCCTTCTATGTCCTTGATAAATACATTCTACAAAATCACATGGAAACCAACCTAGAGTATGTGATAAAAGTGATGATGAACATATTTGAAGGAAAAGGTAGGGAGAAACAATTCTACAAGAGATTATGATTATCATAGAAAGAGAAGAGAAAAAAAAATCCAACAATAGATATAGGGGATATGATATATTAATGGGAATAAATAGTTAAGAGAGTAACTCAAAGGCTGGATAAGAAGACAAGAAAGAAATGTTTGAAAAAATATAATGAAGGTAGTGTGTTATGTTTAATCTCATCAGCATGAAACATCATCTATTCAATTCCACATCTAAAATCATACTATTTAAATTTACATTTATCATTTAAATTTTATTTTAAATTTACATAAATATAATTCAATTATATTTAATATTACTAATTAAATAAGAATCAAATTATGTATGATTTTAGTGTTTGATATTTTTATAAATTAAAAATTCATTTTCTGAAGAACTATTTTTCAATATGTTATACATTTCTTATAAAATAATTAAAAAATTTAAAATTGATTATTTGAAAACTTATTCCACATTAGAAATCCATAGATATTAAATTTTTATATACATTAATTTCTTTTCAATTTTTAATATATTATCATAGTATATATTTAGTATCTTATTATTGGTAAAATGAGTTAAATTTGGCTAAAAATTTGATATAAATCATACATATACCAAAAAAATTTCTTCTGTTTATATTTTTTAAGGGATTTGACCATAAACATTCATAGTTTGAATATGTGGAAATTTCTTCCCCCTACATTGATAATAACATAAAATTTATTTTATGTAATAAGAAAAATAACATAACACTATCATTGGTTTAATATCCATATTATTTTTTCATATAGCTCTTGTTTTTATATTTTCTAATAAATAATTTCATAAAAGAGTTATGATTCGTTTTAACATGGTAATATTTTACAATTTTTAGTGAGATTATAGTTAAATTCAATTCTTATTTAAAGGGGAAAATTTTATCTTCCATGTAATAAAATATTAATGAAAATAAAATTAAAAAATTAAATGTAATTAGAAATGGATGAAAGTTTCTTTTCAATAAATTTACAAGATTTATAAAACATAATACAATTAAATTAAATTATCGTATTCAAATTCCTTTTAAATTCGATGTCCATAAAATCATTTTTTTTCAAATACTATAAAAAATTAAAGTAATGGTATATTATGTAAAATAATAATATATTAAATGATTTGAAATTCATAAAATAATTAAATTTCTCCATGTTAATTTTATATAGTATAGAATTTAATCCATTTTCCTATTATGGGTTACATGGCCTTTTTAGTAACATTATTGGATCATATAGTTTAAAAACATTGATATTGATGTAATCCTTAAATGGGTTACCTGAGGGGTTAATATTGCATGATATACATGAAAAAATAACATAAACATGTAAAAAATTTATTTTATATATTTTTATGGACACATTCTCACTGTGGATTTGAATTATTTCAATTTTGATCCACATGAAAAAGAGAATTATTTTATATTAATTTTATAGTTTGAGTAATTCAAATGGATCTCATATTTATTAATCCATAAGATTAATACATAGATATTACATATTATTATATGAATATTCATTACATAACAGAATGATCCTTAAAAAAAACAGGTCTATTATCATAGAAATTCTACACACATAAATAAGTTTTTACTTATATTGAAACATCATTTACCATATATTACTTCATAACTAGTGTCATTTTTATGTATATATTTTATAAAAACATTTTTCATACTCTAGAGAAATAAAACATATTAAAATTGAACTCTGATACTCAAATAAATTAACAAAGAGACATATCAATGATCATATATTTATATATCATGAGAATACGGGTATGAGATCATGGTTTATCCTTTATAAGAAATAATCTAAATATCAAACAACTATCTCTTTAATCATAGAATTACGCTTCATAGTTCCTAACACATGGATCCAAAATTAATAACAAATGATTCATGACAACATAATATTTTCACATGACATAGTAATTCTTTAATCACCTAAGCATAGAAGAATTTTTTTACTAAGAATGGATCAAATCCCATACTATTAGAGTGGATTAGGTTCAACCTTTATTCCATATTACTAGTGAATATTATTTCCTAATTCAATCTTTGTTGATCAATTCCCATGATATATAGGTTTCACTCTCTATTCCATTAATTATTATTTACTGATATATTCATCTCTACTCAGTTCATTAGAAGGATATATAATTCTAGGCCCACTAATCACATAATGAAATTAATATATTTTTTTTCAATTTATCATAAATCATTTTCAAACCATAACCCATGAATTAAATGTTTCTTAACCATTTCATCATTGAATAACATGTTTAAAATAAACTTGTTTCAAAAATATTTTCACAATTCATCATGTAATAACCAATGAAAATGGAAGGGGTATCCTAGAAATCATGTATTGATAATATAAATATTCCTAGATGAAGAATGATTATTGTATCATTGGATCATATCCAATGTAATTCATACGTAACATCCACTAAGGCTAACATAGATGAAAAAATTTATTTTAGTGATAAACATGGAATGTTTCTTGGGGAAAATACTACTTCCATATTGAAATAATTTAATTCAAATCATCATATTTAAAAAATATAAAAGAAATGATTTATTTAAAATATCTATGGAAACATGTATTGGATGCTTCACGGTTTTGACATGTCATGATAGTAGTAAATTATATTAATTATTTAAAATTTAATATAAAATATAATATTCACGCATTTCTAAAGAAAATAACAAATTACATCATTATGAAAACAGAAGATAATTTTTAATTTCTTTGTAAATATTTCATCATGGTTAAAAATGATATTATAATAAAATGGTTTAATATTAAACCGTTATTAATTTTTTTAATGAAATAAAAATATTGAATAACACAAATTCTAATACAGATATAATTAAAGTCATTTTTTATAATAAGACTTTTTTCCAATCATTAGTTTTTTATCTAATATAATTAATGGAGGACATGTAATATATATATATATATATTATAAATAAATTTTTGAATTTTTTGATAGGTATATAGTGAATTTTCATTATTTAATCTTAATAATAAATAATTTATATAAATAAAGATATTTTATCATAAAACCCTAACAAATTTTGTAAATTTACAATCATAATACACATAAATTAATAAATAAAATTAATATTTATATGTTCATAAAATAAATATATTCATGATATAACCTATCATAATGTATCTATGTATACCTCATAAAACATGATAGGTTCATGACATAACATATGTGACAAACAGAAAAATTTCAATGATAAACTCATACAATGTATTCCACATTCATATAAAGTGACATATCCATCTGTATATTAAAATATACTTTGTTATAATTATATAAAATAATCTCTTAAATACTATTAATATCATATATTATTCTTTTATAAATTTACAAAACCCGTTTATCAAACATTCCTTATTAAATTCATCATTTTCGGGATAAAATTATTTCATTTTGTTAATTGAATTTGGAAATGGTATTTCTAGTCCATGCACATTGATCGTGGTTCCGTCACCTAAAAAATATTAATAATATTATAAATATCATATATATTATTAATTTATATATATATATATATATATTCATCCTTTAATGTTTTAGATAAAAATATATTACATTCTTCATTGAGTTGGAAGGTCATATTAACATATAAAGGGTATTTTTATTATATGAGGAATGAAAATATAAAATGATAAATGATAAATAATATTTATAGAATAAATATTTTTTAATATAAATAATATATAATAATAAAATCCATACATATAACAATCCATGTAAATTGGATGAAAATGATTCTTATTTAATTTTAGATGTGGTAGTCCACCGATATGCATGAGCAACGTTATCATTATCCAGAAGATATAATTTTAAGGAGGTAGATATATAATAATCATTACATAAGAATATTAGTTTCATAAATATCTCATATAAAATTTAAACCCTTCATTATCCCCATCCATACAATATGGTGATGAAAAAAATAATCATATCAATATGAGGAGATAGTAGGTCGTATATACACACGAGCAATGCGTTAAATTAACAATTTATAGGAAAGAGGGTGGATAATGATAAAAAAGTAATAATAATAACATTTAAATTTATTATCCTAAATTATTTTTGTATAATCCCACCTCATAGGACATTTATGTGTTCCCTAAGATAGGGGCCACATGACCTTCTATGCCCCTCCCCAACTACTAAATTCTTCTGACTAGTAGTTAGGGGCTAGGATGTTTTTATCGAGAGAATATTTTATCCTATTACCCCAATATCATAGATGAATATAATAGAATATAAATAAAATAATATGAAATAAGAAACTATCATATTGTAAATGAACTAAATTAAATGTGAAATATATATAAAAAAGGGGAATCTACACTGAACTTATTTTAATAATGAATAAGTTAATGATACTATACAAATATATGAGTACATGGGGATGGGGTGATACATGCATCTCCCAGATGAAATTTAAAAAAACTAAAAAACTAATATAACTATAATTTCATGAATATAATACTTCCAAAAAACTATACTCAATACAATTAATATAAATAAAGCATTTGAAGCCTCTCACTTCCCATTATCAATACCTTAAATTGTGAAGTATTCATGGTTACCATATGCGGCCCTAGTATGGGTGAGATACATTCTTGGTAGTCCAACAATGATAGATTTTAGATCAATCCATCTCTTAAAATATATAAATTAATTGTGTTCCATATATAAACATGTATAGGCAAATAAATAAATACATTGGTTTGGGTTCCAAAATGGACATCCGAATGATGCCTCTTTCTTCATCCTAACCAGGATATCTATACCAAGGTACCTGTAAAATTATAAGGCTTGTTTATGGGTAATCATAATTGGTAAAACTACTATAAGAAAACCCTAAGGTTTTACATTGTCTTGGTGGTCATATATCAATGACATCATACTACCATGATGATCATATAAATTAGAAATATCAAACATGAAACAAATAAATAGAACTATCAAATTAAATGGTAGGCTCATGATCACATACATGGTGATCAATAATTAATCCCAAGGGTCTCTATAGGATCCTCGTATGTATCCTATTGCATATAGTCCATCATAGGCAATCCATAATAGTTTATCTTACTTCACTCATGAATTAGTGAACTCATATTTTGTACTATGTATCACAAATATGTGGTCGTGTATCACCTCAGCTATGGAATAGCCATATTATGAATGTTTCTGTACATAGTTTATCCCCTAGGGAAATAGTGTTACTAAAGATCATAACATGGACCTCTTGTAGAGCCCATTCATGGAATTAAAATGTATCACTCAGGTCACTTCATGTAGATCTGAATGGAAAATGTGATTTCCATCTAGGGTATGATTATGTCTGGACTGATGTTTTATCCTAGAACATATCATGTGGGGAAAATAAACCAAACAAATATCACAATGAATAACATATAAAATCAAATGAAATCAGTAATAATATCAGTATCACTTGCTGATGAATGTATTAATGTTATTCAAGTTGATTCATGATATAATGGTAATAATAATAGGCCATAAAATTACAAAAAATGTATTAGGAATGTGGCATGAGCCTTATAATGAAAAAATATGACATGAAGAATATTGAATAAACTCATGTAACAAAAAAACACGTTATAAAGTAAAGAATAAAAAATATAATAAATTTAATTAAATGACATTAGGAATAATGCATAAGGCTAATAATTATGTATGAATCATCATTAATATCCAAACAGGATATAATATACTTAAAATTAATCTCCCATATATTTATAAACATAATAAATTTTTATATAGGAACAACACAATAAAACAGTGGTGGTAAATTACCCATGAATTTAAATTTATCCCATTAAGGTGGGCACACCCAAAGGAGAAGCAAACATCAATGAAATCAACCCATGGATAGTTTACGACAAAATATGTTCACATCCAATAGGTAGAACTCATTGATTTAATTTATTAGTCATACGTTACTTGATAAAAAAGCGAGTACTATGTGGAACAATGACGTATCATTTTTAATGATTCGAATGTTGCTAGAAAGTCCCAATCAACCTAGATTTTTGTAGTAGAACTCCACTCATTAAATGTTGAGGATTCAATCAATCTAGAATGAGAAACATAAAAAATCATCCAATCCCTTGAATGTAGGAAAAAGAGTTAGAACCTGAAAAGTGAAAGAAAGGAAAGATGTCGAGATAAATATAAGGGCGTGGAATGTAGAAAATACATATTGCTATATATTTTTTCTGATAGAAATATATTTTTAGTTTTAGTGAGAAATTTATCAAAAAAAATTTGAGTAGGGGATGTGGAAGCCTTTTCATGAGGACGTAGGGATTCTACACTAAAGAAATAAGGGAGAAATAATGTCTTCTATTAAACCAATCATTAAGAGAAAACTAAATTAAATTCAACTTCATTTGAATGGGTGCATGGTTTGGCCACATGGTTGGAAAAACAAGGTAAAAAAAAGCACGCCATGTCACTACTCAAGAGGACCTTTATATTGGAAATCCACCCAGTTGGTTTAATTATGTGTATCCCATGAAAACATCCTATGTTAAAAAAATATTTATGGATTAAATGGGTCTGTTCCTAGAGTTTCATTTTTTGAGAAAAACTATGAAGCTGTTTGCACCCCACTATCTAAAACTGCACGGTTAAAGAAAACATGTGGGGAAAGCTGCTTGATTTCAACTATCCATTCCAACTAGTCTACGACATCAAATTTTGGGGATTCGGGATCCGAATTATCCCCAAAACCCCCATAATACCCCATTCAATTCCTAAGGCATCATTATTATGTTGAATCCAATGAGATAAAATTGATAAGAAATGTTCATCACCTTTGGGAAATGTATGTGTGTTACATCCTCCCCTCCTAATGAAAAACATCCGAGATTTCCCATCTGAGGGTGGTAAAAGGTAATATGAGAAAATATCCAGTTAATTCACACATGCATTGGATTTAGTCTCCATGGATGCGTCTTGAACATGTCTATGTTTCTATAGAACAAATACAAGTGGAATTGAAATGCCACATAGAGCCTTTTTGACCCGATCAATAATATGTATTGTATGCTCTTCAAAAGTCACAATAACCACAATCTAAATATTCACAGGGTTAAATGAATAAGGTAGATCAAGATGATGATTCTAAGGATATGATACATGTCTGAGTTCAGTCCTAGCATGGTACCTATGAACTAATAATAATTTTTAGGTTGACTCTCTAATCTACCATAAAATACATAATATAATGAGGTGATAATATTTCCTATATATTGATTTATCTATGTCAAAATATAAGAGAAATAGATAGAATGACATGATGTTCAACCTATAACTATAAAGGTCTACGATGATGATTAGTGTAATCCATATACCTATAATGAGCTATATCCAAATGGTTTCCTATATTTTATTGTTTCTTTGAAGTCTTGTGATGGTGATGAGGACCCATTTGTTATACCTTACATGACTTTGGAAAATATAGAGGTGAACTACATTGTCTACCATAAAGTCCATCATATGAATCCATTTGAATAATTTCATAAAAATTATTGTTGTAGAAATTATAAACCGTTGAATTATTAATTTCTAATGAACCTCCAAAACCAATGATTTAGGATCAACCCGTATCCTCCAACAATCATTTCATCTTCTAAGAATCCCCATCAATTTTAGGGTTATATGAGGTACTAAAAAAAACCTACTAACCCAACTCCTTTTGTAACCCTTTAATGAAATATGATGTGAACTGGGAATCCTAGTCCAAAACAATAGAATAGTGTACACCAAGAAGCTTCACTATCATCTCGATATATGTACTTTATATCACTTCATTAATGAAGGTATCCTGAATCAGTTATAATTGTGAAACCTTGGTCAATTGATCGATGATAACCCATACTACATCACTTAATCATGTGCATCTCAGAAATCATATCACGAAATACCAGGTGATGTTATTCCACTTCCACATAGGAATTTAGAGATCTTGATGAAGTCCACTGGTGCTCTGTGTTGACATACTAATAGGTGGATCCCCAAGTGATGAATCATGGAATCATATTTATCATATATAGACACTTGTACTTGTGAAGTAAATCTCTATAATTCTTTGTAATACATGCATAAAATACACAAATAGTGTAATTAAACTACATTATCATCTATTACCTACTAAATATGTCCCCAAGTCACACCCAAAAAAGATTATGGTTTTACATCCATAAAAATACAAATAGGAGGTGGGTTCTAACATGTTCTTCTTTTCCTCAAGACAAGGCACTTAAAAAAAGATAAAGTCTTATTCTGAACCCTCGCCATGGGGGAGGATGTCACTACCATAGAAAATATGAATGGTTTCCCATGTTGTTCATAGACCTCCACATACATCCTAGAGAATAGATAAATTAACAACATGTCACTGATGGCCTCTTGATGGAATTCATCAGGGAATTCTGGGTAAATTTTTTATCTATAGAATTACCATTTCTGAGTGTGTAATAAATATCAAAGCTAAGAGATTGAATATATAACCACCATATTAAATTAATCAGATTCAATTCGTGAAATGTGGAATTTTAATTGATACTTTTATGTTTTATATATATTATGAACAATTCATCCAAAAACAAGTACCTCCAAAAGCATACATATTGGGAAACCACACACATATTTTTTTATACGGATTTTTATTCTTAGGGGTCTTAGATGGTGAGACCCAAATACTACAACCCAATCACCATACATCAGAACATCCCCATTACTGGTTTCCAAATTAAGATATAAAATATTGTGATATCTACCAGGTTGAGCTATATTTAGGATCATCATTAGATTTAGTCATCTCATTATCTCCAAAAAACCTATCTTACACAATTTATCCTAGTTATATTTTACAACATATTTTTAGTCAATATTGTAAGATTCATTTCCAATAATGAGAAATACATGATGAATCCCTTTTAATATCCATTCATACTTATTAATCTTTGTACATCAATCAAATTCATGGGTTTATCTTAGTAATCGACAACACACATCCGTCTATGGGTCCACTAACATGCCTAATTCAGATATGAAATGACCTAAAAGTGTCACTTGATGTTCAAAATTGGAATATAACAAGATTCACATATACCTAGTTCATTATATCTGAACATTTTATGATATGAGGACTGTTGTCATGGTCATCTCTGGTGCGCGGATACACTATTTGTCAACCAAGAATCCCACCACAATGGATTAAATATATGGGTGGGAAACCCAATACATCCAAGACATTAAGACTACTGTTTAATTATTCAACATCTATGAAATTACAAAATACTCTTTTAATTTATACCTACTCCGAGATGTTATAAACAGTATATCTGATGGCCTTACATGCACCAGATGGAGTAACATGCTAATATTGTTCATTGCGAAAGTATTCTCTCCTTAGAGCTAGACGAAGAGGTAGTCTATTCAATGTATAAGATACCATTCATGAACATAATTGAGATTAGTTTTAATTAATACAAATAAAATATGATGCTACGATCCATATACTTAGTGAAATGGATAGGTGAACCCCATGGCGATGTAATGGGTCAAAAAAACACATAGCCTTAAGATCCTCATATAGCATTTTGAGTTAATGGAGTTCTATAGGTGGCATACTATATAAAGTAAGGGATAATGGGGATTCACATATCACGAAATATAATGTGAAATCGTCCTACCTCTTATGAGTTAGGATATAAGAATCATTGAGGAAGACATCCCTAATGTGATCTACCACATGAGTTAATTCAACTAACGTTATACCCTGTACTTTTAGAATGACACAAGGCATTTGTCCTATCACTTTTCCTTGTCCATTATGTTTGGGTGTAGCTTGACTTTCTTGGATATATTATTCTCTATTATTGATATATTTTATTTACTAGGGTGATGTGAATGACACTCAATGGTGAAGGAAATCAACATTTCCATGATAATGAAATGTCCAGTCTATAATGAGAATGATAGTGAAGTCAGTAATCATGAGGATTATGAAAATCCATAATAAACGATACCCACCAATCTCAATGGGGATGAAATGGTACTAGATTATTCTCTCTGCATTGACCCATAATGACATGTCAAAATAATTAATTCAATTGTTTTAATCGATAACAATGTTTATTGTTTCCACTACAATAGTTGATATTAACCAGTGTAATGTAGATGTATCAAAATGTGAAGTAACTGAGTTAGAGTATTATAGAATAGTACCTCTCACCATATATTTCCCCTAAATATAATCCTATGGAATAGGATACACTATATATTTATATCCGAAAAAATGACCATTATATATGTCCTAAATAGATTGAGCAGATCCAATTTGATGATGCTCAAGCTTTTGAGCCAGACTACCCTAGCAATTACCACTACCTCCTTCGGCTAATAATCTGGTTGATAGAAAACTCCATGAATAATGTATTGTTTCATATCTTTTATGTAACATCCCAAGTAAGTAATTAATAATTTATATTTTTATCTCTGTCTATTAGTGAATTTTATAGTGTTTTAGAGGTTTAAAAGGAGAATAAATCCAATCTTAATCATGGAATACTCTAATATTTTTAAAGGATTGTTTTACTTCCTTTTGATGGAAAACCATTTTTAAATCACACTTTTGACAATTTTATAAGCACTAATTGTCAAAATAAACTTATTATTTATGATTGGGACATTGAAATTTACATCGGGTAAATTTTTGGTATTTTTCGGATAAAGTTCATTTTTAATGAATTGTGAAAAATGTTGTATTTTAATTGAAAACCTCTTTTTAATCTAATTTATTTTTATAATTATATTATCTTTTGAATTGGTTTTAAAGTGAAATTAGAATATATTTTTACCATTTAATCCAATATTGGTCATTGGAATTAATTTCACTTTGAAATCGGACTTAAACTAGTGTCAATCTTTTGATACTTTTTATTTCATAAAAACACGCTATTTGTTTTGACAGTGGGAATTAATAATTAAATTAGTTAATGCGAATTATATGTTTTTAATTTGGTAAAATAGACAGAATTTTTGAATTCGGAATATCAAATATAGCTTAGGGTGAATTTTTGGTATTTCTTTGAAAAACATCAATTTTTGATGAATAGTGAAACCACTAAGTGGTACTTAAAAAACCGATTTTTCATTTAAATTAAATTTTACCACCTCTGTGTCTTGAATTTCAAAAATCCGACATACATGGTTTTCATTAAGAAGTAATATGTGGTTCTATGGGATTAAAATAATATTTTGGTGAATAGTAACTTTTAAGTTTTTAATCGCGATTAGAGGTAATTAGTGTAATTTACGGTAAGAATAATGTTTTAATTATATGAAATGAACTTGAAACATGTCATACCCTTATTGGATGTGTCATGGCCGACCAAGAAAATCCATGGGTCATCTTGGGGACCCCATGGAGCCACATTGGATGGAAAATGACATTAATATCTTTTTATTTAATGTTAAAGTAAAAATGTCACAAACATGAGTTGTTTTACTAAAACAATTTTTGAATGGGGATATAAAAGTCATATTTTTGACTATAAATATTCATTAGAAATATAAAAATATTTAATATATCATGATATTTTTTTCAGAATTTTTAGACATTAAATAAAATAAATTATTTATGACATCATGATGATGCAGTGATTACCTCATTATTTAACGATTTAAATAAAATGAAAACATATTGTAAAATATAAGACCTAAACATTTCAAAAACCTATTGGATGAGTATATTTCGAACTCCTATCACCTTATCCAAGAAATATATAATTTTTGGATCTTTTAAATCTGAAAAGAATTTTATAATAATGTAACCTTTTATAACTTTCCAAGAGTGTCCCTCCTCTCCTCTTATAAAAGGCCACCACCTATACCTACTTACCCACACCTATCAAGAATTTGGATCGGCCAACCCCTGCTCATTTTGTCTCTCAACATCCTTCTCTTTCTCCTTGAAGCCTCACATTGGGCAGAAGTCTTCTCAAGGAAGCCTTTGAGATCAAATCAAAAAGGGTTACCCGTTTTTAAGGAAATGTTTTCACTTGTGTTCTTTTGTTTTATTTTGCTTCTCCAACCCCTAAACTATTTTTATTCATTTAATTTGTAAAAAACCAGTATATTACATATACTAGGATGTTTTTATAAGAAGTATCTGAGCTACACTTACACACACCTACATCTAATGGTTAAAGAACATATTTTTTCTGTGGATGGCGAATTTCTGCCTCACGAAACGATGATTGTTCAAATATTCTTCTAACACCTTCAAAGGTGGCCATTAAGATGTCACTATATTTATATATGATATATAATATGTTTATTTTTTCCTTAAGCTTCTGTATTTTTCATTTATGGCATACCTTTATGACTTCCATTATGGGTATACGCGATATCTTCATTTTAGGAAGTGCGGACTACCGCCCCCTCCAAGTGATTTTATTCGTTAATACCATATGTGGTACGTATAAAGGATATATTTAATGATATTATAATTTATACCATAATGGAATTAAAATAATATTATTTATCATTATGTTTTAATTCCATTAAATATGAAATATAAATGGATGTAGCGTTCATTCGTACATACGGCATACCGTCTCCATGAACGGTGCATTTCATTTCTTACCTCTAAATGTTATTTAATATTATAAATGCATCCATATACTGGATATATGTGATATATATGATATCTACATCATGAATACAATTCGGGATATAATGGATATTTTACCACATGAAAAACTTGTAATTATAACGAGATTATTTTTGACTCAAGTGCCAATGATTGTTAAAACAACCGTTATTAACTTAAATAATTACATAAAGTTCATGACATGGTAATCAGTGATAAAATGGAATAATGAAGTTGAAAATGTTTCTTAAGCAATTATAAATTAACTTATGTTTATTATTCTTGAGATTGAAGAACGATCGAGTCAAGTCGGATACGAGGTAAGGGACTTTGTCTCAATCGCCTTTCATTGAGGAATATTTTGTTTTATACACAACTTTCTTTTATACAGTGTATAATCACCTTTGACTTTTACGTTTATTCAAAAGGAATCTTTTTTATACGAAGCGTTTACTAAACGAAATAAGGGGGTGTTTTTATTTGTAGTACATATGCGGCGACAATGACTTCTCTGCCGCTGTGACCATTATTTGAGTTTCGGATTCTTCTACAAGCCATACCTTTTTTTTAAAACAATAATATATACCATGTTTTAATTTTCTTTTACTTTGGTATTGAAAATGGTTTTCATAATGTTTTTATATCAATGTGTTGTATTGATATCTTTTGATTGAAAGGTGGAAATGTTATGTTTCCTTTATGCATGTTTTATGTAATACGTTTATGTTGTGGTTCTTGGGAATTATTATGAAGACGGTTGGTTCCATGGTAAACTAAGGGCAGGTGAGCCCGATATAACTCTCCAATTCATTAGGTAACGCAATGGAGTTAAACGTTAAGGTTTCTCCGAAGAGATTTAGGGAATATACTGTGATGGGTATTCCAAACGTAACCAAGTGGGTTACTCCCTACGTAAGAATGTTATGAATGCCTCAATTTACCTTTATGTCTTATGATTTCTATTATTTATTCATGACTTTATGAGGTATGTGATTATGTTTTATGAGTAAGGAATGATTTCATGCATGGACTAATGTTTTCAGTTCATATTTTTTTACAACCCTTACTGATCTTATTATGCTCATCCCATGTTTATTAAATGTTTTTTCATAGGTCAAGGGAATGGTACATGATATGATGATAGTGTCAAGGAAGTGTCAAGAAAAAATCCATGTTTTATTTTAAATATGTTTTTGTTGATGGGAAAAATGAATACTCTCTTTTATGAAACCACTTTGTTTAAATATGAAATGTAATCCATGTTTTATGATCTAATTCTCTAAAACTCTAAACTTGAAAATATCCTCAAGGTGTAATCTTGTAATAACTCATGATTAAGTAAGGATTAAGGCTGGGGCTTTATAAGTGGTATAAAAAGTCAGTTTAGACTACTTTAGGAGTTAGAAAATTGTTAAATTATAAGTTAATTTATGGTATGATTGAGATGATAAAACATTTTAAGATTACCATGTTGCTTATCCTAATATATTTTTGTGTTAAGAATGGTTTTTCGTAGAGGAAATTGAATAGATTTTCTGGGAAGGCATACAGAGGGAAATGACCTTTCAAATATGTATCCTGCGATAGTCAGAATCAGAACTAAACAATTTGTTGCAGTGATGGCTCAGTTGACTCAGGTGAAAAATGCTGGTTGTTTTTATTGATGATATTTTGGTGTTTTCTAAATGTAAAGAGGGGCATGAAAGTCATTTAAGGGTTATCTTGCAAACCTTAAAAGAAAAGATATTGTATGGGAAATTCAGAAAGTGTGAGTTTTGGTTGCATCAAATTTCATTCCTTGGTCATATTGTTTCTAAAGATGGAATAACTGTGGATCCTGCAAAAACCAGATTTGTTGAAGAATGGACAAGACCCATAAATGTAACCTAGATCCTTAGTTTTCATGGTTTTTCAGGTTACTGCTGAAGGATTGTTGAAAAAATTTCACGGTTATCTAGTTCAATGACTAAGCTACCTTGGAAGGTTGTTATGTTTATCTGGACAAAAGAATGTGATTATTGTTTTCAGGAGTTGAAAAAAAGTTATGTGAATGCTCTTGTTTTGGCACTTCCTTCCAGAAATGGTGAGTTTTTTATCTACAGTGATGCTTCATTGAAAGGAAATGGTTGCATCCTAATGCAGAATGATGAGGTAATTGCTTATGCTTCACGTCAGTTGAAAAATCATGAGGTAAATTACCCTACACAGGATTTGGAATTAGCTGTTGTTGTTTTCGCTTTAAAAATTTGGAGGCATCATTTGAATGGAGTAAAGCATGAAATATATACCGATCAAAAATGTTTAATGTATATATTCACTCAAAAATAATTGAACATGAGACAGAGGAGATGGATAGAATTAATCAAGGATTATGATTGTACAATTCATTACCATCTGGGAAAAGAAAATAAAGTGGATGATGCGTTGAGTCGAAAAAGTAATGCTTCATCAACAATGTTGCATTTGGAATGTGATCCTTTGGTTAAGGATTTTATGAACTTTGGCAAAGAATTTGATGGAGCAGGATGTTCTTCTGTTTTCTTTCAGGTATCAGTGAAATCTTCTCTATCAGACAGAATCAAGCAAGCATAGATGTAAGACCGTGAGTTGCAGAAAAAGGTAGAGCTGGTTCAGAAGGGTAAGTTGTTTGAATTCAACATTGATAATGATTGTTTATTGAGATTTGGGAAGATATTGTGTGTTCCTGGTGATTCACAGTTGAAGAGAGAGTTGTTATGTGAATCTCTTAGTTCTCTTTTTCAGTTCATCTTAGCAGTACTAACATGTACAGAGATCTGTCGGTGTATTACTGGTGGGATGGAAAGAAAAGATATATTGTTGATTTTATAGTGAAGTGATTGACTTGTCAATAGATTAAAGCAGAGTGGCAGTTACCTAAATTGATGCTTCAGCCTTTACCAGTACCAGAATGGAAATGGGAGAATATATCCATGGACTTCATTGTGGGATTGCTGAAGAAACCTCGAGGTAATAATGAAATCTGGGTTATTGTTGATCGCATGACTAAATCTACTCATTTCCTTGCTATATGAGATTCTTTTTCCCTAGATCAACTTTACCGTTTGTATCTTAAAGATATAGTCAGGTTACATGGAGTTCCTCTCTCCATTATATCTGATCGTGATCCCAGGTTTACTTCTATCTTTTTGAAAGACATTCAGAAGTCGTTGGGTACTGAATTAAATTTTAGTACAGCTTTTCATCCTCAATCAGATGGTCAGTCAGAATGAACAATTCAGACTTTGGAATATATGCTACGTGCTTGTTCGATGGATTATCAGGGATTTTGGGACCAACATATTTCTTTGGATGAATTTTCATATAATAACAGTTTTCATTCCAGTAGACAGATGGCACTATTTGAGGCGTTCTATGGGAAGCGGTGTCGAACTCCAACCTTCTGGGATCATGTGGGTGAAAGGAATCTAATGGGACTAGAATTGGTAGAAGAGTTGGCAGAAAATGTTTAGATGATACAGAGACACATGGGAACAGGTCAGAGAAGGCAGAAGAGTTATGAAGACAACAGGAGGAAGGATCTATCTTTCGAGGTAGGTGATCATGTTTTTCTCAAAGTCTCACCATGGAAAAGTGTGATTCGATTCGGTAAGAAAGGAAAGCTGAGTATAAGGTTCATTGGACCATATGAAATTATGTATAGTGTTGGATCAGTTGCTTACCGAGTGCCTTTACCTCCGAGTTTATCTCAGGTACACAATGTTGTTCATGTTTCAATGTTAAGGAAGTACATGCCAGATCTATCTCATGTTTTGAATCCAGAGGTAGTTTAGCTGGAAGAGAACCTATCTTAGGAGGAAAAACCTGTCGAGATTCATGACCATATGGAGCAGGTGTTATGGATTAAGGTGATTCATCAGGTAAAGGTTTTGTGGAAAAACCACATGATTGAAGAGGCAACATGGGAATCTGAAAATGCAATGAGGGTTAAATACCCCCACTTATTCGATAAGTAAATAAATTATGGGGATGCGATTTTCTAAAGGGGGGAAATATGTAACCTCCCTAGTAAGTAATGAATAATATATATTTTTATCTATGTCTATTAGTGAATTAGATAGTGTTTTAGAGGCTTAAAATTAGAATAAATCCAATCTTAAGCATGGAATACACTAATATTTTTAAAAGATTGTTTTACTGCCTTTTGATGGAAAACCATTTTTAAATCCAAATTTTGACAATTTTATATGCTCTATTTGTCAAAATTAACTTATTCAATATGATTGGGACATTAAAATTTACTTTGGGTAAAGTTTAGGTATTTCTCCGATAAAGTTCATTTTTAACTGAATAGTGAAAATGTTGTATTTTAATTCAAAACCTTTTTTTAGTCTACTTTATTTTTATGATTATATTATCTTTTGAATTGTTTTTAAAGTGAAATTAGAATATATTTTTACCATTTAATCAAATATTGGTCATTGTAATTAATTTCATCTTGAAATCGGACTTAAACTAGTGTCAATCTTTTGATTCTTTTTGTTTCATAAAAACACTCTATTTGTTTTGATAGTGGGAATTAATTATTAAATTAATTAATGAAACATATATTTTTTGAATTTTGTAAAATAGACATCACTTTTTAATTCGGAATATCAAATATAGCTTAGGGTGAATTTTTGGTATTTTTCTGAAAACATCAATTTTGGATGAATAGTGAAACAACTAAGTAGTACTTAAAAAACTGATTTTTTGTTTAAATGAAATTTTACCACCTCTGTATTTTGAATTTAAAAAATCTGCTAGATATGGTTGTCATTAAGAATTAAAATTTAGTTTTATGGGATAAAAATTATTTTTTTGTGAATAGTAACTTTTAAGTTTTTAATCGCGATTAGAGGTAATTATTGTAATTTAAGGAAAGCATAATATTTTAATAATATTAAATGAACATGAAACATGTCCTAAATTTTTTTGGATTTATCACGGACGGCCAAGAAAATCCATGGGTCAACTTGGGGACCCCATGGAGCCACTATGGAAGGAAAATGACATTAATATCTTTTTATTTAATGTTAAAGTAAAAAATGCCACAAACATGTGTTGTTTTAATAAAAAGAAATTTAAATGGGGTTATACAAGTCATATTTTTAACTATAAATATTAATTAGAAATATAAAAATATTTACTACATCATGATATTTATTTTATAATTTTTAGACATTAAATAAATTAAATTATTTATGACATCATGATGATGGATCGATTACCTCATTATTTAACGATTTAAATAAAATGAAAAGATAATATAAAATCTAAGACCTACACATTCCAAAAACCTATTGGATTAGTATATTTAGAAATCCTATCACCTTATCCTCGAAATATATAATGTTGGGACCTTTTAAATCGGAAAAGCATTTTAGGATAAAGTAGCCTTTTATAACATTCCAAGAGTGCCTCTCCTATTCTCTTATAAAAGGCCCCCACCTCTACCACTTTACCCACACCTCTCAAGCCTTTGGCTCATCGAACCCCTGCTCATTTTGTCTCTTCACATCTCTTTATTACTTTTTAAAGCATCACTTTGGGTAGAAGTCTTCCCAAGGAATCCTTTGAGCTCAAATCAAAAAGGGTTACCCGTTTTTAAAGTAATGTCTTCACTTGTGTTCTTTTGTTTTATTTTGCTTCTCCAAACCCCTAAAATCTTTTTATTAATTTCTTTTGTAACAACACCAGTATATTACATATACTAGGATGTTGTTATAAGATTGATTCGAGCTACACTTACACACACATACATCTACTGGTTAAAGAACATATTGTTTCTGTGGATGGCGAATTTCTGCCTCACGAGACAATGATTGTTAAATATTATTCTAACACCTTCAAAGGTGGACATTAATATGTTACTATATTTATATAATATATATAATATATTTATGTTTTCATTAATCTTATGTATTTTTCATTTATGGCATACCTTTATGGCTCCATTATGGGTATAGGTGATATCTTCATTTTAGGAAGTGCGGACTACCGCCCCCTCAAAGTGATTTGATTCATTAATACCATATGTGTTACATATGAAGGATATATTTAATGATATTTTATATGATACAATAATGGAATTAAAATACTATTATGTATCATTATGTTTTAATTCAATTAAATATGAAATAGAAATGGAAGTAGCGTTCATGTGTACGTACGGCTTACTATCTCCATGAACGGTGCATTTCATTTCTTACCTATAAATGTTATGTAATATTATAAATGCATAGATATATTGGATATATATGATATATATGATATCTAAATCATGAATAAAATTCTCTATATAATGGATTTTTTAACACATGAACAAGTTGTAATTATAAAGAGTTTATTTTTGACTCAAGTACTAATGATCTTTAAAATGACCGTTATTAACTTAAATAATTACATAAAGTTCATGACATGGTAATAAGTGATATAAAAGGAATAATGAAATTGAAAAAGGTTCTTAAGCAAGAAGAACTTAACTCATATTTATTATTCAGGAGATTAAAGAACTATCGAGTCAAGTCGGATACGAGGTATGGGACTTCGTCTCAGTCTCCTTTCATTGAGGCATATTTTGTTTTATACACAACGTTCTTTTATACGGTGTATAAAACCCTTTTACTTTTATGTTTATTCAAAATGAATCTTTTTTATACGAAACATTTACTAAACGACAAAAGGGAATGTTTTTATTTGTCGTACGTATGCGGCGACAATGACGTCTCTACTGCCGTGACCATTATTAGAGTTTCGGCATCCTCTACAAGCCTTAACTTTTTTTAAAATAAAAAAAAATACCATGTTTTACTTTTCATTTATTTTGGTATTGAAAATGGTTTTCATAATTTTTTTATATCAATGTGTTGTATTGATATCTTGTGATTGAATGGTGGAAATGTTATGTTTCCTTTATGCATGTTTTATGTGATATGATTATGTTGTGGTTCTTGGGCATTATTATGAAGACAGGTGGTTCCATGATAAACTAAGGGCGGGTGAGCCCGATATATCTCTCTAATGCATTGGGTAACGCGAAGGAGTTAAATGTTAAGGTTTCTCCGAAGAGATTTAGGGAATATACTGTGATGGGTATTCCAAACGTAACCAAGAGGGTTACTCCCTACATAAGAATGTTATGAATGCATCAAGTTACATTTATGTCTTATGATTTCTATTATTTATTCATGACTTGATGATGTATGTGATTATGTTATATGAGTAAGTTATGATTTCATGCATGGACTAATTTTTTCAGTTCATATTTTTTTATAACCCTTACTGAGCTTATTATACTCATCCTAAGTTTTTGAAATGTTTTTTTCACAGGTCAAGGGAATGTTACATGATATGATGATAGTGTCAAGGAAGTGTCAAGAAAGAATCCATGTTTTATTTTAAATATGTTTCAGTTGATGGGAAAAATGAATACTATCTTTTATGGAACCACTTTGTTTAAATTTGGAATGTAATGCATGTTTTATGATCTAATTATCTAAAACTCTAAACCTTAAAAGACCATTAATGTGTAATCTTGTAATAACTCAAGAATTAGTAAGGAGTAAGGCTATGGCCTTATATTTTACGTTATATAGGCATCCATATAGATCCCCTCTCAATATATTCTCGATGAAATGACTGGAAGTATCACTAAGTATGACATATCCTTCCACAATATCGACATTCGATCATGTTCCTTGTGCTTTGGGGATTCTTATGGCCATGAACTCCCTATATGAGACTTACTACAAGGATTTCATTGTGATAAAAATTTATGGATCCTCTCCCACATACAGTCTTGAAACAAAGCATCAAAATACTAGATGATTGGCCAACCGGCCTCATAATTGTAACATCCTGGCTCACATTTTCATCTTATCTCATATATGTTTTACTATAATGATGTTTTATTTTATTATTTTTTGTATCAATTTTTTGATGAAATATGTTCAATTATGAGAATAAATAATTACTGTCTCCTTACTCATTGAACATCACATTAATCAACTAGTCATTGTTTATATATGTTTGGTATTGTAGAATCTCAGTGATGCGATCAGAATACTCTAGTATGGTCATAGTTCCATGCTAATGATGCATAAAATCTCAATCATGGTATTCCCACAGAATATGTAAAGACAATTAATCCTTAAAGGATGTATAGAATTTTACCTAAACCATAACTTGATAATACATTGGCAGGGAAATTATTCCCAACCAGCACCTGGCAGTATCACAAAACATGGTGGCATAGAGATTAACCCCCTCATTAGAGGAATATATAAAAGGATTGAGATAAATTCTATTATATATACCTAAGACTCAATAGCCTGATATATTCCAAACCATGTTATGTTGTTAGGATTATAGTGTAGTATTTATGGAGTCACCTATTCCATAGCGGTGGCAGGAAGAGAAGCACCTGGAACAGACTTCATGAACCAAAGAAAATTTTCATAGTGATGTGCATCAGAAAACAATGGAAGATATGTAGGAGGCTCCTTTAGTGGAAATATAATATGTACTATTGGAGGCTTAGTCACCACCACCTAGAAGGTATTATTTATTTCCACAGATGTAGAATAAATCATGTGGACTTTTCATTTCCATTTCTCTACAATTTCCTTCTTCAATTACCATAAATGATTCATAACATATAAAGATAAAATAAAATGTAAAAGATAAGGAAAGGTAATTTACATGGTATCCATTTAGAATATGTTACTAATAGTATACTCTAGGATCCATATTCAGGTCATCATAAAAGGATTTTTAATGGTCATTGGAGACCAGCCTACCACCCATTACTGATGTTGGCTCAGGGTCAATGACTCAAAATTCAGATATAAAGTGACTTTAATTTTTTATAGGTGGTACTTATTTTAAAAAATAATTGAATATAAAATCCCATAAAATGGTTGAATTAGTTGGATCAAAATTTCCAATATATGAGTTCCCACAAACATGATAAATTGAAATATTGTCTCCATATAATCCTTACTATAACATGTTCAAGCTAATGTGACCAACGGTCTACAAATCAATGTTCCCTAACTGCCATATTGTGGTGTCATCTTCTTACAATAAAATAAAAAACTATTTGGTTATGGTAGAAACATTAATTTTAAGTTAGTTGTTTTCATTCCTCCCTACCAATTATGATGAAAACTATATGTAATCCCCTAATCACTGCAATATTGACATGAAATAAGAGAAATGAACTCTAAAATTTGATATGGACTAGAATAATGAATGAAATATTTATTCCTATGATGCATATTATGATGAATTCTTTAATACACTATCATATCATTGGAATATGGTAGAGTAAATACCATTTTATTATTAATCGTAAAAATAAAAAAAATCATAAGTCGAGTGTGTCACACAATGTAGAAATCCATGATACTGTAATAGTGAAATTAATAAATTCATCTACGCATCGTATGAAATTTATGTTTTCCATATACATGGGTTAACTACTCCTAGTAATTGAATCATTTCCAAATTCAAATATCCTCCAATAATATCTAATACCAAATAAGAAGAAAAAATGATAAGAGAATATGATATCACTTTATTGAGTCCCAACACAAGGACCACATACTGGTGCACCAAGACAGTTGGAAAAATACCTTGAGTGAGACACCCCATATGCCAGCAGGTGTCGACTAGTAGGGACAACATGGAATGACTTTGGTACACTATTCCATCATATATAAAATTGAGAAAAACTTATAATAATAGATAATAAATATATTATGTATAAATAAGAATCATAGAGTAGTGGGAATTAAGGAAATAAACTAATAAAATATAATTTAACAAGAAGATTACAAATAGATTAGATAATAATGGTCATGATGGTCATGATACTATATAAAAAGATAGTACATGGGGTTTAGGAGATATAGGAATATTCCAAAAGATATAAAAAATTTAAAAATGTCTGAAAAAACAAATGAAACTTGATTCATGAACATATAACTTGGTCCTCTACATCATACTCCATCTTTGAGGATAAATAAAAGCCTCAACAAATGTACACATCCAATTTACAATAACTATTATCTTTATGTATCCTTATATACCATAGTAAACCCAAGTTAGGCATGAGAGAAAATATCAGTAGTTCACCAACAACAATGTCTTGATCAGTCCATTTCATTAAATAAACAAACAAACAATGTACCATTGATAAATAAATGAATGAAAATAAATATGTATTTAAATACTTTAGTATGAGTTCCAAAATAGACCCCCAACTGAAACTACATACATTAGTATATGTCTGATGTATGAACCAAGAAACTTATATAAACATATCGTATGTATATGTGTAGTTATATATGATGAAACCAATGATAGAATACCCCTATTTTTTCATTGTCTTGGAATTCACATCCCATATGAAATCATACTGGAATGATCATAATATAAATAATAAACATCATATCTATGAAAACCCCAACTAATGAAACGGTGGGATCTCGATCCCATCCAAGGTTCTTAACACAGAATCCTGATGGTTGCTACATGAGACTCCTATATAACCAATGTTACTGAGTTGGTCCAAGGAGACCCAAAATAGTTTCTATTATGTCACTCAAGACATGGTGAGCTCTGATTCCATACTAAGTATCTCCAATAGGGTATTAATTATCACATAATCCAAGACATTAACGTGATCTAAATGATTCTTCTCTATGTTGATCCCCTAGGTATTTGAAAACACCAATGAGTATATGTTAAACCACCCCGACAATACATAAATATAATTGTAATGTCCCACCCCTAATGCTTCATGTAGATCCAATATGAACATGGGGAGTCACTCCATGATGCCCTTAATTCATAAACCATGAACTCCCATGGACTGATGTTCATGAGGTATAAAAACTATATCCCTCCTAATGAATATTATATTTATCAAATATAATAAATAATCATCTAAATATGACATGTTAAACAAGCTAGCAATGTTATACCTGTTGTGTTCAGAAAATATGCGAATAAGAACAAGAAATAAAATATGATACAAGGAACAAATAATATGTAATAATATATATCATGAGGCGAATGAGACATGATTCCTAAGGAAGAACCTCATGAGACTATATAACATTCTCCAAAATAATGTACACAACATAGCATAAATGTATAGTGATGTTGCAAGACATAAAGCCTAAGGTCGATCAATCAGTTTGAAGCTTTGAGAATTTACAAGGGGAACTATATCCTGATCACCATTCATCTTCTATAAATTTATAAATGTAAGTAATTTCAAATTGGAACAAAACCCACAAACAATTGTGGTCAATAACTCAAGCCTGAGAATTTATGCCATTCAAGAGGACACAATCAAAGGGGAGTCCAACAATAGGAACATCATCCCATGGATTGTTTTTCTATTAGTTAATGTGACATACTACATGAGGAGGTAATTGATTTTATTTTTTTACATATTTTAGGTATCTTATAAAGGATCCCAAACATGTCACAATAGCCTATCACTTTAAATATAATGAAAAGATGTGGAATGTACTATTAATCTTATCTTAGTTTAGAAGCAAGACACATATCCTTTTTTGAGGATTCAATAAAGATATATTGAGTTCATTATAAGAAATAATCCAACTCCCTAAAAATATGGGAAATATATAACACCTAAATAGGTTATTAAAGGATGAAATCAATGTGAAATGGAATGGATATGAATGTATATATTACATATGGATATAATTTAATATTAAAAAGAAATTTTTTGTCCGATTAATGGTGTTATATGAAAAAATATGAATAGGGGAGGAGGAACATCGAGCGTGGTGGAGGAGGGTTGAACCACTGGAGAAATAACAGAGAAATAACGGTATTATTAAAACCATCATTAAGATAAAAACATTGAAAATTAAACTACATTGGAAGGAGCACATGGTTTTGACACATGTTTGTATATACTAAGAACAAACTGTGTACAATGTCATTGGTAAAGTGGACACAAATATTTGATATGTGCATGATTTTATTACATATGAGGAGTAAATAAAAAATGAATATCTTAGATACTACATATGACTACATGGTCGTGCACCTTGGATTGCACAATTTCACAAAAAATCTGAAACCCCTATAATAACATTGTCTGTAACCACACAGCTAGTGAAACGATTTGGGATAAGCTATATGGTTTCTACTAACTATGGGACCCAGTTTCCCGCATCTAATATCGGGCCTTCGTGATCCAAATAATCCTTAGACACCCCACCCCAATACCTCATTGAATCCATTAGTGATCTTTATTAGGGAAAACCCATGGAATAAAAAATATAGAATTTTTGTTCTTATGATTGTGAAAACATTTGATGTTACCAATTTATAATTTTTTAGTAAATATTGAAGATTCAACAAATGTATTGGATGAATGTAAAAATTGATCATTTAATGTTGTTACCTATTATTGGAATAAATCTCATTAGATATCGACATAAGGATACAAGGATTGGACATTGTAGGAGATGTGAACATATATTATTTTTTTAGGGAAGATAATATTAGAATTTTGTGGGTTTTATTTAATTATGAATTATCAAAGTGGTTAATAAAATATAAATTATGGGAGCCATACTATAACAGAGGGAGTGGAAACATTTGAAATTTAATAAATTATAAAAAACAATAATATTAATATCTAAAAAAATCCATAAAAATGGGTAGATATTCAAATATAAGGTCTGATTCATTATAAATAACATGAAATAATAAAATTTTGATTGGTGTATGTGGTGTTTTTTGGATTATCATTTGGTTTATCCCCTTACATATCATATTTTTACCTTATCTACAGAATCAACATTTTCACTTTGATAGGGTTAAAAATTTACAAATATGGTGGAAATTGTCTCATAGATGGTCAAAAGATTATAGTTTCGACCATATATTATCTATATTTTCTTTCTTCTATATCAATATTATTATTAAATAATTTAACAAAATAATATTTTCATTTAATATCATTAATTCCATAATGAAAATATTCTATTTTTTGAATCTAATTACAAAAAAAAATTAAAAGAAAAATATAATTCATTCTTGCTTCCCTAAAACTCAAAATGTATCTATAAAATTAATGGGAAATGATAATTTATCAATATTTAACAACTATAAATATTATTAAATTCATTTATCAGTATCTCATAATAGAAAAATATTTGTTTTGTGTTGTATAAGAATTGAGTGTAATTATTCAATATCTAAAAACTAAAACTAAATTAAATTATATAAATAAATGTTAATTATATTTTAAATAAACACTGATAAAATAATACATCACCTTTTTAGTATTATAACCAAATATTATTGATAATAAAGTCATCATTGTGACATTTATTACTCTATATTAACATAAATTAATGTAATAGTCATAATTAGTGAAATATGGAACTATGTGTCCATATATTCTATATTTATATGAATATGGTTCTTATAAAATGAACCAATATGATTTGATTAGTTATACAGATATTTTAAATCCATATTCAATTGATTTACCTCAATTTTACATGGTATACTCTTATAGAGGAGAGATAAAAGTACTATTCATTTCTTTAAAATTGGAAAAAATAGAAATATATAAGAAATATAATCCAATTGATTCTAAATTTGTGTTAATAAATATAGATTCATTTAATATAATTGATATATATTCCATTAATATGAAAATGAAAAATGTTGTGAAAAATAATTTTTTTTAAAAGAATTCATTTTTATGTATTAATTATTTTTTATACCACATTCATCCATAAAATTGATTAAAATGACCATGAAAAGATTAAAAATAATATTAAAGGAATAATTTTTCATTAAATGAATATTAAAATGATATCTAGCTGAATGTACATAAAAATATATATTTTCATTATTTACTAAAAACTCAATATATTTTTAAAATCTCAATATTCTTCCAAATAAAATTTTCATAAGATAACATAAAAATTTATAATAAATTTATAAAATAAATTTTATAAATATTCATTATATTCTATATTTATTTTCTTACAAAAATTAATAAAGATCATTATTCAAGATTACATATTTTCTAAAAATAAACTGACCATATGAAATATGTGTGTTTATTTCTTTTGAATAATAAATAACATTTAACTTTGTCTGACCATTATATTAATTTCAGAAAGTGTTTATTCCTATTTAAACACAAAAATTCAATTTCTATGGTATAATGGTAATATTTTTATATTGTGGTTCATGGTTTGTTTAATCATAGTGTTTTGTGTCATTAATTCTATATAACATATTTTCATTCATTAAGAATATTATATTATTAAATCCTCAGAATTGTAATAAAAATTTTCCTCACATTTTAATCTTCTTTTTAGATATCTAGAGTTTGAAATTAAAAAATTATTTTTTAAAAAATCCTCATCATAAATATGGTTTATGAAAGATCCTCCCATAAAGAAAGAATGGGAAATGAAATGTTCATATGGAAGGAAATTTATTTTTAAATAAGGTGACAATAGTCGGATGATAAAATATGTACATGGCTGAGAACAAATATTTCCCATGGAAAAAATTATAGTAATAAAAAACATTTTCTCTATAAATTTAATAACCAAAAAACTATTAAAATTTAATTAGTGAAAATACGTTCGATTCATTGAAAATTATGGTTAATTTATAAACATTTAATTGAAAATGTTTTTATAATGTTGATGAATTATATTAAAATCAATATATAGATCACATGAAATTGTACATAAGGTATTTATTTACATATTATTATTACAATTTCATCCTTTCTTTTTTGGTCTATTTAAACATTGTTTCATGCTATTGGAAATGAAAATTCATGATGTATTTTTCATACATGAAACAATGATATTAATTCTTTACAAATTATAATATTCATAAATTAATGAAAATTTGTTCCCCTAAACTATTGATATTTACCAAAAACACAATGACATGATATTTTCATGGAATATAATAAATCACACATGAAACTCATAAAATAATACCCAAATATAAACATAATATATTTGATAAAATGTTAACCTTAAAGCCCAACCAAAATATGTATTTCAAAATAAAAAATAAAAAAATAGAAATAATGTAACTAAATTTCCATATTAATGATTACATTAATCCCTAATAAACATAGTATAGATATAAATGTCATATACCATTCATGTTAATATTGTGTCCATATATTTTTATAAAAATTTGTAATTATGGGAAAATATCATAAAATGATAATGAATACATATATAATTCAAATAATTAATCTCTCTACATTCTGTTAATTATATCATAGATTAAATAATATATTCCATAAATCCAAAAATGTTGTAAAATCCCTTGAAAATTACATAAACCAGATTGTCATTAGTTAGTAATCAGGTATAATTTTATAAATATTATCCCATTTAAATTATTAATAATTTATTTATATCAACTAAATAATATTATTTTATCATTTGTTAAATGATATGTATTATCATTCCCTAAATTATGTTTATTTCTATAAAACTTAAATGAAACATTAAATCAATATTCTAGGCCATCAATACAGTTAAACATATACATTCAAATACTTAAACTGAATCAATTACACAACATTAATTAAATGATTGATGATTTTTATATCTAGAATAAAATTGATAAAAAAAATTCTATAAAAACTCATATATTCCAATATATGAAAATTTATATCATTCCCCTTGTTTTTTTGTACCCTTAACATGGATTTATCATCTAGTTACATAAAATTTCGTTCCTTCAATATCTTAGTTTTAGACTATTTGTCATCATCAATAATTTCATTACTCATAACACATTGTTGAACATAATTTTTGGATTTACTATTTGGACAATTAAATGTATAATTCCCATTTTTTCATCATTTGAAACGTTCAACTATTAATAGACCCGTCTGGAACCATTACTCAAATATATTGCATTATGAAAACTATTCACTTTCAGAATACAAAATACATGTTCTATTACCTTATTTTATATAAAGAAAACAACTTCACCTTCCTTTGCGATATTTCCCTACGTGTTTCATCCAATATAGATGACATATAGAAAATATACTTTTCTTCCATCAAAGGCCTTCCTTCATATATATATATATATATATATTATTTTTTCTGTCATTAAAATCATGCGAACAGAAATTTATAATCATATAATGAGTTATTGAATTAGTAATAAACATAATGTTTTTTACTCGATAACATTTTTCTAATTTTTTCACAAAATCACAATCATGTCATTATTTTTTACATTTAATGTATACATAATTCATATTTATGGTGTAAATTTTTAAAATAAAATAGAAAAATCCTATGACATAATAGTCATAGTGGGAAACAAAATAATAAAAAATTGTAATTTATTTTAGTGATTAAATTAAGAAAATTATATTTAATAAAAAAACCATAGGTTTAACATATTTCATAGATGATAGTTTCCAAAAAAAAATAGGATTTTTTCCTTTTTATAGACATATTATATGTTTTCTCAATAAAAATTTAACATACATGTTTGAGAAGGTAAGAAAACTTTTATCCAATTGCGACATTATAAATCTATAATTTTCATTCATTAATATTAAACTTTAATATATGAATATATATTTAATAAAACAATAATCCAATCTATATTAGTATAGTTTGAGTTTCATTAGAATAATTGAAAAATAAAAACATTTTCATAATATAACAACATCATCTCCCAAAAATTTTCTCATAAATGGACACATTATAGACATGTCATACCTTAAACAAATTTATATCCTGGGAAATGAATCATAGGAAAGGGTGAGATCAGATATAAAAAATGGAAAAAATTGGGAGAAATTTATTAACTACATATATATATATATCGTGAGCAAAAGGGTATTTGAATATGATATTAACATTTGAATGAAATATGAAGTATATAAATTACCATAATCTTGGGTCAAGGAATAAGTATTTTCTGGTCATAATATATTAAACCTAAATGAATCAATGAACATGATCTAATACTAAAAAACAATTTCCCAAAACATTAATATGTGGAAAACCCACAAGAGTAGAAAATAATTTCCATATTAATGAAGGTTGAGTAAAAAAAAATCATAGTTTTTGTGTTTACTCATAATTCCATTATAGCAATCAATGATCACTCCCAAGGAAATTATATTGGATTGAGTCCCATATTTAGTTAGGTCCACTCCCTATTCCAATGTTTTTATCTCCTAATATATCTGTCATTACCCACAGCATTACAGGGCCATATAATTATGGTCTCATTCTTAACATAACTGAATTCATAAAAATATATTTCACAACAAGAAATTTTTTAATTTATATCATATATCATCAAAATTAATTTTTTTTCATAAACATGTCATCATTTGATAGCCTAGGAAAATGAAATGGGTATTCATAAAAATTTCTTCAATTCATCAAGAAATAACCCATTAAATGGGAAAAAGATTGATAAACATATTTTAATCATAATAATATACCATATAGATAAATATTACTTATTCTATCATCGGATAATATCCCCATTAAGTCATGAATAACATTAAATTTTGTTATCATATATGAAACAATATCTATAAAATAACATTTTGAATCTTTTTTGTGGAAAAAAATAATTAAAATTTAAATTATCGGTCTAAAATCTAAAAATATCTCTAATAGTAATAAAAAATTATCATAGAAAAAAATAGTATCTATTAGATGATGTTTTAATTCTTCACGTGATAATGATAGTTGTATATTCCATTTATTTTTGAATATTTTAAAGGAAAAAATTCTTCACATACAATATAAAAATAAAATAAAAATATACATCATTAAGAAACTATAATAATATTAACATTAAATAAATTTTCATTAAAAAAAGTATAGTTAATTTTATTAAACAATTATTGAAGAATATTAATTAATTTATGAAAGAAAAGTAGATAAAATGATTTAAACAAAAGGATATTCAACCAAATTGATAAATAATTTCTGATATTTCATAAAATCATTTTTTCTTTGCATTGAGTTATTAAATATGAGAAATTAAAACAAAACATGTAATATCTTGTGATAAATAGAGGAAAAAAATTATATATTTTTTAGAGTTATATATTTAATTTTCCTCAACTAATATATATTACAAAAGTATCTTGATAAATAATGAGATTGTATCATAATATCTTACCACATTGGTAACATTTGGTCATAATCATAGTTCAATAATAACTATAATGAAACAATAAATATAACTTTTCATTAGGAGAATCATGATATAACCTATCAATTGTATTGGATATTCAATGAATAAAAAATTATAGGTTCAAATTATATTATAAGACACATGAAAAGAAATTTTATATGATATACCCTTACCAAAATTTCCATGTTTTTCTAATAATTCTATATAATCCTATATAATTTTTTAAATATATTATAAATGTATAAAAAGGTTATTTAAACACTTAAAATAACATATAATATTCCATTATAATATTTCAATTCATATATATTATAAGAATATTAAATAGAACATTTTAGGTGTCACCTTTTTCGTTTCATATTAGAATTTATTTTAAATAGATTCTATCATTGTACATTGATCATGGTTCCATAATCCGAATAACACAACTTGACCCACCAGGTTCAACTCATGACAACCCCAATCCCACCTCTAATAGTCTAGGGGCAAGTGACTAGTGCCAAGTGGGGATATCCCCAAAATTAGATGGATTATTTTAATGTACCTATACACATGCACATATATCCACTTCCAATCAATTCCGAAATTTAAATAAACCTAAACACATTCAAGAATACATCTATAATAAAAACATTAGTGTATGAAAATAAACTACTAAATGCGAATACATTTCTAGATACTCACCTAAATAGATATTATAAAGAGTACAACATGTTCCACGGGTTGAAATATACAATCAAATCCAAGAACTAGGATAAAAACTCATTATTTCAATCATTATTTATGCTCCACCCATCCAATTACTCCATGGAAACCGTCAAATCTGTCATCTTCTACAAGAGACACGACACACATGGGCAGAGTCCATGTATGGTTCAGTATAAATATACCCAATATGACACCTCAAAAACCCTAAAAGTTATGCATAATGAATAGTGATATCAAAAATTTAATACATCAGTAACTAAAAATAAAATAAATAGTAGACATACATTATAAGGATATTGTTCCACAATGCTCTCAAAACCAACTACCAGCCACACATTTCTTCTTGATGATATTCTATTTCGTAGAGAATCCACTCAATGAGCACTAACGTTACTAGAAACAATAATAAAAAATATAAAGATCATTAGGTACCACATAATAATGCTCAATAGTCTTAGATTTCCTTGATACATAGATAGGGGATCGACCTAGGACCGCTAGGCAACACCATAAACCCAATCTAGATCAACATTCTACATAAAGACTCATATGTGAATTATAATATGAACCCAATTGATATGGAATTATAGATTGTGGATCAACACCCGGATCAAGGAGGTCATGTTGATTCCACAAAGCCAGCTTAGGGTATAAATATGATAGGGGATAAGACTCAATTCTCACGAAGGGGAACCATGAAATCTCTTTAAGACTCATCCTCTATATAAGATCATAATCATTAAACTTGAATGAAATACCATACTATTTAATTTGGGGAAATAGAAAAAGAGAAAACCCTCAACCAGGACATGTTTATAAAGAAGAATCAGTGTTCCTCGAACACCCTCAAAGGGGGTACATAGTTTGTACTGGTGGTACACAACAGTTTTAAACAACACTTGTCCATCACGTGTGGTGAAACCTTACATGTAATTTTAATTTTCATATACATTGTTTATGGGATTAATACATGGAGTGTAGTTATAACCCTTATCATTTCCCACGCCATATACCCATTCCTATGTACCACGGGTTTTTCCTTATGTACCATCATGTGTATACTCGGAAAAGCCCTTATAAACATATCCAGGTTTGTGTAGTTGGTATTAGCATAACCATGTATCTCCTAAAATAACCACTGAGTCACAAACAGGTTTACATTGAATATGATAGGGTTACACAGTATATTATATTTATCATGCTGTAGAAATATAAGTGTTGCAAGGGGGTCACACATAGAGTGTAACGCCAGATTGTGTGTTGTGTAAATCCGAATTTTCCTCATCCATTGGAATCTCATTATTATTTTTATCAAATTCAATAAATCTATATTCCATTATATGACATATTGATATGGGATAAGACAACCCATTATTCATTATATATCATAGATCTGAAATTCAAATCGACTCAAGAAATAGAAACCCACAACATATATAACTACACTATCAAAACCAAGATGAACAGGTACCACAAATACATTCTGGTCCATCTCCAATAGTATTCCTTCATCATCGCACCACAATAATACAATAAATCATGAACCAATACCATGTTATCAATCCATTCTGCTGAAGAAAATTCATACAATGATCTAATATTGTGTTTTCATCGAATCAAGTTTAAAAGATATTGCACGTGATGAACATGTGAAAGATTGTGGGAGAAATATGTAATCCATAAAATGTGAGGTACAAACCTCATAATAATTTTGTTCCATTTCAATATTTTGTTATATAAATAGAAAATATTAGATGATAAAAACCCATCACACAAAAAATTAAATCAATCAATTTAATATAATTTTCATGCATGAATCAATTGGTGTTTTTGGTATTGATATATGATTAAAATAGATAAAATAATGAGATGGAATTATACAGAAAACATAATAACTGGAGTTTGGATCGATCTCAAATGAATAATGGCCAAAAATTTGATTCGATGGTGAGATTCAATTGTTACATTCATACATATGTCATTGATCATGATCAGATATGGAATCATCTTATAAGAAAACCCTCCAATGGTGTCTCTATGTCCATATGGTTTACCGGCCAACCCTGAGACATCTCTATAATGATGCATTTATAGATGAGAACAATCACTATGTCTAAAGTGCATATTATAACTAAATAAATGAATTTATTTTATTTATTTTCACCTCCAATATATTATTCTACATACATCCCATGTTGAAAAAATTATGTTACGAAAATAGTCATATTAATGATATAAACTCAATGGTGACATCAGGTTTTTAATCTAGACTCCCTTCCTAGAGTTATTTATATTTTTCTAGTAAATGGTTCATGAATGATGTATGTATATTTAATTTATTTCAAACACTTATTTTAGGCTCTCCAAGCTTCATAATAAAATTTTTCTTATTATCTGGTCTCCAAAATATTCCATATAATATACAAAAATAATAAATTGAAAATACGAGTCATTAAATTCTCTCCACCATATATATTTTCATCTCGAATTGAGAAAAATCGATTAAAAATCGATCATACTTGGAACACATTTGGGTATCACCCTCATTGGTAATATCTTATAGATTCACATTCATTCACCAGACATCCACTAGAGTAATCGGTCACCCATGAAGGATCATCTCTTATAGATCCTAGATCTTCACCTAGTAATCTATAATGTAACACCGTCCTCAACATAAATCTTTCAGCAGTCAGAAACATGTGATAGGTCATAAACACATCACATCTAAATTGAAACAAGAATGGTGTTGTGTGCCCATTCCTACTACATCATTATAACCTAGAAGCACCAAACCATGCATACTCTATATAGTCTCTATATAGGGATAATGAATATCAGCGAGATATTTCCAATGAGGATAAATCATGATATACCCCATTGATGTGATATCCTTAGGAACACATGGTTTCCCACTTGAACTTCATATGTCTCTGTCATCATTCCACACAAGGCTTATGAAATCTATCAGTAGTCCCCATCAAATACTAGATGATCTTATCCTTCTATCTAGTAGATCATAAGAAAGCTAGGCCCATGTGTGCTAACTCTCAAATCTAATTCTTGAGAATGTGGTGACCGTTTTTTTTCCAGTATAATCCCTCAAATAATACCATAGAGATAATGTAATATTTGATTTTGTTTTGTGTTTACATCACCAAGGGTTGATTATGCTACAATCTATGCACAAATCCCAACACGAAAGCCTATAAATGTCCTCTATGATCTGAATGATCTCCTCAACAAATCCATTTGTTAGAGGGTAGGAAACCTATAATAATGTTACACTATTACACAAAAGGCCTCCTTCAACACTCTCCATAATCATGAAATAAAGAGAGAACCATGGTTTGAAATGATCCTCATGGAACTCTATCGATACAGATTATCTCATGCACATAGTGACCTCTGAATATATCTATTGATCTTTTCACTCATATATCGTCGATGTTTTCCAACATGTTGAGTCGGTTGATGATCACCTAGATAGAATCATATCCCTCGTATATATATGGTAACCCCAAAATAAGTATAAAAATATCCTATCCCAATTCAACTCAAGAACCTCATGAGGTTGAGCTAAACCTTCTAAATCCTACAACATTTCCATTTTTATATCAATTGAGGCGTCAAGAGACACACTCTATGACACCATGATTCATTTCATGCCACCAAAACTGATGTGGAACGTCATGGTAAAATATTTAAATACATATATGTACCACCAAAGGGGATGTTTGAAACTCCCACATCCCCTCCTCCTTTAATGTATTAGGTATAATTGTGTATCCTCATAAAAGGATAGCATTCTCCCAACCATGAGAATATCCATCATGAGCGCATCCATTGGATAGTTATTAATGAATGGTCTCATATTCAAGAACTACATTCTGATAAATATTGTAACACTATAAAATAGATGGAATAAAAACTATTGATTTAAAATATTAAGCACCATCCTTGTCTATGTAGGAAAACAATAATGAGGATAACTGCTCTAATACCTCATCCAGCAACTAATAACATGATCACCTACTCAGAGCATCTACCACCATGTTATCTGTTCCATGATAATATAAAATCACATAGTCATAGTCATCTAGAAAAAATAGTCATATCTACTATCATTTGTTATTATCAAACCTTAATACAATAAAATTTTCACAAATCTCGTCAGATTTGTAGATTATCCACCTGGACATCATTTAGTGTAACTACATCCTCTATTCGAAGACTTCCAATAATAAATCTAAATTTGGGGTTTCATAGTAATTTACTTGTAATATCAATTTTTGTAAACTATATAAAATCATCACCAACCTATTAATAAGAACACAACCATGTATTCTATTTGATGCATCATAGAAAATAGCTTACTTGACACCCTCTTATAAAAATATCAATATCTGGGTACTCATCAAAAATTGATTATTATTTTTAAATAAATATTAGATCCTTTCCAACAACATAAATTGTAACCCCTTTTGGGTCATGTCTATCATCGATACTCTCACTCTAGGGAATTCAAATAAAAACCTCTAATATTACCGTTGTAACATAAGGAAACACTTTACATTAGTGACAATTTTTGAGACATAAAATTCCATCACTACCTCAACCATATCTGGTTCCAATACCACTACTTTTTCTAAGATGATGTTTCCTATGAATTTTTAAACTTGAATATAAAGCTAGAATTTTGAGGGATTTACATAATGATTTTATTCTCATATTTTTTCCTGTAAAATCCATGAATGTCTCATGTCCTCCTTATCATATTCCAAGTACACTAGTATATCATGGATGTTGACCACCAAATATTGGTATATAATACTCTAATCAGTCTTGATAATGAGTATGATGAACACTGTTAAGGTTTTAGTTACACCCCTGACCATCACCATGTAATCATAGTGATCTTAGTTTCATCTGAATTCTATCATCGGAATATCCTCATTCCATACACACATTTGTCGAAATGATGACCTAAAGTCAATCATCAAGAACCATAATGACCCTATAAAATGATCAATGTGGTCTTAAATACATGGTAATATATAATTACTCTTCATGGTCACATATATCATGCCCCACTAGTATTCAAATAATGTCAATCCCGTATCCAAATTCTTAGTGAACAACACGGGGGCTTCCTTGGGGGAAGCATTGGGTTATAAAAACACAGTATCAAGTATTTCCTCCAACTGAAATCATAGATCACGAAGAACTAATAGATAAAACTAATATAATGGTTTATATATCATTTTTTCCCATTGTACAAGTAAACTCACAATCCTTTCTCATGTAGGATTGGTAATCCAATAAAATTTCCAATAAAAAAATACCCATAGTCCACCCCCTTCGCATGGAACTAGTATCCCATAGCATCCAACATTCCAATATTCATTATACCAAGTATTTTATCAATTAGATACATTGTCTTATGAATTATATCATCTAGATATACTATTATTTCTTTTTTATCCACGAAAGAAAACTTACTCCTATCACGACATACTGACTACACCCTCCTTAAATAATCAACATATTTATGAACTATGTGTAGCTAGTAAAAAATCAATATGACGTAATAAAGCCTTATTAAATATATGAAAAAACCCAATAAAAAGATATAACCTCCTTAAAAAGTATCAAAATATCATTAGAAGATCGAAATCACTAATTTACAACCAGTTAGAGCCTCTAAACACAGTTATAGCAGTAATAGATAAATCCAAATCTCTAAGCCTCAAAACAAAAATGTTGAAATACTAGAATAAATCAAATAATTTTATATTAATACTAAATATAAGATAGAAATACATATATTATACATCATATAATCATTAGATACATGGTTTCATAGGCCTCTATATCTTGAAACTTGCCTCATTCTTAACAGCGAGTACCCTGAGCCTGGCATGGACCACCTAGAAGTGATGGTAGTAGTAACAGGTCAATGTTATGACCACCTTCTACTTCTCTTTAGGCCCCTTTACTACATCTAATGCTCGGTGGACCGCCATGATACTTCTGCTATCTTTTCATTAGCAGTCTGGTCATAATATCTTGACCAAATAAATGAAATGATGGAAAATCGTGAGCCAATTGTCCTACACAATGGCGAGGGAACTTTGTCATCTTCCTTGGATGATTCATACCATCGTGAGAGCCTTGTTCCCCTGATCCAATATCCTGGGATCATATTCTAATGTGGATTATATTCTTTGATCCCTGCAATTATCATCAGATTCCTCCATCAAAGGTCTGAACTATTGTGGTTCCATTACAAGAACCCACTTCCATCACCTTCTTTCTAGGAAGATCTTCAACACTAATTCCCATTCCTTCCCTCCAATATAAAATGGAATGAAACAATGTATCACTGAAGCCCTTATGTCATTGTTTAAACCTACACAAAGGATTATTATCCAAAAAACATACCCCAAACCGAATGAATGTATTATCATGAGAGACTAGTTGTCCTCGTTGAGTAGTCCACCAGGGAAAAACATCCCTACATTAGACACGTAACCTCGTATATTTGTAATGATCAAATTATGGATATATAAAACACCACACTGAAGAGACGATTAAATTATTTATAGAATGAATTTATCTCATTGTTTGATTGTGTATCTGTAACAACCCGAGATTTTATAAGATATATTATTTTTAATTTCGTTCATATCTTCTATTGTATACTACACCATGATTATCTTGCACTATACACGATACCGTATAAGCTTGCATTATACACAACACTATTCATGGCTCATGTTACACAAATTTTCAAGTTCGTTTTATAGAAATTATTCTATGAAACATTAAGTATAGATTTTGTTTAATGTATAAATTAAATATGTTTTGATTTATGTTATATGCAACACCAAATGGAGATTTCACTACATGCAACCCTGACCTGGCTTGCATTGCACGAAATCGCGACCTTCCTGGATAGAATGTGTTGTACGCAATACCGGGTTTCACTAAACAACGATATATGGTTATAATACTATTATGAAATAGCCGTTACGAATATTATTAACTACATTTTGAATTTTATAACATTATTATTTTATCTTACACATTTTCTATAACATGGTAGGTGAACAAAATAATTTTTTCGAGTAAAATGAGTATTTTTAAAAAAAATGCAGTTTTGCCACCTTTTGATGGCGCACCCACTTTAAATCTAGTTTTTGACATGTTTATAAGTTCAATATGACAAAATAAAATTCTTCTTTGGAATCATGATATAAAAATTTACTTTGGATAAATTTTTCATATTATTCTGATAACTTTCATATTTTAATGAATAGTAAAAACACCCAATATTTTTATTAAAAACAACTTTTTTCATCATAATAATTTATGTGGATAAATTATAATATTTAATGGTTTTAAATTATAAATAGAATATATTTTTACCATTTAATATAATTTATGTCATTATCATTGATTTATACATTGAATTCATAGGTTAAATCAATTCAATCTTTTGCAATGTTTTAAACAAAAAGTTGTTTTCTTTCGACAACGGGATTAATTTTAATTTAATTTTTGCAGCTTCTGCGTATTGAATATAGAGAAATGGATTCCATATTTGGAATCAGTAGGTCCAAATTATATTAATATATTACTTTTTATTTTTTGGCATTATGAATAGTAACTACGGTAAATTTTATTTACCATAGTAAAAGGTAAATCAGGTAATTAAGGGTAAATATAATATTATAAAATTACCCTAACACTTGACATAATACAATTGGATGATTATATTTAGTCCTAAGTCATTTCTTAGTCTAAATGGAATCCATTAGAACCCACATGGAGGTGATTAAGACCTTTAGTTTATTTTATTTAAAGGAAAGTGAAATATGACTCACTCAAACTTTAATAGTTAAAGTATTTTTAATATATGGTTATACAGATTATAAATTCGGTTATAAACACTATTTTGGAAGCTAAAATATTTTTATTTATCATGGTAATTTATTTGTAATTTTTAAGAGTTATTTAATTACCTTATTAGATTATAATTTAATGATGTTGAAATTATTTATTTAGTAAAAAAATCAATAATATTGTTTTTATTGAAATCGTAATACATATTAAATGTCTCAAAAACCTTCCCAATACTTATTGGTAGGGTATATATATACCATAGTCATCCAATTACCGAATATATGACCGTTTGGAATCTTATAAAAGATATTATGACACATATATTATTTTATTTTATATGATGTCAAATTTGTCTTCTTCATAATTTAATAAATATAAAATTTTAAAATTTGGGTGTTTTAGAAGCTAAATCCGACTAAATGTATTCTTATGAAATATATATGATTTATCTGCATCGTAGTATTTTATTTTTAATTTTTATGCAACAAATAAGTATATTTAATAATTATACAAAAATGTTGTAGTGATTATTTCATTAAGAGAAATATCAAATAAATGGTTTTATAAATATTAAAATAAATATTACATGAACTATTTAGTGTGATCTAATAATTTTTTAGATTACTATGACATGATAGGAACCTATTAAATATTTTATTTCGAATATATCCTATGTTTGGATTTTATTTAAATTCAAATAAATGAATAGTTTCAAAATTGACACTATTGTTATTTTATAAAAAATAACATATTATTAAATTGTTTAAAAATCACAAAAACATTTAAAAATTATAAATTAAAATTTATATATTCTAAAATGTCATAAAGTATCTAATTATCGATAATTCAAAGAAAATAAAAAATTATTTATATCAATTTAAAATTTAGAATCTTATTACCAAAAATAAAATTTAATAGATTAAATAAGGATAAATCTAGTTCATAATGTTTAAAATAAATTCCCAGCAAGTCTAAATTTTATTGGTTGATGGGATTACAACCCTATCTAATATAATAATCTAATATAAGTCATTTTTTGATGTTTTTATGTGGGTTTGGAATTTATAATAAATTAATATATCTTATAATTCCAAAGGTGACCCTCTCCTCCCTTATAAAAGGGCACCTCCTCCCTCTCCTCTTCACACCACATTGAGAATTCATGTTCGGCCAAACCATTACAGTTTGTCTTCTACACCTCCCTCTAATCATCCTACAGGTCCTGGTCTTCTTCAAAGTCCATCCCTAGTGCCCTATGAGGAGGTTAAGAAGAGGCACGTCAAAGAAGAGGTAATATCAATTATCGATCCCTTCCAATTTCATTCTTCTTCAACATATTCTTATTTAGTTGTTCCATTATGAAGTAACAACATCAGTACTACTTATATACTGATATGTTATTATAAATATGAAACAACCACATTTCACCTTCTATCCATCCTATGGAAAACGAAATCACCGCGCGTGCGTACGTACAGAATATCGTCTCCACGTTGTGGTGTAATTTGTTTTCCCAACACCACCTTACATGGATGGGTATAATGGTGTAAAGAATAACTATACATAGTTATTATAACATCATGCTTATTATTATATATTGTATCATCCACTCAAATTCAATTCAATAATTATGGAAATGATATAATCGCTCGTGCGTACGTACGAACTACCGTCTCCACGACGTGATAAGATTCAATCTCCATGTTAACCCTTAAATAATGATTTTAAAGTATATATAATCAATAATAATGGTATATATAACATAATAATTCTACTGGATTTATTTATATGTTATTTACTTAATTCCATTCAGGTCAATTAAAAAAGGAAAACAACGTTCATGCGTACGTACGGCCTACCGTCTCCATGAATGGTGTATTTCATTTCAATTATCTATCTATTATATATATATATATACTGAATATATGAGATATATAAATCATGATTTAAATTCTGGAAGTAATTAAATCATGATATAAGTAATACTAATATCAAGAACAACATTTCTATACAAGTACGATAAATAAAATGATTTTACGGAAAACACAACTTTAATATGGAATATACAAAATAAAGGGTAATATGAAGTCATAAGTTAACCACATATGATATCATAACAATGAATATGATTTAGTAATAATTAAATGTCATTATTTAAATAATTATATAGGAGTTTCGGATACGTACGAAGCATATCAGACCTAAGGTAAAGGGATAATTTTGGAAATCTCATTTTTATCCGAGATTGCTTATTCATAAGTATTTATTGGGGATATTGTTATAATCCATGTCCAAGTTTTATAAAAGTGTTTTCATGTATTTTTAATGTTCTTTTTACCCAATTTGAATTTTACCACATGGTATGGAAGGAATCTTTTTTTTACCCTATAAGGTACTTTTTGACATTTCCGTTAAAAAGTACGAGGAAAATGTTTGTTTAACTTATACGGCATGAACAAATTTCTATGTTTTCATAACGCATAATATTCATGAGTCCTCCTCTACAAGATTTTATGACTATTTTCAAAAAAACCTTTTATTTTAAAATTGCATGACATTTTTTGAAAAGAAAATGATTTCGAAAAAAAATGGATGTTTTCCTCAAGAATTCATTTCATGTGTTTTGTCAAAACTATTTTCCATATTAGATCACATTATTTCATATGTTTATGTTTCAAGTATAATGTCTCTATAATTTACATGGTATGATTCTTATTATGATGAAATGATATCCATTAGTTTTATATGGATTATGTTATGATGGCATGATGTTTAAGAATCCCAATTTATTACATGGGTTATGCTATAACATATGATTTATGATTTTGTTTCACAAGTAAGAATGATTTCATTATGAGATGGGTGGGACCTATATCTCCCTCCAATGCATTGGGTAAATATTTATATCTCGTGATATAGACATGTATGAAACAGCAAGTAAATCCCGCTCAGTAATACAGGGCTAGAAAAGCAAGTAAACCTGGTTCAGTAAGGGACTTTTTCCACTAAGATGGACTTGGAAGAAATGCCTTGGCTACTATGGAAATCATATCATGTGATTAATGTTTTTCCACAATTACATGTTATATTCCCATGCTATTTTATCATGAATGATGTCCCATTATGATTTATGCCTTACGTACTTCCATGTTTTATGTCATTGCTCCAGGTTTTAATGTGTAAACATTATGTTCATGTTTTTATGTTCAAATGTATAGGGTTTTCTTTATTTTCTCCATGCCTACCCTTACTGAGAATCTAGGCTCACCCTTTATATGTTTTCTCTTCCCCATGATATAAAGGAAGGTTTTAGGTAATAAAACAAAAGGGGATGATCTTTATGGGAGATGTTGAAGATCTTTCACCATGATTAGAAGATTATGTTCTGAGTTTCCAAAGACACTAAACTATTACAGTCCTTGAGTGTTGGTTTTTGTCATGTATTAAGTATTTCGAAAAAGTATTGTAATGTCCATGTACGTTAAGCTTTGGGTCTCTATAGTTGGTATCAGAGGAAAAGTTTAGTTAACCTTTGGAAACTAGGATGCAAAAACTTTAGTGAGATCCCTAGAGATATTTCTAAGGTATGTCTAGGGATGCCCCTAAGGTTAAGTATATGTATAGATTATAGTCTTAGGATTACGATAACGATCATATAATTAAACCTAAGATGTTAGATATTGAAATTACTTCCACTTTATTATGTTGTTTTCCTAGAATGATTTTTGCCTCTCACACTGTTCTTTTTGGGTTTTAGATGATGGCTGAAACCCGAAGGAACCATGTTAATCAATGTAATGGACAATGCAATGATTTTCCTCCCAAAAAACCAAATGGGGTGGCATATGGAGTGAAAAATCTTATTGCTATACTAAGACAACTATGAATCATTCTGGACTTCCGAATGAGGAGAGAAGGGAACAATATTCTATTATGTACTTCATGAGTCAACATCCATCTTCTTTCAATGGGTCTTCTAATCCACTTGTTGCTGAACAATGGATCAGTACCATTGAAAAGATATTTTCCATACATTGATATTCGGAACATGAATAAGAAATTCTAGCTATTTACCATTTAGAAGGTGAATCTGACTAGTGGTGGACTCTAATTAATAATACAAGGCCCCAAGATGAAATTGAATCAATGGAATGGGACAAGATCAAAAACATGTTTTTCAATAAGTACTTCCCTTGTATTCTTCGAAAAATGATGGAAAAGGATTTCCTTGAGCTTAAGCAAAAGGATGATGAATCTGTTGGTATATACGAGGTGAATTTTACAAGGCCTGAAAGGTATGCATTTGGCTTTATCATCCAACCTGAATGTAAAGTTGATCGATTCTTCAGTGGCTTAAAACCAAGTCTTCGAAGGGCATTATCTATAAAGGACTTCAATAGATATGAATAAATTTTGTTTTCTGCTATCAAGGTAGATCTGGAAATTGGTGTTACATATCCATCTCATGTTTTTGACAAGAAACTAATGATGGAGTTCAAGGAGAAATCTTATAATAATGGTGAAAAGGAGATGAATGTTTCTTTATGCTCAATGTGTGGAAAGAAGCATGATGGATATTGCCTAAAAGGTACTAGAAAATGTTTTAAGTGTGGAAAATATAGTCATCAAGTAGTTTATTTTCGAAGTAATTGGAAAAAGGTTTCTAACGATGTAAATAGAGAAAATACTACAGAGAACTCTCTACCAACAATTCAATGCTTCAAGTGCAAGGAAATGGGACATTATGCTAATAAATGCTCTAATCCATGGGTTAATGTTGATCAACGTGAGCAACCTCTTAAGGAAAAGGATAAAGAGAAGTCTCAGGTGATCACTATTTGTGATGTTCAGTACGAAAATGATGTTGTGTAATGATTAAGTGTTTATGTAATGGGATTTAAAAATATTATCATGGAATCTCATTTATGGTATTGTGGAATTTTGGAATATCTATGTATTGGTTTTCAATAGTTATATGGCACTGGTAACCATGAAAAAGTGATTGAAATATTTTTGGAAACTAGATGAAATGCGCATAATAAAGGGATAAAGAGAAAATAATATGATAGTAATCATGAGCTCATGACTAAAATAAGGAAAAAGTGCTATCATGGTTTGAGTATATAGAAATATTGGAATTTTGGTATGTGAAAAGTGTAATCTTTTGACAACATTCATGTTTTCACTAAGGTTCAATGAGTATTCATTTTTCAATAGAATACATGATTAAGGTATTCACATGATTAGAATGTGATCAACATGATATATCGGGGATAAATGATGGTATTCACATGCTCTGGAGATGACATTTCTAGTAATTATTTTCTTTATACTATAACATTGGATAGAAATATTTTGGATAAGCCTAAATATTTGAAATGGATTATGTTGGACATAAGTTAGTATTGTTTAAGGCTAAATTTTTTTTCGATATTATTGATGGAATTTTAGAAATAGGACAATCTGCAGGACTAGTGACAACCCGTTGCATTGGACAAGGTTGCGAGAATCAAACCCACAACCGAAGTGTGACATGCCTTTATTACATACCACTAGCCTACAGGAAGATCCTGGTTATTGAAAACTAGTTTTATTTAATTAAGCGGTATGATAGATGATGTATAAGTCCATTTTTGGAATCATATACGATTAACCACACCATAGATGGACTTATGTATATTTGATATGTTTTATTCTAACGTTTTGTTTGAAACAGATGGAATGACTCATCAATTTATCACATAATCTGATAACACTTTACAAATGACAAATTAAACTTCATTTCTTTAAGTGGTGATGTGGAAGTTGTTCAATTCACGAAACAACGGTGAGATTCTACCAAAATCTATTAAGTATTTCTTTTTATTCGAAAATTATTCAACATTAGGGAAATGATCTTGAAACCCAAAACTGTTGTCCTGGTGCCCTCATATCCGATGGATCAGATGGTACCTTAGAACATCACAAATTTATGGCTTTGTGATTGTTGGCTTTTTCATAGCCATGTTCTCTACCACTCTCCATCAGAACGAGATGGTTATATTTTTCTTCCATATCCTTATTTTCACCTATGTTCTCCTATATAGCAACCCAGTGATGAGTTAGTTTGGATAATCATAAAGTTTCATACTTTAGTTTTTAAAATTAAGTTTTCGTATTCCTTTTTACGATGTGGGTTTCTATGAATAGTAAAAGATTTTTAACCCTGATGAATTTCAAGGGAGAAATTCTTTTTAAGGGGGGTAGAATGTAACAACCCAATATTTTATAAGATATATTATTTTTAATTTCTTTCATACCTTCTATTGTACGCTACAACAATATTATCTTCCACTATACGCAATATCGTATTAGCTTGCAGTATACGAAACACTATTCTTGGCTCATGTTACACACAATTTCAAGTTCATTTTGTAGAAATTATTCTACACAACATTAAGTATAGATTTTTTTTAATGTATAAATGAAATAAGTTTTGAATAATGTTATACGCAACACCAAATGGAGATTTCATTACATGCAACCCTGACCTGGCTTGCATGACACGCAATCACGACCTTCCTCGATAGCGTGTGTTGTACGCAATATTGGGTTTCACTAAACAATGATATATGGTTATAAGATTATTATGAACTAGCCGTTATGAATAATATTAACTAAATTTTGAATTTTATATCATTATTATTTTATTTTACAAATTTTCTAGAAGATTATATGTGATGAAAATAAATTTTTCGAGGAAAATGAGTATTTTAAAAAAAAATGCAGTTTTGCCACCTTTTGATGGGGCACCCACATTAAATCTAGTTTTAAATGTTTATAAGTTAAATTTGACAAAAAAAATCTTCTTTGGAATCAGAATATAAAAATTTACTTTGGATTATTTTTTCATATTATTCTGATAACTTTCATATTTTAATGAATATAAAAAACACCCTATATTTTAATTTAAAACAACTTTTTTATTCGTATTAATTTATGTGGTTAAATTATAATATTGAATGGTTTTAAAGTATAAATTTAATATTTTTTTAACATTTAATATAATTTATGTCATTATCATTGATTTTACATTGAAATCGTTGGTTAAATCAATTCAATCTTTTGCAATGTTTTAAACAAAAACCTGGTTTCATTCAACAATGAGATTAATTTTAATTTAATTTCTGCAACTTCAGTGTATTGAATTTGGAAAAATCGATTCCATATTTTGAATAAGTAGTTCAAAATTATATTAAAATATTACTTTTTATTTTTGGGCATTATGAATAGTAACTACGGTAAATTTTAGTTACAATAGTAAAAGGTAAATCTGGTAATTTAGGGAAAATTTAATATTATAAAATTACCGTAACAGTTGTCTTACTAAAATTTGTGATCATATTTAGTCCTAAGTCATATTGGGGTAGAAATGGAGTCCATTAGTACCCACTTGGATCTGATTAAGACCTTTAGTTTATTTTATTTTATGGAAAGTGAAATATGCCAAACTCAAACTTTAATAATTAAAGTATTTTGAATATAAAGTTATAAAGAATATAAATTAGGTTATAAATACGAATTTTAAATATAAAATTTTTTTCTTTATCATGGTAATTTATTTTTAAATTTTAGGAGTTATTTATTACCTTATTAGCTTATACATTAATGATGTAGAAATTATTTATTTAGTAAAAAAATCAATAATATTGTTTTTATTGAAATAGTAATACATATTATAGGGCTCACAAACCTGAAAAAAACTTATTGGTAGTGTATATATATACCATAATCATCCAATTAACGAATATATGACCGTTTGGAGTCTTATAAAAGGTATTATGACACTTATATTATTTTATTTTATATGATATCAAAGTTTTCACCTTCATAATTTAATAAATATTAAATTTTAAAACATGGGTGTTTTAGAAGATAAATCATACTAAATGTATTATTATGAAATATATAAGATTTATCTTCTTCCTAGTATTTTATTTTTAATTTTTATGAAAAAATAAGTATATTTAATAATTATACAAAAATGTTGTAGTAATTCATTTATTAAGAGAAATATCAAATAAATGGTTTTACAAATAGTAAAATAAGTATTACATGAACTATTTAATGTGATCCACTAATTTTATAGATTAATATGACATGTAAGGAACCTATTAAATATTTTATTTTGAATATATCCTCTGTGAGAATTTTTATTAAATTCAAATAAATGAATAGTGTTAAAATTGACACTATTGTTATTTTATAAAAATATCATATTATTAAATTGTTTAAAAATCATAAAAATATTTAAAAATTATAAATTGAATTTTATATAGTCTAAAATGTCATAAATTATCTAATTATGGATAATTAAGAGCACATAAGGAATTTATTATAACAATTTAAAATTTATAATCTTATTAACACAAATAAAATTTAATAGATTAAATAGTGATAAATCTAGTTGATGATGTTTACAATAAATTCCATACTTGTCTAAATTTTATTGGTTCATGCGATTAAAACCCCATTTCATCTAATATTTTAATATAAGTCATTTTTGGTGGTTTTTAAGTGGGGTTGGAATTTATTATAAATTAATATTTCTTATAATTCCAAAGGTGCCCCTCTCAACCCTTATAAAAGGGAACTTCCTACCTCTCCTCTTCAAACCACATTGAGCCTTCAAGCTCAGCCAACTGCTGCCAATTTCTCTTATACACTTCCCTATAATCATCCTATGGGTCCTGGTATACTTCAAAGACCAACCCTAGTGCCCTAATAGGAGGTTTAGAAGAGGCACGTCAAAGAAGAGGTAATATCAATTACCAAACCCTTCCAATTTCATTCTTCTTCAACTAATTCTTATTTAGTTGTTTAATTATGAAGTAATGACATTAGTATTAGTTATATACTGATATGTTATTGTAAATATTAAATAACCCCATTTCACATCTTATCCATCCTAAGGAAAATGAAATCACCACGCGTGCGTACGTACGGAATACCGTCTCCACGTCATGGTGTAATCTATTTTTCCAACACCACCTTACATGGATGGGTATAATGGTGTAAAGAATATATATACATAGTTATTACAATATTGTACTGATTTTGATATATTGTATCATCCACTCCAATTCAATTCAATAATTATGGGAACGATATCATCGCTCATGCTTACGTACGGACTACCGTCTCCACGACGCGATGAGATTCAATCTCCATGTTAACCATTAAATAAATATTATAAAGTATATATAATGAATAATAATGGTATATATAACATAATAATTCTGATGGATTTATTTATATGTTATTTACTTAATTCCATTCAAGTAAATAATGAATGTAAAACAATGTTCATGCGTACGTACAACCTACCTTTTCCTTGAAGGGTGTATTTCATTTAATTTTTCTATCTATTATATATATATATACTTAATATATATGTTATATAAATCATGATTTACATTCGGGAATTAATTAAATCATTATATAATTAATAATAATATCATGATCAAAAATTCCAAACATGTACGATAAATAAAACGATTTTACCCAAAACGCTGCTTTAACATGGAATTTACAAAACAACGGGTAATATAATTCATATGTGAACCATATATGATATAATAACAATGAATATGATTCTTTAATAATTCAATGACATTATTTATATCATTATACAGAAGGTTCAGATACGTACGAAGCATATCGGACCTAAGGTAAGGGAAAAAATTTCTAATCTCATTTTTATCTGAGATTGCTTATTCGTAAGTATTTACTGGGGTTGTTGTTATCATCCATGTCCATGTTTTATAAAATTATTTTCATGTATTTTTAATGTCCTTTTAACCATTTTGAATTTTACCCCATGGTATGTAAGTAATCTTTCTTTTGTTTACCCTACAAGGTACTTTTTGACTTTTCCGGCAAAAAATACGAGGAGAATGTTTTTTTAACTTATATAGCATGAACGGATTTTTAAGTTTTCATGACACCTAATATTCATGAGGCATCCTCTACAAGATTTCATGACTATTTTCATGAAACTAATTTTCTTTAAAAATTGCATTTCATTTTGTGAAAAGAAAATGATTTTGAAAAAGAATGGATATTTTCCTCGAGAATTCATTTCAAGTGTTTTGTTAAAACTATTTTCCATCTAAGATGAGATTATTTAATATGTGTATGTTTCAAGTATTATTTCTATATTATTTACATGGTATAATTATTATTATGATGAAATGACATCCATTTGTTTTATATGGATTATGTTATGATGGCATGATGTTTAAGAATCCCAATTTATTACATGGGTTTTGCTATGATGTATGATTTATAATTTTGTGGAACAAGTAAGAATGATTTCATTATGAGATGGGTGGGACCTCTATCTCCCTCCAATTCATTGGGTAAAGATTTATATCTCCTGAGAAAGACATGGCTGGAACGGAAAGTAAATCCGATTTAGTAATACAGGGCTGGAACGGAAAGTAAACCCGGTTCAGTAAGTGGCTTTGTCCAATAAGATGGTCTTGGAAGCAATGCCTTGGCTACTATGGAAATCATATCATGTGCTTAATGTTTTTCCACAATTACAAGTATTATTCCCATGGTATTTTATCATGATTGATGTCCCATTATGATCATTGCCTTACGTACTTCCATGTTTTATGTCATTGCTCAAGGTTTTGATGTTTAAACATTATGTTAGTGTTTTTAAGTTCAAATGTATATGGTTTGTTTTATTTTATCCATGCTTACCCTTACTGAGAATTTGAGCTCACACATTATATGTTTTCTTTTCCCCATGATATAAATAAAGGTTTTAGGGAAAAAAGGGGAAGATCTTTATGGGAGATGTTGAAGATCTTTCACCATGATTAGAAGATTCGGTTCTGAGTTTCCAAAGACACTATACTATTACGGTCCTTGAGTGTTGTTTTTTTTCATGTATTTAGTATTCTGCAAAAGTATTGTAATGTCCATATACGTCAATCTTTGGTTCTCTATAGTATCAAAACCCCACCATCACCTAAAATATCCTTGAATAAGACTCATTGTGAAGATAGCTATAAAATATGAAATCATCCTTATAAAGTGATAACATGTGTTTGAATATATTTATTCTGTCCTTAGCTACCTGGTTTTTTGGGTTTTCCCAAAACCCTATATAACTTCTTATTAAAATAGAAAAACACACCCAGTCTACATACATACTCAACAACTACTTCTGGGGAAAGCTTCTACACAATAGGTAGTGGTATAGCTCCTAAATCCCAATGATGTTAAATACCTTGTACATGCACCATTATTGATGCCTCATCAACCAGTGGATCCTCCACATGATCTGGTCATGGAATCTTAGCTGGTTGTCTACATGGATCCATCCTAAAATAAACAACATATACATTGGTAAAATGGTATATCATGATATATGAATCATGAAAGATGTGAAACCCACAACTCATCCCTATAGATGTATGTAGTAGTGTTATCATCAGAACCAAAGCCTATGTGTACCAAGTCGAACGGTAGGTGATCAAATTACTATGGTATTGATATATCGTCTTAGAAACAAACACTAGACGTCGTAGATTGAAACTAAAAATTAGAGAACATAATATTTTTTCACGAAATAAAAAAACATAGGCATCGTCCATAATGTATAACTAAATCCTTCAATACCAATATATAATGACCTAACCCACTAGGGTACAACCTGGGAATACCCCATCACTTTCCTCCAAGAGGCCACGATATGTCTTCCATTTCCTAGTAGAGATATCCAATAAATGTGAATTATTAATATAATATACATATACATAAGGAGACCTATCCAATACAACATAATTCATAAATTTTAAAAAACTAAATTCAATCCATGCATACATCAATAATAAAATAATCACAGTACGAAAATGAATGATTGAATGAGAAAAGGGGGACAAATACAATAACAACCAAAAAATGTGGCATGTACAACCATAACCAAGTGGATATGGATATTTTAAAATTAATAAACATGGGAAAACAAAGTTATGAAAATTTCGATCTATGCTCCACCTAATCCTTGACCTCTCATTACCCCGCAAATCGATAAACATCTAAATAGGAAATGACACATGTGGGTAGCACCCCTGAAACTGTTAGAAAAATATTAAATTGTAGGAACACCTAAAATACTAAAAATATACATCATGTGGTTTGAACTCATAATAATAGTACAATATTTAATATAAATAATATAAAAATAAGATTTATTTAGGAAAGAAACTCTTCAAATAGGTGGAAACAACAAAATCCCAATGAAATGATTCTTCTAAAAGAAATCTTCATTCCAATATCCCTGAGAAATGCTATCAAAATATAAAATGATCCAAGAATTTTTCACATTTGGTACCCTCACAAGAGATATCATTAATCTAAAATGAACTAGAGACACAAATAGACTGTCATGTCCATGACCATATGGGGAAATGACACCTCTATTTGTGATGAAACCACTAGGTAGGATATAAAATTCCAATGATACCATTAACCATAAAAATATGGTCTACAATTTAGAGAACCAATGACCTATCGATGTTCTATCATTGATTCCAAATCCTCACCTAGTTTAGAAGGATGATATAGGATCTCCATGCTATCTCATAAAGGGACACCACATACTCTATGTGTGACTCATCTTATAGTTGGTATCAAAATCCAAATATTTGTATTTGATATTTCACTATAACCATGACGGAAAAGGGACAAGGAAACACACACAACCAAGACTAGTCTATAATGAATAAAAGAAGCGCAAAAAAAACATTAACGAGGGTAAACAATTTTTCTAGAAACCCTTGCCCTTCCTATGGGGTAATTTGTCACATGACATGTATGTATTCATATAAATGGTTTGTATGAGAGTTATGTGGCATGTAGAGATCACACTCCACAAAGAATGTTCCATATATTTATACCCATATACCATTGGTCATGCTTGTGTACAATCTCATGTAAATATATTCATGACTGTGTGCACCGGGTTCTTTCCATGTACATCGCATTCCAATGTTTCTGTGTTCCCTTAGATGAAAATCGAACCACCAACATGTGTCACATTATGTGTGATAGGGTTATACAACATGTGATATTTAACTCATAATGGGAACCCTAGTGTCACACAGGGGTGTCTCAAAGGGCCAGTAACAACGTATTACAGGTCATGTGACATGGTATACTTCTCTTCCCGCATGTTCTACATTGTTCTATTCTCAATGTCGACATATCCATAATACTCTCTGGAACATATTAATTGAGGTTCATCAAATCCTCTAGTCTCTAGAGGAAATAGATAGGGGACTTGAATCCACTTGGAAAAGTCCCACTCAAATCATCCATATCCACAACATAGAAACAAGGATGAATGGGTACCACACATGCATTCTGATTCATATGTAATCAAACTTTAACATCAAATCACCTTCATCATATAATTGATCTGAAAACACACCCATCGTATCAATCCGTTGAGAAAAATAATGGTAAAAAATTACTATATACAATTTATTCATTAATCGACAAGGTATTTAAATTTTACATGATGAACATGGATTAATATGGACTTTAATTGATACTCAGGAACATTATATGCCCCAAAATTCGAATAAGTGTCAACTCCTCTATATTGATAATTTTTTTGATCGATTTAAAAGAGATCGATACTTTTTAAAGATTTATATTCATTAATGATACAATATATTTACCTTTTGACTGACTGAATTGCCAGAAGGCTGATTTTTTTTTATTTTGGATAAGACCCTTTTAAGCTGAAGGGGGGGGGGGAACCAAGACATCAGATCCTTTCAGACATTAATGAGATTAAAAATATAAAAGGGTTGCAACCCAGCACAAGACTACACGAAATGCCATTTCCCAGCCTCAATATCATTAAGGCAGGCCTCTAATAATGTATGTCTGATCAGAAAGTTGTCCCGTGCAAGAATGCTTGGGCCTGGTACCGATGGCAGGCCATAACCTCTCAATCGTCCAAATCTGAAAATCCATACATGATGAGGACGACCAACAATATCCTAATATGAAGCAAAACCTTGTATAATGTTTGGATTTCCCAATAGTACAACCATCTCACCTCTAACAATAATTAAAGAACTGTTAACCATAAGATTCACATCCAACGACATCAATAACACCACCACGATACCATCAATTTCCCATCCGATCAAACAAGATCTCACCTTAACCAAATCAAAACCTAGAAAAACATACAGGAGTTCCAAAATGGAAGACCTCCCCCTCCAAAGCACTAGAGTCGACCCCGAGAACACCGGAGGAGCCCAGAACCTGCGTCAAGCTGGGACAAGGCCACACTGAGATCGCGAAGCCGGAATGCATGCCAAGTCCGACGTTGAGCACACGATTTACCATGATGAGGACACCATAGCCACAATTGAATCCTGAGAAGTCGATGGCTATTATAGAGGAGCTGACGATGAGCAGTCTATATCTACAACAAGATCCTGAAACCAAAGTCACATCGAGGCTATCACTGATCACACCAGAGCCAACACTAAACACCTAGAGCTGTAAAGAGATCCATGAGCCGAAAAGAACATCACTAACACTAAGCCAAGAACCCTAAGTTGTATTACTCAATGACGACACACGTCGAGGCTGAGTAGATCCAAAACCAGGAATGACGATTCTATCACAGATTATACAAATGCAGATAGCAAGCACACCATAAAAGGGATGAGATATTGAAACCAAAAGGCACAACAAAGCCACCATCGAGCGAAGTATGAAGCCTGACCACACGGATCTACCACCCATCGATGCTGATCTGAGGCCAGAAGGCCACTACTGAGGTTGGGACAAGCTGCAGGTGAGGATTAAATGGTTTGGAATAGAAATCCAAGGCATGCCAGAGGGGGCGACAAGCGACCGCTCAGAAGACCTTATTCTAAGACAAATATTATTCTATTTTTAAATAATCCCCATATTATTTCTATTTAATTATCAAATAGTCTCCCTATATATCAATTTTAAAATATTTATGTAGAATTTAAATAAAATATTATTTCATATTCTAAATTGAAGGATATCTATGATGTTTACTTGAGGATTTATCTTCCACCGTATGGATGTAGAAGTTATTTTACTAATTTAATAATAATAAATTATTGATATATAATGTTTGCTTTTCAAAATCATATTATATCTTGTGTGTGTATATCTGTAGGTCAACCAAAAATATAATTTATTCAAAATATGTAGATACATACTATTTTCAATCTAATTTGTAATTTTATGCGATATGCATGATATTTTTCTTGCCATGGGATAATTTATTAGGGATATATCCATGAAGTTAAAATATAAGGGATTCATGTTATATTTAAGTAATTAATTTTAGGAAAATATAAATGATTTATGGAATGGGATGTTATGATAATATATGGACAGACAAACCTATATTGAGGGGCTGTCTATAATTTATAGTCATGTGTTAGAGAAAATATTAGAATGTGTTCATTTTTAGAATGAAAAGGTGATAACTTGTGCCTCACAGAAATTGAAGGTTCATGAGAAAAATTACCTTACTCCAAATATATTGTTATATATTAATGTATTTATACTAACATAAAAATGGACTATCGTGATCATGTATGGTGTGATTTATATATAAAAAATAATTTATTATACAATATTTTCATCTAAAAATTATTGAATATATTAAGAAGAATATTATTACTTTTTAATAATGATTTTGAATGGTAAATAAATTAACATCCTAGTAAATTAAACAAGGGGGATGATACATTAAGGATAATTGATCGTTTTATATTATTATTTATAATGATAAAAGAAGTCCAATGGTTATTTATTTTAATTTATAAACCGTGAAAATAAAAAGGTTCATAATAAATAATATCTTTATCAATGAGGTGTCCAACCATATAAACATGAAAAAAATAAATAGAATTACCTGAATTGTTTTGAACTATAAATGAAGGTTTTAAATGTTCTATTTATTTATTATTAATTGTGAATGAATGAAGGGGTTCTAGAAATGAGTTTTTTATGTCAATATAGGATATAAATATGCATATTTTGTAAGAAAATAAAAGCTTATCGTTCGATATTCATCTCAAAAGGTTGAGTATTTTTAGTTTTAAAAAATATTATTCCAAGATGTAAAACATCAAAGTAGGTATTTTAGACAATTTATCTCAATACATGGTTTTTCATCAAGAAAATGTTAAGAGAAAATAAAAATCCTAAAGTGAATTTATAATCATCACAGATAAGAGATTAGAAATGGTAAATGAACATTACTGATTTCAATATTGTACTCACCAAAAAATATATTTTCCATAATTATTTTAGGGTTGTAATATATTATCTTACAATGTCAAAATATTTCAATACTATTTGAGAATATTTATCCCTATATAAATTTTCAAATGTATACATTATTAAACTGATATGGTTTTATGGAGTTCCACGTTCTATTATAACATTTCGAGTTCTAAGGAATTCCTTCATGGCTTGGATATGTCATCAGTAAGAAATAGATATAGATTCATGTTTCAGTAAAACATATCCTCCGTAGATATATGGTTAATCTATTAGTTTCCTTAAATATCTATAAGATTATTTGATTACATCTGTTATGGATTTCAAATTTGTTTTTGATCAACACTTTAATGTTGTAGAATTATATTATACAATGAATTTATCTTATGAATTCATATAGTTCCTCATGAGTAACACTATAGAAGGAAGTGAAAAAACATTAACATTATAGGATTTTGTTATATAAATGATGATATTGGTACGTTAGTTACCTAAGAAAATTGGGAAGCATGCTAAATCCATTCAATATAATATCACAACAACTTATATTCAAAAAAATATTTATACAGAAAATATTCGTTGAAATTTAGATTTATATGTTAGTGAAATTACATTATTATTAATTTATCAATTTATTAATTTAACTAGATTCTTAAATATGGGAAATTTGAGCCCTTTATATTTCATCATTTTGTATTCTCTTAATTAGGTTAGGATTGTTTTTTGTTTCTTTTCCCATCCAATAAGTCTTTCACATATTCACAATGTGTTCTAGGTATCTCCATTCACCAGGAATATTATTAATAATTAAAATTTTAATTAATAATTGTAAATACTAAGGGATCATTATCATTTTTTATATCAACTTGTAGAAAAAAAGATATTATAGATAATGTTATAAAGAATAGGAATACTATATTTTATAATGATCCCTAGAAAAATCCCAAAATAGTGGATATAAAAAGAAACATTAATATGTGATGATTCCAATATATAATTATCTTATTGTATTATATTGAAGTATTTTTAAGAAAAAAATCACTATTAGGGGGAATAACATCATAATAATTTATTTTATATTTATTTTCATTAAAATAATCATTAGTCATTCAATATCATCCGTTATACAAAAATATGTGTCTGGAAGAATCGATATAAAGTGATCCTTTATAACATAACAATAAAATTATAAGTTATAAATTGGGACATAATTTATTTAAAATATTTAATAATATTTTATATTTTTAATTTATATTGATAAATTCTAAAAAAATGCTCACTCATTGTTCAGTAATGTGATTTTATGGTTAAAAAATATACAATATTTATAAATTGTTGTTATTAAATTATTTACATTAATGTTATAAATAATTTTTATGATTTAATGAATTTTGTTATGGAAATAATATTTCATTATTAATCATTATCATATTATTTTAGGGTAAATATATATGATTTTCCTAGAAATAATATTTTTTATTGAATGGTAAAAATTAATAATTATTTAAAAATGTATTTGATCATTGATATTTAATGTAAATTAAAAATCATATTATGTTTCATTTGTTCATTAAGGTATCATAAGTATCCTTTAATGAAAATTAATCTAGTTATTTTTATATGAGTAAATCATATGCATGATTTTTGTACTATTTCATTTTTTGGGATAAAAAACATTGACTTCCAAAAAAAGGTTTTACACATGCATGGTATTTTTTTGAATAAATGGAATTAAACTACATTGATAAGTTATTTTAATGAAATTATTATATTATAAATTACCTTAAATTTTTCATCGTTCATTTTGTAGGTTTCAATACTCATTGATTTATTGAAAATTCAATTTCTTTCATTAAAATAAATTATTCAAAAATGAAAAATAATTTTGTTTTCACACTAATTTTAAAATTAATTTACATTAATACTTGAAATTGAATTTTATAAATTGTATTAAATATTTATAATTATATTATACAAATTATATTCTGATTATAATTTTATTCATTCATAGAATGAGTCGTAAAAAATGTTGAAATCTTATTATCACAGTTAATGTTAAAAGATGTTTACTAGGGGTTAAAACAAGAAATAAGGATAATATTTCCACATAAACATGATTTTTTATTATAGGTTAGATAAATTTATACTTTCTAAAAACCTAATATTAAATTATTCTATATATGGTTCCACATTCATATGAAAAATGAATTTAAATAATTTTGATATATTGAGTGATTCTATCTATGTCCACTACCTCACATAAAATAGGCACCATTTCTCCACTATTATACATGAATTTTAAACATTATATACTCAAACTTAGTAACCATAATAACATAAAAAATTCATTCCATTTTTCCTATAGATTATTTTTTTAATAGGATCAATCACTCAAGACTTATGGTGTAACCGAAAAGTGGCCCCTCAATGAAGTGGTATAAATTTTAACCATGATCATTCGATTTTATATGATAATCCACCATATCTAAATGTATTGTAAGAATAAAAACATGATGATTCAAATTTCATTCATATAATTATTAGTTTTGATCCTGTTCTAACTGCCACATTCCTCGTCATCTCTATAAATGATATGTGATAGTATTACTCATGTTAAACTATAAATTACTACCTCTACATAGTGAATTTTTTTATTCATTTTCTCTCCCAACCTCACATACATGATTTTAGTTATAGATATATTAAATATATATGATATATATTGTATTATTAGGGTTCATTAGAGGTTAATAATAAGTTACCTTTGTTTCTCTCCATCAGTCGAAAAATGAAAACATCACTTTTTTTATGTACAGAGTATCGTATGAAAATTTTAATGTAATTCATCTTTCAGAACTTATTTATAAGAGTGATTAAATATATTTATTTAATTCTTATATTTTATTTCTATACCCATATTAAAATAATTTAGATAATTTTACCCTCATCTTTGTGAATGGATTATAAAATCCAAATAAAATCATTAAAAAAATGAAATATTTAAAAACTGAGATTATAATGACTAGAAATGACATTTAATGAACTTTTGATAAGATATTATAAGTATATAATGAATGGTTTTTTATTTAAATATATATTTACTTAATATATGTATACTAAATTTTAATATATTATATAGTATATTAAATTACTTATGATGTAAGTTGGATGTTTGGTAAGGGTTCTACATTATAGTCGCACTTTTTGCAATGATTATTTAAGTATAAATATAAAATTATTAAATTATATGATTTTTCGGTCAACATTTTTATTTATTTTTTTATACTATGGTTGTTTCATGATTTTATATTTTTAAATTTCATTTTCATCTCCTTATATACTTAATAGTCATAAGTATGGTTTTTAAAGAAATCTGACATTATTTGTATGTTCATTTTAGATTATTTTTCTTCCTTATTTATATTATTTTTAAAAATAATCCTAAATATTTATTCCATTATAAAATTAATTTAAAATGTCATTTTTATCCATGATAGTAATTCTATAAATAATTTTAAATGTAATCCTCTTGTAATTTTTGGAATGATGTACTGTTAACTTCTCACGAAAACTATGAATAATATATTTATTTAAACGTACACCACATTAAGATATTTTATCTTCTATGAATTTTTTTAATAGTTCTTTATTAATTTTCATTGGTTCATTTCAATGAAAGTTTTTTCCATCATATATTTGACTTCTTTGATGAAGTTATTTCAAAATAAAAATGATATTATCCTCATGTATTGTTCTGATGATCATTTAATTTTATTTTCATCTATTGTGAAATATTTTATTTCCTATAATAATTTAATGGTTACATGGTAAAATATTATGATCCTTATTATTTAAAAGGTTTTTTTTTGAATTTATTATGATGAAAAATTTAATAAACTCAAATTAGTATCTATGGGATAAGCTCTAATGAAATGATAAATATGTTATGGATCACATGTAATATGTAAAAATGGATAATGATTATCAATTTATTAGTCTCGTTATATCTCTCATATTCATTTAGTATAGATTATTATTTTATTAACTCAAATGGTTACATATGATGAATCCATAAGCCTAAAAATTTGGTACACATATAGTTCTCCCAATACCAAAGTGAAATACATGAGAGGTTGTCCTAAAAAGAGTCCATATAAATGGATTATTATTCCCATTCTTGTTGAAACCATATCAATTTTATGCTGTAAATGGAGTATGGTTTGTTTTTTTTTCGATCACAATTGTTAGTTTAGGAAATTTTATAGGAAAGGGACCATACAGTTCAATCCCCATTAGAATTTAGAAAATGTGTTTTTATAGAAGGGAGTTTTGCGAAAATTGGAAGGGTGTTTAAGAAAAATGTATGCAAGTCATGATTTGGTATCAATCAATCAAAATATGGAAAATTAAGAATGTGTTTGCATGACTTAAAAGTTGGTGAATGATGAGGTTTTTTAGAAAAATATTATTCACCTAATGCGATGTCAAAAGGGGTTTTTCACGCTCAGAAATAATATTTCCTGAACCAATAATGTTGCGTCAAAAACATGTGCTTTTTCTCTTAGAGGCTCATTACTAAGCAGCTAGCTCCATGGTAGACTTAAGAATTATCAAATTAAAATTCTGTTGCTCTACTACATGAATGATTTTCAAGTGAAAGAATTGAAAATTGGTATTATTAAATGTATGGTGATCATTTAGTTTGAAAAGACCAAGTTATTCCTTCAGTGTTGTTGTGAAAATGATAAGGGTTGTGTGTAAATGTGGGTTTACGTGAATATTATATTTATTGATAAATCCAAAATATTGCAGGCAAGATTAGGTATTTCAAAAAAATGTAGTATTAAGTTTCTTATGGGGTTTTTATTATTATGTTTTGTGTGATCATTGCTTTTAAGGTAATCAATTGAGTAATTTTATGAATGTAGTGTATCGTGATGGATAGATACATATACATCAGTGAAAATAAAATAAAGAGACACTCAAGTCAATAAACATAGTTAGCCTTCTCCTATGGTAGTGACTAAGGTGGAGTCAACGAAACAGTTCTGAGGGATGGAGTGAGCTATTCCTGAATTATTGTTAAAGTAGTTTTCCTAGAATAAAGTGACAATGTCTACACTCTTGTAATCCTAAAAAATTAAATATTAGAGTATTTTGTTATTACTGACACAGTATTAGTGTATTCTCTCTCGATGTAGCCCTTTTTGGTGAACCAATTAAAAGTGTTTGTGCTCTCCTTGCATGTGATTTTTTTATATTAATTCATGTCTATCATACATGATTAACACGTTCTTACCTACATGGTAACATGATCTTTCCCATTAAAAGTGAAATTAGACCCCATGATTCACCCCCCGCCCCCTCAATTCTCCATGCTATCCAACAAGTGGTATCAGAGGATGGTTACATCTATTAGATCATTCCTTTACCATCATAGAGAATTCATCCCATATTAGTGGAGTCCCCCACTTTGATGGAGGTATTTTTAGAGTTAGAAAAAAAGAATAATATCACACATATGATCTCTTGGAATGGATGTCGTCTTTGATACTCTACATGTAATATAAGTTACTGATCTAATAAAAATGTCTATGAATAACATAGAGAGTAATATTATTGTTGCGGATGTTAAAGCCCAAAATTAAGTCATTGTAGCCCTTTCTTATTAGATGTATCTTATGGAAATGAGTATCTCCTCAGTAATTTCTATTCGTGATAAACATTAAAATATTTATTAAGGATATAGAAAAAGTGAAGGAGGTGAAACTACAAGTCCTTCAGAATAGGATTGACAATTTGAATAAGCATCCTAATGAGAATATACATTCCTTATTAAATCGAATTAATGATGTGCCAGGATCGATTTGTGGAATGGGTGAATAATTTAATGAGATTTACATTATAATTAACATATTCAAAATAATTCAACCAGATTACAATGTGAAGGTGGCTGCCAGTGAGGAATGAGATATTTCCAAACTATCTCAATATGAACTGCTATGTAGATTGCTGGCCCAAGAAATGATATTCAAACTAGAAGATTCCATCACTTGTGTTAGTAATTAAATTAAATTCAATGAAATAGAGATATAAAAAATATTAGGAGATAGTAGTGGTAATGATAATTTGGAAAATAAAACATTCTCTCTCATTTCCATGGAGTTCAAGAAGTTAAAAGGTAAATTTAAAGGAATGTTACCTCTGGATTTCTTTTATTGTGGAACATTTAGGCACATTGCCTCTTAGTGATAAATAAAGGATGGAGATGAAGGGAGAAAAGATAAAATAATTGAGAATCCTTGGAAATTTTTTTTCAAGAAAGGAGGATTAAAATCTAGAAAAAATTTATGAAAAATAGTTTTCTTCCATGAAGAATAAGATGATGATAATGAATTTTGTGATTAAAAATAATGTGAATTTAAAACTAAAAACTATACATCCATGATGTCTACCATTAAAATATCAAAAACATAATTAATGAAATATAGGGTTAACACATTTACAACTAATTCTGATCCTAATTATAATCTTAATGATTTTTTTGGTATGATTGAAAATATGTTGAATAGATGATATAATTAAAAAGCAATGGTGGCAGAATCATTAGAATATGTTGATCATCATGAATCAGTAATTGAATGACAGAAATAACTGGTGATTGTAGAAGCATCGATCCATCAAAAGACTAATAATGTAGTGGAATTAAATATTATAATCTAAATATATGAAATTTTCATCAATTTCAATAACTTGATATTATAGGCAAAGTCTAAAACTATTGAGATACTCCTAGAAAAATCTACTACTCAAAAGAGTGTACTCAAAAGTGAATTAAATTGGAAACAAGAAAAGAATAAAGCACAATTCGGTAGGTTTACAAATGATAAACAACTAGAGATTTAAAAACATGGTTTTGATGGAGTTGAAAATGAATTTGAGTTATAAAATACCCACATGAATATGATAAAGTGGAACAAGTTTTGATGTTGAAACATAAAATTACTCAAATAAAGTGAACCATAACAATGTTTTTCTTAATGATGACCATGTTGAGAAATCGTGATATGTGGTAAAAAAGACCCTTCAATCATCCTAAAAGAATATCTGAAGATTATTCTCAAGCATCTAGAAACGAAGATAACTCAATATATTTTCTATTAGAGGAATTAATTATTTGAAATATAAATTAGTAGAAATTTCCTAACCTGAAATGATAATTTTGTGAATTTATATGTTATACAGTGTCATATTTCAAAGTGGAAAGGAGAGATCCGAAAGGGGAATATATATAAGTTCAATGACGGAGGAAAAATCATATCATAAATTATATAGAAGAAATAGTTTCTATGGATACAATCTCCATTTTTCTAAATTTTCCCAAAATGATGAACATTACAGGAAGAGTAATGACGAGGTATTTTCATACAACAATTATAGGCAGATGTGTACTCGCTAATCAGACGATGTTTCTATCTCAAACAAAATTTCATTTTTTTTAGAAATAGTATGAATATATAGAACACATGAACATAGAAGAGGGTTTTTAAAGGCCATAATTTTATTAAACTCAATCTAATATCAAAGTTAATGAATAGAGGAAAAATTAAAAATCCAATCATGGAGAAGTATCCCTCAAAGCTAAAATTACAAAAACAGCATGATTCTTGATAACAGATGTTTTCCCCACATGATGGGTAATGTTGACATATTTAAAAATGTTAAGAACATGGTCAATGGAACAACGAGGTTCAATAATGATGGTGCATTGAAAATCAAATGCAGTAGAATTACTGATCTAGCGAAGGAGAGATGACGAAAATTGAAGTCATGTTTGTTGACGATTTGCAAAAAATATAATGAGTGTTAGTAAACTCTATGGCACATGACATATAGAATCATTCAATACAAGGGGTCAATTATAACGTAAAGCACAATTAATTATATCTTGGTAGGATGTAAAACAGATTGAAACCTATATCAAGTTAATAGTGAAGAGAACATTTTATATATGATGGTTAAAGAAGAAAACAACTTGCAGCACCCGAGATTAGGGAACATAAATAAACTAGACATGGAAAAGATATCAATAATGAAAATTTTCATGGATATCTCAACCTGATGCCTAAATGTGGAATGATGTTTGATGCATGCATTTGGGGAAATCTGGTATGTAGTTTATATCATCTAAAGTTGAAAAGGGCATCATATCTTCTTGATCTCATCTATACTGATTTGTATTTCCCAATAAATGTTTCTAAAACTCATGGAGAATAGTAGATCATCCATTTCATAGATTATTATAGAATAATGTAATGTGTGATAATTATACATAAGAAATGAATTTTTTTGATTGCATGATAACTTATTTTCAAATATCTAAAAATGACACTGGGTTGGTAATTACTATTTTACAATATGATAATCGAGGGGAAATACACTTCCATTATGTTTAAGAATTACCTAGAGAAGAATGGAAACATCATGAGGTGGAAGATTTGAGAACCCCACAATATAATGGTGTTGTTGTGTCAATGAATTTCAATGTGATCACTAAGTCTAGAAAAATGTTGATTGAGATCCATATCCCTCATCATTATTGGAAAGAGGCTTTGCAATCCACTGTATATATTAAATATCAATCAGGGGACTATATTGGTGAAACCAGGACACCAAATGAGTTTTAGTATTGATGAAATCCCTCTTTAATGTATTTAAAATTTTTTACAAGTAAATACCATATCCTAAACAATGAAATAAATCAATGAAATTATGGTGATGATATAGATGGAAAAAAATTCCTTGGATACTCAACGGATAACATTGACTAAAAATTCATCAATAAGGGACTTGAAAAAATTATGGAATGTTGTGATGTAAATATCATTTAAAACAAGACAACATATGTGTATTTTAACGTAGAATAGTAATTGTCAACCCAGTGTACTTGATAGAAACATGACTATATATAGACTTGGAAGTTTATTGTACATGATAGAAACAAGAGTATATATAGTATTTTCCACATGTTTAGTAGCCCATATTCAAGGTAATTTGAAAGAAGGCGATATTGAGGATATTAAACGAATCATGAAGTATAATCCAGGTACTCCCAGTTATGGCTTATTATTTGTAGCAGGAGAAGATAATGAAATATATGCTTGTTTGAATGCTGACTATGATGGATATGTGTTGGATAGAATGTACACTAGTTGTGGATCATTTTTCATTGGAAAAATGTGAGGGATGGTTGAGCAAGAAACAATTAAGGACATATGTTAATACTGTTGAATCTAAATATATCTCTCCTATGAAGCCATGCATAGAGTTACTTTGGATAAAGCCGCAATTGACTGACATAGGTGATGTGGTGAAATAGACAATGGTGATTTATTGTGATAACAAGAGAGAAATTTCTCTTTTGAATAATCCTAATTAGAATTATTGTACAAAACATATTTAAATTATATATCACTTCATCAATGAAAAAGTGGAAGAAGTGCTAATCAAAATGGAACATGTGGGAACCAGTGAGCAAGTAGATAACAATATGACAATGTTGATGTCAGTGGATATGTTTAAGAAACATCAGTTGAACCTCAGTGTTCATCCACCTCTCAATGCATTAGGATGCTACAAAATATCCCCTCTCCACAATTTTTTTAATTGTGTTAATATGATTATTGAATTGTTCCAGTTTTATGTTATAGAAATGATATAGGAGGAGTAAATATTGAGATCTACAATGTTCATGTACTGGTATCTGGGTTTATCACCAATAGGGGAGAAATGAATAAATTCAATTGATCAATGTGGTGGCTGAGATGTTTTTCTAGTTCCTAGCGAATATATAATTTAGAATGATGAGAATTATTTTTTATGAGGAAACAATTTAAGGAATGTAATGCTTCTATGAAATTGTTTTTATTCTGGCTGGTTCTCTATTAAATTTACCTGTAGTATATATACATACAAACTAAATGGTGGGATGTAGGAAAAATGTTGTTATATGCTGAAAATGGAGTATGGTTTTTGTTTTTGTTCAATCCTCATTGGATGTTCAAGAAGTTATCTAAGAAAGTGATCATATAGTTCAAGCAGGCAACCATATTAATGGTTCTGTCTTTTCCCTGTGGATGAGAAATTTTCGGGTAAAAATTTTAGATTACGGAATTTTTTTTTTGGGAATGTGATTGTGTGAAAGACTAATGACTGTTTAGAAACATTTTCACACGGTGTGGTTTGGGATCTATGCATTAAAATATGTAAAATGTATAAAGTGTGTGGAAGATATTAATGTGCGTGAAAGATGAGTTTTCACGGAGGAATCTTATGCACCTAATGTGATGTTAAAGGGTGTTTTTCATGCACAGGAAGAATCATGAACGGATAGAAAAAGACGCATCAAAAAGATGAACCCTTTGTTATCATGGTTTATAAATATGAATCTACCCCCATGGAAGAATTAAAAATATTCCATAAAAAATCTAGTTTCTCTACCACATGAAGGATTTTTACATGAAGGAATTATAGAGAGTTGTTCTTGCACACAACATGTTATTTTAGCATGAAAAGTAAATTTTAAACCATAAAGTAATTTCACAAAAGATAAGGTTTTTACATAAATTATGGGTTACAAAAAATTCATCGTTTATGAAAAATTCATAATCCTATGTGGAAGTTCATGTATTGAACACATGTGTAGTTTTAGGCTTCTGAAATGATTTGGAATATCTGGTTTATTTGATAAGTTATTTCAAGTGCATAAATTTAGGACATTAATATAAGTAGTGTTTTTTGGTCAGCAGAGACAATGGATTTAATAAAAACATGTTGATGATACCCTCATGATAATAAACTGAGTTTGATATCTCCCATGGCAACGAGCAAGTGAGATTCAAAGGAATTATTCTCTGGGACAGAGTGATCTATCCCTGAATTATTGAAAATTTAATGTGTCTGTCATATAGTGACTATGTCCAAACTCTTTTTTTCAACAACTAGTGGAGAATTTTCGATTTTAGTATAACTGACATACTATCGGCATATGCTCCATAGATGTAGACCTTAGTGGTGAACGATGTAAAACTGTTGTTTGGTATCTTTCATGTGATTGATTAATTTTTTTAATATCTATCATAAAAGTTTAACGCTTTCCTACCAACATGGTAATATGATCTGTCACGTAAAAGAAAAATTTAACACCCTTATCTACCCCTCCCCAATTAGGAAAACCCATGGTCCTACAGGCCGAAGTTGTGATTAGTATTTTGGATGGTTCCCTTAGCATGAATATTTTATTAATATTATTATTCTTTAATTTATTTAGTTCATTTATAAAATGATCATATAATAACACATTTCTCTAATAGATCATAATATTTTCATCATTTATTATTTATTTCATCCAAAAAACCATGATTAATTATATGAATCATTATTATTAAATATTAATATTTGTTTATAATTTTTTATTGATAATCTCATGTTCTAAATTCTATTATTCTCATGTAATGCTTAAATGATCAATAATATCACCCTCATTTACCATTAATGATAATATAATTTCACCATTTACATTGTTTTATTTACCACAAGTTATTAAAAAAGGTTTTATGAATGATATATTTAAGAAGGGTTATAGTTGTGAATATATTTATGCTAGATTATGTAGATAATATATGTACCATTTTCTCATGTTACATATATTCCAAAGAAACTAGTCCTTTACAATTTTGGTGGGGATCATAATTATTTGTATTGAGTTTTAATATATAAAATGTATTATTTATATATTAAATTTTTCAAAAACATTATGAACTAAATTTTTTGATAGATTTTAGGATTAAATTTGTAGATCTAGATGTACCACGAATCATAAGAATGATGATAACATGTACATTTTTATACGCAGTCAAGAAGATAATAAATTAATAACCAGTAACCATTAAAAATAACACAATACTGGTGATAATTTTTATTAGATAAATATAGACATGTGTCTTTCTAAAATTTTAAATTGGTTATAAAATCATTATATTTTGGATGGGATAGTATACATTCCAACAACTAATTTTCAAATTTTATATGAGTGGTTTCAATAGCTTGTGATTCATTCTGTCTTGAATAACATTGAAACAATATTTTTTAGAATTTATAAAAAATATCTACTTTCATATTCACAAATTTTTTGTTATTGTATTTAGAAATGATACCCTTATATATTAAAAATACCATATTTTAATTTTCTTAATTTCTCTATATTATCCCCAAAATTTTTCAATTCCATCATCTAAATACTATAATATCAAATAAAAACAAATATTTTTCTGAAATATTAAAAACCTACTCCATTAAATTTCCAAAAAAATATTCATTTTTAATTTGTAGAATTAGTAACTTCATTGAAATATTGTTCACAAAACATTTCATATTTGTTTCATCATGAGAAATTTAAGTCATTATAATCAATTCATTAATAATATTTTATGAACATGATCTTCATAACCAATAATACTACTAATGGGCTACATATATTTATATATGACAATATAAAATCCTTCTAGGAACAAAGAAATGGGAAAAATGAAACTATTATTACTATTTCACATTAAGGATGTGAGTGTTATATGTTATATTATGATTTATCCTATTTTTGAATCAATTTATTTACAAGATTATCCTTTAGTGTAAAATGTACCTCATATATTCATATTCATGAACAAAACTACCCTTCAAATTATTTATAATTAGTTTTTTTTCATATAATAATGAGTTTTTGAAATTATATATTTAGTGAACACATTAGGGTCATACTAGACCCTAAAATAATAACAAAATTATCATAGTGATAGTTATGTCAAATTCAATTTCATTGGGTTTTAAAACATTATTCATTCAGTATATAAATATAATATTCTCTTGGTGAAGTAAATTTCATCTCTAAATCTCTCATCTGTAAAATTCAATCTCTGAATCTGTGAGAGGATAAGGATGATAGGATGGAAATAAAATATGTGGTGGATATCCAATTTGATGTAGTGGGGGATGAAAAGAAGTTAAAATTACACTAAACTTATTATTATTCATCAATGTTGTTGAATTTTAGGGCCTCTTATATATTAAATCATTTTTATATCATCATTCAAGAATGAATCGATGGTTGGGAGATCCGAAGAAGATGTTCAAAAGATTATCCAGAATTTATATACAACAATGGGTTCATTGTATACCCAATATATATGATATATTATGTTCAGAAAGGATTCCATTTTTATCGTAATACTATACACCTTTGGGTAAAAAATATGTACTAGGATATTCATAAGCATTTCTGGTGTCCAAGATTTTTTGAGGACATTAAAATTGTTTCAACTGAATTACCAAACTATTAAAATGTAATGGAATAGAATAAAATTATTTTAGGTACCATTAAATTATTCACACATATTTTATGGGTGTGGAATGAATTTATGATAGAAATCATGTCTACTTTCATGAGACCACTAATAGAAAAAAAAAGAATCTTGGGAGATTGTGGACCTCCAATAAATGATGGATTATATTTTTTCATATCATAGAGTCCATATTAGTGAATAATTTCATGTAATTATATGTTATATTTATTATGAATCTGTATAGTTTTCCAACTATTTAAATCATTAACAATGATCTTAACTGTATATCCTAGTTTTATAAGGGGATCTAATGATTATATTGGTCCTAATGTAAGATAGAAAACATTCATTCACCAAAAATCAAATGTAAGTTATAACAATATATCTTAATATAATGAGATATGGTTTAAGTAAATAATAATGATTTCGGTTCCCATTAGAAGAAAATATTACCATAGTAAAATTTTCTGATAATATCAAAAATCTATTGTCCTTTTAGATGACCCCTAATATAGTATTTTGTGGTAGGTAAGTTTTTTTAAAATAAGATTGGAATATAATGTAAAATCATTTTTAATTTATCCATGAAATATTGAAGATATTATTATGAATATAAATTTTATTTCAAAACATCTCAATACTACACTGATAAATTTAAATTACAAAGATAAACATCGAAGAAAACCATTGGAGTACATTGTTGGTGACCACATGTTCTATCAATGTTCAAAAATGTCAGGGCATTAATGGATTGGAATGTAAAGGATGATAAAAAAATATACGAATTATGATTTTTTTAGTCATTTTAAATGATTTCGTTTTTTATCATTAGTCATACATTCCTCCAATATTTAGTTTCAGGAACAAAACCATTTATATCTCAAAACCAATGAAATTTTACATCTGATAACTCATACATGTTTTCATGTGATAAAAATGAGTTTGATAATAATTCGTCTCATGTAGATATTCAAATAATCATATGTAATTATTTCTATATGTTAAATCATTGCATAATGAAGCCTAATGTTTACGAAGGGTTGTAGAAGAAGATATGTAAGATGATGTAGAGGATAAAGAATCTAAAATAAGAGCCAACAACTATACATGTTATATTATAATTTTTATTAATTATTATAATGGTTGATAATATTGAAATTTTGGAGGTTATAAAGAATGGGAAATTTTCATGTTAGTTTTCTCCCACATTATAAAATATATAGTTATATATATTAGAGTTAGTGTGATGTTAACAGAGAATATAAAATGATTAAGATTAACATATAAAAATAAGGAGAAAAACTCTGGGACCATGGTAACATTGAGTGCCATGTGTCCTATACCAAGGAACTCTATGGGTGTCTAGTAATTTTTTCCTAAACAACATTTTAAATAGTGTATGATAGAGTGTATATAAATTATTATAGATTAAAATGTCCGTAAAATGGGTTACTTTTTTGAAACCCATGAAAATGTAAAATTAATAAATGATTTATAATTCATATTCATTTTATCCTTCCATTTCTCATGTCATTCTACAAATCCATCTCCTCCCATAACATTTGGACTATTTTCCATGTTTTATCTAGTGTGTCACCAATTTATTTCATGTGATTGGGGTTTTCAAGGAAAATCCATGGTTGATAACATAATTTTCTGTCCTCCAATTTTACATATTATAGTGGGGGTAATATCATCCCTCCCCAAATTATGAATTTATATACTCATCAACTTAATTGAATTCCTTCTCATCAAGATGATATAAGAGCATAGTTTTGTTAATCATGCTAGCGCTCATGTTGGATTATAGTGTAATTATCCCTCAAATAAGATATCTAAAATCTTGGTGATTTTTTAAGTGTACCCTCAATTATCTTATTCACCATATGTGATAGGTGGGAATCACTATAAGGTTTTGTTAATTAAATTAAATATATATTATTAATAATTTTTTATTAAAGAAATGATTTCATTCAATATGTGAAATTTTTTATCATGATTTAATTTATTGTTCAATTTTTTTACAAGAATTCACTATATATCCATTTTATATCATTTGATCATTATACTACCATAGATAATATGCAATAATAATAGTTCATAATTTTTATTTTTATCACTATATTGTGTATTTAAAAAATACAATTTTTGTTTCTTAAAAGGAATATCAATATATGTTTTCATTTATTTCATTAATGAGATGTTAAATGATATGGATATGATACATGGTGATAATAAAATATAGATGAAGGTGTACATGGAGGATATAAAAATCCTCATGTGGGTAAATACTGATTTGGAATATAGTGATATTTGGGGATCCTTGTATCATATCTCTATAATCATATTCTTTTATTCCATGATATTAAATTTCAATCCAACTATAGTGTTCTAATTCTGATTTACATGTGGATAGAATTGTCCCATAAACGATATATATATATATATATATATATATATCAAACTAGATGGAATTGGATTCCAATATTCCCTAGCTTGGACCAACATCAACTTTGTGCTAATCCTTGATCTAGTTAGTAATTTTGAGTAACATCAAATTATATAGAGTACAAATTTCTATTCATAAATAGTAACATCAAAATATGATTAAAATTCTCAATGTATTGTTTTTAAAACACTATAAAGTCATGATTTTTCCACTATGTACATAAGATTATTAATTTTTAGTAGAGTTGGGTTGGTGAAAACATACATTACTTTTTTATAATCAAGAAACACATTTTCCCCTATTGGATATGTTAAAATATTCTTATATATAACCCCATGAAAAAGGTATGCATGTAATCATTGTTCCTAGTACGATAAAGAGTTTGGACCAGTGGTTTTATATATTTTATATTTAGGAATTCATGTGGAGTTGATGAAATGTGTTTTTCCTAAAACTTTAATATGGTAGTTCCCAATCATCTGCTTTTGATATATATTCTATTTATATTGTGGATGTTTATTTTATGATTAGAAATGATCCATTATTGATTTTTTTCATGTTTTGTTGATGTTTTGAATCTAGATATATTTGTGTGACCATTTCATTAACTGTTTTTTTCTTATATTGTTTTTTTTTGTTTAAAAAAAGTACCCATGGAGAAAAATGAAAAGTTTTAGGTTTTATGTTTGATTTCCCTAAATATAATTCACAAATTATTTTATTAAAAAAAATTACCATTTCTAAATTAAAAAGTGGGAAATATCAGACAATTATATTATTCAACCAATGATGTTTATTCTTTCCATTGGTTCTCCATGGGTGTGTATTTGGTGTAATGATGATTTTATAGTGGTTTGGAAAATAAATCTTCCTACATCCTCTATGTTATCGATGATACTATGAATTACCATTTAGGATCTATAGTGTAATTCAATTGTATTGGAACTACATTTCTCATATTATTATATATATAGGGTAATTTTTAGGGGATTTCTTTTAAATAAATATATTATCCTATTATATTTCATCTAACCATAATCTCAAATAATTGACGTTAGGATTTGTATTTTTATATAATAATCAAATATCCACCAAATTAAAAACACATCCATTCTCTATATTTGTTAATAGTAAATATTTTGATGTCTTTTGGTCCACTACAACACTTTTCATCAATTACTCTACAAATTTTTAAAAAATGAGTCCCCTACTAAATTAATATTGATATGGGTATTGAAAACAGGAAGAATATTCTATTCTATAGAAAATCACAAGAAATAATTTAATCATATTTTTTGTTATCGTTTTCATCTATTCATTTTGTAATATAGTCTACAATCCATGAGATATACGAATATCAAAAGATAATGGGAATTGGTTCCATGATTTTTTCCTTAAAAATATAATATTCATTATTCATTATTTAATGACTTATGAATATCTTATAGTTTCAAAATATATCTAAAAATCATGTATTTTAGATACTTTTACTACAATATTTGTGTATCATTGAATTTAGATTACCAACACTATCTATTCTATAAAATATTTAATGTAAATATACTATGTATTAATTTATTTTCCATAAAAAATATTATATATAGTAAGTTATATGATAATTATCTTATCACTAATGATTATCTAGTGATATGGATCACCAGATTCATCTATCAAAAAACATGGGGATTTTATAGATGAGAAAAAATTTAATAGATATAATTTAATTTATTACATGTTTAATCTAATGTATATAATCATTAAATAAAAAGTAAATTTCACATTCTATTGAGACCCTTAGAATATACTTTTCTAATGTTTTTACCTTACTAATTTGAGGTATTGTGATCATGTGTTATTAAAGTTGATTCTTAAAATTTGTCATGTATATTTTTTGAATCAATTTAATTCAAATAACATTAGAATATTTAATAAAATCATAGGTTTGTCCTCTATTTTTTCATCAAATATTTGAGTAATATGTACTTAGTTAATGAAATTATTTTATATTGGACTAAATATATTATAATCTTAATTAATACATAATAAACTGCTAAAACATCATTTTATATGGTGGTAAACATTCAAAGAGATGGAACGGTATTGTATGCATATACTACATCATATATTTTTTATTTAATTATTTGAGAATATACCAAACTGACTACACCATTAGAAGCATCACATAAAAATTATTTTTAGTGTTTATATTAATGGATATAAATAAAAATATATGTAGGCATATATAATTTCAACCCATAAAATTTAATAATGAAAGTACTATCAAAATTGAATTCAAAATCGATTAAAAACATATAATGTGGAAATGAATTCTCACTATATTATTTCATGGACAACCTTTTTAATCTAATATGTTCTATAAATGATCTAATATATTCTAAAAAATTGTTGTAACAGATGATGTAATGATTTTATTTTTGGATTTATCATCATTGATTGTTTTATATGAGATCATAAAAATTTGGAATATTAATTTACCCCCATGAAATGGTACATTTTAGAATTTATAACATGATCATTTTAAAATAATTTTTTGTACACAATACCCTCATTTAAGAAAATGGAATCTCTAAGAACATTATAAAAAGAATCAATTGTAGACATGATTTAATGCTATTTTCAAATATTCCTCTGATATTTATTTTAATTTATAATGGAGAATTTTATATTCCAAATAGCATCCTATTGTATGAAAAAGATATTAAGGATATAAAAATTCAATTTTATCTGATTAATTAGAAATAGTGTGTTTTTAGAGTTACCCTAAAAATTACTCCAAAATGTAGTGATTTATCATCTCTTAAAGTCCTTATAATATACTAAAAAGGTTTTTTGTTTGGAATTGATTCAGTCTCTTATAACCAATTAAATTTTTATACATGTTTTCAAATATCATACAAACTAATTCATTCCTATATTTTTTTAAAATGATCATTCTAATATTTTTTTAAAAAAAATTAATTAATCGTAAATCTACGTGTTTTAAATTGAAGAAATGATTCAAAAATAAAATAAATTATTCTATATAATTTTTACTACATATATCATGATTTGTAACAATTCAATTTTTTGTCATGGAATTTTTTATATCATTTATAAAAAATTATATACATAAATATTTATGTAGTAGTCCTAGTTTATTACAAATTCTCTAAACATTTTAATTCAACTTTTCAGTTGAAATTTTGATTAGAATAATGTATTTTTAAAAACATAAAATTGAATAGTAATGTTCACTATGAATCTGTATCCATTCATTTAAACATTAATTTAATGTTCAGTTTATGTTATTAAAATTATAATTTAGTTGTTCAAATTGATAGGGTTAATATTTTGGATTCACATAGAATGAATATTTGATAATCCAAAAAACTATTTTCCTCCACATTATTTGAAAAAAAAATCAATTCCATTGGTGTAATAAAATATTAAAAATATTTGGGTTCATGAAATTATTTTTTTAATTGTAGTAAAATTACATAATAATATAAAATCAAAAATTATTACTATAAATTAAAAATTTCCCTTAACTGATATACTTTCTCATGAGAAATGGATTACCACATGAGTTAATGTTTGAAATGAGACTTATTTAACACATTTAATTTCATAGACTCCAAAATAATGAAATGGACTAGGTTTTCCCAACACAATGTTGTTTAGATACTATCTTAAATGATGTTAATTTTCAAATATGTCTTAAAAAATTATGAATAAATAAATATAGTAATTAAGAAGGTGTTTTTCCTTTTTCCTTCTTTAACAGGAAAAAAATTAATGAAAATTATATAATATAATCTAAATAGATCATATTTAATCACACCATCTATATATGTAGTATTAATTTTTTCTAGAATATGTACCACTCTTCTCAACGTTAATTATTTAATTTGAGTAATTGATAAAAAAACCATTATTAATGTACATAATTGAAGATAAAAAATAAAATAAATCATTAGATATGGATAATTATATAATTTAAATTAAAAATTAAAAAAATACATAACCCATATAAAATGTGGGTATATTTCTATTATTAGAGATTTCACATTTTTGAAGTATCCTATATTTATTCCCATAATTTAGCATCATTATTGTACATGATTTAGGATGAAAAATATAATTATTTGGAATTTAGTTAATTTTATCCATTAGGGGGATGTTTATATAATAATTTTTATTTATATAAATGTTTTGATGGGTTTTTTCATTATTATTGTTATTTAATTAAACCATTCTCTCCAGAAAGATTTGCAGTATGACCTTGACTTATTTTGATTAATTTTAATGTTATGTTACCAATTAATCTTCATCTAATTAAAAATTATCACATTCATCAACCTCCATTATAGATTCTAATCATTCATTTTGAAGTATTCAGGTAGGTTTCATTTCATTTACACCTTGATATTACCAATAAGATAAAATTTTCATATGGATTTGTAGGTGTTTTTTTGATATTATTATATTTTTTAATAACATTATGTAAAATAATATTTGATATGTCTGAGCATATTTTATATCAGATTACATCTCGGTAATTTTTTGATCTTATTGGGTGTAATATTTATTTAAAAAATATATAATATTTTATCATAAGAAATATTGTTTGTCATTTTATTGGTTGGAAAATCCTATTTTTTCCATCATACAATTATATTCAAAAGCTTAGGGAAGATAAAATTCTTTTTTAATGGAATTATATTTATATTTTTACCTATTTAAAAATATATATTTTAATTTTTAACTATAAATAAATTCATGAATTTTTATAGGTTTCTAAAATGGTCCATTCTAGTATGTATCTTTTAAACTCTTATTGGGATACACATAGGGATATTATTCGATAATGTAATGGATGAAAATTGGGAAAATACCTTCAAAGTTTTATTTGGTCAATTAATTACTATAAAATAATTCTATATAAATTTGTTATCTCATCATTATTAGGTTAAGTAAATTAATTTAGTAGATTATTCTTAATGAAATCATATGGTAGATGTACCTTTGATATTAAATTGGTTAAATATTTTAGGAATATTTTAAATTAATAAATTAGATAATACTATTGACACATTAATCAATGATCCTCTTGATCATAAATCCTGTTGATTTTTATTTATAAAATGTATTACATGATAGAAAATTATTAAAATGTGAATTTATCCATTGGAATGGTATTTATATAATGGATTTAGCATATTGAATCTCTACAGTAAATGATTCATGGTAGACTAGATTATTTCAAAATAATACATTCCAAAGGCTTCACTTCACAATTTTCGATAGAATATTTAGATAATGTTATTTTATTTCTCATCCAAATTGGTAAATTAAATAGGTTATATGTTATACAACCATTCATTGGATAATATATAAATAGAGAATTAAAATAATATCCATTGGACATTTTACTCATATACTATTCAATGATTTTATGGAGAAAAACAAGGGAATTCCTTTATTTTCTTATTTGGGCACTCAACCACAATAAAATGAATTAATATTAATAGTCCAGTTTTATTTTCAAATTCATGTTTTAATGAAGTTATTTCAATATAGTTTCTGAATAATGAAACGAGGTTTACACACAAATCTCAATATTTTAACAAGATTATCCTAATTTTTTTAATCTTTGAATTTTGATTAATATATTTTATGAAAAAATATAATGGATTTTTTTTAAAATCATATTGATTACTAAAATGTTTTCTAAAATATATTATTCTTTTAATAAATGTTAATTTAATTTTATGACCAATAGATAATTTACAATCACCATGAGATTCATTGAAGCATATTATTTATATGTTTTGTCTATATTTTTCACCGATTTTCTTGAAATGAGACAATTGATTTGATTTAAACCTATCATGTGTTGTGAAAATTAATGAAATGAATCTAAATTTTACATACAATAAATTTCTGAACTAGGATTATCATTTGAGAGGGGTGTTAATTCAATCATTTTTATGGTGGTAATGTCATATATAAAAAAGTTACTAAAAGTTTATGGGGGTTTGTTTTTTTAATTTTTTTAAACTATGAAAATATATATACAAAAATTTATGTAAAATTTAAAAGATATGTACATGTGATTGATTCATTAACTGAATATCCAATTTAATATTTTCCCGATCACTAAAATAATGAAAAAAATCCATGAAGTTAATAAATGAAAATGACTAAAATGATAAAATTATCTCATATAGTTGATAGATGATATCCCTTGTAATGAAATTTTTTTATTATTTATGTAATTTTTTTGTGAATAGAGGGATTAACGAGGTAATATATAGTTTTTAAATAGTGAACAGAATATCAATTTCATATAAATAACCAAATAGTAGTTAGTGATAGTGTGAAACATAAATGTGAATCAATCTTCCAAAAATTAACTATTGAATTCTAGGGAGATAATAAACGAACAACCCAAAAAAGTAATATATTGATGAATTATAGAGTGAACATTATTTCATTAAAAAATAGATAACTGTCTAAAAATATAAATTAAGGGGAAAAAATATTTTTTTTAACTAAAACCTAAAAATTTTCACTTATTGTTCAATAATAAATGATGGTTTCATTTTTCTATATATTGAATAAAAAATAATCAGAATTGAACATAGAAAAATGAATTTGATGAAATTAAAATATATTAAATTTTATATAATATCAAAAAGAAGATTCCCAATATCATTTACATCTTTCTTCATCCATGTTTATGGCTCCATATATTAATTATATGTCATTAATTACATCCATGTAATGCATATGACCTTTATGTAAACATCTTATTGAGTTTCATACTACCATAATCTAAACCAATTTACACCCATTAGGACTATATTCAATATAAAAAATTATTTACACTATTTCATCATTTTTTATGATGGTATATATGAATATTCACATAATATGCATGGACCTTTCATGAATTCCATGGGTAATCTTCAATAGATCAATTTTTTTCATTCAATTGGGTATATCCACTTCATAGTCTATTATTATGATAGATTTGTGTAGATAAATCCTAGTATATTTTTGTTTGAAAATACAATGATGGGATAATTGATTATATATTAGCCCTTAAAATGAAATTTGATTATAACACAAGTTCAGATATAATTTAGGCTAGCTTCTATAATAGGGTGTCTCTACTCTTGACACACAACATTGTTTTGGCATGTTGCGATTTCTCTAGGTACATTATTAGAGGTTACATAATTTCATAATGTAAAAACAATGTATTTATGTGGATAATGTACCATTATGTTCATTCCATTAGGAATTTTTGTCTTATTCTTAATGAGGAATTATGACATAGAATAGAGTTCATCAGTTTATAGTATATTATTTCATTTTTTATTAAAATCCCTTAAAATCCTAAAATACGAATAATATTTTCATAATGTTGTCAATGTATTCTTAAAATATTCATCTTTAATATCATGATATTTTTTCAAAATCTCAAAACAATGTGTGGTACAATGATGAGTGAAATATAGCTTCTCCTTTTCAATGAATTCCATGTTTTCATGTGTTTTTTGTTCTCAATATACCATTAATTAAATATTCCATATTATAATGTAAATATAATATTATTTTTCCTGGACACATATTTTATTTTATATAAAATCCTATTTTTATTTATCAACATGAGTTTATATCCCCTTTATATTTTCGAAAAATACTATTTCTCAAAAATAATATTACTGACAAATATATTAAGGTACCTCGATAAATAAAATGATTATATACGTGGGAACATTCAATAATTACATAAAAATTTTTATATTAAAAATGTTTATAATTTTTATGAATTTATTAATATTTCAAATTTTTTTCAAAGAAAAATTATTTATAAAACATCAATGAATTCACATAAAATAATGGGGTAGAAAAGTTATATGGATGGATTTTCAAAAAAAAATATATTGAATGATTTTATAAAATCATTATTTTAGGAATATTAGATGTTATTGTTCCTATATATTTTATTTTGTAAGGTATTTTCTTTAAGAGGAGTGCATCAATAGTTAAAAATTTGTAATAATTTTAAATTTCATATGATCAATTAAAATAGGTAAGTATTATATGTAATTAATTTTGAATTTTTATAATTGATTGATAAATTTAATAAGATTCTAGTAAAACGTATATCTCCACAGTGATATTAGAATATGAAATATGTTAGGATAACAAAATGAGTTGATTGAATATGTATTACTAGTGATCCATCCTTTAATTGGTAAATAGTAATGAGTGAGACCCATGATGATATAAAAAATGATGAAACCACAGCATCATGGTGTTTCGTTATATTTATATTTACTGAATCTATCTTAATTTGAGATAATTATTGAGGTAAAAATTATAAAAATAATGAATAATTTTCTTGTCTAATGAGAGAAAAATAGTCCTCATGATATAATTGAGTTTGAATGTATATCTATGATGTTGGATAATACTGAAGAAATAAAACATGATAAAAGTGTGAGTTACTATACATTAATTTCATAGAATAATGGTTATCAAATATATTGAATCATACACATGGATGTTTTTAGGATAATTTTGAGGTTAAATATATGATATGTTATTTATTTTTTATTTAATCATTTAAATAATAATTATCATGGATATTTGGTTAATTTATATTAGTTATAATTTAAGTAACATAGCTATTTAAAATATTCTTGAAGTGTACTTATAAGAATAGGAATGAAGTGGGGGTGTTACTAATGATGTTTATAAAGGTTTTTTAAATTCATTATTTCAATTAATGTGATTATAGATGACCAATAATAGGTGGAGATGAACCGAGAAGGTTTTAAAAAACAATGATATGAGATAGAAATGTTTTGAAATTTTGATATTCTTATGAATATATGATTATGGTAGAGAAAATACTCCTCTAATTAAATAATATGAATATTTTTGACATTACATTTATATTTCTTATTTTAAGATAATACGATTTAACAAATTAGAGTTAATTTATAATTTATAACATCTTTCTTATGGTTTGAAACTTTTTCCCACTAATAACTAATATCTTTAAGAGAAAAAAACAAAATTATCAGTTATTTGTACTAAAATTATGATTTTTCAAGACCATAAAATTATAAGTATTGTATATTACATCTTATTGAAAATATACAAGCAATATTTAATATTTCATAGGTTGTATGTAAGATTAAGAACAATGAATTTTCAAAAATTAATAGAGATATTGTGATACATAATATCTTTTTAGTAATGTAAAATATTAATTGGGCCTGAAAAAATATTTAAATAAATATATAGATGATATTATAGAGCATGGAAATGAAATTTATTATGATATATTGGGTGTTTTTTGAACATAAACAACCTTATTTTTCTTATATCTAGAATATGTAAGGTTCACCTATCTATAAAATGATGAGATTAAAATATAAATTACTAAAATAGATAATTACATGAGACAACACATTTTTTGAGATGATTATCAATGATAAATATCACAATGTTTTGAAGATTAAAATCATTATACTAGAAACGTTTTTTGATGATGATATGCACTAAAACAAAATTATTTTTCCATTTCAATGTTTTATGGCTTCTTATATGGCATGATCATTCAATAGATGAAAAAGGATGAGATTAATTAAATACTTTATCTTGAAATAAATGATAATTATACTAGAAGATCATTAATGTATTATACTATAATTTCAAATATGGATACTAAAAAATCCGAAAAACTAGTCAATAATATTTGAATTACTAAGAAATATATTTTGACTATTATGAAATAAATATTATTGGTAATATATATAAAATATTCATGAATAGTTTCTTTAAAACAAAATAATATAATATGATCATGGGAGAAAACAAAGCTGAACTATTATGATTCTAGAAGTCAATAATTCAATAATTCCTCAAATTAATTATAAATTCAATTATTTTTATTTTAGTATTATGTAGATTAATTATTTTAAAAAAATATAAAATTAATATGTTGTAGAAGATGGTTATATATAGAGATTTTTAATGATAGTTAAAGGATACTGGTATTTCCTAAAGACTGTTTGTATAGAATAAAATGTTTGAAAGACTAATAAAATATGATTATATTTTTAATATTAAATCTTTTTCAATTTTGAAAAATAATATATTGGATTCAATCCCATTCCAATGATATCATTTCGTCATAATAGAATAATAATATACAAATATAATATGAGGTAGAAGTAGAAAAGTGATTATGAAGATTGACACTATGACAACCCATTAACCATTAAGGTGTCCAATATCCTGAATTATATGAAGAATAATAACATATTATCAACATTATTCTTTCAATAGTTTTTATATAATCACCATTATATTCAAATTTATAATAAAACTAATAAAATGTGATGTAACATACAAATAATATCTGATAATCATTATCAGTATGGGGCTAACTGTACATGGTATACATGCATGAAATATTATAAGAATATATAATCATTATAAAATATCATTTTTATAAAGGATTATATTATTAGTTGTTGTAGTGACTTCCAAGATCTTGTAGGACAATCATTGATATTAGTGGGATTGGGATGATGAATTGTAATCTAGTGGGAGCTAGTGTAAATAAATCAACAAGTGAAAATATAATATTTTTGATAAAAATTCATTGAGGTAAAATACTATACCATCACCACCTATATTAAAATGATTTCAGTATTTTATATATATTTCATAGACTCATACCGAACACATAAAGTATATAGACACCAAAAATGGTTTGACTGTGTTAAATTAATTAGTAATTTTGTACATTCTTATTTACTGCAATGTATGCAGAATAAATTTTTTGGTATTTATAACTAGATCCTTTGTTTTCATTAGGTGTAGATAATATAATAATCCAAGATTTAATTGAATGTGAAATGATTTCTAATTAAATTATTCATTATTATTCACCTTCAAAAAACCGTGTAACGTCCCCGAACAAGTTTCCACTTAACATGGTGGCTCAACCAAGGATGTCACGTCACCTCAAAATGTGCCTATGCATACACCAAAATCTAATGACAATTAGAAAAGGACTAAATACAAATATGAAAATACTATATATTTTTTCATTTTAAATCCACAATGGAAGTAACATAAACAATATTATTAAGATAATGAATTATAAACAGACCGGATATTAGAATAATCCTACAAATAACTTTTTCTCACATTCTATAACCTTATGATGAATACAGAAATAATTATAAATTCATAAAAATAATGTTCAAAAAGAAAAATATGAAAATGATAACAAATAATGACTCGAGTACCAAATCATTTGTATCATCCTTTAGGGGCCCAAGTCTTTTAAAGAGTGTGTTTTTTAGAAGATATTTTAATTTTTGTCTATCCAATAATTATAAATGGTAAAATGGTATATTCCAATTGAAGATGATATCAAATAATTTAAATGACCAAGTTTTCGTTCGTAGAATAGGGTGGTAACCTAATGAAATATGTTGGGAAAATTTCATGATGATCAAATTTTAGAAAAATAATTAATAATTAATAATTATTTAATTAGATATTAAATTTTTTCACACCATTTCATTTGGAGATAAATTTTGATTGGAACTTTGGATTGAGATTCTGTATTTTCCTTTCATTTCAGAACATGGATTTTCTCTATGTAGTTTAATGAAATCTAGTGATGCATTGAGGCCAGTTAGGGACCCCATTTTTTATTCCATAATTTCTTTTGAATCATTTTCTCTCAACCCTCTTGATTATTGTTCATGAAATACATCTTCCCTATTCATGTGATCTAATATATAAAATAGGGATCAAGATATATATGGATAATGTCGAGGGAATAGAGGTATTCTTTTAGTTCTCTCGACATTGTGGATCGACTTGCATCAATTGTTGGATGCAAATTTGAGATAATATTCGACATTCTCTAAAATGGTTAGTTTTTAATAATATTATAAAAAAACCCCTTAAATTCAATCCATTAGTCATTATTATGGCTTCTTGATTTATGATATATTGATTTGTGGTGTGAAAATGGGGGTGTCAAGCGATCTGAATGATTAATATTTTAGGAAACCATGAAACATAGCATGTGGTTCTTTTTTTACATTCCATGTGTTCTTCATATTTTGGGAAGATGATATTTTCTATATAAACAACATGTACAAGGTTATGCACAATATTTACTGTGGATATTTCATGTATATGAGTACACACACAAGGCATCCGATTAAGGGGCACACATCTGTGTAGAGTACACAACCAAAACCCATGTGGGTTTCACGTCATGTAGATGTACATGGGAATGAATGGTAAATTTTTTTGCCAGTTATAGGGAACAAAGAGAAACTTCACGATGGGTAGGAATGATGAATCCATATAGCATGCAATGTACTTAGGGAATTTACATACCCATGCAGGTGGGAGTATAATCCCATGTATAGCTTCATGTGTAATATTCAAGTTCTCATGGGGACACAACATGTAATACCCCATTATAACCCTTCATGGTTTTTTGTATATGTTCACCATATAGGATACAAGAGTAGTTTGTTCTGAGTATCATTTCATGTATATTGTGATTGTGAATCCCTTGTGTTGCTTTTAAAATAGTTAGGTGACATTGTGTTCATTTTCTAATTGATATTTCTTTCTTCTAGTAATTGAATTTTGTGTCTAATGAGAGTGGGAACTATTCTATGATGATCCAGGATCTATCTCTCTCAACATATGTTTCATATATCTCTCTTTAGAAGATATCCCTTACAAGATTTTCTTTTCTAGACATAAATTCTAGAATCCATATGTAAACATGGATCCCATGTATGATTCCCGTATTTATATTTTGACCTTGAGGATCCTATGGAGGATGCCTCTACCATAATTTTGTTCACCAAGGATCCCTGGAGAGATTCCTCTTCTTATAATAGAACACAAGGACGTCCTTATAGGATCCCTTTAACTATATATTTCTCTAAGGATCCTTCGTATTATGTATATTCCCACATAATCGGTTATAGAGGCTCCCTTATAGGATGTCTTTTATTCTTTATTATTCAGAGGTTCCCAATTAGGATTCCTCCATTCACATTACATTCTTGAATTTCCTATAGGATTAGTCATTTAAACCTTTTTAACTAAGGATCCCAACTAGGATGCCTCATCATTTATGTATATCTTGAAGATTCCAAGAAGGATTCCTCTTAGTGTTTTACTTGAGATCCCCAATGAGGGCCCCATTTTTTACAAGACCATATTTGAATATCTGGTTGGAGTAGAAATGGTAGTAAGAGTTATCAAAGAACTTGTATCAAACATGTAATTACATAGGGATTTGGAGGCATTGTTTGGTGTAAGAGTTTATTCATCACCACTCTTTGTTATCATTCACATGTTTTTTTCAAATTGTGTGATGTTTACATGATGGGATTCTCGGTTGGTGGTTTTCGGGCTAGACATGAGGAATCATTCATTTCATTAGGGATGCTTGAACGTTCTTCGTATGATCTTTGTTGCTTATTGGGATTCACATATATTCAATCCTATGATTCAGATTCTGAGTAATCTTATTTATGATTTTTACATTTATACCAAGAGGTACTACGTTGTATCAGGCTATTAATCCTATATAACATTTATATTTATAAAATTTGGATTTCTAGATGTTTTTCTTGGTATCCAACTACGAGACCTTCTAATATTCTGTACTGACATAAAGTCCATTGTAACGATACTTGGAGATGATTACGCTATCCCGAGTGATGAGGAATAATACTATACTAAATTTGATTTGTGATGATAATTATTCTGATATATTTTGTTATATATGTGATGAGTATGATTACGCTATCCCTGATCAGATTCTACTAATGGATGATTATGATGCCTCATGTATATAGATGATTACAGTCTCAATAATTGCTTACATGACTGAGGTGTTCTATATATATTCTCACATCTTTTGATCCATGGATTGGTTGCGCTATTCTAGATGACTGGGATGATAATTCTCTCCGTTATTAGAGACTTAACTGGTGGTTCGTGGTGTCTAATGTAACACCAAAGACTTTTATGAGAAATATTTGGTTTTTATGTTATATAAATCATCAAAATGATATTTCACTACACACAATACTAGCTTGGCTTTCTTTACACATAATCACGACCTTCCTCGATATCTTGTGTCGTACACAATACCGAGTTTTACTAAACAACGATATGCTATTACAATATTATTAAAACTAGCCGTTATGAATAGTAATAAAAACTTTTTGAAATTTTATAAATTTTATTTTTCAAAATAGACTTCATTTTTGGTTTTGGAATATAGAAATTAGCCTAGGGTGAAATTTTGGTATTTTCTGAAAACATTCAATTTTTGATGAATAGTGAAAACACAGGGTTACTATTTAAAAACCAACTTTTTATTTAAAAATTTATTTATTTTATTTAAATTTATTTTAGGTCAAAATTGATACATAATACCTATATAAGTTAAATGTAATTCATTGGATTCATTTTATAATAATTTTAGATATATAAAAATTTTATAGAACTTTTGACTGTCTCTTACCCACCTCCTAGAAGAATTTTCAAATTTACATAAAACTTAGTTATTCTACTTTTGTGAATGGAATTTCAAAAATCCTAGAGACACGGTTGATTTCAGTAAGTATAATGTGGTTCAATGAGATGAAAATATTTTTTTGTGAATAGTAACGTTTTACTTTTTTTACCACGGTTAAAAGTAAATAGGGTAATTAATGGTAAAAATGATATTATTATTACCCCAAAAAATGTCATAATTATATTTGATGCATGTAATTCGACCAAAAACAACCTTAGGAATAAAATATGACCATTTAGGCCCACCTGGATTAGATTAGGACATTTAATATTTATTTATTTAAAGAATGGTTAAAATAGTTAAAATCAATGTTTAATAACTAAATAATTTTTAATATAGGCTTATACATAAGATAAATTAGACTATAAATATTAATTATAAAGATAAAAATATTTCATAAATAATGGTATTTTATTTGTAATTTTCAGACTGTAAATAATTTAATTTATTTATGACACAATGATTATGGAGTAATTATATTATTAATGAAATATTGACATAATTGATGTTATAAATACACAAATAAATGTAATTTGAGACTTTTTATGAATTAAAATAATTTTCTATGTTAATATGACATGTTAGTATTGATTTAATTAACCTTTTTCAAACTAATCATTCAGTTATGATTTTGACAAAAATCAATTACCAAATAGTGTCAAAATTGACATAAAATAGTTTTTAAAAAAATATTATATTATTAATTGTTATGTTATTCTTAAAAAACTAAGGTTTGGCAAAATGACTTAGATAAGGTTATATATGTTAATAATAAACGACTTGGCGTTCTTTTGGCTTCTTATAGTATGTTTATTAACCTTATAGTGTAAGAAAACAAGAATACACATTTAAAGTTAAAGTATCTAACTTAAAGTTAAATCTAAATGATAAGGTTAAAATAGAACCCTAAACTTGTCTAAATTCTATTGGATGAGATTATTTCTACCCATACACACCTTATCTTCGAAATAAATCAATTTCGAGATATTAAATACCGAATAAGACTTTATAATAAAATAATATTTTTAGTTTTTTCTAAGGTGCCCCTCTCCTACCTTATAAAAGGGAACCTCCTCCCTCTCTTTCTCACATAACATTGAGCATTCAAGATCGGCCAAACCCTGACATTTTATCTTCTAAACTTCCCTAGAAATATCATAGATGTCTTGGTCTTCTTCAAAGACCAATTTTAGTGCCCCAAAAGGAGGTTTCAAAGAGGCGCTTCAAAGAAGAGGTAATGTCCGTTACCGATTTTTCAACTTTATTTCTTCTTGCACTTCTTATTATTTATTTGTTTAATAATTAAGTAATAAAATCAGTATCAAAAATATACTAATATGTTATTATAAGTATGAAACAACCCTATTTCACCATCTATCCATCCTACGGAAAACAAAATCACCGCGCGTGCGTATGTACGGAATACCGTCTCCACGACGTGGTGTAATCTATTTTACACCACCACCTTACTTGGATGGGTATAATGGTGCAAATAAATAACTATATATGATTATTATAAAGTGGTATTGAATCTGAAATAGTATACATACACTCTAATACAATTCCATGATCATGGGAATGATATCATCGCTCGTGCGTACATACGGAATACCGTCTCCACGATGTGATGCGACTCATTCTACATGATCTTCATTGCATAATGATATTATAAATTAATTGAACGAATTAATATGATATATATTACACTAATACCATTCTATAAATGAGGTATCTATAACCTAAAAAGAAGAATAAGAATTTATTCGACAAAACACACATAAGAACAAAAAGTAATAAACACTCGAATTATAAGTAGTAATGAAATATTACTAATAAGAAGATAAGAATATGACAATATATGATATCATAGAAATAATTATGATTTTGGATTAAGTCAATAACATTATTTAGATCATTATACAGGATGTTCAGACACTAACGAAGCATATCCGACCTAAGGTAAGGGAAAATCTCACAATCTCAATTTTTATCCGTGATTGTTTATTTTTCGGTATTTACTGGGGCATATTTATCATCCACATCAATTTTTCTTCAATATGTAATATTATTTCTATCATCCTATAATTTTTTAAATCCAATTTTACCCTTTGGTGAGTTTTTAGGAAAAGATATGAAAGGAATATTTTGTCATTTTTCGTACAAGGTACCTTTTGACTTTTCCGACATAAGTACAAGAATAATGTTTTTTAAATTATATGGCATGAATGGATTTTTAAAACACTATATCCAATACGCATCCTTTACAAGTTTTCAAGCTTATTTTTAATCAACTTCTTTTAGTTTAAAATTTTATGACATGTTAAGAAAGGAAAAATGTTTTTGAAGTAGAAAGGATATTTTCGTCAAGAATGGAGTTCAAGTATTTTATACAAAATTATATTCCATATAAGATAATATAGGGTTCTATTTATATCCCTATTATTACATTGATTTGATTATGTGGAGATGGAAATATTTTTATAAATTCTTTTATCTTATATGAATTGTTTTATGATGTCGCGATTTTTAAGAATCCCATTTTTATTACGTGGGTTATGCAGTGATGTATGAATTATGATTTTGTGGAACACATAAGAATGGTTTCATTATGAGATGGGTGGTACCTATATCTCCCTCCAATGAATTGGGTAATGATTATTATCTAATGAGATAGACATGGCTGGAACGACAGGTTAATCCGGTTCAGTGAAACATGACTGAAATGAGGGGTGAACTCGGTTCAGAAATGGACTTTGTCTGCTAAGATAGTCTTGGCAGTGAGTCTTGACTACTAATAAATGATTCTCTATGATTATGTGTGTACGCCACAAAATTTCATGTTTTATATTATGATTATTAGGATTACTTTTCACTACAATGATTTATCCCTTGTTATGAAATTATGATCTCTTTTGCAAGTTATGATTTCCAAAATGTTATGTTCTTATGAATATGATGTGATTGATATTTCTTTTGTTTACCCTTATAGAGCATTTGACCTCAACCTTTTTTATTTTTTCTTTCCCCAGGTCAGGAAGAATGTTATTCAGTAGGATATGACAAAAAGAGACTCTAGATATGATGAAATAAATGGGAGACAATGTAGATGCTTTATGAACCAGTTGTTTATGTTTTCCAGTTTCTAAAGACACTATACCTATACGGTCCTTTCATGGTTTTGTTATATGTTGTAATAAGTTTACTTCAATTTTGATGTATTAACAATGTATGTAAAGTATGGTTCGTTATAGTTGGTATTAGAAGAAAGGTATAGTCAACCTTTGGAAAGTAGGATGTAAAAGCCCTAGTAAGAACCCTAAGGATATGTCTAAGCATAGAACACAATATTAGTGTTTTAGAAATGGACATGAACAACCTATGATAAGAACTTAAGTGTGAAATTTTATTCATGATTATGTGTTTTTTCAATTATAATCTGTGTTGCTCACACTATTCTTATTGGTTTTAGTCAATGGATGGAACCCAAAGGAACCGTGTTAATGCAGAATGCGATGGGTAATGCAATGATTGTCCCCCTGAGCAACCAAACTTTATGGGAGCTAGAATGCAAAATCTTGTAGCCATGCTCTCACAAATTTCCCAAGCTATGAATCATGCAGGACTTCCAAATTAGAAAAGGAAGGAGAACATTTTGTTGAATCAATGATGAGGTAGCGTCCACCTTCATTCAGCGGGACTTCTTATCCATTAGTGGCTGAACAACGGATCAGTACCACTGAAAAGATATTTTCAGTTCTTCAATGTTCTGAACATGATAAAGTCATCTTAGAAGTGTATCAATTGGAAGGAGATGATGATCAATGGTGGAATATTATTAAGAATACGAGGAAAAGGGATGAAATTGAGTCCATGGAATGGGACGAGTTCAATAACTTATTTTTCAATAAGTACTTCCCTCGTATTATTCGAACAAATATGGAGAAGGAGTTTCTTGAACTGAATAAAAAGGATGATGAATCTGTTGGTACCTATGAAGCAAATTTTACAAGACTTGCAAGGTACGCTTTTGGTATTATTATCCAACCTGAGAGTAAGATCGATCGATTCATTAGTGGCTTAAATCCAAGTCGATGAAGGGTGTTATCCATAAGGGACTTCAATAGCTATGAAGAAATTGTTCGATTTGCTCTCAAAGTTGAGATGGAGATTGGAGTATCCCATCAGTCATATGGGTTTGATAAGAAGAGGAAAATGGAATTCAAAGGAAAATCTAAATAGCACACTGAAAAGAATATGAGTTTTTCCTTATGCTCAATGTGTGGAATGAAACATGGAGGGAGTTGTCTTAAATGTACAAGTAAATGTTTCAAATGTGGGAAAGAAGGTCATCGGGCATTTGAATGCCGCAATGATGGGAAGAAGATGTCTAGTTATGCGAACAAAGAAAAGGCTACACAGAGTGAACCTCTTACACTTAAATGTTACAAGTGCAAGGAAATGGGGCATTATTCCAATCAATTACCTATTCCAAGGGTTGATGATGATGATCGATGTCAACAAACACTTAAGGAAAATGACAATGGAAAGTAACAAGCAATTTCTATCAGTGATGTGGAGTACGATAACAAAGTGGTGAAAGGTACACTTACCATCCACTTTAAATTAGTAAATGTTTTATTTGATTCTAGATACACCCACTCTTTTATTTCTGAAGAATTTTCTAAGGGTATCGTCATCTTACCTCAACAATTAGATGTGGAGTTAGCTGTGACAACCCCTAATGGCACAAAAGTAGCATCAAAAGTTTATAATTCTTCTCTGATTGAAGTTTTTGGGAAATTGCTTCCTGCAAATCTTGTGATCCTTCCTATAGTGAAATTTGATGTGATTCTTGGCATGGATTGGCTTTCCCAATATGGATCTCATATCAATTTCCAAATAAGGGAAGTCACATTTTATATTCCAGATCAATATATGATTGTCTATCGATGAAAGTATGAATATAACATTCCAATGGAAATTTATTCCATCTTATGGGTCTTGATTCTACTAAATGAAGGTTATTTATATCAAATGGTTGGTGAGAAACTCATGATTAATAATATGCCCATTGTACGGGAGTTTTCCGATGTCTTTTAGGAGGAATTTTCGGGTCTTCCACCAAATCGTGATGTTGAGTTTTCAATAGAACTCATACCGGGTGATTTTCCTATTTCTAGGAAACCTTATAGAATGTACCCAATTGAGTTAAAGGAATTGAAGAAGTAACTCCAAGATAATCATGATAAAGGATTCATACTCCCTAGTGTGTCACCTTAGGGAGAACCTGTTTTTTTTGTTAATAAGAAAGATGGATCAATCAGACTCTGCATTGATTATCGAGAACTTAACAAGATCAGTATCAAGAACAAATATCCTCTCCCACATATTGATGACTAATTTGACCATCTACACAGAGCCCAATACTTTTCTTAGATTGATCTTCATTCTGGGTATCATCAATTAAGGGTCAAAAGGGAGGATATACTAATGGCGGCTTTCCGTACAAGGTATGGACACTATGAATTTATAGTGATGCCATTTGGTCTTACTAATTCCCCTGCTATCTTAATGGATCTGATAAATAGAGTTTTTAGAGACTATCTTGATCAGTTTTTGGTAGTCTTTATAGACGATATTCTTGTTTATTCAAAGAGAAAGGAAGAACATGAAGATCACTTGAAAATTATATTGAAGACCCTAAGAAAGGAGAATCTTTACGCCAAATTTACCAAGTGTTAATTTTGGCTCAAAAAGTTTCATTTTTGGGTCACATAATCTCAAAAGAGGGGATATCTATGAATCCAGGAAAAACAGAGGTTATCGAAAGATGGTCAAGACCAACAACAGTAACTGAGATCTGAAGTATTCTTGGTTTGGTTGGATATTATTGACATTTTGTGAAATATTTTTCACGATTATCTAATCCACTCACCACGATGACTCGGAAAGGATTTAAGTTTGTTTGGATGGAGGAATGTGAAGAGAATTTCAAGGAGTTGAAAATAAGGTTATCCAGTGCACCTGTGCTCACACTTCCTTGTAGTGGAGAATGGTTTGTGATCTACAGTGATGCATCCAAGAAGGGGCTGGGGTGTGTTCTTATGCAAAACGATATGGTGATAGCTTATGCCTCACGACAGTTGATAATCCATGAGCAAAATTACCCAACTCATGATTTGGAGTTAGCTGCGGTAATCTTTGCATTAAATATTTGGTGGAATTATCTTTATGGAGAAAAGTGTGACATGTATACTGATCATAAATGTTTAAATTATATTTTCACACAATAGGAGCTGAATATGCGTCAAAGAATATGGTTGGAGCTGATTAAGGATTACGACTGCTCAATTCATTACCGCCCTGGGAAAGCAACCAAGGTGGCAGATGCATTAAGTCGACAAGACCATGCTAGCTTATCCATGATGAGGATCAAAAAAGATCCAATATTTATGGATTTACAATGGATGGATCTTGAATTTATAATGCAAGGGGAAAAATCGTATCTTTCTCAAATGAATGTTCAACCATCTATACATGTGAAGATTAAAGAGGCACCAAAAAGAAGATGTAGAGTTACAAAAGAAGGTGATAAATGTTCCTGAATTCAATGTTGATTGTGATGGGATAATAAAGTTCAGGAATCGGGTTTCTGTTCCTACCATCCTAGAATTAAAGGAGATGCTAGATGAGGCTCATAATTCATCATTCCCTATTCATCCTGAAAGCACAATGATGCATAGGGACATGAAAGAGTACTTCTGGTGGGATGACATGAAAAGAGATGTTGCTGAATATGTCTCTCGATGCTTGGTTTTCCAGAAAGTTAATGCTGAGAGACAGAAGTCTAAGGGGATGGTACAACCATTACCCATACCAGAATGGAAATGGAAAAACATCACTATGGGCTTTGTCACTGGACTTCCTAAAACATCCAAATGCAATATTTCTATCTGGGTCATAGTTGATCATCTTACAATGTCGGCACACTACATCGCTATTAGAAAGTCTTTCTCTCTGGATCAGCTTGCTAGGATATATGTGAAGGAAGTGGTAAGATTTCATGGAGTACCAATTTCAATTATATCTGATCAGGATCAGAGGTTTACCTCAATGTTCTGGCGAAGTCTTCAGCATACTCTAGATACAAAGTTGAGTTTCAGCACTGCTTATCATCCTTAGAAAGACGGTCAATCTGAGAGAACAATTCAAACTCTAGAAGATATGTTGATAGCTTGCTCTATAGATTTCAAAGGTGGTTATGATCTACACCTACATTGGTGTAATTTTATTATAATAATAGCTTTCACTCCAGCATTCAGATGGCTCCTTATGAAGCTCTCTATGGAAAGAAATGCAGGACTCCAACTTGCTGGGATGAAGTTGGGGAATGAAAGCTATTAGGACCTGATCTTGTTGATGAGATGGCATAAAAGGTCCGATCTATTCAACAACACATATGAGAAGATCGGAGTTGACAAAAAAGTTATGCTGATAACCAAATAAAAGACCTAGAGTTTGAAGTGGGTGATAAAGTGATCTTACGAATATCTCTTTGGAAGAGAGTAATGAGATTTGGAAATAAGGGAATGCTAAGCCCTAGGTATACTAGTCCTTTTTAAATTCTGGATCATGTTGGGCAGGTAACATACCGATTAGTGCTTCCACCGAATCTCTCCCAAGATCATGATGTGTTCCATGTATCTCTCCTGAGGATGTACATAGTTGATCCTTCACATGTACTCCGCTCAGAAGTTGTACTGCTGGAGCAACATCTTTCTTATGAAGAACAGCCGATAGTGATTCTGGATCGTAGCGAAAAATTCCTACAGAAAAAGATCACTTTATTTGTGAAAGTTATATGGAGGAACCACCAATTATAAGAAGCTAAATGGGAGCTTGAGGATAAGATGAGGGAGAGTTATCCTCATTAGTTTGTTATAAAGTGACGAATTCCGAGAGAGAAATTCATCTTAAGGGGGTAGAATGTAACACCCGAGACTATGATGAGAAATATATTGTTTTTATGTTATATAAATCATCAAAGGAATCTTTCTGTACACACAACACTAGCTTGGCTTGCTTTACACGCAATCACGACCTTCCTCGATAGCTTTCGTCGTACGCAATACCGAGTTTCACTAAACAACGATATGCTATTAAAATATTAGTAAAACTAGCTTTTATGAATAGTAATAACCACTTTTTGAAATTTTATTGATTTTATTTTTCAAAATGGACTTCATTTTTTATTTCGGAATATCGAAATTATCCTAGGGTGAAATTTTTCTATTTTTCTGAAAACTTTCAATTTTTGATGAATAATGAAAACACTAGGTTACTATTTAAAAACCGACGTTTTATTTAAATAATTATTTATTTTATTTAAATTTATTTTAGGTCAAAATTGATACATAATACATATATAAGTTCAATGTAATTCATTGGAGTCATTTTATAATAATTTTAGATATATAAAAATTTTATTGAAGTTTTGACCGTCTTTTACCCACCTCCTAGGAGAATTTGAAAATTTACATAAAACATAATTTTACCGCTTTTGTGAATCGAATTTAAAAAATCCAAGAGACACGATTGATGTCAGTAAGTAAAATGTGGTTCAATGAGATGAAAATAATTTTTTGTGAATAGTAACTTTTTACTTATTTTACCACTGTTATAAGTAAATAGGGTAATTAATGGTAAAAATGTTATTATTATTACCCTAAAACTTGTCTTAATTCTCTTGGATAAGTGTAATTCGACCAAAAACAACCTTAGGAATAATATATTACCATTTAGGACCACATGGATTACATTAGTACATTTAATATTAATTTATTTAATGATGGGATAAAATAGTTAAAATGAATGATTAATAACTAAATCATTTTTAATATAGGGTTATACATAAGATAAATTCGGCTATAAATATTCATTAGAAAGATAAAAATATTTCCTAAATAATGGTATTTTATTTGTAATTTTAGACTGTAAATAATTTAATTTAGTTATGACACAATGATGATGCAGTAATTATCTTATTAATGAAATATTGACATAATTGATGTTATAAATACCAAAATAAATATAATTTGAGACTTTTTATGAATTACAATAATTTTATATGTTAATATGACATGTTAGTATTGATTTAATTAAATTTTTTAGAACAAATCATTATTTTATGAATTTCACAAAAATCAATTACCAAATAGTGTCAAAATTGACATAAAATAGTTTTTAAAAAAACTATTATATTATTAATTGTTATGTTATTCTTAAAAATCTATGGTTCGGCCAAATGACGTCGATAATGTTATATATATTAATTATAAACAACTTGGGGTTCGGTATTCTTGTTATTGTATGTTTATTAACCTTATAGTGTAAGAAAACAAGAAGGCACGGTAAAAGTTAAATTATCTAACTTAAAGTTATATCTAAATGATAAGGTTAAAATAGAACCCTAAACTTGTCTAAATTCTATTGTATAAGATAATTTAGACCCATCCCCACCTTATCTTAAAAATAAATCAATTTGGAGCTATTAAAAACCGAATATGACTTTATAATAAAGTAATATTTTTAGTTTTTCCTAAGGTGCCCCTCTCCTCACATATAAAAGGGCACCTCCTCCCTCTCTTCCTCACACCACTTTGAGCCTTCATGATCCACCAAAACCTGATAAATTATCTTCATATCTTCCCTATAAACATCCTAGAGGTTCTGTTTATCTTAAAATACTAATTTCAGTGCCCTAAAAGGAGGTCTCAAAGAGGCGCTTCAAAGAAGAGGTAATGTCTGTTACCGATTCTTTCAACATTATTTCTTCTTCCACTTCTTCTTCTTTAGTTGTTTCATTATGAAGTAATAAAATCAGTATCACCCATATACTGATATGTTATTATAAGTATGAAACAACCATATTTCACCATCTATCCATCCTACGGAAAACGAAATCACCGCGCGTGCATATGTACGGAATACCATCTCCACGCCGTGGTGTAATCTATTTCCCACCACCAAAATACTTGTATGGGTATAATGGTGCAAATGAATAACTATATATGATTAATGTAAAGTGGTATTGATTCTGAAATAGTATACATACACTCCAATACAATTCCATGATCATGGGAACGATATCATCGCTCGTGCGTACGTACGGAATACCGTCTCCACAATGTGATGCGACTCGTTCTACACGATCTTCATTGCATAATGATTATATAAATGAATTGAATGAATGAATATGATATATATTACCCTAATAAAATTCTGGAAATGTGGTATCAATAACCTAAAAATAATAATAAGAATTTATTCGACATAAAATGCATAAGAACAAAAAGTAATAAACACCCGAATAACAAGTAGTAATGAAATATTACTTATAGAAGTTAGGAATATGACCATATATGATATAATAAAAAAATTATGATAATTTAATAAGTCAATAACATTATTTAAATCATTAAACAGGATGTTCGGACACTTACGAAGCAAATTGACCTATGGTAAGAGAAAATCTCACGATCTCAATTTTTATCTGAGATTGTTTATTCTTCGGTATTTACTGGGGCATATTTATCATCCACATCCATGTTTTTTCAATATGTAATATTATTTCTATCTTGTTATAATTGTTTAAATCCAATTTTACCCTTTGGTGAGTTTTTAGTAAAAGATATGAAAGGAATATTTTGACATTTTTCGTACGAGGTACTTTTTGACTTTTCCGACATAAGGATGAGAAGAATGTTTTTCTAACTTATACAGCATGAATGGATTTTTAAAAAATTATTTCCAAAAAGCTTCCTTTACATGTTATAAATCTTATTTTTATTCAACTTCTTTTATTTTAAAATTGTATGACATGTTAAGAAGGGAAAAATGTTTTTGAAGTAGAAAGGATATTTTCCTCAAGAATGGAGTTCAAGTGTTTTATCAAAATTATTTTCCATATAAGATAATATAGGGTTCTGTTTCTATCCCTATTATTACATTGATTTGATTATGTTGTGATAGAAATATTTTTATGAATTACTTTATCTTATATAATTTGGTTTATGATGTCACGATGTTTAAGAATCCCATTTTAATTACATGGGTTATGCAATGATATATGATTTATGATTTTGTGGAACATATAAGAATGGTTTCATTATGAGATTGGTGGGACCTATATATCCCACCAATAATTTGGTTAATGATTTATATCTCATGAGATATACATGGCTAGAACAGCAGGTAAATCCGGTTCAATGAAACATGACTGAAATGAAGAGTGAACTCGGTTCAGAAATGGACTTTGTCCGCTAAGATGGTCTTGGAAATGAGTCTTGACTACTATGAAATGACTCTCTATGATTATGTGTGTACACCAAAAAATTTAATGTTTTAAGGTATGATTATTAAGATTACATTTCACTATTATGACATATCCCATGTTATGAAATTATGATCTCTTTTGCAGGTTATGATTTCCAAAATGTTATGTTCTTATGAATATGATGTGATTGATATTTCTTTTGTTTACCGTTACTAAGAATTTGAGCTCACCCTTTTGTATGTTTTCTTTCCCCTGGTTAGGAATAAGGTTATTAAGTAGGATATGCCAAAAAGGGACTATAGATATGATGAAATAAATGGGAGACAGTGTAGATGCTTTAGGAACCAGTTGTTTATGTTTCCCAGTTTCTAATGAAACTATACCTACACGGTCCTTTCATGGTTTTTTTATATGTTATAATAAGTGAACATAAATTTTTAAGTATTAACAATGTATGTAAAGTATGGGTCATTATATATATCTGGTTATTTCTCCTTATAAATAACAAAAGCCTTAAAACCATAGGAATTATACATGTTTTGAATGTCATGACCACATACGGACTAAGACCCGGATCATAGGAATTTGAATGAACATACATGAATTTGTTTTCATGATTTCTATCTCAGTGACCATTTATAATAAGTTGGCATTCAATCCTTGGTATCCTTTTTAATAGTGATTGGAGGTGAGTACGGGTAACCCGGGTGTAGGACGACTGTCCTCCTGTTGTGGTGCTGATTAATTAGAGATATTCCTAGAATTTTATAAAGTTGTTACAAATCAATTGGGATTTTATATCCATAAATAAAAATAATGATACATGTATTCAATAACATTTAATCCAGCTAAATTACCCAAAACAATATGTCCTAGAAATCAAGATTGTGAACCAAAGGATCGATTTTTGATTTGTTTTATGTTATTCCATTAACATTACACATGAATATTAATTTTTATGTTTATATATTTGTATGGGACTATATATGAATATTGTCATGACCCGTCCTCGGGGCCCGTGCCGTGACTACCCCAAGCCCGCCTTCCATAGGCCAGGGGCTGGCGACTAGAACCAAGGCGTAAATCCAAAAAAAAGGGAAGGCATTGCCTTTGAAAAGTAAACAAGCGCCACAGAGTAAGAAAGTGGAAAATTAAACACTAAGTAAAAACTATAACAAGCTGTGCTGAAAGTAAAAAGGGGCCGGAAATACATGCCCAACTGTAAAGTACAAATGAAAGGGAAAAACAACAACTGAAAAGAAAAGATGCAGCGTCGAGCCGTCCACTGAAGGTCCCACCTGAAGGGTGGGTACAGATACCCTCCACAGCTCCTCAGTCCAGCCATCCACTCCGAGTACGTCCCGCCCAGTGGTCCACCTCCAGGTACCGTCCTGCTCCGCAAGCCTCCACCACGATCAGTGATGTCCGTCGTCTCCAACCAATACAACGAAGTACGGGCATAGCCCGTGCAGGGGTGAGTATAAGCCACTCAGTAAGGACCCCAAGACCCCCGAAGGTCTCCCAGAATCCACAAAGGATAACCACAAGGGAAAGATATAATCACGAAGTAACATCCGACACTGCTTAGGTATATTCCCATACATATCCCTAAGTCATCAATTCCTGCTCGGCTCCAACGTCTGAGCTCAAGCACAACCCAGTGCACACAGGAAAGAAAAATGTATACCCACACAGGATAGCACAACACAATCCACAAAGGAGAGTAAACAGTAATCCACATAGGATAGCTCAACACAATCCACAAAGGAGAGTAAATAGTAAATCCACATAGGATAGCTCGACACAATCCACAAAGGAGAGTAACACAGGATTCAGCTCACACAGGTATACTTCTTCAAATGACGATAGAGATGATCACTGATCCATCTAAGTCGTCAGACCCACAAAGGATCGATAGGTACTAACCCCCGTAAAGACCCACACAGGATCCGGCCCACACAGAACCTGTAGGCGCTGGCTCACAGAGAACCGCTGAGGGCTGACCCACACAGGATCAAACCCACAAAGGATCGGGCCCACACAGGACCTGTATCACTGACCTGGAAGGGATCGCTGAGTGTTGTAGTCGTCGCAGTCTACTGAGGAACTCTGCATAGTCGCCCGCGCAGTCCACTGAGGATCTCTGCACAGTCGTCGCTGCAGTCCACTGAGGATCTCTGCACAGTCGTCGCTGTCGAAGTAGCAGTCGCAGCTAGCACTAGGGTTCCCGCACACAACAAGAACGTTCGGGGGGGTCCGCTCCACGAGCCGAGAGGCTGATACATCAACTGACACAATGTCTAAAGATGATGTATCCAAACGTTCTGTATCGTCAACAGGGACTCAAAGTCGCAGACGGCGCATCAATCGGATGCCCGGTCTGAGAGTTATTGGCTTTTTCGTCCCAGGGGCCCGGTTGGTTTTTAAGACAAAACCAACCCGACCGTACTCCACCTGCGTCCAAACCTCGAGCGGAGTATGCCAAAATATCTGTCTCACTTAGAGGAAAACAAAAAAGTCGACAGCACTTCAATCGGACGTCCGGAGCTCAAGATATGAGTGTTTCCGCTCCGAGGGCCCGGTTGGTTTCGTGTAAGAACCAACCCGGCCAAACTCAAAGTATTCCGAAACCTTGAGTGCGATATAACGAAACGACCATCTCAATCCAAGGATCGTGTTGCTGGTGAAGGCACATCCTTCGGAGGCTCGTATCTCATGTTACGGGCCAAAAGATCGAAAATGGTCCGAAGACAGGGGGGTCCGGGCCCGGGACGACCTGGCCCGACCCCCCTGGATCGGCCGAACTGGGTTGAACCGACCCGGTCCAACCCAGCTGGACCCGGTCCGGCCCGGCCAGTCGGACCGGCCTGGCTCGGCTCGGCCGAGCGGCCGAGCAGCTGGACCCCACAGGGCGTCGCCCCCGCGGTTTGGAGGTGCCGCGGCCCCACGTGGGGCCGCGTTGGTTCAATCGAATGCGGCATATCGCCGCGTCCCGTGCGGCAGAGCCGGACCCGCGCGGTCGTAGGTCCGCTTGCCACCACCTCCGCGGTTGAAGCCTCGGCGGCTCTGTCTGGCTGCGCGCCGGGGTGCTGCCGCAACCGGCTGCCGGCACAGCCGGCCGCATCCGCGGGCCCCCAGAGTTGCTCTGGTGGACCATTTTCCTTCTCGTCTGCATCGTTGCCCCTCCCGGGTTCCGTTCTTCAATGCAGGATCATCAAATCTTCGTTGCTCCATGTTTTGTCGTCTCCCGCCAAATCCGCACAACCACGAAGAACGACGTAGGGTTGTCGGGCCGTGTTCATTGGGCCCGCACCCTCCGCGATAGAATAATAACCACGGGAGAATTATGCATCACATGAAACAACAATTTCAATAAATTAAAATTGTTCATATGTATCCGGTTCTTTAATTTTAAAGAAACTTTCTCGGGAAAAAATAAAATATTCACAACAACCCCTACCTCGTCAAGTCGTCGTCCACGAGTACTTCGCGGAATTGGGGATCGTCGCGTCGTCGCGGTATCCGGCGTCGCGTCGCCGCGGAAGGGTGTCACGTCGACGAACTCCTATGTTCAAGAACAAAAAGATTTAATTAATAATAATTAAATCCTTCTGGAGTTAAAAACCACAAAGGAAAAATTTAAAAGAAATCTAAAACTCTCACATCAACGGATGATCGAAGGTTTTTTTGTTGTGTATTAAGGAATGTCGTCGAAGAACGTTGCGGGAGAGGAAACGTCAGTGTCACGGTACATGACATCGTGTCGTCGATTTCCGTGGGTTCGGCGTTCTTCGTTGGAGGCCGGCGTTCTTCGCGTTCTTCGCGTTCTACGCGTTCTCCGCGAAAAGGTTGAAGGCACAAGAACTTCTGTCAAAAACCTCTCAATGTGTCATCCTCCAAATGTAGTGTTGGTATTATTTTATTATATCGCTAACAAGAGAAAAAGAGGTAAGTAACGACCCATTAATTGGCAGAATTAATTCAATGAAATAAACTGCCCATTTAATTCACGAATAAAACTGCCCAATTAAATGGTGCGTTAAGAATTTAAGAAAATGCGTCAGTTGACTTTCATAATGACGGGTTTTCGCGGGTGCGTTACTTAGCAGAAAAGAAACGACAGGGCTTGTGTGGGCCCCACCTCACAAATATCCTACCATGAGGGTAGGATATTTTTGGATAGTACCCTATCCGTTTCAACTTAGTTTAAGTGGCTTTCAAGTGGCTTCAAGTGGCTTAAGTGAAATAAATTAAAATTTGTCGAACAATTTATTTTATTTCATAACTTTATGCCCAAAAATTAAAAACCACACCCGGGAAAACGCAACTCCGGAAGAGGCATTTCTAAGAAAATTACGGTGCTGCGATTTCATCGGTGCCCTCAGAATTCGATTCTGGGCACCGGTTCAAAAGTTAGAAAAACCCTCTCGTCCGTTCACTAAACGTACCTGAGCCAAACTTCGGAAAATGATTCCGGGCACACCGGGCATCGGAATCAGGTGCCGTCAGAAACTGCGCTCTTGTAAAATTCCAAAGAAAATTAAGAAAAAAATTTCATTGAAATTTACGGGTCTTTACATTACTCCCACCTCAGGGATTTACGTCCCCGTAAAGATACATCATAACTAGGGAAACAAATGTGGGTACTGAGCACGCATCTGAGCCTCCCGCTCCCAAGTTCTCTCCTGGAGGTTTCCTGTGATACCATATGATGCACAAAAGAGGAATCGATCAACCACGTAGGACCCGCTCCTGTCGATCCTCTATCTCTACCGGGACCTTCGCAAAAGTCGCTCCATCATCCACGTCCAGCTCCCCATAGTCAAATATGTGCGTCGGGTCGTGCACGTATCACCTCAGCTGGGATATGTGGAAGACGTCGTGCACCCAGTGCAACTGAGGTGGTAGAGCCAGGCGATAAGACACCTCGCCAATCCTGCTGAAGACCTGGAAAGGTCCGATGAAGCGTGGAGACAACTTGCCACCTTGGGCAAATCTCCGCAAACCACGTCGAGGTGAGACACGCAAGAAGACGTGGTAGCCATCCTCGAACTCTAATGGCCTCCGCCTCCTGTCAGCATAAGACTTCTGCCATCTCTGAGCTGTCCTCATCCGCTCCTGGATGACCTGGACCTTCTCTTTCATTGCCCGGACCATCTCTGGTCCCAAAAGTGCTGACTCCCCAGGGTCGGTCCAACACAAAGGAGATCTGCAAGGTCTACCGTACAACGCCTCGTATGGTGCCATCCCGATGGTGGAGTGGTAGATGTTGTTGTACGCGAACTCCACCAAGGGTAGGTGGTCCTCCCAGCTGTGACCAAAGTAAAGGACACATGCACGAAGCATGTCCTCGAGAGTCTGAATGGTCCTCTCCGTCTGACCATCCGTATGAGGGTGAAAGGCGGTGCTCAGACTTTGCCGTGTCCCGAACGCCTCATACAACCCCTTCCAAAGCCGGGAAGTAAAGCGAGCGTCCAGATCGAAGACGATAGAAGATGGCACACCATGAATCCTTACAATCTCCTGAACGTAGAGACGCCCCAAGATCTCCACGGAGCCCTCCTCTCGGATGGGTAAGAAGTGTGCCGACTTGGTGAGTCGGTCACAAATCACCCAGATGGAGTCATGACCTCTGGAAGTGCGTGGAAGTCCAGTCACGAAGTCCATAGATATTCCATCCCACTTCCACTCCAGGACCTCCAAGGGTTATACCAATCCTGCTGGTACCTGATGCTCTGCCTTCACCTGCTGACAGGTGAGGCAGCGAGAAACGAACCCTGCCACAGCCTTCTTCATGCCCGTCCACCAGTGCTGTCGTCTAAGGTCCTGGTACATCTTCTCCACTCCAGGATGTACCGCCAAAGGGGAAGTGTGAAACTCCCTCATCACCTCCTCCCATAAAGCATCTGGTACCATGGTACGTCCTTTGAAATGGACGTCGTGCTCTTCTCCAAGGGAGAAACCATCAGGTGCCTGTCCGGAGGATATCTGAGCATGTCGCGTCTCACAGTTGGCGTCCCCACGCTGTACCTCTCTAACCCGCTATAGTAGTGCAGGAGTGAATGTGAGAGACTGAAGGAAGGCTGCTCCATCTCTATCCACGAAGGATATCTATAAGGCGGCTAGCTGCTCTGTCGCCTCCTCAAGTAGCTGAATGCCCGTCCTCCTGCTGAGGGCATCGGCTACTGTGTTCCCCTTCCCAGGAGGATAGACTATCTCAAAGTTATAGTCCTAGAGGAACTCGAGACATCGCCACTGTCTCAGGTTCAGGTCCTTCTGCGAGAATATGTACCTGATACTCTGGTGGTTAGAAAAGAATGTAAAGCACTCGCCCATCAGATAGTGCCGCCATTCCTTCAGAACGAAGACAACTACTGCTAACTCCAGGTCATAGGTAGCGTAGTTCATCTCATGCGGCCTCAACTAACGTGATCCATAGGCAATTGCGGCCCACTCCTGCATCAGGACACATCCGTGTCCGGTCCCTGATGCATCGTAGTAGACTACGTATCCAACTCCCTCCTCAGGCAACCTCAAGATAGGTGTGTTGGTCAATCTCTGTCTTAGCTCCTGAAATATCTACTGACATCTGTCTGACCACACAAAGTGTTTCCACTTCTTCTTCAAAGCTGAGAGTGGCTCCACAACTCTAGAGAAGTCTGGCACAAACCTCCGATAGTATCCGGCTAGGCCCAAGAAACTCCGCACCTCCGTCAGGCTCCTGGGTGGCTCCCAAGCTAGCACTGCCTCGATCTTCACGGGATCCACTGCTACTCCCGCCTCAGAAATGGCGTTCCCCAAGAAGTGAACCTCATGTAACCAAAACTGGCACTTCGAGAGCTTTCCATAAATTTGGTGCTCTCGGAGTGTGTCTAGTAAAACCCACAAGTGGTAGGCATGCTCCTCCTCTGTGGTCGAGTACACCAAAATGTCGTCGATGAAGACCATGACAAATCGATCGAGGTATGGCTGGAAGATCCTATTCATGAGGCTCATTAACACTACTGGAGTGTTGGTTACACCGAAAGGCATAACCCAGAACTCATAGTGGCCATAACGACACCTGAAGGACATCTTCTGCACATCCTCGTCTCGAACTCTGAGCTGATAATAGCCTGACCTGAGTTCTATCTTCGAGAATCACCGTGCTCCCTTGAGCTGATCGAAGAGGTCATCAATCCTCGGTAGCGGATACTTGTTCCTCACTGTCACCTGGTTCAGGCGACGATAGTCGACACACAGTCGCAAGCTCCCGTCTGCCTTCTTGGCAAACAAAATCAGCGAAGCCCACGGCGAAACACTGGGTCGGATGAACCCCTTGCCCTGCAAGTCCTCCAACTGTACCCGTAGCTCTCGATGCTCGGTGGGGGCCATCCGATATGCTGGAGTGGATATCAGGGTTGTCCCGGGGTACAGATCAATATAAAAGTCTACCTATCTACGAGGAGGTAGTCCTGGAACGTCGTCGGGGAAGACGTCGGCATACTGATCCACCACTGCAGGAAAACTAGGACTCTGCACGTCAACTGCTCTGAGGATGAGGCTAGCCAATTGATGAGTGATGGGATGCCCTCTCCTCTGCATGAGTCCATCCTGTCCTGCAAAGGCTCCCTTCTCACCGGTGAAGGTGAACCTGCTCCTGTCGGTGCATACACATCACACCTTGCGCCTAAAGTAGTCAATCTGTGAATGGTCTGTAGATAACCAATACATGCCCAGGATGACGTCGTAAGGCCTCGACGCCGCTACAAGAAGATCCCAGCCGAAGCTCTCGCATCCTAGAGTAAGATCACACTACTGGTACTAGTGTGTAATCATCGAGTCTGCTCCCGTAGGGGTCTCTAGCTGTAAGGATTGAGCCAACGGCTCTGTCGAAATCTCCGAGCTCTAAACAAGGGAAGCCGCTATGAAAGAGTGATTCACTCCTGTGTCTATAAGAACTGCAGAAAGGGTGGAATAGACATAGATCATACCTCGAATCATCTCTGGCACGCCATGTTCATAGGCCTCATCTACCTAGAGTTGTGCCTGTCTCTGCCCGCCAGCTCCCTGTGGTCGGGGCGGGCCTCTCGGTGGTGGTGGTGGCAGAACCTCAAAGCGTCGCCCACCACCTGCTGCTCAGCCAGCTCCTCTGCCTCGTCCGCCTCCTCCCTGCGGACCATCATGGTCGACCCTCTGCCTCTGCCTAGGTGTCCCCTCCACAGTCTGCTGCTCCTCGGTACGGCGGGTCGGGCAGTCAAGAGCCATGTGGCCCTGCCCGCCGCAGGCGTAGCACTGCCTGCCTCTCGGAAGACTAGCTCTGCGCTATGTGCCCTGCACTGCTGAGCCAGTGTCCCGAGGTCGTCTACTGGAAGGTCTGGTCTGCCTGGAACCATGAGTCATCCGTTGGCTACCAGCTTCCAGAGACTCTGCTACCTGCCGCCCTGCGGTAGGTCTCGCTATGGACTCAGCCAGAATGCTCTCGATCAGAAGGGCTTGATCTAGCACATCTGCCTGGGTCGGGATGCTGAGGGAGATTAGTGATGCCTTGATCTCGTGTCTCAAACCCTGCTCAAAGGTCCGGGCCTGAAATAAGGGGACCCGTACCATGTCGGTCGAGTAGCGAGAAAGATCGGTAAACCTCGCCGCGTACTGGGCGACCGTCAAACTTCCCTGTCGCAGCTGAAGAAGCTCATGAATGCGCACCGCACGGAGGGTGGGCGGGACGAACTCTGAGAGGAAGAGGCTCTCGAAGTCCGTCCAAAGCAGAGAGGCCTCATCGTGTACCTGGAGCATCAAGCTCCACAATATTCCTGTTGTTGCGTGCAGTAGGCTCGCCGCGAGGATCACCATGAGGTCTGCTGGTGTCCTCACTAGCCTGAAAACTCGAACGACCGCCTCCAGCCATTCCTCGGTTTCCTGGGGGTCCGTCTCCCCACGAAACCTGGATGGTCGCTGGCTCAGGAACTCATGCAGAGCTCCGAGGGGACGTGCATCGTCAGCGGTCGGTGCTGGAAGCATCGGGGGCTCGGCGGGTAAAGGTACCACTGGTGCCTCTGCTGTCAACGGGCCCTGTACCGAGGCCTCGTCGCTCGGCAGGCTGTCGTCGCGCTCTACACTCTGAACCCTAGCTGGCTGCCGTCGTGGGGCCATCCTGAAAAGGAAACAAGTGCACCATGGTCAGAATAGTATACCTGGTGAGATGACACAAGTAATAACAAAGAAAACATGAAACACACATGCAATCAATGTTTATGTGCATTAAGTCGGAAATCAGAAGTCACAGTCCTGGTGTACGGATACGTCGACCGCCGCACCAACACTGGACTCCCTGGACTGATAACCACACCCAATACACTAAACACTATTGCTTCACATAGAATAAAGATCATAGTCTGCGGTAGAACCGACCACCTCTGATAACAATTTGTCACGACCCGTCCTCGGGGCCCATGTCGTGACTACCCCATGCCCACCTTCCATAGGCCAGGGGCTGGCGACTAGAACCAAGGCGTAAATCCAAAAAAAGGGAAGACATTGCCTTTGAAAAGTAAACAAGCACCACATAGTAAGCATGCGGAAAAGTAAACAAAATGTAAAAATTGTAATACGCTATGCTGAAAGTAAAAACGGGCCGGAAATACAAGCCCAACTGTAATGTACAACTGAAAGGGAAAAACAGCAACTGAAAAGAAAAGTCACAGCGTCGAGCCGTCCTCTGAAGGTCCCACCTTAAGGGTGGGTACAGATAGCCTCCACAGCTCCTCGGTCCAGCCGTCCGCTCCGAGTAAGTCCCGCCCAGTGGTCCACCTCCAGGTACCGTCCTGCTCCGCAAGCCTCCACCACGATCAGTGATGTCCATCGTCTGCATCCAACACAACGAAGTGCGGGCATAACCCATGCAGGGGTGGGTATAAGCTACTCAGTAAGGACCCCGATACCCCCGAAGGTATCCCAGAATCCACAAAGGATAACCATAAGGGAAAGATACAATCACAAAGTAACATCCGAAACATCTTAGATATATGCCCATACATATATGTAAGTCATCAATTCCTGCACGGCTCCAACGTCCGAGCTCAAGTACAACCCAGTCCACATAAGAAAGGAAAACGTATACCCACACAGGATAGCACAACACAATCCAAAAAGGAGTGTAAACAGTAATCCATAGAGGATAGCTCAACACAATCCACAAGGGAGAGTAAACAGTAAATCCACACAGGATAGCTCAACACAATCCACAAAGAAGAGTAACACAGGATTCGTCTCAAACAGGTATACTTCTTCAAATGACGATAGAGATGATCACTGATCTATCTAAGTTGTAGGAACCACAAAGGATCGATAGGTACTAACCCCCGCAAAGAACCACACAGTATCAGGCCCACACAGGACCTGTAGGCGCTGGCTCACACAGAACCGCTGAGCGTTCACCCACACAGGATCGGACCCACACAGGATCGGGCCCACACAGGACCTGTAGCACTGACCCGCAAGGGATCGCTGAGTGCTGTAGTTTTCGCAGTCCAGTGAGGATCTCTGCACAGTCTTCGCTGCAGTCCACTGAGGATCTCTGCACAGTTGTTGCTGCAGTCCACTGAGGATCTCTGCACAGTCGTCGCTGTCGAAGTAGCTGTCACAGCCAGCATTAGGGTTCCCGCAGACAGCAAGCTCGTTCGGGAGGGTCCGCTCCACGAGCCGAGAGTCTGATTCATCAACTGACACAATGTTCGATGTTGATGTATCCAAAAGTTCCGTTTCGTCAACAGGAACTCAACGTCACAGACGGCGCGTCAATCAGACGCCCGGTCTGAGAGTTATTGTCTTTTTCGTCCCAGGGGCCCGGTTGGTTTTTAAGGAAAAACCAAACCAAACGTAATCCACCTGCGTCCAAACCTCGAGCGGAGTATGCCAAAAGATCCGTCTCACATAGAGGAAAACAACAAAGTCGACGGCACGTCAATCGGACGTCCGGAGCTCAAGATATGAGTGTTTCTGCTCCGAGGGCCCGGTTGGTTTCGTGTACGAACCAACCCGGCCGAACTCAAAGTATTTCGAAACCTTGAGTGAGATATACCGAAACGACTTCCTCGATCCAAGGATCGCGTTGCTGCTAGCGGCGCGTCGTTCGGAGGCCCGTAGCTCATGTTACGGGCAAAAGACCGAAAATGGTCCGAAGACGGGGGTCCGGGCCCGGGCCGACCCGGCCCGACCCCCCCTGGGTCGGCCGAACCGGGTCCCCCCGAACCGGGTCGACCCGACCCGGTCCAAACCGGACGGACTCGGTCCAGCCCGGCCAGGGCACGGCACGGCCGGTCGGACCGGCCTGGCTCGGCTCGGCCGGGTGGCCGCGCAGCTGGACGCCGCGGGGCGCCGCCCCCGCGGTTTGGAGGTGTCGCGGCCCCGCGTGGGGCCGCGTTGGTTCAATCGGACGCGGCATGTCGCCGCGTACTGGGCGGGTGAGTAGGACCCGCGCATCCACAAGTCCGCTGGCCGCCGCCATCGCGGCGGCTCTGTCCGGCGGCGCGCCGGGGAGCCGCCGCGCCTTCGACCCGCGCTGCCGGCCGCTTCCGTGGGCCGCCGGAGTTGCTCCGGTGGTCCGTTTTGCTTCCTGTCTCTACCGTTTCTCCTCTCGGGTTCCATTCCTCACTGCGGGATCATCAAATCGCCCTTGCACCACGTTTTGTCTTCGCCCGCCAAATCCGCACATCCATGAAGAACGGCAGAGGGTTGTCAGGCCGTGTTCGTTGGGCCTGCACCCTCCGCGTTAGAATAATAACCACGGGAGAATTATCCAACACATGAAACAAAAAATTTAATAAATTAAAATTGTTCATATGTATCAGGTTCTTTAATTTTAATGAAATGTTCACGAGAAAAAATAAAATATTCACAACAACCCCTACCTCGTCAAGTCGTCTTCCGCGGGTTCTTCGCGGAATTGGGGATCGTCGTGTCGTCATGGTATCCGGTGTCGCGTCGTCGCGGAAGGGTGTCTCATCGACGAACTATGATGTTCAAGAACAAAAAGATTTAATTAATAATTATTAAATCCTTCTTGAGTTAAAAACCACAAAGGAAAAATATAACAGAAATCTGAAACTCTCACCTCAACGGATGATCGAAGGTTTTTTAGTTTTTGATTCAGGAACGTCGCCGAAGAACGTCGCGGGAGAGGAAACGTTGGTGTCGCGGCACACGGCGTCGCGTCGTCGATTTCCACGGGTTCGGCGTTCTTAATCTGAGGCCGGAGTTCTTCGCGTTATTCGCGTTCTTCAAGTTCTTCGCTTTCTTCGTGAAGATGGTTGAAGGCACAAGAACATCTGTCAAAAACCTCTCAACTTTTCATCCTCCAAATGTCTTGTTGGTCTTATTTTATTATAACGCCAAAAACGAAAAAGAGGTAAGTAACGACCCATTAATTCGCATAATCAATTCAACAAAAGAAACTGCCCATTTAATTCACGAATAAAACCACCCAATTAAATGGTGCGTTAATAATTTATGAAAATGCGTCAGTTGACTTTCATAATGACGGGTTTTCGTGGGTGCGTTACTTAGTAGAAAAGAAACGGGGGGGGGTGCTCCTGCGATCCCCACCGTGCAAATATCCTACCAAGAGGGTAGAATATTTTTGGATAGTACCCTATCCGTTTCAACTCTGTTTAAGTGGCTTTCAAGTGGCTTCAAGTGGCTTAAGTGAAATAAAATAAAATTTTTCAAACAATTTATTTTATTTCATAACTTTAAGCCCAAAAATTAAAAACCGCACCCGAGAAAACGCAACACCCGAAGAGGCGTTTAAAAGAAAATACGGGTGCTGCGATTTCATCAGTGCCCTCAAAATTCGATTCTGGGCACCGGTTCAAAAGTTAGAAAAACCCGCTTGTCCGTTCACTGAACGTACCCGAGACAAACTTCGGAAAATGATTTCAGGCACACCGGGCCTCGGAATCAGGTGCCGTCAGAAACTGCACTCTTGTAAAATTCCAAAGAAAATTAAGAAAAAAATTTCATCGAAATTTACGGGTCTTTACAAATATTTATATCGATATGGTAATCAATGGTGTCACATTCATAGTTGGTCAAGATTAATGACCGAGTGTTCGATTTTGGTTTTACATTTTGTCTTTTTATATCTTTTTGGTTGATTCTAGTCTAGTGTAATACATTTTATTTTTTATACACATAAAAAAAATATATGTATTGTTAAATTTTTAAGGATGTCTTAATGGATTTATTTTTTACCCCTGATGATGAACCCTAATGTATGTGTAGATTTAGGTCTACTTTTCAGTTTGAGCACAATTGAATAGTTGATCGGACTGAGTCCCAAATTTTCATCATTGAGCAGAGATTCCCGTGTGATTTCTTCCAATCAGGATTGTTAAGTTCAACAGTGAATGAAGACCGTGTATATAGTAAATCTCAGAGATATTATAAGATCCATGTTCCTTTATTTCAGTTTCATTTGTACTCAGTAATATGTATGGTCATCTTAATGCATGACCAGTGTTTTATGTTTGAAATTACTGTATTGGATTTTTTATATTTTTCATTTATTATTATAGCATGATCTATTTCAGTTCATTTACTACATCCACAAAATTATTAATTACTTATGTGTATGATGCATATACATTTACAATGTTATTTTAGTATTATATGATAGATTAGTCTCCCCAATGGAACACCCTAGGACCCTCACTATTAGTGAGAAACCACAGGTGTAAAGGGTGGTACACATGAGTCTTTATAACCCAATGGATCGAGGGACAATATTAGTGGAATAATGGAAGGTATGTTAAACATCTGATAGTCAAACCCATTGTCCCCTACCAATGATAAACACCAAATTTCTACCCTTAAAATATAACATAAATCACACTGTATCTTATTAGAAAACCATATTCCATGGTGTCCTGAGTGGGGATTGATTACACCTCAGTAGGACATCACAATCATTGTATATAGAAACAATAATTATATAAAACAATGTATACAGGTAATCAAGGAGTAATAAATAAGGAATGAAAAAAAGGAAATCTAACTTCTTCTCTAAATAGTTATTAATTATCAATTCTTATATTGACGGTTCCATAGTGTCAACCAACAAAAAAACGAAGATTTAGTCATGTTGGATACTTAGATGTATCAACATAGGGGTTACAAACACTTTTATACCTTAATGGTTTTTAATAGCCAAACAATCTATCAACATACCCAAATCCTATGTTTGGAAATCATGAAAATACCCATGTGTTTTGGACCACAGTTCCGTTGTTGGAAATACAAAACTATGTCAACCAATATATCATATTGCCTTATAATGACTTCATAAAATAGTAAAATATCATTGGGCCTATAGAATTGGTAATGCCTAGCTCAAAAATAAAGATCCTTAGTACCTGTGGTTGGACCATAGAACCTAAGTTTCATTCAACAAATTGAGTAATATATTTTTTTCCTAGAGAATATGTCTACCCTAACCTATGGTAGTGGATCCTTTGTCCAGTACCAATCTCATACAACTTACAATTAATATGTGATCTTTGATCCATTATTTTTAATATACCAATTATTGTATGAGGAATTTATATTTTTAAATTTAATTTAATTTTGTCAATACACGCTACTGTGAATTTCCTATGAGGTTATGTGGGTATCAGAGGTGGTTAGGGCTCATTTAAAGCCCATATCCTGACATTTTTTTATGAAATTGGACAAACCATATAGTAGTAAAAAACATGATTAACTGAACACATTTTTTTGACTACCCATCCTGGAGCTCGGTGGTGGGCTAGAGAATCCCACATGTTTTTAAAACAATATGTATGTTGGTTCTTTACCATGTGGGAAGCTAAAATTTTAATCATCATTGAATTTCGAGGTTTATGAAAGGTTAGTCAAACCATGTGTGGTGACCATGTGATTTTCCATTCTTTGAAACCATTGATGGATGGGTTTTTCATAGATTGTACACCCATATAGACATGCCATGCAACAAATTGTTTTTTTTTGGAATTTTCAATTTTACCTTAAAATTAATTATAACCTAATTTCATTCTTCATTTCTTCTGTTGAACATAACTCGCATGTTGAAATCCCCTCTTAATGTGAATGTAGAGGCATTAAACCTTCTCCCTCACTCAAAATTGGATTCTTGGGATGGTCATATCGTTGGTTATATAATGGTGAGTACTGAATCAATCATATTCAAAAATTATTTACTCTTCGTATTGATGGATTTATTTAGGTGAATGATAATTTTCCATATTTCTAGATTATTCATATGTTCCTTTTTTATCTCTCAGTCTCTATGAAATCAGGTGTTGATAGTGGATTTAAACTCGACTATGGAACTATAGTGGCTGAGATCATTCATTTCCCTCGATATCAATGTTTCTATATTTTTTGTGTCATGTGCCCAATTTTACTAGTGTTTACTTGGAAATATAATTTTATCCAGGTTTAAAATGTATAGGTATAACCAATTAAATTAATTAAACCATTAAATAATTATTAAATGTCATGAACTCTGAATTGGAACCACCCCATCAGTGTTTTTTGAAATCAGATAGACAACCATGGGGGAATATGATTTTGAATACCTTCTAGGTTCGTCATATTCCCTATTCCATTGGATTTTAAATGATAAATCCAAAAATGTATGTTAAATTGATTAAATAATGGAAATTGATGACCATATCAATATGCTATAGCCATTTATTTTTTTTCAAAATCATGAGTTTCATCATATATTGAATGACTACATGAGATAAATAAGACTATAATCTATTAATGTTAATCCAATTCATTCACCCATCATCTGAAGAGTGGTTTATAAGAAAATATCACGGTGATGATCTTGACATAATTTATTGATTTTATTCTTTGTTTATTCTATCACATGGGTATTGTTTTTGAGTCCTCTAAAGGTAACATTCACTATGTTCTACAAAACCTCTCATGTTCTTCTCACCCCTGATGGGAACTGAACCAAGCCCAAGGTTGGACACCTTAGGCATCGTCGGGGAGGTGTGGTTTGTGGGTGTTGTAAGGAAACACCTATACATGCATCAACTGTTAACATGTTTTCCTACATGGATCCTATGATTTTGTTAATGGTGGTGTCGTCAAGACCCTGTGATTATGGGTTCGAGTCCTCGCAAGGAAACAGACACTATTTTCTAGAAAACCTCTCGTTAGCCCCTCTACATTGTTTGGAACTAGAATACGCCCAAGGGTTATCCACCTTGGGCCATGCAGTGGATGTGGGGAATGCCGGTGGGGAGACCACCCCAATACCTTGTTACCCAAAAACAATTTTCAATGATACCATTGTTACATGTTCTAAATGTTCTTCAAAAAAGAAGTTCTACATTACCATTTTTTCCTCAAAAGGATAGTCAAATGGACACACCATTGGATGCCAAAAAATTTAAAATAAAACAAAGTATTGATAATACATGTACTTCTAATATATCTTTTGTTTCCTCTGTGAGTAAATAAGGAAATAATACTAGCCCATCCTCTTCTCATACTATCTAAAAATCACGGAGGAAGAAGGGCTCTGGTGGTTCAAAAAACGGGAGTGCTAACTCCCAATGCAGGTTCCAATAAATTATTTATTTTGATATTGTTAGGGTATTTCTAACCATGTGCCATATATAGCTTTGAATGTATTTATTTTAACTCACAAGACAATTTTTATTGCTATTGTTGAGCCTAAAATTAATTTTTCAATGAAATGATTGCATCATTGTTCTTATAGTTATAATTTCTGTGGTTCTTGAAAAGATGGTCTTGTTACCGAATCACTTTGGATATTTTATTGTTCATCCTTGCAGACTATCAATGCTTTCAATGTTTTTGAGCAGATGTTCACATGTGATTTTTTACTCTGATGGTTTATACTCTTTTTTCACTATGACATATTCTACGAATAGATATCAATAATGAAGACCTCTATGGACGGATCATAATGCACTGACTAACATTATCAAGGAACCCGGGTTTGTGATTGTGGATTTCAAAGCAATTCAGAACTCTAGTGAAAAAATTATACCTGCTCATTCTCATATCTCTTCAAGAGAATTCAAATTTTCAATTGAGGATTTTAATCTTGTAAAAATCAATCTCACTGGTGCTAAGTTCACATAGTATAGAAGACACTACAAAAGGGTAGTTTCTAGAAAACATGATTGGCCCTTTACAAATATTTATTCTCTTGATATATGGGAGGACATATCAAGTATTACTCTTCCTATGATCAACTTGGAACATCATTACATTCTTATAAGTTATTTCACTAAGAATTTTAAACCACATCTTCCTTTCAAATTCAATAATGCTTGGACAGAGGATCCTGATTTAATAACAATATCAAAAACTATTGGGAAGGCATGTGTAATCACAATGATGCTTTCTTTTGCATCACTAAAATTAAACACCCTATGAAAGGCCTAAATAGTTGGTGTAATTCCAAATCTAAACAACATTACAAGGACATATCCTCTCTATAAACTGAGGTGACTCAAATTCAAAACTATAATACTAACTTCTACTACTCTTCTGGTCCTTAACTAGAAATCAATACCTCTTTGAAAATCATATCTATTTTAATTCTCAAATACCACATGTGAATGAAAATCATCAAAACTAAATGGATTTCAGATGGAGGTAGAAATAAGATGTTCAATAATTATCTCCAATGAATTTGAAAAGTTTTTTGAACTTTAGCTTTTCTCAAAGATAATGAATCGATCCTTTAAACTAAGGAAGCTATTGTTAATCATGTTGTCTATTATTTTCACAATTTGTTCAATGGTATGACTGTTAGCAATGTTCATCTCCTTGAATTCATTCCTATTATGGTGACTGGAGAACACAATGAATATCTTTTATGCATCCTCACTAATCATGAAATCAAGGACACCATCATTAGCCATAATCCTGATAGTGAACAACGTCCTGATGGTTTTAACAATGGATTTTTCCAACATTATTGGGAAATTATTCATTTAGATGTTTACAAAATTGTAAATGATTTATTTTACAATGGTATTCTTCCACATGGCTTAAATGACCAATTCCTTAATTTTATTCCTAAAGTGGACTACAACTCAGATATTCATCTCTTTCATAATATTTCTCTTATTAATTTCATTTTCAAAATTTTCTCTAAAATCAATGTAAATAGACTTTCTCCTATATACAAAAGAATTATTTCTTGAAATCAATTTTATTTTATCAAAGGTAGTTCTATATATTATTGTATCTTTATGGCCTCAAAATTCAATAACAACTTAAACAAAGTCACTATAGGAGGTATTGTTTCCATTAAACGTGACATTATGAATGTTTTTTACACAATGTATTGAAATATTATTTTCAATGTTCTCAAAAGCTACGATTTTAATGAATTTTTACCAATATAATAAGTGATTTATTCAATTTAGCCCCTCCCTCTATTCTTTTCAATGGTGTCCCTATATACATTTTAAAATATACCAATGGATGTAGTAATGGAGATCTTCCATTATATTTTCCATGGCTTATGATTACTTTAGCATATTTCTCGCTCGACTTGTGGATCAAAACTAGATTAAACTTATTCATGCTTTTATAAAAACATATATTCCCACACATATTATATATGCTGATGAAATCATCATGTTCTTACAAGCTGATAAAAGGAATATCTAAAATCATAAAAATTCCTTGTCTCATTATCAATAAATCAATGATCAATCTATATGATAGAGCAAATCCATAGTATTTTTTCAGAAGTTTTTTTCCCTCTAACAAAAAATTAATATTTTTTATTAGTTAGATATCAAGTAAGGATGTATCCCATTCACTTATCTGGGTGTCCCTATGTTTTGGGGAGGGCCTATATCTTGTTACATATAAATCATTATTGATCATGTCACAAAAAAACATTATTCCTAGAAGGTTAAATCCGTATCTATGGCTGGAAGAATTTGTCTTGTGAAATATACAATTGTTTTAAAAATGTTACACCCGATGATGGTGTAAAAATTTCATGTTGGTCTCCTTAAGAATATTAATATTTTCATTATAAAATTTGTTTAGACTAGATGCACTATTGAAATAATAGCTTGTGACCATCCCCTATGCTACTTGTTGTAAACCTGTAGTCAGGGGAAGTCATGGAATATAACATATTAAACTCTTTAATGATGCTATCTAGGCTAGGTTGACCGTGAGTTTACTTCATAATATCTCTAATTCAATTGTTTTCTCCAATAAAAGATTCATCAGTAAACATAAGAATGGAAATTAGAACTACATCACTTCTTCCATATGGTCTTCTGTTAGGAATTCATTCACCATCATTATAATTAAATTTAAATGGATAGTTAGTACTAATTCTTCAATGAATTTGTTTCTAAACAGCTGGACTGGTGCTCCTTTAATCTCCATGCTACCTCCCAATTCTCTGCCTGATAATACGTACTCCACCATATGTGAAGTTTTTAATTATTCCATCTTCAATCTTCTTAATAACATCATTCATATTTTTTACTACCACCCCTTCTCCAACCCTGTGGATTTTATAATTTGTGATCGTTCTTATAATAGTGTTCTTGATTCTAATTTTTTTATTTTCAATTTCATTATCACTTATTCTAGCTTATATTAGTTGAAATTATTTAGAAAAACATGAATTAAACCCTAAATACATACCCATGTTTGGCGTATTGCTCACAATAGGGTCCCCACTGATGTTTGTCTGCAATATTTTGGGATCCATCTTTTTTATAAATTTCACATGTGCAACCAACAATGAAAAGATATTAATAATCAGTTTATGTCTTGTGCTTCTCCTCCAGATCTTTGGAATTAAATTATTGATATTTTTGGTTGCTTATGGTTACTTCATTATTCTATTAGATTGAAATTGCATAATTGATTACATTTTTAATCTTCTCAAAAAATCAAGATTCTTTTCTTGTCTGCTATTGTTGACCTCCTCCACGTGATCTGGTATAAATGAAATAATATTTATCCTAATAATTTCACATTCAGGATTAATGTAGGTAGAATACAGATTCTTATTTCCTTTCATGATGTTTCATCGATTCAAAAGCATAATGTAACAACACTATTGGATATTTTGAATCCTTCACTGACTCATGATTTCTAGTTTTTATAGATAGCCTAGACATACCTTTGAGGTATTCTGAAAATCCCCACTTCTAGGATGGATCAAATTTAATATCTATGGTTCCTCTAAAGTCATCGTGAGTCTTTCAGGATGCAGTGCTATTTTCACGGACTATCATTGGAGGTGTCACATATGCTTCTTTAGTGGGTGTGGAATGGCCTAGTCTCTTGAAGAGGAAATGATGGGTGTGATCAATGCCATTGATATTACAAAAAAAAAATTGTTGGGACAATATTTGGATTGAAACTGATTCAACCACTACTATCCGAGCTGTAACACCCCGAGATTTTATGAAAAATATTATTTTAATTTCATTAATGTCTTATGTTGTATTCTACAGCAAGATTACCTTGCGCTATACGCAACACCGTATTAGCTTGCAGTATACGCAACACTATTCTTGGACCGTGTTACACATAATTTTGATAATAGTTATTCTACGCAACATTGAGTATATATATATATATATTAAATGTATAAATGAAATATGGTTGGATTCTGTTATACAAAACAACGAAGGATTCTTTCACAACACACAACCCTGACTTGGCTTGCATTACACGCAATCGTGACCTTCCTCGATAGCGTGTGTTGTACGTATTACCGGGTTTTAATAAACAATGTTATATTATTATAATATTGTCATGAACTAGCCGTTATGAAAAGTATTAAGTAAATTTTGAATTTTATAACATTATTATTCATCTTACACATTTCTAGAACATGGTATAAGAACAAAATAAATTTTTCAGGTAAAATAAGTATTTTTAAAAAAATGCAGTTTTACCACCTTTTGATGGCGCACCCACTTTAAATATTGTTTTTGACATGTTTATATGTTCAATTTGACAAAATAATATTCTTCTTTTGAATCAGGATATAAAACATTACATTAGATAAAGTTTTGATATTTTTCCGATAATTTTCATATTATAATGAATAGTAAAAACACGCTATATTTTAATTAAAAACAACTTTTTTCATCGTAATATCTTATGTGGTTAAATTATAATATTTAATGGTTTTAAAGTATAAATAGAATATATTTTTACCATTTAATATAATGTATGTCATTAGCATTGATTTTACCTTGAATTCGTAGGTTAAATCAATTCAATCTTTTGCAATGTTTTAAAGAAAAACCCGTTTTCTTTCGACAACGGGATTAATTTTAATTTAATTTCTGCATATTTTGTGTATTGAATTTGGAAAAATTGATTCCATATTTGGAATCAGTGGGTCCAAATTATGTTAATAAGCTACTTTTTATTTTTGGGAATTATGAATAGTAACTACGGTAAATTTTATTTACCATAGTTAAAGGTAAATCGGGTAATTAAGGGTAAATATAATATTTTAAAATTACCCTAAAAATTGTCAAAATCCTATTGGATGACTAAAAGTCGACCCATATCACCTAAGGGCCGGATTAGAATCATTTAATGGACATTTTTCCATGAAGATAACTTAATTATTATTAAAACCAAAGAAAGTGACAACATGTCACTCTCTAAAATTTTATAAGTATATTAATTTTAATTTAGTGATAAACTTCATCAAACATCGAACATGAATAGTCTCCAGAAAGCTAATTAAATTATCTACATCATATAAATTTATTTATAATTTTTATGGATTCAATAAATATGATTAATTATGACACAATAGTGATGCAGAAATTGTTTATCTAGTGAAAAATCAAGAATATTGTTTTTATTAAACTAATAGTGACCATAAAATGCACAAATACCTAACCAAAATTTATTGGACATGTAAATCTAAACCGTAAGCATCCAATTGTCGAATATTTGACCATTTGGAGCCTTATAAAAGCGATTATGACACTTATATTATTTTATTTTAAATGATGCCAAAGTTGTCACCTTCATAATTTAATAAATATAACAATTTAAATATTGTGATTTTAAGATGATAAATTCGAGTAAAAGTATTATTGTGAAAGGTAATATATTTATATACATCATAGAATTTTTTTTAAATTTTTATACAACAAATAAGTATATTAAATAATTATACAAAAATGATGTAGTAATTATTTTATTAAGAGATAAACCAAATAAATGGTTTTAAAAATAATAAAATAAATATTATATGAACTATTTAATGTGATACAATAATTTTACAGATACATATGACCTTTTATTAATATATTAAAGCTTTTATTTCGAACATATCTTCTTTATATATTTTCAAATAAATGAATAGTGTCAAAATTGACACTATTGTTATTTTACAAAAATAACATATTATAAAATTGTTTAAAAATCACAAAAATATTTAAAAATTATAAATTTATATTTATATGGTCTATAATGTTATAAAGTAAAAAAGTATGGAAAATTCACAACAAATAAGTAATTATTTGTTATAATTTAATATTTAGAATTTTATTACCACAAATAAACTTAAATAGATTAAATAAGGATAAATCAAAATGATAAGGTTTAAAATAAGATCCAAACATGTATAAATTTGATTGGATGATGAGATTACAACCCTATCTCATCTAATCTTCGAATATGAGTCATTTTTTGAGGTTTTTTAGTGGGGTTAGATTTATTATAATTTTATATTTTTAAGAATTCCTAAGGTGCCCCTCTCCTCCCTTATAAAAGGGTACCTCCTCCCCCTCCTCCTCACACCAATTTGAGCACTCAAGCTCGGCCAACCCCTGCCAAAATCCCTTCTCCACTTCCCTAGAATAATACTAGAGGTCCTGGTCTTCTTCAAAGGCCAATCTTATTTCCCTAAGTGGAGGATTCAAAGAGGAATTTCAAAGAAGAGGTAATATCCATTACCGATCTTTTCAACTTCTTTCTTCTTCAACTTCTTCTTCTTTAGTTGTTTCATGATAAAGTAATAACATCGGTATTTCTTATATACTGATATGTTATTATAAATATGAAACAACTCTAATTAACCTTCTATCCATCCTACGGAAAAAGGAAATCACCGCGGGTGCGTACGTACGGAATACCGTCTCCACGCCGTGGTGTAATCTATTTTCTGCCACCACCTTACATGGATGGGTATAATGGTGTAAAGAATAACTATACATAGTTATTAAAACATTATATTGATTCTGATATCTTTTATAATCCACTCCAATTCAATTCAATATTTATGGAAATGATATCATCGCTCGTGCGTACGTACGGACTACCGTCTCCACGACGCGATGAGATTCATTCTCCATGTTAACCATTTAAGAATTATTATAAAGTATATATAAGAAATAATGATGAAATATATGACATTATAAAGCTACTGGATTTATGTATATATATATATGTATGTCATCTACTTACTTCCATTCAAGACAATAAGGAAAGGAAAACAGCGTTCATGCGTACGTACGGACTACCGTCTCCATGAACGGTGTTTTTCATTTCATTTATCTATCTATTATATATATATATATATACTGAATATATATGATATATAAATCATATTTTATATTCTGGAAGTAAGTAAATCATGATATAAGTAATAATAATGTCAAGAACAACAAGTCAAAACACCTACGATAAATGAAACGATTTTACCCAAAACGCTTCTTTAACATGAATTTACAAAAAATGGGTAATATAATGTCATAAGTGAACTATATATGATATAATAACAATGAATATGATTCTTTAATAAGTCAATGACATTATTTAAATCATTATACAGGAGGTTCGGACACTTACGAAGCAAATCGGACCTAAGGTAAGGGAAATATCACAATCTCATTTTTATCCGAGATTGTTTATTCGTAAGTATTTACTGCGGTGTATTTTATCATCCACATCCATGTTCCCTCAATATGTAATATTGTTTCCATCCACTTACAATAGTTTAAATCCAATTTCACCCTTAGGTGAGTTTTTAGTAAGGAATATGAAAGGAATCTTTTGTCGTTTTTTCGTACGAGGTACTTTTGGACTTTTCTGACAAAAGTACGAAGAATTTTTTTTAACTTATACGGCATGAATGGATTTTTAAAACATTATTTCCAAGAAGCTTCCTTTACAAGTTTACAAGTTTATTTTTAATCAACTTCTTTTATTTTAAAGTTGTATGACATGTTATGAAAGGAAAAATGTTTTTTAAGAAGAAATGATATTTTCCTCAAGAATGGAGTTCAAGTGTTTTATCAAAATTATTTTCCATCTAAGATAATAAAGGGTTCTGTTTTTATCCCTATTATTACATTGATTTGATTATGTTGTGATGGAAATATTTTTATGAATTACTTTATGTTATATGATTTGTTTTATGATGTCATGATGTTTCAAGAATCCCATTTTGTTACATGTGTTATGCAATGATGTATGATTTATGATTATGTGGCACACATAAGAAAGGATTCATTATAAGATGGGTGGGACCTATATCTCCCACCAATGCATTGAGTAAAGGTTTTATATCTCATGAGATAGACAGGGCTGGAACGGTAGGTTATACCGGTTCAGTGAAAGATGACTGAAACGAGGGTTACTCGATTCAGAAAGGGACTTTGTCCACTAAGATAGTCTTGGCAATGAGTCATGACTAACAAGAAATGATTTTCCATGATTATGTGTGCATGCCACAAAGTTTCAGGTTTTATGTTATGATTATGGGGATCTCATTTTCACTTCTATGATTTATTCCATGTTAAGATTTTATGATCTCTTTTGCAGGTTATGCTTTTCAAAAAGATATGATATGATTTTTACTTCCTTTATTTGCCCTTGCTGAGCATTTGAGCTCACCCTTTTATGTTTTCTTTTCCCCAGGATATAAAGAAAGGTTTTAGGTAAAAAAGGGAAGATCTTTATTGGAGATATTGAAGATCTTTCATCACTATTAGAAGATTACGTTCCGAGTTTCCAAAGACACTAAACTATTACGATCCTTGTGTGTGTGTTTTTATTATGTACTAAGTATTCCGCAAATTTAATGTAATGTCCATGTAAGTCAAGATACGGGTCTCTACAGTTGGTATCAGAGGAAAGGTTTAGTCAACCTTTGGAAACTAGGATGCGAAAACGTTAGTGAGATCCCTAGAGATATTTCTAAGGTATGTCTAGGGATGTACCTAAGGATAAGTATACATATAGGATATAGTCCTAGAACTATGGTAACGATATTAGATTAAACCAAAGATGTTAGATATTTAAGTTAATCCCCCTTTATTTTTATTTTTGCCTCTCACACTATTCTTTTTTGGGTTTTAGAAAATGGCTGGGAACAAGGTGATTCACGATAATGGAGGATATGATGGACAATGGAATGATATTCTTCATAATGAAATAGGATTTGGAAGTCCAAACATAATTATTATGCCGAATCAGCAATCTCATAATATGACCAATAATGTAAAATTTGGTAAGTTTCCTGACTCGGCTAATAAGAGAAAGGTGGAGTTTCATGATGATCATAGAGGAAAGAAAGTTCAATTTCCCCTATGTAATTCATGTGGGAAGAGGCATCAAGGAGAATGTTTCAAAGGAACTGGAAGATGCTTTGGGTGTGGAAAAGAAGGACACAAAGCCAGTAAGTGCAAAGGAAAAGGTTCAGTTAACACCAGGGATGAGGATAATGGTATTGCTATGACATCAACAATGGTTAAATTTTTTAAATGTGGAATGTACGGGCATTATACAAACCAATGCCCTAAGGGAAAGTCTCATGAAGGAAATCAGTATGGTCGTATGGGAAGTATTTATGTTGTTGATGATGAAGAGACTACAAATGATATGTGAGATGAAAGAATTGTTGAATCTTGGACAATGGTTTAAGAATGTAGTGGAATGATTACATGTTTATCAAGTGTAATGTTGTATAAGTAATCTCATGGTACTATGGGATAAAGAGACATCTAAGGATTGTTACATTGTTGTCTTTCCTTAAGTTTTGAAAGTATGTGATGAATGGTACCAGTATTTTTGGAAAGTAGATGATATGCGCATAATGAAGGGATAAGACGATAATGAGATGTTTGATTGTATGCATGAGCTCATGATTGATATAAGGACTAAGTGATATCATGGTTTTATTATAAAGAATTTTGAGAATTTTGGTATGTGAAAAGTGTTAACGTTTAACTGCATTCAAGTTTTCACTAAGGTTCAATGGGTATTCAAGAGAATACATGATTAAGGACTTTGAATGTTTGGAATGTGACCAACAAGATATATCTTATGATATATGGGGATCAACGATGGTATTAAATCACTGAGAGTGGACTGCAGTATTATGGATAAGCCTAAATATTGGAATGTATTATGTTGGACATAAGTTAGTATTATTTGTTTTTCGATGTTATAGTAATGTAGTTTTAGAAAAAGGACAACCTGAGGACGGGCGACAACCCATCGCTTCGGACAAGGCTGTGGGAATCGAACCCACAACCGAAGTGCAACTGGCCTTTAACGCCTACCATTGGCCTACAGGAAGTCCCTGTTTAGTAGAAACTAGTTTTATTATATTAAGCAGTATGACATATGATGTATAAGTCCATTTTAGGAACCATATATGATTAATCTCACTAAAGAATGACTTATGTATATTTAATAACTTTTGCTAACCTTTTGTTTGAGACAGATGGAATGACCTGTCATACTAACACTTCACGAATAACAAATTCAACTTCATTTATTTAAGAGATGAAGTGGAAATTGTTCAAGGCATGAACAACAGTGAGATTGTACCAAAATAAAGAAAGTAGTCTAATTCAAATTCTTCAACTTTAGGGAAACGATCTTGAAAACCACAAAAGTTGTCCTAGTGCTCTTATATCTGATTAATCAGATCGTAACTTAGATCGTCACAAATTTATGGATTTGTGATTGCTAGCTTTTCCATAGCCATGTTCTCTACCACTCTCCATCAGAACATGATGGTTAGATTTCTCATCCATATCCATATTTTCACCTATGTGGAAACCCAGTGATTAGTTTATTTGGGTAGCCGTTACGTTTCATACTTTTGGTTTTAAAAATTGGTTTTGATATTCCTTTTTACGATGTGGGTTTCTATCAAAGAAACTTTCAAATAGTAAACCATTTATAACCCCGACGAATTTCGAGGGCGAAATTCATTTTAAGGGGGGTAGAATGTAACACCCCGAGATTTTTATGAAAAATATTATTTTAATTTCATTAATGTCTTATGTTGTATTCTACAGCAAGATTACCGTGCGCTATACGCAACACCGTATTAGCTTGCAGTATACGCAACACTATTCTTGGACCGTGTTACACATAATTTTGATAATAGTTATTCTACACAACATTGAGTGTATATATATATATATATATTAAATGTATAAATGAAATATGGTTGGATTCTGTTATACAAAACAACGAAGGATTCTTTCACAACACGCAACCCTGACTTGGCTTGCATTACATGCAATCGCGACCTTCCCCGACAGCGTGTGTTGTACGCATTATCGGGTTTTAATAAACAATGTTATATTATTATAATATTGTCATGAACTAGCCGTTATGAATAGTATTAACTAAATTTTGAATTTTATAACATTATTATTCATCTTACACATTTCTAGAACATGGTATAAGAACAAAATAAATTTTTCAGGTAAAATAAGTATTTTTCAAAAAATGCTGTTTTACCGCCTTTTGATGGCGCACCCACATTAAATATAGTTTTTGACATGTTTATATGTTCAATTTGACAAAATAATATTCTTATTTTGAATCAGGATATAAAAATTTACATTAGATAAAGTTTGGATATTTTTTCGATAACTTTCATATTTTAATGAATAGTAAAAACACGCTATATTTTAATTAAAAACAACTTTTTTCATCGTAATATCTTATGTTGTTAAATTATAATATTGAATGGTTTTAAAGTATAAATAGAATATATTTTTACCATTTAATATAATGTATGTCATTAGCATTGATTTTACCTTGAATTCGTAGGTTAAATCAATTCAATCTTTTGCAATGTTTTAAAGAAAAACCTGTTTTCTTTCGACAATGGGATTAATTTTAATTTGATTTCTGCATCTTTTGTGTATTGAATTTGGAAAAATGGATTCCATATTTGGAATCAGTGGGTCCAAATTATGTTAATAAGCTACTTTTTATTTTTGGGAATTATGAATAGTAAATACGGTAAATTTTATTTACCATAGTTAAAGGTAAATCGGGTAATTAAGGGTAAATATAATATTTTAAAATTACCCTAACAAATGTAAAAATCCTATTGGACGACTAAAAGTAGACCCATATCACCTAAGGGTCGGATTAGAATCATTTAATGGACATTTTTCCATGAAAATAACTTAATTATTATTAAAACCAAAGAAAGTGACAACATGTCACTCTCTAAAATTTTATAAGTATATTAATTTTAATTTAGTGATAAACTTCATGAAACTTAGAACATGAATAGTCTCCAGAAAGCTAATGAAATTATCTACTTCATATAAATTTATTTATAATTTTTAGGGATTAAATAATTATCATTAATTATGACACAATAGTGATGTAGAAATTGTTTATCTAGTGAAAAATCAATAATATTGTTTTTATTAAACTAATAGTGGCCATAAAATGCACAAATACCTAACCAAAACTTATTGGACATGTAACTATAAACCGTAAGCATCCAATGGTAGAATATTTGACCATTTGGAGCCTTATAAAAGCGATTATGACACTTATATTATTTTATTTTAAATGATGCCAAAGTTGTCAACTTCATAATTTAATAAATATAACAATTTAAATATTGTGATTTTAAGATGATAAATTCGAGTAAAAGTATTATATTGAAAGTTAATATATTTATCTACATCATAGAATTTTATTTTAAATTTTTATACAACAAATAAGTATATTAAATAATTATACAAAAATGATGTAGTAATTATTTTATTAAGAGATAAACCAAATAAATGGTTTTAAAAATAATAAAATAAATAATATATGAACTATTTAATGTGATAAAATAATTTTATAGATACATATGACCTTTTATTAATATATTAATGCTTTTATTTCGAACATATCTTCTGTATATATTTTCAAATAAATGAATAGTGTCAAAATTGACACTATTGTTATTTTACAAAAATAACATATTATAAAATTGTTTAAAAATCACAAAAATATTTAAAAATTATAAATTTATATTTATATGGTCTATAATGTTATAAAGTAAACAATTATGGAAAATTCACAACAAATAAGTAATTATTTGTTATAATTTAAAATTTAGAATTTTATTACCACATATAAACTTAAATAGATTAAATAAGGATAAATCAAAATGATAAGGTTTAAAATAAGATCCAAACATGTATAAATTTGATTGGATGATGAGATTACAACCCTATGTCATCTAATATTCGAATATGAGTCATTTTTGGAGGTTTTTAAGTGGGGTTAGATTTATTATAAATTAATATTTTTAAGAATTCCTAAGGTGCCCCTCTCCTCCCTTATAAAAGGGTACCTCCTCCCCCTCCTCCTCACACCAATTTGAGCACTCAAGCTCGGCCAACCCCTGCAAAAATCCCTTCTCCACTTCCCTAGAATAATACTAGAGGGCCTGGTCTTCTTCAAAGACCACTCTTAGTTCCCTAAGTGGAGGATTCAAAGAGGCGTTTCAAAGAAGAGGTAATATCCATTACCGATCTTTTCAACTTCTTTCTTCTTGAACTTCTTCTTCTTTAGTTGTTTCATGATAAAGTAATAACATAAGTATTTCTTATATACTTATATGTTATTATAAATATGAAACAACTCTAATTAACCTTCTATCCATCCTACGGAAAAAGGAAATCACCGCGCGTGCGTACGTACGGAATACCGTCTCCACGCCGTGGTGTAATCTATTTTCCGCCACCACCTTACATGGATGGGTATACTGGTGTAAATAATAACTATACATAGTTATTAAAACATCATATTGATTCTGATATCTTTTATAATCCACTCCAATTCAATTCAATATTTATGGAAATGATATCATCGCTCGTGCGTACGTACGGACTACCGTCTCCACGACGCGATGAGATTCATTCTCCATGTTAACCATTTAAGAATTATTATAAAGTATATATAAGAAATAATGATGAAATATATGACATTATAAAGCTACTGGATTTATGTATATATATATATGTATGTCATCTACTTACTTCCATTCAAGACAATAAGCAAAGGAAAACAGCGTTCATGCGTACGTACGGACTACCGTCACCATGAACGGTGTTTTTCATTTCATTTATCTATCTATTATATATATATATATACTGAATATATATGATATATAAATCATATTTTATATTCTGGAAGTAAGTAAATCATGATATAAGTAATAATAATGTCAAGAACAACAAGTCAAAACACCTACGATAAATGAAACGATTTTACCCAAAACGCTTCTTTAACATGAATTTACAAAAGAATGGGTAATATAAAGTCATAAGTGAACTATATATGATATAATAACAATGAATATGATTCTTTAATAAGTCAATGACATTATTTAAATCATTATACAGGAGGTTCAGACACTTACGAAGAAAATCGGACATAAGGTAGGGGAAATATCACAATCTCATTTTTATCCGAGATTGTTTATTCGTAAGTATTTACTGGGGTGTATTTTATCATCCACATCCATGTTCCCTCAATATGTAATATTGTTTCCATCCACTTACAATAGTTTAAATCCAATTTTACCCTTCGGTGAGTTTTTAGTAAAGAATATGAAAGGAATCTTTTGTTGTTTTTTCGTACGAGGTACTTTTGGACTTTTCTGACAAAAGTACGAAGAATGTTTTTTTAACTTATACGGCATGAATGGATTTTTAAAACATTATTTCCAAGAAGCTTCCTTTACAAGTTTACAAGTTTATTTTTAATCAACTTCTTTTATTTTAAAGTTGTATGACATGTTATGAAAGGAAAAATGTTTTTTAAGAAGAAAGGATATTTTCCTCAAGAATGGAGTTCAAGTGTTTTATCAAAATTATTTTCCATCTAAGAAAATAAAGGGTTATGTTTTTATCCATATTATTACATTTATTTGATTATGTTGTGATGGAAATATTTTTATGAATTCCTTTATGTTATATGATTTTTTTTATGATGTCATGATGTTTCAAGAATCCCATTTTTTTACATGTGTTATGCAATGATGTATGATTTATGATTATGTGGCACACATAAGAAAGGATTCATTATAAGATGGGTGAGACCTATATCTCCCTCCAATGCATTGGGTAAAGGTGTTATATCTCATGAGATAGACAGGGCTGGAACGGTAGGTTATACCGGTTCAGTGAAAGAGGACTGAAACGAGGGTTACTCGATTCAGAAAGGGACTTTGTCCAATAAGATAGTCTTGGAAATGAGTCATGACTAACAAGAAATGATTTTCCATGATTATGTGTGCATGCCTCAAAGTTTCATGTTTTATGTTATGATTATGGGGATCTCATTTTCCCTTATATGATTTATTCCATGTTAAGATTTTATGATCTCTTTTGCAGGTTATTCTTTTCAAAAAGATGTGATATGATTTTTACTTCCTTTATTTGCCATTGCTGAGCATTTGAGCTCACCCTTTTATGTTTTCTTTTCCCCAGGATATAAAGAAAGGTTTTAGGTAAAAAAAGGAAGATCTTTATGGGAGATATTGAAGATCTTTCATCACGATTAGAAGATTACGTTCCGAGTTTCCAAAGACACTAAACTATTACGATCCTTGTGTGTGTGTTTTTGTTATGTACTAAGTATTCCGCAAATGTAATGTAAAGTCCATGTAAGTCAAGATACGGGTATCTACACAAGCTATTTGGAAATGGGTGGCGCACCTTTCCTGGCCTCTTACATCTCGCTGGATGATTTGTCTTGTCTCGCTCATGGAAATAAACTACATTGTCTCTTGTGAGTTTTGTGGAGCGAACATGGTTGTTGATGGTCTTTATAACATGTGAGTCAACCTGGTAATTACATGGCTAGATGATTTACCAAGTGATTTGTTACCTTTTTATAAAAATATAATAATAACATTCCATCATTCAGGCTCATGTAAACCATCTTTTTATTATTTCATAAATTGTAACTTGTCCATTGACTGAGGCACCACCTTTCAAAAAATGACTATGTTGTATATGATGTTATACGACACCTAGAGTCATATGAGGGTTATAATAAAAAAATCCTACAATATGCATGTCGGCTGTTTGGTTCTTGATACAACTGGAGTGATTCCTAGATTCCAAATAATAAATTTCAAAGATGGGAAGAGGATTATAATTAAATATTTAATTAATGAAATTATATATATTAAGTGTCCAGTAGTCTGAATTTTTTTTTTGGATTAGTTCCATGTCTTGAACCTGATAGATGGAATCGTTAGGCATCTAATAAAAATCATATCTTGATGTGGGTGATTAGATAAATTACATTATTCAAGACAAATATTTCAAATGAGAATGGATAATTACATGAAACATTTTTTTAATATATATAGGACTGGAAATTAATTTAGATACATTCAAGATAAGGTTGATGAAAGTAGAAGAGGATAGTGGTCAATGAAATCCTATAACTCTATAGGTTTCGTACATACAACACTTATTTTAAATATTCTATAACTATATGAAAAAATCTATAATTATATATTCACTAACTAGATATAATTAGAAGCCACTTTTGGGGGCTTAATGGGGAATTATCTCACACCATACAAGGGATTCCTTTGGTACCTGAGAATATTATATGAAAACATGACTAGATAAGGGAAAGCATCGTGATACATGTTTTTGATTGCTTCATAGGAAAAATGGATTATATCAACATGAAGAGGCTCGCGATTCTAGATGGGATATTTTGTACTCATTTTCTTATTTTGTTACATGTATTTTATTGTTTTTTAGATAACTATTTTGTATTATTTATAGACATGACATAGAATATTGGAATTATATAAGATCACATCTTGTATTGTGGTATATATATATATTTGAACATTTATGAACAGGTCAGTTACCTATTTTATGACTGATTTACTATATCATCTATTGTTTTTATGATTGTTACCTCAATTTTACACTCTAATAAGAGCTAATAATCACCCCACAAACACACCCTAGGCCCTAGATTCCTGTAGACATCCTCTAATGCATGGGGAAATGAGCTTCATGCCATAAGATCAACAGATTTTCGGGATACATTCATTGGAATTATGGTCTGGTTTGTTATAATGTGGTACCATATCCCTTTCTTTTTTAGAATATTATTTGGTGACAATAAATTTGGATATGAAGTAATTTTGTTTTGATATTTTCTTGGTAGTAGCTAACCCACAGTCCCGAAAAACCAAAATTGCATATAATAAAAAAATTATCCGTGTTTTTTATCTTAGTTTTTTTATTCCACCATTGGGTAGTGAAATTTAATTGGGATGTTTTCAATTATATGATTGTGGGTCCTATTTTGTTACGACCTGATGAGATAAGTGTATTACATCTTATTTATCATGTCATCCACCTATTATATTTCACATTTCATGACCAATGGCATTCCATATTGGATAAAAGTTATGATTTCAGGATGTTGTGATATGATCATGGATTTATATACCTTTTTCACGATATGTATTTTTACAGGGATTTAAGAAGATATGAGTTGGTACTTTGTCTGACTATTTTAAACTAAATAGTTTTTTCCTAGTTAGGATACAATAGAAACCCTAGGAATCCAATTGGGGCCTATGGAATCATTGAATTAAATGTGTTATATTATATATTTAGTGTAATATTTTTTTGTTACATGGGAAGTATGGGATATATGAATCAGGAGGGATAAATCACTTGGTTCAACCATTTAAAATTGAAATTGAAATGAATATTAGTTCATGTATAACATAAATTGAACAGAAATGTTTATAATAGAGAACCTAGAACAATACCAGCATTATTAGTTTGATGAAGGTAGTATCTCATGCATTTATATGATCGAAAATCCTATAAGACCTAAATAACAGATGAGGTAGAGGGGTGAGATTCATATATAAGAAGGCTTGTAACTATCATATTGTAATATCATTACATTTAGAGGTTGCATAATCATAATATAAGTGATATACTAGGAATTTTTTAGATGTATTACACTATGAATCCCTCCAGTCATGTGCTATGATGGGGGAATTTACCAAGCTACATTTGGGGGGGACAAGGGTTTCATGTATAAAATCACGTAGTGTCTACTATGGCACCAGTGATTACATCAGACATGGGTGTTGAGGTATAGTTCCATGAAGGAATTATGCATTTCATGTAGACCATGGAGGAACCACCATGACCAACACCAACTATGGAATAGTTTACACTTGATTTCCAAAAGTGTCATCTGACAATGTTTATCAGGGATTTTGGACCACAAGTTGCAATGTCAAGGTTGGAGGGCTTACTGTCTATCATTGAAAATATTGAGACAACTATTAAGAGGTGTATAATGCTCTCTATGTATATGTTGTAGGATTCATCCATGTGATTGTGATATTTTATTAATCAGATAAATAATCACCAGAATATTTAATTGGGGTATTTTAATAAGGATTTATTTGAACACCTTTATACTGATATCATTATGGCTGATAGAACCTGGTACTACAGGGACATTGAAAAGGGTGTCTTGTCAGTTATGGATTATAGAGACTATTTTTTAGATATTCTGCACATAACATATGTTCTGATGGGTGATGAGTAATCTAATTCATGGTGATATAAAAATGGACTTCGGTATTAAATATGATTTTTGGTTAATTTTTGTCGTCTAAATACCATTTTTGGAATAATAAATCAGGAATTTATCACTGAACGTATCCGGAGAGAGGTTGGGTGTGTGAGACTGGGTATATCGACACCTAAATCTAGTAAAATAATGACTAGTAGTAGGAACTGTAATTTGTAGATTCTAGGTAGTGAAATTAACATCCATAAAACAAACTCAGATGTCAAGGAATGGTGCCACATATGTGGTAGACTAAGATAGAATAGACCTTAGTGCATCAGTGACCTAGTCAAGATCATATCCAATGGTAATATTGGTATCGTACATCATTTCTATAGAAATATTCTTCATAATTATTGTTAGTAAGGGTCTATACCATCTCCGCATGAAAGATCATAGTTATCATCTTCTCGTTTATAAAGGAGATTGATTGTATCCTTCAGATCAAACCCAGATGGTGGTCATGTTCCTAGTAATCAGACCATTAATTTTTAAGGATAGTATTGTTGGTCTTACAAGGGTAAAATGATATATCATAGGGCCACACATCACGAAAGATATTTAAAGTGAAATATACCCATAAGGACTAGAGTCCCAGACCTTCTACTAAGAGATGTACTAATCTTGTGGCCCAAATATTATCATATGCTTTTTTGGATTAAGCAATTAATATAGATTAATATTTTTTCTTATTTGAAGAGACATGGACTTGTGGTTTAGTTTATTAGGATGTTTTGATGTCTGACACTCCATTAGAGATTATGATGGAGGATGTATATCAATGTAGGTACTTTTGAATTGTTATTTTTAGGTCTCACATTATATCAACCTACATTGTCAACTATATGATTTGTTTTGAAATCATTTTTAGGATGCTCTAGTCAGTCCCCTTTCATAATTTCAATGATTTCTATTCCCAAAGGGTGGCATTCACATCACCAGAAATATTATAGTTTATTCACAAGGGAGAATTGGATGTCAAGGAATGTTGATATGGAATCAGACATCATGGGTTGGGTGGGATGATATCCAAGATTGCAAGTTTATATTTGGATGAACAGGAAACAATTAAGGATGATTTTACTTCATTATTTTTCAATATTAGGGACCTATTCCTAGATTGTTTTTTATGATTAACTCCAATGAGAGATGTATTGTTCTTTATCGAACCAGTTCCAAAACCTAAAAAGGTATCCATTCCTCCTTACTGTATGGATACTACTGAGATACAAAAGCTTAATAGGCTGTTGGATGTCCTAGACGTAGAGCATTTTATCATTATGAGTAATTCTCTATCAGGTTCTCTGCTATGTTTAGTGAAAAAGGCATACTCTCTCCTTATGCTATGTGTGGATTACCCAAAATTGATCAAACAAATGATTATGAACTGATATCAACTTCTACGGTTATATGATATTATTTATCCTCTCTCAGTAACATTAGTATTAATGAAAATATATTATAGATATATACAATATCATTTGTCTTCTTGACCTATTGACATTCCTAATAAATATTATTGTAGACGGTATGCTCTATATGAGTATCAAGTTATCTCGATCAGTCAATGAAATTCCCTATTAGTTCACATGGCACGGATGAGCCAAATTTTCCATCGTTATATGGATAATTTTGTGGTGGTTTTCTTTGATTATGACATTAACTATTCTAGTACTCATCATGACCATGTCAAAAATATTGAGGTCATATTGAAATACCATAATAGACCATCAGTTATACGCTATTCTCACAAATGGACACTTCTATATTGATTTTATTCAGTTCTTATTTCATATAATCTTAGGGATATGTTAATTATTTATCCTAGAGAAGGTGTGAGATGTAGTTTGCCAGCAGTATATACCAAATTTATTTAGAGATAAAATGATTTTTGTTGGTGGATAGATATAATATTCATTTCATAAATGAATTTTAATGACTAGAAGTGCTGCTAATGGTTTGAATAAGTAGTGTGTGAAGTTTAATATTCTTATACCATTTGTATGTATTTTCAAGAGTGGAGAGGATATTGAATAAAATTCCAATACAAATATTTCTATGGATGGGAAGACATTACACTGTTTACTTTAATGCTATCAGTATCGGGATAGGAGATGTTCTTATACATGGGGAATATATTTTTAGAATAAGTGTCTCGATAGTTGATGCCTCATGATAGGAATTACCCAATACAAAGTATTGAGTTATCTACAAATATTCTTGACTTGCATTTGGTATACATTAATTACATCGATATTATTTTTTATATTCACGAACCATAAAATCCTAATGTACATATTTTCATAGAATGATATGAATCTGAGGCAGTTAAGGTGTTATGAATACATCATTTTTTTGAATTTTATATTTCCTACCATCATGAGATGGGAAGTGCAATTGATGACACACTGAGTAAAATGACTCAAATATAGGATGTCTATTATGCTCATACTGAGTGGCAGCATTGAGCATTGTTTTCTAAGAGGAACTTGGAGGCCCATGAAATTCAAGGAGAGACTTTTCTTTCATCCTAAGATGTTATCTATACACTCTTGGATATTGTGATGATGAAGATGACATCAGATTCTAAAGGACCTGTTCAATGGGAGAGTGTGGTAGTTGAGGGGGCCCGTCCTATTTGATTTATAATAGAGGATTAAATTACACATGTATATAAACATGTGTGTTTAACGAGTATTGGGTGAGGAAATTATGTGATACATTCAAACTTTATCTTTGGATGTATATCTCCTAACCACTAAGATATATCTGAATTTATATCACCAATATTGGTGGCCATGTATAAAAAGATAGGTTACTCATTTTTTAATTAGTTCATCCACCTATTAGTAGGTGGAGGTTGTACATAAGTGACCATCTATATTTTTAAAATTGGTTTCCAATCCTGATTTGAAATTTGATGATGTTGGAATGGATTTTTTTTGACTAGTTAATAGAGGTCTCCTAAATGTTATGATGCTATTTGGGTTATTTTTTAAAGGATAAAAAGGTTTATCATTTCCTTCCTATCAAGGATAAAATTTTAGTTGATGATCATGGTACTTTCTATACCCATGAGATAATATGACTTCACAGAATACCTCATACTATCATTTGTTATTGGGACACTTGGTTTACATAGTGGATATTGAAAGGGTTGATGGGGGTGTTTGATGCACACATGATTCTAAGTATAACATACCACCCTATGATCGATGGACCATTATAAGTAATGACACATGTGCTTTGGGAAAAGATTTTCATATGTATCCCTGATTTTTGGGGGATATAAAGAGAGGTAGAAATCCCTAGTTAAATTCACCTACTATAATATCATTCAGGACACTATAAACATTTATATTTCTGAGGCAATGTATTAATGTAAATTCTGGTCACTACTATACAATTAAATTTATGAAAGAAATAATTTCCTCAATATGATCTCATACAATAGATTAGTTACTTGGTTCATGCAACACCAATATTTTTTTATGAAATGTGTTTCATTAAATAATTTTAATTCATCAATTTCTAGTGTTGAACAAAATCTTGAGTTTAAACAAAAAAATGGATTCCATTACTATAAAATGACAATAATAACCTAGTTGTTATGTTAGTAAGCTAAAGAATAAAAAACATACGAAAATGTAGGGTGAATTATTTGGCTACCAATTTTTTATAAAAAAACACAGACCAATTAAACGTAAATAAAATATTTGTATTTATTTATTTTTGAATTTCATTAGTTTTAATTATTTAAATTACTGAAATATAAATATTTTATATTTTATAAACTAATTTTTATATTAATATAATATATATTTTAGTCATAGAATATGAATAAACTATATTTTCTGTATAAAAACATATATTTCTACAAATTGTAATTTTATAGAATTTTAATGAAGAAACCTTTTAAAATTAATAATTTGTCAAACTAATAAACTTTTCAAGTCAAAATAAAGATCTTCTTTTGAATCACGATTTATAATTTTTCTTTATAATAATTTTTTTTATTTTTTGATAACCTCATTGTTTTGATGAATAGTCAAAATATACCAAATTTTAATTGAAAAAATAGTTTGATTTGAAATATTTTATATGATCATCTTATATTATTGAATAGTTTTAACGTATAAATAAAATATATTTTTTAGTTAATTTAATGTAGGTTAGTGGAAATAATTTTAAATAGAACTCATATTTAAAAATATTTCAATCTTTTGAAATGTTTTGATACTTAAAAATATGTTTTCTATTTTTTACAAAGACATTAATTTTAAATTAATTACCATAACTTAGTTGTTTATAATTTTTAGAAGAAATTACATATATAGATTCAATATATCCTAATTATTTTAATATATTTCTTTTATTTTTGGGCATTATGAATACTAACGTTGACAATTATTTATTAATACAGTAAATTGGTAAATCATGTAAATAAAAGTAAAAATAAAACAAAAAAATACCATAACACTTTTTCTAGTATGATTTAATGAGAGATTTGACCTAAATCATACTTGGGTAGAAATTTTATCCTCTATATGTCACTTGGATGAGATTAATTAATTTAATTTATTATATTTCATGAAAATATAAATATGACTTACTCAAATTTTAAAGACTATATCATTTTTAATATTAGATAATATAGAAGGTAAATTCTACTAAAAATACTCTTTACATATCTAAAAATATTATATTTATTATAATAATTTTATTATTATTTATACCATAAATTATCACCATAAAGGAATATACATTAACAAGGGAATAATTATTTAATTGATTCCAAATCAATAAAATAATTTTTATTAAAATGATAATAACCATTAAATAAACCAAAAAAACTAATATTATAGGTTGCGTATATACTAATAAATCATCCACGTCTCTAGTTATTGTCTATTTGGATCCATATAGAAATGATTATTAAACTGATAATATTATATTTAAAGTGATGTTAATGTTTTCACATTCACAATTTAATAATATAAAAATTTTATTATCCACTTTTCCAGAAGATATATTCTACTATAAATATTATAATAAATCATCGAAAAATTATATTTTTTATATAATTTTTTTATATTTTAACCAAAAAATAATGTATATGAAATAATTACACAAAACTGTTATTGTAATTATTTTATTAATAGAGAGAACACAAAAATGTTATTAAAAACATTTAAAATGAATATATATTTTGGGATAATGATTTTTTCTAATTAATTTTATATATAAACATGAAATATTATAAATATAGTAAAATATGAAGTTTGGAGTTAACTTGGTATCTTTATATTTTAAAAAATAATGGAACTGAATTGTGTCAAAATTTAAATTATTGATTGATTATCAAAAAAATGTATTATAAAATTATTTAAAAACTATAAATCAAATTAAAAAAATATAGAATACATATAAAATGGATCAATATGATCTAATTTATTAATTTATGTTCTAATTGAAAAAAAATAATTAAATATTTCACCCTTATTATATTAAATTATTTTTTCCATATTTAAATTTTAAATTGAATTAACAAGTGTTACATAAAATGATGAAGTCTAAACTGATAGAAAAACATGCCTAATGTTTATTGTTTTATAAGACTACAACCATATATCAAATTATAACTAAAACTATGAAACTTCTAAGGTTTTTTATGTGTTTTCAATTTATTCTAAAATAATATTTTTGGGAAATTAAAATGTGCCCCCAAACTAAATAATTAAAGGAAACCTTCTCCCTTATTTATTCGTAACACATTATGTCATAATGTTCCTCCAACCCTACTAATTTATATTATAAACATATTTTGTCCCATTATAGAAATAATTTCTTCTCAAAATGACATATTTTGTTCCATTAAGAGGATATTTAGAGGGAACTCGCTAGTGAAGAGGTAATCTCCTTTACATACTCTCTCAAGTTCATTTATACTTCTACATCCTCTTCCTTTTTTTCCATTGTTAAGTAGAAAATGTAGTATAACATATATAATGAGACGTTATTAATTTTATTTAACAACCTTATTCATTTATTTATCCATCCTACAAATACATAAATCACAATGCGAGTGTTCTTACGGTGTATTATCCTCACAATATGGTATAATCAATTTATCACCCCCACTTTTCATGGATGGGTATAGTGATGGAAATAATAACTATATATGGTTATTGTAAAAAGGTATTTATTATGAAAAAATATATATACCATACACCTCCATACAATCTCATAGTTAATGGAATAATACAATCGTCTATGCATACGTACGACCTACTATCTATATGAAGAGATGTGATTCATTCCGCAATCTATACATTAAGGTATGATTATATAAATGTATAAAATGAGTATATATATATGATATGTATTATATTTATATAATTCTATAAATAATATAACTATAACCTATGACTAATAATCAGATCTTATTCTACAATGCATGCATACGAAAATGATGTTTTTACACCCAAATAACAAGTAATAATGACATGTATCTATCAAACAGATGATAACATGATCATATATTTTATGATTAAAATTACTATGGTTATGGAATAAGATAAATAAATTATATAAATCATTATATAGGATTTTTAGATATATGGAATGTATATTGGACCAGAGTTATGGGATAATTTTGCAATCTCAGTATTATCTGAGATTGTTTAAATTTAAGTATATAATAGGATATATTTATCATCCATGTCCTTATTTACAAAATATGTATTCATAAATATACTTTAATCTATTTTAATATTTTTACTATAAAATTTACTAAATTATTAATTTTTTATTCAATTTTATGAATGGTGTCTTTTGCCTTTTTCGAAACAGGGAACTTTTAAATTCTCTAAAAAAAGTATGAGAAGAATATATTCTTTTAAAATAAAAGAAAAGAAATTATTTTTTATATTACCATAAGGATTATTTTACCTGAATATTCCTTTACATTATTTCATTTTTTTCAAATAATTTATTTTATTTTATAATAGATTGACATTTTGTGAAATTAAATCATTTTTATGAAGAAATGACATTTTTTCCAAAAAATTAATTCTATAATTTCTATAAAAATTAAATTCCATCTAAAACTAAATTATTTAATAGGGATATGTTTCATTTTTACTAAAAATATATTTACTATGATTTTATAATTATTGTGATGTAATGCTATTTATGAAATCCATTTTTTACATAGATTGTGTTATGAGGGCAGATGATTGAGAAACCCATTTTATTCTTCAGTTTATGAAAGATGAATGATTTATGTTTTTTTGGTAAATGAAATAATGGTTTCATTATGAGATGTTTAAGACCTATATCCCCCTCCAATGAATTTTTTAATATTTATATCTCATGATATTTATATGGTTGTAACTAAAACTTTTCATGGTTTAGTTATACATGGCTAGAATGAAGAGTGAGCTCTGGTGAGTAATGAAATTTTATCATTATGATGGTCATGGAAATGATATTTGATTAATATGATATTATTTTATATCATAATATGTATTACACAAAATTTCATGTCATATGTTATGGATTTTGTGATTATGTTCATTGATTCTTAATAACATATCTGATTTATCACAAGAATTGATATCCTGATCTTTCATATATAAGACAATATTTTCAAATGATGTTATTTTGTGTCGTATGATTATTATATGATTTATATCAACCATGTTTATTCTTAATGTGAATCTTATCTCACCATTTTTTTATGTTTTTTCACAGTTCATGAATAAGGTTATTATGTAAGATATGTCTTAGATGGGTTTAGTTATGATGGAATAAGTGGAAGACAATTTATATGACTTTAAAATTAGTTTTTTATGATTCCCAACATCAAAAGACATGAAACCTATATGGTATTAGAGGTGTTTTATTTTTGTAATTAATATTCATAAATTTTATATTATTATCATAGTAAGTGAGTTATGGGTTTTTATAGTTTGTTTTAGAGTAATGGTATAGATAACCACTAGAAACTAGGATGAGAAAAACTTAGAAAGAACCCTATAGATGTGTCAAAGTATAGGATAAATTCTTAGTGTTTTATAAATTTCCATGAATAACCTAGTATAAAACCTCATGTTTCCTAAATGGAAATTTATTTTTTCATGTGGTTTTTCTATTATTATTATGTTTGTATTTCCATGATTCATGGATTATTTAATGGCTAGAACCATGAGGAACCACATCAATATTTAATGCGACATGAAATTCCATGATTGTTCCACTAAATAACAGAATGAACTAATAGATATAATGAAACACCTTGTTTCAATTACTAGAAAATGTTCTCAATATAGTAATTATGATTTACATTGAAACAAGAAATGGAGGGAATTAAATTATATTGATTCATTCCTGAGGCATTTTCTACCTTTTTCTGTTGGACCATTGATTAAATAATTTTTTAATAATAAGAATAGTACCACAGAAAAGATAGTTTAAATTATAAAATGTTCCGAACTTGATAACGTAATCATGGAAATATGTCATTTGGTAGGTAAAGCTAATTAATGTTGGAATCCTATCAAAATTACAAGGTAATGAGTTGAAATTTAATCCAAAAAACAGGATGAGTACATGAAAATATTTTTCAATATGTACTATCCACATATACATTGATCAATGATGAGGAATTAATTCTTTTAACTTATGAAAATGGATGAAGAATATGTTTGTACCAATGAAGAAAATTTTACATGACATTTAAGGTACACTTCTAAAATTGTTATCCAAACCACATATTAGAATTTTTCAATTCATGTTAGATTAAATCAATATCTCTATTGGGTATTAACCATAAGGGACATAAATAGCTATAATTAAATTCATTAATATGATCTAAAATTTGAGAACGAGACTTGAGTAACCCATTAGTCATATGGTTTTTATTATAATAGAAAAATAAATTTCAATGGAAAATATAATGACCGTACTGAAAATAACATGAATGTTCTATTATTCAAAAAATGATGAATGAGACTACGAAGAAATTTTCATAATGAATCTAGGAAATGTTTTATTTTTGGGATATATGGTCATCATTGTAACACCCCCAGCTTCCATGGTACGTTTCCCTTCGAATAATGCAATAGCGTGTGTTGTACGCAACCTCGAGCTCTAACACACACCACAACGAATTAAACTAGCCATTGTGAATAGTAATACCTAATTTTTGAAATTTTATAAATTTTATTTATCAAAATGGACTTCATTTTTGGATTCGGAATATCAAAATTATCCTATGTTTAATTTTTGGTATTTCTCTGAGAACTTCTATTTTTTAAGAATAGTGAAAAATACTTAAAAACAACTTTTTTAAAAAAAATACTTTATAGTGATAAATTATACTATTTAGTGGTTTTAAAGTATAATTAGAATATATTTTTACCATTTTATCCAATGGTGGTCATTAGAATTAATTTATCATTGAAATTGGACATAAACAATTGTCAATCTTTTGATATAAATTGTTTCTTAAAAACACGCTATTTGTTGTAATAGTGGGAATTAATTATAAAATTAATTAATTCAACTTATATGTTTGGAGTTTTTTAAAATCGACATCATTTTTGAATTCGGAATATCAATTATATCTTAGGGTGAAATTTTGGCCTTATTCTGAAAAACTTCAATTTTTGATTAATAATGAAACCACTAAGTGGTTGTTAAAAACTGATTTTTTGTTAAAATGAAATATTACCACTTCTATGATTTGATTTTCAAAAATCCGACATACATGGTTGTCATTAAGAAGTAAAATGTGGTTCAATGAGATCAAAATATTTTTTTGGTGAATAGTAACTTTTAAGTTCTTAATCGCGATTAGAGGAAATTAGTGTAGTTTAAGGTAAAAATAATGTTTTAATAATATGAGATGAGAATGACACTTGTCCTACTCCTATTTTATGAGTCATGTCCGACCAATACAACCCATGGGTCAACTTGGGGACCCCATGGATCCACTTTGGTTGGAAAATGACATTAATATATATTTATTTAATGTTAAAATTAAATTGACACAAACATGAGTTGTTTTACTAAAACAGTTCTTAAGTGGGGTTACACAAGTCCAAATTTTGATTATAAATATTCATTATAAATCTAAAAAGAGTTTATATATCATAGTATTTTTTTTATAATTTTTAGACATTAAATAAATTAAATTATTTATGACATCATGATGATGCAGTGATGACCTCATTATTTAATGATTTAAATAAAATGAGAATATTATGTAAAATCCAAGGCTTACACTTGTCCAAAGCCTATTGTATGAGGATATGTAGAAAACTTATCACCTTAGCCTCGAATTATACAAGTGTGGGACCTTTATAATCCGAAAAGCATTGTATAATAGAATAACATTTCATTACTTTCCAAAGGTGCCCCTCCTCTCCACTTATAAAAGGCCCCCACCACTCCCACCTTATTCACACCATCAAGCCATTTGGCTCGGCCAAACTCCACCCAAATACTCTCCCAACTTCCCCCTCTTACTCCTATAAGCCTCACTTTGGGAAGAACTCTTCCCAAGGAAGCCTTTGGCTCAAATCAAAAAGAGTTACCCGATTTTGAGGTAATGTCTTCTCTAATGTTTTGTTTTATTTTTATTCTCCAACCCCCTAAACTCTTTTTATTCATTTCATTTGTAACAACAACAGTATCATCAATATACTAGGATGTTGTTATAAGAAGGATTCGAGCTACAGTTACACACACCTACATCTAATGGTTAAAGAACATATGGTTTCTGTGGATGGCGAATTTCTGCCTCAAGAAACGATGATTGTTCAACACTCATATAACACCTTCAAAGGTGGCCATTAAGATGTCACTATTTTTATATATTATATATAATATGTTTATGTTTTACTTATCCTTATGTATTTCTCATTTATGTCATACTTTATGATTTCCATTATGGGTAAAACGCGATAATTTCATTTTAGGAAGTGCGGACTACCTCACCCTCAAAGTGATTTGAATCGTTAATGACATATGTGGGATTTATAAAGGATGGAGTAAATGGTATTATACACTATATTATACTGGAATTATATTATACATTTATATCATTATGATTTCGTTCCATTAAATATGAAATTGAAATGAAAGTAGCGTTCATGCGTACGTACGGCTTGCCATCTCCATGAACGGTGCATTTCATTTCTTACCTTTAAATGTTACGTAATATTATAAATAAATGTATATACTGGATATATGACATATATATGACATATAAATCATGAATATAATTCTGGGGATAATGGATATTCTACCACATAAACTACTTTTAATTATAATAAGTATATTATTGACTCAAGTACCGAAGATCGACAAAACGACCGTTATTAACTTAAATAATTACATAATGTTCATAACATGGTAATAAGTGATATAAAAAGAATAATGAACATGAAAAATGTTCTTAAGTAAATAGAAATTAACTCTAGTTTATTATTCAGGAGGTTAAAGAATGGTCGAGTCAGGACAAGACGCAAGGTAAGGGAACTTCTTAACCCAATTTCCATTCTTTGGGTTAATCTCCTACTTTCAAATTATGTCATGATGTTATTATGTCCAATTTTGTATTTTTAATTTATTTATGTGTACCTATAGTGAATACACATAATAGATCTATTTTATTTTAAAAATGATATTTTTAAGGACTTCGTCTCAATCTCCTTTCATTGAGGCATATTTGGTTTTATACACAACTTTCTTTTATACGGTGTATAAACCCCTTTGACTTTTATGTTTATTCAAAAGGAATCTTTTTATATGAAGCGTTTTACTAAATGACAAAAAGGGAATGTTTTTATTTCCGTACATATGCGGTGACAATGACTTCTCCACCGCCGTGACCATTATTTGAGTTTCGGCTTCCTCTACAAGCCATCAATTTTTTTTAATGAAAAATAAATACAAAGTTTAAAATTTCTTTTATTTTGGTATTGAAAATGGTTTTAAAAGAGTTTTTATTATATCAATGTGTTGTATTGATATCTTGTGATTGAAATTTGGAAATGTTATGTTTCCTTTATGCATGTTTTATGTGATACGATTATGTTATGGTTTATGATATGTTTAAACCTATTCATATGAGGAATGCATTGGACTTAATAAGTGACGGGTGGAGCCCGCTATAGCTCCTCGATGCATCGGCAGGTCTCATGAGACAAACTAGTGTCTTGGCACGAGGCCTTGACAAAATCTTATTTGTGGTCATGGCACGAGGCCTTGACTACGTGGTTATGATAGTCTGGCATTATGCATTCCATCATTATGAAAGTGGTTAATGATATTTCATGTGATTATTTGACCAGTAGAATATCCATGTGAAGAAATAAATGGCATTATCTCATTTTACTTTTGCCATATTATGTTGATGTTCAAGTTTAAAAGGCTTTTGTTTTAGTTATACATTGCCTTAAATGTTTATGATTATTTATGAAGGCTTCCGCAATATTGTTATCCTTACTGAGAATCTGAGCTCACCCCTTTCAATGTTTTAATATTTTCCAGGATGTGAAGAAGTATTTTATGAATGACCTGCAGGGATTGTTAGAAGAGGGTATGAGTGTGGACTATGGAGACTTTGTTATTGTAGTTTTTCAATTTATGATGTAATGTAACGTTTACGAATGTATCTAGTGTTTCCAAGGCAACTAAACTAATCGGTCATTCGAGACTTGATATTTTTTGATCATGCCAATGTTACGAAGTAATGCACCGACTCTGGGTAGTTGGGGTCGGGGCGTTACAGTTGGTATCAGAGGAAGTTTAGTACAAACCTTGGAAGCAAGATTTAGATAAAATCTGATTGGAGCACGTAGACCTAAGATGAACATTGAGGATTAGTATAGAAGAACTTCCTAGAATTTTGTTATTGTAGAGATTTTGTGAGTTTTCCGAGCAATACATCCCTGTCTCGATACGAGCAGGTAAAGGCGGCTCTGGCACAGATGTTCCTAGGGGTAAAACCCGAAAAAACAGCTTTGAGATAGTCTCGAACGAGAACTGGTGCACGACAATGGGCCTTTCTACACACTTGGTTACGACACTCCCGAGGGATATGCTTAGGATAACTATCATTTTCTTTACAAATCCTTATGAAGGGTTTATGAGTATATAAATCCTTAAAGAAAACATTTTTATGATTATGGATTATGTCCATAAATAGTTCAATTTATGTTAATTGTTTTATAAGTATGGGACTATGTATTTTGATTCATAAACTAATCTAGTTTATGCCATTGTTTAGAAATGGCGCCTAGTGGAAGGATTGGAAACCGTATCAATGCACGAACTCCATGTAGGGATTGCCCTCCTGCTTAAGATAATTATTGTGGATCTGGAGATACAACTGGTGCTGATCAAGTTATTACCATACTGGGACAACTCACTCAGGTTATGAATAATAACCTTACTCGTATAGAGCACCCTGATCCGCAACGTGGAGGATCAATGCTAGACCGTTTCAAGAGGCAAAAACCACCAACCTTCAATGGGAGTACAAATCCTATAGTAGCTGAGCAATGGATAAATTCCTTAGAGAAAATATTCCATGCCTTGGGGAGTAGTGAAAGGGAGAAGGTTGCCATGGCAGTTTACCGCCTCACTGGAGATGCCGATCAGTGGTGGTCGCTGATTCAAAACACAAAGGAAGATGATGACGTATCGAATATGGAATGGAGGGAGTTCAAATATCTTTTCTTAGAAAAATACTTTCCTCGTGACCATCGAGCAGATATGGAAAGGCAATTTTTGAGTCTGAGACAAAAGGAGGATGAGAATGTCGCAAAGTATGAGGCCAACTTTACATGTTTAGCGAGGCATGCTGCAGATTATATACGTAACCCAAGAAGTAAGATTGATCGTTTCATTGATGAGTTAAAGCCATTTCTCCGTCAAGCATTAGTATCACAATCGTTCTCAACATACGAAGATATTGTCTTGTGTTCTATCAAGACAGAAAATGAATTTTCTAAGTCTTATGACAACAAAGTAAAGCAAGAGAAGAAGCGAACGGTGGAACAGGAGACAGATAAAGGGAAAAAGGGAAAGAAGGATTTTCCCTTATGTGATAATTGTGGGAAGAATCACCCTGGTACTTTCCTAAAAGTAACGGGAGTTTGTTATAAATGTGGAGAAAAGGGTCACCAGGCTCGTGATTGCAAGGGAAAGAAAGAGGCTATCAAAGTTGAATGATACAATTGTAGAGAAATGGGTCATTATGCAAATTAATGTCCTAAGCCTCAGGTAAACTTAACTTAGAAAAGGCCAAGGGATCAAGGACAATCTTATGTTGTTACTACAGTTGAAGCAGAATAACTAATGTATTGGTGCTTTTGGACTCATGGATTATATTCTGGTTATTAGAATAATGTGATATATATATAAGTATTGTACTGCAGTACATGTTGTTTTCATTAAGGTTTTAATATGATTAAGGAAATCATATTTTTAGTATGTGACAATAAGAGAAACTTTTCTTTGTTTGGGGAATCTGATGTTACAATTGATTTTGGAATTTAGAGACCTTTTAGAAAAAGTCTGGACGGAGGTATTTTGGATTACTATTAAGGTTGGAATGGATTAAGTTGAACCATGGATAGTATTGTTTAAGGTTAAATCATTTCTGAAGATTATTTTTGGAATATTATAATACTATAGTTTTAGGAAAAGGACAACCTGCAGGGTGGGGAATAACCCGTCGCGTCGTACAAAGCTGCAGGAATCGAACCCACAACCATAGTGCGACAAGCCTTTATTTCCTACCACTAGCCTACAGGATGTCCCTGGTTATTACAAAATAATTTTACTAATCTAAATGGTATGCGTTAACATTTGGAACCTTATACAATTAGGATAAGTATAATAGTTTAGAGTTCTATTATCTTTTTGAGTGAAAGATGAGTTGAAGGTTGAAACTCTAATTGTCAACCATAAATATATTTATACCTATCTATTATTCAGTGAATAAATTAATTCTTAAACTTTATTAAAGGGATATTAAAACAAAAAATGTGTTATCCTAATACCTTATGTCTTGTTGAACTGATGATATTTTAAATCAACATAGATTGAAGGCTTTGAGGCCCTCAATTTGACTGTTGATTGTGATTGATGATCTCAATCACTCCCTACGAATATTTATGTTTTTCCTCCAATGATATATCTCTAATTGCAACCAATGTTCTCGTAATCGAGATCATAATTGGGTGGTGAATTTTTCATTTCCCTTTCCCTCTTATTAAGGCTAAATTTTATTAATCTTATTTCCGATGTGGGTTTTCCACAAAGGTATTTTCTCTTTTCAACCTTTGATTTTCAAAGAAAAAAATATCAAATTGCGAGGATGCAATTTATTTAAGGAGGGGAGAATGTAGCACCCCAAGCTTCCACGGTATGTTTCCCTTCGAATAATGCAATAGTGTGTGTTGTACGCAACCTCAAGCTCTAACACACACCACAACGAATTAAACTACCCGTTGTGAATAGTAATACCTACTTTTTGAAATTTTATGAATTTTATTTATCAAAATGGACTTAATTTTTGGATTCGGAATATCGAAATTATCCTATATTGAATTTTTAGTATTTCTATGAGAACTTCTATTTTTTATGAATAGTGAAAAATACATAAAAACAAATTTTTTAATCAAAATAATTTATAGTGATAAATTATACTATTTAGTGGTTTTAAAGTATAATTAGAATATATTTTTACCATTTTATCCAATGGTGGTCATTAGAATTAATTTAAAATTGAAATTGGACATAAACAATTGCCAATCTTTTGATATAAATTGTTTCTTAAAAACACGCTATTTGTTGTAACAGAGGGAATAAATTATAAAATTAACTAATTCAACTTATATTTTTGGAATTTTTTAAAATAGACAACATTTTTGAAATCAGAATATCAATTATAGCTTAGGGTGAAATTTTGGCCTTATTCTGAAAAACTTCAATTTTTGATGAATAGTGAAACCACTAAGTGGTTGTTAAAAACTGATTTTTCGTTAAAATGAAATATTACCACTTCTGTGATTTGATTTTCAAAAATCCGACATACATGGTTGTCATTAAGAAGTAAAATGTGGTTCAATGAGATCAAAATAATTTTTTGGTGAATAGTAACTTTTAAGTTCTTAATCGCGATTAGAGGTAATTAGTGTAGTTTAAGGTAAAAATAAAGTTTTAATAATATGAGATGAGCATGAAACTTGTCCTACTCCTATTGGATGAGTCATGGACGACCAAGACAACCCATGGGTCAACTTGGGGACCCCATGGATCCACTTTGGTTGGAAAATGACATTAATATATATTTATTTAATGTTAAAATTAAATTGACACAAACATGAGTTGTTTTACGAAAACAGTTTTTAAGTGGGGATACACAAGTCCAAATTTTTATTATAAATATTCATTAGAAATATAAAAAGAGTTCCTACATCATAGTATTTTTTTTATAATTTTTAGACATTAAATAAAGTAAATTATTTATGACATCATGATGATGTAGCGATGACCTCATTATTTAACGATTTAAATAAAACGAGAAGATGATGTAAAATCCAAGGCTTACACTTGTCCAAAGACTATTGGATGAGGGTATTTCGAACCCTTATCACCTTATCCTTGAATTATACAAGTTTGGGACCTTTAGAATCCGAAAAGCATTGTATAATAGAATAACATTTCATTACTTTCCAAAAGGGCCCCTCCTCTCCACTTATAAAAGGCCCCCACCACTCCCACCTTATTCACACCATCAAGCCATTTGTATCGTCCATCCTCTGAAAAAATACTCTCCCAACTTCCCCCTATTACTCCTAGAAGCCTCACTTTGTGAAGAACTCTTCCCAAGGAAGCCTTTGGCTCAAATCAAAAAGATTTACCCAATTTTGAGGTAATGTATTCTCTAATGTTGTTTTGTTTTATTTTTCTTCTCCAACCCCTAAACTCTTTTTATTAATTTATTTTGTAACAACACCAGTATCCTCAATATACTAGGATTTTGATATAAGGAGGATTCGAGCTACACTTACACACACCTACATCTAATGGTTACAGAACATACGGTTTCTGTGGATGACGAATTTCTGCCTCACGAAACGATGATTGTTCAACACTCATATAACACCTTAAAAGGTGGACATTAAGATGTCACTATTTTTATATATGATATATAATATTTTTATGTTTTACTTATGCTTCTGTATTTCTCATTTATGGCATAATGTATGACTTCCATTATGGGTAAAACGCGATAATTTCATTTTAGGAAGTGCGGACTACCGCCCCCTCAAAGTGATTTGAATCGTTAATGCCATATGTAGGATGTATAAAGGATGGAGTAAATGGTATTATACCCTATATTATACTGGAATTATATTATACATTTATATCATTATGATTTAGTTCCATTAAATATGAAATTGAAATGAACGTAGCGTTCATGCGTACGTACGGCTTACCGTCTCCATGAATGGTGCATTTCATTTCTTACCTCTAAATGTTACGTAATATTATAAATGAATGTATATACTGGATATATAAGATATATATTAAATCTAAATCATGAATATAATTCTGGAGATAATGGATATTCTACCACAAAAACAACTTGTAATTATAAGAAGTTTATTGTTGACTCAAGTACCGAAGATCGACAAAACGACCGTTATTAACATAAATAATTACATAATGTTCATAGCATGGTAATAAGTGATATAAAAGGAATAATGAACATGAAAAAGGTTCTTAATTAAATAGAAATTAACTCTAGTTTATTATTCAGGAGGTTAAGGAACGGTCGAGTCAGGACAAGACGCAAGGTAAGGGATCTTCTTAACCCAATTTCCATTCATTGGGTTAATCTCCTACTTTCAAATTATGTCATGATGTTATTATGTACTATTTTGTATTTTTACTTTCTTTATGTGTACCTATAGTGAATACACATAATAGATCTATTTTATTTTAAAAATGATCTTTTTAAGGACTTCGTCTCAATCTCCTTTCATTGAGGCATATTTGGTTTTATACACAACTTTCTTTTATACAGTGTATAAACCCCTTTGACTTTTAAGTTTATTCAAAAGTAATATTTTTATACGAATATTTTTACTAAATGAAAAAAAGGGAATGTTTTTCTTTCCGTACATATGCGGCGACAATGACTTCTCTGCCGCCGTGACCATTATTTGAGTTTCGGCTTCCTCTACAAGCCATCACTTTTTTTAATGAAAAATAAATACAAAGTTTTAACTTTCTTTTATTTTGGTATTGAAAATGGTTTTAAAAGCATTTTTATTATATCAATGTGTTGTATTGATATCTTGTGATTGAAATGTGGAAATGTTATGTTTCCTTTATGCATGTTTTATGTGAAACGATTATGTTATGGTTTATGATATGTTTAAACCTATTCATATGAGGAATGCATTGGACTTAATAAGTGACGGGTGGAGCCCGCTATAGCTCCTCGATGCATCGGCAGGTCTCATGAGACAAACTAGTGTCTTGGCATGAGGCCTTGAAAAAATCTTATTTGTGGTCTTGGCACGAGGCCTTGACTACGTGGTTATGATAGTCTGGCATTATGCACTCCATCATTATGAAAGTGGTTAATGATATTTAATGTGATCATTCGACCAGTAGAATATCCATGTGAAGAAGTAAATGGCATTATCTCATTTTAATTTTGCCATATTATATTGATGTTCAAGTTTAAAAGGCTTTTGTTTTAGTTATACATTGACTTAAATGTTTATGTTTATTTATGAAGGCTTACACAATATTGTTATCCTTACTGAGCATCTGAGCTCACCCCTTCCAATGTTTTAATATTTTCCAGGATGTGAAGAAGTATTTTATGAATGACCTGCAGGGATTGTCAAAAGAGGATATGAGAGTGGACTATTGAGACTTTGTTATTGTAGTTTTTCACTTTATGATGTAATGTAACGTTTACGAATGTATCTAGTGTTTCCAAGGCTACTAAACTAATCGGTCTTTCGAGACTTGATCTTTTTTGATCATGCCAATGTTACGAAGTAATGCACCGACTCTGGGTAGCTGGGGTCGGGGCGTTACAATCATGTAGTTGAATGCCAATGTTATGGGAAAAAGATTCAAATTATGAAAATATAGAAAAGGATACATAGGATGAACCTTATACACATCAATTCATCAATTATAATGAAATAGTGCATTCTTTTATCGAATACCCTAATCTGACTGTTATCAATGATGATTGAAATATGCGAACTCTTATGGACAATAAAAATTAATGTCACATGAGATCACTATTAACAATGTGGTGTATGATAATGTATTTTTGAATCGTACAATTACCATCAACTATAAATTTGAAAATGATTTATTTGATTTGAGATCCAACCACTCTTTTTTTATATTGATATTTATAAATGATTCATTGTATTTCCAAAAATATATCTGTTGATTTAGTTGAGACAACTACAAATGGAATAATGGTCGCATGAAATGTTTATAATTCTTCTCTAGTAAAGGTTTGTGGTAAAGCGCATCTTGGAAATATTATGATCCTCCATTTTTTTAGAATTTTATGCGATTCATGGGATGGATTGGATTTCGAAATATGCATCTAATATAAATTTCCATGGAAGTGATGTAAAATTCCATATTTTGAATCAATATAAAATAATATATCAATGAAAGGATGAATTGAACTTCCAGTGGAAATTTCATCTATTTTAAGGGTCTTGGTTCTTATAAATGATTTCAATCTATCTCAAATGGTTTAAGAAAAACTCACCATTAATAAATAAACTATTGTGTGGGTGTTTGTTGAATAATTCTAAAAAAATCAGGTCCTTCCACAAAATCGTACAGCTGTGTTTTCAATTAAACTCATACATAATTCTATTCTTATTTCAAGGAACCTATAGAGAATGTCCCAAATTGAGTTATAGGAATTGTAAAATAAACTCCTAGAGAATTTAGACAAGGGAATCATGTTCCCCTGTGTATAACCATGGGGTGCACTTGTTCTATTTGTTATGATGAAATATGGATCAACCAGAATCCTCATTGATTATTGAGAACATAGCAAGATCACATTGAAGAATAAAATATCACCTTCCCCATATTGATGTCTTATTTGAACAACATTGTGATGTTCTATATTTTTCAGTGATTTAGATTTATTCATGACATCATCAATTAAGTTGTAAGAAAGAGGATATACCAAATATGAAATTAAATACAATGTATAGACAGTATAATTTTGTAGTGATTTCATTTGGTCTTACTAATTCCCCATATATATCCATGGATCTAATGAAATTAGTAATTAAATACTATCTTGATAAATATATTGTAGTATTTGTGGATGATAATATTTTATATTCTATGTGAAGGGAATCTCAATAATATCACATGAGAATTGATCAAACTCCTTAAGAAAGATGATGATTGTTTCAAAATATACAAGTGTCAATATTGGTTTTAGAATGATTATTTTTTTAGATCACATAATCTCAAGAGATGGGGAATTTATGGGTGTAGAAAAAAATTAATTTATTAAAAAATGTACTATACTAGGGAAATGTTTGTGATATATATTGATGAATCTATGATAGGTAAGAGATGTGTTCTCATTTGAAATTATATGGGGATAGATTACGTCTTGTGTGAATTTAAAATACATGAGACAAATTACCCAACTCATGATTAGGAGTTAGGTGAAAAAATATTAACAATAAATAAATGAAGGCATTAAATTTATGGTGAAAGGTGTACTATTTATATTAATAATAAATGTTTATAGTATATATCCACACAAAAGTATCTAAATACAAGTCTGATAAGATTGATGGAGTTGATTAATGATTATTATTGTTCAATACATTATGACCATGGGAAATCAAACAAGGTGGTAGATGCTTTGAGTCTAAATGACCATTATAACCTATCCATTATGAGGATAAAAAAACAAATATTTTTTGGATTTTAGAATAATGTATTTTGAAATTTTATTTGAATGAGAGAAATACAAACTTTTTCAAATGAATGTTCAACCATATATACCTATTAAGATTAAGTAGGTGAATTTGGAATATTTAGATCAACAAAAGAAGGTCATAATTGTTCCAGAATTCAACCTCGATGGTGATGGAATAATAATATTCAAAGAACATTTTTTATTCATATAATAATAGAATTAAAGAATGATCTATTGGATAAATATCATAGTTCTTCACTATATATTCGGCCTAGAATCACAATGATTTAAATGGACCTAAAATAGTAATTCTAGTTGGATGGCATAATAAATGAATTTTTCTGAATGTGTCTCATGGTGCTTATTTTTTCAACAAGTTAAGCCCTTGAGATAGATGTCTAAAGGGTGTTAATACTATTACCTATATCAGAATAGAAATGGAGAAACGTCACTATTGAATTTTTCCTTAGGCTTCCCAATATATATAAAGTCCATAATACTATATGGGTTATAGTTGATATCCTTAAAATGTTGGAACACATCGTTTCTAATAGATAAGACATATCCCTTAATAAGATTTCAATAATATATATATAAACGAAGTGGTATGATTTCATCGAGTACCAATTTTCATTATATCTGATTGAGAATAGATTTTTACATTGATGTTATAGCTTTGTATTCAAAAGACTCTAGATACAAATTTATGTTACATCATTTATAATATTCTTCAAAGAAAAATTCAATATCATAAGATTATTTAAACTATATATGACATGTTTTGTGATTTATCTATGGTTTTAAAATGTTGTTGGGATCCACACATAAAATTGGTATAATTTTTATACAATAATAGCTTTCACTGTAGTATTTAGATGGATCCGTATGAACCCGTATACAAAAATGAGTGCATAAATCCAACATAATGGGATGATGTTGGGTAATGAAAGCTATTTGGACATGATAATGACGATGAAATGATAGAGAAGGTCAGATATATTCAATAACCCATATGAGCATCTCATATTTGACAAAAAAGTTTTGCTAATAACAGATGAAAAACCATAGAGTTTGATATTGTTGATACATTATTTATATTAATATCTCTATGAAAGAGAGTAATGATAATTGGAATGAAGGGTAAGAGAATCCCAAGGTATATCTGTCCTTTTGAAATTCTCGAATGTCTTCAGATAGTATCTTATAGATTTGTACTTCCGAAAAATATCATTCAAATTCATGATGTGTACCATGAATCTCTCTTCTGAAGTATATACAGAATCCTTTACAAGTACATAAATTTGAATTCATATCCCTTGAGAATTTTCTTTATTATAAATGATAGATATTATGAATCGTAGTGAAAAATTTCTAAGAAACAAGACAACTCACTTTGTTAATGTTTTATGGTGGAACCCCCAATGCAAGGATGCTATGAGGGAATGAGAGGATGTTATGATATATATGTATCATAATATTTTTCTATCCATGTGAATAATTTTGAGGGAATAATTCAGTCTAAGGGGGGTAGAATGTGGCACCCAGATATTTTTTGGAAATATTTTCTTCAAATAATTTTAAATTTTCAATAGATTCTATTGCATGAAATCATGAGTTTGAACAATCTGCGACATTCCATTGGTATAAAATTAACATTATAACAAATTTTTTATGTTTCCAAGAAGAAATATAACTAATGTATGAAAATTTTGTTTAATTTCATTGGATACAAATTATTTATAAAAAATATAATCCAATTAAATGTAAAAGTAATATTTTTAATTTCATATTAATAAATAATATTAATATCAATTAATGAAATATATATTTTATATATTTGAGAAAATAATTTTTATATTCCTCTAAAAAAATTAGTTATATTATATGAATAAGTTGAATTTAATGTATAAAACATATATTTTTCATAAGGGAAATTTTAAAACCATTTAATGGAGAAATGTTTTTATGTTAATATTTTAGAAAATTAATTATTATTACATAAAAACATAAAATACTTCTTCTTAATAATGTATGTAAATTTATATTGGATAGTTTTGTGTTATTTTTCTGATAACATTCATGTTTCGATGAATATAAAATATAAACAAATTTTTTATTGAAAACAACAATTATCGTCAAAATATTTAATATCTATATATTATATTATTTAATGGTTTTAATTTATAGTTGGTTTATATTTTTATAATTTAATATAATGTAACTCATTGGTATTAATTTTATAGTTAATTAATATGTCAAAACATTTCACTATTTTTCAATGTTTTAACTCTAAAAAACCTATTTTCTCATTTAAAAAATGATATTAAATTTAAAATAATTATTGAAAAATCATTGTATAGAATTTTGAAAAATGTATTCCATATTTATAATTAGTAGGTTCAAATTATGTAAATATGTATTTTTTATTTTTTGGTAATATGAATAGTAACATTGATAATTCATTATTAATACGATAAAAGGTTAAATCGGGAAATTAAGGGTTAACATAATAATATAATATTACCCTAACAGTTGTACAAATATTATTTGATGAGTTTTTGACCTATGTAATCATTGGGTCGAAATAGTACCCTTTGAAAGACAATTGGAGGATATTAAGACATTTAATTTTATTCTTAGACAAGATAAATATGACTTACTCAAATTTTAATAAATATATATTTTTTAATACCAGGATATATAGATGGTAAATACAAAAATAAACACATTTTATATATTGAAATGGTTTGATTTATTATGTTATTTTATTGGTAATATTTTTTAAAATAAATAATTCTTTAAAGGCTTAAACATTGATGATGGAATTTTTTTTAATTGAATAAAAATCAATAAAATAATTATTCTTTAAATGATAATAACCATTAAAAAAATAACACTCAAAAAATAATTAGATTCCATATATAAATCTACCATAGTCAACCATGGTTCATGAAATTTACCATTTGGAGCCATATGGAAATGATTACGACACATATAATATTTTATTTGAAGTGATGTTAATTTTGTCACATTCACATTTTAATAAATATAAAACGTTTTATCAGTAATCATACAAGAATATAAATTATAATATAAATATTCCAATTAAATATATAAAAATTATATTCATTATTATATTTTATTTTTAATTTTATACTAATAAAGAGATATATTAAATAATTACACAAAACAGATTTTGTAATTTTATTATTAATTGAGAAAACAAATTTTTTATTAAAATATTAAAATATATATAATTTGGGATAAATAATTTATCCCATTAATTTTATAGACTAAATTTTACCATATTATATATAATAAAATAAATTTTTTGAAGTTTTCATGTTATCATATTAATCATTAAAATCAATGAATTTAATATTGTTAAAATTCACCCTATTGATTGTTTATACAAATTATGTACTATTAAATTATTTATAAATCATATAAATTCTTTAAAATATATATAATAATTATATAATGGTTTAAAATGTTTTAAAATATTAATTTATAATGTTATTTATATCAAATAAGTAAATATCTCATCCTTTTAATATTGAAATATTTGTTAACATAGTTAAAAATTAAATAGAATAACTATGTATTATCTAAAATAATAATGTCTAAATTAATATAAAATATTGTATGTTATTTATTTGTTGAGTATATTAAAATATTATCACATCTCAGTTTCAAAACTGATACATTTTATAGGTTTTTTATGTGATTTAAATTTATTATAAATTAATGTTATTGAAATTTCAATTTGCAACAACCTCTACTATAACAAAGAACATGTCCTCTCAATTCTAAAAACTAATTGATGCTTAAATTTCATCATAACTACTTAATTTACATTATCAACATACCTAATAACATTCTATTAGTTCTAGTATTCTAAAAATACCATCTTTAGTCCCTTTAATTAGGGATCTAAAGGAAGATTGTTGAAGTAGAGGTAATCTCATTTACAGACTTTCTCTGGATCATTTATTCTTCTAAATCCTATTCATTTGATTTTTAAATTTTTATTTAATAAATATAGTATCAAATAAATACTGAAATATTATAATTGTTATGGAAAAACCTTATTCCAACTTCTATCTATCTTACAAATAATGAAATCCCATCGTGTGGGTACATACGACATACTATCTCCATGTTGTGTTGTAACCTATTTTTCACCCCAACTTTACATGGATGGGTATAATTATGGAATTAAATAAAATATTTAATTATTATAAAATATTTTTAATCTATAAAAATATATATATCATCCACTCTCAAACTATTTCCTAATTAAAAGAATGATTTTATTGCTCGTGCATACGTATGTCCTACCGTATGCATTATGTGATGAAATGAATTCTACAAGATAACCATTAATTCAAGATTATAAAAATTTATATAATTATTTATCATAAAATATATTATATTAATATAATTCTATAAATGATATAACTATATCCTATGAAGAAGAATCAAAACTTATTAAAAAACACATGCATAAAAAATGGTTCATACCAGATTAACGAGTAATAAGAAATTTTTTTAGCAATGGGTTGGTAAAGTGATCATACTTGATATCAGAAAAATCCATGCTCCTATATAACAAGTAAATGAAATTATTTAATGAACTATAAAAAAGTTTTGTATGCATAAAAAGGATATCAGACCTACGGTAATGTAAAATTTCTCAATCTCATTATTATCCATGATTGTTTACACATGACTATATACTATGTTAAATTTTTGATAAATGTTCATGCTTCATAAATATGTATTATGAAATATTATTTCTACCCTTATTCAATTTTATAATGTAATATTTACCCAATTTTTAAAAATTTATTTAATGGTATAAGTGAAATATTTTTTTCATTTTCACTACAAGGTACTTTTTGGCATTCTAAAAAAAGTACGAGAAGAATGTTTTTTAACATATACACCATGAAATAATTTTTACATTTTTATAATTCAATATTTATATTATGATTTAATTTTTTATAATTAATATTTATTTTCATATAATTTTTTTTATTAAATTTGACAATCATTTTGATATTTTAAAATGTTTTTCAAGAAGAATGTATATTTTCTTCAAGAATTAATTTTATGTGTTTTATCAATATTATTTTAAATATTAGACAGTAATATTTAATAGGGGGCGTTTATGTTATAATATCCATATTATTAATATGATATTATTTTTATAAGATGTAATTATATTGTGGTAATCCATTTGTTTTACATATATTATGTTTTTATGAAAGGATGATTTGGAATCTAATTTTATTATTTGGGTTATGCTATGTTGAATGAATTATGTTTTTGTATAACATGCAAGAATGATTTTATTCTTCAATGTGTGAGACATATATATACATACAATTAATTGGTAAATGATTTATATCTGATTATACATGTAATGTTGGATTGAGAAATGATATTAGTTCACAAGTATATATCTGGGATGATGAGTGAGCTCAGTTCAGTAATTGTCTTTTTCCACTATGATGGCATTGGTAATGAGCATTGACTAATATGAAAGGATAACATATTCTTATGTTTATTCCCAAAAATTGATGTATTATGTTATGAGGTTTTGGGAGTATGTTCATTTAGTCTTATTATGTTTTATGACTTATTCCACGACAAGATATCATGATCATTCATATACAGGATAAGATTTTAAAATATTATGTTATTCTATCTTATTATTTTGATATGATTGATATCTCACATATTCAACCTAAGTGAGAATATGATATCACCCCTTTATTATGTTTATTTTCCTATATCATAACGAAATTTATTATGTGTGATATGAATAAATATGGTATTGTTAAGAAGAAATAAGCGGGAGAAAATGTACACGTCTTATGAACCAGTTGATTATGTTTCGTAGACTCAGATGACACTAAACCTATACGGTATTTTCATGGTTTTTTATGTTTCATAATGAGTATTATTCATTTTATATATTTATTATACCTATGTTATGTATGGGATGTTATAGTTCTTTTTATTTAGAAACATATGGAAACTACAATATCTCAACATATATCTTACATCATTTGTAGTCGATGACCTATAAAGGTCAAGGTCAGTGATCAGGTATTTTTTTGTCTCATCAAGGATGTGAAAAAAGAGGATAAAGAGACAAGGTAAACATTCATAAAGATATACTGAGCTATTTGAAATTTTGGAGAGGGTTGGTTTGGTATCTTATTAGTTGTAGTAACCTTAGATGTAATGATCCATTTCCAAAATCATCATTTTATATTAACTACACATCTATCATTTAGTCATGTATAATGATTTTCTTCCCATGGATTTTGAGTTATATGTATATTCCACCATTAAGGGGAATCTGATTTGTATCTATGATAGGATAATTACGTTTTTCAGAGGCTGGTTAGTTCCACTAGTGCAGGTGATATGAAAATATAATAGTTTATAGGATCAAAGTTTAGAGGGGGAGACTGAATAATGTGATCATTATATAGAGTCATTAAATGATTATTCTTGACCACCCATGAGAGGAAAATTAAGTGGTTTGTTTTTTAAGGGGGGATATTATAAGATCTTATGTTTCTATGAGAGGAATGTATCTTTTTAAATTCTGTAGTATTGAATTAATGTAGACTAATGTAAAAACATGTTGAGGACATGGGGTATCATGAGTGTCTAGAGATCATTCAAATCATGGAGCCCTTAATATTTATGATATCATTCATGATTCATGGTCAGTAAAAACCATGTTGTATAGGATGCACAGTCTGACTTACCATGAATAAGATGCAAAGTGGGATTATAGAGCCTATACAATTTTTAATCCATTGGGACGGAGTTGAATGCCTATGTAGGGAATATATAATTTTTAAAAAAGCTAAATTTCAAATTTTTCACACTTTTACTCAAAATATTAGTAGTGACCATTTTAGGTAACCCTTCTTATACATATGGGTGTATGGTTAGAGAACAGTTTGGAAAAAAGTGTATAAAAACCTGAAATCTAAGGATATTTAGTGAAATTAAAAATATTACCATGAAATGTTTTGAAATATATTTTCATTCATCATTTAATATATTAGATATAAATCACATAGGGTAATCTCTATGTGAATCAAAATTATAGGCTTTTATCCATCTTCTATATCAAGATATAGATTCAGGCAACGATCGTCATGTCAGATCCACACCAATGAGTTCCCAATTCCATTTAATTTATTAATCTTTCATCTTATTATCATTGAAGTTATTTAAGTGAAATATAATATGCATGTTTTCTAGTTTCTTATTTTTTACTTCCTTTTTCTCTCGATCTAAGTCAAATCCATAGTAGATACTCGATTAGGACCCCGCAACGGACATACTGTAGGTGCTCTGATGATTATTTATCAAATTTGAGGTATATATATATATATCATTGTTTTGTGTGACCTATTTTCTATGAAAAACCCTCAAAATATAATTTAATCATTCTTTATAATGGGTAGTCGGGACCTATATAATTAATCAGACATTTTGATAATTATTTAATGTTATGAACCATGAAATTAGACAACACATTTCGAGTGTTTTATAATTTATTAGAACATGATTTTTGTAATATGATTTTGAATGCCTTTTAAGAGTGATTTTTACCTTTTTCCTTGATATGTTAAATGGTAAATCATATATGTTAAATTGAATTAACAAATGAAAATGAATGGAAGATAATATCCCTATTATTTTTTTATGTAATTTATGTTATAGGAATGTGATTCATCTTATAATTAATTCCCATGTGAGATATTTAATATAAAAGGCCTTATAGACATAGACATTACAATGATCTACCTACTAAGGCAAGGTTTAAATGTAATGAACATAATGATGAACTTAAAATAATTAAATTATTTTAGTTGAATGGTCCTTATATGGTATGACTGACACATGGATTCATATAAGAACACCACTGATGGACTCATTGGGATACAAACAAACATACACCTGAGTGAAACATAGACTCCCAAGCATATTAATAAGGATAGTCTCTAAGGGTTGATTCTCTAAAAAAATATGTGATACATTAACTCATAATCATGGCTTCCATGAATGGAGATGAACGAAAATTGATTATATAATCCATGGTTGAATCATGGGATCCTTTAGTTGGATGAAGAGGATTGAATCAGTAGGTGATGATGTTATTCCACACATAAGGATTAACCTAGATTCAAATGAGTAATTCTTATGTTATATTTGTGGGGTGTTTGGTTACTGATATAAAAATAGTGATACATGGATTACAAATAAGGAATTCAAAGGATAATCTCTGATTCATAATTAATTTACTTATTAACTAAATTATTAATACGATTCATCTATTTGGAAAAACACAATTATGGAATTTTTTAGTGTCTTATTCCTTATAGATTGCATGGATGGGAATAAATTAATCTTCATATCATTATCGGGGATGTTGGGATACATTATAAGGCTTGAAGACATATCTATCAAATGTGACTAGTTATTGATATGGAATAAACATATTGAATTTATATAGGATTGACTATTAATTTCAAGATGTTATATCTATGTACTATATTGGTAGAATATGATAGGAATCCATGGGAACCCTAACCACTATTAAATATTTATATAAAGAAAATATTTAACATTTTATTTTATTTCACTCACACATTTTTTATTATATATTCACTAACGGTGTGGCATTAAATACTATTGGTGGTGGAGAACTGGCATTTTATCTAAAAAAATACATGAGCTTCCTTTGTTACACTAAAAGATTATATGACTGTAGATATATATATTGTAATTATCCCTATACATTTTTTTGATTTTTTATTAGGATTGGGTTAGAAAGAGAAAACTATGAGGATTTTTGATACTACATGGGATTGATTATGGTGATTTTTTTATTTTTTAACATGTATTATACTATTGTAGTGATACTTATTATGAAATATTTGTTTACATGACATGACATGTCTATATATTTGAGGAGACATAAATAATTGATTTATACATCAGTCTTTGGATTCTTATATCATGTTTAGTTAAAAATATTGTGATTTATTTCATGCTTCTACAATTGATTTTATGACTGCTTCCACTATATTTCACTCTAATAAGATTGATTAGTCTCATCATCGACACACCCAAGGCCATCAATGCTAGACCACCACATCATCAATTTGGGGAGGTGTACTTGGTGACATATTGAAAACTGGTATTGAAGAACATCCAGTCATAGGATGTTGTAATTTATCACATTTACACATATAAGGATTCAAATAAATGGGTCCAAACCAACTTTTAAAACCCAATTTCTGTACAAAACAATAATCAAGAAACAATTTTAAAATTAATCGTAAGGAAACCATTAAAAAATAGTTCATCCTATATAAAAAATAATACATTCCCTATGAATTTCATTTCCATTTTATACAATTGTAAATAGTTATTACGTGTTTTCAAAAAAAATGGGAACCACACCACCATTACAAATCATTATTTGAAATCTAATAAGAAAACCCCATTATCAAATAATATTATGTCAAAAAAATCAATTCAAATCATTACCCAATTTAGAAAAATGATATTCTATACCTGAAACTCATGCATATATCAAAATCCAAAAACATTCCTTTTAAAATAAAAAAGGCCTCCATTTCATTTTAGAAAAAATTTAAAAAACAACTCAATTACCCCTTAAACCAAGTCCCACACATAAATTAAAAATTAAAACCCAATAAAATTGTTAATTTACCGATCCCAAAATTTATCAACTCATTTTACCATATTATATGTCTAAAAAACTCCTTGGTATCCCTTAGATTGGTTTTAAATCATCATCAAAACAAACATGGTCTGTGAATGGTCTAACACATCAATATAATTCTGAAATTACATTCCACAAAAGAAATACATTAAATTTAAGAATGGAAGAGAACTATAATAACTAAATACATTTATAACACATCATGATTATGGGAACAAGATATAAGGCCACCTACCTCAAGTCATTTAAAAATATATAACTTAACATTAGTCCTTAATTCGAAGTCTTACAACCATCAAAACAAAATCATAATATATACTGTAAAAATGAGGTTAATATATTAGGGATGGACAGAAGAAAAAAAATAAATCGTATAATAAATGGAAGGAAACCTATTTTAAGACAAACCCAGAGCTTCAATTCACACCACACAACAATCCAAATAACATACAAATGGGGGAGAAACATCTTGTATGAGAGGGAGCTCCTGGTTCTTCACCCATGTCATATGGGGATTGACGGGGGTGATAAATTGGTGATGAATGGCATTGGATGGGGATGTAATAAGGGAAAAAATATAATTTAAGTAGGGAATGGTTTGGTGTCATTGTTTTCAGAATCCTGCGGAAATATATTGGTTGTCTATGTCCATGAGAAAATGGAGCCACATGGTATGTCGTCACTCCCACGCTGTCTTAAGAACCATGCAATAGGCATGTGAAATCCAAATTTACAAAGGGGAACACAATATATATGTTCTCCAAGGACAACTCCACGGTATGATCGACCATGAACCAACCCTCAGCAGACCACATTGATATAGAGAACTATTCCTACTGACAATCTCTCAACTATCATCTATGTACATATTAGACAATTTTTTCCACTTTTCCCCAACCTACACCCCCTGAAAAACCCCTAGACATGTCAAAATCATATGTGACATTCAATAAGAATAAAAATTAATATGGGATGTACCATATCTTAGGAGTAGGGTCTTTTTTCCCTCCTCGCCTTATAACAGCTCATCCCCAATCCTTATTCTTAAGAATTATTAATACTACAAGAAAAAATGATAGTCCAAGGGGCCCACATATCAAATTTTTTTTTTTTGAAGTTTCATTTTAAATATTAAAACTCTATCACCACACTCGGACTAAAGAAATAGTCCTACCTAGAATAATTTTTCAATTTTGATCATCAATCATGAAATTGATTCCCTTGGATAGATGGATAAATCTCCAACCAAACATTAACCATAAGAACATCATAGAAAATCCAATGAAAAAATTACTAAATCACACCACATATAAATATCATAGATAAAATCTTACCACCATGGATGAGCTAGTCGACATTGTACCATACTGATGTTCTCTAATATTCATGACCCAAATTACTGATGCGAACATACCTTATTTATTTAATGTTAAAGTAGAGACCCATCCATTAGTCACCCTAATGAACACACACATTTTAAAAAACTACCTCTGGACAAAATTAGTTCCCATACCAAGGAAAAATTTCATATTCCACATATAAATGTCTAAATCACTACATAAACTTATCCTTAATCTCATGGTACCCAATTGCCCAAATCATAAGGAAATTTCTATCACCAAAACCAAGGAAGAATGATGGATCATACCTGCGAGCATCCAACATGAAAAATAGGTATAGTCATCAGCCGACCACATTACATCTATTGTCCACCCCACTATATGACTTATCTCAAAACCACCATCTTCTAGTATTTGGAACCTAAAATATCAAAAAGGACTAATAGAAGTTCAAATAAATATTCCAAAAATACCTGATGTGTGTCCCAACTCACCGAAACAAAACATCCATAAGAACACCACCAAAAATTATCATCAAGATTTTAATTTGAATCCACCCAGATTAGACATAACTTCTTTATATATACATCAACTATGGAAAACTTGTTTCTTCTACAAAACTCATTTCTATTACTGGAAGTAACATTTCAATTTCAAAAAATCCATTAAAAGAAATTATAAAACCTTCCACATCCATTAATTTTTCATACTGAGTGGAGACAACCCAAACCAACTCATACTGAAACACCCAAAATCACCATGTTGGAATTTTACCACATCATCTTTCCATGTATCTTTTTCATTTATATCATACCACCTATAGTGACCCTACATTTTCTTACATGAACATTACATTATACAAATTAAAAACACAATGATATTTCAATACTATGATTAAAGGATTAGTGTAATGGGAATATTTGAACGATACAAAACATTTACATAATATATTATAAATATTAATTAATTTATTATTCTCTAGAATAATATTGGATATCATTTACTAAAATGTATATATATACACCTGAAGATATACATCAAATAAAGGGTAATGAATAAATCATAGTAAGTGAATATATAAGAACATGAATGAATATAACATTGTTTATCATAATCTTAATCATCATATCATATGTATGGGATAATCATCATGATCATGAGTGGATGAACTAGAAAATGGAATGGAATGTAGAAATGCATTTTAATTAAAAAACATTCCTTATTTTTCATATACAACACATAATTTTGTGAAAATGATAGCATCATTTACACGCATAGCATATGTGAATAATCATGAAATAATCATTTTGATAAAAGATAGAATAATTTAAATTCATCTTTATAATTATCTCAATATATGAATCCAATTACCCTTTAAATTAAAGTTCAAAATAATTCTGGGTTTACCCATCACTTTATAAAAATTATATAACCATGCATTCCACAAACAATGTATTTCAGTCAACGTCATAAAGTAACCCAGATAATTGTATATATTTATTTAAATTTTAATGAAGAAAAATATTATGAATAATAATTTGGGTTATTAAATTAAAATTGTAAAAAAAAATGGAATTATAATCATTAATCATGAGTGATGAAGATATAATCTCAAAAGAAGTAAAATATTTTTTTTGATAGAAGAGTTATTTAGAAAAAATCATTTAATATTTCAAAAAATCATATTGAAGATAAGTATATCCTAGAAAAAATTATAATAAAATTGAAATTATATATAATGAATATAAAAATGAAATCTGCATTGATATTTTTAATGAAGATGAATAACCCATAAAAAGGAATTTGGGATGGTAATTCATCAATCCTAATGTCTGAATGGTTTCTTCAGTTTAGTATCCTATATAGTAATATTAAATTCAATAGTTTCCCAATATAGCAAAAATTTTACATTTATTTGATACATAATTTTATGATGTCTTTTATTTAAATTTAAAAGAGTTATAGAGTTCACATTTATTGTTTGTGAGTGTTTTTTTGTTTTCTTGATCGGTTCATTTGAGTATATGTATGGAAGATCATGTAAAATGAGAATAATAATAAAGAATTACAAATATATGTAATTAATGAACATCCAGATATTTAAATCTTCTTAAATATTTTTCTTGATATGAAAATATATCAATCGAAAAGTTGTTAGTCATAATCATTTTGATAAATTAGGTTGTTTTTCAATCATCAAAAACTAGTTTTGTTTTATTATTTAGTATTATACATGTATTTTAACTATAGAACATAAAATGGTTATAAAATATTTTTTATAACAAATTTAAACCGTTATAATTCATTTGTTACTAACATTGAGAGTGATAAAAAAATTAAAACTTTGTGTCCTTGAAATTCATAAATAATAACCTCACTACCAATATATTAATTTTTAGAATAAAAGTTAGAGGAGAAGAGCCTTAATGATATATTATATATATAGAATAATAAAATTTATGTATATAAAAGATATTGGAGTTATCATTTCATTGGTATAAGTGGGGGTGATAAGATAATAACAATAGAAATAAAATTGAAATGAAATTAAAATAAAATGAAAGATGATTTACATTTGATTTTTTATCCTTGAAAACCTCCTTAGATAAATGGGGTTTGGTATTTTTTTCAGACCAATTGATCTTGAATGTGGGGAGGAGGATGGGGAATAAGATTTTCAGAATATGGGGAATTGAAAATTCTTGGAAGGTGTGAGGAGATAAGATATAAAAGGGTTGTATTTACAGAGGAGGAGAGGCGTGTTTATTTTTTAATTTATATATTAGTTTATTATTTTCTCTCATGAAAATAAATAGTTTTAAAATTATAATAAAATATAATGTATAAAGATAAGGATTTTTATATTATGGTCTTTAATTATTCGTGCATAATATATGAAATTGATTTTCTATATATGATAAATTTTATTGTTAATTAAAATCCTCATTTATCTAATATATACCAATTTTAAATTTATAACTATTTTATTTTTACTTTAAAAAAATAGTTATGGTCTCATAATATACTATTAGAATCATACTTTTAAAAAATATTAATTCAGTAATCAATTTTATGAAATTAATATTTCCCTTAAATCATTATATTAATTATTTTATTGCTAATAATCATTTATGTTTTTGAAAAAATACTAGATAATATTTTATCATCTATAACTATTTTATTTAAATATTATATGGTATAGTTATATCATATTTTCATTTATAATATGGATAAATAGTATTTAAACATATAGAAGTGATGTTACTCATATATTGGTAGAATTACTTTCCTTAATGGTGACATTAAAATTCAAAATGGCATCTAAATCATCAATTTATATAGGTTTAATAATTTTTATGAATACCATTTTTTAATTCATAATTCCTGAAAAAAAGTTATTACTATGACTAATTACATAATGGAAAAAATATTCCACTTATAAATGTTTTTTTATTACATTCTCCACACATTTTTAATATTTCACATTATTTTTCATTTCACATACTAATATGAGAACCTCTGATATTACTTATCCCTCATTGATTACTCTGATTCCCGTGTTTGATCATCGTACTTATGGATCTCCCTTACTATGGTGACATTGTGTGTAGACATATTTCATATAAATTTATATATATGGTCTGTGATATTTATTGACTTCAACTTGTTAGGAAGGTCATTTTCAAGCAATACAGCCTATGAATTCAAAATATCTAAGGGATTTGGTATGTAGTTTCTCAAAAGGGTTATGAGAAAAACATCATGTACTTTAGGCATTGTTAGATGAGGTCATAATCAATAGAACAATGCTCCTATGTGATTAATAATCTCAAAGGGACTGATGTACCTCTGAAATAACATTTCATTTTTACAAAATCTCGTGAACATTTTACATGGAGATATTTAAAGGAAAGCCATTTCTCTAACAATAAACTCTAGATATCATCGATTATTATCAACATATCTCCATAGTACACTATGGGATATCATGACGTGCCACAAAAACGTAATCATCTTATCAGTCTTTATTATCCCATATCAGGTCATAGAATCTTATGTTCACTAACATCATCCCTACAATCTAGTTTACTTCATCATTTTCCATAATGGGATTAATAAGGAACAATTTTAAATTTCAAGAGGAAACTTTTGTTATAAGATAACACATCCAAATGTAGCTATGGGTCCCATCATCCTTTGTAGTTCATAAAACATTCGAAAAACATATATTTCAATGTATAAATAGTCCATTCATACTGAATATCAGTTTGAGGATGATAATTTGTACAAATGTACATGACAGTGTTTAGAGCATGATGGGGGTATTTTATTGAAAATTTAGGTGAATCTTTGATCTCAGTCATAAAAAATTGACAGTTTTACTGTATAAAGACATAAAAATCTATAATTTATATCCATTATTGTTTTTATAGTGATTATTACTCCGAAATTATGATAATGTGAGATGACTTTGAGAGACAATCCAGAACAAACCATATAGATTTATTTCCCCTGGATGTTAATGAAATCCTGATGATAATGTCCATATAGCTGTTTTCCAATTTCTATATTGTTTTGGGTAATGGTTGAATCATCCCCTTACTATATTTTCTTTCATTCATCAATTTCTAAAATTATAGTCAATTTTATGAATATTCAATTATCTTCTTCTTCATATCGTACATCCAATAGTGCTCCCATAGATCTGGATAAAACATTGTTTTTCCAAGGTGGATATATAATCATGATCTTTGTGTGTAATTTAAAATATATTTATTAATTTATTTTTAGGATTGTACAAATATTAATTAATTAATTCTTGTGACTCATTCCACATAAATTTTTAAGTTTGAGGATTTCTCCTTTCAGATAACTTCCACCTTCTTCAAAACATCTTCATCATTTCTTAGAGTACACACTAATTTTAATATAAGGTATGGATGATAAATATTTTGAAAAAGGATTGATGATGTTATTTGATTAAGGATTTCCAATTTTATCCATTAAAAATATGTGAATTTCGTATTCTTATTAATTATCATCATTGATAATGTTGCAATATGATTTCTACATAGAGCCTCTGACACTTTATTTTCATTACGAGTATTGCAGTGGATTTGATAGTAGTAATCCTTGTTGAGATATAACAATCTTAACAAGGGATATTATGTTCCATCTATGTGAATAAATATTTGAGTCTCTTATGATTAATAGATATGTTACACATATCCCCATAGTGATAATGCTACTAAATTTTAAATGAAAGGATCATATCTTCCAACACTATATCTTGTCTGATATAGTTTTAATCATAATTATTCAACATCCTATATATCTAGGCTATTAATTTATATTTTTTCATCAATAAATTTTAATCGACATTTTTAATAATAACTATTTTCCACAAAGAGTTCCCCACAAATAGGTTGTGTGAGCGTTGGTATAGTGATAAGACTATTTTTGATCTCTCTATCTAACTCTTTAAATTCTATTGTCTATAAAAAATTAAATCCTTCAATGTAATTACAGTTAGTGTGTTTGAAAATTTGGATAATTGATTCACAAATCACAAGTAATACACATCTAGGACAAGGAAATAGTGGATCACTTTTAATGATGTTATCCTCACCCACAATTCTATTGACTTCATCTTGGAAGGGTCTACAATTGTTTTTTTGTGGGTGATAAAATTCCATAATTAGGATAATTATTCCACCTACAAGTAATATATCTTCTCCGTTATCACAGTCTTTATCCTAGTATAAAAATTCTATTTATATAACTTCATACTCATGATCTTTATCATAATATCATCAATAATGACTACAACAAATTTGTTGAGGAAATATCTAAAAAAATATATCAAATAATAACATATGTATCTATGAGTCATTAGTCTGTCTAAAAAGAATCACTATGAACTCATAGTGTCCAGAACCCATTAAAATATTTGTCATAGGAATATCTTCCTTCCTCACAATTAATTGGTGATATCAAAAAAGAGGATACACCTTAGAAAATATATTTGGTACACTTAGATAATAAAATAAGTCATATGTCCATGGAAGTGGATAATTGTTCTTTATCATGATTTTTTAAATCATGATAATCAATGTAGAAGAACATTTTCTCATCCTAATTTTTATGAAGAGAAGTGATGTCCCACATGGAGAATCACTCTGGAATAAAAAACCAAACCTGGATTATATTGTAACTACTTCTTCTGGTCATCCAAATAAACATTTCCATTTCTATAATGAGGCTTTGATATAGTAGTTTATCTAGGGAAATGTTCAATTGAGAACTCATCCTCTAATTCAGGAAGAAGACATGACAATTCATTGAGGAACACATAAATATAGTTCCTCATAATGTGAATTTTTTCAATAATGATTACCTTTTTATCACATTTACTGAGATATATATTCTTCCTCATATAAGAGTATTATCCACAATTGTGATGATGATTCTAAAGGAGATTCAAATCCTTTATAATTTTACAGAAATATAGGATTCATCGAGATGTGAAGACTGATATCCCAATCCTGAAATTGATGTTGGAATTGTATAAAGATAACCAAAACATCCCTAAAATATCATAAAAGTACATTTTTGATGGTATGACCAATTGTTCGTGGTGGTCATGTCCACAAACATTAACTAAGGAAGTGTTATATACATTGTATGCAAAAAATTTCACAGTATTTGTTCTCATATATACCTAATGATCTATATTTTTAAATATTGTCTGAATTATTCTATTATACATGAATCATACGAATGAATGATTAAAACTATAATAAAATTATTAGTTATCTATTTTTTAATGAATAATTAGCTTACATATCACCATATCATTTTTGGGAGAACCTAAACAGAAGTGATGGAATATGCCTTCCCATGAACCTTGGGATATTGTGGCTACTGATTCATATTACCCTTTAAGAATTGTGGTTTAGTTCACTTTCCTTCATAGTTCCCATGCTCTATAAAATTGATACATTTAACAATATGTGGTTCTCTCCTTTCCTCCCACACATTTTTTAGCTTCCTCATGTCTCATCGATATTCATGAACTTAAAGTCCTTCTCTCCAACAATTGAATCATTACATTCCCCCTTGAGGCACCTCTCATGATGCTTTGTCCCTAGTTTATTTTTTTTGTTCCATTGAATTTTATTTTCACCTTTTTCAACAGATCCATAATCTTAAAACTCTATCATTTGTTTATTATCTCTATAACCATAGTAAAAGTCTCCAAAATAAATATCCAATTTGATTTCACAATGAAAAAATTCTTTATTATTCTCATATTCTATAATAAATTGATCCTTTTAAAGTTAGGGGTTTAATCTACTAAATAATTCATCTATTTTATATAATTATTAAAAAAAAGAACAAGGTCATTCCCTAAAATCCATGTAAAATTTTATTCATAATTATTGAAAAATTCCCCTTTATATTACTTTATCTCTATGAATTTTTTCTCCACCATTTTATGATGAGTTTTATGGAATTACATATTATTAAATACATTCATAAAGACATACTACTCTATTTATTTAATTTTATCCTTTGGATAGGCTTTCTGAATAGATACACATCATTGATCTATCTATCCATCTAAATCATAAACATCTTGGGTCATCTTCTAATTCTATGAATGATAAAGCATATAAAAGATCATATTTGTTGTCATGACCCACTGATCATTGATTAATGTATCAAAAAACCACTATATTTCGGTGGTCACTGGAGCATAAATGATTCAATATTTGTTGAGTTGGCCCACTCAAGAATTCTTGTTGTTGTAAGAACATTCTTCAATCTAGTGGTCTAAAATGATTATCTAACTATACTTAGAAATGTAATCTACTAGAGAGTAGACATTGTTCATCCCATTTAATATTAAATCACTAGATGGTCCTGAAAAATCCATGTCACCTAGATCAAAAGGATGAGATGTTAAAATTTATTTACTCTATTTGATAGTTATTTTATGTTATTTTCTATTTTGATAAATATTATAGAATCTTTCATTGAGAAACACAAGATTAGGTAATAATTTTTCTTGTCATTTTCAAGTCATAGTTCTAATAGAGTGAATATTATATGATCTTATTCACTTGTCCTATAGACAAGACTCATTGTGGAAGTCACCCAAGTAAGAAACATTCTTAGAAAAAAATGAAAATAACTTCCCAGTATAAAAATTTTCATATGTAAAATAAGGGATGATTAGATCATTTTTAGAATTAAAAACATTAAAATAATCATTTTAAAATTTAACATGAAATTCATCATCATATAATAATGAAATTCTATGAAAATTGTTCATAATATAATCTTCACAAGGAACCTTTGAAATTAATATGGATTTAGTGTTATAGATTTGGCCCCTGAAATTTTTTTTTCTTTGGAATTTCAAACAAAGTTACATGCCCACCATCAATTTTGATAAGATTATTTATTCTAGAATAATTCCATGTCATATATCCTGAACACCAACTATCCAAGTCACATATTATTTTATGGGAACTCTTTATATAGTTTTAATTCAAAAATATCTCAATCAATGAATGATTTTTTTACCCAAACATTCATGGGTATAATAATATTAGTAATATATGCATTGAGAACCAACAGTTTCCCCATGAGTTTCCTAAAAATAATTTGTAATGTCAAAAAAATAAACCTTATTTGGGAACCAAAATTTTTTTCATAGGATTCCCTTATTGATATATAGGCCCCTCTCCATTAATCAAGTAATCATATGAGAATTATCATTACTTGTTCCATGGATGTGATTGTCTTTACCATAAAGACCATCGTATTTAATATCTTATTGATCCTAAAATATATTTCAAAAATGGGTACATCAAGATTCATCTGGATGCTATAATATTTAATTGTATATATATTGTGTCTCGTTTAATTGTTAGTATTTTTTACTTCACGTGAATCTGATTGTGAATATGAAATTTCATGTGATGTCTTACATACATAAATTCTAAAAATTATTTATCCCATAAATAATTTTATAAAGTATTCATATGTTAACAATTATTATAGTAGGATACCTCAGTTTCATCATCTCAAGGTTTCCTAGCAGTTGTAATAATATTATATTCATCTAAATTTGAATATTGTATTTCAAAAACAATAATTTCCAAATTCATTTTCATTTTAATTTTCAACTAGGCATAATTTTTTAAATTCAAATAGGGATGTATGTTAGTACAAACACCATCTAGTATATTTTCCATATTAATATGAGAGAATTTTTTTTAATTAACTATAAATTTAGAACTAAGACATATTTATAGATCATTTAAAAAAACTATAATCATAGATGAAAAATATTATAAAAAACATTGAATCAAAATTTAATATTATATTTTGGTTGGAGTACGACACCCAATAGGGGATTGAATTGAGTACGTAAAAAAATTCTAAAAATTGTTGGTTAAAATTCACCAATTTCAAAACAAATATCGGATATTTTAACAAAGTATTATATTTATAAAATTTCTGTTTGCTCTAAATATTTCTCAACGATTGACTAATTATCAGTTAAAACAACATATGTTATTATTATAACTTTTGAAATAAGTCTTTAAAAAAATTCTAATATACACACAATCTATGATTAATTATCAATGTAGAATTATGTTTTCTGAAATAATTATAATTCTAGTGAAAGAAACAGGAAAAAAAATCCAAATAAAATAAGATATTCATTCTCAATTGGAGACATAATATTCTCTACTTGGTGATCACATTCCACAAGGGATTTTATGTTAAATAAACATGATCTAAACCATATAGTAGGGTAACAACCGTATAGAAACACTCCAGGTCACCTGACATCACCAGTAGTTCTCATGAGAGTGTAAAACAAAAAAAATAGACATTCCATGAAGGGACTACATACTCTATTATACATGGTAATGTAATGTGTAAAAATATGAGTTTGTGAAGATATCATTGTATCATCCAATTTAATACAGGAGTTAGTGTGTGTTTATAAAACAGAGATACACAAACTATTCAAAATATAAATAACATTCATAGGTTGAGTAATGTAATAAGAATAGGTTTTTTAATTATCTGTGTGATTTATTATGAATCATTTGGAATCCTTCATAATACATGAAGTGAATCTGGATCCATATTTCATAAATAGATAGCTAAACAAATAGCCATTTTTTACTTTATCTTATATTTTTAGTGACCCTCAATGTTGTTTTCTTATTATAAAATTCTAATGTGAGTTTTTGTCATTTGATAATTATTAGTATCATTAGGTAAGTGAAATATACTTTTCTTATGTTTTTATCCCTGGATCATGATCAACTCTATGTATTTGTTACAAAACACATCGTTTTATATCTGTTTTCTTATTGATTGAGAAAATCATTTTATGAATTGAAGAAGCGTGTTCTCTAGTGTATTGTACCTTTTATTTGTATTTAACATCGTTAAATTTTATCTAAAAACTTTTGAAATTCTCATTAATATAATAAGAAATGCTTAATTTCATAAATATGAATGTTAATGATAAGTTTGAATTTAAAAGATAGTTCATCAGTAAATCAGACAGTCAGTAACTCAAACTGTCGTTGTCTCTTATTGTTGATAGATCATTTTATAAGTAGATAATTCTATTATTATTTCATTTATATGATTAATCCTATGTCATTTGTTCAATCATCGATTGTTTAGGCATTGGAAGGTTATGTGTTGTTAGGTCAGACATCGATAGGTCAAACTATTAGGACTCATACTTTGTGATGTTCTGAGATTATTTGTTGGTGACTCAAATTATAGGTAGTTTGTACCATTAGTAGATCATGTATTGGTTAATTTAATATTTATAGGACAAGTATCAATACCTAATATATATTTTTTTCTTATAATTTTCTATGAATTAAAATTAACCAAATTATGTATTTAAGTTTTATGATGTAAACACTAGAAACAGTGGTTAAAATTAATGTTAAAAATTATTAAACACAATGTATTATAATAAATAATAATTTTCAAAGATATTAATGATTTTTTAGAATTAAAACTAGATTATTCTAACAATATATAAACATTTTGTCCATCATAATTCCCACTATGATAGGTGGTAAGGAAAAATGGACAATCACCATTTAGTTTGGTGGTAGTTTTTCGTACTTGTAATCAATATTTTCATTACCCATTATATAGATGTGTGTGTACATTTAGGTCAAAAATATTTCATATAAATATCCTATAATATTTAGGATAATAATTGGTTATAGAATAATTTTATAAATAGAGAGGAGGGGGTGGATAAAGAAAATAATATAGATTAAATAAGAAAAGATGTTACCTCTTAATCAGGTTACTATTTTTGGTTTGTTAAAAAAGGATTCCTTTCTTTTAATTCTACCCAAGGTAATGATTCGAGGATTAATGGAGGGATGTTGGGATGTGGATTTGGATGATCATGGTTGATATTAACTGGTTTGGGAGGTCTGATGAAGTGGGGGAAGCAGTGGCCATTTATAGGGAATGGAAAAGATTCATTTGGAGTTTTTAAAATAAGGTATATGTATGTGCGTTCTTACCTAAAAATGTCATACCAAACAAACATAAATGACAAATAGAAGGACTATGGACGAAATTAATCCATTAAATGAGGTTTGGACATGTGTCTATTTCATTTTCATCTGAATATTATGATATAATCCCTAACTAAGATTATTTTAACCTTAATAGCTCTTATTAATTTTATCAAATTTATTTATTATTATTTATAGAAATTAACTTGATATAATTATAAACTAAATATTATACTAATTATAATGGAGAATTTCATTTTTTTTAATTAAATTCATATAAGAGGAAAAATTATAGTTTTTGCTAATTCCATGGATGAGATGAAATTATTGGGTTTTAATGTAGAAATACATTCAAATTTGTATTATGTTTCTATATTTAATATCAAATTAAAATTTATTCTAATGAGATCAATTTTATTAATATATTTTTTATCGATTTAATGTGAGTTTAAAAAATTATAATATAATTAAACATTAATATTTTTTAAACAAAATAGAGGATTTTATAAAAAAACCTGTATTTTTATTTATTTATCAAATGATGATGTTTCTCAGAAAAATATAAAAATTCATTATAAATTCAATTGCGCATTATAAATAATAATATAATATTTATTTTATCAATTTAAAATTATTATTGTGTCTATATATTTTTTATTATTCAAATTTGTTCAATCCAAATAACCTAATATTTAAACATAGTAAGACAATATCAAAAATCATTTCATTCATTACCAATTTATTTTAGCAGTATAATTGAATTATAAATAATTTTGGAAAATTAGTTATTACAATTCATATTAAAAAATTTAATGAATAAGTTATAATTATATCATTTAATTAATTATAACAATAAAATTAGTTTTCATAAAAACATTGGTTTTGTGTGTAATGTATTCCATGTCTGTGTTTCATGTAGAACTATCCATTTTGATATTCCTTGTAGGACAAGACAAGTTGGTATAGCGTGTTGCCCATGTTTTTTTGGTGTATCATGTATGGTTTTCCAATTCAGTATTACATGTAGCGCATGCCAAGACTGTAATGCGTGTAGTGCTAGCCAAGTTTGTTTATTGTGAAAGTAATGATAGACATAGTGGTTTAAAATATATATATATATATACATGTATGTATAAATATTTATAGGATCATGTAAAAAGAAAAATATGATGAAGATACATTAATTCAAAAAATAATTTACAAAATCAAAGGGTGTTGCACCTCAGACATATACTACACAATAGAGACATTATACAACCCAAAAATTTATTTTGAGACATAACTTATCTCTGTTTCGGGATCTTACAGACCACTCATTGCATAAACACATATAACATTGGAAATAAACTAGTATCAAAAAAGGATTTAATATTTGATCCTTGATAACACTCATATCTAAACCAGTGCCAAAAAATTAATCTCTACCCCATGTGTTTATTATAGATGACCAAGAGATATGGATGATGCCAACCCAGTGGTTCACATAAAGAATTGGATATTTACTAGTCCCATCAAATTCATATATTGTAAAAACATTAAAATAATATGGGTATCTATTTGGTAACAGTTTATTCCATTTCAGGTTACATAAACTTTTATGAGTGTTCATTCAAACAATATATTTTTTCCCACCGTTTATTATCCTTAAACATGAATAATTGATTTAAATAAGTTCTTTTTTTCACACATGTTGAATATTTTTTACATACATGTTAATCCTATCATGGAGGTTGTTTTATTCAAAATATTGAAGAACAATATGAAGGAATAGAGAAAGATAATATGAATGATCTCAAAGTAGAAGTAGGGTACAATTCATTTTAATCTTAATTAACATTTTATTTTATATATTTCTTCACTAGACAATTATCATATTGTTGAATTTTGATATGTTTGTTCCTATTGATTTTTTGATTTTTTTTAGTTAACATTATAGATTATTTGAAATCTATAGATACTTTTGATTTAACATATATATTGGCATTAGCCCAGGGATTAGAAAAATTTAGTATATAGATAGAGATGAAATCCAATAATATATACAATGAATTGCATGAAATAATAAAAAATATTAACATAATCATTAATGATATTATCGCCATAGAGTAAATGTCATGATTATTTAAGGAATGATATTTCATGGTATATGATTTGTTTTAATAGAATTTTTATAAGAGAAACATGAATATAACCTAATGTGAACAAATGGTACATGAATAAAACACATTGAGCTACCATGCATGTTCATTATCAAAATGTAGTGATCATTCCAAAAATGATGAAAATATCTCTACAATACCTAGAAATATAATAAAATTAATACATTAAATCAATTTGAAAATATGAATAATGATATAAAAAATAATTAAATTATAATGTGAAGAGGATAATTCGTTCCACATTTGTTGTCATGAAATGAAATTTAAATAATTATATATTGAATATAAATTGGTTGAGACTTAAATTGATGTTAAGAGAACATGTGAATCCTTCATGGTTACTTATGATAACATTTCTACCAAAATTACTCATTCTATAAGAATTATATGTTTTAGAAAACCATGTGTTTATTCAAATATATAAAATAAAATGTAAACATTTTACATAAAAAAATATTATATAATAATGTTTCATAAATGGATTATGTGGTTTAAAAAAATCAGAAAATATGCATGGAACAATTACAATAAAATCCCTCACTATATCCTTATTGATTTTATTTGATTCTAAATAATAATTAATTCCTAATGTGCTATAAAAACATGGGTTGTTTAGATAAAAATAGAAGGTTTTAAATGTTTTCTAGATTACATCTAAATGTAAGAGAACAATGATTAATGGCCAATGTTGTTTTTTAGTAATGGTTTTGAAAATAGTACATCAATTTATGGCATATAATTCCAATAATTAAAGATAAATAATTAAGGGATTGATTGGAGAATAACTAAAATATATTTATTATTTACTATGAAGAAAGGGTTTTAATTGAAAATAAAATCCATATCAATTAAAAATAAATGTGAATGACCTAAAAAATTATATTGAATGATATACATGTGTAATCGAAATGATGAATATTGAATGTATGGATAAACAATAAATTACATATATATTAGAATGGTTAAATTCAAAAAATGATAAAGGAAAATTAATAGAATCAATAAAAATATAATGATTTATAATTATTGTGTAAATAGATGAAATGTGTTGAAAAAAGTATAATAAATAAGTTTCATATTAAATATTCTACAAATATAAAGATATTTTTATATAATGATAGAAAATACAAAATTAGGGATTATTGAAAAAAGTCTGTGAACACCAATACTGATGGAATCATGTTGAATAATAATAGAAAATGAATTTAGGAATGAAATAATGGGCTTTTTTTGATTCATTATGGTTTTCCTTATGAATTTTACATCCCTTCTTGTTTTGAAAATCACAAACACCGTGTACTTAATCAAATCTATATTTTTTTCTTTTCTAAGGAAAATTTCTTTCCTTATGGAAATTTACCCTAACCATGATTTTCTTATACATATCACTTTTTTCTTAAATATAAAAACCAGATTCGTACCTAAAACCTCAGAATCATAAAATACTTACATATGAAGAATTTTGTTTTAGGATCTGAATTCTAGATATGAACTGTAATGAAGTTCCATTCCGAATTCTGTATATGAACTCTAATGAAGTTCCCTTCAGAATTATGGATACGAACTCTCATATAGTTCGACTCCAAATTCTGGAAACGAACTCTCATATAGTTCCACTCTGAATTCTGGACTTTGATCTTTTATTAGTTTGACTCCAAACTCTTACTAGTTAGACTCCGAACTTCTATGTGTTTGACTCCAAACTTTTACAAGTTCGACTCCGAACTTCTATAAGTTTGACTCTGAACCTTTATATGTTTGACTCCGAACTTCTATGAGTTCGACTCTGAACTTTTACAAGTTTGACTCTGAAATTTTATCAGTTCGACTCCGAACATTTATGAGTTCGACTCTGAAATTTTATGAGTTTGACTATGATCTTTTACTAGTTCGACTCTGAACTTTTATGATTTCAATTCCGAATTATGTATGTTCAGATCTTAATCTTCGGTGAAACTAGACTCCGAATTTCCTTAGAAATTCAGACTCTGTATTTCTATAGAATTAAGGATCCGAATTCCTATAAAACAGAATCAAAATATCCTTTTATTATAGATTGCGAATTCCATTTTGGTTAGACTATGAACTTTTATTTTCTTACATCCCGAACATCAGTTTTGCTTATACTTATACTTGTTTCATTACAAAATGATGTTGTACCATCAGTTACACATGTTTTTTATAAAATGATGTCGTCCATTCTATTTCAAACAAACCATTGGTTTAGTGACACGTGTACTGGTCCCACTGAAAGTTAAGGAAAATATGACCACTGTGGGAGGGAGCTGACGGTTGGTATTTCACCTATAAATAGGTTCTCATTTGAACGAGCTCATAACTGAACATTGAAACAACTTTTGCTTACATGCTGTTGAAGTGATTTCTAGAGTGAGAGGCTCTAATCATCTCCCAACGCTTCGTGTAGAAAGTTTCAACAGCTTTTTCAAACATTTCCTTGTGTAAAATTGCTTCGTGCGACTCCAAATGATGGTGATAACATTCAATGGATTTCGGGGATAGGAAGACAGAGGTACCGACTACCTTGAAGTTGAGGGCTTCCATGGATAGTAATATAGAGACTCTGATCTTTGTATCTAGGGCTTACCCTCGTGTGGGTAAAACAAACATTCTTGAAAATATAAATCAAGGGACCTTTATCCAAGGTTGTTAATACCCTTTTCTTTGGGTTAAATGATTTATATCTTGTTACTTGTTTATTGTTATAAGTTTTTCCACTGTATTTTTGTATTGTAAGGAAATTATAACCTTCATATATTTCCATACACTTGTACTCTGATTAATTTAGATTCTATATGCTTTAATGTAAAATCTCATTTAGTAAAATTTGGTTATGTTTTATTTTCAGGATCCATATTTCCATAAGCTTTTTTCGGAATTGCTTTCCAGATTTAAGAAAGTGTATAGAACTAAAACTTTGTAACTTCATACTTTTTCCCAATCTTCATTGGTGTTAGAGGTGTTGTGAATTTTATTAGTTTAAAATTGTCAAACATAGATCTTTCCATGTTTAATGAAATATTTACAGTGTACAATTCACCCCCTCTCTTGTATATTGAGAATCTACATCATTATTTTGATCCAACAATTGGTATCAAAGGTTGGATACCTCATAATCTATACCAGTCTTATATTTGGTATCAAAGCAGGTCTCTAAAATACTTATACTCAAATATAATTTTTTCTTTCTCAATTTTTCATTTTTATTATATTTCCTTTCTTAGGAATATTCTCCTTGAATCCAAACTTTTTTTATTAACATGTTTATGTGTAGAATGATTTTTAGGATGGAAGTATTAAATGTTTGTTCCATCGATAACCTAAATCCTACAAGACCATCAATTTTTTATGGAAATGAATATGAATACTGGAGAGATTGAATGAAGACTTTCATTATCAATACTCAGGTAGATAACTTTGTCATGCATACCAGTGGTTATAAAATTTCTAATAAGGAAGTATGTACTTCCACCAACCAAGAGAATCATGATTAACATCTCAACTATAAGGTACGCAATACTCTACTATGTTCAATGACCAGGAACATATATAGCCAAATTTCTTCATGTGAAACAGCTAACTGTATATGGAAGAAACTTTATGTCTCACATTTTGGTCCATATAATGTGTATGAGACCAGAATAGCTGTGTTGAGAGCTGAGTATCATGGTTATAATTTTCCTTATGGAGAACCTATTTGAAATTTACAACAAATATTCATGACTATAGTGAACAGCCTACAATCTATGGGAGAGAATGGTCTGGATGATGAAGCTCTTGTGGATATGATTATGGATATTATGCCCAATGAGTGGGAATCAAAGAGAACAGTTATTGATGTGAATAGTAATGTTACTCAAATTACCATAGATGAGCTATCTGGAACACTTCTCCAACATGAAAGAAGAATAAAGAGAGATGCTGACAACATCAAAAAGAATAATGGGAATGGTACTGTTGCTTTAACTACAACATAAAATCAAATGAAAACTAAGACCCCTGAGAGAGTAACTAGATCCCCATCTAAGAAGGTTGTTATCCAATATGAATCTACTGATAGTGAAGTCCTAGAGAATGAGTTAGGAAATCTTGCTTGAAAATTGAACAAGATAGCTGGACATAGGAATTTACAATCCATGTATAAGAAGAAGGATGGGAAAGATAAGAAAGATTCAGAGGTCAAATTCTTTGAATGCAAGAGAGTTGGACACATTAGACCTGATTTCCCTTTGCTCAAGAAGAAATAATGAAATGAGAGGCATTCTGAAAGGGATAGAAAGAAGCATTACAAGTCCAAAGCTAATAAAGTTCTCAAAGCTAATGACATATAAAGTTCCAGTGGTGGTGACTTTTCAGATGAATCTTTTGATTATGAATCCTCAAAACAGAAGAATCATGGTCTTATTTCTAGATTACCTATTTACAATTATTGTTTTATGTCTAAGGTACACAATGTTGAATCATTGACCAATGTTTATTTAAATTCTAATGATAGTAAATATTATAACTCTTCGGATGAAGAATCTTTTTCTGATGGAGAAAATACATTACCTACCTATGAAAAAGTTTCTAGGTTTGATGAACTTCTTGAGTTTGAGAATTAAAAAGTTAATAAGAAATGATAAGGAAAACTCTAGGAATATTATTCTTACTTAAGAAATTATAGTTCTTTGTATATATCTTGATAAGAAAAATGCTGATTTTATTAATATTTCAAAAAATCTCGAGGAATTAAATTCTGAGAGGAATAAACATTCTAAAGATCTAGAAAAAGTAATTTCAAAGAAAATTGTTTTTGAGCCTATATCTAGTTACAAATATAATGATTTTGAAGATAATAACTTGGTTATAAAACTCATGTCCAAAATATTTTCCTCAAATAAGTGTTTTTCAAACATTACCTTCGATAAAGAAAATTTTGATACGATGTATTCAAAAAAATTTCCTTTAATAAACAAATCCGGATTTGGTTATTCCCATGCAAAACCAACTTTTAGTAACAATTATATTTTTCCTCAATGTGACCCATTTTGCACCAAGTGTCAATGTGGTGCTCACTGGGAAATATTGTTCTTTAAACAAAACCCAATATTTAGGTTTTTATAAGGATTATTTCTCTATGAAGATGTGGGTGCCCAAAATTTTGTTATCTGAGAATTCCGGATCCAAGCATGTCTGGATTCTGAAAACCTAACATGTTCCTCATTTTCTGTAAAATAGGAAATGTACCGAAAACAATACTTGGTTCATTGATAGTGGATGTTCCAGGAACTTGACTGGTAACAAAAACTATTTCGAAAAGATTATCAAGACGAAATGAGGAAAATTAACTTTGAGAGATAATGATCAGGGAGAAATTGTTGGTATAGGTAATATTGTTCTTCATGGTAAAAAAATTATTTCAAATGTTTTATTTTTAATGGGTCTTAAGAACAACCTCATTAGCATAAGTCAATTTTGTGATGAAGGGTACCTTCTGAATTTTAGGAATGGTAAGTGCTTCGTACAGAATTCCAAGGAGAAGTTTATTCTCTCTACCAACAAGAAAGAAAATGTTTACACATTCAACATAGAAGAAATTAGGATCCAGTACATACCTTGCCTAAGTGCAATGGAAGATCACTCTTGGTTATGTCATAGAAGGTTAGGTCATTATAACCTTATGATCTTAGGAAAACTCTCTCAGAATGGTCTAGTTAAGGACATACCAGAGATTAGATTTGATTCTTCTAAAGTTTGCGATGCTTTTAAATATGGAAAGAAACATAAATCTAGTATTAAATTAATTGGTAAAGTATCATAAACTGATGTATTACAGTTGGTGCACAAGTATCTTTTAGGTCCAATACAAACTGGAAGCATTAGAGGCAGATACTATGTGATTGTCCTAGTTGATGATTACATTAGATTTACATGGGTCTATTTTCTAGAAAATAAGTCTGAAGCCTTTTCTTATTTCAAAAGTTTTATATCTGATGTTAAAAATGAGAAACACCATCCACTGAAAAATATTCATTTTGATCATGGAGGAGAATTTCAAAATTCGGATTTTGAAACTTTTTGTAGTAGAAAATGTATTGCTCAGAAATTTTCAGCACCTAGAATTCCTCAACAAAATGGTGTAGCTGAAAGAAGAAATATAATTTTTCAATAGATAACTAGAACCATGTTGAGTGAATATTCTATAGCTAGAAATTTATGTGCTGAATATGTATGTACTACTTGTTATAATATTAATCGAGTTTTGATTAAACCTTTTCTTAATAAAACTCTTTATGAGTTATGGAATGGTAGAAAACCAAGACTTTCTTACTTCAAGGTTTTTGGTTGCAAGGTATTCATCCTAAAAACTAAATATAACCGACATAAATTCACACCAAAATATGATTGAGGAATATTCTTAGGCTACTCCACACCTTCTAGGGATTATAGAGTTTTCAATAAAAAGACATGTACTGTTGAGGAAACAGTACATGTCAAATTTGATGGAACTGGTCTGTTTGTTTTTAACCCATCCCAACCTACATCTTCAGATGTGTTTTCAAAAACTGATTATCAAACTTTGATAGATGATCCTTCTGATAAGGAAAATGTTCAAGAAGATATTTCTGAATCATTTACCCTATCAGACATTCTACGCTATGTTTATGAACAGGTTTTACAAAACCCAAATCAGGTTTTTCTAAAGAATAATCCCAGTGATAGTATCATTGGTTATGTCAATCAACCTATAAGAACGAGAAGTTCCATAAGAAATGAAGTAGAACATCTAACATTCCATTCTCAATTAGAACCAAAAAGTAATGTTGAATCTTTAGGTGATAATGATTGGATCAAAGCCATGCAAGATGAGCTAAATGAATTTGAAAGGAATAATGTCTGGACCCTGGTTGAAAGACCTAAGGAAACTTCTGTTATTGGAGTAATGTGGGTTTTCAGAAACAAGTGTGATGAAAATGGAGTCATCATTAGAAATAAATCTAGACTAGTTGCTAAAGGATATAATTAGTAAGAGGTAATAGACTATGAAAAAACCAATGCTCTAGTATCTAGAATTGAATCTATTCGTATCTTACTTTCCTTTGCAACATTCTTCAATTTTATACATTTTCAAATGGATTTGAAATGTGCTTTCCTTAATGGTTATGTTCATGGGGATGTTTTTGTTGAACAACCTCCTGGATTTGAAGATACAAAACATCCTGATCACGTTTTTAGACTTACCCAAGCTTTGTATGGCCTTAAACAAGCCCCACGAGCCTGGTATGATAGACATACAAGATTTTTTCTTAAAAATAACTATATTAAGGGAAATGTATATTCGACCCTTTTTATAAAGAAATACAAGAATTTTTTTTTGATTGTTCAATTTCATGTTGATGACATTATATTTGGTTCAACACAAAAATCTTTAACTGATTCCTTTGCAAATCTAATGAAATCTGAGTTTGATATGAGTATGATGAGTGAGTTAACATTCTTCCTGGGTTTTCAAATTTCTCAAAAATATAAGGAACTTATATATCTCAACATAAAAATATTAAAGATCATCTTAAAAAGTATGGGTATGACAACACTAAGAGTATAATTACTCTTATTGGTACCTCAAACACACTTGATCTTCATTAAGTAGAGAAACTAATAGATCAAACATCTTTTAGAGGTATGATAGGAAGTCTACTTTAATGGAAAGCTAGTCGACCAGACTTTATGTTTTCGGTATTCCTATGTGGAAGATATCAATCCAATATGAAGGAATATAATTTAAAGGAAGTGAAATGAATTCCTCGCTACACAAAGGCAACCATGGATCTAGGATTTTTTTATACTTCAGGAAATGATTTTATCTTAAATAACTTTTCAGATGCTATCTTTGGTGGATGTAAAATGGATTGAAAAAGTACATCCAGAACTTGTCATTTCTTAGGAGATTCATTAGTTTCATGGTCCTACAAGAAGAAACATTCTGTATCACTCTCCACTTCTGAAGCTGAATTTGTAGTAGTTGTAAGTTGTTGTGCTCAAGTGTTGTGGATGCAACACACACTCACAGATTATGACTTGAGTTTTACTAAGACTCAAATTTTGTGTGATAAAACAAGTGCCATTTCCAATAGTAAAAACCCTGCACATCACTCCTATGCGAAGAACATAGTTATTTGGCATCACATTCTTAAGGATCACACACTAAAAGGAGATATCTTTCTTCATTTTATCAGAACGCAAGATCAACTTGCTAACATTTTCAAAAAATCTTTACCGTCTGATAGATTTTAATACATTAAACAGAAGTTATGAACAATAAACGTGATTTAATCCCTCTTCATTAACTTCTTGTTGGACAAATCTCCTTATAGTAATAAACTCCTTTTAATAGGGGTAGTACATTTGAATGTTTTCTGAATCAAAATATTCATAGTAAGTTTTTTTTTCAAACATTTGTAATAAAAAGTTTCATAACGAGTTTTTCGAAATTTTAAGAACTGAAATTTTTGGAATGGAAATTTCCGGATCTAAAATTTTTGGAATGGAAATTTCCAGAACATGAACATTCATAATGAAATTTTCGTACTAGAACTTTCATAATGAAATTTTCGTACTTAAAATTTTCATAGTGAAGTTTTCATACTAAAATTTTTGTAAAGAATTTTTCCGTAGTGAGTTTTTCTTTGTCAAATTCTATTTATGAAGAGTATTAACAATAACGAATAAACTTTCTAGACAATCTGAAATGTATTATTTCCTTACTTAATTATTTGTAATCATATTTTACTTTCTGGTGTTTTCTTATGTGTTTTAAAATTTTTCGGATTCTATTTTTCTTAAGTCCGAATTTTTTTCATTAAACCTCAAAAGATCAGAGTCATGTTTTCCATGCGGTTTGAATCTCAGCCGTCATATCAAATCTCAATATATCTCAACAGTTTGATCAACAGTGGAAACTGAACTGTCGTCTCAACACCTATATAAGGGGGACCCTCAAGGGTCATCCCATTACGGTTTTTCAAAGCTCTCGCGTCTTGACGCCCTGACTCCTTTCTTAAAGGCCGGTCCTATCTTTGTCAAATCCCATTATGAATATTCCAGAACTCTCCATTCCGAATGTCTGCTGAAGATACTTCCAAAGATATGTCTACCTCAAATCCAATTTCAAAATTGTTAGTTTACAGAGAGAGGTTAGTGAGTCTGAGCTTCTTCAAAATTGATTCTCTTATATCTAATAAGATCAAATTGAATGGATAGGAAGAGGTTTACTTATCGAAGCCTGAGAAATAGGATCCGATTTTTAAAGAGTTCCTTATTGAGTTCTATGAGTCTGTTTACTTCCATGAGGAAGATGGCAGATATTTCTTTTATTTAAAGTCATATGGAAAGACATACAAATAATCTTACACCAAGGCTGAAAGCTTGCTGGGTTTGTCTTATGAAGGAGAAGATGATTTCTGTTCACATAAGCTTCCAGATGAGCAAAGAAGTTTCATCAAAGTGAAGGAATTTAAAAGTATTAGACTTAATGATGTTAAAACTGCTATTATTAGTCATCTCTCTCTGAATAATCGGATTCTACAGCTATGGGTACAAGGTTTTCTCGTACCAAGAAGGGGTGATAAGGATAATCTAATTATGAGTGACATTTATATATTATATTTTTGGTTAATCTAAGAAAGATAAAAATGATGAGGCATGTTTTGATTATAGTTAAGAATATTAAAGAAGGGAATCTGAAAGATCAGATCATAATGTACCCGATTATGTTTTCTAAAATTATAATCAAGTGTCTTGATTCATTAAAAGTTGCTTGCATTTCCAAGAAATTAAATTTTAAGGTAATATTGGTTAGTGATGATACATTAAAGAGAATGAAGGTGTGTTTTTTAAATGAATATGTAGAATTCATCCCTTTACTAGAGGAAGAGACTGAGACCCTTCTGGAAAATGTAGAGAAGGATGAACTGGTGAACAATGTTACTAAGAACAGGAATCTTAAGTAAGTGGTTGCTGAAAACAAAACCCCCAATGCCAAGGAAACTAAATATGTACCTCCCAAGACGAAAAAAAGCATATCCAGATGAGGTGGCATCGAAATGGAAAGAAGACAATGAGAAATGAAAAGAATGGGATCCACAGTTTGGATTGGAACCTGCTGAGGCTAAGGCCTTAAATGAGAGAGATGCTGATAAGGTTTAAAATCAAGCAAAATAGAAGAAGCTGAATAAGAAAACGTCTGAAGCCGAGGTTGTTCAATCTCTTTTGAAAGTAACTGAAAAAGATTCTGAAAAAATTCCCATTCCGGAAACATTCCTTACCGAACCGTTACCAGAGACTCCAGGGAAGAAATATTCAACTCCAGAAATGTCCAAAAAAATAGATTGTTGAAGAAGTAGAGTAAATAGCTACTGAATAAGTAGAAGAAGAAGTAGTAGAGGATGAAGAAGAAGAATATGGAATTGTTGATCTGGATTTCTTGATTAATCTAATACAAGTGTATCACAAAAAGGCTGAATCCACAAAATTAGTCACTCCGAGAAAGGTAGTTGAGAAAGAAGGTCATAGAGATGAAGTTGAAGAGGAGAAAGAAAATGTTTTGTATGATTAGGAAGAATCCTTTGAGAAGAATTTTCTTGAGGAATGATCAGAAAAGAAAAAAAATGAAGACCAAAATTTTCAACTATCAGATAGTGAGGATGATTCTCCAAATGATCAACCCATTTCGAAAACTGATAATGGTAAGAAAGTGCTCATGGATACACCAACAAAAGATATCTTCAAGAATAATGTGGTTGGTGGTTCTTTTAAAAGTAAGCTGGTGCAAATTGAATATGAAAAATCCACAAGCATGTTATCTGATAAGGAGTCATCAACACATGGTCATGACATTGATGTTGAATCTTTGATAAATTTAGTGGACACCATTCAAATATTTCCCACTATAGACTCTAGATTCCAAATGTTGCAGCATAGCTTGAATCAGAAGTCAGATTCCTTATCCATGGTCATGGATAAGTGTATAATGATTGAAGCTGAACATATAAGTTTTCTTATTAATTATGATGTACACAGGAAATCATGCAGCAAAATCAGTTTGTGGTCTAAGAATGTTGAAGAAGACATGGAAGAGTATGATAATTTTCAGAATGAGGTAAAAGATGACTTTGACACTGAGGACACCAAGATTATGAATCTTCAGGATGAGCTAATCATTGATAAAATTTCTCGGAGTTAATAAGTGAAGGAACTAAATGATAAGACTAAATCGCTTGCTGAAAATTTTATAAGGGATAGAGATCTCCAGATTGATCTTTAGAAAAAACTTGGAAAGCAAGATGAGTTAGTGAACATGCTGGAAGAGGCCATGAAGGCTCAGGCAGAAGTTTTGAAAGCTCACGCTGAAAGGATAAGAGAATTGGAGAGACAATATGAGGAGGATCAAAGAGATTTGAAAAAACTAAAAAACCTTGTTGAAGAAGCTAATCCCGAAGGAAAAAGAAGACAAATAAACTCACTCCAATTTTTTGTTGCATTTGTCTTTCATTGTAAAAATTTTATCAACTATAATAAAAAAATTTCTTGGTTGTTTCTTGTGTTGTTATGTACTAATATTTCACAAACTATACTTATTTTCCATTCCGTTAAATTATTTTTGAAAATCAGAAAGGGGAGAATGAAAAAGAACTAATCAAAAGAGGAGAAGGAAAAATTAATAATAGTGAAGGAAAAATTTATAAGTGAAGATATCCTTAAAGTAAAGGGGAGTTTCACATTATGAAGGTTTTTCATTCTCATGATAATAAAAACTCCACTCCAGAAATTCAGAATACAATCCTTAGAGTTTCAATGCCTAAGGGGGAGTTAGTTGTATTCACTCTCATTCATGAACAAAGGAATATAAGTTTTAATTTCAAAGTCAAAATAAAATTTTCAAATTTCTTATAATCATTTTCGTATGGTTGTTTGTGCTTTCCAAAAAGGGGGAGATTTTTTAGTCAAGAAGTTTTTCCTTATGAATTTTCCATTCCATCTTGTTTTGAAAATCAAAAACACCTTATACATATGAAAATCTATATATTTACTTTTCTAAGGAAAATTTCCTTAAAGAAATTTACCCTAACCTAGATTTCCTTATACATATAAATTTTTTCTTAAATATAAAAATCAGATTCATACCTAAAACCTTATAATCATAAAATACTTAGATATGAAGCATTCTGTTTTAGGATCCAAATTTTGTATATGAACTATAATGAAGTTCCATTCCGAATTCTGGATACGAACTCTAGTGATGTTCCATTCTGAATTATGGATACAAACTCTCATATATTTCGACTCCGAATTCTGGATACAAACCGTCATATAGTTCCACTCCGAATTTTGGTCTCCGAACTATTACTAGTTCGACTATGACCTCTTACTAGTTTGACTCTGAACTTCTATGAGTTCGACTCCGAACTTCTGCAAGTTCGACTACGAACATCTATGAGTTCGACTCTGAACTTTTACATGTCCGACTCTGAACTTTTATGAGTTCGATTCTGAACTTTTCTGAGTTCGAGTCTGAACTTTTATGAGTTCATTACCGAATTTTTACTAGTTTGACTCCGAACATTTATGAGTTCGATTCCGAATTATGTAAGTTCAGATTCTGAACTCTGGTGAAACCAGACTCCAAATTTCCTTAGAAATCCAGACATTGGATTTCTACAGAATTCAGGTTCCGAATTCTTATAAAACAGAATCCGAGTATCCTTTTATTATAGATTCCGAATTCCATTTTGGTAAGAATCCGAAATTTTATTTGCTAACATTCGAAAATTAGTTTTTCTTATACTTATACTTGTTTCATTACAAAATGATGGTGTACCTTTAGTTACACATGTTTTTTTATAAAACGATTTCATCCATTCTGTTTCTATATAACCATTGGTTTAGTGACATGTGTACAAGTCCCTCATAAATTTAAGGAAATTATGACCGTTGGAGGAGGGATCCGACCATTGGAAATTCACCTATAAATAGGAGCTCATTTGAACGATCTCATAACTAAACTTTGACGCAACTTGTGCTTACATGCTGTTGAAGTGATTTCTAGAGAGAGAGAGAGGCTCTTATCAACTCTCAACGCTTCGTGAAGAAAGTTTGAATAGATTTTTTAAACTTTTCCTTGTGCAAACTTTCTTCGTGCGACTCCGAATGTTGGTGATTACATTCATGGGATTCCGGGGATAGGAAGACAGAGGTACCAACTACATTGAAGTTGAGGGCTTGAGGGGATAGCAAGATATAGACTCCGATCTTCGTATCGAAGGATTACCCTGGTGTGGGTAAGACAGACTTGCTTGAAAGTATAAATCAAGGGACTTTTATCCAAGGTTATTAAATACCCTTCTCTTTGGGTTAAATGATATATATCTTGTTACTTGTTTTTTGTTACATGTTTTTCAACTGAATTTTTATATTATAAGGAATGTACAAACTTCATATATTTCCTTACACTTGTACTCTGATTAATTTATATTCTATATGATTTAATGTAGAATCACATTTTGTAAACAATGGTTATGTTTCATTTTCCAGATCCATATATTCAGAACCTGTTTTTCGGAATTGCTTTCCATATTTAAGCAAGTGTATATAACTAGATGTTTGTAACTTCATAATTTGTCCCAATCTTCGTTGGTGTTTGAGGTGTTGTGAATTTTCTTAGTTTAACTTTGTTAAACTTAGATCTTTCTTTATTTGAAGAAATTTTTTAAATGTACAATTCACCCCACTCTTGTATATTGAGCATCTACATCATTATTTCAATCCTACACATTTTTGGGAGAATATATTGGTGATGTATAAGAATAATTTTCTAAAATTATTTTAATGATCAGTGACACGAGGTGACTACAAATTTTAGGTGTATAATCTATAAAATCTATTCATCTCCATTATGAATGAATTTTTACCTTTCCAATATAGTAAAAAATTGAATAGAATATGGAGAAACCATTCAATATTGAATTTTGATTGGTATATTATGTGAAAAATACACATCCACATTATATTAAATTAGAATTTAAAAGGAAAACAGAAATTCCAAAAGAGTATAAATCCTATAAATTTTTAAGAGATTTCCTAAATTGTTTATATAATGTTGTAGCTAAAACGAAATTATTTTCATTATTAAGAAGAATATATAAACCATATTTCCCTATATAGGTATATTTAATGAAACTAAAATAATTATATATTTATTGAGTTAAATCATCCATGAATGTCGTTAAAGGGGATTCATGTAAAGGATGGCCATGATGAATTCTATTCTAACTATAGGGAATATTGAAATATTAATCATTCAATGATCAAAAATTTATAATTATTTTACACCACATATCACATCATATGTTTTAATAATTATTGAACAAGAGGGGTGGAGAATATAACTTGAAGAGGATTTAATCACAGTAGATACATGATAATTTTTATTTCATGTTAATAAAAAATAACTAGAAAATTTAGTGGTTTAAGTATGATAACCACTATTACAATACTATTACTGGATTGAATAAATCTATTTATTAAAGAGGGTGTGTGTTTTAATATTATTTATAAGTAAAATGGAAGTAAACTTTAATAACTCAAATATGATTTAATTTTATTTATGTATTTTTTAGGATGAGTGTAGTTTGTAAATTAAATGTTTGAAAAATATTTTTGAACAATCCCTCAAAAAAGAAATATGTGTTTTTATCACATGATTGTTTATAAATTTAAAACATTTATATTTATTAAAATATATGTTAGTTTTAATTTTGATAAATAACAATCAAACATTCATTTGCAGATTTTTTTCTCAATTCTTATAGTAAATTTATATCATAATTCCATTATAAGAATCATGTTTTAAATTAAATAAGGGGGTTAATTTAAAGATTAAATAATGATTAAAGGATGAGATGAATATTAATATCCCTTAATATTCACCATTTCTATTATATTTTAACTGTAGTGGGAAATAATGAATGGATCGAAATGATAAGTGACAAATTATAAATGGAAATAGTAATTACGAAAAACGATAATGGGTGGATTTTTTAGGATCTTGAATAATATTTTCAGGTATGTAACCTATTTTTAGTATTTTATAGGAAAATGGATAAAATATTATTTTTAAGTACATATCATGTACTTTTGAGTACATGTCATGTACCAAGCTTGCTGTGTACAACTTTGTTTTAATCTTGTATCAACTGAGTGCATGTTTGTATGGTGACCTGGAAAACCGCTTATATTGGGGGTCGGTTGAGGCCACTACAATGCATGCAGTGTTATTTAAAATGCCATGTAGTTTTGTTTTATGTTGATATATTACAGTGGGGTTACATTTAATTTTTTAAAACATATTCTTCTTCCCATATCTTTTACCGGAGCACTCCGGAATTTCGGATGATGTTGGATCTCCCGATTCTCCTTCAGAGCTCTGGTTGAGATTTTGTTGGGTTAATTGGAATCCAACTTGTGAGTTCTGAAACCCTCTAGGTCCCTTAGTCTTTATTCATTCACTATTTTGAAATATTCAAGGATATGATTTCTCACTATTTTGTAGATCTACGCTGTTTTATGCTAATTAATGCGGTGGTGTTCAAGTATATTGATCTAAAGACATTAATGTATGTGGTTTAAGACTTTAACGTTTGTCTTTCAATTATATATGCTAAACATGCTGCATTTCAATGTTCTGGGTATTGTTTCATTGATTATTTATACATATTATTACCTGTTATGGTTTGATGTATTGATAATGGTTCGATTCTTATGGGTATGGTTAGATACCATGTCTAAGGGAAAAACCATGGGTGTGTTTCCATTTTTTTATTTTTTAAGGCTGTTTGGTCTAGGTTTCCTTCATGGAATTCCTTTTTCCCATTCCTCGGTTATTACAATGGACTTTTGTTATTTGAAATGAGTGTGATATATTTTACTAATGTTTAGCCATGTAGTAGTTATAGATTACTTGAGATTCATTGATATAATATTAGAACTATTTTTCCAATGGACAGTGTAAGCCTTGGACTCTGAAGACAAAGAGGTATTCCATATTACATATATGTATTATTTTATATAAATAGACCTTGAGGGCCTTGGACCAAGAGTATTGAGGGGAATTATATATTATTTACACAGGACCGTCAGAGCCATGGTGTAGAACTATGACCAAAGAGGTTAGGACATTAGATATTTTCTAAAGGGTTGTTATTTATTGAATTCATGGTATGTGGGACCAATGTGGTTTGTATATTAGAGATTTCCTAGAGGGTATTTTGTGAAAAATTTAATGATTTTGTTGATTCTTCCAAGACAAATCACAAGATTGGATTTTGTCTTACATGATTTTTGTAGGAGATAGAGATCATGGGTCCAAGATGACGCTTCCAATGCTGTGGGAGATTACTTGTTATTTCATTGTACTAGATTGTAATGTATTTCGAACATTGGGACCTACTTTGGCTACTTACCGAGACATATTTCATTCATTATTTAAATATATATTCTCTAGTTTATTTATTAATATATTTCATCCACTATTTACGTCTATTGTTTGGTATTATTGCTTCTCCGATTTATTATTATTTACATTCTATTGTGTATACTCTTCCAATGAGGGAAATGTTTCTACAATATCATACCTTGGACCTCGCTATTGGTTGGTAGGTTCGGATATTTGGTGAAATGTGCTTGAGGTCATGTTACCAAGTAGGTTTGGTTCACCCTTGGGCAGTACCTCGATCATGGAAGATACAAAGTGGAGTCAAAGGGGGTTCTTTTCTAGTTTTTAATATATTTTGGTGACATTAGAAAAGTATTTGAAGGAAATAGATACTGGTGATTAGTTTTTCATGGGAGTAGCTACCTCATCTATAAGGAAATCCAAATTAACACGAATTGAATTTTAATTATTTGGTTTTGAACTATTATATTTTATTTTATTTCACTATTTGGTGACACGATTGTTTTGTGATGTTAGTATGATATCATTGCGGTTATATATATATGAAACACAATTAGATGAGGGTATACAATATCATGCATCATATAATAACTTGTTACAAATGACATGTCATGCATTCTTACCATACCATTTAGTGAGAATTAATGATTACATGTTGTTGTGATAGTTTTCATGATAGATATACATGATTTTGTGATAGAAGTAATTAAAAAAACAAATAATATTTTGATAATGTATTGGTATATGTAATGTTTAATTTGGTAGGATGCCACTGGTAGGCCCCCCAGGTTTTGTGGTCCCTCGTGGATTGGAATTTTTGTGGGTCATGTGTGAATGTTAATTAAATTATGTTAGTATATGTCATGAATTAAAATGCCCAGCATTGATTACGGGGGATTATGGCCCCTCAAATATTGGAATTTGGAATACCTTTGGACATATTATTTTATTTTGTGGGTTCTATATATATTTCATAGGATTATATTTCAGAAAACCCATTAAACATGTCATGTACCACATATACACATTGAGTAGTTGTTGACCATGTGACTGATTGTGTGAGTAGAGAAAGGGGGTTGGTAAACAGTTGCAGAACCTGATATTCACATCGATTACACATCGTTCTTTAATCGAACATGTTTCCAGCCGTGTGACTAATGATAAGGGTGGATGTAACTTTTTTTGTACACACTATTTCAAGAGTATTCACAACGTTTAGTGTTACACTAGTAGAACTATGTAGTTATAGTCATGAGGAAGTACCGAGGTAGAAGTGAATATTAAATTACACAATGTGTCCTAGGAAGAACATGCCATGTGTATGTGGTGTTACATGTCCATGTGGTCAAAGGTATACTCCCATGTTAATGTTTAAGGGAACATGTAGTATAATTTTCTAACATTCATTTTAACCCTATTTTGAAAAACCTGAATGTTTCAATTCACCTATTTATTTTTTGAACACCAAAGTTGTAGTTCCATTAATATTTTACTAAGGTGTGTGATTGACCTTGTATAGTCATTCAACCAAGACGTCCTCCAGTTTTACACTAGGCACATGGAGATGATCAGACATCGTAAATGGTAGATTTGGTACTACCCGCATATCCTCCAACTATGCCTATCTTGGCACCAGCTATTGTACCCAAAATAGATGCAGATTTACATTCCCTTGAGGTATTTATGAGGATGATGAAATGATTTCAAGGATCACCACATCCATTCCTAACTATCATAGAGTTAACACGAGTCTTCCAAAAAATTCATTCTAAGATATTTTGGGCGGTGGAGGACCACAGTCAACTGATTCAATGTCGGAGGCCATGTTTTCTATCATCAAGTACTATGATATTACTGAGGACAGAATGGTGAATCATGAAATATTTATGCTATATAAATCATCTGATAGATGGTGGGATATTGTTTTATAGAAAAGAAGTGATCGAGATATGTCTTGGTATGTGTTTTATAAGACCTTCTATGATTACATATACCCGGAGACGTTGATGGATGAACGATCATGGGAGGTCATGCATTTGGAGTATGACACTCTTTTAGAGACAGATAAATCTTATCACTTGATAGAGATTTAGTTCTTCACACCTATTTAGTGGGTGACATGTTATCACTAGTTAGGATATTTGATGATGTTCTTCGGTATGAAATATCCTCGTAGGTGAATGCTTTTGGTATGAATTCGGTTAAAACTATAGTAAACGATCATCTGATTCCCAAACACAATCTGAGTGAGTTTTTAGCTACGAGCTAGGGGATTGTTCTCCTTTGACTGATACCAGGATGTTCTTCAGAGATCCCTTCATTTGTGATTCCATTTGTAGGGATGTATCATATTATAGATAGGCGAGGTGCTACAAGTGTAGGAATAGTGGGAAAATGGGACCACAGTGCCCAAGAGACCCAAATGAGTGCTTCTCTTGTGAAAAAATGGGTCATTTTTTGATTTTTTAAATGATGTTCTTAGCTACAGCTAGTGAGGGGGGTCTATTATTACTCCACATACAAGAGTGGGACACCTGTTCTTCATCAGTTAGGGAACTGGAGTTCTTTCGGCCATTCAGACCATGTAGGATGTTCTGCCCATGGTATCAGAATGAAACCTTTTCAAGGAAAATAGTGTGGATCAACTCAGGGTACCCAGACAGGGTCGCAGGACCACAGTACCTGTAACACTTTTTCGATGGATAATACCCAACATTATAAGGATCAAGGACCCTCTATGGTTAGGTGTATGTTTATAGTTGTATTGCTTTTAGCTGATTTACTTTTTGTAACATTGCAATCCCATTATTTTATATCTTTTACTCATGTGGATAGCCTTAGGATCTGTATAGTTTCTTCTAATGATGTAATAAAAGTAGACCCACCATTAGGGATAAGGATGGCCTGTATAAATCAGTGAAAAGAGTTCCCTCTTTAGGTTGGTGGGTTTAACTTCGTATGGAAAATTTATGTTATAGAGATGATAAGCTTCGATGTCATTCTCATAATTGAATGGATGGTCTCCTTTAAGGTCATTGTTGAATTCTATTTCCACAGGGTTAGATTCACGTCACTTGAGGGTAGATCATTCTTACACAATGTTGAATGGGATGTCCAGGGAAGCCGAGCTGGACCCGAGCATCATGGTTTGGATGTAATAACACCCCATATTGGTATTTAATATCTGCATGATTAGGGGACTGACATATAGACATTTCACCATTGGTGGATCAGATCTGAGATGTCTTCCCAAAAAACTATTCATGTTTTCCTCAAGTTTGAGACATTTATTTCATTATTCATCTTGTTAAAGGAGTGGAAGTGGTGTCCATTACTCCATATAGTATGTCTACACTGGAGTTACGGGACGTCAAGAATCATTTAGAGGAGTAGTAGGAAAAGGGTTTCATCCAAGCCAATATTTATCCTTTGGGTTCTCCATTAATTTATGTAAAGAACATGTACGATATCCTTATCCATTTCTTTGGATTATCGGATGCTCAAATAGTTGATGGTCAATAATCAGTATCCCTTGAAGAATATTGATGATCTCTATAATCAGCTTCACGGAGCTTGGGTGTTCTCAATGATTTACTTGAGACCTAGTTGTCATCAATTGTGCATTACACATCAGATATACCTATTACAACCAATCGAGTCATGTAAAGTCTATAAAATTATTTGGTTATGATGACCAGTCTTAGGACATGCTGATAGTTTTCATTGATCTGATGTACCGAGTATTCCATCATTATATGGCTTCTTTTGTGTTAGTCTTCATGGATGATATCTTGGAGTACTCTCCCAGTCGATGCAACCATGACATCCATCATGATGACATATTGATTACACCAAGAGATCATCAGTTATATGCTAAACTCTCAATGTTCCACATTCAGATAGACCAATTTCACTTTATGGTTCATGTAATATCAGAGACAAGAGTATTAGTTGAACCATAGAAGTGAGAGTGATAGTTTCATTAGAGAAGTTGAAGAACATCATTGAGGTACAGTGTATTTTTGGGCAATATGGTTACTATAAACTCTTTATCCAAGACTTTTCTGGGTTATGAGTTCCATTTATGGGTATGACTAAGAACGATGCGAAGTACATTTTGGATAGATTCTAACAATTAATCTTTTCAAGAGCTGATGTGAAGATTGACATCGTCACAGTTCTGTATTTTTTCTTATCCCAGAAAGTGTTACACCATTTACTACGATGTGTCAGGTTTTGGGAGGGGGACAGTGAATAAGACGGGGGAAATATTAATTTCTTATGGTTCATGGTAGTTAGGTCAAAATGATAGGAATTACCTGATGAGCGATCTCAAGTTGCATGTAGTTGTAATTGCATTATGATGTTGGAGAAGTTATCTTTTGGGAGAGAATTTTGTGTTATAAACTAACCAAAAAGCCTCATGTATATCTTTACATAATATTTTATGAACATGAGATAATGATTGTGGGTTGAGTACCTTCAATCTATTGAATTTTTTCTTGCTTTCACACATGGGAAAGGAAATGCACTGGCTGATGCTTTGAGAAAGAGGACTCTGATACAGGTAATTCACAAGGCCAGTAGTGAGTGGTAGCATATGTCTCTATTCTCTGATATACATTTTGAGGTTCAAAATAAATAGGGTAATTTTTCTTCATGTATAGTTGTTACCTATACTAGATTTGATCAAGTGACAATGAGTCATCTATCAGATTCTGAATTCCAAATCCTACCTGAGAGTGTATCTGGTGGGGACCCAAATTATGGATGGACCATAGGTGAGGATGTGGTCACGAAATTTCATGGGCACATATGGGTGTCATCAAATATATATAATGATAAACTACACGTTTTTCATGACTTAGTATGAAATTGAATCCAGGGGACACAGAGATGTATCAAGATCTACATTGTCAGTATTGGTTTCCATCCATGAAAATGGATGTACATGGTGTGTTTTTAAGATGTTCTAGATGTCTACAGGTGAAGGTAGAGCTTATGTGACCCGTGGGGGTTTTACAACAGTTTCCCATTCTTGTGTGTAATTGGAATGAAATTGTGGAGGATTTCGTGATAGGCTTACCAAGATCGCCATGAGGTAATGATGATGTGTGGGTTGTTATCGGTAGGCTCACTAAGGTTCCAAATTCCTTTCTGATCATGGAATCCATCAGTGTTTGTGAACATAGAAAATTATACATATGAGATATAGTATGGTCTCTTGGGGTTATACACTATATTGTTTTATATAGGGATTAACAGTTTATTTTTAATGCCCCGAAGGGACTATAGAGTGATTTTGGTATATAGATACATTTGATTACAGATTACAATCCCGATAAAAATGTCCAGTTCGGGCACATGATTTGAATTTTGGATGAAATTATTCTGGAATGTGAACTATTTTTCCAGGGCTCTTGGGAGATACATATACCACTGGTGGAGTTTTCCAACAATAAAAGAATTCATGCAATGATTCAGATAAAACTCTATGAGGATTAGTGCGGTTGGTCATGCCAATCACTCTTATGTTAGATGGAGGCAAGAGAGGAAGCTATATTGGGACATCGTCTTGTCTAGGAGACCACTGAGCATGTGGAGTTGATTTTGAAGAGGATGACTATAGAAAAATCTCAGTAGAAATTTTATGATGAACATTATAGATGAACTCTGGAGTTCGAAGCCAGTGGTCTAGTTTTCCTACTTTTCACACTAATTTTGAGACACGATAGGATTATGAGACCGAAGAATCATTCACAGAGATACATCAAGATGTTTGAGGATTTGTAAAGAGTTAGTCTAGTTACCTATCGACTGCAGTTACCTCTGAGGTATTTTGATTTCCATGATGTCTTTCATGTTTCTCAACTATGCTATCAATTTTTAGTCTCACGTCACAATTTTCAACAAGAGGGGGTATAATTAGAGGTGGATGAATCATTTTAGGATCCCCCTAATCAGAATTTGGATCAAAATATGAAGGGTCTCGGTGGATGTTTTGTTCCTATAGAATAGGTTGTATGATAGAATTGGTTAGTATAGGATGATTCTTGGGGGATATAGGTCAATGTGTGATCATAATGGATGGAGTTGTTTTCTGATTCATCTTCACCCCTTTGAATGAAAAATTCAGGGATGAATTAATTTATGCGGTGAATTTTGTAAGAACCCAGATCTTATTTTCATGCGTGGGTATTGTTTTCGAGATGTTTTGGAGAAAAAAATAAGAAAAAAGGATTTATTTTGTACACAAAATTTACATCTGAGTACATGCAGTGAACCTATCTTGTTTCGTACAATCTCATTTTGACCGTGTATTGACTGAGCATGGTCATTTGGTGACTTGGCACACCAATTAAGTTGGGGGTCGGTTGAGACCGCTACATAGAATGTAGTGTTAATGAAGACGTCATGTATTGTTATTGAACATGCTATGTTGTTTTCTAATTATTTTAAATATTAGGTAGCGGTCACTTCTCACATTCAGGAACATATTCTTCATCCCATGTTTCATAAAGCAGTGATACAAAATAAAAGACAAAGTTCGGTCACCTGATTCACCATCTGATCTCTGATTGAGACACTATCAGGTGAGTTGGAATCCCACCAGTGAGTTATCAAACATTTGTGGGCCCTCCATCCAAATTAATCCTCTATTTTATGATATTCAAGATTAATTATTTTTAATTTTTTTGGATATTAACACCATTTTAGGAAAATTCATGGGCCAATGTTCTAGTATATTGATCATTTGAAATCAAGGTAAGTGGTTTGTGTCTTTTTTTGTTTGTATTTATATTATATATGATAAATTTCCACACAAAAACATTTTTCATATTTATTGAGTTGGAATTTATCCATGGTATTACTTTTTTGAGTTTCTTTTATTGATAAAGTGTTTTTTCTTAGATGTAATATTAGATACATTGTCTAAGTGACCTCCCATGGATGTGTTTCCCCTGTTTTATTGATTATGTCTGTTTTAAAAAGGTTTCCATTGTGAGTCACTTTATTTCCATGGAATGATCATTAGGATGGAGTTCAATAATATGAAATTCATGTGATATGTTTGAGAATGTTTATCTATGTAGTAGTTTTATATTACAAGAGCTTATTCGATATGATATTCCAACTGTTTTTTCAATGGACCGTTAGAGCCTTGGACCATGAAGACTGAGGGGGTTTCTAGATTACATATGTGTATAATGTTATTACAATGAACAAGGAGATCCTTTGACCTGGATGACTGAGGAGAATACCATATTATTTACATAGTATTATGAGAGCCTTGGTGTATAACTTTGAGCAATGGTGTTAGATCACAAGAGCACTCCCATAGGGTCATTCTTTTTTGAATTGATTCTTTGTGGGACCAAAGGGGAAATACGATGACATAATTCCTAGAGATTCATTTTTAAATAATTTAATGATTGTGACAAGTCTTCTAGGACAAATCACAAGCTTCGAATCAGTCATACATTATTGTTGTTGGATCTGGTGAGTTTAAGACCAAGATAATTCATACGTTGTTATGGGAGTTTACTTCCTATTTTCTTGTATTGTTTTATATTGTATTTTAATATTTGTAATGAATTTTAAATTCTTTTATTTGTCATATGACATCAATTATATATATATATATGCTTTAGTTGTTTTATTATTACCAATCTTCAATTGTTTACATCTACTGTATGATATTATTGTTTTCGCAATTGTTTCCTTTTTCTCTTTCACCATGAATGTAACACCCCAAGATTTTATAAAAAAATATTTATTTAATTTCATTGATGCCTTGTGTTGTACGCCACACCAAAATTAGCTGGTACTATACACTTCACTGTATTAGCTTGCAGTATACGCATCACTATTCTTGTCTTGTGTTACACACAATTTCAAGATCGTTTTGTAGAATTAATTAAACACAACATTAATTAGAGATTTTGTTTAATGTATAAATGAAATAAGTTTTGATTATGTTATACACAACACCAAAGGGATCTTCCACTACACGCAGCCCTAACTTGGCTTGCATTACATGCAATCACGACCTTCCTTGATAGCGTGTGTAGTACGCAATATTGGGTTTCGCTGAACAACGATATATTATTATAATATTATTATGAACTAGATGTTTTGAAGAGTAATAACTAAATTTTTAATTTTATAAAATTATTATTTATTGTACACATTTTCTAGAACACGGTATGAGAACAAAATAAAATTTTCAGGTAACATAAGTATTTTAAAAAAATGTGGTTTTGCCGCATTTTGATGGCGTACCCACATTAAATATAGTTTTGACATTTTTATAAGATCAATTTTACGAAATAAAATTCAGCTGTTGAATCAGGATATAAAAATTTACTTTGGATATTTTTTTATATTTTTCTGATTAGTTTCTTATTTTGATGAATAGTAAAAATATGATAAATTTTAATTAAAAAATTCCTTTTTCATCGAGATAATTTATATGGTTAAATTATAATATTGAATGGTTTTAAATTATAAATAGAATATAGTTTTAATATTTAATATAACTTAAGTGATTATAATTAATTTTAAATAGAATACATAAGTAAAAACATTTCAATCTTTTTCAATGTTTTATCATTTAAAACACGTTTTCTCAATAGTGGGATTAATTTTTAATTAAATACTGCAACTTTTTTATTTTTAATTTGAAAAAATGGATTCCATATTTGGAATCAGAAGCTTCAAATTCTGTTAATATGCTTCATTTTATTTTTAGGCATTATGAATTTAAACTACGGTAAATTTTATTTTCCATAGTTAAAGGTAAATCAAGTAATTATGGGTAAATATAAAATAAATAAAAATAACCTAACACCAGTCATAATATAATTGAATGATTATATTTTTCGCTAAATCATACTTGTGTAGAAACGGAATAAATTAAACCCACTTGTAATTTATTAAGATGATTTATTTATTTTATTAAATGGAAAATGAAATATGTCTCACTAAAACATTAATAATTAGATTATTTTTAATATAAGTTATACTGAATATAAATTTGATTATAAATAATCATTTGAAAGATAAATGTTTTTCTCTATCATGATAATTTATTTTAAATTTTTATGAAATATTTATTTAACTTAATAGCTTATACATTAATGATGTAGAAATTATCTATTTAGTGAAAAATCAATAATATTTTTTTATTAAAATAAAAATACCTATCAAAACTACCATAAACATGACCAAACTATATTGGTCGAGTATATCTATACCCTAGTTTTCCAAGTGTCTATTTGTGGACCATTTGGAGCCTTATAAAACCTATTAGTACATTTATATTATTTTATTTTTAAAAGTTGTCAAAGATGTCACCATCCTAATTTAATAAATATTACAATTTAAATGTTGTGAATTTAACATTATAAATTAAATTAAAAATATTCTTATTAATGGTATTATATATATATTCATCATTGAATTTTATTTTTAATTTTCATCCAACTAATAAGTATATTAAATAATTATACAAAAATAATGTAGTAATTATTTTATTAAGAGATATACCAAATAAATGGTTTTAAAAATATTAAAATAAATACTATATGATCGAATTAATGTGCAAAATGTTTTTTTTTGATTAATATGGATTTTTAGAAATCTATTATATATTTTTTTAAAACATATCTTCTATGTGGGTTTTATTTAAATTCAAATAATGAATAGTGTCCAAATTGACACTATTGATATTTTATAAAAATAACATATTATTAAAATATTTAAAAATCACAAAAATTAATAATAATAAAAAATTTAAATTTATATGGTTGAAAAGGTTATAAATATCCAATTATGGGAAATTGACAACATTTATGTATGTAAATATAACAATTTAGAATTTAGAATTTTATTACCACAAATAAAATTAAATAGATTAAATAGATTAAATATTGACAAGTCAAGTTAATAAGGTTTAAAATAAACATAAAACATGTCTACATTTTATTGGTTGATGAGATTATATCCCTATATCATCTCATCTTCGAATTGAGTCATTTTTGGTGGGTTTTATGTAGGGTTTCATTTTATTATTAATTAATATTTTTTAGGTTTCCAAAAGTGCCCCTCTCCTCTCCTATATAAGGGCCCCTCCTCCCTCTCCTCTTCACAAAAATTTGAGCTTTCATGCTCGAAAAAAACCTGACCATTTCACATCTCTACATAAATAGAATCCTACTAGAGTTCTAGGTCTTCTTCAAAGACCATCTTTAGTGCCCTTAGATGAAGTTCGGAGAAGGCGTGTCAAAGAAGAGGTAATATCTTATACCAATTCTTTCTTGTTTATTTATACTTATACTTCCTCTTATTTAGTTGTTTAATAATAAAGTAATAAAATCAGTATTACTAATATATTTATAGGTTATTATTAATATGAAACAACCCCATTTTAACTTTTATCCATCCTATGGAAAATGAAATCACCGCACGTGCGTACGTATGGAATACCGTCTCCACGTCGTGGTGTAATCTATTTTCCACGTACCTTACTTGGATGGGTATAATGGTGTAATGTATAACTATATATGGTTATTATAACATCATACTGATTCTAAGATATTATATCATCCACTCCAATTCCATTCAATAATTATGGGAAAGATATCAACGCTCATGTGTATATATGGATTATAGTCTCCACGACACGATGAGATTAATTCACCATGTTAAACATTCAAGAATGATTATAAAGTATATATAATGAATAATAATGATATTTATGACCTAATAATGAAAATGGATTAATGTATATATATATATATATGTCATCTACATACTTCCATTCAAGTCAATAAGGAATGAAAAACATCGTTCATGCGTACATACGACCTACCATCTCCATAAACGATGTGTTTCATTTTATTTATCTATCTAATATATATATATATACTTAATATATAAGATATATAAATCATTTTTTACTTTATGGAAGTAATTAAATCATTATATGAGAAATAATAATATCAATAACAAAAATTCCAAACACGTATGATAAATGAAATGATTTTACACAAAACACAGCATTAACATGAAATTGACAGAAGAACGGGTAATATAAAGTCATAAATAAATCATATATGATATAATAAATATTATTATGGTTCTTATAAAAGTTAATAATATGTTTAAACCCACTATATAGGATTCTTGGACACAAACAGAGGAATTTGGATTTAAGGTACGAGATAATTATTCTTATCTCATTCTTATCTGAGATTGTTTATTCATAACTACTTACTGCAGTTATGTTTATCATCCATGTCCATGTTTTCTAAAAATGTTTTCATAAAATTTTAACTATTATTCCATTTATTATTAATTTCATTTTTACCCTTTTATGACCATTAACACATGTTATGGAAGGAATCATTCTTTTGATTACCACATGAGGAACTTTTTGACTTTTCAAGCAAAACATTGAGGAGAATGTTTTTTTAACTAACATGGCATGAAAGAATTTTTTATGGTTTCATAACATCTATTTCTCAAGAAGCTTCCTCTTCAATATTTCGGGATTATTTTCAACAAAATTCATTTTCATTTAAAATTTAATGGCATTTTTTGAAAGGAAAATGATTTTGAGGAAGAAATGATATTTTCCTAAAAGAATTATTTTTAAGTCATTTATGAAATCCATTATCTATCTAAGATGAAATTATTTCAAATGTTTATATTTCAAGTATAATGAATCTATTATTATCATGGTTTCACTTTTCTTATAATGAAATTATATCCATTTGTTTTAAATGGGTTATGTTATTATGGGATGATGTTTATGAAACCCATTTTATTTTTGGGTTATGATCAATGGTCTATGTTTATGGTATGGAACACATACGAATGATTTCATTATGAGATGGGTGGGACCTATATCTATCATCAATTCATTGGGTAATGATTTATATCTCATGAGATAGACATGGCTGGAACAGAAAGTTAATCCGATTCCGTGATACATAACTGGAACGAGGAGTGATATCGATTCAGTAAGGGACATTTTCCACAATGATGGTTTTGGAAGCAATGCCTTGGCTACTACAGAAATCATATCACATGCTTAATGGTTTTCCACAATTATATGTTTTATTCCCATGCTATATGTTTCTTTCTGATCTATGCCTTGTGTACTACCAATATTTATTTTTTCAAGATTTTGATGTTTAAACATTTTGTTCATGACTTTTTTAAGTTCAAATGTATATGATTTGTTTTATTTTCTCCATGCTTACCCTTACTGAGAATTTGAGCTCACTATTTATATGTTTTATTTTTCCCAGGATATAAATAACGGTTTTAGGTAAGAAAACAAAAAGGGGAATCTCTTTATGGGAGATGTTGAAGATCTTTCACCATGATTAGAAGATTATATTCCAAGTTTCCAAAGACACTAAACTATGACATCCTTGAGTGTGGGTTCTTGTTATGTATTATGTATTTTGGAAAAGCAATGTAATGTCCATGTGTGTCATGTGTGGGTCTCTAAAGTTGGAATCCGAGGGAAGGTTTAGTTAACATTTGGAAACTAGGATCTAAAAGCATTACTGATAACCCAAGAAGATATTTCTAAGGTATTTATAGGGTTGTCCCTAAGGATAAGTATAAGTATAGGTTATAGTCATAGAATTATGGTAATGATGTTAGAATTAAAACTACGATGTTAAATATTGAAGGTACTCCCCCTTTATTATATTGTTTTCCCTTGAATGATTTTTGCCTCTCACACTATTCTTTTTTGGTTTTAGACGATGGATGGAACCCCAAAGAACCATGTTGATCAATTTAATGGACAATACAGTGATTTTCCTTATGAACAAACCAATGTTATGGGAGATGGAGTACAAAATATTATTTCTATATATACACAAGCTATGAATCATTCTGGTCTTCCAAATGAGCAGAGAATGGTACAATATTCTATTGTGTCATTCATGAGGAAACGTCCACCGTCTTTCATTGGGCCTTCTAATCCACTTTATAATGAACAATGGATCAGAACCATTGAAAATATATTTTCCTTAAATCGATGTTCAGAGCATGAAAAATCCATTTTAGTTGTTTACCGAATAGAAAGGGAATCAGACAAATAGTGGACTCTAATTTAGAATACAAGGCCCCATGTTGAAATTGATTCCATAGAATGGGATGAGTTAAAGAAGATATTTTTTAATAAGTACTTCCCTCATATTCATCGAACAAAGATGGAAAAGGAGTTCCTTGACATTAAGAAAAAGGATGATGAATCTGTTGGTATATATGAGGTGAATTTAACAAGGCCTGCAAGGTATGCATCTGGCATTATCATCCAACCTGAAGGTAATGTTGATCGATTAATCAGTGTCTTAAAACCATGTATTAGAAGGGAATTATATATAAGAGACATCAGTAGTTATGAATAAATTTTGTGTTCTGCTATCAAGGTAGAACTGGAAGTTGGTGTAACATATCCATCTCATTGTTTTGACAAGAAACGAAGGATGGAGTACAAGGAAAAATCTCCGAATAATTGTGAAAATAAGGTGAATGTTTTTTATGCTCAATGTGTGGAAAAAATCATGGTGGAGATTGTATTAATGGTACTATAAAATTTTTCAAGAGTGGAAAAGAAGGTCATCAAGAAAATGAGTGCCGAATTATTAGGAAAAAGGTATCAAATTATGTGAATAGAGAAAATATATAGAGAACACTCCACCAACACATCAATGCTTCAAGTGGAAGGAAATAGTCCATTTTTCTAACCAATGCCCTAATCCAAGGGTTAATGACGATCGATATCAATAACCTCTTAATTCAAAGGATAAAGGGAAGTCACATGTGATCACTATTTGTGATGTTGAGTATGACAAAGATGTGGTGTAATGATTAAGTGTTTATGTAATGGGATTTCAAAATAGTATCATGGAATCACATTTATGGTACTCGTAACCATGAAAAGTGATTAAAATATTTTTGGAAAAAAGATAAAATGCACATAATGAAGGGATAAGGAGAAAATAATTTGTATGATAGTATTCATGAGCTCATGACTGATATAAGGACAAAGTGACATCATGGTTTGAGTATAATGATTTTTTGGGATTTTGGTATGTGAAAAAAGATAACTTTTGATAGCATTCATGTTTTCAATATGGTTAAAAGGGTATTCATTTTTCAAGAGAATACATGATTAAGGTATTCACATGTTTGGAATGTGATCAACAATATATATCTTATGATATATAAGGGATTAATTATGGTAAACACATGCTTGGTAGATGACCTCTCTAGTAATATTTTATCTTTATGAGATAGATAGATGTATTTTGGATAAGAAAATATTTTGGAATAGATTAGTTTTGACATAAGTTAGTATTGTTTAAGCTTAGAACTTTTTTCGACATTATTTTTGTAATGTTATAATAGTGTAGTTTTAGAAATAGGTAAAACCTGTAGAACGAGCGACAACCTGTCATGTCAGACAAGGTTGCAGGAATTGAACCCACAACCAAAGTGAGACAAGCCTTCATCGCCTACCACTGGCCTACAGGAAGTCCCTATTCAGTATAAAATAGATTTAATTTATAAGTGGTACGATATATGAAGTATAAGTCCATGTTAGGAACCATATACGATTAATCTCACCATAGATGGACTTATGCATATTTAATAACTTTTTCTAACCTTATGTTTGAGAGAGATGGAATGAACTATCGTTCAATTGCGTGATCTGCTAACACTTCCTGAAAGACAAATTCATCTTCATTTTTTTATGTGATGGTGTGGAAATTGTTCAAGGCATAAGCAACGGTGAGATTGTACCATCATCATGTAAGTATTTCTTTTAATTCAAAAATTCTTCAACATTAGGGAAATGATCTTGAAAACAAAATATGTTGTCATATTGTCCTCATATCTGATGAATTAGATGGTACATAGATCATCACAAATTTATGGATTTGTGATTTTTGTCTTTTTCATAGCCATGTTGTCTACCACTCTCCATCAGAAATTTATGGTTAGATTTCTCTTCCATATCCATATTTTCACCTATGTTCTCCTATGTGAAATCCCAATGATTAGTTCATTTGGGTAACTGTTACATTTCACACTTTAGTTTTTAATGTTATGTTTTGGTATTCATTTTTACGTTGTGGGTTTCTATTAACGAAACATTCAAGTAGTAAACCATTTATAACCCCAACAAATTTCAAGGGAGAAATTCATTTTAAGGGGGGTAGAATTTAACAACCTGAGATTTTATAAAAAATATTCATTTATTTTCATTGATGTCTTTTTTTTACACCACACCAAAATTATATTGCACTATAGGAAACTCTGTATTAGCTTTCAGTATACGCGACACTATTCTTGGCTCGTGTTGCACACAATTTCTAGTTCTTTTGAAAAAAAATGTATACGCAACATTAAATATAGATTTTGTTTAATGTATAAATTAAATAAGTTTCTATTATGTTATACACAACCCCAAAGGGAACTACCACTACACACAACCGTGAATTGGCTTGCATTACACACAATCGAGACCGTCCTCGATAGCGTGTGTAGTACGTAATATCGGGTTTCTCTAAACAACGATATATTATTATAATATTATTATGAACTAGCTGTTATGAATAGTATTAAATAAATTTTTAATTTTATAAATTTATTATTCATCTTACACATTTTCTAGAACACGGTATGAGAACAAAATAAATATTTCAGGTAAAATAAGTATTTTCCAAAAAAAAGCAGTTTTGCCGCCTTTTGAAGGCACACCCACATAAAATTGAGTTTTTGACATGTTTATACGTTAAATTTTACAAAATAAAATTCTTCTTTTGAATAAGGTTATAAAAATTTACTTTGGATAAATTTTATATATATTTCTTAATAATATTTTTATTTTGACGAATAGTAAAAAATAAGCTAAATTTTAATTAAAAACTACTTTTTTCATCGAGATAATTTATATGGTTAAATTATAATATTGAATGTATTAAAATTATAAATAGAATATATTTTTACCATTTAATATAATTTATGTCATTAGCATTAATTTTAAACTGAATACATAAGTAATAACATTTCAATCTTTTGCAACATTTTAACTTTTAAAACCCGTTTCCTCAACAACAAGATTAATTTTAAATTAAATACTAAAACTTTTTTGTTTTTATTTTGAAAAAATGGAGTCCATATTTGGAATAATTAGGTCTAAATTATGTTAATAATATTCTTTTTTTAGCCATTATGAATAGTAACTACAGTAAATTTTATTTTCCATAGTTAAAGGTAAATCAGGTAATTAAGGGTAAATATAATATTTTAAAATTACCCTAACACTTGTCTTAATATAATTGGATGATTATATTTTTATCTAAATCATACTTGGGTCTAAATTCAATCTAATGGAACACACTTGTATTTGATTAAGACATTTTATTTATTTTATTTAAAGGAAAGTGAAATATGTATCACTCAATCTTCGATAATTAGATTATTTTTAATATAAGGATAAAATGAATATAAATTTAATTATAAAACCTCATTTGAAAGCTAATTTTTTTCTCTATAATGGTAATCTATTTTTAATTTTTAAGAAATATATAATTACCTTAATAGCATATACATTAATGATGTAGAAATTATTTATTTAGTGAAAAATCAATAATATAGTTTTTATTAAAATAACAATACCAATCAAAAGGACCATAAAATTGATGAAACATTATTGGTCGAGTATATATATACATTAAGCATACAAAGGGATATTTTTGGACCATTTGGAGCCTTATAAAACCGATTAGGACATTTATATTATCTTATTATAAAACATGTCAAAGATGTCACCTTCATAATTTAATAAATATAACAATTTAAATGATGTGATTTAAATATGATAAATTCTAGTAAAAATATTATTATAAAATTTATACTATTTATATTCATCATAGTATTTTAGATTTATTTTTTATAAAAAAATAAGTTTATTAAATTATTATACAACAATGATGCAGTAATTATTTTATTAGTAGATATACAAAATAAATGGTTTTAAAAATATTAAAATAAATAATATATGGAAAAAAAATTTCCCCATGATTTTTTTGAGGAATATGACATGATAGAAATCTATTATATATTATTCTTCTAACATATCTTCTGTGTGGTTTTTATTAAAAATCAAAATCACGAATAATGTAAAAATTAACACTATTAGTATTTTATAAAAATAACATATTAATAAATTATTTAAAATCACAAAAATATTAAAAAAATACAATTTGAAATTTATATCGTCAAAAAGGATATAATTTATCAAATTATGGGAAACTTACAACATTTATGTATGTATTTATTAAAATTTAAAATTTAGAATTTTATTACCATAAATAAAATTAAATAGATTAAATAATGATAAATCATGTTGATAACTTTTAAAATAAACATAAAACATGACTAATGTTTATTGGTTGATTATATTACAACTCTATATCAAATAATTTTAGAATTTAGACATTTATGGAGGTTTTTATGTGGGGTTTCATTTTATTATTAATTAATATTTTCAGGTTTCCGAAAGTGCTCCTCTCCTCTCCTATATAAGGGCACCTCCTCCCTCTCCTCTTCACAAGAATTTGAGCCTTCATGCTCGGCAAAACCATACCAATTTCAGTTCTCCACTTCCATAGAAACCTACTATAGGTCATGGGATTCTTCAAATACAAAATTTAGTGCCCTAATATGAGGTTAAGAGAAGATGCGTTGAAGAAGAGATAATCTCTTCTACTAATTCTTTCAGGTTTATTTATTCTTCTACATACAGTTATTTAGTTGTTTCAATATAAATTAATAACATCATTATATCTGATATACAAATATGTTATTATAAATATGAAACAACCCCATTTCACCTTCTATCCATCCTATGGAAAATGAAATCACCTCGCGTGCGTACGTACGGAATACCATCTCCACACCGTGGTGTAATCTGTTTTTCCACCACCACCTTACAGGGATGGGTATAATAATGTAAAGAATAAATATATATGGTTATTATAACATTATACTGATTCTATGATATTATATCATCCACTGAAATTCCATTAAATAATTATGGGAATGATATCATCGCTAATACGTGCGTACAAATCACCGTCTCCAGGACACGATGAGATTCATTCTCCATGTTAACCATTCAAGAATGATTATAAAGTATATATAATGAATAATAATTATATATATGAAATAATAAATGTACTTGATTTTTGTGTATATATATATATATATGTCATCTACTTACTTCCATTGAAGTCAATAAGGAAAGAAAAATAGTGTTCATGCGTACGTACAGCCTACCGTCTCCACAAACGATGTGTTTCATTTTATTTATCTATCTATTATATATAAATATAATAAATATATTTGATATATAGATCATTTATTACATTCTGGAATTAATTAAATCATGATATAAGAAATAATAATATCAAGAACAACAATTCCAAACACGAACGATAAATGAAACGATTTTAACCAAAACGCTGCTTTAACATGAAATTGACAGAATAATGGGTAATATAAAGTCATAAGGGAATCATATATGATCTCATAAATATTATTAAGGTTCTGTTACAAGGTAATAATATGTTTGAACCAATTTCACAGGAATCTTGGACACATACGGATGAAATTTTACATAAGGTAAGGGATAATTATTCCAATCTCGTTTATATCTAAGATTGTTTATTAGTAAGTATTTACTGGGGTTATGTTTATCATCCATGACCATGTATTCTAAAAATGTTTACACAAAATGTTTATTATTCTTTCATGTACATTTAAAGTAATTTTTACCATTTTATGATATATACCACAAGTTATGGAAGGAATATTTCTTTTGTTTACCATACGAGAACTTTTTGACTTTTCCGGCAAAATTACGAGGAGAATGTTTTTTCACTTATATGGAATGAACGAATTATTTACAGTTTTAAAATGTCTAATTTTCATGAAGCTTCCTATTCAATATTTAATGATTTTTTTCAAAATAAAATCCTTCTCTTTTAAAATTTAATGGCATTTTGTGAAAAGAAAATGATTTTGAAGAAGAAAATATATTTTCCTCAATAATTCATTTCAAGTGTTTTATCAAAACCATTTTCCATCTAAGATGGCATTATTTCATATGTGTATATTTCAAGTATAATGTCTCTATGATTTAAATGGTTTCACTTTTCTTATGTTGATATGATATCCATTTGTTTTATATGGATTATGTTATTGTGGGATGATGTTTATGAAACACATATTATTCTTTCAGTTATGATGAATGATTTATGTTTATGTTGTGTCACACATAAGAATGATTTCATTATGAGATTGGTGGGACCTATATCTCCCTCCAATGCATTGGGTAAAGAATTATATCTCATGTGATGGACATGGCTAAAATGACATGTTAATACGGTTCAGTGATGCAGGACTGGAACAAGGAGTGAACTTGATTTAGTAAGGGACATTTTCCACTAAGATAGTCTTGGCAGAAATTCCTTGGATACTATGGAAATAATATCATGTGATTAATGGTTTGCCACAATTACATGTTTTATTCCCATTCCAAATTTTCCTTTATGATCTATGCCTTATGTACTACGAAGAATTATTTTTCATGATTTTGATGTTTAAACATTATGTTCATGAATTTTTTAAGTTCAAATCTATATTATTTGTTTTATTTTCTCCATGATTACCCTTACTGTGCAGTTGAGCTCACACTTCATATGTTTTCTTTTCCCCATGATTTCAAAAAAATGTTTCAGGTAACAAAACAATAAGGTGAATATCTTTATGGGAGATGTTGATGATCTTTCACCATGATTAGGAGATTATGTTCCAATTTTCCAAAGACATTAAACTGTTACTGACCTTGAGTGTTAGTTATTTTTATGTATCATGTATTCTGCAAAAGTAATGTAATGTCGATGTACGTAAGGTATGGGTCTCTACAGTGTATATTCTGTCAATAATGGAATAGATTACCCAATATCACACCTTATCCCTCACTACTAGTAGGTAGACTCTGGATTTTTGGGAAATGTGTTTAAGGTCAAGTGACCAACTGGGATCGGGGCACCTTGGGGCAGGACCTGGATCGGGGAAATTAATGATTTAAGTTCTGAATTGATTTTAAGTGTGTTATTTACTGTAAAAAAGTGATGAAGAATTTGAGAAGCTATAAATTTTGTTATTTGATATGTGGGTTAAATGGAACCATAATAAGTTGATATTTAAAAAAAATATATTGAATATGCACTGTACTAGATGCATCTTTTTTATTATTGGATATTATGAGTCCACCATGAATTTTTTTACTGAATTTGTTATTGTTATTACATGTAGATTTAGGAAAAATATATTTCAAGAATCGGTATTAATATGTGATGATATATGATCAATTCATATAAGGAATATATAAAATTTTATAATAATTTATGGAGGAATTTTTTATTTAATGATAAAAATGATTTCTCAAAGCATGATGTGATGACGGCTACGATTGATGGGGACTACTATTGTCAGAAGGAGTATACATGTTTTTTTAAACTTTAATACAAATTTTTTCATATGTTTATTGAAATAAATGTACGGTTTTTATATATTATTGATATTCAATATGAAATACTTGTTTCATTTATTGGTTAATTAATTAAGTCAATATTGTTTGTAATACTTATAAAATAAATCTTAAATTGAATTTATGTAGTGTGCCTAAAAAAATTTCATGAAACCAATATATATACGAACAAAATCATTATATATTTTGATGATGTGATTTTTGAAGGTAAGACAAATTCAAAAAATCGTAAAAATAATTTTTAGATTTAAATAGATTGGGAATATATAACTTATAAATGGTTGAAGATGTATTTGACTGAGATAAATATATTAAGGAATTAGGAGTTTGAGGTGAAAATTTTACAAACTCATATGTAAGGTCTTATATTGTGGAATACATATCGAGTAGAAATAATCACTATGTTATAAAATCTTATTTATAGTATACATAATTATAACATGGAATTACATTTTGATAAATAACATCTTCCAGATTTTATGTCTTTTTCTTATTAACATATATTATCATCAAATATATACAAAATATAAATCTAGATTTCATTGTGAAATGTGGAAAAGGAAATATTACATGATGATATTATAGACATTTGAGTGATTATGGGTGTTTTATAGGTTTATTGGTAATATTTAATTGGGGTTATATAAGATGATGTGTGGTTAGATTTTTCAATGTATCTAAAAAACTATGGTATAAAATATATCATAGATATTACTAAATATCTACTATAATATATTTATTTATTATTTAAAAAATATAAGATATTATTAGTTTTATGGATGTTAATTCTAATGATATGTATGGTTTAATGTTGTGATAAAAATTATATATAAGATGGTTTTAATCATATGAAATTATTATCTATTCAAAATAATGTGATATTTCACGAAGAAGTATTCATAAAGAGTTTTATATTAAATGATATTGAATTTAATATGATGTTCAAATTTTTAAAGAACATTGTTTTTTTACAATTAAATAATTATATAATCTATTCGTTGAGTTAGTGAGTAATGAATTTAGGATAGGAATATCATTCCCAAAGGATTTATTATATTTTATTATATAATAAATTCAAAGGATAATAATTAATTATGTTGATGTTTAAATTTGTAAAGAATTGATTGCTATGTAATTGATAACATCTTTTCTTGAATATTTTATATTTTCAAATATAATTATTTGAAAGTAGAAAATAGATAACAAAACATGGGGGACACTTGTAAATATATTTTCTGTAGTTTAAATGATTTGATTTGGTTACTTGTGAAGAATATGAATAGAGATGTTGTTAAAACCCCTAAATATGTTATCTAGTCATTAGATTAGTAGAACCTAATAGGTTGAGAATTTGAGACGTTGAAAAATCTATTATTTCATTATTTAATATGTTTTTAAATATACAATTATGTTAATTATCATGATTGAATTATTCAGAGTGAAAATAGAAGAAAAAAATAATAAGAATTTGAGGATGCTGACTACTTAAAGATATATAGATATTATAAGTGATAGAAAACCAACAAGAATATTTAGATATTCCATTTATTGAATAATATTGTTGAGTGAGTGAAATTAGTTTACATTATTTTAAAAACTAGATAATTGTTTTGAGGATGAAAGAGAATCCCATCTAATGCCATTCATTAGAATAAAAGATTGTCAAAATAGTGAGAATGTATAATGAAGGAGAATAGAGTATACGAAAATAGTAATAGAAGGATGATATTGTGTCTTATTATTCATAGTTAGTGTATCAAAAATATTTATCAAAAAAAGAAAATATTTAAATAATACTATTGGGGTTGTGTTATTATTTGTTTCTAATCAATCCCTTGAAGTTATTATATTAGATTAAAGGAAGAAAAAATGAATAAAACTAATAGATATAAATAATTATCATTCCAAATTTTGCGTTATGTATTCATGGATGACATACACGATATGATTATAGAATATATCATATCATTTAAAGTATTTTTTTTGAGTAATTTGATCTTAAATATCAACATAGAGATATCTAAGAGGAGGGAAGATGACCCATTTCCTTAGTCAATATAGGGTGACCCATTATAAATTAGTTGTAGAATGTGAATATAAATTGTTTTGGGGATGATTTAGGAATTCAATAATATAACCCCATGGGTAGATTTTGAAACCATCTCAATGTATAAATACTTGATTAGAAATGTGGAAATATATGAAATTAACTAAAAAAATATGAAATTAAGGATATATTCACCCACATCAACGATGAACCTTGTAAAAATACTGTGTGTTTTTTTCTATTTATAAACAACATTACATGGTTTTGATTATTCAATGAATTCATATGTACGTGAATTCCCTTAATCAAAAACATTGTTCGGGAAATTAAATGTGGTAATTGTAAGTGAATTAAATTTATTAATGTTGGTTCACATGGATCCACACTATCCTTTGTGTGACTACCCATATCAATAAGAACATTAAATATATTCAATTGATTTGTATTAATATTTTTATTTATAAATTAAATTACTATATGACGTTAGACCCAACACCATAATCATTTTAAGATAAATTATGAGTTTCCCTCAAAATTTATATGATCTATGCATATGTTATTAATTTTTAATAGAATAAATAGTTATCATAAATATTTTACAACATAGTAATTTTATTAATATAAATTCATGATTATATATATACTATCTTATATCCCTATGATTTTTCCTCTTTGTAGCATTAATGTGATCATTTATTTTTAATATTTCTTTCCTCAAAAATATATTTATAGTTCCCAACTATATTGAAAACATATATATGATATAAAAAATTCTTTATTATTAACAGATACAGTGGACTCAATACATATATCTGACATTAAATTAATGATTATTTACTATTTGGTGATTATATCATATAAGGATTGAGAATTCTGTCATAATATTCATACAAGGTGAACAATCAAGTCAATGGTCCTAATGATGGACGTAGTAATAGAAATTGTTCTCATTTAATGTTTTTTTAATATTTATATCTCCAGATTCATATATTTGTTTTTATAAATGAGGATATTATTTATGTGTTTCATGGATCACAGACGAAAATTTATTACAGAAAACCCAGACAAAATTTTCTCATGGTGATATAGTAGGATCTAGGAATTTAATATGTCATATATTATTAAATTCATTGTCATGGAAGTATTTAACTATTCCATTTTAAGGGGAGAATATATCTCTAGAAATATCATTGATAAAAAAATATCCAATAAAATCCATGAAAATGATTTTCAATACAGGATATCATTTTAGAATTTTATGGAAGTTTATTTTGATCACATATAGTGATGAATGAGAACTAGGAATCCAATAGGATGAGATATTTTTTGATAAAGGGATTGTATTACATTGAATAATTCAAAAAAAGTATTTCTACGTTTTAAATTATAATATTTTTAATGAGATTATTTAAATATTTCTAGGCATTTAACCTGGATATTAGGTATGTCCATGAATTTCTCTTCATAAAGGGTTATAGAAGATAAAAAATATGTTGAACTATAATCTCATTAAATTATGTTGAATTTAATATTTTGGAATATATTTATTCCTAGATAGTGGGATTATATTTTTTTAACATTTATTATAGAAATTCATTCATGAAATATTCATGATTAAAATATATGTGTTGAATTTATTTTATTTGATTAATTATTAATTATAAAATAAATTAAAAATTTATTTATAAATTAGTTATGAGAATAGATTTAAATTAAAAATTACTCATCTTACATGAATAATTAAAATAAATATGTATTCAAATATCATTTTAATATAATATTCTCTGGGATAATATGGATAGAGGTTGATGATAAATTTGAATTTATATTATTCATTTATTATCATTAAAATAAATATTAATTCATTTATGATGTAATAACGAACAAATTTAAATACATATAATAAAAAATATATTATTATTTTTTAAAATGATAAATAACACAAAATGAAATATATGATAAGGTCTATTATGTATTTATCATTACATAACATGAATTATACACTAATATTGTCATTATTGTTTGATGCTATATTTTTAGAGAATATATAAACTCTTCAAAATTATTTTGATCCCCAAAAAGAAATATCCTTTTATGTATATTTTCTTGAGAAAAAATGATAATAATATATATTATTGTGATCAATGATTAATAGTATGTAGGATATGGTAGTCAATGATAGAACCTAAATGACCAAGAACATCGATCTTTTTTTCATAGACAACGTGAATATACCCTGATGACTACTGAAATTGATTATCTTCTATAACCACAATTAAACAAGATTATTAATTAAATTTTTATAGAGAAGGCCTCTATTAAATTGGATGTCCTATGTATAAATTAAATCTATATTATAATTTTATGATCCTCTAGAAAATTTAGAGGTGTCGTCTTCATGTTCAATATATATTATTGGTAGATATCAATGACCAATAAATTTTTTTCACTCTCTCAATAATTCAACTATCATAATAATAATTAATGTGGATGAGTGAGTACATTCAAATTTTTACCTAGTTACAATTGTTAATATGATGAATAATTATGATATTATGCTGTAATTAATTGGATAAAAATTAAAATCCATATCTCTTAACGATCCCAAATATACATGATAATGTTACTAGTTTCATAACATCATTACATATAATATAATGGTAAAATAAAATCCATGAACGATGTTTTATAATAAAATAGGAAAATAAAATTAAAATAATAACATGATGTTCGTGACAATAATTGTTTTTATAAAAAGATTTGTCCTGACCGTTAGCATGTCTTGCATCATAACAAATGAAACATGAAATAACATTCTCTTTAATAAATTTTTTTTCTATACTATGTATAAACTAGTTTTAAATTATATTAAACAAAAAAATCATTTGTAAATATCATCAATATATATATATATATTAATTTTTTGGACTATTATTCAGGAATGGGAATTCATAAATTCATATTTTTTAAAAGTTTTTCTTAACCACAAGTATTTTTTCCCCATATAAGTATTGAAGGTGTCAAAATAGGATTTTAATTTACCATATGGTGTTATATTTTCTAGGGGTAGTTTTTTTCTATATATATTAGTAGATAATTATTTGAAGGGTAGTTAATGGGTGATTAATTCTTTTAAAAAATGTTTTACAATGAATCTTGCATGATTGTTAATTTTTAATATTTTGTAAAATATAATATTTCAAAATAATATGTACTATATGAGTGAAATGGTATGTGTGAAGATTCAAATTATTTTTATGTAAATAATAAATTAAATACTATATATAACTATATATATTAAGTATAGTATTTTCATCTTAGTGATTTAGTACAAATATAAAACACTTATATTACTTCTGATAAATGTCATCACATATGGGTTCTTGAGGTATGTAGATGACCTTAAATAATGAAATAAAATATTCTGTAAGAATAATAAATTAGTAGTTATATGTTTTTACAAAGTTAAAACATCATGTCTATTCAAAAAAATTTATGCCTGTGATTATCATTAAGCATAAATCATGGGTATTAAATGAAAATATAATATATAGTTTAAAAAGAAAAATGTTGAGGAAAATATATCATGAAATTAATTTCTGTTAATAAAAAAACTTATATATAATAAAATATGTATTATAGATATTAAAAAAATTATATATACGATTTGATAGTATTAAAGAGAAATTTTAAGAAAAAAATGTTTTAAAAAATTTATGTTTAAGGAAATTTTATATAATTTTGAAAATATAAAAAAATGGATTCATTAATTGAAGGCCGCTCTATAAAAAAAATTCTGCGTTGAACATGCACATTGTTCCTTTTATCCCTCCCCTCAAATCATATAGATATCTTTATTGATTAATATCATATATTCATTCCATTTGATTATAGTGCATGTTACAGTTTAATCTATAGAGTTATTTTTCCTCTATTTCTTCTGTTATTTAATTACTATTTACTTATTTTTTATTTACATTATGGATTCATACCAATTCAAATATGGCATGGTGGGATCTATCTAATAGGATGGAGAAATTTTTGTTCCTATGGTAGTGGTTATTATAAGTTGAAAAATGAAGTGATTTTTATGTAGATTCAATAAAGAGTGTCATTTTATGGGTTTATTCATCATTTTTTATCATTGTGTATGTAGTTAAAGGATTAATTGAACGGAGAAATTGTAATGTTTTAAGGTAACATGTCTAGGTGAATTATAGGGGATGTGGAAACCCATTTGCTCCATTATTTGATCATGAGTGATCAATTGATAATTGATTATTGCATTATTCTCTTTATTTAAATTTGAAATTGATATGGAGTTCTACGTGTAAATAATTTATACTTGTTATAAAAAATTTAAGATGATTTTTGATTAATTTGGGGCATCATTTTTTTAAGAAAAATGTATTATAGGAAATGAATGACAATAGGTGGTGGTATACATTATTTTATAAATATATAATGACTATGAATGATGTTGTTTGTCAAAAAACATATCTCTAAGGATATTAATTTCATTATATTAATTTGATATTTAAACTCACATCTATTGTGAAATTTATCCTTAATTTAAAATATTGTTTTTATTTTGATAAAACCTTATAATTTTTTGTAGTGTGTTGGGCCAAAATAGACCCTTAAATATTAAATTGATACCTCAAAAAGTAATGGTCTATGGAATTTTAATAAAAATGTTTCATGAAACATAATGACCCTATTATTGTATAAATGATATTAATGAATCAGATTTAAACTTGTGATTTTGTCCTTTTATTACTTCTTGTTAAGGCATATCATGTTATTGGGAATGTATGGAAAATGTAAGGAAATAATGAATCATGTCATCCATTACTGGTTGAAAAAAACATTAATTCTATTTTTTACATTTTATCAATAGTTCATAAAAAACATTAATATAACTGATATTCAATGTGGTAATTTCTAGGTACGGATTGTAATAATTTATATGTAAATCCCTTTTATAAAGGGCATATTAAATGAAATTCAATATTGGTTATTTATAATACAGACATGGAATGACTTTTATTAGATATTTAGATGTTTTCATTCAAAAAACTAATGATGAATGAGCACTAACATCCATGTAAAATTCAACATTCGTTTTAAAAAAAATAAAATGCAAAACTTCCATTTCATTATTGGTTCTTATTAAATGATGATGTAGGAAAACTTTCTAGGGGGTTTTAACATTTCTATTTTATAAAACCTATTGTGATGTTTTAGGTTAATATAAAAAATTTATATAGATTTATATAATCCCCACACCTATAAGATCGCATAATGATCCAAAACTTCAATTATTTAGTAAATTCAACACAAATATAATGAAACACATTGAAATTATTTTCAATAATATTTTAAAATAAAAAAATACATAATACCGAAAATCAGAATCAGAAAAACATATAAAATATTATGAAAATAAAATTTGATGGTGTCATTTGATGTTGGTTGTGTACCAATAAACATCTTAAAAAACTTACCAAATAATGTACTATATATTTAAAACTAACATATTTCATTAAATAACCAAAGTTTTAATCAAAATATTCTATTTAGTTTTTTCATGTCATGATTATAATATAAATGAGTCATAAAACAAATTATCTACATATAATATTCCGTTATTATTTCTTAAAATGAATTTAAAATACTATATTTTGAAAAAAAATTCATTATACATAGTATATAAACCACATATTCATTGATATAAAAGTTATTTACTTGAAATTTCACTTATTAAAATTTTTTAAAACCAACTATTTCATAAAAATCATTTGTTAATGAAATTCATAAAATGTTATGATTTAAAAATTTTGTTATCAAAAATTGATTAATGTGAAAAAATTATAATTAATAACCTAAAAACATGGAATAAAACAACCAACCTTGTCATTTCTCTAAATCTTCTTCGAAAACCACATGATAAATAGAATATGAAATATTCTTCACTTTAATTTGGAAAAAATACATATGAAATCCAATGTCTATTTCAATTTTATTTTTTTAACATTATTTTTGTATAAAACATTGTTGTTCAAATTTAATATTTATTCATTCCTATCATTTAATGTAAAAAAATGTATTTATTTGTTTTTTATTATATTAGATAAATATTGTATTTTGGATTTTAATTTCAATTCTTTCATGTCTCTTAAAATCTATTCAAAAGAGATAAAACATTAATTAGTAGTGTATTTCAATGTAATGAGATGAATTCCAAGAAACTTGAATTAAATCTCAATTAATTTTTTAAATATTAAAAATAATTATAGAGTGAAAATAAATTAATAAATAAAATTTACATACACATAATAAAATTGAAACACTAGTACAGAATGATTATCAACCATTAAACATCTATTATGTCGGTTTTAAAATTATTAAATTAAGGATCTATTCGAAATATTTCACTACACATTAGAATTTTATTAATATTATATAATATAGAAAAACATGTGATTACATTTTTATCGAATTATATTACTTTGGAATGTCTTATGGAAATGTAATATATGAATTTTTGTTAATTTTTAGTGAATCTATTGATATCAGATACTCATTTATTATGTGTGTGTTAGAAAATATTATAATTTTTTTTAATTAATAATAAAAAAATAAAATAAAATCATACCTCATATGTAATGTCATGGAAACGATCACCACAAAATTTAAAAACATATCTAATACACTGAAAAACAATAGGAGCCTCCTCGAACAGAATCAACTCTAGTGTAGTAGGATTAATAATATAACATATTTCTACTATTACTAATATAAAGACCTAGCATTAAACATTACCTAAACATAGGTTATATGTTAAATTTTCCTTTATTTCATATTCAGGATATTTATACACTTAAATCCTTCATGAATACATTAATATCTTATAAAATAATAGAACCAAATAAATACAAAGTGAAAAAATCCAAACCATATATTATTTTTTCTTAAAAAAACTTTTTAATTTATAATTGGGTTTTTTCATGTTTAATCACCACAAATTTCCCCTTAACCTATCCTCATAACTATTATCCCCTAAATTATGTGAAAATTTTCAAAAACAAGAATGATCATAAATTTATTTGTAAGGGATATTCAGTTAATTAAAACAATTAATCTAGTGATAACATGAATGCCCATGAATACGTTATCATAAAGTAATACCATTCACCCTTAAGAAGTACTAAACACATTACATTGATAATAATTTCATTTATTACCATTTTTATAATTTTAAGATTACCATAAAATTTAGAAAATCATATATAAGACATAAATATAACTTGGTGTATAATTATACTTGAATGGAATAACCATGCAGTCGACTTCCAAATATGCCACTCTTACAGAGGGGAATAACCATATGGTTGAATTTCATACCCTACGTATTAGAGGATATAACATTACCACACATCCTTTGATTATAAAAATACCAGTCATCTTTATTTTACCACATATCCACCATTTAAATGTCCATGTACAATAATATAATCATAAAATATAAAAGATTTCAATTTTTAGAATTTCACTCAAAAAAATTCAATTCAAATCAAAATAAAACATGTCAATATATCAAAATAATAATTCTATAAAAATATCCATTTTAAATAACTGAATACCATGAAAATATAATAGGTGGTTTATTTTTCTTTTCAAACAATTAATTATTTATGAGGAATACCAATATCAAATAACTGTAATGGCGGCAGGGAATTCATTGTCGTCATATATGTTTAAAAAGTACATTCTTTTTTTCATTTTGTAAATATAGTTAATAAATCTATATTAAGGGATTAATTTTGAAAAAAATTGAATTGTATTAATATCAAAAGGGTTTTTATAAATCTTATAAAAAAACATGAACTATAACCCTTAAATATGATTAAACGAAAGGAGATTGAGAAGAAGTCCCTTACCTCTAGTCTAATTCATCGAGCATATAATTTATCTTCCAGAATAATTACAATAAGATAATTACTTATTTTCCTATGTTTATATTACAATTTTATTATTCCTTTTATATCACTTTTCTCTATATTATAACAATTACTTATTTATTTATGATCACATTATATGTTTTGCTAAAATTTGGTACTTGAGTCTGAAATGGCTTGTTATCCAGTCTATAGCTATAAGTGTTCATTAGATCAACATCTCCAGAATAATATTAATGAAATAATAATATCTTTTATTCTTGATTTGTATATTTTAATCCATCCATTAGCTATGAATATTATAAATGAACAATGTTATAGTAATTAAGATGGTATGTTGTACACACATATGAGTAATGTTTTAGACATGTCCTTATTATTTATGAAAAGATGGTAATAATTATTTTATCCTTAATTAATGATCATTTTATAATAAATATTTTATTATTAGTTTACATATACTTATTTGTGTCATAATTATTGTGTGGTGAACAAATTAATAACATCACTTCATAGAGGTAATAGTTTACCGATATGCAAGAACGATGATATCATTTTTATCTGCATGGAAGGTAAGAACATAATTGAAATATTATTTCTTCTAATGTTAAATATGTCATAAATATCATATATTAACACAAAAACCATCTTAATAACCATTCATGAGAGGCGATAACTAAAAGTGAATTATATCCATCCATGGAGGTGATAGTTTATATATATGCATGAATGAATAATTAATTTCTAATTTTATGGATGTGATAATGGATTTAGGCGATGATTTACAAATAATAATAGCTATTTATATTTAGGATATTGTAGATTTGTTTGTCATCATGTATTAACATGATTTCATAGATGTGGATGAAGAAATAATATACACACACTTAAATAAAAATGCTACATCTTTAAAAGATCACCTTTGATTAATGCATTAACACCAATAAAGAGGGTGTCCTAAAAATATTAATGCCAAAATAATATGGTTAGGGATTCTATGAAGTTATTTTCACTGATCATGGAAAAAATTAATAGGATTTTATGTGTGGAGAAATGTTATGAGGTAGTCCCCTTTTATAAGAGAGGGAAGGGGCACTATAATAATTATTCAAAATATTAAATTAATAAAAATTAATTTTTTATTCCAAAATGGTTAAATGTAATTTATTTAATATATAAGATGACAATGAGTCAAAATTTTGGCTTTTAATTAATATTTGGTATGTTTTGAATATTTTTAAATCCACATCTATTTGTTTTTACCCTTGTAACTCTTACCTTGTTATTGAGTAATTTACACATTGAGAGTCAATATAATAACCATAACATTCCCATAATCCAATAAAATAGTATTTTTTTGATACATATTGAATTATAAAATCAATTCTTATAAATATTTATTATTTATTACATTTTAACATTTAATTATGTATTTTGAATTTTAAAATTCCATTACATTCTATTTTGGCATTGTTTGTTTCATGGTTTTTTAAAAATATCATTACATAATTATATAGTAGAAAACATTATTTCACCACATCACTAACATGTCCAGGTCATCCGTAAAATTCATTACTGAGATCAATTATGTCATATTATATTTATTTTAATATTTATAATACCATTTGTTTGATTAATTCATTAATTACACAACTACTTAATCATCATTTTGTCACCATTTCATTTAATTATTTATTTCATAAAAATATTAAAAAAATTATTATATAGGTATTAAGATTATATTTCTAAATACTCTTTGTAGTCCAAATGATCACTTGAGTAACCTCGTATAAAACAAAATATTTGATAAAACAAATGTGTGACAAATATAACATTTATTTTAATATAATATTACAAATTATGTAATGTCATCCATGTGGCTCCAATTAGTCCTAAAATGGGCCAATGGACGCTACTGGTTGGAAGAAAATCCTAAAATTAAATTTGTACAAGAGTTTTATAATATTATAATTTTATAATATAATTTTTACCATTAATTACCTAATTTAACAATAACAATGATAATAATTTGAAATAATCATTTTTATTAAAATAATTCTAAAAGTACATAGGATAATAAAAGTGAAAGAGGGATGAAGGTAAATTATGGGTGTGTAATATAGTGGAGTAAAATATAATCTCCATATACAAGTTCCACACACTCTGGGTTAAGAGACCTAAGACTTAAGAAGCAGGATATTTGTACCCCCTGGGTTATTTTAGAGGCCAATAAGTTAGTGACATCATTACCATTGAAAAATGTAGGATAAATGACAAGGTGTGTGTGAATTAGCTCCTCACATCTCCAAATGGTATAAAAAATTGACTATGGGATAGAATTGTGGTCAGAAATAGAATTATATATGTCCATCGAATAAGTTTCATCCGCTAGAAGATGAATATAGTGTGAAATGAAATGCTCCAGACCAGCCACCTTTGCAAGGTCCTTTGATAACGCCTCATGTTACTATAAAATCAGTCCCTAATACTTGATAAAAATCATAGAATTTGAAGTAATAAATTTAAAATTAATCTCATTTTCCTTATAAGAAAATATGTTGTCTGAGAAAAACATTGAAAAGTTTTCAAAGATTTTATATCCAATATAAATTTGAAATTTATTCCAATTTACTACATTATATTAGTGGATAAAAAACTAATCAAATTATACTATAAAACCAATTTAAAAAATAATCTGACAATTAAAATAATGTATAATAAAAATGCGTTTTGAATTAAAATAAATCATTTTTTAATATACATTAAAATATGTACTTTATCAGAAAAATACCAAAAATCTCAAGTAAATAATCGTGTTGATCCCATATTATCTGGTAATCTATTTAAAAATAATATAGCATATCCTCCAATATCTATGTGTATGATTTTGAATACCAATATGTTTGGGGATGAAATGCGGTACTAAAATATAATTTTGTACCAAATGAATTAAGAAGGCATTTCCAAAAGATATAAATGAACTTGGAAACATAATTAGATATAATGGAGAGGGGTAAAATAGGTAACCTCACTATCAGGTTAATATATAATATATAATGTTGATTTAGAGGCATTGTGTCCCAGATATGAATAAAATTAATATATTAAGTCAATCGACCAACAATATCCCATATCACATTATTACAATAAAATTACCCATTCTAAACATTAAATATATTAATTTTCGTTTTAGGTATGAAAAATAATCCTTATATGACTATCATATATCAAATTGATTTTTGAATATAACAAAATATCATGTATAAACACAACCACTAACTGATCCAAAAACTGATGATAGACTCCATTTTTGACATTCATAAATATAGAAGGTGAATTAGATTACCCAAAGGGAATAATCCCAAACTCGTAATGCCAATATCTTGTTCAGAAATATTCCTCTAGAATGTAATCATCCTTCACCATCTATTGATTTTACTCGGACCTCAAATAAATCCTCGAAAATTACTGTGCTCCCTATAGATGATAATAAAATTGATATTTGGAAAAGTATATTTGTTCCTAATAGTGATGTTATTAAGGGATCTATAATCAATAAATATTCTCATGGAACCATCCCACTTTTTCAAAAATAAAATTGTTGCACCCCAAGCTTATGTGCTTTTTTGAATGAAACATTTATCATGCAATTCATGGTAACACTATTCCAATTTAACTAGTTCTAGTTTATCCATTCATTAAGGGGGATTAAAATAACCTTAGTATCAATAATTAAATCAATATTAAATTCATCCTCCTAATGAGGAAAAACACCATGAAATTTATCCTGAAAATAGTTATTTAATTAATTGAATAATTCAACATGACTAATCGAAATTGTTTATTTATTTTGAACAACATGAGCTATATAAAATTCAATACCATATTTAATCAACCTCTCAACTTCTTGTTATGTATTCATAGGTATGAAATCCTTGAATAAATCATCCCTTAATATGCCATCTATTTTATCATGATAAACTAAAATCCAATCCATTCCAAAAATGATATCAAACACTACTAAGGTAAGTTAAATAATATTTCTAGGAAATACCCTCACACCAATAAAAATAGGATAATTTTTATAAATCACGGGTTTTTTATATTTCCAAAAATAGTGTTTAACAAAAAAATTTATATCACATTCATGTGACGATATTTCCAATTTACATGAAGAGCTCTTAAAACTGAAATAATGCGATGATCATTTTTCAATTACAGTATTTGAATATTTTAATAAAACTAATAAAATACCTTTCACTGCTTCATTGGATGGTCCCATGTCATCCAAAATATTATAAAAATATTTTTACATGCCCTTTTTCTTCCTATCATTCTATTTTCCATCCTAGATAATCAACATTGAACACACATTTTCATAATGAACTATCGAATTACAACTAAAATAGTAAATAATGGATTTAAATTTCTTCGAAAATATCTCCCTTTCAATCATGAGTAATATAAATGGTTTTACAACATCAAAATCACTTCTAATACATTGAAAAAAATCAATATGAATATTTTTTCCACACATCTCAAGAGATGTGAATTTTTTTTAATCTAAATATGTCTTTTATAAATTATTTCACATTTACATCCAACTGGATCTATTTTTTTAATCCCTCAAGAGACACATAACCATTAGATAAGTCTATTTACATTTGACGCACATTTTAAATGTTTCTAATAGTTTTTTAACTCAGTTTAAGATAATGATCTTTCATATCTCATCTTCAATCCTGAGTAAACCTGATTTACCTTTCTATCAATATCCTGGATAATATTTGTGACATATCCTGCATAATGCGTGACATTATATTCATTCCAAGCCACAAAATCAGCCTCCTTTTCCTTAATTACAATAATTTATTTTCCCTCCTATGTCGAACAACCATAGGAAAATATTTCTTCAGGAAGATATACTTATATTCATCCCATTACATTCCATAAATCTCTTCACATCCTCTAATATTCATAACCATTGAACACAACAGACCGAATTAACCTTCAAAAACATAAATATCAAGAGTTTCCTTTTGGTGATTAGAATAGCTAATGAAATTAATTATATTTTATTGGTATTTAATCCATCATTCTTCTAGTATGAGGTCAAATGATCCTCTAAATGATGGGTGTTTCTTTCTCATGAAATAACCCACTATCATGATTTTCCTTTGATGTAGATATTGATTCTTTATTTTATAAACACCACCAATATTTATTTTCTTATTCAGTAGAGTCATCACTACCATATCCATCTCAGCTATGATTCTGAACATCATGAGATGCTTATTTGGAAGGATTCTTTTCTCTTGATTCCTCTTCAACACATATTCTCTATTTCCTCTACCAAAAACTATTCCAAACTACTATATAATAGATGAAGAAACAATATAATAATATAATTATGTTAATTTTAAAATTTTAATATAATGTAAAATTTATCAAGGATAAGTTATTAATTTTACCATACCAACTAATGTAATCTAAATAGATTTCATATACAAACTATAAGGACTCAGATTTAAATAATTCATAATCGGGAGATATGTGAAGAGTTATAATTTAATAAAAATGATAGATTATTACATGTTTAGATATTTAGTATAGTAGGATATAACATAAACATAATGACACCCTATAAATACAATGTGTGTAGTTCCAAAATCCATTTGTTTTTTTCATAAAACAAGAAACTTGTAAAATGAAACATGGTTTCTCTTCATGTTCAATCATAAAAAGTTTTCCTTAATCGCAAACATGTATTATATCTCCCTTAATTCATATGATAAAAAATTAAAAACATTGGATAACCAAATAAAGCTAATTATGGGATACATAATGAAATAAAATTGTTAGTATTATGATTACATGAAAACCGATAAATAAATTACAATAAAGTAATACATCCACCATTAATAAGTAGTAATTATCATCTATCGATATTAAGATCAATGATTTCTACTTTTTTAATCATATGACTACCATAAAACCCATAAAATAATATATAACACCTACAGTTATCTAGGGACACTAATATACATAAATGGAATAACCATGTGGTCAACATCAATACATGTCACACTTTTAAAATGAATTAAACATATGGTCAACTTCCATAGCCAATTCATTGGAGGATATAACATAACTATCAATCCGCTGATTATCACAGAACCAGCCATCTTTGTTTTATCATATTACCATCCATCAAATGGCCATATACCATTATATAATCACAATAAATAAAAAATGAAATTTTTAGCATTTCATTGATAAAATTTAATTTGGAATCAAAATAAATCATTTCATTATATTGAAATAACAATTCAATTTTGATAACCATTTTCAAAACCCTAAATACATAGAAATAGGAATATTTTTTTCCCATTTTTAGAAACATTAAGTCTTGTATAGGAATCCAAATTTAAAAAAATTGTGATCGCCCTAAGGATGTTGTTTTCGTCTTATACATTAAAAATGACCAATTATTTTCAAATTTAGTAAAGAAAGTCAAAACATTTATATATACAAATTAATTTTCAAAAACCTTTAATGAAACTAAATTTCAATGGGGTTATTTATAAGCAACATAATAGAGGTTAGTGTATAACATCCAAATATGTCTCAATGAAATGATATTGATATAAATTCCCTTTCCACGACTCTAGTTCATTATGTATATTATTTATCATCACAAATAATAAAATTATGTTAATTATATTATTTCGTAATTAGGTTTTTCAATTTTATGGTTTTTTTTATATTACATATCACCATATTAAAAAAACAATTAATTATTTATGTTCACATCTGATGTTTTGCTGATATTTCGTACATGAGTCCGAAATGACATAGTGTTATGTCAATATCCAAAAGTGGTCAGTAGTACAACATATCCAAAATGTTACTCATTACATATTAATCACATTAATAATTGATATAATCATTTTAATCCATTAATTACTTGTGTATATAAAAAATGAATCTCGTTACAATCATGGATATGGAATGTGGTATATAAGCATGAGTAAAATATTTTTATTGATCATTATGGAATTAAAGATATTATTTTTAACTCTATAAAACTATCAAAATATATTTAATATATTATTAAAAATTTTAACATAATTATATATTTCATACTTGTGATGTGGTGTAGAATAATTTATCACATCACTTCATAGAGGTGATTTTTCACTCGTACGCATGAATAAGATTCTATTAAAAATGTGGATATAGATTCCCCAAATCTCATGATTTCAATGCCATGAAATAACATAACAATTTTAAATTCAATAATTTTAATGATATGGGATGTTATGAAAATTATTTTCTCATGCATCAAAAAAACATTCCCTATAAATGGTTAAGGGAGAATTTGCAAGCTTATGTGATCAGAAATCTTGAGGTTGATGCTCACAATGTTTTGGTGGATACTAAATTAAACATTTCCTCAAACGTTGCCAATATTGTTTTTTATTATAGACCATCTCATTCATTTATATCTTCCCAGTTTTCCATGAAAATTAGTCACATCAAATTTGATTTAATAATCAAGTTGTCAATAAAAATTCATAAGGGAAGTATCATAGCAAAAAAGGGGTGTTAATTACTCCCACCCCCTTATAGAACAAAAAAATGAAATAGTTGCTTACCTTATTAGCATAATCATGATTTACATTTAAATAATTCTTAGTATGAACTGAATTTCATGTTATAATGTAAAAATTTATTTTAAGAATGAGGAAGATATAATTTTTGAAAATGATATAGAATCCACCATCATTAGTGCATAAATCTCATCATTAGATTCTTTTCTAGATCCACCGCCAATATCTCCATTGAATGCTAATCGCGGGGATGAAGATAAATAATCTATGGGTAAGGAATGAAATTTTCAAATTCAGTTTGTACCTGTTGTGCAAGAAAATATTGATGTACTTCTACGAAATTTACATAATCAACCTATGGAGCGGGAAATTGAGTATTATGTTGATCTAATTCATAGTATGAGTACAAAATCAAACACCCCATAATATAATTTCTAATGTGTAATTACTAGATATAGAGAAATGTCTAGAGGAATTTAGTGATAAGAGTTTTACCCACCCAAGTGTTTTTTACTAGGGAGCTCCTACTCATTTAACTAACAAGTAAGAAAGATCAATGAGTTTGTGAATTAACTATATGGAGCAGAATGCTATTATGATAAGAAAAATTTATCAAATTCCTTGAATTGATTATTTAATTGATCAACTTAACTGAGCCAAATATGTTTTAAAGATTGAACAATGATCTAGATAACATTAGTTGCCTATGAAGAAGGATGATATTCCAAAGACATCATTCTGAATTCGGGTTGGGCATTATTGTAGCATCCTAGGTAAATAAAGAATAATACAATTTTAAAATTATTAATATTTGTTAATTAAATATAAATTGTACTTTAATGGGGTATCTATGTTTGATAGCGTACCTGATACGCAAAAACATGTTTCTTTGAAATCTTACGTTGTACCATAATAATATAATAATATTATTTTAAATTGTTTATAGTATCTAGCCATTATAATTTCGGGAATGAATAGAACTAACTACAATATGATTATACTTGTTTTTATATGTTTTTACATTTATCCAATAAATTTTAGAGGCATAAAATTTGAATGAATGTAATTTTAAGCATAATTTACATTTCAAGTATGATTTACCACCTTTTAAAGGAAAATCTGCCTTAAATCATGTTTTTATCACTTTTATATGATCGTTTTCATGAAATAAACGTTTTATTTAGAATCAGGACATCAACATTCAATTTGGGTAAAATTTTGGGGGTTTTTTAATAAATTTCAATTTTTAATAAATAGTAGAAAATATTTTATTTTATATCAAAAATTACTTTTAATCTAATTTATGTGTATAGTTAGATTATATTGTAATAGGTTTTAAAGTGTTAATAGATTATATTTTTTCCATTTAATCCAATTTTGGTCATTGGAATTAATTTCACATTGAAATTGGACATAAATAAGTGTCAACCTTTAGATAGTTAATATTTCGTCAAAACATGTTTTTTGTTTTAAAAACAAGAATTAATTTTAAATTAATTAATCCAACTTATTTATTTGAATTTTGTAATATAAAAATAATTTTTTAATTCATAATATCAAATATGCCGCTGCCTGAAATTTTGGTATTTTTTTTTAAAAAATCAAATTTTTATGAATAGTGAAACCACTAAGTAGTAGTTAAAAAATGAATTTTTCATTTAAATGAAATTTTAAAACTTATGCGAATTTAATTTAGAAAATTCGACATACATTGTTATTATTAGTAAGTAAAATTTAGTTCAATAAGATGAAAATAATATTTACTGAATAGTAACTTTTGACTTTTATTTACCGACGTGAAAGGTAAATAGGGTAATTCATGGTAAAATGAATATCATAATAATTCAAAATTACCATGAAACATATCCTAACCTTATGGTATGAGTCATGTCTGACAATGGACATCCTTGGGTCTATTTTGTGAACCCATGGTGCCACTTATAAGTGATCATGACACTTTATATTAATTAACATAATTTATAGGAAAAAATATAAGGCCCAACCTTAATCATTACTTAATCTTGAGTTATTTCAAGAGTACACGTTGATGATCTATTCAGGATTAGAGTTTTAGAGAATTATATCATAAATCAAGCATTACATTCCATATTTGAACAAGGTGGTTAAATAAAAGATAATATTCTTTTTTCCCATCAAAGGAGAAACATTTAAAACAAAACATTGATTCTTTCTTGACACTTCCTCAACACTATCATCACATCATGTAATATTCCCATGACATGTGAAAAACATTTCAAAAACATGGGATGAGCATTAAAAGCTCAGTAAGGGATATAAAAGTACGAAATTAAAACATTATTCCATGTATAAAATCATACATTACACATAAAACATAATAATTTTAACATACCTCATCAAATCATGAATAAATCATAGAAATCATAAGACATAAAAGGTAACTTGAGTAATTCATAACATTCTTATGTAGGGAGTAACCCTCATGGTTACGTTTGGATTACACATCACAATATATTCCCTAAATCTATTCTTAGAAACCATAACATTTAACCCCTTCGCATTACCCAATGTATTGGAGAGCTATATCGAGCTCACCCACCCTTAGTTTATCATGGAACCACCTGTCTTCATAACAATGGCCAAGAACCATAACATAATCGTATCATATAAAACATGCATAAATGAAACATAACATTTCCACTTTTCAATCACAAGATATCAATACAACACATTTATATAAAAACATTATGAAACCCATTTTAAAAACCAAAAGAAAATAAAAGTAAAACATGGTTTTTATTTTTTTCATTTTTAAAAAATGTTATGGCTTGTAGAGGATGTCGAAGCTCAAATAATGGTCACGGTGGCGAAGAAGTCGTTGTCGCCACATACGTACGAAAAAACATTCCCTTTTTTTGTTTAGTAATTTATTCCAATAAAAAATATTTTATTTGAATAAATGTGAAAGTCAAAGGGGTTTATACACCATATAAAAGAATGTTGTGTATAAAACAAAATATGCCTCAATGAAAGGAGATTGAGATGAAGTCCCATACCTCGGGTCTGACTTGACTAAATCATTATTTAAAGTCTTTAATAATAAAATTGAGTTAATTTATACTTTCTTAAGAACCTTTTTCATTTTCATTATTCCATTTATATCACTTATTACCATGTTATGAACACTATGTAATTATTTAATTCAATAATGGTCGTTTTGTCGATCATTGGTAATTGAGTCAAAAATAAACTCTTTATAATTACGAGTTGTTTATGTGGTAAAATATCCATTATATGCAGAATTATATTCATGATGTAGATATCATATATATCATATATATCCAGTATATACATTCATTTATAATATTACAAAACACTTAGAGTTAAGAAATGAAATGCACCTTTCATGGAGACGGTAAGCCGTACGTACGCATGAACGCTACATTCATTTCTATTTCCTATTTAATGGAATTGAATCATAATGATATAATGGTATATTATAATTATAGTATAATATAATGTATAATATCATTAACTCCACCCTTTATATGTCCCACAAATGGATTTAACGAATCAAATCACTTTGAGGGGGCGGTAGTCCGCACGTCCTAAAATGAAGATATCACGTTTACCCATAATGGAAGACATAAAGGTATTCCATAAATGAAAAATACAAAATCATAAGGAAAAAATAGACATATTATATATCATATATAAATATAATGACATTTTAATGTCCACCTTTGAAGGTGTTATAAGAATATTGAACAATCATCGTTTCGTGAGACTGAAATTCTCCATCCATGGAAACAATATGTTCTTTAACCATTAGATGTAGGTATGTGTAAGTGTAGTGTGGATAATTCTTATAAAAACATCCTAGTATATTTACCATACCAGTTTTGTTACAAAATAAATGAATAAAAAGAGTTTATGGGGTTGGAGAAGCAAGATAAAATAAAAGAACATTAGAGAAGACTTTACCTTTAAATCGGGTAAATTCTCTTGGTTTGTACCAAAAGAGTTTCTTGAAGAGATTTCTGCCTAAGGTAAGGCTTCTATGATGAAGAGAGAGATGTGGAGAGATAAAATGAGTAGATCTTTGCCGAGAAAATTACTTAAAAAGTGTGTGTAAAGAGGTAGAGGTGAGGGCCTTTTATAAGAGGAGAGGAGGGGCACTCTTGGAATGTTATAAAATGTTACATTATATTAAAATTGGTTTCAGATTTTAAAGGCCCCACATGGATATATTTTGAGGAAAAGGTGATAAGGGTTCGAAGTATACTCATCCAATAGGTCATTGACATGTTTATGTCTCAGATTTTACATTATCTTTTCATTTTATTTAAATCGTTCATTAATGAGGTAATCGTTGTATCATCATGATGTCATAAATAATTTAATTTATTTAATGTCTAAGAATTATAAAAAAATACTATTATTTAGGAAATATTTTTAGCATTACAATGATTATTTCTAGTCCCATAGATAATTTATGTAGAGAAAATAGAAAATGTTTTACTCAGGTGATATATTATTTAATGATATTCTACTTCCTTTAAAAATAAAAAGATAAAGTGTCACTTTCACCCAAAAGTGATTCCATGGGGTTTCTAATTTTGGAAGAAGGCATCCAATGGTTGGCCATGATAGAAATAGTAGCAATAGGAAACATGTTGGGGTCATTTTATATTATTATGATATTATTTTATTATCCTTAACTACCTGATTACTAATTAATCAAGATAAATTAAGATAATTACTGTCATTACTATTCATAATATCCAAAAACAAATGAGTCTTAATTACATAATTTGGACCTTTGAAATCCAAATATGTAATTAATTTTAGCAAATTTCAAACACAGAAATTGCAATAATGAATTTAAAAATAATCCCTGTTGTCAAAACATATAGTGGGTTTTATTGAAACAATATCTATGAAAAAATTGACACTTGTCTATGCCCAATTCCAAAGTGAAATTAATTATAATTCCCACCATTGGATTATATAGTAAAAAATATATTCTATTTACACTTTAAAACAAATTAAAAAGATAATCTATCTATATAATTAAATTAAATGAAAATGCAGTTTTGATGTAAAATGCAGTAGTTTTCACTATTTATTAAAAAATGAACATTGTCAGAAAAAAACAAAAAATTTATCCAAAGTAAATTTTAATGTCCCAATAATAATGAATAATTTTATATTGACAAATAGATCTTTTAAAATTGTCAAATATTTGATTTAAAAATGGTTTTCCATCAAAAGGCCGTAAAACAATCTTTTAAAATTATTAGTGTATTCCTTGCTTACGATTGGATTTATTCTCGTTTTAAGCCTCTAAAACACTATCTAATTCATAAATAGACATAGATATGAATATATATTATTCAAAACTTACTTGGGATGTTACATAATTTCCCCGTTTATAAAGTTTCATCCCCGCAATTTATTTACTTATCTAATAAGTGGGGGTATTTATCCCTCATTGCATTTTCAGATTCCCATGTTGCATCTTCCCTCATATGGTTTTATCACAAAACCTTTAATTTATGAATCAAATTATTCTGCAATACATGCTCCCTATGGTCCAAAATCTGGACCGGTTGTTCCTCATAAGATATATTCTCTTCTAGCAGAACTACCTCTGGGCTCAAAACATTAGATGGATCTGGCATGTACTTCCTTAACACTGAAACATGAAAAACATTGTGTACCTGAGATAAACTCGGAGGTAATGCCACTCGGTATGCAACTGATCCAACGCTCTCCAGAATTTTCTTATGGTCCAATGAACCTTGGACTCAGATTTCTTTTCTCACCAAATCGTATCACACTTTTCCATGGTGAATCGTTGAGAAAAACATGATGACCTACCTCAAAAGAGAAATCCTTCCTCTTATTTTCCGCATAACTCTTATGCCTACTCTGAGTTATTCTCATGTTTTTCTGTATCATCTAAACTTTTTCTGCTAACTCTTCTACCAATTTTGGTCCCATCAACTTCCATTCACCCACATTATCCGAGAAAGCTGGAGTTCGACACCGCTTCCCATATAATCATTCAAATGGTGCCATCTATATACTGGAATGAAAACTATTATAATAAGAAAACTCAACCAAAAAATATATTGGTCCCAAATTCCTTGATAATCCATCGAACAATAATGTAGCATATCCACCAATGTCTGAATTCTTCATTCTGACTGCCCATCTGATTGAGGATGAAAAGCATTACTAAAATTTAATTCAGTACCCAACGACTACTGAATGCCTTTCCAAAAGTTAGAAACGAACCTGGGATCACGGTCAGATACAATAGAGAGAGGAACTCCATGTAACCTGAATATCTCTTTAAGATACAAACGGGAAAGTTGATCTAGGGAAAAATTATCTCGTATAGCAAGGAAATGAGCATATTTAGTCAAGTGATCTACAATAACCCATATTGCATTATTACCTTGATGTGTCTTCGGCAATCCCATAATGAAGTCCATGGATATATTCTCCCATTTCCACACTGGAACTAATAAAGGTTGAAGCATCCCTTTAGGTAACATCTTCTCTGATTTTACATGTTGATAAGTCAAACACTTCACAGTAAAATCAGCAATATCCCTTTTCATTCCGTCCCACCAGTAATACTCCTGAAGATCTCTATACATCTTAGTACATCCTAGATGAACTGAAAACGAATAAATATGAGCTTCACATAACAACTCTCTCTTCTACTATGAATCACATGGCACACACAATCTCTTCCCAAATCTCAAAACACAATCATTATCAGTGTTGAATTCATGAAAATTACTTTTATTAACCAGCTCTACCTTTTTCTGCAACTCACTATCTTGCTTCTGTGATTTCTTAATTCTGTCTAATAAATAAGATTTCAATGATACCTGAAACAAAAAAGAAGGACATCCTACACCAACAACTTCTATGCCTAAGTTCATCAAATCCTTAACCAAAGGATCACGTTCCAAATGCAACATATTTTTAATGAAGCATTACTTTTTTTGACTCAAAGCATGAGCCACGTTATTTTCTTTTCCCTAATGGTAATGAATTGTACAATCATAATCCTTGATTAATTATAGGAATATCCTCTATCTCATGTTCAATTCTTTCTGAGTATATATATACTTTAAACTTTTTTTATTGGAATATATTTCACACTTTACTCCATCGAAATGATGCCTCCAAATTTAAAAATTGAAAACAACAGTAGCTAATTCCAAATCATGTGTAGGGTAATTTACCACATGAGTTTTCAACAGATGTGAAGCATAATAAATTACCTAATCATTCTGCATTAGGACACAACCAAGTCCTTTAAATGAAGCATCACTATAGATAAAAAACTCCCAATTCCTAAAAGGTAGTGCCAAAACTAGAGTATTCACCAATCTTCTTTTCAATTCCTGAAAACAATCATCACATTCTTTTGTCCAGATAAACTTAACACCCTTCCAATTTCGCTTAGTCATTGGACTAGATAACTGTGAAAAAATTCTAACAAACATTCAGTTATATCCTGCCCAACCAAGGATGCTAAGAATCATAGTTACATTTGTGGGACTTGGCCATTCTTCAACAACTTTTATTTTTGTAGGATCAAAAGTTATTCCATCTTTAGAAAAAATATGACCAAGGAAAGAAATTTTTTGCAACCAAAACACACACTTGATGAATTTCCCATACAATTTCTTTTCTTTTAAGGTCTGCAAAATAACCCTTAAAGTATTTCATGCTCCTCTTTACCTTTATAAAACACCAAAATATCATCAATGAAAACAACCACAAACTTATCCAAGAACTCATGGGAAATTCTATTCATAAGGTCTTTGATTACAGCAGGTGCATTGGTTAGCCCAAAAAGCATTACTACAAATTCATAATGGCCATATCTTGTACGAAACACGGTCTTTGGAATATATGATTCCTTTACCTTCAACTAATGGTACCCCAATCTCAGGTCAATATTTGATAAATACTAATCTCCCTAGAGCTAATCAAACAAATCATTGATATGTGGAAAAGGATATTTGTTCTTAACATTGATGTTATTCAGGGCTCTCTAATCAATGAAAAGTATCATTGAACCATCTTTCTTTTTAACAAATAAAAAAGGAGAACCCCATGGTGATGTGATAGGTCGAATGAAAACTTTATCTAATAAATCTTGCAATTTCTCCTTCAACTGTAAATGTTACATTTGAGCCATTCGATAAGGGGGTTTTGAAATTGGCTTAGCATCATGAACTAATTCAACAGTAAACTCAACTTCCTGATATGGTATTATTCCAAGAAAATCATCAGGAAAAACATCAGGAAAATAATTTACTACTGGAACATCATTCATCAGAACAGTTCCTTTATTTTCAACAATATGTGCAAGGTAACATTCATTTCCATCTTTTACTAGTTTCTCAACTTCCTGATATGTTATCAAAATCAAGGGTTCATTCTTGTACAAAAACTATAAATATTTCGGAAAAGAAACTTCTTTAGCTTTACAGTCAATCTTAGCATGTTAAATAGATAGCCAATCCTTACCTAGGATAACATCAAACACTACTTGATGTAAAACAAGATGGTTTTCAAGTAGGTTCTTTTCACAGATAAGGATAGGAAGATTATTATAAATTCATTTTTCCCCAACATTTCCCCAAAGTGTTTTTACCACATTTTCAGGATTCATTTCTTCAGATGGTATTTGCATTTTAATAGAAATGTTTTTAGAGATTAAAGAATGTGTAGACCCTAAATCAAACAACACACAGGAATATTCTGAAAAAAAAACAATGTACCTGATACCACTTCATTTGATGGCCTAGCATCTTCTGAAGTATTTTAAAAGGATTTCACCACCCCTTTCTGCTTGTAGTCTATGTGCTTCCCATCACTCGAGGTGTTTTTCAGACACTCATTTGCACAGTGACCCATCTCATTGCACTTAAAATTGTTCACTAACTGTAAATCAAATTTGGACTTACCATCACCTTGATCTTTTCTAGTGCAATAAAGAGCCTTATGTCCCATCTTACCACATCAGTAGCACTTTCTAGAATTCAGAAGTCATTCACCAGCATGCCTTTTACTACATTTATCACAAACTGGATACTTAGTTTTCTTAACATCAGACCTTTTTGAAAAATTCTTCCCCTTCTCTTGCCACATCGGTCTCTTCTTCTATTTGTTGTTATAGAACATTTGATCATCGGCAGAATCCATTTCCAACTTCTAAGAACATCTAACAATATTTTCATAACTTTTGAACTCACGAGAGCCAAATTCCCTTTGATATTTTTTCTTTAATCCTGAGTAAAAATGACTGATTTTACTATCAAGGTCTCGGATAAAATTTGGAGCATACCTTGCCAATCGATTGAACCTTTCTTCATAAGCAGCCACTGTCTCTTCCTCTTTCCTCAATTCCAAGAATTTATATTTCATACAAAGTAAAACAACCTTTGTAAAATACTTCTCAAGAAACATACCTTTGAATTCATCCCAGTCGAGAGCATCAATCTCATCAGCGTCCCTGATATTTTTAACCATCGACCACCACTGATCTGCTTCACCCTCCAAACGGTAAATTGAAATACAATCCTTTTGATTTTCTCAACACCCCATGACATCATAAATTATCTCTAGTGATTTAATCCACCCTTCAGCTAGAACAGGGTCTGACGATCATATGAATGATGGGGGATGTTGCCTCATTAAATGTTCCTCCACTGACATCTTCCTCTGCGGTTGATCTGGCTGATCTTGTGCAAGGATACCACCACCATTTATCACATGAGTCAACTAATCCATTACTGCAACAAACTATTATATTCTAATTCCGACCATCCCAGGATGATGATTTGGAAGGTCATTTTCTTTTTTATGCCTTCCTAGCACTGCTTCCCTATTTCCTCTGTGGAAAACCATTCTGAACAAACATGTCTTAGATGAATCAAATACTATATCATTTCAATTTAACCATAAAAAATATTTTTGGATAATCATTTAATTAGAATTCAATCTCCTAAATTTATCTAAACCGACCACTGATAACAACTATAAGGCCCAACCTTAATCATTACTTAATCATGAGTTATTTCAAGATTACACATTGAGGATCTTTTTAGGTTTAGATTTTTAGAGAATTATATCATAAATCAAGCATTACATTCCACATTGGAACATGGTGGTTACATAAAAGACAGTATTCTTTTTTCCCATCAAAGGTGACACATTTAAAACAATACATGGATTCTTTCTTGACTCTTCCTCGACAATATCATCACATCATGTAATTTTCCCATGACCTGTGAAAAAAATTTCAAATACATGGGATGAGAATAAAAAGCTCAGTAAGGGATATAAAATTACGAAATGAAAACATAGGTCCATCTATGACATCATACATTACACATAAAATATAAGCATTTTAATATAAATCATCAAATCATGAATAAATCATAGAAATCATAAGACATAAAGGTAACTTGAGGCATTCATAACATTCTTACGTAGGGAGTAACCCTCATGGTTACGTTTGGAATACCCATCATTGTATATTCCCTAAATCTCTTCAAAGATACCTTAACGTTAAACCCCTTTATGTTACCCAATGCATTGGAGAGAAATATGAAGCTCACCCGCACTTAGTTTATCATGGAACCACCCGTCTTCATAATAATGCCCCAAACCATAACATAATCGTATCACATAAAACATGTATAAAGGAAACATAACATTTCCACTTTTCAATCACAAGATATGAATACAACACATTGATATAAAATAATTAAGAAAACCATTTTCAATACCAAAATAAAAGAAAAGAAAAACATGGTATTTTTTTTAATTTTTCAAAAAGTTATGGCTTGTAGAGGATGCTAAAGCTCAAATAATGGTCACGGTGGCCGAGAAGTCGTTGTCACCGCATACAAATGAAAAAACATTCCCTTTTGTTGTTTAGTAAATGATTCGTACAAAAATTATTCCTTTTGAATAAACATAAAAGTCAAAGGGTTTTATACACCGTATAAAAGAATGTTGTGTATTAAACAAAATATGCCTCAATGAATGGTGATTGAGAGGAAGTCCCATACCTCGGGTCTGAATTGACTCGATCGTTCTTTAACGTCCTGAATAATAAACATTAGTTAATTTATAATTTCTTAAGAAATTTTTTCAAGTTCATTATTCCTTTTATATCACTTATTACCATGTTATGACCACTGTGTAATTATTTATGTTAATAATGGTTGTTTTGTGGATCATTGGTACTTGAGTCAAAAATAAACTCTTTATAATTACAAGTTGTTCATGTGGTAAAATATCCATTATATACAGAATTATATTCATGATGTAGATATCATATATATCATGTATATCATGTATATACATGCATTTATAATATTACATAACATTTAGAGGTAAGAAATGAAATGCACCGTTCATGGAGACGGTAAGCCGTACGTATGCATGAACGCTACTTTCATTTCAATTTCCTATTTAATGGAATTGAATCATAATAATATAAAGGTATATTATAATTCCAGTATAATATCATATATAATATCATAAAATCCATCAATTATATGTCCCACATATGGCATTAATGAATGAAATCACTTTGAGGGGGCGGTAGTCCGCACTTCCTAAAATGAGGATATCGCGGTTACCCATAATGGAAGCCATAATGGAATTCCATAAATTAAAAATACATAAGATTAAGGAAAACATAAACATATTATATATCATATATAAATATAGTGACATAATAATGGCTACCTTTGAAGGTGTTATAATAATATTGAACAATCATCGTTTCGTGAGTCAGAAATTCCCTATCCACGGAAACAGTATATTCTTTAACCATTAGATGTAGGTGTGTGTAGTTGTAGCTCGAATTATTCTTATAAAAACATCCTTATATATCTAAAATACCGGTGTTGTTACAACGTAAATGAATAAAAAGTTTTTAGGGTGTTGGAGAAGAAAAATAAAACAAAATAACATTAGAGAAGTCTTTACCTTTAAATCGGGTAACTCATCTTGGTTTGTACCAAAAGGGTTACTTGAAGAGCTTTCTGCCTTAGGTAAGGCATCTAGGATGAAGAGAGGGATGTGGAGAGATAATAAGAGCAGATCTTGGTCGATCCAATGTCTTGAGATGTGTGTGTAAAGAGGTATAGGTGGGGGCCTTTTATAAGATGAGAGGAGGGGAACTCTTGGAATATTATAAAATGTTACATTATATTAAAATGGGTTTCGGATTTTAACGGTCCCACATTGATATATTTAAAGGATAAGGTGATAAGGGTTAGAAATATACTCATCCAATAGGTCTTTGACAAGTGTAAGGAATATATTTTACATTATCTTTTAATTTTATTTAAATCGTTCATTAATGAGGTAATCATTGCATCATCATGATGTCATAAATAATTTAATTTATCTAATATCTAAAAATTATAAAAAAGTACTATGATGTAGGAATTATTCTTATCTTTACAATGAATATTTATAGTCCAAGAGATAATTTATGCAGACAAAAATAAATTTTTTTTACTCATGTGATACATTTTTTAGTGATATTCTATTTTCCTTAAAAATAAAAAGATAAAGTGTCAAATTCACCCAAAAGTGATTCCATGGGGTCCCTATGTTTTCAAAAGGCATCCCATTGTCATACATGACACAATCAGAGCATTAGGACACATGTTGGGGTCATTTTTTATTATTATGATATTATTTTATTAACCTTAACTACATGATTACTAATTAATCAAGATAATTAAAGATAATTACCGTCATTACTATTCATAATGTCCAAAAACAAAAGAGTCTTAATTACATAATTTGGAACTTCTGATTGAAAATATGGATTCCATTTTACCAAATTCCAAACATAGAAATTGAAATAATGAATTTAAAAATAATTCCCGTTGTCAAAACAAATAGCAGGTTTTTTTGAAACAATATCTATGAAAAGTTTGGCACTTGTTTATGCCCAATTCTAAAGGGAAATTAATTCTAATTCCCACCATTGGATTAAATGGTAAAAATATATTATATATAAAATTTAAAACCAAATAAAAAGATAATCTAACGATATAATTAAATTAGATGAAAATGTAGTTTTGATGTAAAATGCTGTATTTTTCAATATTCATTAAAAATGAACATTGTCAGAAAAATACCAAAAATTTATCCAAAGTAAATTTCAGTGTCCCAATCATTAAAAATAAGTATATTTTGACAAATAGATCTTATAAAATTGTCAAAAGATTGATTTAAAAATGGATTTTCGAACAAAATGTAGCAAAAAAATCTTTTACAAATATTAGAGTATTCCATGATTATGATTGGATTTATTCTCATTTTAGGCCTCTAAAACACTATCTAATTCATAAATAGACATAGATAAGAATATATGTTATTCACAACATACTTGGTATGTTACAAAAAATGACAAAATCAAATATCTTTTAGTAAATTAATATTTATAGAAAGTTATATCATATATCATTTCAAATATAAATATTATTTTGAAGGATAAAAATATTTCCTACATCAAGGTATTTTTTATAAATTTTTGACATCAAATAAAAAAATTTATTTATGACACAATAATGATGTAGTGTTTACCTCACTAATAAAATATCTAAATATATATGATTATAATGTTTAAAATAGTATAAAAAACCATAAAAATACTTATTAGATTATTTTATTTTTACCATTATTCATCATATGTTTTAATTTAATATGTTTTTAACATTTAGAATCCCAAAATAATTATATAATAAAATAATTTTTTCACACTTTCCTAAAGAGCCCATGCTCCCCCTAATAAAATACCCTCAACACTAACCCATTACTCACACCTCTCAAGCCACTTAGCTCAACTAGAAATTGACCAAATAAACTATAAATATCCCTAAATTAGATGTTGAAGCCTTAACAAAGGCAGAAGCCATTTCATGAATTTTTTTTTGGTTCAAAGAAAAGGTAGTTACCCTAATTAAAGGTAACATTTTCAATTAACTTATTTTCTGTTATTTTGCTTCTCCAAGACACTAAAATCTTTTTTTCTTTTTTTATAACAACTATAGTATCCTAAATATAATATTTTTTATTAGAAGGATTTGAACAACAATTACACACTCCTCCATCAAGTAGGTAAATAACATATTGTTTTTGTGGATGACAAACTAACACCTCAAGAATCGATGATTGTTCGATCTTCTCCTGCCACCTCATATGCAAGCCATTATGATGGAACAGTATTTATAAATGATATATATCATATTTATATTGTTTCTATGATTTTTTTATTTTTAATTTATATAATTCATTTATGGATTCCATAAAAGGTAAATATGATAATATAATTTGAGAAAGTGCCGACTACTGCCCCCTCAAAGTGATATGACTCATTATTACCATACGTGGAACATATAAAGGATTGAGTTACTGAGATTATATCTGTTGTATTATAATAGAATTATAATATACCTATGTATCATTATGTTTTCATTCCATTAATTTAGTATTCGAAATGAAATTATTGTTCATGCATATGTATGTCTTACAGTCTCCATGAACAGTGTATTTCATTTCTTACCTCCAAATGCAATGTACTGTTATAAATACATATATTTACTGGACATACAAGATATATGTGATATTTAAAAAATTAATTCCATTCTGTAAATAATGGAATTTTTTCCACATATAAAACATGGAAATATAAGAAGTTAATTTTTGACTTAAGTACCAAATATCGACAAAATGAAAGTTATTTACATAAATTATTACATAATGTTTAAAAAATTGTAATATTTGATATAAAAGGAATAATAATATTTAAAAGGAAACATAAGAAAGTAAAAAAATTAATTGTAGTTTATTATTCAAGAGATTAATGATTGAACGACTCAAATAGGACACAGTGTAAGGGACTTTGTGTCAATCTCTTTTTATTGTGGAATATTTTGTTTTAATACATGACATTCTTTTATATGCGATATAAACACCTTTGAATTTTTATTTCATTTAATGGGAATATTTTTCTTGGAATTGTATTACTAAACGACAAAAAAGAATGTTTCTTTTTAACGTAAGTGGTGACAAAAACCCTTATGCCGCCATGAGTATTATTTGATCTCTGGCTTCCTTAACATGTCGTAGTGTTGTTTTAAAATAAAAATAAATAATATATAACATTTTTAGGTATTTTGGTATTGAAAATGGTTTTGATAAAGAATATATTATTTTAATATCTTGAAATTATATATTGTGATTGAAATGTTGAAATATTATCTTTCTATTATACTTGTATTATGTTTTATGGTTCTCCGGTATTGTTTAAGTATACAGGTGGTTCCATGATAAACCAAGGGTATGTGATGCCAAGATAGCTCTCTAAAGCACTGGGTAACATGACTGTGGTAAACCTGAATGTTTCTACTAAAAGATGTAGGGAATATACTCGGATGGGTATTCCAAATGTAACTCTCTATGTAGATTTGATAGCTACAATATAATTATAATATGGATGCCAAAAGTTACCTTTATGATTTATGTCATCTATGTGTGATTCATAAATATTATGATTTCTTGAAATATGTTAAATATCATATGTTATGTATGTAATGATGAACTAAAGTTTTCATTCATTGTTTTATAACCCTTAATGATCTTTTTATGCTCATCCCATGTTTTGAAATGTTTTTCACAGGACTTAAAGATGAATAGGGTCAAGGATGGGGTCATCAAAAAGTCATGCCATCAAGAACCTGGAACTAGACATGACGCTTTTTTTAAGAGTTTATATTTTATGAAAAAATAGATACTGACTACAAGTTTCAAAATTTTTATTTTTTATTTGTAATGTAATAGTTTTGGCCTCATTCTCTAAAACACTAAATTTGAAAATATCCTCAATGTGAATTTTTCATTTTTTTCAGGATAATGTAATGTTTAAGGTCGGGTCGTTATAGTTGGAATCTGAGGTCAGTTTACATAACCATAGAAGTAACGGTGTTGTTAAATTAATGTCCATATATTTATTTATGGTAAGATTGAAGTGATATATAATTTACATATTTCCTTGTTGTTTCGCCTAAAATATTTTTGGGTTAAAAATGTTTTTCCACAGAGGAAACATCACAGCTATGATGTGATGCCATTAGGAGAAATACAACCATCCAAATCAGCTACCTCAGATGGTTGGAATCGGAACTGAACAGTTTCTTGCAGTGATTGAATATTTGACTCAAACTATAAATGGTGGTTGTATCCATGCACAAGATCATCCATATCAGCCTCATAGGAACATATAAATAGTGGAGCATTTCATAAGGAAACATCCCCCATATTTCAAAGGATCCTGTGTCCTTATTCTAGATGAATGGTGAATTAATGTGCTTGAGAAGATTTATGAGGTCATGGGGTGTTCAAAACATCAAATGGTTAGTCTTTTTATTTATCGTTTTGAAGGTGAAAATGATTAATGATTGTTTATGGTGAAAAATATTATGGATATTGAGAAGATTGTTGCTCTAGATTTGGGATTAATTTAAAGATATTTTTCATGAGAAATATGTTCCTATGGTGGTTCTTCTTATGATGGAATATCAATTCCATGAATTGAGGTAGAAGGTTAACACAGTGGATGCTTATAAAAAAATTCACGCGACTAGAATGTTATGCTCCAAATTTCATAGAAGATCTTGATTGTAAAATAATCCATTTTTACTCAGGATTAATGAAAAATTATCGAAGGGATTTAGCTTCTCGTGAGTTCAAAAGATATTAAATAATAGTTCAATGTACGGAGATGGTGGAAATGGAGTTTTCCATTGACCAGATGTTTTTGAATAACATCAATATAATGGGTCGAGGTGGCAGGAAAAAGGGAAGAACTCATAAAAAATTCTTGATGTTAAGCAACTTCAGTTTTTAGTCTGTGAAAATTGTGGTATAATGAATGCTGGGGAATGCCTTTTGAATTATAGTAAGTGCTAAAAATGTGGTGAAATAGGACATAAATATCATCATTTCACTGAATATGATCAGGGTAATGGTAATAAAAAATATGATTCCCAATCAGTAAAATGATTTATGTGCAATGAAATGAGTCATTATTCCAATGAGTGTCCAATGAAGAACACAACTAAGGGAACGAAACTAAACTACATGAATAAAGGTGTGGTGAAATAATTTCACCTTCTTTAGTAGATGTTGGTCCGTCAAATGTATTAGTATCGGGTAAACTATTTGTTCAGATTACGGCAATGTGTTTTTTGATTCTGGGTTTACACATTAGTTCATTTTTGATAAGCTTTCTAGTAAATATTGAATTCCATATCAAGATATGAATCTTGAACTTATGGTAAAAACTCATAGAGGAAATATTGAGACAAAAATAAATTTTATGAACATTATTATCCTTGTGTGCGGAAAAAATCTACCTGAAAACATTATTGTTTTTCTGCTAGTACAGGTTTATGTTACTCCAGGTATGGATTGGATTTTTGTTTATCATGCTATGATTGACTGTAGAGCTAAGGTAGTTTTTTCAGATATATTTTTAGTTTTTCTACAAGAATAAACCATTACATTTGATAACATATTAAAAATATAAGAAACTAGTAAAAGATGGAAATGAATATTACCATTCACATATTCTTGTAAACAAAGGAAGTGTTCAGATTAAGGATGTGCCAGTGGTATATGATTATCTTGATGTTTTTCCTGGTGATTTTTCATGGTATTATACTGGATCGTGAAGTTTATTTTACTATTGAATTGTTTCTGGATGGTAATCTAATTTAAGACCCTCTTATCAAATGGCTCACATTTAATTTTTAGAATTAAATAAGAAACTGTGTGTGTTATTAGATATAGTTTTCATTCAACCTAGCACATAACTATGGGGTGATCCTGTCTTGTTTGTTAAAAAAAGGAAGTTTCAATGCAGATTTTCATTCATTATAGGGTATTGAATAAAATCAAATTTGAGAACAAGTTTTTGTTTCCTCATATCAATGATTTGTTTGATCATCTTTTGGGAGCTCAGTATTTTTTAATGATTGATTTGAGGTTGGGGTACCATCGGTTGAAAGTAAAGAAAGAAGACATTCCAAAGACCGTGTTTCGTACTAGATATGGAAATTATGAATTTTCAGTTATGCCTTTTGATTTAATCAATGAACCTACTATATACATGGATCTTTTGAATAGAATTTTACATGAGTACTGGAATTTGTTTATGGTTGTGTTCATTGATGATAATTTGGTTCATTCTAAATGTAAATATGATAATGGAAGTCATTTAAAGGATGTCTTTAAAACTATAAAATAAAATAAACTATTTGGGAAATTTAAAAATTGTGAGTTTCTGTTACATAAAATTTCATTGCATGGTCACATTATTTAAAAAAACATCATATCTGTTCATCCTGCTAAAACAAAAGTTTTTGAATAATGTCCAAGACCCACAAATATAACCGAAATTTTGAGTTTTCTTGGATTTTTATGTTATTAATGATGGTTTGTTGAGAATTTTTCATGGTTATCTAGACCACTAACTATGTTAACTCGAAAAGGTGTTACATTTGTTTAGACAAAATAATGTGATGATTGTTTTCATGAATTTAAAATAATATTAGTGAATGCATCACTTTTTGAACTACCATCCATAAATGGTGAGTTTGTAATTTATAGTGATACTTCTTGGAAATGACTTGGTTGTGTCCTTATGTAGATTGATCATGTAATTTTCTATGCTTTACGACAATAGAAACCTCATGAGTTAAATTACCATACACATGATTTGTAATTAGATGCTATTGTTTTTGCTTAAAAAAATTTGCATTATTTTTATAGAGTAAAATGTGAAATATATACTGATCACAAATATTTGAAGTATATATTAACTCAGAATGAATTTAACATTAGACAAAGGAGATGGTTATAATTAATCAAGGATTATGATTGCGCTATCTATTACCATCATAGAAATGTTTATAAAGTGGCAGATGCTTTGTGTCGAAAAATGTAATGTTTCATTAACCATGCTATGCTTGGAAGGAGATCCTTTGGTAATTAATTTGATGAACTTTGGAATATACGTTATTGGTGTGGGAAATTATTTTGTTTTGATTCATGGGTTAGTGAGATCATCTCTATCAAATAAAATAATGCTAGTGTAGATGGATGACAACGAGTAACAGAAAAAGGTACAGTTTGTTCAGAAGGGTATGTTGCATGAATATAACATGGACAATTATTGACTTTTCAGATTTTGAATGAGATTATGTGTGGCTTGTGATTCACAGTTGATGAATGATTTTTTATGGGAAGCTCACAGTTCCCCATTTTTAGTTCATCCTGGCATTACTAAGATGTACATAGATCTTTGAGGGTATTATTGGTGGGATGGAATGAAAAGAGATATTGCTGATTTTATTGTGAAGCATTTAGCATGTCCACATGTTAATGTTGAGTGGTAGTTACCAGAAGAGATGCTTCAGTCATTATCGGTGCTAGAGTGGAAATGAAAAAATATATCCAAGGACTTCATTTTGGGATTACCAAAGTCATCTCGAGGTAATAATGCAATCTGGGTTATTATTGATCAGTTGTCTAAATATACTCATTTCCTTTCATTCGATATACTCTATCTCTAGATCAAATTTCTCAGATTTATGTTAAAGAAATATTCAGGTTGCATGGAGTTCTCCGCTCTATTTTCATATAATAACAGTTTTCATTCAAGTATAATGATGGCTCCATTTGAGCCGTTTTATGGGAGGTAGTGTCGAACTCCATCTTTTTGGGAAGAAGTATGTGAATGGAAGCTGATGGGACTAGAATTGGTAGAAGAGATGATATAAAAGGTTTAGTTTATCCAGAAGCATGAGAGAATAGATTATATCATCCAAAAATGTTATGAAGATAATCAGATGAAGGATATTTCTTTTGAGGTAGGTGATCATGTATTTCTCAAGGATTCCCCTTGGAAACCTGTATTACGTTTTTGTAAGAAGATAAATTTGAGTATGAGGATCATTAGACCTTATGAAATAAATGATAATGTCAGATCCATTGAGTATAGAGTGGCTTTACCTCTAGGTTTATCCCTGGAACACAATTTTTTTTCATGTTTCATTATTGAGAATGTATATGCCAGATTCATCTCATGTTATATGTCCAAAGGTAGTTCAGTTGGAAGAAAAAATATCTCTTATGAAGAACAACTAGTCATAATTCTTAACCATAGAGAGAATGTGTTGCAGAATAAGGTAACTCACCAGGTAATGGTTTTTTGGAAAATCCATATGGTTGAAGAGGCAACGTGGGAATCTGAAAATGCTATGAGGGAAAAATAACATCATTTATTTGATAAGTAAATTAAATCCAGAGGGAAAAATTTACCAAAATGGGGGAAGGATGTATCTCTCAAGGTGAATAAAGAAAAATACATTTATATTATTATTAATTTTTGTTAATTAAATATTAATTTAACATTAATTTGGATTCTATGATTGATAGCATACCTGAGAAGCAAAAACAAGTTTCTTTGAAATCTTACGTTGCACAATAATAATATAATATTTTTATTTTAAATGGTATTTAACACATAGCCATTGTAATGGTGGGAATGAATCCAAATAACTACAATATGATTATACATGTTTGTTAAATGTTTTAACATTTATCCAATAAAATTTGTAGGCATTTAATGTTAATGAATATAACATTATGCTTAATTTACATTAAAAGGTTGATTTACCGCCTTTTGATGAAGAACCATATCTAAATATAGTTCTGTTCACTTTTATATGTTCTATTTCATTAAATAAGATTCATGTTTTGAATCAGGACATCAAAATTCACATTGGGTAAAATTTTGATACTTTTCTGATAAAAATCAATTTTTGATGAATAATGGAAAATACTGTATTTTAATTCAAAACTGCATTTTAATCTAATATATATATTTGGTTAGATTATATTTTTAATTGGTTTTTAAGTGTAATTAGATCATATTTTTACTATTTAATCCAATTTTGGTCATTTGAATAAATTTCACTTTAAAATTGGACATAAACAAGTGTTAATCTTTTGAGTGTTAATATTTAAAAAAACACGTTTTTTTGATTGAACAATGATATTTAATTTTAAATTAATTATCCAAATTCTATTATTTTAATTTGGTAAAATATACATCCTTTTTGAAATCGGAATATATAATATATCGTAGGTATATGTTTTGGTATTTTTCTGAAAAACATCAATTTTGATGAATAGTGAAACCACTAAGTAGGTGTAAAAAAATAGTTTTTCATTTAAATTATAATTTACCACATTTTTGAATTGTATTTACAAAATTTTACATACAATATTTTTATTATTATTTAAATTTGGAACAATAAGATGAAAATAAATTTTGGTGAATAATATCTTTAGACATTTATTTATCACTATTAAAGGTAAATAGGGTAATTCAAAGTAAAAGGAATATCATAATAATACAAAATTACCATAACACTTGTCCTAAATTTATTGTATGAGTCACAGAAAACCATTTTAATCTTTGGGTCTATTTTGGGACCTCATGGAGCCACATAAGAGTGATAATGACACATTATTTTAATTAAATTAATGAAAAGGCAAAAATGACATAAACAAATATCTTTTAGTAAATTAATTTTTACATAGGGTTATATAAGTTATATTTTCGACTTTAAATATTATTTTAGAAGACAAATCGATTCCATACATCATGTTATTTTTTATAATTTTGAAACATCAACTAAATAAAATTATTTATGAGGCAATAATGATTCAGTGTTTACCTCGTTAATAAATGATTTAAATATACAATATTATAAAAATCCTTCACCTATAACCCATTACTATCATCGCTCAAGAAACATGGATCGTCCAAACTCAGCCCAAATAATCTCTAAAGATCCCTCTCTTCCACCAAGAATCCTTAAATTTAGCATAAGACACTTCAAAATGATGATTGTTTAAGCTTCTCCTACCACCTCTTATGGTGGCCACTATTATAGCACTATAATTTTATTTGGTATATATTATATTTATAATGTTTCTATGATTCTGTATTTTTCATTTATATAATACCTTTATGGATTCCATAGTAGGTAAATTCGATAATCTCATTTGAGGAAGAGCAGACTACTACCCCCTCAAAATGATATGACTCATTCATGCCATATGTGGAACATATAAATGATGGAGGTACTGAGATTGTATATATGTAATTATACTAGAATTATATTAGTTCTATGTATCGTTAGGTTTTCATTCCATTAAATTTGAAATAGAAATTAACGTTGCATTCATGCCTACATAAGACTTACCGTCTCCATGAATAGTGAATTTAATTTCTACCCTGTAAATTTCATGTACCATAATAAATACATATATATACTGGATATATATGATATATATGATATATATGATATCTAAATCATTAATATCATTCTGTAGATAATGGGATTTTGACGACACCGACACATGTAAATAGAAATGTTCATTTTTTACTCTAGTACCAAATATCTACAAAACGACTGTTATTAACTTAAATGATTACATAATGTTTATAACATGTTCATATGTGATATAAATGTAATAATAAATATTAAAAATGTTCTTAACAAAGTAGAAATTAAAATTAGTTTATTACTCAGGAGATTAAGGAATGAACGAGTCATGTCAGACAAGAGGAAAGGGACTTAATCTCAATCACCTTTATTGAGGCATATATTGTTTTAATACATGAATTTCCATTATATGTTGTATAGAAACCATTGAATTTTCATTTCATTCAAAGATAAACGTTTTCTAAAAATTATTTTAAAAAATTTCAAAGAAATAATATTTCTTTTTATCAAAACCCATGACAATGACTTTTCGCCGTCGGGAGTATTATTTGATCGTTGGCTTCTTTAACAAGCCATAATGTTTTAAAGGAAAATAAATACAATATACCCTTTTTATTTATATTTATATTGATGATCATTTTGAGAAATAATTTATTATTTCAATATCTTGAAATAATATATTCTGATTTAAAGTGGAAATTTTATCTCTCCCTTATTATTGTTTTATGTGTTATGGTTCTTGGGCATTGTTTACATATGTGGGTGGTTCCATGATAATCCTAGGGTGGGTGAGCCTGAGATAGATATCCAATGGATTGGGTAACAAGAAATAGGTAAATTTTAATGTTTCTCCTAATAGATTTAGTTAATATATTGTAATGGGTATTCCAAATGTTACTCCCTACGTAGATGTGATAGCTATAATGTATGTATGATGTAGATGCAACAATATACCTTTATGATTTATGTTTATTATGAGTGAATCATAAATATTATGTTTTCATGAGGTATGTTAATGATATTATGTTATTTATGTAATTATGTACTATTGTTTAATTTCTTTGTTTAATATCCCTTTCAGAGATTTTTATTCTTATCCCAAATTTTGAAATGTTTTTCACATGATGTAATGATAAATTGGGTCAACGATAGGATGAAGGAAAATTCATGTTGTGTAAAACATTGGACTAGACATGACTCTTTTTTCAAGAGTTTTTATTTTATGAAAAAAATGGAAACTGAGTATATGTGTCTACATTGTAATTTTTTAGATGTACTGTAATATTTGTGGCCTAATTCACTAAAACTCAAAACATGAAAATATCCTCAATGTGAATTATTCATTTAATTCAAGATTATGTAATGTTTTAGTCCAGGTCCTAATAATTATAAGATTATAATAATGCATTTTGGAATGACAAATGCACTCTCAATATTAATGGATCTCAGAAATAGTGTTTTCTTGGAATATCCTAATGATTTTGGTGGGGTATATTTTGATGATATCTTCGTGTACATCAAAAATATTTGACGAACATGGAAATAACATGTTATTTATTATAAAGACTCTTAGAATAATCAAAATATATAAAACATTTAAAAAGTGTGAATTCATGATTTAAACAGTTTATTTGTACCCCATATTTTCTCTATGCATGGAATATTAGTGGATCCTATAAAGATAAATGATTTTAAAGAATGGAAAACACCAAAAACATACCTGAGATACATAGTTTTATTGGTTTCTCAGTTAATTATTAGTGTTTCATTCATAATATTTCCTAATTTGCTAACCCATTAATCACGATAACTGATAAAGGGGTTATGGTTGTATGAAAAAATAATATGAATGATGTTTTGAAGAATTGATGAGAAGGTTTGTGAATGCACCAATATAGACTATACCATTGGTGAATGGGGGATTTTTGTTTTATAGTGATGATTCATTGAAAGGACTTGGATGTTTTCTTATGCAGAATGAGAGAGTTATTACCTATGAATTAGATCTATTACAAATTCATGGAAATAATACCCAACTCATGTTCTTGAGTTAATATCTTTAATAAATCGAATAGATATATTGAGACATTATCTTTATGGTGAATTTTGTGAGATATATACTGATCACAAGAGCACAAATATATCCTATCACTAAAAGAACACAAAATTAGGAAAATTTGATGGATCAAGATACTCCCAAAAAATTATTACTATATACAATACGATCTATAGAAGGAAAATAAGTTGGAAGATTCATTGATCATGAAGGGTCATAGAGATCAGAACAAAATTAGTCTTGAAAAAGATCCTACATACATGGATATAAAAATGATGTATATGGGACTTATAAAATAAGGTTAAGAATAATAACTTATTCATTAGTTTTTTCATCCATATATATTATAACCAATTATAAATTCTCAATCTTAAAATGAGAATATTCAAAAGGAAATTAATGTTGTGAATGTCATGATGTTTCTAGAATTTGTGTGTGAGGATGGAATTCTAAATTTTTTTAGAAGGTTGAGTTTTCCATCATTACCCATGATAAAAAGGTAGTTTTTTGATGTTTTCCATAGTAATAATTTCTTTATACACCCCGGTAATACTATGATTTATTGATATTTGAGGGATCATTTTTTGGGACACCATGAAGAATTAAATTGATGATTATGTATCAATATGTTTAGTCTTTTGACAGGTGAAGGATGTAAAACAATATCCTAGAAGACTCAGGAAACCTATTACTATTACTACAATAAAATGGGATGAAATCGCCATGGATTTTTTCATTATATTTCAAAAAATTAATGATGGAATAACACAATATTGATAATTGTTGATTTAATTACAGAGTTTGTAGATATCCTCAAAATAATGGGAGATTCAACACTAGGTAACCACACATGACTCTATTTAAATTAATGTTATAAGATTACATAGACCACCTCATTCAATTTCATATGTACGTGATCCATGATGTACATTACAATTATGTTAATGTATTTATAATTTTTTGGATACTAATCTTCATTAGAGTACTGGTTATCATCCTCAAACAAATAGGTAGTCATAAGGGATGATCCAAACATTATAAATCATGTTGATAATATGATAAAATGAATTTCTAGGTATGTGGGGTCATTATTTACTTTATTTTATTTTTATACATAATTAGTTTCTATTCTATTAATAAAATGGAACCATCTGAAGCATAATAAGAAAAGATATTTCGTACACCAACATGTTGGGATGAAGTCTGTGAAAGGATGCATGTAGGCCCAAAGCATGCAGAGGATACAATATTCATAGTAAATACTATTCAAACCCATATCAATGTAGATCAATTTAGTGAAAAGATATATATTGATAGTAAAAATAAGGTTATTTAATTTCAATTTGGAGATCATGTTTTCATTAAATTTTTTTCATAGAAGGCAGTTATAGGATTTTGGAAGAGATGGAAATTGAGCCCTAGGTAAATTGGTCCATTTTTAATTATGGAGGGAATTAGATATGTGGTTTTTCGTTTGGTAATAATTCCTTGACATTATATGGAATGAAATGTGTTGAAAATATCATTTTTAAGGAAGAAAATGCCACAAACAACACATTTAATCACTCATGAATGAATATAATTGGACACTGGCATAACTTAATATGCAGTGACTATCAAAATTTTCGACACAAAAGAACTGCTGTTGAAAATGTGATTACATAGCTAGTAAAGATCTTTAGAAAAATAATAAAATTTAAGAGACAATGTGGGAGCCTAAGGAACAATATGATGAAGACCTACCCAATTATTTTTATGACCTAATATTTTGGAAATTTGGAGGTTGGAATTTATGTTCAGGGGAATAATGTAACACCTTAAGGATTTAAAAATAAATTTAATAATTATTTTAATGCATGAAACACAAATTCTATACAAAACAACCCATTATTATTATATCATAGACATTATGAATAATTATTCCATATTTTTTATTTGAATTTCTAAAAAGTGACATACAAAGTTATGATTAGTATGATATTTTGAGTCTGATAGAATCCACTAACATTTTTGGTGAATGGTAACTTGACTATAGTAATAGTAATATGACCCTTATGAATGTTAAACCATACTAATGAAAATTAAAATCACCCATTAAATTGTAAATAAGATTTACGCACCTTATAAAATAAAGTAATATACAATTTTATCCTAGTATAAGTAAGTGGATATTTAAAATTTAATAATTAATTGTTGTTTTATTTGTGAATAATAAATATTTAAACACAAATTTATAATTAAAAATTTAATTTAATAGAAAAATATTTTTCATAAAATGGATTATTAAATCATTACGTTGAGATCTTATTATTTGGTTATAATTAAATAAGAACTTGGTTAATTTTTCAGTGCGTTATAAAATCATTTTTTATTTTAAAAACTGAAATTTTCATCTAAATGATCATTTTAATATCAAATAAAATTTATCGTATATCAAAAATAATTTCCGAAAACAAATTGGGTACATTACTGAATTCTACATGTCAAAAAAAAATTTGGGTTTATTTTTTTTATTTTTCTTTAATACATGACTTTTTATTGAATAGTAAAATATGATAATTTGTGATAAATGCTAATTACATGAATTATAGTGTCACAGATGATGTATAGATTATGTAATCTCCTTTGGTTTGAACACAAATTAAATTATTACTATATATAGTGAAATAACACCAATATCAATCCATTTAAGGAGATTATCATGGGGGAGTTTTTAAGAGTTAAAATGTTATTCCTTTTACCTTTTATTTTCATTTCATGTTAATTATTTTATAATTATCTACAAACATATTATGAACTAATGATCAAGATAAATCTATTATCATTTATATTATAGATTTATATAACTCTAATTGATAAAAATCTTCAATATCCTTAATTTCTCCCTTATGAATTAAAATTGAAATCTTCGTATCAGAGGTGCCAATATACAACCTTCATGGATAAAAAACATTTGTTCTTTAATTTATTCTTCAAATATGACCATGATACCATTTCTATGGTTATAGTAGACTACTATATATGTATTATAACGTATGTAGTGTTCATATACTAGTATATATATAATACAAATTCATTTGTAAAAAACTAGTTTGTAGGGATCATAAAACACACATAATAATTTAAATGATTATCACTAAATGACTTATCAAATAATTCATCTTAATACCATATAACCATATCATATATATTGCCTGTAAATTTTTTTATTAGCATTAATACCATTTAATTCCATTTCTATAGAATTATATCCATTTTACATGAACGTCTATATTAATATACATGTATACCAATCGTGAAAACCATGGAAACATATGCTTCCGAGCAATAAAAATGCATCTCATAACACATCAAAATGGATATCATTAGACATAATAAAATTATAACAAATAACATACTTATATAAATGGAAGTGAATTAATTAATATATTTTTTAAATTTGATTATCTAGGATGCTAATTTTAGGTGAAAAACTCTTTTGACCATAAGGTAAGGGTTTTCTTCCCAAAACTCTGTTTTCATTTGATGTATGCTTAATTTCAGTATATACCAATATTATTATTCATTTATTTTATATCATTCATATAAATTATATATTTTTGTGTGTTCCAGAATCATATATCTAGATGACTAATTCATTCATTGATCAGATAAAATATGTTTTTCAGGGTTCCCCTCTCATTTCATCTGGATATGTAAACCTGATTAAAGAGAACATCTCAATTTCATATCCATTTTAAAGTAACATAGATAATATTTTTTATAGAAATTATTTTCTAAAAAAAATTGATTAAATTTTCATTAAAAATTAATTTTTTTCATTTTTTGTTTTATACAAACAATCATGAAAAATAAAATTGATTCTCCCAAAAATAAATCGACTTTGAATTTAAAAATAGAGTATTTTCAAAAGAAATAATCGATGATTTTATAAGTGTATTTTCATGTATATCAACACCTATGTTGAATTTTTGATTTATTGAGATTGATATATTATTATTTTCATCTGTCATATGTTATCAAATGGTGTATGACCGGTTTCCGTCACACCTAGTCTTTGTGTTGTGGCATGTTTCTAATTTTTATGTTTTATCTTATAATTTTATCTTCTTTAAATGATTCTTCTATTTTTTTTATTTATATATATATGAAGTGCGGGATGAGCCCAACGGGGGTTTTCACTCTTGCACTGGAAATTGAGCATTTTGTAATTGACAACATTTAGTGTGCCGCTGTCGAAGCCGGGCAGCCTCTCCTAGGCCGCTGCGTGGCCTCGCTAGGTTCTTCGCACACCTACCCAATGCTCAGGAAATTAAATGAATGAATTAATAATGAATAAAATTAAATGGGTGATAAAAAAATTAATAAAAAAAATAAAATTAGACGATTTTACTGATAATGATAGTATTATTATTTGAGGATAATATTATTTATTATTGAGTATTATTATTAGGTATATTAGGGATGAAAAATATCATTTTTTATCACTCTTGTTTAGTTTATTCATATTATTATTATAATATGATGTTGTTTTATAATTATAATTGTTTTTTTCCTTTCACTATTTTTTAGGGTTTCTCTAACCCCCCCACCAATTCCTTCTTGCGCCGCACCCGAAGGCTCTACCTGCCTGGTGCGCTGAAGTCGCGGCCTCCTTCCTCCTTGAACTCTGCCATCTCATGCCCCCTCCTTTCATCATCAAGTCACCTCCATCCTCCCCTCTCTTGGATTCCATCTCAGTCTGCGCCTCCCTTCCCACCGGGCTTCCTAACAACGCCTGCAACCCCACCCGACCACCCTGTGCGCAAGGCCCCTGCACTCCTGTCTGGACACCATCCCATCACGCCCTATGATTCATTGTCACCTCCCTCCTCTGGCGATGTGACCCACAACCCCCTCCAATTTCTCCTCCAGCAAACACTGTGTTGTTGTGCGGCGACCTCCCCTCATCGTCGTCGACCCCCCTTCCAGCGAAAACTAAGCGGGTGCAAGTCCCTCTACCAGCGTGTACCTATTCCGGAGCGACTACCAGGCGTGTCCCCTCTACTCTCCGTGGCTTGGCTCGGCGCCCCCCCCCCCCCCCCCCCTCTTGCTGGCTGCCGCGACTCTGGATCCCCCACTGGTGCGTCTCTCTTCTTCCATGCACGCTGCACCCTCCTTAGGATATGTCCATCCCCTTATTTTTTTGAGTCTTGTTATCTCTGTTTCTTTTTTGAGCTGGAAGGATGTCTATTACAAGGATTATTCTTGTTTTTGGGGTCGAAATTTAATGTATTATAGTCACTATTCCTGGCTTGTTGTGCGGTCGATGTGCGAATAGGGTTTCGCGCCATTTTTTTTTCAGAATCCTCTTGGTCCGAGGTAGGTGGTTCCCCTCATAATTATTGTCTGATGAATTTATTTGCATGTTTAGTTAATTCAGCATATTATTTAGTTACATTGCAGGGTGCGAAGTCGTTTTATTTTGTTCTCTTGAAATCTCATATGGATTGATTTGTTATTAATGTGTTATTGTGATATTAGTGTGATTTTCTGGAAAACCATGTCAAGCTGGTTTAGTGTTTTATAATTGTTATATTTTTAATAAAATGATATTTGTTGTAAAAATCATGTTTTTGTAATATTACGTCGTGTGTTTAGTTCTAATGTGGCATTTTAAATATAACCAAATTTATCGTTAGTGAAAACATTATTGCATCATTTGTTAGCACTTGTGTTAAACCACTCAAATGGTTTCTTTTTAATTGGTGTAAGTTGTGTGGATTGAACTCTTGATGTGACATTGTGTGTGTTTGGATACGAAAGAAGGTTTTGTTGGTTTTTTGTGTAAATTCATGCTCTTCTCTTCAAATTTTTTTTATTAAAAATCTGAAATGTTTTATTAAATAGTTATTAAGGATGAAAGTTGTTTTAATTGGTCGTGTAAGAAATAAAGATTGAGTTTTTGAACATTTTAGTGTGCAGGTTATTTCAAATGGCTTCTGTCTGTGCGGATGGTGGTTTTTGGCCTACGTGATGTCTTTCTTAGTTTAAGTGTATGATTATGACATGTGGCATGAACTTTGAATTACTTGAGCAGAAATGGGAAGCCTGAGTACTAGGTGAGTGGACTAGACTAGCGTGCTAGTGATATGGGAGTGGCCTCGGCCCCATTTGACTTAGCGAGATTGATGCTTACAACACTAACTAAACATTGGATGATTACTGGAGTCCACTATGGTAGGAGGTGGTTAACTACCAGTGTCTCGTGCACGGGGATGTATGATATGGTTCACCGAGACGTGGGGTTCTAGGGTCCCACTTCTCGCTAGTATCTTTAGGGTCTCTCCCATGTATTGTTCTCTTCTTTTGCTTTCTGCTCACCGTTGGCACATGGTGTGACGTTGGGGTTACCCTGAATAGTGTGTGTGTCTGTGTACGTGTGTGTACGCGTCTGTGTGTGTGCGTGTGTGTGTGTGTGTGTGCCTGTGTGTAAGTTAAATTATGTTGTTTTCCTTTTCGAGAATTTTCCCCTTAAAAACCGTTTTCTTTAAAATTCTTTAAGAACTTATTAATTTTTATTCTGTTAAATCACAAATGTATATTTCTTTAAATAATTATGCATGGAAACTATTCTCAGTGGCACCCTACTAGGCTTTTATATCACACCCTACATACACCCTTGGGTGTTTGTAGATTATGTTTCTTCTACTTTCCAGGTTGCGACTTCGTGCTCAGTGATGGTGGTTCAGGTTGAAATTGGTATTTTCATGTAGAGTGGTGTTGATGTGGCCTCTCTTTTGCCGGGTGGTTTGAGTAAGAGTTTTAGTTTCCTCTATAATATTTTATTTTTAGTTCGTGGTTCGAGTTGTATACTTTAAACATGTTCATAGTTTAAAGGCGTGTTTGGTTGTCTATTTTTAGTTTCAGTTTATTTATATGGTTAGTTTTTTTCGGTCTTTTATTTCAGTTAAATCATTCCCATGTAATGTTTGATACCCAAGCACTTGTGCCAGCCCGTGGGGATCGGGAACGCCCTTCTGGCCATGTCGCGGACTGGGTTTGGTTTCCGAGTCGGATGGCGACCCGTCGTTGTTCGTGACAAAAAGGTATCAGAGCAGGTTTTCTCTCTTGGGTTCTTTTCTTTTGAGATAGAGTCAGAGTAGATGAAAAGTATGGTTGTTGGAACTCGACATTCTTGCTATGAGCAATGTTCCTGGCCAGCACACCTCGTGGCAGGACTCGAGTTACCAAATTACGTTGAGGTTTGTCTATGTTTTTGTTTCTTACGGATAATCTTGTCTAAGGGAAATGAAAAGGGGTAAGGTTAGTGGTCCAAGTGAGCTCGCAGGGTCTAGAAAGCCATGTAGAGCCAGGGACGCTATCCTAGAATACTATTAGTGGTGGTGGCGTGACAGGCGTATGTCTTCCAACCATACATTACGGTCACCCACTGACACAAGTTTTCTCTTGCGTTGTTTCTCGTCTCTTTGTTTTGGATTAGAGGAAATTTGTGTTTTAAGTAAAAATATTTTGGACTTGGAAAATGTTTTCAAATGATGCGCTTTAAAAATGAAATGGTGTGTGAGCTTTGAAAAGTGTGGGTTGGATGTTTTAGTTTTTAAAAATGGAAAGGTTTGGTTTTGATCCTTGGCGCTCTCATGGGAAACCACATGCATGAGTGTATACTAAAAGGGAAATGGTTAATGTCACAAGAAGATGAGTGCGTGGATGGACATGAGTTGGGTGTCGGTGCGACACAAGAACATGCATGTGTGAGGCTCATGGGATGCCATTGGTGTTTGTGAAACCCAGTGTGTTTCCTTATTTTAAATTTTTTTTGTTAAATGATTTTCTTGGTGTCTTAGTAAATGGTGATTTTGTGGCATGTCCTTGTCTTTTAGAAATGTCGGATGTCATGATTTATGAGACAAGGATACATTTTGAATGATTTGTGTCCTGAGTTTGAATTCTTATTTCCCAGTTGGTATGCAAGTGTGTATTTAGTTAATTCTTTTGGAAAGTACATCGGGGTGACCTTGCAGTGGTTCCCCCTGTACGTTCAGCGTTCTCTTGTGTTATGTCCTGACTGTTGGACCAGTTTGGTTTGGTCCACGGTTTCCTTTCATGACTAGTGTATGCCCCCATAAATCATTGACATGTGATTGAAGTGCGCCTACAAGTAATTATCCATTGGATACCCTCTAGTTGATTAGAGGAATCTCTTCTTGAATTCAAGAATTGAACCCACCCCTCTTCTTTACAACTAAGTAGATCCTCTCACAGCGGGATGAGAGATGTGAGGGGAGTTGAAGGGATTTTTAGTCTTTTTGAGTACCTGACTCGTCGGGTATGATGTTTGACTATGTCATGTTTGAAGGTCCCCTTGGAAGCGGTGAAAGGGATTTCAGCGGGGAAGGGTGAAGGCGGTTCGGAGTTAGTAGTGCTAAACGATGTATTGAAAGGCTTGTAGTGCTTTTTACAGCCGCAATGGTAAGGGTTGGGTGACATCTTGCAGCATGAGGCCACTTTTCATAGTCAACGAACATTTGGAAGTTGTAAAGGAGACCCCGATGGGGAAAAGGTTAAATCATCCCAAAGTTGTTGGTGTGGTCTATTATTCTAAATGAAATCTGGTCTTTGGTTTGTTTTTTTATGAAAAGGGTTCGTGTTAGGCTACTAGTTTGGTTGACCTAATCGTATTAGGCTGCTATGGTCGTCTGTAGGAATCACGTGTTGTTCATGATGTATTTTAATGTCTTTCTCAATGTAATGTTTCTCTTGAAAACAATGATCGTTTTCGGCGACAATTTGTTGTGTCATGTTCTCATTCAGTGTAACAAGGGATGATACACGTGTACCATCTATGCTCTCATTCAGGTGAATCTTCAGTGTGATAGTAATTGGATGTCTTGGTGTGTTGTGTCTGATGGTGTTTCCTCAGATGCAGTATGATTGCATGTGACACCAAATGGAGAAGCTCCGTTCGGGAGTCTCCCATGCCTAACTATGAGGCTGAAGATTCTTCAATGATCAGGGCTTCAGCCATAGGCCATGGAGGGAAGCTGGCGCGTGGTAAGGAACCCCAAGAGTGTATGGGACCCTGGCTTTATTTCTGTCATCAGTGTTTAATGTGAAAGCAGCTTAAATTGTTTTCTATGGTTGTTCTTCTCCGAACGAACCGTCTGGTTGCGTAAGGTTTTCGTGACCATATGGAGGCATCTTCGTCTCATTGCCTTAAATTCTTGGGGGTTGCATCCTATTGGATGAAGTCACTTTTAGTGGTCCTTGAGAGTCTTTTGGGAGAAAAAAATCAGTCCCAAAATTTTATAATGCTCATCACGTGATGTGGATGTGTTGGTCGGGTCTTAGGTCATGCTTTTGACGCTCGGGAGGTCGGGCCCCTCCCTCCCCGCCCCTTGTGGTAGGGTGTTCAGTCACCATTGTGAATTTTTCAAAGTTCTATATCCTTTGTTCATTATAATGGAGGCAAGACCATGAATGGTCTTTCACAAAGGTCTATGGAATAAATCGTTGTTGTCCTTTCATTAATGGTGGGGAGTCTGCCCGGACCTCCCCATGTTGGTTTTCTAGTCTCATCTTGGGTGTTGGCAAGTTCTTAATGGTGAGTAGCCCCTCAGTCCTCCCCATGTTTATCTTTTTCTTCTTTGTTTAAATACAACTTGGTGATAAGTGATAGCAGTGTTTCGTGGATGTGGTTTGACCTTGTTTGTTCATTAAATCCAAATGGTGTGGTTTCAGTTGAATAGTGCTTGAGGTGTTTCGGTTTGTGAAGTTGGCTTCCGTGGGTGTGAGATCACCCTTCCTTGATCATTAAACTGGTGGCGTTCTAGATCTTCGGGGTGGGCGACACACATCAGAATGTATTTATATGAGTTTCTCGAAGATGTCTTTAATTCACATTCTCTGATCATGATACTTTTGCCTCTCTTTTCTTGGTTTTTATAGGGATTCCCTTTAAACATTAAGGGAGTGTGGTTTCCTGCACTGGGGTTTGGCTCTGGTTGTGGCTTTCTGGGGATGGAACGCTTTATGATGGGGAGAATTGTCACACCTGGTCTTCGCGTTGCGGCATGTTTCTATTTATTATGTTTTATCTAATAATTTTATCTGCTTCAAATGATTCTTCTATTATTTTATTTATATATATATGAAGTGCGGCCCAAGCCCAATAGTGGTTTTTTACTCTTTCATTGATAATTGAGTGTTTTTTCGTTGACAACATTCAGTGCGGAGCTCTCGAAGCCATGCAGCCTCACCTAGGCTGCCACGCGGCCTCGCCAGGTTCTCCGCGCACCTGCCCAATGTTTGGGAAATTAAATGAATGAATTAATAATGAATAAAATTAAATGAGTGATAAAATAATTTTTTTTTATAAAAAAATAGACGATTTCACTTATAATGATAGTATTATAATTTGAGGATAATATTAATTATTATTGGGTAATATTATTATGTATATTAGGGATGACAAATAAGTTTTTTATCACTCTTGTTTAGTTTATTATTATTATTATCATTATTATTATTTTGTTTTGTTTTATAATTATAAATGGTTTTTATTCATTTCACTATTTTTTAGGGTTTCTCTAACCCCTCCCCCCGGGTCCTTCTTGCGCCGCACCCGCAGGCTCTCCCAGCCTAGTGCGCCGAAGTCACGGCCTCCTTCACCCTTGAACTCCGCCATCTCATGAACCCTCCTTTATTCATTGCATCGCCTCCATCCTCCCCTCTCCTGGATGCCAGCGCGGTCTTCGCCTCCCTTCCCACTGGGCTTCCTCACAATGCCCGCAACCCCATTCGGCCACCCAGTGCGCAAGGCCCCTACACTCCCGTCTAGACACCATCCCATCACTCCCTACGATTCGTCATCACCTCCCTCCTCTGGCAACGCGACCCACTTCCCCCTCCGAGTTCTCCTCTGGCAAACTCTGTGCTATTGTGCGGTGACCTCCCCTCACCGCCGTCGACCTCCCTTCCAGCGAAAACTGAGCCGGTGCAAGGACCTCTACCAGCATGTCCCTATTCCAGAGCGACTACCCGGCGTGTCCCCGCTGCTTGCCGTGGCTTGGCTCGGCGCCCCCCTCTTGCTGGCTGGAGTGACTCTGGATCCCCCACTGGTGCGTCTCTCTTATTCCATGCATGACGCACCCCCCTTCGGATAGGTCCATACCCTTATTTGTTTGAGTCTTGTTATGTCTGTTTCTTTTTTCAGTGGGCATGATGTATATTACAAGGATTATTCTTGTTTTTAGGGACCAAATTTAATGTATTACACTCAATCTTGCAGGGTTACTGTGCGGTCGAGGTGAGAATAGGGTTTCGAACCATTTTTTTCAGAATCCTCTTGGTCATAGGTCGGTGGTTTTCCCCATAATTATTGTCTGATGAATTTATTTGCTTGTATAATAAATTCAGCATATTATTTAGTTAGTTTGCAGACTGCGAAGTGGTCTTATGTTGTTCTCTTGAGATCTCATATGCATTGATTTGTTATTAATGTGTTTTTGTGATATTAGTGTGATTTTCTGGAAACCAATGTCCAGCTGGTTTAGTGTTTTATAAATTGATAAATTTTTAATTAAATGAAATTTGTGGTGGAAATCATGTTTCGGTAATATTATGTTGTGTGTTTGGTTCTAAAGTGGAATTTTAAAAAAGACCAAATTTATCGTTAGTGAAAACATTATTGCATCATTTGTTAGCACTTGTGTTAAACCACTCAAACAGTTTATTTTTAATTGTTGTAAGTGGTTTGGATTGAACTCTTGATATGGCGTTGTGTGTGTTTGGTTACGAAATAAGTTTTGGTTTATTTTGTCTGTAAATCCATGTTCTTCTCTTCAAAATTTGTTTATTAAAAATCTTAAATGTTTTATTAAATAGTTATTAAGGATTCAAGTTGTTTTAATTGGTCGTGTAAGAAACGCAGATTGATTTTTGGAACATTTTAGTGCACATGTTATTTTAAATGGGTTTTGTTTGTTCAGATGGTGGTTTTTGGTGTGCGTGATGTCTTTCTTGGTTTGAGTCTATGATTATGACATGTGGCATGAAATTTGAATTACTTGAGAACAAACGGGAAGCCTGGGTACTGGGTGGGCAGACTAAACTAGCGTGCTAGTGATATGTGAGTGTCCTTGGACCAGTTTCACTTAGTGGGATTGACTCTTACAACACTACCTAAACATTGGATGATGTGCAAAGACCCATAAATTTCAAGTGAATGTTTTTCTTAATTTTATTTGGAATTTTACGAGTACGCAGTTTCTGATGGCGCCTGATTCTGAAGCCCGGCGTGCCCGGAATAATTTTTCGAAGTTTAGCATGGTTACATTCAGTGAACGAACGAGTGGGTTTTCTAAATATTGATCCGGTGCTCGAAATTGAAATCCAAGGGCACCGATAAATCCACAGTGCTAGTAATCGCTTAGGAAGACATTTTCTGGAGTTGCGTTTGCTTGGGATGATATACCAAAAATGTGAGGAATAAAAATATAGTTGTTTTACAAGTATATTTTTATTACACCACTAGTGGTATATGAGTTATGGGAAAGGAATTTGTGAGAAAGGGGGGTGGGGCCCACATGAGATACCACCTCCTTAAATTTCCTAACACCCCATTAAACACCCTCTCCCTCTTAAATACATGTCATCCCCTCAGGTTTATGAGGAACCTTCCTCCCTCTCTTTAATAAAATGCCGACATGTTTAATTAATGAGGATCCTTCCTCTTTTTTTAATGTTCCACCGCAGCGGATTAATTGAGTGGGGACCTATGTCATAAATCCCCCATATATGACTTGCGTGCCAACAACAAACCCAAAAGTCCTATTTAAAGGAGTCCAGGGGGAGGTGTTCTGGATGACATCTTCAAGCGGCGGAACGCTAGCAGCGAAGCACAGCGCCCCGAACATGGATATTTTTCCTCTTCCTCCAACAAAGAATGAAGAACGCCAATAACACCCACGGATTCATCCTTCCTGATGTTGACGGAATGATGCTCGTCTATCGTGAAATCATTTACCGTGACACCAACGAACGCCTTCTTCGAGGTAGGGGTTTGGTTTTGTTCATGAATATTCATTGTCGTCCAACGTTAAATTCTTTAGCCGCATGATATCGAATTAATGGGAGGGGGCCGAACCACACGAACATGGTCGACCCTCCTCCCCCTTGTTGTTGTACTCATTGCGGCTCGAACGAAGGCGGCTTGGTGAAACCGCACCGCACAGGAATGAGGAGGAATGCGGAGAAGGAGCGAGGCGCTGTCGTGCAGCGCCGTTGAGGCCGAAAGAAGTCGTGGCCAGAGTCAGACCTCGGTGGAGGGGCGTGGTGCCGTCGCGCCGCGCCAGAGAACCATAAAGAGGCTGCGGCCTGAGCGGGGCCGCGACGGAGGGGCGCGGCGCCATCACCCCATGCTCTTCAGACAATTCTGTAATTTAAGGTCGTGGTAGTGTAGGGATAGGCGGCCAGAACCACTGGCCGACGACGCATGGAAGTCGGGACCCGCGTGGGTCCTACGGTGGCACACCAGCCGCCTAAACCAGTCGCCGGTTTCAGTAAATTCTGGGGTTGTATCTCCCTGCTGGAAAGAGGCACCCCCATGGGGGTTGTTTCTTCAATCAAGGGGGGAAATGCGCCCCCCCCCCCCAATTTATTTGTGTTCGCTTGGCCAGTGCCGAGCCGCCCTTCTCGGCCAGCGCCGAGCCGCCCAGGCAAGACCAGCCACACCGGGCCGGGCCGCCCGCGCCAGGCCGGGCCGCCTGCGCCGTGCCAGGCCGGGCCGCGACCTAGTGATCCGGACCCGGACATGGGATGGGTCGACTCGGTTCGGGCTGACCCAGGGGTGGGTTCTGGGCCGGGTCGTTCCGGGCCCAAACCCCCATAATTCGGACCGGTTTGTTCAAACGCCCATAACTCAGTCTAAGGACCTCCGATTGATGAACCGTCAGTTGCGATGCGATCAATGGATCGAGATGGTCATTTTGACATATTACACTCATTGTATCGGTGATCTTCGGGTATGTCCGGTTTGGTTTGAACACGAATCCAACAGGGCCTTTGGAGCGGAAATGCTTACAACATGAGCTCTGGACGTCCGATTGACGTGTAGTCGACATTTTTGGTTTCATCATAGTCATACAGACCATTTGGATTAATCTGCTCAAGTTTTGGATGTATTTGGTGTATGGTTGGGTTGGTTTTGACTTAAAACCAACCAGGCCCCTGGAATGAAAAAGACAATAACTCTCAGACCATGCGTCCGATTGACGCACCATCTATTGCATTGAGTTCCTATTGTCGAGACAGAACGTTGTGATACATCAAATCAGGTCTACGTGACACTTTATGTAACGACCCACTTGGCTCTTGGCGCGGATCCTCCCGTTACATGTGTGCTGTGTGCGGGAACCGTAGAGCTGGTTGCGACTGTAACGACGAGGATGACTACCGGACTGGGATCCTCCGTGGGTTCGACGAGGATGACTACCGGATTGGGATCCTCTGTGGGTTCGAAGAGGAAGACTACCGGACTGGGATCCTCTGTGGGTTCTACAAGGATGACTACCGGACTGGGATCTTCTATGGGTTCGATGAGGACGACTACCGGACTCGGATCCTCTGTGGGTTCGACGAGGGTGACTACTAGACTGGGATCCTATGTGGGTTTGATGAGGAAGACTATTGTACTGGGATCCTCCGTGGATTCTACTACTATGCTGGGATCCTCCGTGGGTTCGACGACGATGAATACTATTCTTGGATCCCCCGTGGGTTCAACAGCGACGACTACTAAACTTGGATCCTACGTGGGTCGGTAGAGGAGATGCTTCAGAGGCTTCATCTAACCATCTCCACCCCTCTTCATGAGTAGTACACATGTGTGAGCTGATTCTTGACTTTAAATCATTATCCTTGATGTGATTGACTTGATATCCTATGTGGATTGGATTATGTTTCCCTGTGTGGATTGGGTCATACATTCCTGTGTGGATTAAGTTTTACTTTCCTGAGTGGACTGGATTGTACTTGTGATCGCGAGTTGGAGATGTACTGGATTTGATGAATTAGGTATATGTATGGGCATATACCTAAGTAGTGTTATATGATACTTCTTCATTTTATCTTTTATTTGTGTTTTATCCTTTGTGGATTCAGGGAGACCTTTGGGGGTCTTGGGGACCCTACTGATTATCGTATACTCACCCCTGCATGGGCTTCACCCGCACTAAGTTGTGTTGGTTGCAGATGATAGACATCATTGATCAAGGTTGAGGCTTGTAGATCTGGACGGTACTCGGAGGAGTATCTTACGATGATTCGGTGCCCGGAGGTGGATCTCACGACGAGTCCGTGCCCGAAGGTGGATATCACGTCGGGTTAGTTCCCAAAGGTGGATTTCACGATGAGTCGGTACTTGGAAAAGACGGACATATGTGGAGTGCTGAGGAAGAGATCTGTACCAACTGTTTAGGTAGGAAACTGGAGGACGATACAGGAGTGGCTTGTCACCTTTCAGTTGTTGTCCTTGAGTTGTACTTTACCTTCATTTGTACTACATCATTAGTTAGGTTTGTATTCTATCCCATTTACTTTTCATCACTTACTTCTGTTTTCAGTTTACTTAGTGTTTACTTCAGTTTTCGTACTTTGTGGTGTTTTTCTCATTTATAAGGGCAATTCCTTCCCTTTTTATCGAGATTTATTCCTTTGGTGCTAGTCGCTAGCCCCTGGACTATGGAAGGCGGGCTTCGGGTAGTCACGGTATGGGCCCCGAGGACAGGTCGTGACAAATTTGTATCAGAGGGTGGTTCAGTTCTACCGTAGAACTCATGACTATGATCTTTCTTCTATCTGATGAAATTTTGTTAAGGGTATTGAGTTTGGTTATCAGTCCAGCGAGTCTAGTGTTGGTGCGGCGGCCGACCTATCCATACACTAGGACCCTGACTTCTGATTTCTGTCTCGATGCACATAAACATTGATTGCATGTGTGTTTCAAAAATTTTCTTTGTGATTACATTGTTTTATCTCACCAGTAATACTGTTTTGACCATGGCGCACCTGTTTCATTTCAGGATGGCCCCACGATGGCGGCCATCTTGGGTTCCGAGCTTTGTGCGAGACGACAACCCACTGAGCGACGAGGCCTCGGTGCGGGGCCCTATTACAGTCGAGGCATCGGCGGTACCTCAACCCACCGAGCCACCGATGCCACTAGTCCCAGCCGCTGAGAGTGCACGTCTCCTTAGTGCACTGCGCGAGTTTCAGCATCAGAGACCGCCCAGGTTCCACGGGGTGATGGACCCACATGTAGCTGAGGATTGGCAGGAGGCTGTTGTTCATGTTTTCAAGTTAGTGGGGACACCAGCTGACCTCATGGTGATATTTGCAGCGAGTCTCCTACACGCGGAAGCAGACAGATGGTGGATCCTGATGCTCCAGGTGCACGATAAGGCATCACTTCTTTAGAAGGACATTGAGATACTCTTCCTCTTGGAGTTTGTCCCATCCACCGTCCGTGTGGTGCGCATTCAGCAGTTACTACAGCTGCGGCAGGGCAGCATGACTGTGGCCCAGTACTCAGTGAGGTTTACTAATCACTCGGTTTACTCCACAGATATAGTACGAGACCCGTTCTTTAGGGCCCAGACCTTCGAGAAAGGACTGAGACACGAGATCAGGGCTTTGATGATCTCCCTCAACATTCTGACGTAGGTAGGGGTGTTGGAGAGAGCCCTACTAGTGGAGAGTTTTCTCACCAAGCAGTCACCAGCGGCGTGACCCTCCGCAAGAAAACCCGTAGAGGAGTCTTCTGCAGCTAGCAGTAGACAGATGACGTAGAGGTCCAAGCGTTCCAGACCATCAAATGAGCAATCTCAGGATGCAGATTTGTTTTTCTGGGGAACACGATGGGGAGCCAACCACACGAGGATCAGGAAGTGCTATGCATGCGGCGGGCAGGGTCACGTGGCTTGAGACTGCCCGACCCGCCCAGCAGTTGAGCAGCAGGCAGTAGAGGGTCCCTCCAGGCAGAGGTTCAACCGTGGGGGTCTGCAAGGAGCAGGCGTACAAGGCAGAGGAGCTGGCCGAGCATCGGATGGTGGGAAACGCTTTGAGGCCCTACCACCACCACCATAAGGAAGACCACCCCGACCGCATGGAACATGTGTATAGAGGAGATCTCATCTTTAGGAAGATGAGGCTTATGACCATGGAGCTCCGGGAGCTGATGGATAGGAGCAGGACTAGCTCCGGTTATGGTGTCTTTTGTTCATGTGGCTTTTGGCCTTGTTGATGTTGTGTTTATGTATGTTTTTGTCTTTGTACCTTGATCTCCAGTAATAAGAGACACTTGTCCTTGTGAAGTTTTCATCCTTGTCCTTTTTATGTAGTTGATACTAAGAGGTTCCATTTTAAAACTATTCACTTGACCCTCACATTCGAGATTTCTACTGGAGGAGACCTAGTGACCACACACTACTGCCAACAGTGTGACTCGACCCATGGATGCAAGAGTAACGGTTGGATATCTTGGTAGTAGCGTTAAGGCCTTACGACGTCATCCATGGCATGGATTAGTATCATTCCTGTCAGGATGGACGTTATTAGGCAAAGAATGTGGTTCGTCCAGGCGATGAGACCAAATTTCTCTTATCAGCATAGAAGAAATCTGTGCAGCTCTTGTTGGACCATAGAAGGTTCAAGTCATCCAGGAGTGGATGAGGACATCTCAGTTCCAACAGAAGTCTTATTCCAATAGGAAGCGGAGACCACTAGAGTTCGAGGATGGTGAAAACGTTTTCTTACTGGTCTCACCTCGACGTGTATTACGGTGATTTTGCCGAGGCGTCATGTTATCTCCACACTTCATCAGACCCTTCTAGGTCCTTAACAGGGTAGGCGAGGTAGTTTATTTCTTGACCCATCCACCTTAGTTGCACCAGGTGCATGAAGACTTCCACGTATCACAGCTGAGTAGATACATGCATGACCCGACTCATAACTTTGACGATGGGTGACTTTTATGGAGGTCCTGATGGAGATCGAGGATTGACCAGAGTGGGTCCTACGTGGACGGTCGATTCATCTATTTCGCATCAGGTGGTAGCACGGGAACCTCCAAGATAGCACTTGGGAGTGAGAGGCTCAGATGCGTGCTCAGTACCCTCATTTGTTTCCATTGATTGAGTGGTATCTTTACGGGGACGTAAAGCCATGAGGTGGGAGAAATGTAAAGACCCGTAAATTTCAGGGGAAATTTTTTCATAATTTTCCTTGGAATTCTACGAGTAAGCATTTTATGACGGAGCCTGATTCTGAGTCCCGTTGTGCCCGGAATAATTTTCTGAAGTTTAGCTTGGGTATGTTTAGTGAAAGAACGAGCGAGTTTTCTAACTTTTGATCTGGTGCTCGGAATTGAAATCTGAGGGAACCGATGAAACCGCAGCATTGGTAATTGCTTAGGAAGACTTTTTCTGGAGTTGCATTTTATCGGGATGATATTATAAAAATGCGAGGAATAAAAATATAGTTGTATTACAATTATATTTTTATTACGCCACATGTGGATTATGAGTTATGGGAACAGAAGTTATGAGAAAGTGGGGTGGGGATCAAATGATCCGCCACCTCCTTAAATTTATTAACACCCCATTAAACACCCTCAAACTCTTTAATAAATTTCAAACACTCATGTTTATGAGAAACCTTCCTCCCTCTCTTTAATTAAATACCAACCTGTTTAATTAATGAGGATCCTTCCTCTCTTTTTAATGTTCCACCGCATCAGATTAATTGAGTGGGGCCCTAAGTCATAAATCCCCCAATTTTGACTTGTGTGCCAATGACAAACCCACCACTCCTATTTATAGGAGGCCAGGGGGAGGAGTTCTGGATGGCTTCTTCATGAGGCGGAATGCAAGAAGCGAAGCACGACACCCAGCACATCGAGAGTTTTCCTCTTCCTCCAATGAAGAAATAAGAACACTGAAACCACCCTCGGCTTCATCCTTGTTGACGTTGATGGAACGATGCCCGTCTACGGCGACGATGTCTACCCTGACATCGACGAATGCCTTCTTCGATGAAGGGGTTTGGTTTTGTTCGTGAATATTCTTTGTCGTCCAATGTTAAATTCTTTACCCGCTTGATATCAAATTTACAGGATGGGGATGGACCGAATGAACACGGCCGACCCTCCTCCCCCTTGTTTTTGTAAACGTTGTGGCTCAAAAGAAGGTGGTTCGGTGCAACGGCACTGTGCGGGAATGAGGAGGAAAGCGGTGAAGGAGCACGGCGCCGTCGCGCCTTGAAGTTGAGGCCAAAAGAAGCCGCAGCCAGAGTCAGGCCATGGCGGAGGGGCATGGCGCCGTCACGCCGCGCCGGAGAACCATGAAGTGGCCGCGGACAGAGCGGGGCCACAGTAGAGGGGCGGTTGGAACCGCCGGCCGTCCGCGAATGGAAGGCGGGACCCACGGGGGTCCCTCGGTGGCACACCGGCCGGCCAAATTGGCCGGCCGGTTAAGGTAAATCTGGGGGTCGTAACCCCCAGCTGTCAAGAGGCGAGTCCCCCCATGGAAGTCGTTTCGTCAATCAAGGGGGTAAACGTCCCCCCCCCCCCTTTCACTTCCGCTCGGCCAACGCCGAGCCGCCCAGGCCAGACCGGCCGCACCGGGCCGGGATGCCCTAGCCGGGTCGGGTCGCCCGCGCTGGGCCGTGCTGTGCCGGCTGGGCTGGGCCGCGCTAGCCGGTCCGGGACACGCCCTAGTAGACCGGACCATGACCCGGGTCAGGTCGCCCGGTTCGGGCTGACCCAGCGGGGTTCTGGTCCAGGTCGGTCCGGGCCCAAACCCCCCTAAATCGGACAGGGTCGTTCAAACGCCCGTAACTATGTCTACAGACCTCAGATTGATGCACCGTAAGTTGCGATGAGATCCTTAGATCGAGGCGGTCATTTCGACATATTACACCCAAGGTTTCCATGAACTTTGGGTACGGATGGGTAGGTTCTAACACGAAAAAAACTGGGCCTCTGGAGTAGAAATGCTTACAACATGAGCTCCAGACGTCCGCTTGACATGTCGTCGACGTTTTTGGTTTCCTCTTAGTGAGATGGACCTTTTGGATTACTCCGATCAAGGGTTGGACACAGTTGGAGTATGGTCGGGTTGGTTTTGACTTAATACCAACCGGGCCCCTGAAACGAAAACGCCAATAACTCTCAGACCAAGCATCCGATTGGCGCGCTGTCTTTCATATTGAGTTGCAATTGTCGAGATGGAACTTTGTGATACATAAAATTAGGTCTACGTGAAACATGTTGTATCGACCCCCTTGGCTCGTGGAGCGGATCCTCCCAGAAAGAGCGTGCTATGTGCAGGAACCCTAGAGCTAGCTACGACTGCGATGAAGAGGACGACTACCGGACTGGGATCCTCCGTGGGTTGGATGAGGATGACTACCAGACTGGGTTCCTCAAGGGGTTCGATGAGGATGACTATCGGACTGGGATCCTCCGTGGGATTGACGAGGAAGACTACTAGACTGGGATCCTCGGTGGGTTCGACGAGAACAAATATTGTACTGGGATCCTCTGTGGGTTTGACTACCATGCTGGGATCCTCCGCGGGTTCAACAATGATGACTACTATACTTGGATCCCCCGTGGGTTCGGCAGTGATGACTACTAAACTTGGATCCTATGTGGGTCGGTAGAGGAGACGATTCAGAGGCTACATCTAATCATCTACACCCCTCTTCGTGAGTAGTATGCCTTTGTGAGATGAGTCTTGACATTCAATCATTATCCTCGATGTGTTTGACTTGATATCCTCTATGGATTGGTTTATGTTTTCCTCTGTGGATTGGGTTACACTTTCCTATGTACAATAAGTTTTACATTCCTGAGTGGACTGGATTGTACATGAGATCGTGAGTTGGAGATGAACTGGATTTGATGACTTAGGTATACGTATGGTCATATACCTAAGTAGTGTTGGATGATACTTCGTGATTGTATTTTTTATTTGTGGTTTATCCTTTATGGATTCAAAGAGACCTTCAGGGGTCTTGGGGTCCCTACTGAGTATCGTATACTCACCCCTACATGGGCTTCGGCCGCACTACATTGTGCTGGTTGCAGACGAAAGACATCACTGATCGTGGTTGAGGCTTGTAGAGCTGGACAGTACATGGAAGAGGACCTCATGACGAGTCAGTGCCTGGAAGAGGATCTCACGATGAGTACATTCCTGGAGGTGGATATCACGTCAAGTTGGTGCCCATAGGTTGATTTCACAACGAGTCGGTACCCGGAGGAGACGGACAGATGTGGAGTGCTGAGGAAGAGATCTGTACCTACCCTTCAGGTAGGAAACCAGAGGACGATCCAGGAGTGGCTTGTCACCTTTCAGCTATTGGCCTTGAGTTGTACTTTACTTTCTGTTGTACTGCAATTTTAGTTGGGTTTGTATTCTGGCCCATTTACTTTTCAGCACTTACTTCTGTTTTTAGTTTACTTAGTTTTTTACTTCAGATTGCGTACTCTGTGGTGTTTGTTTTCTTTTATAAGGGTAATTCCTTCCCTTTTTATCGGGATTTATGCCATTGGTGCTAGTCTCCATCCCTGGACTATGGAAGGTGGGCATGGGGTAGTCACGGCACGGGCCCTGAGGACAGGTCGTGACATGATAACTGGAGACCACTATGGTAGGAGGTGTTTCCCTACCAGTGGATCGTGCAGAGGAATTTATGATATGGTTCACCGAGACATGAGGTTCTAGGGTCCCACTTCTCGCTAGTATCTTTAGGGTCTCTCCCATGTATTGTGCTCTTCTTTTGATTTCTTCTCACCATCGGCACATGGTGTGACATTGGGGTTACCAAGAAAAGTGTGTGTGCGTGTGTATGTGTGTGCATGCGTATGTGTGTGTGTGTGTGTGCATGCGTCTGTGTAATTTAATTTATGTTGTTTTCCTTTTAAAGAAGTTTTCCCTTAAAACCCGTTTTCATTAAAATTCTTTAAGCACTTATTTATATTTATTCTGTTAAATCGCAAATGAATTTGTCTTTTAATAATTATGCATGGAACCTTTTCTTGGTGGCACCCTAATGGGCTTTTAGATCACACCCTACATACACCCTTGGGTGTTTGTAGATTATTTTTCTTCAGCTTTCTAGGTTGTGACTTCGTGCTCAGTGATGGTCGTTCAGGTTGCAGTTGGCCTTTTCATGTAGAGTGGTGTCGATGTGGCCTCTCTTTTTCCGGGTGGTTTGAGGAAGAGTTTAAGTTTCCACTGTCATCTATTAATTTTAGTTCTTGGTTTGAGATGTAGACTTCAAACATGTTCGTAGTTTAAAGGCGTGTTTGGTTGTATATTTTTAGTTTCAGTTTATTTATCTGGTTAGTTGTTTTTCTGTCTTTTATTTTGGGTAAATTGTTCCAATGTAATGTTTTATACCTGGGCACTTCTGCCAGCCTGTGGGGATTGGGAACGCCCATCGGCCCATGTCGCGGATCGGGTCGGGTGCCGAGTTGGATGGCGACCGAGCCTGGTTCGTGACAGTTTCACTATGGATGGTCTATCATGATACCATTCACCATGCTAAGGATATTGGTTCGTGATTAGGGTTCTTTATTAGACAATGTTTTATACACGTTCATGTTGTTTATGTTTAGTGAAATTCATATATGGAATGTTTTGGTATTAGAATGTGATGTGTGGGGCCTACTATAGCCCATCTATGTTTAATAAGGTATCATGAGTGAAAACAGAATTGGGTTTTGGTTGAGGTCATCCCCTTGTATTTTCAGACGTCTTCACCAAGGCCTGGACTCTATGTTTCATATTTTTGACATTATGAATTCCATCATTATGTTATTAGTCATTTAAGAGAAATGTGATTAATATACTATTAGTATATCAATGGTTATGTTTAATTTTATTATGATTGTTTATTTATTTATTTACTCTGATATCATTCTGTAAATATTAGGCTAAATTAAATTCTCTAAAGTCTTGTATTTTTAGTTGTTCAACATTCGTAGTTATTATTTTTATGACAACTAAAACTATATAATATACACATACGGGGCATCAGATATGAACACTTTTTTATGTTTTATTTTTCCATAAGATGCGAAGATGAATATTATGAATTACATGTAATATAAAGAAGGATATATGGAAGTTTCCATTGGTATTGATAAATTATATTTTACGTTCATGTTGTAATGTAAAACTTATGTTTTTATATTGTTTTCATTAACTACTAAACTATTTTATAAATTAGGAAAGGAGTTTATTCTAATTATCACAGTGGAATAAAATATTGTAGTGGCTTCCAAATTATGGGGTTAGGGTGTTATACATTCATTAATTTTCATTTCTCCAACATCCTCCAATTTATTAGAGTCGTAGATGAAATAAAATCCTTAATAATGGTAATATATATTCGCTATGTTTTCATGTAGTAATCCTATTTAAAAGGAAAACTCAAAACAATGATATTTAAATGAAATAGTATCTAATAATAGTTGTAAATTTAAATCAAATGCCAGTTTTTTACACCATCTGATCGATGAACCCTTACTAAGTGAGAGGTATTGAATTTTTAATGGAAAAACATTTACAAGTTTATATCGATTTTATTTATAAATCTAGCTATAAGGTTGAATACATCTCAACTTATTTACTCACATTATGTTATTATTGGTATATTAATGAAAAATAATACAAATCTGTATCACACATATATTTACAATATTCACTTAAACATGGATGAATAGATCATTAGCATGTGGTGGGTTTTTTCCCATACACATAACTGATTGTTTTTTATTATGAATCATCTGAGGGATATCAAATGACACTAAACCAAGATTCATAATTATAAAACTATTAAATCACATAAATAATGTTTTATAAAAACCAAAAAGAAAAAATGAAAAGGAAAATTTATTATAAAACCATGTAGAAGGATATATAAGTGAAATAAAAGTATTCAATTTAATTATTAAACTCTAACTTCTTCCTTGGAATGAATAGTATGATGATAGATCATAAAAATTTATATCATATTATTCATTATTATAGGAGGATTCTCATTTGTACCATGAATATCAAGTCAATTTTTATCTAGCACAGAAATTAAATTCGTTTAATATTTAATAGATATTTATTAAATATAATTTTATCATTTAATCATCTATCATAATAAATCCATAACAATTTACATAATTTATATGACCTAAAATTAAATTATATGATCACATATAATTTACTAATCTTTTACGTAAACCCTTATATCTTGAAAATATTTTAGTTTACACAATGGTCAAAAAACATATATTTCATCCTTGACATTTTAATCCATTACCATAAAATTTATATTCCAAAATAAATTTTTTATTTCAAAATGATTCACTCTGAACCAGATGTATGGACTTCAAAATTCATGTTTTCATATCACAATTACATAATAAAATTTAAAATTCATGTTTTTAGTATCTATGAATGTGGACTAATTTATTATACATGGAAAAACACTTTAATTCAATCCATAACATTGAACATTTTGGAAATTAAAATAAAATTATTGCGACTAAACCCATAGAACATTGCAGTCCTAACCACAAAATAGTGGGTAACTAGGTGTTGTTCTTTCTAAAAATAAATTTCCATAACATCATGATTATACTTATTTGTATTTTAGAAAAATGAAATATAAATTAAATTATATCATGGTGTGTTCTAACTCCAACTTTATATTCCAATAAATTACTAGAAATTATAGTAATATAAGAACATTGATCATTCACTATGTAATTCTACATATTCTCATTCATTTAATGGGTATTATTTATCAGAATAGATACTATAATAGAAATATAATAAAAAATATTCTATTATTAATTTCTATAACTCAAATTGAATGGGTTTTTTCTTGGTAAAAATTAACTCCGAATTTTTCTTCAATCACCCAAACTACAATAATACTATCAAACACATATAAAAATCAGAACATATTTCATTCAATTTGATAAAAATGATGTTTAATATTGAAAAGAAAAATATCGTATTAAATTCTTCATGTATCACATTATATTTTTCTTTTACTTCATAAATACATAATGAATGAATCTCAAAAATCCACTCAAATGGTTTTTTCAACCCTTTATCTCATTATAAACATCATATATTATAACATAAATTTAAAATAAATTTGATAATAGGATTTCATTCTTAACCATGTTCTCGAAAACAATCATACCCACCTTATACCCATTGTTGAAATACTCATTCTGACATATTCCAACATGATATTCTTGCGATGATGTTCATATTAAAAAAAATCATTAACCTCCTCAAATTTTTTAAAACAATCTCTATAACACATAATTAACATCATAGTTTCCTAAAATAATATGTAGTCATTGTTGATTGAATTACAGAATAAAAAAATCAACCATTATAAATTTATCATTTACATATTACTAAAAATACCATAATTAATGAGACTCATCAATATTATGTAATTTATTTATTCCCAAAACACAAGGATGACTCATTCCTCATGAATAAAATCACAATAGTTTTCTGGACAAATAACTTCATTCTTCGATATAGAATATAGACAATATTAGTACTATAAGAAACAATTTATATTTAGATACTAAAATATCAATTTCATTATCAATAATTGATTGATAATTAACATACTCCATGAATTACAAGAATATATAATTTTTTTATAACTGGTTATCTAAAACAATAAATTAGATAATATGAATTTATATTCTGTTATTCTCCCCATTCATTGGGTTATGTATCATTATTAACAATCATAAGTAAATATATATGACCATTATCACTCATTGAATAAAATAAATAACCAATAACTAATAGAAAACAATTAGTTTTTTAATAGAAACTATACCACCCACTCTACTTATCACCCAAATTCTATAAACGACAAAAAAATTTGTAAAAATAAAAAATAAAAATATTTTCAAATATTATCTAATAATGTCAATATATATAAAAATAATAATTCAATACAATATTTTGTTACATGAATATAAATAACATCAGAAACACCACTAACTCCAAATGGAATTAGATGTTAAACCCCCTAACATATATCTACAGATCTTTAATATGATTCCTTGTGTATCTTTCAAAAACTGTGATAGTCACTATGTTTATATTGATACTCGATATCTTTTTAGGAACATAACTATTCTGGGTAAGATGATGTTTCACCTAAACTAGTAAGTCAATGAAATATTGGGACACCTCTTACTACAAATCAATAATATATATCTATCAATTATTTTATGATGTTCACAATTGAAAATCTAATTTGTCGTACATGATCATGGGTGAAATGTAGTAGTCAGTTTCACACTAAAACAATTCCCTCTAAAAAACATGTCCGAATATATAATTACATTGTCAAATATATATGCTCACTCAATAAAAACATCCTTTTATAAGTTATTTTTGTTAAATTTAAAATCCTTTATATAATGAAATCTACTAGCTTTCATAAGTCCATGTTAAAGAATTAGTAACTTGACAGTTCACCCAATCATATCTCAAATCGTACAAAAATAAATTTTAAATCAGTACATGAAACAAATCCAATATCATAAAGACTCACTCCATTGATTGTGTTATCAAAAAACATTAGAATAATGATATTTTTTCACCAAAAATAATATATTTTTATATATTCAAAATAATATAGTTTCTATATTCCAACTCCACTATATATTAATTACAATCATGATTGAATGTCTATCTCAGTACCTGTTGTTAAAAAAAATTCACTACATTAATATTTTTAAAAAATAAACATTAAATGCACATATTGTTTATATGCTATTCTATTTTAAAATAATTAAATCCATTATTAAAAAAATTATCTATAAAAAATTGATTCACAAAATTTGGTATTTTGGTCTATTAGAATTGGTATCCTTTTATATATATGTTATAGTTAACCATTGAAACCATTAATAATATAGCCTTTTTGCAGTGATAATTTTTATTAGCAAATATTATGTTATATAATAAAATAATATTTACAGATATGAATGAATTTATAGCTCGTACCCATAGGATCATACACCATAAATCTTATTTAACGAATATTTTGATAGATATTTCATCATTGTTATTTTCCCTCAACCCATTCCATCCAGAGATTTAAAATGTAATTCATGGTAAAATCCATGTATAGTTGGTGTCCCATATTATCTTGATCATGAACAAATCCATGTTCACCGAACCACCCAAATAAAGTATCACCATCACATACATTACCCTTTGGGTGTGATATGGTTTAATAAGGGGTAATATATCTAAAATTGGTAGTATGAATTTGGAAATTTCATTTTTAATAAAATTTTGATTATAATTTTTACTTTTTATTATTACTTTATAAATAATTTAATAATGAGATTTATAGAATTTATATATTTATTCAATAAAAATATAATTATATTTTTAAAATGCAAGTAGTTTCAATAAAAGATTATGGTTTTATTAGTTGATATATTTTAAAAATAAATTAAAATTTAATAAATTATTAATATTAAATAATTTTTATTTAAAAATTAATGATAATATAATATTGTGAATTAATATGTTAATCTTGATAGGGGTATATACACTATTATTATTGTAGAAGCATTAATTTTTTTTATAAATTGGTATTTTGATATAAAAATATTTATATTTATATTAATGGGGTTATTTAAAAAAAATATATATATATTTTTAAATATTTTGACATTGAAATAATCCAATTGTTAATTTTATATAATTTTCTATGATATTATAAATTTTCTTAAAAAGAATATACATTATATATACTTTTTCAAAATTATTTCATCTTAAAAGACAAAAAGTATTATAATCCATACTATAAATAGTTTCTATAACCAAAATATTGATTGCGTGCTGATATAATTCTTTTGAAGTGTTTTTATAGGTTGAATGAACCATTAATGAATCCACTAAAATCCATATTATATTTTAATGTATTAAAATAAATTATTTAAGAACATACCCAAGTTCCATATCCTGAAAGGTGATATTTTAGTGATATCAAATATTATGATTATAAAATATTCCAAATAAATCATCTTTGTTAGGAAACATGGGGAAAACTAAATGAATGTTTGTGGTTTTGATGATTTTATCAAAGAGAGCCCCAAACTAGTGGTAAGAGAATAATATTGAACCACCACATATTTTTCTATAAAATCTAACATAAAATATAAATTCAATTTTATTAATAACACATTGATTATGAATTGAATTGATATTTCTATCTCTAGATCCCAACAAAGGTGTTCCAAAGCCCTTAAGATCCTCTACCAATACTTCTTGAAGTGTCGTCTCAACGTAAGGGACTCACTCATTATCCTCTTGAATTTTGAACCTTCTTTATATTATTCATTTTTTTTCAATTTTTCATGTTGTTTTATATATTTACACATATCACATACTATCCTAATTATTTCCATGTGTAGAGATAACCCGTTCTATATAATTAAACCCTTCCATGAATCATTGTGTAGCATTCTTATGATCTTTAAATTATAGTTTTTTTCCTCATTTTATTAGTGAATATCCATCCCCATTTAGAATCAAGAGTTTCTACTATGATTTTCATATATGATATTGATTTATAAAAACCATGTATTTTCCCAATATTATTAATCGTTGTATAATATTTTTATGAAAGGAGCCTTTTTATGTAATGTCAATATAAAACAAGTTTAATACAAATGATATAAATGTGGTTGGTGGGTCAGGAATTATATTCCTCTAATAAATTTTGTAATTTATTCATCTGATGGTTTTACATTTATGGGTAACCAGCGGTTATCCTATTAATACAATGGTATGATGTCCCTAATGTTATATTTGACATATATAAATGATATAAGGTTTTGTGTTGTTTTTATAATACCATGTTTCATTTATGTTTTTATTCATATATATTACATTGATGTTAAATATAGTGATTCTCACCTCTCATATGTTACCTGGATATGTATTTTGACTCACATTCACTACTTTACGTTGTTCATATTAGTGATTATTCCCTTACTTGATTTTATAACTCAAACATTTCTTCATTATCTTCCAATGCTATCTCATAATATTTTAGAATAAAATTTTAATTTTAAGTGAACAATGTGGGGTTTTGAAATAATATTTTCATTCCCATGTTTCATGTTACAATTCTATGTACATAATTTTCAAAGGACAGTAGTTTTCATTATTTTCTGGGAATGTATTATGTGTAACATTATGTATAAATCAATAAATCTGTTTTATAAAAATATAGGATTTATTATTTTGTGTTAGAGGAAACACTAGTTTATTTTGAAAATTTGAATTAGGGAACATTAGAGAATGACTAATTGATAAGATCAAATGTATTAAAATATTTATAAATTATAGTATAATATTTTTTAAGTCATTTAAATATATAATTTCTGGTTTTGATGATACAATTTATCATGTCGTGGGGGTAGTTATTCCTAGGGGTAATAAAATTGAAAAGGTTTCATCGATAATTGACATGATCTTAAAACTATTCATGATACATATGAATTTATGTAAAATTAGTTCGAAACTATTGGGAGATATCCATTAGTAAATTCATAAGTTTGTTATGCACAATAATGATGGAGAAATATTCACTTAATATATTTTGATAGAAAATATATCATGGATAACATAAATTGGAACAAATAATTTTTAGTGAAATGTGATATATTATTTTTGGGGTTTAAGCTTCTAATTTTTATAGTTTACCTTTTATAAGATTAAAATGATGAAAAATAGAATCCATAAGTAAAATTTGGATGGTATAAATGATAATACCATTAAAAATAGGGATACATTGGATTATCATCCATTCTTGTTCTTCAAATGTATTATATGTTTATGGTTTATTTAATTCATTCATATCATACAAGATTTTTAGAACAAATGAAATAGATTCTCGAAAATGGATGTCGAGTTATTGATGAAGACAAAAAATAATTCAATTTTTTCATGTCAATAATATGGCTAACCCAATTTCAATATTTTTCTACTTATTTTCAACAAAAATCTATCGATACTTAATTTTACATTATTATAATATTATTATGGGAATGGATTGATTTTTTTATATAGAGAAAACATAAATATTTAGGTTAAAAAAATCATCATCTAAACTATGAATCGCCATCAGATTATATCATGTGACATAAGAATGATAAATGTCATTTAGAATCTTCTTCTAAGGAAAATAATATTATTTTCTAAGGATAAAGTGTATCTACATAAAATAAATGAGTCTAAGGTAAAGATAACACTTAATGAAATCCAGATTTTAAGGGAATTCACTATTTTGTTTTCTAATGATTTTACTAGAAATCCATTTAAGGGAGTGGTAGAAATATCAATTTAACAAATACCATGATCTTTTCCCAAATATCTTAATCCATATAGAATTTCCAATTTTTACATTTAAGAGAGACATATGAAACTCTTGTAAGTATTGGAAAATAGAACTATATGCTTAAGTTCTTCAATGAGTGGTGGACCAACCCATTTGATTAAATGAAGGACTGCTAATTCCAAATTTACTCTAATTTTAATGAGCCAAAAAATTAATAATGAAAAGGTATCATATACCACATATTGATAACATTTTTTATTATCTACATGGAGTCCAATACAATGTTAATGTGGATCTTCAATCGAAATAATTTGAAGTAGTTGTTAATAAGTTTGATATCATAAATGATAATTTTCAAATAATGTACAATCACAATAAATTATTTTCGATTTTATTTAGACTAAATAATTCTCAATATATCATCATGGTAATAAATAATAGAATAATTATTGGTAAAATAAAATATTTTTCTAGTATTTATAGATTATATTATTATAAACTTAAAAATAAAGTATGAACATAAGGTTCATTTAAAATATGTTTGGAGGACATTTATGAAATAAATTATTTATATGATGTATAATAAATGTGATTATCGGATAAAAGACGTCAAATTAATGGGGCATGTATTCTACATTTTTTTGATAGGAAAGGATCCATTGAAAAGGGAGGAAATTAATGTATTACTAGAACAATGATTTTTTATAGTGATCCATAATTTCTTAAGAATAGTTGGATATTATCATTATCTTTTGATAAACCTATAATAATTGTCAAAAACACTATCAAAGATAACTACAAATGGGGTGATATTTTTATAGAATGATAAATGTTAAGAGTTACATTAATATTTAAAGAAAAGGTTAATCACAACACTTTTACTCAGATCACATATCATGGAGGAATGATTTGTGAAGTGGACTTATGCATCTAAAAAGGGATTAGATCATGTAATCTTGTTGATCAAAATGTGAAATCACATGTCTCCCACTAATTTAATATACAAGATAATAGCTACCCAAAATTTGGTCTAGAATTTTATGTAGATATCTTCACATTGATCATTTTACATTGCCTCTATGAAGTGAAGTGTGTATTTTATTTAGATCATAAATTCCACAAATAAATAATAATGTATTGTAGATCATTATATTTAAATTGTTTTTCTAGATATGTAATATGACTATATTATTTTAATCCATTACCATCATGGGAAGGAGATTAAAGTGGTTGATTCCCCATGTTGAAAAGATCATAAAACCGTTTCAGTTATGATGATTTCTAGGGATCCAATTTTAATAGACATGTAAGAGATATACATGGGATTAATAAATGTAATATTATCATATCATTCTAAAATAACTGGTCAACCAATCATTATTGATAGGACCATTTTTTCTTATAAAATGATGTGTTATTGAAAAAATATGTATCAAATATTCTAGAGATAAAATATTCCAAAAATGGAATTTTTAGTTTTATAACCCAGAAATGTTCCCCATTGATACCAAAAATAAAAATGATCTTATAGATGATGCACATAGAACATTATTCTCTATTCATGAAATTAACAATTTTAGGTACATTTATTTTATGAAAAACATCGTGTGGGATAACATGAAGTGAGATATTCCAAAATTTATAACATGATGTTTTGTATGCTATCAAGTCATGTATTAAAGATATTAATAGAAGGGAATTATGCTTCTATGTCACATAAAAATATAGAAATGGGAATATATAAGAATATATTTCGTCATATGAATCCAACTAAAATATAATGTCTATAACACCAATAGGGTGGTTTTGTATCACTATATAAATTTTCAACATTTCATTACCATATAGAAAGATTCCTCATTTAACAATTTCTCCATGATATATATATGAGTATTTTATTAATATATAGAGAAAAAATTTCCATTATATATTTCTGAGATTTATTATTTATCTCATTTTTCTAGAAAATCATGTAATTGTAATTGGATATATTACTATGTTTTAGTATTTCATATCACCCCTTGAAAGATTCTCATAACGTGGGCATCATTTAAAAACTATATGATATTCTAAAATAATGTACATTTTATATCCCTGAATGTAGGGACCGACACAATGACATGTTTAGTTCTTATATAAAAATATTTTACATTGTATAATTTATGTTTAAAATTTTGTTTCTCTTTATGAAAAGTTGTTTTAGTATCTAAATATATGGCATTAATTGGGAGCAAGGATGATCATGGGACAATATTTTTTCTAGTATATAACAAAGATGGTTTTAACCAATCCACCATTAAATAAAATATATAATAAGATAGCATTAAATATATGAATTAAATTTTCCACATGGCCTAATATTTGTGGATGTAGATAAATTGTTCCCTCTTATTTAACTATTGAAATGATATTGATGTTTTGGTTGAATGGGTATCTTAGTATTATATAAAACTGAACCTTTTTTATTCTTGATCTCATTGGTGACTCCGCTTATCAAATCTTACTCCAACCTAGACTACCAAAAGTACATAATGTGTTTAAGGTTTCCATTTTAGGAAGTTCCTAACAAACACCAACATATACTTAATCCAGTGGTAGTACCAAAAGAGAATTAACTTTTATAAAAGGATTAACTAATGGGTATCAATGATCATTGAGTTAATGTGCTAGGATATTAGAAAGTCCCCTGGTCAAAGTGCTATTTAAATCCCAAAATATTGATGTAAAACATGGTTACTAGAAAATGTGATGAAACTGAAGTAACCTCATCTATTTTGGTATCTTAAATGAAATATTGAGGGATACGATTCTTAACAAAGGGAAGAATGTAATTACCACAGATTTTAAGAATAAAATATCAATTTTAACAGAATAATTTACCTATTTCGAAATGTATTTAAATATAAGACATGCCTTAATTTTGTTATTTTTTACTATTAGAAGTTATATACTACCTTATTTAAAATACTATTGATAATTGTAATCATTTAACATTTAACAATTTTTCATTGAGAATAATGATTATAATATAGAAGTATTATGATAAAATAAAATATATATAATGTAAAAAAGAGTGGTTTAAATATGTTATAGCATAGCATGTGCGTACCATTTTAGGGACTCTATGAGAGATGGTATCTTTAACACCATAAGTTTTTTTTTAATTTTTATTCAAATTAATTTTTTTATTTTTGATACTTTTCATTTCATATAAAAGTTAATATATCCCTTATTATATTAGAGCAATATGTAAATAATTAATTTTAAAATAAAACATTATAAAAAAATTTATATGATACCCTAATATAAGTTTATTTTAAACACCAATCCTAATTAGATTTCACTATATGAAACACAACTTGGCTTGTTCTACACAGAACAATTAGTTTCTATGAAACTAATTTATATTATTACAATTTACTAAAATATATAGTTTTAAAAAATAGTTTAATCATAATATTAATAATATGAATAAATAATTTGTTAATATAATTTATATCAGTAGAATATTAATAAAACATATTGATGAAAACACATATATTTTTGGGAAAATTCTTTATATGATTAGATATATAATTTTATCAAAAGAACTAATCTTTATATCTTTCTATAAAGAATAATAATATTTATTTTAGAAACATATAGAAAAAACATTTGATAAAATAAATATAATTTTGGAATTTCATGTGTCAGTATTATCTTAGGGTGAATTTTTTGGGAGTTTTATAAAAACTACATTTTGGGAAATTGTTGAAAAATACTGATTATTTTTGTCAAAAAATCATATAGATTATTTATAAATATAAATTATATTTAATTATGTATTTTTTAATTAAAATATACCATTAATACATATATTAATTTAATTTAGTTCATTAGAATATTTTATATGTGGCATTTAGATATAAAGGCTTAATGAACAGTTGAACATTCTCACTTTAAAACAAGGCTTCTGGTCACACCTATGAGATTAAAATTAAACATACATTTTCCCCTTCTATGAAATGAATTTTTAAATATGGAAATACATGGTAATATGAAATATATTATTTATAGTCTAATAATAGTTACATAATTTTTGAAAAAAATGATTAGTCAAAGGGAATAAAATTAATTATAGTGAATAAGGAAACATTTAGCTTCATTAGAGACTAAACATGACACATAACGTTCCAAAATCATCTATCACTTTTCCAAAAAAAAATTAACATAATATTTAATTCATCAAATATTCCATTATTGTTTTTTTTCTTTTATTATAGTTTTTTGGGAAATATGTGGGTAAACAATACGTGTTTTAGAAAATTCCATGTTTGTCCTTTCCTTTTCCTATAAAAGGCCACAACATATCTCGATTATTCAATCATCTAAACCCACTGTGGATAATGAATTAACTATCCAATCAACATCAAAAGATCTCCCAATTAATAATGTTTGAATCCCAATGGGATTAAGCTTATTCATTTTTTCCATTTTCTGCAAACCAAATGCAGGTACCCAAAAACATTGTATCATCCTTCCTCAAGATCCATTATTTTATTTTCTTATCCAACTCCTCAGTTATTACTATTCAATACACAAATAAAATAATAATAATGTTTAATATACTATTATTAATTTTTTTGGTTAAACCAACACTAACATTTTCATCAATATAATTGGGAAAAAACATTCTGTTCTTGTGTACAGTGAACTACCACATCATTAAAACATGTTGTTCATAAAACATTTTCCACCAATTATTTATGGGAATAATGATGTAAAATATATTTATCTGTTATGTATATGATATTTAAGATTTATTTATAAAGAGGTATTTAATAAGTAAATCATACCTTTAGGATTTTGATTTTTTATAAATATGATAATTTTATTTGGTGAAGTATGGACTACCACCACCTCACTGCGATGTCATTAATTCACACAACACATGGAATTTATTAATGAATTTTTTATTAAAATTATATTTTATATATTAATTATATATTCTAATTTAATGATAATATAAATATAAATATATTTTATTTAAATTATTTCTTTAAATTTTAAAATGATAAATAGAAACAACGTTAATGAATTTGTAGGCCTACCAACTACATGAATGGTGTATTTTATTTCATATTTATATATTATATATATTTTTATAAAAATTTATATATTTAATATATTATATATATATATATATATTCCATTTTTTAAATTCCCAAAATAATGATATATGTATGATGATAAAAAATATAATAAATTAAGACACATGTAAAAAACAATGCTGATATTACAGGAATTAAAAACATAACATAGTATTTATAATAATCAAGTAATATAATATTTTAATTAATATATGTATACTATTATATATAATGATATTTTAATTTTAATTTTGTATAATAAATTATATTTATTATATAGGATGATTTTATGAGTATGAAGTGAGTCATGATATAATTTAATGGAATTTCATTTCACTTTATATTCATGAGAAACATGTATTATTCACCACTCAGTTAAATTATGTGGTTTATATAATTCCATGGAATTTATTTTATTGTTATATATAAATATATATTTATATTCATATTTATTATATGATCTTTATTTTATAGGTTTTATTGAAAAAGAGTTACCAAATCATTAAAATAACATTGTCTCGATTTTTTTTGAGAAACATGTTTTTTGATGAACCTGTTTTCATTTATGAGGTTTATATGCATCCAATTTACATGACATGTCATTTAGATAATTCATTTTCATAATTCTTGGTGTGAATAAAATTTCATTTTCCTATATGGGATGTAGGTTTCGATGTTACCAAGTGGTAAGAGTTTATTCGAAAAATCCCATCCACTATCATGACTGATTATGATTTTGATATAGATGATGAAATATTATCATAAATCTCCCAATAGATCTCATGAATTTTTTAATCCTATGTATATTAATTATATATTCATGTATTGGTTCCATTAATCAACAATTTCATTAAATAATAAGATTACAAATTTCTTTTTAAGGAATATATTCTTTACAACACTCTTCATTTAGAAATCTATGCCATTTCAAAACATTGTTTTCTAAATAAGACTCAAAAATATTTTACACAAATATTCATACATCTTCCATATATTTTTATTTTAATTTGTTTAAAAATTTTATAATTACTCTATAAAGTCTTCAATTTATTTCTAATAAAACAGATTTACAGTCCTTTTTAAGATTTCTTTATAAATTTTTAACCTATTTTCAATGAAATTATTTTTTAAAAAAAATCAATATTATTTCTTATGTTTATAAAATATTTATTATTTAATGTTTTTCAAAACATGTTAAATATTTCAGTATTATTTTGTAGTTTATTTTCAATTTAATAGTATAAAATCCATTCTGAATCATTTTTTAAATGTTTTAAAATTAATTTAGAGGAAAATGATTCTAAAACTATTTGACGAAAATTTAATAATAATTCAAGGAAACTGATTTCAATAGGTTTTTAATATTGTTTTTTATTTTTTAAAGGAAAATAATTTTCAAATTTATTTCAAGATTAGATTATATTATTTCAATGAAAATGGTTTTCAGAAATACTTTCTATATTATTTTATATTTTTTCATGTAAAATTTCAATCATATTGTTTTCAATATTCATTTATATATTTTCATTGAAAATGTTTTTCCTTGATGTTTTCCAGAATATTTGATACGTTTTCAAGGAAAATCGATTTCAAAATTTTTTCAATATTCCTTTAAATATTTTCATGGAAAAAGGATTTGGAGATGATTCCAAGCCCTATTTCTATGTTTTAGAAGCATTTACAAAGTAAATGGTTTTTAATAAAGGGTTTAGATTTTAAAAATATATTTTCAAAGAAGAATGAATATTTTGTTCATGAATTGTGGTTTAAAGTTTTGTTAAAAATTATTTCAAAGATAATATTTGTTATGCGGATATTAAAAATTCATTTATTGGGAAATGATTCACTATTGCCATTCATATTATTTCATTGAATTAGTTATATTTAATGGCATGATTTTTATGTACCCTCCTTCTTTTCGTTGGTTATGATTTGATAAAAGGATTTTAAAAGTAGTCTATTTTCTAATGTTTATGATTTTATTTCATGTTTATGATACTCATCTCATTACATGGGTTATGTTATGGTTTTTAATAATATAGTGGAAAATGTAGTATAATTTCACAATAACATTGGCTAGACCTATATCTCACTACAATGTACAGTGTAAAGATTTATATCCAATGAAATGTACTATGAATTTATAGGGAGTAAAACATGACTACTAAGATGACCATGAGATTCAACCTTGACTAAGATGATTATATGGGGTTTAAAATCATATTACATCAATTTATATTGGATTGAACCATTACTACCACTATGGTATCAGTAGTGAACCTTTTTTACTATGGTAAACATAGTAGTATTGCCTTGACAAATATCAAATATGTTTCATATACTTTTGTCTACCAAAATTCCATGGACATTTCCAATTTTATACTTCCATTGATTATTTTATTTATTTCATTATGATCCATGTCTTATGACTATGTTATATTTATTACATGATTCGCGTTTACACTCTTATGACATGAATGGTATGATACTCTTTTTAATGTTCATGTTCTTGTACCCCTATTCTCATTTCTTCCATACATGTATCCCTAAATTAAATTAAATACTATTCTAATCTCAAACCATTTTTTGTTTCCTTCAACATTTTATGATGTAGTGTATTATGTTTGATGTGTTAAAGAATGGTGATTGTCACAAAACTAACTGATATGTCATCTGAACCGGCACTTGACCAAGTTTGTGGACTAACCTGAGGGGAATTCCTGATCCCCTGGATGGAAATAAGTTTTTGGGTATCTACAATAAGACATTGGAATGATTTCACCTAACATTATTGTCATAAAAACAAAACAACAAAACTATAATTACTCAACAAAACCTAGAACCAATTTTTTCCAGATTTATGTTTACAAACATTAGACTAAACAAAATAGAACTAAAACAAATGATAAATAAGAAAATAACCCAAAAATCCATATGACAAGAGGAACATTTCCCTCATGTCACTACCAAATACACTACCCAATGGTGACCTCTATCAACACAATCCACCATCTCCAAAAACCATTCCCTTAGCTGTGACAATCATAACTGAGCCTATATACAACCAATGGTTTATGTAGGGTGTGAGATAATTCTATGAAGTATGTGGCCCAAAATAATATTTCATTCTATATATGTTATTTGATAAATAAATATTCATGTTTTATATTGTAATTAATAAATATATTTGTTATGGAAAACAACTTTAATGAAAATATTCCTACTTATGAAATAACAGACAAGTATATAGTATGTTGATGGCTTAAAAAATATCAAAAGAGCACCATATCATATAATAACCCTTATAGGGACTACCAATAAATTTGAGACTAGGTACGTGATATATCATTTTAATTTGGAATAACAACCTTGACTAATAGTGTTCTCATTCAAAAGAAACTAGAAATCCCCCATGAATAGTGGTCTCCAATCATCCAAAATTTTATTTAGTGTTGTACCATCAATCCTACTAGAATTTTCCCATATGAAACCACTTCAGAATCATCTTGTGTACTATTCCTAGTCCTCCTACATAGTTACATGGGTTTCCAATTACTCTCAATTTTATTCTACATATCACATGAAAAATCATTTTTACTTTACTCATGTCAAAAAATATAGCAAAGAAATTATACCACCACAAGAACAACAAAATTCTTCTTTTGTAACCAATAACTCATGAAATCTACATCAAAACATGATAATCTTTACTTTTAAATTTTAAAAACCATTTTACATAACTTACAATACATTTTCAAGAAGCCCAAAAAACAGCTCATATAAGAAATAAACCCAATTTAATACAGAAATCCCATTTTCAATAAATATTCTTGTCCAACACTATCAAAAACATATTTTCACTCTACACATAAATCATAGAACACATCAATGTACTCAAGAAATCATAAAAATTCGTTATGTAATTTTTATGCACAGAATCACCTACCTTAGGTGTGCAAACTTCTGATTTGTGGTGTAAAACATCAAGATCAGATTAAAAACACATTGAAAAAGAAATATCATACCTATAAAATCACTATTAAACCCAAAGAAAGATGTTATAACCCTAAAATTTGAACCCTATATTCTAGAAAAGATAAACCCAACAAAAGAGGTAATAAACCCTACAATGGAGGAGGATATCATGATAGAAGGAGACTTACATGAATAAACTTGAAGAATCTGGGACACAACATCAAGAAAATTGATTATTCAATAGAGGAAGAAGGTTGGGGGAGAATATTATGGTGTATAATCCCTTCTGTGTTAATGGGTGTTCAGGATTAAAAAATGGGGATAGAGAAAACCCAAAAATCCATGTTTTATAAACTAGATAGGCCACATTGTTAGTCCTCTTGGATTTAAAAATAATGTGTCCAAGAATAACATACCTAATGGTTATCCCACATGGTTTGACTTAATATGATCATGATGTGTGGTAGCCTCGAACTCAGACCATAACCTACTGCATTTTTACCTAGGCATGGGTACATGATTACCAATAACAATGCACCAACTATGAACAACAGTATGTCCACACAAATTTTCTCATTTTTCTTAATTAACTTAAAGATAACAAAAATGGAAAATTTTTATACCAATGATAAATAAAAAATACATCGAAATAAATCATAGGTGTGATAATTCTCCCCTCTTTGAATATTTTCAATCACCAAACAGTCAACATGAAACTTGATCGGAGAATAAGAATGAGTATTATGAATGACCCATGTCATCTACTCCCATGTCTCATGCATATCATTAATATATTTACAAAATACATTGACCAATGTGATAAACATTCCATGAATAACATTATTTTCGGAATCCACTATCTGTATTGGTCATTCAAACATGGATAAATCCAGTTATATCTATAATTCATCACAATTAAACACATGAGACATATATATATTATATTTCTTCAATTGGGAGACACTAAAAACATTTTGAATCCACATTAATTTGGAGGAATAATATAACTAGTATTCCACCTTACCACCCTATAAGGTGATCTCTAAAGGTCTGACATTACTAGAAATTAACATCCATTCCTTTTCCAAATGATAGGGAACCAAATGAGGTGCCACTTTCATGAACACCAGGTCATCTATAAATAAATCAAGATATCAATATCTATTATCTACATATGATTTATGGATACACAAAGATGTCATGAATCTCTTCATGATTGTCTTGATTTTCTTAGATGTCACCTCGATATGGCTAGTCCACAATATCATGGTCTCACCCATATCCGCCCAACATAAAGGGGACAGATATGGCTAATAATAGTGGACCAAAAAACAATTCATTGTAATAGAATAATGGTAACTATTTCTATATAAAAATTTGACTAACCCCAAATTTATATTCCATGAAACTCTTATGTACCAAACACATGCTCGATTCATTTCTTCCAAAATATGATTTCCAAATCTATGTGACCATCTATTTCAAGATTTTATTCATTAGTAATATTGATTTGTGGTCTTAGTGTATTTTTAGGCTTTCCCAGAATAGAAAGGATTAACATGTTTCTCTATGAAAAAAATTGAGGATATCACATTATAATTACATACCAACTATGAACATATAATCGATCAAAGTCATCCAATTTTTTAGAATCATTGATCTGAATGAAATTGAATGATCTGGTCTAATAGTCAATCACTAGCTAAATTGAATTAATTCTCGAAGGTGTACGTGGATACAAAATAATAAAATACATGGATACCAAGTCCCACAACTTGGTAGGAATTTTTAAGGCTAGAAGAAAACTAGTGGATCATGGATGCTCTTATTTTACTAGCTGACTTGTAAATAACCTCTTTACTAAGTCATATATATACCACCTCATTCTTGGAGAAGAGAAATATCAATAAACATCATAAAATATAATTGTATCTCCATGATGAATATCTCCCATAAATTGGTGGTTATCAAGCATCATCACCTCCCTAAGAGACAATGACCCCACTAAATGACCCTTGAAACATAGACCTCCATCTATAGACAATGAACAATTTCAAGATGTCTCCCTGTCAAGAAGGATCTATGTAGTCAACTTGAAATGATCATCATCAGTATTCTCCTACAAAATCAGTTCCATAAGGGAACGATACAAAAGAAAACTATCTATGAACTAACCTACAATTTATTCTTTGATCTCCAATAACAACGAGGAATAGAGACCCATCAAGGTCTACTCATCACTAGACTCATTCAAATCTTGTACTGACACATTTTGGCTCAAAATATACACCCTTGAATTAACCATGATTATATTATTTAATATACCAAAGTCAAAACACTAATGTACTTAACCCAACGACATTGCAGAAAGTTTTAACCCTTTTTGGAGAAGATGTACGCTATGGATTTTTTACCAGAGAAGACCAAAAATTTCACCCCAAAAATATAATAATACTACATCTTCTAGGTATGAATCGCCACTACTATCTCTATTTCATGTGTTGGGATATTCCTTTCACGCCGTGAGAGTTGGAGAGATTCATATGCCATGACATGATCATCTTTTCTTAAAACACATCTAAGACCCATACATGAGGCATCATAATAAAACAAATACCTCTCCACAAATTTGGGCAAGGTCAACATTGGTGTCATAGTCAACCACCATGTCAACATCTGAAATGATTCCTGGTAGTCTGGGATCCAATACAACTTCACCCATTTATAAGTGAGTTTTGTCATGGAAAAAGTCATTTGTTAGTTGTCCCAAAAAAACTACCTCTAATAACCATCTAGTCTTTGAAAAAATTAAATTTTAAACATGTAATTTAAATATTCAAATGGAATAACTACACTACTTTTCTCTAAGTTCACTGAATCCCCTTATGTTGAGATAACATGGAACATTAATCTCACATCCCGAATATATTACGTTCAGATTGAATACATTTCATATAGACTATAATCCCAAAGAGTGCACAACATGATCCCAAAATCTCCGTCATGATCCTTCTCAGAATAAACTAGGATGTTGTCCCAAAATACCGCAAAAAAGGAATCCAAATACTTTTAGAACATCCTATTAATAAGATCCAGTAACACGAATAGATAATTTTCCAATTCGAAAGGCATTACCATGTACTTTATGTGTCCATATATGAAAAAAGAATGATTTTTTCATGATATAAGCGTCTCGCACCCTAACATGGTGGTAAACCGAATGCAAGTCTATATTAGATAACCACCATTCTACTTTTTGGTTCATAAAAAATTCTTCAATTTTGGGTAATATGATTATTTATATTTATTGTTAACATATTCAGCTTCTGGTAATTGATACACATTTAAAGAGTTCTGTCAACCCTCTTTAAAAATAAGACATGGGAGGCCCAATGAGAGATGCTCATGTGAATGGATCCTATTTATTTCAAATCGTCCTGTTATATCACCAATAATCACAACAAAGTGAGGTACATATGATATGAGGTAAGAGATTTAGGGTTTTCCCCATTACCAAATCAATCGAGAACCCAATATCCTACTGTGGAGGATAACATGAGAAAATCATATGGAAATATCTCTAGGAACTCATCCAGAATATGAGGTAATCCACCCTCAAGATTAGAACTGTCATCATCCATCATGAGTGATGAATATTGAATAAAAACAATACCTAATTATATGAGTGGAGTTCTATCAAGACCCACAATGGGATCCCATTCTCCATGAAAAATTTGGGTATTCCCATCAGGTTCCATGAAAGTCACCCATAGCCTATAGTAGTTGATATGTTTCTGAAAGCACAACATCCTATATGTATCAAGGATCATATAAAATATATTTATCAAAGACTCATAAACCCAATTCTAATTTGACCTCTGACACGGTGAGTTCACAAGATGGGAACTTATGACCTTTCAATTCAGTTACCAACTCCATCACATAATAAATGAGATCATATGGAAAATTCATAATATTCACAAGTTGGGAAGAGATAAATGAAATAGAAGCTCCAATATATTCTAAAACATCTTCTATATATGATACAATATTAATGGTAACTCAAACTATAAATGGTATTTCACCTAGTTTTGTTAGTTCATGATTCACAAAATGATGATGTATGATCTCTTCCCATGGTAGAACATGACCAATACCAACTGGTTCTACTCTAAACTAACTCTAACTAGAAAAATATCTGATCCTACCACAACAACCACAGACAAAAGTTCCCACCATCTTAGGTGGCTCTGACTGAGCTAAAATCCTCCGAAAGGTGTTACATCCCACACCACTTTGACAGGGTTGAATCACCAAGAAAAAACGTTGCATAATTTTACATAAATCCACATAGATGATAGGTTTTGGAGTGGATGTACGCATAAGCCAATTGTGTCATTCCCTCCCATACTAGTAACATAAAATTGTCCCTGTATCGAAATCCATAGATGAATAATGATGGGAAGGATGTCTCGATCTACTACCTCCCTTTTATCCACGTTCATCATGATTACTATTCATCTCAGATGAACTACCACTTACATTTTCTATCATTTCCCCAGAAAAACCAGACCATCTTTTTCGGTCAATATACACCATTAAATCTTGATCAACTACTTCATAATAATCCATTTCCTAGAATTAATATAAAAAATATTAAATCTATGAATTCCACCCCATTTTAACCTCTAATCATTGGTTTTCTTATTAGAAGAGATTATAGATGCATACTGAACTAGCTCGAAAAATTGATTGGAATAATCCATTATTGACAAGTCCCCTGAATGAGTTGCATAAAATATCAAGATCTATCATATTCCTATAGCATAGATAATCAATTGTTATTCAATATAGTCTTGAAATATTTATAGCTCATCTGTACATTCCTCCCTGTTTGGGCTACTAAGCTCTACAATATTTTACTGAGTGATTCTTGAAAAAATAAGGTTCATTTCACCCTAACATCATCATGAGTGACATGGAATGAAAACAAGAGGAGTATAATTTACAGACGCTCCTCTACATCATGGGTTTTCGTGATACCTATGAAAAAAGTTTTTTTATAGATCTCACAGGCCATGTGATTCCTAATATTAGGTTCATATTCATTATTTCTTGGGAGGATAATAACCCACTCCAAGTCACAATGCATAAAAAAACTGGACCATAGTTTCCAATAAACTCTATCAAATCTATGAGGAATAACACTCTCTTGCTTCATCCCATGGTTTGAAAGAAATTATCCTGGGAGAAATTTATAAACTAAATGAAATAATAAAAAAAACCATCAATTAAAAATAAGAATATTTTAAACAACAAAAAAAATAAAAATATACCAAACTCATCATGAAAATATAACAAGCAAGAGACTTCACCCCCACCCAATGGAAATTTATAGTCGGCGGCCCATTCAAACCACCAGGAGTAAAATTCATATAAAAATCCCTAACATCCCAAGGGGACACAAGGTCTGTCATGAGGGGTACTGGCCATTCAACCTACTCACAACAAAAAATCAATGCCCTAAATGTCCTAAATCCATTCTATCTATATACATCAAAATAAAAAGACCAAAAAGATCTCAAACTACTCTAATTAAATTTTTTAATAACTATGCTGATATGTCCTCTGAACAAGTGCTCGACCTGGCCTAGGTCATAACATAAAAGACATTCCTGATACCCCTAATCAGGAAAAAATTCCCCAATATTCAACAAATAAGACATGGCAATGATTTCACCCAACATTATTGTGATAGTAAACCATGAAAAAATTATTCCAAAACAAAAAATACTCAACCGAACATATCATAAAAAATTTTCCTGATTTTATTGTACACGATTTAAACTCAACAAAAGAGAACTACCACAAAAGGGAAACAAAAAAAGTCACAAAAACACCTTGTGATAATAGGATAATCACCCCCAATGAACCACCATCTACACTGCCCAAGGGATACCCCTAGAATCTCGAACTACCATCTACAAATTCCAGTTTCTTTCTTATATAAAAATTAACAAAGTCAACTTACACCCAAATGTGTAAATAGGGTGTGAGATAATGACTAGTAGGATACCACCCATCAAATTATTACATGATATAAAGACTATAATATAAATTTACATTAACGTTTTGTAATTCAAATAATGGAGAAATTTGTTTTGGAAGACAACATTAATGAAAAAATTCTTTTAAAATAAGAAAAATTAATAGAGTATGCTGACTGTGTGAAAAATACCACAAAGGGAAAAATTTTATAGGAGTGACCATATAGGAACTAGTTAGAAATGGGAATCTAGGGACATATCTTAATAGTAGATTTTGTTATAGAATACATGACTAAAATAGTTCTGATGAATAATCCACATGGAGGGGAACCCCCATGGTTTTAGTGGTCTTAAATCATTATAATGTTTCGTTCATGTTGTAGCATCAATCCTGCAAGACAAAACCAGGATGAACATATTATGAATAAACTAAAATACTAGTCCTAGTATATCCCCCATAATATCATGGCATTCCCATTATGCTCAATTTTGTTCCACGTTTCAAATAACACGTCATTTTATCATTATCCATGATAGGCAGTGCAACACACAATTTATACCACTACATTCATAACCAAAATTATATTTTGAAACAAAACACTAAACAGAACAAATTCGAAATATGATTAGACCATCTTTCACAAATTAATAACCGTCTTCCATAATTTAGAAAACATTAACATGAAGAATAATAAGGTTTTACACATTAAATACACCCAATTTCGTATGGAAAACCCATTTTCTATATATATTCATGTTAAGCCCTATCAAAAACTCATTTCAAAAACTAATCATAAATCATAGAACAAATACATATACTAATAAAGTAATTAAATTTTATAAAATAATGTTTAATCATAAATTGAACTACCTTTGGTGTGGAAAAATCTTGAATATGGTGTGAAACATCAACCACATGTTGTAGAAGCAAGGTCATACCAATATCATCAATATTAATCTCAATGAACAATGTGATAAAAAAACAATCGTTACCCTTACCACTATAAATTTGAAACCCCAAAAAGAGTCAATAAACCATAGAATAGAGGAAGAACTAAACAGAGAATGAGATTTACATGAATAATCTAGGGGAATCTGAGAAAGAACTACAAATAAATTGAATATCCATGGGATGAAGAGGGTGGAGTGAGGTGCCTATGGTGATGAATCCCAAAGGGGTATAAAAAAGAGGATTAGGATAAAAAAGGGGAGAGGGAAACCCCAAAAATTCAATTTGAATGACATGGACTAGCAGCTGGGTTAGTTCGCATAGTTTGAAAACTCGTGTTGTGACTATTCTCCTCCATCATGCCATGAAAATCCTACCTCATGGTTATGTCACATCGTTTGACCTACCATGAACAAGCCATGTAGTTGTTGTGTCCTCTAAACAACCACCTACAACACAATTACATGGTAAATGGAACACAATTACCATGAATCATGCACTTACCATCCTTATCCATCTATCCACCCAAACATTCTCACTATTCATAGAGAACTAAATGCAATACCAATGGGTAAACATGTTTACCAAAGCTAAATATAATAATACCTCTAAATAAATTGGGGGTGTAATAGTGTTAGTCATGAGGAATTTATTGGGAGATAATTTTTCTCACATATATTCCAATATTTGTGATTCCCTTTTTCAAATGGTTCTAGTCTGATATTTAATTAGGAAATTGTTTTAATAATCTTTTATGTATTCAAAAAAAGTTATGTACTATTAATGTATAAAATGTGAGGGGATCTATAGATGGTATTATTGAAAAGTTTTATTTAACCATTGGAATCTATTATGATAAAAAAATTAATGAGATTATTATATATATTACTATGGATATGTCTAGGGATCTCTCTAAGGATATGTATATGCCTGAGTTAATGTTTATGAAAATGTCCAATTTTTTTTTGAAAAGGATCGATTTAGTGGATTCATGGACGTACACCCCTTTCATGATACTAAAATTTGATGTGTTTATCTCATAGATATATATAGGGGTATAAATCGGAAATGGTGTGTTAGGCCTTACTCAACATAACATGGTATACAAAAATAGTACTTTCTTTCACATAGTTTGAAACTCCCGAGGGATATTCCTTGAAAATTCACATGCTCTTAATGATCCATCAGGAGGGATTTAAAAATAAGTTCTCTAGGAATAACCTTGCATAAATCTAATGTGTTATTGATTATATAATTAGGTTTCACTATATATACATATGATCACAAATTTTTCATGATTATGTTTTTTTTCATCTATGATAAGTGTTTCAAACACTATTCTATATGGTTTTATTCATTAAATATAACTAAACATAAAATGGTTAACATTAAATATTTTAGATGCGAAATGTATGGGCTTGATGAAAATATATTTCCTATGTGGAAATATATTCATGATAATTAATAAGGAGTATGATTATTAGATAAAATTATAATGAAAAGGAGACTGTAAATGACATGTGAAAGGTACTTTTTTTCTTCCTTTATTAATTACAGTAAATAGATGATGCCTTATTAGATTGGGGTTGAGGAACCCTATGACAAGATTCATATTTTATATTTTAGGAAATAGGTATTGAGGAATAATTTGATGAATAATGGGTAATGGATTATGAATGGAGTTGGATGGTTGAATAATCTATGTTTTATAATATTAAGGATTATTTTATTTAAATGGAAAAATATATTTGTTTTTTTAGTACAACTTTTTTATTAATTGTATGAAATTAAATATCTAATGGTTCTTGTGAGGTAGAAAATTAATTCCCTGGAATGTATATATTTTTATTAATAGAGGTTAACCCTTAATTTATTCTTGATTTTGAGATAATGATGCTTGGACAGATATATTTTTTATTGGACTTATTTCATAAAAACGGATAAAGGATTTCTTGATATAGTTCACTATGTTATCATGAATGAATTTTAAATATTCTTGGATTTATGGAATATGTCCATTAATATTTGGAATAAATCCTGAAATTTTTACACCAAAATAATTTGTAATTAATCTAATTATAATTATTCAAATGTTTGGAATATGAAAACCAAATACACTTAAAATTTAAAGGCCTCATTGTTTATCAGATTTCATGAATTTGATTCTAAATTGTTATATTTTCATTTTCAAAAGGTATAAAAGGATAATAATTTATAGAAGGATAAATTTACCATTTTGATGGATCATTCAAGATTAAGGTATTATATAACCAAATAATAATTAATACATATTGCAAAACCTATTCTAAAAACATATGCGATTATTATAAGTGATAATAGACGTGATATAATATCATAGACTACCTGATCTATAAGTTCTTCAGGAATGAATAATTCACATTAATTTTTGAGGAAATATTTTAAGTAGGATAAGTATCAGAAAATGGTATGGTTTCCCTGAAAACAATCAATTATATATTTTCATGAAAATTCATCAAGATTAGGAATATTATCATAATATAATTTTTTTCCTAATACCATAATTTTTGTTGAACCGATGTCCCAATAAATCGTCATAGTTTTCTTACATTGAGTCCCTCAAAATTTTATTCATAATTATCATGTATGTGATGGATGACCTCAGTCAATCCCTAAAAATATTATGCTTTTTTCTACGTCTATGTTTTCACTACCTAATTATGTTCCCCTATGTGGTATCACATATATGAGTTACATTGGGTAAAAGTTATGGATCAACTATACCTTTTTAAATTATTTTTAGAGTATATTTTAATGATGGGGTATTCAATTAAATAAACCTAAAGTTATTAAATCATTGACAACCCAAATCTGTTTTCAGGGTGAATTTCATTTTAATGTAAGTATAATGTAACACCCTGATTATTATTGAATAGTTTTTTCAAATCAATTTATCCTTTTTTATTTTTAATATTTCACGCAACATGGAATATTGTTTTTTATATAAGGGTTCCATGTTATCTATTCTTTTTAATACACAATGTGCTAGTTTTTTGTTATAGGACAACCCAATATATATTTCTATAACATGAAACACCATGGTTTCTTTCCTTGTACGCAACACTATCTTCTCATGCATTACACAAAATACTGAGTTTCTAGAAAACATCAATTTTTTTATTATAAAAGAATAATGTAGACAGTTATAACATAGTTGTTAAAAAATTAATTTTAATATTAATAACATATTTAGGAAATTTTATATAATGTTATTATAAAAATGTAATATAATGAAAATAAAAAAAAATTTGTTAACGTTTTATACAATTTAAATTCTTATTTTCTCAGAGAATAATATTTTATGTCCTTCTATGAAAATCATTATAATAATTTTTGTAACATTGAGAAATTAAATTTTAAAAAATAATCATATTTTTTTCAATTGAAAATGTTTAAATTATCTTTCGGGTATTTTCTAGAATTTTTCATTGTAACATCTCGTTTTTAGTGAATAATGAAAAAGAATAATTTTAATTCAAAACTGCATTTCCATAAAAAAAATTATTATGTTAAATTATATTTAAATATAGTTTTATAGTTAAAATAGATAACTAATACATCTATTTATTCAATTTATGTTATTTTAGTCATTTTTATGTTAAATTTTGATATAAAATATTATTGATCATTTGAACATTCTCACTTTAAAAACATGCTTTCTCACCAAGCCTCTAAGATTAGCATAAAACATTATTTTTTGACTATTGTTAATTATATTTTTGAAAAAATGACATACATGGTTTAAATAATGTTATTATTTATATACTAATTACATGCAGAATTATTTTACCAAAATGATCAATGAAAATGATTAAAATTATTCCTAGTGACTTTGTTTAAATTATGCTTAACTATATACTAATCCATAAAATTAAGAGCACAAATGACCAATAAATTTTTCCAAAACACATATTATATCAATATTACATCCATTATAAATCTATTAAATATATTGGATTGTTTTTTTATTACATTATTTTTGGGTAAAAACATTGATACACAATATATATATTCAAAATTTCCATGTGCGTCATTTCCCTCCCCTATAAATTGCAACGACCTTTCCCCAATCCTTCCACCCCTCAATAAACATATTCATACCCATGATTTATCGAATAATCTTTCATAAAAACCCTTACCTACTCTTTCAATCATCCCTTTGGGTAGAAATCCAACTATGTAATCCTTTTGGGTAAACCCAAAAGAAGATACCCAACGAAGAGGTAACATCCTTATTCAAGATCTGTTCATTTATTTTATTTCTCCGCCATAGAAATATTTATTTTTACATTCATACATAATATAATCAATGTCTTTAATATTCTAAGATGTTATTATTTTAGGGGTTCCACTTTAACTTACACGAACTTCTATATACCGGGTAACGAACATATGGTTATTCTTTACTATGAACAACCAACTCACGAAAAATTATTGTTCGTTTAATATCTTCTACCTCTTATGGTTGGGTATTACGGTAAAAATGTATTTATGTATGATATTTATTATATTTATTATGGGTTAATAATTATTTATTTATTATAAAAATTCTTTTTTCAGGCATTCAATTTTGTTTAAATACCAATAACTAGATTGAGGATGTGTGGACTACTGCCTCGTCAAAGGGATGTGATTCACTCACACACATCACAGAACATATTAAGGACAATTTTAATGAAAATATAATTTAAATATTAAATATTAATTATCGATTATTTATATAATATATAAATATATTAAATTTACTTTCATTATTTCAATATTAATTGGAAAAATGGAAATGAGACAGATATTACTAGAAGACAAGCATCAATATCAAATTTCTAATAAAAGAGTAATATAAATTCATAAAAAATATTATATTATATATAATAATATAGTTCTTTAAAATATTTATAATATAATTATATTTATTATAGATGATGTTTTTTGAGTATGATTATAGCCAATACATATGTTAATGTAATTTTATCTCACAATTTATTTTAATGAAAAACATGCATTATCCACAACTCATTTCTTTTGTGTGGTGTATATAATATCCATGACTGAATTATATGATTATTTGACATAAATTTATGTCTATTTTTATATCGAAATTGATTATACTTTTATCATGGGATATATGTTTTATAAGATACAAAATCAGTAAAGTAATTTTGACTCAATTTATATTCTTGGAGACATGTCTTTTATTACGAACATATCTTCATTTGTGAGGTGTAAATATTTCAAAAAGAAATTTTAAATCCTGAATATCATTATATTTCATGAAATTTTAGAATTGATAATTGTTATTTTCTTACATTGGTATTTTCATTAAATGTTTTGGAGTTTTAATCTTTTATCGAAACAATCTTATCGTTTATGGATATACTTTAGGATTTTTATTTCATTTATAAAATATTTTAATACTTATCTGAATATAATTAATGAATATTATTATCTTTTGTATATTATTGATATATTCATATTTTGAAACCATTTTTCTTCTCCTTGTTTCATAAGTTGTTTAAACGTGTGTTTTTAAGAATTTATGACTTTACCTCTCTCTTCGGTCAGAAATAATTGTTCCTTCATAACCTCATTTTATAAAAATATTTCAAAATGCTTTAAATAATTAATTATATGTTTTTAATGTATTTTTTTATGTAATGTGTTTCAAAACGTTTTTAATATTTGTTTATTTGTTTTCAATATTTTTTAAAAAATATTGTTTTCAAAACCATTTCAATATTTTATTATTAATTTAATTGTCTATTCGTTGAAATGGATTAAAAACTTTTACTTGTTTTTATTATAAGTAATATAATTATTGAAAATGAAATTTATTTCAAAACCATTTCATTATTTATTTATATGTTTTCAAATTATTTTCAAGGAAATGGTTTAAAAATGGTTTTCAAGATTTATTTATATGTTTTCAAATAGTTTTGTTAGAAAAAATATATCTAAAATGTATTGAATATTATTTTAAATTTTTTAAAGGAATATTTCTTCATATATAATTCTATATGAATTTATAAGTTTTAAATGATATGGATTCTCAATATTATTTCACACATCATTTAAAAATTATAATGTGAAACAATTTTCAAAAAAATATTCTATCTTCTTTTATATGTTTTTATGGAAAATGCCTTTCAAATTAACATCATGTTTTTTGAATGTTTTAAAGAGGAAATATCATTAATTTTTTTCAATATTATTTTATATGTTTTTATGTAAAAATTATTTCATTATTTTATTCATTATTAATTTATATGTTTTCATGGAAAATGGTTTTAAAAAGATTTCAAGTGTTTATTATATATTTTCAAAATATTTTCAATGAATTTTGTTAATTTAAAAATTGTTTGGGTTTCAAAAAAATATTTTAAATGGGGAAAGGATATATTACGTAAGAAATGTTTTTTAAAATATTTTCAAAAAGTATTTACTATCTAATATGAAATATATCGGTGTTAATTATGACTTTTTAGTGAAATGATTCAATGTTTCCATTATTTTTCTTTCATAAATTTGTATACATTTTATTGAATGAGGTTTATGAAGAATATGTTATTTTCATGGTATTGTGATTGTTTAATTATTTGGAAACATGTCTCATTTATACATGTTATGACATGATTACAATTTTATGATACACATCTCATTTATTGGGTTATGTTAGGATTTTTTATGATCTCATGGAACATGGATGAATGATTTCACTATGAGATATGTGGGAAATTTATCTCCCTAAATTGCATTAAGAAAATACTTATATCTTGTGAGATAGTGTGAGATGGTCCCGAGAGACAACCCTGACAACTAAGATGGCCATGAGAGTGAACTATGAATACCAAAATGGTATGTCAATTGAAATCATACTACTAATATGGACATTGGAGTGTTATATGACTACCAATATGGTATGGGTAATGAACCCATAATACCAATATGTAATTTTCAACATTTACTTGATTAATAAAAAAATCATTTTATATGCTCTTGTGTCTTGTATATGTCCGTGTCTTTTTCCAATTTTATGTATTAATGGATAGTATTAATTATTTATTTAGGAATCATGTTTTTTTAAATTCCAATGTTTATTCCATTACACATATTTATCATATAATGATATGTAGGGTGTGATATTCTATTATTAATATCACATTATCATTCCCCTAATCTCATGTTCATTATTAAATTTTTTCCTTTATTTACTATTAATGAGCATCCGAGCTCGACCCTTTTTTGTTTTCTACCCTAACTTATGTTTATATGTATTATGTTTTATTTTTCTATGAATCATGATATTCATTAAGAAACTTCTTAATGGTAATGTAGATCACTAACGTGTTATTGTTTATGATTTGATGATTCCAAATGTATTATAATAATATGCTCATTGGATGTCAGTTTTCATAATGTTTTAAGTAATCCACATAATTTCACTAATGATATTGTATATAAAGTGAGGGTCACTATAGTATCACTATGAGTTACCCATGTCTAATCCAATTTATCTATTTGAAAATGAAGTCATAATTGAAACTATTTTCTTAAGAAGTTTATTCATATCAATATTGTGACCCATTTCATGTTCTATTGGACCAGCCCTATAAATTTTCACATAAAAACACCTTACCCATAGGTTTTATGATTCTATAATAATGGGTTTACATATATAATATATAGAAATGTAAATTTTAATATTTTATTTTTAATAAAATAATCAATATATATTCAAATTTTTATTATGAATTTATAAATGATTGAATGACGATTTTTGTTAAAATTATATTTTAGTAGGATGAAATTAAAATTTTATTTTGGGCTTGTATTTAGTTTCAATAAGAAAAGAAATAATTATTTTATTCGTAAATTTATGAAAAAAAAATCATTTCAGTGAAATTTGTTTATTAAATAATTTCTATTAAAATATAATGATAATATAACATTGTGATGTCACGGGTAATTTCTATATGATCTGGAAAACTATTATCATTATAGAGAATAGTATTTTCATTAAATATATATTTTTTAAAATAATTTAAAATAATTTTAGTGATATTATTATGATAAAATTATTATTAGTTTTTAAACTATTATTTTAAATGTAACATGTATTGATTTTCTCATTATTTACTGCTATAGAAGAATTTTTGAGTATTAAATAAACATGTTATAAAAATATATATTTTTTCTTTTGATATCATAAATAATAAATAGTGATATAGTATATACTTTAAATAATATATAATACGATTATTTTGGATTCCCCTTTATTTTATTGTTTTTTAATTTTTTGATTGATTTTAACATCTGATAGGGAATCCTCCAAACCAATAAAATGTTTTTTAATGATTTCTGTTCATATCCTTATAAAATATTGAAAAAAATTTCATATTTGGTAGAATCCATGTTCATAAAATATTAGATATTTTCTTGTATGGATTAATTTAACATATTTGGTCCAAAATCATTAGTGAGAAATTAATAGAGAAGTACAGACTCCATTTCTATAAAACCCACACAACCTCCCATTCCAAATCACTTGAAAACCTTTACAATGTATTTACTACACTTTTATGTTTATTGATCCATTCAAAGGAATTCTCAATATTTTATGAAGATTTTAATATGGTTTTAAACGATCACTATCATGATAACTGATCATGTCCTTCTCCTCATTATTCATGAACCTTAATTATACTATGCATTTTCATTTCTTGTTTTTTACGGTGTTATATCTTATTCAAATTAAATATTACATTTTATATGAATTTTGTGTCATAATATTACCCTTACACTCACATTAAACTCTTCAATGAACATTTTTGTACTATCGTTATGCTTATTTAAATTATATATTGATTCAACATGCTGAACAATTGGGTAGTAAATACCCATCCACATTTGAATAAAGTTTATTATCCTATGTCTAATTCAACATAATATATATTATAGTGTTAATTTTATATACCCACACTACATAGTCATGGGACTAAATGTGATGAATTTAATCCATCTTCTGTATGATCTATGTGGCCAAGTAATCCATCTACATGATATAAATGAGTTGGGTGGTCCAATAATAATATAACAATACCACAATGTGGGTAATTTTTTTAATCTCATGAGATTTAATTTTTCGTTCATGGGCATTTATCCTAAGAACGGTATGTAATAATTCCATGAAATTTTTAATTCACATATTTTTGTGGATTAATTTTTTCTGTTGTTTACACATTATCATATTTCCTTTATGTTATTATCTTTTATAATGATTTTATTATTAATATTTATATTATAAACAAACTTATGTAACTTTTAATTGAATCTTGAATGATATATACATATTTAATTTTTCAAATGCATTGATTATTCCCTCACTGGGATTTATATCCCACCACATTCTTATGTTTGTCCCCCTGTTATCACATAATGTTTAAGAATAATATTGAGATATAATGGGGATGTTGTAAAAATTTTATATAATGTTTTTAAAAATAGGTTTCATATTATTATTTTGTATACATAATTTCTCAATGAGAATAGGATTCATATTATTCTATTATTTTATTATATCTATCATTATAAAATTAATCATTAATTATGGTCTATTAAAATATAGGATTTCGTAAAATATCATTTGGTGTGATCCTAAGAATAGAACTACTATTATCCTTGATCAATCTGTATAGACCTAGATATTTCATCATTATCATATATCATTATAACATGATTTACATACCAAATGGTCCTTACTATAACGATGATTTAAATATATTTATCTACACTAGAGATATCCAATTACATCAATAAATTTACCCAAAATTAGGTAACATTTGATAGATATATCTATAGACTAGTGAAATAACATCATTGAACATGACTCTCACATTCCATCCCACATTAACCTTTACCTTTTACCAATATGAATCACAAAATCACTAATTCATTTCTCACTAAAATTGTGACACACTCCTAATTACATAACCATCAAAACAAGAAAAATGAAACAATATAGATTCACATAACTCATCATTCAAATGATCGTAATTTATATCAATCATGTTTTGTATCATATTACCCTTATACCAAACTATTTACTATATTTTTTATGAATACTTCATTATTTTACAATACCAAAACAATGACATCAACTCCTACACTAGTCATACAATGATCTAATTGTTCTTGATTGAATTTCCATACTATTCTCTTTGATGAGAAACTATTTATATTACAAATGAATTAAATAGTAACAATATAATGTAATTGTTTTTATTTCTCTATAAATATGGAGTTTCCATAACATTCTATGTGTCATCTCACTCCCAAACAAACCCCTAATATTTACTAATTTATGAGTCTCATTAAAATCCCCATAATTATCACTAATTAATGGGGAAAACTAATTATTATTTGAGTATAACATGATCTCACATGATTTTATGGAAAATATAATCCTCTAAGGATCAATTTTTTTATGATACCTATTATTGATCATTCCATATAGATCACTATGTCCATGTTCATTTGGAAGAGGATACGATAACCACAATGAAAATATCACACCAAATAGTAAGAAAAAGGATTTATTATTCCCATGTAAATAGATAATATAATATCAATATCACAATGATTCAAAAATAAATTATAATTACCTAATGAAAATATCCCACGAGGGTATACACTCTAGTGTTACCATGAATTATAGTGCACCATATAGCATATTTTTAACATCCCATAAATTATAGTGTAACACACTTAATCAATTCATTTTCCATTCCTCCCATGCATGTTATATATATATGTCAAACAATAACCTTTCTAATTCCATTTCTAATATATACCCAATTAAATCCCCAGGAATATATTAGACAATATATCCCTATACATACATGTTTTATTATATTTCCACTAATAATTACATATTCCTATTATCTCTATGGAATATATGTTAATAAAACAACACATGCCTTAAAAAATATAATTATATTACACTACCCATCTAGATAGAAAATTATGAAAGGATCATTGTTAATCAATAATACACCCAACTCACCAGAACCTTGAGCAATATACCATCACTTCTTAGAATCACTACCTGATTTATTTTCCATACATTAATACAAGTCATAATTTATAAAAAAATAATATTATATCAATCTAAAATACAATTATTTAATCCAATATACAAACACATGTTTGCATAAATATCAAAAATCTCTATACACATGGTACCCACTCATGGTTCAACATCATCACATCCATGTGAAAAGAATGAATATATCACTATCATGAAATCCGTTTCAAATATTTAATCATACCATAAATTATTTATATATGGAATAATAATTCAATGTTTAGAAAAAAACTAAAGGGTTTATTGTTGATTACATGAATAAAATGATACAAATATTAAAAACATATCTAAAATCATTCATTTGAAAACACATGTCATGTTATGATATATTTGATGGTATGAGGCTGCACACAAGTCCCCTTCCAACAAAAGAAAAAATAAACATATAATAATATAATAAGTTAAGAAATACTTGTAAAAAGTCATTTTTAATAGAAAAAACAATCCCATCTAAATGATATCATTTTTTATATCTCAAGAATGTATTTAAAGAAAATAATAATTCCTTCAACATCATGTTCATACTATTCAATGCTCTATATACCACGTTAAAAATCAAAAAAAAAATCACTAAAATTAATTCTTACCCTATTGTAATGGAAAAACCAGGAAACCTTAAATATAGAACAAGGAAGAGTGATGAATTCCATTATACCCACCTATTGATGTTCAAAATTATTCAAACAAGTGGTGAGGGTAAGAGAAAATACATTTTTATTATAGGTATTAACTATAATTATAACTAATAATATTTTAATAAGTGAAAAATGCATGATAAATTATAATATTTTAATGTTTATTAATGTATTATTGTTGAAATTTATACCAGATAAACAATATAACATTTTAAAATGTTATTAAAAGATCACAAGTAAAGTCTTACATTACGATAAAAAACCAAACATCCGTCCTTAAGCCATAAATGAGAAGCATGATAGTGTAAACACACCGCACCCTACAGTTGTTGGTATTTTCCTACTATCCAATTAGGACAACTTCAGTCAATTCAATTCCTATAATAATAGATATCCATATTATGTGGTAGATCCATACAAAACATTACTAACATTTATATTATTCCCTCCCACATGGAAAACATATAAGTTGATTGTTATATCACCACAAAATAATTAATGAAATCATCCTTTCATTATACTTAATACATTCCTTATTTCATTTGAAGTCCAAAGAAAAACAATTATTCAACTTATGGTTAGAACATTGTCTTCATCAGTTTCCATTGATTTATTTTATATAAATCACTAAAGACAATCACCTTATGTTAAAAACAATAGGCTAACACATTAAACATCCAAATTCATATTTAATGTATTCTTATGGTTGTTCACATTATATGGGTTACACTTCTACTATAATCAATATATTTCTTTATATGACATAACCCTTAAATAATACATCACATGGGTATTATACGTAGAGGAAATACTGAAATCATACCAATCCTCCCCACACTTAAATCAAAAGAAGGATGCCACATTTTTCAAATATGTGTCTAATATCACCAATATACCAAATTTATAATTTATAAAATGAAACATAATGAAAATAAATAAAATTAATTACTACAAACATAAATTTAGTGTTATTCCTTTTAAAGTGATTTCTAACACCCTTATATGATTATACATGTAATGTATATATCTTTGATTCCCTAACTATCATATTTTTCTCCTTAATTAATCATAATAAAATTAATTTAAAGAAAATATTTAATGATATTTAATATCAATTGGTAAAAATAGTAGTATACCTCTTCCATATCTGTAATTAGTCCAAAACAATGAGAAACTGACCATATATATATCAGATGAGGCTCTCACTCGCTTCACAATAATTCATCACTAATTATTTAATTATACAAACATACTAATTTAACATTATAATTTTTGAAATTAATTTTTTAAGAAATTTAACATCATATCTACAATGGAATGGTTTTATAAAATCCTTATACATGCACTACCAGATCTAGTGATTAAAACAAATTCTATACACTTCATCCTTGGAAGATTATAAAAATGAACCAATTATAAACACTCAAAAAATATAACAGAAAAAAATTTGGATAAAAAACAAATAGAAGGACCTTAAATGATTATAGTTTTTTTAAAAGAGGAAACAATGTTACATAAAAACATTAATACATAAACAATTGGGTCATAATGATTAAAATTATATCGATCTATATTATGGAAATATACTAAACATATTATGAATAAAAAAACATAAATCTTTCATCCCAACCTAATGATTAAAAACATAAAAAAGTTAATCTGAAATTCATAGTTATATTAAATATAGACATTAATAATTTAAGGTCATCAATTGAGTATTATATGATTATATGGGTCTTATGACATAATCAATGTGAGTGATAAAAAAAGATAATTTCTTCTCATCAAAACCAAGAACATATGCATTTATACATAGAATAAGTTTTTAAACAAATAAAATACTCATATGATTCAATAATAATTTTTTTGTATTATGTAAATCTTGATCAAATGATCTATGAATAACCCATAGATGTTATTAGGAAATTATTTTCTAATCATGGATCGTTATTTAGCTATCTCATTTAGAAAAATGTCAAAAATAAATAGATCCATGTTAATTCATTCTGAGAAACCTCATTATTTAACTCCCTCATTTTAATTTAAAACAATAGGAATATAACACAATGAAATGGAAATCTATAATGGAGTTTAAAAATCATATACGATGTATCATCTCACCCCTAATATGTTTTTTATCAGCCTCATCTATTTTTAAGACATATTAGTCTCACCCATTGTATAATCTCTGTATAGCTCCCAATGAACATCGATTTTGTACATGAATGATCATGAATAAAACACAAGGAATCATCTATTTTCATCATCAATATTTCAGTATAAACACAATATCTTTTATAATAAGATTTACCTTTGAAAAATCAATTATCATGAAAAAATCATTAAAAAATCATTTGATATCTAATGAATGATAGTAGATGGTATTATATGACCACACAACAAAGGAATATGAGAAAGCTGTAATATATGATGATTTATGAGAAAAAAATTATAACGTAACTATTGAAACTTTTATTTATAAACAATGGGATATTATACTACCAATTGTATAATATTTTATAAAAAATTAAAAAATATGTGGAGAAAATGTTCTTGTTAAATTACTATGAAATCATATAAAGAAATATTTAAATTAAATAATGTTATAATGGTTTTAAAATATAATCATTTTGTATACATTAAAAGAAATATACCTTTTAAATATTTTGAAATGGGAATAAAAAACAACCAATAAGGAAAATGTAAATAAAATTCATTTCCAAAACACTAAAAAATAGGTCAATTCTTATATAAAAGAACATTTGGAGATTATTTATTAAAGGTAAATAATATTCCAGAAACTATTTTAGAAATTTTCATTTAATGGATAATAATTACCTATCTATATGATGATAAAAGACATGTAACACTTACAAACAACATTAATGATGTTTCATTAATCAATATGAAATTTCATGGAAACAAAACAGCTTAACATAATTAATTAATAAATTACTATAAAAGTGATATGGGTCGTTAATACATGATGATTTTATTTCCCCTAATGGAATCAAAACCATAAAAAATATCTAAATGAATGGAGACAGTAATAATATGTGTTTACCACTTTAGTAACATAAAAATTTGGCTTCATTGACTGAAAGGGTATATAATGGATCTCTAAATATGTCAAAAATCAAGAAGTAATATATAGAAAATATTTCATGAATCATTATATATATATTAAAAAACATGGTGAAAAAATGAATCCTTATTGTGGTTAAAATGATTTAGACAAAGAAATCATTTGCAACCATCATAACATTTGATTTGAATGAAGGGATAATGTTCAGATATTTAAATCCATTTAAAAATAATTGAAACATTGAATAAAAAAATTCATGTATTATTTATAGAGTAATAGTTTAACAAAATTTTCATGAATTATAAATAATACCAATGAATGAAAATTGAGTTAAAAACACCTTAAAACTTAGTTGCTTTCAGAAAAATATATGTGGATGAAATAATTTGAATAAAAGTATATAATAGCATCAGATAAAAATGATTCATAATATAACGTCAAAAATTTAATTATATACTCCACAAAAAAATTATTTCCATATCATCAAAATATTCCTCAATGAATTTAAATTGATATAGAATTCATTACCTATAGTCTAACTCATCTATAATGTTCATTAAATCATTTATAATTAATATACAACAATTTCATGATATATTAAAAATAATTTCATGGGATTATATCTTGTCCTTAAACAAATTATTTCATTTTCATTAAATATAAATTTAATTTCTTAATAATTTATGTCCTTGTTCAAGGTATGAAGGATATTTGATTCATAATTTAAAAATGAGTTTAGTGTACAGATCATGGTCAAAGGGGTCATTATTCCATTATCTATAAATTAATAGACATGAAATAATTATAGTTTTGTCACATTTTTCTTATATTTAATACAAACTAGTAATTTTTGTTTTGAAAAATGAATTGTGTTATGATCATGAAGATGGATTCCTATATGTATGTAAGTGAAAAGCATCCATTTTTTCAGCAATTATAATTAAAATAAGATGAAAATTATTTAACATTATGAAATAATTAATATTCAAAAAAACATATTATATCATTAATTACACTTATACATACCTACCATTTACTATAGTCTAGAAAAAATAAACACATCGCATTATAGAGGTTGTAATCAACACATATGCATGAATGACATTATCATTTTCCAATACAATGAATTGTAAAAAATAAATGATATATTAACATTATATAATGATTATTATGCAATTAATATAAATATTTACCTTAAATATATAATTATAAGTATCATTCATAGGTGGTTATGGAAAATGAGTTATCTTGGTTCACGAGGTGATAGTCTACCGTACAGAAGAATTATGGTATTGTTTGGGAATTGATTGAAGATAGGATAAATAAGTATTAATATATTAAACTAATAACATATTAGTATATTATTGAAAAATGTTTATATGTTTCATTATTTATGAAATATATTTATAGATGTATAATATTAAATTAAAATAAAATAGTCATAATTGAATTAAACATATTATTCGGACAACTTCAATTTTCATTACATCTGATAACTTCAATGGTTGGTATAATGAAAAAAATACTTATTTCGCATGTATTTTGGTGTTATAAATGTATTTTACTTGGACTTAAATAAACTAAATTGTTTATGAAATGTTAATAAAATAAGAGAGGGTGTTCCAATAAATAAATGAGGTGAGGTGAACTCTCAGAATTACACAAACTATTAATTAAATATAAATCAGTTTCTATATTAAAATGAATCCAAACATATATATTATTATTTCTTTATGATGATAATGAATACATAAACTATCATCCAATAAAATTTGTACTATTTTTGTATATTTTTATACACAATTCTATTTGTGACGCCCCAGTTAACCCATTCGATGATTACCATTATTAAAATATATTTTACACTTTAGGGGTTAATATAGAATCCATAAAATGTAATTTTTTCGAAAAAAAGACCATGAAAGATATTATGATCCATATCTAAATAACATGGATGATGGTAGTTTTTTCTTCAGAAATTGAAATAATTTCAGAAAAAATTGTTAATTATTAAATAATGATAATGCCATTTTTTGGTATTAATTTTATTCGATATTGAAAATAAAATGTTAACATACTATTATGAATATAATAATTCTATACTTCTATAATAAATTTTTATAATTTACATCATTACATAATTTTAATTTTTTGGTTTAATATGTTATCATTTCATTATTTATTTAATTTTCATAAATAATTTATTTAATTACTTAATCAGCTATGTCCATGTCTGGTGTTTTTATTCTTTTTGGTTAAAAATTTCAAAATGTATTTGCTTTTTTGTTCATGAAAAAAGTGATAAATGTTCCATAACCTCTATTGTAGTTTCTAATGTTTTTTAATAGAGTTATTTACAATGGAATTTGAATTTTTACATTTGGGGGATATTATATTTTGTAATCCAAATATTGGAATGGAATTCTAATAGTTGGAACACTTCAATGTGTTTTTTTAGATATTGATTGTGGATAGAGGGTTTCCATGACTTTCAAGTTAGGTATCAGGAGTTATTGACCAGGAAAACTACAAAATTTGAAAGAAAAATTAGGGGTAATGGATTTTATGACACTATGTGGCCCCTAGGGTAAATATTGTGTCCTAATCAAGAGACTAGAAAGTGTCACATGAACTTGTTACACCATGTGGGAGGAGACTTGTGTTAGTGTGACCAACTTCATTTTTTTTGACACTAGGTTTTACCATGTTATTCACATGGTTAGGGAATAAATTTTCCTTTACTATGTGTGGTTCTCCTAATGTAATTCTGTAGAACATAGTTGGAAAAAAATTATATCTTCATGTAAAAAAACTGTTCTCTGTTGTTTGTTGGGAAAATTTACATATATAACCTTAATTAACCTTACATTAAAACCCTATATTCCTATTCATTTCTCTAATTCCACATGCATCACCCCTCTCCCACTCGATCCCCACCATTCATCTTCCTCTAGGTGCGGTCGTATGTCTTTTATCCATTTTTTGGATTTGAGCACTATCATTCCCTATGTATTCCTATCGATATGCTCATTATTCATATTTTAGTCCTTCTTTGTTTATCATCACTCACAATTTTTTTATTTTGTTGTAGTGTTTTCCCTATTTTATAGGTGGATATATACCTCTTTTATTTTTCTTAATCTAGACCAAATCAATCCATGATATTGTATGTCGTGATGGTCAATTGTATAAGGTAAGTTTTCCATATATTTTCCTCTACGTTCTAGTGTTTCATACAATTATTCCATGTGTCATTCATCGAACATTCCAAGTGTCTCTTTTAAATCGTCTTTTTTCTCACATTAAAATTCTTAAAAAAATTGTAATAAATTAGGATTCATCTTTAGTGGTTGTGGGTTATTACTTCATCCATGTGACCCCATTAGGTTAGGTTCCTAATTTATCTCATGATGAATTTTGTCCATTGTATTTATAAGTCACCCATTTTGTGTGTAGGTTAATTTTATATTGAATTAAAATCTAACTATTTTAATCTATCATTGAAATGGTCTCTTATTTTCTTTATAATGAAATTGAATTATTTAAATTGAATGAAATTATTTTTATAATAAACTCATGTTTTATAATAAATCCTCTCTATTGTGGTGAACTATCATAAATTAGAAACTTTTATATGTGCTATTACTTGTCTAGATATATAAATGAATTATATGGCCTTCAAAATTATCTATTTCAAGAAGTTAGGTATTTTTACCTATGTATGTGGATAAGTTTTTCCTCCAAAATGACATGGAAAATGGGCATGTCCTTTTAATTTGTCATGTTTCATGGGAACATATGCTTACAACATTTTCTATCATATTTTGTTAATTTATGTACATAAATTATTTATAGACTTTGTGATTGATTCTATGGTTCCATCCACGAGACACCATGGATGCGTTCATTATGAATGTGATTAGCTTCACTGAAAATTTTCACATACGTAGGGGGTAATAATGGTAATCCAGTATGGGATCATTATGCATTCATTTTTACTCATCATGGGTGATACTGATTCCTAAGGGGATACTTCTTGGAAGACTATTTAGAGATCACATTGAATGTAATGTAATGGTGGTGTGAATTATGGATCCCGTAGTTTGATATATGGGTTCCTTGTTAATGTTCATCTAAGTAGAATGTACGATGATTCTTTATTAATTTTGGTAGTTGATTTTAATTAATTTGAAAAATGAATATTTTTTACCCAAAGATCATGTGATACTGGCCTAATTACATTATTGGTTTGGACTATCTCATAAAAACATATTTATGATCATTATTTTTATAACCACCCCCTTATTACTTTTTATAGTATATTGTTAGTTTAAAAGTTCTGCATTTGAGAAAATCTGGTATGAATGGTCCAAGTGTCTTGAGGAAGCATATCCTAACTTAGTTTTTAATTTTTTTTTCACATTTATCATTTAATTTTTTCCCTTTTCAGTACTTATTTTATAAGTACGGTCTCAGTTTTGATTTTGAAACCGATCTCAGTTATGAATGGTCATGGTTTCAAATATTTATTTTAGATTGGTTCCGAAAAAGGAGAATGACAACGTAGAACATGGTTATGTGCATAACCGTTGAACATTGTAAGTGTTGTTTAGAATTTGGTGGTTGTGCTTGAGTGGGAGTTGGTTTCCTCGGGTGGTGATGCTATTATGGCCGGGTAAGGGAAATGCGTTGTTAGATTTAGTTAAATATTCTTAAAGGATTCAACCTGTTTTTTCCAACTATCTTTTAATATAACTTTTTTGTTTTGAATGGTTAGGATCCTTACCAATATCATAATCTATGATTTATCGAATGTGTCTCAGATATTTTTGTGGAATTAGTTCAAATTGTCATAGTCTACTCATTGATGAATGATGATAATGTGTCATATATAAACATCATTTGCGTACAATGAGAGATAATATGATATATTCCAAAATAAATTTAAATGGTATTGTTCTAGATCGGTGGTCCCTTCCAGAGTTTTTTACTAGATGAATTGTTTCTATAGAGGTTTTGTTAGTCATGAGTGATACCTAGGTTCCCATGTGAGAATTATTTAGATGTAATAATTGAAACTACTTGATTAATTGATCCCTTGAATTATGTTTTTGTGGGATGATTAATTGTTTTTGGTATGTGGACGTTTGTCTTGGAAGCAATATCTCTTCATGGATGTATCGTTAAAGATTTCCATTGATGTGATCCTTGGACACAAGTTGATGATTATGAGGTCACCCTGAATATAAATTAGGATTGGATTATTCATTTTAAAAGGATTATTGATTCATGTGTGACGAAATAGGTATACATCCCTATTAATGGTGGTCCATGTCCACATAATTTGGGATTTTTTATTGAGATATTACCAGAATATGGTTACAGGATACAATGAGTTTTCACTGAGCGCATCTCATGTTACCTCATATAAATTCATTGGGATAAAATTTTGTATTATATCATATTTCTATTCCAAGATTTTCAGGAATGGGTTTCAAGTGGTGGATTCAACTATCTCTATCTACGTTAATTAAATATGGTTACTTTGTAATCAACCCTTAATCGTGTTTTTTCTCATTTCATGCCTGTCCATGGAATGCTAAGAGAACATTTTGAAATTAAATTGTGATATTAGAGATATTGTGATTAAAAATTGGAACCTAAAAGGTAGAACCAATAGTGGGTGAACCATATTATGGTTGGTTAAAAGAGATGATACAAATATCATTTTTCTAGTTCTATGGGCTCTGGAATGCTCTTTCTCAATGTTATAGTTGAAAAAAAATTAATTATAGAACTAAAACACTTTTACTATATGTTATGGTGATACTCGAAGGTTCTTTGGTCACTTGGAAATTGATAAAGGCCATTTAATAAGACATTATAGCCACAATATATCTAGTGATATTATCTTTGTTTCCCCAAGGCTTCTTAGGGATGAAAAGTTCTACGGATGAAATATTTGATGGCCCATTTTTTGGGCCAGATAAAATTCCAATGGGATATTCATTTTGATATTTTTTTGACATTACATTTTTTAAACTGTGCATCTTAGTGAGATTAATATATTTGGAAGAAAGAAATGTTATTTTATTATATGTGGTTTAAAATGTGAGGTATTCCTCATGATTTCTTTTATGTTTTGGGAGTGTGGGACCCTGAAAACATAATTTTTTTTTGAAACTGTTAGGAGAAAATTGTATGTATTAAACTGTTAAGCTCGTTGGGGAAGTCATGTAGATTGATCTAAAAGAGAAAGAAGTTCCCCAAAGTTTGGTGAAATCATGTTGTTGGATCCACCTGACCATGGAAAAAACTAGTGATTTTTAATATTGGGTTTTAGCCTTTTTTTGTATGCAATGGGAAACTGTGTGCCCTTACCACTCGTGGTTCTCCTTGGGCAGTTCCCTATCATACTCTTAGTGAAAATTTTGTAGAACCATGCTTCCAAACCATAAAACTCTTTGTGATTGGTATATTTGTAGATCTAAAATTAATAAACCTTAACTATAATCCCTATTGTGCACCTCCTTTATTCCAAAAAACTCACAGTACCCCTCACACAATCGACCTCCACAATTCCTCCTTCTCTAGTTGTGTTGGTCTATCCTCCATCCCTTGTCAACTTTTAACACATTATTCCCCTATGGATTCCCCTTTGAACTATCCTTATTCCCATTTATATCATTCTTCATTTATCATCCCTCTCTCAATTCTTCTTTGGTGTCTCCTCATTATCCATATTTATACAGATAAATTTGATTTCTTCTATTTATCTCGAATTAGAAAAAATCACAAGCCTTTCATGGATGTGTGGGTCATCCAACGTATAATGTAGGCTTTAAATAGAATTTCCACTAAAATTTCATCATTTTATAATAGTTTTTCCAGGTTCGGCATGCTTGAAATACCCAGTGCCACGTCTATGTTATCTTTTTCCTCACATTAAAATAGGTAGACCATATTTTATTAAATTCAGATCCCTATTAATGTGTTTTCAGGTGATGAAATAATCTATGAAAACCCGTTAATGTAGGTTTTTTGGGTATATCATGATGAATTTTGTCTTATGTGTGTATATTCCACCATATTATTGTGCTATTTAATTATATTTTAAATTCAGAAACATTATATTTTTAACTATTGTTGAAATGGGTTGCTTATGACCATACGATGAAATTATGTTATTGAAATTTAAGGAATATAAATTTATGTATTTAATGTAATTAATTCTAATAAATCCCCTCAGTTGAGGTGTGGTGTCTTGAATTGGAAAATATTATATGAGTTATTCCTTCATTGGATTTATGATCGAATGTGATGGCCTCATTATTTATCTGATTTGGTTTGTGATGTTTATTACTTATGTAGGAGTGTTTTTTCAACTATAATGTCATCGAAAATGGTTGTGTCCATATTAATGTGACCTCTATAATGTGAAGGAATGTTTATTATATTGGATATCTAGTTCTATTAATTTATAAAAATAATTCAATTATAGACGATGTGGATGATATGTGGGTTTCTTATATGGGGTGCCAATAATGGGTTAATCATGACTGTGTAAAATTTCACTAAATAATTATGCATACACTGGTGGTGATACTAGTATTCTAGGATGGTATCAGAATGATTTCCTTTTACCTAATCATTAGTGATATTGGTGCATGAGGGGAAACACCTCGGATGGGCATGGTAGAGATATGGTTGTACTAGGCCATGAGTTAGTCTTGGTCCCCTATATCAGCTACCATGTTCATTCATTGAGGTTGTTCTCACAAATTATGTTTGTAGTTATACAAATAGGACCATTTTATGATCTCACTAGGCAAACACCGACATTAGTGAGAATTATGGAACTCCTCATGTGATTCATGGGTTTTCGATTAAGGCTCTACCAAGATGGGCCTAGGATGCTTCATATTAAATATTTTGTAGTCACATTTATTATAATAGATAAAATATATATTAATTATCCAAGGTAAGTATCCACAAATCCAATTGACATAATTGAATATTTTTTTCTCACTAAACCTATTTATGATGCTTTGATTATCAATATACCTTAATCTATTTATATATATATATTACCTTTAGTTTATACATTACAGGTTAGGATGAAGCATACTGGTCGGGCCATGTGTCCTTGAGAAACCGAACCCTAGATTATTTATTTATTTATTTCACATTTCTCTTCTACTTTTTTACCTCCACACTACTTATTTTATATACATGATCTAGAATATTATTTTGAGAGAGTTGGTGGTGGCCTACTTTGTATACATGGTAATTTTCATAAGTGGTCATGCATCTAAAATGAAGTCAGTATCATTGGATTGATTTGGTTCATAAGATTCTCATAGAGGCTTCCCTCAGGGATTTCTTCCTATCATCTATTTATTTTATTTTATTGTATCATACTCTATATTTTTTCCACTTTTTTGTACATTCTTTTGAAAAAATGAAATTTTTTATAATGTAATTGGCCATTATTATTAAAATTATTACTTTAATATTTTGTTTTATGTTTCTTCATTTATTACTTCTTCTTATAATATCTATTGTTGTCTTTTTATTTACACTGGGTATACCACTGCACAACTCTGATTTCAAGGGTATTTTCCCCCCACTGTACAATCCCAACAACATCACTACTAGTTAGCAAGATCTAGTATACGCGAGGCATGCTTGAGGACACATTGAGGTTGGGACATCTACCATCTTTGTGGTCAGTTGGGATTGGACGCTACATCAAGAATAATTTGATAAATAATTTTTTTTTATAAAATTTAATCATTGTAAAAAAACCATGATTATTAGTTATGAAAGATGAACAATGATATAATTGTTGAGATAGTAGTTCGTATGCATATAAGAGTAACACATCCATTTTCAATGATTATGAAAAATATGTTGTTATTATTTTATCATTAAAGAATGATAATTATATCATTACCACCATATAATATCCTTTTGTAATTTTATATTTATAATCCATGTGATACAAGGATGAAAACTGAATTGCATCACATTGTTGAGGTGGTAATACACATGTATTTTTGAACAACATTATTATTTTTCAATAAATGTAATTTTATGAAAATAGATAATATATCAACATTATGTAATTAAAATTATTTCATGACTATAAAAAATAAAAATTAAACCAATAATTATAACAGGGATTGATTGGATGTTAAATAAAATGATTTATATAAATTCAGTTGGTAGTGGTCCTCTGTACATAGGAATGTTATATATATCATAATATTTGTGACTAAATTAATTATTAAAATAATATAATATTAAATAATTTTAAAAGAAATTTTTTTAGTTTTCATTTAGTTGAATAAATATTATTTTGGAGTTACGTAATTGTACAATATAATTATTAAATGAATAAAAAACAAAACTAAACTAACATGACAAATAAAATTAATATATCATTCAAAAAAATATCAATAAATGAACTGAACAAATGTTAACCGTAATATAAAAATATTAGTGATATTAAATTCTAGAGAGTGACATTTCTGACCTAATCATTTATTAAATTATTATAAAAGAGATTATTAAATAAATATGATACTGAATGTCCAAATATACCAGATTTGTAGGAATATGAACAATATGAACTCATCTAATAATATTAATGAATAAAACACAATTACACCAGCACTGTGTGGTTGGTGGCATTTGTTCCCCTTTAGAGTATATACCACCCCTCTTGTTTGTCCAAAAAATATTCAAAAGTTTTATAAATCCCCAATACACATCAAAAAAACATAATTACATAATTATATTATATATATTCATCATAAATATGAAAAATCATTCTTATACTATCTCTAATTCAATAAATGTTATTGTGGATTTCTAGAGATATCAATTTTCAAAAATATTTTTCATAGTAGGATTAGTGGGTGAAACATAATGAATAATAAATGACTAATTAAAAATAATGATTTTTGAAAAAGAAGATAACAGTGTTTATTTGACAATAAAGATGATATGAGTGACTCTAAATGGATATTTCATTTCTTATATATTTAAATAATAATATAATTTTTAACTTTGATACAGTTAATATATTTATATTCTAAATCAAATATGACTATAAATTATACATAATGAATCATATGATGTAATATTTTTCCTAAATATATATTATCTGTTTTTAAATAATATTCATTGCTATTTAAATAATGAAATTTATGAAATATTAATATATTGATAATATATTCTTAGATTTCTATATTATCAAAAATTGTTATAATATTATGGATTTACGGGTTGAAATTTTATATTATTTTTATAATCATTCCTTTTAAAAAAAACATAATTTATTTAATTGCACAATTAATTAACTAGAAATTGATTTGAAGATTTTTATGTGTGGTTTTTAATTAGAAAGGGTTTCACGCAATCTTCTGGACGATTCTTTTGATAATAGTATTATCTTCATAAAACATATTGTTTCTTGTAATTTAACTTCTATTAAAAAAAACAATCTTTATACTAATATGTGATGAAATATTTTATTTTATAATTATATATAATGAGTAGGAAAAAATTTCGTGGGGACACTCCAAATTTGAAATGGATTTATTCGAATTGTTTAAGAGCATTGTATTTAGAAAGTAATTTGTTATTTGGGTTTTTATGATTGTTGTGATTTGTATCCCAATCCTTATTGGCTTCTATATTATTCTATTTCATATAAAATAATTCATATATTTCAATTTATAACATAAGGTGAATGTGTGGGATAGAAGGATCTATACCATGGATATATTATTAATGGGGATGGTTCATGAATTTTATGTTTGATAAGGTGGGTGTTGTCCACAACCATTACAACTCATTTATTTTTTATTTTTTTATAGTTCTATGGGCTATGTGATTCTTTTTTAGTAGTTAATTGCTCTATGTTGATAGGTCTTGTCTTAATACATTCTCACAATATTAACATAAAGGTGGTTGAAACCAATTCATCTATGATGCAGGGATTGATGTATGATAATCTTTGTGTACCATGGTCATTCACATTCCTCTTCTTCAAATCCAATAAAATCATTTATTCATTGGTGGATATTGTTAATACATGCATAGAGTTTAATTCGGTGTTGGATTTCCATTCATTATTGGCTACCAATGACAGTCATTTCAAATTATCTTTTTCCTTGGGATATCTTACTCACATGTGTTGTAGTAATTTTAGAGAATAAGATAATGAGATTACATATTTCTGATCACCATAATATTATTTAGTATTGTGTCATGACCTTCTTGAAATAATTTTTTTGATTTTGATGATGATATTAGAAATAAAATAATTAATGAATTTATCTAGCTTTGATATGAATTCATGGGTTATTTAAATTTACATGATTTCCTTAACAATATTTTTATACTACATATCAAGATAGTGGAATATAGACATGTGTTTATCCACTTATATTGACTTGGTACTCAATATCAATATATGTATCCTTACAATTAAATGATAATTATTATATATATTACCCTATAAAATGGAAAGGCTTATTGTAACCTAGGACATGTGGGTAGTGATTATTCTTTAATTGTTATTTCATTAACTATGATTAATATCCAAATGAATCTTGAATACTATCATTATAGAATTATTGAAGTACAATTGTTGTATATTTAATTTTATTAATATGTATAAATTTTTTCACATGAATAGTAAGTTGGAAGTAAGATATGTTGTCTCTATATTGGTAGTCCTATTTCAGTGTGGTTGTTATTTTTATATCCACATCAGTTATCAAATAGAAAATCAATGATTATTTATATCAATATAGTGTGGTTCAATATTTTTCTCAGTTACTAGATATAAATTTTTTGTGGGACATTGTTTAATATAATATTTTTATGTTATTATTGATATTTATTTTCTGAATTTTTACCTTCTTTGATATGAATAATTGAAATTAATTTGTGATTTTGGAGACCACGATTTGTTAATTATATATACATATTTCATTTTTTAATTTTAATTATCCACAAATGTATAATTATAGTGACTAGAAAATATCATATTAATTATGTGAAAGTACCCATTGCTTTTTTTAAGTCATTTCATCCCATTTTCAGTCTGATATGTTTATAGTGTGTGTCTGGTATGTATATAATTGTATACATATGTCTTGTTTTAGAATTGAATATTTATAGAGGAATAAAATCATTTTCAAATAATTCATTTGAAATTTTATTATAATTATAAATATATTCCTCATAAATATGGATTTTCATAAATTTTAATTTTGTATCCACATAGTTAGAATATGATATTATGGGTGATTTATAGGGTGTTTCCTCCCATTCAAGGGACATGTACCAAATATTAATATTTTATAACCATGTATTATGGTAATCATTCTTGAGGGGTCCCACATGATTTATTTGGGAAATAGGAGACTTAAAAATGTTAGCACATTATATGAACACATGGATCAATCAATTATATATTTTAATTATGAATACCGTATGGGAGGATAATATTTGTCTTATATAATTTCGATGAAAAATTTCTATACTATGTTATTTTATATATTTAATCAATATATTTTTAATATATTGTTGGATATCATAGGATATGATATTCATAAATAGAATATTTTTAAAACATATCCCCTTACCACTTTTGTCATATAATATTTTTTATAACATATGATGTTGTTTGAATGAAGGCCAGCATTTGTATATCATATAATATGATTGTGTAATATCTATTAGAAAACATATGATCATGGTTTTCTATTTTTCTTCATTATATCATACATTTTGACATTAGAATATTATATGGGATGATATAATGATATAATGGTGATATCAAAAGGATTTGACATTTATGATTTGTACTTATGGAATATGATCCATATCAAATTATATAATACAATGTTATCATATAATATGATATAAAATGGGAAATATTATTATTTATTATCGTAATGAAATATGCTCTAAAATTTTATAAATTATAATAAATTGATCATATAAAATAATTATATTTAAATGATTATTAATTTATAAATTATATTTGGAATATAAATTTTTCATAATCAATATCATTAATATGAATATTATATTGAAAAATATTATTTTTTTCTATATATAAATAGGTTCATAAAATATATTCATATAAAAAATTTTCTAAATACTATGAAATATTCACTTTATAAGATATGATATATTTAAATAAGACAATAATAAGATATAAAAAATTTATATATTATGAATATTATATATTTAAATTATCATGAGGAGATCAATTTTACTATTTATTTGTAAATATCCAGTATCCATTTCTATCATGAAAATCTAAATTATTAAAATTTATAAAAAAACATATAAATGTTTTTATCATTTAATTATATATTCATTATATTAAAATAATAATGATGTTTTCAAATATATAAGGAAAAATTTTCAAACATTCATGGAATTTAAATTTCATTTCAAAAATATTTCAATATATAAAATGTTTATATTTGAATATTATTAGGATTTTTCAAAAACAATTATTAATACAATATCATACCATGAGTTACGATTAATCTTGGTATGTGTTATTTCTGATTTAATTAAATTTAACATTCATTTGTTGTTTTGTTTACTATAATTCCAATGAAATGTTTTATTTATATCTATATAAATTTTTATTTTAGGAATCTCAATTATTAGTCCTTAAATTAGTATTTTCTATTGAACCATCAATTGCATGGATTTGGGATAGAGTTATTTATGGTTATTGAGATTATAAATTGTGTAGAGAATTGATTTTTGAATATATATTGTACACTGCATATAAAAGAGTATGTTTTTTAATGATTTTGATCCTTAATGTTATATTATTTTAATGGAACATTTCTATATGATTCATTTTAATTACATTCAGTAATTAAATTAATATTTTTACCATATTTACATTATATAAAAAATATGTTATATTATTGATAAATATTAATATAGTTGAAATATGATATTTTTTTTGAATTTTTATTACATTAATTAATGATAAAAATAAAATTATTTTTTGATAGTAAGATTACATATCAGATAATATCCTAGATATGAATATAGATAAAAAGGATGATATTTAAAAATGGTAAAATAAAAATAATTTATATTTCTTTTTATTTGATTATTCATCATGACCATCATAATGATTCAACAAACCCACCATCCCATTTCAACTTCTACTTAATATTTAATTCAAGAACCATATTTGAAAATAATTATATTGATGAAAAATAAAAAACATATATATAATGTCACTATTAAATATTGAGTAATATACACACCCAAGACCGTTTAGGTTTATAGTTTTATATAATTGTTAAAATCTTTTAAAAATAATCATATAATAAAAAAATAGTGGAAAATTTCCCCTAAAAAATAAGAACATTTTATTTATCACTACATCATCAATATATCCATCAATAGTATTCATTCATAATGTCCTCATAAATTTGTCATAAAAATTAAACTTCTTTATTATTACAATGTAATGGAAACTGATGAAAAATGATCTCATACTCTAAAAAATCAACAGTGTACCACAAAATATATTATAAAATATTATGCGAAATAATAATTTTACCGAATAAATATATAAAATAAATTGATTAAAAATAAACTATAGCTCTAATATAATAATATATAACATTAAAATAAATAAACTAGTGTATATAAATAAATATTATCTAAATTATGGAACACATAATAAGGTGTATATTAATCATCAAATCATTTCCATATAGAAAAAAATTGTATATACTATCAGTGTCGTATGGAAATTAATTATTAATAAATTTGAAGAAATATACCAAATACCCAAACATGACTTTCTCATGAGTTATTCTAATCCATTGAGGGGAAATATAATTTCATTTCTCACCCATCTCTAATAAACTCCATTGAATTGTTCATATGAATAAAATTATTTCATAATAATCATTAAATAAAAATAAATAATTAAATTAAATATCATTCTTAGAAAAAATTGTTCTATGTGTATTTATTTCTCACCTTATAGTTCAATTGAATAATGATTATGTAAATTATGTAAATGATATATTTTACATGCATTAACTTATGGATCATTAAAATAAAAGTCTGACATAAATGTAAGAGAGAGATTTATATTGATAAGGTAAAAAACCTTATTAATAAGGTGGGATATGAACTACATATTCATAAATTCATTTAGATAAAAAGTTAAGTAATATAACTATAAATGATATAGTTTTATGTTATTTTTATATGAAAAATAATGAGAATTCATCAATATAGGTTTTTAGTATATCAAATCCAAAAAATTTTGTAATGGGATGATATTATGGTAAACATAAAAAAATTAAAATAATAACATGAAAAACAATTGAAAACATTACATTAAAATAAATCCTAGTAGTTTAAACCTAAATTAAAATAATTTATGGGGAAAAAATGTGGAATAGTGTATAATTTATATGATCCTGAAGAGAAATTCCATTTTAATATTTAAAATTACAATCATCTAAACACGTGTTTTTATATGATTAGAAAATACTACTTGTAAAAATAGTTAATGAATAATATAATCATCAAATGATATAATACATACTAGTGTTTCAAAATTTGAAAGTAATTTTTTTCAATTAGAGATATAAGTTGATTGGGAATATTTTGATATAAAAATTAAATTCCATTTATAAAAATAAAAATAACATATAATAAATAAATTTTTGGATGAAAAAAATCATATAGTAATGAATTTATAGAATAAATATTATATGTAAATTTTGGAGGATGGGAGAACAAAAATACCACAAAGACAAAAATATTTAAATAAATAAATATTCTATGATTTTTTTTTTGAAAAAAAAATGTTATATCCCCAAAAATGGAAGATAAATTAAAATTAATAGAACAATATGATAAATTAAATAATCGTAGAATATTTGAGTTTAGTAAGAAAAATTATATCCAAAATAATGAAAAAGTAGTCTTCAAAACCATCTAATTTTGGTAACAATTGATCGAACAGAATTGGAGTTAGGGATTTACTAAAATAAATTTAAATACCATGAAACAAATTATTAATATGAACAAATTAAAATGTTATTTTATGTACTACATATATAAAATAATTTGTGTAAAATATAAAACATGACTTAATAAATTGTGATTATGATGAAGAGACATTCCTTAAAAAAATTTATGAGAAAAAAATAATTTATCCTACTTTATAATAAGAATAATAATTTTGATTTTAATTTTCAAAAATTTCATGAAATAATTAAATTTTCAAAATTTATTTATAATAATTCATTATACATTCATTAACTAGTTATTTTTTATTTCAATCGTCATATTATAGTATGACAGATTTTTTGGAAAAATTTTTCAAATATTGATATCAATCCTCATTGGTTAATACCAAGGTCATTATTAAAATATTATTATAGGAATTTTAATTGAATAAATAATGATCGATAATAATATAATTTTATTTACATTATAGTTTTTTTATAATTTATGATGATAACATCAATGATGTTCTAGATTCATTAATTTTTAACAAAAAATGGTTGTATAATACAAAAGTACAAATATAGTTATTAAACCTCTAAAAAATTCAATATTTACTTGTTAATATCAAATATTACCATTAATAAACATTATATGATCATATATGATGGAAATACATATAATTATTCAAATAGGGTGTTCAACTGACAAAAAACAGTATTGTTTTATAATATATTGGGGAGTATGGTTATGAAAGTGAATATTTTAATATAATATAATTATAATGCTATATTATATATTTTATTATGGTGTAAAATAATAATTTGTATATGTAAAAAATAATATAAAATAATATAACTATAATTTATTTAAAATTATAAGGATGAAATCTATTTTCCTCTTCATATACTTAGTTTATATGGATAAATTAATTGTTAAGAAATGTATCATCTTAGTGACAATATAACAATTTTATCTTAAACTGTATCATGATATTTCATTTTCATGGATGGGGTGGGGGTTTAGTTAGAATTGGGAGGATTCCTATAATGCTGAATTAAGTGATTTATTGGATTCTCACTTTTAAATTGACTTTTTTATGCAAGAATCCATAGAATTTAATATCATGGAACAAACATACATGCAATGTAGTGGTTCATCATACAAATACTGAATGCTTTCACACTATGATGGGTACACATCTTGAGTCACCATTTCATACCATGAAAGAGTTAATGAAGGGGTTGTAATTCAGAGAGTTAGAATCTAAGACAACATGACATGTTTTTCAATAGTTTTAAAAATTAAAGTGTTAACGATGTTTATTGGCATTGCACATCATTTTATACCCCAACTGGGGTTTTAAAATAGAAATTACTATTCGTCCTTCTATTTGGACACCCTCTGGTTTATTCACCCTCAGGCCAAGGATTTTTTTAGGAAACCATTGATCGTTATAATCCTTCTAAATCCATTCATTTGGAATTTTTCATTCATTCTGATTACGGTGTGATTCACATGTAATGTTTATCCTTAATTATTCATGTTTCACTATTTATTCTCTGTTTATGTTCCTATGGATCAACATTGAATTGAATTAAATATTCTCTATGGGGTAGGATCTTGGTTTTGGGATGGGTTTTGAGGACTTCTCCACTATTATTATCATTGATGGATGTTGTTATGAGTTTCATGATTCAAGAATGTGATAGGTTGTTCCATTTCAATTATCCAAATATATTGTTCTTAAATTTCTTGATTTATTACAATTTTTTTCTTAATATTCAATTTCTCATATTTTGTATCCATATATTTTATAAATCATGAATATAGATAATCAAGATATTTTAAATGTTTTTGGGTTGAAAATTTGGGAAACTCCCTATTTCATTGAATTTGTGTGTGTTTATAGAGATTCGATGATTTAAATTATTTAATTTAAATTTTGGATTTTGAGGTAATTATTGTCAAGTAAATTGTTGAATGTCATTGTGGAAATAAATTGTAAAAATAATGGAATTTATTTTAAATGTATTTTAATATTTTATAAATAGATTAAAATTATTTTGTTTAAACCAAATGGTTTTATCTTATGAAAAAATTCATGTATTTTTATTAATAAATGTTTTGATTTTAAAAGGAATGAAATTGTAATTTTTTGAAATGGAAGAATGAGATAAATTTTTTTATGCCAGCTTAAAATATGTTTATCGTCAAATAATATCACATGCATACAATTGTATTTAGTGAGTTATATATATACATTATACATTTTACCACATTCTAAAACATACATGTTGTGGGCCAAATCAACAATGGGAGCGTGACGAGTTTCATATAAATAGGGTTAGGGGGACATGTGAATACTCTTTTTGCTATGATCACTTAGATAGTGTGGAATCCTATAGTTGGTTAATACTATCATACCTACATGGGAGATGGCGATTTTTATTTCTTTTTTATTTATAAATTAGATATTAATATATGACAGTTTGGTAAAACAACTTCACATTTAATTATTGGATTTATATAAACTGCTTTATGTAACTATTTTATATAAGCCATTATTATAAAAAAAATCTATATATTTTAACGTAAACCATGTTCTTCAAAAATATTTTCCATCATTTTGATACAATAAAAGATGTTTTTAATATATCCTTTTAAATTTCCAAACACGATTAATTTGAAAATTGTAATATTTTCATTGTAAAATCTGTTGTTTTCATCTATTATATATTCTTTTGTGGAATCCTACTAGGATTAGTCTCACACCAAAAAAATTTCATTTGGTTGTTTATAGAATGTTTCCTACTAGGTTCATGCAATGGTAATGGTTGTTTTGGAGGTTGATCAAGTCATTAAACCATGATCATGGTTAGTTGTGTCCATATAGAATTGGGATGTTTTTCACCATTTGGTAATTTGGTACTAGTACTTCGGGATTTTTGTACATTGATTTATTCTAGGCCATTTTCCCCATTGTAGTTTCTTTTATATTAATATTGAATTTATTTTCTTTCTTGAAATATGTTTTTTTTGGAAAATATGTTCCCACTTGCTTGTTTTATAATGCTCGCTTCTAGTCACCCACCCATGGGAATCAAGAACACCCCTTGGGCTGTGTCAATGTGGGCTCAATTATTATGTTACTAGGCTAACAAGGATGGTTTGTGAAAATGTGGTTTCATATAATGGTTTTTTATATAATTTCATGATATTAGAATGAATTTTACCGATCCAACTGAGATATAGCATGTAGTTGTGATTGAGTTACTAGCTATCCCTCACTGTAATGAACCTAATTTTTATAGGGGTGGTTATAAAAAAAATTATAATAAAAAAGTTCTCGTATTTTATCAATTGTGATTTTGATAGTGTGAAATGTAAATCCCGGTTGATATATCCATTGGGAATAATTTCTATTGTTTCTTTGTTTTTGTGTTAATATAATTTCTTCCTTTTATGTGATGATGTTGTCTAGAATCATGCTTCTGAGAAGATGTGAAAATCAGATACATGAATAGGCTACTGCTAAAATTCATCAAGAAAATCCTATTGTTGATCCAAATCTGGTTGACGTGATTGTATGCACTGTTCATGTACTGGGACAAGAACATGCACCAGTTCCCGCTAATGCTCTAGCTATGGATCCTCAGGGTGATTTTTTAAAAATTATTCTCAATGTTTCCTTAACCATAAGACACCAAATTTCAAAGGATCAAGTGATCCTAAACATGTTGATGAATGACTGGGAAACATAGAACATAAGTTTGAAAATATTGGAGATGACATATGTGATCAGGGTGAAGTGTCCCACCTTCACACTATAATGAATAAGCAAGAGATTATGGAAATGATGGTGATGGAAGGGAAAATTATGGCATAGAGTTGAATGATGTGAATTTTCATTTCACTACCATGTTCAATATATAATCAATGGTGTTGCCTATGGATGTGGCATTTTTCAATCTTGAGCAAGATGAGAGAATCATGATTGGGTATTCAAAACACTTTTCTAAGCTAGTGTATTTTTCTCATGAGATAGTATATATGAAATGGTAAAAGCTCAGAAATTTGGGTTGGTACATCAATTAGATATCCATTCAAAAGTATTCTTGTTGAAGCATCCCACTTATGTTGATCTCATGGAATAGATGATGGTGGTCGAGACAGACACTCTAGTTAAGTCAGGTTTGACATGAGTTTCTTTTTCTCCTATTAGAAGTTGTGGTTATATAAAAGGAAAATATAAGTGTGATGATTATCATAGAATTTTATTATTGTAGGCTCAATACAGTCCTTATACAGTTCTAGGAATAAGTTCTTTGTTTTTCTACCACAGTGGAATAAAGGGGTTACACTAAGGCACCCATGAACTGTAGCACCTACAAACATTCAGGGATGTTACAGAGAATCTGCCATCACTTATATTATATGCGTAGTGGACTAGGATCATCAACTCCTCATAAAACTATTGTGAAATTAGATTCTTAATGTATAAAAGGGTTCTATCCATAGGCTACCAGATCAAATCAACATCTTATAGTGGTAGTTTCACCAGAATATTCAAGAAATGGTCCTATGACTATGAGAGGTAACATTATGTTAACATCATCATTTGTGAAATATGTTTTCGATACTAGTGCATCAGAGTCATTTCTTTCAACTCATACTGTAAATATTGTTAATATTTCAATGGATCATTTATCTTTTGTAATAGATATTTATACCCCACTTGCAAAAATAGATAGCAGGGTTGTCATCATCCATCATGTGTCTTTTCCCTGTCATATCTCAAGATTGATTGTATTTTTATGGTCCTCTACATGAAATCTCGTGAAAATATTTTTAGTAAGAATTGGATTATATCGAATAAATCTCAGATTAAATGTCATCTTTGATGGTTCATTTTTAATAAACCCAGTGGTTCATCCCTTTCATTTCAAGGATATTTGGATATGAGGTCATGAAAATATGTAGAACATTATCTAGTGTTGGTAACAAGATATGTGTGATTTATTATGATCTAGAGAGGTATTCAATGATTCCTAATATCCCTACATTCATGGTATTAGTTCTTGACATATTTCCAATGTATTTTACTTGTCAAACACCGGTGAGTGAGGTTGAATAATCTATTAAGTTAATTCCTAATACTCAACTATTATTTATTCCCTCTTACTGAATTGATACAACTAAATTGAATATGTTTATGTCTTTGTTGGATGATCTAATTGAGATAGCCATTATACAACCGAGTATATCTAAATGGTAAATTTTTGTTCTCTTCCCCACCAAGGATAATTGTTCTCTTTTCTTATGTGTTCAAAATCGAAAGATCAATCGAGTTATGATAAAGAAAATTAATCTATTTCCACATAATAATGATATGTTTGATCAGTTTTCTTTTGAGATGTGGGTTTCAAAGATCAATCTTTTTTCTGATTACCATCATGTGAGAATAAAAGAATCTGACATTCAGAAAAAAAAAATTCAATGTAGGTATCACCATTATGAGTACATTATTATGGCACTTGGTCTAAAAAATGCTCATTTAGTATTCATGTATTTGATAAATAGAATTTTCCATGAGTATCAGGATGACATTATTGTAGTATTTTTTGATGAAACCATCATTTACTCTAAATCCATGGAGCATCCCATGCATCATCTGAGAACAGTTTTGAGTCTCCTCTGAAATCATCAACTCTATGTCAAATATTTGAAGTGTTATTTATGGATTTGGGAAGTGAAATTATTGGGACACATGGTGTTTGAAGAGATTATATTAGTTGATATTGAGAAGGTAAAGGTTGTTATGACCTAGGAGTTATCAAAAAATGACTTCATGATTTAGATCTTATGGGGATTATCCAGATAATATCATAGGATTGTAAAGTACATCTCGATGTTTGATTCTTCATTGACTAATCTGATTCGAAAGGGGATGAAGTTTTCATGGTATGATAATTTAAAAATTATTTTGTTGAGTTAATATTTTTCCGATAACTTTGTCGGTGTTGAATCATCTAATTTGTGGGAAGGGCTATATGGTATTCAGTGATGCATTGGGTTAAAGATTTGGTTGTTCTCTTATGTAATATAACCCTGTGGTCTCTTATGGATCCCATCAACTTAGGCCACAAAAGAATAATTTTCCTACCCATGAATATGAACTAGTAGAAGTGATGCATGTTCTTAATATTTGACAGTATTACCTCAATGGATGGATGTGTAATATGTTTTTAGACCACAAAATATTGACTTATATCTTCTCTAAAAAATATTTCAATCACTGCTAGATGAGTTTTGTGGACTACTTTCAGTAGTTCGGCATTAAAGTCTACTATACCTCGGGGAAAAGGAATGTCCATTCATATTCACTAAGTAGGAAACATCCAACTGATGAAGTTAAATAATTATTGGAAAATTTTATTTTGATGGATCTATTTTCATAGTTTCATATTAGAGATCAAGAGAAATGGACATAGGTTTTTTTAGGAAATGGTCAGTTTACATCTACTCTTATTGAGTTAATTCTTCATAATCAACATCTTGATGATGAAGTCTATAATATTTTTTTTTTGATTTGGTAGACAATTACCCCATTTTTTTCACTAAAGAGGGTGTTATGTGATATTAGAATCACTTTCATGGACCATTATCTACAAGGAATGTAGTAATAGGTGATTTTCATAATTTATATTCTTTTTTCCACCCAAGAACCACTAAGAATTTCTATGATATGCGGCAGATATTCAGGTTTCCTTGGATGAGACGTGGCATTGATGAGTTTGTTTCTCGTTGCTATACATGCTAATATTTTAATGTCGATCACCAGAAACCTTCATGTACACATCAACCACTTATTATCCCTACTTGGATGTGTGATGAAATCCATATAGAAATTATGTTTTGGTTGAATCATAACCAATAAAATAAGAATGTGATTTGGGTTTTGATCTACATTCCATCCATGTTGGCTCACAATATACCAATCCAAGATACAACAAAATATGATGAGTTAGTGAATCTCTATATGAAAGAGGTTGTTCTTTTTCACGTATATCCATTTTCAATAGTATCTAATATGGATCCTTGGTTTACTTATCTCTTTTCTAGATGGATTCACAACGCACTATGATCTCAGGTTTGTTTGAGCATGACATACCATCCATAGTCAGATGGTCAAATAGATAGAGCTATATATATTGTTGAGGATATGATATGCTCTTACGTTCTCAACATCAGTGGGGAATGAGATGAACACTTAGGACATGATGAGTTTTCTTATAACAATATATACTAGAACATGATTATAATAGTAACTTTGAGGACTTGTATAACCATATATTTATATCTTTGTTGTGTTTTTTTACTGTGTTGAATGTTCCTTGGTTGGACCAAGTTTGGTGCAAAAGATTAGAACCATGATTCCACTAATTTATCGAATGTAGTTGACATCAATGCGCTGATATAAGTCTTATGTTTAACCTCACCATATGCCTTTGGAATTTTCAGATAATTAAATGGTATTCTTACAGGTTTCCCCTTGTTGGATCATCATTGACTTATGAGGAAAGAATGTTTTCTTTTCTTTTGTGGGAACTTTTGAAGATTTTTATCAGTTGGGGAATGTTTCTTACCATATATAACTACCACCACAACTGAAATTGATATGTATCATGTTAACTTTTTTATATTTGATAATGTATACATCATATCCATCATATGTTTCGAGCTTGAGTGATCGTGATATTGACACTCATTTATCAATGATTGAGTGGACAATCGGGATATTTGATTTTGATACGAAGGTACATCATGGGAGGATGATACATGTAGTTCATGTTATATGGAATTACAGTTTTGATAATGAGGAGATGTGGTAACATAGGGTAGTGATGGGATTTTAGTGGCTTCATCTTTTTGGCAAGGCTGATTCTTCATAGGAGTTCCATGGTTAGAACGTTTATATGGTGTTGAGGTTGTAACATCCTATTACCAATATGATAGGTACATCTTTAACCATCTCATCCTTTTACCTTTTCATTGATTAGGTGGGGTTGAGTTTGAATTTGGAGGATTCCTATAAAGGTGATGTGAGCAATTTGATTGATTCTCACCTTTAGAATGTCTTTTTCATATATGCTACCAGAGTAATAAATGTAGTTTTATATAAATACACATAGTGAAATGGTTTTTCATACATGTATTGAAAGGATTCATACTGTGAAGATACATTTCCTAAGTCACCTTTTCATGTTGTGAAGGAGTAAATGACAAATTTTTAATTCTGTGTGTCTGAGTTTAAGTTAAGGAAATGTATTTTTCGGTGGTTATAATAATTAATGGATTCATATATTGTATTGGTATAACACGTCATGTAATTCACCGATTATGTTTTTAAAATTATATGTATGGTTGGCCTTTCCTTTTGGCTCCACTTCAGTTTATTCTCCCTCAACCCTAGTTATTTTCCATGTGAAATTGTGTCCTTGGAAACCATTCAAATCAATTCTTTTGACATTCGATCTTCATGGCGCATAAAGTGTGATTTCTAAGTAAGATTTCTCCACTGTTCTTCTTGGTTCACTCTTTCTCCTCTATTGGGTTTCAAATTTATCATACTAGAATTGATGAATCTATTAACTGTGTTGTTGGATATTTCTTCTATGTTGGGTTTCATTGTATTATCAACCATTTTTCTTATTGATGAGTGTCATTGTGAGTGTTGGGTTTTGGGAAAGATGTATGTGTCATCCCGAATATCCAAATTGATTATTCATAAATAACATGATTTATTTCAGTTGAAAATTTAAATTCAATTGCCCACATTTTATTTCAATTAAATATCTAAACCTCAATTTCATTGAATTGGGATAATTGTAATTGTTTTCGAACTGAAATTTGTAAAACCCCAAATTCTGTTAAATTTTGGTGTGTTTACAGAAATTGGAAGCTTTAAATTATTGAATTTAAAATTTTGATTGAATGAAAATATTTTTCAAATAAATTGTTTATTTTAGATGTTTAAGTGAATTGTGAAAAGGAATGAATTGGTTTTGAATGGATTTAAACTATGTGAAAATGGATTTAAATTATTTGATTGAAACCCAGTGGTTTTGTGTTGTGAAAAGAATTTTTTTAATTAAAACCCATTTTTATTTTAAATTGAAATAAATATTCAATTTATTTAAATTGAATAATTATGTTTATTTAGTTTTTTCCAATTATAATTATTCCAATAATTTAAGATAACATGCATGACTGAGGTAGTATGTGAGCTATTTAGATACACACTATGCTATTATAATGTCCTAATACATGCCTAGGACATTTCACATCACTGATGGGTGGGTGACAAGTCACCTCTTTCCGATGTCATAAGGGAATGAGTAAACTTATTTTTTGGAGATAACGTAGAGAGTGTGGAATCCTATAGCTTGTTAATATTTCTTATTATTATTTCATATAAATTACTAATTTTGTTTTAATATATTGTTTCTATTGAAAATATATTATAACAAAAAAATTACCATTATATATTAATTTTATTTCAATAGAAATTGTAAATCAATATAAATATTTTATTTGAGAAAATATTTTTTTTCCAAAAAGGAACTTATTAGTTATTTAAGAACACATGTATGACATGAATTTTGAATTGGTATATAAATTTACATTTATTTTTCATTAAATGTTCATTAAAAAATATATCAAAATTATTGTGATATATTAATAATATATTACATTTATCATTATATATTTATCTCATTGAATCATTAACATACATAAAACCCCTATAAATTAATTTAAAACAATATAGTTAGAAAAAATATGATGGTAGAAATTGTTGGATATTCATGTAGCATATATCTCATACTAATATTCATATAAATTATCATTTCCTATATGTGATTTCACTAAAATCATACTTATGTGTGATCTACTTTGGTTTTATTATGTTAAAATATTAATAGGTCTACCTTATTTCTATTCTCAAAAATGATATTCATATTGAGGGACCACAACAATTTGTCCCATTTTACTAATTTTCTAAATATATATTTTAATATTGTTTCAATATTTATTTTATTTATTTGGTTGATATGTTCTGATTTTTTTATTTTAATTATAAGGTGATTTATTATTTTTTCAATGTTATTGTAAAAGAATCTATGATAATAATTGATTATTATGTGTTATGGGGATATATAATTTCCCCAAAAAGTAATATATTTTCTAATAATTTTTATTACTACTCAATGAAAATATAGATAACTACATGAGAAAAGATATAATTTCCCACTAACTATCAAGGGTATAAATATTAAACTCATACATTACTTCATAATATGAGAATAATGATATTTAAAATCATTAATTGTAAGTATCAAAGAAATGATATCTAAATGTATTATTATTTTCTAGATCTATGGCATTCAGAATTAAATATTCATGATATATATTATAATAAAATACTTGAATAATAATTCATATGGAAATAACCAATAAAATAGATTAAATTATCATATGGGTATGAAAATTAAATCCTAAGATGTCTTAACATATAACACCATCTTTTCATCCTATGAAACTATAATTTAAAATATGATATAATTAAATCCATCTATGACTTCTTCAATTTATACTAGGTCACCCATGCTCAATTTCATACATAGTTAACTAACATAACTAATTTTGTAGTAAATCACCATAATCCATTAAAATATTTTAAAATGGTTTGTAATGTGAATGCGAGCCAAACAAAGCATATACCCAGGGAGTGTCAAATCAGGTATAATTTTAGGTATATTAATTTTATATTGATTAAATATCGAACTAATTATCATCGTACACTTTTCATAGTTTTTTACCATACATGAATCTATGAAAGAGACAGAATAAAATTTTTATATATCTATTTTGGTAATTCATTACAAAAAAACTATAAACTCTCTAATTAAGTTTATTTTATGATATTTTACAATATTTATACTTATACCTTATGTTTACTATATTTAATAATTGTTAAATTTGTAATTATAATTAATCAAATATAATTATTAATTTATCATGAACCATGAATTCATTGATTCTTGTACTCTACAAATTAAAAAACAAATCCTTATCTCATAAAAATAGAATATCATATGCCAATAAATATGTATATTAGTCATTAATTCTCATAAAATATATTATCATTTAATCAGAAAAACTTGAATTTCATCAACATCGTATCACAAACATAATGTCTATAGATACATTGATCATGCACCCTCTCTATCCTCCAATCCCTTTGAAATAATTGATTGATTCCAACTATTAAGAACCAAAATCATAGTTATAGATATAATACTAATAAATACAATCATTTACATATAATAATTTTTTTATTAATTTAATAAAGGAAAACAAAAGGAACAAAGCAGCACCAAGCAGAGTAAAAACACACTACACAACCAACAAATCAGAGGACTGTAATGGTACAATGTAATGTAGCTTAAGGGAATCCACTATGGTGATAATATCCACTTCAATATATAATGATTAAATATTAGGGGGGATAATGGATCATGTATCATGTGTTTCCTTAGAAAGTTGGTAATCAACCACTTTTTTTCATTCCATACATGTATGAATGACTTCTATGGAATCACTGATAATGGATTTGTATCTTCTAGTAACATATAAGAGGGACTACTGAGTTGTAATGGAGAATCAGAAGAAAAAAATGAATAACTATATAATCATTTTCCACTACTAATAACATAATATTCTATTGCCTGCCTACTTCTATCCTAGTGAGAAGGTCAATATCCTCAACCATTATAGAATGTCCAAGACCAAAATGATCTACGAAAGAAATAATAACCTATCTCATTGTGTCATAGATCACTCCACCGACATTATATCCATTATACAGGATTATTCATTTTTATTATGTCTATGACTATTAATATGTGGAGACCAGAAACCCAATGACCATGATTATCAATGGAAATATAGTTACAATGCTATTAGACAATCATCCTCTACAACATGGAACCATCATTCCAGAAAGGTATGGTCTATTAACTCTATTGAAGAGGTACTAGTAAAATATATAAATTCTCACCAAACATCACTAGCCAATTATCTATAGAAGAAGATATTGTTAGACTTTCCTCCCAATCCCTGTAGCTGTTACACCTAGAATCCAAATTATTTCTAATTATTTAGCATTATCATCTATATGAAGAGCCCAATTTCTAATCCTCTAGAAAAGGGAATTGAACACAGTATTAATTTATTTAATCCATATGTCTGGACCCCAACCATCATGATTATTTATGTTGTTAGTATCCCTATTTTACTCTTTCATTTATAATTCCTTTAAAGAAAATGTAGTAAACACAGATATATCATGTTCCCCACTAATATAAATAAGATATAATTTTTTTGTGGGTATTTATCCAACACTATGATTATCAATACTTTAAAACTGGTAGATTTATTTAAAGATATACCTGGATCTGGACAACATGGGAATTCAAACATATGGACATCCTATTTAGGAAACCAGAATAAAATATATTCTCTTGCTACTATTAACATAAAATAATGTTGAAGAGATTTAATGTAAGGATAAATCTTATACAAATGATAACATGTATATCCTCCCTGAATTATTTTAGAACCTCAGGTTTTTATAAAAATTTATTTACCCAAATACAACACACTTCGATAAATTCCCATGCATGTCTATCATGTATGCCATGAAATATATCCCACATACTCTGGATTCTAATACCAACTTCATATGTGTGTATCATGAAACTTTTCCAAAAGGGCCATTAAATATTAATATATTCAAGTACATCCCAATAAAAATCTAACATGATATTAATAATTCTGGTGATTTCATTCTATAGGTCTCTAATGGAAGATAATGCATGGATTCAAATATAATACAATTCATTGTTAACTAGACTGATTTGACATCCAAAAGATAAGAGGTGGTTCATATAGTTCATCAAATGATTTGTGATTCTTTTGAATATATTGTTAATGTATTGAATATGAATTCATCTCATAGAGTTCGGTACCCCATGATATTTCATGGGTTGGATCCCTCAATGCATGCCCAAACTGTTAATCAGACTATATATCCTTGAGTCTAAGAATAAATTACAGGTGAAATATTATCTCTTAATGTGATTGGTTAATTTTCCACTCTAATAGAAGTATGATTCAATATTTCATTGAGACCATATAATTTTGTCTTTTAATAATTAATTACTATGATTGTGATATTGACAAACATTAGAAGAGAAATTCAGATCGAACATGTTATGTGATGATAAGTTTGGATATTCCTTTAGGTTATTGCTTTGTTGATTAGTCTACATTGAATGTCTTGAGTGATTGAAATCATAGGTAAAGAAGAACCATTTAACTCATCATGAAAAAAATACCTAATGAAGTTTTTATTATCTACCATGAAACAAATATACAGCCACAATGAACAAAAAAAATAGTATATGAAGACGATAAGCCAACTCCTACCTGCACTTTAATTATAATTATTCATTAAACAATATCATATTATTTTTCCATGTAATATTTTAAACCAATATTGGACCCATTAGTTATATAATTATAATCACTAATAACCACATTTACTAAAGTAATAGAACCCTGGATTGACCTTCTTCTAACGAAGTTGGGTTGTTCGTCATTGTCCCATTAGGGGAGATGTGGAATATGACTTTAATTAATGATAGAATCAACCACCTTGTATGTAATGTTTCATGTACACATTTTCCTGTAATGTTGGGTGGAATATGGGTTATTAATACTATTAATGAGGACCATTTTGGTAGAACAAACAGCACATGGAAGGCTACCAATATGAAATAATTTATTAATATCTATTACCATGTCCTCCTGATCGTATCCAATGATGATTTGATGAAGGAACACAGAAACCCATATGGTATGGGGGAACTCTCCAGGTTGAGGCTTTTCAAAGCCCCTGGAATTTTATCCTCCTTATATAATGACTCAAAACTTTCATTATCAATCCCTAAAACTACAAGAGGAATCATAGATGTCGCCAATTCTTGACCACCCCGAAAACTATCCATCATACAAGGATTAAGATATAAATAATGTTGATAAAGAAATCCTCAACCATGCCCCCAACTACAGTCTGGTCATTAATGTGTGATACATCCTACAATAAAATATATAATCCATTTGACCTCTAGTTTTCTTTAATGAATGCAATAAAATAATCATATGTATGGTGGCCTTCAAAAATATATTTAACTCTCTAATTCTGTAGAACAATTCATACATGCCCAACAACATTTCGGAGAGTTTATTTTCCTAATGGTAAGATCTCGAAAAAAATTATTTGTTCCTATTAGAATCTATATGAGACTCTAGAAAATAAATATCAAATTTAATAGTATCCATATCATGGGTTATTGATGGTAGATTTTGGTTCCTCTCATGATGTTCACCACATAGTCTTCAAAGATTATTCATTATTCTTTCCCAAAAACTTCGATTAGTAAGATTATTCCATAAGTTATTCACCATTTGATGGGAAATTTATTGATTAATCCATAAGAAAGAGTTGCTATTTAATTCTCTCTACGCATGCTTGGTAGTTGGAAATGTCAGAAGGTGGAGTGATCAGAGATACTATGTGTAATATGAATGAATTTATCATTTTGGAAAGTAGAGATTTCATGAATATATTTTACACAATGATCCAGCCTATACTAGGTATAAATAATCCCTCTTTGATTATTACACCCAGTGTAGTGACTCCTAGAAATTTCAAAGGCCATGATACTATTACAGACAATAAAATTAGATAAATCTATACTAGAGTTACGGGGAAAGTGACATCTACCATTCGACTCAATAAAATAATCCACTACAATGATGTATCCACCAAAAATCCTGGAAGTTTCAATAATATCAATGGATTCAATATAATTCCATAGAGAAGCCCCATTTTGAGTATCACAATTTCTGTAGAGAATAGATAATAAAAAGATACGAGTGGTGGAAGAGATATTAAAGTTGACAATCTATTATTATGCATAAACCAGTTCCACTAAAAATTTTGAACTCCAAAAAATCCAAATATGGTAGTTATGTGGGTATTGATACATAAACCCACACATTTTAATTATTCTTGAAAAATACCCTACCTTGGAGGTGCATTTCATGGGCTCTATTGTCATGACTATGGAATCCTTTATAGATGAAATTTTATTTGAGATGAATTCTATATTAGCCAGATTACCCAGGCCATTGAAATTTTATTTGAGGAGGGATAAAATTAAAAATTATTTCACCCATATTTGGCCCTATACATATAGGCCACATGATCTTGATGAGAATTCAGATGGCGGTGTTGTATCGAATGGGATCTGTTTTGAGCTCTAACATGATCCTCATTGGGATCGACTAGAGGAGAAGTTGAAAAACATTTGGAACTACATTTAATTGCACTCAATTTGGTATGGTAAGGGTGTTGTTACGACTTCTTTAATGTAACAACCCAACCCCAAAACCCCAGAGCCAGTTCTTAATTTTAATACATTGGAATGATTATAAAGAATCAATTCCTGAAGGACCGATCAGTTTATATGTCTTGGAAAATAGATTACATGCATGATTGTTAAATTACACATTCAGAAATAAATAACATTTTAAATAATCCTTTGATAATGATGTTATTCCCCTTGCATAATCTTGTATTTCAATTACAATAATATTCTTGGAATCCTAGGAAAAAATATGAAAGGGGTGAGCTTGGGTTCCTAGTAAGGGTAAATAATAATGCAAAATCTAATCACTTTGAAGGAATGATGTGTAATAAAAAAAGGCTTTTTATACATACACATGAACATAACATGTAAAAAATAAATCAAACAGTACCATATAAACATGCACATGTATATTCTAATAGTCTAATAATCACATGTAATGACAAATTTCATAATGAGGGAATGAATAATTCCAGAAATCATAACCAGATAGTCAGGGACTCATGCCAAGACTACAAATTAAAATTCTATCAATTCCCTGTGAAAATACACTTGTTTTTCTCTTGATACCTACCGATGCATTGATGATCTATAGTGGGATCCCCTATCACATAAGAATTCCAATGCATTATTCAATTGAAAATGTTGAAACATAACCTTAACATTCTTATTAATACTCGAATATGAAAATTCAATACTTTCACCATAAACCAAGAATGGTATAAAAATATAACATCCACATTCAATTATATAATGTATCCTTCAATATAATATGGAAGATTGTATAATAATAAATGAACCTCAATCAAGAATAATGTCATGTAAATTCAGTTGACATTGTTTAAAAAGATCTATAAAACTCCTTGATAGAAATATCCATTTTTGTGAAATAATTTAAAAGTCACAAATTTATAAAATGAAAATTTTAAATATATTTTTGAATAAAATTTTCCCCTAACAATTTGAAACTTTTTAAAATAATTAATAATTAAAAATAATCATGTCTATATAAATGAATCCTCATAACCATTTAAAAAACATTGAAATTAATGAGAATGATTTAGAAGAAAAAATATTAAAAACATTAAAAAATTATGTTTTATTTAAAGAGTCATTTAAAAAATCCTTCTGAAAACTATTTTTTGTAACATGGATGTAGATGATAAATACATCTTAGTAAATACTTACACATAAACAATCAAAGATAACAATGACATTGAGGAATTAACCCTTACTTTGTTGTTTCGTTTAGTCGTGGGTACGTTAAAACTACTATATAAAGACCATAGTATGTTATTAAAATATAAAAGAACCATATTAAAAATTTTAATACTAGATATGATTTATTAATTACCATATACTACACATTTAATAATTATTTTCATGTTAATGTATGATTTAACGTAATAAGTCCTTTCTTTATCTTACGTGTTTTAACTTATTATTCTTGATAGTAACCCATAGATCATGATTAAATACATCAAAAATATAAAACATGATTTATATATCACTTATATTCAGAATATAAATATGTATAATAAATAGATATATGAAATGGAAAACACAGTTTCTAGAGTCGGTAGGCCATACTTATGCATAAATGAGGATTTCTTTTTCATTTCGTATTGAACGGAACTAAGTGAATGAAATAAATACACACCCACACACATACACACATACATATATATATATCTAGATTGATTATTATGTCTTATATTACATAATTTTTAATAATATGTAATTTTATAATCATCGGTGAATGGTGAATTTGGAAATGAATCTCCTCGCGTTGTGGAGACATTAAGCACTACATTCACATGAGCGATGATATCATTCTATTGATAGTGAAATCATATGAAATTGGAAGGTAAATTATATATAAAGAATCGTTAACATGTTTTATTTATTCTTTAAATAAATTATACTCATTGTTATACAATCCAAATAATGAAGTGTTTAATTACAAACTACACCATGACGTGCAGACGGTAAGCCTTACGTACACATGTGTGGTGAATTAGTAATTTATAGGAAGGATATAATAATTAATACAATTGTACCATATTTATAACAAAATCACAGTATGTAAAAGGTAAAATAGTTATTAATATGGTATGGAAACAAAAAAGAAATTGGAAATGCAAGATGAAAAGAATAGTGGAAGAGGTTATAAAATAATTACCTCTTCTTCAGGTTCAGCCTTTTTATTTGTACAAAAGGGCTCAATAGGATGTATTTATAATTAATGTAACACCACTAGGTAGAATTTTGGGTAGATGGGATGATATTTTAGTAGGGTCTGTCTGAGCCAAATGGCAATAGATGTGTGATATTAAGAGAATGATAATTACCCATTTATAAGAAAGGTGAGAGTCACTTTAAGAAAAAAATTAAATATTATTTTAATGTTATATAATTATCTATTTTTAATTGATCAAAATTGATTTATTTCAATGTTAATGTGGGGAAGTGTCCAAATCTTCTAAAAATAGGTTTTTGACAAGTTTAGGTCACCATATTGACCTTATATTTAGATTTAACTCTTAGATAATTAGTTTATCTTTTACCACGTCTTCTTGTATTATTATATTACATGATTAATAAACATAATATAAAATGAAAAGCAGAACAAAAGTCGTAAATTAATTACATATACATCATAATATTTGTCCTTTGGCTGAAACATAGATTTTTAGAAATATTTTATCATTTAATAATATAATTTTTGTTTTAAAAACACATTTATGTCAATTTTGATACAATTTAGAATTTGATTTTTTTTTGAAAGTCATAACAAGTTTATTACATCGAAATAAATTCATTAAACCAACCCAAAGAGGTTATATTCACCTAGGAAAATCATGGATCGTAATAAAAAGTTCAAATATACATTTATTTTTATATTTATAATATCAATTATTTTAATCATTCATTAATAGGGTAAATACTTCTTCATCATTGTGTAATAAATAAATTTAATTATTTAATGTCTAAAATTTATAAATATAATACCATTATATAGGAAATTTTTTTATATTTAATATTAATATTTATAGTCTAATTTAATTTATTCATAACCAGATATTAATAATTCTTTAGTTATTAAACATTGAATTTAACACTTTGAACTCTTCTATATATAAAATATAATAACTGTCCTTATCTATCCCAAATTGATCCAAAACATCTTATTCATGTCCTAAGGGTTATTTTGGTAGAAATACAGATACCAAATTGAATTAGGACATGTTTTGGGGTAATTTTAATATAGTTTTTACCTTTAATTAACTGCTTTACTTTTAATCTTGGTAAATAAAAATCAAAAGATACAAATCACCAAAAAATATTTTAAAACTATTGAACCAAATTTTTCTTACTAATTTCAACTATGTCTCTCATATTTTTTATTTTTAATTCAAAGATGTGGTAAAATTACTTTTTATTAAAATTTTCAAGTGTGGCTAGATGGTGGATAAAATGTGCCTAGAAGATGTGTAAAATGACGTTAATATGGTTCAATAATATTTTATATATCTAATAATATTATTACTGTATACAATGACTTAACTTATACTTATTTAATTATTATGTAGATATTTTATGATAATTTGTTAATTAAAAATATTTTTTTAATTGAAATGACAGTTTTTATCTACAACACATTGCTTTACATTGTTCATCAAAAATTGATTATTTTCTGGAAAATACAAAAAAAACCCAAATATAATTTTGATATTAAAAATTTAAAAATAATTTCAATTTTAGCAAATTAATAACATATTCATTTAATTAATTAATTTATAATTTATTCTTTTTTTCAATACCAAAAAGTGAGTTTTTAAGAAGTAAAAACTATCAAAATATATACATGTGTTTATATAAAATTTAAATGTGAAATAAATTCCAATTACATATATAGTATTGAATGATAAATATAAAATCGAATGATGCTTTAAAACCACTCAAATGTATAATTTAGCACTATAAATTATTTGGATTACAAATTTTGTTTTTAGTTAAAATTTATAATTTTTCACATTTCATAAAAATATGGATGTTATCATAAAACTAATAGAAATTTGTCTAGATTAAATTTTTATTTCCCTCTTAAAAATAAGAATTTTATTCTGTTAAATTGAATATATAAATGTTTCAAATATTGGATTTAAAAAGGGGTCACCATTAAAATGTGGAAAAATTGAATTTTTTTAGAAAAACACATCTTTTATTTGAAAAATTGAATTTGATCTTATATCATGTCTAAAAAATACATAATATAGATGATAAAACTATATTGAGCCTATATAATTTATAATGCAGTTAATACTATTCATAACATCTTTTTAAAAAGCTAGTTTGGTAAGTTGTGGTGTGCTCAAACACGGTGTCGTGTGTGGTGAAATCTATTAAATTTTATTAAAGAGATTACATATTATGAAATTTTGGGGTGTTACATTATCACCTAATTTAATAAATTGCTTCCCCACAATTTTAAATTTCTCTTCAAAAATAAATGTTTGAAAAAAATACGTTTGTGGAAAACCCACATAAAAAATAGGGGTACTAAAATTTATTCTTAAAAAGATAGAAAGAGATAGGAAAAAGACACCAAAAAATCACAGTTTGAAATAAGAGAACAATGGTTGTAATTGTAGACACATAATTGGAGAAAAAAACATAAATATATTTAGAGAGTTATTGATGTCATCAATCAAAAACAAGTGAAAAAAATTGAATATTGAGGGCCTTATTTCCATAAATCATTGGTGATTTAAAAAAACATAAGGTATTTGGATAAGAAGTTTTTTTGTTTTAAGGTCCCTTAACTAATGTTAAAGAATCAGTATCTTCATATAATAAGATGAAAAAATAAAATAATAATTAACAAGTAATGTTCCTTCCATAAACTAATTTCATCTAGAATCTCATCTCTTTGTCCAATATATAATAGAACTAAAAAATATTCTTTTTATTCAAATAATATTGGGTTCCAAAAAATGAATTTATAATTTATTTGCCATACCATTTTAAAAAAATACATTATACACACCAGGACATCATGTAGGCTAGTGGTGGGTGATGCACGCTTGCCGCCCTTCGGTTGCGGGTTCATGTATCATGGTTGAACTGCACATGACATGTTGTCACCCAAAATTAGTGTTTACCTTTTTAAAACAATAAAAAAATAATCTTATAAAATTAATTGACCTTAAATAGTATTATCCAATGACAAGCTTAATCAATTCTAACTATTAGACTTATCCACAATACTTATGTCTAAACTCACAGTCCAGAATTTATAAGGAAGTTTACAGAAGATACATTTGAATACATTCATCGTATATTTTCGTAAATCATGGTAATAAATTGAATTAATAGAAAACCATGTTTAATGACTTCATGCTTCCTCATTCTTTATATAAAAAATAGATTAATATATATACACCTTAAGTTCAAAAATGTTGAAACTCCCAAAAATGATGGTATGAACCACTTTTTAATCAAACCATTAGTCATCTCCAAGGATGTCTATAATACCCAATTTACATTATCCAAATAACTTATCTCGGTATCAAGAAAATAATAAGGGTTATCTTTCCCTAAACCATTTATTTTCAAAAAAACATAACTTCTTATTGATTCATTTTTCAAAGTACCTTACAATCTCAAATCCTTAATAAAATAGTACTGTAACAAAATCCTTATATAATTTATAAGTTTTAATACTTGAAAATCATTAATACAATACTCAAATGTCACAATTCTTTAGTAACAAAATCATAAATCTAACCATTCATCTTCATCTATGGAAGTATCATAACTTGATTAGTATCCAACAAAATCATTTGGGTACACTCTGATGATTGGGAAATTGATCTGTGTAGTGTCTCAACTCCATGCAGATGAAGCATTGTAAATATGAAACGTTTTTCTACCCTTACCATCAAGAACATTGTGTCCTTTTTCTCTATACATATAAAAAACTCCCATTCCTTTCAATAACTTACCAAGGGGATTATTTCTATAGTTATCACATGTGGGAAAATCTATATTTCCCTTCTTCCCTTTATCCATCTTTATCTATGCCTTCCATTTCATTTCTTGTTTCCCTTCATATCCATATGACACTAGGAATTTATTACATATCTTATTAACATATGATACTATTTTTTTCCTACGATGAAAATATATGGGATACTATTTCCCTTCTAAATATTGTCTTCAGACCATGAAATATATTTTCCCTCATAATATTTGGATCATGTGTAGTGCTTGAGTTCTCATTCCTTCTACTGGGAGCCATTTCTAATTGATTAAATACATTATGTTAGATCATATCATAATGTATAATAAGAAAACTAGGAAAATTATCAACATTAATTGAATATTTTCACACATCTAGTCTCAAAATCATAAAAAAGGTTTCTATGTGGGAATATTTACTACATAAGTCATACATAATAGTTATTAAATAAAATGGGAATTGTCCTAACCAAATATCCTTGGAGTTTCGTAACCATGTTTGCAACAAGGCCCGTTATTGTGAACCATTTCCCATTTGAGTCTAGCTCAAAGAGGTGTTTTTAAGTTTTATCTCTACATACATTTATACCAAAGCCACCTCTACCTGCCAGTATCTAAACAGGGAGGTATTTCTATTAAATTTCACAAAATAACTTCATTACCAAATATATAATAATTTCTTCTATAATTTTCATCAAATATTATCTTATGGTAACTTTCTCTAATCAGATTTTGTCTAAACCTAGTTTCCTAGTTTTGTACATAACATCCCTTGATACCAACTATAATGTCCTGACCCCATAATCCCGAAGCTGGTGCATTATTTTAACACATTGGCATGATTACAATGAATCATGTCCCAAAGGAATTATTAGTTCAGAAGTTTTGGAAGATAGATTACATTCATTAACGCTAAATTTCACATTCAAACATAGAATACAACATAGATAATACATTGAGAACGTTGTTATTCCCCTAGAATAACCTTATATATAAATCATAATACACATCATGGAATCATGGGAAAACAAAACAAAAGAAAGAGGTCAACTTAGGTACTTAGTAAGGGTAAATAATTTAGCATATGATATAAAAATTTAAGGCAATATTTGTAATAAAAAAAAGATTTTTTAAACAAAAAATTCAATATCATATGGAAAAAATAAATCAAACATTTCTATATAAACACGAAGAAATATATTCTACTAGTCTAATTATAATTTGTAAAACTAATTTCATAAGGAGGGAATGCATATTGTCGGAAATCATAACCACATATTCATGGCATCCTTAAGCCAAATGATTATCGTTAATAATATATATTTTTATAATCATCATTAAATTGTGAACGTGAAAATGAATCTCATCACGCTATGGAGAAGGTAATCCATATGTATGAATGAGTGACAATATAATTATATTTATATTGGAATTTTTTGTAATTGGATGGTATATTATATATAAGAATCATTAACATGCTATATTTATTATTTATATCAATTACACTCATTATTATACCAATCCAAATACTGATGTGTTTAATATCAAACTACACCACGATGTGGAAATGGTAAGTTGTATATATGAATGATTGGTGACTTATTCCATCATAGGGTTAATATAATGATGAATATTATTGTATCATATTTTTATTGACATCACATTATGTAGATGTAACTTGTGTTATTGTTTGGGAATGGAAACAACGATGATAGAAGAAGTGGAAGAAGAAAAGGACATTGAATGAGGTGATGGAATTATTTAATCTTCATTGGGTTCTTCCTATTGAATTGAAAAAAGGGCACATGTGCCTCAACCTAGATGGAGAGGACACTATAAGTGCATCCATGTTACCCGGGATCAAATCCAGGAAGAGGCTAACTTCCGGGGGTAGTATAGTAGGACTGTGGTAGTATTGAAGCATGCACTATAGTAGGAACTATGCGTTACTATAGCAGGTACTATAGTAGGAAATGTTTGGCACTGTAGAAGACAATAATATTCCCCTGTTTGGGATTTTGGGCAACCGATTTGGTCCCTGGTTCTTTTAAGGCCTTCGGGCCACCTAGGCCTTCAGGCCACCTCCATGACTTCAGGCCACCATAAGTGTAGATACAAACCAAACAACATATAAGGAATAATCATCAAAAGAAGGATGAGTAAGGAGATTTCAACATAGTAGAGTCTTAACAAATTGCATAAATGAGAGGGTATGGCACATGCCATCAGGACAAGCTTGTGCATGCATGGGAAAGCCTAGTCGAACAGCCATGCGATGGTGGAGAGCTGATTTCACGATAAAGATGCCGGGGAGGAGTAGTTCCAAGTAGTTAGTCGGGGTTGTATGTAATTTTTGATGACTACGAGAAATGAATTCATCTATGGCCTACGGTCCATGTAATACATATGCCTATGGGTCTTGTAAGAGTTCCACCTAATCCATTGAAAGGTGGATTATCAAAACCAATAAAAATGAAGGCTTTCTGAACATTGGAGGAAAAAAAGGTCTCCATAAGTTTTCTTCCTAATAAATTTAATTCATCTAGGTCAATGTGAGGGTAGATGGGAGGATATTTGAGTAGAGTTTGGTAGTGAAAAATGGATTTGGAGGTGCAAAATTGTGAGATGTGGAAGTACCCTTTTATAGGAGAGTTGAGGGTCACTTTAGGAAAAGATCAACATATTATTTTAATATGACATCATTTTCCATTTCTAATGGCCCCAAATGGACTTATTTAGAGGCTAAGGTGGGGATGGGTCAAAAGTTTTTCGTGCAAAAGGTTTTAGAAAATTTTAAGTCACCATATTAACATTATCATTTAGATTTAACTCTTCGTTAAATAGTTTAACTTTTATCATGCCTTCTTCTATATTTATATTGCATGGTTAATAAAAATGAAATAAAATGAAAATAGAACTCCAAGATGATCATTGATGACGTATCTATCATTTTATATGTCTTTTATTCAAACTTTATATTTTTAGGAATATTGTATCATATAATATTATAGTATTTGTTATAAAAACTCAATTATGTCAATTTTCACACTATTTAATATTTTGTTTTTTGAAAGTCATAAAAAGTTGATTAATTCTAAAAAAAATAAATTAAATCATCCCTAAAAGGAAATATTCACATATAAAATTCACGGGTGGAATCAAAAGTATCAATTTATATTTATTTTGATATTTATAATATCAATTATTTAAATATGTCATTAATAGGGTATTTGCTGCTTCATCGTTCGTTAATAAATAAATTGAATTATTTAATTTAAAATAATTAAAAATAAAATACCATGAGTTAGGAAATCTTATAAGATTTATAATGAATATTATATGCTCATTTATCTTATGTTTAACCCTATATTAAAAATTGTCTAGTTTTTAAACATTGAATTTAGCACCTTTAACTCTTCATTAAATAAAATATAATAAATGATATAATCTAACCCATATGGATCAAAAGGATATTAGATTATTTATAATGATGATATTTTTTGAAATACAATAATAAAATACAATTAGAAAATGTGATGAGGTAATTTTAATATTATTTTAACATTTAATTACCTTATTTACTTTTAATCACGGTAAATAAAATTCAAAAGTTACTATTCACCAAAAAATATTTTCATTCTATTGAACCATATTTTAATTAAATATGTGAACCATGTCTCTAATATTTTTTAAATTAATATCATAGAAGTAGTAAAATTAATTTTAATACAAATTTGCAAGTGTGCCTAGACGGTAGGTAATTGTGCCTAGAAAGTGTGTAAAAAGACGTTAAAATGGTTCAATAAAATTATATATATATAACATTATTATAAAATTGCTTCAATGATAGAAATGTTATGAATATGTAAATTATGTATCAATTTTGAGGTGAATATTTTTATTAAAAATAATTATTTAAATGAAAAAGTCAGTTTTTATCTACAACACAATGTTTTTCACTATTCCTCAAAAATTTAATTCTTTCAGAAAAATTCCAAAAACTAACCCAAATATAATTTTTATATTCCAAATTCAGAAATAAATTCTATTTTACCAAATTAAAAACATAGAAGTTTCATATATAAATTTACAATTAATTTATGTTGTCCAAACCAAAAAGCGGGTTTTTAAGAAGTAAACATTCAGAAGATTTATATGTCTTTAAGTACAATTTAAATGTGAAATTACATCAAATGACCTCGATTATATCAAATGATAAAAATATTATCTAATTATAATTTAAAAAAAGCCACTGTATAACTTAAAACTATATATTATTTTAATTAATAAAGATTTTGTTAAATAAAATTTATTATTTTTCACTATACATCAAAATATGAATGTTATCAGAAATGTCATAAATATTTTACCAAAATAAATTTTTATGTTCATATTCTATATAAGGTGTTTATTTTGTCAAATTAAATATATAAAAGTGTCAAATATTTCATTTATAAAGGTATCTTTATTAAAAGGCGGTAATATTTTATTTTTTGGACAACACTTTTTTAATATGAAAATTTGTATTTGTTCATATATAATGTCTCAAAGACACATAATATGAATTTTAAAATTATATAGAGTATATAAAATTAAAAAATAATTTAATATTATTCATAAATTTTTTAAAATAGCTACTTTGGCAAGTCATGGTGCGCTCGAACTCGGTGTTGCACGTGGCATAATCTATTGAATTACATTAAAGAGATAACATATAATGAAATGATGTTGTGTTACAAGTACAACGCCTAATGTAATCATAGGATTAATATTATGAGATAGTGTGGATTAAAACTAATTTATTGATAATGTATTGTGAAGAGCATCCACAGGAAGGTGAAGCTAAGGATCATAATGAGCCAGAGGGGAGGAATTTTGAATAAAAATTGTGAATGAGAGAATCTGGTCACCTAATATGAGAGAAATGAAGAAGGATGGATAATCAAGATAATTTTCTATTATTTTCATTATCTTTTGAATACATCAATGAATTATGAAGAGTATTTAAAAAATATATGAGGATAATGAATACATGAAAAACCCTTAAATGTAACCAAAGCTGAATATCTAGTTTCTTTAGCCTTATAAAGTGGCTCGATGGTAAGAATATATTTCAGAAAATCCATGTTTCCTTTGGAAGAATAACATGGAAAATAATATGTTTGAGGGTACTGATGTTTCAACAACTAGACATCATTAGAATATTTCAACGTATCACAATATTGGCTATCAGGAAGAGGGGAAATTCCTATGTCTTTTAATATATGTCTACGGAAAATAGGCAATGAGTGATCTTATAGATGAGAAAGGTAATAAAACATGGGAGCTAGATGATAAACACAATCCTGATGTCGTTTGAAGGAATCCTGGACATGAACAATGATCCTCTCTGAGATAGGCATTGATTGGTCCATTTCTACATCGACGCAAGAAACATATAAACATGGCTTTTTCATGAATAATTATTCATATTGGAGAAACAATAATGAATATTTACAATACAATACATAGTTAATTAATGGATTTTTTTATTGGTATAACCCATTAATTTTTAAGCTTATCACACCAAATATGTTAATGGTTATATAGTTATGTAAATATTGGGAATTATCTGAAATATATATATTAGATCAATGGAAATAGACCTAGAATAAAAAAATATTTAAATGTGTGATAGAAAACATAGTCTTTTAATGAATATGGGTATGATATATAGATTTATGAGATCATTAGAGCATAATACAATAATTATATCTATAATTTTGAATGAATTTTTTGTAGATTATTGTGGGGAATTTCAGTGAAATAAAAAAAAATTAAATACAATTCTTAAAATTTATGTAAAGAGATTATGTTATGATAAACATTCAAAAATTATTCACCAAAGATGAATGAATTTTAAAAGGTAAGATATTGCAGAGAAATTATTTCTTTAAATTTCTGGATAATTTCATGGAAACCATTTCCTTATATATTTAATATATATTGATCATGAAAATATGTACATATAAATATAAATATATCATGAAATAATAAATATTTGATTTTCAAAAAATGAATGCAATTAATTTTTTCTAATGAAATAATATGCACATTGATACAAAAGAGCCATTAAATTTTGATTGAATAATTAATAACAATGTTATTATTTTATAATGTAATAAATGTATCAATGAGTAGAATTTTGATGAGAAATTTTAAATTCCTTATTAAGAAATATAATGTTTTAAAATATGTAATAAACCAACATGGGTCAACTAGACTAGACACATGATCCAACCCATCACATAATATTTGTAAATCAAGATTACTAAAACAATAATTCCATATTAAAAAAGACATAAATCATAGTAATAAGAGTAAACAAATAAGATAACAGAGAGACATGATATCCTTACCAAAAAATCATATACCATAAGGTAAATAAAGACCCCATGTGACTAACAATCACCTACAGATAATCCCAATGAAAAAACAAAATTAATAAGTGGAGCCAAAATACTATAAGATTCTCTTCCCATAACATGAATCTTGTAATAAAACTTCTACAAATTCCAAAGTCACAAGTACTATATAATCCGAAGCCCATTAGAATAGTATTAATGTTTTAACAAACATTTTACTATCAATAACACAAAAATTTATGCTTATTAAACATAATTGATTTACCATGAATTTTCCTAAACCCAAACCATTTATAAATAATATTTCCTTTTACTTACATTGGTTTTTATAGACCTTCTCCTATTATAATACCATATATATGGAATGCAGAAGTGATATAAACATGAAATTGTAAACATTCATTAAGTGGTAAACACATACACACATTACTATAAAACATCCTATCATGTGAAGGTATGAAATTCAATCTTATATAATAATATGTGATGTAAAATCCAAGATATAAAAATAATTATGAAATAAATAACCCTAAATGAAAATGAAACTCATATTTTAGAATCAATCCTATAAGATAATGAGTAATAGAAACACAATTTCCTAAATTATAATACATTAGATACAATAAATATAGAGTCTGTCAAGTAAATTTTATAATATATTATGTCACAGTGGTGAAATACACAATTGGGCTACCTGTGTATCGATCTCGACACACCAAATGTTACCAATGTGAAATTTTCCAATAAATTTTCAAAAACATGGTCATAATTTCATAAAATATTTTCAAAACCAATCTAATATTCATTATAGTTGGAAACACTATTTATAAATACTAAAAATTCACATTTAGGGGAAAATAAAATTTAAAACATTTCATTTCCAACAAATCATTTGAAACAATTTATCACATTCAATCTACGAACAGTAAAAAATATTTTATCCATAACAATGTTGTATTAATTTAATAAGCCAACTATATTTAAACACCAACTTAAACATGGTAGAAAAATGATTCTTAACAAAAATATGACATGAATCTATGAGAACATATTTTAAATGGAATGGAACGTTAATAAAATAAAAAGGATTGATTGAAAAAATTATCTGATCACAAATCCTCATCCATAAAGTTTCCATACCAAAAAAAGCAGATCTAGAAGGATTACATATCCTTAGAGATGAAATACAACAATAATGATTACAAATCAGTGAAATAAGTGACTAGTATGATAGGTAGTCACCCAAAAATGTCATGCATGTGCCTCTTTGTCGAGAACAAGGAAGCCTATAAAAATGTAATGAAAATTTCAGCCAAAGTATTTAGTTCTATCCAATACTTTAGAATGTTCACATCACGTAACCCTCAATTCACACATACATATTAAACCATATATATTATTATTAAAAATTGATAATTTCTCATTACACGCCATGTAAAATTTACACATAGTTTAAAAGTACCCCACTCTATATAAAATTTAAAAGTACTGTTTGGAATCCATTACTCTTATGTTATCCCATTACAAATTTTGTAATTGACCGATGAATATAATAAATGAATTTTGTATGATAAACCTTTAAAAAAATCCATGAATTAACCATTATATATTTCCTCTCAATTTATTCATGATATCAATCAACGAATAAAGAAGGAAAACCAAAACAAATGCTAAAGTATAACATACTGATTGGTAACATGGAATTACAATCACTCCAGCATAAACTATTTCTGCCCTCAAAAATGCCTCATGATACTTGATCTACCAAAAAATGCCACTAATACCTCATCAATGAGTATCACTCTAATAACTTTTTTCTACCATTTTTGCACTATTTGTGTACCCGTACAATGTGTATTTTTTTTACTACATATTACTTTCTCCAAATGGTATATAATAAATTATGTCTTCCAAATAAATGTGGAATTAGGGTTAAGATAAATATACTCCCATCCAATAACATTTTATGGATATGGTATATACCATTTTAAATGGGAATCAGGGTACTTTCCTTGGATAACTATCAAACCCGACAATAAGTGATACCCATAGGACACCATCTCAAGTCATTTAGTGATCTCAATGGAGACCAAAAACCTTTGTGAAGAAATAACCAGCTTTCACAACTCGAGATATTCAAAGTGAAGTGAAACATTGAGAAATACATGATCACCAATACATAACACTAGTGGGGGACATTGGCAGTCCGTAGAGGATTTCTTATGAAATCATGCCATCAAAAAATTCATTCTGATTACCTATGCCTTCTCTATACACTCATGAACAATAGTCATCCTAACTATTTAAATTTATCACAAATATTCCAAGAATAAGAGTGATATTTATGTCCACCCCTATAAATCCAAATAAGGATACAAGTTTACTAATGTTTGATAACTATTATTATTAGAAAACACAACTGAAGGAAAATTATTTTCCCAATATCCTCATAAATTATGTACATAACCCCATATCATATCCTCTAGAACATGGATATACCACTTTATCAATCCACAAGTATGTGGATAACACGTTGTCCTTAATTTTTTCCGGTAATACACAACCTCATGTTAACCTTTCCAAATCATAAATTTGAATATCTTATCCCTATCATAATCAACTGCATAATGGAATCCCGTGATGTCACAAATTCACTTGAAAATAAATGTCCCCAAGCTATTCCACCTTTGTATCGTCATATATAGGTAGCAAAAAAAACCAATTTTAGAATTCAAACAATTATCACCCAAATAACATCCTTCCAATTAAGAGTATGTGGAAAAAATGATGAAATCCATAGAAATCATATCCAACATCTATTCAACATTAGTTAAAGGATAGTACAAACCCTCTAGTCTCATGTGTTTCCCCGTTAATTATTTTACATGGCACCAGGAATCTAATCACACTATCAACCATATCATCTCATTCCCTCAATATTGATGAATCAATCAATGATCTATATTTATACCACCAGGGGTAAAAAATAATAGTTATCCATTGTACAAAATCTTTTATATCAAGGAAACCATTACAACTAACTAGCTACTGGGGGAAAGTCTATACATGGAAACTAAAAGAACTCATTCGATTTCTACCCCGCCTAAATACTATCACAAAAAAATTATCACTCAGTTTCTACCACATCCTCAGACTTAAATCTATCGTCAACATAAAATCCATATTTAAAAATTACATGAAAACCTTACCACCATCCTTTTGTTATCCTAAGGTCATATCAACATCTTCCTACACTGTGGTTAGAAACTATTGGGCCATCACCCTTTAAATGTATTAGGGTATAATTTTTTGTTAAATATCTTCTCAAATCTATTAACTAAAATATTTTAATGAAATAAAAGATTTACAATTGAGTCCCACCATCTCATTCATGATTACTCGTTTATATAAATGGGAAAAATAGCCTTGGATCCTTTATAAATCTACAAGAATTTGAAATTTCAGTCTATCATCAAAATAGAGTTTTTTTATTCCTATATTATATTCTCACCGTGAAATACGGATGGATTCATCTTAGTAAAATCCAATCCATGATCCACTACAAATAATGGTTTCCAGACCAACATGAACTAGAGTCTGAATAATATGGATCAAAGCATCTACTAATGTGGGGCCCATTACAGGGGCCACTCATGGAACCTATATTATATATTCATCTTTCATATTTGGAACATCTCCACTCAGATGAATTTTCTATCAAAAAAACTATTTGTTATGAGTTAATTATAAAAACAATAGACCATCATCGGGTATTGATAATAATTCCTTAAAACATAAATATTTTAATGAATCCCAGAAACCATCCATTAAATGTAATAGGTACATTTATATCAACATCTAACTCTTATCATTCAAATGACCTCAGACATAATGTCTCAATCCTTTTAAAATCCATTCCACCAATCGAAACTTGGTTTAAGTCATGTGTGTCTGTTTTCTAGGACCTTTTCATTCACATACTATAGTAATTATAATGAGCCTCACTTATGTATAGTCATGAAACAATTCAAAGAGCATGAAGTTCTAACACACACAAATATGGTAATCCCTTCTAATAAAAATTTATAACAATCCAACAAAATTCATCTAGGAAATCCACCTATACAAGCTCATCACATGATACGGGGAAAATAGGAAAAAAATAGTATTGAATATTAAAAATAGACATAAAACTAGAGTATGATGTAGAATCAAACATGATGACACAAAAACATACAATATAAGAATGAATAGGGATAACTTTAAAGTAAGCTATGCTCTTGTGTGACAAATATCAACCTCTTGACTGAAAAAAAATAAATATAAATAATATAAGCCAATGTAATACAAAGAGCCCTTCACAGAACAATGATTTTATAGTAGAACATCTACAAACACCGAAATTTACAAATAAGATATGGTAAAAATAATAATTGGATACAGCCATTGATTTTATTCAAGATCCAGTATCAATAGTATATCAATATAGACATTTCATAAAAATTATTTTTACAAAGAAATATCATAATTACAAACCATTTATAAATGATTTTCACTTTCTATTCGAAAAATTTTAAAAAATAATTTAATAGTATCAAACAAGAATTTGAAAAATACATAATTGATAAAAATATTAATTCATATCGATGAATCAATTGGATACCCTCAAATTCCTAAATATATATAAAATGAATCCAATAAATATAAATACTTTCTAGCTAATAGTAGAGGAATTTAACTCGTCATGGAGTAACACACACTGAGGTAACCTGTGTCGCTTTCATGATGCACCCAAGGTTCCCAATATTCAATTTACAAATAAATTTTCAAAACCATTATAATAATTTCATTAAATTATTTCAAAGACAATTTGATCATCATTGGTGATTGAAAACCCATTTCCAATTATAGATAATCCATTTCAAAAAAACCCTCCTTTTGAAAACATTTTCCTATATAAGAAATACATTAAAATAGTTAATCACAATGAATAAATGAAAAAACAATATTATTTTATCATGTTAAACATTAAAATAATTATATTAAACACCTGTATAAAAACATTATCCTCAACCTTGTAGAAAACTAGATATATTTGAAAATAGTGACTGAAATCATAGAGAAAAAACATCATATGGAAAATAACACCAATAAAATTAAAAATGATAAATAGAAAACACTATCTAGTCACAAATCCAAAGCTAAATAGTAGATGCAATCAAAACAAAAGAATAAATATATTTATTAAATAACTTGAGTGATTATTTCCAATAATAATGGTCATAAATATATAAATAATGTGATTTTAAGGGGAGGGTGTAACCAAAAAATCTATAAGGATGAGCCTATAGGTCGATATCATGGAATCCTAAATGAATGAAATGAGAATATTAGATGAAAATAATAATAAATACCTACCCTCTTGAATTTACATGGAGTGTAACACCACTAGATATTGTGGAACCTTCGATTCCCACATACACTAAAAAACCTGTCATTTTTTTCATATTTAGTTTTATTATAAATATTTTTCTACAATCATTCATCATATATTTGTTAAGTAATTATTGTTTTTTTCATCTTCTAATGTTAGTAAAATTTATTTTTTTACACTATTTTCATAATGTAGATGTTGATAATCATTAAATTATTCAGGGTTAACAATTTAAGGATCATGGAAGGTTTTGTAATATAATTTCTATAAAGACATATAGTACTATTATAGAGGTGGAGAAAATTATATAATCCATCAATTGTGCATTTAGACTCTATATAGTAGGAGTGGAATTTTCATTTTTCAATTTATAGGAATGCTATTGGCTACTCATAGTGCATCAATATAATAAATTTTTATTATAATAATAATTATATGAATTTTTTTTTATAAATACTTTTCATTTATTTCATCATTCATTATATTAATAATTTAATACACTTTTTTAAATTTGTAAATTGTTAATTAGATGTTATATATATTTCCTAGAAGAATATTTAGAAAGATTTTTTATAAAGATCATTAATATTATAACTACTGTTTCTGTATAGTGAAATAGAAATTTTATTAAAGGATATATTGAGAATCCCAAAACAACGTTTTCTTGGACAAAATTTATGAGAGAATATACTTTTTAGAAAGTAAATGTTTCATGATTTATATATACTAAATGAAATTAGGGTTCAATAATACAGATACATCTATAGTCCATGTTTCAAATATAAAATTATAATTTGATGATGTTGTAGTTTTATAATGTTTAGGTTGGGATTTCATGGGAAATCAACTACCAAATTTTTTTAGATTTTTCTTTGTATAGATCTTTTTTCAATTAATCGGACAGAGACAACCATATTAAATAATTTGTAGAGAACTTTGAAGAAAAATGTTTTAAATGATTTTGATTGTGAAAGATGAGATTTACTACATAGAAATAATATATCCCATTAGAAATCTGAAAACCAATTGTAGTAAATATCATTAATATAAAATAATAATATTCATGATTCCAAAATAAATAAATAGAATGAATCATGACTAGATCATCATAATGAGTCTTTATGATAAATATTTAATATATTTATATGAAAAAATATTCGTAAGAACATTTATAGGTTCCAAATAATGGAATTTGGAATGATAATTTATAATATCAGTAGTGATATAAGTACAATTGATTTTAGGATAACATTTTTAGAAGAAATATTCGAAAAAAATATTCATAACAGTAGTTTATCTAATGAAGAAATTGTGTTTTTGACCAATGTTCAATAAGGAAATTCTATAAGGTGTTGTATATATGATATATTGGTTGAAGATTCGGATGGATATTTTTTATTCCCTCAGAATGTATATTTCTCAAATTGTCCCTCAAGGATATTATATTTCTTAAATTGGTAGTGTGATTATTTTGAGATGGAAATTAAATATTAAATAATCACAATAGAAGGTTATTAAACCAAGATTAATTTTAATTATGTTTTGAATAATGAGTTCACATGAAATTTTTTGGATATTACAGTTGCCATTGATGTTTTAGGAAATTTTGAAGGAAGTTAACAAGATTTATTAAAATTATAATTATGAGGTATTTAAATCACAATCACATAATATATATATATGGTGTCTACAATTATAATATTTGTGAGGAGTAATAATTGAATATATATATTATTTTTTAGGCCATGAAAGAGTTTGTAATGTGGTAATATCACATGAAAATCATTATTAATAAGTTTTTTGATAATATTGAGTAAAAATCTATGAATGGGAGGATTTTTATTATAATTCAGAAAAAGAAAAATTAAAAAATATAAAATAAGATAAAATATTTTGGGAAATATATTTTTTCAATAAGATTGTTCCTACTATTGTAAGGTGTTATATGTGAGAAGTAAAAAAAATACCTTTCCAAAAATGTTTTATGAAAGAATACTTCTAAATAAATATCGATGATATAAGATTAAAATTATTTTAATTTATGTATGATTAGAACAAAAAAAATATTTTAATTTTTTGGAAGCATTATTTCATCTAATATTTATATAGATGTATATTAATGTTATTCGGTTCACATTTATTCCTTTCTGTTTTATATTTTATAGTAATAAATGGAAGTGAGTCAACATAAAAATAAATAGGCAACCACATTGGGACTAAACCATATAAATATAGGTCTTACATGGTTAATTTTATTTATTAGTACATATAAATTGAGGTTTTGTTTGAAATTTGACAGGATTAAAACATTTAAATATTGAAAAAGATAATTTCATGTAATGAAATTCTAAAATTATACCACTACTGCAACCCCTTTATTAGTTATCATTAAATTCATATGAACTATAATAAGAATCACAACCATCTTCCCTCTACGAGATACTTATATTATTTTTTAGATACTCTCTGTATAGTCAATATCATAGGTATTTCTACCTTCACTAGAAAAACATTATCTTGGATATGAAAAATAATGATAACATATCTTTTATCGATTTATGTAGAAGTTATTGATGTTTTTGATGTTGGATTTCTAACCAGGAGGAAATGTTCTCTTATGACATTAACCCTTAAAAACATATAAATATTGATGGAAATGTTCATAATATTATTTTAATGTCATTATTTTATATTATTTTTATGCATTATAGTAGTCTCAAAATAATTAATGAAACATCCAATGAACATGAATGTATCTTTTGAAGATAATGTATATGTGAAGAAAAAAGTATAAATTCTAGAGAAGAATTATTGAATATATATGAATAGATGAGAAAAATTTTATAGGTGATTTATTCACCTTAGTAAATGAAATTATCATAAAAATTCATATGATTCAGAGATATCTATGAAGATTAAAATGTTAGAAACCAATTAATGGGAAATTATATAGAAATACATGATCTTAAAAGATCATAATTAGTAGAAAAATATGAATATCTCATTATAAATTACATAACACAATTTTTTCATTTAAAATGAGGAAATATTTAGTATTTAAAAATAATAGTAATAATTATTCAAAATTTGAATCCCTGATAAACAAGATAATTATAGAAATGAAAGTCCAGATATCTAAATATACTGAATCAAAATATAAGGATGTTTTGATGAAGATAATAAATGGATTATATCCCATTTATCTAGGAATTTCAAAAAGGGAAAAGATATTTAAATTGGATAACACTCTCCAAAATTTCATTTGTGTGGGGGATTTTGAATTTTTTATTAAACAATCCATGGAAGATGTAATATTATGGATATTTTCTTGATAATTCAAAATGAAATTATTCTAGAAAATGTGTGATAAATCATTTAAATAAGTTTAAATGTAAACCTGATGTATGAAACTATTCCCAATAAGATAAAAAAGAAGGATTTAAATTTAAAATGATGTTTATGACATAATTGATAAAGGTTGTTCAAAAAAATGTTCTAAAAATGTTTAGATCCTTCTAGGTTTAAATTAAATAGTAAGAATATATTATAATTAGTTAATATGGGGATGGTTTAATATATATTAATGGAAAAATTTATGATATTAGAGCATAAATAATTTCATGATAAAAATAGGAAACTATATTTTGAATATAGATTATTGAAGAATGAATATGAAAATAGAATGAAGGAAACATAAAATTCTTAAAAATGGATTATGTGTATTATAAATAAATTAAGAATAAAAATATTAATGAGGGTGAAAAGGGAATGTTATGAAATCATTTGATGAAAAATATAATGAAAAATAAAATGAAAATTTTAAAACATAATTGACATATGTCACGGATGAAAATATATTTAATAAGAAGAATGTGACATTGAATAATGATTTATAGGTAAATATTGAAACATATCATTCTATTGATATAACTCATTAAATTTTTTGGTTAAATAAACATCTACTAGACATATAATTTTAATTATATTATCTAATAAATCATTTTTTGGAATATATAATGGGAATTATTAGGTTTGGGAAGTATGTGAGAAATAAATGACTTCAGTAAAAGTAAAAAAATTAATTGTGGAAGAATGATTCCTTAAAACAAGGTAAAATAGCTTTTGTAACATTCATTTAATTTGAAAAAATAATTTTCCAATGAGTAACAATACTTTTATATGATATATAGTGTAAATAAGTGTTATTTTTTTGGGTTATTACAAAATAGATATTTTTCAATTTAGAAAACATTTTTCTCCTTGTGTGAAAAATGAACAGAAGGGTAGCAACCATGAATTAAAATAGACAAATTTTTATATTTAATGAAAATAAAGGAAAAATCATTAGATATTAAATTATTATAATTTAAAAACATAATTTTTTACATAAAATAAATTTATTGACATTTACACCAACTGGTTAAAAATATCAAATTATATGTTATGAAGGTGTTATAATTTTATTTTTCAATTTTTATAGAGAAAAATGATAAAAAATTAAAAGTAACTCTTTAGAGTACTACATGGAGAAACCTGTATATAAAATCATTAATTTTTCCTTTACACTCATAAAAATTATAGTAGTGTAGTGGGGATACTAAAATTATATTCATATGGAATGAGCATGATCATTGGATATAAAAATTCAAACTTCTTCCAGCGATAAGAAATAAGTATAGAATTCTATATTCAAAACCAATATTTTATAATCTAAAATTAAAAATTTATTATAAGATGTTTAATAATGACGACAACTAAAAAACTATATTTCATTTCTTTAGGTACTATATTCATAAGAAAAATAAAAAATTTGTATTAATGAAGTTATAAAGAAAAGTAGGAAAATGTTATTTTGATTGATATTATTCCAATAAAATGTTATATATATTTAAATAAAATTTCATGAAAATTGGAAAATATATTTTATGTACTGGTAAATTGTTTTAAATAAATATTAAAAAGACGATATTAAAGATGATAAGGTTGACTAAAAAGTATATAAAATGGTAACATCATGAGAATATATCAAACAAATATGATTTATACAAGCCAAATCATTTACAGGATCATTCAGAATAGCCTAATCATGAATAAATTATTCATTGATGAAATAATTGAGATTTTAAAAAACCATATTGTACATAATAAAACATTCATCAATTTAGAACCATCAGTTCATAATAAGAGTATACTTCGATATGAAATTCATAAAACAGTTATCTCACATGGTAGACTACAATTCTTTTTTATGTACTTTAACATAATGAATGGATAAATGTAGTGAATATAGAAATTGAAGATATAGAGGAAAATGACACATGGAATATTGTTCCTTGCTCATATTTAAATAATGTTTTAGAAAAAAATGGTTTTTTACGAATAAACACAAGGACGAAAGTTAAATTTAATGTAATGACGATTAGTTAGTTTTTATTATTTTTTACTAGTATGTATTATTTATTTTATAAAATATTTTGATCATGTTTTAAGACAAAAATTTATCATAATTTTTTTGGGTTATTGGTACTCATTTAAATTAAAACATATACCATTTGGATGTCTTGTTAGTAATAATTAAAAGGGAAATTGAATAATATGTTTACATTGAACAAACCAATTAATTTGTATTTGATAATGATTTATCCATGGTTTTTAAAAATAATAAATCCTTTTATGAGTTGAAATATTCCAATCATTCGTAGTATTCATGATATTATAGTATATTGATTTAGTCAAACATTTACTAAGGAATATTTAAATAAATACATTATTTTAAATAGATATATATGTGTACCTAAATTTTCAATGTTTATGTCTATGAAAAAAATTTGAATTAAAATGAAAAATAAAATAATTTTCTTGAACATGTAATGATTATAATTTGTATTTAAATTATCAGATAATTTAATATCATTCTATGATTTTATGTTTAATGAAATTCAAGATACATCATAAAAGAAAATAAATATTATAAAAAAAATTATTATTGAGGAATTATCGGATGGATTTGAAAAAGGAATTCCACAGAACTATTAATGTTGGTGTAAAAATATGTGATGCTGAAACCATGAAATGTGTGAATCAAAATGAGATGCATAAGATGATAAGATGTTTCTTTTTTATTACATCATCATGGTTGAAATTTTTATATTTTATATCCTTTAGTTAAATGTAATATATTGATTCAAATGAGTCTCACATAAAGGAATAAAAATGTAATGTCCTAACCCCAATTACCTAGAGTCGGTGCATTATTACATAACATTGGAATGATATAAATAATCATGTTCGGAAAGACCGATCAGTTTAATAGCCTTGGAAGTAATAGATACATTCATAAGTTTTAAATTACATCATGAAATAAAACCATCAAAAACATTTTGTCCCCTTTTTGAACAAAATTATATCCTTAGAATATCCCTGTAGGTCAACCATAAAATAATTCACCACATCCTGAGAAATATAAGACCAAGAATGGGGTGAGCTCAGATGCTCAGTAAGGATAAAAATATAGTGGAAGCATTCATATATAACCATAAAAATTTAAGGAAATGAATAAAACAAAAATAAAATTATTTTTAAAATTAAACATTATCATAATATAGAAAAGATAAAATCAAATAATTCCATTTTCATATTTACACAGATATTATAATAGTCGAATAATCACATGATATATCAATAGCCACTTTCATATTGATGGATTGAATAATCCAGACATCATGACCACATAGTAAAGGCCTTGTACCAAGACTACAAATATGATTTTGTCAAGGCCTTTTTCCAAGACACTAGTTTGTCTCATTAGACATACAGATCAATCGAGGAGCTATAGTGGCCTCCACCCATCACTTACAATGTCCAATGCATTCCTCATATAAAAATTTTTAAACGTACATAAAAATTTGCATTAAAAATACCATATCAAAGGTCAATACATTATGTATAGACCATGAATGGTCTAAAAATAACACATCCATAGTCAAACATATCAAAAAACATTCAATACAATATGGATGTTTTGTATCATAATAAATCAACTTCAAAAAAGAATAAATTCCATCAATGAATATTGACATAGATGAAATTAAAACATTTTTAGAGAAATATTAATTTCTATTTTAGAATATTTTAAAAGTCATATATTTATAAAAGAAAACATTTATTTTGAAAATATTTTTATAAGCTTGTATGGAAGCTTTGACGATTATATAACTGTGTAAAATAACCACACCCTACATATAAGTTAAAAAACATTCTTACCTTATTTTTATTGAAAATGTTATAAAGTACATTGTTTGGAAAAAAACAGAAAGATTTCTTTAAAAACATATATGGTCAATTAAGGGTATAAATTTCATTAACCCATAGTATAGTAAATAGAAAAAAAATTGAAAGATATTTTTATGAAAACACAAATGAGGATAATAAAGATGTCCCAGTAGATAATTATGTATTAACAACCTCGGATAATAAATAGACTATGAAATTAACCCTTACCGTGTAATTTTGATTAGTCAATGGTGCGTTACCCTCTGGTATAATAGTTAAAAATTTGTTAATAAATTATAAAATAACTATATACACAAATATGATATCATATATTATCCTTTAATATTTAATTTTTAATAATATTTCAGTACTATCATAATTTTAGGTGTTAACTTATTCATTTTCCTATATATGCTTGGTTATGTATGAAATGTTTTTGAGGACATATATCGTTTTTTCACTGGTTGTTGTCCCATGGGAAGGTTGAGCTTTCGAGATGGGTTAGTATAGTTGGGCGTACCTTCGGGACGTCGGTACATGAGAAACATGGTGTCAGGTGCCATGAGGGGTCGGGCTATAGACCAGAGATTGCAGTGTTGGCCGAAGTAGGTGACACTTCATAGGGGCTGCTAACTACCAGTGAAGTTCGTGTTTACTTTTGGGCATTATATTCTTTACTGATTTCCTTATAAAAACTTATATTAAGTACGTGCCCTTGGGTGTCATCGTAATGAAACTTGTCTCACACTCTACACGGGACCTTCGGGACGCGTGTGGAATTTATGAAATTGCATGAAGGTAAAGGGTCAGCCTTAGGAGTAGGACTTTAGTACCATTGGCATGGAGACTGGTATGGACCATGAGGTCGTGCCTTTCCAGAGTTACCTGTTTAGTTCTCTTTCTTATTATCCGCATGCTTACCTTGTTATGTAGAAACTGTTGGTTTGCCATTGTCACCATTATATATTGAGCTGTATAACTTGTTTTTGATGCATTCCATGTTTGTTTACAGTTGTAGTTGCTGTTTATTGTAGAGATGTTGTTTTGTTTACTTTATTATACTATTGTTTCTATGTTGTTTTTGCTGGTTTGTTGATATTAGTATGCTTCTGCTATGGGGGTCTAGTTTTAGTCACCTGAGTAATTTTTTCCGCTGCATATTTCATCTTTATTCTCACACTAGTACTATTGTATTCCTTCTAGAGGGTACAGCTTCCCCACTATACCTATTAACACCCTCGCAGCTAGTCTGCAGCCTTTGGCATTCAGGGGAGGTGTGCCTAAGGCAGTAACACCCGACCCGTTTGGCACTATTCGGGTGGCTGGCTGGGTTCGGGTTGTTACAAGTTATAGCAGGCTCCACCCATCACTTACCACATCTAATGCGTTCCTCATATGAAAAGGTTCAAACATAGCATAAACATTCATATTAAAACTAGCACAAAAAATTTCAATACTTTATCCATAAACCATGAATGGTGTAAAAATAAAACATCCACAGTCAGACATATCACAAAAGATTCATTACAATATGGAATTTTTGTATCATAATAAATCAACTTCAACAAGTATAAAATCCATCAATGGATGTTGACATAGATGAAATTGAAACTTATTTAGTTAAATATCTCTTTCTATATTGAAATAATTTTAATGTCATATATTAATAAAATAAAACATTTTATTGAAAATATTCTTATTAGCTAGTATGGATGCTTAGATGATTATATAATTGATGAAAACAACCACAGCCACCATATAAGTTAAAAAAACATTCTTACCTTAATTTTGTCAAAAACTTCATAAAGTATCTTGTTTGGAATATGAAAAAAAGATTTCTTTCAAAATATATATAGTAAAATAAGGGTATAAATGAATTTAACCCAAATTATATTAAATATTACAAATTATTTGAATTACATTTTCAAGAAAAACACGGATGTGGATGATAAAAAGGTCTCAATAGATACTTACATATTAACAACGTCATATAATAAAGAGATTGTGAAATTAACCCTAACCTTGTACATTTCCATAGTCGATGTTATGTTAAACTTTTTTATAGTAGTTAAAAAATTGATATTAAATTATAAAAGACTATATACATAAATATTATATCATATATGATCCTCTATTATTGGTTTGTTAAAAATATTTCAGTAGTATAATCGTATCAGTTGCTAAGAGATTCATAATCCATTTTATTCCTTGATATGTAAGTCATGTTTGTTATAGATATGATTTATTTTATTCATATAAAGATTGATATTATGTTCATAAACATTATTTTTAATGAAAAAAAGAAAATAATTATTGAATGATTACGATGGGGAATGAATCTCATCGTGTTTTTGGAAATGGTAATCAGTACGAACGCACGAGCAACAATATCATTATATTAATGGTGAAATCGTATATAATTGGATGGTATATCATATATACATAGTCACTAATATTTTATATTTATTATTTACATTTTTTATATTCATTATTATACATAACAAAAATAATGAAGTGATTGAATGATAAACTACACCACAATGTGGAGACGGTAAGCCGTACGTACTCACGTATGGTGACTTTTTCATTTATAGAATGGGTAGAATAATGAATATGGTTGCACCATATTTATAATAACATCAGATTATATATAAGATATTTGTTTTTTTTTATAACGTAAACAAAAAAAGAAGAAGTGGAGGATGAAAATAACTTGAACGTGGTGATGAAATATTTACCTCTTCTTCTGGTTCTTCATTTTGATATAATCAAAATACCTCCCTAGGATGGCTTTATGAAAGAATTAAGGCCTCTAGGATGATGTTATAAAAGTTTTATAGATATTTGGGTGGGGTTTGGCCGAGCCAAAACGTTTAGGAGGTTTGAAATTAAGATAAGGAGATGTTCCCTTTTATAATAGAGGTGACAATCACTTTAGGAAAAGCTTGAAATATTATTATATAATAAAATAATTTTCGGTTATTAATGTCTCAAAACTGATTTATATAATGTATAAGGTTGTTATGGGTCTAAAACCTCTCAACCAATAGGTTTTAGATAGGTTTAGGTCATCATATTAGCCTTATCTTTTAGATTTAACTCTTTGTTAAATAGTTTGTCATTTACCATGTCTCTTTGTCATTTAATAATATATGATTAATAAACATACTATAATATTCCAAGAGAACCCCATGTGATTAATTATTAATATATATAACCTTATCTAAGTCCTTTGGCCAATGCTTATATTTTTGGAAAATTAGATCAATTAATAATATAATATATGTTTTAAAAATCAAATTTGTCAATTTTGTTACAATTTAGTATTTGTTTTTTAAGCCATAAAAACATTATAATTTCGAATAAAATTTATTTAAGCTACCCTAACATGTCATATGAACATTTAAAAATAGTTTAATTGATCAGAAGTGTCAACTTTAATTTATTTGGATATTTATAATATCAATTATTTTAATATTTCATTAATAAGGTAATTATTGCATCATCATTGTGTCAAAAATAAATTAAACTATTTAATGTCTAAAATTTATAAATAAAATACCATTATGGGGAATATTTTTATATTACTAATGAATGTTTATAGTCGAATTTATATTGTGTATAACTGATACTAAAAATGGTGTAGTTATTAAACATTGAATTTAACTCTTTTAACTCTTCTTTAAATAAAATAATAATAAATGTCATAATCTAATCCAAGTTGTCCAAAGGGGATCATATATTATTCAAAAGCTTTTTTTGGTCTAATTAATCTTATCTAATAATATTAGGTCATGTGTTGTGTTAATTATGATATCATTTTTACCCTTAATTACCATATTTAATTTTAACCATTGTAAATAAATGTCAAAAATTACTATTCAACAACAATTATTTTCATTTTATTGAACCACATTTTACATGCTGATATTAACTATGTCTCTCTAAATTTTGAAATTAAACTCAAAGAAGCAGTAAAGTTATGTTTTATGCAAATTTTCAAATGCTTCTAGGTGGTGGGTAAAAGAAGGTAAAAAGATCGACAAAATTTTATATATCTAAAATTATTATAAAATTACTCCAATGAATTATGTTGAACATATATATGTATTATGTATCTATTTTGACCCAAAATAAATTAAAATAAAATAACAAATTATTTAAATAAAATGTAGGTTTTAACCAATAACGAAGTGTTTTTTCACTCCTTATCAAAAATTGAAAGTATTTAGAAAAATATAAAATATTCACCCTAAGATAATTTCGATATTTAGAATCCAAAAATGAATTACATTTTAATGATAAAATTTATAAAATTTCAAATTTGGTTATTACTATTCATAACGGCTAGTTTGAGTGATTGTGGTGTGTTTGAGCTCAAATTTGCGTACAACACAAACTATTGTATTATTCAAAGGGAAACATATCGTGGAAGCTTGGGGTGTTACAAAAAATAACCCTAATGTATATAAAGGGAACATAAAATTATGTAATGAATTATATATTATGTAATACTATGAAGATACATGGGTTCATTTATTCTTATTTGGATAATGATTCTAATGATTAAAAATCATCATTTGGAGGATCTTCCCTCGTGGAAGGATGTCGTTTGAGCTTCTATAGTAAAAAGTATGTTTTGTTACACTAAGAATAGTTGAATGAAAATATGTTAGTACCGATCATGAATGTGACCAAATGATATAAATGAGTGTTTAGAATGAATATTTATGGGTTAATGTTGAGGAACCACCTAGGATTATATGTGATAATAATTTTTTAATTGTTTGTTAATAATTATTATTCATCATTCCAGATCTAAGAACACTCATATTAAATATCAATTCATCATAGAAATGTTACTTATCGATTTGTAAAGGGTGGGTATATTTCAACTACTTGTCAAATTCGTGTTATACTCGCTAATTTTGAGTGAAGGTAATGATATGGTGAAATTATGAAAACAAAACTTATAATTACTCTATCATTAATATAAGAATGTTAATAATTTTTTATAATATTACATTGTAATATAACAATTAATTGGGAGAAGTATTATTACACATTACATTATCATTTTGAATTTAATGTGGTGTTATCATAGAAAGAAGGAGTAACGGTTCTCAATGTAAAAATTCATTAATATGTGGTTTATTATATCAATAAAATAAAAACAAAATTTCTAATAACCAAGGTATAATTCTTTTGTAAATATTATCTAATCTAGTAGTGTTGTTTTTTGAGCCATATATATGTTAAAGTATAATGTTTTATGGAAAATTGTTTTCAATTTTGTTGATAATGTTTACCAAAAAATCCACAGAGGGATATTTGTTTATCATTTTGATTTTTGATTGATACATGTATTGTTTATTGTAAAAAAATCCAGTGAATCATTTTATATTTCAGATAAAGATGATTTTTGAACTTAGTGACATGATGTTATTTAAATTTAAAATATAAATATTTGGAATGATTTTTTATCATATTCCTGTATATAATCCACATCGATGAATTGGATGGAAATGAAATATATCTATAAGGGAATTATATTAATCACAAACCAATGTATATTTTATTAATAATTTATGTAAGATAATATATCTCCAAAAATAAATGATTGTAAACTAATTTTTCATAAAAATATTTTGTGACTAATAGTTAACATATATATTTGGATAAAGTTTTTGTTTTATAATATTGTATGTGATGATGTTGTAGTAAAATTATGAATGAGTTATGATCTCATGGGGATACATCTATAATTTTTTTATCTAATATACAATTTATAGGCTCTTATGAATTTATGAAAAGTAAAAATCACATGTAGACCGACATGGGAGTTTCATATAGTGGATTTTTGTAATATTCTATATTAACAAATACTATGTTTACAAGATAAACTATTGATAATACATCATATATATAAGAAACATAAATTGAGTCAGTTTTATAAATTTTCCATATTATATTTTAGTTATCCATTATATGGTGAACTCTGGTATGATAAATTTATGTAGGTTCTTAGATAGTGAAACATGACCAGAATCAAAAGTTGATTTTGGAAATAACATTTAATATAGGTCACAAGTTCGAGTACTCTATAAGGGACTACCATAAGAATAATTTGAATTTTTTCAATGGAAAAAAACTTAATAAATAAAAATTTATATATTTAAATAAAATGATTTTTGTGTTAATATTTTTGGTAAAATTAATAGTTATCCAAGAGGGTAATTTAAAAAATTTCTATAATGGAAAGGATAATGGATTTAATGTTGAGTTTCTCATATGAAATATGCGGTACAATAAATTTATAAAATTTATTGATAAAAACTTTTAGACCAATAACCAAAATCATTTTTTATAAATTTCTTAAAATATATTTAGGAATGATTCTTATAGATGACATATATATGGTATAATAAGATGATGTTGGTTTATTTCATCAGATTAAATTTTTCTAAATGATTCACATATAGAACTTATATTATAAAAAAGTCAAAATTTTAGGTTTCTAATATAGAATGTCAAAATTAAATAATAAATAAATATATCTTTTGATTATACATGATTATTGAAGAAATTTTTAACAATGATTTGAATCAGTAATTTGTGGAGATTATAGTTAGTTGTAATGTTTATGGAAAATTTTATGTCACTCAACTAGGTTTTGAAATATCTAAATATTTATGAATTTATATATCATGTATCTTCACTTTATTTTGGATGTGTATAATGATATAAAATATACTGAGTTCAAATTATTTGTATCATTTATTTTCTTAGATATGAATTTGTATATAAAGTGGAGAGTTCCATAGAGAATTAATATTACTAAAAAATTTTAGAATTTTGGGTGGAGATGCATTAATGGTGGGAGGGATCATTATGCATAAAATTTAAAATTACAATAACATAAGATGAATAAATAATTATATAAATAACTTGAAAATATAGTTATGACTGTTGTATGTAGGTGTAGCTGAAATATAATTTGTATATCATCCTAAAAAAGATGATCCACAATACTATTTCTATAAAAATTCTATTTTCAAATAATTAAATTTTTTAAAAGAATAAAAAATCATGTAACTAGTGTGAACTACTGATATATCATAGTAGTATATATAAATACCATGGTGGTAGTTGGATCATTTTTATTCACATTAGTTATATAGTAGATATTATTGGATCAATTTGAATTTAAATTAATATGAATATGTACCCACCATGAATAGAGTATTTAGAAAATATTTTCATTACATTATTTTATTTAACAATTAATAATTTTTTGATTTTACATTTCAATCTATGTGGAATGGAACCATAACTTGTTTCATATATTAATCACAAGTAAGATAACTGTAAAATTATGTCATTGATCCAACCACCCATAATGATGGTCATTATATTCATTGGAATATCAATATCATTTCATTATATTACCATGGATATAAAATATTTGGAGAATATTGATATAGTATAAAACTTTATAGATTAGATAGTAATCATGTTGAGAACATGAAACTTCACATTGATTTCCTCTTATATGTTATGAGTATGTGGGTTTGTCATAGTAGTATAATATTGAAAAAATGAATGGGTGATATATAGGTTTAACAATTTCTTCTGGAAAAATGTAATTTCAATGTATAGGTGTGTCCTGAAGTGGGTGGTTGTTTGATACTTTTATATGTGAAAAAAGATTAAAATTTCCTTTTAATCTAATCTTAGTTGAGGCGAAAAAACCAAATCATATAGGCATTAAAATAATTTGGTGAAAATTGTTTCATGAGACTTGTGGGTGTAAATTTCAAACTTATAATAGTATTTTAAAATGTATCTATGTCACATTAATTATATAAAATTAAATTTGTTTTATGTTAGTAATTCATACCCAAAATAACATTGGCTAAATTTTTACCACGGTAATTAGTTTTTTACTAATATTATAAAATGACCCTCCATAGTAAATATTAGTGTATACATTTCTATTTTTAACTCAATTTAATGAAATTTAATTTATATATAAAATCAAATTATCATTTAAATTAAAACAGATGTTATATTAAAAATAAATTAGTATAAAAGTGGATTCCAAAATATTAAACATTCTTATTCTTATTTCATATCAATTATTTAATTTTAGTTTCTATAATATACAATTAAAAAAATATTTTATCCACATTTAATAATGGTATTTATATTTTCTATTATAAAAAATTATTTGGGTATAAAAAAAATTTAAAAAAATATTTACAAAATAATCTTCGCTGTTATTTATCTATACAAAACACATTTTATCAATTCATTTGTATTAAATATGTCATCTATTTTTATATAAAATTTTTTTATATGAATATGTGAAATTAAATGTATGATAAAATAAAGTCATTACATTGATAATTAAATGTCTATATCATTCAAAAAACTACCTTCATTACCACACCAGATCTCTATATATGACTAATAGATATGATAGGAAATAATAGTTATCCAAGGTGTCGTGTCTGCTATCATGGAAGTCATATTTATTTTCATCCGATTAAATTCTTAATGAAAATTATGTATCTCATTTTATACCTATTTGACTTAAACTTCTTAATGGAAAAAGAAAAATCATATATATTTTAACTTACTTTTTTTGTCGGATAAATGAGCTTTATATGGAATCTTAATACAAATCTATTCTATTTCATTTCTTTTTCATAATAACTTGGTAATATATTTTCTTCTTGATGGACCATCTAATAAAATATTCTTTCAAACGATTTAAATATTTTAATGAAAACATTATTTTTTCAATTTAGTGATGCATGTAAAAAATAAACCATAACATAAAATTATTCCATCTATCTATGTCTTACATTCACTACATTATAAAATTACATGTTCACAACATTAAATAATAACCTTTAATGAAAAATATCCAAGGGAATGAATAAAGATATAGTGTTATTCTAATTATCATGGTCTATTCAATAAGAAATATGTTTTTTTCTAATAGGGATATATTAATATTCGACGCTTGTGTTTTTATAGGATATAATTTCATTTCACAAAGACAAATTAATTTCATCCATGTGGTTTTCTCAACTATGTTTTTTAAATTTTCCAGATGTTTTCAAACACCGAGATGGACATTTTCATATGTTATTATTTTTATATTTCCTTTGAACTCTTGTTTCACTCATCCCATGGCCTATAAAAAATCTTGATTTGATCATGGTTCCTCTCCCATTCCACTACCGCTTATATATTTTTCATATTGTCTATATAACTCCCTTATTCCTCTTCACTAGTCATATGCAGATTTCTTCAAAGAATCGTATTCCTATATGGAATATTTTCACTACTACACCTAAAATACATTAATCTATCCTTCTTATTTACTCCCCCATATCTGGTCTCTCCCGTTATTACCCAGTGCTCATAAATTCATTGATTGATATACATCAATCTCCTTTTTTGATGGAGAGTTTATTGATGATTCAATGGATCATTCATATCCCCAATGATGAAAATTTATCCTAACCAACCATCATTAAAATTGATTAATCACTTCACTAGATTTTAGAAATTTTCCACTCTATTATCAATTTTTAGGTTAGACTGCCATTTTTTTATGAACATCATCTCAATGGAATATTTATTCTTTAAATTGTTGAGGGAATATAATCCTTATGAAAACCAATAGTTTTTATTTTCTATTAGTCCCCATATATAAAAAATGAAATTGAATACCATTTTTCTATGATATTGTTCTATCACCTAGAGGACATTATCTGTTATAAGCACACTTTGATTCTCTTGGGAATTTGTGAAGTTTTTTTATAAAGTACCATCCTTAAACATTATATAATATTAATTTTAGTCCATAACATTCATCCATTCACATTGAGGATATTTTCAAGTTTAAATTTATAAAAAACTGGGATATAAAGTCAATTTTGAATGATAAAATTTATAAAACTATAAAAAGTGGGTATTACTATTTATAATGGCTAGTTTAATTGGTTGTGATGTGTTTGAACATGAAGTTGCATACAACCCAAGTTATTGTGTTATTAAAAAATAATTGAACCATGGAGGCTTGGGGTGTTACATTCTCCCCTCCTTAAAATATTTTTCCCTCCAAATTTATAGAATATCATTGAATTAAAATATTTGGGTAGTTCATTATCAAACTTTCCTCGTGTTCCCACATTTCCTATTTCATCTTATGGTTTCTCCATAGAACATTTTCTAGACGAGTCGTCTGGTTTCTCAGGACTTGATTTCTTGTATCAAAAATCTTGACAAGCTCTTCACAATAAGACTGATCATGCTCTAGTTCAATTTTCTCTTAGGTGATTACCTGCGTTTGGTCAGGTATGTATTATCTCAATAGTGATATGTGGAACACATCATGGAATTTGGAGAGACTTATCTGCATTACCAAACGATAGGCTACAACCCTAATTAGTTCTAGGATTTCTAAATGTATGATGTACATGGGAATTAATTTACCCTTCGTATTTAATTTTATAACTCCCTTCCATGGAGATACCTTAAAAAAAACATGATCTCCTACATTAAATTCAAAATGCTTCTTCGGTTATTAGCATAGCTCTTATGTCGACATTGAGCTGCTTTGATGTGGGTTTGGATAACCATCATTGTTTCCATTGTTTCCTCAGCATGTCCTGGGCCAACGAGTTTACTTTTACTGACATCATCCAAACAAGTTGGTGTGCGAAATTTGTTTCAATATAATGCTTAAGATGGTTCCATCTAAATACTTGAATTGAAGAAATTTTTATAATAAAATTCTACCTGAGGTAAATATTGATCGTAAATACCTTTAAAGTCATGTGAGAATGATCTCAACATGTCTTTTAAGGTTACAATAGTCTGTTCTGATTATCCATTGATTTTGAGGTGGGTAGGGAGTGCACAAAAAATGTCCAGTATCCAGGGATTTTTGATGAAATTTCTAGAATCATGATGTGAAATGGGAATTATGGTTAGAAAAAATCAATAAAGGTAGTCCTCGATGTATTACCACTTCATTAATATACAGTCTTCCTAAGCATTCACAAGGTAAAGCTTCTCTTATAGAATGAAAATCTTCTGAATTGGTAAGATGATCAACAAGGACCCATATTGCATCATTCCTTCTTGGATTCTTTGGTCGTCCAATGACAATGTCCATCATAATATTATCCCTTCTCCACTCAGTTATGGGAATAGGTTGCATGACTCCTCCAGGTTATTTCCTTCTAACTTTCACTTATTGAAAAACCGTACATCATAACACAAAATGAGAAATACATTTATTCATTTTGTCCCACCAAAAATGTTCCTTAAAATATCTATACATCATAGCGCTACCTTGCTGTAAAGGGAAATTAGAGCTATGAGAATCATCCAACAATTCCTTTTTTAGATCAGATATGTTAGGAACAAAAATTATCTTCCTAAATTCAAACTCCCATCTTTATATATGAAGTCAGTCAATCTCCAATCATTCATAGATTTATTTTTCTTTTGAAACTCCTCATCATCTGTTTGAGAACTCTTTATCATTTTTAATAAAGGTGGTTTTGTGACCATTTCAAAAATCATTGATGTTTCACCTTCCATGGTAATTCCTATAACCATAATTACCAGATCTATTATAATTAGATCCCTATCAATTCTCATCTTGATCAAAACTCCATGATCATTTCCACTCAAAGCATATTCTTCCTTATTTCCCATCCTTTGGTGGTAGTGTATAGTGCAATCATAATCCTTGAGTAGTTCAATCCATCACCTTTTCCTCATATTGAGTTCTTATTGTGTGAAAATATACTTCCAACTCTTTTGATTAGAATAAATCTCACATTTTTCACCATAGAGATAGTATCTCTATATTTTCAGAGCAATTATTACATCTGTTAACACAATATCACAAGTAGTATAGTTTTTTTCAATAATGTTTAGATGTCGTGATGCATAGGCAATAACTCTACCATTATGAATAAGTACACAACAGATTTCTTTCTTTGAAGCGTCTATATAAAAAAACCCATCGTTCTAAGATAGTATGGTCAAGATAAGAGCATTGGATTATATTCTCTTTAGCTCATAAAAATTTTCTTCACACTCTTTTGTCCAAAAAAATTTAACCCCATTACATGTGAGATTTGTTAATGGGTTTTCCAAATGGGCAATATTCTTGACGAAATGTTGATAATAACATGTTAAAACAATAAAACTGCATACCTCAGTTATACTTGTCAGTCCTGGCCATTCTTTGATTACCTTGGTCTTTTAAGGATTAATAGATATTCCATCCATAGAGACAATATGGCCAGTAAAAGGAATCTTCTTAAACCATAATTCCCACTTGCTAAATCTCCAATATAATTCATTTCATCTAAGAGTCTTAGAATAATGTGCATGTGATTTTCATGATCTTGGTAACTTTTTGATTATACCCAAATATCATCATTAAATACCACTACAATGTCATCATGATATTCCTTGAAAACTCTATTCATTAGATCCATGAAGACAGAGGGTGCATTAGTTAATCCCAAAGGCATTACTGTAAACTCATAATGCCTGTACCTGGTTCGAAATGTTGTTTTAGAAATTTATTCCCCCTTGAAACACAATTGATGATATCCATATCGAAGGTCAATCTTTGAAAAATATTGAGCTCCATGAAGTTGGATGAATAAATCATCAATTAAAGTTAATGGATACTCGTTATTTATTGTTATAGCATTGATCTCCCTGTAGTCAATGCACAACTCATAGAACTGTCTTTCTTCCAAACAAACTGGACAAGGGATCCCCACGGTGATACACTAGGTTGAATAAATCCCTAATTAATCAATTCTTATAGTTTTTAATTATTTCATCTAATTCAATAGTGGCCATTCTATAAGATGGTTTCGATATGGGCCTTGAACCGGGAATTAAATTAATTGAATACTCAATTTCTCATTCTAGAGGATGTCCAGGGAAATATTCTGGAAATAGATCAATATATTCTTGCACAATAGGTACATTCTCTATTTAGAAATTATTTTCCTCATCCATAGTTATTTCATTATCTTCATACCCAACAATTTAATTTCGTAGAACTACAAGGGCAGATCATGATAAGAATCATGTTGTGACGTTTCTACTCTAATGATTCGGTACTCCTTATTATCCTCTAAAATTGTATCATCCTTCTTATTAAAACAAATTTATGCATAATGGTACAAAATCCAGTCCATAAAAAGGATTATATAAAATTCAATAATGGGTATAAATATGAGAACAGTAGATAAAGAACATTTATATGCCCGAATAGGAACATATTCACAAAACATTATCGCAATGATACATCCCTTAGGTGTTTTGACTGACTACTCCCTTGTTAAATCTAATTGGAATATTATAATTTTCTAACCAAAAATGGAAGATATGAAACAATCTCATGATCTACAATAAAATAAATCATTGGCTAAACATGAATAAAACCATTAAATAACATACCCCTATGTCTTTTAAAACATCAACCTCAAGAGTAGTGATTGTATAAGCTTGGCCTTGCTCCCTTGGCCTTTTTTGAGGTATTTCTCATTAGGGATTAGAACATTATTCTGCATAATTCACCTTTTCTCTACAATTTTATCATTCAACATTGACAACCTCTTTCATCCCCTTGCAATCACGATCTTGGTCACCTTTTTCATCACATATGTAACATTCTCTCATTCACTTCAAGAAAGTACCAGGGAGTTTCTTCTCACATTTAAAATAATATAGATGTTCAAATTTTCCATTATTCCCCTTATTTCCATTTTCCTGAGTGTTTTGCAGACCCCTTCTTCTCTTTCATTTCATTAATGTTATAAGACTTAGAAAATTCATTTTTTTTCTTGATAGCACATAAGACAATATCTTCATATGATGAGAAAGATTATGAGACTAATGCTTGACGAAAAAATGGTTCTAACCCATAAAATAATCAATAAATATTACTCCTTGGGTTACATATATAATCTATTACATGCCTTGATAACATTTTAATGTAGCCCTCATATTTTGTAACTATCTCATCCTCTTTTTTCCTCCGACTCAGAAATTGGTTTTCCATATTCGCTCGATGTTCATGAGGATAATATTTTTATAAGAAAATATCTTTAAAATCCCTCTATTTCATATTTTATAATTTAATATCCTCTATTGTGTTTTGAATCAATGTCCACCAATGATCTGCCTCTCCCGTCAGGTGATAAACTACCAAGAAAAAATTTTCCCTTTCCCTACTCCCCAAAGCATGAAATATTTTCTCTATGTTATTTTTCCATTTCTCAGATACTAATAGATTCGTACACCCATTGGATGTCACTGGATGTTTCCTCATGAAGTGGTCTAACATTTAACCGCCATGTTGTGGATCATGGTTCTCTAAATATGTAAGGTTATTATTCAAAACATGAGTGAGTTTTCCCAGTATGGCGATAAGATAATCCGCAACAATTGCTTCACCATATCCACTATAATTATCTTGAGTAGAAGGAAAATCCCTACCTTGATTATTTTCATTGATATAATTTTGTTTCCATCCAATAGGCACCATTTCAATACAATGGAATACACTAGATTATTTTTTTAGTTGAAATACACAATTCTAAACTGGTAAAACACTTGACATATATTGAACAATTTATAGATATAATCCATAATCATAAATTTGTTTTATTTTAGGAATTATATACTCATAAACACTTCATAATTGTTTGTAATGAGAATGAGAATTATGCCAAGAATATCTCAAGAGAGTGTTGTAACCAAGAGTGAAACAAGGCCCATTGTTTTGCACTAGTTCCCATTCTATTATAGTTCAATGTTGTGTTTTTAGGTTTTACCCAAAGGTCCATCTGTGCCAGATCCGCCACTACTTTCTCATATCATGACCGGGATGTATTACTTAAAAAACACACAAAATATCTACAGTAAAAAAATTCTAGGATTTCTTATATAATAATCCTCAATGTTTATCATTGAGTATTTTCTCTAGTTAGAGTTTTTGTAAATTTAGCTTCCAAGGTTTGTACTAAAAATCCTCTAATACCAAATATAATGCCCTGACCCCAGTTACCCAGAGTTGGTGCATTATTAAATAACATTGGCATGATACAAATATACATGTCCCAAAGGACTGATCAGTTTAGTAGCATTGGATGTACTATATACATTCATAAGTTTTATATTACATAATAAATAAAAAAATAAACAACATTTTGTACCCCTTTTGAACAAACGTATATCCTTAGACTATCCTTATAGGTCAACCATAAAATAATTCTGCACAAACTTGGAAAAATAAAACATAGAAATGGTTGATCTCAGATTCTCAGTAAGGATAAAAATATAGTGAAAACTTTCATATATGATGATAAACATTTAATGAAATGTTTAAGACTAAAACAAAAGCCGTTTAGAATTAATCATCCGTATAAAATAGAGAATATAAAATAAAATAATTCAATTTACTTATTCACATGGATATTCTACTAGTAGAATAATAAGATGCAATATCAATAGAAACATTCATAATGATGGAATGCATAATGCTAGACTTCATAACCACATAGTCAAGTGCTTATGCAAAGACAAAAAATAAGATTTTTTCAAGGCCTGGTGCCAGGACACTTGTTTGACTCATGAGACAAACCGATGCATCGAGGAGTTATGTAAGAACCTGTGTTTTTAGAATTGGTCAAATCCCGCCCCTGTTTGATCATTTTGACTGGTTTATGAGATGTCAAGAAAATATGGGCAGTGTCTAGAAATTTCTAGACTACATGCCATATACTCTAAGTACATGTTGTGTATGTGCTAACTGAGTGACCCCCCATGTGCTCACTGAGTACATGTCGTGTGATGACCGTGTAGAAAATTCTTACTACAGGGCGTGTATTTATATACACGCTGTGTACCCTTACCCGTACAAGGACAAGTACATGATGTGTGGTGCCTAGGTGAAAATTTAAATCTACACGGCATGTACTCTTCCTTGAAACATTGTGTAACCATGTTCTAGGCAGTGGTTGAGTCCCTGGCTATGTGTTGACCGTGTAATCTTTTCTAAACCCTGTGATGGACTCCGCTTAAGTCGGAGTACAGAATCCCATCTACACTTCGTGTACTTTGAAAATACACACCGTATACTTATATTTTTATTTGATCTTCCAAGACACCATCATGTCTTATTACCAAAAAACTCTTCTTCTTCCTCGTTGGATAAACTCTTTGTCTGAAAACCTCCAAAAAACAGAAATCCTCCATGATCCTCTATATGACCTATGTACTTCGATCCGTCGGTGGTAGCAGGACCGCATCGGAAAGGCTAACCCCGTGCATCCATCATTGTCCTTGATCCCTCACCTATTCCTCTGTATATTCCATCCAAATGGAATTACTAGGATTTTTTGGAAATGCAGATCTACCCTGATTCAGACCGAATCAGATGCTGATATCAAAGGAGTTTCATCATACGAGTACGATGTGGGTGGTGAATACCATCTTTCGTATTTTTGTATACTTATGGTGGTTGCAACCTTCGGGTGCAACGTTGGGTATTGAGAGAAACCCTTTCTTATTTATCGTTAATAGTTTATCTAAATTTTGGGGTTCCATTGGGTATTCCCTGACCATTTTTGTGCTTGAGAGAGGCCGGGTGAGAGGTCATGGATCATTTGTGGAAATTCGGCTGGGGGTGTCGAAATGCCTATGTTTGGACCAGTATTTAAATTGCTGAATTTAGACTGCTTTTGATGATGTTGGATTAAACTGTGTATTTTGATTTGTTAAAGCATGTTAGTAATATGTTTAATCCATTTAGGACCTTATGAGCCGGTATGGATTAGCACAAGTTAGTGCAATTTGGATGTTTAGTAATTGCATGTTTAAAGTGATTCTTCCATGTATGAGTATGTAATATATGATATTCCCTGTGTTGAGCTGATTGTTGTGTTGGGCATGGCCCAGATATATTGTTGATTGATGGGGATCACAGGTTGGGGCTTTGGCTCAGGTTACTTTGGGTGGTTATTACCACGGGATTGGGCGTCATGGACGTCGGTTGATGCAGTTGTACTGCTGGGTTGGGTATGGCACAGGTTACTTTGATGGAAAGGCCATCCGACTTGAGTGACAGGTTCACAGGGGAAGAGGTTTTAGATGTGTTTTGTCTTAGGGACATACTGAGGTGATTACCTCCCACCAGGTACTTTTGATTAGTGTGCACACAGATAGACTCCAATATGATGTGGTATGACCACTCACTGGGTAGAGGGCCCCGGTAGATGCAGTTAGGTATATCTGGTTTGGGGTGCTTGTTATAGGAATCCACTTGGAAGGTGACGAGCCTTCAGGAGATAGCTTTGAGGCGGTTAGGGTTGGGGTAGAGGCTCTCCATGACATGAGGGCAGACATCGCTGTCCCTTCGGTTATTATTTGAGGACATGTTTCACTGTTTCTCCAGATGTTGTGTCATGGGTAGGTTGGGCTTCCGAGTTGGGTTATGATCATTGAGATTGCCTCTGGGATGCCGGTTCTTGAGACACATGGTGTCTGGTGGCAGAGGGTTCCGGGCTATAGACCATAGATTCTGGCATTGGCCGAAGCAGGTTACAATTCCTGGTGGCTGCTGAGTACCAGTGAAGTTTGTGTTTACTTTTGAGCATTGTATAGTTTACTGCTTTCCTTATATAAGAATGTCTTCCTAAACACATATATTTGGCACACACCCTTGGGTGGTATCCTAGTGAGACTTGTCTCACACCCTACATGGGCCCTACGGGATGCATGTAGACTTTATGAAATTGCGCGTAGGTATATGGTCAACCTCAGGAGCTGTACATTAGTGCTATTGGAATGGGGACTTGTATAGACCTTGAGAACGTTCCTTGTTGGAGTTACTTGTTTAGTTTTCTTTCTTCATATTCTCATTATTACCTTGTTATGTAGCAATTTTTTTTGAGCCATTAGTGCCATTATATATTGAGATTTATGACTTGTTTGCTATGCATGCCTTGTTTTTTTAAAGTAGTAGTTGCTGTTTATTAATGGAATGTTGTTCTATTTACATTCTCCTTCTGTTGTTTCTATATTTCTTCTGCTGGTTTATTGATATTAGTATGCTTCCACTATGTGGGTCTGGTAGGAGTCTACTAAGTCATTTATTTCCACTGTATATTTTATCTTTATACTTGGACTAGTACCATTTTATTGCTTCGAGAGGGTATAGCCTCCCCACTATGCCTATTCAGACCCTCACTGCTAGTTAGCAGCCTTTGGCGTTCATGGGAGGTGCGCCAAAGGCAGTAACACCCAACCCGTTCGGCATTGTTCGGGTGGCTGGCTGGGTCCTGGTCGTTACAAAGTGGTATTTTAGGGAGGTTATTGATAGGGATTTAGTATCCGTGTTTTTTTGGCTACTAATGACTGTGATACTTCTCCTTTTATTTCTACTAGTTTTATTTTTGGGATATAGTAGACTAGAGATAGGTTGTTGTTGGAACTGGATTTTGAACTCGTGCTTAGGTGCCTGTAGCCCCATGTACGAGGGACAGATTGAGTTCTCGGGGGTGGGAATTTCAATTTTTTTTCTCAGATTACTGTTTATATTATTTCCACCTCAGTGGCCCACTTGTTGTGTGATGTTATTTTTTGTGATATTAAAACGTTGTCTGGTATGGCAAGGCATGTTTAATCGGATTTTGATAGGCACATTTTAAGGTATTTCAATTTTATAACTGCATGTATGCCTTGTGAGGTGATAATACAATGTGTATAAAATCAATTGCCATGCAATGTATGCCCTGAAATGTGAATAGGTTTATCTCCTAATAGAATTTCTTATTTATTGAAATGTGTATGTCGTGCTTTGTGTTTGGTAGAATTGCATGTGCATGATATTTGGTTCTGGCTCTTATGAGAGAAGGCAGGTACTATGGGTGAGCCAGTGTAACTGTCTGGATTGGAAGACTCGATCATCGGGTTCGAGGAAATGCAGGTTTTCAGGATGGGTATGGACTGAGGTACTATTGATACAAGGGTCGGTTGAGGGCAGGTAAGGAGGACGTTAGGTCGAGATGCTGAGGGAATGGGTTTCGATGGGGAGAGTAAGGGTGGTTGTTATACACTTCCTCTTTACTAATTTCTATATCTGCGTTGAATATATTGTTATATATATATATGGGATGTCTGCCCATTTATGGTATTCAACGAGTTACTCCTTCAAGACTCGATGGAGCATCAGTAAGGAGATGATACAATGTCGTAGGATCAGGTTCAGAATTCGGTGAAGGTAGAGCATTAGCCATAGGTACAGGATCAAGGATAAGATTAGGTTCATTATCTAGTGCAGGCAGGGCAGCAGCCAGGATTGGCAGCGTTCAGACCGTGGCTTGACGAGCAGCTCCGAGCTAGCCTCGTACGTGTCTTGCAGGGGGTTGATAGAGGTGCACAGGGTGCAAAGCCTTCTATGGAATATCTAACGCGGGAGTTCTAGTTGCATCACCTGCCATTTTTCAGGGTTAGGGAGGTCCGCAAGAAGTAAGCAAGGCAGAGATGAGTTCAAGTAGGGCGGGCAGGTGAAGAACCTTACTAAACCACATCGTGGCAGTTCAGCAGTGGTTTTCTTTTAGTGAGAATAGCTAGGACATGTTCGATCTCATTATGATAGGCCCCGAAGGAGTTCCTTGCGTGTGGAAATGTCAGGAATCTTGAGAGGTTTTGCAGGAGGCCTTCTCAGATAGCCTGCAGGCAGGGACAGGGACAGACTGTGGAATCCAGTGTTGGATCTGGTTCGGTACCAGGAGAGGGTAGTTGAGGATCAGCTGCACGCGGAGGACGTGACATGGATAGCAGGATCCAGGTGAGGTGTCAGTGACCGGTGACTAGAGAAGCATCGAAGGGAGGTCAGGCATTAGGTAGTTGTGCTTCAGGTCAGGTGCATGCTATGGAGCTTCCAAGGATTGAGCAGGCTGGTGAGCCGATGATGGTGGTAGGTACACCGTGGGGGTGGCCATGATTTTCCTTAATTTGTTTTTTTTCCTGGCCTCTTGAGGCATGTCTGGTTGAGTGCACAGGCTCCACATGATAGTTGTGGACAAACTAGATGCTAGTTAGTGGGATTGACATCATATCAGATGAGTTGTATATTTTATTTATATATTTGAGATGCGTGGCTTTAGGAGCATCAAGGATACAGGATACATGAGGTGTCCTGGGCATCGGGGCATTGTGGAAGCAGGTTTCTTGAGGTGCATGACACCATGTTTGATTTGAGCATCTATTAGATGCAGGACCTCAGGGAGGTGAACACCATTGTTGTGAGGGTTACTTTGGATGTCAGAAGAGACACGTGAGCACCGAGGAGGTGGAGGGGTGACGATGCATCATGGGAGGACCATGGTTCTAGGAATTAGGTTGTTGGTCCTTGCTTGTTTATTTCGATTGCTTTGAACTTTGATCGGTTTAAGACAGAGTAGGCAATTCCCAGGGTGGGGATCCCTTTTTGGAATTTATCTAGGACCTTGAGACCGGGGTAGTCCAGGTTGTTTAACTGGGATGGATGTGTTCGTTGCCGTCTCTTTATTTCGTTCAGTAGCTCGGGGATGAGATACGTTAAGGTGGGGAGTTTGTAAGAACCCAGGTTTTTAGAACCGGTCAAATCCCACCCCTATTTGAACTTTTTGACTAGTTTCTGTGTTGTATGGAAAATATGGGCAGTTTCTAGAAATTTCAGACTAAACGCCGTATACTCTAAGTACACACTGTGTATGTACTAACCGACTGACCGTCAGTTTGCTCACTGAGTACATGTTGTGTGATGACTGTAGAGAAAATTCATACTACATGGCGTGTATTTATAGACACGTCGTGTACCCTTACCCGTGCGAGGCCAAGTACATGCTGTGTGGTGCCTAGGTTCAAATTTCCATCTACACGACATGTAGTCTTCCTTTAAATGCCGTGTAACCATGTTCTGTGTAGTAGCCGAGTCCATGGACGTGTGTTGACCATGTACTCAGTCCAAACCATGTGTTGGACTCCGCTTATGTAGGAATAGAGAAACCCATCTACACGGCGTGTACTTTGAAAATACACATCGTGTAATTTTATTTTTATTTGATCATCTGAGATGCTGTCGTGTATTATTTTCAAAAAACTCTTCTTCTTCCTCATTAAAAGATCCCTTCATTTGAAAACCTTCGAAAAATATAAATCCTCCTAGATCCGGCATACAACCTCTGTTCTTTGATCCATCTGTGGCAGCAGGACCACATCGGAAAGGCTAACCCCGCGCACCCTTCTTCGTCCTTGATCCCTCACATGTTCCTCCGCATATTCCTTCTGAACAGAATTGCTGGGATTTGATGGAAATGAATATCTACCATGATTCAGACCGAATCAGAGGCTGCTATCAAAGGAGTGTCATTGTACGGGTACGAGGTTGGTGGTGCATACCTTCTTTCATGTTTTCATAGACTTTTGGGGGCTGCGACCTTCGGGCGCAACATTTGGTATTGAGCGAAACCCTGGTTTATTTCTCATTAATATTTTATCTACATTGTGGGGTGCCTATGGGTATTCACTGACCCTTGTTGTGCTTGAGCGTGGCCGGGTGAGAGGTCATAGCTCGTTTGGGGAAATTCGGCCGGGGTTGGCGAAATTCATATGTTTGGACCAATATTTAAATTTCTGAATTCAGACTGCTTTTGATGCTGTTGGATGAAACTGTAGAGATTGATTTGTTAAAGCATGTTAGTAATCTATTTAAGGCATTAAAGACCTTAGGTGCTAGTACGAATTAGCACAAGTTAGTGCAATTTGACTGTTTAGTAATTTCATGTTTAAAGTGTTGCTTCCATGTATGAATATTCAATATGTCATATTTACTGTGTGGAGTTGCTTGTTGTGTAGGGAGTGTCCCAGATATATTTTTGAGTGATGGGGATTGCAGGTTTGGTATTTGGCTCAGGGTATGTTGGGTTGTTGCTACCACGGGATTGGGCGTCATGGACGCCAGTTGATGCAGTTGGACTGTTGGGTTGGGCTTGTCCCGGGTTACATGGATGGAGAGGCCATCAGACTTCAGTGACAGGTTTTTAGGGGCACGCGGTGTAAGATTTGTTGTGTCTTGGGGTCATACTAAGGTGATTACTGCTCACTGGGTACTTATGAGTAGTGTGCACATAGATAGACTCCGAGATGAGGTGGTACGACCACTCGCTGGGTAGAGGCCCCAGGTAGATGCGATTAGGTATTTTTGGTTTGGGGGTGCCTAACATAGGAAGCCACATAGAAGGTGAGGAGCCTTCGGGAGATAGCTGTGTGGCCATCAGGTTGGGGGTAGAGGCTCTCCATGATTTGAGGGTAGACATCGTTGTCCTTCCGGTTATTATTTCAGGACAGATATCGTTTTTTCTCTGGATTTTGTGCCATGGGAAGGTTGAGCTTCCGAGATGGGTTAAGATAGTTGGGCGTGCCTCCAGGACGTCGGTACTTGAGAAACATGGTGTAAGGTGCCACGTGGTGCCAGGCTACAGACCAGAGATTGCAGTGTTGGCCGAAGCAGGTGAAACTTCCTAGGGGCTGCTGACTACCAGTGAAGTTCATGAATACTTTTGGGCGTTATATTCTTTACTTACTTCCTTATAAACACTTATATTAAGTACGCACCCTTGGGTGGTATCCTAATGAGACTTGTTTCACACCATACACGCGACCTTCGAAACGCGTGTGGAATTTATGAAATTGAATGCAGGTAAAGTGTCAGCCATAGGAGCTGGAATTTAGTGCCATTGGCATGGAGACTGGTATGGACCTTGAGTTCATGCCTTGCTGGAGTTACCTGTTTTTTTTTTCTTTCTTATTATCCACATTCTTACCTTGTTATGTAGCCACTATTGGTTAGCCATTGTCACCATTATATATTGATCTGTATAACTTGTTTTTGATGCATTCCTAGTGTGTTTACAGAAGTAGTTGCTGTTTATTGCTAGGATGTTGTTCTGTTTACTTTCTTCTATTGTTTTTTCTATGTTGCTTCTGCTGGTTTATTGATATTAGTATGATTCCTCTATGGGTGTCTCGTTTGAGTTAGCTGAGTAATTTTTTCCGCTGCATATTTCATCTTTATTCTCAGACTAGTACCATTGTATTCCTTTTAGAGGGTATAGATTCCCCACTATACTTATTCACACCCTCACAGCTAGTCAGCTGCCTTTGGAATTTAGGGAAGGTGCACCTAAGGCAGTAACACCCGACCCGTTTAGCACTATTCGGGTGGCTGTCCGGGTTCGGGTTGTTACAAGTTATAGCGGGCTCCACCCATCACTTACCACGTCCAATGCGTTCCTCGTATGAAAAGGTTCAAACTTAGCATAAACATTCGTATTAAAACAAGAATAAAAAAATTCAATACTTCATCCATAAACCATGAATGGTGTAAAAATAAAACAACCACAGTCAAACATATCACAAAATATTCAATACAATATGGAATTTTTGTATCATAATAAATCAACTTCAACAAGTATAAAATCCATCAATGGATGTTGACATAGATGAAATTAAAACTTATTTAGTTAAATAACTCTTTCTATATTAAAATAATTTTAATGTCGTATATTAATAAAATAAAACATTTTATTGAAAATATTCTTATTAGCTAGTATGGACGCTTCGATGATTATATAATGGATGAAAATTACCACACCCAGAATATAAGTTAAAAAAACATTCTTACCTTAATTTTGTCAAAAACTTCATAAAGTATCTTGTTTGGAAAATGAAAAAAAAGTTATCTTTCAAAATATATATAGTCAAATAAGGGTATAAATGACTTTAACAAAAATTATATTAAATATTAAAAATTATTTGAATTACATTTTCAAGAAAAACATGGATGTGGATGATAAAAAGTTCTCGATAGATACTTATATATTAACAACCTCATATAATAAAGAGATTGCGAAATTAACCCTAACATTGTAATTTTCCATAGTCAATGTTATGTTAAACTTTGGAATAGTAGTTAAAAAATTGATATTAAATTATAAAAGACTATATAAACAAATATTATATCATATATGATCCTCTATTATTGGGTTGTTAAAAATAATTCAGTAGTATAATCTCATCAGTTGTTAACAGATTCATAATCCATTATATGCCTAGTTATGTAAGTCATGTTTGTTATAGATATGATTTATTTTGTTCATATATAGATTGATATTATGTTCATAAACATTATTTATAATGACAAAAAGAAAATTATTCTTGAATGATTATGATGGGGAATGAATCTCATCGTGTTTGTGGAAATGGTAATCAGTACGTACGCACGAGCAACAATATCATTATATTAATGGTGAAATCGTATGTAATTGGATGGTATATCATATATACATAGTAATTAACATTTTATATTTATTATTTACGTTTTTTATATTCATTATTATACATATCAAAAATAATGACGTGTTTGAATGACAAACTACACCACAATGTGGAGACGGTAAGTCGTACGTACTCACGTATAGTGACTTTTTCATATATAGAATGGGTAGAATAATGAATATGGTTGTACCATATTTATAATAACATCAGATTATATATAATATATTGGTTATTTTATTTTAGAACTTAAACAAAAAAAAAGAAGAAGTGGAAGAAGAAAATAACTTGATCGTGGTGATGAAATATTTACCTCTTCTTCTGGTTCTTCATTTTGATTTAATCAAAATACCTCCCTAGGATGGATTTATGAAATAAGTAAGGCCTCTAGGATGAAGGTATGAAAGTTGGATAGATATTTGGGTGGGTTTTGCCCGAGCCAAAATGTTTAGGAGGGTTGAAATTAACATAAGGAGATGTGCCCTTTTATAAGAGAGGTGACAATCACTTTAGGAAAAGCTTGAAATATTATTATATAATAAAATAATTTTCGGTTATTAATGTCTCAAAACTAAATAATTTAATGTATAAGGTTGGTATCATTCTAAAACCTCCCAACTGATAGGTTTTAGACAGGTTTAGGTCATCATATTAGCCTTATCTTTTAGATTTAACTCTTAGTTAAATAGTTTGTCATTTATCATGTCTCTTTGTGATTTAATAATATATGGTTAATAAACATACTATAATATTCCAATAGAACCCCATGTGATTAATTATTAATATATATAACTTTATTTATGTCCTTTGGTCAATGCTTATATTTTTGGAATATTATATCAATTAATAATATATTATTTGTTTAAAAAATCCATTTTGTCAATTTTGTTACTGTTTAGTTTTTGTTTTTTTAAGCCATAAAAACATTATCATTTCGAATAATATTTATTTAAAAAACCCTAACATGTCATAATAACCTTTAAAAATAGTTGAATTAATCAGAAGTGTCAATTTTCATTTATTTGGATATTTATAATATCAATTATTTTAATATTTCATTAATAAGGTAATTATTGCATCATCATTGTGTCATAAATAAATTAAACTATTTAATTTATAAATTTTATAAATAAAATACCATTATAGGGAATATTTTTATATTACCAATGAATGTTTATAGTCGAATTTATATTGTTAATAACCTATATTAAAAATGGTGTAGTTATTAAACTTTGAATTTTACTCTTTTAACTCTTCTTTAAATAAAATAATAATAAATGTCTTAATCTAATCCAAGTTGTCCAAAAGGGATCATATATTATTCATAAGGTTGTTTTTGGTCAAATTAAACTTATCCAATAAGATTAGGACATGTGTTGTGGTAATTATGATATCATTTTTACCCTTAATTACCATATTTAATTTTAACCGTTGAAAATAAAAGTCAAAAATTACTATTCAGCAACAATTATTTTCCTTTTATTGAACCACAATTTACATGATGATATTAACTATGTCTCTCTAAATTTTTAAATTAAACTCTTAGAAGCAGTAAAGTTATGTTTTATGAAAATCATCAAATGCTTCTAGGTGGTGAGTAAAAGACGGTAAAAAGGTCGAAAAAATTTTATATATCTAAAATTATTATAAAATTACTCCAATGAATTACGTTGAACATATATAGGTATTATGTATCTATTTTGACCCAAAATAAATTAAAATAAAATAAAAAATTATTTAAATAAAATGTGGGTTTTAACCAATAACGAAGTGTTTTTTGACTCTTTATCAAAAATTGAATGTATTTAGAAAAATACAAAAAATTCACCCTAAGATAATTTCGATATTTAGAATCCAAAAATGAATTACATTTTAATGATAAAATTTATAAAATTTCAAATGTGGTTATTACTATTCATAACGGCTTGTTTGAGTGATTGTGGTGTGTTTGATCTCGAATTTGCGTACAACACAAGATATTGTATTATTTAAAGGGAAACATATCGTGGAAGCTTTGGTTGTTACAAAACATAACTCTAATGTATGTAGAGAGAACATCAAATTATGTAGTGAATTATATATGATGTAATATAGTGAAGATACATGGGTTCATTTATTCTTATTAGGATAATGATTCTGATGATTAAAAATCATCATTTGGAGGATCTTCCCTCATGGAAGGATGTCGTTTGAGATTATATAGTAAAAAGAATGTTTTGTTGCACTAAGAATAGTTGAATTAAAATATGTTAGTACCGAACATGAATGTGATCAAGTGATATGAATGAGTGTTTAGAATGAATATTTACGGGTTAATGTTGAGGAACCACTTAGGATTATCTGTGATAATAAATATTTAATTTTTTGTTCATAATTATTATTCATCATTACAGATCTAAGAAAACTTATATTAAATATCAATTCATCATTGAAATGTGACTTATTGATTTGTAAAGGCTGGGTATATTTCAACTAATTGTCAAATTCGTGTTATACTCGCTAATTTTGAGCGAAGGTAATGATATGGTGAAATTATGAAAAAAAAACTTATAATTACTCTATCATTAATATAAGAATGTTAATAATTTTTTATAATATTACATTGGAATAAAAAAATTAATTGGGAGAAGGATTATTACACTTTACAATATCATTGTGAATTTAATGTGGTGTTATCATAAAAAGAAGGAGAAAAGGTTCTCAATGTAAAAATTCATTAATATGTGGTTTATTATATCAATAAAATAAAAACAAAATTTCCCATAACCAAGGTATGTAACTCTTTTGTAAATATTATATAATCTAGTAGTGTTGTTTTTGGAGCCATATATATGATAAAGTATGATGTTTTATGGAAAATTGTTTTCAATTTTGATGGTAATGTTTAACAAAAAATCTGCATAGGGATATTTGTTTATCATTTTGATTTTTTATTGATACATGTATTGTTTATTGTAAAAAAATTCTAGTGAATCATATTATATTTCAGATAAAGTTGATTTTTGAACTTAGTGAAATAATGTAATTTAAATTAAAAATATAAGTATTTGGAAAGATTTTTTATCATATTCCTGAATATAATCCACATCGATGAATTGGATGTAAATGAAATATATCTATAAGGGAATTATATTAATTACAAACCAATGTATATTTTATTAATAATTTATGTAAGATAATATATCTCCAAAAATAAATGATTGTAAAATAATTTTTAATAAAAAAATTGTGTGACTAATAATTTGCATATATATTTGGATAAATTTGTTGTTTTATAATATTTTATGTGATGATGTTGTAGTAAAAATATGAATGAGTTATGATCTCATGGGGAAACATCTATAATTTTTTTATCTAATATACAATTGATAGGATCTTAGGAATTTATGTAAAGTAAAAAAATCAGATGTAGACCGACAAGGGAGTTTCATATAGTGTATTTTTGTAATATTCTATATTAAGAAATTATATTTTAATAAAATAAACTATTGAGAACAAATTATATATATAAGAAACATAAATTGAGTCAATGTTATAAATTTTCATATTATATTTCTGCTATCCATTATATGGTGAACTCCGGTAAGATAAATTTATGTAGGTTTCTAGATGGTGAAACATGACTACAATCAAAATGTTATTTTGTAAATAACATTTAATATAGGTCACAAGTTAGAGTACTCTATGGGGGACTACCGTAAGAATAATCCGGACATTATCAACATAAAACACTTAATAAATAAAAATTTATATATTTAAATGAAATAATTTCTGTGATAAAATTTTTTGGTAAAATTTATTGTTATCCAAGAGGGTAATTTAAAAAAATTCTAGAAATGAAAGGATAATGGATTTAATGTTGAGTTTCTCATATGAAATATGCGATACAATAAATGTATAAAATTTATTGATATAAGATTTTAGACAAATAACCAAAATCATTTTTGTATAAATTTATTATAAGATATTTAGGAATGATTCTTATAGATGACATATATATGATATAATAAGATGATGTTTGTTTATTTCATCAGATTAAATTTTTCTAAATGATTCACATATAGAACTTATATTATAAAAAAGTCAAAATTTGAGGTTTCTAATATGGAATGTCAAAATAAAATAATAAATAAATATATCTTTTGATTCTACATGATTATAGATGAAATTTTTAACAATGATTTGAATCAGTAATTTGTGGAGATTATAGTGAGTTGTAATGTTTATGGAAAATTTTATGTCACTCAACTAGGTTTTGAAATATCTAAATATTTATGAATTTATATATCATGTATCTTCACTTTATTTTGGATGTGTATAATGATATAAAATATACTGAGTTCTAATTTCTTGAATATTTTATTTTCTTGGTTATGAATTTGTATATAAATTGAACAGTTCCATAGAGAATTACTATTCATAAAAAATTTAGAATTTTAGGTGGAGATGAATTAATGGTGGGAGAGATCATTATGCATAAAATTTAAAATTCAATTACATAATATGAATAAATAATTATATAAATCATTTAAAAGAAAATATAGTTATGACTGATTTATGTAGGTGTAGATGAAATATAATATGTATATCATCATAAAAAAGATGATCCACAAAACAATTTCTATAAAAATTCTATTTCCAAATAATTAAATTTTTTATAAGAATAAAAAATCATATAACTAGTGTGAACTACTGATATATCATAGTAGTATATATAAATACCATGGTGGTAGTTGGATCATTTTTATTCACATTAGTTATATGATAGATATTATTAGATCAATTTGAATTGAAATTAATATGAATAGGTACCCACCATGAATAGAATATTTAGAAAATATTTTCATTACATTATTTTATTTACCAATTAATAAAATTTTGATTTTACATTTCAATCTATGTGGAATAGAACCATAACTTGTTTCATATATTAATCACAAGTAAGCTAACTCTAAAATTATTCCATTGATCCAACCACCCATAATAGTGGTCATTATGTTCATAGGAATATCAAAATCATTTCATTATAATAGTATGGATATAAAATATTTTGAGAGTATTGATATAGTATAAAACTTTATTGATTAGATAGTAATCATGGCGAGAACATGAAACTTCACTTTTATTTCCCCTTATATGTTAGGAGTATGTGGGTTCTTCATAGTAGTGGAATATTGAAAAAATGAATGGTAGATATATAGGTTTAAAATTTTCTTCTGGAAAAAAGGTAATTTCAATGGAGTGGTGTGTCTTGAAGTGGGTGGTTGTTAAATACTTTTATATGTGTAAAAAGATTAAAATTTCCTTTTAATCTAATCTTACTTGAGGCGAAAATACCAAATCATATAGACATTAAAATAATTTGGTGAAAATCGTTTCATGAGACTTGTGAGTGTAAATTTCAAACCTAAAATGGTATTTTAAAATTTATCTATGTCACATTAATTATATAAAATTGAATTTATTTTATGTTAGTAATTCATTCCCAAAATTACATTGGCTAAATTTTTACCATGGTAATTTTGTTACTAATATTATAAAATGACCCTCCATAGTAAATATTAGTGTACACATTTCTAATTTGAACTCAATTTAATGAAATTAAATTTATATATAAAATCAAATTATCATTTAAATTAAAACAGATGTTATATTAAAAATAAATTAGTATAAAACTGGATTCCAAAATATTAAATATTCTTATTCTTATTACATATAAATTATTTAATTTTAGTTTCTATAATATACAATTAAAAATATATTTTAACCACATTTAATAATGATATTTATAGTTTCTATTATTAAAATTTATTTGAGTATAAAAAAATTAAAAACAATTAATTACAAAATGATCATCTCAGTTATTTATCTATACAAAACATATTTTATCAATTCACATGTATTAAATATGTCATCTATTTTTATATAAAATTTTATTGTATGAATATTTGAAATTAAATGTATGATAAAATAAAGTCATTACATTGATAATTAAATGTCTATATCATTCCAAAAACTACCTTCATTACCACACCAGATCTCTATATATGACTAATAGATGTGATATGAAACCATAGTTATCCAAGGTGTCGAGTCTGATAACATGGAAGTCATAGTTATTTTCATCTGATGAAATTCTTAATGAATATTATGTATCTCATTTTATACGTATTTTACTTAAACTTCTTAATGGAAAATAAAAAATCATATATATTTTAACTTACATTTTTTGTTGGATAAATGATCTTTATGTGGAATCTTAATACAAATTTAATCTATTTCATTTCTTTTTCATAATAACATGGTATTATATTTTCTTCTTGATAGACCATCTAATAAAATAGTCTTTCTAACGATTTAAATATTTTAATGAAAACATTATTTTTTCAATTTAGTGATGCATGTAAAAAATAAACCATAACATAAAATTATTCCATCTATATATGTCTTACATTCACTACATTAACAAATTACATGTCCACCACATTAAATAATACCCTTTAATGAAAAATATCCAAGGGAATGAATAAAGATATAGTGTTATTCTAATTATCATGGTCTATTCAATAAGAAATATGTTTTTTTCTAATAGGGATTTATTAATATTCGACACTTGTATTTTTATAGGATATAATTTCATTTCACATACACAAATGAATTTCTTCCATGTGGTTTTCTCAACTATGTTTTTTAAATTTTCCACATGTTTCCAAACACCGAGATGGACATTTTAATATGTTATTTTTTTATATTTCCTTTGACCTCTTGTTTCAGTCATCCCATGGCCTATAAAAAATCATGATTTGATCATGGTTCCTCTCCCATTCCACTACCGCTTACATATTTTTCCTATTGTCCATATAACTCCCTTATTACTCTTCACTAGTCATATGAATATTTTTTCAAAGAATCGTCTTCCTATATGGAATATTTTCACTACTACACCAAAAATAGAATACTCTATCCTTCTTTGTTACCTCCCCATATCTGGTCTCTCCCGTTATTACCCAGTACTCATAAATTCATTGATTTATATACTTAAATCTCCTTGTTTGATGGGGAGTTTATTGATGTTTCAATGGATCATTCATAGCCCCTATGATGAAAATTTATCCTAACCAACCATCATTAAAATTCATTAATCACTTCACCAGCTTGTTGAATTTTTCCACTCTATTATCCATTTTGAGGTCAGACTGTCATTTTTTTATGAACATCATCTCGAGGGAATATTTATTCATTAAATTGTTGAGGGAATATAATCCTTATGAAAACCAATAGTTTTTAGTTTCTATTAGTCCCCATATATAAAAAATTAAATTGAATACCATTTTTCTATAGTTTTGTTCTATCACCTAGATGACATTATCTGTTTTAATCATACATTGTTTCTCTTGGGAATTTGTGATGTTTTTTTATAATTTACCATCCTTAAACATTATATAATCTTGATTTTAGTCAAGAACATTCATCCATTCACATTGAAGTTATTTTCAGGTTTAAATTTATAAAAAATTGGGATATAATACATACATAACATTACACATTTATATAGTTCATATAAAATATAAAAATTATACATTTCTTCTAAAATATAAATCTTTTTAAATGAAACATGTTTTATTTGAAAAATCATCCTAATAGTTAACATGGATTCCTTTTTTTCTTATAAATACATTTAACCTATGAAAATAATTTAAAAACATCGGACTAACTCAAAAAGGTGAGTAAGGGATATATGAAGAATTAAAGAAAATCATAGTCCATGATTACATGTAAACGTATGAAATATTTTTGAAAAGGACATACTTTACACCCATATATAAATAATTAGCGAAACATGAGATTTACATGATATTTCCACAAAGCATAAAGAACATAAATAGAATTATAAAGGTATTTTGGAGAATTAATTACATAACATTGTAACCCTTTGAGATACCTTATAATTTTTATACATCAAGGGAACCATACAATGTAACCCTCACGACCACCTTATTATGTAACCATCGAAGAAACACATCAAGTAACCATACGGTCGACCTCTAACATACATATAACCAATGAATTGAGGGGAGATAAAATTACCCCCATTCATCATAAAAATTTACCAAAACCCGAGCATAATAATAAACCAAGAATATTTTTTAGAAATATTTCTTTTTAATTTTCTATTATAGAATTTAAAAAAGGTTTTTAAAAGAAAAGACCCTTTGAAATATCATATAAATAAAGTGTGACTTAATAGAGTGGATATAATATGTATATGAACTATAAATAAAAATAATTAAAAATAATATAAACAAAAATCATAACACAAACATTTGTAATACCATATAATTAATTATGTATATGGTTATCACAATGAATGACAATTTGGATATGAATTCCCATACCTCTGGTTATCCTAACTTTAAACATGATTAATTATCCAATAGAGTGGTTTAATGTGTGTTATTAATATCTTATAGATACATATTAATGTTTATAACAACATATATGATCATTTCACATCATCATTTCACCAATTAATTATTAGTATTTAGTTCCTTCCATTGTTTCGGGTGGGTTCTTTACATGAATATAATGATAGATTTGTATTTGATATTCTTGTCATATGAAAATGAAATTTCATAAGAGGAATGAAACTATATTAATATGTTTCAATAATATTAGATATTTTCATAAATCATTTTGGAAATATGGTGTGAGAATGAATCATCAAATAAATCTTTAATGATATCATTTATGATCGTTTTGGCTGTTCTTTGATTATCTGAACTAGTTTAATCAAATAACATAATATATATATATATATATATTAACTCGATAACATGAAATAGGATATATAAATGACATTATAATATTTTTACACAAATAATATGGTTTTATAACCAATTTTGAAGAATGTAATGGAAATTGAAGATGTGTTGTTCAAGTTATTGTTTAATCGAGACATCACAGACGATGTATTTAATTTTAGAATTACTGGACGACGAGATGATTTAAGTTGATAAATTTATAAAAAAAATTATAAAATATAGAATATTTATGATTCTAGATCATTCATACCTTGTTTATAAGGGAAGGTGAAGAGTGTATAACAAAATAAAACATGTGGAATGAATACACAAGAAAATGATAGTGGATTTTTTCCTCTTTTCTATTCCCCTTGATATCCTTTTTAAGGCCTTAAATTTTGTATTTTTGACAATACATGCATGTATTGCACATGGGGAAGATCCATGGGATGGTTATTTGAATAATTTAGACAATGTACAAATCATGAGAGGTATGATGGGACGAGGTGTGAGGGTTGAATATATATTGGAGGAGGGGAGGAGGTTTTCCATTATTTTAATCATTGTTTTAATATGTTTTCTCAATAACATGAATAGTCTTGATTAAACTGAGAAAAAATAGAAATAATTACAGGTTAGTTTGAACCAATTTCCATTTACATCATCCCTAACTCAATCATGAGGCATAAATTCCTTTATTTAGCATATTTCGTAACTATCAAATGTCACTATTTACCAAAAATTCATGTATTTCATAAATAACAAATAATAACCCTAACCATTTTTTGATGCGTATAAATAAAAAATTATCTCCATTTTTATAAAATAATTTTCGATATATTATTAATTTAGTTTTTATATAAAATCATATATTATTCCAAAATAAACAATTTTTTAACTATATCTAGTTGTATTTCACCTTTAAAATTTAATCAAGATATTTTTATATTATAACTGTAAGAAAATAATATATAAATATGGTTTAATATTCATAAAGGTCGTATAAATATTGATATCATTATTCATAAGGGCATGATAATATTCACCAAAAGTCAATTTGGTTCTATCAAACAGTAAATAATATACAATCACTACCATAGATATATGTTTTTTGAAATTGAAATCCTAGAAGAAGAAGTATTATGTTTAGTGGATCATTTAAAACTATATTCTTAAAAAAATCATTATGTAGAGAATCAATGTTCCTTGAATTTCAATTTATTTTTTTAAAACGTTGGTGTGTAACATTCTCCCCATCTTTTAGAAATTATTTCCTCATATATTAATTTACATATTTATCAAATTAGTATACATTTACCTCATATAATTTTTAAATTCTTATATTTCTTCTTCAACCACGTGGTTTCTCTATAATACTTATTCCTGGTGGATAACCATATTAAAAAATAAATTTTCAATTCAATCAAGATTCTGAACTGGTATCTCTTTATAACAAAGGCTATCTTCTAACTGAAATTCCTCTCAACTCAAAACATTAGATGAATTTCGCACATATGTTCACAACATCAAAACATGAAAAACATTGTTTACCTAAGATAAAATAAGGAAATTATACTCAGCATGCAGATGGTCCAACCTTATCCAGGATTCCATAATGTCCAATAAATTGTGGAATTATCTTTAATTTAATACCATAATTCATTAAAAATTTCCATGGTGATATTCACTAAAAAACATGATCACCTACCCAAAATTAAATGTACTTCTTCATGTTATATTCATAATATATATAATAGCTCTAAGTTTTTCTCATGTTTTGGAAGATCATCTTCACCTTCTCAGCCAATTCGTCTACTAATTCATCTCATATCAACTTCTGTTGCTTGACATCATCCCAAAAAGCAGGAGTTTGACACTACTTACCATACAATGCCTCAAGAGGGAAATCTTTATACTACAATGAAAACAGTTATTATATGAAAAAATAACTAAATAATGATGATGATACCAAATTCACTGGTAGTCCATTAAAAAATCATGAAGCATATCCTCTAATTTCTAAATTTTTAATTACAAATTCCTATCAGATAGTTAATGAAAATATGTACTAAAATTTAATTCTATGGAAAATGACATCTGGAGGCCCTTCCAAAATTTATAAGTTGACATGGGATCCTATTCAGACATAATAGAAATAAGAACTATATATAACCTAACAGTCTCATTGAGGAACAATTTAGAATGGTATTCCTATGACACTATATCTCAAATAAGAAGGAAATGTGAATACTTAATATGTCAGTCAACAATAACCCAAATCTCATCGTTACCTCTAGAGGTCATTGGTAGAAGTACCATCAGAAATTCCATGGATACATTTTCTGATTTCCACTCTGGCACTAGAAATGAATTATGAATCCCCTTCATTAACTGCCACCCTACATTAAATAATTGATAATTCAATAATTTCATGCTAAAAATTGCATTATATGTTTTTATTTCTTCCCAACATTAATAATCGTGAAGGTTTATATACATCATTGTACTTCCAGGATGAACTGCAAATGGTGAAATTTGAGCATTAAAAAAACACTTTTTTTACTAATAATCACAAGGAACTCAAAATCATTTTCCATATCTTAAAACAAAAATTACTATCAATGTTTACTTGTTGAAACATACACATATTAACATATTATACTATTTTCAATATCTCATGGTATTCTTTCTTGGAATGTTTAATTATTTATAAAGAGTTGAAAACACAGAATATTGAAACAAAATAGTTTGATTTCCAGCACCAACAACATCCAATCCAAAATTCATTAAATCATTAAACAAGGCGTCATGTTCTAATAATAACATGGTTAATGATGCATAATGTTTTTTATTGAAGGATTATACCATTTTTTTGATTATTTCATATGGTAATTAATAATTAAATCATTTTACATTATTATTTCAAATAATCTAATCTACATTATGTTAAATTTATCCTGACAAAATATGTACAATAAAATTTTATGGTCTGTATATATTTGACATTTGGCTCCATATAAATGATGTATCCAAATTAAAAAAACATCACATCTAATTTTTAATCTTCTTTTGTATAATATAACTCATTAGGTTTTATTTGTCATGATTCATACACAATTACCTGATCACTCTACCTCAGAACATAACCATGTCCCTTCAATGATGCATGATGGCAGATAAAAAAATAATAATATCTGGATGGTAGAGCAAAAAATAAGGTATTCACCAATTTCTTCGTTAGTTCATGAAAACAAAAATCAAATTCTTCTATCCAAATAAACTTAATCCCTTTTCATATTTACATAGATATTGTGAAAGATAACCCTGAATATCTTTTAACAACCTATTGAAAATAACCTAAAATCCCTAAAAACTATGAATTATTGTCTCATTTTTAGATCTTGTCCATCCATAATATACTTTTTTTGGAAGGATACAATGTTATTACATACATATTTATTATTTTCCCAAGAAAATAAATATTTTGTGACCAAATATCACACTTTCATAATATTTCAGGTAGTTTCTCATTCTTTTTTTGTTCTAAAACAGCTATTAGATTTTTTTCATGATTCTCTTTCTGTTTTTAAAATACCATAATGTCATTTATAATAACAACAAAAAATGTATCCATGATATCATTAAATATTTTATTTATATGATCTATGAATACAAAATTTTCATTAGTTATCCAAAATGGAATAAAAAAAAGTCATAATTACCAGATCTAGTGTGGAATACATTCATTCGCATTTCTACATCATTTACATTCAACTGATGGTACCCCGACAATAGGTTGACAATAAAAAAAATATATTCTATTTAGAGTTGATAAAACAAGTCATAGTCGTGAGAAAAATGATTTTTTTTTTAACAGTGATGTTATTCAAGGAACTATAATAAATGCTACATCTCAGGAATCCATTATTCTTGTTAATGAACCAAATAAGATCACCCCATGGTTACATGCTATGACGAATAAAAAATTTAACAAGAAACTCCAACAACATAGTTTTTAGTTTAATAAGTTCCATTTGATCCATTCAATAAGGGGGATTTGAAATTGGCTTATAATTGGGAACTAATTCAATCCTGAATTCAACATCCTGATCTTGTCTAACACATGGTAACTCATCAAAAAACATCATGATATTCATTTACCAGTGGAACATCATTAATATGAATAGTTCTATTGTTCTAAAAAATATGGGAAATATAACATTCATTTATCATCATTCAATAGTTTCTCAACATTCTAATATGTTGTCAATTTTATGGGTTCATTACTACATACAAACTACAACTTGTTATGAAAAAAAAATCTTTTTCTCTAGAATCAATACCAGTATGATAAACAATAATCCAATCTATAAAAAAATGTTATAAAACTCTAAGAATGGAAAAAATATTTCTCAGTAATTCTTTTATTCAAGAATCAATATAAAGATTATTATAATTCCCATTTTCTTCAATATAACCCTATGGTGTTTTAAGAATAAGTTCCACTCTTATTTTTTGAAGTTATATTTCCTACTTAATATAAAATGTTTCAAAAATAAAGAAATGTCTAAACCCCATATTAAAAAATAATTTAGGAAATTCTGATTAAACAAACAAGTTACCAGATATAAATTCATTGGATTTCCCAACATCTTCTGATGTAATCGCAAAGGATCTCAGTACACATTTCTTCTTATAGTCTAGTTGCTTCCCATCATTCAAACTATTCTTCGAGAATGTATTTTCAAAATTACCCATCTCCCCACATTTGGAAAACTAAAATTTTCATATAAGGATCTATCTTATGATCACTTTAATTACATTCTCTTGAAATATGTCCAAACTTACCACATCAAAAACACTTCCATTTTTTGTTATGAAATCCCCAATGGTTCTTTTTACCCCACATTTCATAAAATGGAAATTAAACATTCTTACCATCAGATTTCATGGATTGATTATTACCCACTGCTTGACATCAGGACCTCTTCTTAATTTTATTCTCAAAATACACATGATCATTTGAAAACACAATGTCTACCATCTCAGCACATCAAAAAATATTCAAATAAATTTGAACTCATTGGAATCCAATGCCCTTCAAAATCTTGGCATCAATCCTGAGTAAAAAATTGTTGATATTGCAATTAAGATCCAGAATAAAATTTAGGTTGTACCTTTCTAGTCATGTGATGGTTGCTTCATACACGACAACTGATTCATCCAATTTTTTCCCTCATATGAAATAATTTATTCCTTATACAAAGTCGAGCCATCATAATAAAATACTTTTCATGGAAAATACTTTAAACTTCATTCAAATATAGGACATAAATATTCATTCTATTCCATATATTCTAGACCATTGACCACCACTGCTCAAATTTACCTTCAAAATGATAAATGGAATAACTTTATATTTGATTATATGATCATCACTTAACATTGAATATATTCTCAAGATATTTATTCCATCCATATTCCATTATAGGTCTAGAACGTCCATTTAAATAAAGACGGTATTATCTCAAAAAGTGTTCCACTATCATCAGGTTCTTTAAAATAGGCATACATTCTCCTATTAAATGGATTCAACAACTATTTATTCTCTATGTATTCAGAGCCATTACTGTCAAAAACTACTCAGATCCAATCCATATCAATATATCCAGCAGATTCGAAAGGATATTGTTCTATCAGGGCCTTTTAACATCAGCTTCTATGTCTCTTCTGTGGAAAACCATTATGAACAAAAATATCTTAGTTGAAGAAACATGGTAATAATTAAGTAATATATCATTTCAAATTAACCATAGAGTAACTTATTCAATTCCTTTAACATCATCCGGATCCATAAATTTATCAAAACCATCCATTGATACCAAATATAAGGTCCCAACCATAATCATTATATAACATTGAGTTTTAGTCAAGAAATATATTCCATTCACATTGTTCATATTTTCATGTTTAGAGTTTTAAATAATTTTTATATAATACATACATAACATTATTCATTTATACAGATCAGATTAAAAAATAGTATACAATTCTTACAAAATATAAAACATTTTAAAGGAAATAATTTTTCTACTAAAAATATTCATAACATTTAACAAGGATTCTTTATTTCTCTTAGTAATAATTATTACATATGAAAATCATATAAAAACATAGGGTGATAACAAAAAAATTGTAAGGGATATAGAAATATAGAATTTAATCATTATTCCATGAATAGTTGTGAACATGTGAAATCATTTTACAAAAAGACATAATTTTCACCCATATATACTTAATATTTTTAACTTGTGATTTCTAAAAGATTTAAACAAAACTTAAAAAAACAAAAATATAACCATAAATGTATCCTGGGGAATTACTAGAATGATATTTTTACCATCTCAGCTACAAAATTATTTTTAACCCTCACAGATACCTTATAATATAACCCTCTTGAATACCTTATTGTGTAACCATCACAGTTACACATGGAGTAACCATACAACCGAAGTCTAACATAAACATAACCCATACATTAGAGTGAGATATAGTTACCACCCTTTGTCATCATTAAATTCCAAGAACTAAAAAACTATCATACTAAATGAATAATTTCATAAAAACAATGATGTCGAACATTGTAAAAAAATATTTTAAAAAGTGGATTTTAAAAGAAAATCCCATTTCAAATATCATATAATTTATGTGAGACTTAATAGAGTAGACTGAATATATACATATATATATAAATTGAATACCCATAATTCCAGAATATTTAACAAAAATTCATTAAAAAACAATTTTAATACCATATAATTAATTAATTAAAAGGTTATCCCAAAGAATGATAATTGGCTTATGAATTTCCTTACCTAGGGCAGATATTACATAAAACATGACTAAACCTAGTGTGTAATTGTTAAAAAAGTGTTATTAATATCATATGGAAAAAAAATTCATGTTTATAACTCCTTATATGTTCATTTCATAAAATCATTTCACCTTTTAGATATTAGTATTTTATACCTTCCATTGTTTCCAGTTCTATCTTTACATGATTTCAATGGATAATTTTTATTTGAGTTTCTAGTAGTATAGAAATAAAATTCCAGAACTCAAATGAAATGGAATTAATTTGATTCTAAAAAATTATATTATTCCATAAATCATTTTTTTATATGTTAGGCTGATGAATCATTAGATAAATCTTATTTGATGTCCATTTAGATCATTTTGGTTGTTCTGTGATAATCAAAAATTAGATTCATTATAAAACAGGGAAATATGTATATATAAAAACTACAGATAAAGAAAAAGAATATATCGTAGAATTTAAAATATTTACAAAACTTTAAAATGGTTATATATGTAGTTTTGAAATAATTTATGGAAATTGAAGACACGTCGTCTGCGATGTCCCTAAATCCACACATCACAAACGATGATTTTATTTTTGGAATAAGAGGAAGAGGAGAATAAGTAAGTCGATGAATTTTTTCTAAAACATGATAACCACTAGAATATATGATATTTAAGATCTTTCATGTCTCTTGTATAAGGGGAGGTGAATATATTATAAGAATATAAATGAATTGGAAAGAAAACACAAGAAAATGAAGGGGAATTTTTACCTTGTGAACTCTTCACCTTGAGATGCCCATTAAGGCATTTGGTTTTGTCCATTTGTTGATTAAAGAATGTAATATAGGTGAGGAATTGGATAGGCAATGGGATTGGTTTGAACATAGGAAATTCAAAATGCTTGAGAGTTTTGAGAAAAAGAGGGGTGTCAGGGTGGTATTTATAATGCAGGAGAGGAGGGGTTTTCCATAATTTTAATAATTAGTTTAATATTTTGGCTCAGGAATATGAATAATTATGATTAATGTGACCAAAATAGTATTAAGTAAATTGTATATTTATCCAATATCAATTTATATCATCCATTATTCAATAATGATGCACAAATTCATTTATATAGCATATTTCATTATTTTCTAATTTTACCATTCACCTAAAAATCAAGTATTTTAGAAACATCCCATGAATTCACCCAAACAATTTTTCAATGTGTATAATTCAAAAATGTACTCTAATTTTTGAACGAAATTATTGTATATGATTTATTTTATTTTTAAATAAAATCTTATTTCATTCAAAATATAACAATTTTAAAACTATAACTTATTTTATATCACCTTGAATAATTTATTAGGATATCATTATCTTATAACCTTATGAAAATAAAATATTATTATTATTTACTAATCATAAGGGTCATATTACTAGTAATAATACTATTCACAAGGGTGGATTACTATTCACCAAAAAACATGTTGTTTCTATTTGACAATAAATAACATGTTGATCACAACCATATATTACTTTTTCTCAAAATTCAAAATCATTGAGGTGGATAAATTAAAATTAATAGATTGATATTAACTATAACCTTAAAAAATGTTATTAATTTTAGAATTTGTGGTTTTGGAATTTCAATTTTGTTTAAACTATGGGGTGTTATAGTTTTGGATTTTCCTTTGAATTGATGGTAGAATATTTAGAATTCATAATACTATGGTATCAATTATTTCTACAGAAATTGATATCTATGTCCCATTAACATATCAAATATTAATTTTAACTGGGTTTGAGATATCATTTGGTTAATGGATATTCCCCTATCCATTTGTTTTTAATTGCATTATCATGTGTTCAAATTTCACAGTATTTCCTCTTGAATATATTATCACTTCCCACATAATGGAAAATCAACCACATAAAGTATCTACATCAACATTGTACATAGACACTTCATCATCTAGACATATCCCTTTGGAGTTTACCAAACTAGATAATTCTTTAAACTAGGAGGCTATTAGCAGAAAACCTATAATTATGAGTTTATGGGTTCATCATGTAATTTAATAGTTGATGAATTGTTTTTTGATTTATTGCTTCTTCTTGATTAGGATTTTTTTTTAGATGTTGTTATTATGGTTTATAACAGATTTAAATCAAGTTCCTCATTTTCTATACATACCTTCTCTCAGAACCATTCATTATAGTTATATTTGAGAACTAGATACATATAGTTATGATTTCCTTTAAATGTTAAGATAAATATGTCTGTATTTACATAGTCCTATAATTGGGTTCCAGGTTTTATTCCCATATATTCCACCATCTGCTACCTTCTTAGGGTGTGGTTGGTAATTATCATCGAAGTAATTCTCTCAAGACCTCTACATATAATTACGTATGTCACCCTATACTACTATCTCATTCTCTGACTTGAAATATCTAATATACTTTTATTATACTTCTATTGATGATTTGGATTAATTAGATAAATAAACATGAGTCTTTACCCCAGGAAAAATGTATAAAATACCACTAGTCACACCCATAGTATAAAATTTGGTAACTAACTAAAAATAATATTAACCAATATAGGATGGTACGTATCCATCCCCTTAAAAGATATATAAAAATCCACTTTAACGAATGCCTTGTTCAAGATATGTTATAAATTTTAATATAGAATTAAAGGTTAATATGATCCCTTTTGAATACAACCTATGAGATTATAAATAATATAACATCCAAATCATCTCAATTCTAGATCCCATGACAATTTATTTCCTCTTCAAAGACATTTCATCATAACATAATGAAGATATCTTTTTAAACTATAATCTTATTAAGGGTCACATAAGAATCTTTTAAAGAAAGAATCACCATTGATATAAGAATTTAATCTCCCATATTTATTATAGATAAGGTAACAGTCAATGAATGTATTATTTTTTCAAATATGATTATACTAAATTTTAATCCTAGGATCAACATGTTCTATGGAATGTTATTTCTAATTTGACATCAAGATATCACTATTGGTTCATTTTTTGCGACATCATCACCATACTAACCATTTTGAGAAATGACGAGGGTAATACTAATATATGATGGTCTTGTAAAGTTTTAACAAAAAAAATTATATGATTATCTATTGGACATATGTTTGTATAAATTAATTATACTCATTGAAAATACAAGAAATATAATATTGGTATCTAGATGTTCTTTGATAGGTTTTTTCTATAATTCAGGTTATTTCTTGATATTTAATTTTTATGGTCACTAAAATGTATATATTACCCATGGAACATTCTATAATTATATTATACATTTCTAGGGATGGTGATTATCCATAGAAACCAATTATTACTATGCTTTGGATTAAAATAATTATTTTTTATTGATGGTGAATTAAACATGGTATTTTTTCATACAAAACCAACTAATGGATTTATTTATAAGAAAGATAAAACCCTATAAAGAGATGATACATGAATTTTCCAATCCACAAGGAAGAAATATTACTTTTATTATTATATTTTTGATTTATATTATCTCCCAATATAATATAGTTTATAATAAAATGTTGTAACAATTTTATTGACCACATGGAAAATTATAGTTCTCTATCTGATAGATTACTAGAAACAATGAGATATTATTATTAATGAGAGTGGTTTTTTTTTGAAAAAATATATTTATAATAACTCTACCCACATCCAACCCTGAGGTATTGAGAAATAAATAACTATTAACAATAATATGTAAATAGAAGAAGTATGTTTAATAAATGGCTAAAATATATATAGAATAATTTAACATACTACATATAATGTATATATTATTAGTGCAGTTTGGGTACGTCATCATAATTTGGATTTGGGTTGTGGTTAGTTTTCATGTTGGTTATCTATCTGGTGAGTGAGTTGTTCTAAAAGAACCTATTTTCGAAGGATCATATTCATCGGTGACAGATTACGGTTCTTCGGACCGTTTTCTTGCATGACACTATTATGGTCTGTTCAAGCATCCTAAGACATCTTGTCTCATAACTATGATGTCCTTCCATTGTGTGACCATTCGGGTCACCAGGAATTTTTCCGAAAAATGTTTTATTTGAAGAAGGAGTTCTGATCGGGGGGTCCTCGTGTCTGACTATGAGGCATAAGATGTTTCAGCTATCAGATCCCCAACTTCAGATCTCGGTGTGATGCTCGCATATAGTAAAGGTGTCAGAGTCATGAGAGACCTTTTTTTGGCTTTTTCTATCTTTCATCTTGGAATAGGGACATTTATGGTTTCCTTGATCCTGTTTTCCCGATTTTTTAAGGTCATCTATCACAGGGAAAGTGTGCTGGAATAATTATTTCAAGATAATTGTAGTTTCATTCTTCTGAATATGTTCTCTAGAATCGTTTTTCTTAAAAGTTAATTTGGCCATTTTTGGGATTGGTCGTGGTTTTGTTAGAGATCTTTTGGAGATTTGAGTAGTGGGTATTTTTGTCTTGTGTCAAGAGCTCCAGGTTTCAGTGGAGGTTTTGTCTCACTCATATGATGAGAGTTAGATGTGTAGGGTATTTTAGATCGGTGTGGGGAATTAATACAGTGTGATTATAGGGACTTCTTTGTTCTGGTGCCCTGATATTTCTGGTGGACTTTTAGTGTTTTTTTGTTTTAGTCTCAGCGGTCCAGTTCAACACATGTGTATATGTCGGTAGGTTTGTGTTGGGAGTTCCTATGTTATCCCTCCTTGGGTTGGAATGTGTGGTTTTAAAAGTATTCATTTTAGATGTGTTCATGTGATGAGGACGAAACTCTATTGTTCTCCCATAATATTATATCATTGTTTCCTTGGGATCGTTTGGGCGTGACCAGTGGAGTGATAGGTCACACGAGGTTCTTGACCTATCTTTGTTTGATTGGCCACAGACTTGAGTATCAGTAATCTTATGGAATGTTGACATTATGGGGGAAGAAAGTGTCTGTGGTGGGGATAATTGTCACACCCTGACTGGGATTGACATGCAACTTGTGAGAAAGATAAAAAATGCATCACAAACACGCAACATAACCCTATAAATGGTCAGTGCCAGGGGAAGCAGTTCGAGCTCAGTCTTCTCAACCGCACACTTGACAGTGTGCGAGCCATGCAACTCCTTGGCTTTCGTAATAAATAAATTGAAAAATTAAATTGTAAATGAAATAAATTACGATAATAATGAAATAAATTAGTTTTTTTAGGAATGAAATTTTTAATCAGTAAAAATTGTAACAATATTTTGATTTGATGATAATTATAATATTGTTATTATTGATGTTCTTGTAATTATTGTAATTATTATTATTATTATTAAATAATAATAATTTTTTTTATGCTAGTCGAACCCTGGGGGGCGTCTCCCACCGCCCCCTATTACTACTCTAGCGCGAAGCGATTATGTGGACCACCACCCTCTCCAGCATCTGGCGCAATTCTACATATCCCTCTCCCCATAGAATGGAATAGCAACCCCTCCTCCCTCATCCACCTAGGCACATGGCCGGCTGGCAACCTTTGTCTTTCTCCCTCTCTCCCATATGGCACACTCGGACCACGACATGTGCTCCTCCCCTCGATGGCCTATGCGTGATTAAACCCTTCCCTCCTTTGTTGCATCAGTGACCTATCCTCACTAATCCGAACCCCTAGCTACCTCCTCTCTTATGGAGACAAACACCCCCATCCACCAGTGGCACACATCCCAGCAGAAACACCATATTCGAGAGGCACAACCCCCCCCCCCCCCACGTACACCTGTCTGACCGGCACTCTCAAGCTCGCCGGTATGAGCCCCGACCTGACGAAACCACCCTGCTATGACCAAAACCTACTTCACACCTCTAGTTGGGTTTTTTAAAACCCGCTTGGAGTAGTTTCAGGTTTGGTTCATCATCTTCATTGTAGTCGCACCTCGGATTTATGGTTTGCCCCATTTTTCATGCCTTCAAAGTTTATGTTTCACTTGTTTCTAGATATTTGAACTATATATATATACATACCAAGTGTCGTATTGCAATATTTGGTATATTTAGTTAGTGCATCAGGGGTGGTTTATGACTGGTTTTGTGGAAATTATTTTTTTAGTTAAAGTGTGCTCATTAATCTTTGGTTTAAATTTTATATTGTCTTTCGTGTGTATTTAATATTAAATAAAATAAGGTTCATCATATTAAATCAATTTGAGGTATGAAATTTGGTTTTGCACCAATTTTTTAGGGTTTTATGATTTAAATAATCCCTTTTATTCAGCATCATCTGTCTTGGTCCTTGCTGCACAAATTTTTGGGTGTCGAGAATTGTTGTAGGGGATTGTGATTTATTCCACATATATGCACACAATTTCATAGGTATGAATATATATATATATAGATCATGTTATCCCTCATGGCGTGGGGAACACATTCATCTGTTTTAATTTGCATATTTATTAATATGGATGTGTATGTGTGTGAGCGGCCAGTGACATCAGTTAGAAATCATTGTCTTGTTCATTTATTGAGGTAGGCGAAATAAACATTTCCCTTCTTTTTTAATTCCTCAGCAGTTTCATTCTTTATATTTCTCTCAAATATTGGTATCACCTCTATGTTTCCCTTGGTGATATAATTACATTTTTTTAAAGTCTGTTAAATTTGATAAAATTTTTTCTTCATGGATATTGGTGTGAAATTCATCATTTTATCTCACTCTGGGGGTTTTATGAAAAGTATAGCTCTAGTGATGTTGGGATGAAAAATAGCTAGTTTGAGAACTTATTACGATATGTTCAACTGTATTCTTTTATGGCATTTTGTGGTTATAAGAAAACGTATGAAAAAGTGTTTTTTGGTGGTGCTCGGGTTGTTTTATACATTCTATGTGAGGTTGATACTGGAGCTTGGTATTTTGATAAATAGTGTGTTTTTTGGGAGCGTTCTGAAAAAACATGGTTTATAATTGGTCCTTTAAGGTTTGGAAATTTGGTTTGAAACATGTTTTGGTGTGGGTTGGAAAAAGGATGTTACATATGAGCATTGATTTCTTATATGCCCTATCTTCTCTCTCTCTTAATTTTTTTATTACATATAAAATGGATCGTTGATTTTTAAATAGTGTGTTGGAATTAAATGTTTCTATAAAATGACTTTTTTTAATGTGTTTTTAGAAATTTGAACTGTGGGGTATTTTCAGAGACAGTTGGTTTCAAATGGTTTATAGGCACGTTTGATATAGCATACTTGAAAATAGTTTTAGAAATGATTTAGGACTATTATGGTAAATGTTTTTGGTGTGTGGTCATTAAGGCCCATGTTGTGTTTAATTTTTAAAGGTGATTTTTTGTGGCGAATTTTGAACAGAATGTTATTCTTAATATTTGAATACTCAGTTAGAAACTTAAGGTGTTTTAAAAGATTCTTTGAATACTTAGGTGTTATGACGACCTAGTTGGAACTTTTTTTATGTGAAATGTTTGAATGTGTATTTCAGGGCACTCTTGTCTAGGGTAACCCGTTATGGGTGAACACTCAATAAGTGTCTGTATTAGGGGAAGGAATGTATGGTGATATGAGTCACATGTGCAAGGGCCTTCTTACCCCCAGGGTATTATTATAACCACCATGGGAACATTGATGTATTTTAGATGATCTAGTGATAGTTCTTGATTAGCCCCGATTAGATGGGATGGTACCCTCAAGTTTTTTTTGTTAATGACCAAGTTTTCAAAATAGTTGTAAGGATTCATTTCTATAGACATAATTTTTTTAAAATGTTTCTTTAAAAACATTAAAGTGGTATGAGACACTTTGATTCAAAAATCACATTATTAAATATTTTAATTGGTATTACAAATGGGTTGATAATGAATTGATAATGTCAATATATTGAAATAATATATTGTGATTTCAAGGTGGAAATGTTACCTCTCATTTATGCTGGTTTTATGTGTTAAAAATATGTTATAGTTTATTGGCATAGTTTATGTATATGGGTCGTAACATGATAAACATAGGGCGAGTGAGCCTGAGATAGCTCTCCAATAAATTGGGTAATGTGACAGAGGTAAATGTTAATGTTTCTCATTTGATATTTAAGTAATATACTATGATGGGTATTCCAAGTGTAACTCCCTTTGTAGCTATTAAATCAAAAATGTATATTTGTTATGGATTTCATAATTTCCCTTAATGATTTTTGATTTATATGTGCTATTCATAAATCTTTTTATTTTGTAATGTTTGTTTAAGGTATTATGTCTAAATATTGAAATTTATGATTTCTTTGATTTGAATGTATCCATAGACTAATGGTTTATTTTCTTATTTTATATACCATAATCAGATTTTTAATTTCATCCCACTTTTTGAAATGTTTTCCATAAGACATAAATATGAATATGGTCATTGATAGGAATAAGGAAAATTCATGCTTTCAAATACATGGAACTGGGAATGTTTTTTAAGAGATTATACTTTTTGAAAAAAAAATTGTTACTCAGTAGAAGTGTATACATGTAATATTCAAAATGTTTTGTATAAGTTATGGCTGAATTTTCTAAAACACTTAAACTAAAAATATACTCATTGTAAATTATTTACATAATTAAATATTATGTAGTTTGTATGGAAGGGGCCTAAAAGTTTATTATTAATATTTTCTGATCTTATAATCAAAATAAATATTGATGTTCTAAGATAATATTTTTTAACTTTTAATGATTGTATAAATGAGAATATGAATATCAGAAATCAAGATCTATGTGTGTGGAGATCATTTAGTTATCAGTCATTCCACGAGAATAGAGTTACCATGGTATGATTTGATTTAAATTTCTTATATATTATAATTGAATAGTTGATATTTATAACGATTTATTTTTAATAATTCATAGTTATAGTTTCATTGTAGTTTTATTTTGTATTTTTTATGAATGTTTTGTTGAAATTTGAGTCATATGTATTTAATGAATGTAGTGAAAAATAATACAATAGAAAAAATCAAGTGTTTTCAATCTTTTAGAGACTATTTAATGATTATATTTATGTATTAAACCATGTTTCAAAGTCATGAAACACTATCTATACTTTTTTTATTTTTATTTATACCATTGAATCATTGGATTTTCATCAAATGAATTTATATAATTGAAAAAGAATTTAGGAATATCTTTTAAAAATTTATGGTGGATGGATTTTTTTTTGTTGAGAATATTATTTTTCCTTAATTGTATGTGTTGTTAAATTTTTTTCTAGATATAAGAAATATTTAATCAAAATAGAATTTAAATTTTCATTAAATAATTATATAATAAATGATTTCATATCTGTTTTTATTAAAATGTTTTTACAAGTTATTGATGACATTTTTGGGGTCAAAAGGTGTTGATTTTTCTATGTAAATTTTGATCTACTAAAAAAATATTCTCGGAATGTTCAAGTAATTATGAAGAAATTAATAGACTATTTTTGTATAAAAAAAATAAAATTACATAATTTATTATTGAACCATGATGGTGGTGTGTTTTTTAAAATGATCCCTTGATGTGTGTTTTTATCTATTTTTTTTAAAAAAAATGTAGATGATGTTTTTGGACCAAAAATAGAACATGATGATTTTTCTTCATTATAAAGGAACAGATTTTACATTATTGATGTATAATTATTTTCTAAAATATGATGTTTTTTAAATGAATATAGGATTTTGTTTTTTAAGGTTACTATAATATGGGGTTTCAGGTGTGATCCCAAATATCATTATAATTTTAAAATATTATGGAGTATTTTCAAAAGATTTTTTCTTTTAAAATGAGTTGTTGTAAATTTTTATATAGAATTTTCTATATGAAACTTGATTAAATTTTATAAATGCAGTTTTTTAAAATGTATTTTCTTTTGTTGGTATGCTTTTAGATTTTTCACATAGTAGAGGATGGGACTGTTCTATTTGATTTGTGAAAGAAGGAGGAGTGATGCTCATGTTTATAATTTTTTTGGGTTATTACATGAATATGGATCCTTAAGAACGGGTTTTTATTTTCATTTAATATAAGTCCCTCATGGGCTTTGACTTTTATTTTTAATTATTCTAAAACTATGAATGGAGTGGTAGATTATGTTGTTTCAATATTGTGCAATAGATTTACATTTTGGATAAATTAAGAGTTATATGGATGATGTTTAGTGGTTTTTTCCAAATAAGTCATGTTTTCAAAATTTGGATAATAATTATCGAACTTTTTAGAGTTTAATATAATTTCATGGGGGGAGTAATTTTTGATAGTGATCAATTTTCTGGTTTCCAATTTGAATATGTGGAATAAATTTAATCTTTATGATACGTATTGTTGGGTGTATTGTTTTTTATTGTGTTGTATGTGTTGTGGTTATGAATATATGTGTATTATGGAATTTTTCATCATTTTGTCATGTAATAGATTTTTTGGTTATATGGTTTTTATTTGGTTGGTGGATGTTAGATGAAAAAAGGGTGTTTATTTGGCTGACTAGGATATAGATGTCGTTGGATGAGGTTTTTCACTTTAAAGTGGTTGATATTTTTTAATTATGTTCACCATGAGATCACATTCCATTATTGATGTAATTGGTCAACATAATCTTTTTTAGTTTTTCAAATAAGGATCAATCCATGTCTCCTCTCATTGAGATTGTTTATATTTTCTAGACATTTCTCATTTTTGGTTGTAAATGGTTGGTTTATGTGTTTTTTAGATTCTTGTATATTATATACAATTCAAATTTTTTATAATTTGGTCATTTTCAGGTGGGTGGTCATTTTTGGTTCGAAGTATTTTTAGATGTATCTTATATTTCCTTATTTTTAATTAATTGTAAATGTTTGGGACACCTATGTTTGGATTCTTTTTCCTTGAGGAATATTAACTTATTCGATGTAGTTTCACCATTACTAGACTCCACTTGTGGCTTTATATAATTTTACCGTTGTTATTTTTTTTCCATCCTTATTAATATTTTTAATTTTTTACCAACCACCCACCACTTGATTTGATATGTTTCCATGTGTCATCTTCAGTTCCTTCTACTCATAAATGGATATTTTGTGTGGAAATTTTTTTATAGAGATGGGAAATAAAACACCACCATCTTATTAGTTCAAATTATTTTATATTATTTTAATTAATTATGGGATTAATTATGTTTTTATAGTTAATTAGAGTTTCTTTTAAAAAATAGAGATATTTTTGTATGGGAACCATTTTTTGAAATATTAGTAGTAACCATTTGGTAACCATATGATAGATATATAATTTTTAAGAGTATGATATTTCCCCATTAGAACATGGTTTTAAAATCCCATTTGGTACTATAATGTGACTATAAATCCCCTTTCTCATTTACCATGAAATTCATAGTTTTCATGTTTCTAGGATTATCCAGGCATTGATATCATTCTGGTGCATTTTTTTCCCATATAATTAGTAGGGATGATTCATGGTTTTGGGAAACCATGTGTCCAACCCATTATTTCTATAAATCATCAAAAATGATTCATAATATTAATATACCTCTATTTACATTTAATGTATTTCCCATTTTAATAATATAATCTATAAACCCACCCTTGGAATTCTTGAATTAGTCCATATAATTCCTTACAAATAGATTATTTTGTCTCCTTTTGTTAAAATAAAATACGTTTCTATGTGGTATCTCTCAGTCTCCTTCTTCTACCACTTATCTTATTTTCCCTCTCTTGTATCCCTTTAATGATTAATATTATAAATAAACAATTCTTGTTGTAAATGGGATTTAGTATTTGGTTTAAACCGTTGTTATGATTTTTGATGTTTGGGGATAATAGAGGGTTATCATTGACTTAATGGGGGATTATCCATTAAAGTGTTGCATTGTGGCTTGATTCAGCTTAGTTGGAGGTAAATTATTATGAATTATTCTTTATTTAAAAATAACATAATTTATTGATTTTTTTTAATCCCTCATAACACGGATTTTTTTATTTTTCATAAATCGTGATTAGTTCGTGATACTTAATTTTTTCTGATCCCTATATTATATTATTAAAAAATCTTATCATTTTTGTGCGATGAACATGTTTAGTGAGGTTAGGATTCCCCATAGATGAACCATGTGTGGGAAAATATTACTGGGTATAGTTATTTCATGCATGGTCTCTTGGGAACCCTTGTGTTGTTTTTTCATGACTTGAATAGGTGACATTGTTGTCATATGGTATTCTAAAATTTATGAATAAAACTTTTACCAAGTATAATAGAAAAACAATTATTTTCTTTTCTTTTTTGATCATTATTTTTTTCAATACATAGTCACTCACACCTCTATACTCATTTACCTATCACACCCCCACCTACCTAGATGATTCCCTATATAACATAAACTTCCCCTCCACTATCACGTGTCTACTGACCTCTTCTCAACTGAGACCTATGAGCACCTATGTAGAATCCATCTATTTAATTTCTTTTACTTTCTATACATATATCACATAAATATATTATTCAATATATGAATGATCCTTCATGCTTGTAGCCTCACTCATATAGACAACACTATTTTAATGTTATCAATTATAATTTTGGGAGTTATCTTTAATGTTAAAGGCTAATACACCTTAATTAATAAAATTTTCATTTTTTCATTACCCCATTATAGATTCATAGATTATAAAAAAATTATATTAGTTAGGTTTCCATATTTTTACATTAGTTCCAATTTAATGGGTTTTTATGATTCCCTTGGTGATCAATTGGGAATCCCCTATCAATGCTAATTCATTTCAGACTATTGACCAATATATTATGGGATATGTTTCTGTTGAATTATATTTTATTCTTATGATGAAATTTATCATGTTTTAAATTTATTTCTAAGGAATTTAGAGTCATATTATATTTCCATAGTTGTATTGGATCGTTGTTATAATATTTTAGTGATTTCTTTGGGCTTAGGCCACATTCCATTTTTCATCCAAATTTCTCAAGTATAAAATTTAAATTCAAATATGAAAATCTAAAAATTATAATAGAATTAAATGCTTTCTATAGCCTTTTTACTTTCTGTTTTTATTCTAAATGGTATTGTATCATAAAATATGAATTTATAGTAGGGTAAATTTTTATTAAATTCCATAAAAATTTTGAAATGGTATATAATGATTTTGAAATCACGTTTTATATTAGATGTATTTTGGAAATGGGTGTGTAATTTTATAAATGATAGATTTCAAATAGAAGAGAGATAGCCCAATTTTTATATGTTTTCATACCATGAGAGATGTTGTGTTCTAAAATAACTTTTAAAATGGAAACATGTATTTTTTAATGTCATGGTTGACATTAGTTTGATTTATTTAAAATATTTACATAATTAAAAAAAATCAATTTGAGAATTTTATTTTAATAAATACATTTGGGTTTCAATGATTAATTAAAAAATATAAATATTAATTAAAAAATTATCGAAATGTTGTTTTAAAAGGGTATGAAATAAATCTGGACTCCGAATTTGTTTATGAAATCATAGTTTCAACATTAAATGAAATGGTTCTATAAATGTATGAGCCTCTCATGATCCATGTGTATTTAACATTTCCTATTGTGTCCTCTGACCCCATGGATGATATTTATATTAATATAAATTCCTTTTATATTCATGGATATATATGTCTCTGGGGATGCCACATGTAATTGTGTGGGTTGTGGGTTTTGAGTTTTCTTAAAAATATTTATATTTGATGAATATGATTAATGAATTATCACCTCCATTAATTAAATTTCATTTAATCCATTTTATATAAAAAATAAATCATGTGATATAAATTTAAAGAGGAGAAAGTGGCTTGAATTGGGTGTATTTCTAAGGTACTATGATATAGTTAAACCTGAAGGATTAGCATGCATTTATGATGGATAAATTTTGATTTTCTTGTAGAAATTTACCCTTGGGACATTTTCGATTCTTTTTGTTTGATAATACTTCTAAGGATTTGTTTATTTTAGTAGATATAATATATTTTCCTTTCCCCAAGTATAGTTTTTTATAAATATAGATTATCTATGATTCATCGAATGTTAGGTTCTTCTTATACATTATCATGGATTTTCTTATGTCACAATTATGTTACACTAGAATTATTTATTTTATATATTTACCAATTATTAATTTTTTTCATTGATTTTGTTTTCTTGATGTGTCAGTGCCTATGTATAAATAAATTTCAAATTTTTTGTGATTTTTTATTCAATTGTTTATTTCTGAAATTTTATGAAATATTGTTTTATTGAAATAAAATGGTGTTGATATTTCTCAAAGACTCATAATATAATTTTCTACTTTGAAATTTTATTTGAAAATGGTATTTTTATGAGGAGTCTTGAATTATGTAATAGTGTTCTTCATTTCCATAATATTATTTAAATGTCCATCTTTCAAATGTTTTTAAAATTTATTATTTGAAAATATTGATTTAAATTAATATTACATCATTAATTTTATTTTTATAAAATGACTAGTATATTGAAATGATATATATGACATGTTGATTGTATTTATATACGAATAATGTTAAAACAAACATTATAGTTTCTATTCTAAACAAGCATTTTATAAACTATTTTTTAAGGAACTTTGATAAATTTGGTGCATTATGGTAAAATAACGAGTTCTTATATTCTAAAAACTATTATATCTTTGTTTTATGATAGCATTTATTCATTAATAAACTCATTATTTAATTATATATCTACATATTAGGGGTTAGTTATTAATTTACCATATTTATATAATGGTTATGATTAACTATTTTGGTTAGAAATTCACTTAATATATAATAATTATAAATGTTGGTCATTTTTATGATTTAATTTGGAACATTAGTATTATACAAAATTCAATGGATGAGGTTATTTATTTTATTAGGATTCCAAGAGCGAACTGGAGGAAGATACTTTTTTTGTTCCAAGGGATCCAGATTTTCAGTGAGTAAGGGATTTGTTAGCCTACCTTACTCGTTTAATATTTTTTTTGATTCATTGATTTTATAATATTTTAAAATGAGGTATGATATGATGATGAGATATTATTGTTTCTTGTTTTTTTCTATAACTCTGATTATGTGGTGACATCTTTCCTAAGTGTGTTCTTGTGATAAAAAAGATGTAGTTTCTCGACATTGAGAAATAAGAATTCCCTTCATTCCTCTGGTTTCCAAGATCAATAATCCATCATATTTAAATATTGTGTAGGTTCATAACAAAATGGTATCAAAAGATAATTGTTCCATTCTAATGCGAAATTGAGATTTTTTTGTAGCCCAATTTTTATTTGTGTTTTCTTGTTAAGAAAAATAAAATTTTTATATGATTTAATTTGGTTGATGTTGTGTGGGTGGTTAATAACCACCCTTCAAGATGAAACCTAAGACAAAATTTGTATGTTAATTTTATTTTTAAATCAATAAATTCATTTTATTTTATTTTTATTATGTTATTATCATCAATTAATATTCATTTAAAAGGAGATTTAGTTTTGATTTATGGGTGTGGAATGAAATCTAATCTGTGGCTAGAGAATGGATTTCACAACTTGAAAAGATAATAGAATAAACAAATTACTAATATTTAAAACATAATAGGGATTATTGTATGAATATCCAATTTCCCAAAAAAGTATGAGGTAGTGTTAGAAAAATATTTCACATAATTTTATGTTATTTTTATTGACAACCAATGAGAGATCAATAGTGAAGCGGGTTGAGTCAAGGTGGGTCTTGTGTTGTGTTGATGATGTTGATTTATATTCAGAGGTCTTGTAGTTATCTTTTAATTTTGTTCTATCTTGGTGTAAATATATTATTTTATTGAAATTTTGGGATTTTATTGAATATTTTATTTATTTTTGTTGAGTCCTTTAGTATATTTATAAATTTTATTTTAATTTTATGTAATGATTTTGGTTTGGAAATTAAGCCTATAATATTTTTTCAAAAAGTAATGGGGCATATTTATAAAATAATTATGCTTTATTACATGTTTTTGGAATTATAATAATATAATTTATAACCCCATTAGGTTATTTTAAAAAATTTAGACTTCACATTTAATGAAAAAATGGTGAAAAATATTTTTGACTATTTTTCAGATTGAGATGTGATAATGTAATTGGTTTTTAATTTATTTTTGAAGATGTTTTTTAGATACAATATGGAATTTTGATTTAAAATGTCATAAATTTTGAACAATATATTGTATTAAGTTGGTATGTGTTATTAATAATTGATATATTTACCATAAGACATTCCATTCCTGGTGTTTTTGGACCAAATCCCTTTCAGAGGGTGGGTAACGAATAACGAAATTTAGGAAACACATCCATGTTTTATCTATTTTTTTTACGTAATTGAAATTGAATAAAATATTTATATAAGGATTTCATGTTTTAATTTAAAAGAATTTATTTATATATCCATATATCATATTCCTAAACTATATCTGATGTAGAAAGTGTTCTTTTCCTAGTTTTGGTGACGTTGTAGTTTGTTAAAAAATAATATTGAGCTAGAATCGATAAACCATTTCTATTTAGTCTAATGAATCAATGAGTGTTTTTTTCCTGTATTATTGTTATGTCATTTTTATATTGGCATGATGGTTTGTGTTGTGTATACCAGCATGATGGGTATATAATCTTACCTGTGAAGTTAATGTTGTATTGGTTACTATTTTATGGGTGGATTGGGTTTAAGAAAATATGTTTTTCTTATAATATTTCAATTTAATGGTGATTATTCTTATATATTCATCCCTGTTATCATTTTTGTCTTTCGTGGTTGTTCATAGTGATCTTGTCCTTGTGGTCGGGGATTTACATTAATATTTTTTTCAATGTTATGTTTATTGAGGACATTTGTTGAATGAATTGGGCGGCTATGACTAGTTTAGATCTTATTTAGATTATTCAGTGATTTATGTCATATTATATCTTTTTTGGTTCTGAAATTGAGGGTTTCCAAAGTGTAAGGTTGTATTCCATGATCTCTTATCCTTATTGTTATCCAAGGATATAACCCATATTTTTTCTTGATTATGTAATGTTTTTAATCATTACATTCAATCTGTTTCCTAGATATGTGATGTTTTAAAATCATGTTCAGTGGGTTTTTATTTGAATTGGTGGTTATGGATGTAGTTCATAATAATAATTATCATATAATAGTTCATTTTCAATATCTTTTGGGACATATGAGTTTCATGTAGTCGATGTTTCTATTTTAACTATTTTCCACTTTGAGGACTTCCATGGCTAGTGTAATCTTATTAATTAAATTATTTTTAAGTAATTTTATTTTCTTCATGATGTTCCTATTGTTTAGATTGGTCATTTAAAGCATTACAATTTAGATAAATTATAAATTATGGGGAGACTACCATTGAGTCTCCCTTTATTTATAGATAAATTTTGGATGCTCATGGAATATTTGTGATAAAATATGGCATTATTTATTGATATTTTTTGTAGATCCTAGGGTGATATATTATCATTGAGTTTATTGTGACATTATGAAACCTTGGGCTATCACAAACACTTTTATTTTTTTTCAATTTTTTATGACACATTCTCATTTTATGTCATTTTTAACACGACTAGGTACTTTCTAAGTAATGAAAGTGGAATTGTGGGGAGAAGTGTGACACCAGACATTCACTGAGGTGATAATTAATTTTACTAATATCAATTAATTTTTTTCTATATATTTTTTTGGTTGTACTGTCCTTGATTTTCTTAAAAAAATAATCAATTTTTTTTAATTCACACAGGATGTGTACAGTTAGTGGTAACTAAGAGAAAATATTTTTTGGGTTTCTATTAATGATGTAGTTCTATTCAGATTCACTTTTGAATGGTCAGAAGGTGTGAGTGAGAGTGTAGGGGAAAATGTATATTGATGGTATTGGTGTAATGTAAATATTTTACTATTTATCCTATTGTATGTTAGACAACAATTTTAAACCATTCACAAATGATGAGAGTTAAAAAAAATTATTTATCACTTTTTTTATTCATTCCTCCATCACTCCCACCTCGTCTCCAATCGATTTCACACCCCCTCCCTAGTCAAATCCCTATATCGCCTGACCTTTCCCTCCCCAGTCATGCCTAAACCTACCAATTATCAATAATAACCCACATGAGAAGTATGATAACTATTGAGACGTATCAATAACATATATATATATTTAATATTTTCATTTAATATTTAATATATCACCAAAATAATCATGGTTGAATAAAAAAATTTCCTCGTGTAGATTAATAATTGATACATAATGTTATTATTCGTGTATAATAACTAGTATCTCTACCATCACACATTACATATGTCACCACTCTAGAATTATCATTCATTGATAAATTATTCATAACATAAAGAGTAATTAAAACATTAAAAGTTTTTAGACCAATTTTCTATTACGGTTGAACATGGAAGATATTAATCGATACTCATACAGATTCATAATATAAAAATAGTGATAGTATATCATCACTATAACATATAAATTCCTTAATATCTTTTTTATAGTTCTTATTCATGATTCATGAAAAACATTTAATTTCAAAAGACATGTATCATATTAATGAGGAATCATCATAAATCAATCATGATTCCTAAAAACAAATATCATAAGAATAAGACATATGTTCTTAGCATAAATATAAAAATATAAATTCATTTCATTATACATGCCTCACCTATAGTACTGTTATAGTGATTATGTTTCATTGTACATTTCATCATTTCCTTAGTCAATTATCACTCCAATGACTATATTTATTTTGACAAAGTCCCTCACTAAACTGGGTTCACTGCAAATTTCAGTTCAAATTATCTCATAAGATATCAATCGTTATAAAATACATGATAGGGATACATAATTTTTTCCATATATTATATAATCATAGATGATTCATATGTGAGACATAAGATAACAAATCATTCAACATAACATCATATAAAAACCCAGTCCATGTAAATGGATTTTATAAGAATTTCATTATTTCGTAACTCATATAAAATATTTGGGATTTTAAAATATACCATCATCATAATTATAAACCTTAGAAAAGATAATTATTATGGTGTCATTAGATCATATCCCTACAAAATCATAATCAACATTAAATATTCCAATCATAGATGAATAGATCCTTCATAATATACATAAAATTTTTCTCAATGAAAAATATATTCATTTTGAAATAAAATTTTTAAAATAGAAAAGGTGAAAAAAATTACTAAACTAATTTTATATGAAACGAACAATTGAATTATTTAATTTATACTTCATATTATTTAGCTTTTTGAAATATGGAAAAAAAATTTACATGCAACATATATAAAAATAAAATAATCATTTCACAACATTATAAATAGTAAAAATAGACTTTTTGTAAAATTAATTATTTATATAAACTTCTTTGAATAAAGAATATTAAGAAAAAACAAGTGGAAAATAATATTTTTAAAAATTTATTTTATATTTATAAATATCCATAATGAATTTCATGATTAGAATTATGGAAGGATTGTTTTCTAGACCAAAAAGCAAATACAATGAAAATAAAACAATTTAATGAGATTATAAAATATCCCTTACCAAAATTCCCTTATTAGATCATACTCATTAAAATATCAATTATAGTAAATATAAATTTATTATTATTTTATTCAATAACCATATTCAAAAAAAACATAATATTTATCACTTCTCTATAATTTATAATTATCCTGTTATTAATAATATCTTTATAAAAATAGTTTTTCGTTTGAAAACTAATCCTTTCATGATGCATGTTTGAGTTTGATGTTTCAAACACATTCACCCGGTTCAAATTTAAACATATATTAAAAATTAATGATGAAATAAGTATCAGATATATTCATCATATAAGATTTTATAAATATTCATATAAATTTGTAATGAAAAATGGGACACATTGTTGCATGGTGGATTAATTAGGCAGGTACGCATAAACCAAATTATTATTTTCAAAAAAATAAAAATGTATTACAATAGATATGATAATATAGTTATTTGAATCATAATTATATCATAAATATCATATATCAATATTATATCCATCATAATAATCTTCTATGTGTGATGATGATGGAAAATGAACCATATAGATTTATGGGGTAAGTATTCCATACGTACCCACAAGCACTATATTCAGACCCTATTTATTGGAAATGAGGATTAAAATGGTAGAAATATCCTAAAAATAAATATTAAATAGATTTAATATAGTTAATTAATTAAAAATCAATACTTTCTATTTATTAAAAGTTTGTATTAAAAGATATAAAATTTAAAGCACTCGATTAAGGTTTATACCACCCTATTTAGGAATCATTGTTGCTTTAAACCTTATTCCATTAAATGATAGTATTATGAAATAAATACGTCTATGACATTTGGAGTTATTCGTGTAAGGGATTGAGGATGGTATTTTATACTATAGAATGTTCATGTACTTTGACTAAGAGAGGATAATTAGTATCAACATCTACAAGAGATAGTTAAACCACTTTTAATTTTTTTTAAAAATAAAAATATAATAATTTTCAGTTCCAATATAATTTATAAGAAAATAAAAATAATAAAATATTGGAATTGTAATTTTTAATTTCATTAATCAAATAGAAATATTTATTTTTTATATCCTTAATCTTACTTATTAGCTCACACCCCCTCAATAACCTCATTTTAACCCATCTCGTATTAAAATTTTTTTTACTAATTTTCTTATTCATTACAACCCAAATTATGATGAAAAAATTGAATTATGTTAATTACATAATTAATAATATTTAATCTATCATAATGGATAAAATTTAAATATGGGGTTTAAATTTAATTTAAATTATTTACTAAAAATAATATGAAATATCTTTTTTAGAAAATGAAATTTTAATGATAAATAAAGATTTATTATTATTACATTCCATGTAAAAACTATTAAGTGAATTTGAATGAATTTTATTTATTTTTAAATATTTAAACATCATTAATATAATTCATCTAGATGGATTAATTTAATTTATTATGATAAAATACATTGTTCACCTAAAACAATATTTATGAAAATTTTTTTTATTCAAAAAATAGAACACATATAAAAATAAAACATGGTGATGATTATTATATAATGAATTAGAAATTATCTTCTTTAATGAGCCTTATGTAACATTTTGATGATAAGGAAAACATAATGGGGACATCTACATGAAAATAAGTTTTAATTCTGCATAAATATGTATTCTTCACTATTCAAAAAAATTATGTTTTGAATAAACTAAAATTTTCAATATAACATATTATTTAAATGATAATGAAAAGAATAAATACATTTCCAAAAGTAAAATATATAAAAATAAATAAACAAATTATATTTATCATGTGAAATATATATTACAATTTATTTTTAGGAAAATATAATTTTCACGCATAAAATAACTATCTTGAAAAATGTGTACTTATTTATATTACATTAATGAAATTAATTAAATATATAAAACACTTATATATTTTCTATAATGTGTTTACTACTATTAATAACTACAAATTCCATATATATTTTTTATATATTTACTATAACATAGTTCATATTAAATAGGTGTTTTGTGTTAATAAATCCATCAAATACATCATGTTTATTTAAATTGATTTAAATATAAAATCATTGGATGATACACTTTACACCCATTAAAATTAATTTCTACATGTAAATTATAAAACAAAAATAAAAAAAATGAAGATATATCTACTAAATCACATCCTTAGTTTTCCATTTATCTTCCTCAAATTTCATATTTTTTTAGAGAACATTAACCGTGTGATAAAATAATTTCCATTGAACCTTATCTAAATTGTCCAAGATTAATTTTTTTTTATTTCGATCAGAATGTCATGATCTTTTGGTGAAACCATGAGTTTAATACATGTGAATGATTAGATATATACTCTCTCTATAGAGACACATAGAACACATCCTAAATTTGAGTAGGTTTTGTTGTTAGTTCCATGTGATAAGAAGCATTCTAAACCAAATCAGGTATCCAGAAATGTCTAATATAACATTAGATTAAATTTAAAATCATTGTAAATTTCAAAAAAAATTATTCCATAGATAAATTTCTTCTAATTACTTATGAACAATATTTAATTATAGATCTATATAATGATTTTTATTATATCACTTCTTTCATCTTTTTGAAATATCTATATACTGATAAATTCATTTAAATTTCAATTATATTTCATAATCAAGTTCAGTTCACAATTTTTTAATTCTATCATGTTCATGAAATCACATTTTATTTCTATAATTACTTCTTTATAATTCTTCATTAGTATAAGAATGGATTCTATAGTGAAATATCCAATGATAATAGAATTCCACAACAGTATTGTTTTTATCCCAACCAATTTTGAAACATAGATAATATAATCTCAATACATTCTCTTGGTGTTTGAATGGCCCTCTGAAAAAGAATATTTTTCTATGTATGATATATAGTTATTATTTTATATAATTTTTTAAAACGATTATGAATAATTCTAAAAAAACATAAAGGTTCTCATATGGTCCTGATAATATAAAATATAATGTGGTATACTATGAAACCTTATGAAATAATTAATATATATCCGTGAAAATGATCGAGAGATAAATTTTATTTGATTCCAATGATATGTGCAAATTTTGTATCTCGATTGACAATAAATAAAATTGTAATATTACATTTAGATTGTTTGGGGAGTCTCATGATGAATTACATTTTAGTTTTTTCATATTTTCATTCTCATACTGATAATGGTATTAACATTACCTTATAAATTTATCACTCATCCAAAACATTATAACCTATCATCATCCATGATACATACTATACAATAAAAATTTTCATGTTATCCAAGAATAAATACTCTATCATAGCTCTATGCATATGTTTTTTATCATGTATGAGTGAATAATGATGAAATGTGAGCAAAATCTACAAGCTACTTATTTAATTATGATATTAATTAGACATATACTCTCTTCTTGAACCATATAATTCCAACACAATCATGTTTAGACTCATAAAAGTTTCTGAACATATTTAATGGTTCAACATCATTTTTTTAAACATATTTAATACTTAGATGGATTAGTGATTAAATATTTATCTATAAAATATATGATCTAACCCATTTCTTCGTGATTTCTTTTTAAAATATTCTATAAATAAATTTATATTGAAAATTTTTCAATAATTATCTCGTACAAAATTGCATGGTCTTTTTGGCTCTCACCATCGTCCTCCATGTTGACCCATCGATAGTTTTAATTTATTGAGTATTCCAAATATTTAATAATTAATATCCATCTACAATAGTTAATATTTAACTATTACTCTGAGAATATATTATTCAAGATTTTATCATTAGTATATGCATTATTCAATTCACCAAAAAGATATTCCTATACCACTTTAGTACAATAATTACTACTACCAACTCAAATAATGGTTCTTTTAATTATTCCATTTAATTTATAATATTAGTTATGAATAATCTTTCACCTTATAATTATAAATTAGAACGAATCAGAATTCCTTACTCTATTGGACATTAATGATCAATACTGATCCTCATTGTAGGGTAGAGTAAGAACATGTGAGTTCATATTCCTTATTTGGTTCCCCTTCATATTTTCCTTATATTCATCGATCTAAAAGAAAAAGGATGCCTTTTGAGTCTGCGTTATTATTAGATTATACATCATGGAGAAATCTATAACATTTTTTTTGTATCATCTCAACCTATGATTGTTATTTATATTTTTCATCACTATTGATTCAAGAAATTCTTCAATAACTATCATCAAAGAGGACAATATGATAGCTAGTAATTCAAAATGGAATCACTAAAAATTCATATTGAACATTCCATATACTAAATAATTTCATTGGCTTATCCCCCTTATTGATAAAAAATTGATCATATCCAATTTTTTGGTAAAACATTGACATGTATTGATCATTTCGCAATCAAACATGTCATCAATGTGGGAAAGATGGTAATTTTTCTACATAATAGTCCTATTATTATCACAATTGTAAATTAAATGAAAATTTTACAATCATTCTTTTTGAAAAAAATAATAGGTACACCCTATGGTGATGCATTAGGGATCTTGAATTTCATAAGAACAATATTTTATTGTTCCTTGATTAATTAGTATATCATAAATGAGTCTACTCTAAAGTGATTTCGTAAAATATATTTATAAATAGGTATATATTGTATTGAAAAAAAAATCATGATTTAGGGAATACATATTCTGTCCTCATGAAATTCATCATCACAATCCCAAAAAACATATCCATATATTTGATATTTTATTTATCACCAACCATTAGATATAAATACCCCCAAAATTATTTTACATGATAGTGAAAATTATAGTAACATCTAGTTGAATTTCATATTGAACCTCACTATGAAAGATTATCATAGGTCACATTAAATTATGAAATACGATTTACCTCCCCTAGTATTTTAAATCGGCTATTCAAATATATAGAGAATCCATTCCCAAAATCATATCAAATTTAACTTGAGGGAGGAGCAAAATATTTTCATGGAGCACAGTCATACAAACATATATCAGCAGGGAGCTATTGAATTAAGATTAACTCGTCATATAATTATAATATTTTTACCACTAACTCCACATATAACCATAAATCATATGCATAAACGCACCTCGTGAAATATTTTGATGCAATAAACATCATACTACTAAGATAAAATAATAAACATTAGTTTTTCAGTTAATCTATCACCGCCTCAGTGGTATCATTCTATCATTATTCCAATAAATAACCAAAATGAAAATAATGTGTGTCATGAATTAATAATTAATGATAATGCGTTATCAATATAAAAAACATTGTGATGATGTCCTAAATTAGGAAAACATTTTTCAATTTAATTCATTTTTCGTTCATCTAATATCACTAAGTTTTATCAATGGTTTTCATTGGTTATATCCTTTCATTCATCATACTAGTTCATAAAGATAATTTTTATTAATTAAATAATATATGGTTGGAATTTCTAACCATTTTTAAATTATTAGTCCCACTCAACATGAACATGTTTTAATGAATTCAATACCTAATTGACCTCTTTTTTTGTTCTTACCAATAGGTTCATTTTTACATAACATTATTCAAATTCCAAAATATTGAAAGGGATTTATTATATTATAATTATATATTACCAAAAAAATAATAACATTATCCTACTAGTGTTCACAAATGTTTTTTCACAAAAAAGAAAAATTCAGTTGAATATCAATCTGATAATAACAGATGAAACATTGAAATTTCATAGATGTATATTTCCCCATTTTATATAAATCTAAAAATCATATTAATTTATGCCCAAAAATAATAATAATTAATGTATTGAGACCACAAAGGTTAAATAAATGTATTTCATTAATGATATTAGTAATCATCTATAAGGTTTTTCTCACATATTTTAATTATAATGCATATCCTATTTACAACCTTTCCACATTACCATGGAAAATAAAACATATGATGGGGTGACCCGATATTTCCATTAAAGGTTAACATGGGAGATATCAATCAATGTAAATATGTGAGCATAAGAATAGAATACGTGTAATTACAATTGTACATATATAGAAAATTTTACACCTAATATGACATATATTATATAAATATGACTTGGAATAAAACATTATCATTTCAAAACTATATTATCATAATATAGAAAACCCATCATAATTCATTCATGTTCTACAACAATATTTCATAAGTCTAACACGTATGTCTAAGAAATTCATATATGAATGGAAAATAAATTTAGCATAATATTATCTCTTATAATGCTATCATAATGAGTTATGTTCACTCCCCAATCCATTATTTCCTCTATCAAGGATCTCCTATAAGACAATAGTTTTCTAAAGAGTCGGTTATCATGTCTAAGTTCACTCCACATTGAAATCATTAATTTAACATTAAATATAAATCATTTCCAATGAAATTTTATAGATATAAAAATATAATCCCACAGAAAAATTATTCATAATATATTCATATTTATTCCACCTTATCATAAAAAATCAATAAATAATCATATCCAAATAAATTTAATGAAAATGGTTTTCATAAAAAATGATCATAGATTAACACATAAAAATTAATATTTTTTCCATAAAAATCAGCTTCATAATCATAAATAGAAATTAAAAATATTGAATATTTATCATTGGATCATAACCATTGTATATAATATGTCTGTTTAAAATATGTTATCATAAGTGAAAACTTCCACTGAATGATATTTGAAAAATTTTATGAGGAAAATAACATCTCATTTTGAGGGGAAAATGAAAATAATTGAAAAATATTCAAAGAATAACTAGAGTATAATTTAATATTTTGTGTTTAAATTAATATATTCATATAAATTCCATCCACTTAATTATAGAATAGGAAATATCTAAATGCAACGAGATCATATCATACCCCTTACCATATTACATATAATTCATTTTAAGCATCAAATATCCCATATAATAAATATTAATATATTATAAATATATTATAGAACCATTTTCATACATAACATATTATTTATCATTCCATTAGAATTTTTGAATTTTTAATTTATTAACAATTTAATCAATAAATTTAACATTCATATGAAAACGGGTCCCTTGTCAATACCTGTTTTACTTCAATGGTTATAGAACATGCACCATGTAAATTTTTTCAAAATGAAATTAAAGAGAATAATTTAATTATTAACCTTTTTTATAACATACAATATATTAATTTTTTATATATAGTGGTGAGGAGATATGGATCTCATCAATGTGCAAAGGTGGTAGTCCAAACATTCCAATAATTGATGTTAACATTTTCCTATAAGTGAAAGGAATGTTGGTACATTAAATATTATAATTATAAAATACTAAAATTATTAATAAATTATTATATAAAAATAATATCCATCATAATAAATATCTATGTGTGGTAGTGATAGAAAATGCTTCATATATCTATTTGGAGGAAGTAGTCCACACATATACATGGGTTATAATTTAACACTTTTTTTGATTATAAAGGATTTGCATAAATTAATACTTCATCATAACAAAATTAAATATATTTAGTATAATGTGTTAAATATTTAAAAATTGATAATAAAAAGATAAAAAGGAGTTATAATACGAAATTAAATTGAATGTAATCTGTTAAGAGATAATGGAATTCTTTGATAAACCTCTTTTGTTTTAAAATTTATTTATTAAAAGGATAGTTTTATGATCAATGTAATAATTAATGTTAATGTGGGTGGGTGATAGGATGATATTTTGGTATTGAATCTATTTCATATAGGGATCATGATGTCTCAGTAAAATGAGATGTGGTAACCATTTATAATGGATTCCAAGGGATCAATTGAAAATTTTAAAAATATTAAAATATAATAATATATAATACAATTAAAGAATATAAAAAATGGAAAATATTAGAATATATCCATAATATTGTTGAAATTCAATTAATATATAAAATTAAATATAGTATTTTTAATACTCTAAAACATCTCTCTTATGTAAATCTCTCTCGTAATCATTTTTAACCGTTCCCATGGTAACAAAATTTTATTCTTTTTATAATTAATTAGAAAAAAATCACTATATTATAATATTAAAAAGTATTTATAATAAACATATGGAATACATTTTATGATATCGAATTTCTATAGTTTTCATGAATTAATTTTAACAGGATATCTCAAAATGATAAAACATCAATTTTTATTCAAAATCAAATAAAGCATAAATTTATATTTTATTTTTCTTGTAAAATTCCTAATGAAAATATTTACATTATGTTAGAAAATTTTATTAAAAATATTATCTATAAATTCAAATAAAATAATTCATCAATATAGATTAATTTAAATTTTTATTTTATAAACTCATTATGAAAATAAAAAAATATTTTAAAATAAATATGATTTTCATAAATCTTTGCCACATGTGAAAAAATAAAAAAACATTACAATTCTTATATTACTATATATATAATATATAGATAAAGGATATTTATATGAAATTAATTTAAAATAAAAAAAGATACTTATGTTTGAAAATAATTTTTTTATATAAATCTATATTCATTACTATTTAATAAAAAAAAAATTTAAAAAATACTAAAAATATAGCATATGTTAATAATTATATTTTTATTTAAAAAAATTACTGATTCCCTCCAATATAATTTTGAAAAATGATAAATTTAATTATACTATTATTATAAAAATTTTTGTAAAAATAATTTCAATGAAACCATATTTCTATAGGATAAAATATCATTACTTAAAATTGAGTACTTATAAATTATTCATTAATAAAAAAGTTTGAATAATTTAGTCCCAATTCAAATAATATTATTAATATTATTATTACTATTCATACCATAAAATTTAATATCTATGTTATAATGTATTACTATATAACTATACAAAGAGACACAATATCCCATGTAAGGACCTCTATCAACTACAAAAAGTTTATTTCAAAGGAAATGTATATATAATAATTGGATATTACAAGAGTCCCCCATAGACATCCTCTACATACACATTCCTCTCCAATGTATAAATATTTCACAACCTAAGGAGGGCCCCTCATGTATATGTACCCCTCGTCATATCTACTTCATTCAACCACCATGTATTCAGATCTTGATTGAAATATACCATGTTAAGGGTATCCCCACATACATGGTACAGTTGTCCATTTTTATTCCCCTTGTTACAGTATCTTTTATTGTCAAAACTTTGGTTGCATTGGATTCTCTAATTTCGACATTAGCCCTTTTTTAGGGTATATATTTGTCTCTTACTTCTCAATTTCTAACCTTCCTTTGGTGGCTATTCATTTTAGACAATTTATATATATAATTAGGTAGGTATTTATATCAAAATATCAAATAATGATTTCAGTTAAACATAATTTATGTTTAAATTAATTTTATTCATTGTGAAACATATTATTTTCCCAATTTTTCTTAAATAATTTTTAAATGGTTTTTGTACATGAAAGTGATTATTTTGTATGTTATGTGCTTAAAATATTTCACACATGGGTCTTTGAAAATAAATCAATTTTTATAAAAAAAAAATAATGTTAAATTCATGTATTTATTGTTTATTTTTTTATTTTGATATATTTTAAATTGTTTATTTATAATCGTGGTCTTAGTTCACATACCAACAATTCATTAAATGTGAATCTGATTTTTGAAAATGGTTTTTAAATATTTTTATAGCTTGTTTAAGGTCGTTTTCATTTTTTAAATTGGTGTTTAATGTTTTTATAGTTTTTTTGAAAAAAAATAATTTGTAAACAACTTTTATAATGGTTTTTTACCATAGGTCTGGGGATGTTTTTATATATACATTAATTTTTGAATTAGTATTTTTCAAAAATGTGTTCATTGTATAAATTAGTTGTATTTGAAAAATTAATATTATTAAAAAGTGGGTATTATCTTGGGATTTATATTAACAGATGCTAAAATATTTCTATATTGACATAATTTTTTTTCTTATAGGATTTTCAATGCGTGGTTTTGAAGTAGTGTTAAAATGGCCTTTCCTTATTAGCTCTATTAAAAAACATTTAAATTTTAAATGAGATTGTTATATTAATCGGTGAGAACTTTTGATCACCGTGAGTTTACCATTTCACATTATGTCTTGTCACCCCATGAGGGGTGAATTATGATTATTTTCATTTTGTGATGTTGATTCATATATTTTTGATTGGTGTTACCACATATGAGGGACTGAGAGGTGAGGCTTGAGAGTTTTTTTCAAATTCAATATATTTAATTCAAGTGATTATATTTTGATCACCCCATTTCATAAAATTTCATTGTGTTTCTATGATATTTTATATTACATGTGCAAGAAAAACCACTATTTTTTGAGAAGGTAGTGTTTCTTGGATACTACAAATATATTATACTTCAAGTAGTATAAAGACATTATTTTATCTAAATATTGATTCCCATAGACAATAGTATTAAAGGGATATTTACATTTCTAACATTTTGGTGGGGATTATAGGGATTCTACTGGTTATGTAGTTTCATGTATAGTACATTTTCACCAGTACATGAATTTTATTACTAGCTCCTAATGATTGTTTCTTTGAATCTTTTTCCTTTGTAGTCATTTTAGGAAAATTAATTATAAAATTTCATATTAATAGTCTATCATTATTGATCATTTTAGATCCATAACATTTTGTTATTTTTTCATTGTTTTTTATTGATGTTTGGGATCCTTTATGTGGTTTATGAATAAAATTTTATATGTTCTCATGCACTAGGTATTCCTTTGTTTTGAAATGAATTTAATTTAAAATATAGAAGAGATAATTTGTTTGGTTATTACAACAAGATTTATAAATAATTTAGTTCTTCATGAAATTGATAGTGAAAATGTGATATTGAGGAGACGTTTGAAATAATATAATAATGTATTTTTATTGTATCTCCATTTTTAAGGGGAACAAATTACTTGGAATTTAAAAAGATTAGTTTAAAAATGATGATTTAAAATATTTAATCAACCATGTTTTTATTTTATAAAAATAGGTTTTTTGAAATATAGTATGTAGAATATTTATTATTTTTTATGTGTTTGAAAACCTACATTTTACTTTTTGATTCAAAATAAAATTTCTGAACTATTTTACTTTGAGTTTTCTATAGACTAAGTTGGTTTTTGTGTCCTTCTAAGTGAATTAGTTCCCACCATGGCTATATATCATTTTTAGGTTTATAATCATTATTTGTTCCACACATTTATAATTGAACTATCTAGTCACTTTATATTAGTTTGTTTTTATTTATTCATATTGTGCATCACGTGGCATAAAGGTTAGTTCATTATTTTAAATTTATAAAAAAAAATCATGGGGAATGTTATATGATTTTCTTTTTAGATAATTATTTATTTACAAGTTCTATAAATTTTTGGTACTAATATTTACGAGTAATAGATTGGGAACATGAGATAAGTACATTTCAATTTCTAGGGAGGTATACTACTAGCGAGTGTATATATTGTATTTTCTACTGTACTTTTATTCTTTTTCATTTATTATATTTTATTAATTTTATATATTATTTCCCAGGTATTTATGATAAATATATGTAAAAATTCTTATTCATTGGTATTATTATCAATGTTAAACATTTGTTATTTTTTTAAACTATTCTAAAGTGTGTTCTTATGATGCCTAGATAGTAGTTTCATGTCAATGGGAATCTAGAATTAACATGAGGACTATTATTGAATTGATCATTTTTTAATGGATGGCTTGAGTAATATTTCTAATTCTATAAAATAATTGTTTTGAAATGATGAAAATATATATTTTTTATAGTTTTTTTTGTTCATGCCTAAAAATCCCCTTTGAGAAATTATTATTGATTATTATTTTAGTGTTTTGATGGAATATAGGGTGATTTTTCCATAGTTTTATTTCTTATTATGTAATGGCATGATTATTGAAATTTTTATGATTAATAAATTTTTATTATTATAATATATTTATGAGGAATGAAAAAAATTAGAAAATATATTTTTAGTAATGGTCATCAATGGGTGTTTAAAAAAGTGAGTTTTCAAATAAATAGAAACGTCTTGAAATACTATGTAAAATTTCATATATGAAAAAAAGTAAATAAATTTATAAAAGTTAAATAGATTCTATTTTCAGGAGGGAAACCAAAATCCATGTTCATTATGAATGAAAAAAATCCTAATTATATTTTTTTGGGTATTCTTTTTAAATAATTAATAATAAATACTTTATTCTGAGGGAACCTATTTTGGGATGATTATTCATCAATGTAAGATTCTGGTTCTTTCACAGTCTTTCTCAATGTCCATACAATTTCGGCATTTTTTAATTCCAATTATTTAATTTCCTAATATAATATTAACATTATTATTTGTTGTGAAAATTATTTTATAATTATATATCATAATAATCATACTCATTCCTTGGTTTAGGATGATCTTGGTTGTGGTGGTTCACCGACATACATTAATGATGTTATTCCAATATCTTCATTTTCAAATTGAAAATGTATAAATAAATAAATAGTTATGATATATTATATTAATTATTAATCTCTTTCAGGAATATTATTATATTTGAATCACATAATATACTAATTAGTATACTTATATAGTAACATTTTTTCATTATTAATGTTTCCAAAGGATATTTTTTAAAATTTTATTTTCCTAGAACATACCAGTACCATCAGCCATATGAAAATGGGAATAAAACAATTATTATAGAAATACTATTCAACAACCATGAATAATTTTTTAGTGATGAACTTGATAACAATGAATGAGGGATGATAATTCCATTGTGAATCATGTATGAAATAATCAACATTACTAACATTTTATGATAAAAATAAAAAAACCAAACAAATATATTTCTATGTAATGATCGCAATTGATGATTTTAAATGGTAAATGATGTTAATAATGTAATTAAATAAATTAATAATATGTAAATGTTTATTATATATGGGTTAATGAATATTCATTATAGTTGGAAGTTATTGTAAGGGGTTTTATCTTCATAATATTACTTTCCATTTTATCTATTCCATATACAAAATAAATACTCATTTATGTCCTAAATATAGTTTAACATGGATGTATTTATTCATAATTTTATTTCAATTCAATGTATATAAAAAACCAAATGTGGTTTTATCTTTCAAAGTGTTTTTTAATTTTTTTCCAAATTTAAAAGGATTGTTTTCCCAATATCAGATTGAATTCAATAATATTTATGAATAATTTCACTTATGGGAAATTTAAATGTAATATACCTTTAAAATTAAATAAAATTTCTTCTCATCTAGTTATTATAATATTTTTAATGACTTACTTCCATTTGAAATATCTCAGTTCCATAAATCACACAAAATGATACCTTTAATTAGGGCTGATTAGAGGATAGAAAGGTCCCCTACACCACAACCAATGGGGTTTCACTATATGATGGTCCAAATATTTATTTTTTAGATATTATATTCCAATCATTTCAAAAGAATCTCCAATAAATTAATATGTCATATGGGGTATTTCGGACAATCCATTCGCACGATCCTCCATCTTTGTTCTCCCTTTAGTCATTTGGATTAATATAGGAGATCATATAAGATGAGATTATACATGGATTGGCTTTTCTAATAGTTATAACCAATCAATGTGGATAGTGACTCTATTTTTGTGTAAGGTTGTACGTTAATATATATCTATATTCTAATTTATGTAATAATTTCCATTTTAATGTATGTTTCATTGAATTTTGTAGTTAAATAATAACTTATAATTCCCTACGATAAGATATCATTATCACGATGGTTATTTTGGACCACCAGACTACATATTTGGTAAATTTTTAAAATGTATGATGAGTTAATGTGATCAAAATGGTGGTATATAGTTGTGAAAGTATATGTTTGTTAATACAAGGGGTTAGGTTTCTGTGACTAAAACAGTCATGATGATATGTTGAGATGTATGATGGGATGGGTGAACTATATTTTCCTAACAATGTTTGCTTCATAATGTGATTGTGATAATATATAGAATCTTCTATATTGGCAATGAATATTAGGGATTATACATTCCGTGATTGAGGTGGTACTTGTTTTAACTCAATAGTATGGATTCAATACTATTCCTAGAGTATATGAATTATTTGAGTTTAAAAATATTTCTTAAGATTAAATTTCCTCATAAAGAGTGAGAATTTTTTATCAAGGACATCTCATTAACTGGAATGTTTTAAATTAGAGTCATAAAACCCCTAGTGATATGGTAGGTCTAGTTATATTATTACATGAGTTGTGGGAAATGGGAAATACCTTTTGTGCTACGGTAACGGTCTAGATTTGGATTGTGGACCTTGGCAAATTAATTCAGGTACTGGGTTGAGAATTTGGAAGAAACCAACTCTGACTATTGTAGTAAAACTTTGAAGGTAGGTAAAGTGGTATTATATTATAAGGTAATGATTGAATTCTAAAATGGAATTAAGAGAGTAATACTCTAGTGTCATGTTGGCATGGTTATCGCACAATGTCCCCACTTTCATGGAGTCATGGTGTTCTTATTAACGCAATAGAACCAATGATCTTGTATAAAAGGATTTTTTTCTCATTTAAACACCTATATGATGGTGTATACCAGTGTTTTGATGCCAAAAGATTTTATAATATATAAATATATATATATATAATTATTTAATAAATTATATTTTTATATATTTGTTTACATTAAACATGGATACTAAACTAAAATTTTTATACTGAAATTTTACTATAAAATATTATTATTATTATCATATAGCTATTGGATTGATGATTACAAATAAGAAAAAAGTAACTGTGAAAAAACATTTAAAAAGTTTCTATACTAAAAGATTATTTATTTATATTTTTTAAATACAATCTGAAATTCGAAAAATATAATGGTAAAATCATATTAGGCTATTTTTTCAATTGATTTATATTTTATATATTATTATTTTTTATTTAGAAAAATTTCATGATCACTACTTATCAGTGATGGAATATATTGATATTTTATACAATAAAAATAATTACCAATTATTTTTTTTAGTTATGTTGAAATCGAGGAATTGAATTTTATGGTCGAATTATATTTTTTATGTTTTTAAATGTAATTTATTTTAATATATTTAATAAATAATTATGAATAAAAAAACTATTTTATGTTGTATATAGTATATTTAATATAATAATTTATAAATTATTGAATTGTTTTTACTATGCCATGAATGAGAATAAAATCACTTTTATGCTAAATAATATATTGTCTATAAAATGTTTTTGATGAATATTATGTGTGGATTGTAGAAATAGCCTCTAAAATTTATAGAATTGTTATTCATTTTATATTAAAAAATATATTATATATTTAAAATGATCATAATTAATTATTTTAATAAATTAAATTTCATATTTCTTCATAATGAATACGTACCATGGTTAAAATATTTCTACTACATTAATAATTATACATGCTAGGGGGGGATCCTAAAAATACGGTTTATGAGAACTAGAAAATGTAAATAGTTCAATTATTGATTTTTCATTACAAAAAAATTACTATAAAAGATTTATATAGTGTGTAAAAATAATATTCAAACCCGATGTTAGGTTTCATGTTAGAATATCATTTCTTTTCAAGATTGTCTATATAAAATTTTCATGGTGGGGAATTAGTACCAATCATTGTTTTTTTAATTCAAATAGAGATACCAAATTTATAAATTTATAATTAATTACATACCACAACCACTGACTGTAATATTTTTTAGAGTTGAACATTCATGTCTAGGGGTAGATGCAATGAGGAAATTTTTTTAGAATCAAAACTATGTTTATGTTATGTAACATAAAATACTAAATAATTTTCAAAAGATAATTTTTAACTACATATAATAACTATTTTGGAAAAATGTGGCAGTTGAAAATAAAAAAATTCACTAATTATAAAAATTCACATGTTGTGTAATAAATAATTTTTAAATCCCAGTTCAACCTGTAAATTTTGTTTAGAATAATGTATAGGTAGGCCCTTTAATATACCTTGATACACTATCTTTATCTAACCATCACTTTTATCAAAAGTCCATATAGACATGTTATTTAATAAATATTGAACATAAACCCATTTTCGACATAGATTTAGGATGACACATTTTTCGTGCTGAAAACTATGTTTAATATATAATTTAAATCATTTTCTCAGTACCATACTAGGATATTAAAATGGCAATGTAAAGAGAAAGAGAAACAAAAAAAATTGAAGAATTTGTGAGAAAAAACCCAATTTAATATGAAACATGAACAATTCATTATTTTAATAAAATTATCTATTTTTTCCAAAATGGACAAGGAAATAAAATCACACCAACATGGTAGAATTTTGTGGTTTATGAAAAATAAGTAAATTAAAATTTTGAAAGATATATGAGTAATCCATGTAAATAACTCTTTATAGGGAAACACATCACCCCGATGATGAAGTCTCCAATTCAATATTTTTTATCAACTCCATTTTATAATTAAAGAACCCTTAAGAATATTAATATCATAAATTAAAAAAAATAAATCTATTCAAGTTTTCTTACAATGTTACTTGGTATTCAGGTGTTTGCCAAGTAATCATTTTGAAAAAAAGCCAATGCAATGAATATTTATTATCATGTGTCTCATTATGAGAAATAATTATTTACCACTGAGAATTATTCATTCATTTATGTCTCCTTATCTTGAAATATTTCGTGTAATTTAACTTTTGGAGGAGGATAATCACACTCGGTCTGTTCATAATCTTCTCTGAGCCCCATTTTTCCTCTTCTTCACATTCTATCATGTATTTTTATTGATTTTGGCCCCATAAATTTTTGATTGAAAATTTGAATAATCATGTTATAATGAAATATGATTATTTAAATTAAAATTATTAAATATAGTAATAAAAATTCAGCACCTAACGTATCTTATGTCTTATTCTTTTATCATGAATTCCTCCTACAATTGGTAATTTTTTTTATTTTGAATTAATTTACTTGTTTCAAAACACATAATAAATAAATATATAAATAGGCTGTAAGGAGTGAAAAATTAATTTCAAAAAATGATTATTTTTTATATTATATATATGAATTAATTGTGTCTATCAATTCCCCCAAAAAATTATATTAATGAAGGTCCAAAAAATTTAATTTTTATAATTTATAAAGAAAATTATATTAAAAATGATGTTTATATAATGTCAAATAAATAAATTTATTATATGTATAATTAAATATTCAATCCTCATATAAGAAAATTTAATTGCATCCTCACATATAAAAAAATACAACCAATTTTATTACTTTATCACTTTCAAATTGTTCGTAGATATTAAATTCTTCCATTTTTTTATTCATTTCCAATAGTTCTTCCATTTTTATGTGAAAAATTATTATTATTTTCTCCCATCATAAACATAATATATTTAAATATTGTTTTTTAATACCATGAATCCTTAATTTTACCAAAGTAAATTAATTAATATACATTCTCTACCCCATAGAAAATGAAAAACAAATACCTATTTGAGTTTTATTTTTATAATAAAATGAACATGTGACGTCAATTTGGGTGTAAAATTAATATATAACATGTTATGAAAAAGGATACTAATATATATATAACTTTTCAGGATAATTATTTTCAATTCCATAATAAATTCTCTTATAAAAAAATTTATATTCATAATCCTCGAACACCAAGAAACATTTGGAATAAATGGTATTCAATTAATGACACACCCTCTTGAATTTATTTCTTATTTTTATTTAATTTTTTAAATTTTTATATTTACAATTTCTATCTTCCACCACTAGAACACAAATTATAATACCATTTTTTCATGAAATTGTTTATTTTTGATCCACCAAGAAACTTGACATATTATTTTCATTTTGACTTTTTTCAAGTGAGTGGTCAATAAATTATAAGGAATGAATACTCGTAAATTTTTACTAATTTCATATAAACACAACCCCTCACACAAACCTGTTACGAAATATACAACCTTTTCACTATGGAATAGTCTACCATAAAATATTTTTTTCTTAATCCAACAAAATAATTTTTTACGGCCCATATTTTATAAGACATTATTGTAATGTGGTGCATCCCTCGAAAGTAAATCCAAAGTTTTAAGGTATTTAAATGGATTAATATAAATTGATTCTCATGATATGGTCATATAAAAAAATAATCATTCATATCAAATGTGATTTGTATAATACAATATTTTATAAGATAAAAACCACATTCTATAAGAAATTATTCCCATGCCTCAAAATAAATATACCAATGATTTAATTATAAACATAAGCATAATAAATATATTGAGAACGTGGAAACTAAATTTTAAAATCACTCATGGAAAACCAAATCAATAATAAAATCAATTCATAAAAATATAATAAATCAATATCATGGAAATATATCAGAAAATTTTAATTTAAAAAAATTAATAAGATTCTTGAATAAGAATTTTCCCAATCCAAAGTCCCCATTTATTCTTTACTTATAAATATCTTTGGTTTTTTGTTCTAAATTTGTTAAAAAATATTTAATCATGGTTTGTGGAGTATTTTTAGTATTGTTTATCTCCTAAATATTCGAACTTATTAAAACATAAGTGTGGGGAATGTATTTTCCCATTAAAAATCCAATATAATATATATATATAGGGGGTTACATAAATTTTTTTATCAATTTATACTCCCCATTTTCATTGTCCTAATTTGGATTTTGGATAATAATTCATTTTTCCCTCAGGATAATTTGATTTAGATCATAAAATTTAAACATAATCAATAATAATATCATTTTCATTAATGATAAACTATAATGAGTGGAATTTAATATAAATACAAATGAAAATAAAATTTCAAGGAATTGAATATATATAAATTCCGAGAATGAAACTAAAAACATATGATGCCTTGTGATATATACTATATTTAATTTTCATTTATCTTGACCATAACAGGATAATATAATGGGAATACGACACAAATTTAACCTTTTATGTTTAACAAAATCATGACATTGGTGAGTTTCACCCTTATATTATTTCAACCTCATGGAAATTTATATTGAATAAAGAAAATGTGACTCAAATCTAGACCCCCTGAATGTATGTGTAATTACTTTTTAATATTTCCAACTTTTGTAATGTTATTTTTCAGTATTTTTCTATGTTAATTATAATTTTTTAGTGATCAATTTAGTAAATAAATATTTATATTTATCTTTTAATTTATCTAATGATTCCTCTTCTCCATGAACCCTTCCTGTTGAAGATATGTGGGTCACTTAAACCCCTGGTAAAATTCAATTTATTTATTTTTCATCCCATGTTTTCTATTCAATATCTATCCATTTTCCTTGATAAAAATGTACGCATGTTTTATTCCTTCTAAAAACATACTTTGGGAGTACTTAACTACTTTTGAAAACATGTTAGGGCCCTGAAAAAACTCTCATATGAATAGGGTATGTTCAGAATGAAGAGGAAGCTACACAGGTTTAGATAAAATCTTGAATTAAAGTGGTTAGCAGTAGAATAGATTGGTCTATTAAGAATCTATCGCATCTATTTATAGGGGCCCCGTTCATTTTCCATTTACCATTTTCATATAGAATAGTCCTCTAGAATTTATTTTGGCATCCTCTACATCCATTTACTGATTCATTTTCAAAATCCTTATTCGTGAACCACTTTGTACATTCTACGAACAGAACTCTTCACAATTTATTTTACTTGAGAACTGAGTATTGGTATCACAAACTGCATTGTGGAATTTAAAACTATTATCTGGACTTCTGTATAGAAGAATTCTACATGCTCATCTTGTTTTTCACACCATACATAAACCAGTGAACTGAATTTTAAGCCTAACTAATCTAAATATAGAGTATTAATTAGAAACATTGAATATAAACATGGGGATTCCTTGATTCACGGTAATTCCATCCATGAACTCCTCTATTTGCTGGAAAATGCTCTGAAAACCAGCACCACATGGGTCTTTTTTGTACTGGTGGTTATATATATTTTATTACTTCCTTTTATCGCTGTATTTTTCTGAGAATTGTCTCCACATACCACTCAGTACACATGAAATGGATTTCGCATACCATTTTCGGGAGACAAACAAGAAGCCCCTTTCCACCCCTTTTCTAATCCCCTTTGACATTTCTATGGATTTTATCTATCAATTTATTTTTGGACTGACTTTTTGTAGGATTTTTGGTCATTTTGTGAAGGCTACAATGGATCTTCAATATAATTTGAAAAAATCAACCAATATGAGGGTAAAAATGGATGAGTAAAATGATGACCATATTTGATAATATATTTTTCTTATGATAGATTCTTAATAGTTCTCCTTACGACAGAGCTTGTAGCATCCCCATTATCTGTTATGTTTCTAATTTATGGCTTTGGCCATCATCTTGACAGTCCTTTTCCCTTGACTGATCATAATACTCTTTTCTTTCTTCCGGAAGCACCACAAAGTCATGATCGAGCCAATGCATCCATAATAGGAAACAACAGATTTACTCCAATTCAAGATAATGTGTTCAAATTAAAGGGATCATCATAGACTCAGGACAATCACAATTGTCACAACACTTCTGTGACACTAGTTTCCCAACAGTACCCTTCCATTAGGAATTGTTAAACATATATCTGTACGATCATGCTGATCCAATTTCTGAACCATATCCATATGACATATATCTGTAAAATAACCATGCACACCACATTTAAAACATTCTTTTGATCCTTCAAAATGAACATCTTCTGCTTTCCTAGATTCAAAAGAAATCATCCATTTTCTATGGCATGCTATTTCCTTATAAACATCATTACCACATCTATAGCATCATTATGTCCCATTGATGCATTTTCTTATGTGATTATTTCCACATACTTTTCACATAGGTTGTTGAATATACATTCCCTTATAATTATTTCTTGAACATCTGTAGGGATTTTTTTCACACATATACAATGACTTATAAACATAATCAAGGTTTAGGTGGTCAATCATGACTCCTAATAGTTGGTTGATAATAACCACAAGAGTTCTCATTGAAAATCCAATTTAATAATGTTTCATATTTAAAAATCCATCATATTTTTCTTAATATCTATTATTACTTTGGTTCTAGTTAGATCCATCCATGTACTGAAACAAAAAAAATTAGTGTTAATATATGAGTAATATCATTATATAATATCTTATGAGGGGGGTAATGACTAAGATATATTTTTCATTTTATCTTAAACCCATTAAATTTATCTAAAATAACTATGTCTATTTATAATATTCTAACCATTATAGTTATGACACTTATGCTTAATTAACATTGTATCCTCAAAATGATTATAAACATATCTCTGATAAAAAACTATAAGGCCCCATCATAAAATGTTACATAATCTATAATTATGTTAATAATTAACATTGATTATATTTTGAGGTTTACAGATTTAAAGAATTATGTCATAAATTTTACAAAACACCTTGAATATTACATATATATAGTTCTACATATTATCCAATTTTTCATAAAATAAATAATATTAAAATAATTGAAACATGTTTAGTTCCATGTTTCAAACCATGCGACTTTTCATTAATACCATCCATGACCATATTCCACCTTAATTCTTATGAATAAACATTTAAAAACCATGGGAAAATCCGGAAAAAGTTGGCAAAAGATATATAAAGAAATAAAAATGTTAGTTTTTCAAAACAACAGGTAAACTATGAATACATTATCATAAATTAATAATTTTTACCTTAAGGATGTAGAAGAACACTTCATTGAAAACAAGCTCATTAGATACCCTTTTAGTAACCAAAATATTACTATAAAGTCCATAGAAAACAATGAATATAATATAAAGGTAACTTCTCACAATAACAAAATAAAATGGAATAAATATACAGTCGAAATCAACACATATGACTATATGGAATAGTCATATGACTCAAATCCATACCCAATGCATTGGTTGTTATTACGTAACAACCCAACCTTGGTTTATAACAGAACCACCTGTCATTTGATTTATCACATTACCACCAATCAAATCATTAATTTCTATACCATAATCATAAAAAATAAAAAAAACATAAAATAAAATTAACATTTACACATTACAATCACAGGATATAAATTCAATAAATTCATATATTCAATTTATTTAAAACATTCAAAATGAAGTGCTTTGAATCAATGTGTCCCATACCACATTGAAACTTTTTAAGCGAATTTACACATTGAAACACTCATTTCAATTAAAATAAATCTAAAAAATCTATTTTTTTTACATCAACATGAAATTGATGGTTTTAAAAGAATAAATCATTAAATCATTTAAAACGTTGTTTTAGTTAAAGTGTCTCCTCCGACATGAGAAACACATGAATGAAGATAATTTTGGAATAAAATTTAAAAAAACATTAAATATCATGATAATATACTAATACAATATATAATGTTTCAAAAGGTTTTTATATAATTTATATAGGACTAAAAAGGTGCATAACATAATGATAAGCCTCAATGAAAGGAGATTGAGACGAAGACCCTTACCTCGAGTCATACTTGTCTTTTATGTTCCTTTTTCATATTAATTAATAAATATATATTAATTTATTATAGATTTAGAACCATTATAATTTTAACTATTCATTTTACATCAATTATTACCTTTCTTATATCAACTACATAATTATTTGAGATCATATTGGATGTTTTGTGGATGTTCGGAACATAGGTTAAAATGAAATTGTTATAATTTCAAATTGTCTGTTTGGTCAAATTAAATTATCTCCAGAATGATATAAAATACTTATATATCATATATATCATATATATCCATTATATATATTTGTATAATATTCCATATCATTTGGATACAATAAATGAAATTCACCGTTCATGGAGATGATAAGTTGTACGTACGCTTGAACGCTAATTTCATTTCTTTTTCTTATTTAACAATATTAAAACAAAATTATACATAGGATAATTGTAATTAAATTATATTAAATATGTTATATATGTTAAATAAGTTCATTAATTTCATCCTTTATAAGTTTCATGTTTAGTATGAACGAGTCATATCACTTTGAGGGGGCGGTAGTCCGCGCTTCCTCAAATGAAATTATCATATTTACACAAAAGGAAAGAATTAAAATAAATATTATAAATCAAAATTATAAAATAATAGAGATAAAATAAATACCATAAATATCATATATAATAACATTTACATAATAATTTCCATCATTAGAGGTGGTAGGAGAATATTGGACTATCATCTTTTTGTGAAGTAGTAGTTCGTCGTCCACAAAAACAGTATGTTCAATACTAATTATATGGAGTCGTGTGTATGTGTAGATAGAATTATTCTCATATGAAAAACATAATATATTTATAATACCGGGTTTTTATGTAAACAAATAACAATAATAACATAAGTAGTGGAGAAGGAAAAAAATATAAATAATTTGAGAGAATACATTACATTTAAATCAGTTATCACCCATTGGATGGACTAAAATGGATGTATTGATTTTCCTTATGTCTTAGAGAAGGATTCAAGGAGGTATATTTGGATTTATGAATCTTATTGAAATAATTTTTGGTTGATCCAAGAGGCTTTAGATATTTGAGATATGGGTAAGAGGCGGTGCCTTTTAATAAGAGGGAGTATGGGAACATTAAGAATTATAGAAAATATTATTTTATTATAAACTAAATTTCGATATCAAAATGTCACCAACTCTGTTAATTAAAATATATGTTGAGAATTGTTCTAAATTATCACATAAAATGGGTTCTAGATAGGTTTATGGCCTAAAATTAACTTTATCTTTTAGCTTTTACTCTCAGCTACGTAATTTAACATTTATCATGTCGCCTTGAAAATTCATACAATATGGTAAATATATTTAATATAAAATTTCAAGCGACCCAAAAATGGATCATTAATGAAATTTTAAATATCATATATTCCATTCGGATGAATCATATATTTTGTGGATAATTTTATCATTTGATAAAATATTATTTATATTAAAAACTTATTTATGTCATGTTATAATCTATTCATATTATTTCTTTTAAATATTCTATAACAACTTTATTATTTAAAAAACCTACATTAATTTAAAGATAAAAAGTTATAATCACCCCTAATATAGTTTATGTCATAAAAAGATGAAAATAAATTTATTTTAATATTTATAATCTCATTTATTTTAAACCTACATTAATAAGGTAATCACTACATCACCATTGTTTCATAAATAATCATAAATATTTGATTTATAAAAATTATAAAAAAACACTGTGATATATAAAATTATATTATCTTTCAAATGAATATTTTCAATCAGAATGATAACTTAAAATACAACAAATAAATGTCTTCTACAAAATGAAATATATTTCTGTTAAATTTTCATTAATACTAAATTAATTTTTTTTAAATGTCATTTTCATATACAAGTATATCCATTGTGTCCTTAAATCGACACCAAAAAGTCCATTGTTGGACATCTATCATGTATTAGGGTTAAGACACATGTTAGGATAATTTAGTATCATTAACATATTAATTATTACACTTATGTTCTAGATTTACCCTTTTACTATGGTAAATAAAATATATACTGTAGTTACTATTAGAAATTTCTAAAAAAAAGTTACCTATATAAAAAATTTCGACATCATGATTCTAATTATGGATTCCATTTTTTCAGATTCAAAATATATAAGTTGTAGAAAATAATATAAAATTGATTCCCGTTCTCAAAACCAAAAGGCTTGTTTTTTAAAAGTAAAATAATCAAAAAGAATGAAATTTGTTTATATACAATTTCAAAGTGAAATTTATTCCAATGACAAAAATTTTATTAAATTTTAAAAATATAATACAATTATTATTTTAAAATAATTAAACGGTAAATATAACTATATATACAAAACAGATGACAATATAGTTTTGAGTTAAAATAAAGAACATTTCACAATTCATAAAAAAATTTACTTTACCAGAAAAATACAAAAAATTTACTCAACATAAATTTTGATATCCCACTTATAAAAAAAGTTTATGTTGTCAAATAGTACAAATAAAAGTGACAAAAAAATATTTAATAAGGGTTTTCCACCAATAGCCGGTAAAATGACCTTTTAAAGTATATTAGAGTATGTCATTCTTAAAATAGGATTACATCTTCTTTTATGCCTATAAAATTTATTAGATAAATATAAATACGTTTTAAAATATTTATAATCATACTTTAGTTAGTATTGTTCTTTCCCGAAAATATAATAGATATGCGTCAACTACCATTACAAATAATAATAATATTATATTATTTTTCAGTATAACTCAAAGTTGTGTGCAACATAATATTTCAAAAAAAATCATTGTTGTGTATTGAGTACGCTATTGGAAAAAGTGACATCTTTAAATTAAATTTATTATTTAATTCATAAACATTCATAAATATGAAATTTTCATATTTTTAATTTATGTGAGATGTTAGAAGATAACTTATCAGAAGGAATTTTATATTAATTATGCATTCTAATGAAATATGAAAATAATATATAAAATGATTATACTTGTAGAATTATAAAACAAAATTAATTTATAAAAATTAATGATTAGTATAGGAAATAAATAATATCCAAAAAGTAATTATGTACTATTATTGATTACAAATATAATTATTCATTTTTAAACAAAAAAAAATATTTAGACGAAGTTGTTTTTTTTTTATTTTCATTTAAAAGATAATATTTTCACATTTATAATATTAAATAATATTTTTTATTAAAATTTAATAATTATTATATAAAATGTGATGAATATATACATATTCTAATATAATGGAGAAATATAAAATGATTATTTATTTGATTCATCAAAAAAATCATCATCAAATATATATTTTTTTATACATAACCATTTCATGAATATGATCATTCCATAATAGTCCAAGATAATCATTCAAATATTCTTTAAATTATTTTGTGACACTATATCTTTTTCCAAGCCCTTTAATATTTTCACATATATGGATTGTTTAACATTCAACTATGAAATAAGTTATCTTTACCCTTTCAATATTTTATTATATACTATTCTATTAATACCCACCATTAACAGATCATTTTCATTCCTCTATAAAAAAAATATTGTAGTCCATCCTGCTCATAGATTGATCAAAAAAGATCTCCATACCAAAAAGGTGATGTCTTCAGTAAGTATTATATTTAATTAAATACACATATCTATATTTGTTAATATTCAAAACTATTTATGTAAATAAATACTTAGATATTAAATGATTAGTATATATATCAAAAAATTCACCAAATAGATAATGCCACTATATTTTCATAAAAATAAGACCCATAGTAGTCCCAAATCACGATTCCTTTAATAATTGTCACGAATAATTATTTATCAACTAGCGTATGCAACGTCGATGTGATTTTGTATTAGAACGCATCATTAAACCTTCATAAATGGATCACAATATATAATAAAACCTTCTCCCTTTCATGGAAGTGTACGCATTGATACATTGACAAAAATTCTATTTTTTACACAAAATATTCTTCCATTCATCTATCAATCGGAACATGGATACCTTCGACAACAACCATTGTTAATAAATTTGAAAGCAATAATATATATAACAAAAATGTTTGGAACAATCTAGTAAACCCCATAGACTATATAATTATATCATTGTGGTTTTTCGAGGTCATAATTCAAATATTATTAATATTTTATTTTATTATTTCCTTTATTTTGTTTTTTTCATTGGGATTACAGTTAAAATATTACAAAAGTAGTAAGGTTATTATGTTTCAATAACTTGTTTGTCATTATTTTTTATGGATAAATTTCTAAATCATTTATTATCGTCTCTATCTATCATATATATTATATATTTTCTTATGCATTTTGAATTTATTGATATTAAATGTTTTATATTCATTTTCCATATCTTAGTGCGAAAAAGCCTGAATATTTATTTTAAAGAATACTACATTTGTTTTTCTATTTATTTGTAATTAATTTCTTCAATGACAATGTTCTGATTAAAATTATTATGATAATATTGAATTGTTAGAAAATTATTTTTAAACTCATTTCCAAATTAATTTGATTCTATAATTTTTTTAAATGATTCTTTATATAATTTTACAAATGTTGTACCATTTACAATTTTTTAAAAAAATTTAATGAAATCTTTGATTTAATGTATACCATATGAATTTATTTTCTTATAATACGGAATTATCATTTCATTGAAGATTATATTAAATGTTTTCATTCCTTTCTCAAGGAAATTTTGCTCTTAATAATTTTTATTTTTTAATATATAAAAAATTTATTTAATGATTAATAGTGTATTGTTCTCATGCAATGATCCAGTGATTGTTTTAATCAAATTTCATCTATTAATCAATCCTTTGATCTTTTTACAAATTTATTGGGATATATTCCAATGTTTCCATATTTTTTCTTTATCAAGATAATTTTAAATTATATAGGATATATATTTATGAATCACATTTTATATTCCATGTATTATTCTTGGATATAATGATAATTATTTTCATGATAGTGTGGAATACATATATGATGATTTTGATTATTTGATGGTTGGTTCAATTATATCTCTCTAATTAATTCAGTAATGATTAGTACTTTATGGATAAAATGGTCCTTTAGAGGTAACCCCGAAAACCAAAATATGGTATATAGGAGGACATTCCACTCCAAAAAGACTATACATAGACGGCCATCCCAATCCTGAGGTAGGAACATCAGTTTTTATCCCAATACTAGAATTGGATTATTATATTTGTGGAGAACCTTGACATATGATTTTGATGGTTATGATTATTCTACACAATATGAAACAATTTTATAATATGATCTTAAGGAAACATTATTCTCTAATGGATGGTATTATTTATTATTCATTATGATTCATGTCCTACAATCTATCTGATTTGTTTCATGACTCATTATTGAGTTCTATGAATGATGTGTTTGATTTTCAAATGTTATGATCATTAAATTAAACAATTTTCATCATTTTATGATTAAATGATCATTGATATACCACTAGTTTACACTTACAAGGAATTTGAGGTTACCCATTAATGTGTTTTGGATATGAAATAATGGTTTTATGTATTATATATCTAATAAAATTTCTTGTTCTCCTGAAAATTATGTTAGATATTGTAGATCATTCATATTCTAATTTTTTATCAATCTAAAATTCCAAATGTTCAAAACATTCACTAATACGGGCTGGATTCAATATATATATATATATATATAGTATTAATCTAATAAGACGTCACATTAATCTATGAAATGAGTGTGTTTATTTATATTATGTATCTTATATTCAATAATAAAATGAATTTATGGATCTGAGATATATATTATTAGGATATGTATATAATATTCAAAAAAATTATTTAATTTTCATGTATGTAATTATTGTGATTCCATAGTTAGTACGATATCAACATTAAATAATTATAGAAATTAAGCCATTTGGAAAATATGGTTTGAACCCTTGACAAAATATAATGAACTAAAATAATTATTGGATGAACCTAAATTATTATATGTAGATCATATGGTTGTATAATTATTGAAATATTTGTAATTATGTTTACGAACAAATTATTTCAAAAATTGAATAATGATGCTTGATTTTAACATTATGTTTATCTGTTTTAGTCACTGACTATAACAATTAGAAATTATGCTATCATAAAATAGGATGTACAATAAATTTATTTCCCTCATATATTAATTAATACAAATTTAGTTTCAATTTAAAATATTTGGGACATTATCTTGTAATTATCTCATGCTATTAATCATAGTGTTCTTCACAATTACCCAAATGTAGAGTAACAGACCATTGAATCTTTAATGAAGAAGCATATTCTTCCCTCTATTGTTTTCATATATCCAAATATTACTAATAAATGTATCAATGTTATAGAGGATATTTTTTATATTATATATTTTTTATATCCGTATAATGTTCTTTCTGATTTGTGTCATTTTGAAGGTGACTATGATCTATGGTTTACACTTATCAAGAATAAGAGGATATGTGAAGAAATTAAAACAATTTCAGATGAAGATATTATAACAATATTTTATAATAAGTATATTCCGTGAACATATCTCTTGAGAATGGATGGATAACTCCTCAAAGAAAATAGAAAAATGATAAATCACTTAGTACCTATGATAGATTTTTTACGAAACAGATAGGGTGTGATTCTGTTTTTCTAGTCACCATGAGATACTAATTGGTTGGATATGTTTTATTTTTAGATAATATCTCTTCAAAATATATTGTATGATGAGTTTATAGTAGTGAATAAATTGTTTCTTATTCACTCAGTGATGAAATAGAGTGTATATAAAATCATTATTCTTAAATGTAACCAATAATGATAAATCTCACTCAAAACCTCCAATCACCCAAATATTCATCGTTTTGTTTTATGGGTATTCTTCAAACAATTCAAAAAAATAATGGTTAAATAGGAAAATATATTCTAACATCCATTTATTTCAATTGTTAAAGGGAAGGCTTATACAATCAAAATTATTCAAGTTGTTCATGATAATAAATTTGTTGAATGTATAATAATAATCTAAACTTTAACTACAGAAGACATATTTAATTAAGGATATCCCTATGAATTTACTATTATTAATTTCTTAAGAGTATCAAATCAGTAACACAACATTTATAAATTGATTTATCAGATAATACACATTAAGGAATAATTATTTCATTTCATGTTTATAGCCCTATATCAATGGTGCAAGTGGGAATTTTATTCTTACCAATCATGTTATAATAAAAAAATTTGGAATATGATGTTATATTGGTTATGGAATGGATATATGATTACTGATACCATTTAAATTCTTAATTAATATAAGTCACATTTGAAAATATGAATCTACATATAGTAGTCTACTAGTACAAGGATGAAAAATAAATAAAAATTGAAATTACATTAATTATATAGAGAGAACTACCTATACATGAGGATTATTTTTTCTCACAATGGTTTTTGAGAAACTCATCATTGAATATATATCAATTTTTCAGAAATATATAATTTGAGTTCATAAATATTTATCTTTTATTCCAATTAATTATGATGTTTATTTTTAAAATATATTGTAACTGATGTATTTCCAATTTAAAATATTTCATATGTAATAACCACAAATTAGTTATAAAAATTAAATAATAATCAAATGGAAAATGTAGAAAAAATAATCATACATCCAAGAAAATTACCATGGGGTGAAACTTATGTTTTGGTAAGAAAAGTTTTTCATGAACCTATTCATTGATTATAGAGAAATTAATTTGATCACTGTCAATAACATATATGATTTACAACATATTGGTGAATATTTACAATCATCTATGTAGAGATGAATAATTTTAAAATAGTTCCCTTAATTCATAATATCTTCAATTGAATTTAATGAAGGATGATATAACCTGGAAAGGAAAACCAATGGTATCTTATAAGGAGGAAACTCTCTAGAAATGGAACAAGATCAAATTTTAGCCCTATCAGGATAACATTTATCTTCATATGGGGGGGTGTGCAGTGTTGGTTTGGTAGAAGGATTGATATGGTGTGGAAATAGATATAACGATGTTACCTGATACCTAATTGGGTCCATTGTTAGTATTGAGGGGCACTCAGCCGCTGTCCTCATCATCCAAGAGGTGTTGGGTTCAATACTTGATGGGAATACATATTATCATGGTACTACACTGAAGGTGATGAAAATGATGATGTTGGAATATTGTGATCAGTCATTATTCATGCTTTAACTCATAGGCCGAATGATGTACACATGACACTGCAATGGACCTTGGAGACATTAATCATGACACATCAACTTGGGCATATGTGTTATCATTTATTTCTACTTAGAATAATATATAAATTAGAATATTCATTCATAAAAATTTGTATTTAGCCATAAATAACAATATATATACCTAGGACAACCTTACATATTATTTATTGTTTTTATGAACTTATGTGGATTCTATTTGGAATAAATTGTTCCATGGATATATTTAAGTATCTGACAAATATAATATTTATACGTCACCTTCTTCAGTTTTTTTTAGTCTTCATTGATGATATTATTATTTAGTTAAATATTAAAGAAGAGTATGAATATCAATAAAGGACTATATTGTATAACTGGAGGATAGATAAGTTTTATGGGAAAAAATTTACATATGCAAATTTTTTACAAAAAATTATTATAATTGTGTAATGTTATCATAATATATCATATATGTTTTGATCCTTTAGTGATGGAATTTATTTTAAAATGGCCTCATACAACCATAGTGATATATATTAATGGTTTTCCTGGTATAATAAGATAGTATTATCCTACTGTGTTAGAATTAGTCTAGTTTTCAAATCTATTAACAAATTTGTTGATGATGGGATCCATGATACATTAGATAGATGAATATATGAAATTTTCAAGTAAATAATGAGTGAGTTGGTAAATATAACACTTTGTACACTACGTTGTAGTAGGGAAGATTTTTTAATATATATTTATTCATTAATGAATGTAATATAATGTATTCTTATACTGAATCACATTGAAGTAGCATGCACATGAAGGAAAAAATTCAATATGAGGGAAATAAAGTGACTCATGATTTATTGATACTAGAGGTAATATTTTCATGAAAATATATGGTCATTTTATATATTGTGAAATGATTGATATTCATACTGATCATATAAGATTTATGTATATATTCACATAAATAGAGTTGAATATGAACAAAAAATGATTTGGAGTTTTGATTAAATGTTATTCTTGCTCAATACATTATATTTATAGTATAAAGAACTTTGTTGATGAATCTCTATGTAAGAAGGAAAATGTTATTTTTTATTAAATAATATTTAAAGATTTATAATAATTATCAGTATTCAAAGGATGACACATAAAAGCATATATAAAGGTGAAAGGTATTTTTTTGTAGATGAATTTCACCTAATAAATTTTTGTGGACACATAAGAGGCCGCATATGATTATATAGAGATATAAATTAATTTATTGACTATTTAAATGTTCTATTGTGACCATCATAGAATGATAAGATTCATAAAATGGGTTTCTTTCTCACAAATAATATTATTAAAGATGATTTTTCTTGATGAATCACATAGCTCCTTATTTTATATCATTCTTTGATGTAATAAGACCTATAAATTCCCCAAATAGTATTTATAGTGGGACAAATGAAAATTCATATTCCGTAGTATGTATCTTGATTCCTAGTATATCATTAAGTGAATGTTGATTGTCATAAATCTATATAAATGTTAAAAAATATCTCATTAAAAATGGAAATGGTAAAACAAAACTATTGACATTTGTTGTACAACCCATGAAATTTTATGTGCATAACTCGATTTTGTTGGTATTTTATTACTTTACAAATTTAGAATATTTAATTTCTATAAAAATTATATATCTCTTAATATTTCTTCTAGGATATACATTATAAAACTGGTAACTTTTTATCAGTTGACACATTATATTTTATGTGATTGATACACGAGGCTTACATTTATATACTAAAGAAGTGTTCTGTAATCCTTGAATATAGTGTTGATCTTTAGAACTCCATATCATCCCCAAATAAATGGTTAGTCTAATATTATATTTCAACCCCAAGAGGACATTTTAGAACGTTATTTATGGATTTGTAATGTTTTTGTGATAAATTCCATCTTAATGTTAAATTTTAATATATTAATATCGTTCACTCAAGTATTCAGATGGATCCTTATTATTCAATCTTCGGTAAGATGTTTTGAACTCAAAACATTAGGGATAACGATTGGGAATTAAATATATTACGACCTAATATCGTTTTGAATCGAGAGTGATGGTTAGATATATTTATATCCACATTATGCATTCTCAAAGTATACAATCAATTTATACTTGAAATCATCGTATACATATTTTGTTTTATATTTGGGAAAATATATTCAATATTTTATCACCATAGAAAAAAGTTGTGAGATTTGTAATTAATGATTAGTTGATCCATAGATATATAAGTCCCTTTAATATTTTCTATTATATTATGATGAAAGAATTTTACAGAGAACATCCAATAAACTACTCCCAACTTCATGCTGTGTTTCATATATCTGTATGATTGATGAGAAAATATAATCCTTCAAATGCATTGACCCCAATGGTCATACCCCTGTTGCATGATCCTTGAAATGAGCTATAATTTTTGGAGTTTAATTTTCAAACTGATAATGTTTTCATTAAATAACCCACTAGTCTTTTAAGTGTTTTTTGGGAAACGTTATATTTAAGCAAGATATATTGGAAGCCATTAATTTGATGTGGTAGATACAACCTTACATTGTTATCTCATAAATGAAATATAATTGAAGAAATTATTATAAGGGGGTAGAATGTAACACAATAATATTTTAGAATGTTTATTCCTCTTTAAAAAAATTCATTATTAGGACATATTTCCTAGAAAACAAAACTGAGATTCTATGTGATGATGTATACTATTCAAATATTCTTATTAAATGTTTCTATTTTTGCATGGCTATTTTTTTAGTTGATATAAACAAGAATACAAAATTAAGAATCATATGTTTTAAAATTTTCCCTAATGAAAATGTAATGATTAATTTTTAGGAAATTATAAATAAAATTATAATAATTTGAATAATATAATATAGAACCTAATTTTTTAAAAAATTATATTTTCTATATATATTTTCACCTAAATAAAATATATAGATCACCATTAATATATTATTAAATATTCATATATTTAATATAATTAATGTAGTAATAATTTAAACTTTTTTATTAATTTGTTAGAAATGAATATAAATATATTTGAAACTAAAAATTAATATATAATATTTATTTTGCCCAAAATATTTTATCATAATAAAGTAAATAAATCGCTATTGGTGAGTGATTTTAATTAATATTGTAGAAAAAATATAAAACAAAATATATTTTCACTCATGAAGTGGTTTTTATGAGGTATTTAAGTAGATTAAAATATTTATTATGCCTAAAAATTCAATTCAATGAGAAAATGTATTTTTTATGTTTTTTGTGAAGATATTAAAATAAATTTATCATATATAATAATTTAATTTTCTTAAATTTTTTAAAAAAAATTAATGATCATAATTAATATTATTTTATGGGTGAAATTTACTTTTTTCTATAATGAATAATTAACATGGTAAAAATCAGGTTATATTAGCATGGATAAAAGGGGGATAACCTAGGAGATAAGGATTAAAATAAGAAACTGTTAATTCTAATTGATTAATATTAGTTATAAATTACACATAAAATAATTGAAAATATCAATATTATTATCCAATTAAATTTAATTATCCACATATTATTTGATAATGTTATATGTATTGGCATGTTTTCCACCCACCTCACATATAAAAGGATATTTCTTGTTCTAATTTTTTCACACGTCTCTAGAATATTATTTCTACAATTACATACCCAATATCCATCCAAAATATCCTTCCCACCTCATAGAGGTCCTAATATTACCCAATTACTATATCAATAAGTATTAACATGTAATGAAAAGGAAGATACTCAAAGTAGAATTAATTATCTCTATCAAACTATTTAGTGTTTTTCCCCCCAACTATCTCTAAATCGTTGATAAAAAAATTACATGCTATAAAAATTATTTTAAATACATTTAAATTATTTTATATTAATTTCACAACCATTTTAAATCTTTATTATATCATATGGTAAATAAATTCATTCTTCATGCATAAGTTCAAGCTATCATCTCCATGAGGCGCTGAATTTTATTTTTAATCTCCATATCTCATGGATTATAATATAGTTTCTTTTTGTGGATATGTTATATTTTTTTCAATAAAAATTTATTATAGTTATTGATAAAATATTATTTATCTTATTACCATCTCATCTAATGTAAAATGATAACATAACTTGTGCGTACTTGTGGGATAACAAATCCATGATGTGATGTCACTCATTTATAATTTAATCATAAGATGAATAACAATAAAAAGAGATTGAATATGTATCAATTTTATTTATTATATTATCTTGATTCTATAATGATAGAATAATATTTACCTATCATTAATTTCATTCATGGGGAACAAAAAACATTACTCATTTGTACATATATACAACCGTCACTATGTAATGATGTAATTAATTGTTCTTCACTACACTATATGAATCGTTATATAAGTCTAAATAATGAATAAATATGAAACTAACTAATTGATTAATATTCATTATATGATGTAACCATGGACAAGGATTAGTTATTGGAATATTGAATAGAATCATTCATTAGATATAGAACTATAAACAACATAATGTTTATTTTAATAAATAATTGTTAAAAAATTGGTAATAGGAAATTAAAGGGAAGGAAATAATATATTATAATTATTAATTGAGTTATTTTATATAATAATAATAATCCATATATTTGTATTTCATATGTTAATGTCACATAAGAAAATTTTCTATACCTATGGAAATGATTTATGTTACTATCTCAATTATTTTGATGATTGTCTAATATAAATTCCAAATGACTAAAATTATATAATCCGTTACTTTTAATCCCATTTATATTATTAAAAACATGTCACTTCATTACGTTTCATTATTCCTTTAATTCTTCTACCTTTAAAAATTTTCTTTTTTATGAAAATTTGTCCATAATTCATATTTTCAATCAGAAATCATAATCTTCAACCTCATCATTCTTCAAAAAAATTGATACATTTTATCAAGTGAGTAAAATATTTTAAAAATTAATTTTAATATCGCTAAATTTCATAAGACATAATTGAATTTTATTTTTCAATTATTTTTCAAATAAAAAAATTGATTTTTTTCTAACTCTGTTACAATAATTGTATATTTTAAAATATTTGGCATTTCATATTTTACATTAAAAAAATATTTTCATTATCAATATTCATTGTTTACATGATTCCATGGTTTTATAAACAATATACTATCCACATGTATTATGAAATTTATTTTCTAAAAGATACCAATATAAATGGTTTTTACATATATATAAAAATAATGGTTCAAATGGTATTATAATCATGATTTTTATTTTATGTGAACATCCTATGATTATTTTTATGCTTCACTAGTGATATGATATTATAGGTGGTTATATGAAACCCTAGAGAGTATATAATCATTTATCCAAAACATAAGAATGTAAATAGGTTTCTTATCTAAGCCTATAATGTTATGATTTTTCTTGGTTGGTAGCCTTGACAAATGATGTGGTGAATTTCTTGGTGGGTATCTATGACATATGATTTAAATGTTTTTTATCCCATATTTTTTTATTATGTTATTATCTCACCTGTTATTATTATTTATTTATATTCACTCTTATGATTTATGTATTATTTTATTATAAATCATCATTACATGGATCATGATTTTAAATTTATGTCTTTTGGTATGGGTTTTATATACCATGAATACATTCTCATACACATATAAACATCATATGATCACTTGAGATCCTTTAATTGATTCCACCCATTTTTACCTTTAATGATCCTTTAACCTCATTCCATCTTATTTGTCAATTTCCCTAGATTCCGATGGAGGGTATTATGTATCATCATTCTAGATGGGTACCATATTAGATGATTATTTTGGGGAGATGATTAATATCATTCATGAAATGAGCTTATTATTTATATAGTATACAAATAATGAAAAAATATGTTATGGGGGAGTCATTATTAATAGAATCATTTAATATTCATCTAAAATGATATAATATTTATGTATGTAATTCATCAGTTTCTTCAACGATAAAATAGTGAGAGAATAATGAGTTATTTTTCATATATGTTGGGTGGGAACCCCATTGCACATAAATAAAATATGTTTACCTTTATTATAAATGTTGTATGTATAATAGATCATGCTACAATTCCATTATGGGTATATAGGAACTACAATGGAATGTGGATTGAGGATCATAATATATCCTCTTGTATTTTTTATTTTATATTGTATATGTGATTGGCATAGTGGTCTATAAACTTTTTTGGGTAGGTTTACATCAACATAATTTTCATTATAAAATATTTTTATTTATATATTTCCTTATACTCAAATATAGGTGTGGTTATTATTTTTTATCTATTATTTGTAGTTTGACTCAAAATCATCAATATATTACTTTAGTATTATGAAATATGTCATCACAAATTGTTGGAGGGATATATAGTATAGAGAAGTGAAATTGAGGCTATATTATGTCCTTGTCATAGGGAACTAACGAGTTTAATAGGGGTGAGTCACTATAACATATTAATAGTAAATTGTTTTTTTGTTAATGGTGGAAACCCAAAGTAGCCATGTTAACAATGTCTATAAATAAAATTTCGGTGATTCTCCAAATGGGAATCAAAATGTGATGGATAAAAAAAATGATTTTTTTAATGTTACATCATGTTATGAATATGAACATTATCAATTTTTATCACCCAAACACACAAATAAAAAAGAAACATGATATTGTTTTCTTCATGTGCCAATAACCACCTACCATTATTGGATAATCTAATCTTTTAATTTCTAATCAATTAATTTACATTATGAAAATAATATTTTATATTATTCAATTATCAATGTATGATAATGAATACAATCTATTAGATTGATGGTGGATCAAAAACTAGTCTAACTTAATAAATAGTAATCTCTTATTGTAAGAAATTGTCCCTTTGAAATAGAAGGAATTATGGGAACATTTTCTTAATAAATATGTTTCATAAAAACATCACACTAAAATGATGTTATCATTCCATGGGATAATGCAATGGATGATGAATAAATTGGTATATTCTCAAGACATGCACAAATTGTTTTTATCAATATACCTAAAAATGATAATTTTTTATTTTTTTGACTAACTCTATACTATTGTTACTTATAAGGGGCTATTGTAGATCTATAAAAACATATCTTTGTTCCCACATAGTGAAAAATGAAACGTGGAGATGTGAACTTTTCTCATGGTACTAAGGGAAGAAGTATATTAATGATGATTCATTAGATGAAAAATTAAAACCCCATGATGGAATAAAATGTAAATTTAATTTTTTTTTGAGATTTATCATGTTTCATAGGAGAATAGTTTAAATAAAAATAGCCAATGCTTTAATTGTGTGTGATAGATCCATCGTGAACATGAATGTTCAAGGTGTATAAATATTAAAAAAATTATAAATATAATTAACCTCTATCACAATATTTTTTTAATTTAATAGATTATGTACATTATATAAGTAATTTCACAAATCTATGTGATAATGATGAAAATCAGCTTCATTATCCTCATTATCAAACAAAAAGTTTATTTTTAGGCAATTAAATTTTGATAAATGGGTCCGAAAAATATATTTGTGTAATTAAAACTCATAACACACACAAGAATATCAAAATTCCATAAAAAACTATTATAAAATATCTTTTATATTAATAAATTTTTATTAGAGAATAAATAATTAGATATCAATATATTGGTGAAAATATATAATTTAATGAAAATTACATTCTTAGCCTATATATAATCACCAATAAATAATAATGATTGAATATTAACTAAATAATACATTTATTATCCAATAATTATAATTGGATATTACATTGAAAATGAAACAATTATCTTTATATATATATATATCATATTCATTTTTATGATTAGAAAATTTTATTTTATATCCCAGATCATACTATGATCAAAAATTAGTGTAAGAATTACTATAAAAATAGTATCAAAATATTATCCATTATATTGATAAAAATTTTGAATCGTAAGGGGTATGTATGTCAAATGTCTTCAGAGAAAATAAATATTTGATATATTTATACTATTAGGGAAATATGTGTTTCCTTATTTTAAATATTATCATGGGGATTATATCTCATTATAAATTATATCATGTTAATTTTATATCATGTGATTACACTAAACTATTTTTATTAGACATAGTTAACATTACTAGGAAACAAATCCTCAACTAGTCAAAAATGAACATAGAAATTAACAAAAAATCATATTTTAAATCAAGACTCAATAGTTCTTATATATTTTTCAACCTGGTTATAATATAATTATTAACAATATCTTTCATTATATGAATATTTTGTTTTATATCTATCTACATATTCATCATCTATATTTTTTTCATTTTTTATTATAAATTCAATAAATTTTAAATCATGATTATATGACTTATAATTATTCTAATAATTTTATTTCAAAACAAATAATATGTAATAAATCATCAAAAAAGTATTTATTAAAAACATATTTTTCATTAATATATTTACCTTATTCCACAAATAAATATACATAATATTTAGAATCAAACTTATTTATATTGTCTTTTTTATTTAAACTAAAACCCCTATAACCAAAACCCCAAAAGTATAAAACTTATTGATTAATTACTCTACAAAATTTATATGGGGTCTTATTTATGATTGATCTAATGAAATTTATATTTAATACATGAAAAAATATTAATATATTAAACCATAAAATATTTTGGTAAGTTAAATTCCATAAGTATTATATTATACATTTTGGAAATTGGTATATTCATTATTTATTCAAAAACATTTTTATATGGTGTTTTTAGAGAAGAAAAAATAGTGATGATAGTAATAAAAAAATATATAATTTTAAATTATATATTGAAAAATTCATAATATCTATTACTATTGATACTGATTATCTAATGAAAATTAATATTATTAATTAATTTTTTATAAGAAACAATCCTAGTTAATATTTCAATTTTATGATCCATAAGGAAAATCTATGTGGGACAACTAGAATCATCCACAATAACAAATAAATTGTATATCTACCTAAAAATTATTATTATAAAAGACTATATAGATTATGATATACATATTCAAGCAGTATAGATGTTATTTCATCATTAACATATTTTAATGTTTCGTTATCAATCTTACCTTTTAAACGTCAAAAACAACTAAAATATAGACATTATTTTTGTAGGGGTGTATCCAAATAATTTTCATTCTATATAAATTTATAAATAGTTGAAATTTATCATGTTAAAATAATTATTTCTATAGAGTTTCATTTTTCCAGTATGATTTAATGTCATTAAAATATATTTTAATAGTTTAGAAAAATAAAATATATATATATATGTTTTATTTTCTATTGGAATAAAATAAGGAAATTTCATTGTTAGAAGGAATAAATATATCCTTTTTCAAATATGAAATTATCACTCTCATCACAATGTGGTGATATAAACAATTTTTTAACCATTCAATAGATAGAACTATAGAAATAATAATAGTCTTAAAATAATTTATTCACAAAAAAAATTACAATGATTTCTATAATTTTGTATGATAGTGACATGAAATTTATCCCACAATCAAAATCAAATAAATTTAGAAACATTTAAAATCATGTGTTTATAAAATAATTTGTACACATATTAGGAATCATTGATAATTATAAGGATTATTTTAATAAATAATTCTAATTAAAAATTGTTTTAGTACAAAATTCATCAAGTGTTTATCAATATATAAAATAAAAATTTTAAAAACCTGGGCTGATTTAAAAAATTTATTTTTTTCAAATTAGTTAAAATATATTTCTAGAAATAAAATTTATATTGTGAAAAAATAGATTATGATAACATTGAAGAAAATAAATTTGAATAATTTTCTTAAGAATTTCACTTAAAATATGTTAGACATGAGACACTTGCGTTTTACATTGTGGTAAACAATTTTTTAATTATTCATAGTAGCTTATTTTTGAATAACATATAAATATTCTCAAATTATATAATTTTACAAATAATATATATTTCTTAGTCTTTTATTTTTATTATTAATAATTTTAAATTCATTCTTAACTTTATTCAATTTATCATAAATTATGTTGTAATTAATTTTATATCTTCATTATTATTTTTAAAAACAACATCTGTTTTGTGATTTTCCATTTTATTTTTTTCTATTTGATAAACAGTAAAAAATTTATCTCCTTCATTCTTAATAACAAAACCCATTAGTTTTTCACTATAATTTTTATGAATCAAAATATCATTTGCTAGTTTTTTATTATCACCTTTATAAATCTTTATAGAACATATAAAATCACAGTCCATTTTTCTACAATATCTTATTTTCTTTAAAATAATTTTTATATATGAATTGTTAGAATATGAATTATAATACAAACTAAAAACCCGATTTTAGTTATTTAATCATTAATAATAAAATTATATAAAAAATTAGAAATTTTTTAATAATTGTGTACTAGGTGAATCATGTAACCTAGAAGATGTTTTTATCTAGGAATGGTTTATAGTCTCTACTTCACATTTAGACTCACTTTGAAAAATATATATATCACTTCATGTCGAACCAAAAAATACAATTTACATATAATTTTTCCTATATCCCCATCTCATTCATTAAATGTTTTTGTTTTTGAAAATCTATCTTGATATTGGTATTCATTCTACACTCAGAAAAATTAGTCCCAAATAATTTATTTATTAAATTTATATTCATTTATTTCAATTTTATTCGTTAACATGAACCACTTCGTAACAAAATTACCATTTTCCAAAATGTTGGTAAAAAATTGAAGAGATAAAATTCTTATTCACTTCACTGTAAAAAAAATTCAACAATATATAAAATACACATTTGTATGTGATGTTAAAAATATAAAAACACTAAAAAACACCAACCTGCTAATTTATTTAATCCATGTTCATACTAATGTATTAATACAAGGAGTTCATTTGGAGTGTAATATATAATGGTCTTACTCATTACTGATGAAAAAATCAAACAATACAATTTTTTTTGGAGTGATCAAAGTACTATTTCACTCAATAAAATATTATCAAGAACATACACAATTAAAATCATCTTGTTGATGGTATGTGTCAATCAGTGGAACACCTGGCTCATGGATTCTTATTATGGAATTGTAAAATCACGGTAATCTACGTAATATTTTTCTAGTTACGTTTTAAATTTATTTTCTAAAAATTATTGAGTAACGTGCATTTTTTTCTTTTTATCATGATTTTTCAATCCAAGTAAAATGTTTCTAGAAAAATATATAATTTTCAAATATATTGAATCATCATAGACATAGTTAACATCAAATATACAAAACCTAGTTGGTGACATTCCCTCAAGCCATCCACCGTGTATTCTAGAGGATACGAACTAGTAGCAAGGGTTAATTAGAGATTATTGGGTAGATTATACTCTTATGATCACATATTAGCATAGTGGTTAAACCATATAAATAATTAGAGAAATAATATTAAATAACTGACAAATATAATAATTAACATCTATAAGGTAAAAAAGAAGGTTAACCTTGAAAATAGTTTCATATTGTAATGATGAACAATTAATTCTATAAAAAATAAAGATAATACAAGGAAACAAGAATCCAATATCATATAAGTTTTAAAAGAACAAAAATTCATAAAAATAACATTCCCTGAATATAATAACGATGAATATCATAGACATATTCCCCGCTTCTCGTATTGAATACAACAAATCTAGTATTTCCAAGAGAGTGCTTCCAAATATCCCAAGCTAAATCAATTAAGTCCATTTGGGTTCCCAATGGTGGCCTAAAAATATTGTAAGACAATATATATTTTGACACCACTCATAGTGTCTATATCAATTCCATTCTTTGTAAATAAGTTGAATTAGTTTTATATATAACATGAGTGCAATGGGTAATAATAGAAACAATATAGTCTAGTCTACCATGAAACATTGTGATCAAGAAAATAAATCTTACAGTCTATCGATCATGATTTCAATGAATAAAAACTGTAATACTTTGTTTAATCAGGTATTAGGACTATATGGTATAGGATTGAATAATTATAAATTTAAAATTCATCCATGTAAGATAAGTATAACATATATAAATATCCAATGAGTATAAATGACCAAGGAATCCTATGAGTTTAGATCCAAGGAATATAAATGTAAAGGGAGTCCTAAAATGATATTTAAAATAATTAGAGTGGAACCCTATAGCATAAATGTTCAAATTATATAATTAAAATCGATCTTTGATGATGAAACATTGTAGGCAAATAAGTTATCTACATAAATATGATCCAATGAGTAGAAATGTCCAATCATTCCAAGAAAAATATGTAACCAGTATCCAAAGAATAGAAATATCCAAGGATCCCTAATATGTTATTTGATATATATTGTCAAAATATCCACAGAATCCAATCATATCAATTGAATTTGAAAAATTATACCATCATAAGAGAATGTTCCATGAACTCCATGTATGTAATTTAAATTGGATATGTAGAGTATAAATGTTCATGGAAACCTATTAAATTTTCAATTTTGTACCATAAACCATCCATTTTCATTATAAAAAATTAATTCACCTATCATAAACCATTAAATAAATCATTTATTTAATCCCTTAATAAAAATATACTAACCATGGTATTATTAATTTCATACCTTTTATATAAAAATGACTAAGTTATATATGGTTCCTACAATAGTTATCATTTCAATATATTTAAATATCCAAAACCAAATAAATAAAACATCAACTAAACCTGTCCCAAAGGGTGAATTATCACGTTTGAAAGGAAGAACACATCCCATGGGTGGTTTGGGTTGGGGTATAAAACCTCAATCCTCAATGATAAGTTCTATGAAAAGTATGAAACATTATTTCAACATTTAATTCATGGGATAATCAATTAATAAAGGAACAACATTATTTATCAGTACATTGAATTAATGAAATTGGTTATAAAATTATAAAAAAGGATGGAAAAGATATTTACCACTTACTATAATAAAATAGATTAATACACTACTTGTATACACATCGAATCTGACCCAGATCAGTAGAAAATAGAAGAACAAAATAAAATGATGAAAATATAGAATATTATGTTACATCAAGATACTATTATAGATATAGATTCAAAAAAATTATTATGGAACTGATTACTCAATGGTGGATATATAATGAGTTGAACGACTATTGAATTGGAGACCGAATAAATAATTGTGACTATATCCTAGGGTGGAGTATTGAAGGAGATATAATGAATGAGTGATTGTAGCAGGAGAAATGAAAATCAAGGAGTGTGACACCATTTAATGAAATATTGGAAAAATTGTAATTATGCCAATGTTTTATAGGATTCATTGTCTGGCCACATGTTTGTCTAAAATGTGTCCAGACTAAAATATTTCCATTATACAGGATCAATGGCCCACATGGTTGGGGAAGAATAGTTCTCCAAACCATGATCTAATTGTGTTAATCCTCTACCCAAAATTCACCCCTTGCATGGGATAAACGGAATGGTTAGAAAACCCATACATAGAATGTGACATCCCTTATCAGGATTACAATGGTACCAAACAAAGATGTTCAAATATTGTGGACTAGGCTGCACAGTTTCTTCTAACATTGCAACACAAAAACCTCCTCCAAAATCTTAGACTCTTGTCTCTATACAAGCCTCAGATATCCTTTTTTTACTATAGGACCCCCAAAAACTCCAATAATGATAAAAAATTATGAAAATAATGGAATCAATATGCTTCCTACCTCATTAAAATCAAAGTAACTTATATTCCTTTATCAGTAAAATATTTTTCCATAAATTTATATTCTAATTGTAGAATAACATATCTTAATAATACCCATCCCACTGATAACATAATCCAACCACATATTCATGCACATGTTAATGATTCCATAACACCTGTTTTAGATAATTTACTATCATTAGAGATCCTTCATTACATGATATGAAAGTATGAATATGATTCTCATCAAATTATATATCTATTTCCATCTCAATATCTTGTCGATAATGAATATGTGTTATATCAATATGAAATTATAGAAGGGGATATATTTAAATGACATCATCAATACTATCATACCTATACGGTATCTATAAAATATAGGCTACTAGGTCGAATCTATACAAAATCCAAATGGGAGTGACGTAACAATGTGACAAATTACATTCACACAAAATCTATCTATGACCCAGTCTAGGTGATACGCGAAATAAAACCGAAATCCCCACCTCAAAATATTGTAGTCTTTAGAAACCATGGACATATTATATCTGACTAGATTAATTTATATAAATACACATCCTAGTAAGAAAAACCCTCCATTGAGGTCCCTAGAATGAGATGATAACCCAATATCACTGTCTGTCCTTCCTCAAACTGATGTAGGGGTTATCATCATAACCTATTGTATAGGAAATCTAGGAGAACATTTTTTATGGAAACATGAATGTTTTAATTATAGGATATCTCTATTATATGTATGTATTTATAATAAGAACCACCAATATCACGGATTCATTCTTAGTGAATGTCCTCTAAAATATTTATCATATGCTAAAACTAACCATAATTATAAGGGTGACAGGATTTAATCAGATGTACCAAAAACCCTAGTCCCCTCTATATACCATAAAATGACCATGATTTTAATTAGTGCATATTTATAACATTATATAACATAATGACTCTTGGAGGTGTCTAATCTCTTTAATTTAGTGCCATTTGATCTCATCCACTGATTCAGTATGCCAAATTGAAAAAAAGTGAACATATCCATTCCATCTATGATCACCCATTAAAAATAAATTTTTCATTGTTTTATAGGGAATACTATCAAAAAATCCATGGCGAGTCTTTCCAATTTTTTCATGGGAATATGCAATGACTATATAATTTATACTAGCCACAGGTGCCCATGTTATCCTATTGATAGTTGGAAAATTATGAAATAAAAATATATATCCCCATTTTCATCCTTGACCACCAGTATTGATGTTTTATTCCTCAAGATATCTTTTTATGATTTGGATTCACTTCCCCTAAAGTCGAATGATGCTTTCTAATCATCTCCTTTCAGAAATTTGTAAAAATCCATTTGTGTCTGTGAATGTGAAAATTATTTTTATTATCAATGACCAAACTATGAGGTGTTTAAAATACTATAATACTCTCCCATATGACCTAGCCCTTAGGATATAATGGTTATCTCATCATCTATATCCATTTAAATTAATATTTCACTAATAATGTGGAATGTAAATAATATCCATGATGTTCGTGAACCTCTACATGCATCTCAGAAAACAAGGTCTTAGGCATCCACTTACAACTCACCTTGTAAACCACATTGGACTGATTCCTCATACTTAGGGAATCTACATCGGCATTACCCTTATCTAGGAATATTGGAAAAGGTAATAATAAAAAGGATCTAGGTATTATTATCACTACCATTTATAATGATTTAGACCATTCATTATAAACATGTAATTTAGTGTTTTATGTTCTGTATACCCCATAAATCGTTCTCTTAGTAAATAATTCCATCAATGGTGAAACTCATAAACAAAAATAGCTAACCTGATATCCTATTTCATGTAGTTTATATTGTGTGGCCTCAACTGACAAGACCCATATTCCAAGACATGATCCTCTAGAATCAAAACAACTACAAGACTAATATGAGATAGATCACAATATGCATTTTTTTCTCTTTTATAATTGGTATTGGCACTGAACTAAGTACCCTTTTTACTCCAGAAACATTATCTTGTAGGAATTTTCAATAAAAAATCACACTACTCTTAGTTAAGATCATAGTAGGTTTTTTTAATCGTGATACATCTAGTATTAAATTCCAATAATAATCTTCTTTACTAAATAATATCTATATATCAAATAATTTCGTTAGATTCTCACAAGAAACTATATCTCTTTCCTTTTCTAAGTATACAGATAGTCATGTATATGAGATTTATGACCCAAGAAGTCATCCTTATAAATAAAATGTATAAAATTTTGATCTTATAATATAAATGATTCTCTCATTGTGTTTCAAATACTATACCAAAATTTTTATCATGGTTCGATCGTGTGTGAGAGTACATCCCCTAATTGTCAATTAATACCAGCGCAATGAAATCCAGATATGGATAGAAAATAACACTCACGAGTTCCAGGAAACCATTTACTATTTTTATTGGAAAAAAGAATTTATACAGATAATCATATATATCACACTTAATATGAAAACCTATATGTTGTATGTATAGAGTTTTAACACACACAGGATGATAACCCATTCTTAAATAAATCGTTGAGGACACCCTATATACTTAGAACTGGTTGAAGATATCATCTATCTGAGGTATGAGATACCTGCTATTAACTATCAACTGTTTCAATTTATCATACTCACCAAATAAATGAATTGTTACATCCAAAATCTTGGTGAAAAATACCAGAAAACCTTTTGGAGATTTACTGGTTCATATTAACCCCTTTTCATTCAATTCCCCTTTCTAACTCTTTAGGACTCGTAACTCACTAGTATCCCTCATATAAGGAGGAGTTGAAATTAGTGAAGCTTCAAGCACAAGCTTGATTGGAAACTCTAGCCTTTTATCAAGGGTTACTGTAGAAATGTCATCCAGAAGAATTCCCCTGAAATAATCAGCCAATGTATGATGTACCTCATTATTTCGTCATTAATCATCTTGAAATAAAATTTAAATATGTGTTATCTTCCGACTAAGTCAATGATTATCTAGCCCATATCAACAAACCATTACATCTCATTTACCCTTGTGTTTAAAAACTCAATCCTCTGGTGATACCGAAGTCACCCATAAGTGATATAAATTAGTGTATCCATATTTGGTCAGAAATCATTCCATCCTAGAAATGATTTCAAACCATTACATATTTAGAAAAAAGAGGTCCCATGAGGTCCATGTACTAGAATATTCATTCATATCAAATCCCCAAATAGAGTATCAAGTGTTAGCATCACATTAAAAAACTGAACACCACGCACAAGGATCTCTAAAACATGTATAAGTATGATGTATTTAAAAGCACCTGTATATATAATAGTAAATACTGACATAAAATCTACTCAAATAGTCCCTCTTATTGTAGAGTGTCCAGAAAACAACTCCTTAGGTATCAGATAAACTATATATTACTATGATTAATCATATAACAATGATATATCCTAACTACCAAGAGAAATCATGCTCTACTATCACTCAAACTACATTATCTTCATTCCATTATCATTAACACTACCTAGACATAATAGGTCAACCAAACTCTATATTTCATCCAAGAGAGAAGCTACATTCCCCAATCTGGACGACAATGTTAGTGAAAACCCTATGGGAATGGATTCTAGACGAATGTTTTTTAAAACCGCTGTCTATGAACATTTATCTCCCCTGATCATCATTATAAATGGTTTCTATACCAATATATCATCTTGTTTCCATGTCACCAACAATGATTTTAGAAAATAGGGATACTGGTACTCTTTCTCATGCTTTTACTCCACTTACAAGAGACCTCAAATAACTTGTTCATGCCAACTGACAATGAATCACTTGGTAAAAAAATCATATATTCGCCCCTTCAAAATTCAAGTTACATTCCTTATTTACTTATTGATTAACTATTTATAATATTTTAGTAAAATGAAAAATTTGCATATTATCAGATTCAATTCCAGAGACCATACTTGATTCTAAATGATCTGAAAAACTCACTAACTAACTGAGTAGGTGCGAAAGATAGGAGATCTATAAAGAAAACAAAATATTCTATAACTGACAAGAGGCACTAATATTGTTTTTAAGACACTCTATCTCTATTAGGACTCAATATCTTAGATAAACAAATAATCAAATAATTCTTTCAAAAAATATTTCAATCTATATATTGAAAATGATCCATATGAATAATCACATCCAACTATTTCATGGAATAATTCTGTAGAATATATATTGAATGAATCAATCTATACTCAAGTGGTGTATTGAATTACTTTAAAATCGATAACATGGCCTCTAGATAAGACTCTGCACCTCATAGTCTTCCATCCCCCAAAAATATGTTTGTGTGTTGCTGTTTAAACTCAGTTGTCAACTCTTTCATTATCGGATCAGGTCACTACACTCCTTGAGCATTCATAATAAAATGTTAGATTCCCTCTCAAAACAAGTCCTCATTATCCATCTAATTTAAATGAATCGTTTATCATGTACATTCATGAAATTATATCAAAAATACATGAACATAGTAATAATGGTACCAAAACATGATACAAGAAATGCATGGGGTAATATAAAATTTTCATCACTTATGACATGAAATATTAATTCAGAACAGCCTATTATGATACAAGATGAAATATTTCCATTGTATATGATGAAAAAGATAAAAATATGTAATGATTATTAACATCCAACATCCAGTGCATCAATAAATAGTAAAGTCAAGGAAACAGTAATAAGAACAATGTAGAACAACATGTCCCAACATAGTTAATATAGCCTTTCACTTTTCATAGGAGATCTAATCCTAGGAATAAGTTCTTATCTCGAAATTAACACATTATGAATCAATCATATAATATTTACAAATGATATGAAAAATGAATAAAAACCCCTATGATGCCATTTTGTGACATCTCATACACAGTTCACTTAGTGGTAACCAAACATCGTTGGCCAAAAGGATTCAAGAAACCCCCTCCCTCATTCTCTAGAGGCTACTGACTATCAGTGTGGATACATAATCCAAAATTGGGGAGACTATACCTTCCTAATTAGAGTGTATCATGATTCTATAATTGTATCAATCAATAGTACATGAATATGAAATAACTGAACAACTAAAGTATAAACATCCATCATATAAATAACCATTTAATATCATCCAGTAGTTATATATGAAAAGGTTTATCATTTAATGATATAAATAATATAGGTAATACATTGAAACATGTATCCAATACAATACATGTATCCAATACAATACATGTCTCAAAAGTAAAAAATAGAAAAACTAACTATACCCAAATAACACCATGATACATAACCCAGTCATGTGCTCCCCTGATTCTATGGAAAAACCAATCAAGTGTAACCATAATGGTTCCTTTCCCAATCAGTACATAAATCCATGATTTTATTATGGGTTTTCAATAACAGTAAAAATAGGTTGAGAGATATGACATACTAGGCCGCCACCAATGCTGTCAATAACAAACCCAGTATATGCATATAATCTTATTCAATATGAACTTATAATATTTGTACCCTTTAAAATAATATAACTACTACTATATATTATATCATGAATCAATATTATTCAAGAAACTATATCATAAGGGTTACCTGTAATGGTTTTCAGGAAACATCAATGGAATACACCATGTAATCATGTATAATGACAACATGGGCCATGGTCTGAGTAGTAACAATTTCAAAGGCAGCCAAGTAAGCTACGTAAAATAATTCAATGGATCCAATATTTATTAATGTATATGAATTACTAAGGGGTATGATGCCTGTTTTATAATGGTCTATGGAATCTTAACATGTAATAAAAGTAATTAAATTATATCCTTTGTGTTTAAATTTCTAAAGCATCTATGTAAAATGGATCCTTGGAGTTGAAATTTCCAATGCATCTATGTAATCAACTTAAATAGTGTACATGGAGATGAAATACACAAGGTATCCACGTAGTCAATGTAAATTGGATCCAAGGAGTATAAATTTCCATGTAATACTAATAATTCATTGAATTAAATGAGTATAAATGTATAATGATTCCTATAATATCTAGTGAAGTAGTTAAAATTGGTCATTGGGGTAAAATTGAAAACACATCTAGTAAGTAAATTTTATAGGGTTACTTGTAGTATAAATTTACATGGAATCATAATTTGTTTTCAATGCCACACCATGAACCCTCCATTATAATTACCCCAAATTTATTAACCCCTCATAAACCATTTATCAATTATTTCATTAATACCTTCATAATCATATGTAAACCAAGGGATTACTCAATTCATAACATTTATAATAAAATGAAATGGTTTTATAAGATGAATTAAACATTTAAAATTTCAATTTATTACCATATTAATTACCAATTAATATGACACATAAACTCAGAACAACCCAATGGCGGACTAATCATGGTGGAAAGTTAGAACCCATCCCTTGGGTGGTTTAGGACGAGGTCAAAAAATGACCATCCTAACTAAATGGTATCATTGAATGTCTCAAACAATATTTAAACATTAATTTCATTGGTTAATCAAAGTATAATGACACTTTTGGATATTTTGGCATGTGAATGAATGGGAAAAAGTCATAAATAATGAGTCATGAGGGAAAATCTAGAGAACACAAATCATATTCCACTAGAACAACACTAGATATGTACCAACATCTTATTTATTCCACATCAAGAAAAAATGAAAAGAAAATAAAAACCCCCCAAATGTTTACAATAATATATTTCAACAAAATAACATTTCGATAGAGTTACATATTACTAAATATTCATAATTAAAAAAGTAATAACTAGTGGTTATCCAATGATATAGATGTATTTTGAATATGATACCAAATGATTAAAATGTGATTAGTTCCTATGAATGATGGTTGTAGGAACTATCATATATAGGAGAAGGATATTGGATAAATGAGAAAAAAAGTACAGTGATCCATTTTAAATAAATATGAAAAATAACATAATGAATCTTATGTTTTAAAGGGTGAACATTTTGGCCCTGTAGTTTCCCAAACTATGTACTAAATGTGGAATGATGAATATCTAAAATAAGTTTCTCACATGGTTGGTGTATCGTAGTTTTTCAAATCATACTCTACTTTTGTTCCCCACTTTTCCATTGGTAAAACCCCCTCATGAGAATATACACATAGAAACAAAATGAATAACCAATGTGCTTCCCTTCGAGTGCCCCTACATCACCATGTATGGTTCATCTATCCAGGAATAGTATGTTCTATATTTCCTACTGACAATGTGGCCTAGATGCCTCCTCCAAAATATAAGGATCCGAAATCAATATAAGCCATATACACCAAAGTTTCTTCTATGACACCAAAATGAACTCCCATAAGGATAAATATTTGAAAAATTATTGGAATCAAAAAGGTATTGTAACTAAAAGAGATATTGGATCTTACTTATAAAATATTTTCATGAATTAAAAATTATAATCATTACCTACTGCATCATTACCTTCATGATTATCTGAATCATTATCTTCGAGAATATGTTTTCTAAAAAATATATCACAATGATAAATACCTAAAAATTTGGGAGAAGATTATATTATATATTTTTTAAACCCATAATAATTCCAATTAAAATATACTTATTTTTTGGTATCCAACTTAAAATTAAATTTTTTAATATTATATTATAAAATACTTTTCTATAAACTATTACGTCTTGGTTATTTAGAGTTACACAATAAAAATATTTTCACACCCTGACCATGGACATACCTTTTGGGTGAGTTTTTTTAGCATGCACATAGTTGGTGCACTACCTTGCAGAATGTGCGGTCAAACATTGTGGCTTGATCTACATCTAAATAAAATAAAATTTAAATAAAAAATAAAAAAAATTACTATAAGATAAGATGGGAAACAAATAATGTTAAAAGTATGTCTCATATTAAGAATACCAATATTATTATTATTATATTAAATATTATTGTTTTTATTGTTGTTATTGTTGGTATTGTTTTTTATTATGTTATTATTAATAATAAAATTAAAATTATTTTTATTTTTGTTGTTGTTGTTGTTTTTATTATAAACAAATTATTATTATTGTGTTCTTACACTAATGTTTCCTTCTCCCTTGAACCCTATGCATCCCCCCTTCTTTTTCCTCCATCCCATGTGTGTTTCAAGGATACCCCACTCATTTCCCTCTACATCACAACAGTCGGCCACCCCTCCCTCTATATGATTGCTCGGTAAACTCGCCTCTTCCAGCCAGCATCCTGACGCACAACACCCCCCTATGATGGAATCCCTTCACTACTCACGTGAGTCCGGCCAACCACCCCCCTCTACATGGTATTCCCACATTCCCTCTACCCCCTTTTGGTGAGCATGTTCCATCTAGCGACAGCCTTCCTTCATCCAATTGCACCCTCTTCTCCACCAGGGGTGTATCTGTGTAGATTTCCATGATTTTATAGGGTGACATGGCTTTTTCTGAACCCTATATTTAGGGTTAATGTGTATCTCAGTTTTCCTTTAGATATAGGGTGTGTGGTTGGTCTATGGAGCCTTATTCTTCCTTCCACCGAAGGTTTTATTGTGTTTTCATGCCTTTGCGGTATGTTTTTCCATCCCATTTATTTCCAGTGAAAACAATTTCTACTTGAATGTCTTCAATTAGTTCTTAAATTTATTTCAAACGTTTTTTATAATTATAGTAATCACATTATGGTATTTTCATGTTATTTTAATTTGTTAAAAATGGGTTTCGTAAGGGATAATGCCTACTTTTTGATTTTGTCATATTGTGGTTATTTTGTAATACATTTTATGATTTTTTTGAGAGATTTGAAGTGTGTATTCAAGGGATCCTGGTGTTCAAATGTATCACAAATGGGGTTTTCAAATGAAATGATTAATATTGGGTATTTTGTTTTTATCGTGCCCTTTTTAATATGATTTGAGACATGTTTTGAAATGATGTTTCTTTGAGTCATTTTGAAATGTTTTTGGCCTATGAAATAAAATTTTATATAATTATGTGTTTTTCTTCTAACATAGCTGAATGGGCACTTTATAAAATATCAATGACAATTTTAAGTGTGTTCTGTAATTGTTTTAGTGTGTGTATTATATAAGGTCCCTTGTTCGTGGAAAATACTAGGATTCTTGACAATGTTAAGTGAAAATAGGATTCTTCGTTGTAGGGAAAAATTGTTTTTGAATTTATTTTGGTAAATGAGTTTGAGGCGTGAGAAATTTAACAGAGAATTTTAAATTTCTTACATTAAAAATATTTTATTCCTTTAACAATTTAATTTTTATTAGTTTTATTGGTTTTTTGAATCGTATTTGGGTTCCTTTGTTTGAATTAATTTTATTTTAGGGCATTATGATGTTAATGGATTGTTATTTCTTTTTAAATAAGGTGTGTTGTTCACTGCTTGGTTGTTACAAGTCACCAAGTCTAAGACGAATTGGATTCATATTCATAGGTAAGTATATATATTTTTATTTTTATTCCCCTATTATGTGTGTATTTATCCATGGAAGTGAATATACATTTATGGGGCTAGGTCTGCTTATGTATATATATGGAAATGCATATGTAGGTGAGTTGAGATAGGTATATGAACATAATCATATATATAAGGATCACATTGCACACATTTAGGGAATAAGGGTGTGTGCATAGTAGATAAATGACATCATATGTGTGTGATGATGCATATGCTCAGTGGGGGAGTAGATGCTCACCATTAGAAAGTGTGATGTGATAAATGTTATTTTTGGTTCCCCTATGAGGCATGATCTCTATGAAATGACTATTAATGTTAAGAATCATTAATTTCTTGTTTTTCAATCCTATTTTTTACATTATTTATTAATATAGTGCCTTTAGTAAAATTGTATGCCTTGAATTGGAGTGGTTTCTCAATTGTATTGTATTATAGTATAGTTTCATTTTCTCACATCAATTGCTTGATGAAATGACCCTTTGGTCTTAATAAATGTTTTATATTTAAAATAGTGTCATGGGTTTGTTAAATGAGTGTATAAGTGGATTTTGGTTTTCAAATAGGTATGTGTTGGTTCTTTTGGAAATGGTTTACTGTTAAATGGTTACATGAGCCCTGTTTGGTACATTTGTAAAAATTAGTTACTTTGAAATCTCTCTTTTGGATGCACCTATTTCCTTTTGAGATATTTAAGGGAATGAGTGGTCCTTTAATGGGGCTCCCCTCATGTATTGATGGATGAATGAAAGAGGGATAAAATAAATTAGTGTGATTTGGGGGTGATTTTTGTGTGTGTGTTTATAATGTAAGATGAAAATGCATGCATTGGATTTCTTTTTTGACATTGTTCGCTCAACACTTTATTATCCATGTCATGGGGACCAATCATAGTGCGAATTTTTATTAACAATTGTTGCACTAGTTAATATTACGCATTGGCTACTGGCAAATAGTAGGGGGATATTTTGTCATTATTTATACATGATTGATCCCATCGGTCAAGCTAGGTAGGGTGATGATATGGACTTTTCTTTTTATGGCATCATTAGTTTTGGATTACTATCATGTTGAGTCACATGTATAATATGTTCTAGATTATTAAATAGTTCATTTGTTCTCCCATGATGTCTGGTACATATTAGTATCATGTGTAAGATGATTGATATGCATATGCTGACTGGTTTCTCATGGGTAGTGTTACTCCATTTCCCGTGTTGTATTCTTATTGATCTTGTGTCCTTGAATAGTGTAGCTTCGTACTAAAGGTTATAAAAATAGTTTCATTTGTTTGTGTAAAAAGGTTTCTAAGTTTTTTTACACATGCGTATTCCATGTTTAATGTAAACATCGTAACCTTTAAAATTACATTGAATGCTTCTTGGAAAGGTAATCTAGTTTCTAGTCGATAAAGGGAAATATGTCGTTATTTTTTAAGAAGAAAATGTGAAAAAACCTAGTTTTATACATTGTATTTAAAACATGAAATTGATGTGTCTTCTATTTATAGTAAATGAATATAAGAATATATTATCTAAGATTTCCTATTAAGGTTTAATACTCATTATTATAGTTCTATGTATATTTTTAGCTTCGGGTGCTAATCCATTCTTGTATGTGGTCACCATAGAGTGGTGTTGGTTTGAGGTCGCTGGTGACCTGTATGGTCACATTGAGGATTGTATAGCTTCATTTTTCATTGCACTCCTTGTTTAAAATTTTATTTTCAGCCTTTATTTATTTTTATGTCTTTCATTTACAAGCCAAAATATTTCCCACTTTTTTTTGATTCCTGAAAATTGTTTCCAAACCAAAGGGATCAGGAAAGCACCACAGACCATGATGTGGGTTGGATTGGGTGACCAGTTCAGGGTTGACCTGGGATGTTTCATGAATGATTTTTATAAGAGGAGGCCCTTGTTTTTTTTGGTGTCTTCTAGATGGAGATTCAGATTGGAGGGTCTAAAGAGGTTGGTTACATGTTGGTTTCTAATCACCGCCACTAATAATGAGACCTTAGATACAATGGGTAGTCATGGTTTTGAGTATTTTATCATTTTTTTTTGGATAGATGGATAACAATAGAGGTGATTTTAGATCACATTGGTACCCCCCATGTGGATCCCAGGTGCCTAGTTTAATGTCCCTGTAGTGTTTTGTCTTACATGGCATGTGGCCCCCTACCATGTCACTATGTTAGGCATAAGCACTATTTCCTTATTCCTGGTTATTTTGGTTTATGTTGAGTTTTATTTTGGTTTTTTAGGTATTTTTAAAATGAATTTGATTTTGATATTAATAATTAGATTTAAAAATTTCTCTGTTTTTCTTCAAATGGTTTTGAGTAGGTAAAATGAGAATATTTGGAAAACTGATTTTTATTTGTGTATTTACATGTTAGGATTATTAACTTGTTAATCATGGATTGGGATGTTACTTTTTTTGTTTAATATTGTTTGAGATGCTAGGCAGGTTTCCTCTTCTCAGGGTGTTTCTTCTGATAGAGTTTTTGATTTATGCCAGTTTTGAATTTGTTTTTCATGTTGGTCTGAATATGGATCCCAAAAATGTCCCCAAAAGCTCTGAATGAGTCACTCTCAATTATGTATTATATCGATTTTGTCTTGTCTTTAGTGGAATTTAGGGTCTGTAAGGTGCAGTGAAACGTTTTGATGGAAGTTTATCATGTATTCAGGTGGTCTGTGACACCCAAGTTTGTTTGAGTTTGTATTTTCATGGGTTTAGTGGAATGTCATTTCGTGGACCAATGGAGGTGGATGTCTCATCATAGTGGGAATTTCAATTATTTTGGAGGTTTTTATGTACTCCTTTATACAATAGATTATACCTAATTAGGTTAAGTTGATAATAGTTAAGAGCATTACTTTATTTAAAGGGGTTAGTGGTTCGTGAAGCTCTTTGTCGGCCACTTTAAGTAGTTGGAAATCACAGCACAAGTGCTTGGAAATTCTGGGGCATCATGTTATTCGTGAGGGTTCCCCATATAGTGAGTGTGGTGTACCAGAGGAATATATTTATGAATAATACCCTATATTATTATCGACTTCAAGTTCGTTAGACCACATTAGGATGTGCCATCAGTATTGTATGTTCGTGCCTTCCTAGATTCCTTGTCTCATCCCTCAAAATCCTTGTTGTAATTTTTGATATTCACGTCGATGGGGAATTTTTTGTAAGAGTCTTCATAGAGGAATGAGTTCTGATTGACGCATTATAGTGTCTGATTGTAGGTCATAAGAAGCTTCTTCCATCAGAGCCCTGTCATTATGTCTTAGGGTGGAGCTCATGCATAGTTAGGGTGCTAGTGCCAAGAGAGATGTTTCCATGGTTCATTATCATTCATCCAAGAATAGATACATTTAGGGATTACAAGTTCTTTTGTTAATATTGTTTTATGTTATATTTATTGGTGATAGTGTGATGATCATAATATTTCATGATCACAGTAGATGCGTTCTTTTGAATGTGGCCTCTCAAAAAGTTTTTTTCCTAAAAATGTATTTTTACCTTGTGTGGTTTCGTAGTTTTTTATTAGTGATATAATAGAGATGTGAGTGTCTTGGATTATTGGTTTGGGTCAAGAGTTCTAGGTTTCAGTGGAGGAATTTCCTCGCTCATACTATGTGAGTTGGATGGGTTGATAGTTTTAGATCGGTGTGGGGAATTTTTCGTTCCGACAGTCTAGTTATACAGAGTTCCCTATTCCAGTGCCCCAGTATGCCGAGTGGAATTATAGTGGATTTTTAATTAATTATCAATGGTCTTTTTTAACTGGTGTAGAGAAGACGACATGTTTGAGTTGGGGGTACCCATGTTAGCCCATCATCAGGGTGGTTTGTGTCTATTTTATTTATCCTCGATTTGTCGAGTTTATGTGGTGGGGAGAACCCTCTCGTGTTCTACCCTTGTTTTCTATCATGGTTTCTTTATGATCGGACATGTGGGACCTGTAACACCCAAACAGAAGAATCCATGTGCTGATGCATTGTCTTAACATATTGGCATGATTATATGGAACCAAATCCTAAAAGACCAAGTAGTTTAGTAGTTTTATACCACCAGAAACATACATTGGTTCAACATTACAACTTTAAAAGAAATAAAACATATATGTTTTATTGAAAACATCCACAACTCTACGTTAATCCATTGAGGTCATTCATAATGAACTTCTTCTTGTTCTGAAGAAATAAAACATAAGAAATTAGTTATCTCAAATTCTTAATAAGGGTAAGAAATACTAAATAATATATCAAAAACATAAAAATTTGGAATGGTAAATAACTAAAAACACATTCCTTTAAAAAAATAATATTGAATATATTTTTTCAAGAATATGCGCTGAATAAATAAAACCATAATAAAACCTAATCATGAATATTATACTAGTCCAATAACTACATAACTATCAATACGTTTTTCATACTGGTAGAATTCATTATGTAGTACATCATAACCATACCATCAATTAATCATTATATGACCATAAATAATTATTTTTTTAGGGCCTCATGCAAAGAAATAGTTTGTCTCAGGAGACTTACTGATGTAGTGAGGGGATACCACAATCCCCACAATGAAATTCCTAATTCCAATGAATTCCACATATGAATGTGGATAAACATAAACAACATATACATTCATATTGAATCCAATATATGAAATGTAAATAACATTCCCCAAATATTTAACACACACACTAACCATGTGAAGTAATATGGTGAATGGTATCAAGATAGAGCATCCAAAATAAAACTATTCAAAAATTATTCAAAAATATTTATGATGATATAAAAAAAATCATTATTAATTCAAAATTATAAAAGGTATGTTGTCTTAGATGGAAATACTTTTAAATGAGACTATTGAAAACATACTGGGGAAAATCCATAAACATACCAAAGTGTCCAATACCACCTTGAAACCTTAAAATCATAATCCCATAGAATATCATGAGAATATAGACTCTTGATATGATCTACCAATGGTCATTACATTAACCACATGTATGGAATATATGGTTAACAAGGAATGTACTTCATAATCATAAATGTGAGATAATAAAAATCTTTTTTACTTATCAAAGAAGGGATCTGATGGAAAATAAATTTTTTTAGCCAAGAAATCGAATTGTTAAGATGTATATTCCATAAAAATATTATTAACAAATTTAAATTATATTTGGGGTCTAAATGATGTCCAACTAAACAAAAATAATGGAAAATGTGTTTTCAATTAAGCATTAGAATTAAAATATTTTTTGTGTGGTTTAATGAATTTATTAATGATATTTTAATGTGCAACGACATGTTTTATTATATAAAACATGAAATGAACCAAAATATATTGTTCATGTTAAAATATGTTATTTAATATTGATAAATATACCTTAAAACATAATATTTAGTGAACTTGAAAATAAGTAAGTCATCGATAGGTTCCATGAATCATGTTTGTATTTCAGTAGTATTTCTGAAAAATTCATCAAAAACATGAAAGTACCCATAAAATAAATATGTAATCTGATTGGTACACATATATAGGATAATAAAATAGAATTTAGAAGGAGTAAATAATAATAAATTAAAATTTAATTGTGGTGAGTAGAGAAAAGAGAAACCCGAATGAAAATAGAGGATCGGGTAAAATGTACTTACAACTTTGAAATCAATTGTATCCTCTGACCAAAAATTATTAATCATAAAATGATATATTGAATATTATGAAAATAATTTGAATCATGACATAAACACTAATAGGTAATGTACATACAAAATACATACTAAATTGTAGTTAATACATAATATATCACAAAATAGAAGTGATATTAATGTACCCTGACCTTAAGTGTGAAGTTTTTCATCACTAGATAATAGTGTCCAGGATAGCCCACATAAACTCATTGATTAATATTTTCATAACCCACTCTTTATGTAATAGATTTATTATAGCCTTATTAATTTTATTCATGTATTTATTTATGGTATTAATATGTTCAATGTTTTTGTTTATGTGTGTCTTCCTCCTTAGTATTCATGTCGGATTTTCTTATATATATGTAAGGATAAACATGTAATATGAAAATGGAAGTCCAGAATAAAATTTTCATTTTATTTTTTATCATCTAGAATATTACATGGTTATAAAATTCCTTTGGTTTTTGTGAGAGAAGATGACAAATTATATAATACATTAGTGGAAACTGATTGGGTTAATTGGCGGTTATTTATCAAAAAGAAATAATTCTGATTTACAAATTAGAATAATGTGTACAAAATGATTACAAAACCAAACATAATTTAGAATACATATATTATAGTCCGGTTCAACCATCTTCATTTGTAACAACCCGAGATTTTATGATAATTATTCTTTTTAATTTCATTTTTGTCTTGTGTTGTACGCCACACCAAGATTATCTTGCGAAATTCACAAAACCGTATTAGCTTGCAGTATACGCAACACTATTCTTGGATTCTGTTACACACAATTTCAAGTTCGTTTGAGAGTAGTAATTCTATGAAACATTGAGTGTGTATATATATATATTCAATGTATAAATGAAATATGTTTGGATTCTGTTATATGAAACAAAAAAGGAGTCTTGCACAACACATAACCCTGACATGGCTTTCATTACACACAATTTTGACCTTCCACGATAGCGTGTGTAGTATGCAATACCGGGTTTCACTAAACAACAATATATAGTTATAATATTATAGTGGAATATCTGTTATAAATATTATTAACCACATTTTGAATTTTATAACATTATTATTCATCTTACATATTTTCTAGAACATGATATGAGAAAAAAAAAATTTCGTGTAAAATAACTATTTTTCAAAAAATGCAGTTTTCCCGCCTTTTGATGGCGCGCCCACATTAAATATTGTTTTTTACATGTTTATAAGTTCAATTTGAAATAATAAAATTATTCTTCGGATTCAAGATGTAAAAATTTACTTTGGATAAATTTTTCATATTATTCTGATAACTTTCATATTTTGATGGATAGTAAAAACATGTTATATTTTAATTAAAAACAACTTTTTTCATCACAATAATTTATTTGTATAGATTATATTTTTAATTGGTTTTAAAGTGTAATTAGAATATATTTTTACCCTTTAATCCAATGCTGGTCATTGGAATTAATTTCACTATGAATATGGACATAAACACGTGTCGATATTTTGATAGTTATTGTTACATAAAAACACGCTATTTGTTTTGATAACGGGAATTACATTTAAAATTAATTAATGCCACTTAAATGTTTTTAATTTGGAAAAATAGTCATCATTTTTGAATTCGGAATATCAGATATAGCTTAGGCTGAATTTTTTGTATTTTTCTGAAAAACTTCAATTTTTGATAAATAGTGAAAACACTGAGTTTTTGGTTAAAACTGACTTTTTATTTAAATAATAATTTATTCGATTTAAATTTATTTTATATAAAAATAGATACATAATACTTATATAAGTTCAATGAAATTCATTGGAGTCATTTTATAATAAATTTATATTTGTAAAAAATGTATTGAACCTTTCACCGTCTTTTACCCACATCCTAAGAGCTTTTGCAATTGTTCGTAAGACTTAATTTTACCACTTTTGTGTGTTGAATTTTGAAAATATGAGAGACATGGTTAATATCATGGATTAAAATGTGGTTCAATAAGATAAAAATAATTTATGGTGAATAGTAACTTTTTTACTTTTATTTATCACGGTTAAAGGGAAATAGTGTAATTCAAGGTTAAAAGGATATTATAATAATTCCAAATTTCCTTAAAACTTGTCCTAACTTTATTGGATGAGTAGTGGCCGACCATGGGAATCCTTGGGTCGATTTTGGGACCCCATTGAGCCACATGGTAGTGATAATGTCAATTTGTATTAATTAATTTAATGTAAAGACAAACTTGACAATAACAAAAATCTTTTAGTAATTAAATTTTTTAAGCGGCTATATAAATTATCATTTTGAATATAAATATTAATAGGAATACTAAAAATATTTCCTACATCATTGAATTTTTTTTCATTATTTGTAGACATCAAATGAATTAAATTATTTATGACACAATAATGATGCATTCTTTACCTCAGTAATATATGATATAAATAAATAAGATTATAATGATTGAAATATTATCCAAAACATTTCCAATTCTGAGTGATTGATTATATTTAGACTATGAGTCCTCTTATCTTCATCTATAATGATTTTTGGACCATTAGAAACCGAATATAATTATATTATAAAATAATATTTTCGCTCTTTCCTAAGGAGCCCCTCCTCCCCCTTATAAAAGGATACCATTTATATCCAATTCCTCACACCTCTAAAGCCATTTGGCTGGTCCAAACTCTACCCAATTAATATCTCTACATCCCTCTCATCCCCCTAGAGGCCTTACATTAGGCATAAGGCACTTCAAGAAGTCCTTTTGGTTCAAACCAAAGGAAGTTACCCAAATTAAAGGTAACAGTTTCCCTTAAGTTGTTTTTTTATTCTACTTCTCCAAACCATAAATTCTTTTTAATACATTATTTTGTAACAACAACAGTATCCTAAATATACTATAATTTTTTTATAAGAAGCATTCGAACTACACTTACACACACCTCCATCTACTGGATGAAGAATATAATGTTTCTGTGGATGGAAAACTAACACCTCACGAAACGATGATTGTTCGATTTTCTCCTACCGCCTCTCATGGTGGCCATTATGATGACACTGTATTCATATATGATATATTATGTTTATAATTTCCTTATAATTCTTTACTTCCTAATTATACCAAGCGTTTATGTTTTCCATAATCGGTAAATACGATAATATCATTTGAGAAGTACCGCCCCCTCAAAGTGATATGATTCATTAATACTTTATGTGGGATGTATAAAGGATGTTGTTAATGATATTATATATGATATTATACTGTAATTATGACATAACTATTTATCATTATATTTTAATTCCATTTAAATAAGAAATATAAATGAATGTAGCGTTCATGAGTACGTACGGCTTACCGTCTCCATGAACGGTGCATTTCATTTCTTACCTCCATATGCTATGTACTATTATAAATACATGTATATGCTAGATATATAATGAATATATATGATATATAAATAATGATTTACATTCTGGAAGTAAGTAAATCATGATATAAGTAATAATAACATCAATAATGACAAGTCCAAACACATATGATAAATAAGATGATTTTACCCAAAACATTTCTTTAATATGGGATGTACAAAAGAACGGGTAATATAAAGTCATAAGTGAACCATATATGATATAATAACAATGAATATGATTCTTTAATAAGTTAATAACATTATTTAAATCATTATAAATGATATTTAGATACGTACGAAGCATATCAGACATATGGTAAGGGATAATTATTTCAATCTCATTCTTATCCGAGATTGTTTATTCGTAAGTATTTACTGGGGTTATGTTTAATATACATGTCCATATGTTCTCAAAATGTTTCCATAAATGTTTACTTTTCTTCCATGTATGTTTAAAGTCATTCTTACCCTTTTTTACTTTTACCACATCGTATGGAAGGAATCATTCTTTGGTTTACCATACGAGGTAATTTTTTACTTTTTCGACTAAAGTACGAGAAGAATGTTATTTTTAACTTATACGGCATGAAAAGATTTTTATGGTTTTATAATGCCTCATTTTCATGAAGCTTACTCTACAAGATTTTATGACTATTTTCAACAAAATACTTTTCATTTAAAATTTCATGGAATTTTGTAAAAAGAAAATCATTTTGAAGAAGAATGGATATTTTCCTAAAGAATTCATTCCAAGTGTTTTATCAAAACCATTTTCCATGTAATATGACATTATTTAATATGTGTATGTTTCAAGTATAATATCTCTATGATTTACATGTTTTGACTTTTCTTATGATGAAATATCCATTTGTTTTATATGGATTATGTGATGATGGGATGAAGTTTATGAAACCCATTTTATTCTTTGGGTTATGATGAATGTTTTATGTTTATTTTGTGGTACAAGTAAGAATGATTTAAATATGAGATGGGTGGGACCTATATCTCCCTCTAATGCATTGGGTAATTATTTAAATCTCAGGAGATAAACAATTCTGGAATGAAAAATTAATCTTGTTCAGTGTTACAGGACTGAAACGAGGAGTGAACTCGATTCAGAAAGGGACTTTGTCCAATAAGATGGTCTTGGAAGTAATGTATTGGATACCATGGAAATAATATCAGGTGCTTAATGTTTTTCCACAATTACATGTTTTATTCCCATTCTAGTTTATCAAGATTAATGTTAATTTATGATCTATGCCTTATGTATATCCATGTTTTATGTCACTGCCTAAGATTTTGATGTTTAAACATTATGTTCATGTTTTCAAGTTCAAATGTATATGATTTGTTTTATTTTATCCATTCTTACCCTTACTGAGCATTTGAGCTCACCCTTTATATGTTTTCTTTTCCCCAATACATAAAGAAAGGTGTTTATGTAAGAAAACCAAAGTGGAAGATCTTTATTGGAGATGTTGAAGATATTTCACCACGATTAGAAGATTATGTTCCATGTTTCCAAAGACACTAAACTATTATGGTCCTTGTGTGTCTGTTTTTTTATGTATTAAGTATTCTTTAAAAGTAATGTAATGTCCATGTATGTTGATCTTTGTGTCTCTACAGTTGGTATCAGAGGAAAGGTTTAGTCAACCTTTGGAAACTATGATGTGAAAACTTTATTGAGATCCCTAGAGATATTTCTATGGTATGTCTAGGGATGTCCCTAAGGTTAAGTATAAGTATAGGATATAGTCATAGAATTATAGTAACGATCATATAATTAATCCTAAGATGTTAGATATTGAAGTTACTACCCCTTTATTATGTTGTTTTACCTATCATGATTCTTGCCTCTCACACTATTCTTTTTGGGTTTTCGAAAATGGCTGGAAACAGGAAGATTCACAATAATGGAGAATATGATGGACAATGGAATGATATTCTTCATGATCAACCAAATAAAATTGAATTTGGAAGGAGAAACATTGTTATTATTCCTAATCAGCAAACTCATAATATGATCAAAAATATCATCTTTGTTAAGTTTATTGACTCAGCTAATAAGAGAAAGATGAAGTTTCCTGATGATCATTGAGGAACGAAAGTTCAATTTCCCTCTAGTAAGTCATGTGGGAAGAGGCATCTAGGAAAATGTTTCAATGAACTGGATGATTCTTTGGGTGTGGAAAAGAAGGACACAAAGCTAGTAATTGTAATGGAAATAGATCATTTAACACCATGGACCAGGATAATGGTATTGCTAATACATCAGCAACGGTTAAGTGGTTTAAATGTGGAATTTACGGTCATTATGAAAACTAATGCCCTAAGGGAAAATATCATAAAGAGAATCAGTATGGTCATATGGGTAGTATTTATGTGGATGATGATGAAGAGACTACAAATGATATATGAGAGGGAAGAAATTATGAAGCTCAGTCAGTGGTTTAATAAGGTAATGTAATGATTGTATGTTTATCAAGAATATTGTATGGTACTATGGAATAAAGAAAAATCTAATGATTGTTACACTGTTTCCTTTTCTTGAGTTTTGAAAGTATATGATTAATGGTACCAGTAACCATGAAAGGTTATTCAGATGTTTTTGGAAAATAGATGACGTGCACATAATGATGTGATACGGAGATAATGAGATATTTTTTAGTATTAATGATCTCATGACTAATATAAGGACAAAGTGATATCATGGTTTGAGTATAAATAATTTTTGGGATTTTGGAATGTGGAAATAGACAACTTTTGACAACATTCATGTTTTCAACTAAGGTTCTATGGTAATTCATGTTGAAATAGAATACATGATTAAGGAATTCACATGTTTGGAATGTGACCAAAAGGATATATCATATGATAAATGATGTTATTCATATTCTTGTTATGTGACATTTCCAGTAATCATTTTCTTTATACTATGAGATTGGACATATGTATTTTGGATAAACCTAAAGATTGGAATGAATTAAGTTAGACATAAGATAGTATTGTTTAAGGCAAGAACTTTTTTTGATATTATTGTAGGAATGTTATTATAATGTAGTTTTAGAAAGAGGGGAAACCTGCAGGATGGGCGACAACCCGTCACGCCGGAGAAGGCTGTGGGAATCGAACCCGCAACCAAAGTGAGATAGGCCTTTATCACATAGCACTAGCCAACAGTAAGTCCCTGGTTAGTAGAAACTAGTTTTATTTTATTAAGCGGTATGATTATATTAAATACAGGACCATTTATGGAGCCATATATGATTAATCTCACCATAGATGGACTTATGTATATAACTTTTCCTAACCTTATGTTTGAGACAGATGGAATGAACTATCATTCTATCACATGATCTGCTAACACTTCACGAAAGACAAATTCAACTCCGTTTCTTTAAGAGATGAAGTGGAAATTGTTAAAGGAACGAACAACAGTGAGATTGTATCGAAATAAAGTATTTATTCTAATTAAAATTCTTCAACTTTAGGGAAATGATCTTGAAAAACAAAAATGTTGTCCTAATGTCCTTATATCTGATGAATCAGATGGTACCTTAAATCATCACAAATTTATGGCTTTGTGATTGTTGAATTTTTCATAGCCATGTTCTCTACCACTCTCCATCTGAACATGATGGTTAGATTTTTCTTCCATATCCATATTTTCACCTATTTTATCCTATGTGGAAACCTAGTGATTAGTTAATTTGGGTAACAGTTATGTTTCATACATTGGTTTTTAAGGATATATTTTGGTATTCCTTTTTACGATGTGGGTTTCTATTAAATAATATTTCAAGTAGTAAACCATTTATAACCCAAACTAATTTCAAGGGTGAAATTCATTTTAAGGGGGGTATAATGTAACAACCTGAGATTTTATGAGAATTATTCTTTTTAATTTCATTTATTTCTTGTGTTGTACGCTACACCAAGATTATCTTGTGCTATACCCAACACCGTATTAGCTTGTAGTATACACAACACTATTCTTGAATTGTGTTACACACAATTTCAAGTTTGTTTGATAATAGTCATTCTATGCAACATTGAGTGTATAAATATATATATTCAATGTATAAATTAAATATGGTTGGATTCCATTATAAGAAACAACAAAGGAGTCATTCAAAACATGCAACCCTGACTTGGCATGCATTACATGCAATTGCGACCTTCCTCGATAGATTGTGTAGTACGCAATACCAGGTTTCACTAAAAAACAATATATTGTTATTATATTATTATGGACTACCTATTATAAATAGTATTAAACTCATTTTTAATTTTATAACATTATTATTCATATTATATATTTTCTAGAATATGGTATGAGAAAAAAATAATTTTTTCGGGTAAAATAAATATTTTTAAAAAATTGCAGTTTTGCCGCCTTTTGATGACACACCCTCTTTAAATCTAGTCTTTGACATGATTATAAGTTCAATTTGACAAAATAAAATTATTCTTGGGAATCAGGATGTAAAAATTTACTTTCGAAATTTTTTTCATATTATTCTGATAACATTCATATTTTGATGAATAGTAAAAACATGCTATATTTTAATTAAAAACAAATTTTTTCATCGAAAAAATTTGTTTTGATAGATTATCTTTTTAATTGGTTTTAAAGTTTAATTATTATATATTTTTACCATTTAATCCAATTCTGGTCATTGGAATTAATTTCACATTGAATTTGAACATAAACAGGGGTCGATCTTTTGATAGTTATTGTTTCATAAAAACACGCTATTTGTTTTGATAACGGGAATTAATTTTAAAATTAATTAATGACACTTCTATTTTTTGAATTTTGAAAAATATAAATCATTTTTGAATTCAGAATATCAAATATTTCTTAGGCTGAATTTTTTCTATTTTTCTAAAAAACATCAATTTTTGATGAATAGTGAAAACACTGAGTTTTTGGTTAAAACCTACTTTTTATTTAAATAATCATTTATTCCATTTAAATTTATTTTAGATCAAAATAGATACATAGTACTTGTATAAGTTCAATGAAATTCATTGGAGTCATTTTGCAATACTTTTAGATTTATGAAAATTGTATTGAACATTTCACCGTCCTTTACCCACCTCCTAAGAGCTTTTGTAGTTGTTCGTAAAACATGATTTTACCACTTCTGTGAGTTGAATTTCAAAAATCAGAGAGACATGGTTAATATCATGGAGTAAAATGTGGTTAAATAAGATAAAAATAATTTTTTGTGAATGGTAACTTTTTACTTTTATTTACAACAGTTAAAGGTAAATAGGGTAATTCAAGGATAAAAAGATATTATAATAATTTAAAATTACCTTAACACTTGTCCTAACCTTATTGGATGAGCAGTGGCCGACCATGGAAATCTGAGGCTCTATTTTGGGACCCCATTGAGCCACATGGAAGTGATAATGACAATTTGGATTAATTAATTTAATGCAAAGAAAAATTGACAATAACAAAAATATTTTAGTAATTAATTTTTATAAGGGGATATATTAATTATATTTTAGACTATAAAATTTCATTTTAAATCTAAAATTATTTACTAAATCATGGTATTTTTTCCATAATTTTTAGACATCAAATGAATTAAATTATTTATGACACGATATTGATGCAGTGTTTCCCTCATTAATAAATAATTTAAATAAATAAGATTATAATGATTAAAATATTATCCAAAACATGTCCAATTAAGATTGGATGATTATATTTCGACCATGAGTCATCATATATTCGAATATAAATATTTTTGGACCATTATAAACTGAATATCATTATATTATAAATAATATTTTCACTCATTCTTAAGGAGCCCCTCCCCCCCTTAGAAAAGGAGACCGTTTCTATCCAATTCGTCACACCTCTCAAGCCATTTGGATGATCCAAACTCTGCCCAATTAAGCTCTATACATCACTATCCTCCCCCTATAGTCCTTACATTAGGCTTAAGGCACTTAAATATGTCCATTGGGTTCAAACCAAAGGAAGTTACCCAAATTAAAGGTAACTGTTTTTCATAAGTTGTTTTCTTTTATTCTACTTCTCCAACCACTAACCTCTTTTTAATCCTTTATTTTGTAACAAACAAAGTATCCTAAATATAGTTGGATGTTTTTATAATAAAGATTCAAACTACACTTACACACACCTCTATATAATGGATGAATAACATAATGTTTCTGTGGATGGAAAACTAATGCCTCACGAAACGATTATTGTTCGATTTTCTCCTACTGCCTCTCATGGTGGCCATTTTGATGGAACTGTATTCATATATGATATATTATGTTTATGATTTCCTTATTCTTATTTAATTCCTAGTTATACCAAGAATTTATGGTTTCCATAGTCGGTAAATACGATAATCTCATTTGAGGAAGTGCGGACTACCGCCCCCTCAAAGTGATATGATTCGTTAATACCTTGTGTGGGATGTATAAAGGATGTGGTTAATAATATTATATATGATATTATACTGGAATTATAATATACCTATTTATCATTATGTTTTAAGTCAATTTAAATAAGAAATAGAAATGAAATTAGTGTTCATGCGTACGTACGGCTTACCGTCTCCATGAACGGTGCATTTCATTTCTTACCTCCATATGCTATGTACTATTATAAATACAAGTATATGCTGGATATATTACGAATATATATGATATATAACTCATTATTTACATTCTGGAAGTATGTAAATCATGATATAAGTAATAATAACATCAAGAATGACAAGTCTAAACATGTACGGTAAATAAGATGATTTTACCCAAAACATTGCTTTATAATGGGATTTACAAAAGAACGGGAAATATAAAGTCATAAGTGAACCATATATGATATTATAACAATGAATATGATTCTGTAATAAGTCAATGGCATTTTTTATATCATTATACAGGAGGTTCGGATAGGTACAAAGCATATCATACCTAAGGTAAGGGATAATTATTCCAATCTCATTCTTATTCGAGATTGTTTATTCGTAAGTATTTACTGGGGTTATGTTTATTATCAATGTCCATATGTTCTCAAAATATTATCATAAAATTCTTACTTTTCTGAAATTTTTGTTTAATGTCATTCTTACCCTTTTTTTACTTTTACCACATCGTATGGAAGGAATCGTTCTTTTATTTACCATACGAGGTACTTTTTGACTTTTCCAACAAAAGTACGAGAAGAATGTTATTTTTAACTTATATGGCGTGAACAGATTTTTACAGTTTCATAACACCTCATTTTCATGAATCTTAATCTACAAGATTTTATGAATATTTTCAACAAAATACTTTTCTTTTAAAATTTCATGGAATTTTGTAAAAAGCAAATGATTTTGAAGAAGAAATGATATTTTCCTCAAGAATTCATTTCAAGTGTTTTATCAAAACCATTGTCCATCTAATATGAGATTATTTCATATGTGTTTGTTTCAACTATAATGTCTTTATGACTTAAATTGTTTGACTTTTGTTATGATGAAATATCCATTTTTTATATAGATTATGTGATGATGGGATGATGTTTATGAAACACATGTTATTCTTTGGGTTATGATGAATGTTTTAAGTTTATTTTGTGCCACAAATAAGAATTATTTCAATATGACATGGGTGGGACCTATATCTCCATCCAATTAATTGGGTAATGATTTATATCTCATGAGATAGACATGGCTGGAATGGTAAGTTAATCCCATTTAGTGTAACAAGACTGAAATGAGGAGTGAACTCGATTCAGAAAGTGACTTTGTCCACAAAGATGGTCTTGGCAGTAATGCCTTGGCTACCATGGAAATCATATCACGTGCTTAATGTTTTTCCACAATTACATGTTTTATTCCCATCCAAGTTTATCATGATTAGTGTTCCTTTATGATCTATGTGTTATGTACTGCCATGATTTATGTCATTTCCAAAGATTTTTATGTTTAAACATTATGTTCAGGTTTTTAAGTTCAAATTTATATGATTTATTTTATTTTATCCATGCTTACCCTTACTGAGCATTTGATCTCACCCTTTATGTATTTTCTTTTCCCCAGGATTTAAAGAAAGGTTTTAGGTAAGAAAACCAAAAGGGGATGATCTTTGTGGGAGATGTTGAAGATATTTCACCACGATTAGAAGATTATATTCCGAGTTTCAAAAGACACTAAACTATTACTATCCTTGTGTGTCTATTTTGGTTATGTATTAAGTATTCCAAAAAAGTAATATAATGTCTTTGTACATCGAGCTTCGGGCCTCTACATAAGTGTTTCATGAAAAAAAATTAAAGGTAATATAAATTAAAAACTCATCGTCCAGGAATTGTAATAAATCAACACATCTCCTAGGGTATTTTTATTTTTACTATAAAAAAGAGGAAAGGAGATATGATAATGAATTATTACATTATCACTATAAATTATAGTACGTGTATGTTACTGGAGTCATAATAACATTTGAAGGAAATAATGCGAGTAAATAAGAATGAAATGTAAAGGAACTCAAAATAAAAGAAAAGTTGAGAAATCCATTAAGAAAATTAAACATCATAACGAAATCACATAAAAATTAATAAATTATTTTTATGATAGAAGATGGTTCATTCATAATTACTACATAATATGGAATTTAAGCGGGATAAATAATGACATATCCCAACATAATTTTAGTAACGTTAAAAAAAATAACATAAAATGATAGCTTGGAAAAGAGAACAGTGGTAGGATCCCTTATGTTGTAGAGTAACTCCTAAAACATGATGGTTGAGACATTGGGGGATTGAGGACATTTTTATAGGACTCCTTGGGATGTAAAGATAATATGATTCAAGGATAATTATTTTTGAATTAATAAAAAATAAGGAATGAGTTTGTATTTATAGTAAATGAGAGGGAGTTTTTTACTAATTTCAAAGGCAACCTCATTATTGGTTTTTGAAATCCCATGGTATTTCCCAAGGTATTAGACACTAGAGAAAAAATAATATCATATTATAATTTACAATAGTCTACCATAATTTTATATTTATTATTACATAATTATGATATCAATAAATAGTATAAAAACTCAAATCTATATTTTCACTCTTCACCTAAAATTGTATTTTAGATAAATCTCAAATATTTACACAAACAATTTTTCATCTTTTAGAATTCAAAATAGAAATCCATTTTTTAAAATATTTTTATAAATGTTTTTAATTTAATTATTAAATAACAATTTTTTTTTTAAAAAAACCTCATTAAAACTATTACACGATTTATAACAGCATAAAAAATAATCACACACCGATAAATTTAGCTTATCACTATATGACATTAAATAACAATTAATAATTACATTTTCAGAAAATAAATTACCAATTTAAATTATTATATTATTAATAAGAGTTTAATTAAAATATTTTTGACATACACCAATACTGATACTTATATTATGATCAATTCTTTACTTATAAGATGTCTATATTGTATTTATACATTCACTGGTAATATTTCTATTTTTTGGCCACAATACAATTTATTTCTATTAATTACTAATCAAAATGGTATGTTACTATTCATAAGGGTATGTTACTATTCATAAAATACTATGTTGACTCTATCATACTCTAAATATTTTGTTGAACGCAACACTGGATGAAAATTTTTCAAAATTAAAATCACATAGGTGGAGAAAATTATGTTTACTAGATAGGTTATAAAAAGTGGTGTTTTTAGTGACTTTGATTTTTATGATTTCAATATAAAATTTATTTGAAAAATCATGGGGTGTTACATGACTTATGGAGTGAATCCTCAACCTGAGGTTCTGGATTTTACTTTCAGTTCTATTCGGGATCGAACCCAATCATGGGTTATCTTTTGAATTGGCAACATTATATGGGTAGAAAGTGTCTATGGTGGGGATAATTGTCACACCCCAACCATGAATATACCTATAAGATGATTTTTTACCCAGCACACAGTTTTCACATGGCTTGGAATATCGTGCTTCCAAACTATGGGGCACGCTATGCATCTAAAAATAACAATAATAAAAGAGAATGAAAAAAATAAAATAAATATAATACTAAATGAGAAGAAAATAATTTTAAAACAATGTTTAATATTAATAATAGTATGATTCAAATTATTTTATTAATATTTATTATGTTAATATTTTATATTTCTTGCTATTATTATTATATTATTATTGTTTTTAGTAATATTAACAATATTATTTTATTATTTTATTGTAAACACATTCTTATTAATGTAATATTATTTCCCTAATGTTTCCTTCTCCTTTGAAACCTATGAAACTCCATACCCCTTGCTTCGTAGTCCCTCCTCTCTGTGGCACACACCTCCACCTCACCATTCCCTTTTCATCACTCAATCCAACCACCCCTCCCTTAGGTCGACCTCCTGACCCACCCTACCTCTTTTTTCTAGCCTTCCGACATGCAGAACCCCCCATCGATGATGCCCCTTACCTACTCGCATGAGTTTGGAACTACCCCCACCCCTTCTAGCTAGTGTTCCCATCATCGCTCCACCCTCCTCTGGTGAGCATGATCCGTCTAACGGTGGACTTCCTTCCCCTAGTTGCTCCCTTTTCTCCCCTAGGTGAGTATCTGTGTGGATTTCTTTGATTTTTATATGGTTCATTGCCTTTGGCTAAACCCTATCATTATGGTTAATTTGTATCCCATATTTCCTTTGGATTTAGGGGCTATGGTTGGTATGTGGATCCATATTCATCCTTTAATTGAAGGTTTCTTCACATTTGAATGCCTTTGAGGTAATCATTTCCATCCATTTTTATTTTAGTGCAAACCATTGTCACTCAAATGTCTTCAATTAGTTCTTAAATGTGTTTCACATGTTATTAATACTCATATATATCTCAATATGGTGTTTTAATGTTAGCAAAATTTGTTAAAATTGGGTTTTTATGAGATAATGGCTATGTTTTGATTGTGTTTTATTGTGGTTATTTTTTAAGGTATTTTAATAAAAATTGGAAAATATGTAGTGTGTGTTTGAGGGAACTTGTGGTGAAAATGCATCATATAAGGGATTTCAAAAAGAAATGAATTTTACTGGGTGTGTTAGCTATATTGTTCTCTTTGTTATATGATTTGAGACAAGTTATGAAATGATTCGCATTTTTGTAGTTTTTAAACATGCTCTTACTATGAAAAGAAATTGGATATAATTTGGTGCTATTCTTTTAACATTAATAAATGGTCACTTTATGAAATATAAATTTTAACATGATGTGTGTTTTAAAATGGTTTTGGTGTGTGAAAAAAGGATGGTTCGTTGTTTTTGGAAAAATTATGATGCATGACAGTGCTTAGGGAAAATAATATTCCACTTTCTTTAGAAAAATGGTTTTTGAATTTTTTTGTGAAATGTGTTCAGGTGTTCCAAATGAAATGATTTTTTAGAACTGCTTGCACTAAAAAAAATTTATTCATTTAAAATGATATTTCATAAATAATTTGGTGGTATCTGAAATTTTTTAGGTTCCATTGACTGACCTAATTTTACTCATGTGTATTATTATGTTTATGGATTATAATTTATTTTATATTATTGTGTGTTGGACACTACATGGTGGGTTTGAGTCAACAAACTATAATGACTCTCCTGCATATGAATAGATAATTGTATACATGTATATATATATATATCTAGTTTTCCTTGTTATGTGTATCTTCATCAATGGTAGTGATTATAAAAGTATGGGGCTAGGTGTGCCTATGTATTTATATGGAAATGAATACCTAGGTGATTGGAGATCGGTGTATGCATATAAGAATATATGTGAGGATCCCATTTCACAAATTTAAGGGCATGACTGTCTATTCGTAGGGGCTTGGTGTCCTTATATGTATGTAAAGTTGTATATTCTCAGTGAGGGAGGAATTGATCATAGTTAGAATGAACCAAGTGTTTAATGTCAGTTTTGGTTACACACTGAGGTTAGATCTCTATTCATTGGCTTCTACGAGTGTGCTGAAGGGTGTCTTCAGGTCTGTGGAATGAATCATGGATCAGTTTATCTTGGATGACTCATTAGAAATGAAAAGGTTTTGGGTCGTGTGGGGGGAAGTTAGCTCATCCACTTGGGGAAGGAGGTATCAATGTCAGGAGCATGTCAGAGAAAGGGCATGTGGTACGTGCGAAGCATGCATTAGAAATCATGGAGGAACATACCCTATGGGGGAGATGCATGTCTCAAAGATACAATGTAGGAGTGGATCATCCTTTGGCCAAGGGGTGTCTCTGTGGGTTGCGGTGTGCAGTATCATTCCCATGCTCCTTCCTCATTCCCAATTGGTTATTGGGAAGGGGAGTGCCCTCTTTTGGCATCAGAACTGGTTAGGGAAGGTGATGGGTTATCCTGGGTGCCCGACTCAATTTTTTTTAAGAGGCTAGTTCTGACCCTCTTCTTTTCATATCGGTCCTGGATTACTCTCAACAGAATGTGTTTGAATCTGTCCAGCTCAACTCAGATAAGGATAGGTGTGTGTTTTCCCCCTCTTCATCAGAATGTTTTAATTATGAAGACTTTCATAGAAGAACCTTGGATAGGGGTCATCAGGAGAGCTGGAACAGAGTGGTGTGGCAGAAGAATCATCCAACAATGTTTTGCTTTCTTACTTGGCAGATGAAAGACAATGCTATTCCATCGAATGATAACATCAAAAGGCTGGGATTATAATAATATCATGTTTCCATTGATGTGAATATAAGAAGTAGGAGAGCATAAATAATATTTTCATTGATGGTGATTGGACCTATGAGGTTTGGAGTTTCTTTGGGGGGTTCGATGGGTTTTCTTCCCATGCTGGCAATCATGAGCAGTTCATGGAGCGATTGTTTAAAGGAAGAAATGATAATATAAGTGAGGTAGTGGCACGGGCATTCGTTTAAAATGTGGGTTACTGGGTGTTATGGCAAGCTAGGAACCATTCTAGGTATGATGGGATGTTGTCTATAGGGATGGAGATGGTTTCCAGAACTAGGTGCATGCTAATATATCTTCCTGGTGTGGCGAGTTTTGGGAAGGAGGCACCTTCGTTTAGTTGTTTGCAGTCTTCGGTAGCTAAGGCAATGAGGAATGGTTCCAGGGTGTAGGTTAGCTAGATCTATTAGTTTCCTCATAAGGAAGGTTTCATGATGAATACTGATGGTTCCTGTGTTGCGGATGTTATGTGTGGAGGTGGGGTCTTACACGTTCATAGTGGAAGTGTTGTTTTGGATTTCTCGGCTCACTATGGTATCGATTTTTTGGTCTGGGTGGAGGCTCTTGTAGTTATCACATGACTGTATTTGTGTAACCAAAGGAACCTTATTGTCGTGCAGGTTGATGTAGAATCAATGGTCTTCTAGGATGATTTTCTTAGGAGGGGTACCACTCCATGGTCTATCACATATACCATTAGACATTGTATGTCTCTTCTCTCTGACAATGTTAGGGTCACTCATACTTGGCATGAAGGGAACAAAGTGGTGGATTACATGGCCTCCCATGGAGTCCCTAAAGTTCCTGTGATTTGTTACTCTAATGTACATTCTTTTAATCCAGAGGGGGTAAACCTGATTTGGGGTGATTCCCTAGGAATTCATTATTTTTAGCCTCCCTAGATGGGTTCTCACATGTTTTAATTGGGTTGTACTCATATTTGTCTCTTTTGAAATAAAAATCGTAATGTTGGATGTATTGTATGATAAATGAGTTTTTAAGTGGATTTTGGTTTTAAATGAATTGTCTGATGGTTATTTTGGAAATGTTTTAGTTTCAAATGGTTGCTTGGGGTCCATTTATTATATTTATAAAAATGATTTAATTTAAAAACTCTTTTTATTATGAACATATATTCTATTGGATATTAATGGGAATTGGTGGTCCACAGATGAGACTTCTCATGTGTGTTGATGGTTGAAGTAAAGCGGGGGGAAAAATACCTAGGATTGTTTTGTATTGAATTTTATTGTGTGTGTTGATTATGTAAGATGAAAATTCATGTGTTTTATTTCTTATTTGACATTGTTCACTCGCCCCATTATTATTCCTAACATGAGAACCTAGTATAGCAAGGGAATTTTCAATGAACTATTATTGCACTAGTTTAGATTACACACTGGCTAGTGTCCCATATCAGGGGGATATTTTTCTATTGTTGCTATGGGATTTGGCCCCTCAGTCAGTCTAGGTAGGGAGATAATCGACCATTTGGGCGTTATAATGTAACCAAGTTGGGAACGACTTTGGGATGAATCAAATTTATAGTGCATTATATACTATTCACGACCTCCTAGGTTCTCCCATCTCATCTTTTACATAGTAGTATTCTGTAGTAGATTATTCAGATTCACATGCTGAATGGTTTCTCTTGTGTAGTGTTTCTCTATTTCCTATGTTTTATGATTGTTGATCTTGTTTCGTTGCGTAGTGTAGGTTCTCGCTAAATGTGATAAAATGATTTCAAGTGATTATGAGAAAATGATTATAAAATGTTTTAAACATACTTCATCCTTTTTTATTTTAAGCACCACGTCCTTTAAAATGAAAATTCATGCTTCATAAAAAGGGTATATAGTTACTAATTGAAAAAGGGATATGAAACATGATTTGTATTAAGAAGAAAATGTGTAAAATCCCATGTTTTATACATTGTATTTCAATATTGAAATTGTAAAATCATCATTTTAATGGAATGGAATATGGGAATATATTTTTTGGGAATGCCTGCTGAGTTTTAATGCTTATTCCTATATTTTAACTTTTTTCACTTCGGGTGATGCACCTTGAATGGATTCTGACACCATAGATCAATGATAGTTTGAAGTTGATGGTGACCAGTAGGGTAAAATGGAGTTATATAAACATTTAACCATTTATCTATTAGCTTTCATTATTATTTTAAGTCTTTATATATTTTTATACATTTCATTTATGGGCCAAATCATTCCCTCTTGTTTAATTTTGACGACTCACACTAGTTGCCAGCCTGCAGAGATAGGGAATACCTATCGAGCCATATCGTGGGCCATATCGAGTTACTAGTTTATGTTCGACCAAGGTATGTTTATTTAAAAATGGTATTAAAGGATGCCATTGTTACTTGGGGTTGTTAGTAGCAGTATATTATGATTTTTTTGCTCAATATGTCTGTAACAGGTCACCACTCGATCTCCACCGCTCGTGAAATGACCAGAATTACAATGGGTAGTCAGGGTATTTTGTCTATTTCCTTTTTCAAGATTGGGGGATTAAAATAGAGGTTATTCAGTGTCACGTTGTGACACCACATTGTGTAGTAACCCACTTGGAGTCCTGATGCCAGATTCTCGGTCCGGTTAATGTTATGTCATACATTGGATGTGGCCCACTACCATGACATTGGGATAGGCATAAGCACTAGTTCCTCATTCTGGGTTAGTTTTGTGTATGTTGTTTTTTATGGTGTTTGTATGTTGAAAATGATTGTGGAATTTAAAATTGATAATTATATTTAATAATGTAGGTTTTTTCTTTAAATAGTTTTAAATTGGTAAAATGCAAATTTTTTGGAATAGTGTTTTTGATTGTGTTTGTATATTTTTGGATAAAAAGACTATTTCCCTTAGCATGGGGTGTTTATGTTGGTTTTCTTTAAAATTTTTTTGGATTTCTTCTAGTTTTCATGGATCTAGCTATTTCCTTGGATGTAATTTTTTCTTGATGTCTGGTTTGATTTTATTTTTCTTGTTGTTCTGAATATTTCACCCAAAAATGTGCCCAGAAGTTATTAATACGTCGAGTCCAATTCTGGTTTCTATTAATTGATGGTTTTCCTTTGATGAATTTGGGGTCCTTTAGTGGTAGTGAAGTGGTTTGATGGGAGTAGAAAATGTCTTCGGGTGATTGGGGAATCCCCTGTTTGTTATAGACAATATTGTCTTGGGTTTAGTGTTGGGTATATGATAGGACTAGCAGAGGTAGATGTATCATCATAGTTGGATTTGGGATGATGTGAGAGTTTTTGAAGTCTATCATTATCCAATAAATCATATATAATGAGGTGAATTCAAATAATGGTAATAGACCATTAGTAGTTAACAGAGCCATTGGTTGATTAAGGCATATGTCTGTCACTTTAAGGAGTTGGCATCCTAAGCACAAGTACTTAGAGACTCTGTTGCCAATTGTCATTTGTGAGGGTTTCCAACATAAAGCGGGGGTCTACCAGAGGAACCTATTTCTATAGAATCCATTTCATGAGTGTAAACTTATACTACATTAGAAAACATTCTTATGTGCCATCAGTATGGCCACTTTGATAATTCCAAGCCTCATTGTCACACCCCTTAGAAGACTTTCTGTCGTTTTGGTTTTTGAAGTCACTGGGGAAAGTTTCGTACCATGCACTATTACAAGAATGATATCTAATCAGGGGATTCTAATGTCTGAATACAGAGAATATGATGAATCATCCATCAGATCCCCAACCTCAGTATTTGGTGAGAAGCTCACATATAGTCAGAGTGTTTGTGGTGTGTCAGTACTTTTCTTGGTTTATTATCATTCATCATGGAATAGAGACCTTCAGGACGTCTTTGTTCCTATTTTCCTGATATTCCATGCTCATCGTTTTTTGTGATTTTGCAAATGGAATTATTCTTTCATTACCATTGTAGTTTCATTCTTCTTGAATGTAGCCTATAGAGTATTCCATTTATTAAATGTTAATATGGATCTAGAGTGGGATGGTCCTGGTTTAATTATTGATCATTTATAGATGTGATTGTGGGGGGGGGGGTGGCTTTGGTTGAGAGTTCCTGGTTTCAGTGGAGTTGTTGTATCTCTGCTACTAATGGAGTTAGATGTGTTGTGATTTTTAGATCGGTATGGGGAACAAGTAGTTGTAGTGGTGTTTTTATAGGGATTTTTCGGTTCCGGTGCCCTAGTATGCCAGATAGACTTGTAGTGGTTTCTTGTTTAAGTCTCAACTGACCTATTTAACTCATGTAGATAATTTAATATGTTTGGGTTGGGTGTTCATGTGTTAAACATTCCTCAGGGTTGTGTGTGGGGGTTTTAATGTATCATTGTTAGTCTAGTTCTTATGGCGTGGATCACACACACATGTTCTCTCTTCATTTTATGTAATGGTTTCTTCCTGATCGGCCATGGGTGACCTGTGGACTAAATCATCAACCCTATAATCTTGATTTTTCATTTTGTTCTGTTCAGGCACGTACATATGCTTTGGTTATCTTTTTACTAGGAATCTTTATGGGGTTATAAAGTGTTTGTGGAGGGGAGACTTTTCACACCCTGACCTTGGACATACCATTTGTGTTAGTTTTTTTCATGCACATGTTTGGAACATGAACTGGCAAACCATGCGGCCAAACATTGTGGCCTACTCTGCATCTAAAAAAAATTAAAAAAACATGAAAAATAAAACAAAATGAAGATAAGATAAAATAAGAAAAAAAATTTAATGAAATTTAATATTAATCATAATAATATTATTATTATTTTTATTATTTTTATTTTTATAATGGTAAATATGTTATTATTAATATTAAAATTATAGTTATTGTTCTATTTTTTTTTTAATTATTAATACCTTATTATTAATGTATTTTTTACCTAATGTTTCCTTCTCCCTTGCACCCTTCAAATCCTGCCCCCATTTCTTCTTACTCCCTTCACTATATAGCGCACAGCTCCCCAATCCTTTATGCCTCCATCACATATCACCCCCCTACGATAGAGCCTCTGCCCTCCACGCATGATTTTGGCCCAACCCCCCTTCAGATCATTGTTCTCATCATCACTCTACCCTACTTCAACGAGCACATTCACTCCAATAGAGATTTTCCTTCTTATGGTTGTGTCCTCTACTCCCCTCGCTGAGCCTCTTTTCATCCTTCCTTAATTTTCCTTGGGTTTCATGGCTTTGAAATAACCCTATAATTAGTATAATATGTATCCCAGTTCTTTGTTGGATTTAGGGGGTGTGGTTGGTCTGTGGAGCCTTATTCTTCCTTCCATCAAAGGATTCATCACTTTCTTAGGCATTTGAGGTCTTTGTTTCCATCCCTTTTCATTCTGGTGAAAACCATTGGTGCTCGGATGTATTCAATTAGTTTTTGAATGTGTTACACATGTTATTTATACCCATAGTTATCCCATTATGTTATTTTCATCATAGTATAATTTTCTTAAATGTTTTTTAAGGGATAATATCTATGTTTTGATTGGGTTTTATTGATTTTGTTTTTGAATGTATTTCATTAGTTGTTTGGGAAATTGGAAGTCTGTTTTCAAGAGAACTTGTGGTGAAAATCTAACATAAATGGGGTTTTCAAATGAAATGAAATATATATGTCATGTTATCATTGTCATGCACTTTGTATTATTATTTGAGACATGATGTGAAATGATGAAGAATTGAGTTGTTTTGAAACCTGATCGGAAAATGAAATGAAATTGGATTTTTTTTTCTGTTTTTCATGTGAGATTACTAAATGTGTTATTTATGATTTATTAAAGTCCTGTTCAAGTGTGTTTTGAATTGTTTTTAGTGTGTGTAAAATGCAAGCTTCCTTTTTTTGGAAAAGAGTGGGATCCTTGACAATGCTTAGCGAAAAAGATATTTCATATTGTTTGAAATAATGGGTTCTTAATTTCTTTTGGTAAATGTGTTAGGGGTGTTAAAAAATTAAAGGTCTATTGGAAACAAATTACTTTAGAAATAATGTCTTCCTTAAATATTCTATTTCTTAAATTTTTTGTTGGTTTTTGAATTGTGTCTCAGTTCCTTAATTTGAATTAATTTTATTTTACGATATTATGATGTATTTGGATTCTTTTTTTTAATTATTGTGTTTTGGTGAATGCTTTGTTGTTTCGAGTCTCCGAGTCTAAGTAGAATCGCATACATATGCATAGGTAGGTATATATATATATATATATATATATATATATATATCTGTGTGTGTGTTCACCGCGTTATGTGTGTATTCATCCACGGCAGTCAACATACATGTATGGGGCTAATTGTGCCAATGTATATATATAGAAATTTATATGTAGGTGAGTGGATATGTGTATATGCATATAATAATATATGTAATGATACCCTTGCACACGATCCTAGCCATATAGGATTGTGCATAGGGGATAGGTGTCTTTATATGTATTTCATTATGCATATTCTCAGTGGGGGAGAAGCAGCTCTTAGTTAGAAAGCGAAAAAAGCTGAATGTTCATTTTGGGGCCACTTAGATGCATCATCCCTATACATTGACCATTAAATTTATGAACCATTTATTTCTTATATTTTTCAAATATGTTTTAAATTAATTATTAATATAGTGCTACTAGTAAAGTTATCTATCTTGAATTGGCATAGTTTTTCTATTGAAATGTATTGTAATAAATGACATAGTTGCATTTTTTCACATCATGTGTTTGATGAAATAAAAATTAGGCATTCATTTTTGTGTTTTAGATTAAAAATGGTGACCTTTCTATGTGAAAAGAGTTTCTGTGTAGTTTTATCTTTTTGTGAGCATTGTGTGTTGGTACAGTTCTGAATGGTTTAGTGTTGAATTGTTTCTTGTGGTCCATTTGTTAATATTGAAAAAATGAATTAATATTATAACGCAATTTGGGATACAGCTGTTACCTTATTATATATTGATGGGAATTGGTGGTTTGTCTTTGGTACTTCCTTCACATGTTGATGGTTGAAGAGAAGAGGGAGAATATCCCTTTCTATGATTCATGGATGATTTTGATTTATGTTTTGATTATGTACGATGAAAATTCTTGTGTTGGATGGATGGTTTGATGATATTATCTCAACCATTATTTTTCATGACAAAGGAACCAAGAATAAAGAGTGAATTTTTGGTGAATGATTGTTTCAAAAGATTATAATACGCACTAGCTAATGGACCATAGAAGTGAGATATTTTGATATTATTACTATGGATTTGGCCCCTCTGTCAGGATACGTAGGGACACAATTGACTATTTAGGAGTTATGATGTCACAGTATATGGAATGCCTTTGTGATGAGTCACATGTATAATTTTTTCCATATTTTTCTAGAGCTCATAGGTTCTACAATTTTGTTTATTACGTAGTAGTATTCTATAGTAGATGATTGAGATGCATATGCCAACTGGTTACTCTTGTGCAGGGTTTCTCCATTTCCCATGATGTATTCTTATTGATATTGTTTCCTTACGTAGTGAAACCTCATTCCAAAGGTGATAAAATTAATTCATGTGTTTATAGAAAAAGTGATCGAAATTTTTTTCAACTTAATTCTTTTATGTTTATGTAAATATCACCTTATTCAATATACAAATGTCTACGTCATAGAAATAGAATACAGTTTCTAATTGAAATACAAAAATTTACGATGATTTTTTTTCAAAAGAAAACATATAAAAAAATAGTTTTATACATTGTATATTAGACTTGAAATAGATGGATCTTTTATTTAATGAAATTTCATTCAAGAATACATTGTTTAGGCATGCCTATAGAGTTTTAATAGCCATTATTATAGTTTTATCTTATTATCTTTAGGTTCTAGTCCATTCTTGGATTTGGGTACCATAGTGATATATTATTTTGAGGTCAGTGGTGACCCATATGGTCACATAGAGGTATGTATAACTTTATTTTTCGTTTCTCTACTAGTTTCAATTTTTATTTTAAGACATTATTTATTTTATTATCTTTCATGTACAAGCCCAATCATTACCACTTGTTTAGTTTTGATTCTCGATACATGCTTCATGCCTGTGGGGATCGGGAATGCCCCTCTATCCATGTTGCAGGCCAGCTTAAGAGACAAGTTCTCAGAGGACTTGGGAGGGTTCATAAAATATATAATAAAAATTCCAAGAGGAATAACCATATTTTCAATTTTAGTTCCATGAAAGATGATAATTTGTTGTATTGACGAGGGTGTATATACATTTTAATATTCATAAATGACTTAATTAATCATTGTGTATTATTAAATTACAGTATAGTGTAACATAGTTTAATTTAATTAGATAAATGTTATATGAATATAATAGATTTGAACATATGATTTTTTTTGTTTTGATTGATTGAACCAGTATATAATTCTTATTGTTCCATAGATAGTGAGAATAATGGCACCCCATAGACTAAAAACTCACATTTGAAAGGTGTAACAACCTTCTACAATAAATACATTTTTCTTACCTAGATGTAAAACCTAATAAACTCATATTATTCTATGGAAATTGTTATGAGTATTAATACACATGAATTTTATTATTGAGTCCCATCTAAATTAGATACCTTTTTCAAAGATGTATAACCATCTACAGACAAGATTTTAATTTAGATAATTTTTTATGATTATAATGTAAAAATAAATCATAAAATTATATAATAATTAACAGAGAATAATAATAAAAACACAAGTAAAAGAATACTATTATTAATTAACATAGATCAAAAATAATACAATTGATCAAAATTTAATGGTGTATCATGATAAAAATCAGAAATAGAAGTCACAGTAACAAAGCCTCTTAAAATAACTTACATGAATGACTATTCCTTGTGGTTTTTTCTTTTTAAAATGATCTATTTTAATTATTTATATTGAATTATCCTAAATAAAATTATATAATATATTCACTTTAAATTAACTGCATTATCTTATTTACAATATTTCTTCTCTATAATTGAAGACATGTTGACAATTTTGATATTCAAAGTAGCATGATAATAAAATCATTATCTATTAAGGAAATTAAAAATTCTAATAATTTATTGATAAAATCAAAAAATAAATAAATATTATTGTTATATTAATATAAATATATATTTAATGTTAATAAATTTTTCATAAAAATGAACTCATCACTGTATGAAACTAAAAAATAATTTTCATCAAAATAATTTTTCTAAATTCCAATAGAAGAAAAATATAAAATTTTCAAAGGAATCATTTTATATTTATATAGATATCACATATTTTTTGGAATATGAATAAATTTATCTACACATATAACAACCCACGGGTTTTGACGAAGAAAAATATATTCAATATTGACATAGACATGATACACAAACTTATATTACATTACATGTAATAATTAATTTCTTAAATATTTTTTATTAAAAACAAGACTGAGTTGTACAGAATGTTAAAGAACGATGATATATTTTACATTTATTAAATTGGAGATAAATTGGTGGTTATATATATATATTTGACTTACTCAATATAAATACTTGATAAATATTTTGTAAATAATCAATAAATTTTTAGTAAAGTGATTTTATTCATAAAAAATGGTTTTTAAAAATTATTCTTATTTATTTTCACAAAATATATTATAATAATTTTTTTACCTTAATAAAATTTATTTGATAAAATTAAATCCATTTTTTTATTAAAAATGTCAATATAAATTTAGGGTGATTTTATTGGGACTTTTTGTATGAAAATAATTTTACAGTGAGATGTTTAATATAATTTTTTTTTGTAAAAGATCATTTTATTTTAATAAATTAAGTAATTTAAATGTAAAAATATATTTGAAATGTTTTTTCATTTATAATAATTATTATTTTTCTATATTAAATCCATTTTGATAATTTTGATCAACATTATTGGTTGTTAGAATATGTTTCTTTTTGGTTTACATGCATATTTTTTAGAAATTTTTTTTAAAATGATTAATGTTTGTCGATTATAATTAATTAAAATATTCCCTAATAAAGAATTTTTTAAATGAAATATATAGAATATATGTATTAAAATATTAATTTAATTTCATACATGTATTATTATTTTTTATAAGGTTATTATAGAATCACTTTTTTCTCATAAAATACTCTTCTTAAAAACCACTTATCTCCCCACGTTTGTGAGATTAATTTCAAATAATATTATGCCACCTATGTGAGTTTATTTGAAAAAATATAGTCTATATTTTTAATAATAATAATTTATAAGATATTAATATTCCAACATAATTTTTTACATTTATTATTGGAGAAAATAGTTGAAATCAATTATCACGATTAGGGATCAAATGGTATTTTGCGCATTACATGCATTTTTATAGAAATTAATTTCATACTCAAATAATTTTTTTAATAAAACTATATTAATATTTATAATATGTTCTTCCAAAAAAACAAATAAAACTCATTTTAGTTTTTTTTCTTAACATATAAATTACATATGAAAATAAAAATGTAGATGATATGCTATTAAAAACTAAAAGGTGTAAAATTTGAATAAACTTAAAAACTATTGAATAAAATGATATATATATATATATTTATTTTTCAGTTTTGGGGGTTTTATCGAAAAAATAAACCATATCATCCATTATTATACAATATTTGTGTATTATTATGTGACAGATACCACTGAATATTGAATACATTTGGGTGTTTACATGAATGTCACGACTCCTCTATTCAAAAAGGGAATCACTACTCTCACTAATGAACACCTATAAATAGATTTTTATCATCCCAAATAATCCAAAATCACTTACCAACTTCCCTATCAATATCCTTATTAATCAATCCAAAAATTCAAGGCTTTAGTGAAAACATAAGGAGGATACCTGAAGAAGACGTAATGTTCTTTAACAAGCATCTATAAATTACTTATTTCTCCACCTTATTATATAAATTTTATACCATAATGATATAACATCATAATTATATTACATATAATAATATTTATTTTATATCACATGTATGGGATAAAACAAATAACTATTCCATCATATGGGGTATCAAACCATCATTTGCGTTTACGGTGGAATACCACCACATGAAAGGATGTCATTCGTTTTTATGTTAACATCTTTCATGATTATATATAATTAATTATATAAAGATCATATAATATATTTATTAGATATTTGTAAATAGTTATTAATTATATCCTATATAAAATTTAATGCTCCATTTTATAGGGGATATGATAGTGTCGTTTTTCTGTACAACAGACTACTGCCTCATTAAGCTATGTGATTAATTTTCAATAACATATCAAATGGAAATTATTTTGGGTAAAGATTATTATTATATGTGATATAAATAACATAATTAAAATATTCATGAAATATTTATTATTTTTTAAATATAATATATATTCTCTTTCATATCATTTCACTCACTGAAAAAAATGATAATGTCAATTGAGGACATGTGGAGTACCCTTCCTCTATGTGATGTAGTTGTTTTATTCATCCACACATAAAAATAAGTATATGTAATAGAAAATTTTATTACAATTTAGTACAAATTCATAATTATATTTATGTAAATATAAAATATTACATACCTTATTTCTATAATGATCACTGAAAAATGAATATGATACTCATGTGTATGAATGAACAATATTTTATATGATCATAATGTTAGATCATTTTTTATAAAAATATGTCATAATTTTTATAAAAGTATAATTTATGTGTAAATATTATAATTATTATATGGTTGTTATTTTGGATAATATTATTTAATGACCTCTTTGACAATAGCTGACCTAACAAATTCATTTTTTTCACAAATGTCTAAAATGTAAAAAACATGTGAGTTAATTTTAATTGATAATGTAATTATATATTGCATGTAAAATAATAAAATATGATTAAAAATAAAATATAAAATTGCTCAAAAATAATTTAATTAATAAAAATAAATTTATTATTTTTATTGATAATGATACATTTGATAAGTCAAACTCAAGGTAACGTGTTTTCCCATCTCAGTTTTATTTCATTAAAATATATCCCCTATTAATGAATTAGTTTTTCTGTTTACTATATGTAATTATGATGAGTGTTTTTCATGATTCTTATTCTTAATATTATGGGTATTAATATGTCCAATATATTATTTATCATTCATGGGGTTTACGATGTTGAAGTTATTAAATCTCTAAGGGATTATTGTCTCAATTTACCTACTTTCATAAAAATGTTTTGTTATCAACCTATATTATTTTATGATGTTTCTATTCTTACCCTTTGACTTTTTCTATCATGAAATGCCTTAATTTTAGGTTATTTTAATTTTCTTTTAATTTTAAACATTCGTGGGGACTGTAGTTTAAATTTAAAAAATAGGTAAGAGTCTGTTGTTACAATCTAATTGTTTATCAAGATTGTGTATGATTAAGTCTTTAATGATTAAATATTATAAATCATATAACTTATCTTTTTCCTTATTTATTGAAGAAAATTTATATTAATTGTATCATTCATCCACTTCTTTTTATGTGAAATGTTTTTGAAATATTTTTTAATAAAGTAATTCTTCATTTCACTTTTTATTCAGAAATCTATTTTCTTCCAAAACTATGAATCCTTAAAATGATTAAATAATATTTTTTCTTTTAAAAATAACTTAATAATGATGTTTTGACCTTTTTTAAATTTTTTTAAAATAAATTGAAATTTTTTTTCTAATCAAGCCACTTTTATAAAATTATTATAATGTAAAATGAATATTGGTTTATCATGTACAAAACGTACATATTTACATTCCATCATGACCATAATTTCATCAAATATTTCATTTTCTGTTTAAATGATAAATTATAAAAAAAATACATTAATATACTAGATAATAATTTTTTATGGTTGTTTGAAAACAAATGAATGTTGGAAACTTTTTATATTTAAAAAATATATCTTCAAAATAAAAGGGATATTTTCCCTATGAATGATTTTAACTATATTTTAATGTTATTTATATTTATAAATGATAAAAACACATTTATTCATACTCTAATTTGATTAATTTGTAATGAAAAAATTAATATACTTTATTTGGATGAATTATGATTGTTTCAATGATATATTTATAGATCATGTTTCTTTTCCACAAGAAATTATTGTTTCAAAGGTATTGATTAGGAATATATTTACTCCCAATAGGTTTCTCTTGTTTAAAATTGGGTTTTTAACACATTTAATTTCTATTGTTCAATCTTGTTTTCATGAGATTTTTATATAACCCGTTTTTTTACACTATTTGATCATATTTAGAAAATAATAAATTCATTCCAATGAGTAGTGAAAATATTAATTCTCTATATACATTATTCATCTTACGGTGATTGGATGATATATTTGATTTGTAAACCCAGATAACATTGTGTGAGTTCATTATATCTTATATGATGGTTTTGAATAGATATAACTCCAATTCATTGGTAAAAGATTATTTTCTCTAGATAATATTATTGGATATTTTTCATATCATCTATATATATACTAAATCAAGCATTTTTCCGTATAGGTGCCACCTTCATATGCATCCACGTCACCCACATTCCATTTCCTTTCTTCTAAACCCAAAAATTCCTCCCACAATTTCGACCGCAATTGAAATTTACCATAGTGGCTACTCGCACCCCTCTTATAATCCCATCCCTGATTCCCCTCTCCCATCTCTAGGGTACCCACACACCTCCACAATTTCCCCCTCCCTCTCTCCTGTCATCTTCTCCCCGTTCATCATCTCTCTATCACTGACTATCTCTCCACACACACAGAACCCCTCCAATTCAATTCGTCTATTTCCTCAAAACATTATCCTCAGTCGCTCCTCGCTTCCTTCACCTCTACCTCCGACTCCATTTGTTTTCCCTCCACCTTCTCTGACTCTACCTAGTTCTCTTCCACCTCCAAAAATTCCCCAAACCACTGCTTAAACCATAGCTGACTTGAAATAGGTCTTCACAATGAAGACAACCACGGTTGAACCTCATCCAAATGCTGACAAAGTGGGTCGATCAATATGACTAAGCTTGATCGAATGGGGGTTCGTCCGAGTTTTAACAAAAAAATATAGTGTCCGACAGAGTTGCAGAAGGAGAAACAAGCTGATGATTAACTCCCATCAAATCAAAAGACTTTGAAGGTTCCCAAAGCTTTTAAGATGGGAATGGAAGATCATGCTGTTTAGTCATTTTTAGCCGGTTATTGATTGAAGAAAATTGGGCCCGATTCTTCCATGCACTCTGGTTTTCCTTTTGTCACCATAATCATTACAGTTTTTATGAAATTATCGATACTTATTATGTTTGTTCTAAAATGTTATTTCAGCACCCTATATTGAACTTCATGGTTATTCATACTAGGTTAATTAGTGGATGAGGTCTCACTACACTACAGAGAGGTATGTTATTCAATTTTATAGTTTTTTGGATTAGAATTCATTAAATTTTTTATTCATCGCTAATGTAAATTTATCCATCTGTTTGCTAATTCATAGATACTGATGTTTTGGCCATTCTCATTATGGTAGGTTCTCCTCACGAAATTTAAGAACTATTTAATTGACATATTTGTGTAGTAATGAAGCTGTTTCTGGTGCATCATTCTATAAATTAATTAATGTTTTTTCATGATTCTATTTCTCGACATTTTTTTAATATACAAATTAAAATTCAACATCTTAAGTCACCTATTTTCAAATTTGTAAAGTGGAATATAACTGTTTCTATTTGTTAACAATATATAATCATTTTTAATAGTAATTTATTCTAATTTACATGTTTGTAAATATTCTAATTTGAATATTTCATATAAATTTTGTGTAACAATAACTAAAAAATATCAATTCATATTTTTTAAAAATATTTTTTCTTTTTTTGACATTAATTTATTAGAATGCATATGTTTTGTAAATATGCAGGTTATTATATTATTTTGTTACATATATGATTCATGTCTATAAATACTGATATATTTGACCAGAAATGTGTTGTGATGTCCAGAACATCAATGAGAAAATATCTTAATCCCTCACTTGTATGGATCCAACATTTCGGTTTCAAATTGATTATGCCATGAAAGACATGGACAAGACAAAAAAAGGTTATTTTTCTCCCTTTTTATATAACATGTTTTATTTCAATCTTATGCTCCTATACACTTGACTATGGATTACTGATAGTAACCAAGGCTATCTAAAATTCATATGTTATGTTATTCACCATATCAATGCCATTCTTGTCAGAATTCATATATGATTATCTCAAAGCCTTTCTGGTCATATAATGTCACATGGCCATACTAATGCCATGTAAGAACATAGTTTTTCTTGAATACCTTGACATTCATAGTTTTTGAATGATTCTAACATTAAATAGAACTAAATTTTATATTACATTATACTTCCATTTATATTGAATTTTATATTACACTTTATATTCCACTTCTGCATCCAGTTGCTTTTCCTCCAACCGCTCTGCCTCCACCTACTATTCTTCCACCTCCAAGAATTCATCAAACCACTTCCTGAACCTGGGCTGACAAGAAACGGGTCTTTAAAACGAATATAACCGAGTTTAAACCTCAGAAAAAATGCCAAATAAGTTGGTCGATCAATATGACTGAGCTCAATAGAAGGGGGGTTCATCCGTGCTTCAACACAAAATATAGCAGCGAACTAAGTTGAAGAAGGTGACACAAGCCGATGATTAACTCCCATCGAATCAGAAGACGTTGAAGGTTTCCGAAGCTACTATGATGGGAATGGATGATCATGCTAGTAAGTATTTTTCAAGTTTTTGATTGAAGAGGATGTGCCCCGATTCTACCAAGAATCGAGGTTTTCCTTCTATCCCCATAATCATTACAGTTTTTAAGAAATTATCGATACCTCTTAGGTTTTTTCTCGAATGTTATTTCTGCACCCTGTATTGAACTTCATGGTAACTCATACTAGGTTAATTGGTGGATGAGGTCTAACTACTATACCGAGAGGTATCTTATTTAATTTAATATTTCTTTGGATTAGAATTTATTAAATGTTTTATTCATCACTAATGTCATTTTATCCATTTTTTTGTTGATTCATAGATGCAGAAGTGGTGGCTATTCTCCTTATGGTATGTTATCCTCATGCAATTTATGTGTTGTTTAATTGACATATTTGAGCAGTAATGAAATGGTTTTTGTTGCATAATTATGAATATTTATTAATGTTGTTTCCAGATTCTTTTTGTCAATATTTACTTAATATACAAATTCATATTCAACTTCTCTATTCATCTCTATTTGAATTTGTAATCTGAAATATGTTGGTTTAAATTTTTTGACAATAAATATTCATTTTTAATAGTAATTTCTTCTAATTTAGAGGTTTTTAAATATTCTAGTTTGAATATTTCATATAACTTATATGTACTAGGAACTGAAAAATATCGATACATATTTTTTAACAATATTTTATCTTTTTTTAAAAATAATTTCTTAGAATTATTATGTTTGTAAATATGAAGGTTTGTATACTTTTTTTGTAAATTATATGTATCAATTCTATAAATACAGATCTATTTGAGAAGAAATGAGTTGTGCAATTAGGAACATCAATGAGAAAATATCTGAAGACCTCACTTGTATGGATCCATCTTTTAAGTATCAAATTGATCAGGCCATAAAAGACATAGACAAGACAGAAAAAAAGTGATTTTTCTCCCTTTTTCTTTAACATGTTTTATATAAATCTTGTGTTTCTATAAACATGACTATGGATTACTTCTAGAAATCAAAGATGTCTGAAATTTTATATATCTCAATGAAATTCACAGAATGTGTTATTAAAAATTTCAAATCCATTCTAGTCCGAATTCATGCCAGATTATCTCAAATCCTTTCTGGTAATTTTAATGCACATTGCAGTACTTATGGTATGTATGAACATAGTTCTTCATGAATACCATGACTTTCATAGTTTTTGAGTGATTCTAACTTGAAGTGGAATAGAATATTATATTACATTATAATTCCATTTATTTATCATTTTATATTGAACTTTATATTCCACCTCGACCTCCATTTTCTTTGCCTCTACTTGCTCCGCCTCCGCCTACTCCGCTTCCACCTCCACGAATTCATCAAACCACTGCCTAAACCTAAGCCGACTAGAACCTGGTCTTGAGAATGAAGACTACTGACGTTGAACCTCATCGAAATGCCAAATAATTGGGTCCAACGATATGATTGAGCTTGATCGAAGGGGGGTTCATTTGAGTTTCAACGGAAAATATACCAGCCAACCGAGTTGGAGAAGTAGATACAAGCTACTGATTAACTCCCATCGAATCAAAAGATGTTGAGGGTTCTCAACGATGATAAAATGGGAATAGAATATCGTGCTAGTTAGTCTTTGTTTGCAGGTGTTCGTTTGAAGAGGATGGGGCCTCAATTCTTACACACACAGGTTTTATTTCTGTCCTCATAATCATTACAGTTTTTAAGAAATTATCGATACCCCTTTGGTTTGGCCTAGAATTTTATTTCAGCACCTTGTATTGAACTTCATGGTTATTCATACTAGGTTAATTGGTTGATGAAGTATCACTACAATAAAAGGTTCTATTTTATTTAATTTCATATTTTTTGGATTATAATTCATTGAATGTTTTACTCATCACTAATGTCAATTTATCATCTGTTTGTTGATTCATAGATGCTGAAGTGGTGGTCATTCGCATTATGGTATATTCTCCTCGAGTAATTTAAGTACTGTTTAATCGGAATATTTGAGCAGTAATGAAATTGTTTTTGTTGAATAATTCAGTAAATTTGTTAATGTTATTTTAATAATATATTTGTGCATATTTATTTAATATACAAATTCATGTTCAACTTCTCTGTTGATCTCTATTCGAATTTTTAAGATGGAATATTTCATATTATATTTCTTAACAGTATATATTCATTTTCAATAGTAATTTATTCTAATTTACATGTTTGTAAATATTCTGGTATGAAAAATTCATATAACTTATATTTACCAGGAACTGAAAAATATTGATTCATATTTTTTAACAATATTATTTCTTTTTTAACAGTTATTTCTTAGAAAGAATATGTTTGTAAATATGAATGTTTGTATATTTTTTGTAACTTATATTTATTAACACTATAAATACAGATTTATTTGAGTAGAAACGAGTTGTGCTATCAGTAACGTCAATGTAAAATTATTTGAATCCCTCAGTAGTATGGATCCAAATTTTTAGAATCAAATTGATCTGGCCATGAATGGCATGGACAATATAGAAAAAAAGTGATTGTTATCCCCTTTTCATTAACATGTTTTATTTCAATATTGTGCTTCTATACACATGAATATGGATTACTTCTAGTAATCCAGGCTATCTGAAATTTTATATATCTTAATGAAATTCATAGGTTATGTTTTTCACCATTTCAAATCCATTCTGGTCGGAATTCATGCATGATTATCTCAATTAATTTTTGGTCATATTCTGGCACATTGAAGTACTTATGGTATGTAAGAACATAGTTTCTCTTGAATACCATGACATTATTAGTTTTTTAGTGATTATATCTTTAACTAGAACTGAATTTTATATTAGATTATACTTCCATTTATATTGAATTTTATATTGCACTCTATGTTCTACCTCCACCTCCATTTTATTTTCCTCCACCTGCTCTGCCTCCGCCTACTCTGCTTCCACCTCCAAAAATTCATCAAACCACTACCTGATCCCAGGCCGACTGGAATCTAGTCTTCATAATGTAGACTACCGAGGTTGAACCTTATATGAATGATGAAGATGTGGGTCGATCGATATGACTGTGCTCGATCGAAGGGGGGTTCATCTGAGTTTCTACACAAAATATAGCTGCCAACTGAGTTGCATAAGGAGACACAAGCTGCTGATTATCTCCCATCGAATCAGAAGACATTGAAGCCCCCCGAAGCTGCTAATATGGGAATGAATGATCGTGCTGGTTAGTTGTTTTCTGAAGGTGTTCGATTGAATAGGACGGGGCCTTGATTCATCCACATACATAGGTTTTCCTTCTATCCATAGAATCATTACATTTTTTAAGAAATTATTGATAACTCTTAGGTTTAATCTTGAATGTTATTTCAGTACCCTATATATAACTTCATGGTAATTCATACTTGGCTAATTTTTTGATGAGGTCTTATAACTTTATAGAGATGTATGTTATTGAATTTCATTGTTTTTTGGATTATAATTCATTCAATGATTTATTCATCACTAGTGTCAATGTAATGACCAGCCAATTATCATTGGCTTGAGAGTGTAACGAGTCATTAGCTGGCCTTAAGTGACATACCCAAGGCGCCAATAGCTGGAAATAAATTCCGAAGGGTTTCAATACAAGTGGGGGGATGATTTACCCTTCAATAAATAAACCCATAAACCAACCATAACCAAAAAATAACTATATGATGCATGAACATCTGAAAGACCAACTAAGAAAACATCATTAATGAAAAACCACATCTGAGTACACAAAAGTTGAAGACCAAACCAAGAATCAAAGTGCGTAACATATAAACAAATAAAGACTCTCAAAGGACACTAAGACTCCATCCACCACAAGCTCCAAGATCCACAACATCTCCCAAGCATCACCACGAGCCACTAGAAACAAGATTCTTTTCCATTACCTGTGTCCTGAAACCCGACATCTGTAAAAGCACAAACGTGCCAAAGAAGGGGTGAGTATAAAACTTAGTAGGTTTTCCCCAATGACATCCCTACTCACGCCACTAGGATAGAAGAGTTAGCCACATTTATATAAAAACATTTTATATAAAACATTTTCACCAAAGTAGTTAATAACTAAATATAAACAAGTTTTCCAAAACCATCCATTCTCAAAGCATCAAAGTGAAATTTAAACCAGCTATTTCATAATGTTATTTTTCTAGAAAAAGAAACCAAACATATTTCCAATACATTTCATAAAAATCATGTTTTGGCATTCCCAACCACTTCAAAAACCCATGAAATCAACCATGCAGGCATCGTTATGACAGTTCCATACTCATGAGCGGTCTCTCTTCGATCTACCAAGTCGTCAGAAGGTAATTATTCCCATGTGCCATTTCACCTTTGGTACTGAGCACAAGGTCCTATTTCAACCAAGCCTCGTACATATAGTTACCAAGTGCCATTATATCTTTGGCACCGAGCACAAGGTCTTATTTCAACCAAGCCTCGTACAACGCAATACGAACACACACATCACCTTTACCACAATCATGCCAAAAAATCCTTTCAATAAAATACCTTTTATTGAAAACCATTTTCCATCCCAACCAAGTGTGTTTAAAAAATTCAAACCATTTCAATAATGCTGCCTTTTTGATGAAAAACAAATACATCAAAACCATTTCAATAAAACACCATTTTTATTGAAAACCCGTTTCTCATCACACCATTACCAATTTCATGAATTTTATAATTTAAAATCAACATTTTAAATTCAAATATCCAAGTCTCTTTTCACAAAATTCACCAATATTTCACAATTTCATCAAAAACATAAATAATCACTAAATAAGATTCATTCCAAGATTTTCACAATCAATTCCATTCATATAACCAATTTGAAACTAAGTCAACCAATTCTAATAGGATGAGTCGAGAGTGAAGCCAACTACCTCAACCAAATAGGCGAAACCAACCAATGGATGAAGAAATCCAACAAAACTAAGTGGTAACTCAACAAACCCACTTCAGATATCTTCCCCTATCAACCGCAAGAACAAAACCACCGTTATTTGGAATCTAACCCATTAGATCTCCCCACAGCGGGTGTAAATATAAGAAAACTATAGAGAGAGCGTATGAGATCTAAGGAAAAAAGACTAGAATGATACTTACCGCGATCAACCAGCTTTGAAACTCCAAGGCAAGCCTTCAAATTTCTTCCAAAACACTAGGTAAGTTCTCTCCCACCTTCACCGGAGAGAAATCCCGAGTTAGGGCCATTTATGAGCAAAAACGAGTGGGTTAAAAGATAAAATGGATTAGATCCTAAAAAATAGGTTCTCTATTGACTTCGTGCATGGTTAGACTAACTATGCAATAACGGTGCAGTCATCACTGCATGGGAAGGGGTGCTCCACGCGACCTCCTCGTACGGTTTTCCTAAACCATGCGCACACAGTGTCGACTCCTCTATCCAAGGTGACCACACACGCACGACTTCCGCAAGGTTTGGATAACTGTGCGTAGCATGTGAGTCACCACTCATTACCCTTTTTACACTTTAAGAGTCTCAAAAAATTCCCCAACCATCTGTCATATGCTTCATGTAAAGAATGAAACAAGGGTTACATACCTGAACCCGTGGGTACTACATTCTCCCCACCATTGGCCTTTCCGTCCTCTGAATGTAGAAAACCATCGCTTGCATGAAAGAGTTCTGGCCACTGCTCCTTCATTTCTTTCTCGTGTTCCCATGTCTATTCCTAAATCTGACCATTATGCCATAAAACCCCCATTTGACCGATGTTTTTCCAACAGAAGACCTTATCCTAGCTATCCACAATCCACACCGGGATATGTACCAACGAAGCATCAGACTATAGGTCAACGTGATCCCATCTAATCACATGGTCAGGATCAAATTGATTCTTTTTCAACTGAGATACATGGAACATATTACGCACTAAACTGAACTTTCGTGGGAATGACAACTGATATTCCACCTCTCCAACCCATTCCAATATCACAAAAGAGCCTATATATCGAGGAGATAATTTTCCATGCTTCCCAAAACGATGATGTCCAAGCCTTGGAGAGATTCTTAAAAAGACATGATCACCCACTACAAACAACAATGGTATTCGACCATTATATGCATAATATTTCTAAAGACTCTGAGCTGTCTCCAACCTATTTCTAATCAACTGAATCTTCTCCGTTGTTTCTTGGACAAGGCTCAGCCCGGCTAGTGATGTTTCACCAGTTTCCACCCACCATAGTAGTGAAAGACAAGAAAGACCGTACAATGCTTCAAATAGAGCCATGTGTATCGAGGCCTGATAACTGTTATTGTATTAGAAATCCACTAAGGGTATATGATCCTCCCATGAGCCACCCAATTCTATTACACAAGCCCGTAACATGTCATCCAATGTTTGTATTGTCCGCTCAGATTTCCCATCTGTCTGAGGATGATACGTTGTACTCATCGTCAACGGAGTCCCTAGGGATTGATGTAATGATTTCCAGAAATGAGATGTGAACCTAGAATCTCTATCTGAGACTATAGACACTAGTACACCATGCCTCTTTACCACTTTGTAGATATAGATTTTTGAAAGATATTCCACCATATGAGTTTCATGAAACGAGATGAAATGGGCTGACATGGTTAGAAGATCCACTATCACCGAAATAGAATCGGGTTTCCGGATCATTCTTGGATGACATGTATAAAAATCAATTACTATATTCTCCCATTTCCACACTGGGATAGGTAAAGACAATAACGTACCAGCTGGTCTCTAATTCATTGCTTTAACCTGCTGACAATTTATGTATCGCGATACAAAATCGGTCACCTTTCGTTCCATGTCGCTCCACCAAAACAGCACCATTAGCGCCTTATACATCTTTTGGGTACCTGGATGTATATCCCATCTTGAATGGTGGTAAATTAAGGAGTTGTTCCTAACAAACTATACGCACAACCATCTGATCTCTGAAACACAAAACTAAACTCCCATCCAGCTTACATCCCTCAATGGTCTACCCACCATTGATTTTTGAACTCATTGAAACATAGTCTACATCATTTGCATGGGACTCCAATACTATCTCAACCAAATTAGGAACAAGCACAACTGGAAAGAAAACTGCAACATCACCTCGGTCTTCACATTTCAATGAATGTCGGCTAAGACTGACATCAACTGCCACTCGTCTGAAGCTTACTTTTCCAACTGAGCATACGACTTGCTTCTTAATGCATCGAAAAGTGAATTTCCCTTACCTGGTCTATAAATTAATTCAAATTCAAACATTTGAAGTTACCCCATCCATCTCCAATGCCTCATATTCAAATCTCTCTATAAGGAAATTTGTTTTATGATTTTTTGGTCTGTAAACACAGTAAAATTTTCACCAAAGAGATAGTGTCTTCATGTTTTCAAAGCATGGAAAACAGCAGCTAACTCCAAATCATGTGTTGGGTAATTCTTCTCATGCACTCTCAACTGTCATGAACCATAAGCAATAACATGGTCTCCTTTCATGACAACACAACCCAAACCTGTTCCCGAAGCATCACAAAACACCACATAGCTATGTCCAGATTCTGCAAGATCAATATAGGTGTCAATTTAAGACGAACCTTGAGCTCATGGAAAGACATCTGACATTCTGTTTTCCATTGTAACGGAGCATTCATCTTTTTCAAAGCTGTCATTGGTGATGCTAGTCGTGATAAATCACGCACAAACCGTCGGTAGTAACCAGCTAGATGAAGAAAACATTTTATTTCAATGACATTCTTTGGAGGTTTCCATGAAAGAACAACTTCTATCTTTTCTACATCCACTAAAACACCTTTCTCAGAAACAACATGGCCAGGAAAATGTATGTCTTGTATCTGAAAGTCGTACTTTAATAATTTGGAATAAAACTGATGGTCTGTCAAGATTTCCAACACTATCACCAAGTGTTGTTCATGCTCATCCCTTGTTATTGAATACACCAATATGTCTTCCACAAACACCACAACAAAAGAATCCAGATATTTCTGAAATATACGATTCATCAAAGCCATGATGACCGTTGGTTAATTCGTTAGACCAAAAGGCATGACTACATATTCTTAGTGGCCATATTTTCTTCTGAAAGCTATCTTTGGAATATCCCCCTTCTGAACTCTCAATTGGTGATATCCTGATCGCATGTCAATCTTAGAGAACCTCTATGCTCCCCTTAATTGATCAAACAGATCATCAATGCATTGAAGTGGAGATTATTCATTATCGTAACTTGGTTAAGTTTACGATAATCAACACACAGCCCAAGAGTTCCATCTGCTTTCTTTACAAACAAAACTGGTGCTACCCACAGAGACATGCTTGGCCGAATGAAACCGTTGCTTCGAAATCCTCTAACTACACATTCAATTCATGTAACTCTATTGGTGTCATCCTATATGATGGAAGGAAAATAGTACAGGTCCCCGGATGGAGATCAATCGTAAACTCCACTTCTCTTACAGGTGGTAATCCTGAGAAGTTTTCAGTAAAAACATTAAGAAATTGATCCACCATAGCTGGAAAACTATTTTCCTCACTCCCGCCCAATGATGCCAAATTCAACGCTATAATTGGTAAGAGATTATTCCCACCATTGATTCCAACAAGCTCTTTGTGCATTTCTTTACTATCCTTTCTCCTCTAAAGAGACGTTTGATGTCGTCCTCAACTGTGAAACTAATCATTCTCCTATAATAGTCGATGTGAGCCTTAAACCTTGTCAACAAATCCATAACCATGATTATATCATAGAAATATGTATCCAGCATAGATAAATCCCATTTCAGCTCAGCTCCATCAACAGTTATATCACATGCTCTACCCACAAAGGCTTGACATTCTCTTTCACCAAGGGGAGTTTTCAGTTTCAAGACAGAAGGCATCATTTCCAGTTTTATGTTAAAAAATCAGAAATACGAGAAGAAATAATGGAATTGGGAGCACCCGTATCCCATAAAGAATGCATCAACATAGAAATTAAAAGAACCATACCTCGCACCTTGGAGGGTCTGGACTGATCATCCACTACAACTTGCTCAGCTCCAAGAAAATGCGTACTTTCCATGCTCTTCTCCTTATTCTCCAACTGACACTTCCCTTTCTAAAGAGTGTCACGAACACCCAACCTCATAACATTATAGAAATAGCACTGAAGGTGCCCCATTTTTTACAATTATGAAATTCTCAAGGTTTTTCCTTACAATCCTGGATGATGTGTCTCGTAGAGCCACACTGGAAATATCTTGGCTTACTCTTGGGTATCGGAAGAAGTTTTAGCAATTTTGTGGTCCGATTCTGATGTGTTCTTCCTCAATGAGAGAAGTTTTCTAATTACCTCTTGCTCTTAGTGTTAGAGTTCTCAGATCCTCTAGTGAAGATAACCGTGCATCCACCACTTGGATTTTTAGCAGTGAAAAATATCGTAATCAATGTATCTGGTTGCGGTTCTAACTGAATGTTTTTAAAAGCATGAGCGATGCTTTGGACCAACTGTTGGTTCACATGTGGTTCAGGTGCAACCACATTCTCACTGGCCTCTTTCGAATGGTTTCTATGACGCGTACTGGGTTCCATTCCTACACCAACAACAAAATCCATCAATCTAACTCTCTATCAACTGTTGGCTTAGCATTTCAAATTCTAATAAATCAACTATCACAACATTGTTTTCCAACCATCAAGCATTTCCACATGTTCAACCATTTTCTAAAACATTCACATGCTTTTTGAAAATCATGCCATTTTCAAAATACACCAAATATCCTCTTTTCAAATTCATTCATTCGAAAATCAATTTCTACATTTATTCAAAAATTTAAACCTTTCACAAAATTCTTACTCCTTCCTCAAAATGAGATATACAATCTTTGTGGGAAGTAATTCCTCTACAATGTATGTCATGCTCCTCTCATTGGCTAAAAAAATACAAGGAGATTTCCGACATCCTAGAAGTGTATCAAAATCACTTATGTACCCAACTCCCTTGTAACATGAAGTTCCGCATAAATGGGTTAGCTACGTCCTTTTATGCTATACATTTCATGTTCCGACAATCCTACTCCTTTTTAAGATGACCACCCAAGGAATATACAAGAAGAAATTTCAACTCCAAGACCAAGAACATCGATGACAACTTGTTAGGAAAGGACCGAACAAGATGATACCAATTGTAATGACTAGAAAATTTTCATTGTCTTGAGAGTGCAATGAGTCCTTACTATGCCTTAAGCGACATCCCCAAGGCGCCAAAGGCTGGAAATAAATACCGAAGGGTTTCAATACAAGTGGGGGGATGATTTAAACTTTAAGAAATGAACCCATAAACCAACCATAACCAAACATTTACTATATAAAGCATGAACAAATGAAAGACCAACTAAGCAAACTTAATTTATGTCAAACCACGTCAGAGTGCAAAAAAGCAGAAGACCAATCCAATAATCATAGTGCACAATAGATAAACAACTCAAGACTCTCAAAGGATACTAAGACTCTGTGATCCAAAAGCTCCAAGCTCCACAACAACTCCCAAACATCACCACGAGCCTCTAGAAACATGATGCTTTTCCTTTACCTGTGTCCCAAAACATGACCTCTACAAAAGAAAAAATGTCCCAAAGCATGGGTGACTATAAAACTCAGTAGGTTTTCTCCAATGACTTCCCTACTCATGCCACTAGGTTAAAAGAGTTGGGAACATTTATATAAAAACATTTTATATAAAACTTTTTCACCAAAGCGGTTTATAACTAAATGTAAAAAATATTTCCAAAACCATCCATGCTCAAAGAAACAAAGTGAAATTTAAACCATCTTTTTCAACATGTTATTTTTCCAAAAAAATAACGAAACAAATTTCCAAACCATTTCACAAACACCCCATTTTGGTATTCCCAACCACTTCACAAACCCGTGAAATCAACCATGCATGCATCGTTATGACAGTTCCATACTCAAGAGTGGTCTCTCATCGATCTACCAAGTCACACAATGGAATTTATTCCCATGTTCCATTACTCCTTTGGCACCGAGCACAAGGTCCCATTTCAACCAAGCCTTGTACATATATTTACCATGTGCCATTAGACCTTTGGCACCAAGAACAAGGTCATATTTCAACAGAGCTTCGTACAATGAAATATGAACACACACTTCACATTTCCCACAATCATGCCAAACCATCATTTCAATAAAACACCTTTTATTGGAAAGCATTTTCCTTCCCAACCAAGTGTGTTCAAACAAATCAAACCATTTCAATAAAGATTCCCTTTTTAATGAAAATCAAATCCATCAAAACCATTTCAATAAAACACAATTTTTATTGAAAACCCCTTTCTCATCTATCCATTTCCAATTTAAGAAATTTCATAATTTAAAATAAATATTTTAATTTCAAATAGCCATGTCACTTTGCACACAATTCACGAATATTTCACAATTTCATCATATCCATAAATCATCACTATGGAAGATTTATTCCATGATTTTAAGAGTCAATTCCATTCAACTAACCAATTTAATACTAAGCCAACCAATTCTATCAAGAGGAGTCATGAGTGAAGCCACCTACCTCAACCAAATAGACAAAACCAACCAACGGACGAAGAATTCCACCAAAACCGAGTGGTAACTCAACAAACCCACCTTAGATCTCTTCCACTATCAACCACAATAACAAATCCACCATTATTTGGCATCCAACTCCTTAGATCTACCCACAGCAGGTGTATTTCTAAGAAACCTATAGAAAGGGTGAAGGAGATCTATAGAAGCAAGACAAGAATGAGTATGCACGGTTACACTAACAGTGCGCTAAACATGCGGTCACCACTAATTTAGAAGGGGTTCTCCGCATGGCCTCCTCGCACGGTTTTCCAAAACAATGTGCACACCATGTGGACTCCTCAATCCAAGGTGACCATACACGCACGGCTTCCGCACGGTTTGGAAAACCGTACGTACCATGTGTGTCACCACTCTTTGCCTTTTTACACTTTAGGAGTTTCCAAACATTCCCCAGGAATATCTCTTATGCTTCATGCACATAAAAATCATGAAACAAGGGTTCCATACCAGAAATCAGGTGTACTACAGTCAATTTATCCATCTATTTTTTGATTCATAGATGCTGAAGTGGTGGTCATTCGTACTATCGTATGTTCTCCTCATGAAATTTAAGTACTGTTTAATTTATATATTTGAGCAGTAATGAATTGTTTTTTTTGCATAAATCTGTAAATTTATTAAAGTTGTTTCATGAATATATTTGTCCATATTTATTTAATATAAAAATTCTTATTCAACATCTCTGTTCATCACTAATAGAATTTGTAAACGTGAATATATCAGTTTATATTTTTTAGAAATATATATTCATATTGAATAGTAATTTCTTCTAATTTATAGGTTTGTTAATATTCTGGTATGAATATTTCATATAACTTATATGTACCTGGATCTAAAAAATATTGATTCATATTTTTTAAAATATTATTTCTTTTTTAACAGTAATATCATAGAATGCATATGTTTGTAAATATGTAGGTTTTTATATTTTTTTGCAACATAAATATATCAAGTCTATAAATACAGATATATTTTATCAGAAATGAGATTTGTTGTTAGGAATGTTAATGAAAAAAATATGAAGCCCTCACTTGTATGGATCCAACATTTCAGTATCAAATTGGGCAGGCCATGAAAGGCATGGGCATGACAGGAAAAAAGGTGATTGTTCTCCCTTTTTCCTTCACATGTTTTATTTCGGTCTTGTGCTCCTATACACTTGTCTATGGATTAATACTAGCCGTCAAGGCTATCTGAAATTTTATATATCTCAATGAAATTCCAAGGTTATGTTATTCACTATTTCAAAGCCATTCTGGTCAGAATTCATGCATGATTATCTCAATGCCTTTCTGGTCATATTATGGAACATGGAAGTACTTATGGTATGTAAGAACATAATTGTTCTTGAATACAATGAATTTCATAGTTTTTGAGTGATTCTAACTTTAACTAGAGTTGAATTTTATATTACATTATACATCCGTTTATATTTCATTTTATATTGCACTTTATATTCCACCTCTGCCTCCATTTTCATTGCCTCCACCTACTCGCCTCCACCTACTCCACTTCCGCCTTCACAAATTCATCAAACAACTTCATGAAACTGAGTCGACATGAATCTGGTCATTAAAATGAAGACAACCGACATTGAATCTCATCCAAATTCCAAATAAGCAGGTTTATTGATATGACTGAGCTTGATATAAGGGGGGTTCATCTGATTTTCAATACAAAATATAGTGGCCAACCGAGTTGTAGAAGGAGACGCAAGCCACTGATTAACTTCCATCGAATCAGAAGACGTTGAAGGTTCTCAAAGCTTCTAAGATGTGAATTGTAGATCATGCTAGTTCAAAATTATTTTGTACGTGTTGTATTAAAGAAGATGGGTCTTCGATTTTTTCACGCACTCAGGTTTTACTTCTGTCCCCTTAATCACTATAGTTTTTAATAAATTATTAATACCTCTTATCTTTGTTCTAGAATGTTATTACAACAACCTTTATTGAACATCATGGTTATTCATACTATTCTAACATGTGGATGAGGTATCACTACTATACTGAGAGGTTTGATATTGAATTTCATAGTTTTTAATTAGAATTTATTCAATGATTTATTCCTCACAAATTTCAATTTGTCCATCGTTTTGTTGATTCATATATGCTGAAGTGGTTGTCATTTTCATTATGATATGTTCTCCTCATGCAATTTAGTTACTGTTTAATTTAAATATTTGAGTAGTAATGAAATGTTTTTTTCATAACTCAGTAAATTTATTAAATTTGTTTCCGGAAGCTATTTGTCCATATTTTTTTCATATACAAATTCATATTCAACTTATCTATTCATATCTATTCGAGTTTGTAAACTCGAATATATCGGTTTATATTTGATAACAATATATATTCATTTTTAATATTAATTTCTTATAATTTACATGTTTTTAAATATTCTGGTTTGAATATTTCATATAACTTATATATATTTGGAACAAAAAATTATCAATTAATATTTTTAAACAATATTTTTTATTTTTTAACGGTCATTTTTTAGAATGCATATGTTTGTAAATATTCATGTTTGTATATTTTTTTGGAACTTATACATATCAAGTCTATAAATACAAATCTATTTGAACAAAAATGAGTTGTTATGTTAGGAACGTCAATAAGAAAATATCAGAAGCACTCAATTGTATGGATCCAACATTTCAGTATCAAATTGATCAAGCCATGAAAGACCTGGAAAAGATAGAAAAAGGTGATTGTTCTCCCTTTTTCTTTATAGTTTTTTATTTCAAACTTGTTCTCCTATACACATGACTATGTAATACTACTAGAAATCAAGGCTATCCAAAATATTATATTTCTCAATGAAATTTATAGGTTATGTTTTTAACCATTTAAAATCCATTCTGCTCAGAATTCAGCATGATTATCTCAAATCCTTTTAGGACATATTATAGTACATTGAATTACTTATGTTATGTAAGAACATAGTTTTTTTTGAATACCATGACATTTATAGTTTTTGAGTGATTATAACTTTAACTAGAAATTAATTTTATATTATATTATACGTCCAATTATATTGAATTTTTATTGCAAATTAAATTCCACCTATGCCTCCATTTCCTTTCCCTCCACCTGCTCTACCCCCGCCTACTCCGCTTCTCTCTCCACGAATTAATCAAACCACAGCCTGAACCTGATCCAACTGGAACCGGTTCTTCACATTGAAGACAACAGAGGATGAAACTCATCCAAATTATGTAGAAGTGGGTCGATTGATATCACTAAGCTCTTTCAAAGGGGGGTTCATCTGATTTTCAACACAAAATATAGTATCCAACTGAGTAGAAGAAGGAGACACAAGCTGCTGATTAACACCCACAGAATCAGAAGATATTGAATGTTCCAGAAGCAGCTATGATGAGAATTGAAGATCATGATGGTTATTATTTTTTTGCATTTGTTCGATTGAAGAGGATGGAACCTTGATTCTTCCACACACTCAGGTTCTCCTTATACACCATAATCATTACGGTTTTTAAGAAATTATCGATACCTCTTATTTTTGTTCTAGAATGTTTTTTAGCACCAAGTATTGAACATCATTGTTTTTCATTCCAGGTTAATTGGTGGATGAGGTCTCCCTAGAATACAGAGAGGCATGTTATTGAATTTCATCGTTTTTTGGATTAGAATTCATTCAATGTTTTATTCATCACTAATTTCAATTTATCCATCTGTTTGTTGATTCGTATATGCTTAAGTGGTGGTCATTTTAGTTATGGTATGTTCTCCTCATGCTATTTAAGTAATATTTAATTGAAATATTTGAGGAGTAATAAAATGGTTTTTAATGCATAATTCTGTAAATTTATTAAATTTGTTTCAGGAATCTATTTGTCCATATTTATTTAATATAAAAATTCATATTCAACATCTATGTTCAACTCTATTCGAGTTTGTAAACTGGAAAATATTGGTTTATATTTGTTAACAATATATATTCATTTTTAAAAACAATTTCTTCTAATTTACATGTTTTCAAATATTCTGGTTTGAATACTTCCTAAACTTATATGTACCAGGAATTGAGAAATATCAATTCATATTTTTAAACAATATTTTTTTCTTTTATTTAACAGTAATTTCTTAGAATGCATATGATTATAAATATGCAGGTTTGTATATTTTTTTTGTAACTTATATGTTTGAAGTCTATAAATATAGATAAATTTGAGCAGGAATGAGTGGTCTTGTCACGAACATCAATGAGAAAATATCTGAAGCCCTCACTTGAATGGATCCAAATTTTTAGTATCAAATTGATCAAGTCATGAAAGGCATGGACAAGACAAAAAGAGGGGATTGTTCTCCATATTTATTTAAAATGATTTATTTCAATATTCTGCTCCTATACACTTGAATATGCATTACTTCTAGCAATCAAGGCTACCTGAAATATTATATATCTCAATCAAATTCATAGGTTATGTTATTCACCATTCAAAGCCATTCTGGTTTGAATTCATGAATGATTATCTCAAAGCTTTCTGATCATATTATGGAACATGGAAGTACTTATGGTATATAATAACATATTTGTTCTTGAATACAATGACTTACATAGTTTTTAAGGGATTCTATTTTTAATGGAACTGAATTTTATATTACACTATACTACCATTTATATTTCATTCTATATTGCACTTTATATTCCACCTCCACCTCTATTTTATTTTCCTCCACCTACTCCACCTCCACCTACTCTACATCCACCTCCACAAATTCATCAAACCACTGCATGAACCTAAGCCAACTGGAACCTAGTGTTGACAATGATGACAACTAAGGTTTAACCTTATCCAAATTCTGAAGAAGTAGGACGGTCGATATGACTGATCTCAATCGAAATGGGGTTCATCCGAGTTTCAACCCAAAATATAGTGGCCAACAGAGTTGCAGAAGGAGACACAATCTGTTGATTAACTCCCATCGAATTGGAAGACGTTGAAGGTTCCAGAAGCTACTAATATGGGAATGGAAGATTGTGTTTGTTAGTCTTTCTTTACAAGTGTTCGATTGAAGATGATGGGTCCTCGATTCTTCAGCGCAATCAGGTTTTCATTTTATCCCCATAATCAATATAGTTTTTAATAAATTATTGATACCTCTTAGGTTTGTTCTATAATGGTATTTCAGCACCCTGTATTGAACTTCATGGTTATTCATATATGGTTAATTGGTGGATGAGGTCTCACTACTATAGAGAGAGGTATGTTATTGAGTTTCATTGTTTTTTTATTAGAATTCATTCAATGTTTTGTTCAGCACTAATGTCAATTTATCCATCTATTTGTTGATTCATAGATACTGAAGTGTTGGTCATTCTCATTATGTGATGTTCTCCTTATGAAATTTAAGAACTATATAATTGACATATTTGAGCAACAATGAAACTATTTCAGGTGCATAATTCTATAAATTAATTAATGTTGTTTCCAGATTCTATTTCTCGATATTTTTTTAATATAAAAATTCAAATTCAACTTCTTAAGTCACCTATTTTCGAATTTGTAAACTGGAATATATATGTTTATATTTGATAAAAATATATAATAATTTTTAATATTTATTTCTTCTAATTTACAGATTTGAAAATATTTTGGTTTGAATATTTCATATTACCTATATGTACCAGGAACTGAAAAATATATATTCATATTTTTTAACAATATTTTTTTTAACAGAAATTTTATTGAAGGAATATGTTTTAAATAAGAATTTTTTTATATTTTTTGGTAACTTATATGTATCAAGTCTATAAATATTGACAAGAAATGAGTTGTATTATAAAGAATGTCAGTGAGAAAATATCTAAATCCCTCACTTGTACGGATCCAACACTTCAGTATCAAATTGACTAGGCCATGAAAGACATGGAGAAGAATAGAAAATAGGTGATTGATCTCCATTATTCTTTAACATGTTTTATTTCAATCTTTTGCTCCTATACACTTGTATATATATTACTACTTGAAATCAAGGATATTTGAAATTTTATATATCTCAATGAAATTCATAGGTTATGTTATTCACAATTTCAAAGCCATTCTAGTCAGAATTCATTCATGATTATCTCAAGCCTTTCAGGTCATATTATGGCACATGGTAGTACTTATGGTATGTAAGAACATAGTTATTCTTGAATACCATGACATTCACAGTTTTTGAGTGATTATAAAGTTAACTAGAACTGAATTATATAGTACATTATACTTCCATCGAAGGGGGGTTCATCCAAGTTTCAACATAAAATATATCGTCCAACAGAGTTGCAGAGGGATACAGAAGCCACTGATAAACTCCCATCGAATTAGAAGACGTTGATGGTTCCCGAAGATGCTAATATGGGAATGGAAAATCATGCAAGTTAGTATTTTTCTGATGGTGTATGATTGAAGGTTATGGGGCCTTGATTCGTCCACACACTCAGGTTTTCCTTATATCCCCATAATAGTTACAGTTTTTACGAAAATATCGATAACTAATAGGTTTGTTCTTCAATGTTATTTCAGCACCCTGTATTTAACTTTATGGTTATTCATAGTAGGTTAATTGGTTGTTGAGGTCTTTTTACTTTATAGAGATTTGTGCTATTGAATTTCATAGTTTTTTTATTAGAATTCATTCAATTATTTATTCATCACTAATGTCAATTTATCGATCTATTAGTTGATTCATAGATGTTGAAGTGGTGCTCATTCGCATTATGGTATGTTCTCCTCATGCAATTTAAGAACTGTTTAATTGAAATAATTGAGCAGTAATGAATTGTTTTTATTGCATAATTCATTAAATTTATTAATGTTGTTTCCAGAATCTATTTTTAGATATTTATTTAATATACTAATTCATAATCATCTTCTCTGTTCATCTCTATTCGAATTTGTAAACTAGAATATATTGGTTTATATTTGTTAACAATATATATTCATTTTTAATACTAATTTGTTCTAATTTTAAGGTTTGTAAATATTCTGGTTTGAATATTTCATATAACTTATATGTACCAGGATCTAAAAAATATCGATTCATATTTTTTAAAATTATTTATTCTTTTTTAACCATAATTTATTAGAATGAATATGTTTTAAAAAATGTTTGTTTTTATATTTTTTTGTAACTTAAATGTATCAAGCCTATAAATACAGATATATTTTATCAGAAATGAGTTGTATTTTCAGGATGGTCAGTTAGAAAATATCTGAAGCCATCACTTGTATGGATCCATCTTTTCAATATAAAATTGGTCACACCATGAATGACATAGGCATGACAGGAAAAAGTTGATTATTATCCCTTTTTCATTCACATGTTTTATTTCAATCTTTTGCTCCATTTTGCAACTGTTTGATTGAAGAGTATGGGTCCTCAATTCTTCCACGCACTTAGGTATTCCTTTTGTCCACATAATCAATAATGTTTTTAAGAAATTATCGATACCTCTTATATTTGTTCTAAAATGTTATTACAACACCCTGTATTGAATGTCATAGTTATTCATACGAGGTTAATTTGTGGATGAGTTCTCAATACTATATAGAGAGGATTCTTATTGAATTTCATAGATTTTTGGATTAGAATTTATTCAATGTTTTATTCCTCACTAATGTCAATTTATCCATCTGTTTGTTTATTCATAGATGCTGAAGTGGTTTTTATTCATATTATGGTATGTTATCATCATGTAATATAATTACTATTTAATTGAAATATTTATGCAGTAATGAAATGGTTTTTTATCATAACTCAAAAAATTTATTAATTTTGTTTCAAGAATCTATTTTTCTATATTTATTTAAGATACAAATTCATATTCAACTTCTATATTAATCTCTTTTAGAATTTGTAAACTAGAATATATCGGTTTACATTTGTTAACCATATATATTCATTTTTAATAGTAATTTCTTCTAATTTACAAGTTTGTAAATATTCTGTTTTTAATATTTCAAATAACTTATATGTACATCAAACTGAAAAATATCAATTCATATTTTTTAACAATATTTTTTCTTTTTTTAGAAGTAATTTATTAGAATTCATATATTTGTAAATAAGAAATTCTATATATTTTTTGTAACTTTTACATAACAAGTCTATAAATACAGATCTATTTGAGTGGAAATGAGTTGTGATGTTAGGAACATCAATGGGAAAATATCTGAAGCCCTCACATGTATAGATCCAACTTTTCAGTATCATATTGATCAGGCCATGAAAAGACATGGACAAGACAGAAAAAGGTGATTGTTCTCCCTTTTTCTGTATAATTTTTAATTCTAATATTGTGTTCCTATACACATGAATATCGAATACTACTAGAAATCAAGGCGATCTGAAATCTTATATTTCTAAATGAAATTCATATGTTATGTTGTTAACCATTTCAAAGCCATTCTGGTTAGAATTCATGCATGATTATCTCAAATCCTTTCTGGTCATATTATAGCACGTGGTACTACGTTTGGTATGTAAGAACATAGTTTTTCTTGAATACCATAACTTTCATAGTTTTTGAGTGATTCAAACATTAACTAGAACTGAATTTTATATTACATCATACTGCTTTTTCTATTTCATTTGAAATAGCACTTTATATTCCACCTCTGCCACCGTTTACTTTTCATCTACCTGCTGCGCCCCCACCTACTCCACTTCTACCTCCACAAATTTATCAAACCAATGACTTATCCTAAGCTAACTAGAACCTGGACTTCACAATGAAGACAACCGAGGTTGAACCTCATCCAAATTTTGAAGAAGGGTTTCGATTGATATGGATGGGCTCCATCGAAGGGGGTTCATCCAAGTTTCAACACAAAATATATCAGCCAACTGAGTTGCAGAAGGAGATGCAATCCACTGATTAACTCCCATAGAATCAGAACACGTTGAAGGTTCTAGTAGCTATTGATATTGGAATAGAAGATCATGTTGGTTATTATTTTTTTGCAGGTACTCAATTGAAGAGGATGTAGCCTCGATTCTTCCACACACTAAGTTTCTCCTTCTACACCATAATCATTATAGTTTTTAAGAAACTGTCGATACCTCTTAAGTTTTTTGTAGAATGTTATTTCAGCACTCAGTATTGAACATCATGGTTATTCATACTAGGTTAATTGGTGGATGAGGTTTCACTACTATAATGAGAGATATGTCATTGAATTTCATTGTTTTTTGGATTAGAATCCATTCAATGTTTTGTTCATCACTAATGTCAATTTATCCATCTGTTTGTTGATTCATAGATGCTTAAGTGGTGGTCATTTTAATTATGGTATGTTCTCCTCATGAAATTTATGTACAATTTAATTGACATATTTGAGAAGTAATGAAATGGTTTTTGATGCATAATTCGGTAAATTTATTAATGTTGTTTAAGGATTCTATTTTTCCATATTTATTTAATATAAAAATTCATATTCAACTTCCTTTTTCAACTCTATTAGAATTTGTAAACTGGAACATATCAGTTTATATTTTTTAACAATATATATTAATTTTTAAATGTAATTTCTTCAAATTTACATGATTGTAAATATTCTGGTTTGAATATTTCATATAATATAAATGTACTAGGAACTGAAAAATATTGATTCATATTTTTTAACAATATTTTATCTTTTTTTTAACAGCAATTTCTTAGAATGAATATGCTTTTAAATATGCCGGTTTGTATATTTTTTTTAACTTATATCTGTCAATTCTATAAATACATATATATTTGTGCAGAAATGAGTTGTGATGTCCGGAACGTCAATGAGAAAATATCTGAAGCCCTCACTTCTTTGGATCCAAATTTTTAGTATCAAATTGGTGGGGCCATGAAAGACATAGACAAGATAGAAAAAAGGTGATTGTTCTCCCTTTTTCATTAACATTTTTTTTTCAATCTTGTGCTACTATACACTTGAATATGGATTACTGCTAGCAATCAAGGCTAGCAGAAATTTTATATATCTCAATTAAATTCATAGGTTATGTTTTTCACCATTCAAAGTCATTCTAGTCATAATTCATGCAAGATCATCTCAGAGACTTTATGGTCATATTTTGGCTTGTGGAAGAACTTATGGTATGTACGAACATAGTTGTTCTTGAATACCATGACTTACTTTTTTTTTTGAGTGATTCTATCTTTTACATGAACTGAATTTTATACTACATTATATTTCCATTTATATTTCATTTTATATTGCACATTATATTCCACCTCCAGCTCCATTTCCTTTTCCTCCACCTGATCCTCCTCCACCTTCTCTGCTTCCGCCTGCACAAATTCATCAAACCACTGCCTAAACCCGAGCCGACTGGAACATGGTGTTCACAATGAAGGAAACCAAGGTTGAACCTCATCCAAATGCTAAAGAAGTAGGTCAGTCAATATGACTGATCTCAGTCAAAGGGGGGTTCATCCACGTTTCAACACAAAATATAGTGGCCAACCGAGTTGCAGAAAGAGAAACAAGATGCTGATTAACTCTCATCAAATTGGAAGACGTTTATGGTTCTAGAAGCTACTAAGATGGGAATGGAAGATTGTGTTGGTTAGTATTTTTTCCAGGTGTTTGATTGAAGATGACGGGTCCTCGATTCTTCCACGCACTCAGGTTTTCCTTCTGTCCCCATAATCATTATAGTTTTTAAGAAATCATCAATACCTATTAGGTTTGTACTAGAATGTTATTTCAGCACCCTGTCTTAAACTTCATGGTTAATCATACAAGGTTATTTGGTGGATGAGGTCTCACTACAATATAGAGAGGTATGTTTTTGAATTTCATAGGTTTTTGTATTAGAATTCATTCAATGTTTTATTCATCACTAATGTAAAATTATCCATCTGTTTGTTGATTCATAGATGCTGAAGTGTTGGTCATTCTCATTATGGTATGTTCTCCTCATTCAATTTATGAACTATTTAATTGACATATTTGAGAAGTAATGAAGCGGTTTTTGGTGCAAAATTCTATAAATTTATTAATGATGTTTCAGGAATCTATTTGTCTATATTTATTTGATATACATATTCATATTCAACTTCTCTATTCATCTATATATGAATTTTTAAACTGGAATATATCAGTTTATATTTGTTAAAAATATATATTCATTATGAATTGTAATTTCTTCTAATTTATAGGTTGTTAAATATTCTGGATTGAATATTTCATATAACTTATATGTAATATGAACTAAAAAATATCAATTTATATTTTTTAATAATATTTTTTCTTTTTTTAACAGTTATTTATTAGAAGGAATATGTTTAAAATATGAAGGTTTGTATATTTTTTTGTAACTTATATGTATCAAGTCTATAAATACAGATATATTTGACCAGAAATGAGTTGTACTGTAATGAACGTCAGGGAGAAAATATCTGAACCCCTCGCAGGTAAGGATCCAAATTTTCAGTATCCAATTGACTAGGCTGGGAAAGACATTGACAAGACAAGAAAATATATGATTGACCTCCTTTTTCATTATCATGTTTTATTTAAATATTGTGCTTCTATGAACTTGAATATGAATTACTACTTGAAATCAAGGCTATCTGAAATTTTATATATCTCAATGAAATTAATAGGTTATGTTATTCACCATTTCTAATCGATTCTGGTTAGAATTCATGCATGATTATCTCAAATCCTTTCAAGTCATATTATGTCATATGGCAGTACTTATGGTATGTAAGAATATAGTTGTTCTTGAATACCATGACATTCACAGTTTTTGATTGATTATAACTTTAACTAGAACTGATTTTTATATTACATTATACTTCCATTTATATTTCATTTTATATTGCACTCTTTATTCCACCGCCACATCCATTTTATTTGCCTCCACCTTCTCCGCCTCCTTCTACTCCGCTTCCACCTCCATGAATTCATCAAACCACTTCCGGATCCTGAGCCGACTAGAATATAGTCTTCACAATGTAGACTACCGAGTCTGAAACTCATAAAAATTCTAAAGAAGTGGGTCTATCGATATGACTGGGCTCGATCGAAGGGGGGTACATACGAGTTTCAACAGAAAATATAGCAGCCATCCGAGTTGCAGAAGGAGATACAAGCAGTTGATTAACTCCCATCAAATCGGAAGACGTTGAAGGTTACCGAAGCTGCAAATATGGGAATCGAAGGTTGTGTTGGATAGTATTTTTTTGTGGGTGTTCAATTTAAGAGGATGGGGCCTCGATTCTTCCACGCACTTAGGTTTTCCTTCTGTCCCCATAATCATTATAGTTTTAAAGAAATTATTGATACCTCTTAGGTTTGTTCTAGAATGTTATTTCAGCACTCTGTATATAACATCATGGTTATTCATACTAGGATAATTGGTGGATGAGGTCTCACTAATATACAAAGATGTATGTTATTGAATTTCATAGGTTTTTGGATTAGAATTAATTCAATGTTTAATTCATCAGTAATGTAAATTTATCTATATGTTTTTTGATTCATAGATGCTGAAGTGGTGGTCATTCACGTTATGGTATGTTCTCCTCTTGCAATTTAAGTACTGTTTATTTGACATATTTGAGTAGTAATGAAATTTTTTGTGTTGCATAATTTTTTAAATTTATTAATTTTGTCTCAAAAATCTATTTGTCCATATTTATTTAATATACAAATTCATATCCATATTCTATGTACGTCTCTATTAAAACGTGTAAAATGGAATATATCGGTTTATATTTGTTAACAATATATAACCATTTTTAATAGTAATTTATTCTAATTTACAGGTTTGTAAATATTCTTGTTTGAATATCTCATATTACATATATGTACCAAAAAATTAAAAATATTGATTAATATTTTTTTAAAATAGTTTTCCTTTTTATACAGTAATTTCTGAGAATTCATATGTTTGTAAATATGCATTTTTTTATATTTTTTTGTAACTTATATGTATCAATTCTATAAATACAAATCTTTTTTATTAGAAATGAGTTGTCCTATCAGGAATGTCAATGAGAAAATTTCTGAAGCCCTCACTTTTATGGATCTAACTATTCAATATCAAAATGATCATGCATTGAAAGACATGAACATGACAGAACAAAGGTGATTGATCTCCATTTTTCATTAACATGTTTTATTTCAATCCTGTGCTCCTACACACTTGTCTATGGATTTTTACTATCAATCAAGGCTATCTGAAATTTTATATATCTCAATGAAATTCATAGGTTATGTAATTTACCATTTCAAAGCCATTCGGGTCAACATTCATGCATGATTATCTCAAACCCTTTCTAGTTATATTATGGCACATGGCAGTACTTATGGTATGTAAGAACATAGTTTTTCTTGAATATCATAACATTCATAGTTTTTGAGTGATTCTAACTTTAACTGGAACTGAATTTTATATTACATTATACTACAATTTATATTAAATTTTCTATTTCACTTTATATTCCACTCTATATTAGTTCATGTTGTACCAAAATTGCAGTTTACATTCCTATTTTTATAGATGATTCAATATAACTTCACATTGCAGTTTATATTGATGTTTAAATTTGATTATCATATACTGAGATTGCATTTACCTTGTAGAATATATTATCATGCATGTTGTTTCCTTATGTAGAATACAATTTCCTTCAGCACGAATCCATTTTCAGACATGTTCATAGTGATTTTGGATGGTACTCTTGATTAATGTATTTCCAGTGATTACTAGTTTTTCATCCATATATACAGATTCTTGCATTGGTTTTATTTTTCCATGCACACAATATCTTTATTACCATCTTACACCATTCTCCCTTTCTTTCACTCAATTTCATCACACAGACCATAGAAAAATATTCATATATGAAAACTCTACACTCTTTCCTCCCCCTTCATAGTACTAACATTTTTCTATTGAATTTTTTTCCCAATATTAACCCAGGTTTTCCTTATATCCCCAAAATAGTTAATGTGTTTATGAAATTATCGATACCTCTTACGTATGTTCTACAATTTTATTTCAGTACCCTATATTGAAATTCTTTGTAATTCCTACAAGGTTAATTGGTGGATGAGGTCTCACTACTATACATAGAGTTATTTTCCTGAATTTCCTAGTTTTTTGAATTAGAATACATTCAATGTTTTATTCATCACTAATGTCAATTTATCCATCTATATGTTGATTCCTACATGATCAAGTGGCGGTCATTCGAATTATGGTATGGTATCCTCATGCCATTTAATTACTTTTTAATTAACATATTTGAGCAGTAATGATATGGTTTTTGTTTCATAATTTTATAATGTTATTGATGTTCTTTCAAGGATCTATTTATTCATATTTATTTAATATACAAATCCGTATTCTACTTCTATGATCATCTATATTTGAATTTGTAAACTACAATATATAAGTTCATATTTTTAACAATATATATTCATTTTTAATATTAATTTTTTCTAATTTATAGGTTTTTAAAAATTCTAGTTTTAATATTTCATATATCTTACTTGTACGAGGAAATAATAATTTTCAATTCATATTTTTAACAATATTTTTTCTTTTTTTAACGGTAATTTCATAAAATACACGTGTTCTTAAATATGCAGGTTTGCATAAATATTTTTTGTATCTTATGTATCAGGTCTCTTAATATATATATATATATATATATATATATTTGAGCACTAATGAGTCGTGCTGTCACAATCGTCAATGACAAAATATCTAAATCACTCCCTGGTATGGATCCATATTTTTATTATCAGATTGATCAGGTATTTAAAGATATGGACATGACAGAAAAAAGGTAATTTTTCTCCCTTTTTCTTCAACATGTTTTGTTTAAATCACGTTCATATCTAAAGCACAACCTGGTATTGGTCAAAATTTTCGTTGTCAAATTGATCAGGCCCTGAAAGAAATGGACATAATAGAAAAAACGTAATTGTTATCCCTTTTTCTTCAACATGTTTTGTTGCAATCTTGTGCTATTCAACACTTTAATATGGTATTTCTACTAGGAATAAAGGTAAACTAAAAAGTGTATAAATCTCAATGAAATTCATAGGTTATTTTATTCACCTTTTCGATGCCATTCTAGTAATAATTCTTCCATGATTATCTCATAGGATTTCTAGTCATATTATGGCACCTGGAAGTACCAATGGTACATAAGAACATAGTTGTTCTTGAATACCATGAATTTTAGAGTTTTTGATTTATTTTATCTTGAAATAGAACTGTATTTTATATATATTATACTACAATTTATATTGCATTTTATATTTCTCTTTATATTTCACTTTATATTAGTTTATTTTATACTTAAGTTTCAGTTTACATTCTTGTTTTTATAGTTGATTCAATATAAATTCACATTGTAGTATACAATGAGGATTATATTTCATTATAATGTAATGTGATTGAATTTACCTTATAGATTATATTATCATGTATGTTTTTTCCTTATACAGAATACAATTTTCATCTCCAAGCATGCATTATCATTCATGCTCATATATGAGTTTGGCTGGTACTCTTGATTTTTGTATTTCCAGTGATTAATATTTTTTCTTCAATATATATTGTTTCTTACATTGGTTTTATTTTTACTCTATGAAACCAATTCAATGTAGAAAAGCCCATTTTATGGTTATTTACATGAAGTATGTGTTTCATTATAGTTTTCAAAAATTTATTGTAATTAAAAACTTAAAAGTTTATCACTTGAGTTTTTTAATGATGTTATTTTTGATGAATTATTGTATGTGGATCTGAATGCTTCTTTATGAAGTGTCTCAATTGATGGACATATTATGTTACTAAAATGGGTGTGACTCCAACAATATTAGGAAATAGTCTTTCACCAATGATGCTTCATTCATGATTTGGTTTGAGACCCCCGTTACTGGAAGTATTTGACAATACCTCATATTTTGGGAATTTAATCAACTCTCATGCAAGGGAAAAACAATTCGTGAAGTTATAAAATATATTAATGTGATAAACTATGTTTCCTTTTTGTAATACAGCAATTAAATTTACAAATTACCCATTTTCCTAAAATGAAATTACATGAAAGTGGTAGAGCCTATTTTAAATTAGATTTAAATATTTTCAGTTACACGAGTTCATCCATGCCTTCATTGTTAATTGGTTTGTTTTACCTCTTGGGATTAGTACATTTTTTCTGCATTATGTTTACTCCATTGTAACTATTTAGATTTGTAAAAAATTTTGTCATTATAAATATAATTACTATACTAATTTTGTGGAACTGTTGTAAACCTTTTGATTATTATGAATGATTTTTTGTTGCAGGAAAAATACATAGATCAACATTAGGGCATCAAAAATATGATTATGAAAAAATATGTTTCCTATATTTAGATGATAAATGAAATTCAATCCAACATATAATGTACGAAAATAATGGCTCTTGAGTGATTTTAAAAAAGTAATTTTTCTATGGAATGAGAATCTTGACTATTATATATTTATTATTTTTTATTATGTCTATATTTTAATGATGGAAGTCTCCTAGATTCTCCCTCAGAGATTCCATGCACATAGTTCTAATATAATTTGACGGGATTTTTTTCTTTCAATTAAAAATTAGAAAAGAATGAATCCATCATATTAGTATCGGAGTTTTTATTTCTTGTACTTTTATTTATCAAGAAGGAATGACAAGTGTGGTGGATGGAAGGCTTGAATTACAAGGGTTTCATGAAACAAAGTCCATTTTCATGATCTGTCATTGTTAATTGCATTCCATTATGAGTCAATGTCCACCAATATTGTTCATCATATTCCAATTCATAATGGAATTTCTTTCTATAGTCCGTGAAACTATTGCACCACTACAACCGTGTGTTGGGGAGTCTATGCCACATTAGTGGAGACCAATGGAGTTTCGAAGTTGTATCCGTTGTCTTGGGATCAAGACATTTCATGAAAGGTGCTCTGAGTGATAGTCAGGGTGATGTTAAGCCCTTCACCTCTTTTTACTTCAGCCCCACTCACAATCACCCAACCTACTTATCTAGCCCTTTGATTTCATTAATATTTGTTTCATGACATTTACATCCAACATTAGATATTGTAATAATCTAATTTGAATTATCCATTTGAATCATTTTTTCATTCATGTAATTTATTTCTCCATCATGAATTCGAAATATAAATCTGTATTCTTTATTAATTCAACTATATATTTTCAACTATGTTTATGATTTATCAACAATTTATCTGACTTTTATTCCATAATTATGTACCAATAATTTGAGTTTTAAATATATTAAATATTTATATTCATAGTTATGTACGAATTACATATGTGAGAAGGTCTTCGGATTGTTAGAGGTCTTGATGTATCCATGAAGTTGTTTTATGGGATCATGCCCATCCTATGTGCCACTTTGAATGTTCTTTTCATTCATGTACATTTAAATAATATTCTGTATATACTTATGTTTTTTTCTTCATGTCCATTTGAATGTTATTTTTCATTTAGAAAATTTCATTCATGTCCATTTTTGGTGAAATTAATACTTATTCTACATATCAAGGCATTCTTATGTTGAAAACTTATGTTGTATATATTCTTATTTTGTATTATTATGCTGCCTATTCAGGTATTCTTATGATGTGTTATCCAAGGATTATTCCATCCAATCTCATTTTGGTGAGGCAGAGATGAAATGCATAGGTGATGGCTCAATTTCGCTGGTTTTGGCTGCATTAATAAAGGATGAGTTCAACTAATTAGTTACTATAATGGAACAGTTGGAACACACTGGTGATAACCCAAGTACACAGGATAGGGATTTGTTGCATATTTATGTTTTCATATGTTGTATAATTATGATTTATATACTTATGATGTATAATAATTCTTTCATGTTCATTTCATAATTTATCAGTGACATTAATACTTATGATTTTTCATTCATGTTCATGATTGGCTTAATAATAATGTATCAATAGAAGTTTCATGTGCTACTCTGTATAATTTATAGAGGTAACAATAACTAATTTGTTGTGCTATTATTCCACTCATATTATATAGTACTTATAGATTGTTTATCCTTCATCTACATTTTTTAGATTTCTTATTAGAATAGATGTTCCGCTACTATTGAATGGTGTTATTTTGGAATGCAAGGTTTTTTATACAGTTGAATGGAAACTACTAAAATGACTAATCCTTTATGATAAAAATGTTGAAAAAATAAGTGGATTTTCTTATGTTCATGAAATAACATTTGTACTTAAATTCTAGAATTAGGAGAAGAAATGTATGTTCAATAAATAATTTGGGGACATTTTCTCATAAGAACTACTTGGACGGTTCAATTTGGGATCACGGGTTGGGTTCGTGTTGGGTTGGATGTCCCGTGAATCCATTTAATCGAACACAATTCATTTAATTAAAAGTGTAAACCCAATCCATTTATGAAGGGGTCATCTTAGACCCAACTTGCAAGCTCACTTCCACATATATCTCTAAAATGGTGATCATTTGCATGCTGCATTTTGATCATCCTTTTGAATTCATTTATCTTTTGATTAAGTAAATTCTCATGTGTGATATTATAATAATGTGTATCTAATGGAATGATTTAAATTTCTCTTTCGTATAACTATTCTTAGATGAATCTTCATTTTATTAACTTGGACATCTGGCTAGACAGTGCTTATTTATTTGATTGTTAGGTTGCCCCGAGAGTTATATGATGTCTATTTTTTGAAGTGAATAAATTCTATTTTTTGAAGAATGTATTATGTGAAAGTTGAAAAGTGATTTTTTGTATGGAGTTTTTCTGTGATTTCTAGGTGTTGTGCACCCTATGGTCTCCGGTTTTTAGTGTGCAGGTCTTGGGATTGTAAGAGGTCTAGATGCATCCATGGAGTTATTTTATGTGATCACGCCTATCCTCTGTGCCACTAGAAATGTTTTTTTTCATTCATGAACATTTAAATAATATGTTTTATATACTTATATTGTTTTCTTCATGTCGATTGGAATGTTATTTTTGATTTGGATATTTATTCATGTCTATTTTTCGGTGAAATTAATAATTATTTTGCATATTCAGGTATTCTTACGATGTATACTTGTGCTATATATATTCTTATGCTGCAATATAATGTTGCCTATTCAGGTATTCTTATGATGTATTAGACAAGGATTATTCCATCCAATTTCAAATTGGTGAGGTAGAGATGAAATTCATTTGTGATGGCTCAATTTCATAGGTTTTGGGTGCGTTGAGAACGGAAGAGTTCATCCATGTACATACAATAAAGGAACAGTTGGAAGACACTGGTGATAACCCAAGCACGCAGGACAAGGATTTGTATCATATTCAGGTATTCTTATGTTGTATACTTATGTTATATATACTTATGTTGTATAATATTTCTTTCGTGTTCTTTTCATAATTTCATGTGACATTAAAACTTTTGTGGATTCATTCATGTTTGTGATTGGATTAAAATGAATGTCTCAATAAGAAGTTTTGTGTGATACTCTATATAATATATAAGGGTAACCTAAACTAATTTTTTGTGATTTGATTCCACTCATATTAAATAGTGCTTGTAGATGGTTTATCCTTCAGCTAAATTTTTCAGATTTCTTATTAAAAGAGATGTTCTACTACTCTTTAATGGTGTTCATTAAGAATGAAAGGTTTTTTATATAACTGAATGGAAACTATATAAATGACTCTTACATTATGATAAACATGTTGAAAAAATAATTTTCATGTGTTATATTCATTAAATTACATTTTTACTTTAATTCTATAATTAGAAGCATATTAGTACATTCAATAAACAATTTTGGGACCCTTGCTCATAAGAACTTCTTGGAGGGTACAATTTGGGATCACAGGTTGGGTTTGTGTTGGGTTGGATGTATTGTGAATCCATTTATTCTAAAATGATTCATTTAATTAAATGGGTAAATACAATCTATTTATGAAGGGGTACACTCAAACCCAGCATTCCGACTCACTTCCACATATATCTCAAAAATGGTGATCATATGCATGCTTCATTTTTTATCATCCTTTTAGAATCATGCATCATTTTTTAAGGAAATTCTCATCTAATAAATTATATTAATTGGTATTAGACATAATGATTTAAATTTCTGTTTTATATAATAATTCTCAGTTGAATCTAGAATTGATTAACTTGGATAACGAGCTGGAATGTGCTTATTTATTTGATTGTTAGGTTCCCCCGAGAAGAATATGAAGTCTATTTTTTTATGAAGTGACGAACTACAATTTATGGAAGATATGAATAAGTGGATGTTGATAAGGGATTCTTTATGGAGTTTTATGTGCTTTCTAGGGGTTGTGCACCCTGTGGTAGCTGGTTTTCATTGAAGGATTCAAAAGGTAAATTTAGACTGCATTTAATTTTTTATAATTAATTATATCATGTTAACATTAATTTTTTGATTCATTAAATTCATGTATTCTTATATTAAAAAAAACCCATGCAGAAAAGTCTTCCCGGCATTTGATGTCAGATATTTTTATAGTGTGGCATAATTTCTCAGTTACATTAATACTTATGATGTATGTTTTGAAAGTGAAATGTCAATTTTATTGTTATTTTCATTCATGTACATTAGAATATTATGTAGTCTATAATAATGTTGTATAATAATTCTTTCATGTTCTTTTCATAATATCTCAGTGACATTAATACTTATGTTATTTCGTTCATGTTCATTTTAGAATGTAGTTTTCTTATTATTGTCCATTTTTTATTTTTATTCTTGTTTTTGAAGTTGGATAATTATGTTGTGTTCTACATCGTGACCTATTTTATTTTCCTTATTCTTTTAGGTTTTCATTCATATTAATTTCAATTTTTTCCAATAATGTTCTTCTTCATTAAATTGAATGTTATCTTCTATATTCAAATTTCAATTTGAATTAATGTTTTGTTTTCTTTATATATTCTTCTACAAGTTTTCTATGTTTTCATACAATTATATTTTCCCTCTATATTCTTCTATTTCTTTTCCTTATATTCTTCATTAAGCATTTTTATGGTTTATTTTATACAGTGATGGTAAACTTATGTTTTCCTTACATATTTTCATATATTCTCCAATATGTTTTCAATATTCTCCTACATATTCTCTTAAGTTATCTTATTTTTCGTATTTACATATGTTTTCAATTCTTTATATTTTTTCCGATTATAGTTCAGTAATAAGTATCACTATTTTTTCAATATATTCAATATTCATGTTCTATATTAACTTTTATATATATTTTTGTCTTTTTGAAAATAAGCATTGGACATATTTCCATGCGAACGCATGAGTAAGTACTAGTTATTCTAATTTATAAGGGTTTTGTAAGGGTTCTATGAGATGATGTATCCTTGATCTAATATATTTTATCTATGATTTTTATGGTTTTATGATGTTTTATTTGATCAATATTGATATCAAATGGATCATGATTACAAATTCTTCTGTATCTTTACATTGTTATTTCATTGGGTCATCCAGTCATGTTTGCTGGTGTAGGAATTAAAGGATAGGAAAATTCATATTTAATAATCATTCACTTATATAATTTTATCATACCATTATTATATTCTTATTAATATTGATGAATTTTTTTTGCTAATTATTACATTTTTCGTTACTCATAATTTTACATAACCCTTCTTATCTTTCATTCCCCCAATTTTATATGGAAGGATGTTGCAAATTTTTTTTCTAGAATTAAATTCATATGGATGATGATGATGGGTTATTTTGAAATAAAAAACTAAGTGTAAAGTCAGATAATTGATTATTTAATAAAATGAGTATTATTAATGTAAGATATTTTCAAATTTATTTAAAACACTACACATAAAAGGTCATTGAGTATATATGTTATACATGACTTAATTTTATTGATGTCATGTTTGAATGGAAAAAAATTGGGTCACAATTTATAGTATTAATGATGGAAAATGAAATATTTATGATCATAGCATCGGATCCAGGAGTTAGGGTTATAGATATTATAATATATAACCATCATTTCAGATTACTATATAAGAAACAATTCAAAATTATGTACTAACTTGACTTTTGTTGTGCAATAACAATATTAGTGTTGTATATTCATTAATCAAATTTATTATCATGAGGATCTATAAACCTACATATATATTAATGTATAGTTTTGTATAAATATAATTCTGGTTTTCATGAACATAAATTTTGATTTTGTATGAATGAAATATAATTTTACCAATATGAATGAATCTGACATAATAATATAGCTAGTTATTATGTTTAAATTATCTATGTGAGTATATACATAAATATATACCTATTTTTGATTAAATTAAACCTGTATAATTTTGATTCCATGATTCATTTGAAATTTTGACAAAATCAAAACTACTGATACATTGTAATCTTATTGTAAATAATAAAAACTATACAAAATTATCAAATATATATATATTAATTATAAGAGAATATATAAAATAACATTTATAAAACTATATACCTATTAAATTAAGTTAATTTTTTACACATTGTGAGTTATATAACATATGTGGTGTTTTTAATAGTAAACTCATTAAAGAATACAATAAAAATTATTATTAATACAAAAGAAATAACAAAAATATATATTATCAATAATACTTTTTGATATAAGAGTTGATTTTATAATATTATTTCCCTAGATATATAGGGAAGACAATGTGAATTTGAAATGATGACCAAAAAAATAATGATGTTGGTAATCCCTTATATTTTTTTTTGTAATTGTGAGAGAGTACCCAAAATAATTGATACATTTATATACTCCCTTATATGTTATTTACTACTTGAAATGTCATAGGTCCTCTATCTATAGATTTATTATCTCTCTCATCTTCTATGAGAATATCTATGAGGAATTATTTTTCTATCCATAGAGGTGGGTACTCCCCCATTTATTATATTTTATATCGTGTGGTATAGTTCTTCCATTTATAGATTTACATATTCCATTATCTACTGTGTACAACTCAAAGACACTTGAGTCCTTTCAAATAGTTTTATAGATACAAAACATGTTTGATCATAGATGGGTTGTTATAATTTCTATTATTATTTCTCTCTTAGGTGAAACATATCATTGGTCTAGGTGCATGTTATTATATTAGTATAAAGAATGGTGAATCAAAAATGGTTTATTGTAAATAATGGTAATACATTTACAAAAAATCAATCATCAATGTACATCAGTTACTCCATGATGGTTTCCACTAGTTATGTGAAGATAAGAGAGGTTATGTAGATAATATTATTTCTAACAATAACTTATTCATGAATGCCTTAGTTTCCTATAATTTCTAATGTATGGAATGTAAATTGATGTTAGACTTCATGTGATTTCGCTAACATTGATCTTTTTTAGATACAAATTAGGTAAAACTTTCATGGATTGAATCATAGATAACTAAGACTCTTTTTTATCCTTAAGACATCTAGTCAAATATATTATTTATTTCCTCTATTATCCCATTCCCTATTAAACAGTATTACATGGGTTAATGATGACTTCTTTATTTTCATTATGTTATTATTTCTAAGCTCCCTACTATGTTTTTTAATCACCCCTATATATGGTTTGTTCCCAAGTCACACAAAAAATTATCATTTTCATTAAAATTTATTTTATTTAATTATTTGTAATTATTAACTTCAATTTGGGGATCTCCTTTATAAATGTTTTCTAATAAAAAACAGAATTTTATTATTAAATGGTTTCCACTAGTTTGTTGTTAAACATGTTATAACAATGTGGTTATATCAAAATCATTAAGAGATGATATTTAAACTATTCATGTATTTTTTACCCAATGATGTTTCCCAACTGTATATGTTAAAAATTGTATCGAATGAATGGTAAATAGTTGTTGCACAATTTTATAAACTATTCAACAACCATGCAACCTACACAATAAAAAATCATTATTATTTATTTTAATGAACCTTGTTAAGATAGTATATTGGTTTTACACATCCTTCCCGATCCATGTGATGGACTTATGAGGATGATATAAGAATGAATTCCCCTTTTGTTCCTCCTCATTTTTGGTATACTCTACCTATGTTTGGAAGATAAATGTTTGGGGTTTTGTCCCATTTTTCTCATGCTCCAACTTACTCCATTACATCCTGTCTAATCTCATTTTTCACATAGTTGGACTCAGTTAGTCATTCCCTCTCTGATTATTTTAGTATAGTACTTTTTTATTTGGTTTTATAGTTCATTTTGTCTCCTCCTTGAGTTTTTTCTCATTTAAATAATAGTGTTTTTCTCCAAAAAAATTGTTTTTTGTTAGTTGCTTCCATGTTTTTTATCTTTATTGAAATTAAAAGGGATGTTTTCTTCCATAAATATTTTTATAAAATTAAAGGTACTTGTTTTGTTTATTTGAAGAGTCTTTTTTATATTTAGTAGTCTTTATATTTTTAGTTTTGTTCGAAATGGGATTTTATGATTTGTAAAAATTTAAAATATGTGATTCGGAATTATATATGTTACATGTCTGGTGGAATCCTAAAAATATATATCATAAAAGTATTTGTGGTAATTGGAAATGTGTTTAGACTACTAGATATATTATTTCAATGGGTGGTTATCGGTTTGATATATGATTGAATATTTTTTCCGATAATTACTAATATTATAGATCCTTTATTTCAGGACTATTTTTTATTTATGGATAATTTAGTTTTATCACATATTATATGGGTTTTTATGATTCTCTTACCATATATGTTATTTAGGAGGAATTGTATTTAATCATTGATAATTTTTTGTGATTTTAAAAATATTTTTATAGAAATTTTATTTTTTTTAATACGATTTTAAAAAAATATAAATTTAACTATTAATTTATAAAATATGTTCCAACGTCTAGTTTAGAACATTGAAAAAATCATAATTATGATAACTTATAAAATGTTTTAAATTATTTATGGGAAATAATACATTTTTAATACAATTTAATTCCCAATTAGAACCTTCTTTACATAAATACATTTTTATTAATTAATTTATAAATCATATGTGGTTGAAAAAAAAAATTATATATATGGTTTTGGATTTAGTAATGTATTTAAGTTGTATTAATATAAAATAAGTTAGAGGATTTGGAATGACGATGATTCCACTATAAATGATACCTCAGATATTACAGTTACATACATTAGGACACTATCCGACAGAGGGATAGATTATGAGACAATTGATATATAATCCTAATGAGATATTCTAGACAACCTGGAAAAGATTACATAAACCATGGTATGTTTCAATCAGTTTTCCTAGGATGGATCATTGAGTTGGTCATATATTAGGGATGCATCAACTGGAAAATATATGGTTCCAGTATTGTATGTCTTAGATCATCTCATTTGATGAATAGTAGTTTCATATTAATTTTGATATTTCATTTAGATTCCATTTCAACTATATTTTTATTTTATTTATATATAAATTGGATTCTTCATTTTTTATTTTTTACGTTAATCCTTCCTTACATTAATGTGTTGGTTTTTGTTTCATTTATCCTTGTTTCCATTTTAAGGTGATGATATTTCTTGAAATACGCATATTATAATATTAAATCATAATTAATTTTATGGTTTATTTTAATTTTTATTTTTATATACACATACCTTTTTATATTTTAATAGTTTTAAGGAAAATTTTTTTAAGAATATTTTTCTTTAATAAAATAATTTTATTCATTAAATTGTTTTACTAAAATATTATAATTCTAAATGAATAGTTGTTTCAATTTGTGATATAGATTATTTCATTCCTAAAAATGATAAAAAAATTACTTTTATAAATATTATATTCAAAACGACTGTCAAATGTATGATTAGATAAATGTTTTTCCTAGGATCATCACTGAAATTGTACTATGCAATTTATAATCACAACCTATAAACACTAATTGTTGTATATTGACTGAGTGGTTTATATAGTATCTAGAAATTATTATCAAGAGTGAGAATTCTTATACACTTATAAAATACCGCAATTAGGGAAGGATCTCCTGATGTTGGATGGAGAGTGACTATGGGTGAAAAAAAACTTGTTCACATGTGTGAGTTCTATTGATTTTCCATAAAATAATACATCACTGTTAGACTTCTATGATTATTTTTTTTCCATTATATCAATTTAATATTTCAAATTTTTATATTTTAATTTTTGATATTTATAATATTCTCCATTGGCAATCAACCTATGGATAAATAATGATATAATTTATGTAAAATGCAACTTCCATTTTATTTAAATTTATTTGATTGAAAATGTTACCATTGAGTTTATTATGATTACATGAAACTTGTCTCTAGTATATTCGGAATATGAATACTCCCTGGGTCATGTTAAGAGATTCCTTAGGGACTTGGATCAAAGGTGTCCCAGGTATATTTCTCACAAAATAGTAGTAGATACTGATATCTTATAATGTACAAGGATGTTGAGGTTCCCTTTATTTTTGGGATATCCATCTGATAGGATATATGTTCTTTGGCTTTTAGACGATATTTCATTTATAAATTCATAATCACAATTTCTCTTTATAAGACATCAACAACCATGGGTTTTATGTATTTCAGTTTTGAAATCGTTCTTAGTTTATTTATTGATGAATTTTGATATTAATGGATGGAAACTGATCAGTGGTTGTGTTACACATGTAATTTAGGGACTCAAATTTATTATTGGTGAAAATATATTAATAACTAGAGGTTAACAATTTAATCACTTGGCCTAAAATAAATTTTTTTTACCACCAATGTTTTTATTTGATTATCCCTATAGATTCCTACACTATCTGTACACTTTATATCAAACCATGTAGAAAAATATTAACAAAACAATAACCCCTTTAATTTTTTTCATTACACAATTTTTATATTAATTACTTGGGTACTACTATTATTATTATTTGATATGGGTTTAAAAGAGTCATTTGAGGTCTTGATAGTATTTGGAATAATTGTTTTATTATTTATTGATGATGTATATGAATTTAAATGAATTAAAGTTTTGTTTTTGAAATTTAAAAATGTATCATTGAGTTGATTAAATTTTCAACTCTTTTTCAATTTAAAATAAATGTGGAAAAGAAAATGTAATTTAAAATATTTTTTTATGTATACATTATAAAATAATAAAGTGATATTTGATATAGAATTATAATCTTATTGATAAATATTGAAAATTTAAATAATATTTTAAGAATATATATAGAATTTTAAAGAAAAAGCAACCAAGAAAATGAGGATTAAAATATTTTTGGACATTATAGTTTTATGAAGTGTAGTTATGATTTATTATTTCTGTTTTTACTTTTGTTAATGTTCTTGTTTATTTAATGTATTTTAGTCTTTACATATATCAGTTTTTTCTTTGATATTAATTTCTATTTAATGTATGACTCCCCAAAAAAATTAATAAATCATATAAATACTTTACTGGGAGGGTTAGACCCTTTTCGATTATATGACAATTTTTGTAGATTATTTATTTTAAAATTATTTTTATTTCATGGTCTTCAAATATAACCTTGATTTTTTTATTATTCACTTTCTATTACATTTCATGGTTATGTAATAAATATTTCCATGTTTAATAATATGAAAACCATGACTCACAAGGAGTGGTTTATTGACTACTTATTTTTTAGGAACCATTTTCTACAGTCGGAATAATATTGTTGATATGTTTTCAATGTGACTATCTTGGGAATTATAATCCATTAATTCTAGTCATTATAATGATCAATCTAATTTATGAATATATCTGTTTTAACTTGGATTTATGTGGTTATCTAATTAATCTAATTTAGGGAATCTAGTTTTTTTTCTAATTCATTCATTTCCATAATCCTTCCTTTTTCACTTTTTTTTATTGTTGACATATTTCATTACCTAGTACCTTATTGTCTATATTTGTTTATTCTTTGTTACTTGTGATCATTTAGATCTATAATAATTTTCTTCCTCAATATGATAGATGTTTCATCACATCATGGCTGCATTAAGACCATATTAGTTATATTCTTATTTTTGATTCATAATGATAATTTTTGTATTATTATAATTTTTCTGACCAATAATTTCAATGACTCAATTTCATGATGGGATGACTAATTAATGGTCTAATATTCAGTATCCCCCATGAGAATTTTTTTAGAAGTACCCATATTTACAATTCATAGTTACTCTCTATCATAGGATCAAAATACTCTAATATATTTAGAGACATGGATTGTTTTAGTTGGATTTGTTTTGACCTCATATTTTATATATATTCCCTCATTATTTATATTTCGGTGGACATGTACCCTTTGAAATTAGTTACTCTATACAGTTTTAATGTTTTATACTGGGGAGATTTGTTTATACATAAACAATATTTATCTTCAATTTTTTCCAATTTTATTATTTATAATCTTTCCATTCAATCAATGACAAGTAAATTTTAATTTTTTTGAAACAATATAAAATATTCATACATCACGTTTATCGTATTGTTTTTATTGACCAATAAATGGTCATAAAGTTATATATATATATATATATATATATATTATTAGGAAAACCAATTTTCATGGTTGGAATATGGTTTCCAAAACCATGTTACTAAACCGTTTAGGTTCCTATGTATTTCAAAATAGTTGTCCAAAAGAAGGTAAATCATGGGATTGACAGGGTGATTAAAAAATTTCAACTTCTAATTTTCCTCCCATTATAATAAAGAATTTATGTGGGTTTCTCTTCTATCTTCCCTAATCCACTCAATATACAAATGAGTAGGATATAAAAAATATCTCCCCCAAACCTTCTCTATCTATTTTTACCTCTTGCACCTTTGTTAATGTCTAACCATTCAAATATATGATTTGTTCTTCCACAACTCCACATTCTTCTCTTATTTCAGGTCATTCCTAAATCTTATCATTGCAGAACACAATTTTTCAAACCCAAGGTTTTTTTTTGTGAAAATCATTGAAACATTGTATATTATGCATGTGTAATCCTCCTTAGTGATTTTCCTTTTCAAGTTCAAGTTATTCCCTCCCACCGCATCCTCTTGCGGTGGGTTTATCAATGATTTACCATTTTCATGACACATCATTTTATTATAGAGTTATAGATACTTGTTTCATTGGAAAATTAAAAATGTTCTTTAATAATTTTTTTATTTTTATATATTAATTAACATATTATTTGTTTTTTATTTAATTTGATATTAGATTTAATGATTTATTGTTATTGAATCTTGGAGATTGGGATGTTTCTTTGTGTAACAAGTTTGTTTGAATTCCCATAAATGCTCTATTAAATTGTATTGGGGTATTTATAAAGGGCATTATAAAAATATTTTAATTTATTTCAATGTATTTTTTGAGTTTGAGGTATGATTTAGTTTTAGGGTCTATTAATTATAAAAAATGTGTATTTTTATTGATTAGTACCCAATAAATTTTTTTATATATAATTTTTGTGTATACCAATTAACCTTTATTGGATGTATTACATGTATATTTATCTAATAAGGCATGGTTTTTAATCAATGATAGCATTAAGTAAATTTAAAAAGGATTAATAAAATAATATAATCTTATCAAATAATGTTTTGGAAAGAAATTTTTATATTGTTATTTCTAAGGTATACTCTATATGCTTGTTTAGAATGATTCGAATATGGTATATTTATATAATTTCTAGTTTGGAAACAAAATTAATTTTTTTATCAGAAAATTAAAATCTAATTTGATTATAATGCCTAGTTGGAGATTTAATTAGATAAAATTATTCTTTAAAAAAAGTATACCATTACAGAAATATAATGTGATTCTATAATTATAGTATTAAATATAGGTTAATAATTTTTTATTTAATTAATTTAATTTTATTTTATGAGGGATTTCATAGGGTGTGTTTGGGAGGTTAGTTTTGGGTGATCCTAAAATAAATATTTTCTAACATATAACTGCATAATTTATAGGGATCGTTGGTGTCTTATTGATAATTGGAGAGATAGTTTATATCTACAAAAAATATTTTATATACCCTCTATGATTCAAAAAATTTGGCTATTGGTATATTCCACTAGAGAGGCTATATTAGTGTATTCTATTAGTTATAAACCTGGTAGTAATTAATTTGATGATAGATCATTCCACATGATTTTATCTTTTATCTTATAAATATGTGTGTAGGATAATTAATTGATTACATATTTTTGGTTATGATAATCCTTCCATGAAATTTAAATTTCAGTTGTATCTTAGTGTGATTATTATTCTATAATATAAATTTTGGATGACGTATATTTTTTGCACAAGTCTGGTTCATTTTGTGGTGGATTCATTTTTTATTTTAAATGTTTATAGTTCATGAATTACTCTCCAACAAATATAATGACATTACTTTTTCCATATCTATGAAAACTATGATTCATTATTATTTTATAATCTAATCACATTTTGGGGGTATTGGAAGATGTTTTTAAGTGGTTTTTTCTTTTAAAAAATTATTGTTTCCTAATTTTTTTAAATGAATATTTCAATTCAAAATATATTGTTTTGTAGACGAGAGTTAAAGATTTTTTTCATAAAAATTAAAAAAAAATATTTTAAAATATTTTAGTTAAAACTAGTTTCAATGATATATTTAGTTAAAAGTAATATATAGACTTTAGAGAGAAAACCTAATGGGTTTTTTATTCTCACACCCCACATATATACTCATTTTCAGTAGGCTAAGTGTACATTTCAGTTATAGAGGCCTGATATGAATATTTACACATGTTGGACACTTTCCTAGGATTCTCTTTTAGAATTTATCAAACACCATATGTTTTTTTATATTTTTTTTAAAAACAAAATCAATAATTTTTTTGAATCATTTTATACACACCACATTTAGTCTAAATAAATAATAATGTAGTAATTTTTTTTAACATATTCATTAAATGTTTTGATAATAATAACAAAATTATATAAATTATTTAAATAATCCAAATTTCATCAATCATTTATAGTAAATAAGTACTCACTTTTCAGTAATGTTATTTCTTGTTTAAAAAATATGTTTTCTTCATAAATGGTTTTATTTCATTTTTTTTATCACCATTATAATTAAAAAATATTAATTTTATATAAATAATTTTAGGAAAGAAATAAAATTTTTCAAATTATCATTTTTTATTTATGTTATTTTCAATTTATTTCAATTTTGATATAATAAATTATGATTTTTAGTTGAATAATGAATAGTGTAATTTTTACATGTAAACTGACTTTATAAAAATATTAGTATATATGTTTGAAATTGAAATTCATGATACCATTTTATAATAAAAATAATAAATTTCATAAGGGAGTTTATAATTTTATAAATATTGGTTTTAACATATAAACCCATATTTGTGATATTTAAATTTACGTAATATTTATAAAAAATAATACATTACATAATTATTATTATAAAATTATATTTTATCACTTTTAATTATTGTATGAAACTAAATTGATTTATAATTTTGAATAATTATGTAAAAATAATATATTATGAACAATTTTATTTTACCCCTTAATGGATACATTAAATAGGATAAATCTTGTTATCATGGTGAAACATAAAAGGTTAAAGCGAGTAACATTAGAGGTAAATTGACTAATATGATTAAAACATGTTTCCATATCAATTTTATATTTCTTTTTATCAAATTTATATCCTACAAAATGGATTATTTTCCAATTTATGAGTAACATTACAATATAATGACTTCTCACTATTAAATACATTTAGGTATATACCAAAATGGGACTCCATTATAATTCAAAAAGGTAACTCTCTCATCAATTAACATCACAAAAAAACCACTATTTTATATCATAAATAACATCAAAATACGCTTCCTAACTTATAGAAACCATAATTAGGCTCTCTATATCCAACCATGTCATCCCTAAAATTGTGTATCCCATTTTCCGAGAAGATAATCTATGATATGAGATATTTGTTCTTAACTTCACTTTTTTCATAAGTCATTATCCATGTATATTCTTCTTATAATTTTATTTCACCCAAATAAAAATATTTTAATAGTTTAATTAAAATTATTACATGTTATTATAATTATTTTAAAAATGTTGACCGCACTCATATTTTGTTAACAAAAACTAAAACATGAATCTTTTATTGTACAAACTACCATCTCCATGATTAAATGTTTCATTTTCCATTTCATCCACTCATGTTTTCTAATTATTTTATATACAATGTTTAAATATGAAATTTATGATATCATAATGGGTATATAAATATGGTTTATTACAAAAAATTCATTCATTCCATCCATTTAAAAATGGAATAATCACACTTGTGTACGTACAATGTACCATCTCTATAGAGTGATATAATTCATTTCCCCCTTAAAAATTTTATGATTTATTATAAATATATAGATAATTAATATATAAAATATGTCAATACCTTGATTTATACTATACAAATAAGAAATCATGATAAAATTTCAATGACCATTACTAACAAACTAACGTATACAAGATAAATTAAGTGGTTAACACCAGAGAAGATAATAATAATGAAATGATATAAATGAAAAGGGGGTGAGATATTATAATTATACAACAAGTGTTATTATATCATGGATCATAATTATAGAATATAATTTTAATTAATTTTAATTTATAATTTTCGAGGTTATCATTCTTATGATTTTATAATGAATTCAAGTATATGTTTTTATGTTAGAGTTACATTATTACAATCATATTTTGTACATAAATTTATGATGATGATATAATATGAACTATATCGCTAAAATGGTATTTATATGATTATAATACCATTATGTCCTGATATTTGATGTTTCATATTCACTAACCACTCTTTATGGACTCCTAATAAAGAAATAAATTGTTTATGACAACCAACCTAGTTTTTCCTCTTCGGTCATGAATATTTTCTCCAATGTCCAAAATTTGTTAAATAAATTTAATATATTATTTGTATATAATACAGTATTTTATTGTTGTATTTTTAATCCATTTTATAGATTCTATATTTCTATATTAATGTATAATTCGTTAATTTTTTTTGACTATGGTAATTTTGGGTTTTTACCAAAAGTATTAAAAGGAACATCTGTTTTAAAATGCACTATAAGAATAGATTTCTCATCCAACACGAATAATCATTCCATTAAATATTTAATTATAAATATCAATGGATCATTTCAAATAAAATTTATTACTTAATATATTGTAATTTCATGGATATTAAATAATTTTTTTAAAATAGTAATTATATTTTCCACTTGATAGGTTTCAGTGTCATTTTAAAGATATTTTTATACATTTATGTTTGTTATTGTTTTATGGGGATATTAAAATATGTTTAAATGTTTATCATTCTATATATGTTTTATGATTAAATAATATTAATGAAATTTGTATTATTTTTCACAGGTAGTGATTTTATATAATGATAAATCTATTCTAGATAATGCAGCACATATATGAATGTTTATGGATTATTTTATGGTTGTTTCCATTCAATATAAATGGAATTTAGTAACATTATATATTAATTACAAGTGGTTAAAATATTATCTAAGGATTATTGATTCAATTATATCACTCAAAATAATTTTTTAATGATTAATATTTTGAGAAACACCTTAAAGATGATATGGTTAAAAAAATACAAAGTGATTATGGAGTTGAATAGGGGGAATTTACAATGAAGATAATATTATAAAAGGTCTTGTATAAATTTACGTTATAGTATATATTCCACTGTGATTATCTTATGGTTGTATCTTGAATAACGATTTTATTTTATATGTTTATGTGATTTCTATAAAAATACGTCTTATACTTATTCTATGTTCTCATGTATTATTAATGATTTTTTATTATTCTTTACTATAAATAATTATTTTATTTTATTCATAAAACATCTATTAATGGTTCTTAAATATGATCTATTAATTTATATGTATTGGTCTATTATATTATTCTCATTTGATAATACCCTTATTTGAATTATATACATACATATTATCATAGATTGATATCTACATTTCATACCCTTACAGAAAACCTTATATCACCCTGTATTATATTTCAATTTCCCCATGATATGAAGAATGGTTTTAATTATGATCTATATAATAAGGGTGATAATTGTAAATAAATAAGTTTGAGATAATGTACATATTTAATTTAGTGGGTTTTTATGTATATGTGATTTAAGGACACAAATACATTGTTTTTTGGATTGTATTACTATATAATGAATGTTTCCCTTATATAATATAGTTTTTTATTGGAAATGTATGGTTCATTGTAGTCTGTATAAGAGGAAGGATAAATTAAATATTTAAACATGAATGCGAAATATTTAGTGAGATCATTTAGGATAAAATCATGGGTTATGGCAATGGATGTTGTGTGGTTTTATAGAAAATATATCCATCTTTAGATAATAAAAATATAATTTTTTTGTAAAACAACTTTTTCTAGGGGTAGAAAACGATGAATGATGGTTAATGGTAATTAACTCAGTCATCCATGGTGCATAATGAGTTTGATAAGATTCCACAACATTATAATCACTAATTGTGGTTATACATGGGGTAATTCACTTTTTCTTTAAGAGTCATTATGAAGAATTTTGACAGATAATGACCATTGATAACCTATTTTAAACATAATTTGTTATATAATGAAAATATTCTGTCAGAATTTAAACATTATATAAATTATTTTAAAAATAATTTGATTTCCAACTATAATTATTGACTCTCATAATATAAATTTTGGATTATGTTAATACATATAACAATAAGGAACCATGATGATGAATAATCTAATGGATAATTATACGATTAGAATCCTTATAAGTAAAATATAATTGGATTTAGATTGATAAATTTTGTTTTTATTCTTATATAACTTCTAAAACCCCTGAATCATATTTATTATTCAAATCACTAGAGGAGGGAACAACCTAATATTGAGTACACCATGAAGAAACAACACATTTTTTAAATGGAAACACTGATCCACAACATTTTATTCGAATTTTTTATGACCCCTATATTTTTCAAATTTCTAGAATAAGAAAATGTTATCTATTTTATTTATCCATTTAAAGGAAAAATTTGTCAATGGGGGACTCATATCATTAATAAATGGAACCATGAATTGGTTGACTCCATTAAGGTGATGCGATTAGAATATTATTTTTATATATACTATACCCATATTATTCATATATAAAAAAAATCCTTGATCTAAATTCGATGGATGATTAATCTCATGGTACCTTTGAAGAATATTTTAGAATACTTTGGAGGTATAGTTCTAGTATTATTATTAAATAACAAAGTTTTATTGAACACTTTTTGATTCATATAAAACAAATTCATTTATGGTTGTTATCTATAATTGAATTATTCTATCTATGGTGAAATTATTCAATTTGGAATCAAGGTGTAAATGGATACTAGATTCAAATATCAATATCATGATATTTATAATAAAATAAAGATGTAATATATTGTGAATTCTAAAAAATAATAATATAGGGAAGAAGAATCGCCTTACATTATGTTGGGTTTGTGGAAATATATATTGAGATAATTGTCTCAAGGATGTAACAAACTATACCGGGTACACAGGTAACCGAATAATGGAATCAACTTTAACATCTAATGAAGTGATTTTGCAATCCCCATGAGATGGAGACTAGCACCTGACATCATAAAAAATACGTGTGTAAATAAATTTTCCACAAAACATAGCATAATAAAAAGAAACAAGAATGTTTTCATTATAAGGGAGATCTACAATTAGTAATGTACTAGATTACAAGGAAATATAAAAACCAAAATGTACTACAAAAAAATTACTATGAAAATAATAGAACACCAAGGTCCATGAGGACACAACTCACCACGTCAAAAGCATAACAGCTACATCATTATACATGAGATCCATTACCTTTTCTTGAACGTGAAAAGAGAAAGTCTACAATCACCCAAAGGAAAAAGTAGGGTGTGAACAAAGATCAATATGATATCACAAAAAGATTCCATAACAGATTACAAATACAAATTATCCAATGAAAATATTTCAAATTTTAAAATAAATAGGTTTCAAACATAAAATAATATTTAAACCACACATGATATATAGTATCAAAATGATGAAAATTAATTTTTAATCCTAGGCCTTTCATTATATGATATTTATTATTTCAAAAACAATAGATTAAATAGAAAATGATAGTTAAATTTTTTAATATAAATTTAGCAAAGGAATGTAAAGCAGGTTTTCAACAATGGAATTCATTTATATCTCAAATATAAATAAATAAGCAAGAAACATGGTCATTTTCCATGTATGTTTGATAGAATTAACCAACTATAGGATTCTCCATTCTCTATAAGATCCTAGATTATTGAGTGTACACACATCCCCCTAAAAGTTTCTAGAGGTGACTCATCACCCTCCCATTGATGATGTGACCCACCACTATTGTGTTTTAAAACATTGTAATAGTATAGAGTGTGTCCAAATAATTCACCAACTACATAAATATTTCATGCTCTATTATATAATAAAATATAAAAAATTTATTTTATAACTTGTTAAAATACATTTAAATATCATTATTCCATTTCAAAAAGATAATTTTTCTAATAAAAAAAATAGTTTTAATAAAAAAATTCCCTTTTCAGGAGATAAAACCACTGTTTTCAATCAAATCATTTTACGTCATTTTTAGATGTTTCAAATACTTTCAAATTAAATTCCATTATTTTTCAAAATTCACTTTCCACAGTTAAATTCAAAAATTTAATTGAAATAATTTCCATAAAATCTAAAATATATATTCAACAATTTTAATTAGCTAATTTCAATAAACATATGAAAATTCAATTGGGGATTTTCCAAATTTCAGTAAAAACCCAGTTCAAATCTCATGATTCAATGGAATCTTGTTTTTATCAATTTAATTGAAGGAATGTTTGGGAAACCGAATTTAATAAAAAATTTAAATAAAACAAGAAATTTAATAATAATCCATTATACAATTCTAGATTGAACCACTAACATATTACTAAAACTCAATACATGAAACAATGTCGTCAATGAGAATGATGGGGGATAAGACCTCATAACCCAATATATAATCAACATACAACAACATTGGTCATATATACATCAATTCCAAAATGATCTATTAAAGTAAATAAAGATGATAAATAGTGATAGAATATGAATGATGAAGAATTCTTACATGAATTTCATCAACCAAAGCAATGAGGATTTTTTTCCAAAGGAATATATCTAGAAGTGTTGGAAGGATCCATGAATAATCGGGGATGTATTTGGGTTAAATGAAAAGGAATTGGATAGAAGTTAATGATAGAAACCAAGTGAATTCCTCCTTTTATATGTTTTTTTCGGGAGGTTACATGACGTGTAATCCAGTTAAACTCTATGAATGATTAAATTTCTGAAATGAAGAAACCACATCAAATTTTTAACACACATTTTATATTAGTGTATTACATGACCTATAACCCTTATTAACATTATCAAATATCTAAAATTCATAACTAATGAAACCATGTCATTACACATTTAAAACTGAACTAAAAATACATAATGTTGTGTAAAACACATTCACAGTGTTTACCCATCACACTGTGAACCATGATTCACGGATTTTAACATGCAGTAGTTACACAATGTGTAACGTAGTCACATGGTGCGTAATATCTAGGATATTAAAAAACACCATGTTTGATGTTAAAAATTACATCATGTTTCATACTTAACCATTATTGTTGTCCTCCCAATCCAAACTCAACCATTACACAAAAAATGAAAAGATAATCAGTTACAATGTTTAATATGTACCTATTAAAATTTTAATGATATATTACAAACTTTCCACCATAAGAAATTTTTTTACCTACAAATCCTAAAAAGAATCTTACATCCCAAATAGATGAGGCCACTTTTATCGCATAAATGCCTCACGTTCCCACATCTCATTTTTATCAGAACCTTTCTTCTACAACACATTATTAAAAGGTATCATCCTCTGACAATGTATCATGGTCTCAAAATAAACTATCATGGCTATCCATTCATCCAAGGATAAATCAGCGGTCAATCTCAAGATCACACCATCTCAAAACATGATGTGGATTAGAGATGCACATTCTTAGTTGTTATACATTTAATGTGTTATATATAGACCTCAGATTTGGTGTATTTGAAAAATGGTAGGTAACATTCCCCACCTTCTCAACATCATTTAGTTGCTCAGAAAAATGAGGGGCATTATTCTATTTCCTCCCATGCCTTTAATGGACTTACCAGGATGAAACCATCATGGACACCTACTCACCAACTAAAAAATATATTGGTTTTTGGCATCGATCAAAATAACACCTATATATGCTATTTGGTTTTAATATCCTCTAAAAAATCATTAATATCATTAATATCATCTCTAACTCCAAGCTTTGTCCAACCAAGGAACATTCACTAAGCTCTATCCAACACAACCATGATTTACAAGGTTGGCCATACAATGCCTCAAAAGGATCCATTCTGATTGCAGACAAATTACTATTGTTATAAGAAAACTCAACCATCCCAAAGTGATCATCTCAATCCCCATCAAAATTAATAACACAAGAGAGAATCATATCCTCAATAATCTATATAGCTCCTTCTATATGACTATCCGAAATTGAATTATATTTTGTGCTCAAATGATCCAATGATCTCATTCTCTCTTGAAGGTCTCTCCAATTTGGAAAAGTAAACATGTTATACCTATAAATGAATATAGAAGATATAATTAGGTGACAATGGATTATCTACTTTGATTAGAAATTCCCCATATAATATCTATTGATTGTATCATGAATGGGGATAATGTGATCTATCATACATACCATATAAATCACAATGCAAATTGAATTATTCTTTATATCTGTACAAGGAAACAACCAAAATGTCTATAGGTATTTCATCCCACTTCTATGTCGGGATAGATAATGGTTTAATTAAACCCAATGATTTTGAGTTCTCGCAATTCACCTGTTGGCATTTATAGTGATGAGAAACAATCTCACCAATTACCTGTCTCATTCCAAGACACTAAAACATCCACCACATGACTTATAATATCTTATTGGTTCATGAGAGAACATCTAACAAGGAATTATAAAAATACCCCATTATATCCTTCCTTATGGATAATGTACAAAAAAATTAATTTTGATAGCACATAACACCACTTTATAGAATGACCACTAAGAAACGGTCTCCCCATCATAAATATAATCTCTAATTATATGGAATTCACCATAAATGTGTTGGTCATTAAGAGTTAACATGGGAAGAGATGATTTCATTAGATCATTGGATAATGAACCCTCATCCCCTTTATAAAAAATCTAATATGAATCTTTTCAAAGAGAGCCATCAAACCCAACTCCTCTTTAGATTATTTCACATCCTTTGTTAGAAGATTCCTACTCAACGTCTCTAGAACAACATTCCCATTTCCAAAGGTATGCGTGATGTAAAATTAGAACGAGTGCATATACTCCACAAAATCCTTCTAGGGATGCTTCAAATCATTTGGAATGAAAATATAACTCTAGGTTTTATTATTATGAGAACACATTAAAACAATCTCCATAAAGGTAATTTAACCAACTCATATGTCTGTGCATCACAACCGTAAGTTAAATAATTAATGTTTAATAATCCTTCTCATGTGAACTAAGATAATGATTTCCATAAGCATCTATATAGTCTTCAAACATATGGACACAACCCATGTCTTAAACAAATGCATCACAAAAGACCAAATAGCCCAACCCAGCCTCTTGAAGAGTCAACATCGGCAGAGTAGTCAAAAGACATTTCAACTTAACAAAATAATTATGACATTTATCATCCCAATAAAAAATCACCACCTTCGGAGTAATAGAAGTCAACAATGAATCCAACTTCAAGAAGTCCTTCACAATGATATGGAAGTACCTAGATAATCTTATAGAGATTCGAATTTCAAAAAACATTCCCAGTTTCTCCCATGTCATAACAGCCTTTACCATTTCATGATCAACTAATATTCCCTACTCATTGACCATGTGTCACATGAATTTCTCATCGTAAATATAGAAGTAGCTATTTGAAATAATGGACTAAACCCAATGAATTCTCAGTAGAGTCATAACTGTTCTTAGATGATGCCCATGATCCACCTTATATTTAGAGTAACTGAGGAAGTCATCCACAAAGATGGTCACAATGGTATCTAGATATTCATGGAAAATCATATTCATCAAATCCATGAAAACTACATGCTCATTTTTTAGAACAGAGGTCGCAACAAAGTGGTCATAATGGCCATACCTACTATGAATGGTTGTTTTCTGAATGTAAGGTTCTTTTATTCTAAACTAATGGAAACTTTAACGAAGATATATCTTTGAAAAATAATTTTCACATTTCAACTGATCAAAAATAACATCATTCCATGGAAATATATATTTGTTCTATAGAATAACCTGATTGATATTTCAGTAGTAAACACACAGGAAAAGAGAATCATTATCCTTCATGTCGAAGATAACCTATACTTACTATTATTACACACACATGTGTATAAGGAATTTCTCTAGAAGATCTTCTAACTATGATATAATTTCTTTCATTCCTATTGGTGATATGCGATAAGATGGAACTGAAATTGGTTGACTACCAGTCATTATGTTAAAGCAAAACATGAAATATCTCACCTGTGGAAGACCATAGAAATCCAAAGAAAACATTTTTGGAAACTAGACGATGACTAAGGGAATACCACCAATTATAGAATCCCACTCCAAATCAATAAAAGAAACTATTATCTATTTTCCAAAATATAAATTAGAGGTTCTCTCTCTAGTCGACCATAGGTCCCATTCTCCGTGAACGGCAAGAGTCACACCACTAGGTGTTGTAATGTTGGGCTATCAATTAAAACTATAAATTTATTCTTTATTTACAATGAGACAATCCAACCTAAAAATGATGTCAAAGTATATCATCTCATGAACTAATAAACTCTAACAATGCATGTTGACTGATAGAGATAAGACATAAGAAGTAAAATTGGGATCCTTCTCCCACTTCTTACTAAGGGGTTTAGTAATATTCATTTCACAAGATAAATGATCCATATGTGATTAAGAATATTTTCAATAATGGTGGAAATAAATGAGTGAGATGCATCGATATCAAATATTGTAGTCACTAAGGACGATGATAAAGTAATAGTTATTGTCAAAGTCGTTGGACTCGTGTATTCTTCCATTAGAGATTATTCCCCTATGTGAAGTATAATCAATCAGTGTGGATATGGTTTGAATCCGTTTATATGTGTAGCATCTAATTATAAAATAGTTTTAGAAGGATCTGATCATAATGTTACACTGGGAAATGTAGATATGTGATTCCATAATCACTTTAAGCCCCCAGAATATCCATAAGATCTGTAGTTCTTAGGTTCCCTAGTGAAAACCATTTTATAATATCTTGTATTCCCACACTATTAATAAACCAAATAAATCCATCATTGTTCTCTAGGATGTTTTGAAACACCGTTCTATTAAAAAAACCATGAATATCATCACGATTTTACTTTTCCTTTGAATGTACCAAAGCATCCACTGGGAGAAAAACAAACCCTAGATAACCTTGACATTATAGCTAGGTCCATCTCAACAATCGTCACCCTTTCCAGCACATAATATCATGTGGGATCCTTTATAATGAAAACCCATTAACAAATATCAGATAAAATTCCCAACTCAAACCATTATTCCTTCATTCCCTCATTATATATAATCTCAGGAGAAAATGTCACCAAATCAAGAAATGATTTCAATACTCAATTACGGTTCTATTGGCCTTCGCATGCATGAAAAATTCCATAACCTTAGCCAGCACAATTGAATATAGATAGAACAACTCTGTGAACATAACCATGATGTCTTTTCACCCAAATCCCTCATGTTTCCTTGTCATCACCATCCTATTCCACCATATCCTTCTTTTTCCTCCTAGCATGAAGCCAACACACTTCACCTTTAGCATATATGTTGTCTCAAAGAACATATATAAATGTTCAATAATATCCAACCCATCATCAACTTGATGTGGTTCAGTGGGGACATTGAAAATTGGGGTATTCTAACAAATGAACACAAGATAATGGTTTCGATGGTCACCCCTAGAGGATCCACAACTAGAGCCCAAATAGGGACTAGTAGTGTAGTTTGTATTAGATCATGGACTGTATGCATGATAAACACATTTAGATTTGGGTTCACATGAGGATTAACATGTTGTGGTTTAGTAATCACTTTTTCATGGATCTCATTTTCTTGACTTCTTAGAAGCCAGATGCTACACAACATCAGGAGTAAAAGTAAGACATTAGATTTACACTCAAACTGAGTAACAATGGATATTATTATCAACAATAGAAACAAACATTATTTGGATTTCAATGTATCCAAATATCAATATGGAATAGACAAAACTTAATTAACAATATGACTTTCCCCAAACACCCCTAAAGAGATAAGGTTAACTATACTGATGATCGGTGAAGAAATCAATAGTTACTACCTAATGATTTAAAAAATGCATACTAACCTTAATGAAAAAGAGAAAAAACCACATCGGATACCACTTTTTAACTGACCAACTCATGTACTCCGGTAACCTAATACTCGAACAGGCCTTGCCATATCCCAATGGAAGTTCATGGTCCCCAAGGTTTGGAAACGAGCACCTATCATCGGACAAAATGCAACTGGGAACAAATTTCCCATAGAACATATCAGATGCAAATGAAACAAGGGTGTATGAAAACCACAGATGCTTCCCAAGGAGTAATGTACCAGAATACAAAGAAGAATAAATATACTAATATACTACAACCAAAGTACTAAAAATAGGCAAAGTATCCTTAATATCAATACGTACATAACTCAAAATGACTAAAGATGAATAACAAGATCTAATACCAAGAGATCTACACCCATTTCTTGAACTTGGAATGATAAAATATACAAACACCCAAAGGATAATGTTGAGTGTAAGCCTAATCCCAGTAGGATACCACAAAATAATCCAAAACAGATTAAAAATATTGATTATCTAGGAAATATATTACATTTTTTAATGTAAAACGTTCTGTCAATTAGAATCAATTCTAAACAAAACATGTTATATAGTTTCAAACTAATGGAAAATAAATTTAAAGCTAGGGATTTACATTACAATAGATAAATAATTTCTAAAACAGTTTCGTAATTAAATATATTTATGTAAATATGGAAAAATCATATAATTCATTGTTACAACAATAAAATATTTTAATATATCATATATAAATAAATAAGTGGGAAACATAGTCATATACCGAATAGGTATTATAATATTAACCACCTATAGGATTATACACCCTCTATATGATCCTAGAAATTTTTGTACACTGACATCCTACTTACACTAGATAGAGATGACTCATCACCCTCTCGTCGAGGATGTGACCCATTGTTGGTACATTTTAGAATGTTGTAATAGTATAGAATGTTTCCAAATAACTCACTAGCTACATAAGGCCTTCATATTCTCCTACATAATTAATGAGAGGAAATTTAATTTTAGAAATATTAAACTAGAATCAAATCCCTTTCATTATTATCGAAAAATTTATTTTTCCATTTTAAAAAAAGTGTATTAATAAAAAATAATTTCATTTCAATGATATAAGACCACTGGGTTTAAATAAAATCATTCTAAGCCTCTCTCAAAGGTTTAAAATAAATTAAAAACCATTTCCATTATTTTAAAAATTTATTTTCAAAATATAAATTAAAAAATTTAATTTAAATCATTTCCATCAAATCCATAATTTAAATTCAACAATTTAAGTCATTAGATTTCTATATTCGCACCCCAATTCAATGGAATATGTGGTTTTCCAAATTTCCAAACAAAAACCATTTTAAATCTCTCTATTCAATAGAATTGGGTTTTATATATTTTATAGAAATAATGATTGATAAATAGAATTTAAATAATTAATTAAAATAAATCGTGTAATTTAGGAATAATAAATTTGGAATTTTCGGACAAATCCACCTACCTCTTCCCGAAACACAGTAATCACAATGACACCCATCAGTGAGAACGAATGAGGAAAAAACATCAAATCCAAACCTAGAAGAAATATAAAATACCACATGGAATAGGTCGATCAATTCCACGATGATCCATTAAAATAAAAAAAATATGAGAGAGAGAGAGAGAGGAAAAGGGATGGGAGGGAGATACAAAGATAGATAAATAGATGATGAATGATGAATAATTCCTACAAGGATATCACCTACCAATGGAATTTTGGTTGATTACCAAATTAATGTATCAAGAAGTGTTGGATGGCTTCAATAGAAACTAGGAAGTCATTGGGTTCAATTAAGTGGAATTTGAGAGGAGTGAATGAAACATAACCAAGTGCACTACCTTCTTTTGTAGTCTTTAGTCTAGGCCTTACACAGTGTGTAATCCAGTTATATTCCATGACAATTTTAATTTCTGCATTGGAAAAGAAGCGTAGAATTTGTGACAGCCCTTTGAATAATGGGTATTACATGATGTGTATCCCTTGTTAACATAATTTAATTCACGTGATTCTTAACTGACAAAAACCACATTGTTACGCATTAAAAATGACCTGAAAATACATTACATCATTTAAAGTGAATTCATGATGTGTACACATCACACTATGAATCAAGCTTTATAACTTGCAACCAGAATCTATTACACAATGTGTAACCTAGTTACCAAGTGTGTAACATCCATGACAATTAAAAAACACTCAGTTTAATGTTAAAAAATACACCATGTCTCAGAATTTACCATATAGGTATCCTCGCATTACAAACTCAACCATTACCCAAATAATGAAAAAGGAAAATCATTAAAGGGTTTGCGATATACCTGAAAAAATGGTAACAAGATGTAACAAAGGGCATAATTAAATTATTTTCATGTGGATTAGATGTTCATTAGGAAATCAGATTCTAATGTAATGGAAAAATTTTAAGTAAGTTGTTAATGGGGATAAATATTTCCTAATTTCACCACTCAAACTGATGTTTTTTAATATAATGGACAATGGGAATTAAATGAACTATTTTTCAAATCAAATGGTTATTTATGATGATAAATTTCATTAACCTATTAATATCATAGGTAAAGGGAATATCATGTGATCACATGTGATGATATTGCATTTAATAATTACTAGGTGAATGGTACACTTATTATACAGTGTAATATTAGTAATGTATAATTTCAATCTAGTTAAACCCACTATTTTTCTTCTAAATAATAATTTATGTGTCTTAAATTACCACATAAATGAATTAAATATTAGAAGTAAAAAACATATAATGGTGTGATGGTATACTTTTTTGTTTATGATTCTTCCCTAATTGATGTTGGTTGGACAATACTACCCAAAAATATTATTATTCGTCCTCTGGAAAAAATTTATGTGATTTTAGGCATGTTTTGAATTTAATTATATAATCTCATGTCAATTAATAAGTATGGGAACTCACATTTGATATTATAACATATCATATGATCATTTTATGATTCAAGGTTAAATATAGGAATCCTATATAAATTATATTCACTATATAGGCCTTATATCTTATTAAAAGAAGTAATAATATTAAATGTTTGGGGAGGAACAAAACAATGAAGAAATTCCCAATGTATGGTAGTTTTTTGCTGTATTAATAAAATATTTTCCTATTAATCATATTTATCATTATTTCATGATGTACACCTAATATTTCAGTTAAGATTACAAATAGATCAGTTTGACGTTGAATCAATTATCATGAACCAAATAGGGTCATAATGAAAATAAGCATAATATTCCCCATAATGATGATTGGATATAACTTTTACTCTAAGATTAATATTATTTCAAAATTTCTATTTTATCTGGATACTATCAGTTAAGGGTACAAGTTGAATCAATTTACAAGATATCATTTTTTTCAAGGTATGGATAATATTAAATAAAATTAATTCTATGTAGTCTTAATAATTCCCTTATCGTCTTCATGGATTTAATGAATATAATCTTGAGAATTTTATATGATCAGTTTCAATTAGTATTTATAGATGATATTATTATATAGTCATATATCAAAGAATGGCATTATTATTAGATGAGCATTCTACTGAGTATCCTAAGGAAGGATTAGATGTATCATAAATTTTCCCCGTGTTAATTTTGACTATATAATGATTCATTTTTTGGTCATATAAAACCCTCTCATTTTCAAGATGAGTTCCATTTATCTATTTTGAGAAAATATACCAGACCCTTAGCATGTAGTAAAAATAGTGGATTTACCACTAACGAATGGTCACTCATATAAAGAATTGTCTGTATATTTCATGTATCATATAGATGATATAAAATAGAATAATACTACTCACTAAGTAAAAATGTGTTGGATGAATCATAAAATTTATCAATTCACATGGGAATTTAGGGATTTTACAAAAAGATGTATCTGTATATGATTGTTTTATATTTGTATAATTTTGAGGCAAAAATTATTTTTTGTGGTGCTTCTATATAACATAAAAATAATTAATATATTTTCTCATTTAAATAAACACGGTGTATTTGATAGAATACATTAAATTAAACACTTAGTCTAAATGAAATGTGAAATAGGAATGCATTGTAAACTAGTAATTGATTGTATCCTTAAAAAACATCATTATATAATCATTTTAAATAATAAAAATGTATAAATTAATTCACAATATACATGTAATCTATTTTTTGTAAAATCATTTATGTCTTAAAAATGACTACATCAAAAATTATTTTTATTTAATTTTGTAAGAAAATATTGTAATTATTTTATAATATTTTTTATAAATTTTATTTTATGATATTAATTTTCTATTTTTTAAATTTGGCATTCACTCTCACTATATGATATTTTTAAATATTTTATAGAAATATTCATTTATAGATGAATAAAGTAAAATATTATTTTTAAAAATATATATTTCATTGTGAATTAAATATTATACAAGTATGAATTGGAAATTTACGAACAAATCTAATAAGTCAAAATATTTTTTTATAATTTATATTATAAATTTAAAAATATTTTTAAACTTGTATACCCATATATGATATTTTATAAATTGATATATACATTTGAAAATATTGTTATTAATAAATTAGACATTTATTATATTAATATTTAATTATTCTCATTTTAAAATATTGAATGAAAATATTGATTTTAAATTTTTAAACACTATTTAAAAATTATATAATATGTACAATTTTAGGGTTTGGATTAAATGAAAAATTACCCAGGGAATACAATGTTATCATTGTCGAAACAAAAATGGAAAAAGTGTGTAACCATAGATATAAAGATTATAACATGTCTAAAAATGAATATCTTTTAATTATGTTCATTTTTATCAACATTATACAAAATAAACTCAATTATGATTCATTTTTTTATATCTTTATATGAGAGTGGATTCCCATTATTGAATTTTATTTATGGGTATTTTGAAAAATACCACTCACATCACTTATTAAAGAGTTACTCCTCTCTTAAATTCCCATTGCTAAATAAATATATTTTCCACCAATAATCTAGCCAAACATCAAATTTATACTTCTTAAAATATATATTTTTTGGTCTTCTTAGTATTCAATCCCTTAATGTTTTAATCACATTCAAAAAGGAAATAATATAATATGTGATGTATAATGTCTTATGATGTCTTTATATTTTCCCTTATTTCAATTTATGATTTACATCTTCCTAAAATTGAGTTTATCCATATAAAAATTAATAAATCAGTATCATTATATTACAATCATGTTATTATAATTATGGTATAACGATTATCCACATTATCATTTTTATTTATGAAATTTGAAAACATGAATCATGAGTTGGGTGGTTTACCACCTCCATGTATAAACAAGTCGTTTTTCGTCGCCTATAGACATTATTGGTTATGTTTTTATAATTAAAGTTAATATTTTATATTTTTGACATATCAATGATTATATATACATATGAATAAATTTTTACATTTATTTTGTTTCATCTACTGAAAAATAGAAATTTTACTTGTTCGTACTTATAATCTATTGTCACCATATAGTGATGTTATTTATTTTCAATTTCCTCTTTATATAAATTACAAAATATATATTTATTGAATATAATGTATTTTGAGTAATTATTTAAATTGTATAAATAATTTAACCACAGATAATATGAAAGGTTCATTACTTCTAAGCCAAAACATTCCTGAAAATAAATAAGGCTTCAATTGAAATAATGATCACAATGGAAGATTAATATTAAACAATATATAATATTATTTTTGTCAAGAGATAATTGTTTTGTAGGTATTATCAAGGTTATTAATGTTAAATGTATTTTATAGGTTTCTAGATCACATACTACCAAATAAAGACTTGAGGTGTGGGTTTTTATTTTATAATCTCATTTTTATTAGGATTATTTATATTTAAATAAATGATGTTGTAATTATATGATATGTATATTTAAAATCATATAATATTTTTTATATTAATGTAATTTATCTATATTGTACTCCATTAATTTATTTTACACTCTCTAAGTACTCTATAGATAAAATAATATTTTTTAGGAAATCTAACATTTATTCGCAATAGTTGGTTGTATTTTCTTCCCTATCAATATTTTAATTAATTTTTTTCCCAAATATTTTTACTATTATATAATAAATTTTATTTTTATTTATTATCCATGTTTTAATTACAATATAAAAATTAAATTAATATGTTTTTTTGTATGATGTACTATTAGATTTTTCATAAAAAATGTTATTGGAAGTTCTACATTAACATAGAATCCATGAATAACATTCCATGGAATCATAAATATTTTTTTGAATAATCCATTTTTTAAAAAAAATCTATTTAAAAAAAATTATTCTTATTATTTTGAAAGTAATTTTATTTTAAAATAGTGTTCTCAATATAAAAATCATAATTTCACAAGAAATGCTATAGTCAGATTTATAGGTATTTTGATCCTATGATGTATCAAATGATTTTCATGGGAAATGATGAAATGATAACATATTTATGATTTAAATTAAATGTATATAGTTATTAAATATTTATGTAACAAGTATTATTTTATTCGAGTTAATTTTAGATATAATTATAAAAATTTACATGATCCTATGGAATACATATGAACTGATTCTGATTAAGTACTTGTTTTTTTGTTACAAACCACAAAGGTTGGATACATTATAAACTATTTATGGATAGTTATATTATAAACCAAGGATAGGTGTTTATGCTTTCCCCCCCAAATCATCAATTAATTATGGAGGCATTTATATTCTTATAAAAGGTCACATAGTGAATTTTATTGATGTAACTCCGAATAGAATACTGAAAATGGCCAGGTTGGAGTTTCTATTATTGAAATTTTTTAAAAACAATATTATTGAAAATGGATCAAGAATAATGAAGTCATTTTATATACTTATGATAATTACAGAAATTTATGTATTGTGATTATGTTATGCAGTCAGAGATTATGATTTATTGTTGATCATTCTTCACTATTATGTATTATGTAATTTGATATATAAAACATTATTTTAAGGATCGTGATTATATGTTTTGAAATGATGGGATAGTCTTTAAATTGTTAATATCATTTTATCATACCCCTATCCCCAAGATATTATTGTATATGATCATAGATTGATGTATCACTTTTCTACCCTTAGTAAGCATATAACCTCAACCTTTTTTATGTTTCCTCTTCACCATAAAATAATTAAACATTCTATGTGTGAAATGACTATGAATGTTGATACCTTTGATGAACTATTTAGAAGATGAATTATATATTTTATATTTATGTATTTATGTATCTATGATTCCTATGAAACAGAACCTTCAAATTTTAAAGGTTAATCATATTATTATATAATGATTATTACACTATTAAAATGTATTATTTATATATGAAATGTTTTTATTTTTATAGGTTTCCATGATTATGGATTGTGGGAGATGTTTGGTCACATTTAAATCATGTCAATGCTGGTTAGTTTTTTATACCTTATAAATTTCTATCAAATTTAACCTTCTTATATTTTTTAGCTTCATTATGTATGTATTTTATATGCCTCTTCTATTTATATATATGTTTGAGAATATATTTTGACTTATTATGGGTCTCTAAATTTTGTAAAAATACTTCCATGATATAGTTAATATTATTATTCTATATCAATTTAATTCCATAGTGTTATAACATATATAATGAATCTATTTATGCTGCTAGGAACTTGTTTTTAGGAATTTGATATGAATAAATCTACATTGTGAATTTCATAGACCACATCATATTCTCAGTTCAATGTTGTCCATGAATGGATCAGGATAACACAAACAAGTTGTGATTCTATAGAAAATAAATAGTTCAAATATAGTCATCTAAGAGCTCATGTCGTGGTGGATTATTCATAGTTAATTATTATTGAGTCATGGTTATACACTGTGGAGCATTGTGGTTTCTAATGGTTGAAATGCCTAATCAATCATGGGATGGGTCAAAAAGTTGAAATAATGAGGGGGTTCATTCTATTTTCTTATCTATATCAAATTAAGATGCATAAGGAACATAAAAATTATTTTTTAATTTCATATAAATCAATGTGCTTGTATTTTACATCTCATTCATCAATTTTATATAGTTTTTTTATATAATTATATTTATTTATTTATCAATTATTGTCTTACTAGTAATTTCATTTTTTATATATATGATTATGTTGTTGATTGATATTGGAAAAGGCCTAATATATAGTCTAGTATGCATACTCACATCTAGTCCATTTCCCCTATCCAGTTGTATGTTGGACTATGTTTGTAAACTCATTATACCACTAGCATTTTCAGTACTATGTAGGGTAGTGTTGAGTCAGCATTAAGAGGTTTTTATTTGGAATAATTTGGATTTATTAATGTATGTTTTATTTTTATGGTTTTGAAACATAATTGATATGTATTATAATTTCTTTTATAATGAATTATTATTTTCATTATTTTTTATATAGTATTTTTTATGTTGTTTTGAAAACTACTCAAACATGTATTTTACTAGTTATAATTTCATAGTTTAGTGTTTTTTATCATGATATAGATTTATTGTTTTTATGTTACATATTTCCTTATTGTTCAATTATATTTCACGAATTATATCAACATGTACTTTATTATGTCAATTTAAATGAATGTGTTTTGAAACCACGTATTTTAAATTAAAATATTTTAATATACACATTTTATGATAACTTAATTGCAACCTATAGAAATTATTATATGATTTAATAAATGTAACAAATTTCATATTTTATGCCATGTAAAATGATTAAGTGTTAATAAATCTATTCACTAGTTATCCATGATATGGGGGGTGTTAAGGAAGCACAAAATTTAATTTCAAAAACATTTTTTTCATAACGTTTGAATCTCATTTATAGAGTGTTTATATATTATAACAAATTATATTTTAATAATATCAAAATTAAAATTTGAAATTAGTTGAATATTTTATTCATAGATTTACTCAAGTTCATGTCTACTGAGATCAATAATATTAAATATATTGTACTATTTTTTCAATTATATATATTTAAATTATATCATTTTTGGATGATCAATTTTACCTCAGAGAACTGATGGTATTGATGATGATTATGACATTTAGTTATAATGGTTTTTTTCAAATTACGTAGTTTTTTTATTATGATAAGTCCCATGAATAAAAATAAAATTTTATGAATTATAAAATATTCTATGAATAGTAATATTTTCCAATTATGGTGTTTTAAACATAATTTTTAATCATCAACATTGACATATTAAAATCCCATAGGGACATTTTTCAAACACAAACATCTTCATAAAATAGAAAAATCCAAAAATTATTGCGATTCAATGAAATATTTGGTGATTATAAATACCTATCTACATTATGAATTAAAAGGTTTTATTTTTTCGGATATAAGTTATATTTATATTTATAATGTGTGATTCGATATTATGATACTATTATTTATATAAAACTATTTCATGATATTTTGGTATTTATACATGTTTAAAATAACAATATTTTATCTATATAGTGTCTTAAATAATGAATTAATGAGTTCTAGTATACATAGAATTTGAATATCATGACTATATAATCAATTTGGTTGAAATAATTACAGGAGTGTGTGGTTTTAAATTTATAATCACGTGTTTTTAAAAAAAATGACAATGACCATACCATATCATGTAGTTTATTTGAATCAAAATATATGTATTCCATGTATTTTATGCAATTTGAAGTCACTGAAAGTTTAAAAATATTTTTTGAAATTTCATCCTCAAGTGGAAATTTAAGATTTGATAGATGTAAGAAACTACAATTTTTAATGAATAAATATTTATTAGAGTTTTTCATATGATATTATTAGGGGGAGATGATTTTAAATCCAATTGGATCGATGAAAATAAATTAAATTAGATTATAAATTGAATAATAGTATTTCAATTTAAACTATTTATAAATTATTATTTTAGGTATTTTCATTTATGATGACTCTCTAAAAATAATAATAGTTAATTGTTTTATTATTATTTTAAAATATATCATTAGAATTATATAAAAATATGTTACAATTATTGGAAAAACAATACTGAGAAGATAATATTTCTTATTTTATTAAATTATGTTTACCTTGTGAATATTAATAAAAATATCCAATGATTGATGAAATAAAAGAGAAACAAAACAAAAAAATCCAACACATAACTGTTCTAATAGAACAAAAAATTAATCAAAAAATATAAAAAAAAACCCAACTTATAAAATGAATTCCAGGTTAACTTATATTAAATTAATATAAATTTTGTTAATTAAAATTTACAAATATGAATAATATTTATCTTAAAATAATGAAAAAAAGTAACTAAAATAAATTAATGTGAACTAAAAAAAATAAAAAAATTATGGATCATATATTAATATGATAAACAAAATTTAATGTTATTCGATGGTTATGTTTTGTATTTTTTTATTTGATTAAGTTAAATATAAGGCAATTAATATTGTGTACATTTAATAAAATATTTAACATATTATTATTAAATTTATTACTTCTATGATTACAATATTTTCATCTTTTATCATTATCTAGCATTCTTTTTATCGAGTTTTCGTAATTTTTAGTCAGTTTGGTTATTTTTTTTATGAGTTTACATTTATAATTTTTTACTTGTATAATTTATGTCGAATCCATCTCTAATAGTAAATTTTTACAAATTGTGGGATTGAGTCTCAAGGGACATGTTACTCACTCTATAATATTTTTTTGCAATATTATAAAATAATTATCATTTTGTTTTAAAGGTTATATACTAAAAAATTATAAGGAATTATTCAAAAAAATTATTGAATTTAAACATGTAAATTTTTATGAAAAAAATTAATGGAAATATATTTCAAATTTTTTTATCTAATTATTAGATGAAGGAGAAACATAAATTATGTGTCCAACAAATATTTTCATGATGTTTTAGGAGATGTGTAATGTGATTGGTTTTTTAATAAGAATAAGACTATATTGTAAAGATACTTGTCTTCCATTAGTGTTTCATAGAGAAATAGTTTAACTATAGCTATAGAGAATCATATAAACGCTACTTCTTAATAACCAATATATAGTGTGGAAGAAAAATCTTAGTAATTCCAGGATCCCGTAAATGATGAAATAAAAAAATGCATGTTTTTCTTATTAACTTACATATAAGAGTGTAGTATAAATTTAATCTCAATATGTATTGATGTATTATTTTTTTATAATTACAGTGTAATGTATATTTATACTCTATTTTCTATTTTATATGTGGAGGATAATATTGATACTCATGGTGATGTAATTGTGGTGGCTACAAAGATGGTAGTTTGGTTTATTTTTATAATCCCCAGCCATAAACATTACTTAATCATGGGTTATTTCAAAATTCACATTGAGGGTCTTTTCAGGTTTAGAGTTTTAGAGAATTAGATCATAAATCATGCATTACATTCCACATTTAAACAACGTGGTTAAATGAAAGACAGTATTCATTTTTTCCAAAAATGGAAACATAATTAAAATAAAACATGGTTTCTTTCATGAAACTTCCTCGACACTATCATCACGTCATGTACTTTTCCCTTTACCTATGAAAAACATTTCAAAAACTTGGGATGATAAAAAAAAGCTCAGTAAGGGATATAAAAATAAAAAAATAAAACATTAGTCCATGTATACATAAGAATCAATGAAATCATTCATTACTAATAAAACAAAAGCACTTTAACATACATCATGAAATCATAAGATTTATGAATAACTCATAGAAATCATAAGACATAAAGGACACATGAGTAATTCAAAACATTCATACATAGGGAGTAACTCTCATGGTTAAATTTGGAATACCCATCACGGTATATTCCCTAAATCTCTTCTGAGAAACCTTATCATTTAACTCATTCATGTCACCCAATGCATTGGAGGGATATCTCAGGCTCACCCTCCCTTATTTATTATGGAACCAACCGACATCATAAACAATTCCGAAGAACCATAACATAATTGTATCACATAAAACAAGCATAAATGAAACATAACATTTAAACATTTCAATGACAATATATAAATAAAACACATTGATATAATCAAAACATTATCAAAACCATTTTCAATACCAAAATAAACAAAAAGTAAAACATGGTATTTATTTTTCATTTATAAAATGTTATGTCTTGAAGAGTTAGTCAAAACTCAAATTATGGTAACATTGGCAGAGAAGTCGTTGTCGATGCATATGTAAGAAAAAAACATTCCATTTGTCGATTATTAAAACGATTCATGTAAAATGATTCCTTTTGAATTAAATTAAAAGTCAAAATGTTTTATTATACAACTAATAAAAGAAGGTCTCATATAAATTGAATTATTCCTCAATAAAAGCAGATTGAGACGATGCCCCTTACCTCAAATATGACTTGTTCTCATTCATTCTTTATATTCCTAAATAAAAAAATTACGTCAATTTATAAGTGATTAAGGAATTAGTTTTCTGTTTATTATTCAATTCATACCACATATTATGATGTTATAATATTTAGTTGATTATGCGAGTACATATGATATGTTTTGTCAATGTTAGGTACCTAAGACAAAAATAAACATGTTTCAAGAGAATTGTCGATGTAGTTATAAGTACATCATCTCCAGAATGGTATTAATGATTTAAATATCATATATATCCATTATTTATTCATTTTATACTATTCCATGACATTTCGAAATAAAAAATGAAATGCACCGTTCCTGGAGACGAAAGGACATACATACGTATGAACGCTACACTCATTTCATTGTCGAATTAATGGAATTAAAACTAAATGAGACATATATATATTATAAATCTAGTATAATATATATGTTATATAGGTAACATATGTTTTTTAAGTACATTATTTATAAATTATATGTTTGGCATTAACGAGTCACATCACTTGAGGGGGCGGTAGTCGACACTTCCTCATATGAAATTATCACAGTTCCACAACATGAAAAGCATAACGATGTGATTTAAAAATAAAATTCATAAGAATATATAAAAAATAAATACCATATATATCATATATAAATAATGTTACATCATAATCGACACCATGAATGGTGTTAAAAGAGGATTGAACAATCATCGTTTCGTGAGGCAGTAATTCGTCACCCATTGAAAAATTATGTTCTTTAACCATTAGACAGATGTGTGTGTAAGTGTAGGTAGAAAACATGTCAAAACAAAATTCTTGTATATTGAGAATACTGGTTTGATTATGGGATAGAATAATATGACGATATTGGTGTGTGAAGAAGGAAAATAAAAGGATGAAACTCGAGAGAAGACATTACCTCTAAATCGGCCAACTCTTTTTGATTTGAGCCAAAGGCTTCCTTGGAAAGACTTCTGCCCAATGTGAGGCATCTAAGAGTAATAACGGTATGTGGAGAGATAATATGAGTAGAGGTTGGACGTGTCAAGGGCTTTAGAGGTGTGGGTATGTGGGTAGAGATGGGGGCCTTTTATAAGAGGGAGTAGGGTCACTTTTGGAATGTCTTCAAATGTTACTTTGTTATAAAATGATTTTCAGATTTTAAAGGTCACACAATGATATATTTTGAGGATTAGGCGATGAGTGTTTGAAATAAACACATATGATAGGTTTTTGAAAAGTTTATGTCTTATATTTTACCTTATCTTTTCATTTTATTTAAACCGTTCATTATTGAGGTAATCACTACATCATCATGGTGTCATAAATAAATTTTTCTATTTAATGTCTAAAAATTATAAAAAAATATCATGATGTAGGAGATATTTTTATCTTTACAATTAATATTTTTAGACTAAGATATATTTTATGTAAATAAAATTATTATTATTTTACTTAGGATATTAAAACCTTTGATATATTTCTCTTCTTTTTAAAAATAATGTCATAAATGTCACTATCACATCTTTGTGACTCCATGGGCCCTCAAGTAAGGAAAAATGTATCCCATGGTTAGACAAGACTCAAACAAGAGGATTTGGACACATTTTGGGGTTATTTTATATTATTATGAAATTATTTTATTACCCTTAACTACTCGATTATGAATTAATCACAATAATTAATGATAATTATCGACATTACTATTTATAATGTCCAAAAACAAAAGATTCATAACTACAAAATTTGTACCTTCTGATTACAAATATGGAATTTATTTTACCAAATTACAAACATAGAAATTTCAGTAGTTAATTTAAAAATAATTTCCGTTGTCTAAACAAATAGTGTGTTTTTAAGAAACAATTTCTATCAAAAGATTGACAATTTTTTATGTCGAATTTCCAAGTGAAATTATTTATAATGACCACCATTGGATTAAATGGTAAAAGTATATTCTAATTTCACTTTAAATCAAATTAAAGGATAATCTATCCATATAATTAAATTAGATGAAAAAGTTCTTTTGAAGTAAAATGCAGTATTTTTCACTATTCATTAAAAAATGAACATTGTCAGAAAAATACCAAAAATTTATCCAAAGTAAATTTCAATGTACCAATTCTATAGAATAAGTTTATGTTAAAAAATAAAACATATAAAATTGTAAAAAGTACGATTTAAAAATGGTTTTCCATCTAAAGGGGGTAAAGCAATCTTTTAAAAATATTATAGAATTATATGCTTAAGATTGGATTTTTTCTCATTTTGAGCCTATAAAACATAAACTAATTCATAAATAGGCATAGATATAAAAATATATTATTCTTTACTTACATGTTATGTTACATCCTTCCCCCTTTATTAAATTGCATCCACATAATTTATTTACTAATCAAATAAGTGGCGGTATTTATCCCTCATTGCATTTTCATATTCCCATGTTGCCTCTTCAATCATGTGGTTTTTTCACAAAACCCTTACATGATGAATAATATTATTCCACAACACTTTCTCTCTGTGGTCGAGAATCTAGACCGGTTGTTTCTTATAAGATAGATTCTCTTCCATCTGAACTACCTCTGGACTCAAAAAATGAGATGGATCTAGCATGTATTTCCTTACTATTGAAACATGAAAAACATTATATACCTGATATAAACTCAGAGATAAATCCACTCAGTATGAAACTAATCTAACTCTCTCCAGAATTTCATTTGGTCCAATGAACCATGGAATCAGCTTTCCTTTCTTACCCAATCGCATCACAGTTTTTCGTGGTGAAACATTGAGGAAGACATGACCACCTACCTCAAAAGAGAGATCCTTCCTCCTGTTGTCCGCATAACTTTTATTCCTGCTCTGAGTTTTTCTTAGGTGTTTCTTTATCATCTAAACTTTTTCTTCCATCTATTCTACCAATTCTGGTCCCATTAACTTCTTTTCACCTACTTCATCCCAAAAAGCTGGAGTTCGACACTTCTTCCCATATAATGCCACCAATTGTTCCATCTGTATACTGGAATGAAAACTGTTATTATAATAAAACTAAACCAATGAAAAATATTGGTCTCAATATCCCTGTTAATCCACAGAACAAGGACGTACAATATCCTCCAATGTCTAAATTATTCATTCTGACTCCACATCTGATTGAGGATGAAAAGGTGTACTAAAATTTAATTCAATACCCAATTACTTCTGATGTCCTTTCCAAAAGTAAGAAGTGAACTTGGGATCATGAACAGATACAATGGAGAGGGTAACTCCATGTAACCTAACTATCTCTTTAAGATACAATCGAGAAATTTGATCTAAGGAAAAAGTATATCATATAGCATGGAAATGAGCAGATTTATTCAAGAGATCAACAATAACCAAGATTGCATTATTATCTCGAGGTGTATTTGGTAATCCCAAAACGAAGCCCATGGATATATTCTCCCATTTCCACTATGGCACTGGTAAAAGAAGAATCATCCCTTTCGGTAAATGCAACTCTGCTTTAACCTGTTGAAAATTCAAACACTTCATAGTAAAAAAATCAATATCTTTTTTCACTCCATCCCACCAGTAATACTCCTGAATATCTCTATACATCTTAGTACTGCATAGATGAACTTAAAATAGAGAACTATGAGCATCACATAACAACAGTCTCTTCAACTGTGAATCACAAGGCACAAACAACCACTTCCGAAATCTCAAAACACCATCATTATGAATGTTGAATTCTGGTAACATAACCTTCTGAACTAGCTCTACCTTTTTCTACAACTCACTGTCTTGGTTCTATCCATGCATAATTCTGTCTGATAGAGAAGATTTAACTGATACATGAAATAAAACAGATGAATTTTTTGCACCAACAACTTCGAAGACAAAATTCATCAAATCCTTAACCAAAGGATCACATTCTGAAAATAACATGGTTAATGAAACATTACTTTTTCGACGCAATGCATCTGTACCATTATTTTCCTTTCCTGGGTGGTAGTGAATCATGAAATCATAATCCTTGATTAATTCTATCAATATCTTATGTCTTCTGTTCAATTATTTCTGAGTTAATATATAGTTTAAACTTTTGTGATCATTATATATTTCACACTTTACACCATAGAATTCATGCCTCCAAAATTTTAAAGCAAAAACAACAGCAGCTAATTCCAGATAAGGTGTCGGTTAATTTATCTCATGATTTTTAAAATGATGTGAAGCATAAGAAATTACCATAAAATTATTCATTAGTATGCAACCAAGTCCATTCAATGAAGCATTACCATAGATAACTAACTCACAATTCCCGTAAGGTAGTTCCAATGTTATATCATTAAACAATATTATTTTCAATTTCTGAAAAACAGGCATCACATTCTTTTGTCTAGATAAACATAACACCCCTCCGAGTTAGCTTAGTCAATGGGCTGGACAACTATGCAAAAGTATTAACAAACCTTCAATAATAGCCTGACAAACCAAGAAAACCATGAATCTCGGTTATATTTGTGGGTCTTGGCTATTCTTTAAGAACCTTTGTTTTTTCAGGATCATTAATCATTCCATATTTAGAAACAATGTGACCGAGGAGAGAAATGTATTGCATCCAAAACTCATAGTTTCTTAATTTCCCATACAATTTATTTTATTTTATGGTTTGAAAAATAACCCAAAAATTAATTTCATGCTCCATGTTACATTTAGATAACACTAAAATATAATCAATGAAAACAACCACAAACTTATCTAGGAACTCATGGAAAATTATATTCATATTGTCCATGAATATAGAAGGTGCATTGATTAAACTAAAAGGCATAACTACAAATTCATAATGGCCATATCTTGTATGAAACGTGGTCTTTAGAATATCTTCTTCATTTACCATCAACTAATGGTACACTTATCTCAAGTCAATCTTTGAAAAATACTAAGCTCCATGGAGATGATAAAACAAATCATTGATATGAGGAAAAGGATATTTGTTCTTAACAATTATATTATTCAAGGCTCTATAAACAATGAAAAGTCTCATTGAACCATCTTTATTTTTAACAAATTAAAAAGGAGAACCCCATGGTGATGTTCTAGGTTGAATGAAACATTTCTCTAATAAATCATACAATTTCTCCTTCAACTCTAAATGTTAAATTTGAGCAATTTGATAAGGGGGTTATGAAATTGGATTAGCATCAAGAACTATGTCAATGGTAAATTCAACTTCTCGGGTTGGTATTATTCCAGGAAACACATTAGGATACTCATTTACCACAGGAACATCATTAATCTGAATGGTTCTTTTGTTTTCAACAATATGTGCAAGGTAACATTCATTTACATATTTTACAAGTTTCTCAGCCTCTTGATATGTTATCAACAGTAAGGGTTCATTCTTGTACACAAACTGAAAGTCTTTCTGAATCCAAACTTCGTCAGCTCTACAGTCAATCTTAGCATGGTAAATAGAAATCCCATCCATACTCAAGATAGCATAAAACTCTACTAGAGGTAAAACAATAAGGTTTACAAGTAGGTTCTTTCCACAGATAAGGATAGGAAGATTCTTATAAATTCTTTTTGCCTCAACATTTCCCCCATGTGTGTTTACCAGAAGTTCAAGAGTAATTTCTTGAGAAGGAATTCCCAATTTACAAGAAAATTTTTCGACGATGAATCAATGTGTAGACGTCACATCAAAAAAAACATTGGAATAATTTAAAAAACAAACAAAGTACATGATACCACTTCATTTGATTTCCCAACGTCTGCTGAAGTAGTTGGAAAGGATTTCACCACACCTTTTTTCTTGTAGTCTGACTGATTCCCATCGTTTGTGCTCTTTGTCAGACACTCGTTTTCATAACGACCCATCTCATTGCACTTGAAACACTTCACTAACTTTAAATCAAATTTGGTCTTACTATTACCCTAATCTTTTCCAGTGAAATCACGAGCCTTATGTCCCATTTTACCACATCAGAATAACTTTCCCGAATTCAAAAGACTTTCCCCAGAATGATTTTAACCACATTTATCACAAAATATAAACTTAGTTTTCAAACCATCAAGCCTTTTTGAAGGATTCTTCCCTTTCTCCTGCCACCTCGATCTCTTCTTCTGTTGGTTGTCATAAAACACTTGATCATCTACAAACTCCATTTCTACCTTCTCAGCACATCGAACAAGCTTTTCATTACTTTTTAACTCATGAGAAGTTAATACCCTTCGATATTTTGGCTTTAATATTTAGTATAAATGATTGATTTTAATATCAATGTCTCTGATAAAATTTGGAACATACCATGCCTATCGAGTGAACTTTTCTTCATAATCACCAACTGAGTCTTACTCTTGCCTCAATTTCGAGAATTGTTTTTTATCCTATGTCAAACTGCCTTAGGAAAATATTTCTCAAGAAACATACCTTCAAATTCATCCCAGTCAAGAGCATCAATCTCATCAGCGTCCTTGATATTTTTAACCATCGACCACCATTGATCTACATCACCCTCCAAACAGTAAACAGAAAGACTAAACATTTTATTGGATAAACACCCCATGAAATCAAAAATCTTCTCCAGTGCATTAATCCACCCTTCATCTAGCAGAGGGTCAGATGATCAGCTGAATGATGGAGGATGTTGCCCCATATAATGTTCCACCATTGACATGTTCCTCTGCGGTGGATCTGGCTGATCTCATGCAAGGATACCACCACCATTTATGGCTTGAGTCAACTACGCCATTACTACAACAAACTGTTCAGTTCTAATTCCGACCATCTCATGATGCTGATTTGGAAGGTCATTTCCTTCTATATGCCTTCCTACCACCGCATCCCTCTTTCGTCTACAGAAAACCATTTTAAAGAAACATATCTTAGATGAAGCAACATGGTTATCTTCAAATGCTATATCATTTCAATTTGACCATTAAAAATATTTTTGGATAATCATTTAACAGAATTTTAACTCCTAAAGTTATCTAAACCAACCATTAATACAAATTGTAAGGCCCCAGTCATAAACATTACTTAGTCTTGGTTTATTTCAAGAATTCACATTGAGGTTATTTTCAGGTTTAGAGTTTTAGATAGTTGGATCATAAATCATGCATTACATTCCACATTTATACAAGGAGGTTACATTAAAGACAATATTCGTTTTTTCCACCAATGGACTCATATTTAAAATAAAACATGGTTCCTTTACTAACACATCCTCAACACTGTCATCACATCATGTACTTTTCCCTTGAACTGTAAAAAACATTTCAAAAAAATTGGATGAGCATAAAATTCTCATTAAGATATATAAAAACACGGAATGAAAACATTAGTCCATCTATATATAAGAATCAATGAAATCATACTTTACTCATAAAACATAAGCACTTTAACCAACCTTATGAAATAATTAGATTTATTAATAACTCATAGAAATCATAAGTCATACAGTTATCTTGAGGCATTCATAACATTATTACGTAGGGAGAAACCCTCATGGTTACATTTGGAATACCGATCATAGTATATTCCCTAAATCTCTTTGGAGAAACCGTAGAGTTTAACTCCTTCATGTTACCCATTAAATTGGAGATTTATCTCGGTCTCACCCTCCCAAAGGTTATCATGGAACAACCCGACTTCATAAAAAATTCTTAAGAACCATAACATAATCGTATCACATAAAACATGCATAAAGGTAACATAACATTTCCACATTTCATTCACAATATATAAATACAAAACATTGATATAATCAGAACATTATCAAAACCATTTTCAATACCAAAATAAAAGAAAATTAAAACATGGTATTTATTTTTCATTTAAAAAAATTTATGGCTTTTAGAGGAAGCCAAAACTCAAATAATGGTCAGGGTGGCGAAGAAGTCATTTTCGCCACATACGTAAGACAAAAACATTCCTTTTTTCATTTAGTAAAACAAATCCAGTACAAAGATTCCTTTTGAATGAAATTAAAATTAAAAAGGTTTTATTAAAAAACTAGTAAAATATGGTCGTATATAAATTGATGTATGCCTCAACGAAATGAGATTGAGACGAAGTCCCTTACCTAAAGTCGGACTTGTTATCGTTCGTTCATTATATTCCTGAATAGTAAACATTGGTCAATATATAATTTCTTAAGGAATTTATTTAATGTTTATTATTAAATTCATATAACATATTATCATTTTATAATAATTAGTTAATTATGTGAGTTCATATCATATGTTTTCTTGATGTTCGGTACATGAGTGAAAAATAAACTTGTTTGAAAAGAATTGTTCATGTAGTTATAAGTACATCATCTTCAAAATGGTATTTATGATTTAAATATAATATATATCCATAATATAATCATTTTATACTATTCCATCACATTTGGAGATAATAAATTAAATGCACCGTTAATGGAGACGGTAGGCCGTACTTACGCATGATAGCTACTATAATTTCTTCAACATATTAATGGAATTAAAACTGAAAGAGACATATATATATATATTATTATTTCAGTATAATATATATGTTATATAGGTAACATAAGTTCATTAATTACCTTAATTATAAATTCTGTGTTTCGCATGAACGAGTCACATCACTTGAGGGGGCGGTAGTCCACAATTCCTTTGATGAAATTATCGTAGTTCCACAACATGAAAAGCATAACGATGTGATTTAAAAATAAAATTCAGATGCATATAGTAAAAATAAATATCATAAATATCATATATAAATACAGTGATATCATAATGCCCACCATGAAAGGTGTTAAAAGAATATTGAACAATCATCGTTTCGTGAGGCAGTAATTCGACACCCATAGAAACAGTACATTCTTTAACCATTAGACTGAGCTGTGTGTATGTGTAGGTAGAATCCTTATCATAACAACATAATAGTATATTGAGGATACTGTTTTTATAATGGGATAAAATAATAAGATGATAGTGGTGAATTATGAAGGAAAATAAATGTAAGAAACTCGAGAGAAGACATTACCTCTAAATTGGGTAATTGTTTTTTATCTGAGCCAAAGGCTTCCTTGGAAAGACATCTGCCCATAGTGATGCTTCTAAGAGTAAGAGAGTGATTTGGATAGATAATATTAGTATATGTTGGATGAGAAAATGGCTTTAGAGGTGTGGGTAAGGGGGTAGAGGTGGGGTCCTTCTATAAGAAGGAGGAGGGACACTTTTGGAAAGTCTTGAAATATTCCTTTTTTATAAAATGATTTTTGGATTTTAATAGTCCCAAAATTATATATTTTGAGGATATGGTGATAAGGGTTCTAAATACACCCATACAATAGGTTTTAGACATGTTTATGTTTTAGATTTTACCTATCTTTTCATTCTATTTAAATCATTCATTAATGAGGTAATCACTACATCATCATGGTGTCATTAAAATTTACTTATTTAATGTCTAAAAATAATAAAAAATATCATGATGTAGGAAATTTTTTTATCTTTCCAATGAGTATTTATAGTCTAATGTATCATTTATGTAAACGAAATGAACATTGATTAACATAGTATATACAAACCTTTGTTATATTTCTCTTCTTTTTAAAAATAATGTCATAAATGTCACTATCACATCCTTGTGACTCCATGGGCCCTCAAGTTCAGTAAATATCTTCCCATGGCCTTCCATGACTCAAAATAGAGGATTTGGACACATGTTGGGGACATTTTATGTTATTATTAAATTATTTTATGACCCTTAACTACCTGATTACTAATTAATCATGATAATTAAACATAATTACCGTCATTACTATTCATAATGTCCAAAAACAAAAGAGTCTTAATTACATAATTTGGACCATCTGATTACAAATATGGAATCAATTTTAACCAATTACAAACACATAAATTTCAGTAATTAATTTAAAAATAATCCCCGTTTTTAAAATCTATATCTTGTTTTTATGAAACAATACCTATCAGTATATTGACAATTTTTTATGTCCAATTTCAAAGTGATATTAATTATAATGACCACCACTGGATTAAATGGTAAAAATATATTATAATTACACTTTAAAACCAAATAAAAAAGATAATCTAACCATATAATTAAATTAGATGAAAATGCAGTTTTGAAGTAAAATGCAGTAATTTTCACAATTCATTAAAAAATTGAACACTGTCTGAAAAATACCAAAAAATAATAAAAATTAAAATTAAATGTCCCAATTCAAAATAATAAGTTTATTTTGACAAATAGAGATTATAAAATTGTAAAAAGTTATATTTAAAAATGGTTTTCCATTAAAAGGCGGTAAAATTAGCTTTTGAAAATATTAGAGTATTCTAGGCTTTAGACTGGATTTATTCTAATTTTAAGCCTCTAAAACACTACATAATTCATAAATAGACATAGATATGAAAATATATTATTATATATTTACTTGTAATGTTACAATAGTGGTGAGGATGATGGTAGAATTTATATGTTTGATGATGATGTTACGTATGATGGAGGTGGGTTTAGGGAGGGTTCCCATTGCACTATCAAAAAAAGTTCATCAATATTAATATAAAATGTATTTTTGATCTATATAGATTTTAAAATTATTTATTCTATATAATTATAATGTTATATTATATTTATACTCTAATTTTTGAAATAGAATGATTTTTAATGATAGATATATTTATATTAAAATTATGTGATGAAAATATAAAATTATTATATTTTCAAGGTCCATACCCATGGGTATTGGGGTATATTCATATAAAATCCATGAAGATAATTTCCTATATAGATAACATCTAAAAGCTAGTAAGGTATGTCCATGAGTATCACTCATGGAAATAAATGTACCAGTATGGGAAACCAATTCCTATGAATTTTCAATTATTTTAATGGAAAAATGAGTCGTGGGTAGGATAATTATGGCTAAAATCATTATCCATAGTTTGAAAGGATACAAAAATAGTCATGGAAATTATAAATATTTTATCTTCATGATACTGTAATGTTAGGAAATAAGTGATTAATATACTAATTTATATTATAATATGAGTTTGATTTTGTTCAATCAAGTCAGTATTTAAGAATTAATTTTGTGTTATCACAAACAAAGTTTATGTATCTATATTATCATGGAGGTTCTCATCCACATAATTCTTAGAATATAGTATTCGTTGATGAATTCAATCACATACATAATTAGGAAACATATTCATTCATTAATATCATCTATAATCTTCAAAGCTAAAATATCCCATATATTATTCATATTAATAATTTATCATATAATGGTTTGCATTACTTTATAGAAGTAATTTAGTCCTCTAGTGGGAATTATTTACACATGGGAGTTCAATATCTCACTTTCTCAATGGATTTAGCCGATTATTTTATCGACTAAATATACGTGGAGTTTTATTGGTATGTTTAATTTCTTTTTTCTCAAATGAGAATTTTTTTAAATCATTTTGAAATAATTTCTCACACATTTCAATGAAATTGTCAAGTGATATAAATACATTTAAAAAATTTATTCACAATTTATTGATTATTAAAAAGTGGAAGATATCCCTAGATCGACTATTAAATCAATAGTGATCATAATATCATGTCTCCAATATGATTATAGTTATAGATTACCATCAAAAATCTAAATCTAAAAAATGGGATACATTTACATATATAGAATTAAATTTTATTATATAAATGAAAAAATAAAACCATTAAAATGATTAATGTAGAAACCACAATCCATAATTATCTATAAAACAATTGGAATAATATAATGGAATATATCATTAATACAAGGAAACTAAAATTATTTCAAAATAACCAGTAACCGATAAAATTATTTACAAATATATGATAACATGAATAATATTAGGGAACACGATTGGATACCTATAGACATTCTATGGTATCTAGACAGAGTTAAAGTAGTAGGATAAAAAGACAACTTAAAATGGTCTATATAGGATTAAAAAAATTATCTAAATACTATAATGTTTTATCACAAATATTTTAAAATTAATTTTCTAAATTTAATAATTACCTACAATATTATATTTTCCATCATTTTTTCTACTAGTGGACTACATTTTTGAACTGATAAACAAATGACATAGTGTTTTCAATTCATCAAGAATTACATTGAAAAATATCCTATAATTATCATCATGTGTTCCAAGAAAATTTTAATTCCATTCTAATATCTATGATACTATCATGAGGGAATAAATCTCCTTCTGTCATTCACATTTGACAATTCAATGAGACATCATGAATTCTCTCCCAATAACTATGATAGAAAATGGTAGTTGTTTCTAATTTTCACTCCAATTCATGAGTGGGTAAATAGTCAGAATAAATTTAAATGTTAAAAGATAATTAAAATAGTTTATCTTAATAGATTTCATAAGAATGAAAATAACATTATTTATATCTTTTCTATTAATTGTACATTAAAAATTTCTTCTCATTAATATATTTAAATTATATTAATAATATTATTCTATTGGTTTCATGCATTATTATAATATAACATAATAAATAATAATTATTTTGTTTATTTAAATAGTCTTTAATAAATTTATTAGATTGATAACTCAATTAAAATCCTCCCATAATTTTTTTGAACCTTTAAAACTCAAATTATGTTTTTTAAATAAAAAAAATTATATTTTTACATAATTTTTTTGTAAATAATATTTTTCCACATAGGTTATAAATAAATTTACATTTTAACCACCCATATTATGAATTAACATGTTAATTATTTCCTATGTAAATATGTAAGATATAAAAATAAAATAAATATTTTATATCATGAATAATAATTTAATTGAATTTATAATAAATATAATTTGAATAAATATTATTCAAAAACTGAGAATAAATTTATTCCATATCATTTTTTCTTTTTAAGTTGATAAATTTTTGGATACATGATTTATGTGACCCTCTATGAAAAGTTTCTAATGTAATTCATTCCAAGGCACAAACCTTGAATGGTAGTTATCTATATATAATGGCCCTCATAATGAAAATATTAGTTTCTACACAAAATAATTTTTTATGAATTCTAGAACGTAATATATTAATTTTTAATCAAATATAGCATCAAGTAAAGCACATACACTTTCTATTTTCCTTATTAGAGATTTAAATTTTGTTGTCTTTCTAGATAATCATGTCGGTAAACAACATTCAACAGGGATTTTATTCAACAAAATTCATCTTAATCAATTGTTAAGAGATATATTCTCCCATATCATATAATGAGATAATTCTTTCTTGAAGAATCAATTAATTTCATATCATACATGATACAATAGAAGTAGATCATTCACTATTACTAAATAATTCATGTTTTTCACAATGCTTCAAAGTACATTAATCATGATACACATTATTATTAAACTCTTGAAAATTTAACAATACATATATTCATATATAAGATACTAATATAAAAAAATATCTTGTGATTTAATTAGTAGGTCAATCCAAAATACCTCCCTTTAGAGATATTACCAGGTGTGAGAATTATGAGATAAAATGTCAATGTTTATGTGTCCTTTGAAAATAATAGATAAAAATTAGTTTTCTTCTATCAAAATTATATATGTCTACTAAAGGTTATATATACAATAACATTTTCATGGAATATTAAATTTATCATTACAAAAAATAACTATTAATACATATAGATCAAGTAAATATTCAAAGGACACTATCACATAACGTTTGTAGAAATAAATTCAATATATGATATAAATATGACATGTATCAATACATGATCCAATAATTGATTGTATAAAAAATAATTTCCTTCTAGTAAAATAAATAAAACATATTCTTTATTTCACTAGATTAAACCTCTTGAATTTCCCAAATTGTTAGATATCACTTTGTCTTTATTATTATATTTATGTGTTCTTTTACTCACTGGTTATATAATATTTAGAAATATTGATATACTACAAAATAAAACATCATCCCCTAAAGAAAAAACATCCCAATAGGTTATATTACATAAAAATATGTATTATATTTATTTATCTTCAACAAATTCTTTGATATACTTGTATTTATAGAGAATTTATAAATAAAAGTTACATTGATAATCCCTTTCACATTGCACTTTTTATATCATAACTCTGGTATCCGTTCAAGCATATCATTATAAAAAATAATTATTTATCTCTTCATTTCTAGTTTCGTATCAACTCCATATTATAAGAACATATCATATAGAAAAAGAAAATATATTATAATATCATTAAGTATTTCTTAATATATTTATCCATGAATTACTAATACATATCATGTTATATATGATACATATACTCAACAATGTATACAGAGTCTTCCCGGTACATTAGCCACTGTGACATTTGCAAGAACCATAACATTATTACTCAATCATGTATCATCATTAGATTGTTTATATATGTTTTTTGAATTAGTTTTTAAATTCTAATTGATATATATATGTGTGTGTGTGTGTGTGTCTAGATGTTGATCCATATAATATAAACTGCATTATACATGTTTTTATAGGTAACTTTTATTGAAAAATGTATAGAAGACAATTAGTCCAATATTTTATTTGCCAATAATAATATATCATTATGATATTTCACTATTAAAACAATGAAACTCCCATGAATCCCCAATTAAATGTAAGTAATAAACTCATATTTAAGGAAATTAATTTATATTACAGCATCTTCAAAATAAGAATTCATTGAACCGGATTCGTGGATTTATATTAAATTGATTAAACCCTTTTACAACCAATAATGTATTATTGGTACTATTTTTTCATCCATCATATGTTTTCTCTTCAATATATATTTCAACCATGGATATTTTGAAATTATAATGGATCTACTGAAGTTTATAGAGAATTTCGAAATTGTATTCACCATCAAAATGCATATCTTATTTCCACAAGGAATATTCTATGTTACATATGACATACATATTATACAAGGGTTCATAAATATAAAATAATAACATGTATCCTTCCTTGAGGAATGTAAAACCATAACTCTATATTTCTCTTACTTATATATTTTTTCTATAATGTATATAGGATTATAGAATAAATTATTCTTCTAGGTTTTCTGGAATATTTATTATGATACACTTATATATCATGATCCATAACATCATCAAAATTATATTTCATCCCATAGTATCTATATGATATTTTTTCGAATTCTTGATATTTAAAAATTCTATATAGTATTAAAAAAAATTTATATGTAATTACAATGGTACTATCATTTTCACTTTAGAATTTACAATAAGAACACAATTTTTTTCATTATGAATGATTGTTTCTAGTGTTATATTTAACAAATAATTCAAAACCCCATATTAAAATATATGACAAAAAATCATAAAATATCAAATCAATTATAGTGTTTATTTTTATATTTATTTTCACATGGTTTATGTTTATGTCACAGAATACAATTCATATCTATGATAAAATATTGGAATAATTAAATGAACCACTTTTGATCCCACCATTTCTAACAATGTGGTATGCCCCTTCCCAATCAGTATTGTGAATTTAATTCATCAAATAATGTTGAATTAATATTTATATAATCTTGTATATAATAAAAACATTATTGAATCAATTTACCATAATTCAAGAATATACTTTATTTCTAAACAATAAAGTAAATTCTATTTTTTCTGAACATGAAATATAAATATTTTTGTAGTAATGATTAACACATAATAAAAGTTTGAAAATATGAAAATTATTCCACTGGGAAATATAAATAGAAAATCATCCATAATAATGATAGAAATATTAGATCCATTATTATGATGAAGTTCACATTAAATAAGAAATTTTATCATTGTGTAAAAAAAATTATGATAACAAAATGCACCTGAGCCTATTTTCTACAAGACCATAGGTTTTCATTCCAAACATTAAAGGTTGGCACAAAAACTGAAAGGTAAATTCCATAATGATTTTATATGTTTCCACATTTTAAAATGGCCCAACGAATAAATAAAATATCAATGAATCTTGTAAAAATACTTTTATAACCATTGCATCCACTATTGGAATAATCTTTCACTGAGTAACACATGAAAAAAGATATAAAATAACTATATGAACATGGACATGAATCAATCCTTAGTCAGATGAATCCAAAAATCCCTTAAATTAATTTCAATATAAAATTACCAATTTACATATATAAACAACTTCAATCATTTCCTAATAGGGAAAAATTCCATGTTCAAATGGTGTGTTATCATATAGATAACATCGATTATATCCACACAATACTCACTTCGTAACTCCATTAAAATTACAAAAAGTTTCATCCTAACTTCACATGCAATGTGTGATGTCTACCCATGCTCGGGTTCCCTCATCAATCACAGTCATTCACATTACCATTACCTAATTCATAGTAAAAAGGTTTGCAAGAATTATGATAGAACACATGAATATTATCTGTAAAATTTACCTCATTTAAGTAAATGCTCATCCTTATGAAGTACATTATAAAACATGATCAGAAATGTAATAATATAATATAGACTTGAATTAAGAAATCAATAAATATATATATATTAATGAAGATATTCCTAAAGGAATCAGTAATTATTTTTTATCAATAACATAATTTCATATCAAACTAACACATAACTATTAAATTTTTATGGAATCATTGAAACCTATTTTTTTTAATTGAATAACTAAAAATTATCTTTTATATAATGAAAACACTTTTATGTGATTGAGTGAGAACCCAAACACTGAAAAACCACAAAAAATAGTAATTATTCAATAAAAATCACCACTTTGTTCCATAAGAGAGAAAAAAGTGACATGAACCCTATGAAGTAGACAATCAAACATTTGTTGAATCCATAGATCAATATTTAGTCTTGAGAAACATTAAATTGTGCAATTGGATTAACATCTGGAATGATTCCTCGGGTAAGTTGGATTATCCGAGTTCACATGTATCATCTTTCTGGACCTAACCCTTCGGGAGAGGGGAGGATAATTGGTGAAATTCGGAATAAAGATGCAAAGAAGAGTCCACACCTCATATCCAAAACATGATTTCAATGTATAACATCCACCCTTGTCCATAGTTTTTAATACTAGCCTAGGTGAATCCATGATGACACTTATTTACCTTATTTTCTAACACTCATGTTGTTCCTCTTTCCAACCTTTCATCCTGGAAAATTATACTTGTTACCACTGATTCCACCCTCCATCCACTCGATGTTATGAAATTAATTCCTAATAGAACCACAATCCTTACAAAGAATTTTAGCTACCCTATTAATAACCTTATCAGATGCAAGAGTGAGAAAAATAGAACACCATTCAGTTAAGGCTTCCCCATGGGGATTCATTTATAAATTTAAATATTTTTTCATTATCCCTTGGTTGATAGTGACGCCTTCTCCATCCACAATGGGTTTTTTCCCTTTCTTTTTCTCATGCGAAAAACAACTCACCACTAAATTCGGATGAGAATGCGACACATATGTCTTTGTATAAGAAGAATGAGACAACACCACTAATGCAGGAGGATAATAGGTAGTGACCACCTCAACAAGATTAAGAAGGACCTGAAATCCCAGATCAGTATAGGAAGATGGAACTTCAGCCTGTTGGATTCCCTCATCAGCACGAATAAGGTCACCCGTATTTGGGACATGTCGGCCAGAAGGTGAACACCCAGCAGCGAGATGCTCTTCCAAGCACTTTATGCCCCGACATTTTCATTGTCTTCACTAGATTCTTATATGACCTTGATTGTGACAAGATGGATAGTAGCCAAACATCCCATCGTAATGAATCAAATTCTATAAGCCTTCCTTGTTTCCAAACCACATACAAAATCGCTTCGGGAGTGACATCGATATATCCATGAAAGCCTCTATTTATGGTAAATATAACATTTAAAATATTTAATTACAAAGATCATAGTTTATGATTCAATGAATTATCTAAGCTTCATCAAATGTTAATTCTCAATAATTATGTATATTTTAAAAAATCAAATATAAGAATACAATACAACATTACATTAGATATAGGGCTAAAAACCAATATAATAATAAGAAATGCGTTTAAATTTGTAAATTTAGGTCTATCCATTTCAAGATAATATTTCGGGAATCCTATCATCAGGGTTTATGTGTTATTAGTAAGGATAATAAAAAATTACACAGTATTTTTCAATTCTAAAGGATATAATAAAAAATAAATGAATTTTTTGTGATAATGGATGGACCAAATAATACCTTAACAATACCACAAAAATAAATATGAATGACAATCCCAATAAAAATTTGACGAAATAACATAATTAATATAATGAAACAAAAAAATTGATTAATTATCATTAAAACACAAGTGTTTAATCAATAAAGTACATTCAGGAAATATAATTCAAGGACCAATACTGTAAACTAACATTTATCATATTTTTTATAATTAATTATTATAAACATATTTAATATGAACCCATTATCATTTAATCCATCACTCTAAGTCATTCCCCTAAAATTATATCATAATAATATTATGAGATAATGAAAAAAAGGCCACATACCTTATACTATATATATATATATTTTATTTATTATTCATTGGGAATTAAGATGATTTTGCAAGAAAAAATTTAAGAAACCTCATCTAATCAAATGATGAATTTAGTTCACTAACCTATTCAATAGATATATATCTGATAATTATTGGAGAAGTATCTCCCCATTATTATTATCTATAAATTCCTCCTATATATCATATGAAGATATATTAATGGAGTTACATAAATATGAACACCACTAGAAGAATATGTAAATGGATATGGGAGAAAACTGAACTTATTGCAGGAACAATGGTAGAAATGTAAATTCATACCATAGATTCCATAATGACAGAATGTTATTGTCACATGGTGATGAATTTTTTGTAAATTAACAAGTCTATATATAATGGCATTTAGGATAAGAGAACAAGAAACAATCATGTGGATGTATAGATTGAAAATTATTAGAGATACACTTATGTGACAATAAGGAGGATTAAATTTTTGGATGAAATATATAATTTATGTTATGAACTAGAACATGATGAAAAAAACTACCACCGAGTATAACTACAAAAAAATCATAAAATGAACCACCTCGTATGAAAATGGATACTAACTAGTGGTGAGGGAATAATATATACATTGGGGATACACCGACCATCACCCCATGTAAATTACAAGTAAAAAAATAACCACGAAACACATGTGTCTATAAAAATCAGAGTATTAATAATGACTCAACCAAGAAAGAATCATGATATTTCCAATATAATATACAATAAAAATTCATTATAATTCAATAAAATATAATGAATATCCCCCACCATGACGAAATCAAAAAATGGTAGTAAATTTAATTAAATAATATACCATGACTCTACTTTCAATATTGAGTAGTACCTAATACATTCTTCCAAAGATTGTAAAACTGTTGTAGCTTGAAACTCATTCTCTATATGAGAAATCCAACATGATCATGCAACATCATGTCTCTTTACACTCCCTCATGTAACAGATAATAAATCTATAAGAGTATATATGATTTTTACATGAATGATGATTCACATACAACTTTTGAGAAATAAATAACAATAAGGCTCCTCTAAAGGTGAATATAACATTTGATGTCATATGAAATTTCATTCACACAAGATATGAAAAACTATGTAAAAATATACCTATAAATAAATTAATAAATAGGGATAAAAATAAAAAAAATATGAAAAAAATATATTGTCTAACACCCATTGTAAATCCACCCCCACTCATAGCTAAAACATATGATTTAGAGAACATGGATCACCCTTACACATGTTATCAGCATTGCCTACATGATCAAATAGGTCAAAAAATACATCTATAATGACATTGGGAATGATGTAAATAACATAAAATCACATCTTATATATGAAAAACATTTACACAAACAATATTTTCCAATTACTCCAATTGAATGATAAAAAATTGAAAATATCCTCTAATTTAACTCAATAAGAGGACATATAAAGTTCTAAGATGCACTATAAAACTATATGGGATAATAGTCCATCATATGGTTGTTTTCAACATGAAATATCACCAACCAGCTATGTAAACCATAGCTACATCCAACAAAACACACATTTTTAGTGTGTTAGAACCTCACTATCTATATTCCACTAGCTAATGATTGTACCTAACACATGGAAGGTTCTATAAATACTATAATTCATTACTTCTGTTGAAACTCTGGAATAGCAACCAACAAAGATGATAATGTAATCATAGTCTTGTTCAACACCTAGTCCAATGGTATCCGAATGATATAAAATAAAAATATTCCATAATAAAAACTTATTCAATATATTACAAACCACAAAAACTCATGGGATCCTCAATTATCATAATTTTTTTGAAAATATATGAAACATTAACCAAACTTGTTGAATGTCATGAAATAATGGACGAATCAACAATAATTCTCTAAGACACAAGAGGTTCAAAAAAACTATTAAGGTTCCCCTATATCATCTACTCCATGGGCCAATATCATTAATAGAAATCTTAGTCGGCCATTATTGTACAAAACTCAGCATCGAGCATCACCTTTCCCACAAGGATATCCTCAAACATCATTACACCCACAAGCGTATCATCAATGTGTCACTCTAAAAATTCGAAATGTCCACCTAATATATCTCATCCATACAAAGAACCATGTGAATACACCCCAACCAAAAGTATCTAACAAAATTAAGCCTCAAGAAACCATCTACGGAAACCCATTCAATGAACCACTCAATCCCAAATTTAAGGAATAATCGATAATTTCCTCAATAAAAATCAACTTAGTTTGCAAATATGAATTTATAAAAAAATCCTGAAATTAATCTATGACCCACAACAAAACTCAACCCTTAGGGTGAGTCTAAATCAAAACCTTAATGAAATAATCCCCCAAAGTATCACACAATTAAAAAACATCCAAAATATCCTCTATACATTTTAAGTATCTCAGTATCATCATATATTTATAAATGATATTAGAAGAGGATACTCATAAGTCTAATTACTATTCAATGGTTATAATAAATTAAAAAAAATAAAAAATCTATAAGTGAATTGTAACCACCCATTACCATATTTGATATATTTCTCTCTTCTATTGTTTTTCAGCTCTCTATTTGGGTGTGTTTTGTAGATACCTATAATGATGATCATTTTCTATGAATGATAACCCAATGTTCATTAATATATGTTAGTTTTTATTAATGATGGATATGTATAAATGTGAAGTGGATTTGTAGGGTTTCCTTGAGTTTAGATAATATCATTTTTCTTTGGATTACTATACTAAAAATTTGATTTTTATAAACTAAAATAATAACACACACATTCTAATTGGGATACACACATTGTAATGTCTACCTGGAAGAATAAGTATGTCTAGTACTCTATGTGAAAAAAATACATACTGTGTATTTAATTCCAATCATGTAGTCGTAAAAGTCCAGTTTTATGAAAAAATCAATGATTTTGTCATCATTTTTAGTGTTTGGGGATTACATGATGTGAAATGGCATTCAGACCATGTTAATCCCATGGATTGTTATTTTAGGGTGATATAAATTAAACTTTGGGTTTTATTCATCTACTAAATCCTTTATTATAGACCTATGAACTATCTCATAAGATTATAAAGACCTCCCTTCCTTTTTAATCACTTAATTATGTGATTTATCGTTGTCCTTTTAACAGTGAATTTTTTATGTTGAGTAATCCTATCATATTCTTGAAAACTTTTGATCATGGTAGTATTTTTGCATTGTTTTTATGAATCTTTCTATTTAGTAGGGAAAATATAGATTCTTTCTAGATCCATTGAATGATATTCCTCTATAGGGTAATCATTTGGTTTTTTGCAGTGTAGCGTTTGATTTTTCTTGATTTATATTTTGATATGTCATCTTTCTCTACAATTTTTATAAATTTAATCAATTATGGGATCTGACGATTTATTATACGACCTATTTTTTCAATGTTGTGTTCTTACTTGTTCATTTATTCCATTACAATTGTGCGCAACCCATTTTTTAGGTAGCTGGTTTCTTCACTATCCAATTTTGAATGACCATATTTTATCATGTTTTGGAAAACCTATTTTAAAAATTGAATTGAATGATTGATTGATAAATTTGGGTCTGTGAATGTGTAGAAACTGTGTTTGATTAAATATGGATTTTCCCTTCGTTTTGTAAAAAAACCATATTTTATACAACATAAAAAATGAATTTATATTGTGGGATTCATTTCGTTGATTCAATGATTCTTTAGAGAATAAATTACATAGTACTCATTTGATACTAAGGTGTATGGTGTTGTAATTGTAATAATCTATTTGATTTGGTTGTTCAATCATGGGGTGTTCTACTACTCACAAGATATATTATTCTAGAGACTTGGTATACATTTTGGGGGTCAAATTGTTTTGTGATTCTCTGATATCTATGTGTGATGCATATATTTTGAATCATGATGCATTTGATTTCCTAGGTTTTGGTATGAGTGTCCTAGCTACCCTAAAATGTATTTATCCATGACATGATGTGACCAGTGTTCAAGATTAAACTGTTTTAGGTTGTACTTCCATGGATATTACTTAATATGAGATACATGATTTTTTGGAAATTATATATAGGATTTTAAATATTTATTTTAATTAATTATAAATTGTTTTTAATACCATTATTTAAAAATGTACAAAAATAAATTTAAGATTAAAATTTTATCCATTTTTTTGATTTAAAAAATTTAAATTATATTTCATCCCATCTTTTCATTAAAGATGATCATGTTTAGATTATTTTATAGTGACTTTTTATGGAAGAACTGGGTAGGATATGGCTATGACTATTAACTCACACTTTACATACCCCTTCGGTTGTGCATAGATCAATATATGTCTTTAGATTCTGAGAATGGAATGAATTCATGGTGATACAGAATTATTTTCTATCTATAGAGTCTAGGTAGCTGGTGGAATGATGGTGGTATTTTTCCCATTCTATCACATGCAGTCAATTTTCCATGTTTTAGATTACCTTTTTTGATTGAAATTTTATTTTGGGAAGTCAGAAATGTTTTTGGGATATATATTTTTCACCGTATTATTTTTCATAGTCCATATATGTAACTATTAAAATATTTCACTATGTTATATGTGTATTTATACAATGGATTTTACATTAGTTTGTGAGAAATCATTTCTTTTATTTGTTGATTTATTCTTATGTTCTAATCACTAGATCTAGGTGGTCAAGAATGACCATATAGTATGTTGTGGATTGGGTTAAGAACTATTATTTGAATGTTTCATGGTTTATATTTAATATTGTTCTTTTTGAGGAGGGATATCCTTAAGTTTCCATAACATGGGATGTTTTTTAGACTGGAGATAAGATTTTCATGACATGTTAGGTAGGTTACCGAAAGTTATTTTCCAGCTCTTTCCATTATGAGATATATGTCCCCATGTGATGATGGTATGTTTCTTTCTTGTTTATATTAATAAATATTATTCTATGTTTATGAGTATGGTTTTATAGTTTTAACACTTTTAATTCTATTGTGTTATACTTTATTTTATTTCATTTTTGTTTTAGTAGGCCTTTAAGATGTGTTCTATGAGTTAAATAGGAGGGTGTAGTACATGATCCCCATTGGAATACACTTTTAGATAAAAATATTCTTCATTTAATATTTTGGGAAGTTCATTCTATCGACCAAGATGATCCACATGTCTATAATGTAGTTTTTTGAGTTTCCACTAGGATCTGTGCAAGATAGGGATCGATCATGGAAGTACATGTATGAGAATTCATAACCCATTAAATGCATGAATAAATCTCAAGAGGGAGATGATGGTATTCAAATAGATATATTAAATCCTTAAATTCATTGATACAACTTATAATTTTAGGGTGAAATTTTTTTTTCATACTCAATAGTGAATAAATGTGATTGTGGTATTCCATGGTATAGGGGGATAGGATTGTGAGTTTTCAGTTGAATGGTTTAAAGAATCTCTTCTTAAAAAATATTATTATAGACTCTCTAAGTATTTTCATGTCTCTAGATGTTATATCATTTCATCACGTAGAGTTTTTAGTGATTACATAAACCGATCAGTTGGATGATATGGTTGATTTTTGTCCACAGGTAGTAAATTATTACTAGCAGAAATCTCAAAAGTACCTATGGGGACTGTAACTAAAAATTAGATCCCTAGTATTTATACCAAATCATTGAAATGTACGGATATGGTGGATATATATTTAATGGATAAGATCAATTTTCTTTCAAATGTTTAATATTCTTCCTATTATTTTCCACCCATTTTCAGGAACAATAGAGTGCATGGGAAAAAAGTATGATGTGGGAGGATCAATATAGAAGTTGGTGAGGTGGTTTCTAGAGTTGGGATACCTCTTCTTCCCAGTTACATCTTGTAGTGGTCCAATAAATTTTAATATATGTGGAATTTTTTTACATAACTGACATTCATTTCCTATCCCTATAAAGATATGATCAAGGATAATCGACTCCAAATTCTACTACACAATAGTTTGATTCTTTAAAAACAACAAACCCCAATAGTAATCCGAAGTATTCAAGAACATTTATGTAGTGGATGAGCTTTCAATGGTGGTATATATGGGACTGGTAACATTGATATGTACCATAATTATTTCATATTCATCATAAATTGATTTAATTAATATATGTGTTGACACATTTCAAATGGGATAATGAAAAATACATAAGTGATGAAATACCTAAATATGGGTATTAAATTATCCACAAAAAGAAGGAAGAATAAGGTACCCAAAAATCAAAAATATATTCTGATCCTCCCGAGGAAACATGATCCCAAGAGCACTGGATGTCCTTTAGCATTATCATATGTATTGAATAGCCTATGGAAATATCACAGAACACCTTTGATGAATCCTTTTTCCATCACTAATGCATCTAGGGATCTCAATGATCATGTGACGACATCCATAGATGCTCCCCATGTCACACTACATGTAATAAAATATGAACTAGATAAACAATCAAAAAATACTTTGAAATTTTAATGAATAATTTCTAGGAAAGGGAGACACATAATGTCATAAAATTTGTGTAATGTTCCTAGGCATCTCGAAATACATCACATGCCCATGGATAAATATCTTCCTCGACATGGGAGAGCTTGCTGTCAAGTCATCCTCGTCATGATAATATCATAAAACATGTGTAGGTGGACCCACTCTCCCACTCCCACTCTATATGTGAAATAGAATTTGTTTTCCATGAAATTATAATGCATTACCATAAGATATGTGATCAATCACTGATGAGGAGATTTATTTTGTTCGACAAAAGTATCTCAATTTTGTGAGATACCAATGATTACTAATAGTAATATACGGAAATAAATTTTAAAATTATGGATTATCTTTTTGTCATAAACTTCATGTGATGCACCCATGTGCTTCACAGGACACTGTAGGCACATTACGACATGATTTATTCTCCATTTTAGAGCCATCTGGAATATCATTCTTATAACGTGATATTATTTAGACATGTCTTGGATGTCATACCCTCCCCTAAGACTCCATAAGATGAAGAGAGTGGATTTTTCAGAAAATTATTGTGCAATAGCATATGACCCACTATTTTTCACATGAGGCTTCACTAATTAGTTGAGTGGTTTTACTCTAAAACACACTTGAAAAAACATGAGAATATCAATAAATTTTAAAATAATCAAATAATGAAAATTGAAATTATCGAAAAATATTATGTGACGTAGATATGTATATCTTGTGGAAACATTGTCATACAGAGTAGTCGATTTCCATTGGTCTTGTAAAACCCCATTGACAAGATAGCATGGTCTCCCAATACCCATTAACATGTTAGTTGGATCTTGTGAACACCCTCTGGTATACAATCCTTGTCTTGTGAATAGTCCTAGACATGTCACTAGAGACCAAAAGAAAATCCTTTAGCACGTATCCTAGTCTCACAAAAGTCCACTGAAATTTCAACATGACTTTGTGAAAACCCATTTTCATTGTCACATAACTATGAAATATCCCATTAATTGGATATTATCAAATAAAAATATCATTGATGGTATGGTCATGAAGTTACTAAAAATCATGTGATGGTTCAAATATTACCTATGATAGGATTATGGGAAATATGTGACACCAAATCCCTCCGCCGAAAGCATCCTAGATATTTCGGATAATAACCATGAAATGAGGTGAATAATCGGGGTTGAGAGTCCTATAAATCAACCACCCCATTATGAAAAAATGAATCCTTGGATCACCACACTAGTGATCCTATAATATAGATTATATTTCATAGTGCAGTTGATCTTGCAATTGAATAGGTTTTTCATCACATAAGATCTGGGGAACAACCTAATAATTCATGTGGACCACATAGGCACTTCTTATAATCCAAAATAGATGATTTTGAGGACTTATTGTAACACCCCGAGATTTTATGAGAAATATTTTTTTTTAATTTAATTTATGTCTTGTTTTGTACGCTACACCAATATTATCTTTCACTATATGCAACACCGTTTTATCTTGCAGTATACACAATCACTATTCTATGCTTTTCTTGCACGCCAGAGCAACCTTCCTCAAAAGCGTGTGTTGTACGCAATAGCGAGTTTCACTAAATGATATATTATTATAATATTATTATGAACTAGAAGTTATGAAAAGTAAAACAAACTTTTTAAAATTTTAAAAATTGTATCTTTCAAAATGGACATCATTTATGGATTCGGAATATCGAAGTTAGCTTAGGGTGATTTTTTGTTATTTTTCTGAAAACTTACAATTTTTGATGAATAATGAAAAATATTGAGTTATAGTTTAAAACCAAATTTTTATTTAAATAATTATCTATTTTATTTAAAAAAAATAAGTCAAAATAGATACATAATACCTATATATGATCAATTTAATTCATTGGAGTCATTTTATACTAATTTTAGATATATAAAATTGTATTTACCTTTTTACCATCTTTTACCCACCTCTTAAGAGAATTTGCAAATTTAAATAAAACATAATTTTATTACTTCTATTAGTGCAATTTCAGAAATTCGAGAGACATGGTTGATATCAGCATGTAAAATTTAGTTCTATGAGATGAAAATATTTTTTGGTGAATAGTAACTTTTTACATTTATTTACCACGGTTAAAAGTAAATAGGGTAATTAAGGGTAAAATTGATGTTATTATTACCCTAACACATGTCCTAATTCTATTTTATAAGTTTAATTCGACCAAAAATAACCATAGGAATAAAATATGACCCTTTATGCCAACTTATATTAGATTTGGACATATATTATTATTTAATTCATAGAAGAGTTAAAAGAGTTAAAATCAAAGATTAATTACAAAAAAATTAATATAGGGTTATACATAATATAAATTCGACCATAAAAATTCATTAGAAAGACAAAATGATTTCATACATAATATTATTTTATTCATAATTTTTAGGCATTAAATAATTTTATTTATTTAAGACACAATGATGATGCATTAATTACCTTATTAATGAATGTTTAACATAATAAATGTTATAAATACCTAAATAAATGTAATTTGAGACTTTTTATGAATTACACAACATTTCTAGGTTAATATGACATTATATAAATTATTTAAGTGTCTTTTCTTGAACAACTCTTACATTTATTATTTTCAAAAAAATAAATTACCAAATAGTTTCAAAATTGACATAAAATAGTTTTAATAACAAATATTATATTATTAATTAATATTCTATTACTAAAAATCTAAGGTTCAGCCAGATGACTTAGATAAGGTTATATATATTAATAATGAACCACTTGGGGTTCGTTTGGTAGATTATAGTAAGATTATTTAGCATATATTTTAAGAAAAAAAGAAGACATGGTAAAAGTTAGATTATTTAACATATAGTTAAATAGAAACGATAAGGTTAAAATATTAACCTAAACGTGTCTAAAACCTATTGGTTGAGAGTATTTCGACCCATACCCACTTTAGATTTGAAATAAATCAATTTGGATCTATTATAAACCGAATATGACTTTATTATAAAATAATATTTTATGTTTTTTCTAAGGTGCCCCTCTCCTCTCTTATATAAGGGTACCTCCTCCCTATGTTCTTTACACCATTTAGAACCTTCAAGATCAGAAAACCCTAGACCATTTCCATTATAATATTCCCTATAATCATAATATAGGTCTTGGTCTTCTTCAAAGACCATCTTTAGTTCCCTAAGAGGAGGTTTAGAAGAGGCGCGTCAAAGAAGAGGTGATATCCTTTACCGATTCTTTGAAATTCATTTCTTCTTCTACTTATTCATATTTTGTTGTTTCATAAAAAATTAATAACATAATTAAAACTCATGTAATAATGTGTTATTATAAATATGAAACAACCCTATTTCACCTTTTATCCATCCTACAGAAAATGAAATCACCGCACTTACGTACATACGGAATATTGTCCCCACACCGAGGTGTAATCTGTTTTTCCACCACCACCATACATGGATGGGTATAATGGTGTAAGGAATAACTATATATGTTTATAATAACATCATACTTATTCTGATATATTATATCAACCACTCCAATTCCATTCTAAAATTATGGGAACGATATCACCGCTCGTGCATACGTAAGGATTACCGTCTCCATGACACGATGAGATTCAATCTCTATGTTGACCATTCAAGAATGATTATAAAGTATATATAATGAATAATATAGGGATATATAACATAATAATTCTAATGGATTTATGTATATGTTACTTACATACTTCCATTCAATTCAATAAGGAATGAAAAACAATTGTCATGCGTATGTATGGCCAACCGTCTCCATGAACGGTGTGTTTCACTTCATTTATCTATATATTATATATATGAATATATATATATAAATATATACAGAGTATATGTGATATATAAATCATGGTCTAAATAATGTAAGTTTTTAAATCATGATATAATAAATAATAATATCAAGAACAACAAGTCCAAACACGTATGATAAATAAAAACATTTTACCGAAAACACTGCTTTAACATGGAATTTACAAAAGAACGAGGAATATAAAGATATAAGTGAACCATATATGATACCATAAAAATAAATATGATTCTGTAATAATTCAATGAAAATAGTTAAATAATTATATAGGATGTACGGATATATACGAAGAATATCGGACATAAGGTAAGGGTGAATTTTGCAAATCTCATTTTTATCCGAGATTACTTATACATAAGCATTTACTGGTGTTATAATTATCATACATGTCGATAAATATGTTTTCATAAATTGTTTAATATTCTTCCATGTATGTTTAATGTCATGATTATCCCTCTTGACTTTTACCACATTTTATCGATTGAATCTTTCTTTTTCTTACCATACGAATTACTTTTGACTTTTTATGTGAAAGTACGAGGAGAATGTTTTTAACTTATACGGCATGAATGGATTTTTACGGTTTCATAACACCTTTTTTCATGAAGCATAGTCTACATTATTTCTTTATTATTTTCAATAAAATCCATTTCTATTAAAATTTTGTGGTATTTTGTGAATATAAATTGGTTTTGAAGAAGAAAGAGTATTTTCCTCAATAATTCATTTCTAGTGTTTTATCAAAACCATTTTTCATATAAGATAACAATATTTAGAATGTTTATGTTTCAAGTATAATGTCTCTATTATTTACATGGTTTTATTATTCTTATGATGAAATGATATAAATTTCATTTATATGGATTATGTTATGATGGGATAATTTTTATGAAACCCATTTTATTCATTGGGTTATTATGAATAATGTATGTTTATTTTTTGGCACACGAAAGAATGATTTAATTATGATATTGTTGGTGTCTATACCTTCTTCCAATTCATCTGGTAAAGATTTATATATCATTAGATAAATATGGCTAGAATGGTAAGTTAATCTGGTTCAGTGATACATGCCTGGAATGAGGAGAGAACTCGATTCAGTAAGGGACATTGTCGACTAAGATTGTCTTGGAAGCAATTCCTTAGATACTATGGAAATTATATCATGTACATAATGGTTGTCCAAATATTACATGTTTGTTCCCAATATATTTTATCATGATTTATGTTCCATTATGATCTATCCATTATGTACTTCTAATATTTATGTTATTTCATGTTTTTACGTTCAAATGTTTTTGGTTTGTTTTATGTTCTCCATGTTTACCCTTAATGAGAATTTGAGCTCACCCTTTTTATGTATTATTTTCCCTAGGATTTATAGAATGGTTTTAGATAAGAAAACAAAACAGAAAGATATTTATGGGATATAATGAATATCTTTCACCATCATTATAAGATTATGTTCCGAGTTTCAAAGACATTAAACTATTACAGTCCTTGCGTTATTGTTTTTGTTATGTAATAAATATTCCACAAAAGTAATGCAATGTCCATGTATGTCAAGCATTGGGTCTACACAATTGGTATCAGAGGGAGGTTTAGTTAACCTTTGGAAATAAGGATCTGAAAACTTTAGTGAGATCCCTAGAGATATTTCTATGGTATGTCTAGCGATGTCCCTAAGGTTAAGTATAAGTATGGGTTATAGTCCAAGAATTACAATAATGATCCTAAAATTAAACATAAGATCTTAGATATTTATTGTAAACCCCCTTTATTATGTTGTTTTCCTAGTATGATTTTTGCCTCTTACACTATTCTTTTTGGGTTTTAGACAATGGTTGGAACCCGAAAGAACCATGTTGATCAATGTAATGGACGATGCAATGATTGTCCTCCTGAACAAACCAATGTTATGGGAGATGGAGTGAAAAATATTATTTCTATACTTACACAATTTATGAATCATTTTGGACATCAAAATGAGGATAGATGGGGACAATATTCCATTGATTCCTTTTTTAGGAAACGTCCACCTTCTTTCAATGGGTGTTCTAATTCACATGTTTCTAAACAATGGATCAGTACCATTGAAAAGATATTTTCTATAATTCGCTGATCAGAAAATGAAAATGTCAATTTAGCTGTTTACCATTTAGAAGGTGAAGCAGACCAGTGGTGGACTCTAATGAAGAATACCAGGCCCCAAGAGGAAATTGAATCCATGTAATGGAATGAGTTCAAGAACTTGTTTTTCAATAAGTATTTCCCTCGTATTGTTCAAACAAAGACAGGGAAGGAGTTCTTTGAGATTAAGGAAAATAATGATGAATCTGTTAGTATATATGAAGTGAATTTTACAAGGCTTGAAAGGTATGCATCCAGATTTATCATCCAACCTGAAAGATAAGTTTATAGATACTTTAGTGGATTAAAACCAAGTATTCAAAGGGAATTAGCTATAAGAGACTTTAGTAGCTATGAAGAAATTGTGTGTTGTGCTATCAAGGTTGAAATAGAAGTTTGTGTTACATATCCATCCCATGGTTTTGACAAGAAACCGAAGATGGAGTTCAAGGAAGAATCTCAGAACAGTGGTGAAAAGAAGATGAAAGTTTCTTTATACTCAATGTTTGGAAAGATAAATGGTGGAGATTGTCTAAAAGGTACAAGAATATGTTTTAAGTGTGTAAAAAAGGTCATTGATCAGTTGAGTGTCTATGTAATGAGAAAAGGGTAGCTAATTATGTGAATAGTGAAAAGACTACAGAGAACGCTCTACCAACACTTCAATACATCATGTGAATAGAAATGTGGCATTATTCTATGCAATGTCATAATCCAAGGGTCAATGATGATCCACAACAACAACCTATTAAGGCAAAGGATAATGGGAAGTCACATGGGATCACTATTTGTGATGTTGAGTATGGCAATTATGTGGTGGAATGATTAAGTGTTTATGTAATGGGATTTCAAAATAGTGTTGTGGAATCTCATTTATAGTATCATGGAATTTTGGAATATATATGTATTGGTTTACTATTGTTTCCAGTAATTATATGGTACCGGTATCCATGAAAATTGATTGAAATAATTTTTGAAAGAAGATGATATGCGCATAATAAAGGGATAAATATAAAAAAATATGTATGATGGTATTAATAAGCTCATGATTGATATAAGGGAAAAGTGATATCATGGTTTGATTATATTGAATTTTTGGAATTTTGGTAGGTAGAAAGAGTTAACTTTTGACAGCATTCATGTTTTCACTAAAGTTCAATGGGTATTCATTTTTTCAAGAGAATATATGATTAAGGAATTGGACGTGTTTGGAATGTGACCAACACGATATATCTTAGGATCTACGAGTAATAAATAATTTTATTCAATGCTTGGTTGATGACCTTTCTAGTAATCGTTTTATTTATACAAATATATTGGAAAAACGTATTTTGGATAAGCCTAAAGATGGTAATAGATTATGTTAGACAACAGATAGTATTGTTTAAGGATAGAACTTGTTTTTCAATATTATTTCTGTCATGTTCCAATAACCAATGTGAGACATTCCATTATCACCTACCACTATCCTACATGAAGTCCCTGATTTGTATAAATTAATTTTAATTTATGATGTATAAGTCCATTTTTGCAACCATATATGATTAATCTCAGCGTAGTTGGACTTATGTATACTTAAAAATGTGTGGTAATCTTTTTGTGATAGAGACTGATGGAATGACCTATCATTCTATATCATGATCTACTAACTCTTCACGAATGATAAATTCAACTCAATTTATTAAGAGATGAAGTGTAAATTGTTCAAGGAACCAACAATGGTGAGATTTTACCAAAATCAAGTAAGTGTTTCTTTTAATTCAATAATTCTTCAACATTGGGGTAATGATCTTGAAAACTAAAAATGTTGTATTAGTACCCTCATACCCGATAAATCAGATGTTACCTTAGATCATCAAATTTTTTTGCCATTGTTATAGATATATTTTTCATATCCATGTTCTCTACCACTCTCCATCATAACTTGATGGATAGATTTCTCTTACATATCCATATTTTCACCTATGTTATCCTATGTGGAAACCCAGTGATGAGTTAATTTGGGTAACCGTTAAGTTTCATACTTTATTTTTTAAAATTAAGTTCTGGTATTCCTTTTTACGATGTGGATTTCTATGAAATAAATGTACATGTAGTAAACGATTTATAACCCTGAAGAATTTCGAGGGAGAAATTAATTTTAAGGGAGGTAGAATGTAACACCCTGAGATTTTATCATAACTATTTTTTTATTTTAATTGATGTCTTGTGTTGTACACTACACCATGATTAGCTTGCACTATACGCAACACCGTATTATCTTGTAGTATACACAAACACTATTCTAGGCTTCTGTTGCATGCTAGAGCATCCTTCTTCGATAGCGTTTGATGTACATAATACCGAGTTTCACTAAATGAGATATTATTAATATATTATTATGAAGTAGCCGTTATGAATAGTAATACCCACTTTTTGAAATTTTATAAATTTTATATTTCAAAATGGACATCATTTTTGGATTCAGAATATCGAAGTTAACTTCAGGAGATTTATTGGTATTTTTCTGAAAACTTTCAATTTCTGATGAATAGTGAAAACAGTGAGTTATAGTTTAAAACTGAATTTTTATTTAAATAATTATTTATTTTATTTAAATTTATTTTAGGTCAAAATATAAACATAATACCTATATATGTTCAATTTAATTCATTGGAGTCATTATAAAATAATTTTAGATATATAAAGTTTTATTGAACTTTTTACCGCCTTTTACCCACCTCCTAAGAGAATATTCAAATTTACATAAAACACAATTTTACCGCTTCTGTGAATGTAATTTAAAAAATACGAGAGGCACATTTGATATTAGTAAGTAAAATGTTGTTCAATGAGATGAAAATAATTTTTGGTGAATAGTAAATTTTAAATTTTATTTACCACGGTTAAAATAAAATAGGGTAATTTAGGGTAGAAATGATGTTATTATTACCCTAAAACAAGTCCTAATTCTATTAGATAAATTTAATTCGACAAAAAATAACCTTAGGAATAAAATATGACCCTTTAGGTCCAATTGGATTAGAATAGGAAATATATTGTTATTTAATTCAATGAAGAGTTAAAAGAGGTAACATCAAAGTTTAATAAATAAAACATTTTTGATATCGGTTTATACATAAGATAAATTCGACCATAAATATTCATTAGAAATCTAAAGTGATTTCCTACATAATTTTATTTTATTTTTAATTTTTAGACATTAAATATTTTTGTTTATTTATAAAACAATGATGATGCAGTAATTACATTATTAATGAAAGTTTCGCATAATTGATTTTATAAATACCCAAATAAATGTAATTTGAGACTTTTTAGGAATTACAGAAGTTTTCTACGTTAATATGACATTATATTATTGATTTAATTAACTTTTTTTGAACAAATATTGCTTATATAATTTTTACAAAAATCAATTACCAAATAGTGTCAAAATTGACATAAAATAGTTTTTAAAACAAATATTATATTATTAATTAATATTATATTCGTAAAAATATATGGTTTGAAAAAAAAGACTTAGATAAGGTTATATATATTAATAATGATAAACTTGGGGTTCGTATGGATGTTTATTTTATGTTTATTAACCATAAATTGTAAGAAAACAAGAAGACACTGTAAAGGTTAAATTTTTTAACATAGAGATAAATCTTAATGATAAGGCTAACATAGTAACCTAAACTTTCCTAAATCCTATTGGGATAGAGGATTTCTACCCATTCCAACTTTACCATATAAATAAATTATTTTGGAGCTATTATAAACCGAATATGACTTTCTTATAAAATAATATTTTATGTTTTTCTTAAGTTTCCCCTCTCCTCCCTTATAAAAGGGCACCTCATCCCTCTCCTATTTACACCAATTAGAGCATTCAAGCTCGGCCAAACCCTGTCCATTTCCCTTCTCAACTTCCATAGAAACATAATATAGGTCTTGATATTCTTTGAAGACCACCTTTAGTGCCCTAAGAAGAAGTTTAGAAGAGGTGCATCAAAGAAGATGTAATATCATTTACTGATTCTTTCAAATTTATTTCTTCTTCTACTTATACTTATTTTGTTGTTTCATAATAAAGTAATAACATCAGTATCACTCATATAATAATATTTTATTATAAATATGAAACAATCCTATTTCACCTTTTATCCATCCTATTGAAAATGAAATCACCGCACGTGCGTATGTACGGAATACTGTCTCCACGCCATGGTGCAATTCGTTTTTCCACCACCACCTTACTTGGATGGGTATAATGGTGTAAAGAATAACTATATATGGATATTATAACATAATACTGATTCTTATATATTATATCATCCACTCAAATTCCATTCAATAATTATGGAAATGATACCATCGCTTTTGCGTACGTACGGATTACCGTCTCCACAACGGGATGAGATTCAATCTCCATGATAATCATTAAAGAATGATTATAAAATATATATATATATATATAATGATTAAAAATGATATATATAACATAATAATTATAATTTATTTATGTATATGTTATTTAAAAACTTCCATTCATGTCAATAAGGAAAGGAAAATAGCGTTCATCAGTACGTACAGCCTACCGTCTCCATGAACGGTGTGTTTCATTTCATTTATCTATCTGTTATATATATGAATATATATATATATATATATACTGAATATATATTTTATATAAATCATTATTTACATTATGGAAGTTATAAAATCATGAAATAATTAATAATAATATCAAGATCAAGAAGTCCAAACACGTACGATAAATGAAACGATTTTAGCGAAAAGCTACTTTCTCTTGAGATTTACAAAAGAACGGGTAATATATACTCATAAGTTATCCATTTATGATATCATAACAACGAATATGATTCTGCAATAAGTCAATGAAATTATTTAAATCATTAAACAGGAGGTTAGGATACATACAATTCATATCCTACATAAGGTAAGGGATACTTATGCAAATCTCATTTTTATCGGAGATTGCATATACGTAAGTATTTACTAGGGTTATAATTTTCATCCATGACCATAAAAGTGTTTTCATAAAGTGTTTAATATTCTTCCATGTATTTTTAAATTCATTTTTACCCCTCTTTACTTTTAATACATTGTATGGAAGGGGTCTTTCTTTTTCTTACCATTCGAAGTACTTTTGACTTTTTCGGTAAAAGTAAGAGGAGAATGTTTTTTAACTTATACGGCTTGAATTGATTTTTACAGTTTCATAATTCATTTTTTAATGAAGCTCACTCTACAAGCTTTAATATTTATTTTCAATTAAATTTTTTTCTTTTAAAAATTTGTGGCATTTTGTGAAAAGAAATTGGTTTTTAATAAGAGAGGATATTTTCCTCAAGAATTCATTTCAAGTGTTTTATAAAAACAATTTTCCATCTAAGATGATATTGTTTAGCATGTTTATGTTTCAAGTATAATGTCTCTATTATTTACATGGTTTGATTTTTCTTATGATGAAATGATATCCATTTCTTTTATTTTTTTTTCCCCAATATATAAATAAAATTTTTGGGTAAGAAAACTGAATGAGAAGATCTTTATGGGAGATGTTGAAGATATTTCACCATAATTAGAAGATTATGTTCTGAGTTTCTAAATAGACAAAACTATTAAGGTCCTTGTGTGTTTGTTTTTGTTATGTATTAATTATTTTGCAAAAGTAATGTAATTTCCATGTACATCAATCATTGGGTCTCTAAACATATGGTTAGTTTTTAAAATGTCTTATCACAAATATTCTAGACAATGAGAGGATTAAACAATCTAACACTACTCAACTCTAAGGCACACACTCAATAAAAGTATGGAATGACTACTTTAATATAGGATACATATTGGAAGAATAATGTATATGATGATCTCCATATAGTTCACATAAACCACCCTGGAGATGGAGATGAACCATGAAATATCACTTATATCATGAGATGCTACATTGCTATATTATTCGGATCATGTGAGATCACTTGGATGTGTCAGTTCGTGTCAAATACCCCCTAGCATGTAAATAATGTCTTCCATATCAGTCCAGGTTCATCATCCAAGTCATATGATACCCTCTCTACATGTCACGTAAATCATATAGTGAGACAAGTACATGTTAGATGAATCTCATGGTATCACTATGGCATGCCAAATGTTCCTTGTGGCGCCCTCAAGACAAGACATCTAGATATCATGACATCCTCTGGGCATGTCAATAATATTTTGCAATGTCCTTCAGAAAAGTCATTCAGATCATGTGATGTCTTCTTAAAAATCCATACTGGACATTAATCAACCTACAAACAGGTCATACAGACTCTAATGACACCCTCCACCCATGTCATACTACTTTTGTGATGACACTGGGGAATGTCGGTTATATCATGTTATGCCCTCCAATAATTGTAGCAGATATCATCTGATGACCACAGGGAAAGGGTAACAATGACATAAAATTCCCATTAGAAATGATACAGTAGGTCTTTTGATGTATTTAGGACATCTCAAACATGTTAATGTGATATTATTAAAGTATCTCATTCATATTACATGATATCCCCTAGACTGGTCAAATTTATCATGTGATCATCCTTGAACATTCCTGCAATATGACCAGGCACATCAAAGGTATCCTATAACATGAAATATATATATTTGAGAAATTTTAGGATGAATATAAAACAAGATAATATAGAAAAAAATTCTAGATAATGCACACATCCCTATAATTGATAATCTTGTACACTCCCTATACATATTATAGAAACCATAGTCTATAAGACTAGATAACAATTAACATTGAATACTCTGATTCCTATAATAATTGGGATACTGAGGACGCCTTTTGATTCCTAATATCCACATTAAACATCCAAAAAGAAGTCATGTCACATGATTTTCATGACCAAATTTAATGAGAATAATTATTTTCCAACCCTTATTTTCTCACAAAGAGAATAGATCACATGTTCTTATGTTTATACAATTATCATATATTTAAAATAGGGAAACCAGAATGTGTAATTATTGATTACTGGAATAATATAATTGCATATATATTAGGGAATCCATAGGGTGTAAGCCCTAATCACATTGAACTATGATAAGTATAATTCCTTCCACAAATAGGATATGTATAATGCCTTCATGGAGCTTGAGATCCACATTGAACATCCAAATGGTAGTCCAATCACATACATATTGTGTCCCCATTTATATAGAATGGTTATTTTCGATCCCTTTTTTCTAATGTGGGCATAGATCATGTGATATTTTAGATGTACTGATCATATCATTAACATAGGGAAACATCAGTGTGGAGGCTCTAATCTGCGATATAAGTCAACTGCCAACATAATTTTGATACCTCGGTGTGTAGGTTCTGATCACACTAATCTATAATGAATCTGAATCTTTTTACAATCAGGATATGTATGACACCTTCTAGAGGCCTGAGTTCTAGATTACACATCCAATGGTTTTTCCTATCAATGAAGTCAATCATCCACAAGTTATGATACTGTTAATTTTTCTGACAATTAGTATATAGAGGTGGTTTTAATAAGATTTAGTGATAATTTTATTCCACCTAGGAAAACTCAATTTGTGAACAATGATCATCAGCATATGATATTCACATTTATACTAGGGAATCCTCATTGTGTAAGCCTTGAAAAAATGAACTATGAAATCTCTAATTCCTACAATAAACTGAATATGTTGGTATACTTCTTTAGGACCAATCTCAAATGGGAATCCACTTTGGAGTAAGTCCCCTCATGTCATCTACATTTCATCCATACAAACCCAGTCATTCCCATTGAATGATTATTATAATTCATCCATCAGTGGGACTACAATATAACTGAACTACCATCACTCTGATTCCTCCCATAAATAGGATATGTAGGATCCATTCTTATAGATCAAGCTTCATATTAAACATATAATGGGATTTTCTAAAACAAATATCCATATCCATATGAAATCAGGCCAAGTATTTTTTATCTAATTCTTACCACACTGAGAAGGTCCCATTTGGGAAAGGAATATTGAAATGTCCATCTCATTCTCATCACCAATCCCCACCATCCCAAGAAATAAAATTATATAAGACCTGATGAGTGGCATGATATAACACCCTATATATAAGGGAATATATAATTTTTCTAGTACAAAGAGAATAAATAAATAAAAATATCTATGATTCATTCCATAACTAGGATATATTGGATGTCCACTCTAGACTCAAGATCAAATTCTCAGTACCTATGTTCCCACCCATATATCATTTATGTATGATGTTCAACTAAACATACTTAAATAAACTATGTTTGTTTTTATTCCTTCTACAAATAAGATATGTAGGATTCCTCATAATGTTTCAATCCCACACACCACAAACTGTACTCTTCCTAACATTGAATCAAATTATAAATAATCTAGCTATAAAATTTCATAATATATGATTTTTTCCATTTGGTTAAATTGACAAAGAACCTTGAATAGATACAAATGGACTCACAAATTGATTCCCTGTCATGTGTAAAAGATATTTTTTGTGGGAAAAAATTACATATTAATATTATAAAGGATAATTATTCCATTTTTGTTTTTAGGGTAACAAGTTCCTTATACGAGTTAGGTAAAATTCACAAATATATCATTAATTAATAAGATATCCCCAAATAAAGAATCAATTTCCGCCAAATGTGTGTGATGAGATGACCTAAAATACTATATTCCAATGTGAGTTACTAAGTGTCATTGGGTATGAAACCAAAACTGACCACATGACTTTGGAATGAATTTTTGTACCCAGTTATGTTTTGGGAATTGTTTGTATTTCGCTTCGAAACAAAAATTGTAAAATCGACATGAATCTCTCAAAATAGAAAATGAGCATTTTATCGGGCATCAGTAAAAATAATGTCACACCATACATAGATATTTTTTGAACCCATGGTGATTCTCTCAAATATCATAATGATGATTTGACCATGTGTTTTTTCATTTTTTTCACATCCTAGAAAAATAGTTGGTGAACGCAACATGAATGTGTCAAATAAAAAATTGATCGGTTTCAAATTTGTATGACCATATTATTTCCATATCGTATTAAAACATGGAATACAATAGAATAAATCATACAACTAATCCTTTATAACTAGGGACTTCATGAAATAATACCACCCTATCTTTGATAAGTCAACACTAACAGATTATACATATTGGGACTAAATAAACAATTTCCTTACCCTTGTATATATCATTGAGAAGATATCAATCATATGATAAAGTGCTAATCAGAAAACATGTTCTTTTTTTATACATGATATCATATAATTATCTCATCATCAAAACCCAGATCAGGGATAAGTTATTCATCTAGTGACCATTCTGGAAAATAAATTACAACTACAACCCCTATGGGATTTAGAATGGTCTCTCCCACCTAACATCATCTAAATATATGGTGGTAAATGAAATGGTCTAAGAATAATATCTACAAAGTATGATACATACATATTCATCTTCATGGGAGGGTATTCATGTAATAAAACTAATTGTTCTGCATCATCCACAGAATGATGTTGTATGTCAATTGGTACTCATCGCCACTGAAAACCACTTCGGGATTTTATCTATGTGATGTTAAAATAAGAATTTTCGATATTTAATAATGGTGTAAAAGGGAGTCAATTATGGATACCATCCTATTTAGTATAATTTTATGATTTATCATATCAACTATCGTCACCTGCACCATCCCACATGAACCCTTCAGTCACCTGTTGAGGGAAACAGCTGACACACTTCCACCTATGATAACCATTAATATGAAATATGGTTGACACAATGGGTGTAGATAGTTAAATATATTCTTTAGTGGGACCATATAATCAGTTCCACTGATTAATATCATTGGTTTATTTTGGTATTTTCCAAAAAATACAATCATATCCCTAATCACTTCAATCATGTCTTTGGGAATATTCCAATAACATGTGTGGGGGATGTGCATTTCGGAACCCCCACGCATGAAGTTCATCTACATATTATGGAGGAAATAGGCGGATAGAAGTGGGCTCATATTTTTTCACAAATAATGATATTTTCGAGAATATAGTGGAGCCAAAATATTGTAGGATTATATCCCACGGAACACTATTCTAAAAACCTTCTATTATAAACTGCTGAAGAACTTCGTTGACAAATTTGGGCACTTGTACAAATAAAGGGAAATGATAATACTCCTATCCATACCTATAGGTAATCATAACACTATGATCATTGGGAAAATTTGTTATCTTTGATATTCCAAACATTCATTCTATCATCAAACAGAATTTTAGGATTATTAATATAAAGTAATAGGCAACAGACCAAGCCCAAATTCTATATCTGACAAGGGATCACTATGTGAGTGTGACATATGCCTTTGGATAGGGTCACACGCCTACTAAAAAGGATATTGGAATATACCAAATGACTATGATCATGATCATATTGTTTTTATGGTCTGGCCTCACAAAATTAGCAGGACACCTGCCTTTGAATGGGCTCATAATTCTATCGATAAAGACCATAATCATACTCCAATGGCCTACGGTTGGGCCTATAACCTCATCCTGAATGAGGATCACAATGTGATAATGAAACTCGTAACAAGAATGCTTCAAATTCATACCAATTAATCTTCCTGTCATATTTGATAATATCATGAAATCCATGATCATATCCCAACATCCACCAATGAATGACTATGCTAGTATCATTTTGGGTTTATATTGGAGGTGGAACGTGATCCTTTTACAATTATATTGTTATATTGGAGTATTTAGATAGGGAAATAATTTTTGGAATAGGATTATATTCTTATTCAAACCAAGGATCACTAAATGAGAGTTGCACATGCCTCATCATTGGCTCATATCCCTACCACGAAAGGTTATCAACACATTCCAATGGCATTTGATCAAGCTCATATCCCAATTCTAAATCAGTATCACTATGTTAGAGGAGAACATGTCTTCGTGAATGGTTATATTCATTCCAATAATAATGAATCTCATTGAAATACAAGAGAATCTTATTAGGGAAGGTTTCATACACCAACATCACAAAATGTTTTTAAACATCTTAAGAAATCCATCATTTATCAGTCTGATATCCCAATACAATTTGAAATGGTGTGTTGAGATAATTCCTCATTGATAGAGAATGAGGCCCATATCCCTAATTCACCCAATTCCAGCCTCCTTGAAGTTAATTGAGACACATTTTTAACACCTCAAGTGTTATTTGACTCTTCAACTGACGAAGATGTTGATCATTACCATGATTGTTGTCATCATGCTAGTGTGATGATGAATCCTAGGGACTCTACTATTCACATATACAATGGTCTACCTATCAATGGTGATATCTCCCACATATATGAAAATATTCCCATTTCCAAGACACCTCTGTATATAGATGTGTTAAAAACCGAAACGCTATCGTATAGAGATGTTCTTGAAACATCAGGTCCAACTGTATAATGTTCCCCATAAGAATCCATTAGTAATATATTTAGATCAGCATGTGACCGAAAGAAGAATCTTATTTTTTATGATCAGGTTTAGGCATGTAATTTGGATGATGATTTAAAAAACATTATATACAGAGAGAGTAAGCTAGAATCAACCTCTGCATCACGTATTAACCTCTTTCTACATCTGACTATGAGATCCCAGATGATATAAAATAGGACTGTATGCCTTTTCTATGGAAATATATTTTTTAAAAATCATCATCAGCTGAAGGCTACGAACCTCCCTTATTCAGGATACAAGGGTTACCTTTGAACAATCAAGATAGTATATTGTTAGTTATACCTGACTACAATATCCATGGTCTAGGATCAAAAACAAGAAAAAGAAAGTGTAAATCTAAATCATTATTTTTTCATTTCATCACATCTCTTTTGATGATAATCTCAAAAGTCATGGCATGAATCCTTATTCATCGAATGGGAGTTATATATCACTATAATTCACTATTCCAATGGAATTTTAGACCCCATCATACATGTAATACTTGAATGTTATAGCCTCCAATGAAAAAAATGCACTGGGAATGATGTGATATAGTTGTCCACTATTGTAGAATTCCCCACTTCAATGGTTCCAAGACATCATGAAAGGAGGAAGAGGAAAACCCATCGAAAATTAAACTCCCCCAAATATTAGGAATACCATTCAGTCACTAAAGATGATTTTTCAATCTAAATGTAAACCTCTGATAAATAATGAATCGTGTAATGGGATTCCATTACTCTATGCTCTTAAAAAGCATAGTTTCTCCACATTAAAATTTTTTCTATTGTATTTATCATAGTATTAGTCCATGAGTGAACATCACCCACCAGATATGGGAATGTATACCTACCCCTCCACCACTTTTATAGTCATTTACCGATATGATTTGGTACATGATAGTAGTTGCTTTAACAAAACCCCATCCAACTGGACTGGGGGAATTAATATCCCAATCACCATAAAGTTGTTCATCATTCACTGGGAGGCTACTAAAGGAATCCATGGTGGTTCTAGATCAACATTCTCCCACTTGGATATGAAAATTTATATATCAATTTCCATAATAGGAATTATCAAATCCTTTAATAGAATCACTAGATCCACAAAAATAGTATCTGTAATTGAAAATTGATTCCCTTGATAGTACCCATCCAGTAGGGCAGGGGGAATTTTAATCCTCATAATCACTATAGTGAATAAATCTTCTCTAAGTTGGGAGTTAAGTATCGATGGTCAACACCACATCTGTTTCTTCTACCGTTAGATGAAGCACTACAATTCTGGTCCCATTCAAAAAACATGACATGAAACTCCCTCAAGTTCATTTTTCATAGACTATGATAGTAGAAAGCTAGGACAAAAGAATCAAAACCCTACTTGGGTTGTATGTCAAAATTGACCAATATGGATTAGGTATTGAGAAACAACGCTAGAGGAGGCAGTGCCAAAAAATCCTAAAGCGTTGAAGATTATGGGACAACAACCATTACCCAATACTCTTATGTAAGTGTCATCACCATCAACACACAGGATAATGTTGATCAAGACAAGAATTTGAAGGGTCTCGACATAGAAAACCTACATCCATTGGAGGTTGATATTGATAAACAATCTGAGGCTACTTCTACCCATAACCAAATAAGTCTCCCATACCCAACACCTCGAAATATAGAGTTTCTACCTCTATTGTGTAACACTAACAAACATAAGGGGAATGGTGTGCCCACAATACATTCACTATCCAGGATTAAAAAAAACCTTCCACCGAGGTACATTTATCATAATATTAAAATTAGATAGAAACTGTAGGAATACACAATGGGTATCTATTCAAGGAAAATATAAATACTGGGTATCATCATCAATCAAGGATGAATATTATCCCTCATATAGCTAATATTCTTGCATAAGTGGAATCTGAGATTAAATACAAAAATTTTTATAGGAAACTATTCTATATAAATGAATAAGTTTAATAGAATCATTATATCTCTATATTACGGTGAAAATATCTCCTTTACAAGGAAATCATTTAGGTATAACACTAATGGAAAATCAATGGTAAATGAAAATAAGGCCCATCATTACACCCCACCCACTACATGTAGACTGGTGGTGCGACAAATAGTAGTACAACCATAACTTTTCAACTTCATCGACTCTCTTCCTTCTAAAATAGATGTCATGGATGAAAAACACACACCTATTCAGTTTAAAAAAATTTCTATTCCAAATTGGTGGATTCAAATTTACCTTCTCCAACCTTTTCCAATCATACCTTCTCTAGGTTTGATGGTGCAGGAGACCTCGAGCAGCACCTCGCTATCTTCTTTTCCCATTGTGTTCTAATGATGGGCCCTTGAGATCAAAAGTTCACAACCATGATATGGAGTTTTATACAAATCGTAGATGGGAAATCATTTGTTTGGTACATATAACTTCTATTAGGATCCATTTTAGGATGGGAAGAACATCATAAACAATTCCATTATTGTTTCAACTCCACATTGGGTAAAATGGACATTTTTGAACTAATTTACTATTAGAAATATGATAATTATAGTGTGTCTAGATTTATAGATATGTTGAATGGTTTATCATATTAACTCGACATCCTAATCATTCAAGAGAGGTTAATGGAAGTCTATGATAAAAATATTTAGGATTATTTATTGGCACATGAGATCCCAATTATGTATCTTTCTTGGTTCCATGACTTCATATAAATGACAGAAATTTTGTAAAAATATTTTTAGTGCACCTGATAAGCATCTTAAATCATGCTGTTATCCAATGATAAAATTTTCGCAATGTTTGAAATCACCATTTTCACCCCCAATCTACCATCAATTCACATTAAAGTGCATAGGTAGGACTTGAACCACCCATCACAACCTATCATGTGGAAGAAACCACAAAATATCTCTCATACTAATATAAAAAAAGGATCTGGGTCACTTGGGATTTGAGGAATATATGAATATAACATAATAATATTGAAGTGAACTAGTTATCAGTTATTTCAAGGAATCCATGGATAATAACATGCTCATCCTACAATATTCCATCAGTCTTGAAGATGCCAACATAACTAATCATTCTGAATACATACATTTTTTAGTAGGATGGATCATAACATCCAGGATTTCTAAATCATTAATAATGTACTACATGGAATGGTCAATTCATGATAGATTATGTTGGATAACTACCCAGATAATTTAGAATTCATAATAGTATTTTATTCAGAATAATTCGATTGGACAAATGTTCAAGTGAGCCATGGGAAGAAGTTCATCAACTAGATTAATCAAAAGAATGTTTATTGATCTCAGAAAACATATAATAATAGCTCCAAAAACACTCAGTTGATTTACAGCTTGGGAAGGTCACAACATATAGATCTGTTGAAGGTGGATAATACCATCAAACATCGTATGAGAGAGAATTCTAAGAGTCATTTTCATCTCAAAAGAATGCTCTCACTCTTACATATTTCTTCCATGAAACATACAAATAATTGGAATTTCCCCATTTAATAAAACCCCCGTGAAACAAAGATCTCAAGCTTGGAACTATTACCAGGATACACATCATAGAACCCTTATACTATGATGAATATTCCATGGATCACGAGTACCCTCGCATATAACCCGGGAATGGGAGGTCACATACATAAGAAACTAAGGGTATAGGGGGCAACATGCAGATGGTCGGGCACAATATTGTGATTATGTTCCTACATATGGTAGTTATTCCGCTAAAACCCATTTGAAATAACACTATAAATCCCAAAATACACATGGGTTATCCCCAAACCCTCCAACGGTCACTAATCTCATGTTTTCTAGCATGACCTCCTTGTAGGGGTGAAATTATTTGATCATCCTAGAAAACGGGGAAGGATGACACATCCTGTTCCACTAGCTGCAGATGCCCCCTTAACCTCTATATAAAAACTATTTCCATATATCATTAATAACTATGATCCCAAGACACCAAATAATGATAAACCCCAGTCTAAGAACCACTGTCCTAGAACACAATATAAATACATTCTAAAGTTGTTGACGATTTTCCATCTAAAATTCCAATCCTAGATTTTCACCACCTTTTTGATATAACGGTAGGAGGCACTTGTTTAATATTAACATAGACTAATGATGTTTGAGTAATAACTCACTACAGTTGGGGTTTATCATTTGTTGAAAATTCAATTAGAATTCCATGTCGTCATCTCATTTATAGGGTATGATCAGGAGGAGGTCATTTGAGGAAACAACATGCCCCTATATTTTTTAGGTAGACTCATTAAATTTGAAATTGAAGGGAAAATATTGAAAATGGTACTGGGATCACACTCACCATTGATTCAACTACTTCTAGACTGAGGATATAGGGAAGGGATCATATCTCTAAAAAAGATAACATTAATCGGTATGAGAAGCATGATAAAAGTCCTTTTGAGAAGATCAAAATCAATGCTCAGTTTTGAGATATTACATATATATCAAATATTACTATTATAAATTTTTACACTACATACAATGTCCAACACGGATGAACTAGGATCCATTTCCTTGTGGTTGTAACTTATACATTTAAAAAATTATGGATGGGGATACTACATAGCAATAGTTCCCCTTTCAATAATTGTGTAGCCACATATTCATAAGGCATGTCTCCACAAGATGGAAGGAAAAAATTAATAGTGAAGGATTATATATTGGATTTAGTTCCCAGTGGTTTAGGGTGTCCCCTTAAAATCCCCAAATGTGGTCGATGATGATTACTTTCTGCACATAAATAAAGTCAAGGAAAAATATGTAATCCTAGATATTATGACCCTTTTATCCTCATAGGCCATGTAAAAGTATATTGACACAATATTACCTCTTTAACAACATAGGCTATAGAGGATAATAATGCCTCTTCTCATGGACACTCCTAGATCAAAAGTGATAGAGATTCCCTTAGATTGAAAAAATTATAAGAAAATTAACCAATAGGGTTATAGGATTAAGAAGATGAGGATTATCGCAATAAAATACATACATAATTCCTTGAATTATTCCCCAATACCATTGATTAATTATGTAGCTGGATCTTAGAATATAATACTCATACATCATACATTGACTTGTGACACAATTTCTCTCGACGAGAAGGATATGTACATTATATTTATAATGAAAAAACTGATATGTGTTTCTTGTGAATTTTAAATAAATTCTAAGAATCAATATAGATGTGGAAACAAACCATCTCAGCATACTTAATAAACATTGAGGATTCAATAAGGTGGCTATATGGATTCAACCTTCTCATTCCACCATTGTAGAGAAAAAAGTAGAAAAATTTATCAAATAAAACATGATCTGAGATGTGAAATACCCATCATGGAAAACCAACATCATCCTCTTAAAGAAAAAGAATTGGGATATTTGGGTTCGTATCAATTTTAAAGACCCTAATCATCACAAACTAGTTTTTTCACCACTTTTTATCATGGAAATATATGTCGATGAAACTGGTGTATTTAATGTCTTTTACCTCATGGTTGGTTATTATATATACAATCATATAAATATGGGCCTAGAAGATGGATATTACAAGGCCCTAAAAATAGATCATGGGATATTTTCTTATCTGGTCATTCCTTTTTAACTAAATAATGTTGGGTACAAATACCAAAAATCCATGAATCATACCTTTATTCACTCCTTTGGATGAATATTTCAATGTTACTTCTAAGACCTAGTGTTTAAATCTTTATGGTGATGTGATCAATACATGGATATTCATACATTATTCGACAAGATGCGACTATAAAGTATGAAGATGAATTCATTGAAATGTTCTTATGAGGTAACATCGAGGAAATTTCATTGCATTGTATTATGACACATTGGAATTGAATATAGCCCATAAATGACTAGTGCTATTTTCAACTATCAACTGCTAGAATATTGATGAAATAAAGGTACTCCAAGGTAACCCCACCTACATTCAACATATTATAGAAATCCCAGTCAGAAATTCATTGAACTTCACAATGATAATGAAAATGGGAATCACCTATAAATGGGATTATGGAAGACACTAGGTCTTCATGATCTTATATGAATATATGTTACACCCACCAATCCTTATGTTGGAAAAGGAGGGGAATCCACTCATATTATATTTGGCTAACATGGAATGCTCGCTGCCCCTCCTCTGACACAAGAATGATATTGGGATTGGTAATAGTCTCTACTACTATAGTTTTATGATTCTAGATACTCATACCTAATACAATGATATTGAAAAGAACTACCTGACACTCATCTATGTAGTACAAAATCTAAGGAACTACTTGTAGCACCGTGGACTCCATTTTTTTATCTTATTTACCTGATCAACAACATCGTTGGTCGTCCCAGGTTGACTGGGTTGTTTTTTTGATTGGAGGTATTTCTACAACTGTATTACTACTAGATTTTACTACAAAATTTATTGAAATGGTACGCCGTAGCTGATTTCCACACCGAACATATTGACTCAGATTGAACACCAGTGGACACCACGATTTCATAATAATTGTTTTTTCAATTTACATGAATCTCCCCAAACATGGGAGATGTATATTAATGATTCCACCAGGATTCCTAGTGGAAAGACATTCAGGAAATCTAGAATCAATCAGGTTGGATTAGGGTTTCTGTTCATCTCTCCAAAAAAATCTATTATACCCTACTCTTTCTCACTATCCCATGGAAGAACACATAAAGAGTCTGAGAAACAATCCCTCATAACTATATTTTAATTATTATTGATGATAACAAATAACTTACCTAAATATCAACGAGTATTCATATCTAGTGATAATTTAGATAAATTTAGAGTATTGAATTAATGAAGATTAATTATCCCCTCTCACTTACTGTGTTAGTGGCTTGATGGAAGTGTCCCCTTATGTGCCCACATTACATCATGTTACCTAATCAAATAATTATCATGTAGATACATTTGGTTATAAAGAAAATGCCTGGTCCAAACCTGAACTTGAAAAAGTTGTCTTTAATAACATGCACTGATGAATGGTATCATTTATTATCATATGTGACAGGGAAAAAATCAATCAGGTCAACACATCTCCGAAGTGTCATAAACTGACGTTCATCATGGGGTGTATGGAACAAATAATTTTTAACCTCCACAATTGGAATAACCCAACAGACCAAGAGAGAAGTTGTTAGATTTGATGAAGATTGGTGAAATTTCTCAATGTGATAGTCCAAATGTGTTGGAAACCCTCCAAAATTAGGGATCTCATGTAATCCTTATTAGATGAATTGAAGAAAGAGATATTATTTCCATCATGAAAAAATTAATTGTGTGTTCCTCTGGATATCATTAGTCTGGAACAAGACTCTCAAATAAATTAAGAAGACTCTATTACTAATTGAAAATAATGATGAAGGACAGTGTGGAAATAACTAGGAAATTAATTCAGTTTATGTTAATGAAAATTTCATCCAAAAATGATCAAAATTTCTATGTTTAGCCATGTATTCTAATCAATTTTCTATATGTGTAATAGATGTCATCAGGATATATCCCCGATAACATCTAATCAAAAATTTAGATAGATAATACTAACGAATTCTTATCCAAATGTGCTAAAGAAATTTCCCTCATGGATATAAGGAATAATTAAATAAACATCATCATAATGTCTCATATCATAACTTGGTTTGGGTTCCTAACATAAAATTGACAGAACATGGCACACAATTCTATTTTACAATGTTTAAGGAACATTACAAAAAGTGAATCATTGAGTCCAATCACACATAATTCTATCATTTAGTTGTAAATGGATAGAATGATGCCATTAATAGGAATCTATGAAATATTATATTGATGATGATGAATACAAAAAAGAATTCATGGATGAAAAATCTCCTCTATGCTGTGTGTGCCTCTGTACCAACACAAATACTGAAACACAAGATACATAATATCTATTTTCATATGGGACTGTTGTATTGTTACCCATAGAAGTCCATATACATTCACTGTGAATATATATTTTTATGAAACCCTCGTATGATGATAAATCATAAATTTAGTTGTATGAGTTCGTGCAGATTGATTAGAATATGTTTGGTAAATTGTATAACCTTGAAGTACATTAGGACCAGATCGCATGATCCTTTAATAAAAATGGTCACCTACACTTATTCATCCATAGAGGATTAGTTTTGTCTCTCACAACCCCAATTATAATAGGTATGAATCCTTTGATGATGGAAACCAAATTTGGAGGGCCATGCATTTTATATATGTTTTATCACAAAGGAGTATAATAAATTGACTATGTGTACATGGAGTGTGTCACCCCCCCCACCCCCACAAATGAGAGGTTTCTTAATTTGTACATTTCATAGATGTCATCATGTTTCCCTCATCCCCTACGAAATATAGTAAAAAACACATCAACCTTTTTTTACTTGATGACGTTAAACTAAAAACATCCCACTGTTCACCATTATTCTTTTCAGGTGACCCTCATCCATTACCCATGATGTTAAACTATATGGATGATATCCTCCATGTGTGAAATTTACACTACATGTATAGAATCATCTCACTGACAGTTCACAATGCATGAACCAGATCTGTGTGGAATAAATTCCTTTCAACCATTGTAAGATTCAAATCCACATTGGATATCTCATCATCCAGGAACTATGAATGCCTTGATTCAATCTATAATAGGATATGTTGTAATACCCAGACCACTATTCTTTGGTCGAATCAAGATATATATTTCCTCGCATGATATATGACCATTGTCCTTATCACAATATGTTAAACTACGTGGAAGGTATTTTACCACATGAAATAAAAATAGATAGTCCACCAATAATCTTCACCATTCATGCGGACTCGCCCACATTCATAGTATAATAAATGAAACTATATGGGTTATGTCCTCTCTGCATGAAATTTTTCAATAGGGGTTTCTAAAAAATATTATATGAGGATTTTCATTTTCAAGAGATATGTAAGGACACCTAAATCTCATATCATGGTCCCACCACTACTTGATAAAAATGCCACTTCCCACTACCTAATTTCATATTCTTTGTTAGAGTAAATATTGTAATTACTTGTTTGTCACACCATGAATAGTATGCATTACGTTAGTAATTTTTTATGGATTTCTCACAAAATTACGGAATATAGATCATGATGGGGTAATCATAGTAATTAATTCATGACCTTAAAAGTCACACCATGGTGTCTCCTATACATGAATATAAACATAATGGGTTTCTCTTACAATGTATTGTTGGATTTCTATCATCATATGATATATAGTGACTCATTAATCTCTAATCCTAGGATCAACCACACAAAATAAAAAAAAATATTTCCACTTTCTTGTAATGGATTAGAACTGTGTTAGTATATTATGTTCCAAGAACATCATGTGACTTGATTCATACCATCACATGATACATAGTGAAGACTAGATAATAGGTCTCAGGTCCTACCAAAATATTCACATTTCATAATTGGTTTCTAGATTAATTTTATCTGTAAGATAAACAATAGGGTTTCCCAAGAACTACGTGTGTATTGATTCTTACCATTAGAGGATATGTAGTGACACTGAGATCTCATGTCTCAAAACTATATGAAAAAAAGCCTTTTTCCTGTATGGGAACCTATATCCTTTATGCATGATGATAGAAAATGGGTCTTCAATAACTACTTGTGGTCTGATTACTATCATCACAAGATGAATAGGGATTCCCAGATCTCTATCCTAATGCCTGGTTACAATAATAAACAGTGACAATTCCACCCTCTGTGAATGGGTCAGACCTGCATAATGTTTTTACTCTTCAATAACTACATAAGGATGGATTCATTACCTAAAATAAAATGTATTGATTCCCAGATCTCTTATTCTTGGGTTCTTCCATGAATACAAAATATATAATAATCCTTTCATATGGGTCAGATATTCTTAAAAAAATCCCTAATATTATAGGCGATTAGTCATATATGTTCATCTTACCATCTTATGAGTTAGATCTAGGTATGTATTTTTTGTGCATGTAATAAACGTTAAACAGTTTCAATGAATGTTCCCATGTTCGTATGACATGATGTAAAACTATAATGAATCAAATATATCATTTTGACATGATATTCAACTACATGGAAAATTTTCTAGTATCATTATATTAAATGTTATTTAAAAATATTTCCCCACTACACTATGTTATGTTTTGAATAATATCTCCCATTTTAATCCATATTCAAAGGTTCACAACTTCTTGAACCCTTTCAATCAGATTATAGGGTCCGTCCATCTTTTTTTTGCTCCATAACTCATAAATTTTAATTTATATCTTGAGTTCTATGAGTTTTCTAAATCCACCCATGGCCCATGGAAAAAGATAACTAGATGTTGGGGACCATATGTCTGACAATGCATGTATTCTTATGGGTATTCAATATGTTCCTATGGTCGTCAAAAAAAATTCATAATAAAAAGGGCTTTATGATCCATTTTATCCAAACTTTACCATATATGAAATCTATACCTCAATATGTTCTGATCCATCCATGGTGTGATAATCCTATATCCTTACTCATAACATGAGAATCTTGAGAAATGATTTACCATATATTAAAATTCCCCCCTAACAATTTTGGAGTACTCTTGAACTTGGGTATCATATTTAGGATGTTTCTTAACATTCCCTCCTATTAGGTCTATGTTTTTCAGGACCATAATATTACTACAAATCGGTAAAAACTATCTGACCCTAAACTCTAGACATTTATGGTCTAATTTGGATGAACCTAAACTTTTATGGAATGATACATAAATGATGATAGGTTGAAACCCCATAATTGAAAGTAAAAAATAAATTCATGTATTTTATCACTATAATCATCATCTCTATAGATTAGGAAAAACAAACCGCCTAAACAAATGAGTACTAAATATCATAGTGTCTTCTTTATGGCCCTAGAAAATGAAGAGTTTTGCTCACTGGACCCCTAGTCCAGAAAAGAATTTTTGTAACAACATTCACATATCCATTCCATGATTAAAAAGTTAACTCGATAGATACAAAATATATAGATTTGTCAAATACTCCATGAATCATAAATATTCCATAAATAATACTTCATGATTTGAGTCCCCTATCTCACAATAATAATTGATGTCCCTTGGAAAAGGTACCTTGATTCAAGGAACCCCTTGTATGACTATGCATGTATTCATAATTCTAATGCATATTAGATGATGGTGGTGAACCAAATATTTAATATGAAAAATAGTATGTCTGATCCATATTATCTCTGATCTCATCATGGAATAAATCTATAAATTTTTTGTTCTAGTCTATTCCGGATATGGTTTTCCCACACTATACTCCTGAATAGACCACATTAAACCCTGATTTATAGTCCCTACAAAAAATATATTCAAGATCATTCAACATCCTCCACATTACTTCATCGTTTATTATACCAATTCTCAATAATTAACATCAAACTCCATTCCTAAGCCTTTTGATATCCCACACATCGTGATTTGAAAAAAATTTCATAGGCCTCCTCCAATATAATTTAATAGATAAACTTCTCGTGGTCACCACACCCATTCATGGATAAATTCTAATTCATTCATGGCATTAACTTTTAGATTATTTAGTCTTAAAAATATTTTATACCCCTTTGAAAATCATAGAGACCCCTCTGTTTGACCATTCTATAAATGCATAAAGCCACAATACAACCAATCAAATGCATCTCCTCCTTATATGACATGAAAATTTATCCTTGTGAGTCTTGGAAACACTGTTGAGAAAACCAACACATTATGTTGTTTTTATTTGTCCCCAAAATGTATAACCCATTCCATTTTCTTTAACTCATACTTTTGGGATATGCCTGCTTTACCCATATCCCATGTCTTCAGTTGGAACTACCATCCATAGTATTTTTCCACTAACCAACATCACAACCAAAAACATTTTCCATCATTTTTAAAATATCAAATAGACCTATGTTTTATTATTATAATAACACATAAGGCCTTTGAGCAACAAATCAGAAGAACCTCATACTTATTAAAAATGTACTCTAATCAACACGATCTCTCGATGCACCATGGTCATCAAAAAACTATAAGGTCACTTGATCCATCCTGGGCCTATATTCCCCATATTCCATATACATCAATCATATTCTAATGGTAAAACATTTAACTACACATTATACGAAGTTTTGAGCTAAAGAAACCTAAAAAACATTAATAGAAGGTCTGAGAAAAAAGAACCAAATGTACATTGATTGAAGGTCCAAGAAAAATCAGCATATACTATAATAATAGAATGTCCAAGCTAAAATTCATTATACTATAGGAATGGATGGTTTAATCTAAAATAACCTAAACTAAAATGATATATTATCGGAGTTAAAATATCCAAAACTATTTTGATATAATGTAAAAACATGATGAACATAAGCTATAGAACAATAATTATTCGGTCTATATTGAAAGAAAAAGATAAAAAAACATGTGATTCCCATAATAAGACCATATAAATTATCATGTTGTGCCCGCCAAAGTACCATGAATTTGTACAATATATATATAACTTTCTCCCATGGAATGTATTCAACGAAAATTTTCCTTATCAGAATTAAGTAATTTTAATAAAGTTGGAGTTGATATATCAATAAGGAATATCATTTTTGGGTGAATTAATTCAAATTTCATAGGATAATATGATAGAATTATAATATTAGAATCTATGAAATCTAGTTTACATGATATTATGCAATGTATGGGTGTTTTTGATGATTCATGAACAATCATATCAACAAAATAACATTTATATAATGAATGAAAGAAAACTAGACAACAAAATATGATATTCAAAATATCTCTTCTTTGATATCATGTAATGAGTAAGTATCTCCACAATTTTGTAGGCTCTCAAAAATTAAAATCATAAAAATAGACATTATCAATAAAAATAAAATTATATTTTATCAGCTAAGATTTCCATGTCTGCAAGATACTCGATAGAATTTTGGATTGAAACTAATGAGATGCTTTCCCCAATTATTTTACTTATATCCTATGTCAAAGGAAATCAAATAGAGTTTCTAAATCCTTGAATCACATGTGAGTGATTTCCTATTGGGATTGAAATGATAAAATACCAACCATTGAATGATTTATGGGATCCCCAAATCCCTATATTTGTATAGTAAATATATCTATTTGGCATTGTAACTCGGATTTGAAATGATAGCTCCAGTCTTGCGCCACTAAATCTTCCTTCATCTAATTAGTTAATGAATTCCCAATTACAAGATCTTATAATACCCTCCCACTGGTGGACAGCTCTTACAGTATCAATATTACTTTTATTATAATTTCATATAATGGACGAGGATCAAAAACACATGCCCAAAAAATATAATTTTTTTTGATTATGTTGTTATTATTGATCCTGGTATGTATATAATGGTGTTATTACACAAAAAAAAACACAGACTGTGATTTATCCTCCTACATTGATTCTGGAATGGGTATGTCATAAGGAGGAACAACTAGATTAGATGAAAATGAATTATGAGAGGTAGAATAGTGTGTTTTTTCCTCACCAGGTGCATCAACATTTTCATGTTTTGAGGGATAACATCCATGATAGGTTCTAACACATCGATGGTATGGTCTTCTCTAGGAAGAGGGAGAATCCACAATGTATCTCCCAATTCATGAATATACTCAATTAATCTTACTGACTGATAGGTTGGTGATGAAAATTATTTGTTCACAAGGTGGACCAGCCGGTTTAGTATATAACTCAAGTTGGATTCTACCCAATCCTATTAATTACCCTAATCAAGAATCCAAAGAATTCCAGTAGGTATAATAATGTCCTCAATATTGTTGTCGTCTAGAACATACATCATCAAAAACTGGTGGACGATCTTGACGTGTACCTCTCCCTACACACAATCCAATGAAATGGGGAGTCCCTTGGGGTAAATCCAAACCAAAAATAAAACTTTTAAGCTATATAAGGCTGAATGATGATCAACTAGTACATCCTAGCAGTAAGTAACCTTTCACGAAGGAATTTATTTTACAACCAATCACTGAGTTATCCATCAAAATTATTAAAATTGGCCATGTATATGGATGGAAATGTATGAAATAGACGTGATCTAGTTCAATCAACAAATCTGAAACCTTTTAATGGCCTAATAATATTGTCTTGACCCTATATATGTTCAGTATCCTAGGATGTAGTAAGGAATCAAAAATCTCAGTGTCATTTTAATATCTATTTAGTGCAAGTGATATCTTATCTAGCAAAATAAAATCAGGAAAGGTTCAATAATCTAATAGGGTCGGATACATGTCTTAATGTGACCCTAGATCTTTTATATTGATGTAAGAGTTGGTAACACTTTATTTAGGAATTTCCCCAATAATATCCATGACTTCCACACTAACATGTTATACTAGATTCCCAAACATGTGTCCCTAATTCTGAAAAGCTAGCAATTAAGAAACGTGGTAATGAATATCACCAGCCTAAAACTTTGATATAAATACTTCATCACTTTGTATCCTCTTAAGGTTTGATTCCTGACATCCAAAATGGCTAGATATGAAATTTCACTATCATGAATCCACCGGGAAGGGCACTGATTGGGGTTTATAGAATTTATGATGGATACACTGTGATAAAAGAAAATATTTATCCAATCATTGATTGAGATGAATGGGAACATAGTTATCTCCATTATTAACTTTTCATTCATGGTATGTATATTTTCACTCTCCAATAATATAGTTTGAAAAACATCAACTCACACATCAACATTAAGGATTAATAGATCGGTCATATCTTTGAGGGGATGTATCCCCCTATGTTGAAAAATATCCAAGTGGCCTATTTCTATGCGGATATGGGAAAATGGAATCATTTGGTGATAATGCACAAAAAATGGTTTAGTTATCATTGAAGATTGAAATGATGACAGATGATGAATTGGGAAAACCATACTACTTTATGGATACAGAAATTTTAATATTTGGTCAGAAAACTCTTAGAAGCTTTCTTGTCATGCAATAGTCAATTCCCATTCAGTTGAAATGTTTCATGCAATGCACAAATCCCACTTCAACCTCTATCTTCTACCCATATTGTTCCTAGTAGGTACAAATATGCTTCAATATCTCTCATAAATGGAATGGTTGGGAAAATTCCATGCATATAAAACTAAAGGAGACTTAAACATCGTGTTATCCAACCCCTGGGAATGTTTTGTAACTAGTTTTCAGTCCATATGAATTTCTGTTTGAATAATGTCTAGAAAATATGACACCTAGGCATATGATGGATTGTTATCTAGATAAAGTATAAAAATTTAATCCATCCATAATAACCCACATAAAAGGAAATTGTGTGAAAAAGGATTATTTTATATATATGATGATAGAGGCATTTTTAGAACCTCATTCTCAGATTGCACAAGGCACCAACGATAAGAATTACAATTAATGGAAATCTTGGACATCTGGTTATCTATTGTAGATGAACTATTGTGACAGATGGAATCCATATGAATAGTATTATGTTGCATATGTTAGAAAAATGGAAATAAAATCATATTGAAGGAAAGTAATAAATTATTGTATCCTCATGTGCATCACATGAATCATCGAAGGGAATTTGGGATTAAATAAAGAACAACTTAGTCAACTAACTCATAAAGGATCTCGAGGAACAAATAAACCCACATAACATCATGAAAAAACACAAATAGTCATATGAATCTTGATCACGTGACCATTACATGGTCTTGTGATCTTCATAATAGTGGAATGGTTATCCATATGAGCCAACAAATCTTGTAAAAATTTCCAAATGTCCGGGTTGTTACTAGGTCTTAGTATCAGATAATTTATAATGATACGTTCTCAATTCATTTGAATAGTCACTTGGGAAAATAGTTTTTTATAAGGAGTTCTATGGGAAATGGTCAAAGGAATGGATCCCAACAATAGTTGCTATGGAATTTTTTATAAAAGGTTTAAATGATAGAGACAATGAAGATGAGATATAAAAATTGGGTATCTAATGAACCAATATCAATTTTCCCTCTATTTATAGCCCATTCAAAGTAATATTGAACATCATCAATTAAATAGACCCTTAAACAAGATATTGATTGGAGATAAAACCAAATCATTAGATGGGAATTTACATTTCATGAAACATTTTCATTGTCCTACCATAAATATCTCTTATGGGGTGGGGGAATTTTTGATACCTCCTAAATGTGAATTTTAAAATCCACAAGGGATAAAATATCTAATTCTTTGTATTAATTTCTCTATAATTGAAAGGATGAATGAGGTGGAAAAAACATGAATCATGTGAACCACCAGAAGAAACGTGATTTCATAACCATTGGAACATCATGCCCCGGTGCCTGAAGAACACATAACCTATAGAATATGTTATTTATCCCATTTGATTAAACCTTCTACTATTGAAAAAGGAATCAATGGCAACTGATGATCACGATGAAAAATACAGATAAAATCCACGATGTCACATGACTTATCATCTGACAAGTGTGATATAAAACATCCAAAAATACATGGAAAATGAAGATAAAAATATATAAATGTAGGAGAAAATTACGATGGTAAATATCACATTATTTTACTAGGTGTCTCACCAGACACCGCATGCCCATGGAGACATGTCTGCCTTTCCATTGGAGAAACTCGTTCGCATGTTACTATTATCATGTAAAGGTCTTCAGAAATGTCATGGTGGTCATGTGTTCTCCCTCTTGCTCTATATGAAAAAAGAAGCTATTTTTTTTAAATTATCATGCATTAACGTATCCCACATGATGCATCATGATTGAAGATTATGATATAATTAAAAAAGACACATTAATATTTTTGTGATCCACAAGACTTTTAAAATAAATGAATCAAATAAAGTGGAAACTTTGGGTACCTCTTGCGATAATAAACAACATTAGATAGACCCATTCACATTGGTAGAACCATTATCCCATGGTGACATGAAAATCTTAATACATGAGGGGCCACTAGCATATCACCCTCATCATCCAAATGGATTTTGACATGTCCAGTTGGTCCTACACTCCCCCTCTGACATAATAAGGGATACTTTGGGAATTTTTTAGTAAATGCTCATACTAAACAAAAGACGTTATATTGGTCACCTGGCACATAAATGATGGTTATGTTGATTGTATTTGACCACAATTGATAAATCACAAGAGTTCCTTAGGCCCCTATGAAATAATTAATTAATTAAAAGAGTAATGTTGATAGATTATTATCTGGTATAGATATGTAGATATTTCAAGAATGGAGTTATATATACCAATTGATCACCATTGGTCCCACAAACCCCCATTAAATAGTCCAAGATGGTCTTCAAAGACCCATTGTCTTGTCAACCTGTTCTTGAGAAGGCCCTCTTCCCATTCATCATTGAGTCACGAAAGGTCCCAGACATGTCACTTCAGATCATGTAAAGCCTTTCAGTAGGTATACTATTCTTATAAAGTCCCATAGACAAGTCATCCTAACATTGTAAATACACCTTGAAATTTCCATGTGACTAGGTAATGTCCCATTAATTGGATATAGACCAATAAGTAGAGCATTTACAGGATGATCTTAGGGTCACTCAAAATCATATGACACCCCTATAATTAACAATGTTCAGACCTTGTGAAATACAAGATAGAAATCCCTACACAAACTCTAGCATGAATTTTCATGATACATTCCATTAATATAAGAGAATATTCATGGTTTTGAGGAATATAAATACCACACCATTTCATGAAATAATGTATTCATTGATCCTCACATTGGCGCATGTTTCCATCAGATCAGATTTCATGGTGTGGATGATCTCATGATCGGAACAGTTTTTGATAGGAATGACATGCAGAGAAACCTAAGAAATTATGCGACATGAATATGAAATTTGTGTGATAACTTATAGATCGCACTAATAAATTCATTCTAGATTCGAAAAGGACACCCAATTTATCTAAATAATTATGTGACTCGTAAATGAGTTAACACATAACAAATCTAAGGCACACATATGATAAAAAACTGGAAAAGGAAAAAATATGAGAGGAATATACAAATTAAATATATTTTTCTCTTCGTGTGATTGACATGAACAACCCATGTCATGAAACTAAACTATAATATGTCATATAGATTACATGATGCTCTTTTGAGTATTATTTATATCACACATGGTCCTCTAGACAAATCATTGAAATTAACATCCCCCCAAACACCATATGGAAACAAATTTCTTGAGAAACCCTATGGGGTTACCATTAAATTCACGTAATGCCCACTATACATGTTGAAAAAATACTATGGAAGAACCAGTACATTTTAGTTTAGTCTCACGACAGGTCTAGGGCATACCAACTATCATTCATGATGTCATTCGTACAAGCCATCAAGATATCATGACATCCACCAAACATTTCAACTAGCTTTCATGATATCATTTGTAAAAGCATGTAAAATCATGTGATGTCCTCTAAAAAGGACAACGAAGAGAAGCATATCCCTTAAAACATGTCATAATGACTCTCTCGACACCCTCCAAGCATGTCACCCAACCTACACAATGAAAAATGGGATAGTCCCCTAGATCACATGACACTGTATAAGAATGTAAGCTGAGATCTTACAATGGCCTCCAGGATTATCCATCAAGGTCATATGATATCCTCCAAAAAATATATCATTGGCCCTGTGATAATTGTCAAACATGTAATACATGATCATAAGTTAGCCATTAGACATTAAATTCAGATTATGTGACATCCCCTAGATTAGTCAACTTTATTATGTGATTGTCCTTGGACATTTCTATAATATAGACAAGAATTTCCAAGGATTCATTGCTCATGATATCCAAACAGTCGAGGCATTTTAAGAAGAAAATAAAAATATAGAAGGAGGATGACATAGATAGGTCAAGGAGGCATCCTAGGACATGATAATATTTCCCACTACCTCCACATATTATGGAATCCTCAGTGTGTATACCCTTGTCACAATCATCTATGATTAATATGATTCCTTCCATAACCATGATATGTAGGATTCCATCAATAGGAACAATCTCCAAATTAAACATCCATATATTAGTCACATTTCATATATAATACTTCTACATGTAGTGATGCTGATAATTCTATATCCCTTGTGTATCCCATAGAGCATTTCTCACATGGTCAGAGGGATATTTTTTTGATCATATCATTAACATATGGAAACCTGAGTTTGTAAAATGTGATTAACAACATAATACAACTTCCACCACATTCATGAAACAGCGGTTTGTATTCGATGATCAAACTAAACAATAATTTATCTGATTCATACTATAATAAAGACAAGTAGGATCCCTTACTGAAGCCACAACACCAAATTACACATCAAATGTGTAGTCACAACACATAATTCCCACATGCATATGTAGTGAGACTAATTATTTTACATCCCATTCTTCTCAAAACTAGCTTATATTATGAAGGCATAGTGAGCTACAATGATCAAATAATTTACATAGATAAACCACCATGATTTATCCCCAATCAGTAGCATAAGAAAACTACATGCATATCAATGAAACCTCAATGTGTTACCCAAAATCATACTGAACTATAAAAACATGGATTCCCACAAATTACTAGATAACTAGGATTTCTTCCAGAGGCCAGGGATCTATATTAATCTCCAAAATTGATGTCCATCACATAATCCCCACATCCACCAGTAGTGAGACTAACTATTCTCGATCACTTATTTCCCACAACTATAATTCTCGTGTGAGTTAATAGAGATTCAGAGATCATATCAATCACACAATTCAATGTGAACATGTATTCCAAGAACAGTGGAATAAGAAAAACTATCTTATACCATGTAAAACTGAATGTGTAATCCTGAATCATATGAACTATGAAACCTCTAATTCCTACAATAAAAATCACTTATAGGACATCTTTTCCAATCATGAGAATAAATTGTAGTCCAGTTATTTTTAATTCCCCTCAAGTCACTAAAATTTCATCCCTAGGGACCTAATAATTCCTCTTGTCTAATCATTCAACTACATGCACCAGTGGATTGAGAAGCCAATTAAACAATGATAACTCTGATTCAATCTATTACAAATATATGTAGGATTCCTTACTAAATAAGTGATCCATGGTGATCATCAAAAGGGTAGTCATAGTACAGAATTCATAGATCCATATATAGGGATACTTACTACATGTTATCCATTATTTCCCAAACCAATCATTGATTACATGGGATTAGGGAATTTCAATGGTCATATAATTCCCATCATCAATCCCCACTAGTTAGGAAATATTATTTTGTAAGATCTGATGTTTTTAATGATATGAATCCTTACATAAATAGGTTTCTATCATGTGGCTAGTAATTGGGGTATAAAAAAATTAGAAACTATGATTCAATCAATAACTATGATACATATGATTTCCCCTAGATAACTGAGGTCAAATACATCTTTCCTATGTTCCCACATAGATATCCTCTTTTGTTGACCTTAAACTACCTGGGTTTCAATGAATTACATTTTTATTCATTCTATAATCAGGGTGTGTAGGAAGCCTCGAAATAGATCGATATCATCCTCAACATATTAAATTCATCCAATTATAGAATAAAATTCCCAATCAACCATATATATGGCTTCAACATATATTTTTCAACCTATTAAATGAGAAGGATAGGGAACCATGAATATATACAAATGGAATGAGTAAAATATTTCCCATCATGTGTAACAAATATTTCTTTTGTGGGAAACCAATTCTATATTGGGGTAATGAAATATACTTGACCCAAAGTTATTTTGTTAGGGTTAACAATTCAATATCGATATTATGAATAGATTCAAAAAAATTGTCATAAATTTATAAAAGAGTATTAAACTAGGGAATAATTTTCACAAAATGGTGTGATGAGTCCAACCTCCCATCTTCTTGACCAATATAATTTAATAAGGGTCATTGGGTCTAAAACTCTAACTGACCAACTACATTTGGAATGTAGGCTTGTAGCCATTTTGGAATGTGTGAACAATTTGTTGTTTTTGTCAAAAAAACTAGTACATTCAGCTAAAATATATCTTCTAATTTTATTTATATGCTTAAAAATAAAATGGAATTCATGTCCAATGTTACAGAGTTAAAGACACCTCATGGGATGAAGAAAGGGTAGAGGTTTCTGGGTCATTCCTATTTAATATCAAAACCTAATGGAATGTTTGTTTGTGATTTTCTCAATATCAATCTGAATCTAACTTATATCATTATTGGGGTGGATTGGATTATTGGTCATTATAATCTGGTTGAATTTCATCATCATCATGTATCATTTCTTCCAGATAATGGTATCCATTGGGGTTTTTAGATATATTTTGATCAATTGGTTGGTAATAAAAGACAATTCCATACTGAGATCAATTTTATGTTGTATATCGTAGTAGTTTATCTCAATAATGTTTATTACGTGGTGGACCATAAATCTATTTTTGGATTTTTTGGATATTATCCTATACGATTTATATACTATTTCTTTAGACATAGGGAAGATTTTATGATTAAAATGGTTTATGTTATGAAGATTATTTCAATAAATTATTATTATATGCAAAAAGTAGAGCTAGAAGATCCCAAGATTTAGTTGGTGACCTGTAAGAAAAATATTTTTTTCTCCCTAGTGTCTCGACATTGGAAAACATTTTTATATTATCTAGTGAGGTGTACTATTCACATAGATTTTTTTCTATTATATAATGATAAATAAGGTGATGTCTAAGATTAATTTTTTCCTTATATGGATGAATTTGTTTTATCAATTATAGTAAAAAAAAGTGGATTTCAATGATTGATCTCAAATTTTCAAATCATCTAACATGATGGTAAGAGTCTAATATAAAAAAATATAGATATCAAGATAATTTATTTCTATTATGATTATCTAGTTATTTAATTTGGTCAAACTAATTCTATTATAGTATTTATGGTTTTTTTAAATAGATATTCCATTAGTTTTTTGACTATTTTTTTTACATGTTCTTGGATAATATTTTTTTTAGATATTAGATTATTCATGAGAACCTTTTGAGTTTGGATTTTATAATTCCTAGGGAGAGATAATTTGTATGGAAATCATTCAAAATGAAATTTCTAGATTCGGGAAATGAATTTATAGGGATAAATGACCCTTGAGAATAGATTATTAGTTTATATTAAGATTTCAATGTTTTATTTTCATGGGAATTACTAGATAACATTGCTACGATTTATTTCATCCTTTTCATTCAATATATTATCAATTGAATTTCATGGATTTACCATTTTTTTCATCACAACTGATACAACAACCTATGAAATGAGAAAAATTCGAACAGGATGAAATGATTCAGTTTCTATTTGATGAGATGAATATATATAAACCATATATTAACACACATGTATATTAAATCACATTTTATAGATATTCATCACATTACAAAAGTAATTTCCCAAGTAAAATAATTGTATATTATCATTAGAATCATTGAAAACATTATTCCAATTTGGGGAAGGATTATTATCATCTCCCATAATGATCATCCACTTGTGTACTACTATATAAAACATTTCCTCAAAACATGTGAAATAGAATCAGAAGAATGAGCCTAATTAGATTCTCAGTAATGGTTAATAATGGAGATATGTAAACATATCATGATCATATATGTAAGAGAATATAAGAATAAATTTTAAGATCATACCGAAAATGTCAATGATCATACACATGTTTGATTGCATAAATTTTGGTAGTTCAAAACTCAAAAACCATAAGGGTGATAAATCATCATAAATCAATAATGAACCATAAGATGATGTCATATAATTGTGTCTCTATCATAATATAAAAACCCATTACATCTGTCAAGGTTAACTATTACGACCAGAAATATAGTGGATCATGACACACTAGTTTACCATTGTGGATCAGGACACACCTATTTCACATTCTATATCGAGATGAACCTATTTCACATTGTGTTTCAATACCCATATGTTTTCTATTTTGGATCAAGACACTTATATTTCCCATTGTGGATCATGATATCCTTCTGTCCCATTATAGACTAGGACACACATGCTTCTCATTGTGGACCAATATCATTGAAGTGTTTCCAATTATTTTATTATGGGATAAAAATTCTATCAAAATGCATTGTAGGTAGATATATGTCCCACTATTCACATAATAAAATTACACATACATGTTCTGTTGGATAAAAACAACATTCATCACATCATGATCCATAAAAAGATATAGGATTCATAAACGTAATATCATAACCCATGTAATCAAATGGGTATCAAAAAATTTATTCAAAGTATAACCAGTGAAAAGAACATGGTTTTCAAGTAAAAATAACCCATGGAAGAAACTTTTGATTCACAAACATCATGCCATCAGAAATTAATACAATAAATGAATAATATGTGTGGTTTTATTGGATAAATACCCTAATAATGATCAAACTTTATCAAACTATACCATCGTAGATTTATAAGGATTTTGATTCATCATATAGACAATTTAATAAATAAAGTATCCTTTTAATGAAATACTTTTTTTAAAAAAATATACCATAATGAAAAATCCATTTCATTTAAAAAAATATATAATCATATAATTTATGTTGTAAAATCAATTAAAAAACCGTTGTAAAATATCATTTCATCTTTAGAAAATAATTATTTTAGAAAAATAAAAACTTTTCATAACCGTTTTCTTTGAAAATTACCCATATGACATTTTTAAAAATATTTTTCATTTAAAAAAAATAAATAGAGCTTATAAGTCTTATAAATAATTTTTAAAATGTAAAAAACTTTTTAAAACCTTTTCCCTTGAAACCCATATAAAAAAATAATGAATGATTATAATATTATGAAATAATATTTTCTTCACGAATTGTATCCTTGTAAACATGCAAATTAGGATTCAATGAAATGATGTTTATGATTGTTGATAAATATATACATGTCAAAAATTCCCATTACACCATAAATACTTTAGAAAAGTGTCCTGATTGGAAAGAAACAAAGTGATTCATTAGAAAGTGACTTTTTATTTAAAAGGTAAAACATGGGTAAATATATCTTTCAAAATTCATGGTAAAACATTTTTAGAAACGATTTTTTGGTTGAAAATAAAATTGATGTCCAAAAAGGGAGATATATTTGGATTCTATTATAAAAATTTCTACAATTAGATTATGTTCCAAGATGTGAAAAAATGATACCATTACATAAATAATTCATTAATAAACATATAAGAATAACAATAATGATTGTTCTTGATATTTGGGTCCTATTATTTCATCAATGGAAGGATATTTATAAATAATCTTGATAAATGGAGAGATTTTCAAAATAAATTATTTAAACATTAGTAACATTAAATCCTAATCCTTATAAAATTATTAAATCACTTGAATCATAAAAATTCATAAAAATTATTAAATTCATGATATATATTGTTGACTGTCATTAAATAAACCAAATAATAAATATATGTGTCTAACATCGAATGTATCTCAAATAAGGAAAATTAAGACAATATTAACTTACCGATTTTGATACATTTTAAAAATGAACCCCGTGAAAAAGAGATGATAAAATGGATATGTAAATACCCATACATTTAATTATATAAATAATATAATACAAACATGGGATGTATGTAGATCACACAAAATAATCAAGTTGTGAATAAGACATATATATGACGAATATTAATAAATGAGATGAAAATCAATAACTAATTGAGTAACTTTTAAATCAATAAATGTACTAAATAATAAAAAAAAATTAAACATTTAATATAATCATGTAAGATACATTCATGATATAACATGTCCTAGTGAATAATATTCCCAATACAACATGAATAAGTGGTTAATATATCTTAAAAGTTACACATGAAAATGGAAGATGAGAAAACCCTTACCATAAGTAATGGCATTCCATTTACATTATCTATACTCTTATAAAAAGGATAATTATAAATATATAAAATAACTACATTATTATAAATCATACCATTTATTATTTTAATAAGACAATATTTTACATATTTATTACCAATTTCATGGTAATGTTTTGTTTTAGGTATTAATTGATTTATATTACATGTATATTTGAAATTTTAATTCTTTATCATCTTACTTATGTCATGAATTAATTATTTACATAATTTTTTAAATGATATGAATATAATATATATTCAGTGTATAATTTTTTGACAATCTTTGAAATATAAAAATATGAAATTGAATAGACCGTTCTTAGGGATGGTAAGTCGTATGTATGCATGAATGTTATTTCTGTTTACTTATCATATTAGAATAAATAAAACATGTTACATATATGTATGTAAATATATATATATATATAACTATTATTGTATAATTATTATTTTATATATATACATAATATAAATTTAAAAAACCAATCTTTAAAACATTATATGGAATCTTTGAACAAGTTACATATCATTGCGTAGGTGATAGTCCACACCTTCAAAAATGGCAAACAATCAACTACTATAACCAATATATCAATGTAGGATGATGGAGGGACAGAATAACACCAAGGGTTTTTAGGGCTCATCCCAAACTAGTTGGAGTGGGATATGATTGAATGAAAAAAATTAGTCTTGAAGGGTTAAAATATAATTATGATCAAGAATATAATACACAGTATAACAATTACAGAGTTTGTAATCGTAGGGATTCCTGAAAATTTCCAATTTCATAGGAAAATAATGTCTATGTGAAGGAAATAACACCATAATTAATTAGACAATGTGAATCCCACTTATATAACATTTAACATTTTCATGAGCTACTATTCATCCACGTAAAATCAATGAACCACCCTACAACAGAAGCCTTGAACAACAATAACAAATTATATAATAAATTTACATTGAAATTATTTCTTAAAAAATATCTACTACACCTCAATCTTCATAATAAAACTCCAAGATCCTCCAAGAACACCCCCAATTGCAAAACCAAGAAATGTAATGGGCTCGCAGGGCATGAACCATTACAAACATTATCAGTCATTCAGAATTTTCCTCTCATAACGTCAGAGGTTGATACTTTATATTGACTATGTTGGAAATAACCTTAAATTTACATATATTATAGATAAGTTCAAATTCAAATGATAAAAATTTATTAACCCATTTTGATTCCAAAAATACAAATATATCAAATACAATATATATTTTCAGATTTTATTTTCAGAATAAAAACCCTACACTTGAAAAACTATAAAAGAATTGGGAACATTACGGTATTCAAAATAGTTTCTATCTCTAAATCATGTGTTATAAATTTAAATTTATAGACTAAAAGATTAATTTTTTATTAATATGGAGGGATGAAAGATCGAGGGTGAGGAGAGAATAAAAATGTCGCAATATGGACAATTTAATGAAATATAAGTGATTCCCATGGAATAGTGTTATTACAATATAAGGTAAGTGTATAGAAACAACTAAACTAGCTGGGTGGTTCTAGATGATAACATTTAGAAGAAAGGAGGTCTATGACATTATTTCCCACATGACACGTCTGAAGGTGTTCCATATTCGAGTCTATTGAAATCTGATATTTAAGGAATGTGTAATATGTTATCCTTTTGAAGGATGAGTTTCTAGATATAGAGATGATTTGGAGATAAAATCATATTCAATACAATCTATTTTGATATTTGTTGACATCTAAATAATTTATCTAGTGAGAGTGGAGTTTTCTTATTTTTGAACAGAAGTCCCTGTCCCATAGAATGTTAAAAAATAAATAACAAAATATCTGTTGAAATAATGTACATTTCAACCATTTATAATCATCCCTTTCTAACATAACCCTTCTATATTTAACTAAAACCACTATTCTGGGGGGGCTTCCAAGACGTCCATATTTAAATACTCCATGTTTAAGAATCACTAAAAGTTATAATAATACATAGTTTCTAACTCATGATAATATAATTATGATTTTATTCTTTCTATAAATAATTTTTATTTGATGCATGGTCAAGGATAATGGATTGTAAGTACACATTGGATTGGGATAAAAATACGTATTGGGAAGCATTTTGATAACTTCATATGGCATTATAACTTTGGGAAATTAATATACATTAACCTTGGATATTGGAACCACTATAAAATTGAATGTTAATTCCCAAGTATATAAAATGATCTATAATATAAAAGATCACACATGTACATCCAAGTAAGTACCATATATAAATTTTCTACTCCCCTTCAATGAATTGATAGAATATTTATACATATTTATAATCATTACATTAAATACATTTGGATGTAAGATGAATTTATTTTCTCCTAGCACCATCTATGTGAATATATTGATTCCGAATATGGAAAAACATAATTGTGGGTTTCCTAATAATTTCGTTACACCAGAGGAGCTTAACCATAGGATATTACAAGTGATGATCCATGGGGATATCCTTTAAATAATTTATTATGAAGAAATAAAAACTAGAATGAGTTAAGTATCATAAATATTGTTCATCAACTAGCTGAATGTTATTTTAGAGATTATTAGGGTGTTTATTAAGAACTGTCTCTTTGAGAAGATGATGAGAATAAATCTGCCTAAAAGAGTGGTCCCCATCTAGGAAACCTAGAAAATAATGGGGTACCCAACCCTTTTTTCTTTCTAAAAGTATATTTCTCCATTTTCAATGGTCCATTGAGATGAATCGTGAACTACATAGACCATATCATAGAGACATTTATGGATAAATTAATCTATGTTTCCTTCTATCCAAATAGATTGGGAATAATAATATTTATGTCTGATGAATTTACAATAAATTGAAAGACCTTCAATTGCCTCACATATTATTTTTTCAATATGTTGTTCATATATTCATAAATATTTTTTAAATAATTACACATTATTAAAAATATCATTCAAATATTTTCATCCTCATCTATTGGTTAATCACTTCATTGTAGACATCCATAATGAAGGAATTGAATTTTAACACAAAGATAATGATAATATTTTTTGTCACATTACAAAATAAAATGGAATTCATGGGGATATTAAATAAAACATTCATGGGAAACAGAAACTATCGTCTAAATGAAAGGAATCATCTCTTTCAGTTCCAAAATATTGGCGGTAAATTTCATTCCAATGTAATAAAAATAAGAAATTCAAATTCCCCTATGGGAAAGAAGTTCCCCAAATTAGTTCATAGGAAACTATACCTTGGATATGAGTTATATTATCTCTATGAGTTCTTACCTCCCACTTGTATAAGTTTTCAAAATAACGACACTAGGGTTTTGACATTAACATTTTACCCATGTTTTGTATGATAATATTCCAAAATTATATTTATTTATATGACTTATTTACACATCCCTATATGTAAAAACAACATATCATCTTCAATGAATAAGATAGATTTTTATTTGAAACCATACCCTCTTCTATATTAGTATACTAATCCACTAGAGATATCCGACTTATGTTTATACTAAAAACAACATTTTCAATAATGAGAATTCATGGAGGTATGAGATCATTTTTATAAATGACCCTAACATATAAGAAAAACTAAAATCTCTACAACCTCAAAAAAAGATCCATGGAGTGTAACTGAAATAAAATCTGAGAATACAACACTATTCATAAAAGGGTCGGTTCCTTAAGACCATGATCATTAAACCCCTTTGTATTTTTTAATAAAAACATTCTACAAAAACCATAATTATAGATATTGATCCAACTAAGAATCTATTTTTATATACAATAATTTCACTGGGTAATAAAATATACACTTGGACACCTCTCTATTTAATGAATCCATGTTTATTATTATAAATTATAAATATTCTAAAAATATATAACCTTTTACTCATATTGGTTTCTCAAATATTTTAATTTGGGTTACATAATATGAAAGGTGAGAAGTGGAAAAAATCATCAATGTTTTTAATATTTTGAAATAGAATAATGATGGTGGAAGGTGTCACTCATGGCATGGACCCACCATTAATCAATTCATGAAAACATTCAACATCATTCTGCATCATATCTCAAAATTCAAAAAAAATTAACCTTTGAATACATTAGGTCTTAGAACACTCATAGGGTTTATGGGTTTAATAGACTATTTTATCTATAAATATATATATTTTTTTCCATGACATAGTAATCATGATAGAAAAAGGAACATCAAATACATCATAAAATACATGGGGTCATCTTCTATGATAAATTTGATCCGGCCTACCATAATGATGTATAATTCGCATGCTTCAATCGGTCCAAATACATTATCATAACTAATATAGTTTCCATAAAATATAATAATATGTATCATGATAACAAAATTCCAATCCTTTATTTATTCACATAATAAAGTTATACATCATTCTCCCTGTCTCTTTGAATTGGTACTGCATTTTTATTTGGACCTCATTTCATCTTCAAGTAGATTTTTGTTGTGGAAGTTCCATTTGTTTTTGAAATTAGGTTGATTGTTTCATTGTTACTCTTTCATTAAAAGTGATTATCCAATTGTATAATATCTTCTTCAATACCATCTATATTAACTCTATATGGATCATGATTTATTTAAAAATCATGGATATCTCCATTCAAAATTTGGTGTTAATTTTGTATGATTTCCCCTGGATGACCATGCATGGTGGATGTGTAAGGGGATAACATATTTTTTTTAAATACATCTATTTAAATCTACAATTTAATATAAAAACGATTTTTAAATATGAAAATAAGTATTTAATTTGGAAGATTTGCTGATAATGGTCAGATAAGGATTGAGCCAAGTGTTTAACATAGGATTTCGGTAAGTGGAAGACAAAATTGAGGTTTCCCAAGAACCTATCAAGTAATCTATGTATTCGTAAATTTCCACACATTTTTTATACCATGTGACATATTTCATGGAGAAAAATAGATCAGGATGGAAAGTATGTCTACATATCAGTAAAAATTTCTCAGACACATGCTAGAGTTAAAAAACTCATCCATTCTTCTCAAACAGATTTTGAATAGTATTAGTATCTCACTAGAAAAACAAAGGAACAATCCATGGAATGAATGAATGTATTTCCCATTGATGGGATTCCTTAACTATAACATCACATTTATAAAAAATCAATGATAATGGATTTTTTTTATGACATTAAATATAATTTGATGATAGGATACATCAACACGAACATAATTGATATGGTTTTACTATGTTACCTATATATAGTTATTATAGGGGGTTCAATGTACAATTCATCATATTTTTTGAGAAAAATATAATATAATATATGCACAATTCTTGGGTTCTAACCTATAAAATAGATACATTTTATGACATCATATAGTATTTAGAAGAAATATGATATTGTTTAAGGATTCGATTCATCAAGAATTCCATGTAAAAAGTAGATCATGATAAGAGATAATAAGTGGCCTTAAAGTCATGGCCATCCTTTTGATAATTGAGGTACTACTAGATGTAGAGTATCCCTTGCACCCTGGAACCATGTTTTCTAGGGTGTGATTTATTGATTTGTTTCACTTGTACAAGGGATTTGATGATGAAAAGTATGTATAAAATTAGAGAAAACCATTCACATAATAGATGGTGTTGTAGATCATCAAAAAAATATTGTTGGAATACATTAGGTAACTATCCTGACAATAAACTTATGTTTTACTTGAGTATGGATAAAAATAAGTTATTTCTACATCATGAATTTTTTTATCATTCACATTCCATATTGTGGAGTGAATAATCAACATTTCATGCCTCATGTGAGAAGAAACACATAGAAGTGGAGATTTAGAGATCACTCATTTAGTATTCAATACTGGGTTATTAAATTCAATATGGGAATTATATTCCTTAGGAATACCATAAATAAAATACAAAATGTTTTTGGATGAAACCCAGTCAACACAAATCTTAGGAAAAAAGTCAATGGAATCTGGAACAAATATGCCAAATGCAGTCTAACATAAGAGAGTGAGGATCAATATACTCATTATTTGGTTGGAAGAACTCTTATATGGATCTGATACCACCTTTAAAAATTCATAATGGAATATATTAGAAGACTCGAGGCAAGGTATCATTCTAGTGGAAAAATCATTGACCTACCTTGGAGAATTGGTAAAACCTCCATGTCTCATACAAATAACGAAGTAATTACAGTAATGGTTAAAAAAGTATCAAAATCCCAAGGACCATGAAAATTGGAGGTGTTACTATTAGTAGGTGTCTAAATAAGCATTTATTATGATTTGGATTATTAAGTTTGTAGGATTTTTAACATTAAAAAAGATATAAGCATCTAGGGATGATTCCAATGTTAAGGATTCCTTAACATTACCCAAAAAATATCCAAAGGAATATATAACATAAAAAATGGTTATTGGTTTTGTAATTGGAATAGGAAGTACGATGGATGGATCTATAGAGTTTTGATAAAATAATTACAACTTTAACCACATCTATATACATTGTCTTAAGGAGAAAACATCACCTAGGAAAAAATATATCCTCTATCTCCCAATCCAATGCGATGATGTGGACAAATAATAGATAAACATAGAAGGAATCATGGTTTAAAAATATGATAGCCATAGGTCCAACTAGAGCCATTGAGTGAAATAATTTGTAGCATACTGATAGGGAATGTTAATCCCCTACAAATTTATCATGAAGAATGAATTTTTTATATTCCTTAACTGATGAAAATTTTCCACGGGAAATTGAGATCCGTAGTTACCCATTTACAATTGTGTGGCCAATGGATCCATAAGCACTAGGGGAATAATATGAGTGATAGTTTATTTTAAAAAAAGGCTTCACCATATATGATGACCTTGGTGGATCCCATGGGTGGATAAGACGGTTCTGCCACTACATTGAAGAACTCTTTATCCAAAGGAACCCTACAAGAGGTTGGTAGAGGAAGATATGTTGGGTTGGAAATCATATATGCTCTAGATAGAGATGGATTGGACACTGGAAAGGATTATCGATCCATCTATACCACTTCAAAAGGATCTATCATAGGTAGAAAATTTGAATTTGGGAGAATTATGTTAGGCACATTCATTAAGATCACCTTCAAATAAAGTAAATTTCCCTCTAAAATTTATGGCTTTTGTTTTCTCATCAATATCATATAGAAATAATTTTCCAAAATAATAACCCATGACATGATATCTTTGTTTCAAGATGCGCCCCAAATACCACACAATTAGCACTATAAATAATAAAAAAATATTACACATTTCCAAAAAATAGTATAGGTTATATGGTATACCAACACATTATCACCATAAATGTTACCTAAACCAATTTTTCTAAAATGAATATATATATATATATATTATCAAATTTGTTAGGGGGGAGAATATATAAGGAAAATGATAAGTGATAAAACTTAAAATATCTAGAAATTACAAAGAAACGTAAACCCGAAAAAAAAAATTCGACATACATTCCACAACATCAACACCATTACATTCTTATGTTTCATCAAAATTCATGCTTTTGATGATTCATTCCATAGTAATTTATCTATACATAGATAAAATGAACTTTAAGATATATTTTTATAATGATTATACTCCGTAACTATTCCATGATAACCCTAAAGACATATTACATGACCGCATTCAATTTTTTCACAAAAAATGATTTAATTCATGATTACTATGGAAATGGAATATAATAATGGATAAACAAATTTCATATGAACAATGTAAACAATGTATCCATTCTTATATAATAATGAAAGAACAATATATTCAAAATGATTGTAATTAATTTTGAATTTTATCTTTGGAATATCCTCATACCTCACTTTGTGTTAATTATTCCCTAATTATAATTATTATTAAAATATTTATGAAATCATTCAATTAATTGTATAATTAATAAATTCGTCGTAATGAATATTAGTTCTTGATATTCACATAATTTAAATTATAGTAATCAAATCAATGTCATTTAATATAATACAAATTAATTCAAAAGAAAACTAGTGCACCCCACTTAGTGGTGCTAATAGAACCCTTATAATTCATCTTCACTGACTAACCATTCTCTTATCTAAAAACAATTTATACCAAAAAATATTATGGAACTAAAATTAGATCAATTATTCAAACAAAATCTAGGGATAACTCTACCAGAATTTGATAATTTTACACTATACATTTAACGATATAAATTATATAAAGATGACAAATATATGAGTTATTTCTTCCTGGCTCATTTATTTAACAGTCTCAATAATCATACATTCCATTTGATTGGTGATGTATTTAATTTTCTCATAATCATACCCATATTTCAATCTATTCAATTTTATTTCAAGAACATGTTTTTTAAATGTTCCTTTATGGTAAGATAATGATATATACCTCTCATAGGAATCACAAATAGCTTTAAAATATGGAAATCGATCCCTATACCAGATGATGTGGAAGATTTACATTTCAAAAGTGATAAATTATTAGATATATATAAATGATCCAACTATAATTGGATATGAAATTTCTTTCTTATTATTATCAATCCTCATTGAAAATAGAGTATAAATGCTCTTGAGTTTATCTAACATTTCTATTTTTTATCCCAAGTGACATTATAATTGTAAATAATTAAATTAATGGGATGATAGTTTATTAAAAAGTGAACAAAAATATATGATGATATATAAAAAATTCAATATAGAAAGACCGTCCGAAGTCTCCGTCTTTGACTGCTTGGTTATAATGTGTTTTCTTTAATCCTCATAGTAACAATGTTATTGTGATCACTTCAATAAATGTTGTTCTATATACTGAAAGATTTTTCATTTTCACATGTTCTAACATCAATATCTTATATACGATGGTAAAATTCATAATGTAGGGAACACAATACCGTAAACATGAATGGTCCATCAATATTTGGGTTACTGACTAACACTCTTAAAATGAATAGAGGTACAATTGCTCAAAAGGTGACCAAACTAATTACACAAATGGTTTTTATCTCTCTCATATGGATAACAATGAATAGTTTTACATGCATAACCATAAAGGGAGATTAAAATCTATAATCACCCTGAACAATAATAGAATTCACTCCTATAAAGAATATCTATCTATGATCAACAATGTCATTCTTCTATCCTCAATCTCTTCATCCCACTAGAATGAAAACTAAGTTTAATACTCCCATGTGAACTAGTCTCATACTTAGATACCTTATTTACCACATTAAATAATTTCGAGAAGTTAAACATGACTCGTTAAATTTATAATGGTTCACTCAAATCTATCTTAAATTTTTTTCCTTTATCTCATCATCTTTAGTATTATGTGGATAAAATCATATTCATTAATAAAATTTAGTATTTTATTCCCTTACAAAAACAATATCATATTTATTCAGTATAACACTTCATATTTAACAGTGTGGAGAGTATTCAATAAGAATTTATTGGATGAAACTTTATGAAAACCCATCACTTAAAAACCATGAAACTTTATTGAATTAACTTTTATAACTCAGACATAATGAGGAAATCCTAAAAATATAATATTTAAAATTATAGTTTCATACCGCTCTAATTTCTAGATAGTCCTGAATATGTGATTTCTGTCAATAATCTACTCGTTTTCTCTTTAAATTGAAATGTCTCCATGAAACATAGAAGGGTAATGTTTTTAAAAAATGTCACATAATATGTAACAACACGGGTATTATAAAAATTAATTCAATTTCATGTGTTATTATTGTTCATAAATATATTTTATGTATTCAAATATATAATATCATATTTTTATATTATTTTAGAGACAAAAAATATATATAATTTTACTACTTCAAATGGTTTTCATAATATTTTTACTAAAATAAAACCTAATTAAAGAAAAACGGTAGTTTTAAATTGATTAAATGGATTTAATTATTGTATTTAGAATCTACCAATTATATTAGGATAAATTTTTATGTTTTTTCTAAAGAGATTGTTTTTTATTAGATAGTGTAAAATACCAATTTTTGTAAACATTAATCGCGTATCCTATAAAAACTCTTTATTTATTGGATTGGTTTTAAATAATAATTACTCACCTTTTTCTAAAAAATTCATAAATTTCAAATGGATTATCATTATTTTTTTTGGGTTACAAATTTCTTTCTAATCTTCAAAAATCATATATCAAAGACAACATATTTTTTTGTTCTTTAGAAACATATTTTTAAATTTATTTTCCCACATCTACGAATTGAATCTTAAAAAATGAATTTAATTTATGGAATCATGAAATTCAAATTATGTATTGTATTCATTTCCAATTTTATTCATAATGAATAGTTACCATTGTAAAACAATGTCAGATCAGTTTATGTTAAAAGTGTTAAAGGGTGGTTAAACATAGAAATAAGGAATCAATTATCTATAAAACATAACAAAATCTGATTGGTTTGGTTTATTTTTTATTTACACTATATTGTATTTTAAATTTGACTAAACCTGATAAAAAAAATTTAGAATGAAATTTATAATATGTTAATGTTTTTGTTACTTATAAGAGTGTCACGCTACTCACTAATAAATGCCATCATTCTTTCCTCACATCTTTGAACCTTTTGATTTATTAACTCTGACAATGTAACTCCAAGAAACTATAATTACCATTTAATGTGTCAATTTTTTCATTAATATCTCATTCATGATACAACCTTCAAAAAAAATCATATTATTAATAAATTAATTATTAAGATATAGTAAACACCATGATGGAAACCCATTAATAGTAATTACCTTGAGAAGTAAAATAATCAATAAATTTTATATGTGAAATTTAATTTCAAAAAAAATTATTTTATTTTTATTATAAATTTTATATTATAATTATAAATCTAAAAATCATTAATTTAATCTTTATAAATCAAAATTCATTCATGAATTCTAAATGAAAATTATATTGTGAAACATTTTTCAAATTTTCTAGAATAATCCATTAATAAGTGAATAGTCTAAAATAATATTTTATTTTTTAATACCATCACAATCCTATGAAATATATTTTTCATGACCCTTTTAATATAATAAATATATTTTAAAAAAATTTATTATAAATTTAAAAATATTATGAGATTTTTTAATAATCAAGAATATTTATTTAGAACAGTTTGTAATATTTTATAGAAATTATAATAATTTTATTTAATATATTTTGTTTGAACAGATATAAAATTAGTTTAAGGATTTATTTAAATTTAAAATAAAAATTAATTTTTTAACAAAATTAATTATAATATAATTAAAATTAATAAGATTTATAATTTTTTATTAAACAAAAAAATTATGATTAAAAATAAACATCTAAAAATAGGGTTTTATGCATTACATATAATAACACAAAGATTAATTTCCCTACATTGAGAAAGTAAAATGATAAAATGATTAATATTTTTTATATAATAATAATAATATTTTCTAATATTTATAATTTTTTTAGTTATAATATTTAGTTTATTAGGAAAACTATTAATTACTATAATAATGCTAACATATTTATTTTATATTTATTGTTTTATTAAAATCATTGAATTTAAATCAAATAAAATTATTTTGAAATTCATTAAATAATGAATCAAATATTTTATATTAAAATATAACAATATATATGAACCCTTATTTAATTGGTAATAAATACTAAATAATATTATGAATAAATAAATGTCAAAATGTAATCTCTTCTACAAAAAACTTTTTTCTAATCATTATATGTTTTATTATATAATTACTTTATTAATATTTAGAAAATTAATTTAATTAAATATATTTAAATTTTTCTTCTATAATACAAATATATTATTATGTGTTTTATGTAATATTTTAAATAAAAAATAAATTTTTTTCTTAAAACTAATTACCTTGTTTTAATATAAAACATTAAAATATAAAAAACATAATGGTAATAATCGTATATAATTTTTAAAATGTGTTTTGAAAGAATTTGTTGTTTATTAATTGTCCTATAGTTACACCACAGTATATAAAATCAATATATTATTGATATTTTCCATGGAATAGTGTCTTTGAATTATTAAAATACAACGTCTTTTATTCAAAAGGTCTCTTTTTCTATATTATAAAATGGGGCCACTCGCGAACTCTAGAACATGATAATTAGATTTTAAATTTTCCTTTATAATATCCCCAAATACACATTCAAATATTTCATTCAGACATTCATAAGACCTGAGAAATAGTAAGTTGTCTTATGGCCATAAATTTTGTTGTTCTCTCCAAGAAAAGATCAGGTCTCTAGTGTAATTATTATCTTTCTATTAGGTTTTTCATATTAGTCTCGCAATTCCAAATAACATATCACAATTTTAATAAAAAAACATAAGTATATTTTTTATATTGAAATTTTTCATATTAGTTGACTAGAAACTATTTATTAACTTTCCTCAGCTAATAAAAATAAAAGTATAATTAGTGAGATGCACAGACTACCTTCTCCATAAAGCGACATCATCTATTTTTTAAAACCTCCATTAAAGCGTGATTAAAAAGATGAAATGGATGAATAAATATTTTATATATAATTTTAATGTTATTATAATATTTAAAATGTTAATCTTATTGCTTCCCTATCATTATTTGAGAAGTGGTCACATTAATCAATTGTATGTTCGAATTATCATCTCCCCAAGAAATGAGATTCATCTTTTACCAAATATCATATTGGTTTGATTTAAAAACATAATTAAATTTTAAAAATTATATTTATATCAAACATAATATTCTTGATCATGGTAAACTATTTTATTGTTGTTTTTACATTGGTCAACATGCATATGTAGATATGAAATTTTGTCCAAATAACCTCCCATAACCAACAAAATTAAGAAAAATTCTTTTTAAATAAATTATATAATATAATATAATACAAATTATAATTTAAATAAGTAAAAATAATTTTGTTAAGATGGAATCTAACAAGTTTACCTCATTATTTAGAAATTCATTTGTATTCATAAAATGAATATAGAATAAGGTAATAGTTTTTCATTAAAATTGGATTATTTAAGGAATATTGTTATTGCAAACCTAATGAAATGTTTTTGGTGTATTTCCTGTATATTTGAGATATCATATCATGAATAATCTAATAATAATTGTTTTTGATTTTTAATTTCAAGACATATATTTCTGGTGGGTTTTAATGAAGTATTACTCAATGGCCAATGTTTTTAATGGTCTCAATCTGATTTTTTAAGTCAAGATACATTTTTCACCATGATTTCATTTTATTGGGTATTTAATACCAATGGATTTTTTATCATCATACACTTTTAATTTCATTTGATATAATATGTAATTAGTTTTTACTTATTTAATCAGCTATTGATGATGTCATTTTCCCAGTATTTTGGATTTTATTTACTCAACATTCATTCATAGATGTTTGCAAATTATATTTAAAATATGACTTTTATTATTCATATATATTTTCCTTGTATTAAATTTTATATTATTATTTCATTAATTTATGTGGATATAAATTCCAAAGACATAAACCCCTTTATATATATTTTCACTTTCTGGGATTTGTTCTTTTGAAACCATTTAATTTTTTTCTCCAAATAGATTATGATCATGTTATTAGAGTATCGATTTATCCACATAATAATTATTACATATGATATTGCTCTTATAATTTACAGTACTAAAATTGGATAATGTTATCCTTAACGTATTTTTATTCTATTGACATTTAAAAATTTATTAGCATTCCTTATTTTTGATTCCAGTTCAAATGGTTTTTAGCATGTTTACTAGGAATAACATGAGAATCCACCTATTTTTATAGGGTTTGATTAAGTTATCCCTTCTATTAAAATAATAAATGAATTGAACTTATTTATTTTATTAATATATTGAACAGTTTGATCTTGTATTTATACTCTATAACATTCATTAGATAGATATTAAACATTTTATGCATTAAAATGTTCCATAATAAATTGTATTAAAATTATTATTATCTGTTATGGTGAATGAATTTTATGTGATCTAGTGATGAGTGGGGTCTATAATTATTTTTTCCCTCAAAAAATAAATAAGTATTTTAAGAATAATCGAATTTTTTGGGTGTATTTCTCTTTATATTACAAGATAGTGTCATAGAAAATTTCATTAATAGTAGAATATCTTGATTGTAGTCTTGAAGATTAGTAAAGTGTCTTCGAAAAAAAACATGAAAATGAGATTTTTAATAATGATCTCGAAAACAAGTAATGTTTTTTAGAATAAGGCCTTCATAAATGTTTTTTTATTTCTGGGATTATACAACCCATTAATATTAGATTTTTATTATTTTTATCAATATATAAATTTATTATCCTACATATATTATCCTCCTAATTTGAAGTTAATTATATAATCATATTATATACCAATTATTTCTATGATATTTATTCTATGTTTATGGAATTATTGTTTTAGTTATAATTTTTCTTTAATGAGCGTTTGATCAGACTCATTCTTATGTTTCATTTTCACCTTGTTATAGTGAAAAATTTTTCTTGTTTATCCATTATAAATATATAACATGTGAAATAATTTAAGGGAGATTATGAATATTGTCTTGGATTAAGAATTTTCATATATATTAGTAAAACATATTGTCTATTCCTATCAAATAAGCCTTATCAATTGATGTCATATCATAGTTATTTAAAACTATAAGCCTAAAAATATACTTTGGATGTAATATATTCAATAATAAATATTTATTTTGTAATTATGTATGGTTATATCCATGAATTTTTCAGATGTTGTAAAAGAAAGTATGCAATGTATGTGTCTCTGAGTACAATATCCAATAGTGTTGGTCCTAGGAGTCACTATTGGAATTAATTGAATAGTGTAGATTAGATTATAGATTAAAATGATGGATAAGTATTATTTAAGGGATGATAAGATAACATTGATAAAAATTTCATAGGTATATATAACAATTTGTAATATTATATAATCTAATTCTATGGAATCACTCTATTTTATTTTTTAATTATCGCAGGAGAACATCATTAAAAATCCTGGGGATAAAAAAATGGATAATTTATTTGTATAAGATAGTGAATTTATTTTTTTTGGTAACACATATATTATATGGAATTTCATAGAAATTAATCGATGTCTACATATAGGAATGTGGATGCAGCTATGGCACAGTTGAACCTATGTATACATACCTAAAAGGTGCTGGTTATGTAGTGATTCAACCATCACTATGATGCACAATGAGTGGGTCTATTAAAATATTCATATCTAGACTCACCATGTAGATATTATTTAACTAATTATATTCTATTTAATAATATTATAAAGTATTTAATAATGACATAACTAATTAGGAAAAGAAAACTAATATATAAAAGACCATGGATAAAAATGATTAAATAAATAGACGCATGGGTTGATTGAAAAATATCATATATTAAAAAAACAATTTTAAAATAGATTAGATATTCATTTTTATTTTCTTATAGTAATATCTTTTTTACATTTTCATAACCATTTTTGTTATATAATTTGGTTGAAATATGATCAATGAGAGGTAGAAGTGAATGATATGTATCGAGAATTATCTACATCCAATAAATGAATAATGGATCATACATTAATGGATAATATTTTTAAAATATATCTTTTATGAGTGAAAGTGTGGGATTCCTAGTATTACATATGAAAGTGAGGTTGATATCATAATAACAATTAATTCACTTACTCGTATAAATTTTATTTTGAAAAATGTTATTTATTAGTAATAAATAGATATATAATAAATGAAACTGAGGATTATGGTAAACATCAATGTATTATCCTTTAATATATATTTATTAATGATATTAAATCATATATAAAATATTATAAAAAAACACTAGAATATATTTAAAAGATAATTTATATTTCTAAATATAACTATTTAAGAACACATGTTTTAGGGATATATATGTTTTTTTGGGTATAATATATGGAAATATTTAATATAAAATTAAAATTTCACAAGATAACTTTTTAAGACAGTTATTTCAAAGATATGTATTTTTTGGGTTATTGTATGTGTGGTATTATTATAATTAAAGGATCCTTCATTTGAATAATTTTTGTAAGATACAAATTATTAAAAATGGGATTGATAATATATTCCTGATATTTTTATAGAATTTCATCTCATTTTTTGGAATATATTATATACTGACAGGTGAGTGACCTTATAAACAATTGTTTAATACCATTTTAGGGTTAAATATATTGTCAATTTTTTTAAAAATATATAATTTAATTGAGGATTAATTTCTTAGGATTAAAATTAGTTTTGGTAAATATACCTTATTGAGATTATATTAGCAGGTTATATATATACTTGTATATATGACTTAATGAATGAATATTATTTTTTGAGGATGGTTATGTTATATTTTTTGAGCACATATTTCAATGATTATATGGCTCAGAATAATTTAATAATGTTCATGATAAATTTGGATATATATGTAATGGATTATTTTAATAATTACATCATAATTCTAATCAAAATAACCAAGGTTTAACAAAAATTGATTTAGGATATGCCAATACTGATACTTGTTAAAATAAATGAATTACAGGACCACATAATAATAAGATTAAAATGATTTTCATTTGAAAATTAATATTTTATTAGTTATAAAAAATCCCATATATTCATAATGATATATCACTCATGTCAACCAAAAAGGATTTAGATATGGCAGGATGTAGTTTGAACCATGGGTGCATGGGACTATTTAGAGATTTCCTCAATGAAATGGCCATCAGAATAGGACATGGATTTAGCGAACCTATGGTTATTCTAAGTGAAATATCCTGAAATATTATTAACAATGAAAATATAGTCAAATTCCCAAACACCCCAAAGATGAAAAATATAGAGTATTGGGAATGATGAAAATGTGATGGTAATGAAGATTACGAGGATAAAAATGTATAATGGAATGATATAATCTATAAAAAAATATTTGTATTCTTTTGTAAGAGGGTATAGAATTTAGCTCTCAATGTTACAACCAGATTAATCATGTAGAAAATATTCACCTACATATATGTCAACATATAAAATCATTTGAAACTACAAAAAATAAATAATATATTGAGTTTTCTATAAATATTTTGAACTATCACATGTATTTTATGTTTTAACCAATTAATACGTATTATGTTATAAATAAAACACCGTTAGTGGTATGACTATCATATTAACAATATTCATGGTTTGTGGGATGTTATTAAATATGGATCTATATCTAAATACTATAGTATAACAATATTTTAAACAAGGAAATGGTTATCCCAACTTATAATGATATTATAATGATTTTGTTATATAAGTAAATATCAATCCACATCCTAAATAATATCTTGATCACATAGAAATATATGAAAAATAATAAGTTCATTGAAGAAGTTTCACTAGTCTAATAAGTTACATAGTTAGTAATCATGTTCATTAAGGGTGGATAATGTAATACCCAAAAATGCTAATTCCCTTGAATTATGTTAATGTGTTCGATATGTTCTATTTGACACTATACCTAACATAAAATAAATTCATCATGAAAACAATACATTATTAATAATAATATATTTTATAATAAAATGGTAAACGATTAATAGTTATAAACTTTAAAAGGAAAATAATAATTATTTATTAATATTTAAAAATTGGTTTTCAATAAATTTAAATAATTTCAATTTAATATAACATTTTAAAAAATAAAAATATTTAAATTATAGAATTTAAATTTGATAAAATTTATTCATTCAGGAATTAATGAAAACCATATTATGTTATGTTGTGTTTTTAATAATTATATAAATTAATCAATTTTTTGGTAAAAAGTAAAAAAAATATGTTTCAAATTCCATCAAATTTATGTGACCTATAGTTCATTGAAAAAAATTATATATTAAAAATATGTATTTATAAATTATGAAAAAAATTAAATTTACAATCAATATATGAATCCTAGAAATATCATTTTATAAAAAAATAATATTTTATGAGACTATTTTTTATCTATTAAATTAGGTTTGAATTTTGGTAATGATTGGTTGTATATTATTTTGACATTTAAATAACTATTTTATCAATTGTAATAGCCTTATAACTATCATTAAAATAAGTAAAAGTTGTTACATTCTCCTCATCATAACAATTATTCTTAAAAATGCACTTTTCTTAAAAAATGACTTTTAATGCTTTACAAATGATAAAAATAGGAATGAATTATATTAACATCGAAATATAGTACTATAAAATAATTTTAATATTTTCATATTATGATACATATTATTAATATTACTATTTAATTTTTTAGATAAAAATTAGATTATTATAATTAATTCTAAGTGCAACAATATTGTTGAAACAAATATTATAAAATTATCATTTTACTAATATCAAGGGATTTATACAAAAAATAAATTATATTTAAATATATTTATTAATAAATATATTATAAATTTAAAATACATAAATAAATTTATTAAAACTCTATTAATAAGTAATAAAGGCTAAATAATATTAAGAATTATTAAAAGTCATCATGCCCTTTTTCCATTAAGTTCTTTTTAACGCATTATATATTTTAGCTCAAAATAAAAATTTAAAATATTTTTAAATTGAATTGGATTTAATGTATGTAAATAAATTTTCAACAGACATATATTTGGTAGTATGGTTTATGCTATATGTTTAATAAATTATAAAATCAAATAGTAAGAAAACGATTACACAATTTAAAAGAAAAAGAGTGAAATGTAAAAACATAATGTCAAAACCCATATAAAATGTATAAAACATGATTAGAAAGAATTTAATGAGTCTCTAAAAATTCATATACATTCAAAAATCCATTATTTGGAACACCTGGTAACATTTACCTTCTAATAGTGTCATAAAAATATTGAAATATAATGGGTGCTTCCAAAATATCCATTTTTTACTCTTATAAAATGGGTTCACTTGAACCATTAAAAAATACAACTCAATCTTTTATTTTCTTGAAACACTTCCCAAAAAACTACTTATAAAAGTCCCTCAAACATTATTAAGCCCCTAATTAGACAATGTTTCTTATTCCAATCAATTTTTCTGTGATTTCAAGGGTGATACCAAACATCCAACATTAGCATTATCACATTATTGAGTTGTTATTTTTAATCATATTCATCAAGATACCTTATCAGCATAACTATATTATGGCTTTAGTAACAATTTTATACTAATATGTTCTTATATCAGTTTAATATCCATTATTTTTTCCTCTAAATCTCTATAAATAATAATAGCATTGTTATGGAATTGTACGGACTACTGCCTTTACAAAGAGACGTCTTCCTTTTTTCAAAAGATCCATTCATCAATGAACAAAATTACACAAGGGATGGAGTAAAATTATACATGAAATATAAATTTTATTAAAAAATGTCATTTTATCATATATTTTTATTCCTTCTAATTCACAAAGAAGATGAAACATTAATCATGGGTATGCACGAACTATCAAATTTTATGTTAAGTGAGCTTTATTTTTCCCTACAACCATGATTGTAATTGGTATTAATTTTATTATATCTTTTTATGTAGATAAATTAGTATTATATAAAAATTATTTAAATTATTATTTATTTCAAAAATTATATTTCTTCTTGATATGTTGTAATAATTATTTTGATCATTGTTTTTCATACATTGTATGTTTTAAGTGTTAAAATATAAATCAATCACTGAAATCCATCATGTTGAACCATTAACCACAATTAAAGAGACCCAGAGGTCTAACTTAATAGGTGTTCTAACTAAATAGATCCCCACTTTTCATACATTAACATTACGTTTCTTTTTAGAAATACTTAATACAATGCAGAAACAAATTCCCAAAGACCGCATCGGTGTAGTGACTTTTCAAAAATTGAAACATATAATTTAGTAAATAATTTTTCTATATTATCTCACAGTGAGATCTTCATTACCATCACCCTTCCTAGAGACAAAAAAATAATACATATAATCACATCCAAGGTGAATAAAGACTTAAAAAGGCGTTAGATCAGATGCTTAGTAAGGGTAAACAAGGGATATATGTGAACATAATCATGAGTATAAGGTTATCAAAATATGAGTATGAAAAAGAGTGTCATTATTTTTATATCAAAGATCATAAATAAAATTCATGACATAAATATTTTATGTTCATAAGATATTGATCATTTGTAAATAAAGTAAATGATCCATGAAAGCATAACATATAAATTTAAATTGGAACTATGTAAGCCAATAATCATATAATAATTATTTACATTGTAGTAAAGTTACCACTACTATAGCCAATTTGGTAGTACATGTTCACTTTCCATAGAAACTTGGTAGTCATGGTTCACTTCCATGACATTCACAGTGTAAAAATTTCATTATTTCTATCTTAAGAGATATAACTATTTACCCAATGCATTGGACAGTGATATAGGTCCCACCAATCTTGTAATGAAACCATTCATACATGTTTGACAAGACCATAAAATCATATAATAACCCATGGAATGAAATGGGAACATAATCATAAATAATATCATAACATGTGTAAAATTGAGTGGTTTTATAATTATTTCATTAATGTTTCACTCATGAAAAAATAGGGTTTCATACGAATATAACCTGTGAAAGAGAAATGGATTTTGTGAACATCATTATTCTTGATCGTATTACCTATATCATTATTTAATTAATTCCAATATTTTAAAAATGATATATATATATATTATTTAAAATATAAGTATATATAAAATATAGATATGTGAAATGGAATACACCATTAAAGGTTATGTTATATCGTATGTACGCATGAACGTTGTTTCCATTTTTTGACCATATTGAATGGAATAAGTTAAATGAAATATATATATATATAAATTTAAATTACAAATATTATTTCATATATTTCATATTTATTTATTATAGATTTTTTTTTATAATCATTATTGGAATTGTTTACGTGGATCATTATTCTCATCATGTTATGGAGACACTGGACCATACGTACACATTAGCGACGATATCATAAACTTACTAGTAAAAGTAAGGATGTGTATGGTATATATATTGTTCCATAATAAATATAATGTAATAGTTATAATATATATATACTTTTTCCTCTTATTATACTCATCGATGACAAGTTGTGAAGAAAAATAAATAATACCATGTTATGGGGAGCGCAATTTGTATGTTAGCATGGATGAAACTTTTATTTTCCATAGGATAAAAAAATTGAAATATGAATGTCCCATAATCATAATAACATGTCAAAATTTAATTAATACTTTATTTATTAATTTATAATGTATAAAACAAATGAATAGGAAGTAGAAGTTGAAATAGTTCTAAGAGAGTCGGTAAAGGAGATTACATCTTCTTCGAAAATCTCTGCCTAGATGTTTTCAAAGGGGACTCTATATTTATTATTACGAGAAGAATAGAACCTAAATAATGTTACTATATGTATTTATAATTATAATCAGATGGTTTAGTTGGAGATATAAGGCTCAATTTGGTGTGAGTATGTGATGGATATTGTACCTTTTTATTAGAGTGGGGAGGGGTACTGTAGGAATCTCTCAAAATATTAAAATCATATAAACTTATATTAGATTTAAAATAGATATAAAGTGAGATATTTCAATTATATGATAATTGTGGAACTTACTCCTCTAAAAAAATTATAAATTTTCATTCAAATTTTTAACCATATCTTTTGTGATTAACTATTAGGTAAACCCATTAACATTTATAATGAAAACATAGTTTTTTTCAGCAGAAGGTGGATATAGTTACTATAAATCGAAAAATGAACCCCAAATGTATGATTAAGGAAATTATTAACCTAATTATAGTCATTTTCACAAATTTATGATTTATTAATTTTATATCATTGAATAGATTATTATTTATTTTAATGTATCATTTATACAAATAGTTATATTATTAATTATTTTTCATTTACAAAATATAATATTAACATGATAACATTGAACAAGAAGATATAATATCCACCTAATATGTTATGTGTATCAATAAAATTATTTTATTTCTTTAGTTATGCCACATTATTTTTTTTATTAATTTAAAATCATTTATGTGATATTTCATTTAATTAAACAATTATTTCATCATCATTATGAAGGCCATTAAATATATTATATTCTTAGATAAAAATTTAAAATAAATTATTTTGATGGATATAAATTTTTCATATTTAAAATTATATTCTATAATTGAATTAATCATCGGTGAAACCCAATATTAATAATTATATCGTTATTAAAAATGTATGTTCAACATTTTTAACATAAATTTAAATAAAATAAAATATTTGATATTTTCATAACCAAGTGGCACAAAAAGGATACAATTTTTTAATATGGTTGATTTTAATTGAAACACACTCATACAATGAAATTACGATAGGTGTTAGGGTAATTTTATAATATTATAGTATTATTTACCTCTTATTATGTGATTTATACCTAACTGGGGTGAATAAGAATTTTCTAAACATAATATTAAAAATATCCCAAAAAAATTAGGTTGTTTATATTAGACTCTAAATATCATTTTTATTTCAACCATTTATGTCCTTTTTTTAAATTTAGATCACATACATAATAAAATTAAATTTAATGACAATCCCACAAACATGGCATCGATGCAGGTAAAAAAATGGTCAAAAGATCCAAATGTTTTTACATCTAATTTTATTATAAAAATTATTCCAGTTAAAAATTTGGATTAAAATATTCATATTTTATGTATTTTGTCTTCAAATATTATTTTAATGTATAATAATTATTAAAATGATAGACACATTTTTAACTACAATGTAGTATTTTTCACTATTCATCAAAAAATGAAACATCTCAGCAAAATAATAGCAATTCACCAATAGTTAATTTTTAAATTTCGAATTCCAAAAAAATATTTCTCTTTAATGATATTGAATTTATAACAGTATCTAAAATTGTTTGCCTAATTATTCACCGATGGGAATAAAAATCATTTCCTTTAAGAAAAGAGTATTTCTAAACATATAACTAGATTTATCAAAATTATACATTCAAGTCAATGTTTCCATGGGTGCAAGTATACCATAGTGTTGTGTATAATGTAATATAAACATATTAATTTTATATAATTAAAAAATTCAATAAATACTAATTAATGTAATGAAAAATAGAGAAAACAATAAATTAAATCAAAAAAACCATAAAATATTGGGGTGTTACATACTACCCCCTTAAATAGATTTCCCCTTGAAATTATTCATGCTATCAAAGGTTTAATTTGTCAAATTTTCCCTCAAAGAATCCCACATTATAATAATAAATAAAAGGTATTAATTTTAAAATATAATATTAAAAACATGAAGTTTACCTAAAATAACTCATAAATGGGTTCTTGTGTAGGAGAACATAGGTGTAAAGTGAAAACATTGACTTAGATGATAAATATAACTATCACGTTCTAGTAGAGAGTGATATATTACATTATATAAGAATGTTAAAAATCTAAATCTATAAATACATGATGATCTAAGGTACCATTTGATTGAATGGAATTGATTTTAATAAGATAACAATTTTTTGATATCCTTTTTCAATAGTTGATAATTTTTATGAGAAGATGTACTTACAAGTTATCACTATAGTATAAACCTTTTTTGATTACTCAATTTCCTCTTCATAACTTTTTCCATGAAATGAAGGAAAAAGTTTTCATTCTAGAATAAAAAACACATCATGATATCTAAAAATAGAATGATAGGTCTTTCAATATGTCCCTATCACAAAAAAAAATGTTATCAAAAGATATCCAATATGCGTAAATCCCTATATGACGATTTAAAACTTTAATATCTAAAACCATTCTTGATGATTAACTTAATTGATTCCAAAAAATTTTATCCTTAAAAACGTTATAAAATATATAAGTCCGATACATTAAAATAATGTACAGTAAATAGATCAACATTTATCCCCTATATATCAAAAGGCAACTCTTGACTATCACATTCAAAACATGTTAATACCTTCATCAGGTATTCTTCAAATAAGTTATTATCTAAAAATAATTATTTAAAACATTCAATTCCATTAATACTAAAAAATAATGTATATAAAATGTAAATATAAGATGTTATAAATTTCATCAATGATGACATAGACTACTTTCCATTAAATACATATTAAAATACAATTAAATAAAAACAATAAAATTTGGATATTTATATCTAACATAAATTTATTCAAATATAATTATATCATAATCATGAAAATATTAATGAGTATCCTTCCAATAATCCCATGTTTTTTTTAAAAATATCAATTTTTTAACTCAATCACATTTTATGGCTACATATATAATTCAGAATATGCTCTTAAATCCTTATGTAAAAACTAAACTGGGGAAATAAAATTATTTTTATTATTCCATAATACCATAAAAGTAATTCTAAAACATTATACAAGAATTCCATTACATAAATACTAAACTATTTCACAAATTCGTTGTCAAACTAACATCACCAATAGTGAATACATGATATTCCCCTTTATCCCTTCTCTTATGTTGTCACTGATGTTGACCATCGTCACCATACCAATTGTGTTATTACTAGTTATAGTAATTCCCATTCACCTTACACTTGTAGAACATAAGCATGAGAATTGTATTCCATGGATCATTCTCTCTATTTTCATTTTAAGATAACTTCTTCCCATCACATTTTCAATCAAAATTTTGGTGACCTTCCCATATGAACATGAACATTTTATTCTTACCCTCAGTATAATTACTTATATGGTTCTTCCAATAAATAGGTAATAAAGGAAACAAGTCGTATTATCTTCGTGGTTTTAGGATTTTCTTTTAAATTACATGTTAATTTTCTAATTAAAACACTGAGATTAATACATGACTCAAAAATCCATTTCATCATTGATTACAAAATTAACAATATCTTCATATCAACTAATGTATCTTATGTCGAACAGCCTTATGAGATTTTTTTATAATACAATAATGAACCAATCTACATTACTTTTTTGTTGGTAGATAATTCTTGAAGTGTAAATCATAAAACATGTGAAATTATCCGAGTAGGTATTTATTGATTCGTCATCACATTGCATCAACTCAAGGAAATCATTCTTCATATTGTTACGAATTATTTTGAGGAAATTACTTACTTAAATAATATTTTTTAGAACACATCCCATTCAATGGATTCAATCTATTCTCTTTACCTTATATTCTTAATTATAGTCCACCAGTGGTGTGATTCACCTTCTAACCTATAAACATGCTAAATAAAATTCTCATGCTCTAAAAATTGGAGAACATAGAATATCTTATCAATTGTACTGATCCATTCTTCAACCACAAGTGGATCAAAATACCCCTTAAAATAATTTGGACTTGGTCTCATTAGATACTCAACTAATTTTTTTCTCTCATTTACTTATTTGGAACTCCACCATGATTAATAGCTTGAGAAAGCTATGTGAGCATTGCGAAAATATTTTTAATTCCATATCCAATAGGATTTGACTGATATAGATTAAAATCATTTAATTTTACATCAAAATAAAAATAAAAGTGGTTTCTTTGGTGTTCAACCATTTACTTAACAAAAATCATAGAGTAAGAAATAGTTATCATATTGAGGAACCATATAATCATGACATGCCAGTTATATGATATCTATGTTCTGAAAACTTTTTTATTCTATGATTCCTTAGGTTTATCCTATCTTATCATATAAAATTTCTATGTTAATTATTATTTAAGTTAAATTAAGATTTTTTGAAATCCCAAAGCATATCTGGGAGATGACTCAATAGAGGTGTTCAGCATGGCTCGTTGTCATGTACTAGGTTGTGATCTAGTCTAGCACGATGCACCTTGTTAGAGATTTTACCCTAAGGTAAATATTTTCTAGATCCATATCCACATGTATCATAAATATATGATAATTTATAAGAAAACAATCACTCTTTCATTCAACAAAATTCTCAGATATTTTCCTGTACTTTTCCTTTTCCTAAAATTTATCCATAGTCTTATCCTTAGGGTTCTCACTATGTTATTCTCACACTAGTTTCTAAAGGTTTAATAAAAATTCACTTTGATATCAATTAATGTGGCCCTAAATATACCTAAATTTACATTACATTGGTTTTTATAATACTTAATACATTACACAAACAAATAATCAAAGACTATATAATCCAAGTGTGTTTGGAATGATTGAAATATAAAAAAGGTATATAATTGAGCTGTATTTTGACCCACCATGTTCTTATTTTCAATAAACAATCATTTAAACAAAAAAACTTATAATTATTATCATATACTAGGTGAATGAGAATATAAAAAAGCGGTGACATCAGATTCTTAATAAGTGTATAAAGGGAGAAATGTAAACATAATACATACGGGTATGAGAGCATGATCATGAAAATAAAATATCAAACCATGCATATGGAAAATATTAAACATGATTCATAGAATAATTATTGTTATTTAATAAGAAAATAATCATAATGAAATAAGGAACAAGAACACTGAACGGAAAACATTGGAATAAAAAATGGAATTATAGCTTATAGACAAATATATAATAATTATTTCAATAGTAGTCATGTCATCACTACTAAGGACATCTTGGTATTATGAGTTCACATTCCATATCATCATGGTAGTCACTGTTCACTCTCTTGCCCATCTTAGTGTAAAAATTCATGTATGTCTATCTCATGAGATATAAATCATTACCCAATGCATTAGTGGTTGATATAGATCCCACCCACTTCTTAATGAAATTATACACACATGTGCCACTTGATCTTAAAGAACCATATCACAACCTATGAAATTAAATTAGTATCATAATAATGTATTAATATTTTTATGTATATAAAATATAATGGTTTTATAATCATTTCATCAAATCATATCTTTTTACAAGAATCATGTTTTTTAAGCATACAACCCATGAAAGCGAAATGGACTTTTTAATCACAATACCATATAAATAAAACAATTTATAGAAATAATATGAATTCATAAATTGGATAATTTCTCAATTTGGAATAACAATCACTGTTGGATGTAATCTTATAAATGAAATAATTTTAAATTATTTTTAAAACATTTTTTGGGGAAAATATCTTTCTTTTTTGAGAATTTTTTTTATTAACATGTCAAGATATATTAATGGAAAAAAATTTCATCAAAAATACCATTTCAGGAATAAAGGGGAATCCTCAGTGTGTGGTAACTTTAGGAAGGAAAAACAATTCATTCATTTAAAATAAGTTAAATTGAAACATTCATATCGAACTATTTCTAGAAAACCACAAATTACATCATTAGAAAAAAAAGAATTACTTTCATAAATCAGAAAAAATGAAATTAAATAATTGAATAATATTGGTAAATATATTTTTTAAATCATTTTTAGGAAACACGGATATGTATTATAATAATTTTAATTATTTCATTGAAAGGTTATTCTGGAAAATAATATTAAAACATTGAAAAGTGTCACATAACCCTTTGGAGAATTTAAAATTCAATCCCCAACATTGATTTAATTTATAATATCATGAAAATAAGGATATTCTTGATATAAAATTTGAAAGGATCATTATAGACACCACACACCAAAAATAAGTGAGGAATCAGGAATATATCTACCAAAAGAAAATTTTAGACGATAAACCCCATACTACACAAGTAACTTTTCAATAATGATATCCATCTTAGGAAAAACTAATTAAAAAATTTAAATATCATGGAATAAATTAAATTCATGATATAAAATTTCATATGGGAGTATATGAACAACATAAGATACACAAGTTTAGATTATGGAAATTATCTCACAGATATTAAAAGTGAGATGACATTCTATTACCTTTTGTTTAATTCTCCCCAAATGAATCAGAAACTATTGTATAATGATTAAAAAACATCATTATAATTTATTATAGAATAATATTAATATTTATCAAATCATATGTAATTTATTAAAGACATACTATATCCCATTAATTAAAAATCCACATTTTAGCAATGTTTTGAGTAATAACGCCTTTGTCTGACATACATGTTTTGACTTCTTATTCTTGATCATGTTAAATAGATCATGATTTACATAAATATATAATGTGTAAAATTATTTATAGACCATATATATTTATTATATAGTTATATATTAATGATAGATATATGAAATTGGATGCACCATTCATAGATACGGTATGGTGTATGTACACATGAACATTATTTCCTTTTACTTATTATACTGATCAGATAAAGGAAAATTTAATATATGTATATATATATTATACAATTATAATAATTATATATTTCTTATTTATACATTTGATACCTTTTTATCATCTCTCTTAATATGGTAATCTTGTAATATGAATTTCATCACATTATAGAGACGGTAGGGCGTATGAATACACGAGCAATGATATCATTTCCCTAATGGTAAAAGTAGGGAAGTGTTCGGAATAAATTTTGTTAAGTAATGTATATAATATTAAAATAATCCTATATATATAGTATTTATATCATTATAATCATCCATGTTATATGGTGGTGAAAAACATATTACACAATGTTGTGGATATGATAAGCCTTACATACGCATGTGTTGTACTTTTCCCTTCCATAAGATAAATAAATGGTGAAATATGGTTTGTGCATATTAATCATAAAATCTCAAAATATATTATATACTGTATTTATTAATTTATAATGAAAAAACCAATGAATATGTTGTATAAGAAAACATAATATTGAGGGAGATATTAAAAGATATCACCGCTTTTTCAGCGATCTCCCTCTAAATCTTCTCTCAGGGACACTACAGTCGGTATTTTTAGAAGAATAGAGCCTCTAGAATATTACAAGGAAATTTTTTAATATATATTTGTATGTTTTTTTGATATATAAGGGTGAAGGAGGTGTGAGAATGTGAGATAAGAGTAACCATTTTATTATATAATAGAGGGGAAATCTTGGAAACTCTCAATATATTTAAGTAATATAAATTTATTTTTGATATTAAATTACTCCAAAATGAGTATTTATGAATCTAAGATGAGTATAGGTATAAATAATCTCATGAAATGATTATTAAAAATGTTTTTGATGTAATATTAACAATATATTTTGTCATTAACTATTAGTTAAACCCTTTAACTTTTACCATGAAAACATATGTTCTTATTCATTGCGGTTAATATATATATTATAAAATTAAAAAATAAACTCAAATGGACCATTTATGAAAAATTTTAACTTATTTTATTTATTTTAAATTATTATATATTTTAATGAATTTTATAACATTTATTAAAATATTCTTTTTTTGAAAATTATCATTTATACAAATGTTGGCACTATTCAATATGTACCATTTAAAAAAATTAATATTAACATAATAATATTGAATCAACACTTATAATATCTCTATAAAATGTAATTTATATATATAATTATTTTATGTCATTAATTATGTCACATTATATTTATTTTAAAATTTATAATATCATGTATTAATTATTTCATATAATTAATGAATTACTATATAATCATTATAAATGACATTTTTGTAATTTTTTATTCTATTAAAATTAAAAAAAAATTCATGATTAATATAAAATTATTATATTTAAATTAATATTTTATCGATGATTTTATCATCTTTATAACTTTATATTAAAAATTATATAGTTATTAAAAATTTGGGTATGAGATTTTTATCTTATTACTAAATAATATATAATAAATGTTGTATTATTACACAAGTTTCATAAAGGGTATGATTTTTGTCTAAGGTTAAATATTATAGAAATAATATCATCCAAATAAATTTTTGGGAGTGTTAGGGTAATTTGATAATTTTTTAATTTTATAAAATTTTTAACATTTAATTACATGATTTACCCTTTACAATGCTAAATTAAAATTTACTGATGTTATTATTCATAATATTTGAAAAAATTAAGTTGATCCTTTTATAATGTAAATATTATATTAATTACAAACACATATTTCTGTTTTATAAAATTCAATCCAACAAATATGAAATATTAATTTTAACACTAATCTTGCAGAAGGGGCGATGATGAACGTAAAAATAACATTCAAAAGGGAAATACGTTTTTATATCTAATTTCAGTAAAAAAATTATTGCAACAAAATATATTATATTAATATATGTATATGTTTTTTATTGAAACATTAAATATCAATTCAAGGTATAATAACTATTTAAATGAAAAATCATTTTTTAATTACAATGCTTTATTTTTCATGATTCATCTAAAAAGGAAACATTTCAAAAAAACTCTAAAAATTCACCATAAGTTATTATCAAAATTAGAAACACAAAAATGATGTTGATTTTATAAAATTAATTTTATAATAGTTTCCAAAAGTATTTTATTATTGTTTACTGAAGAAAATAAATATTTGTTCTATTTTGAAAATTGTATTTCTAATAATATACTGACTTTACCAAATATTATAAATTTCATTATTAAAGTGTTCATATATGTGAATAAATCATAAATAATATTTAAAAACATTTATTACTATTCATATTAAATTGTTTAATGGGTTTGTTATTACGATATTATTTAAATAATTATAACAATAAAATGATGTTTTTTGAAACTAAGTGTTCTTTGTAACACAAGTCATGTTATTCTTATGTGTCACGCATGCATAACATTGTGTTGCGTATACTGTAATAAAAAAAATTATTCTTTTATATAATAAAAAATTTATATTCACTGTTTTTTGAAGTGAAATATAAAAAAATTGAATATATTAAATGTTTTTCATAGAATCTCGAGGTGTTACACCAATCCTCAAGGACCAAATAGTTAATAGTAGAGCATAGATCATACTTTAAGAATGTGTTCCCATGTATACGTACCATGTTTAATGCATATTTGGGGAATGGTTCATGTATGGGAAGCCTGCATGTCCCACAAGATGTTTATTTGTTATTATGTTTTAATATAAAATGTTGTTTGACACACCATGTTTAATATAATAGGTGGCCCCCATCTGTTGGTTTAAATGTGAGATGTAGATACTAATAAAATTTAATATCGGATAATAAATTGCTAATATCATTCATTTGATTTCCTTCTCATCTCACACTTTGGGATTTTAACTATGGGTTCTCATCTGTTAAAATGTGTTCTTCTTCTTCCTCAACCTTTTTTTTATTTACCTGGTAATTGTGATATTTATAAACCTTATAATTTATATCCATGTTTTTCTCAAGAATTCGGTTTGTTACCATGATATATATATATATATATTTCCCTTTTATTCTTACAATTATTAAATAGTAGGTGAATTCATATTCCTCGACCGACTAGTCACATTTTAGTACACGGGTGAGATTCTCAATGTCTCCATCATCCATAACAGCGCTCCATCACGTGTTTTGTTTTATATAATTTGATATCGATTTATAATTTTTGTTTTCTCTCTTGAGAAAACAGTTTCTCAATCCTTTCTCAATGGCTATTTTTATCTTATTTTCAAATAATTTCTTATTTGAGTTGATAGGATCATTGTTCATTGGGTCTATGTCTAGGAGCCTCTATTGGATTCACTTTAATTCACCATCATAAAATTCTAAATATTGGGTGATATGTCACCATTGAAATATTACCAATGGTGGGTGATTTTACCCCCCATTTTCATCTAATGGTGGTTCAGTGACCTACCCCTAGGTTATTAATTGTGAGTTAATGTACTCTCTATTGGACATAAGTTGTAGTCTATTTACCCATAGTTGAACATAAATGATGTGTATGATTTTACCAACCATAATAGTTTATGTGATGTAATTTTATATGGTAGTAGCATAATCCTGATCATATAGGAGCTCTTGTTTCTTATATTGAGTTAAATGTTTTATTCTTAATTTTTTGTTTCTTTATAAATCAAATTTTTTTTACTTAAAAATATTTCTCTACTTTTCATCACGTTTATCAGCAACATTTTCATGGTTTTTTTATTTCTTATGAATCATGTCAATAGCTTTATTTTATTTTAATTACATCTATTTTTAATATAATCTAATTAATTGGATAATAATAGTTTTTTTTACACCTAGGTAACATTAATCTTATTTTAAACAATACCTTTCAATTGTCCGTATTTGAAACCCCAAAAATGGCCTTGATTCACTGTTGGAATGAAATAGTGAGTCATGAATCACTATTAGACAACAAAAAGTAGGTATTTTTTATCATTCTATTTAATCAATTTATTTCTATGAATTATGAATTTACATTTTATTTTGTTAAATTTCTTTCCTAAAAATGCAATGGAAACTCATACTCTGTTTTTCTACTATTTTACATTTGTAATGTTTAGTCATGAGACAATGATCTCTCTTCTAAGGTTTGTTCATGACTCACCATTATTTAAAAATTGTTTCCAATATTTTTATTTCATGAATTTATTTAATATTTTTAAAATAAATTAATTTTTCAATTTCATAATTACATCAAATTTAAATATAAATGAAACATGTGTAAAAATAATTGTAATATTATTTTTATGTACTTTTATAAAATTTGTTTAAAAGTTCATGTAGTGAACTCTTTTTCTTAATTTTTTTCTGTCTCAATAATCTAGATGATTATATTTTTATCTCATTTATTTTAAATATCTTATTTTTTGTAATTTTTATAGTTAAAATTTGAATTTTTTAATTTTAAAATTCAAAAAATTAATAAATGTTCTGGTGATGATCTATTTTCATAATGACTATAACAAATAAAATTTAATGGTTATAGTGTAGTATATTATACACTAAAAAGTATCGTGAAAACATTGTACATGAACATTCTCTTATAAATATTAGCTTAAATGATTCATGATCATTCAATAATTATAAAAAAACATGTACCACTGAATTTGAATTATTCAATAAGAATATTATGATACATTTTCTCCTCCTATAATAATTTATCAATACACTTCTTCAACATTTTTTCTTCTCTTGTGATCCTTGAATATCTTCAACACTTTCATCTTCAACCCCTTATGTAAATCAATGAACATGTGTTTCATCAAATATCTTCATGATATAATCAAGATATTATATCATCTTCAACCCCTTATACCACCATTTATGAATAAGGTACTATTTGTATATAATTAGTTTATCACTTTCATTCAAAAGTGAGAATTAATGGAATACTATAACCTTGTGGAGTAAATGATATTGTTGAGAGGACTCATGTCCTGGTGATATAATCCTCTTCAAGTACTTCTAGCATTATTATCTCCATTGCATCATTTCACACTGTTATAACGTAGATAAATTGGTATTTATAATAATAAATCAAAAGTGATATAAATTCCCCTCTATTAATTATTTCCATAACAAGACACCTAAAAATTTTGAATCAGAGGGTGGTTCATTTTTACAGATTTGGTTTTAAATGTTTCATATTTTGTCTCTAAACAAACTAGTATATTAAAATTGAAAGTCTAAGGAAAATATCATGTGATTTGTTATGGAATTATTGGATTTATAATTGTTTAATCCCACTATACCCACTCAATTTATTAGATGCTACTATTATTACTGTAAATAAATAATTGTTGTATTTCTTATAAAAATTGGTCTTTGTTATTGGCTTATATTTTCAGCCCAAAATTAATTACATATTGTTTATTTATGAATTACCATTGGTAGTGATGTCCCAAAATTCATTTTAAATTAAAATGTTATAAATTACTAATCCTTATGTCTATGAATATATATATAGTCATAATAATCTTCTAATACTACATATTTCATTAGGAGGACTATAAAAGGCACTCATCAAGGAACTGATTTGTCTAAGTGAACAAAGTGTTGTATATAGAGATATTAGTATCATAATGTCAGAATAATTGATCAAAAATTATTAAATTATGTGTGAAATAAATTTTTAAAAACTCTCAACATCATGGTTTATATGAGAGAGACAAGGAAGAATAAAGACCTTATAGAAAGAATAATTTTAGCTATACCCAATAGATACCATTCAAATAGAGTTTCTATTTAATAATGTAATAATTTCAGTAAATATTATATGGATGATTTTATAGGATCACTTATCCCACAAAAGATATAAACAAATAATGAGAATTCTTATGACTATGATAAAATTAATTAAATAACATTTAAAACAAATATAAATGTTATTTTTAATTCATATAATTTTTGTATACAAAAATGTGAGAAGTATGAAATTTAAAATTTCACCTGAGAATTTTATATGTAAATGAAAGGTAAGAGAGTGTTTAAGAATATTATTAAAATAGATTACAAAAAGGATGAACGAATGGGTATTAAAAGATGTAAAACTAGTAAATATAATGTTTTCGATTTAATATGTTATGAGTGATAAAAAAAGATAATATAAATTTAGACTATCTCGAATTAATGTAATTTAAGGAATGATAATAAATATTATAAGGAGAAAAGAAATGAATGTAATATAGGATGGGTTTGTACAAAATATTTAGACTCTTGTGTTGATTGTTTTTAAAGTGAAAAATAATCTGTCAATATTTTTTTGAAAACTACTACTATAATTCATGAATCCTACCCAAGGTGTTACAAAACCAAATGATATATTGATAATGGTATCTCAAGGATCTTTAAAAGGGAAATTTTTTATTGTATATATATTAACAGTGGTGATAGAGGTACTATAATTTTCATGAATACTATAAAGGTATCATTAGAGATTTGGAATAATTCTGTATTTTATCCTCTGATATAGTTTCAAAATTACATTTTTTGAATGATTAAAATGCAACATAATTATCATATCACAAATGTGTGGGGATTGAGTGAATATACAATTTTAAAATAATAAATATAAGGATTATAAATATAATTGTATCTAATTTTATGATAATGGTAAATAAAAAATATATTCTACTAGTTTTTTTATAACTAACATAGATGTATGTTATATTATTAAATGTTTTAGATATAGATCACATTATATGGAATAATATATGGGGATTGTTCATCTTATATAGTTCTATAAACTTACTATACAGAAAAAAATTCTATTAATTCAATAATTCAATAATTGTATGTATTATATATGTGATTCATCCCTAATTGTTGAGAAGAAAAAATGAATATTTTCCAGATAAATTTTATTTAAAAAGATATTGAGGTATCTTTTTTGGATAGACTAATAATTTTTGTAAATATAGGGTATATAATAAAATAACCATTATAATGGGATAATCTTTTCATGTTATGTTCATTGTAAATAATGAAAAATATATTATTGATTATATTAATAATGATAAAGAATATAAATAATTCAACTTTAATAAAGATAATCCAAAGTAATTATGAAAAATTTTATGTGGTAATATATTTCACAATTTGGTCCATTAATATATAAAACTCACAAATATAAGTCATTGGAAAATGTAATTGAAAATTTTGAATCTATTGTTAGGACAATATATTAGTTTCTAAATTTATTTTCTATTTTTTCTTTTGAAAATTATTTGGTCCCTACTACTATTAAAGATTCCTTAAGATGTTGTAATAGAAATAATTCCACACATGAAGATTGGAAAAAAATTTCAGGAATCCTTTTGTACATTATTGATTCATGGTAATATGCTATGTTTTTTGTTTGTATATGTATTATTTATTACTCAAACTCCAAAAACATAAGCCTAAATATGTTGAATGATTAATTTTGTATATCAAATGTATAAATTGTATTAGACTAGTATATTCTATTAAAAAATTATTTGATTTATTTTATTACTATAAAATTGAAATTATAGGTTTTAGACTTGACCATAAAATCACATTATATATAGTTCACTTTTTTTGGAAAAAGCATAGTTTCCTAGAGCTATAAAAAACAATTCTTATAGGTATTTTCAATAGTTGAGCATGATAATATTTGTCACCTTTAGTTTTTATTCATAGATTATTTGGATAAACCGAACATTACACTATTTTAATATTAATTTTGCTAAATTTCTTATATATTATTATAAAACTAGTGTTATTTCAGTATCCAAACCCCCTCTTTAGCACTTAATAAATAATCACATTGATGTTAAATTTCATTTCTTATGAATCATGAAAATAATGGTGATATGTGATTACTGTTTTTTTCTAATGAGTACTAATTTTAAGAAATTTTTACAAATCCATAAAATTTCGTTAAATTTGAGAAAATGAATTTTATTTTTTTATTCTAAATGATTAAAATTTTCATAATATGATTTATATTTTACAAAAAGTCTATTCAATGTTGTTACATGAGTTTTGTATCTTATTATTATTTTTTACTATGCGTAAATGTTAATTAAATCATACTCATTAAATATTCATTGTTATACTATAACATAATATCAATATTTGTATCTTGAAATATTGTACCTTTACACACTCATAAAATTTTGAGTTTGATATTTTTACAATTTATTAATTTTTTAAATAGAGAAATTGTTTATAATTATACTTTTTGATAAATTTAAAAGGGGGGAAAATGTTTTTTATGATTTAATAATTTTCATTTATATTGTTTGAAAAACTAATAAATATTATGTTATGAAATTTAGAAAAAAGGGGGAGACTACTTGTAATTGGGTACTAACAATTATGCACCATTCATTTTTTTGGAAAAATAAATTTTACCTAATATTTAATTAAATTATTTTTTATGTTCTATATAATATTTCTCATTAATATGTTGTAATATTTATTATTATCAATGGTTTTTTACTGAATATTTCTTGAAGCGACAAAAAATGTTTTCATTTTTGAAATAACTCAAGAAGAACCATCAATAACTTATTAGGGGACCTAGAGGTTTACCATTGTGGAAGGTCAATCCCTAATTTCCAAAATAGAAAATGGTGGAGCACACTCCTTGTCTTAAGTGTGAGGGTCTTTATATAATGAATATAGTGTGTTCTAGTTCAAAGAAACTATTGTTCATTGATAGCCTTCTTGTCACATGATCCATGTATGTGTTCTGGTGTTTTAATCTGAATAGATGTTCAATGTACCATACATAATATTCAATGCATCCCCAATCAGTTAGTTTTGACATGGGAATCATTTAAAAATAAATATTTAATATCATAAATTGAATTTTTTAATCTTATCCATCTAATTTCTTTATGATATTGCAATATATTATTTAAACACCTACACCTCATCTGTTTGAATATTATCTCTATCTTTTTTCAAACATCCACCTCATCAGCAGAAACAATTTGTATTTGTTAACATTTTCATTCATAACCACGTTTTCATCAAGAATTTTAATTGGTATTTCATTCTATGTATATTCCATTCCATTATTATTATGTGTAATAAAAATTAAGTGTTTTCCTCTTCCATGGTTTACAAATCACTATATAGTACATTATTGAAATTCACAGTGTCTATCTGCAATAACTAAGCTCTATCACGATATCATTTTTATATTATTTAGTCATGATTTATTCTTCTAGAATCCCCTCCTGCAAAAATAATGTCTCAGTATATTATTATTCTATGTGTTTATAATCTATTATAGTGTTTTTTATAGTCCATCACATGAGAATTGTTCATTTGTTCGGAGGCTTATACCCGGTGTTGGTATCACTTAAAGCCACCATTGGGGAATTTCCAATGGTGGGTGTCGAGTTCCCATTAGAATGATAATAACGATGGGTGATTTTACCCACTATAGGAACCAAATAGTTGGAAAATGACCCACTGTAAGGACATCAACAACGAGTCAAATTACTCACCTTAGGAAATCAATAGTTGGTGATTTACCAATCATTGAAAATTAAATGTGGGCTATGTTTTTACCCACTATTTTTAATTTCCTAATATATGCCTTGGAAGAGGAATCTTCAAGATCCAAAATGAGATATAGTTTCTTCTCATGAGTTTATGTTATTCACATCAATTTTATGGAATTTTCTTAATCTATTTTATTATTTTTATGATAAACATATAATTCTCGCTTTCTTCCCATTTATCAATATCTTATTTGTGGTATTATATTTCATCATAATCAGGGATGTAGAATTATTTTAACTTCATTCAGTATTTTTTTATAATGTTAGTATTAATTGAATAAAAATATTTTTGTTTTATCTATATGTAAATCAATCTACTATTTAAACATACATTTCAATGAGCCATTTAAGGAACCCAACGTTATGTGACACATCACCATTGGAACCCAATACTGGCTCATGAGTCACTTTCTGGCACCGAATTCTAGCATATTTTTTTACTCTCCACTAGAATCTTTTTATTTCGATTTTATGTGGAATTTATTTATGTTTTCTTTAATTTTATTTATATTTTTATAAAAATAAAATGGAATGTCATACATAGTTATTTCACCATTTTAATTTTCCAAAGGAGATTCATGGTCCACCACTTTATATTGATACTATATGTCATGACCCACTATTAGTTAAAAACTATGTCAAAATTTATTATTTTTAAATTTCAATTAATGTCATAATAATACATTACTTTGTAAAATGTTTTATTATTTCATGTATAAATATAAATGAAACATGAATAAAAATAATTCTATCATTATATTTAAGAACATTGATATATACAGTGTAATAGTTCATATGATGCCCTATTTATATACAATTTTTATGCTTGTATAATGAAGAAGACAATATTTTTATATAACATTTTTAATTGAAAATTTGTTTGAATTTTTTTTATTGAAAATGATACATGTTTTACTTAAAAATTAAATTATTTAATATAAAGTCATATTATGTTAATTTTATATAATGAATTTAAAAAATAAAATTTAACAAAATATTATAATATTTTCATAAACTAAAAAATATCATGAAGACATTGAACATAAACACCGTCCTATAGATCTTTGTTTTATAGATTCAAGTTATTTCTTCAAGGATAAAAACACATATAATAGTTAAGATGAATTATTTGATCAGAATATGGTGATACATTTTATGTTTCTCTAAAAATTGATCAATATACTTCTTGGACATATAATCTTATTTTATAATCATCTATGATCCTTATCACTTTCATATTCCAACCATGATGTCATCAAAGATCATGATATGCTAAATAATGATGATCAGACTAGGATCCTTGTGATACTATCCACTATAAAAACTTATTATGTTTTCTATTTTTTTTACAATATGAAATTTAACACTCTTAATTATCTAATAAATGATTATTTTTAACAATAAATAAAATTTTGAATATTCTCCCCCCATCTCAGGTCACTATTTTTAAACCTTGTGACCAAACACAACAATCATGGTTGTATTTAAAAAGATATATAATATATAAATACTATTTCTATAAAAGTAATAAGATTCTAGATATTATAAAAGTATATTTTTATTGTTTATACCATGGTCTACATATATAAGGGGTTATGAGAAAATTGAATGAGTATAAACATGTAACAGACCTATGCAGAAAAAAAATATAATATATAATTATACTTTAATAAGAACTGGTACATCTTATAATAAATAATTGAGATTTATGATACAAATATTATATATAATAACTATAAACTAATTTTTTAGTATGTTATGCATGTAGGAAGAAAGAATCGGGAAAAATATAAGTATTTTTGATCTTTAATTCCTCTTTTTGCGATTTTTTTGAATTATGCACCTAATTATAATTTTTCTTATATACAACCTATTTGAGGTATCATATCTTGAATTATAATTTAATAATTTAATTATTCAATCTATTACTGGACCACTATTTCATGGGGTTTTGAATAAATTGTAACTTAATTTATAAGGTTTTTCATTTTATTAATACTAAATCATTGAAATTTTTTAATAAAATCCCCATGATTACTTAGGATGGATTATAAACTACCCATGGATATATTATTTATATTCTATTTTTATTTGATGGAATTTAATTTCTAATTCAAGTTTCCTTATTTTGGTGGATTCCGATTGAGTTGTTTCCATAGTAGTGAGTATTTTTGTAAACTCCACTTTTATTCATTGAGTTATGCTAATTCTCATGATCTTATTTTATATAAAGTGGTAAGTTATTATCAATTTATTTTATTTTATGGAAACACATCATAGATTTCTAGGTATAAAAATCCCTACCACATAAACCCCAAGAAAAATATTCCTCGCATAATGGGAATTGTTCTTTTCAAACAATCTGAATTATTTTTTCTAGATATATTATGAACATGTTATTCCAGAATTTATGTAGGTCTATACTCATTATTATATATAGTAAACATTATATTTACATAACATGGATTATATTATGTTCACCAATAAGAATTACTATTTAATTAACTTAGAGAAATGTGTTGGAGTTATATATATTTTTATTCTAATATAGATGGTGATTTAAATGTCTATTATTTGTTGTTTCACCATCAGCCTTGTTTCTCTTCATCGACTATGGAAAAGCAATCTATTTTATTAACTAGGGTAAATGTATCAAATTATTTTTTCGTATTCACTTATAATATTGTTCGTTCATGTGCCTATATTTTTTATTCTTCATTATACAAATAGAAATGTTTTATTTTGTAACAAGTTCCATATGGAATTGTTAAAAACGAATGGTTAACCCTTTTGTTGGATTGGTTGGACATGATCATTTTACAGATGGATCAGAAAATTATATTTACATTTAATGCACTGATGGGTCTCATGAGAAAAAAATTTGGCTTTTAGTGTATTCCTCTTCTTATAATACAATAGTGTCTTGGTACAAGGTCATCATAGTATTATTTCATGACTGATTTCTTAGTAACAAGTAATGTTTATATGAACATGGCTATGATTGTAAGATTTAATGACTATAGTATCGATGAAAAGTAATGTTTAATAAAATAATTTTTTGAAAATTTAATTTTCATATTTGGAATTATTCATTTAATCATTATGATAGTATTATTATTTATGTCCATGTTTTCGTTAATTTTTATGTATATTACATGCATCCAATTTCATGTTTATTATGTATTTATTATATTTTTCCTTTTCACATTAAACTATTTATTTTAGTGTAATTCCATGAATTTTTTAGTTATATATATCACATACTGAGCATTTGATATCATCCCTTAAATAGTTTTTATTTCCTTGGGATACGAAGAAAATTATTGTGTGTGACATGATTAGAAAGATACCACATATCAATGGATTTTTGGGGGATGTGATATAATTTTAATAGAATAAGTAGTTTATATATAATGGGATACATTACCAAGAATAAAAAGGTCATGGAAATTATTTTTTTATATTTTTCCCCGCATCACTAAAGATTTAATTTCAAAGAATCCTTTAGATTTAATATTCTCAATAATTATTATTTATTTTGTAATTATGGATGCATATATCCATAATTTTGACTTCTAGAGTTATGGAATATGTATATTATTGTTTTACTTGAAAGTTGATATATTGTAATGGTTATATGGGGTAATATAAATTATATACCTAAATACATTATTAATTTTCTTCTCCATGTTAATGATCTCATTTCTTCTCAAAAATCCAATCCTATAAGGATTATGTTGTAATCTGTAGATATATATATGAGGAATATGTATCTATAGAAACCCTAGTTTTCCTTACATATCTTATTACATAATTTTTAATAATAAAAACAAAAAACCACTCAAAAACTATAATATAAAGGTTTACTTTATTGGTAAAATTAGGATGATACATAACCTTTACAAAATAAAACTGAAATATGTATTTAATTCCATCCACTTTAGTTTATTATTTTATATTATCTTATCTATAGTACATATAATAACATAGGAATATATTTCCAAGAAAGGGGAGAGCAAAAAAGAAAGTAAGAGGATAGATAATAACATGATTCAATATAATATGGGGTATTCATAATCATAGTTTTCATAAAATAATTTTAGGATCATAATCATGAGAGGAATAATTAGACAGCATCTTGGAATGTGGAAGTATATAAAAATGATTCATAATGTCTTAGTGGAAAACAAACTCGAATAAATCACATTATATCAAGAGATACATCACATAAATTAAGGCATTGTAGCACTATATAATTCTAGGATCACCCATCACATCATATAATTCACATTCACCATATAATTTAGGGTGCACCCATCACCTCCTAAAATTTTCATTATCAGGCATGCCACATTGAACATATATCAGTAATGTCAATAAAATAACACCTAGAAAAAAATGGAATTCATTTTATAAAGAATAATTTCATGAATAGAATTTGTGGTTTTAAAAAGAGAGAAAAAACATTCTTGGTATAAGATTCATCATTTTTTGTGAATGGGAAACAATCTCTTGAGATTGTGAAGAATTATTTTTTTAAAAAAGAGACATTATTGAAAAATAATTTCATTTATCAAAAAACTAGTTTTGTAACATGAATGTCCAAGAAGAGGTAATATAATGATGATAAAATAATATTAATTTAACATTAATTACAATCCATAATGAAAATATGGTGAAAGAGGTAATACCCAAAGAAAGAGAGTTGGGTTCGATAATTCCCCATACCTTATGTATGAAAGTATTCTTCTCTTTAATATATTAGATAATCAAATTTAATTAATTAATTAAAAAATATTAAACCTTTTAAACATGAATTTTATTCATTGTTGATTTATTAATTTCATTTATGAAATTCTTTATGAGTTATATAGCTTAATTTCATCATTTGGGAAAGTTCGTTTTCATAGATGTCAGGACCAGCTTACTTGAATATGAGTATGAATGTTTATAAATAATGGGTATAATTATACCAAATGGAAAATATTTTATATTAATTTAAAGAAAATTTTTTAAAAACAAATTTATATAATTCATGTTAAATTTCATCATGATGATTGATTATATAAATAGTTAATTCTAATCATTTGGGTTAATTAATGTGGTTTTCAATCACAACAAACACGATTTGTTTTATCTTTTATAATTTAGTAAATATTTTTGTTATCGATCAGAAAATGTTGATAAAATATATTTTAACGTAGCTTCCAAATATTATAGTTGTTTTATGAATATAATTTAAGGTTTTAATGGAAAATGAAATCGCATTGTCAATGATGTAAGTAAGTTGATGCATCACAAGCAATGATTTTATTTTTAGAATAAAAAAGTAATAAATAATACTGATGGTTAATATTCTATTGAAATTATGTTATCCTATTATATATAATATAGTGGAGATATCATGATAATTTTTTTTGAGGAGGCGAGGATAGAATAAGAAAATAATAATAAATTACATGAAAAAAGGAAGGTGATTTTACATCTTGAATTTCTACTCCTTGAGTCATCCGTAGGGAAAATGTATTGGTTTTTTAGTGATAAAAATGTATATTAGACATTACGAGGGTATTGAGAAGTCATTTTGGAAGAATTTTTACAATGTTAAATTCTTGAAATGATTGAGGAAAATATGTTTTGAGGGGTTGTTTTTATAGTGGAGGAGAGAGTGGTTTTCCCATTAATTTGATCATTAGTTTATTATTATGGATTGCGACAATGAATTGTTTGAGAATTATTACTAAATATATTAAAATAATAATTTAGGGTTATATATTTTGTTCTTACATTAGTAATACTTCATCTATGACTCAATAATTCATGTTTGCATCTTTAATCGTAAATTATCATATTTTACTATTAATAAAAAATTATGTATTTCAGAAAAATACAAAAAATTCAACCTAACTATTTTTTGAAATTATGAATTCAAAAATGTACTATATTTTATGAATATAATTTTATAAATATGAGAAATTTAATTTTTAATTAAATTCATCATTTACTCATCAAATAAATATTATATAATTAAAACTGGTCATATAACACCTTGAAAAATTAATTATGGTATCCAAAAATTATGTTAAGATCTAAGAAAAAAATATTAATTTATGAATAAATTTTATGAAAGAAAATTTTCGTAATTATTAAATTATTTATAAAATTTTAATTTAATATTTATGACTAACGAAAATAAAAACACTTAATTTATAACTTTTAAAAATTTATTTACTCATTCCATGAAATAAATATATCATATTTTCATTCATAAGATACCTATTTTCTTTACTTTCAAATATTACGTAACTATAATATATGATAGATTAATTTATCTATGTTTCATGTGACAATTCTAAATTTCATGTTATTATTCCGTCAGTATAGGTTTTTTTATAAAAATTCATCTTATTTCATACATTCAAAATTTATAATGTCTATATTTTTTTATTATTTTTATTCCATATGATTTAAAATATGTGAAATTATTCTAATAAGGGTGAAGTTAAATTTTTTAAAGTTTGGTCCATCACATTATTACACCATTTTAAAATTTCACCCTTGAAATTTCAATTTAAATAAATTGGGGAGGGTACTTCTTCTTCATCACCTTGTCCAATTACCAAGTCACATCTCTATACTTATTATTACTCTAATACACTTTGAAATTGTGGTTTTTCTTATTTCATAGAACCATATATCTTTGGCCCATAATATTTAATAGTTTCTTGTTATAAGATAGACCAGATTCTAGTTATACTAACAGTATGTTAATTAGATATTAATGACATGGTATGTACTTTATAAGTATATTTACATGGAACATGTCCTGAATTTGATCCATTGTTGGGGAAAGTGAAAGATAATAGGACATGGATCCAATGCGATTAAGGAGCTCAATGGGACCAATGTACATTCATCTTAGCATCCCTTTCTTTCAAAACAACATGACTGTATTTGATAATGACATTTTAAAAAAATACATTCTATATAATTAAATATACATGCCCCTTGGATGGTTAACAATAAAGATATACCGACATGGCCTTATACATTACATAATTGTGAATTAAGTGGATAATTTTCCTTCACTATCTCTCCAGGTTTAGAGATTTTTTGAATTAGGCCATAACTATTAAATCTCAAAAATTACAATGTAAACACTTCCTATCAGTTTCAATTTTTTCATTATATAAAAACTCTTTATAAAAACATTCCTCGTTCCATGTTTTAGACAACCTGAATTTTCCTTGATCCCATCTGTGACCCTATTCAACATTATGTCCTGTGAAAAAACATTCAAAACACAGGACAATCATAAAAAGCTCAGTAAGGTTTATGATATAAGGAAAGGAAACATTAACCAATTAATAAATACAAATCAATGAAACCATACTTTTCAATCATAATATACATTGTGAAATCATATGATTTATGAAAAACACATTGAAATCATAACTCATAATGGTAACATGTGGAATCTATATGAAACATAAATTGAAGCTTTCATAGGTATATAGGTAGTTAAATTTGAAATAACCATCACAATATATTCCCTAAATCTCTTAAGAGAAACATAAACATTTTCCTCTCTAATGTTTCCCAATGCATTGGAGAGTTCTCTCGTGATCACCCTCCCTAAGTTTATCATGGAACCACCTATATTAGTAATCAATGATGAAGAAATATAACTAAGATATCACACATAAAACAAGCATAAAAAATATACCATTTCCACATTACAATCACAATATATTATTTCATGATATTGACACAATCAACTATTTATCTAACAATTTTAAAAACCCATTTAAAAAATTTTATAAAGCGACTTTTGAATCAATGTATCCCAATAAACATTGAAACATTAAAATTAATTATCATTTGAAATCATTACATTATATTTAAAAATAATTTAAAAACCATTTTGAACAGATGGACATTAATGATAAATATTTAGAAGTATAAATCATTAAAACATATAAAACAATATTTTAGTTAATGTGTTTTTAACAAAATGAGAGACGCTTAAAAAAATAATTAAGGAAGAACACTTAATCGGAACATTATAATATCATGAGGATAAAGGGATTCATTCTATAGTGTTCCAAAGAATATTATATACACCATATAAGAGTGAATTGGTACATAACAACAATTAAGTATCAATGGAATGTAAATTGAGACAAAATCCTTTATAAAAATGGTACCCTTAACTTAAGGACAAAATAGTTACATAGGAATGTGTAACAGATATAATTATACTTAATATGATTGGATATTATGTGTAAATAAATCAGATAACTTTCACACATTTTTTTGTAAAAACAACACCAATGGCTTGGATGTTTAAATGAATGAATGGAAACTGAGTCAAAATTACTCTTATCAAGATCATATTTATGACTAGAGTATTTATAAATAGATTGATTGTGTATATCAAAAGTATATCCTCACAAAGAGTACTATAAATTAAACATAAATAAATAAACAATGATTCCACGTATAATCATAGCATGACAAAATTATGAATTATAATATTAACCCAATGAATGGAAATTGGGTCTAAAAGTTCCATTGTCGATTTGGTAACATAAAAAACATACACCACATGAAAGAAGGATCATAAAATGAAGATTTAAATTCCTATTAATTAATGTATATTTCAAAAATAATACAATCATTGGAACTACATACACCACACAAAATGAAATATTGTCAAATATAGCATTAATGTCATGGGAATAAATGTTAGATGAAAACCCCTTACCATGTTGTAATCAATCATGTCATAATACCAAAAGTTAATAACCAAAAAATGAATAACATAATAAAAGGAATATAAATATAATCATGATAATATATATCTAATTTAAGTACACAATACACCACATGCAATAAATAAGTGGTGAACAATGGAAATCTCACGGAATTAAAAGAGAGATAAGAAACAGCTTACCTCATTTCTGACTTGAACCGTACATTCTTTAATCTCTTGAAGAATAGACTAAAGTTATTTTATACATTTTAAATAACCTTTTTAGGTTTATTATTCATTTTATATCAATTATTACCATGTTATAAACATTATGTAATCTATTATGTTAAAAATGGTTGTTTTGTTGATATTTGATACTTGAGTCAAAAATGAACTTCTTATAATTACAAGTTGTTCCTATTGTAAAAATTCTATTATATACATAAAGATATTCATGATTTATATGTCATATATATCCTATATATCTAGTATATGTATTTATTTATAATATAACATAACATTTGGAGATAAGAAATTAAGTTCACTAATCACAGAGACGGTATGTCGTACGTACGTATAAATGTTAGTTTCATTTCAATGTTATAATTAATTGAATAAAACATAATTATAAATAGGTATATTATAATTCTAGTATTATATCATATATAATTTCATTAACTCCATCCTTTTTAAGTTCAACATATGGAATGAACAAGTCATATCACTTTGAGGGGGTGGTAGTCCGCACATCCTCAAATGAAATTATCGTGTTTACCCGTTATGGAAACCAAAAAGGTATGCTATAAAAGAAAATTATAGAATCATAAAGACAATATAAATATAATATATATTAAAAATAAATAATATTACATCACAATTGCCACCATAAGTTGTTGTATGAGAAGATTTAACAATCATCGTTTTGTGAGGTAGTAGTTCGCCGTTCAAAAAAACAATATGTTCTTTACCCATTAGATGGAGGTGTGTGTATGTGCAGTTTGAATCCTTCTCATAAAATATATTATGTATAAGATACAAGTGTTTTTATCAAATAAAGTAACAAAAAGTGTATAAGGAGTTGGAGAAGTAAAATAAATTAAAAGAACATAAAAGAAGACGCTACCTTTAAATCGGGTAAAACACTTCGATTTGAACAAAAATGAATTTCATGAAGTGATTTATGCCTATGGTAAGGCATCTTTGTGGAAGAGAGGAATCATGAGATTGTATTTGGGTAGAGTTTGGACAATCCAAGGGGCTTTAGGGGTGTGAGAATGGGTTATAGGTGAGGGATTATTATAAGGGTGAGGAGCGGCTCTTTAGAATAGTTTGGAAATATTATTTCATTATATAATTATTTTCAGTTTATAAATCTACAAAACTTATTGAAGTCAAAGATAAGATGACTATTGTTTGAGATAAAACCATCCAATATGAATTTGACCAGTTTTGGATATTTTTTTAATTTTTATATTCTTATTTATTGGAATCATTCATTAATGAGGTAAAAAATGCATCATTATTGTGCCAAGTATAATTTTATTTATTTGAAGTCTCATATTTATAAAAAAATTACCATGGTGTAAGAAATATATTTATATTTCTAATTAATCTTTATAGTGAAATATATCAACTACATAACCCCACATTAATATTTTTCTAGAAAAACAATAAATGTTAATGATATATTTATATTTACTTTAAATAAAATATCATTAATGTCATTATCTTACCCAAATGTCTTTCAATGGCCAAAGTCATACCTAGTGAATTTCATAGTCCGCCATTACACATACAATAATTTTAGAAAACGTGTTATGTTATTTTTATATTTTTATAATATTATTTTTCCTTGAATTACCTTATTTAAATACACCATGGTAAATAAAAATCAAAAGATACAATAAACCAAAATTTACATTATCTTATTAATAAAAATTTTAATTACTCATAACAACCATTTATGTCAGATTTTTGAAATTCAATTCATATAAGTGGTAAAATTTCATTTAAATGAAAATGTTAGTTTTTAACAACAACTCTGCGTTTTCATAATTCATCCAAAATAGAAGGTTTTCAGAAAAATACCAAAAATTCAACATAAGATATATTTTATATTTTGAATTCATAAATGAGGTCTATTTTACAAATATTAAAACATATAATTTTCATTAATTAATTTAAAATTAATTCTCGTTGTCAAAACCCAACAAGAAGTGTTTTTACGAAATAATAAATATCAAAAGATTGACACTTGTTTATGTCATATTTTGATGTTAAATTACTTCCAATTACCAAAATTGTATTAAATGGTAAAAATATAATCTATCCATATAAATAAATTATATTAAATTGATGTTTTTAATTTAAATGTAGTATTTTTCCCTATTCAATAAAAAATAGACTTTATTAGAAAGATACAAAAAAAATTCCCTAGAGTAAATTTTATTGTCACGATTCGAAAAAAGAATTTTTTTTCTAAATAAAACATATAGTAGTTCCCAAACTAGATTTTCTGGGGGTTATCCATCAAAATGTGGTAAATCAACCTTTTCAAAAATATTAGAGTATTTATGCTTAAAATTAGATTTCTTCGCATTTTAAGACTCTAATTTTTATTGGATAAATGTAAAAAAATTAACAAACAAGTATGATAATATTATAGTATACGCTGTTCATTCCCGCCATTAGAATGTATAGGAATTTACTACCATTTAAAATAATAATATATTATTATTTTCCTGTATAACTAAACATTGAGGGAAACAAAAGACTTCGGGGAAACCCATTGTTGTCTGTCAGGTACACCAATGAATAATGAATACCCTTTAAATTAAAATTAATATTTAAATCAAAAATATTAATAAATATGAAAATTACGTATTCTTTTTTTTCCTGTGATGTTACATCCTTTCCATATTTTTAAAATTTATTACTCACAATTTTATAATTGGTTTTGGAAACTTCATTGAAAATCCCACATTGGAAACATTGAAAAAAATATCACATTAAAAGAAAGAATGATTATCCCAACGGTCACCTGAGATAACCCATAAAATGATTCCACAAAAACATGGATATGGAGGAGAAACTATGTGTCATTTGTTAATTCAGAGGGATAGAAAACATTATTAATAAAAAGTTAAGAACAACAAAATCACAAGTTTGTGATGGATTAAACTATCATTGGTTTCCGAGTAGGAAAAGTAAACAGAAATAGTTTTTCATTTATGTTTCTTTTCATAATTCTTCATAAGTTATTTATGATATTGAATAAGAACATTTGGAAACATACTTACATGACATGTATACTTTCATCATTTACAAAATTTCTACCACAAACTCATAATTTCTCCAAACGATAAGTATTCAAGATGACTTGGTCACATAAGAAGAGCTAGAATAATCTTTTAGATAATAACATGATACATAACTTAATTACCATATATTTCCCCTATATTTATAAATTACAAATAAAAAAATTTGGTAAGTATAAGATTAGATAATCTCCAAAAGGATAATCCATTATAGAAAGAAATACTACTCTTGATCTTAAATTTCAACAAAAAGTACCCAAAGTTCATGAATTACCATTCAATATACAATTGTCATTAAAATTCCTCAATTTAATCTAAACTAATATGGAAACCCAAAACTCATAAGGATTTAATCACATAGTCTTCCATAGAAAATCATAACATTAATCTCCAAAAACATTGATTACTCTTAAAGTCTCATACTGAACTGTAATGAACCTAGTCACATATTATCTTTGATAGGATAATGATTTCCAAAAATATTCCAATTCACCTTAGGTCGACAATAAAAACCTAGATTCTTCAAAAATAATATTTCAATCATTAATCCACAAATTAAATCCCATAGTGTTATATTTTCCTTAAGAATATAGTGTTCCCAAAAGAGATAATGTCATCCAAAATAACCTTTATTGCTTAATCACCAAATCATTTTCCTATATAAAGGATATACATTTGATAGAACATAAGATCCCAAATAAGTATATTCTTGATCCATAAAATCATTTTACATAAAATAATTATTCATACTAACCAGGGACTTCACATAGTCCTGTGGTAGGCGATAAAATCCCAATCACACTTTAGTAGGGGGTTTGAGTCCCACAGATTTGTCCGACGCGACTGGTTGTCACATGGTCTGTGTGTTATCCATTTTCAAAATCTATAAAATTTCATAACATTCCAAAAAATATGAGATATATTCCTCAAAAATAACCATAACATTTTTTATCCTCCAAGGTTATCTAATATCATTCATTTTTCACAACAGAATTTTATAACCATTTCTCACCTCTAAAAAAACTACGACTCCTTCTAATATACTAACCATTTGGTTATGTCACTTATACATATATAACACCATAACCTCTAATTTTATCTAAACCGACCATTGATACCAAATATAAGGACCTCAACTTAAACATTTCACTATATTTAATTAAGTGAATAATTCACATTGAGGTTCCTTTCAGGTTTAGAGCATTAGAGAACTAGGCCATAACTATTTCATCTAATATTTATGAAAAACACATAGAAATCATAAATCATAAAGGTAACTTATCACATCCATATGAAAAATACATTGTATATTTCGTAGATACATAGAGAGTTTCATTTGGAATTCCAATAATAGTATATTACCTAAATATCATAGATAAATCATTAAATATTTCCTCTGTCATGTTACCCAATGCAATGGAGATTTATCTGTGGCTCACCCACAATAGGTTTATCACGGAACCACCTGTATTTGTAAACAATTCCAATGAACCATAACATAGTTAAAACACATAAAACAAGCATAACATAAAGATACCATTTCAACATTGTTACCACAATATATTATTTCAATATATTGATTAGTCCATTCATTATCAAACCATTTTCAAAAAACATTTAAAACGTTTAATAAAGTGATTGTTGAATCAATGTGTCCTATACCAGTTTTAATATTTTAAATGAATCTGTAAACATTAATTTCTATATAAAAAAATCCTAAAAAACATTTTGAAAAACATTAACATTATTGAGAAATATTTAGAGTTATCAATCATAGAAACATTTAAAACAATATTTTGGTTAAAAAGTTTTTAACAGAATAACAGAAACTAGAATATAAATAATTGGGGGATAAAATTTAATCAGAACTATATAATATCTTGAGAATAAATTTATTCATGATATAATATTTCAAAGGATAGTATATACACTAAATAAGAGTGAATTGGTGCATAACAACAATGAAATCTCAATAGAATTCAAATTTAGAAAAAATCCCTTATAAAAATTATATCCTTAAATTAAAGATAAATAAATTAAATAATAATTTGTTAAAAATATAAATACAATAGATTTGATTGGATGTTCAGTGAAAATCAATAAGATAATATTCACACATATTTTTCTAAAAACAACACCAATGACTGGGATTTGTAACTCAATGAATGTAAATTGAGTTAAAATTACTCTTATCATGTTTATATCGATGACTTGAGAATTTATCAATGGATTGATTATGTGTATCAAAAGTTTATCCACACAAAGGGGAGAGGAAAAGAAAACATAGATAAATAATTAATTAATTCACACATAATCATAGCATGAAATAATTAAGAATTTAAAGATTAACCCAAGGAATGAAAATTGGGTTAAAAGATCCCTTACTGATTTGGTAACATACGAAACATACACCACATGAAAGAATGATCATACAATGAAGATTTTAATACCCAATAACTAATTTAAATTACCTAGAAAATAAAATCTTGTGCATTATAAACGCCACAAAAAAATAGTGGAAAATATAGCATGAATCTCACAGGAATAAAATTGAGATGAAAACCCCTTAAAATGTTGTAATCAATATAGTCATATGACCAAAAGATAATAACCACCAACTAAATCCTAGAATACCGTGAATATAAAGAGAATCGAAATAACATATATCATATGGAAGTACACAATACACTGTATGAAATAAATAAGTGGTTTACAATGGAAATCTCACCAAATTAAAAGTGAGATAAAAAACCTCTACCTCATGTCTAACATGACCCATTCATTATTTAATCTAATTAATAATAAAATAAATATAATTTATAATTTCATAAGAATAATTTTCATGTTTTTATTATTTATATATCTCTTATTACCATGTTATAAACATAATGAAATCCTTTATTTTAGTAATGGTAGTTTTGTCGATATTTGGTACTAGAGTCAAAAATGAACTTCTTATAATTACTAGTTGTTCATGAGGTAAAAATTCCATTATATCATGAATTATATTCATGATTTGGATATCTTTTATTTCATATATATCCCATATATTTATTTATTTATAATATTTCATAACATTTGGAGATAAGAAATGAAATGCACTATTCATGGAGACGGTAAGCTGTACGTACGCATGAACGCAACTTTCATTTATATTTCATATTTACAGAAATGAAAAAATAATGATAAATTGTTATATTATAATTAAAGTTTAATATCATATAAAATTTCATTATTTATATCCTTTATACATTGGACATATACCATGAACGGGTCACATCACTTTTAGGGGGCGGTAGTCCGCACTTCCATAAATGAAATTTTCATGTTTACCCATTATGGAAACCATAATTGTATTATATAAATAAAAAATAGAGAATAATATAGACAATATAAATATAATATATATAAGATATAAATACAGTTCCATTGTAATGGCCACCATAAGTGGGGGAAGGATAAGATTGAATAATCATAGTTTCGTGAGGCAGTGGACTATTGTCCAGAGAAACAATATGTTCATTAGCCAATACATAGAGGTGTGTGTAAGTGTAGTTCAAATCCTTATCATAAAAAACCAAGAATATTTAGAATACTGAATATTATAAAATAATGTTATAAAAAAATTTAGGTGGTTGGTTAAGTAAAATAAAAGAAAAGAACTTAAAAGGAGACGTTACCTATAAATATGATAACTCCCTTTGGTTTAAACCAAAAGGAATTCATGATGTTCCTTATCTATTAGTTGAGGCTTATAAGTAGAATATATGGATATTAAGTGATTATTTGGGCTGAGGTTGGATGATCCAAGGGGCTTGAGAGGTGTGAGTAATGTGTTAGAGGTGATGGCTTATTATAAAGGGGAGGTGGGGGTCTTTAGTATAGTTTGAAAATATTATTTAATTATATATTGATTTTCAGTTTTTAAATGTAAAAAACAAAATTATGTCAAATATAAGATGAATCTTGTTCAAAATAAAACTATCCAATAATAATTGGATAGGTTCTGGTAATTTTTTAAAATTTTATAATATAATTTATTAAAATCATTCACTGATGTTGTGAACACTACATCATTATTGAGTCATAAATAATTCTATTTTTTGATATCTAAAAATTATAAATATAATAACATGATATAGGAAATATTTTTATCTTTCCAATTAATATTTATAGTCGAAAATTTCAATTATATAACCCACATTAAAATTGTTTTAGAAAAACAGTACATGTTGTGGATATTTTTATTTTGACTTTAAATAAACAGTTATTAAGGTCATTATCATACCCAAATGAATTTAAAAGGCCAAAAGTATTACCCAAGGATTTTCTTGGTCATTCATTACTCATCTAATAAGGTTAGGACACGTTTTATGGAAATTTAATAATATTTTAATATATTTTTTACCCTAAATTACACTATTTACCTTTAACAGTGCTAAATAAAAGTTAAAACATACTATTCACATAAAATTATTTTAATCATATTTAATCATATTTTACTTACTAATAGCAACCATGTATGTTAGATATTATAAATTCAATTCATAGAAGTGGTAAAATTTCATTTAAATGAAAAAGTCAATTTTTTAACTACTACTTACTATTTTCTCTATTCATCAAAAATTGAGGGTTTTCAAAATAATACAAAATATTCAGCCTAAGAAATACTAGATATTCGGAATTCAAAAATGATTTCTATTTTACCAAATTCAAAATATAGAAGTTTCATTAATTAATTTAAAATTAATTCCCTTTGTCCAAACAAAATGATTGTTTTTAAGAAATTATATTATCAAAATATTGAAACTTGATTCTATTCAATTTGAAAGTGAAATTACATCCAATGACAAACATTGTATCAAATGGTTAAAATATAATCTAATTAAACTTTAAAAAAATATTAAAATATATTATAACTATATAAATAAAATAGATTAAAATGAAATTTTGAATAAAAATGCAGTATTTTTTACTATTCATTAAAAATTATCTTTATCAGAAAAATACCAAATATATACCCAAGGAAAATTTTTATGTCAAAACTCAAATGAAGAATTTTTTTTCCAAATAGAACTTATTAAAGTTTTAAAAACTAGATTTAATGTGGGTTTTCCATCAAAATGTGGTAAATCGACCATTTAAAAATATCAGAGTATTTATGCTTAAAATTAGATTCACTAACATTTTAATCCTCGAACATTTATTGAATAAATTTAAAAACATTTAATAGACATGTATAATAACCTTTAACTTAGTTTTATTCAATCCTTCCATTACAACGACTAGACGTTAACTACGATTTAAAATAATAACATATTATTATTTTTCAGTATGACTCCGCATTGTGTGCAACATGAATCTTCTGAAAAATCCATTGTTGTGTGTTAGGTACGCCATTGAATATAGCGTCCCATTTAAAATAAAATTGATATTTAATTCAAAAATATTAATAATTATGGAAATGACATATTCTTTGATTTCTTGGGATGTTACAAAAGATATTTGGTTGATTCCGATTATCATTGATATGTTACTATATGGATTGGAACTTCTCATTAATTTCATGAGACTAAACATCCCATATAAAAATAAAGTGGGATGTCTTGGTGAGTCGTTTTACCATAACCTATATTGCATTGTTTTCTTTGGATTTCTTCAAGAGACTAGTGATTAAGACCATGGTAACATTCTCAAATGTACACATGGGTATAGGTAATGGTTAGATTATACCGTTGGACTTATTTCAATCTTCTTTCACTTGTTAACATATCAAGAACTATAAGATATACATAGGAATATCCTTCATCATGTTGTCCCACACGAAGTGTTCTGGATGATCACAGTACATAATAGTTCATATAGGATGAATGGAGAATGGTGATCTATGTGAATTTTCAAGAGACCCTTATTTATCTCAGCTGATGAAGGCACACAAAGCCATGTTCCAAACCAAATCACACCAAGATCATATAGATAGATCTCTTGAAGCTTCCTTTTCGTTACTACATTCACCTTATTTTGTAACTAGGGGTCATCCCTTTCTACATTCTTAATATTCTTTTTGATAGATAGTTGGGAAATTTGAGACATATTTCCTTTGTTTCGGATTTTATAATTCATCCATTTCATGTCCAAGAATATAGGTTCATTCACAATCTGCATGATGGTTAGAGTATAAGGTTCCTTTAGGCAATGACAATCAGCATCAATGATCTCTTTAATTGGATGATAGGGAATAGAGAAACATTATTTTCTACATAGCACCAACTTTCTCATTTGGTGCATGTTTAGCTCATTTTGTGTGAATATATGCTTTATTCTCTTGTGATCGATATGTATGTCACACAACTACCCATATATTAGTGCCACTATATATTTTGGGGAATGTCACATATTCTAGACCAAACTTATTTTTCGAGTAGTTCTTCTCATAGATCATCAACATTTATGAGGCATAGTCTATCACCTTATCATTTTCCCGGAATACAAAACCCAAGAGTTTCTTTGTATTATCACATTCTATCAAAATATTTTATCTAATTTCCAGTAATGTGTATACATGTGAAGTGATCATCATTTCCTTTGTCTCAATAAATCATTCTCATTATTATTGCATATAAATATACATTACCCTTTTCCTTGATAACATATATTGCAGGCTAGAAAATCCCGATAATTTTATCAAATATCGTCTATAATACCCCTCTAAGTCAAGAAAACGGTATATTTCAATGACACAAGAGCATATTTTCCACTCCTCAATTTCCTTTTTTTCAAAGGATCAATAAATATTTCCTCACTAATGATCACATATCCCAATAATGTCATTTTCTACTTCAAAACGACACTTTATAAACATGGAATAAAAATTCTCCTTACTTAATGTCAAAAAAAATTATATGTTCTTCATGTTCAACCTATATCTAGTATTTTATGATAATGTCATTAAAAAACCATCCATAGCTTTGTCAAGGTAATTTTTTGAGTATCTGTTAATTAGATCCATAAATATTGTAGGGGAATTAGTAAGTTCAAATGGAATCAACAGAAAATCATAAAGCACATGACAAGTGCAAAAGGGTGTCTTCTAAATATGTTCATTTGTCACTAATAGTCGATGATATCCATAATGATGATCCACCATTGAGAGGTATTGAGATCATCGAGGCTGATTGATACCTTCTCCATTCCTTGGAAGAGTTCACTTGTTCTTATTTGTGGCCTTTTTGAGAACTTAGTAGTAAATACATAGTCGTAGAGTTCCATACCATTTCTTTTCAATAATAACAAGTTCACACCATGAAGATAAACTAGTGTGTATGAACTCTTTGGCCATATTCTATAACTACTACTTATATAACTCCTCTAGATGGATTAGGGCCATAAAGTGTGATAATTTTCTGATAGTCATATATTTGTGTAGGATTTCAATTGAAAAATATACCTAATTATCTAGGGGATGTCAGGGTAACTCTTCGAGAAATACATTATTGTATTCCATCATAATGGGAATTTACACAAGGTCAATAATGTTCTTTAGCTAAACCCTTAAATCTAGGTATGCTTCTTCATAGGTATGCAATGCCGACACCATTTTAGGATATTATAATGACCATTTAGGATCATCCATTCATTTTGAGAAGTTCATGGTATAGTTCAAAATATTAAAATACATATTATTTTCTAAATAGTGGATGTTTTATCCATATAACTATTTCCAATCCATCCCTAGTATATCATAATATTCAACCAAGGGATGTATCATGAGTTTTTCTGATAGAATATTCCTATAAACACGAATTGGAGATGAAAACAACACATGGGTTGAAATTGTCGTACCACTATGTGTTTTTTATAAATATATCTACATGATGTTTTCAAGGATTTGATTCAATTGTTTTATCAAACATTCTAGATATAATGGAATTTATAACACCAGAATCGAAAAGGGAATTTCTATTTGTGTGTGAGTAGGTAGTTCGCTATGTACAACTTCATTTTCTTACTCCACCTCAGCAGTAGTGATGGAATTATCATCCTCAAATCCATTTTATTTTTTTTATGATGTTGTTTAATACCCCTAAGGACTCAAGGTATAGTGAATTTTCATGAATAGTACACTCTCTCCCTAATGGTGTAGCATTGCAACATGTGTGTTTCTCTCTTTTCCTCTATTGTGTCGGCCAAATTATTTTTGTCTATTTGACATTATTCATCTTGATGGACTTTGCTCCCATAATTATATCATTTCCCCATCATTTTGAAGCAATTATCATGATGCTTCTTCGAATATTTTTTTCATGTGGGTTCTTGGGATTCCATTCCACCTTTCACATTAGATCCCCCAGTTTGAAACTCCATATTTTTTTCATAACAACAAATCCTTTAGACCATTATCCAAACTACATATCTATTTTGAGATCACATTTTAAATCTTCTTCACAAATCTCAATGTCTCATATTTATAGTTCCTTCAGATAGATTATTTTTAATTCACTAATGTATCTATCTAATCTTTTATCATTATTTATAAAAATCCTAAAGTATACCATTTAATCCTTGTGAAATATTCTTCCCAGTAAATGACCAATCAACCTTCCTTTTTATTCTTCTATATAAATTAGGTCTCCATAATTTTATGAAGAGTTCGAGGGATATACTTGTTAACAAACAATATCTTAATGTTTTACAATTCCATTTATTCAATTTCGTCCAATGTCTTGTTGTTCTTAATCGAATCCCACCATTGATAGACCTCTCCATCGAAATGTTAAATGTAAAGTGTCAAATTCTCCATATCATAATATTGAATAACATAACATATATTCTACATTTAGTTTACCAACAATTTTATGACTACTAGATTGGAGGATCAAATAACTATCGGGGGTTGTTTCCATATAAAATACTTGATACCCAGTCACTCCCTATTTGGTGAGGGCTTACATTCCAAATTATTCACGTTATTGTTCATAACCTAATATTGTTGGGATAGAATCACTAGGAAATTTTGAACTCTACCTATCATGTTATTATGGATGTCATTCAAGAAACCATTGCATTGTCCCTTTATAATATTTGTATCCTGGTTTCTCCTAGTTCCAAACATTTTCAAAAATATAAATGGATAGAACAAAACATTACTCATAAATTTATGAATAAATAATTTGTTTATTTTTTTAATTAATTATAAAGGAATTTCTTTTGGTATCCCTATGAATATAATTTTCTAAAACAATGATTCATGGGTTCATAGATATACTTAGTCTCATTCTACGGCGTTTCACAAATGTTCTATATTCCTAATTCTGAAATTAATTAAAATTTCCAGTTATACCAACTAAATAGACATTAATTTTCCTTATATAAATTATTACATCATTATAAAAATAAATAACATAAAAACATTTCAAAACTAGGAACAAAATTTTTAGTGAATTTGAAAAGTTAATACTAAACAAAACATTTACAAAATAAATGATAAAAATGTATTTGATCACTTTTTCTCTAGCTTCTTTGTGTCCCTAGTGTTTTCCTCAGTAGATGTGATCACCTGTGGATATACATAGAATAATGGGGGGGATAATATCCCTATAATAGGATAGATAATAACATCCATCTATATAACATTGTGTGAACATAATAATTGTTATAATGACAAAGGCATAACACCGTAATTAAGAGATAGAGCATTAGATATAGGCTTTGAACGTAGAAATGCATAAAAATAAAGCATCAAATCTTAGTAGTTCAAGCATACATCACTATATCGCATGAGATATATACATTACCCTATTTATTATATGTAACAACCTAGATTTTTTCATGTACATTTATAATTATATGGAAATATTTTGAGTCTGTAAAAATTAACGGCGTGTGATTCCCAGGCTCGGTGTGCCGGGAAAGAATTTCGGAACTTTTTTTGGGTATGTTACGTTAACATGAGAGTGGGAATTTGTAACTTTTTTAGTGGTGCTAATAATTGAAATCTTAGGACACTGTTGAACTCTCAGTGCCGATATTCACATAAGGAGACCTCCACCTAGACCGCAGTATGTCGAGGGAGGAAGTTGAATTTTCAGTTTTTTTTAAGGGAGAATTGAATTATAAAATAAATAACATTTATTTTATTTCATGAAACCACTCATTTGAATTTAAGTGGTGGAAACCAACCCAGGAAGTGGGGTATTTAATTCCTTGTATTAAATTCCTAGTTTCCAATGGTGTAACATGTGCAAACCCCCGTTAACGATATCAATTAAATGATTAATTGATAAAGTCCTTAAAAATCATTAGGGGGTTGGCTTCTCACCTCTTGTGGTGGGGATTTGTGGAAAAGTGGTTCGGTGGAAGAGCATCCTTCAACAAAGAAAACTCCTCCAAATAAGAATGATCCTCTGGATCATGAATGAGGAACCGATGCTCGAGCCTGGATCAGAAGCGTGTTATGGGAGCGAGGAACACCAATGACTCATTCAGAATCTTCATCCTCTTCCTCACGCCATACCCAATGGACAATCAAGGTAGGGAAATTGTTCATATCTTTCTTTGTGATAAATCGTTATTTTCAACATATGAATAGCCAACTATCGATCAAACATGGAGGTTGTGGGACAAACGAACATGTCTTATTCCCTATTATACGTCATCTTTTAACGTGTTTTCACAGGCAGATCATCAGGTTGAGAAGAACCCAACCATGTCATAGGTGACCAACGCCTGCAGGGTACAGGTGGAAGCTGACACATTGGAAAGCCATGATGGCGACGGTGGCGCAGCAACACCGTTGAATGAGGTCACGGCCCATTGGATTTAGTGGTGGAGGTTGGCGGTGGGAACACTGGCCGACCACGTATAACTAGGGTGGCACACGCCTGTGCCACTAGTAGAGGATGAGGCAACAACTGTTAAGCCGCGGCGGCGCACCTGGAGGGCAGCCGGCTCCTGGCTAGCCATGGGGGAAGCAGCAGCGCACGCTGGTGCCACTGGAAGGGGGAGCTAGCCCGAATCCCGCTCAGCTGCATCACGCTGAGTAGGAGCTACTCTGGCAGGTGCCGCATTCAATCAGGTAGTGCCATGTGGCGCCGTCAGGTTGGCTAGAACTGAATGGCCCTTGTGCCATTCTGGAATGAGGGTGCGGCTCCCCTGGGTGGTGGTCGGGTCAGGCCCTGCCACTGTGGACCGCACCCAGCCACAGGCCGGTTACAGCAGGCCGGCCAATTTGCAAGACGGCCCCACCACGGCCATCCCATTCGGGTCGGGTCTGTCCGACCGGGTCGGACCAGAGCTGGACCCATCTAGACCCAGATATTCCTTTTTTGCCACATCTTGATAACTATGCTTCCATTTGATGAACCGTTTGTGACACCATAATCCTTGGATAGATATTTACCTTATGGTATACTCCACTTGAGTTTTGGATAATGTTGGGTTATGGCTGGGCTGGATCGAATACAAATCCAACTGGGCCCTTGGGACTAAAAAACAAATAACATACAGACCGGGCGTCTAATTGACGCGCCGTTTGTCACGTTGGGTCCCTTATGACATGAAGGACCTTCATGTTATTTATTTGTGAGACTTTGTGGTAGTTTATGTATTGACCTATGGCGTAAGGAGAGGATCCTCCTTGAATCGAGCATGCTTAGTGTAAAAACCTTATGGATGGTTGTACAAGAGGAGACATTAGATCCAGTGATGGTCATATTCAGATCATGTGTGGGACAATATCTTCATATCCTCTGTGGGTTAGCATCATCATATCCTATGTGAGTCATCTTCAGATCCAATGTGGGTCGTCTCCAGATCTTGTGTGGGTCAACTTCAGATCCTGTGTGGGTAAAGAATAGAGCTTCTCAACAAAGTAAGATGATCTAGGAGTACAGATAATCATCTGTACTTTTGTACTTAAGTTATTCCTAGTGTGAGATGAGTCTTTACGTTTTTTGTACACTTATGTATGATGATACCTTTGGGGTATTCTTTTGGGTGGTGTTACCATTGTTTTACTTACCTTTGTGGTGTTACATTCATGTTATTCTTTCCTTCATGGAAAATTTTTGCTTTTGAAGAAAGAGATGGGCCTTGTGTTTCCTAAAGAAGGATATTGGTATCCATGGTAACTTAGGTATATGTATGAGCATTTAACTAAGTAGATGTGATTGTTTCTCCATGATTTTAATAGTATCCTTTCTTGTGGATTATCCTAGGTGCATTCTGAGAGACCTTACGGTGGTCTCGGGGTCCCTACGGAGTATCGTTATACTCACCCCTATAAGGGCTACGCCCAAACCTTGCAGTGTCATGTGGAGATAACAGACAGCAGTGATCAAGGTGAAGGGTATCAAGAGTGGAGTCTACTCAGAGGTGGATGTTAGATGTGACATGCCACAGAGATGAATGTTCGAGAGTTTTACCTACCATTCATTTTAGATCCTTGGCGGGTGTTCGTAGGATCTGTTTTCATTTTTACATGTTCATTCCAGTTAAACTTGTATTCCACCCCCCCTTTACTTACTGTACTCAATCTATTTACAATATAGTTTAATTTGTTCTTTATCCTCTTTTGTGCTTTTATTTTTTGTGTTTATAGGTTAAATGGAAATGCCTTCTTGATTTTAGGGATATTCCATTCTGGTTCTAGTCACCAGCCCCTAGCCTATGGATGGTGGGCTTGGGGTAGTTACAACATGGGCCCCGGGGGATGGGTCATGAAATTATAGCTATATATTATTCCTAGAACACATGCCACATCATATCATTCATGGGCACTATATAATTCATAGTGCACCCATCACATTATAAAATTTTCATTATCATTTATTCCACATAGAACATATATCAATATTGGACATAAAATAACTCATGTAATGAAATGGGTTTAATTTAATAATGAATACATTCAAGAATATTGTTTTTGGTTATCGAAAGAGATATGGAATAATATACTTGGTATAAGAGTCATCATTTTTTAGGTTTGAAGGAACAATATAATGATCAATGAAATATTTTTTTAGATAGAAGAATTATTTTGGAAAAATAATTTCATTGGTTATAATAAATAATTCAAAACATGTATATACATGAAAATAAATTATAAATATAGATAAATTATATTAAAGGAAAAAAAATAATATCCATATTCTAAATGGGGGGAAAGAGGGAAACCCCAAAGAAAGACAGTTGGGTACAAGAATTCTTCTAACCTTATGTTTGAATGGTTTCCTCACTTTTATATCCAAGGACATAAATTTAAATTCTTTACATAAAAAATAATAAACCTTTTATACACAAATTTTTTTACTTATAGTTTTATTAATTTCATTTATAGGATTTCCAATGAGTTATATTGTTTAATTTCATTGTTTGAGAGTGTTTGATTACATGGTTTTCATGTTCTATTTAATTGAATATGAGTACGGATGTTTTTGTAGAATGGGAATAATTTTAATGAATTAGAATTAAATGTTATTAATTAAAATTTATTTTTTAAATGTTTAAATATAAAACTAAATTTAAATTTATTAGGATGAATAATTAGATAAAAACTGAATAATAATAATTTGGCTTCTTTTTTGTAGTTTTTGATCACAAAATAAACTCAATTTTTTTATCCTTTTGTATTACATAAATATTTTAGTTCCAAAAAATAAAAAGGGTTATAACATATATTTTAATGTATTTTATAACCATTATAGTGTTTTTATTAATGTAATTTATGTTTTTATTGGAAAATTAAAATGCATCATCCCCGTTGTTAGTAAATTTACACATCACGAGCGATGATTTATTTTTTAGAAAAAAAGTGAGATATATCAAAAATTTGATGATATATCTTAAATTGACATGAAATAATTATATTATGTTTTGTATAATAAATTTTTAATGATAATATTTGTATATGTGGTGAGGAGATAATTGTAAAATAAATAAATAAATTGAAATTAAATATAAAAGGGAGATGATTTTAACTCTTGAGTCCCTTCTCCTTGAGAACCTCCTTAGGGAAAATGTTTTTATATTATGATGGGAAAAGGTATCATGGATGTGGGGGGGGGGGGAATTGGGATAATATTTAAGAATTATTTGGTCACGGATCTATTCTTTAGAGGTGTGAAAAATAGGTGGTGATGGGTGATAGTAATAGTAGGAGAGATGAGTTTTTACCATTATTGTTTTCATTATTTTATTATTTTTGTATCAAGGCTATGAATATATTGAGAATTATCAACAAATATAATAAAATATTGAAGGAGTGTTTAATATTTTGGTCTTAAATTATACGTACATTCTATATGACTCAATAAATGTTATATTCATCTTTTGTCATAAATTATCAAATTTTAGGATTCACCCTAAATTTTAGTGTTTCAAAAAAATAAAATAAAAAACATAACTATTATTTGATGTGTAGAATTCAAAAATGAACTCCATTTTATGAAAATATTTTTTATAAATATGAAAATTTTAGTTCTTAATTAAATTATTCCGTTTCATGAAAAATAAAAAATTAAAAAATATTACTAATTTTCTAACACATAGACATATTAATTAAGGTCTGAAACAATTATATTGTTATCAAAAGAAAAAAAAATTAATTTATGAATAAATTTTAACTATTTTTTTAAAATTATTTCATTATTTATAAAAATCCAATTAAATATTCATGACTTCAAAATATATCAAACATTTTTTATAATATTAAAATCATTTAATTACTTATTACATGAAATAAATATATCATATCTTCATTCAAAAGATACCTACATATTATATTTTACTTTGAAAGGTTATTTTTATACTCTATTGGGCGGACTGATATTTTTAAGGTTCATGGTAGTATTCTTAATGCCATGTTACTATTCTATCGGTATAAGTTCCTCAATTTCATGAAATGCCTTTTACATCATTGATTCATCATATATAATGTTTTATTGTGTTATATAAGCAATTATATTTGATTTATACTATATGAAAATATTATAATATGGTAGAAATTCCATGAAAATAGTTTGGGTCTTTACAATATCATTCTTAATCATCCTTTTCACGTTAATTGCTTTTTCTACAACCATAAAATCCATTATTACCACTCTAATACAATTAAATCAGAATCTTATCTATAAATAAATATTATTAAATTGTTGCACCAATTTTTTTAACACATTAACCTCATAATCTAAATGAAAACACCACTTCTTCATGTATGTGGACTACAACATCCATAAAGTGATACAATTTATTTTTTGGGACTACCTTATATGAATGATTAAATATATATAATATTAATGAATATTTTTTTTTATGATATGATAATGATATAATATTACTTTCCATCTTACACATTATATCCATCGAAAAATATAGCATCACTCTTGCATATTTGTGGAATTCCAACTTCATGAAGTGAGGTGTTTCATTTTAATTTCCAAACTACATGTATGGTTATTAAAATTGAAATAATAAATTAATAAAACATTAATAGAATGTTTATGATTCCAAAAACTATTAAATTTTTTATAATTTGTTTCTTTTCTACTAAGAAGAATAAATAATCTTTCATTAATTGTATGCATTAAGACCTGTCTATATGAAATTATTAAATTCATATATCTTGGACACATTACTTGTATGTTTCTAAAAGAATATTAAATATATAAATCAATTATTGAAAATAATTTTTTTTCTTTAGATAAAGGTAACATGACACTTTAACCATGTTTTATACACCACTATTATATGGGATAATATGAACCAATCAATGAAAAAAAAATAATGTCAATATAACCTTTTAATTAATAAAATTTTGAAAAGAATAATAATAATGGAAAAATATTGAACAATGTTATAATAAATTGTAAAAGTATACAAACTCTATTACATTAGAGATTCTATTTAAGAATGAAATTAGTCAAAACACAAGGTAAGGGACATTAATTTAAAAATATATTTGAAATGTTTTCAATCCAACTAGTTTGATTATGTGTCTATTATATTTCAAATTTCTCGTTAATCATCTTAATTATGATTAAAAGTTTATGAAATGTCATGATTGAATATTTTTTACATTCATTACATTAGATTAAAATGCAATATTATTTCTTTTTTCAAGTTGGTAATTACCAACTATCTAAAAAAGTTCAAAAAATTGCATTTGAAAAGTATGTATTGGATTCACATTTATGCTATCATATCAATTACTAATTTAAAATATTCATTTGTATGTTACGATGGGTTTTCAGAGCATATTTTAATATATATATTCTAGTGATGTTATGTTTTTAGGGTATTTTTTATGGGAATATTTTCTTCTCTGATTATTCATAATGTCATTACTTATCCATGTAATGGAAAATACAAATAAATATTATTTTTAATTTGAAGGATATTTTTTATTCAATTAATGGTTATTGGGAATTTTATATAAAATAAGTGTGATCCGGATACATCTATGATAAAAAATTATCATGATAAATTTCTCCAATCAATTGAAAAAATTGAGAGAGTTTACCCTTGATCGGATACTCCTATTGTAACATCCCAAGTATTTAATGAATAATAGATAATTTTATCTATGTCTATTTATGAATTAGATAGTGTTTTAGAGGATTAAAATGAGAATAAACCCAATTTTAAGCATGGAATACACTAATATTTTTAAAAGATTGTTTTACTGCCTTTTGATGGAAAAACATTTTTAAATCAACATTTTTACAATTTTATAAGCTCTATTTGTCAAAATAAACTTATTATTTATGGTTGGGACATTGAAATTTACATTGGAATATTTTTTGGTATTTTAATGACAATGTTCATTTTTTTAATGAATAGTCAAAATACTGCATTTTACATCAAAACTGCTTTTCCATCTAATATAATAATATGTTTAGATTATCTTTTTAATTGGTATTAAAGTGAAATATGAATATATTTTTACCATTTAATACAATGGTGGTCATTAGGATTAATTTGACTTTGGAATTGGGCATAAACTAATGCCAAAATTTTCATAGATATAGTTTCAAAAAAACATGCTATTTGTTTTGACAAGAGGAATTATTTTTAAATTAATTATTGAAATTTCTGTGTTTGGAATTTGGTAAAATGGATTACACATTTGGAATCATATGGTCCAAATTATGTAATCAAGACTCTTTTGTTTTTGGACATTTTGAATAGTAACGATGGTAATTATCTTTAATTATATTGATTAATGAGTAATCGGGTAGTTAAGGATAATAAAATGATATCATAATAATAAAAAATGACACCAACATGTGTCCTAATACTACTGGTTGTCTCATGGCCGACCATGGTATGCCTTGTGCCAATCTTGGGGACCCCATAGAATCACTTTTGTGTGAAAGTGATGTTTTATCATTTTATTTTTAATGAAAGTAAATATAACAAAGAATGTATCACCTGAGTAAATCATTTTTAATATTGTCAACATAGATGATATTATAGACCATAAATATTCATTGGAAATATAAAAATATTTCCTACATCACAGTATTTTTTCATAATTTTTAGACATTATACAAATTAAATTATTTATGACATCATGGCGATGCAATGATTACCTCATTAATAAAGGATTTAAATAAAATGAAACGATAATGTTAAAACTATAACATAAACTTTTCAAAGACCTGTTTTATGAGTATATATAGAACCCTTATCACCTTATCCTCTAAATAAATCAATGTGGGACCTTCAAAAATCGGAAACCCATTTGAAAATAAAGTAACGTTTTGTAACTTTCCAAGAGTGCCCCTCCTCTCCTCTTATAAAAGTCCCCCACCTCTACCTCCTTACCCACACATCTCAAGCCTTTGGCTCGGCCAAACCCTGCTCATTCTGTCTATCCACATACCTCTCTTACTCCTTGAAGCCTCAATTTGGGCAGAAGTCCTCCCAATGAAGCCTTTGAGCTCAAATCAAAAAGGGTTACCTGTTTTTATCGTAATGTCTTCACTTGTGTTCATTTGTTTTATTTTGCTTCTCCAAACCCTAAACTCTTTTTATTCATTTCATTTGTAAAAACACCAGTATCTTACATATACTAGGATTTTTTTATAATAAGGATTCTAGATACACTTACACATACCTACATCTAATGGTTAAAGAACATACTATTTCTGTGGATGGCGAATTTCTACATCACGAAACGATGATAGTTCAATATTCTTATAACACCTTAAAAGGTGGCCATTAAGATGTCACTATATTTATATATGATATATAATATGTTTATGTTTTCCTTAAGCTTCTGTATTTTTCATTTATGGCATACCTTTATGGATCCCATTATGGGTATACACGATATCTTCATTTTAGGAAATGCGGACTACCGCCCCTTCAAAGTGATTTGATTCGTTAATACCATATGTGGTACGTATAAAGGATATATTTAATGATATTATATATGATACCATACTGGAATTAAAATATTATTATTTATCATTATGTATTAATTCCATTAAATATGAAATAGAAATGGAAGTAGCGTTCATGCGTACGTACAGCTTACCGTCCCCATGAACGGTGAATTTCATTTCTTACCTCTAAATGTTATGTAATATTATAAATGCATCCATATACTAGATATATGTGATATATATGATATCTATATCATGAACAGAATTTTGGATATAATGGATATTTTACCACATGAACAACTTGTAATTATAAAGAGTTTATTTTTGACTCAAGTACCAATGATCGTTAAAACGACCGTTATTAACTTAAATAAATACATAAAGTTCATGAAATGATAATAAATGATATAAAAGGAATAATTAACTTGAAAAAGGTTTTTAAGAAAGTAGAAATTAACTCAATTTTATTATTCAGGAGATTAAAGAATGACCGAGTCAAGTCGGATACGATGTAAGGGACTTCATCTCAATCTCCATTCAATGAGGCATATTTTGTTTTATACACAACCTTCATATATATGGTGTATAAACCCTTTCTTACTTTTACGTTTATTCAAAAGTAATATTTTTTATATGAAGCTTTTACTAAATTAAAAAAGGGAATGTTTTTATTTGTCGTACGTATGCAGTGACAATGACTTCTCCACCGTCGTGACCATTATTTGAGTTTCGGCTTCCTCTACAAGCCATACCTTTTTTTAAAAGAAAAATAAATACCATGTTTTACTTTTATTTTATTTTCGTATTGAAAATGGTTTTCATAATGAGTTTATATCAATATGTTGTATTGATATCTTGTGATTGAATGGTGGAAATGTTATGTTTCCTTTATGCATGTTTTATATGATACGATTATGTTGTGGTTCTTGGGCATTATCATGAAGATGGGTGGTTCTATGATAAACTAATGGCAGGTGAGCCCGATATATCTCTCCAATGCATTGGGTTACATGAAGGAGTTAAACGTTAAGGTTTCTCCGAAGAGATTTAGCGATTATACTATGATGGGTATTCCAAATGTAACCAAGACGGTTACTCCCTACAAAAGAATGTTATGAATGCCTCAAGTTACCTTTATGTCTTATGATTTCTATGATTTATTCATGATATGATGAGGTATGTTAAAGTTCTTATGTTTTATGAGTGGAGTATGATTTCATTGATTCTTATGTATACATGTTCCCATGTTTCCTTTCCATATTTATAGATCCTTTACTGAGATTTTTATGCTCATCCCAAGTTTCTGAAATGTTTTTCACAGGTTAAGGGAAAGGTTCATGATGTGATGATAATGTCAAAGAAGTGTCAAGAAAGAATCCATGTTTTATTTTAAATATGTTTCCGTTGATGGAAAAAATTAGTACTATCTTTTATGTAACCACTCTGTTTAAATATGGAATGTAATGCATGTTTTATGATCTAATTCTATAAAACTCTAAACTTGAAAAGATCCTCAAGGTTTATTCTTGAAATATCTCAAGATTAAGTAAGGATTAAGGCTAGGGCCTTATGGGTGGTATCAGAGGTTGGTTAAGATAAATTTAGGAGTATGAATTTTATTAAATGATTATCCCAAAAGTTTTTTATGGTATGATTGAAATGATATTGCATTTTATTATTACCATGTTGCTTCATCTAAGACATGTTTGTTCAGAATGGTTTTCCGCAGAGGAAGCAGGGAAGCAGTGCTAGGAAGGTATACGGAATGAAATGACCTTATGAATCTGCATCCTGAGATGGTTGGAATTGGAACTAAATAGTTTGTTTCAGTAATGGCACAGTTGACTCAAGTGATAAATGGTGGCGGTATCCCTGCACGAGATCAGCCAGATCAACCGTAGAGGAACATGTCAGTGGTGGAACATTTCATGAGACAACATCCCCCATCATTCAGAGGATCATCTGACCCTGTGCTAGCTGAAGGTTGGATTAAAGAACTAGAGAAGATTTTTTATGTCATGGGGTGTTCATATAATCAAAAGGTTAGTCTTACTATTTACCTTTTGGAGAGTGAAGCTAATTAGTGGTGGTCGATGGTTAAAAATGTCAGGGATGCTGATGAGATTGATGCTCTAGACTGGGATGAATACCAAGGTATGCTTCTTGAGAAGTATTTTCCTAAGGTTGTTAGACTTAGGATGGAAAAACAATTCCTGGAATTGAGGAAAGAGGAAGACTCAGTGGCTTCCTATGAAGAAAGGTTCACTCGATTGGCAAGGTATGCTCAAAATTTTATCCAAGACCTTCATAGTAAAATCAATCATTTTTACTCAGGATTAAAGCCTAAATATCAAAGGTCATTGGCTTTTCACGAGTTTAAAAGTTATGAAAAGCTTGTTCTATGTGCTGAGAAGGTGGAAATGGAGTTTGTAGATGATCAAGTGTTCCATAACAACTAGTAGAATAAGAGACCGAGGTGGTAGGAGAAAGGAAAGAATTCTTCAAAAAGGTCTGACGGTAAGAAAACTATGTTTCCAATTTGTGATAAATGTGGTAAAAGGCATGATGGGGAATGTCTTCTAAATTCTTGAAAGTGCTACCGATGTGGTGAGATGGGACATAAGGCTCGTGATTGCACTGAAAAAGATCAGGGTGATGGTAAGACCAAATTTTATTTACAGTTAGTGAAATTTTTTAAGTGCAATGAGATGGTTCACTATGAAAACAAGTGTCCAAAAAAGATCTTGAGTGATGGGAAGCAGTTAGACTACAAGAAGAAAGGGGTAGTGAAATCCTTTGCAACTACTTCAGCAGATGTCAGGCCATCAAATGAAGTTGTATCAGGTACTTTGTTTGTTTTTTCAGATTATGCCAGTGTGTTGTTTGATTCGGGGTCTACACATTCTTTCATCTTTGAAACCTTTTCTAGTAAAATCGGAATACCATCTCATGAAATGACTCCTGAACTTATGGTAAAAACACCATGGGGAAATGTTGAGGAAAAAATAATTTATAAGAATATTCCTATCCTTCTCCGTGGAAAGAACCTACTTGAAAACCTTATTGTTTTACCTCTAGTAGAGTTTGATGTTATCATGGGTATGGATTGGGTCTCTATTTACCATGCTAAGATTGACTGTAGAGCTAATGAATTTTCATTTCAGAAAGACTTTCAGTTTGTGTACAAGAATGAACCCTTACTGTTGATAACATATCACAAGGCTGTGAAACTTGTAAAAGATGGAAATGAATGTTAACTTGCACACATCGTTGAAAATAAAGGAACTGCTCAGGTTAATGATGTGCCAGTGGTAAATTAGTATCCCGATGTTATTCCTGATGAGTTTCCTGGAATAGTACCAGATTGGGAAGTTGAATTTACTGTTGAATTAGTTCCTGATGCTAAGCCAATTTCAAAACCCCCTTATCGAATGGCTCAAATTGAACTTTTAGAGTTGAAAGAGAAATTGTAAGATTTATTAGAGAAAGGTTTCATTCGACCTAGCACATCACCATGGGGTTCTCCTATTTTATTTGTTAAAAAGAATGATGGTTCAATGAGACTTTTCATTGATTATAGAGCTTTGAATAACATCACTGTTTAGAAAAAATATCCTTTGCCTCATATCGATGATTTTTTTTATCAGCTCCAGGGAGCTCAGTTTTTTTCAAAGATTGACCTGAGATCGGGGTACCATCGGTTTAAGGTAAAGGAAGAAGATATTCCGAAGACCACGTTTCATACAAGATTTGGCCATTATGAATTTGTAGTATTGCCTTTTGGGATATCCAATGCACCTTCTGTATTCATTGACTTAATGAATAGAATTTTCCATGTGTTCTTGGATAACTTTGTGCTGGTTTTCATTGATGATATTTTGGTTTTTTCTAAAAGAAATGAAGAGCTTGAAAGACATTTAAGGGTTATTTTCAAACCTTAAAAGAAAAGAAATTGTATGGTAAATTCAGTAAGTGTGAGTTTTGGTTGTAACCAATTTCTTTCCTTGGTCACATTATTTCTAAATATGGGATGACTGTTGATCCGGCAAAAACAAAGGTTGTTGAAGAATGGCCAAGACCCACAAATGTAACTGAGATTCATAGCTTCCATGGGTTAGCAGGCTATTACCGAAGGTTTGTTAGAAATTTTTCATGGTTAACTAGTCTATTGGAGAAGATAACTCGGAAGGGTGTTAAGTTTATCTGGACCAAAGAATGTGATGATTATTTGCAGGAACTGAAAAAAAGATTGGTGAATACTCCAGTTTTGGCACTACCTTATAGGAATGGTGAGTTTCTTATCTACTGTGATTCTTCATTTAAAGGACTTGGTTGTCTCCTAATGCAAAATGATCTGGTAATTGCTTATGCTTCACGATAGTTGAAAATTCATGAGGTAAATTACCCTACAGATGATTTGGAATTAGCTGCTTTTGTTTTCGCTTTAAAAATTTGGAGGCATCGTTTGAATGGATGAAAGTGTGATATATATACCAATAATAAAAGTTTAAAGTATATATTCACTTAGAAATAATTGAACATGAGACAGAGGATATGGATATAATTAATCAAGGATTATGATTGTACAATTCATTACCATCCGGAAAAAGAAAATAAAGTGGCTGATGCTTTGAGTCGAAAAAAGTATTGCATCATTAACAATGGTGCGTTTGGAATGTGATTCTTTAGTTAAGGATTTGATGAACTTTGGCATAGAAGTTTTTGGTGTAGGATGTTCTTCTATTTCGTTTCAGGTATTAGTGAAATATTCTCTATCAGACAGAATCAAGCAAGCCCAGAAGCAAGACAGTGAGTTGCAGAAAAAGGTAGAGCTGGTTCAGAACAATAAGTTGCCTGAATTCAACATTGATAATGATTGTGTTTTGAGATTTGGGACGAGATTGTGTGTGCCTTGTGATTCACAGTTGAAGAGAGAGTTGTTATGTGAAGCTCGTAGTTCTCCGTTTTCAGTTCATCCTGGCAGTACTAAGATGTACAGAGATATACAAGAGTATTAATGGTGGGATGGAATGAAATGAGATATTGCTGATTTTACAGTGATGTTTTTGACTTGTCAATAGGTTAAAGCAGAGCGGCAGTTACCGAAGGTGATTCTTCAGACATTACCAGTTCCAGAGTATAAATGGGAAAATATATACATGGACTTTGTTGTGGGATTGCCAAAGACTCTTCGAGGTAATAATGAAATTTGGGTTATTGTTGATCGCTTGACTAAATCTGCTCATTTCCTTACTATATGAGATACTTTTTACCTAGATCAACATTCCCATTTGTATCTTAAATAGACAGTTAGGTTACATGGAGTTCCTCTCTCCATTTTATCTAATCGTGATCCCAGGTTCACTTCTAACTTTTGGAAAGGCCTTCAGAAGTTGTTGGGTACTGAATTAAATTTTAGTACAGATTTTCATCCTCAATCAGATGGGCAGTCAGAACGAATAGTTCAGACGTTCGAAGATATGCTACGTTCTTGTTCGATGGATTATCAGGGAAGTTAGGACCAACATCTTTCTTTGGTTGAATTATCATATAATAACAGTTTTCATTCTAGTATACAGATGGAACCATTTTAGGCGTTATATGGGAAGCGGTGTCGAACTCCAGCTATCTGTGATGAAGATGGTGAAAGGAAGCTAATGGGACCAGAATTTTTAGAAGAGTTGGGAGACAAAGTTCAGATGATACAGAAACACATGAGAACAGCTCAGAGCAGGCAGAAGAGTTATGCAGACAACAGGAGGAAGGATCTCTATTTTGAGGTAGGTAATCATGTTTTTCTCAAAGTCTCACCATGGAAAAGTGTGATGCGATTTGGTAAGAAAGGAATGATAAGTCCAAGGTTCATTGGACCATATGAAATTATGTAGAGAGTTGGATCAGTTTCATACCAAGTGGCTTTACCTCTATGTTTATCTCAGGTACACAATGTTTTTCATGTTTCATTGTTGAGAAAGTATATGACAGATCCATCTCATGTTTTGAGTCCCGAGGTAGTTCAGCGGGAAAGGAACCTATTTTATGAGGAACAACCGGTATAGATTCATGACCATAGGGAGAAAGTGTTACAAAATAAGGTGATTCATCATGTAAATGTTTTGTGGAAAAACCACATGATTGAAGAGGCAACATGGGAATCTGAAAATGCAATGAGGGCTAAATACCCCCACTTATTCGATAAGTAAATAAATTTTGGGGATGCAATTTTCTAAAGGGGGAAGGATATAACATCCCAATTAAGTAATGAATAATAGATATTTTTATCTATGTATATTTATGAATTATACAGTATATTAGAGGCTTAAATGAGAATAAACACAATCTTAAGCATGGAATACACAAATATTTTTAAAAGATTATTTTAATGCCTTTTGATGGAAAACCATTTTTAAATCAAAATTATGAAAATTTTATAAGCTCTATTGGTCAAAATAGACTTCTTATTTATGATTGGGACATTGGAATTTATATTGGATAAATTTTTGGTATTTTTCTGACAATGTTCATTTTTTAATGAGTAGTGAAAAATACTGCATTTTTCATCAAAACTGCTTTTTCATCTAATTTAATTATATGGATAGATTATATTTTTAATTGGTCTTAAAGTGTAATGTGAATATATTTTTACCATTTAATCCAATGGTGGTCATTAGGATTAATTTCACTTTAGAATTGGGCATAAACTAATGCCAAACTTTTCATAGATATTGTTCCAAAAAAACCCGCAATTTGTTTTGACAATGGGAATTATTTTTAAATTAATTATTGCAATTTCTGTGTTTGGAATTTGGGAAAATGGATTACACATTTGGAATCATAAGGTCCAAATTATGTAATGAATACTCTTTTGTTTTTGGACATTATGAATAGTAACGACGGTAATTATCTTTAATTATCTTGATTAATGAGTAATCATGTAGTTAAGGATAATAAAATAATATCATAATAATAAAAATGACACCCGAATGTGTCCTAATGCTACTGGTTGTCTCATGGCTGACCATGTGATTCCTTGTGCCAAATATGGGGACTTCATAGAATCACTTTGGTGTGAAAATAACTTTTTATCTTTTTATTTTTAAAGAAAGTAAATACAACAAATAATTTATCACCTGAGTAAAACATTTTTAATTTTGTCTACATAGATGATATTATGGACTATAAAAACTCTTTGTAAAGATAAAACTATTTCCTACATCATAGTATTTTTTTCATAATTTTTAGACATTAAATAAATTAAATTATTTATGACATCATGATGATGCAACGATTACCAAATTAATAAATGATTTAAATATAATGAAAAGATAATGTTAAAACTATAACATAAACTATTCAAAGACCTGTTTTATGAGTATATTTCGAACCCTTATCACCATATCCTCTATATACATCAATGTTGGACCTTCAAAATCCGAAACTCATTTGAAAATAAAGTGACATTTTGTAACTTTCCAAGAGTGCCCCTCCTCTCCTATTATAAAAGGCCCCCACCTCTACCTCCATACTCACACCTCTCAAGCCTTTGGCTCCACAAAAACCTGCTCATTTTGTCTCTCCACATCCCTCTCTTACTCTTTGAAGCCCCACTTTGTTCAGAAGTCTTCCCAAGGAATCCTTTGAGCTCAAATCAAAAAGGGTTACCTGTTTTTAAGGTAATGTCTTTACTTGTGTTCTTTTGTTTTAGTTTGCTTCCCCAACCCCCTAAAATCTTTTTATTCATTTCTTTTGTAACAACACCAGTATCTTCCATATACTAGGATGTTGTTATAAGATGTATTTGAGATACACTTACACACACCTACATCTAATGGTTAAATAACATACTGTTTCTGTGGATGGTGAATTTCTGCCTCACGAAACGATGCTTGTTCAATATTCTTCTAACACCTTCAAAGGTGGCCATTAGGATTTTACTATATTTATATATTATATATAATAAGTTTATGTTTTCCTTGAGCTTCTATATTTTTCATTTATGACATACCTTTATTGCTTCAATTAAGGGTATACACGATATCTTCATTTTATGAAGTGCGGACTACCGCCCCCTCAAAGTGATTTGATTTGTTAATACCATATGTGGTACGTATAATGGATATATTTAATGATATTATATATGATACCATACTGGAATTAAAATACTATTATGTATCATTATGTTTTAATTCCATTAAATATGAAATAGAAATGGAAGTAGCGTTCATGCGTACGTACGGCTTACCGTCTCCATGAACGGTGCATTTCATTTCATACCTCTAAATGTTATGTAATATTATAAATTCACCCATATAATGGATATATGTGATATATATGGTATCTACATCATGAATAAAAATCTGGATATAATGGATATTTTACCACATGAACAACTTGTAATTATAAAGAGTTTATTTTTGACTCATGTACCAATGAACGTTAAAATGACCGTTATTAACTTAAATAATTACATAAAGTTCATGACATGATAATCAATTATATAAAAGGAATAATGAACTTGAAAAATATTCTTAAGCAAGTAGAAATTAACTCAATTTTATTATTCCAGAGATTAATGAACGACCGAGTCAAGTCAGATACGAGGTAAGGGACTTCATCTCAATCTCCATTCATTAAGGCATATTTTTTTATACACAACCGTCTTATATACGGTGTATAAAACCCTTTTAATTTTACTTTTATTCAAAAGGAATATTTTTTATACGAAGCGTTTACTAAACGACAAAAGGAAATGTTTTTATTTGTCGTACGTATGTGGCGATAATGACTTCTCCACCGCCGTGAACATTATTTGAGTTTCGGATTCCTCTACAAGACATACCATTTTTTTAAAGAAAATTAAATACCATGTTTTACTTTTTTTTGGTATTGAAAATGGTTTTCATAATGTTTTTATTTCAATGTATTGTATTTATATCTTGTGATTGAAAGGTGGAAATGTTATGTTTCCTTTATGCATGTTTTATGTGATACGATTATGTTATGGTTCTTGGGAATTATTATGAAGAAGGGTGGTTTTGTGTTAAACTAAGGGCGGGTGAGCCCAATATAGATCTCCAATTCATTGGGTAATGCGAAGGAGTTAAATGTTAAGGTTTATCCGAAGAGATTTAGGGAATATACTATGATGGGTATTCCGAACGTAACCAAGAAGGTTACTCCCTATGTAAGAATGTTATGAATGTCTCAAGTTACCTTTATGTCTTCTTATTTCTATGATTTATTCATGATTTTATGAGATATGTTAAAGTGCTTATGTTTTATGAGTAGAGTATGATTTTATTGATTCTTATGTAAACATGTACTCATGTTTACTTTCCATATATTTAGAGCCCTTACTGAACTTTTTATGCTCATCCCACGTTTTTGAAATGTTTTTCACAGGTCAAGGGAAGGTACATGATGTGATTATGATGTCAAGGAAGTGTGACGAAAGAATTCATGTTTTATTTTAAATATGTTTCCTTTGATGGGAAAAATGAGTACTATCTTTTATGTAACCACTCTTTTTAAATGTGGAATGTAATGCATGTTTTATGATCTAATTCTCTAAAACTCTAAACCTGAAAAGATCCTCAAGGTGTATTCTTGAAATATCACAAGATTAAGTAAGGTTTAAGGCTGGGGCCTTATAACTATGAGATGTGAGAATTATCAAATTTTATGACTACATTAATAGTGTTCATGAAAGAAATAATGAAATGGTAATGCCTCATACTGACTATACTATATTCAAAAATTTATTTTAATGGAAAACAATGATTTCATAAAGGTAATTTAGTTATTTTATGTTTTTATGTAATGATTGTAGCCTTTTAAAAGGGTGAAAGGATTTCTTTTCTATGGGAATGGATTCATAGTACTTTAAATTTTATAAGAAAACATCAGTATTATGATTTTTCATATATTAGTCTTTTTATAATATTAAATGAATGATATATAAAAAATATTATTTCTTTTCATGAAAAAGTAAATTGATATTTGAACTCATATGATATTTAGGAGAAGGAAAGCAATATAATGGATTATGAGGTATACAAATAGACAAGTGGGGTTTTTTAATTTTAATTCCATTAATGAAATTTTTTATCACATATTATTTTTTAACAAAATGATAGGGATGAATGATGTATATGAATAGTAACAATCAAATAAATCTAGTTATGGGTGTTTTCTTCAATATAAAATGTGTGTCTTTATAGAGAATTTTTATGTGGGAAAATAGAAATTGTTTGGATTTATCCACTTATTGGTTTATTGTTATTATTAATTCACAATATATTAAACCTAATAAGTTATTTGGTATATAAGAGATGAATTTTAATCAATTAATATTTTAATTTCATGGATGGTTATGTACATGATTATATAGTTTGTATTATAGAAAATTATTAACTAACAATAGAGGAAATGATGATGTTAAAAGATAAACAAAATGATTCCAATTCATGTTTATATTATCATGAGATAGATTATGATGAGTACCATGTCACTTCATATAATCCTTCTTTATTTACAGTATTTTTAGTAGAATTGTTTTTGAAGCTAATATAAAATTCCATAATCTTAATAATATCCTTCAGAACAAGGAAACTTGAATGGTCAAAATTCAAGTATATAACTTTGTACTTATGTAAACTCAATTATTGCAGGCTATTAATAGATATATCATTGCAATAGATAAACAATATTGTATATAAAATAGTATATTGATAGCATATAATATCATGTTATTGAACCCACTTGTTTTTATAGATCCTTGTACCTATTGAATGGTAATAATTGGAATAACACATTGTAGAAAATATTTGAAATGTGCGTTGCTTATTTTTTGAAGCCATATAACAAGGAAATCTGGAGTTTAAGATCATCTAGGTGGGTGACTGGATTTTCTATAATAGGGTTAAACCATTTTTTTTCTTCATACATATCCTTTGTATAATAGAAATCAAATCTATTTTAGATAATTTATGTCTAATATTTTCTGATTGACATCATACAGAAAAAAAAATATATATGAGGTCCCTTTTAAACATTGTATGGAGATCTATACATAGGGAAGCATCCTACATTTCATACTAATAAAATTTATTAGAGTCATCATAGTTTAATCCCCAAACAACCTACTAATAGAAAGTGAAAGACAAATAATGTTCATTAGGGTTATTTACCTAGTATTTTCTAATATAAGAATACCTTTGGGTACAACATGGAGATTGAATCCCTTGTATGGGAGGGGATATAGTGTTATGACTCTGAATTTGGATTATAAAATGAGGTTTTCCATGATGGGGGAAATTCATGATGTCAATTTAGGATCTTTTTAAATATATAATCCTTAAGGAGTCATGATCAGTGTGAGAAACAAGGGATACATTATATGGATATTGGAAATGTGCTCTTGGGTACACCTATTAGGGCGATTGATATATAGATCATGACTATGGATGGAACCCTATCTATCATACATATAAAAATAATAAAATTTTCATAGTTAAGTTAATTTCTCAATCCGTTGATGGGTGGTGAAGAATGATAAACAAACAAGAGTCTTTGAGTACCATGGGATAGAGTATCTTCGATATAGAGGGGTATAAATTGATTTAGATTCATATTTGGAGCATGCGACTTATCATGGAATCTTACATATCCTATATGGATTGGAGTTAGAGTCCATAGAGTTCAAAATGGTTTTTTTCCATGTGTGCCCACTGGAAAAGGATTTTGTGTCTTGGTGTGTCTTCAAAACATGCTTGACATTTCCATGATGTTTGGTGTACATATCTCTATTGTCTTCATGTCATTTATGAGGATGTCTAGATATGTCCTCATTGACTACCTGGCATGTTGACGGATATATGAACATGTCCATGTTTCGGTTTTGTGATCCAAATATCCTTTCTAAGGACCCCCATTACAACACTGACATGTCTAAGGCACATTGTAAGATTGAAGAATACATATCAATGTACTTCCAAAAAAATTAAATAAATATTCTAGGAGGTTTTATTTGATTCAAACAGATACTTTCAAGGGTGTTGTGTGATCAGGGTGACATGTCAAAGGTCGATCACATGATTTATTTGGCATATCTTGAGTACATCATCTTTCATGGATGCTATGTCTTGAGTACTTCGACCAACCTTGATGAAATTTACATGATCTATTCCATGAAATTTATCGATCAATAAAATCAAATAATGACTTATCATAAAAATAATCATATCCATCTTCATGTAAGGCTTCCTTTTCTCATCATTTATTCAATAAATTTATCACATTTAGTGAGGAATTGGCCTGTTGAGACCTCCCAAGACCATGTTTACATGTGGAAACTCCTTAAAATTTTATATCTAGTTCACTAAATATCCATTTCAAGGTCATTATTGTGATCACACAAATCCTATATACATTTTTTGTTACCCTTAACAAAATCCCCATTTTTTGTTGTGGAAGTCACTTGTGATTGTATATATTTCCACACTGAGAAGTCAACTTTTACTGATACACTCCCATATGATTTTTTTTGTGATAAAGGGTGGGGGTTATTTATAGTCCTTGCTACCTAGATTACTTCCACTTATGATTGAATGGATATATTAGGCATGGGATTGAGTTAGTGGAGAATCACATATTTCACATAACCCTTTCAGGGATCATCCATGAAGTAATATATATATATAATTATAAACACTGACTATGTTACAATTCAATTGTCACTATTTTTAATGGAACCATGGATTCTCAAAGGGATTCCATTTAATCATATAGACATTTAAAATGGTCTTCGCAAGATATGGTTGACATATTTGGGAGTCATCCTCATATTAGAATGACTCATTTATGTGCCTTCTTAAAATTCATGTTCTTTATTCCAAATTAATTCATTACAAATTATATTATATTACATAGAATATAAACCATAAGACCAAGAAGTCCAATTTTTTTTGAATTAGTTATGTATAAAAAAATCATGAACATGGGAATTCGAAAACAATATTGAAAACATTATTTACATTCATCTAAAGTTAAATGGATTTTAAAACATCACGGGATAACCAAAAGACATAAAAAACTGGGGATCTATAAAGCTCAGAAATAGAATTTAAATGTAATATTGTGATACATGTAAGATAATAGTCAAATTAATTATGGAATAAAGGGTATGAGAACCATCAAAATGAATAATAATCTATGATATAGTATGATAATCATAAAATGGGAAATGAGGAAACATCTTAAAATAGTAAATCATCATTACAAGTCAAGAATAACATCTAATAAATCATGATGGAAAAGTACCAAAAAAGAATATGGTTCAATCGCTATCACAACATGGTGTCTCATTTGACTAATCATTTCATAATCCATTGGAGTGCTATATAATTCTTATGTGGACATATCAATTTCATTTCATTTTCATTCTTATGTTTTCCATGGAGATCATAGATTATAGATTATTTCACCATAAAATTTCATTAAAAGATCAATGAGGGTGTAAAAACTACATCTATGTCCTATTTCAAGGAATTATAAGTTCATACAGGTGATAAACCTTTATAAGAAATGGGTATGGTGTTCACTAATGAAATGTTTTGGCATGTAAAAATTATTTTTAAATTTCATCAGCATAATGGGATCACATAAAATTTAAAAAAAAAATTGGTTGATGGTATTTAAAGGAGTCTTTTCTAAACTGGACATAAAATTTGATGAAATAGTAACATCGATTGACATATCACAACATAAGGAATTGGAAATATAATGTATAAGATAAAAATAAATTTTAATAAAAAAGAGAAGGTTGGGATATCTTACTAAAATTTGGCATGATAACATATGTACATAAATCTTCATGGGTGGTATTTTATAATAAATAATGTGCTATCTCATCATTTAGAAATAAAATGTATAGGATGGAAGATATTGAATAACATATCACAACATGAACAGATGTTTTTTAAATAGAATATCATAAATGATGTTCTTGAATAAATCTGATAGATGGTGATTCTATACACAGGTCTGTGAATCCAATATCTTGGGAGTTGATTCTAGAGAGATGTATGGTTCCTCTGGAGGACTCCATAGAGGTTAGGGATGATTAGGAACGTGATACAAGGATTTATTGTGAATAAAAATGAGATATTATGTTTGATAATATAGGTAATTAGTGGGGAATTCTTTATTATTTATCAAAATTAGTTTTTGAACTATATATAATAAAATAACAAATAGAAACAAACACACCATGGGTTTTACCGATAGTTTCTACTCTTTGGTAGTGAAATTAATTATTTTATAAGGCTATGGGATAAACATGATAAAATAATACTCATGATAATGTGAAACTAAGTCATATTCTTAATGTAATTATTTTAAAATCATAAAATTGATTAATGGTTTTAGAGGATTAATAGAGGATTTATAAAATTAACCACATAAAAATTAGATAATATTATTTTAAATTGAAAACGTATATTTGTTCATGGATTCCCTTTATAGTATTTGTTAAATAACTTTTGTGTCATTATGATGTCATAGTATATAAATTATATTTATACATATTTAATTTTTACATGAAAATTCTTCTCTCACAGCAAATTATGACACCTTCTCAGTTGGGTAATTTTAGCATTCAGATGCATAAAATATTATAATTTATATAAAAATAAATTTCTATATATTTTAATTTTTAATTTTAAAATAATAGCCAACACTTGTTGAAAAAGATCGGTTTTTTGACAATAATGGTTATTGAACCCATATAAAAATTACATTTGACTTAATAAATATAATTTGATCTTTTATATTTAGTAAAAATTATTTAATAAAATTATTTAATTAAAATATTATTTATTTCAAAAATATATTTTTTATCATAATTTCTTTGTTAATTGAATTTTAATATTACCCAAAAATACTATTTGTGTTTAGTTGTTTAATAATAATAATCATTTATAATGTAATAATAATGGGATACAATTATATTCATTTTTCTATAAAAAATAATGTACATAATAATATTTAGAGGGTTTTGATTAATATACAATTAATAATCTATAAAACATCATAATATTAAGGTTAATGATGATGATACATTTATGGGGATAGTTCGGTGTATATGGTTTGAGTTGTGATCTCGATGATCTTGAACATATCGTATAGATGGTTTCGCTAATGCTTATTTTTTTAGATATCATCTTTTAATTAGTCATGAGAAAAGCCTAGTGATGTTATCTCCCTCGAAAGATCTAATATATGGGTGTTATGGGGTATGATCATACTAGTTTAGGCCATCACATCCTTGGTTTGGGTCAATTTTATTTTTTAAACCCATTTATTAATAATAATAATAATATGATCACTCTCCAATGACTATATTATCAATTGTAATTTTTACTCTTAGAATTTTAAATATCATATGATATAATAAAACAAAAATATAACATGTTTCTTCTATAATTATACAACATTATAAGATATTAAATTAATTCAAAGGGAAAATTTGAATTATTACTGTTCTGGTCATTACACTTCACATGAGATAGAGGTACTATTTTGGGGGTTTCAAAGATAACATTTCCTATGAGGAGGTCATTTCATGAAAAAATAGTGTAACCCCCTTCTTATAGGGGTACATCCTTTTTAGAATTTTTTTTAAAATGCATGTGAACTCGACCATCAACTATATATCAAAGTGTCATGTGATCACAAGGACATGTATGAGATCATTCATATAATGAAATATTCATTGCCTAGTGGCATACACATGATGAAGATTTCATGTCGACATTGATTTATCATCATCACTAGACTGATCAAGATGACACATCTTCCCATCACATGAAAGAAAATCATTACTTCCATTCTCATGAGGCTTCCTCTTTTTTTAGATATTTATTTACCATTTTGAATGAAAAACTCATATTTTCCCTTTGTTGTTCATTAGGCAATTTCATTATACATAATGGATCACATGAATGCATGGGAGAATTTTCATATTTTGTAATTATACAAATATGTGGATAATAATGGGAATTCCTTAATGAAATGGTTTTTCCATAGGGCCCTTGAAAAATAAAAGTGACATACCTAGCAGATTTCATGTGGCATCACTGACATGAATCTTGGGATCTCACAATGTGATTGAATTGATTATGTGAGACATATAATCAATTAAAATGAAAATAAATCTAACATACATCGTATAATGCTTCAAATTATTTTATCTTTTTCAAGACTGCGTTGGGATATTTTCAAGAATTCCCCCACAATAAAATGACATGATCAGTCATGTACCCCATAAAGACATGTCAAAATTGTCAATGGTAGTAATTTTTCCTAGTTTGTGACATTTTATGGTTGTTTCATGATATTCAATGTTTCATGTGGTTTCATAAATAAATTCACAATAAAACAAAGGAATATTAATTCTTTACATGACTAGTGGGTTTTCATGTTAATATTAATATACAAAAAACCCAAATAGCATGATGGAATCATTATATAGGGTTTACATGATCTTGGTAGATTCATGATCAAGTGTGAAGTACATCATGTTTCATATCACTGTGTGATCTTATTGAATAATCAATGCATCTTGATGGTTCTATTGGGATGATGATTTTCATGAGGGAATCATATAACATTCAAAAAATCATGTGAATCAAAAAAAGGGGGTCAGGAGATGATGTTACCTACCAACTTCATATACCATTATAGTGACACCCAGGTATAGAATATATATTCTCTTTACATGATGGTATCAATTGTATTTGTTATATTCTTAAGTTCACATGAATATTTCTTGTGTTTAGTTTAGACTTACATAAAATTTATAAGATGCATTGATTTATGATTTTTAATTATACTCAGGTTTCATGGTTCATCCAATAATATCTTCATGTATTATCATAGTTTGACATTGATTTACAATTCATAATTACATTGAAAAAATGGTATCTGATAATTCTATAAACTTCTAGATGTAGGAAGGATAGTGATCTCTTCTCGGCTTTAGGTTCACATGATGGAGTATATTTGTGAAATATTTTATTTTCATCATCATGATAGAATGAATTCCTCATGATATCACCATAATTTGTGTGATAGCATTCAAGGAGACACAAATTTTCACATAATAGATTACATGTTTCTTTATCTCATCATTTCAATTCAATCACATGGTCCCATATAAGATTATTCTTGTAAACCTTATATAGGATCATTTAAGATTATTTTTGTAATTCTTTTTTAGGCTCTCATAGATTCGATTTTTATAGAATATGGTTCCTCAATTATTCTGAATTAATTCCCCCAAAATCAGGATCTCCCTATTTTATCTTTATATTAAGCATTTCACAACTTATGTAAATATGAGAAAGGTGGCCTGAACTACAAAAACATTTGACTGATCATCACACCATCCTTACTTGGATCCATGGATACAGATGAATCAAATCATACTCATGTTATGATGTGTTGTGAATTTAGAAATGATCCACAATTCATGTATCTTATTTTCCTAGAGGTATGTGATAATCATGATCTTGGGCAAGAACATGGGGCTCTATATCAGCATGAGAAAAATTCAGGATGAATTATGATGAGTATCATGATTGATTATTGTTGACAGGTTATACCCAATGAGTATTTTTCAATAGTTTTCATATAGGGTGATAATGGAGAAGTGAATGATGACCTAGCAGTGGAGAGCCAATATATTTTCCTTATTTAAAGTAAGTCTATTCCTTATAAATGTTATATTAAAATGGTGTTTTAATAATATTCGATCTCATTAAGATCAATATTATAAAATAAAATTATTTACCATGTGGATATATGTCCTTATGGAAGTGTTTTATATGGGATACCCAGTGTCAAGTAAATAGTAGCGACATCAGCCATTTAATGTGTTGATCCAAAAGAATGGTTCTACTCCTCCTCTTGTAATAATATTCATTGTTATTATATTCTAATTACATGATTATACATCAAGAAAGGAGTCTTATAATTATAATAATTCATATTATTGTCTCCATTTATGGGGTAGTAGTGTAACAAATCTCATCTGATCAAGGTTATATTGGTGTGTGATTTCCACCCAAGGTGAGATAACTAGAAACCATATCATTGTATGTTTTGAGAAGATGATGAAACATGATATCGTATATCTATTGTTTAATGATCCCATGATTGAAGAAGTATAAAATTACATTTTTATTTTTTATTTAGTAATATAATTATTATTTATAAATATTTAATGATAATAATAATAATAACACCAATAATTAAACCCCATTATTTTATGTAAAAAAGTGAACACACAAAACATCTTAAGTATATGTAATTTTAAAATATGATCATCTAATCACTCGTCACATCTGTCTTATAGAAAAAATACCTCCATATTTTTCAATATGCAAATGTTATTAGTAAGAGTAGCTTGTTTTTCATTAGGGATTGATAATTATCCATATAAACTATGTCTATTTTTTATATATCTAAAATATTTTTTAGTGTCTAATATAGGGAACTATTATGGGGTGTGGTCACAAATTTTTCTTAGGACACACTTTAATGGGTTTTGGACCTAACATGATTTGTGATGTTTCGATTTTATAAATTCTTAACATTGTCTAGATCACACAAAATGCCTACCTAGTGAGTAGAGGATCCACTTTTTTTAGGTTTATCATTTTTGGGATTTCAACTCGGTGGGAATTATGTCCCTTTCAACTACCTTCTCATGGTATTGCAATATAGATATCTACTGTAATTTGTGGTATTATATCTCAATCCATCTTTGGTAGTAGTTTATATTCTCTTAACATTGTATGTATATTGTTGAATATTAGGTTATCTCAGCTCATACCATATATTTTTTTTAGATTACACCTTTAATTTTAGTAGTTTATGGTCTTTTCGATCATGTCGTATATTGATGTTGTGTTGGATTTTTTGCATTGAAAATTTTGTTTTATAGTTTATGATATTTTGTATTGGTCCCTATATTGGTGTATTTTAGGGTCTTTTAGCCATGAAATTATATTTTTATAGTTTCTGGTCTTTTATATCAGACATTTTATTTCTATATATTATGGTATTTTAGATCAAACCATCAATATTATTAGTTAGGGTTTTCAGCTCGGACATGACTTTACAAGAAATGAAGTAAATGTATTCCTGAAGGGATCAAGAACCCTGAATCATGGACTGTATTTTGATGAATTTGTGACAATTAATGGTTTTAATACCCTATATTTTTAATTCATATTCTAAACACAGATTTTTCATTAATGGTTTGGGGACCCTAATATACTATAGAAAATATGATAGATTAATATCAATGATGAGATCTAACAATAAACATCCTCAATAAGATTTAGTTTGTTTTGTAGTTAAATATTTTGGATTTTCCATCCACATGTATAGTCATAACATGGATTCTGTAAATCATAAATTAAAATGATTGAAAAAATTAATGATCACTATGGGAGAAATGATGATGATGAAAAAAACACACCTTAATTTTATGTGTTCTTCCTCTATGTGGTTGGGGATCATGAATATTTTAGGTCGTCTCCTTGAAGGATGAGATTCCACTAGTGGATAGGCGAGAGGTACCTGTGCATGAGACCTTATGGATTACATTAATGGAAAATCAATAGTGATACACACTCTCTTCTAGGGTCCATAATTGATTTGTTTTATGATTCAATCTTTTAAATGATGATATGGAATACTGATAAAATATCTATCATTGATCGGTTCTATAACACAATGTATGTTTAGATTCTCATTAGTAAGATTATGCGCCATTTTATGACGTTTTGTGTCATGTGGTGTTATAAATTAAATGGTTTGTGAATTTAATATAATGGTCCATCATTTATAAATTCTACAATACACGATGATGTAACATCCAGGATGTGGAATTTTCTTGAATATAATGATTTTGGGGAACATAAATCATGGAATAGGAATATATGAGTTATACGAAGGTGTAAAATAGTGTGTCATGTAAAAAATTGATAATGGAGGAATAATATATTGAAATATTACAAGACAACAACTTATACATTTAAATGGGTCCTCTACTCTGGGCCAATCATCCTCTAGGCACAACGTCTTTTGAAGGGTTTCAATTCTCCAGAAGATTTGAGTGGGGTCAATTTGGATCAACTAATCCAGATTACTTTCATTCAAGTGGTAAAAGATAATAGAAATAACTAGAACCAATTCATTTCTAAGAGAAAGGTATCAACTAATAGAATTGGATGTTTAGGCATGGACATTGAATATATAATGGCAGTGTGGAAAAAAACTATATTCAAGAAGGGTTTTAACACCAGAAAAGTTTTGTTTCCATATATAGTACATATTATCCTAGAGAGTATATGTGATGAATCATCACAATAAAATTTTCATGGACTAAGGGGTCCAGTGAGCATAGATCAGATAATACATGGGAAATGTTGGGTTCCACAAGAGCATTATTCATTGTTTATTTATGCTCAAACATTATCATAAACACTATAGATGAAGTTTTTATTAAGTTAAAACATTGTTTTTCTGTAGGATTCTATCTGTGGGGTTTTAGACTTGAATTTTTTATTTATTTGTCACTATAATTATATGTTCTTAGATTTTATTCTATCAATGGATAAATTTTAGGGTCTATCAACTTTGAACAAGGGGCTTTCATTTTATGGTCATGACTCACATGCACCTCATATGTAGAGATTTTTAAAAAATAGGGTAATTTGGTAACCCATGAAAATGTGTTATCAAATATCCATTTTATTATGATATGAAAATGTTATAACTCATGGATAAAGGTTCTCAGTTAAGGTTTAATGTTATGTGACTATCAGTCTTCTGAATCACACTATGGTAAAAACCTCCACTAAGATTATTTTGGAGATCATAAGGATTAGAATGACCTTCCAATAGGGATATGATACTTATGGTAGATGGGTTAGAGTCCCTTATCCATATCCACCTCATTCATGGTAAAAAATTGTTATATTTTCATCCCTCTAGGGGCCATGAATGGATGAAAACAACTAAACACACTCATGAAACAAAGTGTTATCTTTGGTTTTTAGTGCTTATAATTTGATAAAAGAACCCCATAATAAATTTTTCTAGGTCTCGGATCTCATGTTCCGTCAATAAGGACTGAAAATGGGTGATTTTCAAAATAACTTAAAATCATATAGTGGGGATTTATCTAATCTTCTTTTTCACATCACATGTTGTGGATATTAAACTTGTAGTTTAACATCATGCAATAAGGATGTTGGAATTGACATAAAAAATTAAAAAGATATAATTAGGTAATCCTAACACCATATAAGAGAATTTAGATGTGGAAAAAACATTATTAGTGCATAGGATTATTCATGGTTAGTTTAACATCCCATGGTTTTTTAAAATATTTTTTCAATTATATTTACTGTTTTTTTTTACATGGATCCCTATGTATACATAATGTTAAATGAAATATTGATATCATAATTAATAACATGAAATAAAGATTTCATCATATATTACTAAAAACATCAGGACTATCTTCTTATATATAAAACTATTAGTTTATCTTGCATTATAAACAATAATGATGGCGTGTGTGGTAAGCGAAACTGAGTTTTAGTGAACCATAAAGTAATATAATTTTAAATATGACTATTTTAACCTATATGTTAAAAATGAATGTATAATTTTTGTTAACTACGTCATGAAATATTCTTATAATTATCACATTTAATATAAATTTATTTATCAATTCTTAGTAAATAGTCAGTCAATTTTTAGTTAAGTAAATATATTCTTCAAAAATATGTTCTCTTCATATATCATTTTTATTTAATTTTATGATAAAATTTGATAAGTAATTTAAATATATTTTTGAAAAATTGTTTTATAATATTTTCTAAATTTTTATAAAAATCCTACCTAAATTAACATTTTGTTACATTTTGGTATTTTTAGAAAATATTGATTTTTCAGTGAAAATTGTGAAATACCAATTTTAGAAAAACTATAATTTATATTAAATTAAGTAATTAATTTAAATGACCTATTATTTTTTAAAAGTAAATATATTTTTATTTAGTTATATTTAGAAAAATTATTACATTTTAATAATTTCTATATTGGATTCTTGAATAATGTTATTTTAGGGTTTAAAATAGTTTTTTCTTAAAAATATTTTTTAGTGCATAAAATTTATCCATTTTAGTAATTAACATAATCAATAAGTTTGAATTATTTCAAAGAAATTGATATATTATATAACAATAAATGTTATTTTGTGTTCATACAATGAGTATTATTATCCATAAATAAAATATAAAATCATATTATGCCTGAAAAATATAGTTCTTAAAATCCCATTTTTCATAACATCTTTAGGATATGATTATATTTAAATTTTTATTATTTGATAAATTATTATTGGAAAAAATAATTTTCATTTTTATATAACTATGTGGAAATTTAATTCTGGTCTATTTTGGTGAATTTTCTAAAAATATTAATTTTTAGTGGAATGTGAAAAATAATTAATTTTATTTGAAAATTTACTTTTAATTTAAAATAATTATAAAGATAAATGTTATTTTAAATTTTATGAAGGAATAATTAGTAAAATGATAAATAAATTATTATAATTCATTACTTTAAAATAAATTTAATATAGTATTTTAACATTAAAACATAATTATCTTTCAAACATTTTTTCCTTAAAAACCAATTTTCTCAACTTGCCTGTGGGTTCATTTAAAATTAAACATTGGAACTTATTTAAACATAATTTCAAAAAATGGATTACATATTAGAAAAAAGAATATTATATATTATCTAATATGTTAAAATTTTATGTTTGAAATGATTAATAATAATCATGTAAAAAATTATATATTGTGGTTAAGGTAAAAAAGGATTTATTTGGTAGTTAAAATAGTAATTAATGTTTAAAAAATGACCTAGAACATTTCTAAAACCCATTATTGGAAAATATTTCGACGTTAAAAATTCTAGAACCCATAATAATCAATTTTTAATTGTTCTAACCTGGAAATAGTTCTGTTGGTATACATTCTTTTTCAAATAATTACAATTGTGCCACTCACTTCACTTACAAAACGCCACACATTCTCCTCTCTACTCCACACATTAAACCCCAATTTTTACAACAATAACTACTCAAATGACATAAAAAATTCCATCATACCATCATAGAATACTTTTTTAGGATTAAATTAATCCTATAACTGATTTTTGTTTAAACCATATGAGGACATCCGAAGAAGAGGAAGCATTCATCAATGAGAATCCTGACATTATTTCATTCCCTTCTTATTTCAATTGATATTATACCATACATATATAATAACCTTGTTTTAACTCCCATTATGATATTCCATTATCATAACATAAATACCTCAATCTATCTCCACTAATATCGTATAATTAGAAAGTCATTGTTGCTGTGTACGAAGGGCCATAAATTCACAAAACTATGTCATTCATTTTTCAATTATCTCTAATAATGAATGGGTTATTCCTAGATTTTTTATTTTTATACTGTTTTTTTATTATATAATTATTAATTATGTTTTATATCACATATTCAGTTCTATTATCTATTTTTTTGGGAATCTGAAAAGATCACTCATGTGTATGGAGGATAACCACCTCTCAAAGTGATGTGATAACTTCACACTTCAAATACGACTTATTATTGATGGGTTTAATAAACATATGTACTAAAAATAGAACATTTATGTTAAATTATATAATATTCCTTCCTGGGTATTATGATTCAATGATATCAATGTGGAAACTATTTTATTCTATTATATCAACGTTTATCTTATTTTTTATGATTATGTTTCAAGTTATAAAATATTATGATCAATCTATTGAAAAAATAATGAATTCATTATCCTGGAGATATTCATGGTATTTTTATGTAATATTTACATTTCAAAATTCATTTTTTACATTATCTAAGAGAGAAAATATTTTCTAAAAAAATTATAATTCTATATTTCTCTTTAGGTAAATATCTACATTCTTTCAAAACCATTATTTGTAAAAATGTTTTATTATTCTACTCTGATAATTAAAATAAATTTTTATCCAATTTTTTATTTATAAATAATATTTTATGGAATAATCATATTGTTTTCCAAAAAAATATCATTTTTATTTTACAAACAAATATGTAGAGAATCATTGTTTTTAACATGAATAGAGTGATATATATTCCACAATGTCAGGTTCGTGCATTTATTTCAATAATACCATAAATTTTTTGAAATTTCTTTTCAAAGAAAATTTATAAATTAATATTTTGATATTTTTAAATAAATTATTCAAATATTAAAATTATTTTTAAATTGATTTAAAATGTCATTTCCAAATGGATATTCATTTTTTTCATGAATTTTTTAAATATTTTTTTTAATATTCATTTATAAGTATCATTGTATGTTTTCAATGAAAATGTATTTACAAATATTTTTTGAATTTTTATTTTTTGAAAGGATACTTAAAATTAAATTTTATATCCATCATGAAAAATTATAACTGATATATCTTTCAAAATCATCATCATTCAATGAATTCTTATATGTAACTTATGCATTTCAAGGGTATAAACCAAGAATCCATTTTTATTTTTCTTTGAGTTTTTTAGTTTTATAATTAAAATTTATCTATGAATCCCATTTCTCTTATTCATGTTATTCCATGATAAAAATTTTATGAAACCCTTTTATTTTCATCGATGATGATTTGATTAAATGTTGAAATTATTATAAAACCTTCCACATTCCACAATATATAATATGAAGGAATTTTATGAAATCAATTTCATTTCATGGGTTATGATACATTTAATGTTTTATGATATTTTGGAAAACATATGTTTGATTCCCATTATATGATGGTTGTTATGATATGACCAGCGATGGTTTTTATATTATAAAAAATTACAATGGTTATGTTATTAATAAATAATGATGAGGCCAATATCTCTCTATAATTAATTTGATAAATAATTATATCTCATTAGATGGAAATGAATATTATGGTGAGTAATCTTGTCCCAGTAATGGACTTTTTCTACTATGATGGTCTTGGGAGGGGACCCTGACTACTATGATGTTTTGGGAAGTTATCCTATTACAATATTAGGAATGGGATGCGATTAGAGATGGTTTTGTGTCCCACATAAAATTTCTATCGTCCAATGGAGTTCCCTGATATGTCTCTGAAATGTGCCTTGACTACTAAGGAATGGATTTTAAATTCATATATGCATGCCACATTTCCCTGAATTTTTCTAATTTTATACTATCATTTCTTAGTTTGTTTGATTTCCATATGATTTAGGTCTTATAAAAATCCAATAATTAGTTTATAACATAAAATTATTATCATTGATATACAGTGTATGGTGTTCATAGTGTTTAAAATTGTTATCTTACCCTTTTGATCATGTTATGTTTTTTTATTTCCAATGTTTTCACTTGATGATAATTTGAGCTAACCCATAATAACGATTCATTTCCTCGTGCTATTAAAAGATGTTTTTTATAGTGTATATATTTCATGTGTACTAAATTTCAATATCTATGTGGTAATCATTGAAGATATTTCTCCATATTAGAAGATTATTTTTCATGTTTCCAAAGTCACTAAACTATCATGGTTCTCAAGCATGTGTTTTTGTCATTTAGAAAATAATCATATAAAAATATATAATATCAATGTATGAGATGCATGGGTCTCTATTGTTTGAATCAATGGAAATTTCTATATAAATTTTAAATATTATTAAGATAAATATTTAGTGATATCCATATAGATATTTCTAATGATATTTCTAACTACCTCTCTAATGATAAGTCTAAGGATGAGGTAGTGCATGTGAAAATTTCTAGTAATTATTTTAAAGGAAATACTTAGTAGTGTCTTTGAAATTTCATCCCCATCTAAATTCTATAAGTGGACGCGGCTCTTTCAAGGTCATATATAGTGTTAATAACACCAAAAAAATCACATTAAGAGGGACTAGGTCATCAACTGCTTCACGAAAATAGTCCTTACTACACACAGTGTGGGATATACATATGGGTCATTCTATAGAAATAAAAAAACACATTACAACCCTTTAAAATATATTGTAATATATTATTTCTATTAAAGAACATGAATAAACTGAAGGTTTCATATATTAAAAAACAATGTTTCATGATTTAAACACTTAATATATTGTCTTCATGATCATTTTGTTTCCTATTATGATTACTGCCCCTAAAACCATTAATTTATAGTTAGTTCACTGAATTAGAATAAAATAGGTTAACATTGAATGGGATGAAACATTTATAATTAGCTTCTACATAGCATGTTAAAGAGAGTACATGAGGTTGGTATTATACCTATTTACTTTTTAAAGAACATGATTAAAAATGTGAACCTTGACCAACTCTCAGACTCCCCAATGAATATAATGAAATATTTCGATAAGACTTTTTGGTAGTGGAGACCATAGAGTAGGGAAGATTTTGTTTCATATCTGTCTAGAATGTGGGAAGAAACATTACTAAGGATCTTTTAGAGATATATAAAAAGGTATTTACAATGAAAATGAATGACACAAATAATGTAACTTCAAATGGGAAATGAAATGTTAGGTTGACAAAATTGATTAGATTAATGGTCTCCCTATGATATTGTGAACTATTGAATTCAATAAATGTGAAATATATTTTAATTATAAAACTCGATTCCCTATAATGAATGATCATGAAGAAAATAATGAATGTTTTATGATTACGGATTATATTTTTGATTATAAAGAGGCTAAGAAAGGCATATGAAAGGAAATAGGTCATGAATAATAATATTATGGAGAGTAGTTAATGGTTTGTAAAGGAATTTTCATGAATAAAGTATTCATTTATTTAAATTAATAGATAATGTTATATGAATCATATATTAATATATATAAGGATTGGCTCTATAATTTTTCATTAAATATTTTTAAGAAAATGTGGAATAGTTCTAATGATTTATAATAATAATTTAATTGTATTGTAATATTTTGACTATGGGTCGATATTACATAATATGATCCTAAGGTTTAAAAATGTTTACTTTTGGGTAAATAGATTATTAATATAGTTAAAGTAAATTATACAATACTAATGACCTCTGAACTAATTAATGATTTATTGAACAAAAAATTCATAAAGGCATTGAACTTTTTTAAAACATTATGTAATATATATAATCTATCTACTAACCTATGATTTTAATCATTAAATCAGAAAATGTGCATGTATTCATTGAGGTTTTACAAAAAATCTAGTTAATTCAAGCTTCAAATAAATATATGTTTAATGTATTCCCAATTTTGGTATGTGAGAAGCAAAAACCCATTAATGATATTTGGTAGAGTAATGTTAAGTTCATTTTTATAAATTTAATTGAATTCTTTATAAGTTTTTTGATATTAATATATTGAATGCCTCATAAGGATAACCATTTATGAAATGGATTATGTAAAAATTTGGTTGAGGATTTAGATATTAATGTATTACCTCATCCCATAAATATTATTCCATATTAGAATACTTGTACTAAATATATTTTTTATGATGATAACTAAATATAAAAGAATAGAATTATTATTCTATTTATGGATCTCATGATCTTTTAGTGCATCAGTAATAATAAATTCAACATTACATCTACGATTAACATATGAATTTTAAATTGATGATGTAATAACCAATTGATGAGATTGTTCTTATTAAATTTAATTAAATCAGGGAATTATATCTTCTTGGTAAATTTATTCAAATTTAGTAAACAGATAGTAAAATAATATTTTATTTTATTATCACAATTTTTATTATATAAATCACCATTTCTACAAATCAGGGGTTTATGGATTTATGGTTTTTATCCTTTTACTTATAACAAACTTGATTATGATCATTAATAACTATAACTCTTTATAATTATTTATAATTTTCTTTAATGTCCAAAACATCACTTCCATCAGACATTCACATAATTGAAATCCTAGTTATGAGTTACATTTGGTGAACGTTTTGTTTCAAACATTCCCTTTGAGGTATGTTTTATTATTCTTATCAATTTTGGTGGGTTTCTATGAAATTATTTCCAAAAATGAATCTATTTATTTCTGAGAAAACAATAATGGGTGAAATTAATTTTATAGTGGGTATAATGTAACACCTGTTATTTTGTGAAATATTTTAATTAAATTAAATTTAACCTCATCAATTTTTAGCATTACATGAAACATTTAATTATCTTGCCTCATGAAAAATATTAGGTTTATCTTAAGTATGACATAATTATGGGTTTATATTACAATACAAACAACACTATGTTTTTCACGTTCATTACGAAGAATGAAATTTATATATCATTACCCTTAATAATGATACCATTAATATAATTATTATTACTATACATAGATTAAATATAAAATTATCTTGTTCTTGAAAAAAGAACAACATGAAACCCCTCCTTCTATCATGGATGTGGGTTTTGATTAAAATATTTTTTTTGAAATATTTATAATATTCTTTTTAAAAAAATTAATTTTTTTATAATAATTTTATAAAAATATTTTTGATATGATTTTAGATCTATTTGATGAGATTAATTTTTTTTATGAATAGTTATAAGACTATATTTTAAATAAAAACATTCTTTTCATTTAAATTATTATTAAATTGAAATTTTTTAAAAATCTTTTATGTCAAATTTGTTAAATTATAAATCTTTTAATCCAATTTAGGTATTTTTATTTTATTTCATATTGGGTTTTGATATGAAAAAATATAAATCTTTTTAATATTTTCTATATAAAACCCTCGTTTCCTGACGCATCTCTATGATTAATTTTATATTATAATAATTGAATAATGTGAATTGAATTAGGAAAAAATGATTTTATATTAGAAATAATAATAATTTATATTATAAAATAATTCCAAAAAACTTGTTTTCCAAAATTAATATTCAAAACATTAAAAATTATTTACCTTGGTTATGAAAAATGGACTTATATGGGGTTAATCTAAAACAATAATGGTAAAAAAGGACATACAACATGTTTAAAACCCATTTGATGGACATTGTTCAACCACATACCAACTGGGATCTAAAATAATATATTATGGAACCATATTAAATTAAAATAATTTGTGTTGAATTTTTCTTCTCACGAAATTACATGTGTGCCACTCACCACAATTATAAAAGGACCCCCATTCTCATATCCTTTCCACACCATAAAACCCACATTTTCCAAATAATAACTACCCAAATAACATTTTTATCCTTTTTACTATCTTCTAATAATAATTAATTTGGATATATTTCCATCATTTAAAGGACATTGGTGAAAACATTTGGAGGATACGTGAAGAAGATGTAATATTCGTCAATGACCATTTTTAATTTTAACTACTAATCCACATACATCAATTATTATTATAACATAATTATAAAATTACATTACTATCATTCATATAATGAAATTATATTGTGATAATGTTATTACAAACAACCATATCCACTTCAGTCAAATGGGTTGTGAAATAATTGTTAGTCAGTACGACATACTACTACTTCTCAAACTGATGTCATTACTTATTTCATTAACACCTATAATGTCTGGTTCAAAATGTGTATTTATTATTTAAATATAATAAGTAATAGGTTACTAGGATTATGTAATCATTATATCACAACTACATTCCTACTATCAATTTTTTGGGTATATGATCACGTCTCTCGTGTGTATGGTTGACTACCGCCTCAATAAGTGATTAGATCCGTTCGCACATTACATAGAATTTATTAATTATGGAATTAATAAAAATATGAGATATATATTAATTAATTTTTTTATAAAAAATTGTAATATTTCATTTAAAATTCATACTATCAATCCAAAAAAAATGGAAGCATTATTCCTCAGTATGTACGAGCTACTATCTCCCTCGATGGTGTATTTCATTTTCTATCTCTAAATATTATCGATAATCTAAGAAAAAATACAATGAATATTTGTCATATATAAATATAATGGTAATAATTCTAGATAATATGAAAAATTGGTCAAATTAACAAATCCAATCAAATAATAAATCAAATAATATACCAAAATAATGTTGTTATTACCTAATACATAACATTAATTTAAAATCATTAATAAATTGGAAATAATATGTCATAAGAAAATAATATAAAATATGATATACATGAATATGTTTCTATAATATGTTTATTATGGAAATATTTTTATTTTATTAAAGGATTCAATGATAATTAGTAATATCAAGAGCTAAAGTAAGTGATTTCCATATAGAGTTTTTACTTTTGTGATACACATGCCTTATTGACAACCTATTTCTTTTATGTGGTGTATATAATTAACATTAATTTATTTTATGATTATTATCCTAATATAAATCCATTTAAATATATATTTTAGGATATCTATTTCACAAGATCTATGGTTAAAATGATATCAAATCATAAAGGGATTATTTTTCTCAATTTTATATCTTTGAGATGTTTGTGATGTTTTTCACTTGTATTCATTCAAATTGTGTATATATATTAAATTAAACATGTAATATCATTAATTTATTAATCCTTGTGATATTTTAAGCTCCAATATATTTTATTCCATTATAATTATTATGATTCAAATATACCCAAGTTGTAATGAATTTTATTAAACAATCTTATCATTTATCGAGTTTGTTAATTATATCTTCTTGATTATTAAATATAGTGTTCTATATCTCAATAAACTCATAAATTTATTTATCATGTTGTTATTTAGGGTATTTTAATGTATTTTGAATTTTTTTAACCCTTTTATACAAAAAATTATTGTGAAAATGTTTTCCGTAAAATATTCATTTGTTTCTATCATTAGTGAGAAATAATTTTTTATCTGAAATAAGGGATTATAATAATTTCATTAATATTTTTTTATTATTATCCTATTAATATTAAAAATCATGTTTACCAATGTTTTAATTTTTAATTTTTTTAAAGGAATCATCATGTATTTTTCAAAAAATTCCGATTTCTATTTAATCGAAAATTTGAAAATAATACATGTTATTAACATGCATGACATGAATAGAAATTCTTGAAATCATGACGGCCCAATTATTTTAGGATTCAATTTCACATAACAAAAGTTCAATTATTTTTAAAAATATTTTTATTAAATTTAATTACTTTTTTTATAAATGATTTCAAATAAAAAAAGGTATTTTAAACATGTTTTAAAAAGGTTTTTCTTAAAATAAAATGTGTATTTTAACGAAGAAATGTTTGAAATGGATTTTAAAGATTAATTTATAATATTAAATGTATTTTTTCCTAGATAAATATTATTAAATTATTTTAGTAATTTTAATTTTTAAATATGGAATTTTCAATGAAATTTTATCTTCTCTAAAATATGTTCCAATTGATTTATCTTTAAAAATAAATCTCCATATTAGATGGAATCCTTTGATGTAACATGTTTTTTAGGTGTATGCGTTGGTACAAAGGCCTTTCAGAGATGGAAAAAGTAACTATTATATGTATTTATATTCTATCCACATTGGGTTGATCAGGGAGGTATCAAGAAAAGTGATCTTACATTACAAGATGGGAAAATTATTGAATGTTGTGTCATTTCCCAGATTTTTTCAAATTTTTTGTCTTCAAATGATGAGGGGGACAAAGCTTCATTAAATTAGTTTTTCTGGTATTTTATTTTAATAAATAATTAAAATAAATGAGTTTCAAAAATACTATATTTCATGATGTTTTAAATTTAGAAATATATTTGGTGTCTCAAACAACCATCATGAATGTCTGATATGATGATGGTAAATATTGGTGACTATTATAACATTCATGAATGAGTTAAATATATCAATGGTTTGAAGATTAAATGATCTTTTCGATCATTAAATAATATTTTTCTAAAATGGTTTCAGGGATCATGGTTTCTTTATGAAATGTCATGCCTATAAAATAGTGGCTACATCAACTTCATTTAACACAAATAGATTTTTTGAAATGTCATTATTTGTATGAATTTTTAAATGCTAATTGAATAATGAATAATGAATTCAAAATTTTCTAGATCATATAAAAATTACTATTATAGTCTAAAATACTTATTACGAATCATAGAAAAATATTTCCGGATGATAGGGTTATATATGATGAGTTAGTTCTCAATGAATGTATTTTTCTTCACAAAGGTTATTATCTTCCAGAATGATATTCATGAACTACATTATTGGACATCTAGTTTATTTGAATTGTTATTCCATGTTCATCAACTTTGAACTATGGGGAATGTCGAGTTTATTCCTAGTTAGGAACAAGAGAATAATATCCAATATACCGAACCAACCATAAAGTAATTAAACATAGTGTGACATCACCCTAGGAAGTGATATATAAGGATTCAATGGAATTATTCTGTGGGTGGTAGTGTTTTATCCCTAAATGTCATGTAAAAGAATTGTTCATAATAGATAGTGACTATTTTTGAACATTTCTATTACACAATAACAAGTGAATCAGAATGGATTAATATATAACTAACACATTGCAGACATATTCTCCATATATTATCCCATAATGGTGAACTAAGAAAATGTATTCTGTTGGATCTCTAGATTTGATTGATTAACAATATCAAGATTCCATTAGAAATGTTTTACATGTTTCTACAAATTAAGGAATAAGGTCCGTCAAATTAATAGAGAATGTGAAAACCTTGATCAACCCTTCCACTAATATGGGTTTCTAAGGCCCTACATGTGGTATTAGAGCATGTTTTTCACTATTAGATTATCTACAGTAAATATACTCTCTTTTAGAAAATTTTTTTATTCATAAGTCAATAATAATTTGAAATATTATTTAATATTCAATTATCTATGAGAAGATGTCCATATATTCTAAGATCATGATAGACTTAAAAAAGAAATAAAATAGAATAAGTCCTTATTATTTAAATAAGAGGTAGTATCTAGTTCACCATGCCTTTGGAAATAAAGATATTTAATGATATAAAACAAAATAGAAGGTGGGTCATGATTTAATTAAAGTGGATTAAAACCATTCTAACTCAAGTAAATAAAAATATTTATTTGATGAAGAGGAATATGATAGAACCTCTAAAAATTTTACTCAAACTAATGATCTTATCGCAAGTATGGATGATCTTTCTATACAATATAAAGCTATTTAAATAGTAATACTAAGATATATTTTTCATGGTGAATCTAAAATAATACTCTCCATTGTTTGTGGAGTCTTTAAATTTATGTAGAAATAAATAACCCATCTTTGAAATGAAGAAGATACTATAAAGAAATATTTTTACGGAAAATTTATGTTATTCTTAATACTCTCTAGATTTTTTGTGTCATATATTGTTAAAAAGAGGGAACATAAAATAATATCAACCAAATGACTCATAAAAATTGAAGATACAAAGGGATAAAAAATGTGACATAATGAAATGATCCATGAAATATTAGATAAATTCAAAAATTGAAATGATCTACTAGGTTAAAAATTTAAAGAAATATTCACTGAGATTAAAGAACATGACTCTTGGATTTAGAAGAAATTTAAGATATATAAAGATAAAGTTTATAAAATGAAAAAGGATTATCAAGAAAAATTGACTATGATTGAAGATTCAAAAATCACCCCCAATATAAAATGTATTGATTTGAAACCTCTGTCAGCCAATCTGAGATTACATATATTCAGATATAAAAAAAGAAGGAAAATGTTATTGAATATACTCATTGTTTATTTAGAGAATCTTAGCTGGAAATACATCCAACATGTGATGAAAAGATCAGAATATATTTTTATGATATTTCTCACTAAGATGATAAGAAATGGGTACAATCCATACCAACTTTTATTAACACATCAAAAAATATTATCATGTATAGTAAAGTTTTTGATAAAAATTATGAACAATTATCGATGAAAAAATTTGATAAAAAACATTCCAATATGACAATGGTTATTCGGAAGAAAACTGTAGAAGTTGGTTCCCCACAAATAGCACAATAAGTCATGAATAATATCTAACATCCATATTCAAAATACATATGTAGATTAAGTTTTGTTGTTAAATGTTTTTGCTACAACAAATTTGGTCAATATTCATTTCATTTTTTGAATAATAATCTAAATGAAAAAGAAAAACGAAATAATAATTCTGGGGGGATCAAGGTATATAATATTCAGAAACAACTATATATCCAAAACAATCATTATTCTACAATTTTATTTGGGAAACATGACAGAATATGTGATGTTTGGAATAGAATTTTTCATAATGTTGTTACATATTTTTTATCGCAACATGCATCTACTATTTTGAATTGAATACCCCAAAATATGGCTATATATGAAAAAGCTACTTTGAGAAAGAATCATAAGAATGTTGTGAAATAAAATACTCCCAAGTCATTTCCAATTAATAATTAAGTGAGTATGTTTGATTATCAATCCAGTAATTTGGTGTAAATTTCATCCAACTGATATCATAAAAGAAATGAAACATAGATGAACTATGTGGTAGAAACTAACTTCCTTCCAATGTTACTATTGAAATGTCTGTTTTTTTCTTGATGATATGGATATAATGGTGAAACATGAAGATTCAAAATCTAATTGAAGTGAAAAAAAATGATTCCATGTGATAATGATATACTGAATTAGAGTTTCAAAACAAAAGGAAAATATGGTTTTAAAGAATTTCAATTTGAGATATGTAAGAAATATACTCACATAGAAAAATTATGTTTAAACATTATACCAAAACAAGTATCATTACATAATAGTAGTAAGAATTTATCATCCATGAAGGCTTTCAAGAAGAAAAAATTTCAACAGGAAAAAAATTATATCAAGAGATCTGTGATTCTAGACCATAGATACAAGAAGATATTAAAATATTCAAGAAGTAATACTGTAGAAAATAAGAAATATGGTTGAGAAGATCATATAAACCTTGATATTTATATTGACGAAGCAAGGAGGATCCACCTTATTACCTTGGTATTTTTGTATTGTATTTTAAATTATAATGTGATTAATTAATGATGAAGTAAGATCTCTGGGTGGGAAACATCCGAAGAAGTGATTTCTTCCAGTCATTGATAGAAAATATGAATTTGTTAATATCCTTGAATGATTAATCAATTTGGTATTCTAATTATTATATGATATAGGACCATCATTGGTGGATTTGAAGAAATCATTTTCCTATTATGAAAATCCATAACAAAGATGTTATCATCTTATATTGTTCTTTTTTGGTATCTTGAATCACTAGATCTGATTGACAAGAACATGAAATGGGATCTTATTAAGATACCCAAAAAATAAAGAATTTATCAGATACAAGGAAGAGTTATTATTTGAAGTTATAAATAGATTGATGGCATTGATGATCAATAAATATTTTCTCTAGAGTCAACACTAGATTCAATTATGCAATTGACATTACTTGTAAATTGAAATAGTGTTATATGATTTGTAGATGGATTTCAAAATAGAATTCTTAAATGTGGTTCTTAAATTAGAATTCAAGATTGAAAAACTATAGGGATTTCTGATTAGAAATGATGAGACTATTGTTTTTATATTAAATAATGATCTCTAGGGTTTGAAGAAAGAAACAAGATTATTGTACTCTAGACTAGATGACTTCCCGAAGTATATTTTATTAAAAAGGTTATGTGGTTCAACAGAAAGATTATACCATGATTGGTTATGAAAAATATACAAGGGATATGATGATGAAATTCAATATACAAGACTATAAATGAATGTAAAATTTTATTGTGGTTGGGAAAAATATGGAATGTACTAAAATGGGACATCTATGCATCCCACCTTCTATAGCAGAATCATTTGAATCTTATTATAATTGATATAAACATGGACAAATATCATGTTTTCAAAATTCTTAGATGTCATCTTCAAAGTAATATAGAGGAAGAGAATATGTAAGCAGTTAAATGAATCATGAGTAATATTCAAGGTACAATTAACTTTTCATTAATCATTGATGTAGTAATAGATAACGAATTCTCATCATTTTATGATGTTCATTGGACAAGATATGCGGTGGATCAAAATTCCAATAGTGGGGGATCTTTTTAAAAAAAAATATGTGGGATTGATTAGAAAGAAACTCAAAATAAAATATCTTAGTACAGATGAATAATATTATATCTCCATTATAATGTCTTTCACTAAACTAGTTTGGATTAATAAATAACCAATATATATTGTTGATAAGTTGAATTATCTTGTGGTTATTAACTTTAATAACAAGGGGAGGTTATAGATTGTACCCTCCCCCCATTTGTGATAACTATTTTAATAATTTTTCTGAAATAATACATATTCATAGAGATGATATGGTACATGGGTGTTTTTATCACTAAAAGTAAAAATACATGTTTATTGAGTCTATTTCCAAATGGATAGATAAGATAAATTCAATTTGTGTTGTTTTTATGGGTTGGGTGGTGGTCTACAGAGGCACAAAGATCTATTTTTCTATTATTGTTTTCTACACTGACTTTTCTCAACTAGACATATAGTTATAGATATATTATATATATATATATATATATATCAGGTTCTTGTTTGAGTATGGTTCTTTTAATATTTTATCTACTTATTTCTGAAAACCCAAAGGGGGGAGAATTTTCATTACCGATTCCTCTGAAAATTATAAACTAAGTCTAATTTGTGTTTCATTCTAACCACCTTATGTTGATAATGGAGGATTAGAAAAATGTATTTTGACAAAATAATATGGTTATATTATTGAATATTTTAATCATTTCCAAAGATTATTTTCTAGGTTGGATCATAATAAATGTGGTAAATTTAGGAGCTTCATGAAGACTAACTTTTTTGATGTTTTAGATTCATGAATATTTAGAGAATCACGAATGATCATTGAGGATGTGTGACAGGATGATGTTAAATTTGTGTGACTAAAATATTGTTCGAGATTCGGTTATATATCAGAAGAGATTTAAAAATAAAGGAGCTTCATGATAATGACTTAATCGTTTTGTGAAACAGTTTTTTTGGGAGAGTGGGATCTTAGATAATGTCTAATCCTATAAATAGGCACCGACCCCACTTCATTTCCACCTAAAGTAATTAGATAAAATGATGAATCATTCTAAAATCATTATTGATAATAACATTTCAAATCATGAATTTGAAGTGATCTTGGGAGTCATGAAATGGCTATTCTAGTCTTGATTAATGATTATGTTTCTTGAAAAAATGGGTTTCGCAATCACTAGGCATTCCACAATAACATTTTACTATGTAATAATAGTTTTCATCAAGAATCCTACGAGCATCCCAAATGAGCATCATAAAAATATGTTTGGTCATATAGTTCATGTGAATAGTTTATTCAAGCATGTCATCTAAGGACTATGGTGAAAGAAGAGTCTCATTCCTTTTTGGGAAAAAGGATAAAATTCCCACAAATTAATGTGTACATCATGTCATTAAACTATGAAATACATCACCCAAAATAGTAAGCTAGGGGGATTCAACAGAAGTGTTCCATGGGATGATGTTTTCAATCCTTAAATTTATTATAAATGAAGTGTTCTAAGAACATTTTTGTTATTTCCAAATTTCTACATTCCTACTAAATTAATGAGTATTATTTTATTATAGTATGACAAAAAAACTATTGATATTTGATCCTTGGACATTCCCTTAATGGTTAACCATGTGAATTTTTTTCCAATCTTTATCTAATTCTTTAATAACGTCATTATTTCATCGAACTATATTTACCAATTCATATTAATGTGTGAACAAGACCGATCACTATAAAAGACAAATTTGACACCATAATTCTCACCTCACAAGTCATGATGTTCTACATACCAATAAAAAGAATCATGGATTTCATTAATATTATTTATCTGAACTGTTTAATTTTATGATGATAAGATGTTTATGAAACATGTTTCCCTTTTATGTGTTATATATTGAAAAAAAATTTATGAAACATACTTCTCTTAATGGGTGATTTTATAATGAAATGTTAGAATAATTATGAAAACTATCTGTTTTTTAGTGTTTATGATAATATGATTTTTTTTGAAATCCATATAATTTCATGGGTTCTGATAGGATGATTGTTTTATAATATTTTTTTACATATAATTGTTATTCCCATTATGTTACTGTGGAAACATTTTAACTAAACATAGTTGTTGAATTAGAACTATAAATGGTGCTTATGTTATTAGAAAAGAAATTTGGGACCTATATTCCCCTCCATTACATTAGGTAGATATTTATATCTCATGAGATAGAACTAACTAGAATTGGTAGTGAACCCATTTATCTGATGGAATTTTTCAACAATGTCAGTCTTTGGGAGTGAACCATGATGCTATATTTATTTGGTGATTTAACCAATTCCACTATGAGGAATGAGATACTGTTTGGGATGGTTTTGTGTCCATCCTATGAGGAATATCCACCCTTAGAGTTCCCCAATATGTCTTGGAAATGTGTTTTTAAAAATAAAGAATATATTTTATATACTTATCTTTATTCTATAGATATATTTTTTATTCTAATTTAATTCCTTCATGATTCATTTTTTACATGTTTGTAATGATAAATGTCTTATAACCAACCAATATTTATATAATGACTTAGGATTTTGAACTTTGAGGTGAAAGGAGTGGTTTTCGTATTTTCTTCTCACATTTTCATACACTTATGAACATATTATATTTATGTATTTCCCTTGTTTACCTTTACTGGTCATCAAAGGTCACCATTTTAATTTTTATTGTCCCTAATTTATGAAGAAAGATTTTATTTAGGTTTTTTCTATGAAGATTACTAAATAATAATATCTTATTAGGAAACATTATTAATATTTAACCAGATTTTAAGATGTGTTCCATGTTTACAAAGGAAATAAAAAATTATGGCCATTATGTTTTTTTTTGGAAATTTAATTGGCATTCATAAGATAATATCTAATTTCCATGTATAAAATATTGGATGGAAATATATTGCAATATGCTAGATCCCTTCTTGTGTAGACTAATCTCAAACACAAGCAATCTGTATGTTGATCTGACTAATACATAGGTTCATAGTGCTTAAAAAACATTTTTCACTTTAAATAGATGTGTGGGATGTTTTTATTTCTGGGATTCCCTTTTCATATTTTTTCGGTAGTAATCAAGCCATAATCATCATTATCACGTAGATCCCTCGGTGTAGATATGGATCGTATAAAGGGGATATGTGATTTATATCTTCTTCCCTTAGTTATCCTTACATTTTGGTTTGGTATGTTGTACTCTACATATATTGAGATTTTATATAGTGGATGGGAATTTCTATATGTTATTATTTTATGGGGGTGAAAAATTATCGCCTTGCTTAGATTCACTTATAGGATTCCCAGCTCTGAGAAATTTTTGGTCTTGCATAGTGGACAATATGTCATAAAGTTTATTTTCTTATGAATAAAACATGGTAATATATTTTAACATCATGGGACTTGGATGTATCAGTAAGGGGAGTAACCAACTCTGATTAATTGGGTTTTCATAAATTATCTATACCCCATTTTGAAAGGGTATATAGATAAAATTTGACACTCTTGATTTGATAATGGGAATAATGAAGATATGTATAAAATCAAGAGTATTTGAATCCTCTTGAGTATTTGGGTTATGAAAAGTTTAAATCATAACCAAAAAATAACTGAGTTGACTAATGGTGGAAAATAGTGTGTATAGTTCAATATTTGATAATGATGGTCTCCCATATTCCACACAGTCAAGACAATAAATCATGTGATTAAGAAGTGGATTTCCTATTTGACTAAATATCCACGAGGAACAATCTCAGTGGAATTACATTCAATTTTCCTAAAAAACTTATCAGTGATTTTTTTGATTAGTCTGTCCCAATTACCAATTTTATATAGGGATGATACTAAGATTAGGGGATTGTAAGGTCCATATAGATCGAAGAAAATGATATCAAATACATGAATTGTTATGTACCAACTGGTAAATCAATGATATTAATTTGGATTAAGGAGAACATATAAATATATGTGGTTTGGAGAACCCTAAAATAGATATCGTAATCTATTGAACAAATTTCTACTCAACTGAAAAAAACATGTACTTCATGAATAAATAGAAATCATGGAGGTGATTTATTTCATGGGAAGATCTATTATCATGAGAAATAATTTCATGTGACTAGAAATTTTTCACGTAGTTTAATTTCATTTGAATAGTATATAGTTCAATGTCCTTAACATGTCTCACTCACACTAAAAAGTGTATTCTTCTAGATTCCATAATCTCACTGGATACATGTTCAGCATGAAAAAACCCAGTATAACAATGTTGTTTATTATGCCTCATGCAAGTCCATGAGGGTGTCCATAATTTATTGTGAACTAAGACATCTATATGGATCTAACTCCATTGCATGGAATTTTTTTTGTGTGATGATAACTCATTTATGGTCATGGAATGATGGATCTCATCATCAAAGTGTATCATGTTATAGATGTAAACAGTCCAGGCATAGTTACCAAATGTTCCCCTGTATAGGTCGGGCCCATACATATGGAGGGTTTCATTTTCATAATAAATTTTTTGCACTGAGGAATTGATATTTGGGTGTACCTATGTATCATATGATAGAATAAATCATTCCTCATTTAGTTCTTGAAGGGAAAACTCTCTACAGTGGTTGACCCAAAAGTAGAGGGGTAACATTTGTTCCTATTGTGTTTTGTCCTAGTATTTGAGTTATGGGAATCACTATGTATCATTTGATATAAAAAATTGATCCACATATATAAATTTAATGGAATAATCTATTTACAAGACTAAACCATAAGTAGAGGTTGTCATTTTTTTTGTTTATAATATTGTTGTATGCATACTTTGGGACCTAGGATCACTATGTTTCAAGTGAATATAATATCCAAGACACACAATGTTTTTTAATGAAAAACTCTCCAAAAAGGTAAGATCAATATGTATAGGTGGATTTTGTTAATTTATATTACAACTGAAGCAATTATTTGGGAAAAAAGTCCTTCTTATGTATCCTTTGATGGAAGGTGTCAAGACACACATAGTTCTTGATTGGAAAATATCCACCTAGTCATGACCCCTACATAGAGTAGTTAATCATTTTCATTAATGTTGTGAGTCATCCCAATATTTGGGCTCTAGGAATCACAATATTTTCTGCTATTGTCAGAATCTGACCACATGTAGTTCTTTAATGGAAAACATGGCATGAATGGGTTAACCATATGATGAGGGAGAATGTTTTCGAATAATATTACATCTAGAAGTAGGATTTGGGGTTTGTTCATCACATTATATCATGGGAGTGTAGGATACAATCAACACATTGTTCGTGAATGGGAAACACTTCACGTATGTCTAATACATACTGAAAAGGGGGAATATTTTCAATTTATATTGTAGTTAGACCCATTATTTGGGATCTAGGAATCACAACATATCCTTTTATTCTAGTAATCATTCCACAAATACATTTTTTAATGTAAAACACTCCACAGAGGTCTAATCTATACACATATAGGAAAAGTTTCCATTTAAACTATTTCTGGAAATAAGATATATGATCTGGCCATAACTGTGTATCATGTGATGGTTTTAATAATCCATTCATCATTCTTGAATATAAATATTCTATATGTGGATCTGACACTAACATGACGGTGTGAGTACATCATTTTTTATTCTAAAAATCAATCTCATTTTTACTAAATAATATGGTATATAACATTCTTAGTGCAGTTAATAGACTTCCAATAAATATGTATTTCATATATATTAACATCATTCTTGAAGAATGATAGATGTTATGTATTTAAATTCATGTATCTAGAACTTTGGAGTATTAATGGATGTTATGATAAGTACTTTTTAAAAATCCATTTTCTAGTATGGGGCATAATTTGTTCCTCATCAATTATTCCTATTGTGTAAAATCAAATGGAATAAACAATATGTATGGTGCAATTTTTATATCACAAGGGTTTTTTTTATTAAAGGCTTAAATCTTGGTATCCTTTGAATTCAGAGAGACAATATCTTCTTAACCTTATTAAAATTATTTCAGGTAAAAAGTTTTGTTAATGGATCACATAATCTAATTCAGATGAACTTTGATTTTGTTCTGTGTAAGAATCCATTTCTCGTCGATTCATTACAACTCATCCAACATATTGGAGATTGATTATATTGGATATTTTTCATAGATAGTTATAAGGTATTGAGTAAATATGGACATAAATTGGAAATAATAATTTCATTCTGTAAACCAATGGATATAGTGTCCCTTTTGTCGAAGTGCATGAGGTGGAATGGTCATCATATCAATAGTGATGAATTTTTTATGTCCATGTCTTATATACCAAGTCTCCCATTTTACATAGACTATTTTATAGAGTATTATAAAAGGCCTCTATGTTTCAAATATATACTAAATAATAGGACGGTAAATTGATGGGTTTCATATTGTACTCATAATAAAATTTTATCAACATAGTGGGGCAGAAGTTCGTTACATTATCCACCAATATTGTTTGACGGTCACCAAATCTGGTGATGATATTAGACATTATAAATATTGAGAAATTCTTTATACCAAATTCTTTCTAGGGTATATCATCATCCCATTTGAAATCTATTCCTGTATTAGAATGGATATATTTAAAATTTTATGCTGAGGCTGGGGGATATGGACCCACAAAATTCCTTCATTATACAGAAAATGGAATGGAATATGTTGCTATATGTAAGAATTGTAGGGGTCAATGGATGAAGACTACATGAATCTGGCATGGATGACATTTCTGGGTGAATTCCAAACAACACTATATCATTTTTATGCAATAACCGAGAATATAAAATTATAGGGAGTGTTTGGGGCCTTAAAAATGAGCACTACAACATCTAATATGAACATCCCCAATAATGAAAGGAATCATTCCATATACTATTCATATAAATATTATTTCCATGAATACTCATTTTTTGAATTATTTTTTCTCATTAATCTCATCTTTGAGGTTAAAGATCTTTGGACAGTTTCATGATCATTCACTCTAAGCCCAATATAGTTTTAGGGTCCCACGTTGGGGAAAATAGAATATGGGATCAACCCATCTGGGAGTGGTACTTGTTATTCAAGATTTGGGGAAGGTTTGATCTGATTGAATTCTTCTATATAACAAATAGTTAACTTTTCAACCATCCTTTGATGAGTGATATGGAAATAGATTCTATCTTGATCATAGTTGGTCATAATTTTAGTTATAAATTCCAATGCATAGAACTGGTCATTATTGGATCAAGGTATATAATGAAATATTGGTTCAACGAGTATTTCTTCCATCAACACACTGTCATAATGAATAAGATGGGATAATTCGTTTTTTTTATGGAATGCCTATATTGGATTTTTTTAACACTATCTACGAATCCCTTTTGATGTTTAGGCGTCCTATCTAAATCATTAAGTGTAGTTATATGCCCTAAAAAAGGAATTGATATTCATGCTCTCTATTGTTGTACCTTTTAGAAAATGATAAAGAGTTAGAAAAAATTGATTAGTCTAGAGAAAAAAATTAATCACTTGATCAACCCAATTGATATTTGAGTTCTCCACCCTCTTTACAACAGAACTTCTGGAGGCACCATAAAATTATATATCCCATGTTCGGTGAGTATCATGGGTATTTAAAACATCATTTTTTAATAAAAAAATTTCCACGTGTGTGATTTATGGTGCGTAATGTGCTACAGGTATATCAACAAGGGCCTTTCATTTATCTATATCTTGTGATATGAAATATAAACCATATTATTTCATACTAACTACCCATATAGATAAATTAATAGCTAACATAAAAAATCTATGTATTTAATTTAGTGACTCAATATGAGAGACTAAGTGAACTTCTTAATTATGGAAGTAGTTACTCGTATTTTTTACATCAATGAACAGTGTTAGGTACATTTTTCTAGATATTATAATACATTGTATGGATACCTAAAATACTTCAACTTAGATAGTACATTCCATTTTTATTACCATCATCGGTTTTTTATGTGAGTATATAATCATGTGATCATTTCTTGGGTTCCACATATAAGATAACAATCCTTCCATCGATCACATGCATTAAGAATGATGGGTGAAGCAAGTACAATGTTATATTCTCATAAGCTTCTTAGGGGTCCCCATAACATCAGTATGAGTCTCCCTTCTTCATTAACATGGGGATATGATGATATATTATAGCCATGTTAGAAATTGAAATATGAATATAAGTGATAATACAATAGAACTACCTCAGTTATTTAATTTTATAAATAGGATACATTAATAGGATTTCACTAATTTATTTCAAATCCACCTAAATTCCATTATGGTATACGAAATTGATATGAAATATTCTTGATGTTTCCTTAAAAACACACTTAAAAGATTCATCATCAATCCCTCTTGATCCAACATGATTAATATTGTTTGAATATACCCGATCTGATCACATTGTTAGAAAGATTAGACAACTAGGTCATCAAAATAACATTATACTAATTTTTATATGAAGGTATTAATGATATGTGTCCTGGTGCATTTGTATGCAATGTCATATCAATTTAATCTATATGGAATGAATTGATTGAAAATGGTCACATATAGTACTATAAAGGCATTAGCATTTTCATATACTTGGTTCATCCTTATCTAATTATACCTTCAAGTATAATTGATGATGGAAATTAATTCAAATCCCATAGATTCATCGATCAATAGTTTTGGGATTGGAAATGGAAAATAATCATATGGATTGTTTCTATTATATTCCCTAAAATTAGTGTAGACCACAATCTTTTCTTTTTCAAATGGGGACTATATGGGTGAGTCATGTTTGATATTCCACTTCTTGGAAAAAAATTGTTTCACCAACTTTTCAACATCTAGTTTGTCCTCTGTAGCGTGAGAGGTGGATTCTTCTAGGAACCCATCTTGAAAGTTCAATGGTCGTCATGTAATATAAGATGACACACAGCCACATTGAATTTCATCTTAGTTATTTCAATATAATTCTATGTGATCATGTATTAATGTTTCTTTTGAAATGAGATATACATATCATGTTACTAGAGAATCATGGTTTCACTTATCAATGTAGGATTCAGTTATTCTTATTTGCATAGATTCACTTACATATGCTCCTTGATGGTGGTTGAGGAACCTTCCAAAAATGGGGGAGGGGTTCTCTGGAGATCATCCTCTTCTTCTTACATATATGAGTCTACAAAGGCATTTTTAGACATCGAAGGTATTCTAGAGGAATCTATGTCACAATTGATGTTATAGTGGTCATGTAAAGATAAATTTTGACATTGAACATTGTGAGACACCACAAAGAGATTCTGGGTTTACTTTTTTCTTTTATACTCCCACTATGGGAAGAATGATCTCCGAGATCATGAGTATCATAGAATTTATTGGGGCACTCATCAATTATTATAATGGTTATAGAGATTTATCAAGAAAGTATAAATTATTTGATGTTTCTATTGTCACATGGACATGATCCATTGTATTTTTTTCATCATGGATTGTTGGGATTATATATTTGTCATCAATTCAGTTTATGGATAGCACATTATCACTGTCAAACATGCTCTATGGATTTTCATGGGTAGTTCCCAGGCCATTGGGGGCTTCAAATTTCATATCAACATCTACCATAGGTTATTTCTATTACATTTTTAAAAACATAACATAGCATTAATGGATTCACATGACTCAGTGTCGGTTTTTCCCTATGTAATATACCAACATTCCAATCGATTTTTTATTTCAAGCATTGATGAAATTTAATTATACTACCGTGTGGATATGAATCCAGGGTATCTTAAGAAATAAATTATATGTTGTTTCATCAGGGATAATCATGAACTCATTATTAGTCATTTTTGCCCAAACTAATCATTGAGAATGGTATTATCGATAGGGATTTTCATGCTCTTATTGTACCATTGAATGGATAGAATTTATAGATAAATAACCTCTCTCTATATCCCAATCATCAGAGTTTCCAAAAAAGGATGGGGTTTATCCTAGATTCATTTTAAAATATGTCATTTTTGATTTAAACATTTTAATATTTTCCTTAAACAAGCAGGCCCTCATAAGTCCCTTAATTATATCTTTTTGAAAACTTTCTATGAATTTAATAGTTACATGATATTCAATTTGAATAGTCTACACTAGGTTAACATATGAAAAAATGGATTTGGTATTCAACATTTGTTGTATGAGGATATAATATATGATTCCCATAAAATTTTATTTCTAAATATGGAGTGCATCCTGGATTGATATTTTATCCAGAAAAAATACTAACTATTTTAAAATGTATTACTTTTGTTCTAGAGTATTGTGCATCCCACATAGGGGTTACAAACTGTTTTGTGGATCTTAAGTTATGGTGTTTTGGGATGATGATACATTTTCTTGAATATTAGTCGAGGTAGAATTAGTTGTATGTGGAAAGTGTCAAACCAACCTTCCCCTTTAGAGGTATGAAAATAAAATAACACAACTTTATGTCTGTCAAGTATGATGAATGGGATTGAATGAATTTTAAATGTATCTTAAGAATCTCTTTGTTTTATTTGGTCTTTATTGAGTTTCCCTTACTTTGGTACAGACTACAAATATCACATTTTGGGGATATGAATGAAATAATAGGTTGGACCATGTGCACACCATCCCCAGTATCCTCAGCTTCTGCCTCCTCGACATCAGGCTCTCTCGTCTATTATGGGAAATTATACTTGGAAGGATATTCATCATTACAGAAGGAGTTTGTTTTATTGACTTGGATTTTTCAAGGTATTATTTTTAGAAATCATATGGAGTGATTTTGACACTAGGCACAAAGATGGAATGTGAATCTAAGGATCAGTTTTTTGAAAACAATTTTTTTTATAAAAATATTAATCCTTTATTTCATGTATGGAAAATTTTAATGAAAAATTGGAATTACTCTTAAATAGGTCCTCAAGTCATAAATATGAGCGAACAGTTTACCTATTAATTGTGGCATTACTATAGCCATGACCTGCCATTGTTCGACATAGGGCATGTGTTGAAAAAGTACTAAGGACATTAACATAAATAAATTAAATAAATAAACTTATTATATTTAATAATTACTAATAACTCTTGAATAATTACTCAGATTTGAAATCTGAGACCACCTATGAGTTTTTTATATGGTGTTTCCATAGTAACTACTTAACCATAGTCGGTGTAGGTCCTCTATGGAAAAATACGGAAATGATATAGTAATAATTAAATAATATCAATAATACTTTTTTTATGTTGACACAGTAAATATTCCATTTAGTTTATCCTTATGTATAAAACCTATGGTTAGCCTCATAACCATGGGAATGATAGAAAATCGCAATCGATAGATTTTTATGAACTCGCTAGAACTAATGACGACAGATCGTGGATCAAATATTGACACACATCTAATTTGAAGGAACCTCATTGACAATGATGGTGAAAAAACAATCTTCCTTTATCAGTGACTGATTAGAATAAAGGTAGGGGTTGATTTATTATTCCTTTCCACATTATATATTTTCACGGTGAAAGTGGGTCAATATATGAATATATAGATTTTTGGTAGATCGTTATATAATTTTTATTAATTTATGGAAATTATTTCAGTGAGTTTTAAACACTAATCTTCATTATCATTCTAATGTGAGTGGATTGTGGATATCATGAAAAAATTCTGATTCCCATTCCTAAATGTGTTATTAGTTTTTTTCTCTCCCCTGTTAATAGAATTGTTTGATTTTTGATCCTTTTGATCACGAATCAAATTTATGTGAGGCTATAAAAACAATCATAGCCCTAGATTTGAGGAAACTGAAACAAAGTCAAGATCTATGTAGATCGGGACCTAATAAATATATATGCCTTCATTTATAAATTATAGGCATTATATGTGGATTTGTTTTTTTTTTTGGTAGAACCACTGGTATAGGTCTGGTGCAGTAGTCTGGTGAGGTAGTGCGGTGGTATTATGACAACCAGAGGTGGCAAACATGGCTAACACCATGGAAGAAGATAGCTGAGTTGTGATGGGGGTGTGGAGGAGCACGAGGTGGGTATGTGTACATAGATGAGATGACATATTTAACATCAACAATGGCTGCATTGGGTGTGGCTAGCAGATCAATGGGGTGTGGCTACATATCGCATAGGCCATGCTAGGTGGCCCATGTGTGAGTTGGCGGGTCAATGGAAGATGGTATAGGACCAGGAATAATGGGATAGTCAAGATAAGGAATGCTGGTCTAGGAAAAGCTAGCCTACCTAGGAAGATTTAGCCGGTCAGACCTAATCTACAGGCCCAGTGACCCCCCTTCCTCTGAAAATTTGAATCACCATAACTTTCAAATGATGATTAAGCTTAATGGGATGTCTACGGCATTAGGACCCGAATGTTGGGACTGTCATGTTGAACGAATGTTGTCAGTTTTTATCTAAGAATAGTATATGATGAGAGAATTCTCTTGGTCATTTCCTTATATGTTCGGTATGGTATTACGTCCACAACACTGGATTACAATCCCCTCTATAGGCTGAGACCATGATTGGTTCATACCTCCATCCTTTGGACTGTAATGCAATCTTTTATCACCCCTGGTCAATTATAAAGAATTGTGTAACCTCCTAGAGTAGGGCACTAATCCTTCACCTAGTGGTCCACATCGTAACGGTGTATGGTATCCACAGGGTGTCTAGTTTCAATTTGTGTTATCACCTAGGGTGTACGGGTGAGATCCCCAACATTTTGAATTGAACCATATTTGGTTTTTTGTATCCCCCACTGTATCTAGGCCTAATTATTGGTATCTATAAGCGATTCATGGCACGAACCTATCATTATTTTATCATGATCTTCCATGACCAATATATTATTATTTTTGAAGGGACCAAATTGTCTAGAACTCTTCTTGAGCATCTCTAATTATGTCCTGTCTTGAGGAGTGAGTTTTGCTGGAATGAGTGTTTTTCGAGCAGAATATTATGGTTGGTAATTGGTGATGACGTACCTCAAGACCTTCTGTCTTGAATTGATTATATCTGAATATTATTGATATATGTGTATTTGGCATATACCTGTATGGATCTGACTATTAAATTTCCTTCATTGTATTTCCTTGGCCTTTTTTGGCGTATTACTTGGTATTTTTTACTCACCAATGCATGGTATCTTCCCAATAGTGATGTCTCTTGGGTAGACAATCAACCCATTGATAGAGTTATAGGTGGACCAAGGCCATGTACTTCTTAATGAGGCTAGACAGATGAGTTGTTCTCATATGACGTCAGATACAAGTCCCAATTCAATTTCCCTTAGGTTTTATGTGGAAATTTTTTCTATGGATTAGTTTCAGGAACTCATTCATTAACCTTCCTCGACTATGATGAAATGGGTAACACAACGATATTTCTAAATGGTATAATTTATATACTCATTTTTGTTGGAATATATTATGGACCTATTTACATTACTATATTTCCATTCAGAGTTTTTTCTAGGATCATAGTTGTAAAACCCCTAAATGATAATTGCTTAAATGACTAAATGATACGACTCATGTCAGTAGGGTGCACCATTTTTTTAGGGATCCTACCAGATTAGATCTCCACAGTTAAGTGTGCTTGGACTATAGTAGAGATCGGGATGGGTGGCCTTCTGGGACGTTTCCCATGGTGTGTGTGTGTGAGGACAAAGAACACTAAGAATAACATGTGTTGTCCTATGGGGGACAATCATTAGTCAGATGACTAATTTGGGAAAATGGGTGGGCCCCCAGGGGGGCCACATGTCTATGGGGAAACTGGTTGTAAGTGATAGGCTTGGACCTGATGACCATGTTATGGTGGAGTGTCTATGCTATCACTAGGGCCCAGTTGTCACATTTGGTATCAGAGGTGGTACCTAGCCTTAAGAGTAACACACTGCCTGGTTTGAGATGTAGGGCCCACAATGAGGGCGTTGTTATCTAAATGGGGTGTTATTGTAATGCCCCACAATTATAAAGGGTTAAATTGATAAATGATATAACTCACTTCAACAAGGTGAACCTTCTTTTTTGAGAGCCTGCCTGATTAGAACTCCATAGTAAAGCATGATTGGCCTTGGCTAGTGATCAGGATGGGTGACCTTGTGAAAATTTTCACAGTGTGTGTGAATGAGGATAAATAAAAAAATAAAGGATATGTGTTGGCCTGTGAGGATATCCATTAGTCAGATGATCTGTTCGGGCATGTGGGTGGGCCTTAGGGAGGGGACCACATGTCTACAAGGCAACTGTTTGTACCTGGTGTTCCATGAATCGATGACAATGTTAGGGTGGTTCTATGTACTATCACTGAGACCCATTTATTACGTTTGGTATCAGATGTGGTACCTAGCCTTAAGTGTGGTGCACTGCCTGGGTTGAAATGTAGGGCCCAGAATGAAGATGTTGTGCTCTAAAGGGAAGGGGATATTGTAACCCACCCTAATGATAGAAGAACAAATGACTAAATGATATGACTCATGTCAATATGGTGCAACATTTTGTTTGGGTTCCTAACAGATTAGAACTCCACAGTTAAGTGTGCTTGTCCTGGAGTGGTGATCATGACTCCATAGTTATGCATGCATGGCTTTGAATAGTGATTATGATGGGTGACCTACTAGGAAGTTTCCCAGGGTGTGTGTGAGTGAGGAAAAACACACTGGAAAGGACATGTGTAGGCCTATGGGGGTAGTCATTAGTTAGATGACCTCTTTGGGAACATGGGTGCGCCCAGGGTGGGGACGACATTTCTTCAGAGAAAAAGGTGGTACGTGGTTGGTATGGACCCAATGGCCATGTAAATATATGATGTATGTGCGGTCACTAGGACCTAGTTGATACATCAGTGGTATTCATGCATTTGTTACATATTGTTTTCACATTTCGTCAATTGTGGAATTCGAGATATGTCTATTTGTGTGTATAGGTATTTATGTTAATTAATCCCTTTTGTGGGATATGTCTACTCAGTCATAGTCACCATCCTCTGGCCTCTTTCTAGTAGTCATAGATTATTCAAGGAATAGGTTACACTAGTACGGGTCTTCATAGAGTGGTATCAGTGGTTGGTTGGGTCTACTATGGGAGCGAGAGTCTATGAGATTGGTTTTGGGAAATACTGTTGACTATTTTGAGTTCGCCTTTTAGGACAGGGAATCCAGTGTTGCTATAGCAGCTGATGTATCCTTACAATTGTAGATTGATGACACAGTATTTGGATGGTACATCTCTATCCTAGATATATTTTACATTTCTCTTTAGAGAGGAGTTCTTTTGAGATACATTAAGATTAGTTCACATACAATAGCTTATAAATCTATACAAGGGAATTATGATCGTGGTGGGTTACTCTATGGGGTGTACTAATATATTAAAAAACTCCATTGATATGGTAATAGAATATTTCATTAGTGCTCAGACTTTTGATCATGGATTACATGGGTACATTAGGGTGTTAGTGGTATCCTTTAGCATTACTACATATTTCAGGGTACTTGATCAAGCTCTACTAGTGGATGGTATTCTGGTGTAGTACAAACCAAATTTGGGAGATTTTTGTGGACACTGGTTATCTAAGTCCTCGGTAGTAGGAACATCAATATTGTAATAGGGATCAAAGTGGGTTAGGAACTTTGGGGGATGATCCCATTTTTTAGGGTCAGTGGTGTAGGGCTCTTAGTGTAGCAAAAGTCAGCCGATAGATATTAGGTGTTACACATGCAGTGGTCAGGGACATCTTGAAAAAAATTTCCCAACCCATCATACAACTTATCAAGGGATGGTTGAGGGAATTCTGAGGCAGAGGCCACGATTGGATCAAGGTTTTCAACAGGGAAACAAATATTATAGAGGAGCATGTAGGGTAGTAGGAGGTGGTTAGTGGTTTGAACTACTATCATAGCCACCCCCAATGTGGTTCACGCTCGGTTAAGGTAGTTAGTGGATCGGGATGAGTCCATATACAGCTGATGGAGGCTTATAACCCAACAGATCTAGGGATTATTCCATGTGTGATATATTCCTTTTACACATTATATTTCGTTATTATAGACACATTTAGTAGTGATTTATTTCATTCCATGAAACTTGTTTAGTATTTAATGTTTTCTATAGAACTTATGACTCAACCATTTGGTTTAGAGACACTTATGGGAGATGCTTTGATGATAAGACATAGGTTATGATAGTGTGACATGAATCTTTTAGAAGAGAGTTTCAATTGGGGTCTCCTAGTTGTGGCATCGATGACATACACCATCATTCTTGGTAGTTATCCATAGTTATTTCTCAGAATGACTATTTTAGATATAGATTGTGGTGTTTTTGTTAAGATGTAGTGTGTTTTCCATTATGGTTGAATTGTAAATGAATGAAAAGTCGGATAGACTCACATATAAGAGGGTGAAACCAATTACTCATCAGTTAGAAAGCCTCACCCTTGGTTGTGTGGATGATATAAGTCCACTATTTCTTGCAGTGGTAGTAGAGTATGATGATGTCTTTATTGAAGATGTTCCATGCTTACCTCCCTGTAGATAGATGTACTTATTCATTTTTCTACACACTGGGATGGAACATATATCTACAACTTCATATCAGATGGATCCTATATAGATTCATGATCTAAGGGTGTCATTGGAGGACTTACAGATGAAGGTATTAGTGAGGCCTATTGTTTCTCACAAGTCATTGCCAATTTTGATTTCCAAGAAGGAAGATGGGAGGTTGAGTTTATGTGTGGATTAACAGTTCCAGAACCATGTTACTGTGAAGACCAAGTATATATTACCTAGGTTCGATGTCCTTGGTAGTTTTTTGAAAGGGGTATGATGGTTCTCTTAGATCGACCATATATTAGGCTATTTGTTTTCTATGAGTGTGGGATGAGGATATACAAAAGACGACCTTCATGTGCTGTTATGATCCCTATAAATATTTAGTGATACCATATGGTGTGATGAAATCCCTAGAACTTTTCATAGGGATCATGAACCAAATCATTCTACCATTGACCGATTCATGGTGGACTTCATTGATGAAATTCTATTGTACTCAACATCCATAGAGGAGCATGAGAGACAATTGAGGATAATCTTGGATATTCATTTATATAAAAAACACTTTTGGAAGCTCAAAAAGTTTTAAATTAGGATTCTAGGGGCCTATTTTATAAGGCATGTTATTTCAGAGGCTAGAGTTTTAGTGGATTCTGCAAAGGATGAGGCAGTTATATCTTAGGAGCCACCCATGAGCGTTATAGAGTTGTAGAGTTTCCTTGGATTGGAAGGGTATTAATGAAGTTTTTTTCCAAACATATCCACATTGTAGGCACCATTTACAGCATTGAAATGGAAGGGATGTCCTTTTTTGGATAAGGATGTTCTATTAGTGCTTTCAGGAGCTGCGGAAAAGGTTGAACTACTATTCCATCCTAAAGTTTCCAGAAGAGTGCGTCAAGTACATGGTGTTCTAAATTGCTTGAAGGTCGGAGAATGGTTCTGTCCTGATTCAGGGGTAAGCAGTTATAGCCTTTGGATCTCACTAGTTGAAAGCACGTGAGAAAAATTACAAGAGTTATGATATTGAGATAGTAGTGGTAGTCTTCTCAATGAAGATGTGGTGACCATAATAGATGGGTCAACTATTTATCATCTACTCTTATCATAAGAGTCAGAAATATATCTTATCCCATAATTATTTGAACTTACGATATAGGTGATGGATAGAGTGTTTACATGACTATGAATTTTATATTTTCTATACTCCTTAAAAGAGGAACATGGTGGCGGATTCTTAGAGCAAGAGATCAATCCTATAGTTGTTGAATGAGGTGAAAGAGCAGTTGGTCTGGTTACAGATATCCATTGTAGTTGGAGATGGAGTAGCATAGCATTAGTTAATTGTTGTCACCCCTCCACTCATTCATTTATTGAGGGATGCATTTATTGGGGAAACTGACTAAGATACCCTATATACTCAGTTTTCCATGGGTTATTCTTTTGATGGATATTCGGAAGATGTGGGGCACCTCATATTTTTCCTAGGGAAAATAGTTGTAGCATAGAAATTGTTGGAAGAGGGTTTGAGGGAGTTCCATACATTCTCTTTGGCGGTATATCCTTCTATAGAGAATATGTAACTTGAACAATGATGCTAGTATGTCTTAATCCAAGAATTAATAAGGGAGGGGTAGTGTATGTATCTTGATGCCTCAATTGTCTGCAAGTGACGGTGGAGAACTAGGTTCCATTGGGTTAAAACCAACCCCTTGAAGTTCAAGAATGGACGTGGGATGTGATATCGATGGAATTCATGATGGTTTTACCACATATATCTAGGGGAAATGATTCCATCTTTTTTATCGTTGAATAACTCACCATGTTTTCTAGCTTTTAGCTATCTAAGATTAGAGTTCAGCGGAGATTTTGGGACGCATGTACATGAAGGATATAGTTCAAATTCATGGTGTCCCATCGAATATAGTTTCAAATAGTATTGAACAATTTATATAAAAATGTATAAAGGATTAAAAGAGGCTTTTGGGACTCTATTGTTCTTGATTAGCACATTCCACCCAAAGACAGACGACCAGATTGAGTGGACCAATCAGTTTCTAGAGGAAAATATTTTAGAGAGCATGTTTTATTTTGGCAGTAGTTGGGAGGATCAAAAATTACAATCGTAGTTTACATAGCACAAAAACTATCTCTATACCATTGGTATGGAACTATTAAGGCCTTTTACGGGCGACCCTTAATGTCATGACTTTGTTGGACCGACCTTGGAGAGTTAGTACTTGTGGGGACATAGATTGTGTGATCTACCACAGAGAAGGTGCAGATCATCCAGGGGAAGATGAAGACTACACATATCTATCATATGTAATATGATGATAGGATTCAGTGGATTATGGGGCTTGGGGAAACAATCCCTGTGTTTTTTTGGTCTCACCATGATGTGTATTACAAATAATTGATTGGGGTGGAAATCCATCTTCATGGTTCACCAGACCTTTTCTAATACAACATAGAGTTCTTGAGGTGGAATACTTCTTACCTATATCTTTGCAGTTAGATAATGTACATAATGTCTTCCAAGTGTCATAGCTAAGGAGGTACGTTCATAAACTATTGCATATCATTGAATATGGCTAGCGAGAAATCAAGGCTGGGGAGAATTTTTCAGAGTACCCGGTAGAGATAGGTGATTGATAGGAGATGATGATTTGTGGGTGGTAAAGTACATTGGTGTGTGTATAGTTGCAATAAGGGAATCTCCAAGAGAGATCATGGGAGTTGGAGGTTCATATTCATGTTCAGTACCCTCAGTTGTTTGGGTAGACTTTGTTTTGGTTTTTATGGATTTGAACCTGAATGTGTGGATAATGTAACATTGAAGGATTTTTACATGAATTTTTTTTAGAAATTATATGTATTTATTTTGAGACAAGGTAGTGAGATGATGTGTGATTCTGAGACCTAGTTTTCTCAGAACGATTGTTTAAAAAATAATAATCTTTTAATAGAATTAATGTGAAGATTTTGTGAAAAAGTGGAATAACACTTAAATGGGTGCTCGGATAAGAAATATGAGGGAACCATTTATATTTGAATGAAAAATTTGTCTTAGGCGTGAATGAACATTGGTCAAAAATGGTCATAAGTAGAAAAATTCACCACAGATGTAACCATAAACAAAATATATAAATAATGATATTTTATTTTTTAATCATTATGACTCATTAAAGGTGACTCAGATTGTAAATTTAAGACCACTTTTGAGTTAAAAATGTAGTGTTTTCCTTAGGCATTACTTAACAATGGACGGTTCATGTCTTTTGTGGAAAAGACACATAAATAACACAATTGTCATTAAATAATTTAATTAAAAATTATTTATGTTGACACATCAACTTTTCCCTTAAATGTATCTTTCTGAGTAAATATTATGGTCATCCACATAACCTTGGTAAAATTAGAGATTCACAAGGGTGTTCTTTGAAATAAGTATCTTGAATAAATGATGATGGATCATGGATTAAAGATCATTACATAGATTATTCGAAGTAAACTCACTGAGAATGGAGACGATGCAACAATAATCCTTCATCATAGAATGATATGAATCAGGTTAGGGAACTTTATTTTAGGTTCCTTTTCCCTATTCTTGATTTTGATGATGATTTTTGGTCAATCCACGAACATATTATTATACCATTCTATTCTTGTGGGGTGGATATTAAATTGTGGGGATTATTTCTAGGAGTTTTAAAGATTGATCATCATTATCGATCTAATGATAATGGATCGAAGATGACATGAAATAAATATGGGGTCTATTCCTCATGGTGTTCTTCATGAATTTCACTCCCCTGTTCTTGGTGTTCATCACTGTTGGACAATTGTGGTCACGATTTGACTTTCTTGGAGCCTCAAAATGAGTTATACCTCTTCTAGGGAATCTCCAATGATATCATGGAGCGAGGAGTGAGTTCTCTCAGAACAAACATGCTTCGTGTAGAATCTCATGGCTAGTAATTGGTTGTGAATTACCTTTAGAACCTGTGTATTGAATTGAGTATATATATATTCTTGTTATATTTTATGTTTACATATACCTGTGTGGTGTTGGTCGGCATATTTTCTTTATGTTATTTCTTTCGTGGTATTTCCATAGTTGTTCTAGGTTGTCCTACTGAGTGTTATTTTACTGACCACATGAGGAGCTTTTCCTACATTTTCCATGTCTTTTTGAGATGATCGGCCCTTTGATGGGGTCACAGGTGGACTAAAACTCGGTAGTACATCATATGATTAAAATTATGAAGGCTCCTCTTATGTCTTTGGACAGCAGTGCTATTATAATTTCCCTTAGGATGGATAATGTATGGTTTTATTATCGATGAGTTTTAGGAACTTGTGCATCCAACTTCCTATATCAGGATGATGAAAGAAACACTTCACCATTTTTTTGGTTTTTCATATAAACTTTTTGGTGGGATTGTATTCATGACATATTAAATTTATTTTACATCTTATCATGCTCTATTATGGGATGTTATTAGTATAAATTCATTGTTTACATAGTGTTTTTACATTTCAGCAAGTGTGGCATGAAAATAATTGTGTGTGTGTACATATACATCGGCGAATGCCTCCCATTTGTAGGATATTCTTACTATATTCTAGAAACTATCCACTAACCTATTGGAGGTGGGCATGGGGTAGTCATTAAACAAAGCAGTTAGGGTTGGGCCGTGAAGTTCGTTAATTGAACAACATTAACATAACAAAAACGAATCTCTTCATCTAATGAGGGATGCATTTTGTGGGTGGTTCCCATTTCACTAATGTTGATGGAATTATGTTTTCAGAAGACATTTCTTGTACGAGAGCTAGATATGAATCTTTAACATATTTATTGTATTGTTATTAATGAATAAATCTATATATAGGAAATCTATTCAAGGACACCACTCCATGTACTAGGATATTTTTTAGTTTCAGATACTATGATCTCTAGGAGGAATGTGCTCGGTCTATGATATTTCTTGTAATCTATTCATAAAACATTTATCCTCAACTATCATGAACATTATTCTAATCACCCTATTATTTTGGTGGAGTTATATTTACATAGGTCACCAATGTCAGAGACATCTCTAGAATGACCTTTGCAAAATCAGTCATTCATTGAAGGATTCTTTGATGACAAAGTAGTCCTTGCCGGTGTGACCCATCCCCCTATGAAATGGGATGCATTCTGTAGGATCATAGTGGTTTTCCTCATTGGGTTTCAAGGGATCTGGTATCTTGAGTTGGTTATTCTCCATGGATAATAGTGAAATAATATATAACCTTTCCATTTTAGAAGGAATATTCTTCATTCATTTATCCTCAAATTATAGTCATACCAAATTTCTTTTTTTTGCTAGAATATGGTGAGCTATTTCTAATACCACTCGATAGGAGGTACAAAAGAAATTTGGTAAATTTTGGGCGTTTGAATATGAATTGCATCATGGTTGAGGGAGACACATTCAAACTCTTATTTTCCATGAACGTTTTCATGTGTTGAGAGAATGGTCCATGATTTTGTTCATTTATGTAGAATGGAATCATCTAGGCATTATGGAATGTATAACATCACATGTAATCCTAGTTGATATATCATTGTAATGAAAGGTATTTATTTCTCATTGAAAATATTTCTTACACCGTGTTCTAGTAATTTCTCTTGTAAGAGAGGGATACAAATTGAATAGGTTATATCATTCAATATAGCGAGGAATTAAGAAACCACAATCATTTCACACTTTCTTTCATTTCTGAGGTTGATAATTATCTTGTTTCTTTATAGAGATGTAATCCCAAAAAAATGAATAGATGATGTTTTTTCCCTATCCAAAATGATCCATGGACAATGTTTGTTGTACCAAATTATGCTTTTCCCTATATGAAATTTAAAAAACATCTCATCTTGGTCATATCGTTCTGATCTCAAGAGCCCATAATCGGGCCACATTGGGACATGAAGTGCATGAGTTGTTTTTCTCAATCTCTTTATCTATAAAATCCTGAGAAGATCCAATTCACAAAATTTTTTATAGTAAAATTTTTATCTACCCATTCAAGATATAGCTTCTTCTTGGGATATAAGGGTGTGTTCCAAGATTCCATTTAATCTATTTAAAAAATGGAGTCAATGTTATTGAGGAGTTCAGAATGTACCATTGTGTTGAATACCTCCTATATATAGGGACTGGGTGATGCTCAATGAGTTGTACCATTTTTCATATACTACTAATTCTCAACCAATTAGAGGAAAATGTGACTATTGAGTTAGGGGAGAATATTTTACCATAATGGTGGAGAGTCATAATTTTCATTGAATTTCTCATTTATATAGATTGGTCCCCTAGATCCAAATCATTATTAGAGATAAAATTAATATATACATGTTATTTTTTTATCCTACTGTATGGGATGAGAGATACCCACTTCTATTTGAATATGATATCCAAAGTGATTGTCTCTCAGTACAAGACCCTAATTGAGATGTTTGAAATTTAGAATCTCATTCTAAGATTCTATTAATTATTCCAATGTGAAGTGAATTATATCTCATATAGGTGGTGAGTGGGAAGTATCCACACCATTCCCTTTGACAATAAATTTCTTTTCACAATAGATGTTTCAATTCATCATTCGTAGGTTCCCATTTTTCAATGTTTCTCTGTCTTACTATGTATGTAGCCTCAATTTGGGAATCCAGGTAACCTATCTTCTAAGGTATTGTTTCTATATTGCATCCCCATAATTTTATATCTTGGAACAAACCATTTTCTCTAGCTATGGTAATGAAATTCGTTGAGTTGTATATAATAATGTTATTTGTCCCATTACTCTCCATGTAATTCAGTGATTCTACACTGCATACTGTTCCATTCATGATTGTATGTGGGTTAATTATAAAAAAACTAGAAAAATTGGACCATTTTTTGTGTCAATAAATATTCATTTTGATGGAAATCATTGTATGTTCCTCGTCTGGGATGTCTCGATTATATTGACACTCAATTGCGCCCCATTCTAGTTGTCCACATGGCCTCAAGTGCCCCTCCCCAAATGATAGTTTCATATAAATAGTAGTACGAGCCTAGGTTGTGTATATTGATAGACTATGCACAAATGTAATATTAGTGAACAGAAGATATAATAAATATATATATATATATATATATGGAGCTTGATATAAATGAATAAATCAGCATTTACATACATTAACAACCATGGAAATAATAATAATACTCAAAGATTATACTGATTGATATACAAAAAAATGATAATATATGTCATGTATCTAAAAAGATGGAAGAAATATATATGTATAAGTAGGAAAATAATTCTATCTGAAAGGATAAAAAAATAGAAAAAAAAACAATCCAGTATCATGGGCACTGGCCCAGTAATCTACTACCACAATCCACCCCAATAAAGAAACCAAAAATAAGGTATCCAAATAGGTGAACATCCATTTTTTAGAAACTATATACAAACAATTGGGTACCATAGGCATTCGAGATAAGCTGTGAGATAAATATCTATAGTCCACAAATAATGACATCTATACCATCTGTTCTGTGAATATAGACCAAAATAGTGTGTAATTAAATATATAAATTAATGACTGTATAGTAAGGTATATTCCCAGATACCTTCTTCTGCCATAGCTGGTGTCTGAACTTGAAGTCATTTAATTAATTATATTCCGGCTTATAATATGTGAAAATGCCGTATATATGATAGAGTTAATGTAAGAGGATTCAAGGTGTAACAAAAAAATCCTAAATTTTAAATAATAACATAGGACCAATGTAAGAACCATGGAATACTTGATTATTATACAAATAAAGAGGATCCAATGTCATAACCAGGAGATCATTGACCATATGGGTTGATCTAACTCATTAATTACATATATCCTTTCCAAAGGGTTCTGAGTGTAATCTGCAGGGAATTACCCAAGGCATTTCACTATAAAAGATTCTTACTAAGTTAAATGTCACTTCCATGGTAAACATGAAATAATATTGACTGGGCAAAATTGGGTTTCTCCATGGATCCAAATTTTAATAGACATCAAGATGGATCCAGGGAGCATATATGAGATATCCTAAAATTAGGAAGATGGTGAAGGGATCCTACAATATCATGTTGGAAATCTTCTTGTAGACCTGGACCAAGATCCATGGTGGGTATATCTTTTTTCAACTTTCTCTATGTATTAGAATGGAGTCCATTGAGAGTTTAAGGAGTTTCATTAGGAATCCAAGGCTGGCTCAAGTCTAACCACTCCTACAAATATAAAGAGTTTCATATAGAATACGTACCATATACTTGTATAATTATTTAATTATTCTATATAATGATCATTACATTTAATATTATAGAAGGTTAATTCCATTGCCTTTCAAACTGGGTGGCATAGATAAAAGGTCTTACAACCATTTAAATTCCATTAAAACATTTAATAGGTCAATTTGATATCTATAAATATATATATTCAATTAACCCATTAATAGGTTGACTAATTTATTATTAAACATAACAAATAAGAGATTAGTGATAACTATATAAGTGTTACCCATTTATTAATTAATAAACATACATTTATTTAAAACACTTACCTTATTAAGGCTAATTCATAGAATACCTGAAAAATGGAAGAAATTTTCATAAAACTCCACAAATTAAATAAAAAATAAAACAACCTACTTGGAGTAGTCGACATTGAGGTCATAAACTCCAATGATGAAGAACACATATAGAAGGTTCTCCATAATATAAACATAATACTATAAGAAATCAATCATAATTAAATTTGAAACTCATGATTAATTTAGAAATAAAAAATATATGGTAGTTTATTAAATTGTGATACGTAATATGGGAGACCATGATCACCCACATTGATCCTATTACACTCCAATCATATAGTACTGGGACTTAGATTGGCCTAGATCTGAAGGAATCGTAATAATGGAGCAACTCCCTGAAAAAATTGATCATATGAGTGTGCATCAATATATAATAATCGAGAGAAAGAAAAATGAATAACATATTCTAAAGACTAAATATCATAACTATAAAAATTCAATGAGATCAATGCATCTTAAATTTTGTCTCGGATGATGAATCACGGTAAAAAATATGAAAAGGTGACCTGGGAGCTCCAATGGGACTAAAAGAAGGCGTCAAGTATATTGGAGGAGAAGAATAGGATATCTGTGAGGATAAAATTGATGTAAGGTTCATATGGTAACTTTACACATGATTTATATGTTCAAATGGATTTCTAAACTCGGCGCAAATCATGCACCTCCTACTGACTAAATATATATTCTGATAGTTTCATGTGCACGAATTGACTAGAAATGCGAAAATCATGTTACACACCTATTGAAAAAGTTGTAGAGGAACATGCATGGGCGTTATCCCTATGTGAATCAATTTCTTCAAATCATGTGCGTCCCTAAATCCCACTATCTAGAAATTTAATGGATTTAGAAACTGTGAAATAGAAACACATGTTTTCAACTAAACATGTGGTCTGATCGTTTTCTCCATCATTGGTCATTCTGAGCTCCAAACACTTTCCTGAAGCCCCCCCAAATAAAACCTCAAACTCATTAGGAATTCATAATTTTGAAAAGAAAAATATATTAACGAAAATATAAATTATATTATCATGAAATAATAAAATAGTTCTTACAATCATCCCCCAAAATGGGACTCATCCTTCGGTTCACTATCAAAGGACAAAAAATGATGTGTGTGGAAATCATCATCCACTAAGGATGTATATCGGCCTCCCTCCCCCATGTATTATCCAATACTCATATGTTATTCCATATAGCATGTACTAAAAGGGTAAAATAGCCTTGGAGAGGCTTTATCCCCAAATCAATATTGTGTATATGATACTCCTTAAACAAATCATCAGCTTCCAACTCAACCTTTGATAGATAAAAAGTATGATATGGTTTGGCATGAAAATTTTGAAGCTAAAAAACATGGAACAATTCAAAATTGCATGGTACCTTTGAGGTAAGACCAATTGAAAGGGATTTTTTACTCTATATAGATTCTCAAATTGGACAACTTAACAAAGTAACATCTCTCATTTCATTTGTATCCATTGATGCCCATTTCTTTGTGATATCCAAAGGAAAACATGTTATCTGGCCTAGAAGTCCATAGGATGTCAATAAAAACTGAAAAATGATTTATTATTAGACTTAATATTAGAAATATTCTTTCTGTTCACCAAAACCTACTCAAATCACCTAATTGAGACAAGGACCTAGTAGCACTACATATCATTTCTCTAACATTCATAAGGATTAAATGTTTGACCTACCATACAATTACACATAATAATACGTATAAATCATCTACTGAATAATATTATTTATAGATTCTCAACATGGGGGACATGCTTCTCCCAAAAACTACTGAAATAATGAAATCATTCTTGTCACATGTCCTCTAACACCGATATAGCTGGTTTGAACTGATCATAAGTATGTGGATGAAAAAATTTTCTTAGGTGGACATCTGTACACATAGCATTCTGAAATCCAATTTGAACACCAATGTAGAACATGCTTCCCAATATAAGAGGATAGTGCATAAGACCACATAAATTTGTATAATCTGACTTACATACAGTCCTCACATCTCATCATCTATGAAAATTTCCATAGATGGTAAGGAATTGGACTATGTGAATAATTTTATCAATGATTACCTAAACTGAATCGATACCTTGATGTTAATTTAACAAAATGTCTATGAAATGCATCACAACATAACAAAATTTCCATTCTAGGACTATAAGAGACTATAATAATCCAACATTTCTATGGTTCACTACCTTCACTTGCTGAATGGGGTAAGACCCCGTGAAAAAGTGTCCAATTTGAAATTTCATCCAAAACCATGAATACTAGTGTCACATATATTTATACAATATGGAGATGCCTTGATGAAATTACTACTGAGAAGCCCCAATCTTGTACATTATTTCCAATCTCTAATTTGCAAGAACCCATTCACGCCGATGTATACATTGGAAATCTTTTCTATCAACATACTAATCCAGAGATGTGATTTTATTAGAAAATAATATCATGTCAGACCAACCACTCAGAATCTCAAAGCTGTATGCTCTTCACCTGATCAAATATAAAAGAGGTAGCTACCAAGGATTCAAGAGAAGACTTATCATGACTATCATGAAACTCCATATGAATATTAGAAAATAAATCCATAAATTTATATTCATCATTAGATTCTTTTAAATCATGTTCACAAGTTTTCTATCATAATGAATCCTCTAAAGAATTTCCCTATCTATGCATATAGGATAGATGACAAAATAAGTATTAAAGTTATTAGACCAATATTCAATATCTTATATTCTTTTTCAGAATTATAAATATATATTTGAGGAATCTTTGTTTCATATATACCACATTGTTCTCACCCATCAGATAGTTTCTCCAACAATGTAAGGCATGGAGAACTAATGATATCTCAACTTTATGCATCATGTAATTCCTATCATGATTCATCATCTATCTAGATATGTACACTATGACTCTATCCTCCCAAATAATCATTGAACCTATCTTGGTGACAAATTCATCAACAAATATTGTATATCCTCATCGATATTGTGGAATAATATGTATAGTTACTGAGTTAAACCATCATTTCATCTCTTATAAGGCATTATTTCATTCTTTTGACATTAGGAACATCACACCCTTCTTTTTAAAGCTAATAAAATGTTTTTTATGGAGTCATAATTCACGTTTTAATTGTAGATAATATATAGACTTCACCAAAATAAACATTGTATATAAAATAGAACCTTGGGATACTCTTAAGATACCCTAGCACTCACATTCTCTAGATCAACTAATACTACAAATTCTGAGATAACATGACCCTTGAAGTGATCTTTTTTTATTTTGAAGTGTCCCTTAGAATACAGCACATATATTTGATTCTCTATCAATGTATTCAAAATGGTATCAAGATGTTTAGCATGGTTGGTATGAGTTTGTAAATAAAATAAGATCTCACCCACAAATACATCAACAAAAGAATCCATATAGTGGTGGAAAACCCTCTTCATCAAGGACATAAAAATGGTATGTTAATTTATAAGACTGAACATCAAAAAAAAAATATTCTCGTAGAGACTATAACCTCTACAAAAATATGTAAGAGGTTTTTCAATAGTCTTAACTCAAACATGATAATTTACCTATATCATGTCAATATTTAAGAATACCCTAGCTCTTCAAAGCGGATAAAAGAGTTCATATATCCATGGATGTGGATATGAGTTCTTAATCACATGATGGTATGACCATAGATAACCCAGACATAAAAAAAGGATCACATCCACATTCTTGTGGAATTTCATGCAAGAACACCAAGAAGATGTACTACATGAAATAACACGATGAGACTGAAAATATCCAAATTACCACTTTAGAATGTAGAGATAAGTGGATTTCATCTTATAAGGAAAAAAAGAAACTATAGATGATAATTTAATGAGCTCAATGGTAGAATATGCATATATCTCTTGAGGGAATTAAGTAAATTCAATAAGAATGGAACATGTAAATTAACCTACTACTGTATAAATGTTAGTTGGATGTAAACACTTCTCCTAGACGAACTGACTAGAATTCTGGGTGGTCACTATACCATGATCATGATGCTCCGGACAAGCTCTATTAGACTAGACATCCCACCAACCCATTTGAAAATAATGGATTCCCTCTGGTGATGTAAACTACCCCATATAGAAATATTATTCCATATAATTATAATATGAAATCAACCAATACATCATGAAATTAACATTGAAGCGCATCATCATTAGAAAAAAAGAGGTTCCATAAGAATGGATAAATGCCTACCTCAACGAGTAGCCCCATCATTGGTTTATTCCTTTTTAACATAACCCCATATGTGTGTCTAAGGTTATTACTCCATATAAGTAATTAATTTCATGCTAAATAAAATCCGTAGAAAATAAAGTGATAAAATTATGAGAGGGATCTATATAAAATAAATTAGAAATAATAGTCGAGAGTTATATAATAATGCCTCTTTCTATAGATGGTCATTCATTGTGATCATCATGTATTGGATCTAATTCATGAAACTGGCCAGATCAAGGGACATGTGCGATAGATGGACTACCCTGAGATGTTCCACCCTACTATAAGAGATAATCAGAAGTCTTGATACTTTTACCATGACCTCCCCCTCAGCTTGTCCTATCATTGCTAATCCAACTCCCCTCCTATAGTGGTCTAAAATAGCATTCTCCTTAATGTGGTTCTATAGTGGACCCTCTTGAACTCAATGATGATTGAATAGTACAAAATAATCTTTGAGTATTCCCTATACAACTGCAAGCATTACAGTCCATTTTGTCTTTGTCACACTTAGGCACCAAATTCCCCTATTATTTGCATTGATGGCATACAAAAGAGCTACCAGCGTGTATACTCCAACTGCTACAACCCTAAAAATAAAACCCGAGGGAAAACTGTTTTCTAACAAAAGAACCACTTAAATATATCAGTACTGAAACTATGATTCCATTAATGATGTCTTCTCTCCTATCACATTTTTTTATGAGAGAATAATAAATGATCTCAAAAAATTAAAGTAGGGAAAAACATCCATATGTGAGTTGATGTAATACATGAGACCTTCCTCTAAATGTCTCTCTCATGATAACTCATCCCCAACTAGAAGTGGTTTAATGTATTTCAGATCAATAAGACACATTTAATAGTATATAATAGACATGGAACCCTGTTCCTAGTTTATAATCACTGTAGATCAACTTGCTCTCGTCATTTGAGTAAAAATGTAATCCAAGAGGACATCAAATAGTTTCAGTCAGACCATGCTCTGATGACATAAAAACAGAGTAATCATATCCCACCCGCACATAGAAAAATTAAAAAGAATGTTTTTTAAGATATTGACCCTCCTTTTTCTATTTGTCTCTATATGCCCAAAGATATATGGAGTTGCCTCCAACCAGGAAATATAGTCCTGCGGACCACCATCCCTTGAACAGATGGGAGGATACTGCTACTGTTACTCATGGGTTAAATCATCTATAATAGGATTAAATAATGAAACACCATACATGGTAATCATCATTCGTATGAAACCCGCATGAAGATGCGTCTTAGCTATCAGTGTAGGTATAACATCTAGTTCCTCTCGTGGTACTCTTGGTGGTAATTTATCCATCGAAGAGCCCACCATCTTTAGATCATAGTCACTACCAACTTCCTGGTACGTGATAAGAGTTATTCATTTTATTATAACTCTATAAATACCAAGAATGTGCCTTAAAACAATATTTTAGAAGATAGAAGAACTAGTAAAATAATAACATAAGGATAATGGATAACAAGATTTGTTATAATTTTTTAACTACCTTCTTATAAGGATAGTGTACTAGTAAGTGTTCGTGTTTGATTTAAATGGGTTTTAGCATATGAAGGACCATATGAATGTTTCCACTTAATTTACGTGTATCCATTTAATTTTATAAGTTAGTATTTCAATTGTATTTTTGATATTACTTATATACATATATTATGTTTAGATTTAAATTGTTCTTTGTTCCATATTAATAAAGACACAAGCACATTTAAACTTAAAGTGACACCCATTCAACTTTATTTGGCCATATCTACATTTCTATCATATTTTACCTAGTGGTATATGATTGTTTAAATTATTTTATTACCCTTTCAAATCAATGATGTCTCAAAAACATCATGAATTGAAACATGAAATCACTCAATAGTAGTCAAATAACAGCTCATGTGACTAGAGGTACATAGCTCACATGTGTAAGAACTAGAAAATTGAGATTCTACAATCACACTATATAGGAAAAAACAATTTAATTGGATAATGACACATAAAATAACCAATTACCATACCCTATATTAAAATTTTAGTAGAAAAACATTATATAATAAACATGCCACATTAAAAAATCATAGACAACTAATGAAATGAAATCAGGGGAATTCATCTATTTGGAATAGAATATGTGTGGAATGTAACTTTAAGGTGGATATAATGATGCATGGAATAATGATTATTATTATACTATGCCTAGGTAAATATCCATAAAGCACATAAAATACCACAATCCATGTGCATCAACCGACAATTATTATATATCAACTATAATAAGAAAAAAATTACAATACAAGATTCCTCATTTTGAAAAACATAATAGTTACCCTCAATTTGGATTAGCTACACCCATGGAAGGCCAATAACAACGTTCCATAAGTTCTTAATGACATTTATATTTTCTCATAACAGTATGGAATCAAAATAATGATCTCATTCCACTCTATTAAGTCCTTAACCATGTGACACACAATGGTTTTCTATGTCGGTGGGCCATATTCCCTCAAGCATGCCTCCACCTATGAAAAAGGATTACTAATAGTAGTGAGGTCATAGGGTGTGTCCCTAGGGAGAATATTCCCTCATTTAATATTGGATAAGATAAGATATAATAAGTACATAAATATTGGAATCATGATATCAATGAAAAAAATTACCAAAGAAGACATTAAAACAAAAAACTGATAATAACACCCAATGTTAAAACAAAAACATATATAAAATGATGGTAATATATGGCTTGTCACAAATATATTGATAATATATATACAAGGATGTAAGAAATACATGAAATAAGAAAGGATAAAACATAATCCCCAAATAATCCAGTATCCAAATCACTATCCCTATAATATTCTACAATGATCCATCATAAGAAAGAAAGGAAGATCATGTGTCTAATGTGAGACTCATCCCATTATCATCACATGTAAGCATATAATCATTTTGTGCACCATCATTGATAGGGATAGTGTGTGAAATAAATCTTAGTATTCTGCGACCAATAATCTATTTACCATCATGTTTATGAATATAGAGAGAAATAGTGTGAATGTATTCATAAAAAAGATAGTACACAAATAAAACATCCCAGATACTAGCTTCAACCTCTTCTATTGTCAAAACAACAAGTCATTTAATTAATTATGATCCATTATATAATATGGAAAAATGTAATTTATATGATATAGGTAATGTTTTATGATCCATGTTATAAGAATGTAATAGTATATTTATAATAATAAAAGAGGATACATGGTAAATACCAACTCATCCTTGATGGCTATTATAATTAAAGGCATTCAAGGAAATAACTAAGTAATCCATGACCACATTGTTCAATCAAACTGACCAATAACATGAAACCTTGCAAAAGGGGTCCATGTGAAATCCAACGACCATCACCCAAGGCATTCTTCTATAAAAATTCAAATAGGGTCTAAATATATCATCAATTGTAAACATTGTCTAAGCATGATAAGACCTAATAGGTTGTATCCATGTCACCACAAGCCCATATACGAAAATCTATATCCCAATAGTGTATATGAGGAATCATAATATCTGTAAGATAGTGAAGAGATACTATAATATCATGTTGGGAATCCACTAGTAGAAAAGGACAATGATCCATGGTTGGTATCTCCATTGGCAGTTGGGCCCACGATTTGTAAGGGAATCCTTTTTATGGTCAATGAATTCCTTTAGGAATCACAGTCCGGCTCAAGACCGAAGTCACCTATGAAGATGTCTAGGTCAATATAAAATAGGCACCATAAATACATATAATAATTTAATTAGGAAATTTAATACTAATTCCAATTAATAATGTTAATGGTTTATTAAAATTCTTTTCATGCAAGGTGACATGGCTAAAGCGCATGAAACTATTTGAATTCCATTATGACATTTAATATGGCCAAGTTATATCTATAAATTTAATATTCATTTACCATTTGATTAGTTACTAATTATTTTTGAAAACATACATTAGAATGTTCAAGTGATAACTACGAACATGTTATCCATTTTTCAATTAATAATTCATTAATTTAATTAATGAACAAACATTATTAATTCCAAGTCAGAGAATACCCAAATGGTGGAATATATAGTCATAAAAAATAGATAAATGTATAAACTCAAAAAAAAACCTAATTACTATGGCTGATGTTGATATCATTACATCCAATGATGAATAACATCTATATAATGGGCTCTAGAATTTGAGCTCAATGATTATAACATCAGAATGTGAATTTAATAGGCAATGATTGATAAATATGGTGTATTCATAATGAAAATAGTTTATTAAATGTTTGGAATTGAGGAATGAGCCCTAGTACACCTTCCTTGGTAATATAAAACTCTCCTTTTCCATTATTGACTTTTTATTTTTCTTGGATCAGAAGGAAATGGTTGAATAGATCAACTCCTTGAAAATAGAGAATATGAGCCAATATAAAAATTTCATCTTAGAGAGAAATATAAATGATTTAAAAATCTTATAGACTAAAGAGATTACATTAAGGAATCCAAAGATAAAAATAGATCTCATGTCTTAGAACAAATGGAGAATTGAGTTAAAAATGATGATGTGGTTTGGCAGCTTCAATAGGTGAAAAGGGAGGTCTTCTACCTAATGTAGGAGAAAAATTGGATAGGGTTGAGGTTATAATAGATTAATGGTAAAAATTATTATCTAGCCCAATATTTATAGGGTATCATGGTTTGGTCGCAAGGTTTTCCAAACCGTTCTCCAATTGTACACATCCCACTAAGTAATTGGGGATCCCACAAGTTTCATCCACATGGATTAACTATCCATATAGAAACCATTTTGTTGCCCTATATGAAAATTTATATAGGTACCTTCATAGTTGTGCACCCTATTTTTCATGGTTTCTCATACTTCTTGGCCTCCTATGGTCTACATTTCATCACTCGAACAGTTGGGTATGTCTTGTGAGGAGACTAGCATAGTTTTTACTAAGCCTCAAGACCAATCCTTCTGTCCATCGTCTAGGGTTTTGAGCTTTAACTAATCCCAAGACACATTGAAATAACTATGAACTCATTAAAAATTTCTAATATGTCAAAGAAAAATAGTTTGACACAAATTTTATTGATCCATAACTCATATGAAATCTGGTTTCATACAAACTATGATAATCAGTGAACAGTGACCTTAATGAAGTTTTTAGCTATATTTTCCAAATATGACCAAAATAGAAATGGTATGTCCCATGGATGAAGGAAGAGATGGGATTTTGACCTTCAATATTTACCTCCCATCTGGTAGATTACCGATTAACTATCGAGTTATGATAATGATATCAATACCCCTAAGTCATTGTACATGAGTGATTCAAGTTCATTGTAAACACTTTTATCCCATATTGATATGAATTTAATGATATCTCTCAAGGACATGATGGATTCGGAAATTTAAATTGATATATAAATTCCCCAAGCATATTAGAATTGGTATGATCTAGAAACAATGTTGATATCTACAGGACCGTCATGGGGATTTATTAACCTACTGATGGAAGATTGTGATATAAATTACCCATACCTTGTGGGATGGGGTTTGTATGTAGTTACCACCAATATTTCATAGATCCCCTTGTGGGTACATTATCTAAGGGGTCATGGTGGTAGTAAAAATTACCATAGATCATTAGGCTAGGTTCAATATTGGACATCTTCTATGGTGTCATTTATTTGATCTATTTTATTATGCATAATTTTGCTAATGTATGAGTCGGGTCAATGGTATCAATTGATGGGAGTTAGTTTCTATAGGATGATGTTTGGTACTCACCAACCTCATAATCTGTGTTTGAAATTAATTCCCATTTGGTTATCTGTATCATATTAAATGTATGTTGGTAGATATATCCCTTTGTTACCAACGTCTTTCCACCTAAAAATATGTGGATTTTTGCATTATATTCCAATTGGCCCATGCTTTAACTCTTACTCTAGTTTACTTTGTGTCTATTACATTAGAGGATGCCATATCATCGGTGTTCATCTATATTAGGGATGTAGTGAAATCCTACTCTTCATAATTTCACCATTATTTGATATGGTTATCTTACATTTCCTCATTTTTAGTTTCCAAAGTGCTGTGGTGAAATGGTTGAAAGAATACTGTAGTTTATCCATCCAATTTTCTGGCATTGGGTCATAATATTTAGAGCTATTATCCATGTCTATTTGAAAATACAGTATGTGTATATTTTGAAGGAAACCCCCATAGCATGGATAAGGGTAACATTAATCCTTTAACTAAAAATAAGTAACCCATATGTTTTTATATGTATGGCATGAACTACATCTCTAGCTCATCTATGGTTTCATAGTATGAATTAGCAATGGGATAGAACAAAGTTGGGATGTTTTTTCAGTATAATTCACATTATATATAAATGTTTTCATATTCTTCATCAGGTTATTACTCATCCACCTAGTGTTACTACATAGGTCACTTCATTTGGTCTCCTATTAACCACAAGGAATTACTTTTAATAGTTTATAGGTAACTATATATTGCTAAACCAGATGTTTCGAGCACCTCTCTATATAAAGGTGTAATAGATTCAATCACCTCTCAATATTATGTTTTCTAGGAAAGAGGGGGGGGGGTTTCTCTTCAAAAATAGATATAAGTATGTGGGGGATAAACAAGGAAAAAATGGTTATGATCCATCTATATACATACATGAAGAGGAATATTGATGTAGTCATCTATTTATTCTTCAAATTAAGATTCATTAAACCTTTGAGGTGTTTTGGATATGTGGTGATTAACCTCAAAAAACTAAAATTGAGAAGATCAATGATATGATTCACATTCTATAGCTTGGGTTGAATATAATTACATCCATTTTGGATTTTAGAAGGGATATGAGTCTTCTAATTGATGGTTTCTGGAATATTTTGATAATAATATACACCTATGGGGATATTATCCAACTACTAAAATGAAAATTGAGTATTCTGTTTGGATTCTTTATTATTTGAAGGAATATGAGCATTTCAGTGGGTGGTAGTCATTATATGATGGAAAACCCTTTGGGGAAGCCATAGTTGGATCCCTATTCAAATATTCATTCCCTTTATAATATTTTTATGAACCTTAATAATTGGATAAGGGATATAACAATTCTCATATATAGAATCTAAAGGATGAGGGGTAGTCGTTCATTAGGGGATATATAGATATGGACCTATCTTCTGGGAGCTATTGGAATATGTTGAGAAGCTTCATTAGAATTCATATGGACTGGAAATAAGATAATTTCCATATTTTCCCTATAAAACTCAGATGGAGTAGAAATACGGTAATAGAAATGTGCCATTGTAGTATGTCACAGTCCATTTTCTATTGGAATGTGTGGAAGTCCCAAGTCATGTACTGAACTGAGCTAATGAGCCCAATTTGAAAGATATATATGATCTTGATCCCATGAACATAGATTATTCTTTAAATTTTCATAGGAATTCTCACATTTTTTGAGGAATTTTCGAAATTTATATTTCACTTCTCAATTAGAATAGGGATACATGCTTTGTCATGTTCCTTAACATTTACCAATATATTCCAATATTTCTAATGTATGTGGGAAATAATGTTTTCTTCCAATACAGTAGCCACCTATTCATAGTGATCTTAGTAATTTTCTTCTCTATCTATTAGGATAAAAATATGTTCATGTCCTTGTATCTATACAAGTATTGTAATATTGTATTAGTTATCTTATATAGTCTTTATAATGTAGTGAATCTGTAGAAATTTTTGTATAGGAATTCATGCACGAAAAATCATAGTCTTCGATATATAATTTACAATGAATTCATTGGATACAGGTATATAATTCCACTCATGTACACCTTATTCCATTTTAATTTTATAATTGATTTTATACTCATGGAAAGGGATGGAACATCATGTCCACCTTATTCAATATAGTTGATAATCATCAGAAGTATCTCGGGCTTCCCACGATGATTGGCCAGTTCAAAAAAGAAATCATCACATCCCTAGTGGACAGGATTGCGGAAACAATTCAAGGCTAGACCCCAAAAAAATTTCTATAGATGGAAAAGAGACCCTCATCAAAGTTTTCATCCAATCTGTCCCCAGCTACTTTATGTCTCTTTTTATGCTCTTGGTGGCCATTATTGACCAAATCCATGAACGTACTTCCAATTTCTGGTGGGGTAAGAATGAGGGAAGTAATCGACCCCACTGGTTGGACTAGGAGAAACTATGAAAACCCAAATCAGAGGGTGGGATGGGGTTCTGGGATCTTCCTCTCTTCAACTACGCACTATTGGCCAAGCAAGTATGGTGCCTTATTATCCATCCATAATCACTATGTGCACGAGTTCAACGAACTAAGTACTTTCCCCACATGAATATTCATGCTTCATATATTAGTCCACGTCCTAGCTTCCTTAGGAGAATCATTTAGGGGGATAAAAACTCCTGGATAAAGGATTGGGCTGGGCGATTGGGACTGGCTCATACGTCAAAATTTGTACCGATCCCAGGCTTATTGATTCAGATAGTTTACGGGCTACACCCCCCTCCCAACCTGGTCTTGATGTCGCCACTGTTAGCTGCCTCCTTTCCAACTAGGGACAGGGTGGTGTTTGGAAATGATCCTTGAACTGTGTAATGAATGTGATAAAATAATTATCCTTAGCATTCCCTGGGTACCAGACGTTGGCAAGGACCATCTCTTCTGGATCAATGACATCTTGGGCGACTACACGGTGATATCCAGCTATAGAAAAGATCTTGGAATCCACTCAGTCCGCCGGGATGAGGGACCATGGAAATCGATTTGGTCACTCAACGTCCCCCCAAAAATTCATCAATTATGATGGCAGGTTTGTACGGGAACTCTTCGATCAATGAACCTTCTCTTTTATCGACATATGGCTAGTACCGCTTTTTTCCCTTTCTTCATGAGCACTCCAGAAACTCCCCTACATGCTATCATTTACTACCCAGGAGATAAGGGAATTTTGAATCAATGGCGCGTGGCTTCAGTTGCTTCGCTGTCATTGGCCTCTGACCTTCCCGATCTTCTGACACGTTGGTTCTCCTCTCCCTCCTCGGCAGATGCTGGTTCACTTTTCACATTGGCTTGGATTATTTGGGTCCAGCATAACCAATCTATTTTTCATCAATCCCACAGACCCCCCCAAATTCAGGATTGATTGGGCCACTTCTTAGATTGAGGGTTGGAAAGGCGACAATAGACATTCTACGCCAAGTGTTTTCCCCTCCCATCTTGCTCATTGGAATCCCCCATCGGATGGGATTCTCAAGATTAATGTGGACGCGTCTCTCTAAAAACATGGGATTGTTTCCCTCGAACTACTTTCCCGAAATCATCAGGGGAAAATCCTTGCTACTAAATATAAACCACATCTGGAATTCTGGGAACTAGAAGTTGCTGAAGCCATGACCATCCTTGCTGGTATGATGCTCTCTATAGAATGTGGATGGGGTGATATCATCCTTGAGTCTGACTATCTTATTGTAATCTATGCTATTAGTCACAATGACAGCGGACTCTAGTCTATTGGCTTTATCATTAGAAGAATTATCTCACTTCGCCAATGCTTCACATTATTCAACTTCTCCTTCACCAAAAGAGAAGGAAACAACGCAGCCCATCAGCTAGAGGCCTCAGTCCCATTCAATACTAACTAGTTCTGGTTGGATAATTTCCCTTCATGGCTTTACACATATACTTCTGCAGATCTTTGTAATTAATGTTATATGCTATTATAAAAAAAATTCTCCCCATGCTCAATGCAGTAATCTGTTTGCATACTTGATCCATGTGAGCATGGATTTGATCATTCCTACTAGCTCATGTTAGAATATGTCAATGATCTTCATTAATGGAAGCAAAGATGCGATCCCACTACAATTTATAAAAAAAATTATAAAAATGATGTTACCTATTGGGTTCCCATGAAAGAATGTATAGGGTTTCAAATAGATGGGTGGTGCCTTCAATATGTGAATGGGGGAATTGGTGGGAGGATTATAGTGACGAAATATATCTGAAGGCATTTTTAGTATATCCTAAACTAGAATGGATCCATAATATACTCCATGATCATTCTTCCTATTATTTTAATGGTTGTTATTTCTAGGAATCTAGGATATGCATATATGGTGATTGGTGGTGGAAACATGTTCTTCCTGATTCATTAACACTTTCCCTAAATAAGGCATACATGTCTGCTTAATCATGAAAATACAACTATGTATAGTTTCTGGGTTTTGGATCATATAATTTTTGTGTTATTACCAAACAATTACACTCTCCACCTAATGTAGAAGGCATCAGTCAAGTGAGTTTGGTTTGCAACCCTCAAAGGATACTATTGTAGTTATGGTTCCATAACATTCACCTAATGAAGACTGGTCTGGGGTCAATATGCCTATGAGATTATTTTATAAAGTTATAGATTTAATAATGAATAATTTCACTGATATATGCGTCATCACAATAGTGAAATGTGCATGCTAAACTATACATGTGCAAAATTATTTTCCATTCCTATTCACGGATGGAAAATGCTTCTTGCATGGATAATATAACAAAATAACGGTATATTTCATGGGATCACTTGGGAAGTTTTTTTGGTGATGGATTTCATGTTTGGCGTACCACATAAATTTTTATAGGATATGGAGAAAATATATATTTATGCATGGTCAAACAATCATTTTTATAATTTGAGATATTCACATTGAGCTCACAATATTAGTTTTGTTCATGGATGGTGTGATTACTTGTGTCTCGGAAAAAAGATTCCAAACACCAATATCAATTAAGTTATTCTAACAATACATGATTCCACATTAATTTTATCATTTTTTGTTTCTTGTTTGAGGATTTGGTGCTAATGAATGATTGTGGGGGGGGGGGGGTTCATGTGTGGCCCAACATTTATTTATATTGCATTTAAAATTTTCATATCTTCTAGAAACTCTAAACCACTCCCACATCCATAATAATGTACAAGCCTAATATTCAATGGTAGGTTGTTATTTGGGTTTTTAGACCCAACACCACTTAGTAAATCTCCTTGTTCTAGAGGAATGTTGGTGAGTCACATCTCACCCTTGGTGGGGGGTGATTATGTAGCTCTATTATAGATTTAATATATTTCCCTTTTTCCCTTCCATATCTTAATACGGGTCTAATTAACATAATAATATTTTTAGGTGTTGAATCCTCATTTGTTTTAAGGGGGTCTATTAAGAATTTGGGTCGTATATACTATAGGTTCTACATCCATTTGTCCTTATTTCTTAACAATGGATAATTGCTTTTTTTTGGATTTCATATAACCAAGAACAATGGAGTTTTCTTCCATCGAAGTAGGTGAATACTGTATAAATGATTGGATTTAACGAATCTTAAATGTAATATGTATCCTGTGTAATAATGGATAAAACACCATATTCTTTATTTAATTTCATGTCATGCATTTTATCACCATACATAAAAGACATATATGAATAAATATAAGCACCAAGTATGAAGCCTGATTCTTAGAAAGGCTTCCAACATATCCTGAATATAACTGGAATATGATTCAACAAGTCCTATCAACCCCAAACCCTTTAATGGGCAGTTATAGATAATTAGTTCTCGTGAGGATTATTTCCCCATGGATTAAATATATGAGAATGGATATAGAAATTACACCTTAGAGGTTCCCTTATATGAGAGTTTCATTAGTATCATACCACTGATTGGGGATTGTACAATAAGGATTTCCCATATGAGGTAAATTCATGATTCCAATGATATGGTCAATGAAAATCGCTAATCCCACATGATTCATGATCGGTGTCATAAACATTTGATATAATGTGACCTAACTCACAACATATGTATACAAGACAAATGCACTGGGTTTTTCTAAAATGGGTATTTGATATTGATCTTGGTCCATTGGAAGAGGTCTTACATATTGAAATTATAACATGAATTATTTTTTTAATAGTTAAATTCACTTATCATTCCAATGATAGATGAAAAAATTGATAAATTAATATGAGAGTTTATGCCACATAGGTTTGAGTGTATCAGATGTGGATATGAATAATCTAAATTGGATTCGTAATTGAATCTTGGTCCATAGGAAGGTATCTTAGGTGTCAACTTTTTATGTAATATGAATCTTCTAGTTTCAAATTGGAGTTTTTCCATGTTTGTCTGTTGGACATGTTTATTGTATCTCGGAGTGTCTTCTTGATATTATTAACTTATTGGGGATGTTTTATAGGCATGTTATGGGTTTCTTCAATACATTTATAAGGATGTATGGAGAAAACTTGGATGTCTTCTTGACACGACTGAGGATATATCGATGTACCTTGGTGTATACCACATGATCATGTTGACCTATCCTGGACAAATTCATGAAAAATTTGACATTTCGGAGGTGCTTCACATTATTGAAGAAGATGTCTGAGAGAATTATTTCATGGTAAAACTGACTTGTCTGAGTTCCTTTTCATAATTGACGTAGACACTACCAATGATGTTGTATGATAAGTGAATATATATAATAGATTTTCTTCATGATATGGCTACATGTCTTGAGGATATCATCTTTCTTGGCGGATATGTCTGGAGAACATCACATGACATGGATGGCATGATTGGGTGCTCTTGAATGTTCTCGATGGGTCATGGAAATCATTGGATTCATTCACATGAAAATTAGTGCATCCATATTCATTTATGCCTTCCATATTTTTCCACATTTATTGAATAAATTTCTTAGTGTTTTTTAGGAATTATTCTAGTGATATTTGAAATAAGCTACTCGACATAGAGAAACTCTATTACATGATCTATATGGGGCACCCAATGTTCTCAATGATACCAATAGGGTGATCATATGATGTTTTATCATATATTTTGTGTGAACCCTTATTTCCTTCATTAGGTTTACCTACTGGAAGACCTCGCTGATTGTGTTTATTCCCACTAGGAGATTTCCACTCTATCATCTATCCTCTCGTGTGGTTGTGTGTGTGTGTGTGTTTATATATATATATATATTTGTATTGGGGTTGTTAATTTTTTGGACTCTCAAATACCAATAATTAAAAAATAACAAGGATAATATGTTAATGATATAGGCTTGAGTCAGTTAATTATCACACATTATTCATGAAAATATCATAATTCATCCATAGCATCATCTTTGGGTCACATGTTAAAGACAAAAAACAAGATCATTCTATCATCACTATAATTATTGGACCAATGATTTTTCAAATATATATGATATAATGAAATCAATAAGTTAAAAATATATCACATGATAGGGATAAATTGTTTGGGAGACTTCTAAACATCATTATGGATCATCTTAGGTCCTTCACCAGATCAGCCTATACTTGTTTGGGGTTAATCCAATTTGATGATTTATTAAACATAGACAGACTAACTAAGAATTTATTACATGGTATTTCTGAGTATCGAACCTACTAGGAAATATCGTATGTCATTAATTAATTAATAAAATCATGTTGAAATTAATTTTGTTTTCTTAAAATATAGATACAAATATAATGATTTATTGGGTTGAATATCAAGATAATATCATGCCAATTACATCAATTTTAAGGTTCATTTGCTATGAATTTTATTCTCCTCCTACTCCAATGTCCTGAAGGCCTTTATTTTTTATTCATTTTGACAATCCACTTTTCAAGGGGTGAGGTGGAACACTAAAAAGGAACGTAGGCATAATTATTACATGGATTGTATGCCTTAGAGGACTTAATTCTCCGTAGGCTTCAAACATTACACAAAACCTAGAATAACTACATGGAACTGCTCCTCCCCAGCCTCTTCATCATGAAATTAGCTCTCCAACTTTGTATGGATTTTCAGATAGGATTTCTAGTGCATATATAGGCCTTTCCCGATAGCAGGTAATATACCCTCACATTCATGCAGTCCAATTAGCTTCTACTAAAGTGAAAGATCCATGCTCCTCCTCTTTCTGAAGCTTGTTCCTTTTAGGTAGTCTGGATTGCATCTAAACTTAAGGAGGCCTGAAGGCCTTGATGTGGCTCGAAGTCCTTAGTGACTCGATGGCCTGGGTGGCTCGAAGGCCTTAAAGGACTCAAGGACCAAATTGGCTGCTCGAAAGCCCAAATAGGGGAATAGTATTGGCTGCTAGTGTTCCAAACACTACCTACTACAGTTTCTGCTACAGTGTCTTCTATAGTTCACACTATAGTCCTCCTATAGTCCCTACTACATTACTGCTACATTACCCCAGAAATATGGCTCTGCATGGATTTCATCTCGGGTCACCTAGATCCACTTAAGAAGTCCCCGCCAACAGGGCTGAGGCTCATGTGCTTTGTCTTTTATTAATAATTGATTTATATTGGTATGGTGACACATTTGGGTTAGTTTGGATCCTTGGTCATGGTATCCCACCATCATCATAAGATTGCACCATTGGAATGGTAATCTACTAAACGTAGTAATAAGAGAAGGCAGTCAAAAAAATATTTAAATAGAACCAGCCTAGATTTCATAAATATTATACACAAACTATGGTGATTAATTGATAAAATGAAATAAAACTCCCCAATTCACATGAAATGCTCATGAAATTGTAGATGAAATAGTTTTGATATTGATAAATTTAATAGTATCAATCCAAAATATGAATAATAGAATTTAATTTTTCCCTATAAATAACATCCCCCATAATCACATCGCTCAAAACTAAAAAACTAATAGCTCATAGCAGGAATGATGAGAATGAGCATCATGTGTACCTGAAGAAGAATGGTGGTGAAGAACGGTAATGAAGACGGGCTCCAACTCGTCCCTCTATCTTCTAGAAGTCATATGTTTGTGTCACACTTTATCCCTATGGCTACTGAGTACATTGGAAGGGTAACTGATGGTTTCTATTTATAGGGAATCCCATTAAACCCTCTAGTGCAGCATATTTATTTTTTTAGCACATCTCTGTCATCAATACATGTAATTAGATAATATGATGTGTATTCCCCTAATCATAAGGAATTGGAAAACTTGTAAAAATACTCTCCAAAATATTCTCCCAAAAAATGTCATGTTGTGTAACGTACATACATGATTTATATTGGTATTTCGAAGTGTGTAATTAATCCACGACTTTTCCTATACAGGAAATTCATTCTGAAATATTCACGATGTGTAATTGAATTACACGAGGTGTAGTTATCCTGCTCCTGTTTTCCATCTTTTCTACTTTCTAAAAAATCTACCGTCGTCAAGTGAAATTTTCATTGAATTTTAATAAATTAGTTGTTTCACAAAGTTAATATTAAGAAATGTAAAATGAATTCTAAATTTGAATGGTTATTCATTTAAATACAAAATAAATATAGTAAAACATTGAAAAATGAATGCATTAAATACACATATAAACTCCCCTTTTCATAAGGATGACTATTTTTCTATATTATTTTACATAGTCTATGAAACTCTCTCATCAATTGTCTATCATGTAATAACATGATAAAATGGACAAGTTTGAGATCCTTTTCATGCCATACGTGACATGTGTGGCAGCCTTCCTCTAAGGAGGTCTAAATGTCAGATGTGATTTCACATGATCATTGGACTGATCATGATGACTAGATCTACCCTTCACATAAAAAAACATAAATGCATTTTTCAAGATAATTACACTATTATCATCAATTTATTTTATATTTTCCATGAACATTATTTTTTCCAATTGGTTGTATATCAGGGAATCTCATGATCAAAAATAGATCTAGTGGTGGTGTTTTAGTATTGCCATGGATTTTTACTCCTATATGAGTATCCTAATGGGTGTTGCATGATGGAGTGGATGTGTTTTCGAAACTCTGTATAATGGAGGTGACATACCAAAATTCATTTACAGGAATCATTGGCATGCCTCTAGTAATCTTGCATGATAAATGAGATGATCATATGAATCATATATTTCCTTCATAAGAACATCAACATAACATCCATCACTTGAAGCTTTTGAATTTCTCATCATTTATTTATGGATGGCTTGGACTACTATTATAAGGACCCAGCCTTAAACCTTACTTAATATTGAATTAAATGAGTAATTCACATTGGGGATCTTTTCAGGTTTAGAGTTTTAGAGAATTAGGACATAACTATTACATCTAAAAAGATTACAAAGTAGTCGCTTCTACTAAATTTCCATAAAATAAAAACACTTTAAAAGAAACATGTATAGTTCCAAGTTTTAGGTAGCATGACGTTCCCTTGATCCCATCCTTGACCCTATTCCACGCTATGTCCTGTGAAAAACATTTCAAGAACTTGGGATGAGCATAAGAAGCTCAGTAAGGGATACACAAAGAATGAAAACTGTTAGTTTTTCAAAACAACAAGTAAACCATGAATACTTTATCAATGTAATACTTTTCACCTTCATGAAGTAGTAAAAACTTTTCACTTAAAAAAAAGTACCATTACTTACCTTTCTGTAACCAAAGGATTACCATAAAACCCATATAAAGAACACATAACATATATAAAGGTAACTTGGGACATAAACTTACTTATGTGGAATAACCATACGGTCGACTTCCACACATATCACTTAATGGAATAGCCATACAGCCAATTTCCATACATACTTAATGGAATATCCATACGGCCGACTTCCATACCCAATGCATTGGAGGTTATAACGTAACCACCCGTCCTGGTATTCACGGCACCACCCGTCATATGGTTTATAACGTAACCACCCTTTAAAATGTCCAAGTACCAATATAAAATCATAAAACATAAAACCAATATAAAGGAATGATAAAATTTCCACATTTCAATCACAATATATCATAAATATATTGACATGATAGAATCCTTTTTCAAAACCATTTTCAAAACCATTTAAAACATTTAATAAAGATATTTTTGAATCAAAGTGTCCCATACCACCTTGAAGATTAAAATTTTAAACCATTAATATCCATATAAATAAATCCTTAAAACCATTTTGAAAACATGGATAATAATAATAACAAATAATTAAAACATTTAAAACGACATTTTGGTTAAAGGGGTTTTACCAAAATTAGAGACACTTGAATACAATAATTGAGGAATAACATTTAGTCAGAACTTTATAATATCATGAGAATAAATGGATCCATGATATAATACTCCAAAGGACAATATATACACCATATAAGAGTGAATTGGTGCATAACAACAATGAACCCTCAATAGAAATGTCAAATGTGATGAAATCCCTTATGAAGAAGGTATCCTTAAATTAAGGACAAATCAATCTCAAAAATATGTGTGAAAAATATAAATAATCCCAATATAAGTGGATATTAAGTGTAAAACAATAAAAGTTCATTCACACATATTCAATGGATGACATATTCAATGACTACATTTTGAACCCAAAGAAGTCGAAATTGGGTTAAAAAGTTCCCTTGACAGCCTAACGGCATCACATCAAAATGAGTTGATGAGAGATAAAAAGTGTATCTCATCACTTGGAAATAATATTTACATCAATATGGATATATGAGAACATATCCCAACATAACAATATGTAAATTAAAAGACCCAACAAAAGAAGTCTTTTAAAAAAGAGGAGGGTGAAAGGTTCCCTTACCGACTTGGGTATCTTTCAAAACATACACCCCATGAAAGAAGGACAATAGATCATTGATGTAAATACTCATAAATGAAAGTATATTACACAAAGAGTAGAATAATGGGAAGTAAATACACCACTCAATGGAATTTGTGGCAAATGTACCATAAATCTCACGAGAATAAAAGTGAGATGAAAAATCCCTTACGAAAACTCGGCAGCCTAACGGCGCCACATAAAACTTCCGAATATGTATTTATGAGATCAAATAGGTTATCTCATCACATTACAATAAAATTTAAAGAAATAGGAATATAAAAGAACATCCCCCAACATTACAAAGAGGAGATTAAAAGAAGTGACATAAAGGAGAGTACTTAAAAAGAAAGAGAGAGGTTAGATCTCTTACGAAAATTCGACAGCCTATCGGCGCCACTCAAAACGTCCAAAATGGATTGATGAGAGAGAATAGGGTCTCTCATCACATGAACATAAAAATTACAGTAAGATTAATATAAAGGAACATCCCAATAACAATAAATATGATCTTTAAAAGGAATGACATAAAAGAGTGTACTTAAAAAGAAAGAGAGGTGTAGGATCCCTTACCTCGGGTCCGACTTGACTCGATCGTTCTTTAATATCCTGAATAATAAACTTCAGTTAATTTATACTTCCTTAAGAACCTTTTTAAAGTTCATTATTCCTTTTATATCACTTATTACCATGTTATAAACATTATTTAATCATTTAAGTTAATCATGTTTGTTTTGTCGATATTTGGTTCTTAAGTCGAAAGTGGACTTCTTACAATTACATGTTGTTCGTGTAGTCAAAGGTTCTTCATATCAAAAAATGACATTCCTGATTTGGATATCATATATATCATATATATCCAGCATATACATGTATTTATAAAATCACATAATCATATAGAGGAAAGAAATGAAATGCACCGTTCATGGAGACGGTAAGCCGTACGTACGCATGAATGCTACTTTCATTTATATGTCGTATTAATGGAATTAAAACTATATGAGAGGTATGTATATTTTAATTACAGAATTATATTAATCATTTAGATGTATCATACATCATATATATCCATTATATATATGTACTTATAATAGTACATTACATTTGGGGATAAGAAATGAAATGCACCGTTCAAGGAGACGGTAAGCCGTACGTACGCATGAACACTACTTTCATTTCTATCTCATACTTTAATGGAAAGAAATAATAATGATATAGAGGTAAAAAATAATTCCAGTATAAATTCATATATAATAACATTAAATCCATCCTTTATACGTCCCACGTATGGCATTAACGAATCACATCACTTTGAGGGGGCGGTAGTCCGCACTTCCTAAAATGAAGATATCGCGTATACCCATAATGGAAACCATAAAGTTAATACACAAATGAAAAATAAAGAAGCATAAGTAAAACATAAACATATTATATATAATATATAAAAATAGTGACATCATAATGGCCACCTTTGAAGGTGATAAATGAGTATTGAACAATCATCGTTTCGGGAGGCACAATTTCGCGATCCACGGAAACCGTATGTTCTTTAACCATTTGATGTAGTTGTGTGAGAGTGTAGCTCGAATAAATCTTATAAAAACATCCTAGTATATTGAAGATACTGGTGTTGTTACAAAAGAAATAAATAAAAAGAGTTTAGGGGGTTGGAGAGGCAAAATAAAACAAATGAACATGAGAGAATGAATTACCTTTAAAAGTGTAACTCCTTTTGATTTTAGCCTAAAGGCTTCCTTTGAAAGGATTATGCCCAAAGGGAATCCTCTAGGATGAGGAGAGGTATGTGGAGGGAGTAAATGGGCAGGGGTTGGCCGAGCCAAAGGCTTGAGGAGTGTGTGAAATGAGGTAGAGGTGGGGGCCTTTTATAAGAGGAGAGGAGGGGCACTTTTGGAAAGTAAAGAAATATTACTTTATTTGAAAATGTGTTTTCGGTTTTAAAAGGTCCCACATTGATATAATTCGTGGATAAGGTGATAAGCGTTCGAAATACACCCATCCAATAAGTTTTGGACATGTGTAGTTCATAGATTTTACATTATCATTCTATTTTATTTAAATCGTCAAATAATGATGCCATCGCTGCATAATTATTATGTCATAAATAATTTAATTTATCTAATGTCTAAAAATTATAAAAAAACTACAATGGTGTAGGAAATCTTTTTAGCTTTCCAATTACTATTTATAATCAAAAATCAGATCTTTATAACCCCATATAAAAATTGTTTTCGTAAAACATATTATGTTTGTGTCATTTTTACTTTTACATTAAATAAAAAGTTATTTATGTCATTTCCCAACCAAAGTGGCTCCATGGGGTCCCCAAGTTGACCCATGGCTTGTCTTGGTCGTCCATGACACAACCAATAAGGTTGGGACATGTTTCTAGGTCATGTTATATTATTAAATCTTTATTTATACCTTAAACTACCCTAATTACCACTAATCACGATTAAGAACTTAATAAGTTACTATTTACCAAAAAATTATTTTTATCCCATTAAACCACATTTTACTTCTTAATGACAACCAGGTATGTCGGATTTTTGAAATTCAAAACACATAAGTGGTAAAATTTCATTTAAACAAAAAAATCAGCTTTTATAAGTACCACTTAGTGGTTTCACTATTCATCAAAAATTGAAGTTTTTCAGAAAAATCCCAAAAATTCACCCTAAGCTATATTTGATATTCCGAATTCAAAAATGAAGTCAGTTTTAAAAAATTCAGAACATATTAGTCACATTAATTAATTTAACAAATAATTCCCGCTTTCAGAGCAAATGGCGTGTTTTTATAAAACAATAAGTATCAAAAGATTGACAGTAGTTTAAGTCTAATTTCAAAGTGAAATTAATTCCAACGACCACTATTGGATTTAATGGTAAAAATATTTTCTAATTTCACTTTAAAACCAATTCAAAATATTATCTAATCATATAAATAAATTATATTAAAAAGAGGTTTTGAATTAAAATACAACATTTTACACTATTCATTAAAAAATGAACTTTATCGGAAAAATACCAAAAATTTACACAATGTAAAATTTGAGGTCCCGATTCTAAAGAAGAGTTTTATTTGGTCCAAAAAAATGTATACGAGTGATCAAAACTATATTTAATGACAGTTCGTCATCAGAAGGCGATAAGTGAACCTTTAGTGAAAATTAGGTTATAAAAGCCTAAAATTGAATTCTTTCCGTATTTTAAGCCTTTGGATAGATGTAAAAACATTTAAAAAAACATATATATTCATATTTTAGTAATTTCTATCCATTCCCACCAATACAACGTCTAGATGTTAACTGCCATTTAAAATAATATTATTTTATTATTAGAGTGCAACGTAAGATTCCCAAGAAACTCGTTGTTGCGTGTTGGGTACGCCATCGGACATAGCATCCCCATTAAAGTCATATTAATATTTTATTCACAAATATGGATAAATATGAAAATGTCATATTCTTTATTTACCTGGGGTGTTACATCCTTCCCCCCTTTTGGGAATTGCGTCCTCGTAATTTTTAAAATTGTTCTTGGAAACATCCTTGAAACTCCCACATCGGAAGAAAAGTCGGTAAAACAAACACTTTAAAATAAATAAAGATAAGTACAAAGGTCACCCGAGATAACCCATACTAGGATTCCAAGTATGATAATATGGACATGGAGGAAAAAAACAAAGGGTCATGTTCTGATGTAGAGTAATAGAAAACATGTTTAGGAGAAAGTTAACCGTGAGAAAATCACAAACTTGTGATGGGTTAAACGGTAATCGATTCCCCAGTAGGAAAAGTTAATAGACAACATTTTTGTTTTATGTTACTTTTTATTGAGGAATTTATTCATAAGGAAACATAATCACTTATCATACTGACTTTCAACTTTTATTAGATTCCTTACACAAACTCATATTTTCTCCAAAAGACGATTATTTAGGAAGACTTCGTCACATTAAGAGTACTATAATCAACTTCTAGAGAATCACCTAATCCAAAAAATAGAACTATATACTTCCCATGTCTTTAGACTTTAACCAAAACCAAAACCAAAAAGGCTAGTACAAGATCAGATAATCCAGAAAAGGATAACCCTTTATAAAAAGAAAATATATTCTTAATCTCCAAAATTTGTCCAACAAAACCCAAAGTTCAACGAGGACCATTCTATAATCAATTTGTCCATAAAATTCTTCAAAGTAAACCAATATAAGATTGAAACCCAAATATTTGAAGGATTTAGTCGCATAGTCTTCCAAGATAAATCGTAACATTTATCTCCAAACAATATCAGTTGCTCCTAATGTCTCGTTTTGAAAAGTAATTAACCTAATCACATATCCTCCATGATAGGTTAATCATTTTCATAAATAACCCAAAATCAACTTACATTTAATTCATAAAATCATATAACTAGAATGAATCAGTCAAACTAACCAGGGATTTCACATAGTCCAGTGGTAGGCGATAAATACCAGTCGCACATTGGTTGTGGGTTTGATTCCCGCAGCTTTGTCCGACGCGACGGGATGTCACACGGTCTACGTGTTGTCCTTTTTCCAAAACTATATAATTCTTAAAACATTCCCCAAAATGAGATAAAATATTCAAGAATAATCATAACATATTTTAACCTCAAGTTTATCTCATGCCCTTCATTTTCCATCATATCATATAATAACCCATAATTACCTCAAAAGTATGGATCATATAAACCCTAATGGTTACCTTAATAATTATTACCTGAATTTCTACATCGAGTTGGCCATCTCGTACATGATGCATTAGAGAACTCACCAAGGTTGAAGTGGTTGATCCTGACTCCTTGATAGTTGGTTTAGAACATCCATGAGATTCCTCATTGAATCCCCCATCTCATCCAGTATCTTAATCAGAGAACCACCACAGTTTCCTTCAAACCCATTGTCACTTTGGTGCCTACTAGATCCAGCTATTTACTAAAACCAAAAAGTTCAGTGTGAGTATATCAACAAAACCATCATGTACTAATGAGGAAGGTAAACACTAAGATATACTTACTCATTCACTTTATCTAAAATTAGGACTCTTTCTGAAATCCTAACCATTATGGTAATGTCACTTATGCTAAAAGAATACCCTAACCTCTAAAGTTATCTAAACCGACCTTTGATACCAACTATAAGGACCCAGCCTTAAACCTTAATTAATATTGAATTAAATGAGTAATTCACATTGAGGATCTTTTCAGGTTTAGAGTTTTAGAGAATTAGGACATAACTATTAAATCTCAAAAGATTACAAAGTAGTCGCTTCTACTAAATTTCCATAAAATAAAAACTCTTTAAAAGAAACATGTATAGTTCCAAGTTTTAGGTAGCATGACGTTCCCTTGATCCCATCCTTGACCCTATTCCACGCTATGTCCTGTGAAAAACATTTCAAAAACATGGGATGAGCATAAGAAGCTCAGTAAGGGATACACAAAGAATGAAAACTGTTAGTTTTTCAAAACAACAAGTAAACCATGAATACTTTATCAATGTAATAATTTTCACCTTCATGAAGTAGTAAAAACATTTCACTGAAAAAAAAGTATCATTACTTACCTTTCTGTAACCAAAGGATTACCATAAAACCCATATAAAGAACACATGACATATATAAAGGTAACTTGGGACAAAAACTTACTTAAGTGGAATAACCATACGGTCGACTTCCACACATATCACTTAATGGAATAGCCATACGGCCAATTTCCATACATACTTAATGGAATAGCCATACGGCCGACTTCCATACCCAATGCATTGGAGGTTATAACGTAACCACCCGTCCTGCTATTCACGGCACCACCCGTCATATGGTTTATAACGTAACCACCCGTTAAAATGTCCAAGTACCAATATAAAATCATAAAACATAAAACCAATATAAAGGAATGATAAAATTTCCATATTTCAATCACAATATATCATAAATATATTGACATAATAGAATCCTTTTTCAAAACCATTTTCAAAACCATTTAAAACATTTAATAAAGATATTTTTGAATCAAGGTGTCCCATACCACCTTGAAGATTAAAATTTTAAACCATTAATATCCATATAAATAAATCCTTAAAACCATTTTGAAAACATGGATAATAATAAGAACAAATAATTAAAACATTTAAAACGACATTTTGGTTAAAGGGGTTTTACCAAAATTAGAGACACTTGAATACAATAATTGAGGAATAACATTTAGTCAGAACATTATATTATCATGAGAATAAATGGATTAATGATATAATACTAGAAAGGACAGTATATACACCATATAAGAGTGAATTGGTTCATAACAACAATGAACCCTCAATAGAAATGTCAAATTTGATGAAATCCCTTATAAAGAAGGTATCCTTAAATTAAGGACAAATCAATCTCAAAAATATGTGTGAAAAATATAAATAAACCCAGTATAAGTGGATATTAAGTGTAAAACAATAAAAGTTCAGTCACACATATTCAATGGATGACATATTCAATGACTACATGTTGAACCCAAAGAAGTCGAAATTGGGTTAAAAAGTTCCCTTGACAGCCTAACGGCATCACATCAAAATGAGTTGATGAGAGATAAAAAGTGTATCTCATCACTTGGAAATAATATTTACATCAATAAGGATATATGAGAACATATCCCAACATAACAATATGTAAATTAAAAGACCCAACAAAAGAAGTCTTTTAAAAAAGAGGAGGGTGAAAGGTTCCCTTACCGACTTGGGTATCTTTCAAAACATACACCCCATGAAAGAAGGACAATAGATCATTGATGTAAATACTCATAAACGAATGTATATTACACAAATAGTAGAATAAAGGGCAGAAAATACACCACTCAATGGAATTTGTGGCAAATGTAGCATAAATCTCACGAGAATAATTGTGAGATGAAAATTCCCTTAGGAAAACGCGGCAGCCTAACGGCGCCACATAAAACTTCCGAATATGTATTGATGAGATCAAATAGGTTATCTCATCACATTAAAATAAAATTTAAATCAAGAGGAATATAAAAGAACATCCCCCAACATTACAAAGAGGAGCTTAAAATAAGTGACATAAAGGAGAGTACTTAAAAAGAAAGAGAGAGGTTAGATCTCTTACGAAAATTCGACAGCCTATCGGCGCCACTCAAAACTTCCAAAATGGATTGATGAGAGAGAATAGGGTCTCTCATCACATGAACATAAAAATTACAGTAAGATTAATATAAAATAACATCACAATAACAATAAAGATGATCTTTAAAAGGAATGACATAAAAGAGTGTACTTAAAACGAAAGAGAGGTATAGGATCCCTTACCTCGGGTCCGACTTGACTCGATCGTTCTTTAATCTCCTGAATAATAAACTTGAGTTAATTTATACTTCCTTAAGAACCTTTTTAAAGTTCATTATTCCTTTTATATCACTTATTACCATGTTATAAAAATTATTTAATCATTTAAGTTAATCAGGTTTGTTTTGTCGATATTTGTTTCTTAAGTCGAAAGTGGACTTCTTACAATTACATGTTGTTCGTGTGGTCAAAGGTTCTTCATATCAAAAATTGACATTCCTGATTTGGATATCATATATATCATATATATACAGCATATAAATGTATTTATAAAATCACATAATCATATAGAGGAAAGAAATGAAATGCACCGTTCATGGAGACGGTAATCCGTACGTACGCATGAACGCTACTTTCATTTCTATGTCGTATTAATGGAATTAAAACTATATGAGAGGTTAGTATATTATAATTCCAGAATTATATTAATCATTTAGATGTATCATGCATCATATATATCCATTATATATATGTACTTATAATAGTATATTACATTTGGGGATAAGAAAAATGAAATGCACCGTTCATGGAGACGGTAAGACGTACGTACGCATGAACGCTACTTTCATTTCTATCTCATAATTTAATGGAAATAAATAATATTTATATATAGGTAAATAATAATTCCAGTATAACATCATATATAATAACATTAAATCCATCCTTTATACGTCCCACGTATGGCATTAACGAATCACATCACTTTGAGGGGGCGGTAGTCCGCACTTCCTAAAATAAAGATTTCGCGTATACCCATAATGGAAACCATAAAGGTAATACACAAATGAAAAATAAAGAAGCATAAGTAAAACATAAACATATTATATATCATATATAAAAATAGTGACATCATAATGGCCACCTTTGAAGGTGTTAAATGAGTATTGAACAATCATCGTTTCGGGAGGCACAATTTTGCCATCCACGGAAACTGTATGTTCTTTAACCATTTGATGTAGTTGTGTGAGAGTGTAGCTCGAATAAATCTTATAAAAAAATCCTATTATATTGAAGATATTGGTGTTGTTACAAAATAAATAAATAAAAAGAGTTTAGGGGGTTGGAGAAGCAAAATAAAACAAATGAACATGAGAGAATGAATTACCTTTAAAAGTGTAACTCCTTTTTATTTGAGCCTAAAGGCTTCCTTTGAAATGATTCTGCCCAAAGGGAATCCTCTAGGATGAGGAGAGGGATGTGGAGGGAGTAAACAGGTAGGGTTTGGCTGACCCAAAGGCTTGAGGAGTCTGTGAAATGAGGTAGAGGTGGGGGGCTTTTATAAGAGGAGAGGAGGGGCACTTTTGGAAAGTAAAGAAATATTACTTTATTTGAAAATGTGTTTCGGTTTTAAAAGGTCCCACATTGATATTATTCGTGGATAAGTTGATAAGGGATCTAAATACACCCATCCAATAAGTTTTGGACATGTGTAGTTCATAGATTTTACATTATCTTTCCATTTTATTTAAATCGTCAAATAATGATGTCATCGCTACATCATTATTATGTCATAAATAATTTAATGTATTTAATGTCTAAAAATTATAAAAAAAACTACTATGATGTAGGAAATCTTTTTAACTTTCCAATTTATATTTATAATCAAAAATCGGATCTTTATAACCCCATATAAAAATTGTTTTCGTAAAACATATTATGTTAGTGTCATTTTTACTTTTACATTAAATAAAAAGTTATTTATGTCATTTCCCAACCAATGTGGCTCCATGGGGTCCCCAAGTTGACCCATGGCATGTCTTGGTCGGGCATGACACAACCAATAATGTTGGGACATGTGTCTAGGTCATTTTATATTATTAAAGCCTTATTTATACCTTAAACTACCCTAATTACCACTAATCGCGATTAAGAACTTAATAAGTTACTATTCACCAAAAAATTATTTTTATCCCATTGAACCACATTTTACTTCTTAATGACAACCATGTATGTAGGATTTTTGAAATTCAAAACACATAAGTGGTAAAATTTCATTTAAACAAAAAAAATCAGCTTTTATAAGTACCACTTAGTGGTTTCACTATTCATCAAAAATTGAAGTTTTTCAGAAAAATCCCAAAAATTCACCCTAAGCAATATTTGATATTCCGAATTCAAAAATGAAGTCCGTTTTAAAAAATTCAAAACATATTAGTCACATTAATTGATTTAACAAATAATTCCCGCTGTTACAGGAAATGGCGTGTTTTTATAAAACAATCAGTATCAAAAGATTGACAATAGTTTAAGTCTGATTTCAATGTGAAATTAATTCCAACGACCACTATTGGATTTAATGGTAAAAATATTTTCTAATTTCACTTTAAAACCAATTCAAAATATTATCTAATCATATAAATAAATTAGATTAAAAAGAGGTTTTGAATTAAAATACAACATTTTACACTATTCATTAAAAAATGAACTTTATCGGAAAAATACCATAAATTTACACAAAGTAAAATTTGATGTCCCGATTCTAAAGAAGAGTTTTATTTGGTCCAAAATAATGCATAAGAGTGATCAAAACTATATTTAATGACAGTTCGTCATCAGAAGGCGATAAGTGAACCTTTTGTGAAAATTAGGTTATAAAAGCCTAAAATTGAATTCTTTCCGTATTTTAAGCCTTTGGATAGATGTAAAAACATTTAAAAAAACATATATATTCCTATTTTAGTTATTTCTATCCATTCCCGCCAATACAACGGCTACATGATAACTGCCATTTAAAATAATATTATTTTATTATTAGAGTGCAACGTAAGATTTCCAAGAAACTCGTTGTTGCGTGTTGGGTACGCCATCGGACATAGCATCCCCTTTAAAGGCATATTAATATTTTATTCACAAATATGGATAAATATGAAAATGTCATATTCTTTATTTACCTGGGGTGTTACAACTATCAATAATTTTCAAACAATTACATCATTTGATAAGTTTTGTAGCTCACAACGGTATGTGATAATTATCATGAAGAATTTATCAACTTGTTCAGGACACCGTAGGGGTGTCTCATGGTGTTCAATGTTTCATGTCATCGCAAAAGGGGTACACATGATAATATTTTAGATGAGGTTGTTAGCTGATCAAGGGGGGTTATCCAAGGAGTATGAAGCTTCTCAAAACCCCATTCAAATCATAGTGTCATGAGATTCAGTTCACTTGATCATGGAAGATTCATGATCAAGGGAATATGGTGTTCTATTACAAGTCACTGAATTATTAGGTAGCATATCCGACACCTATTAAAGGATTCATATGGCCCAATGATCATATAAGGGAATCTCATGATGTTAAAATCCCCATTTTGTCTCATTAATATGGGACATAGGACGGAGATTCATACATAATTCACATCCCATTCTCATGAAACCCATGCATGGAATATATATTATTTTCACACAATGGTATCAAATGTTGAATTAATATTATAATGTGAATATGAATATTCCATTCATGCGGTGAGAACATCAACATGATTGATATGGTGTATTGAGCCTTACATGCTACTTATTCACAACATTCATTGTTTGCTCGGTAAATTATCTAATGACCAATAATATCATGATGTTGAGTTTCTATTCACAATTACTCATATAATATGTTATACGTTAATTCAATCACCTTATGGGTGAATGGAGTACTATTATATGTTCTCCCTTCTATGTTCACACGAATAAGTATATATATGTGTGATATTAGATTTATCATTGTGAGATCCGGAAGCACCCATGGTATCACAGTCCTTTACAAGATAGGTTCTATCATGCCTTATCCCTTTTCCTGATCAATTATGTGAAGAATTAACTCCTCACATAATATCAATAATGTGATCTGTTATAAGATAATGTTTATAACAAATTTTTTTATGAAACTTGTGATTCTTTTCTAAACCTTTATCTTGGATCATGATCCATTATTTTTCATAGAAAAAAGTATCTCTCTTCTCTGGATTGGTACCCACCATCTCATGATCCCCATTCTATATTTATAGATGGAGACTTTTACTACCAATGGAATTTTGAGAAAGGTGGAATAACATAAAGACACATTTATCCATTTAACACAACTAATTTAATCAGATATGACATTAATATGGAATCAATTCATCTTTATTTGTCAATGTTTTGGGAGTTCGGAAATGTTACACTATTTAAAAATGATATTTTCAATGTGGTTTTTGATAATAAACCTTTTTATCTTGAACAAGGGGATATCTATCAAATTAGATGAGAATATAGATCATGTATGATTGTAAAAATCTTGAGGATTTTTGAGGGGTTATACCTAATGTGGATGATTTATTAGGTGTCTTACATACCTATGAAGGTGAAGTTAATAATGATCCCCGTAGATATGGAACCACATATTATTCTCCTTCAAGGGATATCTATTCCACATAAACATAATGTGAAAATTGTGTTGTGGAAACATGTGATAACTTAATGATTGATCATATTAGAGAATATTTTTTAGTGTGTAGTTCAATCTTCATATGGATTCATTTCATATGGATTTCCATGAATATAAGAAAGAATATAGTATGGTTCATCTAATTAGTTAATCATGGATAATGGTTATACTAATCAATGAATAATAATATATATGTATTTTTTACTCTCATCATACGATAAAATATCAGGAAATAGGTTTTCTTATAATAGTATTATGTATAGTAGTCTGAGAAGGAAGAGTTTAGGTGTATTCAAGCTCATCCTCTCTAGATTCTACCTTTGTAAAATATCAATTCCCTTTGTGATAGGCTCAAATCATGGAAAATTTCGGTTGAATAATATGATGACATTATCCATCAGGTAATATACCCCATTCTGAGGAATATAAGAAATTCCAATTTAATTTTATTTTAATTCATTAAGTAGTAATAATATTTTGTAAACACATAACTATAATTTTCATAATATTAGTAACATAAAAATAATATCACTTATAAAATTTATTTAATCAACAATAACTCTCCAATAATTATCATCATTTTTCATTATGCATTATAATCATCTAAAAACTCCTTTACTATTTTATTCCATATTAAAGTGAGTGGCACATGAATGGGGGTCACAAAAGAGTAGAAATTCCTTTTTTATTAGTTGGTACATTAAATGAAGTGGTGATAGGTATATTACATATTTAATCAAAATACCCAAAAGTATTATTTTATTTGGGATCTACACCTTCTAATTTTTTCATGAAATTTACTATAAAAATGGAAATATTCCATAATGAAGGAAAGAGAAACATATTGGTAAAAAACTACTTCTAGAAGTATTAAAGATGTAAATATTTATGGGAACCTACCATTTATCATATATTTCTAGGTTTCCCTTGAAAATATAGTTTTCTTACCCTTAGTGGAGTTTGATATTATTATTGATATGGATTATGTTTCAAGTTGTCGTTCTTAAATAAATTGTAGTTAAATTGAATCCTTATTGATTACTCAATGTGAGTTTTAACGTTCATATAAAAATTACTTCATACCTTTGATAATATATTAGAAATCTGAGAAAGTAATTATAAAATAGAGAAAAATTTATCTTCTATATATTATTGAGAATAAACATTCCTATTTAATTTTTGATGTGCTAGTTATACATTAATATTTTTGATATATTTCATAATGATTGATTAGTTTTATTCTAAATTATTAGGTTGGAGTTTCAATTTAATTAGTTCCAAATGAAATAAAAAATAATGTCTCCATATTCAATAGATTGAGATTATGTGATAGATAGGTGAAGTTGTTAGAGTAGTTTATTGACTAGTTTTTCATCATCCACTTCACTTCAAATTGGGGTTTTTTATATGTTGAATTTTAAGAATAAAAATATATCTATTTTGATTTACATTTATTATATATCTATCAACATCATTTAAATTTTTTATACCTATCATTTTACTCATATAAAAGAATTTTCAATTAAATTGGCAGACGATAGTATTTTTTGAAGATTCATCAAATGTCTGGGTACTATAAAAAAATATTGTATAAATTTGTAATATTGAAAATATAGTATTTAAAAAGGTATGGCCATTACAAGTTTATGGTTATTCATTCTGGATTGTCATAAATGTTGACCCTAGTAGAAAACTCAAGTGGTTATTGAATTATGTTTCAAAATAAATTTCTATAAGTTTTTTTGAAACTTATATCCCAAAATTTGAAAAATAAATAGTAGAATAATATAATATTATCTTTATAAAAGCTTCTCAAAATATCGATCACAACTTTGTTAAAATACTAGTGAAAATACATTAAAATTTAAAACTAATTTAGTAATATTAAACACTAAATATATAATATAAATTCAGATAACTAAAATAGTGTTGTTTTGTTTAATAAGATTGAAAACTAAAATTATGTTTATTTAAAACTAGGAAAACTAAACAGGTAATGAATGTAAAGAGGAATCTAAACTAGGGGTTCAGTATAAAGAAAAGAAATTATACCCTCTAAATGAAAATCACCTTCTACCATGTATTTTGTTGTAAAATAAACGGAACCCCATCCTAAATTTTGTTTTACAAAAAATATCCCACAATGTTTCCCATTAAGAAATACTCTTCCATAGTAATACATGGTATAAAACAAATACATGTCCCAAAATACCTCTTCCTAAGTTCTATTTGTGATTAAAAATGAGAGGAAATGATAGTGTTTTTCATGAACAATCTAGATTGGCATTTGTGATTATGTTTTATAGATAAATAGAGTTAGTAAAATTATATATTTAATACAACGATCAAATAGAAAGAGTAATATGTTTTACATTTTTAAATGTAGTGTTTCCCAAGATGAAAATATTTATATATTTATGAGTACATGAATCTATATTAAAAATGATACATAACAAGTTTCATATAAAATATAATAAAACATGGAGTTGTAAAATTATATAAAATCCTTCTGTTTTCAGTATTAATTCTTATACACACTAGTATTCATTTTATTTCCTCATGGACTGGTGTATGAGTGTATCTAATTCTATTTCCATTAATGTTCCACACTTCCACACATACAAGATGGTTCTTCTTTGGAATTTATAGTTTTCAAGGTCCAATTATATGTTAGAGGATACTAAGAGAATAATTAGGATCCTTGTATTAAGAAAAAAAATCTCGAAAGGTTCGTCCTTTCTCATTAGGAAATCCATAGAGTCATGTGATAATAATAACTTTTTAACCAATGTGTTTATGTTAATAAATAAATGAAAAAAACTGAAGTATATATAATTAATTTTAAAATTAATTTTTGATATCTACCATAGCTTTCTAGTGATAGATTATCATAAGGTAGATATTTTGAATGGTAATTGTTATGGATGTAGCTCTTCAATAGTGGTATCTATTTTGTATGGTGCATATTATTTTGTTATCTCTGAAAATAACAGTTTTATCATAAGGTAAAACTATTGAACTAGATGTATCATAGAGCAATGGTAGAACCTATTGGTAGATTACGCTAGCATCTCTTAGTGGTGAGAGAAATTGATAGTCATGATACTATATCCCACTGGAATATTAGTATAGTGAAAATACTATTAAATTGTTGATACCCTTGGTATATCTAGGGTTGAACTAGTGATATCCTGGAGAGGCATATTTCATTAACTTACTATATCTCATTATAACTAGCAGTGGATTGTGACGGTAGATATAGACAAAGTATATTTTCACATTTTATCCAACAAAATTAATTTACTATCATAAAACACTAAAATCAATATATTCATTATAGAAATGTTTTTGATAATTAAAACTAATTTATTCTTGAACTATATTGACAATCTCTTCCTTTTAGGGATCCAAAATAATAACATTCATAGAAATTTAATTAATCCTTAACAAATGAAAAATAGGGGAGCATAATGAATATAATCTACATAGATGAGTTGATCATATGATGCATATTTATTGAGTCATTATATAGATGTAAATTTAATATATGATATCAAATTTCATAATATATATTACATTTAATTAATCATATGAAAATCTATTTAGTTACTATCCATTCTATGATTATATGAATGATATAATGAATATGAAATTAAATAAGTAACATAAAAAGAATGTAATATATTGTTTTCATTATTTTCTTGGCCATAAATTTTAAATGACAAAAGGGATTACATAGAAACGAAAAATCCATATCAAAATCCTTAATTAGTGTATGATGAACCATCTATATACTAAGAAGAAGTAGGATTCAATGGATCCTATCCATTTCCAGTAATAGATGGGGGTAGTTGGAGTTAAAGGTGCAGGAGGATGAAATAAAATTTATGATACCATTGGTATGAGATACCTCATGAATTCAATAGGATTAAGTCCATAATATCTATACACAATGAATTTAGTCTATCGACGTTATATTATAGGTGTTTAAATGAATACAGTCATAGTGATAGGGGGAGGTGCAATGATAGTTATAGTTGTAATGTGAAAAAGGGTTCATTTGACACCAAAAATTAAGTAACCCCTGGACCAACATTATCAAATTCCCCAAATAAATCATTCCTATACTATATGAAAAATTTAGGAATAGGTGGTATGGTCGTCAACTGCATCTGTTTCCCCTTGAAGTCCCTATCCAAAATAAGAATTATAAAATTCTAAACATCGATCATAAGATGATAATTAATTTCTTGATTATTCAAAATCCTTTATTGATAATAATTAATAGATTTTCTGCTATTATTTGTATCATGTTTATACTAATTTATTAATTCCCTAAGAAATATATTAATGTTATCACCATGAGATTAGATCTATAGAAGTTCATATTATTAAGAGGTAGATAAATCACTCATCGCTGCATATGAATTTTCTGTAACTATAGAAGGGATCGTATTAATATCCACTAAAGCATGAGGATGAGGTGATGTTCTGGGTAATATGATGGTCCTTGGAAAAAAATCAGGCCTCTCTAAAGAAGATATATACCTCCTAGTGAAACCAACTGTCATATCCTCTATAATTCTAGGGATTGCTTCTATCTATTCTCCCTTATTTTTATTCTCAAACACCAGATGTTACATATTAAAGAAAATATTATGATACATATTAAAAATGATCATTGAGACAATAAACCTTATGTTAGATTCACTGAGCATGGTAAGATAAACTATTGTAGACCAAAGTATCCCACCAGGTTCTAGTAGAAATGTGTCATAAAAGGGATCACAATTATTCTTCAATCATAATTAAAATGAGTTTGAGGGGATAAAGAGTAGGATGATTCATCTCAGGGGTGTTCATTATGTAATCATCACATCCAATCTTCATTGACTTTTTTAAAAACTGAATGGTTCCAAATGATCTTTTGTATCAATCCACTCTATCATTAATCCCTTAAGAGATCTCTGGTCAACTAAATGGATGTTTTCCATACTTTGATGGACTTCCATAAACATAATAATCTTACTCAGTATACTATAATCCATTTTAAGTTGATCCTAGTGATTTTTAACCCTATTAATCTACTACATATTCATTTCTATATAAGGTAACATTTCTTATATGGATCCAATAGACCTAACCCTATAAATAATATATATCAAATCTATCACTAGAATCCTATAAATATGATATTTAATGATATAATAGCATACAATCACTACAGAATGGTCTATTGGACTCAGTAGTATTGTCAAATTGGATAACCTATTTATCTGTGTCAACACTATTTGAATCATACTCATAATAATCATAAATAAAAACTACATACATATAAGATACTGAAGAATATCCCATAATATAATAAACATTTCAGACATCAGTCACTTATAAATCATCGTATTATCTCTCTACACTTTCTCCTATTATAAGGGAAAGAGGAGGAGTAGATGATCCCTATGAATCATTATAGAACATATGCGTATAAAGGTCAATGTCCCCTTCCCCTAAAAGGAGAACTGATATTTCATACTTAGTTGTAGCTTCAAACATTTCAACCCAGTCTCCTTTTTAAAATTGATATTCTATACCATAATAAAAATCTATTCTAGGTTCATCCATTCCTTTCAATATTGTAGGTGTTTTCTCTCAGTTATACTTCTTCTAGAGTTTATCATTATCAACGACCCAGTTTTTATAGAATATTTCTAATTAATACAAATCATTTTGTAAGTTATATGACATATATAGAAACCACTACATATATTAATTTTTTTATTACCCTTCAATCACAAGGTCCTTTTCTTCTAATATGGAATGTGTCTACTTATGGTAGGCTAACAAGTTTTACCTAGAGGAAGGATTTGTAAACTCTATCATATAAACTAATATAAATATAATGATATTTATCATAAATCCCATTTTCATAAGAAATAATAATGTTATATTTTCATATTTCATTATACTAATATCCCCCTTACAGGTACATTGAATATGTTGTATAAACCTAAATATCAACTTGTATTCACCATCAAGCTCTACTACTTTATAAATTATAATGGTAGCATTCCTAGTTATCTTAAAATGATTCCTAAAACGAAAAATTATCATTTTTTATTAGTAATTAACCATTATAGTCCTAATATACACTTTTACAAGGAACATTCAAACACTTATCCCATTTATTCGAAGAAAATTTAAAAAAAATTCTATCTTTCTTCATGTTGATAACATATTTTTCAATTTAAAATGATTCATGGAAAGTCGATATAATTATTGAACCAACATAGGGTGGATTGGTAGATCATTATTTAAGAAACATTTTTCCAATCCTTGGTCTGGATTATAATCTATTGAAGATACATTATTAAAAATAAATAGAAGGTACAAATTTATTTCTTAAAAAAATCATGAGACGCATGTTGCAGATTCTTAGGTTCAACAATAGGTCAACTTGATTCACCTCTAAATTAATGCATGGTATGAAACTCATTACATGATTCATTAAGAAGCTTCACATGCACCATTTCCACACATATTTAACGGTAATAGGAGGAATATAACAGGTCGTTTGGTGAGGGCGAAATAGATAAATAGATAAAATGATGAATTTGAGATTAAGGGATCCTATACTCTATTTTTATATAAATTTTATCATTAAGGTATTTGAGATTAGAAATTAATTACGCATAATATTAATAAATAAAAATATGGAAACCTAATAATATTTTAAATAAAATAATAGGAATGGTACCACTAGGAATGGTATGGTAGCATAAAATTGTATTTTGTCTTGATAGCATCAAAACAATTCCAAAATGAATTGAAAAATATCACACAATTGAGTTTTTTCATTGTGGAGTCCAAACAGTACCATAGAAATGTTAGTATGCATTGCTATATCATCAATATAGCATTACTAATGGTCAGTCATGGATGGTAGGTACTAATGTCGGTTCAACCGTAATACAGAGAGTACAATTATGTTTCTCCACAAAGAAAATACTTATTTTGAAATAAAATACTAACCAAGGAATATCATTCCATATTCATGTATAACATAGATTATTATATCAAAATTAAATGAATTTTTTAATATGTCATACACTGAATCTCAGTATGAATAAACTCAATAGCTATATCTTTCCTTTGAAAATGGTTTCTCCAAAATGGATTCTTTATATGAATATTTTTCCTATAGTGAGACATAATATTTTAATAAAATTTATATAACTTATATTGAAAATATTTTTAGGTACATGTGTCAATTGAAATACAATTTCTAGTAAAGTGTGTTTTTTCAAGAGAATATATGCACATGAACTACCTATAGCTATTAACATAGGTACAATAGACGATAATGTAATATAAATTCGTTTTTTTTTTGTCATAGGAAAGTTGAGACTATCCACACAACTAACATGTACCAAAGTTAATTTTTCGATCTAAATTAAAACCACCAATTCTACATCTGAATCACTCAATAAGTCAAATGTGTGTTCTTTGGAAAATAATAATCCAAAATTGGTTGTAATTATGAGGCTTTTTAAAATTATTTTGATAGAATGTTAATGTGACTCTTTTTTATTTTCATGTAAATGTAAACACCAAAATACATTATCATTATATTATAATGGTAGGTAGTTATGTAGTGTATGTTTCTAAAAAAACCTTCAAAATTGGATTGAAAAAAATGTTTCATTTTTTTTTCAATAACAAATTTACTTATAGTCCTCATGGGACTCTGAATACCTTTATAATTATCAATAAAAAAATATTTTAAAATATATTTATTCCACATTATTTTATTTTAAATTCTTCCACATTTATTTTGAAAAATAAAAAAACATGAAAGAATTTACGGTCAACTATTAAACTCATATAAAAATTAATATGAATAATTATTGAAAATTTTGTTTACAAATAATTTATTGTAGATCCATAAATAATATGAACAATATATATTTGTACAATCCAGCAATCTTTTGAAATAATTTTATTAAATACTGTAGATATTTTGTACAGATTTCGTAATCCTTTTTGAAATTGAAAACGAGTTAAGTCTATCCTAACAATCTTTGTGATCTTTTTTGAAACCATATAAATATTTTATTACTTTTTAAACATTATATGGTAAGGGATGGTTCTGAAATACATATGGGTTTCAAAAAACACCCCAAACATATAACTATTTAATAATGTACTAATGACATCAATTTGATCAAATTTGAAATTCAAATGTGATCAATATGAAAGAATAATTAGGATAGATTCTAGTCTAGATACTAGGGAAAAGGTTTACTGTTAGTCATTTAATTCTTATTTATTATATCATTGATTAATTATTATTTATCTAATTCTAATTATTATTCCGGACTCATCAACCCAATTTCTAAAAACCAATTTAGTTATAATATTTATATAGTCTTTAGGGATTTCAACAAGATCCCATAGACCTTTTTAAACTTCATTAACACTTATTTCATTTCTATTAATTCTAATTCATCACTTATTAATTCATTTATGTTCTTTTTTCATTTTGTGATAAGAAATCGTAGTGTTCATCTTGGTTTAAGAGAATATCATGTCTAATTTTTTTATGTAGGTATCATAAAACTGACACTAAGGGGTTATATTTTTGAGTCTAATAATATCATGAAATATAAGTGATTGTAAATTTATTTTCACCTACATAACTAGGTTAAAGATATTCCCCATAACTATTATATTTCACTACATGATATCATTAATAATTTTCATTAGTATTTGAATTAATATATACATTATAATGATCATCATACAGATTTTCTAATGTGTATTTAGAGACGTGTAGATCTTTTTCATTAAACATCACAGGTACATATTCATTAACAACCTCAATCCTTTTATTAATTAACCTATTTGATTTTATTGATTTAAAATATCCATAAAACTATTTCATTATCACTTTTGGTAGAAAATAAGTTTAAATTATATTTTTTCTGTAGTATAAATAGGTTATAACCAATAACTCTAATGTATTTATCATTCTATTTGATACAATTCCCTATTTCAAAAATGGTATTCATTAAAAATGATCAAATTATAACTCTATTAATTTTTTATCAAACTATGTTCCCAACATCTAGTCAAAAATACATTAATAAATCATTCACATTGATCATAATACATAAAACCTTAAGAAGGGATGCAATTATTATTTCTACTACACCATTCTCAACTAGGGTCTTTAGATAAATAAACACATGTCTATGTCCATGATGTGTGCACAGCGATTCAAATTCCACATTTTCAAACTCATGGTCATGGTAACATCTTAAGGTAATTTTTATTATTTTACTACGATTTAATGCATATATAGAATATTTTGAAAAATAATTAATTGTTTCTCTTTTATGAGCATGAAAAAAGACCCATGTATATATTGAACAATCATGTATTATTACAGAAAAATAGTTTATTCTTAATGAACTATAAAATCAATATAGTCCAAATAAATCAATTTAAACTCACTCAAATTATTGTGTAGATGATATTTATTTATTAGGTTTGGAAAAAAAAATGTGTTGATTTCTCTGTTAATATGAATTATAGAAATTTTCTGTTATGAATTCTAGTTTAGGTTCAAATTTGACTAATAGATTCATATTAATCATTATAAGTTAGTTTATATTGAAATAATATTGTCTCTAATGTGAAAGAAAATATATTTTTTGAATGGAACTAAAGAATGAACAATTCTTAGAAAATGAGGTATTTAAATCAACAAGACAAACATTATCATTTATCATAATAGAAAAAATCACGCTTGGAATAAAATACTTATCGAGCATTGTTTTAAAACATAACATGGAAACCATCATCACATAATTATATTCTGCTAAAAATATTATAATTTAATCCATATTCAAAAATCCATTATAAAATTAATGTATTACGCGTGTTTCTAATTTTTCTGAATCTAATTATTTTACCGTTGGAATTGTCACCCAAATAGGAATATACACAACTTTAAATGAATATATTCTTGAATATCTAGTAGTGAGAAATGAAATATCTAGAACATCCACTATAAAAATACCATATTTTCTCATTGGATCATTTCATATAGGATTCCTACCTGTTAGATATCATCCGAGAAAAATTTGGTACCCTGGTTTTATTGGTTCGAATGATTAGTAATAAGGTATTTAGGAATCCATTAATTTTTAAGTGGTTTCATCTATTATAATATTATATATTCATATTTAAAATAAATACATTATTATTTCAAGTATAATATGAACCTCCAATAGAACTACCAAAACTGATACACAAGAAAAAATTATTTTCATAAATTCTTATAAATCCAGCTTAATAACCAATTCCTATAGTATATTTATATGTGTTTTTTATACCATGAATATGGGTTATTGTTTACCTTCAATTATTGAATCTTTATAAATCATTATTTAATTACTTATTATATAATTTTTTCATATTATTTTCTTTTATTAGTTAAATATCCTTATCAGTTTTTTACTGAAATATTAGTTTTAAATTGAGTAGTCATTACATGTTACTTCATCAAACATTTATATTTATTCATCAATTCATTAAACAAACCTTATATAATATTACAATATTCTAATATTTTATGATTATTCATAATTTATACATCATTTTTCATTGTAAAAAATATTATAAATGTTTTCAATAAAATTAGGATGAATATTTGATACCCTAGATGTTTTTTCATGAAACCCATATTATCCCCATTAGTTATGTCATACCTAAAATAATATTAATCAATTAAAATATCCACAGAGGCACTTCATGCAGTATTTATTTCTATTTTACATATCATTCCATTTTCCTCATACTTTTTATTATATTTATTCTTTCTATAGTCTACATTGTTGTATCATATTATTTTTCACTAATAGGTTGTTATTTCATTTGTGGAATCATTATATTTAATTATTTTTTCTATTTCATTTTCTATCATACATACAATTGTAAATTAACATTTTGAATAATTTAATCATCTTATATAACATCATGAATTTTCAAGCTCATTGATCCACTTATGAAACACTATAAGATGATGATTTGTCATTTCTAGAATCTAAAAATTGATCTTCTCTATTAGTTTTTAGTTAGAATGCTTGAATACTACTAAATTTTATTGTTTCATAATTTTCTTCATTTTTCACTTTTTGTTCCTTTTAATACATCATGAGTCTTCAAATTATATTTCCTACTAGTTACATTATAATGTCACATGATTCCGTGATGGACACAGATACTCCTCTCCATATTTGATGCCTCAACTCATGATATTTGTCTTTATTTTCCCTTACAATAACATTAATCGTGTTTCTTATTTAATTAAACAAGAGATACATATCAAAGAATTATTCATAATGGTTCATCCTAGAAGATTCAAATTTTGGAATATATTTATGTATGTTCATTTAAATGAAATTTTAAAATACTTCATTAAATAAATTATGATTATCCCATATTTGAAATGTATTAGAATAAGAAGATATTATAATGAATTCATTTAAACCTAATGCACAATTCATATCATTCATATATTTAATCTTGTAATCATTTGAATAGTTAGGTTAATTACTCAAATATTTGCTAGTATAATTAGTTATTTTATATTTCCCCTACATAATATTCCAAATATCAAGAACCAGTCTCTTTATATGAATTTTCATTTCAGTCTTCCTTTAATATTGTTAGTTCCATTAAAAAAAGGAGGATGTTTATGTGTATTTCCCTCAACCATATCATTATCCATATAAGAATACATATAGATACGATTGAAATTTAATATAATTATGTGATGATATGTCAAAGTGAAAATGAATTTTAATGATGCATAATTAATGAATGTTTTTTCTAGTGGACAACTTAAAAGATGGTGAATTGAGTTTCTGATAAAATTTTTATAAAATAAAATTTTCAAAAATAATATGTCAAATTTGATAAAAGTTCCATTTTTAAAAAATTTAAAGAACTATATAATTTGATATTTGGGAGTGAGCATCAAATGTTCAATCACAACTATGTAAAAATAATTTGAATATAAATTAACTATTGAATATAATTTACTCATGTAAATGACTTTATATAAAACACTAATTTAAATTAATTATATGATAAATGATTTGTTTATAAATTATAAAAAATAAATTGGTTTATTTTATAAAAAACTAAATAGGTAAATTATTACACTAGAATATTAACAAGGGATTCAGTTTTAGGAAGATATATAATCCCCATTATTAGGCAACAACCCACTCCGAAGAACTATATTATAAAATAAAATCACCTACAACATTGATAAGGTTTTAAAAACAATATCACATGTTACTATCGTAATTGAATGACTCATACAATGTTATATATGGTATTTAATAGATACCGGTCTCATATGACAACTTCCATAGTTATATGTGGGAATAAAAATGAGACTAAATGAGATACAATATCAATCACTATCTAGTTTGGTGTAGGAGACAATGATTTATTGATAGACCTAGTTAAAAATAACATTTTAATATAAATCAAAAATTCATTGAGAAAGTTATTACTAAATATAATATTTAGTGATTCCAAATAAGAATAAAATTTTCCATGATCCCATGAATCTATACATGAAATGATCATGAACATGTTGCTCAAAAAATATAGGAAAACAGATCGTTTTATATTTCTGGATATTACATTTATTATTTCTAAATTTTCCACATACATGTATCCTTTTTATTTATTTTTTTCCAATGTATTAGATTATATGTATGATTTTCCATGAATATAACACATTGAAACAATAATACTAGAGTGTAAATTGTAAATTTATAGAATTCAAGGTACAATTATCATATGCAAGATAATGTGAAAATAATTTTGATATTAATAGTTATAAAAATATCTCAAATGTTTAGAATTATATCATTTATATTATCATGTAGTTATATGGGAATATTCATTCTTAAATCCACATTCTTTTTCTAACATTTAATTCATTTTCTAAAAATTAGATAATTAATTTTTGAAATTATTTAAAGGAGTTACTATATCTCTATAGTATTATATTTTCTGATGGAAGAACATATGAATGGTATCTCTTCTAGTGCTATCTATTAACTGATGGTATATCTCTTAAATGATAGCTCTCCTATTTGTATTTATTCCGAATAGTAGATTCATCTTCTGGTGGCTCCTTTTAACCAGGAGGTAGGGTTATGTGATGGTTGCAACTACATGAATCCTATGATTTAATTTCTTTTCTTTACGACCTATTGATAGTCATGATGGTATATCCTAGTAAAACATCAGTCGAGAAAAATTACCATGAAATTGTATATACCAATAGAGGTCACGAGGTTGAACTGGGGGTCACATAGAGAGGTATAATGATTTAGCCAAATTTAGAACATTATAACTAAAAATATATGTTAAATATAAATTCATAATTATCTAATTTTCATAGATTATCCATAAAGTGGTTTTATATAATAAAACATTAAATCCACTATAAACATAAAAAACATTATTTATGATCATTATACAATGGATATTCTAATATTATTAAAATAAAACACAGAAACAATATTTATGGATCTAATGAAAATATATTTTTTTGTGTGTTTAGATAATAATTATTATTATATATCAATCATATTATGGTACACATAAAATGGTATAAATATCATGAGAAACATTGATGGATTGTTTTACATACATTAAAAAAAGTTAGGAATATTTACTATGATTTATTTTTTGTAAAAAATAGTTATTTCATTTGGCCTCATGCTGCTAATTTTATAAAAAAAATCAAGCCATCTAAAACTAATGTTTTGTAATAATTCCCATGAAATAAAAAATTACATGAATATTCATGGTTCTATTGTAATTATTTATTACTACTAATGGTTTTTTGAAACATTTCTTTAATATCTGGAATATTATCCATATTATCGCATAAAGGAGTTAAATACTTATCAACTAGGGAATGTGATGAATTATTTTAGGAACTAAAAAAATATTTTTTTATCCATTTTAGCATTTACATATAAAAATTGTGACTATTTTTATTTATGATGATCCTCCTTTGATGGGGATTAGCGATTTCTTAAAGCATAGTAATCGGGTAATTTTATATGCACTATGCCAACTAAAAATCCATGTGCAAAATTACCCTATGCATGATCATGTGACTCGAGTGGTTCTTTATATTTGAAAATTTTTTAGGCCTATTTAATATTTGAAAAAATGTTACATATATATTCTCCATAAATTATTAAATTATATATTCACTGAAAGGGATTAAACATGATGAATTGAGTATAGTTATAACTAATCAGGGATTTTTGTTTCCCTATTCACTTCGATCTAAGTGAGGGAAATAATTGATTCTGTGAGTCAATAAGATAGTGAATCATTAACTATGATACATTTTAAATTGATTCATTTATTAAATGTTTAATAATATTTAAATTGGAAATTATTTATATAGAAAGTCGTTATTTTTTTATCATGTGTCAGTATAGAAATATTTTTCCTAAATATTTAATTAGGATCAAAATATAAGATAATGGTTTACATAAAATCATTGAATTGTTAAAAAATTATATGTTTCATGTTATTAAATTTTATTAAGTTATTTTTAATAGATTTTTAATGTGGATATGTATTTCGAGTGAGCCCAAGTTTGAGACGGAATTGTTATGTTAAATTCAGAACTCCCTTTTATTTAATCATCTTGGTAATGCTAATATGAATGAATACCACTCTGAATAATATTTCATTAAAGGGGCAATGTTCTAAATTTCAAATATTACAATAAAGTGTATAACATTCATGTAGGTTAAATATAAATAATTACAAGTGATGGTAATGATTTAGCCAATTCCAGTTCCAAAATTGAAAGCTGAGAATTTATCCATTGATTTTATAGAGAGATTACAAAGTAATTATTGAGGTAATAAATAGAACACATTTATCATTGGGAATATAACTATAGATTTTAATTTTCATTGTATTCCTGATTTTATCCCTTTTTAATAGATTTATACACTTTATCATAATGTGATAATGAGATTACATAGAGTCTTTATCTCTATTTTTTGACCATGATCATTGATTTACTACTAATTTTGTTAAATTACCTAAAAATTCATTGGGTAAAGAATTAAACATATGTAAATCTATTCAAATAAGGTCATATATATTTTATAAAAGATAAAAATTCATACCCTAGAATATATTATTTAGGAATTATCATTTGATTACCAAAAAATTTTATATAACTAAATTTCTTTTTTAAATTTCTTATAATAATATTTTTGATTCTATTATACACATGGAACTTATTGAAGAATTATATTGAATGTAGTTCCAAAATTTCACATATAATGATTAATTCAATGAATAAATATCATTGGGAATAGATAATGTAGATGAAATAGCTTTGTGGGGGATGATGAATATTCATCAAATGAACATAGTTAATTGTTAGTTGAAGCTTTATGTCAACAATAAGAGAAAATAACATTTATTTTAGGTAGTAAATCATATATTTTATAAAATAGAACTAGGTAAATGTTTTATGTTTTTTAAAGGGAATGTTTTGTCCATGAATTATTCGGCCATATAAAATTCTAAAATTTTGGTTTCTTTAATAGAGAGAGTAGAATTACCTATGAGTTTATCTTAGGTACGTGATATGTTCCATTATTTATTACTAAGGAAGTACACACTTGACTCATCTCACATTTTTAGCCTTAATTTTAACCAGTTAAAAGACACTATTCTGTATGTGGACAAAGCATTTCATATTTCTTTTTTATTAAAATATATATTATAGAATTATGTGATTCACAATGTGAATTTTTTATAAAAGTATCATATGATTGATTAAGAAACATGTGAATTTTTAATAGTTATGAGGGAAAAATACAAATTCTAGATTATGTGAAGACTATAATTATGATGATTAAATTTTTGAAATGGGGGAAGAATGTGAAAAACTAGTTAATGTCAACAATAAGAAAATATCTTATCATATTATTTTTACTAAATAACTTTTAAAGATTCAAATATATTTTGATAATTTTATATTGAATATGAAATAAACAATATCAGACTAGCTTAAATGTTTTCCCTGAGACAAGTATTTTATAATACAATAAATTTTTTGTTGAAATTTTATAAATTATCATCATGTTAAAATTTATCAAATTTAAATTATTATAGGGGTAATTTTTTCTTTTTTAAATGTAAATTATTTTTTAATAAATTGTATAAATTTTCTATGTTTATAAACATTTTTATTATTTATTATTAATTTACATTAGATTTATTATTAATTTAAATTATCTATAATCACAATTTGAGAAACATAATCCAATTAATACCATTTCAATCATTATTATACATTATATTGCCTTAAAAAAAATTTGGGATTAAAAATAAATTTTTAATCATTATTCATTGGTTTTTTCAAAATTGTTTTAAAAATAATTTTTTACAATTCTAAAAATTAAATCTTAATAAATGGATTTAATATTTAGTATCATCAAGTGAAAAAAAATTACACGTTAAATTTCCATTTTTTTCATTATGGACATATACCATGGTAGAACTTTTTTTCCTTAGTAAGTGTTGAAAGGGAAAACTTGGGAGGTGGTAATATACTTATGTAATCAATATCTACAAGAATTTCAAAATGTGATTAGTTTATTGATGTTGTTAATTTAACTATCATGGATTCAAAAAATAACATAATTGGTTCAAATTTTCTTGGAAATTTCTTTTTTACTCATTTATTGTTATATGTATTAAAAATAATTTCACTCCCCTCACTCATAAAAAATGACCTAAATACTCAATTATATTAAAATTTTGAGTTACATATATCAGCCAATCCCAAACCAAATATTATACAAAAAATAACATCGTTGTACAATATTTTATTATCATATCAAACCACCAATATTAAAATGATTAATGTTTAAACTAGAGGGATATATCTCTGGAGGTGTTATAAGTCCTATCTAATCTATTTAATATTATTTCTTCTTCACCCAACTTCAAATATATTCTAACCCTTATAACATAATTTTATTAATATCATCAAGATATATAATTTTTTATTATATTTGAATAAAACACTTTTCTCTCAATTTTACGACCAATTGGAAATGAAAAAATTTCATGTGCACACATTTGGACTACCTCCTCCAAAAATTAATGTATTTAATTTTCTATCATTGAATCACAAGAATAGTTATAAATATGGAAATAATGAATACATATGATGTTTATAAAATTATTATGACTGTATAATCATTAGATACTACTTAACTTATGGTGACCAAAACCTTTTAAATGTATTATTACATAATTTATAATGATAAATATCCAATAATTGAACATGTGGAGGAAAAATACCTAGTCTCTTTTGAATACTAGAATCATATTACAAAACATCGATCTTAATAAAATTAATACATATTTAATTATCCATAAATATCATGTAAAATCCATTTGATCTCCAAAAACATCATGTGATTTCATGTGTAATACATAATGAAAACATTGATCTAAAAATCATAGAAAGGTAATAAATATGAAAAGAAAAAAAACATGTGAGTTAAAGTTATAACCTGATATCATAAAAGAGAATGCTCATGAGTAATATAACTGAAGAATGAAATACTGATAATGGAATATTAAAATAATGTTAACATGGGATATATGGAAGAAATTTATAACATGACATCATAATGAGTCAAGGATAACAATCTGGAAAATATCACATGGAGGAAAATGTCTCATAATAGGTTAGGTTTACTCCAGAATCACATGCATGACATCTCATGACACAACTTTTTCATGACCGGTCCCTCGAGGCATGTTCTATGACTAACCCATGCTTGCCTTCCATGGGACGGGGGTTGGTGACAATCACCAGAAAGGTGTATCCCTATATCAAAAATGAATTTCCTGTAAACCTGTACAAACATATAGACTAGAACACAACAAGATGAAACCATGAAGTAAAATTGATGTATTAATGGTGTGTACTAAATGTATGGTTATGGAATACAAACCCAACTGAAAATATTCAACTACAATAAAAAACAGAAAAATATTCCTGAGATCGTCCACTAGGAATCCTACTTGAATGGTAGGTACATCTCATCTCCACAGCTCTCCCCGTCAACCATCACTACCATCCACTGTTAGGTCCTAGCTCTTCGAGAGATAGTTAATGATTCCTATCAACTATACAAGACACAACAAGTTGTGGGAAAAGCCCGTGGAGGTTTGAGTATAACAATACCTAGTATGGACCACAAGACCCTCGATGGTCTCTTAGAATTCAACAATGGATAACCATAAACATGATCTCAATCACAAATCATAAAGAAAAAGACATAGCTCAAACCAGATATACTCATGTCATCCTCAAAGAAACATAAGGCCCCATCTTCAAGCGATATCAAGGGTTTTCAAAGAAAGATCAAAGCGTAAATCAAGGATCATGAGTACACTCTCCATGAAATGAACATCCCTGATAGAACCCATATGAGAGATGTACTCCAACTGGTACAACCCAATAATTCTGAATAGAATTTCAAAATGGTCATTGTTTATCATGAACTTTCTGTTAAAACATCCTCTAGTGCCCAGAACTAGAGGTCTAGCAGTCACAGTCATCTGGCTGAGGCAAGAATAAGGGAAATCAAGGGAAAATAACCACTACTCAACACTGTTTCATGCAGTCGAGGGAGCTCTAACTACCCTAAAGGACCCACTCCACATCGCTACTCGGAGATGGGGGAGTACAACTCTATATGTGAGTACATGTACCCTACCATGTGGGGGAGTACAACTCCAGAAGTTTTTTTGATGTGGGGGACCTCCACCCTAGTACATTAGAAGAGTACTGACCCCAGGATAGTGGACCTGCATCCTAGCACAAAATGGTAGAACCAAATCTATATGTGAGGACCCGAACCCTATCCTGTTAGGGAGCACAACTCTGGTAGTTTTTTACATGTGGGGGACCCGTTCCCTAGTATGTTAGGGGAGTACCGACCCCAGGATAGAGGACCTGCACCCTGGAACTATAGGGGAGTACCAACTCTCTATGTGAGGACATGCACCCTACCCAATAAGGGAGTACAACTATGGATGATTTTTCATTGTGGGTGACCTGTTCCCTAGAACATAAAGGGAGTACCAACCCCAGGCAAGAGGAATCCCACCCTGTCAAGACAGGTGAGTACCGACTCTTTTGTAGCACTGCATTGGGAGGACCTGCACCCTAGGTTGATAGGGGAGTACCTAATCCAATCATAGAGGACTTACACCCTACTTGGAAGGGAAGTAATTGACTATATGTGAGTTATTTAAGGAGGACCCATGCCCTAGTCCAATTGGGGAGTACCGACTCCAAAGATAGAAAAACAAATCAAAGGGAAATAAACCTGCACACATGACATGGGGAGTCTCGTATCTGCTGAAGTAGAGGAGTAAGGAATACATGTGACTACTCTGAATGTCACATGTTGTATCTCAAATATACTGTCTGACTCCTTGGTTCCCAATGTTATATACGGTTTGCCAAAAAAATGTGTGGTCCACAAGATATGGTCATTTAAGTGTATCTGAGCTTGAATGTGTCCGAGTTCGGTCCAACCACATCGGACTAACCCGGCATGACCCAACCCAGCATGGCCCCTTTCGGTTCGGTAGGGCCGTAGCAGGCTTAACCCATAGGGCTACAAACCATCTTTCCCAGCCAGTTGGGTGCGACTCACCGAGTGATGTGGCCCGATGTGGTGGCTCGGATCGCCGTCCAGGTGGTCGCCGGCTCCCCGAATAGCTTAAGAAGAGTTGTTCCACTCTTCAATTAGTGATTCCACATGTCTCCACCATGTGGACCAAAGGACCTGCGGGGTGCGAGTCTCCCTCTTGACACGGCACGCAATGGCGCACCGCCTCACCAATACGGTTAGCCGGTTGTTGGCCGCTCCTTCGGGTCTGTCAAGGCACCAAGAGGAGCCACCCTCATTCACGACTAGCGGGCGTCGGCCACCACCATTTTCCCCAACACTGGTAGCTAGTTCCACCACACCAGTTTCATGCCATTTAATCGTACCCAAGCCACTTGGTGAGCTTTGGTGGTCTATTCATTCTCCCGGATTTTCCTACAGTCCTCCAAGGATGCCTCAATCATTGTGAGCCTCTCAGTTTCAAGGTCCCATCAAGTCAGAATAATCCACCTCTGAAGAACACATTGAAAATCAAGCGGTGAAGGGTTCAAACCTTTTTCGTATGGCGTGTGCCCTCCGCATTAGTTTTATAACAATTGGGAGTATTTTATAGATCACATTAAAATAATTATAAAACCTATTCAAATACCCTGTAGCAAAAACCAGAAAATTCCATAACCAAGTGAATAATCATTCTATTTTCTTGAATTAAATGTCATCCCATACCTCATGAATCGTCAGATTTGTTGTGGTAGTGGAAGGAGAATGTGTGATTTGATGAAGCCACTAAGGTTCATCACACCCAATTCGTTGCATCCTGAGCTTCCATTTCCATCGGGGAAGTTTTCGTGTCACATCGCATATGTTCCTCTATTGAAAAATTTATGTCAAAAAATATACCTTGAGCCCCATATAAATAGAGGGGAAAAGGGTCAGTAATGCACCGAGGAATTAATGATATTAATCAATTTATGTAATTAATGTTCCGCATTAATTACTTGAGGGGTGGTTACACAACTAAATTGTAAACTACAATAAATATCCCATATTTAAATGTATAACCACATCTGTGGTCCCCACCACAGCCGCTGAACAGATGGTAGGAAATAATTAAACAAAATCAAAATTCCAATGTTATTTTATTATTTATTAAAAAAGTTGAAAAAATTAATTTTTTCAACCGACCAACATCGTTCGATGTAAAGACTCCCATTAGAGAATATCGGAACTGTAGATTTAATGTTGTCCTTATTTTTTAATCCAGACACTGGTTCAAAAGATATAAAATGCAGCCCACATGTTTACTAAAAATACCATTAATAAAGTTCAAAAATTATTAACAATCCCCCTCAACCCGTGCCATTTAAGGGTAGGCTCTATTTAAGAGGAACAAGCCCTCACAAGCTCAATGGTGCTCTCGTATTTTCAATTTGAGATACTGGTTATAAGATAAGGATTTTAAAATAAAATAATTATAAAATAATTATTTTTTTTATGGACAAAAACTAACTTCGACTGGTGGCCCGCACCGTCTAAAGTTAGTATATACCTAAGGAAAGAATACCCTAACGACTACATCAGTGGTATCATATTTTTATTCCATGTGACCATTCGTGAGTTATAATCATTTGAATAATAAAATAATTTTATTTATGGTTATTCCATTTTTGGATTTTTTTCATTAGAGGCATGCGCCAACTAAACATAAGTCAAGCGTAGTGTAATCCAACCATCCTGAACCTAACTATGCCCTTAGATTTTTGGATTTAGGAACCCATTTATGAGATATTTCACATTTTTTGGAAAACTACTCACATGTGTTATTTTATGTTTAATACTTTTTCGACAGATCATTACGGCCACTATAGGCCTCAGAATCACATGGTGATAGATTCATTGGTATTGTAAAAAATATTCATGAGCTATATGATCCATATAACGGAATTCATTTATAATTAAAAACATAATAATTACCACAAGATGTAAAATTAGTTTCACAATCATATCATATATCACAATCAAAAATAAATTTCATAGTGATGGAATTTAATAAATGAAAAAAATTAATTTATTTCCCTATAAAATGAAGGGGAAAATTTAGGTAAAAATTTTAGTGGCATATATTCTTAATATAGATGCATTCTATAACATTAAATAGAGTGATATTGATTCATAGATTGTATTTTCATAACTAGTGAAATGGGTATCATAGAAATATTCCTTTGAGACAGATTCATCACCTATGTTCTTCATCGCCTTGAATAAAAAACAAATCAAAATTATTTACTATATAAGAATATTTTTTATGATTATTAATCCTTTTAGTTTATTTTTTGTCATGATTTATTGAATTTGATAAAAATATAGGTTCATGTCATAAATTTTGATGATGTTAAAATAATATGTTAACAAATTATTTTGTATAATGAAAAAAGTTAATTATATTTTTAATAAATCATCTAAAAATAATAATAATGAACAAATAATAATATTTGTACCAAAATTATTATTTTAAAACTAATTATTAATTTTTTTATGAAAAAAATAGTTTACAATCATAGTGATGGTAAGCCGTACATACACATGTTTGATGTTTTAATTATTAATTGATCTGGATTGAAAGAAGTTCAATTCTATTTAATCAATCATTAATGATAATGGTTATATTATTTTATAAATAAACATAAATATACTTACAATGTGATACAGTAATAAAAATGAATCACATCACTTGATGAGACAGTAGTCTGCCACACACACTAACAACATTATCATTTATTTAATTGATGATAAGGTAAGAAAGTAAATGATATATTTTTTCCCCATAATTATTATTATTAAATTAATATAATATATAAATATAAATTTAATCATTACATACATATATGTAATTTGTAATTGAAAAAGTATTCTCATCGCTTCGTGAGGTGGATGTTTAGTTTGCACACAATCAATGTTATCATATTCCCTATGAAATGAAAGGTAAGAGGGAAAATGTGATATTATAATTAAATAATTATAATTATATCATATATAAAATATATAAACATTAAATAGAACAATATAAAAATTCCATAAAATTGTAATGGAATATAAATTATGTAAGTTCGTGAAGTGGGGGTCGTCGAAACACACAATCAATAGTTTCATTCTCCATTTGAGATATGAGAAGATATTTGTTGGGAAAGCCCTTAAAATAATAACATATTAGTATTTTTAATATAGTTATTATATTATATCAATGAATTTTACTATGTATAGGATGAGGTTGATGATGAATGAAAATAAAAACCATCTTTAACAATGATACCTCTTATTTAGAAAACTTATTTACATATTTTGAAAATGACATCCTTCATTGTTTTTAAAATCAAAAAAGGAATTAAGGATGATTATAGGGATTTAAAGAGGTATTTGGATGATATTTTCAAAACCAATTTGTTTTTAAAATGTTTAACTCAACTTATAGGGGGTGGAATTTGATATGTGTGGAAGGAGAGCCATTTAAATTATTCAGGAATAAATAACTTCAACCATGTTTTTTTGAAAGAAAAAAGGTTCTAAAATGGCCTTTTTTCAAACCATAGAATGCTTATGAACGAAATATTATTATTAAATATGAATTATATAAATTATTTTTTATTTTTAAACATTATATATAATCTTTTATCCCATCCCCAGAAAACCTATTTTAACCTCATCTGTTATAAAAAACATTTAATGATTCTTCTATTTATTATGGTAAAAACATGAGTTAAACATATTGTATAATATAAATATTATTTATTCAAAATATTGAATAAATTTTTGAAAAATTAAAATAATATATTTGAAATAATGTAAATTAAAATTATACCCTCATACGTGTAAAAAAATTGGGTTTTAAGAAGTACATTTTTATTAACTATAAGAAGATGTTATCACAAATATATAACATATAATCAAAAGTAATGTAATTAAAATTAAATTTTATAAATATATAATCAATTGATTTAATTTATATCAATCCAAATTTGATGTTAAATTAATTATTTAATATGTATAAATATTTTACAGATTAAAAAAATTTCAACATACAAATGTCTTTTAAAGACTAAAAATAAGTAGATAATAAATTCTATCTAAAAGATGATTTAAATGAAAAATAATTGGATTAAATATAAATTAATAATAAATAGAAAATTTTTAAATCATATTACTTAATAATGGGTTATTTAAATTTACAATTTTCTTAGAAACTATCAATTTTACCAAAAAATGTTATTTTTCACTATCCACAACAAAATAAATATTTTTCCAAAAAAATGAAATATAAACCAAAATTCTATATAAATATTCAGATTTAAAAACTGATGATAAATCAATTAAATATGAATTATAATATTTAAAAATATTAATTATAATATTTTCTCACCAAAAGTCTTGATACATATTTTTGAAGGGAATAGTATAAGAAACTGTCAGTATGAAAAATTGAGTGACTATTTACTAAAAATTTATCAACAAAATTATATTGATTATTTACATTGTATATATTTATGAAATTATTTAATACAATTTATAAAAACCCATTGAGAAACATGGTTATAATGATCATAAATAATCATGGTCCTTTTAGGCTCAGTTTTGTGTGTCAAATCAGCCATCGAACAAATTTTTCACATTTAATATAATTGTGTCATAAATCCATTATTACCCATTCCATTTATCTGAAAATGTTGATTCTTCTTATATATATTTATGGACTATCAAATTCATGAATTGATCAGGTTTTATTTTCAAATCCACCGTATGGTTGGATATAAGGATGAAACTACTGTATTAATATTATATTCCAAAAACATTTTTAATTATTTATTAGTAAAATATTATATTATTTTATTATTTTCCGCCTAGTATAATAATAAAAACTTCATTCATTAATATGTATATGCAACCATGTCCATGAAATATGCAACTAAGCTCTTCATGAAAACCATTCATAGATGGATCAAATATTATTTTAAATGTATAAACCAAACAATTGTATCTTTTTTAATATTTTAGATATGATGAGACTTATATCCATTAAAAAAAGTAAATTCACTAATGTTGTTTTGGTTATTAAGAACCAAAAGATATCAAATCATCTGGCATAATCATAACCAAATTATCCATAAATTAAATGAAATTAGAAATAATAATGGAATAACGTTAAAAAATTTTCGTATAAAAGACGAAAACAAATTTAATTCTATTACTCATGATGATATAGAAATAAACAAAACAATTCATGAATCAAGGTGGGAAAATTTCTTCTAAAACCACTATTTTAATACTTTCTTTGAAACACATTTTTTCAATTTGAATATTCATTTATATTTTTTATAATTTTCATATTTATGATTAAAAGGATGATAATGGTAATAACATTTTAATTTTTATATTTTTTAAAAAGTATTAAAAAGGAATATTTTCAACATTTTTTTGTATGGTTTATTTAAAAGAGATAAAAAAATTATGTTTTTTAAATAAATGTCTTGAACAACCAATATCACATTCACAACGTTTATTAATTTTCAATACTTCCTTACTATCACGAACATTGTAGGGTCGTCATCCGACCCGACGACTGACCCGGTCCGTGACATGGCCCGAAGGGCGTTCCTGATCCACATGGGCTGGAAACTAGTACCATGCATCAAAATAAACCATTTGGGAATGGTTAGTCCAATAACAAAGATAAATAAACATAAACTGAAAAAGAAAATAAATAATGGAAAATAAACTGAACAAATTTGCAGTAGGAAAAGATGGAATTAAAGATGCGACATGACATACCTCAGGTGACCCCGTGGATCACCACAGTACGTCAACTAAACTCGCTCCCAAATGTTTTCCAAGACTGAAACCTGCAACTGAAATGTAAAGTAGGCGTGAGCACCGAGATGCTCAGTAGGAATGCCAAAATGTAACCACATCTTATTCACCAAACTTTAGTATGAAATCCAATCATGCCAGTTTGAATATAAGAAATAATAACATAATTTTTTCCTTCTTTTCAAATTCAAGTAACAAGTTTTCATTTTCAAGTAAAGCAATTCACTCACACTACATTTTCAAAATATGTTCCAAGCTTGCATTACCATTTTAAAACAAAAAGAAAATCGTTTGGATTAAAATATGGTTTTTAAAAATATACATCAAGTATGAAAAAACTGAAATGAAAGTTACATCACAAGAATCACATCACATATGAGCACCATGGGTAATCCCTATTGGTAGCTAGTATAAGTGGGACTATAGAGACCTCATACCTTGGTGAAACGTGTCATAGAAGACCACAACCCTCAAAAAACGTGGTTTAGAAGACCACAACCCTCAAGCAACCATATGTTTAGTTAGTGTTATAGTGTCGATATTTCTAGACAAACCAAGACGAACCCCTGCCACGTCATCTAACATACAAGTCCTGGTCACCCACCTAGACACCCAAGTTTCCTATTGTGCTCTATTTCAAGTGGTCGTGTGTTTTCTTTTCCAAACTAACATATATGTAAAAAACACATTCATTATCTAAAACCCATTTATCCTCTCACCACCACTCTCCCTATTTAAGTGCATTCCCCCTCTTTTATGTCACACATTGGATAAGAATCAAATTAGGCCCTTAATAACACATTCAACTTAAAAATCATTTTTCTGAAACCAAAGGGGGCAAGCCTCAAGAGTGGTTTTTCTCTTTAATGAATCATTCGTAAAATGCCAAACGTGATTAATTACATAAAGGGAACACATTTATAACTAACCGATCAAAGGGAAAATGCCCTTGGAACTACTCATTACCAATTCAAAACCACATAGTAAATCGATTTTCAAGAAAATCCACTTATGACAGATAGCATTAAAAATTCATTTCAATTTTTAATGAAAAGGCATAATCATTTCTAGAAAATGCAACCACTTTTCATTGAATGTGCATGTCACATAAATTTAAAACATATTTTTAAACAAAAAAGAAATTATGAAATTCAATCTAAAGGCATAGGAATAAGGGACCCACCTCAAACATGTCGCTATTTGTCGACGACCACTCGATCCGACACTACACACTTCCATGAACATGCATTCATACATACATATATAAATTCCCTTAGCTACAAATCATATATTCCCCATGCCATGAGGGAATATGTACAAAGAGGGCATTTATTGGAGGTTCTGGGCATAGCGGAAGCGCATGGGTGGATGTGCCCACTTGGCTTTTTGTCATTAGCAATGATCAATCTGGGATCAATACGAAGATAAATGCCATTCTCCATGGATCGAATCATAGAAAAGGACAAAGAATATGGTTTGTCTCGGAACCACAAACATGGATCATTACAGGTGGATTATAATTAATTTAATTAATTATAAAGAAATACCTATTGGGTGTTCTTTCTTCATTGATGTTCTCGATCACGTTGTCGATGTGATACGTCATTGCGTCGCAGAAGCAAAGTGTAGACTCCCTCTAGTGGTGATCCACACATGTACCTCGTATCTCTGGACGTCGCCAAAGGATTATCCAGGTGATAGCGTGGAGAAGCCTTTGCATGCGGTGTCCGCCATAGATCGTCTGGATCCGATGGAAGAGGATCTCTCTCGGTCTTGAGAGCGTTCTTGGAGGAAGAGGTTCGTTCGGACTTGAAAGAATTCTCCTGAGATTTTGTGCACAACAATTCTCTTGTGTGTAGGAAAAGTGTTGGGGTTGCGAGGATATTTATAATCGGGTGTGTGGGGTTATAGAGTTATGACAATAAATAAATGCGGTACGCGTTTTATTTATTTCATTGACTCTTTATTTAAAACCCCCATGTCGAATAAAAAATTCCTTGACATGCGCCCACGCTGATTATAAAAAATACCATTTAAAACAATATTATATCCTCAAAATCCCGACTGGAAAAACTACACGGCGTGTAATAATAAATACACGGTGTGTACTTGTTTTTCATTGAAAACAACTTGGCGTGTACATTAAATGTACACGACGTGTATATCTTGTTTTCATTTATTCATTTCCTTTCCAAAATAAAACTAAACGGCATGTTCATTTAATAATACACGGTGTGTACTTGTTTTATTTTATTTTTCTTCCATCATTTAAAACAACATAGGCTTCCTTGAAAAATTATTAAACCACGTATGGGAATAATCTTTTTTCAACTTGAGATATTTGGATATAATTAGTGTGTGACCCTCTAGGCCTCTTTCTCATTGGCATTAGGCGGGATTGACTAAAGTCCAAGATTACTTTCTAGCAATGGGTCAAGGCACCCAAGAGAAAGATGTTGAAGTCGCATTGACGTATCACCTCATACGAATGCTTACTTTGTAATTTAATCCCTTTGTCTCGATATCTCATCAAGCAGGTTTCATGGAAGTGTCATAAACCTATATGCTTGATCCTTCGTTCTTTGACTACCTGAAATAAACTCATCGTTTACACCATGGCCATGGAATTTAATGCGACAGTTCTATTTCAATCAAAGGGCCGAGATATCAACTTCCATAAATGGAAGGGTCAAATCCTTCCTCGACATATCCATTAACAACATGTCATTCGTGACACACCCAACGTACCCTGCTTCCCATCATCTGTCTGCGTGACGGTTTTCGTTATTAAATCTATGTGTGTGAGTGATGACATGAGTTAATGATAATCTTTCAGTATAAGAACTATTACACACGCTCGCAGATTGCAATATCTGATGACACCAAGACATGCGGAATTACTACTGGCGGGTCTGTTCTCAAAATCTCACATCTTGGAGATTACCAAGTGCGAACTCCATGAGAGAGAGTCTCGTCTTATTACGAGTACTCGCACATGATGGTCTGTATACTATATGTCCTATCATAGTATGTCATCCAACCGTAGAACTTTATTTAAGAATATTGTTATAGAATTTCAAGGTTCTCATCATAGCGGGGATCTTCTATGACCTTATTAATGCAACGAATATTCCAGGACATTATTATATTATAGTCATGCAGAAAAATGAACAATATATAATAAGTGAACATTTATGTAATCAAAGTACAAAATAGTTGGTTCTGAGGACACCAACCCTTACAAACTCCCACTTGGACTAGAGCCAACTGCCTATGACTTTTCTTCTGCTAGACCTCACATGATGATCATGTTTCTGCTGAGTCAAGGCTTTAGTCAATGGGTCCACCACATTGTCTTCTGTGAAAATACTACTCACTGTAACTTCACCTCTCTGAGAAAAATCCATGAAGAGACGATACTTCCGAAGTATGTGCTTTGTCCGCTGATGTGACCATGGATCTTTTGCAAGTTCCACCGCTGCAGTATTATCACAATAGAGTGTGATAGGATATTTACTGCTCAGTACTACATCCAGCTCTTGGATGAAGCTTCACATCCATATTTCATTTTTAGCTGCCTCAAAAGCTCCGATATACTCGGACTCCGTTGTAGAATCTGCCACCACACTTTGTTTTGAGCTCTTCTAGCTCACTGCACCTCCATTCAAACTGAAGATGTGTCTAGTCTGCGACTTCATGTCATCTTGATCAGTCTAGAAACTAGCATCTACATGTCCTCTGATGACTAGTTCCTCATCTCCTCCATAAACCAGGAACCTATCCTTAGTACGCCTCAGATACTTAAGGATATTCTTGACTGCCATCCAATGGTAGTCTCCTGGATCAGCTTGATATCTGCCTACTGCACTTAATGCATAAGCAACATCTAGCCTCGTACATAGCATCGCATACATGACTGACCCAATCGCAGATGCGTAGGGGATCCTTGCCATACCCTTTATTTTCTCAAGTGTTTGAGGACACATTTTCTTGGAAAGATGAATTCCATGTGACACTGACAACAATCCTCTCTTGGACTGTTCCATACTGAATATCTTCAGTATCTTGTCAATGTATGTACTTTGACTCAGGCCCATCATTCTCTTGGATCTATAACGATGGATCTTGATCCCAAGAATATATGCCGCCTCGCCCAAGTCTTTCATGGAGAAGCATTTATGCAGCCATGCCTTAACTGACTGTATGACATGTACTTCGTTTCCAATTAGCAATATGTCATCAACATATACTATTAGGAAAATGAATGCACTTCCACTAAACCTTTTGTAGACACAAGGCTCAAATTCATTCTTAACAAAGCCAAATTATGTAACAGCTTCATCAAAACGAATGTTCCATGCCCTTGATGCTTGCTTTAATCCATAAATGGATTTCTGCAACTTGCATACCTTGTTGGCATCCTTTGGAGTCACAAACCCTTCAGGTTGTGTCATGTAGACATCTTCCTGGAGGTTCCCATTATGGAAAGAAATTTTGAAATCCATTTTCCAAATTTCATAGTCATTTTAAGTAGCAATGGCCAATAGGATTCTGATGGACATCATCATTGCAACCGGTGAAAAGGTTTCATCATAGTCAATTCCTTGACGCTGTCTAAAAAATTTGGCAACCATTCATGCCTTGTAGGTGCTGACTTGACCCTCCATGTCCAGTTTCTTCTTGAATACCCATTTATTACCAATACGCTTTACATCCACTGGAGGATCTACCAAAATCTAGGCTTGGCATTGGTACATGGAATCCATTTCAGAATTCATGGCTTCTTGCCACTTGGCAACATCTGTGCCTTCAACTACTTCCTTGTAGGTAAGAGGATCATCATTGTCAACCAATAATGAGTCACCATCCTCGGTGACAAGAAAACCATATCGTTCTGGTTCTCTCACCTCTCTCATGCTCCTACGCAGTTCTTGTGTATCTGGAACTGATTGTTCTTCCATGGGGCTTTGGGGAATCTGTTCTTGTACCATCTCATGTGTATCATGAGCCTTGACTTCATCGAAGTATATCTCTCTCCCACAATCTCTTTTGGAGATGTGCTCCCTCTCAAGGAATATGGCGTGTCTTGCCACTGTAACCTTTTTGTCTGAGGGGTTGTATAGGTAATATCCCCCTGTTTCCTTGGGATATCTTATAGAGATACACTTTGTGCCTCGGGGTGAAAGTTTGTTACCTAAAGAATCCTTAACAAATGCTTCACTACCCCACACATGTAAATTTTATAACATGGCTTTGCGTCCACTCCATAATTCGTATGGAATACGATTTATCGATTTAGTTGGTACTTGGTTTAGTATGTGTGCTGCTGTTTGTAATGCATATCCCCAAAAGGATAATGGAAGACTCACATGACTCATCATTGATCTCACCATGTCCAATAGGGTGCGGTTCCTCCTTTCACTTACACCATTCCACTGCGGTGTGTAAGGAGGAGTGAGTTGAGATCGAATCCCAAACTCCCATAAGAAATCAATGAAGTCTTGATTAATATATTCTCCACCTCTGTCTGAGCGGAGTTTCTTAATCTTCGTACCAAGATGGTTCTTAACTTCATTCTTGTATTCTTTGAACCGATCAAAATAATCTGACTTATACCTCATTAAATAGATATATCCATACCTACTAAAATCATCAGTAAATGTTATGAAGTACGAGAACCCACCCCTTGCTTCAACTGGAAATGTTCCACACACATCTGTGTGAACTAATTCTAGAAGCTCATTAGCTCTTTCACCTTTCCTACTAAATGGGGATTTGGTCATTTTTCCTTGTAGACATGCATGACATACACCAAGTGGTTTTAGTTCGAATGAATCTAAATACCCATCTTGATGTAATTTTGTCCAACGTTTCTCATTGACATGACCTAGCCGGTGATGCCAAAGTTGGGTGTGGTATGAGTCATGTGAATTAACTTTGTTATCGATTTCCATTACTTGGTTTGTGTAGTCTAACACATAAAGGCCGTTATATAAATGTGCCCTACCAAAACAAATGCTATCTTTATAAAAGTAGCAACATTCATTTCAAAACTTGAATATGAATCCATCAATATATAATCTGGATACTGAAATAATGTTTTTAGTTACAGAAGGCACAAAATAACAACCTTTCAAAACCAAGACCATCCCGGTAGGCAATGTGAGGTGGTAGTCTCTGACAGCTACAACAATGAGTCTGGCTCTGTTGGCTGCTCGTAGATCTACCTCCCCTCGATCAATCTTTATAAATCTACTTGGTTCCTATATTTGGATACAGATGTGAGCACCACAAGCAGTATCTAATACCCAATTAGTAGAAACAGATAGATTGCATTCGATAACAAACGCACCTGATGCTTCCCCTGGCTTCCTTGGCTGGGTGCAGTTTTTCTTCCAGTGGCCCTTCTTGCCACATGGGAAACAAACAACATCTTGTTCCTTTGCCTCCCCTTTGATCTTCCTTTTCTCGGAAGGCATTGAAGAATCTTTGGGCTTAAAGCTCTTCGCCTTCCCTTTCCTTTTATTCACCATAAGGACATAAGTCTTTTCACGCTTCATGTCATTGTCCACTTGGCGAATAAGGATAAGAAGATCAGATAGAGACTTATCAATATTGATCATGTTGAAATTAACAACAAAGTTTGATAAGCTCTGGGGGAGTGATGCGAGAATGAGATCGGTACCCAGTTCTTTATAAATTTTAAACCCGAGAACCTTCAAGCACTCAATGTAGCCAATGATCTTGACTACATGAGGCCCAGTAGGGGCACCATCTCCAAGCTTGCTCTGAAATAGAGCCTTGGAGATCTCAAACCTTTCCTGTCTTGCTCTCTCCTAGTATAGACCACGGAGGTGCTCGAGCATGCTATAGGCATCCATGTCTTCATGAGATTTCATGAGCTCACTAGACATCGATGATAGCATCAAAAATTTAACGTCGAGAGAATCATTCAAATGTTGATCATAGACCAGGAAATCTTCATCACTCAGCCCTGGGGCAGGAGAATTAGGAAGTGAGGACTCCAGCATGTAAAACATTCATTCATGGCATAGGATAACCTGAAGGCGCCTAAACCATTCCTGAAAGTTACTGCCAGTGAGGATACTTTCTTTATCCAGTATTGATTGCAGAGAAAATGTGGTTTATGAGTTTTTCATCTTGATTCTATAATTTAAAAGAGTAGATTTATTAGTACTTTCTTGATTACATTTTTATGAGAAATAATAATTTTTATTAATTCTCCCACTATTTTATCAAGTCCCAATGGCCCTCACCATTGATCTCGGAATGTCCAGTTGCTTTGACATTCTAGTGGCAAGGATCCATATTCCCCTTCGCATAACCCCAACAAGGGTTGGTCAAGCTATTTGAAGGTATTTAGGTAGGCAGGTCTTTTCCAACAGTGAGTTTACAGTTCCTTGATCTGTTGAGTGGACTCCCCAATCCTGAAATCCTGACTTGGATTTCCTCAACTCTTTCCTCAAATATTACACCAAGTCTAGTAAGGGATACTTCTCTTGATGTAATATGGTTAATTCAACCCGAAACCTTTCATAAGGGATTCCTTTATAAAAGTATGTGTCCCAACAAGGGTTGGTCAAACATATAGTTTTATTAAGTCTTGCCCTTAATCAGGTAACGGAAGGCTTGGTCTGACATAATATGGTATTGATGGATTTTATTCCTTTATGCGTAGTTTCTCATTATCACATGCTTGTTAATATTAAGTGATGCTTGCTTAAGTGATTAACCATGATCCGATAATGTTTACGCATAGTCTGGTTTTTATTTTATTCCATCTTTTCATGCTTGTTCATTTTATTAATTATGTGATCATGACAACAAATACATAATAAATAAACCATGGATTCAGATAGAAATAAAATAAGATGGCATGATCATGAGATTCTATTTGGTTAGCTTATCTAGAAGTTTTGATAAGCTAACCCTTACCTAGGGAAAACACCTTGAACCTGATGGTTTGTGTTTTGCAGCTCCCACTTGTCCACCTTTGTATCTTCTTGTGTTGGTTTCACCTCAGCTTCGGGATTTAAACCATCTCCTCTGCCTTGGCAGATCCTCCATTACATGGGATAAATTAATGAAACCATGGGCACGTAGGCCCTACATTTTATTGGAAGAAGGCTCGCAGGCCAACAAATTTAAATTAAATATATTTAAATGAAACCATAAACATACAAAGGGTCTTTGGTCTAGCTCATGATTATCCATAGTATGCAACGACATTTACGCATATTTAGAATTCAAATTCTTTTAATCGTTCTTTTATTTAATATATGAAGCGCTCAAATTCAATTAATTATGATCTTATAATTAATAAATTCTTTATCTTAAATTCCTTTATCAATTTCCTTGAGATTCTTCTCATCCATATTCCTTGTACGGGTCTTTGTACATTTGGAGGAAACCTGGTGAAATTCCATTTCTGGAAAGTACACAGCGTGTCGTTTATAATTACATGGTGTTTATTTTTCTTTTCACCATTTATCCAAAGTACACGCCGGGGCTTTGGCATGTTTTTTATACTTTGGAAATTTTAGAGTACACGGCATGTAGATGAATCATACACAGCGTGTACTTCCTTGTTACGCGGTAACTGGCCTGGCGATCCCGTGTACGCGGTACGCAGCTTATCTTTGTACACGGTTTCACCTCGGTCGGAACGGACTACACGGCGTGTTGTTCCAACTTACACGCCGTGTATTCCAGTTTCCACGTGCTGTTAAATTTTGGTCAACACGGCGTGATTAAAACTTAGGCATAATCAATTCACACGGCGTGGTTTGGCAGACCAGTGTCGGTTCATTGAACCTAAGTACACGATGTGTAGTTTTAGTTACATGCCGTGTAATCCCATGGTGTACAGACAGAAAGATTGGATCCTCCGGATGAGTTCCTCTTTTTTATTTTAATAAAAATTAAAATTAAAAGGTCATTTCTGTGATGTGAATCGAGAAACGATGGAGGAAGAATAGATCTCATTAATTCAGATTTATAGAACGATTTATTTTGAATTGAATCAAATATGAATGCGTAAATTATCAAAGAAAATTAAAGAACTATAATCAACTTTGTAACCTCACTTTGATACCATTTGAAGGTTCCAGGCGTAGCGGAAGCGCGTGGGTGGATGTTTCCACTTGGCTTTATGTCATTAGAAATGATCAATCCAGGATCAATACGACGATAAACGCAAGTCTCCACGGATCGAATCACAGAAAAGGACAAAGAAGATGGTTTGTCCCAGAACCACAAACAATGATCATTATAGGTTGATTATAATTAATTTAATTAATTATAAAGAAATACCTTTTGGGTGTTCTTTCTTCATTGATGTTCTCGGTCACGTTGTCGATGTAATCTGTCATTGCGTCGCAGAAGCCAAGTGTAGACTCCCTCTAGCGGTGATCCACATGTGTACCTCGTATCTCTGGACGTCGCCAACGGATTCTCCAGGTGCTAGCGTGGAGAATCCCTTTCTTGTGTTTTCGGCCTTATATTGTCTTGATCCGATGGAATAGGATCTCTCTCGGTCTTGAGATATTTCTTGGAGGAAGAGGTTCTTTCGGCCTTGAATGAATTCTCCAGAGATGTTGTGCACAACAATTCTCTTGTGTGTAGGAAAAGAGTTGGGGTTGTGAGGATATTTATAATCGGGTGTGTGGGGTTATAGAGTTATGACAATAAATAAACAGGTTACGCATTTTATTTATTTCATTGACTCTTTATTTAAAACCCCCATATAGAATAAATAATTCCTTGACTTGCTCCCACACTGATTATAGTAAATATCATTTAAAACAATATTATATCCTCAAAATACCGACTGAAAAAACTACACGACATGTAATAATAAATACAAGGTGTGTACATGTTTTTCATTGAAAACTACAAGGCGTGTACATTAAATGTACACAGCGTGTATATCTTGTTTTCATTTATTCATTTCCTTTCCAAAATAAAACTACACGTAGTGTACATTTAATAATACACAGCGTGTACTTGTTTTATTTTATTTTTCATCCATTATTTAAAACAACTTAGACTTCCTTGAATAATTATTAAACCACGTATGAGAATCATCATTATTCCACTTGAGATACTTGGATACACTTAGTGTATGACCCTCTAGGCCTCTTTCTCATTTGCATTAGGCGGGCTTGCCTAAAGTCCGCGATTACTGTCTAGCAACGGGTCAAGGCACCCAAGAGAAAGAAGTTGATGCCGCATTGACGTATCACCACATAAGAACACTTACTGTGTAATTTAATCCCATTGTCTTGATATCTCATCATGCAGGTTTCATGGAAGTGTCATAAACCTATATGCTTGATCCGTCGATCTTTGACTACCTGAAATAAACTCATCGTTTACACTATGGCCATGGAATTTAAGGTGACAGTTCTATTTCAATCAAAAGGCCGAGATATCAACTTCCATAAATGGAAGGGACAAATCCTTCCTCGACTTATCCATTAACAACATGTCATTCATGACGCACCCAACGTACCCTACTTCCCACCAACTGTCTGCGTGACGGTTTTCGTCAGTAAATCTAAGTGCGCGATTCATGACATGAGTTAATGACAATCTTTTAGTCTAAGGACCATTACACACGCTCGCACATAGAAATATCCGATGACACCAAGACATGCAGAATTACTATTGGCGGGTCTGTTCTCATAATCTCCCATCTTGGAGATTACCAAGTGGGAACTCCATGAGAGAGAGTCTCATCTTCTTACGAGTACTCACACATGACGGTCTATATACTATGTGTCCTATCATAGTATATCATCCAACCGCATGAAATTATTTAAGAATATTGTTATATCATTTCAAGGTTCTCATCATAGCGGGGATTTGCTATGACCTTATTAATGGAACAAATATTCTAGGACATTATTATATTATAGTCATGCAGAACAATGAACAACATATAATAAATGAACATTTATGAAATCAAAGTACAAAACAGTTGGTTCTGAGGACACCAACCCTTACATTTATATGTATATGTCTTACCTCAAGCATGCATATATTGGCCTTCTTGACTCCCTCAACTCGAAACCATACATCAGAGTTCAAAGTGCTATACAAATAATTCTATAAAACAATTAAACACATAAAAATATATAAAATGATTCAAAATAGCACATAAGGGTTTGTGCTAATGACACAACCATTTATTTTAACACAATAATCGATCACATAAATCATAATCGTCAACTAAAACAAGAGGACTCAATATGGGAAACCAATATCACATCCCAATTTCCAATCGAGCATATCCACATAAATCCAGGGAAACTCCATTCCCATTTTATAAAACCAAACACCCTTTTAAAATTAAGGAAACCCATCGAACACAATGTTCACCCACACAAAAACCCATTTGTCATAAAATCTAGTAATCAAGTGCATTTCATACTGAAAAAATTTATTTGGAATTTTAATAAATCATAAAGAATGCATAAAACCCCATTCTGAAACCAAGTTACATTTGTGCTAAGAAATCCACCATATTGAATAAAATTGAAAACCCCATTTGAAATCATTTGATGTCGCACCACGATTTAAAACCAAATTCCTTTTTTAAGACATCATTTTTCACCTAATCAAACCCAAGACAAGCCAAGACTCGTTGCCTCACATCAAAACCATTAAAAGGACCCAAATGCCTTTCATGTAAGGCCTAACACGATTTAAATATTCCTAATTTAAATCATATAATGAGGACTCGTGAAACCAACCATTAACGCCAAAGCCAAGGAATATTAAAATGTGATCAAAACAACATAAGGCTATAAAATATATTCATACTTGAATCAAAGGGAAATAAGGCACATGCATAATAGAATTCTATAGGAAACAAATTGCAGTGTGATACCTACCACGATGAAGAGAAGATCTGAATGAAACACTACGACACATGAAACGTTTGATGAAGACTTCTCCACACATACTCACACATGTATTCTTATAGATATATATATATATCCTTAACCCATTACACATTTTCTCCGCACCATGAGAGAAAATGTGCAAGGAAGGCATATATATATATATACACGTACCTATATATGTGAGCACAACACCTCAAAAATCCATCAACATCATTCAACAATTCTTGGAATCCAAAATCACTATGGATCCCAAAAAGATTATGTGAAACACATCAGTGAAAAAAACACTCTCCCTAAGAGGCAATGACAAGCCATGATGATCCAATCAGCTTTGCCTTCGATGGCGGATGCATAAATTCCCGCAAAGTCGACCTGAATGGCGTTCTGCATACCTTAACGATAGAAGCAACCAGAAGGAAAACATATTAATCTGAGACCAAGGTTTTTGACGAATGGAATAGAGTAATGAAGATGGTATGAAGGGCCAAATTGAAGGAGGAGACAAAGGTAGATGGTATTACCTTGACAAACCGATCAACATCCACGAAGGAACCCAAAGGAATCGTCGAATGGAGGAGGGGGCCATGAGGGAGGGAGATGGCTCACCAGAGAGCCTCGGCCAGCGGTGGTCGTGCAAAGGATAGGTGTGCTATGAGGAGGTGGGGTGGTGTGAGGAGGGTCCATCCGGACGAGGGTTGCCTGCTGGAGGAGGGAGGAAGAGGCACCGAAGTCCTTTCGCTTATGATGGGGGTTCGTGCAGGCGGTGATATACCTAGAGAGCGGGAGAGAAACACAATATAGAAAGAGGTGGAGGATGAGATAAAAGGGATAAAGAGGAGTGAAAAAAAAGAGAGAAAAGAGGGGAATAATGAAAATAATGGAATAAGAGAAAATAAAATAAAACAAATAATATAAATATTAATACTCATATTAACTTAATAAAAATTATAATAAACATAATAATAATATTATCATTATCCATAATAAAAATATTGTTAATAGTAAAAAAATCCATTTATTTTATTTTATTTCATTTTGATTTTAGTTTAACAAATTTTTAAACTTTAAGAAACCAAAGGACAAAAAACAATATATAGATAAATAAAAACAACTATGACGGCAAGATACTAGGTCGAGGTGTGATAATTCTTCCCACCACAAAAAATTTCTCCCCCTAGAAATTTATCTAGCCCATGCAAGGAATCAAACATGAGTTTGAAACTAAACGACGCCAAAAAAATCACAAACACAGTGTGACTTTTAACTCCATCAGTCACACCTGACCAACTATAATGGAAACTGTAAATATACAAGAACTCAAAAAATATGTAGGGTTCTCCCCACCACAAGAACCCAACTATCACAACCAACATTGACTATCAGCATGGTCCAACTCTAGAAATACTAACATGAATCAAAGTGAAAACCTCCAACAAGGACAAAAACTCCGAAACACATTAACTCTCAAAGTGACCACAACACAACAAGATCTATGGTGGGTCTCCCCACCATCTAAGAACCACGTAGCTTAATCCAATAAGCACTGACCGATATAGGATCAACACAAACCGGACCATGGACTCTTCCCAAAAACCAATCCCCCACCACATGGGGTCCTCGATGAAAGACCCAAAACCGAAAGGCGGACCAAACAAATATTTATTATTTCCCAAGAAAAATTTGTCTCCCAAAACAAGAACATCCAAAAACAAGAGCGGGTCACCAAATAATCTAGTCACACAAGAGACAATCATTACAAGACTCACATCCCTAAAGATACAACCTTCAAATATCACATTTGAGTATACGCAACTATTGTAATTACAAGAAGACGAGATCACCACAACTATTTATAACCAAGGTGGGGTATTCAATGAATAAAGACCACAATGAGGAAAAGAGGCCTCTACGCCTCTTCCAAAAAATAGAACCTTCAATGATGAAAGAGCTAGAATAGTGAAATTTAAATCATCCTTATTTCCGCACTGGAGAAATAAAGTTAGAACAAGGTTCCCCACACCCAACAGTTTCGGACTACGTGAAAAGATTCACTCCGAGACCTGTGGTTGGAGCTCTGATATCTTGAAGCATCTACTACCCCATGGTTAGGAGCTAACATCTACTAGTCTAGAAATTTTTTGGCATTGACACTAGAAGAACCTCTATAAGTTCCCCATACATCCAAATTGAAGACTTTTCTTCAAGGGATGATGAGAAGGTGGCTTAATGTACCCAAAATGGGCACAAAAGTAGCTAACAAGAGAGTGGTCCTACTAATAGAAGATGTAATTGACAAGAAAACGTGATTGAGATAGGTTCCTCTAGCTCTCTCTCATATAAATGATAACTATCCCAAACAAGAAAAGAAATTAGTCCTTGAACAAAAGACGAATACCCCACACAAGTGAAACTCTAACTAATTCTGTGATGTTATCTTCGGAGAAAAGGGAACCAACACCTTGAGATGCCAAATATAGACCATCAATAACTTTTTTCCTTACTGGACACTCACGAGATTTGTCGCTTCCCTCAACATCACTTCCAAAAATATAAACCGTCAAATGAGAGTGGTCCTAAATACCTTCCAAGACATCCCATCATGCAATGTCGTCGGAATTTCCACCCACATAAATCCAAAGATGAACCTGCAAATGAACAATAACTAGCACAAACTCGCATTCATTGGTAGTTTCCAATAACCTTAAAACACCAATGATTTCATAAAACTAGTCCACTACCTTTGATAGATCACGATCACCACGGATGATGGACAACAACTGAAAAGAATTCAATTCCACCACTCCTCTAAGAGTCTGGGTAGAACCAACAACAAGAAGAGACTTAATAGAATCCTCTAGGGCATTTCTGGGTAGTATACTCAAAAAATATAAGCACCAATCCGTATTAAAAATTTATCATAAATAAAAATTCCCCTCCTAAATCACAAACTAAATCTCAAACTCAAATCTCTATTCAAACCACAATTCAGTATGTAAAAACCAATAACCCACGAAAAAAGATACCAAACACAAAAAGAGAACACTAAAAAATTTCTTACAAATCTTTGAAAACATTTAAATTACTTTTTTTGAAAACCATTTTTTGGAAAATAGAAGAACATAAATATCCACCATTGGTATCCCGTGAAGTCTCACATATTCATATTCCTTTGTGCTAGCTCAAGAACCCATCCAATAATGTCTCCAATTTCTCCACATTCCACATGCACACCTCAATGTATGTGATCACTCATAGGAATACCAAGGGTTAATTCCAGACACATCTCATTTCCAAAACAGACCATTCATCACAAAACACAAATTCCCAACCAATTTGGGAAATTCATTTATCATTAGAGAAACACATTTCCAAATTCCAAAAAGATTTCCATTTCAAAAACCATTTTCCACTCCAAAAACCATATTACCTTCTGAAAACACCTTCAAAAAAATCCATTTTCATTTTTGTGATCTACTCACACCAACCAAAACGAAGGTCATGCATAACTCACATTAAAATTTCCAAATACAAGGAAATAGTGGGTATGAAAACTCGGTAACATGGCTTAGTAGACCATGCTCTGAGCGGGCATCCCCAGAGGAAGTATCTTGGACCATGCACTCAGGCTTTACATGTGTCCCTACTCCATGCAGGCTCATCGCATAACACCCGATCACTTCCCTTGTCATTCCACATCCACACAGACCAATCCAAATAAGAAAATTCAAATCCCAGACTACCACTGGTAACTCGATTATCAGAATGGGAAAAGGTTCATGACATCCTTCCTGCACCTACCTCTCAAGTCCCGACACACATAATGACCAGGCCATATAAAATCCCAAATAACAAGGTCCCTCTGATACCATTTTGTTAGAAACTATGTCCGGTCATCTTCCGACCTGGCGCCCGACCCAGTCCATGACATGGCCCGAAGGGCGTTCCTGATCCCCACGGGCTGGAAACTAGTGTCGGACATGAATATAAACTAGTTGGGAACGATTTTGACTATATCAAAGATAAATAATCATAAACTGAACAAGCAGATGAATAAATAAAAATAAACTGAACAACTTCGTAGTGGGAAAAGAAGAAATTAAAGAAGCGATGTGACATACCTCAGGTGACCACGTGGATAACCATGATACATCAACTACACTCACTCTCAAAATCGATCCAAGACTGAATCCTTCAACTAAAAATTAATTTATGTGTGAGAACTGATATGATCAGTAGGAATGCCAATATGTAACCACGTCCAATTCCCTTACCTTTAGTAAGAAATCCAATCATGATAGTTTGAAAATAATTTATAACAAAATAATGTTTTCTCACTTTTCAAATTCAAGTAATGTGTTTTCATTTTGAAGTAAAGCATTTCACCCCCACTAAATTTTCAAAATAGGTTCCAAGTATGCATTAACTTTTCAAAATGAAAAGAAACTAGTTTAGATTAAAATATGGTTTTCAAAAAAAGAAATCAAGTATAACACAACAGAAATTAAAGTTACAATAGAAGAAACACATCACAAATGAGCACCATTGATAATCCCTATAGGTAGCTAGTATAAGTGGGACCATAGAGACCTCGTACTTTAGTGAAACGTAGCGTAGAAGACCATGACCCTCAGAAAACATGGATTAGAAGACCGTGAACCTCAAGAGACCATATGTTTAGTTAGTGTTGTAGTGTCCATTCTACTAGAAAAACTGAGAAGAACCCCTATTGTGTCATCCAGCGTACTAGTCCTAGTCACCCACCTAGATACCCAGGTTTCCCATTGTGCTCTATTTCAAGTGGTGGTGAGTTTTCTTTATCATGCAATCACATATGTAAAAAACACTTCATTTATCTAAAACCCATTCAACCTCTCAACACCATTCTCCCAATTTAAGTAAATTACCCCTCTTTCATGACGCACAATGCATAAGCATCAAATTAGGCACTAAATATCACATTCAACTTAAAAATCATTTTTCATAAACCAAAGGGGGAGTGCCTCAAGAGAGGTTTTTCTATTTCTTGAAGCATTATTAAAATGCCAAACATGCTTAATTACATAAAGGGAACACTTTTATAACTAACCGATCGAAGAGCCAAATGACCTTGTAAGTACTCATTACCAATTTAAACCCACTTAGGAAATTGATTTTCAAGAAAAGCCACTTATGACCGATAGCATTAAAAATACATTTCAATTTTTAAAGCTAAAGAATAATCATTTCTAACAACCACAACCAATTTTCATAGAATGTGCATGTGGCATAAATGTATAAGATATTTTTAAACAAGCATGCAATTATGAAAATCAAATAGAAGACATAGGCATAGGGGACCTACCACAAATATGTCATTGTTTGTCGACGACCACTCGAACTGATTCTGCGTACTTCCTTGCACATGTATTCATACACATATATATAAATAACCCTAGCTTCAATGCATATATCCCCCATTCCATGAGGGAATATGTACAAAGAGGGAATTTATATGTATATGTCTTACCTCATGCATGCACATGTGGACGTTATTAACACCCGCAACTCGATAACATACAGCAGAGTTCAACATGCTATACAAATAATTAAATAAAACAAATAAAGACTTAAAAATATAGAAAAAGATTCAAAATAACACATATGGGTTTGCGCTAATTACACCCATTTATTTTAACATAAGAATAAATCTCATAAATCATAATTGTCACCTAAAATAAGAGGACTCAACAAAGGAAATCAATATCACATCACAAGTCCCAATTAGGCATATCCACATAAATCAATCGAATAAATCATATATGTCTTATTTAAGTTACCTTATTTTTTTCCTACCATTTTAATGGGTACATATCAATAGTTATAAAATTTTATGTGTTTTTCTTTGGCTCGGTGGGTCATGTGAAGCAAGCTATCAAATTAAATATTTATTTAAAAATGTAATTTTAAAATATTGGTTTTGTATATGGAGAATAAATAAATGGATAACTAAATTAATATAGAGTATATATAAAATTCTGTCATGACCCTTGGGGTCATCCTTTTAGGATGAACAAGACATTGGAACCCAACAGTGGACAACATTTTATTTTTTTACCTAGGAAATTATGAGATGAAATAACTTTATAAACATGAACATAAATCATACCATGATTCTAAGCTTATAAAATGAAAAAAAGTGTTCAATTAGATAGAAAACCACATTACACAAATAAATAATTTTAAATGTTGCTGAATGTAGAAAATTGAATGTTCCATTCGTGTCTTCTCCTATAGAGTACTTATATTATTAACATTTATTACCAACTCCAAATGTTAATAAAAAACTAAAAAAATGTATATCCTAACTCCATCCACTATGTGGGTTGTGCAAACATGATCTAGTTCCTTCAACCCTTGTTTGTATGGTTTTTCCTTTACTTAGGTCAGGTAACCATGGTTTACACACATTCTAATGTAATACATATATGGTTTTAGTACAAGGTAATTCATGTATGACACAACCTGATATGATCTGGTCTATCATAAAACCAACTATGTAGTGAAATAGTATTAGGTATATATGATAAAATAAATTAATAATCAATTTACGTATATAAAAATATATCTAATGAATGTATTCATGATTTCCAACCTAATTGTATACAAAAATCAAACTAATATTGAACATTGAGAAACCATAGTCTGTGTGTCATATTTATTGTCGATGGTGGTTAATGGTTTTCAAAATATTGGAATTATTTAATAATTTTCAACATCATGAAATGGATGTAATAAATAATTACAATAGATGTTTGGCTGATGTACCGATTCATTTTTAAGAAGAAAAAAAATTCTCATGTGTTGTAATCATGGATGTGTCTTTTCCAACTAATTATTTGGGATATATTAATACATTATATATTCAATAATTAATGTGGAAATATTATTTTAATATTATTTATACACAATGCGATTGGTGAACATTTGTTAACTACCTATGAACATGTTACTTGATGATTTGAGAAAAAACCCCTATGAAAAGCATTTTTGTGTTCCCATAAGACGTTTTTCAATAGAATGATATGAATATAAATTCATGAGAAAAATATAAATAAAATGTTAATAATATTAGATAGCGTCTAGTGGACCATAGTTATAAAGGATATTGGACAAAGACGATTTGACTAAGTTGATTAAAAGAAGGGTGTAACTGATTCACAGGTCAATAAATTCATAGTTGCATCAAAAAATATATCCAAAGTAAAATATAAATTCAAAATTTATGATTTTTTCCTCATTGACTAAAAAAATCATTGACTTGATGATATGTTTCAAAGATGGAGTTTCACTACTAGAAATTTAGGTTATAGCCATGGTTTCAAACTATGGCTATATGTCCCACAACCGTGGATCGTAATGTCGTGGATATAGAGTATTTCCACGGTTTGAAACCATGGAAGAAAATTAAGCCACAGAAAGCCTATATCCACGGTTCAAAAAATTGGCTATATAGCTTTAGCCACTATTTAAAACTGTGGATTTATGGCTACAGCCACTGTTTAAAACTGTGGCTCTAGGGCTTCGCATTCCATAAAAAACCCATAGCCCCTGAACACCCCCCAGAACCACTAGACAGTTCCCTTGCACCTCCCCCCCAGAATATCCCCCTTTAAGCCCCTTGGATAGCCCCCTTGCACCCCCTAGAAAGCCCATTCAAACCCTAGATAGCTCCCCCCCCTCACACCCTCATCCCCCTGGACAGCCCTTTCACCCCCTGGATAACCTGTTCTCCCATTGGAAATCCCCTCTGCACCCTCATTCCCCCTGGATAGCCCCTTTTCACACCTTGTACATCAAGCATTCCCCCACCCCCTCACTCCTACAGTAGCCCAACACCCCATCCCCTCCACCTACATAGGCAGACACCCCCTAGGCAACCCCCATGCCCCCCCAACCCCACTCCTTCAATAGCCCCCCCCCCTATGTGACCCCCCAGCACACCCCCACCCAACCTTGAACACCCTCCTTGGAAAGCCCCCTTGAACCCCCTAGACATCCCTTGCACCCACCTGGAAAGAAGTGCATGCCTGAAGAGTCCATCCAGAATTCAAGCTAAATTGGAAATAAAAAAATGGTTCAAAAAATTTTTATAACCCCAAAACTCACATTGGTGACCAAGTACATCCACCTTAATCCCAAATTATTTATTATTTATGTGTTATTATTGATCCATACAATTTAGGGAATTGAATGTGAAACTAGTTCTCAAGATGAGACAAAATGCAGGGAAGTAAGCTGGAATAACTATTCCAGATCTAAAAAAAAGTCACCATATTGGTTTGATTTATCAAATGGTATTCCAAAAACATCATAAGGAATGATCTTCCTTGATGAAGTAAAGAGAGTGTGTCTCCTCGATGGGGAGATGAGTAGAGAATACCCTTGAGAAGCAGCATGACTTATTTTTTCCATGCAAATCTGGAATTTCTGACAACTTCTTGAAAAAATCATTGATGAGGTATGCATTTCTGTCATCCCGGTTAATTTCCAAATAAAATATGATATAAAGGAGGATAAATTTAATTAATCAATGACCATAATTTGAGGAAATTTGAGATCTCAAGGCAGATTTCTAAAACCTACTACAAGTACTTGAATGTTTTCAACATGTGTATTGAGATGAGTGCAAGATCTGAGGTTGTAAATCCAAAAATAATGAAGATGTAAATTTGAATCATTTGGATTCAACATGGGGACATATGAAAATCACCTAAATGAGTCATGGTAATTATAATCAGTTGGTATCATGTTAGGTTTGTTAATGGGACTACTTTTTTTCTAAATCAAACCTTCATATTTTCTACACCAAACATGTGTCACATAGAATTTGAATATAATGAAGGATGGAACATTGTTTAAGAATGAAGTGACACAATCCTATTTCACAAACATTGTATTTATTGTTAATAAGGGTAGAAAAGAAAATGAGTGAAGTCAATGAGAAAAATAGGATAGAAGAAAATTAAATTACCTCTTGACGTACAAATTTCTAGATTCGTATTGACAATAAAGACAAAGTGAAAGACTATTAATTCTACATTTTGTTTGTGTTATAGATGTCTTCAATGAGGTAGAAATGTTTTTTCATGCCAATATGCAGATGATAAATGTCTTGCAAGTTAGTTGGAGTACCCAAGTATATTGATGAGACAATTAAGAGCTGGACAGTTTAGAATGGAGTTAGAAGTTCCCAACCTTGTTGAGAAGGAATATGAAGTTCCCAAGAAAAGGTGTTAGTATGTGAATAGTATATGAGGCTTGAAGAATAATATTGAAGCTTGGAAGTGATGTAAACTACCACCACTGATTATGTCACAAAGAAATGAACAAAATAAGGAAGTGTTACCATTATATTCACATGATGAAAAAGATGATTGGTGATGTGAGTTATGGAAAAGCATGAAGAAGTTGGTAGGAGATGATGTGTAGAATCTATTGGAGCACATTTGATAAGATGAAGTAGGTGATCATGTAGTATATGTTTGAATATCCATTCACATGTCAATTAATGTTTGAAGATGTTGTTGGTGGTGATTAATATACATATTTATCTCAAGAAAATTTGAGAATATCCACAAGCATTCTGCCCAACCGGATCAGGCTACACCAATCCAAAAATCTCCCTTCTTGATTCCCTTGATGATAAGGAGGTTAATAGTGACCTTTTTCTCTAAATCTTGAGAGTGTGACTTGTCCGGATGGGTTCACAAATTAATTTTTTATTTTCTACTCAGATGTAGTTCGTGATGAGATCCTTAACACTATTACATAGTTCTTTAACCATGTCTCAATGCCCTATGGAATCAACTCCAATTTTATTGCCCTGATCCTAAAGAAGTAAAATTTTGTGGATGAAAAGGATTTCAGACCTATTTCTATTGGGAATACCATTCAAAAATTCATTATCAAAATTATTGCTATGAGGTTAGGTCCCATTGCTTGTGGGTTTATCTCTTCAAATCAGCCCCCCAGACAGCCCTTGGACACTTTCCTCAACACCCCTCTAGACACCCCACCTACACCCTACCCCCTTCCCTACAGACCCCCCAAACACCCACCCCACGCCGGATATCACTTAGACACCCCACCTGCACCCTTCCCTGTAGAACCCTCCTAGGATAGCCCTTAGAGACCCCCTGGATAGCCCCTCCTAGACACCACACCTGCACCCTCCCCCTCTACTCTGCATACCCCCCGGTACCCCCCCCCCCCTCGATAGCCCCTGGACACCCCACCTGGACAGTCCCTCCAAGAAATTCCTATAGCCATCAGTACCTTAACTTCATTAGGAAAAAATTCTAAATGAATAATGCATTGAAACTTTCCCAAGAATAGTCTTAGTCTATCATAGTTTAAATAATAAATTTCCACCACTTAAAACTCAGACCCTCTAGTAGGATGGTTACAAAAATAACCTTAAGAGACTCATAAATCTAAATATGGAAAAAAATATCCTCAACCATCAGTACCAAAACCAGTTCATCCTAAGAATCTTGTTACCCATGAATTATTGTGGGTTTACCATCTTGATTATCTGGGGTTCTTAGGTGTGCCTTCAATATCGATTTATTGAAGTATTTTGATTCAGTTAGGTGGTACTTCTTATTTGATGATTTCGATATAATCATCTTTATAGATAGGTTCTCGTCTTGGGTTAAAATATGCGTCTCTACCCCAATGTTCATGGTGAAAATTAATGGCAGTTTACATTGATACTTTTTGGGGAATAGAGGGCATAGGCAAGGGTAACTGCATTCACCTTCCCTTTCTGTGATTTTCATTAAGTTTTTCTTCGGCATCCTAGAATGCAAGAGGCTGGGGGATGTTGCGGTGGCTGGTGCGGGTTGGAGTGGCTGGTGTGGGCCGGTAGGCAGGTGGCAGGGGGATGGCAGGGGGCTGGTGTGGGCTGAAATAGGTGGCAGGGGGCTGGTGTGGGTAGGATTACAGGTGGTTTTGGGAAATTGGGCATGTGGCAGGGGCTGGTGCGAGCTGGGATGTAGGAGGCCGGGGGCTGGTGAGGGATGGAACAGGTGGATGGGGCTATTTTGTAGGCGGAAGAGGGTTGGCATGGGTGTTTTGAAGGAGTTTGGGGGTGGCTTGTGTGGTGGATAGTGCGGGTTGGATTGCAGGTGGCTGGGGCCTAGTGCAGGCTCGAATGCAGGTGGAAGGTGGCTGGAATGTAGGTGGAAGGGGGATGGTTTCAAGTGCGTGGGGGGGGGGGGCGGATAGTGCGGGCTGATTTGAAGGTGGCTCGGGGGCTCTTGCAGGCTTGAATGCTAGTGGTAGCGAGATGAAATGAAGGTGGAAGGGGGATGGTGTGGGCTGGATGTGGCTGGAGCAGGGCCAAATCACGACATTTCCGTGGCGTGATGGCAGCATGTTGTTGGATTTGGTGGTTTAGAACCAATGACTTTGTACATTAGTCATTAAATAAAAGCCTTATCACATCTTGATTGTTCTTCTGCGTGACATGTCATGTGATAATGTTCTAAGGATAGCTACTGCATTAAAGGATCTTAGTGGATCCCTGGTATGATGAGAACCCAGAAGTGCCATAACACTGTTCTTGAATGTATGTTCTATGGCCGGATGATATTATTTGAGGGAGACAACTAATACAGGTCATTAGGGGTGAGGACTCATAAAACATTTAGGCACCTTCTCATGGTGTGCGCCCTTGGTAATATCCAGGAGGATATTATGAGAATGAGACCAGCCAGTAGGAAATACACATTTCATAGTGTCATTGGACGTTCCTATCTGCGGACGTGTGTATTGGTCCTTATACTTTAAGATTATTATTAATGTGTATTATAACTCACACACTTAGATGTATTGATGAAAACAGTGACAACACACTGTTCGCAATGAGGTAGGATACGTTGGGAGTGTCACGAGTAATAACACATTAATGGATAATGCGAGAAAGGATTTGTCCCTTCCGTTCCATTCCATAATGGAAGTAGATATCTCAAGCCCATTGATGGAATTGATATAGGCTAAACTAATCCATGTCCATGGTAAGGTATGGGAAGGTTTAATTCCAGGATGTCAAAGAAAGAATAATCAAGCACATGGGTTGATGGCAATATCATGCAACCCGCTTGATTGGAGATATTGAGACAAAGGGATTATATTACACGGTAAGCATTTGTAGGAGGTGACACGTCATTGCGGCATTAACTTATTTCTCTATGGGTGCCTTGGCGTGTTGCTAGACGCTAACCTTGGACTTTAGGCAGGCTCAGCCTAATGCCACTGAGAAAGAGGCCTAGAGGGTCCCACACTAAATGTGTCCATGTATCTCAGTTAAATATTAATTTAACAAGTTAAATAAATATTATTCCTGACTGTGTTTTAATAATTATTTAAGGATGTCTGATCGCATTTATTTTGACACTAGTTATTCGAGAGAATATATTTTGGATGAAATAATATTTATTAGCTAGTAATGGAGATACATTTATTTAAGAAATAAATAGTTATTACTCAAGGTCTGATAAATGTGGCGGAAAAAAATGGAAAATAAAAGTACACGCCGTGTAGTTTTTCCAATTGGGATATTAAGGATTTAATATTGTTTTATTAAATGATATTTATTATAATCAGCGTGGGCGCATGTCAAGGAATTAATAATTCGACATGGGGGTTTTCAATAAGAGTTAATGAAATAAATAAAACGTGTAACATGTTTATTTATTGCCATAACTCTGTTAACCTCATACCTGATTATAAATATCCTTGCAACCCCATCATTTTGAAGAGCCATTGTTGTGCACAAATGATTTGGAAATACTCTCAAGCAAAGAGATAATTCCCTTTCCACTAAGAACGCCATCATGTAACAAGAGCAAGATCCGCCACCGAATCAAGGCGGTCGAAGGCTGACATTGCAAGCGAAGGTTCTTCCGCGCTAGCACCTGGAGATCCCTTCGGAGACGTCCGGCGATACGTGGCACACATGTGGATCACCGCTAGAGCAATCATACACTTGGATTCTACGACGCAACGACGGATCAACAAATCGTGACTGGACACATCAACGAAGAATGAATTCCAACGAGGTAATTCTTATGCATAAGTCAAATTAATTATAATCAACATATGATGATCCTCCTCAAGGGTTCTGGGACTCATCTTTTCTTTTCATTCCTCGTTCTATTTCGAAGATTCATCATTTTATATCATGACGAATCTTGGATTGAACGTTGTTTAATGTTAAAATTAATGTTGGGGAAACCCACTAACATGCTTCCGCTGTGCCCGGAACCTTCAAGTGGTATCAAAGGGGTTATATGGTTCATTATTATTATTTAGTTTTTCGTTGGTAATTTACGCATTTAATAATTTGGTTATTTCAATTCATGTTTAATCATTCTGGAAATCTGAATATCGAGATCTGTTCCTCCTCCCTCGTTTCATGTTCACCTCACAAAAACAAATTTTTCTTTTAATTTTGATTAAAATAAAATAGAGGAACTCATCCGGAGGAGCCAAACATTTCTGGCCATATAACAGCAGAATACACGGCATGTATTCGGAAGTACATTCCATTTAGTCTAGGTTCAATTCATTGACTGATCCACAAAATCAGGCCGTGTATTGGATTATTTCTAAGAATTTAAGACACTGTGTGTTGACCAGAAACAGGTGGCACACGGTTTCCGAAATACACGCCGTGTGGTCCAATGAACACAGCATGTAGTCCCTTTAGGTTAGGGTTGGGTCATGTACTCCGTACATGGCCTACCCAGATGAAAACCGTCTAATGAGGAATCTAAACGGCGTGTGTCCCACTAGACATGCCATGTACTCCGAAAATTTTTGAAGTACATTAACATTCCCTGTCCCCGGGCGTGTACTTTGGATGGATGCTGAAGAAAAGTACACGCCGTGTAGTCGGAAATACATGCTGTGTACTCACCCAAATTACGTAGATTTAATTAAATTTATTATTATATTATACAAACCCTTGAGACGTGTACCATGGTGCAGGTGTAAAGATGAGGCACAACACGTGATAGGTGTTTTATATATATGTGTTTAGTTTAACATATGCGTAATAAATGGGAATTCACCGGGTTGCCTCCAAGGTACATGTTACGTACAAGGATAATTTTAAATGAATTTATATGTTTAAAATTATAATAGAAGAGAATATCAAGGAAATTCAGAAAAGGGATTTAAGATAAAAGGATTGATTAATTAAAGATAATTAATTGATTCGAGCATGATTTATCATAAACAAGAATGATTAAAGAATTTAATGCTAGTTTTATTTATGCATAAATATCATTGCATGCATGGATGATCATGAGATAGACTGAGACCTTTATATGTGAATGGTTTCTTTTAATTTATTTATTTAAATTAAATTTGTTGGCCTACGAGCCATCTCCTCATTAATATGTAGGTCCTGCGTGCCCTAGGATTATTTTAGGTAAAACCCCTTTTACCCCTCACCTGCGTGTGAGATAAATTCATATGTAATAGACGGAGAACCCAAGCTAGTGGAGAGGGCTCAAGACAGGAGCCAATGTGAAACCAATCCAAGGAGATACAGAGGTGGACAGGTGGAAAGCTGTAAACACGAACCCGAAAGGTTCAATGTGTTTCTCCCCAAGGTTTTGGGTTAGTTTATCAACCGCTAGATAAACTAACCAATAGAAAAGCTCATGATCATAACATTTATTTAATTTCTGTCCGTTGCATGGTTTATTTATTGTGGGTGTGTTGTCACAATCACACAATTAATGAATTAAACTAGCATGCAAAATGGAACTAAAATAAATCCAGCTTATACGTAAATATTATCTTAGACATGGTTAATCACTTAAGTATATCCCACTTAATATTAACAAACATGTAATCATAGATTATAAAATGGAAATTTAAATATAAGGATAAAGTGCCTCAAAATAAATATTAAGTCGGCATAACCTTCCATAATCTTGGTTGGAATCGAACCATAGTTCAAAGTGCATGACCAACCCTAGTTGGGAAGCTTTCAATTATCGGAGAATTCTAATTCAAGGTTGTGGGTTGACTTGACTTCGTTCGCATCAAGGGTTGACTGCCACATCAGGACATGGTGTGACCAAGAGGAAAAGGTTGAGGAAATCCAAAAAGGATTTCAAGATTGGAGAGTCCACTCAGCAGATCAAGGAGCTGCGAGTTAATACAGTTGGCATTTGGAATGCCTACCTAAAACCCTTCATGTTACTCGACCAACCATAGTTGGGGTAATACGAAGGGGAATATGGATCCTTGCCACTAGAATATTAATGCAACCGAATATTCCAAAGTTAATGGTGAGGGTTACTGGATTTTGATAAAATATTGGGAAACTAATAAGTATTAATTATTTTATTTGTCTCAATTTTTGTAATAAAGTACAAAAACTTTTCTCATCTTAATTTGTAGAAATAGCAAGAAAATGACTTCAAAAAATATCATTGTGCACCATACTCAAAAAAGAAATCCTTCTCATCGGCACCAATTTCCAAGAGTGGTAGAGGCGTTTACGCGTCATCCTTCGCCACGAAAGGAAATTAAATGTGTTGGAAGATCTTATTCCTGTTGCGCTTGAGAAAGAGGCTAGTGATGAGGAATTATCTCTCTACATGAAACACATGGAAGATGCCACATATGACCAGTTTTTCATGCTATCGGCCATATCTAATGAGCTCTTGAAGCAACATGAAAACATGGACGCGTATATCATGATGTCTCACCTTAATGATCTCTACCAAGATAAGGTGAGACAGGAGAGGTATGAGATCTACAATTCTTTGTTTACCATGAATCTTGGAGAGTCTACGCCAGATGGGCCTCATGTATTCAAGCTATTGGCAACATTGAATGCATGGACATCTTAGGGATTAAATTCACGGATGAGTTGCGTACAGATCTCATCCTATCATCACTGTCTAAGACCTTCTCTAGCTTTATTGTCAACTATAACAAGAGAGGCAATGAGAAAAGTCTATCAGAGCTTCTGACCTTGATTCCCCAGGTCGATAAGGACATGGGGCGTGAAAAACCCACGGTCCTTATGGTGAACAATAAAAGGAAGGATGAGGCGAAAGGGACAAAGACTTATAAACGGTCTGAAGCCCCCGAGCGTCGTCCCTCCATGAAGGGGAATATCCATAGGCAGGGCAAGGAACGGGAGGCAGTGTGTTTTGCTAGTGGCAAGCAGGGCCACTGGAAGAGGAACTGCACCCAAAAGCATGGGGACACTAATGTTTTGTTTGTTATCGAGTGAAATATTTCTATTTCTAGATATTGGGTATTAGATATAGCTTGTGGGGATCACATCAGTATTCAAATAGAGTAACCAAGTAGATTTACAAAGATCACCAGAGCAGCGGTGGTTATTCGAGCTTCCAATGATGCAAGGCTGGCTGCATTGGCTATTGGCGACTACCACCTATCATTTCCGACTGGGATGATTTTGGTTTGACATAACTGTTATTATGTTCCTAGTGTTACCAAGAACATAATTTCTTTATCTTGTTTGGATATGGATGGATTTTTTTTCAAATTTGGAAATAAGGGTTTTCTCTTTTATAAGAACAACATATGTTTTGGTATGGAACATTTAAATAATGGTTTGTATGTATTGATTTACGAAATCCAATTGTTGGAAATCGATAATGAAACAAACTAACACGACTCATACATCACCCAGTTATGGCCTCACCGCCTTGGTCATGTGAATGAGAAGTGTTTGAAAAAGCTCTACCAAGATGGCTATTTAGACTCTACTGAGCTAAAACCACTTGATAGATGTCACACATGTTTACAAGGAAAAATGACCAAGCAGCCTTTTGGTGGACAAGGTGAAAGGGAAACAGAGCTTCTAGGATTGGTACACACATATGTGTGTGGACCATTTCCAGTAGAAGCTAGAGGTGGATATTCTTACTTCATTACTTTTACTGATGATTTGAGTAGATATGGCTATGTATACATAATGAGGTATAATTCATAGTCAATTGAGAAATTCAAGGAATTCAATAATGAAGTAGAGAATCAGCTTGGTAAGAAGATAAAGAAGCTTCAATCAGATCGATGTGGAGAATATCTGAACCAAGATTTCATCGATCTTCTATGGGAGTCTGGGATTCTATCTCAGCTCACTCCCCCTTATAAACCATAGTGGAATGTTGTTAGTGAAAGGAGGAACCGCACCTTGTTGGACATGGTGAGGTCGATGATGAGTCATGCAGATCTTCCATTATCCTTTTGGGGATATTCATTACAAATTGCAGCATACACATTAAACTGAGTACCAACTAAGGTGGCAAATGGAATTCCATCCGAGTTATGGAATGAAAGGAAACCCACTTTATCACACACATGTGTATGGGGATGCGAGGTGTTTGTTAAGGCCTTCTCAGGCAACAAACTAGCACCCCGAGGCATGAAGTGTATCTTTATAGGATATCCCAATGAAACAAAAGGATATTTCCTATATAACCCTCAAGATAAGAAAGTGATTGTCGCCAGACAAGCCATCTTTCTTGAGAGGGAGCACATCCTAAACAAGGATTGTGGGAGAAAGATTGACTTTGACGAAGTTGATGCTCAAGATACATAGGAGTTGGTATAAGAACAAGTTCCACAGGTCCATGTGGAAGAGGTTCTAGAAACACAAGTACTGCAAAGGAGCTCAAGAGAGGATAGGGAACCAGAGAGATTTGGTATCCTAGTCATCGAGGATGGTGAATCATTATTGTTGGACAATGATGATCCTATGTCCTACAAGGAAGAAGTAGAAAACTCAGAAGTTGCAAGATGGCTAGATGCTATAAATTCTGAGATGGATTCCATGCACCACAACCATGTTTTGGTTTTGGTCGATGAGCCAGTTGATGTAAATAATGTTGGATGCAAATGGGTATTCAAAACAAAGATAGATATGGAATGTCAAGTTAGCACCTATAAAGAAAGGCTAGTGGCTAAAGGATTCAGACTGCGTCAAGGAATTGACTATGATGAAACCTTCTCACTAGTTTCCATGCTTAAATCCATAAGAATCATACTTTCCATAGCAGCTTACCATGACTATGAGATTTGGCAGATGGATGTCAAAACAGCATTCCTTAATGGGAACCTTCAGGAAGATGTCTATATGACACAACCGGAAGAGTTTGTGACACCAGGTGAAGCCAAACGGGTTTGTAAGTTGCAAAAATATATTTATGGATTGAAGAAATCATCCAGGTCAAGGAAGATTCTATTTGATGAAGCCATACATGAATTTGGTTTCATTACGAACAAATGTGATCCATGTGTTTATACGCGGTTTAATGGGAATGCGGTCATCATCCTAGTGGTATATGATGATTACATATTGCTTATTGGAAATGGCGTACCAGCCTTACAGTCAGTTAAGGACTGGTTGAACAAGTGTTTCTCCATGAAGGACTTAGGAGAAGCAGCCTACATTCTAGGGATCAAGATCATTCGTGAAAGATCCAAGAGGCTTCTTGGACTAAGTCAAGGTACATACATTGGCCAGATACTAAAGAGATTTAGTATGGAAAAATCCAATAGAGGATTTGTTCAAGTGTCACATGGATTACATCTTTCTAAGAAAATGTGTCCCCAGAAACAGCGGCATAGAGATAGGATGAGAAAGATACCATATGCATCGGCTATAGGATCCATCATGTATGTCATGTCACGTACCAGGCTTGTTGTTTCCTATGCACTGAGCATGGTAGGAGGATATCAAGAAGATCCAGGAGAACAACATTGGAAAACTGTTAAGACTATCCTTAAGTATCTGAGAAGAACTTAGGATATGTTCCTAGTGTATGGAGGAGACGAGGAGCTTTTCATCAGAGGGTATGCTGTTGCTGGTTTTCAAACAGATCAGAATGATCTGAAGTCGCAATTTGGATATGCTTTCCGTCTCAATGGAGGAGTTGTGAGCTATAAGTGTTCAATGCAGCCAGTTGTTGCTGATTCTACAATGGAGTCTGAGTATATAGCGGCTTCTGATGCAGCCAAGGAAGTCATCTGGATTCAGAACATTGTCCAGCAGCATGATATTGTGAATAGCAGTAAAGATCCCATTATATTGTATTGTGATAATACTGTAGTGGTGGCTCTTGCAAAAGAACCAAGGTCACATCAACAGACAAAGCACATACTCCGGAAGTATCACCTCTTGAGGGATTTCTATCAAAGGGGTGAAGTTGCAGTGAGTAGAGTGTCCACGGAAGAGAACGTGGCGGACCCGATGACTAAAGGTATATCTTAGCAGAAGCATGAATATCATATGAGAGCTAGCGAGTTAATGGTTGATAGCAGTTGGCTCTAGTCCAAGTGGGAGTCTGTTGGAGTTGGTGGTCTAGAACCAACTACTTTGAACTTTATTTATTAAATAAAAGCCTTATCACATCTTGATTGTTCTTCTGCGTGACATGTCATGTGATAATTTCCTAAGGACAGTTGTTGCATTAAAGGGTCGTAGCGGATCCCTGCTATGTTCTACGGACGGATTATATTATTTGAGGGACACAAATAATACAGGTCATTAGGGGTGAGGACTCATAAAACATTGAGGCACCTACTCATGGTGTGCGCCCTTGGTAATATCCAGGAGGATATTATGAGAACGAGACCCGCCAGTAGGAAATCCACATTTCATAGTGTCATTGGATGTTCCTATCCACGGACTTGTGAATTGGTCCATAGACATTATTATTATTATTAATGGGTATTACAACTCATGCACTTAGATGTATTGACGAAAACTGTGACGACACACTGTTCACAGCGAGGTAGGGTACGTTGGGTGCGTCATGAGTAATACCACATTAGTAGATAATGAGAGAAAGGATTTTTCCCCTTTCGTTCCACAAAGGAAGTATATATCTTAGTCCCTTTGATGGAATTGATATAGCCTAAATAAATCCATGGCCATGGTAAGGTATGGGAAAGTTCAATTCTGGGAAGTCAAAGAAAGAATAATCAAGAACATGGTTTGATGGCACTAGCATGAAACCCACTTGATTGGAGATATCGAGAAAAATGGATTATATTACACAGTAAGCATTCGTAGGAGGTGACATGTCATTGCGGCGTTAACTTCTTTCTCTATGGGTGCCTTGGCGTGTTGCTAGACGCTAACCTTGTACTTTAGGCAGGCTCAGCCTAATGCCACTAAGAAAGTGGCCTAGAGGGTCACACACTATGTGTGTCCAAGTATCTCAGTTAAATATTAATTTAACAAGTTAAATAAATATTATTCCCGACTATAGTTTAATAATTATTTAAGGATGTCTGATCGCATTTATTTTGACACCAGTTATTCGAGAGAATATATTGTGGACGAAATAATATTTGTTAGCGAGTAATGCAGATAAATTTATTTAAGAAATAAATAGTCATTACTCAAGGTCTAATAAATGTGGTGGAGAAAAATGGAAAATAAAAGTACACGCCGTGAATATAAAATATACACGCCCTGTAGTTTTATGGAAAACAAGTACATGCTTTGTATTAATTATTACATGCCGTGTAGTTTTTCTAGTTGGGATTTTGAGGATTTAATATTGTTTTATTAAATGATATTTATTATAATCAGTGTGGGCGCATTTCAAGGAATTAATAATTCAACATAGGGGTTTTCAATCTGAGTTAATGAAATAAATAAAATGCATAACACGTTTATTTATTGTTATAAATCTATTAACCTCAAACCCGATTATAAATAACCTTTTAACCCCAACATTTTGAAGAGCCATTGTTGTGCACAATGGATTTGGAAATACTCTCAAGCCAAGAGAGAATTCCCTTTCCACCATGAATGCCCTCATGTTATGAGATCAAGATCCTCCACCGGATTAAGGCGGTCGAAGGCGGACATCGCATGTGAAGGTTCTTCCACGCTAGCACCCGGAGATCCCTTCGGCGACGTCCGGAGATACGTGACACACGTCTGGATCACCTCTAGAGGAATCCTACACTTGGATTCTACGATGCAATGATGGATCACCAAATCGTGACTAGAAACATCAATGAAGAAAGAATTCCAATGAGGTAATTCTTATAAATTAATTAAACTAATTATAATCAACATATGAGAATCCTCCTCATGGGTTCTAGGCCTCGTATTTTCTTTTTGTTCTTCGTTATATTCTAAAGATTTGGCATTTTATATTGTGACAGATCTCGAATTGAACATTGTTTAAAGTTAAAATTAATGTTGGGAAAACCCAGTAATGCTCTTCCGCTGCACCCGAAACCTTCACATGATGGCCCGGTCCGGCAACATCTTCGGGGCAGCATCTTCTGGCCCGGAGTGAAGAGAGCGGGAAGAGGCGGGGTGACATTCCGACCATCGCCCCACTAGAATAAATTTTGATTAGTCAGTTTGATCAATGATCAGAACTCATGGAATACAATCACTGCAAACCACCGCGGGGTGTCGTCCTGGAGTAGGGCAAAATCACATCATTACCGTGGCGTGACTGCGGTGTGATCGCGGTGTGAAAACGGTGTGATAGAGGCGTGACCGCAGCATTTTGTCCTGGTCCAGGAACATCTGCAGGGCAGCATCATCCGGCTAGGAGCAAAGGGAGTAGGAGGAGGAGCGGTAACATTCTAGTCGTTGCCATGCCGGTAGAAATTGTGATTTGTCAGTCTGAATATTGATCACAAGACTCATAAAATACTATCTCTGCAAACTACCACGATGTGTCATCCAGGTGTAGGGCCAAATCACGGTGTGACCATGACATGACCGTGGCATGTTGGCCTGGTCTAGCGACATCTGTGGGGCTACATCTTCCAGCCTGGAGCAAAGGGAGTGGGAGGAGGTAGGGCAACATTTCAGTCATCACCCTGCCATCATAAATTGTGATTAGTCAGTATCAACGTTGATCACAAGACTCATGGAATACTATTTTTGCGAACTGCCATGGGGTGTCATCCTGAAGTAGGGCCAAATCACGTCGTGACCATGGTGTGACCGCAGTGCGACCGTGGTGTGACCACTGCGTGTTGGCCTAGTCTAGTGTCATCCATGGGGTAGCATCATCCGGCCAGGATCGAATGGAGCTGGAGGAGGCGGGGAAACATTCCGATCGTCGCCCCTCCGACGTATGATAGAACAGATCAACAATTTAATATGTTATAGCAAGGGATTTCCAGATATTTTTGTAGCGAGTGACACAATGACGTAACGTCTAAAGGGAAAAAACAATGGAAAAAGATCATACACCCTACACAATCCATTTACAAATTCATTCACTTTGCCTAAACAAGGAAATTTTATTTATAATTTTCAATGCTTGAAAAGTAAAGGGTGATGGTCAAGGAATATACCTACTCGGGAAATGTCATTAGAGTTAAGTGAGTATGGTGAGATAATTTATATTATTCAAAGAAAAAAAATAACTAGACACAAAACAAACACCAACCAGAGGCATATGAGAGACTCAAACCAAATCTAAACATGATACAAATAACTATCACTACTCATTGGTTTAGAAGACCGCACACCTCCATTGGAGGGGTTTTATTATAAAATCATGGAATTTATTTATCACACAACTCATTTTATTATATTTAAAATTTATTATAAAACTCATTCAGCACAAGTCAAATGCAATAATTTAATCAACTAGATCAACATAACAATAATTTTGTGTTTTCGCAGACAACACACCTCTCTTGGAGGGGTTTTATTATAAAAACATGACTTTATTTATCAAATGAAACAATTATATTAATTAACACTTATTCAAGATATGAAATTTAAAATAATTAATAAGAATTAAGAAAGAATCTAAATTCAATTTAAATTATTCATGAATTAAAGAGGCTAGAAGAGGGATCCTACCTCAAGGTGGAAACAAACCATCCACATTAGCTCTTGGTTCTTTCTAACTAAATGTTCTGCTCCCCCACTGGGTATACACACCTTCACACACATGCAAGGACACATATCCCATATGCACACACCCGCATGTCCATGAGCATGTGCATGGGGATCCTTTCAGATATGCTTATATGTATATTCCAGTCACCACTCACCTGCGTATGCGTATATATATATATATATATACATGTCCAAAAATAGACCCATATGTGCATAATCCCTGCCATGCTTGTCTATACACATATCGAGGGAACCCACATACTCATACTTGTATACCTATAAACACGTAGGTGAGTCACGCTTAACATGGCTACTTGAAACCAATGAGTAGGGATCAACGCACTACACAAAGGATATTAGGAACATTAAAACACATAAAGGATGATACATAACCAGTGAGAAACGAACCAACGACATTAAAGACATAAATCGATTGGGAGAACCAAATCCACCCGAACCAACATGATTGATCCAAAACCCTACTAAAAACATAATATGGAGTCAAAAACACTAAAATCCCCAAATACATGAGCTGCGAGACAAGTAGTAACCATATAATCTTACCTCGGACCAAGGCCAGCTGACTGAATCAATATGAAGCCCATTTAACCCCCTTCAGAGAATATAATTACCCTTTGTCCAGAGAAATAAGTAAAAGACCTATGTGGACAATGAGGTAATGAAAATAAAATAAAAACTAAACTATAACATACATGTCTCCTGTGACTATACACATCACTACCCAACATAGAAGAACCACAATGCCCCATGGGTAAAATCATGTTCCTACAAGAATGGGGGAAATAGATCCATGTGTAAAAATGATAATATCAAAAATTAAATTCCTACTAATTATTTATTATTCGTCCTGTTAATGGTATATAATTGGTTTTTATCGAGTTTAAGCATATTTTGGTTTTGTTCGATATATGTTTTTATCCCACCTGATAATAAAAGTTTATTAGAAGACACAATTTCTAATCAAGTAGAATATATCATAACCAAAAATGGATCCACACCTATGAAGATGTTTGAACATGATATGAAAGAATGTTTGATCAGAATTATGATAAGTTATAAAAGGATAAAACAAAAAAAACAAAAAATATTTAGAGATCTTTAATAAATCAAGTGATTATTCAATTTTCAAACAGAAATAAACATGTGAAAGAAGAGAAAACCATGTTTCCTCAACATAAATATTTAAAATGTGATAAATAAGAAAGTGAAAAGAAACACATGACAGATAGTAGGATCCAAATATAACTTTATAAGATATAATTAAAAAAAGTGGACATAATGGCCTAGATTTTTAAAAGAAAAGGTGTTAAATCTATAACAATAACAACTAGTGGTATCATACAGAATATGATTTGTTGCAACTAATATCAAGGCATGATTTAGTGAAGGAAATCTATTGTAAATAGGAGGGCATATTTGGAGAAACCTAATCATAAAGAAATGGGGGAGTTAGAGATGAATTATAATGGTTATTCAACCTTATCTAAGATTAAAGAAACCTATAGAGACTAATTACACCCCCTTCCCACCCCCCTTTCCCCACTGCCCGACTGCCCCACCCCCTTGAACCCCCTCCCCCTAACCTGCAGAACCCCTACAGACCACCCCATGCCCTGCAGAACTCCCCCCTTGCCCCTGCCCCTGCCCCCCACCACCTAGCCCCCCGCCCCCTGCCCCAAAACCCCAGCCCCTTGCCCCCTACCACCTACCACCTACCCCTCCCCCAGCCCCCTCCCACTACAACACCCCCCCTGCCCCTGCCCCATGCCCCCTTCCCTCTGCTGCCTACCCTACAGACCTTCCCCCTACCCATTCCCCATCCACCCTCCCCATGCCCCTACCATGCAGGCCTCCCCATGCCCACTGCCCCAGCCCCCAGCCCCTACCCCCTTCCCCCCTCCACCCTCCCCCATGCCCCTGTCCTACAGACCTCCCCCTATCCCCTCCCCCTGCCCCCCGCCCTGCCCCTACCGCCGACCCCCTACCTCCCTCCACGCTCCCCTACCCCCTACCCCCTGCCCCTTTCCCCCTCCACCCTACCCTCCTGCCCCCTCCACCCACCCCTCCCCCTGCCCCTACCCCCCGCCACCCTTCCCCTACCCCCTCCACCCTACCCCCTGCCCCCTGCCCCCTGCCCCCTGCCCCCACCCCTACCCCTTTCCCCCTACACCGTACCCCCTCCATACCCCCCTTCCCCCTTCCCTACAGACAATGTGGAAGATCCTAGATTACCAGGGATATTCAAGGGGTTCGTACTCCCATAGTTATTCCTTCTACTCCATGCGTGGATGTTCTACTACTCAATCTTCCATCCTTTTTAAAAGCATCAGATAACACAAGTTAAGACTAAACTCATGTTTATACTACCATGTCTGAGTTCAATGATATTGGTGTTATGGTTGTATCTCAACGGTACATGTTCCAAAATAATCCAATGTGCAATTTGACATGTCTCAACATGTTCTTGATGAGGTTAAGTATTTCAGGAATGAAATGAAGGGAATCCAACACACTTTATATGGTGAAGTATTATTTTTTGAGTTCATTAAAAGGTTTTAACCGTATATAACTTCCACTTAATATCCATTTGAAGAATGATGACATTTAAATGAACAATGATGAAATTTGCATCGTCAGTATATTTAAAAAGATGGAATACTATTTTTGGGTGTGTTTATTCGTCTTGAATATAATTTTTGACAATAATGAATCAATGGTAAATGAAAAATGATTGGGGTTAATTAAAAACAGTATTAGGGATTATGTTTTTCTATACCCACTCTTTTCATATACATCACATTCATTTATTTTATTACGTTGTTTGACGAATACCTAGGATTTGATCGTTGGGTGACCAGTCATCAGTTCTATGGATTGATACCATTGGTGAAATTCGGTATCTATGGTATTTTTTAGGTGCAATGATGGTGATTGAAAATTGGAGGTGGATTAGAATGGAATTGGAGTATCTTTTCCACTTAGTTTCAAATAGGATGATATGGATGGCTTGAGAGGATGTTTTCTTAAAAGATTTAAAGAAATGAATGCTAATATGTGATGAATATCAGTTTGGATGACCCATGATATACCTAATTCGGTGTGGTTTGAAGACATAGCAATGTGTAGTATTACCAAGAGGAATACCCCATGGGATCAAGAAAATTAGAGGTTCCTTAACATGTAATCTGACATTACTGGTAATGTGGGACCCATGGGCTGTGGATCCAGGATTTTGGTTGGATTTAAATATCAAATGCCATGTGACATCATCACGCAACATGGGACCCATCCCCCTACCCCCTATAGACCTCCCCCCTCGGCCCTCGCCCCTGCCCTCCAGACACCCCTATAGACCAACCCCGTGCTCGGCAGACCTACCCCCTCCCCACTTCCCTATCCCCAAGTAATAAATTAGTCCAATATATATTGGAATTAGTGCAAGATGAAGGAGGAGGTACAATACATGGGCTATATAAATTCAAAATAGATGGAATCATGGTGTGACTATGATAAAATGACATATTTTCTTGATGTTGGAAAAAAATTTTGGTGTTCTAAAAGACATTCCCTTAACAAAATGATACATATAAATTACATATCATAATTAGTAATAGTCCTTTAAAAAAATAATGTGTTATAAGGATGAAAAAATTGGTGTAATGTTTTATCTAACTCAATAAATGTTTTCAAATAACACATTAAATTTCCAAATCCAAATCTGGAGTTGCTTGCTGGAATAATGAAGAAAAATTGAGGTAGAGCCTGATAAAAGTTGAAGAGGTGTAAAATCTATATTTAAATGTTTAAATGGTATTAAACCATCATTGAAGATAAAACAGTTATATAAGACCACATTTCAAGTGGTATGGGACTACCAAGAATATTACTATAGTACAATGTTATTTTGAGATGAGGAAATAAGAACCTAGTGAGAGGTGGAACCAAGTAGTGTTCAAGAACTAGTGGTTTTGGCATAGGTTAGTACCAATGGAATTCAAAGGTCGTATTTGTATCATATTGAGTGATGAAAAAGTGGATGTATTCATTAATGTCTTATGTGGGACTCAGAAATATAGTTTCAACAAATAGAGGAACACCACCCCATGGAGGATATGGACCATGCATATAGTGGATAGAAAATGGATAGTATTTTTTCACCATGTCATGGTAAAAATTATGGATTTAATGTTACATTTTAATGATTTATAAAATAGTGGAATCACAATTATTTTGCAGTCCATAGTCGAAGGAATAACAATGAATAGATGATTCCTAAATATATATGTGGAGAAAAATATAGAAACTTTATGTGAATTAAAGGAATATGCTTCACCATACTAAAACCATACTAAAACCATTTACAAGACATTCCATCCAAATCCTGTTATTCACTTAGTGGTGACTTGGTCATTAAGGGAAATTCCATCTTAAAAGTCTAATAGAATAGTGGAGAGAAAATGGATAGTATTTTTTCACCATGTCATGGTAAAACTTATGGATGTAATTTTTCATTTAAATGATTTATAAAATATTGGAATCAAGATCCTTTTTCATTCCATAGTCAAAGGAATAACAATGAATAAAATATTCCTAAATCCCTTTATGGAGAAATTTTTATAGAATTTATGTGAATTAAAGGAATATGTTTGACCGTAGTGAAACCATACTAAAACCATGTACACTACATTCCATCCAAGTCATTCTATTCAATTAGTTGTGACTTGGTCATTATGGGAAATTCCATCTTAAAATTCTAACGGCACTTAAAGTGATTCATGTTTCAAACAATCGTTTTAATAAAATGAGGGAAACCCCCTACTAGGATATAAAAATGGTCAAGTACGATGTGTGATTTATGACTAACAGTGATATCAAGTATATGGAAAACATCAATTCAATAATGTTAAGTAAGGTATACTATTGTTAGTTTTCACAAACAGCGTAGCTCCATTGGAGGGGTTTTATTACAAAACCATGACTTATTTATCAAACAAAACAATTATGTTATCTAATAATTATTAAAGAATTGGAAATTAATATAAACATAGAGAATTAATAAGGAAACTAAATTTAATTTAAAACATTCTTGAATTAAATAGGCTAGGATAGGGACCCTACCTCGACTTCATGGCGCGTTTGCTTTTGACAACGACAACTCGAACCTTCTTTTTTTCTGCTTTCACGCATATGCAACTTAACATATATATAAGGAAAAATAGCCTTTATTTACATATTTTCATGGGAAAATATGCACAAGGGGGACCTTATATATTTTTTTATACTTACATATAACCATTTAAACTTACACACGTATGCATTTTTTGTATCTATATATAAGCACACCTAGCACCAATATTTATATTCATACTACCATGAGTGAATATATATAATGGGGTAACTTATATATGCATATGACTACATATGCATACACATGTAAACTTTCTTCAATGGTTGTAAAGACCTGGAAATTTAAAGGAAATTTTTTTCTTAATTTCATTGGAATTTTAGGAGTCTGTAGTTTCTAACAGAACCTGATTCCAAAGCCCGGTGTGCCCGAAATCAATTTCTGAAGTTTGCCTCGGGTATGTTCAGTGAACGAACGAGCGAGTTTTTCTATAATTTGAACCGGTACATGGAATTGAAATACGAGGGCACCAATGAACTCACAGCACTGATATTTACTTAAGAGGACCTTTACTAAGGGTGCGTTTGCTCGGGAGAAGTTGTTAGAATATAAGGATTAATAAAGAAATGAATAAAATTTGTGGTAAAACTTTTATTCCTAACATAAGTGGTTTTATCCTGGGAGTGGGAGTTGGGGTGGGACCCAATACTTACGAACTACCCAGGAGAGGATTAAAGGTGAGGTGGGGCCCACATGAGCCCAACCCTTCATATTCCCTAAATCCTATAAACCCCCTCTTAAGATGTGTAACTCATCTTATCTTTGTTAAAAATACCCATAAATTTGGTGACTTCTCCTCTCCTCACATTAATTTAATGCCAACACACATTAATTCAATTAATTGATACTCTTTAATTAATTTAATTATGTGTTTTGAATTTTGTAATTTTGAGAAGCTTGGCATGAGTTAATAAAATAAGGAGGAACCTTATTTTGTTATGTTGGCTTATTGTGTGAGGATTGGGAGAGAACTCTTGAGAAGAATAAGTGGTTTCCTCCTTTGTTGAAGTTCTTCATCTTAGAACGAATAATGAATCTCCGTTCTTTTCTTCCTCTAATGAAGGATGGTTCATCTAATTTTCCGAAGAATGACCATCCTTCTCGATGAAGAACACTCACTAGTTTTCCATCAAGGGAGGAGATTCCACCATGGGGGAATTCACAAACGACGACGTCACCTTTCGATGTCAATGAACTGACGCCCACTCCATTTTGCGATATTGTCAACAAACGATGAACGAAACGAGGTAGGGTTTTTAATTATGTATGATTTCATTCCCTTGATTCTTTTATTATAGAAACAAAGAACGCTGATCAACTTATTATTATGTTGGTACGCGAATGTTTCTCATACGGGTTGGGAATAAATTGTTGCGGGATGTTGTAGGGGTTAATTCTTTTTTCACGTATTAATTAATGAACTCCATTGTTAAATGATTGGATGCTTGTTATTGTTATAATGGGAGGAGGTCGGACTGCAAAAACACGACCGATTCTCCTCCCCTTTTGTAGTTGATCTTCTCTGTGGCTTGAAATGAAGGTGACACGGTGCCATTGCACCGCGCAGAAATGAAGAGGACCTCAGCCGGAGTGGGCCACGGCAGAGGAGCGCGGCGCCGTTGCACCCCGCCGGTGGTTCTGAAGGAGGCCACTGCCAATAGACTGACGCGACGGAGGGGTTCGGCGCCATTGCACCGCGCTGGAGCACCAAGGGGGCATGGCCGGGGCGGGCTGCAGTGGAGGGGCGCGATGCCGTTGCGGCGCGCCGGTCGGACAGGAGCCGCGACTGTTCAGCAGGGGGCGGTCAGGCTCGGCCGGCCGCCGGAGAACCAGGTGGTGGGACCCCATGGGTCCCGTGGTAGCCACACCAGCTGGTCATTTTGTCTGGATGTTTCCGGAATGACTGGGGGTTGTAACCCCCAGCCATCACCCTAGGGCGGACCCCAGCTTAAGGGGGCTGCCGTTTCAAAACAAAGGGGGGTCGCCCCTATGACAACCCTGATTTTTATTACAACTTAAACATGCTTTATTACATAAAACTTCACTTGATACAACAAAGAAGATCGAGAGGTTTAGTGTCTTTGGGGCTTAGGATTATTACATAAAAACTTTAAACTTGAAATACAACATCCTTATTGAAAACATCCTTTACATGACCACTACATTCCTTCGTACCTAGCATTGCATGGGATAACCTGAGGACATGCATAAGAAAAGGGTGAGCTATAAAGCCCAGTAAGGGAGTACATAATGAATAACATGAGGAGTACAATAAATGTTAGGCAATAGGCATATCAATAGAGCATAAGAGAGACATGAACATAAAGGCATGATAAAGCATGATAATCATAACATGGAAATGTGGCAACAACACTTAACATTGAATTAGCATGAGCCAAGGCTCATTGCACATGGAGCATGAGTAAACCCTCATTGCACTTGAAGCACGAGTAAACCCTCGTTGCACTTGAATTAGCATGAGTCAACACTCATTGCACATGACGTATCATGATACTATACTTTACCCAATGCATTGGAGCGCTATCAGGGCGCACCCTTCTTAAACATTTCATTTCATGCATAAGTGTGCCACATGGATCATAAAACATGGATTCATAAAACATAATCATTTCTTCCACGATAAAGGAATGTGGAATTCATACATGAAACTTTACAATCAATACGTATATGTGCATAAAGGTGAATACCCTTGATGGAGAAATGGGCATGGTATTCACTACACAAAGATATTGGCTTAGAAAATTGGTGCGATTTCGGCAGCGTAACGGCGTGACATAAGAATTCATAAAAAAGGTTGATGAGAGAGAAAGGGGTTCCTCATCATATTTACATTAAATGGACAGTAAGGAGATCATATATATACATGTCCCAACAACAGAAATGGAATTTAGATTCATGATACAAAAGTATTGCTTGAATATAAAAGAAGAGAGAGAAGTTCCTTTCGGAATTTCGGCATAGTAACAGGTGTACATGGGAGGCATTTAATGAGAGAGAAAGGGTTCTCCCATCATTCAAACAATAAGAGGGCAGTATGGGGGAGGTGCGAAACCATACCCCAACATTCATAAATTAAATTAAAAGGGCAATACAACTTAAAGAAAATTGACAAAAAAAAAAGAAAGGAAGAAAAAACCCTTACTTGGAAGTGTGCTTCCAAAGGCTAGAGAGAGGCTTGTGAGAGGCTTCTTGGGAGCTTGGGGCACCTTGAGAGGATTCTAGAGAGAGTAGGGCAGAGGTTGGACGAACTTCAAGGGCTTTGAGTGAGGAGGAAGTGGGAGCTTGGGTGGGTTTATATAGGAAAGGTGAGAGAATTATTTATTATTTAGGTTTGGGACCCCTTATATTAAAATAATCCAAACCACAAACCATCCCATGGTATTTGCCCATGGTTTCTGGAAAAGGAGAGAGGAAAACAATATTTTACAAGGCCAAGGTCCGAACTTATTAAAAAATTAGGGTTGCTTATGTGGAGGTGAGTCACACTCCCATGGAAATTAATTTAAAAAGGCAAAGTGTTGAATAAGTCTTGAGGGCTCCATTAATGCTTTGAAAAGTGATTCAAACAAACCCAAAACCTCATTATTTTAATGATAAAACATATATTGGCCGAACCTAAGGATTATGGTATTTTATTACATCACCATTGGGTCATTATGATGTCATAAATCACATTATATATTTAAAAGGTATTTAATTTTTACCCAAAAATTGGACTGTCTCAGAAAATTATGAAAAATTCACCGTTGGATAATTTCGACGTCCTGATTCCAAAAATAATATTTATTTTATCTAAATAATTTTCTAAATATGTGAATTTGCACTTTTAAAATAAAAACCGACATTTATAAAAAATTCACGGGTTTTGACAGAAATGGCTTTCAAACCTTAATAAAAATTTTAATTGCATTCATAAAATTATAAGATCATTTATATTTAATAAAAATTAATTTAATATTAATAATAATATTTTATTAAAATATTATTTAATTCAAAAATCCTTTAATTTAATAAAATATAATTCTTAATTAAATAATAACTAAAAACATCATTTGTACTTTAAAAACTAATTACAATGCATCAAAAATGACTAGAAATTATATTCATTATTATATACAAAAATAATGTACATGAACATGGTGCTACTTATTTGTTACATAACCCCTTAAAATAGCCGCATAAGACCTAAGGGTAAGGTGTGCGATGGTGACAGACTCTTGGGGTTGCTCGGATAACATCGCTCAAGTGGTGATCTCTATCAACTTCCATTTTTCCCGTAGACGATCACGTTCGAGCTTGACTTGATGAAGCTCAGCTTGGGCTTGGTCAAGGGCAAAGCCCAAAGACGCCACCTCCTTTCCGAGCTCCGACAAATGGGCTTCGTAAGGGGCAATTCTACTGGATGAGGCCATCGCTTCCTTTGTCTGAGTAAAAATGGTTTCGTTAAAGCCTTATATTTAAACTACCCAGATGATTAATGTTCAACGGCTATAAAAGTAACGGTCACAAATCTTAACGTAAAACTAAAGAAGTTGACATCCTATAAAAACATAAAGAAACATTTAACTGGATCAAGAGGGATTTTCCATTAATGAAATTTTGGGTCGTTACAACATTCCCCCCTTAAGAAATTTCGCCCTCGAAATTTTCCTTTTCCCACACTAAAACAAATGTGGGTAACTTAGCTTCATCATATCTTCCAACTCCCAAGTTGCTTCTTCAAACTTGTGGTTTCTCCACAACACCTTGACGAGGGGCATTGTCTTATTTCGTAGAACTTTTTCTCTACGATCTAAGATCTTCACTGGTTGCTCCTCATAAGAAAGATCGTCTTCTAATTGTACCACCTCAGAAGAGAGTACATGTGAAGGGTCTGGTATGTACTTCCTTAAGAGGGATACATGGAAGACATCATGCACCTTGGCCATAGTAGGTGGAAGTGCTAGTCGATAGGCCACAGCCCCAACACGATCAAGAATCTCGAAGGGGCCGATGTACCTTGGACTTAACTTCCCTTTCTTTCCAAACCTCATGACCTTCTTCCACGGAGATATGCGTAAAAACACCATGTCTCCGACTTTAAATTCAAGGTCTCGTCGACGATTATCTGCATAACTCTTCTGTCGACTTTGGGCTGCCTTGATATGCTGCTGAATGGTTTTCACCTTCTCCACCATTTCTTCGACCATTTCTGGTCCAAGCAGCTTACGTTCACCGACCTCATCCCAACATGCCGGTGTTCTACACCTTTTCCCATACAGGTCTTCATATGGTGCCATTTGGATGCTCGAGTGGAAACTATTATTATAAGAGAACTCAACTAGAGGAAGATGTTGATCCCATCCTCCTTTAAAGTCCATTGAGCACGCTCTCAACATATCCTCAAGTGTTTGGATAGTCCGCTCGGATTGGCCATCAGTTTGAGGATGATAGGCCGTACTGAAGTTCAGTTCAGTATTCAGAGCATGTTGAAGACTCTTCCAAAACTTAGAGGTAAATCTTGGATCTCGGTAAGACACAATAGATAGTGGTACTCCATGCAACCGTACCACTTCCCTGATATATATCCGTGCCAGTTGATCCAAAGAGAAGTCCTCTCGAATAGCAATGAAGTGTGCAGTCTTTGTAAGACGATCCACAATAACCCAGATTGCATTGTTGCTTTTGGATGTCCTTGGAAGTCCAGTGACGAAGTCCATGGTGATGTTCTCCCATTTCCATTCTGGTATGGGCAATGGTTGCATCATCCCCTTAGACTTCTGCCTCTCTGCCTTCACTTTCTGACACACCAGGCACTTTGATGTATATTCAGCGATCTCCTTCTTCATATTATCCCACCAAAAGTTTTCTCGGAGATCTCGATATATCTTTGTGCTCCCTGGGTGAATAGAGAAATTTGAACTATGTGCATCATCCAAAAGATCCTTCTTCAGCTCCGAACTTGATGGGACACATAGTCTTTTCCCAAACCGCACAATTCCTTCTTCATTAACATTAAACTCTGAGGATTTTCCCTTTTTGATAGCTTCCACTTTTTCTTGGATTCTCGCATCATCCTTTTGAGCATCCTTTAACCTTTCCAAAAGAGATGGTTGAGCAATAATTTGTGAAAGGATTGATGATGTTCCCTTCTTTATGATTCCCACTTCCATCTTCATCAAGTCTAAGAAGATTGGATCCTTCTCAATTCTCATCATTGATAGAATTGCTGGATCCTTTCTACTTAGGGCATCCGCCACCTTGTTCGCCTTCCCAGGGTGGTAATGTATTGAACAGTCATAATCCTTTATGAGCTCTATCCATCTTCTCTGGCGCATATTAAGCTCTTTCTGTGTGAATATATATTTAATACTCTTGTGGTCCGTATATATCTCACATTTCTCTCCATAGAGATAATGCCGCCAGATTTTCAAGGCAAAGATCACCGCCGCCAACTCCAGATCATGCGTTGGATAGTTTCGCTCATGGATTTTCAACTGTCTTGAGGCATAGGATATCACTTTATCATTCTGCATCAGCACACATCCTAAGCCCTTCTTTGAAGCATCACTGAATACCACAAAAAGATCCCCACTTGTGGGTAAAGTGAGCACAGGTGCAGTGATAAGCCTCCTTTTCAACTCCTTGAAGCTTTCTTCGCATTCATCACTCCAAGCAAACTTTACTCCCTTTCGAGTTAGCTTGGTAAGAGGGTTGGACAATCGTGAGAAGTTTCTCACAAATCGTCGATAATATCCAGCTAACCCCAAGAAGCTACGGATATCAGTTACCGATGTTGGCCTCGGCCATCCCTCAATTGCATCTGTTTTGGAGGGGTCCACAGATATCCCATTGCTTGTGATGATATGGCCCAAGAATGAGACCTCCTTCAACCAGAACTCACACTTGCTGTACTTGGCATAGAGCTTCTCCTTGCGCAAAGTCTCCAGTACAGTTTTTAAATGCTCCTCATGGTCCTCCTTGGTTTTGGAGTATATTAGAATACCATCTATAAAGACTACCACAAATTTATCTAGGTAATCTCTAAAGACTCTATTCATCAAGTCCATGAATATTGCTGGAGCATTGGTGAGTCCAAAAGGCATTACTATGAATTCATAGTGCCCGTACCTTGTACGAAAAGCAGTCTTGGGGATATCTTCCTTCTTCACCCTTACTTGATAATATCCCGACCGCAAGTCGACCTTGGAGAAGTATTGTGCTCCACGCAGCTGATCAAACAAGTCATCGATTCTTGGGAGAGGATACTTGTTCTTTATCGTGATTTTGTTAAGTTCACGATAATCGATGCAAAGCCGCATTGACCCATCCTTCTTCTTGACGAAGAGGACTGGTGCACCCCATGGTGATGCACTTGGGCGTATAAACCCTTTATCCAGATTCTCCTGTAGTTGTTTCTTCAGTTCTTCAAGCTCAACCACAGCCATTCTATATGGAGTCTTGGATATTGGTAGAGCCCCAGGTATAAGTTCAATTGAGAACTCAACATCTCTTCTTGGAGGAAGACCAGGAAGTTCCTCGGGAAATACTTCAGCGAATTCCCTCACAATAGGAATTTCTTCAAGGGTGGTTTCTTCCTTGGACTCAATCATCTGAGCCAGATATGCGTGCTCATAAGGTAGTAATATCCATGCTTGAGATGATGGAGTTAAAGGAGATTCATCTTCCTCCTGACACTTGTAAAGAGTCGGGGGTCGATTCTCCATATGGAGTGTGATTTCCCTCTCCCGACAATTTATGTTGGCTCTATATAAGGAAAGCCAATCCATGCCAAGAATTGCATCAAATTCCACCAAAGGGAGTATGACAAGGTTCGCCGGGAAATTCAATCCACAGATTATAACAGGGGAGGACTTTTACTCATGGGATGCAATGATTGCCCCATTTGCCGTACTCACCGACATCTTTACTTCCATGATTTGTGGTGGTGCAGGGATTATTCTACTAAACTTTTGAGATATAAAAGAATGCGTAGAACCTGAATCAAAAAGTACGTTCGCTATTCTTGAATGAATAACTAGCGTACCTGTCACCACTTCGTTGTCGGGGTTCACTTCGGCAGAAGTGATGGCAAAAGCTCTTCCTTTCTGTCTTGGAGGTTGTTGATTGCCTCCGATAACCCTTGGATTAGGGCACTGATTCGCAAAATGACCCGGTTCTTTGCATTTGAAGCATTGAACAACGCGTTGAGGTTCGAACGGAGCGTTCCTCCCCTCCGTCGCAGCCGCGGGTCCTTCTTGCTGACAGTTAATAGCTAGGTGCCCTTCTCTTCCACACTTGAAGCATTTTCTTGTCCCCCTAAGGCAATTCCCAGGGTGCTTCTTTCCACACTTTTGGCAAGTGGGGTGCTGGAATTTCTTAGCGCCGTTGGATTTATCCATCGGACCACCAGCATTGAAGTCCACCTTCCGCTTCTTGTCCCCATGATACCCCTGTGATTCTCCGATCTCCATTTCAACCTTAAGGGCACATCGGACAATCTCCTCATAGCTGTCAAAGTCACGGATCGCTAATGCTTTCCGCAAGCTAGGCTTCAGCCCACCAAAGAAGCGGTCAACTTTGCATTCGGGGGTAACGACAAAGCCGGAAGCGTATCGTGCAAGCCTTGTGAAGTTTGCCTCGTACGCTCCCACAGATTCTTCATCTTTCTGCTTGAGGGAAAGGAAGTCCCTTTCCATCTTAAGACGGAGGGTGCGTGGAAAATATTTATTGAAAAACATCTTCCGGAATACCTTCCATTCCAAAGCCTCGATCTCCTCCTCAGGCTTCGTATTTTTTATCAATGTCCACCATTGATCAGCTTCACCCTCCATACGATAAGCCGCCAGGAGAACCTTCTCTTTTTCAGAGCATTGGAGGATGGATAATATCTTCTCAATGGAGTTGATCCATTGTTCAGCGATCGTGGGATCAGATGATCCACTAAAAGTAGGGGGCCTTTGTCTCATGAAGCTTTCAATAGCGACTTGTTCTTTCTTAGGGGGGGTTAGTGTTTCTATTCAAAACTTGAGTTAGCTGAGAGAGAAGCGTGACAAAGTTCGCGATTCCCGCTCCCATCGGATTGGGCATCTCATTAGTACAATCATCACACTGATCTTCACAACGGTTGTTAGCCCGAGTTCTCCTATTACCGGCCATTGGCTGGAATAAAAGGAAAGTTAGGGGTAACACATAGAGGGTAATCCAAAGACAAAAGTTGATGACTTATAAATAAACTTTGATCTCTTTAACTCATGAGTCTATAGGATTCAATCCAGGCTTTTCAGGATCTTCCTTCTAACATATATTCTTAGGGGAATTTTTCCCTTAATAAGGGTTCATACTAAGATTGTGAATTTATCAAAACATATCCCCCGGGAGTGTCGTAACCAAGAGTGCAGCAAGGCCCGTTGTCGTGCACCAGTTCCCGTTCGAGTCTAGCTCAAAGCGGTGTTTTCGGGTTTTACCCCTAGGATACATCTGTGCCAGAGCCGCCTCTACCTGCTCGTATCCAGACAGGGATGTATTTGTTTGATAAAACACTTACATAGTATTTACCAAAACTTAGGGATGTTTTTATTATGCTTAGTCTTGTATCTAAGGCTTTACTAGGGTTTCCTAATCCCAAAAATAACTAAACCTATCCTCTGATACCAACTATGACAACCCTGATTTTTATTACAACTTAAACATGCTTTATTACATAAAACTTCACTTGATACAACAAAGAAGATCGAGAGGTTTAGTGTCTTTGGGGCTTAGGATTATTACATAAAAACTTTAAACTTTAAATACAACATCCTTATTGAAAACTTCCTTTACATGACCACTACATTCCTTCGTACCTAGCATTGCATGGGATAACCTGAGGACATGCATAAGAAAAGGGTGAGCTATAAAGCCCAGTAAGGGAGTACATAATGAATAACATGAGGAGTACAATACATTTTAGGCAATAGGCATATCAATAGAGCATAAGAGAGACATGAACATAAAGGCATGATAAAGCATGATAATCATAACATGGAATTGTGGCAACAACACTTAACATTGAATTAGCATGAGCCAAGGCTCATTGCACATGGAGCATGAGTAAACCCTCATTGCACTTGAAGCACGAGTAAACCCTCGTTGCACTTGAATTAGCATGAGTCAACACTCATTGCACATGACGTATCATGATACTATACTTTACCCAATGCATTGGAGCGCTATCAGGGCGCACCCTTCTTAAACATTTCATTTCATGCATAAGTGTGCCACATGGATCATAAAACATGGATTCATAAAACATAATCATTTCTTCCACGATAAAGGAATGTGGAATTCATACATGAAACTTTACAATCAATACGTATATGTGCATAAAGGTGAATACCCTTGATGGAGAAATGGGCATGGTATTCACTACACAAAGATATTGGCTTAGAAAATTGGTGCGATTTCGGCAGCGTAACGGCGTGACATAAGAATTCATAAAAAAGGTTGATGAGAGAGAAAGGGGTTCCTCATCATATTTACATGAAATGGACAGTAAGGAGATCATATATATACATGTACCAACAACAGAAATGGAATTTAGATTCATGATACAAAAGTATTGCTTGAATATAAAAGAAGAGAGAGAAGTTCCTTTCGGAATTTCGGCATAGTAACGGGTGTACATGGGAGGCATTTAATGAGAGAGAAAGGGTTCTCCCATCATTCAAACAATAAGAGGGCAGTATGGGGGAGGTGCGAAACCATACCCCAACATTCATAAATTAAATTAAAAGGGCAATACAACTTAAAGAAAATTGACAAAAAAAAGAAAGGAAGAAAAAACCCTTACTTGGAAGTGTGCTTCCAAAGGCTAGAGAGAGGCTTGTGAGAGGCTTCTTGGGAGCTTGGGGCACCTTGAGAGGATTCTAGAGAGAGTAGGGCAGAGGTTGGACGAACTTCAAGGGCTTTGAGTGAGGAGGAAGTGGGAGCTTGGGTGGGTTTATATAGGAAAGGTGAGAGAATTCTTTATTATTTAGGTTTGGGACCCCTTATATTAAAATAATCCAAACCACAAACCATCCCATGGTATTTGCCCATGGTTTCTGGAAAAGGAGAGAGGAAAACAATATTTTACATGGCCAAGGTCCGAACTTATTAAAAAATTAGGGTTGCTTATGTGGAGGTGAGTCACACTCCCATGGAAATTAATTTAAAAAGGCAAAGTGTTGAATAAGTCTTGAGGGCTCCATTAATGCTTTGAAAAGTGATTCAAACAAACCCAAAACCTCATTATTTTAATGATAAAACATATATTGGCCGAACATAAGGATTATGGTATTTTATTACATCACCATTGGGTCATTATGATGTCATAAATCACATTATATATTTAAAAGGTATTTAATTTTTACCCAAAAATTGGACTGTCTCAGAAAATTATGAAAAATTCACCGTTGGATAATTTCGACGTCCTGATTCCAAAAATAATATTTATTTTATCTAAATAATTTTCTAAATATGTGAATTTGCACTTTTAAAATAAAAACCGACATTTATAAAAAATTCACGGGTTTTGACAGAAATGGCTTTCAAACCTTAATAAAAATTTTAATTGCATTCATAAAATTATAAGATCATTTATATTTAATAAAAATTAATTTAATATTAATAATAATATTTTATTAAAATATTATTTAATTCAAAAATCCTTTAATTTAATAAAATATAATTCTTAATTAAATAATAACTAAAAACATCATTTGTACTTTAAAAACTAATTACAATGCATCAAAAATGACTAGAAATTATATTCATTATTATATACAAAAATAATGTACATGAACATGGTGCTACTTATTTGTTACATAACCCCTTAAAATAGCTGCATAAGACCTAAGGGTAAGGTGTGCGATGGTGACAGACTCTTGGGGTGCTCGGATAACATCGCTCGAGTGGTGATCTCTATCAACTTCCATTTTTCCCGTAGACGATCACGTTCGAGCTTGACTTGATGAAGCTCAGCTTGGTCTTGGTCAAGGGCAAAGCCCAAAGACGCCACCTCCTTTCCGAGCTCCGACAAATGGGCTTCGTAAGGGGAAATTCTACTGGATGAGGCCATCGCTTCCTTTGTCTGAGTAAAAATGGTTTCGTTAAAGCCTTATATTTAAACTACCCAGATGATTAATGTTCAACGGCTATAAAAGTAACGGTCACAAATCTTAACGTAAAACTAAAGAAGTTGACATCTTATAAAAACATAAAGAAACATTTAACTGGATCAAGAGGGATTTTCCATTAATGAAATTTTGGGTCGTTACAGCCCCCCCCCCTTTGTATCCCGCTCGGCCGAGAGCCGAGACGCTGACCATATGGGTCAAGCTTCCAGTGTCGGGCCGGGCTACGCCAAAATGGGCCTGACCAGGACCCGGGTCAGGTCGACCCGGTTCGGGCCGACCTAGGATGTATTTGGCTGGGTCGGTCTGGGCTCAAACCCCCTATTCTCGGGCATTTTCGTTCAAATTTTCATAACATGGGCTACAGACCTCCGATCGATGCACCATAAGTTGCATTGGGATCCTTGTATGGAGAAGGTGGTTTTGGTATATTAAACTCAAGGTTTCAACAAAGTATGGGTATGGCCAGGTTGGTTCGAAACTGAAACAAACCGGGCCCTCAGAGTGGAAATAGTTATAACATGAGTTCCGGATGTCCGATTGACATGTCGTCGACTTTTTTGGATTCCTCTTGATGAGACAGTTCTTCGGGAATACATTACCTGAGTTTTGGACACAGTTGGAATATGTTCCAGTTGGTTCGTACCCGAAATCAAACCGGGCCCCTAGAACGGAAAACCGATAACTTTCAGACCGAACGACCGTCTGGCGAACCGTCAGCGGAATTGGTGATCACGTTGATAAGAGGTCCCTTTGAGTATACCCTATGTGAGTTCAGGGTACAGTTGAGATATGTCCGGGTTGGTTCATACACGAAACCAACCGGGCCCTCGGGACTAAAAGGCAAAGAACTCATAGACCGGGTGTCTTATTGCCGCACCGTCTGTTGCGTTGAGACCCCTATGACAAGGTGGTCCTTTGAGATAATTCTTAGTGGGACTTTGTGATACATGGAGTATCGACCAGTAGATCGTTGAGCAGACCCTCCCGGAGATGATCGTATGGAGTACGGAGACTGTGTAGCTGGCTGAGACCTAATGACTTCTTGTCCGATTCGAGTCGGAGTGACTTGTATAGTCCAGTGGGGAGCACTACTGTGTTTGGGAGGCGGACCCACGGCGGGGAGCACTACTGTGTTTGGGTGGAAGACCCACAGCACTCGACAGAAAGAGTACCTCTGCAGGCTATTAGGGGGGTGCACTACTGTATTTGGGTGGCAGACCCCGGCGGGGAGCACTACTGTGTTTGGGTGGCTGACCCACGATACTCGATAGGAGGAGTACCTCAGTAGCCTAAGGATAGTGAGTAGCGCCTCGTAGTCATGACAGGATCAGTGTACTCGACATAGGAGGATCTCTTCAGCAGTTTTGGTTTCGATAATGAAAATCCTGGTTTGAGAAGAGTCAATGACCTTTGTGTTTTTTCTCAAGATTGAGATGGGTTACATGATAACATAGGTACAAGTATGGACTTATACCTAAGTAAGGGTTATCTGTTTAGATCCTGGTTTGTGGATATCTTTGCTGGATTTTATGAGACATTGAGTGTCTCGGGGTCCCTACTCAGTATCGTTATACTCACCCCTACATGGGCTATTCCCACACCTTGTTGTGTTGGATGTAGATGACAGACAGCGCATACAGAGGCCTAGTGTTTGAGGACTAGACGTCACCCAGAGGTAGACCTCACGACGATTCAGTATCTGGAGGTGGACCTCACGACGAGTTAGTATCCGGATGCGGACTACACTATGAGACATTACTCGGAGGAGGTTGACGGGCGAGAGAGTTATGGAGGCTATCTGTACCTACACTTCAGGTAGGATCCATGGTGGACGATCCAGGAGCTGCGCTATCTGTACCTACCATTCAGGTAGGATTTGAGGTGGACGAACTAGGAGCTACTTCTATTCTTCCAGCTTCATGTCTTATATGTTATACTTTCGTTCATTTGTAGCTGTAATTTTCAGTTGGGTTTTTATTCTGGAACATTTTCTTTTTAGAACATTCTTTTGTACTTAGTGTTTTCTTCCACTTGTACTCTATTGTGTTGTTTACTTTTATAATGGCAATGGATTCCCTTTTTATTGGGATTTACGCCTTTGGTGGTAGTCGCCAGCCCCTGGTCTATGGAACGCAGGCTTGGGGTAGTCACGACATGGGCCCTGAGGACGAGTCGTGACAAATTGGTATCAAAGGAGTCGGTTCTATCGCAAAACGTAGGACACTGATATTTCTTTTCTGTGATGAAATAGTGTTAAAGGTACTATGTGTGGTCTTCAGTTTAGGGAGTCCAGTGTTGGTGCGGGCGGCCGATGTATCCATACACCAGGACCCTGACCACTGATTTCTGACTTAGTGCATGAAAACACTGATTGCGTGTGTGTTTTCAACAGTTTCTTTAAAATTATCTCAAACTAGGTCAGCTCACCAGGTATAATCGTTTGACTGTGTCACAACTGTTTCATTCAGGATGACTTCACCTAGTCAGACACCATGGGTACTGAGTGCGGAGCGCAATGATAGCCCACTGAGCAGCGAGGCTTCAGTACATGGCCCTCCACCATTTGATACACCAACATAGTGTGCACGCCGCTTGAGAGCGATGGACATGTTCTAGTGTATGAGGCCTCTGAGGTTTCGAGGCGAGTCATATTTTCAAATGGCTGGACACTGGCTAGAGTTTGTAGCACTAGCTTTCCACACAACTGGGACACCCGCAGACTTGATGGTGTACCTAGTTGTTAGCCCATTCCAAGGAGCAGCTTAGAGGTGCTGGAGCCACGTGTTCCAGTTTTGCGATGAGATGTCCTTCACCTGGGAAGACATCGAGACCTTCTTTAGGGTGGAGTTTATACTAGTGACTCTACACTCAGAGCTTGCTCAAGAGCTGCTGCCTTTTCCGCAGGATTTTCCATCAGTAGCCGAGTAATCTGTAGGCAGTATACATATGATGTAGAGGTCCAAGTGCACCAGACCAACAGGTGGGCAACCTCGGGTTATAGGATCGGGAGTGCGGGGCACCCGGGGTGGAGTCAGAGCCAGGCGTTCCAGAAACAGATAGTGTTTCTCCTTTGTCATGAAGGTTAAAATGGAACATGACTGTCTGACTCCCCGCATAGTTGATCCATAGGCATTTGAGGAGCCACTAAGATAGAATTAGCGGCAGGTGCTTGAGCAACAGCCGAGCGGTGGACAGGAGCAGAACTAGTGGATTCATTTTTGTACTTGGTACCTCTAGTTCCATTTTGCTGTTGTATTTGTGTCTTTGTACTTCAAACTGTAGTAATAAAAGACACTTATATTAATGATATTTACTTTCCTGCCCTTTTTTTTGATACTGAGAGGTCCTGGTTAAAACTGGTGACTTGACCCTCGCTTTTGAGATTTCTACTAGAGGAGATCCAGTGACCTCACACGGATGCCGATAGTGTGACATGATCTTGGAGACGGGAGAGATAGTTGAATATCTTGGTAGTAACGTCAAGGCCTTAAAACGTCATCCATGGCATGAAATAGTACCATTCATGACAGGATTGACTGTATTAGGCAATGAACGTGGTTCATCCAGTGCATGAGACCAGATACCTCTTTTCATCAAAGTAGAAATATTAGTAGCTCTTATAGATCGTAGGCGATGATGGGTGGTCATTGATTGACTTACCATGTCGGAAAACTTCCTACAAACCAAAGATGGTACGAGCTACGATGAAGAAGGTGCAGATCATCCAAGAGCGGATGAAGACTGCACAGTGTAGTAAGAAACAGGACACTGGCGCCAAACTCAGAGACTCGGGCGTGTAAAATGTTTCAAGAAGAAGAAGCGTCAAGGATTGATGAATCTACAGAGCAGCGGATGTGGGAAGCAGATCTATGAGAGGAGAATGTGGTGGTGTATATTTCGACATGTTACAACCACCCGCCTTTGTTTTCCCCGCCAGGCTCCAGGAGTTAGGGGGAAAGGGAAGAGAGCGGCTGCATGCTGTCATGGAGTGTGACCCAATAGCACTAATAATGATTCTAGGGACATTTTGTGTCCACTTCCATCTACCATTACAACAGGCGTTGATACGAATCATTCATTTAATCAACGAATCATTTCCAAGGCATAGAGTTTCTAGTAAGACGTTGACATAACCCTCACGTCTGGAGATACCTTTGGGAGGAGACTTGAAAATCACACTTACACCGACATTGTTATTTAACCCTCGAGGCGAGAGTTTCGTTTGGAATCTCTTGGTGGAAGTGTCGAGGACTTATGACATTAGTCTAGGAATGGATTGGATTCAGAGTTCATACCCAGATTGACTGTATTAGGCAAAAAGGTTGTGGTTTATCTACAACGTTGGGATGAATTTTCCTATGTCGACGAAATGGAAACCACAGGCAGCATAGGATAAACTCATGTACAATAGGGTGTGGTCGATCACTCTTGAGTCAGTCAACCTTAGCCACATGGTAGCAGAGGTTTTGAGTCTCAGTTCTAATCAGGAAATGGAGGCCTTTAGAGTTTTAAGATGGTGATCACGTCCTTATAAGGGTATCACCTCGACTAGGTTTATGTAGATGTGGCTGAGGTGGAAAGTTATCTCCGATGTACAATTGACCTTTTTAGGTCCTCAGCAGGGTAGGCGAGGTGGTTTTTCACTTGACCTTTTTACCTCAGTTGCACCGGGTGCATGATGTCATCCACATATCCTAGTTGAAGAGATACGTGGACGATCCATCACATATCTTCGACCACAGGGAGTTTGACGTCAATGACAGGGTGACATGCACGGAGGTTCCAATAGAGATTGAGGCTCGACATGAGTGGGTCCTACGTGGATGGTCGATTCCTCAGGTGCACTTCCACTGGTGGCATGAGAACCTCCAGGGGAGCACATTGGAGTGGAAGGCTCAGATGCATGCTCAGTACCACATTGTTTTCCTTAGTGTGTGTTGAAGCTTTACGAGGACGTAAATACCTAAGGTGAGAGTAATGTAAAGAACCGGAAATTTAAAGGATATTTTTTTCATAATTTCTATGGAATTTTATGAATCCGCAGTTTCTGATGGCACCTGATTCTGGGGCCCGGTGTTCCCGGAATCAATTTAAGAAATTTGGATCGGGTACATTCAGTGAACGAACGAGCGAGTTTTTCTATATTTTGAACTGGTAGTAGGAATTGAAATCTGAGGCTGCATTTTCTCGAAAGGAGTTTTTCAAATTTGGGGCTTAAAAAAGAATTGAATTAAATTTTTGTTACAAATTTTATTCCTAACATAAGTGGTTTCATCCTAGGAGTGGGAGTTGCTGTGGGAATCACTACTTACTAACTACCCATGAGAGGATTAAGGTATGGTGGGGCCCATAAGATACTAACCCTTCATATTCCCTAACTCCTCTAAACCCCCTCTTATGTTGTGTAAATCATCTTAACTTTGTTAAACTTACCCATAAATTGGGTGACTTCTCCTCTCCTCACATTAATTTATTTCCAACACACATTAATTCAATTAATTTAACCTCTTTAATTAATTGAATTTTGTGTTTTGAATTTTTTAATTTAGAAATGCCTGGCATGAGTTAATAAAATAAGGAGGAACCTTACTTTATTATGTTGGATTATTGTGTGAGGATTGGGAGAGAACTCTTGGGAAGAAGAAGTGGTTTCCTCCTTTGTTGAAGTTCTTCATCTATGAATGAAGAACGAATCTCCATTATTTTCTTCCTCTGATGAAGGACAGTTCATCTACTCTTCCGAAGAATGACCGTCCTTCTCAATGAAGAACACTCCCCAGTTTTCCATTAAGGGAGGAGACGTCTCTGCGGGGAAATTCGCAAACGACGACGTAACCTTTCGACTTCAACAAACCGACGCCCGCTCCCATTCGCGATTTCGTCAAAAAAAAACAACGAACGACACGAGGTGGGGTTTTTAATTAAGTATGATTTCATTCCCTTGATTCTTTCATTCTAAAAACAAGAATGCAGATCAAATTATTATTAAGTTGGTCCGGGAATGTTTTCCTTGGGGATGGGAATGAATTGTTGTGGGATGATGTAGGGGTTAATTATTCGTTCAAGTATTATTTAACAAACTCCATTGTTAAATGATTGGCCGCTTGTAATCATTATAATGGGAGGAGGTCGGACTGGACAAAAACGGACGATTCTCCTCCCCTTTTGTTGTTGATCTTCTCTGTGGCATGATACGATGGTGACGCGGTGTCGTTGCACCGCGCGGGAACGAAGAGGACCGCAGCCGGAGCGGGCCGCGATGGAGGAGCGCAGTGCCGTCGTGCCATGCCGGTGAGGCCAAAGGAGGCCGCATGCAATATTGGGATGCGGCAGAGGGGCGCAGCGCCATCGTACCGTTCCAGTCGGATGAGAGCCGTGGCCTTAGGCCCCAACGGTTCAGCAGGGGGGTGGCTGGGCTCGGCCGGCCACCGGCGCACCAGGAGGCGGGACCTCGCGGGTCCTGCGGTAGCCACACAGGTCGGCCATTATGGCCAGCCATTTTTGGAAAGACCGGGGGTTGTAACCCTCGGCCAGGACCATAGGACAGTCCCCACCTCAAGGGGGGCGCTGTTTCAAAACCAAGGGGGGCCATGCCCCCCCCCCCCCCTCGCATCCTGCTCACCCGAGAGCTGAGCCAGCGGCCACGTGGGCTGCCAGCGTCGCGTCAGGCCACACCAGTCTGGCCGGGCCACTCCCAAATGATACTTACCCAGACCCGGGTCTGGTCGACCCGATTTGGGCCGACCCAGGGTGTATTGGGTCGGGTCGGTCCGGGCCCAAACCCCCTATTTTCTAAAAGTTTCGTTCAAACGCCATAACATGGGATAAAGACCTCCGATCGACGCATCATCAGTTGAATTGGGATCCTTGGATCGAGGTGGTCATTTCGATATATTACACTCAAAGTTTCGGAAAATTATGGGTATGACCGGGTTGGTTCGAAACCGAAACCAACCGGGCCCTTGGAGTGGAAACGATTATAACATGGGTTCCAGATGTCCGATTGACGTGTCATCTACTTTGTTGGATTCCTATTGATGAGACGGTTCATCTGGAATAATTCACCTGATTTTTTGACGTAGTTGGAATATTTCCAGGTTAGTTCGTACCTGAAATCCAACCGGGCCCTTAGAACAGAAAAGCCGATAACTTTCACACCGAATGACCTTTTGGAGAACCGCCAGCGGTGTTGGTTATCACGTTGAGAAATGGTCCTTTTGAGTAGACCTTATGTTAGTGTGGCGTACAGTTGAGATACAGATGGGTTTGTTCATACACGAAACCAACCGGGTCCCTGGGACTAAAAGGCTAATAACTCACAGATCGGGCGTCTGATTGACGCACCGTCTATTGCGTTGAGACCCCTATGACGAGGTGGTCCTTTGAGATACTTCTTCGTGGGAATTTGTGATACATGGAGCATCGACCAGTAGCTCATGGATCATACCCTCCCGGAGACAAGCGTACTGTGTATGGAGACCGTGTAGCTAGTTGAGACCTGATGACTGCTTGTCCGATTCGAGTCGGAGTGACTTGTATAGTGCAGTGGGGAGCACAACGTTGTTCGGGTGGCGGCCCCACGGCGGGGAGCACTACTGTGTTTGGGTGGTATACCTGCAGTACTCGACAGAAGGAGTACCTCTGTAGGCTATTAGGGGGGGTGCACTACTGTGTTTGGGTCACAGACCCCAGTGGGGAGCACTACTATGTTTGGGTGGCCAACCCGTGGTACTCGACAAGAGGAGTACCTCAACACTCTAAGGTTAGTGAGCATTGCCTCGGAGTCATGATAGGATCAGTGTACTCGACAGAGGAGGAGCTCTTCAGCAGTTGCGGTTTCGATAATGAAAATCCTGGTTTGAGCAGAGTCAATGACCATTGTGTTTTTCTTCTTGATTGAGATGGGTTACTTGGTAACATAGGTATAAGTATGGGCTTCTACCTAAGGGTTGTCTGTATAGATCCGGCTTTTTGGTTATCCTTGTTGGATTTAGTGAGACCTTGAGGTTCTCAGGGTCCTTACTGGGTATCGTTATACTCACCCCTGTATGGGTTATGCCCGTACCTCATTGTTTTGGATGCAGACGATGGATAGCGCAGGCGGAGGTTGAGTGTTCGAGGACTGGACGGTACCCGGAGGTGGATATCACGACGAGTCAGTATCCGGAGGTGGACATCACGATGAGTCAGTATCCAAAGGTGGACTTCATGATGAGATGGTACTAGGAGGAGGTTGACATGAAAGAGCATTGAGGAGGCTATTTGTACCCACCCTTCAAGTAGGATCTGTGGTGGACGATCCAAGAGCTGCACTATCTGTACCTACCCTTCAGGTAGGATTCGAGGTGGACGACCCAGGAGCTACTTCTATTCTTCTAGCTACTTGTTTTTTCTGTTTTACTTTCATTCAGTTGTATCTATAATTTTCATTTAGTTTTGTATTTTTCCCATTTACTTTTCAGCACTTTCTTTTGTACTTAGTGTTTGCTTCCGCTTGTACTCTGTTGTGTTGTTTACTTTTATAAAGGCAATGACTTCTCTTTTTATTGGGATTTACGCCTTTCGGGCTAGTCGCCAACCCCTGGCCTATGGAAAGTGGGCTTGGGGTAGTCATGGCATGAGACCCAAGGATGCGTCGTGACAATGGCGACTCGAATACACCTCAATGAAATCCAAAACACACTACTAAAATAAAAGGAACCCAAAAATAAAAAAAGTTCTAATTAAAATTGGGCCAAAGAATAAAAATGGAAAAAATATTACCCAAATCTTGAAATCATTGTCTTCTATGGTGGTGGATAGAACCAGTCTTATCATAAGAAACCCCCTATAAGAAAATAGTTGGAAAAGAAATGAGATAAAACAACGTCTTATATATATGTGATCAGTGTGTCAATTGTACATGATAAAAGATACATGAATCCAAAACTAACAGAGAACAAATATTATTCAAATTGATATGTACATCCCAATACTAAATAACATGATCATTTATAAAGCTCATTATTTTTCTACCATCACCTTCAATAGCCTATTGAAAAACCAACAATTACCAAAATATGAGAATAAAGTAAACATTCATCTGCACTTAACAGCGAGAAATATGGATTAGATGTTGTTCTTAACCTATAATATACATTCCATGACTTTCTAAAATAACTAAAACACTTAATGCATATATCCTTCTTAATTTTCTAGATTGAAACCTTTTTTTAGCATTTTCTTCATTTGGAATTCACTATTGTTCTTAGTTTATATAGGTTTTTCAATTTTATAAATTAGAGAATTTTCCTTCTTTTATTCTTACTGAATCCACTTCGATTTTTCAAACCAATTTTCTAATATTATTAGACAATCTTTTGGTGCATGATCTTCTTTCTTCTTGATTGTATATTCCTTCTTTTTAAAAACTATTTCTGAACATGCGATAATTGGTTCTTTCATTTTATCTTTCAACAATTGTTATTTTTATGGAATCTATGTCATAAATTCTTTACAATTTGGTCTACTTGTTTTCCCTTCCACAGACACTTTCAATAGCCTTTAGAGTACCATTTTAAGGCTCCCTTTCAAACTCCATAGTAGAAGTATCAATAATTATCCCACTACAATATCAAATATTGATACATAACCCTACACATTGGTTTGAATGACATCTTAGAAAAACCAAAGCTCTAGATAGAATATTTACCATTTTAAACTCATCATAATTAACTGAACACACTAACTATACCAACCACTATAGGTAATTCATAAATTTTGGTGAGGTCTTGGAACCAAATATGGTTCATCCAACATCCATCTCCAGACACCAAATTCATCCATTTACTTTTTATGTTCATAAATTACATAACATTGATAATGGTCACCATCCCTTGATATGGATTTAACTCAAAAAGGATGAGTGTGAATCTCCCCACTATAGTATTATCGATACCATCATAAATCCTACAAACACATGCCTAGTGCCTCATATCAAATTATGTTCACTATAGAAGATCATAGCCCAATAATCTCAATAAAATTTCTTCATTTTAAAACTATCATCTTTCAAACACACATTATATCAAAAAAAAATATTAAAAGATATTAGATAGAGAAATCCAAATTATAGAAAAAAATAATAACTTTAGGAGTACCTCATAAAGAATGGTACTAAAAGAACCTTCACCTAGGATGGATTATCGCAATATAATAATATAGAAATCCATATTTTGACACGTACATGAATCCAATTTTTCTAATCCCAATACTAAGTGAATGCACACACATTCTTGGTACATGAGAAATAGACCAGAGTTCATTTATTTTTCTAATATTGAGATGAGATATTACTCATTCAATTTACTCTGTCACCCTCATATTGAGGCTCACCAACCAACATTCATTCCTACCCTATTTCCATTCATCACTGTGAACCTTCATATGCAATGGATGTGTCTACATAGATAGCTCATTCATTCTTGAATATCTCCTAGTAGGTTTCCAGATAAAAGAAAGATACTCATTCCCATAATGAGAACATAAGAACATTTAAAAAATAGATTTTCATTATGAATAAATTTCATTTGAAGTATGCCATGAAATGAATAAAACTTTGAAATTTAGTGGCATGATATATTACTGATTCCCTTAATGATATTGCCTCATGAATCTTCAAAACATGCTCTTATTCTGAAAATCTACCATAGCCTCTCATAGAAGAGGGAATGAAACTCTATCCATAAAACCTCCTTATTTCTTCTTTTATGATCAAATGTATTTATCCATTCTAATTCATCTACTTTAAATATAGAATCTTCTAGTTTCACCCTATTATCCTCTAGAGTTATAATCCTTGAAAATAGGAACTAAACACTCTTAAAAAAATTCTAAATATCCAATTATCCCATGTCTCTACTGAAAATTAGATACTGCTACTCCTAGATCTCATGGATTACATAGGAAACCATTTTTTTTCTTTTCGAAGTCCTTGGTCCATTAATCAAAGTAGTTGTAACATAATATGATTGTAAAAACCACTTGAGCATATTTCCCATGAGAACACAATGCCATCATAATTAGATGATTTTTTAATGAATTTTGACTAAACTTCATCTCATAATAACAAAATTACTAATTAGAAACCCATCGCACCACAATACTAAGCATGCATTACTACCACAATATCATAATACTACTTTTAATCCTTAATTAATAACAAAATATAATTTCCAAAACACCAAACCCTAAGGTTTATCATAATATTCTAAGGGTTACTCTCCTACACACCAAACATAACAACCAACCCCCACACATTCACCCTTGATAATAAGAAACCCTCCACCCCCTTAACTGATCTAACAAGAAACTTCATTATAAAAATCCATAATCAAATCACCCAGAAACCATCAAAATTCCATATATCGAGAGTTTTACATCAAAACATAAATAAAAAAATCAACAAGATCCACCAACATGAGGTATTACAACCAACTAGAACCCCAAAAGACAAATCCAAACCATACCCAATACATAACTATCATACTCAAAATACCACCCTAACAACTGAACTCACCTGATTTGAATATCACAAATGTATCTAGTTTTTCATCAATAATTTGATATTTTAAACCACCTAAAATCCCTTAATCATATGAATTCCAACCATTGGAGAAAATACATGTGTGAAATTTGAAGGGTTAAAACCCTAAATATCTCGTTCTTGTTGAGAACGTAATAATATGTTTTAAGGAGTTCACTTCCAAGCTAACCACCACTTTTGGAGTTGATGAACACCAAAACCGGACATGTTGGTGATTGGTAGGAATTTCGGACCATGGATCTGAGTTTAAAAATATAATTATTAGCGCAAAAAACCTTCACATTGGTATTGTTTTTAGCTCATCGCATTATAACTTTTCAACTGCACATTCAAATCAGATTGGTATAGCGCTAAAGAATCAAAGGTTTTCAATGTAGTTAATAAATACATTGAATCATCTCTCCTCAGTTAACATCAGTCAAACACCGCATGATAACTCAGTGAAACGAATCAGTAGGAACATATAGAAACTTTTTAACTTCTTCAAATTTGAACCACAAGACATGATAACAATATTATCAATGGAAAAAGTAGAATTTAAGAAAATAAATAGAGACCAACATACGAGGATAAATAAAACCATGAATCCCCAATTACATGGAACATAAGACAAAGGGGGATTTCATTTAATTCACCATGCAAGAGTAGGTTCTCCGGGAAAAAAGATAATCAAGTGATAAATGAATTAAGTATGGACTGTAAAAGGAAAATCGAATACAAATTGACAAACTTCTTCCAGCAAGTACAATCACCTAACAAGAAATGAATCAATAAGTACAAGCTGGAGGCACGTCGAAATTACAAACAAGCCATCGAGTCTACTACCATACGAATCCAAAAAAAACCAGCCCATGCAGATAAAATTTCATTGAACAAAAAAACCTAAAGGCAGCTACCGAAGACTAAATAAATTGAAAAGATGATTTTAAATTCCCAACATTACAGGAAGTAAAAGCTGAATCTGCTCTATCTTCCTCCCCCAACTCTCCATAGTCATCCAGACCATGTGAATATCATTCCATAATGGAAATAAAAATAATTAAAACACTGTCCATGGGAGGATTATTCTTCGATCGAAAAAACATAAGAGGTTTATAGTGGGATTGAAATAGAAGGAGGGACATTCAGAATGTACACAAAAATTGAAATTGAAGGGCCAGTGGATTCCTGATTCGGAAGGCCTGTAGTGAACAACATGAGAGAGTTATTAAGAATTTTTTACGATTCAGAGTGGATGGTCACTGTGAGAGTGGTCTACGACAGCGTGAGAGAGCATGTTGATTCGGAGCGTTGTGAGGAGGGCGCCATGTTGAGTGCAATAGAAGGTTAAAAGATAACAGTCATGGATTGGGGGAGGAGGAGATGAGAGGCTGATGAAATAAAAAAATAAATGCTGATGTTTGGAAAAGTTTTTCCACATATTTTTAATTAATGAGCGGCAATAAACAACATATACCACGAACCTATAAAACTGTGTCTATAGATATGTGGCTATCGTTTAAATTTCTAGTAGTGTTTTAAATAAAAATAAAAGACTCTATGAAAAGGAGGAGACTTATGTTTTGTGTTTTAGTTCCTTAAATTATCAAAAACCAAGTTTATTTTGTGTAATTTGTGATTATAGACCAATTATGTTGAAGGATTCAGTTGATAGATAATTTGAAGAAAAAAATCCAAAAAATAGTCACCTTAAAAAAGTTTTCTAACCATGCCCCTAACAAGATGAAATATACCAATTAAATTAGAATAATTTGTAAAAATATCCACATAAAATTGTGGTGACATAAAAACATATAAACTAAATTTGATAGAAATTTTTCAAGTTCATTCAATTGAATAATTTTTCTACGTCAAGGGAAATTAAAAATCAAGATCATTGGACAATGTTTTATAAAGTCCATCTAAAAAATGCTTCTAAACGACTAGAATAATGTCTCTTTAAAATTTTACCATAGAGATGAATCATTTGAAGGTAATTTTATATATCTATTCAATTGAGAAACTCAATTGAGTAACTTCATTGAATAGTTTTTTGAGAGTCAAAAAACTAGATAGAAGCATCGATGGAATGCCATTACATTGAACCCTCTTACTAATGTCATCATTTTTAAGTATATTAAATTTATTTCATAGACTTCTAAAAACCATCAGATTGTGAAATAAAATAAGATAACTAAGGTTTAATTCGATAATGAATAACAAAAACACATTAGTGAAGGTGTCAGATGAAGGGGGAGACTTGAGTATGTATCCATGATAGTCTTTAAAGGGTATATCTAATATATAAATAAAAAATAATATTCAGGTGAAGAAAATATTTTTTGGAAAAATCAGGTGAGTTAAACATGATAGTGGAATATCATAAGTCATTAAATTAAATAAATATGAAGGAAAATGGATTGTGAAATAATGTATATAGAATTTTCAATAATGATCTATTGGATGGATGTTTTAAAAACATTACATAGTCATTATAGAGTAATATAATATAGTGATATTGAGTTTTACATTCAATGTACTAATATTAATGAATGAAGAATCATGATTCTATCCTATATTTAATGTATTTTGAAAACCTAAATTACACAATGATATTATGAGACTTCATATAATGACCATTAAATCCAATCATTTAGAAAGTTTATTGTTAGATAAAAAAAGTCATTCTCAACTAGGATACACAATTTTGGAATAAATAAATTAATATTTGGATCATTTACTCTGAATAATTTTCATAACAAAATATGAATATAAAAAGGGTAAGATTTGAAGAAGAAATGGGTTGTTAATTAATACATTGATCGATGTATTATGATTAATATTATTGTGGAAGAAATAAAGTTTTGACCATGAATCTTTAGATAAATTCTCATTTAGTTCGATGAAGTAGATATGTAAATGTCGAACAGAGTAGGGTGACAAAAGTATTTAAAGAACATGACATATAAATAGTGTAACAGATGATGTAGTGAATAACTATATGAATAGGTTCTAGAAAAGGGAGTGAAAAATATATTGAATGAGATTGTAATGGATGAAGAAGTACTTGAAAAATAATGATCTGATGTATAATATCCAAAGATGAATTTACTAGACAAATAGTGTTCTAGGAAGTAGTGAATTAGAGAAGATAATAACATTATATTATTTATTACTTCAATAATTTAAATAAAAGTAGTTATGTAGTTATATATATGAAGAGGAATAATTTTTTTTGGATGATGGTTCATAAAATTGAATAATTATAATATTTTTATTCCTACATTTATACAAGTAAATTTTAAATAGAAGATAAATAAAAATGAATTATCATTGTGACATATAATATAATTATGAAATGGTGTAAAACATTCTAGTTTTCACAATGAAACTAAATGTGTTTGAAATTATCAACATAGAATGTGTAATAAAAAAATAGTGCTTAATGATAGATTGTTAATTGCACCAATATATTGAATTAGGATCTTCTCCTTTCCGTAATATTAATTTATATGAAACCATAGTAGGGATAATTATTGTTTTCTAGCTAAAACATCATATATGGTATCTTAATATAATGTAAAATTTATGTACTACTCATCATAAAAGTGGAAAGTACAAGATACTCAACTAATCTAGAATTAATTTTAAAAATATAATGTTTTATCTATTACTTTCATTCATATAATTTCATATGATAATAGAAAAAGAATAAGATAATCTAGATCTTAACAAGTCTAATGGGATGAGGATAAAATGTTATAATTAGATTACATGTTCCAAACGTAGATTCACCCCCATCACTGTTGATCATTTCAAGAAGTGATCCTTATAAGGGTTATCAAATAGAGGTTTAACTATATTGGATTTTCAATGAGAATTTTTCTTTTGTAAGTTTTACATTCTGTCATTTATTTTAAATGATACTCGGTTTTAGTAATGAGTCAATTTTTATTGAGTAAAATTTGATATCTACCAAGACCATGATGAAAAGGATATTTGAAGATAATTGACTGTACAATATTATGGCCATATTTTCAATAAATTAGTATGTATAAATTTTTCAATAACAAGTTAACAAATAAGATATATCTACATGTGAATGTGAATAATAGGTTGATCGAGTTACAACCAAAGAGAAGGAAAAAATTCCCATAATAATGGGATAAAGTTCAAGTTAAAATAAAATATATTAAGATTCATTTAATATATATCATTCGGAAAAAAATAAATTACCATAATCAGTTATAATTATCAATCATTATCATCACACGAAATATTATTTAGTGATTTTTTTTTTCAAAAAATGTATTGTATTCCCAAGGAATCAATCAACATTGTTTTTGGTGTCTTCTAAATAATTAATTCATAAATTATCAATCATAAAGAAAATATGAATATTAAATATAATAATTTGTGTAAAATGTTTCTAGAATTATTATTTCTATCTAAGAAGGTTGGGACCATTTAGTCCAGAAATGTGGAGATTGAAATATGATCCAAAAAATTCAAAAATAAATAGATCGAATAAGTAAACTAAAATGATATATTAAACACAAATAATTAATAAAGCTATATATATATATATATTAAATTATATATTGAAATAAATCATTAATTCCAAAATAATATTTATATAAATGTAAATAAAAGGATGATTGGGGAAAATGAATAATAGTTTTATATTTTGATAACTTTCATGAAGCAGAAAATTACATAATGATGAATGATTGTTGAGAGAAGGAAATTATGATTAAGCATTAGAAGACACCCTACTTTTTAAATGTCTAGAATTTGCACTTAAGATAACATGTATAGGGAAGACCTATTTGGAGTCTTCCTAAAATAAATAGAGAGTGTTTTATTCTAGGAAATTCTCAATAGAGGATCATAATAGTGAAATATCCCTAGCATGTGAAATAAATATAATGTATTCATTTAATGTTATATCTCAATCTTTTTTTAAAAAATAGTTAACATCTATATCATCTCATAAAATTCAAAATCAATTGTACTAAATAATGAAATCCTATTTCAAGTGGTAGAAATCAATAGATGATGAAGAAAAATCCAAAAAACTAAATATATATATATATATATATATATTAATTTTTTAAAATCATGAAAAAATATGGTATATATGTAATATGACTGTTCATATTATTGGTGTTTCTCATCTCGATATGTTTATAAATTAGATAATAAAGGAAGACCATAGTTTTTTGTAATGAATAAAGAAAAATACTAGAGAAAAAAGAAATAAATTTTTTAATATAATAATTTTTGAATGAAATTTTAAAGAAGGAGAGATGATATGTCCTTGGATTAAAAATATATTAAGATGAATAAGGGTTCATTATCTTAATAAAATAATGAAAATATATTCACTTAGAGGAGGCCTTGTGGACAAAAAATAATATTTTCCCTATGTAACCATTGATATTTTAATAATATATCCTAATTATTTAAGTAGTGCAAGGAAATTTTCAAAATAAAAAAAAATAGTAAAAAAATAAATTAGAGTGGTTCATATAAATATATCTATGTTCAATATAGTTTTTCAACATAATAAAATTTGTATGTTAGTGAGGTTTTAAGTTAGATATTCAATAAGGCTAGATATATTTCTGGATTTTATATGGGTATCCTTCAGGAATAAGAAGAATACATTAAAATAATTAGTAATTATTTATCATTAATGTTTTTATAGTAGAGAATTTATAAACCAATTATATATAATAATATTAGAAGATCCGTGCTACGAAAAACAAAATTAGTTTTGAAAAAAATACATGGTGGAACAATATTCTAGGAGACTGAGAAAAGTGGTTGAGAAAGCCTCCAAAACCTTATAGATTTACAATGAAGAATCAAGGAACATATTCCCTATTTTATTAAAATATGCCTATCATTTTAGGACATTCAGTATACAATATTTAATGTGATGTATGTTATCTATGTGAGAACCTGAGATAGTGTATGTGATGTCAATAATACCCAATATTATATGATGAAATTATCATTCAATAATGACTCCAAATCGGATATTAAAAATATTTCTAATAGGGATTCCCTAGATGATGTTGGATTTTTTTGAATCAAAAACATTATTAGATATTTAACGAATCTTCCCTATTGGTTTGATCTTATTCAATTAATTCCAAAGGTATATATTAATTAACATCATCCATAGTGAAGATAATTTATTTTTCATGTATAGATATCCACATGAATATGATATATTTTTTTAATATAAATATAGAAGTAATGAATCATATCAACAAAGGAGTTTCAGCATTATTAAGATCATATTTAAAGTCTCCATGGTGGGAATAATAAATTTTTTTAAAATAAAAAACCAAATTAATTATCTAATCAAAATTTATTCTAATAGAATGAGCCTCATGGAGTGTCATTAAAAAGTAATGATTTCCTAAACTCACATACATGTTATGAAAATAAAAAAACTAACATAATGGAAAAGAGGACACCGCATCACAACCAGTCTCGACAATACTGGGGGTACCACATCTTATCATATAATGAACTAATGGGCTTACATCCATCACAGGCTATGCAATACCTAACCCTTATGGATGAGGGAGCATGGAAGAGTGAGTGGCCAACCATCCATCCTCCCATCAGGATTTTGTGAAATACACCCCCATATGACTATGTAGGTGTCCAACACATAGTTCTCAACATGGGTGTTGTTTGTATAGAAATAAAAAGAATATTAAAGTGTATATATATATATATATACTATCAATCACTCAAGACCAACCTATGGGTTCTCAATCAAACAAATTACTCAAAACACTATCTCTTTGGATACCACCTCTATATGTTTTTATTAATATCTGCAACAGTCATTTCATAATGTGAAGTTTCTTGATTATCTAATATGGATTCACATTTCCTATACATTTAACACCCATTCATTTCATTTTTTCATCAAAAACATTTAATCACACAAATCATCATTAAATTTTTCATTAACGGATTTCCAACCCAATAATCAAACCAATACATAACATTTCAAACATTATTAAACAATTATATATTCATTCTATAACTACTCAAAAATAAAGGAAACGACAACCAAAAATCACAAATAGGTCAATATATCTTTACCTCACACCCCAAATGCATGGATGAGAATTTATCACCTCACCGCACAAAATAATGTCCCACAAACACTTAACCCACACCGCATTGCAACCACGCATCATTATCCTAAAAGAATGGACACACATCACAACACATTAAGATCTAATTTTACATATTTACAAAGCAGTTTATACCACATTGTACTATATTTTAGGAGAATTATCACCAAAAACAGAATCCTGAGTAAACTATTTCAGTATCTAGATATATATAAATAACCAATTTCAATTTTGGGTGACATAACAACAATAAAAAAATTTAGCAATCACATCATACATATGCAACACAAAAAAAGACCCAAACGGCCATAATTTCCAATGGTACATCCGGCCCAAATAACCACAATATCATAAATAATATCAAATAAAGATAAAAAAGGGAAAACATACCTCAAGGAGGCTTTTTATATTGATGTGAAGCACATGGTAATGATGAAATTACATGAATCCACCATTGATAAGAAACACGAGAATCGACATTCATCACACAAAAGGGTGGTCTAAACAAAACCCCAATGAACCCCAAACCCACAAAACATCACCGTAGCATATACCTGGGAGAATAAGGGATAAAAATTAAGAATAATGAGATGAGGACTCACTACAGATCAAAAATGGGTCACCAACAAACAACCACCGGGATCAATAGATTAAATATAGAGGAAAATGGCTTCAAGAACACCGCGGGGAGCCTAGTGTCCACCCAAAATGAGGGGGAAAAGAAACCATGTACAAATGAATGGGAATTATGCTGAAAGTTTGTAAATACGCACTATATTGAAGGATTAACTGATGTGTAATCCCCAATCACGTTGTGTAATTCTCAGGGTTTTATTTCTGTTGAAAAACACATCACCTCTTCATTTTATTATTTATTTTTAATCCTAGATAAATTACACATCCTGAAACCCTCTTTCACATCATGTAACATTTCATTATATAAAACACTCTCTCACCTTCTGTAAAATGTTTAATCTCTATGAAATCTCTCAGATTCTATCCTTTGACAACTGAACTTCTCCAGATTTCCTATGAGCCTCCAATAAACACCTCCAACACTCTAAATCGGAAATGTAATGGACCTAGAAAGCATATAATGTTACATCATATACCTCTAAAATTATTCATTCCCAAGAGAATCCAAAACCTATACCAAAAGAAATAGGTTTCTGAACAACCACCCCTTAAGATACCATTTAAGGATATCATCATGCCTCAACTTCTACCACCATCCAATCATGAAAAACCAAACAACCACACAAAAAACCACAACATTAACATAACAAAACTAAAAACCATCTCCTCTTACCCAGCCATACTTCCAAACAACCACTGCATACCTATCCTAACAACCATGCAGCCGAAACCAACAATTGATACAACCAACTAACCAAACTATCCAAAACATATGAATCAGAGAATTTAGTAATCCGTGTTAAGTTACTATCCTCTATGGGCATCACTTTATCACCTTCATAGGCTTAATAACATCATAAAAAATTTATCTCGATTAGGACTCATGTCCTCCCCTTTTCAAATGTCAGGACTAAGTCACGCATCATGCCACACAAGTACCAATCAAATTAAAACAACTTGTTTCATTAATCAAAAAAATTTCAAACACCACGTCATTATAAAAAAAATCAAGGAAAAGCTTTGAACAAATCCAGGTACTTGGAATACAATTGTGTCTCTATCTCCCTTGTACTATCCTCCAGGACACCATGCCTCTACAACACATAAATCAAAGGAATGGTCCATCCACACAGTTCCATCTCTTGGTGATCCATATATCTAATGGCCACTCCACAAATAGTATTTCATCCTCGAAAACAAACTCTCCCTTGTCATGGAAAAGGGAGTCAATTTAAATATACTAGCAATGTTGATAGATATTGAAGACATTATAGATCCTCTACAACCGTTTTTGTAACACCAACCAGAATCCCACTTTCCAAACTCAGCCCATATCCATAAAGGGCACAATAGACCTAGGAGAAATCATACTCCCTCTAATAAACCACCATATCCCTTGTTAAGGGGAATCCTTTTTGAACACATGGTACCGAACCTCAAACACTATGTGTCACCATCTACGATTAGAATAAGACTTATTCTAGTCATAGACTTCTTTCATCCCTTAACGAACAAGTTGAAGTCCCAATGACATTCTCTACACTATATCGAGACAATGAAAGGTTATCTCCCCAACCATTTTTTATCACAATTGTTACTAAAATAGTATTCCATACAAATCATCAAATTGGGACATGAAAATAGAAGCGTGATAAATATTATTATAAGAATACAATAAAAATGGACGGTAGCATACCCAAACTCCAAAAAAAATAAAGGTGAAATCCAGTATTATATCCTTCATTTTTTGGAATGTTTGTACCATAATTCCACCAGTATGGAGGCGGAATGTAGTGTTGAGGAGTAACTAACTACCCACTCCATAATTTAATCCCCTAAAGACTGATGGGTTTAAATTTTCATCCCATTCCAAGAAAATGGGCCTCAGAACTCCATGAAATTTTACCACCTCATCCATATAGCTCTTTTATAAGTAATAAACTACACCCAACTCATTGATTTCTATTAGGTGTGCATATTTCATCAACTGATACACTATCACCCAAATAGAATAACAACAACCCCAAAATCTGGGTAGCCCTATGATGAAATACATCAATATTTCATCTTATTTCCACTCCTGAACAACCTATAGTTTGTACAAACCACAATGACAATAATTTTTGGCCTTTATCTTCAGGATAACCAACCAATTATCAAGGAAATCAACCACTACCCATTTCATCCTAGGATATAAAAACAGTATTCCCAAGACATGATGAAACATATAAATTCCTTGGTTCCCAGACATGGGTAAGATGTGGAACTCCCAATGATATATCTAGAGAATTTCTATTTGAACAAATAGCCTTTCGCAAAGCAACATTCAGTTCTGACCATCCTCCGACCATCTCTCTAGAGCATCACCATGGCCAACTAGATAATTCATCACCTCTGCCTCTAGGTTACCCCAATGAGACTCATGGAACTCCTGCCTCAGATAAAAATACATTGTAATCTTAAACTAAATCCTCTACAACCATCCACCATTTCGTTTATGTGAATGGTTTAGACTCCCCTATTTGTCTCTAAGAATCTTGATAATCCCCAATAACAACCTTCCATGACTTCATTATAAAAGTGTCAACTACAAAATTCCCCTTTTTGGAGGTGTAGTAGATCTCAAATTCATAATCCTGAAGAATATTTATCTATATCCACTATCACAGGATCAAATCAAATTAAGAAAATATATACCTCAATATCATGTGATCTGTGAAAACCAAAAAGTGCTCCCCAAAGGAAGAAATGTCACAATAACTTCATCACAAACACAATTGTTGTTATCCCCAGATCATGGGTGGCATAATTACATTTTTGAGGGAATAAATTCCTACACCCATATGATAACACTTTATTATAACACATTATGATGGACCCTAAGTCCAATTGGGAATCATAAAAAATCACCTCAAAAATAAAACCTTTATTAAGAAACCAGAGGACAAGAGAACCAACTAGTATCCCCTTCAGGTAACACAACACTTCCATGAACTAATCCTTATACACAAAGTCATGAATATTCATATTCAAATATATTGATGATGATACAATGCAAGTTAAATTGTCAAATAGCCTCTGATAATAGCCTATGAGAACAAGGATACTATGATCCTCTACCACAGTCGTATGTGTTTCCCGAGAAATGAATGATTAAACAATCTAGGAGTGTACTATCACACCTTGATGAGACACCACATGCTTGAGGAAAATAACCTCTTATGTCTAGAACATGTACTTGGAGAACCTTCCATAGAGCTTGTGATGTCAAAGAACATCAATGATAGTTTTGAGATGCTTGATTTTCTCCTCTTCTTACATCGAGTAGATTAAGATATCATCAATGAATACAATAATGAACCAATATTGGGACTCATGGAACATAGAGTTTCTAAGCCCCATAAACCCTAATGGTGCATTCATAATAGCAGATGGCATGACTACATAATCGATGCTCCCATACACTCCTCTCAAAACAGGATTAGTTATATCTCCCTCTTTCACTATAAACTAGCAAAATCCATACCATAGATCAATCTTAGGAAACTTACTTGAACATCTTAGCTTGTAATATCCCAAGTAAATAAAAAATATGACATATTAATATTTATTAATATCTGTGAATTTAATAATAATTTTACTTTAAAGGGGATTCTATGTTCAACAAAATACTCAACATGAAGTAGTAGGAATATTTTAATTCTTACATTGCACACAATGTTGAGTCGTACTGAAAAATAATAAAATAATATTATTATTTTAAATAGAAGTTAATGCATAGTCGTTTTATTGGTGGTAATGAACATAACTAACTAAAATAGTAGTACACGTGTTTGTTAAATATTTTATATTTATCCAATAAATGTTAGAGGCTTAAAATCTGAATGACTCCAATTTTAAGCATAAGTACTCTAATACTATTTAAAATGTCGATTTACCACATTTTGATAGAGAACATTTTTTTGTATAGCTTTTCCCCTTTTTGTGTTCAAAATGAAAAAATTGTATTCTTATTTAGAATTGGTACATAAAATTTTACGATGGATGAAATTTTGGTATTTTTTTGATAGTATAAATTTTTTAATATAGTGAAAAATAATGAATTTTAATTTAAAACATCCTTTTAATATAATTTATTTATATGGATAGATTATCTTTTTAAATTATTTCAAAGTGTTGTTGGATTTTATTTTTACTATTTAATCCAATTGTTGTCATAAGATGTAATCTCACATTTAAATTGGACATAAACATGTGAAAATCTTTTGATAGATATTATTTCTTAAAAACACGATTTTTGGTTCAGAAAATAGAAATTAATTTTAAATTAATTAATTATATTTATATGTTTTGGATTTGGTAAAATAGGAATCAATTTTGTTTTTGGAATATCAAAATTATCTTTGGGTGAAATTTTGTTATTTTTAAAAAAATGTTGTATTTTTATGAATTGTGAAACACTGTGTAGTGGTTATAAAAACCGACTTTTTCATTTAAATGAAATTTTATTGATTATGGGAATAGAATTTCAAAATTCAAACATACATGGTTTTTATCATTAAGTAAAATCTGGTTCAATAATATGGATATAAATTTTGGTGAATAGAATCTTTTGATTTTTATTTACCATTGTTAAAGGTATATTGGGTAATTCAATGAAAAAATAATATTATAATGATATAAATTTACCATAAAACTTGTCCTAACCTTATTTGATAAACCAAGGATAACCCATAAAATCATTTGGTGAGACTTTTGGCCTTTGAATACGATTTGGGTAAGATAATGACATTAATATCTATTTTTTAAACTAAAAAAATATCATAAACGTGTATTGTCTTTAGAAAAATAATTTATTATGGTTTTATAAAATTTATATTTTTGACTATAAATATTCATTAGAAAAATATAAATATTTCCTACGTCATGGTATTTTATTTATAATTTTTATAAATCATATAATGAAATTTAGTTATGAAATAATGATAATGTAATGATTATCTCGTTAATTAATGTTGTAAATGAATGGGATTATAAATGTTAAAATAATTTTTCTTGAAACTTATAATGTTATACACGAATATTATGGATGAGGATGACTAGTTATATTTGTAATAGTGATGATTCTTTAAAATAATAAAAATAATTTGGATTTTTTATAAAATTCATGATAAGAATTGTATTTATGTGGACATAAATGAGTATTTAAAACAAATATTATTTTATTAAATGATATAAAAATCCTAAAAATCTATGTTCAGACAAATTAATTATTTAAGTATGAAAATTTAATTAATGAACCACTTTTGGTTCTATTCATATTTTATAGTAACTATATTAACATTACAGAGTTAATACACAAGAAGATATGGTAAGAGTCGAATTAGTTAACTAAGGGTTAAAGCTAAATGATATGGTTAAATGTGAAATAGAACTAGTCTAAAACCTATTGGATGAAATTATTTCGATTAATAGTCATATTGTCTTCGAATTTAATGAGTTAAGGTCCTTTTTAAAACGAAAATAATTTTATAATAAAATAATATTTTCAATCATTCATAAAGGGCCTCTCCTCCCTCTTATAAAACGACACCACATATAACACATTAATAACACCTCTAGAGAACCTTGTAACATCCAATATCTGGACAAATAATCTCCAAACATACCTATCTTACCTTTAGAAGCCTTACCTTATGTATAAGGCACTTTAAAAAATCCTTTTGGATCAAACCAATTGGAGTTACCTGATTTAAAGGTAACATGTTCGCTCAAGTTCTCTTCTTTTATTTTACATATTCACTCCCTATGCTCTTATTATTATGTGATTACAAAACCAAAAATGTATCCTCACTATTCTAGGTTTGTTTTATGAGAATTATTTTAACTAAACATAAAGACATCTCCATCTAATGGATACAGAAATAATGTTTCTGTGGCCAACAAACTACTACAACACAAAATGATGATTGTTCGATTATCATCTACCTCCTATCATGGTGGCCATTAAGATGAAACTGTAATCATATATGATATTTATTATATATATTGTATATATATTTTTCTGTAATTCTCTTTTAGAACACCCTTATGTCTTTTCATGTTGTATATATACGATAACTTTATTTGAGGAAGTGCGGACTACCGCCCCCGCAATGTCATATGACTTGTTCATACCATACATGGAACCTATAAAGGATGGTGTTAATGAAATTATGTAACTTATATAGAATATGATATTATAATTTAATAATAATATACCTATGTATCATTTTGTTTTCCTTCAATTAAATATGAAAAAATTGAAATGAAAGTTGCGTTCATGCGTATGTAGGGCTTACCGTCTCCATGAATGGTGAATTTTATTTTAATATATACAAATGATATAGACAATTATATATACATTTATACTGGATATATGTATGATATATATGATATCAAGATTCTGAAAATAACTCTGGAGATAATATAATTTTGACCACATAGAAAATTTTTAATTATAAGAAGTACATTTTTTACTTATGTTTTGACCATCAACAAAATGTCCGATATGAACTCATATAATTCAATAATTGTTATAGAAAGGTAATAATTGAAATAAAAGAATAATAAAAATAAAAAATTATTTGAATCAAGTATAATTTATCTTTTAATTTTTATTTTGGAGATTAAATAACGAATGGGAAAAGGAAGACACGAGGTAAGGGGGTTTCATCTCACTCTTTATTACCGTGAGATTCAAGCTATATTTGCTATTATTTACTTTTTGGTGTTGTATGTACTGCCCATAATTGTATAATTTGTTTAATATGATTTAATATTTTTGTATTTACATATTCATTGTATGATCCTTATTTCATGGGGTGTTTGTTTCATAAGTCACCAAATCTGTAAGGGAACCTTTCACCATACACTTTTAGTCAAAGACGTATTTTATGTCATGTCTTTTAATTTAAATTTTCTAGTGTTGGGAGATTTTATTATAAATCCTTATTTATATACATTTTATTTCCATGTGATGAGAGATCCTTATCTCTCTCATTAACTCATTTTATTAATTTTAATGTGACATCTGTAGGCTGTCAAATTTCTGTAGGAGAACTACTTAAACCAATTTCAATTCATTGGGCTAATCTTATACTTCTAGATTATTTACTACTATCAATACGATGAATGACCTATAATTTCTTGACACATAATACTCACTTATATTGGTTGTATTCTTATTTTTCACACATAATTATGTCATTTATTTATCCTTAATCTAAGGATACGATCTTTATAAGGGATTTTATCTCAATTCACATTCCATTGAGACTTATTTATTGTTATACACCAATTAACTTATATATGTTGTATATAAATCCCATTGAAATATTATACCATAAATCTCCTTATTCTCATTATACTGTATGTATTTTTTAATGTTATTCTGTAATTATTTTTATTCATGTATTTTCTTAACTGTAAGGGACTCTTTAAATAAAATAATTTTTTAATTTTTTTAAATATTTATTCTTCTAAATATTTCTCATTAATGAACATAAATTAGAAATGGTTTTAATGATTTAATTATATGGACATCAATTTTCTAAAATGTTAATTCCCTTAAGAAATTCAAATTGGTATGGGACGCTTTGATTGAGAAATATCATTATTAAATTTTTTAAATGGTTTTGAAAATGTTATGATAATGAATTTATTATATCAATATCTTGAAAGGATATATTTTGATTGCAATGTGGAAATGTTATCAATTTTTATCCTTGTTTTATGTGTTATGAATATGTTATGGTTATTGGGAATTGTTTCCATAAATGTCTGTTTCTCTGATAAACCTAGAGTGGGTGAGCCTGAGATAGGTCTCCAATGAATTGCGTAACATGATGAAGGTAAATGTTAATGTTTATCCAAAGAGATTTAGGTAATATACTATGATGGGTATTCCGAATGTAACTTTCTATCTATCTATGAAATCTATAATGTAAGTTTGTTATAGATTCCATAGGATACTTTCATGATTTATGATTTCTATGTGTTATTCAAAAATATTATGACTTCAAGAGGTATGTTAAAGATATTATTTTTTAGGATTGAAAAGTAAGAATTATTTTATTTGTATGTATTCATGGACTAGTGTTCTCTTCCCTGATTTTATATCCCTTACTAATGTTTTTATGCTCATCCTATGTTTTTAAATGATTTCTAGAGGACATAAAGATGAATATGATCAAGGAAAGGATCAAGGAAAATACATGCTCTCTAAAACATGGAACTAGACATGTTTCTTTTTTAAGAGTTTTTAATTTATGAAAAAAATGGTTACAGAGTAGAAGTGTCTAATTGTAATATTCAAGATGTTTTCTATAAGTTGTGGCCTAACTCTCTAAAACACTAAAGATCCACAATGTGAATTATTTAGATAATCCATGATTATGTAATGTTTTATTTAGGGGCCTTATATAGCTATTATAAATAATTTCTTATCCTCATATGAGAGTAAATTTTTTTGATGATCACCTTATTAAAAATTTTTTACTCCATGCATAGCATCAGAATTTCATCCTCCTTCCTTGGAAAAATCAATGCATCACCCCTAGAGAGACACTAGGCTGGGTAAAACCATTATTAATTATATCATTTATCTATAATCTGGACTAATACAACTGAGAAGGTTCTATCTAATAAGGATCCATAAAAATTTAAAAAGAACTAGACTGCAATTATATTTAAAACTCAATATCAAATCAATGGGGTATAGTCAAATTTTCCTCAAGGAAAACGTCTATGTACTCCTTAACCTCATTATGAATTTCAACTATTATATAGTACACTGATTCTACTAAAATCTAATCCAACAAAGAAAAAAGGGGATACACGCAATGAAATCCCACCAGAACCCCCTCTTTCAAACAAAAACCACACATTGGCCATCCATATCTGGAGAAGAAAATTTCTTCCGGATGTAACCCCTAATAGAACGTATGGAATACAACTGTTCAATGCCAAAGATGAAAATGTATTCTATAATCTATAGAATGAAAATATCCTCATTGGACTGATGTGAACCCTTCATCAGTCCAAACCCATAGAACACATCAAACAAGCTGGTCTGACCTCTGAATGGAGCAGCCATCATAAGGGTTATTGAAAGCTTCTCTAGGTCTATTCCCAGAGCAAGGGATAGAGTGTCATAAACCAGCATGAGTCGACCCTGAACCGGTCACCCAGGTCGACCCACGATAAGTCCTGAGAGGCGTTACCGATCCTCCTATCATGGTGAAAAACACAGAGGGAATTAATAGAGTATACAAGGGAACGATTTCACCCAAATATAAATAGTCAATCAAAAGGAGTAATGAAACAGAATTCCCAAAATACATTTACCTAAAAATTGAACATTAAATTATTTGTAAAAGAAACCAAAATTACTTCTCAACCAAAAACTCAACCAACCAAACCATAAAACCAACTAAATCCATGTGACCCCACTAGTCACTATCTGACACAATGCTCAAATGTCACCCAAGGCGATTGAACTGACGCTGAAACCTGCAAAAGAAAAAAAAAGAAAACTATAAGCGTGAGTATTAAAAATAAACAGGTTTTTCTGATATTATATTCCCAATTAACATACATTTAAAGAAAAAAATAATCAATTTCATTTTTTAAATACAATATATAAAAATTTGTTTTCAAAATGAGGTTTCATTCTATAAAAATTACCCGAAAAAAACATTCATGTTTTATAAATAAGAATTCTAGTAGTAATTTTCAAAGAGATGAAACTTCAAAATGAAAATAGTTTTCAAGAGGGACACATTAAATAATGTAAACTATTACATAAAAAAACATTCTTTGGAATTTACCAAAAAAAAACAATATGTAGATGATGTGTACAAAATAGAAAATGAGCACAAATTATGGGAACACCCCTTGGAACTAGTTAGTTATGAGCCCCATGTACCTCATATCTCAGTGAAGGTAACCATAATAAAAATCCTTTCTCATGAACAGAAGATAATAATAGGAGAATCAAACATAACCTATTGGTCCCAAACATCATCATCATCAGAGTTTAGCTAGTGTTTTCATCATCAATATTTTTATGTGAAATAGGGACAAAACCCCTCTAGATCACTAGCAAACTAGTACACGCCTACCCACCAAGATATCTGAGATGCAAATTAGTGACAAATATAGTTCCACATATTATCAATTAACATTTCCACATAAAAACTACATTCCTAGATCATAAACACACAAAATATTCCACACACATACATCATAGTTCTTTTACAGAATAATAAACAGCTTAAAATTTACATAAATCAATTGAAGAAGTATAAGGAAGATTTGCACAGAAAATACATTTAAAAAATATATTTTAAGGCCAAGAACCCACAAATACCTTATTGAAGAAAATTTTTTACCCCAAAAAACATTTAATATATAAATTTCATGGTTTATAAAATTACCCCACATGGTTCAACATTGAACACCCATAAAAACCCTCTTTTAAGAAAAATTCCAAACGGTTCATTAATAATTTAACCAAACCAACATGCCTTAAAGGTAAAAATTAATCCATTAAAAGATTTTTTTCAACACACTATTAGTTTCCAAAAAAACATTTACATAATACCTTTAAAACAATTAGATTACACATTCAATTTTCATCTTTTATCTTAAAAATGTTGAACGAGCACATACCACCAACTCTTACCAAAACATGCCAGAAACCAATAAACATTTCTTTATAAAACCAAAAACTCTTTAATCGTCAATAAAATGACCCCAAATTATCACTTTAAATGCATACCAAATTTTAGTAAATTTAAATAAGTCATTTTATATCACATATAGGACACAAAATCCAACAAGGCACTTTTATGAAAACTAGGCATGGAAGATGTACCAAAACAACTTCTATTTAACACCCAAAGTTGTATAAACATAATTTTTTGTGCCAAAAATTTATTATAGTAGTTAAGAAAGGTCATAATCATCGTAATCGATATGTGAAAACTAGCGGAAAAATTATTTAAACAAGCGGTGTAAACTTATAAAATGAAATAACTCCATTTTACAAAAAACCATGCACAAATTACCATTTTTCACACCAAATAGAACATCCAAAGGTTTTAAAGTAATAATAACCATGTATATATGGTTGGAAAATCATTAAAAATATGAAATTTATATTATATAGTCAATTTCATGGGAGAACCTATCTCATAAATTTGGTGGAATCCAAATGCACAAACGAAATCACCCACTGTGGGTTTATAATCCATAAACATTTGAATACCAGGCCTAAACCAAAATAAAACAAATAAAAATAATTCTAAAATATATCCCTAGGTATTTTATATCTAGGAGAGAAAAAGATCCTAGAAATAATTCACGGAGGGGGGAGATGGGGGAGAAATAAGAAAAAATATCACCTTAGAAAATAGAGAACTCTTAATCTTCTCTTATATCCACACATGTAGTGGAGATAGAAAAAATTAAAACTCAATAGAAGGGATAAAAAGGTGAAGAATATCTAGTGATACAAATTTGGGGGGGAAATATTAAAAAATTAATGATTTATGAATGAAATAAATTACCATTACAAGATTGGAATATTTGTGAAATCATGACGAAATTCACCATAATCCACAATGAAGATGAGATATAAAGATAGAAAATGGATCATGGGGGTGATCCTATGGTATGTGGGCTCGAGTGAGAGGTTTAATGACAAAAAAAGGTTAAAAATGAATGATATATGAATTAAATTTAATAATTTCCATAAATCAGGAAATGGGCTCACATGTTTGACCAATTCCTGAATAAATCTCTCAAATCCACCATGATTATGAGCTCATAAGGTGTCAAAATGGTTATAGTGGTTTGAATAGGTCAGTGGAGGTAATGTGGGTAGTGGAATCAGTTAAAAAGTATGAAAATGATGGATTTATAAAAGGAATAAATTTAGTATTAAATCATAAAATGGGCCCACAGTTGGCCTAAATATTGAAATAACCACCCTTTTTCCAAAACTCCCAAACTAGCTACGGGGAAACAATGGTAGAATTATTAGACATATATTTTGTTCAAAACTCAATAATAATATCACCTAATACCCATGAAAATCATTGTGATTTCCTTGTAATAATATCAAAACCAATACATGAAAATTCTGGTGTTATAATTCTCCCTACTATTAATGATATCCTCCCTAGAATGCCCCAATAAATTCTTTCTGATTGATAAAAACCAAAGGATTCCATATCATTATGGTCTAGGAATTGAATCCAAGGAATCATCATCCACCATTATAATGTCTAAATACTCTTACCTCAACCAAAAAACCAACTCCCAACCACTTCTTGAGAATCTACCGAATGATCAAGTCATTACCTCCACATCAAAACTAAGAACCCCATTGTTCTGCACTCTCCTAATGAACTTAATGAACACCCAAAAAACATCCATGAAATCCAAATATTATGGGGGAGTCTATAATATACTCCCTATATTTATGAAAGAACAATCACTTGACAAATTATTAAGAAGAAATTATACAAGACCTGTGATGGTTCTCCCCGCCGTAAAGAACCAACAATCAATGAACAAATGAGAATTCCACCTGAACTAGGAATGAGTATCTCCCTTAAAGTACCATCCAAACTCTCCCACATAAATATACAAACCAGTGTTAAGAGAAACACAACATGAAAATTAAAACCCCCCACCATTAAATGGAGGGGACAAGAACTGGGCCAATAAATTCTACAAAAATCATGTCCCCCACCACCTGAGGAGTGGAGGGAATGGCACCCAATAATTTGGCCATTGAAACAAAAAAAATCAATTGAACTACCGAAAACTCTGCACCTATGATTAGGTAAAACCAAAACCGCACTAGATTTACACAGGAGTTCCACATAGGGACATTGATAGGAAACCCACATCCATGAAGGAATAAGTATAGACACTGTGTGAGGGGTAATTCCACCATGTTCGTTGCGACCAGAGGAAATTCATGGTGATGAGGAACCAAAATAGAGTCAATGAAACTAATTAACAAAAATTGTGGAGGTAATAGCCTAGGGGAGCTCCCCACACCTCTAGTGATTTCCTGATTGCATGAAAAGTTTAACTCTGAGGCTAATGGAAGGAGCCAAGATGCTTGAAGCATCTGATGGACTACAATCAATTGATATTGATCACAACACCCCACAATACCAACTTGCACAACAACACACCTTCATCTAAATTAGAACTCATAGATACTAAGAATGTTTCTATCTCACTCTGAACAAGGATCAGAATAGATAAGGAATATGTTGAAATGCTTCAATTTCTCCTAATACAACTTCTATGTCGAGAAGAATCATTACAAATTGGATGCCCATTAAATGAATTCCAAACAAAATTATATTCCATCAAACGGGAAGAGGAATCATCCAAATAGGTGGATTGAAAATTTGAAATGAATACTTAGGTTGATCAACAAGAAATATTTCCAAATGAGAACTATCCATGGCCACATAACAACATCCAACACCTCTTTAGAAGCCCACTGAACGTTACTCCAATACAGAACCACCAATAAGATCCTATATCATGATAGAGCACGATTATGACTTCCAGATCATAAGATATCATATTGAATAAAAATTTCTTCTATGATATAGAAAAGACAAGCCACGTAACCTCAAAACTCTTTTGAAAAAAAACTAACTTCATGTATTTTCATATTCATGAATGGTCTTTCATCAACTCTCACTCACATTCAAATTTCCATGAAACCCCTAGCACCAGACCACCATTCCATATAGGCCATCCTTCCAAATATCAATAAAACCATTCATGTGAGCACCCATGAAAACACCAAAGGCTAAAATAAAACAACATCTTTCAAAAAATAATTTACCTTCAAAAGGAACACTAACCACCAAGTCAAAAACCCTTTTTAGATTTAACAAAACAAAAAACAGTTCATCCAGATCCATTTTCATAAAATCCTACCCCATTTAATTTTTAACAACATTCAAAACAACCATGATACTCCAAACAATACCTTCCTATTTTCTAAAAATCAGCATGGTATCCTTTCATAATTTTATGGCCATTGAGACCAATACCATTTTCTGGAAAACACAAACTACTCAAAAATAATTTTGAAAAACAATAGATCACATTCAAGAATGTTTCAACATACCAAACACACCATTTAAAACAATAATTCATAATAACATTAAAATGATTCTCATTTTCAAAACATTTTATTTCAACAAACCACATGTTTAGAATAGAGAAAATATAATCCCTTTAAATCATTTCCACTTCCTCCCCAAAATTTGTTTCAAAAAACACAACCTTCCAAAACTATTCTTAAATTTAATTTTTGAAAACCCCCATTTCAAATTTTCAAAATCATACAATTATATTAAATCCAATTTCTATAATTATCAAACAAGGATTTTCATAACAATATTTGAAATTCTTGAAAAGTCTTGGAGACAAAATAAAATTGAGATGTAGTGTTGGTGGGTGACTTAACCATATGGTGGGATACCATATGTCAAACCCACCACCAACACAAAGAGACATTTTCAGACCATTCCCCGGACCCACATGCCTTTCCCGGACCTATGAGATAATAGAGGCCATTAGTCCAAGTCCCCTTGTCCAATCCCAACACCAAATAATCAACAAGGACCAGTGAAACTAAAAATACCGGACTTCAAATGGATACCTGAGGATCCGAATGAGCAAGAATTTATGAAGCTATACCATCACTTACCACTCAATTCCAAAAAATCCTACTCTATCTACCTTAGAAACCCCCAAATAACAATGGATTTTTGAATAGATATGTCCTCTAAGAGATGAATTCTTTTGATACTATTTTCTCACAAATCAGCCCAAGTTGATCCTGAACCAGTCACCTAGACCAGCCCACGACATGTCCCAGGAGGCATTCTCAATCCTCCCAGAAAGGTGAAAAGCACCAATAGTATCAATAGAGTACACAAGGGACTGATTTTTACCAAATATAATGAGTAAAACAATTAGTGGAAAGAAACATACTACCCAAAATACGTTTACATAAAAATTGAACAAAACATTATTTGTACAATAAACTGTAAGTACAACTAAAACAACAATTAAACCGACCAAACTCGATAAACAACTAAATCCATGTGACCCCTCTGGTCACTCTAAAACATAATGATAATATTTCTCCCAATGCGGATGGGCTCATGCTTAAACCTATACACGGGATAAAAACAAAAAAAAGACTCTAGGTGTGAGTATTAAAACTCAGTAGGATAGCTCGAATTTATATTCCCAATGAAATTACATTAAAATAAGAGAAGCATAAATATCATGTTTAAAATAGATGATATGAAATAATGTTTTCCAAATGATGTTCAATGCTATAAAAATTACCAGACAATGATGGTTCTGAGCCAAAGTATGTAGAGCATCATGGTGTCCTCTAGGAATCTGAGAATGGGGGTTATTTATTTCAACACTTATCAATTCATTAATCTAAAACCACTCACTATTTAGTTATAAGAAATTATTGGATTAAATCTAGAACCTATTTGTGGTAACATACTAATATTGTTTTATTTTACCCTGTATGGGATACCATTGGTAATCGAGAAGATTATATGACTGCAGTTTTGGATAAGGGTAGGAGCCAAACTACAAGTTGTTGATATGAATTAGTTGTAGATAAATTATAAGAGGATATGATTAGGAATTTTCCATGAGAATATTTTCGAGTATCTTTTTTTAATTTTTTATTCTTTATCCTTGTCTCGTGTTTCCTTTTTTATATATCATCATGAAATGAAACCTTGTATATGACACTTACTTATAGATTTTGAGTATTATTTAGTTCTTCAGTTATTTATTCTTTCATTTCATTATTATTGTATATTTTTATATATTCTTCTACTATTGAATTCTTATACTTATATATATATATATGGTATTCCACTTCCATATATGGGTATAATTTCCCCATTATAAAACTTTTACAACCTCACTACTAGTCGATAGCCTCTAGCATATGGGGAGGCACACATGAGGCCATGTGACCCATCGACTTAGGGAATGGTTTCTATTGATATCGGGTCATGATGATAAACCTTACCCTATAAACTTATTGATATCATTTTTAAATATTTATCATTCCAAATATAACAAATGTTATGAAATCGTTCATATTCTATTAGGTTATACCATGTTACATTTATTTCCTTAATAAATAATGATCATATTATAAAATCATGTCCCCATGTATGTATATAACCTAATATTATGTTATCCATATAGTACCTCTCTAAAAAACATTTAAATATCCATGAAATTAAATAATAGAGAAATTATATAATCATTAAAAAATTAAATTAATCACAAACCCTTAAATGTATTAACCACTAGTTTATAAATTCATACCATAGTAATTTTATTTTATTTACCCAAAAATGAGATAAAAAACCCTGAAAATCTAATGGATCATAGTTTATAAAAATTTATAGTAAATTATAGACCTAACTAACTCACTTATATCAAAATCAATCAATCCACCAATACCTATATAACATGAATATATTAGTATGAAAAGATATCCATATATAAATCATGTGTTCTTAAATAGTATTAATTAAAACAATAAACTTCTCAAAAAATAATTTATTATAGTTTTTTATTATATTTAATATATGTTTCAATTCCATTCATGTTGAACTATTTATGAATATTTTATAGATTATTCAAAAAAGAAATCATAAATTGAAACATCTGATTGATAAATATAATTCACTAATGACACTATATTTGATTATCAAAAAGAAATTTTAATTATGTTATCAAAACCACTATATTATGTAATTCTAGGAAACACCCATTTTCAATCATTATAATTGTATTATATGAATCTGAAAAATTAAATTAAGCTCCAACATTATTCTATAGTGGTTTTTGGAAACAAAACATTCTCTAATTCTACATTATGATTCAATTTTAACCAAATAAAAAAACATGAAATATTATTATAATAACTAAAGGAATCATAGATTATTAATATAAAATATAATTCATATGTTGTAAACTTTAATGAGAACATCATTTAATCTTATGACACTTAAATTTAATTTACTTCTTATTTAGATAATCCTATTACTATTTTATTTAAACCTAGGTTATATTATGTTTTGTCTTCAGATACTTCCAAACTAAATCCATTATTTCAATTTGGAACAAATCATCCCAAAATATTCATAAAGAGAAATTTATTCAATAAATAATATTCTCTTGGATTACCAACCTATGGGTGAAATTTCAGCTCTTTTTCCTTCATCAGGTCATGGGAATGTTAACAGCTAACTAGCCCACATCTTGGATACCACCTCTAGGTACAACTATACTATATCATACATCGATTTTATAGTATTCAGACAGGGAACACATTTTTTGGAAAAATATATATAACATCTACATTTCCAAAATTTAAAGAAGTTATATATTATATAGATGTATCTCTTACACATTTCCTTATTATTTTCACTAATGTTCACTTATCATCATAAACTAAATGTTTTTTGTTTCTTTAACATACTTAAAATGTTATATAACCATTTTAAATTAGAATAAACATTACAATATCAAATATTGATTACATTTTGGACTCTTATATTATGATAAATTGATATCATCTAAATCTATAATGTAATATAACACTATTGTGATGAAATATATATTGTCCTAATATAAACCTTGCTTTATATTACATATTTCAAATTATATAAATACTATATTTCATAAATAATAATACCTTAATGACATATAAATTCATTTTCCTTATATAATAGTTATAAAATCATCTTGTTTTATAGTAATTGAGATAAAATCTCCTTAAAGTCACCATATTATACCATATTCTAGAAAAAATATTACTATGAATCATTATCATACCATAAGAAACTAGAAAAAAAAATTGGTGTGATATCAAATGCTCTGTATTAGGTCAATAAACATGACTTAAATAATTAGATCTTAAGATTAATTAAAAATCATGAGAATAAGATAAATATCATAATAAACGAGTGATAACCATAGAAAATAATTTGGATTCAACATAGAAGCCATAAGAAACTGAATCGATAAAAGATAATTATGAAAATAGAATAGATAAAACATTTTTTAGAATCATCTAACATAAAACCTAAATTAAAAAAAACAATTCATAGTGAATAAATTTCTTAAACAGTGGTAAAAACATTCGCATTTGGGAAATTTAATTTCAAGAGATACATCATGATATTATATGTTAATAAAACAAATTATCCCTAAATTGAGGAACACACTATAGTATAAGGAACATTACATTTATGTTCCATTTAATTTAGGCTCGATCATGAAAAAACTAAAACGTAATATTGAGTATTTTATTTCATAAGATTTGAAATTTTAACCAATTTATTAGAGTTATATATAATAACCCACTCATTATCATCCATACATATCGATTACTCTTTAAAATCATTCTATTTTAACAAAAAATATAACCCTTGGATGTAAAAAAGATGGACTTCATGAAATATTAAAATTAACATCAATTATGTTTTATAAAGACCATTGAAAATAAAAATGTGCTTCATATAACATAATAAGGTAATTCATTTTGCAGTTATAAAGAACAAGTGGAATTAAAAACTCATTACATGAAACATCTAAGAGGCCTAGAATAACACAATGAGTTAAATATAGTCATGAAAAACTAATCATCAAAAATAAACACCTAGATATAAAATAATGAAAGCGTAATACATGAAACACCAATCTCTTAGATATAAATATATTTCAGATAAGGAATAAATATCAAAATAAAAAATTGGAAACATTTTTTCTTTAGCATTGTAAATTTCATATTTTTGAGTATCATTCCAAAAATCATCCTTTAGTTTTAAGAAAAATGAAAAGGAATATTTTTTTTGAAATAGATTTGGTTAAAAACTCTTTAATCATTGAAATAAAAACATTAAATATTTCAAAACAATAATTCTAGAAAAACTGAAATTCAATAATTAATTGTATAACTCAAAGAAAATATTTTGAGTTACTAATTCTTTTACATTTCCCTAGATTTTCACCGAATTGATTTCACCATGTAAATAATAAATATAAAACTATTAGTTACACATTCCAATAACATATTGATATAAATTTACATTTACACTAGTTATTAATTATATTTAACTACATGAAAAACATTTTTAAATATCTTTAAACATCATGTGTTAATAATGTTGACTATTTGAACATGGTTCATTAAATAAGTGTAAATAATACATAATAATCCATGTTATTAATTTATAATCCAATAAAGGAATTGAAATTAATTATTTATAAAAAATTGTCATCATTCAATTACATCATAGTTTTAGTTATGTTTCATGAATATGAAAATATTGTTGACCTAGTTTTCAGTTAAACCCTTATATTAATAAATTATTTTTTAAGTATCATTACCGTCTATGATATTCAAAAATTACCATATTAATATTAAATATTAACTATATATTTCATATATAATAATTAATGAATACTAAATGTGTCCATGTTTGAATGTTAAGGAAAAAAACACTTTTATTTAGAGAGGTGGTAGTATGCACAATTCATGATTCACATTCTTATTTCTCATAATAGGAAAGCGGTGGGTGGTTAACCCTTGTATTTTTATTATAATAATATAATACTATACTAATGATACTTATGTTATAATTTCATAATTGTGAAATTATAATTATAAAGGAATAGATGCATATAAGGAAAAAATAAAAGGGGAATATATGAGTGTAAATCTATAACACACATCATGGTTTGTCTCTTTTGTGAAGCGGGTAACCATTAAAGGATGTTATAATGAGAATACTAAATCCTAATAAAATTTTAAGTGAAATTTTAGGAGATATTTTGAATGATTTTAGGGCATGTCTGTATTTGTTATTGTGATAATGGGATTGAGAAGAGGATATCCCTTTTATTGGTGAAAAGGAGTTGAATTTTAGAAAATACAAAAAAATCATTAATGGATTTTCACTACCAAGTAAATTTCCTCAGAAATAAAAATTAATACATTTCAGAATATGTAACATAGATACACACCACAATCATTTATTGAAAAAAATATATTATTTATCCCTTTAACTCTTAGGTTACTCATTTTTTCCATTTTGGTTTTCACCTTAGTAACTAGTTTTTTACTTAGGTCAAGTATACTTAATGCCACGAAATAAATTAGAAATTATTATATAATATATACATAAAAATTTACAATTTTAAATATAGTTTTTTATGATTTTTTAAAGTGGTAAAAATTTTATTTTAAAATACGAAATGTTTAATATATCTAAATCAATAATATTGAAACATATCTAATAAATTATAAATTGTCATTTATATTATATAAAATGAAACAAAAATTTATATAATTATAAATTCACAATTAAAATACAAATTTTATTCGATAAAATGTATTTTAGTATTCTACGAAATGGATAAATTATGATAGAAGTGGAAAATTTATAATTTTCCCAAAACCAAATATTCTAATGATAAAAAATTCAGAAAAACAACTAAAAAAATAATAATAAATTTTTTTGTTAAAATGTATTCAAATATATTTTTATTTTTTATTACTTTAATATATATAATTATAATAAAATTTGACAATATAAATTCCCATGTTTAGGGTAAATAATTTTTAAAATATTAATTTTTTTATAATGTGAATGTATTGTAATTTATTGTCAATAAATAATTTATTTAATGAGTGTTATATTTTTTATGTATATTCATTCATAATTGAAAGTGATATAGTGCATTTTAATATAAGAAATATTTACGAAGAAAAAAAGTTATTATGTTTAATATTGATTTTATATTTATATTCTCATTCGATTATAATGATATTTATCAATTGTTTATATCATAAAAATTTCTTCTTATAAAACACATTATATATTCTTCATGATATTTATAGATATGATAACATGTATTGGTCATCAATAGTATTGATATATCTATCATTAACTACACTATGAGTTTTAAATTCTAATTTTTTTTTGCGAATGATTTTCTCGTAAGATATATATATTTGATTGAAAATCAGTGCTGGTCTGAGGAAAATTCTAGTGAAGTTACCACCATTACATGCTCATGAAAATGGGATACATAAGGAATAAATATACATTAAAATTCCTTATATTCCTACTTTAATAATTTATTTACATGTATGGTTACTTCAATTTATAATAACTAGTTTCACATCAAGATATTGATTTCCATATTTAATATTCAATATATTTATATATATATATAATAGATTTTTTTTGTTTTAATTCGTTATATCCTGTGAAAAAATTCTTTTTATTATTTTTTATTTAAGGATAATATATTGTCTTTTTGGGCTCATTATAAGATTTCCTATATTAATATGATCATTAATTCCCTTAACGGTAATGTATATATTGAGTGTATTCTTCACCCCATTTCATGAGGATTCTATTATAGATTATGGCTTGATGAGTTTTTAGGAATTATGAAAAATTGAAATAATTTAATAATTATTTATAGATTTTGAAATTGAGTTCAATATTTTTTAATTTTTAATTTGTAATTTATTATAGGTTACTATACATTGATATAGGTTCTTGGGACATGGTGCAACAGTATTATGCATCACCATGAGGATAGTCGAGTTAAATTTCAAATGGAAAAAATAGAATTGAGGTATCTGGTCATTTATGTTGGAGTTGGTGGTCTGGAACCAACTACATTGTACTTTATTCATTAAATAAAAGCCTTATCACATCTTGATTGTTCTTCTGCGTGACATGTCATGTGATAATGTCCTAAGGACAACTGTTGCATTAAAGGGTCGTAGCGGATCCCGACAATGATGAGAACCCGAAAGTGCCATAACACTGTTCTTGAATGTATGTTCTATGGCCGGATGATATTATTTGAGGGAAACAAATAATACAGGTCATTAGGGGTGAGGACTCATAAATCATTGAGGCACCTTCTCATGGCGTGCACCCATGGTAATATCAAGGAGGATATTATGAGAACGAGACCCACCAGTTGGAAATCAACATTTCCTAGTGTCATTGGATGTTCCTATCTGCAGACGTGTGTATTGATCCTTAGACTTTAATATTATTATTAAGGGGTATTACAACTCGCGCACTTAGATGTATTGACGAAAACTGTGACGACACACTGTTCGCAGTGAGGTAGGATACGTTGGGTGCGTCATGAGTAATACCGCATTAATAGATAATGAGAGAAAGGATTTGTCCCTTCCGTTCCATAACGGAAGTAGATATCTCAGTCCCTTTGATGGAATTGATATAGCCTAAATAAATCCATGGCCATGGTAAGGTATCGGCAAGTTCAATTCCGGGAAGTCAAAGAAAGAATAATCAAGAACAGGGGTTGATGGTACTAGCATGAAACCCGCTTGATTGGAGATATCGAGACAAAGGGATTATATTACATGGTAAGCGTTCGTAGGAGGTGACACGTCATTGTGGCGTTAACTTCTTTCTCTATGGGTGCCTTGGCGTGTTGCTAGACACTAACCTTGGACTTTAGGCAGGCTCAGCCTAATGCCACTGAGAAAGAGGCCTAGAGGGTCACACACTATGTGTGTCCATGTATCTCAGTTAAATATTAATTTAACAAGTTAAATAAATATTATTCCCGACTGTGGTTTAATAATTATTAAAGGATGTCTGATCGCATTTATTTTGAAACTAGTTATTTGAGAGAATATACTGTGGATAAAATAATATATTTATTAGCGAGTAATGTAGTTACATTTATTTAAGAAATAAATAGTCATTACTCAAGGTCTAATAAATGTGGTGGAGAAAATGTAAAATAAAAGTACACACCGTGTATATTAAATATACACGCTGTGTAGTTTTATGGAAAAAAACTACACGCCGTGTATTAATTATTACACGCCGTGTAGTTTTTCCAATTGGGAATTTTAGGATTTAATATTGTTTTATTAAATGATATTTATTATAATCAGCGTGGGTACATGTCAAGGAAATAATAATTCGACATGGGGGTTTTCAATAAGAGTTAATGAAATAAATAAAACGCGTAACGCGTTTATTTATTGTCATAACTCTATTAACCTCAAACCTGATTATAAATATCCTCACAACCCCAACATTTTTTTTAGAGCCATTGTTGTGCACAACAGATTTGGAAATACTCTCAAGCCAAGAGAGAATTCCATTTCCCCCAAGAACGCCCTCAAGTTACGAGAGCAAGATCCTCCACCGGATCAAGGCAGTCGAAGGCGGACATCGCAAGCGAAGGTTCTTCCACGCTAGCACCTGGAGATCTCTTCGGCGACGTCCAGAGATATGTGACACATGTGTGGATCACCGCTAGAGGAATCCTACACTTGGATTCTACGACGCAACGACGGATCACCGAATCATGACCGGACCCATCAACGAAGAAAGAATTCCAACGAGGTAATTCATATGCATTAATTAAATTAATTATAATAAACATATGATGATCCTCCTCAAGGGTTCCGGGACTCATCTTTTCTTTTCATTCTTCGTTCTATTCCGAAGATTCGGTGTTTTATATCATGACGGATCTCGGATTGAACATTGTTTAACGAAAAATTAAGTCGGGAAAACCCACCAGCATGCTTCCGCTGCGCCCGGAACCTACAAGTGGTATCAGAGGGGTCATATCGTTGGTTATAATTATTTAGTTTTTTTGTTGGTGATTTACGGATTTAATAATTTAGTTATTTCAATTCATGTTTAATCGTTCTGTAAATCTGAATATCGAGATCTGTTCCTCCTCTCTCGTTTCTCATTCACCTCACAAAAACAGATTTTTCTTTTCATTTTGATTAAAATAAAATAGAGGAACTCGTCTAGAGGTGACAAATGTTTCTAGCCGTATAACACCAGAATACACGGCGTGTATTCAGAAGGACACACCGTGTAGTCTAGGTTCAATGCATTGACTGATCCTCCAAATCAGACAGTGTATTGGATTCTTTCTAAGAATTTAAGACACCATGTGTTGACCAGAAACAGGTGGCACACGGTTTCCAGAATACATGCCGCGTGGTCCAATGAACACGGCGTGTAGTCCCTTCGGGTTAGGGTTGGGTCGTGTACTCTGTACATAGCCTGCCCGGCTGGAATCCGTGTAACGCGGAAACTACACGGCGTTTGTCCCACTGTACACACTGTGTACTCCAAAAATTTCTGAAGTACATTAACACGCCCTATCCCCGGTTGTGTACTTCGGATGGATGGTGAAGAAAAAGTACGCGTCGTGTAGTCGGAACTACACACCGTGTACTCACCCAAATTACACATGTTTATTAAAATTTATTATTATATTATACAAACCCTTGAGATGTGTACCATGGTGCAGTCGTAAAGCTGAGGCACAACACATGATAGGTGTTTTGTATATATGTGTTTAATTTAACATCTGCGTAATAAATGGGAATTCGCCGGGTTGCCTCCAAGGTACAAGTTGTGTACAAGGATAATTTTAAATGAATTTATTTGTTTAAAATTATTATGGATGAGAATCTCAAGGAAATTCAGAAAAGGGATTTAAGATAAAAGGATTGATTAAATAAAGATAATTAATTGATTCAAGCGTGATTTATCTTAAACAAGAATGATTAATGAATTGAATGCTAGTTTTATTTATGCGTAAATATCGTTGCATGTATGGATGATCATGAGCTTGACCGAGACCTTTGTATGTGAATGGTTTCTTTTAATTTATTTATTTAAATTAAATCTGTTGGCCTGCGAGCCATCTCCTCATTAATATGTAGGGCCTGCGCGCCCAAGGATTATTTTATGTAAAAACCCTTTTTTCCCCTCACCTGCGTGTGAGATAAATGCATATGTAATTGATGGAGCTCCCAAGCTAGTGGAGGCAGCTCAAGTCAGGAGCCAATATGAAACCAATCCAAGGAGATACAAAGGTGGACAGGTGGAAAGCTGTAAACACGAACTCGAAAGGTTCAAGGTGTTTCTCCCCTAGGTATTGGGTTAGTTTATCAACTGCTAGATAAACTAACCAATAGAAAAGCTCATAATCATACCATTTATTTTATTTTTGTCACTTGCATGGTTTATTTATTTTGGGTTTGTTTTCACGATCACACAATTAATGAATTAAACTAGCATGCAAGATGGAACTAAAATAAAATTGGATTATACGTAAATATTATCTTAGACATGGTTAATCACTTAAGTATATCACACTTAATATTAACAAGAATGTAATCAAAGAGAATAAAATGGAAATTTATGTATAAGGATAAAATCCCTCAAAATAAATATTAAGTCGGCATAGCCTTCCATAATCTTGGTTAGAATCGAACCATAGTTCAAAGTGCTTGACCAACCCTAGTTGGGGTGCATTCAATTATCGGGGAATTATAATTCAAGGTTTTGGGTTGACTTGACTTGGTTCGCATCAAGGGTTGACTGCCACAGCAGGACTTGGTGTGACCAAGAGGCAAAGGTTGAGGAAATCCAAAAAGGATTTCAGGATTGGGGAGTCCACTCAGCGGATCAAGGAACTGCGAGTTAATGCAGTTGGCATTTGGAATGCATACCTAAAACCCTTCAAGTTGCTTGACCAACCCTAGTTGGGGTAATGAAAAGGGTAATATGGATCCTTTCCACTAGAATATTCACGCAGTAGAATATTCCGAAGTTAATGGTGAGGGATATTGGATTTCGATAAAATAGTGGGAGACTAATAAGTATTAATTTATTTATTTGTCTCAATTTTTTATAATAAAGTACTAAACCTTTTCTCATCTTAAATTGCTGAAACGGCAAGAAAATGACTTCAAACATATCATTTCGCACCATACTCGAAAAAGAAAAACATCTCACTGGCACCAATTTCAAAGAGTGGCAGAGGTGTTTACGCGTCGTCCTTCGCCACGAAGGATATTATATGTGCTGGAAGAGCCTATTCCAGTTGTGCCTGGGAAAGAGGCTAGTGATGAGGAATTATCTCTCTACATGAAGCACATGGATGATTCCACAGATGTCCAGTGTTTCATGCTATCGGCCATGTCTAATGAGATCTTGAAGCAACATGAAAACATGGATGAGTATAGCATGATGTCTCACCTTAAAGATCTCTACCAAGAGAAGGCGAGACAGGAGAGGTATGAGATATCCAATGATTTGTTTACCATGAAGCCTGGAGAGTCTGCGCCAGCTGGACCTAATGTGGTCAAGCTTATTGGCTACATTGAATGCGTGGACATCTTAGGGATTAAATTCCCAGATGAGTTGCGTACAGATCTCATCCTATCATCATTGCCCAAGACCTTATCTAGCTTCATTGTCAACTATAACATGAGCGGCAATGAGAAGAGTCTATCGGAGCTTCTGACCTTGATTCTCCAGGTAGATAAGGACATGGGGCGTGAAAAACCCGCGGACCTTATGGTGAACAAGAAAAGGAAGGACAAGGGAAAGGGGCCAAAAACTTATAAACGGTCTGAAGCCCCCGAGCACCGTCCCTCCAAGAAGGGGAAGATCCAGAGGCAAGGCAAGGAATGGTAAGCAGTGTGTTTTGAATGTGGCAAGCAGGCCCACTAGAAGAGGAACTACACCCAGAAGCGTGGGGACGCAAAAGGTGTGTTCGTTATCGAGTGAAATCTTTCTATTTCTACACATTGGGTATTAGATATATCTTGTGGGGCTCAAATCGGTATTCAAATGCAGGAACCAAGTAGATTTAGAAAGATCGCCAGAGGAGAGGTGGATCTTCGAGCTACCAATGGCTCAAGGCTGGCTGCGTTGGCTATTGGTGATTATCACCTCTCATTGCCAACTAGCATGATTTTGGTTTTACAAAACTTTTATTTTTTTCCTAGTGTTACCAAGAACATAATTTCTATATCTTGTTTGGATATGGATGGATTTATATTCAAGTTTGAAAATAAGGGTTGTCTCTTTTATAAGAACAACGTATGTTATGGTATGGAACATTTGAATAATGGTTTATATGTATTAAATTATGAAAAACAAGTGTTGGCAATCGATAACGAAACAAACTCACATTACTCATACATCACCCAGTTATGGCATCATCGCCTTGGTCATGTGAACGAGAAGCGCATGACAAAGCTCTGCCAAATTGCTATTTAGACTCTACTGAGCTAAAACCACATGATAGATGTCACGCTTGTTTATAAGGAAAAATGACCAAGCCGCCTTTTGGTGGACAAGGTGAAAGGGCCACAGAGATTCTAGGATTGGTACACACAGATGTGTGTGGACCATTTCCAGTATAATCTAGGGGTGGATATTCTTACTTTATTACTTTTACTGATGATTTGAGTAGATACAGCTATGTCTACTTAATGAGGTATAAGTCAGAGTCCTTAGAGAAATTTAAGGAATTCAAGAATGAAGTAGAGAATCAACATGGTAAGAAGATAAAGAAGCTTCGATCGGATCGAGGTGGAGAATATCTGAACCAAGAGTTCATCGATCTTCTACGGGAGTCTAGGATTCTATCTTAGCTCACCCCTCCTTATACACCATAGTGTAATGGTGTTAGTGAAAGGAGGAACCGCAACTTGATGGACATGGTGAGGTCGATGATGAGTCATGTGGATCTTCTATTATCCTTTTGGGGAAATGCATTACAAACTGCATCATACACATTAAACCAAGTACCAACTAAGGTGGAAAATGGAATTCCATCCGAGTTATGGAATGGAAGGAAACCCACTTTGTCGCACACACGTGTATGGGGATGCGAGGCGTTTGTTAAGGCCTTCTCATGCAACAAACTAGCACCCCGGGGCACGAAGTGTATCTTTATAAGATATCCCAAGGAAACAAAAGGATATTACCTATATAACCCCCAAGACAAGAAATTATTTGTCGCCTGACAAGCCGTCTTTCTTGAGAGGGAGCACATCCTCAAGAAGGATAGTGGGAGCAAGACTGACTTCGACGAAGTTGATGCTCAAGATACACAAGAGTTGGTACAGGAACAAGATCCACAGGTCCCCGTGGAAGAGGTTCCAGAAACACAAGTACTGCGTAGGAGCTCAAGAGAGGTAAGGGAACCAGAGAGATTTGGTTTCCTAGTCACCGAGGATGGTGAATCATTATTGTTGGACAATGATGAACCTCTCTCCTACATGGAAGCAGTAGAAAGCTCAGAAGCTGCAAGATGGCTAGAAGCTATGAATTCTGAGATGGATTTCATGTATCAGAACCATGTTTGGGTTCTGGTCGATGAGCTAGTTGATGTAAAGCATGTTGGATGAAAATGGGTATTCAAAAGAAAGCTGGACATGGAAGGTCAAGTTAGCACCTATAAAGCAATGCTATTGGGTAAAGGATTCAGACAGCATCATGGAATTGACAATGACGAAACCTTCTCGCCAGTTTCCATGTTTAAATCCATAAGAATCATACTTTCCATAGCTGCTTACCATGACTACGAGATTTGGAAGATGGATGTCAAAACAAGATTCCTTAACAGGAACCTTTAGGAAGATGTCAATATGACACAACTAGAAGGGTTTGTGACACCAGGTGAAGCCAAACGGGTTTTCAAGTTGCATAAATCCATTTATGGATTAAAGCAAGCATCCAGGTCATGGAACATTCGATTTGATGAAGCCATAAAGGAATTTGGTTTCATTAAGAACGAATGTGAGCCATGTGTTTATAAGCGGTTTAATGGGAATGCGGTTGTCATCCTAGTGGTATATGTTGATGACATATTGCTTATTGGAAACGACGTACCAGCCATATAGTCAGTTAAGGACTGGTTGAACAAGTGTTTCCCCATGAAGGACTTAGGAGAAGCAGCCTACATTCTAGGGATCATGATCATTCGTGATAGATCCAAGAGGCTGCTTGGACTAAGTCAGGGTACATACATTGACCAGATACTAAAGAGATTTAGTATGGAAAAATCCAAGAGGGGATTGGTTCCAGTGTCACATGGCTTACATCATTCTAAGAAAATTTGTCCCCAAACACAACAGGAGAATGATAGGATGAGCAAGATCCCATACGCTTCGGCTATAGGATCCATCATGTATTCCATGTTATGTACGAGGCTTGATTTTGCCTATGCAATGAGCTTGGTAGGCAGTTATCAAGCAGATCCAGGAGAACAACATTGGACTACTGTTAAGACTGTCCTTAAGTATCTGAGAAGAACTAAGGATATGTTCCTGGTGTATGGAGGAGACGAGGAGCTTGTCATCAGAGGGTATGCTGATGCCGGTTTTCAAACAGATCAGAATGATCTGAAGTTGCAATATGGATATGTTTTCTGTCTCAATGGAGGAGCTGTGAGCTGGAAGAGTTCAAAGCATCCAGTTGACGCCGATTCTACAGCGGAGTCCGAGTATATAGCAGCTTCTGATGCAGCCAAAGAAGCCGTTTGGATTCGGAACTTTGTCCAGGAGCTTGATGTGGTGCCAAGCATTAAAGATCTCATTACATTGTATTGTGATAACACTGCAGCGGTGGCTCTTGCAAAAGAACCAAGGTCACATCAACGAAAAAAGCACATACTCCGGAAGTATCACCTCTTGAGGGATTTCTCTCAAAGGGGTGAAGTTGCAGTGAGCAGAGTGTCCACGGAAGAGAACGCGGTGAACCCCATGACTAAAGGCCTATCTCAGTAGAAGCATTAATATCATGTGAGAGCTAGCGGGTTAAAGGTTGTTAGCAGTTGGCTCTAGTCCAAGTGGGAGTCTGTTGGAGTTGGTGGTCTAGAACCAACTACTTTGTACTTTATTCATTAAATAAAAGACTTATCACATCTTGATTGTTCTTCTGCGTGACATGTCATGTGATAATGTCCTAAGGACAGCTGTTGCATTAAAGGGTCGTAGCGGATCCCTGCTATGATGAGAACCTGAAAGTGCCATAACACTGTTCTTGAATGTATGTTCTATGGCCGGATGATATTATTTGAGGGACACAAATAATACAGGTCATTAGGGGTGACGACTCATAAAACATTGAGGCACCTTCTCATGGTGTGGACCCTTGGTAATATCCAGGAGGATATTATGAGAACGAGACCCGCCAGTAGGAAATCCACATTTCATAGTGTCATTGGATGTTCCTATCTGCAGACGTGTGTATTGATCCTTAGACTTTAGGATTATTATTAATGGGTATTACAACTCGCGCACTTAGATGTATTGACGAAAACTGTAAAGACACACTGTTCACAGCGAGGTAGGATACATTGGGTGCGTCACGAGTAATACCGCATTAATAGATAATGCGAGAAAGGATTTGTCCCTTATGTTCCATAACGGATGTAGATATCTCAAGCACTTTGATGGAATTGATATAGCCTAAATAAATCCATGGCCATGGTAAGGTATGGGAAAGTTCAATTTCGGGATGTCAAAGAAAGAATAATCAAGAACATGGGTTGATGGCACTAGCATGAAACCCTCTTGATTGGAGATATCAAGACAAAGGGATTATATTACACGGTAAGCGTTCGTAGGAGGTGAAACGTCATTGTGGCGTTATCTTCTTTCTCTATGGGTGCCTTGGCGTGTTGCTAGACGCTAACCTTGGACTTTAGGCAGGCTCAGCCTAATGCCACTGAAAAAGAGGCCTAGAGGGTCACACACTAAGTGTATCCATGTATCTCAGTTAAATATTAATTTAACAAGTTAAATAAATATTATTCCCAACTGTGGTTTAATAATTATTTAAGGATGTCTGATCGCATTTATTTTGACACTACTTATTCGAGAGAATATACTGTGGATAAAATAATATATTTATTAGCGAGTAATGCAGTTACATTTTTTTAAGAAATAAATAGTCATTACTCAAGGTCTAATAAATGTGGTGGATAAAATGGAAAATAAAATTACACGCCGTGTATATTAAACATACAGGTTGTGTGGTTTTATGGAAAACAAGTACACGCCGTGTATTAATTATTTCACGCCGTGTAGTTTTTCCAATTGGGATTTTGAGGATTTAATATTGTTTTATTAAATGATATTTATTATAATCAGCGTGGGTGCATGTCAAGGAATTAATAATTCGACATGGGGGTTTTCAATAAGAGTTAATGAAATAAATAAAACGCATAACATGTTTATTTATTGTCATAACTCTATTAACGTCAAACCTGATTATAAATATCCTCACAACCCCAACATTTTTTTAAGAGCCATTATTGTGCACAACATATTTGGAAATACTCTCAAGCCAAGAGAGAATTCCCTTTCCACCAAGAACGCCCTCAAGTTACGAGAGAAAGTTCCTCCACTGGATCAAGGCGGTCGAAGGCAGACATCGCAAGCGAAGGTTCTTCGGCGCAAGCACCCGGAGATCTCTTCGGCGACGTCCGAAGATACGTGACACACGTGTGGATCACCGCTAGAGGAATCCTACACTTGGATTCTACGACGCAACGAAGGATCACTGAATCGTGACCGGACACATCAACGAAGAAAGAATTCCAATGAGGTAATTCTTATGCATTAATTAACATAATTATAATCAACATATGATGATCCTCCTCAAGGGTTCCGGGACTCATATTTTCTTTTCATTCTTCGTTCTATTTCGAAGATTTGGCGTTTTATATCGTGACGGATCTCCGATTGAACATTTTTTAATGAAAAATTAAGTTGGGAAAACCCACCAATGCGCTTCCTCTACGCCAGGAACCTACAATTTATACTTTCTCATTTTTCTATGATTTTAATTATAGCATATCTTGTGTGTAGCCTTAGAACTAATTCTCAGAAACTAGATAGAATTTTATAAATAGTTTATTGAAATTAATTGCCTATATAAGAAATAAACAATGTGCCAAGGGCTACAATGAGCCCATGGGAACTGGATTGATTACCTCAACTTCTAATGGTCAAGACCATGATGTTAAACGTATTATGTTTGAAACTTAAAAATTGGGGATTTTAAAATAAATGGGATAGATTGAATGAGATTTAGTGACCTTTTGGATAGATTCCCTTAGTTACCTTCAGTTAATGAAAGTGGTGAGATCAAATGGACGGCCTAAGGAATTACCTTGTGAGAACTGGTGGATGCCATAGATTCGTTGTGATTTCCTAATAAGTGTGGGTTGAGTGTTATTCACAATGACATTTGAGCACCTGTTAGGGGTTCCTTAAGTGATTTGTGGATAGGTCGTGTGACACATCATACCCACACACCAAGATCTATTTTTAGAGTTATAGATGATTAGGAAGATATTTTAACCACTAAATCGTATGTCCTCATCAAATGGGTATTCTTTACACTATATAAGAAATTACTATATCCATAATAATCATTCAATTTAAACCTTACATTATCCACAAAAATTAGTCTAATCGAAATATATTGCATTATATGTTTTCCCATAACCTAAGGAAATATAAACATAACCAGGGGTGATATCGAATCCTGATTAAGGGTAAACATAAGAAATAAAAATAAAATACTATAACATAGAATAATATGAGCATAAATAATTTCGATATAATATATAAAAAAGATAAATACTATATTAAAATAAATATTGTATATAACATATCTATAGTTGACATATCAATAAATTTATACATGGATAATATTTTTCGGTTCCAAAATAATAAAGTTCATAATTCTTGAAAATTAATTTCATGAACTAAGACAATATATAATGATATTATACAGTATAGTCCTCCAATCAAGTCCTTATGAATATGAAATGTTCATTTCTAGGGTGAAAGACACTAAAATACCCTATCTAGTTTGTCTCATGTGAATTTTCAATTCATCATTGGACTGTTATGGGCCCCACATGTCATTAATTGAGTCTAATAAATTCTTTATATGAGGTAATAATTAAGATATAATATAAATAATAAATATTCATAAATAATAAATAAACATCAATATTGTGTGAATATGTGTGTGGTTTTTTAGTATTTCCCCAATTAATAAATGAAATTTATATTTTTTTAATGTCACTTAATCAGATGTCATTTAAAAAAATGGTTATCTTAATTTTTTAATAATTTCAATAATCAATTGAAAAATGGAATCTAGGTGAACACACATTAATAAAATTAATAAAATATGAATTGTTTATAGAGGAATTACATTGGATGAAAAATTATTCTTCTAATTGAGAACGATTTGGGAATACGAAGTTAGTGATAAACTTTTTCAAGATTAATGACCTGAAGGAAAATATTATGAGAGAATTTAGAATTTAATCCATGCAAAATATATTATCTAAAAATAAATAATTATTCAGTTAATATGTATCATATCTTTGTAAAGAAAAATTGAGATTAAAACACCCTTAGCAAATTGTAACATAAAATCAAAACTACATAAGAGGGATACCAAAAAATTAAAATACATTTAAATAAAAGATATTAATTTTAATTAATGGTAATAGTGAGTTTAATGAACCATATAAAATAGAATATGGTTCAAAAAATCTAACATGCCTGATTAATAAAAAATAATTAAGAAACTCTTACAACATGAGTATCATTTAAATCAGAACCGTTTTAAGGGAAAAGAGTTTGAAACTAAACATAAAATTCCATGAATTATAATTCATTATAACATATAAATAATAGGTTTTATATACACCTTATAAAATTAGGTTTTGGAATAATAAAAATTATTTCTAAATAGATATAAAAATCATATCAGGAAACAATTTTTTTGTAAAATCACCATTAAGTGATGACTCATTTGAAAATTAGGTTACAAAGAATAATAATATAACACCATAAATGAGAAAGATAATAAAATAAAATATTTTTTTAATTTAATATAAATAAATAATGTTACAATAGAGATCAATAAGAAATTTTATAGTGCGATAGAAAAATTTAAAACATACACAAACTCTTATATATGTCCTAATTTACTCTCTGCATTCTCCTAACAAACTTTGCAAAAAAACATTTCAATCTTAAACATCTATTTCAGATCCTCATTCATATCTATTACCTTATAATATATGTTTTTTATGTCTTTCCATAATTTTTGATACAAAATAAAATCATTATTTACTCATATATATCTCATATTATTATTAATATTTTTCTTATGGTCATATTTGATAATATTGTATATCATTGTTTACAAACGTAGATAGACTGACCCAAACATTTACATAACATATAAAATTAATGAATTTAATTATTCAAGATGTTACCTAATCATAATCCCACTGAAAAATTTACAAATTATAATTATATATTTACTTTAAATTTGGAAAATCATATTTTAAGATAGTTTAATAAATAAAAATAAATCTAGATGAAAAAGAGATATAATACAATGTGGAGGTGGTAGTCTGAAAAATGCATGGTTATCATTTTCATATCCAAAATAATGAGATGGAATGATGTTTACTTATAATTATTTTTTCAATAGTAATAATTATAATATATATTCCCTATTAAATATTCAATTTTATTCATTTAAAAATCTGCAAAATTAATTACACAAAATGGAATTCATTGCTTTATAGAGGTTGTAGTTTTGACTATGAAAGAATGAAAATATTTTTTTAATAGTAGGGAGAGAATGTTAAAAGTAATTCCATTTAAATAATAAAATTATTCACAAAAAAATCATATATAATTATATGTTAATTATAAATTAGATTTGGGAATATAATAAAGTAAAGAAAAGACGTTATGAAAAAATTACTTGCATTAAATACATTGGAATTTCAGTATAACATAATTTAGAAAAGGAGTTGTTAGAAAAATAAATTATGAATATTGGTTCAATAAAAATTAATATGATTATAGGTAAATTAAAATGCCATAAATTTTCTTGTGTAATGTTATTTTGGGAGTCGTCTTAAAGGACTAGTGAGGGGACCCTTTTACAAGTACTGAGAATGAAATTTAAAAAATACATCAATTTAATATATTGAAGGAAAACATTTCAAAACAATATAGGCCTAAAATGGATATTGGAAGATTTGGGGATAAGATGGGCTTATTAATACCACAACCATTCATATTCACATTTGTTTTAAACTTGTTTCTATGAAATTTTAATTTTAGAATTTTAAATTTTACCTATCTTGAAATTATCATCGTAACTAGTTTCTAAAATAAGTAATTTACTTTTAATTTATAATATTAAAATTAATATTATTAGATAATCTTCACATTAATATTCAAAATATGATCTAAATTTTAAAAAATATAAATTTTATATGTTATAAAATCGGTTCTAATCATTAGTGCATGTATAGCATAAAACCCTATTTTTCTAGAAGGTGTATATGTAGCTATTAATTGATTTATTGTGTGAGATTATCAATTTAATCAATATTCCAGATATAAATTGGTTTATAAAGAAATAAATAAAATTAATTTTTTCACAAATAAATCGTAAAATTATCACCTAAAAACTCTTTAATAAAATGTAAAGACCAGAAAATAGTTTTTATAAGAAAATATTAGCTACGTACATATTATTTTAATAATCGGTATTAAAAATTTAACATATTATTTTTGAAAACAAAATATTTATACAAAAAATAAATTATTAAAAAATTAATAGGTTTTATAAACTTATAGGTGTTGCCAATAATGTCATATATTTTTTTTATTCATGATCATACAATATTTTCCACTAATCAGCTAATAAAAAATTATTTAATGAAAATCACAAAAAATTAATTTTCTAATAATACTAGCATTATGAATATAAATAGAGACATTATCAAATTAATATACTAAAATTTGAGAGTCTTAATTTTAAATAAAGACGAAGATATATATTAAAAACTATTTTCATATGAATATATATTTTTTAAAAATATATATTTAATTCTTATTCATATATATTATCAGTTTCTAATTAAATTAGTGTTAATATATTTTTAATATAAAAAATATAGTTTTCTCCAAAATAAATTTTATATCTTAAAATAATTCAAATAAAATCAATTTTTTTACGGGTCACGTTTTATGAAATATATGATTTTTATTATTATTTTAGTTATAATAATTTAATTTTTATTTATGAAATACTATTAATAATAACAATTTTTCTCTTATATATATAATTAATAATTCAATTAGGTCTATTTTGACCCACTAATTCTACCATTATATAATTTTAATTAATTTATTTTTGGTTTGGGGTTTCATGGGAAGAAATCTATGGAACACAATGGGTTTTAGAAGGAAACATATATTTCCAATTATGATGGCGTAACATTCTCAAACTCCCCCTAAAATAAATTGTATCCTCAAAATTTAAATTTAATGTATAAATTTCAGGGATTTTAAGTAAGAATTTTTTTAGTTAATTTTTTCGTTTTTATAGGTTTTTTATATAGAAAATCGATTTTATATTATGTTAAATTAATATGTGATTTCTATGATAGAGTGCATGACATGTGAAATAAAGCTTCAGAAAACCATGAAGTAATATATTTTAAATTACGAACTTTATAAATATGAAGTTAAATAAGATGGTATGAATATTATTAACTACATATGGAATACAAAAATAATTTTCCTTCCAAATAAAATTTTATTTTTAATTTATTTGTAAATAATGCATATTTTTTTGTCAAGTCATTGTATTCAACTAAAATATTTTTTTCATTCAATATTTTTTAATGAAAATTTTATATTTTAAAAATTTGTATCTTAGAAAAATTAATGGTAAAATGAACATAATTTTTTTAATAAAAAAATTAAAATTATCTTATTTTGATATTTTGGGATTTATTTGGAAAATATTAATTTTTTAATCATTAGTGACAAATAATTTTTTTAATTTATAATTTATTTTTAAAATTTTATGATTTTTAATGCCCCTTTATATTTTAAAGTAAAAAATATATTTCTTATTTTTAATGAAACCACTTTATTTCTTTTTAATTAAAATTATATTGGATTGTAGTATAAATTTTTATTTTGGGTCAAAAAAGTTTTTTTGAAAACTATATTAAAGTGCATAATCATTATCCATTTTAATTAAATAAAATAAATCATTATGGTGAATTTTTTTAATATATATTTATAGATTATATATCAATATATTTTAATTTATATTTTACAATGATTATTATTCTATATATAGTTAATATAAAATTGTCTTCTCCTTGGAAAATACACTTCTCGAAAACCATGTTTTTCCTCATGTTTGTGGTTTTTCAATTTAACATTTTTCATGTTTATAAAATTTTATTTTCATAACAGAAATATTTTTTTGAAATTATTATTTCAATCATATAGTAGGGTAAATTTTTTATTATTTTAAAAATGTTTAATTTTTTATGAATGGTTTAAAATATTAAATTTTAATTAAAATCTATTTTTTCTTCAAATTATTTATATATTTAAATTAAATTTTAAATAATTTTAAATAAAAATTAGTTAAATTATATTTCTATTAATATAATTTATTTAATTTTAGTCAATTTAATTTTAAAATTGGTTATAAAAACATTGTAGACATTTGAGTATTTTCTCTTTGTAACCTAGCTTTCTCATCGTGCCTATGGGATAAATTTTAAATTTTCCTTTGCCACTTCAATGAATGAAAATTGAAAAATTATTTAAATATTTTTAATCAGACTAATTAATATCATCTAATATGTTAAAAAAAATTCCATATTGAATAGTAAAAACACTAAAAATTATTTTTCATAGTTTAGTTAAAAATGGGTTTACCTGATGATAAATAAAAAACATTAAAATATAAAAATAACTAAAAACCTATCAAAAAACAATATTATATCAATATTTAAACAATATATATTATAGGATCTATAATGATCCATTAGTATATCCTTCTCAAATTTAAATGGTATGGGTAGAATACTTTCTTTCAAAATAATTAAAGGGATGCCACTCACCTCACATATAAATGGCCACCCCTTCTTCGCTCTATATCACAAATTAAAAACAATTCCTCAAATTCCCAACCAAATTACATCCAAGATTATATTATATCATACTAGAAACTTTATTTTAGACATAAATCCATCCTATAAAATATTTAACTAATAAAAATGGGTGTACCCAAAGAAGATGTAATGTTCTACGATGATAATTTTTATTTTAGCTTTCACAGTATCTAAATTATTATTAACCAATTATGTTATTTTATCAATAATATCATCCACATAAATATTTATTTTATGTTAATGTAATTATGTATAACATTTTCAACAGACATATAATGGGTTATGAAACATTTGTTTGTGAGTATAGTGGGCTATCACCTCACAAAAAGATGTCATTCATTTTTCAATTTCCATCTAAATTTATTCTGTCTGATTATAGATATATTGAATATATGAAACAATTATAACATTTTTATACATTTTTTCCATTATATAATATATTCTATTTTAATTTCTATTCTATTTGGGATATGATTACATCGCACTTGTGCATGGCGGTCTACCACCTTACAAAGCGATGTGATTCATTTTTACTAACACTTTACATTGACACTAATATTGATAATGTTAAAAAAAATATTTTATTTAATGGATATAATTATTTTAATTAATTAAAACGTTATAATTACAAAAATACAATATATCGGTTTCTTTATTACTTTACATCCACTAAAAAATCTTAATGTCATTCATGTAGGTGTGGACTACTACCTTCATGAAGTGATGTGACTCTATTTTGCTAAACCCATAAAATGGATTGTATTTATAATGAAATAATTTTGTATTTTTGATATATTTATCATTATTGAAAGATAAAATATTACATACCATCATTACATAATTAATATTTAAAAATTGAAATGTTTCACAAGCTTGCATACGCCATAAAACCTCTATGATTTGAACATACTTCATTTATGAAAATAATGTTTCGTGATCAGTAATAATATATTAATTGATTTATAATTATTCTAATTATGAAATTATTATTATTTTGGAGATGAATAAACCATATTCAATGTAATAATACCATAAAAAAAATCAAAACATATATGAAAAACAAAACAGTTATTACTCATAATGTGACAATAACATTATGTTATTAATAAATGGTTAATAAAAATAAATAGGTAAATATAATATGTTATGTGTTATATATGTTTTATTAATATAATATAAATCATAAAATTATATTTTTTACATATAATGTACAAACTTGTATGAAAGAAGATTAGACTTTAGGTAAGGGATTTCAGTCTCACTTTATACTTCTATGAGGAACATGTCAGATTCCCAAATTATTTCTATTATGTCATCTATTTACTAACCATTAATTTATTTTATGATTTTTATCCTTAAAATTATATCTATTTCCATAACCATTTCGTGATATCTATTTAATGGGATTTATAATTCCAATGTTAATGATGTTTTGTGGGATTTTGTCACCATTTTCATTCATTGAGATGTACGGTTGTGTTAAGTACCTATCTTATTCTTCTTGATGTATATATAGAAACTTTTACAGGTAATATCATGGTTTTATTTATCCTCATGAATGTTTTTGTTTATTTCAAGGATACTCTTTAATGGGGATTATGTTTTAGGTTTTCCAAAGGAGAAAATATTTTATACTATAATTTCATCATTTATCAGGATTATTTAAGACTATGAATTTGATGATCATTTATTAAGACCCATATCATAGTAAACATATTAATTTTCTTATCCGGTGGTTATGTTTTCAAAATAGATATTTCCACACATTTTCGTTTTTTCATATACTCAAGAGATTAATCATTTTTTTAAAATAATTTTCAACTGCAACCCATTATTCGTCCAAAATCATCAATTAAAAATATTTTTTATATTTTTTTACTATTCTCAAATTATTTTGTAAATAAAATTTTACCCATTTTTAATTTTTTTAATAATTTTTTTTATAAATTTTTATGTCAATTTCCAAATAAATTCCCATTTGTCTTTTAACAAAATTATGAAAGGAATATAATTTTTATATGAATGACATGAACAATATTTCCATCATTCTTGAACATTATTTTCATTTAAGCTTCATTTATAAATTTTTTTAATTATTTTAAAATATGAGGATTTTCAAAAAGTTTTATGTTTTATTGTGTATTGTTTAAAGAAGAAATTTTATTTTACATAATAAATGATTAAAACGATTTTAAAGGATTCTTTTATAAGATTCAATGTCTATTTTCATATAATAAGTTTTAATTTCTGTATGAATTATAATTTTAAAATATTAATTTTCAATGAAATGTTATTTTCCTCAAGAAATGTTCCATGTTATTTTAAAATCAAAATCCTTCCCTAGATAATATGAGAACCTTTGAGGTTGCTTACACTTAACTAGGGATATGTTCCAAGGATTTCATTCTTATTCATTCTCAAAATGATTTAAATTTATAAAAACATGATTTTTATGAATCACATTACTCTCCCTTGGGTTTTATAATGATATAAATCTTATGAAATCAACTTTTTTTCATGGGTTATGATATGCTGAAATAATCAAATGATTGTGAAACCTATCTCTTTTCCACAGGTTATGATATGATTTAATGATGATGAAAGTCATTTCATTTCATGGTTTCTAATATGATAAATGTTTTATAATCATTTGGAATAGATATTTATTATTTTTATAATGTTATGAAAGTTATTCTATAGAAAACGACGGTGGTTATGTTATAACCATTGATGTTTGGGACTTATATATTCCTCCAATTTATTGGGTAAACATGTATATCTCATGAGATAATGAAAGGAAACATAAATGGACTTAATAATGTTTAGGAATGTTGTTCATCTGAATCCTCTCTATGAAACATTTGCATCCTTATCCATTATTTGAAACTAGTGATTCCTCATCCACTATGGGAAACAAGTGTTTGTATAACCACAATGGGAAATAGGTAGTGGGTGTTTATACAATATATTATGGTACTTATAAGTTATACTTGACATCGAAAATGTTTTAAAATATTTATTATGGTTCCACAAATTTTGAAATGATCATTTGTTTAAGGATTTATATATAATAGTTCTCAACCAATTAACCCATTTTTTAATGGATAAATGTTTGATTCCATGACTCATGTTTATTATATATTAAAGTTTGGGTTGCAGAATTTTTTATTATGTTATTTATCACAAAAAGGAAACTTTTCTTTTTTTATCATGAACATGAATATATATATATATATATTATTCCTAATCTTACTAATAATTTTTACTTAACATTTCTTATTTTTCCATTTCCCGGTTCCTGATGATATTTTTTATGTTGGTTTGTTGGTTAATATTACAAGACAAGAATTTATTTATGAAAAATATTCAAGATATTATATGAATTAAAAAAAATAGTGTCCCTAGATTCCAATGTCACTATAATTTTCTATTCTATGGTGCATTTTTATGTAATGTTTAGACTATTCTTCTAAAAATATGTAATATCTATTTATAAAAATCATGGGTCACAATTGTTGTTATCAGAAGATAGGTTTAGTTAACCTATGAAAACGATGATTGTAAATGTTTAGTGAGATCCCATAGGATATTTATAATTATATTTATAACAATGAGTAAAAATATAATAAATATTTTGGTAATTTTGGAAAATTATATTTCTAGTGGTTCTGAGGAAATTAAATCCTAGTCTAAATACTAATATAATATATATCTCTAGAATAGAGGTACCTTAGGGTAATGATTCTGAGAAGGGTGAATTAAGATGGAAATTTTTATCAACTGATTAAGGATAACATGCCTTACATCACACCTTCATAGACACACTAGTGAGATATTCTTTGGAAATTAAAAAACTCATTACTAAAAAAATTTAAGGATTTAAATTAATGATCACTATTAATGAACAAGTAAAATATTAGTGATTCACATATTAAAAATAAGGATTCGTGATTAAGACATCCTATAAGTGTATTTAATGATTATAAAATATCCTTTTATGAGAATAATTTCTCAAAATATTGTTTTTGTTTTTACTTAATGGTGGGAATCAGATAAAACTGGGTTAATATTGAATGTGGTGGACAATATTTCATTGAGAAAAAAATTGGATGATGATTAGACTGAATGATGTTTGGATTTTTCCTAATTATCTATCAAGGAACATGCTTAATAACATGCACCTAAATTAACTCTAAAACTCAAAAAATAAATGAGGGATATGTTTATCTTTGATTTTTTTAGTGGAGACCAACTATGAAACATGATTCAATATCGTATATATCCAAAATTGGGTGAGAATAACTCTACGGAACTTCTCTAAGAATTTGAGAGATGTTAAGATTACAAAAAAGAATAACATAAAGAAACTAATTACTAGGGAAACGAAATATTCAGTTGTTAGAATGGATGATAATAATAGTATGACTAAGGTGTCATCAACTGTTAAATATTTCAATTGTTGGTTGAATCATAATTATTAATATTGATTCCTTGTGGGGGGGTATCATGAATAGAATTTGGATGGTTGTATGAGTAATGGTTTTTCTATTGATGATGAAGAGACTATAAATGAAATTTGTAAGGAATGAGTAATTAATGAATAAGTTTATGTAGACTAGTTTATGGATTAAGGATGAGATGGAATAATTTATGGGTTTAGGTATTTTAATTATATAATTATAATGCATGAATCATAATATAAATATTATAATGCATGGATCATAATATAAATCGTTATTGATTGTATTATGTTTTCATTAATATTTTCGAGAATATGTCAAATGGAACTGAGCGAATAGAAATGTGATTTAATGGAAAGGTTATATATTGAATAAGAAAAATTAAATCTCAATATATATTGTATTTCAAGATAATGATGTTACGATGGAGATTTGTTGGATATGAATAAGAAAATACGATACCAATCATGAATTTGTAATGGATTAATGATTTTTTGACAAAGTGGTTTATGCTATCATAGAAGTAGTTTACATAATTTTTGGATTTAAAAATATATATCCAATCATATATGTTTTTGTAAGGAATGAGGAAGCATGTATTTTTTCATTAAGTTTTAATGCTAATTCAAGTTATTACCAGGTCTCAAAAAATACAGTGTGAATGTATTTAAATTTTTGATATGTGACAATCAAGAGATAATTTATATGGGGGTTATTTTTAAGTTGACTCTGAAAAATTTATTGAAGTTCATTATATATTTTGAATTTTTTATGGTATATAGTGTTAAATATTATTATAATTGTTTTATTTGAACATTGGATGAGGTTTTAGGGATAAACATATTAATTCACCATATTAAAATATATCCACCTTGGGTAACCAATTTTATTTTTTAAAAAATATACAATGAATGTCATATCATTATATTATAGATCTATTTAGTATATTAGAAATTAAATTTTAATATCTTATAGTAATATATGAAGTGAAAATTTATCATGTCACAAAAAATAGATGATATTGTTCCTTTTACATTAAAAGATATTAAGTAAGTACATTGTCATATTTTCTCAGCTTATATGGAATATAAATTCCTTCAAATTAGGAATAATATATTCAAATAACATTTTGTCCTGTTATCATCATATTTTATGATATAAATGAAATTTTTAGTTCCTCTTTGGTTATTGTATTTGTGGTTGTTATGCTTCTATGGATCACCCACTTTCTTGGGATTGACTATCTTTATCTCTCTATAATTTTCTTCCATATACAAATCTTCAAAAACAATATATATTCTCAAATAGAGATACCTATAAATGAATTAATTTAGGCATGACATATGTTTCTATATTTTTCAAATGAATTTTATTTATTAATTTGTAAGAATTGGTTTTCTATGAATTAAATTTCAAACAATAAAACTTTTTTTTACTAAGATAAATTTCGATGTTGAAACTCATTTTAAGGGATGTTGAATATAACATCATATGATTTAATAAAATATATATTTTTTAATTTAATTTATTTTTCTAGAAATCTTTTTGTATAAACTATATGGATTTTATCTTGTGTTACACACAAAAAAACATATCATTTATAGGAAGCATGATACGTGACAACGAGCATCCGCGAACCATGAAATAATATTATTTAAAAATGTCTATTTTAACCTTGACTCTAAATACGCATGTGTGAATAATATTTTATACTTTTTGGAATATAAATATAAATTTCCCACTCAATATAAATTTATTTATAAATTATTAGTAGATAATAAGTAAATTTTTAGTATAGTAATAATATTCATCAATATATGTTTTCATAAAAAATTATATATATATATTTTTAGGAGAAAATAAACTAATTAAATTAAATATATTTTATAAAAAATATTTGATAAAATTTATATCATATATTGGAATAATCAAATAAAAATTAACTTATAGTTATATTTTGGTACTTTTCCCCAAATGTTGTTTTTTATTCAATAGTGAAAATACCGATTTTTTTATAATTTTTATTTCATAAAAAATAACATTATTTAAAATCCACATTATATTTTAATGTTATATAAGTACTATTAACTGATATTTAATCCTCATAATTAATTTTGAATCAACCTTTTATTTTGTAACGGCCTGAACTATAATAAGTAAAATATTTTTATTTATTTAATTAAATTACATCGTTTGTAAAATTGATATATAAAACAGATGAAATATATTTGATTTATTATAATTAATGTTATGTATCATTAAAATTGACAATATGTTCATTTAATAGTGATCACATGAAGAATATAAATGTAAGGTTTTAACAAATCTTTTTGACTTTGACAAAGGAGGTGATGACCTCATCCATTATGATTATTTCCTAGGAATCCTGTTTATCAGATATTCTTATGGATATTGAATTTATGGGCTTTCCAATAGACTAATGTGAAGTCAATATCCATAAACTTATGAATGAGAAAAATAGTTTACAAGATAAGTTAAAACTCATCGAGATCACAGCTGAAACCATGTTCACCAAATGGCCCCATGAAAACCCCAAAATCGCACACCATAATCTTAGTGTGTATACTGGCTTAATAAATTGATTTACCCCAAAACCCTATCATTATAATTCTGTACATTATTTTTTTATAGAATAATTAAAATACTTTCATTTTAATATTATTTTTAAATAAGGACATGTTTTTTTCTAAATATTCATATTGAATTAAGAAATCTATTTTGATAATTAATAAATAATGTTTTAATTAAATAATATTTTTCAATTACTTTTATTAAATATAAATGATCATATAATTTTTATGAGGAAAAATGTACTTTTTATTATGTTTTAAAAATTATTTTTTTCAAAACACCTCAATTTTCTAAAAATATACGATTTTATTTTAAAAGTGAAAATGGACATATTTAGAAAATTATTTCGATAAAATAAATATTATTTTTGTAATGAGGATGTCAAAATTATTAAATGGTGAATTTTTAATTATTTTCCACGGCATATCTAATTTTCAGGTAAAAAATAAAAACCATATAAATATATTGGGTGTTTTATGACATCATAATGGCCCAATAGTAATTTAACAATATTGAGTAAAATATAAGTTTTACATGTAAAATAATGCGATTTTTTATATATTTTTTGAATTATTTTATAAAGCCTTAGTTAATCCTCTGAAATGTATAAAATATTTTATTTTTTTAGTTATTTTCATTAAAAATGTGAGTCACCTCAACAAATGAAAGTCTAGTATTTTAAAATATTCTGCCTATAGACTTATAAAATATTGTTTTCCACTACTATTTTGAAAAAATATGGGATGAAATCATGGTATAGGTTATGGTTTTAAATATTTAATTATATTGATTCCAAAAACCTAAGCCTACAAAATATTAAAAAATTACCCCCTCATTTCATATATAAAACCACCCAACCACCCACTTATCTTCACTCATAATATATGGAGCACGTTCTTATTATTTCCTTCCCTCTCTAGAAGCATCCCAAGGATACCCAAACTCCCATGAATCACCTTTTCTAGCTTTTGAAGCCACACAATCAAGTATGGGTTCCTTCTTTTCTAATGTAAATCAAAGTTTCCTTCTATCATTAAACGAATTTATTTTCAATTAAAAATTATGTGTTGTATTTTTTAGCCACCCCCCCATAATTCCCTTATTATGTTTGAATGATTAGAGGCCAAATTCTCTCTGATTAATCCATTCCACATAGATTCGTTACCATACTGATATTTCATAAGAGTTATTCCACTTCTCCTCTTTTATAATGTTTTTTTATTTTATCCCTATTATTTTCAAATTCCATATGTTGAGAAATGTATATATATCAAACTCTTACTACCCATTTAATATTATGATATACCTATTTCTATCTCATCAACCCTTTTATTAATTTTTATGTCACATCGTTAGGCTACTTAAATTGCAGCGTGAATTTCCATTCCAAAACAATTCTGTAGTGAATACAGCACCCATTACATATCATGGGATTTCACATTAATACACATATACACTTTTATTGAGGACATACATTAATTTATTCCACCCAAATTTATCATGAAACTAATTATTATGTTAAATGAATCCATTTTTTATGATCTATGTGGAACACTTTAGCATGAGAATGAAATGAAAGTGATGGGTGTGCCAGGAATTATATAACACTCCAATGCATTGGGTAATGTTTAGTATCATATTACGACATTTTGGGTTAGGGTTTTACCTGATTCCCTTATGAGACATTGTCAATTATGATTTCTTGGTTGTTTAGCCTTGACCTATGATGAAATTTTTTATGTTGTTTCCCCATTTCAATGTTATGATTATCGTGATATATCATGCATTTATCTTCATGATTCTTTTATGACTCGTTGATATTAATATTGTCTAAAATGTGTTGTATTCCTCCGGTTATTCCATGTTTATTACATTAGAAGGATTTATAGCTCGCCTTTTCTTATTTATGTCCTTAGGTTATCCATTGCAATTTATCTATGAAAGAATGTTGTGGTCATATAAAGGAATCTTTTGGTGATGATTTTGTATATCATTTTTATGTTATTTTGTAAGGTTCCTAATTTTCCACAACACTATACATCCTGATCATGCAGGTTGAATTATGTGTATATTCATTTCATTAAATCATATATGAGTGTAATAAAAATAATGGAGTTTTATAGTTAGTAGCAAAGGAAAGTATAGTTATTTTTGGGATTGGGATTAGAAAACTCAATTGAAATCCTTAGAGATATGACTATGTATAATTATAACATTATTAAATCTTAGTTAATATAAATTATATTATTTATCATTAATATATATCTATCTTTGGATATGAATAAGTTGATGTGGCCTTAAAACATATATATCTAGAGGTAAAACTCAAAAACACTGCCTTGATCTATACATAAATGGGAACTGGTGCACCAAAATTGGACTTACTGGAATCCTGGTTTGACACACCCGAGGAAATGATTTGGTAAATTAATAATCTTAATATGAACTATTATTAAGGGAACAAAAAAATATCCCATAAGAATATAAATTAGTATATATATAATGGATAACATATATTGAAGTCTATAAATTCATATGTTAAGGAAATACATGTAATTTATATGTTATCCCTTTAATGTCATTGGATTTTCCTTTATGGTTATAAAAATTTAAAATTCATACCCTAATTTTTCTTTTATTCTATTTATTGGCCAGTAATATGTGGAATTTGGCTAACAACTAATGTGAATATCCATGTAATGACTACCCTAATGAGATGCCCAATATGATGGGAGCAGGAATCACAATCATTATCACGATACTCTCAAAGAGGACTAAAGTATTGAATAGAAACATAGATGAAGAGGATATTCCACTCCCCCCCAAATAATGAACAAGTTGTAACTGAGAAATTAAGGATACAATGGCCTCCTACATTTAATGTGTCATTAGATCCCTCAATAACCGAACAATGGATATAGACCATTATAAAGATCTTTACAATCCTTTAATGATCTGACCAAGAGAAGGACACAATTGGTGCTTATAATATAGATGGTAAATCTGATCAATGGTGGACATTGATAAAAATTAATAATCCTAATAATGTGATCGAAGCGATGGGTTGAAAGTATTTTTGGAATAGCTATTTGATAAAAATATTCCCTGCACCCTCTAACATAAGATGGAATGGGGATAACTTGACCTCATGAAAAATGATGATAATTCTATCAGAGTGTACGAGATAGACATTAAACGTTCTTCACAATATGACTCTAGATTTGTATTTACCCCCAAATTCAAGTATGGTAACTTCTATCATGGCCTAAAACCTAGCCTATAGAAATCCCTTGAAATCCATAACTTTTATAGATATAATGAAATTTTCAGATGTGCCATCATTGTCAAAATATAGGTCTGTGAATGTCAAAGGTATCACGGGGATAATGAGTAGAAGGGGGGTCAAATATTGATGGTCCAATAGATATATATAATGATACTATAAAATTATGACATCCTACTTTCCAAAGGTGAAAAATTAATAACCCTAGAAACTGCCTAAGGAGGATGAAGAAATAATTTAGTTGTGGGAAAAATTAGCACTTATCCAGTGATTGCTGGAAAGAAAAATAGGATATAGTGATTTGGGAAATGATTACTCTAGAGAAACATTAGTACATTTTTCATTTCAACAACTACATGGAACTAGGGAATCCCTCAAACCAGTTCAGTAGTCTAATGGTTTTCAGAGGAAACCATCAACCTCAAAGGCACTGGGGGAGATCTATTAACATCACTACTATAGAAGTGAATCCTGACAATAAATTGGTGACATATATTCTAGCTATTTAATCAAGAATACTGAATTTACTTTTTGATTATATTTCTACACAGTCATTTAAAACCCAAATGTTTAGTAGGACAATCCAAACACCACCAAAATGCATGGAATTAGAATTTCAGTGAATATGGAAATTGGTGTAGTTATATCGTCCCATGTATATAACTCCTCCTCTTTCGTAATTTATGGATTTAACTTCCAAGATATCATTATCATACATTCATTGTTGTAATTTCATGAAAATATTAACATGGATTGGATTTCCCGTTATTGAGACAACATAAATTTCCATTACAGGGAAATCGCTCTCCATATGGAAAATAAACCCCCGATTCTATACAAGTGAACAGATGAGGGGGAACTTCTTTATCACTATCAACCCAAGCACAGATATTTCTACTATATGAGATTGCATATCTTTCTCAAAAAATCGAGTCCATGTAAGGATCCATCATCTAATACATGACTATTGTGATGGAATTCTCTTATGTGGTTCCTGAGGAATTGCCTAGTCTTCCTCCTAACAGAGATGTTGAATTCCCGATAGATCTTATACCTGGGGTGTTTTCAATATCCAAGAATCCATATATAATAGTTGTTTTGGAAATTGAGGAGATAATGAAACACCTACATGAGAATCTGGAAGAAGGGTTTATACACCAAAGTGCATCACCATGGGGTGTACCAATCCGCTTCATCAAGAAGAATGATGGTTCAATATGACTCATCCATTGTCCACCATACCCTCCTTTAAGCTGGATCATGGGGTGACCTTGGCTTTTATGAAAGGTAGTCTGTCCAGGCAAGATGGTTTTGGGCGAATCACTTTCGATGATGTGAGGCGGAACTATGATGGTGATTTCCTAAGGCGTTTAAATCAGCTGGGGGAGTGACAACTACGGAGGAGGGATCCTACATTGGTGGCGATGTCGGGTATGAAAATTATTTTTTATAGTTTTTGTTGGTTGTTTGGGTGTTTGTTTTCTTGTTTGGTTTTGGAAGTGTTTTGTGGGATTGAAAGTGACTTTGGGTTTTGTACTTTTACTAAAAGTGTTTTGAAAATAATAATTAAATGTATTTCGGCATGAGATCAAAAAAATAATGACAAATAATAGGTATCCTTTGTCACATATTGATGACTTGTTTGATCAACTATGTGGCACACAATACCTCTCAAAGCCAGATCGGCAGTCAGGAAATTATCTTGTAATGGTGAAGAAGGAAGATATCTTCAATATAGCTTTTCATTCAATATATGATCATTTTGAATTCATATATATCCTTTTTGGGCTCACTAATTTTCCATTAATAATTATCGACTTGATGAATAGAGTCTTTAGATATGACCTCAAAAAAATTTGTTTGTCTTTATTGATGATATTCTAATATACTCTAAATGTAATAAGGAGCAGGGAGAGAATTTAAATACTATACTAAAGTCAATGAGAAAGGAAAATCATTATGCTACAAAAGGAAAATGTGAGTTCTGGTTGAACTAAGTATCTTTCATGGGGAATATCATCATAATAAATGGAATATCAATGGACCCTTCAAATAACTTGGAAATTGAAGGATGGGAAGGGCCAATAGTTGTGACAAATATTCCTACATTACATGGATTAGTAGGGTATTATTGTTGATTTGTGATTAATTTATCATGATTGTGATACACTCTGAGCAATCTAACATGTAAGGGAGTCACGTTTTCATGGAATGATGAATGTGATGACATATTTAATGATTTTAAAAGGAGACTTATCATTACGCACTTTCTCACACTACCCACAAGTGGAATGCTTTTCATTATATTCAATGATTCTTGGAAAGGTCAAGTGATGCATGTTGATGTAAAATGGAAATGTCATTACCTAATCTTCAATACAATTGAAATTTCAGGAGAAAAACTATCCAACACAAGATCTGGGATCAGATGCAGTGATCTTCTCCTTGAAAATTTAGTGACATTACCTATTTAGGGAGAAGTGTGAAATATATACATATCAAAAAATCCTCAAGTATATATTCACATAGAAAGAGCTGAATATGTTCCAATGAATATGGTTTGATTTAATAAAGGAATATGAATTATCAATTCACTACCATCCAACAAAATCGATTGATGTGGCAGATGCTATATGGGGAAATGATCTAACCACTCTTTCATTAATTATAATTAAGAAGGATCTGATCTATAATGACTTGAAGATGATTGACATGGTAATCATAGATGAAAGAAACATCATCAATCATTTCACAAATGTTTTCTCAACCCTCTTTGAAGGAGAGGTTAAATTATAATCAAATAGGTGATTTGATAGTTTAGAAAAAAGTTGAATCTATTAGAAAAGAGAAATATTCATATTGTAATGTTATTGAAGATTGTTTTGGAAGATTTGGTAAGAATATGTGTACCATCAAATTCCAATTTAAAGAATGAGTAGTTGGATGATGCACTTAGCTCAACCTTCTCTATAAACCTAGAATAACAAAAAATTTCTTCATATCTCTAGGAACACTATTGGTGGGGAAATATGATGAAGGAGATCACAGAGTATACATCAAGATGACTTGTATGTCAGGAAGTGAAGGTGGAAAGGAAAAAATATATGGGGATGAAGTAAAAATTTCTCATACCTATATTGAAATGGTAAAACATCACCTTGGACCATGTCAACAGGATTCCTAAGACATCTAGAGGAAATAGTGGTATTTGGGTTGTGGTGGGAAGCCTTATAAAGACTACACACTTAATTGTGATTCAAGATGACTTCTCATTGGGTTAACTTGCACGAATATACATCAGAGGATTGGTGAGGTTGTATGGTGTACCACTATCAATTGTATCTATTCTAAATCCAAAAATCATATATATGTTCTTGATGAGTATCTAATATGCTTTGTATATTGATTTAAAAATCAACATGGCCTATTACCCTTAAACTGATTTCCAGTCTGATCGGACTCTCTATCCACATGAGGACACCTTAGGAGCATGCTCAATGGAATTCAAAGGAGGATGGGATAAATATATTCTTATGGTTGAGTTATCATAAACAAAATTTTCCACTCATACATTCATATGATTCCCTATGAATCTATTTATGGGATGTGGTGTAGAATACCTGCATGCTGGGATGTAGTTGGGGAATGAAAACTATTAGGTCTAGAAATGGATGAGGAAACTGGGGAGATTGTTAAGACCATTCAGCAACAAATCAAGGTTGATCAGAGTAGACAGAAAAATTATTATGACATTATTAAACAGAACATATATTTTGATGTTGGTGACATGGTATTACTCTGAATATTTCCATGAAAGAGCATAATAAGATTTGGGAATAATGTTAAGCTCAGTCTAAGGCACGTCGACCCTTTTGAGATCCTTGTTCATGTTTGTGCGCTGGCCTACCATCTTGCACTCCCACCTAACTTATGTCAACTACATGATGTATTCCATGTATCCCTCGTGAGAAAGTACATTCCATACCCCTCTAATGTACTCAATCTAGAGGTGGTAATATTGGATAAAACACAATTTAAATACCCAAAGCTTGACATACATGGAAATTACATTACTTTTGCAGAATACCTAATACATAACAAAAACAGACACCAAAGGAGCATAATATTTTAGTGTCTTTGTAAACATGGAATGTAATATTCTAATCACGGTGAAAGATCTTCAACATCTCATATAAAGATCTTCCCCTTTTGGTTTTCCTACCTAAAACCTTTGTTTATATTCGGGGGAAAAGAAAAAAAGGGTGAGCTCAAATGCTCAGTAAGGGTAAACATAGAGAACATAAAAAAACCAATAAACATTTGAATGCAAAAACATGAACATAATATCTAAACATCAAAATCATGTGCAAAGACATAAATATTAGAAGTACGTAAGTTGTACATCATAAAGGAACATGAATCATGATAAAATAGCATGGTAATAAAACATGTAATTGTGGAAAACCATTAAGCACTTGATATGATTTCTATAGTAGCCAAGGCATTGCTTCCAAGACCATCTTAGTGGACAAAGTCCCTTTCTGAATCGAGTTCAAACCTCGTTCCAGTCCTGTATCACTGAACCGGATTAACTTACCATTCCAGCGATGTTTATCTAATGAGATATAAATCTTTACCCAATTAATTGGAGGGAGATATAGGTCCCACCCATATCATATTGAAATCATTATTACTTGTGCCACAAAACAAACTTACATCATTCATTATAACTCAATGAATGAAATGGGTTTCATAAACATCATCTCACCATAACGTAATCCATATAAAACAAATGGATATCATTTCATCACACGAAGAATAAAATCATGTCAACAATAGATACATTATACTTGAAACATAATCATACTAAATAATGTCATCTTAGATGGAAAATAGTTTTGATAAAACACAGTAAATGATTTCTTGAAGAATATATCTTTCTTTTTTTCAAAATCATTTTCTTTTCACAAAATTCCATGAAATTTTAAATTAAAAGTATTTTGTTGAAAATAATCCTGAAATCTTGTGGAGAAATATTCATGAAAATAAGGCTTTATGAAACCATAAAAAAATCTATTCATGCCGTATAAGTTAAAAAAAACATTCTCCTTGGACTTTTGTCAGAAAAGTCAAAAAGTACCTTGTATGGTAAACAAAAGAAAGATTACTTACATACCAAGTAGCAAAAGTAAAAAATGGGTAAAAAGGACTTTAAACATACATGAAACAATTTTTATAAAACATGGAAAAGGATGATAAATATAACCCCAGTAAATACTTACGAATAAACAATCTCAGATAAAAACGAGATTGGAAAAGTTATCCCTTACCTTATGTCCGATATGCTTCGTATATATCTGAGCCTCCTATATAATGACTTAAATAATTTCATTGACTTATTAAAGAATAATATTAATTGTTATGATATCATATAGGGTTAACTTATGAATTTATATTACCCATTGTTTTGTAAATTCAATGTTAAAACATCGTTTTGGTAAAATTGTTTCATTTATCGTACGTGTTTCAACTTGTTGTTCTTGATATTATTACTTATATCCTGATTTAATTTATTACAGAATGGATAAAATGATTTATATATAATATATATTCATAATATACATATATATAACAGATCTATAAATGGAAAGAAATATATCATTCATGGAGACGGTAGGTCGTTCGTACGCATTAACGCTGTTTTTCATTTCCTTATTGAATTGAATGGAATTAAGTAGATGAAATACATATATATACATAAATCCAGTAGAATTATTATGTCATATATTTCATTATTACTTATTATATATACTTTATAATCATTCTTGAATTTTTAACATGGAACATGAATCTCATCACGTCGTGGAGACGGTAATCCGTACGTAGCCATGAGAGATGATAACTTTCCCATATTTATTGAATGGAATTCAAGTGGATGATATAATATCATAGAATTAGTATGATGTTATAATAATTTTATATAGTTATTCTTTATACCATTATACCAATCCAAGTAATGTGGCGGTGGAAAAACTAATTACACCATTGCGTGGAGATGGTATTCCGTACGTACGCACACGCGGTGATTTTGTTTTCCGTTGGATGGATAGAAGGTGAAATAGGGTTTTTTAATATTTATAATAACAAATAAGTATATAAGTAATATTTATGTTATTACTTTATAATGAAACAATGAAATAAGAGGATGTATAAGGAGAAAGAATCTTTACAGAGTCGGTAGAAGAGATTACCTCTTCCTCGACGCACCACCATTAAACGTTTTCTTAGGGCACTAGAGTTGATCTTTTGAGAAGACCAGAACCTCTATGATGTAACTAGAGAAGTTAAGAAGAGGAATTGGTAGGGGTTGGATGAGCATCAAATATCAAAAGGGTGTGAAGAGAAGAGGGAAGGGGTGCCCTTTTTATAAGGGAGGAGAGGGGCACCTTAGGAAAACATAAAATATTATTTTATAATAAAGTAAAATTAGGTTATTAATAGCTCAAAAATGATTTATTTCGAAGATAAGGTGGGGATGGGTCGAAATCCTCTAAACCAATAGGTTTTAGTAATGTTTATGTTACTATTTTTTCCTTATCATAGTGATTTAACTCTAAGTTAAATAATTGAACTTTTACCGTGTCTTTTTGTTTTCTTACACTATATGGTTAATAAACATACTATAACAAGCCAAACGAACCGCAAGTGGTTCATAATTAATATATATATCGTTATATAAGTCATTTGGCAGAACCTTATATTTTTAGGAATAAAATAAAAATTAATAAGATAATATTTGTTTTTAAAACAATTTTATGTAAATTTGGACACTATTTGGAACTTGATTTTTTGTGAAAATCATAACAGCATTATTAGTTCGAAAAACGTTTATTTAATCAATAATAACATGTCATATTAACCTATAAAATTAGCGTAATTTATAAAAAGTCTCAAATTACATTTATTTGGGTATTTATAACATCAATTATGTTAATATTTCATTAATAAGGTAATTACAACTACATCATTGTGTCATAAATAAAATAAATTATTTAATGTCTAAAAATTATAAATAAAATACAACTATGTATTAAATATTTTTATATTTCTAATTAATATTTATAGTCTAATTTATCTTATGTATAACCCTATACTAAATATGTTTTCATTATTAAACATTAATTTTAACTATTTTAACTCTTCTTTAAATAAAATAATAATAAATGTCATAATCTAATCTAAGTGGACCTAAAGGGAATTATTTTATTCCTAAGGTTGTTTTTGGTCGAATTACACTTATCCAATAGAATTAGGAAATGTTTTATGGTAATAATAATTTCGTTTTTACCCTTTATTACCATATTTAATTTTAGTTGTGATAAATAAAAGTAAACAGTTACTATTCACAAAAAATTATTTTTATCTTATTGAACAAAATTTTACTCTGATATTATCCATGTCTCTCGGATTTTCAAAATTCCACTCACAGAAGTGGTAAAATTATGTTTTATGTAAGTTTTCAAAAAGCTCCTAGGAGGTAGGTAAAAGACGGTGAAAAGTTCAATATTGTTTATATATATCTAAAATTATTATAAAATCACTCCAATGAATTACATTGAACTTATATAGGGATTATGTATCAATTTTGTCATAAAATAAAATAAAATTAAATAAATAAATATTTAAATAAAAATTCAGTTTTTAAATAGTAACCTAGTGTTTTCATTATACATCAAAAACTGAATGTTTTCAGAAAAATACCAAAAAATCACCCTAGGATAATTTAGATATTATAAATCCAAAAATGAAGTCCATTTTGAAAGATAAAATTTATAAAATTTCAAAAATTGGGTACTACAATTCATAACAGCTATTTCATAATAATATTAAAATAATATCTCATTTAGTTAAACTCGGTATTGCGTACTACACACGTTGTAGAATAAGGTATTGATTGTGTGTAATACAAGCCATGTCAGGGTTTAATGTAAATAAATCTTCCTATGGTGCTGCGTATAACATACTCTAAATATATTTCAATTATACATTGATCAAAATCTATACTTGTTGTTGTGTAAAATGAATTTTATTCGAAAGAACGTGAAATTTTGTGCATCCCAAGCCAAGAATAGTGTTGCATATACTACAAGCTAATATGGTGTTCTGTATTGCACAATCTAATCTTGGTGTAGCATACAACACAGGACCTAAATGAAATTAAAAAGACTCTTTCTCATAAAATTTCAGGGTGTTACATTCTACCCCGCTTAAAATGAATTTTGACCTCGAAATTCGTCAGGGTTATAAATGGTTTACTACTTGTAATTTTCTTTCATAGAAACCGACATCGTAAAAAGGAATATCAAAACATAACTTTAAAAACCTAAATTATGAATTGTAAGTATTACCCAGATTAACTCATCACTAGGTTTCCACATAAGAGAACATAGATGAAAATATGGATATGTAAGAAAAATATAACCATCATGTTATGATGAATAGTGGTAGAGGACATGGCTATGAAAAATCCAATAATCACAAAGCCATAAATTTGTGATGGTCTAAGGTACATTCGAATTAATCGGATATGAGGACACTAGGACAACATTTTTGGTTTTCAAGATCATTTCCCTAAAGTTGATGAATTTTTGCATTGAAATAAATACTTACTTGATTTTGGTACAATCTTACTGTTGCTCATGCCTTAAAACATTTCCAATTCATCTCTTAAATACATGAAGTTGAATTTGTCTTTTGCGAAGTGTTAGTAGATCATGTGATCGAATGATAGGTCATTCCATCTGTCTCAAACACAGGGTTAGCAGAATTTATGTACCTAAGTCCATCTTATGGTGATATTAATAGTATATGGTTCCAACTATTGACATATACTTTATCTATAATACCTATTTATAAAATAAAACTAGTTTCTACTAACCAGGTACTTCCTATAGGCCAGTGGTAGGTGATAAAGCCTTGTCCCACTTTGGTTGTGGGTTTGAATCATGCAACCATGTCCGACGCGACGGGTTGTCGCCCATTCTATAGGTTTTACCTTTTCATAAACTACAGTATTATTACATTCTATCAATAATATTGAAAAAAATTTCTAGCCGTAAACAATACTAACTTATGTTCAACAGAATCCATTCCAATCTTTAGGCTTATCCAAATTACATCTTTCCACACTCATAGTATAAAGAGAACGATTACTAAAAAGGTCATATAACAAGTAAGTGAATACCATCATTTATCCCACATATATCTTGTCAGTCACATTCCAATCATGTGAATACCATAATCATGTATTCTCTTGAAAAATAAATACCCATTGAACCTCTGTGAAAACATGAATTCTGTCAAAAGTAAAATCTTTCCACAAACCAAAATCCAAATTTTCAATATACTAAAACCATGATATAACCTTGTCCATATATCAGTCATGAGCTCATGAATAATATTAAACATTTAATTTTTTCCTTATCCCTTCATTATGCGCATATCATCTGCTTTCCAAAATATTTGAATCAATTTTCATGATTACATGTACCATATAATTATTGAAAAACACAATAAAACATTACATAGATATTAAAATGTTCCAAAATACTATAAATGATATTCCACAACATTATTAGGGAATCCCTTTACATAAACACACAATCATTCCACCAAATCGTTGTCATACTCAACATTGCTAATAGTAATCACATGTAACATCCCTTTGTCCTTTTCCTTAAGTGGTTGCTCACGTTGATCTTCATTAACACTTGGATAAGGTCATTGATTAGAATAATGCCCTATTTCCTTGCACTTGATTCATTGATGTGTTGTTGGAGTGTTCTCTATAGTCTTTTCATTATTCACATCACTGGTAGCCCTTTTTCCATTACTTCAACACTCAGCTGCTCGATGGCCTTTTTTTCCACACATAAAACATTTTTAGTCCCTTTAAGACAATCTACACTATGCTTCTTTCCACACATTGAGCATAAAGAAACATTCATCTTATTTTCACCATTATTCTAAGATTTCTCCTTGAACTCCATCTTTTGTTTCTTTTTAAAACCATGAGATGAATATTCAACACAAAAATCCATTTCTACCTTGATAGTACAACGCACAATTTATTCATAGATATTGAAGTCCCTTATATCTAATTCCCTTCAAAGACTTGGTTTTAAGCCACAGAAGTATCGATCAACAATACTTTCCGGATTGATGACAAAGCTAGATGCATACCTTGCGAGCCTTGTAAAATTCGCCTCGTATATACCAACAGATTCATCATCCTCATTCTCAAGCTCATGGAATTTCTTTCCATCTTTGTTCGATGAATACGAGGGAAGTACTTATTGAAAATTAAGTTCATGAACTCATCCCATTCCATAGATTCAATTTCATCTTGGGGGGGCTTGTATTCTTAATTAGAGGCCACCACTGGTCTGCTTCACCTTCTAAATAGAAAAGAGCCAGAATGATAGTTTCATGTTCCGAACAGTGAAGTATGGAAAATATCTTTTCAATGGTACAGATCCATCGTTCATCAACAAGTGGATCAGAAGACCCACTGAAAGAAGGTGGACATTGCCTCATGAAGGACTCAATAGAATATTGTCCCCTTCTATGCTCATTTCGAAGTCCAGAATGATTCATAGCTTTAATAAGTATAGAAATAAGATTTTTCATTCCATCTCCCATCACATTTTGTTTCTTGGGAGGACAATCATTTCATTGTCCATTACATTGATCAACACGGTTCTTTCGGGTTACAGCCATCATCTAAAACCCAAAAAGAATAGTGTTAGAGGAAAAAATGATTCTAGGAAAACTACATAATAAAGCGGGAGTACCTTCAATATCAAACATCTTAGGTTTAATTATAATATCGTTACAGTAATTCTAAGACTATAACATATACTTAAACTTAACCTTAGGGACATCCGTAAACATACTGTAGAAATATCTCTAGGGATCTCACTAATGTTTTCGTATCCTAGTTTCCAATGGATAACGAAACCTTTCCTCTGATTCCAACTGTAAAGACCTGAAGCATGACGTACATGGACATTACATTACATTTGCGGAATACCTAATACATAACAAAAACAGACACCAAAGGACCGTAATAGTTTAGTGTCTTTGGAAACTTGGAACATAATCTTCTAATTATGGCGAATGATCTTCAACATCTCCCATAAAGATCTTCCCATTTTGGTTTTCTAACCTAAAACCATTCATTATATCCTTGGGAAAAGAAAACATAAAAAGGACGAGTTCAAATGCTCAGTAAGGGTAAACATAGAGAATATAAAACAACCCATAAACATTTGAATGTAAAAACATGAACATAAAATCGAAAAATCAAAATCATGAGAAAAGACATAAATGAAGGAAGTACGTAAGGTGTATATAATAAAATAACATAAATCATGATAAAATAGAATGGTAATAAAACATATAATTCTGGAAAACCATTAAGCACATGATATTATTTCCATAGTAGCCAAGGCATTGCTGCCAACACCATCTTAGTGGACAACGTCCCTTTCTGAATCGAGTTCACTCCTCGTTCCAGTCCTGTATCACTGAACCTGATTAATATACCATTCCAGCCATGTCTATATCATGAGATATAAATCTTCACCCAATGCATTGGAGGGAGATATAGGTCCCACCAATCTCATATTGAAATCATTATTACTTGTTCCACAAAACAATCATTCATCATTCATCATAACCCAAACAATAAAATGGGTTTCATAAACATCATCCCATCATAACGTAATCCATATAAAACAAATGGATATCATTTCATCACAAGAAGAATAAAATCATGTAAATAATAGATACATTATACTTGAAATATAATCATACTAAATAATTTCATCTTAGATGGAAAATAGTTTTGATAAAACACTTGAAATGAATTCTTGAGGAAAATATCCTTTGTTTTTTTCAAAATCATTTTCTTTTTAGAAAATGACATTAAAATTTAAAAGAAACTTATTTTGATGAAAATAATCATGAAATCTTATGGAGGAATCTTCATGAAAATAAGGCTTTATGAAACCAAAAAAAACCCGTCCATGTCGTATAATTTAAAAAAGACATTATCCTCATACTATTTTCAGAAAAGTCAAGAAGTACCTCGTAAGGTAAACAAAAGAAAGATTTCTTAAATACCTTGTAGTAAAAGTAACAAATGGGTAAAAATGAGTTTAAACATACAAGAAACCATTTTTATAAAATAGTGAGATAGCTGATAAAAATAACCCCAGTAAATACTTACGAATAAACAATCTAGGATAAAAAAGAGATTGGAAAAATTATCCCTTACCTTATGTCTGATATGCTTCGTATGTATCTAAACCTCCTGTATAATGATTTAAATAATTTCATTGACTTATTACAGAATAATATTAATTGTTATTATATCATATATGGTTCACTTTTGACTTTATATTACCCGTTCTTTTGGAAATTCCTTGTTAAAGCAGTGTTTTGGTAAAATTGTTTCATTTATCATACGTGTTTCGACTTTTTGATCTTGATATTATTAATAATATCATGGTTTACTTAATTCCATAATGTAAAACATTATTTATATATAATATATATTCTGAATATACATATATTTAATAGATCAATAAATGGAATTAAATACACCATTCATTGAGATGGTAGGCAGTCCATACGCATGAACGCTGTTTTTAGTTACCTTTTTGAATTGAATTGAATTAAGTAGATTAAATACAAATATATATATATATACAGTAGTATTATTATTTCATATATTTCATTATTACTTATTATATATACTTTATAATCATTCTTGAATTTTTAACTTGGAAAATGAATCTCATCGCGTCGTGGAGACGGTAATCCGTACATACGCACGAGCGATGATATCATTCCCATATTTATTAAATGGAATTGGAGTGAATGATATGATATATTAGAATCATTATTATTTTATAATAATTATATATATTTATTCTTTATACCATTACACCCATCCAGGTAAGGTGGTGGTGGAAAAACTGATTACACCACGGCTTGGAGACGGTATTCTATACGTACGCACGCGCGGTGATTTCGTTTTCCGTAGGATGGATAGAAGGTGAAATATAGGTGTTTCATATTTATAATAACATATCAGTATATAAGTAATAATTATGTTATTACTTTATAATGAAACAACTAAATAAGATTAAGTAGAAGAAGAAAGAAACTTGAACGAGTCGGTAGAAGAGATTACATCTTCCTCGACGCACCACCTTTAAACTTCTTCTTAGGGCACTAGAGTTGATCTTTTGAGTATACCAGAACCTATACTATGTATCTATAGAGTTTTAGAAGAGTAATTTGAAGGGTTTTTCCGAGATTCAAGTCTCAAAAGGGTGTAAAGAGGAGAGGGAAGGGGTTCCCTTTTTATAAGGGAGGAGAGGGGCACCTTATGAAAACATAAAATATTATTTTATAATAAAGTCATTTTAGGTTTTCAATAGCTCTAAATTGATTTATTTAGAAGATAATGTGGGCATGGGTCGAAATAATCTCAACCAATAGGTTTTAAAAAAGTTAAGGTTACTATTTATTCCTTATCATTTACATTTAACTCTAAGTTAAATAATTTAACTTTTATCGCGTCTTTTTGTTTTCTTATACTATATGTTTATTAAACATAATATAACAATCCAAAAGAACCCCAAGTGGTTCATTATTAATATCTACATCCTTTTCTAAGTCATTTGGACGAACATTAAATTTTTAGGAATAAAATAACATTAATAATGTAATATTTGTTTTAAAACTATTTTATGTCAATTTTGACACTATTTGGTAATTGATTTTTGTGAAAATCAAAACAGCATGATTATTTCACAAAAAGTTAATTAAATCAATAATAAAATGTCATATTAATCTATAAAATTAGTATAATTCATAAAAAGTCTCAAAATGAATTTATTCGGATATTTAAAACATCAATTAACTTAATATTTTTTTAATGAGGTAATTACTGCATCATCATTTTGTCATAAAAAAATAAATTATATAATGTATAAAAATTATATATAAATACCATTATGTAGGAAAACTTTTTATATTTCTAATTAACATTTATAGTCTAATTTATCTTATTTATAACCCTATATTAAATATGTTTTGGTTATTAAACATTATTTTTATCTATTTTAACTCTTCTTTAAATAAAATAATAATAAATGCCATAATCTAATCCAAGTGGACCAAATGGGAAATATTTTATTCCTAAGGTTATTTTTGGTCGAATTACACTTATCCAATAGAATTAGGACATGCTTTAGTGTATTAATAATATCATTTTTACCTTAAATTACCCTATTTAATTTTAACCGTGGTAAATAAAAGTAAAATGTTACTATTAATTAAAAATTATTTTTATCATATTGAACCACATTTTACTACCTGATATTAACCATGTCTCTCGAATATTCAAAATTCCACTCACAGAAGTAGTAAAATTACGTTTTATGTAAATTTGCAAACAGTTCATAGGAGGTAGGTAAAAAACGGTGAAATGTTCAATAAAATTTTTATATATCTAAAATTATCATAAAATGACTACAATGAATTAAATTGAACTTATATTGGTATTATGTATCAATTTTGACCTAAAATAAACTGAAATAAATTAAATAATTATTTAAATAAAAAGTTGGTTTTTAAATGGTAACCTAGTTTTTTCACTATGCATCAAAAATTGAGTGTAATCAGAAAAATACCATAAATTCACACCAGGCAAATATCTCTATTCCGAATCCAAAAATGAAGTCCATTTTGAAAGATAAAATTTATAAAATTTATAAAAGTGGGTATTACTATTCATAACGGCTAGTTCATAATAATATTATAATATTATCTCATTTAGTGAAACTCAGTATTGCGTACTACACACAATATCAAAGAAGGCCTTGATTGTGTGTAATGAAAGAAAAGTCAAGGTTTCTTGTAAGTAAAGATTCCTTTGGTGTTGCGTATAACATACTCAAAATATAGTTCAATTATACATTGATCAAAATCTATACTTAATGTTGTGTAAAATGAATTTTATTCGAAAGAACGTGAAATTGTGTGCATCACAAGCCAATAATAGTGTTGTGTACACTACAAGCTAATATGGTGTTTCGTAGAGCGCAATCTAATCATGGTGTAGCGTACAACACAAGACATATAATAAATTAAGAACACTCTTTCTCATAAAATTTTAGGGTTTCACACACAAGTTCGAAGAAGAAACATGGGAACTAGAGGAGGTAATGAAACCCATTTACACTCACTTGTGTAAATGTGGGAAATAAAACATTTGAGGGGGAAATTTCTTAAGGGGGGAATATTTTAATGAAAAGAACTATAATAAGTTAAATTTCCCTTTTGATTTAATTATATCTTTTATTTTGTAAAATAGGTATTGAAAACATATTCACTCTCTCTATTTTACTATAATGACTGTTAGGTATTATCAATATTGATAATATATTTCTTGAACAATGATCGAATAACTAGTACAAATATAGGGTTTTAAAAATCTATTCGACATAAACAAAAGAGTTGATAGCTTCAACTGGTAATATCATTCCTCATTAAGCAAATTTATTATAGCTTCAATGGAAGATATCATTTCTGGGGTTTCTATAGACTAATCCAAATACAATATCCCACAACATAATCACAAGAAAAACTATTTATGAGAGAATTTCATGTTCATTGAGATCACGATAAAAACAATGTTCACCAAACATACCCATATAGTCCCCAAGAACTCACACCTTATTCGTAGGGAATATGCTGGTGTAATAAAATTATATGTATCAAGACCCTCTCATTATAATCAAGTACATTACTTTTATATAGTATAATGAATATATATTTATTTTATTATTGTTTTTAAATCACAAATAGTATTTTTTCTAATTAATTTTAAAATTTAATTAAGAAATCTATTTCACATAACTAAAAAATAATGGGTTTTTTTAAAAACAATTTTTAAATTAAGTTTGTTAAATTGAAATGATTGTATAATTTTCATGAGACCAAATGTAATTTTTATTTATCTTTAAAACAGTTTTTTTCAAAACCCTTCAATATTCAATAAATGTTGGTTTTCATTCTAAATCATAAAATAAGAATTTTTACGAAATTATTTGGATAAAATAAATATTATCTTATTAATTAGGATGTCAAATTTATTCAATGGTGAAACTTTCAATCTTTTCTGATTGAGTCAAATTTTTGGGTATAAATTGTATACCATATAAATATATTGTGTCTTTTATGGCATCATAATAGCCCAATAGTGATATAATAATGACTATAAAAAAATTCTGCTAAATATATGTTTTATCATTCAAAAAATGTGATTTTATATCTATTTGAAATATTTTATATAGCCTCAATGAATCCTCATAAGTGTATAATATATTATATGATTTGAAGTAAATTTCATTAATAATGTGACGCAGCACCAACTAAGTAAGGTTAATATTTAAATATCTTCATTACATGTCCTAATAAAACAATTTCTTCCAAGCCACTTTGGAAAAAAAATACATTTGAGAAAACCATGGAAAGGTTTGTGGTTTTGATTATTTAATTATAATGATTCCAAAATCTATGATTTTGAAATATTGAAGAATTACCCTCTAATTTTATATATAAACCCATGAAATATCCCTCTTATCTTAACTCAAAATACTTGTATCATATCATTACTCTACCAACCCTTTCATATAATCCTCTCAAGTCACCCCAATCTCCCAATAATCCCATATTAGATCTTTTGAAGTCTCACACTCAAGTAAGGGCCCATTCATTCTCATTTCTATCCAAGGTTCCTTATATTGTTACACCCTTTTATTTTCAGTTAAAAATAATGGTGTTTGTTTTTTCACCTCTCCCAAACATCCCTTACTAGGTCTGAATTATGATATAACCCTTTATCTTTTATTAATCCCTTCTATGTACACATGTTACCAAGTTGAAATTTCATAAGAGTTATTTCATCTCTCCTTTTTCGGCAGGTTTCTCTATTATAATATGTCTTCTATTTCTTAATTCCTTATGTTGGGACATGTATTTCTATGTACCTCTTACTTTAAATTTAATATGATTAGATTCCACTTTTTCTTTCATCATCCCTTTTTATAAATTTTTTCCCCACTATTAGGCTATCGAAATTGCATCGGGAATTTCCATTCCAAAACAACTGTATTGTTAATTTCGTACCCATTCCTTATCATGGGAGTTAAATTTTTTAAAAATATAAATTTTTATTGAGTAATTACATGTATTTATTACAAGCCCCTTGATCATTTAATAAATTATGATGATTAATGAATCCATGATTTATGATCTATGTGGCACACTTAAGAATGAGAATGAAATGAATGTGATGGGTGTGGCAAGAATTATATAGCACTCCAATGTGTTGAGTAATATTTAGTATCCTGAAAAGAGATGTTTTTAATATGTATTTAATTGATTAATTTTTGAAGAATTTTTCCACTATTATGTATTGGATGTTTAGCGTTAAGCTATGATGCTATGTTTTAAGTTGATGCCATTTTTTCATGTTATGATTATAATTTTATATCATGCCTTTATGTTCACATTTATTTTATGTTCCATTGATGTACAGATTGTATAACATGTGTTGTCTTCCCCAATTTATTCCATGTTTATTCCCGTGCTAGTCTTTATAGCTCACACATTTCTTATGTATGTCCTTATTTTATCACAGTCAATGTTAAGTTCGAAGGATTGTTATGACCATGTAAAAGTTATTTTCAATAATAATTATGTATTTCATGTTTTCAGTTGTTATGTAATGATCATTATTTATCAATTCACTAGACATATTAAAATTTTGGGTTTTATTGACTATAATTTAATGTCATCAAATCATGTTTGAATGTAATAAAAATAATAGGGTTGTAATATATTTCATTTTATTATATAATTAATTTTAGTTATAAAAAAATTCTTAATTTTTTTTAAAGTTAAAATGTTTTCTTAATTTTAAGTAAATAGATAATACCTATATAATTTATTTTTATAATTATATTAATTTATTATATGTTAATAAATTTTAATAGATATTTATACAATGATTATTATTGGACACATGTTTAATATAAAATCAACATGTGTTTGAAAAATAAACTTCTAGAACCCCCAATTTTTCAACATGTGTGTAGATTTGGATTTTATATATATTTGTGAAAAATTAATAAATATTATTTTAAAAAATGTAATTCATTTTTTATATCAATATTTAAAACATATATTTTGGTGATTTTTTTTCGAATTCTTGGAAATGATTAATTTTTTATGGGTAGTGAAAAAAATTAAATGTTAATTGAATCCAACAATAACATATAAATTATTCATAAAGAAATATTATAATTTAAAATGGTTTAAATATAAATATAATAAAAAAATATATCATCAAATAAAATTTAATTCAATTTAATAAATTTCATATTGAAATATTATATAAAAATATTTTAATCTTTTGAACATTTTCACTTTGAAAAACCGCATTCTCATCACATCTTTGGGATTAATTTAAAATTTAATTTTTTCAAATATTTAAATGAATGATAGATATTTTGATCCATATTTTGATCCACAGTATTTTATATTACCTAATAATCTCAAATAAAGTTTTTACTATAATCAATATAAAAAATAGTAAAAATTATTTTCTGCGGTTATGGTAAAAATATGTTTACCATGGGGGATAAAATAAACAGATACGAGTTAAAAATAAAATAAAACATGTCCAAAACCCGTTTTATGGAATTATATATATCATATATCATCATTAATTAATAATTTATCATTTTTGTAGCCTTATGACATGAAGAAAAAACATGGATGGAATTCGTTCTAATAATTACAATTTTTCCACTCACCTCCTTTGTTAAAGGCCACCCCTTATCATATCCTCTTCAAACCATACAATAATTTTTTTTGAAAAAATCCAGAAAAAATATCTTAACTTCTCACATATCATCCTATAATCTTCATATTTTAATGAATTCAAATCTATGAAGACTTTTTTTATAAACCTAATGAGGGTACAAGAAAAAGATGTAATGTTTTTCAATGAGATTTTTATTTCTTTTTATACTCCACCTCATTAAAATATTATTAAATAGTTATCCTGAAATATATTTTGGGTATTAAATATATTAATAAATTTTTATTTTTAGGTAATTACCTATAAAAATCTCTACATCCATCTAATGGGTTACCAAACCATTTTTCTTGACAATGACAGACTACCACCTCACAAACATGGAGTCATTATATCATATATTCCATTTTAAACTTTCTATTCCATATTGGATAGCATAATGTCTCTTATGTGTATGGTGGAAAAACACCATGTGAGGTGATGTGATTAAATTTCAATAATAGTTACAAGGAATATAATTAACAAAATTTTAATAAATTTATATCATACAATTTTAATAATTATTTAATTTATAAAATAAATATAATTATTAAAAAATAGTTAATCATCTTATTATTTACCTTTTCATTCATTGAATTATGGTAATGTTTTTTATTTATTTATGGGACACCACCTTGAAGAAGTGATGTGACTCTCTTTTTGTGACCATAATATATGGATGATACGCATAAAATAAATAATTTAAAATTTATGATATTATTTTCATTATATAAATTTAATAAAATTAATTAATATTTTCTTTTATTATCATTGACTAATGGAAATGTTACACATGCGTACTTATGACCTATTGTGTCGAGGATCGTAACATAATTTATTTATCCCAACCATATTTCAGGATATTTATTAATAGTAAATTTTTTTATTAATATGATAATTATTTAATTATTAATATTAAATACATAATTCCACCATTTTCAATGTAATAGTATCTAAAATAACAAATCAAAACATATATGAAAAATCAAAGTTGTTATTCCCTGATAGATGATTTTTACATGTAATTTTAAATAAATGGGTAAAAAGGATATAAGTAAATAATGTATGGTGTGATATATGTATGTATGGTCCTTTAATAAGTTTATAATAAAATTATTTTAATGGGGGATTTTTTAATTGTATAAAAAATTTGAGATATAAGGTAAGTGTTTTAGTTTCACTTTTTACTTCGTTGAGACACAAGTCATATTCCCCACCTATTTATTCTATGCGGTGTATATGCCATATATAAATGTGTATTATGAATATTTACATTAAAGTAATGTGTATATATATATTTATTAGATTATTCTTCATTCACAGGGTTCACAGTTTAAAAATTACGAATGTGGTAAGGAGTTTTTGGGTCAATTTTCCTTCATTAAGACATGTAATTATGTAATGAACCTATTTTCTTTTACTAGTTGTATATACATTACCTTTGATAAATAATATTGTGAATATAATTATCGTATTTATATTTTATGTTTATTTTTATGATATTCCTTCATGGGTTTTATGTTTCTATGTTACCAATATAGTAAATATTTTATTTTACATTCTCATTATTTATCGGGATAGTTTGTGAATATGTTTATAATTACCAGATATTTGGATACATGTCCCAATAAACAAATTTTTTTATCATATGGTTATGACAGAAAAATAAATTTGTTTCATTCATTTTACTCTCTTCATGTAATCAACATTTAAAAATGAATGTTTTAAAAAACATTTCATTAGTTAAATACCCTTTTTCTGACAAAAAAATATGTTCTATATATTTTTTTATAAAATATTTTACTACTATATTATGATTATTATAATAATTTTTTTTCATGATTTACTTATTAAAAAAATTAATTTCTTCTTCATATCATTTATGTAAAAAAAGGAAGTTTGTCTTAAACAAAATGTGAATGGAATCTGGTTTTTATGGGCACGATAGGAATGATATTTCCCAAAGTAATTACAATAATTTTATATTAAGATTGCATTAAAAATTTTCAATATTATTTTCAATTAAAATAATTTTATAATTTTATTATATTTAATTTTTTATTCAGTTGATATTTTCCTCAATAAATGATTAAAATGGTGTATAAATCTTCACATAGATGTTTTAATGTTTATTTTCCAGGAAAAGAATTTCGAGAATTTTTTATATCTTTTTAGTTTTAAAAAATATATTTTAAAAGAAATGTTATTTTCATCACGATAATTTCAAAGTGGTTTTTTATTAAATATTCGTCCCATTATAACATGGCATCTTATGAGGTTACATGTTCTTTATTAAAGATATGATAGAAAGATAGAAATCGTATTATTTACTTGAATGGATCATGTTTTTGATGTTTTGATGTTTATAAAACCCATTTCACTTCCATAGGTTATACAATGATATAAATATTATGAAATATTGTTTCCTTTATGGGTTATGTTATGATGAAATAATGAAATTATTATAAAACATGACTCTTTTCAATAGTTTATGATATAATGAAATGTTTATAAAACCCATTTGGTTTCACGGTATACGATATGATGAATGTTTTATGATCGTATGGGACACATATGTGTGATTCCAATTATGTGATGGATGTTATTTTATAACTATGGATGAGGGTTATGTTACAACAAATTAATTTTGGGACCTATATATCCATATAATGCATTGGTTAAAGAATTTTATCTTAAGAGATAATGATGGGAAGAAATCTGATGTAATTGATCTATGATGGGAAATAGGTTCATTACCATACATTATGGTAAATAGGTGCATCTAGACACACTATGTGAAACTGATGCTCCTTTATCCACTTTGGTAAATATGTGAATCATGAACCAAAATGGGAAAAATGTGATGACTCTTGATCCACTATGATTAATGGTCTTGGTAGTTATCTATAACGTATAAATGAGTTTTCAAAATTTTATGATTGTCCGACACTTTTTTAAAATAGAATATGGTTCATGGTTGATTTATTATTTTTGTCACTCTATTATCCCACATTTTCAAAAATAATAATGTTTCAGGACATTACTCATGTTTAATATCAATGATAGGATAGTTAGGAACATTGAATGTTATTTTCATGATCAAAAAATCTTATAATTATGTTATGATTTCATATGATCATATAATGATATCTCTTATGGCTACCCATACTAAGAATATGTGCTCACCATTTCTTATGTTTCCTTTCCCCAGGTTAGGAAGAATGTTTTTAGGTAGTTTTTAATTGTGTATAATATTATAGCCAGAGATAGTTATTGGATGTTTTAATGATATTCCATGAATTATTAATATTGTGTTCCAAGATTCCAAAGGAACAGAAAAATTATGGCCATTTAAAATGTGTTAGTGTAAAGTATTGAATAATCATCTAAATTTTTTTATATTAATCTATATAAATCTAAGGTAACATTAAAAAATAATTTATAAAATTATTTGAGGGTATCTAAATAAAACTTTTTTCTCAAAATAAAATATGAAACAATATTTGTATCATAATTTCATATGTATGATGATGATGCACATGTTTTCACTCTATCATGTAAGCTAATTTGTTCATCTTTGTTTTGAATATTTTTGTGGTATTCCCTTACTTTCACCACATTAATCCTCATGTAGTTATTTTGAGATATTGTCCATTGTGATTATTCCAATATTTTTTACATGTGGGAAATTGAACCTTTTTCCTTCATCATCATGTTCACCAATCATATATGAGACTCGACCCTTATCTTATTTTGTTTTTTTTTGTAATTGAATATAGATCACAATTTTGATAATATTTATCGATAGATGTTTTGTAATAATCACATTATTTCTCACACATGATCTTATCCTACATGTTTTCTCATTTTGAAATCTCATAATTATCAATGGTATCATTTTAATGTTGGTTCCTTCCAGATTTTTTCCACTAGTAAAAAACTAGGTTTATTCAATAGTTTTTAATAATTAACAACATAAGAGAATTATTTTATGAATATTACATAAAAATTCATTCATAAAAAGTATTATTCTTATAAAATTTAATGTTACCTTTCTAATTATTATAGAAGAATTTTTTCTCAATCCACATTCTATTTGGTATTATACTCTCACATTCAATTAATAAATCATTTAGAGTAATTGAGAAATAAATCCATCAATATTTCATGTAAAGATAATTTTATTAAGTAAAGAATATCTATTGGTATTTTTGGGATTTTAGTGTAGTCTTTGGCCCACTCATAATTCACCACAGTGAGTATTGATTCATTAGTCAGATACCTTTTATAGGTTCATTACCCCTAGTTTCCTTTCTGATATATACCCATCGACTTTCTAGTTTCTAAAAAAGGATTTAATTACTACTATAACCACAGAATCTCATCATTGAGAAAAAAAATTAATTTATATTATACGCTGACTTATCACTAAAAACATTCCTAAGGTTTTCCACAAACATTCTCATATCCCAATCCTAAATTTTTTAATATTTCATTAAATAACCTAAATGGTTATCTAAAACTTAGAAATTATTATAAATACTAACTTATCACTCATTAAATTGTCTTCAATTAATTTCATATCATATAATGTTATTTAAACCCTCATTTAATTCCAACTATAAAATTCTAGACCCATTATCTAGGATCCAGTTCTCATAAAAAACATCTGTATATATAGGATTTGAATTCAATAAAAAACTATTTTATCCATAATTAATTACAGTGTCACAAAAAAATATTTAGTCATATAAATTCTAAATCCTATTTAGGTTTACATTTTTAGAGTATTTGGAAAAAAAAATTAATAATAAATCTCTTTACAATATGTTGAAATGGAATAACATCAACTATATAAGAAAATATTTATTTCATAATATATCTTCAATATATACAATAATCTCCCCACAGAATATATTTATCTAGACATATCATTTGTAATAGATTTTGTTCATAACCTGGATAAATTGAATCATATGAGCGGATGAGGTAAAATACTTAGTAAGGATAAATATACAGGATAAAAATGAATAACATAAAGTGAGCATAATATTATCCTAATTAATATGTTCAGAAAAGATAATCAAAATAAATAAAGAATAAAAAACTGTGAAAATAACATATTCATGGTTAACATATCCATAAGTAAATTTATACATTACAACAAATGGTTTGTCACCATTGAAATGATTTTTTTTGATATTTTGATTTTGTGATACTTGAAATAATGATATTTGACATTATTATATAACTATCAATCCCATATTTCTAAGAAATATTTTGTTATGGGTAGACAAACACTAAATTAGTAAAGCTAGTTAGACTGATGAGACCAATTGATGCATCAAGGGGATATTATGGAAACTCTATGTCAATTATTAAGTATAATAAATTCAAAATATGTAGGAATGAAATGAAATATTTTACACAACCAATATTCATTAATAATCAAAAACATTAATATTAAAATAAAAAGTGTATAAAATTTAAATATTTTCTGAAACAATAAATGGAATAGATTTATATGTTCACAACCCTCAAAATAACACCTTATATAGAAATGGGTATATAGTTATGATAATAATTTTCTAATTAATTTAACTATAGAATATAGTTTATCACCCATCAATTAATGGATGGAAATATTCATAGTTCATCATGGAAATTCATTAACAGAATCATTATGCATGAAATAGAGGATTATTTTGAAAGAATATAAGAAATTATGGATTTAAAAATGAATAATCCCAGAAAAAAATATAATATAATATTATTATAATATTAACCACATAAAATTTATATTAAAAAAAGGAAATAACTGGTGAATACAGATCATAAATCAGTATAGTAAAATTCAGTTGCAAATATTATTATAGTGATGTTAATGTAAGAATAAAAAAATGATAGTGAAATATTTCAACTCAACAATGAATAAATTATTTAAATTCATAATAATTGAAGATTATAATGTATTTAAAATTATATATAATAGATATTATCTTAATTGAAATACAAATTTCTTTATGGATGTGAATTTGTGTCAAATAAACCCTTATAGGTAGTGTAACATTTGCATCAAATTCCATGAAGTAAAAATAGCATGAAAAAAAACATTAATACTATAAAAGATAATTAATTATATAATATAAAATTTTATATGTATATAAACCAAATATTTTTAAACTGTTGAATAATAATATGTATTTCCCTAAAAATGAGAATTTTGGGTCAGAAATCCCCTTCAAGTAACATCTTCTTTGTAGGTAATAATAATCTAATAATTAGGTCTTAAAGAATATTTTTGTATCCCTAAAAAGTATGAGGTAATAAACTAAAAATTATATTTCTCCTCCAATGGCCTGAATGCCTTCATTTTTATTTATTGTTTATAATACACCTTTCAAGGGGTGAGGTGGAACCTTTATAAGGCTCATAAGCATAAGTATTACATGGCACGAAGGACTTAGAGGAATTCATTTCCCGTAGGCTTCAAACATTACATGAAACCCAGAATCACTTCTAGGAACATCGCCTCCCTAGCATCTTCATCGTGAAATAAGATCTCCACCTTCACATGGTTGTTCGGCTAGTCTTTCCGATGCATGCACATGCTTATCCCAATGGAAGGTTCAATACCATCTCATTCTTGCAGTCTATTTAGCTTCTGCTATGTTGAATTATCCTTGGTCCTCCTCCTTCTGAAGCTTGTTTCCTTATAGGTTGTATGGTTTTCATCTACACTTAAGGTGATCCAAAGGCTTTGAGGTGGCCCAACGGCCTTACTGACCCAAAATACTCGGTGGCCCAAAGGCATTAAAGGACCCGGGGACCAAATCGATGGCACGAAGGCCCACATGGGGGAATATTCCCAGCTGCTACAGTGACAAACAATGTCTACTATAGTTCCTACTACAGTCCTGCACAGTTCCTCCTACAGTACCAGCTACAGTACCTTGAAATTAGCCCCCACCAAGATTTGATCCGAGGTCTCTTGGATGCACTTAAGGAGTACTCACCAACTGGGCTGAGGCTCATGTGAAACTAAAGATTATCCTACATAAACTAAATAAAACATGGAACTATAGAGTCTAATAATAATATTTTAAAATTAAAGGCTGAAAATTGATTTTTCACAAACCCACAAATTGGTCTAAATTTACTTCTCATATGTTTCTAATTCCTAAAAAATAATAATATATACATTAATAGTTTACTTAATAAAATAATTCATATATATTACCTGTTATATACACCATTTAATAATATTTTTTATATTTATATTTTTTATTTATTGTCAATTTTTCTATATCGGGTGTGGCTAATCATTTTAATTATGAACATATTTTATAATTGCGATTTTTTAATTTATTCCTATAGAACAATTATCCATTCCAAAATAATATGAGGTAGTAGAATTTATTTTTTATATTTATTTTTTATTTTTCAATTTCATTCTATGTTGTGTTTGGTAATGTTTCTTAAAGATGAAATTGGTGATGAACAACTTTCTGGGATTTTTAACTAACAAATTTTGGCATCGTAATTAGTGTTTTCATTATTATTATTATCATTATATAACCCCAATAAAATTATAATTTTCTAATATATATAAAGTAATATTATTAATTATTATTTTTATTTTTATCCTTGATATTATTTTATATCATTTATAAAGTTGGTGGTTAGACTGACCAATACATGAACATACCAAAATTAATGGATGGTTAAGATAAAGAAAGTGGTTTATTTTTTAGTAATATAATTATTAAAAAAAAAAATTATATTATATACATAAATATAAATTTTTTTATAATTTTTGAAGATAATATATTAAATAAAAAATAATATATATAGAAAATTGGACTAGAAAATTCTTGATGGTGGTAGTACACACAATGGATGTTTATTATCTTTATTTATCAAATTATTAAAGAGAATGAAGTTTGATTGTAATTTATATAATCATAGAAATGAATATATAATATATTACAAATTTTTCCAAAAATTTCAATATAATACAAAAATAGATCTGGATTCGGTCAAAGCTGATCCTAAAACAAATATATATAAAAAAGAGATAAGTAGAGTTAAGGGTTAAAAATTATTACAACATAAGTGAGAATGAAACATGACATGAAAATCCACATCCACCATTTTATCAAAATAGATAGTTGTAATGAAAGACCACGTCATATCAATTTCCATGATTGGATTCATTGACAATGCATCCGCCACATGATTTCCCATTGAATATGCATGAATGATTTAAAATTGAGGGGGGTAGCCTTGTTCATGAACTCACCCTAGGGAGGTATAATTCGATATGGCACATCCCATGTTTTAATTTCTATGTCATTCAAAAAAATAGAGTCATATTAAATCGACAATGATTTCAATTAATATTGGACAACATATTTAATTGTATACACCCTAACTAGTAACATAGATTCATAGGACATCTGAATTATAGTATACTGATATAATAATCCTTTAAAAAATCTATGATATGTACGAAGACACCTCTGAACCCTAAATTCCTAGTCATTCCCTAAAGTTCCACATCAATATTAACCTTGATATATGGAATTTTCTAAGAGATACAATTGATTAATTTACCTATTTTTGGATTCTTTGGTCAAACTTCAACACCCAGAACTTGTGAATATTCGTATCTGGAAAAATATTATACATATATCATGATTTTATCATTGATATGTCATGAAACTCTTTGTTCTGTTCTATATTTACCATGTTAGAAGAGGGTATTTTCTATAAAAGAATTGATTATTTCTTGCATTCCTTATAAATTAAATAAAAGATGAAACAGCTGCCAGTAAAAAATTCAGAATCTTATCACTAAAATCAGAATCCTAGATTCCCTCCTTAACACAATCGAGTTTCATGTGACTATCAATTTCCTGGACAAATATCATATAGATGTTCCACCATTATAAGTAATTAATATAATAATTTTTTAAAAATTGGAGTCATCGCTTCATGGAGGCGGTATTCCGTATAATGCATGAATACCAGTTTCATTTTTCAAAATAAAAATTATGAAATGTATTTAACTGTTATTCCATTAAAATAATATAACTCGGTATATAAATAATTCTAATATCATTATATAGAAATTATAATGTTATATTATAAAATTTAAGAAAAAATGAATTTATTGAAGAAAAATTTACTTATATTTAGGACATCAGAATTCTATTAAAATATTCAATGGAGATAGATACCTTAAGAAAATGTCATAAAAATAGTGGCTAAAGTAAAAAAAATATAGATTATCGGTGATATAAAATGTTTTTTTTTAAGAGTAATGTATTTATGGAGTCATATTGATGGGGTTCTCAGAGGGATGGTGGTTCCAAAATTTACCCAAGTTGTATGGTGTAAGCGGTCACTTGTAGTACATCTTGGGTTTTCTAATCCATAGGGACCGAAGAAGTAACCTTGAGACACTCGGATTTGTTGGAGGATGAGCTGTGAAGTGGCCGCATTTTTGGATTTATTTGATTTGAAGAAATGGTGATTTTATTTTAAGAACAAGAAAGCTCAAATTAACTTCAATTTAAAAATTAATTAAGATGATTCTATCCTTGGTTGTCACTTAGGGTAGATTGGATGCATTTGTTTCTTAAAAAGTTTGAGATCACTAATTCAATATGAATCCACGAAATGAGATAATTCCCCAACCAAATTCACAAATTTAATTCTTGCAAAATTCCAAGGCTAACCACAAATGCACTCAGAGGATCACATTCATGATCACCCCAAGGAATTGGATCGTATAAGAACTCAGAGTGTGTTATCGTTTAACTTGGAAAATATAAAAAAGAAAATAAATCATCGAATGGAAATCACAAAATAATGAACTTATTGAAATATTAAAGCATAAAAAATAACATCCAACCCATACCATTTCTACTTTCATGGATCAACCCATGTGATGGTTATATTTTTATTGATGATATTTTAACAATGGAAGTGGGAAGTATACTTATGAGAGTGGAATTGAAGAAGTAAAACATTAAGAAAAATGAACACTCCACCATTGTGTGATGAATTCACTAGTAATGGTGTGAAGAAATTCACACAATGATTCAATGGTATCAACCTATAAAAAAAGTAAAATAAAAAGTGAAGAAGAATAAGAACCTTTATTAATATAATAAATGTTAAATAAAAACATACATTAGAGAAATTGATGACGTGATTACAAAATGAACGTATGAAATTACAATTGAAAGAATTAAAATTGACGAAAGAAAAACATGGTTTGAAAGAAAAATGTGAGATGATAATTACCTTCATCACCAGCTCCTTATATAGGCATATTATGAGCCTTATAGACACCATAAAAAAATCAATTCCATCCCCATTAATTTAGAGAGTCAAAAGGAGGGTGAAAAAATCAAGGGAATTGGACGTTTCAAAGATGACCGGGAAAATTGTCCAGATTTCACCCCCTTATTGAAGTGTGAATTTGTAATTGATGATGTTTGATTCCAAAGGGGTAGTATCAGATAGATATCTTTTTCCATGTGTCCTATAACCTTTGTAAAAAATTCATTCCATTCGGTTCTATCGTTTGGATTTTATTCTTGAAATGGTGGGAAGACGTTATGGTTGTTTGGTCAGGCCCACCAATCAAATATAAAATTCAGATCCCCTTATATCCATGAAATATTTATAATTATCTCTAACCACAATTGAATAAAATGACCCCACTATTGTTATATTCCTATAGTAAAAACTTTAACTTCATCGGACTTGGTTTGTGGGCCCCGCATTTGTTTGATGGGCCTTTGGCCCATTTTGATTTGTCCAGAAAGATTCTGCATTTAGGCCCAAAAATATCCATCTTCTATTGGGATTAATCCATCCATCCTAAAAGATGAAATATATCAAACAACGTGATTAATCATATTGTAAAATATAAAATTCAAAAAATGAATATAACTTTCTCCACAAATATATGAATGATTGGGCCCAGATTTTCATTTTAAACATAAATTGAACTTAAGATGAGAAATGAAGTTATATTTATATAATGCACTAAAAATGATGTTTATGGAATATGGAAAAATGAATATAAAGATAATAACCATGAATATTATCCACTTCTAGCGGTTAATCACACAACCAACTTGACTTTTTCTAGTCCCGAGAAAAAACTATCTCAAAAATTATGAAATTCAATTCCATATCTGAAAGAATTTTGAAATGAATTACTCAAAAATACAACATTACAAAAAATTATGAAAACATTCAAAATTATTTCACACATGATAGGTCCAAATAATATATCAATCCCAAGACCATTCCATTGTTAAAATTCATCATCTCATTTCATCCAATTTCAATTTAAGCATGATGATGTCTTGCGCATCAAAAATGATATGGGGCCCATTTTCTTGTTCAAGGGGGAAAATGGAAGAGCTGGGTGGGAATCACATTAAATTATAAGATGACTATCAATTTTTTTTGTATTTTTAAGTACAATAGATATGAAAATACTAACTATCATCAAAACAACTATGGAGTCACGATCCCTCAAGTGCGAGACGCCACAGATATTGTCAATTCCATGCTCTACAATAGAGATATAAATCCTAAATTTGGGCAATTCAAGTATGGAGTCATGATCCACAAGTGTCGGATGCCACTCATTTGGACCAAACATTTCTCTATGTGGTCATTTTATTTAAGAAAAATTATGTTTTTCTGTGAATACTCAAATTGAACTAAAAGTGACCCCAAACCCTATGATATGATGAAAAGGACCCAAGAACTCAAACATACAACCAATATTGAATGGATGTGCATTGTGGGATTTTAATTAATTGGATTAATGATGTAAACTTTGAAAACCTACATAGGACAACTCCACTTTCCTAAAACAATGCCTATGAACTTAAACATGTATTCAAATCATAATCAATTCATTCAAAATCATTTCAAAATTACTTTTATTTTTTAAAAATTTACATTAATGCATTCAAGGATAAAAAATTGAATTTTATTGAGATTTTTTTATCATAAAATTGCAATTTTTTTGAAATCTCATATTTTTACTCCCCCCAACTTAGAATGAAACTGCCCTCAGTTTTGAAAGAGAAAAGAAAATTGAGATTATAATTAGGAAGAAAGAGGGGATATTTTTTATAAAATTAAATCATGGAATAAAAATACCTTGTTTGATGTTGATGAACCATCAAATTTTTTTGATTAATTCGGCTTTACGTAACATGTATACTCCTTTGGGGTTATTGATGGTTGGGTTTGAACTCTGGATGGAATGAGATTTATTTTAAAATAGAAAAATGGATCAATAATTAAATCTTAAACATAAGAGACATTATATCACATTGGAAACACCTAGGGGACCCTAAAAAACAAAACAAAAACAAACATAAACACAAAAAAAAAGAAATGAAGAAGTTGGGTTGCCTCCAGGAAAGCACTTAATTTATAGTTGTTAGCTCAACATAGACCCCCAAAATTATCCAATTCCAACATTCAACATTTTTTTACCCCAATATTGTCTACATAAATTTAATTTAGAATGATTTTTTTTATAATTTGATTCATGTGAGAGCTCATGTTCAATAATGAGTGTAAAAGTACACAGAAATTTTGTAATGGTTGATCGAGTTTCATGTTGGGTCCTTCCTAAGATTTAAAGGGCCATTTCACCTTTTTGATATTCTTCATGAAAATAGATGGTAATTGAAAGGTCTAGGTTTTAATAAATGGAGGTATTCTTGAGTTGGTAAGGAATGATCATAACATCGAGTTCAGTTTGATTGAATTTACATAAGGAAGAATAAAAATTTGATTCAAAATTTTTTTCTTCTCCAATTTCTTTTGAAAGAATTGGTTCCTTTTGAAAAGATATGTCATCCCCAAAATTGTCTATTTGATTTTCAGGAGTAGGTATAGAATCAATATTTTTAATATGTCCCAATGGTTCAATGATCGTTGATTCTAACAAATCATTATTGGATCAATATCATGGACACTCAATCCATGAAGACAAATTTTCACCCTGTGAATCCAAGAATTTATTTTTCTCTGGATTTAAATACCCTTCAACGTTTCCTTCATCATTTTTAGTTCTAACATATCCAAAGGTTGGTTCTTTATTAAATTCATGATTATTTTTTGGGATAAAATATTCTTCTTTTGGTGATGAGGAAAGTACATCATGAGTGGGAAAGGGTTCTTCATAAGTCATAATGCTTTGTATTTCTAATCTCAGTGATAAAACATCTGAATTCATTTTAATCAATTTTCAACACAATGTTAAAGATTTTTTGAGGATTAATATTGATAGATTTTTGGACATCATGAACTTTATTAAGCTTGATCTCTTCAATCATCCTCAAGAGGGATGGAAATTGATCCATTAAACAATCATCATCCCAGTGATTGTACATATCACCAAGTGTGTTTTATTCAATCAAGGTTTGGTCAATGAAATCACCTATGTGAGTTGATTAAAAATATTGATTTTTTAGTTGATTATAGCTATGGACTATCAATGGGAATTATGGATGATAATTCATTAAAGTTGACTGAAAATTGGTTTTGGGAGTCATTAGACACACAAAACAGAAAAAAGAATATAGAGTAGAAATTCGGGTGAGAATAAATAATTTCGGGGGAGAAAAGAAGATGAGTGTCTAAGGTACTTACTTGGGTCCCCAGCAACAGTGCCAAAATTTGGTTTCACCCTAATTTACACAAGTTTTATGGTGTAAGAGATCACTTTTTGACAGCTTGGGTTACCGAATCCATATGCAGCGAAGAATTACCCTTGGGACACTATGATTTGTTGGATGATGAGATGTAAAGTTGCTATCGTTTTGGATTGATTTGATTTGAGGAAATGTTAATTTTATTTGTATAAAAAAACACACATTGACTTGAATTAAAAAAAATTAATTATGATGATTCGATCCTAGGTTGTCGCTTAGGGTGGATTAGATGAATTGGTTTCTTAGAATGTTTGAGATCACAAATTCGAAATGAACCCACAAATCGATATAATTCCCCAACCTCATTCACCAATTTAATTCTTACAAAAATGCAATGATAATCACCAATGAACCTAGAGTATAACATTAATGATCACCCCAATCAATTGGATCCCACTATAATTCATAATGTTTCATCGTTAAACATGGGAAAGATGAAGAAGAAAATAAATAATTCAATGGGAATCACAAAATAATTAACTTACTGAAATATTAAAGCATAAAAAATAAGATCCATCCCATAAAATTTCTACTCCCTTGGAAAAAACCATGAATTGGTTATAAATTCATTGATGATATTTTATCAATGGATGCAGGAATCAGACTTATGATAGTGGAATTGAAGAAGTAAAACATTACGAAAAATGAACCCTCCACCGTTGTGTGATGAATTCACAAGTGATGGTGTGAAGAAATCCACACGTTGATTCAATGGTATCAACGTGTAAATAAAAAGAAAATAAAAATTTATAAATAATAATTACATTTATTAATATACTAAACATTAAATAAAAACATATATTAGAGAAATTGATGATGCGATTACAAAATGATAGCAGGAAATTACAATTGAAAGAAATACAATTGATGAATGAAAAAACAGATTGTAAGAAAAATGGAAGATGATAATTCCCTTAAATACCATCTCTTTATATAGTAATATTATTAGCCTTATAGACTCCTTAAAAAATAAATTACATCCCCAATAATATAAAGAGTCAAAAGGAGGGTGAGAAAATCAAGGTAATTGGGTGTTTTGAATATGATTAGGAAAATCGTCCAGATTCAAACCCCTTATTGATGTGTGAATTTTTAACTAATGATTTCCAATTCAGAAGGGTTATTTGAAGACTTATATATTCATCCATGTGTCATCTAACTTCTTTAAAATTTTCAGGCCATTTTTAATCTATTTGGATGTTATGCTCAAAATGGTGGGAAGACATTATGGGTGTTTAGGTCGGGCCAACTATATAAATATAAACATTGGATCACTTTATCTCCATGAAAACATTATAATTAGACCCGACCATAGTTGAATGAAATGATCCCCCTATTTGTCTGTTTCTACAGTAAAAAATTGAGCTTTATTGGACTTTGTTTGTGGGTCCCACATTTGTTTGATGGGGCTTTGGCCCATTATGCTTTGTCTAGAAATTATTGCATTCTTACCAAAAAAATCTCAACATTTCATTAGGATTCATCCATCAATACTAAAAGATATAATATTTTAACAAAGTGATTAATAGTATCCCAAAATACCAATTTCACAAAATAAACAAATGTTTTTCCACAAATAGATGAATGATTTGGCCCAGATTTGAATTTTAATCATGAATTGCACTTAAGATGATAAATGAAGTTATATTTAAATGATTCTCTAAAAATGATGTTTACAAACATTGGAACAATGAATATAAATATATTAACAATGAATATTAGCCACATCCAGTGGATAATCAAGGGCCCATTTATAATTGATGAGAATATAATTTTTTTAAAATATTTCAAATTATTATGATTGGAGAACATGTTTTACATGTCAATAGTATTCCAAAATTTACTTTAATAGAATGTTTGATGATATTAGTTAGATAATACGTTAACAACACACTTAAAAATGTGTTTTAACTTGGTTTATTAGTCTTTTACTCTATAATATTAACTTTTACCTTTTTGTTTTTACTGTGATAACTAGAATTTACGTAAGTAATTATCTTTTAATTGCAAAAAAAAATTTAACCACATTATATATTTTAGAACTATTTATAAAAAATAGGAAAATAATTTTTCAAATATATATTTTATATGTGTAATAAAAATATTTTTTAACATTATCTCATGTAACGTGTAAATTTTTTTTAGAAAAAGAGTATTTTTATGCCTAAAAATTACCTATATGGTAAAATCATTAAAGAAATTTAATTTAACAATATAATTTGGTTTGTTATAAAAAATATAAAATTCATGTTCCTTTCAAATAAATCCAAAAACAAATACAAACAAAATAGTATATGATTAATAGAAAATAAAAAAAAATTTAATTTAAAATAATACATATGACCTTTAAATGTTATCCATTGGTTCTCTCAATATATCATTATATTTTTAATATATATAGTATTACATTTTAAATATGTTTTTACATATTAATCAGTTTTAATCACTTATACATCATTAATATAACTATTGTACTATTAGAGTAATCAATGGATATATAAATGGGTTTTAATTTTAGTTTATAAAATAAAATTTTAAATTTACAAAACCTCCATATGTTGTGAATTTGAAAAAAAACCTTTTTAGATAAAGTAATTATTTCTAAATAGAGTTAAATATTTGATTATAAAATCATAGTTATGGAAAATTATAAAACATACAATATGATTGTTTACTTAAACATGCACATATTGACTATAAAATTGTTAAAACGTATAAAGTAAACATTATAGAAAAAGTAAGAAAAACATTAAAAAAAATTAAATAATCCACACATCAACTATTAGAATTAAGGAATTATATAACCCAAGCAATAGGTACACATGATTTTCAAACAAACCTAACTTTATATTTTCCATAATGATGTAAGTCCTTGAATAAAAGATCAATACAACCTTTTTTATCTTTACACAAGTACCATCATTTAGAATTATTGTAAAAACCTCTATCTTCTTATCCCTAGAATCCCTCAACCAAACATAATATGAGGCAAAAAATTACATACAAAATGTATCTTAAAGAATTTATAATCATCAAATAGTTTCTTTTAGATAGAAACCCTAAAAAATTTACAATGGATTTCTTGACTAACAAGATAAGAAGATATATGTAAATTAATGGATGATCCTCAATGATGTTGAAGGATTCCCTCTCCTCAAAAACAACATCTATTTAAAGGAATTTATTCAATTGTGATTTCATTTATTTCTCATAGTTAGGTAAAATGTATTTATACAAACACTTCCTTCATATAGAATATTATTCAAATCGTCATTGTTTCATGGTTACTTTAATAAAGTTTTGTTATAATTATTTTGGATTCCATCTGATTGAATGAACTTCCATCCAATGGAAAAATATATAAGTTTTATCTGGTCGTTCATTATAAAGGATCGTTTTAATGGAATATCTTCTTTAATCTAATATGTTTTTTGGGTATTATTTATAAAACATTTCATGGTAAGACTTATTTATAAACCATCATATAGAATTTATTAAACATTTTTTTATTTATATATAACTCTTGTATCATATTTTCAATGTATAAGTCTATCTAATTTATGATATTACATTTGGTTTGGTTCATTCAAAAAATATAAGGCATTATTCCTTTGAATTTGTTCATTTGTAATGATTAGGAAATGTTTCTCCAGATTTAATAATTATTATTTATTATGTAAAAGTATATGTTTTATAGAAAAACAACCTAGACACCTAGGAGGTGTAACATTATAAAAATGAATTGTTTCATGATACGTGCTGTGTTTTTCAAAACTAAGGTTATAATTTGTTGAATATAATCTTTTTAATAGAAAATATCTCTTTTTTGGAAATAAAAAATCAAAACAATTAATGATAAATATGAAACTTTAAATAAATTTAAAAAACATACTCCACCTATAATTACTATTTTTGAACTTATCACCTTTTCCATACTTCACTATTTCTCCCCTATCGTTTTTACTCCCATTTTCTTGAATAAAAATTGTTTAAATGTTTTCTTTTTTAGGTTAGGTTTTTTTATTCATTCTCCCCCTTTGTGTTTTTTTAAATGTGATGTAGATAATGTGATTTAAATTTTGTTAAATATCCCTCTTGATTGTACTTTTAGCTTAATTGTGTTTGTTTCTAATCTACGATTTTGTTAATGAGGGATAGATTAAAATGTATGAATGAAAGATTATGAATGAACGATTGATCTCACAATGGACAAAAGATCTGACCTCAATAACAATAAATGTCTAATCTTATGGGGTGTGAATTTACGAACTCATAGAGTATGAGATGTATGGTCTCAAAGATCATGATATTTCATATCGCACTGAGCGAGAAATGTCTGATCTCACATAACCATAATGTCTAAAAATGTGAATCAAGAATGTCTCATCATGTAGAGCATAAATGTATAAACTATTCTTGTAAACCACAGAATTATTATTAGAAGATCTCTCGGTGAGTTCATATGAAGAAAGCATTATTGTCTAAAGATCTCTCATTAATATCATGTGACCCACCTGAATACATTTCATGATTTTTAGAGGATCTCACAAAGATATCATGTGATATTTGTAAAGATATTACATTATTATCATAGGATCACGTGGAGAGATCATAATAATCAATTGAAGACAGGAATGATTATTAGAGGATATCAGGGAGATATCATAAGAATTGAATGAGGAAAATGTATGTAGAGATAAACGTGGTGTCTTTTGGTCAATTAAAATCATGTGTCTAAATGAGTATATTTGGATCTCCTTATATGGTCATCTGAAGCGCTAGAAGGTAATCGTATGTGCCACACGAATTTATGTGGATATTTATATGGTATCATTTAAAGAATATGTTTTTTATGGAACCTTTTAATGAGATCTCACGATGCACAAGATGAAATTTTCAATGACCCAAGGATTATCATTGGATATAGTGATGGGATCATGTGGCACACTCAAAGACAATGAATGTGGTCATGAAAATCACTTTTGACAAGCAGAAGGTGAGCTTTTATAGTTCTTGTGACATGTTATATGTGATCATGCGAAGTGATCATGTGAATCACTTGGTTCCCAATGTAGAGGCGGTGGAAAATATTGTTGTTAGCAGTTTTTTTAGATAATATGATGGATATTTTTTTAAATACCGAATTATCTATCCATATAGGTGAGAATTTATTTCTTTAAACATTTGTCTGAATAGAAGATTATATATGGGGTATTAGATAAAGTGAAAGAGTATACTTGATTGATATCTTGTACAATTTTTTCATGATATGAATAACAAAATTCAGTTATATCTTATGATCCACATAATCTATTTATGGTGTTACAAAAAGGAACACATAATGTATCCTATTGAAGTGAATGATGTGTTCGGTGGATGAATCCATAATCAGACACATTGTTATCTCGTGATTCACTTGACAAAAAAAAAGATATTGTGATCTTCATGATACGAACAAGGTATCATGATCTACATAATCAGAAAAATTTATTACTATCAATGTGAATATAATTGTGTCTTATGATTCACAAGAGCTTAATAGGTTCTAACATAAGGTTTACATGATACGATCTCATGCAGGGGCCTTAAATTAGGATCTCATAGAAGGTGTTATGCACCAGGATCTTTAACCAGGGCTTACAAACTAGGATCTCATAAAAAAGGAACTTCTAAAGGGCCTCACATAAGGGTTACATTTGATTATCATTTGTAAGGATATATATTCTTTCATTACCTTATGTTGGATATAATTTCCATATATATATATTTAGATAAAAAAATATAGAGTATCTTCACTATTTTACAATTCATATAGAATGAGTTTATTAATTGTTACATACAATCCAGTGAAAATAAGAATTATAATCCATTATATATCCTACCAATTTTTTTTATTGTTTCATTTACAGTAAATATGTGTATGTTCTAGTTGTATGGAAATTGAAAATTTTATATCAAGTTGTTTTCACAGAAGTGGATAAACAGCCCATAATGAACACCAAAGAAACATCTACATAAAATTGAGGATGAATTAAATATTTCTTATGAAGGGAACTGCATGTCCATTAAATCTGTTTAAATCCATTATCAAATATTAAAAAAATTAATATGATGAAGGTAATCCCTTCCACCATAGTTGAATCATTGACAGAGATATTCATTGAGTGTCCCTTGGGAAGTAGTAAACAATTCTTAAATATTGTAATGTAGTGAGCCAATGAAATGATGTGATCTAGACTAAACCATGTATTGTATGCGAGATTTATTATATTTGGTACATTAATACATTACCATGGTATACTCTTTGGATGTATCCTAGTGAGGGTGAACAATGTGAAAATAATGCTATCCCTTTTCTTGATTTCTTATTTTACATTATTTTCATCATTTTCAGAAAATGGATTATAGGATAAGATCATCATAAACACTAAATATAAAACAATATATCTCATAAAATAAATAAGTAATTATCTATTACGGAGTGAATATTTCTAAAAAGAATATAAATACACTGATTCACCCATGTCATGGTATCTAATTACCTTTAGTTCCTAATAATTGGAATCAGAGGGATGATAGATTTTTTTAATTTTTTTATGACATGTTTATTCAATTTTTGACATTAATGTTTCATTTATCCCCTATATAGTGATTTGTTTCAAAGGGATGAACTTTTAAGAAGAGGCAGATGTATGGATTAATTCCTTGGTGTGGAAGATTCAATAAAAGGAGTTTGATTCATTGAAATGAAACAAGTAATATACTCAAAAAATTATTTGATGAATCAGATAGCGAAACTATTTACTGGTTCGATGATTTTACAAGAATGATTAAAAAATTTGATATTCCAAGTGATGTTGGAACTACATATAAAAAATAAATTGCATGAAATCCCAAAGTGGATGATTTTCATGTAAGAAATAATTGAGATGAGAAATTAAAAAAATAAAATGAGTAAAATGATATTTCGATCAATGTTAATGAAATTGAATTTAATGATCTAGATTAATGAGATAAAATAAATATTTATGTTTCCCTATATTTATGTGAGATTAATGATTCCAAATCTAAAGAACTATAAAAATTAAACTATTATTACAAAAAAATAAATATGTAGTAATATGAAATTATAAATTTGGATGTGAGAAAGGAAGATGATGCTACACAACTTTTTGAACATGTATATGAGAATCAAATGTTACAATAATATAATGAGTTCATTAAGGATTTTGTGTCTTATATGAATTTTTAAATAAATTATAAATATGGAATATTGGATAAGCTCTCACAAACATTGGAATATGACATGACATGTGGAAAGACTCTCATGAGACTACATAGTGATCAACTTGAATATAGAGAGAAGAGTATTCATCAATTAGATGATGAGTTAGAATTAGTCATGAAATAAGTGAAGAAACCTAATGTTAATTTAAATCCCAAATTGAATAATCCTTTGAAATTATTATTTTACTATACTTCATTATTTTATAATTAAATGAATAGGTTATATACTAGTTAAAAATAAAAACATGAAATGATTGTGTCATCCAAAAGTCCATTTAGTTTTGAAAAATCGTTTAATGGATATGGTGAACCCTCTCCTATCAATGAGGGGAAAATAGTTTTTAATTGTTCTAGAAATAATAATAATAATGAATGTATTGGAAATTTACCTAAATAGATTTATAAGAAAGTAAATGAAAACAAGTGTTTTCCTATATGATTTTTGGACATATATCAATTTTTTATTAAGTGTTGTACTATATTTCATCTTATGAATAATTAAATATTTACAAATATATGAATAAGAAGATGATTCTTGAAAATTCAAAATAAACATCTATCTGACGAATTTATCCATCAAATTATATTATTTTTGAAGATATAGACACAATATGAGTATGTGTCAACAAGCATGAGTGCTCAATTTTAGAAAACGATCTCTGGCTAAATCAATATCTCATCTAGGAAATGGTATTGTTAGTTTTGTATCTGATGGGAGACGTATTATATTTGTTAATCGTGGGAATTTGTAATGATGTTGGAATTTTAATATATTAGGGAACTAGAACAAGCTTGAAATGAAATCTTCTACTGTAGTTCTTTATAATTATAATGACTTTACTTGAATTCAACCATCTAAGTTGAAAATGAGGTTCATATTAATAGATATAATACAATGTTCACAATAATCTGAGTTTAATTAATAACCTCTAATTTACACACAAAATACTTCTCACACATATTGTGAAATAAATTGTTAGAAAAAGGAAGGATTTTCCCTATTTTTATGTAAGAATATTGTAGGTTCAATGAATTCCTTGCTTACAATAATAAACGGTGATGTGACATTGAATACTAATAAATGATAAATAAATAATTATTTATTTGATAAATTCATGTACCAAGGTATAAGATGAGAAATTTAGGCATGAGATCGATTCTTACAATATATGTTGAGGCAATAGTAGATGACCAGTGGAAATATTCTTTCTCACAGAATGAATCATAGTGAATGGTGAAGAGGTGGAGAATAAAAGAAACAAATTTATCCACCCTAGTGTAAAAAAACAAATTTAATAAACACTAAACATTTTGAATCTAACTAGTAGAATAAGACTATATTGAATGTATAATTAAAATGGATAGAATAAATGAAGTTATTTTGGTAGTTAAAACATTCCGAAAAAAGGATATAGTGTTTTTCAAGAATATATGATTGGCTCAGTCCTTCACGAACAACCATAATTCTCCAGTTGAGGATTATAATGGTATCCCTTTCTCTATGAGTTAACTATTTAAAATATCTATTAGAAATTTTGTAGGATAAGGTGGAGATACAGAACATGGGGTGTGTCTATTTGCGTTTAAAATGAAATGGATCAAAATTTAAATAGAGATACATGTAACAAGAATAATCTGAGCTATTAGAAATTTCATATGATATCAAATTACAAATGTGGTGTTAAAAAACATCTGCAATATAAAAATTTAAATTTTTATGTTGTGTGAAATAGAAAAGGGTGATTATATGATAAAGAGACGGTTCTAAAACTGAAGTGATGTTGATCTATACATAAATGATCTAGTTTTTCCAAGTCATGGTGAATATTCATCCAAGGGTATCATACCTCTTTTCAAGTGTTATTTTTTCTACTGAGAGAAGAATGGATGAGAAGAATCAACATTCAAGTATTTCATGATTCTAAATTAAAATATTATAATATGGTATGAAATGATTTTTTTAATCCAATCAAAAATATATAGATTTTTTTGAGATATGGTGATAATCTCTTTATATGATGCAAACTCATTTGAAAAAGTGATGTCCAATGAATTTAGTAAATCTATGATTCTAGAATATAAGGAAGTATGTGAGTTAAATATAAATAATAAGAATTTCTTATCTTAGACTATTATTTCATACAAATAATTCTAAAATAGATGTATTAGAGGACTTATCAATGATTCAATGTCGAGTTGTAATTTCACTTGTTGACAATCATTCAGTATTGTGCTTCTGTAAGGAATAATATGTCATTGATCTTCAAAAGTGATAAATGAGTAAATATTTCCATATAATTTTTTCAAGTGGATTCAAATGTGAACCCCCATATAGTTTACATGGCATGGTGGACTTTGGATTTCAACCTATGGTGTCCCATTGTAAAATAATAATTGAACGACCAATAGGAGAGAATAATTTCTTATTATCAGTATTTTAAGAGGTAAAATAATAATTTGTTTCCTGTTATGAATTTTTATATTATTGTAAATATGAATCATGGATATATACGGTGGGACTAATTTCATAAATGATGTAACCCCATATTTAATTCTATGATATGGGGAATATTGAAGTGGAGTATATGATTGGAATCCATTCTAATAAATCAAGAACTATAAATCATGGAAAAAATAATATAAATATTTCAAGGACACATAACATTTAAATAAAATATCACTTTATAATGAATAATGTGGATCATATTCTTGAGAATATGGAGTTTGTTTTGACTGACCTAAATTTCAATGTGGATTTGAAACCCCTTCTTCCCTAGGTATTGTTTGTCTTTACCTATATATTAAATTGTGTTATTTACCATGTTGAAAAACACAATGGAGTGACCATTGTGTTCATAGAAAAAGTTAATGTGATTGTCTTAATCTATAAAGGGGAGAAACTGATTTAGGGACAAGTGAAATAGGGGTATTCATTAATGATACCATGATAAAATGAATCTATCGATGAAGATCAATCATTTAATTTAGTTTTTTTAGTTCACAGTGAAAGAAATAGTTTTGTTTTGGTTAAGAAATTATTTCCAAGGGTGAGTTTTTTTTCTTTAGGTATCGACAATAGTGCCAAATATAGGTTTGATAATGAAGTTATTCATTCATTAAATTTTCAGGATACCCTTGTATATAATTTTAAGAAAAACTCATATGGGAATAGAGTTGGTGTTAAGGATGTACTTGATCACAATCTGGGTTTTCAGAAGAAATTATTTTCATATGCATTTCACTTCTCAACATGTTGGTTTTGGTAGTTTATAAGGTTTTTCAACTTACCCAAAGAGGAATATTATTGTCAAACATTTATCTTTATGGTTATTTTGGGTGGATTGGGTTTTCATAAAAGGTTTTATTTTTTTGAAAATGGGTGGATTTCAAAGGAATATTTAAGTGTGATATTGAATTTATCATGTCTTGAAGCATGAAATGTATGATCTCATGGTGCATGAATGACTAATATCAGAGATCATGAGTTCCTAAACTCATGGAGTGTAATATTTATGATATCATGGAGAATCAGATGTCTTAACTCAGATAGAATGAATTATGATCTCATAGATCATGAATGTTCGATCTTTTATATCATGAATGACTGATCTCACTATATTTGAATATATAAAATAATTTGGCAAATCATTGAATTATTTTCATAAGATCCCGCTATGACATGACTTAAAGAACACATTATTTTCAAAATATATTTCATTGGGATCAAGAAATTCACATGAAGACAACCAATAATTTTCATATGATCTCACAAAGAGATCATGAAAATAATATAAAGACATTTCATGACATTCAAAGGATGTCACATAGAGATCATGCAAAGAACATGACTCTGCCACTGGATATGTAGATTATCTCACAAATAGATCATGACAACCACATGCATATTAGGAAAATGGAAATGAAATATTCATCTCATAGTAATTCAAAATCATTTGAATTCATGATTCAATTTTAATATCATGACATGTTCATGTGAATCACTAGAATACAATGGCAATCTACAATTAATTATCATTGGATCTTATTATGGTATCATGAAAAGCAGATTATTGTTAATATATCTAATGATGGGTTCTAAAAAAGTGCTAGAATTTATGTTTACTAAACTGATAATGGTCATTGGATTTAGTGATGAGATCATGAAAAACCCTCAAAGACAAAAATGATGATCTTTCAAAGAACTTACGATATAAATTAGGTGATCATGTGATGTTATTATGACAAGTGGAAAGTGATCATGAAAAGGGATCACATTATGAGAATGATGGAGATTTATGAATAGGTGAAATGGATGTGTGTCCATGATTTATGGAGGTATGGATGTGGAAATTTTATGATTGATACCCAATGGACCATCCATATATGTGATGAGGTATTTATTAAAATAATTATCTAATGAAAAGATTTTAGAAGGGTATTTTCATGAATTTAAGGATTATACATGATTGACATCATCTAAGATTCTCACATGAGAATATTGAAGTCTTTGAAAGGGATCATGAGATCTACGTAATCTATTGAATTTTTTTTAAAAAGAATCTCATGAAGTAGTATTTTAAAGTTAAATATTTCCTAGATTGTGGAATGGATAACAAGACCCATTGATATCTTGTGACCCTCATGAATTAAAAATGATCTCATGAACATCGTGATCTAAGAAAATTTCCACAATACATATGATCCCAAAAGGACTCACAATCCATGTGAATAGAATTGATTATTGCGATTCAATATATTAAAAAAGATAACACATAAGGGTTACACCACAAGATCTCACGTAGGGGTCTCATTATAGGATATTTTACAAGAGGCTACACCCTAGGGTGTCACGCAAGGTTTTATGAACAATGATTTTACACAAAGGGTATCATTCTAGGATCTTGTTCAAGGATTAAACAACTGGATATCTACCTTGGATAAATGTGGAAGTATTACCCTACGTGAAATATCATGGTCATATTTTCATTTTTGAGAAGAATAACACATTGGATTTTTACCATTTGAATGTACATACAGTGGAATTTTATTTACTACTACATCAAAGTGAGTTTAAATAAGTATTAAAATCTACTGGATATCATACCAAATCATGATTCTGTAATTCTTGTGTTAAAAACATTTGATTCTTTTTCTAGGGGTATGATAAATGTATGTTATTCATTAGGGTGTTTTCATAGAAGTGAATGAGTATCCGAGAAATTACATAAGTAGATAATCTAAATAAAATTTAGGATGAAATAAATATTACCAATGAAGGGTCCTACAATCCTATAAACTATTTACGAATCCTTTTTGGATTAGTGAGGAAATGAAGAGGAAGAATGTGATCCTTATACTAGTAGTTATCCATCAAAAGAAATATTAAGGGAGAGACCATTTGTAATAATTGATATATACATTAATATTTAAAGGAATCATGAATATTAATATATGTGATCTAGAATGAGCCTTGTATTGGCATTGAATTTTAGTGAATTTTGTACATAGAAACATCATCATTGTATTCTCCGTGGATATATCCTTGTGAGTGTGAACCAAGTAAAAAAAATTGTCCTTGGGCTTTCTTTCTGGATTTTATTTCTATTAATAATAATTAGATAAAGTTGAAATCGATAATATAAATATAAAGACAAAGTAGAAAATGAAGCAACTCATAAAATAAACATGTCAAGAAACATTTATTCGGTAATAATTTGGAAAAAAATTTCCATATATTACCTCATTCACCCCCCCCCAACCATTGAGATATGTAATATATTTGTTTCTTACATGCAATGTTAGAAAAAGAGACATTTCTATGAAAAACAGTTGAACAAAATTCCATCATAAAAGTATATACAAAATTTATTCCCCAAAATAATTTTGAATATTTCTTATATAATCATTATAAAATTGTATATCACCATCTTTATACATTATCCGTCTAATAATTTTTTTTAATTTCTTGTGTCTATGTTAATCATTCCTCTAAATTATTTGAAATCAACATAATTTTGGGTAAATAAACTTGTAATTTGATTCCACAGATTATAATTTTCTAAAAATTAAATTCTACCATGGATGAAATAATGGCATGCATAAATATTAGAGAAAAAATGGGAGGTGCTTCTTATGAACATAGATAAAGAATATTGGAGAAGGATCTTCCCATTTATTGTTCTATAGACAATGTGGAATAAATTAATGGGAGGTCTTTGAATGTGGCTCTCACCAAAGAACAAGGTGACTGGATCAGCAAGAAACATTTAATTTTGATCAGAGGATTCAACAAGGAGAAGATAATAATGGTAGAGTTCCAGAAATCTTATGGATAATTTTCCTACCAGTTCGAGGAGATCATAAATGTTGAACTAAAAAAAGGAAATAGATCTATCTAGGGAATTTTATAGGGAGGTTGTGTCTAATATTTTAATGTTATCCTTTAATAATTCTTTAATTTATATTACTGTCTCTTGCATTGGATGAACTGTAAGGTGTCTATCTTTTTCCATAAAAATGTTTTTAGTAAAAATTTGTTTTTTAGGTGAGGATTAAAATTACTTTTTCTGTTCTTTTCTTGGATTTTCTTGAAAAGTTTTATATTTTTTTAATAGTGAAAAAATACATAATTTTAACTAAACAATTCAATTTCAATAAAATAATTTATAATGATAAATCATATTTTGATTTGGTTTTGATGTAAAAATAGTTCAATTTTATTAAATGTAATCAATTTTAGGTTATTATAATCATTTACAAAATTATTTTTGGCATAAAATATTTGAATACTTGTGAGCTTTTTATCATTAAAACCCATCTTTCTCATCACATCATTGAGAATAATTTTAAAATAAAATTTAATCAACATGTGAATTTAATTTTCAAAACTGATTAATAATTTGTCAAAAAATTATAATATATAATATGATGAATATAAATTTTTATCAAAATAAATATTGAATGCGGTAAAAAATAATTACTGTTGTTAAGGAAAAAAGGATTTACCAAGTGTTAAACAAAAATAATGAGGGTAAAAAATGATCTATAAATATTTGAAATGACTTTATTGAGGAAATATTTAAAAAAACCATTAAAGATTTATAATGGAACATTTGGAACCCTTTTTCTATATGAAAAATTTGGCATCACTCAATTATTTTTAATAATACCATGTATTTCCTCTCCCCACTTATAAAAGGACACCCCCTCTCTACTATAATTAACCTATTAGAAATTATATATATTTTCAAATATATCTACCCAAATATCATTACAACATCCCTAAACTCATCTTATAATCCTTATTTGTGGAAAATTCAACTGATACATTCTTTAGTGTAATCCTTAAAAGAAAACCTGAAGAAGAGGTAATGTTCTTAAATGTGTGTCATTATGTTATATAATTATCCACCTTAATAAATTTTTATTAGAACATTGTGAAATAATAATCTATGATTCATTAATAAATTTTTATATGATAATAATTATTTAATCACCTACAACAATCTCCAACCCTGTGAAATGACTTAAGAAATCATTTATTTTTGTAAAACAGAATATCTCCTTGTGAATTGATGTCATTAATTCTTCTATTACCACTATTAGTGGTTTGGTATTATGATGAAGATTAATTATATATATATAATATATATAAAAAAGTTATACCATATTTTTATTTATATCAAAAATATCATTTAACATTACATTCCTTAGAGGGGTATGATAAAGTTTCTCGTGTGTACAGTGGAGCACCTCCTCATGAAGTGATAGAATATGTCTCTCAATAAAACACTACGTGGAATTTAAATATGATGAATTAAATGATTATATGATAAATAAATTAAATAATTATGATATTCATGAAATATATTTCACTCTGGAAAGAAAATATATATGATTTATTTCTATATTTCACTCAAATATTTTAAAAGCCTTCTTGTGCATATGTTGTACCACCTTAATGAAGCGAAGTGACTTGGTTTTTATCACCAAAAAAATTGGAAGATATATATAAATATATAATATAGTATATATGAAATTATGATAATTATTTAAAGGTAATATTTAATTATCCTTATTTCTATAATGCACATAGAAAATATGAAGTTTTACTCATGTGTATGTATTGTCTAACATCTCCATTATCATAAAATTATTCATTTTTCATAAACATATGTCATTATTGGTTGTAGAAGTATAATTGATGAATAAATATGATAATTATTTAATTATTATTATTCAGAGATGATATATCTATATAATATATATAATAATTAGATCTTTCATTATGATACATGCAAGAGAAAACAAGGCAATTAACTGCTAAAACGATGAATAAAATGAATTATTATTAATGATAAGGTATAAAAAGTTATAAAATGATAATATATAATATTTTAAAAATTAATAAGGTTCTTTTTTAATATAATAACTTGTTTAAACAACTATTTAGGGTTTCAAAAAATGATCAATCAAAATTAATCATGATCTAATGGATATTGAAACTCAATTACTGTTCATAATGTTAATCTCCTACATCCTGGTTTTATTGGTATTCATAGTTGGAAAACATAATAAGTTCATTGATTAATTTTCACTTTAACTTTATATTTGTTATAACAGTTAATTTCACTCTCTCATTCTAACCAATATTGATTACTATTTAATTATTATTAAAGGATATAATTTGATTATTTCCAAATAAAAAAATTTAATTATCACATTATAAAGTAGTTCAAGGTGTATTAAATTAATAGTTACATTTTCCCACTATATTATACTTAAATGTTTTTATTATTTTGTTAATAAAACATGTCATCATTTCATAATTTGGTTAGAAATATATTATCTTCCAAAAACATGTTTTCAAAACATTTATTCAAAAAAAATTATTATACATTGAAAAAATATTTTTACATACATTTTCAGCACTTTTTACACTTTAAAATTTTCATCATATTCCTATGTTGTTTTCAAAAAAATTCTCATTTTTCTTTTGGTGAAAATGTAAATGAGATCTTATTTTATTTTTTTGAACAAAGCACTTTCCTAACCATTTTACAGTGAGAAAAGAATGTTATTTTGGTCTTTTATTTCATATAAATATTTAACCAATATCATGAACATTATTTCATTGAAGCTTCCTTTTATTTTTTTGAGGATATTATTAAATAAAGTGTTTTGAAAAGTTAATTTCTAGTAAATTATTTTAAAAATCATTTTCCAAATGAAAAGGATAAATTCCTCAAAAATGTACTTAATTATCCTTTTTTTGTGTTTCTATTCCATAATGACAAAACCCCTTATTCTACATATTCACCAATTGGTATATATTTTATTGATTATATCCCAATTTTTTCCCGATATGGTTTGTGGTCATCTTTTAAATGGAAACTATTAACATTCAATTTTGAACAATTTTTTTAGTCATTAACATTCCATTGAAATATGCCCTTTCCTATGATCATTAGACACCTAATATGTCCGGAATATCCATATTATTTATCACATATATTTTTATTACTTAAAACATAAATCATTTCTCCATACATTGTTCTATGTTGAATGGCATTTTTTATTATAGGAAATATTGATAAATATATATTATTTTCAAAATAAATATATTAAATGATAAAGAATGTTGAACTACAAAATAATTGACTTTTACCAACTGCAATTTAGTGACGAACAATATATCTGTTGGTATAAATGAGTAATTCCAACAGATATTATGTTTTATTGGTATAAAATTCAAGTACCAACATTTCTTTTTACTGAAAAATATAACTGTTGTTATTAATTATTTAATACCAACATATACTTTACTAACAATTAAATTTGTAACTTTAACATATTAATACCAACGTTTTTTTTGCCAATAAATAGATCTGTTGTTATTAATTATTATTTCCAATAGTTTATTTTCAACATATATATCTCTTACTAGTATTTATTTAGTACAAACAAATCGTTTAACAATATTTTTTTCTTAGTAAAGGTTTATTAAAATAATTATATTTCTATTATAAAAAACATATCGATATGGGAATCTGTCACTTGGAAAAAAGGAAAAAATTAAACATATTATCTCATCTATGCCAGTAGCCACTCCCCACCCCACATGATGGCCTCCCGATCTTCATCGCTCACCGACGGCGCTGTAGCGATTCTCACCTGCACTCACACCCCCGATTCATCACACCCCACAACCACACACTCGATTATCTACAACTGCTCATTCCCCCATCCACGGATGTTCGATTTTTTTTCTCCTCTTTCAATTATAAAGATGAGGTGTAGGGAGGGGCATGAAGATAAACCCATTCATCAATCAATCCGTTCATGTTTGGCCCTCTAATTAGGTATGTACTTCCTCTTATGAAGTTTTCATCACCTAATATCCTGGGTATATATTTTTTGAATTGAATTGAATTTAAGTTAGGGTTTTAGTGAAATTCAGATTAAATGAGATATCATGTTCTTGTTCCCAAGGTGCTCTTTCAAACTGTTAGATGAAAATTTTCACCCTTGGGTCATGTTTCAATATTTCAAAAAATATTCCATGTTTTCAAGTAAATCATTTAGATTAAAATGGTGGGAATATTCTAGTTCTTTCTAAATTGTTTGAAATATTGATATATTAATGAATCTTAAAAGTGGGTTTTGTAATCTAGAGTTAGTTTTCATGTAACTTCCCCTTTGGTACTTTTTTTTGTAAACAATTTCATTGGTCATGAAATCCTATTTGATGCCTCGTATGTTTATTTTACCTTTTTTTGGGTTTTTATAATTCTGTGATTGATGATGTATGATGGGGTTGTTCTTTGAATGGGTGTTTGAGGTGATGTGTGAGACATTACCTACGTTTTCTATTGGTAACTATGTTGATTTCATGCTCACCTCCATGGTTGGTTGGTCATGGGAACCTAATTTTCATGTTTTTAGGTCTTACTTCATGATAAATAAATTGATAAACATTGTGCAAGGGTGTCCCTTGTTGTTCTTTTTTCATGGGCCAGTGGGGAGGTGTCATTATGATGAGGATGATGTAGAATAATTTGGTGGTGTGTGTTATTATTGTTCAATGTGTATCGGTTGTTGATCAATGTTTTTTATATTATGATTAGGACCGGCACAAAATACTACCTAGAGTGTATCCCCTGACATTTGCATGATTAGTGGTTGTTCAGAGACATTTTAATTCCTTTCTTATCATATCCCCATATTCTTGAATTGCTAGTGGGATGATTTGAAATATTTCACTATCTTATTGAATATTGAAATTGTGTTTCCATTTGGATTTTGTTTCATTTATTTATTTCTAGATTAGTTTTCAAAATTTAATTTAAGGACGGTTTTTAATGGTTGATTTAATTAAAATTGGAATGCCCTTGTTATGGTGGGATATTAGGAAATATATTTAAATGGATTAAAAAGGGATTTTTTTTGTCTTCCTGGTTACCATTATAATTTTCCAATGTGGATACATTTATATATGATTTAAACAAAGGGATTTTATTATTTATGGAATTAGATATTCATAACTCAAATCAGACTGTTTCCAGGGTTCCAACCATAGATATAGGCCCAAAAACTATGGTTGTAGTGTATGACCTTGGTTTACAGAGACCATGTCCCGCATTTTCATTGCAATGGGGTCTATGTTGAGACCATTGTCTTAGACTATGGTTGTAGGTCCTCAAGGACCATAGTCCATGTGGTCCATGGCTATAGGCTACCCTTCATTTTCCAATGACTACTATGTCCATGGTTTACAGGACTATGTTCATAGGTACCTAATACCACAGTCAGCGATTGTGGCCCTATCCTTTCAAAAATTAATTAAATCCATTGAGAATTAATCTCAGGACCCCTTTTGTATTCCATATAATTCTTTACGACTGACATTTTACTCAACAGATTTATTAATACACACATACACAAACACACATAGATATATACATTATTAGGCATTAAAATGATGAAAACAACCCGTTGAATCCTGGGATGAATGACTATGATCGAAGTGGACCATGAAAATTGGTCCCACCTATAGACATGGTCCAATAAAAACATGGCCCTAGGAATTTCAAGAACACCTACATCCATGATCCATGTGAAACATGGCCATATACCCTATCTACTACCATGGTCTACGATGGATTTTCCTATATAACAATTTACAATCAATGTCAAATAGAGTCATGGTATTAGAAAATTCTCTTGCTCTTCCTACCTATTTCACATGAATGATTGGAGTTTTTCACGCTCACCATCCTCCATGGTTTTAATTAACCATGGGTATTGGTTGTCCTATCTCCACACCCCACAGACTATCTATAGGATGTAACATTCATCCCTATGGACATTATTTAACACATATTATGGAAATATGTTGCCCTAAGGCTATAGTTTTTATGACCCTGGATATAGAACCATGGTCTTAGATCAAATTTCTAGTAGTCTAGTGCTAATTTATTTAAAATAAAAAACATTATTTTTTACCTCATATCTATCAAGAATTTACGGATTGTCTATTTAATGGATTTGCATATACTCTATGGAAAGATCCTCCATGGTCTATTATCTCACACCCTCCATTCAAACTATAGTGTCGGTGTGTGTTGGTAGCTCTTATGATTTATATAGGGTACAATTTCACTTCACATTGGTTTCCATTCTCTCAGGTTCATATTGGTGAGTAGAGTGTAGTGAGACTATAGGTTTCAAGGAGGAGTTATGTGAATGGTTCAGTTTGAGTTTATATTTTATTTTCGATATCAATGTATTGGTCAAATTGGCATTTCATTAGGTTTATACAGTTCTATTTGGTGTAGTTTGATATGTGTTTTTTCTGGATGATGCTTTCATGTATTAAAAAATAGGTTGAATCATTACATTAAAGATTATAACTTCTTTGGTTTGTTAATTTCTTTAATATGATTATTGATGTCTTATGGATATCTTATGCATGGAGGGTGCATGATGGACTTTTAGTAGAATATATGATGGTCATTTTAACAACAATTCTATGTATAATCCTTTCCCAATGCGATTCCTTGTTGTCCAAGAACCATTTGTCAATTCAAGGGTATCGGGAATGCCCATCGGGACTAGTGACAGTCCAAGTCGGGTAACGCATTGGTTCATCCTAAGATAGTTCATTACATTCATCCAATACTGAATGTTTGGTTCTAGAGTTTATAGTTATACATCTAATACCAAATGGGAATTGGTGTTTAATTTCATGATGCTTGGCCAATAGTATTATAAGATAATGGTTATAAAGACTAGGCTAAATGGGGTGATATGGTCTATCCAGCTAGAGGTAAAAACCATATTTTGAATGGAAATCCCGATTCTAGTTTAGAATGAAAAAATAATGGTCCATATAGTTTCAGGTCACGGTTCTTAGACCAAAGAAAGTGTGAGAGTTTATGGTCATATAGTTTTGACCGAAGGGTGAGATGGTCTATTCATTTAGCGAATTGTAAACCTGAAATGAATATAAATCTCATTTCCAATGTACACTACCTATAAAAATCATTACATAGTTTGACATCATGGTTCTTGGAGAATTGGGATCTGGAATATATGTTCTTACATATTGGACTATGGGGAACTTCTATTAAAGGACATACAGATTGAAATTGGACAGCGGGATACTTTTATTTAAGGAAATATATCGAGGAAAAATGTTCTATATTTTGAAGTTATACAACTGTGACTTTAGACCCAAAATTAGGATACATGAAATACATATTTAGGAAGCTCACAATGGTGGGAGTTGTGAAGATCTCCTAATATTTGATGATCAATGTTTCTTTACCATTGAGTAGAACCTAGGAATGGTGATGGGCCCTTCCCATTTAGTTTCCAAAATCTGTGTTTTTCATCCAAGTATCTTTTCTTCACTCAATTCCAGCAATAAATCACCTTGTAAAAATGAGTGAAGGCGATCTTTCTTGTTAAATGATCTAGAAACTTAATTAAAATAGACTTAGTGATTGTGAAACAATTATATCTTATTTTCATAATGGGCTTTCAACTAGATTAGATTATCTTGAGAACTTTTATATGGAATTAACTTATTTTAGATAGTTATTCTCAATAATGGAAGTTGAAATCTAGGGAGAAATGAGTCACGTGGTTGGATGTCTGAGTTGTCAGATGATATTCCCACATGGATTTAGAGAGCTTTCTATGCCATCTCATCATCTTCTAATCCACTATATTCTATAGAATGATAAATATTAATTTGTTAAATTTCTTTGTCCTTCCATTCACTAGTGAATGATAATAAAAAGTATAGTAAGACCACGTGTATAACTTAGCGAATAAACGGTTCATATTAGAGATTCGTATGATGGTACTATTGTTTGGGAGTATGGTGTGAGGGATCCCATGTCAATTAATTATTTGGTAAATCATCAACATGATAAAAAAATGTATTCATGAACTCCTTGATGTTATTGGATTCAGCCCATTATGATATGAATTTGGAATCTTTAAAGACGAACATGAATCTTTGGGCTATTAAAAACAAACAACGAACCATGAAATCAATTCACAATTGATAAAAAATGCTCAGAGTACATTTTGGTATGATTAATCATTGGAAGATAATGCTAGTTGATGAAATGAACCTTACATTGATGAATCTTTGTGGTGAATTTAATGCAGTAACAAACAATGTTGTACCAAATTTTGATGAATCTATAGATTTGGTGAGAAAGGTTTAATATAGTATGGATATCACCACATGATCCAGTATTAACCACGTATAATTCCCATGGAATTTTTAATTTATGTTCAATCCTAGCATTCCATTTATAGAAACATTGAAATCCTGGTGATCTATTCTATGCAAACTGCTTGTATGCATTTTGCATAACCAACGCGCATATAATTAATTATTTATGTTCATTAGATCTAGGTCTATTGTATAAACTACATTATAAAATATTCATAGTAATTAATCATATAACTGTTTATTCATGGTTTCCATTTTAGGTCAACACAGGAGTCATCTACCCATATTATCATTGGGACATCCACATCATTTGTGACTGCATATTCAACTATAAAAATATTTCATGACAAATAACCCTATTTGAGATAAGTAGTTTTTTTGAGGTATTTTCTATCAACATGCATTATTATATTCTTGCAGAAAATAAACTGTCATTAATTATTTCTCTTTCTATTTTTTACTGATATCACTTTTCTATAACATCTTCTAAATAATTTTTTAGAACTGGTAATTGCTGGAAGAAATTATGGTTAAGTCATGTTATACAGTTTCATTTATTAACTACAGAACTATTTCTCTAACTTTAATTTCCCGAAGTATTGATTTTCTTCCACTTACAATATTTTTGATCTATTTTTTAATTAAAATTGTTTTAAGATAAATATAACCAACACCATTGGTTTTCAATTTTTTTTCTTTTCAAAATGCCTACCAATGTATAGGCCTATGGTTTGAAGAGTTCCAAAGATAAGACACTTTTTTATGATGTTTTCATAGTTTGGAAGATCAAAATGGATTCCTCACATTCTGCTAATAATTGTTTTATTCTGAGAAATTCTTTGTAGTTTTATATAATTGTTGCCATAAAAAAGGCTTAAGCTATTGTTTTTAAACTTAATTATTAATTCTTAATGTTGGAGATCTAGATTGTTGCATTTGGTTAGCTTTCGTTGTGTGTTGAAATGGTGCTGCTATTTTAGTTTTCTATGAAGGTGCTGAATGTTTTATTTGAAAATTTAAATAAATTTTTTTTGACAGTCTAGTGGCATCTCAACATTGAAATTGAGCATTATTTGTGCTTTCAATGAAAATAGATGCATTTTTATTAAAAACCCTTGCTTTTGTTTTGTGCCATTCTGATGTAGTTGTATTATTGATGAGCTTTCGAAATATTTATTGTATTTGGAGGGAATTGTATTTCTTTGTGGTTACAACCCCTTTTGAGTATATGAATAAAGCTCATGGATTGACCATATTGACTCTACATGGACCATAGATGAGATTCTTTTTTGAGATGTCAACATAGATGAATGAAAAATGTCTATTCTATGGAGATCATTTTTTTCTATTTTCATTTATTTCTATTTTGGTTTCAATTCATGTAAATATTTTTCACTGATTTGTGGATATGCTCTTTGTTTGTGTGTAGTGTTGATCATGGAGCTGAAGGTTGTCACATAATAGCGGCTTCATTTTTTTTGGTATTGTAGCTGAATTGATTTTATGTGTTTTCAACAAGGATGATGAATGATGAATAAAAAATGTTCAATCATTTTTTACACTTTCATTTTATTTTTTGTTTCAATTTATGCTGATATTTTGCAGTGATTTGTTGGTATTTTTTTGGTTTTGTGCGGTGTTGATCTTGGAGCTGAAGGGTGTGACATAATTGCAACTTGAGGTTTTTCAATGGTACTGGAGTTGATTTGGTTTGTTTCATCTAATGGGATAATTGGGGGTGATGAAAGATCTTTGGCGAGACTATTCTTCTAAAATGATGGGTGTTAGTGGATTGCAGCCAAGAGACACTATGCCCTTTTTTCATTTGGGGGGGTGGTATTGGGGCAGCGGGTTCTGTGGGTGCTGCATAGATGGAACCAGGGTTTCTGTGTTTTTATGATCTTTTTAGGTATCAACATCAACTATGTATTGATTTATTATGTATTAAATTATATTATTAATGTAAATAATCATTTTCGAATTTTGAACATTTGTGAAAATTGCCTTCGGTTTGATAATTAAAACAGGTGTATAATATATGATCAATTAATAAATATAATATGTTATTTTATTGGAAATAAAAATTTATAATTTTTTTGTAAATGTAATTTATAATTTGATATTATATGTTGTTAATATTATTACTAACAAATATATTTGTCATATAAAACAGTTGGTAAACACTTTGACCAACATATATATTATCTTTTGGTATTATTATAATTTTAACAGAATAATTTCATCAGTTTCAATAACATTTATCGATAGTGTTTTTACCGACTGTTTAGTGGAAAGATATTTTTTGTTGGTAAAACTTTTTACCAAAAGATAATGCACTTTTACCATCAGATATACCCATGTTGGAAAAAGATAATTAGTTTGTAGTGTTGCCGATAAATTAAATCAATTATTCAATATAAGAGGAATTATTTGGACCTATAGTAACGGGTGTGGACAAATAATATATAATACATTGAGAAATCGATTGGTCTTATGATAAAAATCTGTTAAGCTAGAACTATAATAGTTTTTACCAATAAACTAACCCATATTGAGAACGATCATGATGACTAATGTAACCTTCTACCTAAGATCATAGAATCCAATAATAAATTGTTTTCTCCATTAAGAGATTAAATTTTATTAGGAATGAGACATTCACTATTGATATTATATCTTGGTGCATTTAATTTTCTTTTTATTGATACAACTGTAAGTAATTTAGGTTATCTACCTTTCCATATTGATTATTCCAAAATCATCTATTTAAATGTAATGTGTGATCTGTTATTTACCATTCAATTTTGATTAATTATTATGATTTATTATAGGATCAGTTATACATAACCCTTAATAATCATTTATTTAATGCTTATCTTTTACTTCCCTAAGAATCCATATAGACTAATTCAAAGGATATGTAGAAAATTTCCAGAAAGAATAATGTTATTCTAAAAAATATATGTTCTCTGTTGTGTACTCAAATGTAATATAAAACTCAATTGTGTGTTTATTTTATCATGACTACAAAATTGTTAATTAAATTATGAGGTTATTCCTTTGAACATATGCCAATGTACAAAAATCTTTCAGTAGATATGGGCTACTTGTTTAAGTGGCTCTTCTGATAGTATCGTATAAAGTTTAGTAAAATATTTTGAAACTAGATTATGGAATAAATTTTTTATAGAATATAACATATGGATACACATTGAGTCTAAGTATAGAAAAACATTATAATGTTCTAATTAGATTGATATTATGTGAATTTTATTAGAAACATATTCCCTTTAGGACACTATTAGTGGAATTGGTTCTATCTTAAATGTACCTGGGTGTAGTAACTCGAGAAATGAAAAATTGTTCTAATATAGATAGTCAACTATTACATGACAATGAGCGATCTATATATGTATTTTGACACATATTAGAGATATTATTAAGATAATCATGTTTTTATTGCAAACTGTTATAAGGGATTTGAATATAGATGAAAATGAATGGCCTACGCTAAATTTAAGGTGTCTTATATTGAATATAATACATCATGATTTGTACATCCTATAAATTATTATTTTGTTTTTCTATTATGGATATTATTTCTCTCAATATTATTTTTGGGTTTTACTCAATAGTTAGAACCTGAAAAAATCATTTTATCATTGAATTTGATGGAAAAGGCAGTGACTATTAGAAAACAAAAGGGATGATGATAAGAGTTAAAGATACCATCATTATTCCTAATAAATTCACTTGATATATGATTACAAACATATACTGTAACTGGATACTATACTCTCCAAAGAATATAAGGATGGAGTTCTCTTATAGCTAAATTGAGATAGACTATGGGGGAAGAAATGCTCAATTTTTATCATATATGATATTTCAATGGAAACACCCAGAATATTATCCCAATTGAATATTAATATTATTTTTGTATGAAATAATATGTAATAAAGGAAAAAACTGATGATGAAAAATGAAGAGTATGATAGAGTAAAATAAATCCCATCAGAAGGAACCATTTATAGTTCAATATTCCAAATTTATAGAACATGTGCATTACCTGAGTCAATTCTATCTTTCAAAATATAATCTCTAGACCAAGAATGGACATATGTGGAAATAAAATGGATTGAGTATTTATTAATTGTTATATTATTAAAATCCTCAGTAAAATTTTTTTTAATGATTAATATTATTTCAAGGATATCCATTGTATTTTTTGGGAATGTCACGTTAATTAAATTAATATATTTTCTCTAAAAGGACATCCTTTATGATAGTTGGAAACCCGATGTATCTAATAAATACATGGGACTTAAACCCATGACAAAAATATGATTGGGTGTAGCACCTACCATTGGATAAAGGTGATGTCCTATATAATATTTTATTTTAAAAAAATTTATAAAGATAAATATTAATGATGAACCGATGTTGTTAATTTTTAAGATTATAGATTAATTTATTGGATAACGTTTGCAGACTGTGCTTTTTAGAAAATATTTAAAGACACAAAGAAAATATTTTCATTATTTTATATATCTTATGATCTATTAAAAGGGAACTATAGTGATTCATACCTCAAAGATTCATTTTTGGATATTAATTTCATGAATTGAGGGGTGAATTTTTTATTGATTGATTCAAAACCACATGATAAAATTGTTCTTATGAAATAAGAATGTATCATGTAAGTGTAGTTCCTTATATTTTTAGACATTAAAATAATCCCTCAACATCAATAAATTTATTTTGAATCAAAACTATTATCTTAATACCTTAATCTCCAATTATTATTATGGTAATATAAATAATCATATATTTATGGTTTAGTTTCCATAAAATTTCCTTTTATCATTCATTTTCTTGTGATAAATGTCATCTATCATTCTCTATAATTATTTATGTTTTATTCCCTGTTCACGTCTTCACCTTCCACCAACAGTCTCTTTTATATAAACCTCGTTGTATATTATACCATATTTTATTTATACAACCCTATCATCCATATTAAGGATATTTTTATTAACATATGTTATTACGTGGGTTTTCAATAATAGAATTTTGAAATATCAAACCATTGATTACAAAGATCATGTTTGAATTATGAGGATGTAATTTATTTATAGTGGGGTGAATAAAGTATCAAGATATTTTAAAATAAGAAAGTTGTATTTGATAGAATATAAAAAATGAAACAGAAAACATTGAAGTAAATATAACACCCAATGTCTTTAAAATATATTTATTATTCATTAAATTATATAAATTCAATAGAATTCAATACAAGAAACAGTGAGTTTTAAAAATGGGAAATGTTATTGAAATATTATCATTTAATATAAAATTAAAAACCCAGATATTAAATTTGTAGGTTTGAATATTGATGACTAAATTTTAAATATTTGGGTTACATATTGATTTTGAACAAAATAGGAATACCTTAATAGAAGAATATGTAGCTTTTAGAAAAAAACTATTTTTTCTAATATGTGGCTTAATTATTATTTTCATGGTTGATTTTAGATTTATTTTTACCAATTTGAGAAGTTATATATCAAAAAACCTCATTTTTTATATATGTATACAAATACTATCTTACGGTGAATTTTTTGGACTTTTTATAAAAGTTTTATTTTTTATGAAAACTAAAAAATAATGAAATTTAATTGAAAATTATTTTATTTTATATAATATATAATGATAAATTGTATTTTTAGTCTAATAATTTTTAAAATTATTTCAATTTTATATAATTTAATTTAATTCAGGTCATTAAAATCATTTACATATTTTATTTACATATAAAAACATTCTAAATGTTTGAACATTTTCACATTAAACCCATATTTTCTCATCATATATACGAGATTGATTTTAAATTAAAATATTCCATATATGTTAAATGAATAGGGGAAATTAATTCTCTATATATATTGATAATAATTTATAATGTATCATAACATAAACATAACTTGTGATCAAACCATATAGGGAGTATAGTAAAAATTAATTATTTCAATGTAAAAATGAATTTACTGGGGGTAAAAATAAAATAATAATTTAAAAAATGACATATTAAACAATATATAAACTGTTAGATAAGAAATATTTATTCAAAAAACTATTATGGTTCTATAATTTCTCATTTTGGACCGTTGTGATGTATCAAAAACATGGGAGCACGTAATTATTTTCAAAATATAAAGTGTGTCCTCTCCCCCACATATAATGATCCACTCCCTCTCATATCATTTCCATGAATTAGCACACCAGTTACATCCCTAAAATGGATCTATAACTTAACAATGTCCCAAAATTAATCCTATAAACTAAATGTTACGATTAACACAAAGCTATGAGAGGTTCTAGGGAAAACCTATGGTGGACACCTGACAAAGTGGTAATGTTCTTCAATAAGCGTCCTTATTTTATTTATTTCTACACCACCATAAATTATTAATAAATAAATATGATATAAGACCCATATTATATTCATAATATTTTTATTTTTTTTATATTATGTTAATTAACTACAATTGTCTCCCCCTCCATCAAATGGGTTATGATATCATCATTTGTTTGCACAGTGCACTCCCGCATCAAAAATTGATGTAATTAGTACTTCCATTACCAACTTTCACAGTTCTATATTAGGAAGTATATCAGGTATATAGATGATATTTATAACAAATTTATACCTATGGAGTCATTATATCATATATATTTTATTACTTTTCATTTTTTATGGGGATATCATAATGTCGTTTCTGTGTATGGAAAACTACTGCCTCATGAAGTGATGTAAATATCCTTTCACTAATGCATCACATATTTAATAATATAGTTAAATATAATAAATATAAGTGATATAAATGAATAAATAATTATATTTATGAAAAAATTATCATTTTTTAAAGATAATATAATCATTTTATTTCATACCCTTTCACTCACTTAAAGTTGATAACATCGTTTTCATACGTGTGGACTACCACCTTCATGAAGCAATGTGACTCACATTTCAACACCAAAAAACATTGATTAAATATATAAAAATTTAATAATTCATATATAATATTTTTATCATTATGAAAATTTAATATATTACTTACCTTCTTTCCATAATTATCATTGAAAATGTAACTGTTACTCATGAATACATACAACATATTAACTCTATGATTGTAATATATATCATTTATCTTAACCAAATATCCTAACTGGTTTTAAAAGTATTATTGAATTGTTTATATGATAATTATGTGGTGATTATAGTTCTAATTGTGATATAAAAATATAATATCTTAAAGAACCAGGTCATTCATGATGAAAAATGCCTGAGAAAGCGAGTAAATTAACACCTGAAACAACGATAACAATGAATTATTATTAATAAACAAGTTATAAGAAGTTATAAAAGGTTCATATATGATATTATAAATAATAATAAGGTTCTAGTGTAATTTATTAACATTTTTTAAATTAACATATTGCATGTTAATGAGAGTTCAATGGAAATGATGCTTGTGGTAGGATATTTCATAACTCATTTTTTCATTGTATTAAGCCTCTCATTCATAGATTATGTCTTTATATGATTAAATATATAATAAATTTTGATTAAAATATATTTACTTTCAATTTCATTCATTATTTAAATTTGAAACAAAAAATCTAATAATTTATTAATTCTCACTTCCAATTTATAATAATTTTAAATCTTTATTTCAAAATATCATTCCGATCAAGATTATTTACTCTGGATTTTTAGTTAATGGAAATTATTTGACAACTTCCAAATAAAAGCATTTATTTTTCTTATACCCAATTAACTCAAGATATTTTTAAGTAATAGTACCATTTTTTCACAGTTCGTAAATTAAATTATTTTATAAATTTTTTAAGATAATCCAAAATCATTTCTCTCTTCAGTCAAGAATTTTTTATACAAAAACAATTTATTCAAGAAAATAAAAATTAGTATTCATCCTTTTTCAAAATGATCTATTAAATATATTTTCAACCATTTTTACACCATGGAAAAAATTCCACGTAATATTATGTAATTTTCATAATAAATCCATTTTATATTTTACAGAAATTGTAAACATTATATTCATATCTTTTTTGGGACCATGTACGTTCAATATCAATTTAAAATTAATAAAGAATGTTATTTTAAACTATTTTCCATGTAGAAAACTACCCACCATCATGAACATCATTTAGATGATGGTTACATTTCAATTGTATTAGGATGTATCTAATAAAAATGTATTTAAAAGTGGCGTTAAAATAAATGGATTTCTAACATGATTTTAAAAATTAAATGTGTATTTTTATGAAGGGATAATTTAATTCTATTTTTTTTTGTAATTATATTTATCAATTAATAGAACCTCTAATTTTCTTTTATTCTACTTGGGATATGTTTTATTACTACGATACTCATTCAATCTCAAAGTTGGTTTCTAGTTATTATAGAAAATGAATGTATTTACATTCACTTTCTTGATTCATTATTGAAGTTGTTAACTTTACCTTGAAATGAAAACTTTTTAATGATCGTTATACATAAAATTCCCCATTAATACCTATATTATTTATCACAGATATTTTTATTTCCTAGAATATATATCAATTCATAATACAATGTTATACATTGAATGGATTTTTTATCATGAGAATTATTGATAAATATGTATTCATTACTCAATACAGATGTTTAATGAAGTGACACACTGTTCATTAATCAAATAAATTATTTTTAATTAGAGGGATGCATTGGAAATATGTTGATAGGTGGACCCAATAGTATTTAACCACTTGATGCATCAGTATGTCTAATGAGTCAAATTAGTTAAGCTATATTTAAACACATTTTTACATTTATACTAAATCATTTATTGAAAGGTCTTAATAGTATAGGTATCATGATTCGTAAGATAATTTAATCCTATAATTAATCATGTCTTTCATTAAGAGTTTAATAATTATTTTCTATGGTATTTTCACTATAATATTATCTCTGGAAGCATTTAATTTTATGATTATTGATTAATTTCCTATTCTTTCAGTTATTTACCATTCCATATTGATTATTCCTTATACATTTTTCTCTGAAGAGAACATATTCTATGTTATTTATTGGTCCATTTTTATTATGCTTATTTATTTTTGATATATTCCCTAGTATATAACCCTTACAAAAAATATTTAGCTCCCAATTATTTTTTCCATTCCTATGAATCTATAAAGAAAAATATTAATTATATATAGGCATATGATAGAATGAATAATGATATTCTCTATAAAATATTTTGTTTTAATTTTCATATTCAAATTTAACGTAATAATCATGTATTAACTTATTTTACCAAGAAGTAAAATCTATTTTTACCATTGGGATGTGATTCATTATATATTATACCGATTTATTAAAATTACCCACCATTGACATGAAACTGGGGTCGTGACCTCTAAAAGAACTTTTAATACCTCAACATATACAGACTCATTCTTTCAAAAAAATATATACTTTTACATTTTAATTTTTAATAGACATAGTAATTTCTATAGTTTGATACAATTTTCTTATGGTTGGAATGAATTGATGAATTCCTTTTTATGTAACTACATATTAGAAATAGACATAGGTTATCCTTGTGTCACCACATATATATTAGATTTAAATTTTCTCAACTCATTCTAAGAAGACTCTTTCCAAAAAATATTTATCATTTTCCTACATCTATTTTTTCTTATTTAATTATGATCAATTATTCATATATTTATCCTCTTTAAACAATATGGCCTCATCTGTATCCAACACACATTAAATATATATTGTCTTATTTTTTCTTCTTCTTAATAATGTTAAGAAAAGACTCACCAAAAAAATTATTCGATCTTAATTTGACATGGAGGTGATTTTTCTCCTTCCATCATATTTTCTAGAACCTTATACTTTTTATTAATTAATTTCTAATTAGGATTCATTTCTTTTATTTCATCAACATATATTATCAAGTATGGTAAAAATCATTCTCTTGAAAATAGTTTTACTTCCAGTTAATGATGTCGTCTTCATTAATATAGTTTCATTTTTTGTATTTTAAACTTCCATGATGTTCACAAAAAATCATATTTATGAAACTAAAAAAAATTCTACAACAATATTGATCCACCCATAATTTACTATATAGAAATAAATACTATCTATAATAGATTTGAATTTATAATATTCAAAAATTAGTCCAAATCATATTTATCTTGCAACTTTAGGTTATCCTTATCACATTTTCTTTATGTGAGATTATCTATAATCCAAATTTCCACTATCCATTCACTAGGAGATTGATTTTGCACATTCCTTAATTTCTCATAACAAGTAATCCTTGAAGTATAATCCTATGATAACTCAAATCATTATTAATTTTTGGGTAGATTATAAGTTAGCATGTTTGTTTCTCCTTCCAAGGGAAATCCAACCAAACCAATATCATATTGAATAATAAATTTCTACAACTCTTCAAAATGAGTAAAATTTATAATAATTTTATTTTAAAAAAAATTATCATAAGAATATATTTATATTACAATCTCATGAAAACAAAGGAAGACATATTATTTTTCTGAACATAGTTCTTTCATCCTTAGAAAACAATAGCATATTTTAGATAAGAATAACACTTATTGAACAAGATTCTCTCAATGTGTCATTCTCTGAAAAAAAAAATTCTTTATCGAATTAATTCTACTCATTTGAAGAACTGATGGTAATAGAAAAAATAAAAGAAAAAATGTATGCAATAAAATCATAATGGATAATTCTATTTTATGAAAACACATTGCATAAAATAAGTGGTGATCCACACCCCAAAATAGAAGTTCAAGAAGGTTTACTGTTCATTTCATCCCAAATCTAATTGGTCCTAGTAAAGTTATTTTCTATATAAATTACTGAAAACATTCTTAAAGGATAAATTAGTTTTACAGAACTCTTAATTTTTTTAATCTTTTTAGAAAAAGAATTGTATTGAAATTTTATCTGAATAAAAAATAATAACTTTTTTAATATTTATTAATAAAGTTTTAAAATTTAAATTTATTAAATATAATAAAAAAATTAAAAAAATTTATATTCAAATATTATGATTTAGATATTCCATCTCCATGAATTTAAAAATTAAAAAAAATTACAAAAAATCACAAATTTTATCTTCTTGATTTTCAAAAGAAACATTTTTGGGTATTTTTAAGAAATAATTTCTTTGGTAATATATTTCAAAACAATTATCAAAAAATTATTTAAGAATATTTAAACAGAAAATATTTTTTGATGGTTTTTTCAGAAAAAAAATTAGAAAATATTTTTTGAAATGCATCTATGAAATGAAACTTTGAAATATTTATAGAAATCAAAAAATATTTCACTATAGATTGAAAATGTTCTCCCTGATTCCTCTATACTTTTTAATGTAAGGATATTTTTTAACATGAAGTATATTGATTAATAATTTTATGTTTCTTATATTCTGTTTAAAATATTAAAAAATATTATAATTTAGGAATTTAGTAAAAATGACATTCTGTTTTCTATACAATATGATGAATTATTAAATAATATATTCAATTTGTGTGTGATCCAAAAGTATATAACGTTTTATATTTATGTTCTTATATCATGAGTGATGTGATGGGTTTTTAAATAATGTTATGGAACACATTTCATCACAAAAATTTTTTAGGTAAAATATGTATTCCAAAATATGTAAGTGTCTATTGGACACACAAAATTAGTAACTAGTGCTTCCAACTGCAATATATTCTAATTTAGTTACATAATTTACTAATGTGTGTTGTTTCATACATTCCATGAGGCCAAATGGTACCATAAAAATGAAAATTTCTATATGTAATTTTTCTATAATGTCCCCGACCTAGAAACCACTAAGCTGATGCTCTGAGCCAAGTCATCATGTGACCTCAAGCCCAGAGCCACACACTCTATAGATTCCCAACTAGCATTGAGGGTATAATAAGTCATGTGTGGAGACTATACCCTCTTTATCAGAGTGATCCACATCAGAACACAATATAAATTGATTAATATAATCAAACTAATAAACATTCATGACCAAGAATTTCTCAAATAGGGTAAAAACAACAATTCAAATACAACAAGGCCTATCCATGCTAGTAGTGGAAGTAAATGAAACCCAAAATAAGAAAAACGTCCAAAACTCTTTATTTTTCCTGACTCTATGTCGTTTTCCTTCTCCATGTAAAACCCAAGCCCAACACAGAATCTTAGTGTAGGGGTTTTCCCTTATCCTAACCTAAACCCATGAAATCTGCTCGGGAACCCAACCTCAGTCGAAGATTGGTGTGAGTACATATCTTAGTAGAACACCACCAATGATTTTTAAAAAATAAACAATCTAATAGATTTTTCATGAAACTATGAAACAAATTGTAGGTAAACAATGGATAACTCAAGTTCTATTAAATATCCTTGGTTCATTTAATTAATACCTATCATTTATCCCAATTTCATTTTTATACAATCTTCATTACATAATCCATTTTGATCACATGTTCTGTGGGTTAGGAATAAATGTCATCTAGAAAAGTTTATTAGAAAATCAATCAAAATACATGGGGTAAACAAATTATGCCCCTACCTTACTATGGATACATATTTCAAATCAATATACTATCTTCACCTCGAAGCCTCAGTTGAGGTGGAATGAAACCATTGGGGGGATAGTACCTTCATCCCCTTACCTAAACTATGCAATTTTGGGTGGATTTTAGTGCCTCGGTCTAACTCGACCCATGGTCATAGAACCTCAAGTCAATACCCAACTATACCAATCCATGTGCACATTGTTATTTATTAGATCACCAAAACATACCATGACACAACACATCATAACCAATGTAATTGGAAACCACAATTCATAACAAACAATATTGGAATTAATACTATTCCATAACCAATTAAGTCATTTACCAATTACAATTTATAGCTATTTATCTAAATTCTCATTCTTGTTCCTTAACCCTTTATTTTCATTAAACAACTACTATTCCTTAGTCAATATTAAAAAATGTCCATTCATTAACCTATTGAACATATTCATATATTTCCTTAACAAATCCCATTAAAATATTCTTAATTTCTCACTTCATCACCCCTTTATAAGTTCACCATTTAATATGCACAAACCCCCTTAGGTATTTCAAACCAAATTTCTTTAAACAATTAGCAAATCCCATCTGACCCCATTTTCCCATTTTCATGTCATGAAAATCAACACCTTATTCTTTATCACCATAGGAATCCCTATTATCATTACATTTAAATCATATCCAATCATTAAATCATGTTCTATATGTGCTTCACATTTTACTCACAAATCCTTCACTTAACCCTAACACTCTCTCGGTCCAGAATTGACAACGCACCACATAGATGAACCTAAACATGTTATGTAATCCTCTACACATCCCACAAGTATCATGAGGGTTTCATTTAGTCTCTTTGGTTCCAATTTTTATAAAAAAAACTCAAACATAACCAAGGACACAATTAGGGAAAAAGATCAACATAAGTATATATGCACAAATTTACGACAAAACAAAGGGAAGTACTTGTTGACCACATCCCTCAAAATCAATCATGAACACATCCTAAAAATTATCATTCGAACTAGATTCAAACACAAAATTAAGTTCCAGACATGATCTCACAAGAAAGTGGGTTTTTAATGATTCATAAGGAGGTGGGAGAATGATGAAAACCCTAATGAAAAGAAGGAAGCAAAGAGGTAATCAGAATTACCTAGGGATTGGATATGCAACCAGTGGCACTCAAAATGTCCAAAAATCGAATGTGAATGACCTCATGGATGCTTGGGTCATATATGTTTTTATCTATGGGTTCATTGGGTGAAATGGAGGAGAAACCCGAGTTGGGTTTTAAATTCCTGGGATGGAATTTCTGTAATTTTCTCCAAAATACTGGGCTGCATGGTTTACCCGCATGGTTTTCCAAATAGTGTGAAAACCTTGTGGGAGGCACTGCTCAAAAATCACCCACATTTCATGGTTTCTAGTGGATTCCACATGGTTTTCCAAACTATCTGCAAATCATGCATTATCCCATGTCCATGTCTGTACCGTTACGTAGGATTTCCACACGGTTTGCACTAACCATGTGCAAACCATGCAGTACACTAGGGAACTCCCGTTTCTTCATCTTTCATGTTTAGAAACCCCCATAACATCTATTTGAATTCACATAAACATTTAAAAACACTTGTGAAGAAAAACATAGGACAACCCAAAAAACATACCTTCATAAAAAGAGGTATCATTCAACCTCCCCACCTTATAATGGCTCATCCTCGAGCTACTCTTCCTATTATCACTAGGATTATTCAACTAGTGTTTATTCCACTAGTCCTACATATCCATTCTAATATTTCATGTTTTTAGTTTCACAAAAAAAGTCCCACAGAACACGGGTCAAGCAAACATTCTTTCCCACAAGTCTTCCTCGCCACAACCACAACACGAACTGAAAATCCCAGAACGATCTGTCAACATCAAACATACCCAACCACTAGAACATAATAGGGAAAACATAGACAATATTTCATGACTCAATTAACATGGAAAAGTCACACACAACACCATATCATCATAGATATACCAATTTTTACCCCCATTGTCTGATCCTCTGGACAACATATGACCCAAATCACTTGGTGTCATTTTCATATATTTTCCAAACTTTAATGGTGACCAAACCCATTACCACATAGAAGAAACTAAATGATCCTTCCAGCAAAATTTCGTGATGATTTTATTACACACCTCTACATCCAACAGCAACCCAAAAATCTTGGTTACTCGACCAATTAAACCAGTTCCAAATCACTATTATAGGGCCAACTCACTTGAATGATAAACACTCGATTCCATCCATCCAGAAACTCTAATCGCTTCATCAACTGACCATTTATCTGGTATGCTTCTCTCCACATCTTTTTTAATTGGAAACCCCCCCCCCCCCCATTTATTGATGGACACCAGAAATAAGCTCAACTTTCCCACCATCTAACATGTTACAACTCACCACTCACAAACATCCTTAACGGCATAACCCTATATTAGCATCTAGACACAATGTCAAAACCATACAAGAGGAAATTCCTACATTATCCATTCAAGGACTAATATCACCATGTCCTTACTCAAATATATATTCATTTCAAAAAGGAATGTTCCAACATTAAATTAACCCTTAGTTGGGTCACTCTCACTACACCCATTCAATATCACCATCCCCAGCCGGACTGTTCCCAAATGGCTTACCCCAATGCATCCACTTTTCACTGATGGTATTCCCCCCTTTATCACTTTTTGATGTGACTTACTATCTTGAAGTCGATCATTATCATCCCATGCCCCCACTGATGTCACTCCCTCAATTCTATTAGAATCCCATCATCACGACATTACGTCCCTCTAGACCATCATCAAGATTCACCATTGGAATGACACCCCATCAAATATCCAAGGTTCCCTCAACTTCGAGATGATCCAAAAACACTAAAAGAGAAATTACCCAAGTGAAACCTTAGTATATGTGAATGTTATATAAACCAACCTCTTTTACACAACCCGTCGTCGTATCCAAGCATACCCATTACAACATCAAAACAAAAATCACAAGATTTACAAAGAACCACCTTGAACTCAATGCCAATGCATGGCCCATTAGTCACCACATTCAAGGCCCATATCACTTACCTGAAAAACCTATCATGAACCTCATAGATTCCTTATTTTCATCCTTGTGAAACTATATCATCTTGATGTTCTACTATTAACCTCTAAGACAGATCTATCATTCTCTACATTAAGAGTTTTGTTACCATTGATCTCTATAAGGGATTCTGATCACCCCATTTTACAATAGATCTCAATCCAAACTAAATAACTCATATATTTCCATCTATCTTTTTCCCAAAACAAGAGGATGAACATCACCTAGTTTCCATTCCAGGCATACCTAAAGGGCACCCCTGACATTTATCAACACTAATTTTATCCTGAGGACCTCCCCCATATCCATAGAGTGTGTACATCTCATCAGAAAGCCCCACACATACCATTTCCATGCATGTAAACTCCATGATATACTTCATCCAACCAAACACCTTCAAGTATCTTAGCATAAAACTAGATCTTCTCAATATACATGGGATGATATTAATTTATTGGGAATGATCATCACTAGTTGAGGTGTGATAAGATGTTATCAATGATCTCGACCACCCACTTATCCATTTCTGATATTGAACTATTGGATATCATGAACTATCAAGGATATTAGTTTCCCCTACTGAACGCATCTCATCTAAACTTAAACTCCACTGCTCAGGTGTGATTTCCATCCCAGAAAATCCATTGCTCCACAACCAAATCGCAAGGTAGCTTTGATCCAATATTTCATGTTTTAGGGTTGGTGTCCTAAGAACCAACTGTTTTGTACTTTGATTACATTAATGTAAACTTATTATATATTTTTCATTTTTCTATATGACTATAATATTATAATGTCCTGAAATATTTGTTGCATTAATGAGGTCATCGTAGATCCACGCTATGATGAGAACCTTGAAATTCTATAACAATATTCTTAAATAAAGTTCTTTGGTTGGATGAAATACTATGATATGACACAAAGTATACAGACAGTCATGTTCGAGTACTTTTAAGAAGATGAGACTCTCTCTCATGTCGTTCACACTTGGTAATCTCCATGATAGGAGATTATGAAAACAGACCTTCCAGTAGTAATTCTATATGTCTTTGTGTCATCAGACATTAATATCTACGAGTGTGTGTAATAGTCCTTATACTTGAAGATAATGATTATCTCATGTCATGACTCATACACATAGATTTGATGACGAAAACCATCACATAGACCGTTGGAGGGAAGTATGGTATGTTGGGTGTGTCATGTATGAAATGTTGTTAATGGATAAGTCAAGGAAGGATTTGTCCCTTCCATTTATTTATGTTGATATCTCATCCCTTTGATTGAAATAGAACTGTCACTTGAAATTACATCACCCTAGTGAATCGATGAGTTTTTTTCAGGTATTCAAAGAACGACAGATCAATCATATAGGTTTATGACACTTCCATGAAAACTTATTAAAGAGATATTGAGAAAAAGGGATTGAATTTCATGGTAAGCATTCGTATGAGGTGACACATCAATGTGGAGTCATCTTCTTTCTCTTGGGATTCATGACCTGTTGCTAGAAAGTAATCTTGGTCTTTAAGAAAACCCACATAATGACAACGAGAAAGAGGCCTAGAGGGTCACACACTAAGTGTATTAAAGTATCTCAAGTAGATAAATATTATTCTCATACGTGGTTTAATAATTATTCAAGGAATCCTAAATCGTTTTAATGTTGGAGGAGAAATAAAATGAAAACAAGTACATGCCGTGTATTAATGATTACATATTGTGTAGTTTTCATTTTTGAAAACAAGTTCACACCGTGCATTATTGAATGAACACACCGTGTAGTTTTTATTTTTGAAAGGAAATGAATAAATGAAAACAAGATATACACGCCGTATACATTTAATTTAAACGTTGTGTAGTTTTCAATGAAAAACAAGTACACAGAAATTATTTATGATTACACTTCGTGTTGTTTTCCTAGTCGGGGTTTTGAGGAAATAATTTCATTTTGTTAAATGATATTTATTATAATCAGTGTGGGCGTATGTCAAGGAATTAATGAATCAACATGGGGTTTTTCAAAATAGTTAATGAAATAAATAAAACATGAAACACATTTATTTATTTTGATAACTTCACAACCTCAAACTAGATTATAAATATCCTCACAACCCCAACTCCATTCCTAAGAGAATTGTTGTGCTCAACAATTCTGGAGAATTCTCTCAAGACTGAATGAACTCCATCCTCTATGAACACTCCCAAGACTAAGAGAGATTGACCTCCATCGGATCAAGGCGATCTAAGGCGGACAACGCAAGCAAAGGCTTCTCCACGCTAGCACCTGGAAATTCTTTTGGCGACATCCAGAGATACGTAGTGCACGTGTGGATCACCGCTAGAGGAAGTCTACCCTTGTCTTCTGTGATGCAACGACGAATCACATCAGAACGTGATCAAGAATATCAACGAAGAAAGAACATCCAAAATGGTACTTCTTTTCAACTAATTAAATTAATTATAATCAATCTATGATGTTCCTCATTTTTTGTTCCGAGACTATCCTTCTTCTTTGTCTAATTTTGTGTTCAATTTGTAGAGATTGGTGTTTATCGTCCTATTGATCCTAGATTGATCATTCCTAATGAAAAAAAGCCAAGAGGGAACATCCACCCATGAACTTCCGCTATGCCCAGATCCTTCAATTTGTATCAGAGGGAGGTTAAAACGTTGATTATAGTTATTTAATTTTCGTTGATAATTTACACATTTATATTTGATTCAATTCGAAATAAATCATTCTATAAAACTGAATGAACGATATATGTTCTTCCTCTTTCGTTTCTTGATTCACATCATAGAAAAAATATTTTAATTATAATTTTGATTAAATTTAAAATGAGGAACCCATTCAGAGGATCTGATCATTCTGTCCATACAACACAACAATACACAGTATGTAGTGAAGACTACATGTCGTGTACTTAGGTTCAATGAACTGGTACTGGTCCGCCAAACCACGCTGTGTGAATTGAGTATGCATAACTATTTATTACCCCATGTTTACTAGAAATGAATAGCGCATGGAATTGAAATACACAGCGTGTATGTTAAATCAACATGTCGTGCGGTCCGATCCAGACCAGTTGAAACCGTATACAAGGAGAAGTTGTGTTCCACGTACACATGATTTCCAAGCCGGTAACCACGTAACAAGTAAGTACACACCATGTTATATTAATCTACTTGTCGTGTACTCCAAAATTTCCAATGTACAGAAAGCACGCCAAATCCCCCAGCATAAACTTTGGATAAAGAGTGAAAATAAATACATGCCATGTAATAAAACCTACACGTTGGTTACTTTCCAGAAATGGAATTTCAATGAGTTTACTCCAATGTATAAATACCCATACAAGAAATATGGATGAGAAGAATCTCAAGGAAATTTAGAAAGGGATTTATGATAAAGAATTGATTAATTATAAGATCATAATTAATTGAATTCAAGAGCGACTTCTCTTAAATAATAGAATGATTAATGAATTTGAATTCTAAATATGTGTAAATTCCATTGCATTCTATGTATAATAATGGGCTAGACCAAAGACCCTTTGTATGTGTATAGTTTCATTTATGTTTATATTAAATTTGTTGGCCTGCGAGCCTTCTTCCAATAAATTTTGGGCCAGCGTGCCCATGGTTTCTTTAATGTAAACCCCATGTAATGAAGGATCTCTCAAGCCAGAGGAGACGGTTCAAAATCTGAAGATAAGGCGAAACCAACCCATAAAGATGAAAAGATGGTCAGGTGGGAGCTGCAAAACACGAACCCTTGGTTTAAGGTGTTTTTCCATCGGTCAGTATTATCTTATCAACCCCCTAGAAAAACTAAACAATAGAAGTTCGTTATGATGCCATCTTATTTTGTTTCTGTCTTTTTGCATGGTTTATTTCTTATATATGTGTTTTTGTGTTCACATAAATAATGAAATAAACAAGTATGAATAGTTGGAAAAATATAAAAACAGGGCTATGCGTAAAAATTATTAGAACTAGGATAAACACTTGAGAAAGCATCACTTCATATTAACAAGCATGTGATAATGAAAAACTACGCATAAAGAATAAAATCCCTCAAATACCATATATGTCAGGACAAGCCTTCCGTTACATGATTAAGGGAAAGACTCAATAAAACTATGTGTTTGACCAACCCTTGTTGGGACACATAATTTTATAATGGAAGCTCTTATGAAGGTTTCGGGTTGACTTAAACATTTTACATCAAGAGGAGTATCCCTTGCTACAATTGTTGTAAAATTGAGGCAGGTGTTGAGGAAATCAAATTTATGATTTTAGGATTGGGGAGTCCACTGAACAGATCAAGGAAATGTAAGCTCAAAGTTGGCAAAGACCTACCTACCTAAATTCCTTAAATAGTTTGACCAACCCTTGGTGGGGTTATGCAAAGGGGAATATGGATCCTTTCCACAAAAATGTCAAATAAACTGGACATTCTGAGTTCAATGGTGAGGTCCATTGGGAATTGATAACATAGTGGAAGACTTAATAAAAATTTATTATTTCCCCTAAAATGTAATCGGGAATGTACAGATAAATCTGCTCTTTTAATTTGTAGAATCAAAATGACAAACTCGTCAACCACTTTTTCTCTATGATCAATTTTGGATAAAGACAATATCCTCACTAGTAGTAAATTACAGGAATGGTTTAGGCAACTTCGGGTTATCTTATGCCATGAACGAATGTTTTACAATCTAGAGTCCTCAATTTCTGTTTCTCCTGCCCAAGAGGCGAGTGATGAAGATTTCATGGTCTATGATCAACATTTAAATGATGCACTCGATGTTAAATGTTTGATGTTTTCATCAATGTCTAGTGATCTCATGATGTCTCATGAAGACATGGATGCCTATTTCATTCTCAAGCACCTCTGTGGTCTATACCAAGAGAGACCAAGACGGGAAATGTTTTAGATCTCCACTACTTTATTCCAAAGCAAGCTTTGAGAGGGTGCACCAGCTGGGCCTCAAGTAGTCAAGCTCTTTGGAAACATTTAGTGCTTAGAGGTTCTAGGGTTTAAACACCTCGATGAACTGGGTACTGGTATCATTCTTATATCACTCCCCCAGAGCCACTCTAAATTTGTTGTAAATTTTAACATCAACAACATTGAGATGTCTTTGTCTGATCTCTTTATACTAATTCACCATGTGTACAATGATATGAAGTGTCAAAATCCTTCTGCCCTTTTGTTGAATAAATGGAACGGGAAGGCGAAGAGCATTAACCGCAGAGATTTTTCAAGGACTTCCATGAAAAGGATGATCAAAGGGGAGGTAAGAGAATATGAGGCTATTTGTTTCACATGTGTCAAGAAGGGACATTGGAAGAAAAACTGCAACTAGCCAAGGAAGCAAGGGGAATCTTTAGGTGTGTCTGTTATCGAGTGCAATCTATCTGATTTTACTAATTGGGTATTAGATACTGCTTGTGTTGCTCACATCTGTATCCAAATTCAAAAACCATGTAGATTCAGAAATATTGACCCAGATGAGGTAGATCTACGAGCAGCCAATAGAGCCAGACTTGCTGATGTAGCTGTCGGGGACTACAATCTCACATTCCCTACTGGGATGGTCATAGTATTGGAAGTATTTTATTATGTACCCTATGTAACCAAAGACATTATTTTAGTATCCATATTAGATACTTATGGATTCATCTTCATGTTTGGAAATGAATGTTGCTAATTTTATAGAGATAACATTTGTTTTGGTAGGGCACATTTAGATAATGGCCTTTATGTGTTAGACTACACAAACCATGTAATGGAAATCGATTACAAAGTTAATTCACATTACTCATACCACACCCAACTTTGGCATCACCAGCTAGGTCATGTAAATTATAAACTCTTGAAAAAATTACATCAAGATGGGTATTTAGTTTCTTTTGAACTAAAACCACTTTGTGTATGTCATGCATTTATGCAAGGCAAAATGAACAAACCCCATTTTGTGGGAAAGGTGAAAAGTCTATAGAGCTTCTAGAATTAGTTCACAAATATTTTTGTGGATCATTTTCAGTTGAAGCAAGGGGTGGGTTCTTATGATTCATAACTTATACTGATGATTTTAGTAGATATGGATATATTAACTTAATGTGGTATAAGTCAATTTCTTTTGATCGGTTAAAAGAATACAAGAATGTAGTTGAGAACCATGTCGGTTAGAAGATTAAGAAACTCCACTCAGAAAGAGGAGGATAATATCTTTATCAGGACTTCATTGATTTCTTACGGGAGTTTGGGATTCTATCTCAACTAAATCTTCCTTACACCCCTCAGTGGAATGGAATAAGTGAAAGGATGAACCACACCCTATTAGACATGGTGAGATCTGTGATGAGTCATGTGAGTCTTCCATTATCCTTTTTGGGATAATCATTACAAATAGCAGCACACATACTAAACCAAGTACCAAATAAATCAATAAATGGAATTCCATATGAATTATGGAGTGGACAAAAATCCATGTTATCAAATTTACATGTGTGGGGGTACGGAAACATTTCTTAAGGCCTCTTCAGGTAACAAGCTTGCACCCCGAGGCACAAAGTGTATCTTTATAGGATATCCCAAAGAAAAGAGTGGTTATTACATATACAACCCCAGAGATAAAAATGTGAAAGTGGAAAGACACACCATATTCATTTAGAGGGAGCACATATCCTAATGAGATTGTGGGAGAGAGATAGACTACGATGAAGTCGAGGCTCAAGATACAGAAGAGTTGGTACAAGAACAGATTCGACAATGCCCCATGGAAGAACAATATGTTCTAGAGACACAAGAACTACGTAGGAGCACGAGAAATGTAAGAGAACCAGAATGATATGGTTTTCTTGTCACCGAGGATGGTGTCTCATGATTGGTTGACAATGATGATCCTCTTACCTACATGGAATTAGTTGAAGGAACAGACGCTGCCAAGTGGCAAGAAGCCATGAATTCTGAAATGGATTCCATGTACCAAATCCATGATTGGATTTTGGTAGATCATCCATATGATGTAAATCTTGTTTTTAATAAATGGGTATTCAAGAATAAACTAGACATGGAGGGCCATGTCAGCAGCTATAAGGCACGACTGGTTGCTAATGGTTTTAGACAGTGTCAAGGAATTGACTATGATGAAAACTTTTCACAGGTTGCATTACTGAAATCCATCATATTCCTATTTTCCATTACCACATACCATGACTATGAAATTTTGAAAATAGATGTCAAAATAGAATTACTTAACGGGAACCTCCAGGACGATGCTTACATGACACTACCTGAAGGTTTTGTGACTCCAAAGGATGCCAACATGGTATGCAAGTTGCAGAAATCCATTTATGGATTAAATCAAGCATCAAGGTCATGGAACATTCTTTTTTATGAAGCCTTAATGTAATTTGGCTTTGTTAAGAACGAATGTGAGCCTTGTGTCTAAAAAATTTTTAGTGGAAGTTCAGTCATTTTCCTAATAGTATATGTTGATGTCATTTTGCTAATTGGAAATGAAGTACCTATCATACAATCAGTTAAGGAATGGATGGATAAATTCATCTCTATGAAAGACTTGGGTGAGGCAGCATATATTAATGGGATCAAGATTCATCATGATAGATCCATGAGAATGATGGGCCTAAGTCAAAGTACAAACATTGACAAGATACTGAAGAGATTCAGTATGGAACAATCCAAGAGTGGATTGTTTCCAGTGTCACATGGAATTCATCTTTCCATGAAAATGTGTCCTCAGTCACGTGAGGAAAGAAAGAATATGGCAAGGATCCCTTATGCATCCCTGATTGGGTCAGTCATGTATGTTGTGATATGTACAAGGATAGATGTTTCTTACGCATTATGTGCGGTAGGCAGATATCAAGATGATCCAAGAGACCGCCATTGGATGGTAGTCAAGACTATCCTCAAGTATCTCTTGCGTACTACGGATATGTTCATGTTTTATGGAGGAGATGAGGAACTAGTCATTAGAGTACATATAGATTCTAGTTTCCAGACTGATCATGGTGATATGAAGTCGCAGACTGGATACATCTTCAGTTTCAATGGTGGTGTTGTGAGATGGAAGAGATCAAAGCACATTATGGTCACAAATTCTACAGTCGAGTCCGAGTATATCATAGCTTCTAAGGAAGCTAAAGAAGTAGTATGGATGCAAATATTAATCCAAGAGATTAATGTTGTACCTAGCAGTAAAGATCCCATCATAATCTATTGTGATAATAATGAAATGGTGGAACTTTCAAAAGATCCAAGGTCACATCATCGTACAAAGCACATACATCAGAAGTATCATCTCGTGAGGGATTTTTCATAGAGAGGTGAAGTTGCATCGAGAATTTTTTCAATGGAAGACAATGCGGTAGAACACTTTAATAAATCCCTGAATCAAGAAAAAACATGTTTATCATGTGAAGTCTAGTGTGAGAGGACCAGTTTGGGATAAACCTAACACAGAGAGGGGGGTGAATCAGTGTTGGGAACTTTTAATCCAAGTCCAACTTCTATCCATGTACCTCTAGACCTGTTAGGATCTTGATTCTCTTATTCTCTTTTCCCTGTCGCATGTAATAATAGAAAGTTGTAAAAATATGCACACGATATTTTTACCAGGTTCACCACTCAATGAGAGTATCTACATTCTTTCCATGCCTGGATATGACCAGTGCATAGATTCTACACTATGATTTTATTTGAAATAATAGTGGAGTGGCTTCGAAAATAATACTCTAGCCAATTTAAGTCCTTACACTTTGGTGGAAGAAGGGAAACCATCCAATCTTTCGAGTCTGGTGAAAACCTTGTCCAACTTGAAGCCTCTAGTTGGTTCTTTATACTACGTATGGATACAGACTTATTCATTCTTAAAAAGGTAGTTTTTCATCTTGGTCTTATTTATTGATCTTCACATTATTACTTTCAAAGTAGTAGGCAAGCAATTATTCTTTCTTTCTTTCTCTTCTTCTCTAGTGCAACAATAATTGCACTAGACTTCTTCTATATTTTTCTTAGTGCAACAACCAACTACACTAAAACTTCTTCTATCTTCTTAGCTAGAATTGCATACACCAATGTGATTATTTAGACACTGAGGATCTGCTCACGTAACATCATCTGAATTAAACTACCCTAAATAATTTTCAACCTTCAGTTGGGAATACTCTATTCTTCTTCTTCTTCATCACTCCTTTCTATGCAGTAAACCTATAAGTTGTACACTCTTATTCTTCTTATGCTTCTTCAATGCACAACTAGATGCACTGAAATCTACTATTCTTCACAGGTTCTCTTTCTGGGAAAAACCATCTGCACTGAGCTAGTCTTCTTCTTCTTCTTACAAGAATCACTAGTTTTAGCTTGTGCACCGATCCGTACTTGTGTGCCACCCTGCATCCATGCCTCCCTACATGGGCGCCTACTCACTACTTTTTCACCACCATTGAGCATAGCTCACAACTTTTTCACCACCTTTGACTTGTACATAGGACACTTCTTGAAGGCACCTCCCTGCTTATGCGCCTTTTTCAACTTGCGCGACAAGACTTGTGTGCCAAAACATGTGCAGAAAAACATGCGCGGCAAAACATAAGTGGAAAAAATTTCACGCCTTATAAACAACCCTTAGCTTGCATGCGACTTCAACTTGTGTGACACCCTTCTAATACCTGCGTGATTAGAGCATCCTTGAATACTTGCACGCTTAGAGCTCAAATGTTCTCTTAAGTGTTGAGCATCCATAAATTAGGAGGCGTGTCGTCTATTTAAATGCATTTTATTGACTTGCGCACCACCTAGACTTGCACGCCAATACTTTGACGCCGCTCCATCACTTGCACGCCCTTCCATCACAAGCGTGAAAATTTCATTCATTTGTCATATTTTGATATGATGATGTTGGAATATGACGTGCACACAACATACACTTGAGCACCCCATTAACTGGCGCGCCACACTTGTGTGCGACTTATACCTGTGCGCCTCTTTTTGACTTGCACGTCAATCTTCAACATGCGTTCCACTTTATTTCCATTGTCATATTTTGATTGAATGGTATTTTAAATATGACATTCTCACCACTTACACTTGCACGCAAATACTTGAGTGCCACTATTGACTTGCGTGACACATTCTAACTTGCGCGCCACTTTATTTCATCTGTCATATTTTTATTGGATGATATTGAAACCTGAATTGCACACCAATTATACTTTCGCGCCAATACTTGCGCGCCACTATGGAATTCCGCGCCACTTTCTTTTCATTTCCAAAATCACTTCTTCATCTCCTGATTTTCCGGCCCTAAAATTTGGAAAACCCTGGAAAATTGCATCACCTTAAACTATGCTTTTGTGCCGCCTCTAGATTGACCTTTCATTTTTTATTTCTATATTCACTACTTCCCATAACCATTCTTCATCTTTTATCATGAACACCTCTATCATGATATATATCCTTTGATAGACTAGATTCAGCATCGTCATAATGACAATGGGAAGTACTGAAACTTCCCTATCTTCCAGCAACATCATTTCTTCCAATAAAAAATTTATATGATTGAAATAATCATTTCTCCCCCTTTCCTTCATAATAATTTCATCACACGTTCTCATAACTTATGATATCTGTGAAATACGTATCAGCAAAGTATCTTTTGGGTAATACATTCTTTTTGGAATGTGAATTCCAAAGTACTTCTTCATCCTCACTTAAAATCCTAATTTCCTTTTGGACTGTTAATTCCAAAGAAGTCCAATCATCTCTCTTCATCCAAAAGTAGAGGCTTGAAACTTCTTCAAATACCGTCAATGTTACATTAAATGTATCACCTTTGATACATGTATTTGTAACTTTAAGAAAAGTGCAACAATCATCTGATTTCAAGGAAATGTGTAATTCATGGCCTTCTTAGAATGTCATTCCCTTCCACACTCCCTCTTCTTCTCTATCCATCATTCTATACTTCATTCAAATCATATGATTGTTTTCTACAATCAAGCTCTTGCATGGTTCTTATGCAATCATGAAGCATTTCATGGTCTTCTTTAAATCATCATTTTTCTTCAATCATCCTCAGATGGATGATACCTCGTCATTTTTAATTATTGTAAACAATGTGTCACCATTGACATAAGTTCATTGAACCTAGGATCAGTTCAGAAATCATCTTATTTCAAGTAAAGGTGTAATTCATGACCTTTTTAGAATTCCAAGACCTTCCACACTCTCTCTTCTTCTTCAACCATCATTCTCTACTTCATTCAAATCATATGATTGTTTTTTTCAAGTAAGATCATTCATGGTTCTCATGCAGTCATGAAGCATTACATGGCCTTATTTAAATCCACATTCTCCTTCAATCATCCTTAGATGAATGATACATCACAATTCTTCATGGTCTTAAACAATGTGTCACCTTTTACACAAGTTCATTGAACATAGAATCAGTTCAACAATCATCCCAATTTGCCTCATAGAGAATTGACCAAGTATGACATTCAATGCTATGATTTCATAACAATTATCCGAGAATCCTCACTTCATACAATATCCATTAACATTGGAGGCCTTCTTCGTATCCTTATTCAGTTTGACCGAATTTGACAACTGTTGAGAACAAATAAAATCTTCATACACAAAGTGGTCCCAACATAGTGGACTAAAAGTCGTAGGAAGTTGGCTCTAGTACAAGAAGAATTTTTCTAGGGTTGGTGTGCTGATGACCAACTATTTTGTACTTTGATTACATGAATGTACACTTATTATATAATTTTCAGTGTTCTGCATGACTATAATATAATATTTGCCAAGAATATTTGTTTCATTAATGTGTTCATGGAAGATCCTCGCTATGATGAGAACCTTGAAATTCTATAATAATATACTTAAATAATGTTCTATGGTTGGATGAAATACTATGATAGGAATCATAGTATACAGACTGTCATGTTCGAGTACTCGTAAGAAGATGAGACTCTCTCCCTAGAGTTCAGACTTGGTAATCTCCAAGATAGGAGATTATGAGAACAAACCCGCCTGTAGTAATTCAACATGTCATGGTGTCATCAGACATTACTATCTATGAGCGTGTGTAATGGTCCTTAGACTGGAAGATTATTATTAACTCATGTCATGACTTTCAAACTTGGATTTTTTGATGAAAACCTTAACGAATATAGTTGGCGGGAAGCAGGGTACGTTGGGTGCATCACGAATGACATGTTGTTAATGGATAAGTCAAGAGAGGATTTGTCCCTTCCATTCATGGATGTTGATATCTCGGCCCTTTGATTGAAATAGAACTTTCGCTTGAAATTCCACGGCCATGGTGAAATGACGAGTTTATTTTAGGTAGTCAAAGAATGACGGATCAAGCATATAGGTTTATGAAACTTCCATGAAAACTACATGATGATATTTTGAGACAAATGGATTAAATTACATAGTAACCATTCGTATGAGGGGACACATCAATGTGGAATCATCTTCTTTTTTCTGTGTTCCTTGACCAGTTGCTAGACAGCAATCTTCGAGTTCGGGCAATCCCACGTAATGCCAACGAGAAAGAGGTCTAGAGGGTCACACACTATGTTTATTCATGTTTCTCAAATAGAATAAAGATTATTTCCATACGTGATTTAATAATTATTCAAGGAAGCCTAAATTGTTTTAATGTTGGATGAAGAATAAAATGAAAAAAGCTACATGGTGTGTATTAATAATTACATGCCGTGTAGTTGTTTTTTTGAAAACAAGTACACGCCGTTTATTATTGAATGTAAACTCCATGTAGTTTTTATTTTGGAAAGGAAGTGAATATATGAAAATAAGATATACATGCCATGTACATTGAATGTACACGCCGGGTTCTTTTTAATGAAAAACAAGTACATGTTGTGTATTTATGATTACATGCCATGTAGTTTTTCCCGTCGGTATTTTGAAAAAATAATGTAATTTTATTAAATGATATTTATTATAATCAGTGTGGGTTCATGTTAATTAATTAATGACTCGGCATGGGGTTTTTCAAAAGAGTTAATGAAATAAATAAAACGAATAATGCGTTTATTTATTGTCATAACATCACAACCTAAAACCTAATATTAAATATCATCACAACCCCAACTCCTTTCCTAATAGAATCGTTGTGCAAAACAATTTTGATGAATTACCTCAATACTGAAAGAACTCCATCCTCCAATAACACTCTCAAGACGGAGAGAGATCCACCTCCACCGGATCAAGGCGATCTAAGGCGGACAATGCAAGAAAAGGCTTCTCCACACTAGCACCTAGAGATTCCTTTTGAGACGTCCAGAGATATGTGGTGCACGTGTGGATCACCACTAGAGGAAGTCTACCTGTGGCTTATATGTAGCAATGATGAATCACATCGGAATGAGATCAAGACTATCAAGGAAGAAAGAAAATCAAAAAAGGTACATCTTTTCAAATAATTAAATTAATTATAATCAACCTTTGATGGTCATTGTCTGTGGTTCTGGGACTATCCATCTTCTTTGAAAATTTTTGTGATTCAATTTGTGGAGACTGGCATTTATCATCATATTGATCCAGGATTGATCATTGCTAATGACAAAAAGAAAAGTGGGAACATCCACCCATGAGCTTTCGCTACTCCTGGAACCTTCATAAAGTGTAGCTACTTCCACCACATTGCTGGAGTTCTTATGATGCATCCCATTTAGAAAAAAACCAATGAACAATGGTCTACCACACCAATCAAACCAACACTCTGTCACAAACCAACCATTCCCTGTATATATCCCATTTCCATCTTACTTAACTGAAATTAAATCTTTGTTAGTCAGCCTCATTAGCTTTGAGGTAGACTCTGGATCTCACCCAACAACCCAACTATTCATAAAAACATGTTTATTCATGTAACCACCCTCACATCGAGGGTAAACATAGATAGAATGAATATAACTTCACTTTAGTCAACCTTGTCCCTTCACCTCAAAAATAATTTTGAGGCCTCCATTAATCATATCCTAAACAATTGAGTTGGGAATCCATACAATACAACCCTTCAAAATAACCTTACCGCATACCACAACACTAGTGTTCATTAATAAAGAACTAGGCACAACTACACCCTTTACTAAAACATGATGATAATTAGTATTCATTGACACTACCTCTGAAGCATCTCCCATGCTTCATATTCCAAATGTACCTGCACCGCTGGCCTAACCTCCCACGAGGTCACCCTTGATTTTTCTAAAACTACAATTGTGTAACCACGACTCAAGTGGAAAAACAAAATATCCACATTCCCACTAAGACCTCAAGGCCAAACCAACACAGTGGAACACTTTGTGTCCCACTATTAAAGGAAAAAACATCTACATGTAAGTCACACAACCCAAAAGCACTAGAAACCCTATCCAACCTCTCTCATAGGTCACCGTGATGGTTGAATGATACCAAATCCATATACTAGACTCAAAACTAAGATAATTCACTGGTCCTCTATACAAACCATACATATCGAAACACGAACAAATCAGTTATTGTGGATAAAAATTTCACTCCAGTTTCGATACACACAATACCTATCACACTAAACAACCATCTACTCTAGGTTCTATACCAATTATGTTCACATCCATCCACACAATGAGAAAAGCATCAGCTCTGGGATTGAAAATGCAACACTAAAGGTCTATACTCACATTTTCAATAAGACTCAAGAACCATCCTTAGGGTCCAGGAAGCACTCTGTACAGTTGCGAACCACATGATTTTCCAGACATGGATTACGGAACAACGCATCACATCCCAACAACTACAAACCTACCAAGGGTTCCCAAAACACACCAATCGGGCCATATTGGACCGGTAAGGCCTAAATCAAAATCCAAAGTCTCAACGTAGTGTACTCTCATTACCACAAACCACACATACAAGGGAAAATCGACAACATAAAGGATACGCATATTTGAACTCAATCATTATCATTTTTAACTTATCATTCATCCAATGCTTCAATGAATGACAAAAAATATTTAACCACATATAGAAAAGTTCTCATTCTATCATAAATAAACAAACCATTATTCATATTCTATCACAATGGTCATCATCACACTCGAACACCTCCCTCTACCATACCTACATTGGGTCACGGTCAACATGGGGTAACAAATTTACTTAAGCACGAGTCATTCATAAAAACCTCTTCGAACTAATCATTATTTTAAAACACTATCCTCTCCTCTTAGACACATTTATAATTTTACAACATGTTAAAATCATCATTTAATCTCATTTACACCTTTCATTTTGAAAAAAATCATTACCAATTTTTATCATCATTATTCCATCCTTTTTCTGTTAGACACTGATTCAACAATTACAATTTATCACAACCCAAAACATTAACCTGATTACAAAATTTCTTTATACATAATATTCCATAACTATTCATTTGTGTTATTTTCGTTCACCCACATTCATTACAATTAGAAGGAATTATTTTCTTCTTATTTATCAAGAGTGTAAAATTCATTCTACTCTCTATTTCGTACACACTCATATAATGTGTGTTCCTATAATGATGCATGCAACCTATATCCTTAGGTTCTTAAATAATGTGTTAATGCACAACCCCATGCTATTCCGTCAGTGAGGGAAATAGCATAAATCAATCATATCACAAAACATGTACATATGATAGAGGTTTTCAACAAGCAGTGAAGGTCTAATATGTATCATTTGACACTATACCATCTCATTAGAGTGAGCAATCGTAGAACACAATATAAATAGAATAATAATATGAAACTAATAATCATGAATAACAAAGAGTTTCACAAATAGGGTATAAATCAAATATCAAATACAACCATGTCATGCCAAGCCAATAGTGGAAGTGAATGAAACCCAAAATAACACAACTTCCCAAAACTCCAAAATTTTCCTGGCTTTATTTCTAGGTGATTCTCCATGTACATCCTGAACCCCACTCAACATATTAGTGTTGGGACTTTTCCCTTGTCCTGACATGTAACCATGAAATCTTATCGGGTACCCAATGGTGGCCCGAGGAGGGTGTGAGTTCAAAATTTAGTAGGAAACCACCAACAATGTCTACAAAATGTCTAGTGTAATAGATAGTGCATGAATGTAAAAAATAAATGGTAGGTAAACAATATACAACTTGGGTACCATTAAATATTTGAGGTTCACTCAATTAATTTCAAGAATTTATCCCAATTTCCTTTTCTTATACCATCTTCATTACATAATCCATTTTGGTCACAAGTTCTAATGGTTAGGGATAAATTTCATCTACACAAGGGTATACGGTAATCAATCACATTGTATAGGGGATACAAATCAAGTCCCTATCACACTAGGGATTCACATTTCACTTTAATACATTATCGTCACCTTAATGCCTCTATCCAGGTAGAATTAAACCGTTAGGGGGATAGAGCCTCTGTCCCCTTCCATAAAACATGCATTTTGGGGTGGATGGTAGAGAATTAGTATAACTAGACCCATGGGAATTGAACCTCATGAAAATACACCATCTACCAAGCCAGGTGCAAATGCTAATTTATTAGATCACCACAACATACCATTACACAATACATCCAAGCCAATACAATTAATAAATCACAATTAATAACAAACAATGTGGTAATAACACTATTCTATATCCCATATAAACATTTAATAATTAAAATTCATAGTTATTTATCTAAATTACCATTATCATTCCTTATCCCTTTAAGATTATTTGACAACCCTTATGCCTTAGTCAATATTAATCAATGGCCATTCATTAACCCATTTAACATATTCAACTATTTCATTACCAAATCCCACTAATATATTACCCAATTCAAATTTAATCATACCATTATAAGTTCACCATTTAATATGAACTAACTCCCTTATTCATTTCTAACCAAATTTCATCAAACATTTGACATAATCTCCTCTGACCCATTTGCATGTTTTCATGTCATGCTGAACAACCCCTAATGCCTTATCACCCAAGGAATAGCTCTTATAATTCCATTTGAAACCTATTAAATAATTAAAACATGTTTTAAATTGGATTCACTCATTACTCAGAAATCATTCAATTACCCCTACGACTTTCTAGGTCCAGAATAGTCGGTGCACCCCATTGGTGGCCCTAAAATGCTCAAGTCATCTTCTAATCATCCCACTGTGATCTTGAGGGTTTTATTTGGTCATGTTGACACCCCTTATTAACAAAAACTACAATGTAACCAAAAAAAATTAGGTAAAAATATGAACAAAAGAATCCATGCCCAAATCTAGAATAAAACAATGTGAAATACTTGTAGACCAGCTACCTCAAAATTAATAATGAATGCATCCTCAAACATATCATTTGATCTGGATTCCGACAACCCTTGAATTCGAAACCAATAATTCCCTAGAAAAATTGGTTTTCAGAGATTATAATGGATATGGGTGTATGATGAGAACTGTAATTGAAAGGGGGAATAATGGAAGAGATTACACTTACCCGGGACTATGATCTACAACCAAGATCATTACAAAGGGACAGGAAATGAAAGACAATCACCAATTGGAAGATTGTGTCATCCTTGTTCATCACTAGGGTTACAAGGGGTGAAATAGAGGAAAAACACAAGTTGGTATTAAAATCATGGGATTGCATTTTTGTAAATTTCCCAAAAATACTCGGCCACACAGTTTACCCACATAATTTTCCAAACCATGCACAAACCGTACGAAATATAATACTCGAAAACACCCCCCTTCACATTGTTTTTAGTGGATTACACATACTTTTCTAGACCATGTGAAAACCGTGCATTAGCCTCTCTCAATGTATTCACAGTTAGCTGGGATTCCTGTACAGTTTGCACTGACCGTGTGCAAATCACGACACATGCAAAAGAACTCCCATTTCTTCCTCTTTCATGTTCCAAACCACTTGAACACCCTTGATCCTTCACATAAACATTAGAAAACACTTATCTCACCCAAAAAAAGATGTTAACCCAAAATATAAACAAAACATTACTTATGAAAAACTGGGATTTTACATTTTCTCTCTATTTTAAAAAAATAAATTAGTATATGATAAAAAATTAATTAATAATATTTTACAAATGTACAAAATATACCATATTCCATAGTTACTTTAAGGTAATGAAATATTCAATGTACATATTTATGATTTTATAATTTTTTAATTTCATGATTTCTCAAAACTATGATTAAAAAAAATTAAATCTTATCAAAAATATCTGATATATAATTGACTAACAATCACCCATCTAAAAGTATTTCGATCAATTGGTTTCCTATATTCAATAGGGTCAACCGTTTTTGATCTCCCAATATTCGTAATAATACAGTTTGTATTATCTTGTCTAAAATATTTAAAGAAATATGTTATATAATTAAATTTATATATAAAAGAACATTATATTTTTTAATAAGTTTAAAACAAGGATAAACATTTTTTCTTCTATCAGAACCATTAAAAATTCAGATTTCATATGATATATGAAATAATTAGTGGGAGATTTTTTTAGCCAGGGCAAAGATAATTTCATTTCCATAAATTTAAAGAATAAAGTTATTTTTTTAATAATTCTAATATAATGTGGTGGATAAAAATATCTATATAAAAAATTTAAAAAGAATCGACTTAATATATCAAACTAGGATCTTGGGGCTTGTTTTAGCCTATAGAGTTCCCTAGTTTGTCTAAAAACCTGATCTTCAGATTTATTATTCTAAAAAACATGAGTTTTTTATACTTAAACATAATTATATATATATATATATATATATATATATTAATGGAAAAACACTTCACTTTCATTTGAAAAAGATTGAAAATTATAATTACTACAAACTTTGGACGGGCATGAATAACGTCAAGAGTAGCTACTAAAGGATAAGTCACTTAATAGTCTGTGAATTATTTTTTATTTTAAATATTTTCAACATTTATATATTAATTTCTATGTAATGCCCCATTTTATTACAGTTTCTATGGAATACCCACTTAAATCCAACTATAGAATAATCCATATGAATTTTATCAAAATATCAAATTTATTCCTCACAAATTCATGGAGTTCATCTTTAGTTTTTTTATCTAATATTCTTCACCAAAATTATAATTATGAATATTATTTTGAAATTGACATAAAATATCTTATTTTACACATCCATTTCTTTTGTAACCCCATTATTTAAATGGTTTATGTAAAACACCCAAAATAATTTCACTATGATGATTCATAACAATTGTCTGATACCATGGTTATGTAAAATATTGTCCTCTAAAAACATATTATAATTTTTTATGTTAATCTTGAGAAATAATTTCATTATTTATTCTTTCATAGTTAGTATTTTTTAAAATGAATTTAATATATATAATTTTAAAACCATCTGATATTATGATTTGAGATTGTTTGAAAATAAAAAGATCTGTTTCATTAAATTTTTCATGAACTGTTTCTCCAACAGTGCATATATTTTTATTAAGGACACTATAAGACTCACTAGTGGTAGAATATAAAAAGAATAATCATTAATTATATATATATATGTGAAAATTGATATAAATTATAATTTCTATTCCAAATTAATACTTTACACCCAAAAATACAAAGTAATAATGTTGTAGTTTTCTTATTATCCATAACTCATATGTGGTTTTATTAAGAAATAGTCTAAGTAAGACAACATTTATTGTATTTAATCTTGTACTTATATCTTTATAAGAACAAAAATAATAATAATTGATTATTCAATCCACATATCTCTAGTAATATATGGAATAAATCTATATATTCTATTAACTACACCATCATATTGATTTGTTTTAGGATATAAAAAGTATTATATTATACATTTTTTAATACCATAATATTAAAATTAATAAATTTTAAACTCTCTAACATGATATCTATGAATAATTAAAAAAATTAGTTTTTATCACATCTTAAAATGGGTATATATTTTTTCAAAAATAAAAAAAGTTTTCTGTCTTTTTCTACAAGATAGAGCCATGTGTATCTAGTATAGTCATCAACTAAAACATATACATAATATCTTCTTGAAATACTTCTAGTTTGTATTGGAATAAATAAACCTATGTGAATGAACTATTAATAATTATAATCGTAATATTATCTAGCAATTTTAAATAATGACATAGCCTTTATTCCAAATTGACAAGGATCACATACATTGGAAGAATGAAACTGAACATTTTGTATATCACTAACACGTCCATTATCATAATTTTTTGTCACTGTTCTAATATTATAGTCTCCTAAAATTATATACCACAATAAATATTGATCCCCCGTTCCACTAAGACATGGTAGATCCTGGATTCTATGTCCTCTAAGATTGGCATGAACACAATCTCATGCATGTTGGTAGAATTAATATATTTACCATTATGAATTTTAGTAGTAAATATATTATTTCATAATTTCATAAGGTAACCTTTATTAAAAAATGGATTATTCTTATAAAGTTGTTAATAAACGTACAAATAATAAATCATTTTAAATAAATGGTTTTCCACAAAGTTTAATATTACTTATACCATATATTTTTCTATTCAAATCATCATGCAAGGAAACATTACCACCATTCATATTAATAATAATTTATAATAATTTATTTTATATATTCATATAAATATTGAAACCAATATCCATTTCTATTGTTTTATTGGTAATATGTAGACATTATTGAAAATAAAAATTCTTATTTTTTGGACATAGTTGGGCTTGGGTATAGAATTTTTAGCAAAAAAATTAAGAATCCATTTTTTCTATTTATCTTATAATTTATTATTAGAAATAATTTATAAAACTATGATTCTTGAAATCAAAATGTTTTTAATTTATTTTAAGAACAATTATTTTTAAAATGTCCACCACACTGAAATTTTATACAAAAAAGCTGAATTTTTAGCAAAAATAATTATTTTTAAAATTTTCTTTTTTTAGTAAAACATGTTATATAGGTATTTCATGTTGAATTTATATTTCTATAATGTTTTTCAAAAAATTTATTCCTTGATGTAAACATTGATTACAGGTTTCTTTAGACTAAATATCACATAATTTAGTTTTGTTACTAAATATTATCCTCACCATGTGTATTAGAATCATATTTATTTTCATTCCATATTTTATCATTTTAAATATTTGAATTAATTATAAAAATAATTCAACATTACTTGACATGTTATACTTGATCATTATTATGATTTATAGAAAAATATAATTTTTTTTTGAAATTAGAAAATCATGAAACTACAAAAAATACTAGTAAAGAATTATCATCTTCATATGAAATATATTTTTCTTCTTTACAAGAGGTAAAATGATATTAATCTTTAGAATCATGAAATTTTTTATTTAATATTTAATTATTAAAGGATTTATAAGATACATGTTCCTCGTATCTTTGATTTTTCTTTGTAATAATAGTAAAAAATCCCATAAATGTTTTATTGTAATCATTGTTATAAAAAAATTCTCAACATAACTATATGTTCTCTTTGTAATGTAATTTTTTGAAGGTTTAAAAATGTTCATTCATTTATTATTGTATATTTTTATTTATTTATTTTCTATTTATTCTTGCACATCCTAGTATAATATTCTCTTGATTCTTTTTCTCATAACATATCTTTTCATAAGATTATTTCTACACATTTTTTTATTAAAATATTTCTTCTATTTTCAATTGATATATTTCATAAAACAGTTTCTTTCATTATATTTACAATTTTGTAAATTATATTGTGAATGATTTCAGAATAACATCTTTCGTTCTTAACTTTTAAATTACTCTTCTTAGAAGATTTAGATGCACTCTTACTTGGTCAATATTTTTTAACAGATAAAGATGTAGAGGATAATGTGAAACAACTATTTTTAATCATAACTTTTTCAATATCCATTTTCAATCAACCAACTAACTATATATGATTTCCAACCAAATAATCTAGGATGATCATTGTAAGATTCTAATATCATAAATAAATGTCATTTTTTATTCATGTTTTCAATTCATGATATCAAAAATATATAAACCAAATATTGATCAGTTAAATATTTATTTCCCCAATTATGGTGAACTATCTAAATTGTACATGACTCATTGATTGGTCTTTGAAAAAGATTTTATCGGTGAAAATTAATTCCATATGATTAGTTCATAACATCACTATTCTTGCTTCAATAACATAAGGAGATCCAATGTGAGTAATCTCAATATTTTTCCAGATATTATTCAGTTCATCACAATAAGGAATTTGATTATATGTATTTTTTTCATTGAACATGTAAATGTATTTCTAAAACTATAATTTAGTTGATACTAGGTTTCCTCATATTTAGAAAAAATATAATGTTTTTTTGTCTAAAAAATTATAATTCATATCCATCATCACCAAAACATCATCTCCAATGTTGATTAATAAATGAATCATTATATATATCCATTATATATAGTTTTCACTATAAAAATTTATTATCCATTGAGGATTAAGATTCATATAATTCATAATAAGTAAATTCATAATATTATAAAACCAAAAAACACATTTCTACAATATACATTACTATAATATCTAATATAAATGTTATAAAGTGTAAATCATATCTGATACAAAATGTAGGATTATATGAGTAATAATTTTACTGTAGTATTGGGGTAAATTTTAGTTTATGGAAGAACCATATAATTTACCTCACCCCCTTATGCATGTAATTTGGCCAAAACTCTGTCCAGTAAAAGAATACAATAAGAAAAATATTTTTCTTGATATTTTTTAAATTACACTTAAGGAAAATATTATACCACAAAGTATAAAATCATTCCCTATTCATTTATAATGAAAATATAAATTCTTAGAAACAAATATTAAAAACATTATTGAAATTGTAAGAAACCATAAAAGTAAATTTAATAGTGATCTAAATTTTAATATTTAGTATAAAGGATGTCTATAACCAAGGAATTTTGTATCCAAAGTATTCAAAAATCAATAATGGTATCTATTCCTTAAATAAAGAATCAATCACTAAAATTAATAGAACAACATCTATTTCCATATCCTCAAGATCCTTTAAATTGAAAGATCAGAATACCTTCTATCCTTAAATCCTATTAAACTATTGATCAAACAGAAGATCATATAGACAATAATAGTCATATAACAACCTAGTGTGTCAAAATTCTATACTTAGATTCCATAAGAAAAATAATTTGTAAATATTAAAATGGATAAAAAGTCTAAAAAGATGTTACAAAATATTAAAAGTAACTTCATTTCACCAGTGATTTTAAAAGATTCCCCATAGCCAAAATATGATTCAATTTTTTTTAATTACAATAATATCCATATTCTATATTTCTCATCGGTGGTTAAAATGAAATCACAAAAAAACATTGTGCACATGGAATGTTCTACACTACATCTTTATATGATGGTCTCTATAATATATCACCATTAAAATTATTTTTCATTTCATCTGAAGAAATGAATTTACTTCATATAATAAAATATACAAATATCGATCAGAAGGTCTTTATAGAAGACTACTAAAAAGATTGTGTTTCGTCTTCTGATATGTCCATTCCAAAAAAAATTATAATTTATTTTTATAAGGAATTTTTATATTTTGTCTTTTCAAACATATAGAATGTCAGATTATTTAGAGTGAAATAGCCCTTCAGATGTACAAAATAAATTTCAATCCAATTTATGATATTCTAATTGGTTTTTTTAGAATCCTTACGAAAAATTTAATCTAATTGAGTCCTTCAACAAGAATTAAGCATTGTTTCTTCTTATTTATAAATTATTATATGCTTAGTATAACTATATGTTTTCCACAAAAATGTTATAAAAATATGTAATGAGTAATGTCACTAAAATTAATTATATATGTATGTATATTATTTCACTCAATAATAACGTCATTATGTATTGGAGTTATTCTTTTGACTCAATAATAATGTCTCCAATTTTATGTTTTAGTAAAAAAACTACATTTTTCAAAAGTCACCAAACAAATTATTTTGAAGTTTATATTATTTTGGGAAATTTAAAAATGAATTTAAGTGTTTTAAAATTAAATTATAAAAGATAATAATTTAATTATTAAATTGAAATATAAAAATTTAATGAAAACTATTTGTGTAAGAAAATAACATTTTAAAAAATATAAACTCTTATTACTATTATCATCTATAAATTACTAATGAAATTGTTTTTAATATGTTATTAATTAAAATAATGTATCTGATCATTAATATCTTGATTATCTTAAAATAAATCACAAAAAATCAAATTTAGTAATTATTTCATTTTAATACATAAATATGTTTCATTAGTTATTTAACTACTATAATTAAATTATTTCAATGCCTTATTATTTCCAGTGAACTTAAATTATTTCAGTATATATTTATTTTTCAATATATATTTATTTTTACCCTCCAATTCTGTAAAATTATATTAAAGGTTATATTAATTTCAATAATTAATATCGGTTTAGTGTTACATGTGAAGGAAAATATTAACCACATTGGGTTTAAAAAAAATTACTTATGATTGATTCTATGGGAGTTATTGGTTGTATGTGGGATTGTCCAAGGGTAATAGTGGGAGATAATATTCTTGATTCCATCTCTATCATGGGATTTTTACAAGATTAGAGTCTGTCATTAATGACAGTTGATGATTTTAAGGGATGTTATACCTTCCACGTGAGTATAATTTACCCGAGATATGACATAGAGATCAATGTCTCCTTATCAGGTGTTGATAATGCGAGGTCACCTAGGTGTCCCTGATTGGTCCCCACAAACATGTAGACACCAATAGAATTGTATTTGGGAAATTTTTTATGATTATTTTGAGATTCACCTAAAAGATGAATAAATAATTACACATGAGGTTGGTAAGGTCAAAATAACTTCACATAAATGCATATTGGGATATATGGGATGCCCTGGACACACTCCTCTTTATATAGTGTGATATATAGTCCACATAGACACATGGAATGAGATTACATAGACACTGTACTTCAATTCATATAGTGGGATATAGATTCCATCAAGATACACCATTTGGTGTTCCTTATAAATTCTCCTTCAATCCAATTAGTAGGATATACAGTCTACTAAGACATATGGTTTGGGATTCCTTAGAAAAGATCATTTAATCAATATGGTGTGATATGAATTCCACCAATACACATGGTTTGAGAAGCCTCCCACACACTCTGTGGATTAGAATGGTGGGATATATAGTCCACTGATAAACATGGTTTGGGAATACATGGACATGATTCATGGATCTATATAAGGATATATACAGTCTATCAAGACACATATTATGGGATTCCATGGGAAAGATCTACTGATAATAATGGTAGGATATATAGTCCACTAAGACACATAGTTTTCGATTCATTGGGAACACTCCTTGTATCATTATGGAAAGATGTACAATATATAGATATATAAATATGAAGGTTTGTGATTCCTTGAACATTTTTCTTGAATATTCATTACTACATGTCTGGTATGGGAGAACAATGCCAATGTACTAAGAAAACAAGAGGTCTGGAATGCGAGAGACGCATCATTGGTCTACGTGAGGAGTCTCCAACATGAATGTTTTATATTTACATTCAAATTCTACCATGAATAGAATATTGAGAATGATTTGAGTAATAAAAGTTTGGTTATGTGTTCAAATACACCATGTCACAAATTGGAGTATGTTAAGGTTGATTTCGGGTGTCATGGTGATCTTTTAGATCAAAAAATGTCATATATTTTTGCTTTAGGAATATATATTTTTATATTATGTTTAGATAAAAAGTGCCAGAATACATTGCTGATTACATATAAGATCACATTAGTGGGGCCAAATCTAGTTATGATGATATCCTACTTAGGTAGCCATGGTACATGGAAAACTTGGTAGGCTCAACTGTTTTTAGGTTCACGTAGGGTATATGCCTAGTATTGTATGTGAATTCATATGGATATATTGTAAATATTCCAAAGGTGGATGAGAAATGTGTGAGGGATATTTTTTATCCTTTAAATTTTATTATTTAATTTAATTTTTACATTTGATCAGCCTAGAGGGAAATCATTATATGTTTGATGGATTTTTCATGAGTTTATAAGAATGTTTATATTATCAAAGAAGTTTATACTATGGGATATCTTTATATTATTCAAATATTGTATTAATTTTTCATATATGATGTTTTACTTATTTTTTATTCAATTATTCACTCTTATATGGCTTTATAATCTCCCCATGACACTACCCTAGACCCATGTTTCTATTCAGAGTCCTCTGGACTATAGAGAGTGTCACATGAGATCATGTGGTGACATCATTATTCTAGGAACCTCTCAGTGGATGAATTCATGGAGATGATGCTACATAGTGTTATCAAATATGTTATGTGATTGATATAACAACATTTATCAGTAGTTTCATTTTTAGCATACTATTTTAGAAGGTTGTAAACTTGTGATATATGGATATGTAGAACTTGTGATGGATATCAGACTAGTTCTATAATGAACAGACTTTGTTTTCCCACATACCCAGTATGTAAATCATTATGTAACGTACCAGAAGGGCATTCACGATCCCCACAAGTTGGAAAAAATCATTTGGGAATCTAACAATACAGGGGAGGGAATAATTTCTCCCAACATTACCAAACACATGCCATATATGTACTAAACAAATATAACAGGGGAATATGATCAAGATATATAATCCATAACAGTATAAAAAAATAGAAATAGATAACAAATAATGTAGCTAAAATCTCCAAAGGACAATAGAAACTGAAAAGAACCCTCACCAAACAGCTACCCCAAATGATGGAATTGGTGAACTACCACCATCTAACCACCAGATACCCATGAAGTTGACATGAACCTCACCACCTCACTATGGTGTAATTCCTTTCCCTAAAATGGATGAAAACAATGGTATATGCACCAAAAAATAGGTTTCAAGGTTGTGAGATGACATTCTTAGTAGGATCCAACCTAGGTGATCCACAACAAGCCTCTGTATAACTATTCACATATTCTCATTTTATGTAATGACTTGGAATGTTAATCATTAAATTAGTTTTATAGAAAACATGGTAAAATTTTCATTTATCCACAGTTCTAAACAAAATAAGGCAATTTCAATGAAAAATTTCGAACTCATTTTCCTCCTTAATAAACATGGATACTATATCAAAATCGGATATCCATAATCAAAAAAATAAAAGCATAGGTATCACAACAACAGGGAATAAAATAGGTCTATGTCACCATCTACTCATACCATAATAATTAAGTTTACAAACTAGTTCCTATAATAACAGGCCTAGGTAGTATTGGGATACTCTAAGTTTACTCCCCCCCCATGTCAATATCAATCCCCTAGACCAATAATCCTAGGAAACACAAGATATCCTATAGAAAAAAATCATTGATAATCAAATAATAATGGTTGATGGCCTCAATATAATCCTTCCACCTATGTTCCCCAGGTTACCCATGTTCTCTTTTTGACATTTCACTTCAGTGTGTTGATAACCATTTCAAAACCATTTCAAAATTCAATTCAATGTTTCAAAAATATCCCCTTTTTTCCATTTATCTATAACCATAAAAAACCATTTTTCATTTGAAACATTTTTTAACACACATGAAATAATCATTCCAGTTTCAATATAAACCCCCTACTTATAATGATAAAAAGTCAGTTTCATCAAATATAGAAAGAGAAGGAACCACCTACCTCATAAGTTTGGTCTCTCACACCCACAATGGAATCCACAACCTTTGAAACCAACTGATATCAATGAAGGCCCTCTAGAAGGATTATATTCAACACCACATTAACTATAAAAAACCCCAAAAATAAGTTCTCATAATAGATATAGAATAATACAACGATAATCAACAACCCTAGAACAATATATTGGATAACGCAACCCAAGAGACCTACCATGATCAAAGCAATGAAGAAGAAGAAAGCCCGCTTACCCAAAGAGGCGCACCATAGTTGAAATGAAATTATAAATATTAAAGAATAATTATATATGGTGAGGACTCTCCAAACACCACTATATATGAGTTCCAATTCAGGATCCAAGAGGTTTGGTGAATGATATATTACAAACAATTGCCCATCCGGTTTAAAAACTGGATGTAGGATATTTCATTACATCTAATATAGTTACACGCTGTAAAATCTACTCTATACAAGTACACCGAATAATATATTTACTCATATTTAAAATGTATTATTTAAATAATTCATGAATTTAAACCCACTTTCATGATGTGTAACTTTTACAACATGAATTCCCCTTTCATATCCAGTACCCAGTACCAATTACATGGCATGTAACCCAGTTAGAGGGTGTGAAATCTTAATGCGTCCTATATAAATGGTTGGTTAAAGTTGAATGTCAAAAAAATATATAATGTCAAAATTATTAGAATCCACCCAGTCACAATAGAGGGGTGAAGCACTATAAGGTTAAGGGAATTCTTGATAATACATTAATAGAATGTTACAAAATCCATACAATAAGGACATTTTATCCCTAGGATGTCATGTGGAAGATATAATCCATAGATAAAGATGAGGCCAATAATCCCTCAATAATGACTCATGATCCAAAGTCTCATTAGAATCTGATCCTTGTTTCAAAGGAACTCTGACCAATGAAATCAACCTCCCATGAAAGAAATTCACATAAGAGTCAATGATCTCAACTTGATTCTCCAATGAAAAAACATATGGCTCCAACTCATTATATTTTTAACTCATAATGTGAGAGGGGTCAGGATTAGACTTCCCATGTTGAGATATATGGAAAAAAATCATGAATAACTATCAAATATAGAATCAATGATAATAGATAAGAATCCTGTATGAGCTGCTCAGTGCCCTCAAATTTCTAACATATCTCAGAGCCATCTATCCCTACTTTCCAACTCGACGATGACCCAACCATAAAGAAGCTTTTAGAAAAACCTAGTACCATATAGGAAACTCTGATGGTCAATGTTTCCAATCTTCATTTTATTGACATCGATAATGCTCTATAACCAGACATCGATAAATATCCTGAATCTTTGCTAACATCTCCTGAACGAAACATGGTCCAACAAAAAAAACATCTCCCACCCTAGTCCAAAAAAGAGGTGATCTACAAAGGTGTTTGTAAAGAATCTCAAAAGGATCCAATCTGATTAAGTAATAATAAATTTTGTTAAAACAATCTCAAACCGTCCCTAATGGTTATCCTACAATCCTCAAAAATCCATGACACAGGCAGGGTTCATATCCTTGAGGATCTGAATCACATGCTCTGTCTGACCATCTATCTATGGATGGTAAGTACTGCATAACATGACCTGAGATCCCATTTCATCTTCAATAATCCTCTAGAACCAAGATTTAAAACAAGGATCCCTATATGAAAGTATTGTATAAGGACTCCCATGTAACCCCACAATGTATTTCACATAAATATAACCCATATCTTCATTTATAGTGGTGACTTTGATCATAATTAAATGAGAATATTTCATTAACCAATCAACAACCGCCTAGATAGAATTAATCTATCAGGGTGTCATTGGTAATCCAAAAAATAATATCAATGTACACCTCATCCCATTTCTAGATCGACACCTGAAGACGCTGAAGAAAACTAGAAGGTTTCCAGTGCTATGCCTTTATTAGTTTGTTGGTGTAATAGTGAGAAAAAAACTTCCAAATGTCACCCATAATACCCAGCCACCAGAATCACTACCTCATATCATAAAACATATTCATAGTTCCTGGATGAACAACCCATGAAGTGGAGTGACAATCAAACAAGAACAAACTTCTCATAGATTCTAGGATGATAGTTCATTTCCTATTGTGATTCATACCATCAGAATAGAGAGACCAATGATAAACAGTCTCCCTATCATAAAATATTTATGAAGTCCCCTAAAATTGATTATCCTATAGTGGTTTCTATAAAATAGACTCTAGGAGAGATGATGATAACTTTCACCATTTAAAACCACACATATAACTTCCTCTAAAACATCCATATGAAATTAAGTGGAATGTCCCATAAGGTTCCACTCTTCCTTCAATTCTAGAAGATCGTTTGATGGTTATTTCTTGCCAGGAGCATCCTCAATGACAATTCTCATTCCTCCTGTGTAGGCAATATCAATGCCAAATGGCTGGAGGTATTTTACCCATCGTCTCTTTCTGAGATCCATGTACATCTATGATAAAAAATTACTCTTAATATTATGATTAGTGAAGACCATGAACCTATCCTCAGAAAAGATAGTTTCACAAGAATTTATGTGCTTTCATAACTACTATGCACTTTAAATCATGATTGGGGTAATTTTTTTCATGCAGTCAAATATGATGAGGATTTTAAACTACCATATAGTCATCCTGCATAATCATGAATCCCAAACCAGCACAAGATGTATTGTAAAACACTACATATCCCTTACCCAGATCATGTATGATTTTCATAGGTGCTGATGTCAGAAACCTTTTCTGTTCATAAAATTAAGTATGAAACATCGCATCCATGGTGAATTTCACCACTTTCGTGGTAAGAGTAGTCAATAGTGATACCATCTTAGATAAATCATTGAAAAACCATTGGTATTATTCAGTAATACCATGGATTCTTCATATCTCAAAGACATTAAATGATTCCTTCCATGAAAAAACAACCTTTACCATCTTCGTAACAACTAATAAGACATTACATGAAATTTGGTTCCCTAATAACATCACTTATAGAATATAGAAATTTCATTTGGAATTATTTCCATACAAATAGTGACTTCTCGAAATTTCAATAACCAAACTCATATGGTGCTCATGCTAACACTTGGATTTCGAATATACCAAAATATCATTTATGAACAATACTAGAAAAAATTCTAGATATTTATCGAATATCTGATTAATCAAACCTATAAAAACTACATGGTTATTAGTCATACCAAAAGGCATCATAAGATAATTTTAATTTCCATATGTTATCCTAAAAGATATCTTAATTATACCAAACTATCAAACTCTATGGGATGATAACACGACCACATATCTATCACTGTAAACCAATTCTTCTCCTTTATATTATCTAAAAAATCATCCACATGAGGCAAGGGATATTTATTCTTAAACATTTCGTGGCTCATATTCTTAAAATCCATGCATAACTAATGTGAACCATTTTCATTCATGAAAAATAGAGTAGGGGAATCCCAAGGGGAAATTCAAGGGTGAATGATCCCTTTTTCTAATATGTCTTTCAACTGAATCTTGATCTCCTTCATCTCTATTGGTACCATATGATAAAAATGTATAGATATCGACTATATACAACAAACCACATAATCTTGGAAAAAATTAGAAATGTGTCAAAAAACAATGGGACGATCATCAACCGAATACACGTCATCAGGCACAAGCACAATAGAAACCAAAAAACTCATGATCTCTGGGCAAGATGTTCATTCATAACATAACATGTGGTCATTCTCTTCCTAAAACACACGAGACCTCCCATCTATTTACTGAAATGAATCACACTAATGATTATAATCACCCTCATCTCGATGAGTGACAAGACAATACATTCCCATGATGACGTCAAATAGGACTATATCAAGAATGATAAATTCCTAGATTGTATTCATATTAGATATTGTTATTGAACTATATGGACACAAAAACCCCTTCCAATTCCTCTATAAAAAAGGTGTGACTTACTCCATTGTGAAGGATAGAAGTTCCATTGTAATTTTAATAATATCAATAAAACTGTGTATATATAAAAATGTTGGAGGCACCAATATAAAATAATGAATTTTTTATTGAATATTAAATAAGGATAGTACCTCTCACTATTATTGGACCACCCTCATTTTCTACTAGACACTCATCTACTGCATAAAAATTAATCACACCGGAGGCATGTGGCTAGAGCCCAATGTTCATTGATGATTTTAAATACACTATAGTATGCCTTAGAGACAATGATCCCTAACTATAATAAGGTATATTCATAGTCTAATAGAAACTCTCTAATTTACCAACACATCCATAGTTATTTCATGTCTTCATTAGAATAGAACAAATCTACCTTATGTGTTAATCATTAATGAACATATATCATGTCATAAGAAAACTAGTCTCTAGAAAATATGGTTTATAATAGGATCTTTATTGATACCCACCATCACTATTCCTGTGATGATATTTCCACTTTCACTTCTTCTTATGTACTCCAGTGGAGATTCCATCAAACATAATAGAAAAAATGGAAAATCCAACCCTTACTACCATATTAACTTCTTCCATCATAACTCTATATATCATCTCTTTCTAGGTATAATGTTTCAACACAAATAGCTATGATCTAATATATTTTATCAAAAACTATAGGTAATTCTGGGATTCATCTATTCATTTATCACCACATTCGTGAAAAATTGACATGCTCATCAAACAATTTGTGTATACCTTCACTAAGTAATCTCCCTATTATAATGATAGGAACCTCAAATAATTACTCCAACATCAAGGTCTCTGCAATATACTGCTAAATGAATAGGGTTTTGAAACACTTCCATTCCATGTTCACATGTATATATTCTTGGAATATAGATTCCCAACATCATTTGCTAGAACCCTTGAGCCGGAACGATGCACAATATACGCTGATATTCTTCATTTTTTCATAAAGTTTATGATCGGATCAATATTTTCCAGCAAATCCTCCACCTCTTAAGGCTCATTCATTCCATAATTGTGATGTAGCGTCTTAAGAAAGAATTCCCGTGATCAATATCTCTCTCCTCTAGTTAATTATTGTACCTCAACAATATAATACTAAAATTTTGAAACATCTTGATCAACTGCATGGACTGCCTGTATGATAGTTTCAATGAGATTCTGGTCTATATGTGGGTTCTCTTGATGATCATCATCCACACCCTCCTAGGGAACTCCAGGAGGACGTCTTTTATCCATAATTTTTCACAGTAAAACATAATAACAATCAGAAAAAATAATAAATATTCGTTCAAACTATAAAACCCATAGAAAACTAATATCAAAAAATGAAAAATCAATACTAGAGACAAACACCCCAACATCTCTGGGAAATTTGAGTATCTCTATGGAAAGAGATAGAAAGGAACTTATCACAACATACCTCTCAAGTACCAAAAATCCCATCTCTAGTCTAAAAGACATCCAATGTTTAGGACTCATGATGAAACCCATTATTTGTTTCCAAATTGTGATGAATCTACCTAGGATTCCCTCAAACCATCACCTGACCTATTCTATTACATACTCGATGGGAGTTCCTGATCCCCGCAGGCTGGAGACAAGCACCCAGGCATCAAAAAATACAACGGAGGGAACAATTTCTCCCAACCTAATAAAAAACATGAAATATATGTACTAAAAAAGAAATAGTGAAATAAAATGGATATATATTCCCTTTCTATAAAGAATCCTCAAAAATATAACATAAAATTATTAAAAAACTCTAATGGACACATAAATTTACAAAGGACCCTCAGAAAATAGCTACACCAAATAATGGAATGGGAAAACACTAACCATCTCACTAATATCTACCCAACCAAATGGCATGAACCTCACCACCTCCCAGCAGCGCCTTTCCATTCCCTACAATGAAATATAAACAAAGGTCTATGCACCACTGAATGGTGTTCATGGTGTGATTTAATAAGATCGACAGGATCCCACCTACGTGTTATATAGAAAGAACTTATATAAAAATTCATATATTCTCATTTAGGTAATATCATGGCTTGATAAGCCATAAAATGTTTTATAAAAAACATAGTAAAATTTTCCCTTTTCATATAGATCTAATAAAAAAAGGTATATCAATTTCATTGCAAATTTTTCATATCTTATTCCACAAGAAAAAATATTAATATCAAGGACAACTCGGAAATCCAAGAAATAAAAAACACAAGAATAGATCAAAACACCAAGTATTAATAAAATTCTAGGCCACACACTATTCATACAACTATAATCAAGTTTACAACCCAGTTCCTAGAAAAACGGTCCTATGATGTAGAGGAATACCCCTGGAGTAAACCCTCCAAAAAATGTCAATATCGGTCCCCAAGAATAATGGGCCTATGAAATAGTGGAAATACCCAAGAAAAAACATCCTTGATAATAAAAAGACAATGAATGATGTCTCCAAGATAAACATTAAACATAACTACCAATGGTAACCCATGTGATATTTTTTCACAATTCATTCCAATTAAATAAAAATCATTTCTATCCTATTTCAAAATTTATTTAAATGCTTTGAAAATTGCCCTATTTGAATCCATTTCTCAATAACCAGGGAATACAAATTTTTTATTAAAATCCCTTTTTAACACACATAAGGAAATCATGCCAATTTAATTATAAAAATCAGTTTATAAAGAAAACAAAGTTGGTTCCAAAATGTATGATAGGGATGGAACCACCAACCTCAATGCTTGGGTCGCACATGTACACAATGAAATACACAATCCATGAAACCCAACGACATAAATGAACACTTTCAATATCAAAAGTCTCATGTACCACACTAACCAAGAAACACCCACCAAAATATGATCCCCAAAAATATCTAGATGAAGATATGAAGAATCACCAACCATAGTCCAATGGGATGGATAACACAACATAAGGGTGATACCGCGATCAAAGAAATGAAGTAGAGGAAAGGTCACTTATTCAGAGAGGCACACCATATTCGCAACAGAGATCCAATGAAGAACGTGTCACGACCCGTCCTCGGGGCCCGTGCCGTGACTACCCCAAGCCCGCCTTCCATAGGCCAGGGGCTGGCGACTAGCACCAAGGCGTAAATCCTGGTAATAAGGGGAAGGCATTGCCTTTGTAAAGTAAACAAGCACCACAGAGTAAGCAAGCAGAAAAGTAAACACTAAGTAAAAACAGAGTACAGCTGTAAGTGCAGAAAAGTAAATGGTCCAGTATACAAACCCAAACTGAAAGTAAAGTACAACTCAAAAGGGAAAACAACAACTGAAAAGTAAAAGCCGCTACACTGAGCTGTCCACTGAAAATTCCACCTGAAGGGTGGGTACAGATAGCTCCACAGCTCCTTGGGTCCCGCCGTCCGCTCCGAGCACGTCCGACTAGTAGTCCACCTCAAGGTACTGTCCTGCTCTGCAAGCCTCAACCACAATCACCATTGTCCATCGTCTGCAACCAACACAATGTAGTGCGGGCATAACCCGTGCAGTGGTGAGTATAAGCTACTCAGGAGAGACCCCGAGACCCCCGAAGGTCTCCAAAAATCCAAAAAGGATAAACCACAAAGGAATGATACAAACGGGAAGTAACAACTGACACTGCTTAGGTATATGCCCTTACATATACCTAAGTCATCAATTCCAATACGCTCCAACCTCCGAGCCCAAGTACAACTCAGTCCACAAAGGAAAGTATACGTATTCCACACAGGAAAACAAAACGTAATCCAAACAGGATAGCACAACACAATCCACACAGGAAAGTAAACAGGTTTCAGCTCACACAGGTATACATCTTTGAAGACGATAGAGATGATCAGTGATCCATCTAAGTCATCGGACCCACAAAGGATCGATAGGTACTAACCCCCGCAAAGACCCACACAGGATCTGCAGGCGCTGGCTCACACAGAACCGCTGAGCGCTGACCCACACAGAATCGGACCCACACAAGATCGGTAGAACTGATCCACATAGGATCGCTGAGTGATGTAGTTGTCGTCGTCGAATCCACTGAGGATCTCTGCACAGTCGTCGTCGATGTCACAGTAGTAGTCGCAGCCAGCACTAGGGTTCCCGCACACAACAAGCTCGTTCGGGAGGGTCCGCTCCATGAGCCGAGAGGCTGATACATCAACTGACACTTATTCCAGAGTTGATGTATCCAAAAGTTCCTTATCGTCAACAGGAACTCAACGTCTCAGACGGCGCGTCGATCGGACGCCCGGTCTGAGAGTTATTTGCTTTTTCATCCCAGGGGCCCGGTTGGTTTTTAAGGCAAAACCAACCCGACCGTACTCCACCTATGTCCAAACCTCGGGCGGAGTATGCCAAAAGATCCGTCTCACTAAGAGGAACTCAACAAAGTTCACGGCACTTCATTCGGACGTCCGTAGCTCAAGATATGAGTGTTTCCGCTATGAGGGCCCGGTTGGTTTCGTGTACGAACCAACCCAGACGAACTCAAAGTATTACGAAACATTAATTTTGATATGTCGAAACGACCGTGTTGTTCTAAGGATCGTGGTACCGCTGACAGCGTGTCGTTTGGAGGTCTGTAGCCCGAGTTATGGGCATTTGAATCCAAACAGTCCGAAAACGGGGGTTTTGGGCCCGGACCGACCCGGCCCGAGCCCCCCGGTCGGACCGATCCACGGCGCGGCGCGACGGCGCCGCGCATTTCATCCGCATGAAACCGCATGGTGCGACGACACCACGCTTCCTCGTACCAACCACAAAGAAAATATTCATGAAAAAGGAGGAGGGTCGGCCGTGTTTGTGCGGACCGGCCCCCTCGCATTATTCGATAACAATTAGTCGAAAACAACAATGATCGACAAACTAGAATCATTAATGGAATTAATTAAAAATAAAACCCCTACCTCGGTTCAAGAATGGTGTTCGTCAATGACCCGCGTAAGATGAGTGCCGCGGAGGTCGGGCGTCGTAGGGAAAGAACGTCAATGTCGCAAAGCGAGGATTCGAAGTCGTTGACGGGGATTTCGCCGCGGAAAACCGTCGCGGAAGAGACAACGCAGAAGAAGAACGTCGAGTCGTGGATACGGCGTTGCGGAATAACCGTGTTCTTCGGTGGAGAAGTTCTTCGTTGAAGAACGGTGTTCTCCGTGTTCTTCATCGAGGAAGAAGGTGGTCCTTAGCTTTTTCTCCAAAAATCTCTCAAACAACCCAACACCAACCCCTAATAAAATATTTTCTAAACTTATTTTATTAACACAACAAAGCATTTGAAATTCAATTGTTTGAATTTCCAAAAACATACATGTAACTCACCAACTTAATTACAACAAGTTGTCAAATTAATTAGAGTGGAGTTAATGGGGAGTTAGGAATGTGAGGGGTTAAGAGGGGTTAGGGAGTTAGGGAAAAATTGAAAAGGTGGGGGGTTCGTGTGGGCCCCACCCTTTTAATTATCCACACATGGGAAGTTGGGTGGATGTGGGCTCCACCACCAAATTCCCATGAGAGAAACTAACCACTTGAAAAAGAAATAAAATTGATTTAACAATTTTATTTACTTTTTTTTAATTAAACCCCAATAATTAACTTCTTCTCCGGCACAAACACAACTACGGTAAAGGTTCCCTTAAGCAATTACCGGCGTTGCGAGTTCATCGGTGCCATCATATTTAAATTCCGAGCACCGGTTCAAAAGATATGAAAACCTTCTCATTAGATCACTGAACGTACCCGAGCCAAACTTCGAAAATTGATTCTGGGCACACCGAGCCTCGGAATCAGGTGCCGTCAGAAACCATGCTCTTGTAAAAATCCAATGAAAATTAAGAAAAAATTTCCCTTGAATTTTATGGGTCTTTACATTACTCCTATCTCAGGGCTTTACATCCCCATAAAGATACATCAAAACTAGGGGAACAAATGAGGGTACTGAGCTCGCATCTGAGTCTCCCGCTCCCAAGTGCTCTCCTGGAGATTCCTGTGCTGCCATCTAATGCGCACTAGAGGAATCAACCGTCCACATAGGACCCACTCCTGTCGATCCTCGATCTCCACCGGGACCTCCGTAAAAGTCGCCCCATCGTCAACGTCGATCTCCTCATGGTCAATGATGTGCGTCGGTTCGTGCACGTATCTCCTCAGCTGAGATACGTGGAAGACGTCGTGCACCCGGTGCAACTGAGATGGTAGAGCCAGGCGATAAGACACCTCGCCTATCCTACTGAGGACCTGGAATGGTCCGATGAAGCGTGGAGACAACTTGTCGCCTCGGCCAAATCTCCGTATACCACGTCGAGGTGAGACCCGCAAGAAGATGTGGTCACCATCCTCAAACTCCAGTGGCCTCCACCTCCTGTCAGCATAAGACTTCTGCCAGCTCTGATCTGTCCTCATTCGCTCCTGGATGACCTGGACCTTCTTTGTCGTGGCCTAGACCATCTCTGGTCCCACAAGTGCTGACTCCCCAGGGTCTGTCCAGTACATTGGGGATCTGCAAGGTCGGTCGTACAACCCCTCGTACAGTGCCATCCCGATGGTGGAGTGATAGCTGTTGTTGTATGCAAACTCCACCAAGGGTAGGTAGTCTTCCCATCTACAACCAAAGTAGGGAACACATACGCGGAGCATGTCCTCGAGAGTCTGAATGGTCCTCTCCATCTGACCATCCATCTGAGGATGAAAAGCTGTGCTCAAACGTAGCTGCGTCCCGAACGCCTCCTGCAACCTCTTCCAAAGCCGGGAAGTAAAGCGAGCATCTCGATCGGAGATGATAGAAGATGGCACACCATGAAGCCGAACAATATCCTGAACGTAAAGACGTCCAAAGCTCTCCACTGAGCTCTGCTCTCTGATGGGTAAGAAGTGAGCCGACTTGGTGAGTCGATTGACAATCACCCAGATGGAGTCGTGACCTCTGGAAGTGCGTGGAAGTCCAGTCATGAAGTCCATAGATATGTCGTCCCACATACACTCCGGAACCTCCAAGGGCTGTACCAAGCCTGCTGGTACCTGATGCTCTGCCTTCACCTACTGGCAGGTGAGGCATCGAGAAACGAACTCTGCCACAGCCTTCTTCATGCCCGGCCACCAGTGCTGTCGTCTGAGATCCTGGTACATCTTCGCCACTCCAGGATGTACCGCCAAAGGAGAAGTGTGAAACTCTCTTAGCACCTCCTCTCGTAAAGAAACTGGTACCAAGGTACATCCTCTGAAAAGGATGTCGTTCCCCGCTCCAAAGGAGAAGCCATCAGGTGCCTGTCCTGAGGATATCTGTGCACGCCGCGTCTCATAGTCAGTGTACCCTTGCTGCGCCTCTCTGACCTGCTGTAGTAGTAGAGGAGTGACTGTGAGATACTGAAGGAAGGCTGCTCCATCTCTATCCACAAAGGATATCTGCAAAGCGGCTAGCTGCTCTGTCACCTTCTCATTTAGCTGAATGCCCATCCTCCTGCTGAGGGCATCGGCTACTATGTTCCCCTTCCTAGGAGTATAGACTATCTCAAAGTCATAGTCCTGGAGGAACTCGAGCCATCACCGCTGTCTCAGGTTCAGGTCCTTCTGAGAGAATATGTACCTGAGACTCTGGTGGTCAGAAAATACTGTAAAGCGCTCGCCCATCAGATAGTGTCGCCATGTCTTCATAGCGAAGACCACTGTTACTAACTCCAGGTCATCGGTAGCATAGTTCTGCTCATTCGGCCTCAACTGACGTGATCCATAGGCGATCACTGCCCGCTCCTACATCAGGACACATCCGAGTCTGGTCCCTGATGCATCGCAGTAGACTACGTACCCTACTCCCTCCTTAGGAAACCTCAAGATAGGTGTGCTGGTCAATCTCTGTCTCAGCTCCTGGAAGCTCTACTGACATCTTTCTGACCACACGAAGGGTTTCCTCTTCTTCGTCAAAGCTGAGAGTGGTGTCGCAGCACTGGAGAAGTCTGGCATGAATCTACGGTAGTATCCGGCTAGTCCCAAGAAACTCTGAACCTCTGTCACGCTCCTGGGTGGCTCCCAAGCTAACACTGCCTCGATCTTCACAGGATCCACTGCAACTCCCACCTCAGAGATGACGTGTCCCAAGAATTGGACCTCACGTATCCAGAACTGACACTTCGAGAACTTACCATAAATCCGGTGCTCTCGGAGTGTGTCTAGTACAACCCGTAAGTGGTAGGCGTGCTCCTCCTCAGTCGTCGAGTAAATCAGAATGTCGTCGATGAAGACCACGACAAATCGACCGAGATATGGCTAAAAGATCTTGTTCATGAGGGCCATGAACACTGCTGGAGCATTGGTTACGCTTAAGGGCATAACCAAGAACTCATAGTGGCCATACCGACATTTGAAGGTCGTCTTCTTCACGTCCTCGTCTCGAACTCTGAGCCGATGATAGCCTAACCTGAGGTCTATCTTCGAGAACCACCATGCTCCCTTGAGGTGATCAAAGAGGACATCAATCCTCGTTAGTGGATAATTGTTCCTCACTGTCACCTGGTTCAGGCGACTATAGTCAACACAAAGTCGCAAGCTCCCGTCCGCCTTCTTGGCGAACAAAATCGGGGAATCCCAGGGTGAAACACTAGGTCAGATAAACCCCTTGCCCTGCAAGTCCTCCAACTGTACCAGTAGCTCTCAAAGCTCAGCGGGGGCCATCCGATATGTTGGTGTCGATATCGGGGATGTCCCGGGGTACAGCTCAATATAAAAGTCTACCTCTCTGCGAGAAGGTAACCCTGGAACGTCGTCGGGAAAAACGTCCGCAAACTAATCCACCACTATAGGGAAACCAGGACTCTGCACGTCAACTGCTCCTAGGATGAGGCTAGCCAACCGATGAGTGATGGGCTGTCCTCTCCTCCGTGGAAGTCCATCCTGTGCTGCAAAGGCTCCCTTCTCACCGGTGAAGGTGAACCTGCTACCGTCGGTGCGTACACATCGCACCTTGCGCCTAAAACAGTCAATCTATGCATGGACCATAGATAACCAATCCTTGCCCAGGATGACGTCATAAGGCCTCGACGATGCTACAAGAAGATCACAACCAAAGCTATCGCCTCCTAGAGTAAGCTCACACTGCCGGCACCAGTGCGTAATCGTTGAGTCTGCTCCCGTAGGAGTCTCTAGCCGTAAGGATCGAGCCAACAGCTCTGTTGGAATCTTCGAGCTCCGAACAAGGGCAGTGGCTACAAAAGAGTGACTCGCTCCTGCGTCTATAAGTACTGCAGCAAGAGTGGAATAGACACAGATAGTACCTCGAATCATCTCTGGCGTGCCGTGGTCGTAGGCCTCCGCTGCCTGGAGTTGTGCCTGTCTCTGCCCGCCAGCTCCCCGTGGTCGGGGTGGACCTCCTGGTGGTGGTGGTGGTAGAGCCTCAAAGCATCGCCCACCACCTGCTGCTCGGCCAGCTCCTCTGCCTCGTCCGCCTCCTCCCTGCGAACTACCATGGTCGACCCTCTGCCTCTGCCTCGGTTGTCCCTCAACCGTCTACTGCTCCTCGGCACGGCGGGTCAGGAAGTCATGAGCCATGTGGCCTTGCCCGCCGCAGGAGTAACACTGTCTGCCTCTCGAAAGACTGGCTCCGTGCTGTGTTCCCCGCACTGCTGAGCCAGTGTCCTGAGGTCATCTGCATGAGGGTCTAGTCTACCTGGTCCCCTGAGTCATCCGTCGACTGCCTGCTGCATAAGACTCTGCTACGTGCTGCCCTACGGTGGGTCTCGGCACTGGTGTAGACTCAGCGAGAAAACTCTCGATCAAAAGGGCACGCTCCAGTACTCCTCTCTGAGTCGGAATGCTGAGAGAGATCAGAGATGCCCTGATCTCGTGTCTCAATCCCTACTCAATGGTCCGGGCCTAGAAGAATGGGTCACGTACCATTTCGGTCGAGTAGCGCGAGATATTGGTAAATCTCGTCGAGTACTGAGCGACCGTCATGCTGCCCTACCATAGCTGAAAAAGCTCCTGTATGCGCACCGCACGGAGGGTGGTTGGGACAAACTCTGAGCGGAAGAGGCTCTCAAAGTCCATCCAAAGAAGAGATGCCTCATCGTGCACCTGGATCATCAAGCTCCACCATCGGCCCGCTGCTGCGTGCAGTAGGCTCGCAGCGAGGATCACCATGACGTCTGTTGGTGTCCTCACTAGCCTGAAAACTCGTACGACTGCCTCCAGCCAGTCCTCGCCTGCCTGGGGGGCCGTCTCCCCATGAAATGTGGGTGGTCGCTGGTGCTGGAACTCATGCAGTGCGCTGAGGCGATGTGCATCGTCATCGACTGGTTATGGAAGCATCGGGGGTTCGGCGGGTAGAGCTACCACTGGTGCCAATGCTGACAAAGGTCCCTGCACCGAGGCCTCATCGCTCGGTGGGCTGTCGTCATGCTCGACTCTCGGAACCCTAGCTAGCTACTATCATGGGGCCATCCTGAAAAGGAAACAGGTGCGCCATGGTTAGAACAGTATACCTGGTGAGCTGATACAAAGTAATCACAAAGAAAACTTGAAACACACAGGCAATCAATGTTTTCATGCATTAAGTCAGAAATCAGAAGTCAGGGTCCTGGTGTACAGATACGTCGGTCGCCGCACCAACACTGGACTCCCTGGACTGATGACCACACTCAATATGCTAAATACTATTGCTTCACATAGAAATGATCAGAGTTCACGGTAGAACCGAACTCCTTTGATACCCATTTGGCACGACCCGTCCTCGGGGCCCGTGCCGTGGCTACCCCAAGCCCGCCTTCCATAGGCCAGGGGCTGGCGACTAGCACCAAGGCGTAAATCCCGGTAAAAGGGGAAGGCATTACCTTTGTAAAGTAAACAAGCACCACAGAGTAAGCAAGCGGAAAAGTAAAAACTAAGTAAAAACAGAGTACAACTGTAAGTGCGGAAAAGTAAATGGGCCAGTATACACACCCAAACTGAAAGTAAAGTACAACTCGAATGGGAAAACATCAACTGAAAAGTAAAAGCCGATACACCGAGCTGTCCACTAGAAATCCCACCTGAAGGGTGGGTACAGATAGCTACACAGCTCCTCGGGTCTCGCCGTCCGCTCCGAGCACGTCCGCCCAGTAGTCCACCTCCAGGTACCGTCCTGCTTTGCAAGCCTCAACCACGATCAACACTGTCCGTCGTCTGCAACCAACACAATGTAGTGCGGGCATAGCCCGTGCAGGGGTGAGTATAAGCTACTCAGTAGAGACCCCGATACCCCCAAAGGTCTCCAAAAATCTACAAAGGATAAACCACAAAGGAATGATACAAACATGAAGTAACAACATACACTGCTTAGGTATATTCCCATACATATACCTAAGTCATAAATTCCAATACGCTCCAACCACCGAGCCCAAGTACAACTCAGTCCACACAGGAAAGTATATGTATTCTAGAAAGGAAAGAAAAACGTAATCAACACAAGATAGAACAACCCAATCTACACAGGAAAGTAAACAGGTTTCAGCTCACACAGTTATACATCTTCGAAGATGATTGAGATGATCACTGATCCATCTAAGTCATCGGACCCACAAAGGATCGATAGGTACTAACCCCCGCAAAGACCCACACAAGATCGGTAGGAAACTAACCCCCGCAAAGACCCACACAGGATCGGACCCACACAAGATCGTTAGCACTGATCCACATAGGATCACTGAGTGTTGTAGTCGTCGTCGTCGAATCCACTGAGGATCTCTGCACAGTCATCGTCGCTGTCATAGTAGTAGTCGCAGCCAGTACTAGGGTTCCAGCACACTGCAAGCTCATTCGGGAGGGTCTGCTTCACGAGCCGAGAGGCTGATACATCAATTGACACTTAGTCTAGAGTAGATGTATCCAAAAGTTCTGTATCGCCAACAGGAACTCAACGTCGTAGATGACTCGTTGATCGGACGCCCGGTCTGAGAGTTATTGGCTTTTTCGTCCCAGGGGCCCGGTTGGTTTTTAAGGAAAAACCAACCCAACCGTACTCCACCTATTTCCAAACCTCGGGCGGAGTATTCCAAAAGATCTGTCTCACTAATAGGAACTCAACAATGTTGACAACACGTCATTCAGACGTCTGTAGCTCATGATATGAGTGTTTCCGCTCCGAGGGCCCGGTTGGTTTCGTGTACGAACCAACCCAGCCGAACTCAAAGTATTCCAAAATCTTGATTGTTATATGTCGAAACGACCATCTCGTTCTAAGGATTTTGTTTCCGCTGACGGCGCGTCGTTTGGAGATCCGTAGCCTGAGTTATGGGCATTTGAACCCAAACAGTCTGAAAACGGGGGTTTCGGGCCCGTACCGACCCGGCCCGAGACACCCCGGTTGGCCCGAACCGGGTCGACCCGCCTCGGACCGGGTCGGCCCGGCCGGGCACGACCCGACCCAGCTGGGCGCGGCCCGGCCTGGCAGACCGGCCAGGCGCCAGTTAGGCTGGGCGCAGCGCACTGCCAACTCCGCTTCGGCCGAGCAGTTGGAAAAAAGAGGGGGGCACCTGCCCCCCCCCCTTGTGTAATCGTGGCCCCCCACAATTAAGTGGGGCCATTTTGGCCAGCCGGCCAGCCGGTCGGGGGTTTGAACCCCCGGTTGCACACCGGTCCGGCCGGCCCGCCCTGGCCGGCCGGTTCCGGCCTCCACGGGACCGGTGACGGCCGGTCCCCTTCCTCGCCGACACCGGCGGCCCGGTCCGGTTGCCGGTCTCCTTGCTCCACCGCGGCCCGGAACCGGCCGCGGCCTTTGTCGTCCGGCGCGGTGTGACGGCACCGTGCCCCTCCGCCGCGGCCCCACTCCGGCCGTGACATCTTCGGTTTTCTCCGACGCGGCGCGATGGCGTCACGTCCTAGAATTTCATTCCATGGCGCGGTGCGATGGCGCTGCGTATATCTTCCGCATGAAACTGCGTGGTGCGACGACACCACACTTCCTCGTACCAACCACAAAGAAAACATTCATGAAAATGGAGGAGGGTCGGCCGTGTTTGTGCGGACCAGCCCCCTCGCGTTATTCGATAACAATTAGTCGAAAACCACGAACATTGACAAACTAGAATCATGAACTGAATTAATTAAAAATAAAACCCCTACCTCGGTTCAGGAACGATGTTCGTCAACGACCCGCGGAAGACGAGCGTCGCAGAGGTCGGGCGTCGCAGGGAAAGAACGTCGACATTGCAAAGCAAAGATTCAAAGTCATTGATGGCAATTTCGTCGCGGAAAACCGTCGCGGAAGAGATGACGCGGAAGATGAATGTCGCGTCCCGGATGCGGCGTCGCGGAAGAACTGTGTTTTTTGGCGGAGAAGTTCTTCATTGATGAACGGTGTTCTTCGTGTTCTTTGTCGAGGAAGAAGGTGTTCCTTAGCTTTTTCTCCAAATATCTCTCAAACAACCCAACACCAACCCCTAATAAAATAAGTTCTAAACTAATTTTATTAACACAACAAAGCATTTCAAATTCAATTGTTTGAATTTCCAAAAACTTACATGTAACTCACCAAATTAATTACAACAAGTTGTCAAATTAATTAGAGTGGAGTTAATGAGGAGTTAGGAATATGAGGAGTTAAGATGGGTTAGGGAGTGAGGGAAAAATTGAAAAGGTGGGGTGTTCGTGTGGGCCCCACCCTTTTAATTATCCACACATGGGAAGATGGGTGGATTTGGGCTCCACCACCAACTTCTCATTGGAGAAACTAACCACTTGAAAGAGAAATAAAATTGATTTAACAATTTTATTTACTTTTTTTAGTTAAACCCCAATAATTAACTTCTTCTCCCACACAAACGCAACTACGGTAAAGGTTCCCTTAAGCGATTACCGGCGTTGAGAGTTCATCGGTGCCATCAGATTTCAATTTCGAGCACCAGTTCAAAAGATAGGAAAACCCGCTCGTTTGTTAACTAAACGTACCCGAGCCAAACTTCGGAAATTGATTCCGGGCACACCGGGCCTCGGAATTAGGTGTCGTTAGAAACCGCGCTCTTGTAAAAATCCAAAGAAAATTAAGAAAAAATTTCCCTTGAATTTTACAGGTCTTTATTGAATGTATCATTCTATATGGAGAGGCTCCTCCAAAAATCTCATGGGATGAGTTTTTGTTTGATATCCATGATCAATTGGTAAGGATCCATGTCAAAATACTCTATTTTCCATTTTAAAAATTATACATGTGCTATTTTATGATATGCAATGTAGTTACATGCAGTGAAATCCATGGTGTACAAGTAAAACATAAAATTAGTCTCCTCATATTTAAAATCTGTTATTTAAACAAGTAATGATGTGAAACCCACTTTGATGATGTGGAACTTTCACAACATGAATCCCATTTAATGGAATGTACACAGAAATAGTTACACGATGTGTAACCCCATTACACGGTATGAAATATTCTCTTATCCTACAAAAACGATTGGTTAAAGGTAAATGTCCATGAAATATAGGACTTATCCACTATATTTAACTTTCGAATCTCGAAGGAGGGGAAAACATGATGATGTTTAGGGAATACCTGATGTAACCGTAACACAATGGTACATGTTCACCACAACCCCATTTTATTATAGGAACATTAGTTTCCATAGAAGACTGGATTAATTTTCATGGTGTTCAATTTAGATGATATATTGTTTCACTTGGTGTTTTTAACTGGGGTTATGGATTTATGATTGAGGATTTGTGTTGTTTTTGGATATTGTTCATGATGACATTGATCATTGTGTCATAATTCCACTTACTGTGGTAGTGATTATATACCCAATGGTGTTTCATGGTTATTATTTTTGGTTACCACCTCAAAGAGAGGTTAAGATCAATATTAACCAACCCACAAAGATAAATTCCATTTCTTGGTTATTTTTACGTACTATTTAATGATATTCTTGAGTTTAGGACATTGAAGAACTTGATCATTCATTAGATCATGGACTATTTAATAAACATTTTTTGGATGATATTTTTGTGTACACTGAGACAATATAGGAACACATAGATCATTTAGATATATACACAGAATCTTTAAGGACCATCATCTATATGGATTTCTTGAAAAAAACGAATTTTTGATCCAAGAATAAATGATTATAGGTTATTCTATATCTAAGAGGGGCATCATAGTGTATCCTAAAAAGATCTGGGGAGTAATAAAAAAGGAGGAACCAAGAAATGTTTCTAAAATTCATAGATTATATGGTGTATCATGTTCTTACATGTGGTTTGATTACGATTTTTCTATACATAAAAATCTAATTATAGAATTAAAATGTATGGCTGATACATTTTTTAGGAATGATACATTTCAAATATATATTAAGTACTGATTGTGAGGTTTTTATTAGATTTGAATATCATTTTTTTGGATGTGGGTTTCAGCTTATAATTGTTTGATGGTAACTCATTTATGGTATGGGGATGTGTCGTGATTCTATGAAAATAGGTGGTGGATTATGGATCTCTCATATAATACCCTCATGAGAATAACAATTATACACATGTACTTGAGTTGGGAGTCATGAAGAACTCTCACAAAACATGGTGTAAATATCTATTTAGGGAGTGATTTATGATATATTCTGATCATAAGAGAGAAAATTTGTTTTTACATAGATTTATCTAAACATATTAATAGGACTATAGTTTGAGAATATTTAGATGAAAATTATTGATATTTTATATATGCATTGAAATTGGAATGTGGCAACTAACTCATTTTATATGATGTTATCAACTGAATCATTGAAGGGATCAATGGGGGAGTGGTCAATTAAAATTTCTTTTTACTAATATGACCTTGAAGGTGGGAGAGGCTACTAAAAAGTGTTATTTCATTCTATAAAGGATGAATCAATATTTTATTATCTTATTCGTATAAAGAGTAAATAGATTCATATTTCCATTATTTTAGTGAAATATCTAATTGTAGGGAGATCTTGAGAGATTTGTCTCATTCTCCCATTTTTTATTCTTATTTATGAGGCAGATTGGTCATTATAATATCTCTAAGTTAGGTGTTAATGTAAATAGAAGCCAGTCACATTAATCTATAAACTTTTGGAATACTAATATGTATCATTATATGATTCGTTGATATTAGTTTTTTTGTTTTTGGTGGTTAATTGTAGAAATTGTTTCATGATTACTTTCATTATATTATACTAAAGTAGGGAACCATAATATTATATTCATGGTTTATTCATTATCTATTCTTGTGTGGATTTGAGACAACATATCTATAATCTTCATCATCAGTATACCATGGTATCCCAGCGGGATGTTTTTTATAAGTGTGATCATTTTTGGACATACAAAATTAGCTCATTTTACATCCTATTATATAGATGATAATGTTTTAAGATCTATGATTCTTGTATGTCTTAGAGTAAGATAATGTAACACCTGATATTATGTGAAATATTTTTTTCAAAATATTTTAATCTTTTCCATATTTTTCATTTCAAGAAACACTATAAATAGCTTTTGATATATGAAATCACTATGTTTTGATTAAATTTCAGGTAACACCAAGTTAATCATATTGAACAAAATTATATTTTGATTCTCTTGTGGTGCACGATACTATTTTGGATTCTGTTACACTCAATTCCTTCCTCCATCAATACCTTGTGTCACACCAAAGGGTGAGTTTTAGAAAATTAAAATATATTATTAATATTGTTATTAAAATGTTATTATAGATAATACCTAGTCATTAGAAAGGAAGTTTTGAATAAGACTAACTAAACTCTAAAAATATTTTTTACACATATACACAAAATTAATCCTTTCATTTTTAATTAGTTAGAAATGAATGTAAAAAGTATTTTCAAATAAAGAAATTCTATTTCTGGGAAAAATATTATTCTATGTACAAACAAGTATTTTTTAAATATTTTAAAGAAAAAAATTATAATAATTTTTAATAAAATTTATATATTATATATTCAATTCAATTTTTTGACACTCAGGCAGTTGATTTGATATACATATGATAAGAATAAATCAAATTAAATGAACAAAATGAGGTATTATTATAAAAAGTAATTTTACATCCATTTAATGGAGAACCCATTTCAAATATATTTATTTATAAATTAATATTTTTTATATTAATAAATTTGAACCATTTATTAAATTATAATATAGATATTTACTTTGTTAAATATTATATATTTTTTGGAGGAGTTTCATATTTGGATGAATAGTTAAAAATGCAAATTTTAAATGTTTTTTTCATATATTTTATTTATATAGTTAAACAATGTTTGGATTTTTTTAAATTATAATAATTTCAATTTTATCTATATTAATAAAATTCAGTTAATTATTACTTAGCAAGAATTTGAAAAATCATTCACTTTAAAAACTCGTTGTCTCGTCCAATCTATGGGGTTACTTTTAAATTAATTCCTGGAACATTTTTAAATGAAAATTGGAAAAATTATTTATATATTTTTAATCAAAATATTTTATAACTTATAAAATTATAATATTAGTTTTTTACCAAAAATATTATTTAAAGTAATTAATATTATTTACAATGATTAATGTATAAACAAGGATACATAATGATTAAAATTAGAATATACAATGTTCAAATGACCATGAACTTGTATAAAAATTATTTTCTAGACATATTTCGTCCATTCCACATCATAGGATCTATAATGGTTTATTATTAACCCTTTTGGTACAATTAAGACATGGGGAGGACTAAAATAGTTTCATGAATACCCAATATGTCTTTTTCCACACTTACGAAACACAACCTATACTCGTCTCATAAAACCTATAAAAAAAATTTATCATCCAAACCAGATGAAAATTAACTCCCAACATACACATTATCATCATAGATATATAATTTCCATAACAAATCCTTCCATGGAATCCCTCTGGTGAAAACCAAAAGGAGTTACCCAAAGAAGAGGTAACATCCTTCAATAAGAAGTTTTGATTTATTTCTTTCTCCAACCGAACAATTATTTTTATTCAATGGTTTCATTATAACCATTATATCCTCAATATAGTAATATGTAGTTATTCTAATAGTATGACCTAAAATCCCACCCATATCCATAAAACGTGATATGTAATCATCAGTTGTCTGTAGAGTGGGCTACCACCTCAAGAACCAATAAAATTGTTTCATCAATTACAACCTCTAAAGCTCTAACATAATGATTTAATTTAGGTTTTTATATGATATTTATGATATTTATGACTTTTTTATGATTATTTAATAATTATATGACACATACCTTCATGATTTCCATTTTTTGGAAATACAAGAACTTCATTTTTGAAATTGTAGACTTTCGCCTTCTCAAAGAGATGTGATTCGTTAAAAAAATTCACTAAAAGTATTATGGATGGGTTCAGTTAATATATATTATATATATGAAACATAAATTACTCTATAATAATATTATTTATATATATATACATCAATTTATTTCCTTCAAAATGATAAGAAAATATAAAAAACATTCAATATTACATACAACCTACAACCATCATCAAATGTGTATTCCATTTCATATGTTGATCTATAGTAAATTATTATAAATATTTATATACATAAAATTAATTATATTCAAATAAGTTTTTACATTCTAAACCTAATTAAATCATGATGAATTTAAGAGTATTAAGAAAAAAAAGCCTAACTTATACAAAAAAAGTGGTTATTACCTGAAACATTACATTGACAAGGAATTATTAATAAATGGGTAATATAAAGATATAATAAAATCATAAATGGTATGATATATAAGAATTTAGTTAGGTGTTAGATTTATAATTTACACATATTTATTATATATGAGGTTTTAAACTATACTAATTAATTCAAGACTAAAGATAAGTGTTTTCGCATCTCACTTTTATTTCAGTGAGATATATGATACAATCACCACTTATTCTTGTATTGGGTGTATGTACATCCCTAAAAATTGTTATATCATGAATATATTTTATTTTATAATCTTCAAATTTTCAATTTATGTTATTCTTTCGTGAGTCCAATGATTCAAATGTTACTCATGTACTAAGTGGATTTCTAGTATTTCTTTTACTTCTATGAGACATACTCCTTCTTCAACACTTGTTTCTTCTGGGTGGTGTATATAGTACCTACGAATTTATAATATTATTAATATAAAATAAAAAATATTTAATTTACATGTACATTTTAGGATATATATTTCTTATTGTTTTAAATTTAAAATGTTTCCATATCGGCAAGGAACGTCTTCCATACTTTCCATTCTTTTATATACCTGATTTGGTATACCCATATTTTATTTTAGGTTTCATATATACATCCAATTAACATGATATATATTGAATATACATCCATTAATGATATTTAACTCTTTATTAATTTATATTCAGTCATGTTAAATAAGATTCAATGTTTACAATGTAATATGATTTTATAGCAATAATTACTTCATTTTTCAATATTATTAATTATTATGTATCCAGTAATTGAATCTTATCATCCACCTCTCATGAATTTTTTTATTTTTCTTATCCTATGGGTTTTCATGATATTTTTATTTATTTTTACCATTTTCATTTATTGTTGTTTATGATAATTAAAATTGTGTTTTTAAGATAATATGACTTTATTTCATTTCTTGTTTAGAAATTTGTTTTATTAAAAGACATCTTTTTCAAGAAATTAATTTTTTAAAATAGTAATCAATATTTTAATCTCATTTTTAAAGAAATGTATTTAAAAATTATTAAACTGTTAAAAGTATTTTTCAAAATATCATTTATACAGCCTTTCAATGTTATTTTCAATGAAGAAGGTTTCCAAAATAAAGATATTTTAGAAGTATTTTGAAAAAAAAGTAATTTTTTCATGAAATGATTTAAAGTATTTTTAGAAATTATTTGATAAGATATGAATGTGTTTTTCAAATAATTTTATTTACAGATGTTTTATGTCAAAAAAATTTATTTTCAGAGAAATGTTATTTTTTTAAAAAAATGATCCAAGTCATCATTCAAAATACTTATCTAACTAATATGAAATAAATTTATATAGTTTATTTTTTATTGATATTATATAATGTTACCATTCTCAATAATATCCACTGAATGGATTTTATTTAACATGTCAAGTTGTTTAGGAAAAAATTCTCTTCCATTGGTAATACTATGATAAAACACATATGAAACCTAATTTGTTTATTATGTGATTCTATGATGGAAGGAATATAAAAAATTTCCCATTTTCATTGGTTATAATATTTTGAAGTTTTTATTATACCCATCTCTTTTCATGGGTTAATATATAATGAATATTTGTGATCATATGACATATGTAAGTATGATTTTAAAATATGATGGGTGGGACCTATATCTCCCTCCAATACTTTAGGTAAGGATTTATATAGCATGATATATGGATTGGAACTAGTATATGTGATTAATACAATATGGATTATGGTGTAACCAGATCTACTATGATGTAAGGTCTACCTTTGGGAATGGTGGTGTGTCTCCCCAAGGAGGTATAACAGCCTACTTGTGAACATGATTACATGTTTATAATGTTATGAGTGAACCTTATTACCTGTAAAAAATGTTATTATTGAACCTTATTACATGTTCATAATGTTATGGTTGGACCTATAATCGTTTCTATATGTTTCTTGTTTTCCCTAATTACATATTCAAAATTTTATTAGTGAACCATATTGCATGTTCAAAATGTTCTCCATAAACCTGAATACATGTTCATAATGTTATTAGTGGAGCTAGTTTCACGTCCAAATGATTATGTGTGGACCTTATTACATTTTTACAACGATAATATTGAACATTATTATGTATTCACAATGTTATGTGTGTCTATATGATTATGTGTGGACATGATTAATGGTTCGTAATGTTATCATTGAAACTGTTTACATTTTCAACATGTTATGTGTGGACTAGTATAGAAACGCATAAGTTTATGTGAGAACCTGATTTTAGGTCCTTAATATAACTAATGAACCTATTTCCATAAACAAATTTTCACATTTTTATATGATCATGTGTATTCCACAATTATGTGTTTCATGTGTATGTTTTTATTTCTTGGATTGTGATCTATGTTTTCTTTATGATTCATGTATTATGAATTTCTAATCCTTATGCCATGTCTAATGATTGTATTATTTGATATGTAGGGAATTATATTCATATGTTATGATCATGTTCTCATACTCTTATAGTTATGACATTATTATGAATCTCCATTATTTACCCTTATTAACCATATTATCTCACCATTTTTTATGTTTCCTTTAACCAAATTTATAATGAAAGGTTTTCAGTAGGAATACTAGAGAGGATGATCTTTATGGGAGAATTTGGAGATGTTTCACCAATATCTTAGATTATATTTCCAATTATACAAATACAGTAAACTATAATTGTCTTTGGGAATATACTTTTGTAATGTTCTAAATATTCATCTAATGTGACGTAATATCCTTGTTTGTTATGCTTGGTAAGATATTGTTTTTATAAAAGGAATGGTTTAATCAACATTTATAAATAAGGATGACAAAACATTAGTGAAATTCCTAGGGAAATTTATTAGGATATGTCAAGGGATGTCTCTAATGATATGTCAAAGGATGATTCATTGTTTATAAAAATGTCTTGGAATATTGGTAAAGGGTGGAGTGAGTAATTTCCATGATACTCATCCTTATCTGGATACTACATTTTGATGTGGATTAGGAACATATGAATATATGGGTACCAACCGTGAAAACACCATATTGAGCTAGAATCGATCGAGAATAGAAAAAAAAAATAACAGGCCTTGTTGTACACCTAGTTTTACAATCCTATGGGATATTCTTGGGAAATTACCAAACAAGTAAAAAATCATCATGAACAATTTAAATATATGATTACTTTAAATGAATGAAAATAAGAATAAGGTCTTATAGATTGAAAATGATATTTCATGATTTAGACATCAAATAAGTATCTTTTCATGATTATGTGACTTTCCACTGTGATTAGTGTTTCTCACACAATGTTTTTAGGATTTTGTAAATGGATGGAAATAGACGGAACATTTATATGGATAAATGTAATGGAATGTTAAATTAATTCCCTTCTCAGCAACCAAATGTTAAATTAGATTGAATAAATAATATTAATTCTATACCCATGTATATTTATAAAACAATGAATCATTAGGAACATCAAAATAATTAATATAGGAAACAATGTTCTATTGAGTCCTTCATGTGGAAACACCCACCATCTCTCAGAACTTATTCTGACCTGTTAGTGTTTGGGAAAATGATTTGTACCACTGAAAATATAATTTATATTATCTAGTATTTAGAACCTGTAAAAGTAACTATCATTGTCTACCATCTCTAAAGTGTGGAGTATCCATTAGGTAATCTAATTAAGTATATGATGAAACAAGAAGAGGACTAATACCTGAATATGGGTGAGGTTAAAAGATTAATTTTTTAATAAATAAATTCCTTATATTCTTCATAAAAAATTGAGATGAAATTATTATATCAAAAGAAGAGGGATGATTAATATATTAGTTCCTATTACATGAATTACAATGTACTCTTCTAATATTATAATTCACCCTTAATGTAATATTTACCAATTCTATGGTGTCCTGAAACTGAATCAGGGAAGGTAATTAGACATATTTTACTTTGGATGATATGAATAGATCATTGAATGTCCACTAAAAAAGTAAACACATGTTGGAAACACACCGAGTTCATATGATATGAAAAAGAAAATGGAATTACATAGAAAATACAATTATATGTCACATGTAGGGATGAAAAATATCCAAACTACTACTTTGTAATATTTTGGAAGGAGAACCTATTTCAGTGCAAAAATATAACAAGAATGTATTTAAGGTGTGGTAATCTTCTCCATCAAGTAAAATATTATATAAGTGATATTACTATAGAGATATCAACAAAATCCACCACCCACACATCAGTATTTAATGTTCAATGATTTTGGGAATTATTTCAATCAGTGCCTCAATCCAGGGGCTTATATGGCTGACTATCCACAACAAGAACATATGATAAGGTAAAAAACTGATATATTACTCAATAATTAGGGGTAAAGTCAATCCATCCAATTTTTACACACTTACCCCCCCACCCCTATTTTTGGGAATTTCATATTTTATATTCTATGAATAAGCCTAGGAAAGTTATATTTTTCATCATTTATTTATGTTTCTTTTGATTATATCCCTCTAAATGGATTCTGGAATAAAAAAAATATTTGATATTTTATTAGTAAAATTATACACCAATGTTTCCAATGAAAATATTTTTGGAATAAAATAAAATCATATATAAGGAATATATTGTGAAATATAGTTTGAAATGGTTTAATGGATACCCATTTAATGAATTTTTTATTTTAACATAGGATAAATTATTAGATATTAATGTATTATATCTCTATGTGAGGATTTATACATGTGGGATAACATGTTATAACATTTTTTTAATGTTAAATAAAGTTTAATATAATGTCCTATTATTGAAAATTAGGCGCTGTAAGTAATTTCGGAATGACCAAATTTACCTTCATTTCATAGTGTAAAAGTTGAATTTGAAATCAAGAAAGGAACTAGAAAATGGTGAGATTTTTATTATGAAATGGATTTAAATAAATTATGTAAATATACTTATGTGAATATATATGAAAATAATTACTCAAATTTAGAAAAAAGATATTGGAAATTATTTTTTCTAATACATTGGTTTTTGTTGAACTGATGGCCTTTAAAATATCAAAGATTTATAGTCTTGAGTACCTTACGATTCTATTAATCATTCATGTGCTGGTAACCAATGATCTTTATTATTATCTATTATTATTTACTCTTCCCATCCAGGTCCAATATTTACTCCCAGCCATATTTTTTCCTATTTGTAAGCCTAGTTATCTGTTACATTGGGAAAATATTATGATTCCACCAATTATTTTTAAAGTAAGTCTAAGTATTCATTTTTTTCAATGTGGGATTCATTGAAAGGAACATTCAAATATTAAACCATTGATGTCACAAAAGTATTTTGAGGGTAAAATTATTGTTATGGGGGTATAATCTAACAACCCTAAGATTTTTTGAAATATTTTATACCAAATTAATTTAATCGTTTATATATTCTTTATTTCACATAACACAGAATATAGCTTGTGTTATATGAAGGAACCATGATTGAATTTCATTTCATGGAACAAAGTGATCATATTGTACTACACAGAATACTTATATTAAATATAGGTACACAATAATCTATGTTTTCTTATGTCATATACAATGACTTGATACTTCATTATCTCTTGTTACATCTAATTCCATGTATTAAATAACTATAATATACTATTATATTGTTTTTAAAATATTTTCATAGTTACTACCTAGCCATTGGAATTACTATTTTTAATAAGAATAACTAATTTTTTAAAATATGGTACACACATGTATTTAAAATTAACCCTTCGGCTTTCAATTAGTTATAAATGAAATTATAAATGATTTGAAAATAATGATTTTGTTTTTCTAAGAATACTATTTTCAATGTAAAAAAGAGGTTTCAAATCAATAAATTAAACCAGACACTTTTGATGAATTTTATTAATAAAAATTATTTATTATATGTTCACTCAAAACAAATTTCACTAACCCAAATAATATTATAAGAATAGGATAAAAATAAATCCAATTATATAAATAAAGAAGATGTATTTTTTTAATAAGTAATTTTAGGTGATTTTAAATGAGAACCCTTTTAAAATAATTTTTTTGGCACTATAATAATTTTTATATGTAAATATAAACATAATTTTTGAATTATTAATATAAAATTCTTTATTTAATGTTTTTTTATATTTTTATGAGAATTTTCATGTCTCGATGAATTGTGGAAATAATGAATTTTAATTGAAAAATTCTTTTTTGTATAATTTCTTTATATGGTTATATAATTTATTCAATTATTTATACTATGTAATTACATTAATTTTACATATATTAATCCAATTTAGGTTATTATGATTTTTTTATGTTGATTTTAGATTTGAAAACATAGGAAACATTTGAAAACTACTTCACTTTAAAAACCTATTATTTTGTCCCTTCTATGAAAATAATTTTAAATCAATTTCATTCACTTCTATAATTGGAATTTTATAAGTATTCCTTAAATATTATCAATATAATTAATAAATACAATTAATTTCTACTATTTTTTTGACCAAAAACATTATTGAATTAATTAAAATAAATTATAGTGCTTGAGGTAAAAAAATAAAACATAATGGTTAGACAATGAATATAAGGTGTATAAATGATTTTACACATGTAAAAAAATGGCCATATTTCGACCTTTTGACCTCTATGAATCTATAATAGTAGATCATTATCCCATGGGGGAAATTAAAATATGGGGAGCAGTCAAAATATTTTCAGGAATTCCCAATGTTTCATTTTTCCCCCACTAATAAAAGGCCTCATATCTTCCTCCTCTCATAACAACTCTCTATAACATATAGATCATAAAAATACAACCCATAATAAATCAATATATCCCTCCCATAATTCTATAGTTTTATATTTATTAATGAATCCATCCAAGGAATCACATTGTGGAAAACCCAAATGAGTTACCCAAAGAATAATTAACATCTTTCCACAAGAAATTGTGTATTATTTATTTCTATACCCCATAAATCCTTCATATTAAATTATTATATTGGTACCTCCATATAATAAATATAATGATATTTTTTATTTAATGGTTACAACCTACACTCAGACACACTTCCATAAAATGGGATACACAATCATTGTTCTTGTGTGTGGAGGATTAATGCATTGTGTGACAATGTCATTTTTTCATCCACTACCACCTCTTATGGTGAGAAATAATGATAGAACTTATTTATTTATATGATTTATATAATAAATAATATTTATATATTAATTTATAATTATTATATAACATCTTACTTTTGGATTCCTAATTTAAGTAAATATGATAACTTTGTCTGTGGACGCAATGACTATCGCATCCTCAAAGTGATGTGATTCGTTCACTATTTACATGTAATGTATTAAAAATTAATATATTCAAATTATATGATATATTTTAAATTAAAATTATAATATAATGATATTATATATAAAAACATATTTCATTTACATTATTTCTTTCAATACAACAAAAAAATGGAAATTGTGTTTTTGCATACGTACAACCTACCTTATCCCTGAACAGTGAAATCCATTACATATTTATATCTCTTATAATTTATTATAAATTTTTATAAACTAACCATATATGATATTTAAGTCATGTTTTAAATTATTTAATTTAGTAAATCATGATCTATTTGTGTGGATAAATAATAATAATTCAAACCATATGCAAAAACAATGGTGTGGTTATTATGTGAAACCTATCATTGCCGTAGAATTATTAATAATTAGGAAATATAAATTCCTAATAATGTCATATATAGTGTGATATATAATATTATTATTTTATGGTAGGTTTATAATAAAAATATATTTATTATTCAGTAGGTTTGAACACATACTAAGAATCTCAAGAATTATGGTCAAGGTTTTATCTTCTAACTTTAATTTACGTGAGATATAAGATACTTCAACACTTATTATAATATTCTTGAGTATATAGATACATATTCCATATTAAATCAAGAACTTAATTAATTTCATGATATTAAATTCTTCTTTTGATTTTATTATTTCACCGATCACACAATTAAAATGTTAATCAACTAGTGAGGGGATTTCTGTTCTAACATTTTTTTAGACTAATTCCTTATTCACCAATATTTAGATTTTATAACATATATAATACAGAATAATTTAGTATATAATTATTATACATAAATATAGTTTTATTTACATATCCATTTTATTGTCTCTATATCATGAGGTTTTATGGTTAAAAATTTACAAAATCTATAAGGATTTTTTTTTTCAATTTTCCTTTTTGGAGTCATATGCCTTGTTATACAACTATATTATTTTACAAGGTGTATATACTATCATTTAAAGATTTATGTCAATATAATTCTATTAATAATATATTAATAATCATGTACATATATACTTTCATGGGGATTTGGATTTAATATTCCCAGCGTAGTTAGAGTTAATTTCTACAATCACATCTTATATCAGGATTGTTTAGGAATATTCTTCCATTGATGAAATATTAATATCCATATCTCTATAATTTCCTTGATATTTATTCCCCACATTATTTTCATGATATATTTTATAAATGGTACCATTTTCCACTCTTTGATACATAACATAATTAATAAATTATTTTAAACAGAATATAGCCTTATTTCTATCTTTGGTCATAAATTGGTTTTAATAAAAAACCATTATTTCTAAAATGTTTTTAAAAAATTAGTGGTATTTTAGAATAATTTACAATTAAATGGTTTTAAAAAATATTTTTTTAACAAACTGTTTAAAAGGATTTTCAATGTCACAATTTTTATGTTTTCAATGTTATTTTTAAATAAGATGGTTTTCAAAATGTTTTATGGGTATACAAGTTATTTTTAAGGAAGATATTATTTTTTACACATGAATTGTTTTCAATAATATTTAAATTTTATTTTATAAGTTTTCAATGAAAATAATATATAGTATTTTTTATATTTTAAAATATGATTTTCATAGAAAGGTTATTTCCAAAAAAAATTAAGCTTGTTATTTTAAAAAAACATGTCTCCAACTAATATGAAATCCTTTTATATAGTTGATTCTTTTTTGGGGATATAAATTAATGAAACCATTATATGTTTTTTCTCCAAATGTTTATATTTGTGGTTTCAAATTATATATGAAACTTATTTCTCTTTAATGGGTTATTCCATGATAAAACTTTTGTGAACTCTACTTCAATTCAAGTGTAATTCTATTATAAAAAAATTATGAAATGTGACTCTTTTAAATAGGTTAAAATAGGATGAAATGCTTATGATATCCATCTCATTTCGTAGGTTTATATATTAATAATGTTAACGATATTCTGAAAAATGTAATATTGAATTCACTATGTTATGGGTGGGATATTTATATATCTATAATAAATTTTGTAAATATCTAAATAACATGACAAAATGATGGGAAAATTCGCAGTGCATCATCAAAAAATGGGAAGAAGGTGTAACCTAATCCAGTATAAAGAAAGGTTTACAACTAGGGATGGTGGTTTGTCCTGGAAAGGAGGTATATCTACCTATGTGTGAAACTGATTACATGATCACATTATTATTAGTTAACCATATTAAATTTTCAAAATGTTATACATGAACCAAATTACAAGGTTATAACGTTTTTCATCAACTAGTTTCATGTTAATATGTTTTTTCATGGACCTGATTTTGTGTTTACAATGTTATGATTGAACCTTATTACATTATCATAATGTTATGCTTGAATCTGATTACCTATTCAAAATTCCATGCATAGACATGGTTTCATGTCCATATATTTATGCATGGACCAAATTACATGTTCACAATGTTATAGTTGAACCTTATTATATGTTCATAATTTTATGAATGAACCTGAATAAATGTTCATAATATTATGAAAGGACCTAGTTGCATGTCCATATGTTTATGAATTAAACTAGATACATGTTTTAAAGGTTATGAGTGAAAGTTATTACATGTTCAAAATGATATTCATGGACCTGGAAGCACGTCAATAAGTTCATGAAAGGTCCTTGTTTTATATCCTTAACCTAATGAGTGAACATCGTACTTTTTACGAATGTTATCATAATTATATACTTATGTGTATTCCACAATTCTAGGTCTTATTCTAAGGATTTTATCTCATGGATTATCTTCATTTATTTCTTTATAATTCATGTCCACAGATCAGGCTATCCTTGTTACATTACATAATAATATGATCTTTGATATGCTAGTTTTGATCTCCATGTTTTATGCTCATATTCTCATACCCTTATACCCATTTCAAACATATTAATCTTCTTTATTTACACTTATTGAGCATCTATGATCACCCTTTCTTGTATTTCCATTCCCATGTCATGAATAAGTGTTAAAAGTAGGGGTACTATAGGAGAAGATCTTTAGGAGAGATGGTTAACATCTTCATCAAGATAAAAGTTTATGTTTCCATATTTCTAAAGAGAGTACACTATTATGGTCCTCGAGAATTTACATATGTAATTTTTTTATTCATCAAAAATGATGTCATATCCATGTATGTTACGCCTAGTTCTCTATAATTATGCTCCATTGATTTCCCACTATAGTTTTCTTTTCTAAAGACCATCTGTTTAAATACACGAATTAGAAATGTTTTCCAGGGGCAATGGGTACACATAAATAATTAAGCATGGTGTATCACCCATATACATATGGGAGGACTGAGGAATCCATTATGATTATATGGATATACATCATGTTTGTGTGATTGATTTTACTGGATAACGGGGGAAATATATTCTTTTGGTTGAATTATCTGAAAAAAATATTTTTCAACCATTGATTACAAGGGATCCCTTCAATGTTTTATATAGGATTCCCAGTCAATCTATTTTATATTAGATAAATTAGGTTGATTGATCATTTTATGGAATATTTAAGTTTCAAGAGGCATGTAAAATAAAATAGTTGATTTAAAATATGTTAGTGATAGATCAGAGTCATCATTACTCCTATTTGGACCATTATCATCACTCATTCGAGTTTGAACTTTATGATCATTTCTTTCATAGAGTTTCCCCTTCCATGGTACAATACCTATTTGGTAAGAAGGTAAAGTGGACATTGATGTTTTTCCCTTTTTGAGATCATTGAACTTCTTATTACGGTAGATTATCATTTGTACTTTCTATATCACTTGAGATTGATTCATGATGTGTTTTATGGTTTCAAAAAAAAATTTATCTGTTAACTCATTATTGTGTGACTGAATGTGATGATGTTGATCTCTATCAAGAAACCTATGAGTTTGATAAACAAGTTAATATTTTTTATAGTCAAGATATGGTATTTCCTAGTAAAATTAAAAATTATGTTCATATATTTCGGTAGTGTGGATAAGCTATCCACTTGATCTGGGAGTGGAAATAATTGATGAGGAATCAGTGGCATTCTATTTTTTCAAGTATATAATCATTAGATCTTTCTAGGGAATTTTTATATATTTATGGGGAAATTTGATTCCCTCCAAGTCATAAGTATTTCATTTTAATCATGGTTTATGTCTATGGATATTCTAAATTTAGACAATGGTCAATATCATGAATTTAGTGATTTGAATAAAATAGGTTATGTAAAATTTCTATGAAAGGTGAAGAGTAACCAAGAGTAAGAAGCTACCCCATGGTCAAAGCCTAAATTTCCTATCTAGGTGGAATAACCATTCCTCCCATGCATGATTAATTAAAATATCATTTTCCCCTTGATACCTTGGTCATTTTTAATTGTAATACCATACTAATATCTTTTTATTACTAACTATCTTATCCTAAACATTATAACGGGTTCTCTACAGGGATCATTAGGGGTTTCATATTATCATTATTGAATATTTAGAAGTTTTATTTCAATTTATATATGGTAACCTATCATATTACTAGATATAACTTTAATTACATGTATTCATTTTTCATTTGAGCCTAATCAGAAGGATATTATTATATCTAGAACTTTTGATCTTGAGTTTATGGTGTTTCGTGTGGATATAGGATTGTGATTAAATTATCTCCTAAATTCCAATATGTATTTTTAAACGAGACTATTTTCTATCTGTAGGAAATATAGGCCTCTCTATTTAATGGTTCTATTAAATTCAGTACACAAAATTCGTATATATTCTAGTAGTTTAGTTCATAAAAAATGATTGGATTGATCTCAAAAGGGTTAGTTTTTATAAAATACATCATGGAATTTATAACACGATCATTTATAGGGTATTTATTTTGAAAAATAATAACTATGAATTTTTTTGATGAAATGTTTCGAGATTAATTTGACTCAAAAATATATTTTGAACCATTTAATTAGTAAATCATCTCTAGTGAGAATATTTATAAAATTTTGAGTCCTGTATATTTAAATGTTTTTAAAAATATTGAACCATATATGGATTTAGGGTGCATGGTTGTGGATATATAAAAACTATATTGTGTATATTACCACATGGGTTTATTCTAGTGATATATATAGAATTTGGTAGGACAGTTTATTAGATGAATTCAGTATTATATTAGATTAATTATCCTTCTTATACAATAGTTGATATTCTTATTTGATAAAACAAAACTTGTGTCTTGTTCACTATATGGTGGTATGGTTTTAGGATTCTTTTTTACTTGTTCACCTTTTGTGATATGGTTTAATTTTATTAATACATTCTATTTTTCATGAATGGTTCTGTTGATATAATTATAGCCTTTAAAATTTACTATTATAATGAAAAAATAATGATTTCTGAAAAGTGTTTTCAAAGAAAATTTATTTTTAAATTTATTTTATTTTAAAATGAAAACATAGTTGTATAATTTTCATATAAATATTATATACTTGTGGTGGAAACCTAAAGTACTTTTTTTACACCTTTTATATATATTTTGGCATATAAATATCTTCTTTCTCGGGATACAGGTTATGCTATGGGAATATTGTAGTTTTACTGTATCTCTTGAATCTTTTCCCCTTCTTAGTGAGATGGGTTGGTAGTGAGTGTTGGACAAATCAAGACATGATTTTGTTCTCATTTATCAATTATTTATAGATTAGTAATTTATTATTGTGTTTTATGTCTCACTGATGTGATCCTTTTCTATAATATTTCAAACTATATGTTTTTATTTTTTCTCAAACACATTAGACATGTTTGGGTATTTTTGTCGATATATACCTTATGTTAGGTCATATTTAGTGATGTGTTATGTCATCCTTGTTGTGTTCATTACATGATGTCATCTCCCTCATGAGATTTTCCAAAGTGGTCAGTGATAACATGATGACACTTGGTTATGTTGAGTGATTTTATGCACTTTGAGTGATGGGTTTTTATCTAATATATGAGGTTTGTGTGGTGATCTACATAGAATAAACATAAACATTACAAGATTTTGTATTCATATTCATTATTTTCGAAAATATTTAAAACCCAAAAACCATAAGGGTTTATTTTATTTACATAACAAATAGTTGATTATCTAATTTTTTAAATGATATACAACATCTCCTAGAAATTTCTTCTCAAATATTAGACATAGTATTCATACCCTACATAAACGATTTATTTATAACCTAGTGAAAGGAAACATACAAATAGATGTTATAGGATGCTCATTAAGGGTAGACATAGGATATATCAATAAATGATCATATATAAGAATAACATGATAATAAGGGTTTGATAATATGAACTTAACATTAGGAAATTATACAAAAAATTCATAGCTCATAATTTGGAATATGTCTTTAAAAGATCAATATACATGAATCATATAATAATAAAAAATCACAATCCATGAGATCATATTATAAGATTAATAAAATTACATATATAATTTCATAATAATAATCTTATAAATTATTTTTGGAGGAAATCTACCAATATATTTATTAAAACAACTCAAAAAAGTAAAAAGTGAAATTGTCCTTTTTATTTAAATAAATTTCATTCCTTGTAAAATGGTAATATAAAACACATAAACTTCCTTGGTTTTATGTTTTTGGATTTAAAATACCAAAAATATGTTTGATCATTGTTAATATATATGATGAGTAGTGATCACATTATTAGTATAAATATATGGAATTAAAAAATCTAATTATCTCATACAATGGATGTAATGGCCTAAAAAAGTACAATTAGACCCTCTGATGTCCACATATTAGAGATTCTAAGGGAGATGGGGTCTATGAGATTTTTACTTGAACAATCCCATGAATTAATATAGCAACTTATAGATGAGAGAAGTCTTTTATACGAAAATTTCAGGATCATTGAGTTCACGACCCAAACCATGATCACTGAACGATCCCATGATAATCTTACTATCTCATGCTATACTCCTAGGGAATAAACTGGTGTAATAAAGGGATATGTACCAAGAACATTATATTTTTAATATTTATATTATATAATAATGCATGATTTTCATTTTAATTGTATATTTTAAATGATATCGGTTTTCATTCAATTAAATATAAATTGTATTCTTGGGTAATATTAAAATTCAATTATGGAGTTCATTTTGATGAAATAATGGATTTTTAAAATAAATAATATTTTAATAAAATATTGTTTTTATATATTTATTATAAATTTCATAATTTTTGTTAATTTTTATGATGTGAAACAAAGTTTTTATAAGGGTTCAAAAAATGTTATTACAAAAAAACCCCACTACTATCCAATAAATGTTTTATCATATTTTAAAATTAAAAATTCCCATATTTTGAAAAATAATTTTTATGAAATGAATATTATTTTTGGAATATGAATATTGAATTTTTCAAATGGTTAATTTTACATATTCTTCTAGGACAGTGAAATTGTTGGGTAAAAAATAAATATCATATAAATATAATGTATGTTTTATGACTTCATAATGACCAAAAAATGATGAAATAAATACTATATTGGGTATTCTCGGACTACTATATGTTATAACTTTAAAATAATATAATTTTAAAACTATTTAATTGTTTTTATAGTTCCCTTCTAAGTCCTCTAACATGTATAATATATTTTATGATTTAAAATTAATTTCATTAATAATGTGACTCCACTCCACATAAGAAAGGATAATATTTCAGTAGATTAATTCCTTTTCCAAATAATATAATGCAAAACTCCCCTATTTTTCAAAAACCATTTACAGAACCCATGGAATGTTTAGTGGATTTGAAAAATTAATTATAGAGATTCTGCAACCATTGTTTGTGAAATATTATAGAATTCCCCTCTCTTTTTCGATATAAACTCAACCAATATCTCACTTATCATCACTAAAAATATCTTATATCATGTCTTTACTCTATTATCTAATCTCTAGAATCCTTCAAATCCACCCAAATATCTATAAAATAAACTTTTCAATATTTTGAGGTCACATAGTCAAGTTAAGGTTCCTTCCTTTCTCATTTTTATCCAAGTTTCCTTATGTTGTTACACCATTTTATTTTCAATAAAAATGATGGGTGTATTTTTCATCCCTCCACCATTATTCCCTTATTATTTTTAAATGATGAGGGTCACCATTATCTCTCATTAATCACTCCCATATAAACACATTACTATTCTGAAATTTCTTTAGAGTTATTCTATTCCTCCTCTTTCTTTAAGTTTATTTATTATGTTACACCTTCAATTTATAAATTAATTTTCTTAGGAGACGGATTTCTATGCCTTATTACTTTAAATTTCATTTATATATGATAATAGATTCATTTCTCTCTCATAATACATTTTTATGAATTCTAATGTCATGTCGTCAGGTTGTTTAAATTTCACTACAAATTTCCATTCCGAAACAATTGTATAGTAAATACCATTCCCATTACCTATCACGGATGTTCACTTTTATGAACATATAACTTTTTATTTAGGACATAAATTTATGTATTCCACACTACCTGATTTTTTAATAAATTATTATGATTAATTAATCCGTGTTTTATGATCTATGAGTCATTTTTAAGCATGAGAATGAAATGAAAGTGACAGGTGCGCCTGGAATTAAATAGCACTCCAATGCATTGGGTAATATTTCATATAATGATACATCATGTTGGTACAAGGTTTTAGATAATTCCTTTTTGGGTATTTTTTCACTATAATGACTTTTCATTATATCATTGACCTATGATGCAATGTTTTAAGTTGTTTCCACATTTCCATGTTATGAATATCTTGCTATATCATGCTTTATGATTCATGTTCCCTCATTCCTCATTGATATTCCATTCCTAACATGTTTTAATATCTTCATTGAATTCCATTTTTTCTCCACTTTTGGGATATATAACTCACTAATTGATTATGTATATTCCTCAGGATATCCCATGAAATTTTATGCTCAGCCTTATTAATGATGTTTTCAATAAAGATATTTCTTTTAATGATTAAATATGTAATTATCTATACAAAATTCAAAAATAAACTAAACATATCTATCTTTTCGGTTGTATTAACTATAATTTTATATAATTAAATCATGTATGAATGTAATAAAAATAATAATGTTTTTATATTCATCACATTTGGCCATCATATAACCACACATAAATACTATTCAAGATTTGGATAACCTCTCATATACCCTCTTTTGAGAATTTGATAACTTCTCATGAAACCACTTTTAGGCTTGTTAAACCACCTAATGTATCATTTGAGATCATAAAACATAAACATTATCAAATGTATTGGATGAAAATATGGGACTAACCAATCACATATTCAAAATCCATTCATACATATAACATATGATCATGAAAAAATTTATCATTTCAGCATATCTTAACTACTAGAAAATAGTATGTGTGCCATAAATATTTCATCATCATAATGAATAAAAACATTGAAAAAAAGCATGATGGTAATATTGAATAATATCTCTAGTGAATCATAAGTTGTATCAATTGTTGTTCTAATATACAAAAATACATTAACAATATCATTAAATGTTTTCTTAATGAAAATACCATATTAATTTTGAAAACAGTTATCTAAATTCCAAAATGTCCAATAATATTAATAAAAAAGATTCTCTTCGAAAGGAAATGTGGAACCATTTAAAGGATGATTCATGGTATTTATTATCCAGGATAATTAGAAACAAATTTCATGTGGTAAATGACAAAATATAGATTATTTTCAAACTTTGGTAAAAATTATCTCATTTAGAAAATGAAAAATAACAATAACATTCCATACATAATAGAAAAGACAATTTCATTTTCAAAAAATAAATTCCTTTATAATTTTGATTACATATATGGGGAAATCAATGGAAACGTTTTAATATGAAGAAATAACTATATGGGAAGATAATAAATATATTATTTGAGTAATAGATCATAAGATATCATCATACAAATTTAGTCATTATTATTCTTATTAACTAGAGATATTGTAAAATAAGTCTATTACTTATTTTAAAACATTTGAATAAAAATTCAAACTAAATAAATAAATAAAAATAAATATTTATTAACCTAAATATAATGATATTAATGATATAACATATCAAATTGATGTATTTAGAGAGCATGATGGAAGAAAGCTATAAATATATCATACACCTCAAAGAAAAAATGTGAGATGATAATCAGTTACATGTATTATATGAGTTCATACTAGATCCAATAATAGAATAAATATAAAATAAATAAGTAAGAAACAAAAACAGTTGATAGAAAATATGGGTGATTCAATATATTAGGATCATATACATTTCCCAATGAAAATTTGAACATCGAAAATCACAAAATAAAGTGATATTCTATTATACATCTATTACTTCATAATTGACCTAAATCATAAGCTCTCTAAACACTAGAATAATAAATTTAAATTAATTATAATTACATAAAAAATTCATACTTATAATTCCATATGTGTTATATATATAAAATATTATGACCTATTCACTAACATCATTTCATCATAATAAAAATTTTAGGTGTAAACTACGTCATTTTTTATGTTTCTTTCAGTTTGGAAGTTATGGTTCATAAATCTTCATCATGATTACAAAATATTTAGAATAATAAAAATTTAATAAATATAATTTTTAAAATTTTTAAAAACACTTATAATCATTCTTTGATATAATTTAGAAAGATATAAATACATTACTTAATGTTTGATGGAATTATGTATATTAGTAAAACGGATGTTTCTAATTTTGATGGATGGTAAAAATAAAGTCAAATAAAAATTAACATTTAATGAATAATTACTACATAATATCATATATATTTAAAATTATTTTTAATTTTAGAAAATATGTAATGTAGAAATGAAAAATGAATCTCTTCTTTCCATGAAGGGGGTGTCTACACGTACGCATGAGCAACGTTGCTGTTTTACAAAGGATGTGAAGGAAATATGGTAGAAAATATGTTATAATTAAATAATAATAATTATTTCATAAGTATCATATTTAAGAATTAAATTATATAATAACATAAATTTAAATATAGTGATGGAAAATGAATTATATCACTGTGTGGATATAGTAGTCCGCCCAAATGCATGAGTAATACATTCATTTCACATTTGATTAAAATATGGTAGTAAATTGTTCCTATAATAATAATAATATATAAATATTTTTATGATATATTATTTATTAATTTAGTATGGATATAATAGATTTATATTATTTACAAGTATAAATAAAAATTCATTGTGTTTTCCTTGACTATTATATATTCTTTGAAAAAAAAACATATGGATTACACCTTAAACCTTCTCAGGATTGTCTAAGTGTTAGAAACAAATGTTCAAAACAAAGGTAATGAATACATATATTTTTTTTCAGAAATGTACTATCTAATATAAAACGGTCAAATTGATTAAACAATTTTGGGTAAGTAGTTCCTTTTTATTATTATGGGTAGGGACCCATAAAGAATTAAATATATTAACTAAATAATATAACATCCCTTTTATGTGAATGTCACACAAAATGAACCTAAAATCAATTGTAAGATATAATAAGGTCTATGTATCTTCAGAAAATAATACTTACAAAATTTTTAGTGATATTGTTGACATTATATGTTAGTTTACTACCACCCTTGGTAAAACATTTTTAACTCTATCCATTGTAATAGTTGTTTTCTCTTTTTTCCACAATTTCTGAAAAATGGACCCCAAATCATTGAAAAAAGATTTAAATTATGATTCAAAATAAGAATCCATTTTATAAAATTTCATATCTATCAGTGATATAAATTAATTATGAAATAAACTTAAAAAGAGAGAAATTAGTTTTTTAGAAAATGATTTCTTATGCATAAATCTGTTTTTAACTTTTTTAAATTCCTCATAAGAAATATTATATGAATGTTATCATATTTGATAAAATATATATTCTATAAACATCATTAATTTTTTTTATTAATTACATATTTTTTTAAATATGAAAATATGTTTTCAAAAATATATATATTTATATTTGGTTCTCATGGAATCAAATACATTCTAATATACACACAAAAAACATTTATGGGTAAAAATATTCTAAAAACAGTTCTTTTTATCATGAAATACAATTATTACAATTTAAGAGTTATTTATTTGGCATAAATCAATGCATTTTAATTGAGTAAAACATGTATAAATATATATATTTCATAATTTGGTTAATCTTATCCGTACCCACCAACCCCAAAGCATGGTTATAAAATCCATATTATATCATGTTTCCTTGAAATCTACCCCCTAATAATTAAATCATTCCTTGAAATTACATCACTATAATGTAAAAAAATATTACTCTTCTACTTTATCATATCCTAAAATTTCCGTGTAGCTTCGTTGAATTTTTTTTTACTATAAATACCTATAACATAGTGAGTAGTATTCTATTATATAATATTATCTCTATGATCTAGTATTTATAGTGATTTTTGTCATATGATTGATAAATTTCTATTATTACAACCTATAAGTTCATTACATGTGAAGTATCAGGTTTATACTACCTTAAAATATCTAAATGCAATACAAAATAAAATTTATATTGATCTGGAGTAGGTGCCAAGTGATAAGATAACATCTCTACTTGATCTAGAATCTCCAACCGACTAATATACCTAGGATTAAACTTTTCATTCATTAAACTACTCAATACCTTATTCTATTGAAAATTTATTAGTAATTCTTTGTCACAAACTATGAGTACAAGGTAGCAGTATCGATTACCAAGATAAATATTCTGTCAACTCTTAATTTCCTTGAAATTATTATTTTTTGATTTTTTTATCTACCATTCTGCTAGTTATATCATGTCTCCATATATTTTGGTATATGACTTCATCACAACATATCTATGATCTATAACTCTTTCATATAGGGATTCATATGGAGTTATCTAAATACTTGACTAATTACTATTATTATAATAAAATTACACAAGAGGAATGTATTGATTCCAAACATCTTTTAAATTTATAAACCAATATTTTAGAATATACTCAAGGGTTTGAATGGTTATCTTAGACTTTCCAACTATCTTAGTATAATAGGTAATAATGAAACATAACTCAATATCTAGATCTCACTTAATAGTTCTCAAACCAAAATTGAGAAAACAATCATATCTGGATTATATACAAAAGAATCTAGTTCACCATGTTATCTAACTACATCCTAAATTTATATTCAGGCTATCTAATCAAGATAGAAATATTAATTGATTGTATGAAAATGTATTGACTCCATAAGGAGATATTGTACAACCTATATATCATTATTCCCTTTAGAATTCAAATGGAGTCCAACAATTTAATCCATAGGGAAATTATCCCATTTTTATAAAATATGTGTAATGGTTAAAACATATCTTGAGATATTTTTTGCTCATCCATAAATTTTTTTCACAATAAGATCTAAGGTACATACTTATAAATAAATCTCCTTATATTATCACATGTGAAATGGTACATAAAGCCTCTATAAACCTTCATACATCAAAAATCAATAGTTACTGTTGATGAATGAAATTCATCGAACATCTCCTTCAACAATTATAGTATAATTGGTATACGAACACTATTCCTACACCATATCATTCCATCACAATAAATTTTAAAATATAAAAAATTCCCACCTCTTTTTCAAATTTATATATTTCATATGTACCCCTTTCATCTTCATAATGATATATTATTTAACATTCATTTCAATAAGATTATATATTCCCCTTATCTTAATATTTCATGGATCATAGTTCAAAAATCCATAATCATTTTATCATTTGTGATATCCATCGTAGATAATCTATCATTATGATTCTGACTCAAATTATCATACACCATGTTCACATTCCTTAGTTGTTAATATTTTGAAATTTAATATTCTTTAATCAACTCAAACCATCTTCTACACCATAAATTTAACTATTTCGTGGTTAATATATAGAATAATATTTTATGATGGGTATATATGTATCACAATTCTCCATAAATATAATTCCTTTATTTGATTAATGAAAATATTATTTTTTTTAACTCTTAGTCATGGGTCATGTAATTATACTCATGAAAATTTATTTTATGACAGGGATAATCTATCACCATGAAATTCTTAATAATAAGATATCTGAGTCCCTTCTCAAATTCATCATAAAAAATAGAAAACCTTTTTCTGCTACAGGGAGTGAGTGTATAGGTTCACTTCAAAACATCATATTCATCTATATTAAATTTTCATCACATACATTATTTTAACATAATTTTCATCCCTTATATATTGTGAAGGTCAATGTATTAGATTGTTGTGAGAAATTATTCATAAATAACTCATAATATCCATTCAATAAAAGAATACTATCGATCTCAAACATTGTTTTTGGAATAGACCAGTGTTCAATGACTTTGTTTTCAATGATTTTTCTACTAATACACCCTCACTTTTTTTGTTGTGTTTGATGAATGATACTTTATATAAACAGAAATCACACATATTGGAGTTTTCTTATATTTTATCCATCCTTAGGGTATTTAATAACATTATTTATTTATCTTAATTATCTTCATTTCTCATATCTAATTTTATAATATTATATTTGAATGCTACCACAGTTGCAATTGTAGAGTTTTTAATGAATCTATTCATTATATACATGATGATAGGGGGAATTAACAAGTCCAAATTTCATCATGAAAATTACATACTGTATATACCTCATTAAAATGGTTTTCATAGGTATTACATCACTTTTTGTGGATCTATGGATAGAATCTATAACAAAGGAAAAACATGGAAATTAATTGATCTCTTTGTATTTGATAATGTAAAACATTAATATGAGGAAGAAAATACAAATTTTTATCTTGATTTTATTAATTTATAGATATTTAATATAGAGACAAATTGATCTATCATTCTCCTTGACAAGATGAATTTTTTCACCTCATATGGATGAACTCTTCCAAATGAATTCCATATCATGTGTCACACCCCATGCTTCTACGAAGGTTAACATTCCCTCAACCAAGGAAAATTACAAGGTATGGGTTAATTCTAAAATCTCTTCATTATCCGAGGTTGTTTATATGGAATTATCTACTAGGACATCATTATCATCAACATCCGTGTTTTCTTAAAAATATATTTCGGAAAAAATTTACTATTTAACAAAAAATTTGTTAAATTAATTAATACCCTTATTTCACATTATATTATTTAAAGGAATCTTTCTGTCATTTTCCAAATAAGGATATTTACGACATTTTTGACAAAATTAAGGTAAGAATGTTTTTTAAATTATATGGCGGGTGTGACTATTTTCTACCATTATAACATTGTCGATGATTCCCTTACAATCTTATAATAATATTTTCAAAATAAATGTTTTCTTTATAATTATGTGACTCTTAAATGATTTAAAAATAGAAAGAGATATTTCTCTCAAATTGTTTTGACTTCACCTATGTCAACATCCTTTGATAAGTTGTACAGTTTTTTGAAGTTGATTTATTATTATACATATATTGCATATTGTATTTAAGGTTTTGTGATTTGTTTGACTATGGATGAGTTATTTTTATGCCATTAATGGTTTATGGTTAAATTATTGACATTTCGTATTCTATTTTTAATAAGAATGTTTATGTTATATTTCACCATCTGCTTAAGATGAATGTATTTTACTAATATGTTCTAGGTTGGGTACCTGTAAAAGTAATCCCTCCTGGTGTGGGTCATATTACAGTAGACCCTCTATGTTGGAGTCCGGTTATAGAGGCTCTCTAGGATGGATTTTGGTTACATAGGCTCTCTTGGAAAGATTCCGGTTACAAAGGCTCCCTGGGTTGGGGTCCGGTTATAGTTTACCCCTAGGTCCTGGCAAGAGGCCTTGACATAGGAATTAAAGTTTGGCATTATGAATTCCATCATTATGAATGTGTATATTGATATTGCATGCGACTATTAGACTAGTATAATATAAATGTGAATAAGTAAATGGACTTAATTTATTTTATATTTTCCTTATTATTCTAAAGATCAAGTTTAAAAGGCTTTTGTTTTAGTCTTATACATTTCCATAAATTTTTATATGTATTTATACATGTTTCTTCTATATTATAATCCTTACTGAGCATATGAGCTCACCAATTTCTATGTATTATTTTTCACATGATGCGAAGAAGTATATTTTGAGTGACATGCAGGGATAGTCTAAGGGATAAATGTGTGGCCTATGGAGACAATGTCATTGTATTTTTTCATTTTATAATGTAATGTAAAACTTATGAATGTATCTAGTATTTTTAAGGCTACTAAACTAATCAGTCATTCAGGGATTAACCTTTTGTGATCATGCCAATGTTATGTAATAATGCACTGACTCTAGGTAACTAGGTTTGGGGTGATACATTTAGTATCAGAAGGATTTTTTGTACAAACCATGGAAACTAGATTTAGATAAACTCTAATTAGAGCACATTACCCAAAGATAGACTTTGAGGATTAGTATATAAGAACTTACAAGAATTTTTTTATTTTATATATTTTTTGAGTTTTTCAGGCAATACAACCCTGTATGGATACGAGCAGGTAGAGGTGGCTCTGGCACAGATGTACCTATCAGTAAATCCCAAAAAGACCGGTTTGAGCTAGACTCGAATGGGAACTGGTGCACAACAATTGTCCTTGCTACACTTTTGGTTACGACACTCTCAAGGGATGTGCTTAGGATAACTCTCATTTTCCATACAAACCATTATGAAGTAATTATGATTATATACTTCCTCAATGAAAACATTTGTATTATTATGGTCTATATCCATAAACATGTCCATTTATGTGACGTTTTTTTCAAATTTGGAATTATGTATTTCGATTCATAAATTATTCTAGGTTATTTCATTATTTCATGATGGAACACAGTGGAAGGAATGTAAACTCTATCAACGCACATAATTCGTGTTGGTATTTCCCTCCTGCCTAGGATAATTATAGGGGTGTTGGTGATACAACTAGTGCTGTTCAACTTATCACCATAATGGGACAACTCACTCAGGTTATGAATAATAACCTTACCCATATGGAGCACCCTGATCCACAATGCGGAGGATAAATATTAGACTGCTTCATGAGGTAAGAACCACAAATATTCAATGGGAGTACAAATACATTGGTAGATGAGAAATGGATAAGTTCCTTAGATAAAATATTTCTTTCTTTGGGTAGTAGTGAAAAGGAAAAAGTCATCATGGTAGTTTATCGCCTCACTGGAGATGATGATCAATGGTGCTCATTGATTCAAAACAAAAAGGAAGATGAATAAGTATCAAGTATGGAATGGAGGGAGTTTAATTAGATTTTCTTAGAAAAATAATTTCCTCATGACCAACGAGTGGATATGGAAAGGAAATTTCTGAGTCTGAGGCAAAAAGGGGATGAGAATGTCGAAAATTATTAGGCTAACATTACAAGGTTATCAAGGTAGGAAACATATTATATATGTAACCCAATGAGTAAAATAGATCAATTATTTGATGGGTTAAAATCATTTCTACAACAAGCATTAGTCTCAAAATCCATCTTATCATACAATGATATTGTCTCATGTGCTATCAAGACATAAAAGGAATTCTCTAAGTCTTATTACTTTAAAGAAAATAAAGAGAAGAATAGATCTGCTAAACACTATGGAAATGTAAATAAGGGGTAGAAGAGAAATGTTGAATATCTATCATGCGATAAATGTGTGAAGAGAAACCATGTTTCTTTCCTAAAGAAATGGGTGTCTGTTACAAGTTTGGTGGAAAAGGACACTAAGCTCATGATTTCAAATGGAAGAAAAAGGCTGTCAATTTAAATTCTAAAATTTTAGAGAAAAGGGGCACTATGAAAAAGATTGTCCAAAGTGTTAGGGAAATGTACCTTAGAAAATTCCAAGGGATCAAGGCCAATATTATGTGATGACTAATGCTGAGTTTAAATCTTCAAAAGATGTGGTGGCATGTAATTTAATGGTTTCGTCAATTTGAGACAAATCATTATTTGATTCTAGATCATTAAATTCTTTTATATCTTCATAGTTTTCTTGGAAAAATTGATACTTACAATTTGATTTAACAAGGGAGTTGTTAGTAAAAACTCTTAAGGGAAGTACAATTGCAACAATGTTTTGGGAATTAGTCCCTTTGAAGGCATATAAACATTATTTAGGTGATGATCTCATCATCATACCCATTATTGAATTTGATATAATCCTCAGCATGGATTGGATTTCAGACCATGATGCAAAAAATAATTGTAAGAAGAAAGAGATTTCAATTTTTAATTATGATAAGTAGTACCTTATCATTAGAGAAAAAATATCACCATCTAAATCTTATCTAGATCCACCCCTAGTAGCTTAACTAAATTCAATTATTTGGGAGGAAGAGAATTAAAAAACTGTGGGTGAGGAAACATATGTTCAAATAGAGGAAATATTTATTGTGAATGAATATGTTGATGTGTTTCCAGAATATTTACATGGACATACTCCAGAATAAGAAATTGATTTTTCCATTGACATAATTCCTAGTTCAAGGCCCATATTAAAGACTCATTATAGAATGACCACTCTATAATTAGTGGATCTAAAGAAACAACTAGAGGAATTGAGTAATAAGGGAGTTATTCACCCTAGTTTTTCTCCATGGTGAGTCCCTGTTCTTTTTGTTAATAAGAAAGATGGATCTATGAGGTTGTGTGTTGGCTTCAGAAAGATCAATGATATAACAAAAAAGAATATCTATCCCCTTCCTTGTATTGTTTATTTTTTCTACCAACGTCACGGAGCTCAATATTTTTCAAATATTGAACTTCGATCTAGATATCATTAGTTGTGTTTGAAGAAGGAAGAAATTTCGAACGAAGTACAGGCATTATGAGTTTACAGTAATTCCATTTGATCAGACTAATCCCCCCTCGGTTTTCAGGGATCAATTGAACAGATTTTTCAAGGAATATCTTGATGCCTATGTTGTGGTATTTATTGATGATATCCTAGTATACTCCAAAAGCTATGAAGATCATGAAAATAAATTTCACACCATTCTGAAAAACCTCAGAAGAAATGAATTATATGGGAAGTTTAGAAAGAGTAAATTTTGGCTTTAGGAGATTTCATTTCTTGGTCATATTGTCTCTAAGGATGGAATCTCTATTGTTCCTTTAATTACAAGATCAGTCTATGAATTTCCAGCATCGATAAGTATAACTGAGGTACATATTTTTATTGTTTTAGCAGGTTATTATCTGCATTTTGTCCAAAATTTTTCCCGATTGGATAACCCATTAACTAATCTCACACATAAAGGGGTTAAATATGTTTGGACAAAAGAGTGTTAAGAATGTTTTAAAGAACTTAAGAGAATATTATTTAATGATTTTATCTTGAATCTACCATCTAGGAATGATGGGTTTGTTATTTAATGTGATAATTCAAATAAATGACTTTGATGTGTCCTAATGAATAATGATAGAGTTATTGCATATGCATCACGACAGCTAAAAATTCCTGAAGAAAACTATCCCACTCATGATCTTGAGTGAGCAGCTGTAATATTTTATTTAATGATTTGGAGACACTATCTCTATTGTGGAAAATGTGAGATATATACCTATCATAAGAGTTTGAAGTATATTTTATCATCAAAAAAACTCAACATGAGGCAAAGACGATGGCTTTAACAACTCAATGATTATGATTTCACAATCCACTACCACCCAGAGAAGGAAAATAATTTGGAATATTATTTGAGCAGAAAGGATCATGGCGTTTTGAACAAGATGATAGTTAAAAGGGATCCTATTTTCATGGATCTAGTAAATATGGATATGGGAAAAATCATGGAAGGTGAAACATGAATACTTTTCCAAATGGTTGCCAAAACATATTTGCTAGAAAGGGTAAAAAAATTCAGGCTGATGATAAGGAGTTTCAAAAAAAATTTATGTTGTGACTGATGGTAGATTGAGTGACATCATATATGTAGATAGAATTTTCAAATTTGGGAAGAGACATTGTGTTCCTAAAATACGTAATGTAAAATGGAATTATTGGATGATGCTCATAGATTCAATTTCTCTAGACATACTGGTATCACTAAGATGTATGGAGATCTGAAGGAATGTTTTTGGCGGAACAACATTAAGAGGGAGATTGTTGATTTTATGTCTAGATGTATGGTTTTCCCATAAGTGAATGATGGAAAGAAATGGCATGGAATAGTTATGTAACCTCTTCCAATACCTGAGTGGAAATGGGATAATATTACGATGGACATTATTATGGGGATACCAAATACACCAAGAAGGAATGATGCAATATGGGTCATTATTGATCGTAGTACCAAGTCCACACATTTTCATTCTATAAGAGAATATTTACCACTTGAACTTATGGAAAGACTATTAATGAATTTGTAAGACTTCATAGAGTACCCTGATTGATTATTTCTGATCATGATCCCTATTTTACATCATGATTCTGGAAACGTTTTTAGAAAGCCTGGGGTACTGAACATCAGTTGAGAACTACCTACCACCCTCAAACTGATGGACAATCATAAAATACTATTCAAACCTTATAATACATGTTACGATCTTGATCACATGACTTTCAAGTTATGAGTGATCAATATTTACCTCTGGTATAATTTTACTATGACATTATCTTCCATTAAATTAATTAGATGGCCCCATATGAAGCGTTATGTGGAAAGAAATGTCGCACACCAACTTTTTTGGATGATGTTTGTGAAAGAAAACTCATAGGGCTAGAACATGTTGAGAAAACGTTGGAAAAAGTGAAGTTTATCCAATCCCACATGAAATCATCCCACATTAGGTATAAGAGATATGCCAATAACCACATGAAGGATTTGGAATTTCAAGTAGGAGATCATGTTTTCATGAAGGTATTTCCATGGAAGGGAGTTATACGATTCAGTGAGAAGTGTAAATTGAGTCCCATGTACATTGGACCTTTTGAAGTTCTAGAACGAATTAGTGAGGTAGCATACCATTTGGTAATGCTGCCAAGTATCTCCAAAAAGCATGATGTGTTGCACGTATCACTGTTGAGAAAATACATGTCTAACCCAACACATATACTCACCAATGGGGAAATTGAACTCGAACCTGATCTGTCTTATTGTGAAGAGCCTATCAAAAATATTGATACAAGAGAACAACTGCGGAGAAATAGGATGACTCTTTTGGTAAAAGTTCTATGGAGAAACCACAAGATGGAAGAGACATCGTGGGATCTAGAGGTACAAATGATGATAAACCACTCGAATCTTTTAGTGCGGTAGTATTATATAAATTTCGAGGAAAAAATAATTTGAAGGATGGAATAATGTAACACCCCAAGCTTCCACAGAGGTTAATGTACACTTGACCAAGGAAAATTACAAGGTAAGGGTTAATTCTACAATCTCTTCATTATTAGAGGTTGTTTATATGTAATTATATATTGGGACCTCTTTATCATCCACATCCTTTTTTTCTTGAAAATGTATTTCAAAACATTTTTACTATTTAACAGACTATTTGTTAAAGTCATTTATACCCTTATTTGACCTTATTAGTTTTGAAAGGAATCTTTCTTTCTTTTTCAAAATAAGGTATTTATTAATTTTTCGACAAAATTAAGGTATGATTTTTTTAAACATATATGGCAGGTGTGGCTATTTTAATCCATTATAACATTGTCGAAGCCACCCTTTAAATCTTATAAAAATATTTTCAAAAACAAATTTTTTCTTTCTAATTATGTGACTCTTAAATGATTTCAAATTAGAAAGATATATTTCTCTCAACATTTTCGATTTCACCTATGTCAACATCCAGTGTAAAATTTTACACTAGTCTGAAGTTGATTTTTTATGATACAAATATTTTATATTGTATCTAAGGTTTTGTGGTATGTTTGACTACGGATGTGTTATTTTTATGCCATTCATGGTTTACAGTAAATTAATAAAATTACGTATGCTAGTTTTAATACGAATGTTTATGTTATATTTCAACCTCTTCTTAAGATGGATGTATTGGATTAGTATGTTCCGGGTTGGGGACAGGTAAAAGTAATCCCTCTAGGTTGGGGTCCGGTTACAACTGACCCTCTGGGTTGGAGTCCAGTAAGAGAGGCTCTCTAGGATGGAGTCCAGTTACATAGACTCTTTGGGATGGAGTTTGGTTAAAGAGGCTCTCTGAGTTGGGATCTAGTTACAGTTAGCCCCTAGGTCATGGAACAAGTCCAAGACACAGAAGTTAAAGTATAGAATTATGCTTTCCATCATTATGAAAGTGGATATTGATATTGCATGTGATTATTAGCCTAGTATAATATCCATGTTAATAAGTAAATGTCACTTTTTTATTTTATCATTTTCATATTATGCTGATGTTCATGTTTGAAAGGCTTTTGTTTCTGTCTTATACATTTCCTTAAATGTTTATTCATATTTATGAATGTTTCCACTATATTGTTATCCTTACTAAGCATCTGAGATCACCCCTTTCTATGTTTTATATGTTCGAGTATTCGAAGAAGTATATTAGGAATGACCTATATGGATAGTTTAAGGGATATGAGTGTGGCCTATAGAGACAATGTTATTGTAATTTTTTATTTTATAATGTAATGTTAAACATATGAATGTATCTAGTATTTCCAAGGCTACTAAACTAATGGGTCTTTCGAGACATGATCTTTTGTGATCATGAAAATGCTATGTAATAATGAACCAACTCTATGTAACTAGGTTCAGGGCGTTACATCATGATTCTCATGGAGTTATATATTGAATTTCCACAACTCAATATTCTCTATTATAAACAGAGTCTTTGAAATAGATAGAGAACCGGAATAGAGTTCTATTGAAAGCCCAACTTCATGATTTGTTGTAAGATTATGAATCTATTCTGAAAATATATAGTTAAACTTCAATGCAATAGAAATATCATTTATATTAAGCTTCTCCTATACTATCTATGATAAATACCTTTTATAAAAAATTATCAAGAAAGATAAAGAGGGATTTAATTTCAATCAAATTGTTTTATTCATTTACAAAACATTTTAAAATAATTGGTTGATATGAAATTTCACATGTGATTTCTATATTCTAGTAATTTATAAGGGATCTCAAAATAGGGATCTAATCAGTTCTCAAAATAAATTTAATACCAACAAATGAATAACAATAATAATTTCATATGGATTATTTAAAAAATTACATTTAAATGACATCCCCAAAAAAATCTATAGGATAAGTTTTCTGTAACCATCATGGTCCACATCAAAAACAGACATTACATTGACTCTTTGCCTATCTTAGAATTACAGCTTGGATTAGGGCACTGACTTAGATAATCCCCAATTTCCAAACACATTTGAAATTGAACAGTAAATTGGGACATAGGATATTCTTTTTTCCCTCCATTGAATACATCATTTTCCTTGGTAATTGGTTTTTTTATCGCTTATTTTCCTCACATAAATCATATTCATTTTACTTTGAAATATTTCAATGGGTAATTCTTACTATATTCTATATAAGTAAAAAATATGAATCAAATTTCTCATATGGTCTTAATGATATTATTGTTTACTTTTTTGGTTTATTCATAAATACACCATTTTTCTGGTAGTTAATTATATATATAGAAAGATTATTTAACATAATCACAAAATTATTCAATCCAATTACCATTTAATTTTATTTATAATGAATATAGGTGTTGAATTTTCCATCACATTTAATATAAATGTGATTTTACCAGATTACATCATTTGATGATGATAAAAAAACATATTTCAAGTAAGAAATATCATAATGAAAAATAATATAATCACAAAAAATCATTTATAGGATCCCAAAATAATGACATGTTCTTATCAATATATAACATCCATGGATTATACTATGTCATCTATGGTTATTATATGTTAGAATATTAAATAATGGTTCACAAAAAAAATGTGAATCAACCCAAGAATTATTCTTTCGATTATCTAACCAAGGGTGTAGTATTAGGCATGAAAAACATATACTGGTGAATACTGAGTTAATATTCATTCCACCCCTTTCAGAGCTCCTTCCCTAAGGTGAATCTTTTCCATAGGTGCATAAACTATCTAGTATCTATATAGGGATGCATTTAATATAAAAACCAAAAACATAACTTTTTCAAAAAAAAATATATTTTCTCTTATACATAATCATACCCCCTAGTTATTAACCACAATTTTTAAATTCAAATCATCAAAAATAAATAATTCATCCTCTAATACCAATGTGGGTTACCCAAACATAAATATCATTTAATTAAAACATATTATATTTATATTTATTTAATTTATCAATAATACATATCTCATGATTGTAATGTTTATTTGTATATGTAGGGAAGACACATAATATTCTTATTTCCTGAAATATATTAAACATATCCCATAAATTTCCACTCACAAGTTTCACTTTTTAGTCATACCATACATAAAAATTTTATTCGTAAACTAGGAAAATAATGTATAATAATGGGTTATCATAGATTCATAGTAAGGGTAAACATTGGATTTATCGTTCAATTAACAAATGTAATAATAACATAGGTACAAGGATATGAGATTACAAGCTAAAAATTTGATCATAATACACTATAATTCATATAACATAATCACTAAATAATTATTTGGTATACTATTAGTAATGAATCATAAAGGAATCATTTTCATGTGGGGTAATATTATTTCAAAAGAATAATAATATTTCATAGAGATTGGAATACAATGTGGAACAATCATAATCTTAAAAATCATTACCCATAGTTATCTACTAATATAATCATCACATGTTGGTCAAGGTATGACAAACTATTTAACCACTTTGGGATTGAGATAACCATCCTTAAACACATTTTTTAGGTGGGGATACCCTCTAATGTTCTCTCATTTGGTATTTTGATTACATATCATATACCATTTGATATCAAAAAAATAAACATCGCCTAATTCATTGGAGAGATATAATGGATCTACAAGTCATGTAATCATTATCAATTCATATGTTTTCCATAAGTATAACAGAAAATTTATCATTTTATTAATTTTTCATCATCGGAAATAAAATGTTTTTCATCAAGATTACATCATTGAAATAATAAACAAATTACAGAAATAATAAATATAGTATCATTGAATCATATTCCCAATGAAACGTATATATCATCAATGGATGTCGTTATAGATGAAAATACATTTAAATGACTACTAGATACTTTATAAGTAAAATACCCTTTCCATGTTGCAAAAAATTATTTTTCATAATAGTAGTCTTTTAACATTCATTGAATAGAACCATGAAAAATTTTACAAGAATTATCAAAGTAGGGAAAGGTTTTTAAATTATTACAAATAATTTCTATGGTAAAACATAGAAAATATTACATTTTCACTTTTGGGAAAATGTACCTTATTTGTAAATTGATAAAATATTTGTTTTTATCATTCTTAAAGAAATAAAATAAGGGGTAAAAATGAATTCAGACAATCATTATTTAATATAAAAACTATTCATTAAAAATATTAAAATAAAACATGTACATGTAAGAAAATTATTCTATACGGAATAAAAAAAGTACATTTTCATTATAATATTCCTTCAAATAGATTATTATTTTGATAATATAAAATAAAAGTAAAACATATAATTTTAGAAAACTACCAATATAGAAGAAAAAATATAATTTTTTATAGATATATAATATAATTTCTTCCTTAAAAAGTTAATCCTAAACAATCCCAATAATAAGTTATATTGTATTGTAAAACCATTACCACAATAGTAACATTTGAGTTATAGCACTTGTGAAAAAATAATTTAAAATGAAACTATAAACATAATTAATATATCTACATTCATGATATAACATAAAAAGGATTAGTATTTATTCCACATCAATGAAAAAAGTGATTATTATGAAATATGTCTCTCAAAAAAAAGTGATCTGATAAACTCTTATATGTGTATTACTTTTTGATTATTGGTCCAAAAAGAGATGAAAGGGATACCAAATATATAAAACAAAAACAATAATTGGAGTATATGAAAATATATATTTTATAAATTATTATTATCTCAAAATTATTCTTATGGGAATATGGACATAAACAATACATATATAAAATGAGATTTTACTAGAAATACAAAACCACATGTTTGAATTGCATCATAAGTGATCTAACTACTGGTGTAATAAATTTAAATTTATAATAATTATTTTAAAATAAAAAATTACTATATAGTTTACCAGACATGGTTCAATTATAAAATATTATCACCCAGTCACTAAAAATATTTCATTCTCTATAATATTATAATTTTAACTACTTCATTTTTATGGTATTTTTTTTTGGTTTGTTTAGATGTAATGGTGCCTCCAGGATGATCATGGATCCACCATCTCAATAATATTAGTCATTTCATATTTATAATTTTCATAATTATTTTAAAATTTATAACCATTTATGTAAATATTTTAAGAATATGGAATTTGATCACTTCCTAGAGACGGTTGTTCGTATGTACGGAATAGTGATGTTTCCACTTTTCCAGGGATGGAAATAAAGAAAATAAATAATATTTTATATTTATAAATTCACTATTAAGTAATTAATATAAATAATATTCAATAAATATATCTATATTATCAAACATGTGAAATAATAATGAAGGAGTCAAATCGCTTTTGATGCTGGAAATCCCCACATACACATGAGTGATGTTGTCATTTTCTGATAGATAGAGAGATAAGAATATATATAATATATTACAATTCTAGAATACTAATTGTTTCATAAATATCATATATAAACATTTAACACATCATAATAACCATCCATGAAATATGGTGATGGAAAATAAATAATGTCTTTATGTGGAAGTGGTAGTCCAGATGTACGCACGAGCAATAATTTCCTTTGCAATTTTATTTAATGGATGTAGAAAATGGTTGTCCCAAAATAAATATAAAATCTAAGTAAAATTATAATTATTTATTAATTATTGTATTATGAAAAAAATATATTTAAAAATTTTATAATATTAAATGAACATAGAAGGAGTAATGTTAGACGATTACAACATCTTCGAGAGACCAAATTTTAATTACACCTTAAGCCATTTTAGGATTGGATTATGGTAATACGAAAAGACAAAAGTATATAATAAGGAATATATAACGAAATTTTAGAAGGAATTGGATAAAATATATGGGTAATGTTGTGTGAATAATATAGTAGAATAAGTACACTTCTATAACTGAGTGGAGATACACACATTGAATTACAAAAATGATTTATATAAGACAAGTTAACATTCATGTGATAGTTTCCCCAAATATAAAATAAATTAATGGTAAGATTGTTTATGGTGTAAATAACATCCCCAAATAATATTTATACATGTTTATGTAAATTTACCTTTATCTATAATTTACCCTGCCCCCTTCTGTAAACTCGTTTTAACCCTAATTGTGATAATAAAATTTTACTATATTACTATTCATTATGATAAAAATAAAGTGGATTGATGTGGAACTATCAAGACAAGTCTTGAACCATATTTATGATTAAATTAAAATTATTTTAAGATAAAAATAGCTTGAAATATATAATTAACTAATTTTTGATAAATTGAGGATTCGATTTCTTATTAATTGAATTTCTTATTTAAAATCTGTTTTTTATTCTTTTTATTACTAAAATATTATTGAGTAAAATATTAACAAAACTTTCCAAAGAAATTATGAATGATAAATAAATATTTTAATCTCACATGTAAGGTATTAGAGAATAAATTTTGGTTGTACATAAAATGTTTAAATGTAAAAATTAATTCTTCAAAAAATTCCTTTTTTTTATTTTGAACAATTTCTGATGGAATAATTTTTATTCCTGAATTAAAGTTTTAGAGGGGTAAAAAAATAGATTAATTTTATTTTTTATTATAATTTATTTCCTATATTTGAAACTAATTTTTTAAACATGGTAATTTTAGTATAATCCATCATTTGGGTAAAATACTACCACCATCAGACAAAAATTCCGCAACAGTCAGCTTATGCCGCCACAAGGGTATTTTACTACCATGAGGAACTTTTACTGCTATCAATCTAAAATTTTATACCTATAATTTTCTGGTTCTATTTTACTCATTTACGTGGTTCTTTATACTATCTCATTTTTCTAACAACAAATGCCAACCATTTCTTCCACCACAGCTCCTTATTTCCCTCCCTCATCCATAAAACATTTCAGTGTTAGGATGCTGACCCCAATTGAAGAAACTCGATTTAGAGAAGATATCTAAAAATAAAATAGATATTAAATCACAACAACGGAATTAGACCTCTACTCAAAGATAAAAAATTAATTTAAGAAGTGATCTAATCCACACTAATCAATGATGATGTGTCCAGCCTAAAACCACCATATAAATAATGTGTGATGAGAATCAACAAAATATTTTATAAACCAGAACCATTACTAATGAATGCTTTTCACTCATATTTTAATGTATAAGACCACATGATGAGACTTAATGAGGGATAATGGTAGATACTAATGGATGAATTCAGTGACATTCAGAGATTCAGAGTATATTAATGAGATTTGTTGAAGATGATCTACAGTAGTAGAACCAAGATGAGTTAAGAAAAATTAATATGATAATGATATTATATTGTTATAGATGATACTTATGATAATAAAGTATGAATGATACTAAAAAATTTTAATTTAGTTCAGAGTCATGGTAGATTTCTATCATTTAGTTATATCGTTATGAATTTTAGTTTTTTAGGTGACCAATTTTGACAATGAAGGGGGCCTTGGATATTCCCCAAACCTATTGAAATCAGTTTGTAATGGGTTTCACATGAAGTGCCTAAAGATTTTCTAAAATTAATATCAATATTAACAAGTAATGCATATCAATAATATACAATGAAGTATAATGAGCCTAAAAAATAAACATGAATCAATTTTATTATTACAAATTTGTAAATGTATCTTCATGTATGATAAACATATATTTTTATATAATGTTTACATGTGAATAATTATTAAAGAAATAAATAGGTTCCGAGGACAAAGCTTGAGCTCAATATTGTCCCAAGTAGTAATCATATATGTCACTAATTCAAAATATGATTAAATTAAACTTATTTTTATAGTATATGTGTGTAAGTAAACACCTAGGTAAGAATAATCATGCAAAATCATACACATATATAATGTCAAGAGCACATAAGGGTACACCAACATAATGGTCGGCTTGAATAATGGTATACATTTATACGGTAAATTTTTTATATGGGTACATATATGTTATGGTAGACCTACATAATGGCACAACAAATAATAAGTTCTATTCAATTTATAATACCTTAAAATTCTAAATTCAATGTGGATGTCTAAAATATGTGTCAGAACATTATGAAGAATACTGGATATGTTCAATGCTTAGGGAAAATTCAGGTCATTTCCTTTAAATATGTTCTAATATGAAGTTATCACATTTTCTTTTCATAATATTCATGAACACACTGGGGGTTCTACTATAAGATGATGATGAGCAACTCAAATAATTGCATGTGGATTTCACATCCTCTTAGAATTTTCTAGGAACAAATTTTTTATTATTAAAAAGAAGAGGTTTTCTCCTATGTAATTAATATTACTAATTTATGGGACCAAAATATATATCTTTTTATTCATCCTCTATTTTTAATATTCTATAATTCTAGTACTATTTCGTATGTATATAGATGATTTTTTACATTATTCTTCTTCTATAATTTGAAATTCACCCTTTAGAGATGAATAAAAAAATTAGGTCAATCTCCTATAAGTAAAAAAACAATGGATACTAAATATTCGATCATCATAATGATCCTAATTATTCTTATTTACTCTTGGATGACAGTGTTAGTGGTAATAGAAGATAAAGACAACCAAACTGAGTAGTACATTACTCCGTCCCCTAAATCAGTATTCCCATTATTTTCATTGATAATTTATTAAATAATCATGGAGTGGATATTTGATTGGAGATCCCATATATATCACATCATCCAATAACTGATTCTAGGTTGAAGTGTTTTATTTTGTTGAGCCCTCATATTGTTGAATATCTGAGTGTTTAAAGAGATTCTATGAAGAGTTTTTCATATTTTTAGGTGACTGCTGTGTGAATCTCAATACATTGGGCATGCACTATGTAGAGAAGGTTCATGATCTAAATAATTGTGATACATGTGAAAGGTATTCAAGGAGTGGATCAATATATAACCAGGCATGTTCTTTATATATTCCTTTTCTTTTTCATTTTCTTATTTTATATTTTTTCATTTTATTTTGACAGTTTCACTTATAGTTATTCCAAATATATGATTTTCATAAATGTGTATACATGTTTTATTTACTAATATTAAAAATATAAAACCCCCAAAAATATAAGTAAAAAATAACATGGAAATTATACATTATGTCCTTCATGTCAACCATTGAGTGGGCCATTATTCAATGTTTAGGGTACTATAAATTTATTTTTGACCATCCTCATGATAAGAAATTCTCATTCATTAGAACCACTAACAAAAATGAAACATTTTTTAAAAGTTCTTTCCACTTATTATTTTATTTTACATCTTTAAAAGTGAATTCAAAAACAAAATAAAAACAAATACAAACCAGAAACAATAAATAGTTGTGGACACAAAAAATTAAAATTCAATTTCACAATTACTGTATTTTCTAATTCAAGAGAATGAGGAGGAAGTACCATCATTCCAATTATGATTTAATAAAATATAAAATTGAGAGAGTAATGATTAATACATTTATTTTTAATATCAATTCTTAAAAAAGTATCATTAACATATAGATAAGATAAAAGATTAATCAATATAATAAATAAGCTTCCCAATAACCCACTAGAATGCATTCTCTGGAGAAACTAAGAGGAAAAGAAAAATTAATAAGGAAAATATGAAATAAATTGGATATGACAATAATAAATTATGAAAAATAGAAAAATTCAATGATGGAGATAAAATATAAAAATAATAAATAATTTTTAGGTTTTTTAAAGAGATAGGATATATAAAACATGATGAAGCTACAGAACATTTTGAAAATAATTTTAATTCCATAAAACTTTTTGATGGGGTTTTGTATTATAATATATATAATTATTCCTAAATTTGCAAATAGATTCAACCAAAACATGGTATAATACCCGTCAGAAAAATGAAGTAAATAAAATATGTTCTGTTTTTTAGAGTGTTTTGGGAGGTTTAATACTATATTCATTCCACAAACACACTCTCTCGACCTTGTGTCATCAAGAATGAGAAAGCGAAGCATTGATTCAGAGAATTAGAAATATAATTTTATAATTTGTTTGTTTAAATATAATTCTCACCTTGATAGTGTAATCTCATTTCTAATTATTTTTTATGTCGATTATATTTTTGATTTCCTATAGACTTAAGAGGATATTAAGACTATAATTGATGAGGAACTTATCAAACATAAAATTTTAATTAAAATTAATGTTTTGGAGTTTGTGAACTGGGTCAATATTTTTTGGAAGTGTATACACATGTTATATAAGATTTTGAGATATTACGTATGGTCATGGTATAAATATAATTCTCTATTCTACTGAAAGAATATTCAAATCCTCGATTAAATTTTACACAAACATGTATACCATTTCTAATCCTGAGAAAGAGAGTGAGTAACCATATGTTTTAATTTTTCCTATATTAATCTACCATCTTCACTCTACCGAGGAGTTTTATCTATATTTTTTTTAACAAGGGGAATAAACAATTAAATAATAACTACTTTTGGAAATAATCACATATTTTGGTTCTAAGATAACAAACCACACACTTTTCAGGATGGTAATATCTGAACATTGAACCCTCGATAGGTTATAAAAAAATAAAATTTCACACATTTCATTTTATTTATTCTTTAAAATTTTATTTGTATTTTAAATTTTACTATTAATAAAATAGGAAAATAATCATGTATTTGATTAAATTTCATAGATAGTTAAATAAAAAAGATATACACATTAGATGATCGAGATCAGAATCAATAACTCAAAGATTAGTTTTATTTTCGCTAGATCATTAAAATTATGAGTTATATTTTTAGTCAGATTAATTTTATAGTCAAATAGAATTGGTAAACATATGAATTCTCAATGACATAAGGGAGAAATCATTTAGGGGAACTAAAAAATAGAAATATTTTATAAAAGGAGAGTTTCATTCATTTATAATTAAATATTTTTATTGATTATATGACTATATGTTGGAGAATCCCCCTTAAAAATTATGAAATCATTATATTCATAGATTTATGTATAGATTATTGGTATCTTGAATGTCGAAAAAACAAATTGAGGTGAATTTCAAATATTTCTAGCATCACAAAGGAAATATAATTTCCACATTGTTCATCATGATTTTTTAGCTTAACTGGAAATTATTTTATATGTTTACAAAATATAAACTCTTTAACTATTGAAAAACACTTTTGATTGAATATGTCCTTTGGTTATTGAAAATTCATATAACACCTTAAACAATCTATGGACTATTTATTTAACAATTTATTGGAATTAAGATATTCTCATTCCTTAATATTCAACATTGGGTAAAGTGTTGAGTTTAACATATAGGTGAGAGGTGTCTTTCATTATGATAGATTTTGATTCAATTCATTACACATTGACCCTGAAAAATGACTTACCAAACCATGCCTCTAATAAAAAATTAAACAACACATTTATAAAAATAGTTTTAAGTAGTAAAAAATAAATCATATCAAATCCATAAATTAGTTTCCCTAGTAAATCATTTATACCATTTTTTATTTTATTTTGAATATTCATTTTCATGCGTTCAAAAACAACCACTTCCACACACACACTCATGCTTAGTGTCACAATTGATGGAATAACATCAGGTGTATGCTATATACCTTTGACGATGGTTCTACGTGACCATTATCCATCCCATTCAACCCACAGTCAGCCATTTATGCCAACATCATGCCAAGTCATTTAATAAATATTTATTTCCATAAATAATTTAAACAAATAAAATACAAGAATCAAACCAAACCATAATTTTAAAAATAATTTGAAAATTATAAAAAAAGTGCTTTCAAAAAAACTAGTCAACATTTCCAAATTTCAAATCCAATACCCAAGCATGATTTCTATCAATAGTCATAAAAACATTTCCCAACCATTATGGGGAAACAATTATCATAAAATAACCCTTCATTATAAATATGTAGTTGAGCCAATAACGAATCAAAATATCTCTAAAATGTTGGAAAATATGAAATGACATAACAAAACACTAATATCCAATCACAACACATGTTCCCTTCACTAGATCCTAATAGATATCAATCAAAAATAATTTATAACCCATAGATATATCTGTAGTGGAATATATTTATGGTTTTGATATATATATATATAGGGAAGAAACATGGATCTAATATGAATAAAGAATAATGGGAACTTACAGACATAATCTGGACTCCAATACACTTTCACTCATCTACGTATCTATCCCGGATCAAAGAGGGTAATCTCTCATAGCTAATGAGAAATAAGAAATTTGAGTTATGGGTGGATTAGGGGAAAATGAGGGATTAAGTGTATAAATCTGATTTGATAAATATTTTCATTTGGTAAAACAATACAACACATGGTTAGGCCACATTATTATAAAAAAATTCATATCCTGTGGTGTTACTATAATAAGTTAATGTGTTAGGCGATTTTCACACATGGTTAGATAGACCATGCACCAACCATGCATTTCCATCCATTTCAAGCTATGTGGTTTAGTATGGGAATCTACTTGGTTATGATAAAAAATTCTACAAATTTTTTTCCATACCTGTACCCACTGGATTTCCTTAAATGTTTTTTTGGAGATTTTTAATGGTATATACTAACTATGAATTAACTATTCACATCCAGATAAGCCTAAAAACATATCAAACCCTATTAGAACCAATGAAACATAACCTGAAAATTATATAGACTAAAAATAAATATATAATGACTCACTAATGAGATATCATTGGTTTTTTAAATACACATCATAGAATAATATTTGATCATCATTGCACTTATGCCCCCAAAAAGAAAATTTGGGACATAAATCCTTTACCGCTTTGGTAACTTCAAAATTGTAAACTCCTAAGTGATATATACTCAATTGGAAATGTAAATCCAAATAATTGTTTTCTTAATCATTATAAAATATATTCATGGGAATTATATATGAAACCTAAAATAAATTTGTGTGGAATATGTCATGTATCCCAAAAAGTAAAAATTTAGACAGAAATCACTTAACAAAAGTATTGACTAACATCGTACATCTTCAATACATTTTCATCATAAATAAAATATTATATAAATCCATTATTGAACCATTAATATATATATATATATCACCCCATATATTATTTTATTATGACCCTTTATTTTCTTTTTATTAATATGTCCTTAAAAAAATCATGTTTTGGTTAATAACTCCTTTTTTGTATATTTTTTCAATTGTGATATTCTATCATATAATAGTGATCTTGGTTCTATAATCTACATAATGTTAGAGATTGGGTAAATATCATTAATTAATCTTGTTTTGTCATATATGTCATATATATTTATTAAATTTACCAGAATTACCTTCCATGGAAATCATTACTGAAAAACATATCACCTCACTATGCGAGGTGGTAGTTCACCAAACACATGATCAAATTTATCATATCCCCATATAAATTAATGTAAGAAGGATTGTATTTTATCATAATTAAAAAATAAAATTTTTTAAAAATAATATATATATATATATATTCATTTATTATATAAATATTTCCTTCCATGTAAAATATAAATGAAAAACAGATCACATATGTTTGTGAGGGGGTAGTCAGTCATAAAAATGAGAGAAATTGTTTTTTCCCAAAAAAAGAGGGAGGTAAGAAGGGATATGTGGTATTATAATTTAAATTTATTAATAATTTCATAAATTTCATATATAAATTTCAATTCCATCATTATGTTAATATGTGATAGGTGGTGATAAAAAACAAATAACATTGGTTTCTGATAGGGTAGTTCATCAGAAAAATCTGAAAAGGCAAGAAATTGAATAAGATCGAACCTTTCTCTCCCAGCGGAGCTCTCCCACCAGATCTCTAGGTTTTCCCCCTTCGGTTGTCTTCACATGGCCTTCTCCATCATGGGTTTTTTGTTTCCTCCCAAATCTATCCCTCTTCCTCGATTCCGTTTCTATCTCTAATCCTTCTCCGGCTTTCTTGGCGATTAGATCTTCATATTGGCCTCATGTTTCCAAGGGGTTATTTTCTTTTGAGGGTCATTTGTTATCTTTTATTTAGGATTAAAAATTCATTTTTTCAATTTTCTTTGGATACCCACTGTCGATTTCTGTTCCTTGATTGTTAATTAGATGATCTTATCACCAAAACATTTATGCCAAACCCCATATTGGTTTTCCTTGAAGGCACTCTGGTGGTTTGGGATTATGTTGGTCATGATGATTGGTGATTATTTAAGTTGGACCATTTTCCCACCTCTGCTCTTGCTTCCAAACCTTTTTTACAGGACAACATCGAGGTCCAGTATAAATGTGTTCATGGTGGATTTGGTATGGTTTTTGTGTATGCGTTCAGTGCCAAAAACACATCTTGGTGGTGCACCTTTGGGAGACCGGTGTTCATTTGGTTACAGATTTCATTTATTCATGTGGTTTTGTTCTGGTGAAGTATTTAGAGGTGTTTTATGTTTTATAGAGATGTTGATTTATTTTTCAAATGAGTGGTATTAATGTCTTGACGTGCAGTGAGGATGATTATGATTCCACAGTTTTGAATGTGTCGATAGCTTTCATTGATGTTTTCGGCTAGGTTATTTTCCCTCTGTATGCATTTGTGGAGCTGCAATTGGATCTTTTTTCATTTATGTTCATTGATGGTAGTGTTTTTAGTTTGGTTCAACAATATTATTCCAAAGGGAGATATATTCAAGGAAACGATGACGCAAGTATATTGTTGAGGTGATGGGCAGGTTAACCCAATGTTTCATAGAACCCATGGAATTGACAGAGGGTGGTGGGCTCGATGATGGACTTTTACACTTAAATTTTAAATTTTAATCAGAATTTTTGGGTTGTTTTTTCAGATTTATATGATTTGTAGATTTATTTTCGTGGGTTCTATTATAAGGTTCCCATTTACCACTAAAAATGGATTATTTGGAATCAAAAAAATATATATTTAAAAAGAATGGGTAGTTCATCATATACATTAATGAGGATTTAATATCCGATTTTATAGAATATGAAATTTATTTTAGTTATTAAATTAAAATAATATCATGTATTTATATGGTATGTAGTGATTTTTTATATTATAATATTTTTAAAATCGTAAAGGAGGTGGAAGAAGAAATAAAAAACGTGTTTAAAATTTTATATCTTCATTTGATAGCCTCTTTAGGTTTGCACCATGATCCTTCATAGGTATGATTTATGTCAAAAAAATCACCACTTCTAGGATGATATTAGAGAATTAAGGATGTCATTTGTTTAGTTATTTTTTAATAAAAATGGTTTCCAATGTGCAAATAGAATAGGTGAATGGAGACCTACTATAAGTAAGGTAAGTTACACACTTTTACTCATTGGAACGAAGAACGTGAATCCACAATTCTCACAATAAAAAATGATCCAATATGGGATCTTATCTATACATATTGGTCATAAGTATATTTTATTCCATAAAATTGATGCCTTATTGGCTTCTATATCCTTTTAACACTTATCATTTTGGTTTCACCCCTATTAACTCCAATATTTCATTAATGGTATTAATTAATTTTATTTTTTTTACTATTCATTTTGACAAAAATTTATATTTAACTTATCATATAATTTAAATTATTTTTATTCCAAATCATGATTCCATTTTTCTAAATTCCATTCACTATTGTGGAAAAATCAATTTTAAATAAAACTAGTATACATGATGTGAAAGTGTTTTTCTAAAGAGAAAATGATCAAAAGTTCAAAATGTATTTTATCTAAATAAAATGTAAAACCTACTCCATTAAGATTAATTATATTAATAGATATATAATTCAATGAATTAAAATTTTAAAAACATGATATAATGAAATTTACCTTCAAAATCCTAGGAATTAAAATGAAGTGTTTTAATAAAAACAAATATTTTCATAGTTCACTCAGTATTTTTTCAATAAATTATAAATAATTTATATAAAGATAATTTTTAAATATAGATTTATAAAATTGTAATTAATTTTTAAAATAAACTGTCTAAAATAAAAAAATAATTACGTTTAAATAAAATTTCATCAATATGACACAACATTTCTTTCACGAAAAATATATGTTTAAAGAATATAATTTTATTTCATACTATATCATTCATAGAAACCCCTTAAGGTGAATTCTAAAAAAACTACTAAAATAATAATATATAAATTTCATTAAATATCACAAAAATTTGTTTGATTAATTTAATTTTGAAAAACATATTTCCGTGCTTAAAAATTGATTTTTTAATAATTACTTTTTCAAATAGTTTTTATTTTTATTTATAATTAGCTTTTTGTCAAATAATTCATTTTATATAAACTTTTAAACCATATATTTTCATATTTTACCTAATATGTTTCATACCTTCCATTCAGACGGCAATAAAATAACTATCATGCTAAATAATAATATTTAAATATTATTTCATGTTTTGTTTATGTTAGGTGTCGCATGTAATAGATGATGAACTCATTTTTTTGTGTAAAAAATGATAAACTAGTTGTCTCATGTTCCACATGATAAAATCAGGATTTTATGTAACAAAAAATATCAAAAAATAAATAAATTTATTTTAAATATATATATTTCACAAAATCATTGTGTACTACCTTCTACACCACTAATAATGAATTTATCCAAAAAAATTGGAAATTTTGGTAAAAAACAGAGGAAATTTATGCCTCATTACACCCTTATATTCCATGTAACTTCCTCAATCTAGTTATACTACCACAGAACATTGAAAAGGTGATTAAAGTTATTTCATAAAACATTATTTATACAATCTAGATTCTTGATTGGTTATTACTCATAAGAATGATCATGCTCCAATGGATTGACCACTGAGATCGTTGCATGTAATGGGTTGGGTATATAATTTTTCATGCGAAATACATAGAATACTCTTGATCTTAATTGTGGTTCATTGGAAGATCCATGTGAAAAGATAAATTCCTAATGTAGTCAAAATTTTCAAATGGACTGATATATCTATGGCTTATTATTCTCGTACTTATTTTGTGATTAAATTAATGGAAGTGAATTCTTACTATATTCAAATTCTATACCACATTGATAATTATAAAAATAACATTTCAGTCAACCCTTTTCGACACATACACGTTTCAAAATGTCTCTAACCTTATCTTCCATTTCATTAGGTCGATCATGTCCCTGTAGCTTTCTTTTGATAAATTTTCTTGTATGTTGGAGTTCTAAACATATTTTAATAAATGGATTCAGGAAGAGTCATACAAATTCTGAAGTGACATATCTTTTAAAAATAAAATAAAATTTCAGGAAGGTTTTATTTCCAACCACCTTTGAAGTATTATAATGTGAACATAGAATACCTTCTAGGGTTTGAATCATTTTCTCATAAAGACCTTATTAATGGGGATGATACTCATTGCTGGAAATCAATACTCTATAAAGATATTGATGAATATATCTGCAGGACATTCATCGGAAATTCAACTAAAATTCATATTCTAATCAGATACATTTGATTATATAAATCCATTATATCATTATACCATATTATTATATATTATAGTAAATAGATCCTAAGAGAAATTGTATCTTATAGTGATGACATTTTTACACTTTCTAAAAAAATAGATTAAAAACCATATAACATTGTTCTCGTTAGATGTCTTAGATATTCTAAAAAAATACATGGTGTTATTTTACCATTTTCATTCTTATATGGTTAATGGATATAATATACACTTATAATTTTGTCTCTCAACCAAAACATATAGACATAAAATTTACAGAAACACGTGACCAATAATATATATATTATGATTAATAGATTAGAAATAATCTTTCACATAGTCATGTGGAAGACATTATACCCTTATCATCCTATAATTATGGGTTCAATCCCAAAGACTTTGTCAGATGCAACGGGTTGTCTCCGAGCTTGTGGGATATCCTTTGTCTAAAAATATATAAACAATGTTCTGAAAACATTCCTAAATTTTAATAGAACATAATTTATTAGATTTAAAATATAAGATAAACAATAAAACTTAACAATTACACTAATAATATTCCCACAAAATATAAATTCATTCCTCATTAAATATCTTTTCCCTTTAAAAAGTATACAATGATAATGGGTTTTATATTCATAAATGTATCCCAAAAAACATTTAATAATGAAAAAATCCAATTATTAGATACTTCAATATATGTTTCATATACTTTTAAAATATGATCCCACTGAAACTAAAAACCCACGATGGTTCCAAAAACACTTATGTTTATTCTACATGGGGAAATGCATTTTTCTAAAATTAAAACAATCATTTTATATCTCATGACTCATAGAACCCAAATACCATTGGAAAAAAAATATTCTAAAATGTAATCTTTGAATCCCAATGAATAAATACTTGAATTATTCCCCTTAAATTATTGACATGTAATATGTCATTCATTGATCAAGAATTTAATTCTTGTGTATGGACATAGACATAAATAATTACCATGTTCCCTACACATAAGACTTTTAACTCTTTGAATTTTTTTCACTCAATGACCTTATTTTTGATACAGATAAAATCTTACACTTTATTTTAGATATATATATCAGTGCTTCATTCCACCCTTGTGATATCAAAGAAGTTGAATATTTTTCTTCCTTACTCATTACCATAGGGACAGTAATAAATTTTCATCTTCCAATAATTTTATTTTTTGGAATCTCATTAAACATCACATTGTTAACAATAAATCTTGAAATCTAGTTTATAATAATTATAATAATATGTGTATCTATATTAATTAAAAAAATTGGTTCTATATAGCCACTAAACTATCCATCAGATTAATGTTTAACATGATTCCTTCAAACCATTGAATAAAACAAAAAGGCATAGTGTGAGAAGCTATAATAATAGTTTAAAATCCAAAATATAATGAAAAATAATTTATAGGATATCCAAATAATTAAAAATTCTTTAAAATATACTAAATGATAGGCTTATTGAAGGTTATTCATTGTCAATAATCATGTTTTTCATGTTTTTTTGTGAACAGTTTCTTAATTTCCAAAGTATACTGAGTTGTAGTTTCAAACCAAGTGTACAGTAAGAACCATTATCATTAACCAATTGATGATCAAGTCCATATCAGTGAACCCTTTCCAAAGTAATTTACTCTAAGCACCCCTATTAGAGAGATATGAACACTTGTAGTATCTTGATATTGATTAGATTTTTTGGAAACCACTCTCTCTATCCTTTACTAAAATTCAAGGATATTTTCCCATATATAGAATGATATTTATAGTTATCAATAAATATTTCTCATAATGTCTAGAAAATGAAAAAAAAAACTATTCTTTGATGCCAACTATAGTGACTTATGCTTTTCATACATTGATATTGAATCTTATTAGATAAATATTAATTAAATTCCACCAACACATGTCTGAGAACTATAAATCTATATTACCATTAGAAACACAAAAACATAAACTAGTTTTTTATTTATGTTTTACATCATCTCCCACTTAGATCCTCATAACCAAAAAAATAATTATACTTCTCTCACGTAATACACATCATTATAAAATGGGGTCAAAATAAAAAACAGTGAGATCGTATGCTTAGTAATAGTAAACTAGAGAAATACATAAACATAACATTATCATAATTGTTTGATATCATAAGCATGATAACTAAAAATAATACCCTACATAAGAAAGTTCAAATTCATTATTCATTGTATAAAAATTTGTTGATTTCAATACTCTAATATCCAATAACACATATAACATAAGCAATGATATCATAACATTGACATAATAAATGGAATTGCCTCATAAACAGGGGCAAAGAAAATATTTTCTATAGTATCCTAGGATCTATATTGAATCTATCATAGTGGAATGAGCTCAATCCCTAAACCATAGTAGTATTCATGCTTCACTCCTAATAATATCACAGTGGACAATGTTCATTGCTATACTAGGTTCACTCGCCATTTCACTACTATTTATCTTGTGATATATAAATCTTTAAAAAACAAATTAGCGGTTGGTATTGGTCATACCAATCACTTAATGAAATTAACACATACTTTTTCAAAAATATAATATAAAATTACTAATATTATAACCCTTGGAAGGAAATGTGTTTTATAAAAATTTAATCATATTGTAACTTGTGGAATAGAAATAGGTTTCATAAAAATTTCATCATTTCCTCATATGATATCCTATGGAAAAACAAGAAGGTTTAATAAACATTAAATAAAGGTATAACTCATGGAAGATAAATGGTTATCATAAAAATACTTTCATTATAAACATAAACAATTAAAAAATAATAATTATAATGGTTTCTTTATACTATATCCCTTTTAAATTAGAAGTATCATCAAATGATTCCATCAGAGAAGGAAAGTTATTTTCAATATATCACTTGAAAAATATCATCAATGATATGGCCTTTCATCTTTTTGAAACACTTTTAAAAAATAAAAAAATATTAGAAAATACTTTTGTTAAATAAAATTTTAATTATATAAAATAATTATAAATTTCCTTTATCAGATTTCATGAGGAAAGTAACCTTTACATAAATATTAATTTTTAAAACTAAAAATTCTTACATTATTTAATTTTTCCTCTTGAAAATAAAATTTAAAACATATAATTGATGTTATAACAAATTTTTATTGATTTATAGTGGAAAACTACATTAATTATAGACATGTAAAAATAAATATTCCTTTTACATTTTGGGAAAAATAAGAATGGGCCATGTTTTTTTAAGTGGCATAAATAATCCATTTAAATAATTTTTGTAACATAAATCATGTGGAAAATGTATTTAATAAATAAATTTTTGAATTTTTAAATTCTTTTGAAAATATTTCTCACAAAGATGATATAGAAGAAAAGGTTAATCGGTTGAAGAGAGAAATAAAAAACATTTTTCATAAAAACATTATTTTTAAATCAATGGTACACAAAGATAGTGAAAATGAATGAAAAAAGATAATATCATTAAATAACCCAAATAGGGGAAAATTATTGTTTTTATAGAGAAATAGATCATAATATTTTATCTACCTCAGAATAATCATAATTATTCCAAATAAATAAATAGATTCTAACATCAATCATTTACCACAAATATATATTTTGAATCATAGACCCTATCAAAGAATAAAATCAAATTAATCTATTAATATTATAAAGAGAAGTATGATCATGATATAAAAAGTCAAAGGGTAATTAAATACACCTAATAGAAGAAGATAAGATCATAACAAAACTTAATCCCAAAAAAAAGAAATTTTCGACAAATATCCCTCACATATTCAGTATATTTTGATGTATATAACATAGGAAAGACATTACCTAAAATAGATATGTAAGTAAAAAAAATTCATCAAAATAATAATAATATAACTTTATGTGAAATATATAAACAACCTTTTTTTGGTGAATATGGCATGACAGTCACAGAAGAAAAAAGTGAGATAAGAACATCCTACATTATGTCTTGATAGCCTATTTACATATTTGAAACTCATGTATAATAAATATAATTTTATTAAACATATATTAAAGAATAATTATTATATATATATATATATCATACCATATATGATTTACTTATTATCTTTTTTTACTAATGTATTTAAAATTGGAAGATAAAATCATGTTTCGAGTAATAACTTATTTGTTTTTAATGTAAGTTAAGATTCTATATTTTAAGACATATTACATTGATCATAATTCCATAATATCTAGAATGTTATCTATGAAATAAATATTTCATAAATTTAGTATATATTCATTTATAGTAATACATAAACAATATAGATAGAAACTGAAATACAACATTCATAGAGACGGTAGGTTTTACGTACGCAAGAATTATGTTTCGATTTCCCTGATCAATTAAATGAAATATAGATAAATAATATATTATAATTAAATAAAAAATTTCCATATATATCACATATATTTGTTGAATTTTTCATAATTACCTTCAATGAAAACTGTTAGTAAAAAATGAATCACATCGCTTCTCGAGCCAGTAGTCCACCATATAGATGAATGACGTTATTATATCCCCCAAAAGATATAAAATTACTGGGAATATATTATATAATAATTAAAAAAACTATAATTATGTTAAAATATCATATATTTTAATTTAATCTATCCTTTTTACCATCGATGTAAAACTGAAATAAAAAACACATCTCATAAGTTTGTGAGGTGGTAGTACGCCATACACACGAGTGACATTATTATTTTTCAACGGGTAGGGTGGTAATAAGATATGGATTTTAATATAGTTAAGGAGTTACAATAATGTAATAAATATCTCATATAAATATTAACTTGGTTATTATATCCAGTTGTGAGAGTTGGTTATGGAAAACAATTGTTTCTGAGATAGTCACTTGTTTTACACACATATGGTGATTTTATATACAATTTGATGGATGAAGAGGTAAATTAAGGAAATTAAAATTAACATAATAACATCTAATGTTATTTTATATATTGGTTTCACTATTTTATATTATATTGAAAACACTAATGTGGGTGGAAGAGGAAGTAAAATAAAAACACATGTCTAATAATTTTACCTCTTGTGCAAAGAGCCTCTTCCTTATTACACCAAAATACATACTAGGATGGATTTGTGAAAAAATTAATTATTCATATATGGGTAGGTCAGGCATAAACCAATTTTTTTTATGTTTTAGGAGTATTGTGGTGGGTGTGACCTTTATAATTGAAGTCAGTGGCACACTAGTAATTTTTGGAAAGAAAAAGTTGTACCAACCATTTTAATATGATTAAATTATCAGATATGGGAAAATGATTAATAATATATTTTATAAGGTATAAATATGGCCATAAAATTGGTGTGGAATAAGATTCAATGACATTATACCCCATTAAATTTTTATTTCACCCCTGATAAACCCATTTTAACCATTATCGCGGTAATAAATTTTTCCTTTTTTACTATTAAATTTAATCATTTATATGATGGAAATAATTATTTAATATAAAAAATTAGTATTCAATATATAGAATCCCTATTTAAAAAATCATTTTATTGAAATGGAAAAATAAAATTTAAATTTCAACCAATAAACAGAATGAGTAGGCTGTTTTCTAAAGAGAAGTGTTCAAACATTTAAAAAACTTCTATTTCATAATACAAAAAGAAATTGAATCCAATGACTTAAATTAGATTAATATATATATTTATATATTGACAAATTTTACTTTTCAAACTTATTAAAATAATATTTATCTTGTAAATTCCTTCAGTGGAAAGGTAGTTTTTTTAATAAATACTTATATTCTTCACTATTCAATAATAAATTTATGTTTTACAGAAATTCAAAACAAATTCACCACTAGATAATTTATAAATGTATATTTAAAAAAAATATTTAATTTTTTCAATTAATTATTTTATATTTAATAATATTAATTTCAAAAAATAATTTTGAAATATTTGGCAAAATTGTTTTTTAGAAAAATATTTTTTAAGTGTTAAACAAGACATATTCTTATCTGGAACACATAAAACTCATATGATAAATGTTAAAAAAATTTAGAATATATAATATATGTAAATTTCATTAAAATCATTCCCTATAAGTGATTTGAATAAATAATTATGGAAAAATGTATGTATGTCCACTAAAATAGTTTATCAAAAAACATCCCATTTATTTTCAAAAATATTGCATTTTAATTTTTAAATAATTGGTTACCAAATAATTAATTTTATATAATAGTGTAAACCATGTATTTTTATAATTTAGCTAATTATATTCAAAAATACCATTCAGACATCTAGGTGATAACTATCATGTTAAATAATAATATTTGCATAGTATGTCACATTTTATTTAAACTCAATGTTGCATGTAACATAGGATGATCTCATAGTTTTTTTAATGAAATCTAAACACATCATTTTATGTAACTCTAACTAATATCAGTGTTACTTTTAAAGAACAATATCAACATGATTCAATTTTTTGATGAATATATATTTCAAAAAATTATCGGGTTTTATAACCAACCATGTGATACTATAATTGATCGTCCGTATTCTCTCACATATATTAATGTTATTGGTGATGGGAATTTGATCATATTCAAATAATCATTATTTGGAGAATATATTTCAAAATTACATTATTATTATTTCACAAATGAGGATTACAACCTGTTATCAAAGATATAGAAATGGAGTTGAAAATTAGATCTGATCGACAACAATCAATGATAATGTGATGGTCTCAAAACCACATTCAGAGGTAAGAATGATGAGATTCAATTGAAATTTTTTTTAACCGAAACTATGAGAAAAAAACAATGCCTTTTTTTATATTTTCAATTATGTGATCTTTTGGTGACCCAAATCGAATAAAGATATATGATTTTGGTGGAATAAATCAATGGAATTAAGAGTATCCTAGGAAATCAGTAAGAAAAGTTTAAGTTAATCAGTTGTTGATAAACCAATTAAAGGCTTTCCAATTGAATAATATTTTGATATGTAGTTGTTCATGTCAAACCTGATCCCATTATGGGAAACATTATTCTATTTAATTTTTTATCGGTTTCAATGTAATTGTACTTTCAGATCATTCATTGATTTAGTTATGGTTTTTTATTTTGAAGGAGTCCAATTATAAAGATAATATGGGAATCATTATCCCCAACATTATCTCCAATTTGTTTGGAATTGGTCGGGAAACAGTTTCCTAACAAAATTCCCAATTTTAGATTTATATTTCCAATTAGCACCAATGAATCCATGAAAACTAAGTACACTGAATCCACAAAAGAAACTCCAATATGACTTATGGCTGAGCTTAGGTGGAGGAATTATTAACGAGGATCTAGATTAAATTTTGAGGAGAGGAATCCACATAATGTCTTGCTGATGATCAAACTGTGTGATGAGTCCAAGAAACAATCTTGATCTAGTTCCAAGTTGTAACATAATAATCCATCAATAATGAATATAATAAAACAAGATGTGAGTTATGGTACACATAGAAATGGGTAAGGTTTTGTCAATTTACACCTATATATGGGTAGAATAATTTATGGGTGTTCCTTTATAAGGGTAAACCTATATAAGGGTACACCTTTGTATGAGTAATATTACATAAGGGTATATTTCCATCAGGGTATACCTACATAAGTTTAACACCACTACCTTATTTTATTCAATTTTAGATACCCAAAAAATATCAATTCAACTCATAAATAAATGAGATGTAGTGGAAAATTTAAGAGAATTAAATAGATATTCAATACCAATGTATCAATCACGCAATTTTCATTGGGTTGGTTCCTATGCGGAGTTTTCAAATTTTGTTTTTAAAGAATTTATTCACTCACTTGCAGTCAAACTCGATGCTTGTAATGACAACCACAATATGTTCCACATGGATTTCAGTTCATGTTATCTCTTTTTGTTATTATTATTTCAATTAGTTTTTTTATATGAAGATGTGTTATCCCAGGTAATTATATTTCCCTATTTTTAGAAAAAAAACTCAACTTAATTTTCTTTTTTTCCATGATTTTCTAGTTATCTAATATTGTTTTTATTTTTATAAATACATGCAATGATGTTCATTATTCTTCATATGTATTATGGTAATAAAACATTTAATATAAAAGGTATAATATTAAATTCCATCTCCGAGAGGTGAAACTCAACACTACTAAGAGATCCTAGTATCGTATGGATCATCCTTCTTTTAATTTTCTATTAGTATATAGTGTATGTTGCAATGAGAGAGAATGTGCACATAAGGTAATTGCCAGTTACCCTTTTCTCCTTCATTGATATTACACTAATTTTCATAGATAAATTGACAGAGTATTTGGGAGAGTTTTTTTTGTTTATGATATCATAAATATCACTTCATTGAAAACTTTAACCTTTGTTAGAGTGGTCAAATTGGGTGACCCATCACCTTGGGAAAATATAATTGTACTGTAAGAAATTTAAAGAATATTGATTCATAATTTTGGGTGAGAGTGGTGTGAGATAAGATATATCGATCATTAAATAAGAACTGTTTGTAAATGAACTAAATGAAATGAAAATCCCTGAAAGGTAGTTGTGGAGTGGATCACCCATGTCAGGGGTTTAATCTTTCAGAATCCTTCTTCCTTTTCTTTTTTTATTTTATGTATTTTTTATTTTCTAATATTATTTTTTAGTTATTATAAATCTACAATTTTTATCAATATGTAAATTTTTTTACAACAAAAAAATATTGAAACCCCTAAAAGTGTATCCAAAAAAATCACAGAGACAATTGACAGTGCTACCTTGAGAACGACCTTAAATTAGGCGTTGGTGATATATTTATTATACAATAAATATATTTTTTTCATTCGCTAGAAAATAATGAACACGTCATTAAATCAATTCCAAATATATAAATTTTGCTTAAAAATATATAATTTATTTTATCACATTAAATTTAAATATAGTACATAAATTAATTTAAAAATAATCTTTCAAATATAGGTAAAAATTATATATTTAAAATGTTCATTTTTAAGCCTAAAACCAAGTTTACCATAATTCCATGACTTGTAAAAACCATTAGAAAAAGGAAAAAATATTTTAATAAATAGATATTTTCTACATTTCAATAACATCATTAATTCATAATGAATTGTTTATATTATTTTTATGAAAACATATTATGCATGTATAAACCATTTTTTATGTAATAAATATTTTTCCCTCAATGTTAATTTTTCTTTTTTCCACACAATTAGATAAATAATTTATAAATTATTATTTTCTTTCTCATGTATTGTAACATCATCTAATTTAAATAATATTATAAATTCTATCAAAAAACTACCTTCTATTGATTATCTTATATTTTACACTTCACCCGAAAAAGATGTATCTCTTATAGAGTTTGGTTTCATAAATTACCCTTGAATTCAATTATAATATTTTTATTTTGTGGGAATTACTCATTGTATCAAATAATTTAATTCTTCAACCCCTCTAATAGGATACCATTTGAATTGATCATCTTACAATGTAATTTTTCATCATTGTTAAAATCATTCAAAGAAAATTTGTTAAAATTTTGATATTCCCAAATGATACCTTCTACCTTCATTTATTAATGGATTGTGAAAAAATTCTTCATATTTTTTAATCTAAAATTTATTAACACCAGTTTGTTTCAATTTATATAGGTATGTTGGTTTATTACAATGTAAATCCAATGAATTATTGTACTTTTTTCCATTTCCATAAAATGATGAGTCAATTTGATATAATTAAATGGTGGTTGGGACCCAGACTACTTGTAACATCCCAAGTACGTAAGGAATAATAGATATTTTTATCTATGACTATTAATTAATTAGATAGTGTTTTAGAGGCTTAAAATGAAAATAAATACAATCTTATGCGTGGAATACACTAATATTCTCAAAAGATTGTTTTACTACCTTTTGATGGCAAACCCTTTTTAAATATATCTTTTGAAAATTTTATAAGCTATGTTTGTCAAAATAAACTTATTCTTTATGATTTGGACATAAAAATTTACCTTTTTTGAATTTTTGGTATTTTTCAGACAATGTTCATTTTTTAATGAATAGTGAAAAATACTGAATTTTACATCAAAACTGCTTTTTAATCTAGTATATTTATATGATTAGATTATCTTTTGAATTGGTTTTTAAGTGAAATTAGAATATATTTTTACCATTTAACCTAATGGTGGTCATTGGAATCAATTTCACTTTGAAATTGGACTTAAACTGTTATCAATCTTTTGATACTTATTATTTCATAAAAACATGCTATTTGTCATGATAGCGGGAATTAAATATTAAATTAATTAATGTGGATTATATGTTTTGAATTTTGTGAAATAGACTTCATTTTTGAATTCGGAATATCAAATATATCTTAGGGTGAATTTTTGGTAATTTTCTGAAAAACTTCAATTTTTGATGAATAGTGAAACCACTAAGTGGTACTTATGAAAACTGATTTTTCCATTTAAATGAAATTTTACCACTTCTGTGTTTTTAATTTCAAAAATCCAACATACATGGTTGTCATTAAGTAGTAAAATGTGGTTTAATGGGATTAAAATAATTTTTTGGTGAATAGTAACTTACTAAGTTCTTAATCGCGATTAGTGGTAATTAGTGTAGTTTAAGGTAAAAATAATGCTTTAATAAAATGATATGAGCTTGACACATGTCCTACCCTCATTGGTTGTATCATGGCCGACCACGAAGAGCCATGGGTCAACTTGGGGACCCCATGGAGCCACTTTGTTTGGGAAATGACATAAATAACTTTTTATTTAATGTTAAAGTAAAAATGACACAAACATAATATGTTTTACGAAAACAATTATTACATGGGGTTATAAAGATCAGATATTTTATTATAAATAGTCATTGGAAAGATAAAAAGATTTACTACATCATAGTATTTCTTTTATAATTTTTAGACTTTAAATAAATTAAATTATTTATGACATCATGATGATGCAGCGATGACCTCATTCTTTAACGATTTAAATAAAATGGAAAGTTAATGTAAAATCTAAAACCTAAACATGTCCAAAACCAATTGTATGAGTGGATTTATAACCCTTATCACCTTATCCTCGATTTATATCAATGTGGGACATTTTGAATCCGAAACTCTTTTTAAAATAAAGTAACTTATCTTTACTTTCCAAGAGTGCCCCTCCTCTCCTCTTATAAAAGGCCCCCACCTCTACCTCAATACCCACACTCCCAAAGCCTTTTTCTCGGCCAACCCCTGACCATTTTGTCTCTCCACTTCCCTCTATTACTCCTTTAAGCCTCACTTTGGGCATAATTCTTCCCAAGGAAGCCTTTGAGCTCAATCCAAATGGAGTTACCCGATTTTAAGGTAATGTCTTCTTTTGAGTCCTTTTGTTTTATTTGGCTTCTCCAACCCCCTAAAATATTTTTATTCATTTCTTTTGTAACAAATCCAGTATCCTCAATATACTAGGATGTTGTTATAATAAGTATTCTAGCTACACTTACACACAACTACATCTAATGGTAAACGAACATACTGTTACCATGGATGGCGAATTTATGCCTCCCGAAACGATGATTGTTCAACATTATTTTAACACCTTAAAAGGTGGACATTAAGATGTAACTATATTTATATATGATATATAATATGTTAATGATTTCCTTAAGCTTATTTATTTTTCATTTTGGGTATACCTTTATGGTTTCCATTATGGGTAAACGCGATATCTTCATTTAAGGAAGTGCGGACTACCGCCCCCTCAAAGTGATTTGATTCGTTAAATACCATATGTGGGACGTATAAAGGATGGAACTATGATATTATATATGATATTATAATGGAATTATAATATATCTTTATATCATTATGATTCCATTCTATAAAATATGAAATAGAAATGAAAGTAGCGTTAATGCGTACGTACGGCTTACCGTCTCCATGAACGGTGCATTTCATTTATTACCTCTAAATGATTATGTAATATTATAAATACATGTATATACTAGATATATATGATATATACATCATGATTATAATTCTGGATATAATGGATACATGAAAAAATTGTAATTATAAAGGATTTATTTTTGACTCAAGTACCAATGATCGTTAAAATGACTGTTATTAATTTAAATAATTACATAGTGTTCATGACCTGGAAATAAGTGATATAAAAGGAATAATGAACTTGAAAAAGGTTCTTAATCAAGTAGAAATTAATTAAAGTTTATTATTCAGGACATTAAAGAACGACCGAGTCAAGTCGGACCCGAGGTATGGGACTTCGTCTCAATCTCCTTTCATTGAGGCATATTTTGTTTTATACACAACCTTCTTTTATACGGTGTATAAACCCCTTTGACTTTTACGTTTATCCAAAAGGAATCTTTTTTATACGAAGCATTTTACTAAAGGACAAAAGGGGATGTTTTTGTCGTACGTAAGCGGCGACAACGACTTCTCTGCCACCGTGACCGTTATTTGAGTTTTGGCTTCCTCTACAAGCCATACATTGTTTTTAAAAGAAAAATAAATACCATGTTTTAATTTTCTTTTATTTTGGTATTGAAAATGGTTTTCATAATGTTTTTATATCAATGTGTTGTATTGATATCTTGTGATTGAAAGGTGGAAATGTTATGTTTCCTTTATTCATGTTTTCTGTGATACGATTATGTTGAGGTTCTTGGGCATTATTATGAAAATGGGTGGTTCTGTGATAAACTAAGGGCCATTGAGCCCGATATAGCTTTAAAATGCATTGGGTAACACGAAGGAGTGAAACGTTAAGGTTTCTCCAAATATATTTAGGGAATATACTGTGATGGGTATTCCAAACGTAACCAAGAGGGTTACTCCCTACATAAGAATGTTATGAATGCCTCAAGTTACCTTTATGTCTTATGATTTCTATGATTTATTCAGGATTTGATGAGGTATGTTAAAGTGCATATGTTTTATGGGTAATGTATGATTTAATTCTTATGTATATATGTACCCATGTTTCCTTTCCCTATTTTTATATCCCTTGCTGATCTTTTTATGCTCATCCCAAGTTTTTTTGAAATGTTTTTCACAGGTCAAGGGAAAGGTACATGATATAATGATAGTGTCAAGGAAGTGTCAAGAAATAATCCATGTTTTATTTTAAACGATTTCCATTGATGGGAATGAAGAATACTATCTTTATGTAACCATTTTGTTTATATGTGGAATGTAATGCATGTTTTATGATCTAATTCTCTAAAACTCTAACCCCAAAAAGATCCTCAATGTGTAATCTTGTAATAACTCAAGATTAAGTAAGTTTTAAGGCTGGGGCCTTATATTTGGTATCAAAGTTCGGTTTAGATAACTTTAGGAGTTAGAATTATATTAAATGATTATCCAAAAATATTGTTTTTGAAATGATATAGCATTTGAAGATTACCATGTTGCTTCATCTATGACATGTTTGTTCAGAATGGTTTTCCGAAGAGGAAACAGGGAAGCAGTGCTAGGAAGGCATACGGAAGGAAATAACCTTCCTAACTAGCATCCTGAGATGGTCGGAATTGGAACTGAACAGTTTGTTGTAGTAATGGAACAATTGACTCAAGCGATAAATGGTGGTGGTATCCATGCATGATATCAGCCAGATCAACAGCAAATGAACATGTCAGCGGTGGAACATTTCATGAGGCAACATCCCCCATCATTCAGAGGATCATATGACCCTATGTTAGCTGAAGGGTGGATTAAAGCACTAGAGAATATTTCCGATTTCATGGGGTGTTCATACAATCAAAATATTAGTCTTGCTATTTACCGTTTGGAGGGTGAAGCAGATTAGTGGTGGTCGATGGTTAAAAACATCAGGGACGCTGATGAGATTGATGCTCTTGGCTGGGATGATTTCAAAGGTATTTTTCTTGGGAAGTATTTTCCTAAGGTTGTTCGACTTAGGATGGAAAAACAATTCCTGGAATTGAGGCAAGATGAAGACTCAGTGGCTTCCTATGAAGAAATGTTCACTCGATTGGCAAGGTATGCACCAAATTTTATCTGAGACCTTGATAGTAAAATCAATCGTTTTTATTCAGGATTAAAGCCAAAATATCGAAGGGCTTTAGCTTCTCGTGAGTTCAAAAGTTATGAAAAGCTTGTTCGATGTGCTGAGAATGTAGAAATGGAGTTTTTCAATGATCAAGTGTTCTACAACAACCAGCAAAAGAAGAGACCAAGGTGGCAGGAGAAAGGAAAGAATTCTTCAAAAAAGTCTGATGGTAAGAAAACTAAGCTTCCAGTTTGTGATAATTATGGTAAAAGGCATGCTGGGGAATGTCTTCTGAATTCTGGAAAGTGCTACTGATGTGGTAAGCTGGGACATAAGGCCCGTGATTGCACTGAAATGGATCAAGGTGAAGGTAAGACCAAATTTGATTTACAGTTAGTGAAATTTTTTAAGTGCAATGAGATGGGTCACTATGAAAATGAGTGTCCAACAAAGAGCTTGAGTGATGGGAAGCAGTTAGACTACAAGCAGAAAGGGGTGGTGAAATCCTTTGCAACTACTTCAACAGATGTTGGGCTATCAAATGAAGTGGTATCAGGTACTTTGTTCGTTTTTCCAGATTATGCCAGTGTGTTGTTTGATTCGGGGTCTACACATTCTTTCATCTCTGAAACCTTTTCTAGTAAAATGGGAATACCATCTCAAGAAATGACTCCTGAACTTTTGGTAAAAACACCTAGGGGGAATGTTGAGGCAAAAAGGATTTATAAGAATCTTCCTATCCTTATCTGTGGAAAGAACCTACTTGCAAGCCTTGTTTTTCTACCTCTAGTAGAGTTTGATGTTATCCTGGGTATGGATTCGCTCTATTTACCATGCTAAGATTGACTGTTGAGCTAAAGAAGTTTCTTTTCAGAAATACTTTCAGTTTGTGTACAGGAATGAACCCTGACTGTTGATAACATATCAAGAGGTCGAGAAACTTGTAAAAGATGGAAATGAATGTTACCTTGAACACATCATTGAAAATAAAGGAACTGTTCAGGTTAATGATGTGCCAGTGGTAAATGAGTATCCTGATGTTTTTTCTTGATGGGTTTCCTGGAATAATACCAGATCGGGAAGTTGAATTTACTTTTGACTTAGTTTCTGATGCTAAGACAGTTTCAAAACCCCCTTATCGAATGGATCAAATTGAACTTTTAGAGTTGAAGGAGGAATTGCATGATTTATTAGAGAAAGGTTTCATTTGACCTAGCACATCACCATGGGGTGCTCCTGTTTTATTTGTTAAAAAGAAAGATGGTTAAATGAGACTTTGCATTGATTATAGAGCCTTGAATAATATTACTGTTAAGAGAAAATATCCTTTGCCACATATCGATGATTTTTTTGATCAGGTCCAGGGAGCTCAGAATTTTTCGAAGCCTGACTTGAGGTGGGGGTACCATCAGTTGAAAGTAAAAGAAGGAGACGTTCCGAAGACTGCTTTTCGTACTAGATATGGCCATTATGAATTTGTATTTATGCCTTTTGGTCTAAACAATGTACCTTCTATATTCATATACTTAATGAATAGAATTTTCCATGAATTCATGGATAAGTTTTTGGTGGTTTTCATTGATGATATTTTGGTGTTTTCTAAAAGTAAAGAGGAGCATGAAAGTAATTTAAGGGTTGTTTTACAAACCTTAAAAGAAAAGAAACTATATGGAAAATTCAGCAAGTGTGAGTTTTGGTTGCAACAAATTTCTTTCCTTGGTCACATTGTTTCTAAAGATGGGATAACTGTTGATCCTACTAAAACAAAATTTGTTGAAGAATGTCCAAGACCCACAAATGTAACCAAGATATGTAGTTTTCTTGGTTTGGAAGGCTATTACCGAAGGTTTGTTAGAAATTTTTCATGGTTATCTGGTCCAATGACTAAGATAAATCAGAAGGGTGTTATGTTTATCTGGACAAAAGAATGTGATGATTGTTTTCAGGAACTGAAAAGAATATTGGTGAATGCTCTAGTTTTGGCACTACCTTCCAGAAAGGGTGAGTTTGTCATCTACAGTGATGCTTTGTTGAAAGGACTTAGTTGCATCCTAATGCAGAATGGTCAGGTAATTGCTTATGCTTCACAACAATTGAAAACACATTAGGTAAATTACCCAACACATGATTTGGAATTAGCTGCTGTTGTTTTTGCTTTGAAAATTTGGAGGCATCATTTGTATGGAGTAAAGTGTGAAATATATACCTATCACAAAAGATTAAAGTATATATTCACTCAGAAAGAATTGAACATGAGACAAAGGAGATGGCTAGAATTAATCAAGGATTATGATTGTACGATTCACTACCATCCGGGAAAAGCAAATAAAGTGGAAAATGCTTTGAGTCGAAAAAGTAATGCTTCATTAGAAATTTTGCATTTGGAACGTGATCTTTTGGTTAAGGATTTTATGAACTTTGGCATAGAAGTTGTTGGTGCAGGAAGTTCTTCTGTTTTGTTTCAGGTATCAGTGAAATCTTCTCTATCAGACAGAATCAAGCAAGCACAGAAGCAAGACAGTGAGTTGCAGAAAAAGGTAGAGCTGGTTCAGAAAGGTAAGTTGCCTGAATTCAACACTGATAATGATTGTGTTTTGAGGTTTGGGAAGAGATTATGTGTTCCTTGTGATTCAAATTTGAAGAATGAGTTGTTATGTGAGGCTCATAGTTCCCCGTTTTCAGTTTATCCTTGCAGTACTAAGATGTACAGATATCTGCGGGAGTATTACTGGTGGGATGGAATGGAAAGAGATATTACTGATTTTACTGTGAAGTGTTTGACATTTCAAAAGCTTAAAGCAGAGCGGCAGTTACCGAAAGGGATGCTTCAGCCTCTACCAGTGCCAGAGGGAAAATGGGAGAATATATCCATGGACTTTGTTGTGGGATTACCGAAGACATCTCAAGGTAATAATGCAATCTGGGTTATTGTTGATCGCTTGACTAAATCTGCTCATTTCCTTACTATATGAGATACTTTTTCCCTAGATCAACTTTCCCATTTGTATCTGAAAGAGATAGTCAGGTTACATGGAGTTCATCTCTCCATTGTATCTGATTGTGATCCCAGGTTCATATAGCATCCCACCATTTTATAACATAAACTTTCATTACATTACACAAAACTGAGGATCTTTAAGGTCTAGTGTCTTGGAAACCAGGAACATAATACATGAAAACAACATAAAACATTCTTCTTAAACACTTGAAAGGCGTCTCCTTAAGTTCATTATAGGTTCATTACTGCATCTCATAACCTGGGGACATACATCAAAAGAAAGGGTGAGCAGAAGGCCCAGTAAGGGAAACAAGAGGAACATTTTACATGTGAACTTTAGATACTTCAATAAGGACATGAAAAGAACTTTAAGGAATGAGAAAGAAATGATAAGGAATTTCATAATAAAAATAACATTTTCCATAACTTGAAGATGTGGCTACATCATTTAACATAGACAATCATGAACATATCACCAAGGTCTATCCCCAATGTGTCATTTGAAAATTACCAAGGTTATTCACCAAGGTATCATGAAAATTGTAATCTCTAGTGGTTACATCATTACCCAATGCATTGGAGTGCTATCAGGGGGTACCCTTAAATTTGCATTTATTATCATTTGAGCCACATATATCATCATCAAACATTTCATAAATATCCCACATAGCATAAAATAAATGGGTTACATTTCATAATCATAACATTTTAAAAACTGCTTTAAAGACATGATCTTTACGTCACTTTAAACCCACGGAAAGGGAAAGCGGGTCTCATGTATGTAAATCCCAGAATTTAAAATAGAACATTTTGATATATATGTGAATACCCTTGTAGAAATAAGAGCTTTGATTATTCACTTTATAACATAAAATAATTTTGAGAAAAGAGAGAGGCATTTTGAGACCAAAAATTCTACAGCATAACGGCTATGTTTTGGGGTTTTAGAAAACATTGAAAAGAGAGGGGACATGGGTCACCCACTCATAAATGATCCATAAAACAGTAGGGGAACGGAATAAGAAGGATATATGGACATGGTAATGAAATTTGGAGGACATACCATTTGAAATGAAAAACATGGAAGGAAGACAAAAATTAGATTTCTCTTATGAAAATTTGGCAGCCTAACGGCGTCACTTAAACTTCAATAAAAATGAATTGACAAGATCAAATAGGGTCTCTCATAATATGATCATAAGAGATCAGTATGATAGATATAGAGATCATACCCCAACATAATAAAAAAGGAACTAGAAAGACTTGATATGAAAATCGAACTTGAAAAATGAGAAGGGTGAAAGGATCCCTTAAAAATTCGGCAGCCTAACGGCGTCACTTAAACATTCATAAAATGAAATGATGAGAATAAGAGTGGATATCTCATCATATAAACATGAAAAGGGCAGTAAGAGGAATATAAAAGAACATCCTCTCACATAATAACATGTAGCATAAAAGGAATGACATAAAAGAGATTACATGAAAAGAAAGAGAGAGGTCGGATCCCTTACCTTAAAACGCGACTCTTGAAACTCAAAGGTTTGGACCTTGAGGGCTTGGGGGCACCCTGGGAGGACTCCTTGGGAGGTAAGGAGACCAGAACTTCGTTGGGGGAGAGTTGGGAGTGAATACTAAAGGAGGAAAGGGTGGGTATTTATATGGAAGGTGAGGGTACAAGGCAATAATGGCCAAGGGACACCTCACATGTGCTTTTCTCAAACCCATGTGCTCTCCCTTGGCATTTATCAAGGAGTTAGGCCACATGGGGCCCCCAAAACAATAATTCATCACCCTTGGTCTGCCAACCCTTAAAAGATCTCATGAAATCATCATGACACAGTTATGATGTCATTAAACATATCGAAACCCTAAAACTGTATTTTTACTATTCACTGAAAATTCAACTTTCTCAGAAAAATCCCAAAATTTCACCTTAACCAAATATCAATGCTCTGATTTAAAAAATGAAATCCATTTTATAAAAATAATTTTCTAAATATTTTTAATTTAATTTTTAAATAAAAACACTATTTATCGAAAATTCATTTTTTTCAGAAAAAACCCCAAAAATTACCATAACATAATGTCGATGCTCTGAGTTCAAAAATAAAGTCATTTTTATAAAAATAATTTTCTAATTATTTTTAATTAAATTTTTAATTAAAAAACACTATTCATCCGAAAAAACTAATACTTGAATAATAATTTATGAAACCGTTATTTACCCATTTTATTGAATTACATTACTTAATCTAGGTGTCTAAATTATATTAAAACTTTCTTTGAGTGAAATTACTAATCCATTTGGTCACATTACTAATCCTAAGCGTAAAATCACTATTCATAATTTACTATTCATGAAAAATTAAGTTGATCTTCTTAGACTCCAAATTCCTTACTGAACACTTTTGTAGAAGACCATTTTTGGAAAATTATTACACATCATTAGTTATTTTGGGTTTACATAAATATTTTAAAATATCCTTTTTTCGAAATTCATCAATAAAATACATTCTAAAATTATCCGGACATTTGAAATTTCACAAACATCACTAAAGGAAGAAAACTCAATTCATTCGTCCCAAAGGATTACACAAAGAAGCTAGGGTCTCGTTACATAGCCCCTTATAACACCGGCATATGACCTAAGTGTAAGTTGTTCTATGGTGAGAGAATCTGAGGGAGGCTCAGATAAAATTTCCCTAGTAGTAATCTCTACTAACTTGAACTTCTCCTGTAGGCATTTCCGTTCAAGCTTGACACGCTGGAGTTCGGCTTGGGCTTGGTCCAAAGCGAAGCCCACAGATGCTACCTCCTTCCCAAGCTATGATAAGTGGGCTTCATAAGGTACAAGTCTACTGGATGAAGCCATCGCCTCCTCTTCTTGCATTAACAACTAACATCTTATTAAATCATTAAGAGTAAGTTAATATAGTACTCAAAAAGATTGGGTCATTACATTCTTCCCCCCTTAAGAAATTTCGTCCCCGAAATTTATACTTGAGGCCTAGTCGAAAAGGTGAGGGTACTTTTTCTTCATCGTTTCCTCAGGCTCCCAAGTCGCTTCTTCATACTTATGATTCCTCCACAACACTTTCACAAGGTGGGTAGTCTTGTTTTGTAGAACCTTGTCTCTATGGTCCAAGATCTCCACTGGCTGCTCCTCATAAGAGAGGTCATGTTCAAGTTTTACCACCTCTGGGTTCAGTACATGCGAAGGGTCGGGTATGTAATTCCTCAAGAGAGATACATGGAAGACATCATGAACTTGAGCTAGTTTCGGTGGAAGTGCTAGACGATAGGCCACTGCTCCTATGTGATCAAGGATTTCATAGGGGCCAATGTACCTAGGGCTGAGCATCCCTTTCTTCCCAAACCGCATGACTCTCTTCCATGGAGAAATTTGAAGGAAGACTTTGTCACCAACACCAAACTCGAAGTCCCTTCGACGATTGTCAGCATAGCTCTTCTGCCGACTCTGAGCAGCCTTTATGTGTTGTTGGATGGCATGAACCTGTTCCGTCATCTCTTGCACGAGATCAGGCCCAAGAAGCTTCCTCTCACCAGTTTCATCCCAACAAGTAGGAGTTATACACCGCTTTCCATACAGAGCTTCATAGGGTGCCATCTGAATACTCGCATGGAAGCTGTTGTTATAGGAGAACTCCACTAATGGGAGGTGTTGATCCCATCCACCTTTACATTCTATTGAGCATAATCTCAACATGTCTTCGAGTTTCTGAATAGTCCTTTCAGATTGGCTATCAGTTTGAGGATGATAGGCCGTACTAAAATTCAATTCAGTATTCAGAGCATGCTGAAGACTTCTCCAGAATTTTGATGTGAATCTTGGGTCATGATCAGATATGATGGATAGTGGTACCCCATGCAACCTTACTACTTCCTTCACGTATATCTTGGCAAGCTGATCCAGAGAGAATTCTTCCCGAATAGAGATAAAATGGGCTGTCTTGGTGAGACGGTCCACAATAACCCATATCGCATTGTTTCCTTTGGATGTTTTCAAGAGACCAGTTACAAAGTCCATTGTGATATTATCCCACTTCCATACTGGTATGGGTAGCTGTTGTAATACCCCCTTAGGAAGTTGTCGTTCTGCCTTTACTTGCTGACACACCAGGCACCTTTTAGTGTAATCGGAAATCTCCCTCTTCATGTTATCCCACCAATAATGATCACGAAGGTCTCTATACATCTTAGTGCTTCCCGGATGTATAGAGAAAGTAGAGCTATGAGCTTCATCCATCATTTCTTTCTTTATCTCCAGAATAGATAGGACACATAGTCTTGTATGAAATTTCAATACGCCTTCTTGATCAATATTGAAATGAGGTAACTTCCCATCTTTTACAGCCTCCAACTTCTCCTGTAGCAAAGGATCTTCTTTTTGAGCCTTCTTGATCTTCTCTATTAATGAAGGTTGAGAAATCATTTGGGATAGGGTTGATGATGTCCCTTTCCTTATAATTCCCATGTCCAATTTTACTAGATCTTTAATCAAGGGATCTCCTAGGATCCTCATTGTTGCCAGAACAACAGGATCTTTCCTGCTTAACGCATCCGCGACTTTGTTTGATCTTCCAGGGTGATAATGAATTGAACAATCATAGTCGTTAATAAGCTCCAACCATCTCCTTTGTCTCATGTTCAATTCTATCTGAGTGAAAATATACTTTAGACTTTGGTGGTCAGTGTATATATCACATTTCTCCCCATAAAGATAGTGCCTCCATATCTTTAGAGAAAAAACAACTGCCGCCAGCTCTAGATCATGCGTAGGATAATTCTGCTCATGAATCTTCAACTGTCGAGATGCATAAGCAATTAATTTGTCATTTTGCATGAGGACGCACCCAAGGCCTTTCAAAGATGCATCACTAAAAATAACAAATCCTTCTCCGATAGAGGGTAGTGTTAACACAGGTGCAGTAACCAATCTCTTCTTCAGCTCTTGGAAACATTCCTCACATTCCTTTGTCCAGATCAACTTAACCCCTTTTCGAGTCAACTTGGTTAGTGGATTAGAAAGTCGTGAAAAGTTTTTCACAAACCTCTTATAATATCCCGCTAAGCCAAGGAAACTACAAATCTCAGTTACTGTTGTGGGTTGAGGCCACTCCTCCACAACCATTGTCTTTGCAGGGTCAACCGAGATTCCTTCATTGGTTACGATGTGCCCCAAGAAAGACACTTGTTGTAACCAAAACTCACACTTGCTGAACTTCACAAAGAGCCTCTCCTTCCGTAGAGTTTTCAAAATAACCCTCAGATGATCTTCATGATCCACACGACTTTTTGAATATATCAAAATATCATCAATAAAAACTACCACAAAGTTATCAAGGTAGTCATTAAAGACTCTATCTATCAAATCCATGAAAATAGCAGGAGCATTAGTCAAGCCGAAGGGCATAACAGTAAACTCATAATGCCCATATCTTGATCGGAAGGCAGTCTTTGGAATATATTCCTTCTTCACCCTCAGTTGATGATAACCAGATCGAAGGTCAATCTTAGAGAAGAATTGAGCCCCATTAAGTTGGTCAAATAAATCATCAATTCTTGGAAGAGGATATCTGTTATTCACTGTGATCCCGTTCAGTTCTCTATAATCAATGCATAGCCTCATTGATCCATCCTTCTTCTTCATAAAAAGAACTGGTGCTCCCCAAGGAGACACACTCGGTCGGATAAACCCCTTCTCCAACAAGTCTTGGAGTTGTTTCTTTAGCTCTTCTAGCTCCAAATTTGCCATTCTATACGGAGTCTTTGATATCGGTTGAGACCCAGGTATGATTTCAATGGAGAACACTACCTCTCTTTCTGGGGGAGGTCCAGGTAACTCCTCAGGAAATACATCCAGGTATTCTTGAACAATCGGAACATCTTCAATTTGTATGCTCCCTTTCCCTTCTTCCTCATCACCGATTAACTCCATAAAGAAAGCTATAGGAGGTGCTTCTAGATAGGGATCAGTTCGGGATATCTCTCCTTGGAAGATAACTGTAGGTCGTTTATTCAAGACTACTGAGATTTCCTTACTTCTGCATTTGATCTTAGCATTATACTTTGAGAGCCAGTCCATCCCTAGTATAACGTCGAATTCCAACATGGGAATGACTACTAGATTTGCGATAAGATTGTGCTCAATAAAGTAAACACTACAGTCTCTAAACACTGTTGATGCATGGATAATCCCACTTGGAGTCTTGACTGACAACTCTACCTCTAGCAGTTCGGGGATTGATTCTATATTCCTTGAAACTTGGAGAAAATAAAGGAATGCGTAGAACCAGAACCAAATAAAGTACTTGCTAGTTTTGAGAGGACAACAAGAGTACCTGCTACCACATCATTTGGAACTTCAACTTCAGCTGTTGTGATAGTGAAAGCACGACCTTGCTCCCTTGGCCTCTACTGAGGTTGATGGTGATTCCCCTCTACCGCCCTCGGATTTGGACATTGACTAGCAAAATGCCCAAGCTGTCCACACTTGAAGCATGTGACTTCATGTAGGGCCAGAACCATCTTTCCTCTGTCATTAGTGTTGGGAAGTTGAGGCTTCACATCACTACGAAAATTCCGAGAAATATGGCCTTCTTTTCCACACCTATAGCACTTACCACTTCCGATCAAGCAGTTCCCTGGATGCTTCTTCCCACATTTATTTCATGTGGCATGTTGCATATGCTTTCCACCACTTTCCTGATCAAAACTTCTACCCAGTCTTGGTTCTAGAGTTCTCTTCTTTTTATTAGATTTGTGAGACCACTGTGTCTCCCCAAACTCTAGTTCAACTTTCATAGCACTTCGAACAATTTGTTCATAGCTATCATAGTTCCTGTTGGCTAGATTCTTCCGCAGATGAGGTCGTAGTCCACCAAAGAATCTATCAACCTTCCCATTAGGGTCCATGACAAAGTTTGAGGTATAATGGTAAATCTTTTTGAAGTTCATCTCATAGGATCCAACAGATTCGTTCTCCTTCTGCTTCAGCTCGAGAAACTCTTTCTCCATTTTCGTTCTCATGGAACGAGGGAAATACTTGTTAAAGAAAATTCCCCGAAATTCTTCCCACTCCATAGCTTCCATCTCTCCTCGTGGCTTCGTGTTTTTGATCAGTGACCACCACTGATCAGCTTCTCCCTCTAGGCGGTAAACAGCAAGGGTGACTTTTTCTTGTTCCGAACAATGAAGTACAGAAAAGATCTTTTCAATGGAGCTTATCCATTGTTCCGCAACCAATGGGTCAGTAGATCCACTGAATTTTGGTGGTCGTTGACGCATGAAGGACTCAACAGAAATTTGTTCCCTTCGCGGTGAGGTCGGCCTCTCAGCTTGATTCAAGTTATTACTCAAAACTTGAGTCAGTTGGTTCATCATTCGCATAAATGTATCCATTATGGCTTCCATCGGAGGGCCGTCAGCACATGGTGCATTTCGGTCACCATCGGAATGATTCCTCCTATTGCCCGCCATTTTCTAAAAGAATAAAACCTTAGTAAGGAGATTATTTCATTTATGGATCTTTTAACTAAGACTTCATGCTTAGACAATTACCCTTTTCTATAATTCCTTCATAAAGATTCATAAAAATCTTGTGATTAACCAAACAAATCCCTCGGGAGTGTCGTAACCAAGAGTGCAGCAAGGACCGTTATAGTGCACCAGTTCCCGTTCGAGTCTAGCTCAAACCGGTGTTTTCGGGTTTTATCCCTATGTACATCTGTGCCAGAGCCGCCTCTACCTGCTCGTATCCAGACAAGGATGTATTTGTTTGATAAACCACTTACTCAATACTTACCAAAATACCAGGAAGTTTTCCTATGTTTAAAATATTCTATAGGGTTCTTACTAATGTTTTTATATCCTAATATCCACAAATAACTAAACCATCTGTTGATACCAACTACAACATCCCGCCATTTTATAACATAAACTTTCATTACATTACACAAAACTGAGGATCTTTAAGGTCTATTGTCTTGGAAACCAGGAACATAATACATGAAAACAACATAAAACATTCTTCTTAAACACTTAAAAGGAGTCTCCTTAAGTTCATTCTAGGTTCATTACTACATCTCATAACCTGGGGACATACATCAAAAGAAAGGGTGAGCAGAAGGCCCAGTAAGGGAAACAAGAGGAACATTTTACATGTGAACTTGAGATACTTCAATAAGGACATGAAAAGAACTTTAAGGCATGAGAAAGAAATCATGAGGCATTTCATAATAAAAATAACATTTTCCATAACTTGAAGATGTGGCTACATCATTTAACATAGACAATCATGAACATATCACCAAGGTCCATCCCCAAGGTGTCATTTAAAATTACCAAGGTTATTCACCAAGGTATCATGAAAATTGTAATCTCTAGTGGTTACATCATTACCCAATGCATTGGAGCTCTATCAGGGCGCACCCTTAAATTTTCCTTTATTATCATGTTATCCACATATATCATCATCAAACGTTTCATAAATAACCCACATAGCATAAAATAAATGGGTTTCATTTCATAATCATAACGTTTTAAAAACTGCTTTAAAGACATGATCTTTACGTCACATTAAACCCACGGAAAGGGAAAGTGGGTGTCATGTATGTAAATCCCAGAATTTAAAATAGAACATTTTGATATATATGTGAATACCCTTGTAGAAATAATAGCTTTGAGTATTCACTTTATAACATAAAATAATTTTGAGAAAAGAGAGAGGCATTTTGAGACCAAAAATTCTGCAGCATAACGGCTATGTTTCGGGGTTTTAGAAAACATTGAAAAGAGAGGGGACATGGGTAAACAACTCATAAATGATCCATAAAACAGTAGGGGAACGGAATAAGAAGGATATATGGACATGGTAATGAAATTTGGAGGAGATACCATTTGAAATGAAAAACATGGAAGGAAGAAAAAAATTAGATTTCTCTTATGAAAATTCGGCAGCCTAACGGCGTCACTTAAACTTCAATAAAAATGAATTGACAAGATCAAATAGGGTATCTCATCATATGATCATAAGAGATAAGTATGATAGATATATAGATCATACCCCAACATAAAAAAAAGGAACTTGAAAAACTTGATATGAAAATCGAACTTGAAAAATGAGAAGGGTGAAAGGATCCCTTAAAAATTCGGCAGCCTAACGGCGTCACATAAACTTTCATAAAATGAAATGATGAGAGTAAGAGTGGATCTCTCATCATATAAACATGAAAAGGGAAGTAAGAGGAATATAAAAGAACATCCTCTCACATAATAACATGTATCATAAAAGGAATGACATAAAAGAGATTACATGAAAAGAAAGAGAGAGGTCGGATCCCTTACCTTAAAACGTGACTCTTGAAAATCAAAGGTTTGGACCTTGAGGGATTGGGGGCACCTTGGGAGGACTCCTTGGGAGGTAAGGAGACCGGAACATCGTTGGGGGATAGTTGGAAGTGAAAACTAAAGGAGGAAAGGGTGGGTATTTATAGGGAAAGTGAGGGGACAAGGCAATAATGGCCAAGGGACACCTCACATGTGCTTTTCTCAAACCCATGTGCTCTCCCTTGGCATTTGTCAAGGAGTTAGGCCACATGGGGCCCCCAAAACAATAATTCATCACCCTTGGCCGGCCAACCCTTAAAAGATCTCATGAAATCATCATGACACAGTTATGATGTCATTAAACATACCGAAACCCTAAAACTGTATTTTTACTATTCACTGAAAATTCAACTTTCTCAGAAAAATCCCAAAATTTGACCTTAACCAAATATCAATGCTCTGATTTCAAAAATGAAATCCATTTTATAAAAATAATTTTCTAAATATTTTTAATTTAATTTTTAAATAAAAACACTATTCATAAAAAATTCATTTTTTCAGAAAAAACCCCAAAAATTACCATAACATAATATCGATGCTCTAAGTTCAAAAATAAAGTCATTTTTATAAATATAATTTTCTAATTATTTTTAATTAAATTTTTAATTAAAAAACACTATTCATCCGAAAAAACTAATACTTGAATAATAATTTATGAAACCGTTATTTTCCCATTTTATTGAATCACATTACGTAATCTAGGTGTCTAAATTATATTAAAACTTTATTTGAGTGAAATTACTAATCCATTTGGTCACATTACTAATCCTAAGCGTAAAATCACTATTCATAATTTACTATTCATCAAAAATTATGTTGATCTTCTTAGACTCCAAATTCCTTACTGAACACTTTTGTAGAAGACCATTTTTTGAAAATCATTACACATCATTAGTTATTTAGGGTTTACATAAATATTTTAAAATATCCTTTTTTCGAAATTCATCAATAAAATACATTCTAAAATTATCCGGACATTTGAAATTTCACAAACATCACTAAAGGAAGAAATCTCAATTCATTCGTCCCAAAGGATTACACAAAGAAGCTAGGGTCTCGTCACACAGCCCCTTATAACACCGGCATATGACCTAAGTGTAAGTTGTGCTATGGTGAGAGAATCTGAGGGAGGCTCCGATAACATTGCCCTAGTAGTAATCTCTACTAACTTGAACTTCTCCCGTAGGCGTTTCCGTTCAAGCTTGACACGCTGGAGTTCGGCTTGGGCTTGGTCCAAAGCGAAGCCCACAGATGCTACCTCCTTCCCAAGCTCTGATAAGTGGGCTTCATAAGGTTCAATTCTACTGGATGAAGCCATCGCCTCCTCTTCCTGCATTAACCACTAACATCTTATTAAATCATTAAGAGTAAGTTAATATACTACTCAAAAAGATTGGGTCGTTACAGTTCACTTCTAACTTTTGGTAAGGCCTTCAGAAGTCGTTGGGTACTGAATTAAATTTTAGTACAGCTTTTCACCCTCAATCAGATGGGCAGTCAGAACAAACTATTCAGACATTGGAGGAAATGCTACGAGATTGTTCGATGGATTATCAGGGAAGTTGGTACCAACATCTTTCTTTGGTTGAGTTTTCTTATAATAACAGCTTTCATTCCAGTATACAGATGGCTCCATTTGAGGAATTATAGGGCAAACAGTGTCGAACTCCAGCTTTTTGGGATGAAGTAGGGGAAAAGAAGCTGATGGGATTAGAGTTGGTAGAAGAGATGGTAGAAAAAGATCAGTTGATTCAGAGACACATGAGAACAGCTCAGAGCAGGCAGAAAAGTTATGCGGACAACAGGAGGAAGGAACTCTCTTTTGAGGTAGGTGATCATGTTTTTCTCAAAGTTTCTCTATGGAAAAGTGTTATGCGATTTGGTAAGAAAGGAAAGCTAAGTCCAAGGTTCATTGGACCATACGAAATTCTGGAGAGAGTTGGTTCAGTTGCATACCGAGTGGCTTTACCTCCGAGTTTATCTCAGGTACACAATGTTTTTCACGTTTTGATGTTGAGAAAGTATATGCCAGATCCATCTCATGTTTTGAGTCCAGAGGTAGTTCAGCTGGAAGAGAACCTATCTTATGAGGAACAACCGGTCCAGATTCTTGACCACAGGGAGAAAATGTTACGGAATAAGGTGATTAAGAAGGTAAAGGTTTTGTGGAAAAACCACATGATGGAAGAGGCAACATGGGAATCTGAAAATGCAATGAGGGATAAGTACCCCCATTTATTCGATAAGTAAATAAATTTTGGGGACGCAATTTTCTAAAGGGGGGAAGGATGTAACATCCCAAGTAAGTAATGAATAATATATATTTTTATCTATGCCTATTAATGAATTAGATAGTGTTTTAGAGGCTTAAAATGAAAATAAATACAATCTTATGCATGGAATACACTAATATTCTTAAAAGATTGTTTTACTGCCTTTTGATGGAAAACCCTTTTTAAATCTATATTTTGACAATTTTATAAGCTATGTTTGTCAAAATAAACTTATTCTTTATGATTGGGACATAAAAATTTACCTTTTGTGAATTTTTTGTATTTTTCAGACAATGTTCATTTTTTAATGAATAGTGAAAAATACTACATTTTACATCAAAACTGCTTTTTAATCTAATTTATTTATATGATTAGATTATCTTTTGAATTGGTTTTGAAGTGAAATTAGAATATATTTTTACCATTTAACCAAATGGTGGTCATTGGAATCAATTTCACTTTGAAATTGGACTTAAACTTGTATCAATCTTTTGATACTTATTATTTCATAAAAACACGTTATTTGTCATGACAGCGGGAATTAATTATTAAATTAATTAATGTGACTTATATGTTTTGAATTTTGTAAAATAGACTTCATTTTTGAATTCGGAATATCAAATATAGCTTAGGGTGAATTTTTGGTAATTTTCTGAAAAACTTCAATTTTTGATGAATAGTGAAACCACTAAGTGGTACTTATAAAAACTGATTTTTCCATTTAAATGAAATTTTACCACATCTGTGTTTTGAATTTCAAAAATATTACATACATGGTTGTGATTAAGAATTAAAATGTGGTTCAATAGGATTAAAATAATTTTTTGGTGAATAGTAACTTATTAAGTTCTTAATCACGATTAGTTGTAATTAGTGTAGTTTAAGGTAAAAATAATGATTTAATAAACTGAGATGAGCTTGAAACATGTCCTACCATAATTGGTTGTGTCATGTCCGACCAAGACAAGCCATGGGTCAACTTGGGGACCCCATGGAGCCACTTTGGTTGGGAAATGACATAAATAACATTTTATTTAATGTAAAAGTAAAAATGACACAAACATAATATGTTTTATGAAAACAATTATTGCATGGGGTTATAAAGATCATATTTTTGGTTATAAATATTAATTGGAAAGCTAAAAATATTTCCTACATCATAGTATTTCTTTTATAATTTTTAGACATTAAATAAATTAAATTATTTATGACATCATGATGATGCAGCGATGACCTCATTATTTAACGATTTAAATAAAATGGAAAGTTAATGTAAAATCTAAATCCAACACATGGCCAAAACCAATTGGATGAGTGGATTTCGAACCCTTATCACCTTATCCTAGAATAATATCAATGTGGGGACTTTTTAATCCGAAAATCTTTTTAAAATAAAGTAACTTATCTTTACTTTCCAAGAGTTCCCCTCCTCTCCTCTTATAAAAGGCCCCCACCTCTACCTCAATACCCACACTCCCAAAGCCTTTGTCTCGGCCATCCCCTGCCCATTTTGTCTCTCAACTTCCCTCTCTTACTCCTTGAATCCTCACTTTGGGCAGAAGCCTTCCCAAGTAAGCCTTTGAGCTCAAACCAAAGGGAGTTACCCGATTTTAAGGTAATGTCTTCTTTTTGTCCTTTTGTTTTATTTTGCTTCTCCAACCCCCTAAACTCTTTTTATTCTTTTCTTTTGTAACAAATCCAGTATCCTAAATATACTAGTATGTTGTTATAAGAATTATTAGAGCTAAACTTACACACACCTACATCTAATGGTTAACGAACATACTGTTTCCGTGGATGGTGAATTTATGCCTCCCGAAATGATGATTGTTCAACATTCTTTTAACACCTTCAAAGGTGGCCATTAAGATGTCACTATATTTATATATGATATATAATATTTTAATGTTTTCCTTAAGCTTATTTATTTTTCATTTTGGTTATACCTTTATGGTTTCCATTATGGGTAAACGCTATATCTTCATTTAAGGAAGTGCGGACTACCGCCCCCTCAAAGTTATTTGATTCGTTAAATACCATATGTGGGACGTATAAAGGATTGAACTATGATATTATATATAATATTATACTGGAATTATAATATACCTTTATATCATTATGATTATATTCTATAAAATACGAAATAGAAATGAAAGTAGCGTTCATGCGTACGTACGGCTTACCGTCTCCATGAACGGTGCATTTCATTTCTTACCTCTAAATGATTAGGTAATATTATAAATACATGTATATACTGGATATATATGATATATAAATCATGATTATAATTCTGGATATAATGGATACATGAACAAATTGTAATTATAAAGGGTTTATTTTTGACTCAAGTACCAATGATCGTTAAAATGATAGTTATTAATTTAAATAATTACATAGTGTTCATGACCTGGAAATAAGTGATATAAAAGGAATAATGAACTTGAAAAAGGTTCTAAAGCAAGTAGAAATTAACTCAATTTTATTATTTAGGACATTAAAGAACGATGGAGTCAAGTTGGACCCGAGGTATGGGACTTCGTCTCAATCTCCTTTCATTGAGTCATATTTTGTTTTATACACAACCTTCTTTTATAAGGTGTATAAACCCCTTTGACTTTTATGTTTATCCAAAAGGAATCTTTTTTATATGAAGAATTTTACTAAACGAAAAAAGGGAATGTTTTTATCGTACGTATGCGGCGACAATGACTTCTCTGCCGCCGTGACCGTTATTTGAGTTTTGGCTTCCTCTACAAGCCATACCTTGTTTTTAAAAGAAAAATGAATACCATGTTTTAATTTTCTTTTATTTTGGTATTGAAAATGGTTTTCATAATGTTTTTATATCAATGTGTTGTATTGATATCTTGTGATTGAAAGGTGGAAATGTTATGTTTCCTTTATGCATGTTTTATGTGATACGATTATGTTGAGGTTCTTGGTCATTATTATGAAGACAGTTGGTTCCGTGATAAACTAATTGCGGTTGAGCCCTATATAGCTCTCCAATGCATTGGGAAATGTGAAGGAGTGGAACGTTAAGGTTTCTCTGAAGAGTTTTAGGGAATATACTATGATGGGTATTCCAAACGTAACCAAGAGGGTTACTCCCTACGTAAGAATGTTATGAATGCCTCAAGTTACCTTTATGTCTTATGATTTCTATGATTTATTCATGATTTGAGGAGGTATGTTAAAGTGCATATGTTTTACGGGTAAATTATGATTTAATTATTATGTATATATGTACCCATGTTTCCTTTCTATATTTTTATATCCCTTACTGAGCTTTTTATGCTCATCCCATGTTTTGTTGAAATGTTTTTCACAGGTCAAGGGAAAGGTACATGATATGATGATAGTGTCAAGGAAGTGTCAAGAAATAATCCATGTTTTATTTCAAATGTGTTTCCATTGATGGGAATGAAGAATAATATCTTTATGTAACTACTTTGTTTATATGTTGAATGTAATGCAAGTTTTATGATCTAATTCTCTAAAACTCTAAACCCGAAAAGATCCTCAATGTGTAATCTTGTAATAACTCAAGATTAAGTAAGGTTTAAGGTTGGGGCCTTATACTACTATATCCCCAAAATGCATCGATGGATCTCATGAGATAAACTAATTTTGTAATTTTTTATATGAATTATTTTTTATTAAGATATCTTCACCGAATGGTTTACAATATGTAACATTTCTTGGATAAGGACTTGAAGGTATGATTCTGATACCCAATATTATGTACTTCACCACTATGAAATGATTTATGGATTTCAATGTGATTAATAATATTATCATGTCATCCAATGTCTAATTTCAAACCCATGAGATTAGTTATGTGGAATTATATTTATTCTTTACAAATTTATTTATTCCATGCATATGAATTGGTGCCTTCTATTATATCTCAACCATTACACTGTGTTTGAGCTCACTCTTCTTATGTTTCTATATTCCCAAGACTATAGAGAATGTTTTTACAAATAATTTTCCAGTTCTTTGTATTGTGTGGAGAATTTTTCTGTGATATCTTGAAGACATAATATTAAATAAGAAATTACATGTATAATGTGAAAAATTTATATTGAATAAAAATTATTTGGGATTTCTTAGTCAATGGTTATTATTAAATTCTATACACTAAAAACATAAAGGATCTTAGGTGTGTAATTAAATAAATATTTTTTTCTAATATTGTAATTATGGAAGATTAGGTTGCATCTATTTAGTTATATTCAAAGGAAATGTATGAAATAAGATGTTTATTAGTGCTGAATATTTTTTGTGAGGGTCTGACCACACCTAAAATTTATCAAAAAAAGGTTTACATAACATAAGTTGATAAAAAGAATCTATGAATATGGAATAGGTAGCCCTTTAAATTAGTAAGTGATTTGATTCCATGTACATTTAGTTTATTTTGAGTATATATATTAATATATTTGGAGTACACAATAATATGGAATATATTAATTGGTATGAAATTTTATATTATTTGGGGATATGAATGATTTTAATTCATAGAGCATAAGTTTATATTAATTTTTTTACTATATACTAAAAATGAACATTATTATTATTATATATTAAGGCTACATAGATTTTTAGAAACCCCTAAAAAGATTTAATATAATAAGAAATCCAAAATATTTATTAATGATTAATTTGTGTGATTTATTTGAAAAACATCCAATATCATATTCAAAATCAGTGAATACATGATGTAGAAAAGATCCACCTATAGGTAATAAGACTAAAAATGGATGGTTGAGTGTTAATTATATCAACACAAGATTCATGAAAAGTTAGTATAATTATACATCTAGTTTGATAATCTATAGGGGAATTCTTTATTTATTAACTTTCCATTTATTTACATTAGGGAATAAATTTAACACAATATTATGATATGGATAGAGAACCGAAATAGAAAATTACCATAGAAAATAAAGGGTAAGATAGACAGGTTATAAGTTTATACTATTATATTATTTCCAAAATGAAAGTAAAATATATTGAGATGAGCGTGTTATAGGATAAGATATCATATGATTTATATCTCAAAATCATATGATCATCAAGACCAGTTTTAGTGAATATTATAGTTTTTATTTTTTATTTAGTATTAATATAAATATAAGGTCCTGAAAATGATTTTATGAAATGTAGGTCTCATGAAACTCATCAAAAATTAATGATAGATAATTATTCATATTTGTTAAAAATGGTGTAGAATCTCAGTATATTCCCATTATATAGTAGAATATGAGTTTTATAGTTTTATATGTGTAATTGTGTAGGAAATTATATATTTAGTCATACAATTGGTATTTTTTCATCAATGAGTAATGATTGAAAATACTAGTATGATTAGGTATATAGTAATAACCCAAATACTATAATACATTCATGTAATTGAAATATTTTATATATACACTTCCAAAAAAAATTATACATTTTATTTTAAGTATTGTTTGTGGTCCTTGTGGTGTAGTAGTTGAATTAGCGTGTAAGTATAAAAGTATCTAGATTCTAAAATCAATTTTTGAAAAAAATTATTTTTATTAAAAAATAGTATTGATAAAATTCAATTAATTTAGCTAGATGTCAAATAAAATCATTTTTATGCCGAGAAATTTATTTCCATAAAAATTATATATTTATTAAATTAGGCAAGGTAATATTAAAATTAAATACTATCATTGTTATAAATAGTGTAATATAAAATATTTTTCATATTTTTACTCCTCATGACCAATTATTTAATAATCTCTTTTAATTTTCAATTTAAAAATATTCTACCAAAGTAAATATTTATTATAATGGTAAATCGTTTATTGTACATGGAATGATATTTTTAAAAATGTTGATTGATATTACCTAAATAAATTAAAAATTATATTTTATAAATAATAATCATAACATGTTTTTAAATATATATGAATATATATTAATACGATTTTAATAAGAAATTATATTTTAATTCGGTTAAGATTAGTTAAAGAAAAAAATACAATTTTCCATAAAATCATTTTTAATATGTGTTATAAGATTCAATTTTAAAGTTAATTTAATATTATATTTAAAAATCAAAATATATTAAATATATAATAAATTGGTTATCATACATTTAAATTCTATAAGAGATATCATCTTATAGTTTCATTAAAAATTAATAATAATGGTTAATTTTTAATCAAGGTTAATAAGGATAAAATTTAGTATCATGGAGTGGCTCAAATTTTAGTAAATTAACAAGAATAAAAAAATAGGTACATTGACTTTTATATTTTTTCAAGGTATACCTATATTTTTCACCATCATTACCTTATCTAAAACTCAAAACACCAATGTGATTCCATATTTAACCCGCACAAACTATTCATTTCCAATGAAAAGTCCCTCTTCTCACCTATAAAATTAGCTCACTGCCACCAACATCATGACACCACTATAATTATAATTTATCATGAAAATAATAATATTATACAAATTATAGATTCCTATTTCTACATTAATAGTACCTTTGTTATAAAAGTTGTCCAAATTCTACAATTTATATTAAGTCTTACAAGGTAAGGTTTAATATTATCAACAAGAGTAATAATAACTCTCAAACCACTTTTCATCATTATATATATTTTAAAAAACAAAATTACCCACTCTATAATAATTAAATTAGTATTATTTATTTAAAAAATATATATATGATAATGGAACAACCATTTTCTCCCTTACCCTCATCCAGATAAAAATTAAAATGAATCTCTTACTATATAAGGACTACCACCTCTATGGATAATGTATTTTTTGTCACCACTATCATTCATGGTTGGATAATAAATTTATTTCATTTTTTAATATGAAATTAAATATGATATTGGGGTTCTTTAAAAATATTGGAGGCATTATATTAATAATCCAATTCTTTGGAAATAGTACATGCTACCTTTGTTATGTGTAGATTGCCTCCTCCAAGGATAACATATTTCATTTTTAACAACTCTTTCATGGATGGTTATATAATTTATTTCATAGTTAAATTTTATTTGAATAATTATATTATAAGTTATTTCAAATTTTTTTAAGTATGAAACAATAATTAATTATCATTACAATGCAATTATATGAAATCGAAAAAAAACCTAAAACAGGACCATCATGAATTTATTTTTCATTTATCGTAACTAAATCAATCAGGAAATGAAATAATATAATTTTATGTCATCATTTATTATATATTGTAATACCCTAAATAATAAAATAATGTTCATATTGTATCGAATAAAGAGGATTGACATTGACATTATCAATCTTATAGGAAAAAAACAAGGGTATAAACTTCCGAAGATAAAAATTTTAAATAACTAATTTATGAATGTATACTGAATACGTATGATTTAATATTATAAAAGGTATTAGATATGAATAATGATCTAAAATATTTTATTAAAATACTAATGATTATTATTCATATGGTTAAAATGTATCATTAAAATCAATAGTTAAGGTTGGGGTTTCTTGCCTCAATTTTCCTTCATTGAGACATATTCCATATCCACCACTTGTTTTATTTTATGTGGTTCATATAATACCTTATTGTTTAATTTAATTATATCATTAGTAAAATAAGTTATATTTTTTAATCTAACATATGTCAAATTTTTTATGAGGCATTGATTCAAGTGTTTCATTTGTTTTGAAGGTTTTTTCAATTTCAATTTTTAATCATTTGTTTTTTAATCATTACTATTACACATTATTTTTATAAGTTTGGTAAATCCTAACTTTGGAATTAATTATATTTAATTTCCACTTTATATTCCTTTATTAAATATTCATTCTCAAAAACGTATTTGTTATGAATTTTTATATCAATTCATTCTCAGTGAGTCCATTGACAATGTAACTAAATGCACACACACTTCAATATCAATGAGAAGAGTATAAGGAAAAGTTAAAAGATGCAACACTTCGGTAATGTAAACCAATCATGCATAAACCACTACACAATAAAAAAGTATGATAGTGTAAACTAAAAAGTAATGGAGGAAATAAATCTCCAACCAAAAAAGTGTCCCAACCTTATAGATAACTGGAAATATAAATACAATTGGCCCAGCTCCTAAATTACAATACATGACCACTATACGTGATCTAAGCACCTTGTATCCCTATGCTTCTTCATAGTCATATTCAACATGTTCATTATCTGCATAATAAATGACACGTGTGGGAAGATTGCATGCATGGGTAAGTATATACAAACCCTGTATGAAACCTCGAATGTCGAAGGGGGTGTAATGTGAGATATGATAGTAATGAATGAATATATATGCAAGGTAAAATAAAATACAACAGCTCAACCCAACATAAAGTGATAGTATTCTAGTCGAAACACATGGGGATAAACACGATGAGTTAATGAACTACCTATAGAGTCTTCACAACTTATATTAGGATAAAAAGATTCATCTAACCATGAGAATCAAAATACATAAATCACACAACATATCCCATGTGTCTTCACCACTCATGGATGCTTAGGAACCAAATCCTATGATTGGATATAAAATAAGTATATATATTGTAATTTCCTGCGTAAATAAAGAATTAATACATTTTCATTTTAATTAATATTTTTTGAATTAAATATTAATTTTACTTTAAAGGGGTTCTAATGCTCGATGGAATACCCAATACACAACAATAGGTTTTTATGAAATCTTACGTTACAGAAACAACTGAGTCATACTAAAAATTTAATAATATAATATTATTATTTTAAATGTTAGTTAAAGCCTAGTCATTGTAATGGAAGGAATGAGAAGAACATACTACAATATTATTATACATGTTTTTAAATGTTTTTACATTTATCCAATAAATGTTAGAGGCTAAAAATATGAAATTATCTAATTTTAAGCATAAATAGTCTAATATTCATTAAAATGTCGATTTACAACCATTTAATGGAAAACCCTCTTTAAATCTATTTTTGTTCAATATTATATTTTTTATTTGACCATATAAAATTCTTCTTTATAATCGGTATATCAAATTTTACATTGGGTAAAGTTTTGGTATTTTTATGATAAAAATCATTTTTCAGTTAATAGTGAAAAATACTGTATTAATATTCAAAACAACCATTCAATATAATATATTTATAAGGTTATATTATATTTTTAATTGTTTTTAAAGATTAATTATATTATTTTTTACCATTCAATTAAAATTTTCTCATTTGTAGTAATTTCACTTTGAAAATGGACATAAACAAGTGTCAATTTTTTCATAGTTATTATTTCATAAAAATGCGAATTTTATTTTGACAACAAGAAATAATTTTATATTAATTAATCCAACTTCTTTCTTTTGAATTTGTTGAAATAGAAAAAATATTTTAATTTGGAATATCAAATATAGCTTCGGCTGAATTTTTGGTATTTTTCTAAAAAACAAAAAAAATAGTAATAGTGAAATCCCTAAGTAGTAGTTAAAAATTGACATTTTCAATTAAATGAAATTTTACCACTTATATGAATTGAATATTGAAAATACGACAAAAATTGTTGTTTTTAGTAAGTAAAATTTGGTTCAATAAAATGAAAATAATTTTTGGCGAATAGTAACTTTTGGCTTTTATTTACTGCGGTTAAAGGTAATCATGGTAATTCAAGGTAAAACAAATATAATAATAATATAAAATTACCTTAAAACTTCTCCTAACCTTATTAGATGAGTAATTTACGACCATGAAAATACTTTGGTGATACTTTTGGGCTTTAAAATCCACATGGGTAAGATAATGATATTAATAACTTTTTATTTAAAGTAAAAATAAAATTATCACAAACCTGTATTCTTTTGAAAAATCAAATTTAATGTGGGTTTATATAATTAATATATTTAAATATAAATATTCATTATAAATATAAAATTATTTCCTACAACATTGTATTTTTTTATATTTTATAGACTTAATATAAATTAAATTATTTATGACACAATTATGATGCATCGTTTACCTCATTAATAAATGACTTTAATAAATAAAATTATAATGTTTAAAATAATATCCAAAACATTTTGAATTCTTATTGGATGATTTTATTTCCACCATGAGTCATCTTATATTTATCTTAAATAAGTTTTGGACATTTATAAACAGAAAATAATATTATAAAATAATAAAATATTATTTTTACATTTTCCTGAAGAGCCCCTACTTCTACTTATAAATATCCCTAGACTCTAACCCATTAATCACACCTCTCAAGCCCCTTGGCTCATCCAACCCCTGCTAAAAAAATCCCTCAAAAACCCACTATTTCTCCTAGAATCCTTACCAAAGGTAGAAGGCACTTCAAAAAACCATTTTGGTTCAAACTAAATGGAGTTACCCGATTTAAAGGTAACATCTTATCTTAAGTTATTTTGTTTTATTTTACTTTTCCAACCCCCTAAACCCTTTTTATTAATTTATTTTATAACAACACCAGTATCGTCAATATACTAGGTTTTTGTTATGAGAAGTATTATAACTACACTCACACACAACTCCATCTAATGGATGAAGAACAGATTGTTTCTCTTGATAGAAAACTAATGCCTCACGAAACAATGATTGTTCAATTATCTCTTACCGCCTCTCATAGTGTCCATTATGAGGGAGATATATTTATATATGATATATATTATATGTATATTGTTTATATTCTTCTGTATTTTTCATTTAGTGAATAACTTTATGGATACCATAGTGAGTTAATACGATAATCTCATTTCAAGAAATGTGGACTACCACCCCCTCAAAGTGATATGACGCATTGATGCCATATATGGAACGTATAAAGGATTTAGTTACTGAGATTATATATATGATATTATATTGGAATTATAATTTACCTTTGTATCATTATGTGGTCATTCCATTAAATATGAAATAGAAATTAAAGTTGTGTTCATGTGTACGTACGACTTATCGTCTCTATGAATGGTGCATTTAATTTCTTACCTCAAAATGTCATGTACTATTATAAATAAATATATATACCAGATATATAAGATATATATAATATCTAAATCGTTGATATCATTCTGGAGATAATTGTAACAACCTGAGATTTTATGAGAAATATTTTTTAAATTTCATTGATGTCTTGTGTTGTACGCTACACCATGATTTGCTTGCACTATACACAACATTGTATTAGCTTGTAGTATACACAATAATATTCTTGGCTTATGTTTCATGCAAGAGAAACTATCCTCAATAGCTTGTGTTGTACGCAATACAGAGTTTTACTGAACAATGATATATTATTATAATATTATTCTGAACTAGCTATTATGAGTAGTATTAACAAATTTTTGAATTTTATAACATTATAATTCATCATAAACATTATCTATAACATGGTATGAGAACAAAATCAATTTTTTGTATAAAGGAAGTATTTTTAAAAAAATGGACTTTTGCAGTTTTTTTATTGTGCTCCCACTTTAAATAAATTTTTTGACATATTTATAAGTTAAATTTGATAATTATACATCTTCTTTTTAATTAGTATATAAAAATTTATTCAGGATATATTTTTGACATTATTTTGATAACCTTCATATTTTGATGAATAGTAAAAATACGCTAAATATTAATTAAAAACAACATTTTTCATCGAGATAATTTATATTTTTAAATTATAATATATAATGGTTTTAATGTATAAATGGAATATATTTTTACCATTTAATATAATTTAAGTCATTATCATTTATTTTATATTGAATTCATTGGTAAAAATATTTTATTCTTTTGTAATGTTTTAACTATTAAAACCTATTTTCTCTACAACGGGATTAATTTTAAATTAAATAGTGAAACGTAAGTGTATTGAATTAGGAAAAATGGATTCCTTATTTCGAATCATTAGGTCCATATTATGTTAATAGGGTACTTTTAATTTTTAGGCATTATGAATAGTAACTACGGTAAATTTTATTTACCACAGTCAAAGGTAAATCAGGTAATTAATGGTAAAAATAATATTATAAAATTACCCTAAAACTTGTCTTAATATCATTGGTAAATTATATTTCTCCCTAAAACAAACTTGGGTTGAAATGGAATCTATTTTAACCCAATTGGATGAGATTAAGACCTTTAATTTAATTTATTTAAAGGAAAGTGAAATATGTCTCACTCAAATCTTATTAATTAAATTATTTTTAATATAAGGTTATACAGAATATAAATTTGATTATAAAAATGAATTTGAAAGATAATATGTTTTTATTCGTCATGCTAATTTATTTTTCATTTTTTAGAAATATAAAATTACCTTAATAGCTTAAACATTAAGGATGCCTAAATTATTTATTTAGTGAAAAATCAATAATATTGTTTTTATTTAAATAATAGTACCCGTAAAAATAATCAGAAACATGACCAAACCTTATTTTTAGAGCATATATATACAAAAATCATCCAAGGGTCTAATTGTGGACCATTTTGAGCCTTATAAAATAGATTATCATATTTATATTATTTTATTTTAAAAGATGTCAATGTTTCCATCTTTATAATTTAATAAACGTATCATTTTAAAAGTTGGGTGTTCTATAAGATAAATTCAAATAAAAGTATTCTTATGAAATATATTAGAAATATATTAGTCATTGTATTTTATTTTTAATTTTTATACAACAAATAAATATATTAAATAATTATACAAAAATGTTGTAGTAATTATTCTATTAAGAAAATATCAAATAAATGGTTTTAAAATATTAGAATAAACATTATATGAAGTAATTAATGTGACCCATGAATTTTATATAGAAATATTACATGTAATGAATTTATTAAATATTTTTTTTGAACATATATTCTCTGTGGATTTTATTTAAATTCAAATAAATGAATAGTGTTAAAATTGACACTATTGATATTTTAAAAAAAATAACATATTATTAAATTGATTAAAAACAATTAAAATATTTAAAAAATTTAAATTTAACTTTACATGGTCTAAAATTACATAAAATATCTAATTAAATAAAATTCACAATAAGTAAATAATTATTTATAACAATTTAAAATTTAGAATATTATTACCACGAATAAGATTAAATAGATTAAATAAGGATAAATCAAATTGATAAGGTTTAAAATAATTTCCTAATATGTCTAAATATTATTTTCTGATGAGATTAAAACCCTATCCCACCTTAACTTCTAATTTTAGTAATTTTTGAGGTTTTTAGGTCGGTTTTGAGTTTTTTATAAATTAATATTTTTGAGTATTCCAGAAGTGCCCCTCTCCTCTCTTATAAAGGCCACCACTTACCTCTTATATTCACTCCATTTTAAGCCTTATATAATGACCAAAACCTGATAAATCTTCTTCAAAATATCTATAGAAATATTATAGAGGTTATGGTCTTCTCAAAAGGCCAACTTTAGTGCCCTAAGAGGAGGATTAAAAGAGGCATGGTGAGGAAGAGGTAATCTCTTCTACCGATTCATTCAAGTTTTTTTCTTCTTCTACTTACTCTTATATATTTGTTTCATTATAATGTAATAATATGTGAATAAATAATATACTGATATATTATTATAAATAAGAACAACCCTATTACACCTTATATACATCCTACAAAAAATGAAATCCCTGCGCGTGTGTACGTATGGCTTACGTCTCCACGCCGTGGTGTAATCTGTTTTTCCACCACCACCATACTTTGATGGGTATAATGGTGTAAATAATAACAATATATGATTATTATAACATTATAATGATTCTGAGATATTATATTATCCACTCCAATTCCATTGATTAATTATGGGAACGATATCATCGCTCGTGCATACGTAAGGATTACCATCTCCACGAAGTGATGAGATTCATTCTCAATGTTAACAATTCAGAAAGGATTATAAATTATATATAATAAATAATCATGAAATATATGAAATAATAATGATACTATATTTATGTATATCTTATTCATTTACTACCATTCAATTTAATAAGGAAACGAAAACAATGTTCATGCATATTTATGGCCTACTGTCTCCATGAACGGTGTATTTCATTCCATGTATCGATCTATTATATATATTTATATTGCGAATATATATTATATATAAATCAATTATTACATTATAGATGTAATTAATCATGATATATGTAATCATATGAATAATTACAAGTCAAAACATGTTCGATAAATAAAATGATTTTACCCAAAATGCTGCTTTAAAAAGGAATTGACAAATGAATGGGTAATATAAAGTCATAAATGAATCATATATGATATCATAAATATTATTATGGTTCTGTTACAAGTTAATAATATGTTTAAACCCACTATTAAATAGTTTCAGACATGTACAGATGAAATTGGACCTAATGTAAGGGGGAACAATTCCAATCTCATTTCTATCTGAGATTTTTTATTCGTATGTATTTACTGGGTAAATATTTATCATCCAGGTCCATGTCTTCTAAATATGTTTTCATAAAACTTTTACTATTATTACATGTATTTTTAAAGTCAGTTTTACCTTTTTTGATTTTTAACCCATGGTATGGAAGGAATCATTCTTTTTTTACCATGTGAGGTACTTTTTGACTTTTCCAGCAAAAGTATGAGAAGAATGTTTTTTAACTTATACGGAATGAATGGATATTTACGGTTTCATTACACCATATTTTCATGAAGTTTACTATACCATATTTCATGATTATTTTCAACAAAAGTTTTTTCTTTTAAAATTACACGTTATTTTCTGAAAAGAAAATGATTTGAAAGAAAAAAGGATACTTTCCTCAAGAATTCATTTCAAGTGTTTTATCAAAACTATTTTCAATCTAAGATGACATTATTTAATATGATTATGTTTCTAGTATAATTTCCTTATTATTTACTTTTTTTATTTGTTTATGATTAAATGATATTCATTTGTTTTATATGGATTATGTCATGAGGGGATGATGTTTATGAAACCCATTTTATTCATTGGTTTATGATGACAGGTTTATATTTATTTTGTGAAACATGAAAGAATGGTTTAATTATTAGATAGGTGGAACCTATATATCCCTCCAATGCATTGGGTTAATATTTATATCTAATGAGATAGACATGGCTGGAACAACAAGTAAATCCGGTTCAGTAATAGAGGGTTGTAACCACAAGTAAACCTGGTTCAGTAATGGACTTTCTCCACTAAGATGATCTTGGAAGCAATGCCTTGGCTTCTATGGAAATCATATAATGTTCTTAATGGGTTTCCACAATTCAATGTTTTATTACAACGCTATTTCATCATGATTAATGTTCCTTTAAGATCGATGCCTTACATACTTCCAAAATTTATTTCATGGCTCAAGATTTTGATGCTTAAACATTATGTTCATGTTTTTATGTTCAAATGTATATGGTTAGTTTTTTTTCCACATGCATACCCTTACTGAGAATTTGAGCTCATGATTTTTATGATTTCTTTTCCCCAAGATATAATGGAAGGTTCTTAGGTCAAAAAAATATGGGAATATTTTTATGGGAGATGTTGAATATTACTCACCCTGATTAGAGGATTATGTTCCGAGTTTCCAAAAAACACCAAAATAATACGGTCATTGGGAATTTGTTTTTATTATGTATTTATTATTCCACAAATGTAATGTAATCTCTATGTACATCATGCTTTGGGTCTCCACGGTTGGTATCATAGAGAAGTTTTGGTTATCCTTTTCAAAATTGGTTGCGAAAACTTTAGTGTGATCCCTAGATATATTTCTAGGGTATGTCTATGGATGTCCATACGGTTAAGCATAATGTATAGGATACAATCCTAGAATTATGGTAACGATCATGAATAACCCAGTATTAATACTAAGATGTTAAAGATTGGAAGTAATCCCCATTGATTATGTTGTTTTCCAAGTATGACTTTTTCCGCTCACACTATTATTTTTTGGTTTTAGAAAATGGTTGGAAACATGAAGATTCATGTTAATGGAGAATATGATGGACAATGGAATGATATTTTTCATTAGCAACCATAAGAAATGAGATTTATAATGTGATTCATTGTTATTATTCCTAATAAGAAATCTCATAATATGATCAATAATATCAACATTAGTAAGTTTCCTAACTTGGCTAATAAGAGAAAGATGGTGTTTTAGGATGATCATAGAGGAAAAAAGTTCAATTTCTCTCATGTAAATAATGTGGGAAAGGGCATTAAGGAGAATGATTCAAAGGAACTAGAAGATGCTTTGGGTGTGGAAAAGGACACAAAGAAAGTAATTTCAAGGTAAAAGGATAAGTTAACACAATGGACAAGGATAATGATATTGTTATGAAATCAACAAAGGTAAAATGTTTTAAATGTGGAATGTACGTGCATTATGCAGACCAATTACCTAAGGTAAAATCTCATGAAGAAAATCATCATGGTGATACGGGTAGTATTTATATTGATGATGATGAAGAGACTATAAATGATATATGAGATGAATGAAGTATTGAGTAATAAAATGATGAAACTCTATCAATGGTTTAAGAAGGTGGTGGAATGATTTCAAGATTATCAAGAATAATATATGGTATTATTTAATAAAGAAAAATCTAATTATTGTTACACTATTTTTTTCCTTGAGTATTTGAATTTATATGATGAGTGGTACCGTTAATCATGAAAAGTGATTGAAATATTTTTAGAAAGTAAATGATATGTGCATAATAAAGGGATAAGGAGAAAATAATATGTTTGATAGTATTAATGAGCTCATTAATGATATATGGAAAAATTGATATCATGGTTTGAGTATATAAACTTTTTGGGATTTTGGTATGTGGAAAGAGTTAACTTCTGACAGCATTCATGTTTTCACTAAGGTTCTATGGTAATTCATGTATCAAGAGAATACATTATTGTGGTATTCACGTGTTTGGAATGTAACCAGCAACATATATCTTATGATATATGGGGGATATATGCTAGTATTCACATGCTTGTTATATGACCTATCTGGTAATTGTTTTCTTTTTACTGTAAGCATGGATAGAGGTATATTGGATCAGCCCAAAAGTTGGAATGGTTAAATTTGGGTGTCAGATATTATTTTTTATGGATATAACTTTTTTTTCGATATTATTTCTTGAATGTTATGACATTATGGTTTTAGAAAAAGTACAACCTATAGGACGAGAGACAACCCATCACGTTGGACAAGGCTACGAGAATAAAACCCACAACCGAAGTGTGACAGGCCTTTATTGCCTACCTCTGGCCTACATGAAGTCACTGGTTTGTTGAAATTAGTTTTATTTTATTAAGCGGTATGATAGATAAAGTATAAGTACATTTTTGGAACCATATATTATTAACCACAACATATATGGACATATTAATATTTAATATCTTGTGCTACCCTTTTTAATGATAGTGAAAGTTGGAATGGCCTATCATTATATTTCATGATCTGTTAATACTTCAGGAATGAAAAATTCAACTACATTTCTTTAAATAAGTGACCAACGATGATGTTACATTGAAATCAACTAAGTATTTATCCTTATGAAAAAATTCATCAACTATAGAGAAATGATCTTGAAAACCAAAATGTTGTCCTAGTACCCTCATATACGATGAATTAGATGGTACCTTAGATCATAAAAAATTTATGAATTTTTTATTGTTATCCTTTTTATTGCCATTCTCCCTACCACTCTTTATTAGAACATGATGGTTAGATTTCTCTTCCAAATCCATATTTTCACCTATATTCTTATATGTGGAAACCCAGTGCTGAGTTACATTGGGTGACCACTATTTTTCTAACTATCCATTTTAAAATTATTTTTTTGTATTACTTTTTACGATGTGGGTTTCGATGAATGAAAATTTCAAGTAGAAAACCATTTATAACCCCAACAAATTTCGAGGGTGAATTTCATTTCAAAGGGGTTAGAATATAACACCCTCACATTTTATGAAAAATATTACTTTTAATTTCTTTGATGTCTTATGTTGTACACTACACCCAAATTATCTTTCACTATATGCAACACCGTATTAGCATGAAATATATGCCCCACTATTCTTGGATTTTGTCGAACGCAAGAGCTACATTCCTCAATAGCATGTTTTGTACGCAATACAGAGTATTACTAAACAACAATATATTGTTATAATATTATAATGAACTAGACAAAAGAAATATTACTAACCAAATTTATAATTTTATAACATTATAAATCATCCTTCACTTTTTATAGAACATGGTATTAGAACAAAATCAATTTTTCTAATAAAGGAAGTATTTTCCAAAAAATGTAGTTTTACCGTCTTTTTATGGCGCACCCAATTTAAATAGTTATTTTTGACAATTTTATAAGTTTAATTTGACAAATTAAACTTCTTCTATTGCATCATGATATAAAAATTTATGTTGGTTAAATTTTTGACATTATTCTGATAACCTTTATATTTTGATGAATAATAACAATATGCTAAATTTTAATTAAAAACAACTTTTTTCATAGAGATAATTTATATAGTTAAATTATAATATTTAATGGTTTTAAAGTATAAATAGAATATATTTTTACAATATGATATAATTTAAGTCATTATAATTAATTTCACATTGAATTCATATATAAAAACATTTCAATCTTTTGCAATTTTTTAACATTTAAAACCCGATTTCTCAACAGCAGGGTTAATTATAAATTAAATACTGCAATTTCTATGTATTGAATTTGGAAAAATGGATTCCATATTTGGAATAATTAGATCCAAATTATATTAATATGATATTTTTTATTTTTATGCCTTATGAATAGTAACTATGATAAATTTTATTTACCATAGCTAAACATAAATCAGGCAATTAAGGGTAAAAATAATATAATAAAATTATCCTAACACTTGTCTTGATATCATTCATTGATTATATTTCTCTATAAAACATAATTGGGTCTAAATTGAATCTATTTTAACCCACATGGATGTGATTAAGACCTTTAATTTATTTTATTTAATGGAAAGTGAAATATGAATCACTAAAATATTATTAATTAAATTATTTTTAATATAAATTTATACAGAATATAAATTAGATTATAAATTATAATTTAAGAGATAAAATGTTTTTCTTCATCATGGTAATTTATTTTTTATTTTAAATAAATATATAATTACTTTAATAGCTTATACATTAATGATGCAGAAATTACTTATTTAGTGAAAAATCAATTATATAGTTTTTTATTAAAATAATAATACCCATTAAAAGGACCGGAAACATGACCAAACCTTATTGGTAGAGTATATATATACCATAACCATCCAAGGGTATACTTTTGGACCATTTGGAGCCTTATAAATTAGATTATGATATTTATATTATATTATTTTAAAAGATGTCAATGTTGTCATCTTCATAATTTAATAAACATATCATTTTCAAAGATGCATTTTTTAGAAGATAAATAAAACTAAAAGTATTATTATGAAATATATTAGAATTATATTAATCATAGTATTTTAGTTTTAATTTTTATTCATAATATAAGCATATTAAATAATTATACAAAAATGTTGTAATAATTATTTTATTAAGAAAAATATCAAATAAATGGTTTTAAAATATTAAAATAAATATTATATGAACTAATTAATGTTATCCACTAATTTTATAGATATAAATTACATGTTATAAATTTATTAAATATTTTTTTAGATCCTATATTCTATGTGGACTTTATTTAAATTCAAATAAATGAATTGTTTCAAAATTGACACTATTTATATTTTATAAAAAAACATAATATTAAATTGTTTAAAAATCACAAAAATATTTAAAAATTATAAATAAAAATTTATATGGTCGAAAATTTCATAAATTACCCTAATAAGGACAATTAACAACATATATGTAAGTTATCATAATAATTTAAAATTTAGAAAATAATTCCCACAAATAAGATTAAATAGATTAAATAAGGATAAATAAAATTGATAAGGTTTAAAATAATTTTCCAATATGTCTAAATTTTTTTGGCTAATGATATTACAAACCTAACTCATATCAACTTTTAATATGAGTCATTTTTGAGGTTTTCATGTTGGTTATGAGTTTTTCATGGATTAATATTTTTGAGGTTTCCAAAAGTTCCCCTCCCCTCTCTAATAAAAGGGCACCTCCTCCCTCTTCTATTCACTCCATTTTAAGCCTTCAAACTCGGCCAACCCCTGAAACTTACTATTATCAACATATCTAGTTATATTATAGATTTTATGCTATTCTACAAAGACCAACTCTAGTGCCCTAAGAGGAAGTTTAAAAGAGTCATGTCTAGGAAGAGGTAATCTCTTCTACCGATTCTTTCATAGTTTTTTCTTTTTCTACATTGTATTAATTAGTTGTTTTATTATAAATTAATAACATTATTATCAATAATATACTTAAATGTAATTATAAATGTGAAACAACCCTCTTTCATATTATATCCATCCAACAAAAAATGAAATCATCGCGCGTGCGTACTTACAGCTTACCGTCTCCATGCCATGGTGTAATCTGTTTTTCCACCACCACCATACTTGGATGGGTATAATGGTGGAAATAATAACTATATATGATTATTATAACATCATACTAATTCTGGGATATTATATCATCCACTATAATTCTATTAAATAATTATGGGAATGATATCATCGCTCGGGCGTACATACAAATTACCGTCTCCATGACGAGATGATATTCATTCTCCGTGTTAACCTTTCAAGAATGAAAATAAACTATATATAATAAAGAATACTGAAATATATGACATAATAATGATATTGGATTTATTTATATTTTATTTTCTTACTCCCATTCAATTTAACAAGGTAACCAAAACACCGTTCATGTGTACGTACGACCTTCCGTCTCCATGAACGGTGTATTTCAGCCCATTTATAGAATTATTATATATATTTATATTCTTAATATATATTCTATATAAATCTTGTTTTAAATTTTTGGAGTAAATAATCATGATCTATGTAATCATATGAAGAAATACAAGTCAAAAAACGTACGATAAATGAAACGAATTTTCCCAAAACGCAGGTTTAACATGGAATTGACAAATGAATGTGTTATATAAAGTCATAAGTGAATAATAAATGATATCATAAATTTTATTATGGTTATGTTACAAGTTAATAATACTTTTAAACCCACTATACAACAGTTTTGAACACGTACGAGAGAAATTGGACCTAAGGTAAGGGGTAACTTTGCCAATATCATTTCTATCCGAGATTGTTTATTTGTAAGTATTTACTAGGATTATATTTATCATCCATGTCCAAGCCTCCTAAATATTTTTTAATAAAATGTATAATATTCTTACATGTATGTTTAAAGTAATTTTTACCTTTTTTTGACTTTCTCCACATAGTATGGAATGAATCATTCTTTATTTTACCATACGAGTTACTTTTTATCTTTTCCGGCGAAAGTATGAGAAGAATATTTTTTAACTTATACGGAAAGAACATATTTTTAAGGTTTTATAACACTTTATTTTCATGATGTTTCATTTAAAAGATTTCATGATTATTTTCAAAAAAAATTCTTTTAAAACTGCACGACATTTTTAGAAATGGAAACGATTTGAAAGAAGAAAGGATATTTTAATCAAGAATTCTTTTCAACTATTTTATCAAAACTACTTTCCATATAAGATGAAGTTCTTTAATATGGTTATGTTTCATGTATAATTTCCCTATTATTTACATGTTTTTATTTTGTTTATGAGGAAATGATATCCATTTGTTTTAAAAGGATTATGTCATGATGGGATGATGTTTAGGAAACCCATTTTATTCATTGGGTTATGATGAATGATTTATATAAATTTTGTGGAAGATAAAAGAATATTTTTATTATGATATTGGTGGGAACTATATCTCCCTCAAATTCATTGGGTGAAGATTTATATCTCATGAGATAAACATGGTTGTAATGGCAAGTAAATTAGGTTCAGTAATACAGGACTAGAATGGCATGTAAACCAGGTTCAGTAATGGACATTGTCCACTATGATGGTCTTTCTAGCAATGCATTGGCTACTATGGAAATCATATCATGTGCCTAATGGTTAAACACAATTCCATGTTTTATTCCAATGATATTTTATCATGATTAATGATCCTTTATGATCTATGCCTTACGTACTTCCAAGATTTATTTCACTACTCGAGATTTTGATGTTTAAATTTTATGTTCATGTTTTTAAGTTCAAATGTATATGGATTATTTTATTTTCTCCATTCATACCCTTAACTATCATCTGAGCTCACCCTTTTTATGTTTTATTTTCCCCGTGATATAAATTAAGGTTTTTAGGTAGAAAAAAATAGGAAGATCTTTATAGATGATGATGAAGATCTTTCACCATGATTATAAGATTATGTTCTGAGTTTCCAAAGACAGTAAACTAATTTGGACATTGGGAATTTGATTTTGTTATGTATTATTTATTCCAAAAAATTAATTTAATTTCCATGTACGTCAATATTTGGGTCTCTATAGTAACAGAATTTTGACCACATAGACAACCTGTAAATATAAGAAGTTCATTTTTTACTCAAGTATCAAATATCGGAAAAATGACTCTTATTAACATAAATGGTTAAATAATGTTTATAACATGGTAATATGTGATATGAAAAGAAAAAATAAACATGAAAATGGTTCATAAGAAATTTGAAATTAACATTAGTTTATTTTTTAAGAGATTAAATAATGAATGAGTCAAGTCGGACATGAGGTTAGGGACTTCTTCTCAATATCCTTTTATTGTGGTATATTTTGTTTTAATGCACGACTTTCTTTTATATGAAGTATAAACATATATGAATTTTTATTTCATTAAATTAAAAACTCCTTCTACAAATCGTTCTACTAAAAGATAAAAAATAATATTTCTTTTTAAAGTAAGCAGTGAAAAGTACCTTTTCTGCTGCAATGAGTATTCTTTAATATTTTGCTTCCTTAACAAGTCATAATATTTTTAAAAGTACATTAAATACCATATACTATTTTAAATTTCCTAGTATTGAAATTTTTTTAATAATGGATTTGTTTTGTCAATATCATGAAATTATATTTTGGGATTGAAATATGGAAATATGATCATTCTATTATTCATGTTTAATATGTTATTATTCATAGGAATTTTTTATGTATACGAGTGGTTCTGGGATAAACCTAGGGTAGGTGAGCTCAAGATAGATCTCCAATTAATTGGGTAACATGAAAAAGGTAAACGTGAATGTATCTCTTGAAAGATTTGTGGAATATACTCTGATTTTTAATCCAAATGTTACTCCCTATGTAGCTGTGAAATCTAAAATGAACGTTTTTTATGGATGCCACAAGTTACCTTTAGGATTTATGTTTTCTATTTTTGATTCATAAATCATTTGATTTAATGAGGTATGTTAATGATATTATGTTATGTATGTAATGATGAGATAATGTTTTTCTTCTTTGTTTTATAACTCTTACTGGTCTTTTTATGCTCATCCCAAGTTTTGAAATGTTCTTCACATGACAGAAAGATGAATAGGGTGAATGATGGGATCAAGGAAAAGTCATGTTGTCTAAAACAAGGAACTAGACCTGAATATTTTTTTAACAGTTTTTATTTTGTGAAAAAATGGGAACTGAGTAGAAGTGTCTACTTTGTAACTTTTGAGATGTAATGTAATAGTTATGACCTGATTCTATAAAACTCTAAACCTTAAATGATCCTCATTTTGAATTATTAATTTAATTCATAATTATTAAATGTTATAAGGTTGGGTCCTTATAGTTGGTATCAGAGGTCAGTTTAGATAACTTTAGAAGTTTAGATATTGTTAAATTAATGTCCCTAAATAAATTTATAGTAAGATTTAAGTGATATATAATTTAAAGATTACTATGTTTCTTCACCTAATATATTTTTGTGTTCAGAATGGTATTCTATAGAGAAAACATGCAACCTATGTTGGGAGTACATCAAGAGAAAGACATGCAACCAAAACTACAAACTGATATGGTCGGAATCGGAATTGAATAGTTTGTTACAGTGATGGAATAGTTGACTCATGCTATAAATGGTGGTTGTATCCCTGCATGAGATCATCCATATCAACCATAGGGGAACATGTTAGTAGTGGATTATTTCAGGAGGCACCATCACCCATCTTTTAGAGGATAATCGGACCATGTGCTAGCAGAAGAGTGGATTAAAGAACTGGAGTAGATTTTTGATGTTATGGGGTGTTCAGAACATCGAAAAAATAGTCTCTCTGTTTATTATTTTGAAGGTGAAGTTGATCAATAGTGGTTGATGGTGAAAAATATTAGGGATAGAGAGGAAATTTATGCTCTTTATTGGGATGAATTCAAAGGTATGTTTCTTGAGAAATATTTTCTTAAGGTGGTTCGTCTTAGTATGCAAAAAATAATTCCTAGAAATTAGGCTGTAGGATGACTCAATGGCTTATTGTGAAGAAAAATTCACTCGACTGGCAGGGTATGCTCTAAATTTTATACGATATATTGATAGTAAAATCATCCTTTTCTTACTAAGGATTAAATCCAAACAATCAAATGTCTTTAGATTCTAGTGAGTTAAAAACTTATGAAAATCCTGTTTGATGTGTGGATAAGGTGGAATTAGAGTGTTCCAATGATTAGGTGTTCTTTGACAAAAAACATAATAAGAGGTCAAGGTGGTAGGAGAAAGGTAAGAACTCTCGAAAAATTATTGACGGTAAGAAAATTAATTTTACAGTTTGTGAATATTTTGGTAAAAAGTATTCTGGGGAATGCCTTTTGAATTCTAGTAAGTGCTAGTGATGTGGTAAAATGGGAAATAAAGCACGTAATTTCATTGAAAATGATCGGGGTAATGGTAAGGACAAATATGATTTACAATCATTAAAATGTCTTAAGTGTATTGAAATGGGTCATTATGCAAATGAGTATCCAATGAAAAACTCAATTGAGGGAAAGAAACTAGACTACAAGAAAAAAGTGGAGGATAAGTCCTTTTTAACTTCATCAGCAGATATTGGGCCATCAAATGAAGTAGTATCAAGTAAACTATTTTCTTTTTATTCAGATTATGCCAATGTGTTGTTTATTTCAGGGTCTTCATATTCATTCATTTCTGAGAAGTTATCTAGTAAATTTGGAATTCCATATCAATATATAAATCCTATTCTTATGTTGAAAACATCGAGGGAAATTTTGAGACAAAATGAAATTATAAGAACCATATTATCCTTGTGTATGGAAAGAATCTACCAGCAAAACAAATTTTTTGCCTCAAGTAGAGTTTGATGTTATTTTGGGTATGGATTGGATTTCTATTTATCATGCTGCGATTGACTACAGATCTAAAAAGGTTTCTTTTCAGAAAGATTTTCAATTTATGTAAAATAATGAAACCTTACTTTTAATAACATATCAGGATGCTGAGAAACTAGTAAAAGAAGGAAATGAATGTTACCATGCACATATTGTTGAAAAAAAATAAACTGTTTAGATTAATGATGTGTTTGTGGTAAATGAGTACCGTGCTATTTTTCTTGATGAGTTTCCTGGTATGATACATAATTGAGAAGTTGATTTTACTGTTGCCTTAGTTCCGGCTGCTAATCCAATTTTAAAACCCCCTTATCAAATGGATAAAATTTAAATACTAGAGTTAAAGAAAATATTAATAGAGTTATTAGATAAAAGATACATTCGACCTAGCACATCACCATGGGGTTATCCTATCTTATTTCTTACAAATAAATATGGTTCAATGAGACTTCACATTGATTATAGATCATTGAATAACATCACTATTACGAACAAGTATCCTTTTCCTAATATCGATGATTTTTTTACCACCTCCAGGGAGCTCAGTATTTTTCAAAGATTGACTTGAGTTCAGGGTACCATCGGTTTAATGTAATGGAAGGAGACACTATAAAGACAACATTTCTTACTTGATATGGCCATTATGAATTTTTAGTTATGACTTTTGGTTTATACAATTCACATGTTGTATTCATGGATCTTAGGAATAGAATTTTCAGTTATTTCTTGGATAAGTTTTTGGTTATGTTCATTGATGTCATTTTTTTTCTAAACATAAATGGGAGCATGAATTTCATTTAAGGGTTTTCTTGACAACCATAAATGAAAAGAAACTATTTGAAATATTCAGCAAGTGTGAGTTTTGGTTGCAGAAAAAAAAATTCTCTAGTCAAATTATTTTAAAAAATAGCATAACTGTTTATCCTACTAAAACAAAAGTTTATTAAGAATGGCCAAGACCCACAAATATAAATGATATTTGTAGTTCTCTTGGTTTAGTAGGTTATTAATGGAGGTTTGTTGAAAATTTTCACATATATCTAGCCCACTAACTAAGTTAATTTTAAAAGGTGTTATGTTTGTTGGGACAATAGAATGAGATGATTTTTTTTAGAAATTGAAAAAAAGATTGAGGAATTCATCAGTTTTGGAAAAACCTTCTAGAAATGGTGAGTTTGTTATTTACAATTATGCTTCATTGGAAGGACTCGGCTGTGCACATATGGAGAATGATCAGGTAATTGCATATGCTTCACATCAATTGAAACATTAAGAGTTAAATTATCATACACATGATTTGGAATTAGCTACCACTACTGGAAATCAGACTTTTCTCAACACTTATATACCAACAGTTCAAAAAACCATTGGTATAGGTTATCTTTACCAGCAGTTTTCATAAACCATTGGTAATGATCTGTAACAAGGGACTTTTCCCAACGGTTTGATGAAAATGTTCGGAAAGAAGGGTAAAAAATCACTTTTTCCAACGGTTTGATGAAACTGTTGGGAAAGATTGGGAAAAAATGAGTTTTACCAATGGTTTCATTAAACCATTTGGGATTATTGAGTTTTCCCAATGGTTTTTAAAAACTGTTCGAAAAAATATGCCCCAAATTCTCCAAAACCAGACAGCCACCTCCCCACGATTCTAGAACCATTCCAATGCTCTCCAAAAGCGATTCCTTCACAGAAGCACTTGAGAAGCCCCACCTCTTCCATCGGATCACCTGGTCCCAAGTTAGACTACTTCCACATTTTATCAAGGATATATTTTCACCTCTTATCAATCATATCCTTTTATTCTCAAGGCTTTCTTTATTCCTAATTTTTAGGGTTTTTGTAAAATTCTATGATTCACTACTCCATGAATTGTGTACTCAAATCACTACATCGGTGTATGTCCAATTAATGTTTTCATTACTCATTTACATTTACAAGGGAATGGTGTCTCTTTACTTTTCTCTAATTTTAAAGATTAATAGTTTTTTTAAATCTCAAGGATTCAAATATTATAGATTCATGTATATGAACTCAGAAGAAATTTTTTGTAATATTTATTGATATTATTTCATGAAAATCACTCCTTTCATTAAGATCATGTCAAACATGAAGATCGTGTTCATCATAATTTTGGTACACTATTTGTATTACATAACAAGTATGTATCATGTTTCTATCAAAATATATATATATATATATATATATATAATGACACACTTTTCACTTATCCTTTGCACAATAGAACATATGGAGTATCTTCTTGAACTTTGCAAAATAGTATGTGGTCCCTAATTAGTACTTTTTCCTTATTCATGAAACTAATTCACAGAATGTCAAATTCAAAATATTAGTGAATATTAGTTTTTCTAATATAACCATTAATCATTCTACCTTCGACATCATACATGTGTTATTCAATCACCTTTTTAAAACACAATGACCATTTTCACTAATTTGGGGTTCCTTAAAATGCTTGGGAAAATCAGAAAAATGCATGTATTGAATTGTGTTTCTCATATGGTTTCATGGATAAAAGTTCATCTCAAAAATCATGACTAAATGGTTCAAATATCATGAAAACCATGAGATTATTATTCTTTACATAAATGAAGTTGTTTTCTGCAACTATATGTTTTTGTTTTCCCTTTTGATTTGGTCGAAAGCAGAGCTTTGTGGTCATTAATCATGGTTGTGGGTGTTCATTTAGGATGTAAGATAGTATGCCTTCATTTTACAAGATATATCCAATATTATTATTGATTTATGTTCAATTTTATTGTCATTAACAATTGATGTTGTTTAATAAGTTGTTATTAGTGGTTGTAGTAATGACAATATGGTATAAGGGTTCATATGGTGTGTATAAGGGTTCAAATGGTGTGTATAACCATTTACAAGGTATCAGTGAACTAAAGTCATTAATTAAAGCCTACATTCTCACTAGAATGTAAGAAATTGAATGATGTAAACCCATCCACACATGATTTCTTACCTTATATAGTGTCTAACAAATGGAATATAAGCTTTTGAATTCATCAGTTAACCAGGATCATATATTCCATTTCCCCCAAGATGACTGTACTAATATAAATTTAGGGTCAATTAAATATGGTTTTCATTGTACATTGTATATTATGTGTCCTTCATGGCCAATAATCACTTTTATTAGGGTGGGGTGCTTTTCACTTCCCATGCTGGCATGTGTAGACATCCATAAAAATGTTAGATAAGTCAGAAGTTTAATTCAGTAATGTTGTTATCATTGACATAAATTATTATTAATTTAAAATTTATAAATAAATGTTTTTGTCTATACTTAATGAAATTAAATATTTTTACAAGCCATGAACAACCTATTAGTGTAGAAGCCTAAAATTTATTCACCCATGGGATGCGCTTGACTTGGGGAAGTAATTGGGTAATGAAAGGTATGTCCATAGAGGTGCTAATAATGAGTTATTGAACAAGACTGAATGAATTGGGAGGCCTATAACACATGATGGGACCTGAGGCATGTGCCTCTTATAGAACTAAATAAAATGAATATAAATAAATTTTAATTTAATTTATGAGTACTAGTTCTTTACATTATTTTAATAGTTCACTACATCGACTTGAAACTTCATCCTTTATTGTCTACTTAAATGTATTTTCTATTAAAGTCCCATCCTATTGAATTGTTTATGAAAAATGAATTATATAAATTCTTTTTACAAAATCGAAAAATGTTGGATGTATGAAACTGATCGTATCTCAAGCAATTTTTAGAACAATTTAGAGAGCTTTATAGATTTTTAATTTCACAATGCTTCAGATAGTGTTCTCATACAATGCCCATTTTCCAATTGTGTTGTTAGACCTTGGTTGAGCTGTGAAGAAGTCAGCTACCACATAACCAAAAATGGTTTTCAAGCAAACTACTTTGTGTGGTATCACAATTGGTAGAAAATGAAATCTCAAATTGGTGATGATCGAAATGAAAGGACTGGAATAGAGAATTATTTAGATGATCGGTTTCCGTTTATTCATCATCATTAAAAAGAAAGGATTTTGACTCAAGAAGACTTCGATATGAGGACAGCTGATGCTTCTAGGGAAAATGATGATATTGATAGGGTGAAAAAATTGAATAATGTCGCCACGACTCCAGTATATCGACAATGCTATAAAATGAAAAAGTTGGAATTTTTAATCCGATTGTTTCATGGGAAAACTATGTATGGGATTTCTAATATAGCAATCGATTACATTCTTACCCTCTTAAAGGATTTGCTTCTAGATGATGAAGATATTCCCTCAAACCACAATATGGCATGGAAGTTAGTTGAGGAACTTGGATTTTCAAGAAATATATTCATGCTTTCCCAATAGATTCCAGTTTATTCTGGGAGGAAACCGCTGAACAAAATGATTGTATAAAATGTTGCACATCCCACTGGAAGTCAAAATATGATGGAACACCATACCGTGTTTCACTGTATTTACAAGGAAGATGGGACCAACATATTTCTTTGGTTCATTTTTCTTAAAATAAGAGTTTTCATTCCTGTATACTGATGGCTCGATTTGTGGCATTATATGAAAAGAATTGTCGATGTCCAACTTTTTGGGATGAAGTAGGTGAAAGGAAGATGATGGGACAAGGAATGGAAGAAGAGGCATAATAAAAAGTTCATTTGATTCAAAAGCACATGAAAACAACTAAGAGTAGGTGGGAAATTTATGCGAATAACTAGAGGAAATATCTATATTTTGAGGTTTGTGATCATGTCTTTCTCAATGATTCTCCATTGAGGAGTGTGCTACATTTAGGTAAGAAGGGAAAGTTGAGTTTGAGTTTCATTAGACCTTATAAAATATAGGAGAAAGTTTGATTAGTTGTGTACAAAGTTACTTTAACTCCATATTTAACACAGGTACAAAAATATTTTCATGTTGAGAATGTGAATGCGAGATCCAACTCATGTTTTACATCTAGAGGTAGTTTAGTTGGAAGGGAATCTCTCTTAACAGGAACAACCAGTCCATACTTTTTACCATAGAGAGAAAGTGTCGTGACATATGGTAATTAACCAGGTAATGTATTTGTGGAAAATTCATATGGTTGAAGAGGCAATGTGGGAATATGAAAATTCTATGAGAGATAAATACCCCCATTTATTTTATAAGTTGTTAAAATTGTGAGGATGAAATTTCTAAAAGGGGGGGAAGGATGTAACATCCCAAGTAATTAAAAGAATAATACATTTTCATTTTAATTAATATTTTATTAATTAAATATTAATTTTTCATTAAATGGGTCACTATGTTTGATGGTGTACTCAATACGCAACAATGGGTTTCTTTGAAATCATACATTGCACACAAGGCTGAGTCATACTAAAAATAATAATATAATATTATTATTTTAACTGGTAGTTAACTCCTAGTCGTTGTAATGGTGGGAATGAATATAAGTAACTACAAATATGATTATACATGTTTTTTTAATGTTTTTACATTTATCCAATAAATGTCAAAGGCTTAAAATGTGAATTAATCTAATTTTAACCATAAATACTCTAATATTCTTTAAATGGTCGAATTACCACATTTTAAGGGATAAACCTCTTTAAATTATGTTTTTTTCACTTTTAAATGTTCTATTTATCAAAATAAAAATATTTTGTAGAATCGAGACAACAAAATATACTTTCGTTAAATTTTTGGTATTTTTCTGATAAAATTAATTTTTTAAGAATAATGAAAAATACGGTATTTGAATTCACTAATGCCTTTTAATCTAATTTATTTATAAGGATAGATATTTTTAATTGGTTTTAATTATGAATTATATTATATTTTTACCATTTAATCCAATGATTGTCATTGGATGTAATTTCAGGTTGAAATTTGACCAAAACAAGTGTCAATCTTTTGATAGTTACTATTTCTTAAAAACACGCTTTTTGTTTTGACAAAGGGAATTAATTTTAAATTAATTAATCCAACTTATATTATTTTTATTTTGTAAAATTGAAATAATTTTTTAAATCAGAAAATAAAATATATCTTAGGCTAAATTTTTTTTATTTTTCGGAAAAACATCAATTTTTGACGAATGGTAAAACCACTAAGTAGAAGTTAAAAATGAATTTTTCATTTAAATGAAATTTTACCACTTCAGTGAATTTAATTTTGAAAATTCGACAAACATGGTTGTTATTAGTAAATATAATTTTCTTCAATAAGATGAATGTTTTTGGTGAATAGTAACTTTCGACTTTTATTTACAACGGTTAAAGGTAAATAGGGTAATTCAAGGTAAACACAATATTATAATAATATAAAATTACCTTAACACTTGTTATAAACTTATTGTATGAATAATGGATTACCATGTCAATCCTTGGATGATAGTTTTGGCTTTTTAAAGCCACTTGGTTAAGATAATTATATTAATAACTTTTTATTTAAAGTAAAAATAAAAATATCATAAACATATATTTTTTGCGAAAACAATTTTAATGTGGAGATTTATAATTGAGATATTTGACTAAAAATATTCATTATAAATTTAAAAATAATTCCTATATCAAGTTATTTTTTATAATTTTTAGAAATCAAATAATTTAAATTATTTATGTCACAATACTGATGCAGTGTTTATCCCAATAATAAATGATTTAAATAAATAAGATTATAAATATTAAAATAATATCCAAAACCTATACAATTATTATTTGATGGCTTTATTTTGACAATTAGTCATCTTATATGTGCCTTCAATAATTTCAGACAATTAGAAACCAAAAATCATTCTATAATAGAATAATATTTTCACACATTCCTAAAGAGCCCCACCTCCCCTTATAAAAAGCCTTTAACTATAACCCATTACTCAAACCTATAATGCCTTTTTGATCATCCGACCCCTACCCAAATAAGCTCTCAAGATCCCTCTCTCCCTCCTAGAAGCCTGACCTTAGGCAGAAGGCTCTTCAAGATACCGTTTTGGTTCTCTTTAAAGGGAGTTACCCGATTTAAAGGCAACATTTTCTCTTAAGTTATTTTTTTTATATTACTTCTCCAACCCCTAAAATCTTTTTATTCCTTTTTTTATAACTACATCAGTATCCTCAATATACTAGGTTTTTTTTATGTGAAGTATTTGAACAATACTTACACACACCTACATATAATGGGTAAAAAACATATTGTTTCTATGGATGGAAACTAACGACTCACGAAATGATGATTGTTCAATTTTCTCCTACCGCCTCTCATGGTGGCCATTATGATGGAACTATATTTATATATTATATATATTATATTTTTATTTTTTAAATTCTTATTTATTTTTCATTTATAGAATACCATTATGGATTCCATAGTGGGTAAATATGATAATATCATTTGAGGATGTGTGGACTACCACCCCCCCCCCCCCAATGTGATATGACTCGTTCGTGACCATATGCAGAACATATAAAGGATGAAGTTACTGAGATTATATATATGATATTATACTGGAATTATAATATACCTATGTAACATTATTTTTTCATTCCATTAAATATGAAATTGAAATAAAAGTAGTGTTCATTTGTACATATGGCTTACCATCTCCATGAACGATGAATTTAATTTTTACCTTCGAATGTAAGGTACTGTTGTAAATACATATATATACACGATATATATGATATTAATGATATCTAAATCATTAATTTCATTTTGGATATAATGGAAGTTTCCCCCATAGACAACTTGTAAATATAAGAAGTTGATTTTTGTCTCATGTACCAAATATCGACAAAACGAAAGTTATTAAATTAAATGATTACATAATGTTTATAACTTAGTAATATGTGATATAAAAGGAATAATAAACTTTAAATGGTTCTTAATCAAGTATAAATTAACTTTAGAATATTATTCAGAAGATTAAATAATGAATGATTCAAGTCAAACACAATATAAGGGACTTCATCTTAATCTTTTTTCATTTAGGCATATTTTGTTTAAATACCCAACATTATTTTATATGCTGTATAACCATATATGAATTTTCACTTCATTCATTGGGAATCTTTTTCTACGAAGAATCTTACTAAACGACAAGAAGGAATGTTTCTTTTTAACATAACCGGTTACAACGACCTTTTATGCCACCACAAGTATTATTTGATCTTTGTATTCATTAACCAATGGTAATGTTTTTAAAAGGAAATTAAATACCATATACTCTTTTTTGATTTATAGTATTGAAAATGGTTTTACTAATTTATTTTTATGTCAATATCATTAAATGATATATTTTGATTGAAATGTGTAAATGTTATCTTTCTATTATGCAAGTTTTATGTGCAATGGATCTTGGAAATTGTTTACTTATATAGATGGTTCTGTGATAAACCTAGGGTGGTTAAGACCGATATAGCTCCCTAATACATTGGGTTACATGATGGAGGTAAACATGAATGTTTCTCCTAAGAGATCTAGGCAATATAATGTGATGGGTATTCCAAATGTAACTCCTTACGTAGTTGTGAAAGCATCAATGTATGTATGTTACGGATGCCAAAAGTTGCCATTATGATTTATGTTTTCTATGTGTGACTCATAAATATTATGATTTGAGGAGGTATGTTATAGAGCTTATGTTATGTATTTAATGGAGAACTAATTATTTCTTTCTTTGTTTTATAACCCTTACTACATTTTTTATGCGCATCCCAAGTTTTGAAATGATTTTCACAGGACATAAAGATGAATAGGGTCAAGGAAAAATCATACTATCTAAGACATAGAACTATACATGACTCTTTTTTAGAGTTTTTATTTTGTGAAAAAATTGGAACTGAGTATAACTGTCTACATTTTATATTGTGAGATGTAATGTAACATTTATAACCAAATTCTCTAAAACTCTAATCCAAAAAAGATCCTCAATGTGAGTTATTCATTTAATTCAATATTATGTAATGTTTTATGGCTAGGTCCTTATATAAATATTATCATTCAAAAGTATCCCAAATGGGAGAGTAATGGGATATCCATGTCAAATTTCATTCAAAGAAAACATTTAGCCAATATTTCAAAAATTTCATCAATGATGCCAACATTCTACATGTTTTCCCAGATATAACTTTTCTAGTCATACCATTCCTCTTCACTATTACAAAAAGTTGAGGGGTTATAAAACCAAAGTAGAGGACACTATCCTTAGTGTGTCATGGTGGGTTGTACTCTATAATTATTCTTAGAGGACCTAAACCCACACAGAAGGGGGGTTCCACTTTAGTGGTTGAGGACCTGCGGCCCAACTCAACTAGAGGGTTCCACTCAAAATTTGGGGATCCACACACTAGTACAATAGAGGGCTCCAATATAATTGTGTTGAGGACCCACTACTTATATCTACTGACTTGTAAAACATGGAAGATGTTTAAAAACACTTCCCATCTCTATTAGAGGGTACCTATTAGATGTCGAGGACCCACACCATGGTACAATAGGGGATATCACATTGATGGTGTCGAGGACCCACTACCCATCTCTAATAGTTGGTACCATTCAGAAGGTCCTTGGTTATCCTGCGTGATTAGTGGTTTCGTCTAGAATTTCTTTACTAGGAATTATTCCTGGTTCATTTTACATCATACCTCATAATCCACACCAAAGGGAACCATCAGATTCTACATGGAAAAACACTCAGGATAGGGTATTCATGGGATAAAATATGTGTTCAAACAAAGGAAATATAGAGAGTAAAATATTCCTAAAAATGAACTATGGGAATATAGTGTGTGGGAGGAGCATCACAATTTGTGGTCCAACACCACTGCCTGGCCATGTCCCTAGATAGAAAATAGATCCTATATGTATAGAAGTACATGCCATGTAGGTGGAGTACATGATGTGTCCATGCTACATGGGGACAATGTTGTGTGCTACTAGTCATGTCTGTGTACTAGACCATGTGTCAACATATCAGACCATGTTTCCATATATTGGACCACATTTCCATTTACTAGACCCTATTTCCATTATAATACCATGTTTCTGGTTATAATACTTGGTGTCCTTGTACTTAAATACAAAGCTGTGTACCCAGATTTATACATCAAAAAGAATTCCTGCTTATGTGATCAATCACATGGTTTGTTCTACTATGAAGGGATACACTACATGTGAGTGATCTTACACACTATGTAATCCACACATTTTATAAACCCTAGCTACCGCTATGGAGGGGACTACACGATGTATGTTCATCCTTAGACATGGTGTTTAGTTGGGTTTTCACCAAAAATCACAAATATGATTTTACGCCTTGAATATTTTCAATATTACACTAATATTTTCTTGAATCCTTCCAAAAATTATTGATATATATGAAAAATATTTATCATTATCTCTGTTCACTAGAAATCAACTCTATTCATCATCGGGGTTTTCATCATTTGTTGTGCACATAGCCAATGGTTCTACATTTGATTTATTGACCAAAAATCACCAAAATATACTTATATGCCTCATAATGATACTAGGTATTTTCTTGTACATAAACATCATCTTTTTTCATGAATCCACTATGAATATGGGGCTCCGATTAGGCTTGAAACCACCTGCTGATTGTCGAAACTGGACATCGGGGTGCAACTGCTAACGATCACTAAGAAACAAGGGAGTGAGGAACCACAAATTTTTATTAAACATCATTGGGAAAGTATTCATGTGCAACGAAAATGAACAACGATCCAATGGTAAGATAAAAATGGAAATTATTGGAATTGTAGTACTCGGGCACATGCATAGGAAGAAAACAAAGTTTCACATCAATGAATGATAATCAATCTACTCAACATTTTAATCATAGGGTGTAAAAACACCAAATGATGTGTCATATCTTTATTATGGATTTATCACTGATGGAGAAAATTTTTTCAAATTATTTTGGTTTTTTCTTTTAATTCATTGCATTTATATCTTCTCTAATATGGAATTTCGTCATCTTTCTACTTGATCTGCCAGCAATGGAGGAGGAGATAGCTCTGAAATTCTCATTTTTATACTAATAACCATAGAAAATTCATCCTTGTAATATTATTATATAATTTAATATTTTCAATGAAATTAAATAATTAAATAAATTATTAATTATTTAATTCACTTATCATACCTCTAATGAGTGAGGACACTTAATGCTCAGTGCCAATGGATTTTATGTCGTGCCTTGAGTAAACACCATGTTTCATACTCAGCTGTGGTCTTCGATTTATGAAATGATAACTTGTTTATTAGTTATCATGTTTTAATTAATAATATAATCTATTTTTATATTACATTTGTTTAGTATATTTATTAAATGATTTTTGGGAACTCCTGTCCATGAAATCGCATTTTGTCTCATTGCTAAGGTCTAAAAAATTATGTAGAAATACCTAAAATTATTTGTAGGAAAAAACTAGGTCTCAATATAATTCCCTCCATGATGATTATCATCCCTAAAAATTAAAACTAACCAAAAAATTTGGATAACGAGCCTAAATCTATCTCTCATCCTCCGAGTAAATATCATGCACATTTCTGGGGCATCACATCACAAAATCCAATGGGATGGTTCATCCACATTGGATCTTCTCTTGTTGATCCTTGATATAAACATAAATCTCCAAAAAAGTTTCGCCATCCCCAATGGAAAGCTCAACCCAGTTGATCAAATGCATGGGGTCATGCACATATCCTCTAATTTTTGACATGTAGAAGACAGAGTGCACCCGCTCTAGCTATGGGGTTAGGCAGAGGTGGTAAGAAACCTCTCTATACCTCTGGACAATATCTAATGGTCCCATAAACCTTATGGGTAGCTTTCCTCCCTATCCAAACCATAGAAATATTCATCTTAGGGATACACTATATAAAATTTTGTCTTTATTCTCAATATCCAAGGTCCTATGACAATGATCTGTATAATATTTCTATCAACTCTTTCTCATCCTCATCCATTCTCGGATGATATCTAAATTCTCCCTCATCATCTACACCATCTCTGGGCCCACAATAGATGACTCACAATTCTATGATCAGCAAAACGGTGACATTCATGGTCTATCGTTTTGGGTGTCAAATGGTTACATGCTCATGGTAGAGTAATAATTGGTTTTGTACATAAACTCTTTCAAGGGAAAGTGATCCTCCTAGATCTAGATAACGTCTAACAGGAAAGACTTCAGCATATCTTCTAACAAAAATATAGTGTGCTCACTATAACCATTGTTCTTGGGTGAAAGGTTTTATTCATCAACCTATGGGTCATGAGTACCTATGGTATACTTCTCCACAATTGTTATGCAATCTTTTCATTATAATCCAAGACAATCATCAAGGAACCCCATGAAGGTGTAAAATCTATCATATGTATAACTACACCAAACTATCCAATAAAATATTATATCTGATAGTAAAAAAATGTTCCATATTTTTTATCTGGTCGACTGTCACCCCAATGGATTCATAGATATTCACTGTTCGTGTAATCCCTTTTAAAAGATTCATGTATATGTTTTTCCATTTTCACTATGCGATCTCAATGGGATGCAAAAAACCTACCATAACATGATGCTCATCATTCACCTATTGAGTGGTGTGGCACCAAGATACAAAATAATCTATGATTCGTCTCATGATGGACCACCAAAAACATCCATTGAATGTACTTATAAATCTTCACCATATAGGGATGTGAAGGTAATGAAGAAGTGTGGAACTCCTACATCAACTCCTTCTGCAACATGATTGGAACCTTTGTATGCCCCTGAAACAGGATGGAAAAATTATCTCATTTATAATATCAATATAGTGATTTTCTTTTGGGTATCTGATCATGTAATAACTTGACGTCTATGCCCCCTAAATGGTATTCTCAGACATGATCATGAATCGAAGGATTCAACACCATCAACTATAGAGTAGTTTTACCCTCCTCTTCCACTAAGGTCATCTCTATGGGGTCCAGCTTCACAGAAGCCTCTTACACTAAGTGAGAATAGGACTTTCTACTAATGAATTATTCCAGAACATCTCCCTTCCCTGGAGTAGATACTATCATTAAGTTGTAGTCCTATAATAAGTACAACAATCATTGCTATCTCAGTTTTAAGTATCTCTATGTAATGATTTTCCAATGACTCTAGTGGTATGATTTAAAAAACAAACTGCCCCATAGATGGTAGTTTATCCACATCATTATGTAGAAGACATCCAATGGTAGATATAGGTCATGAGTAACATATTTTTTATCATGGGATCTCATCTTCTTCAACCTATATTCAAAAACCACCTACTGGTACATCAACATGCAGTTGAGCCCAGCTCTTGAGGTATCACAATATACTATGAACTCCATAACATCCCCCGAGTAGTCTCAAAACTATAGAACTCGTCTGCCTAAGACATAAATCAATAATAGACCGCTATCACTTCTTAGAGCATTTAAACAGTTATCCTCCCCAAATCATGTTGGTCAATTGGGATTTTTTTTGGGAGAGTACCTCCTTAAACACTTATAGTACCCTGCTTTGCCATGAAATCTCCCCACCTCAGATATATTCCTCAATGGCTCCCAATAAATCCCTACTTTGATCATTGTTGAATTAATAGCTAAGAAAGATTAAAAATAACATTCCACATAATATACACTTCAGGAATATTGAAATATCACTTTGAGATCCTTCTATAATTTTGGGTCTCTTGAAGAAAATCATGGACTATCTTCACATGACTAGCATGCTCCTCCTCTGATCCAGAGTAAATGAGTATGTTGTTGATAAAGAAGAAAACAAAATTTTTCAAGAATGTGTGGATGTCCTAGTTAATAAAATCCATAAACATGGTGGTTTATTTTATCACACCAAAATGGAATCACAAGGAACTCATATTTTATGTAGTGACATCAGAATTCCATCATTAGAATATCATCCTCAAGAACACTCAACAACTGGTAATTGAGCCTAATAACAGTCTTTGAGAACCGTCTTATGACTCAAAACTTATAAAATAGGTCATAAATTCAAGGAAAGGTGTACTTTTTCTTTATCATGTCTATGTTTAGGTGATGATAATCTACACAAAGCCTTAAAACACTCCTCCACCTTTTTCATGAACTATACCAAAGCGTCCCAAGAGGAAGCATTAGGTTTGATGAAACTCTTCTCTCAATGGTCCTTTAACTTTCACTACAGCTCCCAAATATCAATATTGTCCATATTATATGCCAAAAATTATATCATATTTGGTTTAGGATATAAATTAATGAAAAAGTCCATCTCCGACCTCAAATGTAGTCCCAGAACATCCTCGGGGAGGATGTATATGTAATACTCCACAACTGATGAAATCAAGATGTCGTAAGATACTATTACAACGAGGAATATAATTGATAATTGATGGGTGATGGCCTTTATACACCTACTAATAGAACCAACTTTTCCTATCATGAGAATTATCACACCAGAAAATGAGAGTCTCATCCCATCAATGCATATGTATATAACATCTCTACGGTGATAGTCCATCAGGGCTCGAACCATGGAAAACAAATTCTTACAAAAGATGAAATCATGTGGTTCCATAGCTATAATTTAAATGTCCAACATAAAACACTCTACCCAAAGTTATATCTCTTACAATCAATAGATAAAATATAGTGAAGAAAAATTCCTTATAGAAACTTCATGAGAAAACTGTTGGGCAAGTGTCTCAATTATGACCACCATCCCTCATAGCTAGAGTGTATGGATAAAGGAATGAATAAAACTCATTTATATTGACTCTGATAATAGTGTTTAAAACAAATAGTTCATTCCTTTTATCATCTCATTCACTATGGTATCATAGATATCCAAATACGGTAGTTTTCCTCAGCCTAGGCTGCCAGATCCTAACCTGACATGGGTCGCCATATTGTGGTGTTTGAGGGACCTCCTAGTGGATTCCACCACCCATAGCTCATCTATATCATGGTCCCACTCCTCCTCTATAAAAACCACCCAATCATCTCATGGGATATCTCTAATAACTGTTTTACCTTTACCATGGCGGTCTATCAGCTTTCTTCTTATGCTGATCAGCATGCCTGGTCGGGCAGTCTCACACCATGTGTCCTAACCCATCACAAGTAAAACAACACTCATCTATAGGATTCCTTGGAGATCTATACCACCACTAACAATTTTCCATATTCTAATCACAGATAGGTCTGTTGCACCATGATCTTAGCACCTAGTGTCTTCCAGCTACTTCAGATGATTCGGCTTTGTGGTGCCCACAGCCAGCTCCAATTATCAAGTGTCCCTCTGATAGAATCCTCCCTATAACTATTACTAGAAGTAACTCCATAGAATACTTAGTGACGAATAGAGGTAATGCACTATCACATAACTCTCTATGAAGTCCCTACCCAGTCTTCAATTCTTATAGATATCCATCTCAGATCCTGTCAGGAGAGTAACATGTAAGGCCTAAGAAAATCATTACGTACTCAGATACTATCATCTCACCCTATTATAGCTCCAAAATCTAGTCTAATCACACATTGATGTTTTAGTACTTTTATTGAAATAAGATTTGGATGTCAATCCATGAGAATGCAAACTCATCATTCATCTAAAAAACATGGTTCTACCATTACCCTATTGCACCGTAAAAAATGATCACATCCAGCACAATCACATGGTCTATCAGGGATCAAATAAGCATGATGATATGAACCACCGACTATATCAAATAATATTTTACTTGAGTATCTGGCACACCAAGGAACCTCAGTGGCCTCTGATGTTAGAACTCATGGAGCACACTAATCCTACAGACATCCTCATTCTACTCTTCTAGAATGACCCCCTACTCGAAAGGTGGAGGTTATGTTACCAAACCAGTTGGAGGAGGGGGGATCATGGGATATACCACTAAATGAGGTATTATTTCTTATAGGGTCAGTGTCATGAACAAGAGCTGGTATCCTAGCTGGAAGTCATCATGAAGGCATCCTAAAAGTTTTCAAGGACTATATAGGTTGTATGATCATATATATATATATATATATATATCAATGGGTAGATGAATCATGAAGAAAATTCAAATTCCCAATCATATATGATGCATGTACTATTAAAACCCTAAAACTATTGTCTCAAAATCTCAATTTGACATGTAGTTTGTCAAGGTAATGGTGAATATATATGTCGAAGTCGCACCATCACTGGGTTACCTGGCATGAGATCCACTATCAAGATAATTTTAATTTTGTTCCCAAAATCAACGAAATCATCATAAGGGGATACATCCAAAAACATACCAAGGATTGGAAATTGTCTAATACAAATATATCATGACCTGACCCATGATGGGGCTCAAGTTTCAACTACCCTAAGCCTAACTCCACAGGTTAAGGGGATTAGATAAGTTTCAAATGCAAAACTAATTGATTAGCCATTCTCCTATGTACCTATATGCACCGACCCAACCTTCATGATGAATCATTGAAGATGCGAAATCTAAAATAAGCAATACTACTATAATGTAATCCAATAATTCATGAACCTCTAGACATTATACAATTATGGTAGTGTAATCTATAATTTAATGTCCCAAAATACATGAAAAATAAAATATATGTCCCAACTTGATAGAAAATATGAAATTAAACAACTGAGATCCCAACTGCTAAATCCTAATCTATGACCACTGTACGTAGTTCAAGAATGATGTATCTCTATGATTCATTATAGTCATGGTCTACTTGTCCATTTTATTCATAAGACACGACACATATGGGATAACATCATGAAAGAGTGAGTATATAAATACCAAGTATGAAACCTTGAAAGCTGAAGGGAGATCTATTGGAGATACATTATGAAATAAGGATAGTAGATGCAATATATAATAAAAGATAACAGCTAAACCAAACCAATTGTGAAGTTATGACCATAAAAATACTAGAGGATAAAAATAGCAAGTTGAGTAACCACCTATCGAGTCTTCCCAACCTATAGTATGAGAATGGACTCATCTTACCATGAAAAACTAATCATTGAAATCTAAATGAATAACATGAACATATTTGCCTCTCCTGAACGTAGATTTACCAAATCCAAGGTGAAGATACATATGAAGGGTATATATATATATATAATTAAAATAAGAACAAATGGGGGAGTAAGGGGTTCTCCATATCATAGCTCATTCAAAGAAAAGTAGTAATGAACAGTTCTTAAAGTCCATCAATGAAGCCGGGTATCCCACAAATCTGTCTATATGTAAACAAGAGATTATAACCATGCATCTTCACCATGCTGCATTGTATAGGGGGTACAAACTCAAAGTAGAGAACACACACCCTATTGCATCCGGGGGTCAAATTTATAATTATTTGAGAGCACCTAAAACCATGACAATGGGGTGTTCCACTCTGGTGGTCGATGAACCACCTTCCATATCTACTAGAGCGTTCCATTAAAATGTTGTGGATCCTATCCCCAGTATTATAGGGGGTACCACTCAGATGGAAACTAGGACCCACTGCCCAGCTTGACTAGAGGGTACCACTTGGAAGACATTGAGGACCCAATACCTAGCTCTAATAGAGACTGCCACTAAAAATTTGAGGACACGTTCCATAGAATAATAGTGGGGTAACATTGTTATGGCGTCAATAACCCATTTCCAAGGTCTGTTGGAGGGAACAACTCATAATGTCTATGGTCACCTTTTACGATCACTGTCATCATCGAGTGTTTCCTTAGTAAGAACTATTTATAGATTATTTCACATTGTATCCTGAAATCCCCAATACTGAGAAACATTATGTTCTAGGTGGAAGAAAACATAGGATAGGCCAATTGCATACCAAAATCCATTTTCAAACAAACGAGATTCACAAAGATGAATTTTACTAAAAAATGAATTAGGGAAACATGTCATGTGTGGTGACCCACATGGCATGTGGTCCTCCTCCCCTATATGGCCATGTACATTTCCAGGTCATATATCCAAACCATTTAGATGTACACATAGTTTAGGTTGACAACAATGAATTCCCAAGATACCTAGGGACCAGGCCATGTGTTATTGGTAGATTCCATGTTTTGAACCCAATGTCTATGTACTAGATCTCATGCATATGTACTTCCACAAATCATACCACCCATAATGATCCCTCACAATGGTTGTTCCATAGATAAGGGATACACGACATGTGAGGGACCCAATTCATCATTTTATACTTAAATTTATGAAACCCTATCCATCACCACTAAGGGGGATACACACATCGTGTTCATCCATAGACATATCAAATTGGTAGGTTTTTTACAGAAAACCTAGATACAATCTAGGGCCTTGAATATTTTTGATATGCCTCTTATTCTACAATGAATCTATCCGAAAAGGATGGATCTAGACAAAAATCGTGGATCTCAACTGTTATTCTCCAAAAATGAACTTCATTCATCATTAGTGATTTCGTATATCATTCTGCATGCCACCAATGGTTCTATATTCAATTTATTGATCTCAAATCACCCACACATTTTTTATTTCCCCAAAATGATCCATGATCTATCTTTTATTCAATAATATGACCTATTTTTGAGAAATTTCTATGTATCTGAGGGTCTATTCAGGCATGGTACCACCTGACAATTCATGAACTGGGATGTTTGCTTCCAACCAGTGATGATCCAGAAGAAACAAGGAGGAAAAGGGACACAAAAAATGTTTAATTTTTATTGACAATTATTCATTCCAAATGATCCAGAGTGTGGATAACGAGGTTAGATAACAATTAAAAACAATTGAATTCTAATAATCAGGAACATACAAAGGGTTAAAACAAGGGAACAAATCGAAAAATGACAATAAATATAATCAAAAATTTAATCAAAGGTTATAATAAAACTAAATGATAAGTCATGAAAATATTATGGATAGATCACTTGTAAATAAATAGTCCTCTGATTATTTTAGAGGATTCTTTACATCCAATACATCCTAATATTCTCTAATCTTGAGTTTCATCATAGCCTAATGTGATCCCCTAATGGAGGAGGAAGAGAGAGATCTGGAATTATTAAATGGAATTTATGACTGACAGTAGAGAATTCTAAATGGTGATATACATATAGTTTTTTTTGTTTCACTAAAATTAATTAATTATATATTAAATAATAAATTAATTCACATAATAAACAACCAATGGGAATAGAGTCTGAAATCCCCACACTAACACATTTTATGTCATTCCTAGGGTAGAAAATGTGTTCCAGACTTAAACATGGTCTGGATTTATGATCTGATCTCCCATTTAAGTGTTATACAATTTTCCAAAAGAATACGCACACTTAATATTGAATATATTAAATATTTTTATACACTTTATTTCATGAACATTAGGCCCCATAATCGCATTCCAACTAGTGCCTTTCATAGAAAATATATATAGAAATATTTCAAAGTTAAATAAGGAAATAAAAACATGTCCCTAAAATATTTACATACTATTTTTCATCAATGATATTCTAATGTTTTTTATTATCTTATTATGATTTTTTTTAAAATATTTTTTAAATATTTAATAGGATTTCACTTTTAACTTAATTTTGAATATTACAACTCAAATTTCCTATGAATAACATTTATGAATATTTTACAGCTCATTAATTGTGATTTCTAATAAAATGGGGTATAATTTTTTTTATCATATCACCTTCATGGAAATGATATATGAAATTGAATCATAACGACATCTATTTAAGATAATGTTAAAAATTTTCTTTAAAAAATCATTTTCATTGTCTTGATTAAATTTTCCTCTTGATCACCAAAAATTATATATCCTTTCTAGTTATGTTATATGAATTTCTCAAGAAATTAAGCTATAATATTTTTCATTTAAGTTCTTAAACATACAATATCAAATGATCTACTACCTGATCTCTTCATATGTGATATTAAATGATTTTATATCTTATAATGGTGTTTTATCCTATGTAAAAATTCATTTGATGATAATTTTTTAACTTTTAATTTTTCAAAATAACTCCATCCACCTTATTTATATGGATAACTTATTATTGAAATTTTTTATTTATTGACTGGGAATGTATATTCATTTTATATGCTTGTATTTCAACAAGGGTGTTAATTAGTTTATTGGTAATGATGATTATGTGTTTAATTATTATCCATTTTCTTCCAATTGTGAATTATTTGTAATTAATTAGGTAATGGGTAGGGAATTTTGTAATATATCCCCTTGAAGAATTAGTAAGCACCATAATATAAATTGAAATAGGTATTTGGTGTGGCATGATGTTAAAGTGGCTCCAATATAGTATTTTTATTCTTTTTTTGATAATCAAAATAAATATTATAACATGTTTATAATTTCTCATATATTTTATTTACAACATTATTACCTATAACATGGGTTGAGAAAAAAATTTATCCCCACTGTTTATAAGAAATTAAATTGGTTACAATTGATTTATAATGTTATGTTTTTTATTTATCATGTATTTTGTGAACATATTAAAGTGAATAAACAAAAAATATATGTTTCAGTATCACATATAAAATAAATATTTATATTAGTATGTTTTTTTTTAATTTGGGTAATTCTTGAATAATTTTAAGAACAAATAATAAGTGGTTACATGAACATAATTCAAGAGACAAAATTAAAAAATCCATGTGACTATATCAATAAAAGCCATGAAAATGAAAGAACATAATCCATGTCACTGGATAAAATAATATCAAGAGAACATAAGACATGTAGTCATTATTTTTTTGGACTTTTGAATTGAAACCATGAAGAAACACTATCCACAAAAAGAAATCAAATCGACCATATCTAAACATATAATAGATTTATTTATTAAATGTTCCATTCCATGTAACTTTATAAAGAAATCTCAATCGATTTCATGATCATTTTTTGATCGAAATAAGGTCAATGTTTCTACATATTCAATAAAATATATGATGTTTTGGAATAAAACATACTGAACCAACTGACATCACATTGAAAAACTGATAGACCACATATTGTTAAACAAAAATAGTTTATGTTTTATGACCAATCAATAGAACATTGGAAAACTGATCAACCAAAAGTTAATGACAAACAACCATACAATAAAAATAATGAATTATCATGAGTTATGATCTTCTATAAGTAATCAACTAGGAATTATTATAGTATTTTGTGATTCTCAATTCTTCATAATTATAAAAATTTATATATTTTCATTTTATATAAGCTGGTTTTATGTTTTTTCATTTATATAACAACATATTAAATAATTATTAATAATTATTATGATAATAATTTTTATTTGGGAAAATTATATAGAATATTAACTTTTTATCATGTGGGATAAATTATTTTGATCATTCCAAAGAAAACGTGATTTAAAATTTTGAATTTATTGAAATTTTAATAGAATGCCATTAATTATTTTTTTAAATATTCCAAATGAGATTAATTATATTTTTATGGACTTTCAATGATATAGTTATTATTCATAAAAGAACCACAATATAGACTGATTTAAATTTTAAAAATTAAAAAAAATCAAGTATTGATATTTTTTATTTGAATTCTATGATGATACATATTTTTTTTCTTTGGGGAGGAAGAAGTGAAATATATATCTTTTTTTTATTCATTTATTCATTAAATAACATTATATTTTGAGTTCAAAAGTTCCAATAAAAAATGAGATTCAGTATATTCTTGAACTATAATGAGGGATAAACATTGGTGATCAATAGTTTCTCTTAGATGAACATGAATAGGTTAACACTTCTCTATTAATGTGAATATTTTTTCTTCAATACCCAAGTTTGATCGGTTCATAGTGTCTTCATTATCCTTATATATTTCTATTTTTTCTACAAAATCATGTTGGTTTATACTACCCAGAAAAGTTATTTCTCAACCATAATACACAAAACAAAAAAAAAATATATCTATTTTTTCCATTACTAGTAAAAGTAAAATGAACTGATTATATCAGGGTTTATAAAAAGGTACCTTTTTAATTATACTACCACTTCAAATGGTAGGTTTATAGATTCTAACTCCATGTTTAAAAAAATTTGGGTGATTATTCTAAGATACCAAGTGTATAAAAATATTATCTCGGATTGTTTCTCTATGGTTTAAAAAAATAATTACAAAGGGTTGTGATATAACTTCAGAATTTAAATATTCCATTATTAGTAAGTGTCATGTCCCTTTGTTTTTTGAATGGGGTGAAGAGTATAGTATGATCATTTAGATTATTAAATACTTTAAAAATTACAATGTTTTTAATATTTATATTTATACTATACTAATAATTAAATTTGATAATAAACCTTTAATTGTTTAAAAAATGTAATTTCACACCCCCTGGACCATTTGTCCATTATCATATTAAGACTATCGAATTGGTATAAAAGATACTCCCAAAATTTAATATTATTATATTTTTTTGTAATAATAAAATAAAAAATTAAATAGGAAATGGTAAAAGATCTATTTTGAGATGTTAGGAACCATTTTGAATGGTTTCTGGACCAATTTATGAAAAACACTCCATGAGGGAACCGATTATAGAAAATGGTAGTCTAACATGGTGGATATTTCTGAACACCAGAGCATTGACAGTTTGAAAATAAGGGTGAAACTATAAAAAATTTAATTTACTCCCTAATCATTAGTTGATAATTATATTGTAATGAATGTGATCAATTACAATGACATGAAAATTCTAAACATAGATATCAATAAGAATGTTTAAGATATATTTATAACGAAAAATGATATTAGGAAAGTACTACCATTTAAATTTTTAGGTTTGGATGATTTTATAAGAATTAATTTATTATTTTAATAAATGATTATAAATAATTAAAGATAAGATAATAAGAGGTTTTAAATAAAAAATTTCATATATCGACAAGTATTTTACATTCCATGACTGATTTTAGTGAATGTTTTAAAAAAATATTTTGGTTTAAATGTTTTTAAAAACATAAATAAAATATTTAATTATAAAAATAAATATTTTAATGAAAGTATAAAATCTAAAGGAATATAAATTAGTTGATATTATAGGATCTTTACTACAATATCTTTTAGGATTGAATAAAAATTCTCATGAAGATTTTCCAAAAAATAAATAGATTTATTTTAAATAAAACATTTATGGTTCCACTTATACATATGATTCTATATTTGAAATGTACAGAAATATAACTAGTTATATAGGTTATTAATTGAAGAAGAAACAAGTTCTACCCAAAAACATTAAAGAATTACTCTTATCATAAAAAAAATGGAAATCGTGATAATTGAAAGAATTTAGTTTGAATTCCAAGAAAGAGGAAACAAAAACACCATATTCCCCAAAATCATGGTTTATTAGAAAAAGAAAACCATTGAAATAAGAAATAATTTAAATGTATATTTTTTTTTGTTACAGATTTAACATTGAAATCAGTGATGATACTAGATCTAAGAAAGAGTAAGAAATTTGTGGTTTAATGGTTTCATCAATACTGGTAGGTGAATTAGATTTCTCATCCACCTCAAAATATCATATTGAATCATAAAAAAATATGTACCATTTCAAGATATTTATACACTAAATCACAAAATTAACATGGATAAGTAATAATTAAATTATATTAAAAGTAAACATTTGGAAGTTCTTGATAAAAAAGGAAAACCAGGAAATACTATTTCATGCTCAAATGTAATATTATTTACTGACATAGAAAGTGTTCGATAAGAAAATAATAGATTCAATGATTAGTATACTGAGTGTTATAAATCTCAAATAATAAACTAGGCTCCAATTTGGAAGAAAATGGTATTCATTGAAATGAAATATAAATTTTAAAATGACAATAATCCACATTTTTCAAGGGAGAGAATGATATAGTAAAATGATGAGTTTATATAATATGAATAAAAAGATTCATGTATATGATAAAATTTTAAATAAAATTTATAATACCATTTTTGAAAAGGTTCAAATAAAAAAATTTCTACTACTAGATGATTTAACATATAAATGAAAGGAATTTATAGAAATTATTACCCAATGATATTTTCACAACCTCTTGGTCACTATAAGGATTTTATCTCAAAATCACCATATCTTATATTTCATATTAATATATGTTTCAAATCTATATGGGTTCTGAAAAACTGCTATATTAATCCAATATGAACGATGTTTTCATAGGTATCATAACATTGTTAGATCTTTTTTATAAAATGTGTGACATGGAATAGTTAAAACAGATGTTTGGTATATGGAAAGTGGATGTTCATGACAATGACTGGTGATATATATATGTTTTTTTTACTTTAATTAATTTTATGGTGGTAGTGTAACATTTAGTGAAAAATACAATGGTAATGTAAATCATCATAGAGAAGTTATAATTTTTAATTATATTTTTATTTAAAAATTTATCTTTACTGGAGGAATAAAACTAAATTTAATAAGTATTTCATGACTTTATGATGGTCATAAGAATTTGAATTATGATAAGGATAAATGTTTTTTTAATAGGAATCTATCCATTTTTAGGAGAAAATAATGGTCTATATTTATTACATTAATTTTTCTAATTTAACTGGATTTAATATAAGATTATTATATATTGTGTAATATTAAAATGATTTTTGGAATATATGATTCACGCATGTTAATTTCACATTAATACCCAATAATTCTAAAAATAAAATAGAGTTGGATCTATCAAGATGAAGTAGTATATTAGTTATACATGAAATTAATGGTTAAATGGTAGAAAATATAACGAATTTGTTTAAATATATTCATATAGAACAAACAACTATATTATTTCAACTATTACATTTGGTATAATTTTCACCCTGGAAAATTGTTAGTCAGGGAGGAAAAGTTTTTTTCAGATCACTATATTATATTTGCAAGGACTTAATTCTTTACACATAAATTTTATAATCAATATAAATTCTATACCTTCTATAAATTGTCTCAAAATTAAAAATGTTACCTCATTTTATTAATTAATAATGATATTCGTGGTGTGGTTTTAAATCGACAATTTGCTAAAATTTTTAATTGAAATGGATTTAATCATAACATTGTAGATCTTATGACACCATGAAAATATGATGTTTTATAAATGCCAAAGAAAAAATTATAAGAATTGTACAGGACAGCTATAAATGAATACTAATCAATAAAATAATTCATGGAAAAAGATATTAAATAAAATTATCATAGTTTTCAAATAATTATTTTTAGACCATTCTTAAAAAAGTAAAAATTATGAAATTTGGTAGGTAATTATGCAATGAATTTGTTATCATAGTGAACTCAATTATATGGTTTACATTATAAATAAAAAATATTAATTATAAAAAAAATATCCAAGATTTAATTACTATATTATTATAGGATTATATAATTATATAAATCCACATAGAGCTCATAATAAAGGATCTATATTATTTATCAAATCATTACATAAGAAATTTGAAGAAAATCAATTAAAGAATAGAAAATCTGAATGATCCCATATTTAGGAAGAGTGTAGAGAATTTTACATTAAAAATAATAAAAATGAAATTTTGATTTATCGTTTTTTGGGTAAAGATCCCATTAAGAACAAACATTGGCCCTTCATAATAAAATCCAATTGAAAAATTAACTTCTTATAGTACTTCTGGAATTAAAAAAAGTAAATTATTAAAAAATAAATTGGGTCTATCATACTTTGTTTTCATATTATTTCCAATAAAATATGGATGATTAGTTATATTAATCAAACTAAATTATGTTCATGGATGAAAAATTAAATTATTTTACAAGGATAAATTATTATAAATAGTTTTACCCACAATGGTTCAAAATATTATTGGAAATATATAGAACATTAGAAATAATTTGTAGGATTCAAGTGAAATATTTAGAAGAAATGCATGATCATCATCTCAATGATGAAATAAATAAAAAATAATTCATTTGGATGAATCAATTTCCATAGATGATATATTAGTATATATAAGAAATATTTTGGAATATAAATTTCACTGTGGAAATAAAAATTTTAAATGGATGTAAAAAATATATTTTTTATGGAATATTATTCTAAATTTTTTTCATAAAATAATCACAACATAGGATAGTAAATACAAACATAATAATGTTTTCAAACATCCCAAATATAATTAATTTTTCAAAAAGGTCACCATATTTGGTATGATAGTCCATCATTATTTCATTTGAATAATTATTTTCAAATGGGAAAAGATGATCTTACATTATTTATTAATAGGAAATCAAAAGAATTTTTTTTTTGAATATATGTTGAATATTAATTTAAATCCTTATGTAATATTATTTTTAATAAAATTATAAATGAAATTCCTTCATATTTTTACATTATTTTTATGGGTGAACACATAAACTTTTCAGAATTTCAAATAGAATTATGTAATGATCATATCATTATTAATAAATCAAAATCTGTGAAATAATTGGTTAAAGGGTTTTGTCATGATGCTGGTAAAGTCTAAAAATTTTCAATGGTATCTTATTTTATGATATATTATGTTGAATATGGAAAATATTTTGATGATAATATTCTTACATATATAATTTGTAACTATCATTATTTAGTAGAATGTTGACATAATTTTTTGTTTTCAGGCTGTATATTCCAAAAATTCAAATAAAATTAAATATAAAGTAATTTGAAGGTAGTTAAAAGATAAATTAACTGAATTATTGTGTATTTATAACTTGGATTATTTTATCTTGCATGTACTTATTTTGAACATGCTAGTTTCCTAGATTCAGATTTAATTACTTGTAAAAAAAGAAAGAAAAATCAAAAATTTGTAACGAATCTGAATTTATATGTAACAATATGAAATATTTTTTATAATATTTCTCATGTTGGGAATTGATTCATTGTGGAATCTTGGGGCTCAGAGATCCTTAATAAAGAAATATTAAATATTTTAAATACAATTTATCAAACATGCTTGGTGTTTCATAAAAAATGGATTAAACTTGAACAATGTATCTGATGTAAAAAATAATACATGCATTTAATCCAATTTTTGGATTTTACCCTATGTATTTCACTAGTACTATAGGAATTGGATGCTTGGATGGGGAGTTGTCTCGAGTGGATTGAATGATTTAAATGATTTTATTTCATTCATTTCATATATTTTCATGACCATAATGAAATTATCTTTGTAATATTCTCTATAAATATTTCCACATCTTTAGCCATATAACACTATAGGGATTGAGAAGATGAAGATAACCATCGTGGATAGTGCATTGGATAATGGTCATAGGATCAAAGATCAATATACCATGAGGAAAGTCATCATCGATGGATTTCTTTGGTCTCAATAATTAAATCAATTTAGAAACATTATTAATAAATTATCAATCCACAATTAAGGAATGTAAATTGATTTTTTTATTCAATCCTTGTTTATATTTTGAAATGACTGACAGTCAATTACTCCTAAATAAATTATTGAACAATTATTAGTTATTTGGTCCAATATTTTATTTCTCTTATATGATCTAGGAAATTTAGATTAATTTTATAACAAACCATTAATTTGATTCCATTGATGATTTTAAAATTAACATGGCCAACAATCTAAAATCACATTTTTTTGTTCATTCCTCTCTCCCTTATTAAATGTTCATCAATTAATTTTTGGTTGTCCCATGACTCAACAATACCCATGAGGACTGATCATTGTAGGTTTTTTCTTTAGAAAAATGGTTTATAATCAAGGGATTGGATTTAGGTACTTATAGTCATGATCTAGGTGTTTCAACAATGATGGGAATATAACAATGGTTCAAGAGTGGTATGGTGTGAATCTATATAGAGTATCTCTAGGGGTGAAATGACGAGTAGTTATAAGAATTAAGTGGCTATAATTCTTCCATATGTGATGATAATGTGGGGTGATATAGCACATATTTGATTTTTCATGACTCGATCTATGTAGGAGAATTTGGATGGTGTAAAAATTCAGTTTTACAGATAAATAACTAATGGAATCTGAATTCTAGGCATCCATTGTGGGGGGTAAATCTAGATATTGCGATTATGGGCTATTTTTAGGGGAAATAGAAATAAATAGAAAAGGTTTAGGAAGATTCATTTGATAATCTAGAATTTTATGGGATATTATAAGATATATGTATTTCAGTCTTTAGATCACACTATATGTATAACCCTCCTTTTGAAATTTGGGGTTCCATGTTTTGTTAAATAACACACACCATTTAATTTACTCACATTCCATGTGAACCCTATATAAATAGCTCGCTGTATATATGGAGTACATTCCATGGAATCTATGCAGTATAAAATTTCAAGTGTCGTACTCACACCCCACAAACATGCATAAAACTAATAATGGTGTACATTGAGTATACACCAACGAGGACATGTGACCACTCCTGACATGTATTTATAAGTACATGTTGAGTATTATATAAATTAAACTATCATGGGCTCAGGCATGATGAGTGCACAAATGAATTTCCAGTTTACATTGGAATAGACACAGTACACCAAAATGGTCCAGAGTACATGTTCTAGAGAAGATTTTACATGAGTAATTCCATATCAAAATCTACATTCCATATACCTTAGGTGACTTATTGTGTATTTTTATGGAGACATTCCATTTGAGACAGTGAGATATAGGTAGCACTGGACTTCGAGAGACACATTTGTTACCACATGGAACATGTAGTGTACCCATTAAGGTCATGTTGGATGCCTACATTTTAGACCATATAATTTTTTATATTGGGTGAGTATGCTTGGAACGATTTTGCATCGGTTCATTTCCTTGGTCCATCCCTATGGGTGTACAATCAGGAATAATGTCCAAAACATAGGTGGAGTAATCCTCTAAATGTTATAAATCTCATATAGAGTCATGTATCCAACTTTTTGAAATACAGTGTGATCCTTTATCATTCATCCATAGGTTGGTTCAATTACATTATTACCAACTATCATGGTGTGTGATGCTCATCCTGGTAGGTTTTCATTGTCTAGGGTTAGGTATAGCCAATATTCCCGAGGCATGATCCCATATATATCTATTAACATAAATTATATTTCAATTATTTTTTGACTAATTAATTGGGTATCTTGAAATATCCCACATAGATCATTGTGTATGTCTTCACATAAATTCATTATGAAAAAGTTGTCATGAATGAGTTCCACAATTACAGTGAAGCCCGATGAGTATGTTTCCTTATATTGTTATTAGATTAAATAATTTTGTATAATAATAGGCTGATGGTTATGATAAGGCCTCGCCATGAAATTTGGTTTCTTCCATTTTTTTAATTTGGGTTATTATTATTGTTATTTTTTGATGTTCTGATTGAAAAATAATCACGATAATGAGTTAGCCACTCTCATGATGCTTTATGTTTTGTGATATCAGTGTTTCCTACTAGGTATATTTATTCTCACCACTTCATGGCTTTCTGTAGTACGTTTTTGTTTTATGAAGATGAAAGAACTTTCATTGGATTCTTTGGTACACCAAGATCATGTGGAGAATAGTTTTGAAAGAAGGAAGTTATATGGATCCGGGAGTTTACATTAGTTAAATTCCCTATCATTGTCAGTATGTTTTGTTCTTTCTCAGTTTTTGTGGGGTTTTATTTTACCCTTTTTAATATAATGAATTCTAAATGTACTGTTATATAGGATACTTTTTCTGTATTCATCTGCGATATGAGTTTTTAACCATTCTTCATTATACTGGTGTAAGGAGATGTGTGTGTGTTTGTGTAGATAATTTAGTCTAGGGCCTCACAAGAGTGTGATATGCCTTCTCGGTTCTATTATATAGGCCCTAAACTATTACAATTCTACATGGGGAGTCATTCTTAACATTCCACAATATAGGCATGCCCTAGTAAATTGGTTCATGATATAGTGGTACTAAAGGAATGTCATCTAATTACCAAATATTTATGACATTCTTGATAATATGATTGATTTGGGAACTAAAGGAATAATATTAAAGTTTCTCATATTTGGATCTCTGAAAATAGAACTTGGTGATGGGGAAGTGGTTGATGTTTTCATTCTCCAGTACTATGATTACCTACATATTGACTCATTACATGAGGAAATTGGTTGTAGGAAAATCATTGGTCCATGTATCAAATAGGAATGGGTTGTTCTTTCTATATCCTTCTTGATTCAACTCCCTAGATATGATCTTTTGATCATGGTGTGTCTCAACTATAATTGGATTCTTACCCAATTACAACCATCATGGATTCCATAGAAAGATCATGATTGTTATGTTCTTATTGATGAGGATTCAGTCTAAGTGTAAATTTGAGAGGTAGTTTATCCAACTGGATAATATGAGGAATATCTACCTAAGGAGAAGCATGATGAACCACCTCTAGCTGTTCTGGTTGATGCACCCCATGTCACACACTATGTTGATCTTTTATCTAATCAACACCTAACTTGGCCTATGAAAACGGTTGAGAAGCATTCATGATCCTTCTAGGATGGAAACAAGTGTGGATATCAAAGAAATCATTGTAGGATGGATTTATCACAAGATTTACTGATCAGAAAAATAAAATGAGGATATAGATTAACTAGTGGGAACCATAAACACTAAATCTACAAAATTATATAGGATCCATATGCAACAATATCATAAAATCCCTGATTTACAAAACAAAAAAAACCAAACCTGAAACGAAACAATATCAACATTACATTTTGGTCACTACAAACCATAAGAACAACCTAATACAAATAAAAACATGAAATAGAAACCTAAACATGTAGAAAAACATGGTTCTACTAATTCCTAGTAGAATAAGTTGGGTGTGATTTTAAATATCTCAGTAGGTATGGACCATATAATCTATACACACACAACCTAAAATATTCAATAAACACTAGTTTGAAATAATTATTGAAAATAAGTTATTTTATCAATTTATCGAATAAATAAAACATTCCAAGAAAATATAATTTATAAAAAAACTCAACCAACTTATTTTCATTAATAAAATATTCCATTTTAAAATCCCTACACATGAAAAAAAAATTGCACAAAATAAACCACTCCCTGTAACAGAAGATCATCGATAAAAAAATAAAAAAAATCGTAAAAGAAAGAAAATACTAGAAGATAAGTTAACATATATTATCAAAATAAAGCAGAAAATATAAATATATAATCAAGAATTTACTAAAAATATCCAGAAGAAAAATCCCCAGAAGTACTATGTTCCAACTCACATGTTGGAGTATAGTGAAACTCAATAGTCAATAACAAACACATAGTTCTAAACAAGAAACACTAGGGGAAAATCCCACCTAACTCTCAACAAATCTAGGGGTACTAGCCTATCCAATCAGGACTAGTAAGTAGCGGTCACTCAACCCTCTAAATGATACCGATGAATCCTATGATAATAGTATTCAGGTTAATGATTAGTTCATCACAAAAATGACATAAAACTAAAATACATAGTTTCCACCGTTCATATATTTCCCAAACCCCGACACAAACTATAGGGAGGCCCTCACCTTGGAGGGAAAATCATAGAGGTTCCCATCACACATAAATCTATACATAAGTACCAACTAGGTCTACACATAATGTGAGCTTGAAAAGCACTTTCCCATATACCATAATGTACCAATAGGTCCTCATCACTAACAAACAGTAGTACATTTCAAAAAACATTTATTGAAACCATGATTGAAATGTACAACATGTATGAATCATGAAAAACATTCCATGGTTTTTATAAAAACAATTTGAAACATCTTTTTAAGTCATTTTGATTCCCAGAATCCATTTATAAAACAATGATAGTTTTAGAGAAACCATTTTAAATTTTAAGTGTATAAGGGTGGTGGATCCTAATAAAAGTATTTCAAAATTTGTGGTTCAATGTGGGAAATTCAATAGAAAACCATTGTCATTTATGTTTCTATGCATATTTCTCCCTCATTCAAATATGGATATCCCCACATCAAAGGGATCACATATTTAAATCCTTATAATTACCCAAGGATTTAGATAAATAAACACATTCATGACACACTAAGGCATAAGGATCTCACTCATAAACTTCAAACCACATAGTGACACAAAAATCCAAACACACAACTCATATTCACATGAACACTAATTATCCAAAACCTAAAAAAGACCAAACACAATTTCAAAGAACAACGATTATATTCTAAAGGTTAATTAAGAATTCAACAATCACCATGCATGTATATACAGAGAGTCATAATTAGGTAAAGACCCATAAAACCTTGATATTCATTTAAAAATTTTCATTTAAATATGAAATAAAATTATAAAAGACAAGGATTAAATAGTTTTCTTTTCAAAGTAAATGGATGAAAACACCAATCTCAATAACGTGTTAATGTGTTGAACCTCTCTGAGAAGGAATAAAATGATTCAAAAGACAATTGAAACACCCTAACATTAAATAAACATAATCCCCACATAATACATTTACCCTGGGTTTCATCCAAGAAAGATGCCCAATAAACAAAATCCTATAATATTAATATGGAGGAGAGAAGATAAGGAAATTAACCTAAAACCAAGAGGAACTTTCCATAGAAGATTTTAAAAGCAACGTAGGAGGAGGAGTAGTGACGGGAAGGCTTTTGGGAGCCCTATTATGCACCTATTTCAATAAAGGTGGAGGAGAAGCCTGAAATGGAATAAAAAGATAGAGCAGAAAACATTGAAATTCATTTTATAATGATACTAGTTGAGTTTTAAATTTTTTCACACAATATTCTGAACAATGTGAGTCCTACCAGAAAGAAATCGGACACACATGGGATAACTGCATTGTTTGTGAAATTTTTATCAAACCATGAAACACATTAATATTATTCTAATAGATCCCTCCCACACACTTTAAAAGTTGTTTCTAATAATAGTGTTCATGTTTTGTGCCTTGTGTCACACACCACAAATAGGTGGTGCTTCACTCCAAGGCATCACACGTGTTGTTCCAAGCCATGCTCATGTCATGTTATCAGATACTTTTAAGAATAAAAATAACTAGGAACACCCTCATCCTTATATAGATACATGGTTTTCCATTGAACCATGTACTCAAACCATGTGTAATAATAAAAACCTCACAGAGCCTCTAAAACTCAAGAACTCTTTCCAAGAACTCGACACAAAACTAAACCAAAATTACCAATGTTATGAAAATTAAAAAAAATTAAAAATGTGGTCTTTATGTGCCAATTCATACCAATATAACATTATTTATACCACCCCAAAGTCCCCCAAACAAATGAGGGACAAAATTTAAAATCAAAACTAAATGAAGGGGAATGAAACCACAATCCTTGATGTGACCTTTCAACATTACCAGTCACACCATACCTGCTATAGGGAAAACGATAATAATATCATTGGTGTGTTTCCAAGACATTTAGGAATTGAACATCTAATACTAAGAAATCAACAACAGAACTCCCAACACATGTCAAGAACATACCACGAGGAGGCCCTAACATGAAGCAACATAATGTAGACTCCAAACCAATAAGAAATTAATCCTTTCCAAAAAAATATATAACAACACTAAAATGAGAACAATAGAAAACCAAAAACAATCTACAGGGATAACAATAAATCTTTCTAAATACTAAAAACAACCAAAAAAATACAAAAACAATGAGGCCACCAAGCCTTTAAAATGAATTAATAACTTAAAAAACATGGAAAACCATAGCTTAATGACATAGACTAACCCCACTCAGATGTTATAAACCAAATCTCATCCAAATACCCATGTGAATGATCAATTCATAAATGCATGAAAATATTCACTCTGAGGCATATGGATAAAGACCTAATGTCTTGATTAATCCACTTCACCATATTCATGATCTAACAACCTTCAACTAATACTTGTTCTTCTAGTTATTCTACTTATAGTACCTATCTATGTGACCAAAATGGGAACATAATCAGTAAGAATTCATTGGTTCATGAAAAGATGGATTTTAATTTTCAAACTAACCACAATAGAAGCACATGATAAAATGATCCCTAAAAGGAGAAGTAGTAACCAAAAAAAGGTACTCTTTCAGAATAGGTTCCTCTAGAATAAAATCTTCATCAAAAAAGGAACCTTCAGGATCACCAAGAGAAATTAGATTTCCAACTAAGACAGACAACACTCTAGGAACAAAATCTCCTAGAAATACATTATCAAATATATTCCTAAACAGAAAATCACTAGATGAGATAAATATACCATTGAATAATAGATGAAGAGCTTAAATGAAGAGAGTATCATTAAACTAATCCTTTTATTCTACCTAAGAAAAAAAATAAACCAACACCTTATGGTGATCAACAAAAGTCATCATAGTAAATTGACCATACTAAACACCCAAGTTCTTTTCCACTTTTATTGGATTTAACTTCTCTTGTATGATACTTTGGTAGAAATTTATCTCAAACACATCCCAAGAAATCCCATCACACAATTATCCTTAGAGGATCACCTTCCTCCTATCAAAACCTAGTCCTTCAAACAAACTCAAAAAAAAATCAAGCCCTAATGTCTTAGGAAGTTTCAAATGACATAAAGACACCTTAAAATTCCTTAATCCACACTGTAGATTCTAACCGACCTTGATCCCAATAAAAGTAAGGCAATAAAAAAGAAGAATATGACTCCACCACTCTTTTAGGAGTTCTGGTAGTGCCAACCACAAAAAAAGACTCATTGGACACCATAGAAACCTTTTTGGTTTGAATAATCTGTGCATAAGGAAAACACCAAACCAAAATCAACACCCATCCAAAATTCATCGCAAAACTGAATCCCATTCTAAACACCCAACTTACAACAGAAACATCACAAAACAAATCCAAGCTCCTCTTTTATACCCTGCTACTTTTATTTCCAATTCAACAATTTTTTACACTAAATCCACTTTCAAAATACCATACACACTTAAAAATAGAATATTAAACACCCAATACCCACTTCCAGAACAAAATCAAACCCTCAAATCATTTTCCTTTTTAAAACCATATTTCCTAAAAAACATTTTTCATTAATAAATAAATCACACTAATAGAAATCAAGAAAAAAACATATCCCACACAAAAACTCCTAGAATAGGGAACTCCTAAACATGTATAACCCAACCACATGGTTTAGTAGAACATTCCTAGAGAAAGAATAAACCACTGGAAATATACAAAAAGTGTGCATTTAGGATTCACTTTGGTCACTACTCAATGTAATCCCACCCTAAAAAATTAGCTCACTTCAATTATCAGTCCCCAAATAAAAAACCAAAAAAAATAAATCAAAAATCAAACTCTTAAATACCCCTTCAAACGTGAGGCTCGGGATGAGAAACAGTTCATGAATCTCATTCCATGCATACCTCCCAAACATTAATGACCCTATCTACAATCTTCCTAACACGCCAAATAAAAAATAGGTCTTCTCTGATACCATTTTCTATTAATTGTGCCATGCATCCATCAAAACAGTCATCTGATCGAGCTCAAGACGTAGACATAGAGGATATCTCAATCCTTTGGGGCTGGAAACTAGTGTGGGGAATAAAATATATCAAACTAGGAATAATTTTACCCTCGATAAACTGATCAAAAAAAACAAAAACTGAATTCAAAAAAATGAGTGGATCCATGAACATAGAATATAAATAAATACACATTATCCAAATATAATAATATCTAAAATATAGAAACTAAAAAATTAAACTAAAACCAAACTATACATTTCATGAACTATATGGTACCATGTGGTCACCACCAACTATAATATGAACTCTCTCTAACGAAATACATGAACTAGAAATATGAAGATTAAAAAACTCAAATATTTCGAGATATTGTGGCATAAGTTGGGTGTGAGCATAAATAGCTTAGCAGGTATGTACCATATAATCCATAAACTAAATGTCCCAAAATATCCCAAAAATGATTGTTTGACATAAAAGTATGAAAATAATATTTTTTGTTAAATTTAATGAACAAAACACAACTTTTGAGGAAAATGTACATTTGAAAACAACCCACCCAACTAATATTCATTAACTTAGATTTATATTTTAAATAACCATCTCATTAACCAAATTTCCAAAAAACAAAAACATGTGATAAATGATATATCCTAAAAATTATGGAAATATTTCTAGAAGGAAATTTCTTCCATGGAAAATTACCAGCATGTAGCATAATAATGTAAAACATATAGATATGTAACCATTAGAATTTACTAAACATCTCTTCATAAAATATTTGAAGATAATAGGATTAGACACACATTATAGTGTATAATGAAGCTTCATATTCAATAAACCAGTAGCTTCTCTAAACAACCACCATTAGTGGAAAATCCCACCTGGCCTCCCAACAAATCCCAAGGTACCAATATGTCTAATCCGGAAAAGTAAAAAACCATCCCTGAGCCTATACATGATGTTGAGGTGTCCCATTATATTATTATACAGTGTTATTGGTATTTCATTACACACATAGAAGAAACTAACAACCCCTAGCTTCCAAAGAGGATGCCATTTCCAAACCCCAACACAAACTATGAAGAGAATATCTCTTTGGGGGGAATGTAGAGGTCCCCATTACATATAAATACACACACAAGTTCAAATGAGGCTGAAACATCACATGAACTTCAAGCCCACATTCTAGAATACCAAAAAGTACCAACTGAGCCTTAGTACTTACAAATAAAAGACCATTTTGAAAACCATTTTTTCGAAACCATGCTGGAAATGTACAACATACTTGAAGGGTTCCAACATGGCCATGGTTTTGGGAAACCCAATTTGAATCCACATTGGAATTCATTTTGAGACAAATATTCCCTTAAGAAACAAATTTTTTTTTGACAAACTATTTGAATGGTGAAGGTGAATGGAGGAAGAACAAAAGAAAACAAATTTGGAAATCAAATGTTCAAGGTGGGTATTTATATAGAATAACATTATCTATTGTGTGCCTATCCAAATGTGAACCCCATTAAAATATGGATATAACCACATACAATGTAATATTAATTTAAAAATACTAATTACTTATGGTTATAATTAAATAAATAGAACAAATGTCACACCAAAGAAAGGGGCCTCACACACAATCATCAAGTCGTTGAAAGGAACCAAAACAAGACACACAACTCACATTCACGTGAATTTTATTTCCAAAATACAAATGATTACAAAAATAATTAAAACAACTAGATTTTTCATTTAATGTCAAATTGGATTTTCAACAAACACCTCACATGCATGTATAGATAGGAATAATTTAGTAAATCCCCTTAAAATCACATTTTCATCGAACATCCACTATGGAAACCATACAAATTATAAAAACAAATCACAAGTAAGAATATTACATTCATAAATTAACTAGGAAATCTAAGGCATTCAAAGCCTTCCTTCATAATGATAATGGATAAAATCACCTACTTTAATGATTTTTCAATGTGAAGAAACTATCAGGGAAGGAAAAAAAAGGCTCATGAGATAATATTGACATGCTATCATCAATGAATCATAATCTACACACCATCCCATTACCCTAGGGTACATCCGAGAGTGAACCCCACCAAGAAAGATCAATGATCAAGAAGTGGGAGTAATGAAGATAATAAAATTAACAAAAAAAACAAGATAAACTCACCTTTACTGATTAGAGAAGAAACCATGTGAGAGGAAGAACCGAGGGAAGAGGGTTTAGAAGACATCTTGTGTTCCTTGGATGACAAGGGGGTAGAAACAAGACATGGGGAAAACATAGTTAGGGGAAACCTATGAAATCATGTTTTTATGAAATTTGTTGGGACTCAAGATCTGGTCTCATGGTTTTCCAAACAGTTCACCAACCATGGGTAACCTATTGGAATGAAAAGTCCCATGTATAGGATTTATATATAATTTGAAAAACAATAAAAACAACTTTATATCTTAGATTTACATTTATGTCAATCCATCTCGCATGATTTTTGCACGGCTTCGTCTAACCATGTAAAAGTCATGAGCTAGAATGAGACACCACATATAGGATGAATGGTTACTCCAAGACCTCACACGGTTGGGTCCAAAATAAGATCATTCCGTTTTGGGAAATCCTTTAAAGAATAAAACTATCAAGACACACAACGATCTTTATCCATCCACATGGTTTTCCCTCAAACAATGCACACAAAACATGAATCAGACCAAAACACACCTAATGCCCCCAAACTCAAAAACTCTCACCATTAACTCAATCCAAACATCATCCAAAAGGACAAAATACAAGGAAGAAATAAACAGAAATGGAAACCTTGGTTGTGGAGTGGAACCCCATCTAGTTATGAATCAGTTATTCTAGGCACTATAGGAATATGATTCGCCTATTATTGGATTCACCTCATGAATTCCCAAAAATAGAGATCTTTTAGGATTCTTATTGAGCTTGATCCCCCTCATCATGTAGTAGAGGACTACATTAGTTTATTTTTTAATTATTCTTATGGTTTAATACCCAAAATGATGGTTTCCCTGGCGGTGAGGCTTCTCTAGGGGACATAGGTAATTGTTAAAGACCTTTTTAGCGATGTTTGATGTGGCATCGGTCATGAAGAAAAAAGGGGAACCTTCCCCCATCGAGAAACATTTTTATGACATGATATTGAACTATGCCGGAATTCTTGTATGGCCCAAAGTGGGAATATTTGAATTTTGATGGTTGAATTAATCTTACAAGTATGTTTCATCTAATTTTAATGTTCTATATTGTTAATATGGGCCCTGAATTCGTCCCTTGAATGAGACATTGTGATGTTTTGGACCCTTTTTTATTGAAGATTTTGTTTGATGCTCCTACAAAGAGGATTCATTGATCACCTACTTACACTGAGGATTTCAATTATCTTTTCAAGAAAGTAGCCTTGCATGGGATCATTTCATTTTGGTAATGAGGATTTTTGATGTTTTCTTAAGTATATAATTTTTTACAATATCCCAAGCATAGTTTGACATTTGTCTATGAATTTTTTTTATTTAGTGGATAGATCGAGGACGTTTTACATCCTTTCGAAAAAATAATCCTATGAAGAGAATTATGAACATATATATTAGAGGGTACTTATAATTATTTATAAGTTAGATTTTATGGCCCATGGAGTAGTAGATGCTCTTATTTTTTAGTTCATGTAATGTTGGAAGAGTATAAAGAAATGTTTCTTATGGATGTTCTAGTTTTACATCACAATCAATACATTTAATTCGGCATAGAAAAAACCCTTGATCGCATGATATCTAATCCCACATGATGAATAACCCTATATATTTGTGAGATAGGATTGTGCAGATGGTGGATTAATAGTGGTAGGGACTCATTATACCTAGTGAGTTCCTTGGGCAATCCTTAGTGTAGATTCTATAAAAAGGTAGATGTGATATAGATTTCATTCTGGTATTGTGGTCATATAAACTAGTTGACTCACTTAAAGAAGTATTCACCTTTGAGAATCAATTACTTCTTAAACATGTTGTTATGGGAGAATTTATTCTTAGATTTTGATCTCATAAATGTTTTTCACTAATTCTAATTTGAGATGAGAACCTACGAGAAGTTGCATTCCACTACCACTGTGTTTTTTTTTTGAGTTCATTGTTGTGCATTTTCATGTGTTGAATTCCCCAAAAAAAAATTTGAATTATGAAACATATATTTAAATAACTCTTAGAATGTTTCATGGTATCCTTTCTTATGGTAATCCTTCTTTACTTATTGTCAAAGGTGGATCGCATTATACATTTGAGGATAATTTTGTACATTATCATAGATAAACATCATGGTAAAAATATCTAAAGGTATTAGTTCATGATTTAAGAGGTAAACATCATTAGATAGGTCATATCATACATGGTAATAAAAGTGGATCTAGTGATGTTTGAGACAGTCCATTACAAGGATCTAGCTATTAGTCTAACCAAGGAAACCTGATCCATTGGTTTAGATGAAAATTAATATAGATTTTCCTAACTCTTCAAGGATTCATGTACCTACAACAGACATAATATTAAATGGGGATTCCTTCCTGATGACACAAATGTGTTTGAAGAAATTATAGGGGATTTAACAATTGTGCATGAATGCCCGCATCTCAAAACTACCAGATGATGTTTTTGATTATGTCGTATTTTGTGTTAGCCATGAAGTGGATCATTAATTATTTCTGATATAATTTTATGTATTTATTTCCTATGGGACTTGATATCTACGACCACTAAGGAAGAAATATGAAACTCTTGATATAGATTTAATAAAATAAATCATTTCCCCATAGTCTTGATGAATTGTTCTTTTGAGAGACCTTGCATGACCAGATATCCACAATACCTGATTCTAGTGGATTTTATGAAGGTGGTGAGAACATAATCCTTGTTTGAGTATGGGTGACGGCACAATTCAAGTTTTCATATGATATACTATGGGATAAGAATTGTTTCCCTTAATAGTACGTAGGGGATATGTGATTATGTATTAATATAACATAGTAATAGGTTGGGTGTCCATGGAGGTAGTAGTGTGATCATGAGTTTATATCTTGCTGTCACACATACCAATAACTGAACGTCATGGTGAAAAAATGGAGTTGGATATAGGAAGGTGACTTTTTGGATTTGATGATGGGAATTATATAATTATCAAGATATCATGGAACTTTCTAGTCGATCCTAGACTAACTCTCCATGTTTTCCTACTTCAAGTCCATCAAATAGAAAATCTTAGTGAAATTTTTGGGTTGTATGTGATTGTAGAATGTATTCTAGATTTTTGGAGTTCCTTAAATGATTTTTTATTTTATTATTCTTAATTATTGTTATAATTAGGTAGAGGATTAAGGAGTCATTATATACATATTTATGATTGATAATGTATCTTGTATCCATATAAATATGTTCATCATGTGTGTACCATCAAGTTCCGAGAGAACATTATTCATTTTTTCATGTTATTTTTGGCCCTGATTAGGAGGAACACTTACCATTAGTTGATTTTTTGTGTAATATTAGTTATAATTTGACCAATTATATTTCACTATTTCAAGACATGTGTGAAACACCTGGTAAGTCACCACTGTATTGTTCAAATCTTGTGGGAATCAATACTTATGGGTCCAGAGATTGTTTGAGTGATGGTAGTAAAAGATAAATTCATCCAAGGGTGGATGAAAACATCTAATAGAAATTTGAGTAACTATATAGACTAATTATATAGTCCTTTGGAGTTTGATGATGGATTCCATGACATAATAATGGCCTCACCTCGGTGCGGGTTGTCAATATTTTTCTAAGGAGGAATGTTATACCAGAGGTTTATTGTCACTTTCATTGGCATCTAATAACTATTAGAGAAGTGTCTTTACACTTATCTCTACCAATACATTTAGATTGGTTTCATTATTTTCCCTTCATATCATAGCTAAGGAGATATGTGTGTAACCAATTTCATGATTTTGACTTTGGTAAGCTGAACATCGAGGGTAGAGATACATTTCTATGATTCATGTGGTGTTTTAGAACAAGTATGATTATTATTTATGAGATAGTTCATACATGTTTTCATGTTTTACGGAAGCATGGAAGCCTCTAAGAGGTCTTGTTGGAATGGGATATCTATATGTGACCTCGGTTTCTTGACTTGTATGAGCATCTTTTCACATTTTGGGATAAAATTCCATAATTTTGGGAGGGTTTAATGAATGCTAATTTATGTGAAATTCATTAGGCTATTTTAAGTTATATAATCGGATTCGGGATTGTATTCTCATGTAATTAGATAGTCCATATATCCTCTTTATGAATTAATATAAAATATTAAATATAACATAACACATGAACTATGTTTTGGGAAATAAGGGGATAAATCCTAAATGGTGTGTTGGATGATAAAACTAATACATCCATTAAATCTAGATCATGGGTTTAACCTAGGTGTGATATAAATTTTTTAATCCTCAGATGCATGGACGAGTTGCTCTCATGAATAAATTTGTGAATTTAATAAACTAATTAACATGATTATCATTTATTTGAAAACCCCTAATGGAACCCTCTTTAGAAACTCCTTTATAGATTTTTAACTAGGGTTCCACATAAAACCCTAGATATATTGAGGTTACAAAGAGAATCTGTATGGTGAGTGTATAGTTGGATATTCACGGGATGGAGAATCGAAGTAAGAAAATTATTATCATCATATTTGGAGTTCATAGATCGCCCAAACAGATATTATGCAGAAACATTCTTCACCATTAATCAATCCAAACATGAGGTATGTGGTTTAATTTTGGGATTTAATAATAATTTTTATTTGTATATGAACATGAACTAATTCCATATAAATTTATTGATGAATCGTTATTCATTGGTTTTGGAATTGTTTATTTCCCTTATATTACCTCAGAAGATGAGATGAATTACATACTAATTCATATTGATTTGATTATCAATAATAATTTGGATTCTATAAATGTTGGAAAAATAAAAAATGGCTATCAATCAGCTCTTACTCTATGATATGTTTTTCTCCCTGAATCCTTTAATTTTTTTCAAAGGATTTTCAATTGGAAAATGATTAAACGATACGAGGGATGATTGATCATTATACCTTCATTATTCTGAATAACAGATCATCTTCCTTAATTCATCTTAGGTTATAGAAGATTCAATGGATGATTTATAATAAAAATGATAATTCTATGATGGTTTGAGAGTAGTAAATCTAAATGTTTGATTGGGAAACTACATTCAAGTGTTTAAAATGTCCCACTCCAAACTGTGGGTGGATAGAATCCAGCCACTAATGGTGACGGTGGTTGTTAAGAGAGATTCGATTTTATTTTTCTTATCTCTGGCTCTGAAATAAGTTTTAGATATTGAAAATAGTCATTATATATTTTGAATAATTTATAGAATTGTATTTCTTGCCTTCCATTAAATGTGGTCAACCAAGATCTATGTGTTGCGGCATGATTGGTAGAAAAATTTATGAAATTGGAAGAATAATGGGAGAATCCAAATGATGAAGTGAGATTTTTGGTTATGTTCGAAACCAAATTATATGTTTTCAATAGGAAAAAAACATTATTTTATCCCCTTTGTATGGATTTATGGTTCCAGGTTGAGTTAAATATCATACTCAATGTGACATAGTAACTCATAGTCTAACAATTATCTATCCCTATTTCAATCTAAAGGGAGCACATACCCAAGAATCCATGAAGTGAAACATGACATTTTTTCAACTCATAAATCATGTAACCATTGGAGAATTTTTCAACATGTACATGGAGTACATTAATAGGACACCATGTGTGTCTATGTACATGTCGTGTACTTTTGAAAGTTAATGTGAATGGTTATAAGAAAGGAAAATGTACATCAGCGTACATGGTCACTGACATAATACATGAGAAAAATATGGATTATAGAGTTTGAATTATACATCCCATGATGAGTGATAGATTAAACTCTATATATTGTATACCTTAATAGACATGTTGTGTATTTGGAGGAAGACATTCCAATTTAGGATGCATGAAATGTGGAATTCTAGACACAAAGAGACACATTATGTAACCCATGGGACACATATTGTACTCTTTGAAGTGAACATTTTAAGACTTTTTCATCTCATACTCACTATGATAGGAGCTTCCAGGAGTTCCCTTGGATTTGACTAGTGTGCATGTATTCACTTGTACTATAATTCTGAGGATATATAATAGAATTTTGTCTTGATCATTGGATGAATGGACCTACATATATGATTTGTTACATATTTAGTAAGGTATCACTCTATATGGAACAAGATATGATCCTCTATCATTCATCCATAGTTTATTCAGTGTATCATCACTAACTAACAAGTATTTTCATCCCCATCCAAGATTGTTTACTCTAGGTGGGGTTAGGTATCCCACATAGGTTATTGGTGTGATCACCTCTCTATTTATAAATATATGATATCTTCTGATGAGTATTAGAATTTTTTAGTGAGTATCTTTTATAAACCCTTTTAGTTTTCATAGTTCTTCTAAATGAAATACCCAATGGGAATTTTTTATTTCATGAGTTCCATCAGTATACCAAAACATCAAGGGTGGGTTTTCTCGGATGGTTTTTACCTTTGGACCTTGAGTAAAATCCATAAATGGTAGAGAGGATGTGATCACACCTTGTTTCTTGGTTTTTATCTTTATTAATATATGGGTTACTACAAGAATTTTTTGACTCATAATATGATTGAAAAAAAAATCATGGCAAAGAGATGAAATCTTTTGTGATTCTTCTTTTATGATTTTGGGGTGTCCAACTGGGTATGTTTATAATCACAGATGCATGAGATCTTCCGAAACATGTATTGTATTAAAGAGATTTCATTTTATTGATTGGTTTCGTAAGTGGAATTGTAGTAAGCAGAGTTGTGTTGTGCTAGATGGACCTGAGATGGATCTAAGAGTTGTTTTTGGTAGTTGTCCCTTGTGGTTAGAAATGTGGGTTCTTTCTAAATTTTGGTAGGCTTGTATTTGGAAGTTCTTAATTTATATATATATATTTGTGTACTATAATATTAGATTTTTTTATCGATTCATTAACTATGTAAATTTTTTATCACTACACATTATAATGGTGTGATTAGATACATTCATTTGTATAGGTTATTTATGATATGCACCCCCCAAGTGTGATATTCATACTTGGTTCTAGTTTCCATCCTATAGATTATTAAAGGTGATCTTGGGGTGTCTTTATATTCATACCACTATCCAGGTGTGACCAAATGGGTCTTTTTGTCGAAATATGTATGTTTGACATTCATGGTAAGTGTTTATATTCATGTGGTTCAATGAAAAAAACATAAGTGGCTTTATCTATAACTAAGGATGACTTTTTGTAACCTCATCTTTTTGTTCAAAATTTTGTGGATTTAGAAAACATGTTCTGATTTTGTTTTTAATTTTCAAAACATCCAAATTTATTACGATAATACATCTAAATTTTTTTCTAAAAAAATATTTTTCACTACTCTATGAAAAAATATATTGATGATAAGTATCACTTTTTTAGAAATCATGTTCAAATGGGATATATTTTCCTAGAATTTTTTTCAATAAAAGACCAATAAACTGCCATTTTTATTAAACACATGAACTTAGCTATGATGGATATAATCATAATTTAACATGTTATGATACAAATTTAACTTGATAAATTATGTTTAAATCAGATTTAAATTATGCATCTAGGATGCTTCATTAATTGTACTTTATCGTTGAAAAATGTAATTTTTCATCTCAAATTATCTATAATATAGGGAAATTATTGAAAAGTGGAATAAAAATCCATTCATTGAATATTCTGCAATTTTCCTAATAAAGTGATACTTTTTCATTAATCCTTTTGGCATCAAAAATATTTTTTTGAAAAATTTTAGAATAATTTTTATGACTAGAAATTCATTTACTAAAAGGTAGTATAAAATTATAATATAATTTCATGATTATTATTTTTTCCATTAAAATAACATCCCAATAATATGATGAGGTTTGTATCTATTTTAATTTTTCTAGAACAAAATTAAAATGGATTGTAGAATGCTTATAGTGAGAAGGGAAGGTCGTGGGAGACTATTGAGGGTCTGATAATTTTACATTATAGAAAATTGAACATGAAGTGCTTGGAGAATGTTATGTGCACATTCAATTCTAACTATGCCCTATGACCATGAAGCATAGTTCAGGGTGAATAAAAAATGTGAAAACTATGTGATATTTCTTGTAAACCATGTGTTTGGAGTTAATATCTATTCATACACCTTCAATATGGTTTTTTGAACCATTTTCGTGTCCCAAGAGACAATGCAACATGCCATATCAATAGACTGAGGAACTATATCAGTTGTCTCATGGTTTTGAAAACCATGTAGACAAACTCTGAACCTCATTAAATGTTCAGATTTTTTATCTTTTTTCCTCCTGGTAATATATAAATATCCCTATATTTTTTCCCTCATTTCTCCCCCAACATGCTATGGTATGATCCAAGTCCTTCATACTATCCTAATATTGGATATCATTTATGTCTAAGGTGTTTGAAGTGTTGTTTCTTATGATTCAAATCCACAGGTTAGTGTGTAACATACCAAGTAAGTAATGAAAAATATATATTTTTATCTATGCCTATTATTTAATTAGATAGTGTTTTAGAGGCTTAAAATGAAAATAAATCCAATCTTAAGCATGGAATACATTAATATTTTTAAAAGATTGTTTTACAGACTTTTTATGGAAAACCAATTTTAATTTTATCTTTTGACAATTTTATAAGCTATGTTTGTTAAAATAAACTTATTCTTTATGATTGGACATCAAAATTTACTTTGTGTGAATTTTTGGTATTTTTTTCGATAAAGTTCATTTTTTTAATGAATAGTGAAAAAATGTTGTATTTTAATTAAAAACCTCTTTTTAATCTAGTTTATTTATATGATTATATTATCTATTGAATTGGTTTTAAAGTAGAATTAGAATATATTTTTACCATTTAATCCAATGGTTGTCATTGGAATCAATTTCACTTTGAAATTGGACTTAAACTAGTATCAATCTTTTGATACTTTTTGTTTCATAAAAACACGCTATTTGTTTTGAAAACGGGAATTAATTATTAAATTAATTAATGAAACTTATATGTTTTAAATTTTTTAAAATAGACATCATTTTTTAATTCATAATATCAAATATAGCTTAGGGATAAGTTTTGGTTTTTTCTGAAAATCTTCAATTTTCGATTAATAGTGAAACCGCAAAGTGGTGGTTACAAAATTTGATTTTTTGTTTAAATGGGACATTACCACTTCTGTGTTTTGAATCTCAAAAATCCAATTTAAATGATTTTCATTATTAAGTAAAATTTGGTTCAATGGGATTAAAATAAATTTTGGTGAATAGTAACTTTTATGTTTTATTAATCGCGATTAAAGTTAATTAGTGTAATTTAAGGTAAAAATGATATTATAATAAAATGAAAATATCTTGAAACATGTCCTAACCCTATTGGTTGAGTTATGGGCGACCAATAAAACCCATGGGTCGATTTTTGGTACCCCATGGAGCCACTTGGGTATGATAATGACATTTATGCCTTTTATTTAAAGTTAAAGTATAAATGACACAAACATGAGATGTTTTACTAAAACAATTTTTACATGGGGTTATACAAGTCATATTTTATACTATAAATATTCATTAGAAATCTAAAACTATTTCCTACAACATGATATTTTTTTTATAATTTTTTGACATTAAATATATTAAATTATTTATGACATCATGATGATGCAGCGATTACCTCATTAATAAAGGATTTAAATAAAATGAAAAGATAATGTAAAATATATGACCTACACATGTCCAAAACCTATTTAATGGGTATATTTCAAACCCTTATCACCTTAGCCTAGAATTATATCAATGTGGGACCATTTAAATCCGAAACTCAATTTAAAATGATGGAACATTTCTTTACATTCCAAGAGTGCCCCTCCTCTCCTCTTATAAAAGGCCCCCACCTCTACCTCATTACCGACACTTCCAAAGCCTTTGGATCGACCAAACCATGCTAATTTTGCCTCTACACATCCCTATATAACTCCTTGAAGCCTCACATTTGGTATAAGTCTTCCCAAGGAAGCCTTTGAGCTCAAACCAAAGGGAGCTACCCGATTATAAGGTAATGTCTTCACTTGAGTCCTTTTGTTTTGTTTTGCTTCTCCAACCCCCTAAACTCTTTTTATTAATTTCTTTTGTAACAACTATAGTATCTTACATTTACTAGGATGTTTTTATAAAATTTATTCGAGCTACACTTACACACACCTATGTCTAATGGTTAAAGAACATATTGTTTCCGTGGATGGCGAATTTCTACCTCACGAAATGATGATTGTTCGATATTCTTCTAACACCTTCAAAGGTGGCCATTAAGATGTCACTATATTTATATATGATATATGATATTTTTATGTTTTCCTTAAGCTTATGTATTTTTCATTTTGGGCATACCTTTATGGTTTCCATTATGGGTAAATGTGATATCTTCATTTAAGGAAGTGTGGACTACCACCCCTCAAAGTGATTTGATTCGTTAATGCCATATATGGGATGTATAAAGGATGGATTTAAAGTTATTATATATTATGTTATACTTGAATTATAATGTACATCTATATCATTATTATTTCTTTCCATTAATGTATGATATATAAATGAAAGTAGCGTTCATGCGTACGTACGGCTTACCGTCTCCATGAACGGTGCATTTCATTTCTTATCCCCAAATGTAATGTACTATTATAAGTACATATATATAATGGATAAATATGATTTATGTTACATATAAATGATTAATATATTTCTGGAATTAAAATATACATACCTCTCATTTAGTTTTAATTCCATTAATATGACATAGAAATGGAAGTAGTGTTCATGCGTACGTACGGCTTACCGTCTCCATGAACGGTGCATTTAATTTCTTACCTCTAAATGATTATGTAATATTATAAATACATGTATATTCTGGATATATATGATATATATGATATCCAAATCAGGAATGTCATTCTGAATATAAAGAACCTTTGACTACATGAACAACATGTAATTGTAAGAAGTCCACTTTCGACTTAAGGACCAAATATCGACAAAACAAACATTATTAACTTAAATGATTAAATAATGTTTATAACATGGAAATAAGTGTTATAAAAGGAATAATGAACTCAAAAAAGGTTCTTATGAAAATAGAAATTAACTCATGTTTATTATTCAGGACGCTAAAGAACGATCGAGTCAAGTCGGACCCGAGGTAAGGGACTTCATCTCAATCTCCTTTAATTGAGGCATATTTTGTTTTATACACAACAAGATTTTATACAGTGTATAAACCCCTTTGAAGTTTACTTTTATACAAAAGGAATCTTTTTCTACGAAGCGTTTTACTAAACAACAAAAAGGAATGTTTCCTTTAACGTACGCGGTGACAACGACCTTTTCCGCCGCCGCGAGTATTATTTGGTCTTTGGCTTCCTCAACAAGCCGTAATGTTTTTAAAATAAAATAAATAACATATACTATTTTGTGTATTTTGGTATGGAAAATGGTTTTGATAAAGGATTATATTATATCAATATATTTAAATGATATATTGTGATTGATATGTGGAAATGTTATTATTCCTTTATATTGGTTTTATGTTTTCTGATTTTATATTGGTACTTGGGCATTTGGCGGGTGATTACGTGATAAACCATATGAAGGGTGGTGTCGTGAATACTAGGACGGGTGGTTACATTATAACCTCCAATGCATTGGGTATGGAAGTCGGCCGTATGGCTATTCCATTAAGTATGTATGGAAGTTGGCCGTTTGGCTATTCCATTAAGTGATATGTGTGGAAGTCGACCGTATGGTTATTCCACTTAAGTATGTTTATTTCCCATGTTACCTTTATATGTTATGTGACCTTTTTAATGGGTTTTATGGTAATATTTTGGTTACAAAAGGGTAAGTAATGATCTTTTATTCAGTGAATAGTTTTTACTACTTCATAAAGGTCAAAAGTATTACATTGATAAAGTATACATGGTTTACTTGTTGTTTTGATAAACTAACAGTTTTCATTCTTTTTGTATCCCTTACTGAGCTCTTTATGCTCACCCAAAGTATTTTTGAAATGTTTTTCACAGGACCTAATGTGGAATAGGGTCAAGGATGGGATCAATGGAAAGTCATGCTATATAAAACATGGAACTAGACATGTTTCTTTGTTAGAGTTTTTTTCTATGGAAACTTAGTAGAAGTGTCTACTTTGTAATCTTTTGAGATGTAGTAGTTATGTTCTAATTCTCTAAAACTCTAAACCTGAAAAGATCCTCAATTTGAATTATTCATTTAATTCAATATTAAGATATGTTTAAGGTCGAGGCCTTATATAGTGTACATGATTATTTACTCGTATTTTTTAGATGAGTCATAGCATAATGATTCTTCTTATTTTTTGTTTCTTGAACCCATTTCTCAATGGGGTCCTTTATTTATTTATTATGATTTTTTATATTGAATTGAAGTTAGGATTTGGGGGAGTGGACATAAAATATTATCGGTTATGTGGTCTTCTAGTTATTTCGAAAAGTCATGATGTTTTTCAGGTGTATGTGGTATGTTCCACTATAGCATCATATTCCACATTCATTCTTTAACTAAATATATATTAAGAAATTAAATGACGTGCTAGACCCTTCAATGATCCAACTGATTCTACCGAACACAATGATACTGGGCCTTTGGCCACCCATGGAATGTATGAACTCCATTGAAAATAAAAAAATAGTTGATGACTAATGGAATAAAGGTTTTTTCATCTTAAAAAGTTTTGAATATTTGTGTTCATATTATCTTTTCATAAGGGTCCATTTAGATTAATTAGAAAATTTATTTATTTATTATATAATAAAGGGAATAAGTGGTAAGGGTTCAATGTTTTATATTAATGTTGATGAATGGTTTCATAGAAAATTATATGTTTGTGTTATATGTATAAAGGGTAATTTATTTTAATTATGAAATTATATTGATAATTTGTTTATTGTAATGGACCTAAATAAATAACTAATGTTGAAAAATGTGTTACGTTATTGTTTAAAATATGTCAAAATAAGAAGTATATAGTAACTAGGAAATTGGTTGTAAATTTAACAGTAAAACCTACTAGAGATAGCAATTCCCTCCCATTGGTGAGGATTCTAGAAATGGTGTTGGTCATAGTTGATTGGGATTGTTGTAAATGATGCTCCAAAGACCTTGGTTTGGGATATTGGACATGGTGTTTCATATTGTCAGTATAGATTATCAGACTAGGAACCTTGGGTCTCAATAAAAATACTTAGACAGATTTTCTATGAATAAAACTTTTTCCCCTATGTGTTTTATTAAAATATCATCATGGGTGAACTAGGTTTTGTTGGATCAGGTGCCTCCTAGAACTATGGTTCAATAAGGATAATTAAATAATAATTTATTTATGAATTATTTAAACATTTTTTTTATCAATTATCTCTGTTATATATCAACATAGTTTAGTGTTATTATAGTATATACTTCTTTAGACACCGTTGTTGGTTTAATACATGTTTTTTACTCCCACTCAACTCAATCCACCATTATACTTGTAAAAAATCATGGACACAATTATGGATAAGGGGATATGCTCTATGATGGATATAAAATTTCAGACCCTGTAAGGATGATTAATGAGGAGACCTGGCATTGGTTTAGGACATATTTTTTTATTAGTTTCCCTATATTTTGGTTTTCTTTTGACTTATGGAAAAACCATGATAGGGCATGTTTACATTATGGTTTTGATGGTAATAAACTTGTTTTTGGATTTTGTCAAATGATGTGTGATTATATTCTTGTTATTTTCACAACAAGTTGTTAATATGAATAATAATTTCCACTATTTTCCACTCTAATAAAGAGGTTATAATTTGAACCCATTTTTTTCAATAAAACATCATTTCTAGTTATCACCCATTGGTTTACATAGTTTTGTAACTATGTCCATGTAGCGAAATGATTCAATTATAGTTGTAGTGAGCAGGGTCTAGATGATGAAAACTGTTACAAGAATTGATCCATTTCAATTTTAGTAAAATGACGAAAATTTAATTACGATAATAGGATGTGTCATACGTTGGTATTGAATGCATTAATGAGAGTAGCTAACCCATATAAAGGTTAAAAACATGTTCCTAGAGCGGGATTGTGTTTTTTGGTGTTTTCATATTAATGTTCAAATGTTATTTAATCTTATCTGAGACTCTTGTTTTGTGATGATACTATTTTCTAGGATATTACTCAAAGGATGGAATGAAATATATTTTTTTATTCTTGAATTATTTTCAAAAAACATGTATTTATCTAACATGTATCATATTATGATGACATTGGAAGGCATAATCTGGTTGGTTTGTGGGAAAGAAATTGATTTTTGTTTAATTTGTGAATTTTATGAAATATTTTCAAATAATGATTCTTGAACTATATATATTTAAAATTGATAATTTAAATGGTTATAATTGTTTCAAATGAAAAAAACATAAAATTATAAATGATTATCCCCAAAGATAACCAGTGGCCCTAGATAGGGATGGTTGAGTGTCGTGAAAGTGTTGTGGTTTTATCTGTTTGGATAGTATATGTGCATTATATTATTCATGGATTCTTTTGACCCTACCATGAGTAATTGTGAATATTTTTATGTTATAATACATGGAAAATGTGTTTAAAATTAAATAATGATTCATCCATGATCGTGTTTACTAGTGTGGTTACATGAGGACATTGTTGAAAATCTAACTCCAATAATGGAACAGAACCCCCTTTTGTTTCTAGGTGATAGGGAAGAATATATGATCCAAAAAATCACCAATGTCATACACTTTTTGAGAGATATATAGTTTATGATGTGCCAAATATTTTTTAATAAATATAGTGTTCCAGTTTTTGTATCATCTAATTTTATCTTGAGAGGTTAGACCTAAGGAAGATGAGTTATCGAATGAGTATATCCAGATGACTCTGCATCACTTATAGACATCTTTGGAAATTATGGTCATACGAGAATATTATATATTATGAGGATATTTGAACTGGTTGTGAGATATTCAGACCTATGATGAGTAGCGACATAAAATGTCTTGTAAGGATTTCGAATATATGTTTTAGATCATTTATACCCAGAAACATTTTTAATTGATCGATATATATAGTTTAGGTGTTTCACCCAAGAAGAAATGTCATTGGTATATTATAATGGCTATAAAATTGACGTAATTTTTTTCACTAATTTTGTAAAGATAAAGGGAATCTTTTGTGACACATTCACATGATGGACATAGATTTGATATCATGTTTCTAGTGAATATCATTTGTTTGAAGAAGTTTGATGAGGTGGTAAATTATTTTTTTATTTCTAAGCGGTACCTAGAGGAAGAATATAGTGGTGTACAGATAGTATCTTCCAGATGATATATATGTGAATACATAGATATAAGGGATCACTATTATTATAAGCTTATTTATGGATGTTGCGGGAAGAGTAGCCAAGAGAAAGGGAAATCCTCTCCGAGAAGTTATTCAGTGATATTTTATTAGTGTATCAATACTATACCCATGTGTATTCAGTTTCCTTGACGATCATCGTAGTGTTGATCTTTTATAAGGATGGGAAGCACATAAAGGTTTTTTTTGGTACCCTCTATATAACGATAGTGACGTAGAATTGATGTTCATATAATGAACTGGAAGGTGATATTCTCCCCATAATATTCTAGAAGTTGTAGTTCTACTATTTTAACCATTCAGATTGGTGATGAGATACTCTATGATATAAGTTCCCATGTTATCATATTATTGAAGTTTATATGAAAAAATATATAAGCAGAAGGTATATGGATTAGTCAGATGTATGCAGTTTTTCTTGCACCCACCAATAGCAAGGCCAGACCGTCAACTATATGAGGTATGATCCTTATAGCTCCAATTCATTCAGAGTATTTATTTTATGAATGAATATCATATGATTTTATATTCCCCAGTTTTTGAATATTCTAGTTCATACTTTGGAGTTATTTCTTGGATTAATGTTGAGTGACACACCATTAGGGATTTATCAATGGGCATTATTATTTATAACGGTGGTCCCCCGAAGTTGGCGAGTATTATTTCCTTAATGTTTTTTTTTATTTTCGACATGCCTTGTTTTGACCTGATTCTATGTATCTAATGGTTTTTTTTTCAATCATCTTCATATATATTGATACCATAATATATTGGCTTTTTGGAATCCATAGGGTGATGTATATGTTACACCTGGGAAATGGGATATATGAGCAAGTTTTGCATGATATTTTCTTCAACAACTAGGTGATATCACAAAACAGTTTGAAATTATTAATCAGTTTGATATTAGGGTGGAGTAAGATATATTACCTCTTATAGTGGATCAGTTTCATGTTTTGATACCTATGAAATATTCATGGTTTCCACTTGAGAGAGAAATTGATTTTAGAAATTACTTGATTCCTGTAGTTGAGCTCAAATCCATTACACCTTATCAAAATAAACTATCAAATTTTAATGATTCCAAGAATCAACTATATTAACTATATTTTTTAATGTTTTATCCATACAATTATGGAATCCATGGGATCTGTGATTCTATTTTCTAAGAAGGATAACAAAGAACATTTCATATGTTTTAGTTTCTAGAATTTGAACTAGATGACAATTAATAATTGGTAGCATATTATGTGTATAAATGAAATAAATGAAAAAAATGGAGTTTGTGTGTTATAAAATATTTATTTGATATCATGGAATCATCATTTGAGGGTGAGATAATATGATATACCATAGACCACATTAAGATGAACATATAGTTTGTAATATTTTGAGGTTATTTCTCTTAGCCTGATGAATTATCTAATTATTTTTATGTCCTTGATGAAAATAATCATAACCCATAAATGTATTAGTTCGTGGGTTTCTTTGTTGATTACATATTATTATACTCCCATACATTAGGTGATCATGTCAAAGAAATTGAAAATATCCCAATTGTACTATGACATGATAGTCCATACATCAATCTATGTAAGTTTCATTTTTTGGATCAATAAGTTTCATTTTCTAGGTCACATCATATCTGAAGAAGGTGTGTCAGTGTACTCTGAGAAGGTGTTAGTGGTTTTTTATTGGGAGCATACAAATAATTTTTTTGAAATTTAATGATTCTCTAGTTTATCAGGTTTTACAAATGGTTTATTCGGTACATTTTTCACTGGGAAGCACCACTTGAAGGTTTGACTATAAAGGAGAACAAGTTTTAATTATCATAAGAAAGTGATATAGATTTCTTGGAACTAAAGTGGTTTTTGAAAATAGCTTTGATCCTTATATTATCATTATTAGGTAAGGTGTATACTCTATATTATGATGTATCTAGGGTTCCACTTAGGATAGTGTTGATTCAGGTAGATTGGGTAATGGATTTTGGATCATTCTAGTTCATTCCACATGAATGGAATTATTTTACATGACGCCTTCAGTTACATGTGGTTATATATTCCCTAAAAGGTTTATGTAATTATCAACTAGGTGAAATTTTTATTTATTATACAATCTTTATGATAAATATGTATTTAATTTCACAATTTGACCTAAATCTCTAACATTGAGGATGGGATGAGTATATGAAATCATTCAACCTTGATCTAGACAATATATTGGAGAAAGAGAATTTTTTTTTTGATAAATTGATTCAGAATAAAAAAAATAGGAATTTTATTAGTATATTTATGATTTAAAAATAATTGAATTATACACTATGATGATGATTGGTGTTTAGGATGAGCTGAATCAAATGAAACTCTTGAACTTGACTATTGTAACCAATATACAAAAAATGTTCAATAAGTGGTTGTATGATGATTCAAATTTCATGTTACTACAAAATAGAATTGATGTAGGAGAGCTGCCTCCCTGGTAGACAATCGATGATGATGATATTACTCGTGTTCATAGTCATGTCTGTGTGCCTAGTTTTCTATAGCTGGAGTCAATACGAAAATTTCATAATTAAAACATGATGGTGAAACTGTGTTTTACAAAAATGTACCACAATATTTATTTATAGTATTTATGTCTATTAAGGAAGATTTAACTTATTGTAATTATGACATGATACTAATAAATAATGTATGAAGTCCTTCAGTCCATTCAGTATGACATGATACTAAACATGTAATCATGTTTTGGTCGAGCTTTAGTGGCATGAAGATCTTTTATAGTCATTTCACAATATGGAGTGTAAGTGAGATTATTTTAACATGGATTTCATGGTGGATCTATCAAGTAATCCTTTGAATTTTGAAAAAAAAGTGTGACTATGGATGAGTTGAATAGGGTATCCAATTTCATTCCAATCATGGATACCTTAACCATCTATTTGTTGGGTGATTTATTTGTTTCCTAAATTGTACATTTTCAAGGTGTTCCATGTGGTATTTTTTTAGATCATCATCAATACATTGTTCTTATTGATAGTTGTAGAGAGGCCACTCAGTGTTTATGTGTTTTTGAGTATAGACTATCTCCGGTAGATATATGGGAAATTGGAATATGGTATCCTATTGTTAAAGGACATGTAAAGATAATGTGTCCACGAATTTAGTGAAACTTGGGTGAACTTATAACTTTTTTATTACTCATATAATTATTGTAATTTGTTTATTATTAAAATGTAATTGTATGAGGATCTCTAATGTCAAACATGTAGATCACATTTGAGATGAATAGATGTGGGATAGTTAGAGTTGTTATGGAAAAGTCTAATGTTTGAGATGTTAGATAATATCATGATGAAATGGAATAATAGGGATATATACTAGAGTGTATATATATATATATGATATGATGATCGATTTCATCAACCTCCTTATTTTTAAATAGGTAACTATGTTTTCCTTAATGTTTCATAGGGATTGGTTTCCCAGAAAATATTTAATCTCGGTACGTTATCGCCCATGTATGTTGGGTCATTTAATATTATTTAGAAAATCAACCAAGTAGAGTAATCAATGAAAATATAACAGAGTTATATTTAATAAATGATTATTTTCATGTGAAATTAATCTACCAACATTTCCTGGAGCCTTCTCATGTGATTGATTTGGATTATTTTGATCTTGAAGTTGATATGTCATTAAAGGACAATATGATTCGTATTGTGGATCACAGTGACCAAATTATTGAATGTAAGACCTTTTCATTAATCCAAGTGTTGTGGAAACATTTCCATGTTCAAAAGGAAACTCAGGAGAGAGAGTTTGTTACATGTTCTTAATGTTCCAAAACAATTAACATGGAGTCTTCGTAACATTGTAGATTTCAGCTCAAGGAAAATCTAGTAAATGGTGGTGAGATAAAAAGATATCAACACTTTTATGAGGTATGTTTCTATTTTAATTTTTTTTTATAAGCATTTAAATGACTTTTGGAATTCAATCATGTATTACTAATGGTATTGAGATGGTCACAAAGGTTAAATACTTTTGAAATATGGAAAATATACTTTAAAATTTATTGTCCATGAATAGAACATAGTTATCAATAACCATTCACTGTGATTATGTGAAATAATTCCTGGAATATCTTGGTTATTCACATCAATAATGGTGGCCTCTTAACCATCTTTTTTTGGTCTGTATCCATTCTTATAGATTCCACAGGGATTTCCAAACCATGTAGTTGTCCTTGGAGAATATGTTGCTTGAATTTTCCAAGGATATGCTAGATTACATTTCGTCCCACAGTTTGGAAAACTGTGCAGCCAACATATAAACCTCATCTAAAGTTATTTTTTCTTTTTTTCCCACCCAATATTATATATATGACCCACAAAATTTCCCTCATTTACCTACCAGTATGCTATTGTGTGACCCAAATACTTCTTCCTCTCGCAGTGGTGGATATCCTTTCATTCAAATGCATTTTTTGTGCCATTTCATGTAATTTGGAGCCCAAGGTAAGTATAAATTATATGCATGCCCAATTTTAGGGATATTTCACATCATGGTGATTGTAATTCTACCTAGTCTCAGGGGAACTTTTTTCAAGGTAGTGCATTTATTTTTTGGTAGCAATCAATTTTTCTTAAATCAAACATTGTGTTTGGAAGAGTAGAAATCTACGAACATATGTTAGATGGTCTACAATATTTTTCCCATGTTTCATCTATTTTTTATGTATATATAATATTTTCCATTTTTCCTTTGAGATTTTCATTTATTCTTTGGCACATATAAAATTTTTGGGAAATTAAAAGATGTAGTAGACCCTTAATAGACCCCTTTCTTCCATTAATTACAATGAGACCCGGACGATCGCCATCCATGGGATTGTCTAACATCCATAAAAATTTTAAAATGGGCCATAAATGATATAATAGTGTTCTTGTGAGATAAAACAATTTTTACATGTTGTTGGAAATTTTAATATAGAATTAGGATTCGTATAGAATAACATAAGAAATTAAAAGTGTTATGAAATTATAATGAGTTTAATTTTTAATTGTTTAAATGGGTATGATAAACTAAATAAATGTTTTTATTTATAATTTCATGGTTATGTTATATGAATACATGTTAAACTTTTCAAATTTTTAAATTTATTTTAAGAAGTGGTGATAGTAATGGGCCATGAAAATTAATGATTATTGTAAAATATGGACCACTATGTTTTAAAATTTGATTAATTTTTATGTATGTTGGACCTAGAAATTTTTTTTTCAAGGAATTGTAATTTTTTTTTGGACATTTCAATTTATGTCTGCATGTGAGGATGTTGTACATGGTGGTCCACATCAATGATTGAGATTGCTGGAAAGGATTCTCCACACCCCCTAGATTTGGGATGTTCAATAGTGTGATCTAAATAATCTATTGGGTTTACTGGACATGGTGATTTTTAAATTAGTATTAATTATTGGACACTTGATTAAACTTTTTGACTCCTATGTAATGTTATTTAGATAATTGGAATCTGATGAAGTAGGTTTGATTTGATGGGGTGTCCCATTTAACTCAAGGTCCAAAATGGGTAATTAAATTACCTTTTATTTTTATGTATTTTTTCATTATTTTTATGTATATTATCTTAATTCTACATATATACAAACTATATTCATTAAACAATATATATTTTTAGATAATTTTAGTGGTGTCCTATAATGTTCTACTCATACCATCCTAACGTCAAAGTTGGTACCCAATACGACATCAGGGATATATGAATGTATAAAGGAAAATACCTTTGAGAGATGGATGATTTGGGACATTATATAGACAATAGATTAAGAGATTGGGTATGATTCCAACAGCAATTGTCTGTTTTGTTAGTGGGTATTTATTTTTCATTTCTGTTTACACGTGAATTTATCATAACATGACATGTTTTCTATATTGGTCTGTCAGAATTTACTGAGTTTTGGGATTGGTTTATGTTATCTATCATAGTATTCTAGTTATTTTCACTATTAAGTGTTATTTATTATTTTTATTTGTAATATTTTTTTATAATTATAAAGATTGTACAATCTCCTTGAATGTTTTAATATAACTATACTCTATTCGGTAGCCTCTGGAATATAGGGACACATAATAGAGGTCCCTAGGTGAATCAATTCAGATACTAGTTAGAGTGGGTTAGGATAAGACATTACCTAGTGGTCTCTAAGGGGTTTATCTTCTTTTACATTAAAATTTAGTAATTGTAGTTAGGAGACAAGGTTATGTTTGTATTTGTTAATGATATCATGAATGGGTGTATTTGACCTATGTTCAAGGGAAAACACATGTTTCTATGGTGGGATTATGGTTCTACATGATCTCTTGTTGAATTTGATGTTTTAGTACCCCTTGGGTGATACACTAATTTTTTAAGTTACTATTCTATGATGTTTAACATATGGTCAAGTATTAAAGAATATTTATGTATGCATTCATCATTTTAGGAAGCCATGTATTTACATGGCATGTATAACATTAGGAATACATGAAAAATAATGATATGGTTGGGTTGTGCGAAATGAAATTATTCACTTTTCCAATTGTGATATTTGGGATATAGTTCCAAACAAATAAGTTAAACTTATTTATACATTAAATGTGTTAATTAAATTTTTAAAAAAGGTTATAGTGAAATAAAAACATGAAATTTTTAAATTTTTTTACCCTGTGTTGACTAGTGGCCCTAGATAGTGATGGTTGCGGTAGTGATAGCGTTGTTGTTATGATTGTTGGGATGGTGTATATGTATTTTCGTGTTTATAGATAGTTATGACACTACTTATGTAATTTTAATTTTTTATATGTTATGTACCATTAAATTTTTTGTAAATGTATATTGATTCCTCAATGATGAAGCTTATTGGTGGGGGGATAGTATATAATTGTATAGAATGAAGCTTCGGTTGTGGAAATAGGGACTAGATTGGTTCTGGGAGACATGGTAGCATGGAAGTTATATGACAATATCACTCAATTAATGTATTTTATAGAGATATCAAGTGTCTTATATTCCATGTATGTTACATTAGACTAGGGAGTCCCTGATGTGGTTTCCTCCGATATTCACTATATAGGATGGACCTTAGCAAGTTGAATTTTTGATTATGTCAAACCAGATAATTCTAAATCATTTGGAGACTATATAGAAGATGGTAATGTTTTCATATTATATGTTGTGATGAACAGTGAAGCACCATTGAAATATTTATGTGTAGTATTAGTAGTTTGATGGAATGGCTTGGAAGGACATCCAGTACAATTTCACTCAGAATTTTTTCTAGAAACTCTGATGAAAAAGGGGGATCTAGAGTTTATTAATTGTTCTAAGGGTGATATTTAAGTGAAATATTATTATGTAAAATTCAAAAACATTAAATTTTCCACAAAAATGGTAGGAAATTTGGTAGTCTGAATATAATGATTTCAGGACAGACTTAGATGTTAGACCAAGTCACTGGTGAATATCTTCAACTTGAAGAAGATCATTGAGGGGGAAAATTAGGCTTTCATTTATGAGGATATCCTAAAATATAATTTTAGTGGTAGAAAATAAGTATCATCTCAGTGAGATGTAATTGTATCATAATATAATAGAACCATAGTTATGAGAACATTCACCAAGGTGGTGGCACACAGTGATTCCAAGGGAGAGGAATATCTTATCATTGAAGTGATTCAGTGACCTATTATTAGATTGGAAAGCCAATTCAAAATCATGGTTTGTGTAATTAATGTCTATTTGAGTGCCCAGATTGTGTTTGGATGGGATATATACAAATTTTCTATATTAAATCTCACCAGATGGTTAGTAATGGAGGATCTAGGCAGATTTAGGGAAATATAAGGGGATATTCTACCCCATTTTAGTTTGGAATTTTGATTTATAGTATTCATATCCATTTGTGTTAAGGATAGTTACACTAGGATTGTATTTTATATATTATAAGTGAGATATAGTACATAGGACACATACATAATCTTACGGTGGAGGAATAGTTCAGTTTCAATCAGTTCAACCTACCCCTATATGATATGAGGATGGGCCATCAATTATCAAGAGTAATATAATTTAATCATCTATAATTTATAGTTATTTATTTGATACAATAGATTCATATTTTTATATTTATTCATTTATTTAATTTTCTAGGTCTCTTTGGGGAGTTCATGTTCATGGTTATGTTGATTAGCACACCATTATGTGATCAATCACATGGCATCTATTTTTGAATGGGTTGTTCCATTTATGTTGTTGAGTACTATTTAATTCTGTTTTCCTTGTGATTGATTTGTTAGTTTTTAATTTTATAATAGGTATATACATGATGTTTTAATTTTGAGATCTTATTATTTGTTAACAAGTGAGATTGATTTTTAAGTTTCTTAAGGGTTGAAACTATGTTCTTCATGAGGAATGGGATATGAAATCCTTCTATATATGGATAGTTAATCTTAAACTAGGTTATTTTACATCCCATGTTTCGATAATTATGATAGATGAAAATAGTGTATAGTAGGATTTACTCCCTCCTATATTAGATCAGTTTATGATGAGTTTAATAATGAGTTTTTAGGGATGACAGTAATGGTTGAAACTGAATTTATTCTTGAACGGAGGTTTTCATCAGATACAGTTTCCACTACACCCTATCGAATAGTACTATATGAGCTTCAATATCATAAGACTAAACATGAGGAATTGGAGATCAAGGGTTCATCCATCTGAGAAAATCAACTTGGGGGGACTCCAATTCTACTTTTCAAGAATGATAATAGACCATTACACTTATGTGAGGATTAATTTTAATTGAACTGGATGAAAATTTAGATTCTATACCCTCTGCTCTGTATTGATGATTGTTTTTACTAGTGAAGGGTTTAATGTGTATTATCCAATATTTATTTAATATCATGGAATATTTATTTTAAGGTGAGACCATATGATATAATGAGGAAAAATTTTATAAACTGATATTGATTATATTAGTAAGTCAAGATAGATTTTCGAATGAAAAAATCACCAAAAATTTATATAGTCTCGTTGAACCGAATAATTCACCCTTGGATAAGAGATTTTGTGGTTATTTTTGTTTATAAAAACCTAGTGTAATCTCATACTCAATATGATCAAGGAAAATATATTTACATTATCTAGAGTATACTAAGTAATCATAGGTTATAAGATAAACTATCTACATGTAATTTCTAGATAAAAAATTATATTTAATTGGTTAAATCGTCTCATTTGAAGGTGTGTTAGTTAAACCTAAGAAGGTATGATTTGTTATCTCTTGAAAATATCTTTATATATTTGTTTATATTTAAATATTATTGAGCATAAAATGTTAATACTAATTTTTCACCCAAAAATTTCTCTATTGGAAGAAACAATCTTAGGCTTGACCAGAAAGGTCATAATGTCCAAATAGGCTCAAGCATGTTACAAGGCTGTGTAGGAACTAAACATGTGTTTTTCCACAACATTGATCTGGATCATATATGAAGTTGGTAGTAAGTATACATTAAATTGTGATACATTTTGGATCAAGCATAGGTTTTTTAATGCAGGTAGATTGAGTCATGGTGTATAGATCATGACATTGGAGTCACCATGAATAGGAATATCCTATACATGATCCCCATTATCATGTGGTAGTTCATGCCAGAACGTTCTTGTGAAATTATATCTTCTGTGATAGTTTTATTATTTATACTGACATTATGATACTTAAGTATATATTTTTTCATCTTTATATAAATCTATGGATATATAGATGGGTTAGGTATAAAAGATCATTCAAATTTGATCTTGATTATATATTAGGGAAAGGGAATAGTGTTTTGGATTCATGGATTTAGAAGATACAAACATGGCGGGTTTATGAGTCTAGATTATAGTGGAATATGATGGTCACGTTCACTTAGAGAAATAGAGGTTCTCTAGAAGAGTAAAAACATATGAAACTCGTGTCTTTGTATGATGTTCCCTCTCATCTGAATAAGGTTAAGAGGAGGAAGTATGCGGATCCATTGTGCATAGTGTTGAGGTATAATTATGATGTTAGGGACCTACCTCCAAACTAAATTATTTATGGTGATTATATTATTCAAATTCATTGTTTTTTTGTGTCCCTAGTTTTGTATGGGAGGAGCTGATGTGTGAGTTTCAAAACTCATAGTTGGTGTTTCACCCTAATTTGACCAAAATGTATTATGTTCTTCATAAACAATATTGGAAGCCTAGAATTAGGTATGGTGGTTCGCATGTTGTTAATTGACACAACACCTATTAATAGGTGAATCTCAAGTATCATTATCATTCTGGTCTTTTATAATATTTTCATATTCTACAATTGATGATGTTACCATGGAATTTTTGGTGGGTCTACTGAGGAATACTCAGAAGATTCATGTAAAAGGGGTGATTGGGGATTTATTGGGAATTTTATCCCATTTCTTTCTAATATGGGATATTTTAATCATATATTATTTTAGTGAATTATATGTTTTGGAGACAGTATGTTTGAATGGGGTACCCCAATGTATTGTATCAAATCATGATACATGTTTTACATCAAAGTTTTGGTAAGCGATAAAGACTTTTCATGATAATAAAACATTTATTCACAGACATCCACCCACAAATGATTGTGAAATAGTAAATTAATATCAATTTTTTATAGTACATTTTGAAAAAACATTTTCTAAATTTTCAAGGAACATTTGGATAAGAACATAAATCATGTTGATTTCACCTATACGAACTTTTTTTATGTGACTATTTAGCTGGAAATATGTGATTCTCTCTTTGGTAGAGCATGTAGCTCACAATTTTATCAAATAGAAGTGGAGGATTTAAAAAATTAGAGGCTTAGTATCATACAGGAGACATAAAAACATTTACAATGTATCCAGAAGCATGTGGATATATCTGAAAGTAAAAAAACACATATGTTGATCGACCTCATCCCCCAAATCCATTTTTTTAAAATCCAATTTATGGGAAAGTGGTAACCTTTGAAAAAAATTAGTAACTAAAAAACCGAATTTCAAAATTAAAAAACAGATGAAACAATCAATACCCCAAATTTAAAATTTAAACATCCATCTTATGGTTCCTCGAGCAGGGAGCTATATTGGGACACACCCCTTGACATTTGAGTATGCCATGTCGCTAGCACATCGCCTGAATAGTTCCATCATCAATCAAGGATATTATGTCACCCTTGAGTTTAGTATCAATGTAATTTAGTCCCTAAGGATATTTTGTTTGATATTTTATAGAGGATTAGTGTTGTAGTATAAATATTTGATCTTATACATTGGCATAATGCTATGAATGATGTTTCTCATGTTTCAAAGAATAAAAAACATCTCCCCAAAACTTCCCATTTGATTCATGTTGATTATATTGATCTTATGTCTGATGTATCCTTGGAAGGTAAAATGATTCATATTGTGGATCATAGTGAACAAATTATTTGGGGTAAGACCAGGTTGTTTTTTTAGTTTTGTGGTAGCATTTCCATGTTCAAGATGAATTTTGGGATATTGAGATGACATATGAGCTCAGTGGCCATATCATTTTCTCATCGAGTCATGGTGATGTTAGGGATTTTTACTTGATGATGATTTGTTATATGCTGGTGAGTTTGTGTGATCCTGAACCTTGGATGTGGTGTGATTTTATTTTAATTTTGCCTAAAATACATCTATGGTGTATTCAAGAATACTTATCGAGATAATAAAAGGTATCAGGTGTATCCTGAGGGATTGGGACATTAAAAAGATGGAAAATGAAGCATACAGTAGATGTAACACGGGTAGATCACGGTTATTTCTTACAGTTCCCCATGACTTTGCGGTGTGGTTCATAGAAAATCATGGTGGTTAAATCTTGGTTAGGTGGACTAGAACCCAGACATGTTTGTTTTAAATCCATTCACATGGCTTCCATAAGAATTGGAAACTCGTCTTGGTGGAATATGATACTATGTGGGTTGAACTATCTATCAAAATATGGGATCTTAATGTTAGTGACAGTTTTCTAAAACCATGTGGTCAAACTGTGTGCCTCATTAAAATGGAGGTTTTATATTTTTTTCTTCCCATTTTTTTTATCCATCTTCAATTTATCTTCCTCGCATTTCACTCACAACACCTTATAGTGTGATCCATATCATTCCTCCTCTCCCAAGAGAGAATATTATTTTATACTAAAAAAATTAATAATTTTTTATTATGATATCAATCCCTAACTATGTTTAGGTGTCTATTTTCTGCATTTTTATGAATGATTCATATTTTGGTGATTCCTCTACATCCAAGTTCCATTGGTCAATTTTTAAAGGATATCCTTTCATTTCTAGTTATATATGATATATCTTGAATTAATATTAAGGGTTCAGAATGTGGTTGTCTACAATAATAATGTAGGGGTTCTATAATGTATTTAACATAATATTGATATTTCTATTTGTATATGGTATGTTCAATTATGCCACAATGTTTTTAATTCATTCATGATTAATAAAAATATAGTCTAGTCAATTAAATGATTTGTTATACCTTTATGAATAACCTTAGGTCCATTGAAGACAATAATATTGCACCTATGAAAACCCAATGGTTGTACAAAACCAATTAAAAATGGTAAAATGGGTTGTAAATGATGGAATATAGGTTTTGTGAGGCCAAAATAGTTATACTACTTATCGGATATGTTAAATTATGTAAGGGTTCATTTGGAATGACTTTTAAAATTAGCTTTGTTATGATATAATAAACGAAATAAGTGGTAAATGGTTTATGGGGGTATTTTCATGTTGTTAAATGGTTTTAATGAACAATCAATGATATAACTATATGATTAAATAGTAATTTATTTTAATTATGATTTTGGTTTTAAATTTTTATTACTGTGGTAGACCATGGGAAACAATGAATATGGAAAATGAGGTACGATTTGGGTTTTAAATATAATAATAGGTCAATTATATTAGACCCCAGAAATTGGTTATTAATATAATGGTAAGTGGTGTAGGAAATGGAACTTCACGCCTATAGTTGAGGATGTATGAAATTGAATTCTTCAAGATTTTTTATGAATTTTGTACATGAATCTATACAGACATTGGTTAAGGATATTGGACATGATGTTCCATATATTTTATTCACATTATCAAACATGGTGTTCTATATCCCGATTTAAATAAATGGAATGATTCTCAGTGATAAAAATATGTGACCCTAATAGATTTTTGTTCATATGATAGACTTGGGATAATATAAGATTGATTGGATTAGATGTCTTCTAGAACCTAAGGAATAATGAGTTTAATTAAAATACCATTTTTATGTTGTTTTATATTTATTTTCCTTTCAATTATCTAAATTTTACATTTGAATACATTATTTTTATTAGATTATAAATTTCATGGGACACTCTAGGTAGTGTCATATAGAGTTTTACCCAAAACCTATACGGACCACTATGGGTACCAAAGTATGAATTAGGGTTGTAGGAATGGATAATAGATAATCACATGTAATTGATAGAATTTTGTTTCATGGGATGGAATATGGATGGGGTGTTGGAATGATTCTGAGACCCATGATGGGGGTTTTCAGTGTGTATTTTTTGGGGTTTACCTTAACACATGATATTATTATGACATGTTTACTATATTAGTTTGTAGGCAATTAACTAGTTTTGGTATTTGTTTATGTGATTTGTGTTTAACTACTTGTTATTATCACTACTTTTTATTATTATGTAGTATGATTTTCTCTATTGTTCTCCTCTAAAAAGATGTTATAGTCTTACAATGTTTTTTAGTTGACCCTTTATACTAATTAGTAGCCACTGAATTATGGGTAGTCATTCATGGTGTCCTGTGGTGATCGAGTCTGACTACTAGTTAGAGTGTTCCAGATTGAGACATTATGAATAATAATTAGGGATAGTTACACTATTCATTCAATATAATTTTTAGAAGTATTATATTCTATACACATAATCATTTCTTATTTTATAATAAGAATTTTTTCACTTCAAATTATATATATATTTATTTGGGGTAGAATTTGAATTTTTTAATTTAATATTTTTGTTAAATTTCTAAGAGGGGGATAAATTTGGATCTTATTTTTTAATTTTATAAAATAGAGATAATGTTGAACTGTATCCTAAGAATGTTATTTATTTATGTTTTGATAATTACAAAACTATTTTATCAAATTATTATAATTTCTCACATTTTTTATTTAATCCCTTTAATCACTAAAAAATTGGTTAAAAATAATTTTATGCATAAATTTTTTATGATAAATTATATAATTTAGAATTGATTACTATTATGATATATGTGTTTATCATGTATTTTTTGAACTAGTTTCTGAATTAAAAAATCCATCACTATATGGGTTGATATCACAAGCCCTGTGAGTCTACAGAGTAGTCTAATTTTTTAAAATTTGGATAATTCTTCAATAATTGAAATAACAATAGATATGTTATATCAAAAACAAATTCCAAGATACTATATAAAAAATTCATGGGACTGAATGACAAAAATCCAACCAATGACATGAATAAAAGTCAAGCTAATGTTTGAAAAAACTTATGCAATCATTAGGTAGGTAGTTGTAAATTTTATAACTATTTAATTGACCATATGAACAAAATTCTAGAGAAAATAGTATAGGTTGATAGAGTTTTTCTAATTATTGAACTATATATTGGACGAAAATAGAACTACTCAATGGAAATAAATTTATTGTAACTAAAATTCATGCAATTTCATAGACTATATTATCCATTCAAAGACACCCAATTCAGAAATTTCAATCAATCATTTGATAAATTTTTTTTGAATATTACATAATCTATTATAATACATGAATCAAATAATTAAATAGTTTGAAATGATCAGGAGAAACTAATCGACCATATAAAGAGTTTCAACAGATTATACTAGAATAATCAACATCACAATGAAAAACTAATTGAACACACCTTGTAAACGGGAATAATCATGCATTGTAAATCTAATAAACCACACATTAAAACCAATGTTAGAAGAAAACTGAAGACGATCATCTATGTGAGGAAAATAATGATTTATTGTGAGTTATGATCTTCCTTGAGAAATCAAACATATCGTCAGGAGTATTTTCAATAATTTATCTTTTTTATTATACATTTTATATTTTATATATTTTCATTTATGAAAATTTTGTTTTAAAGGTATTCATTAATATAATGATAACTTCAATAATTATTAATTATTTTTAGGATAATTAATTTTATTTATAATTATTATATTTAATAGTACTTTTTTTGAGTTGGGTTTAAAACCCATGGTAGTTTCATAGAAAACCACAACTTATAAATTCAGATTATTATGAATTTGAAGTGTTTCATCATATGATTTATGGTAATATTTAAAGTAGCATTAATTTTAATTATTGGGTATTTTTAATGATTTATAGATTATTATAACATGTTATATAATTACATTTGTTTTCAATTTTATATATAAATAATTTCAAACACATTGGGATTTGTTTCATGAACATTCAATGAAGGTACATTCACATATAACATCTAGAAGGATCAAAAGCAAGAAATAAATTATTTTTTAATATATTATGTATGAGTGAAATATATATATTTAGTTCAATATAACTAGTTAATAAATGATAACTATGATTCTCATGAATTGTAGTGTTTGATACAAATTTTTTGAGGAAAATGGCACTCAACTAAACATCAATCATTTATGGTTTTTATGTTCAATAGAACACTATTTCATCCACACTTTTATTTGATATGTTCACAAAGATATTATTGTTCTTTATTTATTATATATTATTTTTAACATAATAATGTTGGGTTATACATCCCAGAAATGGTGGGAATAACATCAGACTACTCCATATAAATGGTATTGTTTTAGGCATTAGAGGTAAAAGGAATGGGAATCAATTGCGCCTGGGTTAAGATAATGGTTTGATATGTTTTCAACTACAAACCCTAAATGTACATTATAGGTTATGAATATATGTTTAAAAAAGTATTGGTGACTAGGTTAAGCCACCTGGTGTGTAAAAATATTGTTCTGAGTTCTGCCTTTAGTATTTAAAAAGGAATTGTAAAGGGATGTGATACCAGTTCGAAACAGATAGATTTTATGGTTAGTTTTAGGTAACATACATTGAATTCTAGAGGGGATATGGGTGTTGTAATATGATTTTCATATAAACTACTATAAATATAATTGTTTTCTTTCCCCGTTATATTACAACCTCATATATTATTTACACTGATAAAATCCTATCACATTTTATAATGGGGAATTTTATCCCTCTCTTGTGAATTTGAAAATTCTCACATTGATACCCACCACCTACCCATTTTTTGTGATGGCTTTATTTCAATATTGAATTGATTTAATATGATTCAATTAATTACTCTGTGGTAATATTAATATTTCATGTATTTTTAATTTCACCACCATGAAATAATTTATTATTTTCAATGTGTGTCTGTATATTATTATGCCACAAATGGATTAATTTCAAGATAAATTGAAATGATACTTGTAATTATTTTACTTTTATTTATTACTGCTATATTTATTTATTTAATACTTATGATTTAACAAATTTTAATGTACAATTCCCCATAATGAGAATTTGAGATCACCCTTCTTATGTTTCATTTTCATAGAATTATAAAAAAGTTTAGAACATGAAATATTCTTAGATGGGTTATATGCCAAGATAATGTTTTGGGAAATATTGAAGAGATTGGGTTAAATAATAAATTTGGGGTATAATTGAAAAAATATCAAATTGATCAGAATGATATGGTGGTTGTTGGTTAAGGTTTTTTCGGGATATCTAAAAAACTAAACATAAAATTTTCAATTGTTGAAAGTGAATCAATATCTATTGATGATATTAAAATTATAGGTGTTTATTTTTTGACTTGATAGTTTATATCCAAGACAAATATTAAAAAAATGTGTTTATTTTGATCATATTATAGGTTTTCATGCCTATTGAACCAAAAAAGTATTCACGCGATCCTTTATTTCAATCACCACCATAAACATTGTTGATAATTTAGTTTCACTGGATGATATCTATGGTTGAAATCTACAAAGATAGTTAATGATATTGATTAATATATATATATATATTGAATATATAGTCACATTAATCAATATGGGATGAGAAGTACATTATATATTTTTAATAATATAATTTTCTAAGATAATTAACTAAAACAAACTGTGTAAGATAATTTATCAATTTTTATTATAATAAATAGGAAATAATTGATAATTTTGATAAATTTCAAACCTCTAGGGACCATGATATCCTCTTTATAACAATTTATATCCCTTGATTTATTCAATTTCATAAATGATGATTAAATTGAGTTCATTTCCATTTGAAAAATTTGGAAATGTGATTTTCCCATTTCTAGTAGTTATTTTAATTATATTTTATGTAAAATATCACACACTGATAAATACTATACTAATTTATTTTCAATACATGATAAAACATAAAATATATTATCATTTTCCTTATAAATGAGTAATGGAACACCTCAAATTTAATTTACTAAATAAATAAATTCATTTCATAATATTTAACCAAAAACTCTTCTGATTATTTCCAATCCTTCATCCAAAAGGTGAACAATACATTTCTATATCAATAACACCATCAAATAGTTTTTAAAGGTAAATATAATATGTTGAAAATACCATTTTATCTCTTATGATTAAAATTAAAAAAATCCACTAAAAGGACTATAAAATTCTAAAAAATAAGCACATTTACAATAGAAACGCCTTTTAAAAATAATCTATGAAAATCTAGAAGATTATATTTATAACTTCTAATCCCTATTTTTATTAAATCGTGAATTTCCCATAACAAAATGTATTATAGAAGTCATTCCATTAAAATATCAACACATAATTAAATATATGTGGTAGCCAAATTCAAGATATGAGACAAAACCTTTATTTCCCTCAATAATATTTAAACACTAAATCATCATAAAATTTAATTATTATGAAAAATAAATGAAGATGAAAAACACATTAGTTTTACAACCACTTTTCATATTTTTGGTCCCATGTGTTCTATAGTATACCATTATGCTTAAAGTGCACTAAAACAAGATATACCACTTCCCCATGAAATAAATACATATAATGGACATATAGACTTATACTAATCAATACTATTACCCCATATAAGATCACAATGTGTCACATAATGAAGAAAAAACTTAATCTCCTTTCAAAAACTCTAATTAGACCTATTAAGTAAATAAATGACCTGATTTGCCATGAAATTTAATAAGACTCTTCATTGAATTACAAATATAAAACATAATAGTATAAAAATAAAATAAATAGTGTGTATTATTAATTAATAAATCAATATTTTGATGTCTTAAAACTAATCCTTCAATTGGAATAAAGTAACAACTTTTTAAATCTCAAAATACTATAAAAAAATTAGCATCATATCTATTTAACATAAATAAAACTCATAAATTCTCCATCATATCTTATGTAAAGTGATGAATATCATTGAAATGAAATCAATTGATATATATCTATAGGAAATTATGTTATTTTCTATATTTACATATATTTATACAAGTACATATTATAGAGTACGTCAGTTCTATTTGGTTATATCTACTAATATATTCCCAGATTTTCATATTTATTCTTTTATCACACTTATTTTTCTTATTTTAAAGAAAAAATCATTTCATGGAATATAACTATAGACAGTAACAATAATTTTGTTAATCATTACCCATTATAAAATATCTCTCATAGAACTCATCATACAACCTCATAACATTTTATTATACCATTAATCGTGGTAATGAAATAGATTTGAAACCCATTTCCTTAACATAAATAATTCCACCAATATGTTAGATGAATTAATATTATGGTGCCTTATTTTTTGAGAAAAAAATGCATTTTATGAATTACATAATAATGTATTATCACATCTAATTCAACTTTGATGACATCTTTTTAATAAAGATCCAAAACTAGATTAATAAAAAATTGAATTTATCAGTGTCACTTAGGGAATTTACATTCCATACATATAATATTAAATGAAACATCATCACCAACTAGTGTCACAAATACAAGAGGTACTTATACTAAGAATCCCCTCAACCCCACATCATCCTTACCTTGAAGGGTAATCATTCAAAAATCAATGAAATTTTAATATTTTCATACAACCCTTATGAGATCACTATTTATTATGTAATAATATATCCTTAATGTCTACCAAAAATAGACTCATTTTATTTTTGGATGCATAATATCTCATCATTATTTTATATCACTTCATTCTATATCAAAATTATCATATGAATTACTGGTAAAATTCATCAGTTTTATCGGGGATGTGGATGCTGAGAAAACTCAAAAAATCAATAAGAAGTAAATTTTGATCATCACACCACACACATGTGCATAATAATTATAATAATATGCTCATTTGAAGAATCATTGAACCAAAATCCAAATATAAAATGTTCTTTATATCTTCAATATCCTTATAATATCCACCTAAGGCTCTAGAAATTAACCTTACTAGGAAATCAACTATAACCAAGACTGAACATGTCATCTCCTAATTCAATACCATTATTGGGAAGAAACCCTTGGGATATCATCATGAACAAATCCACCCATAAACACTAATAGAAAATAGGTTATACATTTCCAATAATTTCGATCACCCATAACAATATCATATAGTTTGGAACCCATGTCATTGAAACATAAATAAATTTCCCTTCACACTATGTAAGATCCAATTTCTGTATAATAACTCCTGTGTACGAACTAATTTAACAAAATATTCTAAATAAAATATCTAGAACAAATAATCCAATATGTATTTTTCCTCGTTTAATCAATATTCATCAACATCATTTAGGTTGGATAGAAACATAAATCCATTATCCAATGGAATGTCCTCAACATGAATCATATTACATGGAACGTGATGTAATTCAATAATAATATCAATCTCATTTCTCCTATAGAAATCTACACTAATAACAATAAGCCTTAAGAATCTCATGATTCAACACATCTGTAAAATAAAAAAATTATATCAAAATGTATATTTTATAAATATCTATATTATAATATAAATATCATTAAAAATAAATTTATTATTAATGAAAATCATTATCTAACTCTAGTCAAAATAATATGAGAACTTACCTACAATTTATGAAACATTCCTCATTGTTATAGAGAATCACTATACTCCACTTTTTTACCAATAATGAATCAAACTAATCAACAAATTAACTATCATAGATATAAATTTTATTGACATGGAAAACAATCATGAAAGGCATATATTATAAATTATTTACTACCTATCTTGGGGCTCACACCAAACACATAGAATCACACATCAAATCCCATAAAATACCTCCTAAATACTAGTGGTCTAGGCATTTATTTTCTCATATTTTAAGGGATTAATACATTTTATAGAAAAAATTGGTGGACTCTCAAAATCGAGTCCCTAGAAAAATCCATTATCACTCTCATTTTCATCAATGGGTGTCACTTCTACGTGCACCGAAGTGATCCTCCAAAAAATATGAGTTGAAATAAAATAAAGTACAATATGGTACCATTTTTAATAAAATCAATAATAATTTATAGAAATATCATATTGGAAATATTATATAATACATTTTTTAATGTATATATAACCTATAATCAATTTTAAATGTCTTAAATCTTTTCATAAGGTAATAAAAGTCCTTTTATAGTAATTTGTTAGTTTCAACATTATATTTCGACTCTCTAGAAAATATTACTAAAGGCTAGACCATAAAAAATTCATTCCATTATTTTACTAAACCAACCAAAAACCCCCATGTGTTTGTCTCTAAATCCCAGAATATATATAAACCAAATACTCAGTTATATTATGTTATAGACTAGGAAAACTCACTTGATTGGTTATAAGAATTATAGTAACCCCAAAAAACCCACTGCCAATAAGATATTTTTTAGAGACAGTTTTATACTCTATAAATCTAAAAAATGGGAGTTGTTTCCTCTAAAGAACAAAATATTAGACTTAAAATGATATTAAAATGAAACCCATGAAAAATGGAAAACATAAATCCATAATGATAAATATAAAAGATAAATAAATTTATAAACAAATATAAATATAAATATGGTAAAATGATAAATAAACACTTATATGTTTTGAAAACACAAACAACCTATATGAATTAGTGGCACGGGTGACAATTATTACACACCTTGCTTCTCCTAACAACCTCAATTATCCAGATAATATCACTGAACACCTCCACCAAAAATATAATATTAATATTAATTTAAATTTAGGTATGATTGTATCAAGAAAATATGAAAAAAATAATCAAATAGTAAATAACAATGTTAATATTTTACATTCGTAATAAGTAATGTAATAAAATACTAATATATAGTCACATTCCCACTAATAAAAATTATCCATTTGAATTTAAGTTAATTATAAACAAATAAACTATATAATTATCAAATAATAATATTTTCAATTAATAATGGTGAATATAATTTAATGGATTGGTGGAATAATTATCAAAATTAATAAATTAGGTTAAAAACTCCACCCAGGACACCATTAAAGAATGGTATAGTTGGTCAAATGAATTATATGTTAACTGAAAAGTAATATAACATGGGGCCACATTCTAAATTCATTGATTTTATTTGAGTGAAATTTAATAAAAATTACATATATCTTGTTAAGATAATTCTTTAAGTAGTGATGGGACTATAGATTCAGGAGCATTTATGGTCTATAAAACCTATGGAATTTAACCAAATAAATGTTTCTGTATGTTTAGTCAATGACCATGTCAATTCAAATGATCGGGAAAAACTAAATTTAGATCCTAATACATGATTACATCTCAAATATGTAAATAATAATATTATATTCCAATAGAGGGATGGTAAAAATTGGAATTTAAAATGATTCAATATTTCTCTCTTTAATTATAACGCCCTGTGAAAGACATGAATATAGATGAAAATGAGGTTGAGAGAAAATAATCAATAGATCTTTATAATGTTTTTTTGAATGGAATTTATGGAAAGATAAATGTTTTTTAATATTAAAATAGAATTGAGTGTCTATAAGTTAGGCTAGTAGAGGATATACCAACGTCCTCTAGGACTACTACAACTCCAATCAGAGTTCAAAAATTGATGTTATGGAAATTAAATCCCCAGTAAAATAAAATCCAAAAATTAAAATTTTATTAACTACCTAGATTAAGATGTTGTTTTATTCTTTTGAACTGATGTGTTTTTATTTCATATAATGGATAGAGGTGACCCCATAAGAAATGAATAATAGGAAAGTCTCACTGATTCTAATAGTTTTGAACTAGTTGTAAAATGTGAGTTGTATTCAATACATAAAAATAAATCCTAGGGGATAATATTAGTATAACAAGGTATGAAATAACATGATAATAATTTGATATTATCATTCAAAAAAATCATATAGTAGATAAAGGTATAAGTATATATTGGTCATCAAGGAATTTTAACAAATATAACTGACTTATGGGAAATATTTTCACTAGTTTTTAATAAAACTATCATCCAGGTAGTGTTGAGACTCATTGAGTCTAGTATATTTCTTAAGAATTGTAAGGTTATAAAAATTATACTTCATCACAGAATCTTAAAGGATGATTGTTATATGCAGTAAGAGTCTTGATTAATAAATCATTGAATCCTGAACCTGGTGTATTATCTTAAAATAAACCTCTTGTGATACCATGAACAAGTCCAACCATATTTTGTTCTTAACACATAATATTGAAATACTACTATTAATACAAATTATAGAAACACAATTTTATCAATTCATTTTAAAATAAAAAAATAACAGATTCACATATATACCAATTAACATTTTAGGTATACTATGATAGAGAATAACCATTCCATAATAAATCTCTTAACATTACCATGAAATGAAACTTTCTCCCATTAGACCCATATTTCATGTTTCCAAATTTGTCTTAAATATATCCCAAATAATATCTGCACTTGATACTCATCAACATATATCATATGTATCTCTCATATTCATATACTAGGGAAATGAAACTTAATAAAGATGAGTTTATATGCTCAGTAAGGGATTGTGTATAGCTAAATATATCATGAATAAAAATATAAAAAACATTAATGTAGATTAAATAACTAATAAATGTTCAATATCATAAGTAACTTGAACATGACATATATCTAGGGGAAAGAATTAAATAATAACATGGAAAATTATTAAATAATTTCATTAAAATGGAATTCATAATTCTTGACAACTTAATCCTCAATCCAAGGAATCATGATTTCAAAATCAAGGCCTTATTCTAAGAAATCATCATCATACCATCAAGCCCTTAACAAAAGGCATCTTATATACCATTAATTCCCCAGACAAGACCTCTTACATAGTATGTGTTGGATTACACAAAGAGATACCCATTTTTTGTCTAATAATACCATACCATATGAATTGAGGGTATTTAATATAACTAAGTCATTACATAGACCTATATAATGTATTCATCATAAATAATAAATCATCAATATGCCTTATCAGTAAATATGTATCAATATTGAAGCATTTAAAAAAAATCAATACTCACTCAATATATATTCAATATTAATTTAATAATAAATATCCATCCAAATTGAATCACCAAATATAATGATTTTTATATTTTCCAAGCCAATAAATGATCTATATTTCATATTCAAACCCCTTTAATATTACATTTATATTATAATATATGCACGCAACATAAAGTTATGAGTATATATTTAATTCAATATTAGAAAAGATGTAGAATATATCCATGATAATAAAGCACATGATGATAAAGGAGATCATCAATCAATTATAAATATTGTTATTGTAATAAATATAATTTATATGGAAAATGGTCAAGAAACTAGAAGAAAGTATTTTAAAAAGAGTTTTTCTTTAATACCTTTGAATGTTATAGAATAAATAAAGTAAAATTTTACATTTAAAACTATTTTCCTGAGATGTTAAGAAAAAAATAAAAATAATATCATTAAAATAATTTTTAATAATTTAATCTTCATAATAATCAAAAATTATGTGAGAAAATGTTGAGTGAAAAAAATTAAGTAATTCATATGTTAAAATTAATTAATTTTCAAATAATTTATGAAAATAATAACTAATTCAATTGGTTGGATCAAATGAAAATCTGACAGAAAATCTTGAGTGAATCTATTTCCAATGATAATTGGAACTATATTTAGTGACCATAATTGGGACATCATGGATTAACTTATGGACCATGTTGAATTGCCTCGGCAATGGAAACTGGAATTCATGGTTTGAAAAATTCAACTGATATGAAAAGAAAATGAAACTATAAAATTATATGGCAATAATGTGAATGTACTTATATTTTATAAGATATAAAACATGTAAAAATCACCTCTCCTGGATGATTTATTCTTGATGGATCAAATTATGTCACATAATCACATCAATGAGATATTTTTTTACACATGCATATCATAAAGCTAATTCTTTTTTTAAGAAATTTCATATAATGGGGTAAGATGTGGTGATCACATTTTATCCAATTCCCTTCCAAATTAGTTGATGTATCTATTCAAAAGAGAACATTTTAGAATTCCTACCTTTATACTGGTGTAACATTGTTCTTCCCTAACAAAGTAAACATGTCATTTTGACAAGTTCTCATCATCCAAGTGAATAAATATCTATTTATATAGAAAAAATCATTGAATAATGTGAATATATATTACTTTATAAACCATACGAACATTTAAATGAATATATTTAATGTTGAATGGTCATGATAGTGGCAAATTTTGTTCATGTGGAAAATGCTTAAAAGGTGGGTAGATTCAATAATTGTTTAATAAATTCAAAAAACACTTGTGTGGAAAAAATTAAAAGTATTACTTCAAAATTTCTAACTAAAAAGTAAAATTTAACTAATAATTTGCTTTTATTAAATCATTTATTGTTACACACTACTAGAAATGTAGGATATACCGATGGTTTTAAACTGTTGTTATAGGCTAGAAAACCATTGGTATAGCCTATACCAATGGTTTTCCAAACCGTAGGGTAGTAAGCTGTGAAGAAATCCCTATAACAACGGTTTGATCTAAATCATTGGTATAGGCCACTGGATGTATAGATTTACCAACGGTTGTAGGCTAAACATTGGTATATGTTTGTATACCATTTTTACCAATGGTTTCAATGAACACGTTGGTATATATTGAAGACTAAACACTATACCAGTGGTTTTATAACCATTAGGATAGTTTTTAAATTTCTCTCAAAGAATACCAATGGTTTAAAACTATTGGTATTGTGTATTTCTAGAACTATTGCCTAACATCCCCTCTAGTATACACCTGCATAAAAAATATCCCAATAAACACATACAAACATACATAAAACAGCATAAAAAAACCTCCAATAACACAGAAAAATACATAAAACCATCAAACTCTTCCTACCATGTCATATACTACAATTCCCTATTTCAATATTCATATGACAATAATCATTTAGTAGAGTTGAATAACAGTTTCAATAAATCAAACATTATTTACACCCATTTTAGTCTTCATATGACAAACACTCTTCCATTAGTAATTCACCTCACCCGTCCAGAACCCCCCCACCTCCCCATCAAATTCAAATATTAATAATATTCTGAGTAATATTTATTCGATTTGAATAAGAGTTTGAAATTGGCTCAAATCCAATTTTTTTTTCTGATCCTAGATTTGGATATGTAATGATTTTTAATGCATTTTGCATTGAAATTTTATTTTTTATAATATATGGGGAAAAGTTATTTTCTTAGGAGTATCTTCACTTATATCCTCATGAGTGAAACTACCCAAATCATCAAAAAGAGTTTGTGACTATCGATGATGAGTGTAAATTTCAGTTGTTCTATTCACTTAAAATGATGTCCTTCTGAAAAAAAAGAGACACTTTGAGTGGTGCCAGCCATGCCGCATCTTAGATTGAGGCGGGGTTGACTCATACACATCACAAAATACCCTTGGATTTTTTTCCTTAAGTATCAACCTAATCCGAATGTGTTTGGTTGTTTTTTCATATGTCAATTGTTTTACTTAAAAGCATATCAATTTTAAACAAAAATAAGACAATTTGAGTGGTACCGGCCACACCATGCCTTGGATTGAGGCGGGGTTGACTTGTACACATCAAAAATGACCCATAAATCCTTTTTCTAAAGTATTAACACAATATGAATCCATTTTGTCATTTTTCTGTATGTCAGTTGTTCTTTTCATTTAAAATGATATCCATTTCAAATAAAAGTGAGACACTTTGAGTGGTCCCGGCCATGCTGCATCTTGTATTGAGGCGGGGTTTACTCTTACACATAAAAATTACCCATGGATCATTTTACTAAAGTTTCAATATAATCCGAATGTGTTTGGTCATTTTTCCTTATGTCAGTTTTTTTTCACTTAAAATGTTGTCCATTTTAAACATAAGAGAGAAATTTTGAGTGGTGTCAGCCACACCGTGCCTCAGATTGAGGTGGGGTTTACTTTTACACATCACAAATGACCCATGCATCATTTCCCTAATGTATAAACACAATCCGAATGCATTTGGTTAGTTTTCTGTATGCTAGTAGTTGTTTTCAATTAAAATCACGTCCATTTCAAATAAAAGTGAGACAATATGAGTTGTTCTAGCCACACCGACTCTCAGATTGAAGAGGCGTTTACTTGTAAACGTCACATATAACCCATGGATGGTTTTCCTAATGTTTCAATAGATTCTAAATGCCTTTGGTCAGTTTTCTGTATGTCAGTTGTTGTATTCACTTAAAATGATGTTCTTTTGAAACAAAAGAGAGACACTTTGATTGGTGTCGGCCACACAACGCCTCGGATTGAGGTGGGGATTACTCATACATGTCACAAAAAACCCATGTATCATTTTCCTAAAGTAGCAACACAATCCGAATGCGTTTGATATGTTTTCTATATGCGATTTTTTTTACTTAAAAGCGTATCCATTTTATACAAAATAAAGACACTTTGAGTGGTACCAGCCACACCATGCCTCGAATTGAGGAAGGGTATTCTCGTACACATAAAAATGACCCATGTATCCTTTTCCTATATTATCAACATAATCTGAATGCATTTGGTTAGTTTCTAGTATGTCAGTTGTTGTTTTCACTTAAAATGGTGTCCATTTAAAAGAAAAGTGAGACACTTTGAGTGGTGTCGGCCACACCGCTCCCCGTATTGAGTCGTGGTGGACTTTTACATGTAAAAATTAACCCATGAATCGTTGTCGTAATGTTTCAAAAGAATCCAAATGTTTTTGCTCAGTTTTTCGTATGTTAGTTGTTGTTTTCACTTAAAATGATGTCCATTTTAAACAAAAGAGATACATTCTGAGTTGTGTCGGCCACACTGTGTCTCGGATTGAGGCGGAGTTGACTCTTACACATTACAGATGACCCATAGATCATTGTCCTAAATTATCAACACAATCCAAATGCATTTGGTCAGTTTCCAGCATGTCAGTTGTTGTTTTCACTTAAAATCATGTCCATTCCAAATAAAAGTGAGGCAGTTTGATGGTGCCGGTCACACTGGCCTCCATATTGAATCGAGGATGAATCGTACAAGCCACATATTACCCATGGATCATTTTCCTAAAGTTTCAATAGAATCTAAATGCCTTTGTTCGGTTTTTCGTATGTCAGTTGTTGTATTCACTTAAAATGATGTCCTTTTGAAACAAAAGAGAGACACTTTTAGTGGTGCAGGCCACACCATGCCTAGGATAGAGGCAGGGTTGACTCGTAAACCTCTCAAATGACCCATAGATTTTTATCCTAATGTATCAATGCAATCTGAATTTGTTTGATCAATTTTCTGTATGCCTGTCGTTTTTACTTAAAAGAGTATCCATTTCAAACAAAAGAAAGACACTTTGAGTGGTACCGGCCACACCGTGCCTCGGATTGAGGCGGGGTTGACTCGTACATGTCACAAATGACTCATGTATCATTTTTATAAAGTATCAACAAAATCTGAATAAGTTTGGTCGGTTTTTCGTATGTCATTTGTTGTTTTTATTTAAAATGTTGTCGATTTCAAATAAATGTGACACACATTGAGTGGTACTGGCCAGACCGTGCCTCGAAATGAGGCGATATTGACTCTTACATTTCAAAAATGACCCATGGATCGTTTTAGTAAAGTATCAACCCAATAAAAATGTGTTTGGTCGGTTTTCCATATGCCAGTTGTTGTTTTCACTTAAAAGAGTATCCATTTTAAACAAAAGAAAGACACTTTGAGTGGTATCGGCCACACCATGCCTTAGATTGAGGCAAGGATGACTCATACATGTCACAAATGACCCACGTATCCTTTCCCTAAATTATCAAGAGAATACAAATGTTTTTGGTCGTTGTTTCATATACCAGTTGTTTTTACATAAAAGAGTATCCATTTTAAATAAAATAAAGATACTTTGAGTGGTACGGACCACACCGTGCCTTGGATTGAGGCGGGTTTGAATCGTACACATCAAAAATGACCCATGGATCCTTTTCCAAAACTATCAATATTTTCTGAACTCGTTTGGTTCATTTTTTGTATGCCAGTTGTTTTTCCCTAAAAGTGTATCCATTTTAAACAAAAGAAAGACACATTGAGTGGTACCGGCCACACCGTGCCTCAGATTGAGGTGTGGTTTACTTTTACACATCACAAATGATCCATGGATCCTTTTCTTAAAGTATCAATAGAATCCAAATGCGTTTTTTTGGTTTTCTGTATGCCAATTTTTGTTTTCATTTAAAATGTTTTCCATTTCAAACAAATGTGAGAAACTTTTGAGTGGTGTCGGCCACAATGTTCCTCGGATTGAGGCGAGGTTGACTCTTACACATCAAAAATGACCCATGGAACATTGTGTTGAAGTACCAACACAATAAAAATGTGTTTGGTCAGTTTTCCGTATGTTAGTTGTTGTTTTCACTTAAAATGTTGTCCATTTTTTTTAAAAAAAAAGAGAAACTTTGAGTGGCGTCAGCCACACCGCCCCTCAAATTAAGGAAGGGTTGACTCTTATACGTCACAAATGACCCATGGATCCTTATCCTAATGTATCAACACAATCCAAATGCGTTTGGTCTGTTTTCTGTATGCCAATTGTTGTTTTCATATTAAATCCTATACATTTCAAATAAAAGTTAGACAGTTTGAGTGGTGCCAGCCACACCGGCCCTTAGATTGATGTGGGGTTGACTCGTACACATCACATATGACACGTAGATCATTTTCCTAAAGTTTCAATTGAATCTGAATGCCTTTGTTTGTTTTCCCTATGTCAGTTGTTCTATTAACGTAAAATGATGTCCTTTAGAAATAAAAGAGGGACACTTTCAGTGGTATCGGCCACACCATGCCTCGGATTGAGTTGGGGTTGACTCATACACATCACAAATGAACCATGGATAGTTTTCCTAATGTATCAACACAATAAGAATGCATTTGGTCAGTTTTCCATATGCCAGTTGTTGTTTTCACTTAAAATCTTATCCATTTCAAATAAATGTGAGAAAGTTTCAGTGGTACCGGCCACACTGACCCTCGGATTGATGCAGGGTTGACTCGTACACATCACATATGACCCATGGATCGTTTCCCTAACGTTTCAATAGAATTTTAATGCCCTTGGTCAGTTTTTCATGTGTCATTTTTTGTATTCACTTAAAATTATGTCCTTTTGAAACAAAAGAGAGACACTTTGAGTGGTGTCGTCCACACCGCGCCTCGGATTGAAGCGGGGTTGACTCATACATGTCACAAACAACCCATGGATAATTTTGCTAATGTTTCAACACAATAAAAGATTCTAATCTTCTCATTGCATCCTCTTTCCGTAGGGATTTTGGGTGAATCTTGAAAAAAGATTAGATTGGGATCCGGGATCCAAGGAGGAGGGTTGGGGGGCAGTCTGGGGGGCTCTCCGGGGGGCTATCAGCGGTCTAGGGAGGAGGGTGGGGGGCTGTCCAAGTTCCAAGGAGGAGGGTGGGTAATGTATCTAAAACTATATCTAGGTATCATTCATCAAATTTTGACAGGACAACGAACCACCGCAGGGTGTCGTCCTGGAGGAGGGCCAAATCACGACATTACCGTGGCGTGACCGCAACATGACTGCTGCATGATGGCGGTGTGATCATGGTGTGACTGTGGCGTGTTGGCCCATTCTAGTGACATCTGTGGGGAAGCATCTTCCGGCCTATATTCCAAATAAATCCTATGTATATGTCCTTCACATTATAGAAAGAAATCTAATGTTATAAAAAACAGACTCTCGATTCGGGATTGTGGTACGATAAAGATATATATTATATATTCGTTGTTTTTAAAAGAGGTACTAAGTAGTTGAAACTACTGATTGAGAGTCAAATTATCACACCCTAAACAATCATTGTGAGTTTTTGCAGATAGCGCCCCTATGTTGGAGGGGTTTTATTATAAAAACATGACTTTATTTATCAAATGAAAAAATTCTATTAAAGAACACTTATTCATGATATGGAATTAAATATAATTAAGAATAATTAAGAAAGAAGATAAATTCAATTTAAATCATTCATAAATTAGAGAGGCTATGAGAGGGACTCTACCTCAATGTGGAACCAAGCCGTCCACTTTGGATTTTGGAGCTTTCTAACTAAAAGCTGATGCCCCTGCAATGGGTATACGCACCTTCACAGACATGCAAGGACACCTAGACCCTATGCACACACCTACATGGCCATTAGCATGTGCAATGGGTTCCTTGTACATATACTTATATGCATATATTAGTCTTCACTCACCTGAGTATGCATTAATATATATATACTTGGGTAAACCTAGCCCCATATGTTCATAATCAATACCATGGGTGAAAATACACATAACGAGGGAACCCACATACATATACTTACTTACCTATGCACATGCAGGAGAGTCGTCCATGACGTGGTGACTCGAAACCAACGAGCAAGGATCAACGCACTACACAAAGGATATTATGATCCTTAAAATACATGAAGGACACTACATAACAAGTGAGAAACCAACCAATGGCATTAAAGCCTTACCAAGATTGGTAGCGGAGAACCAAATCCACCCAAACCAACATGAAACGATCCAACGCCCTACTAAAAACATAATATGGAGTAAAAAAACACTAAATACCCAAATACCTAAGGTGCGAGACAAGTTGTAACCATAGAATCTTACCTCGGATCAAAGCCATTGGAATGAATCAATCTAAACTCCTTCTGGAACCCTTCGCAGAATGTAACTACCCTCTGTCCATAGAAAGCAGTCAATGTTCAAAGTGACCAATGAGATAAATAAAATAAAATAAAAATTAAACTAAAACATACATGTCTCCTGTGACTATACCTATCACCACCCAACATATAAGTACCACAGCACCCCATGGGTCAAATCATTGTCCTGCAAGAAAAAGGAAAAATGATCAATGTTTCAAAATGATACTATCAAATAGTACATTCCTATTAATTAACAATTAGTCTTCTTATTAATTGAATTTAATCAATTTTACCCGAGTTTCAACATAGTTTGGTTTTGTTCAATACAAGGGATGAGGTCTTATTATTATTGGTTTTTATGTTTACACTTGAGATATTTATCTAAAAATGATGCATTTATTTTGCATTATTATTTATGGTTTTTGTTCTTAGCATGTTTCCTTGGGGCCTGTCTACATAAATAAATCTTGTAATGTAGGTTTCAGTTGACATTTATGCTCTTTAATGTGATTGATGCCACTAACAATGAGGATTATGATCAATTAAAATATTCTTTAGAGGATTGTGCCTTGTAGTGATAGGTGTGGCAATTGTACAAATAGCGTTTGGTGAGGAAATTCTTATGAGGATGGATTGGAATCTTGGTAGGTTCATAGTGTGAGATGCTCCATCTTACTATATAAAGTGTATTATTAAAGGTTTTACTCCATTTAATGATTCAAGAGTTCAAATAAAGAGATGAAGGATGAGATGCTAGTGTGGGTATTGGGTATTGTAAGACATATTGGCATTATAATGCCAAGAATCTTGGTGTGATTTAGCTTAGGGGTTATTTCATGACTCTAATATACTCCAAAAATGTTCTCACACAAAGTTTTAGAAAAACATTTCCATCTCATGGAAGACCCCAAGGCTCCTCTATCTTCCAATGTTTCCTCACACTCACACCTCATGGTATTATAGTATAAAAGATATCTAAGTCAACTAGTCAGGATAGAATCACTACCCTCCATCCATAGAAAGAAGTAAAATACCTAAGTGGCCAATGCGATAAAGAAAATAAAATAAAAACTAAAAAATACATGCATCCTGTGAATATACATTTCACCGCCCAATATATAAGAACCACACCACCCCATGGGTCAAATCAAGTTCCTGCAACCAACGGGGAAATTGTTCAATTTAATAATCTCTTCATTTTTCATTATGTTCAATATATAGCACATTGTTGGAAACACCATACTAGTACACTTATCCATTGAATATGCACCTATTCTACATTAGTTGAGTTGAAGATTTTTCACATAACCCTCTTCACTATGGAAAGAACCTCAGAGGGACCACAATCAGTGTTTAGTAGTTGATCCTACTCTTGACCATATTGGGCACCAGTCCATGAACCAAATGGTCTACTTGGTCATGAGTGTGTAAACCATTTCATTATACTATACTAAGAATAAATGTTTTGGTATCTCTTCTACCAGAAATGTGAATTTTTCAAGGCTTGAGTGCCAGTCTACTTCAGTTCCTAAGTTAATGGCCCCTTAACTATCTATAGATGTCAAGGGGTGTCTCCCATGGGTTACTTGGGGTATGTAGTGTCTATCGATGATTTTTGTGGTGATTCCGTATTGTGGGAAATTTTTTTTGGATGGTCAGTTTAATAAATACATTAGTCAATTAGAAAATACACCCATAGTCAATATAGATAAACCCACTTTTGATAAAGAATGATATCCAAATAACTAACTCAGAAATCCGAGACCAACATTTTACTTTACCAATTCCAATTACATAATATATGTAGCACCAACATATTTTTTTGAACCAATCAATTAAATGGAAAGAAACTCCTCAAAATAACCAATAAAATATCATATAACATCATTCACCTCTAATTAACCCACATCATTGCACATCTTAATGACGATACAACCTCATCACATATAGGTTAAACCAAAACAGAAACAAAAACATATACACATAAAAATCAAAACTAAAAACTGAAATATAAGATAAATTTCAATAAAAATAAGGTACCAGTTAAGAAAATAGCTAATTTAGGACGTGTCGGATGGATATTCAGTATAAGATTATATAGCTTGGATGGGATAGAGGAAGAGGAAGCTGAAGGAGCTCCTAGATCTCTGAGAGAGGTTGAATTTCTCCAGTTTAGAGTTTTGTATCATGAATGGGGGAGAAGAGGGGTTGATGTTAAGTGGGGGAAACTTTTACCAAAGGTTTTTAAAAACCATTGGTAAAAATTTTTGGGCTACACTTATAACAATGGTTCTTTATAACCATTGTTAAAAGGTCCCCTAAGCCAATGGTTTTAGAAAACCAATGGTAAAGGTTGCTTAGGACTTCATTTCCCAACAGTTTTATGAAACGGATGGTAAAACTCTTCTTTACCAATGTTTTTATCAAACCATTGGTATAGAAGTGTTGGGAAAAACCCGAATTCCTATAGTGATAAAATATAACTCTTGAAGAAAAAAAAATATTGATATGAAGGGAAAATATTCTGAAAAAAAGGTAAATAAGTTTGACATTTCTTATAGACATTATTTCCACTGTTTTGATTACCAATAATATGTAAAATTGATCAAAGAAATAAAAACCCAAAAAATTACAAATGTTGTAAATAATAATATAAGGGATTTAAGAGAGAAAAAACATAAAAACTCAATATTTAAGATTTTAACATTAATAATATATATTAAAATTGAGATTTTAATACAAACCATTAATGATTTTGTAACTTATGTATCAAAATATCATTAAAGTTAGAAATTAAAATTGAAAATTATATATCATGATGTGTAATATAATAATGACATTATATTTAAAATTTAATTACATTTATGATATTCACAAAAATGGATACATAATAATAAATATGTCCTAATCAAGGTGATTTGAGAGGACAAACCTTTACCTTGGACTTCTGTGTGGTCATTCATGCTATAATATCATCAAATATAAATATATTATTTTTATACTAATGTTTTATAAATTTATTTATACTTATATTACTTTAAATAATTAAATAATAACTTATTTTCAACTATTTAATTTTAATTATTTGTTAAAATCAGTTATTTAGGTGTTAACTATTTTGTTTCTAATGCGTTTATTTATTCTATGATTCTAGTACTCAAACCATTGTCATGGGTTAATCACATAATAAATGTTAATAATGTTATATATATAATATTTATTAATTAAATCTACATTTCTAACCATCCATATAAGGCGTTTATGAAAAATTAAATGTGTCACTCATAGAGGTAGTAGTTTCTATGTTTGCATTAGTGGTCATATAACTTCTCAGTGGATGGAAATGAGGTAAGATAGCTAATGATTTATCCTTATACAGCCATAATTACATAATTAATATAATAAATATTCATTTCATCCATATATATGACCGTCCATGTGAGGTGGTGATGATAAATGTAATAAGTCACTTTATGGAGGTGGTAGTCCACACATACCCATCTGTGATGTTTTAATTTTCAATTAGACAGAAAGTGGGTATAAATGGTTACACCAAATCAATAAAAATATTCCAGTATATTAAATATAATAATTTCACAATTTTATGTTTTATAGAGGTTTTGAATAAGGTTTATGAAGAAAGGCTCATGAAAGAGTTGGGTATAAAAATATACCACATCGTTAAAAAATATCCTTTGAGACACACCATAAACTTATTATGTGGGACTTTTCATAAGAAAATAACATCTAGATCATATATAAAGGTTTTGGGTGGTATTTCAAAAGATATTGGTCAAGATAATGGGGTCAACGTGTGTAGATATGTGAGGATATGGGATTTCATATTATTATTGAGAGTGGAAGTCATGTAAACAATCCTACCTTATAAAATATAATTAAGTAATTTTACAGGAAAAAATCTAAAAAGATATTAATTTAGATGATATGATATGGAATGTTCAAAATCCATTAAACCAATCAAATATATATATATATGTTTTAATGGTATTTAAATCCCTATCTCATTCTTTAAACCCTCGTAACTCTTTTGAACTCTTATCGTGTCTGATGTATATTTTAAATTGTAATTATTAATTATAAAAAAATAAATTGTGAAATATCACGTAATTTGAATATTATAATTCCAAATATGGAAACAGTTTTAAAATATATGTCTTACAAAAATCAAAACCTAAAAATAGTAAATATTTTATAACATATTCTTCTGAGATAAACTTCAGATTTATCCCCAAAAAATAATAATCATAGATAACATCACATAAAAAAAATTGTATATAACGTAATTATGTATTCTATTGAATATAATGAAATTTTAACAAAATAACATAAATCTTCAGGATATTAAACCATGTTAAAAAATCATATATAATTCCAATAGATAACAAAATATTTATTCCATTTTTAATATCATCTACTTACACACTATAAAATAAATACAATAATCCAACCATTTAGTAAACATATCCCTAATTAAGTATTTCATCCTTTTACCTTTCAATCAAAAATCTTACGGACACATTCCAAAAAAAATATGCTAACCTTTTTTTTATAAATATATTTTATTAATATGACATAAATTCATATAGGAACCTAATAATTATATATAAATTAAATTTTTCTTGAAAAAAATATTCAAAAATAAACCCAACACTAAATAAAATTCCAAATAAAGTGGTTATATTTTACATAATCATGAATTCTAATAAATGTTTGAGAAATTATTTTCAAAATAAATTCACATAAGACTATAAAATGGTATTTATGCCTTTGATTTCCTGATAATATTTAAACATATGAACCCATAATGGTATTTTTAATTATTATATTATACTTAATTGATAACATCACGACTGATAATTATTTTTGGAATATACTATGATATAAACCATGTCACCCCAAACACTTAGTTTCAGATTCAGTGCTAAAAGAATACACTTTTCATAATGGATTTTATTCCAACTAATGTTACAATTTAACCCATACATATTTAAATAATAATAATAAATTATTTATTACCATATAGACCCAAAACCATTTTAGGGTTAGTGATTTGGAGAATTAGTAAAACCATTACTTAACAAACCTCTTGTCTTTCTCATCCAATTTTTATATTTCTATATAAACCCAAAAAAAAATTTTCTATAAAATCACGACAATATCACAAAAAAATTCTCCACACCAGATACACTTCTAGATATATTATATCTATTACACTTCTTTATAAACTTCCGAAATTATTCATAAGAATTGTGAGCTTAGATGCACGGTAAGGGATTTCATAGAGTAAACTCAATGATAAATACAAATGGAAAATACATTATCATATTATAAATAATCAATAATTGTTGAAAACAATCAATAACATAGGAATGTGTGGCTTTTGTACCCTGATGACACTAATGGTGCCCCTATCTCGATTGTTAACATGGGATCAAGAGCATCTCCCTAAAGGCTATAGGTTACTAACCTGTAGGGAGGGATTAGGTTTTGTCTATAGAGATATTATCCCATCATTAATAGAGTGTATAGTTGGGAATTAATATAATATTACATCTGATATGTAGTGAGAAAAACATTATTACAAATAGAATGCATAGAAGGATTATCCATGATTAATAATACAATAGATTAATTTGATATAAATATACAAAAGTTGATGATGACATGTCATGTATCTATAAATCTAGAAAACATGGATACAGAGCGGCAACCAACAAACTATAGAAGGGGGGGAAATTTTAATCACAAAACTATCACAAAAATCCAGATCTCAAGATCAATCATTTTCTTCCAATATAATCCATTGAAATCAAGAAATCAAGTTCCTCAATCGATACACTTGCTTTTATTAACACCAGCATGCATGTTTTTTTACAAGTTCCAATGATGGACTGGATAGGGTGTGAGATACATCATAATATGCCACCACCAATAGTGTCTATAAAATATTATCTGTTTAATATAAACTGAAAAAATGTACATGTATGAATATATAAAAGAAAAAAAAGTACATTACTATAAATACCCACATATCTAATTCATCCCTCAATTTATGTCAGAACATTTGAACAATTAATTTGTTAATTAAGTTCCTGATAATATAATTAATTCAAGTGAGGCATATCAAGATAAAAAATCACCTCGTTATAGTAAGAGTAAATTTTCTAAGACATAACAAGGAAACCATGATGATTATAAAATTAAAGGGGTTCCAAGGTAATAACCATGGATCTAATACCTGAAGGGTCACCAACTCAATAGTAACTATTGCATGAATAAGGGGTAATTAAATAATATAAAGATCATTATCCAATCCATTCCATAATAATGTAATTTTTACTGTGTCCATGGAAATAAATCAAGGTAAAAGGTAAAGAGAAATAGCTTGGCCCATATATATCACCAAGGAACCTCGTGTTTTTCAAATCATTGATAGATACAAGGCGTTTATCAATGTAATCATGTATTTGTAAATTTGGGATCCAATAGTGTCATATTGAGAATCCACTGAAATAAGAGGATCGGGTTCCCAGGTGGGTCTGTATCAAGGTAACCACCACCCTTGAATCAGAATAGATTCCACAATTTCACAAAGAAATCCCTTAGGAATCCAAAAGATATCTTGAGTCTGAACCTTAATGTAATGATTTCAAGGTCCACGTAAAATTAAAAACATTAAAATTTATTAGTTAACAAATAAGGATGTCTAATTAATCATACATTTTATTATTTTCACTTGGTTCAATCCTTTTCTTCTATTAGATTGACATGGCCAAGGGAAATGAAAGTATTTAAGTCATTTCATATTTAAATAATTGGATTTATCCTTAACCTTTGATAACATGAAAAGGATGGTATAAGGATCACTAACCACATTAAATTAATTTATTATAAACTTTTTCAAGTCATATATTTAAAGTATACATTCTAATTCACCATTTAACATTAATTAATCATGTTGATGAATATACCATTGGTGTTTCAGGTATTAAGAAAACATGTTACTTTCCATTTCTGATTCAATAGTTATTTAACAATAAAGGCTTTCCCTCGGAAGGGTCAAGATAAGGTATACTTGAATGGTGGTTCTAACACATAAGTAAATGATCCTAAATCCTCATTATGGAAATCACCTTACATAAGGTGGTCGACATTGTGGACATAACCACCAATGATGAAAAAAAATATGCCATGTGTCTTTTAACACTTATCAAACAACTACTATAAAGGAATATTAATTAAAAAGATGGCAGTCAATGAAATTAGTGTGTGCACAGGGAAATTTATAAAACAATGAAACTTCATGGATGGGTTATAAACCAACTACCTCATACTTGTATGCCTCTCTTGATAGAGTATCACCATCTAATTCAGATATGATTTTAAGATATAGGAATAATAGATTAATGCCATAAAAATAGGGCATATGATCTGGCATCTAAATAGCACCGTCAATTGAATGAATAACAATTAAGTATTAAATAAGAGTGTAAAAATTACCAATGCATATACATTGAGAGCGGTAGTTCATAGATCAGACTCTTGAAGGATGATAAAATTTTATTCCTATAATAGATTAATTATTTACATAAAATAGTTAAAAGAAGGGTGGTGATCCACTAGAGAAGAATCAGGAAATGTGGATGATGTTTAATTAGGTTATTAAGGGAAAATCCATAAAATCACCCAAAATGGGAATCATATGGTCTGAAAAAATGGTTTTCCAAATGTTGCACCAAACATGAATGATCAACTATAGGATGGGAGTACCTGCATGGTTAGTATGTACGAATAGAAATATCATATGCCTACTGTGAAAGACCCTTCTACATTTTTTTTGTATTTTTTCACGGTCATGCGGTGCCTGGTGCATAGTTAGGGATAACTATTTTCCCTAAACCACTCCATTGTCCCATCTCACATGGTAATATCTAACCATTCATCCTTCCCTCATGGTTTCCTCCATCTATACGATATGACTTTTTCTCTAAAAAACATTGTTTCCTAGCTCTGAAATAGCCTAGGACACCCATGAAACCTCTGATAACACTTTAGGAATCCATATTAAGTCCATATTTGAATACCATACAATACTATTAAGGATCCATACCTATGTAAAAACTGAGTCGTAGTAGTCTTCCACCCTTAAAGGAACTCGTCCCTGATTAAACCATCCAATGTCATTGAAACACTTTCAAATAACAACTCTTGCCACTGGACTTGTATGTTGGCCTCCAATAACCATGTATAGTCTGATACATGTTTTTGCTTCCATAGTACCTATATTAGAGGAACTTGCTACCCTTTAAGATCCTTTATTATTTGGTCGACGATGTGTATCAGATACTCCTCAAAAGAAGAATCAAAATCTAGATCAATTTACCCAGTATCAAAAGTGTGAGATGTGATGGAATGATAACAGAGAAGTTGTGAAATTTTAAAGAAGTATTTCATCGAATGATACCTCTTTGGTAATAGAAACAGATATTCCACCTGCCCAAATATCTTTATAATATCAAATGAACTGACATAATAGGGTGAAATATTATTTTGACTTAGTATCAATCTATTCCCTAGACTAGGCAATACATGTAGGAAAACACAATCCTAAGCCTCAAACTCAAGATGTATTTGGTGGAAATCGATATAAGATTTCTATTTACACTGAGTAGTAGACAATTTCTTTCCAATCAGTTAAACATTCCTTATAGTATACTTCACAATATTAGGACCTTGTAGGTATTACACACATGCCTATATCTAACATATGGTAGAAAATAACAACCTACCCTACAAGTCCTAAAAACGGTCCCTCTGAATCAACACCTAAAATATATTACTATAAACGATTTTGATGGGAAGGATATGCTTTCTAGATAACTTCCAAAGTAAAGGATGCATGGACAAATATTGTAAACTAAAACCTATAATGTCTCCACTAATTTTCTATCAATCCATGAATTAATGGTTGTTCTAATAAGAACCTATGTAACTATTTACTTTATCAGCCTTTTCTGGAACCAAGATTTTAAGAATGCATCCCTGTCTGTAATGATAGTTCAAGGTAAATCAGGCAGTTTGATGATCTTATGAACGTAAAATCTTCCCTCTTCATCAAATGGGAATGTCTCCTGGATAGTATTTATATGGGATAATTTCATGAGTCAGTCAATAACTAACCACACAATTTCACTACCTCTAGGAGAACTATGTAATCCAACTATAAATTCCATGGAAATATATTCTCTTTTCAATTTCAGAACTGGATGTAGCTGTAATAAGTTCGAAGGTCTCTAGTGATCTTCCTATACTTAATGATAGTTGGAATTCCTTTTGAAAAATCTTAATACCTTCCATTTCATCCTAAGACATCAATATTTCCATTGTATATCTCAATAAATATTGGATATATGTAGATAGACAACACATTGAAATTTTTGGGACTCCCACATCGACTCTTTTCCCATATAAATTGGATCCCAAACACATCCCTGAATATATTGGATTTCTTCCCTATCTACTAATGAATCCTTCTGCAGTTCATCTTCCACAACACTCTCATGATGAACCAAGACCTTGAGATCTGAAAATTTATTCCACTTCAACTTCTTAATGAGAGAGGAGGGAACATTGAAGGCTGAGAGATATGACTTCTCATGACTATCAGGAAACTCTAAATACAGCAAAAAAATATTAGAAACAATTCCAATGCTGTAACGCCCTGACCCTAGTTACCCAGAGTCAGTGCATTATTACATAACATAGGCATGATCACAAGAAAGATCAAATCTCGAAAGACAGATTGGTTTAGTAGCCTTGGAAACACTAGATATATTCATAAGTTTTACATTACATCATAAAGTGAAAAACTATTACAACAACATAATGTCTCCATAGTCTAAACTATTATCCCCTCATAACATCCCTGCAGGTAATTCATAACTTACTTCTTCACATACTGGGAAAAATAAAACATAGAAAAGGGGTGAGCTCAAATGCCCAGTAAGGATAACAATATAGCGGAACATTCAAAAATAAGCATAAACATTTAAGGCAATGCATTACTAAAACAATAGCCTTTTAAACATGAACTTCAACATAGTATGGAAAACATAAAATGAAATAATGCCATTTACTTATTCACATGGATATTCTACTAATCGAATAATCACATGTAATATCAGTAACCACTTTCAAAATGTTGGAATGCATAATGTTGAACTTTAATTTCTTTTTCAAGGCCTCGTCTCAAGACCTAGGGGCTAAATGTAACCGGAACCCAACCCGGAGTGCCTCTAATAACCGGACACCAACCCAGAGTGCCTCTAATAACCGGACACCAACCCGGAGTTCCTCTAATAACCGGAGACCAAACCGGAGTTCCTCTAATAACTGGAGACCAAACCGGAGGGCTTACTTTTACCGGTCCCCAACCCGGAACATACTTGTCTAACACATTCATCTGAATGAAAGGTTGAAATATAACATAAACATTTGGATTAAAAATAACTTCTGAAATGTCAATACTTTAAAAAAAACCATGAGTGACATAAGAATAGCTTATCCACAGTAAAAAATATCACAAAAACTTCAATAAAATATGGATGTTTTGTATCATAATAAATCAACTTCAAATAATCTTAAAAGCCATCAAACGATGTTGACATAGATGAAATCAAAACTATTTTAGAGAAATATCTCTTTTTTTAAATCATTTTAAAAGTAACATAATTATAAAATAATACATTAAATTTGAAATTATTATTATAATCTTGTAAGGGAAGCTTTGACGATTTTATAATGGCGGTAAATAGCTGCACCCGCTGTATAAGTTAAAAAAACATTCTTACCTTAAATTTGTCGAAAAGGTTAAAAGTGCCTTGTTTGGAAAACGACGAAAAGATTACTTTAGAAACACATAAGGGTATAAATGACTTTAACCCATATTCTTTTAAATAGTAAAAATGTTTTGAAATACATTATTAAGAAACATGGATGTGGATGATAAAGAGATCCCAGTAGATTATTACGTATAAACAACCTCGGATAATAAAGAGATTGTGAAATAACACTTACATTGTACTTTTCCTTGGTTGGGGTAGGTTAACCTCCAGTATAATGGTGAAATAATTGTTATTAAATTATACTAGAATAATATATATTAATATGATATCATATATGATCTTTTAATATTTATTTGATAATAATATCTTAGTATTATCGTTATTTTGGGTTTTAACTTACTTGTTTTCTTTTATATGTTTTGTTATGTAAGCCATGTTTGTAATGGATAGGTTGTATATTATTTATTTCCAGAATGATATCATGTCCTTAAACATCATTTTTAAATCATCAAATGATAATTATACTTGAATGGATACGATGGAGAATGAATCTGATCGCGTTCGTGGAGATGGTAGTCCGTACGTATGAACGAACACAAATATCATTCTTTTGATATTAAAATAATATATAAATGGATTTTATATCATATATACATAATAATTAACATGTTATATTTATTATTTACATGAGTTACACATCATTATTATACCCATCTAAATAATAATATATTGAATAACAATTACACCACGACGTGGAGACGGTAATCCGTACGTACGCATGTATGGTGACATGTTACTCAAAAGGGTGGATAGAATACTGAATATGGTTGTACCATATTTATAATAACATCATAGTATATATATTATAATGGAGTTATTATTTTAGAATGGTAAAAACAACGGAAGAAGAAGTGGAAGAAGAAAGGAATTTGGAAATGGGTGGTGAAATCATTACCTCTTCTTCGGGTTCTTCCTTTTGATTTGATCAAAAGGGCTCCTTAGGTTGACTTTATGATCAAAATAAAGCCTCTCGGTTGTAGTGAGGGATGTTTGGAGAGTATTTGGGATGAGTTTTGATGAACCAAAAGGTTTTTAAGGTGTGAAGAAATGAGAAGGAGGAGTGCCCTTTTATAAGAGGGGTGAGGGGAACCTTTGGAAAAGCTAGAAATATTAGTTTATAATAAATTCATATTCGGTTTATAATTGCTCCAAAGTTGATTATTTAAATTTTAAGGTTGTTATGGGTCTAAAAAATCTCATCCAATGGAATTTAGACAGGTTTGGGTACTTATATTAACCTTATCATTAATTATTAACTCTAAGTTAATTAGTTTCACTTTTACAATGTCTCTTTGTATTTTTATATAATATGGTTAATAAACATACTATATACATCCAAGAGACCCCCAAATGGTCCGTTAATGATGAACCTATCATGATATAAGTCTCTTGGACGAACCTTAGATTTTTAGGAATTTAATATCAATTAATAATATAATATTTGTTTTAAGAACTATTTTATGTCAATTTTGACACTATTCAATAGTTGATTTTTGTGAAACTCATAACAGATTTATTACTTCGAACAAAGTCAATTAAATCACTCCTAATATATCATATTATCCTATAAAATTAGTTTATTTCATTAAAAGTTTAATATTATATTTATTTGGGTATTTATAATATCAATTATTTTAATGTTTCACTATTATAGTAATTAATTCATCATCATTGTGTCATAAATAAATTAAATTATTTAATGTATAAAAATTATAAATAAAATATAATTATGTAGGAAATCTTTTTATATTTCTTTTGAATATTTATAATCTAAATTCCAACATATATAACCCTATGTAAAAATTGTTTTTCTAAAAGATATATGCTTGTGTCATTTTTGTATTCATTTTAACTTAATTAAAATAAAGTGTCCCTATCACCTACAAGTGGTACCATGGGGTTCCAAAATCGACCCAAAGATTCCTATGGTCGAACATGTATCAACCAATAAGTCTAGGATACGTTTTAGGGTAATTTAGTATTATTATAATATTATTTTTTAACCCTTATTTACCGGATTGACCCTTAACCATGGTAAATAAAATATTTACCACAGTAATTATTCAAAATGTCTAAAAATAAAAGTTACCTATTTACACAATTTGAACATCCCGATTCCAAATATAGAATCCATTTTTCTAAATTCAAAACACATAAGTGGCAGAAATTAATTTAAAATTAATTCCCGTTGTCAAAACAAATAGCGTGTTTTTAAGAGGTAATAATTATCAAAAGATTGACACTTGTTTATGTTCGGTTTAATTGTAAAATTATGTCCAATGACCAACATTATATTAAATGGTAAAAATAATTTCTAAATATACTTTAAAACCACTCAAATTCATAATTTATCACTATTAGTTATTTTGATTAAAAATGATGTTTTTAATTAAAATTTAGTAATTTTCACTATTCATCAAAATATTAAAGTTATCCGAAAAGTACCAAAATTTCACCTTAGGCTAAATTCGATATTACGAATCCAAAAATGAAGTCCATTTTAAAAAATAAAGTATATATAATTTCAAAAGGTAGGTATTACTATTCAAAACGGCTAGTTTGATCGGTTGTGGTGTGTGTTAAAACTCGAAGTTGCATACAACACACGCTACTGTATTATTCAAAGGAAATCGTATCGTGGAAGCGTGGGATGTTTTATTTAAAATTTTTGATGTCCCCATTTAGTCAAAAAGTTTAAAATATTGTATTTAAAAAGGGTTCACTGTTAAAAGTTGATAAAAGTGCAATACTGAAAATGAATTTGTTCTCATAATATGGATTATAAAATTATAAGGATTATATAAAGTTTAAAATTTAGTTAATACTATTCATAACCTCTTTTGAATGGATTTTTTGGTAAGTCATGGTGCACTTGAACTCGGTGTTGTGTGTAGTGCAATTTACTAAAATTTAGCCTTAAAATGAGGAAAAGAGAAATGAAAGGGTCACCACCAAATTATGATCTCGATTCGGACAACATTGGTGGAAATTAGAGACATATAATTGGAGGAAAAACTTAAATATTTATAGGTAGTGATTGAGGTCATCAATCACAAACAAGTTTAAAAATGAGGTCCTTAAATTCATCAATCTATGATGATTTAAAATACCATCGATTCAACAAAACATAAGGTATTAGGATAACACATTTTTGATGTTTCAAAATATCTTAGTTGAAATCCCACATCAAAAAATGAATTAATGAGGCCTCTTTTTAAAATAAATAGTGGAAAGTATGAAGATTACCGAAAATAACACATACTAGGGTTCCATGTAGGAAAATAAGGATATGGAAGAGAAATATAACCATCAATTATCTGATGGAGAGTGGTAGAGAACATGGCTATGAAAAGGCCAACAATCCCAAAGCCATAAATTAGTGATGATTTAAGGTACCATATAGGACAACATTTTTGTTTTAAGTTCGTTTTCTTAATGTTGAGGAATTTATTTATGAGATTGGCTAAGATCATAAGGAGATATACTTACTTTATAATTAGAGTTTTATCCATTAATAAATTTCTACCACAAACTCATCTTTCACTCGTAAAAAAATTCTATTTATACTATTAGTACAGGGTTCTAAAATAAACGAATTTACAATTAATCTACCAGATCTTTTAAAAAAACTACATTATTTAATCCAGGACATCTCGTGGGCCAGTGGTAGGTGATACACCCTTGTCGCCCTTCGGTTGCGGGTTCATGTCTCGCGGCCTTGCCGGTCGTGACATGTTGCCGCCCGACCTCTAGGTTGTCCTTTTATGGCAATCAAAAATTTATATCAAACTAGAATTTATCCAAAATACTTCTATCCAAACTCGTAGTCCAATATTTATATGGAAGGTAAACTTAATGTAGATCCTTTTTACCCCATAATAGCATATGAATACCTTAATCATGTATTCTTTTAAAACACGGAAGCATCCTGAATTACCATAAGACTTATTGATTACATTCATGCTCCCTTATTCCATATAGAATGCTGGATATACTTCATCAATCCAAAATTGTTTTAAACCCCAATAATAATGGAATATACAAATCATTAATCAGCTTCAAGGTAGTCAAGAATATCCAATATAATTTATCCAAATAAATCATGTATTATTCTAAAATCACTACCTCAGTATCATAACCATATTATGGTTTATCTTTCTCTCAACCATATATTTTCCAAAATTTTAACCTCCTATTGAGTCACTTTTCTTTTATCTACACAATCTCAAGTCCTTAATGAAATAGTACTGCAGTACAATCCTTATATACTCCATAATTATTATAAAAAGTACATTGTTGATACAACATTCAAATGACATAATCAACATAAGAACTCTAATCATTCCTCTTCATCTGTGGTAGTATCATAACTTGATTATTATCCAATAGCATCATTTGAGGCATAGTCTGTTGACTGAGACATAGGTTCACGTAGTGTCCAAACTCCTCGCCAATGAAGCATTGTACATTTGAAACCATTTTTTTTACCCTTGCAGTCACGTACATTGTGCCCTTTTCCTCGACACTTATAACAAACTCCCATTCCTTTCAGACAAGTTCCAGGGTGTTTCTTCCCACAGTTATCACATATGGGAAAATTCTTATTTTCCCTCTTCCCTTTATCCATCGTTCTCTCTTCCATCCTTTTCTTCTCTTGCTTCCCTTAAAAGCCATAGGACTCAGTATAATCTTTATTTATCTTATCAACACATGATATTATTTCTTCATATGATGATAATACATGGGAGACTATTTCTCTTATAAATTCTGGCTTAAGACCATGAAAGATATGATCCTTCTTTCTCTTTGGATCATGTGCATTGCTGGAGTTCTCATTCCTTCTACTGGGCACCATTTCTAAACAATGGCATACACTAGATTAGTTTATGAATAACAATACCTAATCCCAAACTTGTAAGACACATAACATAAATTAAATAGTTTATGGATATAATCCTTAATCATAAAAATTTCTCCTTTGAGGAAGTAAATCCACATAAACCCTTCATAATGGTTTGTAAAGAAAATGAGATTTATCCTAAGCATATCCCCTGGGAGTGTCGTAACCAAGAGTGTAGAAAGGCCCGTTGTCGTGCACCAGTTCCCGTTCGAGTCTTGCTCAAAGCGGTGTTTTCGGATTTTACCCCTAGGTACATCTGTGCCAGAGCCGCCTCTACCTGCTCGTATCCAAACAGGGATGTATTGCTCAGAAAACTCACAAAATCTCTACAATACCAAAATTATAGGAAGTTCTTCTATACTAATCCTCAAATTCCATCTTAAATCTATGTGCTCTAATCAGAGTTTATCTAAATCTAGCTTCCAAGGTTTTTACTAAACTTCCTCTGATACCAACTGTAACGCCCTGACCCCAGTTACCCAGAGTCGGTGCATTATTACATAACATTGGCATGATCACAAGAAAGATCAAATCTTGAAAGACCGATTGGTTTAGTAGCCTTGGAAACACTAGATATATTCATAAGTTTTACATTACATCATAAAGTGAAAAACTACTACAACAACATAATGTCTCCATAGTCCACACTATTATCCCCTCATAATATCCCTGCAGGTAATTCATAACTTACTTCTTCACATCCTGGGAAAAATAAAACATAGAAAAGGAGTGAGCTCAAATCCCAGTAAGGATAACAATATAGCGGAACATTCAAAAATAAACATAAACATTTAAGGCAATGAATTACTAAAACAATAGCCTTTTAAACATGAACTTCAACATAGTATGGAAAAAGTAAAATGAAATAATGCCATTTACTTATTCACATGGATATTCTACTAATCAAATAATCAAATGTAATATCAGTAACCAGTTTCATAATGTTGGAATGCATAATGCTGAACTTTAATTTCTTTGTCAAGGCCTCGTCCCAAGACCTAGGGGCAAACTGTAACCGAAACCCAACCCGGAGTGCCTCTAATAACCGGACACCAACCCGGAGTGCCTCTAATAACCGGACACCAATACAGAGTTCCTATAATAACCGGAGACCAAACCGAAGTTCCTCTAATAACCGGAGACCAAACCGGAGGGCTTACTTTTACCGGTCCCCAACTCGGAACATACTTGTCTAACACATTCATCTGAATGAAAGGTAGAAATATAAAATAAACATTTGGATTAAAAATAACTTCTGAAATGTCAATACTTTAAAAAAACCATGAGTGACATAAGAATACCTTATCCACATTAAAAAATATCAAAAAACCATCAATATAATATGGATTTTTTGTATCATAATAAATCAACTTCAAATAAGCTTAAAAGCCATCAAAGGATGTTGACATAGATGAAATCAAAACTATTTTAGAGAAATATCTCTTTTTTTTAAATCATATTAAAAGTAACATAATTATAAAATAATAAATTCAATTTTAAATTACTATTATAAGCTTGTAAGGGAAGCATTTACGATTTTATAACGGCGGTAAATAGCCGCACCATCCGTATAAGTTAAAAAAACATTCTTACCTTAAATTTGTCGAAAAGGTTAAAAGTGCCTTGTTTGGAAAACGATGGAAATATTCCATTCTAAACACATAAGGTTATAAATGACTTTAACCCATATTCTTTTAAATAGTAAAAATGTTTTCAAATACATTATTAAGAAACATGGATGTGGATGATAAAGAGATCCCAGTAGATTATTATGTATAAACAACCTCGGATAACGAAGAGATTGTGAAATAACCCTTACCTTGTACTTTTCCTTGGTTGGGGTAGGTTAACCTCCTGTATAATGTTGAAATAATTGTTATTAAATTATAAAATAATCATATATATTAATATGATATCATATATGATCTTTTAATATTTATTTGATAATAATATCTTAGTATTATCGTTGTTTCGGGTGTTAACTTACTTGTTTTCTTTTATATGTTTTGTTACATAAGCCATGTTTGTAATGGATAGGTTGTATATTATTCATATCCAGAATGATATCAAGTCCTTAAACATCATTTTTAAATCATCAAATGATAATTATACTTGAATGGATACGATGGAGAATGAATCTCATCGCGTTCGTGGAGACGGTAGTCCGTACCTACGCACGAGCGACAATATCATTCTTTTGATATTAAAATAATATATAAATGGATGTTATATCATATATACAGAATAATTAACATGCTATATTTATTATTTACATGAGTTACACATCATTATTATACTCATCCAAATAATAATATATTGAATAACAATTACACCACGACGTGGAGACGGTAAGCCGTACGTACGCATGTATGGTGACATGTTACTCAAAAGGGAGGATAGAATACTGAATATGGTTGTACCATATTTATAATAACATCACAGTATATATATGATACTGGAGTCATAATTTTAGAATGGTAAAAACAACGGAAGAAGAAGTGGAACAAGAAAGGAACTTGGAAAAGGGTGGTGAAATCATTACCTCTTCTTCGGGTTCTTCCTTTGGATTTGATCAAAAGGGCTCCTTAGGATGGCTTTCTGATCAAACTAAATCATCTAGGTTGTAGTGAGGGATGTTGGGAGAGTATTTGGGCAGAGTTTGGCCGAACCAAAAGGTTTTTAAGGTGTTAAGAAATGAGAAGGAGGAGTGAACTTTTATAAGAGGGGTGAGGGGCACCTTTGGAAAAGCTAGAAATATTAGTTTATAATAAATTCATATTCGGTTTCTAATGGCTCAAAAGTTTATTATTTAAATTTTAATGTGGGTATTGGTCTAAAACAACTCAACCAATGGAATTTAGACAGGTGTGGGTACTTATATTAACCTTATCTTTAAGTATTAACTCCAAGTTAATTAGTTTCATTTTTACAATGTCTCTTTGTATTTTTATATACTATGGTTAATAAACTTACTATATACATCCAAGAGACCCCCAAGTGGTCCATTAATGATGAACATATCATGATATAAGTCTCTTGGCCGAACCTTAGATTTTTTGGAATTTAATATCAATTAATAATATAATATTTGTTTTAAGAACTCTTTTATGTCAATTTTGAAACTATTCAATAGTTGATTTTTGTGAAACTCATAACAGATTTATTACTTCGAACAAAGTCTATTAACTCAATCCTAATATATCATATTATCTTAGAAAATTAGTTTAATTCATTAAAAGTTTAATATTATATTTATTTGGTTATTTATAATATCAATTATTTTAATTTTTCACTATTATAGTAATTAATTAATCATTATTGTGTCATAAATAAATTAAATTATTTAATGTCTAAAAATTATAAATAAAATATAATTATGTAGGAAATCGTTTTATATTTCTAATGAATATTTATAATCTAAAATCCAACATATATAACCCTATCTAAAAATTTTTTTGCTAAAAGATATATGCTTGTGTCATTTTTGTATTCATTTTAACTTAATTAAAATAAAGTGTCCCTATCACCTACATGTGGCGCCATGGGGTCCCAAAATCGACCCAAATATTCCTATGGTCGAACATGAATCAACCAATAAGGCTAGGACACGTTTTAGGGTAATTTAGTATTATTATAATATTATTTTTTAACCCTTATTTACCGGATTTACCCTTAACCATGGTAAATAAAATATTTACCGTAGTAATTATTCGAAATGTCTAAAAATAAAAGTTAACTATTTACACAATTTGAACATCTTGATTACAAATATGGAATCCATTTTTCTAAATTCAAAACACAGAAGTGGCAGAAATTAATTTAAAATTAATTCCCGCTGTCAAAACAAAAAGCGTGTTTTTAAGAGATAATAACTATCAAAAGATTGACACTTGTTTATGTTCGGTTTAATTGTAAAATTATGTCCAATGACCAACATTATATTAAATGGTAAAAATATATTCTAAATATACTTTAAAAACACTCAAATTCATAATTTATCACTATTAATTATTTTGATTAAAAAAGTTGTTTTTAATTAAAATTTAGTAATTTTCACTATTCAACAAAATATTAAAGTTATCCGAAAAGTACCAAAATTTCACCTTAGGCTAAATTCGATTTTACGAATCCAAAAATGAAGTCCATTTTAAAAAATAAAATATATATAATTTCAAAAAGTAGGTATTACTATTCATAACGGCTAGTTTGATCGGTTGTGGTGTGTGTTAAAACTCGAAGTTGCGTACAACACACGCTACTGTATTATTCAAAGGAAAGCATACCGTGGAAGCTTGGGATGTTTTATTTTAAATTTTTGATGTCCCCATTTAGTCAAAAAGTTTAAAATATTGTATTTAAAAAGGGTTTACTATTAAAAGTTGATAAAAGTGCAATACTGAAAATGAATTTTTCCTCATAATATGGATTCTAAAATTATAAGGATTATATAAAGTTTAAAATTTAGTTTATACTATTCATAACCTCTTTTGAACGGATTGTTTGGTAAGTCATGGTGCACTTGAACTCGGTGTTGCGTGTAGTGCATGTTATTGAATTATTTTGAAGAAATAACACACTATGAAATCTTGGGGTGTTACAAATGCATCACTGGATACAAGTATGGATTTGCCTGCAGATTTATGACTCGTCACCTCATCAACTACATTTCCCATTCAAGGTGAATAGGCCATATTGAAATCAATGGAATTAAGATATTCGACCCATCTCTGCTGTCATAGATGCAAGTACCACTGGGTAATGATATATTTGATGCTATTGTGGTCCGTATAAACCATGAAGTTCTCGTCAAATAGATAATGTCTCCATCAATGTATGTCATGGACAACTACTTTTAGCTCAAGGTCATGTGTTGGGTATTTTCTCTCACAAGGCCTCAACTGCATGTATTCTCACTCAAAGACTCATTCTCCAGCATCACCACTAAACCTAGGCCAATTCATGATGATTAAAAAAACATTATATGACCACATCATCATTCTAGATGAATCAGTTTAGTTTGAGAGAAAATATTTCCTTCCATCAAGTGAAAGACTTTATCACACTCTTCTATCCATAGGAACATAACACCCTTCTTCTTAAGATTAATAAGTGGTGCATCAATGATTTGTATTCATGCATGAAATTCACATAACATCCATCCATTCCCTTGGAAAACTGTATATTAAACATTTTCATGGGATGCTCCCATGAAACCACAACACTGCCCATATCTATGTTAATTGAGACTCTTGATTCAAAGATAATATGACCCATGAATTGAACATTGTCAATCCAGAAGGTGTACTTAATCCTGGCATAATGTTGATGCTCCCTTATAGTACATAGAATTATATCATGGTTAATAACAATGTCATTTTGAGTGTGTGAATACACAAAGTTTTCATCTAAAAATACTGTGAAATTGAAATCTAGATAGGGGTTGAACACCTTATTCATTAGATCCATGAACACGGTGGGTGCATTGATAAGATCAAATGTAATAAAAAGGTACTGATAGATATTATACCAACTATATAAAGTTGTATGATGTTTTTATGGTGGCCTGACTCGCACCTTATGATAGATAGATCTTAGTTCTATCTATGATAATACCCTAGATCATCAGATCTAGAAATGAAAAATATCATATATTTAGTGATTTCAATATTGGTTCTTGACCATATGCTGGTTCGTCTATCTGCAATCCATATATAGAAAATCTTTCCCATCCTACTTCATGGTGAAAATAATTAATGAACACCAAGAGGACGGTCTAGGTTATACACATACCTTTTTCCAACTTGTCCTATAACTACCACTTGATCTCCTAGAGCTCAGTATGTTTCATCCTATAAAGTGGAATGAACACAAGAGATACTCCTAGAATGAGCTCAATCCTAAACTCTACATCCATGTCAAAAGGTAAAAAACCAAAAATTTTCTAGAAATATATTCATATAATGTTATATTATCTATGTTATCTTAGAAAAAAATGTAATCATGGATCCACCCTGAAGAATTTAGACATCTACATAGTCACTCCACCATACTCTTGATTCTCTTGTTCAGCTCTACTGGAATGGACATCTAACCCACCCTTATGTAAATAACTATTTTCCTCTAGTAATGTAAATGATACCATGTGGTGATAGTAGTATACAATGGAATGATATATAAAAAACCAATAAATCTCATGGATGATATCAAAGCTAGTCATCTTGAGAATAATGTGGTCCCATAGGAAAGGGTAATTGACTACCTTGAGGAGATTGTACCTATATTGGAGAATTCCCTCTGAATATACAACCAATTTTGTATCCAGTGTCATTCAACCATAGTAATACGATTTTGGCCCAATTATTTCCATAATTGATAAATAGATGAAGGATTGTGAAGTAACTGTATCGAATAAAAAAGATTTTATAGTTCATGATACTAAAATAGTGCATCATGTGGTCTTGCTACCTAACCATTGGGTATCAGCTATAATGAATGTATCTAACCTATTCCATGGTCCTATTCTATAGTTGGAATACCATTATCAAACCTAATCAGCTAATGCAGTTGGGGATTGCGATCTTGGCTACCACGAACATGACATCCTCCTCATCCAGTCCCGCTAATGCTAATCCAACCCTCGATATGAAATGGAATAAAATAACCTACACCTAAAGGTGGAGTTGGTGTGGAACCTATTCCACTAGAATATGATTTAATGGTCTAAAAAATTACTTAAATATACCACATATAGCTAAAATCATGGCACTCCAGTGGGTCTCTATTGCACTATGGCTTTGGGTTACCCTTTCTTTCACACTAATGACACACCATGGAGCTACAAGCATGGGTACTATAGCTACCAATTCACTACTGAGAAACCCAACGAGAATGATTTCTTTAATCGAAATAAGTATAGGCCTACCATAACCCTGGTCCTCTATACCTGAAACAATCTTCATCTACCATGTTCCACTCTGTGACAACCTCCTGATATACTATTTCAAATAATGAATGTAAGAGAAAAACATTCACCTGAATATGGATTGAAGACATGAGCCCATCCACAAATAATATAGCATGAGAAAGGTCATTACTAGATATAAGTGGTGGAAAACAATATAACATAGGGAAACACACTGATTATTCCTTCACTATCATAAAAACCTAATTGATATGCATTCACTCTCTAACTGTATCTTCTCTCTGTGATTGAGGAAAGAAATGATCATAGAGGGTAGTCTAGAAATCATACCATACCATGCCCTGATGGTGACCAATCTAGGTAACTACATACAACCAAAGCTTCTCTAAATGACACATCATGTTAGTATCAATCGTAAGCCTATGATCTGGAGTTGTCTTTGGATGATTAATGATAGATAGGGTGGACTGTAGCAAATAATCAATAACATTTGGACGAAATATTCCTAACAAGGTATAAGGCTAATGTTGTTGGAACTCATACATTGGATTAGCCAACATAGGTGTAGGTCAAAGAGCACCTTGCGCGTATTTCATCAAGAATATGAAAATATCATGAACTTGAGTTTTAGTTCCATGATCAGGTTTAATATGTGGTTTCTTATATGGATCATCTAGAAATACGATTGGAATATTATGGATCGCCATTTCTATACCATGTTCATTGATACCATCTGAGGGCACAACATGAGGGCATCGTCGCGACATTGGCCTAAAAATTCTATGCAAACACAGTAGAATAAGAAAGAAGAAAATAGATATCCAAAATATTGGAAGATGAACATAAAAAATGATCACTAACCCTGATATTATACCCCAACTACCATATTAAAATTCAAGTCATTGTTAAGGGTTCATGTATAAGTTTCAATAGTTTCAGTAAATGATAGGTTAGTATTACATTACTTCATCATTAACTTAAAATTATTTAATATAAATATGTCACGTTTCATTTTTCATTTTTCATTTTTGTATTTCCATGTATCAAGGCTCATCTTAATTGGATCTATATTCCAATTTAATCATGGTCCATACTCCTTATCAATGAAAATGAAACCCTTTTGATTTTAATCTAATGGATCCACTCAGATAATTATCAATTCCAACCCATAAGCTTCGATAACACCAAAAAAATTGGATCCACCAGTCACAAAATCATATAAAATATCAGTATAACAATAATATACTATCAATCCTCTCTAAACAATCGCACACATATCATGAAATGAAATAACTTAAATGCACATATATGACATGGAAATATGCATGGAGTGTGAAATTTAGGTTCCTATAATAATTAATGTAGCAATGGTCAATGCAATTATATCATTATGATAAGGATAAAATATGATCCTTAATTAAAATAATAATCGACAACACGACATATCATGTGTGTCACCTAATAGTGAAATGATATCAACAGTAATAAGAAAAAAAAGGACACAATAATAATCAGGAAAGCCAGAATTTAAACTGAACATGGGTTTGTGATGCCTAATAATTGATTATGAACCTGTTCCCAGAATTCCTAATCTCCAATATTTTATCTCCAAATAGTAATATGAGAAAGGAACAACTATAATTCCACACTATAAGGTCCTAAACCTAGATTTCAATGATGCTGTTTCGAGCTCCGATGGCCATATGGACTCAAACAAATCTCCCCGAATGCTAGAGGATTCCAACTAGTACCAATGGCCTTGAGAGTGTCCATGGGATGTTTGGCCCTCATTACCAAATTGTATCATAGTGGGTGAATATTTTATAATTGGATATAAGTAGCAGAAACAATGTGATAACAAAAATAATTCATAGAATAAGTAGACATGAATAATAATAAAATAGATTCAACTGATATAAATATTGAAAAGATGATGATTATATTTCTTGTATCTATTAATATAGAAAAATTGGATATAGAGAAGCATACACCACATTCTATAAAAAAGTATCAAAAAGGAATCCAAAAACTATCCTAAGAAACCCATGCTCTAACTCAGTCATCAGCTACCAAAATTATCCTAACAAATCAAGAAATCAAGTGTATAAATCCCTACACTTGTCTTTATCAACACCTTCATACATAAATTCTACTCATGGGCTAATGTAATCCCCCAAAAGTAAAGAGAAAAATCTAACTAGGCCACCAAAAATGGTGTCCATAGCATAATGTTTTGGTAATATAAAATAAAATAATGTGAAATCATGCATATATAGAAGCATTGTAGTACTATAATATAAATAAACAGGTACATGCGGTAGTCCCCAGATGATTTTCTGAACATGTAAAAAATTAATTTATTAATTATGTTATTGTTTATAAAATTATCTCCCATGTGTCCTATACACCACTAACAACATGTCTCAAATATAATAGTATAGGTTATATGATTTAACTAGGAAACCATGATGATTATAAAATTGAAGAGGCTCTAAGGTAATAACCAAGGGAACCGTGACCTTAGGAGTCCCCAAATCAGTAGTAAATGCAATATGGATAAAGGTTAATAATGTAATCCAAGGAGATCAGTCCAATGAATTACATAATAATTTAATTCTAATTTAATCCATGGAAAAATACAATGTAAACCATGTTAAGAAATGGATAGGTATAAGGATGTAACCAAGGAACCACATATCCTTAGATTCCTTCCTGGATCCTAGTAGTGTGAATAAATAATCATTTAATATTAATGGAGGGATATGATGGTATCATTCTTGGAATCCACTTATATATGATGATCGAGTTCCATGGTGGGTCTCAAAAAAAGAAATTAAAATCCTTTAGATAGAATGGGATCTATGAGTACCCAAGTCATTCCCTCAGAAATCCAATAGTTTTCTCAAGTCTTAAAAATCCTATAATGATATCATGGTCTATATGTAATTATGAACCATAAGATTTATTCAATTAATAAATAAAGCCAGGTAAATAATCACACCCTTTATTATTCTCACTTGGTTCAATCCTTTCCATTCATTAGTGTTATAAGTAAAATGGGTATACAAAAAATTAAGTCGTTTCATATTTAAATTATTAATTCTCTACTTCACTTTTCAATTCTTGGCAAGGCTGGGTGAAGGAAGGGAAAACACAATTAATTAATTTAATATAATTTTGGTCAAGATATATATTTACAATATACATTCCTATTTACCATTTCACATTGATTAATAAAGTTGAAGCACTAACCTTGGGTTGGTAAATTTTTTAGCATAAATTGATATTTCCATCTATCAATTCAATAGTTATTTTACAAGGATGGATTAGTTTTATCAAGGTCAAAGTAGTCAAACCTAAATGATTGCACTAACACACAAGTAAAATCTCTAAAAACAAAATTATAGAAGTCTTTCTATAATGGATGGTAGAAATGGTTTTCATAACCACAAAAATGAATGATAAATATGGCATAATTCATAGAACACGGTTCTAATGACAATAAGAAAGGCATAAAAATTAAACTGATTATGTACAATGGAATAGACACAGTCACACAGAAATTTATAAAATGATGAACCTTGAGGGATGGGATATATACAACCTACCTTGTACTGATACGAATTGACTCATCTTTTATCAGCCTCTATTTCATCCTAGATATGAAGAGATATGAATATGTCAATAACCTATAAATTAGGCATATGAGCCTACATCTAAAAAGAATCTTTCATGGAAATAAGAGCATTTAATGATTACAAATGAGTTGAGACTATACCGATGCAGATCCAAAGAGATAGAAAATGCATGGATTGGACTTCCCAGGATGCAAGAGATTGATTCCTATAATTAATGGATTTTGTTTTTAAAAGGAAGAAAAAATGATGGATTTTTACTAAAGATGAAATAAAAAAGGACGGTGAGGTTTATTTAGGTTTTTAAGGGAAGAACTATAATATCTTCTAAAAATTTTCATTATATGGTTTGGCCACCCGGTTTTCCAAACCATTTACAACCATGCATGGTTAGCTGCAAGAAGGAGGTACCCACATGGTCTAGCTACACTTTTATGGAAACCATGGTCCAATAATTCAATTCACCTTTTAATATTTATCTATTGTTTTTTCATTTTGGTGAAGCCCCTATCCCACTGTTTAGAAAAACTGTGTTCCCTATACCATCACACATTCCTACATCACAAGGTTAGATATGACCATGAGGCCTTCCTAGTGCAGTTTTCTCTAACCATGTGATAGGATTTTTCTCCCCAAAAAAGGGGTTCCAGGCTCTGAAATAACCTTAGAAACCCATGAAACATTTACTAACTCATGTGGAATCCATATTACGTCCATAAAAATTAGACCCGGATTCTTAGTATACATACTGGAGTAGAATACAATGTTCTTACAGAATGAAATATATTCATGTATAGAAACATAATAATCACATGAAAATAAAATAATTTATTTCTAAATGATTCAATGATTAATTTTAGGATTCTTGATTTCCAAGATAATATATTATAATTATACCATAAAGGCCTCAATACAAGATATCATGATATTACAGTAAGGAATCAGACCATGTCTCCTACATAACATCAGGTCTTTATCCATGAAGTCTTACCATTTATGTTCTAGAATGCACCAAGTGAAACACATTCTTGTTTTTCTCCTTAAATTTTTCCTAATTAATATAGGAGCTATGACTGACCCCACCTCTTACATAAAAAAGTCTGAAAAATTCAACATAAATAATAAATTATTTATATTCCTTATTAATAAATATTTACCCATATTGAATCAGGTGTAATGAATATTAATAATTCCACAGAACATATTTATTGTTACTTTAATAGTCAGTAGTCATCTCTTTGGAATTGAAAAATATAAATATTATAAATATTTTCTCTGTTAATAAATAAACAATCCTTTTTGATGAAAATCATAAAATCAATATATATGTATATATATATTCTATTATTCGCATCATATAGTGTTCTAATTATATGATTAATTCAATGTAAGAAAAATATATAATATATTCATGATATTAAAGAAAAAATAAATTATGGTGTACATAAATTATTTATAAATTATGGAATTTATGTAATGGTTATTCATATGTAAAATAGAGTATAAAATGGAAGTAAATAATTTATAGAGTTTTAGTTAATATCCATTGAAACATGGTTGAAAAATTAACTTAAAAGTCACTTTGAAAACATTTTTAATTGAGATACCAATAATACATTAATGATATTTTTTTAAAAATAATTAACAATAATAGAAACATGAAACTAATCTATACTCAAGTAAGAAAATATTTAGTAAAGGATAATTAATCATCATAATTTAAATGGAATCCCTCATTATAAATTAACTAGAAATAATATCCTATTATTTTGAAAAAAAATCATTAAATAATGGGAATAGATATTATATTGAAAAACCACAAAAATGTATAAATAAATCTATGTAATGAATAATGATCATTATGGTGGTGTTATTTTTTCAGCCACAAAATTTTTGAAATCATATTCTTTACTTAATTTTGTAATGAATGTCAAAAGTGACATGTATGGAAAATATAAAAAAATCATTTAAAATTTTCTATTAAAAAGTAATAATCTGATTTAAAATGTATTTTATAAAACTATTAATATTTATAAAATAATATCCGTGATGAAAAATAAATAATATGGATCTTTTGGTGTCACGACCCGACCTAACGGGGCTCGAGCCGCGACTCCCCAAGCCCGCCTCCAATAGGCCAGGGGCTGGCGACTAGCACCGAGTAGGATATCACATACATGGGAGGCATTAGCCTATGGTACCTGTACACACGCACCCACAAACACCTCCATGAAACAGTGCAGAAATATAGAAACTAAAAAGTATATGCATGCATACAAACTATCCCACAACCAGAGAGCAACAACAAAAGTACAAGGGCAAAACAGGGCCCACCAAAAGAAAACTACAAAAGCGTATCCAACCTGCTCTGAAGAAGGGGAACACTGCCACAAACACCCGCTGGAAAGCTCCCTCGGCACAGCTCTGGTAAACACCCCGGTCAACTCGCTCACTAAGCTCCGCCTGCTCCGGGTCCTCCTGAGACTCCGTCAAAAGCCATGTAGTCTGCACAAGACACAAACATGTGTGGGAAAAGCCCGTGCAGGGGTGAGTATAAACATACTCAGTAGGCACCCCAAAAACCCAAAACCCAAGGGAGAAACTGAAAGGAAACAGTCTGCTCAACCCAGCCAGAGGGAACCCGGACGAGAGAGAAACTCCATCTCGTGACCATCCTCGGCTAACACAACTAGTCAGCTCAGCTCAGCTCAGGTGTATGCCCATACATACACCTTGAACAATCGAGATATACACAGCTCATGCCACAAAACCACAAGAGGTACCGACCTCATCACCAGCAACTGTCCACAACCAGGAGAGTACACCATGAACACTGCCATACCAGATGACACTCATCCGAGAGATACACTCCATCGGGTCCCAAATAAACATCTCAGACGCTCACCCGAGAGACCACGCTCGTCGGATAACATCCCTGAGGAAACATCGTTGAAACACCATAACCACCAAACTCCTGGGATAGGGGATCGCTGCTAGGGTACGCTAGGGGATACCAAGACCCACTCTGGTATTCGTAGCTCACAGATAGGGGATCACTCCCAGGGTCCGCTGGGGGATACCATGACCCGATCTGGCATACATAGATCTCGTAGATAGGGGATCACACCCAGGATCCGCTGGGGGATACCATAACCCAATCTGGCGCTCGACAGAAACTCAAAACTCAGATAGAGGATCATCATCCATATAAAGATGGTCACGAAGATACCAGAACCCTATCTGGTATAACTCGTGATGTAGGGGATCGAACCGACGTTGCCGCAACCCTACCGAAACCACGCGCTGAGTAGGGGATCGCATAACCAACGATACCGCAACCCTACCGACACCAAGCGCTGAGTAGGGGATCATATAACCCACGATACCGCAACCCTACTATAAACATCATGCTGAGTAGGGGATCGTAAACTCGATGATGCCACAACCCTACTGTGCGCAACCCACTGCGTAGGGGATCATGGTCCTGATGATGCCACAAACCCTACGGGGTTAACCTGCTAGATAGGGGATCACCGCCCGTAAATAAGCGGTCATAGCGATACCAAGAACCCGATCTAGGGTAAAGATGCTAGAGGATCCACTCCGGGCCCACCGGAGAGATACCACAACTCTAACAGTTTAAAAATTCCATCGAGAGGATCACAAACCCATACGAAGGTTGTGATACCACACGAACCCTCGTAGAAACGAACCAAGGGAGAACCATCAACCACTGCTGATCCAAATGTCGCTAACCTGAGCGACCCGCCACAACGCCACACTGCGCACCTCCGAAGCCAAAACCGAGGTCACCACCGCGTTCCACGCGGAAAAACACGCAGGATAGGCTGTTTACTCGCCCGAAACGGAGCACCGGTGAAAAAGTCACTATTCACCGGAGCTAGATCCTGCGGGGCCCACACAACGATCCCGAAACCCATCGAGCGGATCACACCACGGTGATCCCCTCGGAAAAAGAAGCGGAATCGACTACTCGCTCGTCCAAAACGGACACCCGGTGAAAAAGGTACTATTCACCGAAGGCCAGCTCGGGTGGAGCCCATGCCGATTTCCGAAACTCATCGAACGGATCACACCATTGCGATCCTCTCGGAAAAACACACAGGATCGACTATTCATCCGCCAAAATCGGACTCCTGGTGCAAAAGCTGCGTTTCTTCGCAAATGCCAAAACCCAGCCTCGTGGGGCCCACACCCCGTTCTCAGTCCCAACACCCGGAAACCATCTCAAAACGTCTGTCATACCATCAGGGTCCCAACGCCACTGACGGCACGTCAATCGGACGCTCTGGGTAGAAATTACAACGACCCGAAGTCGTAAAATAATAAAATAATATTATTTTTTACGACGTTTCTAAATCCCGGGCCACGATCCCGAACCTTTAAACTGTCAAACCCACATCGGAGGGTTCGGCTCGTCTTCATGGTCACGTCGCCGCAAACGACACACGAATCCGACTCCCATAGTGCAAGATACGGGGGTTTAAAGACCCCCGTATGCGAAAAGAGGTCGGACCGGCCGGCGGCCCCCTGCCGCGCGCCGCCGGCACCGACAGACCTTCCGCGGACCGCCGGGGGCACCCCGGGGGTCCGTTTTGCGATCAGGAGGCGTCTACATGACCCTCGGGACACAATCTTCACTGCTACGGCTTCAATTTTCAGAAAAACACATCAAAAACGGGATCGGGGGTTAAAACTCAAATCCGCCTAACTCGCGGGCGAAACGCCGACGTTCTGCCTCAGATCCGCGCTCTAGAGCTTCCGTTGCACGCTCCTGGAACGTTCGCCATCGATTTCTGAGCTCGTGGGCACTTCGTTTTCTCTATTTGGCGGAGTGGCGGTGAATAACGGCGATGAACGACAATGAACGATAAAGGGGGGGGGGGGCGCTGATATTTATATCAGCCGCCCGCCGGCGCCAAACCCGCCTCGGACCCGACGCCCGATGCGAACAAAAGAAAGGTCACCCCTAGGGTAAACGTGTCGTTCTGAACGCAACGGAGGTCTCAGATTTTCCATCTGAGACTCCATTCAGAAGTTATTCGAGCCGGCGCTCGCACACTAACTTGCTACTTATTTACGGAAACGCCCTTGGTGGCGTTTCTCACCGCAGGCCCGCGCCCGCAATTTTTACACCCCGCCTAGGGTAAACGGCACGTTCCGGACGCAACTGTGCCCTCAGATTCCCATTCTGAGCTACCGTTTAGGAGATATCACACCGCCGCCACGTGCATAGTATAAAAAAAACTTAATATTTTTATAAAATTAATTCTGGGCACACCGGGCCTCGGAATCGCACGCCGTCTTCGCGCCTAGCTCTGGAATTATTCGTAGAAATATTCCAAAGTCTGACAGGGCCAAAAAACTGAGTCGGTACATCCTCCCCCCCTTAGAACTTTTAGTCCCCAAAAAGCCCTATGCACAAGGAAAGCGACTGGACTCTCAACTGGGTCTCACACACCAGCGAGCTCACCAACAAACAACCACTCAGGGTCTTACCAACGCCCTCAACAAAACTTGATCAAGCAACAAAAGGAAAGAGTACCGCTAAACAGTGTCTGACAAACTACTGCAGTAAGTAGAAAGACACAAGGCGTACCTCTATCCATCTACGGTGCCTCTGGGTCAACAGCCTCCAGGGCATGCAGTTGTCCTCGCCCTCGACCACCAGCTCCCTGAGCTTGGCTTGGACCACCTGGGGGTGGGGGTGGTGGCAATTGGTACTGCCTACCACCGCCTACCGCTGTACCAGCTCCGCCGCCACGTTCGCCGCCCTGCGGACCTCCTTGCTCGAGACGCTGCCTCTTCCAAGGCGGTCCATCGACCGGATCCCTCTCAGCATCACGTCGGGTCGGACAATCTCTAGCAAGATGTCCCCGACCATCGCAAGAATAACACCGCTTCTCTTGTGGCTGACCAAAACTAGCCTGTGAGCCCTGTGACCCCTGAGGCTCAGATCCTCCATCCTGGGGTCGCCTCCGGAAATTTCGGCCACGTCCTGACCCCTGAGTCTGTCGTCGGCTACCAGATGCCGATCCGACAAACGAAGTCTCAGCTCTCGCCTGCCCAGCACTAACAGCTGAGATCTGCTCGGCCAAAAAGCTCTCCACCAATAGCGCTCGCTCCAGCACTCCAGCATAGGTGGGCAGGCACAAAGAAACCACACCTTCTCGGATGTCCCTGCGTAAGCCATGCTCGATGGTCCGAGCCCTGAAGAACAGGTCTTGAACCATATCCAGGGAGTAGCGCGACAGGTCTATAAACCTCGCTGAGTACTCCGATACGGTCATGCTCTCCTGTCAAAGCTGTAGAAGCTCCTGGATCCGCACTGAACTCAATGTCACTGGATAGAACTCTTCCCTGAAGAGCCGCTCAAACTCTGCCCACGTGAGCGTCTCCTCGTCATGGGAATGCATCAGCAAACTCCACCATCGCCCGAAATAACCATGAAGAAGGCTCACCGCTAGGACCACCCTCTGATCTGGAGGTGTCCTCACTAGGCGGAAAACTCGGGTGACTGCCTCAAGACAGTCATCAGCTGCCTGGGGGTCTGGATCACCCCGGAACCTTAGAGGTCACTGCCTCTAGAACTCGTGCAGCGCACTCAGCCTGCGTGCAACCTCGTCCTGCACCGCCGGCACAACCTGCTGCTCAACAGGTGGTGGCTCAACTGGCAGACCACCTGGAGGTGCAACCTCAGAGCCTGCGCCCTGCTCCACATCCTCTACACGGGGTGGGTCGTTAGCACAATCCTGCTGTGGAACCCTCGCTGGCTGTCGTCGTGGAGGCATCCTGAAAACCATTCAAAATGCACCAGAGTCAAAGAGTATATCTGGAGAGCTGACTCAAGAAGGACAAGGAAAACCCAAAACCCAGTCCTATATGATGTATGTACCATTATGTCCCCGTGACCAGTGTACGAATGTCCTGAGTCGAAAGGCATGTTATCAGAGTCCTGGTGTATGGATACATCGGCCGCCGCACCAACACTGGAGTCCCTATTCTGAAAGCCGAACTCGAAACATCCTAACACTAACCCTATGAAACCCAAACCAAGCTCACAGCTAGACCAACTACGCTCTGAGATTCCAAAGGTGGAACCTCCTCTGATACCACTCGGTCACGACCCGACCCAACGGTGCTCGAGCCGCGACTCCCCAAGCCCGCCTCCAATAGGCCAGGGGCTGGTGACTAACGCCGAGTAGGCTATCACACACATGGGAGGAATTTTCCTATGGTACCTGTACACACGCACCCACAAACACCTCCATGTAACAGTGTGGAGATATAGAAACTGAAAAGTATATGCATGCATACAAACTATCCCACAACCAGAGAGCAACAACAAAAGTACAAGGTGAAAACAGGTCCCACCAAAAGAAAACTACAAAAGTGTATCCAACCTGCTCTGAAGAAGGGGAATGCTGCCACAAACACCCGCCAGAAATCTCCCTCGGGACAGCTCCGGTAATCACCCCGGTCAACTCGCTCACTAAGCTCCGCCTGCTCCGGGTCCTCCTGAGACTCCGTCAAAAGCCATGTGGTCTGCAGAAGACACAAACATGTGTGGGCAAAGCCCGTGCAGGGGTGAGTATAAACATACTCAGTAGGCACCCCAAAAACCCAAAACCCAAGGGAGCAACTGAAAGGCAACAGTCTGCTAAACCCAGCCAGAGGGAACTCGGACGAGAGAGAAACTCCATCTCGTGACCATCCTCGGCTAACAAAACTAGTCAGCTCAGCTCATCTCAGGTGTATGCCCATACATACACCTTGAACAATCCAGATATACACAGCTCATGCCACAAAGCCACAAGAGGTACCAACCTCATCACCAGCAACTGTCCACAACCAGGAGAGTACACCACGAACACTGTCATACCAGATGACACTCATCCGAGAGATACACTCCATCGAGTCCCAAACAAACATCTTAGACGCTCACCCGAGAGACCACGCTCGTCGGATAACATCACTGAGGAAACATCGTTGAAACACCATAACCACCAAACTCCTCGGATAGGGGATCACCGCTAGGGTCCGCTAGGGGATACCAAGACCCACTCCGGTATTCGTAGCTCACAGATAGGGGATCACTCCCATGGTCCGCTGGGGGATACCACGACCCGATCTGGCATACGTAGATCTCGCAGATAGGGGATCACACCCAGGATCTGATGGGGGATACCATAACCCGATCTGGCGCTCGACAGAAACTCAACACTCAGATAGAGGATCATCGTCCATATAAAGATGGTCACGACGATACCGAAACCCTATCTGGTATAACTCGTGATGTAGGGGATCGAACCGACGTTGCCGCAACCCTACCAAAACCACGCACTGAGTAGGAGATCGCATAACCAACGATACCGCAACCCTACCGACACCAAGCGCTGAGTAGGGGATCGTATAACCAACGATACCGCAACCCTACTATAAACATCATGCTGAGTAGGGGATCATATACTCGACGATGCCACAACCCTACTGTGCACGACCCACTGCGTAGGGGATCATAGTCCTGATGATGCCACAAACCCTACGGGGTTAACCTGCTAGATAGGGGATCGCTGCCCATAAATAAGCGGTCAGAGCAATACCAAGAACCCGATCTAGGGTAAAGATGCTAGAGGATCCACTCCGGGCCCACCGGAGGGATACCACAACTCTAACAGTTTAAACATCCCATCGAGAGGATCACAAACCCATACGAAGGTTGTGATACCACACGAACCCTCGTAGGAACGAACCAAGGGAGAACCCTCAACCACTGCTGGTCCAAACGTCGCTAACCCGAGCGACCCGCCACAACGCCACACTGCGCACCTCCGAAGCCAAAACCTAGGTCACCACCGCGTTCCATGCGGAAAAACACGCAGGATAGGCTGTTTACTCGCCCGAAACGGAGCACCGGGGAAAAAGGAACTATTCACCGTAGCTAGCTCGTGCGGGGCCCACACAACGATCCCGAAACCCATCGAGCGGATCACACCATGGTGATCCCCTCGAAAAAACAAGCGGAATCGACTACTCGCTCGTCCAAAACGGACACCCGGTGAAAAAGGTATTATTCACCGAAGGCCAGCTCGGGTGGGGCCCACACCGGATTCCAAAACTCATTGAATGGATCGCACCATTACGATCCTCTCGGAAAAACACACAGGATCAACTATTCATCCGCCAAAATCGGACTCCTGGTGCAAAAGCTGCGTTTCTCCGCAAACGCCAAAACCCGGCCTCATGGGGCCCACACCCCATTCTCAGTCCCAACACCCGGATACCATCTCAAAAACTCCGTCATACCATCAGGGTCTCAATGCCACAGACGGCACATCAATCGGACGCTCCGGGTAGAAGTTACAACGGCCCGAAGTCGTAAAATAATAAAATAATATTATTTTATACGACGTTTCTGACTCCCGGGCCGCGATCCCGAACCTTTAAACCCTCAAACCCACACTGGAGGGTTTGGCTCGTCGTCAGGGTCGCATCGCCGCAAACGGCATGCGAATCCGACTCCCATAGTGCAAGATATGGGGGTTTAAAGACCCCCGTATGCGAAAAGAGGCAGGACCGGCCCCGACCGCCCGGTCCGGCCAGCCTGGACCGGCCGCCGCCGCCGGCCCGCCCTGGCCGGCGGACCTTCCGCGGACCGCCGGGGGCCCCCAGGGGGTCCGGTTTGCGATCCGGAGGGGTCTACACGACCCTCGGGTCCCGATCTACACTGTTACGGCTTCAATTTGCAGAAAAACACAGCAAAAACGGGATCGGGGGTTAAAACTCAAATCCGCCTACCTCGCGGGCGAAACGCCGACGTTGTGCCTCAGATCCGCGCTCCAGAGCTTCCGATGCACACTCCTGGAATGTTCGTCATCGAATTCTGAGCTAGTGGGCGCTTCGTTTGCTCGATTTGGCGGAGTGGTGGCGAAGAACAACGAAGAACGACGAAGAACGATAAAAGGGTGGGGGGGGCGCTGATATTTATATCAGCCGCCCGCCGGCGCCAAACCCGCCTCGGACCCGACACCCGATGCGAACAAAAGAAAGGTCACCCCTAGTGTAATCGCGCCGTTTTGAATGCAATGGCGGTCTCATATTTTCCATCCGAGACTCCGTTCAGAAGTTATTCGAGCCGACGCTCGCACACTAACTTGCTACTTATTTACGGAAACGCCCCTGGTGGCGTTTCTCACCGCAGGCCCGCGCCCGCAAGGTTTACACCCATCCTAGGGTAAACGGCACGTTCCGGACGCAACCGTTCCCTCAGATTCCCATTATGAGCTACTGTTTAGGAGATATCACACCCACGCCACATGCATAGTATAAAAAAACATAATATTTTTATAAAAATAATTCCGGGCACACCAGGCCTCGGAATCGCACGCCGTCTTTGCGCCTAGCTCTGGAATTATTCGTAGAAATATTTCAAAGTCTGATAGGGCCAGAAACCCGAGTCGCTACATCCTCCACCCTTAGAACTTTTCATCCCCGAAAAGCCCTAAGCACAAGGAAAGCGAATGGACTCTCAACTGGGTCTCACACACCAGCGAGCTCACCAACAAACAACCACTCAGGGTCTTACCAACGCCCTGAACAAAACTCGATCAAGCAACAAAAGGAAAGAGTACCGCTAAACAGTGTCTGACAAAGTACTGCAGTAAGTAGAAAGACACAAGGCGTACCTCTATCCATTCGCGGTGCCTCTGGGTCAGCAGCCTCCAGGGCATGCAGTTGTCCTCGTCCTCGACCACCAGCTCCCTGAGCTTGGTGTGGACCACCTGGTGGTGGGGTTGTTGGCAACTGGTACTGCTTACCACCGCCTCCCACTGCACCAGCTCCGCCGCCACGTCCGCCGCCCTGCGGACCTCCTTGCTCGAGACGCTGCCTCTGCCAAGGCGGTCCATCGACCGACTCCCTCTCAGCAGCACGTCGGGTCGGACAATCTCAAGAAAGATGTCCCCGGCCATCGCAAGCGTAACACCGCCTCTCCTGCGGCTGACCAAAACTGGCCTGCGAGCCCTGTGAGCCCTGAGGCTCAGATCCTCCATCCTGGGGTCACCTCCTGAAACGTCGGCCACGTCCTGACCCCTGAGTCTGTCGTCGGCTACCAGATGCCGATCCGACCGACGAAGTCTCAGCTCTCGCGTGCCCAGCACTAACAGGCGAGATCTGCTCGGCCAGAAAGCTCTCCACCACCAGCGCTCGCTCCAGCACTCCAGCATAGGTGGGTAGCCACAAGGAATCCACACCTGGTCGAATGTCCCTGCGTAAGCCCTGCTTGATGGTCCGAGCCCTGAAGAACGGGTCTCGAACCATATCCAGGGAGTAGCGTGACAGGTCTGTAAACCTCGCTGAGTACTCCGATATGGTCATGCTCTCCTGTCAAAGCTGCAGAAGCTCCTGGATCCGCACTGACCTCAACGTCACCAGATAGAACTCTTCCCTGAAGAGCCGCTCAAACTCTACCCACGTGAGCGTCTCCTCATCATGGGACTGCGTCACCAAACTCCACCATCGCCCAGCAGAACCATGCAGAAGGCTCTCCGTTAGGACCACCATCTGATCTGGAGGTGTCCTCACTAGGCGGAAAACTCGTGTGACTGCCTCAAACCAGTCATCAGTTGCCTGGGGGTCTGGATCACCCCAGAACCTCAGAGGTCGCTGCCTCTGGAACTCGTGCAGCGCACTCAGCCTGCGTGCAACCTTTTCCTGCACCGCCGGCACAACCAGATGCTCAACAGGTGGTGGCTCAACTGGAAGACCACCTAGAGGTGAAACCTCATAGCCTGCGCCCTTCTCCACAGCCTCTACACGGGGTGGGTCGTCAGCATAATCCTGCTGCGGAACCCTCGCTGGCTGTCATCGTGGAGGCATCCTGAAAAACATTCAAGACGCACCAGAGTCAAAGAGTATATCTGGAGAGCTGACTCAAGAAGGACAAGGAAAACCCAAAACCCAGTGATATATGATGTTTGTACCATTATGTCCCCGCGACCAGTGTACGAATGTCCCGAGTCGAAAGGCAGGTTATCAGAGTCCTGCTGCTTGGATACGTCGGCGGCCGCACCAACACTGGAGTCCCTAGCCTGAAAGCCGAACATGAAACATCCTAACACTACCGATATGCAACCCAAACCAAGCTCATAGCTAGACCAGCTACGCTCTGAGATTCCAATGGTGGAACCTCCTCTGATACCACTCTGTCATGACCCGACCCAACGGGGCTCGAGCCGCGACTCCCCAAGCCCGCCTCCAATAGGCCAGGGGCTGGCGACTAGCGCCGAGTAGGCTATCACACACATGGGAGGCATTGGCCTATGGTACCTGTACACACGCACCCACAAACACCTCCATGCAACAGTGCAGATATATAGAAACTGAAAAGTATTTGCATGCATACAAACTATCCCACAACCAGAGAGAAACAGCAAAAGTACAAGGGCAAAACAGGGCCCACCAAAAGAAAACTACAAAAGCATATCCAACCTACTCTGAAGAAGGGGAACTCTGCCAAAAACACCCGCCGGAAATCTCCCTCGGCACAGCTCCGGTAAACACCCCGGTCAACTCGCTCACTAAGCTCTGCCTGCTCCGGGTCCTCCTGAGACTCCGTAAAAAGCCCTGTGGTCTGCACAAGACACAAACATGTGTAGGCAAAGCCCGTGCAGGGGTGAGTATAAACATACTCAGTAGGCACCCCAAAAACCCAAAACCCAAGGGAGCAACTGAAAGGCAACAGTCTGCTCAACCCAGCCAGAGGGAACCTGGACGACAGTGAAACTCCATCTTGTGACCATCCTCGGCTAACACAACTAGTCAGCTCAGCTCAGCTCAGGTGTATGCCCATACATACACCTTGAACAATCCAGATATACACAGCTCACGCCATAAAGCCACAAGAGGTACCGACCTCATCACCAGCAACTGTCCACAACCGGGAGAGTACACCACGAACACTGTCATACCAGATGACACTCATCCGAGAGATACACTCCATCGGGTCCCAAACAAACATCTCATACGCTCACCCGAGGGACTAGGCTCGTCGGATAACATCACTGAGGAAACATCGCTGAAACACCATAACCACCAAACTCCTCGGATAGGGGATCGCCGCTAGGGTCCGCTAGGGGATACCAAGACCCACTCCGGTATTCGTAGCTCACAGATATGGGATCACTCTCAGGGTCAGCTGGGGGATACCACGACCCGATCTGGCATACGTAGATCTCGCAGATAGGGGATCACACCCAGTATCCGCTGGGGGATACCATAACCCGATCTGGCGCTCGACAGAAACTCAACACTTAGATAGAGGATCATCGTCCATATAAAGATGGTCACGACGATACCGGAACCCTATCTGGAATAACTCATGATGTAGGGGATCGAACCGACGTTGCCGCAACCCTACCGAAACCACACGCTGAGTAGGGGATCACAAAACCAACGATACCGCAACCCTACCGACACCAAGCGCTGAGTATGGGATCGTATAACCAACGATACCGAAACCCTACTATAAATATCATGCTGAGTAGGGGATCGTAAACTCGACGATGCCACAACCCTACTGGGCACGACCCACTGCGTAGGGGATCATAGTCCTGATGATGCCACAAACCCTATGGGGTCAACCTGCTTGGTAGGGGATCGCCGCCCGTAAATAAGCGGTCACAGCGATACCAAGAACCCGATCTAGGGTAAAGATGCTAGAGGATCCACTCCGGGCCCACCGGAGGGATACCACAACTCTAACAGTTTAAACATCCCATCGAGAGGATCATAAACCCATACGAAGGAAGTGATACCACACGAACCCTCGTAGGAATGAACCAAGGGAGAACCCTCAACCACTGCTGGTCCAAACGTCGCTAACCCGAGTGACCCGCCAAAACGCCACACTGCACACCTCCGAAGCCAAAACCGAGGTCACCACCGCGTTCCACGCGGAAAAACACACAGGATAGGCTGTTTACTCGCCCGAAACGGAGCACCGGTGATAAAGGCACTATTCACAGTAGCTAGCTCGTGCGGGGCCCACACAACGATACCAAAACCCATCGAGCGGATCACGCCACAGTGATCCCCTCGGAAAAACAAGCGGAATCGACTACTCGCTCGTCCAAAACAGACACTCGGTGAAAAAGGTACTATTCACCGAAGGCCAGCTCGGGTGGGGCCCACGCCGGATTCTGAAACTCATCGAACGGATCGCACCATTGCGATCTTCTCGGAAAAACACACAGGATCGACTATTCATCCGCCAAAATCGGACTCCTGGTGCAAAAGCTACATTTCTTCGCAAACGCCAAAACCCAGCCTCATGGGGCCCACACCCCGTTCTCAGGCCCAACACCCGAAAACCATCTCAAAAAGTCTGGCATACCATCAGGGTCCCAACGCCACTGACGGCACGTCAATCGGACGCTCCGGGTAGAAGTTACAACGGCCCAAAGTCATAAAATAATAAAATAATATTATTTTATACGACGTTTCTAGCTCCCATGCCAAGATCCCAAAACTTTACACCCTCAAACCCACACCGGAGGGTTCGGCTCGTCGTCAGGGTCGCGTCGCCGCAAACGGCACGCGAATCCGACTCCCATAGTGCAAGATACGGGGGTTTAAAGACCCCCGTATGCGAAAAGAGGCCGGACCGGCCGCCGCCGCCGGCCCGCCCTGGCCGGCGGCCCTTTGCCGCACGCTGCCGGCGCCGCCGCACCGGTGCCTCGCCGGCGGACCTTCCGCGGACCGCCGGGGGCACCCCGGGGGTCCGTTTTGCGATCCGGAGGCGTCTACACGACCCTCGGGACCCGATCTACACTGCTACAGCTTCAATTTGCAGACAAACGCAGCCAAAATGGGATCGGGGGTTAAAATTCAAATCTGCCTACCTCGCGGGTGAAACGCCGACGTTCAGCCTCAGATCCGCGCTCCATAGCTTCCGATGCACGCTCCTGGAACGTTCGCCATCGAATTCTGAGCTCGTGGGCGCTTCGTTTGCTCGATTCGGCGGAGTGGCGGCGAAGAATGGCGAAGAACGACGAAGAACGATAAAAGGGGGGGTGATATTTATATCAGCCGTCCGTCGGCACCAAACCCGCCTTGGACCCGACGCCCGATGCGAACAAAAGAAAGGTCACCCCTAGGGTAAACTTGCCATTCTGAACGCAACGGCGGTCTCATATTTTCCATCCGAGACTCCGTTCAGAAGTTATTCGAGCCGACGCTCGCACACTAACTTGCTACTTATTTACGGAAATGCCCCTGGTGGCGTTTCTCACCGCAGGCCCGTGCCCGCAATGTTTACACCCCGCCTAGGGTAAACGACACGTTCCGGACGCAACCGTGCCCTCAGATTCCTGTTCTGAGCTACCGTTTAGGAGATATCACACCCCCGCCACGTGCATAGTATAAAAAAAACCCTAATATTTTTATAAAATTATTTCCGGGCACACCGGGCCTCAGAATCGCACGCCGTCTTCGCGCCTAGCTCTGGATTATTCGTAGAAATATTCCAAAGTCTGACAGGGCCAAAAACCCGAGTCTCTACATTTGGAAAAAGGTTCTCACTTGAATCATTAAATATGGATGATTTTTCTAATAAAAAATATTTCATGAATTTTTAGTACATAATAGATTGAGAATGGAAAGAATGTAGAAATAACCCATAAAAAATAAAATTATAAAATATATGGGGTTCAATATAGAGAAAACATATAACCCACAAATTATAATGATTTAATTAAAATCCCCATTAAAAATCAAATTGGAATGTAATCACATACTACTTTATTAAATATGATGTCAAACTATATTTAGTGGTACAATATAAAATTGATCATAAAATAACATGAGTAACAAAAGAATAATTGTATTATATTTAAAATGTCTGGTTATACATCATATAAAAAATGGTTTTATAGTACAAAAATGTTCTTAATAAAAGATATTTTTTATGATAAACACTTACATCAGACATCTACTTGGTAGAAAATGACCTAATATCCTCTTCAAAAATTTATTCATATTAAAATTATAATTTACTACCATATATATATTTATGTTATTGTATATCATTTGTTCTTAACGTTTTTCCCATTTACTCATATTTCTTTCTAAAATCTTTTATTCAATTGTTAGTTTCACTATTTCTCATCCATATTTTTTTCATCTGTTCTAGTACTTTATCCATGGTAATATTTTTCCCATAAATAATTTTCATCATGTAATATATATTATATTCATAAATTAAATAATCATTTAGAACCATCCATGTAAGGTGGTTATGAAAAATTAATTATGTCATTCATGGAGGTTGCATTCTACACTTATGCATTAGTGTCATTTTAATTTTTTACTGGATAGAAAATGGTATGGTAGATAATTATTTAGCAATAAAAAAACTTTGTTATTTATTAAATATCATATTTATTCATTAATTCCATCTACATTATTACCCATTTAAGGCGGTGATGGAAAATGACACACATCACTTCATGGAGACAATAGTATACACATGCACTTGAGTTGCATTTTAATTCTCCATTAGATTGAAAGGAGGCATACAATTCCAATATCATTAGTTTAAAAACAAATGATTATATAATGTTACATATTACATTATTTTTAACTGGTTATAGTAATTTGGAAGGATGTATTAGAATAAATAAACATGAAGTGGTCGTGTAAGAACAAATACATATTCCATGGATAATCTCCATTGAAGAATACATTAATTCTTAAAATATGAATCTTCTAGGAATAACCTGTAATTCAAGTATTATGGTTTTGTTGAGGTATTTTGTTAGATATGTTTAATTATTAATTACTCATTTGTTTGAATATTTTAGTATAAGATGTTTCTTTTTATACGTGAGAGTTGTGTTAATCTTCTAAATATTCATAATATTTAAAATAAAATAATGTAATTTTCATGAAATCAATCCAATTCAAATAAATTTAAAATAATTCAATCTATAAGTATTAAATATAAAAAAACAATAAAATTTAGTGTTTTTTTCATATCTTAGGCCTTATATATTATTTTAAAACCCTTGATTAACCTTTTATCCGATTCCATGGTGACAAACTTCTACCATGGTCACTATTCATTATAACTAAAAATGAAATGGAAATTAGTAAATAATTTTAAAATATGGAATAAAAAATTGGAATTTGATTTACAGTATTAAATTTCTAGAGGTGTTCAGAATTAATTTTAATATAATTATGAAAAATGCATTGAAAAACTATTTTTAGTAAGATGTCTTATTAATCCTAAGTTAATTTTACAAACAAGTCATGTATATAATTGGTTCCCATAAAATTAAGTCATGTATGAATAAAAAATGTATTGTTTTTTTATTTAACAAACATGAATATAACCTTGTAATTACATAATTAATTTCAAGGATTATAAAAAGTTCGTTTATAATAATAAAATATCTCTAGGGTATAAAATGTCAAACAGTTGTTTGTAAATTCAACATAATAACAATAAATATTTTATTTTAATATTTTAACATATATATAGTCTATAAAAAAGTTTTTATACAATAGTATGTCATTATTATATCATTTTGATGATATAAAAATTGTTTTATTTTTTAAAACAGTATTTTCAATATTCATATAAAAATAAAATATTTATAAAAAATCTCAAAAATTCACAATAAGATAGTTTTTTAATATAGAATTAAAATAAAAATCTAAAATAAAAAAAATAAAATTCCAAAATTCAGAAATTTGTCTTTTAAATGGTATTAAAAATATTGAGAACACTTATTTTTATAGATAAATGGCCCTTTTAATCTTTAGCGGTTTATAACTATATAAAATATTAATTTTCATGAGTGTTAATTTAATTGTTTGAATGTTTTAAATCCACAATTAATGAATTTATACCTTCAATTTTAGGGATATGTATATATAAATCAGTTTTTTTAGCCTCGTGTTGCATTCATTACAATCTATTAAACAAGATACATATTTAAAATAATAAATACAACAATATCATGGTGTTTCATATATATAGGTCAAAACTACAAATAAGAAAATATAACATTAATTTTTATTCTTTAATTATAGATTAATGTTTCTTGAGGAGATACATGGATCATTATTATAACTAAAAATCATTCAATGATGGTGGTATTATCATGATGCTCATGTATGTGGATGACATGCTTATATGAGGTCCAAAATCTAAATAGATTCAATAGTTAAAGAGCGGGGTGTATAGAATATTTGAGATGTAATATCATTTGGAACAGAAGAATTTTTATTCAATGAACATTGAAACTGATAGGAATATGGGATGTTAGATGTTGTCTCAGATAAAGAATATTTTAATGATAATTTAAAAAAAATTGATGTTCAGATCTAATCCAGGATCTACTACATTATCCAGAAACATCATTGTATCTTAGAAGATAATTAAAAATATTGAATATGATTGTAGTTCTTGTAAATTATCATTTTTCATCAATGGTAGGTAGATATATGTACCCCATCATATATTCTCAACCACGAACTTCATTTTTAGTGGATTTCATTATCGGATTCATGACAAATTTAGGGAAACAAAACTGGGAAGAGGAGAAGTGGATACTTTAATATTTCAATGGTATATAAGATGAATTAATATAAATTTGAATGACTGGAATTCTATAATTTGTCTGTGTCTGCACTTTTAATTGGGTATAGATAGGTTGAATATCATCACTGACTATGTGTTCACATTCATAATAATGATAGATATTTAGATTCCATGGTTATAGATGGTGGTTTAGTTGTCCTCAGTATAAGTGTAATATATTGTAACAATGGATTTTGGGAAATGAAAAATATTTTTGTGGAGTCCATTGGAGGATATTGGATTAATCATAGAAGTCTTATTTCTCCACTATTATAGTTAGAGTATAATAGAGTTCATGAAAAATATGATGTTTCTTTCTTGGATGCAACTCAAAGACCAATAATATCATTTTATATAGAATATTACTTAGGATGTTATTTTTGATCTTTGGATAGTAGTTAGAAGATGAAATCTATTTGAAAATTTCCCAAATTGTTTTATAAAAAGATATTTTGAATCTACATTATGCTAATATTCCTATGTGTGATGTTAATAACATTGGGGATAATAAAATTTTTTAATTTACAATAACTCAAAAATTCCTTTCTGATTAAATGTATTGAGTAAATTGTATGTTCGAGTTCAACCCTATGATTTGATTTATGACACCAAGAAACATGTGTTATAGGTGAAATTTTGGAGAAAATGGATAATTTATGGAAAATATGGTCTAAAATGGGCATTAAATCCACCCAATGGGCTAGATTAGAGAAATTTTATTCCAAAAAAAGGAATAAAATGTGCTCATAAAGGATTTTATAGTGACACAAAACTCTATCATAGAATATAACGATAATTATTAATGTATAATATTGTATAACCTCTGTATCGCCTATAAATAACCCCTCCAACATTCATTTAAACAAATTGTTACCTTTTCACATTCATGTAATGATCTGAATTCAATAAAACCCATCATTCATGAGAAAATATGATAAGTATTCCCATTGATATCCATCTTTCATGAATATCCTTAAATTATTCTTATAGAACATAGGATACTGGTATAAATACCCTTTTTGTAATATCATAGACTTAGGGATAAAATAATATTTCTCATGCCTCTTAGGGGTCCCTGATATGTTGACCATTTCTAGATTGAGAGGGAGACTTCTGAGGATATTCATCATCGACTGATATATTTTTCTGCTGGTACAAAATATGAGATTTTGATACTCATTCCCTTCTATGTGTCCATCCACCCAACCATAAAAAATTAAATTAGTCATACACAAGAAATGGGATCTTCCTCATTCTGATGTGGCACAACACTATGAAAATCGTTTGCATCACCGACACTACCAGTATAATCCACCACCCAATCTCATTTGTTTCCACCATATAAAATAAACTCATATTCAAAACTATATATACATCACAAAATTAGAGAATCCATCCCCATATATGCCTCATTATGGACTCTACCATCCCGACCATAGGGTTAAGGACGTTCAAACAATCCAAACAAATGGAATCAGATCTCCTCCAGAAGCTCCCAATAGGATCTGTCAATCCTATGTTGCATATCTCCTATTAATTTTTAAGATCTCCTTGGAAGCCTCACCTTATATTAATTAAATAAAAAAGATCCATTATTTAAAAATTATAACCTTCATTCTATGATTGCATCATTGTCCCCCCAACACAATGTCCAGCAAAGACATTACAAATTCTGGGTGTTGTTCTTGATCACCTCAGACATTCTCTCTAGGGAGGAACATTTTATAAATATATCACTAGTTAAGAATACAAATACTATAGTAGAGGTAGCATAGACTAATTTCAACCACACTATTTTGAATACAACAATTACTGGTCCCCAACGACCACCTTCTCAGTAGTTCAAGAATGATATTTTTGAGGAGATATATGTGGAACTGGGAAGTCCACATCACTTTGTATAACCCAATATTTTTATCATACCACCAAAATCATAAAATTAATTTCATACCTAGTATTCCCATGGTAACTCATCAATTAATTTTTCACAATGGAATATGTATCATCTTTCAGTCCAACCCAAGATGTGTTCTTCTAGGCCCACCATGAATATTCCTTAATATTGTGGGTGTGTTTCTAAAGCTAGCTCCTCTTCTTTAATTGTATTGTTATAATTTTAAAGGGAATAGGCTATAATTGATGTTTATTGTGTGATGGAGTGTTTGAAATGGTTTTTATTACCCCTATTCAACCTCAAAAAACATATGAACCTGTAGTTATTTATTCCCAATTAGAACATGGGATTTTCAAATCATCACTCTATCATAAAACATACACTATAAGCCTCTAGAAAAGATAGTAATCTATATAGTTCTTTATTGTAGTGTGGATATTGTATCATCAATTGAAATAATCTTAAAAAACTCCCCATAAAAAATGTTCACATCCATCTCTCTCCTTCATGATGTAGTTTTTTCATTATAACACCAGGATATTTTTAAATAACACTATATTTGGTAATATATTCAACATGCAACACCAAGCTTAAACATACCATGGAATATTATTATTTAAATATGACCAATATATCCTATTCATTGACTTAGAATGTATGAATATAATTTACCAGAATAATATACATATATATATATATATATATTAATTCCTCAAAACAAATATATCGATTATTTCTTAGAAAAATAAGGACTTGATTTTTAATAATGACTATTTTTTTCAAAATATGTTTTCATCAAAATATGTTTTCTTCAAAATTGGTTTTATTAATTCATGTGATAGAATATAATATTTAGTTTGTAAAACTATTCAAATATTAATTTTATAAAAATATTATATTTTTTTATTATTATCTTATGTTTAATATATTGAATTTTCAGAAATGATTCATTTTTAATGAATAGTGAAAATTATCGATTTTTCAAATGATAGTATCATTTTCATGAAATTGAATAACATAAAAGTATAAATATATTTTTTTATTTTTTATTAATATAATATATAATACATTTTATCTATAATAATCTATTGTAAAACAACAATTTTTAGTATTCTAATCTATGTTAATTTTTACTCGTAAAAAACATTTTTTTAAACTAGTTTTCATTTCCATAAACACATTTATAATAAATTAATTTATAAAACTCATATAAAATGAATAATGAAAAATAGGCATTATATCTGAAATATGGAGGTTCAAATTTTGATAGAAATATCCATTTTATTTTTTTGGATTATTATTATTAACTATGGTAAGATTTATAACACCGGTAAAGGGTAAAATGGGTAATTATGTTTTCGAATAATTTTATATGCTATTAAAAATAAACCAAACACATATTTTTATAAAATTTAATCGTATTAAGTTTTCCATGTCAATATAATATTCAAATATATGACATTTTGGTTCCATTTTACCTTGTTAACGGTGTTTATATTATTTCATGTAAAGAATATTCAAAAATTTCACTCTATTGCTTTTAAAATTTTTTATATGTTCACTAAAGGATAAGAATATTTTATTAACTATAATTATTATTTTAATATTATTTATTTATTTATTTCATTGAAATTTATAATTTTTTTAATTATTATTTTAAATTCATATATAACAGTGACATGATATTTATTCAATTAATAAAAATATAATTAATGAATCTAAAAATATTAAAAGTAATAATTTATTTCTAAATTTTTATTCACAATAAATATATTAGATTAATATAACATATAATTTATGTTTTAAGAGATTCTATTAGAATTCAATATTTTTTTGAATTCATTAAAGTCAAATTAAATGAACATTTCAGAAAAGACATTATTGAAATTTTATGAAGATAATATTATATTAAAATTTTTGAAGTCAAAAAAATATTGAACTCATAAAAGGAAGATAATATACGGTCTAAAATATCATCCATTTTCAACTTATAGTCCAATTTTCCTTTTTTGTTAACTTTCACAAAACCTAGAGGTTAAAAAACATTGTTATCATAGTAATTTCCAAAAGGGTTAATGATGGATTAAAATAATGATATACGGGTGAAAGCATCACGCAAATATATCCAAAAATATTTTATGATATTTTTTCATCTCATCCTCTGCTAATATTATAATTACTATAAATTATAGCTATTTGGAAATGAAACATAATTAATATCAATTTAACACTTTATAAAATTACATGAATACCCCTCCCCTCTTTTTAATAGGTCACTGCTTCCCTGTCTTCTTAAATGCAACTTCAAAAAAATATCTTGAAAAAAAACTTATTAATTTCCTTATAAAAATAATTTTCAAAGATCTAAAATTATATTATTCAAACAAGGTTAACCTTTATTCCATTAATATTAGATCAAAAGGATGTCTACCGAAAAAGATTCACTACAGGAAAACTGCCTCTTACTGGCGGTTTTATTTCCATATAGCGGCGTTTTAAACCGCCGCTATATCGTTTGGCGGAGGTTTACAGAAACCACTGCTAAACTTGGCATTAGCAATCTATTAGCGGCGATTTTATGCATTTCATGGCGGTCAAACAAAAGCGTCGTAGTAGCTCATTTAGCGGCGGTTTTTGGTAAATTTAGCGGCGGTTTTAAGGGCTATTTAATTAGCGGCGGCTATAATCGCCGCGAAACTCAAGCGTGCCAGTCGCCTTCTTAGCTGCGGTTAAAACCGCCGCAATTTCCGACGTGATTTTGCGGCGGTTCTAACCACCGCTAAACAGTCTTCCGAATAAATTTATTGGCGGTTTAAACCGCCGCTAAATGTATAAGTGATAAAACATTAGCGGCGGTTAAAACCGCCGCGAAATGCTGACCCGGGAAAAAAATGCATTTCTGTTTATACTCCACCACTGCCCTGGAAAACAAACCAAACAACACAGACAACATATATATAATAAGGGAAAAATTTATGCACCACCTACGCAATATTCATAATAACCCTTTCATTTAATGTTGAAGAAAAATTTGATCCAATTCAATAAGAATACCTAAAGCATACAAAATACCTAAAATTATGGATTTAGAATGAAACACAAGATAACATCAAATGAAACAAGAGATTGGGGGTCACATGGATTTATACTTATAGTTTACATATGATCAAAATTGAAAATATTTGATTCCATAAAAGTATCCCAATGTTCCAAATGATAATTGAAATCCAATTAAGTAACATGAATACTATTTGAATTGGTAATGTCCAGTTTAGTCTCCAAAGTTATTCTTGTATCCTGAAAACTATAATATATATGTAGTGCGAGAAAAAAAAGATATAATCATCTAGGTCTTAATGAAGTCTTCATTTTTAGGTGAAAATGGTGTGTTAATGTGCTGGCCATCAAATAGAATAAACCATATAACCCCATACATTTCATCTAAATAATCCTTTTTACACCATGGATTACTCATCAAATAATTGATCCAATATTATCATATGGAACTGTGTTCAACAAAAAATTAATGTAACCCCACTATAGATTAAACGTTACTTTTCCACTCTCACAACCTTATATCTAATTAGGAATGCTCTCATCCCATCCAAACAAACCACGTCACATCACATCAAATCCTTCCCATATACAAATGGGTTATCACATCACACCACATCCCAACAGCAGTCACCTAGGCCATCACATCACATCACATACCACCAGTAGACACATAGTCCATCACTTCACAATAAATCATATTTGTAGACAAATACACTACCACCTAACATCTCTTCCCACCCACGGACACATATTATGTCAAATGACATCCAAACTAGAACAAGAGTCTTAAGGTATCATGAATGTGATGGACATAATCATTGTCCCCTCCTCCTACCATCAATTACCCCACAATATATCACATAGAAACACATAACTTATCACTCATAGAAATTGGGTATAATAGATCAATTCCCACCGGAAGGCACCATGGGCATGACATCGTTTCTATGAATTCTCCAACACCATCATGTGTCACTAATTCTGAATGAAGTGAGAGGATGTGTGTGAACCCATGCCTAAATTTCGCCACCATCATATTTATTGGTGAAAATACCTAAAACTCTAATCCTTTGAGTAGTGGTAATTTTATATAAATTATGCTTGGTGTATAAAATAATAGAAACATTCATGCTATATAGATATCCCACGATACCAAACCTATGTGTCCACATAAACTACACTTGAGCTTATTAGATCACCACACCATAACACAAATCAATAATCACAACCAATTAAATCACTATGTGAATCACCCAAGACAATCACAACACTATCAACACAACATTCCACTTTCTACATATATATTTCACCACCTTTATTTTTTATCCATTACAATTCACATAACACTTTACATTTTCATATGATTAATTCATAACATATCTATTTCCAATAAATATTTTTTATTTACTAACCTAGATCATTTACATTATCAACATAGTTCATCTCATCGATAACCGAGAAACTGACATATCCACTCCATGCTACAACTAATTCAACTCACAAAACTATCACCACAACACCACACATCCACCATTGTTTCCACACCACATTGCCCAACCCATATCACAAAATAAAATACTCCTTAAAACCATCATGAAACTCTATCACCACATACCAGATAAACGAACCTGCTACAAAAACATTATTCTACAACCACTACACCACATCCATGACCCCATAACCATGTACCACAACCTCTTCATAGCACATTTCACTACTACCAAAATCACATACATGAAAATCGACCAAATAATCACATCCCCTTGTACTACACAACCAATCTGGTCAATAACATCACCATACAACTTCCTAAACCATATAGTGAAACACAATAAGATGAATTATCCACAACATCAGAGATAACAAATTCAATGAATATTCATGGGAATTATCACATATCATTTTTACTAATCGTGGTTATCCCCACACAAAAAATACATCAATGGGATACCAATTATTATCCAAAAATATATTCCTTTTATTTTTATTCAGGGAGAAATTACATTATAATATTGAAGTGTCCTCAAAACATTACAACTATATTACAAAAAGGGTCCCAATAGTACTAATATTTGGAATTGGATGTAATCATGCATAGATATCTCAAAAACATATAATAATGCAGCAAGGCATGAGAAAATTACCCATTATCATAAATTTATATTTTTCATAAATTATTTTAATATTAAAAAACCCTTAATATTTACTTGAAAGAGAGAAAGAACTTGATTATACCACACATATAATATAGAAGATTGAGAATGGGTATCCTCTACCACATGGAAGCATTCACTTCTAACTCTTCACTGTAGGGTGAAGAAAAATAAACTAAAAAACCACAACCACACATGGAAACCATGCATGAAACTACACCTAAACAAGGGGTTGTAGAAATGCATGCACATTCACGCACCAAAGAAAAATACCACCTCTATATTGGATCTCCAAAATAGGTAAATAATGAAAGAAATATAAAAATAGGAGAACACGCCATGGATCGCCAAGAGGAATCCACCATATCCCATGAATCAAATAAAGGATGAAGTGGGATATAGTTTTTCCTCAAGACACCTAGTGTTCACTCAGAATGATAGTTGGGTACTATGTATTAAATACTAAAGAAAAAATCTAATAAAAATATATACCATGGAAATGATTAATTTTCATTTTTTCTATCAAATCTATCTTCTCTTGAATTTGATCACATTCAATCCCATAACCATTCGAGAAATAAATAACGTTTTCACCCTTTTTGATGTAGTGGTATCCATCCTAAGATAAATATTATGGAATTCATGTGTTGATATGATGTTCTTAGATTGTTTTGATTGATTAAATTGATTGACCAATTAATACTTCAAATTTAATGGTTTTTTGTAATTGGATTTACTTTATAAGCTCTAATGTTTTCAAATGATACATTTGATAAGGTCATGCAAAGTTGTCTTGCAAAACAAACGCACGAGAGATAGAGTTTTTAGAGCTATGGAGCTTCATGTCACCGGTCAAATGACCAGCCTCTCACCCCCTGTTTGGACATGCAACACTCTATTGAGCCAAATTCCCAATGCTGAATTTACAATAGAAACATCAAAGAGCCTATTACCATAGATCCTCTAACCAATGAAACAACCACATCATTCTCTTTACCACCTGAGGTTATTGTGATCATTCAAGGTTAGACACTAAAGCTCCTCCAAGACCAATGGTTTTTTAAAGGTTCCATAAACCACACATGTTATATATACAAACCAACCTTTCCCATATTTGTTCAACACATCAACAATACTACTGATGGTCCGATGATGCATCGTCACCCTCTCCACCTCCATCTCCTGCTGCCACCTATAAGAACATTATATTGAAAATTAAATATTGTTTCATATTTATAATTAAACTTAAAACTAATAAAAGTTTTCAAACTAAATGATTGTGATTTTTTATGATTTACCTGCTCACCACCACTCGGTGCACTACCACTGGGGGAATATCTGCTCATCTGCTGATATAAATTAGTCAACGTTTTCTATATAGTGGATATCTGATCCCCTTGGTCTTGAACTGTGGCTCGTAGAGAAGAAATCTCCCTCTGAGCATCTTCAGGTATGGGCTGACCATAACCAGGAGTAGATGCGGATGGAATCCCTAATGACCTTCTAAAGACCTCAGATGGTACAGGTCCCAAAACCATCCCGCGCACTCTACTAGGATGCTCCTTCCCAAGGACTTGAGCAACCAGGTCATCCTGGGAGACTGAGTAGGACTGCCCAGGACCGACATCCCATATTTCTTTAATTTTTACCTATAAATCTAATATCAACACATATAAACACAGTAAAAACTGATAATAAGTTAAAAATTTGACTTCATACCCCAACTTCTTTGGTAGGCTCATTAACAAAAGAGCCATCTGATTTTCTGTGAACATCCAACCACAGTTCAGTTCGGGAGGCTTCATGCCCTAAATTCTGTGACTGCATTAATCAAAGATAAATAAAAAATTCAATATATTAAATAGATAATATTGTATTATAAATATTTAAAATATTTAAAATATTACCAATGACATTCGGCTTCTAGAAAAGCTTTTTAAGCCCGCCGTGTGAGGGATGACTTGCTTCGCCCTGTTTGATGCATTCTATCGTGAAAGATCCTGAAATAAATAAAATGAAATTTAACAGTAATGTATCCAATGTCATCTCCTCTTCATATACATGTATTAATTTAAAATGAGGATAATATAATAATATATATTTCAATACCATCCGCTTCTGATCACGATGTCTGTCAACAAAAACTTTCCACTGCTCTTTCGATACCCCACTAGGCAGCTTGTCATACATTTGTTCCAAGGTCAATGAAGTATCGTTGATATCACACCACAATCTCCATTTGAAATCTTTCCATTTTTTACTGAGATTTTTCAAAGTCCACTTCCATGCTATCACATCAGCAACTATGAAGTGGAAGAACATATGTATACAGAAATTCATTTTGAACATATTAGTAACATGACATTCAATTAAACCATAATGTAATAAAATTAAATTTATTTGAGAATCGAAAACTTCATTTTTCCAGTTTGGAGGCATATGTCTCCAATAATCATATGAAATGGGAAGGGAAATGGGCTCCGCTGCCATCTGACCTATAATCTGGCCAAGTAACCCCGCGGCATCATCCGTAGGGACCCCATAAGAATCAAATGGCACCAATATCTTTTCTCTATTCATGTTCCAAACATATGAGCTTTTTAAGTGTTTCTCAATAGTTTTATTTTTGTGATCTTCAATGAGCAAAGAATTAGTATAAACAAAATGCAATAAATTTATTTAATTAAAATTTATACCTATGACTGTGACCCTCCAGTGTGTCTGGGATGAACTGGAAGGGGTCTGTCGCCGCCCAACTGATGAGTCACCTATAGGGGGAGTCGACGACTCAACCTCTAATGGGAGGCTCTCTGATGGTGTGAGAGATGGTGCAGGGGGAGATGGTGCAGGGGTGTAGGCATCTGGTGCCTCAGATGTCGTGGGGAGTGACCGAGATGGATCAGCATCCATCGGAGAACTAGAAGAAATAGTATACTGCTTCCTCCTTGGCATTCCTGTCATTTAATCAAATAAAATTATGTTCAGAATATATATTTCAAAAAAATTATGCAGAAAAAAATTAAAAATGTTAATAGATGCCTAGTACTAAGTGTAATGATGTTTCTCAATGGTTTCATACACAACCAACCATATCAAAGTCGTATTTCCTATGACAAATAAGACTATCTGGGTACCAATCCATGTACTGAATATGGTGTGAGGTAAATTAAGTAGGCCACCACTAATGGTTTCTAATGCATAATCTAGTACACGAATATAAAACAAAAAATAGTGTGCATGTATATCCAAATTAAGTGTCACTATAAATATAAATCCATGTCACACTCAGGTTTCTTAGGAGACACTTGGCACAATCTCAAACCTTAGAGATTTCATGTAAACATTGGTAATTATATCCAGTTTGAAATGCACCAACCTAGAAAAGTTAGTGGAATACACTATAAGAATACATTCCCATTTTTATAATGTTAGAAAGTATCAGCTCTTTTCCACATGTAACATTTTAGGATAAAACTATAGTTTATATATTTTCTTGAAGGATTCCCACGTAAGATCCTCATGAAATATAGCATGCACAACTGAGTCTCACCATTTCCTTCCCAATCCTTCAAGAATATATGTTGACCCCCACCCCTTTGATTCTTTGGGAATATTTAGAATTTTAAATCTCCTACCAATATACTCAATCCTCTCCTCATATTTCTAGATTCCATTATCACCATGAAAGATAGGTGGATTCTTGTTAGTAAATTATGAGTCATGATCCACTACTCCTCTTGGGTTTTTATTACCTTCATAACCAAAGTATGAATAGTGCATATTATAACTTCCACTAAAGAAGATACCACTAAGGGATTCTCCTATTAAAACCGTCTCACAAATCAATCACTTAGATTAATAAGACCTCTTCTATTACGAATTGTCTAACAAATACAAGATGAAAACCCCTTTAGTCATGAGAAAATTCCAAAATCATATAACAACTTCCATAATCCATATTAATGATTTAAAATAATAATAATTTTATGAATTTATGAATTCTATTAATGAAATATAAAACATAAGAAAGGAATAGTTTTTTTAAATAGACACCAAATCTAGTTTATTCAATCAACCACAAAGACCAAGTGACAATATTTTCAAAAATAACTAACCACCCATAGTAACTTCAATTCATACATGGAGGTGAGATGTCTAAGAACCATCCCACACATATTAACTAAATTTTAGTGCTACTAAATCTAGTCTACCAATGAAACTAAACCAAAACTATGAAGTGTCGTAACATTCCAGGCTCAATATTCCTTTTGATATCAATTTATAATGAACTGACTAGGGAAAACTAGGCTAGTCTCCCAAGAGGGTCATATACATGGAGATGTGTAATAAAAAGACATGAAAGTAGAATCTTGTTTTAGAAAATAAAGTTATGAAACCAAATTAAAATAAAAAATAAAGATAAACATCCATTAGTATAAAAAATTCAATCAAAATAAGCAAAACCATAAAGATAAAATATACAATACTATCATCTCCCTATGTGACCATCTATCACCACCAAACCATATTTATACCAAGATAGTAAACAAAAATAGAAAATTACAAGTTCTAATATAAAAAATTCAGTATCTCTATCTTTAAAATAAATCCAGTTTACATATATTTTTCCTAAAATAAAACAATTTTTTAAAATAATCCTTCGATTTTCATAAAAAAAACATATACAAAAAATCTAGGAATATGTTAAGAATAAAAGAAATCGGGTAGTCATAGAAATACCCAACCATAGATACACTATAATATAACTGTGTGAGAAAGTAACCATGAAAATACCATCATGTGATAAACAAATCATCAATGAAAAAACCCACCATTTGGGATCCAAACTATGGGTTTACGTTCTAGACATGAAAGAGAATCCCCAATCCAAGATTAAGGTGGATTAAACTAATATAACCTCTAGTGGAATTACACACAAAAAAAGTGTCATAAAACCTCTTGTAGAATTACATAAAAAAAGAGTGAGAAGTATATTTCCAATACATCCAAGGACACCCAATGTTCCAAGTTTTTCAAAATCTTTTTAGAAACCATGATCACATATAATAAAACAATTTTAATAATAAATCCTTTCGACTTCAAGCTTGAAAACCCATTTTAAAAACAAATCCACCCTTTAAGGAATTTAGTCAACCACTTTTTGTGAGAAAACCATTTTTGAAGAAATACCTCTTTAAAAACATGTATATTTTCTATAAAATCCATTTAAATCCATCAATTTCATGAAACAATCCAAAGAAATTAATAGGAATATAAGTAAATTTTAAATTAGAACCAATTGTATAGATACACATACCTTATAAACATAAGGAACCTAAGATCCTTCGACAACATAAATTGGAAACAAGCAGATATTCCTCAAATAGAAAAGGAATGAGGGAAAACCAAAATGGATTGATTGATAACACATATTATTTATGAAACCATCGAAACCATATCACAGAACACTACCAAACCAAGAACATAAATGATAAAGAGAGTGAATGATATTACACGTACCCACAGGGAGACAACCCACCACACTAGTGATCAAATGCCCTAAGCAAAGAAATCTGGTAGAGGAAGATACCCAATATTATCTAAAATCTTTCTATGATTTATGAGGGAGGTCTTCACATTGAATGGAAGAAGCGTAATATGTAAATCATGATAAAAACCATTGGTTCTAAATAATTCATGTAATGAACCCCTTTCATGGTGTGAATTCCACCATTTATAAAAATACCCAAAAAAGTATCCTTAGTATGAATTATTCCTAATCAAACCATTGAAAACATGAAAATGTTTTATGACTTAGAATTCTACAAGCTCTAAACCAAACCCATAGTATATACCCTGCAGTAGATTCACATTGTGTAACAAAGTCATGATTCGAATCAAAGAACCAAGAAATAACTAAAATTTACCAAAATCGAAGGGGGTTGCGTGGGGCACCGGGGGGTGCGGGGGTAGCCGGAGGCCGCGGGGGGTGCGGGGGGTCGCCAGAGGGCGCGGGGGCGTGGGGGTCGCTGGGGGTCGAGGGGGGTGCGGGGTTTGCCGGAGGGCGTGGGGGCGCGGGGGGTGTGGGGGTCGCCGGAGGGCGCGGGTGTCGCTGGGGCCGGGGGGGGGGGGGGATCGGGGAAGAGGGGTGAGGGTTTGTGGGGTAAATGCGATAGGGGTGGGGGAAAGGGTCGGGGTTTTTTTTTTAAAAAAAGGGTTTCACGGCAGTTTATTAAAAACCGCCGTGAAACCTTTCACGGAAAACGTTTAGCGGTGGTTTTGTGAACCGTCGCCACAAAACCGCCGCTAAACCCGAGTTTTTTTGTAGTGATTAATCATCTTTTATAACTCTTTCAGGTTTATTTCTTTATCAATATCATCTAAATTAGTTATATACATTTTTAATTAATAAATAATTTATTATAAATATATAATGTTTTTATAATTATAATGGGACAACAATAAACAATCTATTTCCTAGATTGTTGAAACTAAACACATCATTCGTGAGTACATACATCTTACCACCCCCACATAGAAGCATAATTCTTTTTTATCCCCATCATACAATGATAATTATATATATTGAACTAATTAATATATATATATGTAGTATTTTTTATATTTTTATTTTTATATCATTTTAATATCTAATATATCTTCATACCCACCATCCTATTCGATCATGATAACATTGCTCGTGCGTATGTGTGGACTACCCTCTCCTCAAAGCAATGTTGTCCCTTTTTCATTAAAACATTATATGGGTGGTAATAAGGATAAATTTGATGAATATATACGATATTAACATAATAAATTATTATTAGGAAATGAAAATAACCACAAAAAAGTTTACAAGGATTGGAACTTCCAGAAAAAGACATGCATTAGAAAATGAAGCACTTAACACTTGAAATAATGTCAATAATTACATATTACTGTAGAATGGGTACTAAGATGTCATAAGAGAGCCATATGTGAAATTATAAATATCAATATTATTAATCTATAAAATAATAAAATGATTAAATATATTATATTATAGGTTAAAGAATGTTTTATTGAGGGGAAACATGATGTAACGAGCATCATAACTCAATTTCTATTCATTGAGTTATTCCTCTACTCATTAACTTTTTCAGATCAATATTATGTGTGAAATTAATCATTATTGGATTATATTGTGTACAAAAATTTTTCCTATGTAACTAAATGTTTTAAACTAATGTACATCACTGATCAATTCTCATTTAAATATTTATATCTTTGTAAGAGATTTCGTCCCAATTTCCACTCCAATGAGACATATTTGGTATTATACACATGTTTACCATTTTGTGGTTTATATACATCACATTTGATATATTTAACAAGTATATGTATTTTTTAATTATTATTAATGTTTCATCCCTTGTTTACCATTTCAAGCGGTTACGATTTTAAGGTTACCGAAGTGGTGAGAATTTATTTTACAATTTCGATTCTATGAGATTGATTGTATTTTCATTGAAGGGATTTGATAATATATCCTTGTTCAACTAGATAAATTATCTGATAAACTAGATATTTAAGGATTTTTATGTGTTCGTCCAAATTATACTATCTTTGGATCATTCTTCATGAAAATAAATGTTTAAAATATATTCGGATTTAATTTTCATTTTGATCAGGCATATTGTTTTCCATGTCCATATTATGCAAAAATTGAAAAAAATCACATTCTATATAATAAATACAAATTTTATGTTATCCAAAATTTTTAGATGGCTTTAATTTAAAATTTCTAAAATTTTCTTAATGGGTTTATTTCTATATTCATTATAAAAAATCGAAAGTTTTTTTAAATATATATTGACTTAACGGATTTTCTCACTTCCAAAATTATTTACGTTCATAACTTATTATATAAGTTTTAAATGGTTTTATAAATAAAAATATTTAATTAAATATGTTTTTAATATTTTACTTAAATTTTCTTCATTTTCCCAAAGTACATGATTATTACAAAAAGGTATGATTTTGATGAATTTATGGTAATATGTTGCCTCTTTAAGTTTATAATCATCAAATTTCTCTCCATACATTTGATTTCATCTCATTTTAGTAATTAAACAAATCTTAAATATCTATATTCCTTGTATCATGGATATTATTATCATCTATACCATATTCCATTTCTAGAAATGATTTTTTACGTTGAAATTTATTTTAATAAATGGGGATGTGTTGATATTGGATATTCCTTATTCAATTCATATATTTTTCAATTGGACATATTATCCATGAATTAAAGAATTTCATTTAATATATAGGGAATGAATTGTACGAAAAGATATGTTTGGGGATAATGATTATATATCCCCCTAATGCATCGACATGTCTCTGATGAAAAACTAGTTTCCATCCTAATTAAACGAGTTTTTGGTTTACACTTACCCATACATTAAATAGTCTCAATCAGAGGTCTCGATTAAAAATATATCAAGATGTATAAGATAATGAAATCTAATAATAAGCATCTCCTACATTGAGAATTCAGTTTTTCTTATCCATTATATTATTATATTTATATTATCCTTGGATTCATATTTTTCTCATGTTTTATTTATTAAATAGAATTTCTTTCCATTTATTTACTATTCTATATAGATTATACCTTATTAAATCATGATGTATTATACTATACATAAAACATAAATATAATTTCGGATCAAACAACTTTTTTCATTTCACCATGATATAATGAATAATTATTTTAATGAGATTCAAGGATGGTAAACATTTTCTTTTGTTATGATTTCTTATTTTTTTCCAATTTACAAAATATGAATCATTCATGTATCTATTTCTTTAAGACTAATAATTTTTTTATTCCATCAGTATTTGATCCATTTTATCTTATTCAGATGTAAATATGTATACACTATCTTAAGGATATAGAATTTTTGGTTATTATAATTGGTTCTATATGAATTTTAGTTGAAACATTGTGAATATGATTTATAAAAACAATGAATATGGAATAAGTCCCTTTGAAAAAAATTGATGGTATATATAAGTATATCATAACATCGTAAATTTTTTTTAAGGTATATATTATGTTGTTTCCCATAATTATTACTTTTTCTTATACTATATTTTTTTATTTTAGTTAATGTATTGAACTAGGAGGAATTATTTTAAATTTGAATGTGATGGACATTGTGTGACTATAATAAACAAAATTGGATAGGTAATGGAGTGATATATATTGTGATAATGCCTAATTAGTTGTCATGATTTTTGGAAAAAAACCTACATCTTATCTAACCCACAGAATCACCACAGAATAGAAGAACATTTTTTCAAAGAGCTCGATTGGTGGAGACCATATAATAATGAAAGATCAATATCCTTTTTGTTAGAAATTTGGAAAGCTACACCGTATATAATTCTCAAGGCAATGATATATTATTATATGTGTGTTAAAGAAATGAAAAAAAACAAATTATAAGGTGAAATGGGGATTCTGATGGAGTTATATGAATTTTATCCTGATGTATCAATTATAGTTCTTTGTGTTATGTGTGGATAATCTGACCAATATCCAATCCAATACCATAGTCCAAAATTTAACTCCTATACTGAAGAATGACCTATGTTGTGCCCATCATGAATGTGTGATGATTGAGGTTCTTATGTATTGAGATAAAATGATTATTGTCATTGATAATTTAAAGGGGATTGTATGGGTGACCCTAATATTGGGTACGTATTTGAAAAAAAACTAATTTAGGTTATCATTTATGAATTTTATTTATGTTTTTGATATATGGAAATTTTCTGTGATATTATTTTAGGAATAAATATTGGTTTAATTTTTTGAAACGTGTATTATTTCATGTGGAGTTAAATAAGTGTTATAGATATTATCATGTGATTATAATTATAAGGTTTCCATAACTTCTAAATCATAGATATCCCAGTTATAATCTTAATTGATGATATTTTGATGTGATTTGAAATGTTTATTGGGTTTTTTTATAGAAAACTCTATTGAGGTTTAAATAAGGATTCTGTATAGTATATGATTTGTTGTTATCTATTGGATAATGATATATCGATAATCTTGTTAGTTAAAAAGTGAATCATTGGAGATGTGATATTTTAATATATATTTATAGAAAATAAATGGATTACATTTTCTATTTGTATCAAAATATGATTCATGACATTTTTTTGTAGGTCACTAATTTATAATATTATATATTGATTTATAATGGTGATTAAATATATATTTTTTTATTTTTCATTAGGTTGATGTATGTATAATTCTTTTGTTTAACATGTGGTTTAACAATAATGATTATATAGGAAGAATGAAATAATATTATTTGAATTTATACTTAATGTTAGAGATAACCATTCAATGATAAAAAATTATTTAATTTTTAGGTTATAGAGGTTAATTGGGATTTAGGATTAATTATTAGTTGAATGATCTATGTCAAACATTTCTTGTTATTGGGTAAATTTTTTATTAAAATGAATTGTTTCATTATATGATGGATTATACAATATAAATACAATCTGAGCATATAAAAACCATTTTAGTTTTGGGTAAAATTTAGAGACTGGACGAATATCATTTTATCATTTTTTTTATTATTTGTTCTGTTATAACACTATTTTAGTTCATTATATATTAGAAATTCATCTTTACTGCTCATCATTATAGAAGAGGAGAAAATATTGGTGGAAATTGATTATGGAATGAAATTATTCATTTAATTTTTGTATATTTAATGATTTCTATTAACAATATTGTAATGAAATTTTCCAACTCTATGAAAAGGATCTTGAAAATAAAATTCTGCTATTATGAACATTTTCTATGAATCAATGGTCATTTTACCTATAATAGATCTGTGGTTTTTTTATTCATAATCATTTTATAGACCTTGTTCTCTGTCAATATTTATAATTTTTTATAATTAGTTCTCACCTCCATGTCCATATTTTTACATCCATGTAATGTTGTACTATTTCAAAACATAGATTTATGTTATTTAATATGTACATCATATATTACATTACAACTTTTTATGAGAATGTTTTATTAAATTTTTTATGATATGGATATGCCAAAAAATAATTTTCCAATGTCAAACCCTTAATTACCTTTTAGTGGTTCAAATTTCAATGATACAATTTATTGAAGGGTAGAACTAGTAGTGAAAATATGATTTTTTATAAATCTGTTTTTGTTTGTTTTTGACATCGGTTGTCATACAACATTACTAAAGGAAATTCTGTAAATAATTTTATAATGTTGGTTAATAAAAATGTACATTATAAATTCATTTTGGTGGATGTTTTCAACACAATTTATAAAATAACTAATGTCAAATTGTTTTTAAAATAATTTTAATTTGTTTATTCCCCTCCTAGAATAGCTTTTTGTTGAAATAGTAGAATAGCGAGTATATAATAGAAAAAAATACATCAATATAGTATAATAGAAGAAACATTTATAATTTGAATTTTCATGTTTATAATTTATATTATAAATGAACTAAAACCCAATTAGAACTATGAAATGATTCTCCCATTAAATTTGAATTTGTCATAGATCTTCTTCGGTGTAAGGTTTGGGGTGATGAATAAGAAAAAAATTAAAAATAATTATTTAACATGTATTATGAATAAAATTAATTTATATTTAAAGGAACTATTTATTAAATAAATAACTATACGGAACATCATGAATGCCCCGATTAAATTAGTACTAACAAAAATGATAAAAAATAGTGTCTACATTCTTTTAAATGTTTTTATTTATGATATTTATGTTTAAAATATGTTTTCAATTCAGAATAAAATTTTATAAATTGTAGCCATAAATTAGTAATTATAAATGAAAATTCTTTTTTTCATTTATGTATCGCATCTTGGAACACTTATTTCTTAGGGTCTCTCTAAATAACATACATTCCCTAATTGAAATTAATATGAATGAAACAAATTTTAATGTCATTTAATTTATTTTAGAGGTATGAAAATATTAAAATTACATAATCAACACAGTGATAATATTTTATTTCACTTCGCTATAGATAAAGCACAACCAGAAAAGTATCTTCTCCCCTTCACAAAAATTACACAACATCCAATGCCAACTGATAAATAATAAAATTTAATGTTATTGGTTATTTAGTTAACAAGTACATAAAACATTAGATATATGTTTCATTCTCATGATGATAAGATATAATATATTATTCAATATTTACATTCATTTGAAGTATTTCAACAATATAAATTATTCTTTATGGAATAGTTATTATGCCTTTTATAGGTAAAATAAATTATAGGTCCATAAAACCATAAAATGTTTTCATGTCATGCTATTTGGAAATTTAATAAAGACACATGACACCAAAAAATATAACAATAAATATTTAGTAAAATAATATATTGATAATATTTATTTTAAACAACTTAAATTAAAAACATATATATCGTGTTGTTTCCAAATTCATAGGATATCTTTTTTAAAATCATCAAAATCAATGCATGCCCAAAATTCCAAATTCATTTGGAATCTCATAAACATCCAACAAAAAAATATCAATATGTAGACAATTTCTCAAGAATGGTATAATTTATATCAAAATTCATAATTCTTTGTATTTTATGTTCTAAAAATATTATTATTTTACCTTTAATATATTCATATATGAAAAACAAAAATATATAAACATTAATATGATAAAAAAAATAAAAAAAATAATGCTTATAATTTTTACATTCTCAATGATCATCTGTCAAAAAATTATAAATTACCAAAATAAAAATAGTCAATACTTTGTCCAAATTTACTTACCTAAATAATAGGAAATGGTATTCTTATTGATATGTCTATAATATCTTGTACAGTGACCCAGTGATTTTATATCTCCATCCATTTATGATTAATTTTATCTCTAATATAAAATATCATCAAATATGAAACTATATGATATTGAGAATTATCTATATATAACTCACAATAAATGAGAAGATGATGAAGAGGGGGGTATGTGTCTGATAAGTATGAGGAGTAGGTTCTATAGTCAGAGGTGGAGTGTGATAAGTAGTATCAGTGGTATCAAAATGTAAGGAAGGAAAAATGGGATCAGCTACCTAAAACAGTTTTTTCTCGTCTACAAACATCGATTGTCCGAGCCTCTGATCACTTCCTCTATCATCGAATTAATATCACAGAATACAGATTCCAAATATTATATTTTTAATAAAAATACTCCACTGAGTAATCATCATAATTTGGAAAAAAATTATTAATACATATGTCTTGTATCCTCGGGCATGACTAGGGTGTTCGAGCTTTCCCAATGTTGTGGCAATAATATCCTTCCAACCCTAAGCTATGAAGACCCAATCTGTGCTTTTCTCCTAAATATATTATGCCATATTATATTTGATTAATCCTTAGTGAATCAAAATATGTAAATAAATGATTTAGAATAAAAAATTAAATAATGGAAACATCTTAATATCCTCTCAACTATAACCCTCAACTCTTCTGTAAGATATTTTCCTTTTTCTCATTTGATCCCTCTTCAATTTCTCATGTATAATAGGTGGAATTAGGGTCATCCTCTATGGAATCGGGGAAATAAACTCTCGGATTTAGAAATTATTCAACTATTATTGGTTGTTTATAATATTTTTATAACCTCCTATAGATAACATATGATGTTATATTCTCCTAGATTAGATCCTTGGATGAGATCTCTTCGACTACTATTAATTAATAATAAAAAATCATTAATATGTTCATTAATTATAAAAAAATATAAATGGTAACACTAATCTTACTAAAAATTATTTTCGTCGTTTCCTTTCAACAAATTTATTAAATGTATCTTCATTTATAAATAGATATATATCACCTGGAATATGATTTAGAATATACCAAAAAATAAAATCTTATATGAGGGTTGATTTTCAATCCCTCAGTATTCTAACATCCTATGATAAATGTCTCCTCTGGACTCCTCCAGTAACTGATATATCATTTCTCATCTGATCAAAATGGGTAATTCATATATTACTATAATAATTTAAATATAATTAAAATAATAACAAACAAGATTTCCAAAAAACTCTCCCATAAATGAGATAATTTAATTTTTCAGACACTTATCCAATCATCAATCAAAATAATATCCTTTATTTTATCATATACTGTAATAAAAGTATTGGATTGTTTTGAATTTGGACCTCCTTAAATATCATTATTATCAATTTTTATTGGTATCCTCTACTCTTGGATATGGGTAACTGATAATTTTCGTGAATGTGTGATGCCACATTTATCATCACTCAAAATCATGTCCCTCATGGAAGTAGATGCCTCATGTAAAGAAGGAAGATATGTCCCATAAATAGTGGAATATGTATACTCATCGACATAGTTATGTGTATGATCCTCTTTAGATGTATGTAGTGGATCAACTTTTTGATCTTTAATTACCCTACAATTCAACGATGCAAAAAGATTTTAAAAAATATTAAAATCAAACTACTACATACAAATGTAAAAAAATGAAAAATTATCAAATAACAATTAATATAAAATAAAACAAATTTTTATTCAAATTTTTTATAGTTTAAAAAAACTATATTGTCATAAATTTGAGATTAAATTACATAAAATAATGAAAAAAATCCAAAAATGGTGTGTGAATTGTAAAAAATCCTCCAACTTATAACAACCTTTTTTACATAGAAAATATAAATCCTTGAATATATGAAAAATGATCCCCAAAAATGATAACAAAAAACAAGAAAACTATATTCAAATTACCTATATTTTTTATCCACCATGTTTACAACGTTATTAAGAGATAAAAATAAAACAATACTAAAAACAAATCCAATTTTTTTTGAATAGTAATAATGTTCTAACCTGATAAATCATTTTCACACAAGAAATAATATTCTTTAATATACTCTTTTAAACAATATTTTTCGTTATATTTACCAAAATATTTTTAAAAAAAATCAACTAAACCAATTAATATATAAGTAACATAAGAGTAAACATAGTAAACTAACAAAACTAAACTAATATATAAAATCTATTGAACATATTAATTATTATAAGAGGTTTAATGAATAAAATAAAATTAAAATACATACAATTTTTTAAATTTTAAAAATTCAAAAAGAAATAAAAATATTTTATAGGTAATATTGGTAATGTACTAAAGGTTTGTTTTCCCAAATTCCTTCATCATGATCATTTTGAATGGCACAAACTACGTATATGACATGATCATAACTATTATATTTTAATCATTCCATTGAAGTTGGGAACTAACATAAATCAACATCTTCTTCAAGTTTACCATCACTGAAACACTATTTTTTCTAGTAAAACAATAGACCACTTTATATCAGATTAATAAAGAAGATAGAAAAAAAATCTTCTGATACAATAAAAAAATAAATAGTTTTGTATTCTAATCTATTCATATTAAGTATTCTCATTTCATATTAATCATGTATGAAACTGTTATTATTAATAAACTACATGCAGTAAAACAATGGAAATTTAAATTTAATTTATTTAACCTCCAATAATTCTTCAGTGACTACATAATTTTCTCTTGATATGGAGATTCTGTTTTTGTCTTGGAAAATTAAAAAATTTATTTCCTAGGTGGACTACAATAAACAACTATTTTTAATTACACTTCTTTTATCCTAATGATTCATATGGAATGATTATCCATTAATGTCATTGAAAACTGTGTAATAAAATTTAAAATTAGACAAACCCACTAACCATCTCAATTTCAAACCTATATAATGTTTAAAAAATGTAAAAATGTACCTTCTTTATCAGTTCACCTATCAATGATTTTAATTTCAATCCATGGATCTCATATCTCCCATTATGGAAACTTTTGTAGATTTATGTAGGTAAATCAATGTTCTCCACTATAGACAAATATCATGTAAAAACTATGCTTCCTCCTCAGAGATATACTTCTCAAAAATGTAGACTTATGTTTGATATGAATTCATATCATATCCTCATCAACATTTTAATATACCTTTAAAAAGGATACATCCAACACACATATATATATATAGTTTCATAGATCTTTATTTATTTAACCAAATGAAACACTAAATGCACCATGATATCAAAAAAAATGGAGAAAAATAAATATCCAATTGAAAATGTATAAAAAAAATTAATTCTCCAAATTTTATGAAGAATTAAAATTAATCAAATTATTACAAATTGAATTAAAATAATAATAAACCTTCATGAAGCTCATTCTGACATGGATGGGTAATATTCCACATAACGAAATTTGTTCGAGATGTTTCATCATGATGTGAAAATCATGAGATTTCATCCCAATCAATATAAAGTTACTTATTTACACAAATTTTTTCACATTTGATGAATCTCCATGTGACACAATAATTTTATGAAGAGACTAAAAAATTATTTTCCCAAATCAAAAAATGTATTAGAAACTGTGTAAAGTAATTTCTCCCTTCCATTAAGAGTGGTAGTTAACTCAAAATGTATTCCCATTAAGATATAGTAAAGTCATTCATTCAAAAAATCTTTAATATTTCCATTAATATATAACAATACTCTAATAAGGTTATCAATGAAATTATTCTCCACATGCATGACATATATGTTGTGTTTTAACTTGTAATATATCTAGTATCATAGCTCAAATAATACTTAAAATACCTTCCAAATATTTATATCATTACCATATTATTGTGCCTTTCTGAATCTCACATCATTATTTTTTACCATATCAAAATATTTACTCGTGGAAAAAGGGTTTGGAGAAATATAAAATTGTTTCTATCTATTGAATTTTTTTTTTAATATTATATAATGGAAACAAATTGAAAAAAAAGCATTCTATAACCTGTATATAGTATTTTCCTTACACTTTATAGTTGATAATATAAATTATGTATTTCAAAAATCGAATAATATGTATCCCCTTAAGACTATATGAAGAAAAATTTCTATATGATGGGAAGTCATTTTTTGTGAATGTAATCATTACATTTATTTTAATATATACTATTTTTCACAAGTCACACACCATCATACCTTCCACATATAAAATTTTATAATCATAAAATAATGGTGACAAGAAAATATAAATATCGTTTTTAGGTTATTTTGTTTTGGATGTCATTAAACTAAACATGATATAATTCCGCATCGTAAAAAATTACTGAGATAATGTTTTAGTTCCTAATAAAACATTCCATGAAATATTTATTCTATTAAGTCTTTGATTTTGATTCCTTCAATATTTTTATAGTCTAAGCCTAATATTTATAACATCATTGGAAAATGTAAGAAACTGTTGATCAATTTTCATCCGTTGTAGACACTTAGCTAGTTGCCATAATTTTCCATTACATATCCACTCCTCTGACAATTTGACTTTTCAAAAAGACATTTGAAATGAAGAAATACATGAAGATATAGAACACCATGAAATAGGTCTCTATAAATTTCAAATCCGCCTATGATTTTACTTTTAACTTACACCATGAAATCTCACATTTTGAATAACGTGACATAAATTCATATCCTTTCCTTTAAATAACATATTGATTCTATAAGACATGTATTTTATTTTACCCCAATCATATCATGCGTAATAATTAAATATATTTATATTGTTAATCAAAAATATCATTTTATTTGTGGAGAATTTCTTTAAATAATTTTTCCAAATCTATAAGACTATTCTTACTCCTTTAATATTTTACCTTCACATTAATAAATCTTAACAATATTAATAAAACTAAAAAATCTGTAAAACCCATTTACAATGGTTTACATCAACACCATAGAGATTCTCAATTTTATGTTCATTTTGAATTTTATATTTTTCAATATCACTAATCATTTCATCGATTTGGTTAGACATCTCAACTTGCAAAGCATCATCATCAATTGATTTTAAATTCATCCAAGTTTCGCTATGAAAAATCCAAGGGCTATTACTCAGAATAAATACATTACAATTTAAATGATATTTTATCTCTCCACATTTAAACATCTTCATATTTAAACATTTTAGTCATGGATAGAAAAACATGTCAGTCTTGGGAATATTTATTCTAGAAGATTCCAAAAAAAATCATTAACACATTCTTCATATTTATAACTTATTCAAAGTTTAGTAATCAAACATCAACAAGTTATTATTTATTAAATATGTCATAAAATATATTGTCAATAGAATATAGTGGTGATTAAAGGTGAGTTAGAGGAATGAATGTAATCTTATTTTATTGATAATTCAGAAGACATCGTTGTGGTTTTATTCATTAGTGAAATGTTTCTCTGATTTTAATGGTAGTGAATATAATGTAAAAAAATATCAGAGGATAAATTTCAAAAGAATAATCCAACTGTTGACCAACTAAGAGAGGGTTGACAATGTTCGGGGCTTATATGAGATACGAGAAAATATATCTTCGAACCCGAAATGATGAATCTGATGAAACCTGAGGATATATAAAGATGGTAATGTAATATTAGACTCTCATGGAATAATGATATGATATTTAGGGCTACTGTATGATATTAATGATATCTATGTCATGAGAAAGAATGAATCCTAAATGAGCATACCTAACTTTTGGTCAAAAAAATAATGGTATATAATTTAAGTTATTTAATAATTTATTTGAAAAAATAATAATCGATTTTGAATAATCCATTTTGTAAATTATTTTTCAACTTCATATATCAAAATAATTATGTTCTGTACCTAATATTCTTCATTGGTTTCATGTTAAAAAATGTTGAAAATAAAAAACATTTAAATTTCATGTTATCCATATAATAAATCACTTGACAAATATTTCAACGTACATTTTTCATGTCATTTATCAATATTGGATGATAAAAACACGACATGATAATTATTTTTTGTACTATCAAATATAACACCCAATGATTTTAAATGAACTCTATTTTTTAATAGTAAACAGAACATGCAACATCAGGTTGAAACAAATCACCAATTATTATTATGTAATGATAACTCTAAAAAACTACTCATTTAATATGAAGGATTGAATAATATTAACCATATTATGAAATATATATATATATATATATATCACCTAATCAATTAATTTATTATTCCTTAGTAAATAAGAATTTAATTATAAAAAATTCAATTTTTTCATAAAAAATGAACTTCAACAATAGTTTTATTACTTTTTTGAGCATTTTTTATAATTAATTCCTTTAGTACATAAAAATTCCATTAAATAAAAATAATATTCTTTACAAAATGGTCATACAAAAAGTCTCTTATGTTTAATCTTGGGATTTTTCTAAAATGGGTGATTTTTCAGTGAATAGTGAAAAATACTGATTTTTCACTTATTGTCATTTCTTAAAATAAATAATGTAATTAAAATTTCCCATTATAATTTTAATTTCTTATTAAATTGAAATATGATCCATTTTTTATAATAACATATTTTTAATCTGAAATGTAAATATTTATTTTGATATAAGTTATTTTTTATGATTAATAACTCATTTATCTAAACAAATGTTTGTCATAGCTTTTAAAAAATTTATAAATAGATTTGTTTTATTAAATAAAAAAATTAAACATTACAAATGGATAAAAAAATTAGTATCAGAAGTTTCAAATTTGGTAAAATGTTTTGTGGAATTTTTAGTCCCTATGAATAGAAACAATGGTAAAATTTATTATATCGATAAAGTGTAAATCATGTAATTATGGTTAAAATTAATTTTATAAGACATTAAAAATCACACCATATCTTTCATTTATATAATTTTATGGGTTAAATTCATCCATATCACTAATAAATTCTAATATATCGAATGATGGTGTGATTTAACCAAGTAAAATACATTTATATTATTTTACGTGAAGAAAATTTCAAAATACCACTATATTTATTTTAAAATATTATTCATAATAATATAAGGATAAGAATATGTTATTAATGAATTATAAATTTCATTTTGAAAATAATTTATTTATTTCTATTATAAAAATTTTTGTATAATTTTTAGTGATTTAATAATTGGATTGAATTCTGATTCCACATCGACCAAGTATTAATTCAATTATATTATATTAAAAACTTCAAAAATAATAAAATTTTTATAACTATTATGAACCATGAATTTTATAAAAAATTATAACATATTATTTACACATAAATGTATTTCATTATAATTTCATCATTATCTTGATGTTTTTAATGCCAATTTAAATAAATAGAGTCAAAATTGACACTAATGATATTTTATGAAAAAAAATTATTTTTTTAAAAATTATTGAAAAATAAAAAATGTATTTAACTAGGAAAAGTGGGATAATATATGGTCTAAATAATCATCTATTTTTAATTGATGGTACAATTTTCCATTGATGTTGACTTCCATAGATTCAATAGTTTAAAAACCAATGTTAACATAGTAATTTGAAAATGGATTAATGGTGGTTAAAAAATGAGATAAGGGTGAAAATAACCCCTAACATTTTAAAAATATTATTTTATGAGATTAATATTACACATAATTAACTTATATATTAATTATAGAAATTTTGACCCAATTTTTAATGAAAAATAATTTATATTAATTTCATACATTATGAAATTCGAAGACTTCCCTTCTCATTTCTTATAAATAGACACCAATTCTCTATTTTCATTACACAACATTGAGAAACCTACCTTAATCAACCCTTGAATTTTTCACTTTTAAAAATAATTATTAAATAATTAGGGTTTTTTTCTTAAAAAATACAAACCCTGAGTCCTTTAAGAGTAAATCAAAATAATTTCTATCCAAGAAGAGGTAATTGTCTTCACTGAGTATTTCAATTTTATTTATAGTACTAGTTACTCTAAATTTTTTATATACATCCTAAAATAGTAAATACATCATTTTAATTGTTATGATTATTTATTATTATTATAGGGAAAACATATTCCATATCTATTCAACCTGTATACTTTGAAAACATCCCTCAAGTGTACTTATGAATTATCATCCCCATGTCCGGGCGTAATTCATTTTTCATCACAATCTTACATGTATGATTATAAATATGGAACCGTAGAATATACATATATATAATTTTGGAAATAATCATATTTCTAGATTTATAATATCATATATACCTTCTTACCTTCAAATCTATTGGAACACGATAACGGAACATGTGCGTACGTTTGGACAACCCCTTCCAGGAAGTGATGTTATTCATTTTTTATTTAAACAATACAAGGATGGTACTAAGGATATATTTAAGGAATATGTAAGATATTTATAAAATTATTTACATTTTGGTTAACATTTGACCATAAAAAATGAACAATGACTGAAAATGACATAATAAAACATGCATGATAAATTAAAGAAGTTAATACTAGAAACAATGATAACAATGTAATATTGTTAACGAACAGGTGATAAGATGTTATAATAGGATCATATATGATGTTATAATTTTTAATAAAATAATATTATAAATTAATAACATTTTTAAAACCATTAAAAAATATGTTATTTCATGTTCAACTAAGGGGAAACGTTAGGTAAGGGGTTGATAACTCAATCACCTTAATTGGGTTATACATATAATTAATTGACTATAGTATTCCATGATTATATATTAGATTATCTTTGATTGAATCATGTTTTATTTTCACTTTTTCGTTGTTGATTTTTAATTTTTTACACATAATTACTTTATTTAAAATTTCTCGATTCAATTATATAATCATTGTAGGGGATTCTATCTCAATTTCTACCCCTATTGATAAATATTTGGTATTATGATCCTATTTACTTATATGTGTTGTATATACAACCCCTATTGTGTATTTCAACAGAATATATAATTATTCATGATGATTAATGTTTCATCCTATGTTTAATATTTTAATGGGTTTCAATTATTATGTTACCACTGTTGTATAATATTATTTTATAATCCAATTTATTTGGGACATCTTCGATTTTCGTTTAAAGAATATTGTAATTTAACCTTATTAATGTGAAAAAAATTCGTTATATTATGGATATTTAAGGATATTACATGTTTTATTGTATCTTTTAAAATCATTTTAACTAGATTCATCTAAATACGTTTTTAAAACGAAATTTGATCTTATTTCTATTTTGATGTGATATATTCTCCTTCTATGTTCATATTTTTCAAAATTGTTTTACCTAAGTCCTTTTTTACTCAGTGTAAATATTATTTTATCCATGAATTTTTAAATTGATTGAAATTTATATTTATAATGTATTAATAAGGTTTTATTTTATAAATTATTTTCAAAAATTAAAAATATAAGTTTTTAACTTATATGGTGTTAATCGATTGTCCCACCACTCAACCTTTTATACACTCTAAAAATATTCTACAATATTTAAATGGTATTAAAATAAAAAATATTTAATCAAATATTTTTTTGAAATCTCACTTCCATTTTCTTAATTTCTAAATATGATATGATTTTTTAACAACTTCCATATTTTATTTTAATGAACGGTCATATTTTATATCATATTGATTTTCTGGTAGTTAACTTTTTATTGAATGATTAAATTTTATATGAAAGTTGAAAATTAAATTTCCATGAATATAGATAATATTTGAATCGTGGATATGATAATTTCATAAACTATATAATATTTAATTATTTGTTTTTTTACTATGAAATTAATTTAATTTACAGTGGAAATATTGATATTCATTATTATTCAAGATTATTAAACTAATTGGCCCTTCTGAATGAGAGCTCTTATACATTATTCTAATTAAATAAAGTAGACATTTTATCTATCTTAGTACAGTTTGGGTTGTAGCATTCATAACCACCAATGGCCATTTTAGTGCCTTATTAATTTTTTATGTCTATTCTAGGATATATTTATCATCATGACATGGAATTCGTGGAAGATTTATCTTGAAAATTATTCTCTTTCAAAAAGATCAAATAAATGTTTTTTATATAGAGATGAAAAGTATTGTGAGTGTTGTGTATTTCAATCATAGAACAATAATGAAGGGTTTGAGTTTTAACAAAATTTATAATTGTACAATCCTCTATGAGAATCTCATGGTTTCCCTCAGACCCCTTACCCTATCTATTGGTTATTGGTGAAAATATTTCATGAGCCTAGCTACCCTAATATTGAATTCTGTTGATTTTTCCATATAATTTTATCCTTTTCCCCATAATCAACACCAATACAATGTAGGGGATTTTTTTACACTTAAAAAAGGCAATGTAAGATTATTCAAGGAGGAATCAGATAATTTGATGGGAATACAGGCTAAAACATGATAAAAATTCACGCAAGAGTTCAGATTCATCCTAGATGAATCCCTTGTCATGTATAAGATTTTTTTGAAGGATGTTAGATAACCCCCAATATCTATGTTATGAAAAGACAATAGAATTTAATGTAGAATATTTCTTGACAACATTGCCTATATATACCCCAATACTCCCCTCTTTTAAGGGGACCACAACCATTATACACACAACAGATCTTTTGAATTCACAATACACAAAAAACCATTATCTAATGATGACATTGATTCTTACAAGTAGTCATATTCTATAAGTATCCACCCATGAATCTTTATAAATTAAGATCATAGTCAAGAAAATCATCCTGAAAAGTGACATTGTTAGAGCTTGTGGCATATTCATCATGCATTATAGGGTATTATGATACATATATCATTCACAAAACCGCCCATATGGTAATTTTGATAATATACGTATGTAGGAAATAAATATTTCATGAATGGATTTCTATTATGGACTCCATAGAGTTCACAAAACACACCTCATTAGCCCATAAAAGTTACCCCTATTTATAATACATGGATTTCCAAAATTATTATTCATGTGGTCCTCGTTCAATTTTAATATAGGATTAATCATTCCCCAATTATCATCATTAATAGTATCATAATCCCTTATTCCAATACACTTTTATCCAAGAACTAGTTATAAAATCTTGTTAGACATTTCATCTAATCATAGACACCCCTATTGACCCCTTACTGCTCCCTAACATAGGAAGATTCGTTGATTTTCTCAATCCAAAATCACCAATGCATTAGACACATGATTTCCAATAATAGAATCTTCAAGGGAAACAGCATTATTTTACATTTGATGATGGATTATGGGGTCTCACATCCTCCTCTCCTCTTAACATTATTATGAATGGAAATATATATGTGTAATCAACAACATTTTATAATCTAAAAGGCATTAAACGGAATATCACCCATTTAATTTTTCTATGATGTTATCCTTAACGATAATAAACTCCATACATGAGGATGAACTATAACCTAACAGTTTCTGAAAAATACATGATACCTCTTATGTTTATTCATGAGAGGATCCCCCAATTTCCACACATCCTTTATGAATAAACCCAGCTTCTTCACTTGTTATCACTCCTTCCATGAAATAAGAAACCTTACTACTTGATGATATACCACAAGGTCCAGTCCTGGTCTATGAATTTAAATGATGAACTCTAACTATGTGGTTTTTTATCCATGTCTCCTAACATGGAATGTATAACACCTCCATGAGGTTCAATCATAACATATCAATGTCACCATAAGTTTTTCTTTGTTCCTCCAAGGAATCAAGGACCCTGATGTCCATTTATTCCTCTTGGAAACACATATCACCTCTTAATATAAACACTCAAGGTCATCAGTATAATTCAGCACCATCAGAAGTGACTAAACTATATCCAATCCATTAATTCATGATAATATATAAAAACTCTCCCCACAAGATTTACCCCTTTGGAATTATATCCAAATGACCTTAATCCTTTTATCATGTCCCCACAACACATTAACCATGTGATCCATCATCGTTACCTAGAGAATCTACCTCATGTAATGAGCTTTCGATTCCTTACTTGGTATGTATAACAAGTAAATTATACTTTAGTAAATGATGTTTTGATGTCTTATTCCCCGAGTCTATGTTTCCCTATAATTGTCACAATATTCCTTGGATTCTACACCTATGATATCATATATATGATATTCCCTTAACTCTTAAAAAAGAATATTTTTACTAATTCCAAACAAACCAAAAAAATCACAGATTCCTAGACCAGCCTACCATCATCATATTCTCTAACAATTTGTGTCTTCCCTCTCACAACAGCAAGTAGTGTATTTAACCAATTTTTTCTTCAAGATGTCACTAGGAATGATATTCACAAACACTACTCAAATCCATGACAAATACTTCAAATAGAAAATGAAATGCAATGATAAATCCATGGGAGGAAATGAAATCTAATCACCACATTCCAATTAAGTTGAAGATATCCTTAATCATTTTGGTGGAGGCCACCCACCATTTATAGGTGGGAATGTAGGGAATCGACACTTGAGGGGTTGTGACTTGACCAAGTATACTGACTACCCAAGGAGAGGGAAAAGTACACCAGATGCATAATCGATATGAAGAATAAAAAATAAAGATAAAAATAGATTATCGGAATTTTTAAAGATTAATTTGTATTAATAATTAGTGGGATATAATTGATTGATTGGTTCTAAGTTAATATGGATGAAAGTTCTTGGTTTTTAAAACTTGTGTCTTCTTTATGATTGAATTTAGAATTTAAATAGAATTTTTTTCTATCAGATTCAAGATGAGGAAGATCAATAGTCTTGTCATACCCTATTTAACGTAGAAACACACCTTTTCATAGGGTAAATTACTCAGGGTTATTAATGAATTTACTATTTTGATAACTTTTTTTAACATGACCATCATGAATTTTATAATAGTCATGTGGAACTCAAGATGATTAGTTGATGTGTCAAATTGTTCCTTTATATTCATGTAGTTATGTTTTGGTAGGAAAAAATATTTTATGGTTAAATAATGAGTACAGAAACCTAAACAGTAATTAAAAAATCATAATTAAAATTAATAATCCCCATACATTTACATAACCATGATAAAATGGTAATATCCCCCTCTTATATGTGATGATAGGGTGTTCTCTGAAGAGAGAAAAATGGGAAACTCAAAATAAATGGTCGAGTAGACTTGAATAACAAAGTACAGAAGCATAGAAATTCATAATGAAATCTATATTTCTAATCCAATGAATTTTTAGTAGTATGATAACCTTTTATTTATAAGTAAAAATGTATCATTGTTTGTCTTATAATCTATAAATTCTATTTTTTAATTTTTATTGTTCAATATAAAGGTTTAAAATATAAATTAATATGGGTTATGGTCATCATTTGAAAAAATCAATGATTCAAAATATTTTCACCCAATTTTATGACATGCAAGGGGGTTTTATTCCATGAAACTTTATGTATTCATAACTATTTTATTTCTTTATGACCTATATTTATAAAATTAAAATTAGAACATTTATTGAATTAATCATAGTCCCACATTTTCAATATTTCTATACAGATTCATGTTTCATCGTCTTTGCTTCATGTTTTCTCTTTATGAAATGGACTCATCTCTTAATCATGTCATGGTGGGAATTGACATTACATGATGTGAATCATGGTCAAAATGGATCTTTTTTTTTCATGATTACTTGTTCATTTTCTCTTACCATGATATGAATAAAATAATAAAATCTCATTACAAATGTTCATTTTATTTTTGAAAATAATTAATATTAATATTTAAAATGCATTAATGAAATATAGTTACCATGTTCCTATCCAAGATTTGGGTAATTGGATGGTTTTAAAGAAACTATTACTGTAGATGAAAATGGATGTTTTTAGGTGTTATATTATTCAATGTTTTTTATTGAATAACACTCTATATGGGATATTATTTAAGAATTTGGTGTCAGTTCATCTTCAAATTCATTAGCTAGATAGAGAAACTGTGAATGATATGGTTCATCCAAACAAAGAGAATGTTATAAAACCACAAGTAGTCATATGTGATCTATAATTTATTTCTAAAAGTCATATATTTTAGTAGGAAATAAACCACTAAAAAAGGATGACGAATCCATTAGAATTTTAGATCTTCCATACTTCATGCGGAGAGGCACACCATGTCTCCCTAACTAAATTCTCTATATCTTTTTTGTAAAGACCCATAAATTTGAAGGAATTTTTTTTTGTTAAATTCTTTGTGATTTTACGAGTACACAGTTTCGGATGGCACCTGATTCCGAGGCCCAGTGCGCCCGGAATCAATTTCGGAATTTTTGCATGGGTACGTTCAGTGAATGAACGACTGGGTTTTTCTATCTTTTGAACCGGTTCTCGAAATTGAAATCAGAGGGCACTGATGAAACCAAAACGGTGGTTTTAGATTAAGAAGAACTTTTCTGGAGTTGCATTTTCTCGGGATGTGTTGTTAAATAAATGGATTAATTGAAGAGTGAAATAAAATATGTGTTACAATTTTATTTCTACTCTAATTAATTACAACCTATGTGAGGATGTTGGGGTGGGAACCACTACATCCGAACTCCACATGATAAGATACTAGTGAGGTGGGGCCCACACGAGCCCCACCACTACATTTTTTCCCAAACTCCTATAAACCTCGTCTCTTAAATTATGTGACTCTCCCTCACATTAATGTTCCCAACTTATCACACCATTAATTTTGACAACTTAAAATTAATTAGGTGAATTAAACTTTTGAAGTTTTGAAATTGTTGGCATAAGTAAATAAAATAAGGCAAAACATGTCTTCATTTTTTTTGGCTTTTGATGTGCGAAGAAAAGGAGAGAGCCGTTGTCTTGTTCCTTTCAAGAGCTTCAAACTTCCCCGAATAACAACACCCTTCGTCGAAGAACGCTGATGCCACAAGAGGAGATCGACGCGATGTTCCCTCTCCTCTCCACAGCTGGTGTGAGACGTCATTTTCTCCTCAGACATCCTCCGTCGACGTATATAGAGCCACACCTCGCGATGTTATTTTCCGCGATGCTAGCTTCCATGAACTACATTGAGGTAGGGGTTGTTTCACCATTCTAGTTTTATTTTGATGTTCATCGTTATTTTCCTTTGGCCACCTGTTATCAATATAACGGGAGGGGGTCAGACCGCACCAACCCGGCCGACCCTCCTACCTTTATATGTTGATCAACGTTGTGGTTTGGAACGGAGGTGGTGAGGTGCAACGGCACCATGAGGGAACAAGGGAACCACAGTAGGAGCGGGCCGCGACGAAGGAGCACGGTGTCGTCGCGCCGTGTCGGTGAAGCTGAAGGAAGCTGCGGCCAAGGGTTGGTCGCAGCGGAGGGGCGCGGTGCTGTCGCGCCACATCGGAGCACCATGGAGGGTCGCGGCGGAGGGGTGCGACATAGTTGCGTTGCGCTGGTCTGAAAGGGTCCGTGGACTAAGACCGCGGCAGTGCAGAGGAGGGTGGCCGGGCTCCGCAGTTCGCTGGCGCTCCATGAGGCAGGACCAGTAGGTCCTGCGGCGACACTCCAGCCGGCCATTACGGCCGGCCGTTTTTCGGAAGTCCGGGGGTTGTATCCCCCAGCGGTTGGCAAGGGCCGGTCCCCCAAGAAGGGACACCATTTCTCAGTCAAGAGGGGGGCAGTTCCCAAGGCATCCTGCTCGGCCGAAGGCCGAGCTACTGGCCCTGTGGGCCGAGCGGCCCGCTCCGGGCCGGACTCCCCGCGTCGGGTCGGGCAGCCCGCGCTGGGCCGGACCCACACGCTGGGCCGGGCCATGCCGGTTGGGCCGGGCCATGTTAGCCAGGCTGAGCCATGGCCAACTGGGCCAGACCTGGATCCGGGTCAGGTCGAACCGGTTCGGGCCACCCATAAGGTATTGGGCCGGGTCGGACCGAGCCCAAACCCCCTCTTTTCGGACAGATCCGTTCAAACGCACATATCATGGGCTACAGAACTCCGATCTACATGTCGTCAGTTGAGTTGGGATCCTTGGATATATTCGGTCGTTTCAGTATATTACACTCAGGGTTTCGGAGAACTTTGTGGATGGCATGGTTTGTTCGAACACGAAACCAACCGGGCCCTCGGAGCAGAAACACATATAACATGAGCTCCAGATGTCTGATTGACGTACCGTCGACTTTGATGGATTCCTCTTAGTGAGATGGATATTTTTTCTTACTCCCCTAGAGTTTTGGACGTAGCTGGAGTATGGTTGGGATGGTTTTAGCTTAAAAACCAACCGGGCCCCTGAGATGAAAAAACCAATAACTGTCAGACCGGGCGTCCGAGTGACGTGCCCTCTGTCGTGTTGAGTTCCTTTTGATGAGATGGAACTTTGTGATACATCAACTCTGGACTTTGTGAAAGTTGATGTATCGACCCCCCTTGGCTCGTGGAGCAGACTCTCCTGGAATCGAGCGTGTTGTGTGAGGGAACCCTAGAGCTGGTTGCGACTGCGACGACGATGACGACTGTACTTGGATCCTCTGTGGGTTCAGCAGTGACGATGACCGTACTGGAATCCTCTATGGGTTCGACAACGATGACTACTATTCTTGTATCATATGTGGGTCTGGTAGTATTTGACTTTGTACTTATATCCTATGCGGGTCCGGCATAGTAGATGGTCTTGTATCCTTTGTAGGTCCGACAGCTTAGCTGGTCTTCTATCCTCTGTGGGTCCGACAACTTTGATAAATCAGTGGAAACATCTGATCATCTCTATCTATTTACGAAGAGTATACCTATATGATTTGAGTCTTAACTTACAATCATTATCATCGATATGATTGTTGTGCTTTCCTGTGTGGATTGGGTTGTGAATTCCTATGTGGAATGGGTTATGTTTTCCTGAGTGGACAGGGTTGTACTTGGACTCATGTGTTGGAGCCGAGATGGAATTGATGACTTAGGTATATGTATGGGAATATACCTAAGTATAGTTGGTTGTTACTTCGTTATTGTATCTTTCTTTTGTGGTTTATCCTTTGTGGATTCTGGGAGACCATCGAGGGTCTCGGGGTCCCTACTAAGTAGCGTATACTCACCCCTTCATGGGATATTCCTGCACTACGTTGTGTTGGATGCAGATGACGGACAACTCTGATCGAGGTTGGATCTCCTGGAGCTGGACGGTACCTGGAGGTGGATCACTGGACGGGACGTACACGAAGTAGATGGCTAGAGCTGAGGAGTAGAGGAGACTATCTGTACCCACACTTCAGGTGGGATTTCCAGAGGACAGATCGGAGTTGCTGCTTTACTTTTCTGCTACTGTACTTTCTTTTTAGTTGTACTTTACTTTCATTTGGTATTGTATTCTGGCCCATTTACTTTCCAGCATTACTTTTGTACTCTGTTTACTTAGTGTTTACTCAGCTTTCGTACTCAGTGGTGTTTTTTTACTTTATAAAGGAAATTCCTTCACTTTCTATCGGGATTAATTCTTTTGGCGCTAGTCAGCAGCCCCTGGCCTATGGAAGGATGGATTGTGGTAGTCACAGCACTGGCCCCGAGGATGGGTCGTGACAAATTGGTATCAGAGGAGTCATTTCTACCGCAGAACTCAGGACTCTGATAATTTCTTCTGTGTGAAGCAATAGTGTTTAGGGTATCGAGTGTGGTTATTAGTCCAGGGTGTCCAGTGTTAGTGTGGCGGCTGACATATCCATACACCAGGACCCTGACTTCTGATTTCCAACTCAATGCACGAAAACATTGATTGCATGTGTGTTTCAAAATATTTCATTGTGATTAATTTGTGTCAGCTCACCAGGTATACTGTATTGACTGTGGCGCAACCGTCACTTTTTTGGAAGGCCCCATGATGGAAACCATCTAGGGTTTCGATTTTTGTGTGAAACGTCATCCCACCAAGTGACGAGGCCTCGGTGCAGGGCCCCATTATAGTGGAGACACTAACGGTACCTCTACCCACCGAGCCACCGATGCCACCAGCCCCAGCAGTTGAGAGTGCACGTCACCGGAGTGCACTGCATGAGTTTCAGCGTCAGAGACCATCCAGGTTCCGCAGGGAGATGGACCCTCATGCAGCCGAGGATTGCCTGGAGGCTGTCGTTCGAGTTTTCAGGTTGGTAGGGACACCAGCGGACCTCATGGTGATCCTTGCGGCGAGTCTCCTGCACGCGGCAGCAGGTAGATGGTGGAGCCCGATGATCTAGGTGCACGACGAGGCATCTCTTCTTTGGACGGACTTCAAGAGCCTCTTCCACTCAGATTTCATTCAAGCCACCCTCTGTGCAGTTCACATCCAGGAGCTACTACAGCTACCGCACGACAACATTAATGTAGCCCAGTACTCGATGAGATTTACTGATATCTCACGCTACTCCGCGAACATGGTACGTGACCCATTCTTCCAGGCCTGGACCTTCGAGTAGGGACTGAGGCATGAGATCAGTGCTTCAATGGTCTCCCTTTGAATTCCAACACAGCCAGGAGTACTGGAGCGATCCCTTCTTGTAGAGAGCATTCTTACTGATCCTACACCGGCAGCGAGACCTACCGCCAGGTGACACATAGCGGAGTCTTCTACAGCTGGTAGTTGATGGATGTCACAGGGGTTTAAGCAAACCAGACCATCAGGCAGACGACCTCAAGATACTGGCTCAGAGGTGTGGGGCACATGGCGCAGATCCAACCTTATGAGGAGCAGAAATTGCTATGCATGTATCGGGTAAGGCCACATGGCTCGTGACTGCCCGACCCGCCGTGCATAGGCCCAACAGATGGTTGACAGACCACGTAGGCAGAGGTAGAGGTTTAAGCATGGCGGTTTGTAGGGATTAGGCAGACGAGGTAGAGGAGCTGGCCGAGCGCCAGGTGGTGGAAGACGTTTTGAGGCTCTACCACCACCACCACCACCATGAGGTCCACCCCGACCACCGGGAGCTTGCAGACAAAGACAGGCCCAGCTCTAGGCAGTGGAGGCCTATGACAACGACGCAAAAGTGAGTCATTCTTTCATTGCTACTGCCCTTGTTCGGAGCTCGGAGATTCCGACGGAGCCGTTGGCTCGATCCTTACGGCTAGAGACTCCTACGGGAGAAAACTCGACTATTACGCACTGGTGCCGGCAGTGTGAGATTGCTCTAGGTGGCAAGAAATTTAGTTGAGATCTTTTTGTAGTAGAATCGAGGCTTTACAACGTCATCTTGGGCATGGATGGGTTATATACGTTCCATGCTCAAATCGACTTTATTAGGCGGAAGGTGCGATGTCTTCGCACCGATGGGAGCAGTTTCACCTTCACCGGTGAGAAGTGAGCCTTTGTTGTGCAGGATGGACTCAAGCAGAGGAGAGGACAACCGATCACACATCAATTGGCTAGCATCATACTAGGAGCAGTTTACGTGCGGAGTCCAAGTTTTCATATTGTGGTGGATCAGTATGTGGACGTTTTTCCTGACAATGTTCCCGGACTACATCCTCGTAGAGAGGTAGACTTCTATATTGACATGTACCTCAGGACAACCCCAATATCTACTCTATCATATCATATGGAACCCACTAAGCTTCGAGAGCTATGGGTACAACTGGAGGACTTACAGGGTAAGGGATTCATTCGATCCAGTGTTTCACCCTAGGCTTCACCAATTTTGTTCGCCAAGAAGGTGGACAGAGGCTTGTGACTATGTGTCGATTACCGTCACCTGAATCAGGTGACCATGAAGAACACGTATATGCTTCCAAGGATTGATGACCTCTTCGATCAGCTTAAGGGAGCACAGTGGTTCTCGAAGATAGACCTCAGGTCAGGCTATCATCAGCTCAGAGTTCGAGACGAGGATGTGCGGAAGACGACCTTCAGGTGTCAGTATGGCCACTATGACTTCTTGTTTATGCTTTTTGGTGTAACCAATGCTCTAGTAGTATTCATGAGTCTCATGAACAGGATCTTCCAGCATTACCTCGATCGATTTGTCGTAGTATTCATCGATGACATATTGATTTACTCAACTACTGAGGAGGATCATGCTGACCACTTGTGGGTTGTACTGGACACACTCCGAGAGCACCAGCTTTATGGTAAGATCTCGAAGTGTCAGTTCTGGATTAGGGAGGTCCACTTCTTGGGGAACGTCATCTCTGAGGCAGGAGTTGCGGTGGATTCTATGACGATCGAGGCAGTGCTATCTTGGGAGCCACCCAGGAGCGTGACGGAGGTGCGGAGTATCCTGGGTCTGGATGGATACTATCGGAGATTTGTCCCAGACTTCTCCAGAGTTTCATCACCACTATATTCTTTGAAGAAGAAGGGGAAACCCTTCATGTGGTCAGATAGATGTCAGAAGAGCTTCCAAGAGATGAGACAAAGATTGACCAGTGCACCCATCTTGAGGCTACTGGAGGAGGGATTAGGTTATGTAGTCTACTGCGATGCATGATGGACCAGACTAAGGTGTGTCCTGACGTAGGAGTGTGCAGTGATCACCTATGGATCATGACAGTTGAGTCCGCATGAGAAGAACAACGCTACCCATGACCTGTAGTTGGCAGCAATGGTCTTTTCTCTGAAGATGTGGTGGAACTATCTGGTGGGAAAGTGCTTTACAGTCTACTCTGACCACCAGATTCTCAGGTACATCTTCTCACAGAAGGACCTGATCCTGAAACAACGATGATGGCTCGAGTTCCTCCAGGACTATGACTTTGAGATAATCTGTAATCCTTGAAAGGGGAACATAATAGCTGATGCTCTCAATACGAGGATGGGCTTTCAGATACATGGAGAGGCGACGGAGCAGTTAGCCACTTTATAGATATACTTCATGGATAGAGATGGGGAAACCTTTCTTCAGTCACTCACAATCACTCCTCCACTTCATCAATGGGTCCGAGAGGCACAACATGGGGATGTTGACTATGAGACGTGGTGTGCATAGATTTCCACAGGACAAGCACCTGATAGATTCTCTGTAGGAGGAGAGCACATCATCATTTTCAGAGGACGTACTATGGTTCCAGCTTCTTTACAGGAGGATGTGCTTAGAGAGTTTCACACTTCCCCTTTTGGGGTACATCCAGAAGTAGCGAATATTTACCAGGATCTCAGATGACATCACTGGTGGCTGGGTATAAAGAAGGCCATGGCAGAGTTCGTTTCACGTTGCCACACCTGCCAGCAGGTGAAGGCGGAGCACCAGGTACCAGCAGGCTTGGTACAGCCCTTGGAGGTCACAGAGTGGATGTGGAATGGGATATCTATGGATTTCGTGACTGGGCTTCCATGTACTTCCAGAGGACACGACTCCATTTGGGTGATCGTCAACCAACTCACCAAGTCGGCCCACTTCTTACCCATCAGAGAGTAGGGCTCAGTGGAGAGCTTAGGACGCCTCTACGTTTAGGATATCGTACAGCTTCATGGTGTTCCATCGTCTATCGTCTCTGATCTGGATGCTCACATTAATTCCGGGCAATGGAAGGGGTTGCAGGAGGCATTTGGGACACAACTATGCCTGAGCACCTCCTTTCACCCTCAGACGGATGGTAAGACGGAGAGGACCATTCAGACTCTCGAGGACATGATCAGTGCATGTTTCCTCAACTTTGGTCACAATTGGGAGGATCATATTCCTTTCGTGGAGTCTGCATACAACAATAGCTACCACTCCACCATCATGATGGCACCATACGACGCATTGTACGGCCTACCTTGCAGATCACCCCTGTGCTGGACAGACCCTGGGGAGTCAGCACTTGTTGGACCTGAGATGGTCTAGGCCACGGCAGAGAAGGTGCAGATCACCCTGGAGCGGATGAGGACAGAACATAGCCGACAAAAGTCATATGTTTATAGGAGGTGGAGACCACATGATTTCGAGGATGGTGACCACGTCTTCTTACGGGTCTCACCTTGATGTGGATTACGATGATTTGGTCGGGGCATCAAGTTATCTCCATTCTTCATTGGACCATTCTAGGTTCTCAGTAGGATAGGTGAGGTGGCTTATCTCCTAGCTCTTCCACCTCAGATGCACCGGGTGCACGACGTCTTCCACATATCTCAGCTGAGGAGATACGTGCACAAACTGACACATATCATTGATTACGGGGAGCTGGATATCGATGATGGGGTGACTTTTGCGGAGGTCCCGGTGGAGATCGAGGATTGATGGGAGTGGGTCCTATATGGGCAGTCGATTCCTCTAGTATACATGAGGTGGCAGCACAGGAACCTCCAGGAGAGCAATTGGGAGCGGGAGGCTCAAATGTATGCACAATACCCTCATTTTTTTCCATAATTTTTTATGTATCTTTACGGGGACATAAATCCATGAGGTGGTAGTAATGTAAAGACCCATAAATTTCAGGGAATTTTTTTTCATAAATTCATTGGGAATTTATGAGTATGCTGTTTCTGGCGGCACCTGATTCCGAGGCCAGGTGTGCCCAGAATCAATTTCCGAAGTTTAGCTCAGGTACGTTCAGTGAACGAATGAGCGGGTTTTTCTAACTTTTGAACCAGTGCTCTGAATCAAAATATGGGGGAACAGATAAAACTACAGCGCCGATTTTAGCTTAATAAGACCTTTTCTAGAGTTTCTTTTGGTCGGGAGGTGTTGTTAAATAAATAGGTTAATTGAAGAGTGAAATAAAATATGTGTTACAATTTTAGTTCTACTCTAAGTAATTACAACCTATATGTGGAAGTTGGGGTGCGACCCACTACATCCTAACTCCACTTTATAGGTTATTAGTGCGGTGGGGCCCACATGAGCCCCAACCCTTCATTTTTTCCCTAACTCCTCTAATCCTCCCCTCCTTAATTATGTGACTCTCCCTCACATTAATGTTTCCAACATAGCACACCATTAATTTTGACAACTAAAAATTAATTAGGTGAATTAAACTTTTGAAGTTTTGAAATTGTTGTCATAAGTAAATAAAATAAGGAAAATCCTTATTTTATTTTATTTTTGGCTTTTTTTGTGCGAATAAAAGGAGAGAGCCCTTGTGTTGTTCCTTTTAAGAGCATCAACCTTCCGCGAAGAACAACACTCTTCGTCGAAGAACGCCGACGCCGCAAGAAGAGATCGACGCGCTATTCCTTCTCCTCTCCATAGCCGGTGTGAGACAGCATTTTCTCCTCAGACGTCCTCAGTCGACGTATACAGAGCCACACACCGTGACGCCCTTTTCCACGATGCTAGCTTCCACAAACTACATTGGGGTAGGTGTTGTTCCATCATTCTAGTTTTATTTTGATGTTCATCGTAATTTTCCTATGGCCGACTGTTATCAATATAACGGGAGGGGGTCGGACCAAACAAACCCAGCTGACCCTCCTCCCCATTTTATGTTGATCACCGTCATGGTTTGGAAAGGAGGCGGCGCGTTGCAGCGGCACTGCACGGGAACGAGGGAACTGCGGCCGGAGCGGGCCGCGGTGAAGTAGCGTGGCGCCGTCACACCGCGCCGTTGAAGTCGAAAGAAGCCGCGTCCATGGGTGGGTCATGGAATAGGGGCACGACATTGTCGCACCGTGCCAGTTGGACAGGGGCTGCGGCCTAAGGCCGCGACAGTGCAGAGGTGGGCGGCCAGGCTCTGCCGGCCGCCAGTGCTCCAGGAGGCGGGACTAGTAGGTCCCGCAGCGGCACTCCGGCCGGCCATTTTGGCCAGCCGTTTTCCAGATGTATGGGGGTCGTAACCCCCGTCTGGTGGCAAGGGCGGGCCCCCCAATAGGGGCCACCATTTTTCAATCAAGGGGGTAGCGCCCCGCGCATCCGACTCGGCCGAAAGCCCAGCCTCCAGCCACGCGGGTCGGGTCACCCGTGTAGGGCCGGACCTGGAAGAGGGTCAGGTCAACCCGGTTTGGGCCGACCCAGGGGGTGTTGGGCTGGGTCATACCAGGCCCAAACCCCCTGTTTTCGGACAAATCCGTTGAAACACCCATATATTGGTCTATGGACCTCTGATCGACGCGTCGTCCGTTGCGTTGGGATCCTTGAATCGAGGCGGTATTTTCTATATATTAAACTCAGGGTTTCGGAGAACTTTTTGTATGTTCGCGTTGGTTCGAAACATGAAACCAATCGGGCCCTCGGAGCTGAAATGTATATAACTTGAGCTTTGGAAATCCAATTGATGTACCTTCCACTTTGATGGATTCCTCTTTGTGAGACGGTTATTTTGGCTTAGTCTGCTTGAGATTTGGACATAGCTGGAGTATGGTCAGGCTGGTTTTAGATTAAAAACCAACAGGGCCCCTAAGACGAAAAATTCTAATAACTCTCAGACCGTGCATCCGATTGACGCACCGTCTGTCACGTTGAGTTCCTTTTGAGAAGAAGTAAAATTGTGATACATCTACTCTGGACTTCGTGATAGTTGTTGTATCAACCCCCCCTTGGATCGTGGAGCGAACCCTCCTGGAATCAACCGTACTATGTGCTGGAACCCTATAGCTGACTGCGACTGTGACGACAATGATGACTGTACATGGATCATCCATGGGTTTGGCAGCGACGACGACCGTACTGGAATCCTCCATGGGTTCGACGGAGATGACTACTATTCTTGTATCCTATTTGGGTCTGGTAGTATTTGAATCTGTAATTGTATCCTATGTGGGTCTGGCAGAGTAGTTGGTCAGGTATCCTTTGTGGATCTGACAACTTAGCTGGTATTGTATCGTATGTGGGTCCGATAGCTTAAATTAATCAGTGGCTACATCTGATCATCTATATCGCTTTATGAAGAGTCTACCTATGTGAGCTGAGTCTTAACTTACAATCATTATCAGCAATATGATTGTTGTGCTTTCCTGTGTGGATTGGGTTGTGAATTCCTATATGGAATGGGTTATGTTTTCCTGAGTAGACTTGGTTGTACTTGGGCTCGTGTACTGGAGCCGAGCTAGAATTGATGACTTAGGTATATGTATTGGAATATACCTAAGTAGAGTTGGTTGTTACTTCTTTATTATATCCTTCCTTTGTGGTTTATCCTTCGTGGATTCTGGGAGACCTTCAGGGGTCTCGGGGTCCCTACTGAGTAGCGTATACTCACCCCTGCACGGGCTATGATCGCACTACGTTGTGTTGGATGCAGACGACAGACAACACTGATCGAAGTGGGAGCTCGTGGAGATAGATGGTACCTAGAGGTGGATCACTGGACGGGATGTACACGGAGCAGATGGCTAGAGCCGAGGAGCATAGGAGACTATCTGTAGCCACCATTCAGGTGGGATTTCCATAGGATGGCTCGGAGATGTTGCTTCACTTTTCTGCAACTGTACTTTCTTTTCAGTTGTACATTACTTTCAGTTGGGTTTGTATTTTGGCCCATTTACTTTCTAGCACTTACTTGTGTACTCTGTTTACTTAGTGTTTACTCAGCTTGCATACTCAATGGTGTTTGTTTACTTTATAAAGGCAATGCCTTCCCTTTCTATCGGGATATACGCATTTGGTGCTAGTCGCCAGACCCTGACCTATCCAAGGTGGGCTTGGGGTAGTCACAAAACAGGCCCCGAGGACGGTTGTGACATTTTTAATCATGAATGAACCCAAACTAACCACACAAAAAATATTCTAAAAACGTAAAAACAAGAATACTATTGTGAAATTAGGTAATCAATATGATTAATACTTTGGTTTTATATAGAATGAGTTTTTATCCCAGGTCTATAGTAGATGAATGCTATAGTATCATATACCAATGAGTAAAAATATTAGATTATGTAAATTTACAAACATGTGGATCGCATATACAAGTACCCATGTTAGAAATCACAATACTAGTGAACACCATCACATGGTCACCGTTCATATTTTTAGTGGGGTCTTATTTTCATTTCAGTTACTTTGACCTCCTAGAATCAATGGCCACCATCAAATCACCACAGTGATTGTCAATCTCATATAGCCGTCTCCAACAATATTATATGTGTATGGTATATTGACTATATCATAATACTTCTATATATGTTCTTCCTCTAGGATCCTAATTTATTTTAACTATCATTGTGTTGGATTTCATCCCAACCATTTTTAGTAGTATAATCCCCTATAGCCATATTCTAATTCTGATAAACTATGTACCGAACAATTTCTTGTAATATAATGTAGATTTTAAGAAGAATAACTGTCTTACTAGTTGACTATATTAAGACTACATTAATAATAACTATGAAACTATAAACATAGAACTATTTTGACATGATCCTCTTTCCACATACATGCAATGATCTCCCTCGCCTTTTTCTCATCCCAATCACACTAAACCACAATTATGCCTCATAAATCATAAATAATAAACTATGTGGCATGTCTGGTGGAGTTTTCCTACCACAAATTTTATACAAATAAAATTATCCTTCTTTATGAAATGCATTAATTTAATCAAATTTCATGTTAATATTTTTTATTGATGAATGAAACAAAAGATTCTTATCAAATAGAATCAAACTGTGAGTCTCATGGTAGAGTACCGAATATTTCTAAACCTTCCCATATTTTGATAGAAGACACCTTAAATGAAAATTTATTTCACTACATCCACTGGTAAACCATGTTATTCTTCCATTATAGAGATAGTGACTATTGACTATAACTCTTGAATCTAGGTAGTTTTTTTACCACCAAAGATAAACACAAATCCCATTATAATATTTTAAGTATTGAAATCACCGACATAATACATATCTATATACCCTTGTCATGGTTAATTTTGCATGAAAAATAAGGTAGTTTATTCTTTTAATTATAGATATCTGATGATCCATTTTATTGATTCCTAGTCTTCATTTTCTGTATTAACCATTCACCACTTAATTGACCCCAATAAAAATGCAATGTTTGAGTGCAGAAACCATCACATGGAATAAACTATAAACTACCAAAGGAAATCAATTTTTTTTCTATATATCCCATCCCATCTACCATTCAGGGTTCCTACCCATTTAATAATTATAACTACCCTTTTATAGGAGTTCGAATTTGTTTACATTTTTTTATTTACAATTTCTTAAATTTCATCCATACGTAAAATCTTTGAGGCAACAGAAGGCTTCGATTTCATCTGTACCTTGCAATCCTCATTAAAACTATATTATTTAAAAAATTGAGATCCATTATATAGAAATATTCAGTCAACCAACACATATATTAAAAGAACAGTTTGAATAGATTATCCCACAAGAAGAATACCATAAACATAAAATAGCAATATGATAAAATAATCTTCATTATAAACCTTTTTATTTTAATAGTGATCTCATTTGATCTACAATGAACCCTTTTCAACAATAAAATCATTTAATTTATTATTTCATTATTGTGGGGAATATTTCATGTTTAATAAATTATATTCTATCATACAAACCATTTACTTATTTTCTTCTACCTCAAAACCAACTGGTTTAATCTTGTAAATTCCCCTCTCAAAATTACCTTCAAGAAAATCACATGTTAAATTAATTTTTTCAATTGAAATTTCACAAGTATCAGCACATATAAATATATTATATAAAGTAATATGTTTTACTAACTATGATTTTTCTAGTGAAATAAACCTCCCATTTTTTTTGAAATCCTTTTCTATTTGTACATATTGCTTCCATCAACTTTGTCCATCAACAAGAAAACACAATTATTCTTTGATTGTTTCTTTCTTCATGGATATTTTATTCTGAATTAGGTTTGATTATAGTGTAATGAATCCATTTCATCCTCCATATATAAATTCAACATACCAAAATTTCAAATTTAAGTTTCTTCATCCATGATTTCATGTTAACATTCAACTATTAGTTGTGGATAGTTTATGTTGTGACTATATCGTTCTACCGATCAGCTGACTTTGGAAGTCCTTTTCAATTAAAACTATGATTCCTCTCTATTTAGTGAAGCATTTAATAGTATATTATCTTCTAGAATTAACATAGTTATATTTCCATCCATCAAACTTCCATATAAGCATTCAATAATATACAATATCACATCTATAACAGCCCTTGGAATAACCAATGATCCTAGAATGACTTCTTATAAACCATTAGAAAAATTATTAACTAATGCCACTTCATCTAGTTATCTGACGCAACTGCATGCACCATTTAATTCATTCAGGATGCGGTCATATTGGAATTTTTTATTTCCCAAACATTCATTCCTACTAAGGCTTAGTATACTAAAAGACTAAATTGGATCCCATGGGGAGTTACGATGTACCTCTCAACCTATGTATTAGAACCTTTTTTATAGGATTTATTTAAAATTAGTTCAATTTTGGAAAAATGTTTTTAGATGGTCGATAGTGTACATCAGGGATAAGAGAGGGGTCGGGATCAATTTTGACGATTTTTAGAAAATATAATCATAATTATAACTTAATAGGACCATAATGCTTAGGCTGGGAAGAAAGCAGAGGTCATTGTTTGAATATGGACAAATCAACTTGTTCTACAAAATAGGTAACTATTACTTGATCTAGAAATAGTGAAAAATTAGATGCATTAAGATTAGCTTATATAGAAAAAAGTATCTTCGATTATTGGTCATAACCTAATCAACTCCAACTTGGATTGGGTCCTTCACTCAAATATCATGTGGTAAATAATGTTAAAATGAATTGGGTAGACAAATATTATTTATCAAGATTACTAATTCCTGAGTTTTCCTAGATGAGAATTAACTATTTATTATTCTTTCTTACCCCAACATTTTATCCCTACCATAGGCCGTTTATCTACTCATGGAAAGAATTAATGTAGTTTAATGAAGAGTTGAAATTGTGATAAACATGATAAGAACAATTGAGTTTAATCAGTTAACAAACATTAAATTTTTTCAGTTAACTAAATGGGATGTTCATGGAACCAGGATAAAGAAATAAAAATCTATAATCAAACACAATTTAAATAACTTACTTCTTGAAATGGAAAAGAGTGAAACATGAGTTATTCAAATGTAAGTGCTTAGAAAAATGATGAAAATGGTGATGATGAAAAAAAGGAATGGAGTCGATGTATAAAAATAACTCATTATGCTTTTATTAAATCAAAATAATGAAAATAGACTATGAAAGATGGAGTTTATAGTATAGGGAGTAATAGAGAACACAAAGTGAATGAAAAGTACAAAATTTTTCTACTGGTACCTTTTTTTCAAATCTGATTCCATGCTTCTTTATTTAAATGCTAAATATTACACAACATGTAATGTGTATTCCCATCACGCAATGATGATCCATTTATTTATCTAGAAATTTTGAACCCACACATATCTCACACATATCTCATCCAATATTTGAATGTTGGACTCCTACTACGTAGTGTATTTGAGATGCACGATGTGTACCTTCCGTCAAGATTTATCTTTGGAATGGTAATTACATTCAAAGGGTTTATAGCATGTATCATCTACTCGAGACATGTAAGTGCTTCTTCACTGGTGATTTTCTTTAATTCAGTCACGACTTTATTCACTACTTGCAGCATGCTTTGATTTTCAATGTGTATGAACCTGGACCTTCTTTTTAGGTATGTTTTTCCTTTTTCTAGAGTTTTGGAGAAAAGAGGAGTTTCTAGAAATTTTTGAAGTACATATCATGTACTTCGTTGCCGCTTGAGGTCGTGTGCTGGCCGTGTCATGGCCACAGACATGGCCATGTAGGGGTGACATGGAGGATGCCTAATGTAGTGTACGGAAAATCCTAGTACAGGTTGTGTACTCTAAAATTACACACTGTGTACTTTCTTTTTCTCAATAGGCACACGGGGGGTCGTGTCTTAACCCTATAACTGTCTTCTTTTCTAGATTCTTCAACTGAGAGCATTCTGTACGGCCGCTGATCTTCGACGAACCCCTGTGTCTCCATTTATTCTCCAAATCGACTACTGTCAATTACGTAGAAACCACAGCAGTAAGCTCTTACTTATCCTAGAGCGTTGTTTTCCAATTCCGCCTCTTTCCCAAGTTAACGTGGGTTGAGTGTTTTGGATGTTTTCTTAGATCTATGATGTTCCAAGGAGATTCAAGCTTCGAGGATCGAGTATATCAATCTCTTAACGTCAAGGTAGATGGTTTGTAACATTCTATGGATAGTCTTTGAGTATTTGTCCAAATTCCACCAATACCCTTGAACGGGGTACTGTGTGTTTCCTGTTTTTACCTTCTTTATTTCCTTCCTTGATTATATACTTGAGTAGAGGTTATTGTTTGTGAATAGGGTAATTTACTATGCTTTAGATGCTTTTCCCATGCATATTTTTCATGTTTATGATCATTTGGTCTAGTTTTTCATATTGGGCTATTGCCTGTTCCATGCCTAGTTGTAGGATGGTATGACTGTTCCTCCATGCAGAGATGTTGTAGATTCTAGCCACGTTGTTCTTGAGGATACTTTGGTCATTACGTGATGTGATACTTGTTGATTTTACACAGGGCTGTGAGAACCTAGTGTTGTAGACCATAGGGAGAATCAACGTAAGGGCTTCTCCACAGTGTCTTTAATTTATGATCTGATTACACATGGGGAATTGGCATTGAGTGCTTCCTTAGAGAGTCTGTAGTTCCTTGACGCGTGCCATAGGGGGGATGATACGTTTTGAGCTTCTCCAGAGCGCATTCAGTATGATACAAGACTATAGGGGTAATTGATGGTGAGTGCTTCCCGAGAGAGACTATTTTTAAGCTAAACTAGAGGGGTGAGACTGTGTGTGCCTACCAAAGGGTTTCTAGTACTTGTAGGATGAAACATAGGGTTTAGGCTGTGAGAACTACCCAGAGGGTTACCTATCTATTTTACTTGCCTGTGTGGCTACTTACCAATTTGTTCTACTTTCTTGTGTGGCCGCTTATCTAATTGTAAATTATATGGTAGGAACTATGGATTTTTTGATACTGAGTACCTTCTTGATTTCTATTTATGTACTTTTACCTGTCATATATTCAACTACTATTAGGCACCGATATTTGGGTGATTGGCTACTGATATTTTTATCTCACACCCTATTTGGGTCATGCTTTAGGGGCCAAACATATTATGTTGTTGCAGGTATAGATAAGGCAGTTGCCTTTCTACTTCAGGTTCGTTGATCGTACGAGAGCTTGAGAGCATGGGACCAGGCCGACGCTTGTGATGCGAGGGAGTTTCACATCTGTTGTTTATCGTTTGTACTTTGTTTTATTACTATATTCAGCATTGTGACTTGCTTGGCTATTTTTCTAGACATATATGTTTCATGCATCATTTACATATCCTTTTTCCCTAGTTGTTTATTTATTAGTCTTCCACTGTTATTATTGTTGGATATTTACTACTTCTGCAGTTGTATGTGTTGTTACTTCCAATATGTACTCTGCCAAAGAGGGCATAGTTTCCCCACTATCACACCCAATACCCTCACTGCTAGTCCGCATCCTATGGCATTTGGGGAAATGTGCTTCATTCCATGTGACCAACAGGGTACGGGGTTCCTCTGGTGGCTTCCAGAACCGAGACATTATAATGTGGTATCAGAGGAATTTATTTTCCCTTGACTTAATGTTTGGAGCCTACAGCTAGGGATAGGATAGAATAATAACTTTGTAATAAGTTGTGACCAGGAGTAGCTAACCCGTGTATAGGGAAAATCCATAATACCTAGTTTTTTGTAATTTTACTGGTTTGCAATTTTACATTTGATTTGACTTCATAGTTGGGTGATTCACATGCTTTGTGATGTTACCATTGTTATTATTATGGTTCTACATCTGTTGCAACCTGATGATATGAGGGTATGCCATCACATTCATCATATAGGCACTTTCTATAAATCACAAGTCATGCATTCTTTCCAGGTCATCTAGGATGCATTAGCAATTGCATTATGTTGTGAAAGATGTTATGTAGAATATGCATGTTGTTCTGATAGATGCTTGATAAAAAAATATGCTTCTTGTTAGGGCTTTGATTGAGTAAGGTTTTACCTGAATGAATGCAAAATTTTGGTTCACAAGGTGTTATGGGCCCTCATGGACCGGAATTTGGTGGATCATTGACCTGTTTACCTTGTTGTGACTTGTTAAAGATGCCAAAATTTGATTCGTGGGGAGTGTGGGCTTTCACGGATCAGAATTTGGCGCCTTAATGCTTGTTTTTATGTTATTTCTGGGCTCCAGTGTAGTTCTGAGGCTATTTCCCATAAAAACACAGAATACATAGTGTGTACTTTATGAATACACGACGTGTACTCTATAGCTGTGTCACTGACCATGCGAGCAAGGACACTGTGTTGTGAAAAATCATGTAGGAACACGTCATGTACTTGTTTAGAACACTTTTTATTATGAATTAGGTACCCCAATCGTGTCATGAACAACACAGGTCATGTTCTCTTTTCACATACACACCGTGTAGTCCGTTCTAGGTACCTGGCCATGTCACGAACAACATGGGTCAGTGTTATCTTTTCTCATACTCACTGTGTCCGCCTGAAACACGCCATGTAGTGTCAGCCATGTAAACAGCTGTGTAGCTAACCACACGGTTCGTTAGGACTTCTTAGTACATGACATGCCCTTCTGAAACACATCGTGTAGTGTGACCTTGGTACACAGGCTGTGTCACTAAAAACATGGGCTACGTGAATCTTGTCAAGTACACGGCGTGTATAACTTGAACACGCCGTGTAGTTTTGTCTTAGGAGAGCCATGTGGCTTAGCCATGTAGAAAGACCCAGGCAGGGGAAGAGGATCCAAGTACATGTCGTGTGTTTTGAGAAAATGCCGTGTGTTTGGGCTGTTACACTGCCAATTTAGGCAAAGGTACACCCCCATATATATGACTTAAGGGAACACGCCATGTATGAAATGTACACGCTGTGTAGTCTTGTTGGGTAAAACATGATCATTTTCTTACTAATTTTCCCTTCTTACACTCCTTGTTTTCAGTCCTTGATAACCTTGATCTAAAGAGTGCCCTCTTGAGGTTTCGAGGTGTCACTTCTTATGGGACCTCTATGTCCTAGATATGACATGCTATGATTTCATTATCATAATGGAATAGCTCGTTCTCTTCCAGGAAGTCGTCGACTGTTATCACCGTAGGGTGAGTTTCATTTCGCCAGAGTGTGGATCATTTCTTCATCGGGGAGAGTGGTTTGTACATGCGAGTCGAGTAGGACCCGAGCATCAGAGACTTGGAGGAGTTACAGCCCAGATTTCTAGTCTATATCTGGATGACCAGGGGACTTCATAGTTATACTTTTTTCCAGTGGTGGATCTTTTCAGAGATGTCTTTCCAGAGGACTTTTTGGGATTGCCTCCATAGCGTGAGGTAGAATTATTGATTGACCTCATGCCAGGAGCGGCACCGGTGTCCATTCCTCCTTATAGGATGGCGACACATGAGCTACAAGATCTTAATAAACATTTGGAGGAGTTACAGGTGAATGGTTTCATCTGACCTAGTACTTCTCCTTGTGGTTCTCCTGTCCTGTTTGCGAAGAAGGGAGACAGAACCCTTAAACTTTGTCTGTATTATCAAAAGCTAAACAAGTTGATGGTTAAGAACCGATATCCCTTGCCTAGTATTGATGACCTATTTGATTAGCTTTGAGGAGACCAGGTGTTCTCGAAGATTGATTTGAGGTCTGGTTATCATCATTTGCACGTTAGACCATAAAATATACCTCTTACAGTGTTCAGGAGCAGGTATGTTCTATACGCCTATACGGTTATGCCGTTCGGCCTCACAAACGTGCTTGCAGTTTCTATGGCACTGATGAAACGAGTGTTCCATCCATACATAGACTCTATCATGGTGGTCTTTGTGGATGATATCTTGGTGTACTCTCACACTCGACATGACCATTCCATACATCTTTTGATCATTCTGAGTACACTGAGGGAGCATCAGTTATATGAAAAGCTCTCGAAATGCCAATTTTGGATGGATCAGATTAACTTTTTGGGTCACGTTATCTCAATGACCTGAGTATTAGTTGACCCATAGAAAGTGATAACAGTAGTTTTTTGGGAGCAGCCGAAGAACATTTTTGAGGTGCAGAGTTTTCTAGGGTTGGATGGATACTACATACTCTTCATACATGACTTTTCACGCTTAGAAGCACCATTGATAGGTCTAACCATGAACGGGGCGAAGTTCATATGGTCAAATTCTTGTGAGTCTGTCATTCAAGAGCTGAAAGGAAGGTTGAATTTAGCACCAATACAAGTCATGCCCGAACCAGGCAAGATCTACACTATTTACTATGATGCTTCAGGTATCGGGCTAGGAGTTTTGCTTATCCAGGGAGATAGAGTCGTTGCGTTCGGGTCTCAGAATTTGAGGCCACCTGAGGGGAACTACCCGAAGCACGATCTCGAAATGGTGGCAGTTGTTCATGATGTACGTTTTTGAAGACATTATCTTATGGGAGAGCACATTATGGTTTTCACCGACCACAAAAGTCTCAAATACATCTTCACCCAGCGTGATCTAAATCTGAGATAGTGTAGGTGGGTTGAGTATCTTCAGTCCTTTGACATTGAGCATGCCTATATGCCGGGAAAGGGAAACACAGTGGCTGATGCGTTGAGCAAGAGGACTCAGATACAGGTAGTTCAGGAGGCCAGCAGTGAGTGGTATCTTATGGCTCGGTTATCTGAGATGCATTTGGAGGTGCACGACAGACAGGGGTAGACTTTTCTATCATCTGTAGATGTTACATCTAAACTTCTTGCTCGGGTACAGATGAGGCAGCTATCAGACTCAGAAGCCCTAGTCCTGTAGGAGAGTGTTTTAAGAGAGGACCCTCTTCTTGGATAAATGTGGGTGAGGATAAGATCTTGTATTTCCAGGGATGCGTATGGGTAACAACAGACATACGCGAGGTGTTGATGTGGGACTTTCATTCCTCAGTTTAGGCAGTTCATCCTGGCATCACCAAGATGTATCATGATCTACACCGCCAGTATTGGTGGCCAGATATGAAGAGAGATGTTGCTGGTTTTGTCATGGCGTGTTCCACTTGACAACAGGTGGAGGTGAAACATCAGTGAACAACATGTCTTTTAAAACAGTTACCCATTCCCAAGTGGATGTGGAATGACGTCGCGATGGACTTCGTGACCGGTTTGTCGAGATCACCTCGAGGGAATGATGTAGTATGGGTTATCATTGATAAAATCGCGAAGGTTGATCACTTATTTCCAATCAAGGAGACCTTAAGTGTTAATGAGATGGGACAATTGTACATCTGAGAGATTTTACCTATTCATGGAGTTCCTCACTCAATCGTTTCAGACAGGGATGTGCATTTTACATCTCACTTCGGGTAGGGGTTTTAGAAGGCATTGGGTACACATGTAATTTTGAGTACAACATACCATCCCCATACAGATGGCCAGTCCGAGCATATGACTCAGGTGCTTGAGGATATGCTTTGAGCTCGAATTCCTGAGTTTGGAGGTTCTTGGGAGAAGCATATACCTATTGTGGAGTTCACCTAAAAAATAGTTTTTAGGTGAATATTAAGATGGAACCTTAGGAGGATCTATATGGTAGGCCATGATGATCACCTTTATACTGGCTAGAGGTGGGAGAGGCAGCTTTACTAGGACCTCGTCTTATTCAGGAGACCTCGGAGCAGATAGAGTTGATTCGGAAGAGTATGGATACATCGCAGTCTCGACAGAAGTCTTATGTTGATTAGCGTAGACGACCTATAGAGTTTGAGGTTGGGGATCAGGTTTTCCTACGTTTCGCACCGAGGATGAGACACAAGAGGATGCAGAGACAGGGTAAGCTTTCACCATGGTACGTCGGGCCGTTTGAGTTTTTGGAGAGATTTGGGCCGGTTTCCTATCGGTTGCGGTTTCCTCAGAGGTACCGGGCTATGCACGACGTCTTCCACGTTTCTCAGCTCCAACGTTACTTTTCAAACCCATCTCATTTCCTTCAACCTGATGAGGTTGTGATTAAAGCAGATGCATCATTTGAGAAGCATCCGATCCAGATTGTCGATCGCATTACGAAGGTTCTTCGTGGCTGATATGTTCCTCTAATACGGGTTCTATGGCATCATGGGCAAGTACATGAAGAGACTTGGGGGAGGGGCGTTGATGTTTGATCGTAGTGGCCGGTGTTGTTTGGGGTTTCTTCTTCTATGCCTCGCTAGGGAAATTTGGGGGAGAATTTTATTAAGGGGGGAAGTTTTTAAGAACCCGGACCTTCTTTTCAGGTATGTTTTTCCTTTTTCTAGAGTTTTTTAGAAAAGAGGAGTTTCTGGAAATTTTTTAGGTACACATTTTTTACTTTCTGAGTATATGTCGTGTACTTCATTTCCTCTCAAGGCCGTGTGCTTACCGTTTCCTGGCCATACACACGACCATGTATGGGTGACATGGAGGCCGCCTAAAGAGGAGTACAGAAAAGCCAAGTACACACCATGCACTCTAAAAGTACACGCTGTGTACTTTCTTTTTTTTCTCTAAACGCACCGGGGTCGCATATTAGCCCCAGAATTATCTTCTTCTCCAACTTCTTTGACTGAGATCATTCCGTACAGCTGCGGATCTTTGATGAACCCCCGAGCCTACTTCTGTTCTCCGAATCGGCCGTCGTTGATTGCGTTGGAACCACAGCGGAAAGCTCTTCCATCTCCTAGAGCATTGTTTTCCAATTCCTCTTCTTTCCCAAGTTAATGTGGGTTGTTTGTTTTCGATGTTTTTTTAGATCTACGAAGTTCCAAGGAGATTCAAGCTTCGAGTATTGAGTATATCAACCTCCTAACATCGAGGTTGGTGGTTTGTGCCTTTTTGTAGAAATTCTTTGAGTATTTGTGCAAATTACAACAATACCCATGAATGGGGTATTGCGTGTTTCCTTCTTTTCCCTTGTTGTTTGCCTACTTTGCTTATATTCTTGAGTAGTGGTTATTTTTTGTGAATAGGGTAATTTACTATGGTTTGGATGTTTTCCCATCCATATTTTCCTTTTTATGACCGTTTGTTCTAGTTTTTCTTGTTAGGATATTTCTTGTTCCATGCCTAGTTGTAGGATGGTATGATTGTTCTTCCATGCTGAGATGTTGTTGATGTGAGCCATGCAGTTCTTGAGGATACTTTGGCCGTTACGTGATGTGATACTTGTTGATTTTACGTAGGGTTGTGAGAACTTAGTGTATCAGACCATAGGGAAAATGGATGTAAGGGCTTATCGAGAGTGTCTTTAATTTTCGATGTGAGACCACAGGGGGAATTGACGTCGAGTGCTTCCTCAAAGAGTTTGATGTACCTCGATGCGGGCCATATGGGGAATGAGACGTTGAGTGCTTTCCTAGAGCTCCTTTAGTACGATATGAGACAATAGGGGGAATTGATGGTGAGTGCTTCCCTAGAGAGTCTATTTCTTTAGCTTAACCAGAGGGGTGATACTCTGTGTACCTCCCAGAGGGTTTCTAGTGCTTGTAGGTTGGAACATAGGGGTTTGGCTATGAGAACTACCTAGACGGTTACCTGTTTTTTTACATGCTTGTGTGGAAACTTACATGTTTTTTCTACATGCTTGTGTGGCTTATTATTTGTTAGTAAATTATATACTTGGAACTGTGGATTGTTTGTTGCTGAGTACCTTCATGTTTTCTATTTCTATACTTTTACCTGTCATATATTCACTGACTGTTAGGCACAGATCTTCAGGTGGATTCCTACTGGGATTTTTATCTCACACCCTTTTTTGGTCATGCTTTTGGGCCCAAATAGATTCTGTTGTTGCAGGTATAGATAAGGGAAAGCGCCCTTCTACTTCAGGTTCTTGATTTCACTGGAGTGGGAGAGCATGGGACCAAGCCGAGGCTTGCGATGCTGTGGTTTTGCTAATCTGTTGTTTTTCTTTTGTACTTTGGTTTACTAATTTATTCAGAATTGTGACTTGTTTGGCTGTTTTCTTAGACAAATATGTATCATGCATCATTTACATATACTTCTTCTCTAGTTGTTTATTTATCATTCTTCCACTATTATTGTTGTTGGATATTTACTGCTTCAACTATTGTATGTGTGATTACTTCCGCTGTGTACTCTGTCAATGAGGGCATAGTTTCCCCACTGTCACAACCAAGGCCCTCTATGCTAGTCGGCAGCCTCTAGCATTTGGGAAAATGTGCTTGAGGCCATGTGACCAACCGGGCATGGTGTAACTCTGAGTGGATTCTAGAACCGGAACGTTAGACAATGAAATGTCATGTAATTAGAGTTCATGATGTTTAGTAGGCAAATTTTTCCCTTTTCTTCATTTTCTGTTTTAAAACTTTGGAATCCTCATTTTTGTGAAAATCAACAAATACCATGCACATTACTGAATAAATCATTGAAAATAATTAACAAAATTACTGTGAAAAATATTTATGATTTTAGATTATTAAATTCCCCCAAACATGAACAATTACTAGTAATCAAGGAAAAATTTATCAATAGTGATTTCAAAAATATATGAAATTCTTAAAATAATAAACGTTCCATATGTCTTGGAAAATAAAACTAAAACTAAGTAGAAATGTTTATTCATCAGAACTATCCCTACATAAAAAAAATCAGACATGTCCCATAGCTCAGTTCTTTAAACAAATTATAATCTAATACATAAAATCTCTTAACTCTCCCATGAATTCTCTAACTGGTTATAATGTACCTCACAATGAATTTTCCCACAGAATTAAGGGTAAAATGAAACTGGAGTTATACTCACACACTGAGTACATGCATCTAACCATATGGTTGAATTAGTTTTATCATCCACACATTGAAAATACATAAAAAAAATTAATCATGTGGGATTTAGAAATTATGCTATAATGACCTTGATGATGTTTGTAAGTAGGTAAATATTGAATGGATGCTCAAAAAGGAGGTTAGGATCTAGATTATAATTATTTATTATCTTGACATGTGTAATAAAATGACTCTTCCATGGATAATAAAGTCTATCCTCTGAGCCTCTCAAGTTGGATCCAGGTATATGTCATGTAAAATTAAAAAGGGAATCTTATTCCTTTATTTTTCTTTTGTATTTTTATTTTTTGAATGTTTTTCCTCGGTCAGATTTCACATCTATCCCATAACCACCAATGATCCACTAGAGTATTCATAAATCTTGAAATGGTGATTTTTTTACCTTCATAATATGAAAACCATGAAAATTTCACTTTTATTTTGTATTTTCATTGGAATTGGATAGAATTGGATTTCTAAAAAGTATAAATGGTCCATAGCCAATTTTTATGATGAGTAAGAGGATACATATTTGTAATAGAATCATCATGTGTGTTCTGAAAAAAACCTCAGTACTAGTTCAATGTAAATTTATGCATTATTAAAATAAAATTTTAGGATGGGATAATCATCTTAGACAAGATTCATCCCAAAAGAAAATTCACAGAAACATTTGGATTAGTGAGATAATGATGTAAGGTGGGTCTCAAGAAAAAAGTAGCTCAGAAAACATTTCCTTGATCATTTAAACATTCTATTTGTTCAATAAAATCCTAAAAAAATCTCAATTCTAGTTATGATTGATTTATATGTCATAGGTATCACTCAATAAATATAATTAGAAAAGAATATAAATCTTTGGGCATATACTTTTCTTTGGAATGAGAATAAAAATTGAAACTTCCAATCACTAAGGTTTTAAAACCAAGTGATATGTTAATTAACTGTAATATAAAAAATGTTGAATTTTGTATTAAAGAACTATACTCAGAAATAATTCAAAAAATACAAACAAATAAAAAACATGAATTCCAACAGTTGTTAACTTGAGTTTTTATTTTATTTAAATGGGCCAAATGTTTTTCAGGTTTAAAAAAATGATTCCAATTTAAAATATATAACATATACACATGATAACATTAAAAATTTCTAGTGTGTCTAAAGTGAAATACATGAAAAACTGTCCCACACACTTAAAATAAAATAGTTATCTCACTATCCATGGAATTAATGTGGGATTTTTATGGAGAATTAGCTCAAAAAAATGAAATAGAAATTTTATAATTGAAAATAAAGGGAGTTGATATCTCCATATAATTATAATCATGCCATGGGTGAACTTTGATATCTTGATTTCGAGTAGGGGGATACCTGAAAAATGGGTTATATATATAGATCCATCACATGATAAAACAAATGTTCACAGGTTTAAAACATTTATAAGTAGAATAACAGGAATGTGCACAGTATTATGAACAATCCAAACCAATTTGTATTTAATTGTTGAAGTGGTTATATAATAAATCTATTCTGAATCTTGACAAAAACTGACTCTAGAACTAAAAACCATCAAAAATATTCAGATGAGAAAAATGATGAACTATGTGTTGCCTCCCAAAAAGAGCTAAAAAACATGTCATCAGGAAGACAGATTGATCAAAGAATCTAGCAATGTGGTCCATCAATTCAATGTCTCCTCTAGAATATATATCTACTCATGGTAGGGTATTCTAGATCAAGGGGATGATTATAATGACTGTTGAATTCATGAGCATTTTTATTATTGATGAGATGTGGAAGGAAGGGCATATGTACCCATTCTAGTTCTTGTTGTGCATGAATCATTTGTTAGAGTTACTGATTTAGATGTTCACTCTCAACCATGGGCTGAGTCACTTATTGAACCAAAATAGATGGTGGCACAATTCGATCGAATATCATTGAATAATCAGAGGATCTAGGCGTATGTATTGAAAAATATTACGATATTAAAATTAAACTAGTTAAAAGTGACACAAAAATAAGTTCCCATATATAAATGAATGTAGTGGTAACATTGTTTTGGAAAACATAGACTACAATGGAAAAAATTTCCAGCACTATAAAAAAAATCTTTAACCAAAAATAGTCAAGGTTATTGAATAGGATAAGCCAATGGAATTAAAAAACGTCTCCTTTGACCAATCAAAATCGGATGACGGTGGTGTCTATCCAACAGGATAACTAGAAGTTGAGACAGTGGGGGTGGGTGAATCAGCTATAGAGGGAGGTGTCATGGTTCCAATAAGATGGGATAGTGTAGAAGGTGGAGTGATGCCAATCCTATGTGTGGTCACGTGCCTGTTAGTTGGATCTACTACGGTCATCTTGGTGGTTGTAGTAGTTGTTTCCCCCTTTCCCCATCGTGCCTTCTCAATGAGGTACTCCTAATGGGAAATATGGTGGGAGATTTTAGAGGGAAGGTCACTATAGGTTATTTATGGGGTGATAGTGGTAGAAGAGTAGGGACCAATAAGTGCTGGTGCTGGTAGGGAGTCTTCAGTAGAAGAGGGTGGGTTCGTGGTGGTCGAATTGGAAATCTTAGCGAATGGGATGTTGCAAATGAGTAGAGATCCATCCTAGGTTCTACAAGATTCATAAATTCAAGTCCCATAGATCATATGGGGTTGAATGGGTGGTGTAATAGTGGTGGATTCAGTGGTGGTAGGGGAAGGAATATGGGTCAGAGGTTCTGGTGGGGAAGTTGTGGGTGGATCATTTGGTGGGTCCTCTGTTGGTGGTGGGTCTTATAATGGTTATGCCTCATGCACAGTCGGAACCTAGTGGTAAGTATAATCATCCCTCACCAAGATAATCATCTTTTCTATCGTCACAAAATTGATATCCTTCATGTGTCCAATTGATGTGAGTGGTAGATCCGTATAAAATACAATGAGATGTCTGGTGAGGGGTGTAATGAAAGAGACTCCCATAATGGTACCTTTGTTCTAATGTTAATGATCATAGTATTAATAGATGAATTGAGTAGCCATGTTGATAAATAGGAATCCCATGGGTGCTACCAAGATTAGTACGTCTACCTAACTAACACTCCAATGTGACTCTGGTTGGGAAAACCATGCATGCGTCAAGGCTCTGTAATGTATCTAAAGGGATAGGATGCGCGGCTGGATGGACATGGTGATCTATGGGTCATGTGGTATCTGAATATATCATGTAATCATCTCTCATATTAGTCTCAAATTAGTATGGGGAGGATTAAGCTAAAGTTTTGGAAATATTGTAGACATGGAAACCAATTCTACAATGATTCCCAGGCCAATGCCAGACTCGAAAAATGAGAGATCATGTGGTTGGCCACCCAAAAGAAATCAAAGCTCGTACATGGAGACCTTAAATTTAGAAAGGATCTCTGATAACATTAATTTGTACGTTTACTCACATACCTCAATAATGAAGGATAAATTTATTACATCAAGAATGTCAAGGATATCATCGCTAATGTTTATGTGGGTAAGAATGGCCATTTCCAAATTATTTTCTATCCTCATGGGATTTTCCTGCAACTGTTTAATGTGGAAAAGAAGTTTTGGATTAGAGATGAATTGTATGGGCTATAAATAGAGGTTTTAATCACTACAAGAGTCCTCATATCTATTTTATGAATTAGCTGGAGTAGTGAGTTCTGTACAGGCTGTTACGGGAGGTGCTAATGGTGATGTTGATGCGGTTCTTTGTGGTCCTTTTTTTGGTGGCTACTCTTCTTGGTTTGATGGAGAATCATGGGGTTCTAGAAGTATACTTTTGTTCCATACCATCATGGAAGTAGGATGGTGGGTTGCAAATTAGGGAGGGGTTCTGTTGATTCCAGAGGAGGAGAAGGGGATTGGGGGTGTGTTTTTTTCCATGGCGGGGGTGCGGGTTGTGTGGCCAAGAGAAAATGGAATGGGGGAGGTGGTTGGATAATACTATTGAAGGAGAGAGAAGGGTGGTTGGGTAAGGGTGAAGGGGTTGGATGAGGGTATGAGAGATAATGTGAAGGGAGGTGACTGGCCATTCAAGATTGAGGAGGGGTTGTGTTTCTTCATGGGATAGAGGCAGAAGGTTTGTGGGTTAGCTATTTTTTGGTCCAAAATTTAGTTTCATGAATTATTTTTAAAAACTATCCCTAGATGATAAATGATGTTTCAGAATGTTTAACATCGTCTAATTTTGGTTTTTATGGAATTTTTGATAAAAAGGTACATGTCGTGTAACATATTACAAGATATTTAATTGACTGTTTTAGCATAATTTTTTCCCAAACCCAAACCTCCATATGCTAGCATATGTTAATCATTCCTAGGAATATTTTAATCTATTCTATGATGACCTACCCTACATTACATCTTAGTTATCACTTCCTTTAATTTCATTATATTGACTCCATTAAGGCTCATATAATCCTATGGCTGATGAAACAGCCTTCATGAAAGGGTTCTTGAAATTTTTTCAGCCTTTGACTGTCAACATTGAAAGGTTCCACTCCTTATAATTTCAATGGTCTTGATGGGGAAGGCATGATAGAATTATAATAAATAAAACCATCTAGAATTCAACTTCCTAGGATTCAATTTAAATATGGAATTGAATATTAGGATCATATTTTCTAAGAAAAATATGGGTCTTCTAATGTATTAATCAATAAATTTATTAGTTATTTCTTTTAAGATTTTTTCATTATCATAATAATATTTTTCAATTCCTTCCAATTCATCCAGTTAAATCATCTGAGCCTCTATAACCTTCTCATAATGAAAATTTCTCTTCTTAATCACCCAGTATGAGCGATGCTCTAGTTCAACAATAATATGAAATGATTTTTCTAATAAACAAGTTTTAATGGTGTAGTCCAGATGTGTATCTTTTATATTGTATGGTATTACCATATTAAATGTTGTATTTTCAAACACCAATCACATCATCTTCTGTTCTTCATCTTCTATAATATTTTTTTTCGTCTCTGGGTTTGACAGTTACACTTTCCCACTTTTTTGTTGGTGGTAGGGAGTTCCTATGTTATATAGGATTCCATAAATTTCTAGGAATCCTTTAAAATACTTATTGGAAAAATGTGTTCTTTGATCACTGATGAGAAATCCCCGAAATTTAAATCTTGAGAGCAGATTCTTTATCGGAAAATTCAGGACCATTGTTGGTGTGTCATGTGATACGACTTCATCTTTTACCCACATTGAGATGTATATAACAATAAACTAAATATAGTAAATTCCATGTGAATTGGAAAATGGTCCCATAAATTCAATTCCCCACACATCTAAGATTTTTACTTCTATGATGGGGTTTTGTGGTATTAAATTTTTTCCAAATTGTCCCAATTCATTAGCACCTATCACAGCTATGAAACAACTACCATTATAACTTGTTGTACTATGAGTCATAATACTCAACTTTTTAGAATAATTTTTACAATTTTCACAGATCCATGATTTCCACATGTTGGTGACATATAAAATATTTCAATCACATTTTTGATTTCATTTTTAGGAATACAAGGTCACAAAAATCCAATAGCATAATGCTTGAACATGAGTTGTTCATCCAAGTAGTAATGTATTTATTTATCCAAAAATATTAGTCTTTTTTTGTAACATAGGTCTTTATAATAAATACCATGTATAGATAATTATAAATATCATAAAACTGTGGTTGTACCATAATACATAATATGTTTTCATCTGGAAAATCGACTTTATTATCATTATTGTAATTATCCATAATGAGTGGCCGAGGGAGTTAGGATAAATGATATGTGTTCTCATTTTTTGGGCCCTTGGAATCTTTGATGAAAATATCAAATTCTTAGAGTATAAGGATCAATCTTATCAACCTTCTCTTGACATCATTTATTTTCATTAGATACCTAAGGGATGTATGATCGGTGTGCACAATCACACTTAATAAGACAAAATATGAATATAACTTTTCAAAAGAATACAAAATAGCCAATATATTATTATCTATAGTTATTTGGTTGATTGGATATTCATTAAGTGTGTTGTGTGAATAAAAAATAGGAAAAATATATGACCAATACTTTTCCCTAAAATATGGCCAATATAAAAGTTGATGGCATCACACATGAATTCGAATTATTTTTCCTAGTTAGGTTGATTTATTACTAGGGCTACCATCATGATTTTCATCAAAGTATTAAATGCATTCTAAAATTCTTTAGTGAATTAAAAAGGAACATATTTTAAAAAAATGTTTTTCGTTTTGTGGGAAACATTAGAAAATTATTTTACAAGTCACCTATAAAATCCATAAGGACCCAAAAATATCCATATACCCTTAACTATTAAGGGTTCAGATAATTATTTGACAGCCTATATCTTAGTTGGGTAGACATATATGCTATATTAGAAGATTTTATTTCCCAATAATATGCCTTATTGGTCCATAGAAAGATTTTTCTTTAATTCAAAACCAGGAATTTCTCTTCAGTGTCATAGGACTAACGTTAGATTTCTTAGGCAGACTTTGAATGATCTTCCATAAACTGAGATCTTTTCCATGGAGATTTCTAAAAATTCATCATTTATATGATGGAAAATATGTTTCACTCAGCATTTAAACATTTATAGAGTGTTACACAATTCAAATGACTTGTGATTTTTGGATAATGTTAAAAATGGGAATGTAAATTTAGTTTTTATGTAATTAGGATTGACCAAATACAGTATAATTATACCATAAATATATATCCATGAAACAATAGAATTAATTTATAGTAAGTCATTCCAACACTTGATCCCAAAAGGGTAAATAAAAATGGCATTTTTTCTTGCTACATTTATACTTCTATAATCCATGCAGACTCACCATCTAGTGATGGTGCATATTGAGATCATATCATTTCCATTAGTTTTTTACACTATGAGTCCACCATTCATGGGGAATACTTATTGTGGGCTCACCCATTAACTATTAGAAATGGAAAATATTATGCCATCATCCATATGTTTCATCACTTCTTCAGTAAAAACATCCATAATTATTTGGGTAATCTACGTTTGAGGTGGAAGATTACATTTGTCAACTTCTTCAGGTAGAATTTTATGGGTTCATATGGTGGGACTGATGACTTTATTGTCATATACTCCCTAGGAAATTCACTACTTACTTCATCACAAGACATCAACCAATATTTCTTCATGTTACTATGGTATTTCAGAGTTTATGATTACTGGAAAAGAGTTTGAATATTTTATGTATGAATACATACTGTTACTAGGTAGAGGCTTCAACACCAGTATTGGTGGTTGAATGATTGAGGGTGTAAGTGGTGGAAAATAATACATTTCTTATGGTTCAATAAAGATAACTTCTTTATAATTATATTCATATTCTACATCAGGGAGTGATTCCTCAATTTCTTTTTTAATGGAATTGTATTTATTTCATTCTTGTGTAAGAGACCTAATGTAAGAATGAATATAATCATCTATTTGTATAGAATAATTGATGATATTGAAGACCACATGTAATTATCCAACTCTAAACATTATAATCCATTGATTTACATCTATTATACCATATCATATAAACATGAATGGTCTTGTGAGGATAATGGGGATGTCAGATTCTTATTTAATTATCTGAACAAAGAATTCTATTAAAAAATTGAATTTTAAAATTTTACTAGCACATCCAAAAGAATTCATCTAGGATACATCCTAAACATGTTTTCATTTATCAGTGCTACTAGAGTTGGGTTAAGCTCTTGATTTCCAAACTTGTGAGATACACACATTCGCATTACACTAATTCTTGATCTAGGATCCCACAGATCCCTTCCAAATTTACACACTCCAATAGCACATGGAATTGAAAAATATCTCAGGTATCCAATATTTTTTGAAATTTTCTATTGAATGATAGAAAAACATTATGGATGTATTCATACAGCATCATGATCTTCAAATTTTCTTATTATTTGAATGTATATCCTTAACCAATTTGGCATAAACAGACATTTGAGAAATAACCTCTTTAAATTGTATGTTGATATGAAATTTCATGAACATTTTTATAAATTTTTTAAATTATTCATCTTATTGGCCTTCTATTTATCTTTCTATAAAAATAATAGGTGTATTTTATGGTTTTAGGGAACACAAAATGGCTATTTTTGTTTCTTAGGTGTTTTAGTGTTTTTACCTGGGGATGCATCTTCGGGTATCACATGAGAGTTCCTATAAACATCCTCTTCTACTACCATTTTATTCTTCTTAGGTTCCTCAGATTTTCTTTCATATCTTCCTCCTAGTTGTTCAAAATCCATAGTTTTTCAATATCTCATCACTATAGCCTTATTCTTTTCCCTTGGGTATGTCTTTATATTACCAGGTAGAGTACCTCGTATTCTTTCAGATAGAGTATTTAAGATCGCCCCATATATAATTCAATATTATACTAGTACACTCATTTTTTAACATATTTATCACTTGATTATTTATTATGTGGTCAAATTTTTGAAGAAAATTATCCATGAGGTTCTCTATGTTATTCTGGAGAGGAACATCTTGTTGTTGAGGTTTTGGTTGAGCTGGTTAAAACTAATGATGATCCCTCTGAGGAAATGGTTGTTGTTGGAAATTGTGTTGTGGGATTAGTAGAGGATTATTTTGTGGATACCCTAGTGTTCATTGTTTATGAAATTGTGTTTTTATACATCTCTTTTGATAATATCCCTATTTGTTTTTAGGTTGATAATAATACGACATCTACAAATAGTTCTGTTGTTGTTGATAGAATAGTGGGCTTTATTTATTTTAGATTAGGTAATTATAATCTTGAGGTTTTTTCTCTTCAATTCCATCCATTTTTTATTCATAAAAATGTGAGCCACCATACAATTCACATGATTGTATCTCCATTACTAGAGTAGGAGGGGTGGTGTAGTCGGTAGTTGAAATTATTCAAGCTTTTTTGTGAGGGCTTCAAGAAATGCTGCTAGTAAAGTGTTATCATCCTCTTGGTGGATTCCACATTGATGTGGTCCACAATCACTCTTCCAGAGGCTAGAATTTTGAGATAATTTATCGTAAATGTCTCTTTCATCTTCATGTGTCTTCAACATGAGACCTCTATTAACTAAAGCATCAATGACTATTCATGTGTCTGATCGGAGACCATGATAGTTTATTTGGAGGTGAATCCAAATGTCTAGACCATTGTGTGAGAATTTCTCATCATTTCTTTGATCTGTCCCAAGCATCCAATGTCATCTCTCCATCAACCCGAGTGATGTTTTTAATGTTTTTCCAGTTTATCCATGTCCGGATTTGTTGAAAGTATTTGTCCGGAAATTTCATGGAATGATAATCCCAAGTTATGATTTACTCAAGAGATCGACTCTTGATCAAATCATTGGTTAGATGTCATATAGAAATAGAAATACATGAAGTCTTATTGCATCATTTGTTACTCCCTAGTTGAAAAAGTTATCAAATACTTCTAGGATGTTTGAGATGTTCTCATGTGCATCTTCACGTTGAAGTCCACTGAACAAGCCCATGTTCTATATTTTGTGAATGAGTCAAGGTTTTATCTCAATGGTATGGTATTGAATAGGGGACACACAATGGTTTGTGTAATACCATGGATTTATGGAAATCTCTAGTCTATAATGGTCCTCTCATATTGCACAGTGTGCTCCCCTAGAACATGTTGGTGGATATTTAGAGGGTTAAATGGGTTAGGACCTGCTTGATAGTTCTGGTTATCAATGTTTGGTCGGCGTCATGCAGAGATATACCATTCTATCTCTAGATCTAAGGCTAATTGTTCTTGTGATTCAAGTCCCATTCATTGAGTCGAAGGGCCTTGGTACATGCACTATGACATGAGTGTATGGATGAAGTAGCGTCTTGGAAAAGATAAAGAATGATATGGGGTGAGGAAAAGATAATAACATGTATTTCCAATAGGGTTTTCAATGTGAAACACATCGTTACTAAATCCCATCAACGATGCCAAAATTTTATATACCCTCTACTGTTGTTTAATTTGCATGGGTTTTGGTGATTGTATAATTTTTTTCCTGAAATGTACAGGATACTATGATGTATTATAGTGAATGTTCAGAGTTGATCCTATGAGGAGTTATTTTTGGAACTGGAATCCTATTGCTTATAAACTATTCAATTAGGAATCCTTTCAAATTAGTTTAGTTTTGGAAACTATTTCATCAGGGATTATAGTGTACTTCAGGAATAAAAGAGAATTCAAGATCAATTTTAGGGATCAATAGAAAATATGACATTAATTATAACATGGATGGATCATAAGTTTTAGGCTGTGAAGCATGCATAGGAATCTAGTAGACTATATTCCAATCAACTAGTTCAAACTAAGAGGTAACTATTCATTAATATTGAAATAGTGGCAACATAGATGCATTAAACATGGATTCTATGGCAGAATGTATTTTAGGCTATTGGTCATAACCTAATCCACTCCAACAAGGAAAGGGTCCTTCACTCAATTATTCCTTGGCCAAGGATATTCAAATTATTTGGGTATAAAAATTTATTTATTGTGATTAATAATCCTTATGGTTACAATGTTTAGAATTAAGGGTTTATTAATTTCAGTTACCCCTACTCTCGATCAGTACATAAGGTGGTTTAGCCACTCATGTAATATTTAACAAATGAACATGAAGATTTGAAAATTTTCTCCATATGAAAAAAAAGAATTTTAGTTTAAATAGTGAAAAACATGCAATTATTTAGGTCAACTAAATGGGATGAATATGAAACTAGTATTAATAAATGTAAATCATGAATAAAACCCAATTTAATTAAATACATACATGAAATAGAAATGAGTGAATTGTGAATTTATTAATGCTCGGTGCTCAGAGAAATTATGATGATGGTGGGGATGAAAAATGGAATGAATTTGATATCTAAAAACAACTCATGATTCTTCTATTAAATCAAATTAATGAAAAGAGATAAATAAATTATGAGTTTATATGAGGGGGAATAATAGGGAACATGATGGAAATGAAAAGAACAATAGTTTTCTACTGGATCCTTTTTTAAAATTGGCTATACTACTTCTTTATTTATAGGTGAAATGTTAAATAATTTCTAATGTGTATTCACATAGTGTAATGTTAATATGTTTATTCCTTTTTTGACTTTTTAATACATCCATATGTCACACGTATATCCTCTAAGAATTAATGATTTTACTCCATTCACATTTGGTATCCGAGTGTGTACCTTACATCAAGATTTATATTTTGTGTGGGAATTATGTTCGAAGGGTTCACGACATGTATCATCCACTCACGACATGTATCTATTTATCTCTTTTTAATTTTAATGAATTTAGTCATGAATTTCTTCACAACTTTCATCATGTAGTGACATTAAAATACACATCATGAAATGAAATTTCATGACGTGCGGTAGGAAAAATTATCCCCTTCTCTGAATTTTCCCCATTAAATGTTTGAAAGCCTCATTTCAAAAAAACTAAACACATACCAAGCGAATTGTAGAATACATAATTGAAAATAGTTAATTAAATGATAGGAAAACATATATATGTTTTCATCTTATAACTATACAATAGAAATTAGATTCTTTTATGACTATGAAATATTTAACTTCTTTTAACATTATCAGGCATCCACCTGATATCAAAATACTCAAATCAATTTTTCACAAAACATCAATATCCTTATAATTTACCGAGTGAACCATAAAAAATATTCTATAGACACAATTTTCCATGAATTTTTTCTCGTATGTAGTGTATAATGATAATCTATATTCAACTACTCATTATTCCATAAAATAGCCAAAAAATGAGACATTATAATCTTCCCCTAAATTTATGAAAATATAATATTCATATCTTTTCTTATAGATATCACAATATGGTCCAAGAAATATTTTCTTGAGATACCCAATATTACTATCATGTGATCAAGTTGGTTACGGTCTAGTAATTCTATATATAATCTCATATATTGATTTTATTTTTTCTTCCTACCTATCTTCTAGATGGGTGACAATTCTCTAAATTCAACATTCAATGAGCTTCTATTAGCTTTTTAGAATTTAATCCACCTGAGTTGTTTTCCATATATTTTGCTCTGGGCATCCTTAAAGACTAAGATAGATTTTAAATAATAATTACTTGAAAAATAGAATATTACCTCTATACTCTATAAAATAGAATTAAATAGAATAAATTCCTATAAATAATCTGTGAAGGCATCTTGAAGATACATAACCTATATAATAATAATTTTAAAGAAAATAAATTGTCCTATATATAGTCTTTCAAAAAAAATCCAATGTCAAACTACATACTAATCATAATCACCTTATTTAAAGCACTCAATTTTTCATAAATATCTATTAGGAAATCTATTAGTTCAGAAATGGGTTTCTTCTATTGAATGTTGAATGCAATTTTATTTACCAACATAATTACCAAAATTCCATGCTAAATATTATCCATCCAATATCATTAATATTGCCCCATATTCTTAATTTTAATTCCAATTAATATAACATCCAATTCATCTTGTAGGAGATAACATTCTACATACTTCCCCCAAAAGATAGACCCCTTCCATCAATCTTTTCAATCAGTATATTCCACTTTTCTAACAATATTATCTCGATGCATCAACTTGCACCAAATATAAAAAAATATATGTAGAAAACTAATATAAAGTTTCAAATGAATTATGAGTGTGATATTTTTTCATAAACCAAGCTCCAATATAACTTGTTAGGATGAAATTGGTGTTATATGTTGTGTTGATAACCCTGAATCACAGAATCTGGGGTGAATAATTACCATATATTCATACATTTTTTAAAATGATTTAAACAAACCCAATTTCAACAATAAATATTCACAATATCTTCACACAATATTGAGTCACATACATTTTACAGACCCTTTAGGTTTATAGTTTTAGAGAGGTAGAAAAAACATTTAACTTAAAAATGTCCTTTAATTCTATTTAAATGGATTTTTTTCACTATAAGAGACTTCTAAAACCATAATATTTCTTCAACATATCCTATTTATTCTCCAAACCAATATATTTTTTATACAAGTAATGTGTAATACAATTATAAAAAACTTAGAGAAATAGAAACATATGATGGGATGTTCTCAAATTCTCAGTAAGAGTAAAAATAATAGATAAAAATCAATGATAACAAGTGATAATGTTATGAGAATTAATTAAATAGTAGTAATATAACCAAAAATATTTCTATAATTGACTGAAATTGAATGGATTATTTATCCATCAATGAAAATGAAAATAAAAAATATCACAAAGATAATAGTAAATGTTTCCATAGTAGTAAAATGAAAAATACTAAATAGAAAATTCGATACTACAAGAAAAAAATCTATATCATTAACTCATGATCATACCATCACGTCCTTGTGTTTAGGAAATATTTTTTCTAAGAAGGAATGCATAGAAATTACCAATCCAGTTTGTCTCATTAGACATATCAATGTATCAATAGGGTATTTACATTAGGAATAAACCATACTTAATTAAGTATATTGAATTAAATATTTAATTTAATTAATATAATATATATCACAAAACCAACATTCATTATAAATCAATATACATCTGTACCTAAAAAACAAGTACCCTTATTTTCTATATTTCCCAAATAAAAAATAGAATCTATTTCATTGTAATAATCCCTCAAACTAATAACTTATAGAGTAAGGTGTATAAGGTTATGTAAATAATATGAACAATAAGTTGATATATGAATCTTGGTGAAGTTCCAAAAATAAATGGATGGAAATATATAGTATTCCCATTGGAATGTCATTACAAGAAAAAACATGCATATAAAAAAGGATGATTCTAAAATAAAAAAGAATTGATGGATCATATTTTAGATAGAATATAAAATTACAAAATTCATCAATAGAAAGGGGATATATTGAAACATTTGAATAATATCCTCAATCACGTGTAAGATATGTAAAAGGATTATGAATTAGATATAAAAAACTTTTTTAGAGCTTTAGAAAAAAAGTCACATTTGATGTAAGAAACTTCCAAAATCATTTGATATAATTTAAAAACGATCATTTTTAAAAATTAAGGATAAAATTAATTTCATTTAATATAAATCAAAATATGGAGAAATTTTTTTATATAAATTGAAAAATATTGTAGAAAATTTTGATTATAATGGAAATGATAAATTGATATTATTTTCACACATTGATGAAATAGATCAATCCAGAAAACATTAAAAATTACATTAAGAAATTTCATGATTTCAAATAGATTAAAAAGGAAATAACATAATATTTTTTCATATATAAGGACACTAACAAAATAATCCAATGATTATGGACATGGAAAAAACTAGCTCCCTGATTTAAAAGAAAAATTATGATCGATTTCCTTACAATTTAAAGGTAAAGAGTCCAGGAAAAAATGAAATATAAATAGGATAAGTAAAACGACAAGAATGATTACAGTGGGATAAAATGAAATGTGTTTTATATATAATTTTATAAAAATTACCTTCATAAATTATCTTTCTAAATAATAATCTATTTAAAAATGATATTATTGATGAATCCCTCGTGGTATTTGATATGTAATAATCAGAGGATATTGATATAAAGATATGAAAATGGATATTAAAATCACATAAAAGGATGATATTTAATATATGAAATAAATTGGGAAATGGTTAAACTGTCTAGAAGAAATAATTATTTGTAATATCAAACATGTCTCATGAAAATAAATTTTCAACAAGAAACCCTTAAAAATAGAAAAAACTATCAATAAAAACCCTTTAGAAGAATATGATTTAAAAAAACACAATACCATGAATAATGAGTGGATAATGATATAAACAATTATATGGGATGTAAATAAAACCTTGTAAATAAATCAATGTGTATAAAATAGAATATGTCCCAGGAGTTAAAAATTTGATAAATGAAATGTAACATCCTAAGAATTTACAAATGGATTTTATATAGAATTCATTAAACAATACGCCTCTATGAAACAAAAATTTATTATAACATAACCTATAAACATAATTTTCCAACTTCAGAAATTTGAATCTAGAAAAACTAATATACACGGTTCTAATTAGTAATATATTTAGAGTCTTATAAGACAAACTTAAATTTTGATAAATAGTAAGATACCCTTCTGAATATTAACAAACCCTTATGAATAGTAATTAATAGTAATGAGTTGTAATTTGGACCCAAAAAAAGAAACATCACCCATGAATGTATAAATACAATTTATACATCTTAAAAGTGAAAAAATGATCATAGTATAACTATTAGTATTTTTTTATGTCATAAAAATTTTAATTACAATTTTATGATTAATATAATAATTTAAAAATGAAATTTATTTTCATAAAATATAATCATAAATTTCTAATTTATTGTCCTATCATTATATGATTATTTTATTAGACAAAAATTAATTTCTTGAGGTGTTATAAAAAGAGTTATAGTTTTAATGTTTTTTTGAATAAATTTTGATTTTATTTAAAAATTAATTTAAAAATATATAGAAAATTAATTCAAAAAATAAATTTCATTTTTGAATTCTGCATAACAAAAAAAGGTTGGGGTGAATTTTTCAATAATTGTAAAAATATAGTTTTGAGATTTCAGTATGTTTAATGACATCATTATGTTGTTATAATTAATATAAAATTCTGGTCGACTTGTTTACATTAAAAAGATATGAGGTTTATCATGTGGCTAATACCATATGAAAATACAATGGTTAGTCTAATGGTTTTTTAAAAAAAACTAATGAGTTGTCCTTTGAAATTAATAAAAAACACCATCTCATTTACTTTAAATACCCACTCATTCCTTCATTTTACCTCCTTTAAAAGACTTTATCCTCTAATATCTAGTAGTTTTAACCCCTTAAGTTTCCATAAAAGGTTTCATGAAGGCCCCATGGTCCCAACCATCATGTTCTAGGTGTTACTCAACATGGTAACGGAATTATCAACTTCTGTTTTCCATTCTAGTTCTCTTTTATGTGGTATGTACTTCAAGTTTAAATACCATGTTCTAATTTTCATTTTATTTTGTACCTATTATATATTATGAGTATTTTACGCATATTTGAACTTATCCACTCTCTTTTTAATGTTTTCTAAAACAATGTTGCATAGTCGTTATACTGCTGAATTTTCATCTAAAGATCTATCTCTATTTCAAGCACACTTATTATGTTATTCTATTTTAATTTCAATTGGTTTATGTTGGTATATTTAATTACATATCCACCATTATTTAAATATTATTTAATGATTATCAGATACCCCGTTTTCTATCAACAAAGTATTTTATGAATTTATATGTTACCCCCTCAGGCTGCCAAAGTTTCAAAAGCGATTTCTAAACTTTTCTTTTACTGAGTTCTTTTCATTTATTTTTCTTTCCTCAACTCCTTTAATACAAATGTTATGATAACTCAAGTACCATTAATTTAATGGAATTTTGTTTTGATAATGTAATAATTTATCATCATCTCTCATTTATCCTTCTTTTATATCATCAATTAAAACACCATCTGAGATGTGTTAATTTATAACATTCTGGGATGACGGGTTTTCAATTTCTATTTCCATCTTCAATTATGGTCATGAAACCATTTTGATTATTTAAATAGACTATAATATATTTATTATGACTTATTTAATGTTCATGAATCTTTTTCACATATGATATTAATTTATAAATTAAAATGAGTTCGTTGTGACAAAAAACCATCAATTAACCCAAACAATTATCATTAATGTTTTATATAATGATTCATCTTCACTCCCAATAATCAAATGATTTTTATTAACATTTAATATTATGGACGTTAAAAAAAATATAAAAAATATATTCTAAACAACAATTCTCATGTTACATGTTTATCCTTACATGTATATAAGTAAACCGGACATGAGTACCACGGAAGAAAACACACCAAAACTATAAAATTAATCCTCTAAACCCCATCATGAAGCACATGAATGAACTTAATAAGTATATAATAAATAAATTACATAAATAATAGTTTTTTGAAACAATAATAAATGAATTTAATTTGGTTATATAGTACATTATGATCAAGTGAAGAACACCAATAGACTTAAGGTAAAGGTTTCTTCTTCTCCATTCCAATTTTGTGAGATATTTCATATTCGTTAATAATACTTCTCTATGGTGTATGTATTCTGAACATTGGTGTTTCATATCATTAATATATCTATTTTCATTATATCAAATTTACTGTTTGATGATTATTATGTTTTGGGCATATAATTCAATTGATTAGAAGGTTTTATGTATTTTCTACCCGAACCTCCATTTTCATTTAGGTTTCCCTTATTCACTACTCACCTCAATGAAATTATAATTTATTCCAATTTACTCCTCATAAATTTTGTTTCAATGGTCTATATATTTGTACCAGTCATAAATCTTATTTATTTTTTGGTGGTTTATGTGTTTTAAAAGAATCATTCAAAAATATTCGGAAAAGATCTCCTGATTCAAGGAACGTCCTGAATTATTAACTATTTTTTAGTTCACTATATATTATAGTTTAATCCATATTAATCTTTCTAAAATCAATAATTTTAACATTACGAATATATATTTGTACATTTCGGATTGTATGAAAGAAAACATTCCTTTGTGCTTTAAAATCATTTAATATCTTTCTTAAAGTACACAATAATGTTTTATTTCTAAAGCTTCTCTAAAAAAAATTTTTAAATTATTTAACCTCAAAAAGACTTTATAAAATACTAAAATATAATTTCATTGACCTTAAATTTTATATTTGGGGATATACATGTTTAAAATCAGCTTTCAGTCAAATATATATTATTTTATAAATGAATTTTTCTTTTTGAAGTAAAAAAGGGTTTTTCTCATATAAATATATTAATTATTCACAAAAGTTTTTGTACTTGTGGTTTATTTACTTATATTTGGTATTGAATATCTAGAGTCTCCTTTTTCTCATGATATTCTACTGGATTATGATTGAATGTTTCAATGTGGTATGAGTAAATTTGGAATGTTTATGGATTATTTCCTCAATGATTTTTCAATTGTATCATTTAAATGTATCTTCGTATGTGTCAACTTACATTGCAGAACACAGTAAATCATTGAGGTTTATATACTTTGATATCATCCACCATGATTAATTGAATGGTTTATGATTATATTGACTGTAAATTTGATATCTTGAAACCATTGACCATATTACTCTAAATTTTTAGTGTTTCTTATTAATAATTACAAAAATTTATTTAAATATCATATATTAGTTTCATTATGAAGGTGAATGTTATTTATGTTTATCCCCCTTAATAAGATGAATTCATTTTATTTAATAAATTTTGGGTGGTTCCTGATATTTCCATTTGGTGCATTAGTATGTCTCATGAGACAAACTATTGTCTTAGAACGAGGCCTTCACAAAATACACATTTATGTTCTACGCACGAGGCCTTGACGGTATGGTTATGATGTCTTTAATTATGAATTCCTTCATTATGAAACTAGTAATTTAATGTTCTTATGGTTTTTCAACTAGTATAATACCCATCATTATGTTTTGTTATTGAAATATTTACTCAGCTCATATTCCTTCCATTTTATGTTCAAGTTTTTTTTAAAGGCATGTGTTTTTAGTTTTTAATAATCCGTAACATTTTTATTTATGATATAATCCATTTTATTATATACTCCTATGGATCATCTGATCTCACCCATTTATTATATTTCATTTTCCCAGGACATAAATATGTTTTTTATAAATAACTAGTATGGATAAACTTATAGTTGTGGTTGTTCCCAATATAACTTATATGGTATATTTCTTTTCAAGATGTAATATTGAACCTATGTATGTATCTAGTTATCCAAAGCTACTAATCTACTTGGACCTTTTGGAATTAATAAATTGTATTCATTCCAATGTATTAAAATAATGCACCGAAAATAGGCTTTTGGGATTGGGTTATTACATTTGGTATCAAAGGATGTTTAATATAAAACATAGAAGCAATATTTAAAAAAGGTAGATTAGGGAAAAATTCTAATATAGGCTTGATGATACACATATAATAATATCCTAGAATCATTTTGAGGAATAGATTATTTTGATCTTCTTATAAAATAAATCCATTTCTGGATACTACAAGTGGATTTCGTTCTAGAACAGATGTACCAAGAAGTAACAACTCCAACAAGGTGTTTCGGGCTTGACTCAGGGTAACTTGGTATAAGGCAAATGGCCTTATTACGCTCCTATTTTTACACTCCTAGGGGATATACATGTGACATATTCATATTATTTTTCTTAAATACCATTATAAAGGATTTATTCTTCCAAAGTAACAAAAGTATATGGTTCTTGGATTTACAATGCATAAATTTTTTATATGTGTTATACCATGTTTAATGTTTTATAAGATTCATAATTTTATAAACCAACATAGAATATGTAATTTATTAGAAATATAGCCTAGAAAATGTTATAATAACATCACCAGTGCACGTGGTGAAAATAATAAGAAGGATCATATCTCTCACAGTTTTAACACATCATTTCAAAGGAAGATAGTCTAATGTGGGTCCTCATCATATGAGGAAATAGTATCATGTGTTAAAATGGTATGTAAATAATTCTCTGAGCCATATGTCTTTTAAGGGGATAAAAATAAAAAGAGGATTGTGGGAAATATATAGATTAAAGGAAAAAGGGAATGAAGGGGTTTTCAACATGTCATAACCAGGAAAAATTCACTCTAATAAATTCATGAAGGGAATTGATGTTTGTTATAAGTGTGGATAAAAAGGACACATAGTTCATGATTGAAAGGGTATGAAAAAGGTTTTAAATTTAAATACTTTAACTGCAATGAGATGGTACACTATGTGAATCATTGCCAAAAATGTCAAAAGAATATAACCTAAATGATGAATTTTGATAATGATCATGTTATGATGATGTCAGATAAGAATTATAATGATTAATATTCCTAGTCAAGAATCATTCCATTTAAATATTTTGTTAGAAATGTACTAGTTATAATAATTTTGGAATATATGAGGATTTTACTACAATACTTTTTCATTAAGGATTTGAAACCATAAATTGAATGATACCAATAAAATATATTCAGTGGATTGTTAAAATTTCAATAAAACACATGATAAAAGGAAGGAAACCCATTAATATAATTCTAATGATAATTACAATTACGAATAAATTATTTATTTGGATAAGTAATGAATACCTTAAACTGATGTTTAACTTTTTGACAAGTGGTTAATGCTATCATTGATGGGGTTTACAACATTTTGGATATAAGGAATATATACGATCATATTTGTAAGGATGAATGCATGATTCCAAAAAGGTTTTATAGTAATCTATGTTATTAACATATTTTAAGGGGACCTATGATGAATATATTCACATGTTTGGAATGTTAATATTTAGGTCTTCTTTATTTTTATTAAAGGTAAATGAAGTAGTAAATTTATTGATCAAGATAGATCATGGAGTTCGAAAAAAATGAAGATTTACAAGGACCCCATGTACATGGATCAAGCAAGGAAATATATGATAATGATTCTAAAGTGTTCAATCATTATATTTTTTGAAATTATAACCATTTATGATATGGTTTAATTTGATCAGTGCACTATATTTTAGAGGTTAATGTATTACTTCACTATATAGCGTAACCTGTGCTAAATGATAAATTATAGATAGTTCAAGGTCCACTCAATGTTTGTGTTAGTAAATAAGAACATATATTTATACTATTATAGAGTAGAATAATTCCTCAACTAAAGGAAACTATTTTTAATTAAAATGTTGGATAGTTATCCTAATTTATTATATTATCGATGAGTTTTTTTACAATAGATTATAGTTTTGTAGTAATCAACATTCATCTAAACATGTTCTCTATCGAGTTCAATCAGAAATTCATATTTAGATTTACCTTCCATGTCTAAGTGTTTACTCCCTACTAATTTAACCTCATTCGAAAGCATAATTTTTGTGGTGACCACCTCATTTCCCTTAACCTATTTTTAGGAGGATATTTTCTCAACCCTATTTTTGATGTGGGTTTCCCACTACAAAATTTTCAATCATCAACCTTTAACTTTCTATGTGTAGTCTTGAATAGTGAGGACACAATTTAATCGAGGGTGGAATAATGTAACACTACAAAAATATAGAAATAGATTTAATATAGAATGCATGAAGCACTGAATCTCTTCAAAACAACACTTTATTTTAACATAACCAACAAACATAATTTTTCCACTTCAATAATTTGAATTTCGAAATACTAACATACACAGTTACATTTAGTATGATATTTAGAGTCTAAGATGGAATGCTAAATTTTTTATTAATAGTAACATACCCTTATGAATATTAACATACCTTTATGAAAAGTAATGAATATTAAATTGGCTAGAAAAATAGTAACTTCACCGACATGTTTATAAATACAATTTAGATATCATATAAGTGAGAAAATTATAATAGTGTATGTATCAGTATTTTTATGTCGTAAATATATTATTTAAAATTTTATAATTAATTTAATAATTTAAAATGAAAAAATATTTTTATAATATTTAATCATAAATTATTACTTTATTTTATAATGCTTATAATATACTTTTATTGGACCTTGGTTGATTTCTCATGGTGTTATAAAACTAGTTATAGTTTTAAAGTTGTTTTTTTAATATAAATTATGATTTTATTTAAAAATTAAATTAAAAAAAATTATAAAATTATTTTCATAAAATTTATTTCATTTTTGAATTCTAGACATCAAAAAATGGGTGGGGTAATTTTTTGGGATTTTTTTAAAATATTTGAATTTTCCAAGAATAGTAAAAATAATGTTTTGAGATATCAGTTTGTTTATTGACAACAGAATGATGTATTAATTAATATAAAATTCTGGTTGAAATTTTTACATTAAAAAATATATTAGGTGTCTCATGTGGCTAATACAATCGTAAAGTACTATGGGTAGGCCAATGGTTTTTCAAAAAATCACTACTGAGGTGTCCTTTGAAATTAATAAAAAACTCCCTTTCATTTACTATAAATACACAATCATTCCTTCGTTTTCCTTCATTAAAAATTATTCATCCTCTATGATCTGGTATTTTTGCATCCCTTAGAGTCCTTCCAAGGTTTCCTCAAGGACCCAAGGTCCCAACCTTCATGTTTTAGGAATTACTCTACAAGGTAATGGAATTCTCAACTTCTCTTTTTCAATTCAAGTTCTATTTTATGTGGTATGTTTTTTCAAGTTTCAATACCATGTAATTATTTTAATTTTATTATATAACTATACAATATAATGAGCTTTTTATGAATGTGTTTTCCCTATCCCCTCCCTTTTTAATGTTTTTTGAAACCATGTTGCGTAGCCATTTTTCTGCAGAATTGTCATCTCAAAATATTTCCCTTTTTCAAGAACTCTTATTATGTTATTCTCTTTTAATTTTAATTTGATTTTTGGGAAAGATAATTTCCTATACACCATAATTTATCTATTATTTATGAATTATGAGATACTATTTTTTATCTAATCAGAATATTTTATGAATTTTTAAGGGACGTTATTAGGCTGTCAAATGTTCGTATGGGATTTCACAACTTTTCAATTATTTTGACTTCATATCTTTTATTTTTCATTCCACACCACATTTAATAAAAATTATATCATAACTAAAGAACCTTACATGTACTATACCTTCATTTTTTTAATGGAACAATTCCCCATTATATCTCATTTCCCATTCTTTAATACTAGAAATGAAAACACCATCTGAGATGTGTTAATTTATCACATTCTAGGACGATGAGTTTTCAATTTCTATTACCGTATCCAATTATGGTCATGAAATAATTTTAGTAATTTAAAAATAATATAATATATTTATTACAACTTATTTAATGTTCTTTAATATTTTTACAAATATTATAATAATTTATAAATTAAAATGTGTTACTTGTGATAAAAACTGCCAATTAGCCCAAAAGATTATAATTAATGTTTTATATAATGATTCATCATCAATCCCAATTACCAAATGAAATTTCGAACTGTGTAATATTATATATTAAAATAAATAAAATAAAACATCTATTATGAACAACCATTTTCATATTACATGTTTATCCTTATATGTATACAGGTAAACTAGTCAAGAATACCATGGAAGAAAACGCTCCCAAACAATAAAAGTGAATCCCTTAAACCCATCCAGAATTCCATGAATGATAAAAATCAGAATATAATAAATAAATTGCATAATAAATTTTTTATCTAAATATTAATTAATGAATTTAATTTTTTATCCATGTTACTAAGATGTAGTGAAGTACACCATCAGACATAAGGCAAGGGTTTCTTCTTCCCACTTCCATCTTTGTGAGATTTTCTGTATTCACTAAATCGACTTGTGTATGGTGTATATATACATAAAATTGATATTTAATATAATTAATCTCTCTATATTCATGATATTAAATGTATCAGTTGATGATTATTAATTTATGGGCATAAGATTAAATTGATTAAAATGTTTTACATATTTTCTACATGAACCTACATTTTATTCCGGGTTGCCCTTATTCTCTACTCACCTAAATAAAATTATTATTTATTCCAATATAATAATAATAAATTCTGTTTTAATGATCTATATATTTTTACCAATAATAATCCTTCTTTATTTTATGGGTATTTATGTGTTTTAAAAGAATCATTCAAAAATTGTTCCGAAATGCATGCCTGGTTCAAGAAACATCTCAAATTATTACCAATTTTTAAGTTCATTGTATATTATTTTCTAAGCCAAATTTACCTTTATAAAATCAGACATTTTAACATGAAAAATTAATTTTGGTACAATTATGGTTTTATAAAAGAAAACATTCCTTTACGCTTTAATTTTTTTAATATCTTCCTTAAACTACACTAAAATGTTTTTTTCTAAAGCTTATTGAAAAAATATTTTTTAAGGATTTCACCTCAACAATATTTTATTTAAGACTCAAATATAATTTAAATTACCTACAATTTTATTTTCTGGAATATACATGTTTACAATGTGATTTCAGGACAAATAATAATGATATTCCAAAAAATATATTTTCTCCAAATTAAAAATGTTTTTATCATATCACTTTAACATTAATTAGATATATTCCTTGTTCACCACTTATTTTTTTCATGTGGTTTATTTACATACCATTAGTATATAATATCAATAGTCTCATTATTTTCATTATAGTTTACGGTATTATGATTTGAATGTTTCAATGTTGTATGGGAAACTTTGGAATGATTAACGAATTATCTCCTCAAGGATTTTTCAATGGTCTTATTTAAAAGTATAATCATCTTTGAAAAAGCCCATTTTTGAATCTTTTAATTCAATGAGTTTTATCTATTATGAAATAATACACCATTTTCTATTGAATGGATTGTGATTATTTTGATTTTGGATGTTCTATCTTGAAACCATTCACCGTATTACTCTGACAGGTTAGTGTTTATGATTAATGATTGGGGAAAGTTATTTACATTTCATATGTTAGTTTGAATATGAATGTGTATATTGTTCATGTTTACCCACATTAATAATAGTAATTCATTGGCCTATGTATGTGTCAGGTGGGTCCCACTATAACCCCTTGATGCATCAGTATATCTCATGAGACAAACTATGGTCTTGGCACAAGGCCTTCACAAAATGAATATTTATAGTCTTGGAATGAGGCCTTGGAGGTATGGTTATGACGTCCCAGATTAGGCATTCTCTCATTATGATACCATTAATTGAAATTTCATGTGGTGTTTAGACTAGTAGAATATCCATGATTATGTTTTATTATAGAAATATTTACTCATCCCATATTCCTTCTAATTTATGTTAACGTTTATTTTTTTAAAGAATGTGGTTTTATTTATTCAAAATGCCAATTTTTTTTATGATATCTTTCATTGTATTACATACTCTTACTAAGAATCTGAGCTCACCCATTTCTTATGTTTCATTTTATTAGGAAATAAGGAATTTTCTTATAAATGACCCGCAGGGATAAAACTAGAGTAGAGGATGTTCCCAAAAAAACTTATATGTTGTATTTATTTTCATGTAATAATTTCAAACCCATGTATGTATCTGGTTTTCCAAAAATACTAAAATACTCAGTACTTCAGGATTTTATTCCTTGTAATCATGAAAATGTATTAATATAATGCACCAGTTGTGGGATTCTGGGGTTGTGGCATTACATGAAACCCTTAACTTAATTCTTTACATCCACTAAGGTTCTTCAATCTCCAATATAATTAATATAAATATCTTCATCACCTAATTTCAATCCTTATTAATACCTTTTAATATCTTATAATATTATTTAAAATCGTTCTCTACATGTATAATATTTTTTTGTTATATACTTTCAATATCTTGTGCTGGTAAATTTGATGGTTTTGAATTGGTTTCATAATTATGCTATTGTTACTCATTATTCTCATAAATTTATTCATTCCCATATAATATATTGTACCAAAATTTATAATTTATAATTATTTATATATTTGTAATTTTACTCAATGATAGTTTTTTATAGTTTATGAAGATGAAATTGGTGACAAGTATGGTACACTGATTTTTAACGAATAAATAGTGGTATGCTAATTATGGAGGATAATCTTAATGGTAAAATTAATGAACAAAAATAAATATTAATTTAATTATTTATATCATATATTTTTGAAAATTAAATTCCCATAGTAATAAATGATAAAAATTTATATCACAATTTAATTGAGTGGTTAAACAAACCCATCCAACAATATTCCATAATTAATAGTTCATTATGAAGTGATATAATTGTAATATCATTGTACTAGAAGAATAATGGAATTGTTTAGTGTTTATTAGTTTTATGTATTGTAATTGGAATTAATTATAGAGAAAGTGACAAATACAATGTTATTACATACTATGAAGAAATTGTTTTTTCACATTGAACAAACTTTGGGTTGGTTGCATTCACCATGGTTTCTTATTACTCATACTGTTAAAAATATGTCAAATTTGTAATATCAAAAACTTTTTATTTCATAAAAATAATATTTATCCAATAAATTAATTCTTAGGGCCATCATTGAAAAGGGATGATGAAAATAAAAATAGAAATTAATTGTTCTATTGAGGTGGTAGTCTACACATATGCATGGTAGATGACTTTTTCCCCATAGATCATGAGAAATTTATAATGTGTTTTATCATTTAATAATATATATTTTGATATGAATATCATAATTATTTATGAAATTAAATTTTATGTTCTTTCGGGTGTGTTGGTTAACAAAAATAAGACATGTTGTTCTTAGAGACAGTCGTCCATATGTACGCAAGATGATATTTATATTTTCCAACAAAAAAGTGGGATTGAATGTAAATATTAATTTTAAATTTAATAATAAATAATATATTTATTATGATACGCTTATTCCGAAATTACATCATTATAACCATCCATAAGAGGTGTTTTTGAAAAATAGAAGGCATTGATTCTTGGCGATCATAGTTTTCAAGTACACACTATCGACATTCATTTATTTTTCATAGTGGATTGAAATGAAAAAAAAAATTGTTTTTAATTTAGTATAATATCATATTTTATAAATAATTAAACTTATTTAGTTATAATATGGTGGTTATAAATGGTTAAAGAAGGAAATATTAATAAGAAAAGATTGAGAAGGAGGTAATACTTCCAATTACAGGTCGAGTTTTCTCTTAGAAATATCCATGGAAATAGTGTTCTTATGAAAACTAATGGTGAGACAAGGTTTAAGGGACAAGTAGAGGGTAATAGGAGAAACACTGTGAAATATTTTTTGAATGAAATTCGAGGGTAAATGTGTAACAAAAAGGGTTCAAAGAAACATGTTTTATAAGTAAATAAGAGAAATATTTTGGATGCACCCCTTACATTTTCAATAATGTAATATTTTTATTCAAGTTTAAAAGGAAAAAAAACATGAAAAAAGAGAATTTGAGTATTGTTTTGGTATAAAAGTTCCCAAAAATCACATTAGGAAACATGTTTTTAATACTTTTTGGGTAATTTATTCTTAATAAATAAATTCCTAAAATATTTAATAATATTGAGGTTACCTATTTATAACGATATTAATTAATAAAAATAAAAATAATAAAAATAAATTATTTTAACTAATTTAATTCTTATCATTAAAAATTCAAAAAATAGCAAGTAAATTTTATAAAAGTTTGAAAGTTTAATGTTTCATATAAATGCACATAATTCTTTAAAATAGTCTTATGGAAATTAATGTTTCCAGGATTAAAATATATCTTTGAGTCATAGTTATCTACATTATCAATTTTCATGACATAAATTATTTTTTTATAAAATAAAAATTTTTTATGTATCTTCCAAATAAATCTAGAAATAAAGATTATATTTAAAATACTTAATTACAACAAAATATTTAGAACATTTTTATGAGAATTAAGAAATTAATTTTTTTTATAAGGACAAACATAGATTTTATAAATTTTCAAATTATATATCATTAAATTTAAAAAAATTATTCGTTAAATTTATATTTCTACAATTGTTTTGGTTTTATAAAGTGTTATCTCTTAATAAAATTTTGAAAGATCATAAAAGTTACATTTTTGGTAAAATGAGTTAATCACTATTCAACTAAAATCAACTATTTTAGAAAAATAAAATTAAATCATTTTACGTTAAAATTTACATAATGAAAATAAAAAATAATTTCAATCTATCAAATTCAAATTATATAGTTTGATCATTTAAATTTTAACATACAAATATAATGAAAACATTTTTCATTGGAAAAAATTTTCTTATAAAATATATTAATCTTATTATTATTTTATATAAATCACTAATCTAATTGGTTTTAATATATTATTTATATAAAAATATATATTGTATTCCAAAAATATTTTTTTTATTTGGAAAACAGATAAGAATTAATTTTTCATAAAGTTTTAATTTTAAATCATAAATCAATCATATTATAAATTTAACTATATTAATTTATTTTATATGATCCTTAGTATTGATAATGATGATTATTTTAATTTACATATATACTTTATAATTGAGTTATTTCTATTTTTACCCCTCAATTCTATAATTACATTTTAACAGTCAAAAAATATTCACTAGGTTTTTTTGTTATGATTTGTGTCACATGATGTCTAACACATTATATTTTAAAGGAAATGTAATATATAATAATTAATATATGGGTGTTATATTCTCCCCATTAGATAAATTTATTCCTCTTAATTTTTATTAATTTTTCTAAATGATAATAGTGGAATTTATACATGAGACATATATGATCCAGGGTTCAATATCTAATGAAAGATATAAATTAATATTTTAGATTTTTTGAAACATGTGATTAGGTGTCAACACATATACGACAAAATAAATTCATTGTAAATTACTTCTCAACATCGATAGATCATCATTGGTCAATTTACAAAATATAGTGATATTTTTTGACGCATTAATTAATAGGATCTATTTTCAAAGAGAGTTCATCCATTCCTAATACCAAATCAAATAAATGGTAAAACTAGATCCTTAATAAATAAATTCCCACAAATATTGCATAATATTTCATAATAATCATACATCTAATTTTTTTTATTTATAAATCAATACCCAATAGTTGGGAAGACATTCATTTTATATGGAATTGGAAAAACTAAAGTGAATAAAAATAGATCTATTTAATAACAATCATTTCATTTGATTTTCTTTGTTCGCACTATCTAGTTGGGTCTACATGAGTATATTAAACATTCTTGTAATTATTTTTATATATTTTCTTATTTTATATGGATTTTTATTTAGACTAGGTGTGGAGACATAATGAGATTCAAAGGCCAAGTGTTCTTTGAAAAAATGTTTAAAATATATTAAGTATATTAAATACCATATATTCATGGTTTCCATGAAAAATTAGAATAACTTCCAGATAATGGGGCCCAAATTATAAGTTATAGGGCACTGTTGAGTATAGAACATGGGTTTTACCATAGAATTGACATAAACATTGTCAATATAGGTCGTTTGTGAAAAATTATCACACACATGAAATTAATTAAATGAACAAATTAATTATTTTATTTTATTTTTTCTACACACCGACCTTATTAGAATTTAAATTTACAGCTATGGAATTTATCATAGGGTTGGTTTCTAAACCCTATAGGCATATAATCCATTGGAGGAGAAAATTCATAGAGAACAACGAAAGATCTAGACTTGAATATGGATATTTGCAAAAATGGACTTTTTTTATATCATCAACGATGGAAATTCATCTTTTATTCATCAACGACCAAACCAAGAACCAGTATGGGTGTTTAATTATATTTTCTCTTTCCCAATTCTAAATCATCGTATAATTTGGATCAATTCCACCAAAATAAATGATGCATTCATCATTGATAGATTTAATTTGATTGAATTGTTTTTTTTGTTTTTATCAACTATCCTCCATTCAAATATTTCTATGAAAAATCATTGAATCTAAACAAATAGAGGATGGTGTTCATTCTAATGATCTTTTTTTTTATTTTTTTCCTCCCCATTTTATCACATATTTATCGCATTTGTTTCTTTTTTTTCCATGCTTTGATGAATCCCAAGTATTGGGTCATTTCTCAACCATTTTTTGGTACAATGAATCAATATCCTCGGTATGGTTTGTGATCGATGGTGTGATCCAAGTGAAATGATAGCGATGGAAAATCAAATGTATAAATGAATGTATTTGTTATTTATTTTCTCCACAATGTATAAATCATGGTTTAAGTGGATTGATGAAGTTATTTATGAGAATATTTGTGTCAATATTTCAATCTATCAATGTTGGAATCGACCGAAAGAACACTGATCTACAATGCTTGACTTGGGTATTGGCTCCAAAGAACTACATGATAGCACAAAAGATATCTCGATGGATCTAGAAAAACCTAATCCACACGAAATGAATTTATAGATACACAACGTGTTGTGACCTCTTAGTGGCGGCAAGGGATTCAAGATGAAGTTATGAATTATATGGTGTGGGACCCCTATCACACATATGTGACCCATCCATAATGGATTATAATGATAATCAAAGGGAACAAAAAATGTATAGGATTAAACATCTATGGAAAATCATGTACTCAGATACTAATAAGGCAGGGTGTAAAAGGGATGGTATACGAACATGGCCACTGGTACATGGAATCGACCATCTATACACAAAAATATCTAGCGACACACAGGAAGTTGATATGTGATCTTTTTTCACCATGTCATTTTCCTGAACACCATGTGTTTATATATTTACATGTTTTTTGAGTCTTTACCACAACTGAAGGCTTGGGTATTGGTGTGAATGTCTTGTACCCCACGTACATGTTGTGTACCCCTCACAAATGTTCTTTACCCCCCTTCATTATTGTTTATTCCTCTTAATTTCACTAGTTTGGACCAGTCTAGGTTGATTGTTTTCTATTCATCAACTTCCCTCAAGGGTACAATGTGGAATTATATCCACATCACCAGATGCTGACCCCCTCTAGAGGTCGAATCTCAAATAGAGTTGTGGTTTCTTTCCCTGATAATGGAGTGATATCCTTTATTGTATTTCTTCGATGGATTGTTTATAGTATAAGAGTTCCTTCCCTGATTATGTAATTGATCATCCATCTGTTATAATGTATTAGTAGGGTTTGTGGTATCCTTGAAATATGATCCTCTATATATTGTATTGATCCATATTGGGTTTGTGGTATCCCCTAGAGGTTCTGTGTGTGACCCATACCTATGTATAAAGGCCTTCACATACCAATTATGTTTCTTGGGAAGGACCCAATTATCTAAACCTATATGTCGAGTGTCTCTAACAATAGAATTTCTTGTGGAGAGGACGATCTCAGAACAATCATTCCATCGAGTAGAATCTTATGGCTGTATATTTTTATAACCTGCTATTGGAATGGGGTCTTTTTTGAGTATATATAAGAGTTTTTATTATATATTTATTTTTATATATTACATTGAGTTCTCCATAAATGGTTCTTAATGTTTATTTTTTTGGGTGTCATAATGGGTATTGTCATAATCACCCTGGCATAGTCTTTTCCAACGCAAGTTGTGTCCTATAAAGATGACGGCCCATTTGATGTTGTCCAATGAGTATATGGAGTTCTTGGAGAATATCTATATATCTTTACACCAAGGTTTTTTTACCAAAAACTTACATCTGACTTATCCCTTTCCCTTGAAATAGGTTGGACTCTTCATTTTTTGGTTGGGCTTGTATTTTTTCATGATTCATACTTTAGTACTTTATTATCGTACGATGTTGTAGGATATTATAAGTATAAAAAATTTATTTTTAGTTGTTTTAAATTTCTTAATTATCTAGGTTTTTAGATGAGTTCATGTGTTTATGTGCATTAGAATAATTCCACCCACATTGTGGGAAATGCCTACTTGGTTCTAGTCCCCAACCCATGGCCTATTAGAGGTGGGATTGGGGTATATACATCTCGAACTGTAGTAGAATGGGTCATGAAAGAGCAATATAAGAGTTTTTGGGTCTACATTATGAATGGGTTTAGTGATATTGGTTCGGGGGAATAGTTTTTAGTGCTTCAATTTTGGATTTTAGGTTAGGTTACCAAGTGTTTTTGCGACGGGAATCATATCCAAACACCATGACTCTGATCTCGTGCCCCTTGACTCGGAACTTGTAAAAACAATCAAGGAAAATTTTTGTCACGTGAATCATATAGGAATGATTTTGTTTCATGTTACACTTTTTTTATCTCCCTAGATATAAAATTTAAACCCTGGTAAGTATTATTTTATTTTAGGTTTCTTCTAAGATTATAGCCTTCTTGGATTCCACTAGGTAATCATGTGGATTCTACACCTAGTGAAGAGGAATTGGTATTGTAGCATGAGCTGGAGATAGAACCTATGTGTGGTTTTCTAGCTATACACCACCCATTGAGTAGTAGTAATAATTGGAAGTACCAGAAAAGGATTCACAAAGGTTGAGTGTGCTGAATGTGTTCTAGAGGTAGTGATCTCATAGTTTTCTGGGTGAGCAAGACCCCCATGTGTCTGAGGACTGGCTAGCGGTAGGCACTTCCATTTTCCACCTTCTGAGGATGCTTATATATCAGATGGAAGTCCTCACTACGAGTATTATTTATGGATATGTTGGGAGATTGTGGATCATTGTCACCCAGTCACATGAAGATTTAGATATCCCCTAGAAATAAACTGGGAAAATAGTTAGGGAGGATTTCTATCCAGACACATTGTGATCAGTACTCATACAAGAGATTCTTCATCTACAACAATGACTGTTGACCAGGATGTAGTAATCAACGAGGTTTACTGGTCTCTTACATTACACGTGGAAGATGGTGTGGGGTTTGGCCTTCCATGATCAGACCTTTCAGTAGGAATTACCAAAATACCTCATGTATATTGGGGAATCCCTTTTAATTTTTGAGTTATACTAGGGTACGTGAGGAGGTCACGACAGTGGAGAGATTTTTTGTCAAGTAGGCATCGAATGTGGGTGGTTTTAGCAGTCACCCAGTTGCTGAGACATCATAAATTGTATTACAGTGGAAGGAACATGGATCCAGGTGAGTTATATGATTTATGATATAGTCCCATGAGATAGGTTTAGTGGTGCATGGCTCTCATGTTGGTTCAGATCAGCTAAGAGAGATGTGGTGTTTCTCCTACAATGGCCTAGGACATCTAGAATAGGATTGTCTGACCCAAAAATATAGCTGATTTTGAGATGGTTCAGGGACTACATGGAGAGAGACCGAGATAGGAGAAGGGTAGTTTTTATGGTTTTGTATATGACAGATGGGAAGATAGTAAAGCATGAGGTGGTCATAGGTTTGACCAATTACCAGTACCACCACCACATGTTCCCTACAAGGCTCAAGGAGCACGTGGAAAAGGACAAGGATAGTTATAGGCTATGGAGACCAATAACCCCATGGAACCATAGATGATATAAGTTATGATATGTTTATTTCCTACAGTATCTATAGTATTGACATAAAAATGGGTTATCTGTTACATCTTTTCCACATAACTGGTTCAAGGCATAGTGATTCTGGTTGAACCATTTTCTCGACCATTATAGTTGGGGACATAGACATGTGATGAAAAAATTATTGTACACTTTTTCTGAATGTATGATCTGATTTTTGGGGTGATATTTTTTTTATGGGATCACTTTTCAGCAGATACAAGGCCTTATGAATTCATATTTGGTATGCACTAGTTACCCACAGTTAATTTTTAAATAGACTATTTTAGTTGAAGGATTTGGTTTGTTTGTAGTGATATAACAATGTTTTGTTTCTTGGGTGATAATTAAACCTTAGAGGAGTAGGATGAGATCTGATAGAGGAGAGTGTACCTGGTTATTAACCATTTTTCTAGAATGACCATTGGATTTGTGTATTCTTTTGCCAATCAATTTCATGTCGTGATGGAGGAGTATGGTGAGGTTATCCCATAGGATGTACCCGATTTATGTCCCCACCGAGAGTGAGGCATCTAAATTTTCATGCATCCCTATAAGGCCCCGATATCAAAACCAATATATTAGATATCCCCTATCGAGGTTCTAGAGTTGAGGGTATAGTTTGAGGACTTGTTAGAGAATGGCTTCATGAGACCCAGTGCTTCCCCTAGGTAGCACTAGTTTTTTTCACCAAAAATGGTGTGGGAGATTGTGGTTCTGCGTGGATTAATAGGGATTGAATCAAGTGACGAAAAGAATTAGTATCCAAAACTGAGTATCAATGTTCTATTTTATCGTTCGATTGGGGTGTGATGGTTTCCTAAGATTGAACTCATACTACCAAATCACCAGTTTTGATTACATGATAAGAATATACTAAAGATGACATTCATTTGTTGTTATAGTCATTATAAGCACGTGATGATGAAGTTTGTTATAATGAACTCCCTAGTAGTGTTCATGGGACTCATGAAATTTACCTTTCATCCTTTATTATACTGGTTCATGGTGGTATTTCTCGATGAAATACTACTATATTTGGAGTCTAAGAAGAAGTATTTGAGACACTTGGGAATGGTTCTGGACATACTTTGAGAGAACAATACTTTTGTGAATCATTAGAGTTTTGTGCCCTATTTCTCTATATTGGTAGCACCCTTGAAATATTAGACCCGAAAGGGAATCATTTTTTGTGTAAGTAATGGTTTAATCATTTCTTTTAGGATCTAAGGTAGAGATTGATGAACACTCCCATCTGGATATTTCAAGAGGTAGGTGTCAAGTATGTTGTGTTTTATGATGCATCAGGGACCATTTGTGGCTGTGTTATGATGAATAGATAGAAAGTTGATTCATATGTTTTATGTCAATTGATACCACATGAGTAGTACAATGTGACCCATGATCTTGAGTTATTATAAGTGGTATTCTCATAGATGATTGGGTGAAACTACCTGATGGGTGAGCAGTTTGTCACTTACTCTGACCACCAGATTCTTAGGTTTATCTTCTCTCAAAAGGATTTTAACAGGAGATAGAATTGATGGATTAAGTACCTCTCGGACTATGATGACAATATTTTCTATACTCTTACGAATAGAAACATGTTGGATAAAAAATGCAGTTAGATATCTTATTCCTAGTTGTTTGATGAGGCATTATAGTAGATATCCTATTTCCAATTTTCCTTAGTGGAAAATTATGGTGATTCATATCTTCAGTTGATGGTAGTTCCCTCAACCACTTATACAATATTTCAGGGATTATCATTACGGAGATACAGACTTTGAGGTCTTATGTACTAAAATATCCACTGGACATTTTTTTTATTGATATTATGAAGGTGTGGAGCATGATATCCTTTTCAGAGGATGAATGATTGTTTAATTGAAGTTTCGGGAGGAGTTGAGGCGGTAGATTAAAACATCCCCATTGGCGGTAAATATAGATGCAAAAAACGATATACCAGGACCTCTAATGTCAGTTTTGGTGGGTATGAATGAATAATGGAGTTATAGAGTTTTTTTCATGATATACCACTTGTTAGTGGGTGAATGATGATCCATGGGTTCCAGAATGTTTACCCCAACCCCTTGATATTCTATAGTGGATGTGGGATGTGATATCCATATACATCACTACTGTCTTACCATGTTTTTTCATGGGGATAAGAATCCATACGGGTGATCATATACTGACTATCCGAGTCATCAAACTTTCTATCTATTTGATAATAGAGTTCAGTTGAAAGCATGAGATGCCTCTATTTTCTCGAACAACACAACAACATAGAGTACCCTCTACAACCACCGTTTACCATTATATATGCAACACATCTCAGTTATGGATAGGATTACAGGAGGCCTCCGAGTCCCAGTTATGCCTGATCATAGGGTTTCACAGCCAGTCTGATGGCCAGATAGATCATACCATCTAGTTCTTGGTGGATATGCTATGGGATTTCTTGTCACACATTAGCCATAGTTTTGAGGATCACCTTGCCATGGTGGAGTTTCCATACAAAATAGCTACAATACCACCAATGGTGTGGAACTATTATAGGAATTGTATGGGTGACACTCTAGGTCACCACTTTGTTGGACTAATCCAGGAGACTAAGCATTCATGGGCGCTGATTTGGTGAATACTACTATAAAGAAGGTTTAGATCATCTAGGATCAGATGAGGACTATAAAGATATAAAATATGTCTTATAAAGACAATGGAAAGAGAACTCTATAGTCCCAGGATGGAGACCACGTGTCTCTAATGGCCTCACATTAATGTGGATTGAGGATATTTGATTTTTCTCTAATGTTATATCCAAGATTCATTGGTCCCTTTTAGATAATGTGTTCAGTTGGTGAGGTCATTTATCACTTAGATCTACAACCACAGTTGGACCAAGTACATGACATCTTCCATGAATTATTGTTGATGAGGTACATGTAGGACTCCTCACATGTTAACCAATGGGTTGATCTAGACATCGTGGATTGATCTTACTTTGTAGATTACATAGTGAAAATCATGGATCAATATGAGATGATCAGTAATGGGTGAATGATTCCCTTGGTGGGTGTTCTATGGGGGCACAAAAATTTTTAGGATAGGATTTGGGGGTAGGATACCCATATACTAGCCTAGTACCCTCTTCTATCTTAGTAAAATTTTCAGTTTTCAAGAATAAAATACCTGTTGTGGGAAGAATTAAATTACCCAAATTATCCTTGTAGTTTTTTTGATTACTCTATGGTTTATTTTTTAGACATGGAACTGATACGTCATTCAATTCTATAGCCAAGCGTTCCCAAAATAAATATTTTAAATATATTGAATATATTAAAGAACACACATTCCCAATTTTTGTGAAAAAGAGGAATAACACACGAACGTGGGGGCCAAATCCAGAATATGATGGCACCATTGAGTTAAGAAAATATTTTAACCCTAGGAATGGAATAAACATTTTTAGAATGGTCTGTTTGTGAGAAATATTTCCCATGCATGAAATTAATAAAATAAAATGATAAAATATATTATTTTATTTTTTCGATGCAGCAAACTAATTTCACTTAAAATATACAGTTATGGATTTCTTCATAGGGTTGGACTTTAAACCCTAGAGACTTAGAAGTGGTTGGAGGATAGTGATATTGCATAATGATTGACCAGGATCGGATCATGGATCATTATGCCAACAATGGTTGTGGAACATGTTAATGAAGGAAACACAATTATTCTTCATCAATGATCAATCCTAACTCCATATAGGATGTTTGATAATTTTCTTCCTTCCCCCATCACCATCTTGAACGAAAATGGATCAATTCCATGAATAGAATAGATATAAAAATTTTCAGATGATTTAATTTGATGTATTATTTTTTTTATTAATTTTTTATCTATTACTCTTTGATTTTCTCTTCTACGACAACACATTAAGGCTGAACAAACAATGGTCGCAATTCCTTCCTCCTAGATTATTGTTTATGGTTTTCTTATATTGTTTTTCAAATGATTATTGAATGTGTCTTCTTTTGGCTTGTGATTTGATCAATAACCAATATTATTTCATTGTGAGAAAATTATTTGGAACAAAGAATCAATACAGTTGGTGTCATTCATGATTGATGTTGTCATCGAGTTGTGATGATGGTGGTGGGAAATTGGAGTTTGATCAAAATGGATTTTAGGTATCTATTCATTTTAATTTTTTATACACACTATCAGTGCCTCCATGAGGCAATTTCCATGTAGATTTGAGTTTAGATTTCAATAGATCGATGTTGGAATGGACCATTTCAACCTTGGTCTATAGGTTTTGGCATGGTTGGTCGCTTTGTTGAAGAATGGGAAAGTACAAAAGATATCCTAATGGATATAAAGAATCCTATAAAAAATGGAATTTTTTTTTGGATTACATGCCATGTGGGGCCCTCTCTAGGGATGCTATGGTTTTGGGGTGAAATTAAGGATAAAACATAGTGTGACCCCGATCACATGGCATGTGACCCCTCAATGACTGCTTGACATGTACCTAAGAGAGTACATGGAAATAGTAATGAGGATATGGCTAGTTTCATACTGTGTACTAATACACGAACACGGCCAGGTGTATATGGGTCGGTACATGGACACTACCACCTGTACGTGGATAGGTCACCCGTACATAGGCACATTAAGTAGAACACAAGCATGTTTTCATTGATCCCTACATGCCATGTAATTTTTCGATAGTATGTGTATTCAAAGATTTAAATGTTGTGTTTCTATTTACAACATGTGTAGGCTTGGGGATAGATGGACACACCAATGACCCCTAGGACATGTTGTGCTCCCCCCCCCCATACCATCAAGAGTGATTCTAGCTCTTATTTTCCTATTTTGGACCAGTCATGGTTGATTGTGTTCCCTTTGTCCATTACACTCGAGGGTGTAGCGTAGAATTACATCCACAACATTGGATTGGGATCCCATATAGAAACCGTTTCTTAAATAGAGTTATGGTTTTCCTCCATGAGAATGGAGTGCGATCCTCTGTCATCTTTTTCCCCTATGTGGGGTTTATGGAATCGATGAAACCTCCCATAGTATGGTGTTGATACTCCACCTAAAATTTCATATTCGTAGGGTCTGTGGTATTGTTGGAATATGTTCCCTATATAAGGGGTCGATAAAGATCATATTCATAGTGTCCCCCTATGATTCTAAGCATGGCCCCCTATCTTTATATCATGATTTTCATAGACCAGTGAGAATTCTTAGGTGGGGTGCCATAATCTAGACCTCTTAATTGTGGGTCTCCATAGATTGTGTGGCTCATGGTGAGGATTATCCAAGAATTAGTATCGCTTCTATTAGAATCATAGGGCTAGAAATTTGGTTATAACTACTTGCTGGTGTGGTGACATTCATAACTGTATTTGAGTATTTCTATTATACATTGATTGTTACATCTAATATTAAGCATAATATAATTTTTTTATTTAGTATTATTTATTTTGGTGTGTTGTAATGGGTATAATTATACTTACCCCTACATGTTATTCTCCAACACATGTCATGTCTTATGCAGATGACGACCCTTTGGATGGTGTCTTGGGTGGATAGGGAGTGAGTGGGGCATAGATGGTGTTTTTGAGGATAGGTTTCTTTTCCAAGAGCTTGCATTTGAATCATTCCTCACCCTTAGGGTTTCTTGTAATCTTAATATTTCTTGGTTTTTCTTGTATTTATAGGCTTATTACACATTCTATACTTAACTTTTGTATAATGTTTTGGGATCCTAGTTGTATACATGCATTGTTTTTAGTTCTTTTAAATTTAATCATTGAGTGGGCTCAAATATGTGTGTATGTGTATAGGTACTTTAGCCTTTTTCATCACATTTGTGTGATATTTTTACATGGAAGTAGTCTCCATCCCTTGGCCTATTACAGACGAGATTGTTGTAGTCACTGTTCAGAACTCTATTGTTGTGGACATGAATGTTCTCTATTTGATTAGTTTATTGATTATTATATTTCATAATTTCCCTGCAATTGAAGAAATGAATTTTTTTCTTCCATATTTTTCTGGAACCCTTGATCTTTATGATGTTAATTTTCACAATTATAATGAATTTTCAATCACGTCAATTATTCTTTGAGTTGTTTTTCCCACATTGTTGACATGTAAAAAATTAAATATTCTTTTACTCATCATGTTTGTAACCCAAACATCCATTAGAATTTACATTTCACTTATTTATTTTATTTAGGGATTCAAATATTCTAATATATGTAATCTTAATTTATGATAGATTTTTTTGCATAATGATAATATTTCTAACACCAAATCACATCTCATTAAGTTTCTCATTACAAAAATCACTACATTGTCCATGTAATCCATTGTTAACATGATTCCTTCCAGATATAACCATTAAAAAAATAAAAAGAGTTAACATGAGGGATGAACGACACAACATAATTATGTTAGTATATTTAAATTCCAACTCAATATTTCATACTATTTGAATTTATTAAATTAACTTTCAATTTAACTTAAAACCCTATAGGTTTAATCTAGGATTCTTTAGGTTTGGTTCTCTCATTATCTTTATGTTATTTCCTTAAAATAGTAAATATTTCATAACGGATTCTAAGTTGAACATGATTAACCAAATAAATTTCCCCAGTAGTCTCTGGAAAAGTGTATAGTTATAGGCACACTAATGATGAAACCTAGTGAATATTGAGTCATAGATCAAATATCCCTTTCCTGGGTGATTACCACTGGGTGTATCTATTCCATAAATTTATCTACACTCTAATAACTATATATAGTTATAAATTCTATGAGAACCACATAATATATAATTTAAAAAATCATTATGATGTTATCATATATTTAGAATCATCCATTAGAATGTTCCCTATGATTTTCATCAAAGCTATATTATCTTTATCCATGAAATATTTAATATTACTTCAAATAAATTGAAGGGTTATCAACACCATTGATATTATTAAAAACCTTAACAAATCAACCTTTAATTTATGATAAAAAACAAACCAACATCTAAAATTTCGTAAACACTCATTTGATACCAATTATAGATCACTGGAACTGTAATACAAGAATCTAGTGTAAATATTCACCTTATTTACATATCTCCACTGAAATGAATAGAAGTGGTGAAATATTAAATATAAATAATTAAAATATCACCAAAAAATATTAAGTCGCATAAATTTAATAGACCTTAATGGTTAGTATTTTTATAGAGTTATGAACATTTAACTATAAAATAGCATGTATTTCTCATCAAATATTCATTTTGAACAATATAAGAAACTGATTAATCCTTAATATATATTCCATATCTCCCCCAAAGTCTTCACAAGATCTATTTTGTTATAAGTATCATGCATAATACATTTTTTGATAACCTTAAAAAGTCAATATATAAGTGGGGTTATCTAAAACTCTCAATCAGGGTAAACATAAATGATAAGAATAAAAAGATCATAAGTACCCATAAGATGATAATGAATAATATTGTAGGAATAGATAACAAAAAATTATTCAATTATATATTTAAAATTAAAGAATAATAAATCAATAAATTAAAATTAAAATGACAAGATCATGTTGGTAATAATAAATAATTCTTTGTAAATGAAAATCAAAATTTCATACATCTAATTCAATTCCCTAATACAATACATCATGATCTGAAACATAATGCTGTTACCATCAAGGCCCTCCCACTAGAAAATATTTTTTTCTAGGATGGATTAAGCCTAATAACTAAGCTGTTTTTCCACATGAGACCTATCAATTAATATGGGGGATATCTATACTTTTCCCACCCTTCCTTAATTTAGTCTAATTCATTCATCTTTTTATGGAATAACTATATTATGAAATTCATAACCAATTAACATTATTAATAAATAAACATATGTATTGAAATAATAAGTATATGTTTTTCAATATTTCCATAAATAAAAAATTCAATTGTTCTCTCTGTAAGAATCTCTAAAACTAACAAAATATATAGTAATGGGTATATACTTAATGTAACAATATACCTAATCAATCAACTTGTGTAATATAGGTGATCACCTTCTAAACAAATAAAAAAATATAGAGTGTTCTTATTGTAAATTCATTGGATAAAAATAGTTTTTATAATAGAGGAAGATTTGGGAAGATAAAGGAATTGATGGATCATACATATAAAATAAAATAATATTAAATATTTCATCCTGATAAATAATTTATATGGTTACATTTTAATAATTACCTCAAACTTTAATAGGATGTTTCAAAAGACATTGACTTAGATGAAAAAGATATTTTATGTGCATTTTTTGAATCAGTATGAAAATAAGAATATACTGTGATCATTTGATGTATTATTTTGAGAAAAATTAATAAATATCCAAGAAAACAAAATTTAATTTATTATACATGAAAACATATACGTAAATATTCACATAAAATTAAAAATTTATTGAAAGGATGTTTTCAAATAAAAAATGTTACAAAGATTTAATTTTCACACTTTGACAATAGAAACCCATATAAACATATAAAATTCATTTTAATGATCTTAAATTTGTTCATGTAATATAAAATTATCTTAATATTTATTGATTCATGGATAATCACATTCATAAAAATATATAATGAAAATGAATAAGGAAAAAGGAGGTCCATATTTGAAAGTATAAAACTGTGTTTTCTTAAAAGGTGTTAGTAATATTCCATGGGAGAAAATGAAATACAGAGCAAAAAATTAAAATCCCATGAATAAAACTAAGTTAATAAAATTATAAGGGTGTTAGATGTAAAATTATATAAATTTTCTAGATGGATTATCTATCAAAAAAATCAATTTTTAAAATGAGTTTGGAAATAAAATCCACATGGTATAAGTATATTCCAAATAAAAGGATGTTGAGTGGAATGTCATGAAATGGAAATATAAATCTCACAAAATGGATTATGTTTCATACTAAAAAATAATTGGAAAGTGACCAGAAAATATAAAATAAATAATTCTTTGAAATATAAACCATGACTTTTGAAATAAAAATTGAGACAAAAATTCGATTCAACCCCAAATGAGGATATGATTTGAAATGAAAAATGAAATACAATTAACAATGATTGGATCATGATTTAAAATATTAAAGTTTCAGTAAATACACCATTTCAAAGAAAATATGGTGTGTAATAAAGAATTTGTCTCAAGGGGAGAAAGTTTTTGACAAGGAACCCTTTCATGGTCCCTAACTTACAATAAATTGATTGAATCTAATGTCTAAAAAACATGTACTAATCCCCAATTTCAAAATTACATTCATGTATAAATTCATTTAAAGAATTCATTTATAATTTTCCTCTACATGTATATTAGTTAGTTTTTATCTACATTTAATATCATGTATTAATAATCTTGAATGTTTGGAAATAGTTTTGTAATAGTGTTGTTGTTATTTATTCTTATACAAAAATTAATCCCTTCCAGATCATCCAAGTTTCAATAAATAATTATTTATAATTATTTATAATATCATAATCTCATTAAATATTTTTTTTATGTTTGTAATAAATAAAAATAGAGACAAACATGTTTTTTTGATTTTTAACAAAAAAAATTGTTTAATTATTAATGATTTTAACAATAGTTTTGTTATTTTAGAACCAAAATAAAATATTTAGTTACTTATATATATAATATTTTATTATATATTAAATTCATATTCATATCTATGATAAAAAAAATTCTATAATTGTTTATGTAGAAGGTTAAACCGACCCAGACCAGAACATACCGTAATTAATAGATTATTATAAGGTTATTTAGTTGTAATATCATTATACAAGAAGAATAATAATCAAATGTAGTGTTTATTAAAGTTATATATGAGAATTTATAAGAATTTAAAGGAGAATACACCAAATACAATTTTATTAAATATTAAAAAGAAATCATTTCTTCTCTTAAAATGAATTTTTAATGGTTGAATTTACTACAGTTGTCTATTACTCAAAATATTAATAATATTACCAATTTTTCATAACAAAAACATTAAAATATTATATAAAAAATATATATCCATTAAAATAATTTTCATGGCCATTATGAAAGGTGGTGATAATGGTAAAAGGCAACTCAATCATTCCATGGAGGAGGTAGTTCACATGTACAAATGGTTAATAACTACATTTTCTATATCATTAGAGAAATTTATAATATATGTTAACATCACAGAATCCAATATATGATATAAATTTCATAATTAATTTTTAAATTCAACATTATCATGATCTCTGTATGGTGGTTAAAAAATAAGACATGTGTTTCAAGGATGTGATAGTTAGTACGGATGCATGACAACACTTTTATTTTCTAGTGAATTTGAGGTGTTGAAGATAATGATTATATTTTTCATTTTATATTAAGAAAAATGTTGTCTATTCCAAATTTATTAAAAAAAATTACCCTTATAACCATACATGATAACCATGTAATAAAAAAATTGAAGACATATATTCCTGAATGTGGTAGTCCTTGCCTACCCACTATAGTTGTCCTTTTATTTTTAGTATTTAATGGAAATGAATAAAAAAAGGTTTGTTACAATAATTTAATAAATTATTTTTGTATTAATAATATTCATTTAGTTGTATAATATTTTTTAAAAAAATTTTATAAGAGGATGGTTAAGAATAATATATTAAGATGGAGGTAATACTGACATCAATAGCTTGAGTTTTCTGTTAGAAATATACATGGAAATGGAATCCTTAATTAAATAATTTTCAAAAGATTATTAAAGAATTTTGATAGGGTTATAGAAGGAATAAAATGGCATAGTTTATATTGAAATTATATGGGAATGTTATAACATTAAAAGGAGTAAGGATGCCCTTTCATAATTGATTTGGAGGTAAATTTCGGCTGCACCCCTTATGTTTTCAATAATATAAAGATATTATTTTATGGTAAAAGACATATACAAGGGAGAATAGGAAAAATAAGTGATTTATAGTGGATTAACACCTCAAAAATAAATTCATGAATATGTTTTTAATAATATTTTGGTTATTAACTCTAACTAAATTAATAGTCACAATTTTTACTTTAATCGGGGTAATTGATATTTAAAAATAGTAATTAATTTTAATGATAAAAACTAAAATTGAACATTTAACCTATATAAAATCATCTAATTTAAAATTTAGAAATAATTATATCAAATTAATATTTCAATGATTTCAAACATAATTTATCAATTACATGCAGATATTGTTTAAAACCCATTTTTAAGAAATGTGTGTTTCTAGGATTAAAACATATGTGAAAGAAAAAATTACTAAATTATTAATTTTCTAGATATAAATTAATTTATAATAAAAGAATATGTATGAACACTTCAAATAAAATATAAATATAATTTTTCATTTAATATATCTAATAAAATAAAAATATTAGAATATATTTTTATTATAATTAAAATATTGCTTTTATTCTTTAAGGATAAGGATTGATTTTAAAATTTTAAGAAATATATATATCATTAAAAATAAAAAAATTATTCATTACATATATATTTGGAAAATTTAGATACTTTATTAAATATTACTATATAATTATATAATGATAAATTCATAAATGTTGTCTTTTTGGTGGAAACCTTATTTTTCCCTATTCTCTTAAAAAAAAACTCTATTAAAAAATATAAAAAATTATCATCTAAAGCTAATATTGGAATTCTAAATCTAAATTTGAAGTTTATTTTATGAAATTTCAATTCTATATTTATATAATTTATCTTTTAATATAAAAATATAAAGAAAACAACTTTGATAAAGTATTTAGTTTTATAAAGTATTTAATTTATTATATGTATTAAAAAAAATTTCTTCATAAAGTATTTCGTTTCTTAAAAAAATAAAAATTATTTTTTTATAAAGCTAACATTTTAATGCATAAATTTTCTTATTATTTATTTTCCAAAAAAAAAATAATTGATCAATTTCTTAGAACTAATAACTCTCCCTTTTATTTATACAAATATCTCATGATAAAATTATATCTATTGTTCTCCCCCAATTAAATGGCTACATTAAAATAGTCATAAATTAGTCCATGATTCATTTTATGTATATAGTTTCATATCTCACAAGATATCAATCAAATTAGATTCTTAACTAAATAAAATATATAATCATCAAAAATATCATGTTATAAAAACTAAAACCACTAGAACATGAAATATCTATTTCAGAATGATACAACCACCAGTAGTTTAGATCTTCAAGAGTGTTCACAAAGGGTCAGGCCACACCTCCGATGCTAAATGATACAGAACTAAGGAAGACTAAATGAACCATAAATCTCTACACACGTAGACATCCAAAAACCATAAAAATAGTCATATAAATAAGAAATTAAAATTAAAAATTAACGAACAAACTCTTTTTTTGTTGTTAGGATTTTTGACGAACACACATAAAAAAATACTGTTGTGTTTTTATATCTATATAGATATAAAAATTTCACTATGTGACTTTCTAGGGATGTGGAACAATTAAGAAAGTGTACACCAGATAATTCATAGTACTTGAGCATATCCACAGGTTGTCCCACCACATATTTATAGGGGGTCAACCCAATATTATAACTATAGTGAACTCCTACTTTCAATGGAAACTATCTATTCCCACTATCGAATTTTTCCCTTTTATATAAATCTTTAACTATATAGGTTATATTCTATAGACCAAATTAATCATTATTCTCCCAAATACCTGATTCCTATGTGATCCACATTCCACTCAATTATCATTCTATCAAAATTTCATACTAAATATATTTCTTAATGATTATTTTGAAACTTCTACAACCACATTTAGGATAACTAGTTCAAAATATTTATGTTGTCAGATCCTAGAACCATAAATATTTGTCATATTCCAATGATATTTTGTTTAATTTTCTATAAAATACTAAAAAATTATTATACAAATGGATTATATTGTGGATTCTGATGAGGATATGTAAAATTTAAACCATGTTGTATTTTTTGGAAAATGATAGAATATAATAATCGTCATATTCATAGTATGGGTAAATTCAATTTTTCACTAGATGTCATCGGTCTGGCATAAATTAAATAAGAAACTGGAGGTTTCTGATTTTGATTGTAGGATATTTTCAACGATCACTGCCTAGAAAAATTGGTTGACCAACTAGGATTTACAATAAATCAGTGGTGGGACCATTATACATGCAGCTCAACATTATTGTTCAATTAGGGATATACTTGGTTTCAAAGTTATGTTTTTTTCTATTCTCTTGCAACTATTGATAAATTATTGTTGTATATATTTTCACTTATGAATATATTACTTAATTTCATAATCATGTAATAATTTTGTGTCCATTTTTCTTTTATTGTTATAGAATGGTTTCTTAGGTGTTTTTTTGTCATAGTATTTGTCATTGACTGTATATAGTGATTTATAAGGGCTTATAATTCCTATGTTTTTATACATTTAATTTATTGGGTATCTTCTAGACAAGGAAAATATAAATCATATTCCATATTTAAATATTTTTGATAGTGTATCCTCCAGTGATCATTGTGGTTTGTTAACAAAAAATTTATTCATTTGGAAATACATGAAAAAAAACCAAACACCATTGGTTAGATAAAACCCAAAAATATTTGTGATTAAATAGTCTAATCTAAAAATATCTTACCTCCTCTAGAACAAAATAATAAAAACTAAAAAATTATACTATTTTATTCTTTCTCAAAAATAATGACCATTCATTGTTTATTTTGACGCACTTCAACATAACACAAATATATCAAGAATAATTAAATAAATGTTGTACTAATCTCCCAAAAAATAGGATTCTTAACATATCACTATAATGAATTGGACATCTCGACTATTAAAAAATCAAATATTTTTTCTTACAATAATTTGTTAGTTAACTTGTTTAATAATTTACTTAGATTGTGTGAGTATTGGATTTTTTTAATGTTTTGAAGCTAAAATAACGCCTAAAATTTATTTAATTTCATATTATCACTCGAATATACATATATCAATTCTTTTCCCCAAGTATACAAAATATCCTTTCAAATGTCTCATTCAAAGAAATAAATGGCTCATATTAATTTAATATGATTTATATAGACCTTCTTAGATACTTTTGTAATGAGTTAATATATATATATATATTAATCCCTAAAATAAGGGATTCTCTATAAAGAATTTAAAAATGTATGTAATATTTGATCCAAAAAGATATATACCTCTTAATGAAATATTGATCTACTATATAAAATAATTCATGGGATTAATCAATTTGCATCGCCTTAAGTAACCTCTTTATGATGTTTTTACATTCTTGTAAACTTTAATTTTATAGTATACATGGAATAATGTAATATATTAATTTTTTTTGAAAGCAATGGATGGTTCATAATTGGTTCTATTATTTCCTTTATAATTAAAAAAATACTACAAATTTCCTTCAACATTGATAGAAAAATCAATTAATGTTATAGTTGTCATGAATTCTTCCATGATTCACTTAAGAAGAATATGAAAGATAACTATAAGAAGTGGATAGAGTCCTATTAGGAAGGTATTTTAATTTCATGATTTCCTTAATGATCAATAATATCAATGATAGTTTAAAAAACAAGAAAATTATTGAAAAAAATTTCAAAGACATAGTTTTTTTGTGATTAATTATTTAGTAATGGGAACGATATATCAAAACATTAAAAATTTATAAAGTGAATTAATGTTACTATATAAATGAATTTATTGACATTCATATGTAACCAATGGAATGTTCTTTCTTGCATGTGGGGTTTTCTATTTTATAATAGTTTATTTTATTTTTGTTATTTTATTCTATTATTAAAAATGCAATGAATATTAAACAAAACTAAAAGTTATTAAATATAAGCTACAAAAATACCTTCCCAAATTCATTTTTTTTCACAATTCGACACACATTCGATCGGCAGAGTTAGTGGGGGTTTTCCATGGTATACCCCCCTAAATTCCTGAATTAATACCCCCTAGAGGATAAATTATATGGAAATTTCCATATGAATATCCGTGATTATTTTTACCCTCTAATTCAAATTTCATACATTTCATATTAGTTTTTGGATCTATTTTATAATATAATAACTTTTGGGGGATTACCCAAATGTTTTTGGGATCCTCGTAATCATGTATTAGATCCATGTACAACTCTATGTGGTGAAAGAATTTATTTATATTGTACAATTACATTATCAGTATAGTAATTTAGGTAATGTAAAAGGTAATCTAAATGGGTACTATAATAGTGGTATAATTCATTCATATTTGGATTTCATGCACATTAACTATACCTTTAGGCTAATAGGACTTCGGGCCATCTGAGTTAGGCCTTGGGGAATTGTATGATATTAGCTACATGATTAGTTCAGTGAAAGATAGTGAAAGGGATGTCAAAGATAGAGATGGCTAGACCAACAAGCTTATCATTAGATAATGTGTGCTTAAACTTATTCATTAACATTTCTTGGGGGGGGGGGGGGGGGTTGGAAGACCACATGCATGGATTTTAGAAATACATTGTTGTATCCTAGTGTTATGAAGGTGGGGGATGGGTTATTAAAGTGTGTGTCTTTCTACACTTGTAAAATAAATGTGTTATTATAGGCCTTCAAGGAATATAGTGTTTATATAATGTGTTCCAATGTGCATTTATATCATTCCATTATTCCCTCTCAACCCATCTAAAAAATGGATTATCTTGAAAATAAAATAATAAATCAAGGCCTTCCTGATTGGGGACACTGAGAATCTCATCCCTCATATACTATGATTGATCATCTATTACTGCATATCTGTGTGGAGGTGGTGTCATCTTTAGAACACTTCAATTCTAATATTATCTACTGATTTATAAAATTATTCTTATGTGAACTAGTTCTACTATGGTGGATCCTCATGTCAAAAACTCTTCTCTTATGGTTTTATAATCTCTTTATAATGAAACACATCATCCAACCATCAATGTTTTTCAAGTGGGTCAAGGATAAATGGTACTTAAATCCAAACAATTTATAATAACACTTCATAGATATGCTATATTCTACTAAAGGGATCAAAGTTTTATATTATACCCTCATACCCTAGTGTCTTGACTATTTGAGTGATAAATTCTTCAACTAGTACATATCCATAATCATGTGATTCCTTAACAATTGTGTTCTATAAAATGGAAAATGTATGGTTTACTAGGGTACCTTCTATCATGTATTGCTGAAATGGAATCACTCAATAACCAAAAACACTGATGATATCCCTTTTCATGAATATCAATATTTTCATGGGCTTGTTATTTTATTATTTTATTGGTAATATCAACCTTTGTGGCCTCTCCTTTCAAGGGTTTTACCTAACCTAATTAGTTAATATATTTAAATTAGCCTAAAAAATGTGCTTCATAAAGAATTGTGATCATCCCTCCATGATGTAAATGAAGCATTTCCATGAATTCATTCACCATGATGGAGTGCTCAACATTAAAGAAAATCCGAAAGACACTTCTGAAAACTATATTTTTATCTCCTCCATCTCCGAATAATTATCAAATTACTTCTAAAAAATGATGGATATAAGGAGATCAGAATGTCAAATTTTTAATAGAATCCATCGACTCCCTAAAATGTATGAATTGTGTTCATAGTATAAAAGTGATTAATTAAAGGACAATCCCATGATGGAAAAATACAGTGATGGTCACAATATCAGTATATCACATAAATCACAGTGATCATATCCTCCATAGCGAATAAAGCTTTTTATGGTGTGGGATAAATATCATATCATTATATTTCTATTTGGTTTTCATCACAAAATTTTGTCCCCTTTTAATTTAATATATAATTTAAAAATAATCAGAAAAATATAAAAAATAAACAAAATTATATTTTATGTGAAAATATTTGAAATCAAATTAACATAATGAAAATCAAATAAAAATTATAGAAAATAAATTAAAATAAATAATGATAAACTAAAATAAAGTTAATAGAAAGAGTTCATGTCACAATAAAATATATAGCCTACAAAATAATAATAATTTTATATAAAAGACCAACTCAGGATAACATTAAAAGTCACATGAGCCAACCTATTATGGGGTGGGGTAATGCATAGAATATATAACAATTCATGAATACATGAAGAAAAAGACATACAACTAGGGAATTATATGGTAAAAAAAGATAAAACTGAGGTAAATATGCTAAACTACACATACACGACAATTCAAAACAACCAATCTCTCTGTTACCAAGTGTTACCACCAAACTATCCCAAAAGGAATATCAATGTAAAAAAGAATCATGCACAATGTGGGAATCTCCTCCATTTACCTAAATCCTTCAAAATAAGGTCCACATCCACCCACAGGCCTAAGTAGGGTGTGTAATATAAGGCCCAATAAGTTACCACCCACAAGAATCTATACATTTTATAATAATATGAATCCATAAGTCCAGTCATTAAAAAAATGGTTTCACAAGAATTTTAAATAAAAAAATTATATCCTTTTTAAAAAATCCTTGAATTTTCACAAATTTCATTCCATATTTCTATATCTGTAAACAAGAAACTAAAGACACTGATGTATAAATATAAATGTGATTCCTCATTAATGAATTAATCTATCCTGAAATAAATGATCGTAAGCATCAATGCACCTACTAGTGGGGTTCGGGCCTAGGAAACAATATATACTAGACACTCACAAGACAAACATGGAATAATTTTGGATCCAAACTAACATTGAGGCCTATCACTTACCATTAACATATAAGAGGTTACCCTTTTTTGGTGTCATGAACACTAAGGGTACTCGTGTCTGTTTCTCGATGTACGTAAGGTTCTCGTTGTGCAATGACTATCAATTTCTATTTTAAAATCCATGATCACATTTTTATAAAACAATATCAAATTCAAGACAATATTCTTCAGGGTTTGAAAATCCATTTTCTAATATATCTCAAAAAAATTGATTTTTCAAAGGAAAAAACTCTTTTCCAGTGCGAATATATTACATTTTCAATTTCTATTACTGAAATTGAATCTCAAATCTCAGGGAAGCAATAATAATTGTATGAAATTCATGAAATTAGAACACTGGAATTGATCTACCTACCTAAAAAGCTTAGAAAACCTAACTGAATTTTACAACATGGATTGAAACCCACATGATATGCATTCAAATGCCAATGAATGACCAAAGACTAAAAAGGATTGATGGAAAACACAATCCTCTCAATGATCCCTAAAATGAAATGTTACTCAACAACTAATGAAATGGAAACTAAGAAGAATTATTATCGAAAGTGATGATTCTCCTAACCCTATTGTTCAATAGTTGAATGGATTCATCCATACGGAAGGAATACTCACAAAATAACTTTAGGTAAGAGTTCTGGATGAGGGGAGATGATAGAAATATAAAATGAACCATTGAAATCTCATACAAACCTCTAAAACCTAGAACTCGGGGTATTATATGGTGTGAAAACCATTTTATTACAAAAAATGTGTCATATTGAATTAGAAACCTGATTTTTAACATTATATGATGTTTAATCCTTAAAAAATTATAAAATATCATGCATAGAATTCAACTTGTGTTATTATTTCAGAAAGAGTTAAAAATCATGAATTTATTTTATATATCATCTAATTTCCCAACAAAAAGAAGAAAATCCTAGGGCAAATCACTAAATAAATCAAATATGTGACTTCACCATTAATGGTATCCTCTAAATTTAGAGACAACGACACTCAACCAAAGAAAAAGGGAAACAAAATGTAGAGATAATAACATACCATATAAAAATGAATTCTGTTTTTATAATGTCACCTCCATAAAATCATTTTGTCCCCAGAAATATCTCAATATATTTGATACACAGAATGAGTAGGCCAATTTTTCCTCATCAATGACCTATGCTCCCATGTCTCATGGTGATCATGTCTAAAATACCACAGTACCCAAAAATGTTGAGTCATTTAACCACAATATTTCTTATCATGGTGATCTATAGTAAGAACTAGCTACACAACCAAAGTGGTATCGAGCTCAAGAACAACATCCCTCAATCGAAACAAATGCGAACGATCTAGTATATAACAAATCAATAGGGAAAAATGAAACACACGTTGTATATATGTCAAGAAATATGGTAAAAAACTTATCGGACACCATGATAAGTCACAGAATGATATCAAAGGGGCCTGAAAACCTCAGTTCCAACAAAACCTTCTTATCAAACTGATGATGTCTTGATAAAGGAAAAACTAGTAGAATGACCTAATGACCAACCTAAAACTCCAGCGGCCTATAAATACGATCCATGTAAAATTTATTATGAAACTATATTGGGATAAATTTCCTATTGTTCAAAATAATTACCACTATCATCTCCTAAAAACCCTCATCCCAAGCAAGGACCAATTTACCAACTCTTCCTAGCATGTGTGATATCACTATTACCTCCCATACAAAGGCTTAAGGGATGTCATCCTGATCAAATCTTGATAACTATTTTTATGTCAAAACTCAACCAAAAGGAAAATTTATGTACCATTAATAACTAAAATCAAGAACACGATCTCAAATCAAATCCTCAATAACCTGGATTATATAATTTTTTCATTCATCTAGTTTGTGGATGATATGTTATTATCAATTTAAACTGGTAACCTATATCATCCTACAAAAAATTAATGAATCTAGATGGGAACCTCAATTCCCTATCAAAGACAACAATAGAGGGAACCCCAAAAATCATCATGATTTATTAGACTTATAATTCTCCATGTTTCTCTACATTTTTCATCCCCTTGACTGATAATTAAATTTTTATTATTCAAACACATTATAGTGTCTATCAATAATAGAAAAAATCACATCCTTCTCACTAGGTATCCATGGTAAACCAATGATGAAATACATATAAATATGATCTCACATTTAAACTGAAATGGATAAAGACTTCAACAAACTTTCTAGTCTCTGGTGTTCTACATTAACACTTTGATTATTGAGACACTTCTATAGAAAATATAAAATTGAGCACCTCATCCCTAGAAACAAATACTGACTTGTAAAATTATCATACATGTTTTGAGCACTATGGTTCATGGATTGAAATGTCCTGTTTCCAAAATCTAGAAACTCATTCCATAATGAAAAATAATAAACTAACCTTCTACGAAAGCACAAAGATCCACTTGGAGACTGAGAAAACTCACATCAGATATCTCAACCATTTATGACTTCTCCTATGCACCGGCTCCCAATGTCTCTCATATGTCCAAGAAGAAATGAATCATAAAAAAAATGAAGAGTTGACTTTGATCGAATACTAGAACACTTTTCCACTAAAATAATCTGCACCCAAACTATTCTCAATAAAGAAACTCATCAAATACAACTGCTCAATAGATTCCTTCAATGATTGAATCGATAATTCTTCTCTTAATTCATCATCCACTACATTCCATTTCTAAGGGGTCTATATGATATCAAAATCAAAGATCTGAAGATACTCAACCCAAAATCTCTATTGTAAGTTCAAATCTCTCTGCGTAAAGATATAATTCAGGATTTGATGATCAAAATATTTCACAACCCACTTACTAAGGTGATCATGAAGACACATTTTTAGCACATGAATAAAAGCTACCAACACAAGATCATTGGTAGTGTAGTTATTCTCATGAGGTCTTAACTGGTGAGGGGCATAAGCCACCACCTATTTCCCATGAATCAATAAAAATGCCAAACCAATACTAGAAGCATCATAGAAAACATCATAACCCAAACCAATTTTAAAAATAATCAATACTGGTGTTGAATTTAACCTCTTCTGTGTCGCCTCAAAGGATCTCTGACACTTTTCATTCCATTAAATCATTACATCCCGAAGGGATGAAGCTGTCATGGATGATGTGATCTTAGAGAAGTACCAAAAAAAATATCTATAGAAAAATTCTAAACCTAATAACATTCATATTATAAACACATTTGGAGGATCCTCCCAAGACATAATGGTATGCCCCTTTTCATGATCAACTTAGACGCCCATATCATAAATCAAAAGCCCAAGAAAAAACACTTTCTGGTACCAAAACTCAAATATAGAAAGCCTTCAATATAGATGATATTCCCTAAATATTTTATGAATGATATTTTAATGATCTATGTGCTTTTCCTAAATCTTATTATACACCAAGATATTATACTAGAACACAACAAAAAAAAGATTCAATGAACAGGTTAATGATTTGGTTCTTCAAATCCATGAATGTTGTTGGAGAATTAGTGACTCTGAAAGGCATATCCAATATTAAAAAATAAAAATATAGTCTCATGAATACATTATTTGGTATATACACTTTTTAGACTATCAACTAATGGTACCTCGACTTCAATTCAATCATAGAAAAACAATAATCCCACCTCAACTGATCAAACAGATCATCAATTCTGGGTAAAATATACATGTTCTTAATGGTCACTGAATTCAACGTTCAATAGTCAAAATAATGTCTAAGACTACCATATTCATTTTTAATAATGATTACATGTAAAGACCATAGTGACATGCTATTAAGAATATATCTTTTAAACTCTAGGTCATTACGATTCACATTATTTTCCACCGACTCGTTAGGTTCCGTTAAATAGGATGGCATAGAAATGGGAATCGTTCTAAGTAAGAGGTCGATGGTAAAAAAACTCAATCTATATAGGAAATATAGAAGACTAATTCATAATGGATTCATGATAAAAACACACAACAACGAGTATTTGACCACCAAAGCATGGATCAATTACATCATAAAATATTTCTAAAAACATTCATGAGATTAAAATAGCATAACGAACTACAGGACCTTCCCATCTAGATCTACAAACCCACTCACCTAGAAAAAAATGAATCAACCAATCAATCCAAAACAACTATAACTAATGGAGATAATAGTCTATCAGGTCCTTTATGCTAACCATCTTGTTTGTATCAATGATCATGTGAAATATTTCCAGATCAATATTTTAGAATCCCCAAACCACCTAAAATTCTCTGATAACTACTTGAAACATGGAACAGTTGAAAACATGGTTAGACCTCTATCCCAAAGGAATAGAAAGATTAAAAATAATTCAATAAGTAATAAAATCAATCCCAAAATGTCAACCAACATTTATGAAATAAAAGAATGTGTAGTACCTGAATCAAAGAAAATCTAGCACCATAAAAGAAAAAAAACAATATAACTCTAACAGTTGCTGACCTTAAATCTTATTCCTCTAGCACACACTCAGTTACATAAATTCATCCACACATAACATCTTTTTTATGACCCTTATCTTGATAATGAAACCTAAAACCCATCAAATCAAAAAACATGAATCATTGACCCATTAGTGAATGTGGATCCTACCTTGCTTCTGTGGGACACCTTATTAGAGAAACGATTCAGATGGCCAGATCTCCCACCAAGATGAAAAGTTGTTAGAGCATCATACAGTAAGTCTTTGTATGACAATGCCTCCCACATGGTTTAAAAGAACATATTTATTCTTTGAATAAGACCCTGAAACTGGCTGTGTAGAAAACAGACCACTCTTGCGCTTTGTTTTAGGACTATAAGAAGAACCCTAGCCAATCGCTACTCCCGCTAAGGACCTTAAAAATATTGTTATTATATATATGTATACCTCATCCAAGGATTCTTTACCTATACCTCATCATTGTTTTGAATATAAAAAATAACAGGAATCGATAGAATATTAGTCTTCATCCCCATATCAAAACACAGAGTATTCATGTAACCATTAGTGATAAGCTTTGGCAGCAGATGTACATACTCAACAAAGAGGATAGAGTAATACACAATGGTATACTCCCCTTTATCAAATTTCAAAAACTATTAGGAATTTATATAAGACAATTACAAGGTAAAATTATTGATTGATGATATTCTTGAAGAAAACCTAGGTATGACCTTCAGGCAATATAGATTGCACTATAGAATCCTACCATCATCACTTTGGTCCTCGAAGCATATACCTTGTAACTCCCACCTAATAATCCTTTGAAGTATTTGAAAAGTTGAATAATCTCTCAATTTGTTCAATCCATTCCTCTAACTCTTCTGGCCCTTTGTCACCATGGAACATCGGTAGATGAAACTTGGTAAATTCAGAATCATGACCCACATCATATTTTGGGTTCACAATGCCAAATGAACCCAGAGTAAAAACAGTAAATATTGTTTCTCTAACTAATTAATGTCCCAATAGAGTATTATAGTGTGGAACCTACCTTGTGGTAACCCATCTTGTATTTAGAAGATCTATATTATGTAGATTTGTCTGTCAAACAAAAGACAACACCCATTCATCCATGTACAAATTCCAAAACCATTGAACCAAAATAAATAATACAAACATTTTTCTTTAGAATTATAATAATTCAAATTAGTTAGGAATTATACCACAAAAGACAAACTTATTTTGAAAGGAATAGGTATATATAAACAAAATCCCCACAAAGTTTGTTAAAATGTCCTTATACACACCAATTCCTCATAATTATTGATATGTTAATGTAATTAAACTTACCATACAACTTATTCAGCTAGTTCTAACACACATTCGGCTGATAATGCCTCTAATACCAAATTGTAATAGACCAACCAAGGCCAACCAGACTAGTCTCCTGAGCCAACCCATTATTGGGTGGGGTGAAACCGATAAAATGTAACATGTCTTGAATATTAACAAGACAATATGTGATACTATAGTATATTGTGCAGACCAAAAAAAGATAAAACTGTTCCAAACAACTAAATAAGAAAAACATGAAATATCTATACATTAATTCTCCATGTGAACAAGTGTCACCACGAAACTATCCCTAAAAAATATCAAAGTAAAAATAAGATTGTATGTTATAGGATTCTCTTTCATTTAGTTGAATCCTACAAAACATGGTCTACAACTATCCACTAGAAGAAGTGGGGTGTCAAAAACAAGTTCAAAAATAATACCACAAAAAAGAATCTTCACAATTTATAATAATAGGAATGCACAAGTCCATGCATTAAAATAAAACAAATTATTATGAATTATTATTAATAAACAATTTGAAATCCTTTTTAAAATAATATATGATTTTTCAAAAAATGAATTCTATATTTCCAAATCCAAAAACAAGATGGTAAAGATAATAGAGTACAAATATACATGTAATCCAACATCCATGAAATAAACTATCTTGAAATAAATAATAAAAAAGAACAATTCACCTACCATAGAGGCTCTATCCTCTGGGAAAATACCTTCGAGATATTCACCATAAAAACAAGGCATAAATTAGGATGAAACCAAATATGGGAGCCTACCATAGACCATCGATATATAAGAGGTTACCTACCAGTGGTGGCATGCACACTGAGGATATATGTGTCTCTATATCATCATACCCAAGGTTCCCATTATGCAATGTTTCTAAATTTATATTTTAAAAACATTCTCACATTTGTTATAAACAATTTCAATTCCATGTTTATCTGCTTTTACATTTGAAATTCCATTTTCCATTCTAAATCAAAAAAATCATTTTCAAAGAAAAACCCTCTCCAAATGAAAACACTTTCCCATTTAAATTTCAATAAATTCATTTCCATATCTAATCTCAAGGAATAAATAATAACTATAATAAATGTTGGACAGTAAAACACTTGAATATATCCAACTACCTCCAAAGTGTAGAAATCAAAACCACCGTTGAAAATGGGGATTGGAAACCACAAGATCTCCCTATATAATCCAAGAAATGACCTAACACAGAAAATCATTGATAGAAAAAAAACATATCAAATGTACATATATCTAAAGGTACTTAAACCACCAAATAAATATAAACTAAGTGGAAATATTACATCGAGGGGAAAAGCACCTGACCCTGGTAATTAATTATTCATCAGATCAATCTAAAGAGAAGGTAGAAACCCAAAATTTCCTAGGGTATTAGAAATTTTTAAGAGTAGAATTATACAAGATAGAAATAAACCTATGAAACTTATAAAACTGTCTAAAAATTGGAACATAGGGTATAAAATAGAATTTAATTCCTTTACGCATCATGATTCCTTTTTTATTTATGTTATTCAAAAAAACACATAACCTCAGATTAAAAAAATGATTTTTCACTTTTCATAATGGGTAAACATTACACGTTGTATAGAGAACAACATTGATAATTCAACACATATGATGAGTTCTTCTAGTATTAAGCATTGTGAAACCACAAAAAATATTTTTTAACTACCTAGAAAATAGAAAAGAATCCCCCTAAAAAGATAAAAAATCAATAAATAGGTAACTACACAAATAAGGGTATCCTCCTAATGAATTGATGAAAATACTCCCCCAATAAAAAATTTAATCCAAAGACAATGATCAGAAAATATCTAATAGAAACGTAGTGGGTAATTACATGGTAATGGAGATATTAAGTAAGAGTGGGACTGGTTTGGGGGGGAAATGATGTGGTTGTATTTTATAAGAATATGGGTGGACTAGTTTCATGTTAATTTTTCATAGTACCATGCTAATTTCTAGAGCATATAACCAATTCATGTCCTGGCACACTAATCAAACTACATTGATATTTTTAAATGATTCCCAACACCATATTATAAATGCCATATATGATTGAAAATTTGTTGATTTTTTTAAATAATATCATGGGAACTGTCCTTTCACATGGGTTTTATTCATCTTATTGGTTAAATTCACCTTAAACAGAAAATCACTATTATGTATTTCCCCAAGACTATAAATGAACCATGTTAATGTGTCATGGTCTCTATGAAACATCAAGTGACATTAATTATTAATATTCCCTAAATATAAAAATCTAAAAATCTAACATTTTACATCGGTTTGTTTCATCGAATGTTCTTCTTTAGGATTATTATCATTATTATTTATCGTACATTAACATCATCAATGATATGATAGAGCCTCTAGTGAAAAACCTAGAATATTCCTATTTCAAAAATAAATCTCCTATTCAATGAAGTTAAATAATTCACCTTCTTCAAATTTTATATTCCTATTTCAAATTTGATATGTGTTTCCCAATTTCACCTTGGATTTTTCAATTTCCCCTAAATGTGGAAATGTTTTAAACATACTATTTATTAATTTTCCCAATATAAATTCATCTCTATCTCTTGAATTTTTTTCATTTACCATTATATTAATAAAGATGAAATTTTTTTATTTTTATCTCTATTTTTTTCAAATATATATTCATCATTCACTAAATCAGTATTCCATACTACCATTATATGTATTCATAATTTCATTATTATTTTTTAAAATGGTCTTGTGAGAAAAATTAGAACATCATAACCCTCCTTCATGTGTAAAAAATGTTTTTGGAATGATAAAATTTATCCACGTCAACCAAAACATCCTTGAAAATACGTAATGGGTATATGATTATCCATTAGTAATGTTTTAAGGATATCTATTTTATCTTCGACACATAACTCTCATCCTTTCAAACACCTTAAATGGTATCAAATTTATTCATTCCCTAATGTCATCAATTTTTTTTTCGGAATCTCAATCTTTAATTTTATAATCTATAGTAAAATATCACAGATTATTTAAATTTCCTTCAAATTTCCATGAATCTGTAACATAAAACTATTTATTTAAGTATATTTTCCCATTTAGTTAATCATTTTTTGGTTGATAAAATTTTATTGAAAAACATAGAATTTGTTTTCATCATATCTAAAGAATCAATAAAGTGAATAATTATTATAATTAATTTAAAAATATCTACAAAATTTGATAATTATACCAATTAATTATGCTTAATCATAAATATATAAAAAATTATAGGTTTTTCATAAGTATTAACTTCCTTCTTCATACACTATTCGAAAAACACTATTTTGTTTTTTTCTTTATCTGGTTCATCCTCTCGATCCAATAAACCATATTTACTTTTATCAATTTCTTATGTGTTTATTTTCAACCACCTACTCCATTTCAATATCTCTACAATTTTTCATAAAAATTTTTTTTAATGTATTCCATATGATTCATTTTAATGTTTCAAGGAAATGTAACTTTTTCTCATTTAGTCCATTGATTAAACATTAACCCCAAATGTATATCTAGATCCATAATAGATGCTCATTAATTAGTAAGGACAACTACATAATCTTTATATTATACTTTTTCATTCCTCATTAACTATTGAATTAACTCAAAAATAGTTATCTTCCCCTAAAATATTTTTGGTCCATTCTAAGATTAATCATGACTTCAAAAAAAATTGATTCCAGAGTTTTTTAAAACATAGTGTTGGTTGGCCTCTTCCTTCATCTAAAATATAATCTCCAAAAACTAAACCGTCAGGATTTTGAAATGGTTTATTTCTAAATGGAATAACTTTTGTGTTTTTTTTCACCCATTACACATGTAACCCACCACAAGAATATATAAATTGAGTTGAAATTATATCAATAAATAATTACTTGGTACATAGACACCTCCATACCCATGGATAATTTTTTGGATCATAGTGATCATCTCTATTGGATTTATCATTATGTCATTCATCTTCATTTATATCACTACTATCTTCTCTTTATAAAATTTGTTTCTATATATATGTAGTCCAATTATATTATATAAATATTACTATCTATGTCATTGTAAATTTTTTATGGTCATGTCATCAAATATGTCAAAAATCTACTCTTGTGAATTTTTTTAATATTTCTCCAAACATATGGGTCAAAATCCTTACTTCGTCGAACTTCAGGCCTATATAAGAAATAGCTTCCTGAATTTAAAATGAAGTCCCATGATGTGTGAATATTTAGATAAGATATTGGAATCTATTAAAAGATTTGCAAAGTGATTCATACAATTGATAGTGAAAATTTTGACTTTTATTCCTCATTTTTTCTATCTTGGATAGAGGAAAGTACCTTATTTTTAATTTTTAATGATATTATCCCAAGTTGAAACTCATTATTTCAGTATAAAATTTATTTAATCCTTATCCTTTCTTCTTCAACAAAAAAGGAAATGTAACAAATTCATTACATCATCTAAAAACATTATTTTCAATGTATTTTATATTTATAAAAAGTTTGAAATTTATGAATTAGGATCTTCTGTTGAAAATAATTCAAATTGGGAATTTTTTAATCATCTAAATTATAGTCTTCTTAATAACAAACATATGGGAAATAAAACCTGATAAAAAAAATTAACATGTTCCACTATTTAAATTCCTACCATTATCCATAAATAAACTTTAATGTGATCATTATTGTTGTTTTAGATCATATAAAATATTTTAATTGAAAGTTATTTCGTCTACTAAAACTCTTATTTTTATTAGAAGCCATGTAATGAAATTTAAAATATTATGTTTCATTTCAGTCAGTTCATCTACTCTCCATTGTATCCTATAATAATTTATGTACAACATGTAAAACTTGTGCATGAAATTCAAATAATAAAAATACAATCACTAATATTTAATAAAAAACAAAATTAATAAAAGGAAAACAATTTCAACCATTTTTAAAATGATTCATAAACTCTATGGAAACATAATTACATTGAAATTTCACAAAAAACCTGGTGTATCCATTGTGGTCTCAAAAAATAATTTAGAGACTTATAATATATTACTCTTGAATACTTCATACAATTTTTATTGTTTGGTTCCAAACTACATGTAATTAATTTTTAACTATATTGTATATATTAAATTATTTTACATGTGTAAGAATATTTTTAATTAAAGTATATCAAGAATGAAAATTTATAGTGTTCAAAGATATAAGTAGAAGAGAAATGTTGGGGTTTATGATTCCACTGAAATCCTTATTTCCATAGGTATTAGAATAATTTATTATTATTGTTAATAAATTAACAATTATGTATCTATAAATAGGTAAATTGTGTTTATTCCCATAATACCAGGGATTATTAGATACCTGAACTCTATTAAAAAATATTACCCAGAAGCTAATGTTTAGGATTTTGAAAAATTAAATTGATCAATAAAATATTGAAAATAATTCCACATATTGAATAAATTTTTTTTATATTTTCAATCCATGTTGTAAATTTAATATTGTTAACATGAATATATTATTACTAAACCATTTAAAGTAATATATTTGAGTTTTATTCTATCATTGGCATTGAAGGTCTTATATGACCATCAATTTGGCTGATAGATATTATATAAAAGATACACTATAAAATAAAATAATTCATTACTTTTTATTGATTCTATAGTGATTAAAATATCATTACACCTCATATCCTTCCTCCTATAGCTATGTTTTACAACAAAATGAGTACCTTAAACTCCCATTAACAAAATTATTCACTTATTTTAACCATAAATGTGTTTTACAATTTTTCTCATATTAGTAGGCTAATGTGGAATATCCCCTTAACAAATTTCACAATGTAAATGATAATGTAACATCCCAAGTAAGTAATGAATAATAGATATTTTTATCTATTTATATTAATGAATTAGAAAGTGTTTTAGAGGCTTAAAATGAAAATAAATCTAATCTTAAGCATGGAATACACTAATATTCTTAAAAGTTTGTTTTACTGCCTTTTGATGGAAAACCCTTTTTAAATAAATATTTTGAAAATTTTATAATATATATTTGTCAAAATAAACATATTTATTATGATTGGGACATTTAATTTTACATTGGATAAATTTTTGGTATTTTTCTAACAATGTTCATTTTTTAATGAATAGTAAAAAATACTGCATTTTACATCAAAACTGCTTTTTCATTTAATTTAATTATATGGTTAGATTATAATTTTAATAGGTCTTAAAGTTTAATCTGAATATAATTTTACCATTTAATCCAATGGTGGTCATTGGGATTAATTTCACTTTGGAATTGGTCATAAACTAATGCCAAACTTTTCATAGATATTGTTTAAAAAACCCCCGCTATTTGTCATGACAGCGGGAATTAATTATTAAATTAATTAATGTGACTTATATGTTTTGAATTTTTTAAAATGGACTTCATTTTTGAATTCAGAATATCAAATATATCTTAGGGTGATGTTTTGGTATTTTTCTGAAAAACATCAATTTTTGATGAATAGTGAAACCACTAAGTGGTAGTCAAAGAGACTGATTTCCCATTTAAATGAAGCTTTTCCACTTCTGTGATTTGATTTTCAAAAATCCAACATTCATGGTTGTCATTAAGAAGTAAAATGTGGTTCAATGAGATTAAAATAATTTTTTGGTGAATAGTAACTTTTATGTTCTTAATCGTAATTAGTGGTAATTAGTGTAGTTAAGGGTACAAATAATGTTTTAATAGTATGAGATGAGCTTAACACATGTACTACCCTCATTGGATGTTTCATGGCCGACCAAGACAAGCCATGGGTCAACTTGAGGACCCCATGGAGCCACTTTGGTTGGGAAATGACATAAATAACCTTTTATTTAATGTTAAAGTAAAAAATGACACAAACATGAGTTATTTTACTAAATCATTTTTTATATGGGGTTATAAAAGTTATATTTTTGACTATAAATATTCATTAGAAATATAAAAAGATTTAATACATCATAGTATTTTGTTTTATAATTTTTAGACATTAAATAAATTAAATTATTTATGACATCATGATGATACATCGATGACCTCATTATTTAACGATTTAAATAAAATGGAAAGTTACTGTAAAATCTAAAACCTACACATGGCCAAAACCAAATGGATGAGTGGATTTCGAACCCTTATCACCTTATCATCGAATTATATCAATTTGGGACCTTTTGAATCCGAAACTCATTTTAAAATAAAGTAACGTATCTTTGCTTTCAAAGAGTGCCCCTCCTCTCCTCTTATAAAAGGCCCCCCACCTCTACCTCTTTACCCACACTCCCAAAGCCTTTGTCTCAGCCAACACCTGCCCATTTTGTCTCTACACTTCCCTCTATTACTCCTTGATGCCTCAATTTGGGCATAAGTCTTCCCAAGGAAGCCTTTGAGCTCAAACCAAAGGGAGTTACCCGATTTTAAGGTAATGTCTTCTTTTGAGTCCTTTTGTTTTATTTTTCTTCTCCAACCACCTAAAAACTTTTTATTCTTTTCTTTTTTAACAACTCCAGTATCCTAAATATACTAGGGTGTTTTTATAATAAGGATTCGAGCTAAACTTACACACACCTACATCTAATAGTTAACGAACATACTGTTTCCGTGGATGGTGAATTTATGCCTCCCGAAACGATGATTGTTCAACATTCGTTTAACACCTTCAAAGGTGTCCATTAAGATGTCACTATATTTATATATGATATATAATATGTTTATGTTTTCCTAAAGCTTCTGTATTTTTCTTTTTCATCATACCTTTATGGTTTCCATTATGGGTAAACGCGATATCTTCATTTAAGGAAGTGCGGACTACCGCCCCCTCAAAGTGATTTCATTCGTTAAATACCATATGTGGGTCGTATAAAGGATGGAACTATGATATTATATATGATATTATACTGGAATTATAATATACCTATATATCATTATGATTCCATTCTATAAAATGTGAAATAGAAATGAAAGTAGTGTTCATGCGTACGTACGGCTTACCGTCTCCATGAACGGTGCATTTCATTTCTTACCTCTAAATGATTATGTAATATTATAAATGCATGCATGTAATGGATATATATGACATATATGATATCTACATCATGAATACCATTCTGGATATAATGGATACATGAACAACTTGTAATTATAAAGGGTTTATTTTTTACTCAAGTACCAATGATCGTTAAAATGACCGTTATTAACTTAAATAATTACATAGTGTTCATGACATGGTAATAAGTGATATAAAACGAATAATGAACTTGGAAAGGTTCTTAATCAAGTAGAAATTAACTCAAGTTTTTTATTCAGGACATTAAAGAATGATCGAGTCAAGTCGGACCCGAGGTATGGGACTTCGTCCCAATCTCCTTTCATTGAGGCATATTTTGTTTTATACACAACCTTCTTTTATACGGTGTATAGACCCCTTTGAATTTTACATTTATCCAAAAGGAATCTTTTTTATGAAGTGTTTAATAAATGACAAAAGGGAATTTTTTTTTCATACGTATGCGGCGACAACGACTTCTCCGCCGCCGTGACCATTATTTGAGTTTCAGCTTCCTCTACAAGCCATACCTTTTTTTTGAAGAAAAATAAATAACATGTTTTACTTTTCGTTTATTTTGGTATTGAAAATGGTTTTCATACTGTTTTTATATCTATGTGTTGTATTGATATCTTGTGATTGAAACATGTAAATGTTATGTTTCCTTTATGCTTGTTTTACGTGATACGATTATGATGAGGTTCTTGGGCATTATTATGAAGATGGGTGGTTCCATGATAAACTAAGGGAGGGTGAGCCCGATATAGCTCTCCAATGCATTGGGTAACGCGAAGGAGTGAAACATTAAGGTTTCTCCGAAGAGATTTAGGGAATATACTTTGATTGGTATTCCAAACGTAACCAAGAGGGTTACTCCCTATGTAAGGATGTTATGAATGCCTCAAGTTACCTTTATGTCTTATGATTTCTATGATTTATTCATGATTTGATGAGGTATGTTAAAATTCTTATGTTTTATGGGTAAAGAATGATCTCATTCTTATGTATATATGTACCCATGTTTCCTTTCCCTATTTTTATATCCCTTACTGAGCTTTTTATGCTCATCCCAAGTTTTTTTTTGAAATTTTTTTCACTTGTCAAGGGAAAGGTACATGATATGATGATAGTGTCAAGGAAGTGTCAAGAAATAATCCATGTTTTATTTTAAATAGTTTTCCATTGATGAGAATGAATAATACTATCTTTATGTAACCACTGTGTTTATATGTGGAATGTAATGCAAGATTTATGATCTAATTCTATAAAACTCTAAACCCGAAAAGATCATCAATGTGTAATCTTGTAATAACTCAAGATTAAGTAAGGTTTAAGGCTGGGGCCTTATAGTTGGTATCAGAGGTCAGTTTAGATAACTATATGAGTTATAATTCTATTAAATGATTATCCAAAAATATTTTTTTTTGAAATGATATAGCATTTGAATATTACCATGTTGCTTCATCTAAGACATGTTTGTTCAGAATGGTTTTCCGCAGAGGAAATAGGGAAGCAGTGCTAGGAAGGCATACAGAAGGAAATAACCTTCCCAATTAGCATCCTGAGATGGTCGGAATTGAAACTGAACAGTTTGTTGTAGTAATGGTGCAGTTGACTCAAGCGATAAATGGCGGTGGTATCCATACACGAGATCAGCCAGATCAACCGCAGAGGAACATGTGAGTGGTGGAACATTTCATGAGGCAACATCCCCCATCATTCAGAGGATCATCTGACCATGTGCTAGCTGAAGGGTGGATTAAAGCACTGGAGAAGATTTTTAATGTCATGGTGTGTTCAAACAATCAAAAGGTCAGTATTGCTATTTACCATTTGGAGGGTGAAGCAGATCAGTGGTGGTCGATGGTTAAAAATATCAGGGACGCTGATGAGATTGATGCTCTCGACTGGGATGAATTCAAAGGTATGTTTCTTGAGAAGTATTTTCCTAAGGCTGTTCGACTTAGGATGGAAAAGAAATTCTTGGAATTGGGGAAAGAGGAAGACTTAGTGGCTACATATGAAGAAAGGTTCACTCGATTGGCAAGCTATGCTCCAAATTTTATCCGAGACCTTGATAGTAAAATCAATCGTTTTTACTCAAGATTAAAGCCAAAATATCGAAGGGCATTAGCTTCTCGTGAGTTTAAAAGTTATTAAAAGCTTGTTCGATGTGCTGAGAAGGTGGAAATGGAGTTTGCTGATGATCAAGTGTTCTATAACAACCAACAGAAGAAGAGACCGAGGTGGAAAGAGAATGGTAAGAATTCTTCAAAAAAGTCTGATGGTAAGAAAACTAAGTTTCCAGTTTGTGATCAATGTGGCAAAAGGCATGCTGGGGAATGTCTTCTGAATTCTGGAAAGTGATACCGATGTGGTAAGATGGTACATAAGGCTCGTGATTGCACTGAAAAGGATCAACATGAAGGTAAGACCAAATTTTATTTACAGTTAGTGAAAAGTTTTAAGTGCAATGAGATGGGTCACTATGAAAATGAGTGTCCGACAAAGAGCTTGAGTGATGGGAAGCAGTTAGACTACAAGAAGAAAGGGGTGGTGAAATCCTTTGCAACTAATTTAGCATATGTCGGGCCTTCAAATGAAGTTGTATCAGGTACTTTGTTTTTTTTCAGATTATGCCAGTGTGTTGTTTGATTCGGGGTCTACACATTCATTCATCTCTGAAACATTTTCTAGTAAAATAGGAATACCATCTCAAGAAATGACTCCTAAACTTTTGGTAAAAACACCTAGGGGAATGTTGAGGCAAAAAGAATTTATAAGAATCTTCCTATCCTTATCTGTGGAAAGAACCTACTTGAAAACCTTATTGTTCTACCTCTAGTAGAGTTTGATGTTATCCTGGGTATGGATTGGCTCTATTTACCATGCTAAGATTGACTGTAGAGCTAAATAAGTTTCTTTTCAGAAAGACTTTCAGTTTGTGTACAATAATGAACCCTTACTGTTGATAACTTATCAAGAGGCCGAGAAACTTGTAAAAGATGGAAATGAATGTTACCTTGCACACATCATTGAAAATAAAGGAACTGTTCAGATTAATGATGTGCCAGTGGTAAATGAGTATCCTTATGTTTTTCCTGATGAGTTGCCTGCAATAATACCAGATCGGGAAGTTGAATTTACTTTTGACTTAGTTCCTGATGCTAAGACAATTCCAAAACCCCCTTACCGAATGGCTCAAATTGAACTTTTATAGTTGAAGGAGCAATTGAAAGATTTATTAGAGAAAGGTTTCCTTCGACCTAGCACATCACCATGGGGTGCTCCTGTCTTGTTTGTTAAAAAGAAAGATGGTTCAATGAGACTTTGCATTGATTATAGAGCCTTGAATAATATCACTGTTAAGAACAAATATCTTTTGCCTCATATCGACGATTTGTTTGATCAGCTCCAGGGAGATCAGTTTTTTTCAAAGATTGACTTGAGATCGGGGTACCATCAGCTGAAGGTAAAGGAGGCAGATATTCCGAAGACCGCGTTCCGTACAAGATATGGCCATTATGAATTTGTAGTAATGCCTTTTGGGCAAACCAATGCACCTTCTGTATTCATGGACTTAATGAATAGAATTTTCCATGAATTCTTGGATAAGATTGTGGTGGTTTTCATTGATGATATTTTGGTGTTTTCTAAAAGTAAAGAAGAGCATGAAAGACATTTAAGGGTTATCTTGCAAACCTTAAAAGAAAAGAAATTTTATGGGAAATTTAGCAAGTGTGAGTTTTGGTTGCAACAAATTTCTTTCCTTGGTCACATTGTTTCTAAAGATGGGATAACTGTTGATCCTGCAAAAACAAAAGTTGTGGAAGACTGGCCAAGACCCACAAATGTAACTGAGATTCGTAGATTCCTTGGTTTGGCAGGCTATTACCGAAGGTTTGTTAGAAATTTTTCACGGTTATCTAGTCCAATGACTAAGCTAACTCGGAAGGGTGTTAAGTTTATCTGGACAAGAGGATGTGATGATTGTTTTCAGTAATTGAAAAGAAGATTGGTGAATGCTCCAGTTTTGGCACTACCTTCCAGGAATGGTGAGTTTGTTATCTAACGTGATGCTTCATTGAAAGGACTTGGTTGAGTCCTAATACAGAATGATCAGGTAATTGCTTATTCTTCACGACAGTTGAAAACTCATGAGGTAAATTACCCTACACATGATTTGGAATTAGCTGCTGTTGTTTTTGCTTTAAAATTTTGGAGGCATCATTTGTATAGAGTAAACTGTGAAATATATACCGATCACAAATGCTTAAAGTATATATTCACTCAGAAAGAATTGAACATGAGACAAAGGAGATTTCTAGAATTAATCAAGGATTATGATTGTACAATTCATTACCATCCGGGAAAAGAAAATAAAGTGGTTGATGCTTTGAGTCGAAAAAGTAATGCATCATTAGCAATATTGCGTTTGGAACGTGATCCTTTGGTTAAGGATTTCATAAACTTTGGAATAGACATTGTTGGTGCAGGAAGTTCTTATGTTTTTTTTCAGGTATTAGTGAGATCATCTCTATCGGAGGGAATCAAGCAAGCACAAAAGCAAGACAGTGAGTTGTAGAAAAAGGTAGAGCTGGTTCAGAAAGGTAAGTTTCCTGAATTCAACATTGATAATGATTGAGTATTGAGATTTGGGAAGAGATTGTGTGTGCCTTTTGATTCAAATTTGAAGAGAGAGTTGTTATGTGAAGCTCATAGTTCTCTGTTTTCCGTTCATCCTGGTAGTACTAAGATGTACAGAGATCTGCGGGAGTATTACTGGTGGGATGGAATGAAAAGAGATATTGCTGATTTTACTGTGAAGTATTTGACTTGTCACCGGGTTGAAGCAGAGCGGTAGTTACCGAAAGGGATGCTTCCGCATTTACCAGTGCTAGAGTGGAAATGGGAGAATATATCCATGGACTTTGTTGTGGGATTACCAATGACATCTCGAGGTAATAATGCAATCTGGGTTATTGTTGATCGCTTGACCAAATCTTCTCATTTCCTTGCTATACGAGATACTTTTTCCCTAGATCAACTTTCCTGTTTGTATCTTAAAGAGATAGTCAGGTTACATGGATTTCCCCTCTCCATTATTTCTAATCGTGATCCCAGGTTCACTTATAACGTTTGGAAAGGCCTTCAAAAGTCGTTGGGTACTGAATTAAATTTTAGTACAGCTTTTCATCCTCGATCAGATGGGCAGTCAGAACGAATAATTCAGACCTTGGAGGATATGCTACGAGCTTGTTCGATGGATTATCAGGGAAGTTGGGACCAACATCTTTCTTTGGTTGAATTTTCATATAATAACAGTTTTCATTCCAGTATACAGATGGCACCATTTCAGGCATTATCTGGGAAGCGGTTTCGAGCTCCAGCTTTCTGGGATGAAGTGGGTGAAAGGAAGTTGATGGGACTAGAATTGGTAGAAGAGATGGAAAAAAAGTTCAGCTGATTCAGAAACACATGAGAACATCTCAGAGCAGGAAGAAGAGTTATGCAGACAACTGGAGGAATGATCTCTCTTTTGAGGTAGGTGATCATGTTTTTCTCAAAGTATCACCATGGAAAAGTGTGATGTGATTTGGTAAGAAAGGAAAGTTGAATCCAAGGTTCATTGGACCATAATAAATTCTGGAGAGAGTTGGATCAGTTGCATACCGGGTGGCTTTACCTCCGAGTTTATCTCAGGTACATAATGTTTTTCATGTTTCGATGTTGAGAAAGTATATGCCAGATCCATCTCATGTTTTGAGTCCAGAGGTAGTTCAACTGGAAGAGAACCTATCTTTTGAGGAACAACCGGTCCAGATTCTTGACCACAGGGAGCAAGTGTTACGGAATAAGGTGATTAATCAGTTAAAGGTTTTGTGGAAAAACCACATGATGGAAGAGGCAACATGGGAATCTGAAAATGCAATGAGGGATAAATACCCTCATTTATTCGATAAGTAAATAAATTGCGGGGACGCAATTTTCAAAAGGGGGGAAGGATGTAACATCCCAAGTAAGTAATAAATAATATATATTTTTATCTATGTCTATTAATTAATAAGATATTGTTTTAGAGGCTTAAAATGAAAATAAATCCAATCATAATCTTGGAATACACTAATATTCTTAAAAGTTTGTTTTACTGCCTTTTGATGGCAAAACCTTTTTAAATAAATAATTTGACAATTTTATAATCTATATTTGTCAAAATAAACATATTAATTATGATTGGGACAATTAATTTTACATTGGATAAATTTTTGGTATTTTTCTGACAATGTTCATTTTTTAATGAATAGTGAAAAATACTGCATTTTACATCAAAACTGCTTTTTCATTTAATTTAATTATATGGTTAGATTATATTTTTAATTGGTCTTAATGTTTAATCTGAATATAAATTTACCATTTAATCCAATGGTGGTCATTAGGATTAATTTCACTTTGGAATTGGTCATAAACTAATGCCAAACTTTTCATAGATATTGTTTCAAAAAACCCGCTATTTGTCATGACAGCGGGAATTAATTATTAAATTAATTAATGTGACTTATATTTTTTGAATTTTGTAAAATGGACTTCATTTTTGAATTCATAATATAAAATATAGCATAGGGTGAAGTTTTTGTATTTTTCTGAAAAACATTAATTTTTGATGAATAGTGAAACCACTAAGTGGTAGTTAAAGAGACTGATTTCCCGTTTAAATGAAACTTTGCCACTTATGTGATTTGATTTTCATAAATCCGTCATTCATGGTTGTCATTAAGAAGTAAAATGTGCTTCAATGAGATTAAAATAATTTTTTGGTGAATAGTAACTTTTAAGTTCTTAATCGCGATTAGTGGAAATTAGTGTAGTTTAGGGTAAAAATAATGTTTTAATAGTATGAGATGAGCTGGACACATGTACTACCCTCATTGGATGTGTCATGGCCGACCAAGACAAGCCATGGGTCAACTTGAGGACCCCATGGAGCCACTTTGGTTGGGAAATGACATAAATAACTTTTTATTTAATGTTAAAGTAAAAATGACACAAACATGAGTTATTTTACTAAAACAATTTTTATATGGGGTTATACAAGTTATATTTTTGACTATAAATATTCATTAGAAAGATAAAAATATTTTCTACATCATAGTATTTTTTATATAATTTTTAGACATTAAATAAATTAAATTATTTATGAAATCATGATGATGCATCGATGACCTCATTATTTAACGATTTAAATAAAATGGAAAGTTAATGTAAACTCTAAAACCTACACATGGCCAAAACCAATTGGATGAGTGGATTTCGAACCCTTATCACCTTATCATCGAATCATATAAATGTGGGACCTTTTGAATAAGAAACTCATTTTAAAATAAAGTAACTTATCTTTTCTTTCAAAGAGTTCCCCTCCTCTCCTCTTATAAAAGGCCCCCACCTCTACCTCCATACCCACACTCCCAAAGCCTTTGGCTCGGCCAACCCCTGACCATTTTGTCTCTCCACTTCCCTCTATTACTCCTTGAAGCCTCAATTTTGGCAGAAGTATTCCCATGGAATCCTTTGAGCTCAAACCAAAGGGAGTTACCCGATTTTAAGGTAATGTCTTCTTTTGAGTCCTTTTGTTTTATTTTTCTTCTCCAACCCCCTAAAATCATTTTATTATTTTATTTTGTAACAACTCCAGTATCCTCAATATACTAGGATGTTGTTATAATAAGTATTATAGATACAATTATACACACATACATCTAATGGTTAACGAACATACTGTTTCCGTGGATGGTGAATTTATGCCTCCCGAAATGATGATTGTTTAACATTGTTTTTACACCTTCAACGGTGGACATTAAGATTTTACTATATTTAATTATGATATATAATATGTTTATGTTTTCTTAAGCTTCTGTATTTTTCTTTTTGGTCATACCTTTATGGTTTCCATTATGGGTAAACGCGATATCTTCATTTAAGGAAGTGCGGACTACCGCCCCCTCAAAGTGATTAGATTCGTTAAATACCATATGTGGGATGTATAAAGGATGGAACTATAATATTATATATGATATTATACTATAATTATAATATACCTTTATATCATTATGATTCCATTCTATAAAATACGAAATAAGAATGAAAGTAGTGTTCATGCGTACGTACGGTTTACCGTCTCCATGAACGGTGCATTTCATTTCTTACCTCTAAATGTTTATGTAATATTATAAATGCATGCATGTACTGGATATATATGAAATATATGATATCTTAATCATGAATACCATTCTGTATATAATGGATACATGAACAAATTGTAATTATAAAGGGTTTATTTTGGACTCAAGTACCAATGATCGTTAAAATGACTGTTATTAACTTAAATAATTACATAGTGTTCATGACATTGTAATAAGTGATATAAAAAGAATAATGAACTTGAAAAAGGTTCTTAAGAATGTAGAAATTAACTCAAGTTTATTATTCAGGATATTAAAGAACGATCGAGTCAAGTCGGACTCGAGGTATGGGACTTCGTCTCAATCTCCTTTCATTGAGGCATATTTTGTTTTATACACAACCTTCTTTTATACAGTGTTTAAACGCCTTTTACTTTTACGTTTATCCAAAAGGAATCTTTTTTATGAAGTGTTTAATAAATGACAAAAGGGAATGTTTTTTTCATACGTATGCGGCGACAATGACTTCTCCGCCGCCGTGACCATTATTTGAGTTTCGGCTTCCTCTACAAGCCATACCTTTTTTTTAGAAGAAAAATAAATACCATGTTTTACTTTTCTTTTATTTTGGTATTGAAAATGGTTTTCATACTATTTTTATATAAATGTTTTGTATTGATATCTTGTGATTGAAAGGTGGAAATGTTATGTTTCCTTTATGCATGTTTTATGTGATACGATTATGATGAGGTTCTTGGGCATTATTATGAAGACGGGTGGTTCCGTGATAAACTAAGGGCGGGTGAGCCCGATATAGCTCTCCAATGCATTGGGTAATGTGAAGGAGTGAAACTTTAAGGTTTCTCTGAAGAGATTTAGGGAATATATTGTGATGGGTATTCCAAACGTAACCAAGAGGGTTACTCCCTACGTAAGGATGTTATGAATGCCTCAAGTTACCTCTATGTCTTATGATTTCTATAATTTATTCATGATTTGATGAGGTATGTTAAAATGCTTATGTTTTATGGGTAAATTATGATCTCATTCTTATGTATATATGTACCCATGTTTCCTTTCCATATTTTTATATCCCTTACTGAGCTTTTTATGCTCATCCCAGGTTTTTTTTTGAAATGTTTCTCACAGTTCAAGGGAAAGGTACATGATATGATGATAGTGTCAAGGAAGTGTCAAGAAATAATCCATGTTTTATTTTAAATATGTTTCCATTGATGGGAATGAAGAATACTATCTTTATGTAACCACTTTGTTTATATGTGGAATGTAATGCATGTTTTATGATCTAATTCTCTAAAACTCTAAACCCGAAAAGATCCTCAATGTGTAATCTTTTAATAACTCGAGATTAATTAAGGTTTAAGGCTGGGGCCTTATAGATAATGGGTCTTATCAAAAAATAAATGGTTTTTATGTGATTTTTTTTAAAGAACGTCAAATACTGGAATCTAATTACATTTTACACTCCTTCCCCTAATAATCTTTATCCTAATTTTGTATTTTTTGGTTGTAAAATGACACCCTAAGCCTATATATTTCTTCTATGATGGACACTTTATATAATTTCACTCCTCAAATTGTACTTATTAAAACGTATCAAAATAATTAAAAAAACATTGGATTCTAAAATAAAAATTAATGATCTAAAAACTATACAATACACTGCTGTCCATATATTTTGAATTCCATAAATCCACGTTGTAGTTGAAATGGAACTATATACAAGAACTTCCAATAGAAAAACATGAATAACCAAATAAATGGAAAGAAATTGGGACATCACAATCCATATAACATTGACATGGGAGGAGATCGGCGTTATTTCAAAGATAAATCCCCATTATCAAGCATGGATGTAGCTTGAATGTTCACCTTAATGATATATATAATGAATTTAAGAATCTCTTGGATGTTGTCAAATGATAAGCCATCATATTTTATTTCCTAAAAGGTGAAACCAATATGAAAAGAAAAATATCTATAAAAAATATCATTGGGAATTTAAGGAAATCACTCCTACTACACTTTAGTATTTTCCTCATATTGATGGATAATATTATTTTTCATCAACATAAGACAATTACTACATATAACTTTCAGAAATGTGTTCAATAATTTATTCATTGTTTATAATATGTGAGAGGGGCCTAAGAAGTTCCATATTCCTGGACCTTTCAAGGTCATTGATAAATTATCATCAAGTCCTAGATCTCGGTTATCTTCATTAAAAAATTATTCAAAAACACTAGTATTAATATCTTACATGGTCATCATCATCTTGGTAATGTCTGAAAAATCATTCCATATTCTAGTATTATCCATATATGATATAGAGAAACTCCCTGATTCAATTGAAATATTATTGACCTTTATTATACATGTGTGAAAATATTGTTATTCTTTAATATCCTTAATTTTCAATAAAGATGCATCAAATTATACCATAATATATTTTTAATTTTTAGAGAACCATTCAATGGATTTAATCCAACAATCATTTATTGTAGTTTTTTAAATCAATACTAAATATGATATCAGTATTTTTTAGGTGTGTTCAATGAATTCACACTATATGCCCTATCTAGTTATCTCTTCATTCTTAACACTACCATTTTCTATGAGCCATATTTAGCATAGTGATATAGATTATTCTCTATCAAGATTAATTAATTTCATAAATCACTATGAGTTGGTAATTTATAATAAATCATATATGAATTATACATTTTATATTCATCATTATAGAAAAAGGAAATCATATATAGCTCCCACATGTGTCCATAAATATCCACAAAAAATGAAACTAGAAGAAGGAATGGAATAACTCACTATGTACCCTCAAAACAAAATAATAACTATCGATGAAGTTAGATCCTTCTAATATTTGGTGAAACTCAAAAGCATCTTAGTGTTGATTTTCCTACCAATATCATTAATGCCTCAGACCCACACTCCCTAATTTAATGTTATAAACACATATTTAAATAGTGGCATTGATTCCAGATTAAAAATAATTAAAATAACCAACCCTAATTAAAAATTAAATAATTATTATCCCATATATTACATCCTAAGGACATTTTAGTTTTATAAATATATAGAGTTAAAATAAAAAATAAAAAACAAAAGTAATTATATTTCTATCAAATACTCATTTTTTTCATTATATATAAATCTACATAATGTAAAATTCATCATAATGAGTCTCATAAATAAATTATAACATGAAATATACCAAAATATGTCACATATACTAAATTTTTCTTCTTAATGTAGGTAATGGTTACATAATATAGGGAAAATATAAAATTCTAAGTAGAGGAAACTTATAACAGAACATTTCAAAAAGATACATAATGTCAATATGATTTGGTAGTAATAAATAATCTAAAAAATTAAATAATCAATTGATATTGATATCATGATATATTCAGGAAAATAAATGAGAAATTGGATATCAATAATATTAATTTGGTACTGTGGAATGCCTAATGTCGGACATCGTGATTATATTGTTAAGGCCTTCTGGAAAGACACAATATTTTTATGGGGAGAGGTACACACTAACACCAATGTTGTTTTTTCACATGTTAATGGTCAATGGATCAAGGGGATATATAATTTCTTACTCCACACATAAATTTTTAATGTATAATAAATTAATTATAAGAGTCAACATGACATTTCATATCATTCCCTAAGGTAGCTATGGCTGAATAAAAATAGGGTTATACATATAATTAAAAATCAAGAATGTAAATACATATTCATCCAGTTTTAGTAGTCAATAATATACCCAAAATTAAATAATTATCCATATATAAATAAAAGGGATAAAATGATCTTAATCCATAGATAGAAATAAGTAAGAAGTTAATAAAATAAATAATCAACTTTTCAATAATCATCCATATTGGAATTATAGTATACAGAACTCCAATACTTTTCCCCATGTCAATAAAGGAATCACATGATCATAAAAAATATATATAAAGAAGGTGAATGGTTATTAAATACATAGTGAACATTAAAATATTCAAGTTTATTCGAATAATAGCTTAAATAACTCTAATAATTTTCCACAGGTCAATAAAGAATAATTATTTCTAGGTGAACATCATCTAATCTGAATTGTGTAAATTGTAATGTCTACACCATATTTTATAATGAATATATAACTTAGTCAATACAAGAATAAAATGATCATAAATCATATAGGGATAAAATTTGGCTGTTTGTAAAATAATGTAACCCCAATGAAACAAAGTAAACCTAAAATGATATTGAGAGAGATTAAAACCCTTGTGTGAAATAATCTATCAGCAATACCACTGAAGAAGGGGTTTGTAATTTTATTATTTTTCATCATGATTTAATTCCCCAAAAAAATAAATATTTATATAAGTGTATAGATTTTAAATTATAAACCATTTTAGCATAAATCATTTTGAATATGAAATAGTAAATTTAATTGAAAATGTAATGGGTGTTCAGAAAACAGTTTTAACATTTATGTAAATGATAATGTTGCAGGGTCAGTTCTTAAAGACCAATTTTTCAAAACACACAGTGAAAATTCTATAAAAATAATGAATTCTTTTAAAAAACAATATTCAATAATTGGGACTTGAAACATCATTAATTTTATCTAAAAGAGGATATAAAGAAAAAGCATATGAAAATGAAAGAAAAAATATATTCTAATAACATACAAAGTAGCATTGTTTAACAAAATTTATAATAACTGTCCAAAAACAATTAATCATTATTAAAATTTAAATTTCAAAAATAGGATCATAAAGTACCATTAAATAAATTATTATGTTCGGAGAACCCAATGATTGAATAATGAATTTTTTGATAAAATAATATATCTAATTTAATGGAGACTTGAGTTAACAATATCCCCTATTAAAAAAAGACTCCTTGAACTATAAAATATTTAAAAAAGAAGTGATAAGGGGAAGAAATGTAGATTAAAATAAAAAAGATAATAACATAAAATATAACCAAATTTTAGAATTTACTCAACTTTTAGGTCTAAGAGGGTGATCATAACACCATAAATGAAAATTGGGTTACGAAAAGAATCAAAACTGGGGTGAAAATTGAGTAAAATCCATTAGATAAAATTGAACAAATTTGGATTATTATTTCACATGAATAAAAAAATATAATATAAATATGAATCCATGTTTAGTGAATAAACCATTTAGATGAAAAGATGGTCTGTAACAAAATCATGCCTTAAGGGATTAATGTTTTAGAGAATAAACCCTTATAATCTAAGAAATAATTAAACTAAAAACCCATGAAAAAGAGTGGTAGAAATTGAACATAAGATACCATTATAAAAATTTAATTCATGAAATTATATCTCAAAAATAAGTATATAAATAAATTAATTTATATTCAGACCATAATATCTAACATGTCTAAAGAGAGGAATTTGAGAACAAGATAATTACCATAGTCCAAATTTGTTATGCACTTACAATAAATATATTGAATAATTAAATTTAATAAATTTCATACTAACTCATCATCCTAATTCATAACTATGAATATTTATGTTCCTAATGTATATTTATTATATATATATAAATATTATTTAGTTTTTACCAATTTTCAACATGGGGTGTTATAAATACTTATCGCATGGAACTATTTTGTTAAAATAGGTGTTCATTTCTATTATTTTTGTAAATATTATAATTTTTAGATAATATAAGGAAATGGAATAGATGTTACACAATGGTTATAAATATATAATTTCATTAAATGTTAATTTTTATTATAAAACCATAACATTAAATGAGTGATGATCAGGTTTCAGGGATTATTGTTGAATGAATGGTTTTTTCACAATTAATGAGCTAATTGTTTATATAACATTACTAGAACCAAAAACAAAAATTATGAGGTGGTTAATTTGTCATATCATTATACTGGAAGAAAACTGATAATATTTAATTTTTATTAGTGTGATATATCATAATTTTAAGTGATTATATAGAGACGATTATTTATATAATGTCGTTACTTAGAGTGAAGAGACCATTATCCTCTTTCGTACCTCTTTTTAAATGATTAAATTAAAAATTAAATTTTATTGATCACATAATTAATAGATTATCCAATTTTTCAAAAAATAATCTTAATGATGTCATAAATATCACATTTATCCATTTATTTTATCCTCATAACAATTCATTCTTGTCAATGATGATAAGAAAAATGAAAATCAATAATTTCGTGGACAAGGTATTCCACACATACACAAAGTTGATGATTTCCTGTTTTCATGGAATTTAATGATGGATTAATATGATTTATTATTTCAGAATCAAAAACATGATACAAATAAAATAATTATTTACTAAATTTTCATTTTATATCATCCTCATAAGGTGGTTAAGGAATATGACATATGTTCCATCATGGAAGAGATAATCCTCAGAACAAAACAATTACTGATTAATATTTATTTATTAAAATGGGGATTGGGGTTTAATAATTATTTCCATAGAATAATATTAGTTAGTATTTAACTAATATTAATTTCATTTCATATGTGTTTGGAAATTAATATTAGAAAATAAAAAATAGTATTGTTGTTAAGTAATGAATGATTACTCGCATTGAGTACTTTGAGATTTCCTTGTATGATTTCTTAGAGATGGTTTCCATGAGAAAATCTCTTAGGACCTAAATATCAAGAAAGTGAACGATTATTCTATGGAAAGATAAATATTCCACTGTTCTAGTGGAAAACAAATTTTTTGGAGTTCTTTTAAGGAACTGTGAGAGGCCACATTTATATGTGGTGAGAATGGAATTTTTTTAAATATTTCAACTTGATATAAAGATAAAGCATGATAAAAATTATAGGTGGCTCAAAAATTTTCAAATAATGGATTTAGGAAGTAATATGGTCTATCGAAACATTAAAAAATCAATTACAGTGATTTATTCATGTTCCAAAACCATAACGCATGGAATTATAACTTTTACTATTTTAACTGTTACCAAGATAATTTGTTTCTATATACGGTAACATATTCATTATGCCTAAAAATATAGTGGTCATTATAGGATAAATTGGATCCACTTTTTATAAATTCAAAATACATAACGTTTTAATTTATTTCTAAAAATGATCAAAACTACTATTGAAATATAAAAGTATAAAAAATTAAAATAATTTTGGAAAAAATATTAATTTTGTTTTAAAAAAATTAAATAATGGAGGATTTATTAAAACCACAATTTATAAAATTATAAATTCACATATAAAATAAAAATTTCATATTCAAACAAAAAAATACACGTATTTACAATTCCCAATTATAAGCAAATAATGTCAAAAATAGTCATATTATTTATAAAAGTGTTTCCTTCCACTATTTAACTAAAATTAATTCTTTTTAGAAAAACCAAAAAATTATTATGAAAATATTACGATGATTATTCCAAAAAATATTATGTATTTTCTAAAATAAAATTCACTATTTTATAAATTCAACTTTTAAAAAAATGACATATAATGAAAATATTTTTTAGATGGAAAACCGATTATTTAGAATATTAACCATTCCCATTCATATTTTAAAATTATTTTGTAATTAAATTTGTATTAACAAAACATTCATATCAAATATATTTTATCATCCTAAATTGATTTTTTAAATATAAAATGATATCACATAGAATGAAAAAATTTAGAAAAATACATTCCAAAACATAGAGTGATTAGATTTTACATTTTAGCAATATAAATTGAATTTCATTACTATTACAGGCATCCTATATCATAATTCATAAAATATTGCATTAATATTTTACTCCTATGTATTACCTATAATTAAATTACACAGTTTTTAATAGTTAACATATGTTGTGGTTTCATTTTAGATTGGTGTAGCATGTGGACTATGATATCAAACACATTTTCTTATTTAATGGTAATAAAATAATAGAATTTATTTTTTTTACCTCCTTTGAAATTTATTTTTTCATTGGAATTTAACTTATAAGATAACAATAATTTATATTTTGATCTCATAATTAACTATATGGAAGTAGATGATCATGGGTTTATTTAGGGTGAGGAATTTTTCATTAAATGTGGGAAAATTTTATAAGAACATTATAAAGAAATCATAACCATTCCTAATTTCACATAGAATTAATCTAAGTGATGAAGATATATATATATACAAAATAACTTCCCCCAAACCATTAAAATTATATATATCATAATCATACCACTATGGTTTTTATTTAAAATTGAATTTCTTATAGCTGGTGAAAAATTACATGACATAGAACACTGGTAAAATTGATAGTAAACTCACTATTATCCACATTTTTAGTAGTTCCATTGGATTTTCCTTATTCCAATGGTTTTTAGTGATTATTTCATTAATTCGATCGTGGATTGGTACATAAAATATCATAATGATAGAATCTCTTACAACTTAAGAAATATATTTTTTATATTCTCTTTTTATCTAGAACATGTGAGTCTGATAACCTTTATCTAAAAACATATAGAATTTACTAGTCCAATTAAAGTAATTTCACCCACTCTACTTCAAAAAAAATTTATTTGGGTAATTGAATATTCTTTTCTCCATAATCATTATCTCCAAAATATATATGAGATTTTATACATCTCTTCTATGCTGTGTTCGGGGATTCAACTATGTTCACATTGTTAGTAATATTTTATGATATCTGGTGTGGAATGATTACATTTTTGTTCAATATATCCCTTAACATTTTATTTTCATCATTAATACAATTTTTTAATTGTCTAGTGAATCCATTTTTAACTTGGTTCCTTTGGAATTTATCAATTAAAAGAAATAAAGGAGTTAATATGGATAGTGATCATTATAAGTTAATTATCATAAATAATAAAATGAAAAGTATAACTTCCTGATTTCTCAATATATAACACTATCATGTATATTTTAGTTCTTACAACTCAACATGTATCAGACTCAGTTTTACTTATTTCACCCCTGGTTTACACTATATCATTTTTTGTTCAACCAAGCTTACATTAAGTGGGTTTCCTTCATATTTCTTAACCTAATATTCAAAATTTATATCCAAATTTACCATTATTGTTCTCATAATATTATAAACCCAAAAATACTAGAATTTTATGCTCTCAAAATCTTACCGAATCCTTATCTATAAATACATATATCAATTAATATGTATATAATCTTATGAATCACTACATTTAAAACTATGTTATTTTTTGTCACATTCATATCATGTTATCAAACTAGAATAAAATTAAAATAACTTTTAATGGTTCATAAGGGTAATTTTAATTATCTAAAGAATACCTATCAGGAGTGTTAAACATGTTGTGAATTTATGCCTCTTTCGTACACTAGGTTATGATCCAGTTTAGTCCCAATCAACCCTTTTACATTTATCAAACATATTTATATTTGTTTTAGATTCCTCATTAACATGTAGTATCTGGTAAAGTATGTACTTTCTAGGATAAATAAAAATTATTTAAATTAATAAATCTTCATGATGTTATCACATGAATATAAATTTTACATTGAATTTTATGTAGGGTTTTAAAAAAAATTATTTCATCTTAATCGACAAATAATATGTGTATTATAAAATTGTAATTAAATAATATATTTTATTAATTGTTCTTTATAAATTTGTAGTTATGATCATCCTTAACTTATCAATCAACAAATTATCTTCATAAAAATACCCAATCACTAATGATTTTTAAACCCTCCTCAAGTAATAATTGTGACACCACATACTCGCACACTCAGATCCAATTCCAATACTTTTCCTCATGTTAATATAATTAAACATTTTTCAGTGAATCTTATCCAATATAAATTATATAAAATGTGATGTTCTCACCGTAATGAGAAATGGGTATATGGGAAAGTAAGTACTAGAATAAAATTATCAAAATCCATCGAGAGAAATAAGTTAGATGTTTTTAAGAGAACATAACCCCAATATAATAAAGGAAACCTAGGGGTATTTTTATATATATGAAATAAAATTCTTTCAAAAGAATTCTTTAATGATACCACCTAATAATGGATTAGTAATTGGATTTTTTGATACCACGAGTTCATTTCCATAAAATATAGATATATATTATTGTATAAATATTTAATAATTTATATTATTATGGTAAATCCATTTGAAAATAAAAATTCAAATTGTAACAACAAGATATTTTCATCATTAATTAAACAATATGCATTATGAATTTCTCCATATAAAACAAAAAATATTAATTTTTAAATAAAAATAAATTTTTAAAATTTTTTGATTTAAATTTTAAAATTTTAATTTATTTTTTGTATTCATCATGATAAAATTTACTTAAGATTATATTTTTTGATTTAATGAAAGTATTAAGTTTTAAGTGAATAATGAAAATAATTATTATATTAATGTCATCACATTAATTATATGACTACATAAGAGGTTTTAAAATTTATTTCTATTTAAAATTATAAATTATAATTTATGATAAATAACTTTCATATATTTTTTAATTTTATATATTGATCTTTAAATTTTAAAAATTTATGTAGCATTTTAATGAAATCTATTTTTCATTATTTTCTTAAATTCATTACAACATGGTGAAATGAATTTTTTCATTAATTTTTAACAAAAAAATAATTATTTTAACTATTTTTAATTCATTTTATTCAATATCATCTATAATCCTATCAAAATCTTAAATATTGTTTCTTAGAAATAAATTTTAAAAAAATTGGGTTTTTACTCGTTACATGCAGTTGTGTTGGAATTCACATTCTATACATATCAATTTTTTTGAAAAATTTTATTTAATATTTATAATCATTGGGTCTAAAGTAAATAATCACGATTATATTTTTGGAATATAAATCTATTGCCTATGTCAAAACTTGTTACCATGGATAAAATAAAATTGTAAAAATTGGGTAACCATAGAATTAATTTGAGTGACATGTTTAAAAAATGATTATTTTTAAATTTGGTATATTTTTATCAACCAAAATATCCCTAATATATATTAATTATCATATATGGATCTACATTTCATGAGAGTGAATTCTCATTATTGAAAAGTATTTTGTATTTACAAAAATGACACTTCTTTTCACTTATAAAAGGGGAACTCATCTTCTCACATCCCTTCACTCTCAAAACCCCAATTTTCAGCCCATACTCTAACCAAAACACATATATACAATCTTATAAACGTTCATAAGTTTATTTTATTATCAAAAGACACCTCCGTAATGTTTTAATCCCCTTCACAAAGGTGATAATCTAAGGATTGAGGTCTAAGTTCTTAATTCTATCTTCTTTTTCTATTTTTTTATGCTTTTCTTCTTCTTATAATTTTAATTAACCACATTAAAATGAAAAAATCAGAATAATTATTATATGGGTATGTTTTTATAATTAGGGTTAAATAATTAAACACACACACTTTTTCATTGAGAAATATTATAACTTGAATCATGTGTTTTGTGAACTACTTTTACCATGACATAATGTTTTTTTCCTTCACCAACATACAAGGATGGTCTTAATAGGGAATTAAATATATAACTATGGTATTAATGAGATATTTTATACCAAAAATTTTTAATCATTTTTCTCTTTTACCCCATTCTATGAAATACAAAATCGTCAACAATGTATATGTGTGGTCTACCGCCTCTATGTGTTGACTAAATCTGGATTTTCCTTTCATCAGATCCATATCTGGATGCAAATGAGAATTTATTTTAATGATAAATATTATTTTTAATGTATCATTAAATTTTAGGTATGATACACTCAATATCCTATTGATTCTATGATCAACATATGATTACCATAGGTTCAATCACTTAAAACATTGGTACTATGTGGAAAATCATTAATTCAGGTTATGTAATGTTTTCTTATAGATAAAGTCCCCATAAAATTACATTATATTTATGATCTATCACACAAATTAAAATATTATATCATTATTTTATTGATGTAATTATTTTCAACTAAATCATCTCGTAATAACCTATAATCAAGGTATGTTAATGATTGGGTGGATTTGGCCGCTTACTTGAACAATGTTGTGAAATTTTGTTTCAGAAGATTATAAAAATTAATTTAATGTATAATATGGAATAAATATTTAAATAATTTTTTTCATGAAATGATACATCAAAATATTACTCATTAATTAAGTAAACACCCTTCATAGTTTGAATATCACTAAAAATGTTTTTTATCAATTTCATCATCTAGTATAAAGACTAAATTACTCATGGAATTAATATTAAATTTAATAAATCAATAACATTTTTAAATTAATTATACATTAATGAAAATTTATTGATGAAAATTTTAAGGAGAATAAATAAAGTAACTTATCCTATTAAACATCTATGAACTGTTAAAACTATAAACACACGATATGGGAAAAAAATGAAAAACTATATAATATACATATAAAATTTTTTTATAAAAGAATATTAAGAATATTTTTGGGAATTAATAAGGTTTTTAAATATAATATTAATATAGTTATTTTTTGGTATAAATGATGTTAGATCACATCCATCATTTTAGGGAAACATGGTAAGGGTTTCTTTGTCTGAAAATTGAGTTGCATGACACACATGTGTATGCAATACACCATGTTTGTTTCATAATGGTGTAAATAATTAATTAATTGCATTATTTGTCAATATACTCATATATTCTAAGATATTAAATGTTATCTTTAATGTTATACATCAAATGGGGTTGTGATCCAAATATTATAATGGTGGTAAGGTGTTTTCCTAAATAAAATTGTTTCTATGTGTTATAATCACTATTATTATTATATAATCATTAAGGTTTGATACATTCAAGATGAAAAAGTATTATGTTGCATTTAAACCTTTTTTTTGGTAAATCATGATCCCCATTAGTAAATTCATCCTGGATTATCCTATTATTTCTTTAAAATTCATTTTTGTTTAGAATTATTCTCTTTTCCGTAAAATTATTTTTCATTTATATCGTTGTTTTTACATCCCACTAATTATATAATTAACTTAATGATAACTCAAATCGGTTTTGCTTAATAATTTTTATTTATACCTTTATTTATTTTATAAAAAAAACTCATTTATCTTTTCATTGATAAGGGTTCTCAATAAGGATAATTAAAAATGTTCAAAATGATTTTTCAACCATTAAAAATAATATTTTTTATCATCAACTCTACATTTCAATTTCCTATATTAAAATACCCAATGCCTTTTTGGGTCCCAATTATTAAATATTATTTTAAATGTAAAATTGGTTTAATGCATTTTTTTCAATTTTTTAAATATTTAAGTCATTTTCAAGGTTCTGTTATGAAATAATATTTTTAGAAGTTATAGATTTCAACTAATATTCACATAAATTTATGAAAACATTACATCCTCTTCTTGTATAAATTAATAATTATTATTTTAAAAATAAATATATTTCAATGTATTTTCGCGTCCCATTTTGGAAAACTATATTTATTTTCAAGTCATTATTGTTAAATATTATTATAAAATTAATTTATTCAATGAATTTTCACTTATCCTTTTTCAAACATTATTATATAAAAATATTCTATTTGGAAATACATATAATAATTTTTTCAAATATTATTCACTTCCCTACCTCTAAATAAAAATTTTCAAAATATTTTACATTTATATTTTTTATAATGATTAGAAATTATTTTTGAATAAATGTTTATTTTCATTTCATTTTTTTCTAATGTTTATCTCTCATGAAGTGATGTTTTTATAATCCTCTTTATGTTATTTTACTTTTGAGAAATGATATTTTGATATCGTATAATTAATTAAGTTTGTGTTTTGTTATTTTATTAAAGTACCCATTCTTTATCCATGGGTTATCTAAGTTATTATGATGATTGGTATTAAGTTCCGTAAATATATATGGATAATTATAAGAGGGGGTCTATATTTCCCTCCAATGAATTGGTTTATTTTTATAACTCATTAGATATTTAGGAATGGAAATTATGATTTTGTTCACTGAGGCTTGGGAAGAATGGGATTTCTCACATCTCTGGGTATGGAAATAATGAGTTTGGTCAATATGTATGGGTATAATGGGTTTCATCAAACATTTTTTCCTATCCTTGTGGTCACCTAAAATTTGAAATATGTATCACAAATTGATCCAACATTATAATATTCATTTCATTTTCAAGAAATTTAATGTTGTTATGATCATTATTTATTTTTAATGTATCAATGGTATTATATCATGCTCACATGTTTTAAAATTAATGATATGTGTTTTCTCCATGTCAAAATTTTATGCTTACTTAATAATATTTGTTTTGATATTATGTTACTCAATCATATTTTATTATCTTATGCTTATCCATCAGGTTTTATATTATTTAATCATGAAATGTATGTCTTCTACATCTTCTCTTTCATTATTATGATATAACACTTTATAATATTTCTTTTCCCATATAGGTTATTTGATCCCATCCCTTTATTATGTTTCAAATCCCATGTTATAAAGAATACTGTATCAGGTGATATTTCATGACATGTTCTAGAGTATCTTGACTACGTATAAAATATTGTATGTTTTTTATAGTAATAAGATTACATAGCTAATTTCTAAGAACTTAAAACATATAGTATTTGGTTTATAATAATGATTATGAGTTGTATAATTTAAATCAAAATATTATATTACTATTTATCTTAATTTTATAATGCCTCACAATAGTTATTTTCAATTTAATTTTCATTTACTTTTGAGTTTAGTTTAGTTGTTTTTTAGATCATTTTAGTTGTTTCTTGTAATGGATTATACCACTGTGACCCATTCCATTGTATAAATTTAGTGTTTTAGTTTTTTTTGGGATTCACAGTGACACATTTCAAGAATATTCCAAAAATCTAGTTTTTGAGTGGTAGGTCGGGTCTCTCTAGGTCGGGCATCGGTAAGTCGGGCATATTTAGGTTAGACGTTGGTATGTTAGGTGTCAATAGGTCGAGCATCAGTAAGTCAGGCATTGGTATGTTGGGTTTCGATAGGTTAGGTGTTGGTAGGTCAGGCGTCAGTAAGTTTTTCACTGATAGGTTGGGCGTTGGTAGTAAGTCATTGATAGGTCGATCATTGGTAGGTTAGGCATCGATATGTCAGTCATCGATGATTGGCTTTGGTGAGTGGCATCGGTGAGTGACACTGGTATGTGGCATAGGTGAGTGGCATCAATGGGTGGAGTCGGTGGGTCTTATCGGGGACTTTTTCAATGGGCAGTCATCTAATGGTAACTCGGCCATTTGTGACACATGTGAGTGACTCACCCTATAGTGATTCATTTTCCATATTTTCCCAAATATTCATATTTCACCCCTCTTACATTTTAATTCCTGAAAATTGAGTCTAAAACCATTTTTGAACATTTCTAAAGCATTATAAAATTATATTAATTATATCTTTAATACCCTAAAGACCTAAAGGCATTGAAATAGGAAATCATGTTAGTCTTTATTTTGATCTAACTTTTATGCAATTTGAAACTGTCTCCCTTACATTGATGTATGATCTGGCCTTCAAAGTCAAGGTATTCTCTTCCTCTTGTGTTTCCATTTTTCTCTTGTAGAGCCCACAATCATTCTTCACCATGGGGTCATTTGTTGTGTTGTGGTCTTCATATTCTCCCTTGGAGTCTCCTACTACTTGTGTGAAACACTTTTTTTTTAGAAAAGTGGATTTTTTTGATCATTTTCTTCCCAATGTAGGGATCCATTCATCTCACTTTTATTGTATGTCATATAGGGTGGGTTTAATGATGTCTTCTTTTGAATATGGATTAATCTAAGCTAAATGATGATAAATGATGGGCAGGGAAAATATGATGATTATTATTTTTTTATCAGTTATCTTACATCTATGTTGTGGTATGTTATAGTTTTATGCCATCTGAAAATCATGGTCGTCTGTGGTATTTTCTGGTGCAAGGGTGACACTTTATACTTTTTTTGATCCCCTACTAAACGGATTAATTTTTTAAATTCATTAATCATGTAAATTTTTTTAAATAAATAGATGCCCCAAAATCAAACATGTTATATGATAACCAATGTTTTATAAAAGTGGAATTAAAGAATGGGTTATGCAAAATCTGAATATAACATTCTTGTTTGGTGTGTCTATGTGAGGTGTATAGTGTTTTTCATCATTGTGTCTTGTGTTGGTTTTGTGGGGTTTTGGCATGGAGTATGTATGTGTGTGTTTGTTGATATGGGTGGGGTAATAGAGTCTCGGTATCAGAGATTGGTTGACTATGGAATGAATGTGCAATGTTTGATAAATGGGGATATAGGTTCGGGTTGTGCTATGTCTATGTTACTCGTTGTGGTTTCTATATTCAGTGGGGCTTCCAAGTATGGTTGTGATGAGGTGTGTTGTGAGGTTTTGATATAATCTTGGGATTTTCTTGTTGAGATATAGGACTGGTCAGCCTGACTATGTATAATTATAATTGTAGTTGTTGGCATGGGTGCTAAGTGGGGAGGAAGTGTCATGTGGGTGTTTTAGAATAGATTTTCCACTATTTGACTTGGTTTTGATGATGGCTTTATGATGTGGTTTTTAGTTTCATGGGTAAGGATGGAATAATAGTTAAATTATTAATAGCGTCAAGGTAATTCAGTTTCAGGTGGATTTCTTTTATCAACATTGAAATTTACCGTTGTTCGTCCTAATATGTACATTTAGAGGTAGCAGCAGAGTTAGCAGTATCATGCGGTGGTTGTTTTGTAGAGAACCCATAGGTTGGGATGAGTATTCAGTAACTATATATATACATGTACTTTCTTTCTGATTCTATATGCACACTTCCCTAGTTGAGCACTACAGGTCAAACACCCTCACTGTTATGGGAGAGGGTGTCTTTCCCAAACATCTTGGTGGGAGGATTGATGGCTAGACACCCGCTCTTCCTTACTCCCTATTCCTTGTGTTGATACCCGAAGACTATTTGGTTAGGTTATTTTTTGTGATGTCAAGGTGTGTGCGGGATAGTTGTGTATCCTATGTGTCTTCAGGATGAGATGTATTGTGGTTCCCATGTGTCTTTTGGGTTGTGGAATTAGTTATAGACCTGGTGTCTGCGGGTGGGATGATATGTATTTGAGAGGCCCAGGTGTGTGAAGGTGGGATTTGATGTGGTATGTGGCCTAGTTTTGTGAAGGTGGTTTGTGACATGGTTCTCTCAAATGAGGTGGGAACTCCAAGATTTTTTCTATTAGGGTTTCGGAGTGGATAATCTGTGGTAAAGTGGTGTGGGGTACCATATCAACAAAAATATTTTTATATATGTTTATCTAACATGAATTATTTGGTAAGTGTACCTTGTTATGATCTGGGATGGATAGTATACCTTGTTATGTGCTTTTGGGTATTTCAGTTTTCTCATGATGAAATAATATGCTTCTCCACTTGTGCATGATAGGATTGGGTTTTCCTTACTAAGTATACATTTATGCTCTCCTTATGTATGTAAACATATTTTTAGGTTTCGATGAGGACTACAGGGACCATGTTGAGCATTACTAGCTCAGATGTTGGGGCAATTTTTGTGTCACTTTTTAGTCAAGTTCTTTTGGTATTTACATTAGATATATTCATTGTATCTATATCTTCGTTAATTTAAACATGCATGTGGGATAGATTTTTTCTTCTCTTATATATATTTCATAGTGTTTTTTTATATTGATACATCTTATTTTCTGATCTTGTTTATAGTAAAATTGACAATTCCTCCCATTTTGCGATATTTATATACCATTGGTGTTGGTCTTCAACCTACGACCTTCTGGAGGTGAGACTAAGGTGGTTATTATATCTCCCTCTTCATTATCAACTCAAGAGAGGCATCTTTGGAGGGAGGGGTTATTAAATAATGATATCCAAGGTGTTGGTTGTGAGATGGGATGGATTTTGGAGTTTTGAATAATGAGGAGTTTGTTGGGAATCAGGGATAAGTGACCTCGGTGTGTGGCATAGGATAGGGAATAACAACTAGGATATGTGATTTTCAAGCCCCCTCTGGTATGATGCCAGGAATCTGAGCTTAATAAACGACGAAGTGAGGCTAAACTATTTTCATGGCAGAAACCCTTGGAATGGTACATACTTCATGATGACATGTGTTCTCTTTTAAATTTTGGAATTTTGGGGAATTTAAATAATGAGTTAAAGTGAATCTTGAATGAAATATTTCACACAACATGGTCATAGGATTTTCCCCTTTCCCTTTTTATCCATGGCCCACGGTCATCATATACGAGTGTCTCAAGAAGTTGAGTCTTAGCATTCCAATCTAGCGGATTAGTGGAGGGTGGATCTATAGAACTAGGATGACCTGTGGAATAAGACACTACGTTCATTATAGTGACAAAATCTGGGAATGTACAAAGGATGAATTTCGGATATATAGACATAGAGATGGCTAGAGGAGCTTATGATCACCTTCAGCCTAATACAGGATCTAACAGAGTACTAGGGTCCATTAGCGGTTAGTTAGATGAGGGTAGTTGCACGTTAGAGGTGGAAACTATACATGGGGGAGGGGGGAGGATGATAATGTTCTATGGGATGATTTTGTGAAGGAATTTCAAATATAATTACTTTACTTGAACATGATGGTCGAGAAGAGGGAGGAGCTACTCTCCCTCCAACATGGAGTATGTTGGTACGGAAACTGGGGCTCAATTTCAAGGATCTCCTTCACTTTTATCGAAATCAATTTCTGGGTGAGGAGTATCGGGAGAGACTCTTAGAGGAGACACTTTTTCATTCTCTTCAATACGTAGTTACACAATTATCTTTACCAACATACATAACTATCCAGAATAAGGATGAGGTAGTTTAGAGGATGCACTCATAGGGAGGTCTACTGCAATAGGGGGCCAGCATGGTTCTTTTAAGGGAAGCCTACTGGTGTTGGTCATAGAAACTATGGCTTTTGAGGTTTTGGTTGTTAGGGATCCGACCTCAGTAGTTTATCTTCTGACCATCCATTACATGTGTCTATCCTATGGGCCTGAGGATGGAGTGATTCAACGATAGAGTTTGAGGGCATCTGTAGAGTTAGTGCCATGTTTGATCTTAGTATGTTGGAGGTGGAAAATTACAGCACCATCCATAAGAGGATTTTTCATCTAGACTATTGCAATATTAGGAATTGTAGCCTCCTACTCCACCGAGGGGAAATTGAGCTTGTGGAGGCCTACCTCAGGACATAGCTCTACAACCATGACTCGAGATTGGTTGAGGAGTCAGTCGGTAGCAGAGGGGTGGAGGAGTTGGTTGTGGTCAGATGCGCACCACAGAGGCAGCAGGTTGGCTTGAGCCAGAGATCGTTTGAGTTACGATCTGTCTGTTTTTTAGACTTTCTTATGCTTTGTTTGATTTAGAATATTTTCACTCATTCATTATAAATGCTCTATACCATGTCTTGTTACTAGAAATAGATACAATGTTTGTGCGTATGGTGTTCAGTACACCACTCAGAGGTTAGACCTGCTTTCATGACATTTTCTTTGGATTTAGAATGATGTTGGGGCCACATTAGACTAGTGGGGATTTCTTCCTTCTACAGATGCATCCATATGACGTAATCCTTGGAATCGAATAGTTATTTTCCATGAATGTTTTCATCAACTACTTCCAGTGGAGTGTAGTGTTTTCTGACAAGAATGACCATAAATTATCATTCATTGGCGAGCAGAGTTGCCTGGTGGGAAACTGGTGTGTAGGGCCTCTTCTTTCCTTCTTGGCGATGTTGTCCTTGGAATTTTTGGATGCTAAAATAGTGGAGTTTCTAGGAGTATTCTATGTGTTATGGATTTTTTTCCTTAAAGAGGTTGTGTCTCTACCCCTCGATATGACATTATGTTTTAGATAGACTTACAAACCTGTGATCGTTTAATTTTGATGGATCCCTCTCACATGGGACCATTTTAGTTGAAGGAGTAACGGATTCAGATTAATGAACTGACAAAGGAAGGATTTATCTGGCCTATTGTGTCACCATTGTGTGCTCTGGTCTTGTTCGTAATGAAAGAAGATTGTGTTATGAGTATATGCAAAGACTAATAGAAATTTATTTTGGTGACGGTCAAGGAATATTACCCTCAGGTGACGCTAGATGATATTTTCGACCAGGTGAGGGGAGAAAGTTGGTTATCATTGATCAATCTGTGGTTGGGATATCACCAGTTGAGGGTGAAGGAGGATGATATCATGATGTCTGGTTTTGGGTACAGGTATGGGAAATTTGAGATTATGGTTATGCAGTTCGATGTTATGGCCTCACTAGTCATGTTCACGGGGATCATGAAATTCGTCTTCCATGAGTACCTGGACCGGTTCACCTTAATTTTAATCAAGGATTTCCTGATCTACTCGAGGCCATATAAGGAGAATATCAAGCATCTCATAGCTTTCTTGTAGGTTCGTTGATTCCCCCATATCTATGAGAATTTTTCTAAGTTTATCTTTTAGACATATTAGGTGCACTGCCTTCAGCATGTCGGGTCCTAGTAAGGGATATCAATGGACACAATAAATTTCAAGGATGTTTTTTCATGGGTAGAACCTAATAATGTGGTGGAATATCACATCTTTCTTAGTCTTGATGGCCATTAGTGGGATATATGTACCTGATTTCCCAAGAGTTGTAGCTATGTTGATGACGTTGACTCGGGAAGATCGGGCCTTTATATGGAGTGAGCAGTGTTAGGCAGCTTTCAGCTATCTATAGGGGAATCAAGTTACTTCTCTAGTGCTCAAATTTCTAGAGTAAGGGGTGATGTTCTAGGGGTTATAAGATGCTTCTGGTATGGTCTTGGCATGCGTGATGATCCAGTAATGAGGAGTGATCTCTTATGGGTCTAGGAAGTTATGTCACCACAAAGATACCCATGCCACCCATGATTTAGATCTAGTTGCAGTCATGTTTATGAAAATGTTTTGGTGGTATTAACTCATTAGGTAATGCTTTGTGGTCTTCATACACCACAAGAGCATGGGACACATCTTTTCCCAGTGAGAAATGAAAAAAAAGCATAGGTGGATAGAGTTTTTTTAGGACTATTGTTTTGAGATCTCCTACACATTTGTAAATGGTAATTTTGTGGCCAATGCCTTGATCATGCTATCACATAGGAAGGTAGATCGAGAATCTACAGATGCTTGTAAGGTGATAGAGTAGTTGTATTCCTTATGAATGGATGCAGTGATGGATAGTTATAGAGGTTTCTATTTCACAATACTAGTAGAAGTCATATGCCAATTGCAGGTGAAGTTCGATGGCGCTTGATGTTGGGGACCATGTGTTTCTTGATTGTTTCCCTCGACGTGGGTTGTGGATGTTTGGTTAAGGGAGACATCCCTCTCTAAAGTTCATTGGACCCTTCGAGGTGTTGGGGAGAGTTGGTGAGGTGGCATACCAGTTGGCATTTCTACCATAGTTCGATATTATCCATGATGTATTTCATGTCTCCCAACTCCGTTGATATCTTCACGATGAATCACATGTCATTGAGAGGGGAGATTTGGATATTGAGGATGATGCAACATTCATGGATTAGCTAATGGATTTCCAGTATCATCAAGAGAACGTGCTACATTGATGGACCATTCACTTTGTGTGTGTGTATTGTAAAGGTATGGTGGCCTAGAGGAGAGTACATAAGAGGGAGAAGTGCAGATATGTGCCCAATACCTGGAGATATTTTGAGTTTTTCATGACTTCATTTCTTTGTGATGTAATTCTTGGACCTTGTTTTATAAGAGATGAGTTGTTTATTTATTCTATAATGTGTGATATTTCCAGACCATGAAGTGGGTAAGACCCAATTCCTAATCAAGACGTGTGAATTTAGATGGGATTAAACCCATGCAGGTGAGTTAATACTGCCCATAGTGGATATTGTCTTGACAATCCGGAAGGAATTCACTGATTCATGTGTCTAGACAGTGTGGTCTTAGTGCTTTTTTGTGTTCCTTCTGGTCTTTTTGTGGTAGTGGGTATTTTAGGAGGTGTTCATTGATGTTGAGGATTCACTTCAACATTTGAAGGACATAAGGGGTTTATCCTTTAGAGGTATCTTATCGGTTTGTTGTTTGGACCACTATATTTTCTAGTTTTGGTTTTTGAATTATTGATTAAATGAATAGTTTGATAGGTATCTGATGTAATTTATTGGACCTCTTCAAAACATTCCTTTTTGAAACTTAATGTTTGAGGTGTTATGGGGAGTCACAATGACTCTTTTAAAGAGTTTTCCAAAATCTAGTTTTTGAATTCTAGGTCGGGTGTTAGAAGGTCTGGAATCAGTAGGTCGGGCATCGGTATTTCAGGAATAGGAAGTTCAGGTGTTGGTAGGTAGGAAATAGGTAGGTCAGGCATCGGTAGGTCATGGGTCTGTAGGCCAGGCGTCGGTAGGTCGGGTGTTGGTCGGTCGGGCATCGGTAGGTCAGACGTTGGTGAGTGGCATTGGTGAGTGGCGGTGGGGAGTAGAGATTGAAGATGGTGATGGTAGGTGGCATCAGTGAGTGGCATTGGTAGGTGGATTTAGTGGGTCACATCGGTGACTTGATCGATGGTGATTCACCCAACAATGATTCATCCATTGGTGGCTTGCATCGGTGACTCACCCAACGATGAGCGTTTTCTAGTTTTCCCAATTTTTCCATTTTCTACCCTCTTTCATTTTGATTGATGTAAATTGAGTTTAGATCCTTGTTTTTCCATTTCTAAATTATTTTAAAACTATATTATTTATATATTAAATATCTCTACACACTTATGGACTTTTAAATAGTCAAAACATGTAATTTTTTTCATAATCTGACATTTATGTACATTAAACCATCTCCCTTGCTTTGATATAGGATCTGGATCTTCTAAGTTGAGATCTTCACATCCATTTGTGTTTCTTTTTTTATCTTGTTGCACCCAGTCCGTTTCTTCCCCTTGAAGTCAAGTGTTGTGATTTGGCCTTCGGATTCAGTTTCCCTCTGAGTCCCCTTTTACTAGTGTGACCCACTGTTTTATCCCAAGGGGGAGTTGTTGATCCTCTTTTTCCCAAGGTAGTCATCCCTTTGTCTCTCTTTTATTGTGAATCATACAGGGTGGGTGTAATGGTGACTCCATGTGAATATGGTAGAATCCAATCATAAAAAATATAAATGAGGGGTGGGGAAATAAGATTATGATGATTTTTTTCTATTATCTTTTTTCTTTGATCCATGTAGTGTTTCTTTATGGCTATATACAATCTGAAAATCATGGTCATTGGTGGTATTTTATTTTGAAAGGGTGATGAATTATACAAGTTATTGATCCCTTGTTGAACTATTGAATTTTTTATATTTATTAACCATGTAAATATAGTTAAATAAATGGACGCCCAAGGATCATACTTGTCCTATGATAACACTTGTTTTATGAATGTGGAATTAATGAATGAGTACTACTAAATCATAGTATAAATTTCTTGTTTGTGTGGTTGTGTGTTCTGTATGGTTCCGTTTTTTATGTGTATTGTGTTGGTTGTGTGGTTTTGTGGCTGGGAGTGTGGATGTGAGTGTGTGGTGACACAGACAGTGTAATATAATGTCAGCTTGAGAGATTGGTTGATTGTGGATTGTTTGTGCATTGTTTTAGCAGAAGAGCTTCAGGTTCTGGTTTTGATGTGTTTGTCATACTAGGTGTGGTGATTTTATGTAACGTGGAGGCTAAGTATGGTTTTGATGAGATGTGTTGCAGGGTTTGGATGTAAGTTGGGGGTCTTCTAATTTTGATTAAGGACAACACAACATGACTTTGTGGAACGGTAATGACAGTGGTTGGCTTGTTTTCTATGTACAGAGAGTGTGTGAAGTGGGATGTTTTATCATAGTTTTCTCCCTCTGTTTGGCATGGTTGTTAGGTTGGTTGTGTGTTATGGTTGTCTGTCTCCCAGTTAAGGATGGATAAATTGGTAAATTATGAATAACATCAAGATAATTTTATGTTAAGCTGGTTTATTTTATCAACATTGGATGTGACCATCCTTCATCCTGATATTTAGATTTAGAGGTAGTAGCAGAGTTGGTAGTATCATTGAGTGTTTGTTTTCTTGGGAACCCATAGGTTGGGTTGAGTGTTTTATACATATATATGCATATTAGTACATTTTTGTGATTCTATATGCACCCCACCCTAGTTGAGAACTATGTGAAAAATACCCTCATTATTATTGGGGAGTTTGTCTTTCCCAAACATCCTGGTGTGAGGATGCATGGTTGGCCACCAACTCTTCCCTTCCTTCTATTCTAGGTAGTGATAGTCTATGACTCTTTATGAAGGCTGTTGTTTCCGAGGCCCAGGTGTGTGTAGGAGATTTGTGTTACCCAGTTGCCTTCGAGATGAGATGTTTTATGGTTCCCAGGTATTTTCCAGATGTGTTGTGGGTTGTGGCCTAGGTTTCTACAAGCAAGAAGCGATGTATCTACGATTCCCATGTGTGTACGGGTAGAATGTGATGTGGTATGTGGACATGGCATGTGTGGGATTTTTCTGACATGTTTCTTGATACGTTGGTATGGATTATTAAATACTACTCTATACAAATATTAGGATCTCAAAAGCAATGAATATGAATAATATACAAGAGGATGGAAATTGTATACTTTAAAAATTTCTTAATGAAATTTTTTATAAACAAAATTCATAGCACCTCTATTAATAAAACACCTTCTTATAGATATATAAAGTTCTTAATTATAATGCTTAAGAATATTTTCTTATAAAAAGATTCTACTACAAGGCGTATAGAATCTCTTACAATCAGAGATACAAGTTAGAAAGTTTATACAAAAAGAAAACTTTCTAAATTTTACAAAGCAGTAGAAATTTACAATCTTCTTTTAACACAAAGAGGAGGGTATCCAACAACCTTGGATAAAGGTCCCTTGTTTTATACATACAAGAAAGTATTTCTTACCCAAACCAGGGTAAACCCTCAATCCTAAGACCGACATCTTTCTTTCTATCCCCTAAAGACCTCGATTTTTAAGGAAATTGGCATCTCTATCTTCACAACCTAAAGTCTCTGATTTTAAGGAAATCACACCTCTACATGAAGCAATTCTGCACGATGCAATGTTTGGACAAGTCGTTCAAACTTTCTGCACGATGCCAGAGATTTTATAAGAGCCCCTCATTATAAAACAATTCACCTTTTGAGAGATGAACTCTAAAATGAAAGCGTGTGAACTCATGAATTGGTGTGGATATCATCATCTGAGGTCCTATTTATAGCTTTCAAAAACTATTGTCTGGTTCCACTCCAACGGTTATATTTCCTTAAATCTCGGAGGGACCATGACACATGGAAAACATACAATGGTTAGTTTATAACAGAAACAATGACATCGTTTTATATAACTAACCATGAATATAAAAATATTGCACCTCAAGTGTAAGGAAATTTGAATCCGATAAAATTGAAATGATATGAAAGACATTAAGTGGTTCAGAATTCTAAGGAAATAATTCTTTGAATAATTAATTCTGGAATTATAAATTTTGGAATGGATTTTCATAAAATTGGTACGAGTAAAGTATATGGAAATATTTTATGAAAACTCAGTTTTAAAAATTCCTATACTGGTATCATTATTTATGGCATGACAGAATATTACCGGTATTAGATTATAGAAGACAGTGTATAAAGAAATTATTGGTACCGATTTTTTATTCTCTGGTATTGGTATCATAAGAAACTGTATCACTGTCTCTAACATAAATGGTATTAAGAAAATTTTCATTAGAAATATGGAATGGAAATTTCTGGTATGCCTTAAAAATGGTATAAGGATTTCGGTATTGGGATTTTTGGTATCAGTATGACAAATCAATCATAAGGAATGTTAGTACCGATAACTAGTAAATCAAAGTTTGTGAACTTTTTAGAATATAAAAAAACCTGAAATCTATGTATAAGGAAAATATAATATTGGATTTCATCCTAGATGGAAATCAGTATCGCAGTGAAAACCGAGAATGGGAAACAGTGTCTTGAGGAATTCCAGTATGGTATAACCATGAATGAAAATTCGGAACCTTAAAAACATTTTTGGTATGGTAAAATAGATTTCTAAAAACCTTAATAAAAATATATTTAACTCTAAAGTCTAAGGAAATTTTTGTTATAAGGAAATTTATGTAAGTGTAAGGAAATATATGGAAGTGTGAAGAAAATATATTTTTGAAGAAGGTGTTTGTTATTTTCAAAACAAAATCTTAAGGAATGGAGAGGTCTTATAGACCTAGAAATCTCCACCTTTTTGGAAAGCAAAAACAACTTTGAAACAAATTAACAAAGGAATGAAATAAATACTTAAAGTTAGAAATACATAGCTCCCCCTTAAGTGTCTGACTTATTGTAAATTATTCTTCCATTATGTATAAGTTCTTAGAGTACGAAAATCTCCCCCTTAGACATATATTCTTTAATTTAGAGAGACTCCCCCTTAAATTTAGAACTCTTCCTTGTATATTAAAGTTAGGAAATTTATTTTTCTATAGATTTTACCTCAAGGAAATATTTCCTTTATAAATTTTTCTTCTTTTATCTTCTCCCATTGATAGAATTATCCCCCTTTGTGATTTTCAAAAAGGAATAGAGAGGGACCTATATGGTTAGAAAGAAATATACAGATGAAAAAATATAAAATATTTCCAAGAAATTTTTCATTAAGTTTTATGTGAAATGAAATTCAACAAAAATTCTAAATGGTATTAGAAATGTATGAACCCTCCTTCTTCTTCTATGAAATAAGACTTTTCACCAAGGACTTGTTCTTTTTCACCTCCTTGTGATCTTCATGATGCTTCTTTATCAAGTCATCTTCCTCATCTACCTTCTTCTCCAATGTCTGGAAACGGAATTCATGGGACCGATTCTTATCTTCAAGAATTTTGATCTCTTCTTCTTGTGAATCCGATTTCTTTACAAGACCAGCTGATATTTCTTTATGATAATTGAAAAATTCAGCTACGGTATTCATTTGATCAAGAATAGTTTTGACCTCATCTTGCCTCATAGCTAACTCACTTGAAATTTTCTCTGAGAATGTTTTCCGGAATTTGGTTAGCACATTTGCTATATCATTGAAAGGTCCCTTTGTCGATTCTATGATGATTGAGAATTTTTGAGCTTTATCTGATAAGGTTTGGGTCTGGTTTATCACTTTTTTACATGAAACTTTTTGAGATTTGTAATCAATGAGAAGATTCTAATGATTGGCTTCTCCTTTAATAAACATTTTCATCAGCATAGATGTTGAATCTGTCTTCTGGTTTGTGGTTTCTTGCATCATTTGGCTCTGAGAATCTATGTTAGCAAGTACCGAAATGGTAAATACTAATTTCCTTAATTAAACTTTTACAAATTCATCACCCATAGATGATGAGGACTCGTAGTCAGATTCTTCTTTATTGACCTTTGGAGCAAAGGATTCCGGATTCTCAAGATTTTGAGTAGAGTCGGCATCGAAAGGGGTAACCATAATGGCCTTCCCTTTATCAAATTTCATCACTGTAGAGGGTTTGGAACCCTGAGGGACATCCTCATTTTCTATAGCCTCATTATCTCTAGATCCTCCTGGAATCACTACTTTTTCTTCATCTTATTCACTTCCAGTATCACTATTTCTTGTTCCATGGATTTCATCTTCATTTCTGGTTACATCAATATCTTCTTCTACAACTTCTACTACTTCAACTTCAGTCTCAACCTCTTCTTCTACTTTTTATTCCTCGATAGAAATTCCCGGGGATGCAATATAATCATCAACTTGTCTAATAACATCATCATCTTCTTCTTGAATTATCTCACCTCTTCCTGTAGTTCTTCCGGTTCGTGAACAGGTCCCGGTATCACAATAAGTTTCTTTTCCTTCTTAGGCTCCAGAGTGACATCGGGTAGAGGTACCTTCTCAGAGGACTTTTCTATAGCCTTCATCAAGGATTTTATAATATTTGACTTAGTTCACATTATTTTTTTCTTCTTCTACATAGATTCTTTCCCTAATACATCAGCAGTTTGAATCATCAAGGCCTTTGCCTCTGCCGGATTCAACCCAAAGGTTGGATCCCCTTCTTTCCTGGATTCAGCTAACTTCCTCCAGCTAGCAAAAATATCATCAGAGTAAGCCATTGGTTTCCTTATAACTAGTGGAGATGAAGCCTTAACTACTGATATAGTATCGTCATTAGAGACCTCATCGAACTTTTTCTTCTTCTAATAACTTTTTTAAGATTCTAGTAATGACTTTTTATGTGCCTCTTTGGATGATTCTGAAATAGCTTCCTTCAATACCGGCTTTTGAACATCCGTCATTACAACTTTTTAAAACTTCTTAGAGTCCGGATTGTAAGATAATTTCATTATCATCAGTCTATCTTCACTCAACAATAAATTTATACAATACTTCAATGAGGACATGCATGGAATTTTAATTTTGGCTCAATACCTAACAACTATCCTTGATATAGTGGCAGGGTACATCAGGATTTAGGATTTGATGGTACCGACCTTCACAGTATTAATCGTTAGAAAAATATATATAACAAAATTAACCTTCGTTAGGTTCATGAGAAAGTATAACAAGATAATTTCACATGTCTTTAAGGAATATTTATCACCTTCCATGGAATAAATTTCCCTTGCATCCATAATGTCACCAGTCTATGGTCTACTAATAAGTATAGAAGTTTCGGATTCATAACACCCTTGATGTTGAGACTTTCTAAAGAATGGTTCTTCTCAAAAGAACCTTCTTTATATATAATTTTCTAAGAACCTATGAGGTCCTCTCCTTCGTAGGGAATTTTTAGGAAGTTGTCCTCTTTTAGGCATGGAACAGTGTAAGTCTTTTCATAAGCCTTGAATCTGAAATACTCTTTAACATTATTTTCAAAGAAATTGTTAGAGTCATAAAACTGAATCACTAGCTCCGGATATATAGGATCTTGAACATTTTAATTTAATATACAAATACTCTCCCATTGATTACATTTGAGAATACGAGAGATGAGGGAGTTATACCGTTTGAAAAAGTCTGAACATACAAGTCTCTCCTAAAATATCATCATGGCTTTATTCACCTTGGTTACCATCTAATCAGAACTACCTGACATTCATATTTTTAAGAAATATTTGAAGAAATCTGGAATGAAAAACTCTGAAGCAGAAGAACATAAACTTGAAGGCTTAAAGAACTAGTGGTTTCCTCATGAAGTGAAGTAGACCTTATATAGAAAAACTTCTAACTTTCATCTTCTATAATTAAAACAAAAGGCTGTAATTATTCCAAAATGATATAATGGTTGAAAATGGTTGAAAAATATATCCATACTGAAATTTGAGGTTTTAAGAAAATAAAATTCGCATTCTAAGGAAATATGAATCTGATGAAAAAAATTCTTAATAGAAAGAAATGCCAACAAATATAACTATAAGAAAAATAACTAGGGGATGAGAAAAATGTACCTTTACTAAAACTTTGAAGAAATTATCGGTATCGAAGAAAATAATTCTTGGGGTTAAAAACTAGACATCTGAAATTTGACTATGAGAATTTCAACTCCGAAAATACGGATTCTGAAATTTTCAATTTTGGGATTTTTAAAACAGATACTAAGGGAAATAACTCAAATCGGAAACACACTAATTCTGTAAAAATTAAAAATTTTAAAGAAAACATGAATTTTAAAATTTCCAAACATATGTACTCCCCCTGAATTTAAGAGTAATTTAATATTAGGAAATGGGTAATCAAGAAGTAGATATGAGTTATTATCTTACAGATATCATTCCTATATTCTATTTAATGTATTCAAATCTATTATATGCTAATGGTTTGGTGAATATATCAGCATGTTGTTCTTGCGTTCCAATGAATTGAAGAATAATATCTCTTTTGAGTGTGTGATCCCTAAGAAAGTGATGCCTAATATCTATGTTCTTAGAATAGGAGTGATGTGCTGTGTTTTTTCTTATAGATATGGAACTAGTGTTATCAAACATGATTTGAGTTTTGGAAAAACTCATGCCATAATATGTGAGTGTGTGTTGAATCCACAACACTTGAGCACAACAACTTCCAGCTGCTACATATTCTACTTCAGTAGTGGAAAGTGCTACAGAATATTTTTTCTTTCAAGAAAAAGAAAGTAAGGAATCTCTTAAGAAATGATAAGTTCCAGATGTACTCTTTCTTTCCATTTTACAACCAGAAAAATTTGTATCCGAAAATATTTTTAGTTCAAAAAAATTTCCAAAATAATAAAAAAGTCCTAAATCCAAGGATCCTTTTAAGTACTGGAAATTTATTTTCATAACCTTAAGATGGGATTTAATATTATTTTATTTGATATCTTACACATAAAAAACAAAAAACATTATTTCTATTAAACATGATGTTAAGTAAAGTAAACTTTCTATCATTCCTCTATAAGATGTTTGATCCACAGGTTTCCCTGCTTAATCAATATCAATATTATTAAAAGTTCTGATAGGAGTACTTATACACTTATTATTATCATACCCAAACTTTTTAAGAATATCTTTAATGTACTTATGTTGAGATATATATGTTCCTTTTAGTTTTTGAGAAATTTGAAAAAAAAGGAAAGAATGTTAACTCACCCGTTATACTCATCTCAAACTCAGACGTCATAAGATCTGCAAAGGAATCTTTTAAGGATTGTTGAGTTGATCCGAATATAATGTAGTAAACTTATATTTTTATAATTAAAATGTATTTATTATCTTTCTTTATAAAAATTATTGGATCTGCGGTTCCCTTAGAATAGTTGTTTTGAAGTAAAAATCATGTAAGTCTATCATACCAAGCTCTATGGGCTTGTTTAAAGTAATATAATGCTTTTGTAAGTTATATACATGATTAGGATGTTTTACATCTTTAAAAACAAGAGGTTGGTCTAAATAGGATTATACCTGTACATATCCTTTAAGGAAAACATAATTCACATCAATTTGATAAAGATTAAAATTATAGAATGCTGAAAATGCTAGAATAATCTGAACAGATTCAAGTCCTTCTATCAGTGCATAAGTTTCTTAATGGTCTATTCCTTCTTGTTGGTTATATCCTTTAGTAAATAATCTTTCTTTATTTCTAACTATAATATCATTTTCATCACATTTATTTCCGAAAACCCATTTTACACCAATAATATATGTATCCATGGGTCTCTCAACCAGGGTCCAGACTTTATTCCTTACAAACTTATTGAGTTCATCTTGTATAAAATTTATCCAATATTCATCACCTAGGGAATCGTCAGGAGTCTTTGGCTCTAATTGGGAAAGAAATAAACATGTTCAATTTCATTCCTTAAGGAATATCTAGTCCTTAAAGGTTTATTGACATCTCCTATGATATTATCAGTAGGATGATTTCTATGTAACAGCTGATTAGGTTTTTGTAAAACCTGATCATCAACATAACGTAGATAATCTTCATGGGTAAATGTTTCAAGAGTATTTTCATGAACATCTTCATTATAAGGGTCTACAACTATAGGTTGTTGATCATTTTTAGAAAATATATCTAGAGGATTTAAATCAGGTTTTTTTGAAAATAAAAGGATCAGTTTCATCAAATTTAACATGTACTGTTTCCTCCACAGTACAAGTGTTTTTATTGAAAACTCTATAAGCCTTAGAGTTATTGGAATAACCGTAGAATATTCCTTCATCAGATTTTGGTGAAAATTTGTGTATGTTATCATTATTATTTAGGATATAAACTTTACAGCCAAAAACCTTGAAGTAAGAAACATTAGGTTTTCGACCAGTCCATAGCTCATAAGGAGTTTTATTATGAAAAAGTCTTATAAAAACTTGATTTATAGTATAACATGTAGTATATATAGATTCATTACAAAAGATATTTCCTATATAATATTCAATCAACATGGTTCTGGTTATCTCTTGAGAGATTTGGTTCCTTCTTTCAAAAACACCATTTTGTTGAGGCGTTATAGGAGTTGAGAAATTGTGAGTAATACCTTCTTTACTACAAAGAGTTTCAAAATCTGAATTTATAAACTCACCACCATGATCACTATGAATGGTTATCAATGGTAGGTTTACTAATTTTTTACTTGAGCTCAAAAAGTTCTAAAATAAGAAATGGATTCAGATTTTCTTGCTAGAAAATAGACCCAAGTATATCTAGTATAGTCATCAACAAGAGAAAATGCGTAATATTTGCCTCCAATACATCTAGTTTGTGTAGGGACTAATATATTCATATGTACTATCTATAGGGCATTTGATGTTAAAACATCACTAATAGATTTAAATCTAGATTTATGTTTCTTTCTAAACTGACAAGGGTCACAAACTTTTGAAGAATCAAAACATAGAACTGGTAGATCCTTGACTAATCCTTTCATTGAGAGTTTACTATGGTACTTAAGGTTGCAGTGTCCTAACCTTCTATTCCAAATCCATGATTGTTCTTCAGTTGCACTTAAGCAAAGAATATCTTGACTTTGTAAGTATTTTAATTTCAAAGTGTAGACATTCTCATGCCTATGGGCAGTAAGAATATATTCATCCTTGGTATTGTTAACTAAACACTTATCATTCCTAAAATTCAAAAGTTAATCTTCATCACATAATTGACTTATAAATATAAGTTTCTACTTAAGACCATTAACAAATAAAACATTATAAATTAAAACTTTTCCAAGATGATTGATATCACCTATACTGACAATCTATCCATGAAAATTATCCCCAAATGAGACTTTTCCACCTTTCGTTTGGACACTCTTATGGATGTAACTTTTGTTACTAGTAATACGAAGAGAAAATCTACTATCCATATACCAGATATTATTGGTACATTCTCCATTTTCCTGTAAAGTCAAAATTTACATCTTTAGAATCCAAACGGGTTTGAATCCGGGTTTAGACAATAAAATATTATGAACCCACATTTGTTTGAAAAATAACCCTTGTGGAAACCTAGAGATTGAATTCTATTTAAAGAACATGGTTTCTTTTATTATCCTCTACTTTGGAATTTTGTACGGAAGGGGGATTTGGATGGAATAAATTTGTTATTTTTGAAAATAGGATTTCTATGAGTATAACCTACTCCAGAAGTATTTCAATGAGGTCTGATTTGGGAATATATCTTGTCAAAATTTTAATTACTATAAGTAATGTTGGCAAGAAATTTCTTAAGGGAAAATATTTCAGATTTTATTATTATGACTAAATACCTATCCTCAGGGATTATTTCCATATAGTTACATTGTTCCTCAAAAATATTTATTTTTGAAACTGTATTCTTAAGTTCTTTAGAATGTTTTTCCATTTCAGAATTTTCTTCATTAAGGTCTTTATAATGCTTTTCTAGGAGCTCATACTTATCTTCAAGATCTCTAGTGAGATATGAAATCTCTTTTATGAGAACTTCTTCTCTAGTATTTTTCTTTTTCTAGTCTCTTAAAAATTTTATAATTTTTTTCTTCTAACAATTTGGAAAATCTAGATACTTCATTATACGAAGGTATTTCATCATTATTTGAAGATGAGGTATCTTCATCAGAAATAATATCTCCAGGATAATAATCCTTATCAAGTGATAAATTTGATAAAGCCTTGGAAGAGCATACCTTGTAAATAAAAAAAGTATTTGGAAAAGAAGTAGTAGTAATAAATAGAGTATTATTTTGGGCTGATGAATCATATTCAGAAGATTCACATTCATAAGAGTCTCCACAACTTGCACTCCATGAGTAATTTTTTAAGACTATTTTTATGCTTAGAACGATAAAACTTATTCTTTTTCTCTTTGAATTATTTTCCTTCTTATCCTTATTTTTCAAAATAGGGAAATCTGGTCTGATATGACTTGTTCTTTAGCATTCGTAGCAAGTTACTTCCCCATCTTTCTTTTCCATGTATTCTCACTTCTCAAAAAAAATTTGATAGTTCTTATGAGCTACAATCCTATTCATTCTTCAAGAAATATTAGCTAACTTATTCTCAGATTTTTTTATATCACTAGATTCTGAATGAAAAGTTACTTTCTTTGACTTTGATCTAGTAACTCTTTCTAGAGTTTTGGATTTCATATAGTTAGAAGTTGTTGTGAATGCAACACTTCAATTTAAATTATTTTTCTTAATATCATCCACATATCTCTTCATTCTAGTCTCGTGTTGTAGAAGAGTTCTAAAAAGTGCATCTAAGTAAATCTTGGTGACTTTCCTATTCCCATAAATTGATGTCCTCATGGACTTCAATTCATTAAGAATTATGTCTATGATCATCTCAACAAGTATTTCATCATCAAGACATTTTTCTCCCATAGACTATAAGCTATTCACAATGGTCATGATCCTCTACTTAACATTTCTTATAGGTTCTCCATAAGGAAATTTAAATCCATGATATTTATCTCCCAATAGAGCTCTTCTTGTCTCTATAACTTTAGAAGTTCCCAAATGTGTAACGTCCAATTTCATCCAGAAACTATTTTCAGCTTCACATGATGATATTTGACTATAGATGTTCTCAGTCATGGAACATTGAAATGTATTTTTGACACTGAAATTAGTTTCATATTCTTCTCTCTTTAGATTAGTAAAAGTTCTCAATTCCTTATCAAGAATATTATAATCTATTTTTCAGCATCAGGTAGTTGTCAACTCCAGTATTAATAACAAAATTCTTCATCCTATCTGTAACATCCCTAGTATGTAATGAATAATAGATATTTTTATCTGTGTCTATTAATGAATTAGATAGTGTTTTAGAGGCTGAAAATGAAAATAAATCCATTCTTAAGCATGGAATACACTAATATTCTTAAAAGATTGTTTTACTACCTTTTGATGGAAAACCCTTTTTAAATAAATCTTTTGACAATTTTATAATATATATATTTCAAAATAAACATATTCATTATGATTGGGACATTGAATTTTACATTGGATAAATTTTTGGTATTTTTCTGACAATGTTCATTTTGTAATGAATAGTGAAAAATACTGCATTTTACATCAAAAAAGCTTTTTCATTTAATTTAATTATATTGTTAGATTATATTTTTAATTGGTCTTAAAGTGTAATTTGAATATAATTTTACCATATAATACAATGGTGGTCATTAGGATTAATTTCACTTTGGAATTGGTCATAAACTAATGCCAAACTTTTCATAGATATTGTTTAAAAAAAACTCACTATTTGTCATGACAGTGGGAATTAATTATTAAATTAATTAATGTAACTTATATGATTTGAATTTTGTAAAATAGACATCATTTTTGAATTCGAAATATAAAATATAGCTTAGGGTGAATTCTTGGTAATTTTCGGAAAAACTTCAATTTTTGATGAATAGTGAAACCACTAAGTGGTACTTATAAAAACTGATTTTTCCGTTTAAATGAAATTTTTCCATCATTGTGTTTTGAATTTAAAAAATCCGACATAAATGGTTGTCATTAAGAAGTAAAATGTGGTTCAATGGGATTAAAATAATTTTTTGGTGAATAGTAACTTTTTAAGTTCTTAATCGCAATTAGTGGTAATTAGTGTAGTTTAAGGTAAAAATAATGTTTTAATAGTATGAGATGAGCTTGACACATGTATTACCCTCTTTGGATGTGTCATGGACGACCAAGACAATCCATGGGTAAACTTGGGGACCCCATGGAGCCACTTTGGTTGGGAAATGACATAAATAACTTTTTATTTAATGTTAAAGTAAAAATGACACAAACATGAGTTATTTTACTAAAACAATTTTTACATGGGGTTATACAAGTCGGAGTTTTGACTATAAATATTCCGTAGAAGGCTAAAAAGATTTCCTACATCATAGTATTTTTTTTATAATTTTTAGACATTAAATAAATTAAATTATTTATGGCATCATGATGATGCAGCGATGACCTCATTATTTAATGATTTAAATAAAATGGAAAGTTAATGTAAAATATAAAACCTACACATGTCCAAAACCAATTAGATTAGTGGATTTTGAACCCTTATCACCTTATCATCGAATTATATCAATGTGGGACCTTTTTAATCCGAAACGCATTTTAAAATAAAGTAACTTATCTTTACTTTCCAAGAGTGCCCCTCCTCTCCTCTTATAAAAGGCCCCCACCTCTACCTCCTTACCCACAGTCCCAGAGCCTTTGGCTCGGCCAAACCCTGCCCATTTTGTCTCTCCACTTTCCTCTCTTACTCCTTGAAGCCTCACTTTGGGCAGAAGTCTTCCCAAGGAAGCCTTTGAGATCAAACCAAAGGGAGTTACCCAATTTTAAGGAAATGTCTTCTTTTGAGTCCTTTTGTTTTATTTTGCTTCTCCAACCCCCTAAACTCTTTTTATTCTTTTCTTTTGTAAAAACTACAGTATCCTCAATATACTAGGATGTTGTTATAATAATTATTCTAGCTACACTTACACACACCTACATATAATGGTTAACGAACATATTGTTTCCGTGGATGGCGAATTTATGCCTCCCGAAACAATGATTGTTCAACATTCTTTTTACACCTTCAAAGGTGGCCATTATGATGTCACTATATTTATATATGATATATAATATTTTTATGTTTTCCTTAAGCTTCTGTATTTTTCATTTTGGGTATACCTTTATGGTTTCCATTATGGGTAAACGTGATATCTTCATTTAAGGAAGTGCGGACTATCGCCCCCTCAAAGTGAGTTGATTCGTTAAATACCATATGTGGGATGTAGAAAGGATGGAACTATGATATTATATTTTCTATTATACTGGAATTATAATATACCTTTATATCATTATGATTCCATTCTATAAAATACGAAATAGAAATGAAAGTAGCGTTCATGCGTATGTACGGCTTACCATCTCCATGAACGGTGCATTTCATTTCTTACCTCTATATGATTATGTAATATTATAAATGCATGCATGTACTGGATATATATGAAATATATTATATCTACATCATGAATACCATTTGGGATATAATGGATACAAGAACAACATGTAATTATAAAAGGCTTATTTTTGACTCAAGTACCAATGATCGTTAAAACGACCGTTATTAACTTAAATAATTACATAGTGTTCATGACATGGTAATAAGTGATATAAAAGGAATAATGAAATTGAAAATGGTTCTTAAACAAGAAGAAATTAACTCAAGTTTATTATTCAGGAGATTAAATAATGATCGAGTCAAGTCGAACCCGAGGTACGGGACTTCGTCTCAATCTCCTTTCATTGAGGCATATTTTGTTTTATACACAACCTTCTTTTATACGGTGTATAAACCCCTTTGACATTTACGTTTATCCAAATGGAATACTTTTTATGAACCGTTTACTAAATGAAAAAAGTGAATGTTTTTGTCGTACGTATGCAGCGACAATGACTTCTCCGCCACCGTGACCATTATTTGAGTTTCGGCTTCCTCTACAAGCCATACCATTTTTTTAAAAGAAAAATAAATACCATGTTTTACTTTTTATTTATTTTGGTATTGATAATGGTTTTCATAATGTTTTTATATCAATGTGTTGCATTGATATCTTTTGATTGAAAGGTGGAAATGTTATGTTTCCTTTATGCATATTTTATGTGAAATGATTATGTTGAGGTTCTTGGGCATTTTTATGAAGACAGGTGGTTCTGTGATAAACTTAGGGCGGGTTAGCCCGATATAGCTCTCCAATGCATTGGGTAATGTGAAGGAGTGAAGCTTTAAGGTTTCTTCGAAGAGATTTAGGGAATATACTGTGATGGGTATTCCAAACGTAACCAAGAGGGTCACTCCCTACGTAAGGATGTTATGAATGCCTCAAGTTACCTTTATGTCTTATGATTTCTATGATTTATTCATGATTTGATGAGGTATGTTAAAATGCTTATGTTTTATGGGTAAATTATGATCTCATTCTTATGTATATATGTACCCATGTTTCCTTTCCATATTTTTATATCCCTTACTGAGCTTTTTATGCTCATCCCATGTTTTTTTTTGAAATGTTTTTCACAGGTCAAGGGAAAGGTACATGATATGATGATAGTGTCAAGGAAGTGTCAATAAATAATCCATGTTTTATTTTAAATATGTTTCCATTGATGGGAATGAAGAATACTATCTTTATGTAACCACTTTTTTTATATGTGGAATGTAATGCAAGTTTTATGATCTAATTCTCTAAAACTCTAAACCCGAAAAGATCCTCAATGTGTAATCTTGTAATAACTCAAGATTAAGTAAGGTTTAAGGCTGGGGCCTTATAATTGGTATCAGAGGTCAGTTTAGATAACTTTAGGAGTTAGAATTCTATTAAATGATTATCCAAAAATATATTTTTTTTTGAAATGATATAGCATTTGAAGATTACCATGTCGCTTCGTCTAAGACAGTTTGTTCAGAATGGTTTTCCGCAGAGGAAACAGGGAAGCAGTGCTAGGAAGGCATACAAAAGGAAATAACCTTCCTAATCAGCATCCTGAGATGGTCGGAATTGGAACTGAACAGTTTGTTGCAATAATGGCGCAGTTGACTCAAGCGATAAATGGTGGTGGCATCCATACACGAGATCAGGCAGATCAACCACAGAGGAACATGTCAGTGGTGGAAAATTTCATGAGGCAACATCCCCCATCATTCAGAGGATCATCTGACCCTATGCTAGCTGAAGGGTGGATTAAAGCACTGGAGTAGATTTTTGATGTCATGGGGTGTTTAGACAATCAAAAGGTTAGTCTTGCTATTTACCGTTTGGAGGGTGAGGCAGATCAGTGGTGGTCTATGGTTAAAAATATTCGGGACGCCGATGAGATTAATGCTCTTGACTGGGATGAATTCAATGGTATGTTTCTTGAAAAGTATTTTCCTAAGGCTTTTCGACTTAGGATGGAAAATCAATTCGTGGAATTGAGGCAAGAGGAAGACTCAGTGGCTACCTATGAAGAAAGGTTCACTCGATTGGCATGGTATGCTCCAAATTTTATCCGAGACCTTGATAGTAAAATCAATTGTTTTTACTCAGGATTAAAGACAAAATATCGAAGGGCATTAGCTTCTTGTGAGTTTAAAATTTATGAAAAGCTTGTTCGATGTGATGAGAAGGTGGAAATGGAGTTTTCCGATGATCAAGTGTTCTATAACAACCAACAGAAGAAGAGACCGAGGTGGCAGGACAAAGGTATGAATTCTTCAAAAAACTCTGTGGGTAAGAAAACTAAGTTTCCAGTTTGTGATAAATGTGGAAAAAGGCATTCTGGGGAATGACTTCTGAATTCTGGAAAGTGCTACTGATGTGGTCAGATGGGACATAAGGCTCGTGATTTCACTGAAAAGGATCAGGGTGAAGGTAAGACCAAATTTGATTTACAGTTAGTGAAATGTTATAAGTGTAATGAGATGGGTCACTATGCAAATGAGTGTCTGACAAAGAGCTTGAGTGATGGGAAGCAGTTAGACTACAAGAATAAAGGGGTGGTGAAATCCTTTTCAACTACTTCAGCAGATGTCGGACCATCAAATGAAATTGTATCATGTACTTTGTTTGTTTTTTCAGATTATGCCAGTGTGTTGTTTGATTCGGGGTCTACATGTTCTTTCATCTCTGAAACCTTTTCTAGTGAAATGGGAATACCATCTCAAGAAATGACTCCTGAACTTTTGGTAAAAACACCTGGGGGAATGTTGAGGCAAAAAGAATTTATAAGAATCTTCCTATCCTTATCTGTGGAAATAACCTACTTGAAAACCTTATTGTTCTACCTCTAGTAGAGTTTGATGTTATCCTGGGTATGGATTGGCTCTCTATTTACCATGCTATGATTGACTATAGAGATAAAGAAGTTTCTTTTCAGAAAGACTTTCAGTTTTTGTACAAGAATGAACCCTTAATATTGATAACATATCAAGAGGCCGAGAAACTTGTAAAATATGGAAATGAATGTTACCTTGCACACATCGTTGAAAATAAAGGAACTGTTCAGATTAATGATGTGCCAGTGGTAAATGAGTATCCTGATGTTTTTCCTGACGAGTTTCCTGGAATAATACCAAATCAGGAAGTTGAGTTTACTGTTGACTTAGTTCCTGATGCTAAGCCAATTTCAAAACCCCCTTATCGAATGGCTCAAATTGAACTTTTAGAGTTGAAGGAGAAATTGCAAGATTCATTAGAGAAAGGTTTCATTCTACCTAGCACATCACCATGGGGTTCTCCTGTCTTGTTTGTTAAAAAAAGATGGTTCAATGAGACTTTTCATTGATTATAGAGCCTTGAATAATATCACTGTTAAGAACAAATATCCTTTGCCTCATATCGACGATTTGTTTGATCAGCTCCAGGGAGCTTAGTTTTTTTCAAAGAATGACCTGAGATCGGGGTACCATCAGCTGAAGGTAAAGGAAGAAGATGTTCCGAAGACCATGTTCCGTACAAGATATGGCCATTATGAATTTGTAGTAATTCCTTTTGGGCTAACAAATGCACCTTCTGTATTCATGGACTTAATGAATAGAATTTTCCATGACTTCTTGGATAAGTTTGCGGTGGTTTTTATTGATGATATTTTGGTGTTTTCTAAAATTAAAGAAGAGAATGGAAGACATTTAAGGATTATCTTGTGAACCTTAAATGGAAAGAAATTGTATGGGAAATTCAGCAAGTGTGAGTTTTGGTTGCAACAAATTTCTTTCCTTGGTCACATTGTTTCTAAAGATGGTATAACTGTTGATCCTGCAAAAACAAATGTTGTGGAAGACTGGCCAAGACCCACAAATGTAACTGAGATTCGTAGCTTCCTTGGTTTGGCAGGCTATTACCGAAGGTTTGTTAGAAATTTTTCACAGTTATCTAGTCCAATGACTAATCTAACTCGGAAGGGTGTTAAGTTTATATGGACAAAAGAATGTGATGATTGTTTTCAGGAATTGAAAAAGAAGATTGGTGAATGTTCCAGTTTTGGCACTACCTTCCAGGAATGGTGAGTTTGTTTTCTACAGTGATGCTTCATTGAAAGCACTTGGTTGCGTCCTAATGTAGAATGATCAGGTAATTGCTTATGCTTCACGACAGTTGAAAACTCATGATGTAAATTACCCTACACATGATTTAGAATTAGCTGCTATTGTTTTTGCTTTAAAAATTTGGAGGCATCATTTGTATCGAGTAAAGTGTGAAATATATACCGATCACAAAAGTTTAAAGTATATATTAACTCAAAAAGAATTGAACATTAGACAAAGTATATGGCTAGAATTAATCAAGAATTATGATTGTACAATTCATTACCATCCGGGAAAAGAAAATAAAGTGGCCATGCTTTGAGTCGAAAAAGTAATGCTTCATTAGCAATGTTGTGTTTGGAACATGATCCTTTGGTTAAGGATTTGATGAAATTTGTCATAGAAGTTGTGGGTGCAGGATGTTCTTCTGTTTTGTTTCAGGTATCAGTGATATCATCTCTATCAGATAGAATCAAGCAAGCATAGAAGCAAGACAGTGAGTTGCAGAAAAAGGTAGAGATGGTTCAGAAAGGTAAGTTTCCTGAATTCAAAATTGATAATGATCGCGTTTTGAGATTTGGGAAGAGATTGTGTATGCCTTGTGATTCACTGTCGAAGAGAGAGTTGTTATGTGAAGCTCATAGTTCTCTGTTTTCAGTTCATCCTGGCAGTACTAAGATGTAGAGAGATCTGCGGGAGTATTACTAGGGGGATGGAATGAAAAGAGATATTGCTGATTTTACTGTGAAGTGTTTGACTGGTCAGCAGGTTAAAGCAGAGCGGCAGTTACCAAAAGGGATGCTTCAGCCTTTACGAGTGCCAGAGTGGAAATGGGAGAATATATCCATGGACTTTGTTGTGGGATTACCGAAGACATCTTGAGGTAATAATGCAATCTGGGTAATTGTTGATCGCTTGACCAAATCTGCTCATTTCCTTGCTATACGAGATACTTTTTCCCTAGATCAACTTTCCCATTTGTATCTTAAAGAGATAGTAAGGTTACATGGAGTTACTCTCTCCATTTTATCTGATCGTGATCCCAGGTTCACTTATAACTTTTGGAAAGGCCTTCAGAAGTCGTTGGGTACTAAATTAAATTTTAGTACAACTTTTCATCCTCAATCAGAAGGGCAGTCAGAACGAACAATTCAGACATTGAAGGATATTCTACGTTCTTGCTCTATGGATTATCAGGAAAGTTGGAAACAACATCTTTCTTTGGTTGAAATTTCATGTAATAACTGTTTTCATTCCAGTATACAGATGGCACCATTTTAGGCATTATATGGGAAGCGTTGTCGAACTACAGCATTTTGGGATGAAGTGGGTGAAAGGAAGTTGATGGGACCAGAATTGGTAGAAGAGATGGCAGAAAAATTTCAGCTGATTCAGAAGCACATGAGAACAGCTCAGAGCAGGCAGAAGAGTTATGCGGACAACAGGAGGAAGGATCTCTCTTTTGAGGTAGGTGATCATGTTTTTCTCAAAGTATCACCATGGAATAGTGTGATGCAATTTTGTAAGAAATGAAAGATGAGTCCAAGGTTCATTGGACCATATGAAATTATGGAGAGAGTTGGATCAGTTGCATACTGGGTGGCTTTACCTACGAGTTTATCTCAGGTACACAATGTTTTTCACGTTTCGATGTTGAGAAAGTATATGTCAGATCGATCTCATGTTTTGAGTCCAGAGGTAGTTCAGATGGAAGAGAACCTATCTTATGAGGAACAACCGGTCCAGATTCTTGACCACAGTGAGCAAGTGTTACGGAATAAGGTGATTAATCAGGTAAAGGTTTTGTGGAAAAACCACATGATGGAAGAGGCAACATGGGAATCTGAAAATGCAATGAGGGATAAGTACCCACATTTATTCGATAAGTAAATAAATTGTGAGGATGCAATTTTCTAAAGGGGGGAAGGATGTAAAATCCCAAGTAAGTAATGAATAATAGATATTTTTATCTATGTCTATTAATGAATTAGATAGTGTTTTAGAGGCTTAAAATGAAAATAAATCCAATCTTAAGCATGGAATACATTAATATTCTTAAAAGATTGTTTTACTGCCTTTTGATGGAAAACCCTTTTTAAATCCTTCTTTTGACAATTTTATAATCTATATTTTTCAAAATAAACATATTCATTATTATTGGAACATTGAATTTTACATGGGATAAATTTTTGGTATTTTTCTGACAATGTTCATTTTTTAATGAATAGTGAAAAAATACTGCAATTTACATCAAAACTGCTTTTTCATTTAATTTAATTATATGGTTAGATTATATTTTTAATTGGTATTAAAGTGTAATTTGAATATAATTTTACCATTTAATCCAATGGTGGTCATTAGGATTAATTTCACTTTGGAATTGGTCATAAACTAATGCCAAACTTTTCATAGATATTGTTTCAAAAAACCCCGCTATTTGTCATGACAGTGGGAATTAATTAATAAATTAATTAATGTAACTTATATGATTTTAATTTTGTAAAATAGACATCATTTTTGAATTCGGAATATCAAATATAGCTTAGGGTGAATTTTTGGTAATTTTCTGAAAAACTTCAATTTTTTATGAATAGTGAAACCACTAAGTGGTACATATAAAAACTAATTTTTCCGTTTAAATGAAATTTTGCCATCATTGTGTTTTTAATTTCAAAAATCTGACATACATGGTTGTCATTAATAAGTAAAATGTGGTTCAATGGGATTGAAATAATTTTTTGGTGAATAGTAACCTATTAAGTTCTTAATCGTGATTAGTGGTAATTAGTGTAGTTTAAGGTAAAAATAATGTTTTAATAGTATGAGATGAGCTTGACACATGTCCTACCCTCATCGAATGTGTCATGGCCGACCAAGACAAGACATGGGTCAACCTGGGGACCCCATGGAGCCACTTTTGTTGGGAAATGACATAAATAACTTTTTATTTAATGTTAAAGTAAAAATGACACAAACATGAGTTATTTTACTAAAACAATTTTTACATGGGGCTATACAAGTCAGATGTTTGACTATCAATATTCATTAGAAAGATGAAAAGATTTAATACATCACAGTATTTGTTTTATAATTTTTAGACATTAAATAAATTAAATTATTTATGTCATCATGATGATGCAGTGAAGACCTCATTATTTAACGATTTAAATAAAATGGAATGTTAATGTAAACTCTGAAACCTAAACATGGCCAAAACCAATTGGATGAGTGGATTTCGAACCCTTATCACCTTATCATCGAATTATATCAATGTGGGACCTTTTTAATGCGAAACTCATTTTAAAATAAAGTAACTTATCTTTACTTTCCAAGAGTGCCCCTCCTCTCCTCTTATAATAGGCCCCCACCTCTACCTCCTTACCCACACACCCAAATCCTTTGGCTCGGAAAACCCCTGCCCATTTTATCTCTCCACTTCCCTATCTTACTCCTTTAAGCCTCACTTTGGGCTTAATTCTTCCCAAGGAAGCCTTTGAGCTCAAATCAAAGGAAGTTACCCGATTTTAAGGTAATGTCTTCTTTTGAGTCCTTTTGTTTTATTTTGATTCTCCAACCACCTAAACTCTTTTTATTCTTTTCTTTTGTAACAACTCCAGTATACTTAATATACTAGGATGTTGTTATAATAATTATTCGAGCTACACTTATAGACACCTACATCTAATGGTTAACGAACATAGTGTTTCCGTGGATGGGGAATTTATGCCTCCCGAAACGATGATTGTTCAACATTCTTTTAACACCTTCAAAGGTGGCCATTAAGATGTCACTATATTTATATATGATATATAATATTTTTATGTTTTCCTTAAGCTTCTGTATTTTCCATTTTGGGTATACCTTTATGGTTTCCATTATGGGTAAACACGATATCTTCATTTAAGGAAGTGCGGACTACCGCCCCCTCAAAGTGAGTTGATTCGTTAAATACCATATGTGGGATGTATAAAGGATGGAACTATGATATTATATATGATATTATACTGGAATTATAATATACCTTTATATCATTATGATTCCATTCTATAAAATACGAAATAGAAATGAATGTAGCATTCATACGTACGTAAGGCTTACCGTCTCCATGAATGGTGCATTTCATTTCTTACCTCTAAATGATTATGTAATATTATAAATGCATGCATGTACTGGATATATATGACATATATGATATCTAAATCATGAATACCATTCTGGATATAATGGATACATGAACAACATGTAATTATAAAGGGCTTATTTTTTACTCATGTACCAATGATTGTTAAAACGACCGATATTAACTTAAATAATTACATAGTGTTCATGACATGGTAATAAGTGATATAAAAGGAATAATGAACTTGAAAAGGGTTATTAATAAAGTATAAATTAGCTCAATTTTATTATTCAGGACATTAAAGAATGATCGAGTCAAGTCGGGCCCGAGGTATGGGACTTCGTCTCAATCTCCTTTCATTGAGGCATATTTTGTTTTATACACAACCTTCTTTTATACGGTGTATAAACCCCTTTGGCTTTTACGTTTATCCAACTGGAATCTTTTTTATGAAGAGTTTACTAAATGACAAAAAAAAATGTTTTTGTCATACGTATGCGGCGACAACGACTTCTCCGCCATCGTGACCATTATTTGAGTTTCGGCTTCCTCTAAAAGCCATACCTTTTTTTAAAAGAAAAATAAATACCATGTTTTACTTTAATTTTATTTTGGTATTGAAAATGGTTTTAATAATGTTTTTATATCAATGTGTTGTATTGATATCTTGTGATTGAAAGGTGGAAATGTTATGTTTTCTTTATGCATGTATTATGTGATACGATTATGTTGAGGTTCTTGGGAATTATTATGAAGACTGGTGGTTCCGTGATAAACTAAGGGCGGGTGAGCCCGATATAGCTCTCCAATGCATTGGGTAATGCGAAGGAGTGAAACATTAAGGTTTCTCCGAAGAGATTTAGGGAATATACTGTGATGGGTATTCCAAACGTAACCAAGAGGGTTACTCCCTACGTAAGGATGTTATGAATGACTCAAGTTACCTTTATGTCTTATGATTTCTATGATTTATTCATGATTTGATGAGGTATGTTAAAATGCTTCTGTTTTATGGGTAAAGTATGATCTCATTCTTATGTATATATGTACCCATGTTTCCTTTCCATATTTTTATATCCCTTACTGAGCTTTTTATGCTCATCCCAAGTTTTTTTTTGAAATGTTTTTCACAGGTCAAGGGAAAGGTACAGGATATGATGATAGTGTCAAGGAAGTGTCAAGAAATAATCCATGTTTTATTTTAAATATGTTTCCATTGATGGGAATGAAGAATACTATCTTTATGTAACCACTTTGTTTATATGTGGAATGTAATGCAAGTTTTATGATCTAATTCTCTAAAACTCTAAACCCGAAAAGATCCTCAATGTGTAATCTTGTAATAACTCTAGATTAAGTAAGGTTTAAGGCTGGGTCCTTATACTATCTCTTCTATATTCATAATAATTTCCATCAAAAATTGGTGGTTTGGTAGGATTTAAATTTTCCAAAGAACCAATATTCATGTATACTTCCACAAAAATATACCATTCATCAAAAAAAGCTTAGTTGTAGTGCTTGAAGAAAATATAAAGTCCATAAAGACAAATTTAAAAAAATTGTAAAGTATAAGAAAAATAAGAACTAGTGTATAAAAAAATGAGTCCAGACATGTGAGTTTGAAATTTTTATTCTGAAAATATAAAGAAGAAGAAGATTACTCTTCTGAATATAATCAAGATATCAATTCAGATTGAATCAACACTATGAAACAAATTGAAAACTTGATTAAGAGTATGAGGTAATATCCTTTGATACCAATTTATGGGTTTGTATGGAGTATGAAACACTAATCAATAACAATATTAGGATCACAAAAGAAATGAATATGCACAATATATAAGAGGGGGTAAATTGTATACTTTAAAAATTTATTAAGGAAATTTTGTATAAACAAAATTCACAACACCTATATTATGAAAACACCTTCTTAGAGAAATATAAAGTTATTAATTCTAAACCTTAAGAAGATTTTCTTTAAAGAGATTCTACCACAAGGTGTATAGAATCTCTTACATTCATATATAGAAGTTAGAAAGTATATACAAAAAGGAAACTTCCTAACTTTTACAAAGCAGTGGAAATTTACAATCTTCCTTTAACCCAAAGAGGAGGGTATCCAAAAACCTTGGGAAATGTTCCCTTGTTTTATATATACAAGAAAGTATTTATTACCCAATCTTGGGTAATCCATCAATCCTAAGATCGGTATCTTTCTTTCTATCCTTGCAAGCCCTAGATTTGTAAGGAAATCTGAACCTCTGACTTCACAACCCAAATTCTCTAATTTTGAAGAAATCACCCCTCTGCATGAAGCAATTATGTAGGATTAAATGTTTTAAAAAGTCGTTAAAACATTATAATGGATGCATGAGATTTTATAAGAGACTCTCACTCTAGAATAATTCACATTAAGGGAGAAGAATGCTAAAATGAAAGCGTGCGAAATCATAAACTGGGTTGGATCCCATCATATGTGGTTCTATTTATAGCTTTCAAAAACTTCTAGTTGGTTTTACTCCAACATTCATATTTCCATAAATCTCGGAGGGACCTAGAAATGTGGAAAACATAAAACGGTTAGTTTATAACAGAAACAATGACATTGTTTTATATAACCAATCATGAATATAATGATCTTACACCTTAAGTTTAAGGTACTTGTAATATGATAAAATTTAAATGATATGAAATACATTAAGAGGTTCATAATTCTAAGGAAATAAATCATTGAATAATAAATTCTGGAATTATAAATTTTGGAATGTATTTTCATAAAATTGGTAAAAGTAATGTATAAGGAAATATTTTATGAAAACTAGATTTTACAAATTCTGGTACTAGTATCAATATTTACAGCATGACATAATATAACTGGTATCAGATTATAGAAGGTAGTGTATAAGGAAATTTTGGGTACCAATTTCTTATTCATTGGTATTGGTATCATGAGAAATGGTATCACTATCTCTACCATAAACGATATTAAGATAATATTCTTTAGAAATGCGGAATGGAAATTTCTGGTATGGCATAAAAATGGTTTAAGTATTTCGGTATTGGGATTTTTGGTATTAGTATGAAAAATCTGTCTTAAGGAAATTCACTTCTAATAACCAGGAAGATTGAGTTTAAGAACATTTTAGAAAATCGAAATACTGTAAATCAATGTATAAGGAAAATGTGATACTATATTTCCTTCTATATGGAAGTCATTATCGAAGTGAAAATATGATACTGAATTTCATTCTATTCCTCTCTTGATAGCTCAAGAGGGGCATCTTTTGAGGGATGGGGATATGACATTTCTAGATATTAGTTTAGTTACATTTTTTATTAAGGTTGTAAAAACGTAGAAAAAAACTCTAGACATGATTCAATGTATTGGTTTATCTCTTGAAATATAGTTAACATCTTTTGTAGATGATTAATATAGAAATAAATCTCTATCAAGATACTATAATTTTATACAGGTTCTATCACTATTTTATTAAGGGGTAATAACCATGACAATGAATATTTGGTATTAAATGTATTTTTCACCCACTTTATGTCAAAGAGGCATAATAATACACATATTTTAAAACACTCATTATATATTATTTGGTAGATCATATGCCAGCTATGAACCATTATGAATGATGTATTTCATTGTCAATTTGTTGGTTTCTGATATGGACTGTAATATAAAAAAACACAATGTAACATTGGTCAAACTAATATTAATATATGTTGAAATAAAGGGACTATAGGCCAATTAGATAATGTAAACGAAAAAAATATTTATCGTCGAATAATATTTTTAAATATAATAATTCCCTTATATAGATCATGTTTTTTCACTCATATCAACCCTTTTTGTTTTTGTAATGGGTCGAACTCTAAGGAACCATGGGTCTGAGGGGAAATTGGGTGATTACCTCAACAAAAAAACAGTTTGAAATTGGAGTTGGAAAGAGAAATATTGTGATATTTCTAATCTAGAAACCATGAAATATAATTAACAATAGAACCATATTCAAATTATTAAACACACCAATGAAAAAAAATATGGTGACTCAGAAAAAATCATGTGGTTAAGCTTGTAATAGATTGAATTATCAGCTTTCTATATGTTAAAAATGATGAAAAACACCGAGGGAATTGCCTTAAGGGGACTGGAATATTCTTTAACAATGGTAAAAGAGGCAATCGAGTAATAAAAAATCAAGGGAAAATAAATAATTCTATGAACATGATGAAAGATGATATAACACATCATGGGTAATCACAAATAATTCAACTCTTATGAGTAAATAACTCCAAAATTATCCAACACATTTATTATAATCATATGATTAATGAGGATAGTAGGAATCTATACCTCTTAGACCAAAAAAAAGAAATAACATATTAAATGACTGTTGATGAAGAGGACAGTGGAAATTATGTTTCAGTTAATCTCTACACTAAATTATTGGGTGTATTCTAGTTATAAAAACCTGAATGCATAAAATATTATTTATCTGAACATCAAGTCACTACCCTTAGTGTTATTAATTTTAATGAAAAAATCTTGTCTTAAGATTATTATGATTATGGGAATAAATTTGTTTCATATCACAATATAATTCTAAGAAAAAATTTATTAACTTTTAAAATTATAATTTTTATCAACAAATTGACTCCACATTAATTTCCATAATAGGTTAAACCACATTCTAAATCAATGGAATCCATCTTTTAGTTAAAGTTTAAGTGTTAAGATATAATGAATCTTATAATTGGGCCTTAATACATAGTTATGAAAAAAATTTCATTAAAATGGTTGGGGAAAATAATTGTTTTATAGTCTTCCCTTTGATATATTCAATTTTATCTCATTATAAATAATATCTTGAGGCATTACAATAATTTAATTATCATTTTCTATTCTTAAAAGTAAATTATAATTAAAATATGATGGCATAATTTTTTAAAGGGAGTAAAATGTGATCACATGAGTTTCTCCCCATTAACTAAATATTGTGTTCAATGATATTTTCCACATGGTACACTAAAACCCAACAATACTTATTTTTGAAAGTTTACTTTAGAATTTGGATGTGTAAATAGTGCGAACTATATTCTTATATATATATTTATATAATATAGTTTACTCTATTTTTTGACTCAACAAATTCATCTATGAAAATAAAAAAACATTTATTTTAAAAAAACATTAATTTTTTATAGTAATAATATATTTTAAAATTAATAATTTATTATAACTGGTTTAACAATTATTTTATAAAAAATGATAAGAATAATGGATAACATACAAAAAGTCATTTTCATTATAAAAATCAATCTTTCAATATATTATTTATTTTAAATTTAAAAATAATAATAAATTTAGTAATAGTAATTAAAAAAATAAATATTATTTCTAGATTCCATAATTTCATATTTAGTAAACATGTTTTTTTAAATTTTTTAGTATTAATTACTTATTAAGGAATATTAAAATTTTGAAATTTTTTAAAGTCATCACATTAATTATATGATTAAATTTAATGTTTTTAAAATATAAAAATATAAAAATATTTATAAATTGTAAATTATAATAAATTCTTTTAAAATATTATTTTGGGTTTCTAAACACAGGCTCAACATTTATAAATTTTTGTTAGTATTTTCATCCAATCTTTCTTTGACTATTTTTGTTTAATTTTCTATAGCATAATGAAATAAATATTTCTATTTATTTAATTTTTAATTGTATAAAATTTAACAATAATAAATGTTTTCAATAAATATAAATAAATTTAATTACTAATTCTATCATAAATATAAATATGTTTTTGAAAAAATATTTTTTTTCAAAGCATCGGTTTTTTTGTGGGTAACATAATTGTTTGTTATAATTAATTTTCTATAAACAGAGAATTATTATTTTATAAATTTGAATTTATATTTAAAATTAGTGGGGTAAATTTATGTAATATTTATTTTTTTATTCTTAAATGATAAATTTCTGAGGTAAAAACATCTTACCGTGGTGAACACTAAAATGTTAAAAGTGAGTTACTTAGAGTTAAAGGGATTAACATATTTAAATCATGGTTTTTTAATGTTATATGTGTGGATCATCATTATATTACTTACAAACCATTATTTAATAATTTTTGAGGCAATTGTATTGATATTGACATCCCATTATTGAATATTTTTTGTTATTTAAAAATCCTTCATTCCATTACCCATATAAAATGGGCACTCATATCCTCACTCAAAAAAACAAAAACCTGTATCCTTTAATCTAGAAAAACTTTTCTCCACACTCTTATTAACATTAATTAATTTTTATTATTCTCAAAATATTCCCCTGAAAAGGTTTAATTCCCTTCACAAAGGTGATTATCTATTAAGTGAGGAATAACTTCTTAAGACACTCTTTTCTTCTTCTTTTTTCTATGATTTTATTCTTCTAGAATTTTATTTTCAGAATTATAAAATTATAATTGAAATATAATTATAATAATGTTATGTTATTTTAATGATGTTACAATCATTAATCATCATCCCCTTTTCATTAAGAAAAATAAAAATGTTTATTTTGTGTTGTGTGGACTGCACCTCCATGACGTAATTATTTTTTTCTTCAGTGCCATACTGGGATGGTACATATAGAGAATTTATTATTTTTTAGGATATTAATGTAATATTTTATATTTTTTAATTATAACCCATATTACACTTTTTCCCTATTCAATGGAAAATGAAGTCATTGACCATGCAAATATGTGGACTCCCACCACCATGGGATGATTAATTTCATAGTTTTATTTCATCGCCACCTTACATATGTATATTCATGAGAATGTTTTTTAAGGATAAATTTGATTTTATGATATATTTTAGGGTCTTTTTTGAAAAATTGATAATTTTTATTATTATACTACTGACAAACAATCATGTTAAATTTTATCATTTAAAATAATTATACTATTAGGAAGATCATTAATTAAAGTCATGAAATATTTTTATATCCCTTATTATATACTATAATTAAATTTTAACTGTAATATATCACAATAATAAACTCTAAATAATATTATAATTCAAAAAATGTAATTATTTTACAACTACCTCGTAATCATCGACAATCAGGGTATACTCATGTTTCAGTCTGTTTGACCACCTACTGGAAAATATAACAAGATTCCATCATGGTTTATATTAAAAACATAATTTAAAGTATAATTTTATATAAATATGTAATTAGTTAGTTTTTATGATTCATGATAAGATACATAAATATTTAACCCTTTTATTTATCAAACATTCTTTATTTGTAGAAAATAACTGAAAAATATTCAATATCAATTTCTTCATCCCATATAATCACTACAACAAAAAAATAATATGATATTTAAAAATAATAAATAATTATAATTCACAAACTATATAAACATTAATTCACTTTTAAATAGGAAATTCCAATGGATTAAAAGTACTGAAACTTCTCCTATGAAAGAAATACAAATAGTCAAAACTATAAACACTTGATCTGGGAAAAATGGAAAAAATATATATTTACGTATTGATAATGATAATAAATTAAAATTATAAATATTTATTTTTATGAATTTCTTAATAAATATATAATTTAGATAGTTATTTTTGTTTTTTAGGAGCCTATAACTCATCTAACTAATCTAAAAAAACAACGTTAGTCTTTATTTATCTCAAATTAGAATCCCATGAAAAATATTTAAGTAATAAACCATGTTTCATTTTAAATTGTGATAATATTTCCCTAATTTAATTTTCTACCAATATTAACATATTTTTCATGATATTAAATTTTCTTTTTATTGTTATACCTCACATAGTGTTGTGATTAAAATTCTACAGAGGTTATAAGGGGTTTTCCTAAGTCGGACCATTTTTTTGGTCTACAATAACTAATATTTTACAATAATTTCTCAATATTAGTCTATTATAACCTTTGAAAATGTCATTTTTTTAAACTTATTTTCTGGGGATATCATTATCAACACAAATGTTTTCTCCCCTAATTAGTCTATTATTTTTTTTGAATTCAATTTGGTTTGGAATAATTTCATTCTATTAAAATATATTTTAATATCATTTCTATGTTTTTACTCCCCACCAATGTTTTAAATTATCTAATGGAAAATATTTTTTTATCTCAAAATATATTTTCCACTTTATTTATTTTTATGAAAAATGATTTTTCATCTTTCTAATTTGTGGGTTTTCAACAATGATATTTCAAAAGTTTTCAATGGTTTTATCATCCATTCAAAAAATCAAATTTACCATTCACTCCATATGTTCACTTACCCTATTTAAAGCCTTATTATTTTTTAGTGATCCTTTATTAAATAACATTTTAAAGTTAAAATTTTTCAAAATAATTTATTTTTTATTTTTTAATGTTTGTTTATATTTTTTAATATTTCATTATTAAATAATCTTTTTAAAAGTATATATTTACAATATTTTTTCACATACATTTTTAAAAATATTTTTTAAAAATATTTCATAGTAAATATTATTATTATAAGTAAATGTTTTCAATGTTTTTTATCATTCAATTTTTAAAAACATTTTCTTTTTTCAAGTCTTCATTATTAAAGATAAATTTAAATGTAAAATTTTCATAGTATTTTTAGTTCCCATTTTTAAAAATTTATGTCTTCTCAATGATAATAAATTTTTAAATCTTAATAATATTGTTAGAAAAAATTATTGTCTTTTCATTCAAAAAAAAATTTCTGAAGGAAATTGACACATTAATTATTTTATGAAAAAATTATTAATAGGGTATTCTAAAAACATTTGTATTTCTACTTCAATTTTTACTCTTAGGTTTATCTATAATAAATTTTTGTTTGGATAATACTATATATGTTTTTATCTATTTGGGAAATTATATTTAGATATCATATGACTTATAAATCATGTTTCATGTTATAAGTTTAAGAATCCCATTTTTCAATTGGTTCTTTATGTTATGATAATGTTTAATTTTAAGTGGCACACATGTTTATGGAGGATGACGTGTAGGGTCATATATCTCCCTCTAATTCATTAGTTTATGTTTATATCTAATTTTATAGTTAGACATGGATATAATTAGTATGTTCACACAAGATTATGCCGGATGATTTTTCTCACATTTTTCGGAATTGAAATACTATGTTTGTGCATATCGCTTGGGAATAATGGGTTTTTTTACCCATTATTTCCAATGATTATAGTTGTGTCAAATTCCTAGTTTTTTTATCAAGTTATTAAAATTTTACAATATGATTTTTTTCTTTCCTTAAATTACTTGTGTTTATGATTGTTCTTAATTTATTAACTATATTATACTTGTATACCATGCTAAAATGTTTTATGATTAATGATATATATTTTATTCTTCATTATTGATTTTTTATGATGTTATGGTTTTTCATATGATTTTATGATTATAATATATAGTATTGTGATGTTTTATCCAGATATTTTTGTATTGCTCATATTCTCTTACATGACCAAGATCTAATACATTGTGATATTACATTACCATTACAGAGTGTTTGAGCTCACCCAATTATTATATTTCTTATTCCCATGTAATGTATATTATTATATAATGTGATATGTATTGAATGGTACTATAGGATCATGATTATGTATAAATTTTTTCATCTGTTGTAAAAAAATTATTTACATGGATAATCTCCAACACACTAAACTTTTGGTCTTTGGGTTATAAGGATGTTTTTAGGATGTATTAATTAAATCATGAGATTTTTGTTCTGTTTATGTTAAATATTTCAGGGGTATTTATAAAAATGTAATAGAAAAGGTAAAAGACCATTTATAAACCATTTTTAATATTTATGTTTATGATAATGTTATAGGTGACTTCCAAAAGTTTATTTTCAAAAAAATGAAGGGAAACTCATTAACAATATTTATTATTAAAAAAATATTAAATAACAGTTACTCCAAAATTAATATATTTATTTTATAGAAATGGAGATAGAAATAATTTATTAATGAAAATGGAATAAAAAAACCCATTTTTAACTTTGTAAATACCATTGTTTAAATCTCACAATTTTTAGAAATATAATAAAAAAATCAATTGTATTAAAAATTATTTTTCCCAAAGTGTGCTATAAAATTTAATTTAATAAAATATTAGGGAGGATTATCCCTATCAAGGAATAAATATTTTTATGATTAAATAAGATAACTAAAAGAAATGAGATTTGTGTTTTCAATATCCCTTATGGGAAACATACTCTTTGATTACGAAATATTTCAAAAAGATTGTATTATATTAGAGAAGTAAAAAATTACAGAAAAAATATATAATACATAAAAAAATAATTAGTTTTTATAATTAACTCAACATATATTTACAAGATTTATACCTTAAATAAATTATTAAAATCATTTCCAATGGAAAAATTATTGTGTAAAATCCCTTTGATGAAAACTAATTGATTAGGTTTAATATTTATCATGAATAAAATTAATTTATGATAAATATATATACATGGTAGAGAATACATAATTAAAAGGAAAAATGGTTCATAACTATAACACCCCAATATTTTCTGAAAAAAATATTCTGAATAAATTTAATTTTTTGATATCCTATATTGTAGGCAACATTGATTTCAAATGAACCATGATATAAATTAAAATATAATTTTATTCATTTGATAAGTATAACACATATATTGGATTGGAGGAATGAATAAGAATAAATAAATTATAGGAAACTATTGTGTACACATAAAATAAATTCAGTAGATATAAGCCAATTATAAATAAAAATAAAAATCACAAAAAAGTAAAAGAATTTTTATTATAAAAACTATTTTCTTCTGCCCAATATATTTTTATCTTAACAAATAAAATAAATATAATTATTAGAATCATTTTATTAAAAATTAATTTTTATAATTTAAATAAATATTTTTGTCATTCATCTAATATTTTTCTATGTGTGAGATAAGAATAAAAATATTTTTATGCTTAATACTATGTTTTTTCTGAAAAATAGTTTTGTTGAAAATTTAAAACTTATTTTAAAATTTAATTATAAAAAATTTAGAACAATTATTTGAAATAAATTACCTATATATTTTAAATAAACATATAAAAATTATCTTTTATTCAATTCATGAAAATTCATGAAGAGATAAATATATTTCTAAAAATAATGAAAAATGATGGTTTTATAGAAAAAATAATTTTCATTTAAATATTTTGTAAATTTAAACATTGATTTAAAATGGTTTCAAAGTAAAATTAGATCAATATTATTATTATCAATCCTATTAATTTAATTAAAATTTTTTAATCATTAATTTTTATATAAAATTTATTTATACTTATGAAAACATTTATTTCTAAAACTACTTTTTAACACATTTATCAGTTAAATTTTAAATTAAATTCCACCACTTACATGAAATTAATTTTAAATATATATATTATATTTGAAATAATAATAATTAATTTTCATTAACAAGGTATATATACTTTTTATTCATAATTTATAATAAAAATTTTGAAAAATAATTATCACAGTTAATGTTAAAATAGGGTTTTGGGCATTACATATGCTTGTGTTAAAATGAATTTTCAACACATATTGTATTTTTACATTAAAAAATATTTTTTTATATTGTGTGGTTAAAAATTATCTAATAAGAATCATTTAATTTTTATTATTAATGGTTAAATTACCTAGGTAATTAAAAAGTGACTTGTTATAGTGGTGAAAACAAAAATGGTAAAATTGAGTTAACAAATAGAAAAATTGGAATATCCTGATTAAAGCATGTGTTTTATTTTTTTATTGGAGGTTTTCATCAACCGTATATTTCCTAAAATCAATTTTTTAATTTATTAATAATATTCCATGGGAGTGACTTCCCATTATTAAATAATTTTGGGAATGTAAGAGAATTTCCACTCCTCAATTATAATGGGGAACCTCCTTTCTAACTAATTTACCCCTCATATGCCGTTTGGATGAACCGAACATTTCCAAAAACAATTACCCAAAATCCTTATTCATTTTCTAGAGCTCTTTTTTTCCCAAATAGCAACCTACGGTCCTTAATTATAGATCGAAATGATGTTGTTTAATGTAAAGATAATTGTCTTCACTAGACTCTTCCTTTTTACTACATCTATTGTCAACATCATTAATTTAGTAATAATTTCAATATAATAAAAACTTTATATAAAATATACTTATATGTTATTATGTTTATCTCATAACCTATATCTGTCATCTCTTCCATCAGATGCGAAATTAAATTTTTGATCACGTGTACGGTGGACTACAACCTCATAAACCAATGCTATTCATTCTCCATCACTACATATCAAGGAAATATATAATGATTGATTTAAATTATTTAATTGTTATATATTATTTAATTATTAATTATTAATTATAATATATCATATAATTTCTTAACTTTTATTCCATTTGAAAATGATAATATCGTTCATGTGTGTATATGGACTACCACCTCCATAAAGAAATGTGATATGTTTTTCATTATATTTTGACATTGATGGTAATTAGGGTATAATTACATAATATATATGATATATATGATATAAAAATTATTATTTAATGGGGAATTAATATTTCCATTTTTTGTTCTATTTTACGAGAAAATTGAAAATGCACAAATGTATATATATGGTATGTCGTCTCCATGAACGATGTAATTAAATTTCTATCAATAACCATAATAGATTACTATAAATACAATAATAGTGAATATATATGATATTTATATTATTTTTAGCATTATGGATATTATGGTATCATAATCAATATAAATTTATTGAAAATACCAATCTAAAACATACATGAAAAAAATTAAGTGGTTATTACCAGAAATGTGATTTTACCAATGAATTGAAAATAAATATATATTAAAATATCTTAATTAAATAATATAAGGTAATATATAAATAATAATTTTATATAATATATTTATAACTATCCTATATTTTTTATACATGAGGTCGCAATGTCTATGAATAAATTTAAACTTGATGTATGGGATTTCTATACTCTTTTTTATTTTTGGGTGACATATACAATATTCACCACTCATTTTTTTAGTGAGGTGTATATAATATCCCTTTGAAATGTTATTTCATGAATATAATTTTATTATTTAATTTAAATTTTAGTATTATTTTATTATTTAATAGGGATTACTATTAAAATTTTTCACCAGTAGTAATTGATTTTTTCTCATTTTAAATTATATGTGACACGTGCAATATTTGCCACTTGATTCTTTTATTTCATGTATATAATTCCCAAGAATTTATTTTTATAATTATTATTATGAAAATTTGGGATATAAGTACCTATAAAAGGATATTTATTTCATGGTTTTATGATTAAAATTTTACAAGAGTAGAAAAGGTTTTTTGTTACAATCTCAATATTTATTGGGATTATTAATGATTATGTTTTAGGTGATGAAATCATATGATATATCTCTTCATAATCTCATTAATTTTAATATAATCTGGTAAATTATATATAATAATTTTTTCATTCAGTTTCCTATATTTAATAGCTAAATGGACTGAAAAAACATTTTATGACAAAAATGACCTTATTTCTATCTTCGGTAAAAAATCATTTTTTATCCTTGTGAAAGTTTTCTAAAAATGCTATAAATATATTTCTTTATAATTTCCAATTATTGTTTAAATATATTTTCACTCATGTTTTTATATATAAAATGTTTCAAAATTATTATTTTTTTCATTTTATGGACAATGATATTTTGACATTTCAATAAAAATGTATTGGGAATCATCATTTTATCATGTACAACAAAAAATAATGAAATATTTGTGAAATTTGTTTCTTTACATGGGTTATGATATAATTAAATTTTTATTAAACCTATTTATATTTCATGGGTTATGATATAATGAATGTTTTATGATCCTATGGAACAAAATTTTATGTATTATGTTGAGTGTCTTAAATATAGAAATTATGTGAATTATGAGACTCGATGACCTAGAGGGAAAGATATATAAGAGAGTCAACCAGGTTGTATGAGTGAATGATTTATTGATGATGATAAAGATATGAAAAATAACTTATTAAAGGAAAGGGGTTTTAAGGAATAAGATGATAAATCCTAGTTAATGGTTTAAAAATGAAGATACATGATAAAAGTTCTTATATATTGGATGTCAAGAATTATCAAATATGAATAAAGAAATATAAAAGGTTTTTTTATTGAAATTTTTATTAATTATTTTCAATTTTATTTTTAATGGTACTGATGAACAATAAAAGTGATTTAATCGAATGGTGATATTTTATGAAAAAACATGTGATTATAGAACAGATAACCATTATCATGTTCCTGATGTTTATATAATGGGGTTTAGTTTTGATAAATTGATTATTTATATTCATCAATTAAATTTTATTGATGACCTTTTAAATGATCAATGTTTTGATGAAATGTTTTTAATGTTATCATTGATGGAGTTTATATATTTTGTTGTGAAATATATTCACTAATCAATTATTTAGTTAAGGGAGGAAGAATATTGTTTGTTTTCATTTAGGTTGTATTGTAATTATGGTTGTCAGAGTGTATCATGGGAATATATGACAAATGTATTACCATATTTGGTTTGGGTAATCTAAGAGACACTTCATGATATTTGGGGGATTATTGTTAAGTTTATTTTAGAGATTTAGTGATCTTATTTATAAATTTTTTAGTATCAAAGGATCTAATGGTTAAACTTTTCTAGAACAGATTATAATGAACTTCAGATGATGTTTTATTGATTAATATATTTGTTCATAATAAAAAGTTTTATACATATTGTATAAAATGTTATTAGAATTTTTTTAATGATAACTAGAAATAGAGGGAATGAATTATCATCCCTTAATAGTTATAATGATTAACTAGAAATTAAATTTAGAACTTGAGGGTTAAAAAATTAATCTACATTTATTTCATTAAAATATTAAGTGGTGATTAATAGTAGAACAACCTATGTGTGATATTGTTATTATGAAATTGAAAAAACTAAATTAAGGAAATTTTCTCATTTAAATTTCTTAGATTTAAGAAAATCATATTAAAATTTTTTTGTCCTATTACCGTCATTTTTTATGAATTTATAACATTTTTCTCACCGTATTGGATTATAATTGTTTCATCCATAATGTTATTATGATAATTCACATTTATGTGAATAATGACCTATAGAAATTAATTTTATTCAATTTTGGTATATTTAATCCTCACTAATGTTATCCTATTTGTAAACTAAGTTATGTGTTATTTAGATGATCATTAAATGTATTATTTCCCTCTTTTTATGGAATTTTTTCTAAACCTTTGTTTGATGTGGGATTTTAGAAATGTTATTTTAAGATGAATAAAATTTGATTAACAAAGTAAAGTATAATAATTGATGAAATTATTTATTTAATGGGTTGCATTGTAATAAACTAGTATTTTATGAAATAAATTATCCAAAAAAAATGTTATCATGTGTTACATGTAAAACGTATTGAAAAGAACTATGATATACTATTAAAATATGATAATTTCAAATGTTAATTATCACCTTCCTATTGGATTGGTGTTTATGAATTAGACCAAATAATTTATGAAAATTACAAAGTGTACCCATAAAATGAATTCATTTTCTATCAATCAGTTAGAAATAAAAATTAGAATCTTTTGATAGTAAAAGAAATGTTTTTCTAAATAGTAATTTTTATACATAGAAATTTTTATATATTAATAAATTAAATAAAATACTAATTAAGATTTAGAATAAAAAATTTATTTATATATTTTACATAAATATTTTCCCATCCATCGTATATTTATTTAGAAATTAGATAATAATAAATCCGGTTTTATGTATAAAAACTATATTTATATCTTAAATTTATTTTTTCCCATTTTCCACTCACATTCATAAAATTAATTTTTATTCTTCTAGAAATATTATTTGGGAAAATTATTTTCATAATTAAAATAAACACATAAATACTTTATTGGGGTAAATATATCATAAATTTATGAAAAAAATGTTTTTTTATGAAGAGTGAAAATTAATAATTTTTATTGAAAACTGATTTTTCGTTCAAATAATTTAAAATGTAAAACTTGTTTTTAAATAGGTTCAAATTATAATTTGTTAAATTATATTATAATTAATATATTTTAGATCATTTGATTAACTTTTTGGTTTAACATTTATAATAAAAACTTTTTATACTTATGAAAACATTTATTTGGAAAACCGTTTTTCATCACGTATTTGGGTTTAATTTTTAATTAGATTATACCACTTATATAAATTAATTTTTTTAAATGGATTACATATTTTTAATCATAATAATTAATATTAATTATATTGTTTAAAAACTTTATTTATAATGAATATTAAAAACATTAAAAAATTTATTGTGTTACTGTTAAAATAGGTTTTTGCGTGTTACATGAAAATTTATTAAAATTAATTTTAAAAAATGTATTATAATTTAATACATTTTATTTCATATTTATAATCATTGGTTGAATGTTATTTTTTAAAAATTATTTTATTTTAAGTCTTAACCATTAAATTACCTAGGTAAATAAAAATATACTAGTTACCACGGTGAAAACTAATATAGTAAAAGTGAGTAAACATAGAGACTATAACAATAAAATATTTAAAACATTTTTTATTTTTTATTGTATATTTATATCGACAATTTCTTACCTCTAAATAATTATTTATCATTTTTAGGCACATGGATTAAGAGTGACTTTCAATTATTGAATAGTATTTGGTATTTATGAAAATGTCAGTCATCATCAATTAAAAAATTACATATCCTCCCCTCACTTCATTCAACATAATAATCCATTTGGATCAAACAAAAATTGAAAAAACATCTCATAAGACCCCTTAAAAAATGTTTAATTCTTATAGTCCTTCCAAAACACCAGCCCCAAGGTCTTTAAAAATAAATCCAAATAAGTTTGTTCTAATTTAAGGTAATTGTCTTCACTAAGATATATCTTTCCCCCTTCTATTACCACCTTATTTCGTGAATTAATTATTAAAATATAATAAAAACATAAAATACCATATAATTATATTTTAGTATTCTTATTTACTTAACCTGTACTCATCTCCTCTTTCATTAAATGGGAAACCAAACCATTAATCATGTGTATGGTGAAAAATCGCCATTTAAACTAATGTAATTCATCTTCCATAATATCCTCTCAAGGATGTATATAATGATGGATTCAACATAAATTCATGATATATATGACCTAATTATTATTCTTTATTTATAATATCACATCTACCTTCTTACCTTCCAATCCGTTGGGAAATTATAACGTCTCTCTTGTGAACATGTGGACTATCGTCTCCTTGAAGTGATATGAAATGTTTTTTAATTTATTTCTAAATGGATGATAATTAGGGTATATTTAATCAATATATGTGATATTTATGATATAAATATTATTATGGATTTTTTAATCAAAATTTAATATCATTTTTCCTTCCATCGTGAAAATGGAATCATTGTTCCTATGTGTGTATAGCCTACCGTCTCCACAAACGTTTTAATTGTTTTTTAATATGTATACTTAATGGATTACTATAAATTAATTAATAATGAATATATATGATATTAATTTTATGTATTACTATATGGTCTAAAAAATTCTTCCAAGAGGAGAAAGTCCCCCCACAATTACTTTGTAGAAGGAAGCAAGTGCTTCTACATGTCTATTAAGGTGAAGGGGCTCAAATTGAGTTGCATTTCATTGAAGTAAATTGAAATAACTCAACTATTCTTGGTTTTTAATTGGAAATATTACCATCACTGGGAATGGTACATGGAGAAGATGGATCATGAACAGCTAGGTATGTGGAGCGATCTGTGAACCGCTGGCCCGTGAGGTGATGGCCAATGAACAAGGAAAACCGTGAACAGCGTCAACCTAAGGACTAGTGTGCGTAAAAACATTCCATGTACTATATCATGAACCCATTATTTCATGGATGAAGAAAATGGGTAGGGTTCCACGAACCATTTTCATGAACCAATGCCTCCAAAAAGCCTGGTTTATCGAGTCTTCCATGGGTCAGAATATTGCTAGAATGGGCCACCACAAATGGTGGCACTTCCCAACCGATATGATCAAAATGATGCTCCATAAAAAGAGAAGATTAGACACAAAGAGAGACATATAGAGAGAACTATGGATGAAAAAATCATAGGGGGTCTTATAGGTTGCACTATATCTTCTTTCTTGTTTCATTAGTGAAGCACGAACCGCAAACCACTCCCTCCGCAGGTACATCCGACCAAGAACCATAATTGAACTATGAACCTAACTAGTTAACTGAGAACCAAATAACTCTTTTGGATTAATTTCTCTTGAATGGTATTCCCTTGGACCCTCCTTCAGTATGGTGCTCCATGTAGCATACTGCTATGTGGACTGACCCAGCGTTGCATACCCAATAAGTAGGTAGATATAACCAAAAGAGGCATAGTGATTCATGTACCACTTTGGTACACGGTTGGACTAAAATCATTCTTTCATAACACAAAAATTCAGGGGGGTACCTTCTTCCCACATACGGATAAGTTATGTGGATCCTTTTACATCCCTCATGAGAAACCAGTTTACTGAATGGGCTATTTTCAAGTATTGTTTCTTTTGGTTCCAACCTCAACCATCCATTACCATCTAACCCTCTATGATCCCTCCACTAACCAATCCTCTGGGACTTTTCCAAATCCTCCTCCAAATCCCCCGTACCCATAAGACTAGACTGTCTAGTGCATCAATGCACCCCATTGTGTCTACATACTCATGGTAAGAGGAGTCGTGAAGGCCCTTCCAACAATGGTGTGAGTTTCAAGAATGCCTTTGGCCATGACAAGACTCTTCCCCTTCCTAGAAGATGCTCTGGGGACCTCTCACAAAAGTAATTCCACAATCACCTGAGTCAGTTCCACGTGACCTTCAATGACATTTCACATATAAAGGATCATTGCTCTGCACCTCTCCCTTCCCCACCAATAGTGGAGTAAGCATGTTCATTGTTGAATCATTCAAATCCTCTTCTTTCTCGCACTGAGCATGACTCGCGTGGGATTAGATATTTGTAAGGATTAAAAACATCCACCCATTCTAAACTACAATAAATCTAATTCCTGATCAAACCAAGATATGTAGGACACCTACTACAAGGATTGAGCCCAAAAGGGTTCCCATTTGAAAGGGTCCACTGAATCAGTTCCCCTTAAATGGGAAGCTTCCATGCATAAGCCCCACACATTCAAAACTATGAGAAATCTAATTCTTGATCAAACAAGGATATGTAGGATGCATACCGAAAGTCCCAAGCTCAAAAGGGTGACCATCTAAAATGGTCCACACAATCATGTCCCCATAAATGGATATCTTCCCTGCGTAAGCCCCACACATTCTAAACTAAGATAACAACGATTCCTGATCAAACCATGATACATATGATTCCTTCAAAGAGGCCCGAGTTTAGAAGTGTGTCCATCCAAAAGGGTCAACCTAATCTTTCCCCTAAAATAGGCAGCTTCCATGTGTATGCCCCACATGTTATGAACTATGAGAACTCTGATTCCTGATCAAACCAGATTATGATGGATGCCTTCTAGATGTCCGGAGTTCAAATGGTTGCCAATCTAAAATGGTCCACCAAATCATGTGTCCTTAAATGGGAAGCTTCGACGCATAAACCTCACACATTATGAACTATAAGAAAACTGATTCCTAATTAAACCAGGACACTAAGGGCACCTATGAGAAGGGTCGATCTCAAAAGGTTTACCATCCTAAAGGTTCCACCCAATCATTTCATTTTAAATGGGACGCTTCTGTGAGTAAGCCCCACACATTATGAACTACATGAACTCTAATTCCTATTCAATCCAGGATATGTAGGATGCCTTCCAAAATACCTGAGCTCAAAATGATGCCCGTCCAAAAGGGTCCACCCAATCATGTCCCCTTAAATGGGCAGTTCCCATGCATAACGCCTGCATATTCAGAACTAAGACTACTCTGATTCATGATCAAATTAGGATACATAGGTTGCCTACCGGAAGTCATGATGTAAAAGGGGTTCCCATACATAAAGGGCCCATGCAATCATGTTTATCAAAATGGGCAATGTATATGCATAAGACCCATACAATCTGAACTACGAGTGTTCTGATTCTTCTTCTGAGTATATGTACGAATCCTTCCTTGTGGGCATGGTCCCAATATCAAGTCACCTTCTGTACCCCTTGGTTAATGATAAACACCATAGAACCTTATAATATGTCTAAGTTAGCATCACCTATGTGGTATCAAACATATGCATGCTCATGATGATCTTGAAAACTAAGGGTAGCCTGCAGAAACACTCTTAGGGAATAAACCAATGATTCATGAACATAAGAATGTGACTTAAATCGATAAGACAGCCCCTAAACAGGAAATAATCCTCCCTTGGAAGGGTGTGGTGAGCTTGAACTCTCATCCTCTCAACCAATGGGGTCCTTTAGTGTCGCTGGCCATATCATCAGCCAACGAATGCCTACCTTTGGAAAGAAGGTTCAAGAATCATGGATACCAGGCCCATTGGGTGTTCTTGGCTCCATGAATAAACCCATTGGAGAATATCTAAGGAATTTATATCTGAGAATGATCGATTTCATGAGTTCTTGACCCCCAAGCAATCACCTACTGTAACCAACAGTTCTTGTTGGGTTAATTCAACCTTCTTTGAAGGATAATGATGTTGAACGGGTAGAAATAGAGGAATGGTAAACTCGAAGAGAACCCATATCTGTAGAGAAAGGGATGGGGGAGGATCCTCATTGAAGGATTTCTGCACCGGACACAAAAACCGCCACCTCAGAGGTGGAACAAAAATGGTTAATCCGACGTGAATCATTAACCAAGGTGGTTATATTACCTGAATAATAAAATAAAAAAGGACATTTCACGTCGAACCATTCTGTTCACCCTAGTATGTGCAAAATGTGGCACCATAGAGGTAGAACAAAAATGGTGAACCCGATGTAAATCCTTAACCAAGGTGGTGGTCTCAGCCCACTCATGCAACTTCACCCCAAAGAAAAATGAAAAAGGGAAGGGGGCCAAGCTGAATCGCCAAATATGAATATATTTAGTAGAATTATACTTTGATTATTTTTGGGGTCTATATGTCATATATGGATATTTCAACATCCCGTAATGTAACATTTGATCCATATGAAATCCCAACAACCCATGCAGACATGCACATCAGTGATCCAATAGGCGGCAGGGGCCCAAATGAAGAGTTGGACCCCCTAGCCTACCTAGCATCTTCAACCCTGGGTATCCAATATGCTTATCCTGAAGTTCCACCAAAATGGTACTCTCCCCATACTACAGACTGCAAGACAATCCTTCCAGTCCACAATGGTCTACCAGCCTCCTCTTTAGCCGCTGCTAGCACCCCAACACAAGGAGTCCCTGGTGGTCCTCTCTAATAGTTTTGAGATCATGTCCCTAGAATGTGACAATGAGTACCTCCCTTAACGTAGGGAGGATGATGAAGTCAATGTTGATGACTTCAACTCAACTACACAAGGGTCCTACCCATGGTCCCCTACCAGAGAGCGTCATCGTCAACATAGGATGACCAGACCTCCTCCCATCAAGGATAACCTTATATTGAGTTCAACTACCAATGTATAGGAGACCCAGGCCCCTAGGGCATCCCACCAACGGTGGAAAACATATAACAAATAACATTCTATCACCATGGTTCTTGAGGAGTAGCTCTATCATACTAATATGGCAGCAGTCAACAGGTAGACGAATGACTATACTCCCTCCACTCAATACCTCCACAGAAATAGGGTGGAACAATACGAGCACACACATGACCTTGATAGTGCTCTTCGATTCTTCCGTGTAGACAGAGTGGAAAACTATAGGCAGATGTAGTTATCTAATGATACACAACAAGCCTACCATCAAAATTAGGCAGAAACCAGCTATATGCAGACACAAACACCTGCTGATGCACAAAAAGACCACTATCAAAATAGGGAGGCACTCAACTACACGAATTCACAAATACCTACTGATTTATTTGATTCCTTCCATCTAAATAGAATGGAAACAAATTATGAGTAAAGTTAAATTCATTCGGATGCATACAAAGACCATGAGACAAATACAGCAGCAAGCGGGCGAATGAAAATACCCTTTCATGATTATGAATACCACCAGTCACATACAGTGGAATTCGGAGAAGACATCTGGAAACAGACTCATTATTCTATCCTGGAACAGGAGAACTGCCAGTATCTACTGGAAACTCATGGAGAACCGGAGTAGGCACAAATTCACTCTCAAACATCTGAATGGGCCTTTATACCCATTCTTTCCAAAGATGTATTTCAGAACATCCTAGAAATGGTGGAAGATAATACATCTATTCAAGACCATATCCTCCAAACATGGCATGATATCATTACACTGGCAGCAAAGGCAAGAAATCGGGCCTCCGACCCAGTTTCCTAAAATGGAATGGCCCACTCACAAAATGATCTAGTCAATTTTGAGATATTATGCATCCCTGCTCAAGTCCAGGAGGGTCTATGGAAATATACGATGACATACAGACAAACGGATCAGGAACAAATACTTCTTCCAACTAGGATACATCATTCCATCATGGTGGACACTCCACGGTAGACATATATCCCTTCCAAAACTCAATATTCTTTTTGGTGAATCCTGACGACATCATGGGACCCAAAAAGATAGGGACCTGTATATAAATTCCATTACCATCAACTGATGGGCCCAATTACCCACAAGAGAGCGCCCAAAAATGACGGGCACCAAAGGCAACCAGAAAATAAAGGGCAAAAACATGATCCTAGTCTGCTAAAATATGGGGTTCTTGACAACCTCAAACATATATCAACAATTCCTCAGGGCCCTGTCATTCCATTACCAAATTTTTTAAGTGGAAGTAGCAGTTACAATGGTCCTCCCCAAAATATCGCTATAAGCAGCTCTGAAGACCCTCCATAGAGAACCCATGTGGGCTTACTCTGTGGGACAAGAATGACCAATCAAGAGAGCATATCTCCTGATTTGCATTGAGGTATCCCTCCCATCGACCTAAATACCCAGCATCAACAAGTTCCTATACTTGATGTTGTCTGCCCTGATGGTCCTCCATAGGGTATACGCTACAGATATGATTCCCCTTATAGTGGGACATCAAGTCATGATGGTATCCCTCGCCTTGATAATGGTCATTGAAAAGGCCCTCCCAACAATGGAAGTTACTTCAAATATCCTTACCATAGTAATGAAAAGAAACGATAATGTATTCCTCTCATATTAGTACATCATGAAGGCCCTCCCTAGGATGTACACTACAAAAATTATCCATGTAGCCAGATATCAAGTCATGATGGTTGTCCTCATCATTATGACGGTCATTACGAAATCCATCCCTACAATGAATCTTTCTGTGATGTTCCTCCCATCATTGACATCAAGAAGAAAGAAGGTCCTCCCCTTTCTATAGCTCACCCTGAAGTTCTTTCCCTAGGTATACATCGTAAAGACATTTCCCATGGTCCGAGATCAAGTTGAAATAGTAGTCCTTACCATTGCAGCACCATTTAAGAAGGTCCTCCCAATAATAAAACATCATACTGGAAATAAGGTCCTCCCCTTTCCAGAACAAATATGATAAATCCCTCAAATAAAAAGGTTCTCGAAAAGGATTGAGACAAATCGTTCACTTCATCTATAATGAGTGATATTATTTATCAACCAAAGGATTGCCCGGGGCTATGCTCGTCTACCGAGCCACTCACGATCCATCTTCAAATAAATAAGACTCCCACCATCTTGGCTACATGGAACGAAATTATTAAGAATTTTTTGAGCATATAATATTAAGTATAGGAGCCTCCAAAAGAAGAAATGCATAATATGTTGCTTGTGGGAAGACAACTTGGTAGGGATAACATACCAGTGATTTATTTCCCTACAACCACTTCTCACTTCGACATACCAAGATAGTTGTCATGGGAATGAAAGCATGAAATTATCCTCAAAATATCAATGACTATTCAAAAGATAAAATAATATCTTCTACCCTATTAAGGGTATGCAGACAATGTCGACACAATAGGGGAGCATCGCAATCCAATCGACCTGGAAGCCCTCTTGTCTGCAAGGCATCCACAATAAAAAAGACAGAAGAAAAACCTTGAACTGGATTTCCTCTAAGCACTACCTAAATTATGCCTCCACATTGGAAATACCCTGGCTAGAGTTTACATTTAGGTGTGGGGAGAACATGGAGATTTTCACTCACCCTGCGTCTCGTTCAGTGGGCCTCATTGGGAATGACATCCTGCAACATCATCACCTAGAGGAAACAATAAAATGAAACCCCTGGTTAAGAAAGATGGGATACTCAATGAAAACTGGCCTAAAGTAATTATAAAAAGCATCTGGGCTGAAGAGATCAAGCTATAAAAAAACATCTGAGTCAGGGAACCAGGAACATTTAACTGGTTTCACACCTATGGGAAGCCACCCATAAAGCAGTGTTAATGTTTTCAAAACACCATATACTTCGTGAAGACCCAATTCCATACTTGTCTTACACCCGTGCGGGAGTACGTGAAATTGAAAGGCCGTAAATAATGGTGTCTACCACCGCGATACAAAAATAACTCCATCCCACAGGGCTGGGGGCAGTTTTAAATCATAATGATGCCATAATAACAACAAATCCATGACATAGTTCATTGAAAAGAGAATGTGAACAACCCCATCCCATAGGGCTAGGAGAATTTTTAACTAAATTCCCCGTATGACAGACGTATGTTTTCCATTATCTTGGAAGAAAGACAGGCAGAGGAGTTGTCTGTTCCACCCCTTCCCATGGTTCACACCCTTCAAGACAAATATGCATTACGAGGTCAGACCAGGTCTCCCTTCAGGTAAATCTTCATCAACAATCCTGTATAATATAGATAAATGGAATGATAATGTATGATAAAGGGTGTCAGAATCCTTCCTACCATTTGACATTGGGTACACTGCCCCTAATGCGGTATGCATCAATGAACATGGTAAACGCCAACCGCACAGAACTCACAAGAAATGAAGTTGGTGTAGAGGATTCAAAGGAATACAGTTCCCTCCCATAAGAATCTCACACCGAGCCTAATTTTTTGCATAACCAGAACTAGAGGGACGTCCAAAATCTTGGTGCCCCCTCATTAAATCTGACAATACCTCCACCACAAAACTCCGACAATGAGAAAAATAAATCCAAGGCCATATGTGACCTGCCTCCTCCTCCCCATGAGAGTGTGTCCCTCACCATCAAGGAACGGTTCACTATGCAGGAGGAAGAAATGAATGATCTCAGGTGAATTAATGTCGAGCTACAACAGGGGAGTTATCTCGCCGGATGTGTTCCCTCTACAGAACATCAGCAAGTGCTCCCAGAAGATGTTCTCATACCACGGGAAATCATCCTGGTGAATGATCCCAAGATCTAAGGTCTGTTCAACTCGGTCTCAAAAGGACATGAATAATTCCCCCACTGAGAAGGGGGTCGAAATATCTCCAGGTAAACCCACAAATGATACCCTCAACTAGGTATCCAACCTAAATTCCTGCATCTCCAGCATGCCCAATATTGGCTCATTCTGCACCAGCTCAAGCTCGATCCCAACAAGATATGCATCAAGGGATCTGAAACACTTTCAAGAAGATAACAGCTTGACGATAATCCATGGAGGGGTGGCACGCTCTGATACAACTATAGCACCAAACCTAGCCTGAGTGGGTGAGCAATTTGTTTCCACCACCAATCATCTAGAACCCCCTATTCTCGATATTCAATGGTTTAATGGACCTATAACAGCATTTGATGCATTATTCATCATACTGTAACCCCATGAGGGGAACTATAGAGTAGTAAGAAGCAGTAAAACATAGGTACTTAATATCAACCCTATAGGGATCAGCTTTCGTATGGTATACTAGTAGGCAAGCCAATTCAATCACTAGCTAGGAGGACCTCTGGTGACAAATTCTCTTCCAATTTAGTTTGATGGTACCCAAGATGATAGTCAGTGATCTCATGAACTGCAGGAAGTGAGGGAAAAAAATCTTCTCAGAATTCATTGCCAAATAGAAGGGGCTGACATATTCCCTAAACCAACCACTCCCCTAGGATGATATTCTCTCTATGTCTATAGATAACCTTCGGGATGAATTGTGAACACCGCTCACCCAGGTGAAGTACACCGGTGAGTTTAGAGACTTCTCTTCCATTGTGCAAAGGAAAGAAGAATCCTTGAAAATGTCTAATATTATGTCCCGAATGGCCCCATCATCACCTAGGAAATGATTGAGAAAATCCAAAGAGGATTTTATCAAGCTTAAGCCACCCCCGAAAATATATCTAGTTGTGAGCCCCCCCACAAAACCATGTGAGACCCCCTGGATGCCAATATCCACCCCCACCAAGTCAATATGAGTGATGGGGTGCTAATATAAATCATTTCAAATAATTAATAAGTAAAATTTATTTTTTTGATATGACTAGGTCTGTGGCTATTTCGTAGAGGCCATGAATTTCAATCTGCTTCGGCTACCAGATCCAAAGTGAGCTGATGAAGTGGGACCCAATGACTATTTAAGTTATTTTTTATATCATCGGGTACTAGGAAACACCATCTAGGAATTCTTTGTTTTCAAATATCTCATACAAAATATGGTGGATTCAGAACAAGTAATGTTGGGACCACTCCCAACATAGGTGGTGTATGTTTCCACCACAGACTCAAGAGAGGAAGATGAATGGAAGACAGTCTCCAAAAAAGAAGGAGAAAATTTTCAACAATTGGATGACCCATAAGACCGTCAACTGAGTCCATGGAATCCTCCATGTGTAGTTAAAAAAACCAATAATTCCACCAAACTCTCCCAATATAGCATATCCATCCTCCTCAGTACTACGGTCCCCTAAAGGCCAAAAGGGTAGAAAGAAATAGAAATAACATGAGTTGACACCAAAGCTAGATTCAGTGTTGGCACTTTCAGATTTCATACAAACATTATTGGTTCAATGGGCACTACCCCACCAAATGGTACAACGGGAACCACCTCGCCAAAAGACGCCATTAGAAGGAGAAAATCAGATAGAAATAGTGACATATGATCTTCAGGACCATTAATTTCATTCAATTAATGGACTACTTCCCTGATGAAGACAATGGCCATGAACCTGAATTGCCCTGCTCCAACAAGATATCCAGAGAAAGATATTGTAGAGCCTAGAGGATTCATGGAAGGTATGATCATGGAAGGAGTATAATTCCTACCCATTCCATAAATAAATCTATTAACATCATGGAGACTCATGGAAGGTCCATCAGGAAACCACAATAAAAACTAGAATGCTCATTTTCCCCCTCTCGAAGAAACCCAAGGCCAGTTATATTGGAATATCTATTAGTGGAATAACATGTACTGAACTGCCCAATTTATACATGAATACCAGTTTGGCCAAATGTGGAATGGAATGTAGCACCGTTAGCCCCTACTATAGAGGTTGAACCATCTACCTCCAAAGCTCAATCCCCTAAAGTGTCTATAAAATAGAAACCACGAGCTGGGAACCGCTGGCCTTTAGTGCATAAGTATGATATTTTAAAGAATATTCCTTCAGTACCAGAAAATATTCCAATCCTGGATGCATTGATTTTGTCCGTAGATCTTATGGAGGAACTCATCAAAGCCTTTCTAAGTCCCTAGTATTTCAAGGATAAAGTAGTAGCGGCCAAAGTCTACTTAACTAAGACTAGTCCCAAAGAGTGTCATGTCATAATCTCCTTCATAGACAGGGATAAATACTTCATCATAAAATGGCACATCAAAACCTTATATGTGTCTGGAAGGATAAATGGAATTGATGTTTAGAGGATATTCATCGACAATGGCTCTAAATTCCTCCTCCTCCCACTGAGAATGCTTTGTCGACTAGGATATGATGATTATATCTTGACACCATGCACTACAACTCTGTTGGGGAATGAAAAAAGTGATTTGAAACCATTGGGACAAGTGAATAATAAAACATGGCTCATAGATCTCATATTAGATTCCAAATTCATGGTGGTGTGACAATGTACGGCCTTCAACAATCTTCTATCAAGGGCTTGGCTGCATCAGCACACTGTAATTCCATCCTCATACCATCAGTGCATCAAATATTGTAGTAATGGGAAAAAATAGGATTTTTCATGCCGATATGTATCTGTTTAAATTTTTTGAATCACATTATATCAATGTAGGGTTCTATGAGTCATAAGAAAAAAATCATTCGGCTGATGAAGTAGATTGGATCAATTCCCCAAATGTATTGGAGATGGCTCCTACAGACCCATTCCACTAGCTTGGGGAGGAGTACGTACTACCCATAAACCAAGATGAATGTGTAAGTACATGTCCATATATAGAATCAGTTGACTTCAGGGTCTCTATTATGTCCACCAAGTCCAAAGACACGTGAGAGTGGGTTGAATCCCATGTTGTCAAGAAAATCCCTATAAAATATACTCTCGGCCCATCCTTCGGACATGAAACTATGATTTCCTCACACACTAAGTCAAGAAGATGATTTCTATCCCAATATTGGAGAATTTATCTAAAAACTCCATTCTATATAAAAAGAGGAATATGGAGAAGATGATGATGAAGAATAAGAAGAGGAAGAAGACCTCCGAGATGCCCCTCTTGCATTCGAAGAAGGTGTACCAACCATAGACGATGAACTAAAGTAGATAAATCTGGGCAATAAAAATGACCCTCGGACCACCCTAATCAGTATATCCATGCTTGTCGAGGAGTAGGAGGCATATACCTCCTTCCTAAAGAAGAATCCGGAGGTGTTTTCCTAGAATTTCACAGAAATCCCAGGCCTCAATCCTGAAGTCTCCACTCACCATCTGGGATTACCATAAGATCACCGGGGCTATAAGCAGGAATCTAGGATGACCCACCCGATGCATGCTTCCAATATAGAGGCTAAAGATGACAAGATGATAAAATCCATCATTATACGAGAGGTCCAATATATGATCTTGCTGGCGAACATAGTTCTTTTCAAGAATAAGAATGGGCATACTAGAATCTGCATTGACATCAAGGACCTTAATTGGAATTTCCCAAAACATAACTTCCATGTCCCGATCATAGAATTATTGATCGATGGAATAGTAGGGTATGAAGCCCCCTCTTTCATGGATGGTTATTTTGGATACAATCAAATTTGGAAGTCCCAAGAAGGTAAAGAAGCTACTTCTTTTAGGGCCCCTCGTAGAGTGTTCTATTATAATGTGATTCCCTTTGGTATAAAGAATTTTAGTGACACAGATCAGCCCACCATGCATCGCATCTTCAATCCCATTTTGGAAAATTTCATCAAGTGTTATTTAAATGACTTGGTGGTTAAGTCATGAGAGAGTTCGAACCGTCTTGCTGATGTAGAAATTGTCTTAAAATAATTTTGATCGCACAGTTTGAAGATGAGTCCCTTGAAATACCCATTTGGAATTACCATGGGAAAATTCCTCGGCTTCATTGTATGCTATTTTGGCATCGAATTCGACCTTGAGAAGACAAAATCCATATTTGGCATGTCCCCATCTCGTAACCTCACTGATTTGAGAGGTCTCCAGGGGAACCACACCTACATTCTATGCTTAATAGACAACCTAGTAGGTAAATATTTACCTGTCACGATGCCCATGAAGAAAATAGTTACATATGAGTGGGATGATGATTTCCAAGAAGCAATTGAAAAATTCAAAAGATACCTCCTAAGACTACCAAGGCTAATGACACCAGTGGAGGGGAGACCGCTCATTTTGAACGTAACTTCCCTAGAATGGTCATTAGGAACCTTCCTCATGCAGAGGAATGATGTCAGTAGAAAGAACAGTCTTTACTACCTCAGCCGGACAATGATGGATGTAGAAACTCGGTATTCAAAGATTAGAAAGAACTGAAAGGTCCATATCTTCATAGTAATGAATCTCGGGCATTACATGCAGTACCATGAGGTCCTCCTAGTCTCTTACTGCCACCCTCTCATGTATATCCTCAACCGTCCCATGCTAAAGGGGCACCTATCATGATGGGAGGTAATCCAACAATAGTTTGAAATATGACACGTGCCCCAGAAGTCCATCAATGGCCAGATGTTAATAGACTTCTTAGACAAGAACCCCTCAGAAGAAACATCATTTTTTTCTATCAAACATCTAGATAAAGATGTTTTTTTCATCCAAGTTAACCCCCATATGTGGGAAATGTACTTTGACGGTTCTTCTTAAAGCTCGACTGGGAAAAAGATGGAGGATACCACACTCAACAAAGTGGGGATGGGAGTCATGCTCGTATATCTCAAAAAGGTCATCTTTCCTTACTCTTTCCTACTATTGAAAGGATGTACGAACAATGAGGATAAGTATCAGGCCCTCATTACAGGCCTGAAATTTTCACTCCAAGGGAAATCCAAACACCTAAAAATAATGAGTGATTTAGAGATAGTCATCAAACAGGTCAATGATGACTATTCTATCAAAAAATAATTATTGATTCACTTTATGAACAGTGTATGAGAAATTATGGCATAAGTTTTATTAGAACCAACATTGACTTCTGTCCCTCGGTCATATAATTCTCAAGTCAACACTTTAGAAAATATAGCCACACCCTTATTCGATCCAGACCGGGATAAAATAGTCATTAGCATTGCTCACTATTTGATGGTCTTTCCATTCATCCAGAGTAATGTCGAGGAAATCAATGAAATTTTCCCTGTTCCAGTGCCTTATGGTCATACCAGCTGTTGGATGAGACCCATTAAAAATTTCCTTCAGAATGGGGAAATCCCACTAGATAGGTATGAAAGGGGGTAGTTATGAAGATGGGTATTCAATGTTACCTGGTATAGTGGGGAAAACTGAGATAAGGGTCTATAGAAATGAGGCCTTGACGTAGTCCTTCTTAGGTGCATTGATGTAGAAGAGGTTTTTGTAATCATAAAATAAGTGCACTTTAGAGCTTGTAGAGCGTACAAGTCAGCAACCAAGCTCTCTCACTAAATCTGGAGGCTTGGGTATTACTAGCCAACCATTATGCAGGATTCTTCCATATTTACTAAAAAGTGCCACTCCTGCCAAGTTCCTAATAATTTCATACATTGCTCCCGATAGTTACTTCGCATGACATAGTACACTTGGTCATTTGTCACCTGGGGGATGGATGTTATGGGAACATATCCTTTCACCATAGCCAAAAAATTCAAGTTCATACTCAGAACGACCAACTTATTTAACAAATTGTCCAAAGCCATACACCTTAAGGATGTCGGGGACAAAAATTTCATCATCTTTGTGAAGGCCAACATCATCACTTGATTTGGTGTCCCTCTTACAATACTAACATATAAAGGCAAACATTTTTTCTCCGATTAATTGGAAAATTTATACCAGGAGTATGGAATTAAATCCAATTGGTCATCCTGCTAACACGTGGCGGCCAATGTGCCGATAGAGGCTTTTAACCAGACTTTACCTAACATACATCAAAATATGGTTGATAAGGATAATAAATTGTGGCCAAATAAGATATGTCATGTTTTTTGGGCTTACCGAGCCACGAATGACACCTCTAGCCAGGAAACCTGATACTCACTAAAATACAAGGCAGATGAGGTGTTACCTATCAAAATCCAAGTGTCATCACTTCATGTAGGCATTTGTGATCATCTACATATGGAAGTGCAATCTTAGAGACAGTTTGATGAATTGAAGAAAATATATGAGAAAAGGATTCATACTCTACACCATTTGGAAGTCTATCAATACTATATTTCATGATCCTTCGACAAAAAGGTCCACCTTCGATCATTCATCAAAGAAGAAATAGTGTTTGTCCTCAGAACCCTGATGATACTTGGGATGAAGCACCCAAAGCATGAACTGAAGTGGGTTGGACCATATATCATAAATATGGTCTATTCTAATGGGGAATACGCATAGATATAAATGTATGTAGAGATCTTCATAGCCCCTATGAATGTTAAGTTCTTGAATAAATAGTTTTCCTAACATCCAAAGCTAAGGTCTGAGCTCTGAGACCCTAAACTATAAGTAAAAAAGGTCTAAACTCTGTGAACATAAACTACAAGTTAAAAATGTCCCCATATCAAGGTAAAAACTATAATACCTTAAACTATGAGTCATCTTCCTAGCCGCATGATGCTAAACTACATGGAATTAGTCCATGAAACAAGACATTAAACTAAAATTCCCTCAGTGATAAGGTCCAAGCACTACAACCCAAAATTATGAGTAAATAATTTCTGCAATAGAAAGGTCTGAGCTCTATGACCCTAAACTATGAGTCACAAAAAATTCCCTCTATTTCATATTCCACACTCTAAGACTGTAAACTAGGATTAATGGAAAAACTCCATGATGCTATGTTCTGAACTCTACAACCCTAAACTATGTGTATAAATGCCCCAAATTCTAATGTCCAAACTCGAAGACATTAATATGTGAATTAAAAATTCCCCCATATTATGTTTTAAACCCTAATACAATAAGATATGAGTCATCATCCTTTCCAAATGATGTTAAACTATAAATAACTCATCCCTAAAACATGGTGTCAAACTCTTACTCATGTCCTCACCGTAAGATGTTAAACTATGTAGCATAAAACATCATAATTTCATGACAATAAAGAGCATGATTTCTCACATAACTACATATGTCTTGATTCCTGACCTCGCATGATATGTAGAGATGCATCTATCTTCAATATGGGCCTAGTACACATTGAAAAAAATGCCTCCATCACACCCCCTATCTACGAATATTCACAGAGAAAAACCTTATCACTCCTTGTTTCTCAAATCGAGTAAAACTCCCATGATCTTATGATTGGTGATAGAGATTCTCCTACAAAGGACAACTAAGGGGTACCATGGTAGTCCTGGAAAGTATGATGGGTAGAATGAAAGTTCCCCTACACTATGGACTGAGCCAGATTGGTACGGGGTACACACCGAACTATATACCGCTAAATTATTACCTTTACAGGATACGTTGAGATACCTCGATTTTCGATCATGGCCTAGCCCCACCAGGAAAGAAACAAATGCCCCATCATATTCTATGTCGCCTCGCACTTGGAAGGAGAATCTGGGACCACTCCTTGTTTCTCACATCGAGTATAAGTCATGTGATCTAAGGATTAGTGGTAGGGATTCTCTTACGTAAATAAACAATGGGGGAAAATGGTAGGTCTAGCACCCATATCAAGTGAAACCAAAATGCCCTCAGGTGACCCTAACACATCTAGAAAACATTTCTTGGGAACATCTAGAACTATGTGTTGAGTGATTACATCCCTCACCAGATACATAGTGACCATTGGATTCGATATCCTGGCCCAGCCACCAGCAAAAAAAATGCCCCTTTCCCCCATGCGTAATTCATTCTTTAATGAGGATTCCATGAAGGGTCCTATAGCATGACAATAAAATAGAGAAATACTTTAAGAGTTATGTGTGCATAAACCCTCAATATTATGATATTCCACACATGCCTCTCAGTCCTGATAATTCAAGAGATCTTGCTTCCCACTGTACATATGGGTCAATCCTATGTGGAAGATCCATGTAGGTCACGGTTAATCTGGTCTGGGTATTCTCACATTCCCTGACACACCTTTCCCATTTTTCACACTCCATACATCAGGAAAACATAGATCCTCATAATAATTCAAGGCCATCTATGATAGAAGTTCAATGTCCTATGGAAACCATTGATTTAATATGCAAACCATGCCTCAGTGGATCTGCATATGTTTCCTAAAAAAATGGAAATCAATCAAAGGTAAATTATTCCTCAATAGAGTCCTCTTCTATCTCAGTATACCCAATAGCTTTCAAGCCCCATGCCATCCTTCTTGATTCAAGTCTCCCTCATGACTATGGTTTTCACCTTCTATGATCACTCATTCTTTAGGAATGTCGGAACATCCTAATTGTTATTAACATAAAAATTTTGAAGAACATTATGACATTAAAACTCCATCACTGCATGACGTTAAACAACTAGGCTAAAATTCTCTTCACCACACTACGTTAAACTGCAAGGCCAATATCATCCTCATCGCGCAACCTTTAACTTCATGGCTAAAATTGTCCTTGTTTTATGATGTTAAACTACATAAAAAAGTTTTAAGACCAAATATGACCTCTAATGCATATTTTTCTTTTCCTAAAAAATGATATGAAATCCTCATAGTCCATTTTTTCTCACACAAATAATAGCTCACATGAGTTATGGTTTTTAGCAATAGATATACAAAGATATTATGGAAAAAAAGCCCAGAAATTTGGTCCTAGTAGCATGACCCTAAAAATAATGTCAGGCTTCCCCTCCCTCAAGATGAACCACATGTTCTGGGAATGTGTTTTTAAGTAACCACAATTCCCAAAGGTGAAACGAATGCTTCACCCTACATAAGAGTTAGATCTACAATAGGGACACCTGATTCCATGAGTGAATCGCAACCCAAATGCCACCAATTTCTCTAGATAAATTACTGTCATAATTTAAACTCTTTTCTCTGAGTGATAATGAATATACATGTCCCTCCAAGGCCATCTGGGGGTGAAAGGCAGTGTCTTGCAGACACCTTTTCTTGACTATGCACACTATGACCAAGTGGCTCTGCGTATTTTTCCCAAAAAATGGCCATAAATTAAAGGAAAAGTAGTCCCCATAAGAGTCATCTCTTATCTCATTATGCCCAAAGTATTCCAAGCCTCATTGTATCCCTCTTGATTCAATGCTCCTCAATGACCTGGTTTACATTTCCCTCCTTTCAGACATCCTGAATATATCGGATCATATGGGCCTGATTCATCTCTAGTCTCTTTTGATGTATCTAAAAGATATCACATCTGTATTCTTGAAGTTGATCTCCATCAAAAGGAAGAGTTAACCCACTCATTTTCAGGTTTCCCTGAAGAAATTACACTAACAATCCTCCTCATCTATTCAGGGTAACCCCTAGTCGAGGGGCATGTACCGTATTTAGAAAGTTCCCAATCTCCATAATTCTCGAAGGCCATCGGAAATGGAAGGTCGGTGTCCTATAGACACCTTTTCTTGACTATGCATTTCATGACCTGGTGGATATATGTATGTCTCCCATGAAAATGGCTGTCAATCAAAGGAAAATTTTTCCCCAAGAGATTTCTTTCAAGCCACCGTATGAACAAATGACATTCAGGCCTTGTCACACCCCCAGATTTGGAACACTCCTGAATGAAGACATGTGTACCTCCTTTTTTCTAGGCTCCCCTGACATAAATAAATTTGGGGGACTCTAAACTAAATTGATCATTCACCAGCTCTCACTCACTCAAGAAAGAAATGTGCGAGAACAATTTCCACCCAAGGCCGATGTGAATGTTCTTAAAGTTCTTAGTAATCACTACTCAGGTCAGCCACCCATTGTGGCTCCTAACATCAAAATAAATCCACAATTTTGAAAATCCCACCAGTCCATCTGAAATATAAGGAAAAGGTCCTAGGGAAACATTTTTTTGACTATGAACATCATGCACCAGTGGATCAACCTATGTTTCCCAAAATAATGGAAATCAATCAAAGGAAAATGTATCCCTAGGAGATTACTTTCCTACCTATGTATGCCTAAGGTGGCTCTTGAGACTCATTTATGTCCAGAATCCACAACTCAAGGGTCAAGAAAAATCATGAATCTATATCTGAAGGATACTAGAAGATTCTTGGCTAATAGTCCTGAGTCAAGGCCCTACCCCGTTAGGTTAGGTAAAATATGTGTAACCAAAATCATCAGTAATAAGTTTTATTAGTTTGAATATAGACTACCAGATAATAGAAAATGTCATACTCTTCTGAGTGTAAATCCATAGAAGGAACCTCTGGAAAATAGTTGAGTATTGGTTGGTTAAAAATAACATTGAGCCATCTGAAATGGTGTAAATCTCGTTAGGTCAGAAACCAATAAATGAGCAACCTAAGAAAAACAAAATTTATGCGTACTAAGCCCATGTCAAGAGCTCTTAGGAACAAATTAGGCTAATAATGAAAGAAGACATAAAACATCATGATTTGTTCCATAAAACCTCAGCAATAGTCAAACTACTCTCGTTGAGTCCCTTATCTCAAGAAAAATTAGAGCTCGATTCGATTATTTCAGTTTACTGATTTCAAGTAATGGATTAAAATTAGTACTTTATTGAAATGATGTTGACAAGAAGAGATAGATAAGAGACATATAAAAGCCAAATATGTTCCATTAGGTTCCTAAAAATGGAGTAACATCCCCAATTCATACTCTCTCTAAATTATTAAAAAAAGGAGAGTATATATCATAATTTGGGATATAACTACAACAGATCCATATTCACCCATTCCAAATGAATGGAAATTGATTGTCGTGGGCCATCAATGGTCTGTTCCAAAGCAGTTATTTCCTCTTTTTTTGCTTGGAATGTTGGTCACACCCAATCTATAGCAGCTTTAATTACATGCCCCTTCTTCTGAACAGCATCACAGGTAGAACTTGAGGAGGCCAGTTTTCCCCTCAACCTGGCTAAGCAGTAATCGTAGTCCCACAGATCTACCTCTTGGTGCACCAAAAAATCACAAGCCTTCACCTCTTCATCTATCAACTGATCAAATTATTCTGAAATATCTCTAAAGGTCACCACATGGTAATGGGTAGAATTGAACCAGGATAGCTTGTCCTCACAGGAGGAAAGGTATTCTCAGGAAATGACAATTTGGAAAATGATGATGTTTAAGTGCTGATAATCAAAGACAATGGAGCCCAACTTAGTGAATAAATTCTAAATATATTCACCCTCATCGGCAAAATTGGCCAGGGGTGTCTCCATGACAAGAGAACATAGCTGGCTCCTTGTCTTTTTGTACACTTCCTGGTGTCTTTCCACAGCACCAGAACATTGATCCTCCCCTACTTCCACATGTTTTTAAGTAGTAATCATCACCATAAGAGTTGAGAGGGACCTAAGGAAAGTCACCCAAGAATAGAGAAACCATTTTCCCTCAGATATCCCAGCCATAGAAGCTAGATGTGAAAGACTAACTATGGCCTTTGGAATGATATGTGATACATGGCTGGTTCCTGTCTCATTAAGATCCTGGGAAATATCGGCATTAGGGGTGTAGTCTAAATCACTTCCCACTAAAATGGGTTGTACTAATGAAACCCCTCATTGATTGCTTTTGACGATGGACTGAATTCCATCTTACCATGAGAGTAGGAGCAGGTGGTGTATCCATCTTGGTTGTGGAAGGGACAAAAGTAGAAGGCATAGCTGTTTCACTTCTTGTGAAAAAGGAATTTGTGGAATTGTTGTTGGGGTAATAATGGATAGGAAATGGTTATGGTTATTACACCCATTTAACTGGTTCCTTTAGCATCCCCATGAGGTAACAATTTACCCATAGTTAGAAATACTCTAACGATAGAAAGGCGGGCTTCGTCATATTAGTAATGATATCTCCCTAATAGCAACCTTCACGTGTCATCAAAATCCACAATTGTAGAAAAACCATATGATGAAATTAATCCCCTTAATCAAACAACTAGAAGCAGTGCAGTCTATTGATGGCATCAAAACATCCTAGAAAACTGGTAGGGGTGTGGCTCACAAATAAAAACTGGGTCTACACAAGCAGAGAGCATCCCATCCCGAAGCGTGATGAGGAATGAACATTCTTCCAAGTAACCAACCCTATCACCTCTTAGTGATCCATGAGGGTTGGATATGGTGTGAATGAGAAATGAGAGGTGTAGTTCAAGATCCCAACCATATCAATAACACTCAGAGTCCTGAGAGAGACAATAGAAGTGCTGATAAGAGTAGAATGAATAGTAGAATGGGGAACTCGTATAGTATGTCAATATTCATAATAGGGGAAGCGTTTCGCCATCGAACCATACATGAATTTTAATGTCCGTTGAGATGATGTGGATGCCTACCTTATTGAATATGTCCCAACAATTTATAAAACCTGTAATGGGTAGGAAGGGACAAATATTGGGTCGACCCTCCACTGGCATGGCCGACATCGTCAAGGGAAATTCTTGGACCCCAGTGTATACATCATAGGATGGAAGATCCATCCACTGAAAAACATGGAAAAGAAACCTTATATCCTAATTGCATGTGAAATTTCTAACTGAAGATCACATCCCCATCCGGTATAACGCCCTGCTTTGAGGGTGTCACAGTATGACCCTGGGGTTGGCGGGACTATAGAGTGGGACGGGTTCGACTGTATCGAGCCTTTGACTTGGGTCCATTTTTTGTAGGAATAACCTTATCAATGCTTTTATGGATAAGGGAATGATCCTAGATGGGATGATCTAGTGATCCCACTACCATGACTAGTAAGATCCTTTTCAATGGAGACATGTGATTGTTATCATTCCATGTGGCTGCTAGTGGGAGAAACTCAATGTACATTTCTCCAAGGATGGGGAGACATCCAAGTTAGTAGATATCCCATAGACTAATCCCACATCCCATGTAGTAGGTGAATGGTGTTGGTACTTGAATGCTAGCAGCTCACCAATTCCTGAATAATTTCACCTCAAATAATATTTCAATCTAAGACACACAGGTAGCCTGGTGAAAGCCCACCACCTCGAGCTGGTTGGGGGACTCTAGATAGGTCTGATGCACCCAAAAATCCCAAGCCACTCATCAAAGAAGCATCCTTCGGCCCACAAATACCAATTCATTCTCCACTTTCCACTATGATTTTATGAGAGATGATAATAATGGATTAGTATTCTTGGGCGTCTTGTCTTGGGACACCATTGTGGCACCCGCGGTTTCCCTGAGTCCATGTAGAACATCAAAATATGAATACATTTTCCTGAATAAGAGCAGAGATGACTGCTCTAATAGGGAAATGTTGGAATGATCATGATCATGTGGCGCCTCTAAGAAGATGAAATGGAAGTTAGTGTTATGCAATGACAGAGGCACATCGATGGGAATACCAAAGCCATAAAATAGAAACTGAATAGATAACATGTAAGATAAAATATATGGCATCAAGAAGACCATCAGAAAGCAGAAAGCTATCACGGGGAATGATGTGGGTTTGAAGATGATCATCGCTATTCCTCTCCATGGTGGCCCTTGTATTCTTCGATTATGCTGCATCCTATGAATCATTCATTGTAGCCTTTATAGGATGATCCAGAAGCTAATGAAAAGTTAGCCTGATAGAAAATTTGTTGGGAAAAGGCTATGGAAAAAATGGCTAAAGGACTTTAAACTTGTTCGCAAAGGGGTCTGCGTACTATTCCTTGAAAGATTACGTGGAAGGAGCATTATTGGTATTGCATGACATGCGAAGGCTATTCCACCATCAACTATGGTGTGCAGATGCAGTTCACCGCATACAGCCCTGGTAGACGAAAGAACCATGAGCAGTAGGCCCGTGAATCATTGGCCTATGAATAGGACAGTTTGCTGAAAGTAGAAACGGTGAGCCTCAGTCTCGGTTCAGTTCACGTTTGGAAGATGCCGATTAAAATTTAAGCTGATATCATTAGTTTTTGAAGTTCGGTTCACCAATACATGATCGGTATGCAAACAAGGCATCCGCGTAGTGTTTTCCTTTTGGAATCCATATTCTATGTTTCAAAATTCCACAGTCGCATTCGCGGAATTCTTAATATGGTATGCGAGTGAAGAAATGACAAGGGAATTGCTTTGTAGGATGTACGGAGCAGTTCAAGAACAAGATTTTCCCAAGTATCATGGTACGTGAGAGTGAATGAGGCCATAAATAGCAGAGGTTCTTTTTGACATGTCAAACTGTAGAAGACAAATGACATGGGCCCTTATATATTGGTGTGGTCCACTACTACTAGGTCTACCTATTCTACGGCAAACCATTTCAGTTCAAGACTGCTTCTACATTGGAATAATCCCTTTTTTGGAAGAGACACCATTTGATGGGGGGGAATTTGTAGGGTCCTAAAAAAAATTCCTTGAGGAGAAATTCAACCACAATTGCTCTGCAGAGAGAATATAATTCTTTTACAAGTCTATCTAGGTGAAGGAACTAAATTTGAGTTTCATCTATTTGAAGGAACATTATGGAATTCAAGTTTTCGTGATTTTTAAGTGCCCCATGTACCATTACTGGGAATGGTATGCAATAATATGGATCGTAAACTTCTAGGTATGTAGAGTAATCTGCAAACTGCTAGACCATCAAGCGATGGCCATCGAGCATGGAAATCCACAAACCATGTCAACTGAAGGTGTTGTGTGTGTAAGGCCATTCTATGTATTGTACCACGAACCCATAAGTTCATGGACAAAGTGAACTGACAGGGTTCCATGAACCATTATCGTGAACCAAGGCCTCTGCAAACCCCAGTTGATCATGTCTTCTGTGGGTCAGAATATTTCTTGAAAGGTCATCTGTAAATATTGTTGTGTGACCAATAGATACGATCACTCGGATTCTCTATAAAAGCAGCACAGTAGACACAGAGGGGTATGGATTGATATAATGAAGGATAGTGAAATATTTATATAGACTTAGAGTTTGAACTCTAGATTCTGCCTTGTTTCATTGGAGAAGAATGAACCGCAAACCTCTCCCACCGTAGGTATAGTTGGCCACAAACCATAAAATAGGGTAATTGAATAATAATAATAGAACTGTGACCTATCTGGTGAACCGCGAACCAAATACCTCTCTCATATGAATTTACCATGAATGATAATCTTTTATACCCTCCTTCAGTATGGAACTCGGTGGGGCATACTGCTACGTGGACTGAACCCGAAACTGCATACCCAATCTATACATGGATATAACCCAAAGAGGCCAAGTGAGCCGCATATCACATTGGTATGCAGTTGGACTATACCCAAGTCTGCGTACCACATTGGTATGTAGATGGACCTTCTTTCAGCATACCTCTATGGTATACGGAGCCTTCCACATCCCGCAAGAGAAACCAACATGTGGAATGGGGTGTTTTCGGGTATTGTTCCTTTTGGTTCCAACCTCACCCCTCCATTATCGTCCATTGTTCCATGATCCCTCTAATAACCAATCCTCCAATACTTGACCAAAGATTACTCCAATTCCACCATACCCTTATGATTAGACCACCAGGTGCATCAATTCTCCCCATTGAGTGTACATACCCACAATAAGTGAAGTCACGAAGGCCCAACCAGCAAAGGTGTGGGTTTCTAGAATGCCTATTACACTACATTCAGACAGTAAACTGGATTCCATACTTGGGATGCCGATGTGAACCTCAATGTTCTCAAAATTAAGCGTAATCACTTTCTTTTCCATTCAATTAGGTATAGTGATCAGTCGTAGGGGTTATGTTCGCTCCACCATTTAGAGAGGAAAAACACTTCCACTTCCCAGAACGTGCTTCAGGGCCCTCCCACTGAGGTAAGTCCCCAATCTTCTGAGTTACGGCCGCATGAACATCAATGTCATTTCACATTGAATGGTTCATTTCTCTCCACATATCCCTCCTCCCCCAACAGGGGTGTAGGCATGTGTATTGTTGAATATTTCAAATCCTCTTGTTTCTCAACCCGAGCATGGATTACGTGGTCTTAGATGATTTTAAGGATTACAAACATTCACACATTCTGAACTATGAGAACTCTGATTCCTAATTAAACCATGATACGTAGCATTGCTACGAAAACGCCTGATCTCAAATGGGTGCCTATCTGAAAGGGTCGACCCAATCAGGCCCCCTTAAATGGACAGTTTCCATACATAAGCTCTACACATTCTGAACTATGGGAACTCTACTTCCTGATCAAACAATGATAAGTAGGATTCAATCCAGAAGGCCTAAGATCAAAAGGGTGCCCATCCAAAAGCGTCCACCTAATCATGTCCCCTTAAATGGGCATCTTCCATGCATAATCCCCACACATCTTGAACAATGAGAACTTTGATTCTTGATCAAACCAGGATACATAGGACACCTAGAAGAAGGCCCGAGATCAAAAGGTTTCTCATCCGAAAGGGTCCACACAATCATGTCCCCTTAAATGGGATGATTTCCCACGTAAGCCCTAGACATTATAAGCAATGAGAACGATGATTCCTTATCAAACCAAAATATGTAGGATGCCTGCCAAAAAACCTAATCTCAAATGGGTGACCATCCGAAGGATTCCACCTAATCATGTCTCCTTAAATTGGAAGCTTCCACGTGTAATCCCCACACCTTCTGAACTATGAGAACTCCAATTCGTGATCGAACCATGATACACAGTATACCTACTAGAAGGCCCGAGCTCAAAATAGTACCCATATGAAAGGGTCCACCCAATCATGTCCCGTTAAATGGGAAGCTTCCACACGTAATCCCCACACATTCTGAACTACAAGAACTATGAGTTTTGATCAAACTAGGATACTTAAGATTCCTACCAAAAGGCACGAGCTCAAAAGGGTCCTCATCCGAAAGGGTCCACCCAACTATTTCCCCTTAATGGGAGGCTTCCACACATTAACCCCACACATTTTAAAAAACATGAACATTGATTCCTGATCAAACCAGGATACGTAGGATTCCTAGAAGGACCGAGCTCAAAGAGGTGCCCATATAAAAAGGTTCCACCCAATCATGTTTATCAAACAGAAACTTTTATGTGTAATCCCCATACAATCTGAACTACATGGGTTTCGATTCCTCTCCAGAGGATACGTAGTAATCCCTCTTTGTTGGCCCAAACCCAAAATCAAGTCACCTTACATCCCCCCTAGATGAGGATAAACTCCAAAGTGCCTTATAATATGGCTAATTTAGTATCACCTCTGTGGAATCAAACAAATGTATGCTCACAAAGATCATGTAAACTAAGGTTAGCCTATGTACACACTCTTCGGGAATGAACAAAGGATTTATGAATGTATGAACGCAACTTAAATCTATAAGAGAGTCCAGAAACCGGAAACAATCCTCCCCTGAAAGGGTGCAGTGAGATTGACCTCCCATCCTCTTGACCAATGGAGTCCTTAAGTGTGACTGGCCAAATCATCATCCCATGAGTGCCTGCCTATGGAAAGCAGGTCAATGAATCAAGGATACCAGGTTTGTTGGGCATTCTTGGCTCCATAGATAAATAAGTTGGAGACAATCTGAGGAAGTTATATTCGAGAAGGAATAATTTCATGAGTACTTAACCCCCACACAATCACCCATTGGAACCAAAAAATCCCCCAGGGTTAATTTGACCTTCTTTAAAGGATAATGACACTGAACATGTCAAAACAGATAAATAGTAAACTCTACGAGAACCCATCTCTATAGAAAAATGGACGGGTGATGATCCTTATCGAACCATTTCTGCACCACCGGCAAAATGCACCACCACAAAGGTAGAACGATAACAATATTGATATTATATAACCATTATCAAATTAAAATGATTAACAATAACAAATAAAAAAATATATGAAAAAAATGAAATAGTAAATATATAAAGTGTTTTTATAAAATTGAATTTTTAATAAATAGGTTATAAAATATCTTAAGTTAATCCTATATGGGATGATATATATTAGTATTTTTCTATAATATAGGTATAATAATCCTATATTTATTATACAGGATGTTTGAACATGTAAAAATAAATTTGATAATTGAGTTAAGGGACTTCTAGTCTCTATTTTTGTTTCTATGAGACACATTCCATATTCATCCCCCATTTATTTTTATTTTTCTATATACATCCACTTTTACTTTTTTTAATCTTAAATATCCTTATTTTCATGATATTTAAAGTTTATTATTATATTATTCTTTAATGGTTATTATAATTCAAACAATTTCCATGTATTAAGGTGTTTTATCTCACATTTACTTCTGTGGGACACATTCCATATTTATAACTTATTTATTCTTTAGGGTGTATAAAATAACCATTAATGTACTTTATGATTAATATTATTAAAATTATGGTTTATAAATGTTCAAATAAGGTTATTTTGTTTCATAGGGCTTATGATCAAAAGTCACTAGGGTGTTAAATATTATATATTACAATAGCATTATTAATCGAGGTTTATTCAGATAGTGTTTTTGATAAGGTAATATTATGATATATCTACCAATAAACTCTTGAATTTTATTATCCTGTAGTTCTTTATTTAGAATGTAATTTTTAATATCATCTTTTTCTATTTAATACAAATAGATACTAAAATACTTTTTTATGAAAAATAAAATTTATTCCTCTAATTAATTGAAAATTAATTTTCTTACATATCTATATTTTTATATAATTCTTCAATGAAGTATTTTTCTATTTCAGAATTATTTTTTAAAGAAATTATTTACCATGTTTGAATATTTAGAAAATGGTTTGAAATGAGCCTTTATGTTTTTTCAGAATAAGTATATTTTAACTTATATCAAAAATATGAATGGAATCTTTATTTTAACACATATGGAATGAATGGTATTTTCATCCATCATGACTATTCAATAAATAAAACATTCCATTAAAATTTTTCAATTTTATTTTCAATGAAATATTTTTCAATAATATTTCAAAATTAATAGATTTTAAATAGGTTTTTTAAAAGTACCATGATATTTTCCTCAAGAAAAGTTCAAAGTTACCTTTAAAAATAATTTAAGATCTAATATTGCATCATTTGATGTTATGTAATATTTACTAGGTTTATGAACCAATGATGGCCTCATTATTATTCTCTATATGATTTATTAACCTTATGAAAATGTTTTTATAGAGCCCATTTTCTGCCAATGGGATATGTTTTTAAAAGCCTTTTCATTTCAATGGATTATTCTATAATTAAATGATGAAATATTTATGAAAAACAATTCATTAAATTAATTATGATTTGAAGAAATATTTACGAATACCATTTCCTTTTAAAAATTAATGATATAATGGATGTTTTTTGATATTTTTGTATATTAAATTATGTATTGTAGGATGGTTGGGACCTATACCATCCTCCAATTCATTGGACATTTATTAATGATCTATGAGAACATGTAGTACCTGGAAGGTGATCCCAATACTCAGACAAGAGGGTACATGAGAGGTTTTCAAAACCCAAAAATAAGATATTTCATTGTATTTTATACAAAACCATAAAAAGATGGTACAAATCAATTATACCATTCTCAAAAGAGTGTACATGGGAGGTTATCCCAATGATGAAGCTGGTGCACTAGTGATTATCCCTAGCCTAACATGATATGAATATATTTTTTGGTATGCTTGACATAATATTTCCAATGCTTATGTTTATGACAAAAATCTATGATATATTGTAATGTTAGTCACTCATGTATCATGTTGTTTTATTCTTTAAAACTCATGTCTTATGAACTTCCATGATTTATTCCATGTTTAATATTTATGATATATGATATGATGTGTATGGTTTTCCAATGTGATTCTCATGATATCGTCCTCTTACGCTCATGTTATATTGATATCTACCTTGTTAACACTTACTGATAATCTGATATCATCCCTTGTTATGTTTCTTTTACCTGGTTTGTTATGAATGTTATTACATATGATATTTCTAATAAGGGTTCCATTTATGAATAACTTAGTGGGAGATGATCTGGTTCACTTATAAACTAGTTTCATGTTTATCCTATATTCTAAAGGAACTAGACCAAAAAGAATATGGGATTTATCACTATTTCATGAAAAACATGCACTAATTAATATGTAATATATGTGTGTATGATATTATTAGGTATTTAAAATAATGTTTTCACGTATCAAGGAATTAAATTTTTAGGCAAAGATCACTTGAAGATTGAGAAAAATTATAATAAAATCCCTAAAATATAGATTTAGAAATTGAATATTATATACCATGAATGAAAATTAGTTCATGATATGATATCTCAAATAGTATGTATATACATCATATAAATGAAATTAGGGTAACAAAACAAAACACTTCCAAAAGAGTGGAATTTGAGATTAAAAACCTTACCTCAATCGAGTTTCGTTTTACACTATCACCAAATATCCCAAATAATTAAATTAATCGCATCATATAAATACTATATAACCCTTTTCATAAATATGAAAAATTATTCTTCTCATATATAATCATTATATGTTTTTAAATATTAGTTAGTTTTTATCTAATTTCATTACTAGGAGTATGTAATATTTATCACCTTGAACTTGTTTCATAAAAGATATGTTGGTATCTATTCATTTTTTCATGTCCATAAATATTATATTATATAATATACAATATTATAAATTCTATTATTATTTTCAAATCTATAATTTCACTCTATTATATTTTTTGTAACAAACTATGAATAATAACTCATTGAGGATCATGTTTTAATGATTCTTAAGGAACAAAAGGTGTTTTCTTAAGTAATGTATAAAATTCTTATAGGACATTACTAGAAAAAAACAGTATTTATATATTTATATAATTTTATACTATTAAATAATTTATCTTATTCATCCATTATATAAATTCATATTATTATTCTAGTGGTTGTTAAAACTAACCCAATCATGAACCTTCCATGATTAATTATTGGTTATGAGGTGGCTTAGTTATAATATCATTATACCTAAAGAATAATGATATTATTTAGTATTTATTAGTGTGATATATCTGAAATAGAAATGATTATAAATAGGATATAATTTATATAAATTCATTACCTAAAAATAACAGATCATTTTCCTCTTAGTTCACTTGTTCAAAATGATTGAATTTATGATAATTTTTTGTTGTTAATATCATTAATAGGTTCTAAAATTTTTAATAGCATAGGCTTAATTTTATAATAAAAATAATATTTAGCTTTTAATCTCATCCACATAAATATCCATTTAGGTTAGTGATGAAAATAAATAGAAAAATGAATCATCATTGGTGGTGGTGGTCTATATGTATATAAAGTTGACGATTTCATTTTATATAGAATAGTAGAATGGTGTAATAAGTTTTATTGTTCAATAATACAAAAGTTATATAAATATCATAATTATTTAGTAATTTATATTTTTAGACCATACTTGAATGGTGATTCAGTAAAATAAAACATATTGTGTCACAGAGGCAGTAGTCCGCATAAATCATGAATTGATATTTCATTTTTCTAAAAGGAAATGGAAAAAATAAATAAATACTATTTGAATATAAATATAAAATAAATTATATAAATACTAATTATTTCATTTTATAGGTATTTCAATTTTTTAATTTGAAAATAAAAATATAAAATAAATAAGTTAAGTAAATTTGATTACTCACATTGAGCACTTTCAGATTTCAAGTGAATATTCCCAACAAATTGATTGTGTAGGATAAAAAATTGTGACTAGAAAGTAAAAGTGAGTGAAAGATATTTATAGGTTAAGTAAAAAGGACTGTGTTTATAGAGGAAAAAAATATTTAGTATTTCCTTGAAAGGGTAATGAGCAGCCATGTTTAAAAGTGGTGAGAATATAAGTTTTGTAAATATTTCAATATAATATTATGAGAGAACATGTTAAACATGTCATGTGGCTCCAAAATTAAAGAATAATTGAGTGTGGCAGAGATAAGTTCAGTATAAAACTATACCAATCAATTCTAAAAATGTTTTTCTCAGGTTTCAATTCATTTACCCTTAAATTATTACTTTTACCGTTTTAGATTTTTCTACAGAAACTAATTTTTACCTACGGTACCATAATATTAGTTCCTAAAAATAAAGTGTTCCTTATTAAATAATTTTGTAAAATTTATTAAAAATATAAACTATATTTCATTTTAATCAATTTATAAAATTTATACAAAAATATGTTTCAAATAAAAATATTTTATGTATTAAATCAATTTTTAATAAAATATTAATTATGTTATAATATATCATATATGGGTTTATTAATTAAATATAACATTTTTTAAACTATAATGAAACTTATAGAATATATATTTTGTATCATTAAAATAATTCATTAATTTTCAATTCAAATATATTTTTTTATAATCTAATTAAGGCATGTTATTTATAGAACAATATTGTTAACTATTTAACTAAAAACATTTTTTTAGAAAACTACCAAATAATTATCTTAAAATAATATTACTATGAATAATCTATAAATAAAAATATTTTTTAAAATATAAATTTATTCTTTTAGAATTTTATATTTTTAAACTAAATTTGGGATATAATAAAAAACATTATAAGAAAATAGGTTTTTTAGAATATTAACCATTCCCATTCATATTTCCCATTATTTACTAATTAAAAAAATATTAACCAATTATTAGTCTAAAATATATTTTCTCTTCTTCAATATCATATTTCATTAAATTTAAATTCATATCCGATCGAAATTAAATAGTTTGAAAAACATATTTTTATTTTTAAAGTTAACGTATTATTTATTTAATTATACCAATTAGATTTCACTCTTTTAAAAAGTGGACATTATTTTAATTATACAAATATATCATAAATAGTTTACTCTAATTCATTAAATCTAATTGAAAAAATAGTTTTTAATGGTCGAAAATTATCATGGGTTTGTTTTGTTTTGTTTTTCATGTGCCGAAAGGTGTCGAATACATTTATATCTTTAAAGTTAATCATATCTTAAAATTTTAAGGTGTTTTGATTTCTCCCTCCTATATTGCTTCAATATAGTAAAAAAACAGAATATTTTTGGGTGGATAACTTCTTAGGCATAGCTCCATTTATCCTCTTATTCAAGGGGAAGCTATCAGATTGTTATGCTTTCTAACGGAAGGGTTTAGATTGACCCTTTGAGTATATGAACCCTTACAAATTTCATGCATCCCAGAGACACTGTTAATCTGAGAACCAATGAAATTAATATTACAATGTGAGAGACTATGACTTTTCCAATGAATATTGGATCATATTTTGGTCAATGATTCAATGTTAATGAGTTAGAGATACCTAAATTCTACCTAACCACAAGCAACTAAACTTCGAGAGTTGGATCTTTCGATTCAATTTCAATGAAAATGCTTTCCATAATAAGTTGATTCATGGTAAAAGTTTTTTTATCCCCACAACCAAAATGACTAAAATAGTTTTCTATAGATATCACGAGCTCTATATTCTAGTAGGGTATAGAAGACCAGGAATATAGTAAGATCCCATATTTTTCATGTATTACCCTCTTTTTGTTTTCCATTAAACCTATTTTGATAGGGTTTCCATATCTTAATCCATTATTGATTGAGTCTTGTTTGAATATGGAGATATTTTTTAGGGTAAATGACCAAATATTTTTCAAAGTATGCATTCTTTAATTAATATAGTCTGGGTATAAATGTGTTAAATGAGAATACAGAGGTTTACTGTGAGTTTAGAGTGCTTTGGATGGGGTTTGTGGTATTAAGTGAATTTTGGGTTTATAGTATCATAGAGGATATTTACACATCAGTTAATTGAATTAAATTTCATGTAACTACCACTACGACGATTTTTTGAAAGGGATAAAATTTGTGAACTAGTGTACGACATGAACTGGTTTCACACCATGAATCATCATTACATGACGTGCAATGATTTTGTAGGGTACAATTCACTAGATGTGACATGAATTTTTGTGTAACTCTTAAATAGAAAATACATGACATTAAAGGTGGTTACCTACTATATAATTCTATGTATAGTCATATTTAAACCCATGATATATATGTTTTATTCATTTTTATCAGGTACTTCCCTCCTCTCTAAAGATAATTCATTTATATACAATTTTAGAGAACCTTCCCCCATTCTAGATATAAAATTTATGAAATTGATCAATGTTGAGTTTTTTTGTTTATGTTTTCCCTTATCTTCCTATTGTTCTCTATTTTTATGGTGTAATATTTTGACATTGAGGGAAATAAGTGTTGATCTTGGCCTTTTTTATTTTAGGTTTCTTATTTCAATATTGTGCACCTTCATTCTTGTTGGTGTTACCTATTGTAATCGTTGAATGATCTCGAGTTAAAGGAATTTTTCCTAAAACTTAACCCTATAGTATGTTTAATTACAATGTTTATGAAATAATATGGTTGAACCAACATAATGTGTGTGCTAATAAACGAAACAATGAATCATGATGAATCGCTGATTGGATTATTATTTAGATCCCATTGGATTTCGTGGTGTTATCACCGGGCTTGTGGTTACCCATTGGGTCAGTAAACCCTTCAATAATATTGAATTGGATAATGGTGTAGAGTGTTCTAATCATAATATGATATCCCATGTGATTTCTTGATGTAGAGTAACTTTGGTAATTGATTATGTTTATCTAAATGGTTAGATATAATTTTATAAATAAATGAATGAGATGTTAAAAAGAAAAATTATTATTTTCTTAATTAACAATTAAGGCTTGAGAAATTATATTGTGATATCCTTTCTATTATGACTTATGAGGAGTTTTATGTTGTAATTTTTATATAGATTATATGTTTTGTTTAATGCAATAATGATTATATATAGATTTATTCTCAAATTCAGAAATGTATATATATTGAGATTGTCCTAGATTGATGTTGTAATGGTTATATAATGGGATATGCCTAAATGCTGAAATTCTTATATAGAAATACATTCCTATTTGATGATAAAATGATTCTGTATAGGTATTTTCAAGGAAATAAAATTCTTATATCGAGGGCATTTCTTGATTTTGATATTATTTCATAGTTATGTGGTTATGGTTGGAATGGTTGTAAAAAAGCTTAGAGGTAATTTGTCCTAGTGTTGAAGTGGGTTAATTGTGGATTAATATTAATTTGATTAATTAATATACATATTTATCTCATTATTACATGAACTTATTATCAGAATGGTTTTGTTTTTACATGTTGGTGTTGACCAACTGAGTTTTAATTGAAACCAATTCGGTCTTCTGTTTAGTTCCCAAATAGTTACATTAATTCCTATTTAAAAAAATAAAAGGGAACTTGTTCTTCATTGTTTAGTAAATGATGAGATGGAGTTTGGAGATGGGTCCAAAATTGGGTTCATAATCGGGGTATTTTTAGATTATTTGAGTCAGTTGGATTTATTTTTATATTGTTTTCAGTTTGAAAGATAGATACATTTCAGACTATCAATAAATGGTTCCCTATTATTTTATTTATTGGGTCCTCCATTACTTAAAAGTTGTATGTTATATTCTTTCCTTTATTTTACAAAATTTTATATATATTTATATTTTTATTTCAATAGTATTATAACTCTATATCACGGGGAATAGTCTTAAAACTATACTCATCACACCCCCACTGGTAGTCGGCAACCTCTAGCATACGAGGAGGTGTGATTGAGTTCTCATGACTAACTTGATTTGGAATGGTTAAAGAGTGATGGATTAGAGGGACATTAAATATTGGTATCAAATGTGTAGGATTTTATTTTCTTTTACTTCACTGTTTTGGAATGCTAGAAAGGATACTAAGATGTGTCAGGACTAGGTAATGATCTCATTCATGTTAGTAGTAAACCCATGTACGGGGGAAATTTGAGTACCCAAGGATGGGATTATTGTTCATGATTTTCACATGTTATGGTTTGATGTTACGTCACATTAGTAGATTCACATGTTTTTTTATGTTATTGTTGCATAATATTTCAAATCATAGCCAGGTATGACAAGATATGAGTATGAATTCATCATGATGGGCACATATGGAAATATCATTGCATGAATTTTTTCTGATAGGAACATATTTATTGTATGAGATATACACTTTTGTATATTAAATATGAAATATTATACTGATGTATCTAATAGAAAAAATTGAATAATTTTTGTGCCATGAAAAATCACTTGTAACCCATGTTTAGAGAGAATATGAGCTAGTGGTTCTTTGTTGTTATCACCTATTGAGGTAGAACATATTTATAGTCAGTGATCCAAGGAGTGTGTTTGTCATATAGATAAAATATCTACTTGTTGAATTTGATTTTAACTTTAGGAGAGTGAAAATAACAATGCTCCTAACGCAACTTATCTAGATTTTCTTGTAGCTCTTAAGGATCAGATGGATGTTCATCTTCATGACCCCCTTTTCATGGTCATTCAAACTATGGGAAGGGACATTGTTCACACTATGACTTTGATGCATGATCTGACAAGATAGCATCAACTACAACATCCACCTATTTTCCCTAGGAAGGGAGTCCCCTGGATAGTTTAGTTCTTGATAAATTCGGTCCCGATGACCTTCAAGAACCTTGTGACACCCACAGATAAGTGGGTGATGATTACTACATAGTTTTTTCAAGGAGTTGTCATGTTTTTGTTGGATATTCTGAAAATATATATGTAGTAAGAAGAGTTGTCTTGGAAGGTCTTCAATGTTATGTTCATGACACACTTATATCCATAAATATTGAAGGAATATAGGGCTAGTGAGTTCATGAATCTAATATAGGAGGGAATTTCAATGATGGAATACACTAGATGTTTCACTTACATTGAGTTAATTCCTCCATTATTAGATTCTAAAGCGATATCCAGTGTGAGGAATTCTCAATTTCTTCTTCTCTATGAAGTCAGTTTGTAGGTGAACATTTTCTACTTTATTAGCATTGAAATATGATGGATAAAGAACTCATCATAGAAGAAAATATAAGAGAGTCCCCAATTAGTATCCATTTTGATTTTGTGGGATGATTGGGAACTCTTCTTCTAGAGAAAAAATAAATGTTATGACATTTGTCTCCATAGATATAGATGGCATAGTATCATGGTAAGTTGGCATCCAAATTAGGACTGTGTTATGTTAAAGAGCTCTTCGTATAGAATGTTGGGCCATAAGTGGCCTTATTTTTTTCCCTTACAATGGGGTGTCATTCTTATAGTTGAATAGATTAGTTTTTAATGTTTTTAAGATCATTATATAGTAGATTAGTGGAAGTGGATCAGGACTTCAACTCCAGTTTGAAAGGAACTCGACAACACATTAGTAGATATGTAGCTTGAGTTCAATTTGATGTTCAGATCGAGACAGGGTATGTGGAATCCTATTGAAGAAGTAGTAGTATTATGAAGAGGAAATTTCACAATGAAATCACACTAAATTTCATGGAATAATGTCTAGTCATCTAAATGTTATAAAAAACTACTCAATCTAGTTAGGATGTAGGACCTTCTACCATAAGTGGTGTCATTCTTATGTCCTCTTCCCTTGACATCATTTTATTGATATAAGAGCATTGAATTACTTTTTATCTACTATTTCTAAAAATATTTTGAGAATAGTTATGGAATAAATGCATCATTTTTTGACCATTGATACAGTAATGGGATAATGGTTAGAGGATATCAAATGCCTCAAGGAATGTTCTCTAGAAATTGGTGGTTAAAGATTCTTTTGGAAACTTTTCATGATGTAAATGAAATTTTTTTAATTTATTCCTGAGATGTATTGGATAATTATATACCCATATCATATTGACTGTTACCAATGGATATTTAACTTTTTATCTCAAGAAGGACATAGCTATTCACATTCTATTGAGTGTGATCTTTACGCTGGTCATGTAAGACCAATTCAATGCATATTAGATTTTCTTATGGAATTGATAGTAGGTCCTTCCATAGATGATGGTGAAATGGAACTAGATACTTTTCCCTCAGTATTAGAAAATTTTCATTATTTCATTCTTAATGAGATAAATATCTTACTACCCAAGTAATAGGTCATGTTCTTGATCGATTTGGTGGTGGAAGAAGATATTGTTTCTATTCCTCCTTATATGATGAGACCATCAGACCTTTAGGGGGTGAAATACTAGTTTTAAGACCTTGAAGATAAATGTTATATATGTCCTAGTTTATATTCATGGGGTTCTATGGTTATTTTTTATAAGAAGGATGATTGGATTTTACACTTATGTGTGGATTTTCAAATATTAAACTAGATAATGCTCAAGAACTGGTATCCTTGTCAACATATTAATTCTCTCTTAAACATGTTGGGATGTGCTCATATATTATCCAAGATCAATTTGAGATCCAGATACCACATGTTGAGGGTATGACCATCATACATACATCATAATTCTTTTAGTACATGATTTTGCATGTATGAGTTCATAGTGATGTAGTTTAGCTTGAAGAACGCACTAGATGTATTCATGGCCTTGATGAATATGATCATACATCCACTTCTTGATATTTTTGTTTTATTTTTTCCATCATCATCATAGTGTACTCTCAATTAGTATTCAATCATTTTACAATCATGAAATCATCTTAGTTAAATTTAGATAGAATCATATTTAAGAAAAACTCACCAGAAGATGTTTATGGATTGGTAAAGTGAACATATTATGTCAATTTGACTCAAAAAAAGAGTTTTAGTAGACCCAGATTAATTATGAATTGTTTTATCTTTTCAGAGATCTGAATTTTTTTTCAATATTTAGAGCACCTTGGGTTTAGCTAGTTATTATTGGTGTTTTATCCATTACTTTTCCTTGTTGGAATCACCGATGTCTTGGATGACCAAGAATGGGATGAATTTTTTTGTCATACTTTTATGAGTGACATTTTCATGATATAACCAATTATTATTAAAGCATATGTTGTGTATTATGATGTATCTGAAGTTGGAATCAGAGTAGTTTTGAGAATGAGGACCAAGTGGTTACTTATTGCTCCAGAAATATGATACAACATAAGAGGAATTATCCTACTCACAATATGGAGTTATTTGTGGTTATACGTGCCTTGATATTATGGGGAAAATATCTTATGGGTGAGAGTTTTGTGGTATATATAGACCACAAGAGCCTCATTTACGTATTTTCTTAGTGATACCTAAACCTTCGGTAAAGGTGGTGGTTCGAGTATCCATAGTATTTCAACATTATCTTGGATTATGCACTAGGTATGGGTAATGTTGTTGTTGATTCCTTGAGCTAGAAGACACATATTCATGTATTCTGGGATTTAAGGGAAGATAAGAAAATGATGTCACACTTTTTAGACATATATCTACCTATTCATGAGTCCTAGAGATGTTTAGATCTAACATCGACATCTATCATACCCATGATTGTTGTCTGAATTATGATAGTGTGGTTATATGATCAAGAGGAATAAGTTATCAAATATAGCTTATATAGTGGGGAGGCACCAATTGGAAGGTTTCTTGGAAGCTATAATTCTCTTATTTTCCATGGCCTGTTATGGTTTCCTACAAGATTTTTTCAGGAGATGAGGATATATTTTCATGTTTCTAGATGTATTTCACATCCATGTATGGATTAAATGTACCATGATATCCATCGACAGTACTGGTTGTCAGAAATGGAAAAAGAGATAACATGATTTATTGATAAATATTTTACCTATTGGTATGTCAAATCCAAGAATCAAAGGCCTGTGGGGATATTTCAACCTCTACAAATTCCATAGATGAAATAGGTTGATGTAACTAAATATTTTTGGACTGTATTTCCCAAGAATACCTCTAAGAATGATGAAATGTAGGTAATCTTAGATCGACTGATGATGGTAGCCCACTTGTTGCCTGTAAGGGAGAACTTCACCATTAATGATCTGGTTAGTCTTTATGTGTTTGAGATTGTATGGTTGCATAGTTTTCTATGGATTATTACTTTTTATATAGATCCTTGTTTCACATTTGGGTTCAGGTGAGGCCTTTATAATGCTCTAGGATCAACAATTCTTTTGAGAACAACCTATTATCCTATGACAGATAGTCATTCTAAGCAGACTATTCAGGTTTTGGGGGATATATTACAAGCCTATGTTTTTGGTATTGGTGGTTCATGGGAGAAGAATATGACCCTCAGTTATTTTTCATATAAGAAAATATCTTGTGAATCAATCCATATGGAAAATATCTAGTCTTTTTATAATAGATCATTCCATTTTCCTCTTTTTTGGTTGGAGAGGGGCGAGTCAGCGTCTTTTGGATCTAGTCTAATGAATAATTTATTTGATATGTTTTGGCCAATCTGGAGGTGTTTATTGACCAAGTATTTTAGGAAGAAATTGTATGATGACCATCAGATATACACTATAGAGTTTGAGGTTGGCCTTTTTGTTTTCCATAATGTGTCTCCTATGTTGGGGAACTGATGTATTTAAAAACAAGGAATGTTAGCACCCAAATTTTTTAGGCCTTTTGAGATAGTGGAAAGGTTTGGTCTAGTAGAATTCATATTATCTCTTAGATAGTGATTTATTACTATGTACGACCTATTCTACATGTCATATATTAGGATACATTATCATTACCCTTATTATGTGGTTGATATTTATGATGTTTAGCTTTGTGTAGATGCCTCGTTTGAGGAACACTATATAAGGATTACGGAACATACTGAGAAGTATATGTGGGGTATGACTATACTTTTTATTTAAGTGAAGTGGAGGAATGGGACATTATATTGGAAACCTAGTAGAGGGAGTCTGATATGCAGGAAAAGTGGAAAGAATTATTTATTGATACCCTAAAGAGATTATTATAGAATCTCGGGGATGAGATTTTATACGGTGGGTAGGTTGTAATATCCCATTGTTTTCATGTACATACCACTTTGATTTTCTCATTATACCTATTTTGCTTGGGTTTCATTTACAGAAAACATTTTTGGTCGAGTCTCATTCTAGGACAGAGAGGTTTTTTAGGAAAATTACCTAATGTTTGGGGATTTTTTCTAATTGATGGAGTCTAGGAATAAACATGTTAAATTGGTGTGAGGGTTTCTTTTAAAGAATAAAAGGCATCAAATGTTTTTCTTTCTCTTATTCCAATTATGTACATAAAGATCCCTATAAGAAATTAATATTTCATGTAGAATCATTACACTACATTTTATAATCACTAATAAGATATCATGAATTGGATACAGGTTATGAACTGTTTCATGGAATGGAGTAGTTACACATTGTGAAACCTCACAACATGATGTGTAATTTTCAGTCAAGGTTGAATTTAATCGGGGAAGCATGAATATCAGCGTTACTCTTAAATTGAAAATACATTATGTGATAGGGGGTTCCACACCAGGTATTTCTGGGGTTAGGTGTTATAAAATCACAGTTCATATGATTTATTATTTATTTTCACATTTTTACCTCCTCTCTCAATCCTATGTGATTTCTAATAAATTTTGGGGAACCTTCCTCTATTCCAAGCATCTCATTTAAGTAATCAATCTCTGATTAATTTTTTTTGAGGTTTTCTCTTTTGATCCACTTGATCTTAATTCTCATGGTTTAATCTTTTGACCACTACGTAAATAGGAATAAATAATAGTCTTCTATGATCTAAGTTTGTTGTTATGATATTCTTCACCTTCATTATTTTTTGTCTTTCTTATTGGAATCATTTTTTGATCACTTACTAAAGGAATGTATTTTACAACCTAACCCTAAGGTATTTTTACTTTTCAGGTATGTGAAATACTATGAGTGCACATACCCAAAATGTTTTTTAATAAATTGAATGAATAATGATGGTAAATCCTGGAGTAGATTATTACTTATATCACTTAGGATTCATTAATGATGATACCTAGATTTAGGTTATCCATTAAGTTAGTGAACCCATGAATAATATTGAATTATCTAATGTCTTAGAGTGTGTTTATCTTGATATGATAACTCCGTTACATTCTTGATGAAAAATAACTTTCATAATAGATATCTTTTATTTAAATTAATAGAGAAAATTTTATAAATAAATGAATTAGAAATTAAATTATAAATGTAAATTTTCATAATCGATTATTGTGTCTTATGAAATGATATTTTTATATCCTTGAAATTATTACGTGGTTTAAATTTAATAATTTAATTATTATATAGTTGGCTTGGACCATATTGATGTTGTAATGATTATATATAGGGATATTTCTAGATGTTAAAATTCTTATATAGTGGGCTTGTCCCAGATTAATGAGTAAATTATTATGTAAAGGGATTTTGCTAGATGTTGAAATTATTATATAGAGGACTTGGCCTAGTTGAGGTTGTGATTATTATATAGAGGTATTTTCATTAATACTTGAACTTTTATACATAGGTTATTTCATGTTTAAGTGGTTATTAAATCATTATGTTGTTATGGTTGGCATGGTTGTGCAATATTTTAGTAGAAATTCTAGCATGGTGGTGAGGTAGGTTGATTACTATATTATATTAAGTTGATTAATTAATACACTAGTTTATATCCTTTTTACATGTAGTTATTAAAAAACTGATTTTTAGCCACGGCGGTGTTGACCTACTAGGTTTTTCTGACACCCTATTATGTTCATTGTTTCATACATAAGAAGATTACAAGGATGCAGGTTTGCAAAAGGGAAAGGGAATTTGTTGCAAATTTTTTATTGTAGGATGTGATGGAGTTTGGTGATGGAAAAAACATGGGTTTTGGGAACAAGTTCATTTGAGTCAATATGAGTCATATGGATCATTATTTGTATTTATTTTATTTTTTAATTGACATGCATCTCATTATGGAATTATATGGTTCACTATTTTTTTATTTATTGGTTCCTTCTTTATTTCATGGCTGTATGTTATACTACTTCTAATATTTTTCATTACATGGATATATATTTATATTATTTATTTTTATTGTATTGTAAGTCTTATCTAGGTGTTTTAGTCTCCCCACTATACAATTCACACTCCCTCTTCTATTTGGAAGCCTCGAGAGTAAGGGGCACACTTAAGGTCCTTTAAATAACCTAATTTCGACATATGAGAGAGTGTTGGATCAGGGGACATTACAAAGATGAACCTAAATAGTCCTAATGGATATGTCCATGGTCAAATTAATGTTTAACATCATGAAAATTAGAATAAAATGAAAACTACATAAAAATATGGTTTACCTTGACTAGAATAGGTTCAAGTCTTCCTCATTAGTAAAACAATGGGGATCTATCCAGATTCATGAAATCCAACTATCACAGTTTTCATCCAACCCCACACTTTATTCATGTGTTTGGAGAAGATATTTATTATCGATCAAAGATGAATAAAGTTAACACCAATAGAGGAAGAAACCAGTTATAAAGCTACTTAAAACTCAATGATATATATCGAAACCATAAATTATCCTTCAAAAAGTTGAAGTAACTTTAAGGGAAAATTTATTTTTTGGAACATGGACAGACACTTAATGGGATTATATATCATGGGTCCCCTTCCAAAATCATTATATTTATTGTAAAAATATTTGTGTGCATGGTATTGAGGAACGTTCCCCACAATATGAGAATGGTATTCTAGATACAGTATATCTGAATATCTCATCAAGATATGACATTAAATCATTAAAAACACACCCTCATCAAACATTACATAAAATGATAAGGAATATTTTGCGTGGAGTAACTGGTTTTTTACATACCCACAATAAAAAAATAATCCTAGTCCATTTAAAGCATTAGGTATATGGTATTCATTGTTGAATGTAATAAGTATTTTTTAGTATATAATAAATGAATGGTTGTGTAACAAAACTATAGAAACTTAATAAAAAACTATAAATTTCATTAATCCATTATAATCATGTTTCATTTATGGTAGAATATCATTAAACTTTTATAAAATGATGCCAATAACAATAATAATAATGTCACAATAATATAATATGAACCGAATAATCAATTGAAAATTGTGAGAAATGACACTAACATTAATTAGTAAATAAATTTAATTAAAATAACTCATTTAATCTTGTTCCATTCCATACATAACTTATCACATCCATAAAAACCCATAAATCAAAAATTTAATCATTAAATTTAAAACTCATCATTTATAATAATAAATACAAAAATTACCATGTGGAATAATGGAACAAAAATTATGAGTGAGTGGTTGTGGTCCACACATTATACACACCAAATCCTATTCTATCAAAAATCACTCATAGTTAAACCCAATTCAATGTTCATCCTATTAAACATTTCAAAAATCCCAAAATAAATCAACATAGAGACATAACTCAAGTTGAATGGACTGAAATGAAGATAATCTACATTTTTCAACCACCCTTTATGAATTATATATGAAATATTTAAAATTATGACTTTATTTCAGCATTATCTAGTGGAATTTAAGTCCTAAATTATATTTGGACCATATAAAAAATTTGAATAATGAAAATATAATAATAAATAAGATAAATAGAAAGGTATTTTCTAATATAAGCATGATGGAACACCCACAAATATCTTAACTTGATGGGTAAGAATGTGGATAAAGTGGTGATAAACGTGATTTATTCACATTATCCATGAATTAAACCCCACAATTAACCTTGATGTGGGTTTATATGAGTCATTGTTGAAATTATCATTTCCCCAATTTTTAAAAAATCATTATTGACATGCTATGTTCATAGTATAAACCAACTAAGTACCCAGCAGCTAACAAAGTTTCCAGTGTAATCCCATTGAGACAGCCTCACACACTAAGACCACATTTGGGTTGGTAGAAAGTTGTGTGCGTCACCCCAAGCCCACATCAAATAGGCTAGGGCCTAATTATTTAAACTATGAAGGTATATCACATAAATGGTATTCCATACCATATAAATCTATATGTAGAAACCCACCACTAGAATAATATTTAACAATGAATACTAGATATAGAGTAATTTAACTATAACATAAAAGTAATGTTAAGAGCACTAAACATACCAATGTGTAGGGGATCACAGATTATATCTATAATATATAGGAATGACCCTATAATTATAATTTTATTATAAGATTTTTAAACCCCATGTATGAGGGACCATTTCCTGATACATGGTGGAGTACATGAACTCCAGGACTGCTTTGTAAACATTTCATAAATAAGACCTCCATAATTATTGTGATTAGATCATAGACCCACCACAATTAAAATTAAATGATCACAGATGATAATTAAGAAAGTATCTTCTCTATTCGTATGGAAAACTACTCTGAATATACTATTTACTTGTCTAATTTTGACTCCTGGTTTAGATATTTTTAGAATCAATAAAAACATCAAAATACACAACATGTAGTTCATTGTTCGTAGAATGTGGGACTTATAAGAATTTATCCTTGTGATAAAACTACATATTTCATGTGTTTTAAATAAAAAACAATTCCTATTGGGGTACAAGATATTAGGGACCTCTAAAATATCTCAGTATATACTACGACAAGTGTCTCTATCGTGTCACAATCACACACACTGTATTCCATAGACAACATGATGTGTGGGACAAATTATTTATCCATGAATGTGAAAAGGAACATACCAATCCTCTAGGAATATAAAAACATGGTTCGTGACATTAAATCACATACCATGTGGTATTTATGAAACAAAAAAACTGTAACATTACATAGAAATTAAGATAAATAGAGTATTTCTCAGAGGTCTACATGTCATATATTTTGGTAAATTGTTTTTCTAAAGTTATATACGATTTTTATATAATTTAAATTATTCTATCATAATCATTTACAAATTAGATTCCTAGTGTCTCTCTTATAAATTTCTTGTAAATTTCATTTTATAACCACTCCTCCAGTCATCATCATCAAAAAAGAGAGAAATTTTTTTGATGAATCATCACCGGATGAGCCCCTCATTCCATTTCTTTATTACTAAATTTTTGGATCATCACCGTCATTATTAATTACTACTTGTGTTAATAATATTATCATACCATTTTGATCACAAAATAATTCAATGTTTGTCGGATATTGATTTTTGTACAAAAAAGAAATAATAAGTAATTGTAGTCAATGAGATATCTATTGTAGCCTTGGAGATCACTCTATAAATTTGAAAATTATATATATAAAGAGAGAGAAAAAAATGAATGAGGTGAATAGAAATCAATGAGTTCCTCTAAAATAAGCACTTAACACTAAATCATTGAATATTATGTCTCAATTCCCAATAATATTTTATTCCACCAAGAATAATTATCCTTTTAAAACATAAAAATCTACATTTATTTCCTAATAATATAATAGAATCCCCTCTAGTTTTTCCTTCCATTATCAATGGATAATTCCATGAAAATACATGGAAAATATTTTATATAAAATATTTAGTCAGGTTCTCAATAATTGGAAATATAATTTAAACCCCATTATCTGCCAGTCTATGTATCGAATCCAGATCATGAAAATTATACGTCACTTAAGAAATTACATCAATTTTATATATAGTAACAATATTATAATTTTGGTCTAAGTATATTCTTAGGATATATTATTAGTTCACATTAGTTTGGAAAAAATAAAAAATATATTTAATATATTATATAATTTCTAAAAAGCTATAATAAAAATAAATAAAAACAACCACTTTACTATAATTATATGTAATATTAAAAATATTAAATAATGCTTATTTCAAAAATATGGGTCACTAAATCAACCCCACCTTTAATAATTTTTACTTGAAAATAAAAAATTTCCATAATAGTGAGGGTATTAAATTTTATCCTAGTACTCAGGCTCGCATGAACTCTCTAAAAGACTCTTTTTCTACCACAAAAAAAAATCACTAATGAAATCAATAAATAATAAAGGATATCTTCCAATCGATCCTCAATTTAGCATCAGGTACTCTATAAAAGAGATTAAATAATAAACATATATCTCACCATGGTTGAAAAAATGTGATTGATAATTCATATATAATATCAAATATGATGATTGGAGAACATTATTAACCCAATCCATCTTCATGGGTAATGCTAGGGGATAAGAAATTTCACTTACACATCCTAAAATCTATTGTTTCCCAATAACATTCAATGATTGATTTTCCAACTAGTTCAATATCAATACACTACACAATGTATTGGCCTTAATAACCGACATTATACCACCTAAAACATCATGTCTATCCATATTTTTTCCACATATGATTTATTAAGGCTTCGGATTGCCTATATATTCTTTTAAATGGCATACACCTCAGTCATCATAAAATATTCCAACTCGGACCTATTTGGTAATAAATCATGATTATTTGACCAATAAAGTGGTAACATAGAGAATTTCCCATTTATAAGCTTGAAATGTACCATAGAAATAGTGGATTGGTATTTATTTTTCTACACACACTCTAACTCAACTCCTACCAAAATTTTGTACACAAGCCTACAACATATCCACAAGAACTTGAATGGTCAACTCAATTTGTGAAATCCACGGATATATTAATAATAAATTTCATTCCTTATTAATATTTACTCATTAAAAATTTTAGATTTATAGTCACTATCAAAATATTGAGTAATTGTTTTAGTCAAAATGGAAATGTTTTTCCTCTTACAAAATTTATTCTTAAATATTATTTGATTCTATTTAAGGCCTAGATTATTAAATTTTATAATTTTAATTTGAAAAGTGATGTTAAAATTTCAATAATAAAATAGAAAATTTCCCTATGGTTATTTTAATAAAATTTTTGACAATATTGATTTTTCAGTGAATAGTGTAAATACAAATTTTTATTGAAATCTTTATTTTATTTTAAAATATTTTCCAATTCATATTTAATTTTGTATTAGTTTTAGTATTTATTTAGATTAATTTGATTAATAATATAATTATACTCCTTGTAATTAATTTTATACTTTAATTTCGTATACGAAAATTTTTATACATAAGAAGGAAATTTTTTGAAAAATTGTTATTGGTCGCATTTTGCGAGTTTATTTTAAAATTAAATTTATCTACTTATAGAAATTTTTTCATATAAATAGGATTCCATATTTTATATTATGAGTTATAAATTGGGTAAATATATCGCTTTTATTTTTAGTTATTATAATAGTAATTATAGTAAAAAATCTATATTTAAGGTAAAATGGGTTAATTATGGTTAAAATTATCATGATATAGTCTAAAACGTACCCCAAATATTCATTAATTTTATTGAATGATAATATTTCATCCATTATTATCCAAAATTTTCATATGTGACCTTGTTTACTTTTTTCAATGAATTATACCTTTTCAATATTTTTTGATAAAAAAACACAAAAAATATCATTCTCTTCGATTAATTATATTTAAATATCTAAAATTGGAATAAAAAATTTATGTTCATTTGTAAATATTTATTTGAAATAATTTTTTTTATAATATTGTTGTAATTTATTTCTAATTTATTTATGAAATAATTACATTTAACTCTTACGCAACACTGAAAAAGTATTTATTCAACCAATAGAAAAAAACGAATTTAAAAAATATTTAATGTTATATGCAATGAAATAATTATTTTGTTCCAAAAATATTTTAATTATTTATTATATATTTTTGGTGTTTGAAATGTTTATGATCAAATTCAATCTTTTCCCTGATTATTTTAATGTATAATTAAATGATTAGTTCAAAAAGGAAATTAATTATATTTTATAAAAAATATATTTTTATTAAATGATTTAAAATCCATAAATCCCTATCTTCAACCATGGTATTGATATATGAATTAAAATATTTATTCTAGTACACTATTTGGAAAATTATCATTTAATGGGATCTATCTTTACCCGTAAATAGTAAAAACCCTACTTATCACCATAATTATCAAAAAAAGGATAATAGATGTTAAAAATAAATTAAAAGTGTAAATCACTGTCTAAACATGTACAAATTATATTTTTTGTGCTTATTTATACTCGTACGCATATTATATTATAATTAGATCATTTTTTATTCAATTATCAAGGAAAATTAATTTATATTAACATAATACTTTAAGAAATTACAAGAGCGCCCTACTCCATACTTTAAAATGGAACCTCCTCTCCTATTTTATTCACTATTAAAAATAATTTTGGTTTATAAAAGACCTACTATAAAAATATTAGTTGAAATATTTAAATATTTATCTTTTAAATCCTTCCCTTCGATGTTCATATTCTTAAACGTTTTTTAAAAATATATTTATCGGGACATAAATGAGTTATATATACATTTTATTGTCTCTCAATTATTATTTTTTTCAAAATTAATCTTTTTATAGATTATTCTGACTATTATATTAATGACTAATAAATTTTTTTAACATATTTGGTGTCAACCACTATTCCCAGGACCACAAAAACTATTTTATATCTATCTTCCACTAAAATATTCCATATTTGCTTCCCTAAAAAATCAATTTTCCCTTTGTTTTAAGTATTTTTCTTTTTCAATAGGGTATTTTAATCGAAAGGTTATTTTGATATTCATATGTGCTTTTCATGTATATTTAAAAGGTTTTTTCAAGGTATTTATGAATAAAATGTATAGGATTAAATATTTTTAATTATGCTATGGTCCATGGGCATTGTTTATTATGATGGGTGATAATGGTATAGAATAAGATGATTAGTGAGCCTAATATAGCTCTTGATTATTGATGATCCCGATATATCTCATGATTATTGGTGAGACCTATATAGCTCATGAGTACGGTTAAGCATGATATTACTCTCAAATATATATGCTAATGACCATGTTCTCTAGAATATTATATTGGAAGTCAACTATTTGGTTATTCACTTTATAATTCTTCTTGAAACAATTATATGAAGTTGATTTTCCAGGGAACCTATATGAATTTTCTATTATAACTTATGAGTATTCATGGATATCATTTTTTTAAGAAAACATTAGTATATTTCATTTTTATGAAATGATTTTTCACTTTTTGGGACAAAGGGTATATTTTTAAAAAAAATTAATAGGATCAAATGTTTTTTAATAAAACCTCAGGATTATGATTTTTCTATATTTTTTCTTATAAATAATTTTATGAAATACATTTGGTTGAAAATATAATATAATGAGTAAGTAAATAATTGTTTAATCTCAATGATTGTTATTATTAAAGGGAAAACTCGATTATGATATCATGTTACTAAAATGACTAACGAGTTCATCACATTTTTTTATTTCCCTTTCTGATCTCTTTTTCTTATCCCACATATTAAAAACAGTCATAGGGATGAAGGATGGGTAAGAAAATAGATAAAGTTAAGTTGAAAGTCATGAATATTATTCTTAAAAATATTACATGATTCATTTTAATTTTTTTTAAGGTGGTATAAATGGATAGTAGAATTTTTAACATTATAATTTATGGGTTTTTATGTAATGTTAAAGACCTAACTCTGTTAAACAATAAACCAAAATTTATTTGGGAATTCGATAATGTGAATTCTATTCCAATGACAATAAATTATATATTATTCAAATTTGAGTCCCTACAGTTGGTTTCAAAGTAAAAGTTAAAATAAAATTAAGTGTTAGGATAATGTTAGTACAATTACATTTAAATATTCTACTTTTTTTAATTTGAAATGATATATCATTTAAATACTACCATGTTAGACAGATTTATATATGTCTATTCAAAATGGTTTTTTTAAAAGCAAACAATTTAGATGAATTAGGTTTGTATAAAGAGGAAAATATCCATCCAATCAATATCTAGGAAATGTTTGAATTTTAAAAGATTATATTTTTATAATGATATCTCCATTGATTAATGCTATATATGGTGGTGGCGTACATGAGAGAGTTAAAAAAGAACATCTTTATAGTAGATCATTTTAGGAAATAGCACAATCTAGAATTCAGTGGATTATATGACCATGTGATTGAAAATGGATGGATTAAATCCTGATAAAAAATATTGATATTCATGGGTTATTCGTAGAACTAAAGGGAAGATTTTTTTTATTTAACATTTTGAAGGTGAACATGGCTAGTAGTGGTCAACTATTATGAATTCCCAAGATACATAAGATATTGACACCTTATAATGGGATTAATTAAAAATTATATTCCTTGAGAAATATTTTCATTTGGATAATCAACTTATTATGGAAAATAAATTAATGGAATTGAGATAATATATGAATGACTCAGTGGTAGTATATCAATAAATATTCACTCGATTTTAAAGGTTTGAATTAAATTTTATCTCGGATCATGATTGTAAAATTAATCAGTTTTACTCAAGATTGAAACTATAATATCGTGGTAAATTTGATTCTTGTTATATAAAAAAAGTTAAAAACATTTTTAATGTGTTGATACTGAAAAAATGGTGTTTATTTATGATCATGTTTCCCATGAAAACTGGGAGATGAAATTTTCAAGAGGGAAGGAAATGGGGAAGCATTCATAAAAGAAATATAGAGATAAAAAACTAGGATCATATCTTGTGAAAAGTATGGTAAAATAATTTATTACAATGTCTTGTGAAAGAGTGGAAGTGTTCTCAATATGGAAATTTCAGACGTGTTGGCCATGACATAATGGAAAAAAATCAGATAAACAATAATAATATCTGTGTAATATGATTTAATTTAATATATTTGGGGATTATACTAATATATATTTTATGTTATCCAGTTGGGGTAAAAATCATCAAAATCGAAAGAAACCAGATGTCAAAAATTCAATTTTTACTCCTATGGTTAATATTGGTACATCTAATAAAGTGGTGACAGAACCAGGGAGCATATATTATTCAGGAATTGAAATCAGGTCATGGTTTCATTAGTTTAAGGTGGAGCTAAAAAATATTCCAAAGGAAATGTTTGGAATTAGATGTGGGCATTATGTGTTTGTTGTAATGTAGTTTCATTTTTCAAATTCTCCACTATATAAATAGATCATATGACGAGGTTTTTTCATGAGTTTATGATTAATTTTGTAGTTTTTCTTATTGATGATATTTTTTATATTCTAAAATTCATGAGTAACATGAAAAAAACCTAAAGAATAATACAAAAACAAAAAATAAAAAGAATTTATATGGAAAATTTAGTAAGTTTTTAGTTTTTTTGCAATATATTTCTTTCCATGGACATATTATTCCTATTGATTACATAACTATTGACCATGATAAAACCAAAGATATCTATTAATGGACAAGAACAGCAAAATTTCATTGATATTCATAGTTTTAATGAATTATTCGGTCACTACTGGTGGTTTTATGAAATCATTGTTTGGTTATCTACCCCACTAGTTAAGTTAAATAAAAAAGATTTAAATTCATCTGGATAAATTATTGTGGTTATTTTTTAAAAGAAATAAAAATGATATTGTTGAATGATATAATTCAAGACCAAGCCTCTATAAATGGTGAATTTTTCATCTACAGTGACGCATCATTAAAGTACCTATGATGAGCAATGATGTCGAAAGATTTGGTAATTCCCTATGCTTCACATCAATAGAAACGACACATGTTAAATTATACTACTTATGATATGGGATGATCTATTTTGGTTTTTTCCTAAAAAATTTGGGGACATAATTTATATGGAGTAATTATTGAAATATAAAGTAATCATAAATTTTTTATGTATATGTTCACTCATAAAGAGTTGAACATGAGGTATATAAGATGGTTAGAGAAGATTAAGGATTATGACTGCATGATTAATTTCCATCATAGAAAAGAAAAAAAGTAAAGAATAATTTTAATAGAAAATATAATCACACATTAACCATTTTATGTTTCATACATGACTAATTGGATAAAGATTTAATGATTTAGGATATAGAAATTGGGCATTCTAGAATCTTCTATATATTGCCTCTCGTCTCAGTATAGTTGTCACTATAATAATGAACTAATAAGTCTCTTAAGTAGTGTCATGTTCTATAGGAAGAAAAAGAAACTATAAATATGAGTATGATTTCAATGTTAAATGTTAATAGATAAATTGTTTTCAGATTTTGGAAAAAAAATTATGTTTTCTTTCAATTCCAAGTTAAAGAAACAATTTTTTATTGAATCTCATAATTCACCATTTTCCATTAATCTGAATATTACTAGATTGTATGAAGACCTATAGTGGTATTACAGAAGCAATTGAATGAAAATAGACATATTTAACCTTACCATTAAATTTAGGACTTTTCGACAAGTTATAATATAATTAAAATTAATGATGTGGCACTTCATCCATTAATAATTACGAAATATAATTGGGAGAATATATCTAGGTTTTTTATTGTGGGATTACTAAATACATCTCATTGTAAAAAATATGATTTTGGAAATTTTTGATTGATTAACTAAATCTGAAATTTTCTTTCACATTCAATATATAGTGCCTTTATATAATATTTCTCTATTTTATATTAAGGAGATAGTCCGATTATAGGTATATCATCCCTCCATTGAATATGAACATGATCTAAAATTTACTACAAATTTTTTAAAGGACTATATAATTCATTGATAACTAAATTAGATTTCATTAAAATATTTCATCCTCAATCTCATGGGTAGTTTGAGTGATTATTTACACCATGGAAGACGTGATTTGTGATATTAAAATATTTTACCAGGGAATTTGGAATCTGAAACATTCATTTATTGAATTTTCATATAAAAAAAATTTCTTTTCATTATAATGATTTCCCCATTGAGGCATTATATATAATGTAGTGTAAGATACTATATTTTTAGAAAAAGGTAGGATAAGGGAATTTGATGCAACCAGAGTTGGTAGAGGTAGTGGTTGAGAATTTGAATATGATTCAATAACATATGATAATGTATTATAGTATGTAGAAAAGTTATATTGATAATAAAAGGAAATAATTTCATTCACGGTAGGAGAACATGTATTTCTTAAATTATCTCTAAGTAAAATTGTTATGTATTTTTGTAAAAAAGGATGTTAAGACCATTTTCATTGGATTATATGAAATACTACAAAAAAATCGATATTTTTCCTACCGAGTGGGATTTCATCTAATTTTATCCCATGTACAAAACATATTCAATGATTTAATGTTATAAAAATATGTTATATATTCATTTTTAGTTTTGAGCCTTGATGTTCTTTAGTTTTAAGTGACCCTTTCAAATGAGAAACATTCTATTTATATTCATGATTGAAAAGAGAAATTATATTTGGAATACTATAATTCATCAAGTTATGTTCTTTTTTTAAAAAATCTATATAGTTGAATATGTAACCTAGATGTTGGAAAAATAATTGAGGGAAATATATCCCAACTTGTTAGTGAAACGAATAAAATATTGAGGATGCAATTTTCAAATGGGTGTAAGAATGTAATTATAACACCACCGACCTGGGTGCCACTGAATTGGTGCCCCGAGCTGGGTCGTCACATGACCTCAAATGCACCTCCTCGTATACCAGAGGTTGCTGACTAGTAGTGAGGGTCTAATAAATCATGTGAAGAGACTAAACCTTCTTTTTTAGAGTAATCCATTGCATAATAAAATATAAAAATAGAAACAATAGCAAACAACCTACAACATTCATATTCTAACATCTCCCAAACTGGGTATAATCTATAAGAAACATTAAATATGTCATGTCATTCAACGATTACATGTGAAAAAAACCCAAAATAAGGTTAGAAAATAGAATCCCTAAAATGGACCTAACTCCATGTTTGGAACCTCATCCATGCATGTCCTAAGTCCAACTCAACTCCCTAGAATATGGCATTTCCCTTATCCTGACCTGCAATTATGAAATCTACTCAGGTACCAAATGGTAGCCCGAGAAGGGTGTGAGTACAACTCATTAGGCCACAACCAATGGTGTCTAAAAATTCCAGAATAATAGATAGTACATGCACGTATAAATAAATAACAATCAAAGGAAAAACAATTTGGAGGCCACTAGCTAACAATCTTTATTTAGCTAAACTAACCAAGGTGCCAATTCTATATGTCTCTATCCTTACTAGTTCATCATAAATCACACATGGATCGTGGAATACCTCATTTTAATATGATAACAAGTCTCTAACTCACTCAGTATAAAATATCGCAATATCACAATATTCTCACCTGAAAGCCTCAGTCCAACTGGAATGAAACCTTTACAAGAACAAGGCTTATCCTCATTACCTCACCCATGCATTGTGGGTGTAGTTAGAGCATCATTCAAACTCGATATATGGGAGGATCCTCAATCATTTATCCCACACCTCAAGCCATGTGAACATGATTATCAATCCATTTACCACACAAAAAACACATCAAAACCAAACACAACCAATAAATAAAAAAAATCATGACATTTAAATATCAACAGGGTAAATCGTATTGTTCCCTAACCCATTAAAACATTTTCTATTTACATCACTTATCCCAATCAGAAAAATCCATATTCTCAAGTCTATCTCACAAGGAATGTTCAAGAACTCTCTTGTATCTACCCATTACACTTATTCATATGGCTCATGCCCTACCCATAATTAACCAATACATTATTTTGAGTTCTATTAAGAATATCACTTACTTAACAAGGGTTATACAATATCTCACAACAACCTATAACTTACTTAAATAATTCTAGGTCTCTAATGTAACAATACACCCAATGGGTGGCCTTAAATGGTTCAAATCATCCTCTATGTGTCCTATTGAAGACCATGAGGGTTTATATTACCTTTTAGACAATCATAATACCAAATATCATCAATGGATCAAAATAACAATAAGGAGTAACCAATAAATAAAACCAACCATGCCCAAATATCAAACTAAACAATGGGATATAAATCTTAGACCACCTACCATGATTCTAATGATGAAACCTCCTTCAATCGAAGCCTTAGATCCTGATTCAACCAGACCATTAAGATTAAACCTATATCTCACTAGAAAAAGATTGTTTTTAGATCATCATAAAGAGAAGGGATAATGACGCAAACCCTAATCTTGTGGAGGAAGCAATGAGAAGATTATAATTACCTAGAGCATCAATCCTCAACTGAATAAACTAAAAATTACTTAGGAATAAAAGATAAAAACACTTGAGATCTCTTGATAGATTTGGTTCATCACTAGGATTTTGGGGAGATGAAGGTAGTAAAATCCCATGTGAGCCACAAAATCACAGAGTGGAAATTTGTTAAATTTATCAAATTTATAGGGAAACACTGTTTACCCACATAGTTTTCCAAATTGTGTGAAAAACATGCGAGACCAACTATCCCAATATAACCCATATGCATGGATTTCTAGGAATTCTACATGGTTAGCTAAACTTTGTGGTAACCATGCACAATCCTTTATCCAAGGATGGACTATTTCTTGGGATTCTCTACATGGTTTTCACTAACCATGTACAAACCATGAAATATGCCTAAAAATTTCATTTTCAAAACTCTTTTGTGCCCCGAACCCTCAGAACAACACCAACCCTTCTCATAATCATTGGGAAACACTTATTTAACAAAAATAAAGGACATAAACTAAAACAAGAACAAAAAATTATCTTAGGAAAAATCCCAGATCATACAACCACCCTACCATTGGATGGATCCTCCTCGATCCACTATTTCCAAATATCATTGGGTTCCCAAAAAAATAGATCTAGACACTGAGGTCATACATATGAATCTACCTCCCAAGATTCTTCATAAACGTTTACATTATTCCATAAAACATAAACCAATGGCAGAACCATATCGGGAATAACCTTCTCACTATGATCCACAATACTAACAAGATGCTCCTCAAAGGATTCATCTAAATCAAGCTAAACATCATCAAAATTTATCACATTAAATGGATCATGTTGATACTACGAGATTTTTGAAAAATGAAAAACATCATTCATTCCACTATATTATTGTAGAAGAGCCGATCGGAAACCCACTAATTTGATCCTCTTTTTGATCTCAAACAACCCCACATACAAGGGTGATAACATTCCTTATTTATAATTGTGATGGTGAATCAGCCTTAGAGACACCTAAAGAAACACACTATTCCCTACCATAAACTGAAGATGTCTATGATGCAAATATACATATGACGTCTTCCTACTCTGTCTTCTTTCTATATGCTTCGGAATCAAACTAACCATCTCAGACGTCTTAAGAATGAGACTAAGTATTAATAGCTCAGATTCCCCATCTTCTTACCAACACAATGGAGATCTACATGGCCTCCCATAGAGTGCCTCAAAATGTGACATCAAAATTTTATCATGAAAAATATAGCTGTAAGAATACTCAAAAAGAGGATTGTGATTTTCCCACGAACCACTGAAATATAGAATGTAGGCTCCCAACATGTCCTCCAATACCTGAATTGTATTCTCAAACTACCCATCTATCTATCATTGATAATTCGTACTCAAAAACACCTAGGTACAAAGAGCCTTCTATATCCCCTGTCGGAAGCATGATGCAAAACATTGATCATGATCAGAATCTATGGTTATTTGCACACCATGCAGCTTCACTATCTCTTAAATATACAACTCACCCAACTATTCATCGGTATAGGTCTCTCAGATTAGAAAGCAAATATCCATCATATTCAACTAGTCCACAATGACCCAGATTGCATCATTCTTCTAATGCATCCTTGGAAGGCCCACTACAAAATATATCATCACATCATTCCACTTCCATTACATAATTCTAAATGACTGTAACAACCCACCTACTCAACCATCACCCACTGAGAGGTTAGGAATTGTTCCAAAAAACCTGCAACTTCTTTCTTCCTTCATGGACACCAATACTGTGGAAAAAGATCATGATGCATTTTTTTAATTCCATGATGTACTTCCAACCATGATGCATGGAACTCACATATCAAATCTTCACTCACACCCACCAGTACCACAACACGGCCTTGAACATAGACAACTCCCTTAGCACCAATAACATAACTAGATGGTGACTCCCTAAATTTAATACTTTTCTTCATTTTTAGACACTTTGGAACCCATAAATAACTCTCCTTGGCACGACTCAGAAGAATATAATGAATATCTATAGACAAAAGAGTCATTTTTCTTGTGCCTATCCTACACCTCCAGCTACATCTCATCAATTGAAGACATCATCATTCAATCATATTTGGATTCCTAAACCACCTGATTCTGAGTCTTTCGGCTCAAACCCTTACCAACACTATTCAATTTTATAGGTGTGTAAACCAACTCAATGTCAAAGGATTGTAGTTACTAGACCCACCATAATTATCAAGGGTTCTAATATAATTTAGAGAATATGTACTTAAGATATTTTTTATTGGTAAATAGTATGAACCTCTCTCCCAATAAGTATTGCCTCCCACACATTAAGGCATAAACCATAGCAGCTAACTCAAGATCATGGGTAGGTTAATTTCATTCATGAGGCCTCAACTATCATGACCCATAAGCTACAACCTTATCATCCCGCATCAACACTTCCCTGAGTCCCACACTGGATGCATCACAGAACAACATGTACTTCATACCAGTTTCATGTAGGACTAGAATCGGTGCGGTAGTCAACCCCTTCTTCAATTCAAGAAAAATAGTCTCTCATGCCTTCAAAAACTATAAATTAACACCCTTATTATTTATTCATGAGAGTGGTGCTACCAAATGAGATAAATCCTAAATGAACCTCTAGTAATATTTGGCCAATCCCAGAAATCTCTGAACATCATAAAAATTCATTGGTTTCCCCTAGGACACGACAACTTTATCCTTCTCTGGATCTATCAACACACCAATATCAGAAATTATATGTCCAATGAAATTCACCTTATAAATACTTAAATAAATTTTTTTGATAGGTTGGCTTAAATCATATGCTCTGTTAGTGTACTCAAGATGATATCAAAATGTTTATCAAGATCCTAAAGATTTTGTGAGTACACTAAGATGTCACAACAAAGAAACCATGAATTGATCCAGATATGGGGGAAATATTCATTTCATTAGTTCCATAAACACAACCAGTTCATTGGTATACCTGAACAGTATTAACAAAAATTCATAAAACTTATACCTGCTTCAGAATGATGTTTTTGGTATGTCAAAAGGTATCACCCCCAGTTGATGGTATCCTAATATCAAATCAATCATGGAGAACAATGAGGCACCCATCAGTTGAAAAAATAGGTTATCAATTTTAGAATGTGGGTATAATTTCTTGACCATCATCGGATTCAACATTCTGTAATTGACACATAACCACAACAACCCATTAGCCTTCTTTTCAAATAGCATGGGTGATCCCCATGGTGACGTACTCAGTCAAACGAACCCCTTTAACTCTAATTCTTCTAGTTGAGCCTTATCCTACTCGATTTCTCCTAGAATGATTCAATATGGAAGAATATAAATCAGTTCTGCCCATATTAGTTACTCATTCGTGAACTCCACATCTCTTTTGGGCATTATTCCAGAGAAATCCCTTTGAAAAACATCTTAAAATTGATCCACCATATGAGGAAATACATGTTTCTCCACCTATCCATCATTAAGAATAAGGAATTCCACTTGGTTTGTGAGCTCCCCCAACTACTGAAAAATTGGCCATCTGCATCATGCTCATACATCCCACTCATCATGAAATATATAAATGTATTTATCGGGATATGTGAAAGATAACCTAAAAAATTAATAATAGATATAGGCATGATACCACACTAGTCAATCCATACAAAAGATCATGTCAATACCTGAAATCTCAAGGACAAACCGGATCCGTAGAATATTATAACCACCAACTTTTAATATACCACCACTACACTGTCTGATATCCTTAACTTGCACCCCCAATGGAGTATCAATTGAAATAACCCGACACAATTGTTTCATGGATTATCCCGACACAAACACAAACTCTGTAGAGATAAAATAGTTTGTTCCACCTATTTAAAATAAAGAATTTTCAAGTGTGGAAGCTACAGAAATTGTACCTATAATGACAGAACGTCCAGCCTCACCACCTTTATGTGTAGAATGAACTACGTGATGATGGCTTGTCCCTCTACCCAAGGATTCGGCCTAAGTACCCTATACTACACTAGCATGGTGGTGTGGAATGGTATAATCCTACATTTCCACATCCCAAACTCCTACTGGTATGGATAGTGGAGCTCCAACGACCTACCTGATATGGGTTTACTGATCCCCATCCATCACTCAATATCTGCCTCAGAGTCCCACCCATACTCGGCTACAGAGGATTCTTGCATAACCTCTATATCTATCCAATCCTTCAACATGATTGGCACTCTATTGGTGGTTGAGGACACTAACCTTTCATGTTCCCCAACCTTCTACACTGATAATAGAACACATGATCACCACTATAAGAATTTGACCCTCTCCTATGCCTATTCTGTGTACTTTCACCTTGTTGGAGACTATTAAAAAGACGCTTCCTTCCCGAGGAGGATGAACCACCTATCCGCACAGTTAGAACCACAAGTCAACCACTTGAATCTTCCTTCATGTTACCTTCTAAAATATGGTCCTGGTCCACTACCTCTACAGACCTATTCAAATTTAAGATGTTCACCAGGAAATTATCTCATGCCTAAGCCCATTACAAAAGTGTTTTCCATAGTCACCTCAACTCTAGCCATAATGGGGATGAATCGTTGAAAATATTTGAAATAGATATAATAATTCATTACTGATGTAGCCCCCTAAGTCAAAATCAAAATATCTATATCCTTCTCCTACCTCAAGGTTTCTTGGTAATAATGTTCCAGAATCTTTTCATGGAAATCAATCCACACCATTCCTTCAACTTTCTCTATCTGAACCATAATATTCGACCAATGCTTGGCCTACCCACTTAACATGTTGGTTGCTAACCTGACTCTCTTCTCAAGAGGAGTCTTCAGATGATCAAGAATATTCTATATAGATTATATCCAAAACACTACTACCTCTGGCCTACCCTCCCTGATAATGTTCGAAGGGTGTTGCAGCAGAAACACCCCAGTTATCTGAAACATAATAAGTACAACCCACCATGGGTTACATTTCAACATTTTCTTAAAATTATAATGATTTTCATGGAACTTATCTTCCCTATTATCATGAACCACTAGAACCACTTTCTCCACTACAGGGGGGGTCATTCTCAGTGACATCCTCATATCTCCCAACTGGAACATATCTTGATAGATTTATTTCTCTAAAATTCCAAACCCTAACATTATAACACAAACCATAAATATTTAAAAAATATAAATGAATGATATTCATTATCCACTAACAAAATATTTCACATACACCACCCAAACTAGTCTGATCATACCTGTAATTTTACACTTGACCATCCCTACCATGTTTGTGTGTAACAAAAGGTAACTAACTCACACAACAACAAGCCTTTCCTTCAATACTATATTAAAACTATTATCACATCACATATTATTCCAAGAACACTTAATTTCACATTCCAAATTTTATCTAGTATAATTACTTAATAATAATTTGACAATTTTCACCCCTCTTAAATCATTTGTATTTCTTTGTTAGACACAATTTTCACCACTTTCAAGAAAGTTAAATGAATTTTACCCTATATTTCCCACAAACCCATACCATTTGTGTGAGACTGCTATGATGAATTTCGCATATATAAATAAGTTCCTAGAATGGTGAATGAACAAAAAACCTCTTTCCATTCCTCAAATGAGTAAAATATCATATAACTATCACGTCACACCATATTTGTGTCACCCAATGTTGAAATATCATCAAATGTAACAACACACAATAAGAAAACCAATTCCCATCATCGATAACTTGGTTTTTCCCTCATGCATGGGTTAGCCACTCCCAAGAACGAGCTCATTACCAAGGCCCAACACTCTCCTAATCATCTATATACCATCCCGAAATTGTAATAAATAGAAAATAACTCCTCTGATACCATGTTTTAATAGCTCTGACTAGGGTGTCATTAAATTGGTTCCATGATCAGAGTCATCACATGACCTCAAGCATCCCTCCCCGTATGCCAGAGGTTTCCGACAAGTAGAGAGGGTCTAATAAGTCATGTGGGGAGACTATTCCCAATGTACCAGAGTAATCCAAAATAGAATACATGATAAAAAAAGAAACAACAGGAAAAAAACAAATAACATTCATAGTCAAGCATCTCCCAAAGAGGGTACAATCCACAAGCAATAGTAAATATGTCATGTCATGATATGATGCCAAGTAAACAAAACCCAAAATATAAAAATCAATGGAATCCTTGAAATGGTACAAAATATAAGTCTATAAACTCATCCATGCATGTCCCTGTCCAATTCAACACCCTATTATAGGTCAATTTCCATTATCTTGACCTGCAAGCATGAAATCTACTCGGGTACCCAACAGAGGCCCATGTAGGGTGTGAGTGAAACTCAGTAAGCCACCACCAATGGTGTCTACAAATATCTAGTCTAATAGATAGTGTTTGGAATTATAAATAAATAACAGGAAATGGAAAAACAATTTGGAGGCCACTAGTTAACAATCTCCACTCAGCTGAACTAACCAAGGTTCCAATTCTTTTGGTCTCTACCATTTCTAGTACATCATCAATAACCCTAGGTTCAGGGAATAAATCATTTAAATATGATAGGAGGTCCCTAACTAACTTGGGATAACATATCACAATATAACAATATCCTCACCTCAAAGCCTCAGTCCAGGTGGAATGAAACCGTTAGTGGAATATCGCTTTATTCCCTTCCCTAACCCATGCATTGTAGGGGGAGATAGATAATCATTCCACTCAACCAGTGGGAGGAGCTCCATTCCTTTATCCCACAACTCAAGCCATGTGCACATGTAAATACATGCATTCACCACACACTAAACATTTCACAACCAATACATACAATAATCATTGTCCATAAGAATCAACATAATAAATCATATTTTTCCACAACCCATAAACACATTTTCAATTTACATCACTTATCCCATTTAGCCCAATTCTCATTCCCTAGCCTAGATTATAAGGCATGATCAAGAACTCCCTTTTATCAACCCATTACACATATTCATAAGCATCAAGAATCATCCAAAATTAACAAAATACCTCATTTGAAATTTCATTATGAATATCACTTACTCAACAGGGGTTCTACAAGATCACATAATAACCAAGAACATATTAATCTAATTCTAGGTATGAAATGTATTGGCGCATTCTATGGGTGGCCACAAATGGGTCAAATCATCCTCTATGTTTCCCATGGAAGACCACAAGGGTTACCATACACCATTTATACATTCATTATAGAAAATATCATTAAAGGATCTAAAGAACAATAAAGAATAAGCAAGAAATAAACCCAAGCATTAAATAAATATAAAAAAACTATGAGATATAACTTGTATACCAAAAACCTTTATTTCATTGATGAACACAGCCTAAATCGAAGGCTTATATCCTAATTCATCCAAATAATGAAGTCTCAACTGATATATCACTGTAAAAGAGGGGTTTTAGATATTTCTAATGATATGAGAGAAATATTAAAACCCTAACCAGGTGGAGGATGTAAGGAGGAGATTAGACATACCCTGTGCTTTGATCAACAACTGATGGCACTCTAAAATACCTATGAATGAAGGGGAAACAACCTCGGGAAATCTCAAGATATTTGGTTATTCACTAGGGTTTTGGGGAGAAGAAAGGAGGAAAATCACAAGTGACCCTTAATGTCCTGGAGTGGAAATTTTTTAAATTCCTCAACTTTATTAGGCTGAATAGTCTACCCGCGCGGTTTTCTAAACTCTGTGACATATACGGTCCCAAAATCACTCCTTCCCACAGTTTCTTGGGAATTCTGCATGGAAATCTTAACCGTGTGGTAACTGTGAACAAGCCTCTGTCCAAGGATGCACGGTTACCTAGGATTCTTGGCACGGTTTGCACTAGCCATGCATAAAACATGGAATATGCCTATAAATCCCTTTTTCCTACTATTTTGGGATTAGAACCCCAGGAACACCCCTAGCCTTCTTTTGATCTTTGGTAAACACTTACATGGCCAAAATAAATGACTTAAACAGAAACAAAAACAAAACCATACCATAAGAAAAATCTTGTATCTTATAGTAATAAACATGGTAAATTAACTAATAATTATCATTCTTCATTTAAATTCACTTATTATATTTATATATTTTTTCTCACTATAATAATATTAACAAAATTTTAATGTTAAAAGGAAAATCATTTCATTCTTACAAAATTTATTCTCATATATTTTTTGGATCTATTTAAATACATGATTTCTAAATCATAAAATTTTAATCTTGAAAAAATAATTGAATTTTTTTGAGTTATCATTTACAATCATATTTATGAGGCTTTTATGAGAATTTTCTGAATGGATAAATTTTGAAAATAATTACTTTTAATGAAAATGTTTTTTTATTAATATACTTACAAAGTCATTTTCAAATTTGGATTATTTTTTAAAATTACATTTATTTTTTTTATTGAAAATAATACATTATTAGTTCTTTTAATTAATTTTATACATGACTTTGGTATAAAAAATTGTATTCATAAAAGGTATTTTTCTTAAAAATTGTTCTTTGTCGTGTTTTGTAGGTTTAATATAAAATTGAATTCTACCACTTATGGATGTATAATCATAAAAAATGTATTCTATATTTTATCAGGAAGTCTAAATTTCATAAGTCAGTGCCTTTTATTTTTATTAATTATGAATTGTATTTATAGTAAATGGTGTTAACATGGTAAAGGTAAAATGGATTAATAAAGGTTAAAAATAATGTGATAAAGAATAAAATAGTAATCGTATGACATTGGTAATTAAATTTCAAGATCAACTTTTTTCAATAATTATCCTAGTTTCATATATGTTTTTTTCCGTTGGTTCGTGGATTTTACTTTTATAATGTTTTATGTAAAGAAAAGACACAAATATTATTCTCTATTTTATCATATTTAAAATTTTTACATAGGGACAAAATGAAAGTTTGGTTTTTTATAAATAGTTATTTTAAATATATTTTATTATTCATATCATGTGAATTTATTGGTAATTTTTAGTGATGAACTAATTATCTCAAATTCTTATGCAACGTCGACAAATTATTTATTTCATTAATAGAAAACTAAATTATATAAATTGAAATATTATAAAAGTAATATAATTTTAAATAATTATTCTGATCATTTATTTTTTTTTTAAAAATTATGAAATATTTAGTTTTTTTGAAATGTTTATATTTTCATTAAAACTTCTTTGTTATGTTATTAAAGGAAAATTAAATGAATAGTTCTAAAAATATTGTAAATGATATTCTATATTGAATAACATTTTGTTAAAAGATTTCAAAATTTTAAAATTATTATCAAAGTGAAATTTATTATTATATATTTATAGATATCAATAATTTTATATTTTTATCCCAATTTTTCTTTTATAGAGAAAATATTGACCATCAAAGAGTAAAATCCCAAATTATTGTCATAATTTTCAAAAGGGTTAATGGGATGTTAAAAGAAAATAGTAAGCATAGAAACATTGTTTAAACATGTCCATATTTTATTTTATTGGAATAAATAGACCCCTACTCATTATATATTGAAAATATATCATTTTAATTCCATTTTATTTGAAAATTAATTAATATTAATTTATTAATTTTTTAAATTTCTGGAGTGTCCCACCACTCACTTATAAGTTGAACATGATTTCATCTTTTCTTAAAAATCAAAAATTTATTTTATTAATCTAATATCAGATCAAATACTTTAGTTACATACATTTTGACATCCTATATTTAATTTTTTTATAATAAAATCATCCTAGTAAATTATTTGGTGTAAACTATTGGAAGTTGTCTGAAGAAGTTGTAATGTTTTTAAACAAGCCTTTACATTTCATTTCTCCATCCATGATCTTCAAATATTTTTCAACAATAATTATATAAAAAAATATTTATATCCCATATAATAATCTATTATTATTTTACTATAATAAAATGTATCCATATCCTTCTTCCATTAATTTGGAAATAAGCCATTGTCTGTGTCTATAATGGATTACCACCTTGTAAATCGATGTAATTAATTATCCATCACAAGCAATAAAAAATTGATATAATTATGATTTAAATTTATATATATAATTAATTAAATTTTTATGATTATTTATTAATAATATATTATCTTCTTTGTTACCTTTTCATCCATTGAAAAATCATAACAACATTTATGTGTAAGTGTGCACAACCACCTCTACGAAGCGATGTGTTTTGTTTTCCATTAGTACATCATATGGAAGATATATATAAGTAGCATCAAATATTAAAGATTATATTTTTGATATAATTGTTAATATTTAGAGTTAACATAACAATTACCTTTATTTCATCATGATCGTTGAAAAATGGAAGTGTTACTAATGCGTACGTAAGACCTACCATCTCTATGATTATAATGTATTTCACATTCCAAAACCATAATTCCTTATTTTTTAAATATTTTATTTTATGTATAAATGTGATAATTATTATGAATTTATTATTCTTTATATGGTTTAATAATTATATCTTTGACCATATTAAACCTAATAATGTAATTTTGGACATTAGAGTCGAATATTGTCAAAACATATAACATATACTTAATTATTTAAGTAATTTATCATAAAATGGTAAAAGGAATAATTAACATCAAAAATTTTCTTAATATAGTACATTATTATCTTAACGTTATTGTTTGTGAAGATAAATAATATACATGATGAGTTGGACTGAAGGTAAGGGTCGCATTTCCTTAAAAACCACTTTTTATATATTTTAAATATTTATTCTTGAAATCTTTCTATTCAATGTCCAGGTTCGTAAAAACATTTATGTATTCATATGAATATAAATTAATTACATGGATATTTTATTCCTCATTCTTACAATGGTATTCATAATGAGTCTTTTTGTTTACTATTTTGACATTCTTTAAAAAGGACCAAAGGAATGTTTAATTTTAACATATTTGGTGTCAAATAATTTTTCCATAATTAAAACCATTATTTTATTCTTGGATTAATATACAAGATTTCATGTTTTCATAAAATAAAATCTCTATTTCCCTTTATTCTGGTTATTTTGGTTTTGAAAATGGATTTTTAAAGGAAGGGGTATTTTTATTTATGAATATTTTTTATATATTAATTTAAAATAGTTTTTCAAGGTATTTATAAAGAAAATATGAAATATTAAAATGTATTATTCCTTATATGGTCCTTATAAATTGTTAATTATGATGGGTGAGCATGATATAGATCGAGATTATGAGTGATCCTGATATACCCCATGAATATGGGTTAGGTTTATATAGCTCTTGATTATAGGAGAGACCGATATAGATCATAGTGGTGGTTGAGCCCAATATATATGGCCAATGCATTGGGTACAAAATATGTTCTCTAGGAAATTATATTGGAAGAGGGATATAGGGTTAGTCGCATTGTAAGGGTCCATATACAGTTTCTTTGAATATGATCTCCCATGTAACCTATATGAATTTTATATGATCTCTTATTAGCTTTCATGGAAATCATTTGAATTCAAATGGTAAGATATTGATTTTTTAATGAAATTTTTATTAATTTTTTATGAAAAAATGGTATGATTTAATGATGTTTATTCATGGGATCTCATGTTTTCAAATAAACATTCATTATTATGATTTTTTTTATATTTTATTATAAATTTATTTTTTGAAAAATTTTGTACAGTAAAGCATATTCAATGAGTAATTAAATTATTATTTAACAAAAAATATTTTTATAGTAAAAGAAAATATCTATTTTATGATCTCAGATTTATAGAATGATTAATAGGTTGGTATCTTTATTTTTATTTCCCTTACTAATATTTTATGATCATATAAAAATTTTAACAAAAATTCAAAGGTTTTAAGGGTGGATAAGAATAAAGAAGAATTAAAGTTGAAAAACATGATGATTAGTCATGAAAAAGAATGAATTGTTCAATTTAAAAGATCTATATTGAACATAAATTTTTTTATAAGTATAAGTTTCCACTTTCTAATATAGGGGTTTTTATATAATATGTATGACCAAATTATACAAACCCATAATTCAAAAAGATATTTTTTAATTTAGTAAATTTAAATATACTCCAAAGATAAATGATTGTATAATGCTTACGGTCATGCCCTTATATATTCTAACTATATTTTTGAGGTTGAGATTTTTTAATCAAACATTACTAGGTCCCAAAATATTCATATAAACACATCTATAAATAGTACTTGGATCAGTCATTATTTTTAAAGAATATTGATGATGGTACCTCATGTATACTCATGTTCTCATCTTTATAAAAGATTTCTAATCTCTCCACTAAACTCTATTTTATAATATGAAGTGAATTAGTTAAAATGGTCAGTCTATCAATGATCACCTACCCAGTTTAATGACACATCATTTATTTTAAATGTTTACTCAAAAAACTACCAATATATTATCTCACATCCACTATGGAACCATAAATTGTTGGCTTAAACCTGCTAGAACTTATTGTATGAACATCACCTATTGAAGGGTGAGGAAATGTGATGTAAACTCAGTGGTACTCTAATTCATTCTTGGAACCCAAAACTAATGGTTATGATTCTATTATATCATTATCCTTATATGATATTAAAAAAACATTATGTCCCAATCTCCCTCAAAAACTCATAATTAAACTACAAATGAACAACTTTCCTACCCTTTTAGAGGATGAAGAACTCAAATATTTAGAAAATATATCATTTTCATCTTCTAATAATATTTATTCATGAAATATTTCACAATAAATATCTTAATACTTTGATATCCATTCATATTTAATAAGTATGGTTCCCAATATTATCAATAAATAATTAGAAGCATCTTCTTGTTCTTCTATAACCATCCGCATTGAGGTCAACTACTAGGATTCATTACTTGTTGGATAAGAAAAATATTTCATACTAATTGAATCACCCAAAAAAATTATATTCCTTATCGTATAGACTATCTTGAATTTTTATTCATACATGAACTCAAATTGATGATTCAACCAAAAGTTCATATTTCACTCAGATAAGATATACTTTAGGCTCTTATGATCTATAAAGACTATAAATAGTTCACTAAGATTACAGGGTCAGGATATATTCTTGAGAAACATCAGAAGAACAAGATCCATGTCAAGGGACACATAATTCTTCTAGTGTTTCAAGAGCTTCCTAGACCCATAAGAAATCATCTTCAACTGTTGCATCTGAATATAGTTAAATCCAATCCTTTAGGAATCACATAAATCCTCATACGCAATTCCATATTTGAGTAATCATATAAACGGAGCATTGGTTAACCAATTATTTAACTCCTCAAAAACTTATCTAAAATGGTAACACCAAATTAAAGGACACCACTTTTGATTAATATTAATCATAAGGATTTAAATATTGTTAGAAACACCCACAATATTCAGTAATACCCTCATGATGCACGGAATCTTTATACCTTATACACTATTTTAATTCCATTCAATCCATTAAAAAAAATTTATCAAGATAAATTATAACATCACACTCAAAAATAATATACTATAAAAAATGAACTTCTAAAGTCCAAAACATACAAATGAATATATTTACCTATGAATTTTAAACATGGATTATGTCTAGAATATTCCTCTAAATTATTGGAATTACCTACCTCTATTTCAGAATAAATAAGTATGTAATTAATTTAGAAACTATAAACCATTCAAATTATGTTATAATGATCCTTATCATTAGTCATATTAATTTTATTTGGTGGTTTTTCACACCATGAAATATCACTAACAACTCATAGTGTATACAAGTACTTTTGAATTTAAACATCAAAATATCCACCTCTCAATACTTATATTAGTGAAAACCTGATTGATGATCAATACATAAAAACCACCCTCTCCCTTTAGATGGTCTAACCGAAAAGTATCCTTATTGGATGATATTTTTTTATGTAACCTATTCTAGATTTTGATAGTTAATACAAATAAAAAATATCAAATGTACCTATTTAGTTAATAGAACATTACCCACACCAGAGGACACACTATCTCAAATAATGATTTCCTGTATAATTTCCACTAAAAACTCTATCTTATCCTTGATATTGAATTTTCATATATATTGATTTTAGAATAAAACAGGTGCAGTATCTATGTGCAGCTCAAAGCTAAAATCAACTTCTTAATGGGGGGAACCATGGGACTTACTTTGGGAAGATGCCCATATACTACTCAACCAATGAAACACTACCACTAAAATTCATTTAGATCACTAATAAAATCTCTATAACGAATTTTTAATGAAAAAATAAACATTTTTAGTTATCTAAATCATCCTAGATAAGGGTTATTCTCACTTTAAAAGGTTAATTTCTACCCATCAACTCGATGACATATGACCCTAAAATAATAATAATAATATTCTAAATCATAGACTATATATATCTAATCAATGTTATGGAAAATTTTATAGGGCCACATTATACCTATATGAGATCCTAAAAATATAACTTTTTGTTAAAGGTGATATCACATGGATAATATAAATGAGTGAGAAGATGATTAACACTAGTGGGAGTCTTTCGCTGAAGGTTTTGGGATAGGGGATCCATAATAATTTCGAACTTCCAAATGACATTTGTAGTAAGAAATGAATAATTCACATTGTTTTTATGAGTATAAGATGAAAATTAAAGAAGAAACAAAAAATACCTTGAATGATATTGGATGACTCTTGATTGAAACCATCCATCACATGCATCACACATATTACCTTTCCTTTATAGTTATGCACCAGAATCAAACCACCTATGGGTGGAGGTTGAATGAGGTCAAAGAATAATCCACTTCTTATTATTGATGTTCCACTCACTATACTTATATATACAGCTTTGGAAGGTCCACCCATTCCTCCACAACGGAGTACCTAATATCTATATTTCCACGAATATAGTGTTTCATCTTCTATAAATTTAGGGAGGTGAATGAAGAATAACATAAATAAATATTATATCATTTTATAAGATTATTCAATAAATATCACAATTAAACATTCCTGAGGATATTAAAGTTCATTTGTCTTTAAATACTTGATAAATAATCTTTTTATTTTCAGAAAAATATTCAACATCTCTGACAATGTTTATCTGTCATAGTACACATCTTATATATTACCTACATAAATCCTTTATTCATAATTAGGGGAAACTAAACATAAGTAATGCTTAACATAGATTCTTTGTAATGGTAAACATGGAAGATTTAGTTAATGGTCATATATAATCATTACATGGTTATTAGAGTTTGACAATATGATATTGAACATTTAAAATCATACCCAACAATTCATTGATCATAATAGTGGCTTAAGGCTTTGAACCTTCATAATACAGGAATAATTTAATGATCAGCGATCATGAGAGATGAGATCATATCATAACCATAAGATCATGTCATAGATAGTGGTATAAAAAGTTTCATTCTTATAATAAAAGAAATCGTTTTTAATGGATATATACTAATACTTTAATCACCAATCGGGCTTATGAAAACCATAGTTTCACCCTCATTGGGCTTGGTAAAACTCACATATAACCTCTTTCAGGAATGGGATAACCCCTTGTGTACCCTCTATCGATCATGGGATAACCACTCAAATACCCTCTTTCAATATTTTTATAATTTCTCAAATAAATTTTAATCCCATAGACATAAAACATCATCTAATTCATTGGAAGGATTTAATTTTCCCACTTACCACAAAATAATAATCCATTCATATTGATTACATAAAATCATTAATACATCTATTATTTCATTATATCTTATACAGTGAAAAATAAAAAAGGTCTCATTAAGATTTCATCTTATTAATTAAAAATAATAAAAAGAATGACTAATTATAGTATCATTGGAAGATATCTGTATTAATGAATTTGTAACATCAATTGATGATTTCATAGAAAACAAGTCCATTAAAATATCACTATATTTTTTCTTTAGGAGAATACCCATTTAATTTGGAGAATAATTAATTTAAATAAAAAAATCTAGAATATTAGGAAAATAAATTTCATTCAATATACCCATAGTAACTTTTAATGTAATCTTCAAGTAAAATGATAATCATGAAAATGGTAAAATCTATTCATCTGTTATATGTTAAAACAATGATTCCATTCACACCTTTGTTAAAAATTACTTTATATAAAAAATGATCCGGTGATTATTTTTAAATCTTTTTAAAGAAATTAAAATATGGGTAAAAATTAAATTAATCCATTATCTGAATATAGTAAAAATATTATTTAATTGTTTTTCAAAAAATGGATAGAGAATAGTAATGATTCTAAAAAACATATAAATGTTAGAGATTTTATGTAAAAAACTATTTTATAATGTTGAGTACATAGAGATGGGAATGTGAAAGAAAAAATTATAATAAAAAATAACAGTAAAATAAAAAAAACCTAATATTTTTTAGATATAAGCCATATAATTTCACCTATATAAATTTAATCATAAACAATCCTGATAAAATGTGACATTATAACATTAAACACTTACCACTTTGGAAACTTTTCTATCCAAAACCCAATGAAACTTATAACATAAATAAATACTTAAATATCATGAATAAAGATATTTTAATTATATAACATATAAAGTTATAGTATATACACCACAAGAAATAAATATAAGGTAAATATGACATATGTCTCATGGAAACAAAATTTATAATAGAAAAACATACATATTACTTACTTGTTGATTCTTGATCCAACATGATATAAAATTGAATATAAAAATGTAAAATCTAAACTTGACTAAATGATAAGTAAATGTATCAAGATTAAGATATTTTTATCATAAAATTTTTCCAATGTAAATCTGAACATAATCTATCCTAAACTAAAATGAGATTGTAACAAAAATATCTTACCCCGAGTCAAACATTCTTCATAAGAACTCTAACCACCTATATAATAAATTGAAATTTATAATATATATATATTAGATCCATATTCATGTTAATTATTTCATACATATTTTATTTATAACATCTTATCATCAATTCATTAATAATATTTCATTATCATTGTCATTTTGGGTGTTAACTACTTTTTTATGTATGTTTTGGTTCAGATGTTATGGTATTTTTATATTAATAATGTTTCCATAATCTATATAATATAAATAATGTAATAATTTTTTTATTATTAATTATATTCAATTTTATAACCATTCATATAATTTTATATTTAAAAATGAATGACATCAATTTGTGGAGATAGTATTCCATATATACGCACGGGTGATTATTCCACTTTTCGATGTTCGAAATAAAATAAAGGTAAAAAATAATTCATTGTTAATTAATTATTATTATATGATAAATATAATATATATTCCTTAAATATTTTCTTATTAATATCTATGTTAATTATAAATGAAAAAGGAATCACATCGTTTCTTAGAGAGAGTATTATACGCTTACGCATGTTTGACGTTATCATTTTATAATGGATGAGGTAGATAGGATATTTCAATTCTATAAGAATATTTATATCATAACTTTCTTATATAATCTTTTAATACATCACAATAATAAACCATGAATTATGGTGATTGATAATGAATAAAATCACTATGTGGAGATGGTAGTCCACATGTACACATGAGTAAAACATTCATTTCACATTTTATGGAAATGGGGTGGGAAATTATATTTAAAAAATAATAATAATAAATTAGTATAGAGGTAATATTAAAGACCTATTTTTTATGTATACTATATAAATAAAGAAAGTATAATAGAAAATAACCTTTGAAAGAGTTGTGTAAGATGATAGTCATTTATTTGAGAGACCCCTGTTGTCTTATAATTTAGGAAATTTTAATATGGTCTTACAGTAAGCAAAAAAAGATAGATAATTAAGTTATGGTATTTGTTTTTTTTTTATATATGTATTGGATGACATATATTCCACACATCTTATAAATAACGGGGGATAAGAGGTGCCCTTTTATAATTGATGAGAGATATACACTTGGAATTACTTAAAAGATTTATATAATATAAGGAATGTTTCATTTTAAAGTGGAAAACAATATCCAATAAATTGAAGGTAAGATAATAAAGGTTTAAATATATTCAATTACTAATATTTATATAAGTTTTTATGAAATTTTTTCCATTATATATTAGTTTATCCCCCCTACAGGCGCATTTTATTCTTAACCACATTAATAAATTTTTATTATTATCAGTATTAATTTTCCCAAAAAAATGTAGACTAAATAAAAAATTTATTGTTGATTCAAAATATAGAATCAATTTTATCATATTCAATTTTCATAAGTGGCATAAACTAGTTTTGAAATAAACACACAACACTCTATGAGAACTGTTTTTCAATAATTTTTAAACATAAAACTGAATTTATTCTCACTCCTTACCTAAAAAAATAATTTTATTAATATTAATATATTTTATTAAAAATATATTATTTAAATTTCATTATCATAATTAATTAATAATTATTTATTTTACTTATTTTGATAAAATAAATTTCCAACATAAAAGTAGTTCTTGATAATTAACTCGTTTCCATTAAAACATTCAATAATAATTCTTAACGATTAGATAACTAATGTATGAATGATTATTAATGAATTAGAAATAATTTTTATTAAAACAATATTTTTATTTTAATCGATATATTTTTAAGTAAAATTTCATAACATCTATAAAAATTCATCCTTTGGAAAAAAATTGTCCTTTAATAATGAAATGATTTAATTATAAATTAACAATTATTTCATAGTAATTAATCAATATATTTTGAACTAAGGGGACTCATTCTACATATGTATCATAATATGTTTAATCCTATTTATACCAACTTATCCAATGACTAGGTTATAAATGATTTAATATATTGAAGGGAATTTACACTCAGGGTTTTATGTAAATAAATATATTACAAACATCAATTTTATTTCAAATGCATACATGTAAAATCTCATGTTATTAAATTGTACCCCCACCAAAATAAATATGTCCACTGAAATTCAATTACATTAATGAAAATAAATAGGTATATTTCGGCTTTATAACTTCATCATCCTCTATTGTAGCTTCCAAAATTTTTTGATTCATCCAATGAACTTTAACTGGTGAGAATTATTGTTTCCTATAAATTCATCTCAATAATCCATGATTTATATGGATTTTTCTTCATAGGGAAGACAATTATATTGTGGTAAAACATTTCAGTTTTGTACATATAAACTAATTATCATGTACTTCCTTAATATAGATTCATGGAATACATCATGAAATTGAGAGAGGTTCGATGGAAGCACCAAGTGATAGGAAACCATCCATACTCGATCAAGAATTTAAAAGGGGCCATTATACAAAGGGATCAGATTCAATTCTTTTAAATTCTCATAGTCTTATTAAATGTTAAATTCAAATAATACCTTCTCACGAACGTCAAATTTTAGATCTCGCGAACAATTATTGACATAACTTTTCTGTAAGCTATGATCTACCTTGGTGTGTTGTAAAATTTCACTAACCGTCTCTAGAATTCCATCATTAGGATTTGGTCCCAATAGTTTTTCTCACATATCCTCCTAGTATGTCTAATTGAGGTAATATTTTAAATAGAGGTTTTATAATGATCCATATGAACACATTAGTGAAAGGTATTATTATAAAATAACTCATCAAGGGAATTTATTAATCCCAAATGACATTTAAATCTATATAATAGGATATAAGAGTATTGTTTATGGTTTGAATGGTTATCTCAGACTAAACATATATCTAAGGATGATAGAAATTTTGGAAATGCAACATTGAATCCAGATCACTCTGAAAAATTATCTAGAACATTGAGGTAAACCACATATCATAATCAGATTTGATAGACAGTGGCACTCTATATAACCTTAAATGATCCCTAATTTATATTTGGACAAGAGTTTTTAGAGATAAATATTCTATAATATAAATATAATGTAGTTAAGGTGAAAAACTATTAAGAAAATTGATTATGGATTTTATATGTCTTGTGGAGTCTTAAAACAAATTCCATGGTGATGTTAACTCATTTTCATACCAATATTGGATATAGTTGTATGATCCTATTAAACTTTTTCATTTTAAACATAACATTTTGGAATACCTAGAACTATGTTAGATACTTTTCCATTTATATTTTCTTTTTATCCCACAAATAATGCTCATTATGGTCTCCATACATATTAGCACTTATTGGATGACTAGAGAATGATAAACTATAATCTTAATAAAAAATATACTTTAATTAATTTATAATAGGGATATATAATATGTTATTAAATGTTATCATTCCATCATAATCAAGGTCAAAATACATAAAATTTCTAAGTATATTTTTTTTATCAATACATCTTCCTTCTACTTATCTTTAATTGTCACATGGATATATAGATGAGCACTCATTTCAGAGCGAAGTTATTTTCCCCATTCCTTAAATATTTTAAGTTCTATCGTTTAAAAATATAAAAATATAAAATATTTTTTTATCCCCAAAATATATGACCAAAAATTATCCTTTCAACTCGAATCATTAGCAAACTTGTTCATTTTCTTATGGTGGTACATTATTAAGTAGTGATAATCTTTAATCAACCCCAACCAACAACTTTGGATCGTATTATTCTCTTTATGGGTGAACATATTCTTTAAACTTTTAATATTTGTATATATGTGACATGTTTCTCTACAACCGTAATTCATACATATCATTAATGAAATTATTGTCACTACTAACTCCAATCCATATTTTAATAATTGGCCTAGTAAATCTTTACATGATGAGAGGAATAAGCTATCACCATGTAATTATTCATAAGAACATATCCAAATCCCTTCTTATATGTGACACTATTTAAAGAAAATCATCTTCTACTACAATTTTTTGTCATTATACATGAACTAACAAAAATTATTTTCATCAAATTAAAATTTTCTTCACATTATTTAGTTAATATGAACTTTACTCCCTTTCTTATTAATATGGTGACTAGATAATCCAACTAGGATAAATTCTTAACAAAACATTCATAATATCAAGAAAATACAAGAAAAATATAGATCTCAGTAACAGGGTTTGGTCTAGGCCAATATTCAAATAATCTTGTTTTTTATGAATCTATTAATATACCCTCACTTTTGATCACACATATTAGTAATGAAATTTTGTATAACCATAATTCACAAATGAATAATTCATCGTATTTTTTCTTTTTCCTCCTAGTTTCCTAAACAATTCGTATGTTATCTTCATACTCTTACATACTCTTAGAGTAAATAGTATTATCTTGCATAAATACTACCAGAAATTGATCAATTTAATATCTAAATATTATATTCATTGAATCCATAAATATTTTTTTTGGAATTATAAAGTAAAAATGAAATCACTGTAAATTCATATTGTATATACATTATATAGTAGGACTCATTATGCGTGTCTTCACAGTTGACACTCAATCAATGGTATCCAAATCAAAGGCACTCATTAATAAGTATTTAGGTAAAAAAAATTGATAAAATATCATCAATAATAGGTTGAGAATACTTATTCATAATCAGATTCTTTTTATACAATTAATAATTATTATCGAGCCACATTTATCCTACTTTCTTCTTAAAAAAAGAATAGGTGAACTCCATGATGTCTCAATTGGTTAAATGAATCCTTTATCATGATTCCCATATATATTATTCTTCAATTCATGAAAATAATTCAGTTACATTATATATAGATAATTTGGATTAATTATGTTATTATGTATGTGCTCTATTGGAAACTCAACTACGTGATTTGGTGGAAGACAATGAAAATCATCTGGAAACTGATCTTCAAATAATTGTAAAATAGATATATCTTCAATTTTTAGTTTTTCCCCAACTATATTAGTTAACAAAACATATAAGTACAAATCATGAACCGTAAATGGAATTAATTTCCTTCACAAGTTCATGTTTATCCTCACCCCGATAGATGATCATAGGTTTATTCCTTATATCAAATGTGATTTTCTTATCTAAAAATTTATAAGTGATATATGTAGATAGAGCTAATCAATTCTAAAAATCATATAAAATTCCCCTCTTTGATGAATAGTTATATTTTCATTGGGAACATTCTTACAAACATTGAAATGAAATCCCTAACTCTGGAGTAGAGGTAAGTGTGTACAAAACAACATGATCTATATAAATGATTTGTGATGCATAGAAACTTCCATATACTAGTTTTGTTCCCTTGGATTACATTATTGAATTATATTATTCCCAAGTTCCCCAAATATAATACATTGGACTATAAATGGTACAATATGACTTACTTTATTTCCCTCCATTGAACCCTTCATTTTTTGTATATTAATCTCTTTATGCCTTTATTTTCCATAGATAAAATAATATAACATTGCATTAAGTTGTTTCCCTTTTTTTTCATCCCACATTATAGATATTTAACAATATAAATATTCTTTCATCTATTGACATTAAAAAATACTTTTTTTCTCTAATTTGGTTCACTTCGAAAATCAACAATTTTCAGGTTGTTAATAATATATTAATATATCTAGTTCGTCTATAATGAATCAACCTTAAACATTACCTATTAAAATATATATATACATGAAATAACTTTCTTTAATTCAGAAATATATTTTTGGTTTATAGTTTTAGTGAATCAGGTCATAAATCAAAAATAAAAAACCCATAAATTACAATATGAACACTTCTAATTACAATCCATTTTTTTATAATATATGACTCTTATAATAAATAATGACTTATATTCCTGAAAAATCATCATGAATATCAACTTGACTTATTACTTTCATTTACCAATCATTAAACCCTTGAAAAAAAATTTAAATCTGCAGAATGAACACAAAAAATATCAGTTAGGGACATAAAAAAGAGTAACTATTTTAGTCTAGGGAAAAAAATTTAAACCAATATAATTTTTACCTTTATATTAATGTTCCTTGAGTGAATTTAATTAATCATTTAAACAAGACAAATTACGATGCTTTTGTATCAAATAAATTTCATTTAACCCTGTAGAAATGAAATCAAAATTCGTTTTACAAACATGTAGCATCACATTAATAACACTTTTTAAACCCATGTCAGAAACAAATAGAGCCTAGTTCAAAAGAGAAACCATTTGGTAACTCCCTCCAACATTCTTATTAAGACCAGAAATATTACCCACTACATTAGAGTGTTATGTGGGCGCCCTTATCAAATAATCTATATCAGTCTCACTCATGTGCTATAATGGGTACCAACCATTCATATAAACCATATCAGGCATTCATGTTTCTCATTTATATTGCTCAACTAACACAAAAAGAATTGGATATTTTATGATTTCACTTTTTATCCGAAAATCATGAAAAAAATTAACACTTGTATGGAAATCAATTCCAGATATCAAAATACCATTTAAAAAACCATTCTCAATAAAAAAATACCAGGAAATTTGGTTTTTTATTTAATAAAAACAAATTATTTTAATGGAATCCAAGGATCCAATAAAATTTATAGTGGAAGGAAAGGATATTATCTCCATATGTGTTAAAATTGAACATTAATTATTTTATTAGTAAATAAAATATAACATTACATAAAAATATTCCTATTTTAATATTAATTGAAATAAAAGAAACAATTTACTTCATAAAATATCATGTCTATATAATTTTATTCTTAAAATAATTTTGAAAACATTGAAATGGAAGAAATATATATATAAAAGGATTACTTTAAAATATTTTTTTTAATATAAGTCCATTACCACTATAAAAACATTTAAAATGTAAGCTCCTTGAAATAATATAACAAAAAAACATTAAATATTATGATAATAAAGAAATTAATGATATAAAAAGTCAAAAACTGGTTTTATATACACCTCGTAAAATTATATAGGTACATAACTTCACAATATTTCTCAATGAAATGAAATTGTTATGAAGTCCATTACCTTGAGTCAAACTCATCATTTGTGTTCTTTATTATCTAGAAAATGAACATATATTAATTATTTAATTAAATATGAACCATTTTCATTTTTATTATTCATTTTATTTTGTCTCTTATCTGCACATGTAAAATTAATTAAAAATTTATGTTCACTTCAGAAGTTTTAAAGGTATTCAACTAATGCGTCAAAAATGTATTTGGTAGGTTCAATTAGGTCAAAGATGTAATTATTCCATCACAAATAGAATAATAATAATTTAATATTTATCATTATTTAAAATAATTTATACATTTAGATACAATAATTAAGGATGGTTTGGAGAATTTAACTGCTTTACATTATGGGAGTTGGTAAACCCTATATACGAATTTGTAATGTTAAGATTTTCTATGATCATTATAGAATGAATAAAATTATTTTTCTAACTCTAAATAATGATAATAATTCCATAAAACCATATTATTTCATTAAATATCCATATATATATATCATCCATGTTATTTGGGGATGATAAAAAGAATCGCATCACTTCGTGGAGGTGGTAGTCCACACAAATGCATGAACGACGTTATCAATTTTCAATGAGTTGAAAGGTATGAAATAAAATGATTTATTATATTTCTATATTGATAAATATTCAATTAATATAATAATTATTCTATATATAACACATATATTAATTATTTATAACATTACTACCTTCCATGTAAAGCGTTAGTGAAAAATTTACCTCCCTTCATGAGTTTGTAGTCTATCGTAAACACGAGTGATGTTATCATTTCACCCATGGAGTGGGATACAATAAAGTATATGTGATATAATATTTATAGAAGTATAATTATGTAACAAATATCATATATATACTTTAAATCCATCATTATAACAATCTATGAGAGGCAATGATGAATAATGAATAATTTCCCTTAATGAGTCGGTTGTCTGTCGTACCCACAAATGATGATTTTGTTTCAAATTTGATGGAAAAGGATATGAATTTTGTTTATAAAATTAACATAATAACATTAAATTATATTTTAGTCATAGTAGATATTTTATCATCATAATTTCATAATATTTTTTTTATGTGTATTAAAAGTCAAAATAAAATTTCTCGGTTATACACAATACCTCTTTCTCAGACAACCTCATTAAGATTGTGTTAATATACATTATAGTATGGATTTATGATAAAAATAGTGGATCTATACTATGGGGAAACAAGTAAGTAATATATTTTATTAGGTCTATCCAGATCAAGGGAGAATTATTTTTTGGGAAGAGGAGAGGACAGTGGGTGCCCTTCTATAAGTGAGGTGAGTGTCACACTCAACATTTTTGAAAGGAAAATGGTTTACCCATATTTTTCTCATTCCATATGGATCAAAAATTTCCCATTCTCAAACCTTATAAATTATATGGTATATATATAAAAACTAATATATTTTATACAAGTCATTAGTTTATTATATCACTTATCATTTTTCTTTACCCCCCCCCCAAACCTTTTTCCCCCAAAACTGCGGTAAAAGTTTTTTATTTTTTTCTCTATTCAGTCTAAAAAATAAATAAGTTGAACCTATTAGATATTATATATTATTATTATTAAAAATATGGAATATATGTTACCAAATTAAGTTCCAAGAGGTTGTAGAATATAATTTCAAATAAAACCCACAAATGCGATTATAATACATGTTTTCAAAAAGAGTATTTTTCTAGAAAAAGATGATTTTTTCATTAAATCTAGGGATATTAACAATAATTATTTGTATCATTACCCATACTAATAGGGATAAAACCAAAACTATCACAAGCATGCCTCTATAGGCTAAGGGTAGGAGATCAGGGTCAAAATACATTAATAATATGGGAGGCCTTTGACTAAGTACCTCTACTGATACAGAAAAATAAATCGATGCAGAAGTGTAGAGGAAAAAATGGAAAACATACAATTGATAGAGAATAAAGTATGTATTTAATAAAATTTTGGTAATAAAAATTTATGATAGTTTAAAATGAAAGGAAAAAAGGAAACAGATGAATTCTCATACAGGAAGAACACCCAGCCTTCCAAAACTAAAAAAGTAAATTTTTAAGGGATCTCATCTTTGAATCTAAAATCACTGACCACCATACGTTGTCAAATTCACTAGTTATACCTAATATTTTTCAAGACACTATCACACTAGACTTTATTTTCAAAAGGCATGACAGATGTAGGAAATTCCCATATATGGGTTAGTATATAAATTTTCATTTGGATGCCTCATATACATAAAGGTGGAGTAGTAAGAGACATAACAGTAATATATAGTAAATAGCTCAAACCAAAACAAGAAAGCGACTTCATCTAACTGTTTAGAGCTCAACACATCATGTAGGGGTGATACACTTCATATCTCTTCCACCCATATAACGATTATAACAAAATACAACAACATTAATACATATATATATATATATATATAATCAAACCAAAGAATCACATATGAGAGAGAAAGGGGATATTCATCTCGCAACCCTACCCCAAAAAAGATTAATCATTAGTTATAGTAAGTCCATTAATGATACCCAGCATCTTGTGTGTCTATTCATAAGCCATAGGGTAGCAGGCCCACACCTAACCGTTGTGATTCATATCAGAGGGGGAAAATCTCTTAGTAGAGGACCCACTCCCTAGTGTGTCATGGGGTGCCACTTAATAATTATTCATGGAGGACCTGCACCCAGGTATGTCAGGGGTTTCCACTTTGTAGATCCATGACCCAGGTCATTGTGTGTCAAGTGCGTTAAAATCTAGTCATCAAGGAAAACACTCTATCTAATATGGGTGTTACACTTAGTAGGTAGTGGACCCATTCCAAAGTTGGTGGGAGGTTCCACTATATAGGTTCAGGACATGCACCCTGGTGCATTTGGGGGGGTTCGACGTGTTTTAGAAATACTAGCACACTATATATTAGGGATTCAACTCATTATAAATATGTCTCACACCTATTCAATAATAGGTCTTGGACTTACACTTAGTTGCGAAAAAGGAAATTCCAATCTGGTGTCATAAGGACCCATGCCATATCGGATTGGTGGGTTCCACTCAAATAATAGAGGAAACACGACCAAGTCTATCATCGAGGGATCCACTCTATAGGTCAACGACCAACACCCTATTCTGATAGGGGTTTCCACTCTTGTTTAATTATCACACAAACCCAATATGGAATGGGGTGTTCACTTGGTAGGAAGAGGACCCACACCTTGATCCATTAAGGGGTTCCACTCTAGTGTATTTGGTGATCGGACCTAGTTACAACTATCATCAAGAATCACCTAAAGAAGATTCATTATAATAACCATCTCGCATCATATCTCAAAATCCACTATTAACATCAACATCGTATTCTATGAGGAAAGTAACCCATGATAAACTAAATACAGGCCAAAATCCAAGTCCAAACGAAGGACATATAAGAGATAAAAGGACACTGAAAAAGGAGGTAGGCACTTTGTAGGGGACCCATATGACCTGTGGTCTCACTCTGATGCTTGTCCATGCCCTCTCCAACACACAGCCTATTCGACATATAGTACTATGTAGATGGACTTGGGGTACTTGCGGCTCGAGCCCCGTTGCATCTGATCATGAAAATATGAATTTAAAATAACATTTCTTAACATATTATATATAAATTTTATTTATATCATTCCCCATTTTTGGTTTTTTTATTTAATTAAAATGGACAAACATTATGTACTTTAAAATAGTTTTCATAAAAAACACGCTTTTTAAACTCAAAAATAAATTTATACAAATATAAAATATAAAGTTTTTTGAAAATAAAATTTAATGGTTTAAATAAAAATAAATAATATTTATGTGACATGAAATCATATTCGATGAAATATGGGGCCTTTTAATTAATTAATTTGATGAAAATAAATAACATTTTTATAAAAATCTATATTTTGACTATTCACTAAAAAATCAATATTTTTTGAAAAAACCCAAAATTTTACGGTATGATAATTTTTTATGCTTGTTTAAATAAAGATATTCATTTTTCTCAATTAAAAAAATTTATATTTTTGAAATTAATCTTTTAAATAAATATTTATAAAAATGATAGTATAATTAAAACTATTTTTTATTTGAAAATTACATAATATTTTAATAATGAATATAAATATCTAAATGGTATTAATAAACAAGAAAATTATGTATTCTATCATTATATAGTCTGTTAATTTCTTCCCTGTTTTTTCAATTAAAGTATCACTATTTTATTAACTTATTAAATAAGTGGGGATATCTCAACATCGTATAATTTTTTGATTCCCATGTTGACTCTTCAACCATATTGTTTTTTATAAAACCTTAAACTGGTTAATCATTGTATTCTGTAAAACATTATCTCTATGCTTATGAATATTAATAGGTGGCTCCTCATAAGAAATATTCTCTTATAAATAATCTACATTAGGGGTCAAAGCATTAGATGAATCTCTTATATATATTATTATCAATAAAATATAAAATATATTATTTTCTTAGGATAAACATAGAGTCAAATCCACTTGATATATAACTAATCCAACTAATCTAGGATTTATAAACTCAATAAAATTTGGACTTAACATCCTCTTTTTACCATAACACATGATACTTTTCCAAGGATCTATTTTAAGGAAAACATTATCACCTACCGTGAAAGAAAGAAATTTCTTCAAGATATCTATATAAATTTTTATCCTACTAGGATATTCGCTCATACTTTTCTATGAAAACTACACATTTTTATCCATTTCATCTACCAAATCTGTTCCCATCATCATCCTTTCTCCAAATTCATCCCAAAAATTTGTCATTTAACACTGATTTCCATACAATTCCTCAAAATATACCATCTTTATACTATAATAAAAACTGTTGTTATAAACAACGAAACCAACGAAATATTATGATCCAAAATTACATAGTAATACATTGAAAAAGAATAATGCATATATTCCATGTTCTGATCACTCACTCATACTGACCATCATTTTGATGATGAAAAATTATTAATAATTTTATTTTATAGTCCAATGATTTCTGAATTCCTTTCAAATAATAATAAGTAAACCCATGATCATTGTCTGATAGACAAGAGAGGTTAACTACATGTAACATGACTATCTCTTTTAGGTATAATTGAGAAAGATGATCAAAATATATAGAATCTTGAATTAGACGTAAATATATATACTTACTTAATTGACCAATAACAACCCAAATCATATCATTACCTTGATATGTCATCAATAATCCCACCAAAAAATCCATTGATATATTTTCTTACTTCCACTCTAGAACATAAAAATGTTGATGAATTCCATTCATAACTTTTCTTTATGATTTTTACTTTTAAAAAATCAAAACATTTATATTAAATTCCATAATACCTTGTTTCATTACATCTAACCAATAATACTACTGATGTTTTTTTCATAATATTGTTTCTTATATGAACGTAAAACAAAAAACAATAATCTTCACACAAAACTCTTCCTTCAACTTGGAATCACAAGGAACACATAATATTTTTTCAAAACTAATAAACCATTCTCAATCATGATTAAAATCATGAAATTGACACTTTTTAAGGGGTTTTATATTTTCTTACTGAATGTGATCCTTTTTCAGATGTTTCTAAATTTGTTTGGAAAACATTGACTACACGAAAACCTAAAAAATAGGGATATTCTTTTATCTATGACATATTGGAAACAAATCATTAAATCACTAACAAAAGGGTTATGTTCCAAATTTATCATGGTTAATGTACCATTATTTTTATTCTCAAATAATTTTCCATATTGTTTTATTTTCAATATTTTTAATAAATCGTGCAATAACAATCCTTGAGGAGTTCAATCGATATTCTCTACCTTATGTTAAATTATTTTTGAGTGAATATTTACTTAAATATTTTTTGATTGGTATGATTTTCACACATTACTCCATAAAAATGATGCCTTGAAATTTTTGAATAAATATCTATAGAAAATAATTCTAGATCATGTGTAGGATAATTTAACTCTTGATAATTCAAATGATGTAATGTAAAATCAATTACAAGATCTTTCATCATCCATAAACAACTAGGTCCCTTCAATAAATCATCACTATAGATAGAAAATTTTCCTATTTTAGATGGCTAGTCTAAAACTAGATCATTCACAAATATTAATTTTATTTCATGAAATGAATTTTCACATTCTTTTGCCCATGTGAATTTAAATGATTTTCGAGTTATCCTCTTCAAAGGGATAGAAAACTATGAATATTTTCAAAAAAACAATTTATAGTAACCCAATAATCATAGAAAAATATGAATCTCTGTGATATTTATTGGTATTATCCATTCATTTGAAAAAAATTTAAACAAGTTTAATAAATATTCCATCGTTAGAAACAATATGTCGACCCAATGAAATTTGGTTCAACAAAAATTCATATTTACTAGATTTTCCATATAGTTTATTTTATTTTAATGTTTTAAAAATAATCCAAATTATTATTTTAAGATCTTATTAACATTTATAACATAAAAAAATATCATCTATAAACACTACCACAAAATTATCTATGAACTCATGGAAACTCTATTCAAAATTGAAAAAAATAAACAGGTTCATTAGACAACATAAAGGGTATAACCACAAACTCATAACTCACATATATAATCTGGAAAAGTATCTTTGGAATTTCATCTACCTTCACCTTTAGCTGATGGTACTCAAACCAAATAACAACCTTTAAAAATACTTATATCACATGGGCTAATAAAACAAATAATTTATATGAGTTGAATGAAACTTATTATTAATAGTTATGTTATTCAATTCTCTATAATCAATTAAATGTCTCATTGAAAATAATTATCTTTGAAAAACAATAATTACACCCAAAGTGAAGATCTCAAATGAAAGAAACCTTTATCAATAAATTCGTTTTACTTTTTTAAAATTCCATAAGTTCAACTTCATCTATTGGATAAGAAAGTTTACAACTAGGTTTAGAAATATGTACTTTGTCAATTGTATACTCAACCTACTAATCCAAAATAACTTATGGTAAATCATCTAGAAATAAATCCATGTATTCATTACCTACAATTATATAACTAATTTGAATTATTTTTTTCTTCTGAATAAGTTTAGCTGGGTTACCTTCCCATTAATCCCAAATAAATTTCTCATATTCTCGACAAGTTATCAACGGTAAGAATTCAATAAATATTTCATTTTTATCTCTTAATTATATCATAGAATTATAAACTGAAAGCCAATCAATACACAAATTAATATCAAACTCCATTATCGGTAGTTCAAAAATATTTACTAGAAAGACCACACAACTCGTAATAATTGGTATATATCTATAAATCTTGAATGCTTTAATATTTACACCCTGATTTTTCTAAAAAAAATTATATCCAATTTCTGTGTTAAGATATTCCAATTTTACATCAAAATTTTTTAGATAATAAATAATATGAAGATATGGAGTCAAACAGGGCATTGACATAATTAAAATAATCAACTTTCGTACTTTTCCCAACTTCATTTGATGGTCCAAAATCAACTATAGTAGTAGAAAATGATATTGATACAGATTTCTATTTCTAGTCCTGATGATGTCCATCCTTTTCAACTAAATTTGGATCAATATTAGTATAATGACCAAATTCATTACACCTAAAACACATCAACATTGGATGTATATCAGTTACCCTATTTTTTTTGATTTGGACTCTTTTATTTATATTCACAATCCATGTGACTAAACTTACATCACCCAAAACACTTTCTAGATCCATTAAACCAATCCATGAAATTTATTTTACCACACATTTTAGGGGATTGCCTCTGGAATTATTATTTGGTTGATTCTTTGTTTCCTACCAAATTGACCATTTATTAATTTTTTCATCTCAAGGAATATATGTTTTATAAAAAACAATCCCATCATTCTGAGTAAAATGTTCCGTGTTCTTATAAATTTTAAAATTGCATGAATCCAAATCACATCATAAATTTTATCTACACCCTGAGTAAATTATATTAATTATAATTTCAGTATCCCAAATAAAATATCAAACATACCAAGCCAATATTGTGAATATTTCTTCCTATGTAGCCACAAAATCATCATATTTTTCTTCAATTACCAAAATTCTTTCTCCATACATAGATAAAAACCATCAATAAATATTTTTGAAGAAAAATATTTTGAAATGTGTCCCTCTTCTATGTAATAAAGTACATATTTCTATAAATAATTATTAGTTAAATACCTCCATCTTTCAAATTCACCTTCAAAATGGTAAATGAAAAAAACATTACATTTGGCATTTTGAACACCTCATGAATTCCAATATATTATCTAGTGAATGTATCCATCCTTTAGATACCAATGGATTAGAGGATACACTAAATGAAGAAGGATGTAGAGTGCTCAACTATAATCATGACCATGTGTCGAAGATCTGGCTCCTCTCAATAATAGATACGACCACCATTTATTTCTTGTTTCAATTATGACATCCCAATAACTAACTACTCAATTGCAATTCAAACAATGTTTGGATTCTTATTTGGGAGGTTATTTTTCTATTAGTTCCTTCCAACAACAGCATACATGTTCCCACAATGGAAAGTCATTCTGAACAAACATATTTTTAATGAAATTGTCAGGACCCGTCCCAGTGGGGCCCGAGCCGTAACTCCCTAATCCCGCCTCCAATAGGCCAGAGGCTGGTTACTAGCACCGAGTAGTCATGCAACTAACTTGGGAGGAATTTCATATAAACATGTACACACACACACACACATCTCCAAGCCCACAAAGCTGGAATGTAAAAACTACTAAAAGGAAAAGATGCATGCATACTCTAAATCCCAACCAATAGAGTATGACCGGAATGTAAAGTACAAGGAAGTAAAATCTGTGGGCCAAAAGAATAATCCCACCAAAAGAGAGTTCGTAAAAAAGTCCAACCTGTAAAGAAAAGGTGATGGGACTCTAGTCTGTAGCCGTAGGAACACACGTCGGCCTGTCTGATCTGACTGAGTATCGTTCGGTCCTCGTCAACCTAGAATCCTGTCAAAGGATCACTCATCTACACAAGACACGACACGTGTGGGAAAAGCCCGTGCAGGGGTGAGTATAACAATACCCAGTAGGACACCCCGAAACCACAAATGAATTACAACAAGGGAAAATACCACAAAGGAAATATACAGTCAGCTCCACATAGTATATGTTTATAGAACATATAACAAGAATATCCAGATATACTCATACACAAAGGACCATCACGATACCACCACTAGGATCCAGCTTGAAGATTCCACTAAGCGCACAATAAGGATAACATACTCCTAGGTCTGAAGAGAGAGATATGAAGTACTTGTTCCGGGAGAATACACTCCACAAGTACTTTGGGAACATGATGCCCAGATGAGGATCACAAACAAAAGCCATGGGGTGATTCCAAAAACTCGGTCTGAGCTATTCCTCTAAGTAGAGGATCGGCGCCCAGGTAATGTTGGTCATGTAAAAACCACGAACTCTACCTAGGGTTCCAGGAATGAATAGAGGATCCGGCTCTAAGTCTCACAGAGGGTATTCCAACAACTCTATTCATGAATTCCTACTGAAGGGAACATACTCCTGTATAAAGGAAATGATACCAAAACCTTTGGGGAAAAGACCAAGTGTACAAACCCTAATAAAAATAGGTCAAGTCGCAGAATACAAGTGGCTCAAGCCATGTAATATTGGTTACATGGCATGTAGTATAGTTACACGCTGTGTTCCTTGACCCCAGGTACTACTCTTGTAACGACCCGTGTCATCTTTCTAGTCTGTGTAAAACTAGACTACACGGCGTGTAGAAGGATCACACACCGTGTTCCTTGACTCTGGGTACTGCCCATGTCAATGGCCCATGTCATCCGTCCAAGTTGTATAAAACCAAACTACACGACGTGTAGAGGAATCTCACGTCGTGTCCCTTAACTCTGGGTACTGCCTATGTAAACGGCCTGTATCACTCAGATTGTTGGATAGAAAGTAACTACATGGCATGTAGAATAATCACACTCCATGTCCAAGCACCTGGGGCTCGCTCCGTGTACACTGGCCTTGTGCCCGTACACGGCTTATGTTCGTGTCCGTGTCGCCTGCCCGTGTACCAGTACACGGGGTATCCGGTGTATCTGGTCGGGTCTGGCCGTAGAGGGGTATACACATCATGTCCTTGGCCGTGTACCCAACCCATGCCCGTGTACTCCCGGAGTACACGCCATGTTGTCCTCCGACAAACACACACCATGTAGACCACACTACATGGCATGTAGTCGGGAAATTTCCAGAAACGCCATCTTCTTCCTCGCACTTTGGCCGATCTTCCGTACCGCATTTCTCTAATCAGTTTGTTGTGAAACTCAAGATCAAGGGTCACCTCAATGTCGTGATGCTGAATCCGAGGGTTTTTTGCCTTTAATCGGCTCCGAAATCCAATTTGGGTCACCCGTGCGGAATTCGTTCGAAGAACAATGTCTTCCAATCCGCTTTGATTCGTTCGTCGCCACTCCATCCGCACCTCCGTAGGGTTGTACCGACACCTGATCTTCAATTTGGGATTGTTTCATCGCACAAAGGGTGTGCAACGTTCCTTCATTCATATCCCCATGAAGAACCCATAGAACTCAGTGAAGAACGCAGAATTTAGGGAAGGATAACACAACAAAATGAGAGGGATGAACCTTGATCGATGTTCGTGTCGATCAAGGTCTGTCACTGTTAGAAGGTTGAACGAAACTAAAATAATTTCACGAATCAAATCCCCATGAATCCTAAAAAGTCCCATCCTGCAATAATTATCATTCCGAGGGCTAATCTGTCTGTGGATTAGTCCGTGTTCATCTTGGAAATCAAAAATGGGGAAGAAATCATCAAACAAACATCTTACTTGGATCTGTGGTGTTTGTTGGCAAAGATCCGGTCGTCGCGTCGTCGTCGCCGGTGAAGCTCGTTAAGAACACCATCATCGCCTTGGGTTGTTTTTCCAGAGCCACCAGAGAAATTTGGGGTTGTGGAAATTTGTAACCCCGATCCCCTACGAAATCTCTATTTAGAAAAATATAAGATATTTTGCTACAATAAGGATTTAAATAAAATATTTTAATAAAATATTTTATTACGGTTGCGTCCAAAAACCAGATTTCACCACCGACCTGCGTTGGCCGATGTTAGGCCTCACTTAAGTTAATAAAGATGTTTTGAACACAATGGTGCCCTCATATTTCTGATCTGAGTAGCCATTCAGGAGTTATTCCACTTTTATAGGAAAACTACACAGGTGCATTATTTAATTATTAAATTAAATTCAAACATTTGTTTCGGGCTCAGCGGGCCTCGGAACTACACACCGTCTTAGAGACTAGTCTGGAATTAATTCCCATATAATATTAAAATAATAGATGGAAAAATCAGGGACATTACATCACACCCACCATAGGGCTTTTAAGTCCCTGGAAAACCAAAACAAAGGCTACTCAAAAAAAGATGTGGGTACAACACAAGAATCTGAGCCTCTCGCTCCCACGTGCTCTCCTGGAGATTCTCATGCTGCCAGTGGACATGCACTAAGGGAATAGCTTACCCATGAAGGATCTTCTCCTACTGATCCTTAGTCTCCACTGGGTACTCAGCAAATTTCGCTCAATCATCAATGTCCAGCTCGCCCCTGTCGATGATATGCGAAGGAACATGCACGTACCTCCGTAGCTGCGACACATGGAAGATGTTGTGTACCCGGTCCATCTGAGAAGGTAGATCCAAGCGATACGCCACCCCACCAACTCTACTCATAATCTTAAAAGGACCAACGAACCTCGGAGATAGTTTGCCACCTCGGCCAAATCTCCGCAATCCTCATCGAGATGAGACTCGAAGGAACACATGGTTTCCTTCCTCGAACTCCAAGGGCCTCTGCCTCTTATCAGCATAAGACTTTTGCCAACTCTGTGCAATCTTAAACCTCTCTTGGATGACCTGCACCTTCTCTGTAGTAGCTCTCATCATCTCTGGGACCATAAGTGCTGACTCTCCTGGGTCAGTCTAGTAAAGTGGTGACCTGCAAAGTCGGCCATACATATCCTCGAATGGTGCCATACCAATTGTGGAATGATAACTTTTGTCATAAGAAAATTCCAAAAGTGGTAGGTGATCCTCCCAGCTATTAATGAAGTCGTGTATTAAAGCTCGAAGCATATCCTCTAGAACCTGGATGGTCCGCTCTACCTAACCATCAGTCTGGGGATGAAAGGTTGTGCTCAAGAATAACTGAGTACTAAAAGCTTCCTGCAATCCCTTTCACAATTGGGATGTGAAATGAGCATCACGTTCTGAGATGATCGTTGATGTCACTCCATGAAGTCGAAATATCTCCTGCACATAGAGGCATCCCAAATTCTCTACTAAATTTCGCTCCCGTATGGCTAGGTAGTGGGCCGACTTGGTGATTCGATAAATGATCACCCAGATGGCATCATGTCCCCTGGACGTATGTGGTAAACACTTCATGAAGTCCATGGATATCCCATCTCACTTCCACTCTGGCACCTCAAGGGGCTGATTCAAACCTACTGGCACCTGGTGCTCAGCCTTTACTTTCTGACAAGTAAGGCACCGAGAAACACACTCGGCCACACTCTTCTTCATTCCTTTCCACCAGAACTGATGTTAGAGGCCTAATACATCTTTTCCATGCTTAGATGCACCGCCAATGGAGATTTATGGAACTCCCTATGAACCTCATCCAACAACATCACTTGTACTACTGGGTGCCCTCTAAAAAGAACAAAGTGCTCCCTACCTGTTGAATATCCATTAGCCGCAATAACTGTGGATATCTAATCACGTAGATCCTCATATATAGCATCCTCAAGTTGTGCTTCCCTGAATCATTGTAAGAGTGGAGGGGTAAAAAGAATATATTGAAGGTAAGCTCCATCATCTCTATCCACGAAGGATAACTGTAAGGAGGCCAACTGTCTCGTCGCCTCATCCAACAACTACAAACTGGATTTCCTACGGAGACATCTGCCACAACATTCCCCTTTCCAGGTGTGTAAACAATCTCAATGACGTAATCCAGGAGGAACTCAGGCCATCTTCTTTGTCTCAAATTTAGATAAATATCTTGAGACTTTTGTGATTAGAGTAGACAGTAAACCGCTCTCCCATTAGGTAGTGCAACCACATCTTCAACGTGAAGACCACCGCTGCCAACTCAAGATCATAGGTCGTGTAGTTCTGCTCATGTGGCCTCAACTAACGTTAGCCATAGGCAATCATCGATTGCCTCTGCATCAGGACACAACCAATCCTAGTTCCTGATGTGTTGCAGAATACTATGTACTCGACACCCTCCTTCGGTAATCTCATGATCGGTGCGCTCGTCAGAATCTGTCTCAACGGCTGGAAAGCCTGCTGGCATCTCTCGGTCCACACAAAAGGCTTCCTCTTTCAGATCAAAGCTGTCGTGGGTGCTTAAATCCTGTAGAAATCAAGAATGAATCTCTGATAGTAGCCTTCCAACCCAAGGAAACTCTTCATCTCCATTACGCTCCAGGGTAGCTTCTATGCGAGGACTGCCTCCATCTTAGCTGGGTCCACTCCTACACCATCTTTTGTGATAACGTGTCCCAGAAAGTGCACCTCTTATATCCATAACTGACACTTAAAGTGTTTCACATACAACTGGTACTCTCGGAGTGTGTCCAGAACCATCCTTAGGTGTCTCGTGTGCTCCTCCTCGGACACAGAGTACACAAGGATATCAGCGATGAAGACTACTATAAACCGATCTAGATAGGGCTGAAATATTCGGATCATGAGTCCCATAAACACTGCCGGGGCATTCATCATGCAGAAGGGCATCACCAAGTACTCATAGTGACCGTAGTGACATCTGAATGTTGTCTCTGGTATATCCTCATCCCATACTCGCAACTGATGAAAGCCTGATCGTAGATCAACCATCGAGAACCATCGTTCCCCTCTTAACTGGTCGAAGAGGTCGTCGATCCTCAGTAGTGGATACCGTTTCTTCATGGTCACCTGATTCAAGGGTCGGTAATCCACACATAGCCTCAAGCTCTCGTCTTCCTTCATGGAAAACAGTACTGGGGACGCCCAGGGTAAAACACTGGGTCTCACAAAGCCCTTCTCTTGCAAGTCTTCCAGCTGCACCCTCAACTCACGAAGGTCTGGAAGAGCCATCCAATATGCTGATGATGATATCAGGGTCGTCCCAGGTTGCAACTCAATGCAGAAATCTATCTCCCGATGGGGAGGTAGCCGGGGACATCCTCCGGAAAGACATCCTCATACTCAGCCACTACTGTTGGAAACGGGAAACTCATAACATCCATTGTGCCAAGGGCTAGGCTAGCCAACTGATAGGATATCGGTTGCACCATCCTATACACGATTCCATCCTGCACTGCCTGGGTCTCTCTTTCACTGACAAAAGAGAACCTCTTTCCATCACTATGGACACACCAAACTCTTCACCTAAAATAGTCGATATGGGCATGAACTCTGGATAGCCAGTCCATACAAAGAATGACATTGTAAGGCCTTGACACTGCCACCAAGAGGTTCCAACCAAAACTCTCTCCTCCAAGGGTCAGGTCACACTGTCTACAGAGGTGTGTGATCTCTGAATCTTCTCCAGTTGGTGTTTCTAAGCATAAGGGTCAAGTCAACAGCTCAATTGGAATCTGAAGGTCTCGAACAAGATAAGCAGCCAGAAAGGAATGACTAGAACATGTGTCTATCTGTACGGAAGCTAATGTAGAAAAGACACAGATTGTACCTCTATTCATTCTGGGAGTACCTCGGTCATAAGCCTATGTCGCCTGTAGCTGTCCCTGCCTCTGTCCACCGGCTCCCTGAACCTAGGGTGGACCTCTTGGGGTGGTGGTGGTAAAAGTTCAAAACGTCGACCACCTCCAGCTACTCTCCCAGCTCCCCTACCACATCTGCTTCCCTACGGATCAGTCTTCTCTACACATTGCCTCTTCCTTGGTGGTCCATCCACTGCTCCAATGTCAGTAGTACAATGAGTCGGATAATATTGAGCAAGATATCCCCTGCCGTCACATGAGTATCATCGCATCTCTCGAGGATGGCTGGATGTGCCATGCGAACCATGTATTACAGATCCCCTATCCTAGGATCTCCTCTGAAAACGTCTCACATGCACGGGTCTCTGACATCGGCTCCCTGCTGCCGAGGTCTCTGCTCCAGCTCGCCCACTACTGAAAACTGTCAGTTGTCTCTGCTCTTCTAAGAAGCTCTCGACCACCAAAGCCTACTCGAGCACCCCATCATAGGTAGGAATGCTCATAGGGATGATGTTATCTTGGATATCACTGTGCAAGACTCGCTCGAAAGTATGAGATATGAAGTACTGATCTCTGACTATATCCATCAAGTACCGTGAGAGGTCGGTAAACCTCGATGAATAGTCAGCCACCATCATGGTCCCCTGCTGGAGTTGAAGAAGCTCTTGTATACGTACTGCTCTCAGAGTAACCGGTGAAAACTCCTCTCTGAAGTGATGCTCAAACTCTGACGATGCAAGAGTCACCTCGTTGTGAGTCTTAATAACAAAACTCTACCATCATCCTGTCGAGCCCTGGAGAAGGCTCGCTGCCAGGATCACCATCTTGTCTGCTGGAGTCCTAACTGAACGGAAGACTCTGGTCACCGACTCACGCCAGTCCTCTGCTACCTGAGGGTCAGGCTCGCCTCGAAACCTGAGGGGTCTCTGTCTCTGAAACTCAGTGAGTGTGCTCAACCTGCGCTCCTCCTCCAATTGTACAGTAGGTACTAAACACTACTCCACAGGTGGCGGGATAACTGGAACAACACCCAATGGTAAAACAGGGTGATCCGGTCCCTATATCGAAGCTTCATCACTGAGGGGGTCATCCTCATGATTGACCTGCGGGATCCAAGCAGGAACGCATCGTGAAGGAATCCTGTTAATGAATCAAGATGTATCTCAGTCAGTGAGTATATATAGAGAGGTGACTCAAGAAGGACATGGAAACCAAAACCCATTCCTATATGATGTATATACCATTTTTTCCCCTGAATCTAGTGTTCTCACGTTTCGAGTCAAAAAGAAAGTTATCAGAGTCCTCGTGTATGGATACGTCGGCCGCCCGCACCAACATTGGGGACCCTGGCCTGAAAGCTGAACTCGAAACACCTAACACTGTTTCCTCAAACCAACTCACAGACTCCATGTCCTAAGCTAGAACCAACCTCCCTCTGATACCACTCTGTCATGACCCGTCCTAGTGGGGCCCGAGCCGCAACTCCCCAAGCCCGCCTCCAATAGGCCAGGGGCTGGTGACTAGCACCGAGTAGGCATGCTACTAACATGGGAGGCATTGCCTATAAACCTGTACACACTCACACACATCCCCAAGCACACAAAGATAGAAAGTAAAAACTATTAAAAGGAAAAAAGATGAATGCATACACTAAATCCCAACCAGCAGAGTACGACAGGAAAGTAAAGTACAAGGAAGTAAAATACTAGGGCCAAAAGTATAAGCCCACCAAAAGAGAGTCTGTAACAAAGTCCAACCTGTAATGAAAAGGTGTTGGGACTGCAGTCTGTAGCCATAGGAACACACCTCAGCCTGTCTGATCTCACTAAGTACCATACAGTCATTGTCTTCCTAGAATCCTATCAAAGGATCACTCGTCTGCACAAGACACGACACGTGCGGGCAAAGCCCGTGCATGGGTGAGTATAAAAATACCCAGTAGGACACCCCAAAACCACAAAGGAAAGTCATCAAGTGAAAAATACCATAAAGGAAAGATACAGTCATCTCCACACAGTATATGTCTATAGAACATATAACAAGAATATCCAGATATTCTCATACACAAAGGACTGTCGCGATACCGCCACTAAGATCCAACTAGAAGATTCTACTAAGCACACAACAAGGAGAACAAACTCCTAGGTCTAAAGAGAGAGATACGAAGTACTCATTCTGGGAGAACACACACCACAAGTACTTTGGGAACATGATGCCCAGATGAGGATCACAACCAAAATCCATGGGGGGATTCTGACAACTCAGTCTGAGCTAATCCGCTAAGCAGAGGATCGGAGCCCGGGTAATGTTGGTCATGTCAATACCAAGAAATCTACCTAGGTTTCCTAGAATGAATAGAAGATCCAGATATAAGTCTCGCAGAGGGGATTCCAACAACTCTATTCAGGAAGTCCTGCAGAAGGGATCGTACTCTTGTATAAAGGAAATGATACCAGATCCTTCAGGGAAAATACCAAGGGTATGAACCCTAAGAAAACTTTTCCTAGTCACAAAAGAGAAGTGGCTCAAGCCATGCAAGATTGGTTACACTACATGTAGTATGGTTACACGCCATGTTCCTTGACCCAGGGTACTGCCTGTGTAATGGCCCGTGTCATCTTTCCAGTCTGTGTAAAACTAGACTACACGGCATATAGAAGGATCACACGCCATGCTCCTTGACTCTGGGTACTGCCCATGTAAACGGCCTGTGTCATCCGTCCAAGCTGTGTAAAACCTAACTACACGGCATGTAAAAGAATCACACGCTGGGTTCCTTGACTCCGGGTACTGCCTGTGAAAACGGCCCGTGTCACTCTTCTTTTCGGATAAAAAGTAACTACATGGTGTGTATAAGAATCACACGCCGTGTCCGAGAACCTGGGGCTCACTCCCTGTATGCTGGCCATGTGCCCGTACACAGCCTCTGTCTGTGTCCGTGTCGCCTGCCCGTGTACCAGTACACAGGGTATCCCTTGTATCTGGCCGGGTCTAGCCGGGGAGGGGTATACATGTCGTGTCCTTGGCCATGTACCCCACCCATGCCCATGTACTCCTGGAGTACACGCCATGTGGTCTGCCGATGAACACACGTCGTGTAGCCCATACTACATGGTGTGTAGTTGGTAAATTTCTAGAAACACCGTCTTCTTCCCCGTGCTTTGGTCGATCTTCATGATCACGTTTCATTGGTCCGTTTACCGTGAAACTCAAGATCAAGGGTCGCCTCGACGTCGTGATGCTGAATCTGAGGGTTTTGGGCCTTTGATCGGCTCTGAAATATGATTTCAGTCACCCATGTGGAATTCATTCGAAGAATGATATCTTCCAATCCGGTTCAATTCGTCTTTAACCACTACAGTTGCACCTCCATAGGGTTGTACCGACACCATATCTTGAATTTGGGATTGGTGCATCATACAACGAGTGTGCAACAATCCTTCATTCAAATCCCCATGAATAAAGTGTAGAACACAGTAAATAACAGATAATTTGGGGATGAAGAACACAACAAAATGAGAGGGATGAACCATAATCGATGTTCATGTCGATCTTGGTCTGTCACCGTTAGGTGGTTGAACGAAACCAAAATAATTTCAAGAATCAAATCCCCACGATTCCCGCAAAGTCCCATCCCCCAAGAATGATCAATCCTTGGTCTAATCTGTTCATGGATTAGTTCGCGTTCGTCATGGAAATCAAAAACGGGGAAGAAATCATCAAACAAACATCCTACTTGGATCTATGGAGTTCATTGGCGAAGATCTGGTCACTGCGTCGTTGTCGCCGGTGAAGCTCATCAAGAACACCGTCGCCACATAGGGAAGTTTTCTCCACAGCCTCTAGATAAATTCAGGGTTATGGAAATTTGTAACCCCGATCCCCTGTGAAAGCTCTATTTAAAAGAAATAAGAGATTTCGCTTCAACAAGGATTTAAATAAAATATTTTAGTAAAATATTTTATTACAGTTCCCTCCAAAAACCAGATTTCACCAACAACCTGCGCCGGATGATGTTAGGCCTCACTAAGGTAAAATTGCTGTTCTGAACACAACGGTGCCCTCAGATTTCAGATTCGAGCACCCGTTTGAGATTTATTCCACTTTTTCAATAAAACTGCACGCACGTGTTATTTAATTATTAAATTATATTCAAACATTTGTTTCGAGCTCACCGGGCCTCGGAACTGCACGCCATCTCAGAGCCTAGTCTTGAATTAATTCCCATATAATATTAAAATAATACATGGGAAAATCGGGGACATTACAGAAGTAACATGGTAATCTTAGAATTCTATATCATTTCAATATAAAAAAAGTAAAATCTTCCAAGTTCATGAAATTTACATTTTCTTATCCAATATAATTATACAAAACTTTCTCTAATATCTACTATATTAACCTAAAAATAAACATTAAATATTCTTGGGTATTTATACTAGAAATCACTTTCTTTCATTCCCAATCATATTTTAGGTTTACTAACTTACATAATTATTTTTTAACTCCTATATAACAAAAATCATAAATTAAAAAGTGGAAACATTGGATTAGTATACATTTCTCACAAAATATAGAAATTTTAAAATAAATAATGATTTATTTTCTTCAAAAATAATTATGAATATCAACTTGACTTCTTTCATTACATTACCCATCATTAAAGAATCTAAAAAACATTTTTGAATTATGGGATGAACACACACAAAATATGAGTAAGGGACATATAAAGTAGAAGTTTGTTTTTCTATTGAAAAATGTTAAAACCCTTGAAATTTTTACCTTAATCCCAATTTTCCTTGATAGAATAAGATAAATTATTTAAACATGAAAAATAATGATATTTTTCTCTTAAATAAGAATCTTTAATACATATGGGAAGAAAATCAAAACAGATTTTGATAACTTGGAACATCACATTCATAAACTCTTTTAAACCCATCTCAAAAATAACTAGATCCCAGTTAATTTAATAGGAAAACACAAAAATAACTCTATCTTTCGTTGCTATTAATATAAAAAAAATTACCAATTGTGTTGGAGTTTTATCGGGGTACACCCATCATATAAGATATATCAGGCTTACTCATCTCTATTTAGGTGCACCCAGTATATAAGTTATATCAATCCCCACCCATGAGCATTAATGGGGTTGAACTATTCATATTAGGTGTATTAATCTCAATTGTTCCACATTTAACATTTTTAGTACCATTCCAAGAATAAAATATTTTATCGTATCAATTATTCATCATAAATCTCTTGAAAAATACATTTAAAATCGTATAAAAGTAATTTTCTCAAATCAAAATACCCAATTTTTTTAAAACACCACTTTTTATACCAAAATAACATTAAATAGGGTTTTTATTTTTAAAAAAAAAGAAATATTTTAAAGGTTTTCAAAATTAAAATAATTTTTTTGATGGTGGGGAAATTCATTTTCTCTATATACATTAAAATATAAAATTTCTATTTTCAGTTGTAAATAAAGTCTAACATTATATATAAATATTCATTATTTGAAAAACATTGAAAAGAAGACAAAAAATCCCTTCATAAAACAATAATTTTCATATAATTACATTCATAAGATTGTTCTAAAAACATTTACATGGATGTAAAAGTGATTTAGAATGAAAATATTAAAAATATATTTTTTAAAGAAAATACACTTGATACTTTGGATACATTTGAAACGTAAGACTCATGAATGAATATCATTAAAAAAAACTAAATTTAATTGAAATGAAAAAAATTATGACATAACATGTTAAAATTGGGTTATATATACACCTCCTAAAATTGTATAGGTATATAACCTCCAAATATGCCTCAATGAAAAGAAATTGATATAAAGTCTGTTACCTTGAGCTCGACTCATCTTTTTAGGTTCTTTATCCATAATAACATTAATATTTTATTAATTATTTACTTTTATATGAAAATTTTTCATTTTTATTGTCCCTTTGACATTATCTCTTACCAAGAAATTCATAATTAGTTAATCATTTAAATTTACATGGGAAATTTTTACTGTATTTGGATTATGTTTCAAATATAACGTTGGTAGGTTAAATATGGTCAATGATGTCATTACTAAATATCATATAAAATAATGATCATAAAAGTGTTATCAAATGTATACATAAATTATACATTGAATACCAATTAGAAAAAAAAATTAGTAAAAATGAAGTATGTTAAAATCATAGAGATTGTGAGATGTACGTACGCTTGAGTAAGATTTCCATTTCTCAGTAATCTATATGTAATTATGGTAAGAAAAATGAATCTCGTGTGCGAGACTCCACCCTCAGCTAACCATTGATGAAACCATAGCCTCACTGAACAAATAGATATCCATGATGCAACATCCTTCTCGAATGTCATCAGAGATCGTGTTCTTCATGTTGATGTAAAGACCTCCAAGAGCATTGAACCCAAAAAATATCAACATAGAGGTTTAGCAGCAATTTCAATCTCAAAGGAAGTGGTACATATTATCTAAACATATCTTCATTTTGTTCGGGTTGGTAAATTTAAAAAACATCGAACCTCTTTAATATTCCTTCACAAAACCCTCAAAATCATTGGATTCACAAATTTCCATATCATATTATTGAACTCTTTGCATATTCTTTTTCTTTTATCTTTAGATAATGATTACTATAGGCTCTGGAATGGTGGTTCATGTTCCTTCAGGGGTTCTTACATAAATTTTTGTAAATGGTCGCATAGTTTCTATATTGATGTTGAACCCCCTATTGTTTCCATTTGGCTTGGATTCCGGGGATTGCCTGCACATCTATTCAAGTAAAAAGATTGATTTTCCATTGAGGAACTTTTTAGGCATCCTTTCAATCTTTAATCTACTACAATTAACCTTCCATGACCCTCAATTTCTAGAATATGCACTAAAATTTACCTTTCACAAGTGTCGTCATCACAGTTTTTGATTCAAAATGGGGATAATGGGTTTATACAAGATGTGGTCTTTCAAAAATTTTCTATCCATTTGTAAACATTGCCTAAGAAATGGTCATTATATAAAGGGATATGAGATGAAAGGTCATACCCCTCACCACTACCCCACTTCATGTCGATTTGGGTAGAAAAGGAAGCTCCAAAAGTGACCCCTACTGCTAAGGTTGATATTCATAATGATAACACTAACATTTTGAGCTCCAAGGATGCTTTAAAACCCCAATATGACAACATCTGTAATGCTAGAATTTTTTACAACCAGATGACCTCTAATGAGAAATAGAAAATGAACCCCATAATTGAAGATCATGGGTAGAAAGAGGCTTTCCAATCGAATTATGATGAACCTTTACATGAGGACCTTAACAACCCATGTCTACTGGAAGTGGACTTATTAAATCCAGGAGCTAGAAAAGGAAAAAAACAACGATTAAACTTGATGGCTTCGTTAATCTGAGTTCTAGAAAAACATGAAAATGTAGGGACAATGCCAATATTGCGAGTACACTTGTCATGCGCTTCTTACCTCCCATGAATAATGAAAAAATGATTTACCCCCATAGCCTGTCCCTAATTAAAATTTTTCAGTGTCCTCAGATTCATCCACCTATTTTGACTTTTATGCTTCCTAAAGTGATGATAATGAAAATGATCTATCTTATAGGGATTCTTATCAGATAGAGGAGAATTTATACTTCCCAAAATATCTTGATACTTGGATGTCGGAGAATAAAACAACCACCATTCAGAAATATAAAATTGATGACATGACTACTGATATTTATCTTAATATTACAAAAAGGATGTTTATTAAAGTTGTCAAGGAATTTAAGAAGGGACAATCTTCAAATTCAAAGATATTACTTGGCAATGAGTTATGGATTCTGGTTTTCTCAAAATTTATTAGGGCTTTTCTCCATAAATTTTTCAAAATGCTTTTTCACCGCCTTATTAAAAGCTTGAAATTACTCTCACTTGTTTGGTGTTGTTGTTGTTTTTATTGGTTCACCTCACATACCTATTGGTACTATTTTTCAAGAATCTATTGGATCATTTTTGTGTTATCCAGCAGATGTTACCCTCATGAAGAAGGAAGGCTTGAAGCAGTGTATGGTTTACATGAATTCTTAATTCAACCTTGTGTAGGATACTTGGGTGAAGGTTTTTATCTCAATATTTCCCTCTGTTGGATGTCTTTTGAATGCTCAATTTTGAAATAGGAAGGTCTTGGCTTGGCTATATAGGCCAAATTCTTACTCCACATAATTATTTCTCCCCTATCATACCCCCCCTTTTTCTCATAGTTTTTTGGTTCCACAGCATGATGGCAGTGTTTGGACTCTCACTAGAGATTTCAGTTCTGTGTTTGTGAAGACTTTTCCTAGTCTAATCTTGCTCTTCATTTATTGGAGCTCATTGTCCCTAATGTTTTTATACTCACTAATTAATTATTTCAATTCATGGATTATCATTGTAGTTATTTTTTTCCAGACTGCTTCCTATGCTATTTTTTCAACATGGATGAGTGTGTTTGTTCAGCTACAGAATCTCATTGGTTATGTTTCTTTTGATTGGTTTTTGTGAGCGGCAGCAATTGCTTCTTGGTCTATTTCTCTTAGAGTATCCAATTTTATCCCATTGAAATCCCATTTTGGTTTAAATTCGTTACACCTCAGGCTTGTATTGTAACCTTTTTTTAATAAATTTCCCAATGTCTTGAGCTGGGTGACCGGTTCATGTCACTTCTTTTAAAAAAAATGGAATGACGTATATATTATTTTTTCCATATAAAATAATAATAATATCATATACACTATATTATTTCATCTCAGTGGTCCTTTGGTTTCATCCTCCTCCTCTCCTTGCAGCATTTCCTTTATCACTTTGGTGATGTCTCCAGTTGTGGTTTCTCCTAGATTCGATCTCTCATCAGCCTCTTTTCCCAGAGTTTGGTGTTGTATTCTCACATAGGCTCTGTGCATGAATGGTTTTCCTCTTCTGCTTCAGTGTCATTGTCTTCTATCTTTCGATGGTGTTTTTGGTAGTTTCCCTTTAGGTTTTCCTTTTGCTCTGTTCTTTTCATGAGATTCGGCCCACATGATTCCGTTCTTCGGAGCGCTCTACCACTCCAATCCCTGCTCTGACCTCCAGTTCTTCTACTCCTCTCCCAGTCAGATTTGGGGCGGTGGTAACAAAAATGTTTTGGGATGTGGGGTTTGGTGTCCGGTGGTGTTCCCTTCACGTTCAGAGTCATATTTATCTTTCAAATATGTTTCTGGTTCTCTTTCCCTTGTGGATGGTTCTCTTTGCAGATGGAGACTTTCTATGGTGGAAAAAACAACAAAAAATGGAGTTGTTTTTTTCAACTGTTTTTTTATTCGGCGTTTTAAGTTATCAGTGAAGCGATTTTGTGTCTCTAGGTTTTTGTTATTATTTGTTCCTGGTTCTGGGGGCTGTTGTCAGTGTTTTCATGACAGTGAAATGACTACTTGATGGCCAACGATGGCAATTAACATGTCTTGAGGAGTATTCCGTGCTTGTGGTGGTGGTCAGTTGTGAAGTTGACGTCTGTGATGAGTGGATGGCGATGAAGTTGTGATGATGAAGATGATATGTGGACATGATGAGACTCACCTCGATGTAGGGATACTTGGGCTGCTCAAGGGATTTTCAGTTCTTTCATTGATGTGATCTTCTAGAGACTTGGAATGGGAATTTCAGTTGATTTTAACTTTGAATTTTCCCGCAGAATTATGTATGATTTGATGGTGTACGGGTTCCCTCTCTAACCCTAAAAGTGCTTTTATGAAAATTTTAAAAAAAAATTGGCACTATATTATTTCATTATAAATTTCTATATATATCATACATAAGATTTGGTGATGATAAAAAGAATCACATCTACTCATGGTGGTGGATGTCAATATATATGCATGAATGACGCTATCATTTTTTAATTAGAGGAAACATAAGAAATAAAATCCTAAATTATTTTTTCATAATGATAAATATGTTATGAATATTATAATAATGTGATATATTTAAATGATAAATATTCATTAACATTATTTTTATTAACATATTTGTAGATCATTAGTGGAAAACGCATCACGTCACTTAGTGAGGTGGTAATTCATCTTACAAACAAGCGACGTAATCATATCTCCCATGGAATGGAAAGTAAGAATATATATTTAATATCATAATTTATTACCTATAATTATTTTACGAATATTATATATACACTTTAAATGAGTCTATATAACAATCCTTGTGAGGTGATGATGAAAAACGAATCACATATGTTTGCAAGACAGAAGTCTGGTGTACACATGAATGGTGATCTTATTTATTATTTAATTGAAGAGGAGGTGGTTTTAGGTTCTTCCATAAAAATAATAACATATATTTATAATGTATATACTTTTTTATTATATCAACATAATTTTATATGTTTTAAAGGATGAGGAATAATAAATAGTATTAAAAAAGCTCTGTTAATCATGACCCCTCTTCTTTAGACATCCTCTTTAGGTTAGCACCAAAAGCCTTATTATAATAGATTTATAATAAAATCAGTATATATATATTATAGAGATGGAATTAAGGAATATATTTGGTTAGTTCTTGGATGAAAAAAAATAAATGATTGTGTGAATAGTGTAATACATTTGGTGGACTTTTATAGGTGTGGTGAGTGACACACTTGTATTTTTTGAAAAGGAAATGGTGTGACAATATTTTTCACAACCACAAGGATCATAAATGAACTATTATAAATAATTATACTTTAAAATATGTAAATATTGCTATAAAATAAATTTTAGACATGTTTTTATTTGATTTTAACCCTTATCATTTTATTTTAACCCTTGGTAAACTTGTTTACACCTTAATGGTGGAAAAAGATTTTCCATATTTTTAGTATTACTTATGAATAAATCACAAGATGAAACTATTAAAAAATATAAATTATAAATATTCTAAAAAAGGAAAAAAATTATGAAATTTAAAAACCATAAGTGTAAAATTTTATTTTTAAGTTAAATCCATAGACTGGAAGAAAATACTGGTTTTCAAAAAGTGTGTTGTTCAAGACAAATTTAACTTTATATATACTCTATGACTATTATTATTAATTCTTGAATAAAAATTATTATTTAATGATATATAATAAATATATTTCATTTAATAAATTTCATTATTAGGGTTTTACAATTTATTAAAATTCCAAAATGTTATGGACCTTAATGTAGTTTTTAGAAAAATATTGTTTTTTAAACCCAAAAATAATACTATTTTAAAACCCAATATAAATTTGATTCAAAAGTAATTAATTGGATTAAATATAAATAAATAGTACTTATGACAATGGATATAATATTAAAAATATAACTTGACTTTAAAATTACTCAATTTATTGAAAATAATGTACATTTTTAACAAAATAGATATTCTTCACTATTAACAAAAAAGTCAATATTTTATTGAAAAATACCAAAGGTTTATGCAAATATAATTTCCATATAAATATTAAAATAGTTATATTCATTTTTAAAATTTAAAATTCAATAATTTAGAACATAAAGTTTTTAATGAAACCTTAAAATGAATGATTTTGGTTAAAACTATTTTCTCTTTTATATAAAAATTATGTAATGTATTTATAATGAGTATGACTATCTAAAACATAATAATAAACAATAAAATGATTTTTTATATCATTACATGGGTTTTTACATGTAAAAACCTTAATATCTCTCTATATAGATCACATTTCAAATATTTTTCATGTGGAAAACCATTTCATTTTTCATCACATTCACCTCTAACATGATTCCTCCTACTTATATCCAATGACTAAAAACAAAAACAATTGTTTTATCCCGAATAATAACTATGATAAATCATATAATCATGAAAATTTATTCATATGATCTCTAAATCATGAAACATGTTTTTCAATCTATGAAAAATTCTATTTAACCAAGGTTATCAATAGAAATTTTATATTCAAATCATTTATAATGATTTATAAATAAAATATAGATTAACCCTAGAATATACCTTAAGAGTGTCCATCTCAGAATTAAATCATAGACCCACTCATAATGAATTAGTGAGGGTTAAGTTAATACTCAGTCATTACCTTTTAATGTAATTACCCCTAGCTACATTTTTTCAATATCCAAATCAACATTATATAATCCAAATGGTGATTTATTTTTTTGGAAAACCACACTCCGTTCATTAAAAAAATAGGTTTCTCTTCTATAAATACACATATCCCCCGGGTTTACACATAATTTTTCAAACATAAATCTCCAAAAATAACCAAACCTTCCTCAAATACCAACTACTGTGAATTTATCATTATATACATAAATATTAAATCATTTTTTATGAATGTTTAATAAAAATAAAAATTGAAAACACCAAAGTACTGTAATGGTTTGGTTTCAGTAGATACTAGAAAATAATTATCTTACTTAATGAAATATAATCAATATATCCAAAAATGTTTTTCTCATAGAGTAAACTTTCTAGACATACCCTACTTATAAACATTCTTTATTACCTGGGGAAAGAAAACATATGAAAGGGTGATCTCAAATGATCAGTAAAGGTACACATGGAAGATATCATTAAATAATCATATGTAAGTATAACATGATAATAATATTATGAGAATTTGAGTATTACATTTGAAAATGATACCCAATAATTTATAGATCATAATCAAGAAATTAATATTTGTGAGTTAATAAGACATAAATAAAAAATAATAATGAAGGATCATTATCCGTGAGATCATATCATAAGATTTAGAAAATTTAAAGGAGAGTGTTATAAAATTAATCAAAGACATAATCAAAGAAATAATTTTTCAAGGTTGCCTACCAACAAATCCATCACATGATAGTATTGGTTTAACCACTCATATATCCTATTTGGTCTTGGTATAAGATCATATTTAACCACATTCATGCATGGTATAACCACTTATGTACCCTATTCTGGGCTTGGTGTAACCTATTGTCTACCATATTTTAGGCTTGTTATAACCTCCCATATATCATTCGAGATAATAAACTATAAAAATTACCCAATACAATTGAGGGCCTTAACAGACCCACCCATCACATTATCATTATTCATCCATATATATTCCACTATATTTTTAAAAAAATTATCATTTTATCATATCTTGTCCTGTTAAACAGAAAAATAGGTTTTAACATGATATTATTATCATATCAATAACCATCCATGGAAAGAATAAAGATGGTATCATTTTATCACCCCCCAAAGGATGCATACATAACATTGAAGAATATTTTCATACATTAAAATACATTTAAAGGATCACAAAGACATTTCATGAGAAGAATACCCTATTCATTTTAAAAAAAGAATTTAAAATATAAAAATTTCTCAAATATTATCAAATTAATTTTGTTTTGAAAATATCCAAAGAAATTAGTAAAGTTAGTTTCATGTAAAAGGATAGTTGTGGTGATGGAAATATTTATTCATGTGGTATACGTTAGAGAGAAGATTATGCTCACACCTTTAATAAAAATTATCTCATTAATAAAATGAGAAGGTGGTTCTTTTTAAAACTTTTGGAATGATGTAAAATATGGGAAAAATTTCTTTAATAAATTATTGGACAATAATAAAGAATAACATAAGTAATTTAATAAAACATGGATATGGAAGAGATAATATTCATGACCTATGAAGGAAATAAATTTGACTTTCCATAAAATTATTAATACATTATTTTGAGTATAAAGACGTATGAAAATATTAGGAAAACATTTTATATATTAAAAAATAGATTATAAGAAAATTAATATTATTTTTTAGGTATATTTTATAATTTCAAAATCTAAAATTAAATACTAAACAATACTTTTTAAAAAATAGATATTGTAAACTAAAACACTTATAACTTTGGTAAATTTTGAATCATAAAATCTATCAAATGTATAACTTCAGTATGAAAGTTTAGTTACCATTAATATAAATAGATTCATCATATATCCCATAAAATTTTTAGTGTATACATTGCATGAAGAAAAAAAAAATTGATTATGAAATATGTATCATGGAAAGAAAACCATGATGAGAAAACATTAAATGTTACTTAAATTTTAATTCATGGCCAAAAATATATTAAATATAAAACAAAAATATAAATACAAATTATAAAAAGTGGGGAAGAAAATATATTATGTTTTAGAAATTAATATTATATATTTTTCCAAAATGTAATCTGAACATAGCTAATCCAAAAATAAAATTAGATTGTAAAGGAAATCTATTACCACATATCTGATATGTTTTATAAGAACTATAGACATCTATATAATAAATTATAATTTAGTATAATTCTATAAAATAATCAGATTAATTCTTATAATATGATACATGGTTTATATAAAACATATTATCAATCTCTCAATAACAATTTTTCATTATCATAATTATATACGGACTTACCAACTTTATTTTCCCAGTATGTTTCTACACATTAGTTATATTCCTTGTATCCTGATCATGGTTCCATAATATAAATAATACTAATAATGTCATAATTATAATATTTAATCATTATATTAATTTTTATAACCATTCATATAATTTGGTGATGAAAAATTAGTTATATCACTTTATAGAGATGGTCGTATGTATATGGGCACGAGGGATGTTTCCACAATTTGATGGATAGAATGAAATAAAGGTACATAATAATTCACATTTAATGAATAATTATTATATCATATATATTTATTAAATTTATCATCATTACCACCCTTGTATTGTGGAAATTAAAAATGAATCACATCGATTAGGGGAGGTGGTAATCCACATATACGTATGAGTGACATTATCATTTTAGAATGGATGGAATGGTTAGAAGGTAGATAAGATATTATAATTAAAAAATAGTAGTTATTTAATAAATATCATATCTTGAAATATAGGTTCAAATTTTGAAGCATGTCAAACCAACTTAATCATATCAGGAATAAGAGAAACAGAAAAAAAAACTATAACTTCACCATTCCCAGCACAATCCATATGTATATTAGTTATGATAAAAATTTGATATAATTGATTAAAAGACTCTATAACAAACAAAATTTATTAATTACTACACATTTAATCATCCCTATAATTCCCCTATCCTAATGTATACATCAAGTTGATGTATAAAATTTATAAATATTCCATGAATTTGTGTTTCCTTATATTCAAAAATCATTATGAGGTATTGATCTTGAAGATATTATAATCCCTAAACAAGATAAATTACTCACAAAAAATAAAATGTTTCCATTTATACAAGTCATGGTCATAAATAGAAAATTTTAAATTAGGTTCTATCTGATTCATATAAAGCATCTAAAACATTCAAGATTCGTAAGCTACAACATAATCTCCCTGTATAAGAAGTCATCCCAACCTCTACCATATGCATCACCATTGAAAACGTACCTCTGTCTTGACATAAAAAATTTAGTGATTTTTTTTGATTTAATTCAAACCTTAAAATATTTGAAATATTCATGTCACTCATTAATCCATTGGGAAGAAACACCTTTCAATGTTAATTTTGTCCCCGATGATGCATGTCATGAATATAATGAACAATGTGTCAATAATATGCTTCTAAGACAAAGAAAACTATGTATCTCAAAAAACATATTTATTGGTTTCCAAGATATAATATCATATATCCATTTAGGATTTATATGAACTCAACTTTAAGTTATTACATATCCAAGTTAACCTACCACTTATATCTATAAATAACACTTTGAAATATTTTCATAATGATGAAATTCCCAAAAAAATACCCAAAACTATAGCCAAGTTTTCTCATGATCATATTTTATATTAGAATACACCAGAATATCATTGAAAACAAACCAAAAAGGATCCAAAACACCTTTACAAAATCCAATTCACTAAATCAATCAACAACATCAGCGAATGTTTATGACCAAAGGTCAGAGCCACATATTAGAAATGGGAATAACAATTTATAATGGTTATCTCTAGAATATCATCCTTATATACATAAAGTTGTTGATACCATGATTATAAATCAATCTTAGAAAACTATATGGAATATATAACTTGGAAAAATAGATATTTAAATATAAAAAAGTTCCCTTGAAGGGTTGTAGTGTAAACATAGTAGGTAATCCCCATATACTTCCCAACACATGCCACTATGGCAAGAACCAGTTAAAAAATTTCATATAAAATAATTTAAAAACAATTAAATTTTTAAATTATATCTATTAATGAAAACCAATTGAGGTAAATTATAATAAGATTATTATCAATAATTAATATTTCTCATAACCATTACCATGTTTACACATTTAAACCAATCCACACATACAAGCTTGGTGTCACAAATTAATGGTGGTAATTCATGAATATAATCTATCCCACATGGGAAGTGTAACTTCAAACCCATATTTAACCCTACATTGAACACAAACTAACCCAATTATTCCAAATTCCATTCGAAATAATTTTACAAAAAATATTCCATTGAAAACTATTTATCAAACAATTCTCTTGTATAAAAAAATTACATAATTTTAAAACCATCGTTCTAAAATTATTAACAGAGAGATTTTCCGAAAGACATGAAATTTTCTATATTCTATGAAAACTGAACCAAAATGGTTTCTTTAATATAGAACACATGGATTCTATCACAATTTCTACCAATAAATTAACAATAATAAAGCCTTGAAGTTCTAGAACATGTGTATATGATAGAGAATCCACCTACCTCTCACTAGAAAAAGAAAACACAGAATGACTTAAGGATCATATAGATCTGGGATCAAAACACCTTTCCATAAATAGATCCAATAGATCTCATAAATATTGACATTATATTACATATATATATTTATAATTGAATAGATATATGAATCTGACAGAGGGAAAAAGTTGAGAAGTGTATATCTATAGAGAAAAAAGAAAGAATAAGGACTTAACATTGACTCTAGATCCCCAACAACCATTTATTTTTCTAAAAGACTCTTCTCGATCAAAGGGAATGACCTTGGGGGCCTAGGAGAGTAGTTTAATTTGAGGTCTTGGAATCATAGGATAATAATGGTGGTTTTGAGGACATAATCCAAATTTTAGAAAAAACTATAGGGAATTTATTTCAAGTCACATTGTTTTGTTTCAGGGTATAAAATTTTTGTTTCAATTATTCACATTATTATAGAAATAATCTAGGTATCCCCATAATTTTTTCAATATGGTTTGTTAAACCATCGGACAACCGTTTAGTGTTACTGCTTCAAGGCCAGCCTATGTCACAGTTTTCTCACATGGTTTGACAAATATTGATTACCCCACTCTCTCCACCTACTCTCTTTTCTAGGGAATGGAAATTTTTTGAAAAAATAGTGATCTATCCATGAACATACCATGTGAATCCAATCGTCACCTTTGATGGTTTCCTGGAGATAGTGTGTAGTTTTAAATGAAAATGCTCAAACAATTAACCTCCAAAAACACATCAAAAACACTCTGAAACATAATGTCACGACCCCATCCCATCAAAGATGTCCCTCCTGAGCTGGAAATGGTGAAAGGGAGATAATGACCCCCGAGTCCCATCTCCAGTAGGCCCCGGGGTGGTGACTAGCACCAAGGGTATGCGTTTTTACAAATATGGGAATCATTACCCTTTTTATTATTTAATATGGGAGGAATTCACAACCACACATCCCACCAGCACACACCTGGGCCTCACAACCACACATCCCGCCCACACACACCTGGTCCTCACATCCATGCATCCCGGCCGCACACACCTGGGACTCATCTCGAAGATTATTGGGAAATATTAAACCTGACTAAGAGTCTTGGGCTAAAACCACTCCAATCAAAACCTACTCGAAGTGTCTTGGGTGTAAGGTCGCCTCAAGACATCCTAGCCTATGGAAGAAGGAGCAGGAATGAGCTAATATCTAAGGGGAAAACAACCTCTCCCATGAAATGGGTGTGTTCGGCACTAAGTTCTCAACATGGGTGAGGTGCGACAAAACACAAATATACAAATATATATATGTATACCAAAAAGATAGCCCAACCTATGACTTCTAAACAGAGAAATGAGTACGTTCCTCGGCACGGCTATTTCGAAGCATGCATACCACAAACAACCCCAACCCCATTTAGGTTTTCATGTTTCAACAGAATCAATTTAATAGTTCCTTAACTACTGGGAAACTATTCACAACCAACCTCATCGATCATTCGTAAAACAAATCCCTTCCATCCACAAATCATGATAGGAAAACACAAGCAACACAAACAACCCCCTTCTTATTAACCAACCAACCCCATTGATTGTCATTTCCATTCCATTACCATGACCCACTATTCATTAAATCTTACACTTTTATTTATTATTCACAACCCATAGTTCGTTCACATTCAAACCCACCCCTGCAGCCCCACTTCCAACCACCATAACCACAAACACACTGAAACTCGTACATCATCATACCTTGATATCGTTCATCGCAGTCCCGTTTCCCATCACCAACACAGCATTCACACCAACCCACAACCAAGCCAACTGCAGCCCCACTGCTCACCCGATCCACAACAATCCACAAAACACCACATTCACAAAAATAAACCCTAATCAGCACACACATGTTTATTATTTTAGTTTTGTTCAACCGGGGTGATCACACAAGAGTTCTGGATTTTCATTTAATCATCCAACATTACGTGATTAACCAATTTCCACATTCCACAAAGTTTTCACCCAAAAATGGTCTAGAAAGATAGGGCAGCATTTAATTGTTCATGCAAAGGCCCCCAACAACCGTGATTTTTAGTAGGCATAAGCCTATTCAATTAAAAACATAATATCACAGGATATAAATAATGTAACTGCATTCACAAACTTCCCATCCCCATTATATAAGCTATTTATTATCTTTACTAAACCGGATAAAATGTGTTTCACGTAAACAAGAGGACACCCACCCACATGAAGCACAATTTAGAGAGATGAATGTATAATCCCAACTTCGAGAGGTTCTGATCATAACGCTCCCCCGGATCAATTTTAGAAGATGTTCTTCGGCATTCGTCACTTCTGTCAAATACCATAAAAACCTCCTCGGGTGGAAGATGGGAAGGAAGGGCTGAAGTAAAGACAACGGATCCAAGCTCAGAAGTTCCGCATCGTTGTTACAATCCCGTGGCCGCTGATGGATCGTAAATCGGAGCTCAGACGGAGATGTTATGGAAGAAAGAGCCTTGGAGTCTCTTTGGAGAGCTCTGCTCGAGGGAATGGGGACGAGAGGAGTGATTTGAAAAGGAGTAGGGGACCCCTCCTTTTATAGGCGTGAAAAACTAAAGTACACGGCATGTACTTTATAGTACACGGCGTGTACTCGGCCATTTCACATGGTCACCACGGGGCTTCCAACACGGCCTTCAACGTGGCACACGGTCGTTGACTGGTCAACACACGGTTTGAAGGTAACACATACGCGGGGAGACACTACACGGCGTGTAGTATGGGCTACACGGCGTGTACTCATTTATTTCACATGGCAAGGACACGACTTCAACACGGCACACGACCGTTGACTGGTCAACACACGGTTTGAAGGTAACGCATACGCGGGGAGACACTACACGGCATGTAGTATGGGATACACAGCATGTACTCATTTATTTCACACAGCAAGGACACATCTTCAACAGGGGGTATACCCAGCAAGGTGGTACACGGCGTGTACTCACACTACACGGCGTGTAGTTACAAAATTCTGAAAAGTGTGGGAAAAGTCCATTCTACCCTCCAGAACACTTCATGACCTTTTTTTCGACAAAGGAAAGCGACAGAGAGGTCTGGGCCATTACATCAGATACCTCTTAAAATATTCTCATCACTGAGAATTCAAAACCAACCCAGAGGAACCCAACAAGATACCTCTTAGGGTTCTCGTTATAATAGGAACCCAACCAACAACCGTAATCATAGGTGTTAGGAATTCCATCTCCTATGTTGAGATATTATCCATTTTAGGCGGCACTGACTTACCTGCACGGGTTTAATCGCATCCTCATTAATGTGTCTCGATTAAGAATTTGGTCTTCCAACTTTCATATATTATGATTTTTCAACTCGCACTGCCCCCAAAACCGCACAACCAACACTCTACCCGAACATGTGGTTTGGGGAAATTCTTTCTCTTATGTCGAGAAATTATCCGCTTTAGGCGGCACTGACTCGCCCGCATGGGTTCAATCGCATACACATTAATGTGTCTCGATTAAGGATCATGTTTTTCCGTTTCCCCACACATCCGTACATGTTACACACTTCCAGAGAACCAAGAAACAAAACTTCTCACAACTGACAAGCCAAGCATTCCATATATCAAAGGTACAAAGTATAACATCAAAACAAAGATCATATGAAAAAGGAAAAACACAAGTCAAAACAGCTCCGGGTACTTAGCATGCATCTACGCCTCCCACTCCCAAGTTCTCTCCTCGAGGTTGCCATGCCTCCACAACACACGAACGAAGGCGATGGTTTTCCACGGAGCACCTTCTCTTTACACTCCTTGATTCTGATTGGTCTCTCCTCGAAGGTCCCATCATCTCCCATAACTAACTCTCCCCAGTCGATAATGTGAGAGTCATCGTGTAAGTACCAACGAAGCTGGGATACGTAGAATATGTCATGAACCTTCTCCAACTAAGGTGGCAGGGCTAGCTGATATTCCACCTCGCTGACACGCCTCAGCACCTCAAAAGGTCCGATGAACCTAGGGGAGAGCTTACTCCCCTTCCCAAACCTCCCCTTCCCACGTCGAGGGGAAACCATCAAGAACACATGATCTCCCACCTCGAAGTCCAAGGGACTCCTCCAACGATCATCATAAGAGTTCTGTCAGTCCGGAGCTGCTTTTATCCTCTCACACATAAGTTGGACGTTCTCTGTAGTGCTCTATACTACCTCTGGCCCAAGAGCACCTATCTCACCAACCTCTGCCCAACAAATGGGTGAACGACATGGTCTTCCATACAAAGACTCAAACGGTGCCATGCCAATAGTTGAGTGGAACCTATTTTTGTAGGCAGACTCTACTAAAGGAAAGTGTCACACACATGATCCTCCGAAATCCAGAATGCATGCTCGCAACATTTCCTCCAACGTATGGATAGTTTGATCTATCTACCCATCGTTTTGGGGGTGGAAAGCAGTGTTAAGGCTTAGCTGGGTGCCAAAATCATGTTGTAACCCCCTCCAGACTTGTGAGGTAAACCGAGTATCCTGATCTGAGATGATAGTCTTCAGAACCCCATGCAAACTCACCACCTCATCTACATACCTCTGTGCTAAGGTAATCACTAGGATTGACTCCTTAATAGCTAGGAAGTGAGCTGACTTCGTCAGTCGATACACCACTACCCAGATAGCATCATAACCACCCTAAGCTCTGGGTAGTCCTGTGATGAATTCCATCGAGATTTCATCCCACTTCCACTCGGGGACATCTAAAGGGTGCAACAAACCATTGGGAACACGGTGTTCAGCCTTTACTTGCTAACACACTAGGCAGTTAGCCACAAACTCTGCCACTGCCCGTTTCACCTTGGGCCACCAAAACTGTTCCCTCAAGACTTGGTACATTTTGGAAACTCCTTGATATACTGCCAAGGCTGAGCTATGGAACTCACGGAGAACTCCCTCATGCATCGACTCCGGAACAAACATCCTTCCATGAAAAATCATCTGACATCGGATGTCCTATGACCATCCTTCTGGAGCATTTTTCTAATCAACATGATCCTAGATTACTTCTGCCTTGGAGTCCCCCCACTGAGACTCTTCCATGTGCTGCAACAAGGAGGACTGCACCATCATCTAAAACAAACATCCTCTAACACCTTCTACCCTTGCATCCAAGTGTAATGCAGCCAACTCTCCCATCACTTTCCAGGGATATGTGGATTCCCGAACCACTTCCTTATGCGAATTCCTGTTCTGGGCATCAGCCACAATGTTTCCCTTACCTTCAGTGTAAGAGATCTCGAAGTCATAGTCTGGGAGAAACTCGACCCATAACTGTTGCAGAAAGTTCAGGTCACGTTGGGAGAAGATATAACGTAAGCTCTTGTGATCTGATAAGACCACAAAGCACTCCCTAAAAAGGTAATTTTGCCACAACATCACTACAAACACTACTACTGCAAGCTCTAGGTCATGGGTAGCATAGTTACGCTCGTGGGGGCACAACTTCCTAGACCCATAACATATCACACCCTTCTTCTACATCAGTACGCACCCCAAACCAAGGCCAGAAGCATAAAAAAACTCATACGACAACCCTTCCTCTGGAAACCTGAGTACTGGAGCACTGACCAAATTCTCCTTCAGGTAGTCGAAAGCTTTCTGGCACTGTTCGCTCCATAGGAATACTTGGTTCTTCTTAGTAAAAGCTGTCAATGGATCAGAAACTCTAGAGTAGTCCAAAACAAACCTCTAATAATAACCTACCAACCCTAAGAAACTACGACGTTCTGCAATGCTCTTGGGTGCCACCAAATAAACAACAGCCTCTACCTTCGATGGGTCTACAAACACTCCATGATGAGACCCCACATTCCCATGGAAGTGTACTTATTGCATCAAGAACTTACACTTCGACAATTTCCCATAAAGTTGGGGGTGTCGAAGGACTTCCAAGACTTCCCTGAGATGCTCAACGTGCTCCTACACTGATCTTGAGTAGATCAGTATTTCATCGATAAACACAACAATGAATCAGTCTAGAAACTCTCGGAAGACAAAGTTCATAAGTCCCATGAACCCAGCTGGTGGATTCGTAACTCCAAACGGCATCACTACAAACTCCAAGTACCCATACCTACACCTGAAAGCCGTACTGAGCTCAGGTCGGGCACCGACTCTGAATGTTCCTGAAACCTCCACAAGGGAAACTCTTTTGTCCTGGGCTCATGAAAAAAGGAGGAGGATCTGAAGATTTGAACTAGAAATACTGGGGCATGCTCCCTACTGGCCTGCATCTGGAAGGTCCCGTCGCAGGAGACATGCTGCTGACTTCCTTTCCTTTCGACGAATCCGGCTGAATCCCTTCACGTGCTGAACCTCCCTATGAGTGCATCTTCTCTAAAACCACTTCCTTCTTTTGTACTGCCAAGTACATCGGAAGGGTGAAGAGGGTGACAACATACTGGAGCGAAGGATGAAGCGCCTCCTCCAGACGTCTTGCCCGAGACTCCACATCCGGAAAGAGATCCGGAGCAAAGCGTAGGAGATCCTTGAACTTGATCCCCAACTCTTGTACTAACATACTCCCCTACTGGAGGGAGAGTAACTCTTGCCACTTTTCCGCCTTGATCATGGAAGAAAGGAATTCCTCTTAGAATTCTTTCTCGAAGTCAGCCCATGGAACCTCTGCCACAGTCCTCTCTCTGAGGTAGAGCATCCACCACTGTCGCGCCACACCTCTCAGCTGACTGAATGCTAGGGGAACCCAGTACTCCCTCGGAGCACGGATCAATGTAAAATAAATCCCTATCTTCTCAAGGAACCCCTCTGTCTCCATATCTGAAGTACTACCCTCATACTTCTTGAGGGTTTTCCACTGGAAAGAACAGAGAGTCTTGTACCACTGGCTATCATCCTCCTCTCGGTCAATCCTCACCTGATCAACCGCCTGAATCAGCAGAGCCTTGGCTATCTGAGTCACCCAAGGACGTCATCCAAGTGCCATAGCTGTTCAGTAAAAAAAGATCACCTAATCCAAAGTAGTAAGGAAATTTCTCAAGGTTTTATTTTATCATTTTATTTCAATTTATTTCCTAGATTACCCAAATCAAGTAAAACACATTCATGATGATGCATGTACCATCCCTAGGGTCTCTACCCTGCAAAAAATGTAGTCTCACTTGGTCGTTCAGTAAGCTCAGAGTCCTTACATCGGATCACGGGGGGCCCTAAAATATCGTGTCCTAGTCGGTCTTCCCTGGCATATGTCACGCAAAAAGATGAGCCAACATTGTTGCCTTACCATCCCATGCAATCCTCACTATGCCTAACTCCAGACTCCATCCTATCCCTCAACCATAATCTCTGATACCATTCTGTCGTGATCCCCTCCCATCAAAGATGCCCCTCCTGAGCTGGAAATGGTGAAGGGGAGATAATGACCCCCGAGTCCCGCCTCTCGTGGGCCCCGGGGTGGTGACTAGAACTAAGGGTATGAGTTTTTACAAATATGGGAGGCATTAACCTTTTTATTATTTATGATCGGGAAATAGGATGAGTCAAGAACCAAAATAAAAAAAAGAAAATGTAAATGGAAATAAACCCAAACCAATCCCACATGAATGTTTAAACAATTCTGAATCAAAGTAAAAGTACAAGAAAGCTCAAAAGTACAATACCACAAGAACAAGATTACAACAAACTGCAAAAACTCCAACTTTCCCGACTATTAGGGTCCCACACGGCCCTGGTAGTCCTCCTTGAAACCTGAAAGTAAATGTAGGGTGAGCATACAAGTATACTCAGTTAGGAAACCTAAAGCTCTCGTGCACAAGGGGAGAGACATACTAATGTCTCATGAGAACAACAGAAGAAACTAAAACCTAACAAGGAATTCTATCCACCCAACCTCACCAGCCACGCCCACCAAAAGCACAAACAACAGGTAGTAGTAGTATATAAGAACAAGAGTATGGGGTACCCCACACCATTTCCCACTAGTTAGCTACTCTTCCGAACATCCTAACGCTACCACACTCATCCCGCCCGTACACACCTGGGCCTCACAGCCACACATCCCGCCCACACACACCTGGGCCTCAAAAACACTCATCCTGCCTACACACACCTGGGCCTCACATCCACACATCCCGCCCGCACACACCTTGGCCTCGTCCCGATGATTCCTGGGAAATAGTAAACCTGCCTGAAGAGTCTTGGGCTAAAACCAACCCAATCGAAACCTACCTGAAGAGTGTTGTGTGTAAGGTCGCCTCAAGCCATCACAGCCTATGGAAGAAGGGGCAGTAAGGAGCTAGTAACTAAGGGGAAAACACCCTATCCCATGAAATGGGAGTGTTCGACACTAAGTGCTCAACATGGGTGAGGGGTGAAAAAACACAAAGATACAGATATATATATGTATACCAAAAACATAGCCTGACCTATGACTTCTAAACAGAGAACTAAGTATGTGCCTCGGCACAGCTATTTCGAAGCATGCATACCACAAACAACCCCAACCCCATTTTTGTTTTCACGTTTCAACAGAATCATTTTATTAGTTCCTTAACTACTGGGAAACTATCCACAACCAACCACATCGATTGTTCGTAAAACATATCCCTTAAATCCAAAAATCATGTTTCTAAAACACAAGCAACACAAACAAGTCCCTTCTTATTAACCAACCAACCCCATTGATTGTCATTTCCGTTCCATTACCAGGCCCCACCATTCATTAACTCTTCCACTTTTATTTATTATTCACCACCCATAGTTTTTTCACATTCAAACCCACCCGTCCAACCCCGCATCCAACCACCATAACCACAAACACAGCGAAACTCGTACATCATCATCCCTTGATACCATTCATCGTAGTCCCATGGCCCATAACCAACACAAAATTCACACCAACCCACAACCAAGACAACCGCAGCCCCGCAGCTCACGCGATCCAAAACAACCCACAAAACACCCCCTTCACATAAATAAACCCTAATCAGCACTCACATGTTTAATATTTCAGTTGTGTTCAACATGGGTGATCACACAAGGGTTCCAGATTATCATTTAATCAGATAACTTTACGTGATTAACCAATTTCCACATTCCACAATGTTATCATCCATAAATGGTCTAGAAAGATAGGGCAGCATTTAATTGTGCAAGCAAAGGCCCCCAACGACTGTGACTTTCAGTAGGCATAAGCCTATTCAATTCACAACATAATATCACAGGATATAAACAATGTAACTGAATTCACAATATTTCCATCCCCGTTATATAATCCAGTTATTATCTTTATTAAATAGGTTTAAATTTGTTTCATGAAAGCAAGAGGACACCCACCTGCATGATGCAAAATTTTGAGAGATGAAGATAAAATCCCTACCTCGACAGGTTCTAATCACAACGCTCCCCCGAATCAACATTAGAAGACGTTCATCGGCGTTCGTCGCTTCTATCAAATCCCAGCAAAACTGCCTCTGGTGGAAGCTGGGAATGAAGGGCCATAGAAAAGACAACGGATCCAAGCTCAGATTTTCTTCCTCGTCGTTACGATCCCGTGGCCGCTGAGGGATCGAAAATCAGATCTCGGACGAAGAAGTTATGGAAGAAAGAGCCTTCGAGTCTCTTGGGAGAGCTCTGCTCGAGGTAATGGGAAGGAGAGGATTGATTTGAAAAGGAGGAGGGGACCCCTCCTTTTATAGGTGTGAAAAACTAAAGTACTCGGCGTGTACTTTATAGTACATGGCATGTACTCAGCCATTTCACACAGTCACCACGCGGCTTCCAACATGGCCTTCAACGCGGCACATGGTCGTTGACTGGTCAACATACGGTTTGAAGGTAACACATACACGGGGAGACACTACACGGCATGTAGTATGGGATACACGGCATGTACTCATTTATTTCACACAGGAAGGACACGGCTTCAACACGGCACATGACCATTGACTGGTCAACACAAGGTATGAAGGTAATGCATACGCGGGGAGACACTACACAGTGTGTAGTATGGGCTACATGGTGTGTAGTCGTTTATTTCACATGGCAAGGACACGTCTTCAACACAGGGTATACCTGGCGAGGTGGTACACAGCGTGTAGTTACAAAATTCTGAAAAGTGTGGGAAAAGTCCATTCTACCCTATAGAACACTTCATGACCTTATTTTCGACAAAGGAAAGGGCCGGAGAGGTCCGGGTCATTACACTTAATGAATAAATTTGAAAAATTAACCAATAATTATATTATCTCAATGTTTATAATAAAATAGTAAAGTACCTAAAACTAGCGGTGTTACACAGCTACCCTAGACTAATTACATGATGCCTTCTGCAGTCCCCACCTCTTTCCTTTCCACTTTCCAACTTCCCAAAATCTTATTTCAAGTATTTTCTATCCACATTTCCACATTTAGAAAAAAATATAAATAATTTAAAATTATTATAAAAACTTATATTAAACTAAATAAAAAAAATCAAATTCACTCACCCAAAAAACTGAGACAATGGTTGGCCTCTTAGTTCACTAATAAGAAAAGTTATGGGTCATTACAATAACCTTTCCATATTTAGTTCAAGTCTAGTCTATTAAAATTATTGGGATAAGAGAGAGAATATGAAGTTAGTCCTGGTTTTCAAGAAGTGTGTTGTTCAAGACAAATTTAACTTTATATATACTCTATGACTATTATTATTAATTCTTGAATAAAAATTATTATTTAATGATATATAATAAATATATTTCATTTAATAAATTTCATTATTAGGGTTTTACAATTTATTAAAATTCCAAAATGTTATGGACCTTAATGTAGTTTTTAGAAAAATATTGTTTTTTAAACCCAAAAATAATACTATTTTAAAACCCAATATAAATTTGATTCAAAATTAATTAATTGGATTAAATATAAATAAATAGTACTTATGACACTGGATATAATATTAAAAATATAACTTGACTTTAAAATTACTCAATTTATTGAAAATAATGTACATTTTTAACAAAATAGATATTTTTCACTATTAACCAAAAAGTCAATATTTTATTGAAAAATACCAAAGGTTAATGATAATATAATTTCCATATAAATATTAAAATAGTTATATACATTTTTAAAATTTAAAATTCAATAATTTAGAACATAATGTTTTTAATGAAACCTTAAAATGAATGATTTTAGTTAAAACTATTTTCCCTTTTATATAAAAATTATGTAATGTATTTATAATGAGTATTACTATCTAAAACATAATAATAAACAATAAAATGATTTTTTATATCATTACATGGGTTTTTACATGTAAAAACAATAATATTTCTCTATATAGATCACATTTCAAATATTTTTCATGTGGAAAACCATTTCATTTTTCATCACATTCACCTCTAACATGATTCCTCCTACTTATATCCAATGACTAAAAACAAAAACAATTGTTTTATCCCGAATAATAACTATGATAAATCATATAATCATAAAAATTTATTCATATGATCTCTAAATCATGAAACATTTTTTTCAATCTATGAAGAATTCTATTTAACCAAGGTTATCAATAGAAATTTGATATTCAAATCATTTATAATGATTTATAAATAAAATAGAGATTAACCCTAGAATATACCTTAAGAGTGTCCATCTCGGAATTAAATCATAGACCCACTCATAATGAATCAGTGAGTGTTAAGTTAATACTCAGTCATTACTTTTATTGTTATTACCCCTAGCTACATTTTTTCAATATCCAAATCAACATTATATAATCCAAATGGTTATTTATTTTTTTGGAAAACCACACTCCTTTCATTAAAAAAATAGGTTTCTCTTCTATACATACACATATCCCCCGGGTTTACACATAATTTTTGAAACATAAATCTCCAAAATTAACCAAACCTTCCTCAAATACCAACTACTGTGAATTTATCATTATATACATAAATATTACATCATTTTTTATGAATGTTTAATAAAAATAAAAATTGAAAACACCAAAGGACTGTAATGGTTTTGTTTCAATAGATACTAGAAAATAATTATCTTACTTAATGAAATATCATCAATATATCCAAAAAAGTTTTTCTCATATAGTAAACTTTCTAGACAAACCCTACTTATAAACATTCTTTATTACCTGGGGAAAGAAAACATATGAAAGGTTGATCTCAAATGCTCAGTAAAGGTACACATGGGAGATATCATTAAATAATCATATGTAAGTATAACATGATAATAATATTATGAGAATTTGAGTATTACATTTGAAAATGATACCCAATAATTTATAGATCATAATCATGAAATTAATATTTGTGAGTTAATAAGACATAAATAAGAAATAATAATGAAGGATCATTATCTGTGAGATCATATCATAATATTTAGAAAATTTAAAGGAGAGTGTTATAAAATTAATCAAAGACATAATCAAAGAAATAATTTTTCAAGGTTGCCTACCAACAAATCCATCACATGATGGTATTGGTTTAACCACTCATATATCCTATTTGGTCTTGGTATAAGATCATATTTAACTACATTCATGCATGGTATAACCACTTATGTACCCTATTCTGGGCTTGGTGTAACCGATTGTCTACCATATTTTAGGCTTGTTATAACCTCCCATATACCATTCGAGATAATAAACTATAAAAATTACCCAATACAATTGAGGGCCTTAACAGACCCACCCATCACATTATCATTATTCATCCATATATATTCCACTATATTTTTAAAAAAATTATCATTTTATCGTATCTTATCCTGTTAAACAGAAAAATTGGTTTTAACATGATATTATTGTCATATCAATAACCATCCATGGAAAGAATAAAGATGGTATCATTTGATCACACCCCAAAGGATGCATACATAACATTGAAGGATATTTTCATATATTAAAATACATTTAAAGGATCACAAAGACATTTCATGAGAAGAATACACTATTCATTTTGAAAAAAAAATGAATTTAAAATATAAAAATTTCTCAAATATTATCAAATTAATTTTGTTTTGAAAATATCCAAAGAAATTAGTAAAGTTAGTTTCATGTAAAAGGATAGTTGTGGTGATGGAAAAATTTATTCGTGTGGTATACGTTAGAGAGAAGATTATGCTCACACATTTAATGAAAATTATCTCATTAATAAAATGAGAAGGTGGTTCTTTTTAAAACTTTTGGTATGATGTAAAATATGCGAAAAATTTCTTTAATAAATTATTGGAAAATAATAAAGGAATAACATAAGTAATTTAATAAAACATGGATATGGAAGAGATAATATTCATGACCTATGAAGGAGATAAATTTTACTTTCCATAAAATTATTAATACATTCTTTTGAGTATAAAGACGTATGAAAATATTAGGAAAACATTTTATATATTAAAAATTAGATTATAAGAAAATTAATATTATTTTTTTGAGGTATATTTTATAATATCAAAATCTAAAATTAAAGACTAAACAATACTTGTTAAAAAATAGATATTGTAAACTAAAACACTTATAACTTTGGTAAATTTTGAATCATAAAATCTATCAAATGTATAACTTCAGTATGAAAGTTTAGGTACCATTAATATAAATAGATTCATCATATATCGGATAAATGTTTTAGTGTATACATTGCATGAAGAAAAAAAATTGATTATGAAATATGTATCATGGAAAGAAAACCATGATGAGAAAACATTAAATGTTACTTAAATTTTAATTCATGACCAAAAATATATTAAATATAAAACAAAAATATAAATACAAATTATAAAAAGTGGGGAAGAAAATATATTATGTTTTAGAAATTAATATTATATATTTTTCCAAAATGTAATCTGAACATAGATAATCCAAAAATAAAATTAGATTGTAACGGAAATCTATTACCACATATCTGATATGTTTTATAAGAACTATAGACATCTATATAATAAATTATAATTTAGTATAATTCTATAAAATAATCATATTAATTCTTATAATATGATACATGGTTTATATAAAACATATTATCAATCTTTCAATAACAATTTTTCATTATCATAATTATATACGGACTTACCAACTTTATTTTCCCAGTATGTTTCTGCTCATTAGTTATATTCCTTGTATCCTGATCATGGTTCCATAATATAAATAATACTAATAATGTCATAATTATAATATTTAATCATTATATTCATTTTTATAACCATTCATATAATGTGGTGATGAAAAATTCGTTATATCACATTATAGAGATGGTCGTATGTATATGGGCATGAGGGATGTTTCCACAATTCGATGGATAGAATGAAATAAAGGTACATAATAATTCACATTTAATGAATACTTATTATATCATATATATTTATTAAATTTATCATCATTACCACCCTTGTATTGTGGAAATTAAAAATGAATCACATCGATTAGGGGACGTGGTAATCCACATATACGTATGAGTGACATTATCATTTTAGAATGGATGGAATGGTTAGAAGGTAGATAAGATATTATAATTAACAAATAGTAGTTATTTAATAAATATCATAGCTTGAAATATAGGTTCAAATTTTGAAGCATGTCAAACAAACTTAATCATATTAGGAATAAGAGAAACAGAAAAAAAAACTATAACTTCACCATGCCCAGCACAATCCATATGTATATTAGTTATGATAAAAATTTGATATAATTGATTAAAAGACTCTATAACAAACAAATTTTATTAATTACTACACATTTAATCATCCCTATAATTCCCCTATCCTATTGTATACATCAATTTGATGTATAACATTTATAAATATTCCATGAATTTGTGTTTCCTTAGATTCAAAAATCATTATGAGGTATTCATCTTGAAGATATTATAACCCCTAAACAAGATAAATTACTCACAAAAAATATAATGTTTCCATTTATACAAGTCCTCGTCATAAATAGAAAATTTTAAATCAGGTTATATCTGACTCTTATCAAGCATCTAAAACATTCAAGATTCGTATGCTACAACATAATCTCCCTGTATAAGAACTCATCCCAACCTCTACCATATGCATCACCATTGAAAACGTACCTATGTCTTGACATAAAAAATTTAGTGAATTTTTTTGATTTAATTCAAACCTTAAAATATTTGAAATATTCATGTCACTCATTAATCCATTGGGAAGAAACACCTTTCAATGTTAATTTTGTCCCTGATGATGCATGTCATGAATATAATGAACAATGTGTCAATAATATGCTTCTAAGACAAAGAAAACTATGTATCTCAAAAAACATATTTATTGGTTTCCAAGATATAATATCATATATCCATTTAGGATTTATATGAACTCAACTTTAAGTTATTACATATCCAAGTTAACCTACCTCTTATATCTATAAATAACACTTTGAAATATTTTCATAATGATGAAATTCCCAAAAAAATACCCAAAACTATTGCCAAGTTTTCTCATGATCATATTTTATATTAGAATACACCAGAATATCATTGAAAACAAACCAAAAAGGATCCAAAACACCTTTAAAAATCCAATTCACTAAACAAATCTACAACATCAGCGAATGTTTATGACCAAAGGTCATAGCCACATATTAGAAATGGGAATAACAATTTATAATGGTTATCTCTAGAATATCATCCTTATATACCTAAAGTTGTTGATACCATGATTATAAATCAATCTTAGAAAACTATATGGAATATATAACTTGGAAAAATAGATATTTAAATATAAAAAAGTTCCCTTGAATGGTTGTAGTGTAAACATAGTAGGTAATCCCCATATACTTCCCAACACATGCCACTATGGCAAGAACCAGTTAAAAAATTTCATATAAAATAATTTAAAAACAATTAAATTTTTAAAATATATCTATTAATGAAAACCAATTGAGGTAAATCATAATAAAATTATTATCAATAATTAATATTTCTCATAACCATTACCATGTTTACACATTTAAACCAATCCACACATACAAGCTTGGTGTCACAAATTAATGGTGGTAATTCATGAATATAATCTATCCCACATTGGAAGTGTAACTTCAAACCCATATTTAACCCTACATTGAACACACACTAACCCAATTATTCCAAATTCCATTCGAAATAATTTTACAAAAAATATTCCATTGAAAACTATTTATCAAACAATTCTCTTGTATAAAAAAATTACATAATTTTAAAACCATCATTTTAAAATTATTAACAGAGAGATTTTCCAAAAGACATGAAATTTTCTATATTCTATGAAAACTGAACCAAAATGGTTTCTTTAATATAGAACACATGGATTCTATCACAATTTCTTCCAATAAATTAACAATAATAAAGCCTTGAAGTTCTAGAACATGTGTATATGATAGAGAATCCACCTACCTCTCACTAGAAAAAGAAAACAGAGAATGACATAAGGATCATATAGATCTGGGATCAAAACACCTTTCCATAAATAGATCCAATAGATCTCATAAATATTGACATCATATCACATAAATATATTTATAATTGAATAGATATATGAATCTGACAGAGGGAAAAAGTTGAGAAGTGTATATCTTTAGAGAAAAAAGAAAGAATAAGGACTTAACATTGACTCTAGATCCCCAACGACCATTTATTTTTCTAAAAGACTCTTCTCGATCAAAGGGAATGACATTGGGGGCCTAGGAGAGTAGTTTAATTTGAGGTCTTGGAATCATAGGATAATAATGGTGGTTTTGAGGACATAATCCAAATTTTAGAAAAAACTATAGGGAATTTATTTCAAGTCACATTGTTTTGTTTCAGGGTATAAAAATTTTGTTTCAATTATTCACATTATTATGGAAATCATCTAGGTATCCCCATAATTTTTTCAATATAGTTTGGTAAACCATCGGACAACCGTGTAGTGTTACTGCTTCAAGGCCAGCCTATGTCACCGTTTTCTCACATGGTTTGAAAAATATTGATTACCCCACTCTCTCCACCTACTCTCTTTTCTAGGGAATGGAAATTGTTTTAAAAAATAGTGATCTATCCATTCACATACCATGTGAATCCAATCTTCACCTTTGATGGTTTCCTGGAGATAGTGTGCAGTTTTAAATGACAATGCTCAAACAAATAACCTCCAAAAACACATCAAAAACACTCTGAAACATAATGTCACGACCCCATCCCATCAAAGATGTCCCTCCTGAGCTGGCAATGGTGAAAGGGAGATAATGACCCCCGAGTCCCATCTCCAGTAGGCCCCGGGGTGGTGACTAGCACCAAGGGTATGAGTTTTTACAAATATGGGAGGCATTACCCTTTTTATTATTTAAGATGGGAGGAAATCACAACCACACATCCCACCAGCACACACCTGGGTCTCACAAACACACATCCCGCCCACACACACCTGGTCCTCACATCCATGCATCCCGCCCGCACACACCTGGGCCTTATCTCGAAGATTATTGGGAAATATTAAACCTGACTAAGAGTCTTGGGCTAAAACCACTCCAATCAAAACCTACTCGAAGTGTCTTGGGTGTAAGGTCGCCTCAAGACATCCTAGACTATGGAAGAAGGAGCAGGAATGAGCTAATATCTAAGGGGAAAACAACCTCTCCCATGAAATGGGTGTGTTCGGCACTAAGTTCTCAACATGGGTGAGGTGCGACAAAACACAAAGATACAGATATATATATGTATACCAAACAGACAGCCCAACCTATGACTTCTAAACAGAGAAATGAGTGCGTGCCTCGGAACGACTATTTCGATGCATGAATACCACAAACAACCCCAACCCCATTTATGTTTTCATGTTTCAACAGAATCAATTTAATAGTTCCTTAACTACTGGGAAACTATTCACAACCAACCTCATCGATCGTTCGTAAAACAAATCCCTTCCATCCACAAATCATGTTAGGAAAACACAAGCAACACAAAAAACCCCCTTCTTATTAACCATCCAACCCCATTGATTGTCATTTCCATTCCATTACCATTCCCCACTATTCATTAAATCTTACACTTTTATTTATTATTCACAACCCATAGTTCATTCACATTTAAACCCACCCGTGCAGCCCCACTTCCAACCACCATAACCACAAACACACTGAAACTCGTACATCATCATCCCTTGATATCGTTCATCGCAGTCCCGTGGCCCATCACCAACACAGCATTCACACCAACCCACAACCAAGCCAACTGCAGCCCCACTACTCACCCGATCCACAACAATCCATGAAACACCACCTTCACAAAAATAAACCCTAATCAGCACACACATGTTTATTATTTTAGTTTTGTTCAACCGGGGTGATCACACAAGAGTTATGGATTTTCATTTAATCATCCAACTTTACGTGATTATCCAATTTCCACATTCCACAAAGTTTTCATCCAAAAATGGTCTAGAAAGATAGGGAAGCATTTAATTGTTCAAGCAAAGGCCCCCAACGACCGTGATTTTTAGTAGGCATAAGCCTATTCAATTCACAACATAATATCACAGGATATAAATAACGTAACTGCATTCACAAAATTCCCATCCCCGTTATATAAGCTAGTTATTATCTTTACTAAACCGGATAAAATGTGTTTCACGTAAACAAGAGGACACCCACCCACATGATGCACAATTTAGAGAGATGAATGTATAATACCAACTTCGAGAGGTTCTGATCATAACGCTCCCCCGGATCAATTTTAGAAGATGTTCTTCGGCATTCGTCACTTCTTTCAAATCCCATAAAAACCTCCTCGGGTGGAAGATGGGAAGGAAGGGCTTAAGTAAAGACAACGGATCCAAGTTCAGAAGTTCCGCATCGTTGTTACAATCCTGTGGCCGCTGATGGATCATAAATCGTAGCTTAGACGAAGATGTTTTGGAAGAAAGAGCCTTGGAGTCTCTTTGGAGAGCTCTTCTCAAGGGAATGGGGACGAGAGGAGTGATTTGAAAAGGAGTAGGGGACCCCTCCTTTTATAGGCGTGAAAAACTAAAGTACACGGCATGTACTTTATAGTACACGGCCTGTACTCGGCCATTTCACATGGTCACCACGGGGCTTCCAACACGGCCTTCAACGCGGCACAAGGTCGTTGACTGGTCAACACACGGTTTGAAGGCAACACATACGCGGGGAGACACTACACGGTGTGTAGTATGGGCTACACGGCGTGTACTCATTTATTTCACATGGCAAGGACACGACTTCAACACGGCACACGACCGTTGACTGGTCAACACACGGTTTGAAGGTAACGCATACACGGGGAGACACTACACGGCGTGTAGTATGGGATACACAGCATGTACTCATTTATTTCACACATCAAGGACACATCTTCAACAGGGGGTATACCCAGCAAGATGGTACACGGTGTATACTCACACTACACGGCGTGTAGTTACAAAATTCTGAAAATTGTGGGAAAAGTCCATTCTACCCTCCAGAACACTTCATGACCTTATTTTCGACAAAGGAAAGGGCCAGAGAGGTCTGGGCCATTACATCAGATACCTCTTAAAATATTCTCATCACCGAGAATTCAAAACCAACCCAGAGGAACCCAACAAGATACCTCTTAGGGTTCTCGTTATAATAGGAACCCAACCAACAACCGTAATCATAGGTGTTAGGAATTCCTTCTCCTATGTTGAGATATTATCCATTTTAGGCGGCACTGACTTTCCTGCACGGGTTTAATCGCATCCTCATTAATGTGTCTTGATTAAGAATATGGTCTTCCCACTTTCATATATTATGATTTTTCAACTCGCACTACCCCCAACACCGCACAACCAACACACTACCCGAACATGTGGTTTGGGGAAATTCTTTCTCTTATGTCGAGATATTATCCGCTTTAGGCGGCACTGACTCGCCCGCATGGGTTCAATCGCATCCACGTTAATGTGTCTCGATTAAGGATCATGTTTTTTCGTTTCCCCACACATCCGTACATGTTACACACTTCCAGAGAACCAGGAAACAAAACGTCTCACAACTGACAAGACAAGCATTCCATATATCAAAGGTACAAAGTATAACATCAAAACAAAGATCAGATGAAAAAGGAAAAACACATGTCAAACTAGCTCCGGGTACTTAGCATGCATCTATGCCTCCCGCTCCCATGTTCTCTCCTCGAGTTTTCCATGCCTCCACAACACACGAAGGAAGTCGATGGTTTTCCACGGAGCACCTTTTCTTTACACTCCTCGATTCTGATTGGTCGCTCCTCGAAGGTCCCATCATCTCCCATAACTAACTCTCCCCAGTCGATAATGTGAGAGTCATCGTGTAAGTACCAACGAAGCAGGGAGACGTAGAATATGTCATGAACCTTCTCCAACTAAGGTGGCAGGGCTAGCTGATATTCCACCTCGCCGACAGGCCTCAGCACCTCAAAAGGTCCGATGAACCTAGGGGAGAGCTTACTCCCCTTCCCAAACCTCCTCTTCCCAGGTCGAGGGGAAACCTTCAAGAACACATGATCTCCCACCTCGAAGTCCAAGGGCCTCCTCCAACGATCATCATAAGAGTTCTGTCGGTCCGGAGCTGCTTTTATCCTCTCACACATAAGCTGGACGTTCTCTGTAGTGCTCTATACTACCTCTGGCCCAAGAGCACCTGTATCACCAACCTCTGCCCAGCAAATGGGTGAACGACATGGTCTTCCATACAAAGACTCAAACGGTGACATGCCAATAGTTGAGTGGAACCTATTTCTGTAGGCAAACTCTACTAAAGGAAAGTGTCACACACATGATCCTCCGAAATCCAGAACACATGCTCGCAACATGTCCTCCAACGTCTGCATAGTTTGATCTATCTACCCATCGTTTTGGGGGTGGAAAGCAGTGTTAAGGCGTAGCTGGGTGCCAAAATCATGTTGTAACCCCCTCCAGACTCGTAAGGTAAACCGAGTATCCTGATCTGAGATGATAGTCTTCGGAACTCCATGAAAACTCACCACCTCATCTACATACCTCTGTGCTAAGGTACTCATCGGGCTTGACTCCTTAATTGCTAGGAAGTGAGCTGACTTCGTCAATCGATCCATCACTACCCAGATAGCATCATAACCACCCTGAGCTCTGGGTAGTCCTGTGATGAAGTCCATCGAGATTTCATCCCACTTCCACTCGGGGACATCTAAAGGGTGCAACAAACCATTGGGAACACGGTGTTCAGCCTTTACTTGCTGACACACTAGGAAGTTAGCCACAAACTCTGCCACTGCCCGTTTCACCCCGGGCCACCAAAACTGTTCCCTCAAGACATGGTAGATTTTGTAAACTCCTTGATCTACTGCCAAGGCTGAGCTATGGAACTCACGGAGAACTCCCTCATGCATCGCCTCCGGAACAAACATCCTTCCATGAAAAATCATCTGACGTTGGATGTCCTATGACCATCCTTCTGGAGCGTTTTTCTAATCAACATGATCCTGGATTACTTCTGCCATGGAGTCCCCCCACTGAGACTCTTCCACGTGCTGCAACAAGGAGGACTGCACCAACATCTAAAACAAACATCCTCTAACACCTTCTACCCTTGCATCCAAGTGTAATGCAGCCAACTCTCCCATCACTTTCCAGGGATATGTGGATTCCTGAACCACTTCCTTACGCGACTTCATGTTCTGGGCATCAGCCACAATGTTTCCCTTACCTTCAGTGTAAGAGATCTCGAAGTCATAGTCTGGGAGAAACTCGACCCATAACTGCTGTAGCAAGTTCAGGTCATGTTGGGAGAAGATATAACGTAAGCTCTTGTGATCTGAGAAGACCACAAAGCGCTCCCCAAAAAGGTAATTTTGCCACAACATCATTAAAAACACTACTACTGCAAGTTGTAGGTCATGGGTGGCATAGTTACGCTCGTGGGGGCGCAAATTCCTAGACCCATAACAGATCACACCCTTCTTCTGCATCAGTACGCACCCCAAACCAAGGCCAGAAGCATAAAAAAACTCATACGACAACCCTTCCTCTGGAAACCTGAGTACTGGAGCACTGACCAACTTCTCCTTCAGGTAGTCGAAAGCATTCTGGCACTGTTCGCTCCATAGGAATACCTGGTTCTTCTTAGTAAAAGCTGTCAATGGAGCAGAAAATCGAGAGTAGTCCAAAAGAAACCTCTAATAAAAGCTGTAATTTTATTTCTATTTATTTCCTAGATTACCCAAATCAAGTAAAACACATTCATGATGATGCATGTACCATCCCTAGGGTCTCTACCCTGCAAAAAATGTAGTCTTACTTGGTCGTTCAGAAAGCTCAGAGTCCTTACATCGGATCACGGGGGGCCCTAAAATCTTGTGTCCTAGTCCGTCTTCCCTGGCCTATGTCACGCACAAAGATGAGCCAACATTGTTGCCTTACCATCCCATGCAATCCTCACTATGCCTATTCCAGACTCCATCCTATCCCTCAACCATCATCTCTGATACCATTCTGTCGTGATCCCCTCCCATCAAAGATGCCCCTCCTGAGCTGGCAATGGTGAAAGGGAGATAATGACCCCCGAGTCCCACCTCTCGTAGGCCCCGGGGTGGCGACTAGCACCAACGGTATGAGTTTTTACAAATATGGGAGGCATTAACCTTTTTATTATTTAAGATCGGGAAATAGGATGAGTCAAGAACCAAAAGAAAAAAAAAGAAAAAGTAAATGGAAATAAACCCAAACCAATCCCACATGAATGATTAAACAATTCTGAATCAAAGTAAAAGTACAAGAAAGCTCAAAAGTACAATACCACAAGAACAAGAGTACAAAAAACTGCAAAAACTCCATCTTTCCCGACTATTAGGGTCCCACACGGCCCTGGTAGTCCTCCTTGATACCTGAAAGTAAATGTAGGGTGAGAATACAAGTATACTCTGCTGGGAAACCTAATGCTCTCATGCACAAGGGGAGAGACATACTAATCTCTCGTGAGAACAACAGAAGAAACTAAAACCTAACAAGGAATTCTATCCACCCAACCTCACCAGCCACGCCCACCAAAAGCACAAACAACAGGTAGTAGTAGTATATAAGAACAAGTGTATTGGGTACCCCACACCATTTCCCACTAGTTAGCTACTCTTCCAAACATCCTGACGCTACCACACTCATCCCGCCCGTACACACCTAGGCCTCACAGCCACACATCCCGCCCGCACACACCTGGGCCTCAAAAACACACATCCTTTCTACACACACTTGGGCCTCACATCCACACATCCCGCCCGCACACACCTTGGCCTCGTCCCGATGATTCATGGGAAATAGTAAATCGGGCTGAAGAGTCTTGGGCTAAAACCAACCCAATCAAAACCTACCTGAAGAGTCTTGTGTGTAAGGTCGCCTCAAGCCATCACAGCCTATGGAAGAAGGGGCAGTAAGGAGCTAGTAACTAAGGGGAAAACACCCTCTCCCATGAAATGGGAGTGTTCGACACTAAGTGCTCAACATGGGTGAGGGGTGACAAAACACAAAGATACAGATATATATATATATGTATACAAAAAACATAGCCCAACCTATGACTTCTAAATAGAGAACTAAGTATGTTCCTCGGCATAGTTATTTCGAAGCATGCATACCAAAAACAACCCCAACCCCATTTAGGTTTTCACGTTTCAACAGAATCTGTTTATTAGTTCCTTAACTACTGGGCAACTATCCACAACCAACCACATCGATTGTTCGTAAAACATATCCCTTACATCCACAAATCATGTTTCTAAAACACAAGCAACACAAACAAGTCCCTTATTATTAACTAACCAACCCCATCGATTGTCATTTCCGTTCCATTACCAGTCCCCACCATTCATTAACTCTTCCACTTTTATTTATTATTCACAACCCATAGTTTGTTCACATTCAAACCCACCCATTCAACCCCGCATCCAACCACCATAACCACAAACACAGCGAAACTCGTACATCATCATCCCTTGATACCATTCATCGTAGTCCCATGGCCCATAACCAACACAACATTCACACCAACCCACAACCAAGACAACCGTAGCCCCGCAGCTCACGCGATCCAAAACAACCCACAAAACACCCCTTCACATAAATAAACCCTAATCAGCACTCACATGTTAAATATTTCAGTTTTGTTCAACATGGGTGATCACACAAGGGTTCCAGATTATCATTTAATCAGATAACTTTATGTGATTAACCAATTTCCACATTCCACAATGTTATCATCCATAAATGGTCTAGAAAGATAGGGAAGCATTTAATTGTGCAAGCAAAGGCCCCCAACGAATGTGACTTTCAGTAGGCATAAGCCTATTCAATTCACAACATAATATCACAGGATATAAACAATGTAACTTCATTCACAAACTTTACATCCCCGTTATATAAGCTAGTTATTATCTTTATTAAACAGGTTCAAATTTGTTTCATGAAAACAAGAGGACACCCACCTGCATGATGCAAAATTTTGAGAGACGAAGATAAAATCCCTACCTTGACAGGTTCTAATCACAACGCTCCCCTGGATCAACATTAGAAGACGTTCATCGGCGTTCGTCGCTTCTATCAAATCCCAGCAAAACTGCCTCAGGTGGAAGCTGGGAAGGAAGGGCCATAGAAAAGACAACAGATCCAAGCTCAGATGTTCTTCCTCGTCGTTATGATCCCGTGGCCGCTGAGGGATCGGAAATCAGATCTCGAACGAAGAAGTTATGGAAGAAAGAGCCTTCGAGTCTCTTGGGAGAGCTCTGCTCGCGGGAATGGGGAGGAGAGGATTGATTTGAAAAGGAGGAGGGGACCCCTCCTTTTATAGGTGTGAAAAACTAAAGTATTCGGCGTGTACTTTATAGTACATGGCATGTACTCAGCCATTTCACACGGTCACCACGCGACTTCCAACATGGCCTTCAACGCGGCACATGGTCGTTGACTGGTCAACACATGGTTTGAAGGTATCACATACACGGGGAGACACTCCACGGCGTGTAGTATGGGATACACGGCATGTACTCATTTATTTCACACAGTAAGGACACGGCTTCAACACGGCACATGACCATTGACTGGTCAACACACGGTATGAAGGTAATGCATACGCAGGGAGACACTACACGGCATGTAGTATGGGCTACATGGTGTGTAGTCATTTATTTCACATGGCAAGGACACGTCTTCAACACGGGGTATACCTGGCGAGGTGGTAGACGGCGTGTAGTTACAAAATTCTGAAAAGTGTGGGAAAAGTCCATTCTACCCTCTAGAACACTTCATGACCTTCTTTTCGACAAAGGAAAGGTCCGGAGAGGCCTAGGTCATTACACTTAATGAATAAATTTGAAAAATTAACCAATAATTATATTATCTCAATGTTTATAATAAAATAGTAAAGTACCTAAAACTAGGGGTGTTACACAGCTACCCTAGACTAATTACATGATGCCTTCTGCAGTCCCCACCTCTTTCCTTTCCACTTTCCAACTTCCCAAAATCATATTTCAAGTATTTTATATCCACATTTCCACATTTAGAAAAAAATATAAATAATTTAAAATTATTATAAAAACTTATATTAAACTAAATAAAAAAATTCAAATTCACTCACCCGAAAAACTGAGACACTGGTTGGCCTCTTAGTTCACTAATAAGAAAAGTTATGGGTCATTACAATAACCATTCCAAATTTAGTTCAAGTCTAGTCTATTAAAATTATTGGGATAAGAGAGAGAATATGAATTTAGTCATTCAATATTTTCCCACATTTAATATATTGAGATTCACATGGGAAACCCACCATCAAGAGGTGGATTCATTGTGAATGGTACCTCAATTACTGAAAAGGAATAAAAAATACAATAAAGAGTATATCACATAATCTTATCCCCCTAATTATTTCAATATTAACTCATTATCATTATAACTATACCAGCATAATTTACTAACATATTCCCTACTATATGTTCAATGAACTAAATCTAGTATGGTTATTAAACAATACATTTGGTCTACTAGTTTACACAATTATCTAAATATCCCAACACAATAATACACTCTACTAAGAAAGAAATATTTAGGGATATGCATCTACACATCAACATTAAAAATTATCCCAATACACATAAAAATAATTTATTTAATAATGAAACTCCCTATTTCAATCCTCTATAATCAAATACTTTTGTCAATGACACACTAAAATTTTGTATCTCATAAGTCATGCATCATTCCATGATTTTTTAAATGAACCACTCGATAATTCCCACCTATCGGGGAACCAAGATTCGTTTACAAAACCCCTCAATAATAATAAACTTGAATGAAGAGAATAATATAACAACTACTATTTAAATATTGTTAAATATTCAATTTTAGAGTACAGAACATAGCATGTAAAATATTAACAACTTTTCATTGATATAAAAATGTCTAATTCATCAGAATATATAATGAATATCATTTATAAGATATTGAAACCTCATAATAAGGTTATAAGTATCACACTATATAAAACCATTCTAAACTAATTTTACCATCTCAAAATAGTTGAGTTTTATTTCTCGGTTCATAAAAAAAACTAATGATTCATCACAACAATTTATCTTGGATAACATTCTAAATTATTTATATCATATTAATTAAATAGTATATAAAATTAATTATAGTTATACATGTAATTTTGGGTCTCACATGAGCCTCATCACATATCATAATCATTACAAAAAATCAATACTACTCACCCTCATGATCAAGTTCAAATTTTATTATAGTAATTTTATCATCTTAAGAGATCTAAATTTCCAAACATAAGAAAACTATCAAGTTATATTTTATAAATAGGAAACAATTATCCTAAAAACATTATTAGGTCACATGTCTTGTAATTTTTGTCTATGATATTTTAACATATAAAAACATCCCTTAAAATCATTATTCATCATAGAAATAAAATTATCAAAATATATATGAAAATGAGTAAAATTTATAATTTTGTTGTTAAATTTTGGAATTTGTGTAAATGATAATTTTATTTATAATTTATTATATTATTATATGAATACATTAATACCCAAATACACACATATATATATTAATATATAGAAAATGATTGAGTGTTTCCTTCCCCATTATATACTATTATTCTATATTGGGGTACTACATCCATAACCACCTATTAACATACCCAATATTCAAGCCATTGATATGTTCCACAAATCACTACCCTGTGTGTAGGTAATCCCACCATCAAAATATATGAGTTGGAAATCAAAGAAAATATTTCATTATCATACCCATCTATAGAATCATAAAACTTAATATCATTATATTAAAAAACCATAACCAACATATCCTTTTTTTATAAATGCATCAACCATATGAACCACTCCAACTAGGTTTTCATCATCCCTTTCCTATAAAAACCACAACCCAACCTCTATATTTCCTTGGAATTATTTTTTCAAGACTATGTATCTATATCCATTTATCTACCATGTCATGGAGTGATTCCCTCACAATTACCTCATTCGTAACCTTCATCATCCTTCACAATCATCAATATACATAAAACAAATATACATAGCATGCTCTCTCAATGGAATATTGTATTGATTTCATGTAATAATCCATAATAGTAATTGTTTTCATTATATTAAGACACATAAGAATGTATTTACCCATTTTTCTTGTGGATTTTTCATTGTTTTTTACATCGATTAGTAATTTTAGTGGTGATTCAGTTTTTAGGGATAATTTTTATATTATATAGAATTATTCCTATCATGTTTTCTGATATTGGAATAGAAATGGCTTAAGTATATCACACAAGGAATTTTAGAATATTTTTTTGTCATCAACAAATCCAATTAGAAAAAAATAGGGAATTATGTGTATAAATAAAGTTGTAGTAGAAGGTGTTTTTTTAGAGATATACTACATTGTTTTAAGGAGGATTTACATAATTATTAAGATTCACAGGACTACAAAATGGGTGTCTTGTTAAGGAGTGATTTTTGGTGATAGTCAATATAAGATTAAATGATTTCAAAAAAATGAGGTTTTTTCTTGCATTATATTTTTATCTAATAATTTTTTGAGTTATACATTGACCTAGGATTAAAAATAGGCATTCGTGGATGTAACATGTTGTGTAAAGTTATATTGATGTGTATAAATTGAATTTTAAATTCTTATATTTCATAATTTATTTCACTAATCAAAGAGGACCGATTCAAATTGAATTGGTTGTTCATTTATGGATGAATTTTCCTTAAAAAAGATTTATAGGCACTAAATAAGGGAAAAATGAATATTATCTAAATAAAAAAGATAACATCTAATTCATGAAAAAGTGGAAGATGATTATGAATTTTGGAAGGTTCCAAAATGAATGAAATTCTTATAATAGAGGGGGTAATGTTAAATATATCTAAGATACTATATACTTGGATGTTCATAGTGGTTCGTCATATGGTCTAAGAAGGAGATGGTTGTTATGACATCATTTTTGTAATCTCATTCTTTGTTTCTAAAGATTCATAAAAAATCATTTTAGGTATTTGTGGTCTTCAGAGTTATGGGGATTAGTTGCTTCTCTAAATTATGATGGCTATAAACCTAGAGGTTTAATTCAACTACTCTAAATAGTAATGAAATAAGTTGTGAATTTAGTTCATTAGGAATATTTACACATCACTATTTTATATTAATTGGACATATCTGAGGGTTGGGGAACCAAGACAAAGTCTCATTTTTCCCTATTTACATTCTTTTTTATTTTCTATATTTTGGAGGGGGATAAGTGTTCCAACTAACATTAGAATAAGATAATTGGTTAGTTAATTCTTATTCAAACTGATTTTCCCTGATTCATCCACCCCCCCCCCCAAGGTATTTTCCAAAATTGGGACCAAAAAGCAGTATGAGTGAAGAAGGTTCAAATTCAGTGGAAATATTTCGTTGATTACATGGAAATGATTATCAGCAATGAAAATATTCAAATAATTGAGCGAAATAAATTAAAATTATGTAACAATTAGAATCAGTATTATTTATTCTCATTTAGGATGGATGTCTACCCAGATTATAGACAAAGTATCTTGGTCAATATGGAAAGAATAAAATTATCATATAATAGAAAAATAGATATAAATAATGAATTAAAAGTAGTCAATTCATTTAGGGTATCATTTTGAATACATCCCACATGAATTTTATGTTTTTAAAATCCCCACATGTTATATGGGATAAAATTTTAAATATCGATGATGTTACTTCCAAGGTACATGAAGCTAAATATTAGGTTACTTAAAAAAGGCCTGATTACTTGATGATAAATAAAATGAATTTGGTGGAGAATTATCTGATCAAGTGAACATACTTTAGTAGGATATTTGTGAACACCATGAATTCCTCACTATGGTCAAGATCTTGAAAATACTACTGATAATATTTCCATCATGATTCAATAAAATGGCCTTAGTTATCAAAGATATATATCTTAAAGAAGTTACAATAGATAATATTCATAGAATTCATATTTCATATGAGATGATGAATAATGAAAATGATCCTTTGGAAAAGGATGTTTTTTAGGATGTTTTTTCTATGAAATATAGAAACTCAAATTGAAAAATTAACTTATATATAAGGAATTCAATAAGGTTATGGCCTTCCATTAATAAAACATGAAAAGGATAAAATGATGATTTAATATAATTTTTGGAATAACATTATTTTGGTTTTGAAAATTTTAGAACCTCACTTAAAATTACCTGAATAAATTTTGAGGAGAACATTAATACAACCCACAAATAAATAAATATCAAAATATTTGAAGGGAAAGTGGATTCAAAAGTGTAGATTCTTCTAGAATAAAATTTTTCTTTTTATAGTGGTTGATATCTCAAAATGGAGATTCGTGGAATAAACTAAGAGATATAAAAACCAAAATAAAGAAGTTTATGTGTGAATCTTAGGCAAACTATTACCAAAGGAAATTGGTAGTGATGATTTTAAACTTGATAGAATAATTTTCCTCAATGTAAAACTATAATATCTACTAAAAAAGATGTTTAAAGGGATAAAACATTTACACCCAATGGTATTTATGGTGATTTTTAAGAGTTATATAGAGTATCAAGAAGAAGATAAATCTATTTTTAAGGTCAAACTTGAATGGAAAAAATATAATTTCTAAAAAATCAAAACAATTGGTAAATGTTAATATCAAAACTATAAAAAGAAAAAAGAATCATTTATTCTTTTACAATCACGGTAAAAGATATATTCAAACATATCAACGATCTCAAAGAAAAAATTACAAGTTTAATGAAAAGAATTAATGATTTAGATGGAATCTTGATACTCATTATGACATCAAAAATATATAACATGATGGTTTTGGAAAATGTAGATGAGAAACATAGTAATCTAATATAAATTTTAAAGGGTTTTTTTAAACATTGTTTTTTTAAAGTTGAGGAAAAATGAACTGGGGTTTGACTATAGGAAAAAATTGGTGGAAGTTGCAAATAAATATAAAATCGCCGAAACTATAAAGAACTATCGGCTTGGGAAACTCAAAAACACCCAAAATAAAATTGTTCCTTCAATTAAAACTCATAGTAATACACCAACAATTTAGTGTTACTATTATGGGAAGATAATAAAAATATAATATGTGTGTCTGATGGAAAATCAACAATATAAGGAAAAAAGATAAACAAAATGTGATTTTAATTATTACAATAAATATATATTTTTAAGTATGTTATTTTTGGTTTGAACTTCATGGAAACAAACCCAATAATTGATAATCAATAATGAAATGAGTAATAAAAATGAAAACTCAAAAATTGAATCCATAGTCTCTGTTAGAGTTATCAATTTTGATAAAATTTAAATCTAATTTAAATCTAAGTAATAAAATGTTGATCCACTTTATCTAGAGGAGTAAAAAAATATTCTACCCCACCCCCACAAGAGGTGGATCAAAGGATGTGGAACAATAATGAAAGAGTTGAGAATAAAAAATATAATTGATATTTCTTTGAAGGTGAGAGGTCAAGTTGGAGTTTGGATAATTGAAAACATATGTACTTCCCATGAAATTAAATAACATTTATTTTCATGTTAATATTTATGAAAAATTAGGTTTCATTCATTTTATAAATGATGTTGTCCTAAAGATCATCGGATCTCAGATTGGGAAATTTAGGGGAAAATAAATGAGTCACTTGGAAAACATATTAGTTGAGGGCCTAAAAAATAACATAAAATGGGTATCCCAATAATGTGACTCAAGATATTCAATTAATTTTCATACTAATACTTTCATTCTTAAACGAATATATTATATAATTGTGGTTCAATAGAAGTTCTCAAAAGGAAACATCTTCCACATTAGTAGTAAAGATGTAATTTTGTTTCTATATATGGATTTTAATAACTATGGAACATAATTAAAGTCCATGTGATTTAAAAAACCTTGTATGACTTGGAGAAGTGTGATATAGATCTTGATATCCCTAAAATTTCATGTGTTCATACTCACACTTGTGATACATGTTAAATGGGAATGTTTATATGTAAAGGTTTCAAGATGATGGAAAAAAGTCCATAATGTCACTTGAGTTGGTGAAAATTGATGAGTTTGGAATAATATCCCATAATATCAAGTATTGATGTAGGTTTTATGTTTCATTAATAAGTTATTATATCAAGATGGATAGTTCGATAGTGATATCACATATTTAAATTATTTAAATGTATTACATGTTATTGGAGAATGGAAGAGACGATTATTGGGATGAAATTTCAAAAACTATAGGCCATAATTATCCCAAAATTCATTAACAATGAAGTGGGAGATTATCTCAAGAATAATGGGATAGGGAAATAAGAGTTAGTTTTTACATACTCTATAAAAAACTATTTTTTAGACGAGGAATTGGATCATTAACCCCATGAATCTGAAATTTCCCATTGAAAATTAACTATCAAAGAAGTATTATGTGGATGTAATTTCGATATTGTGTTATGTTACCAAATTGACGTTTTTTTGTTTGGTTGATGAGAGGAATCTCTAGGAGATGTTTTATGAAAAAAAGGCATTGTTGAATTTATTTTATAGTTTCAAAAGTATGTTATTTATTAAAAATAATTATTAAAAAATATAAAATGATTAAATACCATTTATATAAATATAAATTTCTTAGAAATTCATATGATTTCAAGGAATTATAGTGTATTAACAAAATTCTTTAAAAAAATCATTTAAACCCAAGATTCCACTTTAGCAGAGAACAACTAGACCTCCTAATCTTGTAAGAAAATTTTGAAGCAATAGTGATGACAAATGAAGTATATAAAATGGAGTATAAGAATTATTGGATAATGGTTAGGTATATAATGATGACTAAGTTAACTAAGTAATAACAACAACTAGAAATAATTCTAGAAAAGGGCTGAAATCAGTGAAGATGTAATTTTGGGATATCATATTGCTCTAGTTAAATTTAAAAAGATGAAGTTCATACATTAAACATCCTTTTTATTTCATGTAGAGACAAATAATTTTTATGTGTCAATTAAAGATGAGAATATGACCATTTTAATGCATGAAGATATTGAATAAATATAGAGGAATCAAGATTTTGAGACTATTCTAAGGATGGGAAATAAAAATATCATCTAAACTACATGGTTTTTCAATAAAAAAACAGAATAAAAATTGAAATTTAAATTATGAAATGTTATGGTTGATTTCAGAAGAGTATTACTAAACATAAGGCATTGATGTAGATGAGATATTATTTCAGGATTCATGGATAGTTACAACTATATATTTCTAATACATTTTAAGGAAAATGGGATCCAAGGTGTTGTAAGGAGATTCAAATAATTATTCCTTAATAGATATATTCCGGAAGAGGTACACATAGATTAACTGTATAGTTTTCTCATTTATAAAGGTTAAATATATTGTTTGTTAAAATAAAGATTTGTATGAGATAGAGAAGGCACCAAGGGCATAGAACTCTAAACTTGATCAACTATTTAAAAATCATGAATTCTAATAAGGAAGAGTGGATGATGATATTTACTTAAAAAAGGAAAATTATTAATAGGTTATTGTTCTCATTTCGGTTGGTGAAATAATATTTATACAATTAAAATGTATAATATAACTATTTTCTATAATTTATGAGGTTCATGATTGAAATATTGGTTTTTGATGAGTTATCTTTTTTCCATGGTTTACAAGTGACACAAGGATGTAATGGAACTTTTATTTATCAATCTAAATCTGATAAGGACGTACATAGATGATTTAAAATGGAATATAATAAGTCATTGAAAATGTATTTAATCTAGAAAAGGAATTTTTTAGTATATTATGATGGATAGGAGGACAATATGAAATAATATTGGTAAATCATTAATAGTTACATCACCCAATAGTTAATTTTACACTTTTCAAAATATGAAGTTTCAAAGATATAAAAAATAATGGCACATTAAATAAATAAAATTTATAATATTATATGTCAAAGTAATAGTGTATTCTAGAACATATTGTAATACTAGTTCACTGTATAAGTTATTGTGATTTATAGATACCGATTGGGTTATTTTGATAGATGATCTCAAGTCAACATTAATAAATACATTAAATCATAAATAATTGTTTATTTTCTGGATAGTAATGAATAAAGATTAAATTTAATTAAGAACTATAGAATATGGGTATATTGTAGCTACTCATGATTGCACATAATTTTTAAGAAAGAAGCCTTGACTTTATGACATTAAATTTGATGTTAAATATCTTATTTCCATAAAATATGTTAAGTTACATGCTATAATTCATAACTAAAATATTTTATATCATTCAAGGATAAATAATATCATTATAATGTTTCAATTAATAAATAAAAAGGTTGATAATGAACTTGTGGAATTAGAATACATGGATAAATATATACATGTTTGGGACATAATGATAAAGGAGCATTCGAAAGATGGTTTTGAATGGAATCAGCTATATCTTTGAGTCAAACAGTCTCCATAATAGTAAATGGTTTTGTGAAGGTACCCCCACTCACCTCTATATTTTTTTTCATGGTTTTAGTTTTAGTTTTTTACTCAAAAATTGGCTCATGGAAACATATGATGATTCTCATGTCATAATATCCTTTACTTTTAATCATCTATTTTGAACATTTAGAGGATTTTTCATGTGGTTCATTGAAATTCGAGTGATGTTTTATAAGATTAAGAAATAGTTATCACAATGTGAAGAAAGGGTTATTTTACATGAGATAATATGACGTCCATTCAATGTTAGTTTATGTTTATTATGATCAAATATGTGTTTTCATTGGGAAATTTTCATTTTACAGTTATTTATGATGCTAATTTTTACCCATGTGAGATTATTTTGGATTATTAGAGAATAAATAATATAATATCTATAGTTAAATAATTTCAAAAAAGTAATTAGTTTAAAGGAGTCAGCATATTCTTAATAATCCCGAATAGGGGGATTGTTGGAAAAAATACTCATAAAGAGTTGTTTGGTTGTGTTTGTTTAAAAAGTATGATGGAAGCCCTAAATAGTCTCAATATTTTTATATATTTTAATAATATTCAGTATATATGTCTTTAGTTAAAGTATAATGTATGAAATGACTCTAATCATGTTGTGACGTGGAAAATGAAATGAAGTTACAAATAGCATGTTCAGGTAAAAAAGTTTAGAGTTGATGTTTTACAAGAGAAGTATATGTAATATGGTAATTTATAAAATGAAATTATCATTTCATATTCCATTATGGTTAATGGAAATATATATGAAAAATTTGACATCTCATAATAAGCATGGTACTAATATTGGTATACACATATTTGGATTATCAAAATTGTGAGTGAATGTACAAAATTATATAGTACATGAAATTTTTTCCATCATGTTTTTTATAACTAGGCTGGAAATAACATCAATAAAGAACATACTACATTTAAGAATAAGTTTTTATATATAATTCTATGTATACCCAAAATATTTAGGTTGAAAATGGAGAAATCTATAGTGGAATTAATGTTTCCTAGGGATGTGCAACAAATGTGGTTATGGAGGTATTATTAGGTAGACAATGTTCATAGGACTACAACATATGAATTTTAGGAAGTACTATGTCATAGTATTTTTCAGGAAAATGAATAATTATATTGTGGAAATTATGAGGCTATTATATATTTGATATTTGGGAAATGTATTTTTTAATGTTAAACATTAACCAGTGTTTTAAAATGGAAATTTTTTGATTCAATAAAAAAAGGAAAATTTGACCTAAAATTCAAAATTATTATTTTTTATGAATTATTCATGACTTAAAGTGTACTAATTTAACTCAAATATATATATAATTTATAGATGAATTTTAACTCAGATAAAATAATGTTCAGAGGCTCTAATTAAGGTTATTTTATATATTCTCTCAGGATAGAGATAATATATGTCTCTTTGAAAAGATGATGAAGGAGAAGAATTAACAGAGATTCTAGATTCCATTAAATTATTAGAAAAATGAGAGAAAATGAGTGATATATATGAAAATATAATCAATTTGATTTATCAAATAAATATAGGAGATTATTGATATGATATCATAAATGTAATCTCATTCATTGATTATGAAGATTTAAATATATTTTCTTTAATGAGTAGGGATGTTTATGAGTGATTTAGAGTTGTAGGTTCTCAATGTCATGATGAATATAAACGATAAGTGTTTGTGTGACCACTCTACATTATAAGTAATCTATAAGTCATATTAGTGGATTTTTTATATCAACACATAATTTTTTTTATAAACCATGGATGTTCTCAATGTGAGGTAACCATGAAAAATTTACAAGTGTCTCTCTTTGCCTTCTTTATCACTTTATATTCATTATGAGGGTGATAAAGGTACCTAATGTTATTGTAATAATATCATTATAGAGTGTATTTTGAATAAAATCTACATAACCCAATTCATCCCTCCCCCCTCAAGATTATTACTTTGTTTGGGACTAATAAATTTTTTAACTTGATTAACATTCAAAAATGGTGTTTAATTTATAATAATCTTTATTTATATTTAAATAATTCCACATAAAATTATTATTATATATTGGTGTTAAATAAAACACCACATCTGAAAGAATCCTATATAGAATGATTTTCAATCCATGCTCTAGTATGAAATATATCATTATTATATAAACAATTAATAATTATGTCGATGAAAATTAATTAATTAAATAATTTAAATAAATTTAATTATTAAAAATAAAAACATCATTGATTTTTTACAAACCTTAGCCCATAGGTAAACACTATAAACCATAATCAATAAAATCGTCAAAAAAATCAATGCATTTTAGTACGCTAAAATTGTTATTTTTTATTACTAAATTAACGTTCAATTTCGTGAAAATAGAACTAATACTTTATCTATTCGTCCTCTACTCATATTGTTGAATTATATTACTTTCCAAAAGTTCAAGTTAAAATGGTATATGATTCACCTCTATATTTTTCTTATTGTAATTAAAAATTTGATAAAGGTTATAGATTTCAAACATTACTGGCACTTACCATATTTCTAAAGGAGTAATTTTGCATATAATAATAATATGAATGCTATACTTTCAATTTTTTTTCATTGTAATGGTTCTCCCAGAGATATTTACACTAAATTTTCTTTTTAATTTCAGTATTATGTATTTATTATATTTTTTTCCTTTTTTTCATTTTTTAATCCATTCTTTTAATACCCTTAAAACTATTATAGGGCATCTTTCTTTAAATAAACATATGTAATTTTATAAAAAAATTGAGGGTTGTGGTATATAATTCTCTCACGATATCTCTTATTATTTAAGATCCTCAATGTCTAATATTATATAGAAAAACTTTGTCTAAATTTTATTTAAACATTTCTATATCTTCTCTTATGAAGGTTTTTTTTGGTTTAAAAATGTTTTTATTTATATCTCAATTATCTATCATTAATTCATGCATATCAATATTTATATTAGTTCCCTTCGCAACCTTAGTTTTCAATGTATTTTTCTATCCCATATATATTTTCTTTTATAATTTATAGATGTTATTTTTCTAATATATTATCTTTTTTCTTTTTTCATTAAAATATATTTTTATTTCATTATCTATAAATTATTTATCGTTAATTAATACATTAAAAATTAAAAACTATGTAAGGGGCTTTCTCTCATAATATTTACTCTTGTGATTGAAATATATTATTTGTTTTCTTTATTCATTTATATAATGTATATTTTTTTCCTGGAATTTAAATAATTCCATTTTAGTCTTATCTTATGGGATTTATTTTTTTGTATGTTTTAATGATTATGATGATGTAACGAAACGTATCTCCTTTTTTTAGAATTATATCTCTCCTTGGAATTTTATATTCATTCTCTATCTTTTTTGTAAAGTTTTATTTTTCATAAACTATAAGCCACCTACTTAACCTTTATTTTTTTACAATATTTATTTTCATGTAATTTTACTATCCAAATAATTTTTATATCAATTTCACACAATAATAATTTTATATCCAAATACATTCTTTTGTATATATCATTTTCAAATATTACCCTCTTTGGTTACTATTTTTTCATATACTCTTATGCCATATATCATTAAAAAATTATGTGTTTAGTAATATATGTATCTATTTTTTTAATTAGTATTTTCATGTCCTTTTAATGTGTCCTCATGAATGGTTCTAACTTCACATGTTACCAGATTTATAAAGTGGAAATATTCTTTTCCTCTCTTTTAATTGTATTTTTATCTTACATATCCATATTAGTTTATTTTTTATTTATTATATTTTATAGATAAATACAATATGATTCGATTAATTTATAACTATTTAGTCATGAATTTGATTGAGAATTACTTCCTAATTTACAATGTAATTGAGGGTATATTTTTTATGTATATTTATATTTCTCACTTGGTCCCTCTTTCTCTGACACATTTTTCATGTATTTTATTTATTTATAATCCTTTTAATGTTTTATATACCATTTTTATAAATAATTTATATTTTCTTTTTCATTCCATTATGATGAATTATTTAATATTTTCCTCATTAATAAAAATGTAGAAATTATAAAGATGTTTCTTCTTAATTTTCATTAAATTTACCTAAATAACTCTTCTTATTATAATTTTGTTCATTTATTTATATAATTATTTAAATGTATCTTAATGAACTATTTATCATTCTTATTTGGGTTAAATTTTATTTTTAAATCACTCGAATCTAATGTTTAAATCACACCTCCCTTTTTTACTATTTAAATATAAGACCAATGATTGCGAAATTACGTCATGAATACCATATAGTTTATTCTCATTTAAAAATAGTATTTAATATATGTACATACAATTCTATGTCACAGAATATTGAAACCCATTATGTTATATTTTCTCCATTAATTTTGGGATTTAAATTCTTAGTATCATCCGCTTTCTAATTTTATATGATTTTTATACATCATGAGAATCATAATTAAACTCACGTTATTTTCATAGGTTAATCATGATATAAATTTTGATGGATCTTTGTGTTTTTTATTTTTATGCAGAATAAATATGAATGGATATACTGTGATGTGATAAGTGTGATTTAAATTATATATACCTTTAATGATTTAGGTAAATTAAGATTCTATTGATATTATTATTTTAAGAAAATAAAGAATATTCCTTGATCACTATGTTATTTTCTTTAAAATTGATATTTGGACAAGGTTTAAAATATTAAATGATTATTCTTACCTCATATTCGTAATTTAGATTTCACTAGAATATTTCCCTGGTTTATGATGATTCTATTATGATTTAAATATTCTTAAACTATGTACCTTATTTATATGTTTATATATACATGTTTTTTAAATTTTCATTCCATTATTATATTCTTTGTGTTCTATCACTTATTTAAAGTTCACATACCATTTGTTTTTTCCCTTGTTATATTATGAGATATATTTTAAATTCAAGTAAATTATCATGGGAAATATGAGTATTATGTTGCGTAGAAGGTATAAGGATCACTTTGATGTCATACAGTCATGTAAATATATAATGAACTATATGTTTGGTATTTTATTTATTATTTTTTCTACCTAGGTCTTAAAAAGACTAAACAAATGATTATGGGAATGTATTAATGTAATAAGTGATATTTTTTTATATGAAAAGTTTGTTTTTATAGAAGTTAATATAGAAGTGTGGGCCTGGGGAATCACATTGGGTATCTAAGTATAGGTTATTTATTTTTACTAACGATGATATAAACCCACCAGGATAGAAATACTTATGGTTATAAGAGTTTGTTCTAAAAATGTGTTAATGTGTAACAGGTATGAACAAATAGGGAAAAAAGTTTTACTCTGTTTATGTTTAATAATATCATGAACTTATGTGTTTTAAATTTTAGGATGACTTAGGGTCATTATTGTGGTCATTGAACATAAGTTAAATCATTAATATGTTTAAATCCATGAAATAATTCAAAGTAAATGATTAATTCAAAGAGTTTAGAATGTATCTTCTCAACCCTAATATATAGATTTTCTTACATAAATTATATGTGTGTAAAATTGAAATCATTTTTCATTTTTCTAAAAAAATAAAATATAATTTATTTATATATTTGTAAATTATTTATATTGGTTTACTTTATTTGATATTTTTTATTCAAATATGAATTTATATATACAGGTATAATATACATAAACTTCAATCACAACACCATGAAATGAATATTATTTTATTTCTTCATAATACAACATTACAAATTAAATAAGAATTATTTTTATAAAAATAATATATCTCAAAGTTATATATACACTATAACTTATAAAAATAATAATGATTAATATATAGAAATAAATATCGTAACTAAAAGGAGATAATCTAATTGGTCATACTGGCACTAAAATACCATACCCATGAAAATCATTGGACCAAGATAAAATTGATGCCAATGTGATAGGAACTCTAAGGAAGAAATAACATAATATAATGAATGAGTCAAAGAAAAGTATTTAAGATAGTATATAGTAATTGAAAAGAGTAAGGTGGTTATCACATATTCATTGGTTACGGATACCCTATCCTTCTACACATATTATTAAATAATTTTAAGTATATTTATAAATGAAATAAAAACCAAAGAGCATAAACTATAGTGTCTTTGGAAGACTATTTTTATAAAATTTAAAACATGGACTGAAATAAAACATATCCATGTTAATCTTATATAATGATCTCCTAACATCCTTTAAACTCTTATGTCTGAAAAAGGATATAAAATGTAATGCATAGATAAAAGGGATGCGAAAAAATCCCAGTAATTGAATAAGTATGGAAAAGAATAATAGAAAATCATTTAATGTTGTAAAATGGTTACATAAATGACATGGAACATGAATAAACATGTAATGTTATATCATTTAGAAAATTGAATCATATGATCTGGGGGGATATAGGAATATAGAAATAACACGTAACTTTTCATAATCATGAGTCAAGGATATCTTTGAAAGCAGTATCACAAGGTGGAAAAGTCCTACAATGGATTATGTTTACTCTCTAATCCCATACATGACATATCATGAGACTAAACAATACCCAATGCATTGGAATGATATCTAGGTGCACCCATCATAACACGTACATGAATATGTGTTCCACGTAATGGAATCAAACATAATTAACACATATAAGGGATACTTTTAGAATGAAATGGGTCTTGTAATCATTTCATTAAGAATTACAAAGGTCGTGTCATAATTGTATCCATAAATGAAGGAATTAAATCATTAAAGGAAATTAGAAAAGGAATTAATAATATATCATGAATAATTAATTCCAACAGATATAAAATCATGAAAAAGAGCGGATAGGAAACTTTAGAAATGTGCCACTTAAGTATAGTTTTAGCGAACATAGTGGAGTGTTTTTAATGAGGGTAAAGGCATAATTATTTCAATAAAACAAGAAATGAAATAAATTTATGTTTTTATAATAAAATTATATATTTTAAAAGAATATATAAAGCTTGAAATAGTTTATGGAGTAAACATTAAAATGGGTATAAAATGAAGAAGTTCCCTTTAATCAGGATTTCTTACCACGAGATATTGATAATGGAAACATTTAAAATAAGTATTATTATATAAAAGAAATATTAATTGAGCTAGGTATATATGTTTGGAATATAAAAAAAATAATATTGGATAATTATATAAGAATAATAAAGAATCACATTGGGGTAAAATTAGATAAAGTGTAGACCAAAGGTTAAAAATGGAGGTTTAGAGATATCCATTACCATACTTCTGAATGTGTTCTTCACTTTCACTAAATTTCCTAGATAAAAAAATTATATTTATTAATTACTTAATTAAGAACCTATTGTATTTTTTTATTTATTAAAATTTTAATAAGTTTATTTATGACCATTTCAATGAGTTATGGAGTTCATTTTATTCATTCTGGGAGAGTTTATTTTCATGGTTTCATGGTCATATTACTTGTGTGTAATTATAGAAGTTCTTAAAAATTTGAAACATACAATATAATTGAAAATATATGACATTGACACACTTCCAGATGATTAAATTCACCAAAATATCATTTGGTTTTCTAGTATGAAGTTGATTTATTTGATAAAGCATTAATGATAATTGTTCAGTTTATTTTGGAGGTTTTAATGATAATCCAAAAATATTTTCATTTTTTTTAGTATTATTTACATATATTAGTTATATAACCTAAAATGAGTTATAAAATATATATTATAGTCTATTATAAACTTAATAAATGGTTTTATGACCAGCTATAAAGATGTAAATGGAAAACAAAAACTTGTCGACCATGATGGCGATGAACTGACATATCATGGATGATGTTTTCATTTCTTTAATAAAAGGATAAAAAAGTTATTTTATGGGGGTATTCCATTAACACAATAACATTACTTTATATATATGATCCTGTATTTATCATTCTTCTTTGTATAGGGGAAGGGATGAGTGGATTAGAAATGAAAATAAATTAAAATGAAAGGATCCAAGATTTTACATCTTGAATGTTGTCTCCTTAAAAACTGCCTTTAGGAACATGGTTTTTTTTATTTTGTTGATAGATGTATCTCTTGGACATGAGAAATAGTATTTGGATGAGAAATTTGTAGAATATTTAAAATATACCATGTATTAAAGGTGTGGGGAGAAGGGGTGGTGAGGGGTGGTATTTATATGGAGAGATGGGTGTTTTTGTTTATCATATTTGTTAGATTATTAGATTGGCTCAAGAATATCAATACGGTTGATTAATATGACTAAATATAGAAAATAGCATAGGATATTTCCAACCAATGTGTTATTACATCATTCTTACATCATCAATGACTCAAAATTCATGTATTTAGATTATAATGTTAAATACTCTAAATTATTATATTTAACTATTCCCTAAAAAATCACCATAAGTATTTTGGGATGTTTATATTTCAAAATTGGAATCTATTTTATATAAAAAAATCTATATATTGTTATTTTTAATTTATAAATAAATTCATCATTTTCTCCAAAAATACTGATTTTAATATTATGATCAATTTTATAACCCTGTGAAGAAATACTTAAGGTCTCATGAAAATATATTATAAGTATAATTTAACATAATATTAATTTAAGAGTCTAATTTAAGAAATAAAAAATACTTCTAAATCAATATATTTGTTATTAAATTGTAAATAAACATTTGTGTTTCACAAAAATTCCAACACGTAATTTATCATTTTTAAAATATTTACTTATTTATACTATGAAATAATTATATCATATTTTAATTTATAAGATACCAACATTTTATTTAAACTTTCATATCATATATTACTATTCTAATGGCCATATTATTATACCAAATAGTCATATTACTATTCCAATGGCCATGTTACTATTCTAATGTTATAGGTTCCTCAATTTTAGAAAATACCACATATTTCATTAATTCTAAATTAACTTATATTTTATTATATGGTTATATATATAATTTAATCTACAAAATGAATATTTTATTATTAACATTGTGTTTTTTTCTATATATTTTTTTAGGAGTGTGGTAATTCTAGTGGTTCGAGCATATCAAAATTTAACCATTGTTATTACGTAATTTCCAATTTATTTTCCGGTTATAATAATTGGAATTCTTATTGTTCTATTTTCTAACTCATGTATAATTATTCATTTATGAGAGTAATATTTTAAAAGGTTTCTCTATGTGATTTATTTGTTTTAGGACATGAGAAGTTAAATTCCATTGATAAAATTCTCGGTTTTTAATGCTTCCCCATTCTAAAATTTCATCCTAAATAATTCATTTTACATAATAAAGTGAAGACATGTGTTGGTATTTATCTATCATATCTTCCACCAATTTCAATGTCACCTCTTCATACTTATGGTGTATCCATATCACCTTGACTGGGTGAGTGGTGTTGTTACTAAGAACCTTGTCACTATAGTGAAAAAGCATCACATAATCCTTCTCATAAGAGAAATAATTTTCTAGCTATACCACCTATGAGTTCAGTACTTGTGAGTGATCTTGTGTGTACTCCCTAAAGAGGGATACATATAATTCATCATTCCCTTGAGACATGGTTACTTGATGTTTTAGTTAATAGTTCACAACTCTAACATGATAATGAATCTAAAAGGGTTCAATATACCTGGGACATAGATTTTTATTCTTCCGAAATCTCATGACACTCGTCCGTGGAGATATGTTAATAATACCTTGTTACCAACCTCAAACTCTACCATCGACAATAATCTACATATATCTTCAACATAATATGGGATGCTCAGATATTTTCTTGGATGTTCTAAACATTTTAACATTTTCTTTCCCATTTTAGGTCCCAATAGTTTATGTTCACCAACTACATCCTTACATGTATTTTTTCTACATCTTTTCCAATAAATGGTTTTATAGGAGATATTTTGATGCTAGGTTCAAAACTGTTATAATAAAAGAACTAAAACTAAGGTAGAAATTGGTACCATTATCATTTTAGTCCATCAATCATGATATCAAAATTTCCTCAAGTTATTGAAAAGTCTTTTCAGATTTGTCACCAGTTTGGGGGTGACAAGCTGTACTGATGTTCAACTCAGTACTTAGTGCATGTTGTATACTTTTTTTGAACATGGAGGTAAATCAAAGATCATGGTCAGATATAATTGATAATGGCAGTCCATGTATCTTCACTGCTTCTCCTTTATATATATATAATTGGCTATGTGAAAATTCTTGTTAAATTGTAACAAAGTGAGCAGTATTTGTAAGACAGTTTACAATGACATGTGTTTCATTATTTCTTATGGATCACTTCAGAAGTCCAGTCACAAATTCCTTTGTGTGTTTTTTCCATTTACATGTACATTTGAGTAATTGTTGTATCATTTCATTATATTTTTTCCTTTTATCTTTCACCTACTGACATAGAAGACACCTTAATGTATATTTATCGATCTCCTTATTCATATTTTCCTACTAATAGAGTTCAATAGTATCTCGATAAATATTTTTTCATCCTTGGTGAATAGATAATGTTGTTATATGTGAATCATTGAGAAACTATTTCTTCTTCTCTATAATGGATGATACTTATAGTCATGATGAAAATTTTACTACTCCTTCCTCATAAATTTTGAACTATGAAGATTTCCACTTTCTTATACCTTCCACGTTTTTCTGAATTTCCACATCATCTATTTGAGTATCTATTATCTTCTCTAAATGGGGTGGTTGAGAAATAAATTTTTAAATGAATTATTATGTACCTAACATATGATTATAATTTCCATACATTTAAAGCATAATAATATTATAACCTTCTTAATTCTCATCATCGATAAAGTTACAAGATCCTTTCCACATAGAGCATCTTCCACTTTATTATTTTTATCAAGATGGTAGTGGATTGAGTAGTAGTAATCCTTGTTGTTATCTTACCATATTTTATCATTATTATAAATAAACTTCTATTTTAATATATATTTTAGGCTCCAATGATCATTATATATCTCACGCTTCTCCCTATAGAGATAATGACTCTATATTTATAATGCAAAGATCGTAACTTTTAACTCTATATCATTTGTGTAATATTCTTACTCATGAAATTTCAAATGTCTTGGGTCATAGACTATAACTCAATATTTTTTCATATGTATACAGCCTAAGAACCTCTATGAAGCATCATTTTATACCACAGTGATTCCCCCACTTGTCAATACTGTATGAAATGGTTTAATGATTAGCCTCTTTTACAACTCGTTAATGAAGTCTTCACATTCAATGGTCCATAAAATCATTACTTTCTTACAAGTCAGCATGGTTAGTGGGTTTGACCATCATGAGAAGTTCATTAAAAATCATCATTAATACCGATATACACTAAGGAATCTAAATATTTCTGTTATAAATGTAATAATAGGACACTCTTCGATTGCCTTTCTTTTCAAAGAGTCCAGAGATGTTCTTTTGTTGGTGACAACATGACCCATGAATGATACTTCCTCCTTCCAAAACCCACATTTACAATAATTTTCAAATAGTTTATCCGTTCTCAAATTGTTTATGAAATTATTATAATTCCCTTCATATTTTCCTTGTTATTGGAGTATATTGGAATATAATATTTAAAGACTACCACATATTTCTCAAGTTTGTATCTAAAGATTATATTCATTATCTCCATGAAAATTTTTCAAGCATGACTAATTATAAAGGGAACCACTATGAACTAATAATGTCTATACCGCATTCGAAATATAGTTCTAGTAATATATACCTTCGTCGCCATTAATTTTGGATATCTCAATTGATGTTCCACCATATAGAAATAATTAGACTCACATAGCTAATTGGATAATTAATACATCCATGGTAAAAGATACAAGTTTTTATCATGATTTTTTAGGTCTTGAAATGATAAATTCATAGGAATGTTGATCTATCCTTATTCTTGATTAAGAGGACCAACACACCCCATGGTGAAGCACTAGGATGCGTAAAACCCTTTTATAGAGTATTCTATAATTTATTATTCATTTCCTCCAATGCATCAGTGTTCATCATGTAATGATCCATTGATATGGGTATATATATTTGTATATGTTCAACTGGGAACTCAACCTCTTTGTCAAAATGAAAAATGGTAAATTCTTCATGGAACACAACAACGTAGTCCCCCACAACTGGCATTTCATAGAGCATGATCCTCCCCCATTGTCTTTAACATTTAAGATTGATATTTTTTCTAATAAGGTAATAATATCCAAAATTAATATAATTATTCTAGAGATGATTGTTCATCCTTCTTGCAATTTTATAGAATTGAAGGATTCCATGAGATGTGAAAGTGATCTCCCTTTCTCAATAGTTTATGTTGGATTTATATAAAGAATGCCTATCCATTCACAATATAGCATCAAACTCTACTAAAGTATGTTGTAGAACATTTTTTGGGAGCTACAGTCTAGAAACACTAACTGGGAGGATTTTCATAATTTAGATTCAATCATTTATACATTCATTGTTCCCCAGGATAACTCAACCTTAATATTTTGATGCGGTGTTTGAATTGTTATACTAAACATGTTATATATGAAAGAATGAATAAAACCATAATCACACAGTACATTCTCTATTCTATATTGAATGACTATTGTTCCTATCACCACATCATTATAAGTGTATACTATATAATTATTGAGAGAAAATTCCATTCTTTTTTTCCATGGTGGTTGTTTTTGTTGATTTCCTCTAACAACCCTTTTCTTGGGGAATTAGATGTCGTAATTCCATTTTCCCTTGTAGTCGAAACATTGAACTTTAAGCTATGTTTTTAATTGAAACAACCTTTATTCTTTATCATTAATGGACTTCTTGAAACCCATTCAACAAAAATTTACCTAATTACCCTCTCTTCCACATTTGAAGCATCTCCTAGTTCCCTTTAGATATTTCATGTGATGATTCTTCCCCCACTTTTGAAATTTGGGATGTTGGGTTTTCATTACATCATGGTTTTTATCTATTGATACTCCCATATTAAACTCTATTTTCCACTTTTTATCTCAGATCCCATGAGACCACTAAGATTCATCATTCTTCATATCAAGTATTAGGGAACATTGTACACTCTCATCATAGTTGTCAATGTCTCCAAAAACTAAGTATTTATTTAGACTATAATTTAATCCAATAAATAATATTTGCATCATGATTTCATTGTTCATTAAAAATATAGAGGTGTATTGTGAAATCCTTGTAAATTTTTCCTCATACATCCTGATAGATTTATCTACCTTTTTCTTCAATTTGAGAAACTCTTTATCCATATTGAGACAATGATAATAGGTAAAATATTTATTGAAAAATGTTTCATTGAATAATTCACAATGTAGGGAATCAGTTAACTCCTTATACTTTCTATTTTTTATTAGTTTCAAACACTGATTAAATTCCCCATCAAAACGATACACCACAATTCCATCTTTCTATTCTTCTAAATCTCAAAGGATAGAGAATATCTTGTTAATGGGGTTAATCCATTGTTTCGTGATGAGGGGATCATAAGATTAACTAAATATAGGAGTCTATTTTTCATATATTATTACACCTCATCTTATACTTTCTTAGGTGAAGGAGGGTGTTCTACATGATTCAATTTATTATTCATAACATGAGTCATCTGAGCCAGTATTGTGATGAATTTAGGGTCTCCCATTCCCATCCTATTTTCAATCTCATTAGGGAAATCATAACATTTCCAATAAAATTTATCAATTGCATGATTTTACATATTTCCATCCATTAACAAGGGAAAAAATATAAAAAAAATTTAATGTGATTGAATAATAATCTAGTGAGTATACGAAATGTTAACCAGGAATAACTTTGTATTCCCTAAGTTTCTATCTAGGTTATTCATGGTGATAAAATTACTCATACGGTTCTTGCTAAATATTACTAGTATTAATAAAAAAATTACTAGATAATTCTCTAATACAAAATGTGGCATACCTATCCTTTTACACATATGATTATATGATTTTATGAATATTTATCCATTATATACAAACCATGGATCATAAATTCTAGTACCTTTGGAGGACTATGTACATAAAATTTAAAACACGAAACTAGAAAAAAAATATCTTTTTATTAATATTACTTAATTATATATTAAAATCCTTTGACCTCCGACATCTATATTGGATAACCCGGGGAATACATAGAAAAAAGGGATGATCTAAAAATCCTTTTAATGGAATAATAATGAAAATGAATCATAGTACACAAGTCAATGGCCTAACATGATAGCATAATAGACCAGACACAAGAATAAACATATAGAGTCATATCATATAGAACATTGAATTATAAGATCATGGTAATATAATAATTTGGTAGCAACAAATTACATGAAATAAACATAAGTCAAGGCTAATATAAAGAGGGTATCGCGTGGTGGATAATGTCTAGTAATGGATTAGGTTTACTCCCTAATCCCATACAAGATGTCTCATGAGACTAAAAAATTCCCAATGAAATGGAGAGATATATTTATTCACATAATATAACATTTACTTGAATTTGTGTGCTATATAATGGAATCAAACATATGGAATAAACATAAGGGAAATCCATGGAAATAAATGGGTTTTGTAATCATATAATTAGGCATAACCAAATGGTGTATCATAATAGAATCCATGAAAAAAGAAATTAAATAATAATTTGACATTAATAAAGAAAATTAATCAATATATAATGAACAATAAATTCTAACTTAATTTAAATTATACAAAATAGTGGATAAGAAACATTATAAATTTTATACTTAAACATAGTTTTAGGGGAAATAGTGATGAGTTATTAATAAGGGTAAAGGAATAATTCTTTCTATAAAACTATAAATTAAATAATATTAAATTTTAATGATAAAATGATAGATTTTAGAAATATATAAAATAATTAAAATAGATTATGAATTTCACTTGAAAATGGGATAGAAATGAAGATGTTCTCTTTAATTGTGTTATCTTATCGAGAGAAATTGAGAAGGGAAACATTTTAAATATGTGTTTACCCATAAAATAAAGAATATTTGGGATAGGTACATATTTTTTAAAATAAAAATAGAATAAATGATAATTACATACAAATAATTTAGAATTACATAGGGGTAATGATAGATAATGTGTAACCTGAAGGAAAAAAATGGAGGGTTGGATAGATCCTTTACCTTATGTATGAATTCATTCTATTCTTGAAATGAATGTCTTAGATGATCAAAATATATTCATTAATTACTTAATTAATAACATATTTTATATTTATTTTATTTATAATAATTTTTTAAGATTATTTATTACCATATAAATTAGTTTTAATGTTCAATTTCATCATTCGTGGAGCATTCATTTTCATTTTTTCATGGTCAGTTTACTTATGTATAATTATATAAGTTCCTTTAAAATTGGAATAATAATAAAGAAATTAAATTATATGGTATTGATACACTTGTAAAATATTAAATGTTTCGATATATCAATCATTTTTTTGGTGTGAGGATGATTCATTTGATAAAACATTAAGGATAATTGTTTAGTTTATTTTAGTGGGTTTTATGATCATCACGAAGTAGTTTCATTTGATTTAATATTATGTCTATTTATTAGTTACAAAACATGAAAGTAATTAAAATATACATATTAAAATCTGTTTTAAACATAGAAATGGTTTTATGACCAGCCTTAAAGGCGGAAATGGAAAATGAAAACTATTCATCCACGAAGGTGGTAAACTAACATATCACGGATGATCTCTAAATTGTTATAATAAAATAATAATAGAATAGATTTGATGAATAATATTCTAGTAAGATAATAAAAATATAGTAAACATATGATATCGAAGTTATCATGCTTCTTTGGATTAGGGAGGCTAAGAGAGGATAATAAATAGAAATAAATAATAAGTTAGGGATGGAGGATTTAACCTCTTGAATCTTCTCTCCAAGAGAAAATAATTATGATACTTGGGTTTGTTCTTTTGTTGAGACCAGAAGATATTGGATGTGGGAATATTATTTCTTGGTGTGATGACCCTTGGTGGGACGTGCCACTGGGGGCATGGAAGCTCTGGGGGAAAGAAGAGGCAATGGAATGTGCATTGAGGGAGATCTTGGTTGGTGATAGGTGACGACTGGATGGGCTCAGTGTCGAAGGATGATGGAGAGTTTCCGGATGGTCAGATCTGATTCGAGGTCTCAATGTTGCGCTAGTTTTTGCTATTGTAGGCCCTCTTGGTAGGAGCCATGGCATCATGGATTTGGGAAGCTGGCTCTTGTATTATTCCATCAACTACGGCTATCTAGATCTGGCCCATGATGTCTAGATCTGGCGTTTTGGTGTGATTATTCTATGGTGATGATGGTGTGGAATAGTGATATTTTGAGTAGATTGCGGTGAGTGGATCTCAATGGAAATAGTGGGTATTTCTTGGGTAGAAGGTTTTTGGGTCCGGTCAAGACAGGAACATTGGTTGAATCTAGCTATGGCGAGCAATGTTAGGTTTCTAAGTAAGGATATCTAGGGTGTAAATAGTGGGGTGTTGACGGCAGCGTTAGAAATTATGGTTTTTGTTGTGATGTTTTCTGATGTAAATTAGGCATTTGGTCTGGTCGGTATAGATAAAATTTAATGGGTTCTCTTGTAAAGGGATTTGTTTCAATGGTCTTTTGGGCCACTCAAATCTAAGGTTGCATGCCTTTGGGCCTTCGATCTAGTAATGGTTCTCCCTTAACCTAGTCAAAAAAATATTTCTATCTATTTTTCATTCTCTTTTTAATACGAGGAAAAGTCCCCAACCTGTTTTGATAGTTCATTATTTTGGTTCAGGATAGTTAATAGTGTTTTTTCCTATAGATAAATAAAATAAATTTTTCCACAGTGTTTGAAGCAACAGATTATTACATCATTATTAAATAATCTATGACTCAAAAAATCATGTATTTAGCTTATATTATTAAATACCATAAATTACTATATTTCACTATTCACCAGAAATTCAACTGTTTTATAAAAATCTCATAAGTTTAGCATATCCATTTTTTGATTTTTATATTTGAAAAAGAGAATCAATTTTATGAAAATTATTTTCTAAATATGATAAATTTAATTTCTAAATAAAATCATTATTTATTCAAAAAATATTGTTTTTAATATTATAATTGGATTTTTTCCAATTGAAATTTTAATCAAGGTCTCAAAAATTATAAAATAATTATAATACAATTTAATATTAATTAATAAATATTTTTTATAAAAATAAATTTTCTTTTAATTCATTATATTAATTTAATATTTTAAATCAATAATTCTATTTTACAAAAATTAAAACACTTAATTTAGTATTTTTAATATATATATATATATATATATATATTTACTTATACCATGACATATTAATATGTATGTATTATTTTCGCATAAAATATACAAAAAAAATTATACTTTAATTAGAGAGGATATTAATCTAACAGCCAAATTACTATTCCTAATGGTCATATTACTATTTCAATGGTCATGTTACTGTTCTAGTGGTATGGATTTCTTAATTTATATAAATACCTACTAGTTCATTCAGACTTCATTCAAATATCTTTTATATTAATGTTATATATATATATACTTTCTTCTTAAAAATAAATAATCATTATTAACATGGTGTTTTATTTCTACAGATGTTATCATGAATATGGTTATTCTAGTGGATTTAGGAGATCCTAATTTTCTAATTCTTATTATCTTATTTTCTATTTATTGTCCCACTATAATATTTTGATTTCTTATTGGTTTATATTATAACCATTTTACCATTTAATATTTATGAGAATAATGTTTTCATTGGGTTTTCTATGTGATGTATGTGCTTTTAAGATATAATTAGTGAAATTGCATTGATAAAGTTCTAGGTTTTTACATTTGTTATATATCCATTGAGTAAAAATATTGATAATTTGTATATTATAGTATTCTTAACCAACACATAATGTTTATATAAAAAGTGACTAATGTATTAGATATAATATTTTTGAAAAATATAAATCAATAATTTTTATCCATGTAATAATTACGGAATTATAAGAAATAATAATCAAATCATTCCTTCTTTAGATGATATTTTTATTTTATTTTTTAAAATATAAATTATATATATTTATAAAAAAATAAATTTTAGATATTTGGATATATATTTTTATTAAATGGTTTACTTTTTCTAAAATTATGGATTTGAAAATATTTTATACGATAAAAATCATTTTTCAGTTAAAAATAAATTACCTTAGTAAATAATTAAATATATTGGAAGATACAGTAAATATGATAAATATTAAAAAATGATTCATAAGTTAATAAACAATAAAAAAATATGTTAACATGCTTATTTGATAAATTAAGATCCCACATTCTCTCTTTCATTTTTGAGTCACTTTCTACCAAAAAAGTTGTAAAAAATTATGTGATGAGTATTTAAAAATTTTCACGAATATTTAATATAAAATTTTTTTCCCTCCACCCTATCTAAAATACACAAAAAAGTTATTTTTTATCACTAATTTATACACAAATTACCTTACTTATAAATATTACTCATGCTTGGGATTCCTTCGTCACATAATGGAGTCTCAAGGACTTCCAAACAAAGATGGTTCTTATGTAAAGATATGGAATCCTTAAAGTAGGTAGTACCTTATTAATTACCTATTTATTTTAAATTTTTATTGAAACTATAAGTTAATATTACTAAATATTTAAATAACATATAATTATCATCAATATACTTCTATAATAAGATATAATAATTAAATTTTTCTGATTTAGAATCATTCTTTCCTTTTATCACATTCATGTTTATGTAGATTCAACCACCTACATGAAAAATGCTATTATATTTCATCATTGTATTTATTTTAGGGTTCAAAAATATTATGAGTTGTTATATATTTAATTAACTATTCATTTATATTTTTTCTGTTTTTTTGGAATTTTAATATATATATATATATATGAATAGTCATTTTGAAAATATCTTTTTTATTGTCAAAGATACCTAGAATGAATAAATTATGGATTTCTTTCATTCAAATTGTAATTATGCCTTGTATATAAGTTAAATGAAATGATTAAACTAATTACAAAAATATGATTCAATTTCCATCACTATTTTATGCTTTATTAACTTGATAATATTAAATACTTATCAAGATCATCGTAACAAAAAAACATGGAACAATTAGAACTACAAAAATATGATAACTGGTATGAAATATGGATAACTAGAATATAAATAACAAACGAATATAACTAATTAATTTTAAATTAAATTAATATAAATAATTATAGTTAATATTTAATTAATAAAATAAATTTTCTTAAACAGGAAGTTAATGTACATCGAGGACACTCATGATATGGTAAGGGGTTCTATCCCAATTATTATTCTTATTTAGTATTCTCTATGCCTAATGTATATTTGGATGTTTCATGTGTAATTTCAGTTTAAATTCTTGTAAACATTCTCTTATAGTAATTTCTAATGATTTAATTACCTAATTATTGAACTCTTAATTTTTCATGTTTAATTCATGCCATTTGATATTAATATGGGGAACTCTTGTGGGGATCATTTATAATAAAAAATTATCTTTCATTTCTATATTTTTTTACATATAATTTATATTATTCTTGAAAAAATAATCAATTTTCCCTTATTCCATGAGAATATAAATGTTTTTTATTCTCGACATAATTATTAATCATTTTTTTATAACTGACTAATTATGAACTTGGTAATGGATTTTCACTCTTGATATTTCATCTTATGATTATAATGCATTCAAGTTTATATATAAATTAATTTATGTATTATAAATTCTTCATTTGGATATATATTATTCTATATAAATAAGCTTTTATAGGATATATATATTTCTTTCACTATTCTATCTTTTACTAAGTTTGATTATGTAATTTAATGTTTCTCTCTCTTTTTTTGAATTATCATGGTTTATAGATTCCACTAGTCATCTTGAATCTTCCTTGTAAAGTTTCATATATCATAAATAATGAAGAGACCACATAAAATTTAGTCCATATATCATGTTTATTTATATTTTAGTTTACTAACCCCTTTTAAATTTTATCTATTTCACCCTTTGAGAATTTATTATGACAATTTCTTCTTGTATTTTGTTCAATTTTCTCCAATCCTCTCAATTATTTCTCTTTTTTCCATATTCCCATATTTCATCCTTTTTAAAAAAAATTAACGTCAATTATGACCTTAATATATTATTTTCAAGTACTTTTAATATTATCTTTGCAGATGTTTCCAACTTTTTAAGTTACTAAATTATTAAGGGGATATTTTTAACCACTTTATTAATAAATGTTTTCTATTAAACATGAAAAATCAAATATTTTCTCTAAATATCATATTATTGATAATTAATATAGTATTACCTTTCATTGTAAATATTTCTCAGGTTTCTAATTTATGTTTTATTCTATAAATATGATTTTGATATGGTGTCTCCCTTTTTGTATTATTATATTTATAACATCATCTCAATCTTTCCTTTTTCATTTATTTTACTTTTATAAAATACTTGAGAAGTTTTATGTTGCATTAGATATGATTAATTTTTGTTTATTTTTCACTCTGTAATAAATAATTCATTCATATTTTCCTTTTCTCATAAAAATTTTAAAATACAAAAGATATTTCTTCTTGTTTTTAAAATAATTTATTATCTCTGTCTTTAATACTCATTTTTTCATTTCTTATAAATTGGGTGTTTTATTATTTATATGTATATTAATTTACTTTTATTATTCTTCTGGATATTTATATATATTTTTTTAATCACATAAATCAAAAGGTAAAATCACTCATCCATTTGTTCTTAACCACTTAAACTTAATTGAAATATCCTGGAAATTAAAAAAATCATAAATTCCATTAATGTTTATTTAATCAATATTAATACTCTTTTATATTAAATATATTCAAAATTACATATATTATATTTTTTCTCATTAGTTTAAGATTTAAATTATAGAAATCATCTATTTCATAATTTTGATTATTTTTATACATTGTTAATATTTTAATTTTCTTGGATCAATCATGACATACCTTTTGATTGATTTATTATTGTTTTCATTTTCATATAGAACACATATCTATATTTATATTATAATATTATGGGGTCATATAATTCTATACCCAAAAAATATATATATTGAGAGACTATATTTCATGTGACTATTGTGTATAGTAAGAAGATAGTGAGCCTAGCCCACTTTGTTTTGATGTCCCATAGGAGTTTCTTGAGTTATTTTTATTCCATCATACAATTAATGTAGTCCTATGTCCCAAAATAATTTTTTATGATTATATTTCCATGATTCATTGTTATTTTGAAATGAGTTATATATTATTATGAAATATAACATGATTATGTGTTCATATATACATTTTTTTCATATATTTATTCTATCATGATATTTTTTATTGTGACACATTTATCTATATTGTTGTTCCCTCATGTTTCCCCCTTATTGTATTTTTAGATCAACCTTTTCTTCCCTGTAAATTCCATATGGAAACATCAGTGTTATGAAGGGTGGAATGTATAAGGATCTCTTGTATGTCATGCAGTGTGGTAAAAGGGTAAATAAATAAATTTTTTCAGTTTTAAATTATTTATTCTGTACTTAGTTATCACATACACTAAACATGTGATTCTAGTAATTTTTTTAATGTAATAAGTTTTGTAGTTATGTATGAAATTTTAATAATTGTAAAAACATATATAGATGTGTGGGTTTATAATGTATCTATATAATCATGTAGAATGATAAATTATTTGAAAATTATTGATTGAATTTATTTTATTTAATATAACATTTTGTGGGTTTGTGTTTGGATTCTTTGTTTGAAAAAGATGGTTATTGTGATGATGAGCAGTGAGTTAAGTTCACAGACCAAATTATCTACTAGAAACTAAAATATGGGTGTTGTTATTAAAAGAGGTTATTGTTATGAGAAATTAATATATTTTAGTTAGCTTTAGGTTTATTTTGAGTTTTTTATTGCAATACATGTTCATTAATGAATTAATAAAAGAATAATTTTTTCTATGTTTTGCCTTCATAAAAATAGAGGTGGGATTTCACATAGAATACGTGGAGTGTTTTTATAACCAATATTTTTTTGGTATCATTAATATATTTTATGTGAGACACCTTGTAGGATTTTTTTTGTTAAAATTTTGATATTAATCGGTAAACTAACATAATTTCTCAAGCTAGGAATAAAACAAAAATTAAGTTTAGAGTTAGTGGAGATATTGTAACATTCAATTGTGTGGTTATTTTTTTCAAAAACAAAATTGAACCCTACATAGTATAAATTGGGATAAAAATTGTTCTTTATTCTTTAAATTCAATATATACAAGGAAATGTGTGGTTTGAGATATTAATGCTCATGGGGAATGAACTACTATATGTTATAAAGTGTTATAAAATGGGAGATGTCTTTTTTAGTAATGTATGTGATGATTTATTAGCGTCTCAATTTTATAGGATGGGTCAAACAATGATATTGATGAACATCTTGTCATCGAATGTGCACATAAATCATATATACCATTTTGTGTGGGATAATTATTGAATTATAAAACCATGAAAGTGAATTTGATGGAATGTCACGTTTTGGGATGTTATCACAATGATGTGTAAGACAAAAAGGGTAATTACTTAGTGATAATTCATTGGATGTGTCTATATATGCCTCTTAAATGTGGTATCTCACATCCAAATTATATATTTTATGAGATTTTTGAGAATTATTGGAATCATTTATCTATGTTATAGGAAATTAGTCTTCTTGGGCTAATTATATTTGTTATATATTGGTATGCGAGGAATATTTCATGTGAGTAAGGGGTTCATGAGAGCATGTTATTGTTTTAAATGATATAGTGATTTTTATAATAAAATTAGAGACTAATGAGTGATTTATTGAGAATTAATTGAGGCACTTTTTGTGATAAATTAAAATAGATATTAGTTACTATGGTTACTCAAGTGAATGGGTGATGTGTATAGTTGAGGATGTGTTATGTGAGGTGATTTGATCAAATATCATTGGAAATTTATGAAAATTACATTATTGTAGGGAGAATGAAATGTTATATTATAATAAGGTGGCCCCTTTCATTATATGGTGATAAATTTGTGGAGTATAAGTAACATATAGGTAGTAATAATTAAGTCATATACGGTGTAAGTGAAATATGTTAAGTAAATTGACAAAAAAGTGGATACATATAGAAATTTCATGATTGTATTTTCATGATTTCTCACAATTTTAGTGGGTGTATTCCAATTTCAATTTGTATACTTTTATTATAGAAAATAAGTTGATTTGGAAATCTAAGTGGTGTGTCTATAAACCGGTTTGAGTGAAACAATATAAGAATGGTATTGATACATTAATAAATGGATTCCAATGTTTTTTTGTACTAAAAATGTGATATTGGTGTAGGATATTTAACAAGTGTAGGAGGAAGATATCCTTTGAAAAGCATCATTCCATCGCTTTCTCTTTGATAGGGTTTTTTGGGGGTTCCTCATAGGGGAAGTCTAGTGCACCACTCTCTGGCCATGTCTATCACATTTCCCTTCCTCCTTCTAGCCTCATCCTCTCTAGGTGTTTTTTCTTGTTAGAGATCTTCCAATGTTTTTGTTGCAGGTGCAATTTTCGGTTGACTGGGGTTTCGTCAGAAGGTATTGGAAGCTTAGTCATGATCATGCCCCTTTGTTGAAACCCCCACTAGATTCAACTATTTCTATGGCCTTCGGATTCTACATAGTTCTCCTAGTTGGATCCCTAAAGTTGTTTCTCTGAGGCTTTGGGATGTTCGGGTCGTCAGGTCGTCGATGCTCTAGGAGGTGCGACCTTTTTTGGGCCCAATATGTGATGTGGTGCTATTCGTCGGTGGTTTATGTGTGCAATTTTTGGAAAGTTTCCTTCTCAACTATTGATGGATTCAACAATTCGGGTTGTGGTTTCATATTTTTTTTATCAGTTGAAGCCTGGACTGAACCCTTCGCTACTCTGGATTCATGATTCTTTCCCCTCTCTCCCCATCGGTCGATTGCGTTAGATGCAAGAAATTTTTGGGAAGTTCATTTGTTCGACCTTTGTGTCCCAAAAGATGGCTCAAGTTCTTCTCTCGTGCCATGGTGGATCTCAGTCATTGGTGCTCTTTGTTTCGGAAAATATTGGATGGAAGGTTTGTTTTTCGGATGCATTTTACTGTTCTTTCTTGTTTGGTGATCTTCACACTCTTCCCCTCTGTTTGTTGGTTTAGTGGAGTCATTGGTGTTTTTTGGGACAAAGTTGATGATTTATGGTGCCTGGTTTTAGTGGTTTTCTGGAGGCCTGGCGGACGATGGTTCGTCATATAATCCTATCTTAAAATGGTTGGTTCAACACCGATTGGAATAGGCGGTGTGGGTTGAATGTCAATATGGTGATGATGGGCCGACAATGATGATAATTCTGGTGGATGGTGTCACTGAAAACCTACTCATATTGGCGTCACGTGATGATGGATTCATGGCTTGATGTGGTAATGAGACATGAGGTGGACACATGGAGTTCGGTGTATCATGGACCGAGGTTTGGTTATAATTCCATTGAATTTTTGAAATTAAAAATTTGGAATAATTTAGGGACAGTATGACTACCACTTTGAGGATTTGTTTTGTGAATCCATTGTGTTTGAACTTTGGGTGTCTTTTTTGTATGGTTACATGTATTCCATAAACCAGTTTTTTTTTAAATGAAAAAAAATTCCTTTGGATGGATGTAACAAGTTTAGGGTGGTATATGAAATCCCATAGTGAAATGTGATAATGTGAAATTGGAATTAGGTATTAATTCCAAATATAATATGTTCATTGGTTTAAATGATAGAATTCAAATTTGGGTAAGTATTGGGGGTATTCATTATTAGTTCAACAGATGTTGACTATATTTTGTAAGTAGCCTCTCTGAATGAGAAATGAATTTATTGGATTGTCCAATCTATTAATGGTGTGTTATGTGTGTATTTTGTTTATAAAATTGGTTAAAATAATTGAATGTGCGGTGTAGAAGGAAGGTTTGTAGGTGGGGATTCTTGGTGATGCTTCTTGGGGATTATAAGGTTGACTATGTGGTGGTTGTCAAGTAATATATTTTTGGATATTTGGAACATATATTTTATGATGATTTTTGAGTTAATTTATCCCTTTTTCTAAGGATGGAGGAAGAGGAAGTATTTTGGGTAAAATAAGTTTTTTGAGTAAGGTAAATAAGGTTAGTTATTATAGATGTGGGCCACATAGAATTTGTTGGATCTTAATGGAACTCCAGTGGGCTTTGGGAAATGGTATGCCCACTTTATGAATCCACTAAAAACTCTATAGTGGGCCACTATAATTATTATGAACAATATACATTTAGTCTTAGGTTACAATTAATTCAATATAAAATCTTCAATCTCATTTTGATAGGTGTACATATGGTTATTTCATAATTTTTTTAAACCCCCACATGGGGAACCTTCTCTAGAACATAAAAAATAAGGTACTTCCTCCACTTTACCCTCTTTTCTTCCCCATTTTCTCTCAATTATTATGTGATTGTTAGAGCTAGAGTCTTTATTTATTGGTGTCTGTGGAACTGAATCATCAAAATGAAAATAAACATTATGATTATTTTTTTCTCATTGTCCTATTAAAATAATTGGATAAAATTAATATTTATGGATTTAAATATATATTCACAAATTAGGTATGCGTTGGTCATATTGGAGTACTCAAGAAGGGTTTAATTGAGTATCCAAAAATACTTTATTTTAAAACACTTTAAATAAAAATACCCCAAACATAAAAAACCCAATTAATTATTATAGTTTATATATCTAATTTAATGTGTTGAAATAACTAATAAAAAGTTTTATAAAAACATTGTTAAAATAACATGATATTATTCTATTCTTTTTAGATTAATCTCCTCTCATTAAAAAGTATGTATATTCTTTTTGAATATATTTATCAAAGTATAGTTTAAAAAAAATTTAAAAAATGAAATTTATAATCTAGTAGGAACAAAATTAAAGCTCATAAAAATTAAAATAATAGAGGTTTAGTCTCAACACAAGAACTAATACTCTCATCTTGATAGTATCCCACTTCCAAAAATGTTTAAAATATTAATATTTGATCCAAAATCGTGATTGTGGATAGTTTACAACAATACAAAAAGTTTTCAATGCCATTACAAAACATCTTCCATATATTTCATTGGATGAAAAATATAGAGTAAACAAAGAAATTGAATTTAACTACCCTTATATGATATACAAGATAATATGCTTTAACATATTTAAAAACATGTTTAAGAAAAACTCAAATGATATATATATATATATATATGAATGGTTGATTCAATAAATATATCGAAGTTTTGTTTTCTTATAGAGTTATCTTCTCTTATCAACGTATTCCTTTAGTTCTAAGATGAAATAAAAAGGATTGAAAGTGTTCTCAGTTCTTATGGTGAAGTTCAAAAGAAAATAGTGGGTCTACTTAATGAGAACAATGTACTATTTTTTGTTTTTATGCACTTATAAAATTGTAAATTTCCTCTGACATAAGTCTTATTTTGAAATGTATCTTCCTCCAAAATAATCCATTAGAAAACCATCATTATAAAACCTCATTCTCAAATTGAAATTTAGATCCATTAAATGATTCTGACCATAAATTTAATTCTATATTAAAGGTTCTCAAAATATATATATTATAAAAATATGATCCCACTTTAAACATGGTATATTAAATTATTCCATGTAATATTCTCCATGGTCATTCCAATACATATAAAAAATATGAGGTGAGAAACATTGTAATTTTGAGCAGTTGATCTATCAAATATATGGTATCTTCAATACATATCCTAAATCCAACACTTTCTTAGGTCTATTAACATCATCATGTGGTTGATTAGAATAAATTTTTAGTCTCTCCTACTCATGAGGGTGCTTCTAAGTTAGAAATTATATACTATGTGGTAACCCTAATTCAATGTGTATATGATTCTATTGGTATTATAATCACATGGTTACTCTTGTGGTTAGATGAGTAGTTAGCAAAAAATCCATCATGGTCAATCAAATATGAATGTGGTTGATCCTTTTTCAGGTGGTTTCTTCTAAACATTGTGAATTTTTGGATTAGTTCAAAGATGCTTCATTTTTTATTGAACCATTCATAGTGTGTATTGGTTTTTCTTATAGCCACTTGAGAACTAAGATAATTTCCACTCTTTATAAATCACATAATCATTTTTGGCCTTATTGTCAACTATTTGGCTTATCTAGTATTACGATCAATATGAAAAAAGAAAAATTATTCAATAGATAACCCTAGAAAATATATATTATTAGAAAAAGACACAAAATCCATTTATATAATACAATCATGAATTGAGATCATTAAAATAATGTATTTTTTGGAATCATCCTATAATCTCTCCCTTTTGGATGATCAAAAATCAGGGATTAAATAAATACAAAAAAACACTAATGAACCAGTTAAATAAAACATTACATTATACTATAAAATTTACTCCCACTTTTGAGATAATTAATGTAATTTCATAAAATATTGTGATAATGACAATATTTGCATCAAAATATAATAGAAATGTATGAATAAAATATAATTCATTGATATTCAAACAGTGATAAATATTTGAAGTCACCCAATTTGATTCCATACTCAGAATTAGTGTCTAATATGTCTCAAAAAGTGTAGGGATCAATAGGATGTTTCCCTTTTCCATAAACTAGAATAGGATAATGTTCTATAGTAATGAGAAGAATAAACCCCTATAACCACAAGGGTTTTGAAATTTTTTTGGATGTAGTGAATGGAATGAGAAAGGTTGAGACCAAATGGTCATTTAGGATGTGTGGTATGAGTGGATGTGGCTACAATAGTATAAGTTCAAGTAGATGTAGTAGATAATTATTTTTTAGGAGCATGAGATATGTTCGGTATAAAAAAAGAATAGGTTCCAGTACTATATCATTGGGAACCTACATATAGGGCTCCAAGAGGTTGGTGATATTTTCATCAAATAAGACCACACCATGAGACCAGAAATTCATGTCACAACTTGAGATCCATGCTATATGACGTGAAAAATAATCATCCTTCTCTAACAAATATTTATTCAGAATAGGATCCATATTTTGTGTATTTTACATAATACATTTGATGGCTTGGGTTATTGGAGGAATATTCAATCCTCTCTCCAGAAATGTATAATAATTATTCAAATATGCCTTAGTGAAATCCTGATCACATCCTTATCCTTGTATGTCCTCACTATTTCATCATTAACTAATTCAAAAAGATTCACCCCATGACCAAAAATAACCATTTAAATTTGACTCTTTTTATCCATAAAACTAGCGAGTAGAAATTTTATTTCCTCAAAAAAGGTTCTTTTGATAAGTTAATCATCGATGGAAAGAAGTGAAAGAGGATAAACCAGAGTGTGATCAAAATACGTAGAAAAAATAGTGATAATAGAGATATATAATGGATAAATCAGTGATAGTATATCTATGAAGTTTCCTCTAAATATTATAATTATCCTCTAAATCGTTCAAAATAATGATAAATATAACGTACTTTCATAAATATATTAGTTTTCATATGATTAAATACACTTTAAATAATAAAGATTTTTTCCCTAGGTAATAATATTTACCAATTTATGTGGAATAATATTTTTTTAATATATAACTTTAAAGATAATTCTTAAGAAAATATTACATGATAAATTCTACGGGTCTTTTGATTTCTACTCTATTAGAAACTAAGAGAATAATACATCAATTCTATAAGTTATAAAAAAACAAAATAATTATTTAATCTTTCAGGAAGACTCCTTTGTTAGTCATTCCTAGGTCATCTCACTCCATGAAATATCCTTTGTGTATACATCAAAATAAAAGAATAAGTATAAATCCACGTAAGGGATAAACAAAGACAATAAAGCATGAATGATAATTATGGATAATATATGAGGTATAACATGAGAGAATAATCACAAGTACATGACATGTAACATAGAACTATGACTCCAAAGTAAAATTGAGATATTAATAAGCATACCACCAATTATTATCACCAAGGTGTCATAAGTCATAATTATCAGGGTTATTCACTAATGTATCGTAATATGTTTCATCTCTCGATATTAATTTTTTAAACAGTGAATTAGATTTATATCATGATAAACTCTTAATATAAATTAATTAATTTCTTCAGTAATGATCATAAGAAAAAAATTCATTAATAACCTATGGAAAATTAAAAATAAGTTTCTTAAAAAATCATTCAGTATAAAATTGATTAAAAAATTTAACATTAAATCATTTTTATCCAAAAAAAGGAATGTGGGTTTCATTCATGTAAGTAACCAAATTATAAAATTATTTTTATATCTATATAAATTCACATAGATAAAAAAGTAGTTTGGTTATTCATAATATAATAATATTTAAAGTAAAATAGAGTAATTAAAGAAAATAATTAAATAACATAATGATATAGAACATCAATTTAGGTAATGTTATTATGGGAGGTAAAGACGGTATACCAAAGATAGAACCAAATTTTTGAAGTAATTGGATAATAAAAAGGGTTTTAAAATAAATAAATTAAATACTTCAAATGCATACCACAAAATATGCACTTGAATGGAAAATAGGATGAGATGAATTCCCTTACCATGAATCCCAATTTATTTCATCGATTTTCCAACTCCTAGATAATATATATAGGTTTATTAAAGAATGTTACTAGCAGTAAATTATGTCACATTTTTTAACTATTTATAAATTATAATCATTGTATTATATTTAGTAATTTCCATTATTAATAGTTAAATATTTTTACATGATATTTTCCCTAAAATTCTTGTCCTTTCTTTGACTTAATGATTTTTTTAATTGATGTTTATAAATTATTGAGATTTAATTCATAATATTAGAATTACATATATTTATAAATTTATATATTATGACTACTTTATTATAATCATCTATTAGGGTTGTCATAAGTAAAGAATTTTCATCGCCTTGTGGGTAGTTAACCGACTGTTAATGGGACATTTCCAAAAATAGAGGTCCATAATATAAATTATGTGCTTATTTTAAAATAAAATTTTCCTAGTATATTAAATTTATAAATATCATGTTAATATACTGTTTAATAATTTTAATATTTTTTAGATTATAAAATAAAATTAGGTTATGAAATTATAAAATAAAAAATAAAATAAAAGGATGGGAGTAAATTACCTATTTATTGAAGTAATTCATTTTCTATGACCCTTAAATTCTTGAAAACATATAGTTTGATTACTCTAGAATGTATCTAATTATTATAAAGGGCTTGATTGATGTTATTTGTATAGGCCTATTTTAACACCAAAACATTTTATGAAAAAAATTCAAATAAATTTAATTTCTTTGATATCTTGTGATACATGCAACCCTAGGACTAAATGAAAGGTAATATAGTATACCGTTATAATCGATCTATTGAAATGGTATGTGTGAACAGTATTAACTAAAATATGAAAATTATATGGTTCACACATAAATCAATTATAGTGACCCTATTCTGTTTTCCATATTATTACATGATTTTAAGCATAATTAACCAACAAATGCAACAAATGATCGTAAAATCTAGTGTCTTTGGAATATTAAGTAATTAATAAAACATCACAAAAAAATAAAAAATATGTTATTTAATATTAATAATGATATCGTAACACACTTTTATCCCATATATCTTTATATGATAACATGGGGAATACATGAACAAAAGGGATGAGCTAAACAACCCAGTAAGGGAGTAAACATTAGAATAAACGTAGACATGGGTTAAAAAAATTACATGATGGAATAAAAGAATGTAAAATGAATAAAAAAATCGGTAATAACACATATAACATGGAAAAAATATGATAATGCATTATAGAAATTTGGAAACAACACATAATATGACATAAAAAATATTCAAGGCTAGTTTCCAAGACTATATCATAAGGGGGAAAAGGTCCCATAAATGAATCCGGTTCACCACCTATCCTAACATGAAGTCTAAAGATACTAAATAGTAAAATATGAATTGGATCACTATATGGTCACACCCACCATAACATGTACATGCATATGTGTGCCACATAAAGAATAAAACATAAGGGTTACCCGTGGAAAGATTTGGTTATCAAAATCATTTCACATGGCACGAAAAAAAGGAATATCATAATTATGTCCATAAAAGTATTAATTAAAATCATAAATGGACATTAAAAATGTAAAATATGTATATATCATGATAATTTATGAAAAATTAAATTGAATACACACAAAAAGTTTGTTTATGAGACATTATAAATGAAACATTTTAGTGTGGTGTAAGGAAAATATTATAGAGCGTTTAATGTTGAAAAGAAATATTTGTTTACATGAAAACTAGAAATGAAAAAATATATATTTTTATGATAAAATATGTGATTCTAGAAAAATAATATAGGCTTAAAGTGGATTAGGGATTGAAATTTAAAATTGGTATGAAAATATTATGTTCTCTTTAATCAGGCTTGATTTTTGGGAAGAATTGAGAAGGGGATATATTTAAAACAAGTATTTCCCCATCAAAGAAAGAATATGTGATAAAGATAAATGATTTTGGAAGATGTAAATAGAATTTACAATAATTAAACAAAAATAAATAATAATTTCATTGGGGTTAATAGGTAGATAGAGTAACTCGATGGAAAATTGGAGCTTCGAATAGAATCCCTTACTTTGCGTCAGAAGTGGTTGTGTACTTTCATGTAATGTCCTAAATAATCAAATTAGATTAATTATTTAATAATACCAGAACCAATTTTTCATTTTATTGATTTATAAATTTTTATTAAGTTCATTTGTGGGATTATTTATGGGTTATAGTGTTCAATATCATCATTTGGTATTGTTTGTTTTCTTGGTCTTCATGGTCAGTTTACTTCTATACATGTATGGAAAATCATTTAAAATGAGAATGGTTGTAAATAATTGAAGTGATATGTTATTAATGACATTCATAAAATTAAGTGGTTATATAATTAATTTCTTTATTACGGAGTAGTATGAATCACAAGATAATTCGTTAGTGATAATTGGTCAGATTATTTTGCTGGTTTTTTAATCATCACAAACTGGTTTTATTTTATTAATTGATATTATGTGTATATAATGTTTCTAGAACATTACATATGCTCTAATACCATTATTATAATATTATTAACCATAAAAAGGTTTTATGATCATCCTAGGAGGTGGTAAATGAAATTGAAAACTTTTTAACCTTGAATGTGGTAAATTAACACGTCAATGATGTTGTTTTCATTTTTAGAAAAAAAATGGTGGAGAAGTATCTTAATGGTTTATTTTCCATTAAAATAATAAAATTTTATTATATATAAGACACTATAGTTATAATTTAAATTTGGATATATTATGTGAGTATAGAATGAGAAAATAAATGAAATTGAAAAGAAATTAAACTAAAAAGAAAAGGGTTTACCCCTTGAATTTCTTCTCTTTGAGGACCTCCTTAGGGAAATTATATTTGGTATTTGTTGGGATGAAAAGATCCTATAAATGGGAGAGAATATTAATAATACTATTTGGAAAAATATGCACAAGGTTAAACTCTTAAATGTTTTGAGAAGAAGTGGTGGTGAGGGGTGGTATTTATTGTGAATGAGAGGGTTGTTTTTTCATTATTTTATTCATTAGTTTATTATTTTCGCTCCAGACTATTATTAGTTTGAGAATTATCACCAATTTTATTTAAATTATTAAGTATAGTTTGATTTTATTGACTTAAATCATCCATCCATCATCTATTACTTAGTAATTAATATATTTGTTAAATACTATAAATTACCATATTTCACAATTCAGAAAAAAAATTTACTATTTTAGAAAAATCCAAAAAATTCCCCCTAAAAAATTTTTGATATATCAAATTCAAAAATTAATTCAATTTTATAAAAATAATTTTCAAAATATAAGAAATTTAATTTTTATTTAAAATCATCATTTACTACGAAAATACTGATTATAAATTTATAACTGATTTTTAACACTTTGAAAAATTAATTATGGTCGCAAAAAATTATTTTATAATTATATAAAAATTATTAATTTATGAATAATTTTTAAAAAAATATAGTTTCTATTAAATCATTATATTAATAATAAAATTTTAAATAAACATTTGTTTTTTATAAAAATACCAACACTTTAATTATCATTATTAAAACATTTACTTACTTATACTATGATACAAATATATAAAATTTTCATTTATATTATTCATATATTTTATTTATACTTTAATATAAGAGGTTACAATTCTATTGGTCAAATTACTATTATAATGGTCACATTACTATTCATATTTTTGACTTAATATTCCATTATTATATGTTCTTTAACTTCTATAAATACCTCTTATTTCATTCATTATTTATTTATATAGTTCTTATTATGTTCTATAAGTGATTTTATGTTATATATACTATATGGCATAATTATAAGAGGAAATTTTTTGATGATAGATGTTTGGGTCGTAACATGCTTCCCCACTTATTAATTTTTTCACCCAAATTTCATTTCATAAAATGAGGAAACAATAGGTGAATGATTGAATACATAGATAATAATAATAATAATAATAAAAGGATCATTGAACATAAATTGATAAACATGTAAATAGAAATTATATTCTATCTTGTCATACCCAAAATTTAAATCTAGGTTTTTCATGGTGATATAATTATCCATAGGGTTCTTACTAAACGTTTCTAATCCTATTCTCCAAAAATAACTAGTCCTAGCTCTGATACCAACTATAGAGACCCTAGACATTTACCCATATTATCACATTCTTTTAAGCATAATTAACCAACAAAACCAAATATGGATAATAAATTCTAGTGTCTTTGTAAGATTAGATACATAATTAAACATCATGGAACCAAAATAAAAACATTATTTATTCAATATTAATAATGGGCTCCTAACTCCTATTGAGAAGGTATATCTGTATAAAATAACCTGGGGAATACATTAACAAAAGGGATGAGCTAAAAAGCCCAGTATGGGAATAAGCATAGGGGTGAACATAGAAAAATGGTTAGAAATCATAACACGATTATAACGACCCATACTTTACATAAATTGTTATTAATTAAGAATTAAAGCATACCTATTACAACATATAACAAAACAAGGAAAGGACTGTATAGGTATAGTGTCTTTAGAAACTGGGAAACATAAACAACTGGTTCATAAGGCATCTACATTGTCTCCTGTTTATTTCATCATATCTAGAGTCTCTTTTTGGAATATCCAACCTAATAATCTTCTTCCTGAACTGGGGAATGAAATCATGCAAAAGGGTGAGCTCAAATGCTCAGTACGGGTAAACAAAAGAAGTATCAATCACATCATATTCATAAGAACATAACATTTTGGAATTCTTAACCTGCAAAAGAGATCATAATATCATAACATGGGATAAATCATAGTTGTGAAATGTAATACCAACAATTATAACTTAAAAAATGAAAAATTGTGGCATACACACATAATCATAGGGAATCATTTCTTAGTTTTCATGACTCATTGCCAAGACTATCTTAGAAGAAAAGGTCCATTTCTAAACCGAGTTCACTCCTCGTTTCAGTCCTATATCACAAAACTGGATTAGCCTGCCATTCCAGCCATGTCTATATCATGAGATATAAATCTTTACCCAATGCATTGGAGGGAGACATATGACCCACCCATCTCATAATGATACCATTCTTATGTGTTCCACAAGATCATAAATCATACATCATAGCATAACCCATGTAATAAAAATGGGATTCTTAATCATCATGCCATCATAACATAAATCATATAAGATAAAATGAATTCATAAAAATAATTCCATCATAACCAAATCAATGTAACAATAGGGATAGAACAAGAACCCTATATTATCTTAGATGGAAAATAATTTTGATAAAACACTTGAACTCCATTCTAGAGGAAAATATCCTTTCTACTTCAAAAACATTTTTCCTTTATTAACATGTCATAAAATTTTAAACTAAAAGAAGTTTATTAAAAATAAACTTGAAAACTTGTAAAGGAATCTTCATGGAAATAATGTTCTAAAAATACATTCATTCCGTAAAAGTTAAAGAAAAACATTCTTCTCATACTTTGGCTGGAAAAGTCAAAAAGTACCTCGTACTAAAAACAACAAAATATTCCTTTCATATCTTTTACTAAAAACTCAGAAAATGTTAAAATTGGATTTAAACCATTTTACGTGGATAGAAATTATATTACATATTTAGGAAACATGGATGTGGATGATAAATATTCCCCAGTAAATTCTTGAAGTATAAACAATCTCAGATAAAAAATGATATTGTGAGGTATTCCCTTACCTTAGGTCCAATTTGCTTCGTACATGTCTGAACCACCTGTATAATGATTTAAATAATGTTATTGACTTATTCAAAAATCATAATAATTGTTATGATATCATATATGGTCATATTCTTACCTTCTTATTAGTAATATTTCATTGCTACGTGTTATTCGGGTGTTTATTGCTTTTTGTTTTTATTCGTGTTTTGTTGAATAAATTCTTATTCTTCTTTTTAGGTTATAGATACCTCATTTAAAGAATGGTATTAGTGTAATATAAATCATATTTATTCATTCAATTCATTTATATAATCATTATGCAATGAAGATCATGTAGAACTAGTCACATCACATCGTGGAGACGGTATACCGTACGTACGCACGCGCAGTGATTTCATTTTCCATAGGACGGATAGAAAGTGAAATAGGGTTGTTTTATATTTATAATAACATATCAGTATATGAGTGATACTGATGTTATTACTTGATAATGAAACAACTAAATAAAAGGAAGTAGAAGAAGAAATGAATTGGAAAGGATCGGTAATGGATATAACCTCTTCTTTGACACGCCTCTTTTTAACCTCCTCTTAGGGAACTAGAGATGGTTTTTGAAGAATACCAGGACCTCTAGGATGATTCTAGGGAAGTGGAGAGGAGAATTTGGCCGGGTTTTTTCAAGCTTGATGGCTCAAAGTGTTGTGAGGAGGAGAGGGAGGAGGTGCCCTTTCATAAGGGAGGAGAGGGGCACTTTAGGAAAAAACTTAAAATATTATTTTATTATAAAGTCATATTCGGCTTTAAATAGCTCCTAATTGTTTTATTTAGATGCTAAGGTGGTGATGGGTAGAAATCCTCTCATCCAGAAGATTTTAGACAAGTTTAGGTTACGATTTTAACCTTATAATTTAGATTTAACTTTATGTTAAATAAAATTACATTTACCGTGTCTTCTTGTTTTCTTACACTATATGGTTAATAAACATACTATAACCAGCCAGACGAACCCCATGTGGTTTTTTATTAATATATATAACCTTATCTAAGTCATTTGGCTGAACCATATATTTTTAGGAATAAAATAACTATTAATAATATAATATTTGTTTTAAAAACGATTTTATGTCAATTTTGACACTATTTGGTACTTGATTTTTGTGAAAATCATAACAACATGATTGGTTCGAACAATGTTAATTAAATCAATACTAGTATGTAATATTAACCTATTAAATTAGTTTAATTCATAAAAAGTCACAAATTACATTTATTGGGGTATTTATGATATCAATTATGTTAATATATCCTTAATAAGGTATTTACTGCATCATCATTGTGTCATAAAAAATTAAATTATTTAAAGTCTAAAAATTATAAACAAAATACCATTATGTAGTAAATCTTTTTAGATTTCTAATTAATATTTTTAGTCGAATTTATCTTATGTATTACCCTATATTAAAAATGTTTTAGTTATTAAACATTGATTTTAACTATTTAAACTATTTTTTAAATAAAATAATAATAAATGTCCTAATCTAATCCAAGTGGACCTAAAGGGTCATATTTTATTCATAAGTTTGTTTTTGGTCTAATTAAACTTATCCAATAGATTTATGACATGTGTTAGGGTAATAATAATATCATTTTTACCCTTAATTACCCTATTTACTTTTAACTGCGGTAAATAAAAGTAAAAAGTTACTATTCACCAAAATTTATTTTTATCTTATTGAACCACATTTTACTCCTTGATATTAACCGTTTCTCTTGATTTTCGAAATTCCACTCACTGAAGCGGTAAAATTATGTTTTCTGTAAATTTTCAAATTCTCCTAGGAGGTGGGTAAAAGATGGTAAAAAGTTCAATAAAATTTTTACATATCTAAAATTATTATAAAATGACTCCAATGAATTACATTGAACTTATATAGGTATTATGTATCAATTTTGACCTAAAATAAATTTAATTAAAATAAATAATTAAATAAAAAGTCGGTTTTTAAATAGTAACCCAGTGTTTTCACTATTCATCAAAAATTGAATGTTTTCAGAAAAATACCAAAATTTCACCCTAGGCTAATTTCCATATTCTGAATCCAAAAATGAAGTCCATTTTGAAAGATAAAATTTATAAAATTTCAAAAAGTGTGTATTACTATTCATAACGGCTAGTTTTAATAATATTTTAATAGCATATCGTGGTTTAGTGAAACTCAGTATTGCGTTCAACGCAAGCTATCGAGGAAGGTTTTGATTGCGTATAAAGCAAACCAAACTAGTGTTGTGTGTAGTGAAATATTCCTTTGATGATGTATATAACATAAAAAAAATATTTCTCATAAAAATTTCAGGTGTTACATTCTACCCCCCTTAAAATGAATTTCGCCCTCAAAATTTGTCACTTTGCAACAAATAGATGAGGATACCTCTCCCTCATCCTATCCTCAAACTCCCATGTAGCTTCTTCTAAATGGTGGTTCCTCCATAAAACTTTCACCAAGCGAGTGGTCCTGTTCTATAGGACGTTTTCGCTACGATCCAGAATCTCTATCGGTTGTTCTTCATAAGAAAGATCTCTCTCCGGCGGTACAACTTCTGAGCTGAGTACATTTGAAGGATCGGGTATGTACTTCCTATGGAGAGATACATAGAACATATCATGAACTTGAGATAGATTCAGTGGAAGTTCCAATCGGTAAGCTACCTTCCCAACATGATCCATTATTTCGAAAGGACCGATATACATAGGGCTCAGTTTTCCCTTCTTTCCAAATCACATTACTCTCTTCCAAGGAGATATTTGTAAGAACACTTTATCACCCACTTCAAACTCTAGGTCTTTTCTTTGATTGTCGGCATAACTTTTTTGTTGACTCTGAGATGATATTATGTGTTTTTGAATAGATCGGACCTTTTCTTCCATCTCATCAACAAGATCAGGTCCTAATAGCTTTCTTTCCCCAACTTCATCTCAGCAAGTTGAAGTTCTGCACTTCCTTCCAAAGAGAGATTCATAAGGGGCCATCGGAATATTGGAGTGAAAGCTATTATTATAAGAAAATTCCACCAAAGGTAGGTGTTGATCCCAACAACCTTTGAAATCCATAGATCAAGTTCTTAACATATCTTCTAGAGTTTGAATTGTTCTCTCAGCCAGACCGTCTATCTGAGAATGATAAGGAGTGCTGAAAATCAACTCGGTATCCAGAGTATGTTTAAGACATCGCCAAAAAATCGAGGTAAACCTCCGATCCCGATTAGATATAATGGAAAGTGGTACTCCATGAAATCTTACCACTTCCTTCTCATATATCCTGGAAAGCTGGTCCAGATAGAAATCTTCTCTAATAGAAATGAAGTGTGCCAACTTCGTAAGACGATCAACTATGACCTAGATAACATTATTGACTTTGGATGTTTTAGGAAGTCCAGTGACAAAGTACATAGTGATGTTTTCAAATTTCCGTTTAGGTATGGGTAAAGGTTGTAACATCCCCTTAGACTTCTGTCTCTCAGCATTAACTTGCTGAAAAACCAAGCATCAGGAGACATATTCAGCATCATTTCTTTTCAAGCCATTCCACCAGAAGTACTCTTTTAGGTCCTTATACATCATCGCGCTTCCAGGATGAATAGAGAATGAAGAACTATGAGCCTCATCCAGCAGCTCCTTTAATTCTGGGATGGGAGGAACACAAACCCGATTCCAAAACCTTATTATTTCATCACAATCAAAGTGAAATTCAGGAACATTTCTCACCTTCTTTTGTAACTCTACATCTTCTTTATGTGCCCCTTTAATATTCACATGTATATATGGTTGAACATTCATTTGAGAAAGATAAGATTTTTCCCCATCCATTATAATTCCAAGATCCATCCTTTGTAAATCCATAAATATTGGATCTTTGGTGATCCTCATCAAGGATAAGCTAGCATGGTCTTGTCGACTTAATGCATCTTCCCCTTGTTTTCTTTCCCAGGTAGATAATAAATTGAGCAGTCGTAGTCCTTAATCAACTCCAACCATCTTCTTTGGCATATATTCATCTCCTTTTGTGTGAAAATATACATTAAAATTTTAAGATCGTTATAAATATCACACCTTTCACCATAAAGATAATTCCTCCATATTTTTAATGCAATGATTACCGCTGCTAACTCCAAATCATGAGTTGGGTAATTTTTCTCATGGATTTTCAACTGTCGTGAGGCATAAGCTATCACCATATCATTTTTCAGGCGAACACACCCCAGTCCCTTCTTGGATACATCATTGTAGATCACAAACCTGTCTCCACTACAAGGAAGTGTGAGAAAAGGTGCACTGGATAACCTTCTTTTTAAATCCTTGAAATTCTCTTCACACCTCTCCGTCCACACGAACTTAACTCCTTTTCGAGTCAACCGGGTGAGTGGATTAGATAATCGTGAAAAATCATTCACAAAACGTCGATAATATCCAGCCAAACCAAGAAAATTTCAGATCTCAGTTACTGTTGTTGGTCTCGACCATCTCCCGATAACATCTACCTTTGCTGGATCCACATATATCCACTCTATTGAGATTATGTGGCCCAAAAATGAAACTTTTTGAAGCCAAAAATCACACTTGGTAAATTTTTCTTAAAGCTTCTCCTTTCTCAGGGTCTTCAATACAATTCTCAAGTGATCTTCATGTTCTTCATTTCTCTTTCAATAGACAAGAATATTGTCTATAAAGACTACCACAAACTGATAAATATAGTCTCTAAAGACTCTATTCATTAGATCCATAAAGATAGCTGGTTAATTAGTAAGACCAAATGGCATCACTATAAATTCATAGCATCCATAGCTAGTACAGAAAGCTGTCTTTAGTATATCCTCTCTTTTGACCCTTAATTGATGATACTATGAATGAAGATCAATCTTGGAAAAGTATTGAGCTCCCGTAGTTGGTCAAATAACTCATCAATGTGTGGGAGAGGATATTTGTTCTTGATAGTGATAATGTTGAGTTCTCGATAATCCATGCAGAGTCTCATTGATCCATCTTTCTTCTTAACAAATAGAACAGGTGATCCCCAAGGTGACGCACTTGGGCGTACGAATCCCTTATCAAGATTCTCTGGGTGTTTCTTCTTCAATTCCTACAACTAAATTGGGGTCATTCTATAAGGTGTTTTTGAAATAGGTAATGCACCCGGTATGAGTTCAATTAAAAACTCAACTTCACAATTTGGTTGAAGACATGGAAATTCCTCTAGAAAGACATCATCAAATTCTCGTACAATGGGAATATTCTTAATCATGAGTTTCTCTCCAACCATTTGAGATAAATAACCTTCATTTAGTGGAATCAAGACCCATAAGATGGAAGAAATTTCCACTGGAATGTTATATTCATCCTTTCATCGATGGATGATCATAGATTGATCTGGAATATGAAATGCGACTTCCCTTATCTGGAAATTGATATGAGATCCATATAATGAAATCCAATCCATGCCAAGAATCACATCAAATTCCACTATAAGAAGGATCACAAGATTTGGAGGAAGTACTTTCCCACAAACTTCAATCGGAGAAGAATTGTAAACCTTTGATGCGACTATTATGCCATTAGGGGTTGTCACAGCTAACTCAAAATCTAATTGTTGAGGTAATACGGTGATACCCTTAGAAAATTCTTCATAAATAAAAGAGTTGTTGGATCCAGAATCAAATAAAATATTTCATAATTTATAGTGGATGGTAAGTGTACCTTTCACCACATCGCTATCGTACTCCACATCGCCGATAGAAATTGCATGTGACTTTCCTTTAACATTAGCCTTAAGAGTTTGTTGACGTTGATCATCGTAAAAAACCCTTCGATTAGGGCATTGATTGGAATAATGCCCCATTTCCTTGCACTTGTAAAATTGAAGTGTAGGTGGTGCATTCTGTGTAGCCTTTTCTTTGTTCTCATCACTAGACATCTTTTTCCCATCACTGTGGCATTCAAATGCGTGATGACCCTCCTTTCCACACTTGAAACATTTACATGTCCCTTTTAGACAACTCCCTCCATGTTTCTTTCCACACTTTGAGCATAAGGGAAAAATCATCTTCTTTTTAGTGTGCTCTTTTGATTTCCCTTTGAATTCCATTTTCCTCTTCTTATCAAACCCTTGTGACTGATGGGTTACTCTAATCTCCATCTCAACCTTGAGAGCAAATCGAACGATTTCCTCATAGCTATTGAAGTCCCGTATGGATAACGCCCTTCGAATACTTGTTTTTAATACACTAAAGAATCGATCAATCTTAATCTCAGGTTGGATAATAAAACCAGAAGCGTACCTTGCAAGTCTTGTAAAATTCGCTTCATAGGAACCAATAGATTCATCATCCTTTTGCTTTAGTTTAAGAAACTCCTTCTCCATATTTGTTTGAATAATAAAAGGGATGTACTTATTGAAAAATAAGTTCCTGAACTCGTCCCATTCCATGGACTCAATTTCATCCCTTTTCCTCGTATTCTTAATATGATTCCACCATTAATCAGCTTCACCTTCCAAATGATATAATGCTAAGATGACTTTATCATGTTCAGAACATTGAAGAACTGAAATTATCTTTTCAGTAGTACTGATCCATTGTTCACCAACTAAAGGATCAGTAGACCCGCTGAATGAGGGTGGACACTGCCTCATGAAGGATTCAATAGAATGTTGCCCTTTCCATTGCACGTTTGGATGTCCTGCAGGATTCATAGCTTAAGAAAGTTGTGTGAGCATGGCCACAATATTTTTCATTCTAGCTACCACAATATTTGGTTGCTCAGGGGGACAGTCATTGCATTTCCTGTTGCATTCAGCATTAACACAGTTCCTTCAGGTTCTATCCATTGACTAAAACCAAGAATAATAGTGTTAGAAACACCAATAATAATAGGAAAACCACATAATCAAGAAACAAATTTCACACTTAAGGTCTTATCATAGGTTTTTCATGGCCATTTCTAAAACACTAATATTATGTTCTATGCTTAGACTTATCCTTAGGGTTCTTACTAAGGATTTGACATCCTAGTTTCTAAAGGTTGACTATACCTTTCCTTTGATACCAACTATAATAACCCATATGTTACATAAATTGTTATTAATTAAGAATTGAAGCATACTTGTTAAATTATATTACCAACCCATAAAGGACCGTATAGGTATAGTGTCTTTAGAAACTAGGAAACATAAACAACTAGTTCATAAGGAATCTACATTGTCTCCCATTTATTTCATCATATCTGGATTCCCTTTTTCGAATATCCTACTTAATACTATTCTTCCTGACTTGGGGAAAGAAATCATACAAAAGGGCGAGCTCAAATTCTCAGTAAGGGTAAACAAAAGAAATATAAATCACATCAAATTCATAAGAACATAACATTTTGGAAATCATAACCTACAAAAGAGATCATAATATCATAACATGGGATATATCATAGTAGTGAAATGTAATCCCAACAGTTATAACTTAAAACATGAAACTTTGTGGAATACACACATAATCATAGAGAATCATTTCTTAGTAGTGAAGACTCATTGCCAAGACTATCCTAGCAGACAAAGTCCATTTCTCAACCGAGTTCACTACTCGTTTCAGTCCTCTATCACTGAACCAGATTAACCTACAGTTCCAGCAATGTCTATCTCATGAGATATAAATCTTTACCCAATGCATTGGAAGGAGATATAGGTCCCACCCATCTCATAATGATATCATTCTTATTTGTTCCACATGATCATAAATCATACATCATAGCATAACCCATGTAATAAAAACATGATTCTTAATCATCATGCCATCATAACATAAATCATATAAGATAAAAGGACTTCATAAAAATAATTCCATCATAATCAAATCAATGTAACAATAGGTATTGAAACAGAACCCTATATTATCTTAGAGGGAAAATAATTTTGATAAAACACTTGAACTCTATTCTTGAGGAAAATATCCTTTCTACTTCAAAAACATTTTTCCTTTATTAACATGTCATTAAATTTTAAAATAAAATAAGTTGATTAAAAATAAACTTGAAAACTTTTAAAGTAAGCTTCATGTAAATAATGATCTAAAAATCCATTCATGCCGTATAAGTTAAAGAAAAACAATCTTCTCGTACTTTGGCAGGAAAAAGTCAAAAAGTTCCTCGTACTAAAATGACAAAAGATTCCTTTCATATCATTTACTAAAAACTCAACAAAGGGTAAAATTGGATTTAAACCATTGTAGGAGGATAGAAATAATATTACATATTGAGGAAACATGGATGTTGATGATAAATATTCTACAATAAATTTTGACGTATAAACAATCTCGGATAAAAATTGATATCACGAGGTTTTCCCTTACCTTAGGTCTAATTAGCTTCGTACGTGTCCGAACCTCCAGTATAATGATTTAAATAATGTTATAGACTTATTCTAGAATCGTAATCATTGTTATGATATCATATATGGTCATATTATTAGCTTCTTATTAGTAATATTTCATTGCTACATGTTATTCGGGTGTTTATTGCTTTTTGTTCTTATGCGTGTTTTGTCGAATAAATTCTTATTCTTATTTTTAGGTTATGCATACCTCATTTCTAGAATGGTATTAGTGTAATATATTTCATATTTATTCATTCAATTCATTTATATAATCATTATGCAATGAATATCATGTAGAACGAGTCGCATCACATCATGGACACGGTATTCCGTATGTACACACGCGCGGTGATTTCATTTTCCATTGGATGGATAGAAGGTGAAATAGGGTTGTTTCAAATATATAATAACATATAATTATATGATTGATACTGATTTTATCACTTCATAATTAAACAAATAAATTAGAGTAAGTACAAGAAGAAATAAATTTGAATGGATCGGTAATGGATATTACCTCTTCTTTGACGCGCCTCTTCTTAACCTCTGCCTAGGGAACTAGAGTTGGTCTTTGAAGAAGATCAGGACCTCTAGGATTTTTCTAGGGAAGTGGAGTAGATAATTCTGTAGGGTTTGTCTGAGCTTCATGGCTCAAAGAGGTGTGAGGAGGAGAGGGAGGAGGTTCCCTTTTATAAGGGTGGAGAGGGGCACTTTAGGAAAAAACATAAAATATTATTTTATTATAAAGTTAGATTCGGCTTTTAATAGCTCCAAATTGATTTATTTATTTGATAAGGGGGGTATGGATCGAAATCCTCTCATCCAATAGATTTTAGACAATTTTAGGTTACTATTTTAACCTTATCATTTAGATTTAACTTTAAGTTAAATAATGTTACCTTTACTGTGTCTTCTTGATTTCTTACACTATATGGTTAATAAAATTACCATAACAAGACAAAAGAACCCCAAGTGGTTTATTATTAATATATATAACCTTATCTAACTCATTTGGCCGAACCTTATATTTTTCAGAATAAAATAACAATTAATAATATAATATTTGTTTTAAATACTATTTTATGTCAATTTTGACACTATTTGGTAATTGATTTTTGTGAAAATTATAACTACCTGATTAGTTCGAACAAAGTTAATTAAATCAATACTAGTATGTCATATTAACCTATAAAATTATTTTAATTCATAAAAAGTCTCAAATTACATTTATTTGGGTATTTATAATATCAATTATGTTAATATTTCCTTATTAAGGTAATTACTGCATCATCATTGTGTCATAAATAAATTAAATTATTTAAAGTCTAAAAATTATAAACAAAATACCATTATGTATGAAATTATTTTAGAATTATAATTAATATTTATAGTCAAATTTATGTATAACCCTATATTAAAAATATTTTAGTTATTAAACTTTGATTTTAACTATTTTAACTATTCTTTAAATAAAATAATAATAAATGTCTTAATCTAATCCAAGTGGACATAAATGGTCATATTTTATTCCTAAGGTTGTTTTTGGTCGAATTAAACTTATACAATATAATTAGGACATGTGTTAGGGTAATAATAATATCATTTTTACCCTTAATTACCCTATTAATTTTTAACCGTGGTAAATAAAAGTAAAAAGTTACTATTCGCCAAAAATTATTTTTACCTTATTGAACCACATTTTACTCCTTGATATTAACCGTGTCTCTCGGATTTTCGAAATTCCACTCACAGAAAGGGTAAATTTATATTTTATGTAAATTTTCAAATTTTAATAGGAGGTGGGTAAAAGATGGTAAAAGTTCAATAAAATTTTTACATATCAAAAATTATTATAAAATGACTCCAATGAATTACATTGAACTTATATAGGTATTATGTATCAATTTGTCCTAAAATAAATTTAAATAAAATAAATAATTAAATAAAATGTCGGTTTTTAAATAGTAACACAGTGTTTTCACTATTCATCAAAAATTGAAAGTTTTCAGAAAAATACAAAAATTTCACCACAGGATAATTTCGATATTCCAAATCCAAAAATGAAGTCCATTTTGAAAGATAAAATGTATAAAATATCAAAAATGTGGTATCACTATTCATAACGGCTAGTTTTAATAATATTTTAATAGCATATCGTTGTTTAGTGAAACTCGGTATTGCGTACAATGCAAGCTATCGAGTAAGGCCGCGATTGCGTGTGAAAAAAACCAAAATAGTGTTGTGTGTAGTGAAATATTCTTTTGATTATGTATATAACAAAAAAACAAAATATTTCTCATAAAAATCGCGGGTGTTACATTCTACCCCCCTTAAAATGAATTCCGCCCTCAAAATTCGTCACTTTGCAACAAACAGACGAGGATACCTCTCCCTCGTCATATCCTCAAGCTCCCATGTAGCTTCTTCTAATTGGTGGTTCCTCCATAAAACTTTCACCAAGAAAGTGGTCTTGTTCCGTAGTACTTTTTCGCTACGATCCAGAATCTCTATCGATTGTTCTTCATAAGAAAGATCTTGCTCCAATGGTACAACTTCTGAGCTGAGTACATGTGAAGGATCAGGTATGTTCTTTCTCAGGAGAGATACATGGAACACATCATGAACTTGAGAGAGATTCATTGGAAGGACCAATCGGTAAGCTACCTTCCCAACACGATCCAGTATTTCGAAAGGACCGATATACCTAGGGCTCAACTTTCACTTCCTTCCAAATCTCATTACTCTCTTCCAAAGAGATATTCGTAAGAACACTTTATCACCCACTTCAAACACTAGGTCTTTTCTTTGATTGTCAGCATCACTTTATTGTCGACTCTGAGCTCCTCTTATGTGTTGTTGAATTGATCGGACCTTTTCTTCCATCTCATCCACAAGATCAGGTCCTTGTATCTTTCTCTCCCCAACTTCATCCCAGCAAGTTGGAGTTCTGCATTTCTTTCCATAGAGAACTTCATAAGGACCCATATGAAAACTGGAGTGAAATCTATTATTATAAGAAAATTCCACCAAATTTAGGTGTTGATCCCAACCACCATTGAAATCCATAGAGCAAGCTCTTAACATATCTTCTAGAGTTTGAATTGTTCTCTCAGACTGACAGTCTGTCTGAGGATGATAAGCAGTGCTGAAACTCAACTCTGTATCCAGAGTTTGCTGATGACTTTGCCAAAACATCGAGGTAAACCTCGGATCCCAATCAGATATAATGGAAAGTGGTACTACATGCAATATTACCACTTCCTTCACAAATATCCTGGCAAACTGATCCAGAGAGAAATCTTCTCTAATAGCAATGAAGTGTTCTGACTTCATAAGACGATCAACTAAGAACTAGATAGCATTATTGCCTTTGGATGTTTTAGGATGTCCAGTGACAAAGTCCATAGTGATGTTTTCCTATTTCCATTCATGTGTGGGTAATGGTTGTAACATCCCCTTAGACTTTCGTCTCTCAGCTTTAACTTGATGACAAACCAAGCATCGAGAGACATATTCAGCAACATCTCTTTTCATTCCATCCCACCAAAAGTACTCTTTCAGGTCCATATACATCTTCGTGCTTCTATGATGAATAGAGAATGAATAACTATGAGCCTCATCCTGCAGCTCCTTCTTTAATTCTGGGATGGGAGGAACACAAACCTGATTCCTGAACCTTATTTTTTCATCACAGTCAAAGTGAAGTTCAAGAACATTTCTCACCTTCTTTTGTAACTCTACATCTTCTTTTTGTGCCTCTTTAATCTTCACATGTATAGATGGTTGAACATTCATTTGAGAAAGATAATATTTTTCCCCTTCCATTATAATTCCAAGATCCATCCTTTGTAAATCCATAAATATTGGATCTTTTGTGATCCTTATCATGGATAAGCTAGCATGGTCTTGTCAAATTAATTCATATTCCACCTTGTTTGCTTTCCTAGGGTGATAGTGAATTGAGCAGTCGTAGTCCTTAATCAACTCCGACCATCCTCTTTGGCGCATATTCAACTCCTTTTGTGTGAAAATATACTTTAAACTTTTATTATTAGTATAAATATCACACCTTTCACCATAAAAATAATGCCTCCATATTTTTAATGTAAATATTACCGCAGAAAACTCCAAATCCTGAGTTGGGTAATTTTTCCCATGGATTTTCAATTGTTTTGAGGCATAAGCTATCAACATATCATTTTTCATGGGAACACACCACAGTCCCTTCATGGATTCATCACTATAAATCACAAACCTTTCTCCACTACAAGGCAGTGTGAGCACAGGTGCACTGGATAACCTTCTTTTTAACTCCTTGAAATTCTCTTCACACTCCTCCGTCCACACGAACTTAACTTCTTTTCGAGTCAACCTAGTGAGTGGATTAGATAATTGTGAAAAATCTTTCACAAAATGTTGATAATATCTAGCCAAACCAAGAGAACTCTGGATCTCAGTTACTGTTGTTGGTCTAGACCATCTCTTGATAACCTCTATCTTTGCTGGATCCACAGATATCCCCACTTTTGAGATTATGTGACCCAAAAATGAAAATTTTTGAAACCAAAATTCATACTTGATAAATTTGGCATAAAGATTCTCCTTTCTCAGCGTCTTCAATACAATTCTCAAGTGATCTTCATGTTCTTCCTTGCTCTTGGAATAGACAAGAATATCGTCTATAAATACTACCATAAACTAATCAATATAGTCTCTAAAGACTCTATTCATTAGATCCATGAAGATAGCAGTGGCATTAGTAAGACCAAATGGCATCATTATAAATTCATAGTGACCATACTTTGTACGGAAAGCCTTATTTGGTATATCCTCTCTTTTGACCCTTAATTGATGATACCCTGAACGAAGATCAATCTTGGAAAAGTATTGAGCTACGCGTAGTTGGTCAAATAATTCATCAATGTGTGGGAGAGGATATTTGTTCTTGATAGTGATCTTGTTAAGTTGTCGATAATTAATGCATAGTGTCATTGATCCATCTTTCCTCTTAACAAACAGAACAGGTGCTCCCCAAGGTGACTCACTGGGGCGTATGAATCCCTTATCAATATTCTCTTGGAGTTTCTTCTTCAATTCCTGCAACTCAATTGGGTTTATTCTATAAGGTGTCTTTGAAATAGGTAAAGCACCCGGTATGAGTTCAATTGAAAACTCAACTTCAGTATTTGGTGGTAGACCTGGAAATTCCTCCGGAAAGAAATCATCAAACTCCCGTAAAATGGTCATATTCTTAATTATGAGTTTCTCTCTAAACATTTCAGATTAATAACCTTCATTTAGTGGAATGAAGACCCATAAGATGGAAGAAATTTCCACTGGAAGGTTATTTTCATCCTTGCATCGATAGACGATCATATATTGATCTGGAATATGAAATGTAACTTCCCTTCTTTTGAAATTGATATGAGATCCATATAAATAAATCCAATCCATGACAAGAATCAAATCAAATTCCAATATAGGAAGGATCACAAGATTTGCAGGAAGCACTTTCCCACAATCATCAATCAGAGAAGAATTGTAAACTGTTGATGCGACTGTTGTGCCATTAGGGGTTGTCACAACTAACTCAACAACTAGTTGTTAAGGTAATATGGAGATACCCTTAGAAAATTCTTCAGAAATAAAATATTGGGTGGATCTAGAATCAAATAAAACATTTTCTACTTTTGAGTGGATGGTATGTGTACCTTTCAGCACATCGCTATCGTACTCCACATCGCCGATGGAAATTGCATGTGACATTCCTTTGCCTTTAGCCTTAAGAGTTTGTTTACGTCGATCATTGTAAAAAAACCCTTGGATTAGGGCATTGATTGGCACAATGCTCTATTCCCTTGCACTTGTAACATTGAAGTGTAGGAGGTGCATTATGTGTAGCCTTTTCTTTATTCGCATCACTAGACAAATTTTTCCCATCACTGCAGTATTCAAATGCCTGATGACCCTCCTTTCAACAATTGAAACTTTTACTTGTCCCTTTTAGACAACTCCCTCCATGTTTCTTTCCACACATTGAGCATAAGGGAAAAGTCATCTTCTTTTAAGTGTACTCTTTAGATTTCCATTTGAATTCCATTTTCCTCTTCTTATCAAACCCATATGACTGATGGGTTACTCCAATATACATCTCAACCTTGAGAGCACATCGAACGATTTCCTCATAGCTATTGACGTCCCTTATGGCTAACTCCCTTCGAAGACTTGGTTTTAAGCCACTAAAGAATCAATCAATCTTACTCTCATGTTGGATAATAATACCAGAAGAGTACCTTACAAGTCTTGTAAAATTTTCTTCGTAGGTACCAAAACATTCATCATCCTTCTGCTTTAGTTCAAGAAACTCCTTCTCCATCTTTTTTCTAAGAATACAATGGAAGTACATAATGAAAAATAAGTTCTTGAACTCGTCCCATTCCATGGACTCAATTTCATCCCTTTGCGTCATATTCTTAATAAGATTTCACCATTGATCAGCTTCACCTTCCAAATGATATACTGCTAAGATGAATTTATCATGTTCATAACATTGAAGAACTGAAAATATCTTTTCAGTAGTACTGATCCACTGTTCAGCAACTAATGGATCATTAGACCCGCTAAATGAGGGTGGACGCTGCCTCATAAAGGATTCACCAGAACCTTAATCCTTCCATTTCTCGTTTGGAAGTCCTGCATGATTCATAGCTTGAGAAAGTTGTGTGAGCATGGCTACAATATTTTTCATTCCAGGTCTCATAACGTTTGGTTTCTCATGGGGACAATCATTTCATTTCCCGTCGCATTCAGCATTAACACGGTTCCTTAGGGTTCCATCCATTGACTAAAATCAAGAAGAATAGTGTAAGAAACACCAATTATAATAGGAAAACCACACAATCAAGAATAAAATTTCACACATAAGGTCTTATCATAGGTTTTTCATGGCCATTTCTAAAACACTAAAATTGTGTTCTATTCTTAGACTTATCCTTAGGGTTCTTACTAAGGCTTTGACATCCTAGTTTCTAAAGGTTGACTATACCTTTCCTCCGATACCAACTATAAAAACTCATACTTTAAATACATTGTTATTACTTATGAATTGAAGCATACTTATGACAACATATATCAAAACCATGAAATGACCGTATAGGTATAGTGTCTTTAGAAACTGGGAAACATAAACAACTGGTTCATAAGGCATCTACATTGTCTCCCGTTTATTTCATCATATCTAGAGTTCCTTTATGGCATATCCTACTTAATAGTTTTCATCCTGACCTGGGGAAATAAATCATCCAAAAGGGTGAGATCAAATGCTCAGTAAGGGTAAACAAAAGAAATATCAATCACATCATATTAATAAGAGCATAACATTTTAGATTACTTAACCTGAAAAAGAGATCATAATATCATAACATGGTATAAATCATAGTAGTGAAATGTAATCCAAAAAATTATAACTTAAAACATGAAACGTTTTGGCATACAAACATAGTCATAGAGAATCATTTCATAGTAGTCAAGACTCATTGTCAAGTCTATCTTAGCGGAAATAATCCATTTCTCAACTAAGTTCGCTCCTCATTTCAGTCCTGTATCACTGAACCGGATTAACCTGACGTTCCAGCCATGTATGTATCATTATATATAAATCCTTACCCAATGCATTGGAGGGAGATATAGGTCTCACCCATATCATAATTATACCATTCTTATGTGTGCCACAAGATCATAAATCATACATCATAGCATAACTCATGTAATGAAAATGAGATTATTAATCAACATGCCATCATAACATAAATCATATAAGATAAAATAACTTCATAAAAATAATTCCATCATAATCAAATCAATGTAACAATAGGGATATAAACATAACCCTATATTATCTTAGATGGAAAATAATTTTGATAAAACACTTGAACTCCATTCATGAGGAAAATATCATTTCTACTTCAAAAACATTTTTCCTTTATTAACATGTCATACAATTTTAAACTAAAAGAAGTTGATTAAAAATAAACATGAAAATTTTTAAATAAATCTTCATGGAAATAATTTTCTAAAAATCCATTCATGTCGTATAAGTTAAAGAAAAACATTCTTCTCGTACTTTGGCCAGAAAAGTCAAAATGTACCTCGTATTAAAAACGAAAAAATATTCCTTTCATATCTTTTACTAAAAACTCAAAAGAGGGTAAAATTGGATTTAAACCACTGTAGGAGTATAGAAATAACATTACATATTTATGAAACATGGATGTGGATGATAAATATTCCCCAGTAAATTCTGATGTATAACCAATCTCAGATAAAAATTGAGATTGCGAGGTTTTCCTTTACCTTAGGTCCGATTTTCTTCGTACGTGTTTGAACCTCTTGTATAATGATTTAAATGATGTTACAGACTTATTTCAGAATCTTACTCATTATTATGATATCATATATGGTCATATAATTAGCTTCTTATTAGTAATATTTCATTACTACTTGTTATTCGGGTGTTTATTGTTTTTTGTTCTTATACGTGTTTTGTCGAATAAATTCTTATTCTTATTTTTAGATTATAGATACCTCATTTCCATAATGGTTTTAGTGTAATATATATCATATTTATTCATTCAATTCATTTATATAATCATTATGGAATGAAGATCATGTAGAACGAGTCGCATCATATCATGGAGATGGTATTCCGTACGTACGCACGTGCGGTGATTTCATTTTCCGTGGGATGGACAGAATGTGAAATAGGGTTGTTTAATATTTATAATAACATATAAGTATATTAGTGATACTTATGTTATTACTTCATAATGAAACAACTAAATAAGATGAAGTAGAAGAAGAAATAAATTGGAAAGGATCAGTAATGGATATTACCTCTTCCTTGACACGCCTCTTCTTAACCATCTCTTAGGGAACTAGATGTGGTATTTTAAGAATACCATGACCTATAGGATGTTTCTAGGGAAGTTTATAAGAGAATTTTTTAGGGTTTGGCCGAGCTTGATGGATCAAAGTGGTGTGAAGAGGAGAGGGAGGAGGTGCCCTTTTATAAGGGAGGAGAGGGGCACGTTAGGAAAAACTTAAAATATTATTTTATTATAAAGTCATATTCGGTTTCTAATAGCTCCAAATTGATTTATTTGGAAGATAAGGTGGGTATGGGTCTAAATCCTCTCATCCAATAGATTTTAGACAATTTTAGGTTACTATTTTAACCTTATCATTTAGATTTAACTTTAAGTTAAATAATTTTACCATTACCGTGTCTTCTTGTTTTCTTACACTATATGGTTAATAAACATACTATAACAATCCAAACGAACCCCAATTGATTTATAATTAATATATATAACCTTATCTAAGTCATTTTTCTAAACATTATATTTTTAGGAATAAAATAACAATTAATAATATAATATTTGTTTTGAAAACTATTTTATGTCAATTTTGACACTATTTGGTAATTGATTTTTGTGAAAACCATAACAGCGTGATTAGTTCAAAAAAAGATAATTAAATTAATAATATTATGTCATATTAACTTATAAAATTAGTATAATTCATAAAGAGTCTCAAATTACATTTATTTGGGTATTTATAATATTAATAATGTTAATATTTCCTTAATAAGGTAATTACTGTATCATAATTGTGTCATAATTAAATTTAATTATTTAAAGTATAAAAATTATAAACAAAAATACCATTATGTAGGAAATACTTTTAGATTTCTAATTAATATTTATAGTCGAATTTATCTTATGTATAACCCTATATTAAAAATGTTTTAGTTATTAAACTTTGATTTTAACTATTTTAACTATTCTTTAAAAAAATGGTTTAATCTAATCCAAGTGGACCTAAATGGTAATATTTTATTACTAAGGTTGTTTTTGGTCAAAGTAAACTTATCCAATAGAATTATGACATGTGTTAGGGTAATAATAATATCATTTTTACCCTTAACTACCCTATTTACTTTTAACCGTGGTAAAGAAAATTAAAGAGTTACTATTCACTAAAAAATATTTTTTTCTTATTAGATCACATTTTACTCCGTGATATTAACCGTGTCTCTCAAATTTTCGAAATTCCACTCACAGAAGTGGTAAAATTAATTTTTATGTAAATTTTCAAATTCTCCTAGGAGGTGGGTAAAAGACGGTAAAAAGTTCAATAAAATTTTTACATATCTAAAATTATTATAAAATGACTCCAATGAGTTACATTGAACTTATATATGTATTATTTATCAATTTTGACTTAAAATAAATTTAAATAAAATAAATAATTAAATAAAAAAGTCAGTTTTTAAATAGTAACCCAGTGTTTTCACTATTCATCAAAAATTGAATGTTTTCAGAAAAATACCAAAATTTCACCCTTGACTAATTTCGATATTCTGAATCCAAAAATGAATTACATTTTGAAAGATAAAAATTATAAAATTTAAAAAAGTGGGTATTAATTTTCAGAACGGCTAGTTTTAGTAATATTTTAATAGCATATCATTGTTTAGTAAAACTCAGTATTGCGTACAATGCAAGCTATCGAGGAAGGTCGTGATTGCGTGTAAAGAAAACCAAACTACTATTGTGTGTAGTGAAAGATTCCTTTGATGATGTATATAACATAAAAAAATAATTCTCATTAAAATCTCGGGTGTTACATTCTACCCCCCTTAAAATGAATTTCGCCCTAGAAATTCGTCACATTGCAACAAACAGATGAGGATACCTCTCCCTCATCATATCCTCAAGCTCCCATGTAGCTTCTTTTAATTGGTGGTTCCTCTATAAAACATTCACCAAGAAAGTGGTTTTGTTCCATCGAACGTTTTCGCTACGATCCAAAATCTCAATCGGTTGTTCTTCATAAGAAAGATCTTTCTCCAACATTACAACTTCTATGCTGAGTACATGGGAATGATCGAGAATGTACTTTCTCAGGAGAGATACATAGAACACATCGTGAACTTGAGAGAGATTCGGTGGAAGTGCCCCTCAGTAAGCTACCTTCCCAACACGATCCAGTATTTCGAAAGGACCAATATACCCAGGGATCAGCTTTCCCTTCTTTCCAAATCTCATTACTCTCTTCCAAGGAGATATTCGTAAGAACAATTTATCACCCACTTAAAACTCTAGGTCTTTTATTCGATTGTCGGCATATCTTTTTTGTCGACTCTGAGCTTCTCTTATGTGTTGTTGAATATATCGGACCCTTTCTCCCATCTCATCAACAAGATCACATCCTAATATCTTTCTTTCCCTAACTTCATCCCAGCTAGTTGGAGTTCTGCATTTCTTTCCATAGAGAGCTTCATAAGGAGCCATCTGAATACTGGAGTGAAAGCTATTATTATAAAAAAATCCCCCAAAGGTAGATGCGGATCCCAACCATCTTTGAAATCCAATGAACAAGCTCTTAACATATCTTCTAGAGTTTGAATTGTTCTCTCAGACTGACCATCTCTCTGAGGATGATAAGCAGTGCTGAAACTCAACTCTGTATCCAGAGTATGCTGAAGACTTCGCAAAAACATCGAGGAAAACCTCAGATCCCGATCAGATATAATGGAAAGTTGTACTCCATGAAATCTTACCACTTCCTTCACATATATCATGGCAAGCTGATCTAGAGAGAAATATTCTCTAATTTCAATGAAGTGTGTCGACTTCGTAAGACGATGAACTATGACCCAGATAGAATTATTGCCTTTGGATGTTTTAGGAAGTCCAGTGACAAAGTACATAGTGATGTTTTCCCAAATCCATTCAGGTATGGGTAATGGTTGTAACATCCCCTTAGACTTCTGTCTCTCAGCTTTAACTTGCTGATAAACCAAGCATCGAGATACATATTTAGCATCATCTCTTTTCATGCCATCCCACCAGAAGTACTCTTTCAAGTCCCTATACATTTTCGTGCTTCCAGGATGAATAGAGAATGAAGAACTATGAGCCTCATCCAGCAGCTCCTTCTTTAATTCTGGGATGGGAGGAACACAAACCCGATTCCTGAACCTTATTATTTCATCACAATCAGAGTAAAATTCAGGAACATTTCTCACCATATTTTGTAACTCTACATCTTCTTTATGTGCCTCTTTAATCTTCACATGTATGGATGGTTGAACATTCATTTGAGAAAGATAATATTTTTCCCCTTCCATTATAATTCCAAGATCCATCCTTTGTAAATCCATAAATATTAGATCTTTTGTGATCCTCATCATGGATAAGCTAGCATGGTATTGTCAACTTAATGCATCTCCACCTTGTTTTCTTTCCTAGGGTAATAATGAATTGATCAGTAGAAGTCCTTAATCAACTCCAACCATATTCTTTGGCGCATATTCAGCTCCTTTTGTGTGAAAATATACTTTCAACTTTTATGATCAGTATAAATATCACACCATTCACCATAAAGATAATGCCTCCATATTTTTAATTCAACGATTACTGCAGCTAACTCTAAATCATGAGTTGGGTAATTTTGCTCATGGATTTTCACCTTTTGTGAGGCATAAGATATAACCATATCATTTTTCATGAGAACACACCCCAGTCCCTTCTTGGATGCATCACTATAGATCAAAAACCTTTCTCCACTACATGGCAGTGTGAGCACAGGTGCACTGGATAACCTTCTTTTTAACTCCTTGAAATTCTCTTCACACTCCTCCGTCCACACGAACATAACTCCTTTTCAAGTCAACCTGGTGAGTGGATTAGATAATCATGAAAAATCATTCACAAAACGTCGATAATATCCACCCAAACCAAGAAAACATTAGATCTCAGTTACTGTTGTTGGTCTCGGCCATCTCTCGATAACTTGTATCTTTGCTGGATCCACAGATATCCCCTATTTTGAGATTATGTGACCCAAAAATGAAACTTTTTGAAGCCAAAATTCACACTTGGTAAATTTTTCATAAAACTTATCCTTTATCGGGGTCTTCAATACAATTCTCAAATGATCTTCTTGTTCTTCCTTTCTCTTTGAATTGAAAAGAATATAGTCTATAAAGACTACCACAAACTGATCAAGATAGTCTCTAAAGACTCTATTCATTAGATCCATGAAGATAGTAGGGGCATTAGTTAGACCAAATGGCATCACTATAAATTCATAGTGCCCATACCTTGTACGAAAAGACGTCTTTGGTATATCCTCTCTGTTGAACCTTAATTGATGATACCCTGAACGAAGATCAATCTTGGAAAAGTATTGAGCTCCATATAGTTGGTCAAATAAGTCATCAATTCATGGGAGAGGATATTGGTTCTTGATAGTGATCTTGTTATGTTCTCGATAATCAAAGCAGAGTCTCATTGATCCATCTTTCTTCTTAACAAACAAAACAGGTGCTCCCCAAGGTGACGCACTAGGGCGTATGAATCCCTTATCCAGATTCTCTTGGAGTTTCTTCTTCAATTCCTACAACTCAATTGGGGCCATTCTATAAGGTGTCTTTGAAATAGGTGAAGCACCCGGTATGAGTTCATTTGAAAACTCAACTTCACAATTTGGTGGAAGACCTAGAAAGTCCTTCATAAAAGCATCGTCAAACTCCTGTAAAATGGGCATATTATTAATCATGAGTTTCTCTCCAACCATTTGAGATAAATAAACTTCATTTCGTGGAATAAAGACCCATAAGATGGAAGAAATTTCCACTGGGAGGTTATGTTCATCCTTGCATCGATAGATGATCATATATTGATCTAGTATATGAAATGCAACTTCCCTTCTTTGGAAATTGATATGAGATCCATATAAAGAGAGCCAATACATGCCAAGAATAACATCAAATTCCACTATAGGAAGGATCACAAGATTTGCACAAAGCACATTCCCACAAACTTCAATCGGAGAAGAATTGTAAACTGTTGATGTGACTGTTGTGCCATTAGGGGTTGTCACGACTAACTCAACATCAAATGGTTGAGGTAAAATGGCGATACCCTTAGAAAATTCTTCAAAAATAAAAAAGTGGGTGGATCTAGAATCAAATAAAACATTTTCTACTTTAGAGTGGATGATAAGTGTACCTTTCACCACATTGTTAACGTACTCCCAATTGCCGATAGAAACTGCATGTGACTTTCCATTGGCTTTAGCCTTAAGAGTTTTTTGATGTCGATCATCGTAAAAAACCCTTGGATTAAGGCATTAATTGGTATAATGCCCCATTTACTTGCACTTGTTACATTGAAGTGTATGAGGTTCATTCTGTGTAGCCTTTTCTTTGGTCACATCACTAGCCATCTTTTTCCCATCATTGTGACATTCAAATGCCCGATGACCCTCCTTTCCACACATGAAACATTTACTTTTCCCTTTTAGACAACTCCCTCCATGTTTCTTTCCACACATTGAGCATAAGGGAAAACTCATCTTCTTTTTAGTGTGCTCTTTAGATTTCCCTTTGAATTCCATTTTCCTCTTCTTATCAAACCCATATGACTGATGGGTTACTCCAATCTCTATCTCAACCTTGAGAGCACATCGAACGATTTCCCTATAGCTATTGAAGTCCCTTATGGATAATGCCCATCGAAGACTTGGTTTTAAGCCACTAAAGAATAGATCGATCTAACTCTCAGGTTGGATAATAATACCAGAAGCGTACATTGAAAGTCTTTTAAAATTTTCTTCATAGGTACCAACAGATTCATCATCCCTTTTCTTTAGTTCTAGAAACTTTTTCTCCATCTTTGTTCGAAGAATACGAGGGTAGTACTTATTGAAAAATAAGTTCTTGAACTCATCCCATTCCGTGGACTCAATTTCATCCCTTTACCTCGTATTCATAATAATATTCCACCATTGATCAGCTTCACCATCAAAACGATAAACTGCTAAGATGACTTTATCATGTTGAGAACATTGATGAACTGAAAATATCTTTTCAGTAGTACTGATCCATTGTTCAGCAAACTAATGGATCAGTAGACCCGCTGAATGAGGGTGGACGCTACCTCATGAAGGATTAAACAGAATGTTGCTCCTTCCATTGCTCGTTTGGAAGTCCTGCATGATTCATAGCTTAGGAAAGTTTTGTGAGCATGGGTACAAGATTTTTCATTCCAACTCCCATAACGTTTGGTTTCTCAGGGGGACAATCATTGCATTGCCCGTCGCATTCAGCATTAACACGGTTCCTTCGGGTTCCAGCCATTGACTAAAACCAAGAAGGATAGTGTGAGAAACACCAATTATAATAGTAAAACCACATAATCAAGATTAAAATTTCACACTTAAGGTCTTATCATAGGTTTTTCATGGCCATTTCTAAAACACTAAGATTGTATTCTATTCATAGACATATCCTTAGGGTTCTTAGTAAGGCTTTGACATCCTAGTTTCCAAAGGTTGACTATACCTTTACTGTGATACCAACTATAATGACCAATACTTTACATACATTGTTATTACATAAGAATTGAAGCATACTTATTATAACATATAACAAAACCATGAAAGGACCATATAGGAATAGCGTCTTTAGAAACTGGGAAACAAAAACAACTGGTTCATAAGGCATCTACATTGTCTCCCGTTTATTTCATCATATCTAGAGTCCCTTTTTGGTATATCCTACTTAATAATCTTCTTCCTGACCTGGGGAAAGAAATTATAAAAAATGGTGAGCTCAAATGCCCAGTAAGGGTAAAAAAAAGAAATATCAATCACATCATATTCATAAGAACATAACATTTTTGAAATCTTAACCTTTAAAAGAGATCATAATATCATAACATGGGATAAATCATAGTAGTGAAATGTACTCCCAAAAATTATGACTTAAAACATGATAATTTGTGTCATACACACACAATCATAGAGAATAATTTCTTAGTAGTTAAGACTCATTACCAAGACTATCTGAGCGGACAAAGTCCATTTCTGAACTGAGTTCACTGCTTGTTTCAATCCTGTATCACTGAACCGGATTAACCTGTCGTTCCAGCCATGTCATTATCATGGGATATAAATATTTACCCAATGAATTGGAGGGAGATGTAGGTCCCACCCATCTCATAATGATACCATTCTTATGTGTTCCACAAGATCATAAATCATACATCACAACATAACCCATGTAATTAAAACGGGAATCTTGATCATCATGTCATCATAACATAAATCATATAAGATAAAAGGACTTCATAAAAATAATTCCATCATAATCAAATTAATTTAACAATAGGTATAGAAACAGAACCCTATATTATCTTAGATGGAAAATAATTTTGATAAAACACTTGAACTCCATTCTTGAAGAAAATATCTTTTCTACTTCAAAAACATTTTTCCTTTATTAACATGTCATAAAATTTCTAACTAAAAGAAGTTGATTAGAAATAAACATGAAAACATGTAAAGTAATCTTCATGGAAATAGTGATCTAAAAAACCATTCATTCCATATAAGTTAAAGAAAAACATTCTTCTCGTACTTTTGCCGGAAAAGTCAAAAAGTACCTCGTACTAAAAATGACAAAAGATTACTTTCATATCTTTCACTAAAAAATGACCAAAGGGTAAAATTCTATTTAAAACATTGTATTAGAATAGAAATAATATCACATATAGAGTAAACATGGATGTGGATGATAAATATTCCCGAGTAAATTCTGAAGTATAAACAATCTCAGATAAAAATTGAGATTGTGTGGTTTTCCCTTACCTTAGGTCCGATTTGTTTCGTACGTGTCTGAACCTCTTGTATAATGATTTAAATAATGTTATTGACTTATTCCAGAATCGTACTTATTGTTATGATATCATATATGGTCATATTCTTAGCTTCTTATTAATAATATTTCATTCCTACTTGTTATTCGGGTGTTTATTACTTGTTGTTCTTATGCGTGTTTTGTCGAATAAATTCTTATTCTTCTTTTTAGGTTATAAATACCTCATTTACATAATGGTATTAGTGTAATATATATCATTTTTATTAATTCAATTCATTTATATAATCATTATGCAATGAAGATCATGTAGAACAAGTCGCATCACATCGTGGAGACGGTATTTCGTACGAACGCAAGCGCGGTGATTTCATTTTCCATAGGATGGAAAGAAGGTGAAATAGGGATGTTTCATATTTATAATAACATATAAGTATATGAGTGATACTGATGTTATTACTTCATAATGAAACAACTAAATAACAATAAGTAGAAGAAGTAATAAATTGGAAAGGATCAGTAATGGATATTACCTCTTCTTTGACACGCCTCTTCTTAACCTCTTCTTAGGGAACTAGAGTTGGTCTTTGAAGAAGACCAGGACCTCTAGGATGTTTCTAGGGAAGTTTAGAAGAGAATTTGGTAGGTTTTGGCAGTGATTGATGGATCAAAGTGGTGTGATGAGGAGAGGGAGGAGGTGCCCTTTTATAAGGGAGGAGAGGGGCACTTTAGGAAAAACATAAAATATTATTTTAATATAAAGTCATATTCGGTTTTTAATAGCTCCAAGTTGATTTATTTCTAAGCTAAGGTGGGGATGGGTTGGAATCCTCTCATCCAATAGATTTTAGTCAAGTTTAGGTTACTATTTTAACCTTATCATTTAGATTTAACATTATGTTAAATAATTTTGCCTTTACCCTGTCTTCTTGTTTTTTTACACTATATGGTTAATAAACTTACTATAACAAGAAGAACGAACCCAAAGTGGTTTATTATTAATATATATAACCTTTTATAAGTCATTTGGACAAGCCATATATTTTTAGGATCAAAATAACAATTAATAATATAATATTTGTTTTAAAAACAATTTTATGTCAATTTTGACACTATTTGGTAATTGATTTTTGTGAAAATCATAACAGCATGATTAGTTCAAAAAAAGATAATTAAATCAATACTAGTTTGTCATATTAACTTATAAAATTATTTTAATTCATAAAAAGTCCCAAATTACATTTATTTGGGTATTTATAATATCAATTAAGTTAATATTTCTTTAATAAGGTAATTATTGCATCATCATTGTGTCATAAAAAAATTTAATTATTTAAAGTCTAAAAATTATAAGAAAAATACCAATATGTAGTAAAAAAATTTAGATTTATAATGAATATTTATAGTCGAATTTATCTTTTGTATAACCCTATATTAATAATGGGTTTTTTATTAAACTTTGATTTTAACTATTTTAACTATTCTTTAAATAAAATAATAATAAATGTGCTAATCTAATCCAAGTGGACCGAAATGGTCATATTTTATTCCAAAGGTTATTTTTGGTCTAATTAAACTTATAAAATAGAATTAGTACATGTGTTAGGATAATAATAATATCATTTACACCCTTAATTACCCTATTTACTTTTAAACATTGTAAATAAAAGTAAAAAGTTACTATTCACCAAAAATTATTTTTATCTTACTGAACCACATTTTACTCCTTGATATTAACCGTGTCTCTATGATTTTCAAAATTTCACTCACAGAATTGGTAAAATTATGTTTTATGTAAATTTTCAAATTCTCCTAGGAGGTGGGTAAAAGACGGTAAAAAGTTTAATAAAATTTTTACATATCTAAAATCATTAGAAAATGACTCCAATGAATTACATTGAACTTATATAGGTATTATGTATCAATTTTGACCTAAAATAAATTTATATAAAATAAATAATTAAATAAAAAGTTGATTTTTAAATAGTAACCCAGTGTTTTCACTATTCATCAAAAATTGAAATTTTTCTGAAAAATACCAAAATTTCACCCTAGGCTAATTTTGATATTCCGAATCCAAAAATGAAGTCCATTTTGAAAGATAAAATTTCTAAAATTTCAAAATGTGGGTATTACTATTCATAACGGCTAGTTTTAATAATATTTTAATAGCATATCGTGTTTTAGTGAAACTCGGTATTGCGTACAACGGAAGCTATCGAGGAAGGTCATGATTGTGTTTAAAGAAAACCAAACTACTGTTGTGGGTAGTGAAAGATTACTTTGATGATGTATATAACATAAAAACAAAAAATTTCTCATAAAAATCTTCGGTGTTACATTCTACCCCCCTTAAAATGAATTTCACCCTCGAAATTCTTCACATTGCAACAAACAGATGAGGAAACCTCTCCCTCATCATATCCTCAAGCTCACATGTAGCTTCTTCTAATTGGTGGTTCCTACATAAAACATTCACCAAGCGAGTGGTCTTGTTCTGTATGACTTTTTCGCTTCGATCCAGAATCTCTATCAGTTGTTCTTCATAAGAAAGATCTTGTTCCGGCGGTACAACTTCTGAGCTAAGTACATGTGAAGGATTGGGTATCTACTTTCTCAGGAAAGATACATGGAACACATCGTGAACTTGAGAGAGATTTGGTGGAAGCGCCAATTGGTATGGTCCCTTCCCAACACGATCCAGTATTTCAAGAGGACCGATATACCTAGTGTTCAGCATTCACTTCTTTCCAAATCTCATTACTCTCTTCCATGGAGATATTCGTAAGAACACTTTATCACCCACTTCAAACTCTAGGTCTTTTCTTCGATTGTAGACATAACTTTTTTGTCAACATTGAGCTGCTCTTATGTGTTGTTGAATAGATCGGATCTTTTCTTTCATCTCATCAACAAGACCATGTCTTAATAGCTTTCTTTACCCAACTTCATCCCCGCAAGTTGGGGTTCTGCATTTCTTTCCATAGAGAGCATCATAAGGAGCGATCAGAATACTGGAGTGAAATCTATTATTATAAGAAAATTCCACCAAAGGTAGGTGTTGATCCCAACCACCTTTGAAATCCATAGAGCATGCTCTTAACATATCTTCTAGAGTTTGAATTGTTCTCTCAAACTGACCGTCTGTCTGAGGATAATAAGCAGTGGTGAAACTTAACTCTGTATCCAGAGTATGTTGAAGACTTCACCAAAACATCGAGGTAAACCTCAGATCCCGATTAGATATAATGGAAAGTGGTACTCCATGAAATCTTACCACATTCATCACATATATCCTGGAAATCTGATCCAGAGAGAAATCTTCTCTAATAGCAATGAATTGTGCCGACTTCCTAAGACGATCAACTGTGACCCAGATAGAATTATTGCCTTTGGATGATTTAGGAAGTCTAGTGACAAAGTCCATAGTGATGGTTTTCCATTTCCATTCAAGTATGGGTAATTGTTGTAATATCCCCTTAGACTTCTGTCTCTCAGCTTTAACTTGCTGACAAGCCAAGAATCAGGAGACATATTCAGCAACATCTCTTTTCATCACATCCCACCAGAAGTACTATTTCAGGTCCTTATACATCTTCGTGCTTCCAGGATGAATAGATAATGAAGTACTATGATCCTCATCCAGCATCTCCTTCTTTAATTATGGGATGGGAGGAACACAAACCTAATTCCTGAACCTTATTATTTCATTACAACAAAAGTGAAATTTAGGACCATTTCACACCTTCTTTTATAACTATACATCTTCTTTATGTGCCTCTTTAATCTTCACATGTATAGGTGGTTGAACATTCATTTGAGAAAGATAAGTTTTTCCCCTTCCATAATAATTCCAAGATCCATCCTTTGTAAATCCATAAATATTAGATCTTTTGTGATCCTCATCATGGATAAGCTAGAACGGTCTTGTCGACTAAATGCATCTACCACCTTGTTTTCTTTCCCAAGGTGATAATTAATTGAGCATTCATAGTCCTTAATCGACTCCAACCATATTCTTTGGCTCATATTCAGCTCCTTTTGTGTTAAAATATATTATAAACTTTTATTATTAGTATAAATATCACATCGTTCACCATAAAGATAATGCATCCATATTTTTAATGCAAAGATTACCGCAACTAACTCCAAATCATGAGTTGGGTATTTTTGCTCATGGATTTTCAACTATCGTGAGGAATAATCTATCACCATATCATATTGCATGAGAACACACCCTCTTCCCTTCTTGGATGAATAATTGTAGATCACAAACCTTTCTTCACTAAAAGGCAGTGTGAGCACATGTGCACTAGATAACCTTCTATTTAACTCCTTGAAATTCTCTTCACACTCCTCTGTCCACACAAACTTAACTCCTTTTCAAGTCAACCTAGTGAGTGGTTAGATAATCGTGAAAAATCTTTCACAAAACGTCAATAATATCAAGCCAAACCAAGAAAACATCAGATCTCAGTTACTTTTGTTGGTCTCGACCATCTCTCGATAACCTATGTCTTTCCTGGATCTACAGATATCCCCTCCTTTGAGATTATGTGACCCAAAAATGAAACTATTTGAATCCAAAATTCACACTTGGTAAATTTGGCATAAAGCTATCCTTTATCAAGGTCTTCAATACATTTCTCAACTGATCTTTATGTTCTTCTTTTCTCTTTGAATAGACAAGAATATCATCTATAAATACTACCACAGACTGATCAAGATATTATCTAAAGACTCTATTCATTAGATCCATGAAGATAGTAGGGGAATTAGTAAGACCAAATAGAATCACTATAAATTCATAGTTTCCATGCCTTGTATGGAATGTTGTCTTTGTTATATCCTCTATTTTGACCCTTAATTGATGATACCCTGAACAAAGATCAATCTTGGAAAATTATTGAGCTTCGCGTAGTTGGTCAAATAAGTCATCAATGCATGGGATTGGATATTTTTTCTTGATAGTGATCTTGTTAAGTTCTTGATAATCAATGCAGAGTCTCATTGATCCATATTTCTTTTTAACAAACAGAAGAGGTTCTCCCCAAGGTGACTCACTAGGGAATATGAATCCCTTATCATGATTCTCTTGCAGTTTCTTCTTCAATTCCTGAAACTCAATTGGGTCTATTCTATAAGGTGTCTTTGAAATAGTTAAAGCACCTGGTATGAGTTCAATTGAAAACTCAACTTCACGGTTTGGTGGAGGACCTGGAAATTCCTCCGAAAAGACATCATCAAACTCATGTACAATTGTAATATTCTTAATAATGAGTTTCTCTACAAACATTTGAGATAAATAACCTTCATTTAGTGGAATCAAGACCCATAAGATGGAAGAAATTTCCACTGGAAGGTTATATTCATCCTTGCTTCGATAGACGATCATAGATTGATCTAGAATATGAAATGTGACTACCATTATTTGGAAATTGATATGAACTTTATATAATGAAAGCCAATCCATGCCAAGAATCACATAAAATCCCACTATAAGAAGGACCACAAGATTTGCAGGAAGCACTTTCCCACAAACTTCAATCGGAGATGAATTGTAAACTTTTGATGCGACTATTGTGCCATTAGGGGTTGTCACAGCTAACTCAACATCTAATTATTGAGGTAATATGGTGATACCCTTAGAAAAATCTTCATAAATAAAAGAGTGGGTGGATCCAGAATCAAATAAAACATTTTCTACTTTAGAGTTGATGGTTTGTGTACCTTTCACCACATCGCTATCTTACTCCACATCACCGATAGAAATTGCATGTGACTTTCCTTTGTCTTTAGACTTAATAGTTTGTTGACATCGATCATCATAAAAAACCCTTGGATTAGGGCATTTATTTGCATAGTTCCCCATTTCCTTTCACTTAAAAAATTGAAGAGTAGGAGGTTCATTCTGTGTATCCTTTTCTTTGTTCGCATCACTAGACATATTTTTCCCATCATTGCGGCATTCAAAATCCCAATGAGCCTACTTTCCACACTTGAAACATTTACGTGTCCCTTTTAGACAACTCCCTCCATGTTTCTTTCCACACTTTGAGAATAAGGGAAAACTAATATTATTTTTAGTGTGCTCTTTAGATTTCCCTTTGAATTCCATTTTCCTCTTCTTATCAGACCCATATGACTGATGGGTTACTCCAATCTCCATCTCAACCTTGAGAGCACAATGAACAATTTCCTCGTAGCTATTGAAGTCCCTTATTGCTAACACCCTTCGAATACTAGGTTTTAATCCACTAAAGAACCGATCGATCGTACTCTCAGGTTGGATAATAATACCAGAAGCGTACCTTGCAAGTCTTGTAAAATTTGCTTCATAGGTACCAACTGATTCATCATCCTTTTGCATTAGTTCAAGAAACTCCTCCTCCATCTTTGTTCAAGGAATACGAGGGAAGTATTTATAGAAAAATAAGTTCTTAAACTCATCCCATTCCATGGACTCAATTTCATCCCTTTGCCTCGTATTCTTAATAAGATTCCACCATTGATCAGCTTCACCTTCTAAACGATATACTGCTAAGATGACTTTATCATGTTCAGAACATTGAAGAACTGAAAATATCTTTTCAGTAGTACTGATCCATTGCTGAGCAACTAATGGATCAGTAGACCGGCTGAATGAGGGTGGATGCAGCATTATGAAGGATTCAATATAATATTTCTCCTTCCTTTCCTCATTTGGAAGTCCTGTATGATTCATAGAATGAGAAAGTTGTGTGTGCATGGCTACAAGATTGTGCATTCTAGCTCCCATAACGTTTGGTTTCTCAGGGGGACAATCATTGCATTGCCAGTCACATTCAACATTAACACGGTTCCTTTGTGTTCCAGCCATTGACTAAAACAAAGAAGAATAGTGTGAGCAGCACCAATTATAATACGAAAACCACATAATCAAAAATAAAATTTCACACTTAAGGTCTTATCATAGGTTTTTCATGGCCATTTCTAAAACACTACACTTAAGGTCTTATCATAGGCTTTTCATGGCCATTTCTAAAACACTAAGATTTTGTTCTATGCTTAGACTTATCATTAGGGTTCTTACTAAGGATTTGACATCCAAGTTTCCAAATATTGACTATACCGTTCCTCTAATACCAACAATAATGACCCATACTTTACATAAAATGTTATTACTTAATAATTAAAGCATACTTATTACAATATATAACAAAACCATGAAAGGACCGTATAGGCATAGTGTCTTTAGAAAGTGGGAAACATAAACAACTGGTTCATAAGGTATCTACATTGTCTCCCATTTATTTCATTATATATAGAGTCCCTTTTCGGCATATCCTACTTAATAATCTTTTTCCTGGCCTAGGGAAAGAAATCATACAAAAGGGTGAGCTCAAATGCCCAATAAGGGTAAACAAATATCAATCACATCATATTTATGAGAACATCACATTTTGGGAATCTTAACCTGCAAAAGAGATCATAATATCATAACATGGGATAAATCATAGTAGTGAAATGTAATCCCAACAATTATAACTTAAAACATGAAACTTTGTGTTATACACACATAATCATAGAGAATCATTTCTTAGTAGTCAAAACTCATTGCCTAGACTATCTTAGCAGACAAAGTCCATTTCTGAACAGAGTTCACTCCTCGTTTCAGTACTGTATCACTGAACCGGATTAACCTATCGTTCCATCCATGTCAATCTCATGAGATATAAATCTTTACCCAATTCAATTGAGGGAGATATAGGTCCCACCCATCTCATAATGATACCATTCTTATGTGTGACATAAGATCATAAATCATACATCATAGCATAACCCATGTAATAAAAACGAGATTTTCATCATCATGCCATCATAACATAAATCATATAAGATAAAAGGACTTCATAAAAATAATTCCATCATAATAAAATCAATGTAATAATAGGGATAGAAATATAACCCTATATTATCTTAGATGGAAAATAATTTTGATAAAACACTTGAACTCCATTCTTGAGGAAAATATCGTATATACCTCAAAAACTTTTTTCCATTATTAACATGTAATATGATTTTAAACTAAAAGAAGTTGATTAAAAATAAACATGAAAACTTGTAAAGGAAGCTTCATGGAAATAATGTTTTAAAAATCCATTCATGCTGTATAAGTTAAAGAAAAACATTCTTCTCGTACTTTGGCCGAAAAAGTCAAAAAGTACCTCGTACTAAAAATGACAAAAGATTCATTTAATATCTTTTACTAAAAACTCACCAATAGGTAAAATTGGATTTAAACTATTGTAGGAGGATATGAATAATAATACATATTGAGAAAACATGGATGTGGATGATAAATATTCCCCAGTAAATTCTGAAGTATAAACAATCTCTGATAAAAATTGAGATTGTGAGTTATTCCCTTACCGTAGGTCTGATTTGCTTCATACGTGTCCGAACCTCCTGTATAATTATTTAAATAACTTTTTTGACTTATTATAGAATTTTACTAATTGTTATGATATCATATATGGTCATATTCTTAGCTTCTTATTAGTAATATTTCATTGTAACTTCTTTTGACGCGCCTCTTCTTAACCTCCTCTTAGGGAACTAGAGTTGGTATTTAAAGAAGACCAGGAGCTCTAGGATGTTTCTAGGGAAGTGGAGAAGAGAATTTTTCAGGTTTTGGATGAGCTTGAGGGTTCAATGTTTTTTGAGGAGGGTAGGGAGGAGGTGCACTTTTATAAGGGAGGAGAGGAGCACTTTAGGAAAAACTTAAAATATTATTTTATCATAAAGTCATATTCAGTTTTTAATAGCTCCAAATTGATTTAATTAGATGCTAAGGTGGGGATGTTTCAAAATCCTCTCATCCAATATATTTTAGACAACTTTAGGTTACTATTTTAACCATATCATTTAGATTTTACTTTAAGTTAAATAATTTTACCTTTACCGTGTCTTCTTGTTTTCTTACACTATATGGTTAATAAACATACTATAACAAGCCAAAAGAACCCCAAGTGGTTTATTATTAATATATATAACCTTATCTAAGTCATTTGGCTGAACCTTAGATTATTATGAATAAAATAACAATTAATAATATAATATTTGTTTTTAAAACTATTTTATGTCAATTTTGACACTATTTGGTAATTGATTTTTGGAAAAATCATAACAACATGATTAGATCGAAAAAAGTTAATAAAATCTATACTAGTATGTCATATTAACCTATATGATTAGTATAATTCATAAAAATTCTCAAATTACATTTATTTGGGTATTTATAATATCAATTACGTTAATATTTCTTTAATAAGGTAATTACTGCATCATCATTGTGTCATAAATAAATTAAATTATTTAAAGTCTAAAAATAATAAACAAAATACCATTATGTAGGAAATATTTTTATATTTATAATGAATATTTATAGTCGAGTTTATCTTATGTATAACCCTATATTAAAAATGTTTTAGTTATTAAACTTTGATTTTAACTATTTTAACTATTCGTTAAATAAAATAATAATAAATGTTCTAATAAAATCCAAGTGGACCCAAATGGTTATATTTTATTACTAAGGTTGTTTTTGGTCGAATTAAACTTATCCAATAGAATTAGGACATGTGTTAGGGTAATAATAGTATCATTTTTACCCTTAATTACCCTATTTACTTTTAACCATGGTAAATAAAAGTAAAAAGTTACTATTCACCAAAAATTATTTTTATCTTATTGAACCACATTTTACCCCTTGATATTAACCGTGTCTCTTGGGTTTTTTGAAATTCCACTCACAGAAGTGGTAAAATTATGTTTTATGTAAATTTTTAAATTCTCCTAGGAGGTGGGTAAAAGACGGTAAAAAGTTCAATAAAATTTTTACATATCTAAAATTATTATAAAATGTCACCAATGAATTACATTGAACTTATATAGGTATTATGTATCAATTTTGACCTAAAATAAATTTGAATAAAATAAATAATTAAATAAAAAGTTGGTTTTTAAATATTAACCCAGTGTTTTCACTGTTCATCAAAAATTGAATGTGTTTAGAAAAATCCCAAAATTTTACCCTAGGATAATTTAGATATTCCAAATCCCTAAATAAAGTCCATTTTGGAAGATAAAATTTATAAAATTTCAAAAAGTGGGTATTATTATTCATAACAGCTAGTTTTAATAATATTTTAATAGCATATCATTGTTTATTGAATCTCAATATTGCGTACAATGCAAGCTATCGAGGAAGGCCACGATTGCATGTAAGGAAAACCAAAATAGTGTTGTGTGTAGTGAAATATTCCTTTGATGATGTATATAACATAAAAAGAAAATATTTCTCATAAAAATCTGGGTGTTATAAAGATAATATTAAAGAATTAGAAAAGGAATAAAAATAAGTATGAATAACATGTATAAAAATGGAACATATAATAATTTCATCATATATATATGTAAAAACACATAGTGTGACATAATAATGGGTCAAGGATAACTAAAAAGACTATATAACATGGTGGAAAAAGTCTTATAAAGGAATCAAGCTCACTAAATAACCCAACATGACATATAATGAGACTAAAAATTACCCAATTCATTGTATCAATATCTTGGTTCACCCATCATAATAGTTTCATGCATATGTGAGACACATTTAGAATCAAGCGTAAGAGTTACCCATGGAAAGAGTTGGTTATCGTAATTAGTTCATAAGTCATAAAAAAGTGAAGATAATAATGGTTTAAATTAATGAGTACTTTTGAAACATACATAGAAATTATTAAGGGAAAATTGGCATATATCCTGATAATTGAGGTCAAAATGAAGTGAATTCATATAAAAAGAGTGTTTACAAGTCATATGAAATGAAATATTGTATTGCGTTTTAAGGAAAATATTAAAGAGCGTATAATGTGGAAAATGAATTTTTGCCTTCATAAAACCAGAAATAACCCAACATGGTTTTTCCTAATTAAATTAGTAATTTTTGAAAAACAATTTTGGCATAAAAAATATTATAGACTGAACATAAAAATGGGTAAGAAAATTGGATGTTATCATTAATCAAGTTTTCTTTTCCAGAATAATTAAGAAGGGAACCTTTTTAAAACATATATTTTCCCCTAAAATAAGGATGATACCATTTGGATATATGAGTTTAAAACATATAAAAATAATTTAGAAGAATTAAAAAAAAAAATATGTATTACATTAGGGTTAAGAGAGAGAAAGAGTAACCTGAAATAAAATTTGAGGTTCAGATAGAATCACATACATTATGTCTAAAATGGTGCGTCACTTGTACTTGTTATTTTGAATAATCAAATTATATTAATTAATTAATAATTAAAGAACCAATTATACATTTACATGATTTATTAAAGCATATTATGTTCATTTTTTGAATTTTTTATGGGTTATAGTGTTCAGTTTCATAATTTGGGAGTGTTCATTTTCATGGTTTTCATGATTGGTTTAGTTGTATACATGTCTGTAAAATCATATAAAAGGATAATGAATGTCCATAATTGGAGTTATATGTTATTAATAAAAATATATAATTTTACATTTTTATATAATTGATTATTTTTATTCGGGGTGAGCATGAATCATTAGACAATATGTTAGTGATAATCTTTTAGATTATTTTGGTGGTTTTTCGATCATTAAAAAATAGTTTTGTTTTATTAATTAATATTATGTATATATAACTATTCAAGAACATTTGATAGTCTATAATAGATATATAATAATTTTTTGAACCTTAAATATGGTTTTATTGTCATCCTTGATGGCATTAAATGAAATTGAAAATGTGTTATCAATGAATGTGATAAATTAAAACATCTGAGACAATGTTTTCATTTTTAGAACAAAAATTAGAGGAGAGTGGACATGACAGTTGATTTTACATTAACATAATAACATTATATTACATATAATATAATGGAGTTATAATTCAAATTTTTACATAGTCGGTGACTAGGGAATCAAAAAAAATGAAAATGAAATGAAATTAAAAGAAACATAAAGAGGGTTTTACCTCCTGCATATATCCTCCTTGAGAACCTCTTGAAGGAAATTTTCTATGGTGTTTTTTTGAAACCAAAGGCTCATATACATGGGTGAGAGGATTGGTAAGAGTATTGGGAATAATTTGGAAAATGAAATTTTCTTTAAATGTGTGAGGGGAATAGGTGGTGAGGGGTGGTATTTATAGTGGATGAGAGAGAGGTTTTCACAAAATTTAATTCATTATATTATTATTTTGGATCAAGAGCATGATAATTTTGTTAATTATCGTTAAATATATTAAAATAATTAAATATAGTTTGATATTATTGGATTATATCATCCCTATATCATCTATGACTAAATTATTCATGTATTTCTTAAATACTGTAAATTGTTGTATTTCACTATTCACAAAAAATTAACTATTTTAGAAACATACCAAAAATTCACCCTAAATATTTTTCGATGAGAAGAATTAGAAAATGAAATCAATTTTTTTAAAATAATTTTATAAATGTGATAAAATAAATTTTTAATTAAAATCACCTTTTACATGGAAAATACTTTATTTTATAATTATAACTGATTTTATAACACTTTGAAAAATTATTTAAGGTCACATATAATTATATTATAATCATAGGAAAATAATTTTTTAATTTATGAATAAATATTTTTGATAATATATTTTATTTTCAATCATTATATTAATTATAAAATTTTAAATAAAAATTTTGTTTTATAAAAATATGAACACTTTTTTAAACATTTATTTACTAGTAATATGAAATAAATATATCCTTTTTTGATTTATAAGATTGATAAATTTTATGTATACTTTCATATATAGTGTTATTATTCTATTTTCAAAAATACTATTCTTAATGGTCACATTACGATTCCAAAGTCTCATTTACTATTCCACTGGTATAGGTACATTAACTTCTAGAAATACCTCTTATTTAATTAATTCTTCATTTATAAAGTATGTATTGTGTTATCTATGTGATTTTATCTGATTTATACTATATGGAACAATTATAAGATTTTAATTTCTCATGATATAAGTTTTTGTTGTTAAATTAATTACTTATCAATTGTGTATAAATTAAATTTAAATGAAATTCATTTGAATGTAAATGAAATATTTTTCTAAAAAACTATTTTTATGCTTTCAATGTGTTTTTATCTTAGCATTTAAAATTAGTCACACTGGGTGATTAATTTTACTAAAATTTATATATTATATATTAAATAATATTTTTTATCATATATCTAATATATTTCTATTTATAGGTTAATAATTAATCCATTTTTATAATTAAAAACTAACTTTTTCCTAAAAAGATATTTCATTGTGTTTTGAGAAAAAAAATAAAATTTAATTATTCACATATACAAAATATAATTTAAAAAATAAAATTAATTTTTTAAATAAAAATTATAGAATTACCTTACTTTAAATTTTTGAGAATTTCCTAAAAATATTAGTTCTCAACTAAATAGTGAAAAATATTTATTTTTTTAAAATGTTTTTTATTTTAAAGAATTTATAAAGTACAATGCGGTTTTAAGATGGTATAAAACGAAAAATTTGTTCAAATATATTTTTATTAATATAATTTTATTAATTGGAATGAATTTTATGTTCAATTTTGATATGAAAACATTTTATACTTATCACAACCTATTCTTTGGAAAACTATTTTTTCATTGCACTTATGAGTTTACATTACAATTAAATTCTTCCAATCATATGAAATTAATTTTTTAAAATGGTTTAAATATTTACCATAATCATATTTAATAAAATAAATAATTTTTAATTATTTATTTCTCTTAGTTATTAGTAAAAAAGTAAAACCTAATTATCGTTTTTAGGTTAAAAGGGGTATAATGGGAGGTTAAATTAAAATATAAAGATGATTTTACCAATTACACTTTTTTAAGTACTATTTTATGGAAATTTTTTCCTCTTATTATCCCAAATTCTAATATATTTCCATTTTGATTTCTTTTTCTGGACAATGACTTTATTATTTTGGATTCTTTTAATAAATTTCAAAGTGGGTTCCTTCACATGCTCCACCTATAGTCTCCTCTCCACACAGCATGTATTTTTCTTTTGAAAAAACATACCAAAATACGTTATATAAGTTTCTCCTCATGGAGTAGAATCCCTAGTTTTATTTAAAAATCATGACACTAATGGTTTTGGTATAAACCAAAAAGAGGTACTCAAAATAAGAGGTATAGTTCTTAACCATCAGTTTTTGTTTTATTTCTTCTTATAACTCCTTATTGAACCACTATAAAATAATTAAAACATTATATTAAAAATAATTATATTTTATTTATTTTAATTTCATGATCTATATCTATCTCCACTTCCATCAAATGACAAACTAAACCATCAAACGTGTGTATGGAGGACTACGGCCTCACGAACAGATGTAAGTAATTTTCCTTCAACACCTCTAATGGATCAGTATAATAATAGATTAAAGTTATATATATGATATTTATGATATTATTATATTTTTTTAAATATAATATCACATATAACTTCTTACCTTCCAATCCTTTGAAAATGATAATGTCACTCGGGTGTACACGTAGACTACCGCCTCCACAAAATGATGTGATTTGTCGTTTTCAATTTATTTTGACATGGATTGTAATAAGTATTTATGTAATGAATATATATGATATATATTAGTTAAAAATAAATTTAAAACCAAAAATTATCATATACCTTTCATTAGTTCCATCCATTAAAAACATTGAAACAACATTAATGTGTAAGAATAGCGTATTGTCTAAATGGACAATATATTTGATTTTTTATCTATAACTATAAGGGATGAAACAAAATATGTATATAATGAATTTATATGATATTTATATCATGAATAAAATTATTAATATGATTTAACCATAATAATTTCACAAGAACCCAAAATAAAGAACCAAAACATACATGAAAAGCAAAGTATTTATCACCTAGAACAATGATTTTAATAAATAATTATTAACAAACTAGTGGTAAATAGTTATAATTAAATAATATATCATATTATATATATTATTATTTTTATTAAATATATTTATAATAAATTTACCTTATTATATAGAAGGTTCAAATATGTATGATGAAATTCATACACGAAGTAAGAGATTTTTGTCTCACTTTTATTTATGTGGGAAAATACCATATTCACCACTTATTTATTTTATGTGGGGTATATACTACCCATTAATTCATTTTATTATTATTATTATTGTTGTTGTTGTGAAAATTATAATTATTCACATATCCATATAATTTTTTTCCTTTATTATGATAATGATTCTGAAATTTTTGAAATTGTAAGGGTTTTATGTTACAATCTCATTATTTAGTGGGATTGTTTAATTTTTAATTTAGATTATGAAATTTTATGATCTAATTATCAATTATATCGTCAATTTTATTCTCCTATAGTTATTTTTGTAAATTAAATTGTATCCCTTTCATCTCCCTCTCTTTATGTACTCATGATTCCAAAATAATGTATTTAAGGGAAATAAAATTTATTTATCTCTTCGATCAAAATTCATTATATTTTATGTCTATGTTTTTTAAAAAATAGATAATGTATTTAATACCCACCAATGACTGATTAAATACATGTTTAAATTTCTCGTTTTAAAAAAATAATTTTTCTTATCATTATACAAATAAAGTGGTTTTTGGTCTTCCATGATAATGTGAAATGATTGTTTTCTTTTAACTTGTACATCATGAATAGAATATCCAATCATCATTACCACTCAATCATTTGAGACATCATTTATAATTTTATAATTATATTTTCAAATAAAAAGTAATTTCATAATATTTTAAATATTATTATTTTTAAAATAGTTATTTTGAAAGTGGAAAGTTTATTTTTCTTACGAATTCTTTAATGATCATTTTAAGGAATTTATATTAATAAAAGACAAAAGGATTTGGTGTTTCTTATGATTTTCTTGGGATATGATCTAATGAAACTATCTTGATTCATTATCTATATGGTCTATGATTATGATGATAATTTTTTTATAAAACCCATTCATTTTTCATTAGGTTGCGGTATGATGGATTGATGAAATTATTATGAAACCCAATTTCATTGTACACGTTATGATATGATGGTATGAAAAATGTTTAATTATTTTATGACACAAAGTTATTTTTTTAAATATCTTATGGGTGTTCCAATAATTATATATACATAAAAATCATTGGGTAATGTATTATATCTCATGATATAATTATGGGAAACAAATCAATGTTCTTGATTTGTTGTGTGAAACAAGTCAATGTGGTTCATCTTTTATCGAAATATTTTAGATGTGGTGGATTTTCTATGGGAAACAAGTCAATGTTCTTGATCCACTATAGAATATATGTTTTGATACCTTATCAGATATGATTTTGTTGTATCCGTAGTTAACCTTGACATATGAAATTTTATCAATAATTTTGATGGTTTGACACATATATGACATGAACTAATTGTTCATGACTAATTTAAAAAAATTTCCCACTCTTAGGATTCATGTATTTCTAAATTATTGTGTCTTATGATATGAATTGTGATTACGTTCAACGGTCGATTGGTTGTGAAATTATAAAGTAATATTCCTGATCTTAAGCTCATATGCTTATATTATACTTTTATATGATCATTGATTCATATATATCATGTTTACCCTCACTAAAAATATGATCCCACCCTTTCTTATGTTTCCTTTCCTTGTATTATGAAGAATGGTTTTAAGTATGTAATTTCTTTGATTTTTTACAAAATGGGATTATCATTTTGGCATATGTGTACAATCTATCATGAAATAATATTATTTTTGAATCTAGTCTCGGAAGACAGTAAACCATTATGGTCCTTAAGTGAGTATTTGTGGAATGTATTAAATATTCATATAATAAGATGTTTTATTTATTTATAAAAATAATGCATTATTTATAGTTGTTATCACTTCACATTTTAGTAAAACTTTAGAGATTGGTGTTATAAATATTTTGGTAAAACCATATGGTTAAGATTCAGTACACGATAATATCTTTATTTTTTGGCAAAAAATTGATTATGTGGTTTTATTATTAATATATATCAATATGGATACTAAAAGTAGATGTGGTTATGGAGAAATTGTACATAGGGGTAACAACTCTAAAAAGGGTGTATTGGTATTTGACTCAATCAACACCTAATGAGTAAAAACATACCTTGTTTCACTCCTCGTTTGAAACTCTTGGGATATACGTTTGGAAAATTCATAAATTCTTTATGAATCATAATGAAGGATTTAAATAGATGATGACCATTAATGACCTAGGTTAAACATGATGATTCATATGATGAAAAAAAATATCAATATTTGTACATCCTGTATATTTTTCAGTATTATGTTCTTTACCACTTTAGTTACTGTTTCTAACAATTTTAATTTTTAACTTAATGGACCAAACAAGAGGAAATCATGCTAACAGAAAAAATTTGAAGAATAATGATATTATTGTTCACCTAAACTACCAAATTATTTGGGATATAGAATTGGGAAGCTTGTTATTATGATTATCTTACTTTCTCAATATATGAATCATGATGGAAATCAAAATGATAAAATGATGGTGGATAGTTATTTTTAATCCTTCATTTCACGAACCAGCCCAGTACCCTGGTAACCTGATAACTGAACCGGCCCTAAATAGCCAAAAAAACATTCTCAATCCCCATAGGTTGGTGACTAGCACCTGGTATCATACAACATGCAAGTGGGAACAAATTTATCCCAAAACATAGTGGAAGAAAAAGAGATAAGATAGCATGCATAATAAAAGGAAGCTCCACCGGGAGTAATTTACTAGAATACCACAAGGCATAAATATAAAAAAGTACTATAAACCAAGTAAAAAAATATGGAATCATTACATAGGTCGATAAGGACACAAATCACTAAGACCACGGTCTAGTAGCTGGATCCACCTTTAAGTGATCCTTTTTCTATTTCTCAACATACAAGTTGATAATCTAAAAGCACTCTGAGCCACATGTAGGGTGTGAGCTAAATATCCCATTAGGGTATAACAACTTATTCCATAACAGAAGCCAACAATTGATTAACCAAATTAATACTTTCAGCTTTCAAAATAAATAGGTTTGTAATTTTAAAGCCTAATTAAACCAATCATGTTATAATGTTAAAATGATGGAATAATGTATTAAGAAAAGGCTTTAAATTACATGTGATGGAATATTCCTTAAAAAATGGATTAAATAACACATTATATATATAATTGTTTATTTAATATAAGAATATTTTTTTAAAATAGTTTTATCAACATTGACATACATTTATATCTCATATATAAATAAACAAGTGAGCAACATGGTAATTTTAAAAATATGTATGATAGTATAACTTTCTAAAAGATTCAAAACTCTATGTGATCATGGAAATATGTGTACACATATGTCCGCTAGATACTGGTCAGGGAGGACTAGTCACTATCGCCTAAGGGATGTGACCTGCTACTTTTATGTTTTAGAATGTTGTAGAAATCATAGAGTGTGTCAGGATAACTCACAATCTACCTATTGATTGCATGTGCTCTTACACAATCAATGATGGAAAATTTATTTTCAGACTTCTTAAAAAAAAAATAAGTCTCATTCTTCTATTTAAATTCTAATTTTTTATCAAAACCCAAAACAGTTCTTCATCAAAATATGCATCTTTAACAAGATAAAATCACTAGGTTTTCATCGAAACATTTTAATCCATTTTCACTAGTTTGGAATCCCTTAAAAACCAATTCAATCATTTCATAATTCATTTCCACAAATAAATTCAATTATTTAATTGTAATAGTTTCCATCAAATCCAGAATTTAATTTATCCAATTTCCATCAACACACCCCAATTCAATGGAATTAGGGTTTTTTCAAATCTAATGCCAAAACAATTTCAAATTTCTCAATTTACTGGAATTCTATTTTATTACATCAATTAAAATGGAGTTTATGAAAGTAAATTTAAATAAACTATTGAAATAAGTCAAGCAATTCAAGGTTAATCAATTTGACTAATCAGGACAGAACCACATACCTATAGTTCATCGATGGTAGTGGAAAAGGTCAACCACGCTATGATATTTAATACACCTCCTCTTGACCTTATTATCATAAGTGTCGACATACCAACGGTTGAAGTTCTTAAGGGGTTTCTAGAACCAATACTAGTTATATTACTTAAAAAGGAAATAAAATAACACATCCGATAATACATTCTTTCTCCTTGATAATTTCCAAAATTACCAATTAAAATATTACATGCGATAATAGTTTCTCTCTCTAGAACAATTTCCAAATTATCTATTAAAATATTACATTCGTTAATATTTTATCCCTCTTAGAAAATTTTAAAATTATCATTTTTATAATTATAATAATTATCCTTTTAAAAAAATTAATAATTATATTATTATAAGTATTCTTTAAAAATTATCATTTCACAATTTTCCCAAAAAATATTATTGGATAATTCATTATATATCTTACCCAAAATAATCCAATGTTTCACCCCATTGATATTTTTGATAAATTATCCTTTTCTAAAACATTGTTATTATTGTTTGATAATTTCATTGTCAACCTTTGATAATTTTGTTAAACATATTGATAATTTTGTTTAGAAATTATCATTTAATGACTTGGTGGAATTATCATAGATAATTTAAGGGAATTATAATTTAATAATTATAATGATTATACTTCGATAAAATAAATATATCTATACATGATAATAATTTATTTTTATAGAAAATCATTGATATTTTTATTTTAAATGATCCATTTAAAATGGAAAAAATGATATTGAAAATTACATTGTTTCCTTTAAATCAAAAATATGATTGAGGTTCTACTCGTCGACATGAATCCAATAAAACTGATTGCATGTACAACTGACCATTATCATGAAAAATATTCAAGAGAGAAAATTGAATAAGGAATAATAATAAACAAAAATAAAATTATAAGAAACCTTATTCTAACAGCACCCAAAAAGAAGAAGAATACATCTTCTATTGCCTTTATATGGTAGGAATAATTCCAATGGAGTCTTACTAACAGTGCAAATGGGAATCTAGGTTCTCTCAACCACGATGGAAATATCCCCTAAAAAGAACCACAATTCGGGTATTTTAATGTTCCAAAAACGTTCCTCACATTCATCAATTCCAAAACCATAATTTAAACAACTGAATCAACTAAAAATTTAATACAGAATCTTTAATATTATCTCATTAAGGAGATGAAACAAAAACACTACAAAATAGTCAAGAAATGAAAGATTTATAAACTATTTAATTCTTTGATGGAGTTTTGGTTGTTTTGAAGAAGATGAACTCTTTATATATATATATATATTTATATTTAAAATTGATTATTTTACTAAAATTTTAAAAAAAACTCATATATTAGGCATAAAATTTATACCCAGACTTGGGTAAACATCACATTTTTAACCCTATAGTGGTCTCAATTTTTTCAAATGTTGATATTAATGATTTATTAATTAAAAAATAGAATAATTAATTAACTAAAATAAGAACGGTTATTTTTGTGAGAAAGGCGCCCAAAAACTCATCGCATAAAAATGTTATACCCCTTATTGGGTAAACCTATGATTCTAGACCCATCATTGGTATCAGATTTCCCATACAATGCAATATTTGGGTGGTATTTAATTATTTTAAATAAAATAATATATTGAATATTATTTAATAACATTATATCATGAGTGAGGAATCCAAATGTCCGGAACTTTCTAATTTTATACCCCTCATAAGGTAAACACTGTATTTCAGAAAAAATAGTGGTCTAAGATTTCTCATATGATATACTATTTGGAGTTATTAAATTATTCTGAATAAATTGTGCACGCATAAAATAATACAATTAATATTTTTATTCAGTCTTTGGTAAGGCTTTGGCGATCTTTTAATCTCACACTAACTTAGTTTCAAACCCCAAAAATATTCAATTAAAAATTCCATGTTGATTACAGGAATTTAAGTTCCTTAACACATTTATCAAAATATCACTAGTAGATCATTTTTGTCTCACATAATATGTTCATAATTTAACCTAAGAGGGTATGAAAATACTTGAAAATTTAACAAGACGTTACACTTCATGAGGAAATGTAAGTATTCATTTTATGAGTTTTTTGATTCATTGGTTGCAGAGTAATAGATCAATACTATTGAAAATTATTTTCCATTATTCAATTAAAGCCTGCAAAATTCATTTTGGTTGTCTATCATTCAGAAGGTGAAGTGCATTAATTTTAGACTCTTATTAAAAATACCATGCAACATGAATAAATTTACACCATAGAGTTGGACGAGATTATGATCTTATTTTTTAGTTACTACTTTTCTCATATTTTTTATGATAAAATGAAGATGTAATTCCTTGATAAAAATCAGAATGATGATTAATCTTTTAGTACCTATGAGGAAACTTTTACAAGACTTTTGAAGTATGCTTCTAGTATTATCATCCAACCGTAAGTTAAGTTTAGGAGATTCCTGGTGCCTTAAAACCAAGTCTTGAAATGGTGTTAGATATAAGGTACTTTATTAACTATGAATAAATAGTTTGATTTTCACTCAAGGTAGAAAGGAAAATTTTATATTCTAACCATTCCAATGGTTTCGATAAGAAAAGTAAGACTAAGTACCATGAAAACAAGAATAAATAACATGGTTAAAATAAATTATATCCATATACATTATAGAAATGTGGGATGAAACATTAAGGTAACAACATGAATGGAACTGGGAGGTTCCATATGTTTCAAAGAGTGAGTAATTAAAACCATAAATGTCAAAACGTAATGAATGTGTTGGCTAACACAATGAAATAAAAGAATAAACCCCCTAATACACCACCCATTATCTAATTCATTAAATGTAAAGAGTATATAAATTTTGGAACTAGTGTATAAATATTAAGGTTTAATATGTTGCTCCACCTTTGTAAACTCTTAAGTTCAATGACAAAGGTGAATCCCATACAAACATCATTATTGAATTTGGAGGAGATAATGACATGGTGAATGGTAAGATTATTATAAACACTAATGTGGTTAATATCTTATTTGATTCCAAATCTACCCACTCTTATATATTTATGGAATTTTAAAATGGTATTGAATTACAAGATCCAAAATTAGATATTGAGTTTGTCACGACCCGTCCTCGGGGCCCGTGTCGTGACTACCCCAAGCCCGCCTTCCATAGGCCAGGGGCTGGAGACTAGCACCAAGGCGTAAATCCCGGAAAAAGGGAAGGCATTGCCTTTGAAAAGTAAACAAGCACCATAGAGTAAGCAAGTGGAAAAGTAAACACTAAGTAAAAACTGTAACAAGCTGTGCTAAAAGTAAAAGGGGCCGGAAATACAAGCCCAACTGTAAAGTACAACTAAAAGGGGAAAACGACAATTGAAAAGAAAAGCCACAACATTGAGCCATCTTCTGGAAGTCCCACCTGATGGGTGGGTACAGATAGCCTCCACTTCTCCTCGGGTCCACCTGACCGCTCCGAGTGCGTCCCGCCCAGTGGTCCACCTCCAGGTACCGTCCTGCTCCGCAAGCCTCCACCCCGATCAGCGATGTCCATCGTCTTCATCCAACACAACGAAGTGCGGGCATAGCCCGTGCAGGGGTGAGTATAACGACACTCAGTGGGGACCCCGAGACCCTCAAGGTCTCACTAAAACCAACAAGAATAACCCAAAATAAGATCTCAATAGATAACCTCTACTTATGTATATGCCCATACATAAACCTAAGTTACCAAGTAACCCATCTCAATCATGAGAAAACACAGGGATTATGAAATCAACGGATAACCACCACCCAGGTATATGCCCATACATATACCCATGTTATCAATTAACCCATCTCAATCATGAGGAAACACAAAGATCAAAGACTCAGCTCAAACCAGGATTTTCATTATCGAAACCGCAACTGCCGAAGAACCTCATCTCTAGAGTGTACAGTGGTCCTCCCATGACTCCGAGGTACTTCTCACTAACCTAAGACTGCTTTTGTACTCCACCTATTGAGTATTGCGGGCCTGCTGCTACAACCAAGCGCTCTCCCATTCCACTATAATCAAGCGCTCTCCCGTGCTGCTACAACCAAGCGCTCCACCGTCGTGGGTCTACCGCTACAACCAAGCGCTCCCCAATGCCACTACAACCAAACAAACATCTGTCGTGGGTCTGCCGCTACAACCAAGCGCTCCCCTGTGCCGCTACAACCAAGCGCACCTCTTTCGTGGGTCTACTGCTACAACCAAGCACTCCCCTGTGCCGCTACAACTAAACACACCTCTGTCGTGGGTCTGTCGCTACAACCAAGCGCTCCCCTGTGCTGCTACAACCAAGCACACCTCTGTCATGGGTCTGCCGCTACAACCAAGCGCTCCCTTGTGCCGCTATAACCAAGCGCACCTCTGTCGTGGGTCTGCCGCTACAACCAAGTGCCCGCCTGTGCCGCTATAACCATGCACACTTCTGTCGTGGGTCTGCCGCTAAAACAAAGCGCTCCCCTATGCTGCTACAACCATGCGCACCTCTGTTGTGGGTCTGCCGCTACAACCAAGCGCTCCCCTGTGCTGCTACAACCAAGTGCACCTCTGTCATGGGTCTGCCACTACAACCAAGCGCACCTCTATCGTGGGTCTACCGCTACAACCAAGCGCTCGACACTTGGCTTTCTGTAACACACCGAGTCGTTCGATCAACAGTCGTCAGGTCTCAGTCGGCTACACGGTCTCCGTATTCTGCATGCTCGTCTCCGGGAGGGTCCGCTCCACGAGCTACTGGTCGATACTACAAGTATCACAAGGTTCCATGAAGAAGTATCTCAAGGTACCGCCTCGTCACAGGGGTCTCAACACAACAGACGGTGCGTCAATCGGATGCCCAGTTTGTGAGTTACTAGCCTTTTCGTCCCAGGGGCCCGGTTGGTTTCATGTGCGAACCAACCCGGATGTATCTCAACTGTACCCCGAATTCCCATAGGGTATACTCAAAAGGACCGTTTCTCAATGAGATCACGAACGCCGCTGACGGTTCGTCAAACGGACGTCCGGTCTGAAAGATATCAGCTTTCTGTTCCAGGGGCCCGGTTGGATTTCGGGTACAGTCCAACCCAGCCACTATCCAACAGAAACCAAAACTCTGTCAAAGTATGCCAAAAGTTCCGTCTTTTAAAGAGGAATTCAACGAGATACACGGCGCGTCAATCGGACGCCCGGAGCTCATGATATGAGCGTTTCTGCTCCGAGGGCCCGATTGGTTTCGTGTACGAACCAACCCGGCCGAACCCAAGGTTTTTTGAAACCTTGACTGTGATATACCGAAACGACCGTCTCGATCCAAGGATGATATCGCCGCTGACGGCGCGTCGTTCGGAGGCCCGTAGCTCAAGTTACAGCCAAAAGACCAAAAACGGTCTGAAGACGGGCGGTCTGGGCCCGGGCCGACCCGGCCCGACCCCCCCTGGGTTGGCCGAACCGCGTCGACCCAAACCGGGTCGACCGGTCCCGGTCTAACCTGGCTGGACCCAGTCTGGTCTGGCCAGGGCATGGCCCGGTCGGTCGGACCGTCCCAGCTCGGCTCGGCCGCGCGGCCAACCGAGGCAGCCGCGGGGCGTTGCCCCCGCGGGTTGCAAGAGTCGCGGCCCAGCGTGGGGCCGCACTGGAGATCAGCGGACGCGGCTTTTGCCACGTCCCGTGTAAGGGCCGGACCCGCGTGGCCGCGGGTCCGCTGCTCGCCGCCGTCATGGCTTCAGTCGCGGCGGCCTTGTCCGGCGGCGCGCCGGGGCGCCGCAGGTGGCTTCCGCGGGCCACCGGAGTTGCTCCGGTGGGCCGTTTTCCTTCCCGCCTGCGCCACTGCTCCTCCCGGGACCCGTTCTTCTCTGCGGAATCATCAAATTACCTTTGTGGCACGTTTTTTCGTCACCCGCCAAATCCTCACAACAATGAAGAACGGCGGAGGGTTGACAGGCCGTGTTTATTTGGCCCGCACCCTCCACTTTAGATGATACAAACGAGAAGATAAATAACACATGACAAACGTATCAAAACAATTTTAATAATTTAAAATTGAACTTGATCCAGGTTCTCGTTTTAAAAGAAACAATCGCAGGGATATAAATTATTTCACAACAAACCCCTACCTCGTCAAGTCGTCGCACACGTGTTCTTCGCGGAATTGACCGTCGCGGAACAAGTGGAGCGTCCCGTCACAGTATCCGGCGTTGCGTCGACGAACTCCGAGGACCAAGAAATAACAGATTTAATTTTAATAATTTATTCCATATCGAGTTATAATCCACAAACGAAATTAAAGGACCGTAATCCCCTACCTTTACATTGTCGATCAAAGGTTGTCGCAGGGTTGGATCGTCGCGGAAGAAGCATCGCGGAGGGAGAATCTTCAGCATCGCGGTACACGGCGTCGCGTCACAGATCTCCGCGGGTTCGGAATTCTTCGTCGGGGGTCGGCGTTCTTCACGTTCTTCGCATTCTTCACGAAGGAGGATGAAGGCATAAAGTTGTCAAACCTCTCAACGACCATTTTTCCAGAAGTCGTGCGTTGGTCGTATTTTATTATTACGCCAACGGATTGAAAACAGTTTAAGAAACGATTAAATTAATTCATTGACTTAATTCAACAAATAAAACCGCTCAAATAATTCAATGAATAAAACCGCCCAATTAATTGGTGTATTAGGAAATTAAGAAAACGCGTCAGTTGACTTTCATAATGACGGGTTTTCGCGGGTGCGTTACTTAGCGGAAAGAAACGGTGGGGCTCGTGCGGGCCCCACCTCACAAATATCCTACCAAGAGGGTAGGATATTTCTGGATAGCACCCTATCCGCATCAACTCAGCTTAAGCTGCTTTAAGTGGCTTCAAGTGGCTTCCAAGCGGCTTAAGTGAAATAAAATAAAGTTTTTCGTACAATTTATTTTATTTCTTAACTTTAAGCCCAAAAATTAAAAACCACAACCAAGAAAACACAACTTTGGAAGAGGCGTTTCTAAGCAATTATCGGCGCTGCGATTCCATTGGTGCCCTCAGAATTTGATTCCGAACACTGGTTCAAAAGTTCGAAAAACCCGCTCATCCGTTCACTAAACGTACCTGAGCCAATCTTCGGAAAATGATTACGGGCACACTGGGCCTCGGAATCAGGTGCCGTCAGAAACTGCGTTATTGTAAAATTCCAAAGAAAATTAAGAAGAAAATTACCTTGAAATTTACGGGTCTTTACATTACTCCCACAATAGGGCTTTACATCCCCGTAAAGCTTCACCACAAACATAGGGATACAAATGCGGTGCTGAGCACGCATCTGAGCCTCCCGCTCCCAAGTGCTCTCATGGAGGATCCCGAGCTGCAATCTGAAGCGCACTAGAGAAATTGATCATCCACATAGGACCCGCTCTTGTCGATCTTCGATCTCCACTGGGACCTCCGGAAAAGTCACCCCATCATCAAAGACCAGCTCTCCATGGTCAAAGATTTGCGTCAGGTCGCGAACATATCTCCTCTGCTGAGATACGTGGAAACCGTCGTGCACCCGGTACAACTGAGGTGGTAGATTCAGGAGATAAACCACCTCGCCAATCATGTTGAGGACCTGGAAAGGTCCGATGAAGCATGGAGACAACTTGTCGCCTCATCCAAATCTCTGTAATCCACGTCGAGGTGAGACACGCAAGAAGACATGGTCGCCATCCTCGAACTCTAGTGGCCTTCGACTCCTGTCAGCACAAGACTTTTGTCAGTTCTGAGCTATAACCATCCGCTCCTAGATGACCAGGACCTTTTTTGTCATGGCCTGGACCATCTCCGGCCCCACAAGTGCTGCTAAGATTTCTTCTTTTTCGATAAGAGAAATCTGGTCTCATCCCCTGGATGAACCACTTCATTTTCCTAATACAGTCAATCCGGACATGGATGATACTAATCCATACCAAGGATGACGTCGTAAGGCCTCGACGCTACTACCAAGAGATCCAACCGTTACTCTCACCTCCAAGGGTTGAGTCACACTATCGGCATCAGTGTGTGGTAACTGGGTCTCCTCTAGTAGATGTCTCACAAGTGAGGGTCAAGTCAACAGTCTAAACTAGAACCTCTTAGTAACAACACAAAAGAGGACAGGAATGAAAACATCACAAAGGCATGCGTCTTTTATTATTCCAGCTCATAATACAAGGACGCTACAAAACAGCAACAAGGAACTAGAAGTACAATAGATGTATCCACTAGTTCCACTCCTCTCCATATGCTCCCAGAGCTCCATGATCGAAGGCCTCAGCTGCCTGAAGCTGAGCTCTCCCATGTCCACCAACTCCCTGCGGTCGGGGTGGACCTCCTGGTGGTGGTGGTGGCAACACCTTGAAGCGTCGTCCACTACCTGCTGCTCGGCTAGCTCCTCTACCACGGTCTCCTGCTCCATGCGATCTGCCTCGATCGAACCTATGACTTTTCCTAGGAGGTCCTTCGTTCATCTGCTGGTCATCCGTATGGAAGGTAGGACAGTCACGAGCCATGTGACCAACCCCACCGCAGGAGTAACACTGTCCGCTCATAGTAAGTCGTTTTCCACCCCGGGTGCCTCGCACAATCGACCCTGTTCCACGCGGTCGACCACCGGTAGGTCTAGTCCTCTTAGACCCCTGCGTCATCTGTCTACTTCCCGCTGAAGAAGACTCTGCCGCATCCCGGCTAGTGGTGGGTCCTGCTGCTGGAGACTGCTCAGCAAGGAAACTCTCCAATAAGAGGGATCGCTCTAACACTCATGTTTGTGTCGGAATGTTGAGGAAGATCATCGAAGCCCTGATCTCGTGCCTCAGTCCCTGGTCGAAGGTCCGGGCCCTGATGAACGGGTCACGTGCCATATCTGTGGAGTAGTGCAAGAGATTAGTAAATCTCGCCGAGTACTAGGCCACCGTCATGCTGCCCTACCGCAGCTGTAGTAACTCCTGGATGCTCACCGCTCGGAGGGTGGCTGGGACGAACTCGGAGTGGAAGATGCTCTCAAATTCGGTCCAGATGAGAGATGTCTCGTCGTGCACCTGCAGCATCAAGCTCCACCATCTGCCTACTGCCGCGTGCAGGAGGATCGCTGCGAGGATCACCATGAGGTCTGTTGGTGTCCCCACTAATCTGAAAACCCATACAACTGCCTCCAGCCAGTCCTTGGCGGCCTGACGGTCCGTCTCCCCGCGGCACTTGGGCGGTCGCTGGTGCTGGAACTCATGCAGTGCACTATGGCGACGTTCATCGTCAGTGGTTGGGGCTGGTAGCATCGGTGGCTCGGTAGGTATAGGTACCGTCGGTGCCTCAGCTGTCAAAGGGCCCTGTACCGAGTCCTCATCGCTCGGCGGGCTGTCGTCACGTACAACACTCGGAACCCTAGCTGGCTGCCATCGTGGGGCCATCCTGAAAGGAAACAGGTGTGCCACGGTCAGAACAGTATACCTGGTGAGCTGATACAAGTAATCACAAAGAAAATTTTAAACACACACGCAATCAATTTTTTCGTGCATTAAGTCAGAAATCAGAGGTCAGGGTCCTAGTGTATGGATACGTCGGCCGCCGCACCAATAATGGATTCCCTGGACTGATAACCACACCCAATACGCTAAACACTATTTCTTCACATAGAAGAAAGATCAGAGTCTGCGGTAGACCCGAAGTCCTCTGATACCAATTTGTCACGACCCGTCCTCAGGGCCCGTGTCGTGACTACCCCAAGCTCGCCTTCCATAGGCCAGGGGCTGGCGACTAGCACGAAGGCGTAAATCCCAGAAAAAGGTAAGGCATTGCCTTTGAAAAGTAAACAAGCACCATAGAGTAAGCAAGCGGAAAAGTAAACACTAAGTAAAAACTGTAACAAGCTGTGCTGAATGTAAAAGGGGCCGGAAATACAAGACCAACTATAAATGACAACTGAAAGGGGAAAACGACAACTGAAAAGAAAAGCCACAGCGTCGAGCCGTCCTCTGGAAGTCCCACCTGATGGGTGGGTACAGATAGCCTCCACTTCTCCTCGGGTCCACCTGACCACTCCGAGTGCGTCCTGCCCAGTGGTCCACCTCCAGGTACTGTCCTGCTCCACAAGCCTCCACCACGATCAGTGTTGTCCATCGTCTGCATCCAACACAACGAAGTGTGGGCATAGCCCGTGCAGGGGTGAGTATAACGACACTCAGTGGGGACCTCGAGACCCTCAAGGTCTCACTAAAACCAACAAGGATAACCAAAAATAAGATCTCAACAGATAACCTCTACTTAGTTATATTCCCATACATAAACCTAAGTTACCAAGTAACCCATCTCAATCATGAGAAAACACAGGGATTATGAAATCAACGGATAACCACCACCTCGGTATATGCCCATACATATACCCAATTTATCAATTAACTCATCTCAATCATGAGGAAACACAATGATCAAAGACTCATCTCAAACCAGGATTTTCATTATCGAAACTGCAACTGCCGAAGAACCTCGTCTCTAGAGTGTACAGTGGTCCTGCCATGACTCGAAGGTACTCTTCACTAACCTAAGACTGCTGTAGTACTCCACCTATCGAGTACTGCGGGCCTGCTACTACAACCAAGCGCTCTCCTGTGCCGCTACAACCAAGCGCTCTCTCGTGCCGTTACAACCCAGCGCTCCTTCGTCGTGGGTTTTCCGCTACAACCAAGCGCTCCCCTGTGCCACTACAACGAAACGCACCTCTGTCGTGGGTCTTCCGCTACAACCAAGCGCTCCCCTGTTCCACTATAACCAAGCGCACCTCTGTCGTGGGTCTACCGCTACAACCAAGCGCTCCCATGTGCCGCTACAACCAAGCGCACCTCTGTCGTGGGTCTGCCACTACAACCAAGCGCTCCCATGTGCCGCTACAACCAAGCGCACCTCTGTCGTGGGTCTGCCGCTACAACCAAGCGCTCCCCTGTGCCACTACAGCCAAGCGCACCTCTGTCGTGGGTCTGTCGCTACAACCAAGCGCTCCCCTATGCCTCTACATCCAAGCACACCTCTGTCGTGGGTCTGCCGCTAAAACCAAGCGCTCCCCTGTGCCGCTACAACCATACGCACCTCTGTCGTGGGTTTGCCGCTACAACCAAGCGCTCCCCTGTGCTGCTACAACCAAGCGCACCTCGGTCGTGGGTCTGCCGCTACCACCAAGCGCTCCCCTGTGCGGCTACAACCAAGCGCACCTCTATCGTGGGTCTACCTCTGCAACCAAGCGCTCCCCACTTGGCTTTCTGTAACACACTGAGTCGTTCGATCAACAGTCGCCAGGTCTCAGTCGGCTACACGATGTCTGTATTCCGCACGCTCGTCTCCGGGAGGGTCCGATCCATGAGCTGCTAGTCGATACTACAAGTATCACAAGGTTCCATGAAGAATTATCTCAAGGGACCGCCTCGTCATAGGGGTATCAACACAACAGATGGCGCGTCAATCGGACGCCCGGTCTGTGAGTTACTAGCATTTTCGTCCCAGGGGCCCGGTTGGTTTCATGTGCGAACCAACCCGGTTGTATCTCAACTGTACCCTTAACTCCCATAAGGTATACTCAAAGGGACTGTTTCTCAACGAGATCACCAACGCCGTTGACAGTTCGTCAAACGGACGTCCGGTCTGAAAGATATCAGCTTTTTGTTCCAGGGGCCCGGTTGGATTTCGGGTACAATCCAACCCGGCCACTATCCAACAGAAAAAAAAAACTCGGTCGAAGTATGCCAAAAGTTCCGTCTATTCAATAGGAATTCAACGAGATACACGGCACATCAATCGGACGCCCGGATCTCAAGATATGAGCGTTTCCGCTCCGAGGGCCCGGTTGGTTTCGTGTATGAACCAACCCAACCGAACCCAATGTTTTCCGAAACCTTGAGTGTGATATACCGAAACGACCGTCTCGATCCAAGGAACACATCGCCGCTGACGGTCCGTCGTTCAGAGGCCCGTAGCTCATGTTAAGGCCAAAAGACCAAAAACGGTCCGAAGATGGGGGGTCAGGGCCCGGGCCGACCCGGCCCGACACCCCATGGGTCGGCCGAACCGCGTCAACCCGAACCAGGTCGACCCAACCCGGTCCGACCCGGCTGGACCCAGTCCGGTCTGGCCAGGGCGCGGCCCAGCCGGTCGGACCGTCCCAACTCGGCTCGGCCGCGCGGCCGACCGAGGCAGACGCGGGGCGCTGCCCCCGCGGGTTGGAAGAGCGGCGGCCCAGCGTGGGGCCGCACTGGAGATCAGTGGACGCGGCTTTTTCCACGTCCCTCGTAAGGGCCGGACCCGCATGGTCATGGGTCCACTGCCCACCGCCAACGTGGCTTCAGCCGCGGCGGACTTGTCCGGCGGCGCGCCGGGGCGCCGCCGGTGGCTTTCGCGGGCCACCGGAGTTGCTCCGGTGGGCCGTTTTCCTTCCCGCCTGCGCCGCTGCTCCTCCCAGGACTCGTTCTTCTCTGCGGAATCATCAAATTGCCTTTGCGGCACGTTTTTTCATCACCCGCCAAATCCGCACAACAATGAAGAACGACGGAGGGTTGACAGGCCGTGTTTGTTTGGCCCGCACCCTCCACTTTAGATGATACAAACGAGAAGATAAATAACACATGGCAAACGTATCAAAACAATTTTAATAATTTAAAATTGCACTTGATCCAGGTTCGCGTTTTAAAAGAAACAATCACGGGGAAATTAATTATTTCACAACAAACCCCTACCTCGTCAAGTCGTCGCATGCGCGTTCTTCGCGGAATTGACCATCGCGGAACATGTGGAGCGTCGCGTCGCGGCATCCGGCGTTGCGTCGACGAACTCCGAGGACCAAGAAACAACAGATTTATTTTAAATAATTAAATCCATATCGAGTTATAATCCACAATGGAAATTAAAGGACCACAATCCCCTACCTTGACGTTGTCGATCAAAGGTTGTCGCGGGGTTGGATCGTCGTGGAAGAAGCATCACGGAGGGAGAATCTTCGGCGTCGCGGTACACGGCGTCGCGTCGCAGATCTCCGTGGGTTCTGTGTTCTTCATCAGGGGCCAGCATTCTTCACATTCTTCGCATTCTTCGCGAAGGAGGATGAAGGCACAAAGTTGTTAAACCTCTCAACGACCATTTTTCCAGAAGTCGAGCATTGATCTTATTTTATTATTACGCCAACGGATTGAAAACAGTTTAAGAAACGAATAAATTAATTCATCGAATTAATTCAACGAATAAGACCGCCGAATTAATTCAATGAATAAAACCGCCCCATTAATTGTTTCATTAAGAAATTAAGAAAACGCGTCAGTTGACATTCATAATGACAGGTTTTCGCGGGTGCGTTACTTAGCGGAAAGAAACAGTGGGGCTCGTGCGGGCCCCACCTCACAAATATCCTACCAAGAGGGTAGGATATTTCTGGATAGCACCCTATCCGCATCAACTCAGCTTAAGCTGCTTTAGGTGGCTTCAAGTGGCTTCCAAGAGGCTTAAGTGAAATAAAATAAAGTTTGTCGTACAATTTATTTTATTTCTTAACTTTAAGACCAAAAATTAAAAACCACAACCAAGCAAACACAACTCTAGAAGAGGCGTTTCTAAGCAATTACCGGCGCTTCGATTCCATCGGTGCCCTCAGAATTTGATTCCGAGCACCGGTTCAAAAGTTAGAAAAACCCGCTCATCCGTTCACTGAACGTACCCGAGCCAAACTTCGGAAAATGATTCCGGGCACACCGGGCCTCGGAATCAGGTGCCGTCAGAAACTGCGTTATTGTAAAATTCCAAAGAAAGTTCAGAAAAAAGTTTCCTTGAAATTTACAGTTCTTTACAGAGTTAGTAGTGAAAACTCTTGATGGTATGATATCTCAACCCTAGTCTATAGTTCCTCTCTGAATGATGATTGTTAGCAAGTGATTATGATAAATTTTATGATTCTCTACTTAGTTTATTTTTATTATATTCTAGGCAGGGATTGTATTTATTTATATATATCCCATATTTATTTCAGGGGAGTGAAGTGACACTTAGTTTTGCAAATGAAACCATGATCATTTATTGATGTGAGGATGAATACAACCATCCAATGAAATTTAATTCAATATTTTGGGACTTAATTCCCATTAATGAATGATATTTATGATAGATGGTTGAGGAGAAAATCAACATTGAATACATACTTTTTTTAGGATTTTTTTGATGAATTTACTGAATAATTTTATGGACTTCCTCTGATTCATAAAGATGAGTTCCCAATTAAACTCATACATGGAGCTACAAAAAATTCAAATACTATTTATATAATGGAAGAAATTGAGTTACAAGAATTAAATAATCAAATCTAGGAGAATATTTATAAGATGTTTATTCATCAAAGTGGGTAATCTTGGGGTGCACCATTCCTTTTTGTTAATAATAAACAAGGATAAATTAGACTCTAAATTCATCATCGATAACTTAAAAAGAACACAATCGATAAAAAGTGTCTCTTATACAATATTGGTGTTTGTTTGTAAATTAAGGTGATTTTATTATTTTACAAGATTTATCTTTGATCTAGGTACTATTAGTTGTGGGTCAGTAGACCTATGTATGAGGTAAAAACACTGTGAATTTATAGTGATGACATTTATGCTTAAAAATTACACTTATATTATCATGGATTTAATAAATGACATATATAGATATTACATTGACCAATTTTTGATTGTATTTATAAATTATATTCTTGTAAATATTCAAATAGAAATAAATATCATGAATATAAATTTATGATTTTACGGAATACATTGTGGAGGGGGAACTTGAATGTAAAATTTAACAACTATGAAATTATATTCACAATGTTTCATTCATAGGTTATATAATGTTATGTGAGGGTATTTTAGTGGATCCTTGAAAGATAGAAGTTATCTAAAAATGGATAAGAGAAACCATGGCTACTGAGATCAAATGTTTTCGTAGTTTGGATAGATATTATTGATGTTTTTTGGAAAAATTATCATAACAATCTACTACACTCACAAAGTTAACTTGGGAGGGATTGATGTTTCTTTTTATATAGATGAATGTGTTGAAATTTACAAGGAACTAAATAGGTAGATAATCAGTGTACATGTTCTTACATTACCCTATAGTAGAGAGGGGTTTATTATCTATATTGATGCATTGAAGTAGGTACTAGGATGAATCCTCAAGAAAAATGATATGGTTGTAGATTATATCTCACAATGATTGATGTTTCAGGGGAAAAATTAAAAAAACTCATGATTTGGAGTTATGTGTTGTTATTTTGTTCATTAAAGATGTGGAATTATTACCTTTAAAGGGAATGGTATGAAAAATATACTATTCACAAAATTTTAAAGTATATATTCATGAAGAAATATCTAAATATTGGCCAAATAATATTATTGACATAACTAAAGATTATTACTTCTCAATAAATTACCAACCAGGGAAGGCGAAAAAGGCGGTTGATGCTTTTAGATGAAAGGATCGTGATATCATATCTATGATGAGGATCAAAAAAGATCTAATATTTATTGATTTTTAAATGATGGATATATAAATATTAATGGAAGGGTAGAAATATTATCTTTATCAAATGATTGGTCAAAGATCTATCCATAAGAGAATAAAATGGGAATAGAAGGAAGATGTGGAATTTTAGAAAAAGTTCAAAATGATCTTAAATTAAACCTTGATTTAAATTCACTGATAACTTTTATGAACTTTGTATGTGTTCTAACCATAGTAGACATTAAAAATTAGTTATTAGAGGTGAATCCTAGTTCCTTATTCTCTGTTATTCCTAGACTTAAAAATATGTATAGAGAATTGGATGAGTAATTTAAATAGGACAACATAGAGAGATATATTGAATATTTTGTATCTAGGTTCCTAGTATTTTAAAAGTTATGGTTATGAGACAAATTTATTTGAGGATGTTACAACCAATACCCATACTAAAGTGGAATTGGGAAAACATTATCATGAATTTTATTGTAGGCCTCACCAAAACATATAAAAGTCCTAATGCAATTTGGGATATAGTTAATAACATAATAATCTATACAGACATCATTATTATAATAAAAGGATTCCCTCCTGATCATCTTTCCAGAATATATATTAAATATCTGGTTAGTTTTTATAGTGTACAACATTTTATTATATATGATCAGGGTCTTAGGTTTACTTATATTCTTTGGAAAAGTCTCCAGCAGGAACTGGATATTGAGTGATGATTCATCCCAACATGACATGCCCTGATATATTTTCAATCTATGTGAACCATTCAAACCTTATAGGATATGACTAAATCATGTTCTTTGTATTTAAAAGGTTGTTGGGATTAATACCTTACTATAGTGAAGATTTTCTATAATAATAAGGAAATAATTGTAAAACAATAATATACTCAAATAATGTTGTAGAAATTATGAAATCAGGATCTAAGATATATAAATAAATGGAACTACTTGTTAGAGCCATTCAAAAACAATAATCTAATAAAAAAGTTGATAAAAAATTTATGATTACAACAGTCATAGAGATCTAGAATTTGAAGTTAGTGATAAGGTGTTACTAATAATTTTGAAAGGGAATAAGGTTATTAAATTCAGAAAGAAGCCGAAATATTTCCCTATTTATATTTTCTCCTTTTCTATTATTGATTTAGTCAATATGGTGGCTTATCATTTGGCGCTTCCACTAAACCTACTTGAAGTAAATTATTTGATACATGAATCACTCCTAAGGAAGTACATATATGTTCTTTAACAAGTATTGAACATAAATGTCATACCACTTGAGAAATAACTCTCCTAGGATCCACAAATAATGTCAATTTTGGATTTTAGAGAGAAAGTTCTATGAAACAAGGCCACTCCCATGGTCAAAGTTTTGTTGTGAAAACCAATAATTGAAATATGTTATATGGGAACTAGAGGATATTATGAGGAAACATTATTCTTAGCTTTTTGTATTATAATAATAGTATTTAGATTTAAAAAATAATTTAAGTGTGGTATAATGTAACACCTTCATATATTATGAATTTATTTTCCAAATAAATTTAATCTATTCGATAGATTTCAATACACACAACCTCCAACTAAATAAACTGTAATATAGGATATTATTATAAACTAAAAATTAAATAATTGGGTATTAATAGGATAAAATAAATTATAGAAAATAAATTGTTTACAAATAAATTCATCGATTATAAATTAACTATAATTGAAATTTAAGTAAAAATATTTTGAAAATTAATGAAATGTTTTTCTGAAAAAATATTTTAGTGTCTGTATAGTGTTTCTATCTTAATAAATTAAATTAAACACTCTTGATAAAAGATATGTTGGAATTTATATACTATATATCAAAAATTACCTTATATTTAATTTTTTAAAAAAATTTGAAGATATTATTTTTTCGATGAATAGTGAAAAAACCAATTTTAATTAAAATGTGTCTTCAATTTTAAATAAATTATAAAGATAAATTTCTTTTTAATATGGTTTTAAAGTAATAATTAGATCAATGATATTATAATTAATCCAATTTATCTATTTGGAACAAATTATATGTTGAATTTTGATATGTAAACATTTTATACTTATGAAGACATTTTCTTTCAAAAATCATCATTTCATCGCATCTAGGGATTAAATATTAAATTGAATTATGCAAAATTTAGGAATTTAATTGGATAAAATGGATTCTATATTAGGAATAAAAATAATATATATTATATAACAAGTTTTAAATAATTGATTTTATAATTTATAGTAAAAATAGTAATAATATAATTATTGTGGTTATAGTCAAAATAATTTAACCTGGATGTTAAACAAAAATATGAGGATAATTTTTCAAATTTAAAATATATAAACCATACTATATGGAAATATTTAAACATTATATTATCCCAAATTTGAATACATATTCATTTGGAATCATTTTTCTTGATAATAACTTTATCGTTTTGGAATCTTTTAGGATCTTTCCATGTGGGTTCTCACCCCAAATTCTGAAAGGACACACCATCATCTCTTCTATAAACAAATAAATATCTGTTTTGTTCATAAAATAATCTCGCAATTATATTACTTACATACCTCCCCATGAATAGAGTCCCTATTTTTATCATAAGTCCATCCTATGAAAAATTCAGCTACAAACCTAAAGAGGTTCTCCAAAGAAGTTTTATAGTTCCAAACAATGAGTTTGTCTATTTATTAATATAAATCTTTAAAATATTATTAAAAAATGTTTAGATGAAATAAAATGTATATTAAATATAATAAAATGTTATTATATTAATTTAATTATCTAAATTCATCTCCTCTTCTATCAAATGAGAATCAAAATCGTCAATCATGTGTATGGCGGATTATCACCTCCTGAACAGATGTACTTTTTATTCCATCACTACCTATTACAGATGGATATAAGGATGGAAGTAAATGATATATATCATATTTATGAAATAATTATACATAAGTGATTATAATATAACATCTACCTTCATACTTTTCGATTCATTAAAAGATGATAATGTCGCTCATGCGTACGTGTAGGCACCCGCCTTCATGAAGCAACAAGATACATTTTTCAATTTTATTATGAAAAGGACGATAATAATGATATTATTAATAAATATATATGATATAAATTATATAAACAATAATGAAAAATTTTTAAATAACTTTCTATTTTTCCATCCGTCGAAAAAATTGAAACAACTTTCATTTGTATATGCAACTGGTCATCTCCATGAATGGTGTAATTCATTTTTATATCTCTAACTTTTAAGGTTCCCTCTTAATATGTATATAAGTAATTTTTATAATATTTATCTTATTATTATAATTATGGCTATTCTATATCCATAATCAAATAAAAAGTACCAAAACTACCGACCAAAACATTTATGAAAAATCAAGTAATTGCCACCCAAAATAGAGATTTTAATAAATAATTATAAATAAATAGTTAGTAAAAGGTTATAAGTAAATAATATATGGTTTGATATATATGATTAATGTTTTTTAATATATTTATAAAAAATATATAATTTTATATAATTTTTTTTAACATTTATGAATGATGTCGGATATAAGGAAATGGATTTTCATCTCACTTTTATTTTTGTGGGACACATCTCATATTGACCACTTATTTATTTTATGTGGTGTGTATACTTCTCATGGATGTACTTTATAATTATTCTTATGAAAATTATGGGAATTTTCAAATACATATATGGTTCTTTCCATTATGGTTATTATTATTAAAAAAATACCAAATATGTAAGGGTTTTAGGTTTCAATCCCATTGATTTTTAAGATTGTATATTTTTTTACATCCAAGGATTAAATTTATTTATATACCCCACAATAATAAACTTAATTTTATTATCATGTTTTTATTTTCATAAATTATATTTTTTCCTTTCATTCCCCTATATTTATGAACTAAATAGTCAAAAATAATGTTTTTTCATAAAAATGGACTTTATTCCTCTAATTAGTCAAAAATATTTTCACTTACATGACAATGTTTTCTAAAAATATTTTTAGAATTTTTTTAATAATCTAACTTGATTGAATAAAAAAATTATCCATGCTATAATGTTTGAAAAAATGGTTAAAATATATATTTTTACAATAATGTGAAATAAATTTTCTCTTTTAACTTGTATGGCTTAGATTTATTTTACTAATATCACTAACACTCAATAATTTGAATCATTACTCATATATTTGTATGTTAAAATTTTTGGAAAATGGATTTTCTGAATATTTAAAAAACTATTTTTTGAAAGGTTATTTTTAAAGTCAAAAGGATATTTTCCTCATGATTAATCTCTATTTTATGGAATTTATATTCATAAATGATAACAACCTTTTGTGTTTCTATTTTTATTTTGGATATTATATAATAGTATAATCCTTATTCTTCCTCTTCTTTCTTTATGATTATGATAATGATATGTATCTGAAACGCGTTATTTTTTCAATGGGTTATGCTCTATTGAATTGATTAAATCCTTATGAATTCTACTTTCTTTACATGGGTCCAGATATGAAGATTTGATGTATGTTTAATGATTTAATGGAACACATATTTATGGATTTTAGTTTTTGATGAGTAGTAGTGGATTTAAATATCCCCCAAATTGATTTGGTATTTCATTATATATTATGAGAAAATTATTGGAAACGCATCAATATTCTTGATTGTTTATTGGAAATAATTATATGCTCTTGGTAAACAATAAGAATCATGTTGATGTGCTTGATGTACTATGGGAAATAAGTGTCAATGCATGATTCATTTTGATTTGATAGTCACTTAGGTCGACCATTATATATTAAATGGATTGTATAATTATGATAGTTCCACACTTATTTGACATAAACTTATGGTTCGTGATTTATTTTATTATGATTCATAACTCATATGATTCATTCATTTTGAAATGATAATATTTTATTCAATTTCTTAGGATTATTGTATTAGACCCAAACCTTAAACCTCACATATTCTGGCGAATTAAAAATAGAATTAAAATTATTACATTCCCAAATATATTTTAGGTTTATATTTTTATAGAGTTAATTCATAATGAATATAAAATAATACCTTATATTAAAATGAGTACACTTCAATGTATTATCTGTTTTTCCCATAAAAATCTCTAAAGATATAACAAGGTTCTTTTTTTAGTAACGTTTTCCATAAATTTTTTCATTACATAAACCTTTTAACTAATGATCTATAGACCATATGAAAAGAAATTTAAAACATGGTATAATAAAAAAAGATCATTAAGAAACATAAAAAATATTGAAACAAATTGTTAGTCCATGAATAATTATAGAAGTTTTCTTTTTCCAAAACAAACATTAGGCTCAAAATATACATTTTCATACACAAAAAATTAACTTCTCTAAAAAAATATTTTCCCAAATCATTTCATAATAAATATTATTGAAAAAATTAAATTCGTTAATGTTTCCTATAAATTATGAAGAAATCATAATACTGTTTTCAAACAGTTATACTTTTCAACCTTATTAATTATTGTATACATTCAATTTCCCTATAGAATTATTAGATCTCCATAAAAATAATATCATTTACCTTTATTTTGAATCATCACGTTCGTTATATATATTCCTGAATAATAAATGTTGTCAAATTTTGTACATTATTTATAACATTTTTATTTTTTATTTTTCATCTTCTTTTATCTTTTATCTCATTATATTCAATTATTTAATCATTTAAATTCATGTTGTTTGTTTTGAGGAAATTTGTTTCGTAAGTCAAAAATTAATTTGGTAGTTTGACTATGGTAAAAGAGTTCAATATTACATCATATCTACAATAACGATCATGAAATAGTTATAATTTATATACATCAATTATATATTTAAATTAAATAATTAAATATGGTTAGGAAGAATGAATTACTTTACAATCATTGTGACGGTGGGTCGTGCATACGAATGTTTAACATTTATATTTTTCAATGATCAATGTGTAAAGATCATAAAAATAATTTAATCATTGAATAATTATAATCATATAATAAATACAATTTTATTTCTTTAAAAATACTTATATATATTATCCATGTGATGTAGTGATGAAAAACAACTCACATCACTTTGTGGTGGTGGTAGTCCACATGTATGCACGAATGACTTTATCATTTTTCAGTGAATGTAATTTTAAGAAAGTAATAATATATTATATTCAAATGGTAAAAAATATATCATTAATATTATATATAAACCTCAATTCCATTATTGTAATGAGTCAGGATAGAGAGTGATTGAAAATTAATTACATCAGTTTGTGAGGCGATAGCCTAACATACACAAGAATAATGAATTTATCACCCATTTGATAGAGGGTGTAAATAAATATAGGTTAATAAATTAACATAATAAAAAATATTTACATATTTTATAGATTTTTTATTATTTTAGAGTGGTTCAAGAGGATTTTAAGGTGGTGAAATAATAAATTAAACTAAAACAAGCAGTTAAAAACTATACCTTTTTATTGGTAAGTCTCTTTTGATTAACATAATAAGCCCTCTATAGTTTTTATTTTTCCTTAATTAAGACCTATATAATTATTTTTGGGATAAAATAATGGTATTTTGGTATATAATGGTATAAATAAAAGTATTATGAAGTGTGTGTAAATAATAATATGACATTACCTTTTATAAGAGTAGGGAGGGGTATACATAGAATTCTAAAAATATTAAATATAAATCCATTAATTTTGATGATCATGTTGGTAAAAATAGATAATATTTGAGGATAATAAGAGTGTTATTTTAAATACACTCTTGAAATAAAATTTTTATATGTTTAAATCAAATTTCTACTCTTGCCTTTTTGTTTTGACCCATTTAACTCCTTTGACAATTACCATAATATTAATTTTTTCTACGCTTTTAGTGTTGATACTATTTATATAAAAATTAAAAAAGATTTATAAATATACCATGTCATATTTCATTAATCATATAATATTTATTTTGATGAATCCATTATTTTTATTAATTATTAATCATTAAATGAAGTATAATTATTATAAAATATCATAATTGAAAATTTTAGAGCAATTCAATTGCTTTGACATCAATAACATCAAGAAAATAAAGTAATCTAAAAAACATTAATTAAAAGATATATAATAAGTTATTTTTGACAATACAATTCGTGGATCAAATTAATTATACCAAATTATTCAACTTTTAAAAATTGTAATATCATTTAATTTATATTTAAATTAGTTGAATAATTATTCTGTCAGCATTGTGTAAGAATATTAGGTAATTATTTATTCATTGAAATTTAAAATTAAGTTATCATGGTAAAGATAAACCACTTCTATTTCAAATTAATATTTATAACTGAACATATCATTTGTCTATCTCCGTGATAAAAATATTATATTTATTTAAAATAAGAGCATGACATCTTTTACTTTTCATTACCAAAAATATTATAATGGTCATAATCCCATAAAAATAGAAAAAAAAAACAAATAATATAAAGTTGGATTATTATGGATAAAATCTAATAGTTCAGTAAAATTAAATTAAGTTTTAGTTTCATTTTCGAGTCCTTATCATTATATTTTTAACTATAATTACATGATTTACCCTTTACTGTGGTAACAAAATTACTAGTGATACTATTTATATTGAACAAAAATAAAATGAAAGTATTTAATAATATGGACCTCTTAATTACAAATAAATATTAAAATTTAAAAATTTAAAAATACATAATTGGTAGAATTTAATTTCAAAATAAACAGGAAAAACGCGATCAAAAAGATTTTTTCAAAAAAGTTCCATTTTGAGTGTAAAATGGTTTTATGCTAAATTTAAGTATAAAATTAATTTTATAAAGATAATTATATTATATTAAATCGAATTATATAATTAAATTTTCAAAAAAATCCAAAATATACATTTACTTTTAAATAATCAAAAATAAAATTTAATTTAAAATAAAAATATTATTTTACAATCTTCATTGAGAAATCAGTATTTTCAAAATATTATAAAAAAATTATCCTATGATAATTTTTAAATGATGAATCCAAAAATGAAATTAATTTAATAAAATTAAATTTTTATAATTTAAAAATTAAACATTAAAAAAACTATATAATTTATGAAACCAGTTTTGGTTATAAAAAACACTATTTCTTCATTACTGAAAATCTACATAATATTATTATAATCAATATAAATATGTGATAACATACTAATGAAAATCTATCAGAAATGAATATTTTTTTTCTTACAATATTAGGGTATTTACATCCTTCCCCACTTTTGGAAATCATATATTAATAATTTTATTCACTTATCAAATAATTGGAGATATCAATCCCTCGTAGAATTTTCAAATTCCTATAATACTTCGTAAACCATATAGATTCTCAAAATAAACCATAACTGTTTGAATTGACTTATTTTGTAACATATTATGTTTATGATCATGAATGTCAACAGTTTTATTTTCATAAAAAAAGTTTCTCTTCTAACTAAACTACCTCACGGTTCAAAATGTTAAGTGAATCTGAAACATGTTTTCTTAACATTGAAAGATGAAAAACATTGTATACATGAGAAAAACTCAAAAAATATATATATATGGTAATAAAATGACCCAACATTCACTATAATTTTATATGATCTAATGAATCGTAGATGTAACATCCCTTTTTTCAAAATGCATAACAATTTTTCATGGGGATACTTTAACAAAAACAAGATCACCTACCTCAAAAGAAATACAATTCCACTATATATCCACTTAAAAATTATATATACTCTAAATTATTCACTAATTTTGTTGAATTACCTTAACCCTCTCATCCATATCCACTACTAATTATGGTCCCATCAATTTCCTTTTTCCTACATCATCCCAAAAGCAACAGTTGAACACTATTTTCTATTTAATGCCTCAAAAGTTTTCCCATGTATACTGGAATGAGAACTATTACTATGATAAAACTAAACTGATGAAATATTTTTATCCAAAAAATATTATTAATCCATTGAATATCCATGATTCGTGTATTTAAAGGTCTGAATTTTTCCCTCAAATTTTCCATCTGATTGAGTATAATAGGCTATGCAGAAATTAAATTCAACTCCCAATGACTTATTCTATCCTTCTTTAAAAATTAAGTGAACTTAAGATCACATTCAGATAATATTAATTGTATAACTCTATTTAAAGAGACTATATCCTAGAGGTAAATTTGACAAACTTAATCTAAATACAGTGCATCACGAAGTGGAAGTAAATATGGACATTTATTTAATTAATCAATAATAACACAAATCGAAATATTACCTAGAGATTTCTTTGGAAATACCACTTCTAAATTCATTGATATATATTCTCATTTCCGCTTGGGTACTAGAAAATCAAAAGGAATCCTCTATAGAAATTTCCATTCAACTCTAACCTATTTAATAGTTAGATATTTCATGGTAAAATAAAAAAATCTATTTTCATTCCATCTCACAATAATGCTTCAAAAGTTATATGTAAATTATTCACTCAGTAATTCAATCATCATTTAGGAAACAATATCAATGCATAATCACCTTAAAAATATCAATAAAAGAGTTTTTATCAGTGTTAAATTTTAGAAAATTATTATTTTAAACAAATTCTACCATTTTCTAAAACTCATGGTCTTTCTTCTGAGCATTCATAATTTTCCCTAGTAATGTTTAATGTACTAAAACCAAAAATAAAAATAGAAGAAATTTGGAAATCCACAAAATCTAGGAAGAAATCAACAAATCATTATCTATTGGTTCATGTTCCAAATTTAACATGGTTAATGTGACTTTATTTTTTCGACTCATTCCATTAACTACTTTGTTTTTATTTCAAGGATGAATATAAATCATGCATAGATAATAAATTATAGATTCTAACCATATCCTATATCTTTTTTTAACCCTTTTTGAGTGAATATATATTCAAAATAGTTAAAATCGATATATATTAAAAACATGGCTCCAAATAAATATTATATTCAATTTTTTAAATCAAAACCTATTGTAGCTAATTCTAGATCATGTATAAGATAATTCCACTCGTGATATTTCATTTGATGTAATGTATAAGTAATTAACTGATCATTCTACATCAGGACACAACCATGACCTTTTAATGAATCATCAGTATATTTGAAAAAGTCTCAATTTCTATATGGAAACTCAAAAACTAGAGCACTCATTAATTTTCTTTTTATCTTTTAAAAAATAATTATATTATTTTTTCTATATAAATTTAACTCCTTTTCTAGTTAACTTAGTCAGTAGTATAGATGACCAAACAACGTTTTCATTAAACTGTTGATAATATCCATATAACCAACTAATCCTTAGAATATCAGTAATATTTTTGGTATTGTCCATTCATAAACCACATTAGTTTTGGATGGGTCAATAATTATTCCATATTTATTCACAGTGTGTCCACAAAATTAAATCCTTTGTAACCAAAAATCTTATTTAATAAATTTTCCTTATAGTTTATTTTATTTTATTATTTTTAGAACAAAAATTAATGGTGTTTCATGATCCTAATATCTTTTTTAATAACTAAATATATCAACTATAAAAATAACCAAAAATGATTCTAAATATTCATGGAATAATCTTTTCATATAATTCATAAATACATTTTTTCATTAGAAAATATGAAGGGAATAAATAAAAACCCATAATTCCCAAATCTAGTTTAAAATATTGTTTTCAAAATGCCATCCTCCTTCTCCATTAACTTATAGTATCAAGACCTTAAGTCAACCTTTTAATAATACTGAGCTCTCTATAGCTGGTCAATTGATGTGAGGTAAAGGATAATTATTCATAACATTGATGTTATTAAATGATATATAATCAATTAAAAGCCTCATGGAAGAAATATCCTTTTTTTAAAATAATATAGGTGATCCCCATTATGAAGTTCAAGGATTGATTAAACCATTATTAATAAACTCGTGTATTTTATTTTTTTTAATTCCAAATGATCTACATGAGCCACTCGGTGATGGGGTTTTAATATTTTTTTATAATCCAAAAATAATTCAATATAAATTCAACTTCTTAATCCAGTATTACACTGGTAAACTCATCAAGAAAAACATCATGTTATTCCTCTAATATTAGAACATCATAAATCTGAAGAATTCCCTTATTTTTAAAAATATTTTCAAGATAACTTTCATTTACGTCTTTTAATTGCTTCTTTATTTCTTGATGTATATTCCAAGGTATGGTTTCACAATTTCATAAAAATAAAAATATTTCAGAAAAATAACTTGTTTATCTCTATAATCTATCATAACATGGTAAATAAAAAACCGATCCAGACTCAGAATAACATCAAACTCTACTAAGGATATGTCCAAATTCTTTTCAAGTAATTTTTTGTCAATAAAAAATTACTATAAGTATTTTATAATTTCTTTTTTAATTAATAATTCCCCCATGCATTTTTACTATAAGTTTTAGATTCATTTCTAGAGTTGGAATTTCCGATTTAATAGAAAATATCATTATAATTAAAAAAATATAGACCCCAAATAAAACAATAAGTTATCATAATATCAATAAACAAGAAATGTACTTGATACCACTTCATTTGATGGACCATCATTTTCTGAAGAAGTTGTGAAGGATTTCCACACACCTTCCTTCTTACAATATATTTTCTTCTCATCATTTCAGTTCTTAATTAGGAATGTATGTTCATAATGACACATCTAATTACATTTAAAATGTTTTACTAGATATATATCATAATTGGACTTACCACTAGTAAGAACATTTTAATTTCAATTATATTACATATGCCCAAAATTGCCACATCAGAATCCCATACCATAGATCATAATTTATTCTTTGGTTTTCTTTTCCCTACAACTCTCACGAACTAAATAATTAATTTTCATATGAATATATTTCTTTGATCCATTCTTACATTTTTCATCCACCTTAACCTATTTTTTCCTAGTTCTGGAAGTACCCATGATCATTAGAAAAATATATTTCCATGTTCTCTACACATCAAACAATCTTATCATAAATTTAAAATTATCTGGAATTCAATGACCATTAATATTGTGTTTTAAATCCAGTGTGATCCTCAATAGTCTTATATACAAGATCACTGATAAAATTTCCTTCATACCTTTCCAATCGAGTGATGTTTTATTGATAAATAGATAATAAATCTTTCTCCCTCTTCCTTAATTCAACAAATTTATTTTCTATTATTAGTCTAATAGATTAAGAAAATATTTTTCTAGGAAGATATTCATAAATACATCTCCTTATAAGGAATCAATCATCTCTTTTTCCCAAATATTCTTAACATTTAACCACCACTGGTCATTTTCACCTTCAAAACAAAAATAAAAATATTATTCTTTTGAGAATCATAACATCCCAATACATTGAATATATTTTCTAGAGATACAATCCATACTTTAGCTACCACTAGTTCATATGACAATTCAATGATAGCAGAAGACGTCTCATGAAATTTCCCACTATCATCATAATCCACTATATTATATATAGGTTATCTCTAGTATGGATAACATTACTATTTATAGGCAATCCCAACTAGTACATCACTCGTAAAAACTTCTCAATTTCAATTCTAACCATTACAGGTTCTTCATTTAGAAGGATATCATTCCGTCATTTCATTTCTACATCAAATTTCGTAATTATCTATGGAAAACCATTATAAATAGACATAGTTTATATGAATCAATATAGTAATATTCACATTTTATATCATTTCTATTTAACTATATAGTAAAATATTTTAAGGTTATTCTACTAACATAATCCTAACCAAAATATTTATCTAAATCATTATTTTGATACCATTTATAAGTACCTAACCATAACCATTACATATTCTAGTGACATTAAACTCTTCCATTTCTAAAGAACTTTTACTTTTATAGTTTTATTGAGTTAGTCAATAAATCTAACATAGAAAAACCTTATATTAAAAAGTGGACACTTCAACGTATTATTCATTTTTTCAATAAAACATAACATTTAAGATATAAAATATTTTCTTTTCATGAAATATATTAGAAAATTTTATCTTAACCTCATCATTTTCCCTACTCATTATTAAACCCTTTGAATAAAATTTTAAAATTTTGTTTGATCATAAAAATCTCAATAAGATCCATAAAAATAAATAAATCATAATTCCATGAATACTTATAGAAATTTTCATTTTTAATGTAATTATTGGGCTTAAAATAAACATTTTCATGCCCATGAAATTAACTTCTCTGTCAAAATATTTTCATTAAACTTTTAATAGGAAATATTTAAGGGAAAACCCCATAAAAATTAACTTCAAATCATGAAAATATAATAATAATTTTTTTTTAGAAAAATATTTTCCCCCTTACGATGCACCATATACTTTCCATTATATTTTGAAATCATAAGATTTCCATATAACCCTATAGAAACTATTGATAAATCATATAGGTAACATGAGGAATCATTTTCATCTCACTCTTACTTATTCCTGGAATAACTATCATGGTTATTCTTGGAGTAACCATCATAATTACATCTAAAACAATCATCATGGTTATACTTGGAATAATAATCCAAGTATTTCACGAAAATCAATTTAGATAATCCTATTTGGTTAACTCTTACCTCTTTCCTAATAAATTAGAGAGACATGATGGGCTCATAATCATGTGTTTTATAAAAGCACCAATGGACATCATAAAAAATTCACAAGAACTAGAACATAATAATATCACATAAAATATTTCATCATAAAAAATTATTTTCACCAATAATGAATCATTATAAGAAATTGATATATCCCATGTCATTCAAACATAAATTTCAAAAATAAAATCCCTAGAATAAATGTAAAAAATATTTTACTTTAAATAAATCATGGATTCTTATTAATTATTACAAACCTCAAATTATGGTTATGGCAGAGGGACAAGTTATTGTCTCTATATATTTCAAAATAGAACATTATTTTTGTCGTTTAATAATGAATTTCAAATAGTACATAAAAATTATCTTTTTGAAAATAATACAAGCAAGGTCAAAAGAGTCCTAAAATTGCATTTATAAATATTTTAAGTATAAATAAAAACATCTATGACTTAAAAAATATAGATATTGAAGAAAAATATAGGTTTATGGGAAACTGTAAAAGAGTATTTTTTAAAAGAAATTCTCTTACCTTGAGTCTTACACATCATGTTCATTATATATCATCATCAATAATTAACATAGGTTAATTATTTAATTGATTAAGATAATTATAAATTTTTATTATTCATTTTATATTATATTTTACCATGTTATATTTTATTATTTAATCAATTAAATTCATGTCATATGTTTTGATGATATTTGTTTCATATGTCCAAAATGAAATTGGTAGGTTTATTATTATTAAAGTGGTAATTATTATATAATAATTTGAATAAAAATAATGAAATTATTATAATTTCTATAAATAAATTATACTTTTAAAATCCTCCATGAATTAAGTTCATGAAAAATGAATTATGTTGTAATCATGGATAAGGTATTTCGTACAATTGCACACGTAACAGTTTACTATTTCAATGATAATTATGGAATGAAGGTAAGTAAAATTTTAAATTTAAATAAATATAATAATATCTTAAATACCATATTATTATTTTAAAAATTCTAATATATGTCAACGTGTGATCTGGTGATGAAAAACAAATCACATCACTTCGTGGATGTGGTAGTACACACGTACGCATGAACGAGGTTATTATTTTTTATTGAGTCGAAATGAAAGAAATTAAATGATATATTATATTTTAATAATTATAAATATATAATTAATATAATAAATAAACATTAATTCAAAAATTATAACTATACATGAGACATGGGTATGGAAAACGAAATACAACGGTTCGTAAGGTTGTAGTCCACCATACACACAAACGATGAATTCCTCTCCCATATGATTGAGGTTGGAGAATGATATATGTAATTACACCAACATAATAAAACACAATTATATTTATAATATAATATATATTATTTTATATTCTTTAAATAACATTATAAGGACGTGGAAGAAGAAATAAAACAAAAACTTGAGGTTAAAAACTATAACTCTTCTTTGGAAAGTCTACTTTGATTAATACATTAATTCCTATAAGGATGGTATTATACCATAAAAATTCCTATATAATGAGGAAATATATTATATTAAGTTATTTGAGTAAGTCATGTCAAAATTAAAATTATTTCTATGTGTGATGACATGAGAAAAAGAAGTTCCCTTTTATTAGGGAGTGGTGGGACACACTTGGAATTCTTACAATATTAAATTAATATTAATTAATTTTTATGTATAAATGGAAAAATATTGATAATATTAAAATATAATATGAATTTGAATATAAATAAAACTATAAAATAAAATTTTGAAATGTTTTGAAAACATATTTTCCTTTAACTTTCTATTTTAACCATCTGTTAACCCCTTTGACAACTATCATAATATCAAAGTTTTCTACAGTTTAAGGGTTAATAATTTTACTATAAAAGTTAAAATGACAAAAAAATGGGTTATTTATTGGTTAATTATATGTATACCATTAATTTAGATGAATATAAAAATTTTATTATTTTTTTATAATTTAATAACATATTATTTGTTATTAAATATCTTTAACGTCTATTTTAGAATTGATTAATTTCATTGAATTTAATAAAATATATCTAACAAATAAATTATAATAATAAATGTAAACACCTCTATAACATGTTATTTTTAACTATAAAATTACTTTTTCATATTAAATATTTCAAATTATACCTATTTTAGTATTTTATAATATCATTATTTTACTTTCTCGTTAATTTAAAAATTATTTTTTTAGCTTTGTCTCATCATTTATGGTAATTATTTCATCACTAAAAAATAAAAACCCATGATTAATATTAATAATTTGTATTTAAAATAAATATTTATAAATTAACATATGATCTAATTATCTCCATGTTAAAAAATATATTGATAGTTATTTGAAATAATAGTGTGGCATTTTTTATTTTTCTTTAAATTAAATATTATAAAGGTCATAATCACATCCAAATGAACAAAAAAATTCATATAAGAGAAAATTTAATGATTATGAATCAAATATAATCACATAATAAAACTGATTTAAGTGATTGTGTCAATTTTTATTCATCATCATTTTATTTTTATATTTAGTTACCCAATTTACTATTTATTATGGTAATAAAAATACTAGGTTTACAATATATACTGAACAATAATAAAAGTAAAATATCTGATAAATATTTAAATCCTTGTTCCAAATATGTAATCCATTTTTAAAAATTGGAAACACATAATTCACATTATATAATTTTAAATTAAACTGAAAAAACTCAACAATGAATAGTTTTTAGATAAATGCCCTTTTATGTATAAAATGTTTTTATAATAAATTTGAGTATAAAATTTGTCTCAAGAACCATAATTAGTGTATTTTAAATAAATAGGAACCGATATAATTTCCAAAATAATCCAAAACAAACATATATTAGATAAACAATTGATATTAAAATATAGTTTTTCCTCTATTCATTGAAAAATCAATATTTTGATGAAATTTTAGAAAAATAGCCAATGAAAATTTTGACATGATGAATTAGAAATTAAATTATTTTTTAAAATTTAAAATATTATAATTTTAAATAAAACTTTTAAAAAAAACCAAATAATTCATGAAAACCAATTTTTTTCATAAATAAATCTTTTTTATTTTGAGTGATGAATTATTTAATATTTTTATAGTGAATATAACTCTATAATATAAAAAATAAATATTTATAACATAGGATAATGATTAATTCTAATATTAGTTGGTTTTTTACATATGGTACATGATAAATTTCATTTTAACTTTTAATGTTACACACATTATTTTATATCATTATGTTTATCTTATGCTTCCATGTGATCATCAATTGATATCTCTCATGTTTTCCCTTACAGAGCATTTGAGCTCACCCATAATTATTTATATATTCCTCATATTATGAAGAATGAATCAAAGTAGGGTGAATATATAAATAGTGATAAATGGGAAGATCTTTATGTGAGATTTCAGAGATTTTTCATGAAATTAAAAGATTGTTCATCAATTCTAAAAAGAAACTAATAATTTGTAGCCCTATGAAGATTATTTGTGAAAATAATTCAATATTTATAAAATAAGATGTAATATTTATGTATAAAAATCTTATTTTATTATAACTTGGTCTTTGTTTAGTGATGTAGGATTTTTTTAAGGGGAGGGAGATGAACTATTTATACATGATGATAGGGGTATTTTTAGGATAAAATAACAAATAAAATATAACATCCAAGGTAAACCATTGAAAAGTAATATTTTTTAATTAATGAAACATATTTTAATGAAATAAATTTATTTTAATTATTCCATATACTTTATAATAATAATATAATAGTTTAATAAAAATGAAAGGTGTAAAATGAAAAAACAATATATTAATAGAATACATTAGACTCTTGGATTTGGAAAATATATTTTAGGTTTGAAATGCATTTTTAAAGAGTTTAAATGACTCATTTATCAAAATAATTTTTTTCAACAAAAAAATATATAATTTATCATGTTTTTTTATATAATATATTATATAATTTAAAATATATCAGTTATGAAAAATCATTATTTTTACAATTCACCTAAAATGTGAAAAATTATAGAAAATAAGCAAAAAAACACCCTTGTAAAATTTTGATGTGGTGATTCCAGAAATTAAATTAATTTTATTAAATTATTGTTGAACATAGATATTTTGAATTTTTAATATAAAAAATTATTTTTTTATGAAATAAATAGAAATAAATTTTATTAAAATTGTGCACTTTTTCTTTGAAGTTTTAATCCTGTTATTTTTTTTATGGAACTATAAAAATTATATTTTATAAAATTACTCATGATAAATATTATTTATATTAAAGTTTATTATATTAAGGTTAAATGTATAATCTAATAGGAAATTTATTATTCCAAATGGTCTAGATACTATTCCTAGTGGTCAAGATACTATTTTAAATAGTCAGGTCACTATTCCAATTGTCACATTACAATTATAATGGTCATATTACCTCATTTAATTACCAATTTATATCTTCATTCAAAATATACAAAAACATCACCCATGGTTCATTATATTTCTTTTGCACGATTTCAATTGGTTTACTAATATTCTATATCTTATCTACAGTTTCATTCATGGGAGTTTTGATTCTGGTAGATCGGGTTGATCTCAATTTTTTTATTTTTGTTTTTATGTGTTCTATTTTTCCCACTTGTAATATTTTCTATTTTAATGGTTTTAGTTGTTGACTAATTTAATTATTTTCATTAATTTAAAAAATTTGGTTAGTTTCTTTATGTATTGTATGTGTGTAATAAAATATATGAAATTTAACACACATTTATTCAAGAAAAAAGTATTACTAAAAAAATTATGTCTTTACACTACTTATACTTTGAAATAATTCTATAAAAACATACAGCTATTCATTCTTAATTTTAATTAAATTGGTATAGGTAATGAATGAAGATGAAAAATTTGTATCTAGAGGAGGTGAAGTGGGGCTTGGGTTAGGAGTTGAGTCACTAAAAACTCAAAAAGACTCTACATAGATCCTTAATTACCTAAGGATTCATACATAGTCTTCCCAATTTCAGTAATAGAACAATATGACTCTTAAAAAACTATAACTTCTATATTAGGATATTTGGTTCCAATGTGAAAACATTTTTTTTGAATCATGTCCAATAAGAGAGGAGTATAGTTTGAAATTTATACATGGCACCATCAATTCATAGCCCATGTCATCCTTGTTCTTCAAGATCAGTTGGAGTGGGACTCTAAATAATAGGTTATAGAATTTTTACCACCATGGTTATGTAATTTCTATCTGACTTCAGTAAAATTTAATCATCTTAGACATACTTATCATCACCATTATCATGATTAGGTACATCTAAGATTATAATAAGGATCTCAAGAGAGCATCCTCTCTAAGATATCTACTATAAAAAATTAGTTATCCCTATATCACAAACATGGGAGGATTATCTAAAATAGTAATCCCATCAAAATCACTCACAAAGTCAATAATATATTATCCAAATAGTATAGATCATGGTGTATTCTTCCCTTAAAGGATCACCACTCCTTCAACTGGTCATTATATTATTTAAATCATCAAATACAAATCTAAAATACCATTATAATTCATTAAGGATTCCTCATTAAGGTTCACATATACATATTCATTACTATATTTTTATGATTATTCAATTTTAACTATCATATCTCATATCAAATCTATGTCAGTTGTATCTTTTGGTCTAATTGAATTCGTTTGAGCACTAAATCTCTCATTCAGTTTCTCTTTATTATAAAACCACATTTTATTCCAAGGTTTCCAACATAATTTCATCATTTTACATGTGTTTTGGTTACGAAACCACCACTTTATGTATTAGAAACTTCCTCCTCTTGAGTGACTAGTCCATTAATCACTAAAAAATTATAAAAAACATAGGATAGGGGAATTTGTTAAACCAATAATAACTCTTACATAGCTAATCCATGTGGATCATTACAAATCTAGATATAATTTTATGAAACCATTTCAACATTATATAAATAAAGAACATATATCAATACCAAAATTACTAACATCTACTTTTATAGGGAAAATATCATGTTGGGTTAACTTGGGGAAAAAATTCATTCGCCAATGAAAAAATATATATTCATCCTTCTAGGGGTTCTATTTTCTATTGTCTCTTATAAGTATTCCTCAAACTGAAATGGGGATTATGGATGGGATAACATATTTAAAAATATTCTCATTTACATTTTTGAGGTAATTTTATACACATTGACCATAAATTAAAAGAAAATTTTAATCCTTACCATTAAAAATTATTTGTATATTGCCCCACCTTTCTCTATCTTTAAATAATATATTAAATAGAAAAACTTTACCAAATATAGATATAACAAAATATCATTTTCCATGACCCAATTAATTTATCCCAACATTATCACAGATCTCCACTTAAAAGGAAAAATTGATTTAAACCAATTCGAGTCCACTTCCATCTCTGGAACTAATTATTGTGACAAATAATGTGGCTTTAATAGCTTCATGGTTCCAAAGGTAATGGCCTTCTATAATTTTGAGCCATAAAAAGTTTCAAAAGAATCCTATTCAATATAATACATCATCTTATCCGATATTTTAGGTTTTAAATGCTATGTCTTGGTCAATATATTATTCAATTTAGTTTTGTAAAGGAATGATATGTTTTAGATTAAAATTTGGGTTTATTAAGGTGATTTATAGATTTATATATAATAAAAAGTTATAACAAGATAAAACTCACTTAAAATATATAAAAACACTTCTAAAAGCATGAAATATTCTGAACATATATTTTATATAAAATTGATTAAATAAAATTCAATAAATTTTTCATACATTTTACTGACCACATGACTGTCAAAAGCAAAAAATTTAATATTTTGTACTAATTAAATAAATATCATAAGAGAGTGCCCTTAAACAATTCATAATTAGATATTAATAATTTACTGTAAAATTATTTAGACATATTTAATCATTAAAAATTCACATATGATATAATTAAATCTATAAGAATTCGTCAAATTTGTAAAAATGTGAGAAAGAGGATTCCCATAGCTAATAAATTCAAGAGTGGTTTCCCCTTTTTGAAAATTGTCTCTTGAGGAGTAACGTATTATATCAATGTGTATAGTACTATATTAATTTATAGGATTACTATAAATTTTAATATCACCTGTATTGTCACAATTTATAGGGGCATGTCCAAATTCATATACACAGTCTTGAAAAGTGTGTTTTATCCACACAAGTTGTAAATAATAACTCTTATCAGTAAATTATTACGCTTCTTTACTGGATAACAAAAAAAAATATTCATTTTACTAAATCAAGATATAAGTGTCTCTTAAATAATTTAACATGTTCTAGAGGTTCTTTTTCTATGTAACATACACCCACTAAATTCACTATAAAAATAGCTAATTAAAAAAATTATGCCCACTAGAATAAAAGAGTCCTAAGTTAGAAATAATTTTTTGGTATTTAGAAAATATTTTATCATCAATAAAATAATATTCTCTAATATTTTCATAATAATTTGAACATATACACACACTAAACATTATTTTAGGATTCCTATTTGTTATGTAAATTAATGTTCTTATCATGCATCCATAAATGGTTTGGTAAACTTGTTTTCTATTTTTCTCCAGATCTAATTTACAGGTAGTTCTAATTGCAGTTTCACTTCTTTTTGAGCTATTCATGGAAAAAATTTAAAATATCTTTAGTGTAATTAATTTTGTTTTTAATAATTCTTTATTTAGTTTTCAATATTTGAAAACCAATAAATAATTTTAGTTCATCCATCAAAATAATTTTAAATTTATTTTGTTTTAGTATTTAAAAGTTAGTATAAAAATAATTTCATGAAGAACCATATATAGTATCTTCAATATATATCTACCAAACTAAAACATATTTTGAAGTTATTTAGAAAACATTGATGGATAAATAAAACGTTTTTTAAATCTATTTGAAAAATTAAAATCATTTAGCCTATCATACCAATCCCTGTGATGATATTTTAAACAATAAAGTTATTTTTTCAATAAGAACCCAAATTATTCTACATTAAATTTACTTTTAAAATTAATAAATCTAATTGTTAAAAAATTTGTATAGAAAACCAAACACTAATTTTGATATTTTGGACCATTATAAAATATATCTTATCAGAGTCGAAAGTTTATGAACCAACGTAACCATTGAAAATATAGTAATTATAAAGTGACCATTAAGATTAGTACATATTAAGGGTTAGGATAAAATCTAGTTGACATAGAAAAAAATGATTACCTAAAACTTTAGAATACAACTTTATTAATACCATTTATCAATGATTTTGAGGGAGAAGGAATTAGTGATATATTCCTTAGACTAATACCGAGTCAAGATCCAGAAACTAAAGGTCAATAAAAATTGATTATGGGATAACATTAATCTTATCGATATGATGACCCAAACAATGTGAACTGAACCACCCCAAGAATGAACCCATATTGTACACTATAAATTTAGGGTTTATGTTGGTGTAATAGTGGGTTAGGTATATAGACACAAGTAATATAAATTAATTTATGTTATCTTTAAAAAAATTAATTATCCCTTTTTATTAATAGTTTATAAATGAATATATGATGCGTTTGAAAAATAAAATAGATTTTGATATGAAGAAATAAAAATTTTATTTTTCAGAAATTTATAATCTCGCCTAATACACACTTATGATAATTTAAATAATTTTTTTAAATAAATGATATCTTAATAAAATATTAATATTAAATAATATTTATCTAAATAAAAATTATAATTTAATTTAATTAATTCTGGTATAATTTTTTAAAGGGTTTGAGTGTTTTTAGTGTCATAAAAATAAGTATTTTCAAGTAAATATGGATTTTAATTTTTTAGTTAAAAATCTCATATTAGTGAATTTGTTTTGATAAAATAAATATTATTTTTTATGTAATCACATCTATATTATCTAATGGTAATTTGTTTCATAATTTTCTAGGACTTTTAAATTTTTTGGGTTGAAATTAAATGTTGTATAAATATATGATCTATATTATGACTTCATAATAGCACAAATGTGATGTAATAAGTACTATGAAAAGTATATTTCAAAAAACAAGTATCATTACCCTTTAAAATAATGGGATTTTGAAGTTATTTCATAAATTTTCTTAAATATTAATGAATCCTCTAAAAAATTATATTATATATTAAGGTTTTTGAATTATTTTTTCATGAACATGACCCTCTTCCACACCAACATGGTTCTTATATTGATTATTTCAGTTCATATCCATATAAAAAAATTAAACCCACTAATCTTTAGAAGAAACCAAGGGAAAAATAATGAAAATGTTCTTTGTATATATTTTATTATATAGAGTCCAAAACCTATGTTTATAATTTGATAAAGAATTTTCATCCCTTTTTTAATAAAAATATACCCAATAATAAATTTCTATTCATTCAAAATTGTTTTATCATGAATTTACACATTATATTCCTCTTTATATCCCTCTAATGGTGTTATTATTATCTTAAATATCTCTTCTCAATATTTTAGAAGTTCTTTTTCAAGGAATGTAATCCCCTCCCATTCCTTTTTATTCAATAACTATCTTTATATTATTCATTATTATTTATAATTTTTCATTTTTGGATATTTTTCTTAAACCTCCCTTTATTGTAATTATTATTTCCAAGTAATATAATACCAATTCTACCCTCATTAAACCCATACATTAATCTTTATATACCGCTATTATTTTTTCAAAATTATCTAGTGATTATCCACACCAAACATTTGTATTGTAAATACCAGTCCCAATTTCCACTCAAGGGTATTCACCAAGAGGAGCCTCTCCATTATTATTTTGTGAATTCCATTTTCATACACACACTCTATAATCATTAGATTAAAATTGATGAAATTTAACATTATTTTGTATGATCAATGTGGAACAGTTAAGCATGTAAATGATATAAATATGACCCAGAATTATATATCCCTCTAACGCATTGGGTAATGTTTTCTCACATGAGATGGCATGAATAGTGACAAGTGGTTAACCAAGGCCTAATATGTTATGTTTTATAAGCTATTATCCTTTAATTATGTTTATAATGTCACATTTTATGTTGTTTTCATATTCACATGATTCTTTTATATTATCATCTTATATCATTCTTAGATGTTCAAGTTTATAATTCTCAAACCACATATGTTACCTTGATATTACTCTTGATTCACATGTATTTCTTTACCAAATTATATGCTCTTATTGTTCTCTTACAAGGCTTTATAGCTCACCCTTTTCATATGTATATCCACTGGTTATCTTGTGTAGTATTAGATGATTGTTTTAATATAAGAGAATAATTTAGAGTATTTAAATAATATTTTTGTGCCTATTTTTGAAGATATGTTTTGATATACCTAATTTCCCAAATACATTTGGATTCATAGACTTCTGGGATGGAATTATGTGTATTTTTATGTAAGAAATCATAATTTAGAGTGTAATAAAGATATGGGTTGTCATATCTTTAATTTAAAACCTGATTTGGAAAATAATGATTTTCATAAATATGGGTTATTCTAAGAAAATATTATCAACAATATTACCATTTTTGAAAGAACTCATGTAATTCATTTGATATAATTTGAAATTTTGATATTTTTCATAATAAATAAGTATAATTGTGGCTTCGTTTATCGCGACATGAGTGAAGGTTTTATCATATTCAATACCTTCTTTTTAAATATATCATCGTGCAACCAATATAGATTTATTTATCATAGTATTTAATTATTAGTCAATCATGTATCTATACAACCATTTATTTATAATAGTCAAATTGTATTTTGGTCTCTCAATTAGATCATGTATTTTATTCTATTAAAACTAATTTAGTTCAGCTTTCATAGACATTACCCAATGTTCATACCTGATTTCCCCATTATTGTTCTTATTTTCAAGCTATGACAAAGAGGATTTATGTTCAACCTTATTTCTTAGGGATTATTCAGTTAGATTTACTCTATTTATATCTCCAACAAAAACATATAAATAACAATTTATATGGGTTATAATAGATTTAGGTAATATTCAACTAGTTTCTTAAAGGTCTTCTTTAAGGTCTATTTTCTCTAAAAGGTATTCTCTTGGAAATATATCATGTAAATAAATTTCATATTCATTGGTATTGGAGGTCATATAGATATTTAAATTGGAAATATTATCCTCCATTTTTTAATGAACCTTTAGCTTTATGTGGGTCTATCATATAAAATGTTATATTAATCAACTCATCCACCAACCTCAATCTTTTATTAAAGTTCAATATAATTTTTTGGATGAAAAGTAGCCAAGGAAAATACATTATCTCTCTTGGATGAAAATTTATCCAGACTATCACTTGTATTGAGAGTGTAAACTTCACAGCCCAAAACATTGAAATAATTTAAATTTGGAAATCTCCTATTCCACAATTATTATGGTTTATTCATTGATATATATCTCATTAAAAACTTGTTAAGTACATAGAATGTTTTATTTAAAGCTATATTCCTAATATAGAGTAGTAATTCATATTTATAGAGAAATGGTCGGGGTATTATTATTTTTTAATATCCCCATTCTCATGAAATGTTTTAGGATTCAAAAATTTATAATTTTAACCATTTTTTGAGGATAGGATCTCATAATCATGATTTTCAAACTCATGAACATGAAAATTTTTCACAGTCTTAAGGGTAAGTCTACTATAGTTCTCTAAAAATTTGTCATGATTTTCAGGACATCAATAAGACACACTTTGGTTATCCAAAAAATACCCAAGCAAACCTTGAATAATCATAAATAATTACATAACCATTTTTCTCCATCATGAATATTGAAAGTCTATATTGTTCAAAAAAATCCTTCTGTACTAGTTTCAGTGGTTGAGAGGTAGAAACCTTATTCCATTGATTGAAATAAACATTATATTACTTTTCCTTTTGATTGGGATTGCACACTTTTTCTTTTGATAATTTTATCTTTGGTAAATCGTTAACTAACCTCTTTTTGGATATATTTATAATAATTTATATAATACGGTGGCTTAATATCCCAATACAGAACCAAGATTCATGGTGAAATTCATTTAAACATGGTTCAGTTTGTATTAATAATGAATTTAAATAAACAACATAAAAATTATCATTCCACAATGTACTAAACATTAAATTAAACCTATACTCACAAATATTAACTGCATTATTCTGAAAACTAATCCGAAAACCATAATGAAATAATTTATATAGTCTTATAAAAATATAATTTAATACACAAAAAATAAAACATTAGATACTAAAGAGTTTTTAGACTTACTAACTTGACTAAGGCCAAAAATTATTTCAGTTTAATTATCACCAAATGTGACATGTCTTCCATACACTCTAGTTAAAACTTATATGTTTGAGAATTACCTTTTCATGTATATGAATCTTACACTATTTAGATACCAAAACATCTTCTCAAAACATTTCAAGCAATTTTCCTATAATCAATCAAATATGCACTGATTTTGGTACTTAGATATGTTTAGGTCTAAAAATGTTATGGATTAAACATTTAGTTAACTATATTTGTTTGATAGATATATTTTCAGATTTATTATAACACATAAAAGAATTATAAAAATAACGACTTTAGGTCTAAAATAGAATGATATAGATTTATATGTTTTGAATATATGGTTTACTAAAAATTTATTTGTATCCCTTGAACTATGAATAAAAATTTTTCATGGAGTTTATTATTTTTCCCAGTATGATAACAAAAACCCATATCTTGATTTAGAAACAACATAACTTCACATAATTTCATTGATAGTTTTAGTTATTACATAAAAACCTTTAGTATGTTTCTTTAGATTCTCATTTGTTAATTTTAAGTCATTATATTCTTTGAGAAAAATTTAGTTCTTCTCCTTTTCAATATCAATATAATATTTAACGTGACAAGATAGAGTATGTTGTTTCTTTAAATTGTTATATTTTTATTTTATTTCATTAAAAGTTTGTGCCAAAATATTGGAATACTAAAGTTTATCTTCACTCAAAATATCATTTTAATAAATATTTTAATTTTTAGATGTAATAAGAATAGATTTTATTACCTCAAATGTTATTCCCATAAATCATATATTTGGTTTCCAATTTTAAACTTCTCAGCTAGTATTTGATTCTCTAAAGCTATAAAAGGAAGCATTAAATCTGGCCTTTATTGATTTATTTTATTTTTTCCCCTTTTCTCATACTTTTTATTGTATTTTAACCTTGTACAGTAGGATTTTATGTGACTTTTTTTGGGAAAATATTAACAGCTACCTTTTCTAAAGTTATATTCCCTCTTCCAATATCCTTTCTTATCAATGTTTCCCTTAAAATTTTATTTCATAAAGAACATATTTTATTAATAAAATTTATTGAATATACATGTAAAATGGGTTATGTCTTTATCACTATCAGATTCACCATCACTTCCACCTGTGATATCTTCTTTGATTACATATTCAGATTTTTGATTGAGATGTTTAAATGAAATTGACCTATTAAATTCAACATCTTTATCAATAACATTATTTTATTTCTTATACATCATTAATTTTTTTATCACCTTATTTATTGGAATTTTTCTCCCATCACATGATTCACAAATAGATAAAGTACTGCCTCATTATTTTCAAGTAATCATCTCTTAATACTTAGTACATAAGAATTTTCATAATTATATTTTCCCATTGAATGCAACATGTTTTTAATTTCATTAATCCTAAGATACATATGATAAATATAATCATCAGGATTGATCATAAATGTATCATAATTAATAGTATAGGTACATAAATTAATTTCTTGTATATTAGATGTTCCTTCATGAGACATAAGTAAGGTAGCCCAAATTTCCCATGTTTTAGAAAATTAATATATTCTATTAACATCAAGTTATTTTACTTCATAATATCAATTATTCATTTCTTTATAATTTTAGTTATATTCAGTCATAGTATCATCACTCCATTCAACTCTAACATATTTTGGTTTCTAATATTTCTCTTCTATTACTAGTACATATATCAAAACCCATTCTTTGAAGATATATCTTGATTTTCATTTTCAATTAATTATACTTAGTACCATTAAAATATAAAGTTTTATTGTTAGTATTTATCCCATGTCTAGTATTATAAATAATGATATAAATTTAGAATAAACATAAATATATAGCTTCTCGTTAAAAATTTGATCATAGTTAAGGAAAAATAAATAAAAATAAAAATTATATAAAAACCTTTGATATCAAATATTGGTTAGATTGGAGTACTCAAGAGGGGTTTATTTGAGTATCCAATAAAAAACAATAAAAATAATTTATGTAAAAATCCACCAAACATAGAAAACATACGGTTAACTAATGAATTATGTATATTTAATTAAATTTTTTTAAATAACCTCTAAAAATCATAATTAAAACTAAGTTAGAATAATTTGAGATTATCCTTTTATTTTTACGTTACGCTAACTATATTAAATAGTAAATATATCATATATAAAATCTAAAAACAAAAGAATAGTTTTGGAAAAGATATTTTAAAAATAGTTTTAAAAATAGAGTAAAAAAACATTAAATATCACAGATGATTTAAAATAAAATAGCTTTAGTCACAAGATAATACATAATCCTCCTCACATGACTGTATATAATTATCACTAATGTTTTTAAATAAAATACTTGATCCACATCCTGGATTAGGTAAAAGATACAACAACATGTAGGGATGTCCAAGCTATTACAGAGCATCTTCTATAGTGTCTATGGGTGAAATAGTGTGAAGTAAATAATTAAAGATTACTTGAGTACTATTCTATGATCTATAAGATTATGTGCTTTATCATATTTAATATACGTTCAAGAACAACTCAAATGTAATAAAAACAAAGAGTGGGAGGGATTGAAAAGAAATTTTGATTTTAAAAAGTGACCAATGTTCAGTTTTTCTATAGATATCTATTATATTTTAAATTTCTCCCTTCATTTTTAATATGAAATTCAAAGACTTGAATGTGTTCTTTGATCATGCAGTAAATTTAAGATTAAAACATAGTGTTTTTTTGTGGAATAAATAGTACTAATTTTCATTTTTCCATGCTTTAAAAAACAATGTGTTTCCTCTAACATTAGTACTCTATAAAAATAGATATTCCACCAGAAATATATATTTGAAAACCATCATTATGGATCTACATAATTATCAAGAAATTTTGGAGAATTAAATTCTTCTAGCCTCACACATAATTCTCTATATATTGTTGTTAGAATTTATATTTATTATTAAATTATAATCCCACATTAGGCACAGTCTCTTGAAGTATTCCACATCTAATTAACAATGCTCATTAAAATAATTTGAAAACAATATGAGGTCTGAACTCTTAGAATTTCATGTGGTAAATATATAAAATGTAAAGTCACAAAAACTGTAAATTTGGTTTCTCAAAGTCTATACATGAAATGAAGTACTTAGGGAAAATATAAATACGTCATTTGGTTACTTGACCTCATAATGTGTTTGATTATAATAAATTTTTTATCACTTAAATACTTATAGATATTCGTTTGAATAAAATGATATAACATGAAGTCATTCCTCTTCAATGTGCAGACACTCAGATTGGTATTGTGGTCAATTGAGGAGTTAGTAATAAATCTAACAAAGATGATATTATAGAAATGTGGTCGATTGTTTTCATTTTTTAACTTAAAACCATCAAGATAATTTAAAATATTTAAATTTAACTTTATTTTTTCAATCAAATCCTTTAATTCATAAATCAATTACACATATGGTCACTTAAGCACTTAGATAATCTTCACTCTTTTTGAATCATGATAACATGTTTGGAATCATGGTCAATTATCTCGCTCATCTGGACTTATTATTGATCTGAAACTAAGGAAAATTTTTAATCGATATCTATAAAATATAGATTTATATGAAAAACCATTAATATAAATTAATAATAAAATTAAAATTGTTTGGGATTATTGAAAAAATAATTTCTGAACTAAGACAACAAGCTTGATCATGTGGATTCTTTTAATGATACTCAATATATGATTTCTAATATTGACATGTTTATGTCTCTAACCACTCCTTTTAATTATTGATATGTTTTATTCTTTTTAAATTTTATAATGAGTACATAGGTATAGGTAGACAAAAAAGATATTCCATTACACTTATGTGTGTGAAAATATTAAAAAATATGTTTCATGGACACTCTGGTACTAGTTTTAAATAGAGGAAGGATTTATTTAAATTTTTATTATTAATAAATGTAATTTACATAATAATTAATGGTTCTTTAAGTGTTTTAGGTTTTTATATCGTGGGTAGTGAGTGTAATGAGGATTGAATATAAATTTTTTAAAAATTGGGACTTATGTGGTCATATGATTAATAAAAGGAATAGTGAAGTAGAAAAATAAAGGGAGAGAAAATACACTAAAATGAAATCATAAATTTGAATTTTTGGGTTTTAGTTTCATATTATGTAGTGACTCTTATGACATATGAATCAAGATGTAGTACATGACTTTGTGATATCAGTTTATGATTTTTTTAATTCATATGACCTAACTAGTATTATGATTATTTATTCGATAACTTCTAAAATTTTTGAGAACTATGTAAGTTCTTATTGGAAGTTAAATGGGGTAAGCCCTGATTGTAAGGATAACAGGGTATGTTCTACTGTAGATGGTTTCAATGATATTCCATATATATTAATTTATCCATCTAGTAAATTCATAGAAGAAGTTTCCATACACATTTTTCAACCATTTTCCCATGATAGATACTAGACAAGATGTTTGGAATCATTATTTTCCCTCAAATCATGACCTTAAAATATGTTTATCATAGTTTATAGGAAGAAAATTTTCCCTAAAGGTATGAATTGGGAATGGACAAGGCTCAAATCATTATTTTCACTATTATTTCCTATTTAGAACAAGATTTTATGTATTTTTTCTATTTGTGTTATTGGTAGATTTTGTGCCTTCAGAGGGAAATCAAGATACATAATTAGCATATATATATGACTTAAAAAGGATACTTTAGAGTACGATTCATGTTAAGTGTTGTGTGGTATCCACCTAATAATTTTTCCATACTCACTCTCTATATCTTAACCATAGTGTACCTGTAATTGTCCATTTGATATTGTAGTTTAGGTATTTAGTTTCCAATAAACTGATAAGACACATTCTTAAAGACAATGGATCTATAAAAGGGTTGGATGGGTGGTTAGAGTGGTTGAGATTATTTTTTCTATTTGGTTTATTATATTATTTTTGATATTATGATTTAATTTATTCAAGGAAGTGGCTTCATTTTATTATGGTTAAATGCTCTCATTCTATTTATTTTACTTTTATAAATTTTATTTTTATTTTTATATTTTGATTGGGGTCCCTACATGTGGGTTTAATTTTATTTATTTTAATGGTGTTGCATCCTAGTTACAAATAACACATGTTGGATTTACACAATAATATTAGAATGTGGGATGTTAAACTTAAGGATAAATTTTTTTCCTAATACATAATTGGATTACCAAAATTGTAGTAACCTACCTCTATTGATTAGAGGATGTGTTTGATTCATTATGGATTCTTTCCAATTGATATATTTTTAAATACTAAGTTGGGTCATTAAATTCCCTCGCATATGGTCTGTTACTTAATAATTCACCTCTATAAGAAGCGGTAACAAAAACTAATGGGTAATAAACTAGGGAAATGACTAACTAGAAAGTGATAAAATAATTATATCCGTTGAAACATATAGTGTGAAAAAATATTAATATTTTGATCATAATAAAATAAAATTATTAAATTTTGAGCTATATTTTTTAGAATCCCTCACAAGTATAAATATTTTTAGGTTCTTTTTTGAAATAGATATTTAACCCAATTTTTATTTAGATGTACCCGGCCATTCCAAAAAGCACTTAGTCATGAATTCTATCTATTTAGTTGAAAATATTAATCTTATATTTAGGCCATGGGTTTTGTATTTCCTTAACTATGTTTATTGATCTAATCTACAGAAATGAGTTCTTTTCCCCAAAGTACCCATGGTATACTTTTTTATACATCTAAGAGATATCATCTATCATTCTAATTCTATTTATATGAGATATATATAGACTTGTTAATAATATACATATCCTAATTACCTCATAGTATATGAAACCATTATATATATATAAATATATTTTTTTGAATATTAGATAATTATTTTTCTTGAATACTAATTTTATAATTTAAAATATTTTGTTCTCAACACACAAGAGGGTTCGTCACTATGAAAATTGAGTGTATTATTACAAATAAAATAATTTATTCCTTAGGTTTTATTATTCCACTATTTTTTCACATTGGGTCTTTATGAAATTGATAAATAAAATTATAAAATTGTTAATATTTATAAATATATTTATTAAACTAGTGAGAATAATTTTTGTAAGTTGTCATTTTTTCTATTCCCCTAACTTCACGAGACTCTCCCCATCATATTATTACTTGTGATATTATTTTTAGGGGATGTTTCTCACCCCATAGTAAAATTTATTAAAAAAATATCAATAACTGATAGGTTTATTAATAAGATGAAAATTTCAAATTCAATTATTAAATGGCCACAAATATATTTTTTAAACGTATTATGATCGAGTCTATAGAATATGCATTTTTAAGTTCTTATTCACTATCCATGTTATTAGTGAATCTATAATTTTATTATAGATTATCTATAATAATTTTAATTGAGGGATGTTATTAACTTCCACATTGATTATTTTATTATCTAACATATGAAATTCCAACTCATTAGATGAAATTTTTTTAAACAAATTTCTTATATCTATATAATTGATTTTATATGACTTTTATAGAAAAAAAATAACTTTAATGAGAATTTTTATCACATTATAAGGTATAATGAAATTAAAATTTATTATAATGAGAAGATAAATAAAAATATTGGGAATAAAACATAGTGTCATGCCTTTTTTTCTCAAATTTTTCTTTTTTTTTGGTTTTGTGTATTTATAATAAATGATCCTCATATAGTTCTTCATGGTTTTATTTTATGTGCCGCCTCTTATATGGATAGTGATATAGAGTCCTAATATGTCATTAAAATTTGACTTTTATCTATGTGTATTATAAATGTTTCTATCTTGTCAATGCACACATCAGTTGTACAATAGGAAAATGGGTTTGTAACTTATTTGGGTAGCCTTACCAACCACCCATAGTTTTACCATACATGGATTGTATAATAATAAACCCTGGGATACATTATTTAGATTATTTAAACATGATAATTATTTATAATGTTTATATATTATAATTTTTGGAAATATTTTAAATCTCGAAAATTATCCCTAAGTTTAGTTTATGTTAATTGGCCTTGGGGATCTATTAGATTATGGTAGTGTTAATTTATGGTAGTTTACGGGGAATTATAATAATGAAAATTGGACTAGATTAGATTATATCACTATAAAATTGGTAGAGTAGTCAATGGTGAAGTCAAAGTACTGATAGAGCTGAGTTTTTCGTAAAACCATAAAACCATATCAATATTGATAGAAAATGGTAAACAAGTTTTCTAGTTTTTAAAATCAAATGATATTCCCCTGTTTAGATATTTAAACATGTGACTTGTAGTCCCCCATGACATCAAAGATCCTCCATATTACCATAAGTCTTTTAAATATCTTACTTCATTATCTTTTTTTTATGTGTTAATTTTTTATTTTAAAATTTAAAATATTTCATTCTTTATATTGAGACCATGTATTTTCACCAACATGAAAATATGGGTAGAGATTGAGATATGCCACAATATACCACAAACATTCATATATGTACACAAAAGGAGACTGGCTAGAAGAATGGGGTTGTTGATATTAATTGAGGATTCTATAACCTCTATAACATAAAATAAATGAAAAATAAATAACATAAAATAATATTATACATAAAACAGTAGATTAAAACATGAAATAATAATAAAAAACATACCATTATATATAAAATAACTATAAAAAATAATACAATGGATCCAAAATCTCACTGAATCATACTATATAGAAGTGGTCAACTACATGTCTAATCACATGTGGAAAAAATAATAAATAATACATCACTATTGAATCCACAACATCGCCTCTATTTAGTGAGTATATCCCCAAAGAACTACTCATACTTATCCACTTGTACTGGATCATGTATGCATTACTTGTATGACATTTATAGAGTCAATATATCTACAAAAGTTCACATGTAGGGTGTGAGTAAATAAATCTATGAGCCACCATAATCAATGTTTGTAATATAAAACATTATATATATAAAATACTGAATGATATGTAATGAAATGTTTTATAATAACATCATTAAGAAAAACATAAAATAATAATAATCTATTAATTTAATATTATAAAAAAGAAAAAATAAACCTATTTTTTTAATTTTGGTTTCCCATGTGCTCATATCATAATCATGCCAACCAACTATATCTTATTTAAGGATTTCTTAGAATACCTTATAATAAAATATTTTCACTAAAGGGTACCATTTCATTGAATTAAAATAACTTTTTTTCATTGGAATATCATAAAAGTACATTAATCATATATATAATTCTCTCCGGTTTTGAGAAATGGATAAATTAATCATGTGCTATTATTTAAACTAGTTTGTGGAACGGGTAATAAAATTATATATAACTATATAATATTTTATAGTCCTCGGAACCCTCATATATACATAATAATTACCTCAGCACCCTTGTATGTCCTCCAAATATGTTCCACATTAAGATTATTTCATTAATGGCCAAAGTTAAGAATAATAATTTTAAAAAATAAATATCCCCTTGCATATTTTCATAATAATATAAAATAATATCATTCAATGATTGTATATATATAATGTAGAGATAATTATATATTGCTGATGACACTATCACCCATAGCTTTTGGCACCTGTATAATAGATTTCTAAAGAAACAGCTTTATGAATCTATTTTTAAAATCTAAATAATCAAATTTATATCATTAAATAACATTATATATATATATGTTAGTTAACCCCTAACTAGAATTAATATGAATGTAAAATAATATCATGATAGAATAAAAATAATATAATGAATAAAAAATCCATATTCACATAAAAATATAATGCAGTTTTAGTTAATTATGTCTTGAAGATAGATCATTTTTTCTTTTAAGAGAAATTATGGAATATTCCCTAGATAGCATGTGAGAAAGAATGCGTTAACCTCTCTCAAAAAGTCCAATAAATTGTGCACTATAAGACTCTACCTATCAAAGACTGATATAATATATTATTTCATAAGGAACTTTATCAACTGAAATAAGGCCATTAAAAATCAGTTTTACCATTCCATTTAAAAAATCACAAGGAAAATGGCATGTTGATTAATAATAACTCCCCTTTCCCTTATTAAGGTCGCTATTAGGGGAGAAAATAGCCAAATGGAACACCTCTAACTAGACCTCATTCACAATTATTGTAACACCCCAATCTTTCATGATACGCTTCTCATTCAATGATGCAATAACTTGCATTGTACGCAAGTTCGAGATTCTAACACACCACGACCAATAAAAGTAGAATTTATGAATATTAATATCCACTTTTTAAAATTATATAAATTTTATATTTCAAAATGGACTTCGTTTTTGTATTCGGAATATCAAAATTATCCTAAGTTGAATTTTTTATAATTTTCTGAGAACTTCCAATTTTTTATGAATAGAGAAAATACTTAAAAAAAATTGATTCAAAATAATTTATAGTGCTAAATTATACTATTTAGTGGTTTTAAAGTATAATTAGAATATATTTTTACCATTTTATCCAATGGTTTTTATTAAAATTAATTTCAATTTGAAATTAGACATAAACAATTGTCAATCTTTTGATATATATTGTTTCTTAAAAAACGCTATTTGTTGTGACAACGGGAATTAATTATAAAATTAATTAATGAAACTTATATGTTTGTAATTTTTTAAAATAGACATCGTTTTTGAATTCGGAATATCAATTATAGCTTAGGGTGAATTTTTGGAATTGTTCTGAAAAACTTCAATTTTTGATGAATAGTGAAACCACTAAGTGGTAGTTAAAAACTGATTTTTCGTTTAAATAAAACATTAACACTTCTATGATTTTATTTTAAAAAATCCAACAAACATGGTTTTCATTAGGAAGTAAAATGTGGTTCAATGTGACTAAAATAATTTTTTGGTGAATAGTAACTTGTAAGTTTAATTAACCGCGATTAAAGGTAATTAGTGAAATTTAAGGTAAAAATGATATTATAAAAATATGAGAATATGATTAAACTTGTCCTACACTTATTTTATGAGTCATGTCCGACCAATAAAATCCATCAGTCAACTTGGGGACCCCATGGAGCCACTTGGGTAAGAAAATGACATTAATAACTTTTTATTTAAAGTAAAAAAATAAAATTCTCACAAACATGTGTCGTTTTACTAAAACAATTATTACATGGGGTTATATAAGATAACTTTTAGACTATAAATATTCATTGTAAATCTAAAATTATTTCCTAAAACATGGTAATTTTTTTATAATTTTGAGACATTAAATAAATTAAATTATTTATGACACAATGATGATGCAGTGATTGCCTCATTAATTAACGATTTAAATAAAATGAAAATATAATGTAAAATCTAAGAATTACACTTGTCAAAAACCAATTGGATGAGTATATTTAGATCCCTTATCACCTTATCCTCAAGATATATAATTGTGGGACCTTTGAAATCCGAAAATTACTTCATAATAATGTAACTTTTCATTACTTTCCAAGAGTGCCCCTCCTCTTCTCTTATAAAAGGCCCCCACCTCTACCACCTTATTCACACCTTAAAGGAATTTGTCTCAGCCAAAATCTTCCCAAATTCTATCCCAACTTTTCTCTCTTACTCATAGAAGCCTCACTTTAGGCAGAAGTCTTTCCAAGGTAGCATTTGGCTCAAATCAAAAAGAGTTACCCGATTTTTAGGTAATGTCTTATCTTGTGTTCTTTTGTTTTATTTTGCTTATCCAACCCCCTAAAATCATTCTACTACTTTATTATGTAACAACACAAGTATACAAAATATACTTTGATATTTTTATGAGAATTATTTTATTTACACTTACACACACCTCCTTCTAATGGTTAAAGAACATACTGTTTCTGTGGGTGGCGAATTACTACCTCACGAAACGATGATTGTTGAATATTCTTTTAACACCTCTCATGGTGGCCATTATGATGACACTATTTTTATATATGATATATATATTATGTTTTTTTCCTTATTATTCTGTATTTTTCATTTATGTCATACCTTTATGATTTCCATTATGGGTAAACGCGATAATTTCATTTTAGGAATTGCGGACTACTGCCCCCTCAAAGTGATTTGAATCGTTAATGCCATATGTGTGATGTATAAAGGATGGAGTAAATGATATTATACATTATATTATACTGTAATTATAGTATACATTTATATAATTATAATTTCATTCCATTAAATACGAAATAGTAATGAAATTAGCGTTCATGCGTACGTACTGCTTACCATCTCCATGAAAGGTGCATTTCATTTCTTACCTCTAAATGTTATGTAATATTATAAATGCATGTATATACTGGATATATATGATATATATGATATCTACATCCTGAATTTAATTCTGGATATAATGGATATTTCACCACATGAACAACTTGTAATTATAAGAAGTTTATTTTTGTCTCAAGTACCAAAGATCGACAAAACGACAGTTATTAACATAAATAATTACATAATGTTCATAACATGGTAATAAGTGATATAAAAGGAATAATGAAATTGAAAAATGCTCTTAATAAAGTATAAATTAACTCTAGTTTATTATTCATGAGGTTAAAGAACGTTCGAGACAAGTCGGACACGAGGTAAGGGAACTTCTTAACCCGATTTTCGTTCTTTGGGTTAATCTCCTACTTTCAAATTATGTCATGATATTATTATGTCCTATCTTGTATTTATATTTTCTTTATGTGTAATTATAGTGAATACACATAATAGATCTATTTTATTTAAAAAATGATCTTTGTAAGGGACTTCGTATCAATCTCCTTTCATTGAGGCATATTTTGTTTTATACACAAATTTATTCTATATGGTGTATAAACCCCTTTGAATTTTATGTTTATTGAAAAGAAATATATTTATACGATGTGTTTTACTAAATGACAAAAATTAATGTTTTTCTTGTTATACATATGCGGTGACAATGACTTCTCCGTCGCCGTGACCATTATTTGAGTTTCGGCTTCCTCTACAAGCCATAACTTTTTTAAATAAAAAATAAATACAAAGTTTTACTTTTCTTTTATTTTGGTACTGAAAATGGTTTTGAAAGTGTTTTTATTATATCAATGTGTTATATTGATATCTTGTGATTGAAATGTGGAAATTTTATGTTTCTTTTATGCATGTTTTATGTGATACGATTATGTTATGGTTTATGATATGTTTAAACATGACCATATGAGGAATGCATTGGACTTAATAAGTGACGGGTGGAGCCCGTCATAGCTCCTCGATTCATCGGTAGGTCTCATGAGACAAACTAGTGTATTGGAATGAGGCCTTGACAAAATATTATTTGTATTCTTGGCCTGAGGCCTTGGCTACGTGGTTATGATAGTCTGGCATTATGCATTCCATCATTATGAAAGTGGTTATTGATATTTCATATGATTATTCGACCAGTAGAATATCCATGTGAATAAGTAAATGGCATTATCTCATTTTACATTTTCCATATTATGTTTAAGTTCAAGTTTAAAAGCCTTTTCTTTTAGTTATATATTTTCTTAAATGTTTATGTTTATTTATGAAAGCTTCTGCTATATTGTTATACTTACTGAGTATCTGAGCTCACCCCTTTCAATGGTTTAATTTTTCCAAGATGTGAAGAAGTATTTTATGAATGACCTGCGGGGATTTTTGGAAGGGGATATGAGTGTGGACTATAGAGACAGTGTTATTGTATTTTTTCACTTTATGATATAATGTAACATTTATGAATGTATCTAGTGTTTCCAAGGCTACTAAACTAATCGGACTTTCGAGACTTGATCTTTTGTGATCATGCCAATGTTACGCAATAATGCACCAATCTGGGTAACTGGGGTCGGGGTGTTACAGTTGGTATCAGAGGCAGATTAGTACTAACCTTGGAAGCTAGATTTAGATAAACTCTGATTAGAGCACATAGCCTAAGATAGACTTTGAGGATTAGTATAGAAGAACTTCCTAGAATTTTGTTATTATAGATATTTTTGTGAGTTTTCTGAGAAATACATCCCTATATGGATATGAGAAGGTAGAGGCGGATCTGGCACAGATGTACCTAGGGGTAAAACCCAAAAACACCGCTTTCATCTAGACTCGAACGGGAACTGGTGTACGACAACGGGCCTTGCTTCACTCTTGGTTACGACACTCCCAGGGGATATGATTAGGGTAGTTCTCATTTTCTTTACAAACCATTATGAAGGGTTTATGAGTATATACTTCCTCAAAGAAAACATTTTTATGATTATAGTTCAATTTCTGTTAAGTGTCTCACAAGTATAGAATTATGTATTTTGATTCATAAACTAATCTAGTTTATGCCATTATTTAGAAATGGCACCTAGTGGGAGGAATGGAAACTGTATCAATGCCCACACTCCATGTAGGGATTTCCCTCCTACTCAAGATAATTATAGTGGAGCTGGAGATACAACTGGTACTGATCAACTTATCACCATACTGGGACAACTCACTCAGGTTATGAATAATAACCTTACTCGTATAAAGCACCCTGATCCGCAATGTGGAGGATCAATGCTAGACCACTTCATGAGGAAAAACCAACCAAAATTTAATGAGAGTACTAATCCCTTAGTAGCTGAGCAATAGATAAATTTCATAGAGAAAATATTCCATGCCTTGTGGAGTAGTGAAAGGGAAAAGGTTATCATGTCAGTTTACCGCCTCACTGGAGATGTTGATCAATGGTGGTCGTTGATTCAAAATACAATGGAAGATGATGAAGTATCGAATATGGAATGGAGAGAGTTCAAAGATCTTTTCTTAGAGAAATACTTTCCTCATGACCATCGAATAGATATGGAAAGGCAATTTCTGAGTCTGAGACAAAAGGAGGATGAGAATGTCGCAAACTATGAGGCTAACTTTACAAGGTTAGCGAGGCATACAACAGATTATATACATAACCCAAGAAGTAAGATTGGTCGTTTCTTTGATGGGTTAAAACCATTTCTCCGTTGAGCCTTAGTATCACAATATTTCTCGTCCTATGAAGATATTGTCTCATGTGCTATCAAGACAGAAAAGGAATTCCCTAAATCTTATGACAATAAATTAAAGTAAGAGAAGAAGAGAACGGTGGAACAAGAGACAGATAAAGGGAAAAAGGGAAAGAAGGATTTTACATTATGCAATAATTGTGGGAAGAATCACCCCGGTACTTGCCTAAAAGGAATGGGAGTTTATTACAAATGTGGAGAAAAAGGTCACCAGGCTTATGATTGTAAGGGAAAGAAAGAGGCTATCAATGTTGAATTCTACAATTATAGGGAATTGGGGCATTATTCAAATGAATGTCCTAAGCGTCAGATAAACTTACCTCAGAAAATGCCAAGGGATCATGGAGAATCTTATGTTGTTACTACAGTTGAAGTGGAATAATTAATGTATTGGTGCTTTTGGACTCAAGGATTATATTCTGGGTATAAGAATAATGTGATATATATATATATAAGGATTGTACTGTAGTACTTGTTGTTTTCATTAAGGATTTAAAATGATAAAGTTAATCATTTTGTTAATATGTGAAAATAAGAGGAACTTTACCTTTTTTGGGGAATCTGATGTTACAATTGATTTTGGAATTTAGAGAACATTTAGAGAAAGTCTGGATAGAGGTATTTTGGATAACTATAAATGTTGGAATGTATTAAGTTGAACATTGGATATTATTGTTTAAGGTTAAAACATTTCTGAATATTATTTTTGGAATATTATAACACTATAGTTTTAGGAAAAGGACAACCTGCAGGTTGGGGGATAACCCATCGTGTCGGACAAAGCTGTAGGAATCGAACCCACAACCATAGTACAACAGGCCTTTATTACCGACCACTAGCCTATAGGAAGTCCCTGGTTATTAAAAAATAGTTTTCCTAATCTAAATGGTATGTGGTAATATTTGGAACCTTATAGAATTAGGATAAATAGAATATTTTTGAGTAATGTTACCATTTGGAGTGAAAGATGGGTTTGTGGTAAAAATTTATTAAAGAATGAAAGCCTACATGAAATGTAAGTATATTTCCTTACATTCTTAATAAATCTCTTCAATAAATTCCTCAACTTTATGAAAGGTAACTTAAAACAAAAACGTTGTCGGTTAACTTTTCCAACTGGGGATTCAATGACCGTTTAACCAATCACAAGTTTGTGATTTTCTTGTGGTTAACTTTCTCTTAATCCTGTTTTCTAAAACTTTCCATCATACCATGATGGTTTTTTTCCTCCATATCCATATTTTCATATAATCCTAGTATGGTCTATCTCGGGTGACCTTTGTACTTCTCTTTCTTTCTTTTAATGTTATATTTTTATTAACCCTATTTCCGATGTGAGTTTTCCACAAAGGTATTTTCTATTTTAAACCTTTTATTTTTGAAGAACATTTTCAAATTGTGAGGACGCAATTTATTTAAAGAGGGGATAATGTAACACCCCAAGCTTTCACGATACGCTTCTCTTTCAATAATGCAATAGCTTGCATTGTACGCAAGATCGAGATTCTAACACACCGCGACCAATCAAAGTAGCAGTTATGAATAGTAATACCCACTTTTTGAAATTATATAAATTTTATATTTCAAAATGGACTTCATTTTGGTATTCGGAATATCGATATTATCCTAAGTTGAATTTTTTGTAATTTTCTGAGAACTTCCAATTTTCTATGAATATAGAAAATACTTAAAAACAAATTTTTTAATTAAAATAATTTATAGTGATAAATTATACTATTGAGTCTTTTTAAAGTATAATTAGAATATATTTTTACCATTTTATCCAATGGTGGTCATTAGAATTAATTTTACTTTGAAATTAGACATAAACAATTGTCAATCTTTTGATATATATTGTTTCTTAAAAAACGCTATTTGTTGTGACAACGAGAATTAATTATAAAATAAATTAATGAAACTTATATATTTGGAATTTTTTAAAATAGACATCATTTTTGAATTTGTAATATCAATTATATCTTAGGGTGATTTTTTGGCATTGTTCTGAAAAACTTCAATTTTTGATGAATAGTGAAACCACAAAGTGGTAGTTAAAAACTGATTTTTTGTTTAAATGAAACATTACCACTTATGTGATTTTATTTTCAAAAATACGACATAAAAGGTTGTCATTAGGAAGTAAAATGTGGTTAAATGTGATTAAAATAATTTTTTGGTGAATAGTAACTTTTATGTTTAATTAATCGCGATTAAAGGTAATTAGTGAAATTTAAGGTAAAAATGATATTATAAAAATATGAAAATACCTTTACACTTGTCTTAACCTTATTGGATTAGTCATTGAAGACCAATAAAATCCATGGGTCAACTTGGGGACCCCATGGAGCCACTTGGGTAAGAAAATGACATTAATAACTTTTAATTTAAAGTAAAAATAAAAGTGTCACAAACATGTGTTGTTTTACTAAAACAATTATTACATGGGGTTATATAAGTTACCATTTCGACTATAAATATTCATTGGAAAGATAAAAATATTTCCTACATCATGGTAATTTTTTTATAATTTTTATACATTAAATAAATTAAATTATTTATGACACAATGATGATGCAGCGATTACCTCATTAATTAACGATTTAAATAAAATGAAAAGATAATGTAAAATCTAAGACTTACAATTGTCAAAAACCTATTGGATGAGTATATTTAGATCCCTTATCACCATATACTAGAAATATATAATTTTGGGACCTTTGAAATCCGAAAATTACTTCATAATAATGTAACATTTCATTACTTTCCAAGAGTGCCCCTCCTCTCCTCTTATAAAAGGCCCCCACCTCTACCACCTTATTCACACCTTCAAGACATTTGGCTCAGCCTAAACCTTCCCAAATACTCTCCCAACTTTCCTATCTTACTCCTAGAAGCCTCAATTTGGGCAGAAGTCTTCCCAAGTAAGCCTTTGGCTCAAATCAAAAAAGAGTTACCCGATTTTAAGGTAATGTCTTCTCTTGTGTTCTTTTGTTTTACTTTGCTTCTCCAACCCCATAAAATCTTTTTACTACTTTATTTTGTAACAACAATATCCTAAATATACATGGATGTTTGTATGAGAATTATTTTATTTACACTTACACACACCTCCTTCTAATGGTTAAAGAACATATTGTTTCTGTGGGTGGCGAATTACTGTCTCACGAAACGATGATTGTTCAATATTTTTTTAACACCTCTCAGGGTGGCCATTATGATGAAACTATTTTTATATATGATATATATATTATTTTTTAGTTTTCCTTATGATTATTTATTTTTCATTTATGGCATACCATTATGATTTCCATTAACGGTAAACATGATAATTTCATTTTATGAAGTACGGACTACCTCCCCCTCAAAGTGATTTGAATCGTTAATGACATATGTGGGATGTATAAAGGAGGGATTAAATGATATTATACATGATATTATACTGGAATTATAGTATACCTTTATATAATTATAATTTCATTACATTAAATATGAAATAGAAATGAAAGTAGCGTTCATGCGTACGTACGGCTTACCGTCTCCATAAACGGTGCATTTCATTTCTTACCTCTAAATGTTATATAATATTATAAATGCATGTATATAATGGATATATATAATATATATGATATCTAAATCATTAATTTAATTCTGGATATAATGTATATTTCACCACATGAACAACTTGTAATTATAAGAAGTTTATTTTTGACTCAAGTTCCAAAGATCGACAAAACGACCGTTATTAACATAAATAATTACATAATCTTCATAACATGGTAATAAGTGATATAAAAGGAATAATGAACTTGAAAAAGGATCTTAATAAAGTATAAATTAACTCTATTTTATTATTTAGGAGTTTAAAGAACGTTCGGGTCAAGTCAGACACGAGGTAAGGTAACTTCTTAACCCGATTTCCATTCTTTGGGTTAATCTCCTACTTTCAAATTATGTCATGATATTATTATGTCATATCTTGTATTTATACATTCTTTATGTTTAATTATAGTTAATACAAATAATAGATCTATTTTATTTAAAAAATTATCTTTGTAAGGGACTTCGTCTCAATCTCCTTTCATTGAGGCATATTTTGTTTTATACACAAATTTCTTCTATACGGTGTATAAACCCCTTTGACTTTTATGTTTATTCAAAAGGAATATTTTTATACAAAGATTTTTAATAAACGACAAAAAGGAATGTTTTGCTTGTCATATGTATGCGGCGACAATGACTTCTTCCCCGCTGTGATCATTATTTGAGTTTTGGCTTCCTCTACAAACCATAACTTTTTTTAAATGAAAAATAAATCCAAAGTTTTACTTTTCTTTTATTTTGGTATTGAAAATGGTTTTAAAAGTGTTTTTATTATATCAATGTGTTTTATTGATATCTTGTGATTGAAATGTTGAAATGTCATGTTTCATTTATGCATTTTTTATGTGATACGATTATGTTATGGATTATGATATGTTTAAACCCATTCATATGAGGAATGCATTGGACATAATAAGTGACGGGTGGAACCTGCCATAGCTCCTCGATGCATCAGTAGGTCTCATGAGACAAACTAGTGTCTTGGCGCGAGTCCTTGACAAATTATAATTTATAGTCTTGGCGTGAGGCCTTGGCCACGTGGTTATGATAGTCTGGAATTATGCATTCCATTATTATGAAAGTGGTTATTGATATTTCATGTGATTTTTTGACCAGTAGAATATCCATGTGAATAAGTAAATGGAATTTTCTCATTTTACATTTGCCATATTATGTTTAAGTTCAAGTTTAAAAGGATTTTTTTAGTTATATATTTCTTTAAATGTTTATGTTTATTTATGAAACCTTCGGCTATATTTTTATCCTTACTGAGCATCTAAGCTCACCCCTTTCAATGTATTAATTTTTCCAGGATGTGAAGAAGTATTTTATGAATGACATGCAGGGATAGTTGGAAGGGGATATGAGTGTGGACTATGGAGACCATTTTAATGTAGTTTTTCACTTTATTATATAATGTAATGTTTATGAATGTATCTAGTGTTTCCAAGGCTACTAAACTAATCGGTCTTTCGAGACTTGATCTTTTGTGATCATGCCAATGTTACGCAATAATGCACCAACTTTGGGTAACTGTGTTCGGGGAGTTACAATTATGTGAGTCACCTAATTGATGGAGTCCCTTTATACTATTTTTCATTGGCATAACTAGTTTCTTACCCAATAATAATCCTCGTACTCAATAAGTTCAACAAAAATATCCCATTAAATCACAAAAAAACTATATAAAACCCAATTCAGAGCTAGGAACCATTCATCGATTAAAAAAAAAATAGACTGACCTAATACCTTGATATAATGGGTGGATAATTTGATGACACAATGCATCACATGTAATATATCCATCTTCATAATAATAGCAAGATATAAATACATATATAAGTGATGTATATACTCCAATATCATTATACACATTATTGATATAACATATGGTATGGAATATATAAACAGAGGCATGTTATGTTTTCTAGTCAATTTATATCATCCAATATGATGTGGAGTTATTATAGAACTTTGTTGTAATGGAGGTGGAATGTTAGATGGTTAACATTATATCATTATAATTCCTATTATATATAAGTGTCTCATTATATAAAATAAATGGGAGAATCATAATATCTTATCATTAAAATGTTTTGGTAAACTATATACATTATTTATTCATTTAATAACATATGGTTTAATTAATTGATAAATTAAGAGTGTGCGAAGAGGTGATTATAGTAGTAAAACATTATTGGAATATTGTGGATTGAGACACTTTAATTCTCCCACTCTCTAATATCCCTTTTCCTCCTACATTATCCTAATGATATACTAACCTTTTATGAAGGTAAAGAGAGTACCATCCATGATATGGTTGATTGACATCAATTCATGGATGTGTCAAAGAGGAAGGATGTCTTTTCGATACCTATTTTGATCTACATCAGACATATTGGCATAAGTTATATGTAGTGGGGTCAACTAGTACATGGTATATATTTATTTATTCATTTTATGTTTTTCATGGTTTTGATTATCAAGCCAACTAAATAAGGAATTAAGGGTTTCTAATTCATTTTTGTTTCTTAGTTTATGTTCTAAAATCTCCTTAAAAACCCATTTGTGGCATCAATGTATTAACAAGATATTTGATTATCAAAATCATGTTTCAAAATGAATAAAAATGATATCATTTTATATATCATATTCTCTATTATAACGTATGATAGAGAATTTTTTATGTGAATACTTTTGTAACATGTGTTGTTATAATAATTAATTGGTTCACACCATATAATATAGGATATCATAGGTAGAAGCTCAGTTCAAATATTTGGTTTTTAAAATATCAAAGAGTATGATATAGAATATTGTAACATTTTAAGGTGCCAAATTTATGTTTCAGAATTAATTATTTTATCACCTTTGTGTTACAGATACCTTCCATTAAACACGATCACTGCTATTGAGCTATTATTAAGCAATGGAATGTTGTATATTGTGAAAACTAGGGTACCAAATTACTCTTACATACTAGATTATCATATTCTATATCTAACAGTTCTTCTTAGTGAATAAAATGTAATCCCTTATATTTTGTTATATTCTCACTTATACTCTAGTCCAATGTTACAAAAACCTCCACAGGTCCCAATTAACTCATATGTAAGTCCCTCTATGCATCTATCACCTTAAGTATAATCTTCTATGTGTATCAATATTATGATTGGAATATATTAATCTAAAAAATATGTTTTTCGCATGATTTATTCTTTTTTTTACAGTTATTCCTATGTAAGTGCCAATATCAAGCCACAATTACTAAGTCGTTTGTGTTATTCTTACACATCCCACATTCCACTATTTTTTTGTTAAAAAATTAAACTCAACATAGTGAAGGAAATGAATTTCAATCCAAAAATATGATTGATCACTCAAAATTGTTTTTGGAAACATAAGATTATATATCATTGAATATTATATATAGAAGTAATTTAATTGGAATATGAAATAAAATTAATTTTTTCTTATATTTAAATTGTGAATTGAATAATAAAATTTTTAAATTATTTATTAATTATATAAAAATTATTTTCGAATACTTTTGAAATTTATAATGTTTTAAATAAATTAATTAATTATAAATTGATTATAATTATTTAATTAAATGATTTCAAACATTTATTAAAGAAATATAAATTATATTAATTTTAATTACTAAAATAAAATTTTCAAGTTATAGGGAATGAATTATAATTTGGATAACCTATATATATACTATAAGTTTGATTTATAAAGTTCGTATATGTTTCAAAAAATAAGATCAAATAAACAATATGGTATATATAATATTATAAATTTTTTGTAATAATTGATTTGAATTTTTTAAAATGAGATTCCTTACTTGATAAGTTATTAAAACCACATCTAGAATTATTTTTGATAATTTAAATGATCTTGGTTTAAATAATATAAATATTATATATTTAGATTAAGTAAATTTTTAACATAATATCATAGAGTTATAATATGTTTATAGATCACATAATATCTTATATTTAAGTAAAATTCCATATAATAAATAATATAAAGGAGTCTATATTTTCTATAAAGATAAAAATATATATTTATTCAAATTATGGAATATCCATAATGTGAGTAAATTTGTAAAGTGTTTATAATTTAATTATTTATTATTTGTTCTTAAATGTTTTTATGATGTTTAAATAATGCATTTTTCACATATTTTTTTCTTCTATTGTTTATTATTCATATATATAAATTATATATATTATTAATATATGTGTATTATTTATTCTATAATGTTAAACTACTTCTACAAAATGAAATATATTCATATAAATAGTTTCATACATGGTATGATAATTTATTTTTTCTTATTCACCCTTAACAATATGTTTTTTAAGATCTGTGTAAAGAGTTACACTTCAATATTTTTTCATTATATAGGTTTTATGGAAAGGGAATAGTATTAAAAATAAATCATTAGAATTGTTTGAACGTGTTAATGGAATAACATGACAAATATATTATGAGATTAAATCTCATACCAAAAATTGAATGTCAGATTCCTTTTAAAGAAGTCACATGTCAAGTACTTGATCATCCAACTAGGTAGTTCGTGAAAACTCTGGCTTCTTTAGAATATCCTGGGTAAGGAAATAAAGTAATAGGTGACACTAATAAGATTATATTCCTATTCATGTCATTTTTTTATGATTACGCTAAGCTGGGATACACTGGTAACATTATATTACTAGAGGAATATAATTGATTTTTTCCACATGATATATTGGACAAGGAGTTATCCAGTCAACTATCCATGATTCATATACGATGTTATTGGGATGATTCCCCAGCAAAATAGCTAAGTGATGGGAAAATGATAATTTTGAAAATAGATAAAACAAATATAGATCATGTCCCACTAGTGGATATGATAGATTTTAGAATGATTAATTATAATAGTGGGATAATAATTAATATAATTTTCCATAAAATTATTGTAAAACAAGATACTCTTCTAATAAAAGATTTTTTTTTATATTAATTATATCACTATCATCCAAATTTTTATTCAAAAAATATTTGAAAGATAAATATTAATGTAAGAAAAAATGGTAATGTAAAAACAGTCTTGAAGTAATAGAAATTCTATGTGTTTGTGAAAAAAATAATGAATAAATTAACTTTTGAGATTTTTAATTAGGTAAATCAATATACATTTGATGATCATAGAATAATTGACTTAAGGATTCCTTAAGTCTTATTCTGACTATGGAATTTATTTGACAGTCTTTTTTGTAAATTTTTCAACAATGTGAATGAATTATAGAAAAATTTACCACATATTAACATTTCTTGTGGATGTATTAACTAAGAATATGATGTTTTGGTCTTCCTGTTGTGTTTATAGTATAAATGGTTAAAAGTTAAAAATATAGAAAGAAACGTTAATTGAAAATTTTAAAAATGGTTCGTAAAAAATAAAAATTTATTGAAACCAATAGTAATCTAGAAGGAAAGATAATTTTATAATATGAATGAATTTTCCATCATATCTAAAATATTTAGAAAAACTCCATGGAATTTCATTATTAAGTACCAGTATTCTAGAAATTAATTATTTTTTAAAATTGTATATAATAGAAATTTTATATTTAAAAAATGTTTCAAATATACGGGATTTCCACACAAAGGGATGAGTTGATTGATCTTGTAGTTTGTATTCAATTGATGTAGTAAAGACTATCTACATAAAATACTTTAATGTAATGGATTATATCGGGATCCAATTGATCAAATTAAAGGATGTGTCTATTTATCTCATTTCTGTTATATTATAAGATAAATTTTTTAACACCAAATCGTTTTTGTACATAATAAGAGATATTACACATGGTTTATGATTCATAGCTTTTTATAATAAGTTTGAGAAGGATAAAAACATGTTCTCCCATATTAAAAATCTTATCAATATGTTTTATTAAAATATGGTGAATTGAAATTTTACCACCATCAATTTTGTATTTTAAATAATAAAGTATTATTTTATAGATGTACTATAAAAAAACATAATTCTATAAAATATAAATATGTGATAGTATATATAACATCCAACTCCTTAATTATATCTAGGGAAGAGGTAGAGGAACTACTAACAATAAGAGGTGTCCCTAAAACATCAAAGGGTAGAAATAATTTAAAAGGGTATACTAGATCATTGGGGATGATTTTTCCTAGAAAAAAAAATTACTAAATAAGAAACAAAGAAATACAATGTTAAATGATCCATGTAAATAAAGTAAAATAAATCACAAACAAGAAAGTATCATCAGGGTACTATATGGAATAAAAAGATACAATACTAACACAACAAATAAAAATAAAACTCCCTGAATCTGATATAGAATTAACTCATGCATCACCCATAGACATTGTAAGATATATCTCTATGTCCCAAGACAACTACATCATGATTCAACACTAAAGGAATATAACACCTTTCCTTTACCTATATCTCAGTAAACCGCATCTATCAATTAACTAACATTCCAAAGAATGGTGTTTGTATAAAACTCAGTCGGTAATCCTCAAAGACATCCCAACACACACTACAAGGAAAAAAAAACAAGTTAAATCACATTTACATAAAACTGAGGGAGATAATATGTAAATAGTATATAATAATAAAGAATTTTTAATTAGAAATAATTAAACTAAATAAATTTTTACATTTTTTATTTATTTTCAACTTAAAATCAGAATTTCATTCCTTATACACCCATGAATTCCCATTGATATTCTCAATACTCATGTGAGGTCACATCCCATTTGAAACATGTCTCTTGATCTAATTTACCATGTTCCACATTGACACTAACCCCATATATAAACCAACAAGGATCTGCTAATGAAATTTAATGAAAACACACCAATAACACATACAAATATCTCAATAATAACCATTTCTTTTGAAACCCATTTTCTTTCAAGAAATTTATAAAAAAACGTTATGTGAATCATTTCAAAACCAAATGATTAGTTTTAAAAACAAAGAAATATTTTCCAATAATGAATGAAATATATATTTAAACATAAAAACTTTTACATCTAGAACATGTTGTGTGGAATAAAATTGACATACCCCACAACACTAAAAGAAAATGTTGAACGTAACACAAAACCTCTAGATTTGGCATTGAAACTTTTTCCCTTATTTATAACCCAAATTATTTCATTAATGTAAATATCATAGGAAATATATATATCTATAATATATTATATATGTGTATCTATCAGTGAGAAGATGAGAATATCAAGATAGATAATGAAATAACAGGCTTACCATTAATTTTTAAGATATAAAACTCTTTGATTCATCCAACATTGCTTATAGAGTAAAGTTTATTTCATATGATTCTAATAAGAGGAGAGAAGTTTGGGAGCCTATGATATGAGAGTAGAAATGACAGTTTTATGGGTAAAGTAATAATTATAATATATTTTCTGGATCATTTAATGCACATTTACTGGTCAAGCAATAATATTTTCCCATCCATGGGCCAATCTTGTACATGCCACTAGAAATCACCTAAAGAGACACATAGTTTTTCCACAAAGGTTGGAAAACAATGCACCAACTGTGAACATGATATTTTCCATCGTCAATGATGCCACACAGTTTGGAAAACCACATGCCAACTATGTGCATTCCACTATACAGTAGCTTATATCCTACATAGTTTATCTTGGTAACCCACAAGTTTTAGAAAAATCATGTTCTAATCATTTTCCTACCTAGTGACTCACATCATCACTTTGTATGGATTCCAAGAAAGGGTGAACAGTTTCACTTAATTGTTAACTCATTAAAAATCTTCCAAAAAAAATAAATACCATCAAAAAATCCTTGAAACTCAAACTGAGTATTATATATACTAAAAATACATAATAAAATAGAAAATTACCTAAAATTTAGGTGTTACTATTTATTATTAAATATTCCTTCCACTAAAAAATAAGTTTTATTTCCTAACGCAAATAATTTTGTGTATATTACTATGATATTCTGAATAATGTTTTGTATAAGATATTAGTGGATGTATTTTTTACTTATGAATATAAATTTTAATAGATAAAATATTATACTAATATAAAAAAATTAAATGTCGCATAATATACAGAAGGAGTTTAGTATGTGTTGGTAAAAGATATATTTAAATAGTTACATCGGTTACCAAAATATTAAAGTGGAAAAAATATAATGGAAGGGGTTCCCAAAATTAAAATGATGTACCTATAAAAAAATTTATAGACAATAGAATTTATTAACATTGTAAAATTTGATGTTATAGAGTAAAGGTGCTTGAATATTTTCATTGATTTAAACATTAAGAATGTGATTAATTTATCAAAATATTATTAAAACAACATTACATTATAGATCATACTCACTGAATGAGTTTAATGGGAGGAATTTACCATATGTTACAATAGATAAGTGATAAAAATTACATAGATAAGAAATTATTTTTAAAAATCTTTAAAAGTATTGAAAATATAAGAAAGATATGAAATTATATCATATATGATATGTTATATAGGAACTTATATTTAATGTTGTAAAAATTTCTAATGTATTTTAAGTGTATACATTATTCTTATTATATAAAAAAGAAATATCTACATTATCATTCCTTCATGTTGGATACATATGTATATATATATATATATATTGTGAAGTGGAATGATAGTTGAGCACTAAATTTACAAATTTGAGCTATCTATAATTGATGTTCAATCTAGAGTATTATAAGTTATGATAAAATTCCAATGTTATCATGAGTATGACTCTTGAATCGGAAAATTGAATATGATTATGAGGTGACAAATGGGTTTTCTGCACTAGATAGCCCGCTATGTATATAGTACATGGAGTTGGAGATCCCAGGTTTTCCTATGACATAATAATCTTTTTTATTTTCAGTTTTAATTTTTTTTATGACCTATTGTGGATTTATAATTATGGAAAGGGTATATTGAGGGTTTATGAGGCATGTTTAGATCCTGGATGTTGGCTTTTTGAAAAAACAAGTTAAGTCTCATGGTTATTAGAAACTGTGTGTGGTGGGCTGCACGGTTTGTCTAACCATGAAAGGCCTGATAAGGGGACTGAGGGATCCCACACAATTTTAGGAAACCATACAGATTAGGGAGAATGACCATGAGAATTACTAAATTCCTTGGAAATTATTTGATGTCATGGGTTGTGCATAGTTAGGGGAGTTGTGCACACTAACCATATGAGTTGCCCCTTTGAGATAGTGGAGGGAAAATGGTTGGTGCCTGGTTTAGAAAAACATGCATCCAATTCATATGACCCAACAATTGTTTTGTCAATTTACCATTTTACCTTACTTTTATTATGACATAATCCACATCTTATCTGTCATTTATAATAGATAGGACTCAAGTAGGGAGCTCTCTTTGAAGCCAAAGAGTAGTCTTGGCTACCGATTATTCATATGAACTCTAATTCAGACATTGTCAGTCTCATTGGATATATGTTGATGAGTTCTTCATTCCTGTAGTATGATTCTTTGTTTGACTTGGAATTGATGTAGCTATATATGTACAAGCAAATATAACATATTTTTTGCTTCTTTGTCCATTCTTTTTTTCTAACCTGGATTGAATCAAAACCAGATACGGGATGACAACTCTTCTACGGACTACGTTAGGTGGTATATACCTTTACTTTAGGGTTTAGTGTTTTATAATAATAATTTTATTTGGTTTGTATTCTGAAAAATTCTTTAGTCCCTATTTAGTTAATTTAATGGTTTATTTTAACTATTTGGAACCTATATTTGTTTCCCTTAAGTACCGTTGATTTTATTGAAGGTTTTTGTCATAACCAAGGCTAACCATGGGGTTATTATTTTTATTTTCCATTTTTTATACCACCTATGGGTCTGTGTGAGTGCTTTTCTAGTAAGGGGAATCCCGTAATAATTTTAAATGAATTGAATTGAGGTGTTTATGAGATGGATTTCAACGTTTTCCATTTTATACGTGATGTGAATTGTTTAAATGTTTAAATGTGAATTTTTATATGACCTGGATAAACTCATGGAATGTTATTAAATGTTAACTAATTATTGAATGTGATGATTTGAAATTGTAGTGGATCCCTTTATTGGAATACCATGGATCCTAATTCTATTAGATTTCATGGATGTTTTTTCCGGTGGATCTTTATTTCCATTGTGGATTCACTGGACATGTCTTATCATTGGGTCTTGATTACGTTGAATTCCTTGAACCTTATTACCCTTGGGTATGTATTTATAAGACACACATTGGACATGGTATTTTTACATGATCCTATGACTCCACCCATGTCATTATTTAGTTTCCATCGAGAAGGTCATGGGACTTGTTAAGGATGCATTATTCTTCTATACCTTGGATTTTCCCCTTCATGGTCTAACATGATGATTACATAGAGAACCAATTGAGGATGACTTGTTTATATAGTGAGTTAATTATGAACATGATATACTAGATTATATAGCATGTCCATGATAGTTTATTACATTTTGTTATATGACAAGGTCATGGTGGATCTATTGGCTTGTTTTATAGATATCTCTAGTATCGGTATCAGATCATGGTGGTTACCCTAGATCGGGTGACTTACTTATTTTCATTTCAACACTGTCCTTTTTTATGGGAGTCGGACTATTGATTGCATGGATCCTTATTTGATTTTATTTTATTACATTATATCTATTGCTTTTTCTTAAGCAATTTTACTTGTATTACTGTTATATCTGTTACATACCTTTCACGCTACTTTATCTTTTATTTTATTTCATGAATTTGTTATATAAACTATTAGTGGTGGCCTACTGAATGATATATCACCCCCTATTCGGGCCACAGTTGGGTACCTGAACAAAATATATAGATGTTGGTAGGGACTGGAGGGAGTTCCCACAGTCTGATGCTTGATTTGTGTTATTCTTAGAATAATGGGATAATTAGACCATGTTGAGGCTCGTGATTCTAGTTGGGAAATCACATTTTAGATATTTTTGGTATTTTGAAACATATATTGTAGTGGTTGAGTATATACTTATTTTGGATGCTTTATAGAGACATGACATGATCATAATTGAATATGAGATTCCTTTTGATGTCGTTTATGTATTTCAATATCGGATATTTATCTATTATTTGATTGAATTACTAATTTTATGATTGATCTTTCTGATTACTAATATTGTGTTACATTTTTACATGAGGTAATAGTCTCCACAAATACACACCTAATCCCCTTGGAACTAGATGTTAGCCTCTGTCATTAGGAGAGATGTATTTGAGGCCGTGTAAACCACTAACTCTAGGTACGGTTTCGTGCAATCAAGGTAGGGATGTTGCAAAGTGGTATCAGATCATTTTTCTTTACTAGAATACTATTTTGAGAAAATATACAGGGATTATAAATAATTTTAAATTGGTAATGAGTTTTTCTATTAGTTTTTAACCCACATATAAGAAAAGTCCAAATTGACATGAATGGAAGTTATTGTTTTCTAGATTTTTCCTGTTATAGTTGACTTGATTCCCACTATTGGGTGAGGCACTCAAATCATGATTTTATCATTAACATGATTTCGATTTGGATTTTACTAATTCCTGATGAGATGGGGGTATTAATTCGTGCATCATTTTAGGTACTATACAAGATTCACATTCAATGCATTATGACATGCCATATCATAAGCACTTCTTTCTTGTATGAATTTGTGATATATGCTTTGTGTGAAATATATGTCGTTTGATAGATGATTGGTTTATGAAATTGAGAAACATTGTTGGTACTTAGACTTCCTTCCAAAACCTATTAAGTGTTTTCTACGTTATTCTAGGGAAGACACCCTTAGTATTCAACATTGTCACATTGAGCCATGCACCATCGATCGCATGAACTGGAAAATGGTATGGTGTGGATTAAATGGATTCAATATTTTTGTTCATGTGGTTTATGGGCCATAATTTATCTAAATTGGTGAACCATTTGGTTCATCCTTTTAAAGAGAATTGTGAAAAAATGTGAATTGAAAATGGAAATGGAATGTTTAGAAATTGAGAACATGACCTTGACACGGCTTTTGAGTGGGAATTAGGCAATGTCTTTAGTGATGTTAGGACTATTTATTTTAACCAAATCTAATAGTTAGTAGAATTAAAATCACTTTAACCTATTTATAGGAAGGTTTTGGCCTATCCTACACATTTAGATGTGAAATTTTGGTTATCAATATTTTTTTAGGTGTATTTTTGGCATTGTAGGGAAATGAAACAACCATGACCTGTAGTTGCACACCATGAGGGTGGTGAAGACCATGCTCTAGAGGTGGAGGTTTATGGGATACCAGTAAATCCTCATGTCATTCCTATTGACAAACCTGTTTTTTAGAGAACATAGGTGCTAAGGAACAATTCTATGAGGGGTTTTTATTCTATATGTAGACTTTTCAGGGAGCACCAAAACTTTCCCCATCTAGAGAGGAGTCGACGGGTGTGTTCCAATAGTATTATACTCCCATTTTTTAGGGTATGTTGATTTACAGGATACTGAGTTGTGTATTGAGAATACATGTCGATATACAATCATTTTATGCTACCTCTGGAGAGGAGAGTGAATCTCGTGAATTATATTCTTTGACAAGAAACAAAGGACCCATGGGATGTTTTGAACCATGCTGATAGGTTACGAGACTTGGATTTGGGTGATTTCAAAATCAGACACTACGATTATTTTTCCCCTAAGACTCTGCAGTAAGAGTGGGTTAGTGATTTCATGTATCTAGAGAAGGGAAAGATGATAGTTAGGGAATATTCATCACACTTTATAAAGAGTTTTTACATTTGGAAAAGATAAATCTCGCTAATGAGGTGTCGAGGGTGAGATTCTTTGATAAAGGACTCAGATATTTAATTTTTCTCAAATAAACATTCTTAGGATGATGAACATTAATGAGATATTGAATCAAGTTCTGATTATTGTAACACCCCATGATTTTATTGTACTTTATTTCTTCAAATTAATTCAATAGCTTTCACTACACGCAACACCGAGTTCAAGCGCACAACAACTTACCAAACTAGTTGTTCCAAAGTGGTTATGAATAGTATTAACTGAATTTTGAACTTTATATAAACCTTATATTTTTAGAATCCATATTATGAGTTGTTTAGACATAATGGAAGAACAAATTCATTTTTTTCAGATAAAAGAAATATTTTTCAGAAAATTTAATTTTACAGCCTTTTAAAAGAATCCCCTTTTTAAATCAAATATTTGACACTTTTATATATTCAATTTGACAAAATAAACTTATTCTTCAGAATCGCGACATAAAAATTTTATTTGGATAAATTTTTGGAACTTTTCTGATAACTTTCATATTTTGATGAATAGTGAAAATTACTAAATTTTAATTAAAAATAACATTTTTAATTGAAATAATTAATAGTGATAAACAATGAAATTGAATGTTTTGGAAGTATAATTAGATAATATTTTTATAATTTAATACAATTTAGTTCATTATAAGTAACTTCAAATTTAAATTTGACATAAACAAGTGTCAATATTTTGATTTTTATTATCTCATAAAAACACGCTTTTTGTTTTGACAACAAAAGATAATTTTAAATTAATTTTTGGAAATTATATGTTTTAATTTTAAAAAATGGATTCCATATTTGGAATCTGAAGGTCCAAAATTTGTAAATAGGTATCTTTTATTTTTAGACATTATGAATATTTACTTCATTAAATATTTTATTTACCGTGCTTAAAGGGGTAAATCCAGTAAATAAGGATACAAAATAATATTAAATTACCCTAACACGTGTCCTAACCCTATTGGCTGATACATGTCCTACCATGGAAATACTAGGGTCGATTTTGGGACCCCATGGAGCCACTTGGGAGTGATAATGACATTTTATATTGAATAATCTAAGGAAAATACAAAAATAACAAAAGTAAATATCTTTTAGTAAAAAACAATTATATAAGGTTATGTAATTGATCTATTTGACTATAAATAGTCATTATAAATATAAAAATATTTCATAACTCAGGATTTTTTATTCATAATTTTTAGACATAAAATAAATATATTTATATATGACACAATAATGATGCAGTATTTTCCTTATTAATGAAACAATCAAATAAATGATATTATAAATACTAAAATAAATATAATTTGAAAGTTTGGAATCCATAAACAAATATTATAGGTGAATATGAAATGTTATGGTTTATTAAATTTATTTATTTCTATGTAATGAAGTTTTTAATACTTTATCAAAAATGCATTATTAAATAATGGAAAAATTGACATAAAAGAGTTTTTAAAACAAATATTATATTATTAATTGGTATTCTACTCCTAAAAATCTAAGGATCATACAAAGGGCATAAATACTATTATTTATGTCATTAATTAACCACTTGGTGTTCTTTTATAAGTTTATAGTATGTTTATTAACCATATAATATAAAAATACAAAGAGACATTATAAATGTCAAACTATTTAACTAAGAGTTAAATATAAAAGGTAAGGTTAATATAGTGACCCAAACCTGTATAAAACCTATTGGTTGAGTGTTTTTTGACCCAGCCTCACCTTATACTCTAAATAATTCATTTTTGATCCATTATAAACCAAAAATTATTTAATTATAAAATAATATTTCAATCTTTTCTTAAGGTTCCCCTCACCCCACTTATAAAAGGGCACTTCCCCTTCTCTCAAATTCACACCTCCAAAGCCATTTGGATCATCCAAACCCTACCCAAATATCCTCCCAACTATCCTACCTTCATCCTAGAGGCATTTCTTTGGTTATAAATCCAACTAATAGAGAACATTTTATCAAATCAAAAGGAATAACCCGAAAACGAGGTAATGATTTCACCACCCTCTTTCAAGTTCATTTCTTCTTCCACTTACTCTTTCTTTGTCATTACCATACCGAAATAATAACTCCAGTACCTTATATATACTATTATTTTATTATAAAAATTTAACAACAATATTCATTATTTTATCCATCCTATAAATGATAATGTCTCCATGCGTGCATATGTACGGTTTACCGTCTCCATGTTGTGGTGTAATTTGTTATTCAACACTCTGTTATTTGGATGGATATAGTGATGAGTAATATGTATATAAATAATGAAAATAACATGATAATGTCTCTGTAAAATAAATATACCATCCAATTCCATACCTTTAAGGAAATAATATTTTCTCTCATGCGTACGTACGGATTACCATCTCCACGACGTTATGAGATTCATTTCCACATTCACCATTCATCAACGATTATAAAAATATATATTACTTATAAATATGTAATATATTACATAATAATGCTATTTGAGATATATATATTTATATATATTTATTTATTTATTTTTTTATATATTTATATATTTGTTTGTGAGTGTGTGTGTATTTATGTACTATTATATATCTTATTCACTTACTTCCATTTAATACGATATGAAAACAGAAAGAACGTTTATGCATACGTACGGCCTACCGTCTCCATAAATTTTGTTTTCCATTTCATATATCTATCTGTTATAAATAATTATATTCTAAATATATATGATATATAAATCATGGTTTATATTCTGGAAGTATTTAAATCAATTTCTAAATTATACGATCAAGATTAACAAGTTAAAATACGTACGATAAAGAAAGAAATTATTACCCGAAATGTGAATTTAGCATGGAAATTATTATTAAATGGGTATTATAAATTCATAAATGAATCATGTATGATATCATAAATATTAATATGGTTCTGGTATAATTTAATAACATACTACGGTCTTTATACAGGAGGATAAACGTACGCTCGACTAATAGAAAGTACAAGGTGAGAGTTAATTATGCAACCTCTTCATTATTCAAGGTTATTAATATGTAATAATCTACTGGGACCTCCTTATCATCCACATCCATGTTTTATAAAAAAAATATTCCAAATAATTTTTACAAATTACTAGAATATGGGTTAAAGTAATTTATACCCTTATTTGACCTTATACATTTTTAAAGGAATCTTTTTTCCCTTTTCTAAACAAGTTACTTTATGACCTTTTCAACAAAATTATGGTTGGAATGGTTTTCTAACTTATACGGTGGGTGCGGATATATTCTTCCATTATAACATCGTCGAATCTTCTCTTACAAGCTTGTAAGAATATTTTTAAAAAAACTATTTTCTTTAATGATTATGCAATTTTAAATGATTTCAAAAAAAATAATGAGATATTTCTCTCAAACTGTTTTGATTTCATCTATGTCAACATCCTTTAATGGATTTTAATCTTGTTTGAAGTTGATTTATTATGATACAAATCTTCCATTTTGTATTGAATGTTTTGGGATATGTTTGACTGTGGATTTTTTATTTTTCAACCATTCATGGTTTATGGGTAAAGCATTGTCATTTCATATGCTAGTCTTAATATGAATGTTTATGTTATGTTTAAACCTTCTCATATGAGGAATTCATTAGACTTAGTAAGTGACGGGTGGAGCCCACTATAGCTCCTCGATGCATCGGTAGGTCTCATGAGACAAACTTGTGTCTTGGCACAAGGCCTTAACAAAATCTTATTTGTAGTCTTGGCACAAGGCCTTGACTATGTGGTTATAAAGTCTAGTATTATGCATTCCATCATTATGAAAGTGCCTATTAATATTCCATGTAATTATTCGACTAGTAGAATATCTATGTGAATAAGTAAATGGAATTATTTTATGTTATATTTTCCATATTATGCTGAATTTTAATTTTAAAAGGATTTTTTTTAGTATTATACATTGCCTTAAATGTTTGTGCTTATTTTTGAAATATTTCACTATATTGTTATCCTTACTGAGCATCTGCGATCACCCCTTTCTATGTTTTATTTTTCTCAGGATTCCAAGAAGTGTATTGTGATTGAGATGTGGGGGTAAACTATGGGAATAATGGCATTCATAAAGAATTATTTATGTTATAGTGTATGTTATAAAGTGTAATGTAACATTCATATATGTAATCTATTTTCCATGACTGCTAAACCGATCGGTTCTTTTGGGACTTTATTCCTTGTAATCATTCCAATGTATTAAAATAATGCACGGTCTCTGGGTAACTGGGGTCAGGGCATTACAGTCGGTATCATAGGAAGTTTAGCAATAACCTTGGAAACTAGATTTAGACAAACTCTGATTAGAAAACACTACCCTAAGAAGATATTGAGGATTAGTATAGAATAATATCATAGAATTTTGGTATAGTATAGATTTTGTGAGTTTTCCAACCAATACATCCCTGTATAGATATGAGTAGGTAGAGGAGGCTCTGGCATAGATGTACCTAAGGGTAAAACCTGAAAAAACTGCTTTAATCTAGACTTGAACGGGAACTGGTGTACGACAATGGGCCCTGCTACACTCTTGGTTACGACACTCCTAGGAGATATGATAAAGATAATTCTTGTTTTCTATACAAATCACTGTGAAGTTTGTATGAGTATATACCTCCTCAAAGAAAACATTTTTGTGATTATGGGTTATATCAACAAATTGTTTAATTTACATTAGGTATTTTACATGTTTGGAATTATGAGTAGTAATTCATAAACTGACCTAATGTATATCACTGTTTAGAAATGGCTCCCAGTAGAAGGAATGAGAACTCCAGCAATACGTATGATCCAAAGAGTAAGAAGGGTCATATAATTCATGGTATTAATCCAACATTTAGAAGGAAAATAGTCTCACGTGTATTATAAACATATGAAGAAATAATATCATGTGTTAGTAAGATAAGTAAATAATTCTCTGAGTCCTATGGCTTTGAAGGGAAACAAGAGAAGAAAATGATGGTAGAGAGAGATATGGATAAATAGAAGAGAGGAAAGAAATATTTTTCCATATGTGATAAATTTTGAAATAATCACCTTGGAAAATACTTAAAGGGAATGGGATTTTTTATAAGTGTGGAGAAAACTAACACCAAGTATGTGATTGCAAGGGTGCGAAAAAGGTTTCAAAAGTAAAATTCTTCATTTTCATAGATTTGAGACACTACGCAAATCAATGTACCAGTCATCAAATTATACCGCAAATGATGCTATTGGATAATAATAAAGTTATGATACTACCTCAGATGAAGAGGAATCACTATCATTATTATGTTTTTATTATATAATTATTTCATTTGATTGGTGTATCAATAGTATAAATGTTATCTGAATTATGGAGATAAATAAGGATTGTACTAGAAGACTATTTTATTGAAGATTTGAGATTTTATGGTTCTAAGAAAAGTGACTAAATAGTAAGCTACACTTTTTATAAAATACATGGTTTAAGGAAAGGTACTCCTTAATATGGTCCTGATAATGAGGTAGTGATTTTTGAATAAGACATGGTTGATTTGGATAAAATATATTGGATATTCCTAACTTACTTGGAACTGATTAATAGTTTTTTTATTTCATCATTGTGAGAATATTTATAATTTTTGGATATAAGGAATATATCAAGTATTATAAAAAGGATAAGGGAGCATGAATGTAATCAATAATGTTTTAGGGTAATTCACGGTGTTCCCATGTTTTAAAATAATACATGATGAAGGTGTTGACATGTTATTACGTTCCAAAAAGGATCATTATTGTGTTTAAAATCTTTATAAATTTTGGAATTTGAGTTTGGATAGAATTATCTTGGATAATTATAAAGGTTGGAATGGATTAAGTTTGAAATTGGATACTATTTTTAATGTTATTTTTGGATTGTTATAAAAAGGACAACACGCAGGCCGTGTGACAATCCGTTGTGTCGAACAGAGATGCGGGAATCGAACCCACAACCATAGTGTGATTGGGATTTAACACCTACTACTGGACTAAGTGATGTCCCTGGATTGTATAATCTAGTTTTTTAAGGGGTCTTATAGGTGAATTATAAATTCATTATTTTTTAAACCTATACGATTAGGATAAATATATTATATATTTTTTTGAAATCTTTTAGAGTGAAAGATGAGTTTGTGGTTGGAATTAGTTGAAGGATGAAACTCTACTTGGAAAATATATATATATATAATTTATTTTCCTCTTATTCAATGGGTAAATTAATTCTTAAACTTTAGGGAAGGGATCTTAAAATCTAAAATGTGTTATCATAATACCATGTGTTTTGTTGGACCGATGGTATTTTAAAACATCATAGATTGATGGATTTGTGGCCCTAAATTTTACACTTATTTGTGATAAACGACCTCAATCACTCCCTATAAATATTTACGTTTTTCCTCAAATTATGTGTCTCTAATTTCCACCAATGTTCTCTTAATCGAGATCATAATTTGGTGGTGACCCTTCAATTTTCATTTTCCTCTTATTAAGACTAAATTTTATTAACCCAATTTATGATGTGGGTTTTTCCACAAAGGTATTTAATATTTTTAAACTTTTATTTTTGATGAATAATTTCAAATTTCAAGGATTCAATTTATTTAAGGAGGGGAGAATGTAACACCCCAAGGTGTCATAGTACGTTATTTCTTCAAAATAATTCAATAACTTGCACTACATGCAACATGGAGTTCACGCGCACATCGACTTACCAAACTAGCCATTCAAAAGATATTATGAATATTATTAACTGAATTTTGATCTTTATATAATCCTTATAATTTTAGAATCCATATTATGAGTTTCTTAGACATAATTTAAGAAAAAATTCATTTTTTCAGATAAAAGAAATATTTTTCAAAAAATGTAATTTTACAGAATTTTAATAAAGAACCCTTTTTAAATCCAATATTTGACACTTTTTTATATTAAATTTGGTATAATAATCTTTTTCTTTATAATTGAGACAAAAAAATTTATTTTGGATAATGTTTTGGTAATTTTCTGATAACTTTCATATTTAGATGAATAGTGAAAATTACAAAATTTTAATTAAAAACAACTTTTAAAATTGAAATAATTAATAGTGATAAAATATAAAATTGAATGTTTTGGAAGATTAATTAGATTATATTTTTATAATTTAATATAATTTAGGTCATTATAAGTAATTTCACATTTAAATTTGACATAAACAAGTGTCAATCTTTTGATAGTTATTATTTCCTAAAAACACGGTTTTTGTTTTGACAGCGGGAATTAATTTTAAATTAATTTCTAAAACTTATGTGTTTTAATTTGAAAAAATGGATTACATATTTGGAATCTGGTGGTCCAAATTTTGTAAATAGGTAAATTTTATTTTTAGACATTAGAAATATTTACTTCAGTAAATGTATTATTTACCGTGGTTAAAGGGGTAAATCCAGTAAATAAGGATACAAAATAAAATTAAATTACCCTAACACGTATCCTAACCCCCTTGGATGATACATGTCCTACCATGGGAATCCTGAGGTCTATTTTGGGACCCCATGGAGCCACTTTTGAGTCATAATGACATTTTATATTAAATAATCTAAGGTAAAGACAAAAATAACAAAAGAAAATATCTTTTATTAAAACAATTTTTTATATGAGGTTATATAATTGATCTATTTGACTATAAATAGTAATTATAAATCCAAAAATCGTTACTAACTCAGGATATTTTATTTATAATATTTATACATAAAATAAATATATTTATATATGACACAATAATGATGTAGTATATTCCTTATTAATGAAACAATCAAATAAATGATATTATAAATACTAAAATAAATATAATTTGAATGTTTTGATTCCATCCACAACTTTTATAGGTTACTATGACAGGTTAGGGTTTATTAAATGTATTTATTTTGAAGGAATTTTGTTTTTAGAACATTATCAAAAATCCATTATTAAATAATGAAAAAATTGACATAAAAGAGTTTTTAAAACAAATATTATATTATTAATTGGTATTCTATCCCTAAAAATATAAGGATTGGAAAAAGGGCTTAAATACTATTATATATTTCATTAATAAACAATTTGGGGTTCTATTATAAGTTTATATTATGTTTATTAACCATATAATATAAAAATACAAAGAGGCATGGTAAATGTCAAACTATTTAACTAAGAGTTTAATCTAAATGATAAGGTTAATATAGTGATAGAAACTTGTCTAAAACATATTGGTTGTGTGTTTTTAGACCCACCCCTACCTTATAATTTAAATAATTCATTTTTGAGATTTTAGAAACCAAAAATTATTTTATTATAAAATAATATTTCAATCTTTTCCTAAGTTTCCCCTCACCCCTCTAATAAAAGGTCACTTCCACTTCACTCAATTTCACACCTCCATATCCATTTTTCTCATCCATCCCCTCCTCAAATATCCTCCCAACTATCCTACCTTCATCCTAGATTAATTACATTGGTCAAAAATCCATCCAAAAGAGCCCTTTTGATCAAATCAAAAGTAAGAACCCGAAACGGAGGTAATAATTTCACCACCCTCTTTCAAGTTCTTTTCTTCTTCCACTTACTTATTCTTTATTATTACCATACTAAAATAATAAATCTAGTAACTTATATATACTGTGACTTTATTATAAATATTTCACAACCATATTCATTATTTTGTCTATCATATGAATGATAATGTCACCATGCGTGCGTACATGTGTCTTACCGTCTCTACACTATGGTGTAATTTGTTATTCAACACTATATTTTTTGGATGGATATAATGATAATTAATATGCATATAAATAATTAAAATAACATGATAATGTCTCTTCAAAATAAATATACCATCCAATTCTACACCTTTAAGGAAATGATATTGTCTCTCATGCGTACGTACGGATTACGGGCTTCACGATGTGATGAGATTCATTTCCACGTTCACTATTCATCGATGATTATAAAAATATATATTACTAATAAGTATGTAATATATGTCATAATAATGATACTTTAGATATATATATATATATATATTTACTAGAATATATCTTATTCACTTACTTCCATTCAATACGATATGAAAACAGAAACTGCGTTTATGCGTTCGTACGACCTACCATCTTGATAAATAGTGTTTTCCATTTCATATATATATCTATTATAAAAAATTATATTCTAAATATATATGATATATAAATCAAGGTTTATATTCTGGTAGTATTTAAATCATGATCTAAATTATACGATCAATAATAACATGTTAAAATACGTATGATAAAGAAAGATATTATTACCCAAAATGTTAATTTAACATGGAAATTATTATTAAATGGGTAGTATAAAGTTATAAATGAATCATGTATGATTTTATAAATATTAATATGGTTCTGGTATAATTTAATAACATACTATGGCTTTTATACAAAAGGATAAACTTAACATCAACTAATGGAAATTACAAGGTAAGGGTTAATTCTACAACCCCTTCATTATTCAAGGTTGTTTATATGTAATAATCTACTGGGACCTATTTGTCATCCACATCCATGTTTTCCAAAAAAAATTATTCCAAAACATTTTTACTAATTACTAGACTTTGTGTTAAAGTCATTTATACCCTTATTTGACATTATACATTTTGAAAGGATTATTTTCATCGTTTTCCAAACAAGTTAATTTATGACCTTTTCGACCAAATTAAGGTAAGAATGTTTTTTCAACTTATATGACGGGTGTGGCTATATTCTGCCATTATAACATCGTCGAAGCTTCCCTTTCAATCTTATAATAATATTTTCAATATAACTATTTTCTTTTATAATTTTGTAACATTAAATGATTTCAAAAAAAGAATGGGATATTTCTATCAAACAGTTTTGATTTTATCTATGTCAACATCATTTAATGGATTTTAATCTTGTTTAAAGTTGATTTATTATGATAAAAGTCTTCCATTTTGTATTGAAGTTTTTGTGATATGTTTGACTGTGGATGTGTTATTTTTCTACCATTCATGGTTTATTAATAAAGTATTGACATTTCTTATGCTAGTTTTTATAAGAATGTTTATGTTATGTTCAAAACTTTTCATATGAGGAATGAATTGGACATAGTAAGTGATGGGTGAAGCCCTCTATAGATCCTCGATGCATCTGTAGGTCTCATGAGACAAACTAGTGTCTTTGAACAAGTCCATGACAAAATATTATTTGTAGACTTGGCACGAGGCCTTGACTATGTGGTTATAAAGTCTAGCATTATGCATTCCATCATTATGAAAGTGGCTGTTGATATTGCATGGGATTATTCAAATAGTATAATATATATGTGAATAATTAAATGGAATTATTTGATTTTAAATTTTCCATATTATGCTGAATTTTAATTTCAAAAGTATTTTCTTTTAGTATTATACATTGCCTTAAATGTTTATACTTATTTTTTAAAGATTTTGCTATATTGTTATCCTTACTGAGCATCTGAGCTCACCCCTTTCTGTGATTTATTTTTCTTAGGATTTCAAGAAGTGTATTCTGATTGAGATGTGGGGTTAAAATAAAGGAGTAATGGCATTCATACAGGATTATTTATGTTGTGTTGTATTTTATAAAGTATAATGTAACATTGATGTATGTAATCTATTTTGAAAGACTGTTAAACTGGTCGGTCCTTTCAGACATGATTTTTTGTAATCATGCCAATGAATTAAAATAATACACCGTCTTTGGGTAATTGGGGTTAGGGAATTACAGCTGGTATCAGAGGAAGTTTAGCAATAATCTTGGAATGTAGATTTAGAAAAACTCTGATTAGAGAACACTACCCTAAGATAGACTTTGATGATTATAATAGAAGAACTTCTTATAGTTTTTTTACTATTGAGATTTTGTGATTATTCCAACCAATACGTCCTTGTCTGGATATGAGTTGGTAGAGGCGGCTCTGGCACAGATGTACCTACGGGTAAAACCTGAAAACACCTCTTTGAGCTAGACTCGAACGGGAACTTTTGTACGATAATTGGCCTTGTTGCACTCTTGGTAATGACACTCCTGGGGGATATGATTAGGACAATTCTAATTTTATTTACAAACCAATATGAAGGGTGTATGAGTATATACCTCTTCAAAGAAATTTTTTTGTGATTATGGATTATATCCATAAATTTTTCAGTTTGCGTTAGGTATTTTACATGTTTGAAATTATGTGTTGTGAATCATAAATTGACCTAGTGTATAACATTTTTTAGAAATGGCTCCCAATAGAAGGAATGAGATCTCCAGCAATATGTATGATCCAAAGAGTAAGAAGGGTCATATCATTCATGGTATTAATCCAACAGTTTGAAGGTAAATAGTCTCCCATGTATTCTCAACATATGAAGAAATAATATCATGTGTTAGTAAGATAAGTAAATAATTCTCTAAGTCCTATAGCTTTTAAGGGAAGTAAGAGAAGAAAAGGATGATAGAGAGAGATATGGATAAAGGGAATAGGGGAAAGAAAGATTTCCCCATATGTTACAAATGTGGAAATAATCACCTTGGTAATTGCTTGAAGGGAATGAGAGTTTATTATAAGTGTGGAGAAAAAGGACACAAAGTATGTGATTGAAAGGGTAAGAAAAAGGTTTCAAATTTAAAATTATTCATCTACAAGGTGTTGAGACACTACGTGAATCAATGTCCCAATCATCAGAGTATATCGTAAATGCTGCTATTGGATAATAATCAACTTATGATACTACCTCAGATGAAGAGGAATCACTAGTGTTTTTTTGTTGTTAGTATAGAATTATTTCATTTGATTGTTGTATCAACAGTATACTGGTTATATGGATTATGGAGATAAATAAGGATTGTACTGCAGTACTATTTTATTGAGGATTTGAGATTTTATAGTTCTCTGAAAAGTGACTTAATAGTAAGCTACAATTTTTTGGAAAATACATGGTTGAAGGAAAGGAAATCCTTAATATGGTCTTGATAATGAGGTAGTGATTTTGGAATAAGAGATGGTTGATTTGGATAAAATATATATGATATTCTTGACTTACTTGGAACTGATTAATAGCTTGTTTATTTCATCATTGTTGGAATATCTAAAATTTTTGGATATAAGGAATATAGCAAGTATTATATAAATGATAAGGGAGCATGAATCTAATCAATAAGTTTTTATGGTAATTTAGGGTGTTATCAAGTTTTAAAATAATACATGATGAAAGTGTTCACATGTTATTACATAGAAAAACGGATCTTCATTGTGTTTAACATCTTTCTAAATTTTGAACTGTGAGTTTGGATAGATGTATTTTGGATAATTCGAATGGTCAGAATGGATTAAGTATGATATTGGATACTATAGTTAAGGTTATTTTTGGATTGTTATAAAACAACAACAAACAGACCATGTGACAATCTGTCGTGTTGGACAAAGCTGCGAGAATCATACCCACAGCCATAGTGTGATTGGAATTTATGGCTTACCACTGGACTATGTGAAGTCCTTAGATTGTATAATCTATTTTTTTAAGGTTCTGATAGGTGAATTATAATATCATTATTTTTGTAACCCTATACGATTAGGATAAATAGAATTTTTTTTTGAAATCTTTTGGAGTGAAAGATGAGTTTATGGTAGGAATTAGTTGAAGGATGAAACTCTACTTGTCATGTATATATATATAATTTTTTCACTTATTATATGGGTAAATTTATTTATAAACATTAGGGAAAGGATCTTAAAACCAAAAATGTGTTATCCTAATACCTAATGTTTTGTTGAACTGATGGTATTTTAAATCATCATAGATTGATTGATTTGAGGCCCTCAATTTTACAATTGTTTGTGATTGATGACCTCAATCAATCCCTATAAATATTTACATTTTCCTCCAATTATGTGGCTCTAATTTTCACCAATGTTCTACTAATTAAGATCATAATTTGGTGGTGACCCTTTCATTTCCCTTTTCCTCTTATTAAGACTAAATTTTATTAACCCAATTTCCGATGTGGGTTTTTCCAAAAAGGTATTTTATATTTTTTACCTTTTATTTTTGAAGAACAATTTCAAATTGTGAGGACACAATTTATTGAAGGAGGGGATAATGTAACACCTCATGGTTTCACAGTATGTTATTTCTTCAAAGTAATTCAATAACTTGCACTACATGCAACACGGAGTTCAAGCACACAATGACTTACCAAACTAGCCCTTCAAAAGCAGTTATGAATAGTATTAACTGAATTTTAAACTTTATATAATCCTTATAATTTTAGAATCCATATTATGAGTTTCTTAGATATAATGTAATAACAAATTCATATTTTCATATAAAAGAATTATTTTTCCATAAATGCAATTTTACAGCCTTTTAATAGTGAACCCTTTTTAAATCCAATATTTGACACTTTTATATATTCAATTTTATAAAATAAACTTCTTCTTTATAATTGAGATATAAAAATTTAGTTTGGATAAATTTTTGGTACTTTTGTGATAACTTTCATATTTTGATGAATAGTGAAAATTACTAAATTTTAATTAAAAACAACTTTAATAATCGAAATAATTAGTAGTGATAGATTATGAATTTGAATTTTTTTGAATTATAATTAGATTATAATTTTATAATTTAATACTTTTTAGATCATTATATGTAATTTTACATTTAAATTTTATATAAACAAGTGTCAATCTTTTGATAGTTATTATTTCATAAAAACACGCTTTTTGTTTTGACAACGGGAATTAATTTTAAATTAATTTCTCCAACATATGTGTTTTGAATTTGGAAAAATGGATTCCATATTTGGAATCATGATGTCAAAATTGTGTAAATAGGTAACTTTTATTTTTAGACAATAAGAATATTTACTTCAGTAAATATTTTATTTACCGTGGTTAAAGGGGGAAATCCAGTAAATAATGATACAAAATTATATTAAATTACCAAAAAACATTTCCTAACCCTATTTTATGAAACATGTCTAACCATTCGAATCCTTGGGTTGATTTTGGTACCCCATGGAGCCACATGGGAGTGATAATGACATTTTATATTAAAAAATCTAAAGTAAAGAAAAAAATAACAAAAGCAAATATATTTTTGTAAAACAATTTTTATATGAGGTTATATAATTTCTATATTAGACTATAAATTGTCATTAAAAATATAAAACAATATCCTACCTCATGATATTTTATTTATAATTTTGAGACATAAAATAAATCTATTTATATATGACACAATAATGATGAAGTATTTTCATTATTAATGAAACAATCAAATAAATGATATTATAATTACTAAAATAAATATAATTTGAATGTTTTTATTCCATACACAAATTTTATAGGTTACTATGACATATTATTATTTAATAAATGTATTTATTTATAATTAATGATGTTGTTAGGACTTTAACAAAAATATATTATTAAATAATGTCAAAATTGTCATAAAATAGTTTTTAAAACAAATATTATCTTATTAATTGGTATTCTATTCCTAAAAAAATAAGGATCCAAAAAATGGCTTAAATAATATTATATATTTCATTAATTATCCACTTGGGGTTCTTTTTAAGTTTATAGAATGTTTAATAACCATATAATATAAAAATACAAAGAGACAAGGTAAATGTCAAACTATTTAACTAAGTGTTAAATCTAAAATATAAGGTTAATATAGTGACCCAAACCTATATAAAACCTATTTTTTGAGTTTTTATTGACCCATAACTAACGTATCCTTTAAATAATTTATTTTTGAGCCTTTAGGAACCGAAAAAGATGTTATTATAAAATAATATTTCAATCTTTTCCTAAGGTGCCCCTCACCCCTCTTATAAAAAGTCACATCCCCTTCTCTCAAATTCACACCTCTAAAGCCATTTGGATTAGCCAACCCCTACCAAAATATCATCTCAACTATCCTAACTTCATCCTAGAGGCATTCCTTTGTTTATAAATCCATCTTATGGAGACCTTTTGATCAAATCAAAATGAAGAACATGAAGAAGAGGTAATGATTTCACCACCCTCTTTCAAGTTCTTTTCTTCTTCCACTTAATCATTCTTTGTTATTTCCATACCAAAATAATAACTCTAGTATCTTATATACATTGTGATTTTATTATAAATATTTCACAACCATATTCATTATTCTATCCATCCTATGAATGATAATGTCACCATGCGTGCGTACGTACGGCTTACCGTCTCCACACCGTGGTGTAATTTGTTATTCAACACTATGTTATTTGGATGGATATAATGATGAGTAATATGTATATAAATAATAAAAATAAGATGATAATGTCTCTGTAAAATGAATATACCATAAAATTCCACACCATTAAATAAATGATATTGTCGCCAGTCTGTATGTACGGACCACCATCTTCACGACGTGATGAGATTCATTTCCATGTTCACCAATCATCGATGATTATAAAAATATATATTACTAATAAGAATGTAATATATGACATAATAATGCTACTAGATATATATATATATATATATTTATTTATTTATTTATTTATTTATTTATATATATGTATATGTATTTATATTCTAACATATATCTTATTCACTTACTTCCATTCAATACGATGTGAAAACAGAAATAGTGTTTATGCGTACGTACGGCCTACTGTCTCCATAAATGGTGTTTTCCATTCCATATTTCTATCTATTATAAATAAATATATTCTAAATGTATATGATGTATAAATCAAGGTTTATATTCTGGAAGTATTTAATTCAGGATCTAAATTAGACGATCCATAATAACAAGTTAAAATACGTACGATAAAGAAAGCGGTTATTACCCGAAATATTAATTTAACAAAAAAATTATTATTAAATGGGTAGTATAAAGTCATAAATGAATAATTTGTGATATCATAAATATGAATATGGTTTTGGTATAATTTAATAACATACTACGGTCTTTATTCAATAGGTTAATCGTACCCTATACTAAAGGAAAGTACAAGGTAAGGGTTAATTCTACAACCTGTTCATTATTCAAGGTTGTTTATATGTAATTATCTACTGGGACCTCTTTATCATACAAATCCATGTTTTCAAAAAAAATTAATTCCAGAACATTTTTACTACTTACTAAACTATGGTTTAAAGTCATTCATACCCTTATTTGACCTTATACATTTTGAAAGGAATCTTTCTGTCATTTTCCAAACAGGTTACTTTATGGCCTTTTCGACAAAATTAACATAATAATGTTTGTTTAACTTATATGTTCGGTGCAGCTATATTCTGCCATTATGAAATCGTCGAATCATCCCTTACAAGATTATAAGATTATTTTTCAAATAACATTTTTCTTTTATAATTATGTAACATTAAATGATTTCAAAAAAAGAATGTGATATTTCTCTTAAACAGTTTTAATTTCATCTATGTCAACATCTTTTAATGGATTTTAATCTTGTTGGAAGTTGATTTATTATGATACAAATCTTCCATTTTTTATTGAAGTTGGTGTGATATGTTTTATTGTGGATGTGTTATTTTTATACCATTCGTGGTTTATAGATAATGTATTGACATTTTGTATGCTAATTTTAATACGAATGTTTATGTTATGTTTAAACCGTTTAATATGAGGAATGAATTGGACTTAGTAAGTGAAGGGTTGAGCCTATAATAGTTCCTTGATGCATCGGTAGGTCTCTTGAGACAAACTATTGTCTTGTCAAAAGGCCTTGAAAAAATCTTATTTGTAGTCTTGGCACAAGGCCTTGATTATGAGGTTATGAATCTGGCATTATGCATTCCATCATTATGAAAGTAGATATTGATATTTCATGTGATTATTCGACTAGTAGAATATCCATGTTAATAAGTAAATGGAATTATTTTATTTTATATTTTCCATATTATGCTGAAGTTTAATTTTTAATGACTTTTGTTTTATTATTATACATTGCCTTAAATTTTTATGCTTATTTATGAAAGATTTTTCAATATTGTTATCCTTACTGGGCATCTGATCTCACCCCTTTCTATGTTTTATTTTTCTCAGGATTCTAAGAAGTGTATTATGATTGAGATATGGGGTTAAACTAAGGGAATAATGGTATTCATAAAGGATTATTTATGGTTTATTGTATGTTATAAAGTATAATGTAACATTCATGTATGTAAACTGTTTTCCAAGACTGCTAAACTGATCAGTCCTTTAGGACCTGATTCCTTGTTATCATGCCAATGTATTAAAATAATGCACTGTCTCTGGGTAACTGGGGTTGGGGTGTTACAATTATAGAGAGGAACCTAAGGGAAGCTAGGGGAACCAAAGTAAGGTAGTGTAGTCTCTAGGCTCAGTGGTACATCTTCCAGTGAGTGAATGAAATGTTTTGAGGTTTCTCATGACATGAGTACCATCTAAGATGTGAGTTATGGTAGTTCTGTTTTCTATCACCAGTGTGGGATATGAGAAAATATGAAAAAACAATGTGAAAGAGACCCATTAAAGTGTCAATATTATAGTGGGATGTGCCATAAGAAGTGTTTTTTGCATGACATTTACACCAGTAGTTAGTGGGAGGGGGTTACCATTGACACCATGTTTGAGAGTGGGTTATATAGCTATGAATCCCATTGGGAGCTAGAGTAGTACCATTTGGTCAAGCTGAGGTTGTGTTCATTACTCAGGTTGACATGAATTAGTTGTACCAAAACAGCAGAGTGTGCCTACTCCAGGTGGTGAGGTTGTGTCACTAGGTCTCGGATCATGCCAAACATATTTTTTGCAACCTACACCTAAGAAAAATGTATAGTTTCATATATGGTGAGATCTATGATCTCTGTAGCCTTTATGCCGGCATCTTCCCTTTTTTATATAGGTGCATCTTATAGTTTTATTATTGTTCCTTTTTTGTAGATCCTTCGGCTCTTTATTCAGTTCAGTGATGATGTGATGATTCTTAATACACCATTGGGGATTAAAAGATATGATTTATTTCAATTAATGGAATACCCCTTGAGATAGTTGATTCTCACTTCCTTTTTTATCTTTTTTTATTTGATATGAAAAAATTTGGCATCATCCTCCAGTTGGACTGACCAATTTCTTACCCATCTAATGATGATTTTCAGTGCTAGCGAGTGACTTTAACATTACCGGTGGGTGGAGTTTTTATTCCCATGGGTGAATGAGATGTAAAAGAAAGTTTATTTGGACCATATCATCATGGGATGGATGGGATAATAGCCCATATTTACATTTTGTATATGGATGATCAAAAGTTGCATTATCAATATTTACCTCTAATGGCTTATCGTTTGAGGGATATTTTCCCAAACATATTTTTTGGTTTACACCATGTAAGATGGTTGGAGTTATCTATTGACCTAGTTCTAGGATTTTATCTAGTATCCATTACTACTTATAGGGTATCAACTAAGATTTTTGGGAGATCAAGTTAAAATCTATAGGAAATTGATGCAAATGGGTTTATATGACCCAGTACTACTCTATGGGTTTCTCTAGTCCTTTTTTCAAAAACATATGATGGTTCCTTTAGGTTATGTGTGTATTATTGGAAACTGAACCAATTTGAGGATAAAGTAGGTATCCATTTCCATGGATAAATAACCTTTTTCAGCTCTTAGCAACTTTGGTTTTCTTGGAAATTGATTTGAGAACGGGATACCATCATGTGCATTTTCGACCTACAGACATACCTCGAACAACTTTTCATAGAATTTATAGTCTATATTAGAATCTTGTTGTGTTTTTTTGTCTCAATAATGAACCATCTATTTTTTTGGAACTGATTAATCGATTTTTTTAATCCTTATTAGGATTCATTTATTGTGGTTTTCATGGATGATATCTCGCTGTATTTTCACAATCAACAAGACAATTACAAACATCTTGGGATAATTTTGGATACACTGAGAGAGCATAATTGATATTATAATATGTCAAAGTTCAAGTTCTAGAAGAATAAGATTCACTTCCTAGGTCATATTACCTCATATATGGTAGTATCAGTTGACCCAAAGAAGGTGATAGTTGTAGTTTCCCTAGATAAACCAATGAAAATATTTTTTATATACAGTGTATTGAGGATATATAGATGTCAAAAACATTTAATAAAGGAATTATCATGGTTAGAATCACCACTGACAGGCTTGACTAAGATAGATGTGAATTTCTTATGGTCAGATAGATATGAGATAGTGTTTTCGGAGATGAAAGGGAGACTGACTTTAGTGATGATCTTGATTCTTCCAGAATCGGGCACAAGCTATATTATTTATTTTGATTCATCAAGTATTGGTCTAGAATTAGTTCAGATGCATGGAGATATAATCATTATATATGGGTATCATCAGTTGATGCCACATGAGAGGAACTTCCTAACGCATGATCTTGAGTTAGCAATATTTTTTCATGATTTTCACTTTTGGAGAGATTATTTATTAGAAGAATATTCATTGGTGTACATGAACCAAAAAAATCCTCACGTATATATCCACAAACTATGATATGAATCTGAGGTAGTGGATGTGGGTTAAGTACATATATTATATCGACTTTGAAATTTCATATTCACCAAATAAGGGCAATGTTTTTATAAATGCATTGGGTAGGAGAAATCAGATATAAGAAGTTTATGAGGCCAGATAAAAGTGGAACTATATGTATTTTTTTCATTAACACACTAAAAGGTGTAGGACAACCAAGGAAATACTTTTATTTAATCATTAATTGTGACCTATACCCATTTGGATGAAGTCTGTATGAAGCATCTATCAGATTATCCAGGCCTCGTCCTATGGGAGAGAGTGGTAGGTGAGCACCTACCTCCTGGTTATACTTTGGGTGAGGATGAGATCATTGGTATACATGGTTGTGTTTGGGTTCCCTTGGAAATATGTGAGGAGATGATATAGGATTTTCATTCCTTATTTTGGAAAGGGAATCTCAGTGTTACTGATATGTAATGTGACTTACATCCCTAGTATTGGTTGTTGGGTGTGACATCCCGGACCCTGTTTCCATTTAATGGCTCCCTATGCCTGGAAGTCCACATGTCCTCAAACGCATCTCCCTGAATGCAATGTTATTTTGACTAGAAATGAGGGTATATGGGTTTCCTTGGGGATACTATACCCTTATTGCTAGAGAGGATCATAAAAGATAAGTTAATAATAGTTATATAGTGGAAGCATAAGTAAACAAAAGGCACGGAGAAAATAGACACAATAAAAACCAGACTAGTAACCCTTCATAAGAGGAGTAGATATAACCATCCAACAATAGATAATTTTCAAAAGTAGTAAACAAAATCATATAGACAAGCTGATGATAATTTCATGAATCTATAAAGTAGTAAAACATGGATGCAAGTGGAAGCAGTGTTATACATGTTATACAAAAGAAGAAAAAAAGGTAGAAATCTATCCAATCATCCTGAGATCCTTCCCAATAATCTGATAATAATTTCATGTCCCAAGTCATGAAACAATTCACGCATCCTTAAAATGATACTTTACTTACTTACAACATCATACCTGTAGGCTTTCCAGGTACCATAGGCCGATCAGATTGGGTTTGAGATAAATCAAAATAGGCCACCACAAACAATGTTTATAAATATCTAGTATGTGTATATAAAAATTAAGTGTGTAGATATAATAATGAAAGTTAGTCATAATAACTATAAATGGGTTGGCTCTGTATCCTGGATAAACTAGGTTATCACTACCTGCTTCAGTCAGTGCTAGAATAACACTGAATAATTATCAAGGGTTGTAATGCCCAATATCAAATTAGTAAGGGATACGATGCCCAGTATCACAGAATACGTATTTAATACCCAGTATCATAGTAATATAGGGGAAACCTTACCCAATATCATAGAATAATGAATCTATGCCTGGTATCACAATAGTGAAGGGGACATCATTCCCACTATCACAAAATATGGATTCCATGCTCGGTACCACATATAAAGATTTCATGCCCAATATCATAGTAGCAATGGATGCAATTTACATATATAATAATAAGTATCATCATTCACTTTTTCCTTAATTTAAGAGGGTTATCATGGCCATATATAATATCGAGGGTCACTATTACCATTTAGATTAATTATCGAGGGATCTCATGCCCTTTAGATATAAAGCATAAGAGACACCATGATCATTCATTTGTAACAATCGTGAGGGTTATCGTGCTCATTTACCAAAAATAATGAGGGTCTTCACTCTCGTGCACCATTAGATATAAAATCCATTAACTTTGATACAAGAAGTGGTATAATACATTACTCATTATTATTTAATATTAATAAGTTAAAAACCATTTTTCTCTTTTTAAAAGGATAAAGTGGTTGTACCACTATCATTCAATTAAATACATTATAATTTTTCAAGGTCACTATCCCTGCTATGTGACTACAGTTATTCCATATCAAAATGGTATCACTATTTTAATGTAAATTCAAAAACACCATTAGGTTTTTTTGGTGTCAAAGCTTGAAATCCAATTAGGCATAAAGGAAGTCACACCCAAAGTTATGGATCACTCCACGATAGTAAACCATGATATGATTTTGGTTCTAAAAAGTCATTTGGTTCCATGAAAGGAAACCAATTTAAGGAAGATACAAATTAGGGACAACATAAGGTGAAACTATTGTGCAACACATATAAAAAATTACACAACATTAATAATTGAATGCATACTTAGTAGAAAAAACTGCCTAGTTCTCATAAAAATATCATTTTCAAGTATCGACCATTCATTTTTTCCAAATTGACATAAAATAGAAGAATGAATCAATAACCAAAAAATAGGTAATTTGAGGATACCCTTTAAAAAAACCATCAACATGAAGACACATAGAGAATGACACAAAAGGAATAGAGAACGTACATAAAGGAATCAAATGAGATGAATGGTGCTTCGATCAGACATTGGAAAAATAAAATATGGAATATCCTTTCTTAGGTAGCCTTGCTAGCTTACAATGGGATAAGAAGGGACTTGTTATACACTGAAATGAGAAAAATATTAAAGTGCTAAAAGATATAAGAATTTAAAGGACAATGGTAATTTTTCCTAGCATTTATAGGTCGCATGGTCTGGGAACTTGGTTGTCCAAACCGTGCACCTACTATGAAAATGGAACTGCCTCAAAGGGGACCACACATGATTAGGCCCACACAGTTTGAGAAACCAAGAGGCAACCATGTTGAAAGTTTTTCATAATTTTTTGGGTCTATTCTAATGGTAGTGAGACACCTAGTGCATGTTTAGAGAAAACCATGCACCCTGCTTAGCACACTATCAATCCATTCACAATTATGGGTAACCATGTGGCATTCCCCCCGTTGTTTCTCCTACATGTTTGGCCTATCTGATTTTTACAAAAAAGATGTCCTCCAAGATCCAAACATGCCCTGGACACCCCCTAAATATTTTTGATCTTATTAGGCACCCATATTAGTTCTTAATCAATGGATAATAGAGAAATTAAAATTATCCATACCGCGAACAAACACTAGGTTCTTACAGTCTCTCCCCTTAAAAGGAACATGCCCTTGAGTTCTCCATACAAGTGTGGAAAACATCATATGAGATAAAATCTTTCCACTGAGGACATATGATGGACACCATCTCCAAAGTCTCATCCTTTATGTAGCCATGTTTCCATAGAACTCATAGTAAAGGGACATGCCGACCTCGGATAGCCTTCATGGACTGATCAACTATGCATATTAGATAATACTCAAATGAAGCATCAGGATCTAACTCAATATCCTCAAGATAAAAATTATGAGATTGTTCAGAAAGATATCGATGAATATGTGTAATGTGGAAGACTATGTTCAAGGCATGGTACCTATGACATAGTAACAACTGATAGTATACTTTTTGGACTCTCTTAAGAAACTCCAATGGCATGAAACAATCTTGGAGAAATTTTCCTTGACATTGTATCCGTCTATGCCCAAGTCCAAGTGATACCCATAAGAAGACATGATCTTTGACCTTGAACTCTAGAGATCATCAGTTGAAACTGTCATAATATTTCTATCTATATTGAATAGTATACATATACTTATTGATTAGTTAAACCCACTCTAAAGTCTCATGAATGAGATAAGGACCCAGCAGCACTACCTCTCTTGCCTCTAACCAACATAGGGGTAAACAGAATGACCTACCTTATAGGGAATCAAGGTTAACCATATGAATCATGTCCTGATAAGTGTTATTGTTGGAAAACACAATGAGAGGGATATGCTTCTCCAATACTCACTAAAATAAAGGATATGTGCCTGTAGAATATTCTTTAAAACCTAATTGTTCTGTTCTGACTGACCATCGATCTGAAGGTGAAAAACTTATCTCACAATCACCTGTCTACCTGTATCCTTATGTAACCCTTTCTAGAACCATGATGTAAAATGTGCATCCCTATATAAAATTAGAGTATGAGGAACCCTATTTAGTTTTATAATCTCAAAAATATACAATTTTCCTATATCATCATCTGATTGTTTCATCTAGATAGGAAGGAAGTGGGATGATTTTATTAGTCAATCCATGACTACCCAAACCACGTACTACCCTAAGGAGAATGTGGAAATCTGATGAAAAAATGCATCACAACATCCACCCATTTCCACTTTGGAACCTATAATGGTTATAGTAATCAATAATTCCATTGGTTTTATGCCTTCACCTACTGAAAGACGGAACACCAAGCAATAAAACCTTTTATGTGACACTGCATCCTAGTATTCCAATACTATTGGTGCAAATCATGATACATCTTTGAGATACCCATGTGAACTTCCAACTAAGAAGCATGCGACTCACGCATCAGATCCCCTCTCATATTTTGGGAAATATGATACACCCATGTATATAAAAGATTTAATCACCATCTATAGTCTAATATGGTGGTCGGTCCTCAACAAAATAACCCTCTCGTAGGTCCAACCCAATGGGATTTAAAAAATACCTCATCATTAACCTCCATAGAAGTGAATATGTTACTAATAATGATGAAATGAAAATGTATCCATGATGGTCTGAAACTTCTATCGACGTCACTTATAATTGATCCATAAGCTTCCATACACTACTGGACTCTTGAAGTGCCTATGCTTGAGTCCTACTCCAAGCATCGGCAATATAATTTCCCTTCCTAGGCATATAGGATAAATCGAAGTCAAAGTAATGTATATATTCAACCCATATTAATTTCATAACATTCAAATCACACTATTTTAAAATATACCTTAGTCTTTTGTGTTCCATAAACAACACAAAACACTCTTGTGGCCTGTAATACCTCCTATAAAAAAAGTGTGTATAATAGTTGCAAACTTAAGATCGTGTGTCAGGTAATTACGCTCAGGAGGCCTCAACTTTCAGGACCCGTGATCAACAACTATATCCTCCTACATCATAACTACTCCCACTCAAATTCCTAATGCATTGAAAAATATTTTATAGCATTTTATAGGATCTAGAAGAATTTGAATCGATGCTGAAAAAACACTCTCTTTCATATCATAAAAGTTACCGCATAGGATTAGGACCATATAAACTTCACACTTTTCTTATTCAGGATCGTAAGATGTAATATTAAACACAATAATTCCTATATAAAACATTTTTAGTAACCATTTATCCCCAATAAATTTTATATGTCAATGAATTCTTGGGATTCTCCTAATAAATCATAGTTATCACCTTCCCTAGGTCAGCATATACTCCTAAAATTGAGATAATATATCCCAATAAGTGAACCTTGTCAATCTAAAAATAAAATTTACTGAACTTAGAATAAATTGGATGCTCACTTAGTGTATTATAAATTATCTCAAGTAGAGTATCATGGTCCCTTCACTTATGTGAATACCCCAAGATTTCATCTATAAAGACCACAAAAAATGGAATCCATGTTGGGATGGAAAACTCTATCTATTAAATCCATGAATATGAAAGTTGTGTTTGTAATATTGAATGGCATCATGAGATACTCAAATAAGTTGTATCGACTAAGGAAATACATATATTGAATATCTGAAGGTCTTACTCGAACCTAATGATAACTCAATCTCAGGTCGATCTTCGAGAATATCCTCAGTCTTCGGAGTTGGTAAAAGATATCATCAATTTTATGTACAGGATATAAGTTTTCACTCAAAATTTATTCAATATCTAGTAAACCATACAAATCCTAATGGTTTGTTCTACCTTTTTGGAAAAAATGACGGATGTACTCAAGGGGGAGAATAGTTCCATATTAAACCTTTGGAATCTAAGTCTTGAAAAGGAGTCTTGAGCTCCTACAACTCAATAGTGGTCATCCTATAAAGAGAAATGGATATTAGTGAATCTCGAGGGACTTGATCGATAGAAAACTCTACCAATCTCGTAGGAGGTAGTCCAAGAATGTAATAAGGGAAGAGATCCTTGAATCATGTGACTACGTGAGGGAACATAGTCTAATATAGTCCAAATTAATTCCTATAATGGCTATAAATCTGCAAAGTCACTCAACTTATCCCATGATAATCTAGTCTAAATCTACATCCTTGACATCCCATTAACCCTTGTCAATATAAGTTCCTCCCACTAGTGATGTAGAAGACACCATCTGGTGATAATAATCTAAATAGAAGTGTTAGGGGACCAACCAGTCCACCTCAATAATGACATAAAAACCAATCATCTTGTGGATGAATAGGTCCCAAAAAAATGATGGTTTTCTACCAAAGGAGGATTGTCCATGAACTGGCATATGCCCTCTAATCATATACCCAATGGTGTGTCAAGCATCATCATTACACGAGAGTAGTCAATATGAATCCCAAGGATCTCCACAACAGGCACATATAAAAACAAATGTGACACATCTATATTGACTAAGGTAAAAATGGTAATAGAGGATAATTGAATAGTAACTTGAACTATAGATGGCCCAACATCTGACTCCTTATGTATAGGCTATGTTGAATAAATATGGAATCATCCCTAGACATGTGTTACAACTGAACTACCTAGAGTGGGTCTGTTCTGGTGGATTTATATATTTTTATCCTAGATTCCTTGTATATAACCTCCTCCTCTTCCTATACATCTAGTAGTAATACATCTACCATCCTAGAAATGTGCTACTAAATCTTCTTCTCAAGGTAGATCTAGCAAAAATTCTCTCCCACTCCAAATAGATGTGAAGGTCCTGTATAATTGTAGAAGATGTCCCAATCCTCTATATCTTTAGCACATGATGGGGACCCTAGGTCAATGAGGCCTTTTATTCCTATTATTTATAAACTAATGGCATGGAATTAAATTTTTAGAGGGTGTAAATTAGTCATCACTTCCGAGGCATGCAATCTCAAAGCATCGCTTCCAACTGCTAGTCGAGCCACTACCCTGTCTGGATTCTAAACCTCCTAGGCTCACACTGTCTTCTTACCATAGGTTCCACTCAGTTATTTGGGCGACTTTAAAATTAAAAATATATTATTCAATTGGAAAACATTCACCTTAGAATATATAGGATGCATCATACCATCCTCAAATTGTCTCATTTTTTCTATCACAAATGTCATATATGTGAGCGCAAAGTGATGAAATTATATATGATGAGCTAAATAGTCCAAAACTATCATAAAACCATATTCTAGCTCAAATAATTTGTTTAGGGTGATAGAAACATCGATATAGAACAATAGAGATGCTACCTAATGCCCGCTACTAAGGTCGGGATTGGGTCAAGCTCTGGGTTTGTGTTCAATTTCATTTTAAATTATATTTACATTTAAATTTAAATGGGATAACCAAATAGATCACCACTTTTGATTCATAAAGTCCTATATACATTATAAACTGAAATGCATCATCATGTCAATCCATACCACAACATGTTACAGTCGGTGCAATCAGTGGTCCATGACTCAATGTTTCATAATTGACTTCTTATGGTGTCTACTATAGCCTAAGTTGGAAAAACATTTTAGGCTATGGTAGACACTCTTAGTACCAACTATGTTTTTTTTAATCCCCTGCATGATTCTTTTTCCGTTAAAAATTATATTTATAGAAATCTAAGCACTCATAGAAATCACAAACAATGCAACTAACACAATACTCTTATATGGAATGGAATATGCATGGAATGTGGATTTCCTATAGGAATCCTAATTTGATGTATGATCAATTCATACTTTACTTAATCTCATCAGGATAAGTATAATAGATAAACCTTAATTTTATCAATAGTAATGTCATAGTTTGAGTTCATCACTGAATGGTAGAATAATATCAACTCTAATATGCATGAAGAAAAAATAGTAATTTTAATTTGAGATTATATGGATTTTCTCTATAAATGTATTAGTTAATCCTATGAATAGTTCATTACTAACCCCATAGTGTTTCCAATATCTTGTATATTTTATCAAAATAGTGTAGAATGAAAAGAAATCCTTGGATACTATTTTTTGAAATCTTGAACTCGGTTGCCACTAAACGGTGCCCTGAGCTCGGTTGGGTACATGGCCTCAACCGCATCTCCAAAAATTTCAGAGCTACCTACTATAAGTAAGGGTCTAGGTTGTGTCCATGTGGTGAATATTTACTCATTAATAGAGTGGACCACAAAAAATAAAATAACTGATAAATATTGGAAGCATAAGTAAATAGAAGGCACAGTTGAAATATACACTATGGCAACTGGACCAGTAACCCACCATAGTTGAAACAGATATAAACATCCAACCCTAGATAATAATAAAAATCAATAAACTGAATCACATACAATTGCTGATGATTATTTCATGTATTCATAAATCATTTAATTATGGATAGAAGTAGTAAGTAGTAGTTCTATATATTATATACAAATTAATCTAGAAAAGGTAAATATTTATCTAAGCATATCAAGCTCCTTCCAAGTCATCTAATACCAATATGTTATCATATTTCGTGCAAGAAGTCTTTTACCTCTAAGAGTATAATTCCCCTCATCTACACATGAATGTATGTAGTCTACCTGAGTACCATAGTCAGACTGGAGAGGGTGTGAGATAAATCTCAACCGGCCACCACCAACAGTGTCTATAAAAATCAGTCTTTGTATATAACATGGTAGTGCGTATATATAATAGTGAATGGTAGTAATAATATCTGTAAATGGGTTGGCTCTTATTCCTGAATGAAACCAAGATGACACTAACTGCTCCAGATTATACTGGAATAACTCTTAACATGTATTAAGGGTTCAGTGCCCTGTGTCATAGTAGTAAGGGACGCTATTCCCAGAATCACATAATTGGGATAAAATTCCAAATACCATCGTAGTATAAGGTATTCCATGCCCAATATGAAAAAAATGGATTTTATTCCCAGTATCACATTGTTATAGGGCGCACACTCACTAGTATCACAGAATGGGGATGCTATGTCTGGTATCTTGTATAGGGATGCAATGCTCGGTATCATAGTAGTGATGGAATATATTCCCTTATATAATGACATGGGTTTTCATGCCCAATTACCCTAATTAATGTGAGTCTTTTTTCCTGTATATAATTTCAATGGTTTCCATTCCCATTTACTATAATTATAAAGTTTCATCATGCCCATTTGATATAAATCATAAGAGACTCCATTCCAATTCATTTATAACATTCCTAAGGGTCATCATTTATATTTACTATAATTAAAGAGGGTCTTCATGACCAAAAACATTAGATATAAATTCCAATGTCTTTAATAAAAGTCATGGTATAATCTATAACTCACTATCATTTAATATCAATGAGGGTGACACCATTTTTTCATTTTAGAATGGTGTGATGGTCATACCACTCATATTCAATTTAATTCATTATAATTGTAATGGTCACTAGCCAAGCTATGCCACTACATTTATTCTATGTCAATATTATATCACCATGTAAAAGTAAACCCAAACATGTCATTCAGTGTTTTGGGAATAAAATCTTGAAATAAAATTTGGTATAAAGAATGAACACCAAAATAGATGGATCACTCCAAGTTATTATACTTTGACATGATTTGGTTTATAACAATTCATTTCATTCAAAGCAAGGAAACCAATTTTAAGCAGATACAAATGATGGCCAATGCATGGTGAAACAATCATGCGTCACATATCACATATTATAAACCAAAAAAAACTGGAAGGGAAATTTTTAGAATACCTAACACATGATCATATAACTCTACTCGTCTAGTATTGACCCTAGATTTTGTACAGATCAAGAGAAATAGAAATAACGGATAAATGTCAGAAAATATGGAATATGAGCCTACACCTCAATAACTCAGTTCAGAAAAAGACAAAGAGAAAATGGCCCAAAAGAAATAGAGAACACACTGAGATAAATCCAATGAGATGAATGGTTCTTCGATAATACCTCATATGTAGGAAAAATGGAAGATAAAATATTATGGGGCCTTGGGAACTTTCAATGGGAGAAGAAGGGGCTAGTTGGATGCTTGAATGAGAAATGAAGGAAAGAGGTAAAATATATAAGCCTTTGAGGGTAAAATGGTAACTTTTCCTAGAGTTGTTCATTCTCACTCTTCGGCTGCATGGTTGAACAAACTTTGTATAGGGAACTCTCTTAAGGTAGAGCCCACATGATTAGTCCCACACCGTTTAAGAAATTGTGTGGCAACCATATTGAAGGCTATGATACATTATATAGTGTTATTCACATGAGGTTGTGGCCCCTATAACCTGGTTAAGGAAATATGTATTACATTATTGGAACACTATCAATCCACTCACAATTAGGGGTAATCGTTCAGCCTACCCCCCAAATATTCTCTTGACCATGCATCCAATCTATTTTTCATAAAAAATGGTGCTCTGGGCTTCAAAAAGGCCCAATAAATATTCAAAATACTCATGATATTATTAAGCACCCAAATTAGTTCTAAAGAAAAGGATTATGATTAATTTAAAAGGGAATATACCTTGAATATAGACAAGGTTCTTACAACTTGGTTGAAACATCAGGAATCTAGGTTTTTCATGAGTTTTCTACCTGTCGGTAAGTAAAGGTGGAACATCAGTGAAAAGATAGAATTTTACAACAATTACTTATTCCCAAGTCGAAATGGGATGATGTCATAATGGATTTCATGACTGGTCTTACAAATTTTCATTGACGTAGTTATGAGGTGAGGGTTATTATTGATAGTTTCAAGAAGTTTTCTCATTTCTTACAGATCAAGGAGACCTTCAATTTAGATGACCATGGAGGGTTGTTTGTCTATGAGATAGTAATAATTCATGGGGTACCTTGTACAGTCATTTTAGATAGGGATTCCTAGTTTAAATCTCATTTCAGGAATATTTTACAGTGGTCCTTTTTTACATAGGTGCTTCTAAGTATAACATGCAACCCTCAGACTAATGGACAATTAGAGCGTACAATTTAGGTTCTTGAGGACATGTTGTTGACATATGTTCTAGATTTTGGGGGATCTTTGGAGAGTCATATTTCTATATTATATTTCATGTAAAATAATAGTTATTAGGTGGTTATATGAATGGAAACTTATGAGGCTTTTTATGGAAGGACTTTTTAATTTCCACTATGAGGGTTAGAGGCTGGTGAAGTAGCTTAACTGGGACCACATACCGTACAAGAGATATATGAGCATGTCGAGTTAATCATGAAGTTTACGGATAATACATATTCTCAAAATAAATATTAATTTAATCTTCATCGAATACCTTAACAGTTTGAGGTCTAAGATCATGTATTTTTATGTATCTCATGGAGGCTATGACATAGACATATTAGGAGATAGGGTAATCTTTAACCATGATATGTCACATTGTTCAAGATTCACGAGACAGTTGGGTCGGTGGCCTATCAGTTTTAGTTACCTTAGAGGAATCAATCCATGAATGATGTCTTCTATGTGTATAAACTACACTTTTATCACTCATATCCATCTAACAATATGTAACAGGATGAGGTGGAGTTACCTGTAGATGTGTCCTTTTATGAGAACTCTACTCATATCGTTGATAGGAGCATGAAGTTCCTATGATGTAGTTGAATTCCTCCAGTATGGGTGTTACAGAAGAATGTCTATTTATATGATGATACATCGAAGTGGGAGGCTGATGTACATTCTTAGTGGTTGGAGTTATTCTCGAGTGATTCTTGACCAGTATTAAGAGGTAAATTCAGGGATGAATTACTATAAAGAGGGAATATTGTAAGATCATGGGTTTTCCTATGAGTTATGGATATTTTTATTTTCAGTATAAATTATTTTTTATGAACACTTTAATATGTATAATGAGTTCATGGGTTTATATGTCTTTTTCATATCATGTATCCTAGATTTTTCAAAAAACAAGGTTGGATGCATAGTTAGTAGAAACTGTTTGGGGTAGACCGCATGGTTTTTCCAACCATGAAAGGACTTAGAAGAAAGTAGAATGAGCCCTCATGATTTGAGGAAACCATGGGGATTTTGCAGCACACCTGTGTGAAAAACTACATAGCATAGAAAGTAGTTTCAGTTATAGTTTGTGCATAGTCATAAATACTATGCACACTAATCATGTGAAGAACCCCTTTCAAATAGTGGAGGGTTCACAAAAGGGGAATTATTTGGCCAAACTGTATGGCCCATTAGTTTTTGGTTAAAATACAAATTTCAATTACATTTATTAATACATAATCAACTTATTCTCTTTTTTTTTCCTAGCGGACAATAATAGCATAGGGAGGTCTCTTTGGACCCAAATTATAGGCTTGGATCCCAATTCCTAATTCGAATACAGATTTGAATGCAACTGGTCTCGTTGGATTCACATATGTGAGTTATTCATTAATTTTTTTTCATTCTTCATTTGTCTTAGTATAGATTAAGTTATTTAGGTTCAAGATAATATGTCATGTTTTTAGGTTCTTCATCTATTCTTTGTTTTTATTCTGACATGGATTGAATCAGAAGATTATATTGGAGAATAACTCTACTTCAGACCTATTCTAGGTGGTATATACCTTTCCCTCAAGTTTTAGTGTTTTATAATAATAGTTTATTAGTGCCACGCCCCAAAAAATTTTCTCTGTTCCCATTTAATTAATTTGGTGGTTTAATTGAATGATTTGGAACATATATAGATTTCCCTTGAGTACCTTTGATATTATTAGTGGGTTTTTCCCCATTCCTAGCTACCCATGGGCTGTGAATTTGTATTTTCCATTTTTTTATAACACCATTGGGGTGGGTATGTTATTTCATAGTTAGAGGAAGCCCTTAATAAATTTAAATGAATATAATTGAGTTGTTTGGGAGTTGTTTTCCCACCTCTTTCATGTTATAAATGATGTAAATTGTTTAACTATGTAAATGTGAATTATTATATGAGTAAGATGAACTCATGGAATGTTATAGAATGTGAAATGATGAGTGAATGAGATGAGTTGAAATGATATTGGAAGCCTCAGTTGGTATACCACGGATTCTGATTCCATTAGATTCCATGGATGTTTCTCCCACAGATCTTGATTGTAGTAGTAGACTCCTTAGACTCGTTTTCTCCTGGGGTCTTGATTCCGTAGGATGCCTTGGGCCTTAATACCCCTTGTATCTTGCTTTCTTGGACTCACATTAAACATGTGTTATTAACATTCCCCTAGGACTCTACCCAAGTATTTATCGATTTTCCATCGATATTCTCCTGGGACATGACCTGGATGCCTTGGTCTTCGATACATTGGATTTGACCCTTTGTGGTATAAAATTTTGATTGCATGGTGAGGTTGTTATGGATAACTTTTTTATACATCAATGCTTTTATAAATGTGATATACTGGATTATAAGTCATTGTTTCTATAGTTCTTTACACTTGGTTGTATTTCTAGGCTATAGTGGATACTTTGAGATATTTTAAATATATCTTCAATATGGGCATTAGATAACAGTGTTCAGACTGAATAGGTGACATCATTATTTGTACATTAATGTTTCCCTTGTTTATGAGAGCTTGAATGTTGTTTTTAGGGAGCATTATTTTCCTAGAAATTATTACATTATAGTAATTAATTTTTCCATGGGAATTCCACTTGAATTATTTTCATATCTGTTGTATAGATTGAACACTGCTTTATCTAGTACTATGTATCCGGGATTTATAATAGCCACAATTGGTGTTGGCCTACTCAGTGTTCTCTCACACTCTATTCGTTCCACTATTGGGTACCTGGACAGACTATATATATTTAGGTAGGAACTGTGGAAAGCACCCATTATACAATTTTTGACTTGTTTTATACTTAAAAGCAAGGAAACACTGGACAGAGCTGAGGCTCATGATGCTAGCTAGGATAGTTCCTTTTCTTTATTTTTTGTATTTTGATACATGTATTATATTGGTTTCTTTTATACCAATTTTGGATTATTTGTAGTGACATGAAATTATCATAATTGTATATGATATTCCTTTTGAAATTGTTTATGTATTCCTATCAAGGATATTTATCAATTTTCTGAATGATTTACCGATTCTGCAATTGATATGTATAATTACTACCATTGTTTTACACTCTAACATGAGGTCATAGTCTCCCCCTAGACCCATATTGAGCCCTCACTTCTAGTCAATAGCCTTTATTGTTAGGGGATTTGTGCTTGATTCTGTGTGACCTATCAATTAAGGGCACCATTTAGTGGCATCTAGTTTGTGATGTTACAAAGAGTTTTATACACTACTTCTTAGCAATACTAGGGGTGCATGGTTTATTTTTTCAATTCTCAATACCTAAAGTTAGATATATTCCTATCATGAGAACCTTTATGTTTTGGTACATTTATTATACAAGACTTAATAATTACATTATCAAGGGTTAGTTTGTTATGTTGATGATCGTGTCATTTGGTAGGCCATAACCAAGAAGATATTTTCCCTCTCATGTGAAGAGTAAGAAATATGGGACCTCAAATGAGATAAATTGAGGATGTGTATGACCATACCTAGATTGTTCATATGATTTGTTTATTTATCTTGTAATGGGAATGTGATTTTATCATAAAAATTTAAATTACATGTGATGTATTCATCTACATGGTTAGTTAAAACTGAGATAATTGAGAATGTATAAGCATGATATATTGTATTGACATGATCTTTGTCTCATTTTTACTTGATAAATTGAACATATAAATCATATAAAAATTAATTCTTTCTTATTATGTGGTTGGTGGACACAGGTATAGAGATAAATGTGTTTGATATAGATCATGTTAGATCTATTTGTAGCTTGACTACCACAAAATATTTTCTAGAGGCCACTCTTTACATGCATTTAATAATTGTAGAATTAATATTTATTTTCAATGCCACGAATTCAAGTGGTGTCATTCATTGTGGTTGATTGAAGACGGATTTATTATGACTCATAGAGACACTCTAAAATGTTTATAGGTCATCAAAAAAAAATTATGGGTATTCACTAGGTATTTCATAAGATGTGATACATAGTGATGTTAATGATGGTTTTACAAAAAATATGTTTTATAATGTTTAAAAATATAGTTTTGGATATTGTTTAACAATTAATTATATATGATATAATATAATATTAAATAGAACTATGTCTTTGAGGAACTAGTGATGTGGGATATTATTTGAGGTACAACCTATATCTATCTATCTATATATATGTATGTATGTATGTATGTATGTATGTATGTATGTATATTGTATCTATATCAATATGATAGTATATGAAATTGATAAATTGTATAGTAAAAAATATAGAAACATAGTAATGTGATGTTACCTGGTTTTGGAAAATAATTTAATATAATATAAGGATATCATAAACATATATTAACATGGTTTTGGAATATTAAAAGCTTAATGATTGACACAACCAATGGATATCATATATATGTGTTCCATTAGGTGAAACTCATAGGAGAATCCTAATATTTTAGGTTTATTAAAGGGTTTATAAACCTCATGCACAACTCATACATATCATAACATATGAGTTAAGGCAGGGATAACTCTCGAGTTCCCCAATATGATATAAAATGAAGAAAACACCATCATGATGGTTTGGTTTAATCCCCTATAATATTTTCTCTCTTCAAATATCTCTCTTACTCTTTTATTTTCTCTATGAAACACTATCATGTCATGGATGGAAGAAGTGTCTAGCTAATGAGATGGGTGATTCACATCAACCTATATATACAATATAAAGGAAGGATATCTTTTTGATATATCTTGTGATCTTAATAAATCATATTTACCAAAGGAAATATTAGATGAATTAACCAATGAAAAGTACACATGTTATTATTCATTTTATGATTAGAACATTTTAATTTATTAATAATGGTGATCTTACGATTAAGGTTTTCTAATTTTTTTTGGCCTGCTTATTTTAAGTGTCAAGATATCCTTAGAAACCCTTCGTTGAGAGACATTATAAATCATCCCATAGACACCCTAATCACTATTGGAAAAATATGAGATCACAAGTATACACTTACACAGGAAATCCATCATATCATCCATGTAAATGAGTATAAATTAAGATAAAATGTGACGGTCCACTTACCATAGTCAATCATGATAAGACCCATAAATTATCATAGATTTATTCTCCTTTCATCACCTAAAGTATGGAAAGAAAACAAAAGCACATAAAATCTAGAATTCAAGGTGAAGCAATTAGAAAAAATGAATAAAAAATAATAATTAGTAGTTTAATGAACTAAATATAACATAGTGAGGTCACTACTTTATACCTCTCATTGATCAAAAAAGATTTCAACAGGTTAGGAGTGGGATGAGAGGACATAGGGAAAGGGAGATGACCCACCTAGGTATGTTGGGTCATAAAATTTTCCATAAGGAGACTATGTGTTAATTTAAATAAATATATAATTTAAATAAAATTTTAAAAGTAATCATAGGGACTATGAATTCTTTATGGTTGTCACTAAATGTCTAGTGAACCCACTAAAATTATAATGGAAACATCAACACTTTGTTATAGAAACCACCATCCTTATAATTGGATCCCACTAGCTTTACTTGAGGTCATATTTTCTACATTATATTGTTTTTAACAACCCAAAACCTCATTTTTTGGTGTATTAGAAAACATTTTCCTCTCCAAAACACTCATTTCAACATGAAAAAAAAATATCCAAACCACATATCCATCAAGATATAATTTATAATTAAACCTTATTCCATCTCCAATCCCGCCTAATATTGGACAACAACTCAATATAATAATCTTATAATAAACATGGTCATTAAAAACTCCCCAAAATACAACTTATCATCCCCAATAATTACTATCATTAATTCATTAAATCTAATTTACTTGAATGAATTGAATATTAAGTCTCATTATCAAACTCAAATAACATAGGAATGCTACATACAAAGCCCTAAAAATTAAATTTTACTCAAAAATCCCACTTTAAAATAAAATAATCATAATCAAAAACCAAAATATATTCCAGATAATAGGCTTGGTCTATCATGTTAAAACATGCTTGACAAGAGGAAACTAACACTTCATCATACCAATTATTTTAAATTCCTCAATGGAATAGGCATAGAGACACCAAAAAAATTTAAACATTATTTATAAAATCTCCTTAAACATTGTAGTATCAATAAACATCAAATCACAAATGTAAAAATTATAGTAGACAGTGTCACTGGTTTAAACCAGACTATTGTGCATTTAGAGTTTAACCTAATCATCACCTCAATATCTAACACTAATTTTAAAGATAGTACTTGATAGCTAAAACACACTAAAATTTAACAATTAATGATATATAAATCATAATATCTTGGAATTCATAGAGAAAATACATATTTTCCCTATACTAGTTCAATTATAAAATTCTATATTAGTTCATTACTAAACGTATAGAATTTACTTTGAGAATTATTAGACAACACTAAAATCTATGTCTCATTCCTAGATTATATATTCCTCTAATTATATGGTAATATAACAATACATTCAGTATATTCCACATGATGATTTATATTTGATCAAATATCAATTAAACTTTATTGATTAAACTCAATTAGAATAATCCTTCACTTACTATGTGTAACATACAATCTTATATCAAGAATCAGACATGAAAACTCAATCGTCAAAGGCATGGTTTTTTTAACAAATCATCCAAGATTATCACCTAACTCTCCAAGAAAAAAATATCTTATTACTTACTATTAGTATGTGTACTCCCTAATATAGGATTATTCTTATCAATTTTTCTCTGAGCATAGATTATTTCAGTTTCGATCATTACCTCAGTGTCTTCAATTAGGGGACATTCTTGTAATGACCCAACTAATCAACATAATGAGCCTCTCACTAAGTTAGAGGGTTTTATGTTATTTTTTACTATAAATTCTCATTTCAATGTCTATTAATCATTAATATAATATATTTTATCATCATGTGATTGTTAAACATTACATCCATAGACTATTACCCAATGCAGAACATATTATTTTATCATTTTAATCGAAATAATTCATGGTTATATTTAATTGTAAAATTTATAAATTCTAAAATTTGAATATTATAAAATAGATATCATTTTTGGATTATAAGGTTGGGTTTATCTTCATATTATTTTTTTTATTTTTCATAAATAATTGATTTTTCGGTGAATTATGAAAAATAATGATTACATATAATGTCTTTTTCATGAAATTTTCATGACATAATATTGAAATAAAATTTTTTGAACCCCATTTCAATTAAAAAATATATATTTATAAAGTAAAATGATTCATTTAAAAATGATTTATTGAGCTTAGAAATCAACGATTGTAATTTTGGAAATCTAAGTAATGTTTTTATTCAGGTAAAAATGGGTTCCATTTTTCCTTTTAAATTGTATTCACAAGATTAAATTTTTTTATTTGAAGTCCAAATTATTAGAATTTTATTCAAAATAATTCAGTTAATTCTATATTAAAAAATATTTTATATAATTACAGTATAAATTAATTTTCATAATTAAAAAGTCATTTTTCTAAAAAAATATTTTGGTCATAATTGACATACTTGTTTTAAAATTAAATTTTAACACTTATAAAAATTTAATCCTAGAAAATAGATTTAATATTTATAATTAGATGATTCAAATTTTTTAATGAGTTTAATTTCATTTTTAGTCATAATGAATATTAACAATGGTAAAAATTAATCACCGTGGTATTGGATAAAAAAGTTAATGATGGGGTTAAAACTAAGTGATAAGGTATAAAATATCATATAAATAAGTTTAAATATTAATTTATCTATTTACATAAAATTATAATCATCCTATATTTTAAATATATAAATTTGGTTTCACTTTCATGTGACTAAGTCAATTATATTAATTTAAGGTTAAAGATATTTAAAAGTGTGACACCTCCCCCGCTGATAAATGGGAACAACATATTCTCACTTATTCACACATTTGGAGTTAATTATATCAACCTTGACCTTCCAAAAAACTAAAATAATACCCTCCACATATTCTATAGGTTTTTTAATTTCCAAAGACTAACCTAAGAATCATTATGGTTCTTCTCAAAGGAGATTACCCAAAGAATATATATATGTTTTTACAGAGTTTCTTCAAGTTATTTTTTCTTAAACCAGCTAAAAATATTATTTAAACATAATAAAATAATTAAAATATTATATTAACTATATTTAAATATTATATTGTTTAATTTAAAACCATTTTTCATCTCATATTCCCTCTTATAGAAAATTAAAGCATTGTTTGTGGGAATGTAAGGACAATTGTCTCCACATAGCATTATAGTTCATTTTTCATCATATTATCACATGGATATTAATAAATATATAATTGAAGAATATAAATTATTTTTAAAAAAAATATATGATTCTATAAATATCATATATCATATAATTTCTTTCCTTTCTATCCGATTGAAAATGATAATGTTGTTGGTGCGTACGTGTGGACTACCACCTCCTAGAAGTGATGTGATACATTTTTCATTTATGCATTACATTGACTGAAAAAAAAAAGATGAATTTAATGAATAAATATGATATTTATAATATTATTATTAATATCTAAAATTAAACCTTTATCTATTTCATTTCATTTTCATTATTTAGAAAAATGAAAACGTAATTCATGTGCACTTACGAACTATTATCTCCTTAAAGATACATGTTTCATTTTTCATAACCACATTTCATTGTAGGTTAAAATTTTATATAATTTATAAAAATTATTAATAGTAAATTATTAATATTCTTGAGATGTTGGAAAAATTACCTCTTTTATTCAGATGAAGTTTGATGAAAGTTGTTTCTATATTATGAAAGAAGTGTTTCCGGATTATTGTATATCTTGTTGTCATTATAATAAATCAATTCACCTTATAACTTTTGATGATCAGATTAAAGGTTTAATAGATTCAAACTAATATCTCACTGAAGCGACATGTTTCATTTTTCATGAGAACATTTCATGGTTGGTTAAAATTTTGTAAAATTTAAAGAAATTATAAATAGTAAATTACTAATATTCTTGAGATGATGGATAAATGGCCTCTTGTATTTGGACTATGTTGGATGAAAGTGGTATTTGGATGTTGTAAGAAGTGTGTTCAGATTTTTTTTCTTTTTAATTAAAATAATCAAATCAATTTTTAAGTGTCAATGATCAAATGAAAGGTTTAATAGAATCAAGTGATCAAACACAGATTTGATAAAAATTCCATTAGTTTTATTTTTTGATTATGGAAATATTTTCTGGGTGAAGTGGTTTTTGGACACATAATGGGTCCAGAATGAATTTTTTGATCATTATGAAAAAATGTATCAGATTATGGATTTCTTGATAATAAATCTAATAGTTATTTCATGTTTGATTAGTTCTAAAATATCATAAATTCTTGTAAACATATTTGATGAAATATTTTTGAAATAAATGGGGATAAAATATGTTTGGTATGTAAAGTTAGGAAATCCTTTTCGAATCTTAATATTCATAATACCATGAGGAACTCATGATACATGAAGGTGTTTTTAGAAGAAAATAGATTATGAATTAAAATTATTTAAATCACGGTTATTCAGTGTGAGGATCACTGGATGCAGAAATTGTCTACAGGCAAGGGAGTTTGAAGTTTGGATGAAGTGTTAATCAAATGATCCATAAAAATGAATGATCTATCTATCTATTGAATCCAATAAATGAATAAATTCAAAGGATAAATAGACAATTTTATACAAAGTAGTCACTACCTACACTGGTCCACCAGGAATGAAGTTCCACCAATTTATTGGCAGAATTGTAAAAATAATCTATCAATCATAGTATTGGTATCAAAAGGGTAATCTAATGAAAAAATTATTGAAAGGAAAAAAATTATGAAAGCATGATTTTTGGGGAAAATTAATGCGAAGAGCTTTGTTGATTTATCCATCAGAAGAGATCAGGGTCTGATGAACCACATGGGATTAGAAACCGATCAACTGAATGATGTTCAGCAATATAGTCAACCATTTTCCTCAGTATTATATTTTGGGATGTAATGTTATTAGTGGGTCAAGATAAAAAAAATAATGATTTTTTTCTCAAGTGGGTCATGATTCAATAAACAATAATTGGTATTGATAGATCGAATGAGCAATCTAAATTGATCCATTAGATGAATTTTGACACTAATACGTTATCAGACACTAGACATCATTAGATGTGGGATCATTGATCTGAGTATTTTTTGAACAAATGATGAAAATTTTAAATGTTTGAAACTTTTATTCAATTTATTTCAAGAGGGCTTTGAAGGATAAATATGTTTAAATAATGTTTATAGAAGAATATAATTTGAAAGTTTATTTTAGTGCATAGGTATGGAATGAGAATTCATTCAAATTTAAAATAATATAGAGAAACTAAATGGGAGTTTCTAGTTTTACATATGTTTCTTCATAATGAATAATTTTATCAAAATAACATATGCATCATTCTGAATAATGGTTTAAATTTTTTTAATCTGTATGGAGTTTATGAGAATGTTAAATAATATTTTAGAAGAACCCAAAAGAGTTGAGAATCTCTAAAAGAGTCAAATATAAAGTTGAAATAAAAGTAAAATTTGAGTTTATGAAAAAAAATTTGGGCACTGAAGTGAATGTGGATTCCCCACTAATCTAATTTTGGCTCATGTATATATATATATATATATATATATGTATGTAAGTAAATCATACTTTCTCAAGATCAATTACTATTAACATGTGTGAGACTGAGAGCAAGAGTGCTGGAGTCTTTCTGGTAGAGGATGGTTTTTAGATGGATTTTTGTTATGAAATATATCCTGATATAAAAATATTAAAGAATGTCATATTTAGTGGTCTATGGATCAGAATGAGCCATCATATTGATATTTTTTGGAAAATAAAGAATTGGTTTATAATTTGTTCTGGGGAATATTTTCTTATCTGTTCTCTATACCAAAGAATCAGACTAAGGAATACCACTGATTCATTAGATCAAGTGTTGTTATAAAGACTATAAATTTTTTTTATACCTAATCCTAGATAAGAAAGTTAATTATTTTGTTTTTAAATTTACAATAAATAATGTTGTTGAAGCACTATAGTGACTTGTTTTCAACAAACTGGTGAAAGTTTCATAACTTGTTACACAAACCTATTTAACAATAACCATGCTATAAGAATCATGTGTACTATTTTATTTATCATAGTGCTAAACAAGTGAAGGTTATTTGATATGTATTGTAACCATACAAAATTATTTCTTCCTATTGGTTTTTTTGGTATTGGATTATTTACAAACCATGCCAAGGACTAGCTACTCTTATTTAATAGTGAACCTTGTATATACTTGTGTTAGTCTGGATGTGTGAACTTTTTTCATCAAATATATATTTATTTAACAAGTGGTGCAGGTTTTTATAAAATAAATATGATATGGAAAAACTAAATCACTTATTCACAACTCCCCCTATTCTTGATACATTGATCTTGATTGAAAATTTTCCAGTGGTATTAGAGTGAAGGTTCCCTTAATTTACTCTTTGATAGTGCTTTTCAAGAGAAGTTATTGTGGATAATATTAATTGTACGAATAGTAAGGTGGTTAATTTATTTGATGTAATGAACTATCATTTCTGAAAAGATATAATGTTTCCATATCATAAGTTTCTTGGATATGATATTTTAAAATCTTCTGAAAATAGATCTTTCCCTCATATTGAAAATGTTTCTCTAATATATGTGGATAATAATAATCTTGATGATAATAGAAGATCTAATAATTCTTTAATCTCATCACTTTATAAAATAAAATTTCTTATAGTTAAGGGGGTATCAAATGGTAATGGAGTTTGGGTAATGTTGAAGAACATTTATAAAGGAAATAAAAATTTGATGAAAGAGAAAATATGAAATCTTGAGGCTAATGTATGAATATATTAAAATAGGTGAGTGTGAATATGTCGGTGACTTTTTTAAAAGGGTGAATGATATTTTTAGCACCATAATATGTCTCATGAGAATAATGAATATTCCACTATCGTTGAAAATATCATGATAATTATTCAGGATAATTTTGATGAAAAAGTTCCATCATTAGAATATAGGGTTTCTAAAACTCTATATTTTTATGATCTTCATATTACTCCCCTTACTTAATAAATTATAAAGGGGAAATATATGTAAATAAAAAAAATTAATGTTGATCGAGAAATTCCCTTGAAGCATAGTGAGAAGGGAAAGCCTAAGAATATTTTTGGAGTTAAATTAGTTTATGATTATAAATCCAAAAAATGTGGTCAGTAATAATCTTGAAAAAAAAATTATCCTTGTATTGTAAAAATGTAAAAAAAATGTACATAATAATATAATGGGAATCTAACCCTAAAATATTTTGAATGTAGATTCATTGAACACATTGGTATGGATTAACCTTGAAGAAAGAAATAATAATATAGTGATAAATATGATAGAAGATTAATAATATATTATAAAAAATGGAGTTAAATCAAGATCTTATTTCAGGGGAAAGGATAAAAAGATCTCCAAATCAAAAAGAAGAATTGTTTTATCTAAAGATTATTAAAATGAAGACAAAGAAGTTAAATCCAAAAAATTACAATGGTTTTTTGAGAAATTACCATTATTACAATAGTTAATAATGATGTTTTTGGGAGTATTATTTTTCAAGAAGAAGCCACTAAGTTAGAATTTCATTGGAAATGAGTGTTGAAATATGGTCTTAGAAAGACTATAACATTGAAATAGAAATAAAGAAGATTAGGAAGAAAATTTATACAAAAAATAATAAATAACATATTCATGAATGTAATGATAAGTTGATGAAAGAGGTTTATTTTCAGAATAAATCTCCTAAGAAGAAAAATAATGAAAATAAAAATCATGAAGTTAATATGAGGGAGAAGGAAGAAGTGTTGGGACTTGTTTAATAAAAGTTCTTGAATGTTGATAAGGGAGTCAAAAGTTACAAGAACTTTGTAACTAAATTTGGTGAATGTTATGTAAATGTTAAACTTGAGTGGGATATAAATTTTCCCTCAAATCGTGAATGTTTTTTTGAAAATTCTTATATATAGGAGAAATATGGGGAAGTCATCAATGTTTCTAAACCAAAAAAGTGGAAATATATACATTTCTAAATTTTATTTCTCTGAAATAAATTTTTATAAAATTATTTATTCTGATAAATTTGGAAACAAATATGAATTAAAAAAATAATATTTTAGGTTATAACCAAAATTTTAGGGCTCAAAAAAGTTTTAACGTGAAATATAAGAAACATGCTGATAAACATTTTAAAATTTTAAAAAAATATGGATGTTACAGAGGTAAAAATTATTCTATGGGTACTACTCATATTGGTGTGGATTTGGTAATATGGAAAATATGTTTTGGTTTAACCAATAATAATATAATTATCCCATGAGTTATAGAAATAAAATTTTTAGAGGGAGTTAAGGATTTCAAAGAAATAATTCTGAGAAAGAAGTGTTGAAAGTTGATAATAGGTTAAAAACATTGGAAATATTTGTGAAATAACTAAACAACATGGACATATTTCAAAAGGGTGTCTTGTTTTGTTACTAGAACAACGACATGTTTGACACAAATTTCAAAATCCAGATGTGAAAAAATATAAATTGATGTAAATTATCTATTTGTAGAAAATACTCTCAATGAAAAAAAAGGATATTAACCCTATATTTTGGATAGTGGGTGTTCTTCTCATATGATAAGAAATTTTAAATTGTTGAAAAATTTGAATGATTTCAAAGATTGAACAATGACATTTGGAAATGATGAATCTCATAGAATTAAAGGTGTTGGATCTACTATTATTGGGGAAGAAAAGATTAAATCCAAGAAATATTTGTTTCATGATGGTTTGGAAAACAATTTTTTGAGTATTATGAAATTTGAGATGAAGTCAACAAAGTTGTCTTTTGAAAAGATAGATTTTTTGTAAAAATAGAGGAATGTGGGAAATTTTTTACCATGGGGAAATGTAAAAAATAGAATTTGATTATAGTTGGTGAATTTTAGAATTCATGTTTTCATATTATGATGGAATAAAATAATTTATAGCATAAAATTTTGGGACATATATGTCAGAGAAACATAGGGAAGTTATCAAAGAGATATAGTGTTCATGGTGTTCCTAATATGTCAAGATGGAGATATTGGTGTCATGTAATTTTTTAAAAGGGAAGATTACATACTTTGGGCATAATAATGTTTATATTCGTACAACCTCACACTTGGAACTAATTCAATCTGATATTTGTGGGTCGATGATAAAATAATCAGTATATGTAGATAATCACTTCATTTATTTAATTGATGATTCTACTCGCATTACATATTATATATATTTGAAACATAAGTAAATTATTTAAAGATGTATAAAACATTTTAAGAGAAAATAGAAGAAGTATTGTGGGTATTCTGGTAAGAAGATGAGAACTGATAATGGTGATGAATAATGAATGAAGAGTTCAAAATTTATCTTGAAAAACATAGAATTCGGGGTGACTCTAGGGCACAATAAAGACCATAAAAATGGTGTTACTAAAAGGAAAAATATTAGTTTAGTTGAGATAGGGTATACAGTGCTAGTTGAGCATGGCCTTTCTCAATACTTTTGGAGGAAACCTATGAGCATAGCTATTTATATTCGGAATTTTTGTTTCAATAGGATAAGTTCTACCATGACTCTATATGAAATTATTTATAATAAAACTCCATTTTTGAAACACTTCATAGGTTTAGGGAGTCCCTGCATCATAAATAACAAAGGTAGAAACATTTAAAAGTTTGATTAAATAGTTGATGGTGGAATATTTATTGGTTATTCTTCAGATTTAAGAGGATATAGATTCTTCAAAAAAACATGAATAATTTTTTATTTTCTTGATGTAATATTTATTCAAAAAATTTAAGAATAAGTTTCAAAAATAAATTTTGATGTGGAAGATGAATATTATGAAATAAGTATTGTTAATAACCATGAGAATGATTCAAACAATTGTGATGAAACAAAGGTGGAAGAGTTTCACACAAAAATTTCAAGTGATGAGGAGGAATTTCATACATCTTATCATAGGCTGAGGAAATTGGATAAAGCTCAAAACATTATTGGTTATCAACATCAAAAGTTTCAAATACAAATAACATCAAAAGTTGTTTGACATACTTCTTTGTGTTCAAAAGTTGATTCAAAGGATGTAAATAAAAAAAATTAGAACTTGGAATAGATTCGGTATATAAAATGACGTATTGGATCATATTGATTAGAATGATACTTGGGAACTCCTACCTTAACCAAATAAAAAAATGTTATTGGGAAAAAGTGGGTGTTCTTGAACAAGTTAAATAAGAAAGGTGAAGTGATAAAAAATAAATAAATATTGGTGTACAAAGGGTATGCTCAAAATAAAGACATTGATTTTGATGATACTTTTTCTCCAGTGGTAAGGTTATAGAAAATTAAAATATTTCTTTCAATTACTTCACTTTGAATTTTAAAAAAATAGATGGATGTAAAGTCAACATTTCTGAATGGAGAACTTGGTAAAAAATTATATTGAACAGCCATGTGGTATTTTTAATGGAATAGAAGAAAGTTATGTGTAATAATTAAAGAAATCCTTTTTTGGGACAAAGAAATATCCAAGGGAATGGTATTCCAAATTGGATACCTACTTAATAAAGTTGAAAATTAAGAAAAGAAGAGTTGGTGTTAATCTCTACATCAAAGAAATTTGGGATATTTCCCTCACTATTACTATATATTTTGATGATATTATCTTTTCTAGGAATGATGAAATAAATTATGAAAGGTTTTCTGAAGAAATGAAACTTTTAAAGATTCCATGAAATATTAAATGAAATACTTAATTGGGTTATAATTATTTCAAAATAATAAATACATTCTTGATTTTCAACAAAAGTATGTTATGGAACTTATTAAGAAGTTTTTCCTGGAAAATTAGAAACATGTTTACACAGTAATTTTAGTGGGAACCAAGATGAATACAGATGGATAATGTAAATAAATTTACTATAAAGAGTTTTCCAAGTTTTTTGGATGTTTCACGTATCTGACTATCTTAAGAATATAATTTTTTATGGTGTTACCTTATGTGAAAGACTCCAAAGTGCTCCAAAAGAATCACAAATCTTGGTAGGAAAAATAATTCTTAGATATAAAAATGGAACAATAGATTTCAAAATTAGGTATGATAGATCAGGAATAATTGATTTTTTTGGATATGTAGATATTTATTGGGTATGAGTGTTGATGATAGAAGATACACATCTACTGAATTATTTATCTTGGGAAAAGTTGTGCCAGTTGTAAGACTAAAAAACTAAATTCAGTAACTCTTATCATAGCTGAAGCTGAATATGTTTTTTCAACTCAAGATAAAAAACAAATTATTTAGATGAATACTCAGTTAAAATACTTTCTTGTTGAATTTGATATTATGAATCGGGCCTTTAATAGCACTAGTAAAAGGGCTTTATCAGTGTTATAGAAGAAATGATAAAGTAACTAGTGTTAAAGGGTTAACTTTAACAGTACTAGTAAAAAGAGCGGATAAATTTTTCCTTTAACAATGATAAAAAAACGTTTTTATAAAGGGGGTCTTTATCAGCTATATTTTTAGTGTTGTTAAAGTCCCAGTTTATTAGTTCTTTTTTGTCACTAATAAAGGCCCTGTTAATAAAGGGTAAAAAATTCACACCCAACCCCTCCCTCCCAATATCTGTGTCCCCCCCCACACCCCAATACCATTATCAACACTTCCCCCACCCCTTTATTAGTTCTTTATACAATCCCACCCTTAGCGTGATCCTCTTCCTCTAACGAGTTTCGAACATGAGACCTCCAGCTTATACACTGGCACCTTTTCCACTCCCCTATACTGTTTTGTTTTACATTTTATGATATACCTATATGTTTTTTTTATATTTTTTATTAATATATTTATATATTTATATGTACATTTTTTTATATATATTTATATTTAAATACATATTTATTTATATGTATATTTTAAATAGATATTAATTCTAAAAACCCTTGAAATACATAAATTCAATAAAAAATATGAAAACCCTAAAACCCTTAAAAACACTGAAATGATCGTAACTCCTGATCCTGGAGTCTGTATCAGATCCAAAACCATTAAAATCTTATCTCATTAAATTATATTAAATATTATTGGTATTAATGGCTGAATGAACACACATATCAGAATTTATATCCATTTTAATTTTAATAAATCGGGGTTGACGATAAAAAATCTCAGGTTTTGAGGCCTTTTGGGAATTTTGGGGGGTTCAAAAACATGAAAACGCTCGTTGACCATAGTTTGAGACCATATGTGGCATAGATATAATCACATTATTCGATTTGATATGTGGTAGATGTAACGCCCTGACCCTAGTTACCCAGAGTCGGTGTATTATTTTAATACATTGGCATGATTACAAGGAATCAAGTCTCGAAGGACCGATTAGTTTAGTAGTCTTGTAAAATAGATTACATACATGAATGTTACATTGCACTTTTAAAAAATACAAAACAACATAAATAATCTTTATGGATGCTGTTATTACCTTGGCTTAACCCTTCATATCAATCACAATACACTTCTTGGAATCCTGGGAAAAATAAAACATAGAAAGGGATGAGTTCAAACACTTAGTAAGGGTAAACAATACTGTTGAAACTTTCATAAATAAGCATAAACATTTAAGGAAATGTATTACTAAAACAAAATCCTTTTAAACTTGTACTTAAGCATAATTTGGCAAAAATAAAATGAAATAATTCCATTTACTTATTCACATGAATATTCTACTAGTCAAATAATCACATGCAATATCACTAACCACTTTTATAATGATAGAATGCATAATGCCAGACTATCATAACCACATATCCAAGGTCTCGTGACAAGACTAAAAATAAGATTTTATCAAGGCCTTGTGCCAAGACACTATTTTGTCTCATGAGACCTACTGATTCATCGAGGATCTATAGCGGGCTCCACCCATCACTTATTAAGTCCAATGCATTCCTCATATGAACAGGCTTAAACATAACATAAATATTCATATTAAAACTAGAATACGAAATGTCAATACTTTCCCCATAAAAAATGAATGGTATAAAAATAGCACAGCCACATTCAAACATACCATAACTCATTAAATACAATAAGGAATATTGTATTATAATAAATCAACCTCAAACCAAAATAATATCCAATAGAGGATGTTGACATAATTGAAAAGGATGAGTAAAACTTTTTGAGAGAAATATCTTTTTTGTAAAATCATTTAAAAGTCACAAAATTTTAAAGGAAGTAATTTAAAATATATTTTTGAATCAAAATGTCTCATACCACTTTGAAACTTTTGAAAAGAATTATCATTTCAAAAAATTCATGTCCATATAAATAAATCCTTAAAATCATTTTTAAAACATGGATATTAATAAAAAAGATTTAGAAAGATAAATCTTTAAAACATTTGAAATTTTGATATTGATAAAGAGTACCTTTCAAAATCCTTAAAATCTTCATTTTGAAATCATTTTTATGAAAAATGTACATGGATGATAAAAATGTCTCAGTAAATACTTACACATAAACAATCTCAGATAATAATGAGATTGAGGAATTAACCCTTACCAATTTGGTAACTTATGAAACATACAACCCATGAAAGAGGTATCATACAATGAATATGTAAATACAAATAAATTAAATTGTATTACACAGTGAATATAATTATGGGTAGTACATACACCACACAAAAGGTAATAGTGGAAATATGGCATGAATCTCATGGGAATAAGGAGTGAGATGAAAACCCCTTACCTTGCACTTTCCTTTAGTTGAGGGTACGTTTAACCTCCTGCACAAAGATCGTAGTAGGTTATTAAATTATACAAGAACCATATTAATATTTATGATATCATACAATATTAATTTATGACTTTATACTACACATTTAATAATAATTTCCATGTTAAATTAACATTTTGGGTGATAATCATTTTCTTTATCGTACGTGTTTTAACCTGTTGATCTTGATTGTATCACTTAGATCATGATTTAAATACTTCCAGAATATAAAACATGATAAATATATCATATATATTTAGAATATAGATATGTATAATAGGCATATATATGAAATAGAAAACACCGTTTATGGAGACGGTAGTCCGTACGTATGGATAAATGTTGTTTCTATTTTCATATAGTATTGAATGGAAGTAAGTGAATGTAAGTACATAAATACTTATATATATATAAATATATATATCTCCAGTATAATTATTATGTCATATATTACATACTTATTAGTAATATATATTTTTATAATCGTCGATGAATGGTGAACTTGGAAATGAATCTCACCGCGTCGTGGAGATGATAATCCGCACGTACGCACGAGCAAAAATATCATTCTTTTGACATTAAAATAATACATAATTGGACAGTATATCATATATACAGAATCAATATCATGTTATATTTATTATTTACATGAATTATACATCATTATTATAACCATCTAAATAATAATATATTGAATAACAATTACACCACAACGTGGAGACGGTAGGCCGTACATACGCACATATGGTGACATGTCATTCAAGGGATGGATAGAATAGTGAATTTTTTTGTTCTATAATTATGATAACATCACAGTATATAGAAGATACTAGATTTATTATTTTAGAATGGAAATAACAAGGAAATAAGAAGTCGAAGAAGAAAGGAACTTTAAAGAGGGTGGTGAAGACGATACCTCTTCTTCGGGTTCCTCCTTTTGATTTGATCAAAAGGTCTCTTTAGGTTGGATTTATGATCAAGATAAGGCCTCTATGATTAATTTAGGGATGTTTAGAGATTATTTGGGAAAGTTTTTTCTGAACCAAATGGCTTTGAAGGAGTGAATAATTGGTTAGAAGTAGGGCCCTTTTATAAGGGGGAGGAGGGGCTCTTTAGGAAAAATATAAAGTATTAATTTATAATAAATTCGTATTCGGTTTCTAATGGTTCCAAATTGGATTATTTAAATTTTAAGGTGGTAATGGGTCGATAAAAACTCAACCAATATGTTTTAGACAGGTTTGGGTCACTATATTAACCTTATCCTTTAGTTCTAACTCTTAGTTAATTAGTTTAACAATTACCATGTCACTTTGTATTTTTATATTATATAGTTAATAAAATGACTATATAAATATAAGAGACCCTCAAGTGGTCCATTAATGATACACATATCATGATATAAGTCTCTTGGCCAAACCGTAGTTTTTTAGGAATTTAATATCAATTAATAATATAATATTGGTTTTAAAAACTCTTTTATGTCAATTTTGACACTATTCAATAATTGATTTTTGTAAAAATTATAAAAGAATTATTACATCGAAAAAAGTTAATTAAATAAATCCTAACATGTCATATTAACCTATAAAAATAGTTTAATTCATAAAAAGTCTCAAAATATATTTATTTGTGTGTTTATATTATCAATTATTTTAATTTTTTACTATTATGGTAATTACTGAATCATCGTTGTGTCAATAATTAATTAAATTCTGTAATGTCTAAAAATTATAAATAAAATACCATTATGTATGAAATCGTTTTTTCTCTCTAATGAATACTTATAGTCGACAATTCAACATATATAACCCTATGTAAAAAAACATTTCTAAAAGATATGTACTTATGTCATTTTTGTATTTATTTTAACTTAATTAATATAAAGTGTCATTATCACTTACAAGTGGATCCATGGGGTCGCAATATCGACCCAAATATTCCCATGGTCGGACAGGTATCCAAAAATAAGGTTTGGACACGTTTTAGGGTAATTTATTATTATTATAATATTATTTTTTACCCTTATTTACCGGATTTACCCTTTAACCATGGTAAATAAAATATTTACCGAAGTAATTATTCAAAATGTCTAAAAATAAAAGTTACCTATTTAAAAAATTTGGACATCCTGATTAAAAATATAAAATCCATTTTTCCAAATTCAAAACACATAAGTGGCAGAAATTAATATAAAATTAATTCCCGCTGTCAAAACAAAAAGCATGTTTCTAAGATATAATAACTATTAAAAGATTGACACTTGTTTATGTCCGATTTAATTGTAAAACTATGTCCAATGACCAAAATTTTATTAAATGGTAAAAATATATTATAATTATAATTTAAAACCACTGAAATTCACAATTTATCACCATTAATTATTCTGATTAAAAAGGTTGTTTTTAATTAAAATTTATTATTTTTCACTATTCATCAAAATATAAAAGTTATCCGAAAGGTACCAAAATTTCACCCTAGGCTAAATTCGATATTCTAAATCCAAAATTGAAGTCCATTTTGAGAGATAAAATTTATAATATTTCAAAAATTATGTATTACTATTTATAACGGCTACTTTGATTGGTTGTGGTGTGTGTTAGAACTCGAAGTTGCATACAACACACACTGTTGTATTATTCAAAGAGAAGCGTACAGTGGAATATTGGGGTTTTACATTTTAAATTTTTGATTTACCCATTCTAAATAATAAATTTATTTAGTCAAATTGAATATATAAGAGTTTAAAATATTGGATTTAAAAAGGGTTCACTATTAAAAGTTTGTAAAAGTGCATTTTTTGAAAAATACTTCTTCTATCTGAAAAAAATGAATTCGTATTTACATTATGTCTGAGAAACTCATGATATGGATTCTAAAATTATAAGGATTATATAAAGTTCAATATTTAGTAAATATTATTCATAACCTCTTTTGAACGGCTTGTTTGGTAAGTCACGGTGCGCTTCAACTCGGTGTTGTGTGTAGTGAATGTTATTGAATTATTTTGAAGAAGTAAAACACTATGAAATAATGGGTTGTTACATTCTCCCCTCCTTCAATAAATTGTGTCCTTGCAATTTAAAATTTTTCTTAAAAAATAAAAGGTTGAAAATAGAAAATATCTTTGTGGGAAAACCCACATCGGAAATTGGGTTAATAAAATTTAGTCTTAATAAGAGGAAAAGGGAAATGAAAGGGTCACCACCAAATTATGACCTCTATTAGGAGAACATTGGTGGAAATTAGAGACATTTAATTGGAGGAAAAACAAAAATATTTATAGGTATTTATTGAGTTCATCAATCACAAACAAGTGTAAAATTGAGGTCCTTAAATTCATCAATCTATGATGATTTGAAATACCATCGGTTCAACAAAATATAGGGTATTAGGATAACACATTTTTGGTTTTAGGATCCCTTAAATAAGGTATAATAATTAATTTCTTCATATAAAAAGAGAAGAAGAAAAATATATTCTTGAAAAGTAGAGTTCCATCCTTTACCTAATTTCTACCAAAAACTCATCTTTCACTCTAAAAGTTAATAGAACGTAAAAAATTTATTCTATTTATCCAATTCGTATAGGGTTCCAAAAAATGAATTTATAACTAATCTACCATATCTTTTAAAAAACTACATTATTTAATCCAGGACATTACGTGGGCCAGTGGTAGGTGATACACCCTTGTCGCCCTTCGGTTGTGGGTTCAAGTCTTGCGGCCTTCCCGGATGCGACGTGTTTCTGCTCCACCTCCGGGTTGTCCATTTATGGAAATCCAAAGATAATCTATACTAGAACTATCCAAAATACTTCAGTCCAAAATTTATAAGGAAGTTAAACACAATGAATATCCTTTTTTCCACGTAATAACATATGAACACTTTCATCATGTATTCTTTTAAAACACTGCAACATCCTGAATTACCATAAAACCTTATTGATTACATTCAGGATCCCTTATTCCTTATAGAATAATGTTTATACTCCTTCTATACAAAAATGTTTTAAACTCCAACAATGAAAAATCATTAATCAGTTTCATGGTAGTCAAGAATATCCAATCTAATTTATTCAAATCAACCATCTCTTATTCCAAAATCACTACCTCATCATCAGGACCATATTAAGGATTACCTTTCCTTCAACAATGTAGTTTCAAAAAAGTGTAGCTTCCATTTTAGTCACTTTTCATAGAACCATGTAATTTCAAATCCTCAATAAAATAGTACGGCAGTACAATCCTTATTTATCTTTATATTTCATGTAACTAGTATATTGTTGACTCAAATAAAATAATTCTATAATGAAAACATAAGAACACTAGTCATTCCTCTTCATCTCTGGTAGTATCATAACTTGATTATTATCCAATATCATCACTTGTTGCATACTCTAATGATTTGTACATTGGTTCACGTAGTTTCCCAACTCCTTGCAGATGAAGTATTGTACATTTGAAACCCATTTCTTACCCTTGTAGTCACGTACATGGTGTCCTTTTTCTCCACACTTATAACAAACTCTCATTCCTTTTAGGCATGTTCCAGGGTGTTTCTTCCCACAGTTATCACATATGGGAAAATTCTTCTTTTCCCTCTCCCCTTTATCTATCTTTCTCTCTTCCATCCTTTTTTCTCTTGCTTCCCTTTAAAGCCATAAGACTCAGTAAACTCTTTACTTATCTTATCAACACACGATATTATTTCTTCATATAATGATAATATGTGGGAGACTATTTCCCTTCTAAATGATGTCTTAATAGCATGAAAGATATTATCCTTCTTATTCTTTGGATAATACGTATTACTGGAGTTCACATTCCTTCTACTGGGCTCCATTTCTATACAATAGCATAAACTAGGTCAGTTTATGAATTGCAATGAATAATTCCAAACTTGTAAAATACCTAACGAAAATTGAATAGTTTATGGATATAATCCATAATCATAAAAATGTTTTCTTTGAGTGAGTATATACTCATGAGTCATTTATATTGGTTTGTAAATAAAACGAGAATTATCCAAAGCATATCCCCTGGGAGTGTCATAACCAAGAGTGCAGCAAGGCCTATTGTCGTGCACCAGTTCCCATTCGAGTTTAGCTCGAAGCGGTGTTTTCGGGGTTTACCCCTAGTTACATTTGTGCCAGAGCTACCTCTACCTGCTCATATCCAGACAGGGATTTATTGCTCAGAAAACTCACAAAATATCTACAACACCAAAATTATAGGAAGTTCTTCTATACTAATCCTCAAGGTCTATCTTAGTGCTATGTGCTCTAATCATAGTTTATCTAAATCTAGTTTCCAAGGTTATTGCTAAACTTCCTCTGATACCAACTATAATTCTCTTACCCCAGTTACCCATAGTAGGTGCATTATTTTAATACATTGGAATGATTACAAGGAATCAAGTCTCGAAGGACCGATTAGTTTAGCACTTCTGGAAAATAGATTACATACATGAATGTTACATTACAATTTAAAACATACAAAACAACATAAATAATCTTTATGAACAAAATTATTCCCTTGGCTTAACCATGCATATCAATCACAATACACTTCTTGGAATCCTGGGAAAAATAAAACATAGAAATTGGTGAGCTTAAACGCTCAGTAAGGGTAAACAATACAGTAGAAACTTTTATAAATAAGCATAAACATTTAAGGCAATGTATAACTAAAACAAAATCCTTTTAAAATTGAACATCAGAATAATGTGGAAAAAATAAAATGAAATAATGTCATTTACTTATTCACATGGATATTCTACTAGTCGAATAATCACATGAAATATCACTAACCACTTTAATAATGATGGAATGCATAATGTCATACTATCATAACCACATAGCCAAGGCCTCGTTCCAAGACTACAAATAAGTTTTTGTCAAGGCCTTGTGCCAAGACACTAGTTTGTCTCATGAGACCTACCAATGCATCGAGGAGCTATAGCGGGCTCCACCCGTCACTTATTAAGTCCAATGCATTCCTCATATGAACAGGTTTAAACATAACATAAACATTCGTATTAAAACTAGACTACGAAATCTCAATACTTTCTCTATAAACAATGAATGGTATAAAAATAACACATCCACAGTCAAACATATCATAACTCATTCAATACAATAAGGAATATTGTATTATAATGAATCAACCTCAAACCAAAATAATATCCAATAGAGGATGCTGACATAGTTTAAAATGATGAGTAAAACTGTTTGAGAGAAATATACTTTTTGTAAAATCATTTAAAAGTCACACAATTATAAAGGAAGTAATTTAAAAGAGATTTTTGAATCAAAATATCCCATACCACTTTGAGACTTTTGAAAAGAATTATCATTTCAAAACATTCATGTCCAAATAAATAAATCCTTAAAATCATTTTGAAAACATGGACATTAATTAAAAAGATTTAGAAAGATAAATATTTAAAACATTTGAAATACTGATATTGATAAAGATTGCCTTTTAAAATCCTTAAAATCTTCATTTTGATATCATTTTTATGAAAAATGGACATGGATGATAAAAATTTCCCAGTAAATACTTACACATAAACAATCTCAGATAATAATGAGATTGAGGAATTAACCCTTACCAATTTGGTAACTTACAAAACATACAACCCATGAAAGAGGTATCTTACAATTAATATGTAAATACACATAAATTAAATTTTATTACACAATGAATATAATTATTGGTAGTACATACACCACACAAAAGGTAATAGTGGCAATATGGCATGAATCTCATGGGAATAAGGAGTGAGATGAAAACCCTTTACCTTGCACTTTCCTTTAGTTGAGGGTACGTTTAACCTCCTGTATAAAGATCATAGTAGGTTATTAAATTATACCAGAACCATATTAATATTTATGATATCATACATGATTCATTTATGACTTTATACTACACATTTAATAATAATTTCCATGTTAAATTAACATTTCGGGTGATAATCGTTTTCTTTATCGTACGTGTTTTAACTTGTTGCTCTTGATTGTATCACCTAGATCATGATTTAAATACTTCCAGAATATAAAACATGATAAATATATCATATATATTTAGAATATAAATATGTATAATAGGCATATATATGAAATGGAAAACACTGTTTATTGAGACGGTAGTCCGTACGTACGCATAAATGTTGTTTCTATTTTCATATAGTATTGAATGGAAGTAAGTGAATGTAAGTACATAAATATTTATATATGTATAAATATATATCTCTAGTAGAATTATTATTTCATATATTACATACTTATTAGTAATATATATTTTTATAATCATCGATGAGTGGTGAACTTGGAAATGAATCTCATCGCGTCGTGAAGACGGTAATCCGTACGTACGCACGAGCGAAAATATCATTCTTTTGATATTAAAATAATACATAATTGGATGGTATATCATATATAAAAAATAATTATCATGTTATATTTATTATTTACATGAATTATACAACGTTATTATAACCATCTAAATAATAATATATTGAATAACAATTACACCACAACGTGGAGACGGTAGGTCGTACGTATGCACGTATGGTGACATGTCATTCAAGGGATGGATAGAATAGTGAATTTGATTATAATATAATTATAATAAAATCAAATTATATAGAAGATACTAGATTTATTTTTTTATAATGGAAATAACAAGGAAATAATAAGTTGAAGAAGAAAGGAACTTTAATGAGGGTGGTGAAGACGTTACCTCTTCTTCGGGTTCTTCCTTTTGATTTGATCAAAAGGGATCCTTAGGTTGGATTTATGATCAAACTAAGGCCTCTAGGATTACTTTAGGGATATTTATAGATATTTGGGAAGGGTTTTTCGAAACCAAACGGCTTTGAACGTGTGAATAATTGGTTAGAAGTTGGGTCCTTTTATAAGGGGGAGGAGGGGCTCTTTAAGAAAAATATAAAGTATTGATTTATAATAAATTCATATTTGGTTTCTAATGGCTCAAAAGTGTATTATTTAAATTTTAAGGTGGGTATGGGTCGAAAAAAACTCAACCAAAAGGTTTTAGACAGGTTTGGGTCACTATATTAACCTTATCTTTTAGTTTTAACTCTTAGTTAATTAGTTTAACAATTACCATGTCACTTTGTATTTTTATATTATATAGTTAATAAATTGACTATATAAATCTAAGAGACCCCCAAGTGGTTCATTAATGATACACATATCATGATATAATTATCTTGTCCGAACATTAGATTTTTAGGAATTTAATATCAATTAATAATATAATATTTGTTTTCAAAACTCTTTTATGTCAATTTTGACACTATTCAATAATTGATTTTTTAAAAAATAATAAAAGAATTATTACATCTCAAAAAGTTAATTAAATAAATCATAACATGTCATATTAACCTAGAAAATTATTTTAATTCAAAAAAAGTCTCAAAATACATTTATTTGGGTGTTTATATTATCAATTATTTTAATTTTTCACTATTATGGTAATTACTACATCATCGTTGTGTCATAAATAAATTAAATTCTGTAATGTCAAAAAATTATAAATAAAATACCATTATGTAGGAAATCTTTTTATATTTTTAATGCATATTTATAGTCGAAAATACAACATATATAACCCTATGTAAAAAAATTCTAAAAGATATATGCTTATGTCATTTCTGTATTTATTTTAACTTAATTAATATAAAGTGTCATTATCACTTACAAGTGGATCCATGGGCTCCCAAAATCGACCCAAAGATGCCCATGGTCGGACATGTATCCCCCAATAAGGTTGGGACAGGTTTTAGTGTAATTTATTATTATTATTATATTATTGTTTACCCTTATTTACCGGATTTACCCTTTAACCATGGTAAATAAAATATTTACCGAAGTAATTATTCAAAATGTATAAAAATAAAATTTACCTATTTATACAATTTGGAAATCCTGATTAAAAATATAAAATCCATTTTTCCAAATTCAAAACACCTAAGTGGCATAAATTAATTTAAAATTAATTCCCGCTGTCAAAACAAAAAGCATGTTTCTAAGATATAATAATTATTAAAAGATTAACACTTGTTTATATCCGGTTTAATTGTGAAACTATGTCCAATGACCAAAATTGTATTAAATGGTAAAAATATATTCTAAGTATACTTTAAAACCACTAAAATTCAAAATTTATCACTATTAATTATTTTTATTAAAAAAGTTGTTTTTAATTAAAATTTAGTATTTTTCACTATTCATCAAAATATAAAAGTTATCCGAAAGGTACCAAAATTTTACCCTAGTCTAAATTTAATATTCTGAATCCAAAAATGAAGTCCATTTTGAGAAATAAAATTTATAAAATTTCAAAAATTAGGTATTACTATTCATAACGGCTACTTTGATTGGTTGTGGTGTGTGTTAAAACTTGAAGTTGCATACAACACAAGCTACTGTATTATTCAAAGAGAAGCGTATCATGGAAGTTTGGGGTTTTACATTGTAAATTTTTGATTTCCCCATTCTAAAGAATAAATTTATTTAGTCAAATTGAATATATAAAAGATTAAAATATTTTATTTAAAAAGGGTTCACTATTAAAAGTTGGTAAAAGTGCATTTTTTTAAAAATACTTCTTTTTTCTGAAAAAAAATGATTTTGTTCTTAAATTATGTATAAGAAACTCATAATATGGATTCTAAAATTATAAAGATTATATAAAGTTCAAAAATTATTTAATACTATTCATAACCTCTTTTGAATGGCTTTTTTGGTAAGTCATGGTGTGCTTGAACTCGGTGTTGCGTGTAGTGAAAGTTATTGAATTATTTTGAAGAAGTAACACACTATGAAATCATGGGGTTTTACAGTAGAGCCCATATGGATGCCTGGAACAAAATTTATGGCCATTTCATGTTCAAGTTCGATTTATACCTTTTTTTAAACTATAATATATTTTATTCCTTTCATTGTCACACAATTTATATTTAATGTTGTTTTATATTGTTTCATAGGATCTGGTTTTACTAGATGTGTAGTTGAAATAGACTCCTACATCGAAAGTTTGGATCATTATAAGGTTTTTAGGTTTTTTTGGGGTTTTAAGGGTTTTTCACATTCAATGGCCTTTCAAACAGCCATAGCTTCTGAACTAGGTTCCTTTATTTCCTATACCACATATCAAATCGATCTTGTGAAAATATATATGCCTTTTTGACCAACAAGAACACTAGATTACCTCTATTGAGGCAAAAAAATGCCCATAATGCAACCAGAAAATCATAACTTCTGCTACGGGTTTCTATTAATGAAATATAATTTTTTTTTAAATATAACTTTTATCAATGCTAGTGAGAAAGTCAAAATAAATGGGTGTAATTTATCATAACTTAAAAAAACATTGATAATGACAACCCTTTTAACAGGGGTTTTTTAGAAGTGCTGATAAATACCACCCCCAATTCTTCTTAACTAATGATGATAAATTCAAATTTTATCAACTATTTTTTAATGGCACAGATAATGAGGGGTTTATCAGAACATTTTTACTAGTTCTAATAAAGGGAACCCTTTAAAAGTTATTTTCTTAGCTCCATTAAAGACCCCCCTTAACATTTCTAAAAATGTGATTTTAAAGACCCCCTTTAATAATTATTCTTCTAGTGCTGAGAAATGGGGTTTTAATAGAGCTTTTAGTGAGTGTTGTTAAAACCCTAGCACTGGATAAACTGTGTTTTATAATAGTGATCGATGTAACTTCTTCTGTTGGGTTTTGATAATCAATTTTTTATTAACATTGTAAGAAATCTAGCAAAATGTTCTCATTCAAAACATATTGATATCAAATATCACTTCATTAAAGAGAATGTGGAGAAAACTAAACTCAAGCTTGGGTATTTTCTTACATTAGAACAGGTTGATGAAATTTTTTAAAACCTCTAGATAAGGAATAAACATTTAAAATGAGTTAGAACATGGGTGTAAAATCTATTTTTCTCTATGGTTAAGGTTTTTTTATCTCGTATCACTAATTGTATTTATAATGTTGTTTCAAGGGGGTAAAATTGATTTTTTTCATAAATATGCCCATTGATATGTGATAAACCTTTTTAAGGGAGCATTTATATAGGGGGAGTTGTAGATAAGATGATAACCTAATATGTAATTGTGTGAACTAATTTAACAGTTTGTTTTAGTGGATATAGAAAACTTGTTTTGACATGTCAGTGAAAGAAGTAATTTGTGAATAAATGGGAGTTTATAATGTTGAAGATGTTTTGTCAGTCACTGATTATGGAAAATATGGTTTTTCTATCAATGATTATTATTTCCCACAATTAGTTTGCTCACATAGGCCTAGAATTTTTTGTAACTAATCCATTTATTTAGGTTACAAGGTTCCGTGATTTATGAATCTTAGTTGAAAACAAAATCCAAATAGATAAATAGTTGTGACTAGGTTTTTTGAAAGTGATTTTTGGATGTTGGAATAAGATTGTTTTTATTTTTTTGTATCTTGTTTTCATGACCATAAATTAATTAAATTTTTATATTTTGACAGATAGATGAATGGTTTTCCAAACTCATTTTATCAAATATATATTAGATAATACAATCTATTAGATTCATTTTTTGGTTGTGGAATTGTTTTCTGGGTGAATTGGTTTTCATATTCACATTGGGTCTAGGGTGAATGTTTTTATTGGTATGAAGAAATGTATCAAAATATGCATATATTGATAATAAATCATATTATTAATTGCTTTTTTATTAGTTCTCAAATATCATAATTTTTCTAAAACACTTGTGATTCAAGATTTGTGAATTAAAGGGGGAGAATATGTTTTATGTAAATTAAGATAGATAGTGCATCTCAAATCCTAATATTAGTAACATCATGAGGAATTCATGATGGACACAAGAGTTTGTGGAATAAATGATATTATTAATTCAAATTATTCCAATAATAGTTCATTGCTGTGAAGATTAAAAAATTTAGAAATTGTTTGTAGGCTGGGAAGTTAAAAGTTTTAGTTAAAGTTTTGATCAAAAAATATATCGGACTATCTGATCCATCAAACCATTTCTACCAAAAAATGAATAAATCCAAAAGAACAATCAATAGTTGTAGATAAACTAGTATCCACCAACACCATTCCACTGAATATATAATTCCATCGCACCATCGGAAAAATTATGAAACTCATCCATCGCACACAGTTTTGGTATCATAAGATCCTTTGAATAGAGAATTTATATTACAGAAAGAATGTTTAATAAAGTTAGAGTTTTTAGGACCAATGAATTAGAATAGCTTCAGAGATCGATCCATCATATGGGATCAGGGACCGATGAACCAGATAGGATCAGAGACCGGTCAATCAGATTATGTTCAATAATTTATTCAACCATTTTCATTAGGATAAGAGTTCATGATGTGTTGTTTTCAGTGGTTCAAGAGAAAAATAAATCAAGATTTTTTCTCAACTGGTTCAAGAGTCATTAGATAATCATTTACAATGATACATCATATGAAAAAAGGGTAATATCCACTAGATGTATGAAAACATGGATAATTCATCCGAATACGGACTTCATCGAAAATAGGACCATTGGTCTGAGTTATTTTTTCAAAAATGAATAAAATGTGAGACATTTGAGATTTTTTTGAAGTTTTTTCAAGGAGGTTTTGAAGGATACATAAGTTAAAAAAAATATGGAAGAATGGTTTCAAATTTTAAGTTGTTATGGATCTCTAGAATAAGAATTAATTCATATATTAAATGGTAAAGAAAAAGGAATGGGATTTTCTAGTTTTAAAAATGTTTCATTGTAATGAATAAGAGTATTAGAATAATATATGCATCATACTAAATAATGGTAAAAAAATTTGAAGTTGGATAGAGTTTATAAAAATGTTTAATAAGTTTCAAAAGAACCCAAAAGAGTTGAGAAGCACTGAAAGAGTCAAAGATAAAGTCCAAATGAAAGTAAGATCTGATTTTATGGATATTTGGTTAACTAGGAAGGATAAATTGGATTCCCAACCATTTCAATTTTGGCTCACCTATAAATAGAAGAAAGTACATTGTACTTTTTTATAATAAAGCATTGTTCACAAGATGGAAGAGAGAGTGAGGGTGCTAGAGTTTTTCTGTAAATAGAAGGATTTTGAATGGATTTTTCTTGGGAAATGTCTCTATATAAAATAAGATTAAGGAAAATCATGTTCAATGTTTTTTGTAATGGACTGATCCATCAGACTAAAATTTTTGAGGAAATAAATAATTAGTTCAAAAAAAATTTGCAGTATCTTTTCTTATCTATTTTATGGACTAAATAATCATACTGATCCATCGTATAAAATGTCTGTAAAAAGTATATAAAGGTTATTTTACATTCTACATTGTAGAAAAGTGAAATATTTATTTTTTATTTTAAACATTGAAAGTTTTTTAAGAAGCATAGTGACATGTTTTGAACCAACTGGTTAAGGTTTCTTAACTTGTTACAACAACTTTTTTAACATCATTCATGTTAGAAGAATCACATGCACTTTTGTATTAATCATGGTTCTAGACATGTGTAAGGGTATTTCCTAATATTTTTATTCTCAAAAAATATTTTTTTTCTACTGTATTGTATGTTATTGGATTATTTCCAAACCATATCAAGGACTAGCTACTGTTATTGAGTTGTGAAACTTGTACATTCTTGTGTTCCTATGGATGTGTAAATATTTTATTTTCAGCAAAGTGATAGATATTTAATAGGATTTAAAGGTTGTTATAAAATCAAGATAACATAAAGTAAAAATATTTCACAGATTCACCCATCCCCCTCATAGTGATATGTTGATCTTAATTGGGCCTTTTTTTTCCTTTGACCATTGTCAACCTACAGAAGTTGTTTTTCATTTGCGAACCAAACATCCTCCAAACATCTGACATAATCTTTAATAATTTAGTTACTAGATAATATATTTTAATAAATTAAATAAAATGTATTATGATAATAAAATTAACCTAAGAAAAGGTTTATTAACAAGTAAATAATTAATATAATTTTATTATATAATATTTTAGAATACGTCCACCCAAGAAGAAATCAAGGGTAAGAAACAATTCTAAAATCTCATTTTTATTCATGATTATATATGTTTAAACTTACAATGAAGTAAATTATATTTCACTCTATTTTACAAACCATATATTTTATTCTCATCTAGATATATAAGTATATTTCATGTTTTCCTTTCATTCCCCTCTCTTTGGTACTTAAATGACTGAGACAATCTTTTTTGGGAAGATAGGCCTTATTTCACTATTTGGTTATGAATCTTTATCATCTATATACATGTTCTCAATAATATTTTAAATAATATTTTTACTATTCTCAACAGATTTTTCAAATATATTTTTAGCTATATTTCAAATTCTTTAGAGTGACTCATCATAACCACACACCCAGATCCAGTTCCATGGACACATACGTTTCATACTCACATTGACACCAACTATAAAAGCATGTATATGAAATAAATTAATTATAAAATCACTAATTATTATTAGATATATTACATCCCAAGTATCGTTTTAGTTTTATATATTTATAGATTCGTTATAAAACAATAACTAAAAAATCCCATGTTTTTTTATCAAGATCACATAGTTTTTCATTATATATGAAACTAATGAATCATTAATGAGTCCTCAACATCTCTCATAATTTTCCACACATGATATATTCTAAGTAATGTCATGTGTAATACATCCCTTAATAACCTCGGAAAATGGAAACATAAAAATATGATCTCAAATTCTTGGTAAGGGAAGATATACAATTAAGGTAATCACGACATAAAAATGGCATAAATATTATTGTAGGAATAAGTAAACAATATAAATCCATAATAAACTGAAACTAAGAGCATGATATATCCATGAAAATAAATTAAAACATTTATATTAATAATACTAATCTCAAAATAATTTAATACATGAATTTAGAAAACAAATGAATTACCATGACCTTGTTCCAAAGCACTATAATGATAGGGGAGAGGAATACACCAAAACCCATGTTTTTTTCTATCATAATCAATTTCAATGCATTGAGGGGATATATAATATTTGGCCCCACCCATTACCCATTTCATTCCAATGAATTTACTATAAGAGTCAACAAGAAATTTCATACCCTTCCTTAAGAAACCTATAGATTAATGATAACTAGATATCAATATAATGAAAAATAATGATTATCCATACATAAAAAACACCTGTTATAAGTCAAAAATCATCAAGAATGTAAATAATTTTCCCCATTTTAATAAAAGAGATAAAATTATCATCACTCAACTATAGAAAGAAGGTTGATAGTTAAAAAATACTTAGTCACCTTATCGATAATCTTTTATATTGTAATAAAAACATTAAAAATGACAACAATTTTCCACTTATTAATAGAATGACATTATTTCTTGGTTTACATCATCCGATATAAATTTTATAAAATGATATACTCACACCATATAGTGCAAAACATATGTGTATAATTCTATATTTGAATAAAATTATCATAAGAAATAAATAGGGGGAGAAGTATAATGGTTTCAAAAGAACATATCCTCAATGTAAAAGTGAAAACCATAAAGGATGATGGAATAGATAAAAAATACCATTGAAAAATAATTCTTGAATGATACCAACCAAGAAGCGATCAGGAATTAGATTGTTTTGTACCATGAGTTCATTCCCACAAAAGATAAATATGTAAATTTTGAAACAGAAACCCCTATTATGGTAAAACCTTTTGAAAATGAAAAGGTAAAAGGAAGTGAAAGAAAAAAATAACTTCAAGAAAATATTTTTAACATTGACATAAAATTTGATGTTACGGGGCACTTATGAATGTCTTTTTTTGAAAGGTGAATTAAAAACTCTTTAAATGACAATAATTTTTAAAACATTATTCAATAATATGGCCTTGAAATGACATAATTTTATTCATTGAATAATGTGGAACGGATGAAAAATCATACGAAAGTGAAGGGAACCCCCTTTTTAATATATTTAAAAAACAATTGTTCAAAACTCCCATTATAAAAATTGAAGGAAAGCATTATTTCAAATCAAAATATATTTTTCTTCATATATGTATATAAATTTGAATATTATAAAATATTAGGGTGGGATAATGTAACACCACATGTTTTTATGAAATAATTTTTTTTAATAAATTATTTTTTATTAAGGTATTTTATTGACCTTAATAAAACATTACATTCACAGGAAACCAACATGGAAATCACTCAATGAAACCAAATGGGCTTGAGTTACATGCTACATTGACTTAGCATCCACTATACTCAACACCAAGTGTAAAAGGAAATATAAAAACAAAATACTTTACAATATATTTACTATCTTAAATAAATATAATATATAATATGACTTGTAATGTAAGCCACACCTAGTTATCTTACATTACACATAGGAAATACTTTCTTAGATAGGTTACACTATATGAAAGACGGAATATTACAAGACAATGATATATTTTTAAAAAACAATATTATTTAATATAAAGAGATATAACCTATAAATTAATTAAATAATTATGAATAGTATTGACTAACTTATGAAATTATATGGTTTATATAAATATAAAATGAATTCATTGGTTACCAATTAATTATATATGAAACTAAGAACCAAATTAATATAAAAATAAATATTATTATTATTTTCATGCTTCTAAATGAGTTTTGTCTTGATAAACTAAATTAATTACAATTAATTATTGATTTTAATGTAATATATATGTTAAAATTCAATAAAATATTTTTTTATATTCATCCATTATGTTTGATAGGTATAAGATAAGAACAAACACAATATCACACATAAAAACTAATATTTTTATAAAGGAAAATTTAACGCCTTTTAAAGGAAACCCCATTTTAAATCAATATTTTAACCCTTTTATAAATTTAATATGTAAAAATAAACTTCATATTAGTAGTATAAATATAAAAATTATATTAGGGTGAATTTTTGGTATTTTTCTGTGAATATTCATTTTTTAATAAATAGTGAAAAATACGAAATTTTAGTTCAAAAATTCTTTTTCATATAATTTATTTATAATATTAAATTATGTTTTATATTATTTTTAAAGTATAATTATATCATATTTCAATAAATTAATCTGTTTTAGGTCATTTTAATCAATTTCAATTGAAAATTAACTATAAAAACAAAACAAACTTTTGAACATTTTTACATTAAAAACCCACCTTGGGATGAATTTTAAATTAATTTTTGAGACTTTGGTTATTGGAATTTGTAAAAATTTATTAAATATTTGGAATAATAATAATTCATAATTCATAATAATACCAAAAAATTACCAAAAATATTTGTGAAAGTGATTAAAATTAATTACAATGATTAAGGTTAAATTAAACATAATAAGGGACTAAACCTAGACCTTAAGGCCCAAAATGATCTATAAACTTTTCCAAGAGCTATTGGGTGAACTTTTTTCGACCCAACACTCCCTTTTATTGGATTTTTTAAATTATTGTATCCACTTTCAATGTGGAAAACGTGTATGGAATTCCTTTTTCCAAATATTACAATAGTGTCACACCTTCTCCACTATAAAAAAGTCATCACTTCTCCCACTTACTCACACCTCTCAAACCACTTAGGTTCGAAAAAACTCTTCTAATATATTTTACCAACATCCCTCCACTCATCCTTTTATCCATACTTTTGGTATAAATACTTCCAAGGAATCCATTGGGTACAAACCAAAAGGAATTATTTGATTTTAAGGTAACGTTTTACAACAATCGCTTTTCATTCATTTATTCTCCACTCCCTATACACTTCTTATTCCATGATTGCATAACAACACCAGTATTATCAATATACTATGATATTTTATGTTATTATTTATACCTAAAATTTCACAAACCATCATCTAATGGGTGATGAACATATTGTTTCTGTGTACAGTGAACTATTGTCTCACGAAATGATGATTGTTCAATTTTCCTATACCATCTCTCATGGTGGCCATTATGATGGGCACTATATTTATATATGATATATATGATATTTAAATTTTTTTTAATCTTCTGTGATTTTAATTTAGAACATACCTTTATTCTTTCCATCTTTAGTAAATATGATAATTTCGTTTTAGGAAGTGTAGACTACCACCCCCTCAAAGCGATGTGACTCGTTAATGCTAAATGTGCAATGTAAAAAGGATTGAATTTGTAAAACTATGTAACAAATATTAAATATATATAATATTGGATTATAATATTCATATAAAATTTAATTTTAATTCTTTTAATACAATAAATAAATGAAATCAATGTTCATCCATGCATACGACATATTGTCTCCATGGATGATAAATTTCATTTCTTATCTCTAAACAATATAAATTATTCTAAAAACATATTTACTGAATATATAAGATAATTAATTCGTTTTTTAAAACCTATAAATTGTTATAAAATGATATAATTAATAGAATAATCAACCATCAAGTGAACACATACTTGAGAAAACTAGGCAATTAACACCCCCAAATAGTGAAATTAATGAATGATTTTCAACAAACGATTAATAAGACGTTATTTGAAGATGATATATAATATTATAAAACATATTATGGTTTTTTTATTAGTTATTATGATATTTTAAACAATTACATAAGAGGATAAATACCCCACACAAAATGTAAGGTTAAGGTGAGGGAATTTCATCGCACACTTTATTACCATGAGATGCATGCATAATTCACAACTAAATTTTATTATGTTGAATATACACTACCCATTGAAATGTTATATCATGATTATTTTTGTTTTTAAGATATTATAAGATTCATGAAATATCATTTTCTTACATGGGGAGTATGATTCTATGTTACCAAGTGGAAAAAGTATATTGAAACCATCTCATCGTTTATTGATATTGTTTTTTTATACTTTAATTGATGACAATGGATGACCCATCTCTCATGAACACCCATGAATTGTATTCTACTATGGTTCTCCAAAAATATTAATGTATTATTACTAATTTTACACTCTTCAGTACTTAGGATAACAAATAAATTTTTAATGAAAATATGACTTTATCTCTCCTTTTGGTTGGAAATATATGTTCTTTAAAAAACATGATTTTTAAAAATTATTCCAAAAATGTTTTAATTTTATCACATGATTTTAAAGGAAATTTTTTCCTATGTTTTAACTTATGTGGTCTTAGAAGTAATCTTCTTTCCATTTTCCTATCATGGAAACTTTTGTAACTTTTAATGTAAAAAAAGGAATGTTCGGCCTATAAAGACCTACCACTATTATGACAGTAATTTCCTTGAAACTCCAATTGTACGTTTATAGGGTTAATCAAAAGGAAAAAAATTGTCTTCGCATTATGTATGTTTATCTTTTAAAAAGTTTTTATCAATGAAATAGGTTTTCAAAATTGTTTTATGGTTTTTCAAAGATTTCTTTATAATATTTGGAAGCTATTTTCAATGAAAAATGATTCAAAAATGATTTCAAAGCTTTCTTTATTATTTTTCAAGTTTATTTTCACGGAAATGGATTTCAAAAGATTTTTGGTTTTAAAATGGATTTTTTTTAAAATAATAAAGGATATTTTATTCATGAATTTTTTTAAAATATATTTCCAAATTATTTCTCATCTAAGATGACATTCAATGTTTTTACTCGTGCCTTTCTAGGGAAATTATTAAATGCTTCCATTCATATTATTTCTATGAATGGGTAATGTGTTTATCGTATGAGGTTTTTGAAACCAATTTCTCTTTCATAGTTTGTATTCTTTTGAAACTCGATTCTTTTCATGGGTGGTGATTGTGAGACCTACATATTTTCCATAGGTAAGGATATGATTAAATGTTTATGATGCATATCAAATTTCATATATTACGATATTATTATTTTTTATAATATTAGGGAACTCATATGTATGATTTTTTATGTATTGGGATGGATCTATGTCTCCCTCCAATAAATTGGGTAATTATAGATGACCCATGAGTATATATGTTATGTGTGAACCTAATTTAATATTCACAATGTAATGTGTGAACCTGACTACATGTTCAAAATGTTATTCATGGATATGGTTTTATGTTCATATGTTTATGCATGATCCTAATTAATTGTTCACAATGCTATGATTGAAGCTTATTACATGTTCAAAATGTTATGCATGGACCTAGTTTTAGGTCCATAAGTTTATGTGTTAACCTAATTACATGTTCACAATGTTATGCATGGACCTGGTTTCTTGTCCACAAGGTTGTCTGTGAACCTGATTACACAATCATAATGTTATTAATGGACCTAATTACGTGTCCATAAGTTGACGTGGGGGACTTAATTCATGTCTTTAACTAATTAAGTTAATTTTATTCAACTTATATATGTTCCCAATGTTATTAACCAATGTTCATACAAAAAATTCCATGTCTTATTCTTATTTTATGCTTTCATGACTTATGATATTAATTCTATTATGATCCATGTCTTATGAACTTCCAATATTTATTATGATCTATAATATTCAGGGTATGATCTTCATATTCTATTCTCAAGTCCCATACCCTTTATTCAAGTTATTCTTAACAATTTCCTTTTTTAACCGTACTTAGCATCTAAGCTCACCCCTTTCTTATGTTTCCTTTCCCCGTGTTATAATGAAAGGTTTTAAGTATAACTACTAATTGTGGATATATTTACAAGATATATATAATATCTTTCACCATGATATAATATATTGTTTCCAAGTTTCAAAAGACACTAAAATGTTACGGTCCTCAGGCATTTATTGCTATAGTATACTAAATATTCATCTCAAATGATGTAATTTCCATGTATGTTATGTCTGGGTCACTATAATTGGTATCAAGGGAATGTTTTATTCAATATTTGGAAACTTGAATTAGTTCATAAAGTATTCTATGATATCATAGATGAAGTTTAAAACATCATGGATTTATATAATATATCTAGTAACCTTTTGAATAAAGAATAATGCATGTTTTCGATAAGGATTTATGGTAATTGAGGTCATTACCCTGATTTCAGAGAATATATGTTGAGGATATTAACATGTTTGGTATGTAAAAACCAAGATATACTTCATGATATTTGGTGATCAATGTTAAATTGATTTAGTGTATTTATTTATAAAGTTTTGTATATTAATCATTTGGAAGGGTTATAAGTTGAACCATTTATGGGATGTTTAAGATAATATTGAGATAACATTTGTTAGAATAATGTGTTATCTCACTACATGAGGATTTATATATATTGGATAATCTTCTCTAACAATTTTGTGTTGATGGTAACTGAATATATTTGGGATGAATTAACATAGATATCATGATCTATTAGTGCTTCAAGAATGAAATATTCACCTTCCTTTTTTTAGAAAGATTTAATGTTTAAATTTTCAAAGGCATGACCAAAGTATTAGATTTTACTTATGAAAGGGAATAAAATCAAGCTAGTTTAAATTCTCATGAAAATAATTCAAATATATAGAAAGATTTATGCAACTAAAATGGTTATATGAGTTTTTTATTTTCCGATGAATCAAATGGTACCTTAGATAATCATAGATTTAGGGATTTATAATTGTTAACATTCTCTTAACTAAGTTCTCTATCACTCTCCATAAAAATATGATAGTCATATTTCTCTTCCATATCCATGTTTTTACTTCCCAACTATGTTCTCTTATGTGGAAGCCTATTTATATGTCACTTTGGAAAACCATTATGTTTCCAACTTTTCTTTTTAAAATTATGTTTTTTTACTCATTTTTACCATGTGGTACTATATGAAAGAAACTTTCCAATATAAAACCTTTGATGACCCACACAAATTTCATGGGAGAAATTAGTTTTAAGGGGGTAGAATGTAACACCCTAGGTTTTTGTGAACTTATTTTTTTCAAATAAATTTATTTTCATGGAGGTATTTTATTTTACAAAGTAAAATATTCCTTTTACATAACACAAACTTGGAATGCACTACACGACACCAACATGGATTATGTTACACGCAACACTAACTTGGCATCGGTTACTCACAACACTATGTATAAAAGTTATATTATAACCTGATACATTAAAATATATTTATTATATTAAATAAATATAATATATTCTATGTATTTTAATGCAAACCACACCTATTTATCTTGTATTACACATAATAGAAACTTTAATTGACAACTTAAATACACGCAAGACTGAATATTTTAAGACAGTGATATATTATTAAAACATTATTATTTAATATAATAAGTTATAACCTAGTCATTAAATCATTAGTTTTGAATAGTATTAACTGACTTATAAAAATTTATGGTTTATATATATATATATAATATAAAATGGGTTTCAAATTAATTATATATGAAACTAAGAACCAAATGAATATAAAAATAAATAAAACTATTATTTTCGTGCTTCCAAAGCAATTTTGTCTGGATAAAATAAATTAATCACAATTATTGAGTGATTTTAATGAAATATATTTGTTTCACATTTAAAAAAAATATTCTTTATATTCATCCATTAGTTTTTATAGTCATAAGATAAGAACCAACCCAACTTCACAAATAAAAAATCAATACTTTTATAAAGGAAAAATTACCACCTTTTAATGGAGAACCCATTTTAAATAAAAAATCTATACCTTTATAAATTTAATATTTAAAAATAAAATACTTCTATTGAATTGAAATATTAAAATTATGTTAGGGTTTTTTTGGAATTTTTCTGTGAAGATTCGTTTTTAATGAATAGTGAAATATACTAAAATTTAGTTCAAAATGACTTTTTCATCTAACTTATTTATAAGGTTTAATATGATGTATATTTGTTTTAAAGTTTAATTATATCATACTTTTATAAATTAATCCAATTTCAGTCCTTGTAATAAATTATAATTTGAAATTTACTATAAAAACACTGGAATCTTTCAAACGTTTTTACATTAAACACTTGCATGTCGTCCCACCTGGAAGATGAATTTTAAATAAATATATGCCACTTTTGAGATTGGAATTTGAAAAAATGGATTCCATATTTTGAATAAGAAAAATTTATAATTTCTATTCAAACAAAAAAAAATTACAAATAATATTAGTTAAAGTGATTAAAATTAATTACAACGATTAAGGTTAATGTAATCATAATAAGGGACTAAACCTTAAACTTAAGGCCCAAAATGATATATAAAATTGTACAAGAGATATTGTATTGAAATATTTAGACACTATCCACCCTATTATATAATTTGTTCCATTATTTTAGCCACATGAAATCTGAAAAACATGTATTGTATTCCTTTGTTAAAATATTACGAGAGTGCCACTCCTCCTCTAATATAAATGGCCACTACTACACCCACATTATCACACCTATAAAACCACTTATCATCAGCCCAAATATTCTGAAAAATATTCCAAAAATCATTACCCTCTAACTTGAATCATAACTTTGGGTATAAAGTCTCCCAAGGAAGCCCTTTGGTATAAACCAAAAGGAATTACCCAATTTTAAAGTAATGTTTTCCAATGACTTTTTTATTTCATTTGCTTCCCCACTCCCTATACTAATCTTATTACATTATTAAATAAAAAACATATCATAAATATACTATTATTTTTTAATGTTATGAATTATATATACCCTTATACACACCTCCATATAATGGGTAAAGAAAATATTATTTCTGTGTACGGAAAACTACCACCTCATGAAACGATGATTGTTCATTTTTTCATTAAAACCTCCCATGGAACACATTATTATGGAAACTATATTTATAAATTATATTTATTATATTTATAATTTTTTTATGCTTTTGTAATTTTTATTTATAACATACATTTATGCTTTCCACTTGGGGTAAATATGATAATTTCTTTTGAGAAGTGTAGACTACTGCCCCCTCAAAGTGGTGTGACTCATTCATTCCATACATCAAGTGTAAAAATGATGGTATTAATAAACATATGTAACATATATAACATATATATGATTCAGTAATTACAATATACATATATCATTAACTTTTTATTCTTTTAATACAACAAATAAATAAAAGTATTGTTCATTCGTACGTACGACATATTGTCTCCATAAATGGTGAATTTTATTTCTTGTCTACAAAAATTATATATTATTCTAAATACATATGTAATGAATATATAAGATTATATGGGACCATCCTTAAACCTTACTTAATCTTGATTTATTAAAAGATTACACATTGAGGATCTTTTCAGGTTTAGATTTTTAGAGAATTGGATCATAAAAACTACATTACGTTCCACATTTAAACAAAGTGGTTACATAAAAGATAGTATTCATTTTTTCCATCAGCGGAAACATATTTAAAATAAAACATGGATTCTTTCTTGACACTTCCTTGACACTATCATCATATCATGTACCCTTCCCTTGACTTGTGAAAAACATTTCAAAAAAACATGGGATGAGCATAAAAAGCTTATTAAGGGTTATAAAAATATGGAAAGGAAACATGAGTTCATACATACATAAGAATGAAATCATAATTTACCCATAAAACATAATCAATTTAACATACCTCATAAAATCATGAATAAATCATAGAAATCATAAGACATAAAAGGCAACTTGAGGAATTCATAACATTCTTATGTAGGGAGTAACCCTCTTGGTTATGTTTGGAATACCCACCACAGTATATTCCCTAAATCTCTTTGGAGAAACCTCAACGTTTCTCTCTTTCGCGTTACCCAATGCATTGGAGAGCTATATCGGGCTCACCCTCCCTTAGTTTATCACAGAACCACCCGTCTTCATAACAATTCCCAAGAACCATAACATAATTGTACCACATAATACATGCATAAAGGAAACATAACATTTCCACATTTCAATCACAAGATATCAATAAAACACATTGATATAAAAAACCTTATGAAAACCATTTTCAATACCAAAATAAAAGAAAAGAAAAACATGGTATTTATTTTTCTTTTAAAAAGAAGGTATGGCTTGTAGAGGAAGCTGAAACTCAAATAATGGTCACGGCGGTGGAGAACTCATTGTTGCCGCATACGTATGACAAAAACATTCCCTTCTGTCATTTTGTAAAACACTTCATATAAAAAGATTCCTTTTGGATAAATGTAAAAGTAAAAGGGTTTTATACACCGTATAAAAGAAAGTTGTGTATAAAACAAAATATGCCTCAATGAAAGGAGATTGAGACGAAGTCCCTTACAAAGACGGTATCCTTGGTTTAAGGATAAATCAATTATATAATTATTTGTGAAAAACGAATAAACCAAATATAAGTGGATATAAAGTGTAAAAAAATCAGAGGATATTCACACATATTCATAGAACGACATATTCAAGGAGTACAAGTTTATCCCAAAGAATTAAATTTTGGTTAAGAAGTTCCCATGCAAAAATTCGACATCCTAACGGCGTCACTTCAAAAATCAGAAAAAGCGTTGATGAGAGATAAAAAGGGTATCTCATCACTTGGTCATAAAATTTACATAAATAAGGATACATAAGAACATATCCCAACATAATAGTATGTGAATTAAAATACATAACAAAATAAGACTTTTAAAAAGAGGAGGGTGAAAGGTTCCCTTACCGACTTGGGTAACTTTCGAAACATACACCTCGTGAAAGAAGGACAATACAACATTGAAGTAAATACTCAGAAATTAAATAATATTACACAATGAGTAAAATACTGGGCAGTACATACACCACTCAAAGGAAATTGTGTAAAATGTATCATAAATCTCATGGGAATAAAAGTGAGATGAAAAATCTCTTATGAAAACTTGGCAGCCTAACAGCGCCACATAAAACATAAAAAAAATGGATTGATGAGATCAAATAGGGTCTCTCATCATATTAACATAAAGTTTAAAACCAGAAGAATATAAAAGAACACCCCTCAACATAACAAAGATGATATTAAAAGAAGTGACATAAAGGAGAGTACTTAAAAAGAAAGAGAGAGGTTAGATCTCTTACGAAAATTCGGCAGCCTAACGGCGCCACTCAAAACTTCCAAAATCGATTGATGAGAGAGAATAGGGTCTCTCATCATATGAATATAAAAATTACAGTAAGATTAATATAAAAGAACATCCCAATCACAAGAAATATGAGCTTAAAAGGAATGACATAAAAGAGTGTACTCAAAAAAAAAGAGGAGTAGGATCCCTTACCTCGGGTCCGACTTGACTCGATCATTCTTTAACGTCCTGAATAATAAACTTGAGTTAATTTATAATTGCTTAAGAACATTTTCAAGTTAATTATTCCTTTTATATCACTTATTTCCATGTTATAAACATTATCTAATCATTTAAGTTAATAATGTTTGTTTTGTCGATATTTGGCTCTTAAGTCGAAAGTGGACTTATTACAATTACATGTTGTTCGTGTGGTCAAAGGTTCATTATATCCAGAATTATATTCATGATTTGGATATAATATATATCATATATATCCAGAATATAAATTTATTTATAATATTACATAATCATTTAGAGGTAAGAAATGAAATGCACCGTTCATGGAGACGGTAAGTCGTACGTACGCATGAACGCTACTTTCATTTCTATGTCATATTAATGGAATTAAAACTAAATGAGAGGTATGTATATTTTAATTCCATTATTATATTAATCATTTATATGTAACATAAATAATATATAATAACTTTAAATCCATCCTTTATACACCCCACATATGGAATTAACGAATCAAATCACTTTGAGGGGGCGGTAGTCTGCACTTCCTAAAATGAAATTATCGTGTTTACCCACAATGGAAACCATAAAAGTATGCCACAAAATAAAAATAGATAAGATTAAGTAAAACATATTATATATCACATATAAATATAGTGACATATTAATGGACACATTTTAAGGTGTTATATGAGTGTTGAACAATCATCATTTCGTGAGGCAGAAATTCGTCATCCACAGAAACAGTATGTTCTTTAACCATTTGATGTAGGTGTGTGTAAGTATAGCTCGAATTATTCTTATAACAACATCCTAGTATATTGAAGATACTGTAGTTGTTGCAAAATAAATGAATAAAAATAGTTTAGTGGGTTGGAGAATCAAAATAAAACAAAAGGACTTAAGTGAAGACATTACCTTAAAATCGGGTAACTCTCTTTGGTTTGAGCTCAAAGGATTCCTTGGGAAGACTTCTGCCCAAAGTGAGGCTTCAAGAAGTTATATAGGGATGTGGAGATACAAAATAGGTAGGGTTTTGCCGAGCCAAAGGCTTTGGAAGTGTGGGTAAAGAGGTAGAGGTGGGGGCCTTTTATAAGAGGAGGGGAGGGCACACTTGGGAAGTAAGGAAATGTTACATTATTTTAGAATGAGTTTCGGATTTTAATGGTCCCACATTGATGTTTTTCAAGTATAAGGTTATAAGGGTTCTAACTCCACCCATCCAATAGGTTTTGGACATGTGTAGGTCTTAGATTTTACATTATATTTCCATTTTATTTAAATCGTTAAATAATGAGGTCATCGATGCATCATCATGATGTCATATATAATTTAATTTATTTAATGTCTAAAAATTATAAAAAAATACTATGACGTAGGAAATCTTTTTGTATTTCCAATGACTATTTATAGTCAAATATCAGACTTATATTACCCCATGTAAAATTTTTTTAGTAAAACATATCATGTTTGTGTCATTTTTACTTTAACATTAAATAAAAAGGTATTTATGTCATTTTCAAACCAAAGTGGATCCATGGGGTCCCAAAGTTGAACCATGGATTTTCTTGGTCGGCCATGACTCATAAAATGAGTTTAGGACATGTGTATAGGTCATTTCATTTTATTAAAACATTATTCTTACCTTAAACTACACTAATTACCTCTAATCACGAATAAAAACTTATTAAGTTACTATTCACCAAAAAATTATTATAATCCCATTGAACCACATTTTACTTCTTAATTAAAACCATGTATGTCGGATTTTTGAAATTCAAAACACAAATATGGAAAAATTTCATTTAAACAGAAATTCAGTTTTATACGTACCACTTAGTGGTTTCACTATTCATCAAAAATTGAAGTTTTTTAGAAAATTACCAAAAATTAAACCTAAGCTATATTTGATGTTCTGAATTCAAAAATGATGTCTATTTTACAAAATTCAAAACATATAAGTTTCATAAATTAATTTAATAATTAATTCCCGCTGTCAAAACAAATAGCGTGTTTTTATGAAACAAAATGTATCAAAAGATTGACACTAGTTTAAGTCCGATTTCAAAGTGAAATTAATTCCAACGACCACTATTGGATTAAATGGTAAAAATATATTCTAATTTCACTTTAAAACCAATTCAAAAGATAATATAATCATATAAATAAATTAGATTAAAAAGTGGTTTTGAATTAAAATACAACATTTTTGACTATTCATTAAAAATGAACTTTATCGGAAAAATACCAAAAATTTACAAAAAGTAAATTCTGATGTCCCGATTCTAAAGAAGAATTTTATTTTGTCAAATATAACACATAAAATTGTCAAAAAGTGGATTTAAAAGAGGTTCTCTATCAAAAGGCGGTTAATCGACCTTTTAAATAATACTAGAATGTTTACTCTTAAAATTGGATTCATTCGCATTTTTAATCCTATAAAATTTATTGTAAAGAGTAAAAATATTTGACAAACATATATAATAATTTTGTAGTTAGTTCTGTTCATTATCTCCATTACAATGGCTAGGCGTTAACTACCATTTAAAATAATATTATTTTATTATTAGAGTGCAACGTAAAATTCCCAAGAAACTCATTGTTGCTTATTGGGTACGCCATCGAGCATAGCATCCCCTTTAAATTAATATTAATATTTTATTCACAAATATGTAAAAATGTGAAAATTTCATATTCTTTATTTACCTGGGGTTACATCCTTCCCCCCTTCTGGGAATTGCGTCCTCGTAATTTTAAAATTGAGCATGGAAACATCCTTGAAAGTCCCACATCGGAACAAGAGTCAGAAAAACAATCACATTAAAATAAAGTAAGATAAGTACAGAGGACACCCAATTTAACCCATACTGGGATTCCATGTAGGAAAACATGGAGATGGAGGAGAAAACATAGGGTCATGTTCTGAGGTAGAGTGATAGTAAACATGTCTAGGATAAAGTTAACCATAAGAAAATCAAAAACTTGTAATGGGTTAAACGGTATATGATTCCCCAGTAGGAAAAGATAATAGACAACATTTTTGTTTTATGTTACTCTTCGTTGAGGAATTTATTTTTGATCTTAACTAAATCATAATGAAACATACTTACTTGTCACGTAGACTTTCAACTTTTACTAGATTCCTTAATCAAACTCATATTTTCTCCAAAAGACGAGTATTTAGGAAGACTTGTTCGCATTAAGAGTATTATAATCAACTTCTTGAGAATCACCTAATCCACAAAAGAGAACAATATACTTCCCATTTCTTTAGACATTAACCAAAACCAAAACCAAAACCAAAATGGTTAGTACAAGAACAGATAATCCAGAAAAGGATAACCCTTTATAAAAATAAAATCTATTCTTAATCTCCAAAATTTGTCCAACAAAACCCAAAGTTCAACGAGGACCATTTGATAAAAAAATTTCCATAAAAGTCTTCAAAGTAAACCAAACTAAGATTGAAACCCAAATATTTGAAGGATTTAGTCACATAGTCTTCCAAGGTAAAAATTAACGTTTATCTCCAAATAACATCAGTTGCTCTTAAATTCTCATATTGAAAAGTAATTAACCTAATCACATATCCTCGATGATATGTTAATCATTTCCATATATAACCCAAAATAAATGTACTCTTGATTCCTAAAATCATCTAACTAAAAATAATTAGTCAAACTAACTAGGGACTTCGCGTAGCCTAGTGGTAGGCGATAAATACCAGTCGCACTTTGGTTGTGGGTTTGATTCCCGCAGCTTTGTCTGACGTGACGGGTTGTCACACGGTCTGTGTGTTGTCCTTTTTCCAAAACTGTATAATTCATAAAACATTCCCCAAACGAGATAAAATCATCAAAAATAACCATAACATAATTTAACCTCAATTTTATCACATGCCTTTCACTTCCATCATAACATATAGTAAGGATCATATAAACCCTAATGGTTACCTTTATAATTATTACCTGAACATCCACAACGATTGGTCATCTCGTACATGATGCATTACAGATCATACCAAGGTTCAAGGGGTTGATCATGACTCCTTGATAGTTGGTTTAGAACAACCACGAGTTTCCTCATTGAATCCCAAATTTCATCCAGTCTCTTAATCAAAGAACTACCATAGTTTCCTTCAAACCTATTGTCACTTTGGTGCCCGCTAGATCCATCCATTCACTAAAAATAGAATTGTCAGTTTGAGTATATCAACAAAACCATCATGTACTAATGTGGAAGATATACTTACTCATTCACTTTATCTAAAAACTATGACTCTTTATGAAATCCAAACCATTATGGTAATGTCACTTATGCTTAAAGAATACCCTAACCTCTAAAGTTGTCTAAACCGACCTCTGATACCAACTATAAGGCATCAGCCTTAAACCTTACTTAATCTTGAGTTATTAAAAGATTACACAATGAGGATCTTTTCAGGTTTAGAGTTTTAGATAATTAGATCATAAAACTTGCATTACATTCCACATTTAAACAAATTGGTTACATAAAATATAGTATTCATTTTTTCCATCAACGGAAACATATTTAAAATAAAACATGGATTCTTTCTTGACACTTCCTTGACACTATCATCATATCATGTACCCTTCCCTTGACCTGTGAAAAACATTTCAAAAAAAAATTGGGATGAGCATAAAAAGCTTAGTAAGGGTTATAAAAATATGGAAAGGAAACATGAGTTCATATATACATAAGAATGAAATCATAATTTACCCATAAAACACAGGCACTTTAACATACCTCATCAAATCATGAATAAATCATAGAAATCATAAGACATAAAAGGCAACTTGAGGCATTCATAACATTATTACGTAGGGAGTAACCCTCTTGGTTACGTTTGGAATACCCACCACAGTATATTCCCTAAATCTCTTCGGAGAAACCTCAACGTTTCACTCCTTCACGTTACCCAATGCATTGGAGAGCTATTTCAGGCTCACCCGCCCATAGCTTATCACGGAACCACCCGTCTTCATAACAATGCCCAAGAACCATAACATAATCATACCACATAATACATGCATAAAGGAAACATAACATTTCCACATTTCAATCATAAGATATCAATAAAACACATTGATATAAAAAACCTTATGAAAACCATTTTCAATACCAAAATAAAAGAAAAGTAAAACATGGTATTTATTTTTCTTTTAAAAAGAAGGTATGGCTTGTAGAGGAATCTGAAACTCAAATAATGGTCACGGCGGCGGAGAAGTCATTGTCATCGCATACGTGTGACAAAAACATTCCCATTTGTCGTTTTGTAAAACGCTTCATATAAAAAGATTCCTTTTGGATAAATGTAAAAGTCAAAGGGGTTTATACATCGTATAAAAGAAAGTTGTGTATAAAACAAAATATGCCTCAATGAAAGGATATTGAGACGAAGTCCCTTACAAAGACGATATCCTTGGTTTAAGGATAAATCAATTACATAATTATGTGTGACAAACAAATACACCAAATATAAGTGGATATTATGTGTAAAAAAAATCATAGGATATTCACACATATTCATAGAACGACATATTCAAGGAGTATAAGTTTATCCCAAAGAATCAAATTTGGGTTAAGAAGTTCCCATGCAAAAATTCGACAGCCTAACGGTGTCACTACAAAATTCAGAAAAAAGACTTGATGAGAGATAAACAGGGTATCTCATCACTTGGTCATAAAATTTAAATCAATAAGGATATATAATAACATATCCCAACATAATATTATGTGAATTAAAAGACATAACAAAATAAGTCTTTTAAAAATAGGAGGGTGAAAGGTTCCCTTACCGACTTGGGTAACTTTCAAAACATACACCCCGTGAAAGAAGGAAAATACAACATTGATGTAAATACTCATAAATGAAAGTATATTACACAATGAGTAAAATAATGGGTAGTAAAACCACCACTCAAAGGAAATTGTGGCAAATTTAGCATAAATCTCATGGGAATAAAAGTGAGATGAAAAATCCCTTACGAAAAATCAGCAGCCTAACGGCGCCACTTAAAACTTAAAAAATGGATTGATGAGATCAAATAGGGTCTCTCATAATATTAACATAAAGTTTACATAAAGATTAATATAAAAGAAAACCCCCAACATAACAAATAGGAGCTTAAAAGAAGTGACATAAAGGAGAGTACATAAAAAGAAAGAGAGATGTTATATCTCTTACGAAAATTTGGCAGCCTAACGGTGCCACTCAAAACATCCAAAATGGATTGATGAGAGATAATAGGGTCTCTCATCATATTAACATAAAAATTACAGTAAGAGTAATATAAAAGAACATCCCAATCACAAGAAATATGAGCTTAAAAGGAATGACATAAAAGAGTGTACTTAAAAAAAAGAGGAGTAGGATCCCTTACCTCGGGTCCGACTTGACTCGATCATTCTTTAACATCCTGAATAATAAACTTGAGTTAATTTATACTTTCTTAAGAACCTTTTCAGGTTAATTATTCCTTTTATATCACTTATTTCCATGTTATAAACATTATCTAGTCATTTAAGTTAATAATGTTTGTTTTGTCGATATTTGGCTCTTAAGTCGAAAGTGGACTTCTTACAATTACATGTTGTTCGTGTGGTCAAAGGTTCATTATATCCATAATGATATTCATGATTTTCATATCATATATATCATATATATCCAGAATATACATGTATTTATAATATTATATAATCATTTAGAGGTAAGAAATGAAATGCATCGTTCAGGGAGACGGTAAGCCGTACGTACGCATGGACGCTACTTTCATTTCTATGTCATATTAATGGAATTAAAACTAAATGATAGGTATGTATATTTTAATTCCATAATTATATTAATAATTTATATGTAACATACATCATATATAATAACTTTAAATCCATCCTTTACACATCCCACATATGGCATTAACGAATCAAATCACTTTGAGGGGGCGGTAGTCCGCACTTCCTAAAATGAAATTATCGTGTTTACCCACAATGGAAACCATAAAGGTATGCCACAAAAGAAAAATACAGAAGCTTAAGTAAAACATATTATATATCATATATAAGTATAGTTACATCTTAATGGCCACCTTTTAAGGTGTTATATGAGTGTTGAACAATCATCGTTTCGTGAGGCAGAAATTCGCCATCCACAGAAATAGTATGTTCTTTAACCATTTGATGTAGGTGTGTGTAAGTGTAGCTATAATGATTCTTATAAAAACATCCTAGTATGTTTAAGATACTATAGTTGTTACAAAAGAAATGAATAAAATGAGTTTAGGGGGTTCGAGAAGCAAAATAAAACAAAAGGACTCAAGTGAAGACATTACCTTAAAATCGGGTAACTCCCTTTGGTTTGAGCTCAAAGGCTTCCTTGGGAAGACTTCTGCCCAAATTGATGCTTCGAGGAGTTATAGAGGTATGTGGAGATACAAAATAGGTAGGTTTTGGCCGAGCCAAAGGCTTTGGAAGTGTGGGTAAAGAGTTAGAGGTGGGGGCCTTTTATAAGAGGAGGGGAGGGGCACTCTTGGGAAGTAAGGAAATGTTACTTTGTTTTAGAATGAGTTTCGGATTTTAATGGTCCCACATTGATTTCTTTCGAGTATAAGGTGATAAGGGTTCTAACTCCACCCATCCAATAGGTTTTGGACATGTGTAGGTCTTAGATTTTACATTATCTTTCTATTTTATTTAAATCGTTAAATAATGAGGTCATCGCTGCATCATCATGATGTCATAAATAATTTAATTTATTTAATGTCTAAAAATTATAAAAAAATGCTATTATGTAGGAAATCTTTTTATATTTCCAATAACTATTTATATTCAAAATTCTGACTTGTATAACCCCATGTAAAAAAATTTTTAGTAAAACATCTCATGTTTGTGTCATTTTTACTTTAACATTAAATAAAAAGTTATTTATGTCATTTTCCAACCAAAGTGGCTCCATGGGGTCCCCAAGTTGACCCATGGATTGTCTTGGTCGGAAATGACTCATAAAATGAGGTTAGGACAAGTTTCTAGGTCATTTCATTTTATTAAAACATTATTCTTTCCTTAAACTACACTAATTACCTCTAATCGCGATTAAAAACTTAATAAGTTACTATTCACCAAAAAATTATTCTAATCCCATTGAACCACATTTTACTTCTTAATGACAACCATGTATGTCGGATTTTTGAAATTCAAAACACAAAGATGGAAAAATTTCATTTAAACAGAAATTCAGTTTTTATAAGTACCACTTAGTGGTTTCACTATTCATCAAAAATTGAAGTTTTTTAGAAAATTAGCAAAAAATATCCCTAAGCAATATTTGATATTCTGAATTCAAAAATGATGTCTATTTTACAAAATTCAAAAAATATAAGTTGCATTAATTAATTTAATAATTAATTCCCGATTTCAAAAAAAATAGCGTGTTTTTATGAAACAAAATGTATCAAAAGATTGACACTAGTTTAAGTCCGATTTCAAAGAGAAATTAATTCCAACGACCACTATTGGATTAAATGGTAAAAATATATTATAATTTCACATTAAAACCAATTCAAAAGATAATCTAATCAGATAAATAAATTAGATTAAAAAGCTGTTTTGAATTAAAATACAACATTTTTGACTATTCATTAAAAAATGAACTATATCGGAAGAATACCAAAAATTTACACAAAGTAACTTTTGATGTCCCGATTCTAAAGAAGAATTTTATTTTGTCAAATATAACACATAAAATTGTCAAAAATTGGATTTAGAAGAGGTTCTCTATCAAAAGGCGGTTAATCGACCTTTTAAATAGTATTAGAATGTTTACACTTAAAATTGGATTCATTCGCATTTTTAATCCTCTAAAATTTATTGTAAAGAGTAAAAATATTTGACAAACATATATAATAATTTTGTAGTTAGTTCTGTTCATTCTATCTATTACAACGGCTAGGCATTAACTACCATTTAAAATAATATTATTTTATTATTAGAGTGCAACGTAAGATTCCCAAGAAACTCGTTGTTGCGTATTGGGTATGCTATCGAGCATAGCGTCCCCTTTAAATTAATATTAATATTTTATTCACAAATATGGATAAATGGGAAAATTTTGTATTCTTTATTTACCTGGGGTGTTACAAAGATACTTAATTATTGTTTTAAATCCTTTATATGATGAAATCATGACCTAAGTAATATGAGTTGAAAATAAAAAAAGTAAAAACATACTTGAGAAAACTAGGAAATTAACAGTCAAAATAATGATAATAATGAATTATTGTAAACAAATGGGTAATAATGAATTAGAAAATATGATATATAATATTATAAACATGATTATGGTTATGTTTTAAGTTATTAAAATATTTTAAACCACTATAAATGAGGATAAATACCTTACAAAAAATGAAGGTTAAGGTAAGGTTATTTCATATCACCTTTTATTACCGTGAGATACATGCGTTATTCACCACACACTTTTATTATGTGGTATATAAACTGACCTTTTAAGTGTAATATAATGAATATTATTGTATTCGTGATATTATAAGGTTCATGAAATTTTATTTTCCAACATGTGTAGAATGATTCTATGTTGCCAAGTAGTAATTGTCTATTGAAACAATCACATCATTTATCGAGATGGTTTATGATTATGCGTAAATTGATGAATTATCATGAACCATATCTCAACAACACCCAGTAATTATATTCTCCTATATTTTTTCATATATATTCAGTTATTATTTCAATTTTTCCACTCCTTGGTACATAAGATAGGTAAGAAAATATTTTAATGAAAAATTGACTTTATTTATTCTTTCCTTCAGAAATATGTGTTCTTTTAAAGCCCTAAATTCTAAAAATAATTTAAAAAATATATTTATTTTATTGTATAATTTTGAAGGAAATTTTTACCCATGTATTATCCTCTATGGTTTTAGAAGGAATCTTCTTCTTGTTTTCCTAACAAGAAACTTTTAGAAACTTTTATGGTAAAAAAAAGGAATGCTCATCACATAAAGAACTACCACCACTGAGACCATCATTTCATTAATCTTTATATTTTCCATTTATAATTTAAATTTAATGGTTAAAAGTTTTTCTTAATGTTTTGGAAATATATATTTTTAGTGTGGTTTTTAATAAAAATGGTTTTTAAATATATTATAACTTTTTTCAAAGCATCCATTAAAATATTTCAAAACTATTTTCAATGAAAAAGGTTTCCAAATTTATTTCAAATCATTATTTATAATTTTTATAGTTTACATTCAAGGAAATGATTTTTAAATATTTTTATGGTTTAAAAGAAAATTTCTTTAAATATGATATTATATTTTCCTCTAGAAGTTTTATTAAAAGATCTTTCCAAATTATTTCTCATCTAAAATGACATTTGTTGGTGTTATTCATTAATTTATTGGTAAATGATTAAATTATTATATTAATATTCCATATATGAATGGTTAATGTTTTTATGAAATTATTTTTATGAAACTGTTTTCACTTTCATGGGTTATAGGCTTTTGAAACCCGCTTCTTTTCAGGGGTGGTGATTATGAGACCCACCTTTTTTCCATATATAATGATATGATTAAATTTTCACGATTAAAATCTCATTTCATGGGTTACAATATAATTATTGTTTTGAATATTTTGGAATACATATGTATGATATTGTTATATCTTGGGTTGGATAATATATCCATCCAATGAATTGGGTAATGATGGATGACTCAATAGTATATCTGTTATGCATGAACCTAAATACATGTTCACAATTTCATGTCAAAACATTATTAGATGTTCACAATGTTATGAATGGACCTAGGTTCATGTCCATATGTTTATTCATGAACCTGATTACATTTTCACAAAGTTATGTGTAAACCTTATTATGTGTTCAAAATGTTATGGATGGACCTGGTTGCATGTCAATAAGTTTATGGGTGAACCTGATTTCATGTTCACAATGTTATGTGTGAACTTGATTACATGTTCAAAATGTTATTCATGGACCTGGTTTCAAGTCCATAAGTTGATGTGTGGGCCAAACATCATGTCCATAAAATAATGAGTGAACTTGTTTCAACTTATACATGTTCACAACATTATAAACAATGTGCTTTCCACAAATTCCATGTATTATTCCTATATTATTCTTTCATGAGTTATTCTATTAATTCTCTTATGTTCTATTTCTTATGAACTATTAATATTTATTATTATCACTAATATACCTGGTATGATCTTCAAATGATATTCTCATGTTCAATATCCTTTTTTCATGTCTTTCTTATGTATTTCCTTTATTTACCCTTAAAAATATTCTAAGCTCACTCATTTCTTATTTTTCCTTTCTCAAGGTTATAATGAAAGGTTTTAGGTAGGTGTACTAAAGGTTGATATATTTATGAGAGATATTGAATATATTTCATAAGGGTAGAATACATTATTTCCATTTTTCAAAAGACACAAAACTATTATTGTCCTAGGGTATGTATTTCTGTAATATGGTGAATTTTCATCTAAAATGAGGTAATATCCATGTATGTTAATCCAAGGTAACTGTAGATAAGATAATCATATAAGAAAGATGCTCATGAAGAAACTATATAACTAAAGGAATGATTATGTTAATTAGCAATATTTCATATCAGAAATATACTCCTTGAAGAAATATATATTTCAATAAGGTTTATTATATGGTTATAATGTAAATTAAGAGAAAAAAATATAATTTCACAAAATATAATAAATTGGTATAATGCGCTCAACTGTTTTATGTCCAAGAAGATTATCATAACTAAATAAATGAAAATTGAGTAACTGAAAAGTCACACAACAGGGGTAAAATGATTCAAATAATTTAATGAAGATGGACTGATTTTGATTAGTATTTCATATTAATAAAAAAATATGATAAATATAAATCCTTGGGTTTTGAATACACTATTCAAAAAAATGTGGTGCATAACAAAAACATGTCTTAAGAAACTAAAGTTTGAGATAAAGAACAATTACTGCTTGAGTAATGTTTTAATCAAAACCCCTTGAAAGAGTGGAATTTTTATTAAAATTAAAATAATAGGATTATAATAAAATTAAAGATATAATATATAAAATAGGAATTATTTATACCACATAATTGAATTTTGGTTTATAATACCAAATATGTCTCAACAAGAGGAATTAGAGACCCAAACCCTTACCTCTTTCTGGATTTGTTCTGCACATTCAACAAATTTACTAATTAATTAAATTAAGTTCATTAAATACATACCCAATAAAATTATTTATAACATTAACCATTTATTCACATTATTAAAAATCATTATATACATATAAATACTAGGTATTTTTTACCTATTTTCAACACTGAGTGTAAATAAGTTGTATTGCTTTAAACTAGTTTCATAAAAGTGGTGATGGTATCTATTTTTTAAAAAATTAAATCAATATTAGATCATTTAAGGTATATTAATAGATTTTTCATGATAATTTATAAAGACATAATTTAATTACATTTTATTTTTGGTTACGAACCATGAAGATGAAATCGATGATGATCATGCTTCAGCGATTATTAATAAACAATAGTTTTTTTATTAATAAATGAATGAAATTCTAATATAAACATACAAAATCTAAAAAAATTATTATTTATATTTATATCTTATTATTCGATTAAATAATTTCTCATATAAATTTATGATATAAATTCATTGTATTGTTCAAATTTGTGGTTAAAGGACACAAACATGAACATGCAACGATTAATATATGATTATGTGGTGGTTTAGTTATAATATCATTATACCAAAAGAATAATGATCTTATTGAGTTCTCATTAGTGTGATATATTATAATTTTAATGATTTCTAATGGGGAGAATAGTTATATGAAGTTTTTACTTATAAATAAAAGACCATTTTCCAAATTGTTCGCTTATTTTAAACAATTGAATTAAAAATACTAGTTTTTTGATCAAATCATCAATATGTTCTCAAATTTTCCATAGAAAAACCTTAGTGAAATATTTATTTTTTATTTATCCTTTAATATTATCCACATGATCATCCATTTAATTTGTTTATGAAAATAAAAATTGAAACCAATCATTCTATGGAGGTGCTAGTCTACACATTTGCACACATGAAGATTTCATTTTCCAAAGAATTAGAGAAATTGTTTCAGAATAAAAAAATGATATAAATATGATAAATATTTATCAAATTACTATTTTATACCATCATTTGATGTTATTTATCTAAAATAAATTATATTTCATTGTGGAGGCGGTAGTCCACACAATAGACAAATGACAGTTTCATTTTTCGGAACACAAAATAGAAAAGGTGATTACTGATTATTACCGTACCATAATAAAAGTATATATATATAACCAATAATGATATAATTATATATGTATTTTAAGTTTATAATTTAAAATTAAAAATAGAAAACAAATGAGTTAAGTAACAAATGATCATTCATGTTGAGCACTATGAGATTTCCTTGTAGATCCCATGTAAATGGATGAAATACACAAATATCTTATCACTAGAAGCTCAGGAGTGTGAAATTGTATTCTAGGGGAAATAAAAGGAGTATATTTTCATGATGAAACAAAATTTTTATGATTTCCTAGAATTATTGGTGAGATAAAACTTTCATAAATTGTGAGAATTATATTTTTGTAAATATTTCCACTTAATTTAATGGGATTAGATGTCAAACCAGTCATATGGCTCCAAAATTGAGAAATAATAGATTTTAGAAGAGATGAGGTCAATAAAACCTCAAAAACTGAATTATAGAAAAAAAAATCATGTTTTGATAAAATAATTCATTGAATTTTTACTTTCATTCCTTTAACTTTTATTGTGGTAATTTGTATATACCTTATGTAAAATAATATATATGTCTGCAAATAAATTATTTGATATTAGATAATTTGGAAACACATATTATAAATTTTAAATTTATTTCATTTGATCCAATTAATAAAATTACCACGTATTGTTTTTAAAATAAAAATGAATAATGTATTAAAAAAAATTTGAGAAAATATTACTTATGTCTTAAAATATATAAGAAAGATCTGTAAATTTTAACAAAAAATTGTAAAAATATAAATCGACATTTAAAATATATATTTGGTCTTAGAGATTTTTTAATGAATTTATAATTCATATATATTCATGTATAATGTCATAAAACTCATGTTATCTGTAAAATGGTATTTTCACAAAAAAAATATTTTTAGAAAAATTACAAAACATCATCTTAAAAAATTATTACTATGATGAATTAAAAATTTGTTTCTATTTTTTCAAATTCAAATTATAAATATATAGAAATTAATTTTAAATAAATTGGTGATATGAAATAAAAAAAATTATATGAAAACTACTTTTTAAAAATATTAAACATTTTCATTCATATTTCGTATTGTTTACTAATTAAATTAGAGTTAAACAATTATTTTAATCTAATATATTTTATAACCATTAATCAGGTTTTTCATGAAATATAAATGAATATCAAATAGAAATTAAATATTTAGGAAAACACATTTCTATGTATAAAATTATTGAATTATTCATTTTACCTATACCAATTAAATTTCATTCATATTAAAAGTATCCTTTATTTTCTTTCTATAAATATTTTATAAAGTGATTATTCATTTTTATTACATAAAATTAAATGTGTTGATTTAAATGGATATACCAAATATTTATATTTGTGTCGAAATATATCATTATTTCATTCTAATTCAGTGTTATGTGTTGAGAAAGCTATGAAACACATTTAGATCCATTAAAGGATGTCATGTATTAAAAAAATTTCTATTATATTTGAAACATTTAAAAGTAATTTTAGAATCATTTTATGAATGAGTACATTTTAATTTTCCCCAGATGTGTGAAAATAATATTTGTTTTAACATTTACCTGATGAACAATTTTCATTACTGTAAAAACAACTATTTTCTTTGAAACTTACTTTAAAAGTTTCCATATTTATTTTTAGATAATATCATTTTTTCATTGTTATATAATATTTTATTTAAAATTTTACAAAATATAAAACGTTATCTATGTCAACTTCCTTGGAGGACTCATATCCTTTACTAGGGATATACTCTAATGATACCATATAGTTGGTTTCTTTGGATGTATTATGATCATGTTGTTTTATTTATTCATTAGTTAAGATGTTATAATTTTTTATGCAAGTTTTTCTATACAAATTTTTATGTTTATTATATCCTCTATTTTTGTTCAATTATTTCATATGATAAATGCATTGTACTTATTAAGTGACGGGTAGGGAGAGTTATATCCCCTAGCTACATTTTTAGGTATCTTGAGATACACTAGTTTAGGTATTTAGTGTATGGATTACAGATTTATTTTTGATATCATAGAATAAATCCATGAAGGTAAGAAGATGATATTCGGAATTATGCATTATATCATTATAAAATTAGTTATTTTTATCCATGTGATTATTTATGTATTTATGTTATATATGGATATATTCCCCTTTAATGGTATTTTTAAAATGGAATATTTTATTATTTTTTATATCTATTATATTATTCATGTTTATGTATTCTATGATAGCTCTAATTGTACACTTTCCCTTATTGAGAATCTAATTTCAACCTTTATTTTGTTTTCTTTCCATAGAATAAAAATAAGTGAGCTATGAATTATCTTAGGGTTATACTATAAGGAATAATAAATTAATCATTACAATTTTAAGTTGCATATTGTGTTTTCCTTTTAATGTGAAAATCAAGTATGTTTCTAGTCTCTCAAGATTAATAAACTATTTGATACCGCTGGATGTGATCTCTATGATCTTATACCAATGTGGAAAAGTGACCACTAACACTATGGTACTAGATTCAAGATTTTAATAAATGATATTATAAAAAGGTTTTCGATAACTTTAGTGGTTAGGATTATCTAGATAAATATATTTGAAGAGTTGTAGATACCATTATGGGTTAATAAATATATCATTGAACATAATTTTAAAGGAATATACACCACATTATAATTTTATTTGAAGGGGATAATGAATTTTATAAAATTTGGAAGTATATAATAAGTTATATTGTTCCATTTTAACTTTTGTAGAGAATCACAGTAGTGTAATACTGATCATCTATGTTACCAACATCTCTCTAGTACATGAAAAGTTAATTGTTTCTTTATTGGGTAAATACATGTTTGATCCAGCACAAGTACTCGGCTCTAAGGTAATATAGATGAAACTTAAATTATCTTATAATGAAGAACTTATCCAAATTATTTACACTACATAGAATGTGCTACACAAATAGACAACTATAAAGGTGAAGTTATTTAGAGAAATCACAAACATGAGGAAGAAACGTGGGAGGTAAAAAAACCTATAAAGAATTATTACCCAAATTTTTCTAATAAATTACATTTACTATAATTATAGGTATGAAATTATATAATTGGGGGGATTTAAAACGCAGGATCATCCTATAACATGTAAATATTACATCCCTAGACTATTTCCCAATGCACTTCCTATTATATTATAAATAAAATTAAAATTTCATATTTTTATAATTTTAATTTGATAAATTTTATATAATTATTTTATTTATATGGACTAATTTATATTAGGGTGAATTTTTGGGATTTTTCATAATAGGTAATTCTTTAGTAAATAGTATAAGATACCATTTTTTTCAATTACAATAAATTTTATGACATAGTCATTGTATAATATTGAATTAAAATATTGTAAAAAAACATTTAAAGACAAAATTTATATTTAAAATGTTATATAATTATATTGAAAAAAAATATATAATAAACATTAAAATCTATGATTTCCATTTTGGAAATATTAGTAATGTTTTTATTCAAATAAAATCTATTTTTATTCTTTTATTATAATCAAGTATTCTCAAGATAGGTTTTTGTTTAGTTTTTCTTTTAAAGTAAAATTAGTCACATTTAATTTTAAATAACATAATTATTCCCTTGGGAATAAAAAGTTTAAATGATTTTTGTATAAAAACATTATTATGCATAAGAAAGTAATTTTTCTGAAAATTATTTTTCAATATCATACACGTACTTGTTTTAAAATTAAATTTTAAAACTTATATAAATTTAATGTTAGAAAATATATTTAAAATTTTTATTGAGGTTGTCCAAATATTTTTTATGATTCCAATTTTATTTTTTGTCATATTTAATAGAAACTATAGTAAAAATTTATAACGTTAAGGATTAAAAGAGTTAATGAGGTGACTAAAACTAAGAGATAAGGCTTAAGATAAAATAAAAAATAACTATATTAGATAGAATGATTTTTTAAAATTTAAAATAATCCTACCTCTAAAATGTATCAATTTTTCAACTTTTATTTGATTAATAAATTTATAATAATTTTACATTAAGGATATTTAAAAGTGGGCCACTCTCATCAGTTAAAAAAGTAAACCTAATAAATAACATATTCAAACTTTTTGGGCCACTTATCTCTACCTATAATAGCCGAAATCACTCTAAAACTATACTTCCCACATCCTAGAGTTCATTTATTCACCAAAACAACAACTTAAAAAGTCTTAAGGATCCTCTAAAATGAGATTACCCAAGGAAGAGGTATATGTTTTTATCGGGTTTATTCAAGTAATTTTATTCTTAAACCTCCTCTAAAAAATTATATAACCATTTTAAAATAATTAAATTTAAATATTAAATTTACATAAATTTAATTATGTTTATGGTAATACCATTTTTATCTCCTTTTATGTTCTATGAAAAATTAAACCATCACTCTGCATATGTATAGACGACTATCTCTACATAGTGATGCAATTATTTTATCATTAAAAAAATCAAATGAATGGTTATAAAGATGGAATTACTGTATATATATAATATTTATAACATAATTATGATTCTATAATGATAATATGGCATATATCTTCTTACCATCCCATCATTATAAAATGATAGCATCTCTCATGCATACGTGTGGAATACCACCTCTGTAACGAAATCTGATTCATATTTCATTTACAATTGACATGGATTGTGATATAGATGGATTTAATGAATAAATAATAAATTTATAACATGATTTTGATTTTTTAAAATTAAACATTTTACTATTTCAATTCCTTTTCATCAATTAGAAAAATTGAAAATGATGTTCATGCATGCGTAGAGAGTATAATCTCCATAAAGTAACATGTTTCATTTTTCATGATTTATTTTCATAGTTGGTAATAAAATTGTATTTAATGTATAAAATTGATTAATATTTAATTATTAATAATATTTATATTATTTAGAAATGATACATTTGATTGTGTTTAACCTTTTTATGTTTTTTTAAATTTATGAACAAAACATCCTCAAACCATCTTACATGAATCTAACTGATTGAGTAACTATAAAAAACAAGGTAATAAATGAAATAAAGTAGAACACAATAAGGGAATAAACCAAAAAAATGTTCTTAAAGAATTTAAATATTAATATAATTTTATTATACATAATTTTGCAATGCGACTGACCAAGTAGAAATCTAAGGTAATGTTTTCTTCTAAAATATCATTTTTATTTAGGATTGTTTATAGTTAAATTCAAACAAAATGAAATTATAAGATCATTAAATTTTAAAATACATATATTTTATTATCATATTTTTTCTATGTGTTTTATATTTTTTCCTTTCCTTATCCTCTCTTGGGTTGATAAAATTACATAGAAAATGTTTTTAAGGAAAGTTGACCTTATTTATCCTTTTGGTCAGAAATATTTTTCCTCTATATCAATTCCCTCGATAATGTTTTCCAGAATGTTTTTACAATGATCCAATGATTGTTTAAATTCATTTTCAACTATATTTTACAATATATAAGAAATTTCAGAAGGATTTTTCCTCTCATTTTATGAATTTGGTACTTTTGGATTTTTACCAAAAGGGTGAAAAGAAAAACAAATTACGTTTACCAAATAAAAGGATTTTCCCAGCATCATAACTATTCATTTATGAAAATAATCTTTTACATGTTTCCACATTTATATATTATGTATTATAACAAGGCCATGATAGTGTGATTATGATTTCAGAAATTATAAATTACATCATTATGAAATCAGTTTTTGTTAAGCATGTTCTTATTTATATAGTTAAATTATCAATGGATAAATTTCCCTTTCATAAATTTTTTTATATTTTCTATAGATCCCATAAGGGATATGTAGTACCCCTAGTTTCTAGTATGTAACTTTATATTGATGCTTTTCATGGTTTTAATGTTAAGGGTGATGAATGGGAGAGTGAGTAGAACTTGGAATGAAGTTTTGATCCAAAAGGGGAAGTCGCACGGGCAGCACACAGTTTGTCTAAACCGAGCGGCCAAACCGTGTGTAGTTGGTCTTAGAGGTAGTAGCTTTCGCACGGGCAGCACATGGTTTGTCTAACCATGTATCCAAAATGTGTGAGAAGGTTTGGTGAGGCAGTAGCTAACGCACGGTTAGCGCACGGTTTGTCAAACCGTGCGAACTAACTGTGCAGGCACTTAAACGAGATCCTATAAAGAAGGATCTCACACATTTTTTCCTCTATGTGGCTCGTTTTTTCTTCTAAGTAGCCCTAACTCGGGATTTTTCTTATCCTAAGGTCAGAGAAGGTTCTCCCATCATTTTAGAGGTGATATGAAGGCTTCTCTTGGCGAATCGAAACTGGGTTCTTGAGGTATGTGATCGTTCTTCTTCGTTCTTGATCAGTTTCTTAGATATACGTAGATCTGCTCCTCCTCATCTCTAAGTTTCTTATATCTATTCCCATTATGGGTAGATTTAAGTGTCTGGATGCCAAATATGATGAGATTTTGTCTAGATCTTTCTAGAAAAAGAGATCTAGGGCGGGTTCTTGGAGAATCGACCCGGTTTTCTTGAGCATTCTTCGACCGTTGTGGTTTTCATCAAAACCCTAAATGTAGGAGGTTTCACTCTAGACTCCTCTTGTTATAATTGATTGTTTTAGTTTCAAATTGGTTTGTTTTAATGGATTGATTGTTAAAATCATGGAATAAATCTTTTTTAGTGATGATTTAGGGTTTTAATGAAATTGTGAAATCTTGGTGAATTGTTGTGAAAAGTGATTTGGATTCTTGAATTTAAGATGTTGATTTCAAATTATGGATTATCTGAAATCATAAATTATTTGATGAAAAATGGGGTTTCAATAAAAAGGGTGTTTTATTGAAATGGTTTGGAATTTAAATGACTTGGATGGAATGGGTTTTCAATAAAAAGGGTGTTTTATTAAAATGGTTTGGAATTGAAATGGTGTGGCATTTCAATGGTTTTGATTGAAAATGGTTTTCAATAAAAATGTGTTTTTATTGAAAGGTTTGCTTTGGCATGATTTTTGGGAATGTATGGTTGTGAGCATTCTGGTTTCTCCTAGGATGGATAAGGGTTAGGAGTCTCCCCCATCAGTGTTGGGATGGGTAAGGGTTAGTGGTCTCCCCCGTAAAATATTCATATTTCATTTGGGACGGATAAGGGTTAGGGGTCTCCCCCATCATTGTTGGGATAGATAAGGGTTAGGGATCTCCCTCGTCAAGAATTCATGGGAATTTGGGTTGGATAAGGGTTAGAAGTCTCCCCCATCATGGTTGGGATGGATAAGAGTTAGGGTTTCACCCCTCTTCTAGGTAGCATGGATGGTTGGTTGCATGAGTTTTTGAAATGGTTGGGTATGCCAAAAAGGGAATGTTTGTGGAATGGTTCTTAAGTTTGTTTGGTTATTTTTTGGAAAAATAACTTGCTGAAAAATTTGTTTCAATTTCTCTTGGAATGCCTTCGGTTATGAATGGTTTTAGAAACTTGTTTATATTTAGTTATAAATTGCTTTTGAGAAAAAAAATTATATAAACTAATTTTACATAAATGTGGCTAACTCTTATATCCTTGTGGCGTGAGTAGGGAAGTCATTGGGGGAAACCTACTGAGTTTTATACTCACCCCTTCTTTGGCACGTTGGTGCTTTTTCATATGTCATATTCTGGGACACAGTAAAAGGTAAATCATCTTATTTCTAGTGGATTATAGTGATGTTTGGGAGATGTTGTGAAGCTTAGATCTTGTGGAGAATAGATTTGTAGTGTCTTTTCCAAGTCTTGAGTTGTTCATCCATTGTGTACTTTGATGCTTAGTTGGGTCTTCCGCTGCTGTGTACTTTGATGTAGTTTGATATAAATGAAGTGTTTATTGATATTTCATTTGTTCAAACATTATATAGTGAATGTTTGATTATGGTTGGTTTATGGGTTTATTTCTTAAAGGGTAAATCGTCCCCCACTTGTGCTTGAAACCCTTCATCATTTATTACCAGCCTTTCGTGCCTTGGGGATGTCACATAAGGCCTATTAATGACTTGTTGTACTCTCAAGCCTATGAGAATTGGCGGGTCATTACAAATGGTATTAGCTTGTTCGGTCCTTTCCTAACAAGTAGTCATCGATGTTCTTGGTCTTGGAGTTGAAATTCATTCTTGTCTATTCCTTGGGTCAAAATCTTAGACAGGAGGGGGATTGTTGGAACTTGAAATGTATAGCATAAAATGACGTAGCTAACCCGTTTTTGTTGAACTTCAAGTTACCAGGGTGTTGTGTACATAAGTGTTTTGGATACACTTCTAGAATGCTAGGAAATCTCATTGTCATGGGTTTATCTAATGAGATGAGCATGACATGCAATGTAGAGGAAAGAATTCCCACTAGGATTGCATATCTCATTGTGATAAATGATTATTGATTTTTTGTAGGGTGCGAATTTTTGAAAAATGCAGAAATTGTTTTCAAGTAAATGATTTTGAAAATAGGGTATTTGGTGTATTTTGTAAATGGGTTGATTTAAAAAAGGCAAGAGAAATGTTTTCAAAAATGGTTGAACATGGGAAAAAGGAATGTTTTGGAAAACAATGTTGTGATAGATGATGTGATAGAATTTGAAATTCTAAGCCATAATTTTCTAGAGAGTGAGATTGAAAGAGGTCATTGTTGGTTTATAAAATAGCACATGGTAGGCGTCATCAGAACCAACCCAAAGAAGCTGCGAAGAATGTGGTTGCACCTGAACCACGTGTGAACCAAGAGCTGGTTCAGAGTATCAATAAAGCTTTTCAAGCTGTGGATACAGGGAATTGGAGGAATGAACCAAGGCATGTGGATCATACCATCCAGTTCATGAAGTAGAATCCACTGAACTTTCGGGGTGATGCTGAACCCGAGAAGGCAGAGGTGTGGCTAAGTAGGATGAATCGTATCTTCAATTTTATCAGCACACCATCAGAGCTCAAGGTCAAGTTGGCAACATATATTCTCAAGTATCTTACAGGTCAGTGGTGGGATTTAGCGGTACAGGCTAAATTAGATGAAGTCCTTACATGGGAGTATTTTGAGGAATTTTTTAACAAAAAATTCTATCCTCACACGTTCAAGATCCATAAAATGATGGACTTCTTCAACATGAAACACAAGAGTCTCTTTGTCATAGAGTATGCAGCTAAGTTCATGAATTTAGTCTGTTTGGTACCAGAGGTTGCAGAAATTGCATCGTTGAAGGCATGTATCTTCGAATTGGGGCTAAGGAAATAGATTCGATCGAATATTATGGTACTCTATATTACGGATTATACAGAGATAGTGAACAGAGCGACTGTTGCTGAACAAGATATCTCAGGATCGATAGGAGGAGGTAATATGATGCCTACAAGAAATAGTGGGAACTCAACTGTTGGGAACAACTAGAAAAGGGATACCTATTTCCACATTGTGAGTGTAAATCAGTATCAAACAGTGGGATCAGTGAACCTTCCTCCATGACCACAGAGCAAAGCAGTTTGTTTTCAATGTGGTTCACTTGACCACAAAAGGCGAGATTATACGGCACAACCTTAAGCCTATCACAATTTCAATTAGATGGGGTGTCTAGAGAACTATTGTAGAATTGCTCCGAGGTCGGGTGCACATCACACTACTCGGGAGTTGCAAGCATTGTATGCTTCAACAGGACGTGGACAATAGAATCAGTCTCATCAATATAACAGAGCTAGCCATGGTGATTCTCAAAATACCATGACTCCTCAACCAGGGAAATCTCAGCAAGGCAATAAGGAAAACAGTGCATTCACAAAGAAATTGTATGAAGATGATCAGATGATTGTCGATGATCAGGTTGGACCATCTACAGTGAAAGGAACGATTCTTTTGAATTCTACCCTTGTGCAAGTGTTATTTGATACTGGAGCATCAAATTCCTTCATTTCTTCTCGTGTAGTTGACTTGCTATGTTTAAAACTGGAAATGATGCCTTCTGTTTTGAAACTAAAAACCCCTCTTAGTGAAATAGAACGTCAAACCTTTGTGTGTAGAGAATGTGCTATAACTGTCGATGGAGCTGAGTTAAAATGGGACTTCTCAATGTTGGACATGAATTTCTTGGATGTAATCTTGGGTATGGATTGGTTGACAATTTTTATGTCTCACGTCGACTGTTATAGTAAAACGGTTAGTTTCACAACTGAGGATGACATCAACCATCTCTTCAGAGGATATAGGAAGGTAAAGAAAGGTGAAAAGAGCGTGTTGGCACCAATGGTGGGAATGATCTCTTGGTAATTGGTAGCATTGACTTTGTCATCAATGGAAAACATTGAGTAAAATAGTTTTCCTGCAGTTGTGGATCAATTTCTAGATGTCTTTCCTAATAACTTCTTAGGGTTTCCACCTCTAAGGGAAGTGGATTTTACGATTGATCTTCTTCCGAGAACCAGTACTATTTCCATTCAGTCTTATAGGATGGCACCAACTGAGTTGAGGAAAGTGAAAGTGTAGTTAGAGGAGCTGGAAAGCAAGGGTTTCATTCTACCAAGTACTTCTCCGTGGGCAGCACTAGTGTTGTTTTTGAATAAGGCAGATGGAACTCTTCGGCTGTGTATTGATTATCATAAGCTTAACCAAGTTATGATAAAGAATAGATATCCACTTCCACGCATTGATGATCTATTCGATCAATTAAGGGGAGATCAGTGGTTCTCCAAGATTTACTTGCGATCAGGATACCCCCAATTTCATTTTTGGAAGGAGGATATTCCAAAGTCAGCTTTCAGAAGTAGATATGGACACTACGAATATGTAGTCATGCCTTTCGGTCTAACGAATACACCAGTGGTCTTCATGGATTTTATGAATCGGATATTTCAATGATATCTAGATTTATTTTTTGTGGTGTTTTTGGACGATATTTTGGTCTATTCAATGATAAGGTCTAATCATGAGGTTCACCTAGAAACAGTGTTACACATCTTGAGAGATCATCATTTGTATGCCAAAGTATCAAAGTACGATTTTTGGATACAGGATGTATGTTTCCTTGGCCATTTTATTTCTGAGAAAGGGGTTTTTGTTGATCCTAAAAAGATAGAATCTGTTATCTCTTGGACACCAATGAAGAATGTGTTCGAGATACGCAGTTTTCTTAGTCTAGCTGGATACTACAGATGCTTTGTGCATGATTTATCATGACTATATTCACTAGTGAAAGCTCTGACAAATAATAATGCTCCATTCCAATGGATAGAATAATGTTAGAAGTCTTTCCATGAACTGAAAGTTCATCTTACATCGGTACCTATCATGATCTTTCCAAAATCAAGACAGGGGTATGTGGTGTATTGTGATGCTTCATGGTTAGGTTTGGGTTGTGTTATCATGAAAAGAGATCATGTGGTTGCTTATGGTTCAAGGCAGTTGAGGGTGCATGAGAAAAATTACCCAACACATGATTTTGAGATAGCTGCAGTCGTACATGCTTTGAAAACATGGAGACATTATCTCTTTATTGAGAAATTCACTATGTTTACAGATCACAAAAGCTTGAAACACATTTTCTCATAGAGATATTTGAATTTGAGGAAAAGGAGATGGATGGAGTATCTCCAGATGTTTGACTGTGACTTGATGAACACACTAGGAAAATGAAATTCGGTGGCGGATGCATTGAGTATAAAGTCATATGCTCAGTTGGTGAAAGAAGCTTCAGACGAATGGCATTTGATGTCAGTCTTAGCCGACATGCATGTGGAATGTGAACACCGAGGTGATGTTTCTATATTCTTTTCAGCTACACTTGTTCCTAATTTAGTAAATAGGATCAAAGAAGCACAAACATCTAATGTAGAATGTCTGGTTGTAAGTTCAAAACTCAACAGTGGGGAGACCATTGATGGCTAGAAACATGATGGGGGTTCAGTTTTGTGTTTCAGAGATCGGATGGCTATACCTATGGTTTATAAGGAACAACTCCTTCATTATTACCACCATTCAAGATGGGATGTACACCCAGGTACACAGAATATGTATAAGGCGTTGAAGGCACAGTTTTGGTGGAGCGACATGAAAAGGAAGGTGGTCGAGTTCGTCTCACGGTGCTTACCTTGTCAGCAGGTTAAAGTAGAGCATTATAGACCAGCTTGTATGTTACAATATTTAACTATCCAAGTGTGGAAATGGGATCAAATATCAATGGATTTTTTTATAGGTCTTCCAAGAACGGTCCGGAAACATGATTCCATTTGGGTGATAGTGGGTCGTCTAACCAAGTCGGCCCATTTCTCCCCTATTCGTGAAACCCATACGATGGAAGATCTTTCAAAAATCTATATCCAAGAAGTGGTAAATAGGAATGGTCTACCAGTGTCTATAGTCTCAGATTGAGATCTGAGGTTCACATCTCGTTTCTAGAAATCATTACAGAAATCCCTCAAAACTCAGTTGACACTGAGCACAACATATCATCCTCAGAAGGATGGTAAATCCGAGTGGATGATAAAAGCTTTAGAATACATGTTTTGGGACTATGTAATGGATTTTTGTGGCTCATGGGAGGAGCATATACCCTTAGTGGAATTCTTATACAATAATAGCTATCAAGCCTAAATATGCATGGCTCCCTTTGAAGCATTTTATGGGCGTCCTTGTCATTCTCCACTATATTGGGTGGAAATGGGTGAAACATCACTACTATGGCCAAGCCTTGTCTAAGAGACAACCAAGAAGATCCATTTGGTTAGAAAAAGGACAGATATGGCTCATAGTTGTCAGAAGTCTTATGTTGATCACCTACGAAGACCGTTGTCGTTCATTGTGGGTGATCGTGACTTTTTCAGGATCTATCTAAGGCTTGGACATCGTCATTTTAGAAAGTAGGGATAGTTATCACCTAGATGAATTAGCCCTTTTGAGATACTGGAATGGGTCAGAGAGGTGGTATATCGGTTGGAATTACCACCACGGTTCAGTTTGGTGCATTATGCGTTCCATGTATCTCAGTTGAAAAATATCATCCAGAACCTGACCATGTGATCCGATGGGATCATGTTGACCAAGAGTCATATTCTTCATTGATACATATCCCAGTACGGATTGTGGATAGGCAAGAGAAAGTCTTGTGTGGAAAAATTATCAGTCTAGTGCGGTTTTTATGGAAGCATGGTCAGATTCAACAAGAGACTTGGGAACATGAGAAGGAAATGAAAGAGCATTGGTCGGAACTCTTTCAGGTTGGTGAAGGTTTTTTACTTTCTGAGGACAGAAAGAAAAATGGTGGGGAGAATTTAGTACCCCCGGTTTCTAGTAGGTAACCCTTTCTTGATACTTTTCACAGTTTTAAAGTTAAGGGTGATGAATGGGAGAGTTGGGAGAACTTGGAATGAAGTTTTGAGGAAAAAGCTGAAGTCACACGGGCAGCCCACGGTTTGTCTAAACCATGCAGCCAAACCGTGCGTAGTTAGTCTTAGAGGTAGTAGCTTCTTAATGGGTGGTGGTCGATTTTTCTAACTATGCAGCCAAACTATGCGAGAAGGGTGTCTGAGGTAGTAGATAATTCACGGTTAGCGCACAGTTTGTCAAACCGTGCAGGCACTTAAACAAGATCCTATAAAAATGGATATCATGCGTTTTTGCCTCTATGTGGATCATTTTTTCTCATAAATGGCCCTAAATCAGGAATTTTCTTCTCTTTAGGTCAGAGAAGGTTATCCCATCGTTTCAGAGGTGATCTGAAGGCTTCTCTTGGTGAATCAAAGTTGGATTCTTGAGGTATGTGATCGTTCTTCTTTGTTCTTGATCGGTTTCATAGATCTACTTTCATCTACTCCCCCTCTTCTCTCGGTTTCTTAGATATACGTCTGTTATGGGTATATATAAGTGTTTGGATTCCAAATATGATGAGATTTGGTCGTGATCTTTCTAGGAGAAGAGATATATGGTGGGTTCTTGGAGAATCGAGCTGGTTTTCTTGAGCGTTCTTCGATCGTTGTGATTTTCATCAAAACCCTAAAGGTAGGAGGCTTTACTCTTGAATCCTCTTGTTATAATTGATTGGACTAGTTTTAAATTGTTTTATTTGAATGGATTGATTTTGAAAAGCATGGAATAAATCTTCTTTACTGTTGATATATGGTTTTGATGAAATTGGAAAATCTTGGTGAATTGTTGTAAAAAGTGATTTGGATTCTTAAATTTAAGATGTTGATGATAAATTATGGATTTACTGAAATCGTAAATAGTTTGATGAAAAATGGGTTTTCAATAAAAAGGGTGTTTTATTGAAATTTTTTGGAATAGAAATGACTTTGATGGAATGGGTTTTCAATAAAAAGGGTGTTTTATTGAAATGGCTTGGAATTGAAATGGTGTGGCATTTTAATGGTTTTGATGGAAAACGGTTTTCAATCAAAAGGTTTTTTTATTGAAAGGGTTGTTTTGGCATGATTTTTGGGAATGTATGGTTGTGAAAATTCAGGTTTCACTCGGGACAGATAAGGGATAGGCATCTCCCCCATCAGTGTTGGGATGCTTAAGGGTTTGGGCGCTCCCCTGTTAAACATTCATATTGCATTCGGGATGGATAAGGGTTAGGGGACTCCCCTATTAGTGTTGGGATTAATAAGGGTTAGGGATCTCCCCCATCAAGCATTCATGTGCATTTCGGTTCGATAAGGGTTAGAATTCCCCCCCATCATGGTTGGGATGGATAAGTGCTAGGGCTTCTCCCCTCTTCCAGTTATCATGCATAGTTGGTTGCATGAGTTTGTGAAATGGTTGAGTATGCCAAAAAGGGAATGTTTTTGAAATAGTTCTTAAGATTTTTTGGATATTTATCTAGAAAAATAACTTGCTAGAAAATTGGTTTCAATTACTCTTGTAATGCCTTTGGTTATTAATGGTTTTGGAAACTTGTTTATATTTAGTTATAAACTGCTTTTGAGAAAATGTTTTATATAAATTGTTTTTATATAAATGTGTCCAACTCTTCTATCCTAGTGATGTGAGTAGGGAAGTCATTGGAAAAACCTATTGAGTTTTATACTCACCCCTGCTTTGGCACGTTGGTGCTTTTGCAGATGTCGTATTCCGGGACATAGTCAAAGGTAAAGTATCTTATTGCTAGTGTCTTTTTGTGATGCTTGGGAGATGTTGTGGAGCTTGGAGCTTTTGGAGCATGGAGTTATAGTTTCTTTTGCGTGTCTTGAGTTGTTCATAAGTTGTGTACTTTGATGCTTAGTTGGTTCTTCCGCTATTTTTTACTTTATTGTAGTTTGATATAAATGAAGTGTTTATTGGTCTTTCTTTTGTTCATGCATCATATAGTGAATGTTTGGTTATGGTTGGTTTATGGGTTTATATCTTAAAGGGTAAATCATCCCCCACTTAAGCTTGAAACGCTTTGTCATTTATTGCCAGCCTTTGGCACCTTGGGGATGTCTCTTAAGGCCTATTAATGACTTTTTGTACTCTCAAGCCAATGATAATTGGCGGGTCACTACAGGATAACCCACTAAACCAGCTACTTTATCCCTACCATATTATTAATTTTTTATTTATTCTATGATATCTTCCATTGTATGATTTTTCTTTCTGATCATTTTATCTAACCCTTTATTATCTTTTCCTTTTCCTAGGGTACCAATAATTGAACAATGAATAATATCAAGGATATTTTAGAATGAATATTAATGTTATCAATGATATTTTAATTTTAATTTCATGTTTTTATTTGTGATGTACAAATAAATTAGATAACTAATATCCCAAGACACCTAAACTATTTGATCATTTGGGATGTGATCTCTTGTGTCTTTTTCCAATGAAGTAATGTATTCACTGACTTATGGATACCACAGTTAGGGTTGTTATAGTTATAATTCCCAAATATCAATTATATATACATAGACAACAAAATAATTTAGTCTTTCATGGAACAAATTTCATTCATGTCATATCCTTCTATAATGGAATTACATAAAAGTAAAATTACTTAGGGTTGAAGATATGTATACCCTCCTCAATGGTTTTAATAACCATTTCTATATGAATGTTCCCAACTCTACATATTATTCCACGTAGTAATAGCACTATGAATAACAATATCGAGAATTAAATTAAATTTTAACTCTATTGAGAATACCCCCTCGACTACCTCAATTTAGGTGTCAAGTTTGAGAGGGAACTATATATACCCAAAATAAATCATTAGTACCAATTTTAAAATAGAAACATTTATGAAACCATTTCATTATAAGGTATATTTGTATCAAACGGATCCTTAAAATTAAAAAAATAATGGATTTCTATTTAACCAACCGGTTAGAGATCCATGAATTCCCATAACCTTCTTATTTATACCATTAATTAATTTAATATCTCATAAAATGAATAGAGAAAATATATTTGAAAACAAATATTCTTACCCCTTCTCAAATCTATAATCATCCACCCATACATTCGTCACCTTCTAAGGCCACATGAAACTTCACAGATAACAAATCATCTTGAAAGAGAATTAGTTACTCTTAATCAAATTAAAAAGTTTCTATGATCGTAATCAAATAATAAAAATTCGATGGTGTTACTCCTTAAAATATTGGATGTCTGTAGATCCACTTGTAACTCATATACTAATCCATTATCAAAGACTTTTAAGTCTCATATTACACTTGTTATAAAATATACAACCACTAGGCCACATATTTTTACACAATAAATGGGGAAATTAACACATTCTAATAAAAATAAAGGAAACTTCATCTCCTTTTAGAAATATATTCTCAAAATAGCTAGATACCCCATTAATTCACCTCACTATACTACTTATTACGTCATTCCTAAGACTAAGTAACCAAAAAAATAGATGAAAAATTATATCTGAATACCATTCACACAAAACCAATATTTATTATAATCATTATTTGTGGTTTTAAATCAAACACACTCATTCTTGTTCACCTGTGTGAGTTAAAGCATTCAAGTTAATACAAAATCATAATCAACACAACACTACATAAAAATTGGAAAATTCATATTTCTTTGAAAATCAAGGTTCTAACTCATATGCATGTCAAAAATACAATTATAAGATGAAAATATCGCAAAAATCATTATGATTTCATTTAATTAATTTCCATTCCAAAACTAAAGAATACCTGAAAAATATAATTATTTCATTGTTTATATTTTATTTAACAAATATGCATTAGTCTTATATTAAAAATACTTTTTAATTTCAAAAACATTTTAGCTAAAATTGGGTTTCAGTTAAATAGATTTATACAAATAAAATATTTATTAAAAAACTGATTAATTAATTTTTAACATTATAAATAATCAACAAGTAATTCCAATAGTTTTCCCAATAACATATATTTGATAAATTTATTACTAAAACTTTTTCAAATAATATATTTTCCAATCACATATAAACATGAATAGGTTATGTGATCATATGTTCTAAGAATGATGCATGGATACACTCCCACTTAAAACACTAAGTGAAGAGAAAAAATAATAACCCATAATTAAAAATGTAATTATTTTGAAATCAAAAATAATTAACACTAAAAAACCAAGAATTAAAATCCTACTACTAGTAGTCTAGACTTTCATCAAATATGTATCCTAAAAGTGCATATTTATTTTCAGTTCTATGTCCTAAACAAACCAATATGTAAAACACTAAATTTTCAAGGAGCATTTTATTCTATAAATTATATGATTATAAATCCACAATATCTTTCATTTCCATTATATTTGTTCAAAATAATTTAAATAGATTAGGAAATAAGTAATACCGAATAAGAATAAAACTAACAATGTTTTATTCATTCATACTAAAATAGTAAATCAAAAATATATTAAACTAAGTATTACACTCCATTTAATATTTGTATCTTTGAAATATTAAACCTAATAAAAATGCAAAAATTAAAATGGGACATTAAATTGAAAAGAATAAAATCTTAAACAATAAGAGATCTCTGAGATTATCTCCACCCTTTAGGATCACCAATAACTAATGAAAACCTATAATGATAAAGAATATCATAAAAGGGGAAATCATATTGTGATATCTAAAATGAAAAAAAAAATGGAAATGAGATTTGTGATTTAATAAGTGTAAATGGAATGAATGAGTTTAGTAAGGCTATATACTAGAATGAAATACAGTCATTATAAATATGGTTATTGATATCATAGTCATTATAAATATGGTTGATGGAAATATTTTAATAGGATATACATGTATCTAATAGGAATAATGATTTTTTTATTGTGAGTAGTAAATTTAAAATAATATAATCCATAAATAATAAATAATTAAATAAAAGTATAACATTAAAATACTATTAAAGTATATATTTATATATTACATATTATTAATAAAATTTTATTTAATATTTTATTTTTTATTTTATATATAATATTCATTGAAAGAAATTAATTTCAATGGATTGGTATAATAAAAAATTTAGAATATAAAAATTAGTTATAATTGTAAATATCATTTTATAAAAAGGTTTATTTTTTAAATAATTTTTCTTCATTAATTTTTCTATATTTAATCTTAATAAATTAAATACAATTTTTTAAAAATATTATATTTATATTATTTAAATTATATTTTGATATAAAATAATAGTTAAAATAGTTAATGTTCAAAATATTCATTTATAAATAAAATTTGTTTTAATTTTTTAAATTTTATTTCAAAAATAAATTCATAAATTTTATAATTTCAATTAGCTAAAATATATATCATTTTTTAATTTAAAATGTCAAAATTTTCTTTGTATGAATTATTTTTATTTTTCTGAAGAATTTGATTGTTAGGTTAAATTGATAATACAGTTTTTACCAAGAGTGTAACTATTATTTAATAATAAAGAACCAAAAGATTATAAAACCTTTTAAATGAGAAAATATGTGTTCAAGTAATAAAAATATATATAATAAATTCTATTCTAAAAATATAAAACCTATGTTTTATAATTTATGCACTTAATTAGTACATTCTAATAAATGAAATTGTTTTTGTCTTTTCCTCTAATTAAATATTATTCAGGTAAAAATAGGTTCTAAATTAAATTTAAAGAAACATAAATATTATATTTTCAATAATCTAATTTTTATCATGAAATTAAAATAAATGGATAATTTTATCTTATGCATAACTTTTAAGATTAAAAATACACTTTTTTAAAAAATAGAATTTATGTGTTACATGCATTAATATTAAAATTAATTTTTATCACATCAATAAGTAGAATCAAAAAAATGATTTTACTATTATTTATAAAAATTCTTAAATAAAAAAATAAGATAAATTTCATTTTTTTCAAAAAAAATTAAGGTACAAAGGTAAATACTAGTTTCCATGATAAAATAGTTATTTTTTAAAGAATGATATTTTTTAAATATTGTGTATCGTTAAATTAAATTTAAAAATATTAAATGAAGACTAAAATATGAATTAAAGATATATATATATATACAAGTAAAATAATGCTTATTTAATTGATAATTAATGTTAAATATGATTAAGAACACCTAACAATTAAAATGTCAAATTTTTAAAAAAACTGTTTTTATACACATTATTTATTTTCATTTTATGGTAATTTTTTTTTGAAATTTAAAATTTTAAATATGATAAATGGATCCAGAATTAAGATTCATCAAATAAAAATTTGGTAAGAAGGGTAACCTTATATATTTATTAATAAAAAAATTACCAATATTAATATTTAATCAAGATTAATAAGTGTTAAATGTGTAATTCAATAAGACCCATTTTTAACTAAAAAGCATGACCATTAGACCATTTATAAAAAAAATTAGTTTAGTAATTGAATTCTAAATTTATCACCTTTATTAATTCACTTAACTCATCAAACCCACCTAACCCCCAAGTGATACCACTCTTTCCCATAATCTAACTTTAGCTTCCATAAAAATGCCCCTCTTTTCACCTATAAAATGTACTTACACTCACCCATTCTCTCATAACTCTCCACCCCAAATGATTTGATTATGAATTTACCTTCCCTATAACTCTCTAAAACCCTTATAATTAATTCTAAAGGTTCTATGGAGTTCTCTCAAAATTTAACAAGCTACACGAAAATGTGAGGATTCTCCACTTCCTCCTTTTGATTCAAGTACTTCTCTTGTGATAATCCCTTTTATTTTCAATTGATTATGGTTCAATGAGTTAATAATAAGTTTTTTATTATAAAAATGATTCACTCTTTATGAGATACTACCATTATCTATTATTAAACCAATTATATAAACTTTTTTTTATATTCCTCAAGCTACTAAAATCATTCCATTATTTTTTTACCATATTTTCATATTATGAATTCTCAACCCTATTTTTGTTCATGTATATTCATCTATATATAACTCTAATTTACTGATTGAGTAATTCTATGTATAACACCCACATTCCATGCTCATGGGATTGAAATAATTAAACATATTCCTATGTTATATGATCGATGTAATGTATATAATGATAGGCATATGAATGGTGTTCCTTGATAGCACTCTAATGCATTGGATAAAGAATTAATCCCAAGATATGACATATTTTATGATACCTTGGTAGTATTCATTGGAAAGTTTTTATGATATCGTAACGAGTAAACTTGGTAATATTATTTTTCAATACAAAAGTGATGAAATTTAGTGACAAGCATATAAATATCACGTGTTTATATAATAACCACATTTCTATATTACGCAACATGAACTTATGATCATGCCTCGTGTTCTTATAAAAATGTCTCATGTACTTATGATCATGTTATTATGATCATGTTATTATACATTTCATTATCTTCACGTTCTTATATTATGCCTCATGTTTTACCCATGATATTCATTTATGATCCCTTTTTATTGATTATCGCTGAATGGGATTTATGCTCACTACTTTGTTTTGAAAAATTCCCCCAGGAAATATTATATAATGAGATGATCTAGCATGGGATAATAAATTAGACATTAAAAAGAGTTAAAATTTGTTTATGTTTTCTTATGTGACCCGTTTATGTCATTTATTTTGTTCCTTATTTCCAACACACTAAAACTCAAAAGGTTCTAATGAAATGTTCGGTGTAATAATTTTTCTCAATAATTATATTAAAAACCATGTATGAAATTATCAATCGTTATAGTTGGTATTAGAGAAATTTTTAGTGATTGTTGGAAATTAAGACTAGAAAAATTTATTTAAACCCCTAGGGATAAGTCTAATTATAGGAAAACATCCTCAAAATTTTTGTTATGTATAGAGTGTATAGTTTACTTGAAAATACATCTCTTCATAGATAATGACAATTGGATATGATATAGATGTACTAAGGGTGAATCACCATAAAAATGGTTGGTTCGTCACTGGCTCAATCTTCCCTATGTTGTATGAGGAGTTGGTCTAAGAATTCACACCTATGTAGACACTAATGGGGGATATTCATTAGAAATTAAAAATACATTTATGAACCATTATGATGTATTTGAACATATTTAGGTAAGAGACCCTAATATGATAATGATCATGGAAAACATAGATTAAAAATAAAGATTCATAAGTTGGGGAATATATTAATTAATATGTGCTTTTATATATAATGGATATATAGAATTTTGAGAGAAAATATTTTAATTATTTTTTTGTTTAAAATATAGTAATAATGTTCATGATAATTTTTGTATAGTTAATTAAGAAATTATGTCAATAAGAATGATATAATCCAACATAAAGAAACCTAGATTAAACTAAGGTTGATTTAGGTTGAACTGAAAGTTTATGTCATTTTATTAAATAATAAAAAAATTATAGGTTGTGTTTTTCATGACATAATTTACGATAATTCCTATATAATCTTTGATCACTCATTTTTACCCCCTTTGTTTTAATAGTTAAATCCTAAAGGAAACATTTTTATATTGTATTCTGTGGAAATAAGGATGTTGACTTAATGAGAAACCTAATGGGATAAATTATAGAGTGATAAATCCTTTGATTATTTAAAACTAGCTACCATGAATCTTGATTAATGATAAAAAAATTGTTAAATTCACAAAAAAACCAAATAAAATCAGGATAGGGTCATATGGAAGTTTGGGTAACAATGATGATGAAGGAAATAATTTTCAATTTCATACATGTCAACAATTAGGAATAAACACCATGGATTGTGACTCTATAACAGGCCAAACTGAATCAATAAGATAAGACACATGATTCATGTTGTCACAAGGTTAGGTATAATAAAATGAAAAAACATGTCTCATATAAACCAAAATAAGGCATACAACTAGAGTACAATATGGAAGAAACAATATACAACCCAATCCAAAAAAACCAATCCAAACATGATAAACAATAAAAGTACAAATTATTCCAGACCAAAAATTCTCCCTGTGACCAATCTTCACCTCCATAACATTCTACTATGAAGACAATAGTTGAAAATACAACCTGGTATGTTACATGATTCCCTTCTTGTTTCCATCATCCTTCAAAACATTGTCTACAACCTCCCAATGTAAAAAGTAGGGTGTGAAAAAAATCCAAATAGGATACCACCACATATTCTATTCATGATCTAATATATATAATGTAATAGTTAAATATTTTAAAACAAAAAAGTTTTTACAGACCATTATCATAAATGCAAACCCATTTTTAAATTATTTTTCTTTTTTTCAATAAACACTTTCATATCCAAAAATCCAAGAATATAAATAGTATAAGTCATAAAATATTAATTAATATCCATACACCATAACGTTATAATTTAAACACACATAAATTAAATAATCATTCATGTGAAACCATGTGATACAACCTCATGTGTAAACGTGTTTGAAACAATCCTTGATAAAATCCATCATGTGATAAATAACCATAAATGAAAAGTCACATTTTTACTGGACCATAGAATATGGGAATATATACTAGTCATCAAATATCATAAACTATGAATACATTGGTACCAATTGGTATTCACCCCTACCCAAGTCCATCGATATCCCAAAAATAACCCCTAGTGGTTCCGCACACACTATGGTCACCTATGTAACTTTTCTTATGCACCCGGGGTTCCCAATGTGCCATGTTATTAATAATACATTTTAAAATGATGTTCAATATTTTACAAAAAGCATTTAAATTGAATCCATTCCTATTCAGAGTTTTAAAACACATTTATGAATCAAAAACTCTATTCAAGCTTTTAATCAAGAACATTGTTTGAAACCCCCAATTTTTAAAGAAAATCCCCACAGAAAAACCTTTTTTATTTTCATGAAATTAATTGAAACCAAAAATTACTTCAATTAAATAAATATACCCCTGGAATAAAATGATCACTCTAAAAATTCATAGAATTAACCCATTGTCTAAAAATTCCTACATCAAATGATGGAAGAAAAAACAGCCTTTGAAAACGGTGATCAGTGAAGAGTAGATTGGGTTCACACGATCCTAGATTAATAAGAATAAATTTCAATACTATATCTACCCATTATATTGGGAATAAAATCCCAATTGGTTCCCCAAAAAATTAGGGGAGAAAAGATCTAGCGTAGATCTACAAATAAATGGGGAAATTAGATCAAAAATTTAACATACATCAATGTGATTCATTCAGAACCAGGGATTTCCACCTAAAATACATGGGGAGAGACCTATAAATAAATGATTAATATTATGGATGATACAAAAAATATTATTAGTTTATTAATAATCAAAATTCCTTAAGGGTAAAAGGGTAAAATTGTACTTTTTAACTGTTTAGAGGGATACTGCATGGTTTCTTGGAGAGGGATGCATGGTCAAACTAATAGTGTGCCTTAACTGTGTACCCATACTATCTATATTGTATGTGTTCACATTTTTTAGCATGCTTATAATATCTTTGTTCTAACCATGAAACCCCTATGTCTATAGCATACAGTATTTTCACTAGGGACCGCACAGTTTTGGAAAACTGTTATCAAACCATGTGACACCCCTGTAGAACCACTGGACACCCTACATGATTCCCTGGGCATGTCACACGATTTGACTAACCATAATCAACCCAAGAAAAAATCCAATGGAACCTCATAAAGTTATATTTCATGGATACTTAATAGTTAAACTAATCGTGTTCCTTAATCATGTGCCTTTTCCAGTTTTTTCCAAAATTACTTGTTTTAACCATTTATCAACAAAATATTCCTAGAACACAAAAGAGAAAGACCAAGTCATAAATAAGGCATACCTATGACCCTATGTGTTCCAAAATTACCCCCCCCCCCACACCAATGAACTTTTTTCCCTTATAAATTCCTTAAGATCTTAGACCTGCAAACTGAGAAGTCCACTGCAGCCTCATCAGTGGTTCTTGCTCTCATGTCTCGTGGTTATCCCATATACACATCCATAGTACATAGACCAAGGGAATAAATTTTTCATGTAGTTATTTATATTTGAAATCCATAATTTGAATAGGTAACTCAACAATGGTGGTATTAGGATCATGATAAATATCCCCTCATCCAATCACAAGGGAAGCGTCTGGGTGATAGCTCCTTATCCAAAAAACATGAAACACATCATGAATCAAAGTCAAGTGAGATGGAAAGTATAACTAATATTCCACATTTCTAAGTCATTAAATTATATAAAATGGGATAAAAACCTCAGTAATAACTTACCCTACTTACTAAATATATGATGTCCCAAGTAAGGAGAAACTATAAGAAAAACCTGATCACCAACCTCAAAATCTAACAGCCAATGATGATGGTCCAAAATAGATTTATTATGGATCCATATTGTGATCAAACTATTCTAGATTAACTGATCTTTTTTTGTTGTCTCTAAAATGAGAATCGTCCCAAAAAAAGAACTATCTCCCAACTTATCCCTACATAAGGGAGATCTAAATGGATGCATAAACAACACATCCAATGGATCCACCTTTATCGAAGCCTGATAACTATTGATGTATGAAATTTAAACAAGAGGTAAATGTTTTTTCCCAGATCCCCCAAATCAAGAACAAATGCCTAAAGAATATCCACAAGAACCTGGATAGCTCTCTATTTCTTTTCATCCATATGTGGATGATAATTTATAATCAATTTCAAATAGGAACTCATTTACTATTAAAACCCATTCCAGAACCTATATGTGTAACTTTTTTCTTTGTTAGATAAAATCACATAGGCAACCCCATGATGTCTCACAATCTTTTAAACATAAAAGTCTCTGAGCTTTTCAACATTCATTATCTCCTTTATAAGTAAGAAATTAGTTGATTTCATAATTCAGTCAATGATCACCCAAATCATATTCTTCCCACTAAGATTCTATTGAAAATCAATAACAAAGACAATAGAAATATAATCCCACTTTTATACAAGAATGGGAAATGGCTTCAATAAACCAGAAGGCATCTGGTGTTCCACCCTAATTTTATGATAAGTTAGGTATCATGATAAAAAAATCAGCAATCGTCCATATTATCATTTTCCACCAATATAGATGTCTCAATTCATGATACATCTTGGTATCCCAAAGGTTTATGGGCCAATATTATCATTTTACACTATCCAACAACTCTTTTATCAGTGAAAACAAAACCATCAACCCACCACATAAACACAAATCTCTACTAAGAGACAGAGCCCACTCACCCAAGGTCTAGCCATTATAAAAGATATTACTAAAGCATTGGATCTTAGTGTCTATCACTATCTTGTGCCAAAATCACTCATAAAAATAAAATAAATATTTTTTCCAATGTGAAGAAAACTAGTCCACCAATCTCTTCCACTACCAAGTTCATCTCCATAAGAAAACTCATCAGAGACCACTCCTAAACTAATTCCATCACAGGTTGTTGGTAATTTTTTTCTCAATGAATCAGTGAACATATTCAGTTTCTCATGAGTATATGCAATATCTAAATAAAAATATAAAGATACTACACCTAGAATCTCTTTTACAAGTTTATTTCCCTATGAGTAAAATAATATTTCAAGAAATTGTGATCATAATACATTATAAACTTCCCCCCAATGAGATAATGGCACCATATGTTGAGTACATGCATAATATATTTGAAGTAAAGATCATGGGTAAGGTAATTATTCTCATGAGGGAATAATTTTAGATATCTATAAGACATCTCATATTTCCCTAACATAAATACACATCCAAAACCTATTCAAGAAGCATCATAGAAAACCTCATAACCTGAACCCGATTCTGGATGAATCAAAAATGGTGAAAAATTCAACCTCACCCACATCTCCTCAAAAGATATCTCACATTTTTCATCCAACTAAAACTTTACACCTTTATAGATTAAGTTTTCATCAAATATGTAATTATAGAGAAATAATAAACAAACTATATATATTAACCATCCAAACCCAAGAAGCTCTGAATCCAAAACACATTTATGGGCTACTCCTGGGATATAACTATCTATATATTTGTAAGATCTACTCAGACAACCATCTAAGATATCACATGCACCATAAAATTCACCTCCCAGTTCAAAAACTAATAGTTTTAAATCCTTCCATAAAGACAATGTCCCTACAAGTTTTGAATAATTATATCTAAATGGTCTATATTAGCATCCTCATCCTTAGAGTACACCAAAATATCATCCAAGAACGCAATAATTAAATATTTAAAGAACTAATGAATTATTTTGTTAATCAAATTCAAAAATACCATAGGATCATTGGTGAGACTGACTGGAAATTACCAAAATAATGAAATTCTTATAGTAGCTACAAACTTTTATTCAGTATATCCTCTTCTTAGACTCTCAATTATTGATACCCTAACCAAATTACAATCATTTAAAACCAACAATCCCCTCTAATCTCACCAAACAGACCATAAATCCTAGGAAAAGTATATTTGTTCTTCAGAGACACCTGATTTAACATTCAATAATCCATGAAATGTTGGAGGCTTCTATATGAATTTTAATAAAACGAGGTTAGGAAAATCCCATAGTGACATGATAGGAAGAATAAATCCCTTATCTTCTTGGTACTCAAGATGTACTTTAACATCTAATAAATCAGTAGGTTCCCATATATAAGATATAATACAAATGGGTACCATTCTAATGAGTATGTCTATATTAAAATAAACCACTTTATTTGGTGGTAACACACAAAAATAATCTAGAAAGCCCTTAGGGTGAACACACACCACTATAGGAAGCAATATACCTGAAAAATGGTCAATGGAACCAAGGAACGTCTCTGAAAACTGGCATGATAATAGCCTATCATAGGGAATAATAGGCGCCTCCCTTCCCGATCAAGAGTCTCACTCGCCCAAAAAACATGAGTGACCCCATGGATAGATAAGATCTAAAACCAATAATGAAATAGACTACACAGGCCTTAATGACAGTAATTTAATCCATAAAAATTATCTGGTCAAATATGTCAATATCAAGAACTAAAAAATCCCATATCACCTCATAGTTGTATATCATCACTCGACACCTCAGACACTTCAAACCTTTTTTGGACCTCTTTCACAAAGGTTTGGAAATATCCAAAAAGTACATATATGTTCTAAAGGTAATCCCAACATTTTAAATAACTTTTTTGATATAAAGGAATTAATATCACTTGTATCAATGAAATCATGATCCGAATAAGACGAAATAATTTGGTACCTCTAATAGTAGTTTTCCATGCTTCATATTCCATTAGAAGATAATCATTTGCATAAATGTTTCCATTATTTTTCACATCAACATTCCCAGAAGATAAATATTAAACCCACAACCCTTAGAATCATCAGTATGAACCTATGGACCCATGGTGAAAATGAATCCTTCCTAACTTCCCTGGGATTTCATTTCAAGGAAACTCTTTATATAGATCGATAATCAAAAATGAGGACAAGTATTAGGATCCTCCATATATCTAGGCTTGGTATGAATATACCTTTCACACTAATAGCATAAAAATGTTAATGTCTTGATGAATCCCCTAACACTTTTTTTTATGAAAATTGACCACCCTTTCCCTTCCTTTTCAAGCCAGAAGAAAGACCCTGGATAACAACTACACCAACTAAAGCTTCACCCAAACATATCATTCTTGCAATGTATGCCTTGGGAAAATGATTTATTGGCTAACTATAATATGTTTGGAAGATGCATGAGAATTAACATTAACCAAATATCAATCCTCAGTACCAACTCAAACCTTTGTGTCTTAAGTAACTCATTGGTGACAAACGTTGGCACTAGATGAACCAGCTCAGAAAAATGGGTGGAATACCCTAGAGCAGTAATCTCCCATTTATCTAAGGATATAAACTCATGGTTATTCACATATCATAACATATTTGGGTAAAACATTTTATTAAATAATTTTATGAAAGAATTATTGGAAATATCCTTATGCAATTTATCTTACATGATTGAATCCCACCCTAGCCATTCTGGTCCTTAAGAATATTCATGGAAAAATAAACCTTATAGTCCTTAAGAGTGTTCATGTTGTTGAATAACCACTAAAACCACTAAATCCACTCTTCATATTCTAAGGGCACTTCGTCACCATGGAATATGGGTGGATACATCTTTGTGAATTTGGAGCCATGATCCACTACTCACCCCTAGTTCCCAACACCCACTTGACCTAGAGTCTAAATTTTATGGACTACATTTTCAAACAAAGAAGGTTCCACTAGAGGATTCACCTACAGATACTCTATTATAGTGTCCTCTCTCATATTTGGAAGAGGCATACTTATAGAAATTTTTTGTTAAGAAAAAGAAAATGATCGATCAGTTTTAGATAATATTCCAAAATCTTAGAACCAACATTAAGAATTCACATTTTTACTTTAAAAAATTATGAATTTAAAGAAAAAAATGAAATATATTAATTAACAACAAATATTTATGAATTAATAAATTAATTTAAATAAACTTCTAATAAATTCATTCAAATGAACTTAAACTACAAGTCTTAAACTTAGTAAAAAATATCCAACCACCCATGGTAACTCATGTTCAGACATGGATGTGAGATAGAAAGGCATCCACCCACTCTTAATACACAGAAAATAATGGTCCTAACTTCTATTTACCCTACAAACACTACCAATATGAGTAAATGTTATCACACTTTGGGATGATCGTCCCTTTTACACCAAATTTTAATAGACCAACCCAGGTCAACTAGACAAACCATCAAAGTAGGCCCATCACATTGTGAGGTATATCAAAATAAATGGAAACAAGTCTCACATAAACCTAAATTATACATATAACCATTGTACAATTTTACAAAACCAATTAAAAACATATCCATAAAAACCAATCAAAATAGGCTAAACCATAAATGTATGAATAAAATAGGACCGAAAAGTATTCATGTGACCAACTGTCGCCTCTAAAATAACCTACTATAAAGGAAACATATGACAAGAGAACCTGGAAGGCTATATGGTTCCCTTCCCATTTATATATTCTTGTAATACAATGTCTATAACCACCCAAATTTAAATATAGGGTGTGAGAACAAATTTTTATAGGATACCACCACAGAATCTATATAAGGTCGTATATAAAGAATGCAATAGTTCTATATTTTAAAAAAATTATTATAAATAATTTTCAAAAATTCCAACCCATTTATAAATCATTTCCATTTGGTTTTTCCTAAAATACTTTCATATCCACAATTCTCAGAATAAAAAAATAATAAGTGATAAAAAATAAATTCATATTCATATACCATAAGGTAGGCATGTAAACGCATATCCATGAAATAATCACTCATGTGAAATCATGCGATACAACCTCATGTGAAAACATATGAGAAACAATCCATAATAAAAGCCATCATGTGAGAAATAATAAAATATGAAAAAGAGCATCCATAATGTTCCCTTTTATATGGGAATACATACAATAAATAAAAGATCCTAAACCAAGCATACGTTATTTTCATCTGAAATCGAGTCCTTACATAGTCCATTGATATCCCAAAAATAACCACTACTGGTGCCACGCACACTTGGGTACCAATGTCCATTTCCCAATGCACTGAAGGTTTCCAATATTCCATGTTTTTTTAAATTCATTTCAAAATCAAGCTCACAATTTAAAAAAACATTTAAAAATACAATCTAATCCTATTCAGTGTTGAAAAGACATTTTTGAATCAAACCCACCATTCAAGTATTTAATCAAACACTTAGTGTGAACAAAAAAATTTTAAAAGAAAAACACTATTAAAAACATTTTTCTATCCAATAAAAATTTTGAAACCAAAAATCACTTCAATTAAATGAATAGCCTAAATAATTTATATAAGACTTATAATAAATTCATATAACTAACCCATTATATAGAAAACCCAACATCAAAATGGAGTTAAAACAAATTACTTTCAAAAATGGATACCAAAGAAGAGTATATTGGGTACTCATGATCCTAGATCCAAAATAACAACACAAATCCTCCATAAAACCAATTATATCAATAATTTCACCACAATTACGTTTCAAAAAGATGAGTGGAGAAGAGATCTAGCATAGATCTAGAAAGAGGAGAGGAAACCGGTACAAGTTACAGCATACCTTGATGCAATTCTTCAAGAACCACTGATTGAAACCTATAATATAAGGTTTTATACATATAAATAACTTGGTAAAGGTTATGTATAATCTAAAATAAGATTATTTATTGATTAATATTTCAAATGAATACTAAAAAATGGGTAAAATTCCACTTTTTAACAGTTCAGAGGGAGGTCACACGGTTCCCTAGAAGAGGAAAAATAGTTAAACTAACCTTGTGCCTTAACCATGAATACTTATTATCCATTCTGGATGGGTTCAGGGTTTGGTTGTAGAATTTGTTTAATCATGATCTAACTATGAAACCCCCACTATCTAAAGGGTGTATAATTTTTCTCGGGGGCCACAGAGTTTGGGAAATCCATGCTCAAACTATGTGACACACCTAGAAACAAACCAGACACCCCACATGATTCCCTGGTAATGTTTAATAGTTTTAATAACCATGTTCAAATCATGAAAAATTTAAATATAACACCACAAGTTCATACCACATGGTTACTCCATGTCTTAACTTATATCGCATCTTTAATGTTTTTTAAAAAAATCCCATATTTTCAACCTATAATCCCCTGAATCTTCATGGACCTAAAAAGATAAAAAAAAATTATCAACTATTGTTTACCTATAAACAAAAGGATGAAATAGTATCAAACGAACTGGATGGTGTTTTTTTGGAAAAGGAGGGCATAGTGTATCAAGATGTTGATGAAAAATTTAGGATTCTATATGACATAGTGAAAGTTAAATGACTTCATCCTAAAGTACCATTGAAAATTTACTATATTAAATGATGTAAAATTTGAAATTATGAAAGTCAATTTCATAATCCAAAGGCTAACAAGGATGATAATAACCATAAATTTCCATGATAAGGGAATGTCTATGGAAACACATATATAGAAGTGGTTTTTTAAAATGATAGAGAATGAGGAACACTGATCATCCACTCAAGAATTATAAGTGTTATATTTGTATCTTATTCAACCTAATATAATATACTTAACAATATTATGTCACTACCCCAATAACTAGAAGTTGAATTATTAATAAAAACTTCTATTGGTGTAATTATTATATCTCAATTAGATAAATCCTCTCTAATAGCTATTTAGACGAATATGGTTCCTATAAAATTATATTATAAATTCTTTTGTAAAATTTCATGTGATATTAGGGATGGATTTCCTCTCTTTACATAGAGGCTATAAGAATTTAGCAGATAGGATAATGAAATATAATAACCAACCCATTTTCACTTATTAATACATTTCTAACAATAACGCCCCCAATGAAAAATATTTATTCTAAATATATTTTTGTATTTAGCACAAATGGTTAATGGAAAAACTAAAAATTATTTATATTACTATCATAAGGGAAATATATATTACCTAGTATTCCCTAATACAGAAATGTTTGTTTCCCTTTATAATTTTTATCTTTGGTCATGATAACCATTTAAATACCCATACAGTTTGTTATGATAATTATTAATTAAAATTACAATGATGCAATTTATTTAAGGGATAGAATGTAACGCCTCCAGTTTTTAAGAAGCATTTTTTTGAGATAAAAATGTGTTTTTTAAATCAAAACTATCTTTATTTTTCATTATTTTTTTCAATCTAATTGAAATGTATTAGGATATAAGTAATAAAATATATGAATTAAACTAACAAAACTTTAATAATTCAAATTAAAACACTACAAAAAAAATCATGTGGAACTATTTATTACACACTATTGAATATTACTCACCATATAATATTAAATCCATTAAAATTGAATAAATTAAAAGAAAAAAATAAAAAGAAATGAATAAAATATTCAATACTTAGAGATATCATGGATTATATTCATCCCTTAAGATCATCAATAGCCAAAGAAAACCTATTTTGAGTAAGAACATCATGAAAGGGGGAAATATATTTTGTGATCTAAAATGAAAAATAATTAAATGAGATGTGTTCCTTATAATGAGTGAATGGAATGAATGAGTTTATCAAGGTTATATATCATAAATAAATATTCCCATTATAAATATGATCATTAAAAAATGGTCATTTGAAATATAGTCCTTGATATACATGTATCTTATAGGTATACTGAATTTGGTTATTTTAGTAGTAAATTTAAAATTACATAATCCGTAAATATAAAATAATGAAATAAATGTTATATTTTATAAAATTATAAAATTATATATTTATGTGTTAAGAAATATTAATAACTTTACAGTAATTGATTTATTATATAGGTTATTCATAAAATTCAAAGTGAAAAATTCATATCAAGGGTTAATTAATATATAAATTTTAGACTATAAATAATCACCTTTAATGATAAATATTTTTTCATATGAAATTAATAATTTTAAATAATTTTATTTCATTAAGTGTTTTTTATTCTTTCCTAATAAATTAAGTGGACCATTTTGGAAATATTATATTAACATTATTTAGTTTATAATTTTACATGAAATAATATTAATAAAATTAATGTTTAAAATAGACATTTTTTCAATAAATACTGTTTCCATTATTTTATTTTAATTTAAAAACAAATTTATAATTTTATAATTTTAAATAGAAACAATTTATATCATTTTTGAATTTTTAATTTCCAAATTATCTTAATATGAATTTTGAGATTTTTTTAAACTAGTCTATTTTTTGATGAATAATGAAAATATTGTCTTTACTAAAATTGTAATTGTTGTCATATATGAAAGATATAGAAGTTTATAAAACCACTTAATTAACTAAATATTTTCTTAAGTAGTAAAATTATACATTTTTAAATACTATTCTAAATTTATAAAACATAATTTTAACAAGTGATGAACATAAATAATATTTTCCAATTAATGAAACTATTTTTTGTCTTCTTCATTAATTAAATATTATTTAGGTATAATGAAGATCTGGTTTTCTTTGAAATCCACAGAAATTTTAATTTTTTATAAACCAATTTTTAATATAAAAATTAAATACATGGATAATTTTATACCGTATAAAAATTTTAAGCTTAAAAATACATGTTTTTTATAAATGATATTTTACATGTTACATTTGTTAATATTAAAACTAATTTTTATCACTTTTATTAATTAAATCAAATAAAATTATTTTTTTTGATGTTTGTAAGAATTTTTAAATTTTGTAATAAGGTAAAATTCATTTTTTCATATAATTTTTAATTATCAAGGTAAATATTCTATACCGCGGTAAAATAATTATTTTTCAAAGAATGGTTATTTTTCAAATGTTGTGTATCATTAAAATAAATGAATCTATTTTATATTATGACTCTAATATTAAAAAAATTTATATATATAAGTAAATTAACACTCATTTAATTGATAATTAATGTTAAATATGATTAAGAGATCATAAAACTCAAGATGTCATCTTTCTACAAAAAATGTTTTTCTACACATTATATGTTTTAATTTAAATTTTTATTTTCAAATATGTATAATTTTAATTAGGTTAAAGAGATCCCTAATTCATAATATTCATGTAAATATTTACTAATTAGGGTCACCTTGTATTTGTATTAATAAAATAATTTCCAATATTAAAAATTAATCCTGATTAATAAGTTTATAATTGGGTAATCTAATGTGGCTCGGTTTTTAATAAATAAGAATAACCTATATTCCTTCTATAATACCTTTGTTAGTTTGGTAAGTCAATACCACATGTCTCACCTTTATTTATTCACCTAAATTTCAAAATCCTCCTAAACCCATTGTGATACCATTCTTACCCCCCACCGAACTTTAGTTTCAATAAAAACAATCCCCCCATTTTACCTATAAATGTCTCTCACTCCAACCCACTATCCAACCCTCTACACCCAAAAGGAATTGATAAATAATTTCCATTTATATCTCTCAAAAAATCCCTCACAATAATTTCTTAATGTTATATGGATTCCTCTCAATCTTTAAAAATCTACCTAAAAAGCTATCCGTTCTCCTCCTCTTTTGGATACAAATACTTATTCTAAGATAAACCATTTTTTCTATTGATTATAAATTAATTTTCTATAATAATAATTTTATTTTCTAAATAATGTAACATTAATTATATACTTCCATTCAATCTCATTAAATTCATTCCATAATCCTTTTTTTATATCTGGAATGCTCCCAAAATTACTCCTGGATTTTCACCATTTTCTCAAGTTGTGAATATACAATTATATTTTCATTAGATTATATTCACCTATATATAATTATCATTAATTTTTTGTTAAATTACATCTATTAAATTCTAATGTTATATGATTTATGTGGAACACATAATGATAAACATATGAAGGGTGCATCTTGGTAGAGATAATGTGTAGTAAGTAGAGAATTAATCACTATACTGAATTCTATTGTGATACGTTGAAAACATTACATGGTAATTTTTATTATAAATCAGTGAATAACAATTTTAATATGAGTTTATGACATTTTAGTGATGAAATTTAGTGATATTCATATAAATCTCTCATGTTTATGTTATAGTTTTATTTCCATGTTATACCTCATTTACATAAAATCATGACTCATGTACTTATGAACATTTTATGCATCATTTTCTTATGATAATTTTATTCTTATTATCCTTATTTCCATGTTGTTATATGATGCCTTATGTTTTACCTGTGATGTTTGTTTATCCTTTGTTTTAATTGTCTATCACTTACTGAGAATTATTCCCAACCCTTTCTTTTGAAATGTATCCCTAGGAAATCGTATTTTATGAGGTGATCTATGATGGGATAATAAATAAGTCTATCAAGAGAGTTAAATTTGTTTATGTTTTCTTCTGTGATATATTTAAACTATGTATTATGTTCTTAGTTTCCAAAACACTAAACAATAAATGGTCATAAGTAAATGATCGGTGTAATAATTTTTTAAAGTAATTATTTTAGAGAAAACTGTATGGAATTTTGTGTCATTATACAATATCCTTCAAGAATGTTTCAACTAAATAAAATAAATAATACACTACTCGGATAATACTCGGTAACATCCCCAACCTAGAACCACTCATACAGCCCGAGTATAGTCTCTATATACCATAAGAGTTCCTTAAGGTATACCATAGCCTACTAACTAATGGTAAGGTACTACTAATACATTTGGGGAGAGTATTACCTATATATATTTTCATAAATAATATATAATTAACAAATAATCATACCACAGATAACATTTCATTTTACGACAAGGAATTATAGTTGAAAAAATACCATGATACATAAAATAATCAAAAATAAATAATGTAATGGACCTAACTTGTCACAAACTCGTATGATATAAAAGTGGTCAACTAATAGGTGGATCGCATGTAAAATAGATAATAAATAAAGGAAAATCCAGAAAAATCACTACTATGACCTTAAAAACACCTCAATCATGTCCCCTAATCCCCACCAAACTACTCCAGTTTCCCAACCTGTATCAGAGCCTATGTTATGTAATAGTGTGTAATATATAGAGTCAGAATATCCAATAGAGTACACATGAAAGATATTAGTACTTAACTTAATAGGTAACCACCGACCATGTCCCTTATATAATCCATTATACATGCATGACAAGAAATGATATTTAGTAGAGGCACAACATAGGGAGAAATCGATAGTACAAAAAATCAATTTATAAACTACCACTTAAATTAGAAATATTCATAGCTCCTTAATTTTTGTTTTCCATGTTCTTATCACCTCATCATGGGAACCAAATATAGTTTCTTTTAGGCATCCTCATAATCCCTAGAAATCAAATTCATAAACTATTGGATACTTCTCTGTAAAAAGGAAATAAATTTTACCCCATTGGAATACTAATAAACTAAATTAATCATGTTCACATGGAACGTTTATATTTAAGAAGGGGATAAATTGTTCTTGTGTCATTGTGAACACCCATTTGGGGAATATGGTATAACACCATCTCAATGAAGGTAATGTCAAGTGTTTTATACAAATTTTTAGATACATATCGAGTACGTAGTAACCCCCATGAGAACTCTGAGGATGAACCCTCACGATCTTTTCCTCAATGACCATATTACCATCCAATAATTTATAATCTAAAATGTTAATATCCACCTACTCAGAATAATATAATACAATCTTCATCATAGAAAAATAATTTATATATCATGAATAATAATATAACCCCAACGGAACCATCACCCATGTCTTCCATTACATTCATAAGAACATTATAATAAATAAATCAAAATATATTTTCTTTTCAACTATATAACAACATGTATATTTTATTAAACAATATTCTATATAAATAGGAGTAAAATATTAAATAATATTCTTAACCCAGGTGGACAATATCATAGTAGTACACAATTCATAGCATGAATTACTACGAGAAAATAAGCTTAAAATATTATTTATCAATTTAGTGTTTAAGATAAATCCATATCCCATATATGACTCTTTCTATATCATTCCTCTATCTACCTATTCACTACAAATCAAATGATAGATATGTGGTCACCCTTCCTCAACACATAATCTCTCAATGAAACTTAAATACCATGACTACCAATGACGTATATAATATATTTTATCATAAGTTGATTTATTAATAAAAATAACTCCTTTATTATTCAATTATACCTTTAAATGTATTATATTTCAAGGAAATAAACTCACTAAAAACCAATAATCAACCAAACCTTACAAAGGATATACTCAAATGTGAAAAAAGACACAAGACATGCTACTACTTGACCCTTCTAGGAATCCACTTAGTCCGACAATGAGACTGACAGAGACCCCAAAAGCCGAACTCCAATTGTTCATGATGTGGTAATTTCAACCAAGGGTATAAAACATAATATATGGGAGGTATTAAGTGTAAATAAAAAACTATAAAATTATATCATTATAACCAAATATAACAAACATCCTATAAAAATAATTAACATTGTATTCATGATATTTCTACCAGAAACTAGTCAAAACACCAAGAAATTACTACGATAATAACACCTGCCATTAACTACACTTACTTCAGACTAGTTCATAGCATTCAAGGTCTAATGATGCTCATAACCACCCTCAATACATTTCTATAATTATCAAAAAAATAGATGATAATAGGGCGATCAAAAAATTATACTTATTAGGTTCCTCCTCAGACCTTGCTAGCATCAACTAAATAGGAATAATAGTGCCTTTGGGAATAACATGTATAATTATCAGTTAACTATAATAACATCCATAAATTTTTCTCACATAAATTTGTCTCGGTTTGGGAAAAATTGGGGTGATCATTGTTGGGTGAACTCGTTCCCTGATTGGCTTTGTAATACTGGTTCCCCTGATCAGTAATTTAACTTTTCCTTCAAAAAAAATTCCATTTTAAACATAATAATATCCACAAAATCTACTGATACTTATAACAATTATAGATCTTACTAAAACATCTGTTGGCTACTATAATAAGGAAAATAAAGATCTAATAACTACAACCAAATGGTGATATATCCACATTATAAATAATTGTAACTATGTTATGAATAAAACATCCCTCGCCCATATTATCCTTATGGAATTCCATGTCATGTACAATACATCATAATAGGATAATACTACTTCCCTCAACAACATTATAGCATTCCATGAAAGGTAGACACAATTCCATAATATAATAAACACATAAAATAAACCAATTACATATAAGTAATCCTATCTACAAAATATAATCACATCACTATCATAAATTTATTTATAATATAATATTCATAATAATTTTTTCATACTTATACCTTAACTGATAATTGAAATATAATTTATGTCCCACTTCAATAACCCAACCACCCATAACCAAAACTCAAAAGTAAAATAGTTTCCCCCATATACAATTCAAAAATCCATTCCTCCACAAAACCGACATAGTATCAATAAAAATAATAACCATAATATTTATCATAATCAATTGATATTTAATTCAAAAGAAATTAATACGACAAAATTTACCATAAGGAATATTTATTTTATATTTTCCAAATTCACAAATTCCCATTCTTCATAATTCACAATTAATATCTTTAAATATCTCATTATTCTCATTCATGTTATCATTATAATAAGATTTATAGTCATGTATAATTATCTTTCCTTAATTATTAATATAAATAACCATTTATAATCATCACATCAACCCAACTATAACAATTTAATCAACACATATAAAATTGAAGTTACGATACCATTCCTTGAATGAACCTTCGAACAATGAAACTTCAATTTTATAATTATTGATAATAAAAAACCAAACCCAATAAGAAATAATAGAACCTCAAAACTATACTTCCCTTGAAATACCTCTCAAATAAAAAAATCACTATCAGAAAAATATAATATATCATTTGAGAGAGAAAATAATTACTTTATTTATTTAATATAAGTCAAATATAAACATGGATCAACATTAAAAAATTATTGATATCAATTATACATATTAAATTCTCACACCCATGTACATTCCTCCGGGCCACCATGCTTTCAAAAGGAACAAACCAAGGAAATGAAACATAAACATATAACTTTATGACTCTAATCCAATATATCGATAGGCCACTCCATAAATGAAAAATTATCCATAATATCCCAATCACCCCAATATATGACATAGTATTTGTCATGAAGATACATTTTATATAGTGATATATGAAAATTATAATGAGCTATATCTAATTGATGAGGAATTTTCAACCAATAAGATTCTATACCAACCCATTCTAACACCTCAAAAGGTCTAAAATTTCAAAGATAAATCTCCCTACCTCTAAAAAACTATCACCTACAATAATTAATTGAAACCTTTAGAAATATATGATGAAATACCCCACCTCCATATATCTCCCCCTCCAAATAATATATGAATTCTATCGATCCTAACACACTCCCATCCACTCAATAATAACTTACACCATTATTGATGTACTTTAGACCAAATATAGACTAATAACTCTTTTCACTCAGACATTGGTCAAACTCAAAGTTGATATGTATGTATTTTCACACAATGAGATTCATAGTATTTTTTTATACACAAATGAGAGGGGGTGAATCAAGTGTTTTTCCATTTTTAGAATATAATTTTTTGTTTAAACCTTTTAACCCCTTTAAACTTTAAAAATATTATTTTAGATAATGTTTTTGGATCTATTTTTTTAAATTATCATACTTTTATATGAAATCCCGAGAGATAGGAAATTTGAAAGCATGTTTTATTAGGGTTGGCCCCAAGATGCGAAACCAAATCCTTTTTTTCTTGTGATAGAAAAGTCAATGATTATCCACTAAATTTTTTATCAATACATGTAGATTTTGGAAATGGATTATCCTAAAACCAGTTCTCACTATATTACATTTGTAATGCCCCGACCCTAGTGACCCAGAGTCGGTGCATTATGTTAATACATTGGCATGATTACAAGGAACCAAGTCCCGAAGAACCGATCAGTTTAGCAGTCTTGGAAAATAGATTACATACATGAATGTTACATTACACTTCATAACATAAAAAACAACATAAATAATTCTTTATGAATGCCATTATTCCATTGTCTTAACCCTTCATATCAATCACATTACACTTCTTGGAATCCTGGGAAAAATAAAACAAAGAAAGGGGTGAGCTCAAATGCTCGGTAAGGGTAATCAATATAGCGGAAACTTTCATGAATAAGAATAAAAATTTAAGGCAATGTATAAAACTAAAACAAAATCCTTTTAAACTTGAACTTCAGCATAATATGGCATAAATAAAATGAAATAATGCCATTTACTTATTCACATGGATATTCTACTTATCGAATAATCACATGAAATATCACTAACCACTTTCATAATGATGGAATGCATAATTCTAAACATTAATTTCTTTATCAAGGCCTAGTGTTAAGGCCTAGGGGCTAACTATAAATGGAACCCAACCCGGAGTTCCTCTAATAACCGGACATAAACCCGGAGTGCCTCTAATAACCAGACACCAACCCGGAGTTCCCCTAATAACCGGACACCAACCCGGAGTGCCTCTAATAACCGGACACCAACCCGGAGTGCCTCTAATAACCAGACACCAACCCAGAGGGCTTACTTTTACCGGTCCCCAACCCGGAACATACTAGTCCAACACATTCATCTTAAGAAGAGGATTAAATATAACATAAACATTCATATTAAAACTAACATAAAAAATGTCAAAACATTAATCATAAACCATTATTGGCATAAAAATAACTCATCCATAGTAAAAACCTTAAATACAATATGGATGATTTGTATCATAATAAATCAACTTGAAACAAGTATAAAATTTATCAAAGGATGTTGACATAGATGAAATCAATACTATTTGAGAGAAATATATCTTTTTTTGAAATCATTTAAAAGTCGCATAATTATAGAGAAAACCATTATTTTGAAAATATCTTTATAAGATTGTGAAGGAAGCTTCAAAGGTGTATTAACGGCAGAGAATAACCGCACCCGCTGTATAAGTTAAAAAAAGACATTCTTACCTTAATTTTGTCAAAAGGTTAAAAAGGACCTTGTTTGGAAAATGACAGAAAGATTCCTTTATAAAACTCTTATAAAAAGACAAACAAGGGTATAAATGACTTTAACCCATATTCTTGTAAATAGTAAAAATGTTTTGAAATACATTTTTAAGAAACATGGATGTGGATGATAAAGAAGTCCTAGTAGATTATTACGTATAAACAACCTCGGATAATGAAGAGATTGTGAAATAAACCCTTACCAATTTGGTAACTTACGAAACATACAACCCATGAAAGAGGTATCATAAAATGAATATGTAAATACACATAAATTAAATTTTATTACACAAAGAATACAATTATGTGCAGTACATACACCACACAAAAGGTAATAGTGGCAATATGGCATGAATCTCACGGGAATAAGGAGTGAGATGAAAACCCCTTACCTTGTACTTTTCCTTGGTTGAGGGTAGGTTAACCTCCTGTATAATGGTAAAATAATTGTTATTAAATTATACATGAATCATATACATTAATATGATATTATATATGATCTTTTAACATTTATTTGTTAATAATATCTTAGTATTATCGTTGTTTCGGGTGTTAACTTACTTATTTTCTTTTATATGTTTTGTTATTTAAGACATGTTTTTAATGGATAGGTTTTATCTTAATCATATCCAGAATGATAAAAAGTCCTTAGATACTATTATTAATCATCAAATGATAATTATACTTGAATGGATACGATGGATAATGAATCTCATCATGTTCGTGGAGACGGTAGTCTGTACGTACGCACAAGTGACAATATCATTCTTTTGATATTATAATAATATATAATTCGATGGTATATCATATATAAAGAATCATTATCATGTTATATTTTTTATTTACATGATTTACACATCAATATTATACCCATCCAAATAATAATTTATTGAATAACAATTACACCACGATGTGGAGACGGTAAGCCGTACGTACGCACGTATGGTGACATGTTATTCAAAGGATGGATAGAATAATGAATATAGTTGTACCATATTTATAATAAAATCACAGTATATATAAGATATGGGAGTTATTATTTTAGAATGGTAATAACAAAGAAGGAAGAAGTGGAAGAAGAAAGGAACTTGGAAAAGGGTGGTGAAATCATTACCTCTTCTTCGGGTTCTTCCTTTTGATTTGATCAAAAGGGATCTTAGGATGGCTTTATGACTAAAATAATGCCTCTAGGATGAAGTGAGAGAATTTGAGAGAGTATTTGGGCAGATTTTGGCTGAGCCAAAAGGCTTTTAAGGTGTGAAGTAATGAGAAGGGGGAGTGCCCTTTTATAAGAGGGGTGAGGGGCACCTTTGGAAAAGCTAGAAATATTAATTTATAATAAATTAATATTCAGTTTCTAATGGCTAAAAAGTTTATTATTTAATTATTAAGGTGTTTATGGGTCTAAAACCACTCAACAAATAGAATATATACAGGTTTGGGTCATTATATTAACCTTATCTTTAAGTATTAACTCTTAGTTAATTAGATTCACTTTTACAGTGTCTCTTTTTATTTTTATATTATATGATTAATAAACTTGTCATATACATACAAGAGACCCCCAAGTGGTCCATTAATGATTAACCTATCATGATATAAGTCTCTTGGACGAACCTTTGATTTTTAGGAATTTAATATTAATTAATAATATAATATTTGTTTTAAAAACTCTTTTATGTCAATTTTGACACTATTCAATAATTGATTTTTTTAAAATTCATAACAGAATTATTACTTATAAAAAAGTTAATTAAACCATTTATAACATGTCATATTAACCTATAAAATTAGTTTAATTCATAAAATGTCTCAAATTATAATTATTTGCGTATCTACAATATCAATCATTTTAAATTTTCACTATTATTGTAATTAATGAATCATCATTCTGTCATAAATAAATTAAATTATTTAATGTCTAAAAATTATAAATAAAATACCATTATGTATTAAATCTTGTTATATTTATAATTAATATTTATATTCGAAAATCCAACATACATAACCCTATGTAAAAATTGTTTTTCTAAAAGTTATATGCTTGTGTCATTTTTGTATTCATTTTAACTTAATTAAAATATAGTGTCCCTATCACTTACAAGTGGAACCATGGGGTCCCAAAATCAACCGAAAATGCTCATGGTCGGAAATTTATCAACCAATAAGGTTAGGACACATTTTAGGGTAATTTTGTATTATTATAATATTATTTTTTAACCCTTATTTACCGGATTTACCCTTTAACCATGGTAAATGAAATATTTACCGAAGTAATTATTCAAAATGTCTAAAAATAAAAGTTACCTATTTACACAATTTAAACATCCTGATTATAAATATGGAATCCATTTTTCCAAATTCAAAACACAGAAGTGGCAGAAACTAATTTAAAATTAATTCCCGCTGTAAAAACAAAAAGCGTGTTTTTAAGATATAATAACTAACCTATTTACACAATTTAAACATCCTGATTATAAATATGGAATCCATTTTTCCAAATTAAAAACACAGAAGTGGCAGAAACTAATTTAAAATTAGTTCCCGCTGTAAAAATAAAAAGCGTGTTTTTAAGATATAATAACTATCAAAAGATTGATACTTGTTTATGTTCGGTTTAATTGTGAAATTATGGCCAATGACCAACATTGTGTTAAATAGTAAAAATATATTCTAAATATACTTTAAAACCACTCAAATTCATAAATTATCACTATTAATTATTTTGATTAAAAAAGTTGTTTTTAATTAAAATTTAGTAATTTCCACTATTCATCAAAATATGAAAGTTATCTGAAAAGTACCAAAATTTCACCCTAAGCTAATTTCGATATTATGAATCCAAAAATGAAGTCCATTTCGAAAGATAAAATTTATAAAATTTCAAAAAGTAGGTATTATTATTCATAACGGCTAGTTTGATTGATTGTGGTGTGTTAGAATCTCGAAGTTGCGTACAATGCACGCCATTGCATTATTCAAAGGGAAACGTACCGTGGAATCTTGGGATGTTTCATTGTAAATTTTTGATGTCCCCATTCTAAAAAGTAAATTTATTTAGTCAAATTGAATATATAAAATTTTAAAATATTGGATTTAAAAAGGGTTCACTATTAAACGTTTGTAAAAGTGCAAAAATGAATTTGTTCTTACATTTTGTCTAAGAAACTCATAATATGGATTCTAAAATTATAAGAATTATATAACGTTAAAAATTTAGTTAATATTATTTATAACCACTTTTGAACGGCTAGTTTGGTAAATCATGGTGTGCTTGAACTCGGTGTTGTGTGTAGTGCAAGTTATTGAATTATTTTAAAGAAATAACGCACTATGAAATATTGGGGTGTTACATTCTCCCCTCCTTCAATAAATTGTGTCCTCGCAATTTAAAACTATTCTTCTAAAATAAAATTTTGAAAATAGAAAATATCCTTGTGGGAAAACCCACATCGAAAATTGGGTTAATAAAATGTAGTCTTAATATGAGGAAAAGGGAAATGAAAGGGTCACCACCAAATTATGATCTCTATTAGGAGAACATTAGTGGAAATTAGAGACATATAATTTGAGGAAAAACGTAAATATTTATAGGTACTTATTGAGGTCATCAATCACAAACGAGTGTAAATTGAGGGCCTTAAATTTCATCAATCTATGATGATTTAAAATACCATTGGTTCAATAAAACATATGGTATTACGGTAACACATTTTTTTTAAGATTCCTTCAATAAAGTATAAGAATTAATTTCTTCATTGAATAAGAGAAGAAGAAAAATATATACTTGACAATTAGAGTCTCATCCTTTAACTATGTTCTACCACAAACTCATCTTTCACTCTAAAAGATAATAGAACTCAAAAATAATATTCTATTTATCCTATTCGTATAGGGTTCAAAAAAATGAATTTTATAATTCATCTAATAGAACCATTAAAAAACAACATTATTCAATCCAGGATATCACGTGGGTCAGTGGTAGGTGATACACCCTTGTCGCCCATCAGTTGTGGGTTCAAGTCTCACGGCCTTACCGGACGTGACGGGTTGCCGCCTGACCTCCGAGTTGTCCTTTTATGGTAATCAAAAATAATACAAACTAGAACTATCCAAAATACTTCAGTCCAAAATTTATAAGGAAGGTAAACACAATGAAGATCCTTTTTTCCGTGTAACAACATTTGAACACCTTCATCTTTTATTCTTTTAAAACACTACAACATCCTGAATTACCATAAAACCTTATTGATTACATTCATGATCCCTTATTCATTAAAGAATAATATATATACTCCTTCAATTCAAAAATGTTGGAAAACCCAACAATGATGGAATATACAAATCATTAATCAGTTTCAAGGTATTCAATAATATCCAATATAATTTATCCAAATCAATCATATATTATTCCAAAATCACTACCTCAGTATCAGAACTATATTATGGTTTATCATTCTCTCAACCATATATTTTCCAAAAATTTATCCTGCTATTGAGTCACTTTTCTTTGTTCCACACAATCTCAAGTCCTTAATGAAATAGTACTACAGTACAATCCTTATATACTCTATAATTATTATAACAATTACATTTTTGATACAACACTCAAATGAAATAATCAACATAAGAACTCTAATCATTCCTCTTCATCTGTGGTAGTATCATAACTTTATTATTATCCAATAGCATCATTTGCGGCATAGTATGATGACTGGGACATAGGTTCGCGTAGTGTCCAAACTCCTTGCAAATGAAGCATTGTACATTTGAAACCATTTTCTTACCCTTGCAGTCACGTACTTTGTGCCCTTTTTCTCCACACTTATAACAAACTCCCATTCCTTTCAGGCAAGTTCCAGGGTGTTTCTTCCCACAGTTATCACATATGGGGAAATTCTTCTTTTCCCTCTTCCCTTTATCCATCATTCTCTCTTCAATCCTTTTCTTCTCTTGCTTCCCTTCAAAGCCATTGGACTCAGTAAACTCTTTAGTTATCTTATCCACACATGATACTATTTATTCATATGATGATAATACGTGGGAGACTATTTCCCTTCTAAATCCTTGATTAATACCATGAAAGATATGATCCTCCTTACTCTTTGGATCATGCATATTGTTGGAGTTCTCATTCCTTCTATTGGGTGCCATTTCTAAACAATGTCATAAACTAGATCAGTTTATGAATCAAAATACATAATTTCATACAAATAAACACTTAACATAAATTGAACTATTTATGGATATAATCCATAATCATGAAACTTTTTTCATTGAGGAAGTATATACTCATAAACCCTTCATAATGATTTGTAAAGAAAATGAGAGTTATCCTAAGCAAATCCCCCGAGAGTGTCGTAACCAAAAGTACATACAGACCCATTGTCGTGCACCAGTTCTCGTTTGAGTCTAGCTCAAAGCGGTGTTTTCAGGTTTTACCCCTAGGTACATCTGTCCCAGAGCCGCCTCTACCTGCTCGTATCCAGACTGGGATGTACTACTCGGAAAACTCACAAAATTTCTACAATACCAAAATTCTAGAAAGTTCTTCTATATTAATCCTCAATGTCTATCTTAGGGCTATGTCTTCTAATCAGAGATTATCTAAATCTAGTTTCCAAGGTTATTGCTAAACTTCCTCTGATACCAACTGTAATGCCCCGACCCTAGTGACCCAGAGTCGGTGCATTATTTTAATACATTGGCATGATTACAAGGAACCAAGTCCCGAATAACCGATCAGTTTAGCAGTCTTGAAAAATATATTACATACATGAATGTTACATTAAACTTCATAACATATAAAACAACATAAATAATTCTTTATGAATGCCATTATTCCATTGTCTTAACCATGCATATATATCACATTACACTTCTTAGAATCCTGGGAAAAATAAAACATAGAAAGGGGTGAGATCAAATGCTCAGTAAGGGTAATCAATACAGTGGAAACTTTCATGAATAAGAATAAACATTTCAGGCAATGTATAAAACTAAAACAAAATCCTTCTAAACATGAACTTCAGCATAATATGGCAGAAATAAAATGAAATAATTCCATTTACTTATTCACATGGATATTCTACTAATTGAATAATTATATGAAATATCACTAACCACTTTCATAATGATGGAATGCATAATTCTGAACTTTAATTTCTTTATCAAGGCCTCGTGCTGAGGCCTAGGGGCTAACTGTAACCGGAACCCAACCCAGAGTGCCTCCAATAACCAGACACCAACCCGGAGTGCCTCTAATAACCGAACACAAACCCGGAGTGCCTCTAATAACCGGGCACCAACCCGGAGTGCCTCTAATAACCAGACACCAACCCGGAGTGCCTCTAATAACCGGACACCAACCCGGAGGGCTTACTTTTACCGGTCCCCAACCCAGAACATACTAGTCTAACACATTCATCTTAAAAAGAGGATGAAATATAACATAAATATTTGTATTAAAACTGACATACAAAATGTCAAAACATTAATCATAAAACATTATTGGCATAAAAATAACTCATCCATAGTCAAAAATATCACAAAACCATAAATACAATATGGATGATTTGTATCATAATAAATCAACTTGAAACAAGTTTCAAATTTATCAAAGGATGTTGACATAGATGAAATCAATACTATTTGAGAGAAATATCTCTTTTTTTGAAATCATTTAAAAGTCGCATAATTATAGAGAAAACCTTTATTTTGAAAATATCTTTATAAGATTGTGAAGGAAGCTTCAAAGGTGTATTAACGGTGTAGAATAACCGCACCTTCCATATAAGTTAAAAAAAGACATTCTTACCTTAATTTTTTCAAAAGGTTAAAAAGGACCTTGTTTGGAAAACGACAGAAAGATTACTTTATAAGCCTCTTATAAAAATTCAAACAAGGGTATAAATGACTTTAAGCCATATTCTTGTAAATATTAAAAATGTTTTGAAATACATTTTTTAGAAACATGGATGAGGATGATAAAGAAGTCCGGGTAGATTATTACGTATAAACAACCTCGGATAATGAAGAGATTGTGAAATAAACCCTTACCAATTTGGTAACTTACGAAACATACAACCCATGAAAGAGGTATCATAAAATTAATATGTAAATACACATAAATTAAAGTGTATTACACAAAGAATACAATTATGGGCATTACAAACACCACACAAAAGGTAATAGTGGCAATATGGCATGAATCTCACGGGAATAAGGAGTGAGATGAAAACCCCTTACCTTGTACTTTTCCTTGGTTGATGGTAGTTTAACCTCTTGTATAATGGTGAAGTAATTGTTATTAAATTATACAAGAATCATATACATTAATATGAAATTATATATGATCTTTTAACATTGATTTGTTAATAATATCTTAGTATTATCGTTGTTTCGAGTGTTAACTTACTTGTTTTATTTTATATGTTTTGTTATGTAAGACAAGTTTGTAATGGAAAGGTTGTATCTTAATCATATCAAAAATGATATCAAGTCCTTATATACTATTATTAATCATCAAATGAGAATTATACTTGAATGGATACAACGGAGAATGAATCCCATCACGTTCGTGGAGACGGTAGTCCGTACGTACGCACAAGCGATAATATCATTCTTTTGATATTAAAATGATATATAATTGGATGGTATATCAGATATACAGAATCATTATCATGTTATATTTATTATTTACATGAGTTACACATCATTATTATACCCATCCAAATAATAATTTATTGAATAACAATTACACCACGACGTGGAGACGGTAAGCCGTACGTACGCACGTATGGTGACATGTTATTCAAAGGATGGATAGAATAATGAATATGGTTGTACCATATTTATAATAAAATCATAGTATATATAGGATACTAGAGTTATTATTTTATAATGGTAATAAAAAATAAGGAAGAAGTGGAAGAAGAAAGGAACTTGGAAAAGGGTGGTGAAATCATTACCTCTTCTTCGGGTTGTCCCTTTTGATTTGATCAAAAGGGCTCTTAGGTTGGCTTTATGACTAAAGGAAGGACTATAGGATGAATTTAGGGAAGTTGAGAGAGTATTTGGGCAGATTTTGGCCTAGCAAAAAGGTTTTGATGGTGTGAAGTAATGAGAAGGTGGAGTGCCCTTTTATAAGAGGGGTGAGGGGCGCCATTGGAAAAGCTAGAAATATTAATTTATAATAAATTAATTTTCGGTTTCTAATAGATCCAAAGTTTATTATTTAAATTTTAAGGTGGGTATGGGTCTAAAACCAATAAAACAAGAGAATTTAGATAGGTTTGGGTCATTATATTAACCTTATCTTTAAGTATTAACTCTTAGTTAATTAGTTTCACTTTTACAGTGTCTCTTTGTATTTTTATATTATATGATTAATAAACTTACCATATACATCCAAGCGACCCCCAAGTGGTCCATTAACGATGCACCTATCATGATATAAGTCTCTTGGCCTAACCTTATATTTTTAGGAATTTAATATGAATTAATAATATAATATTTGTTTTAAAAACTCTTTTATGTCAATTTTGACACTATTCAATAATTGATTTTTGTAAAAATTATAACAGAATTAATACTTCTAACAAAGTTAATTACACCATTTATAAAATTTCATATTAACTTATAAAATTAGTGTAATTTATAAAAAGTCTCAAATTATATTTATTTGGGTATCTACAATATCAATCATTTTAAATTTTCACTATTATGGTAATTACTGAATCAACATTCTGTCATAAATAAATTACATTATTTAATTTCTAAAAATTATAAATAAGATAACATTATGTATGAAATATTGTTAGATTTCTAATTAATATTTATAGTCGAAAATCCAACATATATAACCCTATTTAAAAATTGTTTTTCTAAAAGATATATGCTTGTGTCATTTTTGTATTCATTTTAACTTAATTAAAATAATGTGTCCCTATCACTTACAAGTGGAACCATGGGGTCCCAAAATCGACCCAGAGATGCTCATGGTCGGACATGTATCACCCAATAAGGTTAGGACACGTTTTAGGGTAATTTTTTATTATTATAATATTATTTTTTAACCCTTATTTACCGGATTTACCCTTTAACCATGGTAAATAAAATATTTACCGAAGTAATTATTCAAAATGTATAAAAATAAAAGTTTCCTATTTACACAATTTAAACATCCTGATTCCAAATATGGAATCCATTTTTCCAAATTCAAAACACAGAAGTGGAAGAAATTAATTTAAAATTAATTCCCGCTGTCAAAACAAAAAGCGTGTTTTTAAGATATATTAAATATCAAAAGATTGATACTTGTTTATGTTCGGTTTAATTGTGAAATTATGTCCAATGACCAAAATTGTATTAAATAGTAAAAATATATTCTAAATATACTTTAAAACCACTCAAATTCATAAATTATCCCTATTAATTATTTCAATTAAAAAAGTTTTTTTTAATTAAAATTTAGTAATTTTCACTATTCATCAAAATATGAAAGTTATCCGAAAAGTACCAAAATTTCACCCTAAGCTAATTTTGATATTATGAATCCAAAAATGAAGTCCATTTAGAAAGTTAAAATTTTTAAAATTTCAAAAAGTAGGTATTACTATTCATAATGGCTAGTTTGATTGGTTGTGGTGTGTTAGAATCTCAAAGTTGCGTACAATGCGCGCCATTGCATTATTCAAAGGGAAACGTACCATGGAAGCTTGTGATGTTTCATTGTAAATTTTTGATGTCCCCATTCTAAAAATTAAATTTATTTAGTCAAATTGAATATTTAAAATTTTAAAATATTGGATTTAAAAAGGGTTCACTATTAAAAGTTTGTAAAAGTGCAAAAATGATTTTGTTCTTACATTATGTCTAAGAAACTCATAATATGGATTCTAAAATTATAAGAATTATATAATATTCAAAATTCAGTTAATATTATTCATAACCACTTTTGAACGGCTAGTTTGGTAAATCATGGTGTGCTTGAACTCGGTGTTGTGTGTAGTGCAAGTTATTGAATTATTTTAAAGAAATAACGCACTATGAAATCTTGGGGTGTTACAACATTGGAGTGTGTGTGTGTATAGAATATTACACATGTGAATAATGAGTTTTATCCCACAACATCACTTTAAACTAGAACCACACAAACTAGTATTCTTATCTACATTATGCATTTTAAGTAGATTAAAAAATATTATCCAAGGATGTTGTTGAACCCATAAACTAATATACTTTTTAACTACATATAGATTCATTGAATTACATTAAATCTTTAAAAAAATCATTCAACTTGGTCTCTATTTAGTTTCATTCTTTCTAGTTTATCTTTGAAATTTAATATTTGATAATCTCTTAACTCAAAATCAATAACACGACCTTGAAAATATTTACATGTTGAATGTACACTAAATAGAAAATCTTCCAAACATTTATTTATGATGAAAGAACAAAACATGGTTTTTTTATTTCTCACTAAAAACATTACCAAATTTAATTATTTCTACTATTTGTATTCTCCCATTAATATATCTAAGTATAAAAATAGATCAGCACACTCAAATCTTCCTCTTATTACTTCTTTAAAACCAAACATGTTTTTTGTTTTGTTTGGGATTCGTACACTTAGATATTCCCATATATAGAATTAAGTGGTTACTCCTTACTCATACTTGAGAGACTAATTATTCCACTCATTTTTTAGTTCCTTATTTTCTTGGATTGTTTTTAGTTTCTCCCAATACCCTTAGTTACAGAACAAAACCACAGTTCCTACCTTCTCCTTTTTATATTCTTTCTTTCTCAATCTTCTCAATCTCATATGGGACAACATGAATTTTCAGATTTCATTTCTAATATATATAAATGTAATTCATGGATAAATTTTCACTATTGTATAATAATAATATTTATAAAATATACACTTTGTGTACCCCATGAAATTTAATGCACCCTTTTTCAACTCAAATTACATTCTAAAAATATTGTTATATAAATTATCTCACATGACCAAATTTATTACTTAATTTATTATTCTATTATATTGAATAAATATTTATCAACCTAAACTCTTATAAAACTTTATTATAATTATTTAACTTGTATATAAAAACAGACAACATTATGTGAGACATTTCTTATTCATATATTGAGACAGCCATCATAAAACTTATGTAGATTTCATTTTAATATGTACACAATATTTACACCTAAACTTCAAATTATTATCCTCTTACAATTATTATATAGAATAATATGTTAAATCTATGATTTTTTATCCAGTAAAGTTAAAAACTTGCATCATCACATTTGTTATTTTTCATTTTTTGATTTATGAAATCTAGAATTTCTCATTTTTGGGAATAAATAAATTATATAAAAATCATAATGCTTCAATAATTTTCAAAAAATCTTGAATAAATTATCTTCACTCAACTATATTCTATTATAATGATTTAGACATTAAAAACAACTCAAATATAAACTCAAATAAATATGTATTATTTTTATAATATCGGGATGTTTTTTATTATTTCTCTTGAAATCATAGATCATGGATCTTTATGGATATATGATTTTTTTATCTTTATTTCACTGATATATCATCATAAAATGTAATTTTAATATGAATTATGAATTTTATAAATTCAAATTTCATACAATAAATGATCACTCAATTTTTATTCATGAGCTGATATTCTTCTCCATAGATTGAAGATAAGCCTATAACATTTTTTTGAATTGAATCATATACACTTTTAGGGATTTTTAAAGTTTATATCATAAAATATTAGCATTGGAATTATCCTATACGATTTCCTATTTATATTTTTAAATATAGAAGCTTCGTTTTTATGTATACAAAAATCTCAAATATCTCTAAGTCATTAGGTTTACTATGAAAAATATTATCCATATAAAAATTATATAATGATTATACATCATGAAATTAATTCTTATGTAGGCCATATCATCCTAAATCATACCTGAAGCATTTTTATGTAGAGATAGATTGATGGTTATGCAGGCATGTTTGATATTTATGCAGTAGTAGGATGATTCTTACATAGCTAGTCCTTTTCTATTTTTCAAAGCCTTTATGACGAGATGATGATTATGAAAACTCGGGGATCATATTCCTGAACCATTAAATGGTGTTTATATTAGACATAAATGGTCCTTAAATTCCATAGGGACTTATCCATTTTACAGAAGTAATTCAAATAGATTCAAGGTATCTTTAGAGAAACTCTAAACTTCTCTAACTATTTTCCAAGAGTATTTTATCTAAATATTTAGCTAACTTCATATGTGTTACACCTGGGTTGGTTTATCATTATTTCTCAAATTTTCATATAGAAATACTTCCTTAATAAAATAAATCTTTAATTTCCCCACTATTAATATTATTTAAATCTTTTCTAAATTATTACAAATAGTACAAACACACTTTAGTACTAGTCTTGACATGATGATTAGATCTCCAATATTTTCATGTTGTGGGCTAATCATTTGGTAACCAAATTCTATATCCCATTTCCATCATAATATTAGTTATCCTTTACATGTATCATGGTAGCCAACTCTTCACTAAATTCTTCCTTAATACATCTTTATAATTGATAAAAAAAATACAATTTTCGATTCATAATTTTAAAGTGCACTTTTATCTCTCCCTTTGGATTTTTTTAAATTCCAAATTTACATAAAAATTGAATGTATATTCTCACCCTTAATTTATAATAAATTCAAAGGTGGTAAATTTTTTCTCCCCTATTAGAATTATAAGGAATCCTTAAACTTTAATCTTTTCCATTCATAATATCACACAATTCTGAAAGGATGGTTTTCCCATCACAAACCAACTCTTATAAAGTTATAAGAAAAATTATCATATGCATACATCCACATTAAAATTTCTATCCCTTTATTGATAGATTACATTCATTCCATGAGATATGGTTGGAAACACATATTTCACTTAGATATCATCCATAAACTAATCAATTCTAATACTATGTGGGATAACCCTTTATTGAAAACAAGAGTGGGTAATTGATAAAAAAATGTTTTCCATAAACTAACCATGATATGATAAAAAATATTACTTTTTATATTGGGATTTTTTAAAACATATTAGATTCTTCAAGAACCTTCAGTTCACTTGAACACACACATAAAAACATTTCAAGTGTAAGGTATTTTTATATTTGGATGGATAATCACTCCCCCATGATAAAAATAATAAATATGGATCATAATGGTGATGTGAGAATAAATATAATACTTAACTCCTTAATTTCATGAAAACTATCTAGGATTCCATATTCATGTGAAATGATTAATTTGTAGTTGATTAGTTTTATTTGGATTCTTTCACTCAAGGGATACTTTTCCTTCTTCACCATTATTGTGTATAATCTTGTAAGTGCCCTATGAAATGATTGATATTAATGGTGAGATTATTTCTAAGTGGGAAACTTCATGATGGAAAATTATTCAAGCTTTGTAGAAAGTATATAACTCGCTATTATCCCCTTTTTCATGATTCACCTTTTATTCCCTCTTCCATGATGCATTTCCAACACAATTTGGTAATAAAGTAGACTTCCATCAAAACTTCAATTTTAACCATATGGCTAAGATAATTTTATCAACCCAGAGGATCCCTCCTATAAGGATATGAGGTTTCTAGACCTATTAATGATGGGTTCAAACTTGATTTTTCTAAACAGTTAACATTAGAGAATAATGGTTTTTCCTTATTTTAAAATTTATTATTAGCATGAATGCCCAAAAAAAGGGAAAAATTAGAAATATATTTATTTTTATCTTTATTTAAACTCTTATAGAATTATAACTTGTATTGACATATGATAAGTCATTCTTTAGGCATGTGTTTATCATTCTTTGTGTCTGTTCACACCTTTCATTCACTGGAAATTTTGGTATACGGGTTCATTAGTGCCTTCCCTTTATTTGTAATTTTTCTAGGAAATGTAGTTTTACATATGATATCCACATTTCATTAATTTTTTTACATTCCAAATTCATCTTCATAAACTTTTATGCTACTCCTTCTAGGATTCCTTTCAAACTCTTTATCATGTTTGACTACCACCATTCTAATCCTATTTTATTTCTTTTAGATTGACTATTTATTATTGATTAATGGTTTCTCTAATATTCATGATTTTCATGGAAATTTTAAAATGGTATATTATTTATCCACCATGTCCAATGTAGTAATTTCTTCTCCTTGTAGGTTTAAAATATTGGTTATATTTCTTCATTGAATTCTTTAGAATATCTTTTTCAAAAACCTTCTTCACTGATTTAACTCTAAAGGTAGAATTTCTATTTTTCTCCACCGTATAACTTATCTATTATATAATTTTTATTTAATTATAATAAATGTAATTTTAGGTAGGAACATTCTAACACTAATCATAATAGTGTACATATATGTTACGAAAATCACAAAATTGATCAAGTTGTTCAAGTATGATCTCTGTGGATTGATTGTATTTATTCTAGGAAATGTATTTTTTCACGGAGGTTATATCAAAAATACATACCTAATATGCATTTATCTTATCCTTATATAATTTTTTTATATAGATATATTGTACCACAACTAAATAGATCTATTCCCAAATTTTTTGTAGTGAAAAAATCTTTTAATAAGTCCTAATCATTTACTTGTATGTGTTGTCTATCTAGATTTACCATCTTAATTTTTTTTGGGATGGAACCCCCAAAATGTTGGTCCCCGTTTAGGAATTTCATTTTATTGAATACGTGTACATATTTCCTTAATATATTGGTGGATGTTCTTTTATTTTTTATCGTCCACATTTTTATAGTTTTAATATTTTTTCCTATTCTTTTTTTAGAAAAAATATTGATTGTAATCAGAATCAACTAATCCATAGGGTAATTTTATTTTACAATATTGAGGTTGAGGATTATATTTTTGGTCTCAAGAACATATTTATATAATTTTTAGTCTTAATGGTTGTGTTAATAATCTCTGAAATTTATGTGGTAGTACATAATTTCTGAATATTTGTTTGGGAGGTTACAGGATGCATAGATTCGATATTTTTTAACTTGATTTTCAACTCAAGAAATTTCATAGTGAGATAATTGTTTTGATCCTAGATTGATATCAACCTAGTATCCCCCAACTAATACCTATTTCCAATTTCATCCTTATTCATCTTACAACTTATTTTAATGAATTATCATGGTATATTATCTTCTTATCTTTAATATCTAGTTGTTTATCCTTGAAACTCATAGAACTATCACGTAACATTTCTAAGGTATGGAACACTTTTTTAAAAAACATTTCAAATACTTATTTCTAATAAAGTAATATTTTTATTTCTTCATTAACTAAAGAAAATATCACATTTAAAAGGGTGTAAGAATATTCTTTGAGTTTCAAAAATTATTATGATAGTGTTGTATCAAATCATTTTCTTTTGTTAATTATTCTTAATTACATCAACTTATTATTCGATTTATATCTTTCCATCCATTTTTTCATTGATATAATTAAATATGTGTATGATTACATCAATTGGTAATTTATTAATGTGTTACCTCAATTCAAAAAAAATCACTAAGTGACACATTGAGCTTATCTTCTTTATAGCTTGTGTTTGCCTCATCAGAGAAATAAAAATCCAAATAATTAAATGTGAATTTTCTATATTGACTACATTTATATGGTTTTGATTTCTATTTACTATTTTGGAATTTAATTTTTGATTTGGCCTCATTTTTATTCCTATTTTTGAGTTTCTTGGTAGAAGTATCAAAATCTATTTTCATGGGGATATAAATTGATTCTTCTATCTAAGGTTTGACCTCAAGATGGGAAACCTAATCCGTGTTGTGATTGGGATTTCCAAGTCAAAAATTCTTCCCTAAAATCCTTTTATCAATACATGTGTAGTTTATCAAAGGATTAACCTAAAACAAGTTCACACCATATTACATGGGTGTGTGTGAGTGTGTACATAATATTACACATGTGAGTAATGATATAAATCCCACATACTCTCTTAAAACTATAATTGCACTATCTAGTCCACTTATCTTTCTTCCTCCTTTAAATTATATAAAGAAATAATATATAGAAATTTTCTACACTGAAAATTTGATCTTATTATTCAAAAAAAATATAATTTTAAACTCTCTTGAAATCTTCACAACTAAACCATGAAATTTGGTCTCTGTTTTGCTGCATACATTCCAATTCTTCCCTAAAATTAAATATTCTCTTCTTTATCAACATAGTATCAAGAAAACTAACACTAAAATAATTAATTTGTCAATAATCACTGAATATTACTTCTTTTGAATTTTTCATGATGATGAACACACTAAACTCGCGGCTGTTAATACTCACTACAAGCAGTGCTTAATTAACCTAATTCTCCTCTTCTACTTATCATGTGATTGTATCTAATCAATAGAACCTGTCAACAAACTTATCATTTCTTCTACATATGTTTTAAAATCCCTACTACAATTTTAGTTCTATAATGTCTCATCACATTCAGATAATATTTACTATATTATATAGTAGATACTCATTAAACTAAATACTTTTTATTACACTAATCTTGTAAGTTATTTATCTTATTTGGGAGGTTCATTGTTTCTCTAGCCACAATTAGTTGCAACACTCATTAATTCATACGGCCATATATTTTTCATTATTTATTTATAGATTTTATCAATATTACATGTGGATGAATTAAATTTCTTCATTAGTTTCCAATGTCCCCAAATGGAATGCATAGATAATTTATAACTACTACCTACCTTTGTAAAATATCCACATATGGTCAACTATAATAATTAATGTGCCCTTCTTCAATTGAAATAATATTATAAAACTACCCTTATTAAAATCATCTTACATAATTGAATTCACTATGTCTTTTATTCTTAAAAATTATTTAATTCATGTTCCATAACCTAATATCATATAAACCTCATTTTAAAAAAATCATTACAGTTATGTAAACGTATAACAGTAAGTGAAGCATTGCTTACTAAAAATATGAGAGATTCAGCAAGAAACCTATATATATTTTAATTAAATCATTAAAAAATAGTTTTATCTCATATTCATGTTCCTATTGCCTTATCATTCTCAATATTAATAAAATATTAAATCTATTATGTTTTATCTCCTGAATATTGGAACTTCCATCGACATATTTGTGATCTTCCATTTAAGGATTTATAAAATATGAAATTTCTAATTTTTAGGCTTAAATAAATTATCTTAAATTCATATTTCCTTAATATTTTTTACAGTGTCTAGAAGAACTTAATTTATCTCAACCATCTTAGATCATAATAATTCAGACTTTAAGGAATAAATCAAGCATCAACTCAACTTTATATGGATTATTCATGAAAACACATGAAGCTTCTTCTACTTTTTCATATAAGACTGTATCACGGATATCCAAGGCTCCAACAAGTTTAAATATTTATTTTATAGTTCTATCATCATAAAATTACATACTCATCAAAATTATTAATTTTGGAAACAAAAATTTAAGACTTTAAAAAACATATCGCAAATTTTTCTTCTTACATTGGTCTAATTCTATATTTCTTGAAGATTAGATGATTATAGTAATTTTTATTGAATCACATCTCAATTTAGGTATTTTTTACATTTATATAATTAAATATTATTATTGGATTCATACAATTTCATTTCCTATTATATTCTAAAATCTAAAAACATTATTTTTCTGTCTTAGAATATCCTAAATACATCTAAGTATTAATGTTTATATATATACATAAATAATCCATATGTGGAGAATATGATTCTTAAATAGATATGTATTTGTGACTATGTGAACTATCAAATATTTAAAAAGACTTTAATCTTGTTTAGACAAAGATAGATTAATAGTTATGCAGGCTTGGATTATGTTTATGTGGTTGTAGGATAATTGTTACATAGCTTGTAATTTTCTTTTTTTCAATATATCTAAGATGAGATGTTTCATACTAAAACTGTGGGATAATAATTTTGAATTAATTTATAATAATTTTGCAGGATATATATGATCCTTAAATTCTTAAATGAATTAAACATTTGTGATAATTCCTCCAAATGTGTCCAGTGGCTCTTTAATGAATCTCACATCTTCTCCAACCTTCATACAAGTGCGATTCAACTTAATAATAAAGATCCTTCATATATAGTACACCTAGTATGTTTTCTCATTATTTATCAAAACTTAATTAAGAAATTATTCTTTGAATAAGTTAATATCTAGTCTCCCAACTAGCTAGATTTCTCCAAACATCTCTAAACTATTTTATGCACCACTAAAGCACTTTAGTACTATTCTTGAATTGATTATCATCTCTCTAATATTATAATGTTGTTTGATACTCATGTGGTATAAAAATTCCATATCCCTCTTCTAATATAAGAAAATATATCTTGTCATTTAGCATATAATCAAACTCTTTCCTCTATTAATACATATTTCCAATTGAAAATAAAAAAATTTTCTTCACCCATCCAAAGGGAACTTCACATATAATTCATTAACATTTTTTATCATGAAAGATGAATGATAACTATTATTATAGTAAAAATCAATAAATAATAAATATTTAACCAAATATCATCTAAAATCAAGAGAACATGCATAGAGAATGTCCTTTATTATCTGGATATTTTAATCTATCTGCATATCTATCCATGGATGAAATGTGGTGATATGGCATAACTAAGAGACAAGAGCATGTTGTGATCCCCTAATCACCCTCTATAGAAACCCACACCTTAAATGCATTTTATATCATTATTTTTAATACTTTTTTCAATCAAATACCAACCATGGATCAAGATTTATAGTTTCTTTTAGAGATTAAACACAGAAATACATCATCTTAAACATAAATTATATCATTGTTATTTAAAAATTCACATATTGATCCTAACTCACATAGGCCCTACCAAGATTCATAAGGTACCCTGGGGAGAATATATAAGGAAATAGGGTAACCTATAAATCCAAATAAGGGAATGAACAAGAAAATGAATCATAAAATGAAAGATAAGAATCATAACATCATATCATTGGAGAGAATGATCATAAGTAAGAAAATAAAGCATAAATAAATGATATCATAAGATCTCGGAATCATATATATTTGTAAAAAATAAAACATGAAATTATATGTGTACTTAAAGGCACACTTCCAATACAACATAACATATTGTTCTTAGGATATCCACTCATTCTCCATAAGCATAAGTCATGCCTTACCACTAAGACTATGAAACATAGTGTGCTTTGGTTAACCACTCTTGAAACATATATGTTATCTCATTGGATAAAAACATTACCCAAGGAATTTGAAGTCTATTAAATAAAAATATTCATATTATTAACATGTATATTTATATGTGTGACATAAGTGTAAAGGAGAACATATATGAAACATAATCCTGATAAAACCAATGGGAAAGAAGTGGGTCATAAGGAATCCAAAGAGAAGAATAAATTAAAAAAAATTGGATATTCATATTTTAATAAATAATCACTGGTATTTAATATTAATTTCCAATGTATAAACTTTTATGGAAATAATCTAGGAGATGTAATAATAAATATGAACCGCGTAGGTTATGATTTTCAAAATAAGAAAGGGATATTTTAACGAAGGAAAGAACCTATTATGTCCTTTTAGACCATAATTAAACAAAATGGTTTTCCATAAATTAATGAATATTTTAAAAATAAATTCGTGGTCAAAATATATTTATGGGGATGGTACTTAACATGAAATTAGGCTTAGATAAGTTCCCTTAAATCATGTTTAATTAAACGAGAGAATTGTGAAAGGAACTTAAAAAAAGTATTATCCTGAATAAAGAATGGTATAATGAACAAGGTATATATGTAAGGAACGTATAAATAGAATATGGAATAAGTACATGTGAACAAGATAGATAAAAGAGAAAAAATAAATAGAATTTGTAACATGGAGGTAATGAAAGCGATTTGGAATATCCCTTTTATGTTTTAAAATACCTTTTTGAAATTTGTCATCATTAAAAAAATTAATAAAGAATCCTTTGAGTGGATGATATGGGAAATATAAAGGTAAAATGAGATAAAAAATAATTATATTTCCAAAATTAAATTATATAATTTGATAGAATTTAAAAATATGGATAAAGAGGGGAAACCTTCAATAAAAGGGATAGGAATTATTCTCCACAATGATATACTTTTTTATCAGAAAATCCATCTAGGTAAAATCATTTAATTAATAAAAGATATACCCAAAGAGGAAGTGAAATCAACATAAATTAAAATCTTAGTGTGGAAGAAAAAAATATTATTACAAATAAGTTCATGAAGAATACTTTTTACTCAATTAAGTGAGTATTTTTAATAAATACCCTTACATAATCATTATCATTCGATTCAAAATCCCACAAAGGTAATGCATGAGATGGATCTCTAAATACATTAGATTTAAAGTAATATATGAAAAAAAAAATCATTTCTATTACATACACCATCAAAATAAACAAATGATGAATATGATTCATATATCAATGAAATAAAATTGATATCCAAAAACCCTTACCTTAGGTCCTGATTCATTCTGTGTGTGCACCTACTTTCAAAGAGAGATCGAAATTTCACTTGACATTATTCTTGTAAACGAAGAGATTTGGATAAAGTATAGATAATATGGGATTATATTCATGCAATATACTTTGGGGATAGGTAGGTTAGGTTGATTTTCAAGAATAAACTTAAACATATAGTGGTCTTGAAGGGGTGGTGAGAGACACCATTTATACGTGGATGAAAATTGATTTTTTATAAATTAAATTTATTTTCCAATTATTTCATGACACTATAAAATTTTAAATAGTTCTAAATTTAATTCCATGATTTTTTATGATATATTTATTTTCATAAAAAAAATTAATTTCTTTGATAACTTGTAATACGCACAACACTGAATCTAGAAAAACCATGATATACTAAAAATATTGTTATTTAACATGAAAGTTATTGCATAGCCATTAGAGTTATGGGATTAAATATGAATAAATAAATTATGAATGATTATTTTTTAAATATGTATAAAATTAATTCATTGGATATCAATTAATTAGTAATGAATATAAAAATCATTTGAAAATAAATGAGATGTTGCTTGGAAAATATTATTTTTTTGCATGTAATGTTTTTTATCATTAATAAAATAAATTAATAACTATTGCTGATTGATTTTAATGAAATTTATATATTATATATTCTACTAAATTTTTAAACATTCATCTTGAGTTTTTTCTATGTATGAAATATTATTAAATCCAGATTTATGATTAAAATGTATTTTTCTAAAAAAAGGTTTTTGTTTCATTTTGTGCAATTATTTGATAATAAATTTCTAAAACTTAAAAAAATTGAACTATAAACAAAAAAATTTATATTTTTAATTAATAAATTCCAATTTGGTAAATAGGTCCCTTTTATATTTATGAATAGTAACCATAGTAAATTATTTTCACCTTGGTAGAGATAAAATGGGTAAAATATGGTTAAAACATTGGCATAAGGATTTAAAATTTTTTGACACGTATATATATCCTTTTAGGTGAGTGGATTCGGCCATTTCCTTCCAATACATGAATATATGGTCACTTATTTTTGTATTACTTTGATTATGACCATTATATTAATATAAAAAAATAATAAATACAAAATGTTACCCTCTTCAATTTAATATCACTACAATTTTTATATAAATCAAAAATAAGGAAAAATTTTGTTATAAGTGTTCAATAGAAAGATAAATTAATTTATTTATCATTTTAATTTATTTTTAATTTATTATAATTGTATAATTACCTAAAATTATTATGCAATGACAACACAGTACATATTCAATTAACATAAAAATAAAATAAAGGATTGCAAAAATATTAAAAGTAATAAAATTTAAGTGAATTGTTTTATTACATGAATTTTTAAGATAAATATGACACATTTTTTATGTTTAAAATTATTATTTTTTAATTTCATCATTTTATTAGTGTATTTAAAGTCAAATTAATTGAATAGTTCTAAACATTTAATTAATGATATTTTATAATAAATAATATTTTATTAAGTGATTTATTATTAATAATATTATTATATTTATCTAGGTTAATCTGATATGGTTTATCATATCAACCATGGTCCATTAATGAGACACATTTCCACTTATGGTAACATCATTAACCCTTTAATATTGAAATAGTTGTTACTACATTTAAGGTTAAAAATTGTTAATGAAGGGGTTATCAAAATGATAAGGATTTAAATAACAACAAAACCTATCCAAGATTAACTATATGATGTCAGTTTCACCCTGTATTCTTTTTAATATAATTAATTTCTATTTGGAATAATTTTTATATTTAATGACTTTATTATATTTTTATGTTTTATGAAATTCCAAATGTGTCTTCTCCTTCCCTTATAAAAGGGAATCCCTCTTTTCTCTTATTTTCACCACTTTTAGCCTTATAGATTGAAAAAACCCTACTAAATTACATTTTAGACTTTCCTATACACATTATAGATTATCTATATTTTCCAAAATACTAACCATATGATCCTTAAGAGGATATCTAAATGAGTTTTTTCAAAAAAGAAGTAATCACATTAACCGATCAATTTATTTTTTATTATCATTTTACATCCACTAGATCTATTTTATTTTACATAAAATAATAAATTAAGTATAAAAAATATAATAAAATTTTATTATAATTATTAATCCACCATTATCCACCCTCTTTATCGTCAAATATTAAGTGAAAGTATCGCTCGTGCATGTGTACGACTTACCGTCTCCACATAGCGATACAATTCAACTTTCATTACTATATATTATGGATTGGAATTATGAGTGATTTAATATTTAAATATAATATTTATGACATAATTATTCTTCTATAATTATAATATCATATCTAACTTATTACCTTCCAATCATTTAGAAAATGATAACATCACTCATGCGTAAATGTGAATCTATGTCTCAAGGAAATGATATGATTCATTTTTCATTTATACTTTTCATGGATTGGACTATGGATATATTATATTAATACATATGATTTATATGATATGATAATTATTCTATAATATTAAATAAATATTTTCCTTTGTTTTGTTCAATCTGTAGAAACGTTAAAACAAAATTCATGCTTATGTATGGCCTATCATCTCCATGAATGGTGTAATTCAATTTTTTAACTCAAATTTTATGGATGACTCTAAATTTATATATATTTATTATATATATGAAATTTTTATCATTATATAAATTTAATATATAATGTAACTATAATCAAATTACATAGATCAAAACAAACAAACCAAAACAAAAATGAAATATGAATTAGTTATCAACCAAAACAGTGATTTTTATAAAGAATTATTAATAAATAGGTGATGAATGTTTATAAGTAAATCATATATGGTATGAAATATATTATTATGGTTCATAAATAGATTTATAATAAAGATATTTTTTATATAAAATATGATCAAACACATATGAATGAATTCAGATATGAGCTAAGGGTTTTACGTTACAATCTCATTGTTTAACAGGTTTATTTACTATTGACTTTCAGATTAAGAAAATTATGATATACATATCAAGAAATTCATGAATTTTCTTATCCATAGTTTATCTATGAAAAAATAAAAGTTTTCCTTTCATCTTCTTTTCCATATGTACTCAATTGGCTAAAATAATATTTTGATGTAAAAAAATGACTTTATTTCTCTCTATAGTAGAATATATTTTCTCTTAGATCTGCATGTTTTCTAAAACCATTAAGTATTTTTAATATTATCCTATGATTTTTTAAATTCATTTATTCCCATGATTGAGTTTTTATGAAATTTTTAAAATTAATCTTCTTTTTTTCTAAATGAGGTGCTTTGGAATTTTTAAAAAAAAACCATGAAAGGGGTGTTTTTTAACTTATATAGCATAAACAGAATTTATCACCCTCATGAAAACTAAATGAATTGATGATTGTATTAAAAAATTTAAAGGGTTATTTCAATTAAAATTTCTTCCATAATATTTGGAATTTTTTATATTTTAATGAATTGATTTCAAAGTGAAATGGATATTTTCCTCAATAAATATTTTAAGTGATCTTAAAAGTTGTTTTCATCTAAGATGATATCATTTGACTTTACTAATGCTTTACTAGAGATATGAACCAATGATACCCTCGTTATTCTTTCCCTTTATGTCTTATTAGTATGATGATAAGATATTTACAAAATCTATCTATTTTCACGGGTTATTCCATGATGAATTGATGAAATTTTTATAAAATTTGTTTCTTTTTTATTAGTTGTTCTAGGATGGAATATTTATGAAACCCATTTGTTTTTCATATTTTATGATATGAAGGACATTTTATTATCTTCTGTCACACATCTATATGAATTTAATTATTTTATGGGTGGGTCGATAATTATATAACTCTCTATTTCATTAGGTAAATAGGGATATCTCATGAGATAAATAGAACTAGAATAAATAGATAACTCAATTTAGTAAGGTTTTATATCCTCTATGATAGTATTGCGGGTGAACATTGACGACCAAAATGGTTTAGGGAGTGAAACCAATCCATTATGATATTCTTGGAATAATATTTGACTACTGATTAAATAATTTTCTATGTATATGTCTATGCCACAAACTTCTATCTTATGAAAATATTATGATCTTAGGGATCATGTTCCATTATTCACACATGATTCAAGTCTGAATAACTTTCAATGTTTATGCCACGATTCAAGATTTCAATCTATGAATAAAATTTTTTGTTTTTTAAGTGTTTTTCTCATGTTCTCATACCCTTATTATCATATTTGTTTAGTGATCATTGATATGCCCCATGTTTTCCCTTACTGGGAATATGAGATCACCCTTTCTTATGTTTTCTTTCCCTAGGTTATGAAAAAATGTTTTAGGTATGATATGTTTAAAAGGGTGATAGTTATAAATGACTAAGTGATAGGTGATTGAGATATATTATGAACTAGTTGTTTATGTATCCATGTTTCCAATGATACTGACCTCTATGATTTTTGGAATAGATCTATCACTACTTGTCCCCTCGGGCATGTGTGATGACTATCGAAAGATTTCCTTCCATAGGCCAGAGGCTGGAGACTAGCACCAAAAAGGAATATCCCAAAAAGAGAAGGAGTTTCCTTTAAACCTATACACACACACAGCCCGTACTATGGAAAGTAAATCTAGAACTGGGATACTAACAATAAGTATGTCACACGAGGAAGAAACCACATGAGTAATGGTGCAACTAAAATGAAAATGGGGTCCATAATACAAACCCAACTAAAATAAAGGTACATTAAAAGGAAGTACAAGCTGCATAGGTCATCCATTGAGGATCCATCTTGAAGGGTAGGTGTAGATCAATGCTGGATGTCGCTGAAGTGTACTTTGTCTATAAATCCACCTACAAGAACCACCTGGCCCTAGCTCTCCAAGATCCCAGTCAAATTTTTATGTTGTCTACACAAGACACAATAGGTGCTGGAAAAGTCTGTGTAGGGGTGATCATAACAATACTCAGTAGGGACCCTGAAACCAACTCAGGTCTCACAAAAATCCACAAAGTAAATCAAAAAAGAATGCTCAAATATTAAAGTCACTAGAGTTAGCTTGAAATAGGTATAACTTAAATTGTTCATAGAAAAACCAATGGTTGCAAACAATGAATATCAATAACTGCAAAGGCACTCATCCCGGATGAGTCCTAGTTAGGTCTCCTAGAACTATTCCGCAGTTGAGTCACAAATCCTCATTGGGTAGTTGAATCATCAAGCCTCACTGATAGCAGAGTCACGAAGCCTCTCTAATTAGTTGAGTCATTAATCCTCGCTCATTAACTGATTCACGATGTCTCACTGGGTATCAAATTCATGATGCTTCACTGGGTAGTTGATTCACGAAGCCTCACAGGGTAGTTGAGTGACTTATTCAAGCTAACAGTTGAGTCACAAAGCCTCGCTAGGTAGCTGAGTCAAGGATCCTTGCTTGGTAGCTGAGTCATAAAGCCTCACTAGGTAGCTAAGTCATGAAGCCTAGCTGGTTAAAATTCTATTAAATCTTAATCATATGATTTCATAAGGACCTCCACATCATGTGGGTCCCAATGCTACAGATGGCACGTCAATCAAACATATGTTTTGAGAGATACTTCTCTTTTTGTAAATAGGGGTCGGTTGCATCTAGGCCCAGTCCGACTGGTTCGAACTGACCCGACCAACCCAACCCAGGGTCCCGCATGACCCAATCATGTCTTCTTGGCCAATCGGGCCTCACTGGAACCATTTTAGGTTGGTCATGGGTCCAGTCTTCCCGGTCACCCAGTGACCCAAATTTATCTGGCCTAGCCCATAATGGTGGCCCGGTCTCTTTTCCCAGCCTGAGCCGCCCTACAGACTGACTTTATTTTGTTGGCCCAGTCCACTAAAGTGGACTGGCTTGGAAAAAAAATTAGTCAGGCCGCTCGAGCATCCTGGTCTAATTTATCCTAGACCGACTTGAATGGTCTAGTTGGGTCACGTGCTTCTAATCAGTCGGTCGCCCCCCCTTGGTTAACATGTGGCCCTCATTGAGAAGTTTGGTCCTCATACATAGCACCACACTGGCACCATGGCACTCCTCCACCGTGGAGTGCACTGGGAACTTCTCCTCCAATAGTGTGGACGGTGAGGGCCAACTGCTTTGTCCTATATGTGGCACCTGGGTGGAACCCCCTTCTGCCTACAACTACTGTCGCACTGGTAGTATCGCATCGGTTTCCCCTTCAGCGGGCCATTAGGTCTTCTCTGGTGGTCAGATCACAAATCTTTCTGCACCCTCAGGCCTCTCGGTTCTTCTCTATCACATCCATGGTCTTGTGGCCACTATTTTTTCGATTCATAAATTCAGTCATGAAAAACACAAATGCCCGCTACGGAGGTATTCAATCCTTGTTTGTGTTGGCCCGACCCCTCCGCGTTAGAATTTAAAATTTGATATCAATGAGTTTTTATAATTAAAACATTAATTTCAAATATCGTAACTCCACAAAATATTATTTACCAACAAGCATGAATGACCAAACCATGGGTCAACCTATTCATGGGTTGATTCATGTTTGTATTTTGAAAATAATAACAGGAATAAGCAATCACAAATAAAGAAGATACGATCCATCGTTAATCCTCGATCCATTAGCATTAATTGTCATTTGTCATCTCTCGAATCCATCCCACCAATTTTTTTCATTCCTTGATTTTGTAGTGTTCGTCGTTGAAGAGAGAGAGAGAGAGGTATATATATTTCTAGTTTGAAAAAGAATTTCCCAAGGTTGTTTTTCAACTCTGGATCCCTTTTTAATTAAAGGAAGGAGATGCATTGTGCATCGCCACACTGTCCCATTAATGAGGTCCATTAATGATTCAGCATTGCCTCATCATTGCACCATAGCATTGACTGGTCATTACATTGCAGCGGAAATAGTATGAATAAAATAAACATTGAATTTATTTTAAGATTATTTTATTTTTCACTAAATTTCTGAAATTTATCAATTTTGGTCAACCCACATCGGTCGAGGTTAGGCCCTACTTAAGTGAATCCTATCATTTTGAATTCAACAATGCCCTGGGATTTTCAATTCGGTTATCGCTTCAAAATTTAGAAAAACCTCTTACACAATTACTTAACGTACTTTAAAACAAGTTATACAATATGTTCAGGCCCCTCTGGACCTAGGAATCATGTGTCGTCTCAGAACATTGTTTTGAAATAATTCCATATAATTAAAAAATACAAATAAATTCTATAATATTAAATTACTCTCCATTTTTGGGATTTATATCCTCATGAGTCAAAACAAGAATAAACAAACAAATGGGGGTACTGAGCATGTATCTAAGCTACCCACTCTCGTGTGATCTTCTAGAGATTCTCGTGCTACCACTAAACTTGAACTATAGGAGTTGATAGTACATGAAGGACTCGCTCCTGTCAATCCTTTATCTCTATTGGAGAATCCGAAAACATCGACCCATCACCAATGTAAAGCTCTCCATAGTTGATAACGTGTGATGGATCATGCACGTACCTCCTCAACTGGGACACGTGAAAAAAATTGTTCACCCAGTGCATCTATAAGAGGAAGATATAAGCAGTACATCACCTTTCCAACTCTATTTAGAATCTTAAAAGGCTCGTTAAACCTCAGAGATAACATTACACCCCTTTCAAATCTTTATAATTCCTTACGGGGTGAGACATGAAAGAAAACATGATCTCCCTCCTTGAACTCCAAGGGTCTCTATCTCCTATCAGCACATGATTTTTCCCTTCTCTGTGTGGGCCTCGTCTGCTATTGGATGAACTGCACCTTCTCAGTGGAAGCCCGTGCCAACTCCAGACTCGTGATTGCTGACTCCCCTGGTTATGTCCAGCATAGAGGTGATCTTCAAGTCCGCTTGTACAAGGCAGAAAACGGTGCCATGACAATGGTGGATTGATATCTGTTGTTGTATGAAAAATCCACCAGTGGTATGTGGTCTTCACAACTGCAGCCAAAGTCCAAGATTCAAGAAAAAATCACATCCTTCAAGGTATGTATGGTTCTCTCCATATGACTATAAGTCTGTGGGTTAAAGGTTGTCCTCAAGCGCATCTAAGTCCCAAACACCTTCTGTAATCCCTTCCACAAACAGGATTTAAATCATACATCATAGTCTAAGATGATCATCGAAGGCACCCCGTGTAGTCACACTATCTTTTATATGTAGAGGCATTCTAATCCCTTGACTGATCCCTTCTCTGAGATGGGTAGGAAGTTAGCCAAATTTTCGATTCTGTCAAAAATAACCCAGATAAAATCATGGCCCCTAGACATGCGTGTTAACCCCATCACAAAGTCCATAGATATGCCATCCCATTTCTACTCTAGTACTTCAAGTGGTTGGGCCTAGCCTATTGAACCTGATGCTTAGATTTCACTTGCTGACAAATGTGGCATCATGAAACAAACTATGCCACAGCTTTATTCATCCTTGGCCACCAGTAGTGATATCGTAGGTTCCGGTACATCATTTCCACACCATGATGTAACACTAAAGGTGATGAATGGAACTCCCACAACACCTCATCCTACAACATCACTGGTACTATGATTAATTCTCTCAAAAGTATAACATGCTCACCACCTATAGAAAATCCATCAGTAGCATGGCCGGAGTATAATCAAGTATATCGGGTCTCATAGTCAACATCCACAAGTTGTGCCTCCCTGACTCACTGTAATAGTAGAGGAGTGATAGTAATCAACTGAAGGTAAGATGATCCATCATCATCCACGAAGGATATCTAAATTGTGGCTAAATGCTCCATCTCTTCACTTAGAAGTTGTATACCAGACCTCCTACTGAGCACGTCTTCCACCATGTCTCCCTTCCCGGAAATATAGACTATCTTAAATTCATAATCCTGGAGGAAATCCATCCATCATCTTTGTCTCAAGTTCCAGTCATTATCTAAGAATATATACCTGAGACTCCTGTGGTCAGAGTAGATGGTAAATTGTTCACCCATCAAGTTGTGTCACCACATCTTCAAGGAAAAGAACATGAAAGCTAACTCCAGGTCGTGGGATGCGTAGTTATGCTCATGACACCTCAACTAACAGTAGTCATAGGCGATCACTTCTCACTATTTCATTAAGACACGACCCAATCTACTCCTTGATGCATCGTAAGGGACTATATACCCACCACCCTCTTCTGGTAGTCTCAAGATAGGGGAACTCATCAGTATGTGCCTCGGCTCCTGGAAACTCTTTTGGCACTTCACCATCCACATGAAGGGTCGTCCCATCTATGTAAAGTCTGATAAGGGTGATAATACTCTGGAAAATTTAGGCATGAACCTCTGGTAGTATCCAACCAACACCAAGAAACTTTGCACCTCGGTCACGCTCTTAAGTGGCTCTTAAGAAATAATTGCCTCTATCTTCACTGGATCCACTGCAACTCCAGCCTCTGAGGTGATGTGTCCTAAAAAATAGAACTCTAAAATCCAGAAATAAAACTTCGAGAGCTTACCATAAAGCTGGTGCTCTCATTGTGTATCCATGACTATCTTCTGATGTTTAGAATGCTCCTCCTCTGATGCCGAGTATAACAATATGTCATCAATGAAGACCACCATGAATCAATCGATGTAAGGCAAGAAGATTATGTTCATGAGTCCCATGAATACTGCTGGGGAATTGGCCATTTTGAAAGGAATCATCAAAACTCAGAGTGGCTATACCAGCATCAAATGGTTGTCTTCGGTACATCCTCACCCCTTACTGGAGGATGATGATAGCCTCATCTGAGGATGATCTTCAACAACCACCTCACTCCCTTTAACTGATCAAAGAGATCATCAATCCTCAGTAGTGGATACTTGTTCTTCACAATCACCTGGTTCAGGTGCTAGAAGTCCACACACAACCTCAAACTCTTGTCTGCCTTCTTGGAAAACAACACTAGTGCTACCCATAATGGAATTTTGTGACTCACTAAGTGCTTCTCCTGCAATTCCTCCAACAATACCCTCAATTCAAAAATCTCCTTGTGAGATTTTTGATATACTGATGTGGATATTGGTGTCATCCTGGGGTATTGTTCAATGCTAAATTCTACCTCCCAATGAGAAGGTTGTCTCAGATAGTCCTTAGGAAATACATCCTCATACTCTTCCACCACTATAGGAATGCTTGTACTCCTCTCATCCAACACACCGAGGGTGATGCTAGCGAATTGGTGACTGATTGGTTGCACCCTCCTTTGAGATATTCTATCATATGCTATAAAAGTTACCTTCTTTCTAGTGAAGGAAATCATGGTTCCATCCTCGTGGACACACCGCACATTGCACCTAATACATTCGATTTGTGAATGAACTGTATATAACCATCCCATACCCAAGATGATGTCATAAGGTCTCGACGCTGCTACTAGGAGATCACAGCCAAAGCTCTATCCTCTTAGATTAATCTCACACTGCCGGAACTAGTGTGTAATCATCGAATCCCCTATTATAGGAGTCTCTAATCGTAAGGATTGAGCCAACAGCACCATTAGAATCTTGGATCCTCGAATGAGGTCTCTAGTAAGGAAAGAGTCACTAGAAACCGTGTCTATAAAAACTACAACTAAGGTAGAGAAGACACAGATCATAACATTAATCATCTCTGGTTCACCGGGGTCATATGCCTCCACTACCGGAAGCTGGCCTCACCCTGTCCGCCAACTCCCTGATCCTATGGTGGACCACCTAGGGGTGGTGGGGTTATCATGTTAAACCATCATCCACCACCTTCCACTCATATTTTTTCCCTTCCATGTCTACCACCCTACGGACCTCCTCACTTGAACCTATACCTAGGCCTCGGTTTCCCTCGATCTCCTCATGATCGTCTTTACGGAGGGTTGGGCAGTCTCTAACTATGTGCCCCTACTCACTGCACATAAAGCACAACCTACCCCTATGCTGGTATCCACTACCCATGGGTCCTTTCACTACTGATCCAGTATCACCGGGCCATCCCCTAGAGGGTCTGGTCCTCTTGGACCCCTGTGTCAATTGTCGGTTGCCCGCTTCCTAGGAATCGGTTACCTGCCATCTGGTGGTATCTCTTATAGTCATTGTAGGTTTTGACAAGGAATTTATCCCCTAGAATATCTTGCTCTAGCACCCCAGCCTGCGTAGGAATGCTGAGAGACATTATCGATGCTCTGATATCTCATCTGAGTACCTTCTCAAAATATTGGGCCCTAAAGAAAGGGTCCCTTAAAATATCTAAAGAGTATCAAGAGAGGTCTGTGAACCTCGTAGATTACTCAATCATGGTTAGGTTGTCTTTTCTTATGTGTAGTAGCTCTTATATTTGTATTGATCACATCATCATAGGGAAAAACTCCACCATGAAAACTTCTTCTAGTCTGCCCAGGTGAGGGTCTCTTCCCCGTGCATCTATAGTGTCAAGCTCCACCATCTCCCTATCATGCCTTTTAAAAGTCTAGTGGATAGAACTGCCATTTGGTCTAAAGGTTTTATCACCAGTTAAAAAACTTGCATCACTGCCTCTAAAAAATTGTCATCTTTCTGAGGATCTGTCTCGCCATAAAATCTTAGAGGCCTCTGCATCTGTAACTCATGCAACATTATCATTCGGCATGCATCCTCTTTGGGTAATCCTAGTAGAAACTACTGCCCGGTGGGTGGTGATACCTCTGGTACACCAACCAAGGGTGTTATCTATGGGACTGGTCCCTGCACAAATGCTTCCTCGCTCGGTGGACCATCATATTGATCTTGTACCGGGATCTGGACTGGCGGTCTACATGCAGGCATCCTGAGAGAAATCAATATGAACCACGGTCTATAAATTATACCTGGTGAGATGACTCTGACTCAAAGAGATTATGGAAAACGTTTTAAAGACTCAATAAACTGGTGTTTTCGTGTACTGAGTTAGAAAGTAGAATTTAGGGTATTAGTGTATGGATACGTCGGCCGCCACACTAACACTGGACTCTCCAAATCTTAAAGTCGAACTCAAAACATTTAACATTGTTTTCCAAAAACAAAACAACCGACTCTCGATATTTAAGGTAGAACTGACCACCTATGATACCACTCTATCATGACACATCCCCCTGGGCCCGTGTAGTGACTACCCTATGTCTGCCCTTTAAAGTCTAGGGGTTGGAGACTAGCACCGAAAAGGCATATCCCAAAAAAGGGAAGTCATTGCATTTAAACCTGTAAACACACACACAACCCAATCTGTGGAAAGTAAAGCTGGAACTAGGATACCTACAAAAATTATGTCACACAAGGAAGTAACCACACAATTAAAGGTGAAATCGAATGGAAAAAATGGGCTATAATACAAACTCAACTAAAAAGGAACATACAATAAAAGTAAGTACATGATTCAGAAGTCATCCACCAAGTATCCTACCTAAAGGGTAGCTATAGATCAATCACAGATGTCACTAAATCATTCTGCATCTATAGATCCAACTCCAAGCACCACCTGACCCTGGCTCTCCTAGATTTTAGTTAAAGTTTCATGTCACCTACATAATACACGATAGGTGCGAGCGAAGCCTGTGAAGTGGTGATCATAACAATACTCATTAGGGACACCCAAACCAACTCAGGTCTCATAGAAATCCAAAAAGGAAATAAAAAAAGAATTCTGAAATATTAGAGTCCCTAGATTCATCTCGACACAGGTATAACTTAATGTGTTGATAGAAAAACCAATGGTCACAAACATTGAACATCAATCACTACAAAGGCACTTGTCCCTGATGAGTCCTATCTAGGTCGCCTAGACCTATTTAGTAGCTGAGTCATGAATCCTCGCTGATTGTTAGAGTCACGAAGCCTCGCTGATAGCTGAATCATGAAGCCTTTCATTGTATCTGATTCATGAAGCCTCGCTGGGTATCTGAGTCCCAAAGCCTCACTAGTGAGCTGAGTCGCGATGCCCTGTTGGATAGCTTAGTCATGAAGCCATGCTAATAGTTAAGTCAAGGAGCCTCATTGGGTAGTTGAGTCATGATGCCTCTCTAGGTAGATGAGTCATCGATTCTCACTTGGTCAAATTCCCTAAAATATCACATAGAGTATTTCATAAGGACCACACCATTATGTGGGTCCCAACGTCATAGATGGATTGTCAATTGGACGTATGGTCTAAGAGATACATCCCTTTCTGTAAACAGGGGCTAGTTGCATCTGAGAACGGTCTGATTGGTTTTCACTGACCCGACCAACCTGGAACAGGGTCCCTCGTGACATGATCCTATCTTCCTAGCCCATTTGGCCTCACTGGACTTGGTCGAGGTTGGTTTTGAGTCCAGTCCTCCCAGTCACCTAGTGATCCGAATTTATCTGGCCCAGCCTGCACTAGTGAGTTTGTCTCTTTTCCAAGCTTGGGATGCCCCATGGCTGGACTTTATCCCATCAGAACTATCTGATAAAGAGGACTGGCTCAAAAAAATTAGTCAGTCCGCTCGAGCGGCCCAGACCAGTTGGGGCACATGTGGCCGCTCAGCTGGCCGCCCCCTTGGTCAACACGCAGCCCACATTGAGCGGGCTACTCCTCCTACACGGTGCCACACTGGCACCACGCCCAGCCAGCCACTACGGCCGATGGGCCCTTTCCCTCCTCCACCATAGTGCGCACGTGGAACTCTGCCTCTATAAGTACGGCTAGCAAGGGTCGGCCGCATTGTCCCGCACATGGAAACCATGTGGCACCGCCTTCTACCTGTGGCCGTTGCTGCGCCAGCTGCACCTTCCACAGGCCACCAAGTCTGCTCTGGTTTTTTGATCTCAAATCAATCTACTCCTTTGGGAATCTTGGGATGCCTCTATCCCTACCACATCCTCAGGTCCACTGGTTTTTCAATTCCTCCATTCGGTAACAAAGAACACAAATGCCTATTGCGGAGGGATCCGGGCCTTTTTCATGTCAGCCCAATCCCTCCTCATTAGAATATCCAAACAAATATCAACGGTATTTCATAATTCTAACACATATTTCAAATCATTTAACTCCCCGAAATATCATTTCCCAACTCACAATAACAACCTAACTATTGATCCACCTATTCATGGGTTGATCCACATTCATTGTTTGAAAATAAGAATGAGAAGAAGCAATCATAGAGAAAGAACATAACCCCTACATAGGTTGAGGATCTATCATTGATGAGGGATGAAGATCCAAGTTGTTATCGATCCTAGATCCATTAGTTTTTTTCATCATTTTTTGTCTCTTGAATCCATCCCACCAGCATTAGTCAATCATTGATTCAATGGAATTTGTCGTCGGAGAGAGAGAGATATATATTCCTCATTTTTTAGAGAATTTTACAGGGTTTTTTTCAACTATGGATCCCTATTTAATGAAAGGAAGGAGATGCATTGTTCATTGAATGAGGTTCATTAATGATTCACCATCACCTTATTGTTGCACCATAACACTGACTGGTAGCTACATCACTACAGAAACAGTTTGAATAAAATAAACTTTGAATTTATTTTATGTTTATTTTACTTTTCACTAAAAGTCCAACATTTATCTTTTTCGGTTGACCCGTGCCTGTCAATGTTATCCCATTCATAGGAGAATCTCATCATTCTGAATTCAGTGGTGCCCTCCAATTTTTGATTCGTGCACCGATTCAGAATTTATAAAAACCCACTCGCACGATTACGTAACGTACTTTATAAATGATCTGAAATACATTTTGGCCTCTCTAGGAGTTGGAATCAGGGTTCATCTCATGGCTTGGATTTGAAATAATTCCATGTAATTAAAAAAATTACACCTAAATTTCAGTACATTACAGGATCAATATTCTATGTGGTGAATATTAATTTAATATGATGTAAGATGTATGTATGATATGATTGGGTTACTATAGTTTTTTTAGATCAAGGTTTAGTTACCTTTGAAAACTACAATAACAAAAATTCAGTGAGAAACCTGGGGATAAGTATAAGTATAGGGAAACATCCTTAGGTTTTTATAATGATCAGGGATGACCTAGGTGGAATATAATGTGTCATAGATTGATAAAAAGGGTGAAAATATTTAGATATCTTGTAAATGATTTTTCATGATTATGTAGGTTCCCAATATGATTATTGTTTCAAAAAATATGATTTTTTATTTTATTAAATGGTTTGAACCCAAATGAATAATTCTAATATTGAATGTGATAGACAAATAAATGTGAGTCCTCTTGAGAAACTAAATTTTGTGGGATCAGGAATGAAAAATATCTTTTCAATGCTTATGAAACTTTCTTAAGATATGAATGATACTGAGATTATAATTGAGAAATAGAGAGAACATCATTTTATTAAGTCTTTCATGAGGCAACACCAAAATTCTTTCACTGGGTCTTCAGATCTGCCAATTTCTTTCAAATGGATCAGTACCATTTAAAAGATATTTTTGGATCTCCAATATTTAAAACATGAAAAAGTTATTTTAGTTTTTATCATTTGTAAGTTGATACAGATCCATGTGGAATAATATCAATAAGATGAGGGAATGAGAATAAATTTAATCCATGGAATGAGATGAGATTAATAGATTATTTTTCAGTAAATAGTTTCCTCAAATTATTCTTATAAAAATAGAGAAGAAGTTCCTTAAGTTAAAGTTGAAGGCTGATGAATCTGTTAGTTCTTATGAGTCAAATTTTACAAGACTTTCAAGGAATGATTCTAGTATTATTATCTTACTTAAATTATGGTATATCGATCTTTCAAAGGATTAAATCTATGTTTACGGTGGGATTTATCCTTAAAAACGTTAGTAGCTATGTGGAAATGATTCAATGTGATATTGAGGTGGAAATGGACATTAGATATGCCCATCAATCACATGTTTTTGATAAGAAAATAAATATTTAAAGAAAATAAAGTTATAAAAACCATGGATAAAAGAATATAAACTTTCATTTATTCTTTAAATGTAGAAGGAAACCTAGAGGTAATTATCTTAAGGGAACTAGAAAATTTTTTATGTTGAGAAAGGATGGTCATTGAGCTATCAAATAAAATTATGATGGGAAGAATTTTCTTATGATGGAGGAAAATCACCTTGTAATGCACCATGTACACTCTAGATTTTCAAATTAAAGGAATATGGGAATTATGTTAACTAGTTCTCATACCTGAAGTTTAATGATGATGATTAATGTCAGTATCCTCTTAAGCTTAGAGATAAAGGGTAATCTCATCTGATCACTATTTTCTATGTTGAGTATGATAATGAAGTAGTGAAAGTTTTCCATAAAATATACTCTTGAATTGATAATTTGTTATTTGATTCTAGATATACCCACTATTTCATGTCTAAGGAATTTTCTAAGGGTATCACAATACCACCTCAATAGATAGATATTAACTTATAGTGAAAACAAATAATGGTACAACGATTTAATCACAATTATATGATTCTTCTCTGATGAATGTTTTTTGAAATATGTTTCCTTCAAATCTCATTATTATCCCTCTAGAGAAATTAGATGTTATATTTGGCATGGATTGGGCTTCTTTACAAAAATAGAACATCAATTTCTAAGGAAAAAAAGTCACATTTGATATTCTGAACCAACCTATGATCTTATACCAGTGTCACAAAAAATATAAACATACAATATAAATTACATTCAATATATTGGAATTGATTCCTATTCAAAATCTATTCTTATCTCAGATGGTTGGGGAGGAAATCAACATCAAATATATTTATATTGTAAGGGAGTTTTTTTATATCTTTATAAAAGATTTTTCTAGTCTTCCAATAAATTATAATCTTGAGTTATAAAAAGAACTCAAACTTGGTGTTAGACCTATTTTAAAGGCTCACAAAAAATGTACTAGGTTGAGTTGTAGGAATTAAAGACAAAATCTCAAGTTAATCTTGAAACGGATTTCTTTGGCCAGGTGTGTCACCTTTGGGTTCACCTATTCTTTTTTTAAGAAGAATGATATATCAATGAAACATTGCATTGATAATTGGGAACTTAACAATATCACAATAAAGAATAAGTATTCTCTACATCATATTGATGATATATTTGATCAAATACATATATTTAAATACTTTTCAAGGATTTTTCTTCATTCTGAATATCATTAATTAAAGGTTAATAAGGAGGATATACCCAAGACAACATTCCATACAAGGTATGGACACTATAAATATATAATGATTCCATTTGGTTTTATTAATTCCCCTAATATTTTTATGTATTTAATGAATATAGTTTTTATATATTACCATTATTATTTTTTGGTAGTTTTTATAGATTAGATTCTAATAAATTTAAAGATCAAGAAAGAGAATAAAGATTATTTTAGGATTATTATGCAGTTCCTAAGGATGGATAAGTTGTATGAAAAAATTACAAAGTGTGACTTTTGGATAAAAAAGTTTCATATTTAGGTCATATAATCTCAAGATATGGTATATCGGTGGATCCAGTAAAGAAACAAATTATTGATCCTTGGAATAGACCATCCACTATGATTGAGATCTGAAGTTTTCTTGGTATGGATGGTTATTATCGAGAATTTATCATGATTTTCTAATCTGTTTTGTAACGACGTGGATTTTAACGGTTTTATTTTTAGAAATTATTTGGGAAAATTTTGAGACCATGTGCTGAGACAGAATACAATTCTGAGGCTCGGTGGGCCCAGATTGGTCTGTCAAAAATTGTTATGTTTTAAATTACATTAGTGAGTGGTTTTCCTAAAAAAGTGTAATAACTCTTAAATGTGTGTTCAGATTAGAAATCCCGGGGCACTGTTGCGTTCATGATAGTTGTTTTACCCTAGGCATGACTTAAACATAGTTAATACGGGCCTCTAGTGAGAAAATCCAAAAATGGCATAACCGTAAATAAAATAATTAAATAACAATATTTTATTTTCAAATCCTTATAACTCATGAATGGTGACTCTGATTGAAAATCTGAGGCATTTGGTGAGGGCGTTCTTTTCATAGGTAGAGCCTAACATTGGCCAGCGTGGGCCAACTGTGTAAAATAGTTTTTGGGATGTGACCATAAAGAAAATAAGTAAATAAATAATATTTTCTTTTATTTTAAAATACTATAACTCAAAAATTGAAACTCATATTGTAAATCTGAGAGTATTGTTGAGCTAATGAGGGTGTGCCTTCCTTAGGTGGGGCCTAACATTGATCGGTGTGGTTCAGAGGAAAAGTTAATTTTTGAGTGTTTTAAAGAGAGGTAAAATAATATTTAGAAAGTTTATTTTATTTCGAAATGTTTTGCTGCAATGCAATGATGAGGTATCTGTTTTAATTAATAAATAAAACAATGTAATGATGTGGTCACTTAGCATAACAAAAATGTTGAAATACATTTCTTCCTTTATTGGGTAATCATAGTTACAAAATCAGGGGATGACCCGAGAGTTTCCAATGAACCTGTATAGAACTTCTGTTTGTGAGTGATGAATGGTAACGAATGACAGATCGCCAATAAATGATGGATTAGTGCGTTTCTCGATGGATCTCCAACGACGATCGAATCCCAACACTGATTGATCATATTTTCGAGGTAAGGGTTTTAATTATAAGTTAATTACTTCATTACTTGTTCTTTGGTTTGAGAGAAGATTGTGGATCAACACACAAATAGGTTGACCTATGGATTGACCACGTGTTTTGTAGTATGTGATTTGACTTGCGAAAATTTAAGGGAGTTAGATTCATGTAATTGTTTCTGTTCTTCGCCAAACCTCCTAACAAGGTCAAACCATTACAACATGAATAAAGGGCATGGTTCGTCTCTCATGTGTTTTTGATGTGTACTTATTCGCTACCTTCTTCATGTTCTTCGTGTCGATAGAAATTCACAGTCTAGGTGGGACCATAGAGGTAGGATAGCCCGCAGCAAGAGGCCACGGGAGATGGCGACATCAGACAACCGTTGGCTTAGCAGTTGGAAGCGAGGGAGGCTACAGCCAGGTCGGATACGGTGATGATAGAGGGCCTCCAACTCGAAACTGTGTGGTGGTGGAACCAATGTTAGCCATTCCAGGTGTTGGATCGAGGCCGCCAGCTGGCGGCTGGTAGTGGATCGGTCGGACGTGGTTAGGAGCCCCATCCTGCGGTGGAGAACCACAGTACAGCTGGACCATGGAAAAGCTATGGGGAATTTACACGGTGGTCTATGGAGTTCAAATGGATGTGGAAAGCACTAATTCCTAGGTTGGAAGGGATCAGGACCACCAGTGCAAGTCGGGCTGCTGGGCAGCCGATGAGACGAAAATCGGCCCGCTAGTACAGGTCGGGCCGAACGTGGACCGAGCTGCTGGGTGGCCAGGTCCAGCAGGCCAATGGGCCTGGACTATGGGCTAGGTTGGATGAACTAGGATTGGTCGGGTTGGTCCGATCATGTTATGTTGGTCTGACCGGGTTGGGTTGGTCGGACCAGGTCGGACAAGACTAAGACCCCACCATCCCCTTTTCACTAAAACGCCCAAAACATTCAAACCCTACATCTGATTGACAAGTAGTTTGTGGTGTTGGGATCCTCATAATGAGGCAGTCATTTTAATATAATTCAGGTCATATTTTGTGGAATATGGTATATGTAACATGACATGAGGTGTATAAACTCATGGAATCAAGCGCACTACGAGCGGGAATCATGCAGCAGACCTTAGTGGCCCAGCAGACGAGTGGACTTCATTGGCCCATCAAACCTTAATGAAGAGCAGACCTCAGAGGCCCAGTGAATGAGAAGACCTCAATGGCCTAGAAGATGAGTGTACCTTAGTGGCTCATTAGACCTCAGTGACAAGCGGGCCTCAAGGGCCCAACAGACAGGTAGACCTCAATGGCCCAGTAGACTAGAGGACCACAGTGGCCCAATAGATGAGCATACCGCAATTGACTAGTAGATGATCGGACCTTAGTGGACCAACAAAACATAGTGGCAATAAAACCTCAGTGGTCTAGTAGACCTCAGTGATGAGATAACCTTAGTTTCCTAGTAGACCATAGTGACTCATCGAGGATGAGTCCCTCAATAGTACAAAATGTTCAACATTATAAATGACAGTTTTTCTTTCAATAAATTAGGTTATACCTATGTGAGATGAATCTAATAACTCTATTTACTGTAACTAAAAGAGGATACACTTTGTGTGCCTCTTTGGTAGTAGGCTTTGTTTATTTCTTCATGGTATACCTTTGTGGATTGGTGTCCCTACTGAGTAATTTTTTACTCACCCCTGAATGTGCTTTACCTGAATTTTTAGTGTCTTGTGCAGACAATCAATGATTTGACAGAGTCCTTTTTGGACTAGGGCTAGGTGGAGCTTAGAGTGACCCGACAGACAAGATGTTCTTCTGCAACTTCAGAGATTTGTTTCTATACATACCATTCAGGTATGGTTTTCTGTGTAGTATTTATAAAGACTTCTAATTGTACTTTTATTTTTATGTTGTTATTCTACTTTATCTACCTTTACTTCTATCTTTGTAATGTTTACTCTCAGTGGTTGTCTTAGTAGCATGCACATTTTCCACTTTCAGCATTATGGGATGAGGTTGTGAGTGTGTGTGTGTGTGTGTAAAGGTACTTCGAAAAATCCTCCCACTTGCAGGATAATGCCTTCAGTACTAGTTGCCAGCCCATGGCATTTGGGATCTGGTCATGGGGTAGTCGTGGAACGAGCCCCAGGGACGGTTTAGGAAACATTTGTATCATAGTAGTTTGTTTCTATCATAATAACCTAGAGTCTATGAGTTTTTTTTGGTTAAACAGTGTTATGTTTTTCGAGTTTGGCTTTCAGGCCAGGGAATCTAGTGTTGGTGTGGCGGTCGATGTATCTATAAACCCTGACATTAAATTATACTTTTCAACCCAGTATATGAAAACACTAGTTGAAGGGAAAAATTATGGAACATTAATAATATAGTAATGGGTTGATTTTTCCATGTCCTTCTTGAATCATCTCACCAGGTATTCTTTGTTGATCATGGTACATCTTATTTTGTTTCAAGATGTGTCCACATAGACAGCCCGCCCGGATTCTACCGCATGATCAAGAGGATGATCTGAAGGGTTAAAAAATGGTTACAGGGGTACATACTAGAGACAACATTACCGAGTGGTGTTCCATATATACCACCACATGTTGAGTATCAAATGGTACTCATAGTACCAGAGGATGAGATGCGTGGGCTGAGCGCACTTTACAAGTTTTAGAGACAGTGAACCCTCATATTTTGAGGTGAGCCTGACTCATAGGTAGTTAATGACTATATTGATGTGGTGGATAAGTTTTCCTTATGGTCAAGACACCATTAGATCAGATGGAGGTTCTGGTGGTGATCCTTCTATGTGGCTCAACAGGCCGATGGCGGGGTTTACATTACCCGATCTTATGATAAGGTAACTCTTCCATGGATAGAGTTTGAGAACCTTTTTCAGAGAAGGTGATATCATCATAAATTCTAAGGTCTATTCATGCCAAAGAGTTTCTATATCTTTGGTAGGAGGACATGTCGGTAGTTGAGTATTCATCGAGGTATACCGACCTTTCCAAGTAATTGATGAATATGAGTCGACCAGTGCTTCAAGGATCATACCTCCAAGAGAGGTGTGTTTAGGTACATATCAATCATAACTCTTCCTTTATGCATTCATAATTATTCTAGGTTGATAGAGAGACCCTTTTTGGTTAAAATTCCTTTGGATGAGAAAATATAGCCAGTGGATGTTAGCATTGGGAAAGAAGGAAGCTGACATAAGTCATAGAGATAGGGAAATGTGAGACATTCTGAGACGGGGTCTCAAGATAGGGGATCTACAACTCATGGATCATAGGGTGAGTCCATTCGTCCTAGAAAGTTTAAATGATTTTCAAAATATGGTAGGGTACATCTCTCTAGAGATTTTTCAGTACATTTTGCTGACAGTGAAACAGTGGATGGGCCACCAAGGTATATATAGTGACATAAAATATGGATATGTAGAGAGGAAGATGTGGAATATGAGATGGGGGATCAGTATGAGGCTTTGTACATTTAGACATGTTACAACCACCACCCTAATGTGGTCCACACCATGCTTAGGGAGATGGAGGATTGGGGAAGGGGGTAGATGTATGTGTTCAAGGAATATGACTCATGGGATCTCAAAATTATTTGAGGTACGATCTGGGTTTACTCTTAGTTGTCGTATTAATAGACATAGTTGTTAATAATTTCTCCTTATCGTGAATCTTATTGAAGACGTAGAGTTTCTGGTTAAAACCATTTACATGACTCTTATGTCTGGAGATACTAATTAGAGGAGAATCAATAATAACACTTATTCTGACGGTGTGATCTGAACCTTTAGGAAAGATTTTCGGTTGGAACCTATTGGTGGTAGCGTCATGACCATAAAACGTTATTTTGGGTATGGATTGGTCATCCATAGTTAATGCAAAAATTGACTCTTTTATGAAAAAGGATGTGGTATGTCCACAGCATTGGAATTGGGTTTTCCTTATTCATAAAAAAAAGTAAACCCAGGCATCACAGGATAGACTTAGGAAAACAAGGGTGAATCCAATCACTCTTCAGTTGGCTAGCATGACCCTCGGTGTAGTGGATGAGACAAGTCCTAATTTTCTTATAGTGGTGGATGAGTATGAGGATATATTTCCAGAATATATTCTAGGACTACCTCATCACAGGGAGGTAGACTTCTGCATTAACTTGTACCCCGAGATGACACTAATATCTACCCCGGAATATTAGATGGCTCCTATAGAGCTTCATGAATTTAGGGTGCAGTTGGAGTACTTTATGAGGAAGGGCATCATGATACCCTATGTTTTACCATGGGAAGCCCCTAGTATTATTTCCCAAGAAGATAGATAGGAGATTGAGGTTATTTTTGGACTTCCAACTCCTGAATTAGGTGACTGTGATGAATAACTATCCACTACTAAGGATTGATGATCTATTTGATCAGCTGAATGGGGTGAGATGGTTCTCAGCAGTTGAGACCACATGAGCAGAACTATGTGACCCACAGACTTGAGTTAGCAGTGGTAGTCTTCTCATTGAAGATGTGACGACACTAACTTATGGAAAAATGGTTTACCATCCACTCAAACCATAGGTGTATCAAATATGTATTCTCCCATGAGGATATGAACTTGAGATAAAGATGATGGCTGGAGTTACTCTGGGACTATGATGTCGAATTATTATATACTCATGGTAAGGGAAATGTGGTAGCAGATTCTCTCAATAGGAGATCTAGTTCATAGTTACTGAACAAGGAGACGGTGTAGTTATCCTTGTTATAGTTATCCTTCATGGAGATATAGTGTATCTTACCTCCAATTAGGGGTTGTTACCCCTCCACTCTTAATCTGAGTTAGGGAGGTATGGCTTGATGATACTGATAGTGAGACTTCATGTGCTCAGTTCTCCATGGGGAATACCCCTGATGGATATTCTAAAGGTGAGGAACACATCATTCCTTTCAAAGGATGGACAGTAGTGGTAGTGGATCCCTGGAGTGGCAAGGTGTATCGGGAGATGCATGTGGGTGTCATGGGGGACACTGGGATATATAGAACAAATTGAATTTTAAATTACCAATAGATATAAATGTTGAGCACTTGTTTAATCAGATTTTAGGTTTATTAATACACCATGTTAATCCCCTATTCTTAGAGGGGGTTGTTATTTTCTTCTATGGGGTTCCAAGAAGGGAGTGAGAAAATATATTGATGGACTTCATTACAGGTTTATCACATGCATCTAGGTGGCATGGAACCATTTGGGTGATCATTAACCAACTCATCATGTCAGTCACTTCTTAGATTTTTGGGAACAAAGTCCCATTGAGAGATTGGGATGCCTCTACATGCAGAAGATAGTTTGACTCCATGGAGTCCCATTGATGATAGACATGGATCGAGATGCTTGCTTTACATCCCAGTTGTGGAAGGGATTGTAGAAGGCATTTAGGACTCATATGCGCTTAAGTACGGATTCCCACCCACAGATAGACATCCATACATAGAAAACCATTCAGGTCCAAGAGGACATGATAAATGATTGCATACTTGTTTTTTTTCATAGTTTATAGGATCACCAACCTCAATTAGAGTTTTAATACAATAATAGATACCACTCCACCATTGGTATGGCACCGTTAGAGGCCTTTCACGGGTGACCCTACCAGTCACCACTATGCTGGACTGACCCAAGAGAGTGAGTGTTCATGGACTAAGAGTTGGTGTAGAATACTATAGAGAAGGTGAAGGTCATCCAGGAGATGATGAAAACTGCACAGAGCCATTATAAGTCATATGATAATAGGCGATGAAGACCCTTGGAGTTCGAGGAGGGACACAATGTTTTTAATTGGGTCTCTCCTCGACATGGGATATCGAGATTTGGTTAGGGTGTAAAGATATATCCAAGGTTCATCATACCTTTTTAGATACTAAGATAATTTGGTGAGGTTTCATACCTCTTGGATCTACCTTCACAATTAGAGAGGGTTCACGACGCCTTCCACGTATCCTAGTTGAGGAGATAAATACATAAACCATCACATGTCATTGACTGGGGTGAGCTCGACATTGACGAAGGGGTTACTTTTTCGGAGGTTACGATGGAGATTGAGGATCAATAGGAGAGGACCCTTTGTGGGAAATCAATTCCTCTAGTGCACACTCGGTGGAAGTATAGGAAATATCCAGGAGTGCATGTGGGATTGGGAGGCTCAGGTTCATTATTTTACCCTCATATATTTTGGAATCCCTTTGTGTGGCTTTTAGGGAAGTAAATCCATAAGGTGGGGAAAATGTAATAATTCTAATTTTCCCTATTTTATTTCTAGAAATTTTTTAGAAAAATTACAAGACCAAGCATTGAGATTGCTTGTTATTTTGTGTCCCAGTTTGCCCAGAATGGTTCGTCAAAAAATATTACGTTCTAAATAGTGCATGTGAGAGGTTTTCCTTAAAATAATGAATGGCCCTTAAATAGATGTCTGTATCAAAAATATGAGGGCACCATTGCGTTCAGGATAGTGGTTTTACCCTAGGTGCGACTTAACCATAATCATCACGTGCCTCCAGTGAGAAAACCCAAAAATGGAATAACCATAAATAAAAAAAATAAAAAAAATTATTTTATTTTAAATTTATTATAAATCATGAATGGTGACTTGGATTGAAAATTTCATACCACTATTGAGATCGTGAGGGCATTCTTTCTTTAGTTGGAGCCTAACAATGGACGATGCAGGCCAACTATGGAAAGTAGTTTTTGGGATGTGACCATAAATAAAATAATTAAGTAAAGATTATTTTATTTTATTTTCAAATATTATAACTTATAAATGCTAATATGGATTGGAAATTGGAGTGTACCATTGAGTTCATGAGGGTGTGCCTTCCTTAGGTGGGGTATAACCTCGGCCGATGCGAGTCGTGGGTAAAAGTAAATTTTTGGGAATATTAATGAAAAATAAAATAAACATAAGAATGTTTATTTTATTCAAAAATGTTTCACTGCAATTAAATGACAAGGAAGATGTTTCATTTCATAAATGAAACAGTGTAACAATGCAGGGACTTATCATAACAGAAATGATGAAATGTGCTTTCTTCTTTAATGGGTAATCAGAGTTATGAAATCTAGGGATAACCCGGGAGTTTTCTCTAATCCTTTGGAGAACTTCCGTTGGTGACCGAAGAATGATGACAAATGACGGATCACCAACGAATGACGGATCGTGGCATCTCTCAATGGATCTCCAATGACGATCGAAACCCGAGGCTGACTGATCTTTTTTTAGGTAAGGGGTTTAATTTTAAGTGAATTTCATCCATCCCTATTCTTTGGTTTTAGTGACGAATGTGAATCAGCCCACGAATAGGTTGACCCACTGATCGACCATGTGTTTTGTGGGATGGAATTTTACTTGCGTGAGTTTAAGAGTCCTAATAAGGACAAACCATTCCAACACAAACAAAGGGTTTGGTTCATCCTTTGTGATTTCTTCTTCACTAAATTCTTCTTGTTCTTCATGGCGATGAAAAGCAGTGGTCCAGGTGGGACCACGACGGTAGGATAGCCTACGGCAAGGGGCTGCGGGAGATGGAGGCGCCAGGAGACCACTGGCTTGGAATTTGAAGGTGTGGGAGGTCGTGGCTAGGTGGCCTGTGGTGGGGGTGTAAGGCCATGTCTAAGAGGGATATAACGGCAACAGAGTGTCGTGGTGGCATTAAAGGCCATCGGCTTATAAACTGACGGTGGTGGAACCAGCGACAGCCACCTTGGGTGTTGGATCAAGGATACCAGAAGGCAGTGGTGGAACTCATGGAAACTACCACGGGTGTGGGATCGGGGCTTCCGATAGGTGTTCAAGGGTGGATCAGCCAGACGTGTCTAGGAATCGCATCCCACGGATGGACAAGATATGGCCTAGCTAGACAAAAACTGGTCCCCCAATGCTGGGTAGGCTGGAGAAGGATCAGGCTGCTAGGCGGCCCTACTAGCTGGACCAACAGCCCAACAGGATGGGTCTAGTAGGCCCAATAGTCCTGGACCAGGGTTTAGGACAGAATAGGTCTATTCAAGTCTGCTCAACCATGTTGGGTTTGGTCAGTCTAATTGGGTCAGGCAGGGCCCGAACCCCACTGGCCCCTTTTTACTAAAACTCCCATAACTTTAAAACCATACGTCTGATTGACAAGTCATTTACGGTGTTGGGACCCTAGTGATGAGACTGTCATTTTTATATTCTCTGAGTGAGTTTTTGTATAATTTTAAATTTTACCAATTACTTGAGTATTAGATTCTCGTGAAATCATTCACGCAGGGAACGGAAAGCATGCGGAAAACCTTAGTGGGCTAGCAGACGTGCGAACCCTAGTGGCCCAGCATACCTTTGTGACGATCGGACAATAGTGTCCTTGAATATTATAGGACCTTAGTGCCCCATCATACCTTAGTGTTTAGCGGACCATAGTGGCCTAGAAGATGAAAAGACCTCAGTTTTCAAGCATACGAGTGGACCTCAGTGGCCCAGCAGACCTTAGTGACGAGCAGACATCGGTGACCCAGCATACAAATGGACCTCAATAGCCCAGTAGACGAGCAGACCTCATAGACTAGAAGACCTTAGTGATGAGTGGAAATAATTTTCCCAGAATATGAGTGGACCTTAGTGGCCCAGTAGACAAGTGAATCTCAGTGGCCCAATAGACCTCTATGATGAGTGGACCTCAGTGGCTAAGCAGACCTTAGTGTCGAGTGAACCTCGATGACCTAATAGGCCACAATGACTCGTTTGGGATGAGTCCCTCATTAGTAAAATATGTTCAACATTATGACCAATATACTTTCTTTCTATACTTTAGTTCATACCTGTGTGAGATGACTCTAGTGACTCTCTTGATTGTAATTATTAAGGGATACACATAATTATCTTTTTGGTATTCTACATTGTGTACTGATTTATGATATACCTTTATGGTTTGGGGTCCCTACTGTGTAATGTTTTACACAACACTATATGAGATTCGCACACACATGTTGTGTATTGTGAAGATGATTGGTGATTTGATGGAGTCCTTGGTGGATCGGGGCCAGATGGTGCTTAGAGTTACCCAAAATACGAGATGTGCTTCTGCGACTTCATACAGTTGTTTCTATACCTACCCTTCAGGTATGCTTTTCTATAGAGGTGTTTAGGAGACTTGTACTTTTACTTTTCAGTTTCAGTTTGGATTGTATTCTATCCCCCTTTACTTCTATCTTTGTTCTGTTTACTCTCATTGGTTGTCTTAGTAGAATGCATGTTTTCCCCTTTTCAGCATTGTGGGCTAGGGTTGTGAGTGTATGTGTGTAAAGGTACTCGGAAAATGCCTTCCACTTGTAGGATAATGCCTTCAATTCTATTCTCAAGTCTCTATCCTTTGGGAGGAATGCTTGGGTTAGTCACGACATAGGCCCTGGGTAATGGTTTGTGACACACGCACTAAGTTAACTTATAAGTGATCCAAGTCCATTTAGACAAGATTGTATGAGGTCATTTTCAAGTAACTAAAAAGAAGGTTAGTTAGAACGCCTGTTCTTACATTACACTATAGTGGAGAAGATTTTTTAATCTAAATTAAGGCATAAAATAATATAATTTTATGTGTTATCATTAAAAATTTTATGGTTGTATGAAATTCGTCAAGAAATTTAAGGTTCCTGAGAAAAATTACCCAACTCGTGATTTTGAGTTAACTGTGGTATTTTTTGCATTAAATATATTGAGGAATTATATTTATATAGAAATATGTTATACATATATATATATATATATATATTTATTTATCATAAAATTTTAAATTATATATTTACATAGAAAAAATTGAATATACATCAGTGGAGATGGTTTGAGTTGATTAAATATTATGAATACTCAACACATAACCACTCTGGGATGGTGAATAAGGTGAAAATTATCTAAGATGAAAGGATCATGTTTTCTTATCTATGATGAGGATCAAAAAGAATCATATTTCAATATTTTCAAAGGATATATCTAGAAATCATGAAGGAAGCAGAGAAATTCTAGCTTTCTCAAAAGATTTTTTAAACATCAATCCATGTGAGCATTAAATAGGTTCATAAGGAATATATGAAGCTACATAGTAAGGTTATATATTTTAGTAGTTCAGAAATTATTTTAATGGAATTATAAGTTTCTGGAATGGTGTATGTGTTACATTCATACCATATTTTTAGAAGGAGTTATTAGATCAGGCTCATAGTTTATTATTCTATCTTATTTCTCAAAGTAAGAAGATGTATAGAGATATGAAGGATTACTTCTTGTTGAAAATCATAAAGAGATATATTGTAGAGTATATATCATGGTGCTAGGTATTTAATAATGTTAATTTTTAGAAATATTATTCTAATGGGATGTTACAACCATTAGCCGCATAATAATGGAAAAGGGAAAACATCACCAGGGATTTTCATTATGGGACTCCCCAAAATGTATAAAGGAACAATAATATTTAGGTTATATTCAATCACCTTTTGAATTTATCACACTAAATTTCCATTAGATAAGATTTTCCTCTTTATCAGAATTTTAGAATATACATTAATGAAGTAGTAAGGTTTTATGAAGTACCAAATTATATTGTATCTGATCTGGATCTGAGATTTACCTCGTAGTTATGGTGAAGTCTTTAGTAGGTTATAAATAAAGAGTTGAGTTTCAGTATGATGTATCACACTAAGAAATATGGTTATTATGAGAGAACTATTGAAACCCTATAGGATATTTTGGGATCTTTTTCTATGTATTTTAATGGTATTTGGGATCAACACCTTCCTCTAATCAAGTTTACATACAATAATAGATTTCACTCAAGAATTCATATGGATACTTATAAATACCATTATGGAAATGTGTGTATAATCACAATTTTATGCAGTAGAGTTGTTGAAGGAAATATATTAAAACCTAATCTAGCTGAGAAAAACGTTGAGAAAGTTATAGTTATTCAGCAGCACATCAAGGTAGCTTAGAGTTGAGAGAAAAATTTTGATGATAATATTTGGGGAGATATGGAGTACAAAGTTGGTGATAAGTTTTTTTTCTGAATTTATAAATGGAATAAGGTTTATTATATTCATAAGTAAATTAAACATATCACTATGTATATTAGAAACTTTTAGATTTTTAATCATGTAGTGATAGTGTCTTATCACTTGTTACATCCACCGAACCTCTATCAAGTTTACAATGTATTATATGTATCTCTCTTGAGGAAGTACGTACCGAGCACTTCAGATGTACCAAAATAAAATGTAGTATTACTATAACATGATAATTCCAAAAAAGTTCAATCAGTAGAAATATTTTTTATAAATATAATTTTCTACAAAATAAGACTACTGACCAGGTTAAATTTCTTTGGAGGAATCATAAATTCCAGGAATATACTTCGAAACCTGATGATATATTATTATTTAATATGAAAGTTATCACCTAGCCACAAGAATGAATTACGAAATATTTATAGTTTAAATATGTATAAAATGAATTATTTAGTTATCTATTAATTATATATGAAAATAAAATACATTTCAAAATAAATAATATCTTTTTTTAAACAAATGTTTTTATTCATGTAATGTGTTTTTATATTAATAAATAAAATTAATCACTATGGGTGAATGATTTTAAGTAAATTTATATATTATATATTAAATTAATTTTTTTAATATTCATAAAATGGTTTTCTTGTCATTAGAAAGGTGTAAATCCAGTTTTATGTTTTAAAAATTATTTTTCTAAAAAAAGATTTTGGTCGCGTTTTGTGAACTTATTTTAAAATGAATTTATACCAGTTATAAAAATTGAATTGTGATAAATGATTTCCATATTTATAATTTGGAGGTTAAAATTTGTTAAATAGGTCTCTTTAAATTTTATGAATATTCATCACAGTAAAAAATTTACTGTCATAAGGATAAAAAGGTAAAATAACCTTACAACTTTGAGATAATACATAAAAATTTTCCTAAAACTTTATTTTATAAATTTTTATGAGTCGTGTTCTACCATTTACATACAAGTCCAAAATATATGGTCACATGGTTCTATATTTCATTGATTGTGACCTTTATATTAATTTAAGAAAATATTAATAAAAAATGTCAATCTCTTGACATTAATATCTATAAAAAATTTATATGAACATTAAATGAAGATAAATTTGGTTCAAAATTTTTATTTGAAGGATAAATTAATTTTTTTTATATTATTAATTAATTTAATTTTTATTAATTGAATAATAAACTCAAATTCCAACATTGCGTTGACATAGTATTTATTCAATTAGTATAAAACTATAATAAATAATTTTGAAAATATTAAAAGTAACACAACTTAATTGAATTGTTATCTTCCATAAATTTTTTAGATACATATAACATATTAGTAATTTATAAAATGATTATATTTAAATAATATCTTTCTCCTTGTTTCTTTAAAGTGAAATTAATGTAATAGATCCAAAACTAAAATTAACGACATTTTATAATATATATTATTTTATTAAATAATATAAATTAAAAAAAATATTATATTTAGTCAAATTAATGGACTATGGTTGAACATACCAAACACAATCCATTCATGTGCTACCTTTCAATTTATGGTAACATTATTAACACTCTAAGATTGAAATGGTTGTTATTGTGGTTAAGGTCAAAAATGGTTAATGAAGGGGTTAATCCAAAATATAAGATTTAAAATGACACAAAAACCTATATAAATTTCATTTAATGATGTTATTTCTACCCCAAGAATATTTTTTATGAAATTAATGATCATTTCGGATCAAATTTCTTAAAAATTACCTTAATATAATTTAATCATTTAATAAATTCCAATTGTGTGCTCTCCCTCCCTAATAAAAGGGAACCCCGCCTTTCTCTTATTTACACCACTTTGAGCATTTTATATCAATAATACCATATAAAAATCCCTTATATACTTACCTAGACATATTATAGTGGTTATAGGAATATAAAAATACCAACCCTATGATCCATAAGAGGAGATCTAAACGAGTTCTTTCAAAGAAGAGGTTGTCGCCTTAAACAATCACTTTATTTATACTTCTTATTTTACCCCATATAAATTTATGGTATTAATAATAAAATAAAAACTTAAATATAATAAATATAATAAAATTTTATTATTATTATTAATCCACCATTATCCACTTTATTTTTCATTAAATGGAAATTGAATGTATCTCTCGTGCGTATGTACAACAAACCATCTCTATGCAGCAAAAAAATTATTTTTAATCAACATATTTATGGATGGGAATTATGAAAGATAAATTTTTCTATAATATATTTATGAAAAAATTATTTTTCAATAAGTAAAATACCATATCTACCTTTCTACCTTTTGATCCAATAGAAATAAGATAGTTTCGCTCATGCATGTGCGTGGACTATCACCCCCACGAAGTGATTTTATTCGTTTTTCATTATTTTCTTTATATAGATAGTAATAAGGATGGTTAGGATGAATTTATATGATTTATATGATATAATAATTATTTAAAATTGTAAATTTATATTTTCCTTTCTTTCTTTCTATCCTTCAAAAAGTGAAAACAACAATCATCTGAACATATGGAATGTCATTGCCATGAACAATGCAATTCATTTTTTCATATCTACTATTATGTATGAATATAAATTTATATATATTGAATATATATTAAAATTATATCATGATTGAAATTATATATATTATGGAACCATGATCAAATTAAAAGGACCAAAAACCACAGAAACCAAAACATACATGAAAAAAAATTAGTTATCAGTCAGAATAGTGATTTTAATAAAGAATTGATAATAAATTGGTGATAAAAGGATATAAGTGAATCATATATTGTATAATATATATTATTATGGTTCTATAATAGATTTATTATTAATATATATTAATTATATAAGTTTATCAAACATGCATGAAGGAATTCAAACTTCAGGTGAGGGTTTTATCTTACAATATTATTATTTATTGAAATTGTTTATAATTATGTTTTTAATGACGTAATATTATGATCTACCTCTCGATAAACTCTTAAATTTTATTTTTATCTATTTATTTCTAGAATATTACATGTTTTCCTTTCCTCTTCCTCACTTTAAGTGATCAAGACACTGAAATAATTTTTTTAAAGATAAAATGACTTTATTTCTTTCTTAGGTAGAAAATAAATTATATCACATGTACATGTTTTCATGAAAAATTTACAAGAGTGTTTTTAATATTCTCCCATGGTTTTTTAAAATCATTTTTACCCATTATTTGGTTTTAATATATGTTTTAAAATTAATATTTTTGTCTTTTCCTAAATGAGGAATTTTTGAATTTTTTTATAAAAGTATGAAAGGAATGTTTTATTTTAACTTAAACGGAAGGAATATAATTTCCCACCATCATGGACACTTAATGATTTTAAGGTTGATATAAAATTTTATAGGATTATTTTCAAATAAAAATTTTACCAAAATTGTTTTTAAAAATTATTTATTTTAAACAATTCATTTCAAAGTGAAAAAGATTATTTTTCTCGAGAAATATTCAAAGAGATCCTCAAGGGAATTTTTACATAATATAACAAAATTTGAAGTTATAAATTCTTTACTTGGGATATGATCCAATGAAACCATATTTATTATTTCTATACATGGTTTTTAATTATGAGGAAAATATGTTTAAAAACCCCATTCAATTTATACGGTTTATGCGATGATGAATTAATAAAATGTTTATGAAATGTGTTTCTTTTCCATAGGTTATTCCATAATGAAATGTCTAAAAGCCCATTTATTTTTCAAATTTTATGATATGAATAATGATTTTTTATCTTATTCCATACATTTGTATGAATTTAATTATGTGATCGGTGGGCCTAAAATTATATTTCCATCCAATATATTTTGTAATAATGGATATCTCATGAGATAAATAGAACTAGAATGTTGATTAAACCCAGTTTAGCAAGGTATTTTGTTCACTATAATAGTATAGAGAGTGAAACTTGACCACACAATAGTTGGGGAGTGAACCCAATACACTATTATAGTCTTACAAGTGATCCACGACTACTATGGAAATGATTTTATAGGATTATATATATGTAAAAAAACATATATCTTGTGCCAATGTTATGATCTCATGGATCATATTCTTTGATTTATTTATGATTCATGTTTTATAAACTACTATGATTTGTTCCATGATTCAAGATTATTATCTTTGATATATTGTTTATGGTTCTCAAAAGTTATTCTCGTGTTATCAGGTCCTTAGGTTAATGTTATTTTTATTTGATCATTTATTTATCCCTTGTTTACCCTTACTATGAATCTGATCTCACTTTTTCTTAGGTTTCCTTTCCATAAGTTATCAACAAAGGCTTTAGGTATGATATGTCTAAGAATCATTCTAGTTATTAAAGGACTAAGTGGGAGAATATTTATATATCTTATGAACTAATTGTTTGTGTATTTATGTTTCAAAACATACTAGACCTATATGATGATAGCATGGATATTTATGTTATGTAATGATTATTCATCTAATAAGATATATGTATAAAACATATGGGTATATATACAAAAATTGGTCTGTAATTGAGTAGATAGGGATGTGGTTTGTTAAATCTACATCCTTTCATTTTCAAAAAAAATTAAACATCTTTTGTTTCATTTACAATTATATTATTCATAATTTGTCATTTTTATATTTGTATCTTGTTTTTTACTATGTAATATTAGTTTTGAGAATACTCTATGATAACCAATTTAATAAATTTAGATATTATGGGTCTAAATTAAAACACTACTTAATTTGATTCAAATTCTAAAAATCATAAAATTAATTTTTAATTAAAAAATATAATATATAGATAAATATTTCTTTAATAAAAATGATTTTTAGACCATTAAATTTTCTTAATATTATATAACATTAATCACAAATTAAAATCATGAAAATGTATTTATATATATATATAGACATAATATCAGATTAATTATATAAAACTTATATATTTAATTTAATATATAAAAATAATACGATATTAATAAAAAATATATTTCAAAATAACCCTTTCACCAATTTTATGGAAATTAACTATAATCACAGTAGTCATAATTTAATGTCTAAAAATGAAATTGAATTTATTATATAATATGAACATGTTGATCTAAAATATGAAATATATTTTTATATATTCAATTTTTATAAGTGGTGAAAATTAATTTTTAACCTAGGTGAATGAAAAACAATATATTCAAATATTACATAATTTTCCTAAACCATAAACGTGTATTTATAAATAATACATGGTCTTTTAAATAAATTTATTTTATTAATATATAAATTTTATAGAAAAAAATTCAAAAATATTTTGGTCATTCTTTTATTATCTCAAAAATTATTCTTAATAAAATATTGATTTACTAAATATATAAATTAAGAACATTTTGTAAAATTAAAATTCTAGAGTTTTGAAATTTAACTTTTATATATAAATATTAAATATAATGAGAACATTGTTGACTGGAAAATTGTTTTTTACATATTAAATATTCTTATTACTATTTATTATTAATTAATAACTAAATTAATATAAATTAGTTATCCATAATATATTTTATCCATGACATATTTACTTTCTTAAAATAAATCACATAAAAATTCAATTTCAAAAAAACACATGAAACAATATTATTAATTTTATAAATGGATTAGTAAATAAAATTTCATTATCCTTAAAAATAAAAAATGAGAAACGTGTAGAATACATGTTACAAATAACTTCCTATATTAATAATTACATTTTTATATAATCTTAATCTCTAGTTACATAGAAACTCAATATCTATATATAATATATAAGCATAAGGTAATATATAGGGGAAGTCAAGGGTAGTGATTCTATTATCCTTCACCTCGTGGAAATATCCACAATCTTGAACTTATCTTGTATACAATTTTTCATAATGGATACTTTTGATATCCATTTCCAATTGATTCCTTTTTATTCATAGATTTTGTATTATAGTTACTTCCTTTTATAACTGATAATTTGAAATCTATATTAGAAAGGTGAAATTTAATAATTTTCTTTTAATTTTTCAATATTTTGTTTTATTTTGGTGTTTCATGTGAAACAAAACATAACTCATTATGTTTTAAATAAAAAAATATCGTAAAATCAGGGGGTGTAACATTCTCCCCCCCACAAATAAATACCATCATCACAATTTTAATTATCACATACCAATTTAAATAGATAAGGGTGTATAAAATATTGGCAGTATTTGGGATATAATTTCTAGAGATATATCAATCATAAAATAATTAAAACATTTCTTTTTTCTCACAATAATATTAACCCTAATATTGATTTTTTTCAAACGATTTGAGACTAGATTCTATGGGTATTCAGTATCAAGACCTAGATTATGTAGTTCTGTTTTAAAAGTTTTTCATAATCATATTTTAATTGATAGAGTATCAATGGTAAATATGAAATTTGATCTCTCTATTCTAAATTATTTTTTATATAAGTGGAGAGAACTAATTCATTTCCAAAATCACATTTAATTTATATAAAGTAATGATAATAAGATTTTAAAAAAGGAACATTATTATAAACTTAATATTGGGATACAACAGTCATAATACTATAATTATTTACTAATAAATCAACATCAATCCATAAAGCTTATTATTTTATGTCATTATCAAATATTCTAGGTATAAGGAAGTGCGTTGAATAAGATACAAATACAACAATTATAGTTCATGAGTGAATGATCGGTGTTCCTCCATCCATATCATTTTTATAACACACTTCCATATTATTTATTATATATTCTTTCCATTTTCCCCTATACATGGAAGTCTGAGATACCTATTATTCTTGATAACCCAAATATTAGGGAATTTTCTTAGATAATTCCCATGTTCCCCATATATAAGACATTGATCTACTAGAGTTACCTCAGAGAGACCAAATTTTCCTTTCATCATGTCCAATATACTCTGAATTTTTTCTAAATAATTAGTTGTTATATTCCCTCCTTTACTATAGATAAAAAATCATTCAATTTCTTTGAGAAATTTACTTAGGTGCATCTTCCCACATTTTTTACAAGATGAAAATTGAATCTTATTCCCTTCATCATTTTCATCAACTGAAGTTCCATGAGGCTGAATCTTTATTCTATTTGTTAGGTTTGTAAAATCAATACAGTTCACATTTTTAATCATAATTCTTGATATATGGTATATCATAATAACAATATTTCTCACTCTAACACTTATCCTATTATGTTTCTCATTAGGATAATATCTTCTTTTTCCATGGTGCCCATCATTAACTTAGTTACTTTAGCCTCCATGCATTACTAAACCAAAAGGGATAATGCAATTAGTGATTAATTTATAGCATAATATAATTATACTAAATTATCACATGAAACACTCAAATTCAAAGTTAATTTATCGTTGAAAAAATCACACTATCGTTTAGTTCAACTTAAATCAATCTCGATTCAATCTAGGTTTCTTGAGGTTGGGTTATCTCATACTCCATGACCTAAGTCTTTAACATAATAAAATCATTCATATTTTCTAAAAAATAGAATATCATTGACCAAAAAATATCCCTAAATAGTTTCAAGATAGATTTTTAGTCTTTGGCCCACTAATTGTGTACCGAGTGAAGATCAAGTTAACACCCAACTAACATTTTTTAGGGTGATTTCCCATAGTTTCATTTGTAACACAATCACTTCCACATTCCAATATCCATATATGAATTTAGTTTCTATAAAACTCTATACTCTATACATTACCAAAACATTAGTATATTTAACATAAATTTATCCCTAGGGTTTTCTCTAACTATTCATAATTCCAAAAAAACATAGACCTTCATCTAACACCAACTACAAAAACCAATTGATTAATCACATTTTGATTTTTGATATTTAATATAGTATTCCAATATATAAAAACTAATAATTTATAACTCTAATTGAGTTGGGAGATAAGCAATAAAAATACATCATCTTAAACATAAATTACATTATCTTAATTTAAAACTCCAATTAGTTCTACTAACTCTAGTAGGTATTCAAAAAATATATAGGATACCCAGGGGAAAATTCATAAGGAAAAGGGTGAGGTGGAATGACCAGTAAAGGAATAAATAGGATAATAAAGAATAATATGTGATATAAGAGTCATAACTTAATACCATAAAAGATAATGATCATAACCACATAAAAATAGCATAAGGAATTGAATCATAAGATCATGGAGTCATAAATATTTTTCCATAATAAAAAACATGTGATCAAAAGGAGGAGTCAAGGCTCGCCACCATGACAACGTATCATAGTATGCTTAGGTAAACTACTCATGAAATATTGATGGTATCTCATGAGATGAAAAAATTTCCCAATGAATTGTAGCTCTATTAGGGTAAACAATTAATATTAAAAACATTTACATGAATATGTGTGCCATGTGTGAAAAATAAACCATAAATAAATCATAAGAATGATAAAAACCATTTATATTAATCTAATATCAATATTATAAATCAAAAAAAATGAAGTATAGTTTTTAAAATTAATATTCTAGAATTTAGGAATGTAAATTTTAAAAGGAGATATAATATATAATGAAAACTTTTTAAAAGGTAAAATAGTTTCTTAGACATTAATTATTCTTGTTTTTGTTTTCTATCAATTAATATTTAAATTAATTATAAAATAGTATCTAAAATATATTTTTTCCATGGTATATTTATTTTCTTAAAATAAAGTACACAAAAATAAAACTTCATAAAAAATTTGTAAAATGTCCACGTTAATTTTATCAATTTATTAGTAAATAACCATTCAATTCCTATAAAAGTCACAATGTGAAATGTGTAAAATTCATGTGATAAATAAATTTTTGACATTAATAATTAAATTTTTATATAATACTGATTTCTAGTAACATATCCCATCAATATCTCTACATAATATCCAATCATAAGGTAATCTGTGGTGGTAATCATGAGTGATGATTCTGCTAGAATGGACCTCAGGAAAATTTCCAGGATCTTGAACTTCTCTTGCATATGATTTTTATCATACCCTATTTGTTTGGCTTCTTATTTGGATTTGTGTACATCAAAAACAACTAAATCCACCTCCATTATAGTCATAGAAAAATGACCTTCATAAGGGATACTTTTGTTACCCAAAACTATTTCATTTCTTTTTAATCATCGATTTTGTAATATGAATTCTTCCAATTATACCTACTAAATTAATTGCTATAATATAATGGAGAAATTTTATAATTTTTCATTAAAGTTTCCCTATTTTTTTAGTTCAGTGTTTCATATGAAATAATTAACTTAAATCATTAGTTTTAAAAGAAATAATATATATTAAAATATTGGGGAAATACAACATAAAAGTGAAACAAGTATCTTATTTAAAAATAACCATCCTCAAACCCACATTAATCCTAGTCTCCCCTTTTCACATTATATTTCCAAAAAATCCAATATACATGATTCCTTGACTAAAAAATAAGTTAACCTTTTTTGGTGATGTAACATCCCAGCTTGGCTCACCTATGTCATAGCCAAATGGAGAGATATGTACCTTAAGTGCACTGCCCCATATACTACATGATTCTAATTAGCAGTCAGGGTTTGATAACTATATAGGAATATTATACCCCTATATCAAGTAACCATAGTCAATAAGAAAGGTAACATCAATAATAGTCACCACAAAAATTAAAAATAAAATAGACATCATAGTTACATGCCATAAACTATATAACTAATTCCATGATATAAAAAAATAAAATACCACAATTATATACCAATCATACAAGTATACAATATTAATTTAATATCTAATGGTAATATTTTATAGAAAAATATCCTAAAAATAATCATTATTTTGAGGCATCCACAACTAGTCATGAATCTCATCCTTGTCCAATAACCTAGCTCCAAAAATACACCACTGGGTTAGCCACTCATAGTAGTTGGTCCCTTTAACTTACTTGGATCATGAAATTAAAAGTATTATTGGGTCCCATGGATCCAAAGAAAGGTGTTAATACAACCCAGCAGGCTACCACCAATAGTGTCCCTAAACATATCCAATCTATGTATGGTCATTCTTGTATAACATAATTAAATAAAAAAGCGTAAGTAAATAGATCATTTTTGGACCCCATGCTCCACCCTGACACCTGGGGTCGGCCATACATACTTTGTCTAGGGAAAAAGTGAATTTGAAATTTTCATATAACCTATAGGGGTCAGCAGAAAATTCATGCCCAAAATCACATCATGGACCAATCACATATGTGTATACACCAGTTGTTAGTACACCCAATTGTGGCATAGTGATGGTTTTTAGTACACCCAACTCACCCTGAGAATCATTCCCTTTTTATAAGTGAACCCAATCCATATCTCAGGAGTGTTCACTAATTCAATTACATTCAACTGAATTTCCAATGTGTGTGTGGGTATTACACCCTACCTACATCAAAAATTACTCCTTGGTTGAAATTACAACCTACCTATTCCCCAAATCATTACTTGGTTAGAATTACACACAACCCATACCTAACATTCACACAAATATGGAAACCCCATCCATATTAAGAAATATCCCAAGCCAATACTAGTCACGTCTATAAAAAACCACTTTACACAAACAAAAAGAAATTAATAATACGGAATTAAAATAACACAAATAAGGGATAAAGGTTCTCAAGGGTTGGATACTCTCCCAACTCTAGTTTATATTCCACACTCAGTTTGTCTATTCATTTACAATAATTACATATTTTATTCAATGAAACCACCATGTCAACCATTAATTTCATTGTTTCATTTATTCAATTTAAACTATCGTACCATCTCATAAAACACTTGGTATCCAATTAGATATAACTCCCCAAATATTCCCCAATTTAATATTTCTACACAATTAGTTTAGGAACACCACACATTAAACGAAATTTCATATAAAATACCATTGTATGAAATTAATTTATAACCTAAAAAACATTTTATTTTACCACATTCTTAGGGAAACCATTTTCAATTAATTCAATATCAATCACCTAGGGTTTGAATGACTGTATATCTCATGCATAATAAAAATAGACATAGAGTATTTGGAATGATTAAGGCCACCTACCTTGGTTGGAGATATTCCTCCCATCTAATATCACCCGCTGATCATCCCTAAAATAGTAAAAATCAAGGAATCTCACAAAAAACACTTAAATTTGGAATTTCTAGTGAGGTATTATTAAATAGTGAAATAAAATGAGAAATTTCTCAAGAGCAGTGATATAATTTTCTTAGGTTTCCTCCCATGATAGAAAAAATGATGATCACGAGAAAGACAATGAGATGTCACTTTAGTGAGGAGTTAAGAACACAAGAATATGACTTGGTTAATATGGATACTAGAGGGGGGGATACCTCATTTAGTACACTAATAATTTTAGTTAATGAAATTTAAAACTAAAAAATGAAAATATGGTGTGATGTGGTATGACCATAATGGTCATAGTGAAACACTTCTTTTGGTGTCACCTTCACATAATAGCCTCTCTATTTATTTTACAAAACCATACAACTTATAGAACAAGAAACATATCCCCCACCCCCAAATAATTAATTTTTTAGAGTGATTCTCATCCTACATGGAATAGTGGTCCTCCATTTTCTAGTTTTCATGAGACAACCCTGGAGTGTCATGTTGTAACAAATCTACCTTAAGCTTTATAGAATATCCAAATGATTTTTAGTATAATTTTTTTCCCAGTAACAAATTTTAATCATACATAAGCCTAGAGGTTGCTCATATTTATCCTTTTCCATGCTGAAAATCATTACATTATGTCATTGTGTCTCTAGATTCTCAGAAAAAATATCACATAATATTCACTATAGAATTTTTCATAGAGGTCATGGTGAAATAAACCACCTATATAAGATAATAATCTTACATATTTCACTCCCATGGTATAAATCCCAAGCCTGTGATGTGGTCTCTAAACAGTTGAAACATTTAATCTTAAAAAAATCAAAATCACAATTACATAACCACTACTATGTTGTATCCCAGTTCATTATGATGTAATAGTATTATTTCTAACCATCATCAGGCTGTATCCCTCATGTTTTTTCTTATGAGAAGCGACCTATAAAAAAAATCATCCCAAAACTAAGGATAAATCCTAAAAATGATCGCATTACAACACTCCAATACTTCCAATATCTCACAAATACGAAAATATATGATGTAATGGGGAAATTAAATCATCTTTTCACCTCTAACATATGTGGGGTGTTACAAACTCCACACCAAAGGGAAGATAATCCCTTAGATGTATCACAAAGTGTAGCATCCTAACCCAGGATCCACTTAACTCATGCCCTGAGATGGTGGGTCACATGGCCTCAAGTGCTTCACCCCATACACGAGTGGCTGCTGAATAGTAGCAAGGGTTTAAAGGTGGTATAGAAAGGAGATAATATCCTATTATTAGAGTGTCACTTTAGGTACAACTATAAACATATAGTAGCAGAATCATATATAAACAGACCTAATAATAAACTAGTGGAAGAATAAATAACTGAACAAATGTATGATAATAAAAATCCAATAGTTAGGGTCATATTCAAGGATGCATGTCATGCTGATATAAAAAAGTGGAACAAAGGGAAAACATATACAATAATTCTATACAAACACTAAAAAAGAGAACAAAAATATTATCCACTATCAACTTGAGTAGAAGTTATGTCCTCTTCCCATATGCTCTATCTATAAGTAATGGATATCCGGGATCTGAATAAAGGCACTTGCCTTTATCCATACCTTTAGTCATATAATTTTATTGGGTACTAAAGGTAGCACAAGTAGGGTGTGAGATTGAATCACAATAGTACACCACCAACTGTTTCTAGAATTTATTTAACTAGTTCTCATAACTAAATAGTGTGTAGGTATAAATAATTAACTAACAATGATGAATATATAAATAATCATCCACTCAGGTTCTTAAGGGTAACCAAGTGGCTCTACCACCTTCAGATCGTGTCCATAATTAATGTCTGATATGTTACTATATATAGTAATAATATATATATATATATATATATATATAGTTATATATTTCATCCATCTATATGAACAAAGTATGTACAGATGTAAGTGTCCATATACTTGGATTACTAGTTGTTGGAGAGACTAAGGCATAACTTAGACATCCATGAATAGTCTAAATAAGCCTATAATCTGAAGAAATATGGTAAATTACAAGCATATCATGTTTTCCAATAGTTAACTTCAATTACATCAAGTCATTACAATTCACTATGAGCATTTTATAAATAATTAAAAAAATAGAATAGCCATACCACCCCTTAAGTCATTCCATTTTACCCATTTAATTTATTTATATAAGAGAAAACCATCCTGAACAATCCTTACCATTTAATAAATGTCATTCAATTTAACAATGCATGAAAATTCAATTCACAAGGAATAAAGGGTCAATTAGAAGGTTCCAATATTAATTGGTAAATTACATACTAGGAAATTTTCATTTATGTGATAGGAAAATCACTTAAGAGGTTTTTCAGTTTCATTTAACATTTATATAATAGAGGAAAAATCACTTTCTATCCCAAAATGATCACTCAGGAGGTACTTCTATTACTTAACCAATTAACTAAAAAGAAAAAATCAATTTCCACACGTAATGGGTGTCCATAACTGAGGTTATCATTCCTTAATCTACTAAACAATAATCAATTGTCATATATCAAGGTACATTGATCAATTTGATAGGAAGAACTCAATTAAATGGTGATGTGTGGAAAAGTATGATGTGTGAAACAAGATAAAAGCTACGAAACATCAAAATTCATGTGAAAAAATATGATACCACCTACCTTTTGTTGATGGATGACTACTCGTTTAATGGAGACCTCATATTTGAAGTAGTTTGGAATAAATTGATGATACGGTCAAAATCCCTAAAAATAGGGGAAAATATCTTGTACCTAAATAGAACAATGTATACAAAGATAAACATAGATATAACAGGATAGAACTAAATATTTCACTTTAATATATCCAACCCCTTTAACGGATCCTGATTTCAATATTAGAAGTTTGAGTTATCACACATCCTAGATTGAGGGAGGTGGGAGCACAAAGGATGAAGAACTTCATTCAGCCACTGGAAATGAAGGGGAGAAATATATGGTTTATAAATTATGTTCAATAAGGTAATGTTGGAAATTTCACACTAAAAATATGGGGCTCAAAGTTATAGTTTATAGTTTCCCAAACCGTGCACAAACCATGCTCGGACCCTTGTCCAAAAGAGAGCCTTTCATGGTTGAGGCATAGGGTTTCACAAACCATTCGTAAACCATGTAAAATCCTGTTATCAATGTCTATAGTTTTTTCATGGTCAGGCATTACACTCATAGGTTTAGAAATATTTTTTATCACTTGATACACCTATTTTTGTTTTGTACAGTTAGTGGATACCATGTGGGTTGGGCTACATGGTTTCAACTAACCATGCATCCCAGTACATTTTTGAAAATCTTGACGTTCTGAGCTCCGAAGAATCCAATGAAACCCTTGTGTCCCCCATGACTCCATTTAGAAATATTTCAACGTCTTTTTAAGGGAATTTAAACCAAAAACAAATGATATGTACCTTTCTGAAAAGATGGGGTGTTATAACCTCCACTATTTAAATAAAATTGTCCCCAAGTTGGAATTTTGAGGGTAAAGATATATCATTAGTAAAGAGTTCCGGCTAGTGATCTCATATATTAGCTTCCCATTCCCATGTCTCATCCTATACTTGGTCATGATTCCATATCACCCATAATAAAAGAACTGACCCATCCCATATTATCTTCATGCTCTGATCAACAATATGAACAATATACTCTTCGAAAGAAGCATCTACATCCAATTAAACCTCATCAAGCTAAAATACATGTGACTGGTCTAGATAATACTGATGAAGGTGAGATACATGAAATACATCATTCATAGACTAGTATCTTTGAGGAAGTGATATCTGGTAATCCATGGGTCTTATCCACTACAAAACCTCGAAGGGTCTAGTGAACCTCAATGAGTCTTGACGTACCTTCGAATACATTTGACGCACTCCTGTCGTGGGGCGTGGAAAAACATTATTTTATTTACCAAAGTATAGTATAGCGGTTGATCCTAGGTAGTCTCTCAAAGAGGAGTGCACACAAAACAAGGTTGTAAATTTTTGTTGGTTTTCTTAAAAAGATTGGTTTTAATTAATTTGAATGACTATGAGAGAAACAAACAATAGAAATTGATTGATTTTAACAAATGATAAAGACAGTGATCGGATTGGGTTTGGCTAGACCTAGTGTTGTGCCATCATAGCTTCCAAATTGTATCTCTTCTTCTTCCTTAAACTGGTAAGAGAGAGATTCATCTACCATGTCCTCTCTCTCCCTTATTCAGATATATGTGATGAGAATTTTCCTTTCTAAAACCTTAGATTGGTCTATCCTCCTTCCAATGTGCTTAGGGTTGTCGAAGGTCTCTTGATTAATTAGAGAAATCCCAGACCTGGAATTGTTGTTCCCTAATAAACCAATATTTTGACATACAATCCTACACACGTGCTTGACAACTTCCGAGCAATCACCACCCAACCCTAATCTTGTTCCACCCTATACATATTAGAATTGGGTAGAGGGAGATGTGATCATCGACCAAAGCAATTTATATTCTCAGAATCAAAAACATAACACTACCGCATTCAGAATTTAATACTAAATTAAGAATTGAAACCAGAATAAGAAATAAGAAGAAATTTTATTCATTTCAAGCACAAAAACTCAAACACAACACATAGTTCCAGCATCCCCTCTTTCCGATCACTTAAATGAAACTACCCCTCCATGGATGGGGTAAGTGAGATGATGCGGGAGAGGAGAGACATTTTAAAGTAAAGAAAAATAAAAGAAAGAAAAAGAATGATTCTGAAGAAGAATTTACCCGAGTGTCCCTTGGCTTCCTCCCATCTCCGATTGTGGTGTCCCAGAAGGAATGGGATGGAATATGGGATGCTTTGAGGAGGAGGATCTCTCCTCCTTTTATAGCCAGATTTCTGTCCTCCGAATGTTCTCGCATTTGGGACTCAATAACTGACCTATTCACGCATTTATCCCTTCTTAAATGTTGTTCACAATTGTCTTGGGAGTTTCTACTCATACTCTCAGTAGATTTGGACTTGTATTTCCATAGTTATGGTCGTTTTACTCTGAGCATTTATTTTGTCTAGTCAGACTCTCCAAAACGCCAACCCCCGGATTAGGAAGCTTTAATGGACCCACAAACGACCAAATCCCGTGGCCTTTCCTTCATAAAAGATGTTCTAAAACTCCTTTAGCGTCCACCCACTGAATATCACAACATTTGGGCCCACCATGAATGAGTTATGGATCCCACACCGAAACTAGGAAGAACTGAAAACAATTTTCTTTCTCCCATTTGTGAGCTTCTTTTGAGCTTCCATATGGCCGATTCAACTTTTAGTCCAAAAATAGTAAATGAATCCCAGGATGTGTAGATTCTGGAAAAGAAATAATTCTGCAATTTATATTTGTATAGATGATATTATGGCCAAACTACAGAAATAATTTAAAACTGTTAAAAATCCAAAATGGCCCATTTTTACTATTTAGCTCAAAATAACACCAAAATCATAAAAATGAATAAATTCATCTTAGAGGAACACTTTTGTGGGTTTAAAAAAATTATATTCAATATAAATTAATTGAAAATATTTGCTCTATCAATTACCCCACACTTAAACTATGCTTTTCTTCAAGCATAAAATCTCAACATGGAATTCAAAGGGCACCAATGTCACCAATATTTGAATTTCAAATGAAATAAAATCAAATGATTATCAATGTCCAATCAAATTTTACAGTTCCACAAAAATACCAATTTAATTTCCCATTTTTTAAAGAAACAATCAATTCATTCATTTTACTTTTCCCCTTTGAAAAATAATGGAGTTTCTCCTTTCAATCATTCAAGCTTCTAAATTTATTATTATTAAACATGCCAAATCATGATCTACCTCATATTCGAATCTTTCCTCTCATCACTCATGATACAATTAATAGTGGAGTAATGCTCATATCATGAGAACATGCTCCTTACCCATAGGCTTATAAAGGAACTACTTTCTCCACTTTGTAAATACAAAACACACATAAAATCATGAGGACTTTCAATAAAGGTTCAAATGACTCTGTAGCTTAGGGTTGGTGGGTAAATGATTGAAATAATTTACGTCCAGAAGTATGATGTTTAAATGCATGATTAATCAAGTGGAAACACAAGATGAACCTCACTCAAATCCCCTTGAAATATGAATTACAACACCGCTCCCCTTTTAATGACATGGGTCATGAGTCAATAAATGATTAAAAAGAATGATATCATCCAAGTTCTCCCTGTTTTTTTGTTAAGATCCAGAAAGGAACAGCTTTATTTTCATTTTTTGTAAAGCTCCAGATAGGCAAAGGTTTATTTCGAATTTTTTTTTCTCTCTTTTTTTATGGAGAACCGGATGAAATGAAAGAAGCATAATGAAATGATGACTCATGCCTAATTTTCTAATAATACATTGCCCAAAATGATGATGCACACATTACACCACCCAAAAATGATATATATCCTAATAAACGCACACAAAAGGCCCTTCCCCCACACTCAAACTTGAATTACCATGCAAAAATACTAAAAGTGTGGGTAGGTAAGGAAATATCAGCTTGTAATGTGGCTTAAACCTATAAGGAAATTCATGGATTCTATGGGATAATGAAGGATAACTGTAAGGGTGGGTCTCAGGTAAATATTTGGATAGCCAATGTAGTGCCTCAATCATTTTAAATGTGGTTTTGTACAGTAATAGCTTTGACATGTTTCAATACAAGTTCTAGCAGGTGGCACGTCCCAAGATCACTCAAGAAATATGCAGAAGATAAAATAGGAAATATTTGGTCTAGAAATCCTCTCAGGAATGAGAATATGATGTTGGAAAATCACTCATGGAATGATTAATAATAACAAATTAATTCAAATGAATTTCAGAAATTCAAAGAATGAAAAATGGAAGGGAAATTTTATTTACATGAATCAATTAATTTCCTCAAATCATGAGTCCTTATTTCAATATCCTTTCGTCACTTTAATCATCCAATTATCCATTTTAATCATTCAATCTCATTAACATTGAAATCTAAAACATGGAGTCACTGGATATCTATGAAACTCATGTCTCCTAGAGAAGTCAAGTAAAACATGAATTCAATCATGGGCATGCATTTTTTTTTTGATTAATTCTTTAAAAGACTAAAAATATAGGGAATAAAGTTGGATAATAGAGAATTGAAACTCTTACTCCCCTATCAAAGGGATTATTTTCTTCACGACGTATAATCCCACTAAAACTTCTTCATTAATGGACCTGAAATATAAAAATGAAAACAATTGATAGTGCAGGCCTATTCAATCATGCTGGTAAATGACAAAGAGGACAAGTGGAAAATGGGGTAAAATGCGGGTTGCCTCTCAGTACCGCCTTTGTTTAATGTCATTGGATCGACAAAACAAACAAACAAAATTAATTTTTTTTGAAAATATCTCCTGGACTATAAGATTCCCTCCCCCACACTTAATTGATGCAGTGCCCTCAATGCATGTAAATGGAATTTTTATGTATGTTTCAAAAAGATGGAGTTACTGCATTTAATCAATTGTAAAGGAATGATGCAACATGGTAGGTGTTCATTTGTATTCAGGGTGAAGGAGTGTGATCTCCTCCACTGGTTGTTGAGGTACGGTCCCATGGAACTTCTTCACCCTCTGCCCATTTACAGTGAATGGGTTTCCTACTCCTTGCTTTTGAATCTGCATAGCACCAAAGGGGTATACATGAATAACAGTAAAGGGGCCTTCCCATCTGGAATGAAGTTTACCTGGCATAAGCTTAAGTCTGGATTTGAACAGTAACACATGATCTCCAGGGTTGAAGGTTCTAGGTTTAATTATCTTGTCATGGGCCATCCTTGTTCTCTCTTTATAGATCATTGAGTTTTAAAAATATTCCCTTCAAATTTCCTCTAACTCCTGCAACTACAATCATTTATCTTTCCCAGCTTTCTCAAGGTCCAGATTAATCTCTCTGAACGCCCAGTAGGCTCTATGCTTCAACTCCACAGGAAAGTGGAAACTCTTTCCATAGATCAATCTATAGGGACTCATCCCTATCGGTGTTTTGTAGGTCGTTCTATAAGCCCATAATGTATCATATAACTTTTGTATCTAGTCCTTCCGGTTGGGTTTAACAGTCTTCTCCATAATGGCTTTGATTTCTCTATTGGAGACTTCTACATGGCCATTTGTTTGGGGATATTATGAGGTAGATGTTCTATTATACACCCCATACTTCTTCATAAATGCTCCCATTTTCCTGTTGTAGAAATGAGTTCCCTGATCACTGATGATTGCTCGTGGAACGCCAAACCTACAGAAAATGTTAGCCCTGACAAAATCACAAACAACTTTAGCATTATCAGTTCTGGTTGCTTTTGCTTCCACCCATTTTGAAACATAGTCTATATCCAAAAGAATATATGAATTTCCAAATGACATCAGGAATGGTCCCATGAAATCTATGCCCCAAACTTCAAAAATTTCACAAAAGGTTATTGGTTTTTGTGGCATTTCATGTTGTTTGGATATGTTACCATAAAATTGGCATTTTTCACATATTTTACAAAATTCATATGCATCCTTGAATAAGGTGGGCCATTAGAGTCCAGATTCTAAAACTTTTCAGGCAGTACTCTGAGGTCCAAAGTGGCCTCCACAAGATAATTTATGACAAAATTCAAACACTGATTCAATTTCACTTCTTGGCAAGCATCTTCTTATGATTTGATCATTACAAATTTTCCACATAAACAGGTCTTCCCAAAATGTAAAATATTGATTCAGATTTAAGATTATGTTGTTGATGAGAGCTTAGATGAGAGGGTACCTTAGATGTTACCAAATATTTGGCAATGTTGGCATACCATGGTACTTCACTGTTGATGATGTAGAGTTGTTCCCCAAGAAGCTCATCATTATGTGGGTTCTGCTTTGGGATTTCTGTTTCAGCTGTGTGGGGTAGTCAACTTAGATGATCATCCACTTGATATCCATTCCCCTTCTTTTCTTTGATTTCCAAATTGAACTCTTGTAAGAGTAGCATCCATCTCACCAACCGTGGTTTAGTATCTGCCTTTTTCATTAAGTACCTAAGAGCTACATGATCAGAAAAAACAACAACATTAGTGCCCAGAAGATATGATCGGAATTTATCTAGTGCAAAAACGACTGAAAGGAACTCCTTCTCTATGGTTGTGTAATTTATTTGTGTTTCATCCAAGGTCCTTGATGCGTAGGAGATGAATTGAGGCTTGTTGTCAATTCTCTTTGATAGAACGGCTCCCACTGCTTGGTTGGATGCATCACAAAGTAGCTTGAAAGGGTAATCCCAATTGGGTGGCTGCATTATTGGTGGTGTTATTAGCCTTTCCTTTAATTCATCAAATGATTCCCTGCATGAAAGATCAAAATTGAAGTCAGTATCCTTTAAAAGTAATATTGAGAGAGGGAGATAAATCTTACTGAAATCCTTGATGAATCTTTTGTAAAATCATGCACACCCTAAAAAGGATCTAACATGTTTGACACAAGTTGGATACGGCAAGGAATTTATTACATCAACTTTTGATTTATCAACCTCAATCCCATTTTGTGAAATTATGTTCCCCAACACTATCCCTTTTTCAACCATGAAATGATATTTTTCGAAATTTAAGACAAGGTTCTTTTCAATGCATGTTTTCAAAAAAAAATTCCAAATTTCACAAGGAATGATCAAATGAATTTAAAAAAACTGTGAAATCATCAAGAAACACCTCCAAGCAATCCTCAATGTGGTCTGAGAAAATACTCACCATACACCATTGAAATGTACCTAGGGCATTGCATAGCCTGAAAGGCATCCTTTTGTATGCGAATGTTCCAAAAGGGCAGGTGAATGTTGTCGTCTCTTGGTCTTCTGGTGCAATTGGTACCTAAAAATATCCTGAGAATCCATCTAAAAAAGAGTAATGAGTTTTTCTAGCTAACCTTTCAAGCATCTGATCAATGAATGGAATAGGAAATTGATCTTTTCTGGTAACTTGATTTAGCTTCCTGTAATATATACACACTCTCCAGCTATTTTGTATTCTTATGGGGATCAGTTCATTTCTTTCATTTGTAACAGTGGTCAGGCCGGTTTTCTTGGGGACTACATGAATTGGGCTGACCCATTAAGAATCATAGATTGGGTAAATGATATCAGCTGCTAATAATTTCTCAATCTCTTTCTTAAAGACCTCCATGATTATGGAATTGAGTCTTCTTTGAGGTTGTCTAACTGGCTGAGAATCACTTTCTAAAAACATCATGTGAGAGCATACCTTAGGGTTGATTATAGGAATATCACCTAAACTCCATCCTACAGCTTTGAAATTCCTTTTGAGAAGCTCAATCAATGTTTGTTCTTGTGAATGGGATAGGTTATTGGCAGTGATTACTGGAAATTTCTCTCCTTCCATTAGGTAAGCATACTTCAAGTCACATGGAAAAGGCTTCAGTTCTAAACATGGGGGTTGTTCAAGGGATGATATTGCATTTAGGTTTCCTACTTCTAATGGTGAATTCTCTGGAATAATCTCACTTCCTTTTAACAAATCATCTAAAAAATCAGATTTTACCTCATCCTTCAACATGATATCAGAATTTTTAGGTTCATGGGAGTTATAAAATTAAAATGAAGAGTGTTCTCCCACAGATAAAAAGTCATGAAGCATACCTGAGTCTTCAATTGGTTATATACCTATATCATGGGAGATTGCATAAATTGACTGATTGCTTGACGGGTGTTTCATGGTATCCAAAATATTGAAGTGTATCATACTATCTCTGAGCTCCATGGTGAGTGTTCCTTCATGCACGTTGATGATTGTCCTTGATGTTTTCAGGAATGGTCTCCCTAGGTTGATGGGATATTGGGATGGTTCTCGGTCTTCCACCATGGCAAGGACATAAAAGTCTACTGGAAAGATTAATCCTCTCACTCCTACAAGTACATCTTCAACGACTCCAGCTGGGAAAATGGTGGATCTGTTTACTAATTATACCACCACCCGAGTTGATTTTAGTTCTCCGATCTGGAAAGATGAAAACACTGAGTGAGGAATCACATTTATTGAAGCTCCAGGATCACATAGTGCATCAGTAAAATTTAAAGAACCGATAGTGCAGGGAATAGAGAAAGTCCCTGGATCTTGACATTTTGGCGGTATCGGTGGTGTGATCAATACTGAGATGCTTCTTCCTAAGTTTATTCTTTCATTTCCATATAGCCTCTTTCTTTTAGTACATAGCTCCTTCATAAATTTTTCATATTTAGGGATTTGTCTGATTGCATCCAGTAGTGGAATGTAAATCTCAACTTTTCGGAATGTTTCCTGAATTTCCCATTGAATTCGTTCTTCTTCTCCCTTCATTGACTCAGCCAATACTGATGGGAATGAGGTTGGGATATCCTTTTTCCCTTTTTTGTTTCTGCAATGGTGTTTCAAGTGTTTCTTTCCTTAACCTTGTTCTTTCTATTTTATTGTTGACTCCATCTTTTGGTTGGACCGGACGAGCTTTAGCAGGTTCCCCAGATTCATCCTCCTCACATTGTTCTGGTGGTGTGAGCTCCTTCCCGCTTCGGGTTGTGATTGCACTAACATTATCTTTTGGATTGGGAATTGTTTGTTCAGGAAGCTTACCTTGGTTCTTGGTGAAAGCATCAATAATTCTTGAAAATTGATCAGTTAGCTTGTCCATCTTATCTTCTTTTCCCGCAACTCTTTTCTTCAGCTATTGGTCTTCATTTGTCGATGCACTTGTGGATGGTTTCTCATAATTCTTCCACTCTAAAGGTGGTGGTTGGAAAGTTTGTTGTTGTTGGAAGGGCTTCTGATAAGGTTGTTGGAATGCTATCGGGTTCTGATATTGCTGCTGAAAAGGTGATCTGGCTTGGTTTTGTTGAAACCCATACCCTGGTTGGGTTTACGGTTGGTATTTCCTTTGTTGATAGGCTGCAGCACAACTTTATGTCCCCTGCACTTCTGGACATTGATCAGTGTAATGAGAATTAGAAGATCATAAACCACATACCTGATTCGGTCCTTGTTGTTCCTTCACATGGTTCACAGCTATTTGTTGCACCAACCTGGTGAGTTCACCCATTTCATTCCTAATTAAATCAACTAAATCAGATGTTCTTACCTCATGGATTCCTCTGGTGATCGTACATCGAGTTCCAAACTGATGTGAATTTTTTTCAATCTTTTCAATCAGAACTCGTATATCTGCAAGTGATTTATCAATGAGGGATCCTCCCAATGAGGCATCTAGTAGATTCCTGTCATTTCCAAGAAATCCTTGGTAGAAGCACACAAGGAATTGGTCCTCTTCTATTTCTTGGTTTGGAAAACTTGCACAATGCTTCTTGAAACGTTCCCAGTATTCGTAGAGTGTTTCTCCAGTTGATTGATGGATGACATAAATCTCCTTCTTTATTGTAGTGCTCCTAGATGTTGTGAAGAATCTTTGTAGAGAGCATTTTTTAGATCTTCCCAGTCACTGATCTCCCCCGGTTGCAGATTGTATAACCATTCCTTTTCTTCTCCATCTAGTGAGAAGGGGAAAGCCCTCCACTTCACATTCTCTTCTGCGACTGCTTGAGGTTTGAAGTTGGATCAGACATAGGTGAATTCTTGAATATGTTGATTCAGGTCTTCACCTTCAAGACCTTGAAATTTAGGAAGCACTTGGATCATGTTAATTCGCAATTCAAAATCATTTTCTACGGTAGTAATTGAAAGTAGATAATTTTTATTGACAAATTGAGGTGCGTAGATGTCACGTAGGGTTCGGTTGGGATTTACATCCATTATTAAAGGTTCAAAGTCTTCACTCGAGGTATCACTTGAATCGGTGATATTGATTTCTTCAAAACCATTGGGAAGATTTTTATTTCTCAATTTGGTTATTGTATGCTCAATTTTTGGATCGAATTCTAATAAATTACTATTTCAACTACGCGTCATTCAAAAGAGATTGTTTTTTTAAAGATTTGAGGCACTGCCTCCCCAGAAACGGTGCCAAGTTTGATGCACGCCTGTCGTGGGGCGTGGCAAAACAATATTTTATTTACCTAAGTATAGTATAGTAGTTGATCCTAGGTAGTCTCTCGAAGAGGAGTGCACACAAAACTAGGTTGTCACTTTTTTTTGGTTTTCTTAAAAAGATTGGTTTTAATTAATTTGAATGACTATGAGAGAAACAAACAACAGAAATTGATTTATTTTAACAAATGATAAAGACGGTGATCAGATTGGGTTTGGCTCGACCTAGTGTTGTGCCATCATTGTTTCCAAATTTTATCTCTTCTTCTTCCTTAAATTGGTAAGAGAGAGATTCATCTACTGAGTCATCTCTCTCCCTTAATTAGATAGATGTGATGAGAATTTTTCTTTCTAAAAACTTAGATTGGTCTATCCTCCTTCCAATGTGCTTAGGGTTGTAGAAGGTCTCTTGATTAATTAGAGCAATCCCAGACCTGGAATTTCTATTCCCTAACAAACCAAGATTTTGACATACAATCCTACACACGTGCTTGACAACCATCGAGAAATCACCACCCAATCTTAATCGTGTTCCATCGTATACAGATTAGAATTGGGTGGAGGGAGATGTGATCATCAACAAAAGAAATTTATAATTTCAGAATCAAAAACTTAACACTTTTACATTCCGAATTTAATACTGAATTAAGAATTGAAACCAGAAGAAGAAATTTTATTCATTTCAAGCACAAAAACTCAAACACAACACATAGGTCCAGCCTCCCCTCTTTCCGATCACTCAAATGAAACTACCCCTCCATGGATGGGGAAAGCGAGATGATGCGGGAGAGGAGAGACATTTTAAAGTAAAGAAAAACAAAAGAAAGAAACAGAATGATGCTGAAGAAGAATTTCCCCGAGTGTCCCTTGGCTTCCTCCCATCTCCGATTGTGGTGTCCCATAAGGAATGAGATGGAATATGGGATGCTTTGGGGAGGAGCTCTCCTCCTTTTGTAGCCAGATTTCTGTCCTCTGAATATTGTCACGTTTGGGACCCAATAAATTACCTCTTCACGCGTTGAGCCCTTCTTTAATGTTGTCCACAATTTTCTGGGGTATTTCTCCTCAAAATATCAGCGGATTTGGACTTGTATTTTGAGGGTTATGGTCGTTTTACTCTGAGCATTTATTCTGTCCATTTAGACTCTCCAAAACGTCAACCCCCAGATTAGGAAGCTATAATGGACCCTCAAACGGCCAAATCCTACGGCCTTTCCTTAAAAAATGAAGTTCTAAAACTCCTTGCGCATCTACCCATGGAATATGACAATATTTGGGCCCACCATGAATGAGTTATGGATCCCACACCACAACTTGGGAGAAATGTAAACAGTTTTCTTTCTCCCAATTGTGAGCTTCTTTTCAGCTTCCATATGGGTGATTCAACTTTTAGTCCAAAAATAGTAAATGAATCCCTACCTGTATAGAATCTGGAAAAGAAAGAATTCTGCAATTTGGGTTAGTGTATATAATGTTAGGTCCAAAATACAGAAATAATTTAAAACTGTTAAAAATCCAAAATGGCCCATTTTTACTATTCAGCTCAAAATAACACCAAAATCATAAAAATGAAATAATTCATCTTAGAGGAACACTTTTTTGAGTTTAAAACAATGATATTCAGTATAAATTAATTGAAAATATTTTCTCTATCAATGGACCAATCATATGGTCACTAATGTTTGTTGGAATTTGACTACTATCTGGATTGAGCTGTAATCATGCACTTTCTGATCAATGGGACATACTTTATAGTATCCTACATGAGATGTGGTCCAATCATAGCTACCTCCCCTACCTCTAGAAATTACATATGTGATCAGTAATCCTACCATATAAGGTTTTAAAAGGATCCATATCGATGGTATACTGAAATCTATTGGTATATTAGAACCCAATGAGGGGAATTTGTTTCTCCCAAGAACCCCCAACGTCAAGGACACATGCACAAATCATGTCCTCTAGAACCTAAATAGTATGCTTTGTATATTTATCAATATGAAGGTGATAGTTCGTGCTCAGAAGAACTAGTATATGTAACATCCCAGGAAAATAAAGAATATTACTTTTTCATATTTATTAATATTTGTGAATAAAATATTAATATTACTTTAAAGGGAACGATATGCTCGATGGTGTACCAAATACGCAACAATGAGTTTTTTTGAAATCTTACGTTGCACTCTAATAATAAAATAATATTATTTTAAATGGTAGTTAACACCTAGCTATTGTAATGGATGGAATGAACAGAACTAACTACAAAATGATTATATATGTTTGTCAAGTATTTTTACTTTTATCCAATAAATGTTAGAGGCTTAAAATGCGAATGAATACAATTTTAAGCATAAATATTCTAATATTCTTTAAAATGTCGATTAACCTCCTTTTGATGGAGAACCCTTTTTAAATCGACTTTTTTAAAATTTCATATGTTATATTGGACCAAATAAAATCCATCTTTAGAATCTGGACATCAAAATTTACTTTGTGTAAATTTTTGTTATTTTTCCAATAAAGATCATTTTTAGTGAAACTATTGTATTTTAATTCAAAACCTCCTTTTAATATGATTTATTTATATGGATATATTATCTTTTAAATTGGGTTTAAAGTTTATTTAGAATATATTTTTACCATTTAATCCAATGGTGTTCATTGGAATTAATTTCACTTAGAAATTGGACTTAAACTAGTGTCAATCTTTTGATATATTTTGTTTCTTAAAAACACGCAATTTGTTTTGAAAACGGGAATTAATTATTAAATTGATTAATGCAACTTATATGTTTTGAATTTTTTAAAATATATATCATTTTTGAATTCTGAATATCAAATATATCTTAGGGTGAATTTTTGGTATTTTTCTGAAAAACATCAATTTTTGATGAATAGTGAAACCACTAAGTGGTAGTTAAAAACTGATTTTTCATTTAAATGAAATTTTACCACCTTTGTGATTTGAATTTAAAAAATACAATATACATGGTAGTAATTAGGATGTAAAATGTGGTTCAATAGGAAGAAAATATTTTTTGGTGAATAGTAACTTTTAAATTTTATTAATCGCGATTAAAGGTAATTAGTGTAATTTAAAGTAAAGATAATGTTATAATAATATGAAATGACCTTGACACATGTACTAACCTTATTGGATGAGTCATGTCCGACCAAGAGAGTCCATGGGTCAACTTGGGCACCCCAGGGAGCCACTTGGGTAAGAAAATGACATTAATAACTTTTTATTTAAAGTTAAAATAAAAATGTCACAAACATGTATTGTTTTAATAAAACAATTTTTACATGAGGTTATACAAGTCATATTTTTGACTATAAATATTCGTTGGAAATATAAAAATATTTCCTACATCATAGTATTTTGTTTATAATTTTTATACATTAAATAAATTAATTTATTTATGACACAATGATGATGAAGCGATTACCTCATTAATGAATGATTTAAATAAAATGAAAAGATAAGGTAAAATATAAGACATACACTGGTCAAAAACCTATTGTATGGGTGGATTTCGAAACCTTATCACCTTATCCTCGAAACATATCTTTTTGGGACCGTTAAAATCCGAAAATAATTTTAAAATAAAGTGACATTTCATGACTTTCCAAGAGTGCCCCTCCTCCCTCTTATAAAAGGCCCCCACCTCTACCTCCTTACACACACCTCAAAATCCATTGGCTTAGAAAAAATCTGATCATTTTATCTCTCCACATCCCTCTCTTCATCCTAGAATCCTTTACTTAGGCAGAAATCTCTTCAAGAAACCCTTTTGGTTCAAACCAAGGGGAGTTACCCGATTTAATGGTAAAGTCTTCCCTAATGTTCTTTTGTTTTATTTTGCTTCTCTGACCCCCTAAACTCTTTTTATTACTTTATTTTGTAACAAAACTAGTATCTTCAATATACTGGGATGTTTTTATGAGAAGTATTTGAGCTACATTTACACCCACCTCCGTCTAATGGTTAAAGAACATACTGTTTCCATGGATGGCGAATTAATGCCTCAAGAAACGATGATTGTTCTATCTTCTCCTACCATCTCTCATGGTGGCCATTATGATGGAGCTATATATATTTATGATATATATTATATTTATTTCCTCTATATTCTTCTGTATTTTATATTTAATACATTTCTTTATGCTTTGCATGTTGTGTAAATGTGATAATTTCATTTGAGGAAGTGTGGACTACCTCCCCCTCAAGTGATGTGACTCATTCATGCAATACATGGAATGTATAAATAATGAAATTGATGAACATATGTGAACTATATATCATATATATTATTCTGGAATTATAATATATATGTATCTCTCATCTAGTTTAAATTCCATTAATGTGCCAAAGAAATGAAAGTAGCGTTTATGTGTACGTACGGCCTACCGTCTCCATGAACTGTACATTTCTTTTCTTTTTATCTAAAAATGTTATGGAATAGTATAAAATGAATATATACAGGATATATATGATATTTAAATCATTAATACTATTCTGGAGATGATGTGCTTATAACTACATGGAAAATTCTTTTCCAACAAGTTCAATTTTTACTCATGTACCGAACATCGACAAAAACGTCTGATATGAACTCACATTATTAACCAATTATTATTACATTATAATATGTGATAATAACTGAATAATAATATTTAAAGTAGTTACTTAAGCAATTATAAATTGACCAAAGTTTATTATTCAGGTAAATAAAGAAACGAACAAGACAAGTTGAACTTAAGGTAAGGGATCCAACCTCTCTCTTTCTTTTTAAGTACTCTCTTTTATATCATTTATTTTAAGATACTATTTATAATGTTGGGGGATGTTATTTTATATTCCTATTACGTTAAATTTTAGTTTAATATGATGAGAGACCCTATTTTATCTTGTCAGTCCATTTTTGGAAGTTTTAAGTGGCATCGTTAGGCTGCCGAGTTTTCGTAAGGGATTTTTCATCTCACTTTTACTCCCATGAGATTTATGCTACATTTTCCACCATTTCCTTTGATTGGTGTATGTACTACCAATTATTCTAATATTTTTGTAATATAATTTCATTTATGAGTATTTACATCAATGTTGTATAGTCTTTTTTCATGGGGTGTACGTTTCGAAAGTTACCCCAAGTCGGCAAGGGAACCTTTCACCCTCCTATTTTTAAAAGACTTCTTTTTGTTTTGTCTTCTAATTTACATATTATTATGATGGTATATGTTCTTATATATCCTTATTGTATTAAATTTTATGTCCAAGTGATAAGATACCCTTTTTATCTCTCATCATCTCATTTTCTGAATTTTAAAGTGATGTCGTTAGGCTGTCGAATTTCTGTAAGGGAACTTCTTAACCCAATTTCAATTATTTGGATTTAACCAATACTACTTGATTATGTCACACTATAAATATGTGTGGATGACCTCTGATTTTTTTAGTCTTAATATACTCTTCTATTGGGTGTATTTATATTTTTCACACATAATTATGTAATTGATTTATCTTTAATACAAGGTTAATGACTTTTTAAGGGACTTGGTCTCAATCTCCTTTCATTGAGGCATATTTTGTTTTATACACAAATTTATTTTATACGGTGTATAAACCCCTTTGACTTTTACTTTTATTCAAAAGGAATTTTTTTAGACAAATCATTTTACTAAATTACAAAAAAGTATGTTTCTTTTTAATGTACGCGGTGACAAAGACCTTTCCACCACCGTGAGTATTATTTGATCTTTGGCTTCCTCAACAAGTCGTAATGTTTTTAAAATAAAATAAATAACGTATACACTTTTATGTATTTTGATATTGAAAATGGTTTTGATAATGTATTTGTTATATCAATATATTTAAGTGATATAATGTTCTTGAAATGTGGAAATGTTTTCTTTCCTCTATAATTGTTTTATGTGTTATGATTTTATAATGGTACTTGGACATTTGACGGGTGGTTACGTGATAAACCATATGACGGGTGGTGCCGTGAATACCAGGACAGGTGGTTACGTTATAACCTCCAATGCATTGGGTATCTAAGTTGTCTGTATGGCCATTCCATGAAGTGATATGTGTGGAAGTCGTCCGTATGGTTATTCCATTTAAGTATGTTTATGTCCCAAGTTACCTTTATATGTTATGTGTTATTTATATGTATTTATGGTAATATTTTGGTTACAAAGGATAAGTGGTGATATTTTATTTAGTGAAGAGTGATTACTACTTCATAAAGGTGAAAAGTATTAATTTGATAAAGTATTCATGGTTTACTTGTTGTTTTGAAAAACTAACAGTTTTCCTTCTTTATGTATCCTTCACTGGGATTTTTATGCTCATCCCAAGTTTTTGAAATGTTTTCCACATGACTTAAAGATGAATAGGGTCAAGGATGGGATCAAGGAAAGATATGCTATCTAAAACATTGAACTAGACATGTTTCTTTTTAAAAGTTTTTATTTTATGGAAACATAGTAGAAGTGTCTAGTCTGTAATCTTTTGAGATGTAATAGTTATGTCTTAATTCTATAAAACTCTAAACATGAAAAGATCCTATATTTGAATTATTCATTTAATTCATGATTATTTAATGTTTTAAGGTTGGGTCCTTATAGTTGGTATCAGAGGTCGGTTTAGATAACTTTAGAGGTTAGGGTATCCATTAAGCACAAGTGACATTACCATAACAGTTAGGATTTTAGAAAGGGTCATAGATTCAGATAAAGTGAATGAGTTTAAGATCACATGAATAATTATATATTAGTATTATATGATTATTCTAATGATATACTCACACTGACCTTTTTGGTTTAGTAAATGGATAGATCTAGCAGGCACCAAAGTGACAATGGGTTTGAAGGAAATTGTGGTCGTTCTCTGATTAAGAGACTGGATGAAATGGGGGATGCAATGAGAAATCTCATGGTTATTCTAAACCAACTATCAGGAGGAATGATTAACCACTTTAACCTTGGTGAGTTCTCTAATTCATCATGCATGAGATGACCAACTCGATGTGGAAGTTCAGGTAATAATTATAAAGGTAACCATTAGGGTTTATATGATCCTTACTTTTGAGGTAATTATGGGTTATTATATGTTTTGATGGAAAATGAAAGGCATGAGATAAAATTGAGGTTAAATTATGTTATGGTTATTTTTGATGATTTTATCTTTTTTGGGGAATGTTTTGAGAATTATATTTTTTTGGAAAAAGGATAACACGCAGACCGTGTGACAACCCATCGCGTCGGACAATGCTCTAGGAATCGAACCCACAACCAAAGTGTGACTAATATTTATCGCCTACCACTGGACTATGATAAGTCCCTGGTTAGTTTGAAAAATTATTTTTAGTTATATAATTTTATGAATTAAGAATAAGTTTATTTTGGGTTATCTAGGAAAATATTGACCTATCATGGAGGATATATTGTTAGGTTAATTACTTTTCAATATGAGACATTAAGAGCAACTGATGTTATTTTGAGATAAGTGTTAATTATTACCTTGGAAGACTATGTGATTAAATCCCTAAAATATTTGGGTTTAAATATTAGTTTGGTTTACTTTGAGGAATTTTATGGACAAATTGTTTATCGAATGGTCTTCGTTGAACTTTGGGTTTTGTTGGAAAAATTTTGGAGATTAAGAATATATTTTCTTTTTATAAAGGATTATCCTTTTGTGGATTATCTGATCATGTTCTAACAATTTTGGTTTTGGAAAGGGTCTAAAGACATGGGAAATATATATTTCTCTTTTTTGGATTAGGTGATTCTCTAGAAGTTGATTATAGCACTCTTAATGTGAACAAGTCATCCTAAATACTCATCTTTTGGAGGAAATATGAGTTTGTGTAAGAAATCTAGTAAGAGATGAAAGTCAACATGAAAATTAAGTATGTTTCCTTAGGATTTATTTAAGCTCATAAATAAATTCCTCAATGAAAAGTAACTTAAAACAAAAATGTTGTCCATTAACTTTTCCTAATGGGGAATCAAATACCGTTTAACCCATCACAAGTTTGTGATTTTCTTGTGGTTAACTTTCTCCTAATCATGTTTTCTATCACTCTCCATCAGAACATGACCCTTTGTTTTCTCTTCCATCCATGTTTTCCTAATTGGAATCCTAGTATGGGTTAACTTAGGTGACCTTTGTACTTCCCTTTCTTTCTTTTAATGTGACAGTTTAATTTACTCCTTTTCTGATGTGGGGCTTTCAATGAAGTTTCCAATCCCAATTTTAAAATTGCGAGGACGCAATTCCCAAAAGGGGGGAAGGATGTAACATCCCGGGTAAATAAATAATATTACTTTTTCATATTTATTAATATTTGTGAATAAAATATTAATATTTCTTTAAAGGCAATGCTCTGCTCGATGGCGTACCCAATACGCAACAACGAGTTTCTTTGAAATCTTACGTTGCACTTTAATAATAAAATAATATTATTTTCAATGGTAGTTAACGCCTAACTGTTGTAATGGCGGGAATGAACAGAACTAACTACAAAATGATTATATATGTTTGTCAAATATTTTTAATTTTATCTAATAAATGTTAGAGGCTTAAAAATGTGAATGAATCCAATTTTAAGCGCAAATATTCTAATATTCTTTAAAAGGTCAATTAACCGCCTTTTGGTGGAGAACCCTTTTTAAATCCACTTTTTGACAGTTTCATATGTTATATTGGACCAAATAAAATTCTTCTTTAGAATTTGGACATCAAAATTTACTTTGTGTAAATTTTTGTTATTTTTCCAATAAATATCATTTTTAGTGAAAATGTTGTATTTTAATTCAAAACCACCTTTTAATATGATTTATTTATATGGATAGATTATATTTTTAATTGGTTTTAATGTGTAGTTAGAATATATTTTTACCATTTAATCCAATGGTGGTCATTGGAATTAATTTCACTTATAAATTGGACTTAAACTAGTGTCAATCTTTTGATATATTTTGTTTCTTAAAAACACGCTATTTGTTTTGACAACGGAATTTAATTATAAAATTGATTAATGAAACTTATATGTTTTTAATTTTTTTAAAGTAGACATCATTTTTTAATTCGTAATATCAAATATAGGTTAGGGTGATTTTTTGGTATTTTTCTGAAAAACATCAATTTTTGATGAATAGTGAAACCACTAAGTGGTAGTTAAAAAACTGATTTTTCATTTAAATGAAATTTTACCACTTCTGTGATTTGAATTTAAAAAATCCAACATACATGGTTGTCATTAGGTTGTAAGATTTGGTTCAATGGGATGAAAATATTTTTTGGTGAATAGTAACTTTTAAGTTTTATTAATCACGATTAAAGGTAATTAGTGTAATTTAAGGTAAAGATAATGTTATAATAATATTAAATGACCTTGAAACATGTCCTAACCTTATTGAATGAGTCATGGACGATCAATAAAATCCATGGGTCAACTTGGGGACCCCATGGAGCCACTTGGGAAAGAAAATGACATTAATAACTTTTTATTTAAAGTTAAAATAAAAATGTCACAAACATGTATTGTTTTACTAAAAAAATTTACATGGGGTTATACAAGTAATATTTTTCACTATAAATATTTATTTCAAATTTAAGAAGATTTCCTACATCATATTATTTTTTTAAAATTTTCAGACATTAAATAAATTAATTAATTTATGACACTATGATGATGCAACGATTACCTCATTAGTGAACGATTTAAATAAAATGAAAATATAATTATAAAATCTAAGACATAAACTTGTCAAAAACCTATTGTATGGGTGGACTTATAACCCTTATTGCCTTATCCTCGAAACATTTCTTTGTGGGACCATTAAAATCTGAAAAGAATTTTAAAATAAAGGGACATTTCATGACTTTCCAAGAGTACCCCCCTCCCTCTTATAAAAGGCCCCCACCTCTACCTCCTTACACACACCTCTCAAGCCATTGGATTGGTAAAACTCTGATCATTTTATCTCTACACATCCCTCTCTTCATCTTAGAAGCCTTCCCTTAGGTAGAAAGCTCTTCAAGAAACCCTTTTGGTTCAAACCAAGGGGAGTTACCCGATTTAAAGGTAAAGTCTTTCCTAATGTTCTTTTGTTTTATTTTTCTTCTCCAACACCCTAAAATCTTTTTATTACTTTATTTTGTAACAACACCAGTATCTTCAATATACGAGGATGTTTTTATGGGAAGGATCCGAGCTACATTTACACACACCTCCGTATAATAGTTAAAGAACATACTGTTTTCGTGGATGGCGAATTACTGCCTCACGAAACGATGATTGTTCTATCTTCTCCTACCACCTCTCATGGTGGACATTATGATGGAATATATTATATTTATTTCCTCTATATGCTTCTGTATTTTATATTTAATACATAACTTTATGCTTTTCATGTTGTGCAAATGCGATAATTTCATTTGAGGAAGTGTGGACTACCGCCCCATCAAGTGATGTGACTCTTTCATGAAATACATGGAATGTATAAAGAATGAAATTTATGAACTTATGTGACCAATATAACAAATATATTATAGTGGAATTATAATATATATATATATCACTTATTTTTAATTCCATTAATGTGCCAAAGAAATGAAAGTAGCGTTCATGCGTACGTACAACCTACCATCTCCATGAACGGTGTATTTCATTTCTTTTTATCTAAAAATGTTATGGAATAGTATAAAATGAATATATAATTGATATATATGATATTTAAATCATTAATACTATTCTGGAGATGATGTACTTATAACTACATGGAAAATTCGTTTCCAACAAGTTCAATTTTTACTCATGTACTGAACATCGACAAAAACGTCTGATATGAACTCACATTATTAACCAATTATTATCACATTATAGTATGTGATATGAACTGAATAATAATATTTAAAGGAGGTACTTAAGAAATTATAAATTGAACAAAGTTTATTATTCAGGAATATAAATAAACAAACAAGAAAAGTCGAACTTGAGGTAAGGGATCCAACCTCTCTCTTTCTTTTTAAGTACTCTCTTTTATGTCATTTCTTTTAAGCTCCTCTTTATTATGTTTAGGGATGTTTTTTTATATTTCTCTTACCATACATTTTATTTTCATATGATGAGAGACCCTATTTGATCTCGTCAATCCATTTTTGGAAGTTTTAAGTGGCGTTGTTAGGCTGCCGAGTTTTCGTAAGGGATTTTTCATCTCACTTTTACTCCCGTGAGATTTATGCTACATTTTCCACCATTTCCTTTTATTGGTGTATGTACTACCCATTATTCTACTATTTGGGTAAAATAATTTCGTTTATGAGTATTTACATCAATGTTGTATAGTCCTTCTTTCATGGGGTGTACGTTTCGAAAGTTACCCAAGTCGGTAAGGGAACCTTTCACACTCCTATTTTTAAAAGACTTCTTTTTGTTTTGTCTTTTAATTTACATATTATTTTGATGGTATATGTTCTTATATATCCTTATTGTATTAAATTTTATGTCCTAGTGATGAGATACCCTTTTTATCTCTCATCATCTCATTTTCTGAATTTTAAATTGATGTCGTTAGGCTGTCGAATTTCTGTAAGGGAACTTCTTAACCCAATTTCAATTCTTTGGGTTAAACCTATACTACTTGATTATGTCATACTATGAATATTTGTGGATGACCTCTGATTGTTTTACACTTAATATCCTCTTATATTGGGTGTATTTATATTTTTCACACATAATTATGTAATTGATTTATCCTTAATATAAGGATAATGACTTTGTAAGGGACTTCGTCTCAATCTCCTTTCATTCAGGCATGTTTTGTTTTATACAAAAATTTCTTTTATACAGTGTATAAACCCATTTTAATTTTACTTTTATTCAAAATTAATTTTTTTTATACGAAGCATTTTACTAAATGAAAAAAATTTTGTTTCTTTTTAACGTACGCGGTGACAACGACCTTTCTGCCACCGCAAGTATTATTTGATCTTTGGTTTCCTCAACAAGACGTAATGTTTTTAAAATAAAATAAATACCATATAGTATTTTATGTATTTTTTTATTGAAAATGGTTTTGATAATGTATTTGTTATGTCAATATATTTAAGTGATATATTGTGCTTGAAATGTGGAAATGCTTTCTTTCCTTTATAATTGTTTTATGTGTTGTGATTTTATAATGGTACTTGGAAATTTAATGGGTGGTTACGTGATAAACCATATGATGGGTGGTGTCATGAATACCAGTATGGGTGGTTATGTTATAACCTCCAATGCATTGTGTATGGAATTCAGCCGTATGGCTATTCCATGTAGTGATATGTATGGAAGTAAACTGTATGGTTATTCCATTTAAATATGTTTATGTCCCAAGTTACCTTTATATTTTATGTTTTCTTTATATGGGTTTATGGTAATATTTTGGTTACATAGGATAAGTGGTGATATTTTATTTAGTGAAGAGTATTTACAACTTCATAAAGGTGAAAAGTATTACATTGATAAAGAATTCATGATTTACTTGTTGTTTTGAAAAACTAACAGTTTTCCTTCTTTATGTATCCTTTACTAGGATTTTTATGCTCATCCCAAGTTTTTGAAATGTTTTCCACAAGACTTAAAGATGAATAGGGTCGAGGATGGGATCAAGGAAATACATGCTATCTAAAACATGGAACTATACATGTTTCTTTTTAAGAGTTTTTATTTTATGGAAACATAGTAGAAGTGTCTACTCTATAATCTTTTGAGATGTAATAGTTATGTCCTAATTCTATAAAACTCTAAACCTAAAAAGATCCTCTATGTGAATTTTTCATTTAATTCATGATTATGTAATGTTGTAAGGCTGGGTCCTTATAGTATAACCAAGGCCTTTTACAACCCCTACATGAAATATGTTGTAAATATGTATTTTTAATTATAAACAATAGAAAGGGAATCCCCATAAAGATGTATAACCTCCCTGATGTAAATTCTTCCTATATCATCTACCGAGAAGGTCTCTCTCATAAGAAAGAAGTGTGATAACTTCATCAACTGATCAATGATAACCCAAACTATATCATTTCCATGAGGGTATATGGGTAGATAGATCCCTTAATCCAAAAAAATGTCATCCAATTTTCACTCGGTAAAGGAAAATAGTTATAGAAGTCGTGTCAGATATTGATGTTATTTCTTCACCTGATAATATGTGGAACACCAAGTGATGAATCTGAAAATATTATGTTTCATATTAGGACACCAATACTAGAACAATAGATCCTAATACATTTTTGTGACTCTATGGTAAATTTAACATGTTGAGGTGTGGAATTACCACATCATCTCATCTTTGATGTATGTTGGGACCAATACATGCCCAAGGAATAGTAATGTGCCATCCCTATCCATGGTCTTACTAGAAGATATATCATCATCTGAGATGTTTTACCTTAGGAAAAATCCTTTGGTATCATAAATATTTCTCATTCTCACCCATTATAGAAGGGTATATGTCACTACTATGTTCATGAGGATAATGATTTCACTACGATTAACTATTTCATTTTCACCCTTACACTACTATGTTAAACTACTTTTGTATTGAAAATTATAAAAAAAATAATAAATTTCACTTCCTTTTTGATTAAATTATTTTATTTTTATCACTTTTAAAATTTCCATTGTTACTTTTTTTATAATTAAATTGTAGGAGGAGGTGATTTGAAGGGCCAATGATGACGTTCAAGAAAAATGGTTCAAACTGCACCAGATCTAAGAACACTAGTGTACTTAACCACACCCTTATACTAAATAATTGGTCCAAATCGGATTATATTTTGTGGGTCATTCCAAGTTTTAATGGGATACATTTCATATGAAGCCACCCAATCACCATTTGTCTATTAAGGTTCCCATCCGAACTAATCTATCCAGGTGATTTAGTTTTCTCAATGTCAAAAATTCCATTTTTTATTTTGTCTATATCTCAAGATATGATTTTCCAAATGTTTCCCAATTTAAATTGGAGATATTAAGGAGGAGGGTATACAACTTTTTAGTTTTTCTAAAAGTGAGATAATATTGTATGGCCATCTAAAACCATGGGCCAAGTGGTTTCTCAAAATCAGGGTTCCCATAACTACCTTCCATATTTCAAATAAATTGGATCCTTGGGCTCTCCATTTGTATGTTTGACCAAGAGAGTGAAGTTATACCAAATTAAAGTTCCATATGGTTTCTCTTAATCCCCTTGGTGGATCTAGAGATTCTTATCCTCATAAGGAATATCTGAAATAAAGAAAGAGATCCACCTAAATTTTCTCCTCCTCTAGATGTTGGGCTAAATGGTGGGAATTTTTTGTGAGGGAGATACAAATATTGTAAAGGGAGTTCTGTAAATTTTAGTGCTATTGGTTTGATGTATTTTGGGTTTCAAATCATTTGATTCAGTTTCATCTTACTTTTATTCATGTCTTAATTCATGTTTGATTAAACCTAATGGAATGCTCTTTACTTTCAACCGATCGGTGTGATGTTTTGTGTGTATGAATTGTGTTTTTTTAATTGGAAAAAACAAGAATCCTTTTATTCCCAACATATTTGAGATTTCAATATTCTTTTTAAATTAATATACAATTCAAAATATCTATACCTTGACTATATTATTGTTATGTCAAGGTTTGGTTCAACATGCATTGATATAAACACATGGAAAGTAATCGGAATTCTGATTAATTTCAATAAAAGATATACTTAAAAAAATTATTAATATCTAAGAGCGACTAACATTATAAGTTTGTATTAAACACAAAATTAATCATTTTTCTCATATTTTTCAAAATTCACTTGGTTATTTAACTATTAAACTCTTTAAATGGTTTTCAAACCAACCCCCTATTTTCCTAATTTTTATTATGAATACACACTATTAACCTATCAATGTTCTTTGAGAAATGACCTAGGGATTTCCCTATACTATAAAATCATCTTTAAATCATAATAAATTTGATTTTTCATTATAACACATCCAAATTTTGGCACTTTTTTCATGGATTTCTTTGTTTTTTTGTGCGTGTTTTTTATAATCTCTTTGTAAATTTTTTAAATATTTGTTTGTTTTATTTTCTACCATTACAAATATTTTTGTTCTCTGATTTATTTCTTCAATAGGATCTATGAATAATGAATTCTACTCTGGTAGATTTATTGAAAAATATTTCCCAATATCTTGAAATATATAAATAAGAAAAGAAATATGTTGTATAAGTCAATCACTAGGGGAAGAACTTCATGAATACTGGGAATGATTTAAGAGGATTTTTTTCAAGTTTTCCATACCACCAACTAAGTTATCAACTTTTAATACAATATTTTTATAAATTTTTTACTTCTATTGATCAAAACATGATTGATTTTTATATAGGTGGTGTGCAAGTTTATAAGAATCCAATTGATGAAAGAAGTCTAATTGATAATATGGCATATAAAACTCAACCATTTAGTTCATGGTCTAGTGTAACCATTCGAGGTGTCCATGTGGTGTAATGTAATGAATTTGAGAAGATTGTGGACATAAGGTTTGAAGAGGTAACTACCCCTCTCTGACAACTTGATCTTTAAAAATGGAAGTCCCAAAATCCTCCTCCCATACAATGTGGTATATGTTCTTCTAACACCCATTATTCTTACTGATTCCATCAACTTAGAGAAAAATATGAGAGTTGTGATGAAATCTTTCCATGCCACCCCTATAACCAACCATTTATGAAAGAACCTTACTATCCATTCAACCTTAGGTAGAAATAAAACCAATCTTATTGGAAAGGGGGTATTAAAACCAATCTCAACAAACATGGAACCAACCAGGATAGAGTATTCATCCATCACCACCAACCTGAAATCCTCAACCACCATAAAGGAAATTCCAACAACCCCATCTTAAAAATGATCCTAGCCTATAATACACGATGAAACAAATTTATTCGAATAATATCAAATTACAAAAAACCACAAAAACTAACATAAAATACCAAAAAACCTAAGTAGGACAACTAGATAACTTGGTGGGAAGAAATTCAAAGTCATGGGTTGTGTAAACTTCCTTCTCATCCACTTTTTAAAGCTAGGGTTAAGGGAAATGTTAGTTCCATCATCCATAGGAGTGGAACTAAATTTAAAATTCAAATTAAACCTATAGTAAAGTCATCCCCCCTAAGTAAACTTCTATTCCAACCATCTCAAATTACCCAAATAATAAAAAACCTTCTCCTAAGAAAAATACCACAAAAGTATAGAGTTTTTTTATTGATGAGCCACATATCCCAACCATACCTCTTACACTTCCCTAAAGGGCCACCCAACCATGAAAAAAAAAGAAATTGGACATGGTAAAGGAATATTAGAAACTTTTATAATATTTTAGCTCAACATTCCCTAGATTGATGTAGTGAAGAAAATTTCATGATATGCTAAGTTTATAATAGATATGTGTACACACTGAAGGAAAATATTTGGTAATGAAAAGAGAATCTTGGGGAGGAATGCCTCTGAATTGATAGATCCATCACTTCCTACCAAATGCAATAGTCATGGAATATTCCTAAATCCATGAAACATGGGGGAGTATTCCTTTTACAATGTTATGCTTGATTTTGGGGATTCTATAAATGTAATCCCTTTCTCCATTTACTCTTAAATGCATTTCAGATAACTGAAGCCCATAGGAATTGGTTTTCAAATTGAAAACTAGAGTTCAACAGACCCCACTGGAGTGTTTGAAGATGTTCTTGTGAGGGTGGAAATTTTAATTTTTCATACATATTTTTATGTGATAAAAATAGAAGATGATATGATGAATGGACACTCCCTGATTATATTTTGGAGACCTTTACTGAAAACCAAAACCATAATTAATTTTCACAGTGTTACAATATCTATGGAGTTTAGTGGTGGAATTTCCCATTTAAATATCCTTGATTCCATGAATCACCCCTCAAAAGAACATTCCTCACATTCATTCAATTATATTTAAGTACTCCCTTCCCATAAAAAATATTTATTTCATTCCCTTTATCCCTTTAAAATATTTCATTATTGATTGGAGTGCTAGGAAATTCATCTGGCATAGAATGATGTACCAGTCTAGAAAAATTTCATGCCTGTTTTTTAATTGATGATTTTATGAGCACAGAGGATCCAATGACTATAGATGATACTACTAAGCTTGTAAAATATAATTCCTAATCTGAGGATGTTACCATTTATTAGTTATATGAGATCATTGACCTCCCATTTTCCCATTCACTCCCATAAATCCAAAATCCACCTAAATTTTAACTAAAACAACTACCTAATGATTTAAAATATTCATATCTTGGGAATGGAAACAAGATGTATGTAATCATTTCTCATTCACTACCTCCAAAGAATGAATAACATGGCTTGAAATTTTGAGGGATTATAAACAATATTTGGGATAGACACATACTGACATTAATTTTATTAGCCCATCAATTTTCACAAATCATATATTATTAAATAACGAGGCTAAACTAGTGAGTCAGACATAACATCGACTAAACAAAACCCTCTTAGATGTTCTAAAAAAGGAGGTAACCAAATTACAGGCTACTAGAATCATTTAACCAATATCTAATAACCGATGGGTCAGTCCAGTGCAATTTATTACTAAAGAAATGTCTTAATGTAATTAAAAATGAAAACAATGAATTGGTTCCAACCTGTGTGTAGAATATTTGATGTGTCTGCATAGACTATCATCGACTAAACCCAGGCACTATAAAAGACCATTTACCATTGCTATTTATTGACCATGTGATAGAGAGGCTAGTAGAGAAGTCCCATTTCTATTTTCTAGATGGGTATTCTAGATACTTTCATATCCATATTACCCATGAGGATCAGGAAAAGATGACCTTCACTTGCCCCTTTGGAACATTTTCATATAGGTGGATTCCATTTCGTGTGTCCAATGCTCTGGGTACTTTCCAACGATTCATGGTTAGTATTTTTTTGGATTACCTGGAGGATTTCATGCATGTTTTCATGGATGATTTCACTGTATATGGTTCCTCTTTGGATTAATGTATGAGTATTCTTGGTTTATTCCTATGAAAATATATTGAAAATAATCTTGTATTAAATTATGATACATTCCATTTCATGGTTTGAAAAGGTATATTACTTGGACATGTAATTTATAGGACTGGTATCCAAGTTGATAAACCAAAAGTGGTTTTCATTTCATCCCTATCATTACCCAAATATGTGTGTGATTTGTGGTTTTTCTTAGGTCATTATATATTTTACCATCCTTTCATTAGTGAATTTAGTAATATTTCACTCCCCCTCTTTCGATTTCTATAAAAAGAAAAAGAATGTGGTTTTGATAAAGAATGTGAAAAGGCATTTAATAAATTAAAATAGACTCTTGAATCACCCTAGTTAATATAAGGACCCAGCCTTAAAACATTACATAATCATGAATTAAATGAATAATTCACATAGAGGATCTTTTCAGGTTTAGAGTTTTTGATAATTACAAAATAACTATTACATCTCAAAATATTACAAAGTATATACTTCTACTATGTTTCCATAAAATAAAAACTATTAAAAAGAAACATGTCTAGTTCCATGTTTTTGATAGCATGTCTTTCCTTGATCCCATCCTTGACCCTACTCATCTTTAAGTCCTCCGGAAAACATTTCAAAAACTTGGGATGAGCATAAAAAGCCCAGTAAAGGATACATAAAGAAGTAAAACTGTTAGTTTTTCAAAACAACAAGTAAACCATGAATACTTTATCAAAGTAATACTTTTCACCTTTATGAAGTAGTAAATACTCTTCACTGAATAAAAGATCACCACTTATCCTTTGTAACCAAAAGATTACCATAAACCCATATAAAGAACACATAACATATAAAGGTAACTTGGGACATAAACATACTTAAATGGAATAAACATACGGTCAACTCCCACACATATCACTAAATGGAATTTCCATACGGTCGACTTCTATACCCAATGCATTGGAGGTTATAACGTAACCACTCGTCCTGGTATTTACGGCACCACCCATCATATGGTTTATCACGTAACCACCCATAAAATGTCCAAGTACCATTATTAAATAATAATACATAAAACAAATATAATGGAAAGAAAAAATTTCCACATTTCAATTCACAATATATCCCTTAAATATATTGACATAACAAATCCATTATAAAAACCATTTTCAAAACCATTTAAAACATTTAATAAAGGGATTTTTTAAGCAAAGTGTCCCATACCACTTTGAAGCTTTTAACATTTTAAACCATTAATATCCATATAAATAAATCCATAAAACCATTTTAAAAATATGGATATTAATGAGAAATATTTATAAGCATAAATCATTAAAACATTTAAAACTATATTTTAGTTAAAGAGTTTTTAACAAAATGATAGACACTTGAGAACTTTATAATATCATTAGAATAAAGGTATTCATGATATAATATGCCAAAGGACAGTATATACACCATATAATAGTTAATTCCTACATAAAAACAATGAAGTCTCAATAGAAATGTAAAATGATATTAAATCCATTATAAAGAACGTATCATTAAATTAATGATAAATCAATCTAATAATTATGTGTGACAAATATAAATACACAAAATATAAGTGTATATAAAGTGTAAAACAATCCTAGGTCATTCACACATATTCATAGGATGACATTTTCAATAACTACAAGTTGAACCCAAAGAAATCGAAATTGGGTTAAGAAGTTCCCTTGTAAAATTTCGACAGCCTAACGGTGTCACTTTAAAATTCAGAAAATGAGTTGATGAGAAAAAAAGGGTATCTAATCACTCGGAAATAAATTTTACATCAATAAGGACATATAAAAACATATCCCTACATAATAATATGTAAATTAAAATACATAACAAAATAAGTCTTTTAAAAAGAGGGTGAAAGGTTCCCTTACCGATTTGGGTAACTTTCGAAACGTACACCCCATGAAAGAAGGACTATACAACATTGATGTAAATACTCATAAATAAAAGTATATTACACAAAGAGTATAATAATGGGCAGTACATACACCACTCAAAGTAAATGGTTCCAAATGTAGCATAAATCTCACTGGAATAAAACTGAGATGAAAAAACCCATACCTCATTGTAATCAATCGAGTCGTATGACCAAATCATAATAAACACAATATGAGTCACAGAATACCATGAATAGAATCATGATAATATATATCATATGGAATAACACAATACACCACATTCAATAAATAAGTTGGGAACAAAGCACGGAATTAAAAGTGAGGTAAGATATCCCCTTATAAAAATTCGGCAGCCTAACGGTGCCACTTAAAAATTCCAAAAATGGATTGAATATATCAATTAGGGTCTCTCATAATATGAACATAAAAATTACATTAATATTAATATAGTTGAACATCCATCACCATAAGAAAGAGGATCTTAAAAAAATGACATAAAAGAGAGTACTTAAAAAGAAAGAGAGAGGTAGGATCCCTTATGAAAATTCGGCAACCTAACGGCGCCACTTAAAAATGTATAAGATGAATTGATGAGAGTAATAGGGGTTCTATCATCATAGGAAAATAAAAATTATAGTATGGTCAATATAAAGGAACGTCATCAAACATAAGAACATGGAGCATAAAATAAATTACATAAAAGAGAGTACTTGAAAAGAAAGAGAGAGGTCGGATCCCTTACCTCAAGTCTGACTTGTCATGTTCGTTTCTTTATATTCCTGAATAATAAACTTTGGTAAATTTATAATTTCTTAAGTAACTCATTTAAATATTATTATTCAGTTCATATAACATATTTTAATTTTGTAATAATTGGTTAATAATGTGAGTTCATATCAGATAGGGATGTGGAGAGACTCTATGAGAAGATTTTGGATAACTCTTTAAATCGGATAACTCTATTTGATTTGAGTTCAAAGGCTTCCTTGGAAAGAATTATGCCCGAAGTGATGCTTATAGGAGTAAGATAGGGATGTGGAGAGACTCTATGAGAATATTTTGGACGATCCAAGGGCTTGAGAGGTGTGGGTAAGGAGGTAGAGGTGGGGGCCTTTTATAAGAGGGAGGAGGGGCACTCTTAGAAAGTCTTGAAAAGTTATTTTTTTATAAAATGATTTTCGGATATCAAAGGTCCCAAAATTATATATTTCGAGGATAAGGTGATAAGGGTTCTAAATCCACCCATACAATAGGTTTTTGACAAGTGTATGTCTTAGCTTTTACATTATCTTTCCATTTTATTTAAATTGTTCATTAATGAGGTAATTGCTGCATCGTCATGGTGTCAAAAATAAATTAATTTATATAATGTTTAAAAATTATAAAAAAAATACTATGATGTATTAAATATTTCTATTTTTCCAATGAGTATTTATAGTCAAAAATATGACTTGTATAACCCTGTGTAAAAATTGTTTTAGTAAAACAATACATGTTTGTGACATTTTTATTTTAACTTTAAATAAAAAGTTATTAATGTCATTTTCTTACCCAAGTGGCTCCATATAGTCCCCAAGTTGACCAATGGATTTTCTTGGTCGGCCATGACTCATCCTATAAGTTTAGTACATGTTTCAATGTCATTTCATATTATTATAACATTATCTTTACCTTAAATTACACTAATTACCTTTAATCGCGATTAATAAAACTTAAAAGTTACTATTCACCAAAAAATATTTTCAACCCATGGAACCACATTTTAAATCCTAATGACAACCATGTATGTTGTATTTTTAAAAATTCAAATCACAGAGGTGGTAAAATTTCATTTAAATGAAAAATCAGTTTTTTAACTACCACGTAGTGGTTTCACTATTCATCAAAAATAGAAGTTTTTCAAAAAAATACCAAAAATTCACCCTAAGATATATTTGATATTATGAATTCAAAAATGATGTATATTTTAAAAAATTAAAAACATATAAGTTTCATTAATAAATTTAATAATTAATTCCCGTTGTCCAAACAAATAGCGTGTTTTTAAGAAACAAAATATATCCAAAGATTGACACTAGTTTAAGTCAAATTTCAAAGTGAAATTAATTCCAATGACCACCATTTTATTAAATGGTAAAAATATATTCTAATTTCACTTTAAAAATAATTCGAAATATAATCTAATCATATAAATAAATTAGATTAAAAATAGTTTTTGAATTAAAATACAACATTTTTCACTTATTCATCAAAAATGAACTTTATTAGAAAAATAACAAAAACATACACAATGTAAATTTTGATGTCCCAACTCGAAGGGTTTTATTTGGTCCAATAGAATGTATAAGAGTGACCAAAACTTTTTTTAAAGAGTTTTTTCCATCAAAAGGTGATAAATCGACCCTTTAGTGAATATTAGAGTATTTATGCTTAAAATTGAATTCTTTTCTTATTTTAAGCCTTTATCTTTTATTGGATAAACGTAAAAACATTTAACAAAAATCTATAATAATATTTTAGTTATTTCTATACTTTACCACCAATAAAACGACTACGTGTTAACTACCATTTAAAATAATATTATTATATTATTAGTGTGCAATTTAAGATTTCAAAGAAACTCGTTGTTACGTATCGAGTACGCTATCGAACATAACAACCCTTTTGAAGTAAAATTACTATTTAATTCAAAAATATTAATAAATATGAAAATGTCTTATTTTTTATTTACCTGGGATGTCACATCCTTCCCCCCTTTGGGGAATTGTGTCCTCGCAATTTTTAAAATTGGACTTTGAAACTTCCTCGAAAGCCCCACATCGGAAAAGGAGTCAATTAAACTGTCACATTAAAATAAAGAAAGAGAAGTACAAAGGTCACCAAATTTAACCCATACTAGGATTCCATGTAGGAAAACATGGATATGGAAGAAAAAAACAAGTGGTCATGCTCTAATGGAGAGTGATAAAAAACATGATTAGGATATAGTTAACCCTAAGAAAATTACAAACTTGTGATGGATTAAACGGTATTTGATTCCCTATTAAGAAAAGTTAACTGACAATATTTTAGTTTTAAGTTACTTTTCATTGAGGAATTTATTTATGAGCTTAACAAAATCACAAATAAACATACTTACGTGTCATGTAGACTTTCATCTCTTACTATATTTCTTACACAAACTCATATTTTCTCCAGAAGACGAGTATTTAGGATGACTTGTTCACATTAAGAGCGCTATAATCAACTTATAGAGAATCGCCTAATCCAAAAAAGGGAAATATATATTTCCCATCTCTTTAGACCCTTACCAAAACCAAAAGTGTTAGAACAAGATCAGATAATCCACAAAAGGATAATCCTTTATAAAAAGAAAATCTATTCTTAATCTCCAAAATTTTTCCAACAATACCCAAAGTTCAACGAAGAGAATTCGATAAAAAAATTTTCCATAAAATTCCACAAAGTAAACCAAAATCAGTTTTAAACCCAAATATTTGAAGGATTTAATCACATATTCTTCCAAGGTAACAATTAACATTTATCTCCAAATAACATCAGTTGCTCTTAAAGTCTCATATTGAAAAGTAATTAACCTAATCATATATCCACCATGATAGGTCAATATTTTCCTAGATAACCCAAAATCAACTGATTCTTGATTCATAAAATTATATAACTAAAAATAATTTTTCACACTAACCAGGGACTTCTCGTTGTCTAGTGGTAGGCGATAAATATCAGTCGCACTTTGGTTGTGGGTTCAATTCCCTAAGCTTTGTCCGACGCGATGGGTTGTCACATGGTCTGTGTGTCGTCCTTTTTCCAAAACAATATAATTCTCAAAACATTCCCCAAAAAAGTTAAAATCATCAAAAATAACCATAACATAATTTAACCTCAAATTTATCTCATGCCTTTCATTTTCCATCATAACATATAATAACCCATAATTACCTCAAAGGTAAGGATCATATAAACCCTAATCATTACCTTTATAATTATTACCTGAAATTCCATATCGAGTTGGTCATCTCGTACATGATGCATTAGAGAACACACTAAGGTTCAAGTGGTTAATCATGCCTCGTGATAGTTAGTTTAGAATAACCACGAGATTTCTCATTGAATCCCCCATTTCATCCAGTCTCTTAACCAGAGAACCACCACACTTTCCTTCAAAACCATTGTTACTTTAGTGCCTGCTAGATCCATCCATTTACTAAACCAAAAAGGTAAGTGTGAGTATATCATTAGAATCATCATATAATACTAATATATAATTATTCATGTTATCTTAAACTCATTCACTTTATCTGAAACTATGACCCTTTCTGAAATCCTAAACATTATGGCAATGTCGCTTGTTCTTAAAGGATACCCTAACCTATAAAGTTATCTAAACTGACCTCTGATACCAACTATAAGGACCTAGCCTTAAAACATTACATAATCATGAATTAAATGAATAATTCACATAAAGGATCTTTTCAGGCTTAGAGTTTTAGAGAATTAGGACATAACTATTACATCTCAAAAGATTACAAAGTAGACACTTCTACTATGTTTCCATAAAATAAAAACTCTTAAAAAGAAACATGTCTAGTTCCATGTTGTAGATAGCATGTCTTTCCTCAATCCCATCCTTAACCCTGTTGATCTTTAAGTCCTATGGAAAACATTTCAAAAACTTGGGATCAACATAAAAATCCCAATAAAGGATACATAAAGAAGGAAAATTGTTAGTTTTTCAAAATAACAAGTAAACCATGAATACATTATCAAAGTAATACTTTTCACCTTTATGAAGTAGTAAATACTATTCACTGAATAAAAGATCACCACTTCTCCTTTGTAACCAAAATATTACCATAAACCCATATAAAGAACACATAACATATAAAGGTAACTTGGGACATAAACATACTTAAATAGAATAATCATACGGTCGACTTCCACACATATCACTAAATGGAATAGTCATACGGCCAACTTCCATACCCAATGCATTGGAGGTTATAACATAACCACCCGTCCTGGTATTCACGGCACCACCCTTCATATGGTTTATCATGTAACAACCCATCAAATTTCCAAGTACCGTTATAAAATAATAAGACATAAAACAAATATAATGGAAATAAAACATTTCCACATTTCAATTCACAATATATCCCTTAAATATATTGACATAACAAATCCATTATAAAAACCATTTAAAACATTTAATAAAGAGAATTTTGAATCAAAGTGTCTCATACCACTTTGAAGATTTTAACATTTTAAACCATTAATATCCATATAAATAAATCCATAAACCATTTTGAAAACATGGATATTAATGAGAAATATTTATAACAATAAATCATTAAAACATTTAAAATGATATTTTTGTTAAATATTTTTTAACAAAATGAGAGACACTTGAGAACTTTATAATATCATGAGAATAAAGGGATTCATGATATAATATTCCAAAGGATAGTATATACACCATATAAGAGTGAATTCGTTCATAACAACAATGAAGCCTCAATAGAAATGTAAAATGAGATGCAATCCCTTATAAAGAAGGTATCCTTAAATTAAGGATAAATCAATCTCATAATTATGTGTGAAAAATATAAATACACAGAATATAAGTGGATATTAAGTGTAAAAAATAAGATTTAATTCACACATATTCATAGGATGACATATTCAATAACTACAAGTTGTTACCAAAGAAATCGAAATTGGGATAAGAAGTTCCCTTATAAAATTTCGAGAGCCGAACGGCATCACTTTAAAATTAAAAAAATGAGTTGATGAGACAAAAAGGGTATCTCATCACTTGTAAATAAATTTTACATAAATAATGATATAGAACAACATATCCATACAAAATAATATGTCAATTAAAAGACATCACAAAATAAGTATTTTAAAAAGAGGAGGGTGAAAGGTTCCCTTACCGATTTGGGTAACTTTCAAAATGTACACCCCATGAAAGAAGGACTATACAAAAATTGATGTAAATACTCATAACCAAAATTATATTACACAAATAATAGAATAATGGGCAGTACATACACCACTCAAAGGAAATCGTGTCAAATGTAGCATAAATCTCACGGGAATAAAAGTGAGATGAAAAAACCCATACCTCATTGTAATCAATCGAGTTGTATGACCAAAAGATAAAAAACACAACATGAATCACAGAATACCATGAATAGAATAATGATAATATATATCATATGGAAGAACACAATACACCACATGCAATTAATAAGTGGCGAACAATGGATATCTCACAGAATTAAAAGTGAGGTAAGATATCCCCTTATGAAAATTCGACAGCCTAATGGCGCCACTTAAAAATTCCAAAAATGGATTGAAGATATCAATTAGGGTCCCACATCATATGAACATAAAAATTATAGTAATAGGAATATATTATAACATCCCCAACATAAGAAATAGGATCTTAAAATAAATTACTTAAAAGAGAGTACTTAAAAAGAAAGAGAGAGGTAGGATCCTTTAGGAAAATTCGGCAGCCTAACGGCGCCACTTAAAAATGTATAAGATGGAATGATGCGAGTAATAGGGGTTATATCATCATAGTAAAATAAAAATTATAGTATGGTAAATATAAAAAAACATCCTCCAACATAAGAACATGGAGCATAAAAGAAATGACATAAAAGAGAGTACTTGAAAAAAAAGAGAGAGGTCGGATCCCTTACCTCAAGTCCGACTTGTCTTGTTCGTTTCTTTATATTCCTGAATAATAAACTTTGGTCAATTTATAATTGATTAATTAACTCCTTTAAATATTATTATTCAGTTCATATCACATATTTTAATGTTATAATAATTGGTTAATAATGTAAGTTCATATCAGACATTTTTGTCGATGTTCGGTACATGAGTCAAAATTGAACTTGTTGGAAAAGAATTTTCCATGTAGTTATAGTTACATCATCTATAGAGTAGTATTAATGATTTAAATATCATATATATCCATTATATATTTATTTTATACTATTCCATAACATTTGGAGATAAAAAATGTAATGCACCGTTCATGGAGACGGTAGGTCGTACGTACGCATGAACGCTACTTTCATTTCTTTGTCATATTAATGGAATTAAAACTAAATGAGAGATATATATATTATTATTCCAGAATTATGTCTCTAATTTATATGTAATATATTACATATATATCCATTATATATATGTACTTATAATTGTACATAACATTAGGAGATAAGAAATGAAATGTACCGTTCATGGAGACGGTAAGCCGTACGTACGCATGAACGCTGCTTTCATTTCTATTTCATACATTAATGGAATGAAAAAAAATAATGATACAAAGGTATATTATAATTAAAGTATAATATAATATATATAATCATTAAATCCATCCTTTATACATCCCACATATGGTATTAACGATTCAAATCACTTTGAGGGGGCGGTAGTCCGCACATCCTAAAATGAAATTATCGTGTTTACCCATTATGGAAACCATAAAGGTATGGCATAAATGAAAAATAAAGAAGCATAAGAAATAAATAAACATAATTTATATATCATATATAAATACAGTGATATCTTAATGGCCACCATGAGATGTGTTAAAAGAATATTGAACAATCATCGTTTTGTGAGACAGTAATTCACCACCCACAGAAACAGTATGTTCTTTAACCATTAGATGGAGGTGTGTATGAGTGTAGCTATAATCCTCATCATAACAGAATCCTATTATATTTAAGATACTGTTTTCGTTAAAAAATCATGGAATAGAAAGCGTTTATGGGGTTGGAGAAGCAAAATAAAACAAAATAACATAAGAGAATACATTTCCTTCAAAGCGGATAACTCTTTTTTATTTGAGTTCAAAGGATTCCTTGGAAAGACTTCTGACCAAAGTGAGGCTTCTAGGAGTAAGATAGGGATGTTTAGAGACTATATGAGTAGAGTTTGGACGATCCAAGGGATTGAGAGGTGTGGGTAAGGAGGTAGAGGTAGGGGCATTTTATAAGAGGGAGGAGGGGCACTCTTGGAAAGTCTTGAAAAGTTACTTTTTTATAAAATGATTTTCAGATATCAAAGGTCCCACAATTATATATTTCTAGGATAAGGTGACAAGGGTTCTAAATCCACCCATCCAATTTGTTTTTGACAAGTTTATGTCTTATATTTTACATTATCTTTTCATTTTATTTAAATCGTTCATTAATGAGGTAATCGCTGCATCATCATGGTGTCATAAATAAATTAATTTATTTAATGTCTAAAAATTATAAAAAAACTACTATGATGTAGGAAATAATTTTAGCTTTCCAATTAATATTTATAGTAAAAAATATGACTTGTATAACCCCATATAAAATTTTTTTTATTAAAACAATAAATGTTTGTGACATTTTTATTTTAACTTTAAATAAAAAGCTATTAATGTCATTTTCTTACGCAAGTGGATCCATGGGGTCCCCAAGTTGACCCATGGATTGTATTGGTCGTCCATTACTCATAAAATAATGGTAGGAAATGTTTCAAGGTCATTTAATTTTATTATAACATTATCTTTACCTTAAATTACACTAATTACCTTTAATCGTGATTAATAAAACATAAAAGTTACTATTCACCAAAAATTGAAGTTTTTCAAAAAAATACCAAAAAATCTCCCTAAGATATATTTGATATTCCGAATTCAAAAATTATGTCTATTTTAAAAAATTAAAAACATATAAGTTTCATTAATAAATTTAATAATTAATTCTCGTTGTCAAAACAAATAGCGTGTTTTTAAGAAACAAAATATATCAAAAGATTGACACTTGTTTAAGTCCAATTTCAAAGTGAAATTAATTCCAATGACCAACATTTGATTAAATGGAAAAAATATATTCTAATTAATCTTTAAAACTAATTCAAAAGATAATATAATCATATAAATAAATTATATTAAAAAGAGTTTTTGAATTAAAATACAACATTTTTCACTTATTCATTAAAAATGAACTTTATCGGAAAAATAACAAAAACATACACAAAGTAAATTTTGATGTCCCAGCTCTATAGAAGGGTTTTATTTGGTCCAATAGAATGTATAAGAGTGGCCAAAACTATTTTTAAAGAGTTTTCTCCATCAAAAGGTGATAAATTGACCTTTTAGTGAATATTAGAGTATTTATGCTTAAAATTGAATTCTTTTCTTATTTTAATCCTTTATCTTTTATTGGATAAATATAAAAACATTTAACAAACATCTATAATAATATTTTAGTTATTTATATTCATTCCCACCAATAAAACGACTACGTGTTAACTACCATTTAAAATAATATTATTATATTATTAGTGTGCAACGTAAGATTTCAAAGAAACTCATTGTTGCGTATCGGGTGCGCTATTGAACATAGCAACCCTTTTGAATTAAAATTACTATTTAATTCACAAATATTAATAAATATGAAAATGTATTTTTTTTATTTGCCTGGGATGTTGCAGTTAATCCAACCACACTAGTGGTATTTACTCTTTGTGTTCATGTGGGACGCCTCTAACTATGTTGTTGGGGTTGTCTTATCATAATGGGTTGATCATGCTCCACATTTCATTGCCTATGCATCAAACACATTGGACCTTACCCAATAAAACCACACCACAAAATACAAAATACTTACATATAACTATTTTTGTGTTTGATAAATTTAGTTCATACATTTTAGGGTCCAAATTCATTGTGTTCTTAGACCATGCAACCCACTAGAATCTCCTTAATAAACTGAAATCCAAACCATATCTCATTCATTGTATTATCCTACTTCAAGAATTTAATCTAGAAATTATAGATAAAAAAGGAGTTAAGAATTTTGTGGATGACCATATTAGTAAGATAATATCATCCTCAGAAATTGAATCATCCCCTTTTATTCCCATAAATGACATGTTTCTTGATGAAAAATTATACGGAGTACAAGATGTTATTTCTTGGTATGAAAAAAATGTAAATTATTTGGTAGCATCTTTCCTTCCCACTAATTTCAACAAAAACTGGATGGATCATCTAAAACATGAGTCTTGTTGGTACATTTAGGATGACCCCGACCTTTAGAAAAATTGTAGTGATCAATTCATTAGGATTTATGTTCCTGATTGAGAGGTTCATTTCGTCCTTAGGTTCTCGCACACTCTTGCCTTTGGGGCCACTTTGTCCCCAATGGACTACTCACAAGGACCTCGATTCTGGTCTCTTTTTGCAAATATTATTTTAGTATGACCATGATTTCTGTAAATTTTGTCCGTATTGTGAAATAATGGGGAATGTATCTCAAGGAAATAAAATTAAACAATAAACTTTTCCCTTCCATGAAATTTTTTGATATTTGAGGAATTGACTTTATGGGTCCATTTCCCAATTCATTTGTCCACATGTACATTCTTCCAGTAGTGGATTATGTGTTGTAATGGGTACAAGAACACACCATAAGAACAAATTATTACATTAATGTTGTTTAATTTTTGAGAACCCAAAATTTTAGTAGTTTTGGACTACCTAGTATTATCATTAGTGGATAGGGTTCTCATTTCTACAACTGAATAACGCAATATCTTTTACGTTGGTATGGGTTCAATCATTGAGTGTCTACAACTTATCACCCACATCAAATGGTCAATAATAGTTATCGAATAGAGAGTTAAAATAAATTCTTGAAAAAATGGTTAAACCCAATAGAAAATATTGGAGTCTTATACTTGATGATTCATTATGAGATTACTGTACTACTTTCAAAACACTCATTATAATGTCACCCTATCAACTTTTTTTTGGAAAGATTTGTCACCACCCTTTTGAGATTGACCACTGAGCCAATTGGGCCATTAAATAATGAAATTTTAATCTTTCTAGTGCATGTGCTCAAAGGAAGTTCTAGATTCATGAGATAGAGGAAATGAGAAGATATTAATATGATAACTCTTAGATTTATAATGAGATAAACATGGCTTCCCATGACTGTCTCATCCCTCATCGTCAGTTCCACATTGGGTTGAAGGTCCTCCTTTTCAATGCAAGGCTGAAGTTGCATCATGTTATGCATCGTTCCTTCTAGTTTGTTCCATACACTGTTACTAATGTTTATCCATTTTATTTTATTCATATTCAAAATGATGAACCAAAAAAACCATCACTATCATTAGGAAGCGGCTTAATCACTTTGAAGAATCCATTTTGGAGTCCCCAATGGAAGAAATCCAAGTTCAAGAAGCAACCTATCAATGAAACCCAACCAGTTTTACCCATCCTTCCCAGATTCTATTTTATAATAGTGAGGACACTACACACTATAGGTGCGGGGGGTGGGTATATTTTTGGGTTAGTTATGAACTTTCATCATCCTTATTCTTTTTATCTTTTTGGATTTTTGGAATTTATTGTCACTTCCCCCCCCCCAATTTTTTCCCTCCACTTTTATGCTAGGATTTTAATTTCTGATTCCCAATTTGTCATGGAAAATAATTCCTACTTAATCATGGAAGTTATTGAAAATTCATGAGAAATTTCCCTATTTCATGTTGTTTTAACATTAAAAAAAATTCTGATGTAATGTAAATTTTAGCATGAATTCAACATTATGGAGTGAATCTCTCTTCAAATTTGGTTGGTTGTCAATGATATAAATGGTTGTATCATTTTTAAACCTTTTATAAGAACGGAAGCCTTTTGTGAGTAGTTTAAGGGAAATTTGTGTCAATTAATTTCTCCAAACATCTTTGTACCCAACCATGAAGTGTGAAAAATTATTACTTAATAGGAGGTAAATATAAGTTAGTTTACTTTTTCTATACTTTCCAAAATGATTTCTCCATACATCCAATCCTTATATAATCTATTTCATTACTAAACCATATTGATGTTTGTGTGTGTGCCTTTTATCGGACTATTGTAGGCCCTAAAGAAATCCAAAAAAACACAAAAACAAATAAACATTGAGGGGAGGGATGAAATGTACAGCTTATGGGCATATCTAGTTCAGGAGCTTATGGTTAGACGTATGGGAATGCTTAAGTGAGTGGGTCTTGAAATTTTATTGCAAGGGGTGTACGGTAGGTTTGGTGTAAAGGATCATGTAAGGAGATAAATTTTAAAAAAACCAAAATTTACTGGATAGAAAGTGGAAAGAATAGCATGAAATGGTTGTCACATGCATGTGGATAATTAGTTACATAATTAAATTTTGAATTATTTTATTATATTGGTATCATGTATCTCTTGTAATTTCATTTTGATATAATTTTTCAGTTGTCTTTTTCCATGATCACTAAGAATAACTCCTTGGTAATATTTTTTTCTTTGATCACGTTTCTATCATGAATTAAATTTTCATTTAATGTAAAATATTCACAAATTTGAGAATATATAAATTCATATTTGTTGAAATGTGAATTTTCCTATGACTGTAAATTTTTATGAGTGGAAGTGTCATCACACTGTGATTCACTTTTTCATTTTCACCCTTACACCATTGTGTTGAATAGCTTTGTATTGAGAATTATAAAAATAATGAAAATTTTCACTTCATTTTTTATTCAACTATGTTGTGTTCATCACTATTAAAAAGTTCAATGTTTCTAGTTTGGGTAATTACATTGTGGGTGGAGGTGATCTGAAGGGCCCAGGATGAAGTTCATGAAAAAGGAACTAAACTGCGCAGCATCCAAGCACACCAGTGGACTCAATCACACACTACTACTAAACCATTCATCCAAATTGGATGATATTTTTTTGGGTCCAAAATTAAATGTGTTACATTTCATATGTAGATTCCAAATCTCTATTCCTCCATTAAAGGGCACATCCAAACTTATCTTTCCAATAAAAAAAATATGCTCGAATTCAAAAAGCAGGTTCTATATTTCTTCCATATCTCTGGATATTATTATCTAAATAGTTACAACTTTTTGGTGGATATATTCAATATTTGGGGATAAAAGTTTTTAGTTTTGTAAAAATTTATATATGATTGTAGGCCATCTAAAATCAGGGGCCATGTTGTTTCTTGAAATGAGGGTTCCCAAAACCACCTTCCATATCTCCTATAAATTGGCACCTTGGGCTACCTATTTGCAAGTTCGACCAAGAGATCAAAGTGATGCCAAATTTATGTTCCAGATGATTCAATTCATACCCTTAGAGTTTTTTGATATCCCTATCCTCCTTGGGATATCTAAAATGAAGAAATAGATCCACCCGACTATCCTCCTCCTCTAGATGTTGGGATAAATAGTGTGTGTTCATTGTGAGGGTGCTACACATCTTGTAATGGTAGTTTCGTTACCTTTACTACTATTGGTTTGATGTAATTTTTGTTTGAAAAAAAAAATAATTCAAAATTATCTTAATTTGATTCATCTTTTAATTCCTTTTTTATTAAACCGAATGGAATGCTCTTTACTTTTGACCAATTGGTGGGAGGTTTTGAGAGTGTGAATTTTATTGGTCTGATTGGAAAACAAAATAATCCTTTTCTTCCCCACTTATTTGAGATTTAAATTTTATTTGTAAGTTAATATACCATGAATAATATATGTAACTTTCTTATACTATTGTTGTGTTATGGTTTGGTTCAACATCTATTGATAAAAAAACTTAGAAATTAATTGGGATTCTGATTAATTTCAGAAAAAAAATACTTAAAACATTAATTAATATCAAAGAGAGATTAACTTTAGAAGTGTGTATTAAACTCATAATTTACCCTTTTTCACATGTTTTTCAAAATCCAATTGGTTCTTTAACTATTAAAATCTTTAAATTAAGTTATTTTATTTAAACTATTTTCAAAAGAACCCCTCTCTTTTAGTATTTTATATTAATAATACATATTATAAATCTATAAATGCTCCTTGATATCTGACCTCAAGTCTACCCTAGACTATAAAATCATCTTTAAATCATAATCAATTTGACGTGTCATGACAATGAATTCAGATATTTGGATTATGTTCCTATTTAACCTCAATGTGCATATTTGAAAATATGGTCACGAGCTACCATTCTCCACTTGACTACTGAATTGCCTATGTTTTAATCTTTCATATCAGAGTGTTAGCTACTGCATTATCTTTCCCAGGAATATAGGTACGCTCGAAATCAGATGATTGTAGGTATTTCACCCACCAACGCTACCTGAGATTTAGATCCTACTGCATAAATATGTACTTGATGATTTTGTCATTAGTGAATACCACAAAACATTCTCTAATTATATCATGTATCTGAAATCGTAATCAATGAAAATAAGAAGTTATCTCAAGGCCCTTTTTGGGTAATTTCACTCATTAGGCCTCAACTGATGAGATTCGTATGTAATGACTCACTTGTCCTGCATCAGAACAACTGTGAGACAGATGCCTGATGTGTCACAATAGACTTTATAGCTTCTTACTGGCTCTAGAACAATCAATTTCTATTCTGAATTCAGTTAGACCTTCAAATTTATAAAGGCTACATCAAAATTTTCCAACCATATGAATTTCATGAATTTCTTTTTAAACCCATAATGGTGCTGCAAGATGTAATAAATCCTGGATGAAGCATCTGTAATGTCTAGATAGTCCCAACAAAACTTTGGATGTAAAATCATTTGTTGGGAAGATCCTAGGAAACTATATCTCTCACTTTCTCTATGTCTAATAAAATATTTTATTCTTGATAGTGTGACCTAGGAAGTGGATTTATTCAATCCAAAATTTCATTTACTAATCTTACAATAAATTTGATGCTCTCTCGGTGTATTCAATGTGATCTCAAAATGCTTGGAAATGCCATTTCTAGAGCATGAATACACTAAAATGACATCAACAGATACTATCATTAATGAATCAAAACATGGGATAAAACGTGATTCATAAGATCCAAGAAGACTATAAGTGCATTCATGAGACCAAACAGAATGATCTGAAACTCATATAGACCATACCTGCTCCTAAAATCAATATGAGGTATGTATGAGGTCCTGAAATACAACTGGTGATAGACTGACCTCAAATATATCTTTGAAAACACTCTCACTCCTTGTAGATTCTAAAATAGGTCATCTATTATATTTATTAGATACCAATTCTTTACCATGAAACGGTTCAATTGACGGTTATACAAGTAGAGCCTGAGGGTACCATCCATCGTCTCGGAAAGGATGGGAGAACCCCAAGGAGAAGTGTTCGGGCATAGGAAAACTTTATCCTTCAGATCATCCAACAGGTTTTTGAGCTCTAAAATCTCAATAGGTGTCGTCCTATAAGTATGAATGGTTACTAGTGTTTCTCCTAGAAAAATATCAATGGTTAATTCTACCTCTCTCATTGGTGATAGACTAAATAAGATGTTAGGAAAGACATCCTTGAAATTATCCACTATAGGAGGAAAAAAAGTGCGTCATAACCCCTAATAATCCATGAAAATAATAGTGATATGATTTGTTACACTACCCATCCAATGTTTCTCGGGTCATGATCACATAGCTTTCATATCCCATTCTCCCTTATGAACAAGCCTACCACCCTCTCGCGATTAAAACATCACCTTTTGACGATAGAAATAAATATGGGATCAATAAGAAACTAACCAGTCTCCCCTAATGATTACATCAAATCCCATCATGTTAAGGATGAAAAGATTCCATATGAATAGGTATCCACCTACCTCAAGGGGACAGTCCTTACAATGGAAAACTCTTTATGATTAGATACCTAATAGGGTATCAAGAATCATAACACCATATATATTCTTGAATTCAAGGCACAGACACTCCATAATAATCATAGATATAAAAGAGTGAGATGTGTAGGTGCCAAATAAAATATACACTAATGTGGAGGTTATTATAATAGTGCCTTGTATAGTAGAAGGTTTTGTGCTATGCTCCTTGGTGTAGGCTAGACTGTATGTAATTATCCTATTCATCAATCCTAAATTTCTTTCTGACTTCCCTGATCAAGCTCGCTCTACTATCATTGACATTTATGAGTCTAACTACCTCTGAGTTAACCGCCACCTCGACCTGATTAGTCGGTGGTATTCTAGCTACCGTCACGGCGTGATCTCACTATCTCCAATCTCAAACATGGGATAATTGTATATCCCTCCTCTATGGGTTATTATAAAAAAGTTTTGAAGAAATGACGAATGTGGCTCATTCTATCGCAGCTTATGGATTCAACTTTATCATGTAAGCACTGAGCCTTCATATGTACTGGCTTCCCACACTTTTGAAATATCATAAATTTATCAACATGGGGATCCTAAATACTAATACCTCTATGAGTGTCCTAAAAACATCTCTTTCACCAAGAAGAATGCAGAACTACCCTAACTTTCACCATCAACATCCCTCAAATTTCACCCTATAATTAAGGAATGGTTGAAAATTTCGGAAATGGTCGTCAATAAAAATACATTGACCTATAAACAAATAATATACACTATCCCATCCTCAAATATCCTAGCATTTATAATATCATCACCCACCAAAGTAGGAGCGAACCTCCATTGATTCATAAAATGAGTAAAATATTCCATAACTGACATACCTCCCAACATCAAGTTAATTAATTATCTAGCTCTATCAGCCCTCAGATAATAGGGAAAGAAGTAGTCAAATAAAATCATCCATAAATATTCCAGGACCATATATTTATGTCGATCCTCCTTGGTGATTACATCACACTACCATTTGGAAGAATCACGTAACATATAAACAGAAATTTTCACTCTCTGCTTTGGAGGCATCTCAAGATGCTTGAATATGGAAAGAATGACTTTAAGACACAACTCAGCAGTGTGTGGTCCACCTAACCCCAATAATGTCGAAGGATGCTAATGCTAAAATTATAGAGTAAACTCTGATATACTTGGGCTAGGTCGAAGAACACCCTGTATATTCTATAGCATTCACAGAAATTCCTCTCAGAACTAGAAATCAGTGCCCACATTAGGAATAAGAATAGGTTCCTCGATTTTTACTCCAGGAGGAATCATTGGTGGCTCAAGTCCCGCTACCTCCGGTTCATTATCATCGCTGCCTTTGGTGCGTGAGACTGTAGGATTTCGTGGCTGCCTGACATTACAATTTCAAGCACATGCCTCAGAAGAGATCTTAACAATTGAAATGATTATTGATAGAAAACTAGGAAAAGCATATATCCTTCCAAAAAAATAGTCACACCTCTCTTCCTACTCAAAAATCCAGGTCTAGGATGTAAAATATGCCATCATAGACACAAAAATTTAATCGATACCTCACTACCCACTACTAAGGATGGGTTTGAGTCTGGGTCTCAATTTCTACCCTATAGGATGGTTTTCCTTACTTTAAAATTCATATTAATTTTAGATTTTTTTCTTATTAAAATATTTAAATCTCCTTGGATGTTTAAATTAAATGGATTTCCATTTATATTCCATAAGGGACCATAATCATTATAATCCAAAATATAGTTTCCCCTTAACCCTTTCCATAACACATTCCAACACATGTGACCAATGGTCCACGGATCAACATTTCATAACTGACAACGGAAAGTGTCTGATTTAACCAATTCATGAAAATAATATTAGGTTAGGGTAGGAAATTTAAGTCTTAATTTTTTTTAAACACTACAATAAATTTTAGAAAAATTCAATACAAAACCAAGGCGCTATAAATAATCTACGTGAAAATGAAATCTGAAAATAAATTTGTCCTGGAAAATTCGTGGAATATTATTCCTGTTGTGATAATAATGATTCATGTAATGAATCCCAATCAATTCATTATGTTATAGTAAGTAAAACATCATTTCAATAATACCAATAATAATAACAACATAAAATAAGTGTTTTACCCAATGATGAAGTTGTGTCAACTATAATTGGAATAATCAATAACTGTAATTACCCATACCAGGTAATTTGAGTTTCCCCTATACATGGGTTAGCTATGTCCAGGAATAGGGTCAATTCTAATTCCCATTAACTTCGTGTCTCCTTTCTAAAATCCAAATAGTAAGAAAAAGTAAAAATAATATTTGATACCTCTTTGTAACATCCTGACCTAAGATCTACTAAACCCATACCTTGAGATAGTAGGTCACATGGCCTCAAGCGCACCTCCCAAGATGCTAGAGGCTTCTGACTAGCAGTGAGGGTGTAATGGTGGTACAGTGGAGAGACTATACCCTTGTGTCCTAGTGGAACAATGGATACAACTGTAAAAATACAACTATGGAATAATATACAAACAAACATAATAATTAAGCAGTAGAAGAAGTCTAGTTTTAATCCAAGTAGTGCTTGTAACTAAAGGTAGATCGAGTAGAATGTAACATTTAATCCTAATAGGCCACAACCAGTGGGGTATATATTTAATCCAATTATTTCTTGTAACTAAACAGTGTTCATATACAAATATTTATTTAACAATGTTGAATAAATAAATAATGCTCGCTCAGTTTCCTAAGGGACACCTGGCGACTCTGCCTACTTTAGATTATGGCTAGAATGAATGTATGATCAGTCACCATATATAAAGTAATAAAATATATATACATAATAGTAATATATTTCATCCACCCATATAAACCAAGTACGTGCAGATATAAGTGGCCATATACCTGGAATACTAGTTGCAAGCTGGACTGAGGTGTAACTCTTATATCCATGACCAATCAAAATGAGCTTATAAGCTCAATCAACATGGTGCATTCCCTTTATCTCATAATGAGTGGTATATTCCATGATCTTCACTAAATATGGATATTTTTCTATTATGTAAACACGTGAACAAGGGATGTGGTGCTTCATTCCCACTATCCAAATAGTGTCAGTGGTCTGAGACGTCATGCTCAACACCCAATATAATGGATCATGATACTATCATGCTCAACATAACCATTACTATCATGTAACATCCTATATCAATGCAAAAACATATTAGTAATAAAATACATAAGGAATTACCTCTCATGTATCTCAATATTCAAGTCTAATGACATGATGTCATTACAATTCACTATGAGCATTTTATAAAGAATTAACAAATGGCATGGTCATACCACCATTGAATTTATTCCATTTAACCTCTTTAATTTATTCAAGAAAGATAAAAACATCATGAACAATCCTTACCATTTAATTAATTTCATTCAATTTAACATTGAATGAAAATTCAATTCACATGGTTCAAATATTAATTTAGAATGTTCCAATATTAATACGGTAATTACCTACTTGGACAATTTCATTTATGAGATAGGACAAGCACTTAAGAGGTTCTTGTGTTCATTTAAAATTTATATAATAGTTTAGAAACACTTTATATCCCAATCTAAACTCTCATTGGGTGCTCCATCTATTTAAAAAATTAACTAAATTCTGCAATTCAATTTGGAACACCTGAGGGTTGTCTATAACTGAGGTAATCATTATCTAATCTACTAAACAAGGATCAATATGTGTATATCAAGGTGAATTGATCAATTTTATATGAATAACTCAATTAAACAGTGATTTTTATAAAGTACAGTGTTTGTAACAATAGAAAATCTATGAAACATCAAAAATCATTGGGAAACGACGATCTCACCTACCTTGGGGCCATGTATGACTCCATATCCGATGGTGGCCATAGTTTTGTAGTAGGTTGGAAGAAATCAAAGAAATGATCCAAAACCATGAAAATATGACAAAAGGGATTTCACCTAAATATCTTAATGTATAAAAATAAAATATTAGATCTATGGGAAGAGAATTTGAGAGATCACCTTAAGCTATCAAATTCCTTCGACAGATCTAGATTCAAACATCGAATGTGTGAGTTATCCAAAATCCTAGATTAAAGGAGGTGGGATATCATGGGAGGAAGAATTTCATTCAACCACTTTAATTGATGGGGAAAAATATATGGTTTATAAATTAGGTTCATTAATGTAAATTTTGGGAATTTAACCCTCAAAATATGGGTTGTACGGTTATGGCACATGGTTTCCCAAACATGTGCAAACCATGCTCAATACACTATCCGAAAGAGATACCCTGGATGGTTAAGGAGCACATTTTTACAAATCATGAAATATAAAATTGTCAAATATCTATAGTTTTTTGCATGATCATGCACCTGGAACCATATTTTTATAAACAAACCATACAGCTCCTACTTCACCTTTGTTTTACCCTACACTGTTAGTAGAGACTATATGGACTAGGCCACACAGTTTCTACTAACCATGCTGCCCAATTCATTTTTGAAAAATATTGTTTTCCAAACATTAAAAAAATCCTCAGGAACCCTCATGTCCCCCATGACTCTATTAGAAAACATTACAAGGTTCATTTAAAGGAATTTAAACTCAAAATATTGATCTATAACTTCATGAAAAAAGGCTTGTTACACTGAGATTCATCAAGACTCATTAGGAAATAAATCTAGATATTTTTCATGTATTTCATAATCTCACCTCCATGTCTCCTCATAGATATTCCCATGTTTCCACTACACCAGTACAATAGGGACTATCTTTCCTCACAGTGTCTTCTAACTCTAATCCATTATATGAATTGGTCATTTGTCAAAGGAAGCATCCAAATCATACTTGATAAACTCGATACTAATATTATGATATATAAATAGATGGTATCTATAGATATATGATATATATAATACATCATGAATATCTCCATATCATTGGGGATGTGCTAACTGATTCTCTACTGAATCGATTTTCTCTATAATTATAAGGACCTGACCCCGGTTACCCAGAGCCGATGCATTATTTTAATACATTGGAATGATTACAAGGAATCAAATATTGATGGACCAAGTAGTTCAGTTGAATTGGAAATAATATACATACATAATTTCAACATTACAACATGAAAAGAAATACAACATAGAATCTCCTTTGACAATATCCATAACTCCTGGGTTATTTCTGTTTGTTATTCATAATATACCAATTCATGTCTTGGGAAAATGAAAAATAAGAAAGGGGTTAGCTTAAATTCTCAGTAAGGGTAAGAAAAACAATGTAAGATATCATAAACATAAACCTTAGGCGTGGTGAATAACTAAAAACACATGCCTTTAAAAAAATAATGTTGAACACATTATAGCAGGAATAACAGCTAAATAAATAATTTCATAATAAAACATAATTATGGGTATTATACTAGCATAATAATGACATAAATAATCAATACTATTTTCATAATGAGGGAATTCATAATTTGGGACATCATAACCATACCATTAAGTCCTCGTACCAAGACCATAAATAATTATTTTTTCAAGGCCTTGTGCCAAGGCTACTGTTTGCCTCATGAGACCCACCAATGCACAGAGGGGATATAGAGGGCCCCACCTAACACTTACTACGTCCAATAAATTCCTCATATGAAAGGGGATAAACATAAACAACATATATATTCATATTGAAACTAATATATGAAATGTAAATAACTTTCCACGAACATTAAGCAGAAAAACTAACCATTCGGAGTAAATTGGTGAATGGTTTTAAGATAGCACATCCACAGTAAAAATAATCATAAAAAAAATAATTAAATATGGTAGAGGATATCATAAAATATTATTTCCAATAATACATAAGAATCAAAAAGAGTTTAGAAACAGACGAACAATCTCTTATAAAATCTTTAAGTAATTCTTGAGATAAATACTCTTTTATTTTGAAAAGAATATTTATTTTGGAAAAATATTTGTTTTAAACCATAAGTGAAGTAATATAGTATTTTTATAATAAAATGAGTCATTTTATAAAGATAATGGTTTGAAAAAAAATATTATAGAGCAACCTTGAAAATAGGTAAGAATTTGAGGAATTCCCTCGAAACGAGATTGTTTATCAGGAAGGACTTTTGAAATATCCTTTTAAAACATACAAAATACCCATAAATTAAGGTATTATTCTGGTTGGGACACATATATAGATCATTCACACAGAAATTATTAGGAGTGCATATGAATGAATAATAATTTAATTTAGGTAAGTAGATAATAAAAGTAATCTAAATGAAAATGGATGTTTGGGTGGAAAACCCTTACCTTTAGTCCGAATGTGTTCTTCTCTTGAAATTAAGGTCCTAGAATATAAAATTGGGATTGTTAATAAATTAATTAAGAACCAATTAGACATGTATTTAGTTTATCATAATTTTATTAAGTTCATTATGTATTTATTGATATGTTATAATATTGAATTTTGTTGTTCCAGAGTGTTAGTTTCCTTAGGTTTCATGATCAGTATATTTGTATATGAGTATGGATGTTCATGTGGAAAGGATGTAATTCCACATAATTGAAATTATATATTATTTATGAACATAAATATGTTTTAATGTTCATTAATATCATTTGGATACATGTAATTAGGATGAATCATTAGATGAAATATTGATGATAATCACTTAGATTGTTTTAGCGGTATTTTGATTATTAAAAATTGGTTTGGTCAAATTATTTAATATTATGTACATATACTAGTTCCATAATATTAATTATGCTATAATAAATATATTATAGTATTTTTAAACCATAAAAATTGTTTCTTGATTAGTAATTAAGGATAAATTGAAGAACGAAACTCTGTCATCCACGAAGGTTGTAAATTGGAACCTCACAGACGACGATTTTGTTTATAAAATAAAAGAGAGAGAGTAAGGATGTTGATGATGGTTCTTCCATTCACCTTATATAATTAAATTATATATATTATACTGTAGTTATCATTATCATTTTAATATAGGAGGTTAGGAGAGTATAAAAAAAGAAAGGAACTTGAAATAAAAATGAAAGAAATAAAATGTGAATTTACCTCTTGAATCCACCTAATTGAGAACCTCCTTAAGTGAAGTGGTTTTGGTATTTTGTCAAGAAAAAGAGCTATTAGACGTGGGAAGTTACTAGGGAAGGGTATTTGGGTATAAATGTTAGGATCTTCAAGGATTATAGGAGTGAAGATAAGATGGAGAGAGGGGGGTTTATAGTGGAGGAGAAGAGTGGATTTTGAATATTTTATTCATTATTTTATTAATTCCCTCAAGGAAACCAATAGTGTTGATTAATGACACCCATAATAGTAATAATTGAATTTTATTTTGAATAAAGTGGGATTAAATCACTCATCATGTCATAAATAGTGTATTTAACTGATAATTTGTATATACAGTATTTTACCGTATTTCACTATTCATCAAAAATTCAAAAATTTCATAAAAATCACAAAAATTTACCCCAATAATTTTTCAACATATAGAATTAAAAAATGAAATACATTTTTTAAAAATAGTTTTATAAATATTTTTATTTTAATATTTGAATAAAATCGTAATTTATTCCAAAAAAACAACATTAAATTTATAACTCATTTTATAACACCTTAAGAGATCAATTAAGGTCCCATAAATTTATCTTATAAACATAAGACAATAAAGTAACAATTTATGAATAAATTTTATGAAAATAAATTCTCATTTTAAATTATTAAATTAATTAGAAAATTTTATTTAAAATATATATGGTATACAAAAATACCAAAACTTATACTATGATCATTTTTTCACTTATATGATGTCAAAATTATATTTATACACTCATTAGTGAAATTTATATTTTCGTGGAAAATTTACTATTAATTACTATTCATAAGTTTATGTTACTATTCATAAGGGTATGTTAATATTTATTAGTAACTAATTTTGTCTTATCACACTCTAAATATCCTAATGAATGCAACTGTGTATGTCAACTTTTTGAAATTCAAATAATAAAGGTGGTAAAAATATTCTTACAGTCTAGGTTATAACAATTTGGTGTTTTGTAGAGACTTAGTGTTTCATGCATCCAATATTAAATTTATTTGCAAAATATTGGGGTGTTACAGTAATCTCAAATTTCCACATAAACCTATGTGACACCTTTTCCTGCATCAAGAAGTTATGGATCCCCAATATAGGGGACTCTCTCAATAAATCCCTATTTTTTACCACAAATCCAGAGGTCATTGATCCTGATTATCACATAATCACTGCCAACTATGAACCTTTGCTAACTTCTTTTCATTCAACTGTATATGCTCTAATGTCAATGGTATAATACTTAGACTTAAAAGGGTTGAATATCATGGATCTATACAATAAATATTTTATTAACATTGTTGGTTATAGAAATCCTTGAAGGGTACCATATGAATATTCTCCTAATAACTATTATTGTAGGTGAACTCAGAAAGCGCATGATGGCTCTCCCACTAACACCCAAAATCAATGAAAAACTATCAAATAATGTCTTCTAATAACTATATAGTACACAAAGACTTCACACCTTTCTATGGATGGTATGTGGTTCTCTTGTTCACATATATATCAACCAAATTATGTAGGACCGAACAAAATCTCAAAATAGAATGGGTACCCCAATTCAAAATGATGCTCTTAGGAACCCCATATAGATGGATAATCTCTCAAACCTATATCTAGTCAAACTAGTTAATGAAATCGGACTCCTGAACTGGTAAAAATTGTGTGACCTTCATAAAATGGTCCAAAATAAACCATACCATATCACTACCAAGAGAAAACCTTATAAATTCATTCATGAATTCCATATTCATGTCATCCCACTTCTACATGGGAATAGAAAGTGACTGAAGATAACTTTTCATCCATTGATTCTCAGCCTTTACTTAATGTTATGTAAATCATAATTAAATGAACCCTATTATATACTTATTCATTTAGGGCCACTATTATTGTATCTGAATTTAATGTTATGTCTTGGTACATGCTGGGTGAATCTCAAATCTTAAGGTATGTGAATCTCATATAAACTCTTCATGCATTCTTGTAAGGACTACCACTCAGCCTCTAGTATAAAGGATCTCATCAGTTTCCAATGACCATTCAAGTGGTGTATCCCCACCATATATTTTTTCCCTTATCACTAGAAAATTAAAATATGATAACTAATTCTCCTTAAATATTTGGGTCAGTAAAGAGGAAATAGTCAAATATGTGAGGGATGATCAGCCCTAACACTTTTAAACATTCAGATACATCTCAAGTAAGAATATCATTATATTCCATAGAAAAATCGACTCTTCTTCCATGTGCACATGATTTTCCCTTACCATATCATAAACTAACACATTCCCTTTACTAGGAGTATATTCCATCTCAAAATAAAAATTCTTAAGTTACTCAAACCACCTTTTCTACCAAAGGTACATGTCCCCATGTGAAAATATATACCTAATGATCTTATGATTTGTCTATATCTTGAACCTCTCACTCAATATTTAGTGATTCCAACAACTTGTTTCATGCATTATCACTGAAAAATACAAATCTTGAGTGGAATAGTTTCTCTCATGAAGCCTAAATGGAATGGATCCATAGGAGAAAACATGTTTGTTTTTATTATAAATACAGAAATTCTTAAACCTAAAACATCACAATATAATAAATAATCCTTACCCAAATCAGGTAAGGTTAGGATATGTGTGATTTTAACCTCAATTTTATCTCCTCATAGGATATCCCACAATAATTGTTTCATAGGAACTGCAACCACTTCTTCGTTTGGGTCATTATCTGCACTACTAAATTAGAGAACACCATGATAGACCACCAATAGTAACCTTTCAAGCCCGTAAAACTATATGTCTTGAAGAAATTTTTATTCCTCTACCAAGAAACAACAACATAGACATTTTTTGGGTCCAAGGATACACCTACCTATAATATCACTTGTCTTAGGAAACACACCTCATTGATCCATAACTAATAATTTTATATTTTCAAATAAAGTTAATGATTCCATAGAATTAATAAAACAAACAATAGATGGAACACATGATCCTCCCAAGACTAGGTTTATTGAAAAATATCACCAATGAATATGAGAAAATATATATATGTATATGGAAGTCCATATTCATTAATCCTATAAGAATTATTTTCGTGTTCATCAATTCTAAGAAAAAAATCACAAGATACTCATATAAGTTATACATTATCCTTAATGTAGTATATGGAATGTTAAAGGGTATTACATCTCACAACCTGTCCCTCAGGACCCATGCCATGACTCCCCCAATCCTGCCTCCCAAAAGCCAGGGGTTGGTGACTTGCACTGAAGCCTTTAACCTTCAAGTGGTAGAAATTTTCCTGAGTACCTATACGCACACACACACAACCACGTCCCAAAAACTTTAAAGGTAAACATCCATTCCATTAAATAACCCCTGAGTAAATGTACATGTTTTGGGTCAAATGGGGCAGAATAAAACCCCAAAAAAAGGCAGATTGAAAACAAAAAAGTACAAAAGATCTCTAAAAAGACGTATGTTGAAAACCCCATATGATGGGTAAGTGAAGAGTAGTTGTCGGAAGCCGTATAAGTACGACCTGCCTTCCTAATCTCACTAGGAATCACCACGTCCTAGGCCAAAAAGTCCTCCATCAAGGAATCGGTCATCTAAACCAGACACAATAGGTGTGGGAAAAGCCCATGCAGGAGTGAGTAGAAAAATACTCATTAGGGACACAAACCATAAGGAAAGACCACAAACAAATCCACAAAGAAACCAAGAAGCATGATCATGAAGCAAGACAACTCATACAGGTATAATATAAAGTACTTAAAGAAATACTATCATTTGTAACACTGATCACCTTGGACTGATAAGGTACTCCTCCCTGATGAGTATTGTGGGTATGCTGGGTCACACAGAGCTGCTCCCCACCGTAGGTTTGCCGGGTCACACAGAGTCGATTCCCACTTTGAACATTGTAGATGATCCACACATGGTCACTTGTAGCTAATACACATAGGTTCTCCTATTTCTGATCTACATAGGTTCTCTTATAGTTGATCCACCCAGGGTTTCTTGTAGCTGATCAACATAAGATCGTTTATCAGCCGCTGGATTTCTGCACATAACGTACTTAATTATGGGAGAATCCACTCCTCAAATCATTATTCATATTTCAAATTCCATGAAAATAAATTTAGATTGTTCCAAAATAATCTTCTCATCATGAGGCTTCCAAATCTGAAGATGGATCATCAATCGAATTCCTGGTCTGAAAGATATTGGTGTTTTAGTAAACAGCGGTCGGTTGTGTCTGAGCCCAGTCCAACACGATCGGACTGAACCGACCAACCCATCCCAGGGGTCCTACATGACCTGACCTTGTTTGGAATACCCTACCCAAACCGGTAGTGTCTGGGTCAGCCCGATCAGGCCTAGCTAATGGGTCCGGCCCATTGTGCCTTACTGGACTTGACCCGGTTCGTCAACGGGTCCAGCCCACCAGGTCGCCCAACGACCCGAATTTATCAAGCTGGTCTACCCTGGTGGGCCAGTTGTCCTTCCTATCCTAGGCCGCCTAGTGGCCCAGCTTTATTCTACTAGCCCAGCCTAGAACAATGGGAAGACTTACATCAGCTCGGGCCACTCAGCAGTCTGATTTGCACCCCTCATCCCTGCCCGCACAGCGGAACAATCTCCTCTAGCCCAGATTCCAAGAGGGCATCCGGCTCATGCACCCCACAGCTCATTAATCTGATCGCCCCTTTTTCCCACACACATTCCCCACTGGACCGCTTGCCAGCGTGCGCTACAGACCTCTCTTTTGATGCGGCTGAATGGCCGCATCTCGCCTCTGCTAGCTAAAGGCCCGAGTGCCAGTGGCTTCTGCTGCACCACCATGGATCGTTCCATCCACAACATCCTCCATGGTTCACCATCGTAGTGTATCACCACCGACCCATAGCCATCATTGGCGCCGGCGCACCAGCATGATTTTCTGTGGACCACCAGGTCTGCTCTGGTTGTTTGTTCTTCAGATGGTCTGCACCTTAGGCCTCTATGGGGTTCCATCTTCCCTACTACAGCCTAAAAAAATGATTTTCCATCAACTCAAAGGTTTGACGACAAAGAACTCACAATAAGTCCCATGGTGGAGGGGCTCGGTCATTATTCGTGTTGGATCACACCATCCATGTTATAGTTTTTATAAAATGGGAGAAAGATAAAGGTTCTATCAAAAATTAATCCCATTGGAAAAAACCTCAAGAATGACCACCATCACACAAGAAAAAGAAATCCATGGATCAACCTATTCATGGGTTGATCCACGTTCATTGTCTTAGAAATATGAATAGAGAATTAAAATTACAAAAAGTGACCCCTACCTGGGATAGACGTTGGTCGGGGAAGAGCGGGGTTGCACGCCTTCATTATCTATTCTTGATCCATTTCCCATGTTTCTAGTGATCCTTCAAAGGGTGGAAAAAGAATGAGTACATCGTTCATTTTTTGAGATGATTCCTCTCTATATATTCTCCATTGAAATTCCAAGATCTCTAATTGTCTCTCCAACCAGTTATCTCATTAAAAGAAAAACGTGTTGCAATGTTTCTATTACACTTCATCATTGCATCATCATGTTGTTATGCTTCAATTAAAGATATTAATTAATCGGATTCACTAATGGGATTCTTCATCACCTCCTCACCACATCATAGTGCTGATCTTCCACCACTAGGTGGTGAGGAGAAAAATAAAATAACTTTTCAAGTTGCATTACTTTTCTTCTGAAAAGTCTGAAAACAAATTTTTTTGGTCCACCCTAGCTACTTAAAGTTTGTTCCTTTCTATGAGAATCCCAATGATCTGAGTTCAATGGTTACCTAGGATTTTTTTTCCGAGAACTGGTTTAAAAGTTATAAAAACCCACTTACACGTTTATTTAAACAAACTTAAAAAAAATTGAAATTATATTCCAGGCTCACCAGGCCTCAGAATCAGGTGCCTTCAAAGTGTCTGGTCTTGTAATAATTCCATATAATTAAAAAAAACATGGAATTTCTAGGGCATTACATCACCCCATCCTTTAGGGCTTCATGTCCTCATATGACAAAACAATGCTAAACAAACCAATGGGGGTACTGTGCATGAATCTGAACCTCTCATTATCATGTTCTCTCTTGGAGATTCTCATTCTATCACCAAACGTGCACTTGAGGAATTGACCGCACACTAAGGACCTACCCATGTCGATCCTCTATCTCCACTGGGAACTATATAAACTTCAACCCATTTTTAATGTCTAGCTCGGCCTAGTCGATGATGTGTGATAGATCATTCATGTACCACCTTAGCTGTGACATGTGAAAAACATCATGCACCCAGTGCATCTATGGGGAAGAGCTAGGTAGTACGCCACCTCTACAACTCTACTAAGAATCTAGAAAGGGTCGATGAACCTTGGATATAACTTGTTTACCCAGCCAAATCTTTGTAATCCCCATCAAAGTGAGAGCCAAAGGAAAACATATTATCCCTCCTCAAACTCCAAGGGACTTTACTTCCTATCAGCATAGGATTCTTGCATTATTTGTGTAGTCTTCATCCACTCCCCGATGATCTGTACCTTCTTAGTGGTATCCCTTACCAACTATATACCCATGAGTGTTGACTCCCCTGGGTATATCTAGAATATATGTGATAATAATGGTTTCCCGTAAAAATCCTCAAACGGTGCCATGCCAATGGTGGAGTGATATCTATTGTTGTATGTAAACTCCACTAGTGGAAATTGGTCCTCCCAACTATGAACAAAATCAAGGATGTAAGCACAAAGCATGTCCTCTGTGGTCTATATGGCCCACTCTGTTTGACCATCCATCTGTGGGTGAACGGTTGGGCACAAGTGTAGTATAGTCTCGAATACCTCCTATAATCCCTTCCACATTCGGGATGTGAAGTGAGCATCAGGGTCTGAGACGATTGTCAAAGGCACCCTGTGAACCTGAAATATCTCCTGAACATAGAGGCATCCCAATCCCTTTATTGATCCCTGCTCTATGATGGGTAGGAAGTGATCTGACATTGTGAGTCCGTAGATAATTTCCAAGATTGAATTGTGGCCCCTGGATATGTGTGGTAATCCAGTCACTAAGTCCATCAAGATACCATCCCACATCCACTATGGTACCTCAATAGGTTGGACCGAGCCTACTGGAACATGATTCTCAGCATTCACTTGCTGACAAGTGAGGCACCGTGAAACGAACTCAGCTGCCACTTTCGTTATCCCAATCCACCAGTACTAAAGTTGGAGATCCTGGTACATCTTTTCCTCTCTTGGATGTACTGCCAAATGGTAGGTATAGAAATCCCTCAAGATCTCCTCTCGTAACACCACTGGTACTACTATGAATCCTCTGAAAAGTATGATGGGCTCCCCTCCAATGAAAAATCCATCAGAAGCCAATTCTGAGGATAACTGAGCACGTCAGGTCTCTCAGTAAACATTCACAAGTTGTGCCTCCCTAACTCACTGTAAGAGTGGGGGAGTGACAGTCATCGACTATAGGTAAGCTTATCCATCATTATCCACAAAGTATATCTTCCTTGTGGCCAACTGATCCATCGCCTTACTTAGCAGCTACAAACTGGATCTCCTGTTGATCGTGTCTTCCACCATGTTCCACTTCCAAGGAGTATAAACTATCTCAAATTCAAACTCCATGATGAACTCTATCCATCACTACTACCTCAAGTTCAGGTCCTTCTCAGAGAAGATATACCTAAAACTTGTTTGGTCAGAGTAGACTGTAAACCACTCACCCATCAAGTAGTACTTCCACATATTCAAATAAAAGACCACTACTATTGTATCCAAGTCATGGGTTGTGTATTTCTTCTCATGTCACCTCAACTACTACAAACCATAGGTGATCACTACTCACTCCATCATCAAGGAACAAACCTATCCAGTCCCTGATGAATCGTAAAAAACTACTTAACCAACATCCTCCTCTAGTAGTCTTAATAATTTTTTGAGTAATCCTCTAGTAGTCTCAATATGGGGGCACTTGTTAGTCTCCTTCTCAACTATTGGAAACTCTACTGGCACTTTTCTTTCCATATGAAGGGTTTTCCCTTCCATGTCAAAGATGATAAGGGTGCAGCTACCCTTGAAAAGTAAGGCACAAACCTCTATTAGTATCCATCCAATCCTAAGAAACTTTGCACCATATTCACGCTCCTGGGTGGCTCCCAAGAAAGAACCTCCACTATCTTTTCTGGATCCTCTGAAACTCCAGCCTATGATAAAACATTTCCTAGAAAATGGAACTCTCATATCTAGAACACACACTTCAAGAGCTTGCCGTAAATCTGGTGCTCTCATAGTATATCCAAGACTATTTGCAAGTGTGTAGCGTGCTCCTCCTCTGAATCCAAGTACACCATGATTTTATCAATGAATAACACCATGAAACAATCGAGGTAAGGCTGGAAGACCCTGTTCATGAGTCCCATGAACACTACTAGGGAATTTGTCACTCTGAAGGGCATCACCAAGAACTCTTAGTGGCTATATCAGGATCTTAAGGATATCTTTGATACATCCTCATCTCGTACCTGAAGCTGATGATATCTATAACTGATGTTTATCTCCGAGAACCACCTTGCGCCCTTCAAATGCTCTAAGAGGTTATCAATTATTTTTAGTGGATATTTATTCTTCATGGTCACCAGGTTCAGGCACTGAAAGTTCACTCATATCCTCAATCTTCCATATGCCTTCTTGAAAAAAAACATTGAGGTTGCCCACGGTGAAATGATGGTTCTCAGGAAGCCCTTCTCCTATAAGTACTCTAGTTGTACCCTCAATTCACGAAGCTCCGTGGGATCCATCTGATATGTTGGTGGGGATATCGATTCCATCCCAGGGTAGATATCAATGCAAAAGTCTACCTCCCTGCGAGGAGGTAGTCTCGGAACATCCTCAGGGAAGACGTCCTCATACTCGTCCACCACTATAGGAAAGCACAGACTCCTCTCATCTACCACACCAAGGGTGAGGCTAGCCAACTCATGAGTGATCAGCTGCACCATCCTTTGAGAAAGTTCTTCATGTTCTTCAAGAGCTCCCTTCTCACCGGTGAAGGAAAACTTGGTCCCATCCTCGTGGACACACAGCACTCTATGCCTAAGACATTCGATCTGAGCTTGAACTGTAGATAACCAGTCCATACCAAAGATGACATTTTAAGGCCATGACACTACTACTAGGAGATCCTAGATGAATCTATTGCCTCCAATACTAAGATAAAACTGCCAGAACCAGTGTGTAATCATCGAATTCCCTCTTATAAGAGTCTCTAACTGTAAGGATTGAGCCAACGGCTCCACCAAAATCTCGAAGACTCGAATCAGGTTTGTGACAAAGAAAGAGTGACTAGTACCCATGTCAATAAGAATAGTATATAAGGTTGATAAGACATATATCCTACCTTTAATCATCTATAGATTGTTGTGGTCATAGATCTCCACTACCTAAATCTGAGCACGCCAATGTACACATTCTCCCTAAGGTCATGGTGGACCACCTGGGGTGGTGGTGGTAGTACCTCGAACCATCATCCACAGCCTATCATTCGGCCTGCTCATCTACCATGTATGCTACCCTACGGACCTCCTCACTCGAACCTCTTCCTCTTCCTCAGTGGTCTTTCAAACATTCTTTGATCATCTTTGTGGCAGGTCGTGTAGTCACGAGTCATGTGTCCCTGTCTGCCGCACGAGTAACACACCCTACTCCTCTACTGACTCTTACTACACTGGTGGCCTTGCACCCCAGATCCAGAGTCTTGGGGTCATCCTCCAGATGTTCTGGTCCAATTGTACATCTAGTTCAACTATCATATGCCCTCCACATATGACTATTTTCTGATGGTATCTCCCATCGATGGTGCATGCTCTACAAGTAAGCTCTCTACTAGCAGAGCTCTTTCCAGTAATCCAGTCTGTGTAGGGATGCTGAGGGAAATTATCGATGCCCTGATCTCCCATCGGATTCCCTTCTCAAAGGTATGGGCCCTAAATAAAGGGTTATGTATCAGATCAATAGAGTAATGTGAGAGGTCTATAAACCTCCCAGAGTACTCAGCCACTAACATTTTTTCCAACTCTAGGTGAAGAAGATTCTATATGCATGATAAGAGAAAAGTCATGATGAATAACTCCTCCTGGAAAATTCACTCAAAGTTAGCCTAGGAGAGGGTTGCCTCCTCATGTGTCTGGATAGTCAAACTCTAAAATATCTCTACTGAGCCCTACAGAAGTCTCACAAATCGAATGGCCATCAGGTCATATGATGTCCTCACTAATCGGAATAATCACATCACTACCTCCAGCCAGTCCTCAGCGAACTGAGTATTTGTCTCTCCCCTTAACCTAGTAGGTATCTATCTCTAGAACTCATGCAAGGCATTGAGCCGGTGTGTATCCTCTACCAGTAATGATGACAGTAACAGTTGATCAATGGGTGGGGGTAACACTAGCGCACCACCCGACGGGACAATCTCTAGCACAGGTCCATGAACCGATGCCTCATCACTAGGTGGGTTGTCCTCAATCTCAAGTATCGGAATCCTAGCTGGTTTTTTGTGTGGAGGCATCCTGAAACAGTTCAAGACGTTCCATATTCAGTATATTATACCTAGTGAGCTAACTCTGATTCAAGAAGAGCATAGGGAAACACTCAATTCCAATATGATTCATCTAACTAGTGTTATTTTGTATAGATCCAAAGAGAAGAATTCAAGGTCCTGGTGTATGGATATGTCGGCCACCACACCAAAACTAGACTCCCCGAATCTGAAATTCAAACTTGAAACATTTAACATTGTTTCCCAAAAACAAAAAAAAACAGACTCATGGCCTTTAAGGTAGAACTGACCACCTCTGATACAATTTAGTCATGACTCGTCCCCAGGGGAACATGTCATGACTCCCCCAAGCCCGTATCCCAAAGGATAAGGGTTAGAAACTAGCACTGAAGTCATCAACCTACTAGTGGGATACATTTTCTAGGGTACATGTATACACACACACACAACCACGTCCCAAAAATAGGAAAGGTAAACATGCATGACACTAAACAACCATTAAGTATAGGTTCAAGATCTGGAACAAATGGTCCAGAATATAAACCCAACAAAATAAAATTTTAAAGAAATAAAGTACGAAAGGTCTCTAAAAATTCTTCCTCTAAAAGACCCACTTGATGGGTAAGTGAAGAGAAGCTATCGAAAGCTATTGAAGTACACCCCGACTGCTAGATATCACTGGTCACCACCGAGTCCTAGGCTAACAAGTCCTCCCTCAAGGCTTAGGTTTTCTGTACCCGTCACAACACATTTGGGTGAAGCCCGTGTAGGGTTGAGTATCTAAATACTCATTAGGGACCTCAAACCACAAGGAAATACCACAAATTAATCCACAAAGCAACCAAGAAGCATGATCATGAAGCCAGACAGCTCACATAAGAATAATATAAAGTAATGAAATAAATAATATCGGTCATAACACTGAACATATTATACTATTGAGGTACAAATCCCTGATAAGTATTGTGGGTAAGCTGGGTCACAAAGAGCTTCTCCCCACCGTGGGTCTGTCGGGTCACACAGAGATGCTTCCCACATAGGCTATTGTAGTTAATCCACATAGGGTCACTTGTATCTGATCCACACAAGATCACTTGTATTTGATCCATATAGGGTCTCTTTTAGCTGATCCACATAGGGTCACTTGTACCTAATCCACCTAGGGTCACTTGTAGCTGATCCACACAGGTTCGCTTGTCAATCGAAAGATTTCCGCATATAACACACTTGATTCTAGGAGAATTTACTCCTCTAGCCATTTGTCATATTTAAACTTCCATTAAAACCTCCTTATATGATTACAAAATAACTGCCTCAATGTGAGGGTTCCAATTCTATAAATGGCTCATCAATTGGACGTCTGGTCAGAGAGATATTGGTGTTTTAGTAAACAGGGGCCAGTTGTGTCTGGACCCAGTCTGACTCAGCCAGACCAACCCAACCAACCTGGTATGGGGGTCCCACATGACCTGACTTCACTCTTATAACCCGACCTAACCCGGTTGGGTGTGGGTAGGCCCAGTCCGGCCTGGCTACTAGCCCAGGCCCATTGGGCATTGTTGGACCTGGCTCGGTTCGGCCATGGTTCCAGTACGCCGGGTCGCCCAGCGGCCCGGATTTATATGGCCTGGTTCAAACTAGTGGGCCAGTTTTCCTTCCCAGATCAAGCCACCCAATGGCCTAGCATTATTACACAGACCCAACCAATAATAGCGGGTTGCCTTACTCTATCTAGGGTTGCTCAACGGCCCTGTTCTCCCCCCCCCCCCCCACACTCCCTCCCCCCCCCCATCCCGGTCCGCACAGCAGGCCGGTCTCCTCTAGCCCAGATGCCAGTAGAGAATCTGATTCATGGGCCCTGTGGCCCGCTAATCCGGTCACCACTTTGTCTCGCACATGGTCCCTACTATGCCATGTGCCAGCATGTGCCTTGGAATGCGTGGCACGCGCCGCCCTTCCAATGCAACTGGGTGGTCACATCCCGGCTTCACCAGCCACTGGCCCAAGAACTGGTGACTCTTGTTGCACCACTGTGGCCCGAGATGGCCACCACATCCTCCTCAACGTGCCATCTTGGCATGCCTCCACTCACCCGCGGCAACCTCCGCGGGTGCAGGTGCACCAATAGGATTTTCCACAGACCACCGGGTATACTCTGATGCTCCATACTTCAAAACGACTGTGCCTTCGACTTCCATGGGGTGTTTTCCTCCCCACTACGGCCTCAAAAATTTCCCTTCCATCAACATGGAGGTTCGGACATGAATAAAGCACAAGAACTCCCATGGCATAGGGGCTCGGGCTTTGTTCCTGTTTTCCTGCACCCTCTAATTTGAGTTTTTAAAACATGGGATAAAGATTATGGTTCTATAAAAAATTAACCCTGATGAAAAAACCCTGAGAATAAGAACCCTCCCACAATAAAAAGTGATCAGGGGATCAACCTGTTCATGTGTTGATCCACGTTCACTGTTTTAGAAATAATAACTGAGAATTCAAATTACAAAAAGTAACCCCTACCTGGGATAGACATTGGTCAGGGAAGAGCGGGGTTGCATGCCTTCACTCTCTATTCTTGATCCTCCACCCACATTTCTTTAAATCCTTTGAAGGGTAGAAAGAGAATGTGTTCATCATCATTCATTGAACAGAATTCCTCACCATAGATTTGTCAAAGAAATTCCTAGATCTCTAACTATTTCTCCAATCCATTATCGCATTAAAAGAGAAATGTGTCGCAACATTTCTGTTACACTATGTCATTATATCATTATGCTTTAGTTAAAGAGCCTAATTAATGGGATTCATCTGAGGATTTTCATCATCACCTCTTCACCGCACCGCAGTGCTAACATGCCACTGCTCAGTGGTGAGGAAAAACATATAATATAACTTTTTAAGTTATTTTATTTTTCTTCTGAAATGTCCAAAAAAAATTTCTGTCAACCCTCACCATTCGAAGTTTGGTCCTTTCGAAGTGAATCCTAATGTTCTGAGTTCAATGGTGCCCTAATATTTTTTTCCCTAGCAATGATTTAAATGTTAGAAAAAACCCACTCAAACATTTATTTAAATGAACTTAAAAATGATTGAAATTATATTCTAGGCCTTGGAATTAGGTTCCAAAAAAACTTCTAGCCTTGAAATAATTAAATATAATTTAAGCAAAATACATGGAATTTTTGGGATATTACATTACATTTAGTAGATGATAACTTGGACTCATGTAAATCTTATAAAACCACATGGATTTCTTCATTTGGTTAAATATATCATGAATATGAAGAAGATGATACCATTTATTGATCATCACTTTGTTCAACATCTAGTAATCCACACATAAGAATAAAAATAAATAATCCTTTTAGTAAACAAAATAAAATCACCCCAAGGTGACATGCAAGAGAAAATAAATCCATTATCCACTGGATCATATAACTAATCATTCATCTCAAAAAAATCTGTAAGAGTCATCCTATATGGTGAAATATATATGGGCTCTGTGACTAGGATTAGATAAGTCAAAAACTCAACCTCCCTCTCAAGTGTTAACCTTGAAAATTCATTAGGAAAGGAAAATTTTAACTAGTATGAAATTTAAGGTAATACCAAATGGCATGTCTCATCATCTCCCAATGAAAAATTGAAATATTGGGATGAAACAATCCCCAACTACTGATGGTCATATCTTTAATGGCCAACCTATAGATCCCACTATCTGAATATGGTATGATAACCACCATCGATAGAAGTAAAGGATACCCATCGATGATATAAATATATGTGTTCTATATGAACAAGTATGCTAATCCATTTTGAGTATCGCATCAAAGATGTGTATCTAAATCATGAAGAAATATCAAAGGATTAAACACCCACTAATCATAATAGCATATAATGAAAATCTCGGAATCCCCTCTAATCGAACACATAGGGATATATCAATAGACATCACCCTATAAAAATAATCTATGTTCAACCCCATACCATAAAAAAAGTGGGAATATAATAAATAATGTGATGTGACCATATCAAACAAGGGTAAATCTAGGGTAGATTCTATAATGATCATACCTAAAACTATTAATGGCTTAATGAAATGATTGGAAAGAGTCATCTCAATATCATGTACCTGACATGAGAATCCACCATGGGATCACGCAGTATAACTCCCCTGAGTAGTTCCACCCTACTGGAACTACTTACCCTATCCATAATGTCCACTTCCATATCCGAAATGACTAAAGGAACCCTAAATACCCCTCAATTTTGGTACACATGGTTTTCCTTCTGACCATTTTTTCTGACCAAAACCTTTACTACTAAGTTATTATATATCACTTTGGAGAAACCTCTAAAGGTTTCCCATCAATCCATATGATTGGAAGCCCATCATTAATTTATGACACTATAGTCACACATAAAAATACCTACCACAATGTAAACACTCTATTGAACTTTCTCCTCAAGGTGGAAATGAAAAGCCACTACTCTTGATACTCTTCCCATCACTACCGAACATGAACCATAAAACATAATCTTTTTAATTCTAAAAGAACTAATTTAAATACCCTTAATAGAACCTAATCACACAGATCCCCTTACCTCATTTATCTTCCTCTTAGATATTTGGTACTGATTCACAATTTCCTGAAGGGATTATAGGAAAAAAATCATTCACCTAAACCTGAATTTTATTACTTATCCAATCCTTAAGGATCCTATCCTTAGGTGTCTCATTCCAATCCAAATATAAATAAAAACACAAAATCTCGGTAAAAGAAGCTTCATAATCTATAATTGAAAACTCATATCAGGTGTGATGCATGAAATCATAGGTTATATCCTCCCTCAACATCTCTTTGAAGAAACTATCATAAAAACAAACTTGAAAATCCTTCAAGGTTAACCTAACATGTTGGTCAACCTATATCAAGGCATCCCACCTGTGTTTAACTAGTCATCAAAGCATATCCATCTCGATATTAACCATCCTATTAAGGGATATCAGATTATGGTGAAATATTCCCAATATCTACTCTACATAAAGCTCAGGAGCAAAGGTTCCAACCTCACCTATAAATAGAGGTGGATATTGTGACTACAACTCCCATGTAAACTCAAACATAGAATAGATATCCCGTGAAGCCTAATTATCAACATAATATATAAACCATTGTTGAATCTCCTATAGCTACTCATCTGTCATCAGTAATGAAACTATTGGGGGTTCCAACTCAACTGCTAGTGGTACAAAATCATCCATATATTGTTGGTGCCCAATTAAAGGAAATCATGATGGCATGTCACTAAAAAGCCAAATTCATGGCTCAGAACACATTAATCATAATTCTTGATATTATAATTTGGGTAAATAATTAACATGCATGGAATCCTATGACTTTATAATCACTCTACATCATAAGGATCTGAAAACTTGAGCGCCCTCTCTAATCCCTTCTATACACTCACAAGGTCAACATCATGTAGGATCTATATAATCCAAAATAATAATAATAATAATAGAATAAAAGAAAACATGATATTGGATAATTATAATGTTTCTATTTCAGTTATATAAGAAAAAATATATATAAGTTTTATACGACACTTTAAATAGCTAATCCATATATCATAACCAAGCTTCCTATTCATTGGAAAGCATAAGAATGGCATGTGAATCCTACGTAAGCAAGATGATGCATGAACACACTCTCTCTCACCACTCCAGGGAAATATTAAAAGCTCTCATAAATTATAAATCAGGTATCATATCCCTTAAAACCGTGAAATAAAAATTCTAAAAATCCAATAATAATAATCAAGTCCCTCGTAACCTCAACTTTCTATATACGTGAGTTAGCTATGCTTGGGCATATGGTATATCTCGGGTTCCCACCACATCCTATATCTTATCTACCATATCCTAAATACTAAGTGAAAATAAAATAATAAATATTTTATGTCAAATTTCAATATCAATGACCTAATTCACCTCTATCATGAACATATCGAAGAGCTATATAGAATAGGTGTTCCTCCCCATATACCAAAGGCTAAAAACTATTGGTGGGGGAATTATAACAGTGTTAAGAGGCCATATCTGTAACACTATAAGATTTTAATTTATATTTCTTTAAATAAATACTATTTCTGATTGCATATACCACAAGAAAAACAGATCTGAAATAAACAACGATTTACAAAATAAATATTATTATTTATATATGACTATTATAATCCATCTATAGGATTGGCGGGCCTAAATAAGAGTAACCACATTATGAAATATAAATGGAAAATTTTTACTAATAAAATTTTATTAATTTATTATTAGGAAATAAGTACTCTATTTTTAATGATTAAAATTAAATCATATGAGGTTACGAATAGTTAAAGTTTAAAAGGTGTATTTTTTCTAAAAAACTAGATTTTGATTATATTTTATATATTTCATTTTAAAATAAAATGTATCTTATTAAAGCATTAAATTTATTTAGAAAATATTTTTTATACAAGTAAAAAAGATAATAAAAATTCATTCATCGATTATAAGTTTTTTAGAAATGATGATAAAATCATTTTATTATAAAAAGAGATATTTTTTAAAAAAATTAAGGGTGCAATGTATTTTTATCTTAATGAATTTAATTAATAAAAATTTATTAATGATTATTATTAATTTTATGATAATATATTCAATAAAATAAATTCTTTATCATGTAATGGTCTGTAATAGGAAAATAATGAGAATAAATTTATTTTAGGCTTTAAAAATAATTTATTTGAAAAATTATTTTCACACATTTTTTTGCATGAATATTAGAATTATTTTTTACCACTTTTGGAAATTTTATTTGATAAAATGAATATCATTTTTTTATATCAACATATCACAATTATCTTATATTTATTTTTTATTATTTTTTTCAAAATAGTTGTCTTTTGGGTGAATAGTTAAAATACAGATTTTACAAATATCATAACTTTTGTGACATCATTAAGATATAAGAATGAATTAAAAATATAAAAAAAAATTATATATATATATATATATATATATTTAAGGTGTAAAATAAATAAATTAATAATATTATATTGAATTTGGAAACCTGTTATTTACTTCTTGGAGCCTAAGTTATATTTTAATTCAATAAAAAACTATTTTTGGTATTTTTTCATATAATAGTGTGGTTGGAAGGTTCCATTAGGTTTTGGCATGATTATAATTTAAAATAAAATTAATTTGTTAATAAAAAGATGAAAAATTCATATTATATTCAACTAGTCAAAATTCTTTTTCCATGATAAGTATAACATAGTTTTTGACATCTAAAAATACTTTTTTTCTAAAAATGGTTATTCAGCATTTTGTGTACTTATATTAGAATTAATATATGAAAAAAGTAGAAATTAAAAATTTTAAAATGGTTTCCATATTTTAAATCATCATGTTAAAATTTGTTAATGACTTCAATTTTATTTTTATTCATAATGAATAATTACCAAGGAAAAAGTTTGTCACAGTTATAATGGTAAAAAGGGATAATAAGGGAGTTAAAATAAGGAATAGTGCTTAAACTATCTTCATAACTTGTTTAAATAGGATGGTATGAGTGTATTTAAAAGATACCTAATATTATCATAAAAATCGGGTATCCTTGGATCCATTTTCAAATAAAAATGACTTTATTTTATTTTAAAGTTCTTAATGTATACAAGTGTGTCACTCCCCTCACTTATAAATAGGCACCTCCTCTCCTCACATCAATACACACTTTAAGCACAATATATCTAAAAATATCTTCCCAAATAACTTACTAACTCTCTTCCATACGTTCTATAGGTCTTACTGTCACTGAAATATCAATCCTAAAAAGAAATAAAATATAATAGAAGGGAAGATATCCAAAGATGAGTTATAAGTATTAACAAAACTATTTCATGATTTTTCCTTCTTATAACTATACAAAATATATTGTAACCATACTAAAATAATTTCATAAATATATTAACTACACTAACATTTTATTATGATAATAAAAAAATCGGTTTCTTCCTCTTTTTCCTCCTCTTTTTTAACCAATTTATTTTCTTTTTATCTATTGGAAAATGAAAACTTTTTTCATGTGTATGTATGAATTACCATCTCTATGAAATGATGTGATTCATTTTTCATGACCACATTACATGAATAGTTATAAAAATATATTAAATGTATAAAAATGATAATTATAACATGTTTAATATTTTGGAGATTATTTAATCATGGCACATTCTCAACATGATCAATGCACTGAATTTATTTAAAAGTTATTGACAGAATAACCTTGAAACATCTAACATAATCTTAAGTGATTAGGTAGCAAAAATAGAACATGGTGATAAATAAAATAAAATGTATTATAATAAAATAATATAAATTAAAAAAATTATAAAGTAAGTAAATAACTAATGTAATTTTATTATTCAGGGGATAGAGAATATATAAAATGGGTCAGCACTCTAAGTAAGGGATTTCTTATCTCAATTTATTTCCTTTGATACTTATGCCATCTTCACCACATTTTAATTTTTTATAGTGTATAAAATAACATATGAATGCCTTTTATTACTAATTTATTTAAATTTAAGTTTTTAAAAATATTATTCACGTTCTCTCCTTCATTTTTCTTTTTATAAAATATTTCTTAAATTTATGAGGGATTTTTCTTTAAAACTTTGTTTTAGATGTTTTAAACTCTTTTACCTACATATACATGTTCTTTTAAATGTTTAAAGAATTTGATTATTTATACTTAAATGACAGTGAATATTAAATTTTCAAATATCTTTTAATTTCTCTAAAAAAATTAAAAAAAATAATCCTTTTAATGTTTTTTGTACTGGTCAATTTTAACTCTTTTTACAAAATTATAAAAGAATGTTTTTTAACATTTATCGCATGACCGAATTTTCTCACCATCATATCCATTATTCCTTATCAATATTCCTCTTAAATTTTCTATTGATTTTTAAAGAATATTTTTTTATTGGAATTATAATTTTTTTCAAATGTTATAGATATTTCTTCTCATTTTATTAGATAACTGAATGTTCTTTTTCTTATAGGATAAAATTCTAATTTTTATGTGTTTTAGGATCAAAATGGATTTTTTTATTTTTTTCTCAATATTTGTTTCTTGGAAATTTTATATGATGATGGATGATCCTGGTATATCTGTGATGATGGGTGAGATTGATATGGATCTCTAATGCATTAGGTGATGTGATAGAGTCAACGAGATATAAGTTACTCCTGAGTGATTTTTTGGAATTAAACATGATTGTTATTAATTTTTTAGGGTTCTTTTAAGGGTTATTGTAAGAGTAATTTTCCATGATATCTATAGGGTTTTTCAATTATTTCTATAAATTTTAAAATAGATCTTTTTATTCCATAAGTTAATAAAGTGAAACCCTTTTTTTAAATCATGTAATTATGGGTAGATTATGTTATGGGGTGTTATAAATGGTATCAAAGAAATGGTTTAGATAAATTTCAAGTTTAGGATTTTATTATATAAGTATAATTTGTAAATATTTAAAAAAAATCATGGGTTAATATGATTTCATGGGATTATAAATTTAAATTCTTCAGTAACCTCAAAGGTTAGTATGTATATAGAATTGTGGTTATTTTTGGTTGAGTAGAAAGGGTTGAATAGATTTTAAAATAGTTAAGAGCATATTAGTATTTATAATATGGTTAATTAGGATTTTATTTGACAAACTCACGCATATAAATTAGTTTTTAGAAAATGTATGAAACCAATGGGAACCAAGTTATCAATGGATGTGAAGGACAATGTGGTGGTTGTTTGAATTAGTTAGGATATAAACTAAAAAATATTTTGGTTATTCCTAACCAGCTATCATAAGTGATGAATAACTACCTAAACCTCTTTGAGTTTCCTAATGCACCAAATAATTGAAAAATGTAGTTTCATGTAATTTTAGGTGATCAATATCATGAATGAAAAACAATATTTAACTTTCTACATGTCAAGAATTTGGGAAGAAACACCTAAGAAGTTTCTAAAAGGAATTAGAAGATGTTTAAAATATGGGGAAATATGCAGTGTGCAAATTGATGTCCTAGGAGTAAATAAGAATTAGGGGACAATTAATATTGTATGAATAAAGTTTTAACATTGAAATAAGACAAATATCTAAGGATTAAGAAACTATGAATAACATATACAACGTATGAATTATTTTAATATTTTTTCATATGTTTAAAGAAAACATGATTAGATTAATATTGACAAATTTTATAAAATTATTTATATTTATTATTATAGGAATGAATTATTAAGGAATAATACAATAAATAATTTTTAATTTTTTAGGAATGATGATTGATGTGTCTGGAAATAAGTTTAGTTCTATTTTATTTAAGGATTGATAGTCTTTAAGTATGTTCTTATGTTCATGTAGCACACTGATATTTTATGAATTTGTTTTTTGAATAAATTAAATTTATTTTATGGATTGTGTTTCACACCATACCAAGTTAATATTTCATTATAAGAAACTCCATATTAAGTTTTTTCTACACTAAACACACATTCATCTTGCATTACATGTAACACTGACTTTTAACAAAACAATAATATATTATTAATATAGTTATTCAAACGTGGACATTATAAACTAGCCATAAAATTAATAATTTGAATAGTAATAACTATTTTTTAAATATTATGGATCATTATTTTATATAAATAAAATATATTGATAGAAAAATATATAATTTTTCATAAATTATATCGGTGTTTTAAAAATAATATGTTCTCAAAAAAACTATTTTTATATCTTTTTGTGAACAATAATAAATTTAATTTTGAAACATTTAGAAATATAATTTTATAAAATAAACATCATTTTTTAATTCATAATTTTAATATTTTATTGGGTTTAATTATAATTATTTTTATGGAGTGATTCATTTCTTGATGAATAGTAAACAAATATTGAATTTTAATTAAAAACTACATTTTTGTATAATTTATTTATATTTTTAAATCATACATTAAATTTTTTTTAAAATTATTATTAGTTAAATTATACATATATTAATATAATATATTTCATTTTAATCAATTTCATACCGAAATTGGATATAAAAAACTTTTTAAACTTTTGATCTTCTTTTCTCTAAAAACCCACCTTCTCAACATGTTTGTGGGACTAATTTTAAATTATGTTTTTCCACATATGTGAATTGAATTTGTAAAAATATTATTCCATATTTGAAATAACCATAATTTATGATGTCTAATAATTACAAATTAATTTTTTACCAAAGTGATTTGTGAAATCAATTAAAATTAATTACTGTGATTAAGGTGAAAACAAGATTAATTTTTTTGTTAAACTTAGAATATAAGGTGAAAAATGTTGTAAGTGGGTTCCCTAGCGCCAACTTGTGTCATGATTTTATTACCACTACATTTATTCAGTTTTTTATAAATATATATGTGTGTGTTTATCTTTCCATCATAGTGTAGATACATCTGCATCCACTTTGTTTATGGAAATGTCCTTAGATTACTTGTCATATCAAAGGGTTATAGAAAATCCCAACCTATTATGAGAACCCCAAGATTCCATGATATTAATCTTAAAGTAATATTTTGTGGTCTAGTTATATCATTCTGAAAGTACATAGATGATGTGAAACTATTAGGTGTTACGGGCCTCATAAGCATTGAGACTTCTTCTCATGAAGTTCGCACTTGATGATCTCTTGTGGTTGAGATCATGAAGACTGACATGCATAATAGGAACATCACATCTTTAAGGTTTCATTGGTCATTCCTATCTACAGAAATGTGTAATGGTCTCAAGGCTTGAGATCATTATCAATGTATGTCATTTAATTGTGTACTTTGATGCAAAGAGGAAACCATGGTAATGAAGTCATGGAGAGTTAGTTTGTCTTGGGTATGTCGTTGGTGACATGACATTAATTGAATGATCATGATTGGATTTTTTGTTTCTAACTTGAGGATAAGATATCTTAGTTGTTAGGCCCATTAGGTTAGATACCCTTAGAGGGGGTTGAATCAGGGTATGACAGATTAAAACAACTCACCCTATTGATCTTGTCTCGCTGTTAAGCAAGACTCTCTTCTCTCTCTTTCATGTAGCACATTATAAACAAAAACTAAAGCATGCACGGGACACAACAATTTTTACTTGGTTCACCCTCACTGGGCTACATCCAAGGAGCATACACCGGCGATGTACTGATGTACCAAATCCACTAAAAGCACAATACTGTTTACAAAGTTTGGGATAGATCACTTCTATTCCCAGGCTCACTACCTTTACAATGTTTAGGGATAGCTCACTACTTTCCCAAAGGTCACTCCTTGTTTCTCTCTCTCTGGATCACTGCTGGTGGAGAGGATCACCTTCTTCCTCTTCTTTTGATCACTACTCTGGAAAGGATCCACTCACAGTTTATGGACCTGTAGGTCTCTTAATTATCAATAATAAATGCATCCTCTATTGTATGTAGATGCTCTGTTAAAGTCCCACTTTCACCTGTAGATGAATCTCACTTTTCACCGAAGTTATCGGGAAATATTCCAGCTTTTGCGCATACCTAAAATGATTGTTGTACTTCTACCATACCTGGTGCACTTCTCCAAGCCGACGCGCAAGTTCCGGGGTACAAGTTCAAACCGGCATGCAAGTTCACTTCAGAAACTTGCACGACACTCGCTTCTTCAACTCCAAACTTGCGCGACTCACACCCTTTTTCGCCCAAACCAATTTTGGGGTGAAACAATCAACAGTCGTGTTTCTTCAAATCCTAGAAAAAAAGTGTCACCAAACCACCTGTGTGACTCCCCTTCTTCAACTCAAAACTTGGACAACTCACACCCTTTCTCACCCAAACCACTTTGGGCGCGCAACTATCAACCGGCGCGCAACATCTGAATTTCTTTATACTTACGCGACTACACCACCACTTGTGTGACCAAAACACCTACGCGACGGGAGCTCTGATTTTCTCTAAGTGTTGAACTTGCTATAGAATTAGGATGGTTCAACCTATATTTATAGGCATTTGGACACCCTGAGCGTCGGCGCAAGTCTCCTCTCAGTGCGCATGTCCAGCCGCCCTAGTCCCTGTCGCCCTAGTCACTTGCGTGACAAAACCTAAAACTTGGGTGCTCCTTTTTCCTTTGCCATATTTTGATGTTATGATCTTGAAAAACAAGTGGCATTAAAGTTTCCAAGCCTCCAAGACAACGGTGCACATGTACCTTTTCCAAAAACACGTTTCTCCATTTGTTGATTTTGAGGTCCAAAAATTTGGCAAACACTAGAAAATAGCACCACCTTGTATCTACTCTTTTTGAACCATCTCCAGATCGACCATTCCTTTGTAGAAGTTCTTGAATCAGTCATGGATGGTTAACAACATCCCTTGAACTCGACATTCCACCATGAAATTTCCTTTTTCATCAAATTTGTACTTCATGGTTTGCTTTGTCAACAAACATAACATGAAGGCCCACTTTTTCAACAAACACAGTCACTTCAAAAATGCTTCAATGATACCTTGAGGGATTTTTTCCTAACATCAGTCTTGGTTGATTACAATTTTATCACCTTCATTAAATTCATATCCATGGTATTGGAAGGTAAGATCGTCCGAACATATAAAAAAAATGATAAATAACGATGACACTAGTGTGCATTCTGTTTTATTGAGATATCGATGATGAATAAATTATATTACAAAAACCATGTTTGTAGGAAGGTAGTAATTTATTTGACTTTACCTTATCTCTATAAGGACCTCGATGGGTTTCTAGATCCCGCTATTGGTCGGTGAATATTATTCACTGTTATTGGGATAAGGGTCTAGAGGGTCACGCACTATTGCACTTTAAGAATTTTCCCTATTCTGAGAAATATGAATATTGAACTTGGTTGGCCTCGCCACGGGGACTGAGTATTATCCATGTTTTATGGATCAAAATGTAATAAATAAATTCTTTAATTATTCAAGTTTTGGAATAATTCATTTAATTTAGTTATAACATGTATTTACAAGTGGTTAAGTAAATACATAGATTAAATATTATTCAAACAGATTTAAATATCCTGGGTTCATTTAATATTTTGAGGAGATGTGAGTCAAGTTATAGACTCAAGACTATCACAAAATATATATTTAATATATATATATATATATTGAAATTTGTGATAAAATTATAAATATTATTTATGGAATAATTTAATTTGTCATAAATAAATATTTATAATTATTATATTGTGAATATCTATTACATAGGGGGTCGGAAACCCATACCAGTTATTTTAGATATTCCTTATATAAGTAAGAGAGAGTCTCTTCCCATGTAACTATTCATGTATTAGAATTGAGAGCCCCTCTCTCCTCCTGAATTCTAGATAGAGAATCATTAAATCAAGAAAGATCTTCAAGTTATTTCTTCTTGGATCAAAGACACTTCCTTGTCGTGATCATTGTTGCATCTAAGTGGTCATCGGTGTACTTTTCTAGCACCCGAATTCTGAAAAAAAAACACATGAGTAGATTTAAGAGGTGTGTGTGGATGATCTAGAGGGCTTTGACATTGGAGTCTTTGAGCAACAGTCCCTATAATCCTGTGATGGATTTGTACACGTCAGATCTGAACAAGGTACATGTTCGATTTTATTTTTTGCTCTGTGAAATCCTCGTGTGGTCCCCAGACCATACCGAGATAAGATCACCAGATTTGGTATTGTTATATCGCTCTGGTGATGCACAAAAAATTTAATTTCTCTACCCATTGGATTCCACTGCCCTTCTTGGTACATTATAGTGGTATCAGAATGATGCGTGTTTTCTCAAAGTCAAAGAAAGAATTAAATTGCACTAAATTTAAGTACGGGGCATTAAATCAGTTTCAAAATATAGGATCATATGTCGATCTGTTTTTGAATGTAAAAGTTTTAGCCATTTGAAAATTTTAATTGGATCAACGTCATCATTTTTAAGTTATCTGGATTTTTTTTTAACAGATTTTAATTTATTTATGTGTTCTTAAAAGTACCAAAATCTGGCCATGCTTTGGCAGAAATATGGTCACTAGAATTTTTCCAATGGGTTTTTTTAGGAGTTAAATAGAATATATTATTATTTTATTTTATTTTATTTTTCTCAAATAAAAATTAAAAATTATAAAAGGAAGTCTTTTAGAAATTTTAGTCAAGTTTAATCCTTTTATTAAAGTCTTTATACTTTAGTTTTTTTATAAAAATTAGAGACCCAGACTCTAATTTGGTCTTCTCCTTTTATTTAAAAAAAGGGGGTGTTGGGGTTTTTTTGTCAAAAGACAAAAAAAAATTAAAAAACGGTTGGTTTTTTTCCAAAGACAAAAAAATTAATAAAAAAAGATGGAAGACCCAAATTAGGACTTCTTCCATGTGGAGCCACGCACCCCCTTGATCCCTAGGTGCGTCCGCATTTTGTTGTGCCTCCCTTCGAGCTCGTCAGAACTTAGACCAGCAGCGCACCCCTCTCCCGGTAGTGCCTCGCAAGAACCGAGACCAGCAGAACCCTCTCCCTTCATGCCTCTCCTTAAATGAGTTTCTCACCTCCATGCTGCACCGGTTCACACCACCCCAGAGGACCTTGTTGCTGCTATTAAGGTCGAACCATGTTGCCCCATGCCTCTCGCCACCCTCACAGCTCCCTAAAAGCATCACGTGACCGCCCATGTGGCTCACTGGAGCACCAGGCTACCACCAATACGGCTCGCTAGAAGAAGTGCACCACCAAATCGGTGCACCTTGCCAGAATGGTGCGCCTCGACGCCACCCTCATGGCTCACTGAAGCAGTGCACCGCCGCCCTCACCTTTCCGAAGAACGCTGCCACCACAGGGGTGTTGATAGACCGGACATACATTTCGTTGTCTCGATGCGGTTATGTCATGGTCCCTCCATAGTCCTCCCATGGTCACACTGCAATTTGGCCCTACTCTTGTAAAACACTCTCACATGAGTTCGTAGTCCTATCGGACTCCATCTTTGGCTAGAGGTAACCCCGATAAATAGATTTAATTAATTTAGTTTTTAAAATAAAATTAATTAGAATTAATTTTTGGTTTGTGTTTATATAGAATCTGAAACATTTTTTTAAATTTTTATAATTAAAATTAAATTGATGGTTTAATTTAATTTTTAGAAATAAAATTAAATTAATGGTTTAATTTAATTTTTAGAATTAAAATTAAATTAATGGTTTAATTTTATTTATGAATTAAAATTAAAACAGTTGGAACAGATAAATAAATTAATTGAATTTGTTTAAATTAATTTAATTTATTAGAATGTCCACATACTATTTAAATTTATTACATTTTAATTTTGATTGGGCTTTATTTATACTGATTGGTTTGAGCAAGAAACTGAACCGTGAATGTCTAGTTTTATTTATTTAATTATTTATTCAATGCTTGTGATGATTTTAATAATTAATTAGATAAAGGAAGGTCTATGAATCACCTTTTATTACAAGTATGTACAAGGGAATGCGCGTCCAATACTCTAGTTGTATTTTGTACCCCTAGAACTCATCTCCTACGTGCGAGTAAATTTTTAATTATACAGTGATGATTTGATATGTAGACCCCACCATGTCCAGGCGGTAATCCAGACAGGAGTCAAGAGCTTTGCACTGGGGCTAACTATTACATGATTCAGGTGTCGACTCAGGTATGGATGTCCCTACTCACATTTAAGTCTTAAATGCCTTCCATTACTCACATCAATAAATATCAAAATCCCTCAAAGATATATTAAGTCTTAAATGTCGTCCATTAATCACATTTAAACAAAACCGGGTGTTCGGGGTGCTTGTTAGCCATAGTTGAGAGTGCCTCTTACTACCAGGATGTTTTCATGAGAGAACTGTGTCTACTTAACTAAAGTGAGTAGTTAGGGATTATCTATAGAAAACATTCTATCACTTTAGTGGTAAGATGTTGAGGGAATCAGGTTCTGATTCCAAAAGTTGGGACTTTACTCAACAATACAAGGAACCAAGAGTCAAGTAGTTGGCCAACCTACTGCCTACCTTGAAACCCTCTGAGTAGTGGCATAGTCATAGCTTGTAGACTATGAGGGAGGTTTTGAGGATCCTTTCCACTAGATTACTCAAGCGACAGAGTATTTCAAATATAAAAGTGAGGTCTATTAAGGTTTGGTAAAATATTGGTAGACATTAAAATTATATAATAATTTATTAATCATAAATGTCAAAAGGTAATCAAGATAAATTACTAACTGCTAATGTTTATCTGATATATATTTAAAATGGAAATCACCAACACCACAAGAACATTATCACTGCGATCAATTCTGGATAAAGAAAATATCCTGACTGGCAATAACTTCAAGGAGTGGTATAGGTGCTTGTGCATAGTACTACACTAATAAAGAAAGTTATATGTCTTGGAATCCCTAATTCCAACTAAGCCTCCTCAGGGATAAATTAAGGTACAAAAAGATAAATGGAAAAAAAACATTTATAGGATGCACTTATTGTTCGATACATCATGATCTCATCCATGTCCATCCAATTGTAGAAAATGTATGAGTATGAGGATGCATAAAATATGCTTTCAAATATCTAAGAATTATATCAGGAGAAAACTAGGTAGTAAAGGTATGAGTTCTCAAGTTCCCTATATAAGTGCAGACAAGTAGGATGGCACCAAGCTGGTCCTCATATACTCAAGATGATTGGGTATATTGAGAGGCTTGAAGCCCTTGGGGTTAAATTGAAACAAGAACAAGAAGTGAATCTTGTTATTGCCTCTTTACCGCAAATCTTTTCAACTTCCATTGTCAATTATAACATGAATTATATGAAAATGTCACTCTCGGACCATTTGGCTTTAGTTTTACAAGCTGACAAGGATATGAAAAATACTAATTCATTTCTCCTTATGGTGAAAAAAATAAACAAGTGCAAGGAAAAAGGCGTCTAAGGCCAATTCAAGGCCAAAGAAACCAATGCATCATCCTGAAAAGAAGATAAAGATTCATAGGCAGAGTAATGAACATAAATTTATCTTATTTGGATGTCGCAAGAAATTCCATTGGAAGAAGAATTGCAGAGCTAGGAAGAAGAAGTAAATTGATGCTTATACTTTAGGTATTTTTATCATTTAATGCAATATTTCTTTATCTGCAAGTTGGGTATTGGATACAGCATGTGGCTCACACATTTGTATTCATATACAGTAACAAATTAGGTTCAAGAATATTGAAAAAGGTGAAATAGATCTCCAAGATATCAATGGTGCAAGTCTAGCAGCCTTTGCAGTGGGATACTATCACTTAACCTTGCCAAGTGGTTTGGTTCTAGTTTTAAAAAAAATACTATTATGTACCTTCTATAACCAGGAACATTGTCTCTGTGTCGATATTAGATACTATGGGATTATATTTCAAGTTTTGAAGTAAATGTTGTCTCTTTTATAAGGATAACATATGTTATGGTGTGGCACATCTTAACAATGGTTTATACATGATAGAATTTGAGAACCTCGTAATGGAAATCAATGAAAAAACCATCCAACATGACTCATATATCACCAACCTATGGTACATAAGGCTAGGTCAGGTAAAAGAGAAGTGGTTATGAAGATTACATCAAGAAGGGTATTTAGACTCTATATAGTAAGAACCCTTGGATGTATGTCAAGACTGTTTACAAGGCCAAATGACTAAAGCACCTTTCTTAGGAAAAGGAGAAAGAGCCAATGCAGTATTGGAATTAGTACTTATTGATGTATGTGCTCCATTTCAAGTAGATGCAAGGGGTGTTTTTTCATACTTCATTACTTTTACCGATGAATATAGTAGGTATGTCTATATCTACTTAATGCGGTATAATTTTGATTCCTTTCAGATATTTAAGGAATATCAAAATGAAGTAAAAAACCAACTTGGTAAGAAGATAAAAGCACTCTGCTCCGACCAAGGTAGGGAATATCTTAACAAAGATTTCATTGATCACTTGAAGGAGTGTGTGATAGCATCCCAACTCACTCATCATTATACATTACAATGGAATGGTATTAGTGAGAGGTGTAATATGACCTTACTTTACATGGTCTAATTAATGATGAGTCATTTAACTCTACCATTATCCTTTGGGGGATACGCTTTGCAGAGAGCAACATATACCCTTTATTGAGTTCCAACTAAAGCTACATATGGGATTCCATATAATTTATTGCATGGAAATTAACCCATTCTGACACACATATGTGTATGGGGGTGTGAGGCATTTGTCAAGAATTTACCAAGTGAAAAATTTGCATCCAGAAGCACGAAGTGAATCTTTATGGGTTATCCTAAGGAAACCAAAGGATATTACATATATAACCCTTTAGATAGAAAAGTTGGTGTGGCAAGATATTATATATTTTTAAAAAGGGAACACATTTCTATTGGAAATAGTGGGAGAGAGATTGAATTTAATGAAGTTAATGATCCAGATGCACAAGATTTGGAAGAGGAACAATATTCACAAGAGAAAGTGGAAGAAGAATTTGTTCTTGAGACACAAATATTAAATAGGTCTACGCAAGAGGTTAGAGAACCAGATCATTATGTTTTTATTGTCACCGATTCAGGTGACATGTTAGTCCATGAGCATAATGAACCTATAAACTAAAAGGAAGAAGTAGAAGGCAAATAATTTTCTAAATGGAAAGAATCCATGAATTCAGAGATGGAGTACATGTACCAAAATAAATTTTAGATTTTGGTATACCCTCCCACTAATTCAAATCCCATTGGATGAAAATGGGTAATCAAAAAGGAGACAGGCATAGATGGTGAGGTTAATACATTTAAATCTAGACTGGTTGAAAGGGTTTTAGAAAACATCAAGGCATCAATTATGATGAATCCTTCTCACCATTATCAATGCTTAACTCCATCAGAATATTGCTTCTAATAGCAGACTTTCATAATTATGAAATTAGGAAAATGGATTTTAAAACTGCTTTTCTAAATGGAAAGTCGGTTGAAGACATTTATATGACTCAACATGAAGGTTTTTTCAAGTCATAGAACACTAATAAAGTATTCAAGCTGTAGATATCCATTTACGGGTTTAATAATGCATCACAGTCATGGAATGTTCATTTTTATGATGCCATAAGAGAATTTGGTTTTGTCAAAAATGAAAGTGAGCCTTGTTTCTATAAAAGGTTGAAGGGAATTACATCGTTTTCCTAGTGTTATATGTTGATGACATATTAATTATGGGAAACAAGGTGCAAGTATTACAGTCAGTTAAGACTTGGTTTAAGGAATGATTCTCCATGAAAGACTCAGGTGAAGCTGCCTACATTCTAGGGATCGGGATCTATCAAGATAGACCTCAAATGCTACTTGGGTTAAGTCAAGGTACATATATTTTCAAGGTACTCAAAAGGTAAAATATAGAATAGTTCAACAGAGGATTGTTGCCAATGTGACATGGTATAAATCTCTCCAAGAAAATGTTTCCACAAACACAGGAGGATATTGACAGAATGAGTATAATCCCTTATGCCTTGGCAGTGGGTTCTATCATGTACTCCATCCTATATACTAGGTTGTATGTCTCCTTTTCTTTAATAATGGTGGGTAGATATCAAGACAATCCAAGAGATCAGCATTGGGCATCTATTAAAACTATCCTAAAGTGCTTGACGGGTACAAAGGATATGATCCTAGTGTATAGAGTAGAAAAGGAACTAGTAGTGATAGGATACATTGATTCTAGTTTTTAGATAGATCATGAAGATCTGAAATCATGGTCAGGCTACATATTTTTCCTGAATGGTGGTGCAGTGAGAGGGAGAATCTCGAAGAAAGGTATGGTTTCTAATTTGACAGCAGAGTCTGAATATATTGCCTCTTCTGATGCAGCAAGGGAAGAAGTCTAGATACATAACTTTATCTTAGATATTGGTGTTTTCCCGAGTAGTACAGACATTTTTCTAGTATATTGTGATAATACTGTTGTAGTGTTTCTTGCTAAGGAGCCCAGGTCTCATAATAGGACAAAGCATATTCTTCAAAAGTTTCATCTCTTGAGTGATTTTACTCAAATAGGTAAATTTTCGGTTAGTAGAGTAGCCATATTGGGCAACGTGGTAGACCCCCTGACTAAATCCATTTCTCAACAAAAGCATCATTCTCAAGTGAGATCCAGCGAATTGAGACTTGTTAGCAGTTATCTCTAGTGCAAGTGTGAGTGTTGAAAGTTGGTTCCTTAGACTCAACTTGTGTTGTACATTTATTACCACTACATGTATGAATTTTTTTATATGTACATGTGTTTCTCTTTACATAATAGTATAAATACTTACGCAAACACTTTGTTTATAGGAATTTCCTTAGATTACATGTCGTATCAAAGAGTTATATTTGATCCCAGGCAGTAATGAGAACCCCAAGATTCCATGACAGTAATCTTAAAGAAATTTCCTATGGTCCAGCTACATCATTCTAAAAGTACATAGATTATGTGTTACTATTAGGTGCTGGGGGATCATAATCATTGAGACTTATTCTCAAGAAGTTCACACTTGATGATCTCTAGTAGTTGAGATCATGAGGACTAACCCACATAATTGGAACACCACATGTTTTAGGTGTCATAGGTCATTCCTCTATATGGTTATGTGTAATGGTATCTATACATGAGATCATTATCAATGTATTTCATTTAATTTTGGACTTTTATGAAAGGAAAAAAACCATCGAAATGAAGTCGTGGAAAGGTAGTTTGTGTTGGGTACATCATTAGTGACATGACATTGATTGAATGATCAAGATAACATTTTTCACTTCTGAGTTGAGGAAGATATATCTCAGACCTAGTTTATTAGAATTGTAGCACATACATTAAATCCATTTCCATTTTAGTGAAAGGTAAGATCGTCTGGACATATCAACAAATAAAATAAAGCAAGATAAATAATAACGACAATAGTGTATATTCTACTTTATTTAGATATTGATGACAAAAAGATTATATTACACAGACCATGGTTGTAAGAAGGTTGTCATTTCTTTGACTTTACTTATCTCTATAGGGGCCCTGATGGGTTTCTAGACCCTACTCTTGGTCGGTGAATATTATTCACTACTATTGGGATAAGGACCTAGAGGGTCACACAATATAGCACTTTGAGAAATTTCCCTATTCTGATGAATATGAATATAGAACTTGGGGGGACCCACCATGGGGTCCAAGTATTATCCATGTTCTATGGATAAAAAAGTAATAAATAAATTCTTAAATTATTCAAGTTTGGAATAATTTTTTGAATTTATTTATAATATGTATTTACAAGTGGGTAAATACAATGATAAAATATTACTCGAACGGATTTAAATATCCCAGGTTCGCTTAATATTTTTAGGAGACGTGAGTCGAGTTATAGACTTAATATTATCACACAATATATATTTAATATATATGTGTGTGTGTGTGTGTGTGTGTTTCAGTTAGTGATAAAATTATAAATATTATTTATGAAATAATTTAATTTGCCATAAATAAAAATTTATAACACTTATACTATGAATATCTATTAAACGGGAGGGGGTCGAAAACCCATACCAAGAATTTTAGATATTCCATATATAAGTAATAGAGAGGTTCTTCCCATATAACTATCCATGTGTTGGAAATGAGAGCCTCTATCTCCTCCTGAATTCTAGAGAGAGACTCTCTCAAGAAAGAAAGATCTTCAAGAACCTTCTTCTTGGATCAAAGTCTCTTGATTATGTTGATTACCATTGCGTTGAAGTGGTCCTTGGTGTACCACGCTAGCACTCAGATTTCGGCAAATGACGCGTGAGAAGATTTAAGAGACATGTGTGGATGATCTAGAGGGCTTCGACATCCGAGTCATCAAGCATTAGTCACCAGCACCCTACAACAGACTTGCACACGTCAGATCCGAACAAGGTACATGTTCAATTTTATTTTATGCTCTTTAAAATCCATGCATGGTACCCAGATCGTATCGGGATAAGATCAATAGAGACGATGTTGTTACGTCGCTCTGGTGCCGCAAAAAAATTAATTTCCCAGTACCTAACATAAAAAAACCCAAAACATGTCTCAAACCCTTTGGGTGGATATATTTATACCTTATACCTTATATTATAAATATTTTTCTCTTATTTGAGACACTTTACATGGAAAAAATGTGGGTATAATTCTCTCTTTTCAATAAATTACAACAGTGCCACTCACTTCACTTATAAAAGGGCACCCCATCTCCCCCTATCTTCACTCCTTAAAAACAAATTGGTTCATAAAAGACCTAAAAATAAAACTTATACACTTCTATAATATCATCTTATAAGCAATAATTTAGATATAAATCCAACCAAATAAGGCCATTGTTAAAAAAAATGAGATAGCCAAAGCAGATATAACGTTCATCAACGAACACTTTTATTTTATTTCTTCATCAAAGCCCTTAAATTATTTTTATATCATTATTATATAATAATATCAGTATATTACATTTAATTATATGTTTTTAGGTTAATTGTATGACCTATAACCCCACAAAAATCCATCAAATGGGTTATGATATCATCATTTGTGTGTAAGGCGGACTACCACTTCGCGAACTCATGCCCTTCATTTATCCATTACCACCATTAAAATTTATAATAATGATGGAAATAATTTTTATATGTGATATTTATTATTAATTTATGATTAATTTATGCTTATTTAATTATTATATAACACATACCATCATTCTATTCATTTTTATAGGATATGATAAATTCGTTTGTGTGTACGGTGGACTACCGCCTCGCGAAGCGATATGATTCATTAATGTATTTAATTGAATGTATTAAGGACGGTTTAAATAAAAATATGTCATATATATTACATAAAAAATCTATTGTAATAATATATATATATATATATATATATATATATATATCATTTACATTTTTTCCTTTCAATATGATGGGAAAATGGAAACAGTATTCATGCGTTCATATGACCTACCATCTCCATGGACAATATATTTCATCTCCTATAAATAAATTTTAAGGATTACTATAAATAAATATATACTTAATATATATCATATTTATAATTATTTATATGATTAAACAATTATTAAAATAATATAATAAAAAATATAACAAATAAAAACATTTAAGATAGCAAAGTGGTTATTACCTGAAACGTAACATTAACATTGAATTCTTAATAAATGAGTAATAAAATTTCATAAGAAAAACATATATCATATGATATATATGAATATTTTTCCTTTATAGATTTATAATAAACTTATATTTATTATATAGGAATTTTGAACAAGTATGACGAGAGTCAAAACATAAGGTAAGTGGATTTCTAGTCTCGCTTTTATTTTCAAAAAACTTATTCCATATTCACGACTCATATGTTTTATTGGGTGTATATAATACCTGATTAAATGATATATATTGAATATAAATCACTTAATTATAATTAATTTTTCCACATATTTTATTCTTTCATAGTGATTTTGATTCAAAAGTTACTCAACCAGTAAGGGGTTTTCGTCTCACTTCTTACTTTTATGAGACACATTGTATATTAACCACCTATTTCTTCTATGTTATTTATATAAATATCATGATTGTAATTTATTATGATTATAATTTCTTTTATTTACATATCCATTTTAGTATCTATCTTTCATGGGTTTTACAGTTAAAAAGATACCAAATTAGTAAATGATTTTTTGTCTTAATTTTCGATCTTTGAGACTATTTTCATATGGTCATATATTCTTTCATGAGGTGTATATACAACCCATTTAAAATGTAATATCATGAATTTATCTGTCATAATGATATTTTACACTCTATTTTATGTAATTACTTCATGGGTATTATGATTCAAGGTTACTAAAGTGGTAATGATTTTATGTTACAATCTCATCGTTTATCAGGACTATTTATGATTATATTTCTAATGATAAAATATTGTGATCTATCTCTATATAATTATCATGAATTTGAGTCCCCTCTAGTTATTCATGATATCTTTATATAATTGTATCATTTTTACACTCTTTGTTACTTAATATAATTAATAAAGAAAGTATGAAAATTTGAATTTATTTCACTATTCTATCTGAAATCTATTTTCTTTCAAAACCATGTTTTCTAAAACTATTATAAAAAAATTATTACTATCATATTATTTTTAAAATAAATTTTTATAAAAGTTTTACATTTTATAAAAAAAAATTAAATGTATCTTCATGTAATTTTATAAATAGTGCTCATCTGTCTTTTAACATAAATGTGAAAGTAATATTCATTTGTACATGTACGTCGTGAAAGGAATTTTCCAAAGTCATGGCCAATAATTTCTTAAAAACATACATTAATGGTTTTCAAATTTATTTTCAAATAAAAAGTATTTTAAAATTTTTTATGATTTAAAAATCATTTTTTAAATCATAAATGATATTTTCCTCAAGAAATGTTTTAAATGATTGATCAAAATCATTATGCATTTAAGATGACACCCATTAATGTTACATGTACCTTATTGGGGATATGATCCAATTATACCAATCTTATTATTTCTTTGAATGGTTTAAATTTATGATGAAACTATTTTTATTAGTCTTGTTTCACATCCACAGGTTATACCATGATAGAAATATTATTAAACTCACTTATTTTCATGGGTTAAGTTATGATTAATTGATTATGAAACCTCTCTCTTCTCCACGGGTAATGATACGATGAAATGTTTATAATACACATTTCATAGGTCATTATCTGATAAATTTTTAAGATATTATTGCACAAATAAATATGTATTTCATTATGTGAAAATTGGAATATATATCTCCCTCCAATTCATTGGGTAAAGGTAAATTCTTTATGATCAAAGAGGGTTCATGGGTGGTCAGTCCAAACCCAAAAATGAGGGTATATGGATGGTCATCCCAAGCTCAAAGCAAGTACACTAGTGTTCATCCCAATCTTAACATGTTATGAATGTATTGGTGGTTAGCCTTAACATAATATTTTATATTATTATGTGTATTCCACAAATCTATTCCATATTCCAGTGTTATGCCCTCTTGAATCATGTTATTTGATGTCCTTGTGATTCATGTATTTGAAATTCTAATCTTTATACGAGGATTTAATTTTATAATCTTTGATATAAAGGATATGGTTTTCTATTTTTATTCTCAAGTTATCATACCCTTACACTCATGTCATGCTTATATATCATTCTTTTTTACCCTTACTTAGCATTTGATCTCACCCTTTCTTATGTTTTCTTTCCTCGTGTCTTGAAGAAATGTTTTTAGTAGGGTATTTTTATGAGTAGTACTAAAGGGTAATATATTTATGGGTGATATTGAAGATATTTCAACAAATTAGAATTTTGTGTTACAAGTTTCTAAAGGAACTAAACTATTATGGTCTTCAAGTGTGTGTTTAAGTAATTTAATTAATATTCTTCTAAAAAGATTTAATATCCATGTGTGAGATTCCTAGGTCGTTATAATTGGTATCAAAGGAAATGTTTAGTTAAAAATTTTAAGTTTGTATGAGAAAACTTTAGTGAGGTCCCTTAGATAATATAAGTAGATGTGGATTTGGTACATATGAATATAGGGGTAACAAATAAGAAAACACCATATTGAGGTAGGCTCGATCAGGAACTGGTACACAACATTGGTCCTTGGCGTGCACCCAATTTGAAACTCTTGGGGGATATGATTTGTAAATTCACATAATCTTTACAAAACATCATGAATGATTTAAATAGAGGATGGATATTAATTACCTATGATAAACCTAAGGTTTCATATATTAAATAATGTGTCAAAATTTATACATTCTATAAATTATATTCATGATTATGTGGTTCCCCACTATGATTATTCTTTCTTACAATATGATTTTTGGTTTTATTCAATGGCTAGAACCCAGAGGAATCAAGTTAATGCTGAGTTTAATGGAAAATAAAATGAGTGTCCTCTTAAGAATCAAAATGTTATGGGAGATGGAATGAAAAATCTATTTTTTGTACACACACCACTTCCACAAGCTATGAATCATGTTGGACTTCCAAAAAACATACGGAACAACACTATGTTGAGTCCTTAATAAGGAAGTGCCCACTTTATTTTAGTGTCTCTTCTTATCCACAAGTTATAGAACTATATATTAGTATCACTAAAAATATATTTTCTAAACTCCATTGTTTGGAACATGAAAAATTCATTTTGGTTATCTATCATTTATAAGGTGAAGTGAATAAATAGTTTAAAATTATAAATAATACAAGGAAACATGATTAAATTGAATCCATGGATTTGGATGAGTTCAAGAACTTATTTTTAAATAATTATATACCTTTTATTCTTTATCTGAAGATGGAGGAAGATTTCCTTGAGCTAATGAAAAAGGGTGATTAATTTATTGCTACCGATGAGGAACATTATACAAGACATGTGAGGTATAATTAAGTTACTATCATACAATATGAAATTAAGGTTGATATATTCTTTAGTGGGTTAAACCCAAGTCTCATAAAGGTATATCCATAACAGAATTCAGTAGAAATGAAGAAATTTTACATTGTGTTGTCAAGGTGTAAATGCAGGTTAGATTTACATATCAATGTCATAGTTTTGGAAATAAAATAAATATAGATTTGAAAGGAAAATATAATAACCATGTAGAGAATAAAATGAGTTTTACTTTATTCATAAAATGTGGTAATATAGAGGGAGGTAATTTCATTTATGGGACTGGTAAATGTTTTATGTGTGTAAAGGAAGTTCATCGAGTGGCTTAATACTAAATTAATGGAAAAAGGTTAACTAATGATGTAAATATTAAGAAAGCCTCGTGGAATGTACCTCTTACACTTCATTATTTCGATTGTAAGTATTTTGTGAATTATGCTAATAAGTGCCCCAATCCATGGAATAATGTGTATGATAAGCCACAAGAACCTCTAAAGACAAAGAAAAAAAATATTATGCTGTCGTAATGGATGACGTGAACCATGATTATTAAAGAAAACTTATCCTCCCCTCATTAGTTGGAAATTTCATGTTCGATTTTGTATGAATTGTAATAATAAAAATATTATTGTCCAACATTTAGTGAAATTTCATGTGATTATAACATGGATTCTAGAATACAAAAATTATATATTCAATTAGTATAAGGTTGAACCCAAGCTTCCAATGAGAATGTTTTTATATAAGATAATAGATTATATAAAGAATAAAGGGTGAATTGATATTTAAAATTGTATATGTATCTATGTAATATTAACTTAAGAGTTATGGATTATATCATGGGTTTATAAGTTTAAGGTTGACAATAAGTTAAAAGTATCATACAACCCTATTAAGGTTTTATGTGATGGTATTTTATCAAGATTAAGGATATTTTAGGAGACATTAATAGTAAAAAATACCTTTGGTTTTCTATATGTTTTAGTGAAAAATTTATTTAAGTAATAGTGAATTTACACTTTGTGGAAATATAATTAAAGGACACACAAATATATTGACCTATAGATTTCAAAGGTGATTGTGATCAACACCATATCCAATTTTAGTTTCTTATAACAATAGCTTTCACTTGATCATTCAGATATATCCTTATGAATCCTTTTATATAAAGATGTGTAGAACTCCAATGTACTGGAGTGAAGTTATAGAAATAAATTTATTGGAACTTGAGAGAGTTATTAGCTAGCTGAGAAAATTAAGATCCATTCAGAAATGTGTAAGAACTGTGAAAAGTTAAAAAAAATGTTATACTGATAATTTTCGGCACAATCTATAATTTGAAGTTGGTAGGAAGTCCTTTCTACAAATTTTTTCATGGAAGACAGAAGGGAAAACTAATACCTAGGTATATCGGTCCCATTAAAGTACTTTATCAAATTATGATATGTGTTTATAATTTTGTGATTTTATTGAACCTCTTTTAGGTTCATGATGTGTTTCATGTATCACTCCCAAGTAATTACATACATGATCCATCACATGTATTGAAATCATAGGTCATACGACTAGAGCATGATATTCCCATTGAAGAATGATTAGAAGAGATTCTGGAATGAATAGATAAATTTATATGGAACAAGACCAGTCACCAAGTCAAATTTGTATGGAAAAACCACCAGTTTAATGAATCTATGTGGGAACTTGAGGATATGATGAGGTATAATTATCCCCATTTGTTTGTATCATAGTGATATTTTTTTAGGATAAAATTAATTTTAAGGGGGGTAGAATATAATATCAGGAATTTTTATGATTTTTTTTAAATAAATTAAATTTATTTGATGGATTTAGTTTCATGTTATAATAATTTATTCATTAGTTATACACAATGCCAAGTTAATTTTTTCCATATGAAAAAACAGTTTAACATTCATTACATGGGACACTGAGTTTTAAAAAAACAATGATATATTATTAACATGTTTATTTAAATAGGACTATTATAATCTATCCATAAACATTATAATTTGACATAAAATAAATAATTTTTAAATATTATGTTTAATATTTTTTATAAAAAATCATATCGATGGTAAAATACATAATTTTCAGTGAAGTAATTGTATGTTTTAAAAACACTATTTTATAATAAAAAAACCTTCCTTTTATGTATTTTTGTGAATAATAATAAAAATTTATTTTAGAAATTTAAATTGATAAAATAAATATTATTTTTGAATTCATAATGTAAAAATAATCATAGGATTAACTTTTATGTTTTCATAGAAAACTTTTATTTTCTGATGAATAGTTAAAAATATTGAATTTAATTGAAAATTGTCTTTTCATATTACTTATTTATATAGTTAAATTATATTTTAAATTCATTTTAAAGTATAATTAGTTTATTTATACATCTATTAATCCAATTTCATCCATTTTAATCAATTTAATATTAAAATTAGATACAAAAAACATTGTAAACTTTGGATTTTCTTCTCTTTAAATCCCATTTTTTCTTGATACGTGTGTGGGATTAATTTTAAATTGATTTTTCAACTTATGTGAATTGAATTTGAAAAAATGGATTCTATATTTGTAATTGGAATAATTTATAATTTCTAATAAGGATAAATTAATTTTTTACCAATGTGATTATTTAAAGAAATTAAATTAATTACAATGATTAAGAAAAAAACAATATTACTTAATAGTTAAACTAATAATATAAGGTATAAAAATTAACAAACACTTTTGAAAACCAATAAATTCTAATATTGATAATTTTACTTTATTTTATCACATTAAATGGAAAAAAATTTGGGTACATTTCTTTCTTTTCAAAAAATACCCGAGTGTCACTCACCTCACAAGAAAGTATGAAGATTCTCACAAGAAAGGATGAAAATTTGGGTACATTTCTTTTTGTCCAAAATTGAAGTTCAAAAAGAAATATGACTACAAGGACAATAAGTACAAGAAAGCAATGAAAGCAACTTGGAGTGATTCAGAAGACTCGTCAGGTGATTCTGATTCAGCTAATGATGAAGATTATCATAAAGCAAACATGTGTTTTATGACAAACACCTCTGAGGTAACAATGGACCCTCCTACTTTAAATTTATACTATTCTGGAATTGATTCTGATTCTGATTCTGAATCTAAAAACATTTCTAGTGAGGAACTGTTTGAATATTGTAATATGCTAGAAGAAACATGTAATGAACTTAAGGACAAGTACAAAACTTTAAAGAAACAGCATGCTCTCAGTGCCAATTTTAAATCTACCTTTGATATAGAAAAGGAAAAGAATGTTCAACTGTTAAAGGAAAATAATGAACTAAAAATGTCTAATGAAAAACTTAGAAAGGACTTAGAAAAATTCACAATGGGAAAAGATACTCTTATTCAAATGTTAGGTAAACAAGTGGAACCAAAGTATACTACTGGTTTAGGATACCAACCTGGACAGAGACAGATTACTAAAAATAGATTTATTCCTAAATCTGGACAAAATTCTGCTAGTTCTGGTTCTAGAATTTCATATGATTCAACTAGTTACTAACATTGTTAAAGATCAAATAGATTTTATCTTTCAAAACATGTTGAATCTATTGATTACATGAGACCCATAAGACAAATCTGGGTTCCTAAAGCTTTGCTTTCTAACTTGTCTGGACCCAAGAGAATCTAGGTATGAAAATCATTCTCTGTTTAAAACTGTTTTATAGGAAACCTGTTTGAAGAGTTCCCATAAGAAGATATAGTACTTGGACACTGGATTTTCAAGGCACATGTCAGGGGATTATTCATGATTCAAGATAACAATCAATATTGTTGGAGGTTATGTCACCTTTGGTGATAATTCTAAAGGAAAGATCATTGGCCTAGGCCAAATTGGTAACACTAATTCAGTTTCTAATTTCTAAAGTTTTATTTGTTGATGGACTTAAATATAATCTATTAAGTATTTCTCAGTTATGTGATGATGGTTTTAATGTTAAGTTTGAAAATAATTCTTGTAATTTTTTTAATTCTAAGAATGTTTTATTATTTTTTGCTTTGAGAAATGAAAATGTCTGTGCCGTTGATTTGAATTCTTTAGCTAAACAAAACATTACTTGTTTAAATTCTTTTCATAAAGAATCTTGGATTTGGCAGAGAAGATTATGACACTATAATATACATTCAATTAGAAAATTGAATATGAAGAACTTAGTTAGAGACTTACCCAAACTTGAGTTTCCAAATGACAAAGTTTGTAATCCCTGTCAAAAGGGAAAGCAACACAAAATCTCTTTCAAACCAAAGAAAGAAGTGTCAACTTTTCAACCTCTCAAGTTGGTTCACATGGGCTTGTTTGGACCTTCTAGAGTTTCTAGTTTAAATGGGAAGCACTATTTCTATGTCTTAGTAGATGAATTTTCTAGATATAATTGGGTATATTTCTTAGCTCACAAAAGTGAAGCTTGTTCTCACTTTGTTAAATACTCCAAGTCTGTAGAAAACCTTATTGGACTTAAGGTTAAGACCCTGAGAATTTATCATGGCCGTGAGTTTGAAAATCATGAGTTTGACGCTTTTTTCTCACAAAATGGCTATACTCACAATTTCTCTGCCTCTAGGACACCTCAGCAAAATGGTGTATTAGAAAGAAGAAATAGAACTCTTCAAGAAATTGCTAGAACAATGCTTAATGAGTATGACCTACCTATTTACTTTTGGGCTGAAGTTGTAAATACAGCTTATTATATCATCAATAGAGTCTTATTCAAACATGTTCTCAAAAAGACCCCTTATGAACTATGGAACAATAGGAAACCTAAAGTTAGCTACTTTAGAGTCTTTGGTTGCAAAGTATTTATTCTTAATACAAAGGATAATTTGGACAAGTTTGCTTCCAAGAGTGATGAAGGAATCTTTTTAGGATATTCTATATCTAGCAAAGCCTATAGATTTTCCAATAAAAGAACCAAGTGTGTGGAAGAATCTGTTCAAATCAAATTTGATGAAACTGATCCACATGAACCTAAGTCATCTCTTGAAAGTCTTGAAGAAAATTTGTATGTTCTAAACCTTAATGGAAAATTCAATGAACCTGCTGTAAAGACAACCAGTTCTGGAAATATTTTATAATCTGCTCCTAATGAACTCGAACCTAAAGAAGAACCTGAAATTTCTAGTCCTACCTTTACTAGATCAACTAGGATTCTAAAGAATCATATTTTAGATATTGTTGTAGGAAATTTGGATAGAGGGACATAGACTATAGCTTCTCTTAGAAATCAGGTTGAACATCAAGCCATCTTGTCACATATTGAACCTAAAAACATTAATGATGCTATAAATTATGAATGTTGGGTAATTTCTATGCAAGAAGAACTCAATTAGTTTTAAAGAAATAATGTTTGGAAACTTGTTGAAAGACCTAAGGACACTTTCACCGTAGGCACAAAATCGGTGTTTAGAAATAAAGTAGATGAATCTGGAAACATAGTTAGAAACAAGACTAGTTAAGTTACACAAGGCTATAGTCAAGAAGAAGTAATTGACTATGAGGAGACTTTTTCTCTAGTAGCAAAACTTGAAACCATTATAATTCTACTTGCTTATGCTTCACATCATAATTTTAAACTATATCAAATGGATGTCAATAGTGCATTCTTAAATGGGTTTATAGCTGAGGATGTTTTTGTTGAAAAACCCCCTAGATTTACAAACCCTCATTTTCCAAATCATATTTTCAAATTATCAAAAGCTTTATATGGTTTAAAGCAAGCTCTAAGAGCGTGGTATGATATATTAAGAACTTTTCTATTTTCCAAAGGTTCTAAAAAAGGAGTAACTGATCCTACCCTCTTTATAAAATGAATTTCTAATGATGTTTTAATTGTTCAAATCTATGTAGATGATATTATTTTTGGATCTTCAAAAAATTCACTATGTACTGATTTTTCTAAAATGATGCAAAAATGAATTTGAAATGAGTTTAATGGGTGAACTAAAATTCTTTCTTGGAATTCAAATTTTTCAAAATAATGATGGGATTGTTTTAACTCAAATTAAATATACTAGTGATATTCTAAAATGTTTTGGATTGGATAGCACAAAAAGTAGTGACACTCCCATGAGTACCACCTTTAAGTTGGATCTTAATGAAGATGGTAAATCTGTTGATCAAACCACTTATAGAGGAATGATTGGAAGTCTAATCTACTTAACTGCTAGTCATCTTGATATTATATTTAGTGTGTGTATGTGTGCTCACTTTCAAGAAAGCCCTAAAGAATCACATTTAAATTCTGTAAAGATAATTTTCAAATATCTCAAGCATACACCCAATTTATGATTGTTCTACCCTAAAGGACAATCATTTTAACTAGTTAGTTTTTCTGATGCTGATTTTCCTGGCTTTAAGTTAGATAGAAAAGCACCTATGGAAGATGTCACCTTTTAGGAAAGTCACTAGTATCATGGTGTAGTAAGAAACAAAATTTTTTTGCATTATCTACTGTAGAAGCTGAATACATAGCTGCTGGAAGTTGTTGTGCACAAATTTTGTGGATGAAACACACATTACTAGACTATGGATATCAATTCAGACATGTACCAATAAATTGTGACAACATAAGTGCTATTACCATTTCAAATAATCTTGTTTCACATTCTAGGACAAAACATATTTATGTAAAACATCACTTTTTGAGGGATCATTATCAAAAAGGTGATATCACTTTAGAATTCATTGGTACTGAATATCAACTTGCTGATATATTCACTAAACCATTAAATTATGAGAGATTAGACTACATCATACATGATCTTGGTATGATTAATCATAAATAGATATCTTACCGGTCTTACTATTTAATATTTTTCTGTATTTTACTTTAAAGTTTCATGCTCACTGTTTGTCAGTTACTGTTTCATGCTTATAGTCTCACAGTTAACACCTTGTGTTCACGGTCTGTCACTTAACTGTCTCGCCGTGACTACACAGAATACTCATTGTCTCACCATGATGACCTCTTGTCCTCTCACCATAACAAATACTCACATTCTAACCATGAAGATTATTTATGCATTTATTTTTAACCCTTATCATGGTAATTTTTATTTCACCATTATTTCCTTTCCTGCGTTTTTATTTTTGTGATGTTTGATATTCCCAAATGATAAAACATAAGGGTTTCACTATGTTTCTTAATTGAGATCCCTCCTAGACCTTCTCAACCTTTAAATCCTTATCTCCTTCTCTCTCGCCCTAATCTTCAGTGGATGCCAAGGATAAAGCGTCTGTCTTCACCCTAATCTAAGAAGTGTCGCTCTAAGAAACAAAAGAGGGCACTAAAGCTTGCACCCGAAGGTCCCTATAATCCTAACCTAGTAATTCGTATTGTTTCTCCTGAGAAGGAAATCTGCCCGGAGTAGATTTTGTCCAGCAAGTCTTTAGTCCTGAAAGTATTAAGAGAACAAGGATGGATTGAATGGTTCTCTAGACAAGATAGACATATTTACTCGAGGTTGTTTGCACAGTTCTATCAGTATGTAAATTTTTCCTTTGATGCTGGAGAAAGATTTATGGTGACAAGCTAGATCAATGGACAAAAATTCTCATTCTCTTCGAGGCTATGGGATGCATGACTAAGGATTCCTCGTTAAGGGATTTGTGATGATTACCAAAGAGACCTTCCTCCTACAACTGACATCTTTGACCTAGAGAATGCCTTGGAAATTCTAACTGGAAATGGCACCAAGAGAAGGGCAATAGAAACTGAATTGGATGGAGAGACAAGGTTATTGTTTAAGTTTCTTCAAAATTTGATTATCCCAAGAAAATGATACTTCTTTTTTGAAGTATCAGGATGTCTTTATGATTCATCTGATGAAGAATGGCCATAAGATAAATCTGTGCAAATATATCATTCACCACATGTGTGAATTGATTAAGGTCACTTCCAAATATGCTTCCCTGTTTTACTCAAGGATGATTTTGGCTATGTTAGTTGCCAAGGGAGTAGTTGGACCAAATGAAGAAAATCTTGTGGATTTTGAGTACTGTTTATCCAAGCCTACCATCAAAAGAATGAAGATAAACTAGAAACCCTGGAAGAATCAGTGGGTTGTAGATAATGATAAGATGTATGAAAAGTTCAATACTGTGGATTATCTTACAAGTCCTAATAACTTTATGGATACTAGTTTGGAACCAGATGAGTTGGCTGAGTATCCAGAAGAGGAAGAAGAAGAAGGAGAGGTGGCTAGAGTACCTCATAGAGAAGAGGATGAAATACCTCATGAGGAAGTAGCTCCTGTTGAAAAATAAAGGATTGATGTTCCTGTTGAAGCTTTAAGAGAAGAAGTTGTTGTTGAAAAGGAATGGATTGCTAGTCCCTCTATTGTGCTTTAAGAAGAAGTGCCTCCTACCCATGTTAATTAGGAAACACAATATGAAGCTGTAAGAGAGTTAGTTGTTTCTGAATCTGAGCAGCAAGCCATGGAAGAGACAGATCCTATTGTAGAAGAACTTCCTATTGAAAGTGAAGTAACTATGGAAGCTCTACCTGAGGAACAATCTGTTCCTGAGCACATACCCTCTTCTAAAGAAATAATGGAAATTTCCTTTCAGTTGGAAAGGCAGGAAATGGCTGAAGAAATCAGAGTTGATCCTGTAGATCTTGAAAAAACTGCTAAGCCTCTAGTTCCTGAAATGGAAGCACCTGTTGAGGGGGAGGAACCTCAAAACCTTGAACCTAATACAGCTGAGTCTGATGAATGTGAATATTTTCGTATACCTCCTCCTAGTGATTCATACTCTGTGTATACTCGGTATTAATTCCCCAGATTTTATGATATGTGTGAATCACAGAAAGTGACTGCACATGGAATTTACCTTTCTTCTTTGTTTCGATTGAAGTCAGTCTCACACCCTAAACCTCAACCGGAACCTGAATCAGAATCTGAAACTGAAACTGACTCTGAACCGCAACCAGACCCTGAACCTTCCCTTGGACCACTTTCTTCACCTAAATCATTACATTATCAGTAATCTTTTATAAGTAAATAATATTTCAAATTCTTTGGAGAAACTATCTTAGCTGGATTTGAGAAGATTATGTCCTCTCAACCTCATCCTGTGACTCAACTAAGTCAGGAAGATGCCTCGATTCTTTTGGAAAATATTATTCTTCACATTCAACCTAGGATGATCAATGAAATTCAATAAGTAAGAGTTGAAAACAAATTTCTTAGTACTGATGTTGAAACTTTGAAAAGTATGGTAGCATACATGCAGAAAGAATTGTCTTCAAGATCAGAGCTTGCTCCTACTCCTACACCTGTTGATGTTTCTCCTGAACCAACTATTTCCAACATTTCTTGAGACACCGTGTCCCAAATTCATCCTTATCTATTATCTTTTGATGAAAATATTGGAGAAAGTCACACTCAGATGTTGCACCGAATGAGAGAACTTGTGGAGAACCTGAATAAGCTAACAGATGAATACACTGGCTGTCTTCAAAAGGTATTAAAACAGCTCAAAGCTTTAACCTTTAATGTCAAGGCTTCTCCTTCCTCTGGTAAGACCTATGCACCTTTTTTGGATGACTGTCTGCTCAGATCCATAATCAAGGAAGAAATTCATAATGCTTTCAGTGGCTTGGATCTATCTCCTTTGTCAGAAGTAGTTAAGAACAATGATAGAGCACTTGACCTGATTCTAATTCATGCTAAGATTGCCAGTGATGCTCAACAGGAGATCACTAAGAAGATATATTTCTATCTCACATGGATTTTCTGCAAATATGATATGACCAATCACTTTAAGTATCTTGTGGAAAATATGAAGATACCTCCTGTGACTTAGGCTTTCAAAACTCAAGTTCAGAAGCTCACTGAGTTCACCAGATTGTTGGACAAATTCATGGAGAACAAAGATGATTTTGAAAAGGATATGAAATATGGAGGAGAAATTATCACATACTTCATCAACCTTTTGAATCCCTATCTCCATGTCTCAAGTACTGCAATTTTTTCTCCTACAGCTGCTCCACTCAGACCTAGACCGCCTTCCTTAGCCTCCACTTCCATGTCAGTTAGCCAAGCTCTAACTCAGATCAGGCCAGTCATTCTTGATCATCCTCAGACTCAATCTTCTACAGCTCCATCTTTGGATCCCTCTATCTTTGAAGGTCTACCTTTACCTTCTTTTTCTACCACCTATATGCCTTCTTCCACATCAACAACTGATAAAGGCAAAGAGAAGGCCAATCCCTAAAGAAGCCCAGTGACTACTTTCTTTTTGATGGGGATGTCTCTTATTTTTATTTATTGTTTGTATTTCTACTGTATGTTGTATTCTGAACATTTTTAATGCAATATGCATTGTTTTTGTTTAACTTTTTGATAATCCCAAAAGGGGGAGAAAAGTATTCTAAGTTATGTGTTATTCTATAATATGTTTTTCTATATGATATATTCTCTATAGTTGCATATCACTTATACCTTACATGTACATGATTTGTGATCATCAAAAAGGGGGAGATTGTTGGACTCCTCATGTATTAATCATGTTTTAATGATCACAAATCTCATTATGATTTACCAATATTATTACTAATCACAAATATTTTTACTGTTTACAATCTTATTGCTGATCACAAAATCTCACATATCTTATTACCATGTGTATTTATGTTTCAAGTTATATTATACTTTATAATGGTTAATCTCAATCCATTTTATGCATATTACTGTTTAAGTATAAATATAGTTATTTGTCTATGTACAAGACAATGTCAGCAAGAAACAAACACCATGAATAGAAACACTGAAGCAGACATCGTGAAGCCCAAGTCTCAGACACCATGACCATGAGACACCGTGACGCTATAATCCAGACATAGTGAGTCAGACACCATGACACATACATCGTGAAGGACATACTATGAGTGACACACCCTGAGCAACATATCGTGAAGGACACACCGTGAGCATGACACCGTGACTCAGACACCATTTGCATAACTACTGTGACACCGTTTCTTAACCTTTTGTCAATATTATTTAAATATTTCTAACTGTCATATTTGATGTTTTTAATGCAATTAATGATACTTAATGATAGTTGTTGGCCTGTCAGGAAACCGTACCTCATACCTATGAAAAGGAAACCATTCTATTACCGAAGCTCATGGAATATAAGGAATATTGAGCTATAGTAGAGAAATATACGTGCCAGAAGAACATACGTATGTGAACAAGAAACATGAGTGCACTGTACTGAACAGAACACCAATCCTAAGCACGACCACGAAGAAGAGATTAAAAGATCTTCAAGTAACTCTCATGTGTGCAATACAACTCAACTAAATAACACACAAAGAATCAAAAGAACATCTTCACTCGTAAAAGACACCAAGCTGAACCACGACACTCTTTTTTTCAACAGAAAAATCAAGGAAGGACTCAGAAGAATTTCTGCTAAATCCAACGAGCCCAGAGCTACACTGCTAATCACTATTGCCTTTCTAAACTCATTAATACTTACTCTTAGTGATTCTTTGATTTACTTTTCGAATAGTGTGTATACCCTGTTTATTTTACACACACACTATCTCTTGTGCTGAAATGGAGGATTTCTAAATCCTCACTCACATCTGTTTTATCTCTTGTGTTTCCCACTGTGGATAGTGGTAGAGGTTAAGTGAGACCTGGATAGCCTGTGTGCTGTTAAGTTGTTTTCCCACAAATAATTGTGGTAGGGGTCTGAGTACCTGAACAGTTTGTAAACTGTTGTTAACCCCGATCCAGTGCTCCCAGACGATGCATCGGTTGCAGATTCTTCCTCTTTCGGTGGACATTTGATCTCTGCATGAACCGTGATCCATCCACCGCCCCGATTTGGGTAAGCCTTCCGCATCTGCCTTTACCTTTCCAAAATCCTGCAGTTATACGTATGATTGGGAATATGATAGGACGATTTTTGTGTACTGATGCTCGCACCTCTTCTGTGAGTCATCCCATAAATCCACGGCTTTGTGTTGAAGTCGATGTTGCGAAACAGCCGGTGGAATGGGTCTGGATTTCGGTGGGTGAGGAGTTTAGGTGGAAGCATGTTGTGGTATATGAGACCTGGACTGACTTCTGCACAGCTTGTAGCAGCTTGGGGCATTCGGATTCCAGGTGTCGGATTGGGGGCACGCTTAAGAGGTCTGCAGATATGGGGAAGGGCATTGGTAAGGCCCCTGTGAGGGAGAGGTCACCCATTGTTGAGGTTGGAATTGGCTCTGGTATTGCACCTGTTATGGTGTCCCGGGGTGATTCAGTCAGGATGAATCTGTCAGGGGATCATATGAACCCCTTGGTTTCTCATGTGATGAGCAAGCTGAGGCATGACTTGTGTAGGGGGGATGATGCTTCGGGTCCTGCTTCACAGACTGCTCCTGCTGTTCGTGATTTGGCTTCAGGTGAAATTGCAGCCGCAGGAAAGAGCCAGAAGGGGAAGGGCATTGGTAAGGCCTCTGAGAGGGAGAGGACACCTGCTGTTGATGTTGGAATTGGATCTGGTATTGCACCTGTTATGGAATCCCGGAGTGATTCAGTTAGGATGAATTTGCCAGGGGCGCCTGTGAATCCATTGGTTTCTCATGTGATGAACAAGCAGAGGCATGACTTGTGTAGGGGGGATGGTGCTTCGGGTCCTGCTTCACAGACTGCTCATATGGTGCTAGATACCGGTGTGGTGAATCATTTCCAGGGAAGTTGCAATGAGGATCTGGCTATAAATATGTGGGGGCCTGATGCTATGGCAGAATCGGATAAAGGGCATGGGTCTGCTTCGTCTGGGAAGAAATGGAAATCTGTTGGCCGCCTAGATAGAAGACTCTTGGGACATGGTGGAAATTGCAGTGGCCAGAATACTACTGATAAGGGTGTGCTGGGCACTGTAACTATGGAGAATCAGTTCCAAGAATTGAGCAGGTTAACTGGGGATGAGATATCACCCTTAGGTGGCAGTGTTGATTTGCAGAATGTGGGACAGGAGTCTGGTGCTTTTGATGCTGAACATACATTGGTGGAGCAGCCTCAATGCCTGGCCATTGTTGACACGAACAATCAGCTTCAGCAGAACCAGCTTGTGAGATACCCAGAGGTGCAGTACTATGGGAAGTGGGGGGACCTCGATGACAGTGAGAAGGAGAATTGTGAGAACACGGTACGGATGTCTTACAGCGAGATTGCTCAAGTGGGGAACAAGATGCTGCCGGTGGCCCAAGACAAGGTGAATGCCCCACCTCGCGGGAGGATGAGGAAGGACTTCTCTCACTTGCCGAAGCCGATGCCGACCAGATCTTCTGTCAAAAGTATGCAGTCTCCTAATGAGTTTCTTGAGCTGGAGAAGCTAAATCTGAGGAGGAAATATGCAAAAGTGTTGAAGCATTATGAGAGTTCAGTATGGGAAACAGCGACGGAGGAAGAGTCTGTCTATCATGGTGACGGTAAGGGGTGTGATTTTGAGGATTTGATGTGACTTTGTTGTGTCTGTTTTGCTTGCTACTATTTTCCTTTATTTTAATAAATGGCCAGGGGATTACCTCTGGCTACACCTTCCTGTTATTAGATTAGTTTCCAAAGCTAATTTAATCTTATGATTAAATTAACTGAGACCTAATAAATCTTTTGATAACCTAATTAGACCTTTACTTTAATACAAATTCACTACAGATTATTTTGTTATTGAATTTGAGGGATTTATAAGAAATATTTTTAATAGAAATTTTTAATTGGAACTCAATTCATCCCCCTCTTGAGTGTCCACTCTGACCAACAATTTGTACCTCAAACATATGTGATATGTCATCTCACATCTTTTAGATGTTCGAACCATTAAAATATATTCTAATATTATTATACACATTCTCCCTAAATAATTTCTAATGGGGACAAGTTATCTTTGTATCAAGATAACCCTTGATAAGGTCTTCAAAATAGTAATCCATATTGTCCCGCGATTTAATGTACTCCATTTTTATCTTCATTGCATTGAAAACTATTACTAGAATACAATCTTTCTACTTGATTCACTCCCTTTTCTCTATATTAGTGTTCACAAGTAGTAGTCTCTCATCCATATTTTCCACATCCAATTATGAGTAATTAATTAGAGGAGAATCCTACAATATTTCTTCCTTGGAGTGTATGATAAGCTCAAAAGTTTAGACATTACTTGGAACCTCCTTACCTACCTCGCACTGATAGTTGATAGGTTCTTCCTTAGTGAGATCAACCTGATTAGTGGTGTTCTCACTATAGGTGTTTTCTACTACCAATAAGGCTTCCTGTATCTTAATTTGACTCTCCCATCACACTATCATCCTTACCTTGTTATTTGGAGATAGTTCTATCAATCATGTGGGAATTTTTTGGGAAGGATGATAGTGTGATGGGAGAGTCAAATTAAGATACAGGAAGCCTTAGTGGTAGTAGAAAACACCTATAGTGAGAACACCACTAATCAGGTTGATCTCACTAAGGAAGAACCTATCAACTATCAGTGGGAGGTAGGTAAGGAGGTTCCAAGTAATGTCTAAACTTTTGAGCTTATCATACACTCCAAGGAAGAAATATTGTAGGATTCTCCTCTAATTAATTCCTCATAATTGGATGTGGAAAATATGGATGAGAGACTACTACTTGTGAACACTAATATAGAGAAAAGGGAGTGGATCAAGTAGAAAGATTGTATTCTAGTAATAGTTTTCAATGCAATGAAGATAAAAATGGAGTACATTAAATCGCGGGACAATATGGATTACTATTTTGAAGACCTTATCAAGGGTTATCTTGATACAAAGATAACTTGTCCCCATTAGAAATTATTTAGGGAGAATGTGTATAATAATATTAGAATATATTTTAATGGTTCGAACATCTCATATGGTATATGATGTTCTATATCTTATACTTTCATGGGCTCTCACCTTTCCTTAAAATTGTTTTTAAAATATAAAAGATGTTTTTTAGCCATAAGACCTCTTTCTTAAAAAATAAACTACCACATTTTTCTTTTCCCTAGTACGATTTAAATACCAAAATTATATTCTTGATTAAACTCAATACAAATTAACTAAAAATGTTTAAATATATCAATAATAATATATAGCTCAAACTTTTATGGTTAGTAGAGACCGAAAATTTATCTCCATGTAGATAATGTCTTCATAGGTTCAACATCACTGCCAACTCAAGATCATAAATAATATATCTATGTTTGTAAGTATGTAACTACCTAATCCCATAGGATATAAATACTCTATATAGTATCAATACACCACCCAATCCATGATGTAAATCTTTATATAAAACCTTAAAAATTACTCTATCCTCTAGTAATATAAAGTTAGGTTTTATAGTAAACATTTTCTTTAATAACTCAAAAAAAATTAATACTGTGACATGTAATTGAAGGATTTACCTTTCCTAGTGAAATATAAGGGTGCTAAAATCATAGATAAATAAGATACAAACCAATAACAATATCCATATAGGTTAATAAAACTCCACACCACAAAGACAATCTTAGTAACTTTCTAAATAGACACCACATCAATATTAGATCTTTTCATATATATTACAGTCTAAGAAATGGACTTCCTAATAAAATAGACATATCATGCATATAAAATGAACTTCAACATCATCCCATATAGCTGATTCTAATGAAGGAGTTCCAAAACCATCAGTAAATGGTCATCATTTCCCCCTTTATCCTCAAATAGACTTAAATATCTTCAGTAAAAATCATGCTAAAAAGAGGATTATAGGGGATGAGTATCTAATTTATCAGTCTCATAAACACTTATAGTGTATTAGTGGCTCTAAGAGGCATCACAATAAATTAAAAATATTTGGGGCAATCCCAGAATTAAGTATTTTGAATATCCCTCACTTCACCAATATCTGGTGATACCTAAAATACAAATATATCTTTGCAACTGAACTATATTCTTTCAATTGGTAATGAGATTGGTAAAATTCCAAACCATTCAAATTTTCATGGAATAATTAATATTTAATATTTTATTAACTAAATATTAATTTATTAAGACATTTCCATTCAACTATATCTTTTTAATGGAGCATCAGATAGAGATTCCATCTCCTTCATTGAACCTAGAATGTGTAATTTTTCTTAGGAAGAGAATAAACTCGTGTCAGACACCAGGCCCAAGCCCGATCCCCTTTTCATTTTTCTTTTCTTTTTCTTCCTTTTCTTTTTCTTTCTTTATTTTCTTCTCCTCCCTCTGGATTCTCACATACACCCTGTGGGGTTCTACATCATGTGACTAAGAGAGGACATGGGAGAGTGAAAAATATGGAAATTGGTATATTAATGGAGGTTCCACATTGGAGTTCAGGAGGAATTGGATCATTTTGCAATATCTATAGACTATAGATACGGACAAATATTAGGAATCTTATACCTAAAGGTAGGTTGTTTTTATGTTTTCATTGTAAAAACATGTATATTTACCACTTTATTGTTTTAAATCCCTTTTATCACTTATTAGGACCCCTTTAGGGTTGACCTATATATTTTGGGGAGAAAAGGGGGTTTTGAGCCAATTTGAGGGGTTGCCTATTCATAAATCTTGATCACACAACATGTAGTTTAGGAACACACACAGTTTTTGCTTCCCATTTGGGTAAGGTGGTATTTCGGGAGTACACATCATGTATAAGGTATGCATGTCATGTGCTGGTACTCATCCATGTAGCTAAGTATCTATCCAAATAGTCCTTGTAGTTGATCTTGGTAGTGTGAAGTATAAGGACAGACCCTAGAGGGGTTTCACATCATGCAAAAGTATACATCCCGGAAAAATAAATTTCCATACAATGTTAGGTGCATGAGCAGGTACCCCGTGTAGGGTTCATGTCATGTACTTGTTATACACACCATATACATTGGATTTACATGCCATTTTCGGCTGAAGTACACACCTAGTTGGGGATTTGAGGGTATACATCATGTACCAGGGTATACACATTGTATAATCCTCACTTGCTACCCTTTTGAGGGTTCTTTATATCTTCACACCATGGGGCTTTAATTAGACACATGGGTAGTTCATCCAAAGAATTATTCCATGTAGATCACAATAGTGGATCCCTTGGGGTTATTTGAGGACTCCTAAAAAGTGTTTTGGGTTAACTAAATGTAATGGTAAGGTTCTTCCTCTAATAATTGGATTTGGTTATCTCCTAAGAGCGTGATAGATTGGTTGGGTATTCGGACCAACCTACATTGAGAACCATGATCTAATATGGGTTATAATCCATCTATACAATATGAAGTTCAAATAATTTCCCTTTATGTCTAATAGGTATTCTTATCTATTGACTATAGGATCCCATATTGGATGCCTATACCTCACTACTATTTTCAATGGTACCCTGTGGGATTTATTTGATTATATATTGACCTAGGGAATCCCTTGTTGGATTCCTCTATATGTTTAAACTTTCTGAGGATCCTATGTAGGACACCTCTACTTTTGTTTTGACTTGGAGAATTCTATATATGATTTCTCTATTTACTTACTCTTTTTGAGGATTTCTATAGTAGCTTACTATTTTTTTAGGTTCCTAAGAGGGATACCTTCGCTTATTTATGTACATAAAGGAACCCATGTATAATGCCTATCTAGTTTTTTTTCATGAGGGTCTTAGTGGGTACCCCCAATGTTTGACAAGCCCTAACTGAGTGCATTGTGTGTGTAGGTAGATATAGTAAAAGGTGTAACCTTATAACCTGTACCAAACTTATAATCCCAATGGAGTATGATAGTAGTGGTGGGTTTAGGCATTTGATAACCCCCACTCTTTTATTTTCACATTTACTTGATTTCTATTTAAATAGCTAGGATTTCCTGAGGTTTTTTATAGTATTCAGCCAATGATCCTAATATGATGTGAAATTAATTATTTGGATGCCTATACATATTTCATGGGATTCAACTCTGGATTATTTTTATTTGATTATTATTTTATTGGTAAGCCCAGACATATTTCTTAGGATCTAGCTTCTGAGGCTTTTTATTTGATTGTTAAATTATTGGGATACCCCGACATACTTTCTGAGATCTAGATTATGTGATATAATCAAGGATGATTATTCTCTCCCAATAAATGGGAATGGTTATTCTCTCCAGAATCGATTACTTGACTGTGGTGTTAGACATAGTGTTCTACATCGATGATGTAATCAAGGATGATTACACTCTCCTGATTGATTCCAATAATGTTCCCTAGGGTCATGTGGATACACCATTACATTACTAACATTTTTATATTTGACTGGGTGGGTGATTTTGTGCTATTTATATGAATTTATTTCAAGTATGTACTATGATCAAAAGACCATTCATTTTATACATCACCTAAGGGTCATCCCCTTAGGGTTCTTCCGAACTCTAATGTCATACCCACTTACAGACAGATACCTAGGGATCAGACATGGGATTGGATTTATATAGATTCGGTGGCATGACATCCAACTTAGTTCTATCTTTAAAGGATTCATAATTATTACCTAGAATCCTTCATTACTGTTATTGGAGGTGATCATGGGTGATCCTAGGGATATGACATGTATCCCCTTGTAGTGGCATAGTTTTCTCATAGACATTTCTAGCACTAGAAAACATAGGTATTGTTGATCAGGATTACAAAACCAAGATTCTACTTATTATACATGGCTTGAGTGGCACAACATCTATCTCAATGCCTTATTCATAGGATTCCCAGTTGATCAGGATTATGAACCCAAAGATTGACTATGTTTGGGTACATGTTATTTTTTCACCTTAATTATATAAATATATATACATATACATATATATATATGTGTGTGTGTGTATGAGGATATAATTATATATTTATATACATATATACTTATATATATTATGGCTATTTTTCCATAAGAACAGGATCACATACCTATTGATTGGTTGTGGGCTTACTTATTTTATGATATTTGTTTTCTTCGTTGTTATTATAGTTATGTCTCTTCTAGGATGAGAATATTACATGATCATGAACTTATGATAGTAGATTTATAGGTTTATTATTGGGGTGGCCTACTAATATTATTTATCAACCCTGTACGCACACCTTTGTTTCTGTACTGACCTTATGTATGTCTTTTAGTTTTAAAATAGATATATGATAGATAGGGATGAGGCCTAGGGTTACATGATCTAGTGGAGATGGTCGTGTGGATTATTTTAATTGGTTTGGAGTAACTTAGTGGTGTCTTAGAGACCGTTTATGTGGTTTGTCTTGGTGTTAGTAGTATATCTATGTAATTTTATTTTAATTTCTTTTATGTACTCCAGTGTATGTGATCGGCAAAGTGGGTGATCAGTATTGTACTTATGACATGGTTGTTTGGGCCTTTATTGCATTCTGTTTTATTATTACAGCCTTTATTATATTTACTTGTTTTTTACTCTATTTATTTACTAGTATTGAGGATGTTTAGTTATTTTTGTTGGTAGTTACACTGATATGATGGTATAGTCTCCTCGTGGACACATCCTCGGTCCTAACTTCTAGTCAGAAGCCTATGGCATATGAGGAGGTGTCCTTGAGGCCTTTTGAAGAATTTTCTTCGAGCACTGGTTTAGTGGATTCCAGGTTAGAAAGTTACAAATTTGTTTCAATAATGTTGCTTTCCTATTGTATTACTATTTTGGATATCATAGATAGGGGAATAAGAAATGGTTTGTAAATAGTGAAGGATATTAGACTGATGCGTCAAGAACACTTATTCCAGTGAGAGGTCCTAGTTTCCAAGAATATGGTATTTTTGTTCTTAATATGTGATTCTATAGTTTTATATGATTTTTTCCTTGATCGACACACATTTTCTTTAGATTTTATGATTTATTATGTGTTTATAGATCTTGTCACTTTGGAGAGAAGACATTGATGGATTTATGGATCATGAACTATTGGTGAGAGGAAAGTTATTGATTTTGAATCTTGGCCAAAAATGGTAAAAGACATCTCATGCATCATATTGCCATATAGGGTCCACATGTTATAAGCCTTCTAGTGAGTGATTATTATTGAACAAAGAAGAAAATTTTTTAAAGTTTCAAAAAAAACCTAAACTATGTTTTCATATTTAGGTTCGTGGTAGAATTATACTTAGTTGATTTCACTTTTACATATTTCCTTCTAAATGTAGTTCTTGCAGATCTACAACATGATGTTCAAAAGTGGGGTTGATGACTTGGTCCTCATGCATAGAAAATGCAGTGACTCTAATAGGTCAATAGGGTATATGGTTTCTAGTGTTGGACCCATTATAGGTTATTTTTACATAGTTTTGGTTACTTAAAGTGCTAGTAACAACCTATATAGTGTTTTTATACATATCAAGGAATTAAATTATACTTAAACTATCCATGATAGTGATCTATGACACTGATCATTGAAAAAATGTTGTTTGAATACTATTATTCCTTATAGGTCTACCTTGATAGTTGATACTTTTATTTTATGTGATCTAGTCGAATCTCTTTATATAATGCTAATATACACCTAAATGTTGATAGTAAACTAGACCTCAAGGGGGTATTACTGTATGAGGATGCCTGATAAGTTTCGGTTTATTATCATTTTTATGTTCCTATAAAGTACCTTTAGGGAAAAGTTCATTATGAGGATTCTCAGAGAGTATTAGGACCCAGGTAGGTTGAAGCTTGATAGTTTTTACCCTTTTAGTTTTATGTTTTCTTTACGTTATAGAGAGATTTTATAGGTGTATTTGATGCCTTATGTTAAAACAGGTGCACGGATAAAACCCCTTGAGATTATAACTTATTGATAGGTTGAACTTAATGCTATGTGGGAGACCTAAAGACCCTTATTTTTTACTTTAAACCTTGTAGTTCAATGTTCAATTTGATTGATGTAATACTCCATGTGAGTTTGGCCTCGGTTTATGGATGCCTTTTCAAGAAATGATATTGTTTACAAACTTGTTCTGAGACTCAAGCATGATAGGTTCTTGGATATTGTGATATAGGTAGGTTGATTCCATTTTTCTAATAAATAACCTATGGTTCTTGTGTTTTCATACTAGATTTGATTGGAATTATTGTTCAGTTTCTTAGCCTAATCTACTAGTAGTTGTGTTGTTGGTGATTAAATTTCAAGAAAAATGTCATGTTATGGTCATTTATAGAAAAAAAAATGTTAAACAATATATATTCTAGATTTATTATAGTTCTAATGGAAATTCTACATTAATAAGATTGATGTTCCATGTATCACGTTCATTTGCCTTTGTAATGGATGACTTGTGGGAGTGTGAGTCGGGTTATAAAGGTGTGCTTCAGTTATGTGTGGTACTATTTAGATCATAAATTGGTGGGTGAGCATGTGCGAGATGAGGACTAATAGTTTTAAATAAATTATATGCGCATGGTTTCCCTAGATATATAATAAAATGATAAATTTCACTTTGTGGTAGAGGGGACATCAAGGATAAATCGGGTTCCATGAGGTGATTGACTCGTGGAAAGGCCAAGACGCACATAGTTGGGAGGTGTAGTGTTATAAGTTGGTAAAGGTAGGTATACCCTATTTTTTGTGAGGATGTACTAAAGAGATATATACAGACCTATAAATGGAATCTTAGTGTACTCATAGATAAAGATGATTATGCCCTATCTTGACATCATCCCGAGTACGCTGAAAGATCACCAGCTATACATCGAGCTTCTTTTATTTTGAAATATATTTCATGCGTTGATGAAGGAACCTAATGAGGTTTCACTCACAGATTAGAATATGGTAATCCATATGTTGGGGATTTCATCTTTATCCATTTTAGGGTGGTGACCCTCCATTTCAATTGAAATGCAGCATTTTCCATGAAAATTGTTCTCCAAAAGTAGGAACATGTGACGTTTTTATGCTTCTGCATTGGCGCTCTTGCATGAGTGGTTTTTTACAAAAATACATTATTTCTGTAATAAATGGAGTTTAGGACTTTGATATTGGATAGTTATAGTAGGTAAATGATAAGGATACCCATAGGTGGGTAGTATTAGACCAGTCAGGGTTGACCATCTCTCATGATGGGAGAGTTGTAAATGGTATGAGACCAGTTGTTGGATAGTAAATACATTGTAGTTATATAGATTCTTGGTAAGAGATAATGAGTACATTTTAACACCAAGTATCCTCTGGGATGATAAGGATTATGGTGGGGATATTGTAAGGACCCATGTTTTTTTAGACTGAAAATTTGAGCGTAAATTTGAATTTTTTCATTCAGATTCTTATAAGGGATAAAATGGTCATTTAACCCTGGAATATGATCTCAGATAATTTTTTTGACCACTCCATTGATCCTTTAATAGATTTTTTACCCTATTACAGGATTGTGTTATAATTATGATCTATTCTAATTTTGGTGGAATAATAAATATTACATATTTAATTAATTAAATATTATTTATTTTCACACATTCATTCATATATGTCTTTTGAAAAGAGAATTAGATTTAGATTCTATCTCTGTTTTCTGAAAACATAACAATTATTTTTTCCAAAGTGTGGGATAAACTCATTTTGGGCATTGGGGTTAGGCTTGACCCCATTTTACTTTTTTATTTCTTTTTCTCCCTTTTATTTTTATTATTTTCTTTTCTTCTCCTCACCTAGGATTCTCGTGTATGCCATGTGGTATTCCACTTCACATTAATGATATATTAAAAGTTATAGGAAGAGATATATAATTATGGAGAGGAAGTAAGGTGTTTCCATGGGGCTCAGGAAGAGTTGGATTATTCTGTGGAAACTCTAGACCGTGGATACGGACAAAGATTCGGTAGGTTCCACCCAAAGGTAGGATATTTTAGAGTGTTTTCCTTAAAACCCCATCGATTTACCGATATCTAGTTTTGAATCCCCTTTATCACTACTTAGGACCCCACGAGGTATGATCTATAGCTTTTGGGGAGAAAATGGGGTTCTGGGCTAATGTGAGGGGTTTCCCATTTGGAAATCCTGATCACATTTCTTGTAGTTCAAGAACACACACCATGTGTTCTTCCCATTTGGGGAATAATATATTTCAGGAGTACATTCCATGTATAGGGTATACATGTCATGTACTAGTACTCATCCATGTAGCTAATTACCTAACTAGAAAGACCATGTAGGGGCAGTTGGCCGTGTGAAGTACACAGTCAGACCCTTGGTGGTCCACATGCAGAGTAGATGTATATAGCCAATATAAGATACATTTCTAGGCCATGTGAGGTACACAGGAAGGTACCCCATGTATTTTACATTCCATTTACATTGTATAAACTCTATGTACATGGGATTTACGTGCCATTTTTAGAAAAATTACACATTGAGGTGGGGCTTCAAGGGTACATGTCATGTATCAGGGTGCACACGTTGCGTACTCATCCATTACTACACTTTTGAGGGTTATTTATATCTTCACACCCAAAATCTATAAATGGACACATTAGTAGTCCATATAGAACATTTTTACTCATAGATCGTGATGGTAGAACCCTTAGGGTGATTTGAGGACTCCTAAAATCTATTTTTGGGTGAATGATATGTAATCTATAGGTGATTCATACAATAATTAGAATTGGTTATCTCCAAAGAGTGAGATAGATTGGTTCATTGTTTTGACCAAACTAGAGTGAGACACTTGACCTGATATATTCTATGATCCAGATCCCTATAATGATGTTCAAATACTTTTCCTTTTGATCCAGGAGTTAATCTTATCTTTTGACCTAAACGATACTGTGTTGGATGACTATACCTCACTAATATTTGTGAGGGTACCCTATGGGAGTCCTTCTCTTATATTCTAACCTATGGAATCACTTGTTGGATCCCACTACCTATTTAATCATTTTGACCATCCCACATAGCTTTCCACTACTTTTGTTTTATCTTAGAGGATCCAACAAAGGATGCCTCTGTTTACTTTCTCCTGAGCATCCCATGTAGGATTTAATTGGTGGATTTCTATTTATAAGGTTCCTATGAGGGATTCCTTCATGTATGTTTGGAAAACTAGGATCCAAAGTAGGATTACTCTCTAATTTTTTGACATGGGTTAACTAGTATGTTCTATAATGTTTGACCGACCCAGACCAAGTGTGCTTTTTGTGTGGGTAGAGATGGTAGTGGGTGTCACCATAGAACCCATACCAAAATTGTAATCTCAAGGGGTTGTTATAGTAGTGGTTGGTTTATGTATTCGGCAACCCTAAATCTTTTATTTATGCATTTACTTGATTAATATTGATAAAGATGTGATTTATAGAGGTTCTTCTTGGTATTTGGCCTATGAGCCAAATGTGATGAGGCATTCTTTATTGGGATACACAGAGCTATTTCCTAGGATCTATATTTTGGGCCTTTTTTATTTTATTGTTATTTTATTGGGATTCTCATATATATTTCTGAGGATCCTTATATTGAGACTTATTATTTTATTTTTATATTATTGGGATTCCCAAACATACTTCCTAGGATATGGATTATCTAATATAACCTAGGATAATTATGTTCACCTGATTGATGGGGACGATTACGCTCTCCCTAATTGATTACCTGACTGTGGTGTTGGACATGGATCTTCATATTTTTTATGCACTTGAGTATGATTAAACTCTCTCGGGTGACACATAGGATGTTCCCTATGGTCAGGTGGATTCACTATTACATTACTAAACTTGACAGATGTGACTGAGAGTGGTATTTTGAGTCATTTATATGAATGGATGTTAAGCATGGCTTGGATCTCGAGAGCACTTCTTTTATATATTTCTTAAGGTTCATCCCCCTTAGGTTTCAACCAAGATCCAGTGCCATGTTCACCTATGTAATGGGACCTAGGAATTAGACATAAAACTATATTTACATGGCTTGAGTGGCATGATGTTAAGCTTAGTTCAATATTTACAGGATGCCCAGTTATTACCTGTAATCCTTTATCATAGTGATTGAAGGTGATCATGGGTGATCCAATGGATAGGATGTGTATCCCTCTATGGTGATGTATCTTTCTTTGAGACATTTCTAATTCTTTATAAATGAGGTATTATCATTCCGGATTATAATGACCCATGTTTTTTATTAGGTTGAAAAGTTCAAGGGGATTTAAACATACTTTTTGGTGGGTGATCTAAATCTTTATTTGATATTTGGAATATAAATCCAAGAATTGGAGAACTTAAATGTGTTTTTTACTTATTTTAAGGCTTGATAAGTTACTTGGGATTGAGTAAGTTTTGGGATTACCAAGCTCTAAAATCCTACTTTGCATGTGTGATAGGAAGGGAACATGGTTAGTTTAAACTATTTATCCCTTCAGGAGAAATTGTGTGTCCTAATCTAGTAAATTCATAGATGTTTCATGAATTTATTTAACCATGCAAGATGAGTCTCATGGCCATGAAAATTGTCTTAAGATTATTATAAAGGTGGTGAATTGGTTGCACATAGTTTTCCCAAACCATGATCCTATCTTCTATCGATAGTTCCACTTAACCAGTAGCTATGCATGGTTTAGGTGCATAGTTTTCCAAACCGTGTGAGCTAACCATGTGGGGTGTGACTTCTATATAGAGGAAGTTGTGTGTTTTTCACATGGTTTTCTATAATATACATCCAAACCATGTGACTCTTAAAAGATATGGAAATGACTATTTTCCCCCTACCTTTATTAAAATGGTTCCCCTCCTTTTTCTTCCTAACCATACACAACACCTTCCCCTCATGTGGGATCACCTCCTCCTCTCCATCCTAGGATTTTATTCCTCTTCCTCTTCTGGAATCATATTTCATCACCATCAGTCCCATTGGATTCCTCTAAGTAAGGGCTTATATCCTTTAGCTACCTTATTTGTTTATCTTACTATTGATAACTCTAAAACCATGTGATCTCTTTTATTCTATTTTTAGGGTGCTTAATGATTCTTAAATTTTCTTCCATTCCATCTCATAACAAATCCTGATATTGGATGAGTGGATCATACTAAGAATGATTTAGGTGGTCTATACACTTTCCCTCAATCTTTTGTTATTTATACCTCGTTTTCATTGTACTGAATGTGGGAACTTTAGGGTGATGCTTTGAAAATAAATATATTCTTAAAAAACATTTAATTGGTCTTTAATCTATAACATAACACCCTTATACTAGGTTGGAGTTTATTGACCTCAACCCAAACCACTCATGGGGTGAGTTTTTCCCTTTATCCTTGGAAATTTCACCCTTTTTGCTATTTGAGCTCACTATTCTTTATGGGGAAATGAGTGGGGTAATTAAGTGGTTTTTTAAAGGTTGTAAGCACCTTGAAAAACCTTATCATTTATACATGAAAGTAATAAAACAGATAATCCCTTGTCTTACATAATATTATGAATGGATTAATGAAATAATTAATGAAATGTTTTATTGAATAGTGAATGAATTAGTTATGATGATAATGGAGGGTTCATGGTATGGCACTAATGACCTACTAAGATTCCGTGTACATTTATACTCCTTAAATAAAACCCAATAGGATTCATTGCACATGTCTACTCATTGTATCAGAATACCCACAAGGATATCGTAGACATTTTTAATCCTTAGATCTGACCCATAATGATACCTTTGAAATTTGTACTCTTTGGATATAAATACTCACTAGAATTACTTGGATATTTATACTCCTTATATTCTAGCTTGGGTAGGTCTGACACTTGATTACATGAATTAGGTTGTTCATGATGTTTATGAGGCTTTATAGTTAGCCCTTATTATGTAGTGCTTGATCAGAGTGATTATTGTAGACTAGACTGTACCACTTCTACTTTTATCACTTTTATTTCTATTATACATGCACATTGCATCAACATACATGCACATACTATAATTGTTATAGACATCATTAGAGGTGGACTGGGGAGTGTTATCTCATACCCTGTTTGGGCCTCCATTGCACTAGGGTACCCAAAAGAATATAATTATTATAGGATCATATTTCTATATTGTACTGGCATGTTGTTGTTCTTTCAGGCTATGAGGGAGTACAGAAGCAAAGGACTGAGCTAGTTCTTAGGATGTTTTATAGATATTTGTGGTTTCTTTTGTTAATTTATTTTATTTTTTAAATCTTTATATGTATTTTGTATACTTTTCTATCTTTTATGACAAATAATTCTCATGAATGACCATTTATTCATTCAATATTAATTTCCTATTATTATGATATTTCATTACCTTTATGTTTACTGCTTTTGATGTGTTTATTAATGATCCAGATCGTATAGTCTCCCTACTAAACCACTATTAGAACCTCACTACTAGTCAGCATCTTATGGTGTATGGAGAGGTCCTCTTGAGTCCTAGTGGACAACTTGTTCAATGAATTTGTTTAGTGGGTCTCATGTCAAGACACTAAAAATAGTATCAGAGGTTTATTTTTCCCCATTAGTTTAATTATTTTTGGATGGTAGACAAGAGACTATGAATGTGTTATCACTTGGTAAGGATCATGTGTCTAGGTATATCCAACCCATGAATGAGGGAAATATCATGTTTCCAAGGACGGGGTTTTTTATTCTACTATTGTTACATTTGATTGACATTTCACCTTGATTGATTGGTGTATTTTCACTGGTTATTTATTTATGGACTAGGATTTTTGACTCTTTTATTGATATGGTAAGATAAGTGAGGTACATTCAGGCATAATTTTAGAAACATATGGATTCATATTCCATGAATATGGAAAGATATGTAGGTTGAATTTATAAACTACTTGATGCTTGTATTTAATGTTCCCTGTTAGATAATTTAGTATGTTTACATATGTATCCTGTAATGTAATTGCTAACATGATCAGGTATTTGCATTGATATGTGATTTATTATCATTTTGACATGTATGACATGATTTTTGATTTATTTAACATGCTTATCGGTATCTAAGATTCTATAGTTATTTTATAAATTCTTAGTTTTAGGCTAATCATGGGTGTTATACCATGCTTCTGAAATTTTTTTTATCATGATTGAATTTATAACATTTATAGTAATTTCCTTACATACATCGTATTTTTACATGATTATTTCCATGTTTATTAGTATGAATTCTCTATGATAATATTCCTAGTTAAAATTAAAATATGTAATTTGTTATCAAAGTGTTTTCATCAACCTAAATGGTGTTTTCCATATTGCTTGATGGTGGAACCTTAACTAACCAATTGCGACACATTAATTCATGGATCATTGGATTCATGGATTGGAACATGAATATTTGTAATTAAATAGAAGTAAATTTTCAAGTTCTAAAGTTTATGGGTTCTTTATAAATTGTAATTGGAAATTTGTATAATTAGAACATTATGTAAAAAAACGGTAGTAGTTACATGAAAAAAAATGTAATTTATAAGGAAAATAACCTTTATAAATATTGGAAATGGTGATTCATTTAACTGAACCCTGATGTGAAGATGTAAATGTTGAATTTTATTTTTGAGAGTAAAAATAAAATGATTACTTTTGGTTGAAAGGTAAATTGTGAGTTATGATACTTGTACCTCTACTTCTTGAGCATGGAGACCTGTGTGGTTATATTCTTGAAATTCACAACTAGACCCAAGTAGGTCAGTTGGGGCATGTTGTTCATAAAATTAGTAGAATCAACCTGAGAAGGTACTTCATGATAATTTGTGTATATGTGCTAAACCCATTAAGGTTGTTTTCAAGTTCTAAATAGTTTTACCTAATGGGACCCTTGTAGGTCACCTTTATCTTGTTATGATTTTGTACATAAACCCATTAGAGTATATTCATCATTGAAGTGTAAATGGTAATTAAAAGTGTCATCAACCATGTATACAGTGTATGTATACATGTATAGTGGAATATTAATAATTGTTTTCCTTTAAATAACAAAAGTTTTTTTTTACTTCTATAGGACTTTTGATATCAGTCTTCAGTTAATTAAAATTATAGTTACAAACTAAGGGATTTTTTCTCCGTATCTTAGAAACTAACATTATTTTAGTCAATAAAAATGTGAGAATTTATGGATAAATTCCTAAAATGGTTAAAGGAAAAAAACTGAGTTAAATTACCTATTATAACATGATTCCATCTAAATTAACTAGTAAATTTGGTTTTCCTTGACAACTGGTACTTGATATTCCTTGTTTTATAAATATTTTATAGACTGAATGAATGATCATGGTTTAAATTCCCTAATTTTGAAACCTTTTATAGGTGGTTATATCTTGAACTCTGGGTAAGGGTTAGATTTTGGTTTATAATGAGATGGAATTTGATAGTTTCTCATGTATCTCAGTTAGTGTATTTTTCTAGGTTTTGTTGGACCTAGAGGTTAGGTGGCTAGACCTAGTGACTCTTTTTAATCATGACCCTTGGTTGTGAGAAAATGTGTTTTTCTTAAAATTATGGGGTTTTCCAAGTAGAGGTAGTTCCCTCATATATTTAACCATTGTTAAATGCTTGTGATGAGTTCCCTAATATGAGGTACATTTCTGGTACTGATTGTCCCTATTAGGACTCTTGGTAATAAAGTGAAACCCCCAACTAAATGGGTGATTTTCCAGCATGTTAATCCCTATAAAAGGTGTGAGAATCATGTACTGCTTCAATTCAGAAGGATAGACATGACACAAGCATTATCAGACACTTTATTTGTCATGTGAACTTACTTCTTATTTAGGGGTTATGATATGCCATGAATTTGTAGTGCCTGATGCACTATTTTTTTTGTCACTGTGGAATACATTATTACATGTGGTGTCTATCTAGTTAATTAAAATATGTTAAATAGTAAATTATTCAAGAGACAAGGTCATGTATTACCTTAAACCATATTGTCACTCGATTGCTTGGATATCATATCATGGGTTCGTGTATGCTACTCTTATGGGTCATCTATGGAGTAGTGTGACCTGGAAATTGTGAGAACGTTATGAGCATTGTACCTTTGATCTAGAAATTAGAGGTTGTGCTTTCCAACTGCATTAGTATGGCATTATAAAAAGGATTGTGTGTTGTTTCACATCTAATCTGGATTAGTTATGGCCTTAACTTCTAATGTTAATGACGCAAATGGACTTGGATCAATAGGAGCATCATGTGTACATTTAATGGTGAATATGAACTAGTGTGCTTATGAGTGTTTGGTTTTCATCTTTTCTTATGTTATGCTTGATAAAATAATTTTTTCCAAGTCTAGGAGCTAGGTTTATTGGTGATAGAACATGCATCATTATATGTTTATCCACTCTCGGTGACGTGATGACTAGGAAACCCATATGGTGGGGAACATCACAAAGGTAGTTAAGAGCATGTCCTTCCAAATAGAATTAATGTGATCATAATGGGTCATTTAGAAAAGTTCATAATGGGTTTAAAATCTGATAAACTTGTTAAATGTTCAAAATATAAAAATGACACCTTGAGGTATGTGGGAATTCAATACTAAATGGTACATAGGGATGTAGTTTTTGAGAATGTGATCCAAGGTAGATCCTGCATAATAGGAAAGATGTGTCTAGTAGTGTGGTCAGCTTGGCCTTGATGATGAAAGACTCACAAGAGCATGATTCGGGTCTATAATTGAGTGGTACAAGAGGGTACTCCTTCTACATAAGGAACTTTTAGTACATTCTTGTTATGTGGGTTACTATTTAGGGAACCAAAATGTGAATAGTCATGTGTGATCTGAGGATCAGTGGTTTTTAATTTTGGTTATTTCAAGCATGGATACCCAGATCTTGAGTAAATTAAAGGTAGTACCCATGAAGAGTGCTATCCTGAAATCAAATTGGGCATTGTGAGATGGTTAACCCATATTTGAACCTAGATACTTTGAGTTTGGAGACCAGATAAGACTTGGTTAAGGCTATTATAGTCTATTTTCGATTTGGGTGTGGCTTAGAATGAGTAGAACATCCCTAATAATAAAATTTTCATTTACTCCATATTTAGAGGTGATCATGATCCCTAATTTGACTTCATCCTGAGTACGCTGAGAGAGAATCAGTTATATGCCAAGCTAAACTAATCAAATTACCTTTCTTTATTGATATATAGACTTTTTGGAAGTGCACCAAGTAGTAGTTTAAGGGATGAACTACATTTTTTATGTCACCATAAACAGTTGGAAGATGACCCTCTTGGGAGAAGGGTCATGAAAATGTGAGATTAGTCATGGAAGGTTGTCTTGGAAATCATATTCCATTTCATAAAACACACCAAAGATGGTTATTTTAGGAAAATTCATTAGAATTAGGTTATAGGAATCAATAATGTGATCAGTGTAATCTATAGATACCTCCACTTAAGGAATTGGGATTTATTGTTTGAAAGTCATCAACCGTCTAAGCTGGGTGTTTTGAAAATATTCACCCATAGTTGGTTCAAATAGAGTTTTTTTGAAAGGAGTAAAATGGTCATTTTGGAACTATTTCATGCATGTTGTGGGTTTAGGTGGGTGTCATGAAAGGGTCATTTATGCTTTTAATTGGAATCTAAAGTAACCAATTTTGAGATAGGTCAATCGGAGTTGACTGTTGAGGTGAGAATGAGGTCTAAGAGAAATTTCCTCACCTGTAATTGGGTGTATCATTTGACGAAAATTTTGTGGAATCATTAGAATGTTATAGACAGGATTCATTAGGAAATATTTATGCTTGTGGGGTCATGACTCAGAATTATTCATTCAAAGGTTTACACCTAAGGTAGGGAGTGTCTTGGGCTATTTGGTAAAAGAGACAATGGAATAATCATGTCTCTAGGTAGATGGGATTGGGTAAGATTCGCCTTTATGTTCAAGTTCTATCTACGACCATTGGATCAGGTTTTAGAAATTAAATTTCATATGTGTAAAATGAATCTTAGAGGTTCATTTGGATTTATGAGATACAATGCAGCCATTTCAGTGGATTTTATCTACTTTAATAGGTCAGGTAATTTTTTCTTTGTTTCCCAAAGGATTTTTTGGGACAAGAAGTTCTAAAGTGGTGAGATTGTAATAATACATTTTTTTAACGAGTTTAAAATTTCAAGGGAATTTAAACTTGTCTTTTAGTGGGAAATGAGAATGTTTATTTGAGATTTGGAATGTAAATTAGAGCATTATAGAATTTTAATTTGTTGTTTTTGGAAATGGTTAAAGGCCTAAGAAGTGCCTCAAATGGTTGAGTAAGTTTCATGAGTAGTGATATTCAAAATCTTTCTTTATAGGGAAGATAGGTAGCGCGCATAGTTATTTTATACCATCCATCCCTTCAGAAAAAACCATGTGACCTAGCCCAGTAGAGAAGGAGGTGTTTCAAGGTTTGGTTTAACTGTGTGAGAGGAGGTGCATGGCCAAGTGAATGACATAAATTTTATTATAGAGGTGGAACATGGTATACTCCTTGTATCTGACCAACTAGGATTCCTTGGACATTTCTACTCATTGGATAATGGCCTATGTAGGTCTGAAATTTGATTACATGGTGTAGTTCAATGATGAGGTTTACCATGATTTACAGTTATCCCTTATGATGTAGTGATTGATAATAGTGACCCTTGATAGACCAGATAGTATCACTTATCCTTTTAACACATTTATTTTTACTATAAATGCACACTGCTTCATCTTATATGAATATACTAGATTTGTTATAGATATTTTTTGTGGTGGATACTGAGTGTTATCTCACACACCATTTGGTCCACCATTACACTAGGGAAACCAAACATATATCATTGTTACATGATCAGTTACCTAGATTGTAATGGCTTGTTGTTGTACTTTCAGGCTTATAAGGTGTACAGGAGAAGAGGTATAAGCTAGTTCTCGTAATTATAATAGAGATGACTATCATGTACTTTATTTATTTATTTCGTTTTTTAGTCTTTCTATGTTCTGTGTATACCTGCCTATATTTCATGTCAAATCATGTTCATGGATGATCATTTATTCATTCAATATTGAATTCAAATTATTATTATATTTCATTGACTTTATGTTTATTTCTTATACTTTATTTTTTACTAATTTTAAGGGTATAGTCTCTATACTACACCACCATTAGACCCTCTTTTCTAGTTAGAAACCTCTAACAGATGCGGAGGTGTTATTGAGTCCTATTGGACAACTGTTTTAGGGCACTGTTTTAGTGGCTCTCAGGTCAGGACCCTATAAGGATTACAAGCACAAGGTTTGACTAATTATATATGGATTGAGTATCACAACATTAATCTCATTGCCTTATTCAGAAATTTCCGATTCGATCGAGATTAGGAACCCAAAGATTGGCTGCATTTTGGTTCATGATATTTTGTTTACTTACTTATATAAATTCAAATACACACACACACACATATATATATATATATATGAGTATATATATATTTATATACATATATAATTATATATATGATGGAACTTTATCTAGAATATCGAGATTAAGTACCCAAGGATTAGTTATAAACTTATTTCTTTTATGATATTTATTACCTTATTTATTATTCCAGTTATGTCACGGGTAGGCTGATCATATTGAATGAGTATACAATTATGATAGTGCATTTATAGGTTTATCATTGGGATTTCCTACTGAGATTATTTCACACCCATGTATGCACACCTTGGTGTGTGTGCTGACCTTATGTATTCTTTTCATTTTGTTCATAGATACATGATGGATATGATTAAGGCCTGGGGTTTCATGATCAAGTGGAGATTCTTGTGTGGATTCTTTTTATTGGCCTAGAGAATCTCAATAATGTTTGGGAGACTAGGTATGTGGTCTGGATCAAAGTTGACAGTAGATCAATGTAATTTTATTTTAGTTTCCAGTATATACTCATGTATATGGTATCATCCCAGTAGGAAATCAATGATTTATGTATATCAAGTCAATTAGGTACTATAATTCATTCCATTTTATTATTACAACCTTTTTTATATTTACTAATTTTACAAACTGATAATTTATTTACATGGATGATGTTTGGTTATTTCCACTAGATTCTACTCTGATATGAGGGTATAGTTTCCTTATAGACACACCCTAGGCCCTCACTACTATTCGGTGGACTTAAGAATGTGAGGAGGCATGCTTGAGGCCTTGTAGTGAACCAGCTCGAAGCATAGGTTTAGTGTCTTCAAGGTTGGAACATTACACACATTAACCTCTATAGTAATATGGTTACATAAACTTATTATGTCCTCTACATACACATGTATAAAAAATGTGATCACTTATCATACCCATTGTGAGTGAACTACCAACCCCATAGAATCATGAATAAGGGGCCATAAACCACTATCTTAACATCCCTAAAATCAATAATCTCTTTCTTCCAAAAATACCATGTACCAGACTCTAGAGTGATGCTTTATCTACTACCTTGTCAGTTTGTTCCAAATTCTTATTAGTTGAATTTTTCTTCTTGAGCACATTAGAATGTATCTTTAAAGAAAATGCACTCACCATCTTCTATATCTTAGGTCATAGACCTCTCCTTAATTGAAATATTCCCACTCCCCATCATCTAAAAAATCTACAAAATATCTCATCAATATTATTAAATTCAAATCATTTTCCTAAAAATTGAAAAATTGTTATTTAATAGATAATATGTCTTATTGATGTTATGTATAATTGGTATTGGAAAAAAAATTCAGTTATAAATACATTCCATTTTTACTCTACTTTACCAGAGATCTGTTAGGATCACTCAAATATAGCTTCTAACATTATCGTACTACTCCATGTAATAGAATCACCACCAATGGAATTCAATGCTCCTCAAATTCCATAATAATATAAAATTCTATCTCCAATTACTCTATCCATTTATCTATTTTTTATTTTAAAAAGAAACCTCATACTTTAGAGAGTTATACTACTAGAACTATTATAGATTAACTCTCTACGGCTTCACTATATCTAGTTCCACCCTTTAAAAAACAACTCTAGGTTCCTCTTTATCCTCCTATTCCTCTTCCCTATGATTTTGTCACATAAGAATCATAACTATAAACAAACAATCTTATTTTCTCAGCCTCAAAAAAATTAAATAAAATATTTCATTGTAGAACACACAACCATTGTGACCTAACATTATATGATGTATGGTCCCCAACCTGAATAACTACCCTATTGATAATAATGTATTCTCTTACTAATGATTTATGTATAATTAAAGATTTTACTTGTAATCATAGGGGCCCACTATATACTTATATAGTTTCTATTGTATATTTTACACAATAGGTTCACATAGAAAGATAACCTAACCAACCCATGTAATCCTCACTAAGTCCAACTCTAAACTCCATCCTAAAACACTCCCTTAGATTTCATTATATCACTCTCAGGCGTGTTTCTATCTAAGGAATAGTCCTAGAAAGATCATTTCATGACACAACACATGTCTTACCATCCTTAATTAATAATGATGTAATTCACCTCCCTGATAGACTCAATTTAAACCAAATATTATTGTCCAACCATTTCAAATTCCCAAGGGTAATTGATCACACTCAGTGGAATCAATAAACACATCCCATTAGACCAAAAAAAGATATATAGAACCCAATTTATAGCCACAAAACTTTCATGGGTTACAATAAAAATTATATACATACCCTATACCATGACATAAAAGGTGGGAAACCTAATGACATGACAAGTCACATGTGATGTAACACCTCATGATTTCATAATATTTTTTCTCTTTAAAGTAATTCAATAGCTTGTGTCACAGGCAACACCGAGTTCGAGCACACCACGACATACCAAACTAGCCATTTAAAAAGTGGTTATGAAAAGTATTAACTTATTTTTTGAATTTTATATACTCAATATAATTTTAATGTCCATATTTTGTGTTTTTTTATACATAATATAGGGACAAATTTAATTTTTCATATAAAAAAGGTATTTTTCAAAAAAAGCAGTTTTCTACCTTTTCATGACGAACAGTTTTTAAATACAATATTTGAAAATTTTATATATTAAATTTAATGAAATTAAATTATTCTATAGAATTGGGAAATAAAAATTTAGTTTTGACAAATTTTTGGTACTTTTTTGATAACTTTCATATTTTGATGAATAGTGAAAAATACTAAATTTTAATTAAAAACAACTTTTTTAATCAAAATAATTTATAGTGTTAAATTATACATTTGAGTGGTTTTAAATTATAATTAGATTATATTTTTATCATTTAATATAATTTAGGTAATTGGATGTAATTTGACATTCATATTGTACATAAACGCATGTGAATCTTTTGATAGTTTTTACTTCTTAAAAACTCGCTTTCTAGTTTCAACAATAGGAATTAATTTTAAATTAATTAATGAAACTTATATGTTTTTAATTTGGTAAAATTGACATAGTTTTTGAATTTATAATATAAAAATTATCTTTGGGTGAATTTTTGGTAGTTTCTAAAAATATTCATTTTTTTATGAATAGTGAAAAACATTGCATTGTATATAAAAAATGACTTTTTCATTTAAATAATTATTTTTAATTAAAAATTTGTCTTAAAGTAAAAATAGATATATAATACATATATTTTTCTAATGTAATTCATTAGATTCATTTTATAATAATATTAGATATATAAAATTTTATTGAATCATTTTTACGTCTTTTTACCCACCTTCTAGGCATATTTACCCACCGTCTAGGCACACTTACAAATTTGCATAAAACGTAATTTTATCGATTCTATAAATTGAATTTCAAAAATCCAAGAGAAATAGTAGACATCAATAAGTAAAATTTGGTTCAATAGGATGAAAATAATTTGTGGTGAATAGTCACTTTTGAATTTTATTTACCACAGTAAAAAGTAAATAAGGTAATTAAAGGTAAAAATAATATTAAAATTACACCAACAAATGTCCTAATTATATTGGATAAGTTTTTCTCGACCAAAATCAACATTAGGACAAAAATAATATCCATTTGATCTATTTGGGTTAGATTAAGACATTTATTATATTTTATTTAAAGAATAGTTAAAAGTGTTAAATTCAAAGTTTATTAAATAAACCATTTTTAAAATATAGTTATATATAGGATAAATAAGACTATAAATATTTTTTAGAAAGATAAAAAAATTTCATAAATCATGGTATTTTATTTATAATTTTTATATGTTTAATAATTAAATTTATTTATGACACAATGATAGTGAGAGATTAAAATATTGGATATTATAAATATCAAAATAAATGTAAATTGAGACTTTGGATTTCATCCACGAATTTTATAGGTGAATATGAAATTTTAAGGATGATTAAATGTATTTTTTGGAAGTAATAAAGTTTTTATGACATTAAGAAAAATCAATTACTAAATAGTGTCAAATTGACATAAATGATTTTTTAATACAAATAATATTTTATTAAATAATATAAAAATACTACAAATCTATAGTTCAGAAAAATGACTTATAAGGTTATATATTTCATTAATGGACCAATTTAGTTTCTCTTGTCATTTTATTGAAAGTTTATTAACCATGTAGTATAATAATGGAACAAGACATGGTAAAAGTTAAACAATTTAACTATGTGTTAAATCTAAAATATAAGGTCAATATGGTGATCTAAACTTGTCTAAAACCTATTAGTTGAAATAATTTCGACCCATACCCACCTTATATTCGAAATAAATTCATTTGGATCTATTAGAAACTGAGAATAATTGTATAATAAATTAATATTCCAAACTTTTCCAAAAGTGTCTCTCACCTCCCTTATAAAAGGGTACTTCCCCCTCTCTTAACTTCACACCTCCAAAGCCATTTGGTTCGGCCAAACCCTACTCAAATATCCTCCCAACTACCCTAACTTCATCCTAGAGGCCTTACTTTGATCAGAAAACCATCCTAAGGATCCCTTTTGTTCAAATCAAAAAGAAGAACCCGAAGAAGAGGTAATTATTTCATCACCTCTTTCAAAGTTCTTTTCTTCTTCCACTACCTCTTTATTTTTTGTTTCCATACTAAAATAATAACTCAAGTACCTTCTATATACTGATATGTTACTATAAATATGTTACAACCATATTTATTATTCTATCTATCCTATTAATGGTAATGACAGCATACGTGCATACATACGGCTTACCATCTCCACGTCGTTGTGAAGTTTGTTACTCAACACTTCATTTTTTGGATGGGTATAATAATTAATATAATTGATATAAATAATAAATATAACATGTGAATGATTATTTATATATAATATATCATACTATTAGATACTATTTCACCATAAATAGAATTATATCATCTTTCCTACGTACGTACGGCTTACCGTCTCCACAATGCGATGAAATTCATTTCTACGTTCACCATTCAACGATGATTATAAATATATATATTATTATTAAGTATGTAATATATGACATAATAATGCTACTAGATATATATATATATATATATGTATGTATTTATGTATGTATGTATGTATGTATGTATGTATGTATTCATGTATGTATGTATGTATGTATGTATGTATTTACATATATCTCATTCACTTACTTCTGTTCAATACGATATGAAAACAGAAACGGCGTTTATGCGTACGTACGGCCTACCATCTCCATAAATAGTGTTTTCCATTTCATATATCAATATATTATACATACTTATATTCTGAATATATATGATACATAAATAATTTTTTTTATTCTAAAATCAATTAAATCATTATATAAGTTATACGATCAAGAATAACAAGTCAAAACACGTATGATAAAGAAAGCGATTATTACCTGAAATGTTATTTTAACATAGAAATTATTATTAAATGGGTAGTATAAAGCCATAAGTGAATCATGTATGATATCATAAATATGAATATGGTTTTGTTATAATTTAATAACATACTATGGTCATTATACAAGAGGTTAAACGTATCCTCGACAAAAGGAAAGTACAAGGTAAGGATTAATTCCTCAATCTCATTATTATCTGATATTGTTTATGTGTAAGTATTTACTCAGACAAATTTTTCATCCATGTCCATGTTTCATAAAAACTTTTTCAAAAGGAATCTTTTATGATTTTATGGAAGTGAGTCTTTAACTATATCATCATTATAAACGTTTTTAAAATTTTAATTTTCTAAGCCATCCTCATTAATTTCCAGGTTTTCAAAATGGTTTTAAGGATTTATTTATATAGACATAAATGTTTTAAAATGTTAATTACATTCAAAAAATTTAAAGTGTTGTGGGACATTTTGATTCATAAATATCTTTTAAATGTCTTCATTTATAAATTGTGTTACTTTTAAATGGTTTCGTGAAAAAGGGATGTTTCTCTCAAAGATTTTTACTGGTCATTTTCAACTATGTCAATATCCTTTACTGGATATTATTCTTGATGGAGGTTGATTTGTTATAATAAAATCTTCTATATTTTATTGAATGAGTTATTATATGTTTAACTATGTATGTGATATTTTTATACCATTCATGGTTTATGGTTAAATTATTGACATTTTGTATACTAGTTTTAATAAAAATGTTTATGTTATGTTTCAAAATTTTCATATGAGGAATTAATTGGACTTAGTAAGTGACGAGTGGAGCCTGATGCAACTCCTTGATGCATTGGAATACCTTATGAGACAGACTAGTGTCTAGGTAAAAGGCCTTGAAAAAAAATATTTATAGTCTTGGCACGATCCCTTGACTATGTGGTAATGATGTATGGAATTATGCATTCCCTCATTATGAAATTAGTTATTACATGTGATTATTAAACTATTAGAATATCCATTTCATGTTTATATGGTAATGTTTGATTTATTATTACCATATTAGGTTCAATATTATATTTAAAAGGTTGTTGTTTTTATTTACACATCTTTCCATAAAATTTATAGCTTATGCTAAATTATTTACCCTTACTGAGCATCTGAGTTCACCCCTTTCATATGTTTGGTTTTCCCAGAATTCTAAGAAGTGTATTATAATTGATATGCAGGGTCAAGAAAGGGGAATAATGGCATTATAAAAAGATTATTTTTGTTGTGTTTTATGTTTCAATGTGTGATTTAATGTTCATGTATGTAATCTATTTTCCAAGACTACTAAACTGATAGATCCTTTGGGACTTGGTTCCTTGTAATCATGCCAATGTATTAAAACAAATTTACCAGCTCTGAGCTTCTGGGGTCAGGGCATTACATTTGGTATCAAAGGAAGTTTAGCAACAACCTTAGAAATATATTTAGATAAACTATAATTATGAAACATTACCTAAGATAGACATTGAGGATTATTATAGAAGAACTTACTATAATTTTGGTAATGTAGAGATTTTGTGATTTTTTTTTCCAAGAAATACATCCATGTCTGGATACGAGTAGGTAGAGGTGGCTTTGGCAAAGATGTATCTAGGGGTAAAACCCTAAAATACTACTTTGATCTAGACTTGAACAGGAACTGGTGCATGACATCGGGCCTTGTTACACTCTTGGTTATGACACTACCAGGGGATATGCTTAGGACAATTCACATTTTCTTTACAAACCATTATGAAGGATGTATGATTAAATATGTCAGCAAAGAAACCATTTTTATAATTATGAGACTAGATGTGTGAAAATATTCATTTAATGTTGATAAGTTTTCAATGTTTTTCATTATACATTATGATATGATCTGACCTAGTGTATTTCATCATTTAGAAATGGTGCCCAGTAGAAGGAATGACTACTCCAGCAATATGAATGATCTAAAGAGTAAGATGAACCATATATTTCATGGTGTTAAGACAATATTTTGAAGGGAAATAGCCACCCATGTATTCTCATAATATGAGGAAATAGTATAATGTTTTAATAAGATATGTAAATAATTCTCTGAGTCTTATGGCTTTGAAGGGAATCCAGAGAAAAGAGGATGTAAGAGTGAAAGATGGATAAAGGGAAGAAGGGAAAGAAAGATTTTCCCACATGTGATAACTGTGGAAAGAATCACCTTGGTCAATTCTTCAAAGGAATGAGAGTTTCTTATAAGTGTGGAGAAAAAGGACACCAAGTTCTTGATTTCAAGGGTAATAAAAAGGTTTAAAATGTACAATTCTTCATCTGCAAGGAGTTGGGATACTATGCGAATCAATATCTCAATCATCAGAGTATACCCTAAATGATGAAATTGGATAATAATCAAGTTATGATACTACCACAGATGAAGAGGAATGATTAGTGATATTTTGTCATTATTAAAGAATTTTGTCATTTGAGTATTGTATTAATGATTTATATGTTATAAGAATTATAGAGTATATAAGGATTCTACTACAGTACTATTTCCTTAAGGATTTGAGATTCTCTGGTACCATGAAAAGTTACTCAATATCTAGTTAAACTTTATGGAAAATATATGGTTGAGAGAAAGATAAACCTTAACATGGTCTTGATATTAATGTAGTGATTTTGGAATAAGATATGATTGATTTGGATAAATTTTATTGGATATTCTTGACTACCTTGAAACTGATTAATGATTTGTATATTCCATTATTGTTGGAGTTTACAATATTTATGGATTTAAGGAGTATATCCAGTATTCTATAAGTAATAAGCGACCATGAATATAATAGATAAGATTTTATGTTAATTTAGGGTGTTACCATGTTTTAAGAGAATACATTCTGAAGGTATTCACATGTTATTACATGGAAAAAAGAGATCTTTAATATGTTTACCTTGCTTATAAATTTTGGACTGTAAGTTTAGACATAATTATTTTGGTTAAGTCTAAAGGTTGGAATGAATTAAGTTTGAGAGTGGATACTGTTGTTTAAGGTTAAAATATTTCTTAAGATTGTTTTTTGATTTTTATAAAAAGGATAACCTGGAGGTTGGGCAACAACACATCATATCCGGCAAGGCTGTGAGACTTGAACCCGCAACCGAAGGGCGAAAAAGGTGCATCACCTACCACTGGCCTACGTGATGTCCTGGTTTTTATAATGTAGTGGTTTTTTAAATGGTTTGATAGATGAATTATAAATTCATTTTTTAAAACCCTACATTATTAGGATAAATAGAATATTTTTGAGTTCTATTATCTTTTGGAGTGAAATATGAGTTTGTGGTAGAAATTAGTTAAAGGATGAAACTCTACTTGTAAATATTTTCTTTTTATTATCCTATGAATAAATTAATTCTTAAACTTTAAGAAAAGGATCTTAAAACCAAAAAACTGTTATCCTAGTACCTTCTGTTTTGTTGAACCGATGATATTTTAAATCGTCATAGATTAATGGCTTTAAGGACCTCAATTTTCCATTTATTTTTCACTAATTTGTGATTGATGACCTCAATAACTCCCTATAAATATTTACATTTTTCCTCCAATTATGTGTCTCTAATTTATACCAATGTTCTCCTATTCAAAATCTTAATTTGGTGGTGAATTTTTCATTTCCCTTTCCCTCTTATTAAGACTATATTTTATTCACCCTATTTTAGATGTGGGTTTTCCAAAAAGGAATTTTATATTTTCAACCTTTTATTTTTGAAGAAAATTTTCAAATTACGAGGATACAATTTATTAAATGTGTGGAGAATGTAACACCCCAATATTTCATAATACGTTTTCTCTTTAAAGTAATTCAATAGCTTGCGCCACATGCAACACCGAGTTCGAGCCCACCACGACTTACCAAACCAGCCATTTAAAAAGAGGCTATGAATATTATTAACATAATTTTAAATTTTTTATACTCCATATAATTTTAACATTCATATTTTGTGTTTTTTATACATAATATAAGAATAATTTCAATTCTTCAGAGAAAAGAAGTATTTTTCAAAAAATGCAGTTTTCCACCTTTTAATGGTGAGCCATTTTAAATCCAATATTTGAAACTTTTATATATTCAATTTAATGAAATTAAATTCTTCTTTAGAATCAGGATATAATAATTTAGTTTGGAAAAAAATTCATACTTTTCTGATAACTTTCATTTTATGATGAATAGTTAAAAATACTAAATTTTAATTAAAAAACATTTTTAATCAAAATAATTTATAGTGTTAAATTATAAATTTGAGTGGTTTAAAAGATTAATTAGATTATATTTTTATCATTTAATATAATTTATTTCATTGGATTTAATTTCCCATTTAAAGTTTACATAAAGACATGTTAATCTTTTGATGGTTTTTACTTCTTAAAAACCTGCTTTCTGTTTTTAACAATGGTAATTAATTTTAAATTAATTAATGTATATTATATGTTTTTAATTTGGTAAAATTGAAATAATATTTGAATTTTTAATATCAAAATTATCTTTGGGTGAATTTTTGTTATTTTTTTGAAAAGATTCAATTTTTGATGAATAATGAAAAACACTACATTGTAGACAAAACCTGTCTTTTTTATTTAAATAATTATTTTTAATTAAAATTTTATATTAAATTAAAAATAGATAAATGATACATATATTAGTCCAATTTAATTCATTGGAGTAATTTTATAATAATATTAGATATATAAAAAATTATTAAACCATTTTAACGTCTTTTTACCCACCTTTTAGGCACATTTACCGACCTTCTAGCCACACTTGAAATTTTCATAAAACATAATTTTAACACTTCTTTGAATTGAATTTAAAAAATCCAATAGTCATGGTTGACATCAGTAAGTAAAATTTGGTACAATATGATGAAAATAATTTTTGGGAAATAATAACTTTTGAATTTTATTTACCACGGTAAAAAGTAAATAAGGTAATTAAAGAAAAAAATAATATTAAAACTACCCCCAACACATGTCCTAATTCTATTGGAAAATTTTTCTTTGACCAAAATCAACCTTAGGTTATAAATAAGATCCTTTTGATCCATTTGGGTAAGATTATGACATTTATTATATTTTATTTAAAGAATAGTTAAAAGTGTTAAATTCAAAGTTTATTAACTAAACCATTTTTAATATAGAGTTATACAAAAGATAAATTAAACTATAAATATTCATTATAAAATATAAAAATATTTCATACATCATGGTATTTTATTTATAATTTTTATACATTTAATAATTAAATTTATTTATGAAAAAATTATGATGTAGTAATTACCTTATTACTGAAAGATTAAAATAATAGATATTATAAATATCAAAATAAATTTAAATTCAGACTTTTGATTCCATAAAAAAAATTATAGGTGAATATTACATGTTAGGTATGATTCAATTTATTTTTATGGAAGCCGTAAAGTGTTTATGACTTTAAGAAAAATCAATTACTAAATAATGTCAAAATTGACATAAATGAGTTTTTAATACAAATTCTATTTTATTAAATAATATAAAAATAATAAAAAAACAATAGTTCATCCAAATGACTTAGATAAAGTTATATATGTCATTAATGAATCACTTTAGGTTATCTTTGAATTTTATAGTAAGTTTATTAACCATTTAATATAATAATACAAGAAGACATGGTAAAAGTTAAATTATTTAACTAAGGGTAAAATCTAAAAGATAAGATTAATATGGTAACCTAAACTTGTCTAAAACTGATTTTGTGAGAGGATTTAGACCCATACCGATCTCATCCTAGAAATAAATCCATTTGGAGATATTAGAAACTGAAAATGATTTTATAATAAATTAATATTTCAAACTTTTTCAAAAATGTCCCTCACCTCCCTTATAAAAGGGTACTTCCCTTTCTCTTAACTTCAAACCTCAAAATCCATTTGGATTAACCAAAACCTGCTCAAATATCCTCCAAACTAACCTCACTTCATCCTAGACTCCTTAATTTGATCATAAATCCAACCTAAGGATCCATTTTGTTCAAATCAAAAGGAAGAACCCGAAGTAGAGGTAATTGTTTCATCACCTATTTCAAAGTTCTTTTCTTCTTCCACTGCCTATTTCTTTGTTGTTTCCATACTAAAATAATAACTAAAATACCTTCTACATACTTATATGTTACTATAAATATGGTACAAACATATTCATCATTCTATCCATCCTATGAATGACAAAGTCACCATACGTGTGTACGTACGGCTTATCGTCTCCATGTCGTGGTGATGTTTGTTATTCAACACTTCATTTTTTGGATGGGTATAATAATGAGTATAATTGATGTCAATAATAAATATAACATGTTAATGATTCTGTATATATAATATACCATCCAATTACATACTATTTCACCATCAATAGAATGATATCATCGCTCGTGCGTATGTACGACTTACAGTATCCATGACGCGATGAGATTCATTTCCACATTCACCATTCAACGATGACAATATATATATATATATATATATATTATTAATAAGTATGTAATATATGAAATAATAATTCTATAGGAAATATATAGATATATATATATTTATTTATTTATTTACATATGTCTCATTCACTTACTTCTGTTCAATACGATATGAAAACAGAAATGGCATTTACGCGTACGTACGGCCTACCGTCTCCATAAACGATGTTTTCCATTTCATATATCAATCTATTATACATAATTATATTTTGAATATATATGATACATAAATAATTTTTTATATTCTATAGTCAATTAAATCATTAAAAAAGATATTCGATCAAGAATAACAAGTTAAAACACATATGATAAAGAAAGTGATTATTACCTGAAATGTTATTTTAATATATAAATTATTATTAAATGGGTAGTATAAATCCATAAATGAATCATTTATGATATCTTAAATATGAATATGTAACTTTAATAATTTAATAACATACTATGGTCTTTATACAGGAGGTTAAACGTACCCTCGACCAAAGGAAAGTACAAGTTAAGGTTTAATTCCTCAACCTCATTATTATCCGAGATTGTTTATGTGTAAGTATTTACTCATAAATATTTATCATCCATGTCTATGTTTCATAAAAACGTTTTCAAAAGGAATATTTTATGATTTTATGTAATGGAATCTTTAACTATATCATCATCTTAAATGTTTTAAATTTTTAATTTTCTAAATCTTTCTTATTAATGTCCATGTTTTCAAAATGGGTTTAAGGATTTATTTATATAAATAGGAATGATTTAAAATGTTAATTCCATTCAAAAATTTCAATGTGGTATAGTACACTTTGATACATAAATATCTTTTAAATGTATTCATTTATAAATTGTCTAAATTTTAAATGGTTTAATGAAAAAGGTATATTTCTCTCAAATATTTTGGCTGATCATTTTCAACTATGTTAACATCCTTTACTAGATATTATTCTTGATTGAGGTTGATTTTTTATAATACAATATTTCATACTATATTTAATGATTTATAATATGTTTGACTATGTATGTGCTATTTTTATACCATTCGTGTTTTATGGTTAAATTATTAACATTTGGTATGCTAGTTTTAATAAGAATGTTTATGTTATGTTTCAACATTTTCATATGAGGAATGCATTGGACTTAATAAGTGACGGGTGGAGCCCTATATAGCTCCTCGAGGCATCGGTAGGTCTCATGAGACAAACTAGTGTCTTTCCACAAGGCCTTGAAAAACTTTTTATGTGTAGTCTTTGAATGAGTCCTTGACTATGTGGTCATGATGTCTAACATTATGCATTACCCCATTATAAAATTAGTTATTACATGTGATTATTCGACTAGTAGAATATCCATGTTCATGTTTATATGGTAATTTTTGATTTATTATTGTCATATTATGTCCAAGTTTATGTTTAAAATGTTTTTGTTTTTATTTACACATCTTGCCATAAAATTTTATAGCTTCTTCTTAATTATTTACTCGTACTAAGTATCTGAGCTCACCCCTTTCTTATGTTTTTTTCCTAGGATTCCAAGAAGTGTATTATGATTGATATGCAGGGTTAAGCTATGGGAATAATGGAATTCTCAAAGGATTATTTTTGTTGTGTTTTATTTTTGAATGTGTAATGTAACGTTCATGTATGTAATCTATTTTCCAAGACTGCTAAACTGATTGGTCCTTCAGGACTTGATTCCTTGTAATCATGCCAATGTATTAAAATAATGCACCGGCTCCAGGCTTCTGGGGTCAGGGCGTTACATGTGATATATTCATCTAGGATTTAAAGAATTTTTCACATAATTATATCAACACCCCAATCCATATCAGTTAAATATTGGGTCACACATAGCCACATACACTTTCCAACCATTATAATATCCTCAAAAATTCATAAAAACTAATGTAAAATATAAGGGACACCTACACAAGTTAACTGAGAGAATAGTCATCCACTATCATGGGTTGATTTTCCCCTGATCACCATGAATTGGAAAAGTAAATAGACCCCTAATATTATGTATTTAAGGAGAATTAGTAAGAAATAGTGATATAAAATTTGTATGAAATATTATATGGGCCTAAACTTTCCTCTACAAGATTGCTTCTTTATATGGATAATTGATCTGGAAAGATAGGGAAAAGTTAGAAGTTATAGAATATGAGGGGGAATAGAGGGAGATGACCCTCCCCATTTTGTGGTTTCATGGAATGGTAGAAGGGAAGTTTGAGTTTTAAGGGTTTATAATGGATTTATAATATCCCAAATATAGTGTAATTACAACTCCAAAACACCATAAATCCAAGAATATTTCAATATATTTGGGAAGAGTGAAAATAAATAATGATAATTATGGTGTAACTTTCTCCAGTCGATCTGGCATGTCGAAGCTTCTCATAAGCATTTTATCAGGATCCATAAGAAGAATAAAAAAATATTCCTTCCATTGATGGTATCTACATATCATGGGAATCATTGGATACTCGATTAGGACCTCTCTAAATCCACAGTTTACAAAAATATTGAGTTTAAAGGTAGGAGAGAATAGATACTTAAGAATTATATCATTTTTGAAGAGATGTACATAGTATTTTAATACTATAGAATTGAACACCACTTATGATGATTGAAGAAGCTTATATAGGGATAAAGGAACTCAAAATATTAAGCCTATATAGAATTATTGTTTTGAAAATACTTTAACATTTTAACTTTTTTAACTTTTTTCTTGAATATTTATATTAATGAATGTTTAATATTTAAACATTAATGTTATAAATCACTCTTCATAATCATCATCACATGATGGTGGTAACTGAGAATTATAGTTAGGGAAGAAGATGGAGTTCAAACTAAGGATTATCATATGACATGATAATCACCTTACTTTACCACCATGACATAGTGTCTCACATTATGCTATAGTTCACATAAGGTTGTAGCATGGTTTGGTCTAAACCACTCCTCCATGGTTATCCTTTTAGATAATATATCCAAAAATATCTCACATACACTAAAATCCTCATAAACTTAGTGTAATTTCACCTTCTATCATGTCATATGAAACTACTCATGAAACCACATCCAAAAGTCCTTTTAGATATCACTAAAACACTTTTTTGAAAAATATATCATCAATTCACTATGAATCACATCATATGTAATAACTAGTGAATATTCACCCATAAATTCTTCAAAATACCCTCCAAAACACATTTTGCGTAACTCTCATTATTTAAAAAAATGTATCCTCTTTCACAAGACCATAAATTGTGTCCTTGTGGGCCTTTATAGAGTTTATTACAATTATAAATTCTCAAATCCATAAATATTATCAAGGGTAATTCACTAGAAAATAATCAGTTCAACTAAATATATAAATAGATTTTTCATGATCTCTATCAATCACATATATCTTTATACTTATTCCCACCATCTACATCATATATAAGCATTCATTTTCATTGTTTCTAATGATTTTTTCAAGGTGTGTGTATCCGTCTGTTTGAGGATGACGATGCTGTTTGTTTCCCTTCATTCCCTCTTTCCAAAGGCGGGTGGCATCCGTTCCTTATTCTGGGACGTTAGCTCCTTGATCGAAATGGGATGATGGGATGTTGGTTCTTCCTTCCATGGATTCCTCTTTAGAACTCTTCGCCTAGTCTAGGTCTCCCTTATAGACTTAAGACATTGTTTGTGAAACTCTTCCATGTGCCATATCTTCATGGACACTATTTAATTACACTGCTTCAATTGGGACATTCCAAGGGGTCCGGTCAGGGAAGCGACCTTCAGTCGGGGGAGTAGTCACGTTGGACATCACTAGCATGTCTAGATGATGGAACACTGGTGTGTCTGGGTTTCTTCCCCATATGATATGGCTTTTCAAGGGCTCCGAATCTTGATGCATCCCATGTTGAATGTGAGTAATTATATGCCATAGGCATGTATCTAAGGTTTTCCTCAGCTTCACATGTTTAACACAGGGTATACTGCAGGTTTAGTGTCTAGTGGAGATAGATCAGACTGATTGGAACACTGACTAGAGTGGATCATATGGGTGAAACCCATAAAGGTAACACTGATGTTGGGTATAACACGTAGTTAGTAACCCAGTTACAACTAGGAGCAGTCAAGGGATGAATTGGCATGACCTCACCGGGATGTGGCGGCCTGGGTGAGAATCATGATGGATGATGGAGAGTTTAATGAAGTGGAGGGGGAATGAGATGGAACCGACATGAGGACGACAGTGGTGTTGGTATTGAGACTTGAAGAGAATTTCTATGTATCCTTGTGGTAGGGAATCAAATTCTACATAGTTCGGTGGGATGATGGGACACCTGGGGAGGCAACCCATGGGAATGGACGCATGGATGGGATCTGGATGAAATAGAACCTCTAGGTTGGCTCATGACCTTCCTAAAACACATAGGCTCGAGGGATAGATCAGGATGAGACATGAATCATGGTATTGAACTTCATAGAGGCTTCCTAAATATCCTTGTGGCAGGGAATCAATGTCCACATAGTTCATTTGAAGATGACTTACTGTCGAATGGGGTTGACAATGTCTTACTGGTAAATGGGGTTGAAAATAGCTTACTAATGAATGGGGTTGACAATATCTTACTAATGAAGGGGTTTGACAACGGCTTACCGCTGAATGGGGTTAACAAAGTTTGAATGGATTTGATAAAGGCTTACCACCAAATGGGTTTGACAACAGATTACCGCTGAATGGGGTTGAAAACGGCTTACCACTTAATGGGATTGAAAACAGCTTACCACTGAATGGGGTCACAGTGGCTTACCACTAGATGGGGTCACAAAGACTTACCGCTGGATTTGATCACAACGGATTACTACTGAATGGGGTTGACAACAGATTACCGCTGGATAGGGTCACAACGGATTACAGCTGGATGGGGTCACAATAGCTTACTGCTGGATTGGGTCATAATGGCTTACTGGTGGATGGGATCATAACGACTTACCGTTGGACGGGGTCACAACGGCATACCGTTGGATGGGGTCACAATGGATTACCGCTATATGGGGTCACAACGGCTTACCGCTGGATGGGGTCACAATGTTTTACCAATGCATGGGGTCACAGCGGCTTACTACTAGATGGGGGATGCAGTTTAATGTCGTGCAGGACAAAAAGGGGGCATGCAGTTTAACGTCATGTGGGACGAAGGTGGTCTGACGTGAAGGGGGTCAGAACAAATAGGGTGTTGGTCTTGAACCTCATGTTGGCTTCCTACATATATTTCCTTGGGAAGGATCAAAGACTATGTTGTTCAGGATGGTGTTGGTGAACTGATGTGAAGATGGTCGGGACCAATGGGTGTTGGACTTGAACCTCGGGGAGGCTTCCTACATACCCTGCCTTGGCAAGGATCAAAGTCCACGTAGTTCGGGATGGATGTGGGGCTTACACTCTAGGCTACCCAAGGAGGATTTCATGGTTGATTCTTACTCTAAGACCACGTGATTCATGCTCGGTTTGAGAAACAAGTGGTAGAAAAGGCTTGATGATCACGTCACGGAAGGTGCGTTTGTGGGAAGTGGAATGGGGCATACACATGGTTAGCAGCCCAAAAAGGAAATAGGGGCTTACACGTGGTTAGTAGCCCAAGGTGATGGAGATTGGGACTTACTCTAGGATGGAGGCACGGGTGGAGACAAAGCCCAATGGGAGAGGGATGGGATAACAAAGGTCCTAATGCCCATCGCTCCTCTCATCTTTGGCAAGGAAGAAGATAGGAGGATCAGGGGTGTTGCCTCCCTCAAGAAATGCTATGGGCTTACACCACGGTGGTTTCCCTATCCCCTCGGACAAACTCCACTCCCATAAAGAGGATCTCATTCCATGTGAGGAATTATTTCACTCCCGTAGAGACCAGTGGGCGTAGAGAATGTCTGAGATGGGGCACCCCACATACAATGCATGGGGCGAGGCCACTGTTTAATGTCATGTGCTGGGGATGATGGTACTTTTAAATTTAACGTCTTGCAGCTTGGATGGGGTGGGTTCACTCCACATAGCTAGGACTTACATAACTGATACCCACCTGCCCTTGAGAGAAGGAAGGAATCAGCAATGTCGTGTTTGTAGGGGTGTTATGGAGCGATCCATTGAGGGGTCCACGTTAGCGTGGCTATGCGAAGTATCAATAGCCGTTAGCGTGCCTATGCAAAGAATCATGAAGCGAAACAATGCAATGGGAATAATCACCCAAGGGACCTTGAAATTGCTTCGTGCAAACCTGAAGGGCCGCATAGGAAAAGGAGTCGCAGAGCAAAGGGGTTCATAGGTAGAAGCTTTGTAAAGATTTCATGCTCTGTGAAGTAGGGAGGCTTCACGAAGGGGTGTGCTTTGCGAAGTGACGTCGCCTAGACTAGGCATAGGGCCTAGGTGCATATGGAAGGTGCTTCATGAAGTGGAAAGGAATTCATAGAGAAATTCCTAGTGAAGCAAGGGTGCCTTGTGAAGCATAAAATTGTGAATCAATGTGCTTCGCGAAGCACAGTGACCACGATTTAGCATGTGGGTCACATGTTCATGAAGGTTACTTCATGAAACATAAACGCTCTACGATGACCTGAGTCCCCTTAGGGATATCCTTTATTTGGGGAGGCTTGTGGGCTCCACGAAGGTTATCCCTCTTTGAAGAGGGTGGAATTCACGTAAATGGGAAGGAACTTCGCGATGAAAAAGTACCTTGAAAAGATCATGGTTTGTAGAGAAGAAATTGCTTCGCAATGCGGGAACTTAGAAGGTGAAAGGTCGGAGGATCCATCCTTTGGGATCAAGGGGAGCCTGGTATTTATAGGCAAAAGGTGCTGTGAAGCAGATCTCATTCATCACAAAGATGGATATTTCTCCGCGGTGGGCTCGTGAACATCAAAGGTGTTCGTGGAGTATCCCACCTCCTTGCTCTGCGGCGGGTTCACGAACATCAAAGGGGTTCACGAAGCATCCTGCCTCCTTACTCTGTGGAGGGTTTTCTAACGTCAAAGGGGTTCATGGATCATCCTTCCTCCTTGCTTCATGGTGGGTTCATGAACATCAAAGGGGTTCGCAGATCATCCCTCCTTCTTTCTCCGCGGCGGGTTCGCAAACGTCAAAGTGGTTCGTAGAGCATCTCGTCTCCTTGCTCCACAGTGGGTTTGTAAATGTCAAAGGTGTTCATAGAGTATCCCACCTCCTTGCTCTGTTGTAGCTTCAAGAACATCAAATAGGCTCATGGGGCATCCCGCCTTCTTGCTTAGTGGTGGGTTTGTGAATGTCAAATGGGTTCGCAAGGCATCCCACCGCCTTGCTCTATGGCGGCTTCACGAACGTCAAATGGGTTTGTGGGGCATCCCGCTTCCTTGATCCGTAGTGGCTTCATGAATGGAGAGATTTGTGCTAGATTCGAGGCTCTAAGGGCTCCAATCAAGTTCCTATACTCCGTGATCGCAGAGGGAACTTCGTGAATGGGCTCCGCAAACCAGTTTTTCAGCCCAACTTCAAATGTCCATAACTCCTAATTCGTAACACAGTTAGGGCTCTAAAACCTATCAAATTGATTCTTAATAAACGTTCTACGCTATTGGATAATCTATGGGAGAATTTGTAAAAATTTTGGGATGTGTTTTTTAGTGTCAACAAATGCCCCCCCTAAGAATGGGGTCCAACGAGGATGAGGAGGTCGAGGCGGACCACGTTCTGAGGAAACGAATGAGGAAAACGCATGACTTGGGGTTTATTGTACCTCAATCACATTGAGGAAATAGACAACTAAATCTCTAAGACCACGTGATCCATGCTCTGTTTGGGAAACAATAGATAATAGGATCTCCTGTATGAGAGTGTTAAACAATAGAAGGTGTGAGGGGATCAGAATGGGACATCAATCTCTATTTGGGAGAATATTAAAAGAGAGAGGGGTCATAACTAGAGAACAAGTCTCTCTGGACAGCCGTCCTACTTCTCCCATCGTGCTCTGGTGCACAAGTGGGGAAACTTCAGGGGTGTTAGAATCAATCTAAACAGAGGGGAGTGGAAATTGTGAATCACAATACCCAAAATTCGGAACAATATAGGGATGGTGTGACAATGAAGAATAACTGTTGACCATGTTTGAAACACAGTATTCTTATTATGATATCCTAAAATGGGGGTAGCAGACGAGGGTTGGACGATGACCATATTTGAAACACAGGTCATGACTCAGAATGTTATTTGTTAGTCTTCCAGAATGTTGGCCCAGGATAGTAGGCGAGCCATAGGCCGAGCATCCATACTATTAGGGGGTTCCTTTAGATGTGAAAGAGGATGAGGTTCCAAATTAAGGGCACACAAATCATGAACTTGGAGTGATTGGTTGTTCGAATGGAATCCAACACTCTCGAAATCACACCACTGTGATAAAGGAACATTAGGTGGGCGTATCCGTCTGATCATGGATCAAACATACTACCAAGAAGTACCTCTTTGGTATGGACCTAGAATGATTTGTAGTTTTATGTCATGCCAATGAGGATGATAGACATGTAGTTTCATGTTGTACGGTGTGGATGATGCACATAGTTTAAAGGTTATACTACTAGGACCAAGATTGGGGCTGAGGGGCCATAAGGGTTAATGACCCAAGGGATGGGCCTGAGACGAAATCCCTAGGCATCGATATGTATCCCATGAGGATGAGAATCAATACAAACGTAGTTATTGAAGCACAGCATGGTCATAGACCAATGCTGTTAGGGGAAATCATCTTTTTAAATGGATCTGGTGCATCCCATGATTAACATGGGGCATCCTGAACTTGTTCAGGGTAGAACTGTCGTTTAGTGTCATGCGTTGAGGACATATGGACTCATGCAGTTTAATGTCATACAATAGGACGAAGAGTGAAAGGGAAGATCCCAAGAAGGGAGTATATGGTACAGTAGTTGTAACCTGATGTGAATGAGGACATAAGTTGTCTGCCACACCATGTGCTCTCAACAGCATTCAGGCCTAGGGGTCGAAAGAGAGAGGACAGTATATCAGATTCTTGGGGATGGACCAGAGGAAAATATTTCTGGGCACTCCTATATAACCCATGAGGATGGGAATCAAGCCATACATAGTTCTAGAAGATTTCATGCAGTTAAAGTATTGCGGTAAGGATGCGGAGTGATCTTAGTTTATGGTCATAGAGATTAGACCAGAGATAGTAGGGAACACGGGAGACACATGGTGAGGTAATTATGAAACCTGGCATGAATGAGGACTTGGATTTCAGATCACTATGTGTTCCTTGGGGAGGTTTTAGTTTGATGGACCAAAAACAATAGTTAGGATGGGATCGAGGAAAAGTGCACGGGTGTTCTGACGTATCCCATGAGGATGGGAATCAAGACACACATAGTTCTAGGGATGTCATGGTAGGATGCATGTGCCAGAGGTAATAAGGTTTTGCGGGTCTGGCCCTTGCACCAAAAGAAGCAGTATTTGATAGATCTTGTTTTTCCTTTAGGATGAATGAGTGTTTTTTTTGTGAAGTGATGGATCTAAGATACAAAGTCCATGAATTGACACTAAAATCAAGTTGTATGCAAGCATTGACAAATGGTATGGTGTCTGACTGATACCAAACATGATTCACCCTCGAGTGAGGATATCATGGGGTAGTGCCATTTTTGTGTGTGGCCAGGCTGATAATGTCACAGTTTTAGGGTCATGTGATAGGACCAACCATGCACTTTAATGTTGTGTGATATAGACATAACAGTTTAAAGTCATGTGGGGCAAGGCATCATAGTTTAAAGTCATATGGATCAGACATATATAGGGGAGATGAGTTTCCAGAGGGAATGTGCATGGCGTGATACAGCATACCCGACATGAATAAGGACGAGGTCCACATCATACCATGCTCAATTCCAAGGAGGAAACCTCAAGCTGAGGGGCTAGAAAATGATAAAGGATGTGGGACAGAAGAGGCTAGCCCTCAGTTGAGCTGGACCTGAAGACTAGATGTCTGGGTGTTCCTACGTATCCCATGAGGACGGGAATCAAGCCACACGTAGTTCTTTAAGGTTCCCTTTAACATCGTGCAGGACAACATACAGTTTAATGTCATGTTGGATAGGAAGTAGGGGGGGTAACCCTAGAAAGGGGCTTACATGGTGAGGCTATTGAAAACCTGATGTGAATGAGGGAACAATCCCACATGAACCACGCCATGTGGTCCTATAAGAGTCATATCCTAGAAGGTAGAACATAAGAGATAAATTAGTGGAACTCGAGCTAGACCCAGAGATGAGATATCTAGGCATTCCTACATATCCCATGGGAATGGGAATCAAGCCTTATGTAGTTCTAAAAGATATCTTAGTTTAAGGTATTAGAGCTCATACCTTTGAGAGGTGGTATCCTTCCAAGTAGTAGCATACCACAATCTAATTCCTACACCCACGTGAGTCAAAATTAGTGTGGGAAACAAGGGAGGAATAGGTTTTTTCAATACCTAGAACACATGCCAAAGGGAATCGGTGTGGATCCCTGAATAATGCCTTATCATGTCTTTGTCCTCCTAATGTGAAAATGCGCACTGAGGGATAGTGCCAGGAGTGTCAAAAATCTATTTGAACATGATGGGGTGGAAAAATATTGTGAATCATATAACCAACATTCAAGGATTGAAGGGGTTTTCATGATGATGGAGGATAATTGTTGACCATGTTTGAAACACAACATCCATATTGTGTGGCCTGAAATGGGAACAACAAATGAGGGTCAACCGCTGACCATATTCGCAATGTGGGACTTGTATCGATTTGTTCTCTGAAATCCTCAAGGACATTGGTCTATAATGGTTGGAGAGACCTTGGGCCTAGTATCCATGCCATTTGGGGATCCCTTCAAATGTGAAAGATGATGGAAGTCCAAATGAAGGGGAACACGATGCCTGAAAAATGGGTGAAAGCATGTCCAGGTAGAATTTGACAATCCAGGTTCTAGACCAGAGTACTCATGGGACAATCAGTGAATCACCGAAGAGGGCCGAGGGACTCGACATAAGGGTAGTTGACTCAAAGATATGAGAGCAGGGAAAGGGAACGAAGGCCGCTCAAGAGAGAGAGGTATGTTTCTTGGTTGTTATAAACCTGATGTGAATGAGAACATAATCCCATACCAGACCATATACCCCTCTTCTGGAAGAACGCGGTCCTAGAGGAAAAAATGATAGGGAGGTTTCTAAGAGACGGTGATGGACCTGAATAAGAAATATTCCGGCATTCCTATGTATCCCATGAGGATGGGAATCAAGCCATATGTAGTTTTGGGGGTGCCATGAAATTTAAAGTCATGATGGTAAGGACTAAGATAGGGGCAAGGTATCTCATCCAGGGATGTGTATGGCATAGAGAGTAACCTAATGTGAATGTGGGAAAAATACCGCACCACACTATACAACCCTAAGTGAGAACTTAGGCTGGGACCTGAGAAGGCCAAGGGGCTTGAGGCTGGGCCACAGACATAATGTCATGGCCAGCTTTCCATTTAGCATCTCGCAGTGAGGAAGAATGTGATCTTAGTTTAGGGTCATAGATCTCGGACCGTACATGCCTAGTTTAATGTCATATGCATGGGACAAAGAGAGTGAATCATCATGCCTAGGGAAGGCCACAAAGCGACAATGATGATAGAGGAAAATTGTTGACCAGATTTGCAACATAGTATCCACCCTTGTGTGACCAGAATTCGGGGAAAAAAATTGTGTGTTGACCGTTGAACATATTCGCAACACAGGACTTGTATTAACTTGTCACTCACAATCCTCGAGGGTGTTAGCCTGTAATGGTAGGAGATCCCTTATTTTGAGTATGCATACCATTTGGGGGCCCTTTTGGATATAGAAGATGATGGAAACCCAAATGATGGGGCTCATGAAGCATGACGGGGCCTATGCTTGCGGGATGGAAGATAAATGAAGGGACACATGTCTCAAGGGTATATGTGTGGCGTGGAGAAATATCTCGATGTGAATGAGGACGTGAGTCCATACCGCACCACATAATCCTAAATGAGAACTTGGGCCAAGGGGCTGAAAGGGTAGAAGGACCTGAGACTGGGCGTCCTAGCCAACTATAGCCATATGACTTCTCATGCGGGCATTGCCTTCATAGCTTCTAATCCCATGGGAGCAATGCTCAGTGTAGGAAACAAGGAGTAGGGTTAGGCTCTCCCCATCACATAAGAGACCATCAGCTGAAATCACACTCCTTCCCAAGGAAGACTGAAGCTTGAAGAGACGGTGGGGAAGAATGAACCACTATACTCTATGTTTGGGACATATAGGAGTGGTAACAATGACAAAGGATGGTTATTGACCAAATTCAAAACACAGAATCTATATCGTGAGACCTGAAATGGGAACAAAAAATGAGCATCAACCACTGACCATATTCACAATGTGGGAAACGTATCTATTTTTTGTCTAAAACCCTTGAGGGTATTGGCCCTAAATGATAGGAGAGCCCTTAGGCTAAGTATCCTTATCATTCAGAGGCCCCTTTGGATGTGAAAGATAATGGGAACCCAAATGGTGGGGTGTGTGGAGAATAAAGGCACCCGTACAATTTCAAATAAAGTTAGATAGTAGAAGAGATATAGATCTTTAAGGGAGGGGGATACATGGTACGGTCATGATGAACTTGATGTGAATGAGGGAAAAATCCTGCACCACACCATGTGTTTCGTCCCAATGGTTGGTCCCGAATTTTGTGGTTGGGCCTACGAATGAAATGTTCAGGCCGTCCTATGTATACCATGAGGATATGAATCAATCCACACATAGTTCTTGAAGGGACGCGCAGTTTAACGTCATGCTGTAAGGATGTGGGGGGATTCAAAGAGCGGAGGAGGTCACATGGTGCAATCATCGTAACCCTGACATGGGTGGGGCCAAAGAATCCCATACGACGCCACGTGGGATCTTCCAAAAGAACTATACCCAGGAGGGGATAGTAAAAGAGGAAAATGGGGCTGGACTCAAGACGAGGCATCTGAGTGTTCCTACATATCCTATGAGGATGGGAATCAATCCATACGTAGTTCTTGAGATGAAATTTTACATCTTGTAGGATGACACATGGTTTAATGTCATATGAGACATTTCACATTTTAAGGTCATGTATGACCAGACAATTTAAGGTCATGCAGGACCATAATGCAGTTTAGGGTCGTGCGGGACCATCATGCAGTTTGGGATCATGCAAGACCGTATAGTTTAAGGTCATGCAGGACCGTAATGCAGTTTAGGGTCATGCAAGACCATGGTGAAAAGGGTTCAGGCAAAGTATTTCTTGAGAAAATTGGAATTGGTGGGAGGATTTATACATGCACTATCCATTGTAATCAGTGATTATGACCCATTGGAGTAAACCTTGTGAACAAATGTAAGGTCCTTCCCATTTAGGTTCCAACTTGGGTGTTTTCCTACCAGGTATCATTGGTGCCCTCAGGGCCAATACCAAGTCACCTTGCAAGAAGGAGCAGAGGTGAACTTTCTTATTGAAAGCTCTAGCTATCTTATTCTTATTCCTTTCTAGATTGTGCAGGGCACAAAGCCTATTCTTGTTGAGTGCTTCCAACTTAGCCAAAAGGATTTCAGCTACTTTATTTGGCACATGTTGATCATAGACAGTTGTGCATAATGAGGGAAATTGAATCTTGATGGGAAGGAAGACCTCTGTCCCATACACCAGGTAATATGGGGTCACCTGGGTTGAATTTAGATTCATCATCCGGTATGACCAGAGGGTGTTGGGGAGCTTGTCTGGCCAACTCTTCTTATTCTGACCAATCATTTTCTGCATAATGATAGAGAGGGTTTTGTTAAATTCCTTGATCTATCCATTTTCTTACACATGATAGTGGGAGGTATGGTTAGAACATATGTTATACTTAGCATACAATTTATTCACCTCAGCTAACTAGAAGTTCGTACCATTATCGGTGAGGATAGTGTGAGGGAATCTAAATCGTTAAATGATGTTAGATCTCAAAAATTCAATGACGGAGCAGGCCTTGACCTCCCTGAGTGGGACTACCTCTACCCACTTGGAGAATAAATTTGTAGCAGTCGGGATGAATATGCATTGGTGAGCTGTCATCGGTGGATATGGTCCCACAAAATAGAGTCCTCGTACCACAAATGGACAAGAGTACTTGGTGGAGTGGAGAGGCTCTGGAGGTCGATGCATAAAGTTAGCATGAATTTTCTATACATGGCATCTCTTGGAGAACTTGATGTAGTCATGGATCATGGAGGGACAAAAGTACCCTAGTCTCTAGATTTGTTGGGATAGTTTTGGCCTGGTCTGATGAGCCCCTCAGGAACCGGCATGAACCTATTGCATGACCTAATAAATCTTGACTCCTTGAATGCAACGGATGATAACCCCATCATGCCCACGCTTTTAGAGGGTCTTCTCATGGATAGGGCCATCTTCGAGGGTAAACTACAACGCGCGGTATCAGATTCACTCTCGGTCGGCCCAATCAGCTGAGAGATAACCATTTTGGAGATACTTGACAAAGGAGGTTCTCCGATTATGAGTCACATCAATCATTGCATCCAAGGGACCTGGGGATCCTAACGTGGAGGCTCCAATGGTAAGGGGACTCACCTTTAGGCCGTTATCATCATCTGGTGTGACCGGAGCAATGAATCTTCGGTGTGCCATATGGATAATTAGATCGCCCTGTTCAGGCTATGCAAGTGATGCAGCTAGGCTGGATAGGGTGTCAGCCTGACCATTCTGAGATCGAGGTACATGAGTAACTTAAGGTAGAGATGGGAACAAGGAAATTAGCTGGAGAGTGCGCTCTAACAATGGTATGAGCTCTGGATTTCTGGATACATAGTCACCATTGATCTGTTTGATGACTAGTTCAGAATCCTCTTTCACATGCAAATGGGGAACACCAATCTTGAGGGCCAGCTCGAGAGCAGTGATGAGAGCCTGATACTCTACCTCATTATTGGTGTAGCCTTCTGAAAATAGGAATTAATAAGGCAGAACAGCTTGTGTCGGTGTAATGAAGATGATACCCAGGCCTACTCTGTAGAGTATGGGATCGTTGAGCCTTCTTCTGGTGGGGCTGCGGGAAGCACCATCAAAGTGAATCTGCCAGCACGGCATGGATTGTTCTACCAATAGGATCATATCATCAGGGAAATTGAGATCAAGGGATTGGTTCAGAGGAGCTGTATGGGCAGCAAGGAATTCTACCAACACTTTCCCCTTAATAGCCTTCTGAGGGACAAACCTGATATCGAACTGTTGGAGGATTACCGCCCACTGAGATAGTCAGCCTGTCAGCATGGGGTAGTTTAGGATGTACTTTAGTGGGTCTACTTGGGACATCAGCTATACCTCATAGTACTTCCAGTATTGTTTCACTTTCTATACTATGAATACTAGTGCAAGGTATCTCTTTTCAATAGGGGAGTATCTGGTTTTCGTATTGAGGAGCATGCGGCTAAGGTAGTAATGGCTATTCTCCGTTCCCTCATTGTTCTTCTGGGTGAGAAGGGAATCGAGAGATCATTTTAGGGAAGTCACATAAAGGACCAGAGGCTTTCTAGAGACAAGTGGCATTAATACTGGAGGTTGGAGCAGATACTGCTTGATTACCTCAAACACAGTCTGACATTCTTCATCCCACTCATAGAGTGTGCCTTTCTTTATGAGCTGATAAATGGGCTTACACTTGCCGAACAAATTCATGATGAATTGGAATATGTAGTCTAAGGGGCATTGGAAGCCACGAAGTTCCTGAATATTACTCAGATGAGACATCTGGATAATGGCCTTGATCTTCTCTGGGTCTATCTCAATGCCCTTGTATCTGAAAACAAATCCAAAAAACTTTCTAGAGGTGACACCGAAGGCACACTTCAATCGATTCAACTTTAGGTGATGAGAATAGAGGAAGCTGAAAATTTTATCAAGGTCTTTGAGATTGTCCTAACACTAGAGATATTTGACCACCATATCGTCCACATAGCATTCCTCCAACATTCCAATGATCAGCTTAAATATGTGATGCATAGCCCGCTGGTAGGTGGCACCTCCATTCTTTAAACCGAATGGAATTACTTGGTAACAGAAAGTACCTTGTGGTACCCTGAAGGCTGTAGACTCCTCATCCTCAGGGTGAATTCGGATCTGGTTTCACCCAAAGTAACCATCCATGATGGAGAGGTCTTGGAACCCAGCTGTAGCTTCGATCAACAATTATGTCACAGGATGTGGAAAATCATCTTTCGGATAGTAACGGTTGAGATCCCAGATGTCAATGTGGACTCTGATCTGTATTTTCTTCTTCCTGAATGGTACAATGTTGGCTAGCCATTTGGGGTACTGGACCTCCTTAACGAAATTGGTTCTGATGATCTTATCAACTTCTGCCTCAACCAGGGTACCGTGAGAAGGGTGCATCTTTCTGGGAGGTTGCTTGAACTCGAGATGATTTGTCGGGAGACCAAGGCGGTGGACGGATATATAAGGATCTAGTCAGGGCATCTCGTCATAACTCTAGGTGAACACATCATTGTGTTGTTTCATGAAGTCTACGTACTGTTGTTGCTCCTCGAGGGGCATGGCAGCACTAATCAATGTGGGTCTCGGGTCTGCCTCGCTACTGAGGTTCACTTGTACCAACTCGTCGATTGTGGCAGAGACGCCCTCCTCAAAGGAGGGGGGAGCATCATCTAAATCCTCTTCTTCACTTATGGAGGGGGATCCTTGGTAGGATGAGTCGCTTCTTAGTCGGAAGATCCCGATGGGAGTCTAGTACCAGCCTGAGCGGCAGCAAACGCTGCGTCGGAGGACTCTTGTGATGCCACAACCATAGCGATGAAGGTTGTCAATATAATCTCATTTATTCTTAGGTCCAAGGATCCATTCTTGATGATATTGAATCAATAGTAGTGTTTCATATTGAGATAGTTAATTATGTCCCATAAGAATAAGAAATTATGACGTATTTCCATCTCCATGGGTCAGACATCCTGATATCTTATGGGAATAGGAGGCTCTGGGATCACCTGTGCCTGATTTGTATAATATTACGAGGTGATCTTTTGTCATCGCTTAGGATAGGTAATGTGTTCCCCCGTCATTCCAGAAACAACGAAGCATTGTCCCATGTCTGGGTTCTTGGCCTCCAATCGATGGATTGAAAAGATGTAGGTATCATCTAGATCTATCCATGGGCCGATCATTGTCGTGGCATGCCCAACCTCATTAGCTTGAATCTACTTGTCTTTTCTCTTATAGTAGTCAGAATCCAAATATCGGGCTTCACAAGAGGCAAAGGGAGACACATCACCTTGAAGAATTCCCACTCAACCATTAAGGGAGTACTTGAGGAACTGGTGGTATGATGAGGGAACCTCCGCATACAGGTGGAGCCATGGCCTTCCCATCAACGAAATGTAGGCGGTGTCCTGGGAGACAACCATAAATTATTTGCTGGAAAGTAGGCCACTAAACTGGGTCTTCAAGTGGATATTTCCAATTGGTGCCTGTTTTTTCCTGTCATAATCTTGGATTCTAAAGTCATAGGGACTCAAATAATCTTCATACAATCCCAGTTTTTTCAGTGTTCGATTCGGGATTAGGTTGATTCCAGATCTCATGTCGACAAGATAGTGATGAACCTCCACACCATTGAACTGACCGATGATGTACAGTGGGCGAATGTGCCCCTGTATGGGAGATCCTTCATCTTCTCTAGAGAATGAGATAATGTCCTGACATTCACCATTCTCGATCACCTCAAAAAGAAAGTATTATGCGGCTTTTACTTCCATCTCAAACTGGAGGGGGATTCTTAAAGCCTCAGTGAGGGCCTCACGCATATATGATGATAGGAGAAGGGCCTAAAGGATGGATAGCCTTGCTAGAATACTAGAAATATTCTTAATAACATCGTAATTCCATTCTAGGCATGAACATCTGCTTATAGGAGGTCACTCTGTGACAGAAGTTATGGTGGGCCATGCCGACTTGACCAGCGGCTGACTGGTATTAGGAATAAACCACTTCTCACTAGTCAAAACCTATGGTGTGGCTACCGGATGAGAGCTAAACAACTGATAAAGGCCTGTAGAAGGGAGTTCCTAGTCACAGCATGGTCAGGGTGCCTCTACCTGATCCAAAAAAATGAATAACGGTGAAGGCGGGACTGATTCCATGAGATGAGAAGGTTGTGCATGCTGAGATCTATGCTGAGCCTGTTGCCTAGTTTTAATAGCATGCACAGCCTAGTTGGAAGTACTGATCGAGACACTCTGATGACCCATATAGCCACAACTCCATCGACGCTGACGATGGATGGGGACATTGGGAGGATCCGCCTGGTGCTCCTCATCATCCGGAATCTTGTAGGGATTTACCAGCTCTAAGGTATTAACTGAGGCATACCCTTGACCATCACTCGAAGATTCCTCTAATACTGGATGGATTCTAGGAGAAACTGCCATCTTCAGGGGCATGAAGTCGTCAAGAGTATGGGACGATGATGGTATTGGCGGGGGGCTTTGCCTTCCCCAATGCCGTCAGTGTTTTCTCTTCTGGGAAGAGGCCGATTGAGATGACGATGCAGAAGTAGTTGTTGTGGATTCTGAAGGCTCTAGCCAATTCAGGCATGTAGAGATGACACCATGGTAATGAGAGACTGTTTTACAAGCCATCCATTCACCATACTTATAGGACACACGACTGGAAACTGGATGCCACTCGCCCTCGTTGTCACTACTGCTATCTGGCCTCATGAAGATGCATGCCACCTATGCCGGAGATGGATCTAACCAGAATATATTATTATCCACCTGGTCTTGGATCCAGTCTTTGAATACATATCACTTCTTGAGAGTGTGCCCCAAGATCTTGTGATAGGGGTAGTAATTAGGTCGTTCAGTGAGGTTCGCCTCTTCTGGCCTTCTACACTCAGGAAAACGTAGAATCCCCTACTTCAAGGCACTGTAGAAGTAATTGGGGACCTATGACTCTTTGAATGAGTACGTCTGGTTTCTCCTATCTGGAAAGGGGGCCTTTGGTGCTTGACCCTGATAAGGAGTTATAGGAGCTTGTCAAGGAAGTGGAACTTGGTTATCTCGCCTGGGCGGTGGTGGCACATTGCGCGGGGGCACCTGCTGATTTTGAGGTGGGCGTTGCTGGGCTGGTGGCTATGCCTAAGATGGAGGGCCTCTGCGATGTTGTGGAGTCGGATCCACTTTAAACAACTCTAATCAATTGGGGGATTCTATTTGGGTCATTGTAGAGAACTCGGCCCTGGCAGCCCTTCTCGCAGGGATTGCAGGAGGCAACGGACATGCCTGCTTAGCTTTTTGTAAGGCTTACTCTAGGCACTAGGCCTTATCAGAGAAGTCTTGTAATCCCTAGGGATAGTTCTGGGTGATCATAGAGGGGTCCAGTTCCATCTTTGCATTCCCTACGCACATTAGTTTCAGTTTCTCCTTAGTCAGTGGCATGTCAAAGGAATACATGAGTCCTTTCCACCGGGGGAAATTCGGCAATGCGCTCATCAGGACTCTGCTTGCACTTGAATAGGTCTGAGATACCTGTCTTCTAAGTGGTGGAACTGAACGGGTAGAGAAATTTCCTTTGGAGTTCTTCCCAACCAACTAATGATCTGATGGGGAGCTAGTTGTACCAGAAAAATGCAATCCCTTCCAATTTCTACACAAAACACCAGAGTTTTGTGGCTTCCTGTTGCACTGGAGTTCCCAACATGGGGCCACACCTTGAGATAAAGTGGGATAGGTGTTGTAGTGGGTCCCATGTCCTGTTGAAGGTGGAAAATGTGGGATTCCTGAAACCCGGGGGCGCTGGTATATCATCTACCCACGCTGGATATGGATTTCCATCAGGCTAGAGCTCCACTTGTCACATTTCTAATGCCTCAAGGCGGGCAATGAGTGCCTCCATTGGATCATTCGGGTGGGGATTCCTATCTTGACAGGGATCCCTGATCACCAGTGCATTGGTGATTTCTTCAACATGATAAGGCGGCCCATTATATCATGGAGTGGCTAGTAGAACGACCTGTGGGGCAGCTAGGGGAATTCGAGCTAGGTCCTGAGGATTTTCACATCGTTCATGAGGATTGGGCGAGACATACCGCAACCTCTTGCCGTAGGTTCCAACCTCAACCATGTCTATGTAGGCAGGATGGTTAGGGTTAACTGCAGGCAATTCATCGAGGAGAAGTTGTGCCTGCCCCTGCTACCCTAGCCTAGGATCACCATAATTTGGTCATCGATCCACATCACATTCAACAAGGAGGTCTTCGACCACCTTCTTCTATTCAGTGAGTTGCTGACACAACACATCTTTTTCAGGGTCGTCTTCTGCCATCTGTACCGAGCCAGACGAGTCAGAGGGTTTGGTGGCTCCGAGGTGTTCCTTGCCCTTGTTGGAATTATGGATGAGGACTAGTGCCTCGGTAGGCACAGGAAGACCCAATAGATTCCTCTGTTGATGATTAATCCCTCTTGATGGATCCAAAAAAATTGAAACTCCCTTAGGTGGTAGGTCCTCTCCAAGAATCTCTAGCTCGTTCTCTCCCTCCAACGGGTTAGCTATGTTAACTGTGACTCTACCTGGAGGCATATCCTCTATGTCGCCTAGAAAATAAGGTTATCACCAGATAGGACTAAAGAGGAGGGTATCATACTACCTCTATCCATGCATCTGTACATGGGGAGAAGCCTCTTTGATAATCCTGCGAAGTACCCTGAAACTTTGAACACACCGTTGTGGGAGGGCCTTAGTGTGACCTGGTGACTCAGAGCGCTGGGCCATAAGGAGTTCGGCCAAATCAACCAGACGGTATTGTTTTCCAATGTCCTCGAAATGCGCTCGGCTCTTAGGGTAATCCACTTGCTGATGACGAAGATGGAAATGAGTCGCCCAGAGGTTTTGACGGAAACACTCGACTTCCTCTTGGGTGAGGGATTCTAGCACACAAAAATTCGGTGCTACAACCGGCCAAAACATCTCAAGGAAATGGTCTGCTGCGATAATATCCCATAAGCTTCTAGTCCTGAATTCAAGGTCTAGCCCTTCATTGCCTCACTTGTCAACCGGAGGAGACTGGGGAATGGGTAGTGGTACCTAAGCAGACCGCTGAGACTATAGGCTGGCCGGTGGAGAATACGGAGATAGAGCTGACAAAATTCCACATCTCAAGCTATACTCTGAAGAGTGAAGTGACTTAGCCATGACATCACGGTAAGACAGGATAACTACCACAGATTCCGATGTAGGGACTACGACTGATGGCGGTGGACCACACTGCTTCTCGTCTACCATTGGTCTCCAGAATAGCTCTATGTGATCTCTAGTAGGGGTAGAGAGTGCTTCTGGTGATTATGGAGGCGATTGCACAGCCGTAACCTATGGAGATGCCAAATTTTATTCCTCTTGAATATACCTGTGGAGGGAGGTGGGAATCTGATGGACCTCACATTCTGGAACTATGAAGCTAATGCGTCTTGTTCCTTCCCCAGCCCTCGACATGAAGGATCTCAGTGAGGTCTTCATCACTGAGTCGTATTCTGCCTCGGATTCTGAGAATAAAACTGGTTTGATCTCAGTCTGAATCTTCTCATCGTTCTTTTTATTGTGGCAATGACCCACCCTCCTTTCCCAGGATGGTTCTTCAATATAGGGTAGATTTATGGCATGAGGAGGTCCTCTGGTCGTACTGGTGCTAGGGCGGGGTGTACTTCCGCCTGAGTAAGCTAGGTTACAAGGCCCACCTAGACAAATATGGAAGGGAACATGGTGATGACCTCAGTTTGAAGTGATGGAGTGGGTAGGACCTCCGCTCGAGCCGATAGGAGCATGGGTAGGACCTTCATTCTTGTTCCCCCTGGTGACACCACTGTGAGGAAGGTCCTCATACTGGTCGAGCCGAAAACGGGTAGGACCTCCATGCTGGGAGAGAGTTAAGAGAAATTGTCCTTCACCCCTTTGATTTCTGAGGCAAGGAGGGACTTTTCCAGTAGTTGTGAGGATATGGGGAGTCCCCCCATGCTGGATATTGACCGGGTGTGAGACGTCCCCACCCCGACAGTCTGTGCCAGGAGGAATTACTTCATACCTGATGTAATGAGCATGGGAGAGGATTCTATGTTTAGTGTCACCATTATGGGGAGGTCCCTCATTAGGACCAATTTTAGTATTAGGAAAAACTCCATGCCGAGCTTGGAAGTGGGGAAGTCCCGCATTCTCCATGGTGGCGGTATGGGGAGGGCCTCCGTACTGGCGGCGACCACTACCTGCACTGGTGACTGAGAGAGTCGACCCAGCCTACCTGTGGGGTGGTTGGGGCCTCAATCCAGGATGGGTATAAAAGTTCCCCTATTCATCATACAAAACGGGTTGATGATATACGTCAGTGCGGTCCTGAGTCACAGTAGTTGCTGACATTAATGCCCCTTGGTGGGCATCCTCCTCAGCCTGTGCCTGACACTGGCGTCAGGTAAACTGGACTAGGGCCAATGGTGCAGGCACATGTCTTACCTACTCTTTGACTCATGGGACCGGATGGCAGCGCTGGCCTGGCCTAGTGGGAGCCCTCCTTGGGGGCCCCTAAAACAGGATCATGACCGGGCTGGCCCGAACATCCCCAACCTCGTTGGCGTAGGGGAGAGAGTCATTGAGGCATCCTGGGGAGAGGCTCTCGAAATGATTGTACATTAGACTGTGGAGTAGTGACTACCTGTGCATCCCTTGGGGGCGGTGGTGGTGATGAGGCATAGACACCTCTAGATCCTAGTGGGCCATATCCCGAGTCAGGATAATCTCCTCCTCCTTGTACTAGTGTACGAGGTCATTGATCACCATACGGTGAATGAATTCAGACAGGGAGACAAGGAATGGGCACCCGACATTATTAGAAGTGGTGATTGTCACAAAAGCAGTGGAACCATGCAAGACTGACACATTGACATTGTCCCTGCCCCTGTGTCAGTGGACCAGCAGTGATCGAATTTCTACAGCAGCTTGGTTCATGAAAAGCAGAGAGATTAACCCATTAGTGTTGAAAGGAAAGGAACCGATGACCAGTGCCCCAACGCCATTCCTTCTTCCATGGCTAGTAAGATGGATCCACGCTAACAACATCACAGACTGGGACGTCCAACATTTTTACTGCCCCAACTTCTGGGGAGTTTCACACCAGGCCCACTATTTTCTTGGTGGGACCTGGTGCCGAATAGCTGGATCCAGTGACATGTTAATCCACTGATTTCTTAGACGCTACTAATCTCCATATTGAGGAGAATATCTTTATGTCAATTTCACCATTTATATTTTCGAAACTTTCGATGGTGCGTTTGCATCCGTATGTTCGTGGATGATGACACTGTTTGTTGCCCCACATTCTTGCTTTCCAAATGCGGGTGGAATCTATTCCTTGTTCAGGGATGTTTACTACTTGATCAAAATAGGATGATGGGATGTCTATTCTTCCTTCTGTGGATTCCTCCTCAGAACTCATCACCTTGTCCGGGTCTCCCTTATAGACGTAATACATTGTTCGTGAAACTCTTCCCATTGACATATCTTCATGGACACTAGTTAATTACACTGCCATTGTTGGGACATTATAAGGGGTCTGTCAGGGCATCAACCTTTGGTTAGGGGATTAGTCACATTGGACATCACCGGTCTGTCTGGACGCTGGAACACTAGCATGTCTGGGTTTCTTACCTTTATTATAGGGCTTCTCGAGGGCGCGGAAGCCTGAGGCATCCCATGTTTAATGAAGGGAATTATATGCCATAGGCTTGTATCTTAGGTTTTCCTCAGCTTCCCATGATTAACATAGGGTATGTCACAGGTTTAACGTCTAGCAGAGATGGATCAGACTGATCGAAATGCTGACTAGAGTGGATCGGATGGATGAAACCCCTGGAGGGAACACTGATGTCGGGGATAACACATAGTTAGTTACCCCGTTACTACTAGGATTAGTGAAGGGATGAATTGGCATGATCTCATAGGGATGTGGCGGCTCGGGTAAGAATCAGGACAGATGATGGAGAGTTGAATAAAGTAGAGAGGGAATGATATGGAACCAACGTGAGGATGACGGTGGCGTTGGGGTTGAGCCTTGAAGATACTTCCTACATATCCCCATGGTAGGGAATCAAACTCCAAATAGTTTGGTGGGACGATGGTACACCTGAGGAGGTGACCTATGGGAATGGATGCATGGATGGGATCTGGAGAAAATAGAACCTCTAGGTTGGTTCATGAACTTCCCAAAACACATAGGCTCAAGGGAGAGATCAGGATGAGACATGAATGATGGTATTGAACCTCATAGAGGCTTCCTACGTATCCTTGTGGCGAGGAATCAAAAGTCCTCATAGTTCATCTAAAGACAGCTTACCATCGAATGGGGTTGACAATGGCTTACCGCTCAATGGGGTTGACAACGGCTTATCGCTGGATGGGGTTGACAATGGATTACCACTGAATGGGGTTGACAATGGCATACCGCTGAGTGGGATCACAACAGATTACTGTTGGATGGGGTCACAACGGCTTACCGTTGGATGGGGTCACAATGGATTACCGCTGAATGGGGTAGAAAACATCTTACCGCTGGATGGGGTCACAACGGATTACTGCTAGATGGGGTCACAACTGCTTACCACTGGACGAGGTTGACAATGACTTACCACTGGATAGGGTCAAAATGGCTTACCACTGGATAGGGTCACAATAGCTTACCATTGGATGGGGTCACAATGGCTTACCGCTGGATGGTGTCACAACGACATACCGCTGGATGGGGTCACAACGGCTTACCGCTGGATGGGGTCACAATGTCTTACCACTGGATGGGGGATGTAGTTTAATGTCGTGTAGGATGAAAAGGAGGCATACAGTTTAACATCATGTGGGACAAAAGTGGTCCGACGTGAAGGGGGTCAAAACCAATAGGGTGTTGGGCTTGAACCTCAGGGAGGCTTTCTAAGTACCTTGCTTTGGCATGGATAAAAGACCATGTAGTTCATGATGGTGTTGGTGAACCAACTTGAATATGGTCGGGACCAATGGGTGTTGGGATTGAACCTCGGGGAGGATTCCTGCGTACCTTACCTTGGCAAGGATCAAATTCCACCTATTTCAGGATGGTTTTGGGGCTTATACTCTAGTCTTCCCAGGTAGGATTTCATGGTCGATGCTTACTATAAGCCCATGTGAGTCATGCTTGGTGTGAGAAACAAGAGGCAGCAAAGGTCTGGAAATCACGTCGTGAAAGGTGCATCCATGGGAAGTGGAATGGAGATTACACATGGTTAGTAACCCAAAAGGAAAACAGGGGCTTACACGTGGTTAGAATCCCAAGGTGATGGAGATTAGGACTTACTCCAGGATGGAGGCCCGGGTGGCAACAAAGCCTAATGGGAGAGGGACGGGATAACAAATGTCATGATGCCCATCTCTCCTCTGGTCTTTGGCAAGGAAGAAGATAGGAGGATTAGGGGTGCTGCCTCCCGCAAGAGAGGATAGGGGATTACACCAAGGTGGTTTCCCTATCCCCATGGACAAATGCCGCTCCCATAAAGAGTATATCATTCCATGTGAGGAATTATTTCACTCGTGTAGAGACCAGTGGGCGTAGAAAATGTTTGAGATGGGGCACCCTGCTTATGATGCACGGGGAGAGGCCAGAGTTTAACGTCATGTGTTGGGGATGATGGTGCTTGACAGTTTAACGTCCTGCAGCTCGGATGAGGTGGGTTCACTCCACACCCCTAGTACTTACATAACTGATACCCTCCCACCCTTGAGGGAAGGAAGGAATCATCAATGTCGTGTTGTGGGGTTGTTATGGAGAGATCCATTGAGGAGTGCACATTAGCATGGCTATGCGAAGAAGCAATAGTTGTTAGCATTCCTATCCGAGGAAACATGAGGTGAAGCAATGAAACGGGAAGTGAAGCCCATGGGACCTTGAAATTGCTTCATGAAAACCTGAAGGGCTGCATGGGAAAATGACTCGCGGAGCAAAGGGGTTCATAAGTAGAAGACTTGTGAAGCTCTAATTCTCCATGAAGTGGAGAGGCTTTGCGAAGGGGTGTGATTTGCAAAGTGATGTTTCCTAGCCTAGGAATAGGGAATAGATGCATATGAAAGGTGCTTCACAATGTGTAAAGGCATTCATGGTGCAATGCCTCACAAAGCAAGGGTGTTTTGAAAAGCATAACATTGTGAAGCCATGTGCTTCGCGAAGCACAGTGACCACACCTTAGCATATGGATCACATGTGCATGAAGGGTACTTCGTGAAGTATAAACGCTTTGCATTTACCTGAGTCCCCTTGGAGATCTCCTTACTTCATGGAGACCTGTGGTCTTTTCTAAGGGAATCCCTCTTTGAAGAGGGGAAAAATTCACGCAAAGGGGAAGGCACTTCATGATGCAAAAGTACCTTAAAAATCTCATGGTTCACAGAGCAGAAATTGCTTCGCGATGTGGGAGCTCATAAGGTGAAAGTTCTGAGGATATATCTTTTGGTCTTGAGGGGAGCCTAGTATTTATAGGCAAGAGGCGCCACAAAGTAGATCTCACTCAGCGTGAAGACGGACCGCGACGGGTTCGCGAACGTCAAAGGGGTTTGTGGAGCATCCCGCCTCCTTGCTCTGCGGTGGGTTCGTGAAGGTCAAAGGGGTTCACGTAGCATCCCACCTACTTTCTCCATGGTGGGTTCATGAATATTAAAGGGGTTCACAGAGTATCCCACCTCCTTTATCCGCGGCGGGTTTGTGAACGTCAAATGGGTTCGCAGAGCATTCCTCCTCCTTGCTCTGTGGTGGGTTCACGAACGTCAAAGGGGTTCATGGAGCATCCTGCCTCCTTGCTCTGTGGTGGCTTCGCAAACATCAAAGGGGTTCGTAGAGCATATCGCCTCCTTTATCCACATCAGGTTCGCGAACATCAAATGGCTTTTGTGGGGCATCCCGCCTCTTTGCTCCGCGGCAGGTTCGTAAATGTCAAATGTGTTCGTGGGGCATCCCACCTCCTTGCTTTGTGGTGGCTTCACAAACGTCAACTGGATTCGTGGGGCGTCCCACCTCCTTGATCCACAGTGGCATTGAAAAGGGTGAGGTTTACACCAGCAGTGAGGCTCTGAGGGATCCAATCAAGTTCCACTCCTCCACGATCATGGAGGGAGCTTTGTGAATGGGCTCTGCAAACCAGTTTTCCAGCCCAACTTCGAATGTCCATAACTCCTAATCTGTAACTCTGTTCGAGCTCTACAACCTATCAAATCGAATCTTACAAAATGGTATATACTCTTAGATCATTTATTATTGGAGTATAGATGAATAGGTTGATGAATACATCATATGGAATTCACATTTATAGATTAGAACATCACAAACTCATAATACAATAAATAAAAACACCACATGTCTTATCTAGGTACATCCATACAATTCCTCAGTCTATCTCAATCAAGGTCCAATATTTCATACTGTTTATACAAGAGGAAAAATCTCATTTTACTTAATATCCAACTGTTGACATGATCAGAGACATACCCAACCACCCCCAGAATAGATAATACTTAATGAATTCAAAAGAAATGTATCAAGTATGATAGTTATCATGTTAGTTATCTCACCAACATTAGGTATATGGAAATTCAAATATGAAACATGTAACCCTTTTATACCAAATATATAGTGTATAGCACTCCATGTGGCATATACTTAAGGGTTCATCAATCTCACAAAACCCATTTTGTGCCTCATGATAATTTTTAATATATTGATATAGGAATTATAATCATGAAAATCATAACATTTTTTTAGAACCTTTACTACTCCATGATGAGCATCGGTTATAGATTACACAAAGTCAAACTTTAAGAGGCTAATTCACATAATATATGCAAGAAATGGGAAAAATGAAGAATACCTTTTATATTAACATGCTAAATTTTATATCCTTGTATTTATTTAATTAAATTAAAAAAACCATATATAAGCTATTTACAATCATATATTATATAATAGGCCACTGGATTATCCATATGACTATTTTACTTTAATGGTTTTGGTAAATTAATTACATCTCTTTGTAATTAATTACACATATCTATATTACCATCATATAAAATACTTCCACTAAACACATTTAGTGAGTAATGTATATAAAATAATCAAGTTTAAAAAATGGCGAGACTTATTAATCATATTCAAAATTTTCATTTCACTAAACAGATATTCAAACTCCATTACTTCACAATATCATATTTCAATATTTCAAGGACTCATATTATTAACTTATATATCTTTCTAATTTCAACATCATCATCATTATTAGAAAATTTCCATCAAATATTTCATTAAGATCTTTTTGGTAAGTAATGTAACTCTTTTCATTATTTATTTTTCAATACATTCTAAAATATTTTGGAATACAAAGTGATATTATCCTCATTATGAAAAATAAATGTAACTCTTTACATTTATATTTAACATTATACCCTAAACTCTTTTAGGATATTAGATTATATTCAATTTTAATACTAACTAATATGAAATTTTTTTTATTCTCTTCAAACTTCCTTAAGTCTAAAAGATACTCTGACTAGATTCTTAGATTTTATATTCTTTTAGAATATAATTCTAAGAATCCCAAACTATTTTGTGTTTTAGAAATAACACTTATTTTACCAGTTTGGGAATATTTAATAATTTAAATATTTTCCACCATATCTTATATATAATTATATGTGTTTATAGTATCCATCTGAAAAATAATATTTTATTCTTTAAAATATTCCACTAATTGTGGTGAATCATATTCCTCATATTTTAATAAAAAACCTGGATAAACACTTTATCATGGATAAAACTCCTTTTATCCATATATTATATTCAAGACATGTTATATTATCTAATTAATCATAAACAAGTGTATTAAATCTATCATATCATATTTTTTATAATAACTTATTTTTATAAATAAATTTCTCTTATTATATAATAGAAAATAGGTAACAATAAACATCCTTTATTTAAGTTCATTTGAGCATGAATTGTTCATTTCCATTAAAACCATAATTTAAATTAATACTACAAGATACATTCATTTTTCTATTATTTTTAACTCCTATAAACTCACAATATTTTTAAATTGTACATTTGGAATCAAATATTATTAAAAATATAATAATTGGTTTTTATATCTTTGTTTCCTAAAATGGACTCTCCATAGAGTTTTACGAATCCTTTTAGGTTACCCAAAAAAATTCCATCATATGGAAACATTTCCCCTTCTTACTGACACCACATTTAAGTTTCAATGATTGAGGCTTTAAATTGGATAAGTTAAATCTTCTTTATTTGGTTCAAACTCTTACCCTCCTATATTATCAATATAGTACTAATTCTTAAACATCACATGGGTTATAATGGTTGTGAGTTTTTCATGTAATTTATGCATTACTTTAAGACCGTATTTAGGTTTTTTTATTGAGTTATTATTTTCTTGGGTGAAGTATCATGTAGCTTATATTTGGTTTTGGAGAGTTGTAGACAATTTAAAGGGGGTGCACTGTTGGTGCAACAATTAAGGGAAATAATGGAGTTATCCCCAAGAAACTAGGTAGCATGTTTAGAGATATATAGTTGGAAAATAATGATTTGTGCCTAGTCAGATATAACCATGTGACTTTTCCTAGAAAACCATGTGTGTTAGAACAGATGTAAAAACATAGATGGTACACAGTTTGGAAAACCATGCATTAAGAATTAAATATTCTAAAAATGTATTTTAATCTTAAAACCTCATCGAAAAATCTCATTCATTCTCATATTCATAGTGATATTAACCTTAGGGACTCGAGTAGTAATTCTTGGTGATTCGTCTCTCTCCACAGACTAAATCAAGTGGATATAGAGCATTAGATAATGTCGATTCACGGAGATAATTGTTTTTTCCTCCATTCTTCACTTATATATCATATATTATCTTTGTCCTTTGATATGAATCATAAATACAAGATATTTTGGATATATATATGGATTTAATCATGGTATAATGTATTTTATTGGTTTTTTATTTTATATATTCTCAATCTAGATATTTGACATTGTTTCCTTAAGATGATTTAGATATACCTTTGGCAGTGGATTTATTTTGGTAAGTTGATGTGGATTTCACCCATTGGAATTAATCCCTCCGAGAATTATAATTCTAGAGACTTTATGATTATTTATTGAGTCTTATTATATAGAGAACGGTTATAGGGATGAGATCCAGGTATTTTTCTTTATAAGATCTTAGAGTTTATCATATGTGCATTAAATATAATAATATCCTTACCATATATAGCCCTTTTATATGATTTTTTGCATGATATGATGGTATATACCTATGTGATTTGAGACCCATGATTGAGTTTGATCACATGTGTCTATGTATAGCCTGAGAGTCCCATGTTTGATATTGATCACATATCTGTGCATGTGTATCCTATGAGACCCATGTTTGATATTGATCGTGTTTGTATCAATATTGTTAATCATTAGTGATATTTTATATTATTACCATATGTTTTATACCCTATTATGTGTGAATGTGTGGCCTTTTTAGGTTTTCATTTTGGTATAAAATGATCCTTGGATTTTCATGGCTTGGTAATCACTTAGAGGAGGAGCATGGGTGACATGTGATTATGAAAACATTGAACCAATACACAAGGTCAGGTTATAATGGCCTTGTGTCTTTATTAGAGGTGGTGTACGGGTACAAAGGCCTTGTGGCATGTCCTAGGGCGTTATAGGGGTAGAATAGATATGTTTCCTGGCCAAAGGTAGTATAAGGGTATGATGGCCATATGGCCTGACCTAAGATAGTATAGGGGTATGATGGTCTTATGGATTGACCTGAGATAGTATAGGGGTATGATCCTCTTATGTAATGACCTGAGTTAGAGTCAAGGATACAGCAGCCTTGTGGCCTAACCCTTGATAGAGACAAGTATTCATGAGATTACGGATCAAACTAAAACTCATTGGCCTTATGGATACTTGGAGATTTGTGACGTGGCATTTTGTACAACCCATTATAATGACTTATATTATATCATTATTTTTATTTTGAGCTAAAGTAGGTATAGTTGGTGTCCATGGAGTCTTGGATATAACATGACTAATTAGTACGTGATAGATTATTCCTAGATTGTGTATTTCTTTATTATCATGGAATACACTGCTTCTGCATGTTCAGTTATTTTAAGGATGAATTGGTGATGTCCTACTAGTTTTATACTCACAACATGCATGAAAATCTCAAATCACATTTAGTAATCATGATCTTGGATCTGGATAAAGGGAAATTCCCAATGTCATGTTGTTGAGGAGCTTGGTTTTAGGTTTGGATATGGTACCAAGACAAACTCTAGATAGTAGACCCAATTTTTTTAATTAAAATTTCCAATTATAATGCTTATTATTCTTGAACTTCCACTTTGATTATTATTGTATGACCTATCATGACATATGTTATAGAATTTATTCATGTTATCTTCTATAGTTTTTTTAGTTATCTTATGTTTATATTAACATTTTTTATTGATGGATATGATTACTGAGGTTATAGTATCCCCATGATACTTTATTCCCTTAATTCTAGTCAGTGGGATCTTGCATATGAGGATATTTGAATGAGGTTATGTGGAACTTTAGCTCAGACCAGGTGATTAGGTTCGGGGTGTTACAAAATTTTATCAAAGGCTTGAGGTTTACTTTATATATTGGATTTAAAGTGGATAAAAGATGATCTGTGTGGAACTCAAGAAGGGAAGTTTTCATATACCTAGCTAGCTCATGGGTAATGGACCTCTCAGTTTACAATGATGGGATTGATGTTACAATTTTATAGGATTTCGGTGCATTTATGCATCATTTATAGGAACATAAGATCACATTTAATATATATATATATATACCTATTTTGTGTAAAATAGTAGTTATTTAATTAAATACCTTGATTTTTCATAACTATTTAATGATATATCTATGTAATCTACTTTTTTTATATATCTTTTCCAGTATTAGTTAGTTGAACATGGGCATGATAATATGATATTTAAATGTGTGTGTGTGTGTGATTGTGACTAACGAGTATGTATGAAGGACTAGGCTTTAGCCTTGGGTATAAGTAGGAGGGATATACCTTGGGTGTGGATATATATTAGGATAGGTATTCTGATATAAATCACCTAAGTGTGTCCTAAAAATACTTAATTTGTTCTCAAAAGAAATTTTTATAGGCGTTCTAAACATTAATTTTTAATTTCATAAAATTCCACCTCAGAGATACCAGAATGTTTTTGTTAGGGATGATTTTCTAGTTCTATCATAGGCTATGTAGGAGGATACACTTAAGCATGATCCTACACCTGCTCTAGTGGTTTAGGTGGTACACCTTCCCCAGCTCAGAGTCTAACATATTGAACATGTTCAGTAAAGAGGTGTGTAGAGGATGATGGTTGAATATTCCTGAGACATTCAACTACAGCATCCACTGGTATTCTAGGGCACTGGTGGTCCTCAGGATGTTGAGGAATTTATTGAAATTATGGAGGTCTTATTTGATATGGTAGAGACATCTAAATAGGGAAGGGTGAAGAAGGATGCCATTATGCTTTAGGGACCCATAAAAAGGTTGGGGTATTATAGGTTTGGTAGGAAATCAAGATAACCTTACTTGGGAGGGATTCAAGTAGATATTATTCAAGGAGTTATTTCCTAGCATGTTGAATCTGGATCAAGCATATGAGTTTTTAAAGAATCAGTAGGGGTGATTTTGGTTTTTTCTTACTCGGGTCATTTTTTGAATTTTTTATGAATTTCTCATCTTTTGGATTTAAATGATGCACAAAAGGATAGGAAGTATAAGATTGGACTTTAACTGGAGCTTAGACTTCAGGTTATGGTATTTGACCTGATGAAATGTGCTAAGGTTCTTTAAAGGGATATAACTTTTGAGAAGAGTCTATATGAGGATAGGCGTATATTTTTTCTTCTGTATTAAAGTGTGAAAATAGATAGAATTATTAGTTCTAAAGAAAGTACCTCTTTCAGTGGAGGCAAGATGAAGGATAAAGAGGTACAACATGGAGGTAGATAGGTAGAGTAGAGTAGGGTTTATTCATCCCCCTCTATAACAGGTTAAAGTACCAAGGGTTTCAAATATGGACATAGTGGTTATTGCGATAAATTTTTTACCACCCCTAAAATAAAGTTTCATGGATGTGGAAAGATGGGACATCTTAAATAGTTCAATTTGAGGGCATTACAGTAAGGATAACATAGGAGTTTAGGATGGAAACAATCTATGAATTTGGAATCTGTTCAGGGTACTTAGCAGTAGACTCTGACCCCATAGACTTTGGTGAAAAAGTGGGTTATGTACCTCAGGGGAAGGACTATGGAGATGAGGTAGGAAGAGTGTGTGTAGTGGACCAAGTTACAACTAATAGAATAGAGGGACCTTCTATAGTTATAGGTAGTGTTTTAATTTCCTCTACATCATCTGTTCCTTTTTTGATATGGAATCTTCCTATTCTTTCATATATTCTCAAGTTATTGATTTCCTAGACTTACCAGTTAAGTTATCTTCTGAGTTTCTCTCTCTTTAAAAATATTTGGGAATGAAAGTATAACATCTATAGTGATGTCCCAAGTTTCTTATGGTGGATATTTGATATGAATATCTATAAGACTCTGTGATCTTGGAGATGACTAGTATCAATGTGATATTCAGAATTTATTGGTTGACCTATCATCAAGATCATATCGACTGTTTCTAAAGACATGTATCTTTCACCATGCCTAAAAGAGAGATATTTGTATTGACTAGTGAGTGGGGTCTCAGATTGGAAAGTATGGAACAATATCTAGGACATATTGGATCTATCATGGAATAGGTAGATAGATTGGCTCTCACATAAGAATTAGTTATAGCCCCCCCCCATTTATCTTAACTCCAGTGATGGGTTGTTATCTGGATGTCTTCCCAAAAACATTTTGAGGTATTCCTATAGATAGATGAATTTTTTTTCTTGATATTTATCTTGTACCTAGGGTGTAACTGATATCAATTCCTCCTTATCATATGGAACCAGTTGAGTTGAGAGAGACTAATGTGTAGTTATAGGATTTAGAGGTAAATGAATTTTTTATACTGAGAACATCTCCTAGGTGTTATTTAGTATTATTTTCCAAGATGGAAGATAATATTCAAAATATCTATGTGCACTATATGAAGTTAAATCAAGTGAGAATGAAGTAAATTTATATTTTACCTAGGATTGAAGATCTCTAGGATTAGTTATGGGGAGCCTTGTGGTTTCCCAATATTGATCGTCATTTAGGATACCATTAGATAAATTTAAAGGAGATCGATATTCCAAAGATAGTGTTTAAGAGTATATATAGGCTATAGGGGTATCTTTTCATGTGTTTTGGGATGAAAATTTATTCAGTGGTATTTATGGATCTTGTGAATAGTATTTTTCATCCATATCTTGACTACTTCATCATTGTATTCATGGATGATATCTTGATTTATTCTAATACTTCATATATGAATTCTAGGAACATTTATATTTTATTGAGTACACTTCAAGAAAATCATACTTATATAGAAATATCAAAGTGTCACTTTTATATTTTGGTGGTGTGGCTCCTCCCGAATGAAATTTTCTAGGTAGGTATTTTAGTAGAGCTGGAGAAGTCTTTTTTCTGATGACTTGGGCATATCTTAGAAACATGTTTGAGATTAAGATCTTCTTTAGACTTGTGGGGTACTATATATACTTCATCTATGACTTCTCCCTTTTATTAGTACTAATGACAGAGCTGATCAAATAGGGTCCTAAGTTTGAGTGTTTCGACTAGTGTGAAGATACCTTCCTATAAATAAAGAAAAAATTTAATACATCCCTACTTTTGATTCTTCCAGATCTTGGGATTGGATAATAAGTGTACTATGAAGCCTTCGGTATTGGGCTGGGAGTTTTTTTGGTGTGGAGTGATTAGGTAGTAGCTTATGAGTCACATCAGTTGTGATCTCATGAGTGGAACTACTCGATGCATGACTTAGAGTTATTATTTTTCATCTATGCTCTAAATTGATAAAAAATTATCTCTTTGGGGATAGTTAATTGTCAATATGGAGAACAAGATCTTGTGATATGTATTCTCTCAATATAATGTAAATATAAGGTAGAGGAATTGGGTGGAGTATTTTAGGACATTTGAATCTGAGATAGACTATTCCTTGTGGAAAGTTAATTTCATTGGATATGCTCTTAGCATTAGAATCCTTGAGACATAGGAGCTTGGATAGTGGCCTTTGAATGATGAGTGAAGTATGATGAGTTTAATGATTGAGTGTCTATTGGATACGTCATTAGATCATGGATTTATGACATGTGAACATTTACTTATCATTTCTTCCGTAGTGTACTGGATAAAGGTTAACCAAATGTTAGATTCTGAGTGTGTAGTGATGTTCGAGTTCTTTGTGGGGGTGATTCTATTACAAGTTGGTCCTTAGACAATGAGGATGTGATTTACTTTCATGGAAGGGTAGTAGTGACAAATTCCTTAAGAGGGAAGTTGATGAGAGACTCTCATGCTTCAAAATGGATAGTGTATCTAGGTTTGATGAAGATGTACCATGACATATGACATTAGTTTTGGTGGCTAAGAATACAGAGAGACATCTCTGATTTTGTTTTGATATGCCATACCATCCATGAATTTAAGATCACACATTAGTTTCCTTGTGGTTTTCTTCATCCATGTCTTGTGCCTATATGTAATTGGATGACATTACAATGGATTTCATAATGGGGTCACCTAGGACCTTGATAAGTCATGATTTTGTTTGGGTTATAGTTGGTTGGCTGGTGAAAGTGGATTATTTCTTCCCAACTCAAGAGACCATTTTAGTGGATGAGTTGGGAAAAATTTATTTGTGGGAAATTATATTCCTTCAAGGAGCTCCTTTGAGAATTGTATTAGATAGATATGCATGTTTCACATCATGGTTTTTATTGGGTTTATAGAACTCATTGGGTACCCAGTTGAAACTAAGTATAGCATATCATCCATAGATTAATGTACAATTTGAGAGGAGGGTTTAGATATTAGAGGATACATTATGGGAATGTGTCCTATACATAATTGTATCTTGATATGATTACCTATCTTTGGATTATTTTATATAAAATAACAACTTTTATACTTCAATTCAGATGTCACCTTTTGAATCTATTTATGATTAGTAATATTTCTTTCCATTGTGTTCACGTGAGGCTGGTGAGGAAATAATTGTGGGCCCAAGTATGGTATAGGAGACATATAAGAGAGTGAAGTGGATATAAAATTTTTTATTCTCCACTTAGAGTGGATAGTGATCATATACTAACATGATGTGGAAACTCTTAGAGTTCATTTTGGGTGACTAAGTTTTTTTATAGGTGACTCCTCGATTAGGGCTTTGACATTTGTAGAAGTAATGGAATCTATCACTGATGTTTTTTAGATTGTTTGATATTACTGGGAATGTCATAATAGTGGCCTTCCATTTGGATATTCCTCTATAGTACCAAGGTATTCATGATGTGTTCCATGTGTCTCTACTTCAGAGGTACATAACAAATCATATGCATATGATTGACTGCGAGAACATTGAGCTAGTTCTTAATACATCATTTGTGGGGTTTTGGTATAGATCATAGACTAGAGTGAGAAATTTTTATGAGGAAATATGGTTTCACGTATTAGATTCATATGTATGTATGGGAATGTCAAAGAAGATAATTGAGAATATGAATCTGATGTATGAGCTCAATGGCCTTAGTTTTTTAAGCTAAAACTCTAGAGAGACATATTAAGGATGATAATTACTTATAAGGGAGATTATAATAGACCAGATCTTTTTAGGTATTTTACTCTTATATTTAATCTGTTATTTAAGTTTTTTTTATTTATTCTTTACTTGGGTGAAGTCTTAAGTAGATTCAGGTTATTTTTGGAGATTTTCATATTCCTTAGAGGGGGTAAAATGTTAGTTCATAGTTAAGGTAAACCATGTAGTTCTCCATTAGAAACTATGTGGAATCTTTTGAGATAGACATTTGGAAAATCATGCTTTATTCATGGTAAGAGATAATTTTGAAAATTTTCCTAGAAAAAAATGTTTCACATAATAGATTCAAAATCATGGTGGGTTCACGGTTTAGAAAATATTGCATGGAGAATTAATTAGTTAAAAATTTTATTTTATGTTTGAAACCTCTATGAAACCTCTAATTTATTATCCAATGAATATGTATCTCAAACCTAGGGACTCTAATGGTGATTCATGGTGATTCATCTCCCTACTTAATCAAAATCTGATGGATCTAGAGAATTGGCTCATTTTGATTCATTATTTGAACTATTTATTCATATGTTCATCACATATATCCTAGATCTCCTATTTATCTATTATAATGAATCATATATCCAAGATATTTTGCAGAGATATAGGAATTGTATCATGATTTATCATATTTTTTAAGGGTTTTTTATTGGATATATGCTCGCTATATATATTTTTAATTGTTTCCTTGGTGGATTATGGAGTTTCGCATCTACAAATTAATAGTAGGAATATCTTTTCCATATAAAGACCTTTTATATTCTTGTTGGAATGACATGATGTTATGTGATTGTGCACATTGATACCAATTCTTGATTTTTATTGCATGTGTGTGCATGTGTGGCCCATTAGACCCATGTTTTATATTGATCATGTGTGTGTTTGTAGCCCGTGATACCCATGTTTGATATTGATCACATGTGTGTGTATGTGGGTATTGTTACTCATGATTTATATGATATGTAGTGACCATGTTTGTTAAACCCTATTTTCTTTGAATTTTTGGACATTGGAAGTTTTGATTTTTCTTGCAAATGACAGGTGGACCATCATGGATTGGTTTTACTTTTCAAGTAAATCATGTGAAACATGTGACGATTATGAAAATGGACCAAGACATGAGGATGGGGTGAAAAAACCTTGTGGCTTGACCTGAGGAAATATATGGGTATAAAGGCCTTATATCTAAACCAAGGTAGTGTAGGGGTGTTATGGCCTTATGGACTAACCAAGCCATTATTGGAGTAAGACATAATTATCTCCTAACCCAAGGTAGTGTAAGGGTACAAAAATCTTATAGCATAGCTCGAGGAAGAGTTGTGGGTATGAAAACCTTATGGCATGACCCGTGATAGGGATGGGACTTGACTGCCTCATTTCCTGACTTAAGACTCATTGGGCTTGTGTCTTCTCACATATTTGTGAGTTGGGTTTATGGTTGACCCATGATCATGAATTATGTTATGACTGTTCTTCCATAATGGAGTCAAATCAAGAATGGATAGGGTTTGTGGTGGCTTGGTTATCACATGACTACTCAGAACATGATTGATTTTTTATTGATTTTTAATTTCCTTATTATCAGGGAATACATATCATATGCATGTTCACTTATGTTAAGGATTCATTGGTGGTGTATTACTAGGTTTATACTCACACCCTTCATAGGAATCTCGATGCGAGTGTAGACTTCATGATCATAGATTCGAAGATGGGAAAATACCCATTGGAAGATTGTTGAGGTTCTTAGAATTAGTTATGGATACAGAACTTTAAAAAACTCCATACAGCTTCTGTAGTTTTTTTATTTATTATAATTTCTAGTTATATTGATTGTTTTTATTTATCTACCACTTTGGGTTCTATTTTATTATTATTGTATGACCTAATATGACATTTATTATCAAACTTATTCATGTTATCTTTTACTTTGTTTTTAGTAGGATCATGTTTTTGTCAATATTTTTCAGTGATGGCCATGATTATTAAGGCTATATTCTCTCCATGAAACTTTAGACCCCTAGCACTAATCAGAAGCCTTTTATGTACATGGGTGGCTCGCATGAGGTTATGTGGAACTTCGGCTCAGACTTGATGATTTGGATTGAATTATTACATGGGTAATATTTTATTAAACTCATTCTCATTATTATAAAACTTACAATAGAATTAATTTAAAATACATACCATTCCATAATGGAAAACTCTAATCTCACCAAGTCATTACTTACCAAATCACATTAAGTACTTGATTACTGATTGATATTTTTGTGGTAATATTATATCTAATGCCTTGGAACCCATTAATTAAAACCTTATATGTATCTCAGGATTAATTGGATTCCCATATTGATTAACATCAGTAGCAGATTAATTGGAATGGGGTTTCCCTAACACATTGAGTTTACATTTCTTCCTAAGTAAAATTCTTAAGTTACTAGTTTAAGAAGTTGATTTCATTAAAACTATCCTTTATAAAAAAAAATTTAATTTAGATTATTCTTATTCTTTTTATGTATTAAATAATCTTTTATCAAATGAGTATCATGTTTTATATTCATTTAGTAAGTACTTTTATTAAATATGCTTCCACAAAAATGATGTCACCTTTTGAACTCAATACATATATTAGTGGGCCAAGATCTATATTTCACTAAGAAATTATTTTTCATCTTAATTAGTATTACCACTTATTTATTTAGGTGGTTAATTATCACAATAAAATCATATATTACTCTAGGATGGTTGATCAGACAACTCTTTATCTTGTCCATTATATGGACAAACATGAGACTATTCCTTTAGTATCCTAACTCTTGGGGTTACTAACTAAGAGTAACCCAAATAAAACAATAAAAATGTGGAACCTAACTCTTAGGGTCACATCATTACTTTTTTTCATTACACAAGATAATCCATGGGCACCCTGATTTGGAAACAACATCCTAGTTGGATGATCGAGATCAAACAATAATATACTTTGGAAGGAATCTAATAATTAGTAATTTAAATATGATTTCATCTCACCATATTATATCATGTATTCCATTTAAATTTATTCATTATTCTAGGGATTTATTTTTATACCCTATTTCTTCTACTAATTAAATATGTTCAAACCAAATTTATGTGTAACCATTAACACAACTCAAAGATTTTGTTACTAACCCAAATTAAAATTCAACTATATTCGTAAAAATAAAAAATGAATAGTATGTATAAATTAAATGAAAAAATTTCATATAAAGGATTAGAGTCATTATAAATAAAAATCCCCACAATATTAATCTTGGAGTGATATATATCCAACCACCACCTTTCCAGGTAATACATAAGCCTTTAGGCATGTGAGCAGTCCAACCCTATGTCCCTCTACCTATGGATACTTTATCAAATAGATATTTCAATACCATCATAATTCTAACACATAATATATATAAATGATAATTAAATTCTTGATTCAATATCTTGACCTAATACAAGACAAAAGAAATTTATAATAAAACTAAATCAATTATCATTCCTAGCATGTAACTTCATAAAATCATGTATGCAAGTTTAAAAGAAGTTTAACTCTTTAAACTAACACATACATTAAAAATAATAATATATAACTTTATATAAATTAGTAAACTAGAGAATAAATAAATTAATGAAAAATTCATATATTTAGGTTTGGTATAAATAGTTTATGAAAAAATATAAATAAATTTAAAACATTATAATTTAAGAAATGATGAACCTGAACAATTCACTTGTATCCAATATGAACATTTCATATTACCATTTACATGGTATTAATATAAACTCATTTATATTTAAATTATGATATATTTTATAAACACTTTTATTATTAGAAAATAAAAATTTGATATTTTATATAAACAATTTACATAAATGAAATAACTCACATTTAATCTCATTTAAAACATCTAAAAAATAAAGATGCACATTTTAGAATTGCATAAATATTTTTTAAATAAATACTTAATATAAAAATTTTATATTTACATTTATAAACTATTCATAAATAAATATAACCACTTTAATATTTTTCTTTATTTAATTTAAAAACACTTTTTAAATTACTTACCATATAAATCTACTTTAAACCTAGATAAAATCTATAAAAACATTCCTAGTTTGATTTAACCCCCCCCCCCTCATATTTGACGGTTGTCCTATATGAGGAGACCCAAGAAAAACGTACATATATATTTCATCATTTTATAAGAAAACAAAATATATTACCTATTAATTCATTCCTCATAACAATAAAGGTGTATTGTCTTTAATGAATAGAGACATAATCAAATATTTCATGAAATATCTTCAATATCTCCAACATATTTTTTCTCTCATAGTACCCTTCATAGAAATATCTTACTTAAAATCTGTCTTCATAACTTGGGGAAAATGGAAACAAAAGAAAAGGTGATATAAGATTATTAGTAATGGTAAGCTTGGTATATATCAATAAATGTTCATATGAAAGCATAAGATAAGTAAGGGGGTATGATAACATGATTAAAACGTAAAAATTTCATACCAAATCATGCATATATCATAAACCATGATCCATTTCATACATCCTTAGCATTTCAAAATACATGAGTCATAGATTGATGAATCGTCATTAAAAAATCATGATCCATAAGATAATATCATAATCAAAAGAACATAAAATAGTAAATTTTTCACAATAATAAGAAAATAAAATCATATCATTAGTCAACTCTCACTGCCAAAACTATCATCACATAGTGGACAACGTCTCATAATGGATTAGGTTCACTCCCCCAACCAATTTTCATTCTTGGAATGGGTTCACTACCCACCCTATTATATATTATATCATTATTTATCAATCATTACCCAATGCTTTTGAGGTTTAAATAATCTATGGACCACCCATCACATAATGAAAAAATATACATATGTGTGCTATAATATAATAAAAATATTCATCAATTTATCATTGTGTAACCCATAAAAATGAAATGGGTTTCATAATGATTTTAACATAACAAAATAATAATTCATCCAGATAAAAATATCGATGGTATTATTAGACTATATCCCTAGTCAAGCATAAAAAACATCCAAAGATATTGATATAAATAAAAATTACCTTTAAAATAACATTTGTACCTTTCTTTGAAAACATGAGAAAAATATCCTTTTATTTTGGCAACATTTTAAATAAAAAATCCCAAAATATTAAGAAAATATTTTATTTGAAAATAACCATAGAAAATTTTAAAGTAATATTAAAATAAAATAACAGTTATAATGGCAGGAAAAGTTGTTTGTGTGATAAAATTTAAAACAAATATTCCTTTTACACTTTTTTGTAAAAATTCATAAATAAACGGTTTTGAAAAAATATTGTAAACATTAAATTTTAAATCTTTGAAAAGAATTTAAAATATGGTTTAAATTTACTTTAAATAATCATTTCATCATAAAAATAACATTCTAGAAAATATTTTAAAGAACATGGACATGGAAGAAAAAGTTCATCAACCAAAGAGGAGATAAGGTCAGCTTTTCTTAAATACATTTTTCGATCATTTTAAGTACCGAAGAGAGGAAAATGTTCAAAAAACATGAAAATAAAATAAATAAACATTTTGGAATAAAATATGTGTGGTTTAATAAATAAATATCATATAATTCTCCCAAATTATATTCATGCATAAATAATCCTCATTAAAAAATGAGATTAGAACAAAAACCCTTACCACAAGTCTTGACTTTTTTCATGCAAATTCTTAAGAACATATAAAATAAACTTAGATTTATTGTTTACATATATAATATAGTCATATTCATACTTATATTTCAATATAGTATTCCCCTATATAATTTCAAACTACCCATTTATTAAAAATTCATCATTAAAATCAACATTCATGATGTGAAATGTTCTGTTTCCCAAACAAGTTTCCATTTGATGGTTCTGATACTTTCACCTCCTTCATTGTTTAATCACAACTAGAATATTAAAAAATTTATAAGTATAATATTTATTCATTATATAAACTTTTATAACAATTCATATAAGTTGGTGATAAAAAATTATTAATTTTTAGAGGCAGCGGTTCGTACGTACACATGAGTAGTTTTTTCATGATCCAACAAATTAAAAGAAAGAAAGGTAAATAATAGCTTATATATTCAAAATCATAATAAAATCATATATAGTCATTAAATCCATCTATATAACCATACATATTTTGTAGACATGAAAATTGAATCACAATGCTTTGTGGAGGTGGTAGTCTACAAGTATGCATGAACCATTTTATCATTTCTCATAAGATGGAAATGAGGTATAAAATGGATATACCAATAACATAAAAACAATTAAATATATTATTTATATTTATTTCATAATTTTAATATGATTATGGAATTTATATATGAAATTAATAAATAAGTAAATTTGAAATAGACCGGTAAAGATACTTACCTCTTTTTTGGGAAACCCCATTTGGCTTAAACCTTGAGCCTTCAAAGGTTGGTCTTTTAGGATGACCATAAGATCTAGGGAATGGGGATGGAATTTGGGAATATATTTTAATAGGTATTTTGTGAGATATATGGATGAAAATGTGAGAAGGAGTTATGGGAATAGTACCTCCTTTTATAACTGAGGGGAGTGGAACTCTTATAAATACTTATAAGATTAAAATTTAATAAAGTTATATTAAAATTAAAGTGGAAAAAAGGAAACAAAAATTAAATTATAAGATAATAGTGGGTAAAATACCTTATAAGATTCACATTTATCCAAGTGTTATAAATATTATATGCCTTATCTCTAAGTTTAATCCCCCCCACACACACACATTAATTCGTTTAACCCTTACCATGGTAATAAAGTTTTACCATGGTAATTATTCATTATTAAAAAAAGTGAAATTTACCAAATTACCATATTTTAAAATCTTGGTTCCAAAAATAAAAAAATGATTTTACCATATTCAATTTATATAAGTGTCATAAATTCATTTTAAAATAAGCATACAAAACACAATGAAATCATTTTTTATAAAAATGAATTTTTAATCATAACACAGAATTTATTCTTATTCCATGCCAAGTAACAACCATTAAATAAATAATAAAATTATTTAATTGAATATATTATATAATAATTTCATGAAAAAAATTCATAAATAATGATTAATTTAATTTATTAAGATAAAACCATAATACACACATAGAATTAGTTTTTTAGAAAAACATGTCTTTTTATCTTCAAATACTTTAATTTTCATTTATATACAAATTGATAAGTAATGAATTAATTTTCTAAATTTGTAGAAAATACTTCTTCATATGTTTAATAAATTAAATTAATTTTTAAATAAAACATATATGACACAAAAATTTCTCATAAACAAAATATTACAAAATAGTTATTTAGGATTATTAGAATTTCCTAAGTGAATTAAAAATTATTTTTTAAAATTATATTTTACTTAAATACCATATAATGTGATTCATTTTATAATTTATAATAATTTTTCAAATGTATCTGCAGTTTCAATCATCGTAATCTATCGAATGATTAAAGAAAATATATTATGAAATCATAGGGCCTTACATTCTACCCCCATATAGGAATTTTTCCTTTATAATTATGTCACTTTGATATAAAATTTTGAAATTAAATTTACCCCCTCACATTCTTAGTTTCCCAAGTTGCTTGCTTAAATTTATTATTTCTTTATAGAACCTTAACAAGGTGAGTAGTGTTTTTTTGTATAACTTTGTCTCTATAATCTAAGATTTCTATTGGCTACTCCCCATAAGAAAGATCATGCCCTAATGGTATAGAATTTGAGTTTAGTATATGTGACAGATATTGTATGTACTTTCTCAAAATAGATATATGGAACAAATCTTGAACAGTGGAGGGGTTCAGAGGAAGAAACAACTGATAAGTTACTGAACTGATGTGATCAATAATCTTATATGGAGAGATATACCTAGGGTACAACTTCCCTTTCTTTTCAAACCTCATAACCTTTTTCTAAAGATATATTCATAGGAACACCTTGTCACCAACTTTAAACTACAAATATCATTTATAGTTATCATTTTAACTCTTTCGTTGACTCTGAGTTTCCCCAATGTGTTTCTAAATGGATTTAATCTTCTCATAAATTTACTTATCTATATCAAGTTTTAATAGATTTCATTACATAACTTTATCCCAAAATTTTGGAGCCCTAGACTTATTTCCACAGTGATATTTATAAGTATTCATCTAAATTATTGAGTGAAATCTATTATTGTAATAAAATTAAACTATTGTAAGGTGTTTATCCCAGCATCTATTGAAATACATAGAGACATATCTCAGCCTAACTTCTATGTTTTTAATGCCCCTCTCAGACTTTAAAAATTTATAAGTATGATATGAAGTGATAATATCAACTCCATACTTAGATCCTACTAAATAATTCTTTTTAACATTGAGGTAAAATTCAGATCTCAACCAGATATGATTGATAGTGGTACTTCATACAACCTTACTACTTCCTTAATATATATCCTATGAATCTAATCAAGAAATAAATCTTCTCTGATTTCAATTAAATTTCTTGATATCATAATGTGCTCAACTAAAACCCAAATAGAATTATTCCATTTAGATGTCTTTTGCAGTCCCGTGATCAAATCCATGTTTATGTTTTTTTTATTTCAAATTAGCTATGAGTAATGGTTATAATATCTCATTAAACTTTTATCTCTCATCCTTAACATGTTTTAATATCAATCATCGAAATATATACTCAAAAATATCTCTCTTCATGTTTTCCCACTACAAATTCTCTTTAAAATCTCTATAAATATTTTTACTTCTTGGATGAATAGAGAATAATGAACCATGAGCATCATCCAATAGCTCCTTTTTTTAATTCTGGTATTGATGGGACACATACTTTGTTATTGAATCTGATCATTCCATTATAGTTAAGGTTGAACCCTTGAACAATATGTACCTTATTTTGTATCTTGAAATCCTCCTTATGTGCCTCTTTGATCTTTACATGAATTGATGGTTAAACATTCATAAGAGAAATATAGGATTTTTTTCCCTTTACTTATTATTTCTTGGACAATCCTCTATAAATAAATATGTATTTGATCTCTTTTTCTACACATAATAGATAAACTAGCATTATCTTTCTGACTCAAATCATCAACCACCTTGTTACCCTTCCCATGGTAGTAATGTATTGATCAGTCAAAATATTTAATTAGTTTCAACTATCCCCTATAACACCTATTCAACTCTTTCTATATGAATATATATTTTAAGCATTTATAATCTACAAACAAGTCACACATTTCACCATAAAGATAATGACTTCATATATTTTGATAAAAAAGTATTGTTAATAGTTCCAAATCATGAGTGAGGTAATTTTACTCATTAAGCTTCAATTATCAAGAGTCATAAGCTACTATTATGCCCTTCTATATGAGAAAAAATCCCATTTCATTCATGGATGTATCACTATAAATAAAAAAACTTCTTCATGGAAGGTTAGTGTATGTATATGTAGAGTGACCAACCTTATCTTTAGTTCCTTGAAATTATCTTTACATTCATTTTCTTATCATAACTTGTCTCCCTTACTCATCAACTTAGTTAGTGGATTTTATGTCCATGATAAATTTCTCATAAAACATCAATAATATCCATCCAACCTATGAAAACTATTAATTTATGTCACCATGGTTGGTTGGGTCCAATGTTTAATAACTTTCATCTTTTAAGGATCCATCGATATCCCCTCACTTGTGATAACAATAATAAAGAATGATAATTTCTATATCCAAAATTCACACTTGAAAATTTTCACAAATAGATTCTCCTTTATCATGGTCTTCAAAAAAATCCTCAAATGAACTCTATGATCTTCCTTTATCTTGAAATATATAATAATATCAACTATAAATACTACCACAAACTGATCATGGTAATATCTAAAGACTCTATTCATTATATACATGAAGATTGTGATGGAATTGTTAAGTCCAAATGGAATCACTATAAACTCAAAATTTTAATACCTCATATGAAAGGTTGTTTTAGATATATCCACATTTTGACCCTTAACTAATGATATCAAAATTAGAGGCAAGTATTTGAAAAGTTTTGATCTCTTTATAGTTGATCAAAAAGTCATTAATATGTGGTAGAGCATACTTTTTCGTGATATTTATCTTATTGAGTTCTTGATAATAAATGTACTGATTTATTTACCTATTTTCTTCCTAAAAAAAATAATAGGTTCACCCCAAGGTGAATCATTTTTCTGAGTAAATCCATTATCAATATTCTTATAGAGTTACTTCTTCAATTCTTTTAACTCAACTGAGTCCTTTCTATATAAATAATTTTAAATATGTATAGCACCATGTATGAGTACTATAGAAAAATAAACTTCATGATTAATGGGAAAATTAGGAAACTCTTCAAAAAATAAATTAGTATACTCTTGAGCAATAATTATATCTTTAATGTTTATTTTTTCCCTGACTATATGAGATAAATACCCCTCTTGAATAGGTATCAAGACCCATATAATGGAAGTAGTTTCAATTGGAAGTACAAATTTATCCTCACACCAATAAAATAATTGGTTCATTTGGAATATTAAATGTGACTTCTATTATATATAAAATGATATGGTCTCTATATAAATAAATCCAATCCATTCCCAAAATAACATCAAATTCAAATAGAGTAAGAATAACAAGAATTGAAGGAATCACATTCCTAAAAAGACCTATTGGAGATGATCTATATAATTGAGATGCAATCATCATACCATTAAGAGTTTTCAATAATAATTAAACATCTAATAATTTTGGTGGTGATGTGATAATCTTAGAATATTATTCAGATATAAAATAGTGGTTGGAAATTTTATCAAATAAGGAATCGATAGTTTGATAGTAAATGATAAGTGTAACTTTCACCACTTTGCCCTCACAAACCACTTTAGTGATTGTGATGACATGAGATTTTACTTTATATCTTGGATTAAGAGTTTTTTTATGTATAATATCATCATTAACCCTTATATTCATGTATTGGTTGGAATAATTCCCATACACTTTACATTTGAAGCATTTGATTGTGGTGGTTCATTTAGCTTAGATTTCTCCCCATTATTTTCATTGTCTTGCCTCTTTACATATCTTTGGAATTCACTTTCTTGGTATACTTCCTTTCCACGCTTGGAAAATTTATAAGTCCCTTAGAGATAATTTACATATGTGTCTTTCCACACTTATAGAATAAAGAATATTTATTTCTTTCTATCTATGGTTTTTAATATTATAATTACCTCAAAACTCAAGATTTATATTATTATCAAAAACCTAAGAATGATATCAATATATTCTCTATATTTCTACCTTGAGAGATCATATAATGATATCCTTATAACTATTAAAGTTTATTATAGAAACTTACTTTTATATACTTGGTTTATACCACTAGAGTACTAATAAATTTTTCTTCCAAGGTTGCTGATAAAACCAGAAGTGTACATTGAAAGAATTGTAAATTTTTTCTCATATGTACTAATAATTTCTTCATCCTTCTTCTTAATCATAAGAAATTCCCCTTCCATTTTTGTGTGAAGATTTTGGGGAAAGTACTTATTGAAAAAAAAACATCTTAAACTCATCTCATTCAATAAAATTAATTTATTTATCTTTCCTCGTATTCTTAATAAAATTACACTATTTATCTAATTCACATTCCAAATGATATAACGTTAGGAAAAATTTCATACTCAAAGAACTAAAGAATGTAAAATATATTTTTAGTGGTACTAATCCATTACTGATGAACTACTGGATCGTATGACCCATAAGAAGAAGGTGGATTTTTTCTCATGAATGTAAGACCTCAGGTATGTATGGGAATTGGAAATTCCATAAGAAATTTGAATTTTCAAATTAGTGGTCAACACTTTCTAAGAAACAGGTTTCATAATTGAGTTCCAAGAGTTTTATCACATTTAAAAGGTGTTTTAGGACATTGAATAGAGGTAAAAAGGTGTTCAGGTATGGGAGAGAATATGAAGGATGTTGTTCTAATTAGTCTAAAGTATGTAGCCACATCCTATTTGGTATCATCCCACCACCTAGACAGTGGGGATGGAAGTTTCATGCTACCAATTTAGGTTCCACCATCTATTCAGTGTTGTTAAATGGGCAAAAATTATTATCCCCCATCTACCTCTTGGTTTCCCCCTTTATTTGGGGTATGGATATTGGGTGTTTTTCATGGAGGATTAAATATTGTGTCCTCCTACCATCATCCACTTCTATTACCCTCTTCTTCACACTAATTAGGCGATGGCTGGGTTTAATGATTTTAGATGACTTCCTCAGTGAATTTTCAAATAATCTGAATCCTTCATAACATTCAGGCAGCCTAGCTAGGGACATCCTAGAATGAAATATTTCAGTTACCATTTATTGAATCGTCAAAGAAAAATAACAATGTGGATTTATTTAAAGTTATTATATTAAATTAAATTAAATTAATTATGTAATTAGAATCTTGTGTTATGTATCTGAGCTAGGTTGGTATTGTGGTTCTATTGTGGGCCTTTTGTGAGCTATTGGCCTTGGTTTCGATGTGACATGATGACATAGTGATCCTTTTTATGAATATCACTTATTGGGTGTTTTTTTTTTGAAGTTGGTTAATTAATTATAATTTTATTATATTTTTTTATTTTTTGTTTTTATGGTGTAAGATAGGCACTCATTTGGTGATGCAATATTGGTTAATCATGAGATAGGCCATAAAACCTCACTAGTCCTTAACAAAGCTATTGTCCCTTGGAGATGAATGGGAAGAGACTCAAATTAGTTTTTTGGTCTTACATACACACCCCATGGATTATGTATTTAATTTTATGAATTATAGAATGTGGTTTCTCCACTTTACGGTGATCATCCTTTAAATCAACATAATTGTTAACTAAATAAAATAATTTCTAGTTTTATAATTAATTTTATTTTTAATATAATTAAATTAACTGGTCGTGGGTGGACTATACAAGGTAAAAAGGCCTAGTGTATACCCTCAGGCACAAGCTAGTTTCCTTAGACACTGATGTTTGAAGTCTTGGATAATTAGATTATCATGCCCTGAGACACTTAAACCCCCCATGAGATGTGTTTAGATAGGTGGATAAACCATAGGCTATGGATAATGGTTTGGGTGACCGTATTAACCTTATGATACCTTGAAGAATAATATGGTTCATGTTTCATCACTTGAGTGTTTCTTATGTGAGATACCTTGTGGAGCTGAGGAGTTCGTGTTATATTAATAATGATGGAAAGGTAAGTTGTATACCCTAGGCATCAACTATTAACCTGGGACTTAAAATGATATTTAGGACCCATATGAGGGTGCCTCTACTATGTTGTGACCTAGGGGGGAAGTGGGTTTCTTTTTTTAGACCAACCTTATGTGGGGATGTATGGATTGGGTATATATGGTAGCGAGTGTCTCCTTAGACTCCACACCAAATGTGTAAGCCAAAGGATATAAGGTTTGTAGTGTTGGGTTTAGGTGTTCATCCAACCCTTGAATATTATTTATATATTCATGTGATTATTTTGTATATATCTATGGTGTCTATATGTTCTTCCTATAACCCATCTTACAGGATTGGTGTGACGATGGTATACAAAGAGGTTCTTCCTGTGATTCGACCTTGGGACTCGTATGATACTGATGTTTGATATCTTGGACCATGATTCCACCATAGATGCTCAGTTCCACCTGGGATATAACTATTAAACCACATGAAGAATTCTTAGGACACCTGGATTTGACCTTGACTCTATATGGGATGGATTAGATTCCAAATTTCCTGAGGATTCCTAGCCTATATATGATCTATCCATGTAGGCTTGGAGAATTATTTTATTTTGATTATTTTTATGATGATAAGATTATATGATCAACCTAAGGATCTGACCAGTAGAGTATAATGATATTACAATGTCTTGATTAGTATTCCTAAGATTCACTGGATCTGACTATTTTGCATAGTGATCTAGGAGGATGTTTTTCTTCAGTGATTTCCTTGAAATTCAAGAATTGACCTCAAGATGTTTCTTTCACTTAGAGTTTAAAGAGATTCAAAAAGATGTGTATTATTTTCATGTGGTTCCACTAATGATGAACGTTGGTTTTTTGATCCTGGAAATATGGGATTATTGGGTTACACTGGGAGTTGGTATTTATATAGTTGGAATGATATTGTGATGTACTCAGAGACACCACAAAATTATCCAAAATAGGTATGGTGGATCAAGGTTATAGACCTATGGATGTACAACGGTACGTTTTGGTATGTGGGTTGGAATAGTCCATTTGAAATTCTCATAGATATTCTAGTATCAGGATAAAGTAGATATTTTTGGTTTATTTTATTTATTGTTCAGTAGTTTATTTATTTATGTTGAGAATGACACATACACATATAATTGTGTATACGGGTACAATGGTATCATGTTTTTGGATCCCTATAGTTTTTTTAGTCACACCCTTATAAAGATACCATTTCATATGGGTACCCAAGTAGATCTCACATGTTTATTATAATAATAGTTTAGGATGAGTTAAGGGATACAATGATCAAGTGGACAGCTCAAATGATATTGGATTTCAGGATTAGGAGAGGCTCATCGTAGTTTTAGAGCCATCAAAATTTTTTTTCTTCTATATTGTTATGTATATGGGACCGTCCCAGTGGGAAACCATTTGTTGTATGTAAAAGTTTTTGGGCCTAAATTTCTTTTCATTTATTATATATCTTGTTTATGTTTATTACTTTTTCTCTTGGTTTATTCATGATTTTGAATATTGAGTTCTTTTTATTCCACTACACACTCAGATCCATGGGGTATAGCCTTCACATGATAACTTTTAAGATCCATGTTGTTAGTTAGTAGCCTTTGGCATTTATGGAGGTTCACTTGAGGTCTTGTGGTGAATGAGTTTGGGGAACTATTAAAGTGGCCTCTATATCGAGTGTTAAAAAATAGTTTTAGATGAGTTATTATTTTCTATATTACTATTTTGGGATTTGGTATACAAGAGATGTAGGAACATGTTGAGGCTTGTGATGGAATCTAGACTGGAGTTTCATAAAAACCTTTTCTAGTGGTATTCTAGGTTACCAAGAGTATGGGATTAATGTTATTGGAACTCATTGTTAGGGTTTTTCTATGACTTTAACCTCATGTGACACATGTATGGTTTGAGATTTATGATTTATAAGTTATTTTTTCATCTCATGGACCATTTTATAGTGACTGGTTATTGGATTTCGGATCTTAGACTTTGGAGGTAAGAGAAATCCCATGCATCATATCAATCTGGTAGGATTCATGTGATATAGTCTTTCTAGTGTGATTATTTATACTAAAAACTGATGTTCAACTATTTAAAATCTCAAAAAATAATCATACAGTGTTTTCACATATAAGTAATTTATGGTATTCTACTCAGTTTTTAAGACTTGAATATGAATTTAATTCTGATGGTTGGTCATTTTAATTCTATGGATAGATACTTGTTGATGATGAGAAAATATCCCCTCAGTGTATAGTACATGAAGTGACCCTAGTGGGTTGGCATGGAATTGAATACTTAAAGTGGAACCCCTTGTGGGTTGTTGTATTTTGGTCTCAGTTGTCTAAAGTGTCAATAACAACCTATATGGTGTTTTCCCATATATCTTCTAATTACTCTCTAATTAATCGATCTAGTGGCTATGTTTTTTCTAATACAATTCATTTAGGATAACATTGTTATTTATGGATGTGTTGACTAGTGATTTTTCGTTCTCAGATGAGAAGTCATGTTTAGGGATGCTGGGTGAGAATCAATGCCCTGGTAGGATGATTACTTGGAAATAGATTCCTAACCATTCTATACTTGGGACCCTAGAGATGGGTTCTTTGGAAAGTTTATTTTGTGGGTTAAGATGGGAATTGTATGATTTTGACTGTGAGGAATGATGTGATACCTAAACAGTTAGGCTTGGTGGGAGATATAAAGACCTTAAGTTACAACTCAGTGTTAGTGAGTTAAATCCATTTCATTGATCATATTCAACCCTTGAGAGGGTATAGCCTATGGTTTTTATTTTATTTAGCAATAGGAATCCTAGGTAGGTGCTTTTCTTTGATACCAATTCATGTTAGGTTCTTAGGGATCTACAATATAGGCATGGTGATGCCTTTAGTTTTTTAATACTAAACTTTAAGTTAATATTATAAGTTCATTCAGAGCACGGTGTGAGAGTGGGTAAGAACTTGAGGTTTTTGAATGATGTTGTGTGACGGGTGATCGTGAGATAAATCATTCACTATTAAAGTGATTAATTTGGGAGAGGATTTATAAGGGATCTACTAGATTGAAAATTTGACATATTATAAATCTTGGCCAAATAATTTTGGTGATGTATGACTCACAAGATCATGATTCAAGTAATGGATCAGGTGTTTATATTTGTACACATTCTATACAGGATAGGATGGGAATGGTACATGTTGTTTTCATATGGTAACCATATTAATTTTAAATTAGTGATGTTCATGAGTGTCTTGAGGATCAATGGAGGTTTGACTGAACTCTTATGGTTGTGGTGACCTAGATCTTTGAGCGAAATAAAAAGGAGTTCTATGTGGAGGGGGTTATTTTTTAGTATGGATCGGGTATGGTGATACGATTGATCTGAGGGTTATGAAGAAGATTCCTGGGATGGAATGAACGTGTAGTGGAACACATTTTTCATAATAAAACCTGTTTAGGTAGAACTCATTGGGAATTCTAAGGTAATTAATATTTTTGAGAGTTCACTATTGTCTATTTGTGGTCGTGATCCCCATTATGAATTAGGAATTTGATTCAATGGTATTGTGTTGGGAGTGCTCCTATGGTGGGGAGTGTGATGTTAGATTCAGAAGATGTGACCCTCAAGATAAATGGTTGTAGGAGTGTGTTTTCATTAATTGTATGATCATTATATAATTTATATTCCAATAAAATATATATATGAGTACTTATGGATTATTTTATGAATGTTTGGTATGAATTCATATGCGGTATCAGTTAGAGTTCAATAGTTGGTGTCAGACTTGGGATGGTAGATGAAGATCTGAACATGGTTGGTTTAGTGGTGTGTGAACTTTTGTAGTATAGAATGATGGTGGAAAATTAAAGTAGATGGTTCAACCATGAAACGTCACAAGAATTAGGTTATGGGATTTAGTGATCATGATTAGATGATCATGGTATTCCTTTGGATTTAAATGAATCGTGATTTAGTTGTTTGGAAAATTCTAGAAGGTAAAGCTGAACATATTCTATAAGGGTCACAGAGGAGGTCCGACTAGAATTTCTCTTGATATGTAATATATTTATATGAAAACCAAAAAAATTTATATCATTTTGGATATGAAATATAGTTTCATTCATTGGTCAGTGATTTTTGAGGAAAATTTGGTGTTCTCTTGATATAATCAGATGAGGGATGATTGTTTGTTAATTTTTTTAAATTGATAATGAGGGGATACATTCGTGTTATACTGGTGGTTTCATGTGTGTTTGTCCATGGTAGGCTGAAGACTATGTCGGGTGCGTAGTTAGAATGTGGGTACAGAGTTTGGATCGCTAATTCTAATTGTAGGAGTGCCATGTCGTCCCTCGGTCGGTCTGGCTCTGTGTACCATCTCTCCTCCCCAGGTAGGTCTGGTAAGATGGTGTTCACTATATCTTTGGAAGGTGCATTTTTAGGGGATTTCGGCATTCCAAGTGTTATGATCCTCACTAGATGATGTTTGAATGATGACGATGTTGGTGATTGCAGTTTGGTGTTGACGACAGATTGGTTGTGGGAGGTGAGTATTGCAACGATGGTGTTTTATTTTAGTAGTGGATGTCAAATAAGGTCAATGGTGATGAGAAGATAAGGGTGGCCCTGATGACATGTTGACATTTTGGAAGTGATAGTGCTTTTCTGTTGTTGTGATGATGCGGCGAAGTGGACCTAGATGTTAGGTTTATCTGGTGATAAAGTTTCTTTAGTTGGATGCAGGATTTTTTGTATTTAGTGTCATTGTGATTTATTTTGAATTTGTAATTAGGAGGCTGTGGATTCTTGGTGCGGTGTTGAATCTATTGTTCTTTTTTTGAAATATAAACTTTGTACGTGTTTTTGATGTGGGTGTGACTTGATGATGGAGAAATTTCTATAGGTTCCCACTTACCCTCAAAGTGGATCTTTAATAAAATAAAAAATTGGATTGTAGTGGAGTTCCATGTCATGGAATTGGAAGTTATGATCTAAGGCCTATAGTGGGAGCATTATAAAATTGATAATGAGTTAGATGATAACAAGGTCATTTACTGAGATATATGAGGGTCATAGATAACAGTCTACGAGTTTTAGAAAATGGATACAAGCATTGGATCATGGTTAGGTGTCTTAAGCAGCATAAGATGGAGGTTTCACTTTAGAAGAATGATTGGAATTTTGACTTAAAATGTGGATAGTTTCTAGAAAACTTATGACCCAAGTAGGTCAAGATCATTTATAGGATGGTCAAAGAGACTTATTGGGGATGAAAATTGTTATGGTGGAGATATTTTAAAAACTAATTCCATATGAGACTTGGATATTTTTGAAGTAATTTTAATTTTTAAAATTATAATCCATATCATTTTGAGAACAGGGATTTGGAATTAAGTTATGAGAGTTTGAGAACTTTTAACATTTGTTTCTAACATTTAATGGTGCTAAAAAGGTGGTTGGGAGGTTTGGGAGAGCACTGGAGGGATTTGGGGCTAGCTAGGTTGTATTCTACAGCCACTATTTAGCTTGTAGTATTAAATGTGGGGAAATCACAATCTCCCCCACCCTGAATTTTTTAGGGGAATCCCCCTCCTTTCCTACTCAGTAATTGCATGCAGTCATGGGGTCTCTCCCCCTATACCTCTTGGTTTCCCATTTCTTTGGTGCATGGATCTTGGTCATTTTCCATGGTGGATCAAGGTATAGTTCCTCCTCCCTCTATCTTCTCATATTCTTCTTTTCTTCACACTAATTTGGTGATGGTTGGGTTTGGGTATTTTCAACAATTTCACCACAGAATGGTGAAATCTTATGGATCCTTTGTATCTTTCATGAAACCTAGCAAGGGGACATATCATAATGATGTTTTTTAAATCTATATTCATAAAATCATAAAATATATGTCATACAGTAGATTTATTTAATGTTTTATTATTTTTTAAATATAAATTAATTATGGAATCGAGATCATGTGTTAGGGATTGGTCCTAGTTTGGTACTGAGGATATATTGTAGGCCTTTCACTGTCTTCTAGCCTTGGTTCTAGTGCAACGTAGTGATGTGGTGAAATTTCTGTTGAATATTCCATCTTTGGTATGTTCATTTAAGTTGGTTAACTAATAATAATTTTATTATAACTAATTATTGTTAGTTTATATGACATGATTATGGTACTTGGTTGGTAATACAGGCTTGGTTGATCATTGAAGAGGTGGTAATAACCTTAAAAGGCGTTAGTAAATATTTTAGCTCTTATAAATGAATGCGTAGAGCCCCAAAATTGGTACGTGGTCTCATGTACACACCCTATGGTTTATGCATTTGATTATATGCATTGTAGCAGGTGGACTCACCACCTTAGGTTGATCAGCCTTTGAATTAAAAGAATTTTCATGAATTAATTAATTCCTAGATTGATAATTATTTTTATTATTAATATAATTAAATGAAATGGACTTAGGTAGATTATACAAGGTGTTTGGGACTAATTTAAGACCTCGAGAACTGACTAGTTTTCTCAGCCACCAATGGCCAAAGTCTTGGATAATTAGATTATGATTCCATGAGACACTAATAACTCCATGGTGAATATTTAGGCTAGGTGGATAGACCTTATGCTATGGGTGATGGGTTGGGTAAGTGTACTGACCTTGTACGACTTTGAGGATAGAGATGGATCATGTGTCATCCCTTGAGTGTTGCTGATGTGAGATACCTTGCATGGCCTATGAGGTCATTTCATCCTGAAGATGATGATGAGGGGTGTAGTATCCTATGAGTATCAACTATTGTCCTAGGACACATATTTGACTGAAAACCCCTATGATGTTTTTTCTACTGTGTCATATATTAAGGGACCCAGTGGGTGCCCCATTATTGACTGATCATAAGGGGGAACATATGGATTGGGTAGATATGGTAGTGGGAATCACCTTAGAACCCACACTGAATGTATAAGATCAAGGGGATATGGTTTTTAGTGTTGGATTTAAGAATTTGGGAAACCCTTAAATTTTATATATGCCTCTATGTAATTTTTTTGGATACAACTATGGTATCAAGATGTTCTTTCAAAAACATTTCCCATGATCTTGATGTGATGATGGCACAGTGGATGCTCAGAGTTTCTTCTTATGATCTGGCCTTAAGACTCATATGATACTAATTTGAGATGGATTAAACCATGATGTCATTGTGGGTGCCTATTTCCACATGGGATCAAGTTTTTGAGACATTCAAAGAATATCTGGGATGTCAGGATTCGACCTCAGGTCTATATAGGATATATTGGATGCCACAGGTCCCTAGGATTCCTAGCTTGTCAAGGATCCAGCCATATAGGCTTAGGGAATTATTTTATTGTAATTATTTTTTTATGATGATATGTCTAGGTTATCCCTAGGATCTGGATGATATAGCCTGATTATATTTTTGGTTCTTTATTATGATGCCTAGAATGTTTGGAATCCGGCTATTTGGAATGGACATATAGAAGTATTTTTTATTAAGGGATTGCTCGGTATGTCAGGAATTATCCTCAGTGAATTTCTTGTACTTGGAGTTTGTATAGATTCCAAGTATTTTTGGGATATTGTCGTAGAGACATTATTGAGTAATAGTCTCCATTTGAGCCTAAGAATAAATGGTTTCTTAGTTAAAGAAGGATTTTGTATTTATATGGTTGGCACAGTATCATGACTTACTCAGAGACACCTTGTCTCTAGTATAATAAGGTATGGTCAATCAGTTTCACGGGCCTAAGGATCGACAATGGTATGGTTTGATTTGTGGGTGTGCATGATACTTGAAATGTGCTCATAGATATTCTTTCATCGAGATGAAGCAAGTATTATTGTTTTATTTTATTTATAATTCATAAAATTAATAATTTATGTTGAGAAATTCAAATGCACATATCACTATGTATTCCAACTAGTACATGACCACATTAGTGGTGGCCTTCTTAGTTTTTTACACACCCTACTTGGGATTTCATTGAACATGGGTACTCAAGAAACTCTCACATGGTTATTACAAGAACGGGTTGGGTTAAGGCTCAGGATGGTATGATCAAGCAAATAGATCAGATGAAGTTGTAGATTATGATAAGGTGAGGTATATCATAGTATTAGAGCCCATGTCTTTTATTTTATTTTGTATTGATATTTATACGGGATTGGCCTAGTGGATAGTAAGATATTTTATGACATGGTTTTTCATGTATGTATTTATTTTAATTTAATATCTTTATTATTTATATTTATTACTTATTCTCCCAATTTATTAATAACACTTCATATTTAGTTATTTTATATTATGTTGCACACTCAGATTCAGTTGGTATAGCCTCCCCAAGATACCTCCTTGGACCCCCGCTATTAGTCAATAACCTCTAGTGTTTGGGGAGATGCACCTAAGGAATTGTGATGGAATGGGAAAGGGCACAAGTCTAGTGGCCTACAGACCAGAGAGTTACATTGAAAGACTCAACATTACATTGATACCTCCTTTCCACATTTAGAAGATCAACATGAATCATGATTTGAGAGATTTGTGGGAGCATAAAAACAATATTTTTTTTATTCCAAATTTCATATCATTTAGTTTATGAGGAGGACAGTTATTAAATTGTCCACCATATTCATAGTTAACATGATTGCTCCAAGTTATAGCTATCGACTAAAACCAAAAGACAAAGTGTAAGAATATATCTAAAATAATTCGATTGAGAAATTATATAATACTAAAAATCATTCCTTATTTATCCTAAATTATGAAACATTATTATCTACATATGATATTTTTATGTTTACCATATATAACTTTTTTTCATCATAGGTTTTATAAAGTTTTATCCCAATATTATTCATAACCAAATCTCCAAAAATAACTAAACCCTTCTTTGTTTCCAACTAAGGCAACTCAAGAGAAATTTATATGAAATTTTAATCATTTTAGATTTCAAACATAATTTATTATATAATAATTTACATCTTAAAGGTTTAGTATATTTTAATACTAAATACATAATAAACTTATTTCATGAAATATATTCAAAATATCTAAAATAATTATTCTCTCATAACACCCATTTTAGTCATATCTTACTTAAAAACTTTCATCATAATCTAGGGAAAATGGAAACATAATAAAGAAAGATCACATATACTCAATAAGGGTAAACATGGGAGATATTAATCGATAATCATATATAAGCATAGGATAAGAATATGGGGATGAGATAATGATCATAACTTATGAAATTCATACCCAATAATTTGTTGACACGATTAGAAATATAGGATTCTACATCACACCATTAATGTATTTTTTTAGAAACGAATGTTAAAAGTGATGTGGGATCATTTTAACATTGGTTTTCTATAAAACTAATTTTTAAAGGTATTCAGAATTACCTTTCACATTTTTTTCCTATAAAACTGAAAAAAAAAGTAATAAAAAAAACTTTTAACATTGGTTTTATAGAAAACTGAATTTAAAAGTGTCACTATTATAAAATTATTTTTCGATGTTGTTATTTTAACATTACTTTTTTTAAAATGGATGTTAAAATATCTCAGTTATTGAATTTTTTGACGCTATTTTCAAACAAAATGATGTTAAAAATTTAAAAATATTTTCAGTGGCTAGTATTTAAAAGATCTATATTAAAAATATTATATAAATATTTTTAATTTTGATTTTAAAAATAAATTATGGATAATTATGATCTTATAGGTATACCTTTTAAAGATTTTTTTAAAAAAATATATGTTAAAAGGACTTTTAATGTCCTATTTCTTAAAGAAATAGTATTAAAAGTTATTTTAACATCTACTTTTTAAAAAAATGGATGTTAAAATAATTTTAATTTTAATAATATGTTTATTAGGATTTGATTTGATTGGTTATGGAGACAAAATGGACTTAATAATTAAAATTTTTGGACGACCTAAGTTGGACATATCTAGAGATGTACTCCAAACTTATGGTGACCTTAACTTTTTATCCATAAGTCTATTTTGGCTGCATGACCAATCAAATTGAATCTATAGAAAAAAATATTCTTATATAAATTCTTGTAATGTGATTATTTTTAAAAAATAGTTGATGTTAAAGTCACTTTTAGCATCATTCTCTTAAAAATTGATGTTAAAACACCTTTTAACATTGATTTTTAAAAACCTGATGTTAAAAGAAACCATAAAACTAAAACATTAAAATAAAAAAAGTTAAAATAATATGTTTAACATAATTCTCTTGAAAAATGATAATAAACATTCACTTTTAAAATTAATTTTCAAAAAAATTGTTAAAAGTTATACTTTAATATTGGTTTTTTCATAACTAAAATTACAATTTGGAGTTGAAATTGTTTTAAATAGGTGTGTTACTTATTTTCAATTTTTCACATCATGCACTCGGGACTTTTTCCTTCCTTTCTAGGAATAAAAATCATGATTATGAATTTATTCATTTTTTATATAAATATATCTACGCATTCATTTCACTCAACCTTTTTATTTCACTTTATTTTTATTTTTTCATCAAATCCTATTCCAACATTCAATCTCTTGTAAGTGGTAATCTATCCGTATTATAGTTATATTTTCGATTCATATCCATTATATACATTTTAATGAAAAAATTAATTTGTTTTTTGATGAATATAATTATTTTAATGATGATGAAGGTTACATGTGAGATATATAAGGTAATAATCACAATGACTCATGAATTTTTCATCATAAATCAAATTAATAAAAACAATTGGTCTTTAATATCAAAGGAAATGAGTGAAAGTATGGGGCAGAAGGAAAAACATTAACTTATTCTTTTTTCCTTTGGATGTTGAAATGATCCATTTTTATTATATTCTTTGATCAAAGATATGTTATAATATTTATTATAAAATTAATATTTTATATATTTCCAACTTCTAACAATGATAACTTTTGATCTATAATTCTATTTTAGATTGATGACCTGTCAAATCAAATCCTATAAAAAATAAAATTCTTCTGAATTTTTTTTCTTTATGTTTTTTATGTTTTTATAATAAAAAATGACAATAAATATATTTTTCATAATATTTTTAACATTATTATTTATCATAACCAACATTAAAGTTGGGTTTTCACATCATTTATACATATAGCCAACATGAAAAGTGATTTCCAACATCAAAAATATTTTTCAATAAAAAATTTCATAACTTTTCACATCGGTTTTATATAACCGATAGAAAAAATGTATTTTAAACATCGTACATAATGATATTTTTTAAAAACTAACATTTAAATATAAAAAATAATCTTTAAAAATACTTTTTTCTACTGGTGGGATCATAAATCATGATTTACGGCAAAATGATTTAGTATTTTAAAATACATGAATAAAAAGAGTGAGGAATCATCATTAATAAATCATGATCCCTAAGTGAATATCATAATCATAATAACATTTAATAGGAATTGTGTCATTAATAAGAATATAAAATCATTTTATTAATCAAGTCTCACTTCCTAGACCATCACTATATAGTTGACAAAGTCTTGAAATTGATTGGGTTCACTCCCTGACCTATTTTAATTCTTGGAATGGGTTTACTCCCCATGCTCATTCATATTATATCATGATATATAAATCATTATTCAATGAATTATAGGTATATATTATTCCATGCACACTCATCACATAATTAAAACCATACATATGTATGCCATAATATCATAAAAACATTCAATAATTCATCATTAGATAACCCATATAAATGAAATGGGTTTCATAAATATTTCAACATCACATAATCATAAGCTATAAAAATAAATAACATTTATTTTATCATTAGATCATATCCCAATTTAAGCATAAGAAAAATCAAATTATGATGACATAGATTAAAAATATCTTTAAATTAATATTCAAGCCTTTCTTTCAAAACATGAGAAAAATATCTTTTTCTTTTGATAACATTTTAAATAAAAATTATGAGAATATTGAGAAAATTATTTTCATTTAAAATAATCGTGGAAATTTTTAAATGAGTCTTCAAATAAAATAATTTTCATGATGATGGTAAAAACCATTCATGTGGTAAACATTAAAACAAATATTCTATTCACACATTTTTGTAAAAAGTCATAAATAACCTATTCAAAAAACATTGTCAAATTAATTTTTAAACATTTTAAAAGAAGATAAATTATGGTTTAAAATTAATTTAAAAAATAATTCCATAATATAAAATAACATTCTTGATAACATTTTAATGAACATGGACATGGAATAAAAACTTTGTAGACTAAAGAGGAAATAAGGTCTGTTTTTATTTAAAACATTTTATTGATCATTTTAAGTAACCAAGAGAGAAAAATGTAATGAAAATGTTAAAACCCTAGAAATAAAAATAGGAGAATAAAATATTTTTAGCTAAATATATAATTATTATATAATTTCCCTAATGTAGAATGAATCAAAAACAATCCCGATTGAAAATTATATTACAACTTAAACCCTTACCAGAGGTACTGAATTTCTTTATAAACATTCCTAAGATCATGTATAATAAATATATATTTATTATAAATATATAAATTATCCATATTAACACTTATCTTAAACTATAAAATTCCCTTATAATTTCTAATTATCCATTTATTAACAATTATTCATTAAATTCAATATTTGGGGTGTTAAATATTTTGTTTCCCATGTATGTTTTTATTTAGTGATTTTGATCCTTGAACCTTTTTCATGGTTTAATCATATTCACAATATTTATCATGTTATAAATATAATATATATTCATTATATACACTTTTATAACCATTCATATATTGTGGTTATGAAAACTGAATTACATCACTTTTTTGAGACGGTAGTCCATACATACACACGAGTAATGTTTTCATTTTCCAAAGAATATAAAGAAATAAATATAAATAATAAATAATATTTAAGAATTATAATAATATTATAAATTTAATATATATTCATTAAATCTATTCATATCACTATCCATGTGTGGAAGAAATGAAAAACTAATCACATCTCTTTGTGGTGGTGGTAGTCCGCACATATGCATGAAAGACGTTATCATTTCTCATAGGACGGAAAGTATATAAAAAATGGTTGTATAATTAACATAAAAAATTTTATTTTAGTAATTAAACTGATATAATCATGTTAATATGGTTTTATAATATTAAAATTAGGCTTAGGAATAAATAAAACTGAAGTAGATCGGTACATACAATTACCTCTTCTTTGGAAAACCTCATTTGGATTACACCTACATCCTTCAAAGGTTGGTATTTTGGGAAGAATAAAAGATTTGGGATATGGTGAGGGAATTAATAAATATATTTAGGAAATTATTTTTTATCATATTTGGCTAAAAAAATTTGAATTATTAAGGGGAGAGGAACTCCTTCTATAAGTAAGGTGAGTGACACTCTTATAAATACTTAAAACATTAAAATACAATAAATTCATATTCAAGTGAAATTGGAACCATGGGGACCCAAATTATAAGATAAGATAAGGGTGGGTATAAATAACAATAACCAATTTCATTTATCTAAATTTTATAAATTTTTTATACTTTATCTCTATGTTTAACACCTCCCCCCCCCCCAATGTTAATCTTGTTAACCGTTACCATAACAATAAAGTATTACCATGATAATTATTCATTATGAATAAAAATGAAATTGAAAACATTAAAATTTTTAAACCTCATAGTTTTAAATATTAATCCTATTTTCACATATTCAACTTCTATAAGTGGAAATAATTCTTTTAAAATTAAGTGCGCAAAATATAATGAAAACCATTTTTATAAAAAATCATTTTTAAGTGTAACACTAAATTTATTTTTATTACTTGCTTAGAAACATCAATAAAATTATTTTTAAAATATTTTATTAAATATATTATCTAATAATTTCATTAAAGTCATTCATAAATACTGATTAATTTAATTTATTAAGATAAAAACCCATTTCACCCATAAAGGTAGTATTTCATAAAAAATATCATTTTACCTTCAAATACATTTATTTTCATTTCTAAATAATTGATAACCAATGAATTAATTTTATAAATGTTTAAAAAATACATTTCAATATAATTAATACTCTGAATTAATTTTTAAATAAAACATATATGACACATACAATGCTCATAAACAAAATATTTCAAAACGGTTCTTTAGGATCAATATTATTTCCAATATGAATTTAAAAGTGTTTTTGATAATTATATTTTATGTAAATACCATATAATGTTCTTAATTTTATAATGTATAATAATTATTCACATATATTAATGTCTTTATTCTTGACAAGCTATCTAACACCTCAAATTTATTAAAGAAAAATACATTATAAAATCTCAGGGTGTTATACTACAGACCTATGCCAGTGAAGTTTTTACAGGATTTTAACAAAAAATAATAATTTTCTTTATAATTCTATTAAAATTTTATTGAACCGAAATTTAGTCTTTCCCATTATCATAACTCTTTCTATAGTTAGTTCATAAGTATTTTATTAGCCATTTTGGATTGGCATTTTATGGAGGGTTACTATTTCGGGCTATATATGAGTAAAAAAATGCCTTAGTTATCACAAGATACAGTATAGTGTGTAAAATAAAAACTATCGTGTTAGTAACTGCATAAGATTAAGCTCACATGATTTATGTATGTGTAGTATTAATTCACATACATAGTATTCACGGCCTATGATAAGTGGTCCACTTAATGTTAAACCTAGAGAATGACCACCTATGTAGGATTAAAAATGTATTGGATTGCATCAGATTAATGTAGGAGTTATTTCCCTTAAATAAATTAATTTTAACATTAGATTATCATAATATCAATTGTCTTGAATATTAATTAATTACTTATCACATGATGATCAATCTTCTACGTGACATCTATGTGATAATTTCCTTGGTGCACTTGTCACACTAAATGGTCATGGAAGTTCTCAGCTATGGTGATAGCTTAGAAGTTTCATGAAATTATTCTTAAATATATATTCAATAGATGGATGATATCATTTGATGGGATAAAAATGATATAGTCTATCAGGGGTGGAGACTCATATGAATTTTAGAAACAATATTTATACATGTATAATTATCCGTATACTTTAATATTATTATTAATGAACATCATAAGTCATGTACAATAATGTATTGAGGAAAATCATGTTGACATATTCTCATGGTGAAGTTGGATACATTAGGTGAATCATGAGTGATATTTCATTAATGAGTAAAGTGATAAAGGATTTATCCCTTCTTTTCAATAATTAAAATTGATATATTAGGCCCTCTAATGAAAATAAAACTACTTGATTAATTACATATCCATGGGGTTCAATCAGCAGGTTTAACTATGGAATGTAAAATTAACATACATTTAGCATATATGTTGATGACAATCATATGAAACATACTTTATTATAGATATCATGATGAATGGATTATATTACATAGTGTATATTTTTATGTGGTTATTTTCATTATAGAATTTAACTGCTTTCTATATGTGTAGCTTGGAATGTTTCTAGAAACTAACCTTGTAATTCATGTAGTTTTGCGTATGGCCACTGAGAAAGGATTCTAGAGGGTCACATAGTAATTGAATTGGGAACCTTAGATAAATTTGATATGAATTTAATATGTCGAATAAATATTAGTCTTGTGTGTGGTTTAATAATTATTTGTGTTTAGTTGATCACATATTTTCAGACACCAATTATTTGATAGAATATTTTTTAGTTCGATATTAAATAAATATTCATTTTGAAAAGTAAGTATTAATTATATGAATTTATAATATTTCTTTATTCTGGTTAATTCACAAGGTAAAAAATTTGTTTTTTATGTTTTTTGAACATTTAATAAATAGTTATTCACTAGTTTTGGGAATATAATATTTATTTTATTCATTAGTGAATAATGAAGTAATATTTATTTGTTTAATAAATATTAATTATTCAAGATTCATTAAATATCTATTAGGATAGATGGACCAAGTTAGTCTAGTTGGAAATTATATATTAAATATAATTTAAATAAATATTGATTAATTTATTTAACAAATGAAATTTATTTATCTTTGGGTGTTGTGGATTCCAAGTAAATATTATTATTATTTATTCTATTACTGAAAATGGGGTTTTATATAGAATAAAGGAGTGGATGAGGTCCTATTTACAACTTATATCCCTAATATATCTTTATAAATACCTGGTTATATCATTTTCCCAAGTTAGATGTTCATTGTGTACAACAAACGTGGGAGACAATTCTCTTAATCCCTAAGAGAAAAATATCTCTAGAACATTCTCAATAATAAAAGAATCAATCCTCCTCCACCTTCTCAAGACTGGAGAAACCCATATTGATTCTTTATCCCCTTGAAAGATGTTTTTGTGATCAACATTGATTGACACAATAATTAGAACATACATTCTAGCACCCGGATTATTTTATGCTGACGATTAGAGGTTCATGAAGCGCATTTGGATCACCATTGGAGGGATTTTATCCTAGGATCCTCTCTCCGCAATAACAGTACAAAAATAATTTTACAATTGATTCATCAATGAAGAAAGAAGTCCTACGATAGGTAATTATTATTTAAAAAATTATTATAAATTATATGTGATGATCATGCATTATTAGTTCCATTGTAGTAGTCAATTAATCGTCAATTTATTCCATTGGTCATGTCATTCTTTATCATTTACATCATGGATTATTACGTTATGAAGAATAAATATGAGTTAGAAACTATCAAATAGGTTCTTCCATTGCACTTTGAACCTTTAAGTGGCATTAGAGTGATCACATAATTAATTTATAATTATTTATTGATAGTATATTTATGAAATGCATTTGTTTTTATTTTTTATTTCTTTCTTATTCATTCTTTAAATCTAAAATTCAAATTATTCTTTTACCTTATTTTTTCTCTCATATGACCGAGAAAATTTTATATTAATAGGAAAAATATATGAAGTATCCATTAGGATATATTGAGGGTTCTGGATGGATGATGAAATAGTACATAATCTATCGAACAAAGGTTCATTCCATGTACTTGTACTCAATAAACAAGGATAAAACAAGATAAAATTATCTCATCAAGAATTATCTACATGAGGAATGAATTTAATGTTCATTCTGTGTTGATTGGTCTAGGCATGCATATGGTTTTCTAGACTACACAATTTATAATTTTCTTACACACCATGTAGTCTACATGTTTTCACGATGGGAGACATATGCATCCATTCCATTTTTGTGTATTTACTAAATGATAAGGATACTAAAAAACTATACAACTTTGAGGTCACATTACATATAGCTAGTGTACATTCTCAGTACCCTGTATATGCTTGCGGCTAACAAACATGCTCCTTTCCTAGCCTTGTTTCATGGACATGGATGTAATTGATCACATATAGTGTATCCCAAGTACACATCATGTAATATATTATACCCCATGTGAATAACTTAATGCATAGAAACAAATCAAATTTATTATTAAACTTATTTACATGTTTTCTTTGTGTCATTTATTGATAATACATGAAAATTCATAGGATTATTAATTATATATTAAATTCTATACTAAAAGTTATATATGGTTTTTACTTGTGATTTTTTTTATATATAACATCACATGTCATGTAATTTGCATATGATTATGTATCATTTATTGAAAAATTAAATCCATATAATTATTTGTCATGAAATTTATGTTGGATTCCATGTGAATACATAGTACAAGGATCATACCAAGTAGTGTAGATGGGTACATGTCACTGGTTCCATGTACACTTGTGTACTTTATTAATTTTAAATAAAATAAAAGTATTTAATTTGTTTAAAATTATGAATAATAGAGGTTTCATGATATTTTAGGCGAAATTAAGATAAATATAATTGATCTATTATTCTGATAATTAATCAAATTAATTCATGGTGATTTTATCTTAATTAGAGGATGAATTTAAGTTTATGTTATCTAGATTTTAATTTATATTTTTTCATGTGAGTGAATGATAATGAGGTTAGACCAAACCTGTGCCTTCCTAAATAGACCGAAGGCATTCAATTTTTATTGATTTTTGATAATCTCCCTTTTAAGGGATGACGGGGAACCCTTACAAGGCCTGAAGGTTTAAGTGAAATTACATGACCCGTAGGTCTTAGGAAATCAGCCCAAACAAGACAATGTGGAACTACCCCACCCCAAAAAATGTTGTGATGTCAACTCTCCACCTTCGCATGGCTGGTCCGCTAGTTGTCATGTGCCGAGCTGCACATGCCCAGTACCGATGGAAATGCCATACCCTCTCAAGCTTCCAAGTCCATTTATCTCTACTCTGGTGAATGTGTCGGCTCTAAATCCTCATCAAGAGAATTTTTCCTTATAATATATCTGGTCTATCCGCATTTTTCAGGTGGCCTAAACGCCTTGAGGTGGCCCGAAGGCCTTGTTATGGACTAAAAGCCTTGAGGTAGCCTGAAATCCTGACTATCCAGAAGGCCTTGGGTGGCCCGAAGGCCTTGAAGGAATCGAGGACCAAACCGGTGGCCCGAAGGCCCAAACAGATGAATAATTCCAACGGGTATAGTACCGAACAATACCTGTTATAGTACCAGCTACATTAAACCAAAAATATGACTCCACCCGAATTTGATCTCAAGTCTCTTAGATGAACTTTTCGAGTCCTCACCAACTGGGTTGAGGCTCATGTGCTAGACCAGACCTATGTATGTGATAGGATTCATTTAAATTTATTGTTATTAAATTAAATTGATGGCATGTGTTACATCCCCTCCTCTCGTTAGGTAAGGGAATGTTTTCCCACTGTTTCTTTTATGTAAAACCCCTAAACCAATAATTTGGTTCCCCTCACATACATATGAGTAAAGCTTATGTAATGTATGGATATCATAGGAAAGAAAAGGTGGTTTATATTTATATTTGAGGTAAAAAAAATCCAATATATTCAGAAGAGAATGGATGGAAAGCTCTTATACCGTCCAACTTATGGTTAAAATAGTTTTTCCCTTAGTTAAAGGGTTATTTTATCATTTGTTAGATAAACTAAGCATTATATAAGCTCAGGATTATACAACTTTTCTTATTTTTTTCTTCCAATTTTCATGGTTAATTTATTTATGGATTATTTTCCATGATCACTTAAATTAATGAGTTAATAAGCATGCAATATGGAATTAAAATAAATTGGATTATGTGTAATTTTATTTATACATGGTTAATCATGTAAGTAAATACACTTAATATTAACAATCATGTAATAAAGATAAAAATGGAAACATTATTCATAGACAAAAAAATACCTCAAATAAATACATCATGTCGATATATCCTTCCACTACTTAAGTTAAAATCAAACCACAGTTCAAATTGATTGACCGACCCATGTCTGGGTGCTTTCAATGAGACTCCATAGACCCACACTATTGGATCTAGTGAAATACATATATAATTTTTAATACACCATAAAAGTTAAAATTAACTCCCACAATAACAATTTTGGTGTATTTGGGAAATATGTGCATATCTATATAAAATCATAGTATAATACTCAATTATTCCACAAATATTCTCCACACATGTAATTACCATATACATATCCCTTTGATTGAAAAACCTAGGGAAAAGAGGAAACATAGAAAAGGGTGAATAATAAATCCTGAAAAGGGAATAATCAAGCATATCATTATGAAAACAAATAAATTTTATCTAGAGGTATATCAAGATAGCATAAAGAGGTAAGAATCATACATACTCACATAGATGCATGTCATGAGAAAACAACATCATAAATTCCTCTTATCATAGGATTGTAGATATAAAATAAAATTTGACATCATAAGCATAAGTTGAGGTTTACAACTAAGACGTCATAAGAATAATTCAAGTTTAACCACCATGAAATCATATCACAGTGTTCTTAGGCTAACCACTCACACACCATACATAGTATCTCATGAGATGTAAACATTACCCAATTCATTTGTGTACTATCAAGGATCACCATTAAATTTAATAACATGTACATGAATATGTGCTCCATAAGATGAAAACATACATAAATCCATCATTAATCAAAAAATGAGCCTATGTAAAATAAAAAAGTTATCTAATGGAAGTAAATATATTTAAATTGGTATAATAAATTATTAGTTATTTACACCATATAAGATAAATACTATATGGTTTAGTCAATAATTTCCCCAATCAAAGGATGAATATGTATCTAGGTGAACACCCTTCAATTATAAAAATAAAGGTAATCCACAAGGAAAGGGAATTAGAAGAAAAGTTATGGATTTCTGATGATAATGTAAGACAAAGATAGTGTATATCAACCCTATTTTTTCTTACATGGTTATGACATCATTTTAAAGATAAAAAACATAAAAGGTTACACAACCAGGATCTAAAGGTTTAGTATCTTGGGAAAATTAGGACCATACATATATTTTACATAATAAAACATAAAAATTTATTTAATTTCTTCTTCATTATCTTCTTATTGTCCCTCATTTTCCCCTTAGTACAATTATTCACCTGAGGATATACATAAAAATAATGGGTGAGATAAAATCCCAATAAGAGTATGAATAAAATACATGAAACATGTGTAAGAATAATCATTATTATCATAACATAATAAAACTATCATCATCATAATCATGAGAGGAAACATTTGATAAAAGCATGAAATTTGGCAATGTATAAACAATAAACATCATGTCTTAGTGGCCAAATACCACACATAGTTGTGAACAAATCTAGCATCATGTTCACGCATATTTTAATTTAACTCATGAGATATATCACATTACCCAATGCATTGGAGCACTATATAATTATGGGCACATCCATAATATCATAACATTTTCATGCTCTATATAATTTTAGGTGCACCCATCACGTCATAGCATTTACATAATCATGCATGCCACATAAAACATATTTCAATCTTGGACATAAAATAACCCATGGAAATGAATGGTTTTAATTTCTTAAAATATATATTAATGAAAAATATTTGGGGTTACAAAATGAGAAAGGTAAAAAATATTTAAGGTTCCAGACACAGTGGAAGCATGTTTGGGATGGTACCTGAATTTAATTTTTACCATGATCAATGATTATTTCGGGATCAATACAACGATGAAATCCAGTCTCCACATAATAGAATCAAAGATTTAGATAAATAAGGAAGAGGCCTGAAACCTTTAAAGAGGATCCTTTTCATCATGTTTGTAATTAATTTAATTAATTTCATAAAGAAAATAATTCTTGGATCTTTGGTATTTTCTTCGTTGATGATGTTGATCATTCAGAATGACCCTTCTGTATTATCTCATTGTGATTGTGAGGATCCAAACTAGAATCCCTCTAGCAGTGATCCACATGTGCTTCGATGGCCTATGATCAACACCACTCATTCTTCGGGTGCTAGCATGGCGAAGCGAGTGTCTTGTGCTGGTCATTCTTGATCTCTTGTTCTTCGGCCTTGAAGAATGTTTCTCATTTTTGAGAGGGGAGGGAAGAGGATTTGAGAGAGAAATCGTTTAGCTCAATAATTCTCAATTCACCAAGCATGCGCTGTGTTCACTATAGCACAATAGATGTACTTGTCTATTTATATGCATGGAAATTCTGTTACAATATTTAATTTCATAACAGAAATTAAATACATTCATGAACATAGAGAAACCCCATACTCATAATAATAATACCATGTTATTATTTATGGTGCGCCAACTTAAAAAAAATAGAATTATGAATAAAATTTTGCACCAAAAAATAATAACACTGTCATTATTATTTTAACTTGTGCCAACTAATAATTATTTACCATCTTTCAAATAATTATTTTACTACCTGACTGGCCTTAGTCCACTCTAACTCCACTTTCATTTATTGAACACCCGAATAAATAAATAAATAATTTATTCCCTTAAATAAATATTTTATTTTCGAACTAGTAAATAAATATTTATTAAATGTTAAATAAAATAAATAATTGTATTTTATTTAATTTATGTGATCATTTGAACTTGAAAAAAATTATTCCACATTCTTGGGAATAATATTTATTTCATTAATTAAATTAAAATAGAATTTAACTTATACCACCAAAAACACTTAGTGTGTGACCCTTTAGGATTCTTTCTTGTTGGCATTCGACGGTCTTGCCAAAATTCCAAGAGTAATGTCTAGAAATGGGTTAAGGCACCCAAAAGAAAGAATGTAAATTCACAAAAATGAAATCCACATACGAATTCTCATTGTGTTATATAATACCTTTGTCGTAATATCTTATCAAGCAGGTTTCATGATAGTGTCATAAACTTTTATGCTTGATACGTCATTCTTTGAATACCTGAAATAAACTCATCGTTACACCATGGTCATGGAATTTCATGTGATGGTTCTATTTCATTCAAAGTTCTGAGGTATCAACTTCTATAAATAGAAGGGACAAATCCTTTCTCAACTTATCCATTAATAGCATACCACTCATGACGCACCCAGCATACCCTACTTCTCGCCAACTGTCTGCTTGACAGTTTTCATCATTAAATCAAAGTGAGTGAGTCGTGACACGTATTAATGATAATATTAAAGTCTAAGGATCATTACACATGCTCGTATATAGAAATATCCAATGACACAAAAACATGTGGAATTTCTACTAGTGAGTCTGTTCTCATAATCTCATGTCTTGGAGATTACCAAGTGTGAACTTCATGATAGGAAGTCTCATTTGCTTATGAGTACTCACACCTTACATTATGAATGTTATGTGTACCATCTTAGTATGTCATCCAACCATAGAACTACATTTAAGAATATTTTTATATCATTTCAAGGTTCTCATCATAGCAGGGAACTTACATGACCTTATCAATGCAACAAATACTCTATAAAAATATTATATTATAGTCATGCAGAATAATGAAAAATATGTAATAATATGTTTAATATTTAAATATATTAAATATCCATTTAGTCAAAGTATAACCATTTTGTTCTAGGACACCAACTCTTACAAACTCCCACATGGACTAGATCCAACTGCCTACAAATTTTAGTCTACTAGACCTCACAAGGTGATCATGTTTCTACTGAGTCAAGGCTTTAGTCAAGGGGTACTTCATGTTGTCTTCTGTGGAAATATTTCCAACTGCAACTTCACCTCTTTGAGAAAAAACCATCAAGATATGATACTTCCAAATTATGTGTTTCGTCCGCTAATGGGACCTTGGATCTTTTGCAAGAACCACCGCTGTAGTATTATCATAGTACAGTGTTATGGGATCTTTACAGCTAGGTATCACATATAACTCCTAGATGAAGCTTTGCATCCAAACTACTTCTTTTTATACCTCAGAAGCTACGATATACTCAGACTCTACTATAGAATTTGCGACCACACTCTACTTTGAGCTCTTTCAGCTCACTACACCTCCATTCAAAGTGAAGATGTATCCTGTATGCGACTTTATGTCATCTTGATCAGTATGGAAACTAGAATATGTATATCCTATGATGAATAGTTCATCATCTCATCCATAAACCAAGAAAATATCCTTAGTATGCCTCAGATACTTTAGGATAGTCTTGACTGCCATTCAATGGCGGTCACCTGGGTCATCTTGATATCTACCTACCGCACTCAATGTGTAGGTGACATCCAGCCTAGTACATAGAATGACATATATGACTGACATAATATTTGATGTGTATGGAGTCCTTTCCATTATCTTTCTTTCCTCATGTGTCTGAGGACACATTTTCTTGGAAAGATAAATTCCATGTGATGCTGGCAGTAATACCCTCTTGTATTTTTCTATACTAAATCTCTTCAGTGTCTTATCAATGTATGTACTTTGACTTAGGCCCAATAATCTCTTGGATATATCACAATGGATCTTGATCCAAAGAATATATATTGCTTCTCCCAAGTCCTTTATGGAGAAGCATTGATTCAGCCATGCCTTAACAAACTGTAAGACTGGTATCTCATTTCCAATAAGTAATATTTCATCAACATATACTATTAAAAAAATGATTGAACTTCCACTAAACCATTTGTAGAAACAAGGCTCGCATTCATTCTTGATAAAACCAAATTTCATTATGGCTTCATCAAAATGAATGTTCCATGACCTGGATTCTTAATTTAATCCATAACTGGATTTCTGCAACTTGCATACCTTATTGGCATCCTTTAGAGTCATAAAACCTTTAGGTTTTATCATGTAGAAATCTTCCTGAAGGTTCCTGTTAAGGAAGGCTATTTTGACAAACATTTTACAAATCTTATAGTCATGGTAATCGGCAATGGATAATAGAATTTTTATGGATTTCAGCATTGAAACTGGTGAAAAGGTTTCATCGTAGTCAATGCCTTAATGTTGTTTGAACCCTTTTGCAACCAGTCGTGCCTTAAAGGTGATGACTAGTCCTTCTATATCTAGTTTCTTCTTGAAAACCAATTTACAACCAATAGGATTTACATTAACTAGAGTATCGACCAAAATACAGACTTGGTTTTGGTATATGGAATCCATTTCATAATTCATAGCTTCTTGCCACTAGGCAACATCTGTTCCACTTACTGCATCCTTATAGGTTAGAGGATCATTATTATCAACTAATAATGAGTCACCAACATCGATAAATAGAAAACCATACTATTCCAGTTCTCTAACCTATCTTGTACTCTTACGTAGCTCTTGTGTCTCTGGAATAGTTCTTTCTTTCACAGGGCTTTGTGGAATCTGTTCTTGTACCAACTCTTGTGTACCTTCAGCCTCAACTTCATTGAAGTCTATCTTTCTCCCACTATCTCTTTTGGATATGTGCTTCCTCTCAAGGAATATGGCATTCCTTTCCACTATTACCTTTTTGAATGAGGGTTTGTATAGGTAATATTCCCTTGTATCCTTGGGGTATCCGATAAAGGCACACTTTGTGCCTCAGGGTGCAATTTTGTTACCTGAAGAGCCCTTAACAAATTCATTGATTCCCCACACATGTAAATTTGATAATATGGCTTTCTTTCCACTCCATAAATCATATGAAATACCATTTAGCGATTTATTTGGTACTTGGTTTAGTATGTGTGTTGATGTTTGTAACGCATATCCTTAAAAGGATAATGTAAGACTCGCATGACTCATCCTTGATCTCACCATGTCCAACAAAGTGTGGTTTCTCCTTTTTCTCACACCATTCCACTGGGGCATGTATGGAGGAGTGAGTTGGCATAGGGTCCCAAACTCCCATAAGTAATCAATGATGTCTTGATTAAGATATTCTCCACCTTGATCTGAGTGGAGTTTCTTAATATTCTTACCAAGCTGCTTCTCAACTCATTCTTGTATTCTTTGAACTTATCAAAAGAATCTAACATATACCTCATTAAGTAGATATATCCATATAAACTAAAATCATCAGTAAAATTTATGAAGTATGAGTACCCTCCCCTTGTTTCAACTAGAAATGGTCCACACACATCGGTATGAACCAATTCAAGAAGTTATTTATCCCTTTCACCTTTCCCACTAAATGGGGTTTTGGTCATTTTACCTTGTAAACATGCATGACATACACCAAGTGGTTTTAGTTCTAATGAATATAAATATACATCTTGATGTAACTTTGCTAAGTTTTTCTCATTTACATGACCTAGCCGATGATGCCAAAATTGGGTGTGGTATGAGTCATGTGAAGTATCTTTATTATCGGTTTCTATTACTTGGTTTGTGTCATCCAACACGTAAAGACTGTTGTATAAATGTTCCCTACCCAAACAAATGATATATTTGTAAAAGAAGCAACATTTATTTCCAAACTTGAAAAAAAAATCCATCTGTATCTAATCTAGATACATAAATAATTTTTTTAGAAACAGACGTCACATAATAAAAACCCTTTAACACTAAGATCGTCCCAGTTAGAAATGTGAGGTGCTAGTCCCCGACAGCTACAATAGTAATTTTGGCTCTGTTGGCTACTCGTAGATATACCTCCCCTCAGTCAATCTTCCTAAATCTACTTGGTTCCTATATTTGGATACATAAGTGATCACCACAAGTTGTATATAATTCCCAATTTGTAGAAACATATAGATTTAATTCAATAAAAAACACACCTGAATCTTCCCCTTGCTTCTTAGGTTGGGTGCAGTTCTTCTTCTAGTGTCCCTTCTAGCCACACGTGAAACAAACATCCTCATGTTCCCTTTCCTCCCCTTTGATATTCCTTTTCATGGAAGGTCATGAAGATGCTTTGGGATTAAATCTCTTCACCCTCCCTTTCCTCTTATTCATCATAAGAATAGAAGGATTTTCGTGCTTTATATCTTTTTTCACTTGGAGAATGAGGATAATAAGATTAGATAGAGATTTCTTAATGTTGTTCATATTGAAATTGACAACAAAGTTAGAGAAGCTCTGAGTGAGTGATGCGAGAATGAGATTGGTGCCCAGTTATTTAGGGAGTTTAAACTCTATAACTTCCAGGCGCTCAATGTAGCTAATGATCTTGAATACATGAGGCCTAGCTGGGGAACCTTCTCCAAGCTTACTCTGAAAAAGTTCCTTAGAGATCTCAAACCTTTTATGTCTTTCTCTCTCCTGGTAAAGACCACGGAGGTTCTTGATCATTTTATAATCATCCATGTTTTCATGAGACTTCATGAGCTCACTAGACATTGATGATATCATCAAACATTAAATGTTGACCGCATCGTTCATATGTTTCTCATAGACCAAGAAATCTATATCACTCTCCTCTTTGTTAGGTGGATCAGATAATGCTGACTCCAGCATGTAAGACTTCTGTTCATGGTATAGGATAACCCAAAGGCGTCTAAACCATTATTGGAAGTTACAGCTAGTGAGAATGTTGTCTTTATCCAAAATTGATCGTAGGGATAGTGTGGTTTATGAGCATGTCATTTTTATTCTATAATTGAAAGATAATATCATTAGTACTTTCTTGATTTCATTTTATGAGAAATAATAAATTTTCATTAAGTCTCATGCTATTTTATCAAGTCCCAATGGCCCTCACCATTGAACTCGGAATGTCCTGTTTCCATGACATTCTAATGGAAAGGATCTATATTCCCCTTAGTATAACCCCAAAAAGGGTTGGTCAAGCTATTAGAAGGTATTTAGGTAGGCAGATCTTTTCCAACTACAGTCTTGCAGCTACTTGATCTATTGAGTGGACTCCCCAATCCCGAAATCATGACTTTGGATTTCCTCAACTCTTGCCTCCAATATTACACCAAGTCTAGAAAGGGTTATTCCTCTTTATGTAATATGGTTAAGTCAACCCAAAACCTTTCATAAGGGATTCCTATATAAAATTATGTGTCCCAACAAGGGTTAGTCAAGCAAATAGTTTTATTGAGTTTTACCCTTAATCGAGTAACGAAAGGCTTGGTCTGACTTAATATTTTATTTGAGGCATTTTTATCTCTTATGCATGAATTTGTTATTATAATTATCAGATTCTTATAAATATTAAGTGGAACTTAATTAAGTGATTAACCATGTCTTGATAATATTTACGCATAAGACTAGTTTATTTTAGTTCTATCTTGAATGCTTGTTTAATTAATTAATTATTTTATTGTGACAACACATCCATAATGATAAACCATGAAACTGACAGAAATAAAAAAAGAGAATGATCATGATATTTTCTAATGTTTATTTTATCTAGAGTTTGATAAACTAACCCTGACCTAGGGGAGAAACAACTTGAACCTTTTGGGTTCATGTTTACAGCATTCCACCTATCCACCTCAGTATCTCCTGGGATTGGTTTCATCTCAGATCCAACTTGAACTGCCTCCACTAGTTTGGGAGTTCCATCTATTACATATGCCTTTGTTTAACTCACATGCAGGTGAGGGGTAAAAAGGTTTTTTAGATAAAAGAAATTTTGGGCACTCAGGACCTACATAATAATGATGAGATATGGCTCATAGGCCAATAAATTTAATTTAATTTAAATAAATTAATTAAAAGAAACCATACACATACAAAGTTCTTTTTCTAGCTCATGATCATCTATACATGCAATGATGTTTATGTATAAATAAAACTAGCATTCAATTTGTTAATCGTTCTTATTTAAGATAAATCATGCTCGAATAAATTAATTATCATATTTAATTAATCAATCCTTTTATCTTAAACCATTTTTATGAATTTCCTTGAGATTCTAATCCATCATAATTTAAAAAAAATCATTTAAAATTATCTTTGTATGTAACTTGTACCATGGAGGAAACATGGTGAATTCCTATTCATAACTACCCAATGAGTAGAAATGAACATTACTCATATGTTAAATTAAACACATATATATAAAACACCTATCACGTGTTGTGCCTCAGTTTAACGACCACATGATGGTACACGTCTCAAGGGTTTGTATAATATAATAATAAATTTTAATAAATATGCATAATTTGGATGAGTACACAGTATACAGTTCTAATTACATGTGTTGCACTATTTTTCATTGTCCATCCGAAGTACACGCCTAGGGAAATGGTGTGTGAGTGTACTTCAGAAATCTTCAGAGTACACGGCTGGTCCAGTGGGCCACACAATGTGTAGTTCCTTGTTACATGGTCTTCATCAGGGCAAGCTATGTATGGGGTACACGATACAACCCTAACTCAAAGGGACTACACATCATGTCAAGTTGTCCACACGATGTGTAATTTGGAAACTACATGCCACTTGTTCCTGTTCAACACACTGAGTCATTAGGACTTAAACAAACTCCAATGACACAGCTTGGTTTGGCGGACCAGACCTGGTGCATTGAACCTTGGCTACATGACATGTACTACTGAATACACGTTGTTTGTTCTAGTATTGTATGGTCAGGAACCTTTGGCACCTCCATATGAGATCCTCTATTTTATTTTAATCAAAATTAAAAAGAAAAGATCATTTCAGTAAGTTGAACGAGAAATGAAAGAGGAGAAACATATCTCAAGATTCAGATTTGAAGAATGATTAACTTGAATTGAAACAACTAAATTATTAAATGCATAAATAATCAACAAAATATTTAAATAATTATAAACTATGATGAAATCCCTTTGATACCACATGAAGGTTCCAGGTGCAGCTGAAGCGTGGTTGGGATGGTTCTTGACTTTAATTTTTACCATGATCAATGATTATTCTGGGATAAATAGGATGATGAATGCCAGTCTCCATGGAATAGAATCAAAGATTTAGATAAAGAAGGAAGATTCCTGAAACCTTTAGAGAGAATCTTGTACATCATGTTCATAATTAGTTAAATTAACTTTATAAACAAAAGAATAACTGGATCTTTGGTATTTTCTTCATTGATGATTTTGATTATTCATAATGACCCTTCTGGATTATCTCATTGCACTTGTGAGGATCCAAACTAGAATCCCTCTAGTGGTGATCCACATATGCTCTGATGGACTCTGATCGACACCACTCGTTCTTTGGGTACTATCATGGAGAAGTGAGTGTCTTGTACTGGTTGTTCTTGATCATTTTTTCATCAGCCTTGAATAACGTTTCTTGTTCTTGAGAGGGTCAAGAAGAGGATTCGAGAGAGAAATTGTTTAGCTCAACAATTCTCAATTCACCAAGAGTGCAGTGTGTTCACTATGGCACAATAGACGTACTTTCCTATTTATATGCATGGAACTTCTATTACAATATTTAATTTCATAACAGTAATTAAATACATTCATGAACTTAGAGAAAACCTATTCTCATAATAATAATACCACATTATTATTTATGGTGTGCCAACTTGCAAAAAATGGAATTATGAATAAAATTATGCATCACAAAATAATAACATCGTCGTTATTATTTTAACTTGTGAAAACTAATAATTATTTACCATCTTTTAAATAATTATTTTACTACCGGACTGGTATTGGTCCGCTTGAACTTCACATCCATTTATTGAACACCTGAATAAATAAATAAAAAAATTATTCTCTTAAATAAATATTATATTTACAAACTATTAAATAAATATTTATTAAATGTTCAATAAAATAAATAAATATATTTAATTTAATTTATGTGATCATCTTAACTAGAATAAAATTATTCCACAATCTTGAGAATAATATTTATTTCATTAATTAAATTCAAATAGAATTTAACCGAGACCACCAAAAACACTTAGTGTAAAACCCTCTAGGATTCTTTCTCATTGTCATTAGGAGGGATTGCCTAAAGTCCAAGAGTACTCTATAGCAATGGGTCAAGGTATCGAAGAGAAAGAACATAATATTTCAACAATGAAATCCACATACAAATGCTCATAGTGTAATATAATCCCTTTTTCGCAATATCTCATCAAGTAGGTTTCATGATAGTGTCATCAAATTTTATGCTTGATATGTCATTCTTTTACTACCTGAAATAAACTCATCGTTACACCATGGACATGGAATTTTTTTCGATGGTTCTATTTCAATAAAAAGGTCGAGATATTAACTTTCATAAATGGAAGGGAAAATCCTTCCTCAACTTATCCATTAATAACATTCCACTCGTAACGCACCCAACATACCTTACTTCCCACCAATAGTCTATGTGATGGTTTTTGTCAATAAATCAAATTGTGTGAGTAGTGACACATATAAATGATAATCTTAAAGTCTAAGGATCATCAGACATGCTCACAGATAGAAATATCTGATGACACCAAAACATGCGGAATTCTTACTAGTGGGTCTGTTCTCAAAATCTCCTGTCTTGGAGATTACCAAATGTGAACATCATGAGAGGAAGTCTCATCTACTTACGAATACTCACACCTGATGGTATACATGCTATGTGTACTATAACAGTATTTTATCCAATTGTAGAACTATATTTAAGAATATTTTTATATCATTTAAAGGTTCTCATCATAGAAGGGAACTGCCATGACCTTATCAATGCGACAAATACTCTAAGACATTATTACATCATATTCATGGAGAAAAATGAACAATATGTAATAAGATGTTTAATATTTAAATAAATTAAATTTCTATATAATAAAATTATAATCAGTTGTTTCTAGGACACCAACTCTTACAAATATTTGTTATAGGATTCATCATTCTTGAGCGAAGAAGAAATAACTCAAGAGGTGTAAAAATGTGTTTTGGAAAGAAGAGTTGTTTTGGAAAAATATTTTCATTCGTCATAAAACTAGATTGGAAATGTGTATATCCTTGAAAATAAAAAGGAAGGAAAATAAATTATATTTATAGAACATTAAAGGGACATCAATACTAAAAATGGAGTGAAAGAGGGGAAACCCAAAGAAAGAGAGTTGAGTTCGAGAATCCCCTTACCATATGTTTGAATGCTTTCTTCACATTAATATCATAGATAATAAAATTAAATTAATTAATTAAAAAATAAAAAAAAAGTTTACAAAATAATTTTATTCATTATATACTTATTAAGATCGTTTATGGCCATTTTTATGAGTTATAGAGTTCAATATCATCGTTCAAGAGCATTTGTTTACTTGGTTTTCATGATCAGTTCTCTTGTATCTGAGTATGGAAGTTCATGTAAAATTGGAATAGTTTTCTAGAATTGAAATTATATGTTATTAATGAACCTTAATAATATAAAATGCTCTTATATATCATTTTTTTATATGGTATGAGCATGAATCATTAGATAAATAGTTAATGAAAGTGATTTAATTTACTTGGTGGATTTTATGACCATCGCAAACTCATTTCATTTTATTTAATATCATATTTATATATTACATCAAATACATTATATAAAATATAATATGTATTATAAAATATTATTTAACAATATTTATTTTTTTATGACCATCCTTGAAGGTACTAGTGAAAAATGAAAATACATCATCCATGGTGGCGGTAAATGGACACACTGCAGACACTATATTCATTTTTATAATAAAATGAAAAGGGAAGATATTAGATGATGAATTATTCTATTAATATAATAAAATTATAGTATATGAAATATACTTGAGTTCTCATGCCTCTTTGATAGGTGTATCTGATTATAGGATAAGAAAATAAATGAAATTGAAAAGAAAATAAAAGAAAAAGAAAGAGGGTTTTACCTCTTAAATTTCTCCTCCTTGAGATCATTTTTAGGGAAAAGGGTTTGGACTTTTGATGAGACAAAGGGCTTCAAGATGCATGGGAGAGGCCTAGAAATATTATTTGGTAGAATTTTTATAATAATAAAAGCTTATAAGGTATGATAAGAAGAGGTGGTGAGGGTGGTATTTATAGGGGAGGAGATGAGTGTTTTCTCATTATTTTATACATTAGTTTATTATTTTGGATCAAGACTATAAATATTTTGAGAATTATAAATAAATATATTAAAATAAGTATGTATAGTTTTAGATTATTTTTTTTACATTAGTGATGAATGAAGTAATAGTGTATTTAACTTATAATGTATATATAATATAAATTACCATATTTCACTATTCACTAAAAATTCAAGTATTTTAAAAAAAATCCTAAAAATACACCCTAACCATTTTTTGACATTTAGAATTAAAAAATGAACTCAATTTTATGAAAATAATTTTATAAATATTAGGAAATTAATTTTTAATTAAAATCATTATTTACTTGAAAAAAATATTGATTGTAAAACTATAACTCATTTTATAACACTTTGAAAAAATAATTAATGTATCATAAAATTATCATATAATCATAAGATAACAAAATGTTAATTTATGAATATATTTTATAAAATTAATTTTTATTTTAAATAATTATATTAATTATAAAATTATAAATAAATATTTATGGTTTATAAAAATACAAGTAGTTAATTAATAATTTTTAAAATATTTATTTTCTTATACTATGGTATAATTATATCATATTACTATTTATAAGATGTCTGAATTTTATTTATACTTTTATAGAAGTTGTTACTATTCTATTAAATGATTTATTATTCCTAAGGGTCACATTACTATTCCAAAGGTTAGTTTACTATTCCATTGATAAAGGTCCCTTAACTTCTAGAAATACCCTTACTTCATTCATTTTTCATTTATAAAGTTTTTATTTTGTTTCCAATTTTATTTTATGTGGTTTATACTATATGACATAATTATAATAATGTAATTTCCATTGATTAAATTTTAGGTCATTCCATGGTTATGGATCATTTCCATAGATATTTTATTTTCACTATACCACATGTACATAAGAATACAAACATGGAGGAGAAAGGTAAATTCCATGAGATATATGGATAGTGATATATAACATAATCATCATTTACAACATGAGTGGTGAATAACACCCTTTAAGGGATTAGTGTGGTTATAAAAGTTAATATCCAATAATCAACTTTAGGAACTATAGGATATTCACAATAAAATGGTCAGTATTCAAATAAATGAAATGATAAAAAGTAGTAAAGGGTACTTTAATGGAATGGGATATTAACTAAAAGTGAAAATAGATCCATATTTTCTAATCCTTTATTATGGATCATATAAATCATATGAATTATCCAAAGAAACTCTCATACGAGTTTCAAACTAGGTGTGCAGTTAGGCCTCTTTTTCATGAACCAAGTAAAAATTGAGTTAATACCCAATCTTAGAATTTTAGGGTCACTAACCCAAGGTACATATATTCTCAATATTGTAACCACTTTTTTGTATCTGGATGTGAATTTTATTGTTAGTAAAACCACACACACATTCTTTTCCAAAACCCTAGGAAGGTTTTATAGCTATGGTAAAGATAAAGAATTACAAAAGCTTATGAAGATAGTACAGTGATATGTCATTGATAACATAATATTAAAATTGTAACATTATATAGTAACAAAATTTCCTATTTAAATTATATATAATTTAAAAGGCTTGTAAAGGTAATGAGATGGAGGGAAAATGAACCATTATTTCAGTAAAGTAACATCTTAGAAAAAGGCTATAATTGGAGGTAAATAATAAAATATCATAAAAACATATTGAATAGAAAATAATAGCACAAAATAATAGTATATTATTATATCAAAAATAATTTAAAAATACATTATAATAAAATCATTGTACTTGAAAAAGGAAAGAGAAGGATCAAAGAAATCCTTGTCTTTCTATGTAGCTTATTAAATCTTGAGAGGTAAACCTTAAAACCTTAGAACCACCTTGGAGATAATATTGAGAGGGGAATTAAATATTATTAATTCTTAATGTCTTTGGAGTGGAGAGTTATAGGAGAATGGGTGTGTATTTCTACTTTAGGATGGAGGTATTTAAGGGTTAAAATATTGGTTATTTTATTATTTAAGACAACTACTTGTGGGTGTAATTGGTTACAAATAATATCATGGATAATTAATGATAAAATTAGGATTATTTGACCATTTAATTAGTATGAAACCTAAATATATCCTCCAACTACCTCAATTAATTCAATGAATCAAAAAAATGATTTTTATTAAGGAAAAAACTAATTAGGGTTCCAAAATTTCAAGTATAAATTAATAAATTTAATTTAATATTTTTAAATTAATTATTATAATTCTTAAGTAAATTTTTTATTGAATAAAATATTTTATTTATTTTTATGTCATTCTTACATCATAATGATATCATCAAAATTATGGTACCCAAAATACTATAATTTTCACTTTTTCACTAAAAAATAAACTTTTGCAAGAATAATCTCAAAATGTAAACCCAAGGTAATTTTTATGTGATGATTAAAAATAATAAAGTCATTTTTGTTTAAAATAATCCACTATCAATTTAAAATTTTAAAATACTTTTGTATTTAAAAATCGAGCATTTGATCTATTTTTTAGAAAATCTAATTTCATTATAAGATAGGTGTGTATCCATGTTACTATTGAATTTTTGTTATAAATTGTATTACTATAAAATTATTTTATGAAATTTATGAAATTATTCTTCTAATTAAGTGGAATTTAGTTTCTAAATATATAATCAAGAAAAGTTTGTTTTAGTGTAACAACCATTATATTTCATAATTACAAGGTTGTGTCAATAACCAATTTAATTTTCAAAAAAATATATTATAAAAGTAATCATTTTTGTATAATAATATTCTATTATTTAAATAAAACTAATTCATATTTCATAATTTTTTATTATTATAAAACATGTTACTAATTGTATTTTAAATAAAAAAATTTAGAGAAATAAAAAATGTAACAAAATTTTTTAAAACCAATTTAAAAATTGAATGACCCAAATTCTAATTAATAATGTATGATAATTTATTATTTTTGTGTAAAAATAATAATTAACCATTACCTTTTAATAACTTTATTATCAGGAAAATACAACATTAAATAAAATTAATATAGTTAGCAAATAAAACTATATATATAAGAAATCATAAATCGAGTGAATTTGATATTATATATATATATATATATATTATTGAATATAGAAATAGAAAATCATGTATAATGGTGGTTAGTGATGCACCCATTTCACCCTTTGGTCATGGGTTCGAGCCTTGTTGCCTCACTGGATATAATTGAGTGTCACTCATCATATGAGCTACCCTTTTTCTAAAACCATTTTAATAAATAAATTTTCATTATACTTGAAAAAATGTAAAATAATAGCTTTGATATTAAATATTTTTATAATTATTTGGTTTATTAAAATAAATAAATTCATTTAGAATTTACATTTATATTTATGAAATAAAATTTATAAAAAATTATTGGAAATATGGGATGTTTCATTATACCCCATTTAAAAGAATTGTGTCCTTACACTTTTACCAATTGATAAAAAATTATTAAACTCAAATTTTCACTTAAAATTTATCCATATAAAGGAAATGTTATAAATACCTAGAAAATATTAATCCTATGGATTCATACTAGCTATAAATAACCTAGTTCTCTAGATAAAAGGCTATCTATCTAAGACACTATACCCAAATATTATGAATCCTAGTGCCCAAAATTCACCAAACTCTACTCTGATACTAGCTAAAATTCCCGAGAATCAAACTTTATGATCTAGATCTAAACATATAAACTTTTAATAAATCGTAAGAGTTATAAAAAACTCCCAAGATAAAAAGTTTCATATATTTGGGAACTAGGTACATATTCATCTAATCTCATAGTATAATACACATTTCTTCCATAAATATTCTACACACATGTAATTTTTGATACATATCCCTTAGATTTAAAATCCTATGGAAAATGGGAAAAATAAGAAAGGTTGATCAATAAAGCCTAGTAAAGGAATAATCTCAATTATATCATGATGAAAAATAATAAATGTGAGTCAAGAGGCATGTCATGATAGCATAAAGAGGTAAGAATCATACATATTCACATGGAATAATCGCATGAGAAAATGACATCATAAAATCATGGTATCATGGGAATTTGGAAACAACATAAAATGTGACATAATAAGAATAATTAAAGTTTAACCACCAAGACATATTAAGTGTAAGTTGAGTTTAGTCAACAATAGATTGTATAATAGTGTGTTTAGTTTAACCACTCAGGAACCATACATGGTTCTCATGATATGTAAATATTACCCAATGCATTGGAGTGATATTAGGGAGAAACATTCAAATTATTAACATATATATCCATATTTGTTCCACATGATTAAAACATATATAAATCTACCAATAATCATAACATGAACCTTTAGAAAATAAATGAGTATTAAATTAAATTAAGTATCCCTCTAGGTAAATACCTTTTAATCAAGATAATAAATTATGATGTATTTACACTATATAAAATTAATGGTATATGGTTTTGTTGATAATTTCCCTATTAAATAGATGAATAGGTATCTAGGTGAACAACCTTAAATTAGAAAAGTAATAAAAGGGTATTCACAAGGTAAATTCATTAGAAGAAAATTTATGCATAGCTAGTGATAAGGAAAGAAAAAGTCAGTGATGGATTAATCCCTACAAAGATTTCATTTTAAACATACCACATGAAAAAAGGAACATGTACTTGGAGGATAAAGATAAAATAAATTAGAAATATGGATAGTGATATATAATATAATCATCAGTTACAACATAAGCGATAAAGAACATCCTTCAATAGAATAATATGGTTATCACAGTGATTATGCAACTATCAACTTTATAAACTATAGTATATTCATAGTGAAATGGGTAGTACCCCAATAAAAGAAATAAAAATAAGTAGTTGAGGTTAATTTCATGGTATATAGATATCAATTTCAATTGAAACTCAGTCAATATTTTCCAATCATTTATTATGGATCATAAATAGCATGTGAATTATCCAAGGAAATCTTCTAAAAGTGTCAAACTAGGTGTGTAGTTATGCCTCTTTATTTTGTACTAGGTAAATATTGATTTAATACCCAATCCTACCAGTTTGGGGTTATTAAACTTTGGTACATATATTCTAGATCCTTTATTCACTTTTTGTATCTAGATAGGGATTTCATTTCTAGGAAAACAAAACACACATCCATTACCAAAACCTTTACAACATTTTATAGTTAGGGTAAAGAAAGAGAATTATAAAATCTTATAAAGGTACTATAGTGAGATTAAAGGGTGATATATCATTGATAACATAATAGTAAAATTTGAACATCAAATAATAACAACATTTTCCATTAAAATGAAAAAGGAATTTGAAAGGCTTGTAAAAGTAAAGGGATGGAGGGGTGAGAAACCCTTATTTAAATAGAGCTTAGGAAAAGGCTATAATGAGAGGTAAAAAATAAACTCTCATACACAATATATAAAATTTAATATAATACCCCGAAACAAAAATCATGTAAATATATGAAAAATAATTTTAAAATACTATATAACAAAATCATTGTACTTGAAAATGAAAGAGGATGATCGGGGAAACCCTTACATTGAGAGGGAGATTCTTAAAGCTTGAGAAAGATACCTTAGAACCTTATAACCACCTTAGATATACTCTTTATATATGTAATAAAATAGGATTAATGATTAATGTATTTAGATTGGAGAGTTATGGGAGTATGGTTGGGTATTTATACTTCATGAGGGAGGTATTTAAGCATTAAAATATTGATTATTTTATTATTTATGAAAACCACTTGTTGGTGGAATTAATTAAAAATAATTTTTTTTATAAATAATGATAAAATGAGGATTACTTGAAAAATTAATTAGGAAAAATAGTGAATGGATCTTCTAGCCACCTCATTTAATGCATAGAATCCAAAAATATTTTTTATTAAGGAAAAATATAATTAAGGTTCTAAAACTTCAAGTATAGAATTTCTATAATAAAATTTATATTTTTAAATTAATTATTATAAATCTTAAATAAATTTTTTATTGGTGATAATATTTCATATATTTTTATGTAATTCTTACATCATAACGATATCATCAAAATCACGGTACCTGTAAAATAGTAATTTTCACCTTTTCACTAAAAATAAAATTTGTTAGAAAAAACACAAAAAATCACACTAAGGTACTTTAATTTTGATGATTAAAAAAAATATATCCCTTTCATTAAAAATAATTCTATATCTATTCAAAATTTTATAATACTTATATATTTCAAAATTGACCATTAAATTCGTAAAATTCTAAAACTCCACTTTTTAAAAAATCTCATTTTATTATGAGATAAGAGTGCATCCATTATAATATTGAATGTTTTTTTGTAAATTTTATTACTATAAAATTATTTTAGGAATTTTATTAAATTATTCTTATAATTAATTGGAATTTAGTTTCTAAATATATAATCGAGAAAAATGGGTTTTAAGGAGACAACATCTATAGTTCATAATTACAAGGTTACGTCGATGACCATTTTACTTTTTAAAAAAATATCATAAAAACATAAGAATAACTTTTTGATACTATTAAACTATTTTTTAAATAAAAAATACATATTTATTAATTTTTTTATTATAAAACATGTTATTTATCATATTTAAAGGAAATTTTTAGAGTAATAAAACATGTGACCAAATTTGATAAAAAACATTTAGAAATTGAATGACCCAAAATTTAATTAAAAATGTATGATAAGTTATTATTTTGGAATAAAACTCATATTTAACCATTAAATTTTAATAACTTAATTATCATAAAAATAAAACTATTAAAAAATTAATTTAATTACCAAATAAAACTATATATGTAAAAATAATCATAAAAATAGTGATTGTAATATAAGTATATATATAAAATGTATGGAAGATGAAAATATGATATCGCATAGGCTAGTGGTTGTTGATAATCCCTTGTCACCATTTAGTCATGGATTTTATCCTTATGGTCTCACCAAACATGAAAGGTTTCTGCTCGACCAGTGATCTACCCTTTTTCTAAAACCATTTTAATAAATAGAATTCCAATATAGTTTAAAAATATGTAAATGAGTAAAATAGGTGATAAATATTTGTATATATATTTTGTTTAGTAAAATAATGAATTTTTTTTATAATTTACATTAACATTATGAAAGAAAATTTATAAAAAATTTCATTAAAAATTTGGGACGTTAAATTCAATTATAAGGGAATTTTAGCTTGAGTTATTTGGTTGAATTAATCATTTTTAACACCCAATTTTGACTGCCCAAGAATGAATTTGTGTAACTAATAGAAATGAGTTAAGAAAACTCTTATCTAGGATTATAGTATTAGGGAGTACACATATCATATCAACTAGGAGTTAATGAAGTATTCACATTACACCTACCTAAACCCATTAAAATAACTTTTGAGGCCCAAGTATAGGTTATGTGAAGGTAAATATGGATCATTTTCACTAAAATATATATGGGAGTGGATATTTAGAAATAAATGATGAGGTATATTTGGTTTTGTAAAAATAGTGTGAGATTATTAATTTTAAATTTTATTATCTATTTTTAATCAAAATTACACAAAAATATTCATTTAATTATTATATGAAAAATGGAAAGAAACCCCATGAAAACACTATGACCTTTCCTTATATCAGGATATGTCCATACAAATATAAATTTATAGATATGGTACAATCATTTGTGTGATACTTTATTATCATAAAATTTTTATTATATATTGGAATCCCCCATTCCTATTCATCCACCTAGAAGGTGAGAAAATGTGAAATAGAAGCCTTCAATAGATATGTAAAGTATGCTTCATATGTCTATTATATTATACTATCAATTATTTCCACAGAGTTAATGATACAACAAAAGGACATAAATGCTTTCAAAATAATATATCATCTTCTATAACTTCATAAGGAGAAGGAAATTCTTAGGATAAATGAGATTATCAATGTACTATATCATTGTAAACTATATTAAAGGAATAAAATTACTAATCAAAGTTTATAAAATTTTATGCATATTGATTAGTTAGTGAAATTAGGATTCTATTTGGATAAGAAATTACACATTAATCTCATTATATCATCCTTACCGTTATGGTTATCTTTGTTCTTCCAGGTTTGGATAAAAAACAGATAAGTTGTTCATAAATATTTTAACTATAATTCACTAAACAAATAAGGATGGGTTGAAAAACATTTCTTCCCCAATAATGGTCATATTAATTAGATAAAAGGATGAATATCCCATGGCTAATATAAATATAAAGGATCCCTTATATCATCCTTCAAAGATATAAAGAATTCAGATGTAGAAGAATAAACAAGAGGTTATTTACTTATTATATGAAAAGAATGGATACTAGAAAATAAATTACAATGAATTAAATAAGAAGAAGAAGAAGAAGAAGATAATATTTATATCCACTTAAAGTATATTAATCATAATTTTATTTATCTCTTAGGTATTAAAATACAAAATGCATAAAACATACATGTATTTAAATGTAGGAACCTAATATGAATAGAATGATTACAAACTAAACTCAAAAGGATATGGGGAAGGGTTATTTCTAAATGGGGTGAAACTTGTTTTTATTGCCAAAAGGGATTGTTTCTAGTTTATATTGATATTTCTCAAAAATGTATCTAAGTATCCATTCACACATAATGAGACATTATTTCATTTATAGTATGATTTTTGTTTCGGTTTATTAATATATTTTTGCTAATAAATTCGTACTAGAATCACTCATATTCACTCATCAATTATATTGAATATAAATTATAAGGTTTATAACCATTTGTGTAAAAAAATTGTTTACCAAGTAAAACTAAAGTTTTCAAAGATATACCCAAAAGAATAATTAGTCTCCTTACAGCTAAAAAATATTTTAGGTATTATATACATACTTAATTATTTATTTTTAGAAAAAAATGACTTTATAAATAAAGTTTTAACACAAATATTCTAGAATTAATTCAGTTATATGGAATGAAAAATTCCAAGGTTAAGTTAAAAGTAAATTTATATACTTTATTAAACTCATTTAAATAGTTTTAGGAATGATATGTGAAATTAATTAATGAAATAAGTAAAATATACAAGATCCTTCAGGTCGGTATGTTGGATAATATCTTAACCAAATATTAAATGATCATTAAATATATAAAACTCCAAAATTTTAGTTAAAATAATAATAAGACCGATATCTTTCTTAACAAGAAACATAGAGATTTAAGAAAATTTAGATATATATTATAAAAATATTATTACTTAAATGTGAAAAAATCAGTGAATTGGTGGGAATGAATATGAGTAACAGCATTATGAAATATCTGTATATTATTCCAACTCAATATAAATTTATTTATTAATTCTTAGTAATTGATCACTCAATTTTTAGTGAAGTAATTTTATCCTTCAAAAATGCATTTTCTTCAAAAACAATTTTTATTATATTTTGTGTGTGAATGTTATAATTAATTTATGTCACTTATAGAAATAATATTTTACAAAATAAACTTAATTTTTTAAATCATCAAGTCTATTATGTTTGCATTATTTTTTTATAATTTTCTAAAAATATTTTTATCTCAATGAATAGTGGGAAAATATGGTTTTTTATTGAAAACTATATTTTCATTTAAAGTATTTAAAATGTTACATTTGAAGGTATTGAGGTAGTAAGGGAACCTGGTGGGTTGAGTATTTTAAAATTTTCATCATTAGGATGATGATACTTGTATCTCTGATGATCTGAGCCCCAATACAGTCTGAGGATCTCACGTAAATTAAACATAGCACAAAAAAACAAACTAAAAATATACCTTTTAATATATGAATATGTGGTTGAAATCTTATTATCACCAGTGATTGTTTCATAAATGATCTGAATTCGAATCCCTCTATATTTTCTGCACATACTTTAAAAATCCTCTAGAATGTCGATTGTCAAATTCTGGGTGCTATCACAAAGATCTGAAAAAACCTTTGACTTACTGATGATCACTACATTGATGTCCCTTAGATAAAAGGATATTATCTCAATACAATCACCTAGATTGAGATATTGCCTCTCTATAATGTGGTAGAGGAGATAGAGGCTTTGTATATCTCATAATGAATAGTTCGTTGAGTGAGATCCTCTCTCTATTTATAGTGGATGTTCAAAAATACATAATAGGGTTACCAAGCCCCTATTTATTTACCATCCGCTAAATAAATAATTATAAAAAACTAAATTGCATCATAAATATTATTTATTATTTTATCACATACCTGTAATATATATAAAATACATTACATGATAAACCCGAGTCATTAACTCAACTCGTAATTCTTGCTTAATATTAAACGAATCTGGAATATTAAAATAATATTTGGTCTATTAATATTATTTCTCATATTTAATTAACATGTAAATAATTTTAGTAAATAAATTCAAACCAATTATTCATAACTTGAACGATATAAATTTATTTATTCTTTGGAGATCAATAAATTAGACAACACTTGGACCCCATGGTGGGTCTCACCATTTCCAATATACTTATTCAACATAATATAGTGAATTATTGAATATTATATTGTGTGTGAACCTTTAGACCCTTATCTAGATAAGAATGAATAGTATCCACAGACTAAGAATAGAGTATAGAAACCAATCAAGTCCCCTAAATAGATAAGGATCGCCATAGTAATGACAACTAGCCTAAGAACATACATTATGTAATACAATCTCTTTGACTTTCATATCTCATAAAGTGGGGTGAATACTTCTATCGTCACCCTTTTCTTACATTATTATTTATTGATATAACTAGATGGATCTACCCTTGACTACCTTGTCCAATGACTTATGATGGTTTTACCTTCTTGATCAATAAGGCCCAATATATATTACTTCCTCACCTTGGAAGTGAAAAATCTTTTCTTGATCATACCACCAATGACGCTCCCAACACAAGCTACCTCACCATGATTTCATTGTCATGTTTTTTTCTTGAATCAAAGTACACGATCAAATGGTACACATTGATAATGATCTTAAGTTAGGATACCAATACACATGTTTGTAGATAAGAACAACCAATGAAACCTAAAAATGTGGTGTTCCTATTGGTGGGTTTTCCTCATGATCTCACTACTAAAGATCACCAAGTGTGAAGTTCATGAGAATAAGTCCCAATTCTTATGTTCCCCCATCACCTGATAGTCAAACATCAACTGTGTCCAGTCAGTATGATGTATCTAGGCCATATGACATTTTTTAAGATTAATCTCACATTATCTCAAGGTTCTCATTATAGCTTGGGATATGTTATAACCTTTTGATATGATAATTAATCTATGAAAATTACCATTAAATAGTAGATGTAGAAATATCTAAACTATAATATTAATAATATATAATTTATAGAAAATTGTATACACAATATGGTAATCAAGAGTACTGTTCAAGTTGGGCCTAGGAAACCCACTATTACAACACTCCCCCATACACTAGAGTCAACTTGTTAATGAACCTTATTATCTCTCACATGATAAAGATCGTGTTTATACTGAGTAATGTCTCTATTTGTTGGGCCTTCCAGTTTTTTCAGCATTTCTATTATTCTATTTCCAGGTTCATCTCTTTGATTAAAACTTCTCTAGAGATTTTATCCCCGAGTATATCCCTTTTCCACTATCAAAAACAAAAAATCTTGGCTAGTACCAGTAACAGAATTATCATATTGATAAAAATTTACTTGGTAGGTATAAGGCCCCAGCCTTAAACATTACTTAATATTTAATTATTTCAAGAATACACATTGAGGATCTTTTCAGGTTTATATTTTTAGAAAATTAGATCATAAATAATTCATTACATTCCATATTTCAACATGGTGGTTACATAAAAAAACAATATTCATTTTTACCATAAAAGGATACATATTTAAAATAAAACATGGATTCTTTCTTGACACTTCCTTGACACTATCATCACATCATGTACGTTTCCCTTGACCTGTGAAAAACATTTCAAAAACTTGGGATGAGCATAAAAAGCTCAGTAAGGGATATAAAAGTACGAATGAAAACATTACTCCATGTATTCATACGAATCAATGAAATCATACTTTACTCATAAAACATAAGCACTTTATAATACCTCATGAAATAATAAGATTTATGAATAACTCATAGAAATCATAAGACATAAAGGTAACTTGAGGCATTCATAACATTCTTACGTAGGGAGTAACCCTCATGGTTACGTTCGGAATACCCATCACAGTATATTCCCTAAATCTCTTCGGAGAAACCTTAGCATTTAACTCCTTCACATTACCCAATGCATTGTAGATATATATCGGGCTTACCCGACCTTAGTTTATCACAGAACCACCCATCTTCATAAACAATTCCCAAGAACCATAACATAATTGTATCACATAAAACATGCATAAAAGAAACATAACATTTCCACATATCAATCACATGATATCAGAAACACATTGATATAACAAAAACATTATCAAAACCATTTTCAATACCAAAATAAATGAAAAGTAAAACATGGTATTTATTTTTCATTTAAAAAAAGTCGTGGCTTGTAGAGGAAGTCAAAACTCAAATAATGGTCATGGTGGAGGAGAAGTCGTTGTCGCCGCATACTTAAGACAAAAAAATTCCATTTTTTCGTTTAGTAAAATGCTTTGTATAAAAAGATTACTTTTTAATAAAAGTAAAAGTCAAAGGGGCTTATACACTGTATAAAATAAAGTTGTGTATAAAATAAAATATGCCTCAATGAAAGGTGATTGAAACAAAGTCTCATACCTCGTGTCCGACTTGACTCAATCGTTCTTTAATCTCCTGATTAATAAACTAGAGTTAATTTATACTTGCATAAGAACCTTTTTCAAGTTCATTATTCCTTATATATCACTTATTACCATGTTATGAACATTATGTAATTATTTAAGTTAAAACAGTCATTTTCTCGATCTTTGGTACTTGAGCCAAAAATAAACTTCTTATAATTACAAGTTGTTCATGTGGTAAAATATCCATTATATCCAGAATTATATTCATGATGTCGATATCATATATATCATATATATCCAATATATATATGCATTTATAATATTACATAACATTTAGAGGTATGAAATGAAATGCACCATTCATGGAGACGGTAAGTCGTATGTACGTATGAACACTACTTTCATTTCTATTTCATATTTAATGGAATGAAATCATAATGATATAAAGGTATATTATATTTCTAGTATAATATAATATATAATATCACAGTAAGATCATCAATATCTCTTTTCATTCCACCCAACCAGTAATACTCCCGAAAATCTCTATACATCTTAGTACTACCTGGATGAACTGAAAACAGAGAACTATGAGCTTCACATAACAACTCTCTCTTCAACTGTGGATCACAAGGCACACACAATCTCTTCCCAAATCTTAAAACACAATCATTATCAATGTTGAATTCAGGTAACATACCCTTCTGAACCATCTCTACCTTTTTCTGCAACTCACTGTCTTACTTCTGAGCTTTCTTAATTCTATCTGATAGAGATGATCTCACTGACACATGAAACAAAACAGAAGAACTTGTTGCACCAACAACTTCTATGCCAAGTTTTATCAAATCCTTAACCAAAGGATCATGTTCTAAACGTAACATGGTTAATGAAGCATTACTTTTTCGACTCAAAGCATCAGCCACTTTATTTTCTTTTCCCAGATGGTAATGAATTATACAATCATAATCCTTGATTAATTCTACCCATCTCCTATGTCTCATGTTCAATTCTTTTTGAGTGAATATATACTTTAAACTTTTATAATCAGTATATATTTCACACTTTACACTATACAAATGATGCCTCCAAATTTTTTAAGAGAAAACCACAACAGCTAATTCCAAATCCTGTGAAGGGTAATTTACCTCATGAGTTTTCAACTGATGTGAAGCATAAGCAATTACCTGATCATTCTGCATTAGGATGCAACCAAATATTTTCAATGGAGCATCATTGTAGATAAAAAACTCACCATTCCTGAAAGGTAGTGCCAAAACTGGACCATTCACCAATATTCTTTTCAATTCCGGAAAATAATCATCACATTCTTTTGTCCAGATAAACTTAACACCCTTCTGAGTTATCTTAGTCATTGGACTTGATAACCGTGAAAAAATTTTAACAAACCTTCTGTAATAGCCTACCAAACCAAGAAAACTACGAATCTTGGTTACATTTGTGGGTCTTGGACATTCTTCAACAACCTTTGTTTTTTTAGGATCAACAGTTATTCCATCTTTAGAAACAATGTGACCAAGGAAAGAAATTTGTTGCAACCAAAACTCACACTTTCTGAATTTCCCATATAATTTATTTTCTTTTAAGGTTTTCAAAATAACCCTTAAATGACTTTCATTATCCTCTTTACTTTTATAAAACACCAAAATATCATCAATGAAAAAAACCACAAAAATTACCCAAAAACTCATGGAAAATTCTATTCATAAGGTCCATGAATACAACAGGTGCATTGGTTAACCCAAAAGGCATTACTACAAATTAATAATGGCCATATCTTGTACGAAACACAGTCTTAAAAATATCTGTTTCCTTTACCTTCAACTGATGGTACCCCGATCTCAGGTCAATCTTTGAAAAATACTAAGCTCCCTGGAGCTGATACCACTTCATTTGATGGCCCAACATCTTCTGAAGTAGTTACAAAGGATTTCACCACACCTTTCTGCTTGTAGTCTGACTGCTTCCCATTATTTGAGCTCTTTTTCAAACACTCATTTTCATAATGACCCATCTCATTGCACTTGAAACATTTCACTAACTGTAAATCAAATTTGGTCTTACCATCACCCTGCTCTTTTTCCGTGCAATCAAAGGCTTTATTTCCCATCTTACCACATCAGAATCACTTTCCAGAATTCAAAATGCATTCCCTAGCATGCTTTTTACTACATTTATCACAAACTGAAAACTTAGTTTTCTTACCATCAGAACTCTTTGAAGGATTCTTAACTTTCTCTTTCCACCTCGGTCAATTATTCTATTGGTTGTTATAGAACACTTGATCATCGGAAAACTCCATTTCCACCTTCTCAGCACATCGAACAAGCTTTTCATAACTCTTGAACTCCCAAGAAGCTAAAGCCCTTGGATATTTTGGCTTTAATCCTGAGTAAAAATGATTGATTTTACTATCAAGGTCTCGGATAAAATTTGGAGCATACCTTGCCAATCGAGTGAACCTTTCTTCATAAGCAGTCACTGAGTAGTCCTCTTGCATCAATTCCAAGAATTTTTTCTCCAACCTAAGTCGAACAGCCTTAGGAAAATATTTCTCAAGAAACATACCTTTGAATTCATCCCAGTCAAGAGAATCAATCTCATCAGCATCCCTGATATTTTTAACCATCGACCACCACTGATCTGCTTCACCCTCCAAATTGTAAACAGCAAGACTAACCTTTAGATTGTCTGAACACCCCATGACATCGAAAATTTTCTCCAGATCTTTAATACACCCTTCAGCTAGCACAGGGTCAGATGATCCTCTGAATGATGGGGGATGTTTCTATATGAAATGTTCCACCACTGAAATGTTCCTCTGTGGTTGATCTGGATGATCTCGTGCATGGATACCACCACCATTTATCACTGGATTCAACTACACCATTACTGCAACAAACTGTTCAGTTCCAATTCTGAAAATCTCAGGATGCTGATTTGGAAGGTCATTTCCTTCAGTATGCCTTCCTAGCACTGCTTCCCTGTTTCCTCTGCGAAAAACCATTTTAAACAAACATGTCTTAGATGAAGCAACATGGTAATCTTCAAATTCTATATCATTTCAATTTGACCATAAAAAAATATTTTTGGATAATCATTTAATAAAATTATAACTCCTAAAGTTATCTAAACCGACCTCTGATACCAACTATAAGGCCCCAGCCTTAAACATTACTTAATCTTGAGTTATTTCAAGAATACACATTGAGGATCTTTTCAGGTTTAAAGTTTTAGAGAATTAGATCATAAATCATGCATTATATTCCATATTTCAACAAGGTGGTTACATAAAAAACAATATTCAATTTTCCCATCAAAGGATACATATTTAAAATAAAACATGGATTCTTTCTTGACACTTTCTCGACACTATCATCACATCATGTACTTTTCCCTTGACCTGTGAAAAACATTTCAAAAACTTGGGATGAGCATAAAAAGCTCAGTAAGGGATATAAAAGTATGGAATGAAAACATTAGTCCATGTATTCATACGAATCAATGAAATCATACTTTACTCATAAAACATAATAACTTTATCATACCTCATGAAATCATAAGATTTATGAATAACTCATAGAAATCATAAGACATAAAGGTAAGTTGAGGCATTCATAACATTCTTACGTAGGGAGTAACCCTCATGGTTACGTTTTGAATACCCATAATAGTATATTCCCTAAATCTATTTAGAGAAACCTTAGCATTTAACTCCTTCGTGTTACCCAATGCATTGGAGATATATATTGGGCTCACCGACCCATAGTTTATCACGGAACCACCCGTCTTCATAAATAATACCCAAGAACCATAACATAATTGTATCACATAAAACATACATAAAGGAAACATAACATTTCCACATTTCAATCACATGATATCAAAAACACATTGATATAATCAAAGCATTATCAAAACCATTTTCAATACCAAAATAAAAGAAAAGTAAAACATCGTATTTATTTTTCATTTAAAAAAAGTTATGGCTTGTAGAGGAAGCCAAAACTCAAATAATGGTCATGGCGGAGGAAAAGTCGTTGTCACCGCATACGTAAGACAAAAAAATCCCTTTTTTGTTTAGTAAAACACTTTGTATAAAAATATTCCTTTTGAATAAAAGTAAAATTCAAAGGGGTTTATACACTGTATAAAAGAAAGTTGTGTATAAAACAAAATATGCCTCAATTAAAGGAGATTGAGATGAAGTCTCATACCTCGTGTCCGACTTGACTTGATCGTTCTTTAATCACCTGAATAATAAACTAGAGTTAATTTCTACTTTCTTAAGAACCTTTTTCAAGTTCATTATTCCTTTTATATCACTTATTACCATGTTATAAACATTATGTAATTATTTAAGTTAAAACGGTCATTTTGTCGATCTTTGGTACTTGAGCCAAAAATAAACTTCTTATAATTACAAGTTATTCATGTGGTAAAATATCCATTATATCCATAATTATATTAGTTATTTATATATCACATATATCATATATATTCATTATATAGATGCATTTATAATATTACATAATATTTAGAGGTAAGAAATGAAATGCACCGTTCATGGAGACGGTAAGTCGTACGTACGCATGAACGCTACTTTCATTACTATATCGTATTTAATAGAATGAAATAATAATGATATAAAGGTATATTATATTTCTAGTATAATATCATATATAATATCATTAACTTCATCCTTTATATATCCCACATATGGCATTAACGATTCAAATCACTTTGAGGGGGCGGTAGTCCGCACTTCCTAAAATGAAGATATCACCTTTACCCATAATGGAAACCATAAAGGTATGCCACAAATGAAAAATAAAGAATCATAAGGAAAACATAAAAATAATATATATCATATATAAATATAGTTACATCTTAATGTCCACCATGAAAGGTGTTAAAATAAGATTGAACAATCATCGTTTCATGAGGCAGTAATTTGTCATCCACAAAAATAGTATGTTCTTTAACCATTAGAAGGAGGTGTATGTAAGTTTAAATCAAATAATTCTCATAAAAAAATCCTAGTATATTGGAGATACTGTTTTTGTTACAAAACAAAATAATAAAAAGAGTTTAGGGGGTTGTAGAAGTAAAATAAAACAAAATAACATTAGAGAAGACATTATCTTTAAATAGGGTAACTCCCCTTGGTTTGAACCAAAGGGGTTTCTTGAAGAGCTTTCTTACTAAGGTAAGACTTATGTGATGAATAAAGGGATGTGGAGAGATAAACTGAGAAGAGTTTGTCCAAGCCAATGGCTTGAGAGGTGTGGTTAAGGTGGTAGAGGTGGGGGCCTTTTATAAGAGGGAGGAGGGGCACTCTTGGAAAGTCATGAAATGTTACTTTATTTTAAAATGATTTTAGACTTTTAAAGGTTCCAAAATGATATATTTCTAGGATAAGGTAATAAGGTTTAGAAATACACCCATCCAATAGGTTTTTGAAAAGTGTAAGTCTTAGATTTTACATTATCTTTTTATTTTATTTAAATCGTTCATTAATGAGGTAATCACTGCATCATCATGGTGTCATAAATAAATTAATTTATTTAATGTCTAAAAATTATAAAAAAATACCATGATGTAGGAAATATTTTTATATTTCCAATGAATATTTATAGTCTAAGAGATCATTTACACAGACAAAACTAAAATTGTTTTACTTGGGTGATACATACTTTCGTTATACTTTCCTTTTTAAAAACATAAAATGATAAAGTGTCACTATCACCCAAAAGTGATTTCATGGGGTCCAAAAGTTTGGCACAAGGAATCCCATGGTGGGACATGACACAACCAGTAGAATTAGGACACATTTTGGGGTCATTTTTTATTATTATGATATTATTTTATTACCCTTAACTACCAGATTACTAATTAATCACGATAATTAAAGATAATTACTGTCATTACTATTCATAATGTCCAAAAACAAAATAATCTTAATTACATAATTTGGAACTTATGATTCCAAATATTTAATCTATTTTACCAAATTCCAAACACAGAAATTGTAGTAATGAATTTAAAAATAATTCCCGTTGTCAAAACAAATAGCGGGTTTTTTTGAAACAATATCTATCAAAAGTTTGACAATTGTTTATGTCCAATTTCAAAGTGAAATTAATCCCAATTACCACCATTGGAATAAATGGTAAAAATATATTTTATTTACACTTTAAAACCAATTAAAAAGATAATTTATCCATATAATTAAATTATATGAAAAAGTAGTTTTGAAGTAAAATGCAGTATTTTTCACTATTTATTAAAAAATGAACATTGTCAGAAAAATACCAAAAATTTATCCAAAGTAAATTTAAATGTCTCAATCCTAAATAATAAGTTTATTTTTACAAATAGATATTATAAAATTGTCAAAATATAGATTTAAAAATGGTTCACCATCAAAAGGCAGTAAAACAATCTTTTAAAAATATTAGAGAATTCTATGTTTAAGATTGGGTTTATTCTAATTTTAAGACTATAAAACACTATATAATTAATAAATAGACATAGATATGAAAATCCATAATTCTTTACTTAATTGGGATGCTACAGTAGGTGTGATACAAAGAACTGGAAAAAAAATCATCACATTTAATGACTACTTCTTAGCTAACTCATAAGCTGCAAGGTACTCGGTTTTTATAGGTATGTCTACCACTAGATTTTATGATCTTGTATCACTCAAAACATTATCCTAACTATGATACTATATCAAATTGAAATAAAGGAAGACTAGTTTGTGTCCCACCATAACTAGTAACCCTTATTCTCTATATACCATTTACATATATTTTGTACTTGTCCAAGTACAATCAGATAGTTCTGACTATTTTACTTACATTTCTCCTAGAAATAAATGATATTTACCTACCATAAATTATATTTTGGAGATATCATCTGTTGTACATATCTTGGCATATGTGATTGATCCATCGCAAAAGCATATGGAACTCAATTAACCACTTAATATTCTCCAATACCATTTCATGTCAACTTGGATGGATTTATTCCATGTGAAATTAGAAACAATTATTCTCTTGAATTATTCCATTTTATATTTTTAAATACCATGTCACTATATGTAAAATTTACTAGGTCCAAACAACCATTAGATCTACTTCAATAGATCTTATTCCCTAGAACATAGGTTGCTACATCAATCACTATATAATTAATTTCATCCTAGTCTTAACAAACTGTAAGACCAATATTTTTTTCCATATGTTGTTGAATATATTTTTACTTGGAAAACAATGTTTCTCCAAATAAACTTTGGAACACACATGGAAAATATTCATTCCAAGTGAATATTTTATTATGTTGTTTCTTACTTCAATCCTAAACTAGATTTTAATAACTGGAAACCTTTATTAGCATTATGTGATGTGACCATACCTTCTTGGTTGCATCGTATAGACACATTACAAAAATATTGGTCATGACATAAAATGATCAATAAAATGTTCATAGAACATAGTTATGATAAGTAAAATTCTAAAGGATTGAAGCATAATGACTTGGTATAACCAATCGAACCTTATTGGTACTTTTCTTGTAACATCCATGTATAATATCACATGAATAACCATCATAGTATTCAATATATAATCCCCTTTGAACTTTGATACATGGAATCCACTATTGAATTTTAATTGATATTGTTAATCATAGATAAATTCCAAATACTGCCTATTTGTCTGAATTAATATTCACAATGAATAATATATCACGAGCCACGGTTAATACAGAACCATCACTATGGTTCTAACCTTCCTATATAGTATGTGTCTCTAGAACATTCATGTTCCACATACACTTGTGGAACTAGTTATTATGCCAACTACAAGTTTTTCTCTAACATTGACTAGACCCAAGTCAATATTACTCTCATTATCTCAAGTATAGATGTTCACCCTTTTATAGAAATTTATTCTATCACTTGAATACCAATTTTTTATCTTAGATATTTATGTAATATCCTAAGAAATTGTTAGGATAATTACTTAGATGCACAATGTGTTTATAATGATACAAGTTTATTTATAACCTAACAAACTCTTTGCATCGAAACACATGTTCTTATGACCTAATGGATTCCCATCATATTATGACTCATATGATATCCATTTTTCATTATAGTTGGCATATGGTTAAGGAATTTCTTTGTTATTTGAAATTAATGTCTTGAAATATAATGTAAGTTTATGTAAGTTGTAACATTAATACTCCTTACATCATAAATCTAATGTATAAAATATGAATTTAGGAATTTCTCCATGCTAAATTTTTCTGATCAGTGTTAGCAACTAAGACTCATCATCAATCCTCCTTAATAACATCAATGTTATGATGTAGATAAGGTAATGTTTATTTAATAATTACTCCACACTACATTATAATGATCGATGAATTATTGGTCAAGATATGCTTTGACATTCCAGCACAAAGCATCTTATTCCTTCTGACCATGTATATACTTCACTTTCAAATTTCTTAAAACACAAAAAGGAACCAAAGTAAGTATATTTACAACTATCTTACCCTATGAATAGTTCACACTCTCTTGTTAAATTAATTCCAAAAAATTTGTTGAATACCTTTATTTATAAAGGTTTCTTTGTCCAAACTAAATACGTTGATAATACCAAAGGTGTTTAGATCTATTGAGTCTAAATACCATACCATGTATATCCTTTACATCCACTTTTAGTTTTAATTGATAAAGAATTATCTTTCCACAACTAGGTTAATAAGTCTTAAATTTTATATTTATCATGTATTTTATATGATTCAAGTACCAATAAACTATTTGTTGAGTATGATACACCAAAAACAACATGCATTTCAGAACTTGGAATAATGTATACTTGAGTCCAATAGACACAAGGAGATAATTTTTTAGGCTATACTCAATAATAGTTTGACTTAAATTGTCAACTTGGAAAATAGAAGTTATGTGTTTCTCACTACTAACTTAGGAACCACCCTTTCATGGCTACTTGGAGAATACACCTTACTTCTTGTTATGTTTTTTTACTTAATTTGTAACTATATTTAAATACAAATATTTTAAAAGAATATTTTATTTAATATCCAAGTAGTATATTAGAAACATTAAACTTTATATTGATGAATATGCCTAAAGAAGAAGTGATGACTTTCTTCTTTAATTCAGTTTATTATGATTAAACTTATATAGTTCTAATTCATGTTATGTGATAAAAATAACCACCTATTGATATTAAACCTCATTACATTGAAGGATGTTGTGAATGTGCCTTTGGAATTAAACTTCCCATTTTCCTTTTTTCCCTTTTTTCAATTTTTTATCCATAAGAACAAAAATATTAATTTGTATTTAATATTTTTATTCCCTTGGAGAACCTTTTCTAAATAGATTTGAAGCATTTACTTCATCCAGTTCATTTTGTAACCTTAAATGAAACTTGTGTAATTGGATGTAAGAGTAGGATTCCATGAAATATCATGATATGTCTTTCATATTTATACATAAGTCGGTGTAATATATCACCCTTGTATCTTGTTTCACTTTCTTCTCATAAGACTCTTAGATATGAGACTACATGTTATATCATCCATGTCCTGATTTTGTAATCACAAAAAACATTGTTCATTGGTGATATAATTATGACATAAGAATCGTATGTAATATAAATGAGTCTCTTGTAAGCATGTTTTACACCTTTGCTTCCTAAGGTGCCTTAATAGTTAAAGGGACATGAGCACCTTGAGTTTCCAATATAGTAGTATTGTGCACAACCACTTATACTACACTTGGAAATTCATGCATGATAGGACATTGACTTTGTCCAATTATTATCGAAGTTTATTTTTGGTATTACATTCCATTTTATACAAAAAATAAAATTCTAGCAGATAGTACTTTTATCTTGATTACCAAATTAAACATTATTGATTAATTTAATTATTAAATGTCTCCCCTCATATTCTATAAGTTATGTCTATGCCACTACTCAGAGAGTTCAAGGTAGCCTTTTGGTCGGCCAACCGCATTAACTTGTGGTTACTTAATCTGTTGAGTGAAGTCTCAGATTCTAAAATCATAAACTTAATTTTATCAATGTTTTCCACTAAATTGATAGAAAGTTTGAAATGGATAATCCTTACTAAGACTTTAGTTATTTCAACCCATTGTTCTCATGATAACTCCCTAGTAGTAAGTGGCGCCCTAAGTTATGGCTTATCAAGCACCCCAAACACCTGGTTGGGTTCAAATTTAAATGATAGTAGGTGTTAATGAATTAATATTTCTTTGATGCTTTTGTGTTTTTCTTTAGACGAATATAATCCATTTAAATTAATCTTTTCCATCTATGTTTTAGTGATAACAACTGAACATTAATAGATAAAACATTCACCGCTTATTTTTTCATTTTATAATATATTATTTTGTGTATTTTCTTACTGTTATAAAATTCATAAAATAATAAAAAAATGCATAAAAAATATATTACCAACTGTTCTAAAGCATCTAAAATGGCATAAGGGTATCATACCTGAGTCTTTGCTTAACTCATGATGTATCTTGTCCTCATCTAGTATGTTCACTTCTTGTCTGGAGTACCACCTCGACTTGGTATTATCTGTATCTTAAACTGCCCTTATCATGGCATGCCACCTTGTCTTGGTGAGGTCCACACCATACATTGTCTCCATCAATATACAAGTATACTCGCTTTCAGGTGAGGGGGACTAGGGGAATAATGTACAAAAAGTAAAATTAGACATGTATTCCCTTATACATATTGACCAAAAAATAAATGATTATGTGTAGACCATATTAACTAATTAAAAAAATCACACGCATTTAAATAATTAAATAAATAATTGAATGTAGACATAAACAGGTCGGTGCTCAAGACCATTAAGTGGGTAAAAGTAAAGAATGATAATAATTAAATTCCAATAAATTAAAGATGAGGGTAATTAATTAAATTTAAGGAATTAATTCAATTTAAATAATTTGGTTTTATTTGTTCTATTAATTAATTTAATTTTAATTCAAAAAAAATTAAATTAATTAATTAATTAATTTAATACCAAAATTAAATTAATTTTATCCTCGGTATTAAAAAAATAACTTAATATTGATTAATTCAATTAAATTTTTGATCTAAAAAACCCCTTCATGGCTCGTTGCAGGCCATACCGAACCCGCGCAGACCTTTAGTGGGCCGTAAAAATCTAGTTATGGGCTATTCATGGCCAGGCCAGTCTGGACAGACCCATTCCGTGTTGGTCAGACCTTCCTAGACCATTTTTAGGGTGATTTGGGTCTATATAGATTGGTACGAGGGTACCTGGAAGGCGTCACAAGGTAGTGGCATCTGATAAGCCCAAATACGGCCAAAATAGAGCTATTTGGATAAAAGGGGGTGGTGGAGAGCCTAAGATGAGGATGGTGGGTGGAAATTGGGTGGTCAACCTGGAGAACCCCATAGAGGCGAAGAATACCCCACCGGAGAAAAGAGTCATGGAGAGGGTGGACGGTTATGTTGTTAAGGTTTGCTGTAAATGGTGTTACGATAGGGGACTGAGACCAGATGGCTCGGCTCGGAGGGCGGACCATGGGTTCATTGTTCCAGTAATGAAGGTCACACAGGGTTGGCCAAGGCATGGGTTGTCTCTAGAGGGAAGTAAAGAAACCACCTCTTTCCAAGCTGGGTGATGGCATGGCGCACCAGCGATCCAAGATAGGTCTGGCTAACTAGACCTCTGGTAGGGTTTCCTCAACGTCACCATTAGATCTAGGTGACGGGGTCTCAGGAGGTATCGATGATGATTGGATAAAATAAATGTGAGGCTTTAAGATAAACCTACAATGGAAGTGCTGGGTTCCTGCGGCGGTGATAGGGAGGACGGTAGAGGGTGATCTAGTAGTGAGTTACTTCAATATCAATGGTCATCACAGGAGGAAAACTAGGAGGGGATGTTGTAGGGTGCCTAGTAAAATTGATGTCATGACGATTGATGTAGTGGCTCCGTCAGGTAGGGGCCACAGAGAATGTGTGTCCAAGTGATCTCCTTTCAATCGCTATGGAGGATGGTCGGCTGAACACATCTGGAAGGGATGAGGGAAACTCCCCTATTGGGCTCTTCGTGTGACAAGGAAAGGGATACAAGGGCACCACTGATTTGACCTTACCTAAAAAAACTAACATCTCTTTTTTATTAATTTTCTTTAACAAATATCTAACAACACATTTTTCTAGCTTACAAAAGTCATCCACCCTTATCTCCCCGCCCAAATCAATAACTTTTCAAAAACTATAACAATATATTTTAAAAAAATAATTATTATTATCATAATAAAATAATAAAAATATCAGTGGAATTGATTCGGTCACTGGCCAGAGCAATTTCGATGATCGAAATTGGCTGGTACTTGGCCTAAAAATAAAAATCACTAAAATTTCAACCAAATAAAATAATAACAAGATAAATTCATCAAATTTAATACTCAATTACAGTTAAACGATCCATATTAAAAAAATTAAATGGTCATAATTTGTCTGTTCAAATCAGATCAACATGTGGTATATACCATTGGGACTAAAATTAAACCCTCAAAATAATTTAAAGCTAATTTAATTTTTCTACGATCAGAATAATTATAAAATCCCACTAATAACAATTTAATGTATCGGGGTCACAGAAAAATTAAGTGGGTTGTGAATTTTAAAATTTTTATCTTCGGGATGATGAGACTTGTTTTCTCTAATCATCTAATCCTCAGTATGGTCTGAGGATCTCGCTTAAATTAAATAGGGAACAAAAACATAAATAAAAAACATACCTTTTAAGATTTGAATATGCAGTCGACATCTTCTTGTCACTGACGATTGTTTCATGAAGGATATGAATTCTAATCCCTCTAGATTTTCCACACATACTTGAAAAATCTGTTGGAATATTGATCGTTGAATTTCAGGTGCTATTACATCAAACAACACCTTCGGCGTCCCAACGATCACTACACCAACATACCTTTTATTTAAGAATATTATCTCGATCAGATCACCTAGATCAAGAACTTCCCTCTTTATAAATTGGGATAGGAGAGAGAGGCTCGGAACATATCATAATAAATAGTTTTTTGAGTGAGAGTTTCTCTCTCTATTTAAAGTGAATTTTCAAAAATACCTGACAGGGTTTCCCAACCCCTGTTTATTTAACATCCACTAAATTAATAATTATATTGAAATAAACTACATCATAAATATTATTTATTATTTTATCACATACCTATAATATATATATATATATAATATATTACATGATAAACCTAAGTCATTAACTCGACTCATAATTCCCACTTAATATTAAATGAATCTAGAATATTTAAATAATATTCATTTGATTAATATTATTTCTCATATTTACTAAACTTATAAATAATTTTAATAAATAAATTCAAACCAATTATTCATAACTTGAATAATATGAATTTCATTATTCCTTTAGTGGTCGATAACTTGGACAACACTTGGACCTCATGCTAGGGCCCACTATGTCTAATACAGTTATTCAACAAAATAGGGCGGATTCTTGAATATGTTGTTGTGTGTGACACTTTATGACCTTATCTTGATAGTAATGAATAGTATACATAGACCAAGAGAAGAGTCTAAAAACCCATCAAGTCCCCTAAAGAGACAAGGGTGGTCATAGAAATGATAACCAACCTATGAGCACACATTGTGTAATATAATCTCTTTGTCTTTTATATCTCATAAAGTAGGATGTACACTTGTTCCATAAACCTTTTCTTTCTTTAATATTTTTTGATATAACTAGATCGATTTACTGATGGCTTCCTTGGCCAAGGACTTATGAAGGTATTACCATCCAAATCAATAAGGCCTGAGATATATTACTTCCTCAACATAGAAGAAACAAATATTTTCTTGACCATTCAACAAATGTCATACCACCCATGACACACCCAAAATAAAATACCTTACCATGATTTCATTATCATGGTTTTTTTCTTTCATAAAAGTACGCGATCAAATGGTACACATTGATAATGATCTCAAGTTAGAAGACTAATACACATGTCCATAGATAAGAACAACCAATGACATGTGAAACATGTGGTGTTCCTATTGGTGGGTATGTCCTCATGATCTCACAACTATAGATCACCAAGTTATATCTTCATGATAAGAAGTCTCAATGATTATGAACCCCCAACACTATATAGTCGAACATCAAATGTGTCCAGATAGTATGATGTATCTAGACCATAAAACCTTTTTTTTAACATTAATGTCATAGTATCTCAAGGTTCTCATTATAACCTGAGATCTATTATAACCTTTTGATATGATAATTAATCTATAGAAATTACCATTAAATAGTGGATTCAAAAATATCTACACTATTATAGTAATAATATATCATGTATATAAAACTATATACACGATATGGTAATCAAAAGTATTGTTCAAGTTGGGTCTAGGGAACCCATAATTACAAAAAAAAATTAAATGGTTTTAAAAGTGAAAATAATTCATTAATAATATTAATGATAAAATTATGGTCATTGTAATTAATTTTATATGGGATTTTGGTATAAAAAACTTTTTATATTTTAGAAAACATATTTTCTGGAAAATTTATTTCCATCACATTTTAAGAGTTTAATTTTAAATTGAATCCTTCCACTTCTATAAATTTAATATTTAAAATGTATTTTTTATTTGGAATAATGAGGGTAAAATTTGGTAAATAGTTCCCTTTTATTTTTTTTCATTATGAATATTAACCCCCATAAATATTTGTCACCTCGGTATCGGTAAAAAGGGTAAAATCAGGTTAAAACATTGGGATAATGTATTACAATTTCTATAACACTGGAATTTATACTATTTTATGAATAGATTTTGTTCATTTACATAAAATTCTCAAATATATGGCCACTTGGTTCCATTTTTCTTTTATTATGACTTTTATATTATTTTAAGAAAATAATAAATACAAAATGTCACTCTCTTGACTTTAATATCTCTAAAATTTTTACATAATGATAAAAAGAGTATAAGTTTGGTTATAAATTTTTGTTTAATATGTAAATTAATTTTCTTGATCGTGATAATTTTTGAAAAAAAATTATTGATTAATTACCTTAAATTCTTACACAACACCAATACAATATTTATTCATTTAATATAAAAAAATAAATGATTTTAGAAATATTAAAAGTAATATAATTTAGATGAATTACTTTTTATGTGAATTTATTTGATAAATAGATTAAATTAGTTATGTTTTAAGGTTTATATTCGAATTACATTTCTTTCATGTTGTTTTCAAAGTCCAATTATGGAAATAGTTCTTAAAATGACATTAATATTATTTTATGTAAAATATATTTTATTAAATTATTTTGAAATCATAAAAATATTGAAATAGAACAATTAGGGTGATAAATAGTTGAAATTTAATCCATTTTCCATTTATAAACCAATTTTTAACTTATAAGTAAAATTATAAGCTTTTAATATTGAAAAAGTCATTACCACACTTAATGTTAAAATTGGTTAACCAAGGAGTTAAACCAAAATATAATGTTAAAAATGATATCTAAACTGATAAAAAATTTATTTTATCATTATATTATAAACATATCTTCTTTATATTTTAATTTATGTCATTCTTGAACCATTTTACATATGTTATATACATAATATATTATAATGTTTCATGTATTTTCAAAAATGATATTTTGTAATAAACAATAATTTATTAAATAATTTAAAATTAATAAAATACTATATTTTGGCCAAGATAATTGTATATGACTTAAATATCAACAATATTCCATTTGTGGTTCACTTTTTATTTTATGGTATCATTATTGACCATTAAATAGTAGAAAACATTAATTTTGTGATAAATTTCAAAAGGATTATCAGGGGTTAAAACTAAAATATAATAGTTAAAGCATCAAAAAAAACTTTTATAAATTGTATTTTATGATATTATTTTGAATTATAATAATTATATATTTTAAATATGTCAATTTTGAGTCACTTTATTATAAAAAATAATTTATACTAAATTAATACTTTAATTAATTTCAAGAGTTTCCCTCCCTCACTTATAAAATGGTGCTTCTTATCATCTATTCCTCACACATTTTGATCCTTATATATCAACCAATACCAACCATAATACCTTTATATATTCCTTAACCATGTCCTAGATCTTTTTTTGTTTCTAAAATATCATCCTATCAAGGATTAAGGTGTAATCTAAAAGTGGTTTCTCAATGAAGACGTATAACTCTTAACTTAGAATTTTTAATTTTATTACTTATTTTACCTCCTATAAATCCATAGTATCCATTATAAAATAATTAATTCAGTATATTAAATATAGTTAATTGTTATTATGATTATGTAACAACCATTATCCACCTTCTTTTTATCCACTGAAAAGATAAAATGTTGCTTGTTGTACATACGGATTACCATCTCTATGTAGTGGTTTAATTTAGTTTTCAACACAACATTACTTGGATGATTATTATGATGGGTTTAAAGTTTATATATTTTATTAATTAAATAATTATATTTTTTCAATTATAATATCATATATACTTTCTTACTTTATAGTCCTTTTAAAAATGATAATATCGCTTGTGTGTAAGTGTGGATTACAACCTTCAAACGATGTGATTCATTTTTTCATTTTTTACTTTAAATAGACGGTAATAAAGATATATTTAATATCTATATGTGATATAAATTATACAATTATAATTTTTAAATTTTCATTATTATTTATTTTTCTTTCATTCCATCCATCAAAAAAATGAAAATAGTATTCATGCATACGCACGGCCTACCAACTCTATGAATGATTTATTTAATTATTTTATATCTACCTTTTATATAAGAATATAAATATAAATATATATATTATATTTTTATCATGATTAACATTATGGATAAAATTGAACCATTATGGGGATTTTTTATTAATATGGTTCTGATGATAGAATTTTATAAACTATCTCTCAAGAATCATAGGAGTTTTATTATCCTATGATTATATCTACATATTACATGTTTTCATTTCATTTTCCCCTATTAAAGTAATCAAGAGACCAAAGGAATATATTTAAAGAAAACAAACTTTTATCACTTCAATCGAAAATATTTTTTATTCCATGTCCATGTTTTATAAAACTATTTTCCAGAATCTTTTTAATATTATCCAATTATTTTTTAAATCCATTTTTACCCATGGTTTAATTTTTATAAAAAGGTTAAAAATTAATAATTTTTTCATTTTTTGAATGGGTTACTTTTAAATTTTTACTAAAAATGTGAAAGGAATATTTGTTTTAACATACACGACATGAACGGAATTTCCCACAATCAAGACCACCCAATGATTTAAAACTATCTTTAGAAGTTTCGAAGGTTATTTTCAAAGAAAAGTTTTTCCCTAATATTTTGAACATTTTTATATTTTAAAGAAGTGATTTCATAATGAAAATGGTATTTCCCTCAAGAAATATTTCAATTGATCTTTTAAAGGAATTTTCATCTAATATGACATCCTTTGTTGTTACTTATACTTTACTAGGGATATAATCCAATAATACAATACTTATTCTTTATATGGATTTTTAATGATTATGATGATGATATTTTTATAAAAAATCATTTCTTTTACATTTGTTATGATATATAACTAATGATTTATGATCTTGTGGAACACTTATGAATGGATTATGATTATGTGATGGGTGGTCCTGGAATTATATATCCCTCTAATGAATTGGGTAAAGATGGATAACTTATTATATATATATGTTATGCGTGATCCTGATTTCATTTTCATGATTTTTTTCATAGACCAAGTTTTTCTGTCCAAAATATTATGTGTGGACCTGGTTTTTCTATCCATAAGATAATGTATGGATCTAGTTTCAAGCCCATAAGTTTATGAGAGGGCCTAATTTTCCATACTGAACTCAAAGAGTGAACCTATTTATATTTAAACATGTTCATGATGTTATGAGAATACATTTTTACCACATTCATATGTCTATTCTATGCTCTCATGGATCAATTCTTATTATTGATGATTCTACTCTCTTATGAATATTTTATATTATTATGATAAATTTTTATTCCATGATTCATGTTTATGATCTATGACATATTTGGTATAAACTTTGTAATTTATTTTCATGATCTCATACCCTTATTATTATCTTATTCTCATGGATGATTATTGATTAATATCTCCAATATTTACACTTAATTAGAATTTGATCTTACCCTTTCTTATGTTTTTTTCCCGGGTTTAGAATAATGGTTTTAAGTAGGGTATAACTAAGAACAATTTTATGTGGGAAACATTTAACATAATTTATGAAATAAGATCATTGTGTATCTAGTATCCAAATTCACTAAGAATTTATAGTTATGGATTGGATTATAATTTCATGTACATAATATTAATCTAAAATTATGTAATATATATATATATTTTTAAATCATGGGTCGCTATAGTTGGAATGAGAGTAGGGTATATTTATTATTTTGAGAGTAGTATTAGAGAACATTGGTGAAATCCCTAGGGATAAGACTAAGTATATGATACATCCTAAAGTTTTGGTAAGAAATATATCATGTGGTTTTCCTAGAAATACATCCATGTCTAGATACTACAGGTGTACATGGTTTTGAAAAATAAGTATCTAGTGGTAATAACCCCAAAAAGAGTTGGTTAAGTATATATTGACCATCATTCTAGTGCACAGTGAGTTTTCTCTTATTGCGCACTAATTTTTACACTCTTGGATTATTTTCTTGGGTTAACTCACATTTTCCTTATGAAAAAATTTAAATGATTTTAATGGATGATAAAAAAAAGGATATCCTAGGTTAAACCAAAGGTATCATATATTGAAAATAATGAATCATAATTTTGATATCCTATGTATGATTTTTCATGATTATATGATATCCCAACATGACTATTGTTTCCCAAACTATAATTTTTTTTTATTTAGTGGTGGGAATCCAAAGGAATAATGTGAACAACGAATGTGACAACCAATGAAATGATCATCCTTATGAGTAACCAATTGGCTTAAGAGCTGGGATGAAATATTATGTGACTATGCTTGCTCAACTCTCTGAAGATATGAGTGGTCATGCAGATCATGTTGAACTTTTTAATGCACTAAGGATGGAGAAACATTCCATTGAATATTTTATATGGAAACATCTACTCTTCTTATATGGTTCTTCTGATCCAGTTTTTGCTAAGAAATGGATCAGTGTGAGGGAAAATATATTTTCTATTATTCATTTTTTATACCATGAAAAATATAGTGACTCAATCCTTTCACACATATTATTACATGATTTTTAACATAAATATCCATTAATTAAAACCCAAATATCATGGGGGTTTGTGTCTTTGTAAGACTAGGTATCTAAAACAGTAAAAGAAACTAACACATAACATCTTTATTTTCATTCTCCATAGTGAGATCCTAAATCTATTTGAGCTCATAAAACTTAAAAGGATAACTTGGGTGGAATACATAAAACAAATGGGTGAGATAAAAATCCTGGTAAGGTAATAAACATGGTAAGTAAACATAACATATAAGTCAAAGGTATAATGTGATATCATAAAATAGAGGTCTCATGATAATCACATAGAATAAAAATAAAAATAAAAGGGTATAATATGATTGTAACATCACTATAATGTGGAAGAAATATATGACATGGTATAAACATGAGTCAGGGATAACATCCAAGACAATATCACATGGTGGAAAAAGTACCATAATATATTAGGTTTACTCCCTGATCCCATACATAACATCTCATGATACTAAATATTTACCCAATGAATTGGAGTGCTATTTTGGAAAACCCATCATAACGTGTTTATGATTATGTGTGCCACAAAAAATTAAATCATTCATAAGGAATAAAAATAATAATTACTCATGGAAAGAAAATTAGTTTCATAATATTGACTCATATCATAATTAAAGAAAATTTCATAAAGAAAGAATTTGATAAATGAAAATAAGGCATGTATTACCCTATAAAATGAAGGGATAATGAGCTGGATGTTTATATAAGAGACCTATATATATATAGATATGGAGAGAGAGATTTTAGAAGAAATTTATGACATCAAATATTGTATTCGTTGATGAAAATTTCTTCAAAAGATCACATGGAATATTTCTTAAAAAAAATTCATTTTCACTTTGAAATCACTTATTTAAATTCTAAAAATTTCCAAAATATTATATAAAACATTTTAATTTAAATAAAGATGAAAATTTTATTTTAATATTCAAATAATATAGTGTACATGATGGTGGGAAATTCCATTCATGTTGTATAAGTTAAAAGAAAACATTCCTTTTATACTTTTGTAAGAAAAGTCAAAATTTATCTCATTTGGAAAATAAAAGAAAGATTAATGTTAAACCATTTTTTAAAAATCCAAACAAGGGTAAAATGTCATTAAAAACATTCCTTGAATGATTTTAATGGAAATATAGACACGGAAGGGAAACATTCAAGATATAAAAGAAAATAAAATATTAGTATTACTTACAAACAACCTTATTTATGTTTCTCTATTCAATAAGAGAGAAAATGGAAACCAAACATGTAAATAACATTCATGACCAGATGATAATAAAAGAGATATGGTTCAAGAAAATTATTTTATATAATTTCCCCTAAAAGAACATTGAGCACAAAAAATCTCGAGAAAAAAAATATATTGTAACATAAATCATTTACCACTTTAGTAACTCTCGAATAAAATACCCTTGTACGAAGTAAAATGAATTATAAAATAAAATAATATGAATTATTTGGATTAATTATATAATATATAAAAAGGGTATAATATACACCATATAAAATAAATTTGATTCATAACATTAGAATATGGATCAATGAAGTGAAATTGAGATTAAATCTCATACAATGTTCATACGATTAAGGAGAAAATTAATCAATGAAATAATTATGTGTTTTAAATTTAAATATAAAAAATACAAGTGTATTAAAAAATAAATCAAAATAAATTCACTTAACACATAATATTTTCATAATATATCTAATGATAAAGTGATTTAACCTAATGAAAGTGGGTTGGGTTAAGAAACCCCATGCCTTGAGTTTGCCTCATCACATACATATTTTATCTTCCTAAAAAATTAACTTATGCTAATTATTTACTTGATTAAGAGCCTTTTAAATTTTATTATTCCTTTTATTTTATTAATTACCAGTTATTTTTTATTACTTTATCAATTAATTTTACATCAGATGTTTTGATGATATTCAGTTCATATGTCCAAAATGACATTGGAAGATTGACTATGGAAAATGTGGTAATTATTTAATCATATAAATAATAATCATCATGGAATAATTATCATTTTTATATAAAAATTATACTTTTAAAATCAACCATTAAATATGGTTGTGAAAAATGAACTATGTTACGATCATAGAGATGATAAGTCATACATATGGATGAGTAACATTTCCATTTTTCAACGATAATTATGGAAAGAAGTTAGTATTATTTTTTATTTAAATAAGGGTAATTATATCATAAATATTATATTATTTATTTGAATATACTTATATATTTCATCCATGTGATGTGGTGATAAAGAATTAATCACATTGCTTTGTGGATGTGGTAGTCTACACGTACGTCCAAATGATGTTATCATTTTTAAGTGAATTGAATAGTAAAAACTTAAATGATATATTATATTTTAATAATTATAAATATGTAATTAATATCATATATATACATTAAATCCATCATTACAACCATCTGTAATAGGAGGTTATGGAAACAAATTACATCGGTTTATGAGGCGGTAGTCCACTGTACACATGAATGACGGTTTTGTTTCATATTTGATGGAAGAAAAGATGGATATAGGACATGTAATTAACATAAAAACATAACACTGCATTGGATATACTGATTTTATTATGTCATCATGGTTGAATAATATTTTAATGGGGTGGAAAAATAAATAAATCAGAAACACTTGATTAATAACAATACCTCTTCTTCAGACAACCTCTTAAGGTTTACACCAAAAGCTTCCCTAGGATGGTTTTATGATAAAACAAAGGCCTATAGAATATGGGTAAGGAATTAAGTACTGGATTTGGGAAATGGTAGGTTAAACCAAAAGGATCTTTATGTGTGTATAAGAGAGGAGAGGGGGTGTACTTTTATAAGTGGTGGATGAAACCCACTAGGAAATTTCATAAAAAATAGAAAATAATAAAGTAATTACCAAGAAAAATGATTCAAAATGGCCTTATATTCAAATTTAGGATATTATAAGTTTAAAATATGGATATAAAATAGGATTTAGATAATTGTAATTGGATAAAATACCCTTATCTTTTAGTTTAACCCCCGTTGAAACTGTTTTAACCGCAACCTCAGTAACATCTCTTTTAAACTAAATGGGTTATAATTTTACTTATAAGATGAAAATTGGATCATGATTGTAAAAGGGATAAAATTTTAGACTATTTATAATTATAATTTTTTTATTTAATGTTTTTAGTATTTCTGAATAATTTTATAAAATATTATATAACATAAAAGATAATTAATGTCATTTTTGACACTATTCATTTAATTTGACCTTAAAGAAATAAAGATAATAATTAATTTAGAATATAAAAAATTTAACAATCAATAATTCATAAATATTAACTATAACATTATTTTTGAACCATAACTCATCCCAAATACATTACTTTTAATGTTTTTAAAGTTATTTACCATGAGTTTTCCACTATTTGTACAAAAAATTGTGTCAACGTTGTATAAGAGTTTAAGGTAACTACATAATCACTAAAAATTAAAAAATAAATTACCATCATGAAAATAATTCTGTTATAATAAAAATTTCCTTTAATTTTTTTTCACCACTTATTTATATCCCTATGTGAATATATGATAGATATTTAAAGTAAAGGGAGTGACATTTTTCCTTATTCTTTTCTAAATTTTTAATATGGGTAAATTTCATGGGAAAGTGACACATAAATAATTTAATATAGAGTATAAGGTTATAAGGATTGAAATAAATTCATATAATGATAATTTATATGAAAAAATGGTGGCCTTATCTCTTAGTTTTAACCTACGTTAACCATATTTTCCCATTTACCATGGTGACAAAATTTTATTATTTTTAATATTCATTACAACCAAAAATTAATATTACTTTATTACCTAATATTAATTATTCTGACTCCAAATATGGAATAAATTTTATTAAATTTAATTTACATAAGTGGTATAATTTAATTTAAATATAAACATATAAAATCATATAAAATGGTCTTTCATGAAACATAGTTTTTAAGTATAAAATGATCTTACATTAAATCTATGACTATTAATCATCATTATATGAATTTAAATTCATATATATATATAATCTATACATTTCATTTAAATTATACCTCATTATGGGTTACATTAATTAATTAAAATAGATAATATTAATGCACTTAAAAACAATTTTCAAAAAATTGTGTTTATAAGCATAAAAATCAACATTTACAAAAAATATGAAAATTAATTATTCAAATAAAATTAATTTATTTATTCTAAATAAAATAGTTCATATTTAGATTTAATAAAAAAATCTAAAATATAATTTTACTTTTAAATTACTTGATTTAATGAAAAAATGACAGTATTTGAAAAATCGATAATCTTCGTTATTCACTGGAAAATCAATCATTTCAGAAAAAAAACACACTAAGATAATTTTGATATGATGATTCAAAAAATGAATTTAATTTTATAAAATAAATTTTCTACAAGTCCCAAAAATTAATTATAATTTTTTCTCAAAAAAATCAATAAAAATCATTTTTAAAGAAAATTTATTTTTTATAGAATAAAATATATTCATTAAAAATTGAGTTCTTATTTAATAAGAATTTATCAATGCATTTATATTGAGTAGTATATTTATATATATTTCCTAAACCAGTTAATCCTATTCATACCTTCCAATTTAACAGCTAGGTTATAATGGTTATATTTAAATTATAATATTTTATTATTCATTTAGGATTAGTATTGTGTGTCTTATACATTATCAAACATAGTTTTTTTTAAATCACAGGGTGTTATAAAATAATTATCTTATCCATTTATCATTTGGAAAGAGATGGTGTAATCTTATAAATAATACAAGGCAATATGTAAAAATTGACTCCATTTAAGGAGATGATTTTAAAAGGATATTTTTCAGTATGTACTTCTCTTGTATTATATATATATATAAATGGAGAATGAATTCATTGAGAATAAATATAAGGATGATGAATCAAATGGTACATATGAGGAAAATTTTACAAAATTTAAAGGGTATGCTTTTGGTTCAATCATCATCCCTAAAATAAAAATTGATCGATTCTTTAGTGGTTAGAAACCAAGTCTTTAAAAGTCATTGTCCATAAGGGAATTTGGAAGCTATGAAGAAGTTGTTCAATGTGTACTCAAAGTGGTAATGAAATATGGAAACTCTCATGGTTTTAGTGATAAAAATTGAAGATGGAATTTCATGGAAGATCCAGTGGTATTCCACAAAGTGGGAAGAAAATTGTTTCAACATCCTACTTTCTAAAAATGTAGGAAGGAGCACTCAGTTGAATACATATGCCTAAATAGAACAAGAATATGTTTCAATAATGGTATGCATATCCATTGATAAAATGAATATATAAGTGATGTGAAAAGGACGATTAATTAAATGAATGGAGAGAGATCTCAAAATAATAAAACACTCACACTTCAGTACTATTGGTAAAAGGAGTTGGGGAATTATGAGAATAAATGTCCTAATCCAAGGGATGGTGAGGATAATAAGCCGCAGTAACCTATAGTGTCAAATGAAAAAGGGAATTCTTATGAAATTAAAATAGATGAAGGAAATCATGATTTTTATGGCACACTTATCCTCCACTCCAGATATGGGGATTCAATGATGAAGTTTTTATTAATAAGTCCTAGGAAAATATTATCCATTAGTGAAATTTTATGTGCTTCTAAGAACTGATTAGATCAATCTACATATATTCCATATAAATTTATGGATTAATAAAAAATATTTGATACTATGAATCAAAGTGTGATCATTTATCGGTGCAAGTATGAACCTAAAATTCCAATAGAAATATCTTTAGTTAAGATAGGAGCTTATTTAAGGAATAAAGGGTGGATTATATTTCAATCCAAATATTATTTTATCGTGACATTATTTTGGGAAATGATTAGTATATTTTTAATAATATTTTATCACTGTATATAAATTTTTTTTATAAGACTTTATGAGTTATTAAAATTATTTTAATATAATTTTTAAGTTTTTCATGGAAGGATATGTGATAAAATCATTTTATCCTTGGGTTTCAATCTTGGTCAGACATATTTTAGAGCATCCTTAAGGTTATATATTTATAAAATGGATTATGTTAAAATTTTGGTGTTATTTTTTTAGTTTTAGAGATTAATGTATTATATTTATTTATATTGGGTAACTTGTGCTAACCATTATGATTCATTTCCAATAAATTGATAGCCTTTTGACCCATCACAAATGTATGCTTTTACGGTCATTAACTTTCTCATGACCATGTTCTCTATCACTCTCTATTAGTCCTTGGATATAATTTTTCTTTTCTATGTATAAATTTTAACTTCAATCAAATGTTATGATTACCTTGGAACTCAATTATGTGTTATTTTAGGTAACCTTTTTGTTTCCCACTTCTCATTTTCAAAGGAATTTGTATTATCCCTCTATACAATGTGGGTTTCAACAAATGTATTTTCAAATATTAAACCATTGATGGCTGAGATAAAATTTAAAGGGTGAAATTTATTTAAGTTTGGTTGAATTTAACACCCAAAAAAATTAGTAAAGTTAATAATAATATTGATAGCTTTCTTAACACGCAACACTGAGCTTTTAGCGAAATGATATATATCATAAAAATATTATTATTTAAATACAACCTATTTATTAAATTGGTGGGTATGAATATAAATAACCATGATATGAAATATATATATATATATATATAGTATTCCTAATCAATAAAAATATATTTATTAATTTTTAGGAAATTCACACTCAATTTTTAGTGAATTCGTTTTATGCTTTAAAAATTCATTTTCTTTAAAAATGATTTTTATATCATTTTGTGCATGGAAATTATAATTAATTCATGAAACTTTTAGAATTTTTTTTTCAAAAAATGAACTTAATTTTTTGAATCATCATTTCAAAATTATATTAGAGTTAATTTTTTATAATTTTAACAAAAAGATTGATTTTTTGATGAATAGTGAAAATACTAAATTTTATTGAAAACTGTCTTTTCATTTACAGAATTTACAAAGTTACATTTTTTTAAATGGTTTTAAAAGAAAAATTTGTACATTTATATTATTAACAATCCAATTAAGTTCATTAAAATCAATTTTATTTTTTATTTTTTCATAACAACGATTTATACTTCAGAAAACCTTTTTTCTGGAAAACTGCTTTTCATCACCTTTTTCATGTTTAATTTTAAATTAAATTATTCTAGTTATCTGAATTGAATCTAAAAAATGGATTGAATATTCTATATTATTAGTATAAATTTTCTAAATATTTCCCTTTTATTTTTTTCCATTATGAATAGTAATCATGATAAATATTAGTCACCTCAATAAGGGTAAAACGGGAAAAAGAGGGTTAAAACATTGGGATAATGCTTTGAAATTTCTCTAAAACTTAAATTTACCCTATTTTTTATTTTATTTTTTCATTCCCATATATTAATAAAATATATGGCCACTCGAATCCATTTTTCTTTAATTATGAACTTTATATTATTTTAAGAAAGGAATAAATACAAAATGTCACTCTCTTGACTTTAATATCTCTAGATTTTTTACAAAAAGATAATAAGAGGATAAGTTCAGTTATAAATATTTATTTGATGTATAAATTAATTTTAGTTATCATGGTAATTTATTTATGATTTTTAGTTATTTAATATTTACATTAAATACTTATGCAACGTCAATATAATTTTTATTCAAATAAGAGAAACATAAAAATAAATGATTTAAAAAAATTTAAATGTAAAACAATTTGAATTAATTATTGTGTTACATGGATATTTTAGATAAATATAACATATTAGGGATTTTTTAAAGGTTTATATTTGAATTAAATTGTTTTCATGTTGTTTACAAATTCAAATTATGGGAACAGTTCTTAAAATGACATTAACGGTATTTTAAGTTAAATATATTTTATTGAATTATTTAAAAATATTAAAAAAATATGAAATTCTAAAATGATATTGATAAATGGTTTAAAATTTCATACCTTTGGAATTTATGAACCAATTTTTAACTTATATGTAAAATTATAAACCTTTAATATTGAAAAATTTATTTCCACGATTAAGGTTAAAATTGGTTAACCAAATGGTTAAACCAAAAGATAAGGGTTAAAATGATATATAAACCTATAGAAAATTTATTTTGTGAATATATTAAGACCATATAATCATTATCTTAGAATCCATTTAATTTTTTGACCATTTTACATGAGTTAGACGCAAATTATATTATAATATTTTATGTATTTCCAAAAATGACATTAATGATATTTTATAATAAACAATATTTTATTATATGATTTAAAATTAATAAAAATCATAAAATTGTAAAGTGTAATTTTATATGGTTTAAAATATCAACCATGGTCTATTTATGTGTCCCTTATCCTTTTATGGTGTTATTCATGACTCTTAAATAGTATAAAATATTGATTTTTCGGTATTTTTTAGAAGGATTAATGGGTGTTAAAAATTATATATAAGGGTTAAAAAATAACATGAACTTATATAAATTTTATTGGATTCAGTTATTTATAATTATACTCATCATATATTTTAAATATTTCAATTTTGATTCAATTTATTATAAAAAATAATTTATACTAATTTAATACTTGAAGTAATTCGAAGAGTACCCCTCCCCTAACTTATAAAAGGGTGTCTCTTCTCCTCTATTCCTCATTCCTTTTTAACCTAATATATCAGAAAATACCTACCATAATACCTTCATGTATTATTTCATAATATTATATATCTTATTTTATTTCCAAAATACCATCCCTTTAAGGCTTAAGGTGTAATCCAAAAGGGGTTTCTCAATGAAGAGGTATTACTCTTAACTGAGCTTTTTCAATTTTATTTCTTATTCTAACTCCTATAGATACATGGTATAAATTATAAAATAATTAATTCAGTACGTACATATGGCTTACCATCTCCACGTAGTGTTGTAATTCATTTTTCATCACAATATTACTTGGATGATTGTTATGATGGTATTAAAGTTTATATATGTTATTTATTACATTAATATGATTCTATAATTATAATATAATATTTATCTTCTTACTTTCCATTCCATTCAAAAACGATAATGTCGTTTGTGCATGCGTGTGGACTACCACCTCCATGAAGTGATGTGATTCATTTTTTCAGTTTTTTATTTTTTTACATATATGATAATAAGGATATATTTAATGACTATATATGATAGAAATTATATAATAATTATTCTTTATAGGTTAATTATTATATATATTTCTTTCTTTTCATCCATCAAAAAGTTAAAACAACGTTCATGTGTACGTACGGCCTGCCATCTCCATGAACAGTGTATTTCATTTTTCTATCTCTGCCTATTATAGTTGACTCTATATATATATATATATATATAATGAATATGTATGAAATTTATATCATTATTAAAAAAATTTGGAAGATTTATCCAAGATAAAATTACATGTAATGAAACTACCATACCGAAATTCTCATGAAAAACGAATCATTTAACCCATAGAAACGATGATTTTAACATAGAATTATTAATAAAAGGGTGTTAAAATGTTATAAATGGATAATATATGATATTATAAGTATGTCAATAATTTTGGTATCTAATTATAATAAATTTAAATTTATTATACACTAGTCAATATCACTTTCGAAGAAAGCTAGACTTGAGGTAAGGGTTTCCCATCACGCTTATATTTCTATGAGACTTAAGCCATATTCACCACTTATTTCCTTTATGTGGTTTATATATGGACCACTAATGTATTTTATTATTATTTAATTAAAATATTAGGGGTTTAAAAATTTATATAAGGTTATCTCATTCATCATTTTTTTATAAGAGATTACCAAATCTATAAGTGATTTATGTTACTATTGCACATGAGCCTCAGCCCAATTGGTGAGGACTCCTTAAGTGCATCCAGGAGTCCCAGGATAAAATCTAGGTGGAGGCTAATTTTCCAAGGGGTACTATAGCAGTATTGTAGAAGTACTGTAACAGGCATTGTAGGAGGTACTTTAGTAGAAACTTTGTGGTGTTGTAGCAGGTACTGTAGCGGGAACTGTAGCAGGCACTCTTTGGCATTGTAGTAGCTAGGAATATTCACTTGTTTGGGCCTTCAGGCTATCAATTTTTTCCCTGTGTCCTTTAAGTCCTTAGGGACACCTAGGTCTTTGGGTCATTAAGGCCTTTGGGCCACCTCAAGGCCTTCGGACCATCTTAAGTGCAGATGCAAACCAGACAACCTACAAGGAACTATCTTCAGAAGGAGGATGAGCAAGAAGCTTTCACCATATTAGAAGATAAATGGATTTCAAAAATTATAGGGTATGGAACCTACCATCGGGACAAGCCTGTGCATGCACGGGAAATCCTAGCCGAACATCCATGCAAATATGGAGAGATGATTTCACAATGAAGATTCTAGGGAGGAGCAGTTCCAAGTAGTTAGTCAGGGTTGTATGTAATGTTTAAAGCCTACGGGGAATAAATTATTCTAAGGCCTATGGGCCATGTAATACTTACACCTACGGGCCTTTTAAGGGTTCCACCTCACCCCTTGAAAGGTGGATTATCAAAAAATCAATAAAAAATGAAGGCCTTCGGGCCATTGGAGGAGGATGTTACTATCTCATTGTTTATCAGGATTGTTTATGATTAAGTTTCCAATGATGAAATTTTATGAACTATCTTCCAATAATACCATGAATTTTATTCTTCCTGGTTATTTATATATATTACATGTTTTCATTTCATTTTTCTCCCGTTATGTACTCAAGATACCAAAATAATATTTTTAAATAAAACCGACTTTATTTCTCTCTTTATTCAAAAATCCTTTTTCTTCAATGTTCATTTTAACTAAAAAATTTAATAATGTTTTTAATATTATCCTATGGTTTTTAAAATATATTTTTACCCATGATTTAATTTTTCCAAAATGGTTTAAAAGGGTTCTTTTTTTCAATTTTTGAATGAGTTACTTTTAAATTTTTACCAAAAATGTGAAAGGAATCTTTATTTTAACATACACGAAGTGAATATAATTTAAAACCATCATAACTACCCAATACTCTGAATCTTCCTTTAAAAGTTTCCAAATTTATTTTCAAATAAAAAAATTCCATTATATTTTGGAATTTTTTATATTTTAAAGAATTGAATTCATACTGAAAGGGGTATTTTCCTCAAGAAATATTCCAAGTGATATTTTAAAGGAATTTTCATATAATATGGCATCCTTTGATGTTAATTATGATTTACTATGGATATGATCCAATTATACCATTCTTATTATTTTATAAAAATGTTTTATGATTATGATGATGAGATGTTTAATAAACTCATTTCCTTTCCATGGGTTATGATATATGATAAATGATTTATGATCTTGTAGAATATATTTGAATGGATTGTAATTATTTGACTGGTGGGACCAGAATTATATAGTTCTCCAGTGCATTGGGTAAATATTTATAACTCTTGAGATAAATATGTTATGCTTTAAATTGATTTCATGTTCACAATTTTGTCAGTGGACCTTATTTTCATGTCCATATGATTATGCATAGACCTGGTTTTCATGTCCATAAGATTATGCATGGACCTGGTTTCATGTCCATGTGTTTATGTGAGGTCCTGATTTCATATCCTTAACTTAATGAGTGAGTCTTTTTCTATTTATAAAGTTTCCTAATAATATAATTTTATGTTTGTTCTGTGTTTATATGTCTATGTTATGCTCTTATGGATCATGACTGATTATTTATGATTCTTCACTCTTATGAATATTTTCTATTATTATGATAAATTTGTGAGCAATGAATCATGTTTCTAATCTATAACATATTGGGTATAAACATTGTAATTTATTATCATGATCTCATAACATTATTATTATCTTATGATCATGTATGATCATTGATTGATATCTCCTATTTTTACCATAACTGGGTATTTAAGCTCACCCTTTCTTATGTTTTTCTTTACCCTAGTTAAGAAAAAAGGTATTAAGTGGGGTATATCTAAGAGGATTTATATATGGGAAATGTTTAATATATTTCATGAAATAATAGGATTATGTATCTTTCCTCTAAATACACTAAAACATTACTGTTCTAGCATGGATCATAATGTTATGTATTGAATATTCATCTAAAATGATGTAATATTTATGTTTGTAAATATTAGGACACTGTAAAATGTAGAGTGAAGGTTTTACTAAACTAAAATTACCTTATTCACATAATTGAGATGGTGATAATACAAGTTAGATCAATGAGGAGTCTTATATACATTTCAAGTCTTCTATGAAACCTTTCAAGGTATATTTTTCAAATAGGAGTGTAACAACTAACTATATTCCATCCAAATTGACTAATAGATATTATGTAAGTTATGATATAATGAAATTCCATTATATCACAACCTATGGTGGTTTTTATGTGATCCATTTGTAAATCTAGTGAAATAGTTAATTATCATATTGCTACTAAGGATATTAACAACCCCTAGATTTAAAAGGTATTAAATCACATCAACCATATTTTTATAAGGGTGTAACATCTATTATGAGATAGTGGGTGAAATCAAGCCTTCAGTTGAATCTTGTCTCTAGATGCACAAAATGGAATAATAATGATAAAAACTATAGGTGTTAGTGGGAGGAACTGTTCCAGAGATGCATATTTTGTAGGAAGGTAAAAACCAAAGTGGTGGTTTTATATTCATCACAATAGGTTACATATTATTTGGTAAGAGTAATAAATCCTAAAAAGTGCAGTAAGTTGTTACCATATATGATTTATAGGTTTTTATGAATTCCAATATGGTATTCATATACAAAATATCATTCTATATTTTAGTCATTGATGTAAATTCATTTGGAGATATTCAACAGAAACTATACATGGATAATACAAGAGAGATACAAATAAGGCTCAAATGGTTATTCTAAACCATCATTCTTAAATCTATTTGAATACAACTTTTCATAACTATAATAGCCCAAGATTTTAAAAATAACAACTATGTTTGGTAGCATTGAAAATACTCAACACTAAGCATAATTAAACCATGAAATATTAGTATTTAAATATGACCATTATAACATAGCCATTAAATTAGTGGGTATGAATAAGATTGAATAATTTTTGAAATATATATACATATATAAAGGTTATAATCAATACAAATGTATTGATTAATTCTTAGAAAATAAGCACCCATTTTTTAGTAATGTCATTTTCTTCTTTGAAAATATATTTTCTTAAAAAATTGATTTTTATTGATTTCTATAAGTTAATCTTATAATTATTATTTATAATTTTTAAATTTTATATTTTATAAAAAATATATTTTTTTTAAAATTAGCATATAAAAAAAATTGGGTGAAATTTTGGTATTTTTCTTAAAAGATTGATTTTTTAGTGAATAGTGAAAAATACAGATTTTTATTGAAAATTATATTTTATTTTAAAGTATTTAAAAATTAAAAATTATATTTTGGATTATTTTTAAATTTAATTAGTTATTTTTGATGTAAAATAATTAAGTTATGATTTTTTAAATGAATTTTATACTTGAATTTAGAATAAAAACATTTTATTCTTAAATAGGCATTTCTATGAAAAACCAGTTTTCATCACATTTTTTAAATTTAATTTTAAATTAAATTCTTACTCTTATATATTTTGAATTTTTAAATATGAATTCCATTTTTTGTATCATTTTGTCCAAATTTGGTAAATATGACTCTTATTTTTAGTCATTATGAATAGTAACCATACTTATTTTTACTACCACTAAAAAGGGTAAATCAAGTAATTAATGGTTAAAAATAATATGATAATGACTATAAAATAGCCCAAATGTGACATCCCAAACCTGAATCACTCAAAAGTAATGGAACTAGGTTGTCCATGTGACCTCAAGTGTGCCTCCTAGTATGTCAGAGGTCATTGACTAGCAGCGATGGTCTATGGTGGAACAGTGGGGAGATTATACCCTCATGATTTGTATAGCACAGAAAAATAATTAGATGAATCAATAGAAGAAGTATAAAAGATAATTGAAAATTTGAACAGTAATCATTCATCATATAAATAACCAATTAATCTCATCTATCAATGTCATATACAAAAATGATGAGAATGGAATTATATATAAAAAGGTAAATATATGGGGATCATGGGATCAATCATATAGATCATGCTATAAAAAATGAAAAAAAGACCCAAGGATATCTATAGTAGCATCTCGAGCATATACTTGGTCCTTAACCCCCATACACCATCCTGTCAAGGTAATCAAGTGTCCATGGAAAGATGTTTCCCCTTATCCCTACCTACATCCATGAGGTCTATCTGAGTACCCAATGGTAATCCAAAAAGGGTTTGATATATAATTAATAAGCCACCACCAATAGTATATAATTCTATCTAGTATGTTAATACATAATAAATAGTGTGAAGGTAGTAATTAAAGATGTAAATGAAATGTGGTATATAAATGACCCACAGAAGTCTAGGTTCCCATGGAACACCTATTCTCTTCTACCTGCTTTGGCATAATCCAAAATATCTTTGAGTAATCATCTAGTCATGATTTAATTTATAATAAGGTTTTAGGACCTGGATAACATCCAAATCATACCCCATGAATCATATCTGAGAATGATATGTATAATAAATCCATCAATAAAATGTGTGGCTACTATTGAATCCAATATTGTTCTTTGGCTTGGCTTACGTGTCGTATAATTAATTCATTAATATTGTAAAGCATCATGATCCCATCCTTGGAGTTCTTAATTTGGAACCTAGGTAGCAATCCTAGAATAACTAAAACCCATCACCTTACAAGCCCTTCCTAGGCATTCCTTAATGAAACCCTAGTATTGATCTTTGTATGGTATAAATTCACCACCCTCTAATTCCATCATTTTTAGTCCAAAAAGGGATCCCAATTGTCACTCATGGAATATATAATGCTCCGACCTATGAGCCTATCCTCGGCAGTCAAAAAGGGAGTCCAAGTATTACTCGTTCATAGATAATGATCTTCCCTCTAAGTCTTACCTTAGTATTCCACAAAGGGAGTCCAAGAATAACTTGATGCATATATAATCTAGCTGCCAAGTGATTCCATCCATGGAATTCATATGAGAACCCATGTGTCACCCATGTTGCATAATAAATTCATTTAAATTTAATTTAATTAAATAATATCAATGGGTATGTTCATGGAATTCCATGCCAAAACCCAAGTATCTCTCATGGCATAGAAATATGAATAGTCATAGGCCTAAATACTAACCATAACAATTAAATTCACATTAAATTAAATTTTATGTCACACTTGTATATGAAATTAACTTACCTCAGAAGGTGTATCAAAACATCGTCTAGTCTTAGAAGGCCTAGCCTTCCATTATTCTTCTAATTCAACTTAATTAGGTATTTCAAATTTTAAGAAAATCTAAATACTAAGAAAGAAGGTACAATGGAAATGTGTAGGGACATGGTCTTATATTATCTATTTTATTTAATTAAACTTACACTACAGTCAATTAATTTAACATACCAAAATAAAGGGTAAAATAAAAAACCTCAAAATGTGGTTCAATTTCATAGGCCACCCCGTGGTGGTTTTATCCAATTTAGCAACACATGCAAGGGGTGCTTAAATTCATGTTCCTTAACCTCCAATGATACACAATGAATCTGATGAGGCATATAGGTCAATATTATCCATTTAATTTAAGAATAATTCTATTTAACAAGTGTGGATCAGAAAATTTAGTGTGGGACACAACGGTGTAATACATAAACACCAATACTTTAAGAGAAAATCATGAGACCGACTACCTTAGCTTGGTAATAGACTTCTCATTTGTTATTAGCCTCTAATATGGTCTAGAATATAAGAAATCAAGTGAAAAAGACAAATGACCTGAAAATAGGTCATATGATATCACACCAAAATAACTCCTTCCATAGGAAGATAAATGACAAATGGTGAAATAGGAATAGAGAACTTACAGATGGCTATCTTACATGACAGAAAGCGGTCTGATCAGAGTCCGAGAAAAATAGAATCATTAATGTCTTAGAAGATGGAATGGGTGAGCTCCAAGGGATGAGGGGGATGCTATATATGGGAGAGAAAATAAAAGGGGGAGGGGTTCTTAAAAATACAAATGGGGAAATTTAATTTTACCCTTTTTAAAGAGTTGTATAGTTTGGTCAATTGGTTGTCTATACCATAAGCCAACTATGTCACCAACACTATCCCAATACACCCCTCACATGGTCTAGGCACATAGTTGGACTAACCATGTGAATCCCATGAAAAAACCATTTATTTAGTGACATGTAGCTATCGAATGATCATGAAGCCTAGGCTACACGGTTATAACAAACAGTGCAACCCCAAATAGAGCATTAAACCACCCCACATGGTTTAATCTAACCATGCAGACTAGGTGATACAATTTCATCTAACTATGCATCCCACCTTCTTCTCCAAAAATATAAGGCTCTGTATCTTCCTTGGACACCTCCAAAACTCCCATGACCTTATTAGGTATGTTTGTAAGGATAAATATGAAGGAATTAATAGAAATAAAAAGGTTTCGTACCTCGAAAAAAAATCGGGTTCATACACGTACTACTTTCATTAATTTCATTTAATGATTAAATATCATCCATACTCATCCAATATTTGGTTATTTGGCCTTTTGTTTCCATTTTTTGTATGATTATAACCTTTATAACATTTTATGTAAAGAAAAGTAAAAAATGTCACACTCTTCTTTTTAATAAAAATAATATTTTTAGCATGGGGATAAAAAAAATGTATTTTTTATTGTAAATTTTAATTTTAAAGATAAATTATTTATATTTATCATGATAATTTATTTTTATTTTTTAGTAAATAAAAAAATTACCTTAAATACTTACACAAATCTGATGCAGCAATTATTCAATTAATGGAAAAAAATAAATGATATAAAAAATATTAAAATAAATATAATTTGAGATAATTAATGTGATCCATAAATTTTATATACAATTATAACAGGTTAGGGATATAATAAAAAATTCATTTGTCATCTTGATGTTATTAAAGTCAAAGTAATAAATAGTTCTAAAAATTGACATTAATAATATTTAATAAAAAATAATATTTTATTAAGTGGTATAAAATTATTAAAAATATTATATTTATCCAAGTGATTATTATATAGTTTTTAACATCAACTATGGTATATTTATGGTTCTTTTTACTATTTATAGTAACTATAACAACCCTCAAAGAGCAAAAAACATTGTTGTTGTGTTAAGTGTGAAAAAGGTTAATGGGGGGTCAAAACCAAAAAGATAACGGTAAAAACATAGTCCAACATTTTCAAAATTTAATTGTAAGAGATTATTTAGAATAATAATAATATTATCTTTTAATTATATCAATTTTTATCCATTTGAAATCAAAATTAATTTATATTAATTTAATATTTTAATAAATTCTAAGAGTTCCCATGTCCTCTCTTATAAATGGGAATATCTTATTCTCTTTAATTCGCACTTCCAAAAACCATTTGGTTTAGAAAATATCTAATAAAATACCTTCCTAACATCCGTTACCACAGTATATATGCCTTATTTATTTAAATATACCAGCCTTAGTGGCCTTAAGTTGTTAAGAAAAAGAGGTTTTCTAAAGAAGAGATATCATTCTTAACCGAGCCTTTCTGGTTTATTTCTTCTTCCACATCATTCAAATATTTTTTAATCATGATTATATAATAACATTATTATAATAAATATAATTATATTTTATTATGTTCATGTAATAAGTTATATCCATTTACAACCTCTATCAAATGGGAAAGAAATTTATCATTTATGTGTATAGAGGATTACTACCTCATAGACAAATGTAATTAATTTTCAATCACCACCTCTCACGGAAGGTTATAATTATGGAATTAATACTTACATATTATATTAATGAAATATTTATCACTATAAAATTATTATATATTATTTAAATTTTTATCTTTCCATTCACTAAAAAATTATAATTTTGTTCGTGCATACGGGTGAACTACCACCTCCATAAACTGATGTGATTCATTTTTCATCACCATGTCACATGGATGATATATATAAGTATATTTAAATAATTAATATTATATTTATGAAATAATTTTAATTTTTTAAATACAAAATAATGAAAACCTTATCTCCATAATGATCATTGAAAAATGGAAAAGTTACTCATGTATACGTATGGATTACCGTCTCCACGATTGTAAAGTAATTCATTTTTCATAACCATATATACTAGTTAGATTTAAAATTATAATTTATGTATAAAAACTATTATTATTTATTTATAATAATTATAGATATTATTTAATAATTACCCCTTTTTCCACGGTCAACATACTGAAGCGTTTTTTAGAATTACGAACTAAACATCCTTAAAATAATTGACAACGAATTATCTGACTAAGAAATTAAATATATCATTGAAATAAATGAAATAAATGGTCTAATAATAAGTTATTAAACCTATAAAATCTTATTCTTAAATAAAATAATTTATATTATTTAATTATTCATTATTTAAAATATATACATGGAAAATTTTGGACTTGAGGTAAGAGATTCAATCTCAATTTCCATTCATTGAGGGATGTTTTATTTTTATGCACCTAATTAATTTTATAGGGTTAATATACTGATATTTTACAATTTATATAATTAATATTTCATACTTAATGATATTTTAGATTGAAATTTTAATTATCTTATCCAATGGGATTTGACTTTAAAGTTTTTAAGTGGTAAAAGTTTTCTTAAATCAGTTTCTTTTTATTGGGTTATAACTCTTATTAATTGACATTATTATTCCATGATTATGTGTGAATTGATCTCTAAATTGTTGTATTATATATTTCTAATTTTTTTATTTACATTTTTACACATAATTGATACATTAACTAATTCTCAACTCAATGATATGATCTTTGTAAGGGTTTTTCGTCTCAAATTCTCTTTATTTGGGACATTCATTTATAATATGCACTTATATTCTTTTATAAGGTGTATATACTTCCCCTTTGACATTAATAGAATTAATATCTATATTTTCATTATATATAAAGTTTAAATTTATGTTATTTGTTCATATAACATATGATTGTAAAATTACCGAAGTGGAAAAGGTTTATATTACAATCTCTTTTCCTTTCGATATTTTTTATGATCAAGTTTATTTAGGGGAAATAATAAGATATTATTTTATTGAACCAAATATATTTTATTATCCTATATTTATTAATTTTTTTTATATTTTTAGTTTCCATTATTTACTTTTTTATTAAAGAAACTTCAATATATTCAATTGTAAGTGATACTGGTCTTGTATCTTCTTTTAGATTGGAAATATTTATCTTCCGTATCCATGTTTTCTAAAATATTTTCTAAAATATTATTATCTAAACATAAATTATTTCCTAAATATATTTCATATGGTCTTTGACCTTCTTTTAAAACGATTTAAAAAGGAAATTTTTAAATGTTCTTCAAATCGTTCACTTTAGACTCCCTTTACCAAATGTTTGAAAAGAATTTTTATTTTTAACATTTAAAACATGAATGGATTTTCCCACCATCATGACTATTATTTTATTTGAATACTAATTTATATTATTCTAAGTTCATTATAAAATAAAAGGTTTTTTAAAATATTTTATGAGTTTTTAGTTTTTAAAAGTGATTTTCAAAGTAAAAAATGGGATCCTTCTCAAGAGTGTGTTTAATGATCTTTTAATGGTATTTTAATTCCTCGTTATCAAAAACCATTGGTGTTACTTATGGTCCACTAAATATATTTTGTAATGATACCATCCTCATTATTTCTTTGAATGGATTGTGATTGTTTCAAAGATATTGGCATAGAATTCATTTCTTTTCTATGGGTTAATCAAGTTTTGAAAGAAATAATGGATATTTCTATGAGTTCTATAATTAAATGAAAGTTATATATACTTTATTCATGATATTTTTATTGGAAATTATTCATGATAATAGGTGGATACATTATAAACCGTAGTATAGTAAGCTTGTTATATCTCTCCAATGCATCGGGTAAAGGGACAGAGTTAATTTATTAGATTTGTCCTAAGAGATTATTGGAATATACTGTGATGATTATTCCAAGTATAACTATAATGGTTATTTCAAGTGTAACTGTGATAGTTACACTAAGTGAAACTGTCATGGTAACTCTATATATAAATGTGATCATTATTCCATATATAAGAGAGATATGAAAATGATGTCCCAAGTTACCTACTTGTTTTATCTATGCTTGCTATAGGTTTTTACTAATTCCTTTTATCAATATTGACATCACATGGCTCATGATTATTAATTCCAAGGACTCTTGCATTTGTTAAGATTTTATGCCATGATCGATGATCCAGGTATTGATGGGTATGAATTTCATTATGTTATGATCATGCACTAGGATTATTTCATTATGCCCTTATGCTCATCTTACTCTCACTAGTGACATTAAATTTTTAATGCTTATGTTTACACTTGCTAATAATTTGATATCACCCTTCTAATGTTTTCTTTTCCCAAGGTTATGAAGAATGATAGTAAATGATTTGTGTTTATAAAGTTTTATTCTATGAATAATTTTATGGGAGATGTTAAATGCTTAACATGAAATATGAAAAGATAGGTATAGTGGGAGATAATGTTGATATTTATCAATTGGTTGTTTATGAACTCAAGTTGTTAAGAGTTTGTACTAATTATCTAAAACTCTAAAACTAAAATATCCTTGTGAATTTGAGTGATACAGTGTTTCCTTTTTATTTTTTAATATTTTTAAGGAAAAATTTGGGTCACATTTATCGGTATTAAAGCCAAAAATGTAAAGTTTATGTTTTTAGCTCCAGATTTGGGGGTGCATATTCAGGGCTCTTAAAGTTAGTATCTGATCAGGGTTTAGATAAATTTGTAGATAAGGATGTTTTCATGTGAGGTTATCTTAATTGTTATGAATATAATCATGGATTTATAAGTTTAAGTTTGATCATAAGTTCAAAGTCTTAGACTCCCCTTTTGAGGTTTTTAGTGATGGAATTTTAAGGTGACTAATGATATTTTGGGATATGTTTTATTGGGTTGAGGTACATGAAACCCTTAGATTTAAAAAGAAGTATTATTTGAAGAGTTAAGGTTGAATTATCTTTTGGAATAATATATAATTGTAATGTGTCTTTATGGTGATTTTTGGACATTGTATGATTAGGGCATATACAGTTTTTGGTATATGACTTTATAAGTGACTAATGTTATTTGGAGATAAATATTAAATTTATCTTGGAATAATATACTGTCAAATCATTCAAATTTTTTATTTTAAAGTTTGTTTAGGAATATTTTAAAAAAAATTAAAGATAATTATTTATGGAATGATTTAGTTTGAACTTTTGGTATTACTATTGAATTTTTAAGTTTAATGTACTATTTATTTATATAAAGGTTTTTTTGTTTTTTTGAATTATCTTACCTTATACTAACCATTATTGTTTTAGTTGATATCTAAATACAAGGAAAATGGATTATTATCCTTTTTTTGGAAATATATTATTTTATGGAAGTGTTTTAGGAATAAAAAAATCATCTAAAATACTAAAAATTTGTAGAAAATGATGATATTATAGTAGAAATTTAAAAAGTATGAAAATTTTCTCATAAAGAAATTATATTTAGATATGTTATTGGTATAGATGATAATGTAAATCCACAAATCTAGAAAAAGTTTCTTTAAATAAAAATGTTATCTCTTTACTTTCCTCACCAAGAAATAATTGGTCTTTTAACACATCATAAATTTACAGTTTTGTGATGGTTAATTTTCTCATGGTCATTTCCTCTATTACTCTCTATTAATCCTTGGGTGTTACTGTCCAAATTTTTACTTCCCACTAATTTTCTCATATTTGGAAGCCCGTTTTTGTCTTATTTCATATGACCTTCATACTTATCTTTCTCTCTTTTCAAGTGAAAGTTTTATTAACCATTTTTGTGATGTCGAATTTCAACAAAGGTATTTTGAAAATTCAAACCCCTGGTTACTGAGACTGTGTTCAAATTGTTTGGATGAAATTTATTAAATAGGGGAGAATTTAATATCCTAATATTTCAAAAATAACCACTATGTTTTATGTTCTACAAAATACTCAACACTGAGCATAATCGATCCATGAAATATTATTATTTAAATAATAATATTTTAACCTATTAGTTAAATTGGTGCATATGAATAAGATTAACAGATTTTTTAAATATATTTATAATGGTTCTAATCAATACAAATTTATTTATTAATTATTAGGAAATAAATACTCATTTTTATGCAAATTCATTTTATTCTTCAAAAATATGTTTTTTTCAAAAAAAAATTATTAATTTTTATGAGTGAATATTATAATTAATTTTTAAAAATTTTAGAAATTTTTATTTGAATTAATAAATATAATTTTTTAAATCAGTTTATCAAAATTATTTTTGGGTTAAATTTTGTTATTTTTCTGAAAAAAATCGATTTTTATTGAATAGTGAAAATATTGATTTTTATTGAAAACTGTATTTTCTTTTAAAGTATTTAAAAATAAAAAATCTTTTTTGGAGTATTTTAAAATTTAAATTAGTTCATATTTATTTAAAATAATCCAAATATGGTTTTTTAAATAAATTTTATACTTTAATTTAGTATAAAAACATTTTATACTTAAAATAGGCATTTTTCTAAAAAACTATTTTTCATCACATTTTTTCAGTTAAATTTTAAATTTAAATTTTCACTTATATGTTCTGAATTTTGAAAAATAGATTTCATATTTTAAATTAGTGTTTAAAAATCTTCTAAAGAGGACCCTTTTATTTTTAGTCACTGTGAATAGTAACCATAATAATTTTTGTTACCATAGTAAAAGGTAAATCAGGTAAGTAAAGATTAAAAATAATATCATAAGGACTATAAAATGAACCAAAAAAATTACTTAATTTTATTATATGAGTAAATATCATTTATAATCATCAAATATTTAGTTATATGAGATTTTTTCTCTATTTGGGTGTGATTATGACCTTTATAACAATTTATGTAACGGAAAGTAAAAAACGCCATACTCTTGTTTTTAACAACAGTAATATTTTAATCATGGAGAGGAATGTAAGATATGTTTAGTTATAAATAATAATTTTAAAGATAAATGATTTATCTTCATAATTATATTCTATTTTTAATTTTTATTAAATAAATAACTACCTTAAATCCGTACACAAAGGTGATGTAGTAATTATTCAATTAATGGAAAATCAAATAAATGATATTGAAAATATTAAAAGAAACATAATTTGAGGTCATGGAGAGTAATATAAGATATGTTTATTTATAAACAATAATTTTTAAGATAAGTGATTTATCTTCATCATTATATTCTATTTTTAATTTTTATTAAATAAATAACAACCTTAAATCCTTACACAAAGGTGATGTAGTAATTATTCAATTAATGGAAAATAAAATAAATGATATTGAAAATATTAAAAGAAACATAATTTGAGATAATTAATGTGATAAATGAATTTTAAGGATAAATATAACAATTTAGTAATGTAATAAAATATTTTTTTTGAATTTCATTTGTTTTCTTGATGTTATTATATTCAAATTAATTAATATTGCTAAAAATTTTCATTAATGATATTTTATACAAAAAATAATATTTTATTAAATGATATAAAATTTATAAAAATATTATATTAGGCCAATTTATTATTATATAGTTTATAATATAAACCATGTTCCATTTATGAGACTTTTTCTATTTATAGTAACTATAATTATCCTCAAAGACTAAAAAACTTTTTTGTCGCGGTAAATGTGAAAAGGGTTAACGGGGGTTAAAATTAAAATATAAGTGTAAAAACATATTCAAAACTTGTAAAAAATTTATTTTATTAGATTATTTATACTAATACTCATATTATATTCTAATAATATTAATTTTTATCCATTTGGACCTCAAAATTAATTTATATTAATTCAATATTTTAAGAAATTCCATGAGTGCCTCCACCCCTCTTATAAAAGGGAATCTCTTATTCTCTTTAATTCACACATCATAAAATATTTTTTTCAGACATTATATGATAACTTTTATCCATAAAATCCCACCCATTCACATTCTAGAGGCCATATTTATGGCATAATACCAACCTTAGTAGTTTTAAGGTGTTAAGAAAAGGAGGTAGTCTGAAGAATATGTATCATTCTTAACTAATATTTTTTATTTTATTTATTATTATAACTCCTTAAAATATTAATTAACCATGAATATATAATAAAATTATTATCTTCCATATACTATGATATTATTACATTAATTGAATATCGTATTTCCATCTCAAACCTCTTTCAAATGGGAAAGGAATTCATCGTTTATGTGTACAGCGGACTACCATCTCATGGATCGATGTAATTAGTTTTCCATCACCACCTATAAAGGATGGTTATAATGATCAAATTAATGTTTATATATGATATTTAGGGAATATTTATAATTATTAAAATATATCATATCATTTAATTTCTAACTTTTCCATTCATTGAAAAATGATAATGTCGTTCGTGCGTACATGTGGACTACCACCTTCACCAAGTGACGTAATTTGGTTTTCATCACCACATCACAAGGATGATATATAAAATTATATTTAAATAAATAATATGATATTTATTATATAATTATCATTATGAAAAAATAAAATAATAATTACCTTCTCTCCATAATGATCATTGAAAAATGGAAATGTTACTCTTGTGTACGTACGGACTACTGTCTCCATGATTGTAATGTAGCTCATTTTTCATAACCATATTTAATGGTTGTGTATAAAAGTATAATTTATGTATAAAAATTATAATTATGTAATGATAATCATTCTTTTATATCATGGAATAATTACCCCTTTTCCATGGTCAATATACCGAATCTGTTTTAAAAATTATAAATCGAACATCCTCAAAATACCCAGCAAGGACTTAACTGAATAAGAAATTAAATATGTCATGAAAATATAAATAAATCGTTTAAGAATTAGGTATTGAACCTAAAAACTTTTATTAATAAATAAAATAATTTATATTAGTTTATTATACTAGAGATAAAGGACATATGTGGAAAAGTCTGGACTCAAAGAAAGGGATTATGTCTCAATTTCCATTCATTGAGGTGTATTTTATTATTATACAACTAATTAATTTTATATAGTGTATATGATACCATTATATATGTTATATCATGAATAATTAATACTGCATGATATTTTAAGTTTCAATTTTGAATTATTTGATCCAACATGATTTGACTTGAACGTTACCAAGTGGTAATGGGTTTCTTTAACTCAATTTTCTTTTATTCAGTTGTAACTTTTCTTCATTGATATTTTTATTTCATGATTATATAAGGATTGATATATAAATTGTTTTATTATATATTTACACTCATTTTTTATGTATTTATATTTGTTACACATAATCTATTCATTCATTAATTCTCAATTAAATGATATGATATTTGTAAGGATTATTTGTCTCAAATTCTCTTTCTTTGGGGCATACATTTATAATATGCACATATATTATTTTATGAGGGTTATATACTCACCCTTTTACATTTTATATATTTAATATCCTTTTTTTCATGATATTTAAAGTTTTATTTGATGTTATTCTTTCACAATACATATGGTTCAAAAGTCACCAAAGTGGAAAAGGCTTTATGTTACAATCTCCACTCCTTTAAAGATTGTTTATATTCAAGTAAATTTGGGGTAAATCATATAATATTATTTTTTTAAACCACATATCTTTTATTATCCCATGTTTATGAATTTTTTTTTACATGTTTATCTTAAATTTCCCCCTTATTGATTAAATAAACATTAAAAAAGTCCTTTGTAACTGATATTGATCATGTATCTTCATTTACATCAGGAATCTTTCACTTCCATATCCATTTTTTATAAAATTAATTAAAAATGTTCTTTTATAAACATAAATGATTTAATAAATCTATTTCACATGGTATTTTACCTTATTTTAAGATGTTTTAAAAATTAAATTTCTTAACATTTTCCAAATGGGTCACTTTAGACTCCCTTTATAAAATGTTTGAAAAGAAATTTTATTTTTAACATTTAAAACATTAATGGATTTTCAAACCATCATGACCATTATTTTCTTTAAATATTACTTTATATATTTGCAAGTTTATTTTAAAATAAATTTTTTTCATAATATTTTACGAATTTTTTGTTTTTAAAATTAATTTTCAAAGTAAAAGGGTATCTTCCTCAATGTATATTTTCAGTGATATTTTAATGGTATTTCCACTCATTAATGTTAAAAAACATTGATGTTACTTATTCTCCATTAGACGTATTTTTTAATGATATTGTCCTCAATCTTTCGATATATGTATTTTTTTTTGTTTCAAAGATATTTTCATGGAACCCATTCCTTTTCCATGAATTAATCAATTTATGAAAGAAATAATGGATTTTCTTATGATTTTGATGATTAAATGCATTTTATATGGACTTTATTCATGATATGGTTCTTTGTCATTGTTTGTAATGGTTTTTTGTTCTATTATAAACCTAAGAAATGTGATTCCATTATATATCTCCAATATATTGGGTAAACTAAAAGAGTTAACCAATTTGGTTTATCCTAAAAGATTATGGTAATATACTATGATGATTATTTCAAGTATAATCATGATGATTATTTAAAGTTTAACTATGATAGTTACTCCAAGTATAATTGTGATAGTCACTTGATGTATAACCATGATGGTTATTCCATATTTAAGAGTGATATAAAAATTATTCCCCAAGCTACCTACATCTTTCATCTTTTCTTAATAAGGATTTTAATGATTCCTTTGATCGATATTGGCATCATGTGGCTTATGATTGTTGATTCCAATGAATCTTAACTTTGTTAAAGATTTATTCCATGATCGATGATCTGGGTATTTATGGGTATAAATTCCATTATATTATGCTCATTAACTCTAATTATGTCATCATATCATTATGCTTATCTCACTCTCATTGATGACATTTAATTATTAATGCGTATGTTTACCCTTACATATAATTTTAGATCACCCTTAATTTTCCTTTTCCAAAGGTCGTTAAGAATGATTCCAAATGAACTATGTTCAGAAATTTTTCTTATGTGAATAATTTTATGGGATATATTGAATAATTAAAATGGAATATGAAAAATTGGGTATAGTTGGAGATGATGTTGATCTTTATGAAAAAGTTTTTTAGGAACCCAAGTTGTTAAGGGTTTTTCTAATTATATAAAACTATAAACCTAAAATTTTATTGGGTATGTAAGTGATATAATATTTTATTTTTATTTTTTAAGTTTTGGAAGACAAAAATTGGGTCACATTTATCAGTATCAAATCTAGAAATGTAAAGTTTATACTTTTAGCACCAGATACAAGAGTACAGATTCTGAGCTCTTGCAATAACTATTATGAACATTATATTAGGAATTGGATATTAATTTTAGATCACTCATACATAACTCCATGGAACATTTATATGTGACATGACCAAAAAGGTTTATGACATCAAATAATTCCAATATGGAATGTAAGTTTCAAGGATAAAATTATGGGTTAAAATGATCATATTGATTATAGAACATTCATTTTAAATGAATGTGTTCCCATGTTTCTATAATAGGTTAGTGGGTGCACTATAATTTTCAATAATAATAATCTTGAAAACATATAGAAAACAAGTTTTTAGTCTTATGGTTAATTAAGATTAAAATTAATTTCTTCAAGAAGACTTAACTAGAAAACTGGGTTCTAGGGAACAATATTTATATCATAGACCAAGGGGTTACTTAATCCTTGTCATTATATAAGATGGAATGGTATTTCAAAAATATAATATGGAATAAAACATTAAAAATGTTCTAATTTTACATGGTATTTTAGTGATTTATATATTATATATTCCTTTAAGTACTTTGGAAATCCATCTCATATGTCATGATATGTACACATGATTGATCTTGAATATGCATAAAGAATAGAATAAAAATATCAAACATGACTAAGAGAACTACATAGGTTGGTAGACATAACTATACAATGGTGATTTAGGGAACAAAACTAGATTAGTTACTATAAATTGTAGAAATGGGAATACTAGTATTTTAGGGGAAATAAAACTAGTCATCTTTAAGATCAATTGATCCAGTTTCACAGTAAGGTTTAGGTAATATGAAAATTTTAAGCATGTTAAAGATAGTATTTTTCATATCTATATTATACCATGTATGTTGTGGTTTCTAATTCAACTTAGTAATAAATTTAATCAATATTTTGTTACGGATTTTGGAAGTTATACCAAAATAGAAAAATTCATTCATATCATGATGAATTTTAAACTATGGTTTTATCCAAAATCTAAAGCATGAAATAGAACATATACTCGATGATATTGACTCTTCATGTCTTTTCTCAGAGTAATGAAGTTTTACTAAGAATAAAAATCGTGGGTATAAATGTGGTATCAGTAGCTATATTCATAGCTCAACAGAAACATGTTTAACATGTGAGAAAAACTAGTAGAGTTTTATCTATTGGCTCTAGTGTATATAGAATTATGTTGGATTTGGTTCCCCAAGACCAAATACATTGAACATTATATTAATATAATATTCATATTCTTTAATATTAATTAATTACTTATCATAATAAGATCATTATTCTATGTGAAATCTATGTGATAATGTCCTTGGGGTACTTTTCATGTTGAAAAGTTATATTAATTCCCTACTATGATAAGAACATAGAAGTGTCATGATAGTATTATTAAATATATGTTCTATATCTGGATGATATCATTTTAGGGGACACAAATGATACATGTTATCAGGGTTGGAGACTCATAGGACTTTGATACACTTTCTAATGGTGTACACCCTTGGTAATCTTCAGAGTATGAGATTATGAGAAGATGACCTATCTGTAGGAAATCCACATTTATATGTGTCATTGTATGTTCCTATATATATATATATGTTTGTGATTTTCCTTAGAGTTTAATATTACTATTAATACAAATATTAAGTCAAATATTTTAATTTATTGATGAAAATTGTAATAACATATACTCGCTATGAAGTAGGATATGTTGGGTGTGTCATGAGTGGTATTTCATTACTGAACAATGCAAGAAAGGATTTGTCCTTTATGATCATTAATAAAAGTTGATATCACATACAATTTTATGAGAATATTAATTATTAATTAATTCCAAGGTCATGATGTTTTTTGGAAAGTCCAATTATGGAAGTTCAAAGAAAGATACATTGAGCACATAAGTTGATGAAACCCGCATGCAACCTGATTGATTAGAGATATCATAATAAAGAGATTATATTATACAGTAAATATTCCTATATGTTTATTATTGTTGTGAAATTTAACTTCTTTATTTATGGGTGTCTTGGCATGTTTTTAATTGATAACCTTAAACTTTGTGCAGCATTGCCTAATGCCACTGGGAAAATATCCAAGAGGGTCACACACTAAGTTTATTCGAAACCTCGATTAAATTCAATACGAATTTAATATGTTGAATGAATATTATTATCATACTCAGTTTAATAATTATCCATTTTTATTTGATTTCATACATTCATTCACTAATTATTCTATATAATATTATATGATTTGAATATTAAATAAATATTTATTTTTCAAGGTAATTAGTAATTACACGAATATATAATATTTATTTATTATTTTTAATTCACAAGGTAACAAATATTTATTTATATAGTAATGTGAATATTTAAAAAATATTTATTCACTCATTTTATGACTATAATATTTATTTTTTTATCAATAAATAATGCAATAGTATTTATTTATTAAATAAATAGTCATTATTGAAGTTTTTGTAAATATCGAGGAGGATAAACGGACTGAGTTGGTCTGGCTGAAAATTATTACACCCTGATATTTTGTGAACTATTTTTTTCAAATTAATTTAATCTTTTTAAAAAATTTCATTACAAACAATACAATGTTTATCTTTCATTACATGTAACATTGAGTGCATCTTTTATTATATTCAAGGACGGTTTTAAACAAAACATGACATGTTATTGAAATATTATTATTTAATATGATAGTCATCACCTAGCTGTTGGAATGATGGGAATGACTAGGATTGAATAAATTTTGAAAATATATGTTTTATACATGTATATAAAATTATTTATTTGATTAACAATTAATTAAAAATAAAAATAAAAACTATTTTAAAATAAATTAAATTATTTTCTAAAAAAGTATTTTTATGCACACAAACGTATTCTAAATCAATAAATTAAAAAATAACTTTTTGTTGATTATTTTAATGAAATTTATATATTATATATTCAATAAAAAATTTAACATTCATCTTATGTGTTTTCTAGAAAAGAGATAAGAATAAATCCAATTTTATGCTTAAAACTGTATTTTTCTAAAAAATAGTTGTGTTGAATTTTGGGCACTTATTTTAAAACTAATTTTTAATAATTTTAGAAAATTTATTTTAAAAAATATATTTTAATTTTGAAATCATCATGTCAATATTATATTGGATTGAATATCTGAGAATTTTCTGAAAAGATAAACTTTTCAGTGAATAGTGAAAAATACTAGTTTTTATTAAGAATTGTCATTTCGATTAAAGATTTAAAAAATTGTAATAATATGGTTTTAAATTAAAACTTAGTTCACTTATATCTATATTAAACCAATTTAGTTCATTTTAATTATTATCATATTGAATTCTAATATATAAAATTATAAACTTTTGAACATTTTCTCTTTAAAAACCCACTTTCTCATCGCGTCTATCAGGCTAGTTTTAAGTTAAATTTTACCACATATGTGAATGGAATTTGGAAAATTTGATTCCATATTTCAAATCATAATAATTTATATTATCTAATAAGTTCAACTTAATTTTTTACCATAATGAATTGTAAAAACAGGAAAAAAAATTACCGCGGTTAAGGTAAAAATGGGTTTATTAGGGGTTTAAACTAAAAATATAAGTTTTAAAAATTTCAAAAAAAATTAAAAAACCCCATTGGATCGAAATATTTCAATATTATATATTCTATTTTCAATAATTGTCCATTTTTTATCCTTTTGGATAGTGGAAATTATGGGTAAACATTTTTATTTTCAAAAATTACAAGTATATCACTCACATAACTTATAAAAGGTCACCACATCACCTCTCTTATTAACACTTAAAAAACCATTTGGTTCCAAAAATACCTACCCAAATAACTTCCTCACTTACCTCATCCCATCCTATAATCCTTATGTTGTTCATAATTCCAACCTAATAAGCCTTTTGGTGAAAACCAAAAGAAGTTGTCTGAAGAAGAGGTAATGTCCCTAATCAAGCATTTTATTTTATTTCTTCATCCATCCACTTAAATTATTATTAAAACAACATGATATAATAACCTCAATATCTTCCATATACTAATATGTTATTATTTTAATGGAATAACCTAAATCCTTCTCTTCTTCCATCAAATTGGTTATGAAATTATCATTCGTGTGTAAAGTGAACTGCCGCCTCATGAACAGATGTTATTCATTTTCCATAACCACCTATCACAGCTGTATATAATTATGCATATATTTTTTATATGTTATATATTTTATATTTTATTCTTTTTGAATAATTATATCGCATGTTCCTTCTTACTTTTTATTTTTTTTAAAATGATAACGTTGTTCATGTGTATGGCAGACTAAAACTCTGGAAGCGATATGATTCATTCACGCTTTAAATAGAAGGTAATAAGGATGGTTTTATGGGAAAAAATGTGATATATATGACATAAAAATGTTTTTTTAATGGTAATATATTATTTACCTTTATTTCTCTCTTTATTTCTGTTAGAAAAATGGAAACAATGTTCATGCATACGTACAACCTGTCGTCTCCATGAATGGTGTATTTCATTTTCTATCTATAAATTTGATATATTAATATAAATAATTATATAATTAACATATATTATATTTATATCATGGTTAAAATTATTGATAATATGTAACCATGATCTAATTAAGAGTATCAAAAAATAACAAATCAAAACATACATGAAAAATAAAGTAGTTATTTCTCAAAACATGACTTTAACATGGAATTATTAATAAATGGGTAAGTAAATAATATATGATATGATATATAAATATATATATATATATATATGTATGTATGTATGTATGTATTTATTTATGTATGGTTTTTTAACATATGTATAATAAAACTATATTTATTATACAGGAGGCTCAAACATGTATGAAAGAAGTTGAGACTTATGTTAATAAATTTCCCTCCCACTATTTACTTGAGACACATTCCATATTCAAAACTGTAACGTCCTAGTTCTGGAAACCACCCAAAGACACACCATACCTGGTTGGTCACATGGCCTCAAGTGCATTTACATGAATGCCAGAGGCTGCCGACTAGCAGTGAGGGCCTTTGGTGTGATAATGGGGAAACTATGCCCTCCTTGGTAGAGTAACACAGCGGAAAAGAAACAAATACAATAGTGGAAGTACTAAACATATAAAACAATAGTAATAGTAGAAGACTGTAAGTAATAAAATGGATCACACATATATATGAATGGTATATGATACATATGTCTAGTAAATAATCCAAACAAATCACAACGCTGTAATACAAAGACTGTACTAAACCAAAGTAAAAAAGAAAATAGATAAACAACTCTTCAGCATCACAAGCCTCATCTTGGTCCCATGCTCTCCGGCTCTATAGAAAATCAAGTACCTGAAGTAGAAGGGCACTTTCCCTTATCTATACCTGCAACAATATAATCTGTTTGGTCCCAAAAGCATGGCCCAAATAGGGTGTGAGACTAAATCTTATTAGGCAACCGCCATGAGATCTGTACCTAATAGTCAGTGAATATATGGCAGGTAATAAGAAAATAAATGCAGTAAATAAGGAATTACTCAGTAGTAAACAAATCCACAATTTCAATGCATTCAGTTTATATATCAAGTAAACAGCAAATCAAAACAGGTAAACACACAAACAGGTAACCCTCTAGGAATCATATATAGTCTACCCCTCTGGTTCCGAAATTACATTGATATAACAAAGACTCTTTGAAGAAGCACTCACAGTCAATTCCCCTTATAGTCTATTATCATTAAATAATCTCTGAGGAAGCCCTCACAGTCAATTACCCTTATAGTATAATATAATTAAATTCTCTCTGAGGAAGCTCTCTTAGTCAATTCTCCATATAGTCAAATATGATTAAAGACTCTCTGAGGAAGCTCTCTCAGTCAATTCCCCTTATAGTCAAATATGATTAAATACTCTCTAAGGAAGCTCTCACAGTCAATTCCCCTTATAGTTAAATATTATTAAAGACTCTCTAAGGAAGATATCTCAGTCAATTCCTCCTATAGTCAACTACATCAGGTTCTCATGGACCTGTGTAAGTCAATCAAGCATAGAAATGCAATACGACCAAAGTAAACCTCGAGAACTACTTGGCTAACCAGTCTACAGCATATCAGCAAGTCTTAACAATCACACCATCCTACAACTAGGCATGGGAAAAACAAAATGGCAGCCTAACAGGCTAAACAGAACCAGACGGTCATAAATAGCACACGCATGGGCAACCAATTCCAAAGTGTAGAAATCAACCCTATTCATATTCAATTATCCTCTACTCAAGCATACAAGCATACCGAGAAAACAATAGGTCTAAAATAGTAAATCTACAATACCCCGTTCATGGGTATGGGAAATTTTACACATAAAACTCAAATACTTTCTACAAAAAGGCACAAACCACCTACCTCATCATTGGGATATCGATATAATTGAATCTCAGGTATTGAATCACCTTAGAACTCTGAAGATCTAAAAAAACATCTAAAACATTCAATGGATGAAAACTTGAGAATGAGGAAGAATCATGAAATTAAGCTCAATTAGAAGGAAAAGCTTACTAAGGCGGTCCCAACACAATCGAAGGTGATCGATTCTGAGAATAGTTGCTCGATCAGGGGCTCGGATAAGAAGTGCGGTCGTACGGGCACTCTCGGATGAACTAGGTCGAAAATAATCTTGTTCTTCCAATTAGACGTGGCCCTAGTCTGTTTAATAAAAAAATTACATGACGTGTACTTTCTATTTTCGTACTCCGATTTAGGTGGCCTCCAAGTCACCCCCACACGGCCATGTGTGTGGCCATTACACGGCCAGCACACGGCCTCCTACGGCAACTGAGTACATGGCATGTACTCATAAATTACACGGTGTGTACTTTGGAAATTTCCAGAAATTCCTATTTTCTCAAAATGACCAAAAAAGAAAGACATACCTGAAAAAGAATATCTGGGTTCTTAAAAACTTTCCCCCTTAAAGAAATTTGTCCCCAAATTTCCCTAGGAAGAAGGTGTAGAAGAAGAAACCCCAAACAGCTCTGACCACTGTGATCATACATCAGCATCCCTCTCCCAAGTCTTGTCCTATACTCACCTGTGCTGCCATAGCACTCGTACTAGAGAAATAGACTGGCCATGAAGAACCTTTATAATACTATCAATGATCTAGATATGATGCTCCTCGAACGATTCATCCACTTCCAACTCAACCTCCTCAGGTTGGAAGACATGAGATGGGTCTGAGAAGTAACGTCGAAGCAGAGATATGTGGAAAACATCATGCATAGCCTGGTACCTCTGAGGTAACTGAAACCGATAGGCAACTGGCCCAACTTTATCTAACACCTTAAATAGCCCGATGTACCTTAGAGAAAGCTTACCCTATCTCCTAATCCTTCTGTGTCCCAACCTCGGCGCGACGTGTAGGAAAACAAGATCCCCAACCTCGAACTCTAGAGGTCATCTCTTCTGATCAGCATAAGACTTATGTCGAGACTATGTAGTAGCCATCCTCTTCTGAATCAAATCTATATGCTCTATGGTCCCCTGTACAAGACGAGGTCCCAGCATAGCTGACTCTCCTGCCTCCAGCCAACATAAGGGTGATCGGCATGGCCTGTCGTACAAAGCCACATAATGTGTCATCTGAATAGTTTCTTGAAATCTATTATTGTAGTAAAAATCCACAAGAGGTATGTGATTCTCCCATGAACCTACAAAATCTAGAATTCATGCTCAGAGCGTGTCCTCAAGCACCTGAATCATATGTGCGGACTGGTCATTTGTCTGGGGATGGTAAGTTATACTCAAAATCACCTGTAAACCCAAAGCCTTCTGTAATCCCTTCCAGACCTGAGAAGTAAAGTGTGTGTCCATGTCTGAAACAATAGAGTGTGGAACCCCATGCAGACGTACAATCTCCCAGATGTACAACTGTCCCAGCTCATCAACACTGAAGGTCTCCTTGATTGGAAAGAAGTGAGAAACCTTCATGAGTCTGTCAATGACAACCCAAACTGCATAATTCCCTTGAGGTGACCTCGGCAAACCGGTCACAAAATCCATCGCGACATCATTCCACTTCCACTCAGTAATGGTTAACTGCTGAAAAATCTCTATTGGTCGCTGATGCTCCGCCTTCTCCTACTAACAGATGGAACACTTCATGATGAAACCATCAATATCTCTCTTCAAACCTGGACACCAATACTAATGGTGTAGATCGCGATAAATCTTGGTGACACCAGGATGAACTACCCAAACTGAGGAATGAAAGTCCAGCATCAACTCCTCGTGTATGCCTTCTGGAACCCATACATGCCCATGAAAATGCAAGATATCATCCTTGCCTATGGTCCATCCAAGAATAGGGTCCTCTCCTGACACGCTCTCTCATAGGACTAGGCCTTTAGAATCTGATAGCTGCCTCATTCAAACTCGATCAAGAAGTGTAGAGGTAATAGCTACAGAAGAAAGAAATGTCTTCCCCTGTCTGTCATGCACCTCTAAATGCATCTTAGAGAATAGAGCCATAAGTTGTCACTCACTACTGGCCTCCTGAACTGCTTGTATCTGAGTCCTCCTGTTCAGCGCATCTGCCACTGGGTTGCCTTTCCTAGGCATATAGGCAACCTCAAATTCAAAATATTGAAGGTACTCAACCCACCTTCGCTGTCTCAAATTTAGGTCACACTGAGTAAAAATATACTTGAGACTTTTTTGGTCCTTGAAAACCACAAAATGCTCTCCCAACTAATAGTCTCTCCAACAGCTCAAGGCATGAACAAATGTTTCCAACTCGAGATCGTGCATCGGGTAATTTCTCTCATGTGGCCTCAGCTGTCGAGACTCATACGCAAGGACTCCTTCTCCATGTATAAGCACATCTCCAAACCCAATACCTGAAGCATCACAGTAAATAGTATATCTCTTTCCTGGCTATGGAAATACTAGTATCAGTGCTGAAGTCAGTCTCTCTTTGAGATTCTGAAAGGCTAACTCACAAGAATCTGACCACAAGAACTTTTCACCCTTCTTAGTCAAACCTGTCAGTGGTGCTGCTTGGTGTGAAAATTCTGGAATGAAATGCTTGTAGTATCCAGACATCCCTAGAAAACTTCATACCTCAAATATGTTCTTCAACTGCTCCCAGGAAACTAATGCTCTCACTTTCTCTGGGTCAACCAATACACCTATCTCTGAGATAACGTGACCCAAGAAGTGAATCTGGTCTATCCAAAAGTGGAATTTTGAGAGTTTATCATATAAATAATGCTCTCTCAGTGTACTCAGAATGATCTCAAGATGGGTATCATGGTCATGTCGAGTGTGAGAGTACACCAAGACGTTGTCCACGGAGACCACCACAAAAGAATCCAAGTATGGATGGAACACTTGGTTCATTAGTTCCATGAAAGATACAAGCACATTCATGAGACCGAATGGTATAACCATATACTCATATATAAAATACCTGCTCTTAAAGGTTGTAAGAGGTATATCAGATGGATTAACGTGCAACTAATGGTAACTGGACCTCAAGTCAATCTTTGAGAACACCCAGGCTCCTCGAAGTTGATCAAAGAGATCATCAATCCTCGACAAAGGATATCAGTTCTTGACCGTCAACTGGTTTAGCTTCTGATAATCCACACAGAGCCTGATGGTACCGTCTTCCTTCTTCGCAAACAGGATAGGTGAACCCCAAGGAGAAGTACTGGGTCAGATGAAACCCTTTGCCTGCAACTCCTCCAACTACTTCTTGAGCTCCTGTAACTCTGGTGTAGCCATCCTATAAAAAGAAATGGACACCGGTGCAGCTCATGGAACGAGCTCAATTGAAAAGTATACCTCTTTCTCCAGAGGAAACCCTAAAAATTCCTCTAGAAAGACATCCCTAAAATGATCCACCACTAGAGGAAAGTCCATCTATGAAGTACTTTGTTCATCCAGATATAGACTAGCAATCTGGGCTATAACTCCTCTCAACCCATGATTCTCGAGTCCCACTCTACTCTCCTGGACATCCCACATGCCCTTGTGAACAAACGATACACCCTCTGGTGACGTCAAACTCACCCTACGGTGATAATAGTTGACGACTTCCTAGAAGGGAACTAACCAGACCATTCTGAGAATGACAGCATAGCCTGTCATCTCTAGGACATAAAGGTCTCATAAGAAGTGACACCCACCAACCTCTAGAGGGAACTCCTAGCACTGTCACTAACTATCCGTTCTAGTCCCCAATGAATTGTCTAGTGTCAAGATATCAGCATAAGAGAAGATATATAGCCCAAGGCTCTCCATAATAGCAACATATATAAATCTATGGGAATCCCCTGTATCAAAAAGAGCAGAATCTAAAACTGAGGTTACTAAGATCGTACCTCGAATTATGGAAGGTCCAGGATCCTACTCCTTTTGGGTCTACTCCACCGCAAAAGTCTGGCCTGCACCGCGCCCCTGTGACCCCACCTAACCACTCTGAGCTGATCCACCCTGATGTCGCTGAAAATTGGGCGACTGGCTACCACGGCCATGACCTCCACCTCGACCTGAACGGCCGGAATAACTCTAGTTCTTTGACTGATGAGAAACCGGGGGCACTGCTCCTGAACGTGGAGTCATAGAATAACCCCTATCACCATCTATTGGTGAAAAGATCTGACAGAAACACTAAAGATGGCCCATCTTGCCACAAGATCAACACTCCACTGGGTCTCTAGGGTAATGTGGCCTTGTATGATCACTCTTCCCGCACTGGTAGCACACCACCTAGCTACCAGAGGAAGTCTCTCGCCTCCTTAGATCACCACACAGACTCCCTATGGTGCTTCCTACTGTCAGCCGAAGAAGCACTAACCCTGGAAGCCAAACCTCCTTAGTTCACAACTCCAGAATCCCTCAAATTGCATTCTGTGATCAACCCCTGGTTGAATATGGAGGATATCGAAGTCAACCTGAATATTTTCACCTGAGACTAGATATCCTTCCTAAGACCATCCTCAAACTTCCATGCGAGGAACAAATAATCTCCCCCTAGAAAGGGAGTAAAGCACTACAGCTCGGTGAAGTGAGAGGAATACTCCAAAACAGAAAGAGTACCCTACTCCAAAATCATGAACTCTCGGGCTCGATCGGCCCTCAATGTCTCAGGGTAGAATTAGTCATAGAAGATACACTGAAACTCATCCCAAGACATGACTTGCTGGCATCCTGCCTATGAGATCGCATCCCACCACCTTTTGGTGGAGTCTCGAAGCATGTACATAGCGAGCTTCACCCTCCTCTCTAGAGGTATCTCCAGATGCTCGAAGATAGTCAACGTGGCTTATAGCCATGACTCTATGGCCTGGGGTCCTCCATCCCCTAAAAAGGTGAGAGGATGCTGCTGCTGAAAGACCCATGTCAATTCTGCCATCGACGGGGCAGGAGGTCGTGCTCCCTGAAAGGTCTGCATCATCCTCATAAAGCCTTCTCTGAACTATGCATCAGCACCTGTGTCAAGGATAATGGCTGGTTCCAAGACCGGCACAACTGAAGGGTCTTCTAGAAGTCCCTGATCAGCCATATCTGGTGTCTGATCACCGCCTGGAAAATGGTGTACAGCGGGAGGGCGTCTCGGTGGCATGACTCTGTAAGGTCAAGCACACACCTTAGATCAAAATATAAAGTACTAAAATCTAGAAGCATAAGGAGGGAACAGGAGAAACAAAGCCTTAAAGATTTACAAAACATGGATACATGGCGTGTTTGTAAACTACACGACTTGTACTTGAATCCTTTCCCCTGCCTGAGTCCCCTTACACGGCTAAGCCACACATTTATCCTTAGAAAAAGACTACACGGCGTGTTATTTCTAGACATGGAATGTACTAAATGAACATTACCAACCCGTGTTGTTAGTTACACTACCGGTTACATGGTTGACTCTACACAGCATATTCCAGACGGACACGGCGTGTACTTGAAAAGATTTCACCATCCTGTGTTGTTAGTTACACGGATGGATTTCCAGGGTTACAATACACATCTTGTTCAAGGCTGACATGGCGTGAATATCTTAATATTTATCTATCTGTGTTGTTAGTCCCACAGGCGGACACAAGGTCTACACACACGGTGTGTACAACCGGTACACAACGTGTTCCTATAATAATTTCCCTATCTCATGCCTCTACGCACACACGGCCTATGACACGGTTAGAGACTACACGGCATGTACATATAGTACACAGCGTGTACTTAAGAAAAATAGTTTTTTCCCAAACAGAAGAACACATGGCATGTATTCATAAATACACGACATGTATTCTGGGTTTTTCTGGACAGTAAGCCTCAAAAACAACTCTGGAGCCCAGAAAAACACTAAAACAAAAATCAAAGTGACAAATTCTGATCCGTGAGGTCCCATAACACCTCAAGAACCAAAGTTTGGCATTCATTCAACAAAATAATATAGAAACAATACCCCATGAAACAGAGGGTATTCTATCAAGGCATCTATCACAACAGCATGTCTATCTAGAACAACATCTATCACAACAACATGCAATCGCTAATTCACCCTAAATGGCATGGAAAGAATGCATGACATGTGATTTCTAACAAGTGCTGATATGATGCATGAGATGGCATACCCTCATCTCATCAGGTTGAAACAGAAATAGAACCACAATCTTATCAACAATAACTGCACAATGCATGTGAGTCACCCAATGGTGAAAATAAAATCAACTGTAAAAGTGCAAAACCAGTAAACTTTCAATATACAAGGCAGATTGGATTTTCCCTATACATGGGTTAGCTACTCCTGGCCACAGCTTATTACCAAGTACCTAATCAATCTTATACCTAGCTAAAGGCTCCAAACAGTAAGTCAAGACAAAAGAATCCCTCTGATACCACTTTGTAACATCCCGGTTCTGGAAGCCGCCTAAAGACGCCCTGTACCCGATTGGTCACATGGCCTCAAGCGCATTTCCCCAAATGCCAGAGGTTTCCGGGTAGCAGTTATGGCCTTGGGTGTGATAATGGGGAAACTATTCCCTCCTTGTCATAGTAACACAGTGGAAAAGAAACAAATACAGTAGCAGAAGCAGAAAACATCTCAAACAACAGTAACAGTAGAAGAATGGAATTAATAAACTTGAGCACACATATATATGAATTATGTATGATACATATTTCTAGGAAAGCATCCAAACAAATCACAATGTTGGAATACAAAGACAATAGTAAACCAAAGTACAAAATAAAACAGATAAACAACTCATCGGCATCACCAGCCTTAGCGTGGTCCCATGCTCTCCGACTCCACAGCAAATCAAGTACCTGAAGAAAAAGGGTGCTTTCCCTTATCTATACCTACAAAAATATAATCTGTTTAGGCCCAAAAGCATGGCCCAAACAGTGTGTGAGACTAAATCTCAGTAGGCAACCACCATGAGATCTGTGCCTAACAGTCAGTGAATATATGGCAGTTAATAAGAAAATAAATGCAGTAAATAAGAAAGTACTCAGCAGTAAACAAATCCACAGTTTCAATGCATTCATTTCATATATCAAGTAAACAGCTAATCAAAACAGGTAAACACACAAATAGGTAACCCTCTAGGAAGCACACATAGTCTACCCCTCTGGTTCAAAAATTACATGGATATAACAAAGACTCTCTGAGGAAGCACTCATAGTCAATTCTCATTATAGTCTATTATCATTAAAGACTCTCTAAGGAAGCCCTCATGGTCAATTCCCCTTATAGTATAATATAATTAAAGACTCTCTGAGGAAGCTCTCTCAGTCAATTCCCCTTATAGTCAAATATTATTAAAGACTCTTTAAGGAATCTCTCTCAGTCAATTCCCCTTATAGTCAAATATGATTAAAGACTCTTTGAGGAAGCTCTCTTAGTAAATTCCCTGTATATTCAAATATGATTAAAGACTCTTTGAGAAAGATCTCTCAGTCAATTCCCCCTATAGTCAACTACCCCAGGTTCTCACGACCCTGTGTAAGTCAATCAAGCATATCAATGCAATACAGCTAAAGTAAACCTCGAGAACTACTTGGATAACCAGTCTACAGCATATTAGCAAGTCATAACAATCACACCATCCTAAAACTAGGCATGGGAAAAACAATAAGGCATCCTAACAGGCTAAATAGGACCAGACGGTCATAAACAGGACATGTATGGGCAACCACTTCCAAAGCATAGAAATCATGCCTATTCATATTCAATTATCCTTTACTCAAGCATACAATCATAGCAGGAAAATAGTGAGGCTAAAAAGGTAAATCCACAATACCCCATTCATGGGTATTGGGCAATTTTACACATAAAACTCAAAGAATTTCTACAGAAAGGCACAAACCACTTACCTAAGCATTGGGAGATCGATATACTTGAATCTTATTGCTTGAATCACCTTATAACGGCAAATATATACAAAACTTATAAAATGTTCAATGGAGGAAAACTTGAGAAAGAGGAGGAATCGTGAAACGAAGCTCAAGCAGAAAGAAAAGCTTACCAAGGCGGTCCCAACGCTATCGACGGAAATCGATTCAGAGAACAGATACTCGATCGGGGTCTTAGAGAAGAAGTGTGTCAGTACGAGAGCTCTCAGATGAACTAGGTTGAGAAGAATCTCATTCTTCCGATTAGATGCTACCCTGGTCGGTTTAATAAAAAAGTACATGGCGTGTACTTTGGAAGTACACGGCGTTTACTTGTCATTGCCGTACTTTACTTTAGGCAGCCTCAAAGTTAGCCCCACACAGCCGTGTGTGTGTCCATTACATGACCAGCACACAGCCTCCTGCGGCAACTGAGTGCATGGCATGTACTCATAAAGTACACGATGTGTACTTTAGAAATTTCCAGAAATTCCTCTTTTCTCAAAAATGACCAGAAAATAAAGACGTACTTAAAAAAGGAGATCCAGTGTAACACCTGATATTTTTATGAGAAATATTTTTTTATCATAAAAGGAATATTTCACTACACACAACACTAGCTTGGTTTGCTTTACATGCAATCGCGACCTTCCTCGATAGCTTGCGTTGTACGCAATACCGAGTTTCACTAAACAACGATATGCAATTAAAGTATTATTAAAACTAGCCGTTATGAATAGTAATACCCACTTTTTTAAATTTTATAAATTTTATCTTTCAAAATGGACTTCATTTTTTGGATTTGGAATATCGAAATTAGCCTAGGGTGAAATTTTGGTATTTTTCTGAAAACTTTCAATTTTTGATGAATAGTGAAAACACGGGGTTACTATTTAAAAACTGAATTTTTATTTAAATAATAATTTATTTTATTTAAATTTATTTTAGGTCAAAATTGATACATAATACCTATATAAGTTCAATGTAATTCATTGGAGTCATTTTATAATAATTTTTTATATATAAAAATTTTATTGAACTTTTCACCGTCTTTTACCCACCTCCTAGGAGAATTTGAAAATTTACATAAAACATAATTTTACCGCTTCTGTGAGTGGAATTTCAAAAATCCGAGAGAAACGGTTGATATCAGTAAGTAAAATGTGCTTCAATGAGATGAAAATAATTTTTGGTGAATAGTAACTTTTTACTTTTATTTACCATGGTTAAAAGTAAATAGGGTAACTAAGGGTAAAAATGATATTATTATTACCCTAAAACATGTCCTAATTCTATTGGATAAGTTTAATTCGACCAAAAACAACCTTAGGTATAAAATATTACCCTTTAGGTCCACTTGGATTAGATTAAGACATTTAATATTATTTTATTTAAAGAAGAGTTAAAATAGTTAAAATCAAAGTTTAATAACTAAAACATTTTTAATACTAGGTTATAAATAAGATAAATTAGACTATAAATATTCATTATAAATATAAAAATATTTCCTACATAATTATATTTTATTTATAATTTTTAGACCTTAAATAATTTAATTTATTTATGACACAATGATGATGTTGTAATTACCTTATTAAGGAAATATTAACATAATTGATATTATAAATACCCAAATAAATGTAATTTGAGACTTTTTATGAATTAAACTAATTGTATAGGTTAATATGACATATTAGTATTGATTTAATTAACTTTTCTCTAACTAATCACGCTGTTATGATTTTCACAAAAATCAATTACCAAATAGTTCCAAAATTGACATAAAATAGTTTTTAAAACAAATATTATATTATTAATTGTAATTTTATTCCTAAAAATCTAAGGTTTGGAAAAATGACTTAGATAAGTTTATATATATTAATAATGAACCACTTGGGGTTAGTTTGTCTTGTTATAGTAAGTTTATTAACCATATAGTGTAATAAAACAAGAACACACGGTAAAAGTTAAATTATTTAACTTAGAGTTAAATCTAAATGATAAGGTTAAAATAGTAACCTAAACTTTCCTAAAATCTATTAGTTGAGAGGATTTTGACCCATACCCACCTTAGCTTCTAAATAAATTAATTTGGAGTTATTAAAAACCGAATATAACTTTATTATAAAATAATATTTTATGTTTTTCCTAAAGTGCCCCTCTCCTCCCTTATAAAAGGGAACCTCCTCCCTCTCCTCCTCACACCACTTTGAGCCTTCAAGCTCAACCAACCCCTGCCAATTTCTCTTATCCACTTCCCTAGAAAAATCCTAGAGGTACTGGTCTTCTTCAAAGACCATCTTTAGTACCCTAAGTGGAGGTTAATAAGAGGCGCTTCAAAGAAGAGGTAATGTCCATTACCGATTCTTTCAACTTTATTTCTTCTTCTAATTCTTCTTATTTAGTTGTTTCATTATGAAGTAATAACATCAGTATCACTCATATACTGATATGTTATTATAAATATGAAACAACCCTATTTCACCTTCTATCCATCCTACGGAAAAGGAAATCACCACGCGTGCGTACGTACGGAATACCGTCTCCACGCCGTGGTGTAATCTATTTTCCACCACCACCTTACTTGGATGGGTATAATGGTGTAAAGAATAACTATATATGATTATTTTAAAGTGATATTGATTCTGAAATACTATACATACACTTCAATAAAATTCTACGATCATGGGAATGATATCATCGCTCGTACGTACGTACGGTCTACCGTCTCCACGATGTGATGTGAATCGTTCTACATGATCTTCAATGAATAATGATTATATAAATGAATTGAATGAATAAATATGATATATATTACACTAATACCATTCTTGAAATTATTTATCTATAATCTAAAAATAAGAATAAGAATTTATTCGACAAAACACGCATGAGAACAAAAAGCAATAAACACCCGAATAACAAGTAGCAATGAAATATTACTAATACGAAGCTACGAATATGACCATATATGATATCATAACAATTAGTATGATTCTGTAATAAGTCAATAACATTATTTAAATCATTATACAGGAGGTTCGGACACGTACGAAGCAAATCGTACCTAGGGTAAGGGATAATTATTCCAATCTCATTCTTATCCGAGATTGTTTATTCGTAAGTATTTACTGGGGTTATTGTTATCATCCAGGTCCATGTTTTCTAAAAGTGTTTTTATGTATTCTTAAAGTCCTTTTTACCCATTTTTAACTTTTACCACATGTTATGAAAGGAATATTTCTTTTTTTTACCATATGAGGAACTTTTTGAATTTTCTGACAAAATTACGAGGAGAATATATTTTTTAAACTTATACGGCATAAATGGATTTTTACGGTTTCATAAAGCATTATTTTCATGAATCTTCCTCCACAAGATTTCATGATTATTTTCAAAAAAATCCTTTTCTTTTAAAATTGCATGGAATTTTTTGAAAAGAAAATGATTTTGAAGAAGAAAGGATATTTTCCTTAAGAATTCATTTCAAGTGTTTTGTCAAAACTATTTTCCATCTAAGATGACATTATTTCATATGTGTATGTTTCAAGTATAATGTCTTTATTATTTACATGGTTTCACTTTTCTTATGATTAAAAGAAATCCATTTGTTTTATATGGATTATGTTATGATGGGATGATGTTTATGAAACCCATTTTATTCTTTGGGTTATGATTAATGATTTATGTTTATGTTGTGGTACACGTAAGAATGATTTCATTATAAGATGGGTGGGACCTATATATCCCTAAAATTCATTGGGTAAAGATTTATATCTCATGAGATAGACATAGCTGGAACAGAAAGTTAAACCGGTTCAGTGATACAGGACTGAATGAGGAGTGAACTTGGTTCAGAAATGGACTTTGTCCGCTAAGATAGTCTTGGCAATGAGTCTTGACTAATAAGAAATGATTTTCTATGATTATGTGTGTATGACACAAAGTTTCATGTCTTATGTTATGATTTTTATTAGGATTAAATTTCACTACTATGATTTATCCCATGAAATTATGATCTCTTTTGCAGGTTAATATTTCCAAAATGATACGTTCTTATGAATATGATGTGATTGATATTTCTTTTTTTCCCTTAATGATCATTTGAGCTCACCCTTTTGTATGTTTTCTTTTCCCCAGGTCAGGAAGAAGGGTATTAAGTAAGATATGTCAAAAGGGACTTTATATATGATAAAATAAAAGGGAGACAGTGTAGATGATTTATGAACCAGTTTTTTAGGTTTCCCAATTTCTAAAGACACTATACCTATACGGTCCTTTCATGGTTTGTCATATGTTGTAATAAGTGTGCTTCAATTTTGAAGTAATAACAATGTATGTAAAGTATTGGTCATTATATCCAGATTCTTATAAACACCTATTTCTTTTATGTGATGTATATAATTACCATGAATTTATTTTGTGATTCTTATTCTAAAAATTATTGGGATTTACATATCCATTTTATGGTCTATCTTTCACTAGGTTTACTATAAGGCCCCAGCCTTAAACATTACATAATCTTTAGTTAAGTCAAGAATTTTACTTTATTTAACATTGATGATATTTTCAGGTTTAAATTTTTAGATAATTATTATATCATTCATGCATAACATCTCATATTCATACAATAGGATACTGCTAAAATAATATCAAATTTTTCAAAAACATAAAACTTTTAAAAGAAAACATGATTTCTTGTTCATGAAAATTTTCATAACATTTATCTTTACTTTCTCCTTTATCTTACCCATACTTATACCCTATGAAAAACATTTTTAAACTTGGTATGAGCACAAAAATCTTAGTAAGTGACAAAAGAAATAATTTATTAGTCTAGTGAAAACATGTAAATCGTTAAAAATCATTTTCTTATAAACTCATTAGTATGCATAAAAAAATCATGAAAGTGCCTTCGTACATCATTACCATATCAACCTTACATTAATCCTTACAAATGGAATAATATTATATTCAACTTCTATCTCTGGATTACCCAATTCATTAGAGATCTAAAATAAGGCTCACCCGTCATTTCTTGAGCTATAATGGGCTCAACCCGGCATATCTTGAGCTATAATGGGGATCAACCCATAATATCTTGAGCTATAATGGGATTAAATCATAATAATAAATTTAAAAGGAACATATCATGAATAAAACCCTTGAAAACTCATTTAAACCCATAATAAAAATACTTTCAAATATCAACATACCCTTTTCTTGTAAAAATCACTTTTAAAATATAAAAAAATGCACTCATAATAATGAAACCATTTTCTTAAAAAAACACTGAGAAATTATAAATAAAACATTAAATTAATAAATTATCATGAAATAGAGAGAAACCTATCATTACATATAAGTTAAAAAAACAATTCCTTTTTTCTTTTATAAAAAGTGATGAAAAATAAACCTTAAAAGAGGGTTTTAAATGAAAGTCTCTTACCCTGAGTTTGACTCGTCATGTACAATCTTTGTATTCCTAAATAATAAACTTTGTTTAATTATTTATTTTTTTTATAAACTTTTTAAGGTTTAATATTATTTTTATATCACTTATTATCATGTTATAAGGATTACTTAATTATTTAAGTTCATGTTGGACATTTTGATGTTATTTGATACTTGAGTCCAAGATGACTTTGATATGATGTCTATAGTCAAAATGGTAATAATTACATCATCTCTAGAATAATATTAATGAAATAATAATAAATTTTATAAATCAATTATACTTTAAAATCAAACCATTTATTTACAGTTATGAAAAATGAACAATGTTATAATCATAGAGACGATAGGTCGTACGTACGCATGAGTGACGTTTTCATTTTTCGTAGATAATTTATAGAAATAAGGTAATTGTTATTTTATCTTTAAATTATTAAAATAATATAATTAATATCATATTAATAATTTAAATATACTTATATATATCATCCATGTGATGTGGTGAAGAGAAAATAATCACATCGCTTCATTGAGGTGATAGTTTACACGTACGCATGAGTGATGTTATCATTTTTATGTGCATGGAAAGGTAAGATCATAATTGATATATTATTATTTAATAATGATAAATATGTCATGAATATTATATATAAACATTAATTTCATCATTATAACCATCCTTGAGTGATGGTGATGGAAAAAATTATTTTGGTTTGTGATGTGGTAGTTTTCCATACACACGAATGAATAATCCATCTCCCCTTTGATGAAATTGGAAAAGGATTTAGGTGATTATATGAACATAATAACATATAATTATATTTATGATATTTTATTTATTATTTCATCATGTATTAATAACATTTTAAGGATATATAATTAGAAATAATATAGAAACACTTAATTAAAAACAATACATCTCCTTCGGACGACCTCCTTTGATTAACACCTTAACACCACTAAGGTGAGTGTTCTGCATAAAATAATTCCTCTATAATGTGGATATGAATTCTAGGAAGGGGTTTCAGAAGATATTTTCCAAACCAAAATGTTTTTAATTGTGAAGAAATGTTAAGAAGTAGTGCCCTTTTATAAGAGAGGGGAGAGACTCTCTTGGAAATCATTAAAGTAATAAATTAATATAAATTAATTTTATATTATAAATGGGTATAAAGTGGTTTTTTTTAAGATAAAATTATTATGGGTCTAAATAAATTCATCCAATACAAATTACAAATTTTATTATTATTTTTAAACTCTTATCATTTTTTAACCCTTATTTTACCCTTTTAATTTTTACTATGATATCATGTAATTTACACTTTATATGTTAATATAATTACTATAAAATTAAAAAAGACCAATGAATGTGTAATTTATAAAATTTTAAGATTAATACCAATAATTTGGTAAAAAAAATTATTTTTTATTATTTTTATATCATTTAATAAAATATTATTTATTTTAAAATAACAATAGTGTCAATTTTGACATGATTCATTAGTTGACTTTTTAAAACTATCATAACAGTAATATAAATTCGAACCAAAACCCTAAATAAATATATAACATGTTAAATTCATCCATAAAATTAATTTATGACATTTATTATATCAAAATATATTTATTTTAATATTTTTAATATCATTTATTTGATTCTTTCATAAATGAGTAAATTACTGCATCATCATTGTGAAAGAATTTAATTTATTTATTTATTCCCAAAAAATTATAAAAGAAAATTACCATGATGTAGGAAATAATTTTATATTTCTATATAATATTTATAGTTGAATGTATCCCCTATGTAACCCCATATTAAAAATAATTCACTTGATAAAAACAAGGGTGTGACACAATTTGATTTCTCTTTGAATATAATATTATAAATGTATTAAGGTCATCCAAGTGGATAAAAGTAGTCCTAAAATCGACTCTAGGATTATCCTTGTTGTAAAACACTCATACAATTAAATTAGGATAAGTGTTAGGGTAATTTTATAATATTTATAATATAATTTTTACCTTTAATTACTCGATTTACCCTTAACCGTGGTAATAAAAATTATTACTAAAGTTACTATTCATAATGTTTAAAAATAAAATAGGAGTATTTAAAAAATTTGAAGCTTATAATTCCAAATATGAAATAAATTTTTCAAAATTTAAAACACAAAATTGGTAGAAATTAATTGAAAATTTATCCTATTCATGGGACGAGAAAATGAGTTTTTAAAGTAAAAACATTCAAAAGTTCACAATTTTTTTATATCCAATTTAAATTTGAAATTTATTAAAATGAAATTAATTGTGTTAAATGATAAAAACTCAATATAATTATACATTAAACCCGATTAAAAGGATAATATAACTCTATAAATAAATTATACAAAAAAGTAGTTTTGAATTAAAATGCAGTATTTTTTCATTATTCCTTAAAAAATGAATCTTATAATAAAAATACCAAAAATTAATTAAAAGTAAATTTTTTTCTAACATTTCAAAAAAGAATTTTATTTTTTCAAATATAACTTATAAAATTTTCAAAAATTAGATTTAAAATGGGTTCGCTATCAAAGGGCGGTAAAACTACCTTTTAGAAAAATATTACTTTTATAAATAAAATTGAATTTGTTCTAATATAATATCTAGAAAACATATAAGATGAATTTTAAACATTATATTGAATTTATATTTCATTAATATAATCCAAAATGAGTAATTTTATTATTTTATAAACACAATTATTCACAATTAAATAGTTTTTCATAAAAACACATCCTTTATATTCAATTGGTTTTTATTTCCATTTCTAATTAATTTGGTAAACAATGAATAATTATACAAACATGTTTAAACCCCATTTTCATTATTTATTTAATACCTTTCATTATTTCTATTCTAATTACTAGGTTATAATGGTAAAATTTAAATAATAATATTTATTTTCTCGCTTAATCTTGATGTGGTGTATCATATACACTATCAAACATAGTATTTCTTTTTTTAAACTCACGATGTTATATTCTCCCCCCTTTCAAAATTGTTTCCTCAAAATTTTTAATTTGGGCTTGGTAAATATGGTTTGATTTTTCCAAATACCTTTATTGAAATCCCACATTTGAAAAAGGATTAATAAAATTTCCACTTTAAAATAAAGAAATAGAAGTACAAAGGTCACCTGAGATAAAACATACTTGGTTTCCATATAAGAAAACATGGAAATGGAAGATAAAACTTACCAACACATTCTGATGGATAGTGATAGAAAACATGGTTAGGATAAAGCTAACAATCATAAAACTATAAATCTATGATGCATTAAAATGTCATTGATTACTTAGTAAGAAAAGTAAACAGATAACGTTTTTTGTTGTAAGATCATTTTCATAAAGTTGAGGAATTAATTTACTTCATATAATAAGAACATAAGGAATCATATAATGAACTAACCTAGGTTACCTTCAAACCTGGGACACGACTTGATCTATTACATACCCAAAGATCATTCATGATCCCCATGGGCTGGCAACAAGCACCCAGGCATCGAATCAACATATCAAGGGAATGATTTTTTCCTAATCGAGATGCATAACATGGAAATATATACATACTAAAAGTAAAAAAGAAATATTGGAAGATTGATGTATATATATACCCTAACTGTAAGAAGATATCAGAAACAAAACAACATTTAAAGTAGCTAAAAACTCAAAGATACAAGTCCAACTATAAAGGAAAATGAAAAAAATCAACTAATTCATGTGATAGTGTGGGAAACCTCCCACCATCTCACCCCTAGCTACCCAACATAGCTGACATGAAAACCCACCACCTCACTGTGGTGCATTACCTTTCCTTTCATTGGAAGACATACAAAGGTATACACATTGCCAAAGGGGAGCACAGAGTGTGAGCTAATAGGATCAATAGGATCCCACCCAGGTTCTCCATAACAAGTCTCTATATAACAATTCTCATATGCTCATTTCAAATAAAACATGGCATAATAAGCAGTAAAGCAGTTTATAGAAAACATGGTAAACATTTCCCTTTTCCACGGTTCTAAAACAAATGAAAGTATATCAATTTCAAATAAAATCTTCCATATCATCTTTCACAAGAATAAACATGCATATCAATTATAAAATAGTACAAATCCAATCAGTACAAAACAACAGTAGCATTATAGGTATCACAACACCAAGGAATACAACTAGTCAGGTAGTAGACTACTCGTACCCAAAAATCTATGATCAGTGCAATGTAGTACCTAAAACCAATTATCTACACTCTAAGACTAGGGAGACACCTCAAAATGTGAAACCCCAACATCATATACATACGTTGAACCAATAATCTACACTCTAGGACAAGAGGAACACCATGAAAGTGAACCCCCACAATAGATGATGGCCAAAATCTAAACCTTCCACCTAGTACCAAAGGTAACCCATGTGATCATTTTCACAATCATCTCAATGTTTTGAAAACCATTTATTCAATTAAAAATTTAATAGGATAACTATACCTTCTTTTTTTCACAAATCATTCAATGATTTGAAAATACCCCTTTTCTTTATATTTATCAAAAACCAAGGAAAAAATACTTTTCTTCAAAATCCCTTTCTAACACACATAAACAATCATGAAAATTTAATACCAATTTATTTATAAATCAATTTATAAAAATGAAACAATACGATTTATCAAATATATGCTAGAGATAGAACCACCTACCTGAAGACTCAGGTCACACACACCCACAATGGGATCCACCGACAAAAAAAAGGTGCAGAAGATCTAGGAACTCAACATAGAAACATGATTAGACAACATAGGGTTTAGATACATTAATCCCTAGATGATATATCAAACTCCAAGGGATAAGAGATTAATAAATGGAGAGAACTCATACCTGGTATGTCACACAATGACTGTAATGAGGATCTATCGTCGAACGAAAAGACCCAGAGGGGTTGGATGTTCCCAAAATCACATGGGGAAGGATCTGGTTCAAGAGAAATAAAACCTATAGGTATAAAAATGGATATTTTAGCTGGGTTTCCTATTTAAAACCCACCATTGTGACTTTACACGCTGAGTAACCCAATTAAACATCGTGTAATTTTCAACTCCCATAATTGATGAGAAACCTGTCACCTTTTGATTAAAAATGGATTTAATTTCATTTATGAGTTAAACATCGTGTAACCCTATTATATGTCATGTAATTCTCTAGAAGGTTGAAATAATAGTAGGTTTCGTGACAGAAATTCCAACAAATATATAATTTCACCATTATAGGTATCCTCCCATTTCTTTCTCACCACTACCCAGACAATGAAAAATGAAAACCATGAAAACTTTAAAAAAGAGCCTATCATAAGAGTGATGGGATGTTACAACCTCCCCACCATAGAAACTTTCTATCCATAGAAAGCCTATGAATAAGACTCCATGATAAAAAGATGAGGCCACTACTCTCTCATTAGTGTCTCACACTCCATGTCTCATGAGAATCATAATTATGCTGCCATAGCACTCAAACCAAATGTATTACCCTCCTACAAATTACTTTGGTTTCAGAATCGACTATCCTGACTGGTCACTTGGTCATGGATAAATTAGGCTCAACTTTGAGATAATTCTAACTCATAATATGAGATGGATCAGATATATACTTTCATATATGAGATACATGAAACTTTTTATATATCAACATCAGTTGTGGTGGAATTTCCAAATGGTAAGTAACCTTCCCCACTTACTCCACAACCTCTAAAGGTCCCAAAAAACAAGGAGAAAGTTTCCCTTTCCTTCTAAGTCGTCGATGACCCAAATGGGGTGAAACTTTCAAGAACACTTAGTCACCAACTATAAACTCCAACGGCCTACAATGATTATCAACATTAGATTTATACCTACTATATTCCTTCAAATTCTTCTAATGAATCAAATAAATATTTGTTTTTGTCTCTTGAACCAAGATTAGTCTAATCAAGGAACTTTCACCAATCTCTAACCAATACAACATATATTTATAATGCCAGACATATAAGGCCTCAAAAGGATCCATTTTGATCGCAAATTGGTAACTATTGTTATAATAAAACTCAACCATCCCCAAGTGATCATCCTAAACCCTACCAAAATCGAGAACACAAACACGAAGTATATCCTCAAGAATCTGTATAGCTCTTTCTTTATGTCTATCCAATTGAAGATGGTATGTCATACTCAAATGAACATGAGATCCCAACATCTCATAAAAAACTTTATAAAATCAAGAAGTGAATTGGGGATCTCTATTAGAAAATATAGTAGATGTAATTCCATGAAAGAGAAAAATCTCTTTTATATAAAAATATCCAAACTCTTTAATTTTGTTTCTATCCCTAATGGGTATAAAGTTTACTGATTTCATCAGTCTATTAATCACAACCAATATCACATTATTCTATTTATAGGTATGAAAAAACCCAACCATAAAGTCCATAGATATATCATCCCACTTACAATTAGGAACTAGAAGTAGCTAAAGAAAACCCAAAGGTTTCTGAATCTCAGATTTCACTTGTTGGCATGTATAGAAATGAGAGAAAATATCATCAATGCATTATCTCATAATAGGCCACCAAAATTTTCCTCATGTGTCATATAACATCTTTTTGGATCCTAGGTTTACTACCCACTAGGTACTATAGAAATCCCCCAAAACATCTCTCCTTACCAACTGTGGTACCACAAAACAATTCTGTAAGCAAAGAACATCCTCTTTGGAGAATGACCACTTGGAAATGATCTCTCTACCTTTAAGAGATTATCTAATACCACATAACTCATTTTCAAGATGTTTTTCTAGAATAATCGACTTGAGAAGAGTGGAGGTCAAGTGAACATTGGTTAAAGAGATATCTTCCCCTGGTTCCTAGACTCTAATGTGAAACTGTGCAAAAATATCCATCAAGTCCCACTTTTCTGATGATTCTTTCACTACCTGGTTTGGAGGTTTCCTTCTCAAAGAATCTACAATGACATTCCCCTTCCCCAATGTGTAGGAGATATTAAAGTCAAACATCTAAAGGTATTATACTCATCATATCTGTATGAGATTCAAGTCATTCTGAGAATAGATATAGCTCAGACTCTTATGATCATAAAAGACTATGAATCACTCCCCAAAAAGATAGTGTTGCCAACACTTAAGTGAATGTATAACCACGAAAATCTCTAAGTCATGGGTGGGGTAATTTTTCTCATGAAATCAGAGATAAAGAGATCCATAATCCACAACATGATCATCCTGTATAAGCATGAAACCCAAACCAATACCAAAATCATCATAAAAAACCACATATCCCTTATTAGGCTCATGTAAGATCAGGATAGGAGTCGATGTCAGAAGTCATTTCTGTTCATCGAAAGAGGACTGACACTTCACATCCCATGTGAATTTCACCACTTTTCTGGTAAGGGTAATCAAAGGTGACGCTAGTTTAGATAAATATTTAACAAATCGTCGGTAATATCCAAAAAGACCAAGGAAACTCTGAATCTAAAATAAATATTGTGGTTCATTCCATGATAATAAAACCTTTAACTTTTCAGGATAAAATGATAAAAAATGTTCAGAAATCATGTGCCTTAAGAACGTTACTTCTTGAATCTAGAAACTACATTCTGAAATCTTTCCATACAGAAGGTGACTTATTAGAATTTTCAAAACCAAACACATATATTTCTTGTTCTCACATTAATATTTAGAATATACTAGAATATTGTCCATGAACACTACTAAAAAAGTGTAAATATATTGATAGAATATCTGATTCATAAAATCCATAAAAATTGCAGGAGATTTAGTCAGACCAAAAGGCATCACATAATATTTATAATGGCCATACCTACTTCTAAAAGTTGTCTTCATTATATCAAACTTTTGAACTCTGATTTGATGATAACCTGGCCAAAGATCAATCTTTGAAAACCACTTCCCCCATTTAACTAATCAAACAAATCATTCACACAAGGAAAAGGATACTAGTTCTTAATTGTTATCTAGTTTAACTTCTAATATTCCACACACAATTGAAGTGAACTGACTATCTTCTTAGTAAGGAGCACAGGGGTTACCTAAGAATAAATACTAGAAAGAACAAAACCTTTTTCCAATAGGTGATCCAACTGAATCTTAAGATCTTTCAACTCTATGAGTGCCATATGATAATAAGAAATTGATATTGGCTATATCCCTAGCACCAATTCAACCATAAACTTTAACTCTCTCTCTAGAGAAATACCAGATAATTCGTCTGGTAAAACATCATAAAAGTATCCAACAATAAAGATAAGGTCAATAATAGAATAAATGTCATCAGTCTCAATCACAAAAGCAGACAACAAACTCTTAAGCTCCGGGTGGGAAGGCACTGCATGACCAGACCTTGGGTCCCACTCCTCCTGAAACACAAAATAGCTCCCATTGGTAGTAAAAAATGAAATATACAGATGATAACAATCAACCTTAGCTCATTGAGTGACTAGCTAATCCATAGCGATGATGACATCAAACAGATCCAAATAAAGAATGAGAAAATTCCAAACTAACTTTGTATTAGTTATCATTAATGAACAAGGACACTGAAACCCCTTCTCTTTCCTCTTACCATGGGGTGTTTCTAACTCTATAACAAAGGACATAAGTTTCATTGGAAGTTTAATAATATCTACAAAATGTGCCGATATAAACTAGTGGGAGAAAACAATATCAAATAAAACAATTGCTATGGAAGATGTAATAAATATAGTACTTCTCACTATCAATCGACCTTCATCAACTTCCGCTGAACACTTATCTACTGCATGAAAGTTATTCACACCTGAGACCTGTGGATGGAGCCTCATAATCTTTAAAGCATCTGACTACCCTACAATAGCCTTTGGAGCCGACAAACCCTAAATATAATGAAGAATAGATATAGACTGAAATAAGTGTTGTAAATTACCAACACATCCACATATGTTGCATATATTCACGGGCATATGACAAGAACATCTGGTGTGTCCGATGTTTCCACACTGATAGAAATTTCAAGGTACACTACTGGATGTAGTACAAGCTGTAGAAGAGGCTCACTACTAAGACCCACCTCCACCACTCCTACGATGATCCTAACACTTCCTTTTCCTCTCATTCGTACCACTGAACCTAACACTAGATGGAAGGGAAGAGGTGAAAAATCCAACTGTTCCTGCCATATTCATCTTTGACATTAGATCTATTTACCACCTATGAATAGGTAGAAATCTTCAACATAAATACCTATGATCTGATATCTAGTCGCAAACTCTAAAAGTACTTTTGAGCCTTAAACTGGTCATTCTTTACCACGTCTGAAGGAAAACAAAAAATCTTGGTAAACTGGTTGGTGTACACCGACACCAAACACTCTCCTTTCTACAAAGAGAGGAAATCCAAAGATTTTTCCAGCATCGATGACTCTGGGAAAAACTTTTGTAAGAACACGGTTCTAAAATCATTCTGATCCAAGTCCATGTGTCTATTTACCTGGACTATGGAATTCCACCATTTCTTACCATAACTCTAGAGCATGAACACTACACACTTCACCTTGATATTTCTAGGTGTCACTAGAAAGTCTAATATTTGATCAATCCTATCCATCTAGTCCTCCAACTCTTGAGGTTCATTATTTCCTCTAAAACACAGTGGTTTCTCATGAAATAACTCACATAATACATCTCTCTATCTACCAAATCCTATATATACCTCAACAACTATGTTATGAACTCATGGTATGTTCTGATCAACAACATGAACTATTTGTACTATAGCCTTGATGAGATTCTGATCTATTGGTGGATTCCCTTGAGGAGCATTAGCTGCACCCTCCTGAAGAACTCGCATAAGATGTCTCATAGGCATATTATTGCACACCTAAATAGAAGGAATGATTAGACAACATAGTAAATATCAGTTCAAAATAGAAAACTCATAAGAAGAAACTAATATTTAAAACAAACCCCAACACTAGAGACACATATCCCAACATTCCATGGAAACTTGAGTTTCGTCGTGACAATAGTTGGTTAGGTACTTATTGCATCATACCTCTCAAGTCTAGATAATCCTATATACAGTCTAATAAATATCCCAAGACAATAAATTTTAAGGATAGACCTCTTCTGATACCACTTTGTAACAAACCAAACTGGGTTACCCTCAAACCTAGGAACCGACCTGATCTGTTACATACCCAAAGGGCGTTCCCGATCCCCATGGGCTGGCGACAAGAACCTGGGCATCGTATCAATGCACCAAGGGAACGATTTTTTCCTAACTTGAATGAACAACATGACAAGATATACATACTCAAAGCAGAAAGAAATATTGTAAACTGATGTGTGTATATATATACCATAACTATAAGTAGATAGTAGAAACAAAAAAATAGATTAAGTAGCTAAAAACTCAAAGAGGAAATTCCAACTTCAAAGGGAAATGAAAAAAATAAACTAATCCATTTGATAATATGGGAAACCTCCCACCATATCACCACTATCTACCCAACTCAATTGAAATGAAAACTCACTGCCTCACTGCGGTGCCTTTCCTTTCCCTGCATTGAAAGACATATAAAGGTATATGCACCATCGAAGGGGGGCGTAGAGTGTGAGCTAACAGGATCAATAGGATTCCACACAGGTTCTTTATAACAATTCTCTATATAACAATTACTATATGATAATTTCAAATAAAACATGGAATAATAAGCAGTAAATTAGTTTTATATAAAACATGGTAAACATTTCCCTTTCCATAGTTCTAAAACAAAAGTAGGTATATCAATTTCAAAGCACATTTTCCATATCATATTTCACAAGAATTAACATGCACATCAAGGATAAAATTGTAAAAGTCCAGGCAGTACAAAACAACAGTAGCATCACGAGTATCACAACACCAAAGAATACAAGAGGTTAGGCAGCAGACTACTCATACCAAAAAATATATGATCATTGCAATGCGGTACTTGAAGCCAATTATATACACTTCAGGACCAGGGATACACCCCATAATATGAAACCCCAACATCATATACATACTTAGATCCAATAATATACACTCTAAGACAAGAGGAATGCCCTGAAAGTGAACCCCCGTAATGGACAATGGCCCCAAGATAAACCTTCCACCTTATACCCAAGGTAACTCATGTGCTCATTTTCAAAATAATCTCAATGTTTTAAAAACAATTTCAAAACCATTTATGAAATTTAACATTTAATAGGGTAACCATACCCTATTATTTTTCAAAAATAATTGAATTCTTTGAAAATACCCATTTTCTTTCTATTTATCAAAAACCAAGGAAAACCACTTTTTTCAAAATCTCTTTCCAACACACACACAAAATTAGGAAAATATTATAATAATTTATTTATAAATCAATTTATAAAAATATAACAATATGTTTTATCAAACATAGTCTATATATGGAACCACCTACCTCAAGAATTGGGCCGCACATGCCCACAATGGGATCCACCAATAAGAATGAAGGTGCAGAAGATCTAGGAACTCAACCTATAAACAATATTTGACAACATGGATTTTTGATCCATCAATCCCTAGATGATCCATCAAACTCCAAGGGAGAAGAGAGTAAGAAATAGAGAAAATTATTACCCGTTATGTCACACAATGACCGGAATAAGGATAAATCACTAAACGAAAAAGTCCCAAAGGGGTTGGAGGTTCCCAAAATTTCTTGGGGAAGGCTCTGGGTTGAGATCAAGGAAAATTGAGAGAGGAAAAAATGGAAATTTCATCCAGGATACATATTTAAAAATCACCATTGGGACTTTACATGACATGTAACCCAATTACACATCATATAATTTTAAAATCCCGTAATCACTGAGAAACTCATCTCCTTTTGATCAAAAATGGATTTAATTTCATTAATGAGTTACACATCGTGTAACCTTATTACACATCATGTAATTCTCCAACGAGTTGCAGAAATAGTAGGTTTCATGCAAGAAATTCCAACAAATATCTAACTTCACCATTACAGGTATCCTCCCATTTCTTTCTCAGCCCCACCCAAATAAAGAAAAATGCAAACCATGACAAGTTTAAAAATATACATGTCATAAGAGTAATGAGATATTACAAAACATTCTTAATTTCAAAGTAAGGTTTCATCATTTAATCATTTTCCACCACAAACTCATATTTGTCTTCAAATGATGAGTATTCAAGATTTTTTCTTCATGAATGAAGCACTAGAATAAACTTTTATAGGATCACATAATCCACAAAATATTAACTATCTATTTCACCAATTTTTATATATTAACCAAAACCAAAATGGTTAATATAAGATAAGATAATTATTCAAAATTAATAAACCTTTATATGATGAAAAACTACTTTAATATCCAAATTTCTAAAGGGATTCCCAAAGTTCGACATGGAACATTTGACAAATAATTTTCCTTAAATTACTCAAAGTAATCTAAACTAATATTGACACCCAAAAATTATTTTATCACATAATATTCCAAGATAAATTTTATGAATTATCTCAAAATAACATAAATTACTCTTGAATTATTATATAAAAAATTATTTTCACTAGTAATATTCAATATATACTAATATTTCCATAAATAACCTAAATAATTATAAGTCCATAATAAAATCATAGATTATTCCAAATTATAATTCAACCTTTATTCCTAAAATAAAATAACATAGCATCTATTTACTTTAATCATATAGGATTCCCAAAATAGTGAACACCTTCCCAAATAACACTAATCTCTTAATCACAAAATCATTTTCTAATCTCATGGTTATCTATTAAATAAAATATATGTTCCAAAAATCAACTTATTATTAATCTATAAAATCATTTAATTAAAAAGAAGAATTCATACTAATTGTGACTTCATGTAGTCCAGTGGTAGGCGATGAACCCACATCTCCCTTCAGTTATGGGTTCGATTCTCAAGGCCTTGTCGGATGCGACAGGTTTTCACCCATCCTACATGGTGTCTCTTTTTCTAAAACTATATAATTCTTATAACATTTCCAAAATATGATAAAATCCTCAAAAATAACCATAACATGTTTTAACCTCAATGGTTATCTTATAATTTTCGTTTTTCATCCCAAAAAGTAATAACCCACAATTATCTCAAAAATAAAGATCATATAAACCCTAAAGGTTTTCCATATCTTTATGATTATGTCCACAAAAAAAATATAATTCTTCCTAAAATAACATTTTCACATGAAAAACTTAATCGTTACATATAACATAAATTAAAAATGTATTCCAGATTACTTTTACCATCAAAATAATATTAACACTTTTAAACATTTCATCATCTTAAAATATTCCATAACTCTTAAATATTATATATGTAGACTTATTATTCATTCACCATTCTTCATGATCCATTAACTATGATTTTCCATCTTATTACATAATCCTTATTTCCTAAAAATAAAAACATGAATCATGTCCTAAGATTCAATAATGTCAAAACATTAGTCAAGAAATAATTCATACCATTCATATGTCATTTTCAGTTTCCTCATCTTCAATTATAATGGTATTATGTATTTATAAACATATATTTGTATGGTCCTATTGATCCCATTCGTGGACCTTCTTTGTAGGACATCGATTTTCATAATGACTATACTTCCCACATTTAAAACATTCAATTGATAACTTGAGAAGAACTTATTTACCCTTCATGGATTCAACTGAATGATTCCTTTTTCTATAGAATATTATTGTTTTATGACCCTCATTAACACATCTAAAACATATTCTAGTCCCTTTAAGACATTTTCCTTGGTGTTTCTTTCTACATCCTTGACACGTATGTCATTGAATATACTTAAATTTATGATCATTGATACCTAAACCTCCATAGGGATTCATTTATCTCGTATATGATTAATTATAAAACTTATCAAGGATCAAGTGGTTAATTATTACGCCTAATTGTTAGTTTATAATAACCACAATAGTTCTCATTGCATCTCTCATTTAATTAAGTATCTTATTTAGATAACCACTGCATTTTCCTCCACATCCATTGTTACTTTGGTGCCTGTTGGATCCATACATTTACTAAAACCAAAAACTTTAGTGTGATTATATCAATAAAATCATCATATACCATATTTTGAAGAAGATAAACACTAAGATATCATTATTAATGTTGTATCAAACTCATTCAATTTATCTAAAATAATTATGATTCTTTTTTCCTTGCTAACCATTGTGGTTATATACAACTTGTAACTTATGATTAAATAATACCCTAACATCTAAAGTTATATAAAATAAACTTTGATAGCAAATATTCATTTTATATCACTAATTATCATGTTATAATAATTACTTAATTATTTAAGTTCATGTTAGACATTTTAACGTTATTCGGTACTTGATTCCAAGATGACTTTAATATGATGTCCACTGTCAAAATGGTCATAATTACATCATATCCAGAATAATATTCATGACATAATAATAAATTTTATACATAAATTAAACTTTCATATCAATACATTTATTTATAGTTATGAAAAATGAATAAAATTATAATCATGGAGACAGTAGGTCGTACGTACAAATGAGTAACGTTTTCATTTTTAATTGATCATTTATAGAAAGAAGGTAATTATTATTTTATATTTCCAAAATGATAATTATATAATTAATATCATATTAGTAATTAAAATATACTTATATATATCATCAATGTGATTTGAGGAAGAAAAAATAATCACATTGCTTCGTGGAGGTGATAGTTCACATGTACGCATGAATGACTTTATCATTTTTATGTGAATAGAAAGATAAGATCATAGTTGATATATTATTATTTAATAATGATAAATATTTCATTAATATCATATATTTACATTAATTTCATCATTATAACCATCCTTGAGAGATGGTGATGTAAAATGAAATATTTTGGTTCGTGAGGTGGTAATATGTCGTACACACAAACGAATAATTCATTTCCTATTTGATGAAATTGGAGATGGATTTAGGTGATGATATTAAGATAATAAAATCTCAGTATATTGAGGATACTGTACTTATTATTTAATCATGGATTAAGAATATTTTAAGTAAGTGAAATAATAAATAAAATAGAAACACTTAATTAAAAATGATACCTCTCATCCGAACAACCTCCTTTAATTAACACCTTAACACCACTAAGGTGAGTGTTATTCCTAAACTAAGGAATATAGAATATGGAAAGTTATTATAGTTATGTATTTATTTAGATATTTTTCAAACTAAAATGGTTTTTAATTGTGAATAAATTTTAAGAAATAGTACCCTTTTATAAGAGAGGGGGCCACTCTTGGAAATCTTCAAAGTAATAAATTAATATAAATTAATTTTATATTCCAAATGGGTCCAAAGTGGTTTATTTTTAATATAGGATGAGTATGTGTTGAAATAAATTTATAAAATAAAAAATATATATGTTTAAATTATTTTTAAACTCTTATCTTTTTATTTTAACCCTTATTTTAACCTTTTAATTTTTACATTGATATCATGTAATTTACACTTTGTAGGTTAATATAATTACTATAAAATGTAAAAAGATCAATGAATGTGTAATTTATTATATTTTAAGACTTATCCCAATCATTTTGTCTAATTTTTTATTTTTATGAATTTTATATCATTTAATAAAATATTATTTATTTTAAAATGTCAATAGTGTTAATTTTGACACTATTTATTAGTTAACTTTTTAAAACTATCATAACAGAAATATAAATTAAAACCAACCCATTTAAGGAATATATAAAATGTAAAATTAATCCATAAAATTATTGGATGACATTTATTATATCACATTATATTTATTTTAATATTTTTAATATCATTTATTTGATTCTTTCATTAACGAGGCATTTACTGAATCATCATTATGAAAGCATTTAATGTAATTATTTATTCCCTAAAAATTATAAATAAATTACCATGATATAGATAATAATTTTATATTTATATATAATATTTATAGTCAAATATATCCCTCGTATAACCCCGTATTAAAAAAACTTTACTTGATAAAAATAAGGGTGTGGAAATATTTGTCTTCACTTTGAATATAATATTATAAATGAATTAAAGTCATCCAAGTGAATCCAAGTGATCCTAAAATATAACCAAGGATGATATTAGTTGTAAAAAACTCATAAAATAAAATTAAGTCAAGTTTTAGGGTAATTTTATAAAATTTATAATATAATTTTTACCTTTAATTACTCGATTTACACTTAACCGTGGTAATAAAAATCGTTACAAAAGTAACTATTCATAATGTATAAAAATAAAAGAAACATATTTATATAATTTGGAAATTTTGATTAAAAATATTGATTACATTTTTTTCAAATTCAAAACATATAATTAGCATAAACTAATTGAAAATTAATCTCATTGACGGAATGAGAAAACGGGTTTTTAAAGTAAAAAGGTTCAAAAGTTCACAATGTTTTTATATCCAATTTCAATGTAAAATTGATTCCAATGACTTTAATTGGGTAAAATTATAAAAATAAATAAATATAATTATACATTAAAACTAATTAAAATGATAACCTAACTATATAAATTAATTATACAAACAAGTAGTTTTGAATTAAAATGTAGTATTTGTTCATTATTCGTTAAAAAATGAATCTTAGCAGTAAAATACCAAAAAATAATACAAAGTAAATTTTAATACTCCAATTACAAATATGAAGTTTATTTTTAAAAAATATAACTTATAAAAGTTACAAAAACTAGATTTAAAAAGGTTTCGCCATCAAAATACAGTAAAACTACCTTTTTGGAAGAATACTCATTTTATCAATAAAATTGAATTTATTATTTTATCATGTCTATAAAACATATAATATAGAATTTAAACATTATATTGAATTTTTATTTAATTAATATAATCCAAAAATAGTGATTTTATTATTTTATAAACATAATTATTCACATTTAAATATTTTTTCATAAAAACACATCCTTTATATTCAAATGGTTTTTATTTACATTTCTAATTAATTTGGTAACCAATGAATCATTATATAAACATGTTTAAACCCCATTTTAATTATTTATTTAATACCATTCATTACCTCTATTCTAACAACTTGGTTAAAATGGTAAAATTTAAATAATAATATTTAGTTGTTCGCTTAAGCTTGATGCGGCGTATCATGTACGCTATCAAACATAGTATTTCTTTTTTTTAAACTTAGGATGTTGAATTTATGGTTCAAAATATACCAAAGTGGTAAGATATTTTCATCTCAATTTTCCTTCTTTGATACATATGTTTTGTTATGTACCAATCTTATTTTATGAGGTGAATATACATCCCCTTTGACAATTAATATATGAATTTATTTATTCTCATGATATTATAAGTTTCATTTTATTTTACTCTTTAATGGGGATTATGATTCAAAGTTACCAAAAATGGTAAGGGTTTTATGTTACAATTTCATCATTTACCAGGATTACACATGAATATGCTTCATATGATGAAATCATATGATCTATCTCCAAATAAACTCATGTATTTTATTATACTCTAGTTATTTCTAGAGAATACATTTTTCCCTTAATTTTATCCTATTTATGTACCCAAGATTTAAAAATAATTATTTTATGAAAAATCATCTTTGTTTATCTCTATAGTCAAAAACCCTTTTTTCCAAAACCATTTCTACTAACAATATATTTAAAAAAATTAACATTTTTATAATGATTTATTAAAGACATTTTTACCAATGCTTAACTTTTTACAAAAAAAATTGAAAGGAATATCCATATCATTTTCCAAACAAAGTCTATTTAGATTTTTCTGAAAATGTAAAAGGAATCTTTGTTTTAACATGTATGAACAGAATTTCTCACCATTATTGACATTGTTTTTTTTAAAGTTTCCTTTATATTTATTTAATATCCATTTTTCAAATAAAAGGATTTTCAAAAAAAATATGTTTTAAAAAAAATTAAATCATAAAGGATATTTTCTTCAAGAAATGTTTTAAATATTTATTAAAGATTTATTTGTAAGTTTTAAAGTTTATTTTCAAAGAAAAGGATTTTAAAAATGTTTTAAATTTTTAGTTCTAAAAAGTTATTTTAAAAATGGAAAGGATTTTTTCCTCAAGACAAATTTTAATTGATTTTTTAAAACCTTCCTTTATAAGTTTAAAAGTTTATTTTCAAAGAAAAGGATTAAAAAAATGATTTATAAATTTTTAGTTTTAAAAAATTATTTTCAAAATGGAAAGTATATTTTCTTCAAGAAATGTCTTAAATTATTTTTTAAATATTTCATTAAAAGTTTCAAAGTTTATTTTTAAAGAAAAGTATTTCAAAAATGTTTTAGTATTTTTTAGTTTTAAAAGTGATTTTCAAAATGGAAAGGATATTTTCTTCAAAAAATGTTTTAAATGATTTTTAAAGAATCCTTAATAATTTTCCAAAGTTATTTTTAAATAAAAATATTTTGAAAAAGTTTTCTATTTTAAAACGTGTTTTTGAAAGTGGAAAGGATATATTCCTCAATAAATGTTCCAAGTGATCATTCAAAATCATTTTACAGCTAATATGGAATTCTTTTATGTTACTTATTCTTTACTGGGGATAATATTGAATAATACCATCCTTATTTTTTCTTTGGATGGTTAATTTTTATGTTGATGATATGTTTTTTAAGCCCATTTATTTTCCATTGATTATGATATGGTGAATTTATGAAATGTGTATGAAACTTTTTTTCTTTACACGGGTTATGATGTGATTATATTACGAATTTTTTATGATGTTGTGGAACTTATAAATATGATTTTAATTACAATATGGTTGGTACCTAAATATCCCTCCAATGAATTGGGTAAAGATTTATATCTCGTGAGATAATAATGGGAAACAATTTGATGGGCTTAATTCACATTGGGAATAGGTTCATCCTGATTCAGTATGGGAAATAGGTGCCTCCTAGTCCACTATAGGAAACAGGTGAATTCTAATCCACTATGGGAAATACGTGCATCCAGATCCATATGAAACAGGTGATCCACAATGGGAGATGGGTCATAAGTCATAATCCACTATGTTGTTGTTCTTGGTAGTTAACCCTGACATATGAAATGGTTTTATATATTTATGATGGTTACACACTTTTATGACATGAGATTATGGTTAATGATTGATTTATGATGATTTATCACTATTATGGTTTCTATTTTCTTAAATGGTAAAGTTTTATTCCATGACTCATGTTTATGATCTATGATAATTTAGGTATGAACATTATATGTTATGTTAATGATATAATACCCTTATGTTTATCATATTATTTTATATTATCATAGATTGATATCTCTTAAATTTAACCTTATTGATCATCTAATATCACCCTTTCTTATGTTTCTTTCCCCAGGTTATGAAGAAAGGTTTAGGTAGGGTATGCATAAGAGGAGTAATATGTGAGAAGATCTTTGTGGGATATGTTGATGATCTTTCACGAAATAATAATATTGTGTTTCTATTATCCAAGGATGTTAAACTATTATAGCACTCGGGAATTTGTTTATGAAATTCATTGAATATTTATCAAAAAGGATGTGATATTTATGTATGAAAGTTTTGGGTTTCTATAATTGGTATCAGAGGAAAGGTTTAGTTATCCTTTTCAAACTAGGATAAGAATAATTTAGTGATATAAATTAGAGATATTTATAAGGATATGTCTAGGAATCACTCTAAGGATGATTCTAAGGATGATTAAAATTATAGGAAATTTTCCTGGGATTTGGTAAAGGATATAGAAAGTGGTTCCTAATCAATTACATCTTTGTTCGTATACAACAAGTTGATGTAGCTCTGGTATAGATGTTCCTAGGGGTAATAACTCTGAAAAGGGTGCATTGCATTAGACTCTATCATCACCTAGTGCATGAAAATAAGCCTTTTTTCACACCTGGTTTGACACTCCTAGGGTATATGCTTTGGAAATTCACAAACTCTTTACAAACAAAAATGAAGGATTTAAATAATGACCATTAATAAACTTGGGTAAACCTAAGGTATCATATGTTAAAAATAAGGTGTCATTATTTATACATCTTATAAGTGGTTTTTATTAATTATATGGTTTCTTATTACGATTATTATTTACCACACTATGCTTTTTGGTTTTAGTTAATGGTGGGAACTAGAAGAAACAGGATCAACATTGAATGTGATAGAGAACGTGTTGATAAGAAAAAAAATGGGATGAGAACTAGAGTAAAGGACATTGTGATTATTAATAATTAGTTATCATGATACATGATTAAAAATGTACACCATAACCAACTTTCAGACTCACTAATGAAGAGAATGGTAGACTTCTTTGAGAGTTCGGGTGGTGGAAACCATATAGGAAAGAATATTGAGTCTCTTATATATTGAGAATGTGGGGAGAATCACCCAAGTGGATGTATTATAGGAATGGGAAGATGTTTTAAGTGTGTAAAAGGACACAATGCAAGTAACTTTAGAGGAAAAATGAAAAGTTTGGTTAACTTAATGGATAATAATATTGTTCTCCCTATGATATAATTGATGGTTGAATGTTTCAACTGTGGAAAGTATGGGAATTATGAAAATTGATTTCCTAAGGGTAAATATCCTGATGAGAATAAGTAATGTGGTATGAGCAATGGTTATATTATAGATGACGAGGAGACTACAAATGACATTTGAAAGGTATGGGCTATTCTAACAATATTTTTTATATTAAACATGAGAAGCATGATTAAATTCAAGTTTTTTAATGTTAATATATGATTCATATTTCATATTGTAAGAAATATATACTAAGGAATAAGATGATGAATCCTAGTTAATGTTTTGATAATAAAGTAGGATGATTTAAGTATTTATATATTGTAATTCAAGAATTATGAATATATAATGATGGTTTGGTATAAAAATATGTTTAGTTGTGTTGATGAAATAGAAATTTGATTTAATGGAAAGGTGATATTTTTATTAATAGAAAATAACCCTTAATATGTTCTTGGATTTTAGAAAATGGTGTTTAGTTTGGATAAAGAGATTATTGATATGAATAAAGTAAATTGTATAGTATTGATGACCCTGGAACTCAATAATGATTTGTGGAAAAAGTGGTTTATGTTATCATTAATAGAGTTTACAATATTGTTGCATTTATGTAATTTATCTAATAATCTATGGTTTTATTCAAGTAACAAGGAAGTATATATGTTTTCATTAAGTTTTTATGGTAATTTTAGTTATTACCATGATTCAAGAAAATATATGACTAAGGTATTCACATATTTAGTTTGTGATAGTCAAGATCTACTTTATGATATTTAGTGGATTAATATTAATAGATTTATTAAAATTATCTATGTATTTTTAATTTTGGAAGGGTGATAAGTTTAACCATTTATGGAATGGTTTAAGTTGTATTTTGGATGAGATTTTAGATATTAATGTATTATTTCACCATATAAAGATTTGTGCATAACTTGTTCTAACCGTTTTATTTTTGATGATAACTATAGATGGAAGGAATGTCTTATCATTCTTTTATGTATCGTTTTTTATGCTTTACACCTGAAAAAACATCTCTTAAAGTAAGATATGAAGTGAAAATTTATAGTCACAATCAAATGGTGATATTGTGCTTATAAAATGTAATGAAATAAAGTAAGTATACATTCTCATAAAAATTCACCAATATTAGGAAAATGATATTGAAATAAAATTTTATCCTTTTATCATAATTTTTTATGATATCAATGAACTTTTTCACACCTCTTTGGTTTATGGATTTTTATTCATTAACTTTATCTTGTTCATGTTCTATTTCACCCTCCATTAGTATTTGGGTGTTAGTTTTCTCTTATGTGTCTATGTTTTCACTTCCCATCTATGTTCTTCTATTTAGAAACCTGGTATGTGTTATTCCAGATAAACTTCAGACATTCCTTTCACTCTTTTCAAGAGTAATTTTAATTAACCCATTTAACTATATGGGTTTCCCATAATGGGATTTTTAAATGTTAATCCATTGTTTACCGAGCAGAAATTCAAATTGAGAAAACGTAATTTATTTAAAGGGGTGGAATGTAGTACCCTGAGATTTTGTGAATTTTTTTCAAATTAACTTAATCTTTTTAATATTTTTCATTACATACAACACCATATTTATCTTGAATTGCATGAAACACTGAGTGTAGCTTGCATTACACGCAATGTTGAGTTTAAACGAAACGTGACATACTGTTAAAATATTATAATTTAATATAAAAGTTATCACCTTGCTATTAGAATGAATGTAATGAATATGATTAAATAATTTATGAAAATATATAGTTTTCACATGTATATAAAATTATTTCTTTGATAACCAATTAATTAGAAATGAAAATAAAAACTATTTGAAAATAAAGGAAATATTTTTCTAAAAAATATTTTTATACACACAAACATGTTCTAACTCAATAAATTAAACAAATCACTTTTGTTGAATTATTTTAATGAAATTTATATATTATATATTCAATAAAATGTTTAAAATTCATCTTACATGTTTTTAAGATAAGATATAAGAACAAATCCAATTTTATGCTTAAAACTGTATTTTTATAAAAAGAATTTTTGTATACATTTGCGCACTTATTTTAAAACTAATTTTTGACACATTTAGAAAATTTATTTAAAAAAATTGAGAATTTTTTGAAAAGATAAATTTTTCAGTGAATAGTGAAAATACTGGTTTTTATTAAGAATTGTCATTTCTTTTAAAGATTTTAAAAACTTAAAAATTGTTTTTATATGGATTTAAAAGAAAAATTAGTTCAATTATATCTCTATTAATCCAATTTAGTTCATTATAATCATTTTAATATTGAATTTTTATATAAAAACTTTTTAAACTTTTGAACATTTTCTCTTTGAAAACTCGCTTTCTCGTCGCAACTGCAGGATTAATTTTAAATTAAATTTTTACACTTATATGAATTTAATATAGAAAAAAGGATTAAATATTTTTTTAATCATCATAATTTATATTATCTAATAAGGTAAAATTAATTTTTTACCATAATAAATAGTAAAAATAGTAAAAAAATATTTATCATGGTTAAGGTAAAAATGGATTTATCAGGGGTAAACTAAAACGATAAGTATTAAAAATGATGAAAAAAGTTTCTAAACTATATTATATGGAAAAATTTAGACCTTATATATTCTAGGTTCCATAATGGCCAATTTTTTAGCCTTTTTCATGTGAATAATGTGGGTACACGTTTTTCTTATCAAAAATTACAAGTGTGTCACTCACCTAACTTATAAAAGGTCACCTCCTATCCACTCATCTTCACACTTCCAAAAATCTTTGTTTTGAAAAATACATCACATAATCACTTCCTTACTTCCCTAATCTCATCCTATAATCCTTATTTTTTTCAAAAATCCAACCTAATTAACCTTTGGGGAAAACCAAAAGAAGTTGTCTAAAGAAGAGGTAACATCCCTAATCAAGCATTTTATTTTATTTCTTCCTCCACATCATTAAATTATTATTAAAACATTATGAAATAATAAATATAGTATCTTACATATAATTAGATGTTATTATTTTATTTCCATAACCTAAATCATTAACCTCTTATATCAAATGGGTTATGAAATCATTATTCATGTGTAAGGTGGATTACCACCTCACAAACCGATGTTATCTATTTTCCATCACTATCTCTCACGGACGGATATAATGATGAATTTTTTATTTATATATTATATTTATGATATTATTATTATTATTTAATCATTATATCACATGTGCCTTCTTATTTTATATTATGTGGGAATACGATAAATGTAACGACCCCAAATTTTGAATGGATTTTTGTTTCCTATTTTTGTGTGTTATTTTAGTTTATACTCAACAAAACTATTTTCTTTAATTAATGATGTGAGTATAATTAAAATGAGACCGTTGGGTTTCAACTGTTATAAGACCGTTGGCCAATATGATTTTTGGAAACTAAATGTTGCAATTGTTGTCTCTAAATACAAGTGGTCTTGGTTAATTAATACAGAAAGAAGATTCAATAACCTCATCCAGTAGTCTCGGGCCGATCGAAGCCCATCTGACGAAACTTGGGAAGGAGGTAGCACCATTGGGCTTTGCTCTGGACCAAACCCAAGCCGAACTTCATCGTGTGATGCTAGATCAGAATCGCCTTTGAGAGAAGTTCAAGCTTATAGAAATCACTACTCAGGCAATGTTGGTCGAGCCACCCTCGGATTCCCTCACCTTATCACACCTTACACTTAGGTCCTATGCTGGGGTTATAAGGGGCTATATAACAAGACCGTAGCTACTTTTTGTAATCCTTGAGATAAATAAAATTGTGATTTATTCCTATGGTAAAGTTTGTGTTTTTTTTCAAATGTTTGAATAAATACAGGATGTATATTGATGAATTATGGAAAAGGGGATATTTTAAAATATTTATGTAAACCTTAAATAATTAATGATGTGTAATGATTTTCAAAAAATGGTCTTCTGTAAATGTGTTCAGTAAGAAGTTTAGAATCTAATAAAATCAACTTAATTTTTTGTGAATAGTAAATTATGAACAGTGATTTTACGCTTAGGATTAGTAATGTGACCAAATGGATTAGTAATCTCAATTAAATAAAGTATTAATATAATTTAGGCACCTTGGTTAAGTAATGTGATTCAATAAAATAGGTAAATGACAGTTTCAGAAATTATTAGTCAAGTATTAGTTTTTTCAGGTGAATAGTGTTTTTAAATTAAAAATTAAATTAAAAATTATTTAGAAAATTATTTTTATAAAATGGAGTTAATTTTTTAATTCAGATCTTCTATATTAGGTTAAGGTGATTTTTGGGGATTTTTCTGAAAAAAATGAATTTTCTGTGAATATTGAAAATATAGTTTTTAGTTTCGGGTGTTTAATGACATCATTAAGGATGTAATAATTATGTAATAATTCTGGTCAACTTATGAATAGTAATATAATGTATGAGGTGTCCCAGGTGTCCAATACCATGGGAAAATACCATGGGCAAGCCCATGGTTTTTCCAATACCACCGATGAGGTGTCCCTTGGCCATTAATGACTTATCCTCTCACCTCTCCTATAAATACCAAGCCTTTCCCTCATAATTTTCATTTCCAGATCCTCCTCAATGAAGTTCTGGTCTCCTTACCTCCCAAGGAGTCCTCCCAAGGTGCCCTCAAGCCTCCCAAAGTCCCGACCTTCAAGATTTCAAAGTTACTTTTCAAGGTAAGAGATTCTTTCACCCTCCTCTTTTAAGTCATGACTTCCTTTATGTTGTGTCTTATATTTTCCATATATTTATGTTGAGGGTATGTTATTATATATTCTTATTACTGTCCATTTCATGTCCAAATGATGAGATACCCTTTCTTCTCTCATCAATTTGTTTTCTGAATTTTTATGTGATGCTGTTAGGCTGCCGAATTTCTCGTAAAAGAGATCTCATCTTCTCTTTTCTTTCATGTTTACTTTTTATGTGGTATTTAATTCAAATATCCATAACATTATCTTATTCATTACCCATACTATATTATGAATTATTTATGAGTGTTTGACCCTTGTCCCCTCTCTTTTCAATGTTTTCTAAAACCATGTTATATAGTCGTTATGCTGCAGAAATTTTGTCTCAAAATTTCTATCTCTTTCTCTCAAGAAATCCCCTTGTTTATTTATGTGAATACCCAGACCTATTTCATTTCTATGGGTGTTCATAAATATATAAATATGATATATTTGATTCTGTAATTTACATACATATAACCCTCACTCCCTTTCCATGGGTTATAAATGATATAATGATCTTATTTTTAAGAGATTTTAAAATGTCACGATTTTGAAATGAAACCCATTCCTTTTATCCTCTATGGGTTATTTATGAAATGTTTGATTATGATCTATGTGGATCACATTTAAGTAAATACATATTAAGGGTGTGCCCTGATATCACTCCAATGCATTGGGTAAATATTTAATCTCTAGAGATGACAAGTTTCATGATACCTTGGTGAATAACCTTGGTAATTTTTATGACACCTTGGGGATGGACCATGGTGATATGTTCATGAATGTCTAAATGAAATGTTGTAGTCACATATTCAAGTTATGTTTCAAGTTATTTTCATTATGATATTCCTATACTTCCATTTCTCATATCTTTATGTTGTTATTCAAGTTCTTATTGATATCACAAGTACACTGATTCCCTTGTTTACCCTTACTGGGCCTTCTGCTCACCCTTTACTTTGATGTATGTCTCCATGATATGAAAGTTTGTAATTGTAATTAGGATGATCTTATGATGAAGCCTTACAATTGTATTAGAATAATTTTTTATGTTGTATTCGTGTTTTATTGTTCCTGATTTCCAAGACACTAGACTTTAAAGATCCTCTGTATGTAAAATGTAATGAAAAGTTATGTATTAAAAAGGCGGGATTCCACAGTTGGTATCAAAGGATAGTTTAGTTATTTATAGAAATTAGGCTATGAAAACTTTAGGAATAACCCTATAGAAAATTTTAAATATAGGGAAAACTTCCTAGTATTTTGGTGAGTGTAGAGTAAATGGTTTATCAAACAAATACATCTCTGTCTGGATATGAGCAGCTAGAGGTGGCTCTGGAAGGGCCTTGCTGCACTCTTGGTTACGACACTCTGGGGGGATATGTTTGGTTAATCGTAAGATTTTTATGAATCATTATGAAGGAATTATAGAGAAATATAATTGTTTAAGCATGAAGTTTTAAGACGTATAATCCTTTATAGTTAAAAGATTCGTAAATGAAACAATTTTATCACTAAGATTTTATTCTTTTAGAAAATGGTGGTCAATAGGAGGAACCATGAAAATGGTGACTGCAATGGACCATGCGTCGACGGCCCTCCGATGGAAGCAGGAATGGAAATATTCATGTGAATGATGAACCAACTAACTCAAGTTATGAGTAATAACTTGAATCAAGCTGAGAGGCTGATCTCACCACGAAGGGAACAACATTCTGTTGAGTCCTTTATGCGCCAAAGACCACCAACCTTCAGTGGATTGACTGGCCCATTGATTTCTGAGCAATGGATCAGCTCTATAGAGAAGATATATTCTGTGCTATGTTGTTCAGTGCAAGAGAAGGCCACCCTGGCTCTCTATCGCTTAGAGGGAGAAGTTGATCAGTGGTGGGAACTGATCAAAAACATGAGGCAAAGAGTGGAAGTTGAAGCTATGGAGTGAGAAGAGTTTAGAGGGATCTTTTTCAGTAAGTATTTCCCTCGTTCCATGAGAATAATAATGGAGAAGGAGTTTCTTAAGTTGAAGCAGGAGGAGAATAAATTTGTGGGAAGCTACGAGATGAACTTCACAAGGATTTCACGATATACCTCTAGCTTTGTCATGGATCCAAACGGTAAGGTTGATAGATTCTTCGGTGGACTGAGACCTCATCTGCGGAATAATCTAGCCAACCAAGATTATGATAGCTACAAGGAGATCGTGTGGAGTGCGATGAAAGTCGAGCTAGATTTTGGTGAGACGCAGTGGTCTCATAAATCCAATAACAATAATAGATCGATGGATACCAGCTTAGGGAGGACTTTTGATCAGGGAAGAGGAGAAAAACCAAGTGAAACTTACCACATGTAATAAATGTGGGAAGAATAATTTGGGGAACTTCCTGATCAGGAGTGGGAAGTGCTAAAAGTGTGGCAGAGATGGCCACATTGTGAGGAACTGTCATGGTGAGGTGAAACCTCAACTTCCAATCACAAACGACAAGGGGAAGATGGTGCAGGCCCTACCTGATGTCCAGTGCTTCAAGTGTGGACAACGTGGGAACTTTTCCAATCACTGCCCAAATCCGAGGGAAGTGGAGGGGAACCACTATCAACCTCATTAAAGGCCAAGGGATCAAGGTCATGATTTTTCTATCATGATAGCTGAAGTCGATGCTCTGAATGATGTGGTAGCAGGTACTCTTGTTGTCCTCTCAAAGATAGCAATTACTTTGTTTGATTCTGGTTCTATGCATTCCTTTATTTCCTCCAAGTTTTCAAGGAATTTAGAATCAACCCCCAATTTTCTAAAAGTATAGTTGTCAGTCAAGACTCCCGGTGGGACTATCCAAGCATCATCAGTGTTTATAAACTCTAGTATTTAATTTAGTGATCACAGTCTTATCATGAATCTAGTAGTCATTCCCATGATGGAATTCGACATTATACTAGGGATGGACAGGCTCTCAAAGTATAATGCTAAGATCAATTGTATAAGAAAGGAAATATTAGTAGTCTTGAATGAAAAACCTACAGTTATCTTCCAAGGATAGATATATCAACCTCATCTTTGTCTAAAAGAACCCCCTATATCCTTCTTTATGGAGTTGATCGGTGAATAAGAAGAAGGAGATGAGAGTTTGATGATAGAAAATGTCCCCATCATCCAGGAATACGTTGATGTATTTCCAGAGGAGTTTCCTGGACCTCCCCCAGAAAGAGAGGTAGAGTTCTCCATCGAACTCGTACCTGGATCTCATCTGATATCAAAGACCCCATATAGGATGGAAAATGTGGAGATGGAGGAATTAAAGAAACAACTCCAAGATCTTTTGGAGAAGGGGTTTATCCAACCAAGTGTGTCTCCTTAGGGAGAACTCGTTCTCTTTGTGAAGAATAAGTATGGATCGATGCGGCTATGCATTGATTATAGAGAACTGAATGGGATCATAGTGAAGAACAAATACCCTCTTCCAAGAATTGATGACTTATTTGACCAACTTTGTGGGGCTCAATTCTTCTCTAAGGTTTACCTTTGATCTGGTTATCATCAATTGAGGGTGAAGAAAGAAGATATTCCAAAAACTACCTTCCGATCAAGATTTAGGAATTATGAGTTTATTGTTATTCCCTTCAGACTAACTAATGAACCTACTATTTTTATGGATTTGATGAATAGAGTCTTTAAGGACTACCTTGATAACTTTGTGGTAGTTTTTATTGATTATATTCTGATATATTACAAAAGTCGTGAGGAGCATGAAGATCATATGAGGGTTATTTTGAAAACTCTGCAGAAGGAGAGGTTTTTTGGAAAGTTTAGTAAATGTGATTTCTGGTTACAAAAAGTCACTTTCTTAGGGAACATTGTAACCAATGAGGGAATCATAGTTGAGCCTACAAAGACAAAAGTTATAGAGGAATGGCCTCAACCTACAACAATAACTGAGATTCATAGTTTTCTTGTATTAGCAGGATATTATAAGATGTTTGTGAAAAACTTTTCATGGCTTTCTAATCCATTAACCAAGTTAACTCAAAAAGGGGTCAAGTTCATCTGGACAAAGGAGTGTGAGGAAAGTTTCTAAGAGATGAAGAAGAGATTGGTTATTTCACTTGTGTTAACTCTGCCCTCAAGTTGAGAAGGATTTTTTATTTTTAGTGATGCATATTTAAAAGGTCTTGGGTTCATCCTCATACAAAATGACAAGGTCATTGCATATGCATCTCGACAGTTGAAGATTCATGAGTAGAATTATCCTACGCATGATCTGGAGATGGCTGTAGTTGTTTTTTCTCTAAAGATATGGAGGCACTATCTTTATGGGGAGAAATGTGATATATACACAGACCATCAAAGTTTGAAGTATATTTTCACAAAAAAGGAATTGAACATGAGACAAAGGAGATGGTTGGAACTTCTTAAAGACTACGATTGTTCAATTCATTATCACCCTGGAAGAGCAAAAAAAGTTGTTGATGCATTAAGTAGGAAAGACCCAGTTGTTCTTTCTATGATGAGGATTCAAAAAGATGCTTTGATCAATGACCTAGTAAAGTTGGACATGGTAATTATAAGGAAAGGGACATCATCAACCCTAACCCAAATGATTTCTCAACCGTCATTACAAGAGAAGATCAAGAAGGCTCAGAAAGAAGATCCTTTGTTACAAGAGAAGTTTAAGGCTGTAAAGGATGGAAAGTTTCCTGAGTTCAATATTGATCAATAAGGTGTACTGATATTTCATACAAGAATATGTGTTCCATCTATTCCAGAAATAAAGAAGGAGCTGATGGACGAAGCACATATCTCTAATTTCTCTATACATCCTAGAAGCACAAAAATGTATAGGGACCTTCGTGATCATTATTGGTGGGATAATATGAAAAGAGAGATTGCTGACTACACTTCAAGGTGCCTAGTATGTCAGAAAGTGAAGGCAGAGTGACAAATTCCTAAAGGGGTATTGAAACCACTACCCATACCAGCATGGAAGTGGGACAATATCACTATGGACTTCGTCACTGGTCTTCCGAGAACTCCCAAAGGAAATAATTTGATTTGGGTTATTGTGGACTATCTCACCAAGACTGCCCATTTTATCTCTATCCAGGAATATTTATCTCTTAATCAACTTGCCAGGATTTACGTGAAGGAAGTCATAAGCCTGCATGGAGTTCCATTTTCTATCGTATCTGATCGTGATCTAAGGTTCACATCAAAATTCTGGAGAAGTCTTTAACAATCTCTGAGAACTGAATTGAATTTCAGTACGGCCTATCACCCCCAAACTGATGGCCAATCTGAAAGGACTATTCAAACACTTGAGGACATACTGAGAACGTTCTCAATAGAATTTAAAGGTGGATGGGATCAACACCTCTCTTTAGTTGAGTTCTCTTACAACAACAGCTTCTACTCGAGCATTCAAATGGAACCCTATGAAGCTCTATATGGGAAGTGATGTAGAAATCCTACTTTTTGGGATGAATCTGGTGAGAGAAAGATTCTTGGGCCTGATCTTGTGCAAGAGATGATAGAAAAAGTCCATTCCATCCAACAACACATTAAGGCTGCTCAGATTTGGCAAAAGAGTTATGCTGACAACCGTCAAAGGAAACTGGATTTTGATGTCGGTGACAAGGTATTTCTTCGAATTTCACCTTGGAAGAGAGTCATGAGGTTTGGGAAGAAAGGGAAGCTCAGCCCTAGGTACATTGGCCCCTATGAAATCCTTGATCGCGTGGGAGCAGTGGCCTATTGTCTTTCACTTCCTCCAAATCTAGCAAAAGTTTACGATATCTTCCACGTATCCCTCTTGAGGAAGTACATACCTGACCCTTCACATGTACTAAACTCAAAGTTGGTACAACTGGAACATGACCTCTCTTATGAGGATCATCCGGTGGAGATATTGGATTGTAGAGAAAAGGTTCTACGCAACAAGACTACCCACCTTGTTAAGGTGTTGTGGAGAAACCACAAATATGAAGAAGCCACATGGGAACCAAAGGATTCTATGAGGCAGAAGTACCCACACCTTTTCTTTTCCAAGGATACGAGTTAAAATTTCGGGGATGAAATTTCTTAAGGGGGGAAGAATGTAACGACCCAAAATTTTGAATGAATTTTTGTTTCCTTTTTTTGTGTGTTATTTTAGTTTATACACAACAAAAATATTTTCTTTAATTAATGATGTGAGTATAATTAAAATGAGACTGCTGGGTTTCGACTATTATATGATCGTTGGTCAATATGAACATTGGAAACTAAATGTTGTGATTGTTGTCTCTAAATACAAGTGGTCTTGGTTAATTAATACAGAAAGAAGATTCAATGGCCTCATCCAGTAGTCTCAGGCCGATCGAAGACCATCTGACGAAACTTGGGAAGGAGATAGCACCATTGGGCTTTGCTCTAGACCAAACCCAAGCTGAACTTCATTGTGTGAAGCTGGAGCGGAATCGCCTTCGGGAGAAGTTTAAGCTTATAGAAATCACTACTCGGGCAATGTTGGTCGAGCCACCCTCAGATTCTTTCACCTTAGTACACCTTACACTTAGGTCCTATGTTGGGGTTATAAGGGTCTATGTAACAAGACCGTGGCTACTTTTTGTAATCCTTGAGATAAATAAAATTGTGATTTATTCTTATGGTGAAGTTTGTGTTTTTTTTCAGATGTTTGAAGAAATACAGGATGTATATTGATGAATTTTGGAAAAAAATGATATTTTAAAATATTTATGTAAACCTTAAATAATTAATGATGTGTAATTATTTTCAAAAAATGGTCTTCTAGAAATGTGTTCACTAAGAAGTTTAAAATCTAATAAAATCAACTTAATTTTTTGTGAATAGTAAATTATGAATAGTGATTTTACGCTTAGGATTAGTAATGTGACCAAATGGATTAGTAATATCACTTAAAGAAAGTATTAATATAATTTAGGCACCTTGATTAAGTAATGTGATTCAATAAAATAGGTAAATGACTGTTCCAGAAATTATTAGTCAAGTATTACTTTTTTCAGGTGAATGGTGTTTTTTAATTAAAAATTAAATTAAAAATATTTAGAAAATTATTTTTATAAAATGGAGTTAATTTTTGAATTCGGAGCATCGATATTAGGTTAAGGTGATTTTTGGGGATTTTTATGAAAAAATGAATTTTCGGTGAATAGTGAAAATACAGTTTTTAGTTTCGGGTGTTTAATGACATCATTAAGGATGTAATAATTATGTAATCATTCTGGTCGACTTATGAATATTAAGAAAAGGTATGAGGTGTCCCAAGTGGCCAATACAATGGGAAAATACCATGGGCAAGCCTATGGTTTTTCCAATACCACCGATGAGGTGTCCCTTGACCATTAATGACTTATCCCCTCACCTCTCCTATAAATACCAAGACTTTCTCTCATCCTTTTCATTTAAAAATCCTCCTCAACAAATTTATGGTCTCCTTACCTCCCAAGGAGTCCTCCCAAGGTTCCCTTAAGCCTCCCAAGGTTCTGACCTTCAAGCTTTTGAAGTTACTCTTCAAGGTAAGGGATTCTTTCACCCTCCTCTTTTAAGTCATGACTTCCTTTATATTGTGTCTTATATTTTCCATCTCTTTATGTTGAGGGTATGTTATTATATATTCTTATTACTTTCCATTTCATTTCCAAATTATTAGAGACCCTTTCTTCTCTCATCAATTTGTTTTCTGAATTTTTATGTGACGTCGTTAGGCTGCCGAATTTCTCGTAAAAGAAATTGCATATTCTCTTTTCTTTCATGTTTCCTTTTCATGTGGTATGTCATTAAAATATCCATACCATGATCTTATTCAGTAACCATACTATATTATTAATTATTTATTAGTGGTTTACCCTTGTCCCCTCTCTTTTTAATGTTTTCTAAAACCATTTTATGTAGTCGTTATGCTACAGAAATTTCGTCTCAAAATTTCTATCTCTTTCTCTCAAGAAATCCCCTTGTTTATGTATGTGAATACTCAGACCTATTTCATTTTAATGGGTGTTAATAAATATATAAATATGATATATTTGATTCTGTAATTTACATACATATAACCCTCACTCCCTTTCCATTGGTTATTAATGATATAATGATCTTATTTTTAAGAGATTTTAAAACGTCACGATTTTGAAATGAAACCCATTCCTTTTATCCTATATGGGTTATTTATGAAATGTTTTATTATGATATATGTGGCTCACATGTAAGTAAATACATACTAAGGGTATGTTCTAATATCACTCTAATGCATTGGGTAAAGATTTAATCTCTAGAGATGACAAGTTTCACGATACCTTGGTGAATAACCTTGGTAATTTTTATGACACCTTGGGGATGGACCTTGGTGATATGTTCATGAATGTCTAAATGAAATGTTGTAGCCACATATTCAAGTTATATTTCAATTTCTTTTCATTATGATATGCCTATAATTCCATTGCTCATATATTTATGTTGTTATTCAAGTTCTTATTGATATCACAAGTACACTAATTCCCTTGTTTACCCTTACTAGGCCTTCTGCTCACCCTTCCCTTTGATGTATGTCTCCAGGATATGAAAGGTCGTAATTGTACTTAGGATGATATTATGATGAAGCCTTAAAATTGGATTAGAAGAATGTTTTATTTTGTATTCAAGTTTTATTATTCCTGATTTCCAAGACACTAGACTTTAAAGATCCTCTGTATGTAAAATGTAACGAAAAGTTATGTATTAAAAAGGCGGGATGCCACAATAACATCATTCGTGTGTACGGCGGACTACCTCATCGCAAAGCGATGTGATTTGTTCATGCAATACATGGAAGGTAAAAAGGATGTTTTTAATTAAAAAATGTGATATATATTACATAAAAAATATTTTTTTAATGGTAATATATTATTTACCTTTATTTCTTTCTTTTCGTCTGGAAAATTGAGAGAATGTTCATTCGTATGTACGGCCTACCATCTCTATGAACGGTGTATTTTATTTTCTATCTATAACTTTTATGGATTACTATAAATATTTATATACTGAATATATATTATATTTATATCATTTTTAACATTCTAGATATTGTGTAACCATGAAAAAATTAAAAGGACCAAAAATAACAAATCAAAACATACATGAAAAACAAAGTAGTTATTGCCCGAAACATGACTTCAATGTGGAATTGTTAATAAATGGGTAATAAAATATCATAATTAAATCATATATGTTATGATATATATATATATTTACGGTTATATAATAGATTTATAATAAACATACATTTATTATACAGGAGGTTTGAATTTGTATGGAGGAATTTGAGACTTATGGTAAAGGATTTATGTCTCACTTTTTACATATATAAGATTCATGTTATATTAGCCACATATTTACTTTATGTGGTGTATATACTTACCATTAATATATTTTATGATTCTTATCCTAAAAATTATTGGGATTTACATATCCATTTTATCATCTTTCTTTCATGTGGATTACAGTTCAAAAGATACTAAAGCGATAAGATATTTTTATCTCAATTTTTATTATTTGAAACATATGTTATGTTATGCACCTATCTTATTTTATAAGGTGTATATAAAACCTCATTTAAATGTAATATCATGATTTTTTTTATTCTAATGATATAATAATTTTTATTTAATGTTACTCTTTCATGGGGCTTACAATTCAAAGTTACCAAAGTGGTAAGGGTTTTATGTTACAATCTCATTGTTTATTGAGATTTCTCTTGATTATGCTTCATATGATGAAATCATATGATATATATCTCAAGAAACCCATGAATTATATTATCATATAGTTTTTTTTTTAGAATAAAAATTTGACCTTCATTTTACTCTCTTTATGTACTCAAGAGTTCAAAATAATGTTTTTAAGAGAAATCGTCTTTATTTCTATTTTCAGTCAAAAACCCTTTTTTTAAACCATTTTTTCTAAAAGAAATCAAAAATAATTTTATCATTATTCAAATGATTTATTAAATACATTTTTACCCATGTTTAACTTTTTACAAAATGTTTTGAAAGGGATATCTATTTCATTTTCTAAACAATATTCATCTGGATTTTATTGAAAATGTGAAAGAAATGTTTGTTTTAACATGTACAACATGAGTAGATTTTCTAACCATCATGACCATTATTTTCTATGAATATTAATTTATATTTTTTCAATGTTATTTTCAAATAAAAGGATATTAAAAAAATTATTTTAAAAAAATCAAAACAGAAATAATATTTTCCTTAATAAATGTTTTAAATGATTTTTTAAAGCTTCCTTTATAAGTTTCAAAGTTTATTTTCAAATAAAATTAATTCAAAAATATTTAATGAATTTTTAGTTTTAAAAAGTGATTTTAAAAATGTAAATAATATTTACTCAATAAATGTTTTAAATGATTTTTTAATACTTCCTTTATATATTTCGAAGTTTATTTTCCAATAAAAGGAGTTCAAAAATGTTTTATGAATTTTTAGTTTTAAAAAGTGATTTTCACAATGAAAATGATATTTTCCTCAAGAAATGTTTTAAATTATTTTTTAAAGATTCTTTTATAATTTTAAAATATTGTTTTCAAAGAAAATGATTTCAAAAAAATTAGGAAATTTTAGTTTCAAAAAGTTATTTTGAAAATAGAAAAGATATTTTCCTCAAGAAATATTTTTAATGATTTTTAAAGATTCCATAATAATTTTTCTAGGTTATTTTTAAATAAAATGATTTTGAAAATGTTTTATGTTTTAAAAAGTGTTTTTCAAAGTCTAAAGGCTATATTCCTCAAGAAATTTTTCAATTTATTTTTCAAAATAATTTTCCATCTGAGATGAAATACTTTGATGTTACTTATGATTTACTAGGGATAATATTAAATGACACCATACTTATTATTTCTTTGAATTATAAATTTTTATGTCGAATAAATGTTTATTAAACCCATTTATTTATCTTGGTTTATTCTATAGTGAATTTATGAAATGTTTATGAAATACATTTTATTTACTCAGGTTATTCTGTGATGATATGACGAATTTTTTATGATGTTGTGGCACACATAAGTATGGTTTTCATTATAATATGGGTGGGGGATATATATATATATATATATATATCTCCAATGAATTGGGTAAGGCTTTATATCTCATGAGATAATGATGGGAAACAAGTTGATGGGCTTGCTCTTATATGGGAAACAGGTGAATCCAATTCTAGTATGGGAAATAGGTGCGTCCTGATCCACTATGGGGAATAGTTGTGTCCTAATACACTATGGGAAATAGGTGTGTCCTGATCCACTATGGGAAATTGGTGCATCCTAATCCACTATGGGAAATAGGTGCATCTTGGTCTAAAATGGGAAATAGGTGATAAGTAATGATCCGCTATTTTGACGATCTTGTTAGTTAACCTTAATATATAAAATGGTTATTTATGATGTAGGAACACTTTTATGACCTGAGATTATGGTTCATGACTGATTTATGATGATTTATCACTCTTATGGCCCATGTTTTCTGAAATGATAATATTTTATGCCATGACTCATGTTTATGATCTATGATAAGTTGGGTATGAAATTATTAAGTTATTTGCATGATCATATACCCATATGATTATCTTATTCTTTCAAATGATCGTAGATTTATATCTTCTACATTTAACCTTACCAAAAATCTAATCTCACGCTTTCTTATGTTTCCTTCCCTAGGTTTTGAATAAAGGTTTAAGTAGGGTATGCCTAATAAGAGTATTGTGTGAGAAGATCTTTGTGGGAGATATTTAAGATCTTTCATGAAATAAGAATATTATGTTTCTAGTATCTAAATATTCTAAACTATTATTGTCCTTGGGCATGTTTTTATGAAATGTATTGAATATTCATCTAAAAAGATATGAAATTAATATATAAAAAACCTGGGTCACTATAGTTTGTATAAGAGGAATGTTTTGGATAACCTTTGTAAACTAGGATGATAAAACTTTATTGATATACCTAGGGGTATTTCAAATGATATTTATAGGTATGACTCTAAGGATAAGTCTAAGGATGGGTCAAAGTATATAAAAATGATCTCGAATTTTGGAAAAGGATAGAGCAAGTGGTTTCCAAGAAATTACATCCCTATATAGATACAATAAGTGGATGTGGGTCTGGTACAAAAGTACCTAGGGATAATAACTCTGAAAAGGGTACATTAAACTAGACTCAATTGTCACCTGGTGCACAACAACAGGCCTTACTGCACACCTAGTTTGGAACTCCTAATGGAAATTCCTTGGAAATTCACAAACTCTTTACAAACCATCATGAAGGATTTAAATAATTACCATGAATAACCTAGGGTAAACCTAAGGTTTCATAGGTTAAAAATAAGGTATCATGATTTAGACATCTTATAAGCGATTTTTATTGATTATTTTATTCCCCATTATGATTATTATTTCTCACAATATGTTTTTTTTTGTTTTAGTCAATTAAAGGAACTAGAAGAAACTGGATCAACGTTGAATGTGATAGACAATGTGTTGATGATAAACCAAAAGGATGAAAACTAGAGTAAAGGATATTGTGCTTATGCCTAATCAATTATCATGATATAGTATTAACAAATCCACCTTAACCAATTCTCAGACTCACCAAAGAAGCAAAGGATAGAGTTTATTGAGAGTTTGTGTAGTGGATACCATAGAGGAAAGAAGAATTATTTTCCTATATATAGAGAATGTGGGAAGAAGAACCCAAGTGGATGTCTTGGAGGAATGGGAAGATATTTTTAGTGTGGAAAAAAAGGACACAAAGAAATTAATTATATAAAAAAAATAAAAATTTTTGTTAACATGATGGATGAGAATAATAGACTCTCTAAGATATCATTAATGGTTGAATGTTTCAAACGTGGAAAGTATGGGAAATATGAAAGTTAGTTTCCTAAGTGGAAATATCATGAAGATAATCATCAGGGTGGTCCAAGTAATGGTTATAATACTAATGATGAGGAGACTACAAATGACATATGAATGGTTTAGGTTTTTCTAATAATATTTTTTATGTCAAACATGAGATCCATGATTAAATTGAGGTTGATGAATATTAAGACATGATTTGTGTTTCTTATTTTAGGAAATAGGTATTAAGGAATATGATGATGAATCCTATTTAATGGTTTCAGAAGGAATTAGGATGATTAAAGTGTTTATATATTTAAATTCAAGAATTATGAACCATGAAATATATAAGGATTATTTGTTGAATGGTTTTGATTACCTAGAAATGTGATTTAATATAAAGGTGGTATTTTTATTAAAGGAAGATAACCCTTAATATGTTCCTGGTGTTGAGAAAATGGTGTTTAGTTTGGATAAATAGATTATTGATATGAATAAAGTAAATTGGATAGTATTGATGAACGTGAAATAGATTAATGATTTATGGACAAAGGGGTTTATGTTATTATTGATATAGTTTACAGTATTACTGGATTTATGGAATATATTCAATAATCTTTGGTTTTATTCAAGGAATTAAGAAGTATGTATGTTTCTATTAAGGTTTCATGGTAATTATAGTTATTTTCATGATTTAAGAAAATATATTACTATGTTATTCATGTATTTGGTATGTGACAATCAATATGTGCTTTATGATATTTAGGGGATTAATGTTAATAAATTTAGTGACCTTATTAATGAATTTTCAATTTTTAAAGGGTGATATATTTAACCATTTAAAGAATGGTTTAAGTTAAATTTTGGATGAGGTTTTAGAGATTAATGTATTATTTCACCATATGAATATTTATACATAAATTTTTCTAACCATTTTGTTTTTGATAATAACTAGAGATATAAGGAATGACTTATCATTATTTTATGAATCTTATTTAGTTCTTTAGAAATGAAAAATTCATCTCTTATATTATGATATGAATTTTAAATTTATCAAGGCACAATCAAAGGATGAGATTGTGCTTATAAAATAGAATGGAATCAAGTAAGTATATCTTCTCATTAAATTCCTCAACATTAGGAAAAGGATATTGAAATAAGATTTTTTCCTATTATCGTCATTTTTTATGATATCAATGACGTTTTTCACACCTCTTTGGTTTATGGATTTTTGGTTATTAAATTTCTCTTGATCATGTTCACTATCAACCTCCATCAGTATTTGGGTGATAATTTTCCCTTTATTTGTCAATGTTTTCACTTCCCACATATATTATCCTATTTGGAAACCTAGTATGTGTTCTTCCAGATTACCTTTTCACATCCCTTTATCTATTTTCAAGATTAATTTTTATTTACCCATTTTATGATATGGTTTTTAAATAATTTTATTTTCAAATGTTAAACCCTTTATTATTAAGCACAAGTTCAAATTGTGATGCCATAATTTATTTAAGGGTTGTAGAATTTAGCAAGCCCGAGATTTTGTGAATTTTTCTTAAAATTAATTTAATCTTTTTGATATTTTTTGTTACATGAAATTTTATGTTTGGATTGTATTAAACATCAAAGGGGTTGTATATTCCTCAAGAAATGTTCAAATTAGAATGGTTGTATTCCTCAAGAAATGTTCAAAGTGATCTTTCAAAATCATTTTTCATATAAGATGACATCCTTTGGTGTTACTTATGATTTATTGGAGATAAGATTGAATGATACCATCCTTATTATTTATCTGGATGGTTAATTTTTATGTTGATGAAATTTTTATGAAACCCATTTAGTTTTCATGGTTTAAGATATAGTGAATTGATGAAATGTTTATGAAACTTGTTTTCATTACAAAAGTTATGATATGATGATATGATGAATGTTTTATGATGTTGTGGCACATGTAAGTATAGTTTTCATTATAAAATGGGTGGCACCTATATCTCCCTATAATTCATTGGGTAAAGCTTTATATCTCATGAGATAAATATGGGAAACAAATCAATGGGCTTGATCCACTATGTGAAATAGGTGCATCCTAATCTCATATAGGAAATAGGTGTATCCTGATCCACTATGGGAAACAGGTGTGTCATAATCCACTATAGGAAACAAGAATATCCTAATCCACTATATTAAATAGGTGCATCTTAATTCACAATGGGAAACATGTGATAAGTCTCGATCCACTATTTTGATGGTATTAGTAGTTAACCTTGACATTTGAAATGGTTTTCTATATTTATTATGGTGACACACTTTTATGACATGATATTATGATTCATGATTGATTTATAATAATTTATCTCTCTTATGGACCATGTTTTCTAAAATGATAGAGTTTTATGATATGAATCATGTCTATGATATATGATAGGTTGGGTACGAACTTTGTAATTTATGTTCATGATCACATACCATTATGCTTATCTTATGCTTGATGGTTCCTGTCATAGTGAAAGCATACAGATTTGGGTGATATATTAAAATTTCTTTTAATATTTCTATACCATAAACCATGAGTGATCATCTTGCATGTCAAATTTATAATTAATTTATTTAGATTGGAAGAAATAAATTACCTTGTCTTGGGTTTCTTTCTTCAGTGTTGATGTTGATCATATGAAAAGACTCTTTCAGATTGTCTTCATTATTATTGTGAGGATCCAAGGATAGAATCTCTCTAGCATTGATCCACACATACTCTTATGATCTTTGAGAAATGACAAATGATCTATGGGTGATAATAAGGGGAATCTAATGTCTTGCATTGTTTGTTCTTGATTTCTCATTATTCTATCCTAAAAAAATATCTATAGTGTTTCTTATTCTTAATAGAGAGAGGGGAGTCAAAAGAGAATTTTTTGTGTGCAAAATTTATCAATTTTTTATTACCAACACAATAGCAATAACATACTATTTATAGAGGTAGGTATAAGGTTATAATATTTTTTATTGTATGTCAAACCTTAAACAATATTAAAACCATTAATAAAACCTCATTCCACATAATAATATTATTATTATTTTGTTTTTCTTGACGACTTATGAAATAAAAAATATTATTTAACAATATTATTAATTAATATTTGTCATTGGAGAAGGTCTTAGTCCATTTCAACTCCTCTTGGATTTATTGAAAACCTAAATTAATATTCAATTTAAATATTTCATTCATCAATAAATATCTTTGATCAATAAAAAATGTATAAAATTATTCCTTAGTCTTGGGAATAATATTTATTAAATTAATTAAATTCAAATATAATTTAAACAAGATCATCAGAGACACTTAGTGTGTGAACCTCTAGGATTATTTATCATTATAATTAGGAGGGCTTGCCTAAAGTCCAATATTATTATCTAGAAATAGGTAAATTTACCCAAGAGAAAGAACTTAATGTCACAAATACAACAACCACATACAAACACTCATTGTGTAATATAATCCCTTTTTCACAATATCACATCAAGCAGGTTTCATATCTATGTCACCAACCTATATGATCGATATATATTTATTTGACTATCTAAAATAAACACATCACTACACCATGGTCATGGAATTTAGGTAGATGGTTTAATTCCAATCAAATGGACAATATATCAGCTTCTATAAAGATGGAAGGAAAAAATCCTTCCTTGACCTGTCCATTAATGATATGTCACTTGTGATGCACCCAACGTATCCAACTTCTCTATGAACTATTATCGTCATGGTTTAGGAAATATATCTAAGTAAGTGAGTCATAACATGTGTTAATAATAATCTTAAATTCTAAGGATCATTACACATACTTATAGATAAGAATATATAATGACACAAAAACATATGGAATTCCTACGGGTGGGTTTGTTCTCATAATCTCACATATTTAAGATTACTAATTGTGAAATTCATGATAAAAATATTCATTCGCTTATGATTACTCAAACTTCAAATTATATGTACTATGTGTCCCATCATAGTATGTTATCCAACTGTAGAACATTATTTAAGAATATCTCCATAACACTTCAAGCTTTCCATCATAGCGAGAAACTATTATGACCTTATCAATGTGATGTATACTCTAGAAAATTATTATATTATATTCATTAAGAATAATGAGAACATATATAATAAGAAGTTTTATTAATATTCAATACATAGAATATACATGTAATCAAAGTACAACTAGTTGTGTTGGGCGGAGAGTGATGGCAAGAGGGGGGGGTGAATTGCCTTTTAAAAAATAATAAACAATTTAAAACAATTATCAAAGTGCAGTGGAAATAAAATAGGCAAGACACAAAATTGATAACGGAGTTCGGCTTAAACCAAAGCCTACGTCTCCGCTCCCAACTCAACCGTTGAGAGATTTACTACCGCTTGCTTTTTAATGGTTTTAGCAAGAAACCCACTAGACGTTAAGGTTAGTCTAGAACCTATTACAGCTTGCTTTAAATGGTTATGCAAGAACCCACTTGCTTTTAATGGTTGAGCAAGAACCCACTAGCCTTCTTACAGGTGAAGGCTAGCTCACCTTTGATTCAAGCCTTTTAAAGGGAAGGCTTGACTAACCTCTTCACACCTTGAAGGTGGTGTGAGAACCCAAAAGAGAGGATGAGAGAAAGAGATGGGGGTTTGTAGGCACAAACCCAAAATGATGCTCAAAATGATAAAACAATAAAAACCGTAATGGTAGAAGCCTTGGGTGCCAAAGGATTGATGGATTTGATGAAGGGCGCTCCCAAGCTTCTTTGGTGGCGCTCCTTGGATGTGGAAGTGAGTTGGAGCAAGTGAGGGTTCCTTGAAGGAATGCGCCGGAGGTTCGCCAAATGATCAAAAATGTGTCTGTGGTCTTCCGTGTGTTTCTGGGGCTTCCTAGTCCTTTATTTATAGAGGGGGAACCCTCAAATGGCCTTTGGGAGGCTTCGGAGCCGTTGGAGAGGCCTTTGGAGCCGTTGGGAGTCAAGTGGACAAGAACCCACTTGCTTTTAATGGTTGAGCAAGAACCCACTAGCCTTCTTACAGGTGAAGGCTAGCTCACCTTTGATTCAAGCCTTTTAAAGGGAAGGCTTGACTAACCTCTTCACACCTTGAAGGTGGTGTGAGAACCCAAAAGAGAGGATGAGAGAAAGAGATGGGGGTTTGTAGGCACAAACCCAAAATGATGCTCAAAATGATAAAACAATAAAAACCATAATGGGAGAAGACTTGGGCGCCAAAGGATTGATGGATTTGATGAAGGGCGCTCCCAAGCTTCTTTGGTGGTGCTCCTTGGATGTGGAAGTGAGTTGGAGCAAGTGAGGGTTCCTTGAAGGAATGCGCCGGAGGTTCGCCAAATGATCAAAAATGTGTCTGTGGGCTTCCGTGTGTTTCCAGGGCTTCCTAGTCCTTTATTTATAGAGGGGGAACCCTCAAATGGCCTTTGGGAGGCTTCGGAGCCGTTGGAGAGGCCTTCGGAGCCGTTGGGAGTCAAGTGGACAAGTCTGGTCAAAGCCCAACGGCTAGTTTGACTGGCTCCACCGGCTGACCGGTGCTAGGCCACCGGTTGGCCGGTGCTTTGGAAAAGGGAGAGGGCTCGGGCTCAGGCACCACCAGCTGGCCGGTGAGGAGGCCACCGGTTGGCCGATGCTGAGGCAGTAGCTGACACTATTTGTCTGGGTGCCACCGGCTGGCCGGTGGTGGGACACCGGTTGGCCGGTGGTCTGGACAGAAGGATGCCTTCTGTCCAGGCTCCATCGGCTGGCCGGTGGGCATCCACCGGTTGTCCGGTGGACTGAAAACCAGTCCACTTTTGCTTTCAGCCTTCTTTCCCCAATTCCTTGGCAATCTTAAATTATGCCTATCAACCAAAAACACTTAAAACAATATTAGATAAAAAAGAGAGTGATTGTGATCATGAAAATTAAACCACGAGGGGTACGAGAGGTACAACAATCTCCCCATATTTTGATGATCACAATCACCAAAACAAGCAATGTAAAAATGAAATGAAAGGCATGCTTTAAAGGATAAATGGGAAAGTAAAGCAAAGCATGAGAGAAAGATTTCTCCCCCAATCAACCAAGAATTTCTCCCCCTTTGTGATTATCAAAATAGCACGGGGCATAAAACTTGATTGAGGGAAAGAGTTGAAAAACAAGATAGAGATTTTAAACCAATTTAAATTTTTGAGATTGAATTGAAAGTTTTGAATTGAAAGTTTTGAATTGAAAGTTTTGAATTGAAAACACAAAAAGGCTTAAACGATCCTAACTCCCCCTAAATAAAAACAACAAATCACCGGGGATAGGATTTTGGAACCGAGACAAATTTTGGTCCGGTAAGACTCGCTAAAAGGGATTTTTCAATCCACACTTGTCTAGTGGCGGGTCTTCTCCTATGAAATTCATCATTAAAGAAAATAGTTTTGGGCCTTTCATACCGGGCATTTTTGCAATCGCACTCATAAATTAAGTGCCCGGGTTTTTTGCAATAATTACAAAATTTAAATTGGGATCTCCCCCTTACAAAAATAGTTGGAGCATGGGAAGAGGAAGCTTGCTTGGAATAGCCAAGCCCTTCGGTGGTTCTAGATATGCGTTGGGAACCAAGAAATTTGGTCAAATTTTGTTCACCTTGGGTGAACTTGGCAAGAGATTCCTTTAAATCTTTGATTTTTGATTCCATAGAATCAACATCGGGAAGGTTTTGGATCTTGAGGGACAACTCCTCCTTTTCTTTGAGAAGTTGTTCCTTTTCGGAAGAAAGTTTTTTGAAATTCTTTTTTAAAGCAACAAATTTGGAAGAAAGTTCGTGAAAACCTTCCTCCAATTGATCTCTTGCATTTTGGAGATCCTCATAAGATAAATGATTAAAAGAATTTGAAGAACTAGAGGATGAGGAGTCGGAAGAGGATACCTCATGAAATTCCATTAGGCATTTTTTACCGTTGTCGCTTGAGGAGGAGGAGGAGGAGGATGAGGATGTGGAGTTATCACTCCATGTGGCCTTGAATGCCTTCTTCTTTTCCTTTTGCTTGGCCTTTTTCTTGTTGAGTTGACAATTGGGCTTGTAATGGCCTTTCTTGCCACACCCATAACATGTTACCTCGGGCTCGGATTTTTCGTTGGGTTGAGCCTTGCGGGATTTCTTCTTTTTGTGCTTCTTCATGAATTTGTGCATTTTGTGGGCAAGATTCTCCATTTCGGAATCGCCGCTTGAAGAGGAAGACGATGAGGAGGAGGAGCTTTCTTCTTTTTGAACTTTGAAGGTGATGTTCTTTGGAACTTTGATCGTTTTTCCTTCCTTTTCAGCTTGCCTCCTCATGGTGATCTCGTAGTTCATGAGGGATCTGATGAGCTCTTCAACCGGCATGTTCTTGATGTCTTTTTCTTCTTGGATTTCCATGACTTTTGGTGCCCATGAGCTTGGTATGATCCATAGGATCTTCTTGACCATTGTTTCTGCAGACACATCATCACCAAGGGACTTTCTCCCATTGCAAACATCAGTAAAACGTGTAAACATTTCAGAAATAGATTCGGATGGATGCATGGTAAAACTTTCAAAATCTTGGTGATACATATCCAATCGAGTATCCTTAACTTTGTTGTTCCCCTCATGGGTAACCTCCAATAGTTTCCAGATTTCATGTGATGAGGTGCATGTGGAAACTCGATTGAATTCATTACAATCAAGGCCGCAATGAAGAGCGTTCATGGCTTTGCCATCAAGCTCGAAATTTTTAATATCGGCTTGGGTCCATTTGGATTCATCGGGAGAAGAAAGAGAATAACCATGCAAGACAATTTTATAAATAGGATAACCAATGCTTCTAAGAAAAGTGGTCATGCGGGTTTTCCAATAGGTATAGTCGGTTCCATCAAAAAATGGAGCACGACCCAAAGAATAGCCTTCGGGGGCGAAAGAAGTTGAAGCCATCACAATGGATCTTGAATTTGAAACCGGTGAAGGTATTACTCAAATTTTGCCTCTGATACCAATTGTTGGGTGGAGAGTGATGGCAAGAGGGGGGGTGAATTGCCTTTTAAAAAATAATAAACAATTTAAAACAATTATCAAAGTGCAGCGGAAATAAAATAGGCAAGACACAAAATTGATAACGGAGTTCGGCTTAAACCAAAGCCTACGTCTCCGCTCCCAACTCAACCGTTGAGAGATTTACTACCGCTTGCTTTTTAATGGTTTTAGCAAGAAACCCACTAGACTTTAAGGTTAGTCTAGAACCTATTACAGCTTGCTTTAAATGGTTATGCAAGAACCCACTTGCTTTTAATGGTTGAGCAAGAACCCACTAGCCTTCTTACAGGTGAAGGCTAGCTCACCTTTGATTCAAGCCTTTTAAAGGGAAGGCTTGACTAACCTCTTCACACCTTGAAGGTGGTGTGAGAACCCAAAAGATAGGATGAGAGAAAGAGATGGGGGTTTGTAGGCACAAACCCAAAATGATGCTCAAAATGATAAAACAATAAAAACCGTAATGGGAGAAGCCTTGGGCACCAAAGGATTGATGGATTTGATGAAGGGCGCTCCCAAGCTTCTTTGGTGGTGCTCCTTGGATGTGGAAGTGAGTTGGATCAAGTTAGGGTTCCTTGAAGGAATGCGCCGGAGGTTCGCCAAATGATCAAAAATGTGTCCGTGGGCTTCCGTGTGTTTCCGGGGCTTCCTAGTCCTTTATTTATAGAGGGGGAACCCTCAAATGGCCTTTGGGAGGCTTCGGAGTCGTTGGAGAGGCCTTCAGAGCCGTTGGGAGTCAAGTGGACAAGCCTGGTCAAAGCCCAACGGCTAGTTTGACTGGCTCCACCGGCTGACCGGTGCTAGGCCACTGGTTGGCCGGTGCTTTGGAAAAGGGAGAGGGCTCGGGCTCAGGCACCACCGGCTGGCCGGTGAGGAGGCCACCGGTTGGCCGGTGCTGAGGCAGTAGCTGACACTATTTGTCTGGGTGCCACTGGCTGGCCGGTGGTGGGACACCGGTTGGCTGGTGGTCTGGACAGAACGATGCCTTCTGTCCAGGCTCCATCGGCTGGCCGGTGGGCATCCACCGGTTGGCCGGTGGACTGAAAACCAGTCCACTTTTGCTTTCAGCCTTCTTGCCCCAATTCCTTGGCAATCTGAAATTATGCCTATCAACCAAAAACACTTAAAACAATATTAGATAAAAAAGAGAGTGATTGTGATCATGAAAATTAAACCACGAGGGGTACGAGAGGTACAACAAGTTGGTCCTAGGATACCAACTCCAACAAACTCCCACTTATACTAGATTCAACTGCCTATAACATTCAGTCTACTAGACCACACATGATAATAATGTTTTTGTTGAGTTAATCCTTTAGTCAAGGGGTCTACCACATGGTCTTCCATGGAAATACTACTCACTATAACCTCATCTCTTTGAAAAAAATCCCTCAAGAGATGATAATTTCAAAGTATGTGTTTCATCTGCTAATGTGGCCTCGTCTCTTTTTTGAGAGCCACCACTGTAGTATTATCATAGTATAGTGTGATGAGATATTTACTGATAGGTACCACATCAAGATCTAGGATAAAGTTGTGCATTTTTACTACTTCTTTAGATGTCTTAGATGCCGTAATATACTCAGACTTTATTATAGAATATGTGACCATATCCTATATTGATCTCTTTCATCTCACAGAAACTCCATTCAAAGTGAAGATGTATGTCGTTTGTGACTTTATTTCATATTGATTAGTTTTGGAAACTTTCATCTTCATATCCTATAATGACTAGTTCCTCATCTCCTCCATAAACCAAAAACATATCCTTAGTACACCTTATATACTTAAGGATAGTCTTAACTACCATCTAATTGTAGTCACATGGGTTAGATTGATATCTTACTATTGTACTTAATGTGTAGGTTACATCTAGCCTAGTACATAATGTAGCATACATGACTGACCTAATCGATGATGTGTATGGAATATTGTTCATCCTATTTATTTTCTCATGTATTTGAGGACACATTTTCCTAGAAAGATGAATTCCATGTGGCATTAGAAATGATCCCCTCTTGGATTGATCCATACTAAATCTCTTAGGTATCTTATCAATATATGTACTTTGACTTAGGTTGAGAAAACTCTTGGATCTATCATGATGGATATTGATCACAATAATATACATTGCCTCACCCGATTACTTCATAGAGAAGAATTTATTCAACAACACCTTAATAGACTATAATACTGGTATTTCATTTCTAATGAGTAATATGTCATCAACATATACTATTAATAAAATTACTACACTCTCACTAAACCATTTGTGGACACAAGGATCAGACTCATTCTTTATGAAACCAAATTCCACTATGGTTTCATCAAAATAAATGTTTCATGACCTAAATGCTTGATTTAATCCATAAATGGATTTTTTTTTTCAATTTACGTATCTTATTGGCATCCTTTAGAATCACAAACCCTTCTGGTTGTGTCATATAGAAATATTCTTGAAGGTTCCCATTAAGGAAGTATGTTTTGATATCCATTTTCCAAATCTCATAGTCATGGTAAGTTATGGAAAGTAGAATTCTGATGGATTTCAGGAATGAAACTAGTGAAAAGGTTTCATTTTAGTCAAATTATTAATGTTTTTTAATCCCTTTTGCAACCAGTCATGCCTTATGGGTACTGAATTTTTCTTTCATGTCCAGTTTATTTTTTAATAACCATTTAACCAATGGGATTTGCATCTACAGGAGGATCTACCGAAATCTAGAATTGGTTTTGGTATGTGGAATCCATTTCAGAATTCATGGATTCTACAATTGGAAACATCTTTGACACTTACTGATTCCTTGTGGATTATAATATGATTATTATATACTAATAATGATTCACCGTCCTTAGTGACTGGAAAACCATACTGGTATGGTTATCTAACCTCTCTAATACTCTTATGCGGTACTTGTGCCTTTGGAACAACTTTTTCTTCCATGGGGCTTTGTGGAATTTGTTAATGTACCAACTCTTGTGTATCTTGATCCTAGACTTCATAGATTTCTATCATAATCCCACTATCTCTTTTAGATATAGGATCCTTCTCAATAAATGTGGGACATCTATCGATGATAACCTTTTTATCTAAATGATTGTATAGGTAATGTCCCTTTTTTCTTTGGGATATCCTATAAAGATACACTTTGTGCCTCAAGGTACAATATTGTTACCTAAAGAAGCCTTAACAAAAGATTCTCAACCACACACATGTATGTATGAAAACCTAGGTTTCAATCTGTTGCACAATTGGTATGATATACCTTTTGTCACTTTAGTTGGCACTCGGTTTAGTACGTATGATGATGTTTGTAATGTGTATCTCCAAAAGGATAATGGAAAACTCGCATGACTCATCATTGATCTTACCAAGTAAAACAAGGTATGGTTACTCCTTTCACTTACACTGTTACATTGAGTTGTATAAGGAGGAGTGAGTTGAGATAAAATATCAAACTACCATAGGTAATCAATGAAGACTTGATTAATATGTTCTCCACCATAGTCTTAGTGGAGTTTCTTAATAATCTTACCAAACTATTTATCAACATCATTCTTGTATTCCTTAAATTTTTCAAAGGAATCTGACTTATACATCATTTAATAGAAATATCCATATATACTAAAATAATCAGTAAAAGTAATTAAGTATGATTTCCCACCCTTTTTCTCAATAAGAAATGGTCCATACGCATCTCTAGGAACTAATTCTAGAATTTATTTGTCCCTTTAACCTTTTCTACTAAATAGGGATTTGGTCATTTTTCCTTATAAACATTCATGACATACACCAAGTGGTTTTAGTTCAAAATAATCTAAATATCCATTTTTTGTAATTTAGTAAAATTCTTTTCACTTACATGACCTAGTCATTGATGCCAAATTTGGGTGTGGTATGATTCATGTGAAGATGTTTCATTATCAATTATCATTACTTGGTTTGTGTTGTCCAACACATAAAGACTGTTATTTAATTATTCCATACCATAACAAAATCTATCTTTATAAAAGTAGAAAAATTTATTTACAAAATTGAAAATATAACCATCTATATCTAGAATGGATACATAAATAATTTGTTTGGTAATTAATGGAACATAATACAAACCCTTTTAAACCAAGATCATTCCAATTAGAAACATGTGTTTATAGTCCCTGATAGCTACAATAATTGGTTTATCTCTATTGGTTGATCATAGATCTACCTTCCCTCAGTTAATTCTTCTAAATATACTTGATTCCTAATTCTAATACATGTGTGAGAACTAAAAGATGTATCTAATGCCCAATTTGTAGAAGTAGATAAATTAAACTCGATAAAAAACGTACCTGAATCTTCCCCTTACTTTTTCTAGGTACAATTTTTCTTCTAGTGGACCTTCTTTCCACATATGAAACAAAAAGCATCATATTCCCTTGTTTACCACTTGATCTTCCTATTCTTAAAAGGTCATTGTGAAGAAGGCTTATCCTTGGGAATTTTCACATGGCCTTTTATCTTTTTAACTATAAGGATTGAAGTCTTTTCATGCTTTGTCTCCTTATCCACTTGGTGAAGAAGAGTGAAAAGATTTGGTAGAGAATTCCCAATATTGTGCATGTTAAAAATCACAAAAAACTGGAGAAGCTTTGAGTAAGTGATGCCAGAATGAGATTAGTGCCCAGTTCTTTAGGGAGTTTAAACCCTATAACCTCTAGGTGCTCAATGTATCTAATGATCTTGACTACATAAGGCCCAGATGGGGAACCTTATCCAAGATTTATCTGAAAGAGAAACTTACAAATATCAAATTGTTCCTATCAAGCTCTTTCCTGATATATTCCATGGAGATGCTTGACCATTCTATATGCATCCATGTTTTCATGAGACTTCATGAGATCACTATAAATAGATGAAATCATCAAACAATAAACATCGACCATGTCATTCATATGTTTCTCATAGACTAGGAACTATTCATTACTCGCCTCCTTAGAAGGCGGATCAGGAAGTGAGGATTCTAGCACGTATGATTTCCTTTTATGGCACAAAAAAACCCAAAGGCGTTGTACCATTACTAGAAGTTATTAACAGTGAGGAGGTTTTCCTTATCAAATATTGATCATAGGGATAGTGTGGATGATGGGATTTACATTTTATTCTACAATTAAAAATATTAGATTATTTATATATTTCTTGATTAAAAATTATGTGATAAATAATAAATTAATCGATTTTATTAAATTTACCACTATTTTATCAAGTACCAATAGCCCTCACCATTGAACTTTTAATGTCTAGTTGCTATGAAATTATAGTGCCAAGGATCCCCATTACTTTTCTTAATGATCAATACTTTGTCCATAAAAATCATAAGAAAGTAATTAGGTGGGTGGTCTTGCCAAATTCTAGCTAATAACTCCATGATTTGTTGAGTGGATTCTCCTATCCTGAAATCCAAACATTAAAACTTTCCTACAAACTTTTATTAAATATACTTTGGTCATTAAAACCAATACAAGTTCAATTAAGTCAACCCAAAACCATCATGAGTTCTCCCTGATAAAAGTATGTGTTTAGACTTTGATCATGTACTACACTTAGTTATATGGTTTCATTCCCAATAAAGCAATGGAAGGCTTAGTATAACTTAATATTAGGTTGAGGTATTTAAATTAATTATTGTTGGGAAAAAATCCCTCAAGGTAACATTGTTGTATTTTTGGGTTGATTGTGTTTGTTGACAAAGCAGGTTTCCATGAAGAAATTGTCGAGTTCCAAAGAAGTTGTTGACAATTAATGTTGACAAAAGAATGATGACAAAGTAAAGGACAATATGGAGGCGGTACAAAAGAGCAGTACAAGGTGGCGTTGTTTCCCAGTGTTTGCCAAATTTTTGGGGTCCAAAATTTGGAAGTTGGTGAGCATCACGAAAAGTTGATTTCCATGAAGATCATATTTTAATATGGTAAAGGCATGAATTTCGTGAAGAAAAGCTTCATGGTTTGGATTTCATGAAGACCAGAAGAATGGAGGTGGTGATTCTTCGCGATTACGACAAGCTTCACGAACGACAGAGGCTGAAGCGCATCACAGCGGTGAAGGGCTTTGCAAGGGAGCTTCGCGGCGATGAGGGGCATTGCGAGGGAGCTTCGCGGTGAAGGCGCGAAGGAATTGATGGGATGCTCCACGATTACGACGAGCTCCATGATCGGAAAATTTTCGTGGTGCTTTGCGATTTTGAGAGAATTCCGGCGGGAACTTCGGAGCTTTGTGATTTGAGCTGATGTGGCGTTGACTTCGCGCAGAAAGTTGGAGGGTCGGTGGAATTTCCTATAAATAGAGGTCGACCCCCTCGAGCGTAGAAGAGAGAATTTTTAGAGAAAATCATTTGATCTCGGTTCGCGAAGGAAGTTCGCGAAGGCAGTGTGCTTCGCGAAAGAGGAGCTTCGCGGCGGCTATTCTAGCTCCGCGAAAGTCGTGAGCTCCACGTTGGCTCAGTGAGCTTCGCGAGGGAAGTTTCTCTACAATGACTTGAGATTCGCGGTAGTGCTTCGCGGTAGTGCTTCACAATAGTGCTTCGTGAAAAGGCAGGAGCTTCACGAAGGCTTGTTTGAGCTTCGCGAAATTGGGAGCCTCGTGAAGTAGGGAGCTTTGCGAAGGTGTTTCCAAAGGTAGTTGCCCAGTGTTTCAGAGGCAAAGTGGTATTCATCAGTGGATGAAATTTGGACTTCAACAGAGCATCTATCAACAGTTGAGGATGCATTATTTTATGCAAATGAAGAGACCTACATGTCTATAAACTGTGAATGGATCCCTTCCAAGTGCAGTGAGCATAGGAAGAGGAAGAAGGTGATCCTCTCCACCGGCAGTGATCCAGAGAGAGAGAAATAAGGAGTGACCCTTGGGAAAGCAGTGAGCTGACCCTAAACTTGTAAAGGTAGTGAGCCTGGGATAGAGTGACTGTGCCTGAACATTGTAATCCACAACTAGTGAAGTTTAGTGGACTTGGTACGACTAGCAACCTGTCGGCGTATGCTCCTTGGACGTAGCCCTTAGCAGTGAACCAAGTAAAATTACTGTGTCCTATGCTTGCTTTAATTTCTGTTTATGTTGTGAAACAGGAAATAGAGAGAAGAGTGTTTTTCTTAACAGCGAAACAATATCAGAACGGGCTTTAATTTTGAATTAGTCATACCCTGATTCACCCCCCCCCCCCTCTCAGGGTATTCAGCCTTGTGGACCTAACAATTAGTATCAGAGGGAAGGGTTGATATTTGTTCTTCTCTCAATGGAGGTCACTAATCGTAGAGGGATTTCAATCTTCGATGGATGTAATTTTCAGATATGGAAGAATCGAATGCAACACTATTTCTGATCTTTGGGAATGGGTGTGTTTTCAGCAGCTATGCATGGTATCACAGCTGATATTACTAGTGGTGCATTATCAAAAGCTGAGCATAAAGAGTTGGATGTTGATGCCAAAGCAATCAATGCCTTATGGGGATCCCTTTCCAATCCCATCTATACAAAGGTTATGTCATGAAAAACGTCACATGCCATGTGGGAAAAGCTTTTGAATATTTATGAAGGGGATACAAAAGTCAGAGAGGCAAAGCTGCAAGTGTTGTGGAACAAGTATGAATATCTGATAATGAACCCGAATGAGTCTATTGATGCATTCTTTGACAGGGTAAATGTTGTGGTAGAAGAAATTAGAGGTCTTGGTGAGATTATCGAAGACATTAAAATTGTAAAGCGTATCTTGAGAAAACTTCCACCTCAGTTCAATTCGAAAGTTTCTGTTTTGGAAGATAAAGATCTGAAAGAGCTGACATTGGATAACCTTCACAGCACTCTTGTTGCGTATGAAATGAGAAATGATGATAATGACGCTGTGGAAAAGGGGAAATCCAAAGAGGTGGCATTTAAGGCCATGAAGAAGCTCACTATTGAAGATTCTCAGGAGGAAGAAGAGACAGATGAGGTGATGTCATTTCTTTCTTCAAATCTGAAAAGAGGAAAAGGAAAATTTAAAGGGAAACTTCCACTAGCATGCTTTCGATGTAGAAAGGTTGGTCATCTTACTGCAAGATGCCCCAAAAAGTTTCAAGAAGAAAATGATGAAGATGAATTTGAAAATCCCAAGAAGAAATCTTCAGCCTATGTGAAAGGGAAGAAGTAGTTCAAGAGAAATTTCTTCAAGAAGAAGAATCTTCTTTCATAAGAAATAGACAGTTCAGATGAGTCTGAGGATGAAGAGGTTGAGGAGTTTGAAAATTGTAAAGATCATAGACAAAATGCTATGGTAGCGGTCGTCGGTAGTTATCAGGAAAAGGAAGAAACTGACGTTGGAGAAGAGGAAGAAGAAGTTGAAGGAAGAGTTGATATGGAAGCCGAATTGGAAGCAGCTCTTGAGGAGATAGATGTTTGGAGAGCAAAAACGAAGAAAGCCAATAAAGTTGTTCGTGATGCCAAACTCTATATGTAGCAGCAGGAAGATGAGAAGTCTCTGTTGATGGAAGAAATTGAAAAACTCAAGTTATCAACACCAGAGAACTCAAAATCAGTTAGTGAGTATAAGCTCAAGATTGAAGAACAGAAAAGGGAGATCAATGGTTTGAACAGAAAAGTGAAAGATCACGTCAAGCATATCGAAGAGCTTGAAGAAGTAGTTGTCAGTCTACAGAGAAAAGTTAAAGACCAGGAAAAGCCTTTGATTCCCAATACATTCTTGGGAAATCAGATCATTATGAAGACTGAAAAGATGAAAGAGGATCCTAGTAGTTCATCAGGAAAGAAGCAGCAATTGAGCTCAATTGTTAAGGCTGATTCAGGGCTTGATCATAAAGAAAAATCTGTGGCAATTGAAGTCAGACCGCAATCACCCATCCCGATATTGAAGATTGATTTGGGCACAAAGAAAAATCAGAATATTCAGAGATCCCAAGGGAAAACTCAGAGTGCTAAAGTGTCACGAAGGAATGCACCATATATCAGGTGTTATTGTTGTGGGAAGATGGGAAATTCACAGTATGTGTGTTCCATAGCCAAGAGATATCAAAGGGAACAAGAACAGTGGTGGCAGCCAAATAGAGAACAGTTTTCCAGAACATATTTTGAAGGACACTGTTTTTGGTGCGGAGGATTTGGGCACATGGCTAGGTATTGTACTTCAACCCTTCAGAGAAATGTGCCAAAGCAGAATCAAATCATTCTCAAGTAGCAGATCAATAAACCGATAGGTGAGTTAAAAATGCAGAATAGATTTTTTGCTTCATAAGATGAGGCTGGTCCATCATACTCTGAGAAAGAATAGAAGTCTCAATCCATGCCGAGTGTGAAAGAAAAAGTATGGACCAAGAAGAAGAAAAATGAGAAGGCCGTGGTGGCGGAGATTTCCCTTAAAGCATCAGATCGTTCTGGTGTATGGATCCTTGATAGTGGTTGCACATCACACATGACAGGCAATAAGGATCTTGTTACAGGCATAAAATACGACAAAGAAGGAGTTGTCAAATTTGGAAACGATGAAGGCCTGAATATTGTTGGCTCAGGAAAAGCCAAGTTTGGGGGAAAAGAAATGAAACATGTTGATGTCTTGGTAGTATAGGGTCTTAGTCATAACTTGCTCAGTGTCAGTCAACTGTGTGACTCTAGGAATTATATCCGATTTACCAAGAGTATGTGTGTTGTGAAAGGAAAAGATGGAGCAGTTGTTCTGCAGGGAAAAGGGACAAAGGGAAATATTTATTTTGTAGGTAGGGAAGAAGATATGTGCCTTTTATCCAGAGAGGAAGAAAACCAGCTATGGCATAAGTGACTTGGTCATCTATGCCAACCCTCCATGGAAGATCTGGTGAAGTTTGATGCTGCTAGAGACCTTACCAAACTATCACGTGATCGCACTCATGCATGTGATTCTTGCCAACAAGGGAAAATCATTAGAAAAACATACAGGCCAAAGGAACAGAAATCAACTGGAGTGCTCGAACTGGTACATACTAATGTATGTGGACCTATTTCACCACGAGCTATAAATGGGAAAAGGTACTATGTCCTTTTCATTAATGACTATAGCAGAATGTCTTGGGTATTCATCATTACCCATAAGACAGAGGTGTTCAGTTTCATAAAGTAGTATAGGAGGGAATCAGAAAAGATGCTTGGGAAGAAAATTCTGAAGTTTCGTACTGATAACGGTGCGGAATTCACAAATAGTCAAGTTGAAAACTATCTCGAGAAACATGGGATAAGGCATCAAGTTTTATCAGTAAGAACTCCTCAACAGAATGGAGTGGTTGAAAGAAGAAATCAGATCATCAACAACATGGCTAGAACGATGCTTATTGATAAAGACCTACCAGAGAAATTTTAGAAGGAAGCAGTTTTGACATCGGTCTATGTTTCGAACAGGTCTCTATTGTGTCCAAAGCAAGGAAAGACTCTGTATGAACTGTGGTACAGAAAGAAGCCAACGTTGAAATACTTTCGAATATTTGGAAGTAAGTGTTTCATTCTCAACAAAGAAAATCACAGGAAGTTTGAGGCACGAGGAGATGAGGGGATATTCCTTGGCTACTCGGGGAAAAGAAAATCATATAAATGTTTCAACAAAAGGCTGGGGAAAATTGTTGAGAGCAATGATGTCACTATAGTTAAAAATGAACAGAATACTCAACGGCCCAGTGAACAATTCCTGGATGAAAGTGATGATGAGGTAAGCAACACAGGAGGAGTAGAAGTGGCAGAGGATGACTCAGAAGAAGATACTGATGATGAACAAGAAAGTTTCAAGTCTGTGTCTGCAAGGATGCCAAAGAGTCAAGCTGAAATTGATAGGCAGAATATCATTGGTGATCAGACAGCTCCAGTTCAGACTCGAAGAATGAAGTCATTACAGAAAACATCGTTTTTGTCACAGGTGGAGCCGAAATGTTTTTCCAATTCAGCTGAAGATGAAAACTAGGTTCAGGCTATGAATGAAGAGCTAGATCAGATTGAGAAGAATCAAACATGGGAGATTGTTTCGAGGCCAGTAGATAAGAATGTCATCGGGACTAAATGGGTCTATCGCAACAAGATGAATGAAGATGGCACAGTGATTTAGAACAAAGCACGACTAGTGTGCAAGGGGTACTCCCGGATCGAGGTAATAGATGTTGATGAGACATTTGCACCAGTTTCAAGGCTGGAGACAATCATATTATTCCTAGCCATCATAGTGCAAAGGAAGTTCAAAGTGTTCCATACGGATGTCAAATCCGCATTCTTGAATGTTGTTCTGGAAGAGGAGGTGTATATTGAGCAGCCAGATGGTTTTCTCATTCATGAGGATGAGAACAAAGTTTGCAGGCTGAAGAAGGCATTGTATGGGCTGAAACAAGCACCAATAGCATGGTACTCAAGGCTTGATCAGTACTTGAAGAAGCTTGGTTTTCAGCATGGAGGAGTTGATTACAATCTCTATTTCAGCAATGACAGTAATCAAAGGATTATGGTTCTAGTGTATGTCGATGACATAATTTTTGGCGGATCAGATGAAGCTCAGTGCAGACAGTTTTCTGAATTCATGAAAAATGAGTTTGAAATGTCAATGATTGGAGAGATAACGTTTTTCCTTGGTCTACAGGTGACACAAGGAAGGAATGGAACATTCATTTCTCAATATAAATATGCCAAGGAGGTTCTGAGAAGGTTTGGAATGGAGAATTCTAAGGAGATGAAGACTCCGGTTGCTACCTGGATGAAATTATCAAAAGATGAGGATGGCAAGGCAGTTAATCTCACAGAATAAAGGCAAATTATTGGAAGTCTGTTATACTTAACTGCAACAAGGCCTGATATTGTTTTCGCCACATGCCAAGCAGTGAGATATTAGAGTAATCCCAAGGAAAGCCACATGCTTTCAGTGAAAAGAATACTTTGGTATATCAAGGGAACAATGGACTTTGGATTGACATATAACGACAAATCTCAGACAGAGTTATTGGGATATACTGATGCAGACTGGGCTGGTTCAGCGGATGATAGAAAATCAACATCTGGAGGTGCATTCTATCTTGGTGGACTGTGTATTGCTTGGTTAAGCAAGAAGCAGGATTGCATTTCATTAAGCAACGCAGAAGATGAGTATATTGCGGTCACTCAAGCATGCACATAGTTATTATGGATGAAGAAGCAGCTTGAAGATATGGGAGTTGAAGTGAAGTCTCCGATCGGAATCCAGTGCGACAACTCAAGTGCTATAAATCTTAGAAAAAATCTCGTCCATAATTCAAGGACAAAGCACATTGAGATTAAGTATCATTTCATCAAGGAGAAGGTGGAACAAGGACTTGTGAAGTTGGAGTATGTGCCTACAGAGCTACAGGTTGTAGACATTCTGACAAAGGCCTTACCCAAGGAAGCTTTTGAGAGGCATCGACTGGCTCTGGGAGTTTAGTCGATTCCCCGCACTTAAAAGCGTGTGGATGTGGAACCCCCCCTCTCCCCGAGGTATGATGTGTTTTTCCCTAATATGCTAATATGTGTTCTCTACTCTGTTACAGACTGCAAAGAAGTGACCTTTGGGTTCATTGACAAAGGGGGAGAAAATAGTGATTGTTTAAGGGGGAGACGGTGTGGAGATTTGATAAATAATGAATGATATGGGGAGAAGATGATAGGTGGAGCATCCAGATAAGGGGAGTGCAATGAGATATGGGGAGAGTTTTAAATCTGACGATGCTTGAAGTGATCGATCAAATCATAGAAATCACGACAACTGAGGATCGTGATAAAAGCAGAACAGTGGTGTTGGAATGGTGAGAGAAGGTTTCCAGCTATCGTCAATTGGTATCAGTGTGGTTTAATAATTGGTATCAGTTTTACAATTGGTATCAGTTTGGAATCGACAATTTTTGTCTGACATGATGTGATTCATTGAATAACTTTTCATACTACTCTTGTTTCTCACGCCGAGCATTGCTCATGTGGGCTTAGAGTACGTGTTAAGTGAATCCTTGAACGCTATCTGAATCGCAAGAGGCGAATGGTGGTAGATGTTGGAAGAAGACTCAGTGAGGTATCAAAGTACATAAAATCATTCTGAGCAGAGTTGTGAAGAGTTGTCAACAAACCCAAAGGGGGAGATTGTTGGGCAAAAATCCCTTAAGGTAACATTGCTGTATTTTTGGGTTGATTGTGTTTGTTGACAAAGCAGGTTTCCATGAAGAAATTGTCGAGTTCCAAATAAGTTGTTGACAATCAATGTTGACAAAAGAATGATGACAAAGGAAAGGACAATCTGGAGGCGGTACAAAAGAGCAGTACAAGGTGGCGCTGTTTCCCAGTGTTTGCCAAATTTTTGGGGTCCAAAATTTGAAAGTTGGTGAGCATCGTGAAAAGTTGATTTCCATGAAGATCATATTTTAATATGGAAAAGGCATGAATTTATCAAAGAAAATCTTCATGGTTTGGATTTCGCGAGGACCAGAAGAATGGAGGTGGTGATTCTTCGCGATTACGACAAGCTTCGCGAACGACAGAGGCTGAAGCGCATTGCGGTGGTGAAGGGATTTGCAAGGGAGCTTCGCAGCGATGAGGGGAATTGCGAGGGAGCTTCGTGGTGAAGGTGCGAAGGAATTGACAGGATGCTCAATGATTACGACGAGCTTCGTGATCGGAAAATTGTCGTGGTGCTTCGCGATTTTGAGAGAATTCTGGTGGGAACTTCAGAGCTTCGCGATTTGAGCTGACGTGGCGTTGACTTTGCGCGGAAAGTTGGAGGGTCAGTGGAATTGCCTATAAATAGAGGTCGACCCCCTCGAGCGTAGAATAGAGAATTTTCAGAGAAAATCGTTTGATCTCGGTTCGAGAAGGAAGTTCGCGAAGGCAGTGTGATTCGCGAAAGAGGAGCTTCGCGGCGGCTATTCTAGCTCCGTGAAAGTCGTGAGCTCCGCGTTGTCTCAATGAGCTTCGTGAGGGAAGTTTCTCTACAACGACTTGAGATTCGAGATAGTTCTTCGCAGTAGTGCTTCACGGGAGTGCTTTGCGAAAAGGCAGGAGCTTCGCGAAGGTTTGTTTGAGCTTCGCGAAATTGGGAGCCTCGTGAAGTAGGGAGCTTTGCGAAGGTGTTTCCAAAGGTAGTTGCCCAGTGTTTCAGAGGCAAAGTGGTATTCATTAGTGGATGAAATTTGGACTTCAACAGAGCATCTATCAACAGTTGAGTATGCATGCTTTCATGCAAATGAAGAGACCTACAGGTCTATAAACTGTGAATGGATCCCTTCCAAGTGCAGTGAGCATAGGAAGAGGAAGAATGTGATCCTCTCCACCGGCAGTGAGCCAGAGAGAGAGAAATAGGGAGTGACCCTTGGGAAAGCAGTTATCTGACCCTAAACTTGTAAAGGTAGTGAGTCTGGGATAGATTGACTGTGCCCGAACATTGTAATCCACAACTAGTGAAGTTTAGTGGACTTGGTACGACCAGCAGCCTGTCGGCGTATGCTCCTTAGACGTAGCCCTTAGCGGTGAACCAAGTAAAATTATTGGTTCATGTGCTTACTTTATTTCTGTTTATGTTGTGCAACAGGAAATAGAGAGAAGAGTGTTTTGTTTAACAGTGAAACAAGATCAGAACGGGCTTTAATTTTGAATTAGTCATACCCTGATTCACCCCCCTCTCAGGGTATTCAGCCTTGTGGACCTAACAATTATGCATAAATTTTATCTTTTTTTATCATTTATATATATTTTTAATATTAGTTGGATGTTACATAATTAATTAATCATGTTGGATAAAACATTTACACATAATCCATTTATTTAATTTCCTTCTTTTCAAATTAATCAATTTATTTATGTGATTATGTTCTTGCATACATAAAATAAATAACACGTAGATAGAAATAAATAAATAAAATAAATGGCCTCATCATGAGATTATCTGATAGTTGAGTTTATGAACAGACATTAAATCAACCAATGACCTTGGGGAATAACTCTATTTTCCATTCTTGGCATGAGTTATAGCATTCCACATATACACCTATGCATCACCTAAGATGGTATCATAATGGTTCTGTCTTGAACTGCCTTCAAGAATTATGGGATACTCTATTAATTACATATATTTATAACTCACGCATAGGTGAGGGGAACCAAAGGATTGATTTAAAGGGGATTACATAAATAATCATGGACACATAGGTCCAACATAATAATGGAGGGAGGGATAACTCTCAGACCATCATTTTAATTTAAAATAATTACAAACCCATGAAATAAATTAAATTAAATTAATCATACATAGGTCTTGCTCAAGATCATGATCAGTCATATACATGCAACAAATACGCAAAAGTAACTGGATAGCATTCATTTCTCTATTTGTTATTTTTTATTAAGATAAATGTGTTTTTATTTTTTAGTTAGTTCTCTTTTATCTTAATGACTATATAAATTTAATTGGAAATACCCATCAGTTATGGAACTCATGAAAAATAAATGGTAGAATCTATAATGAAATATTTATTAAAATAAATTAATTGATCATTTAAAACTATTTAAACCCATTATTAAATTGTTAAACACAAAATAGTGTGTTAATAAATAAAATAAGTTTTTAATGATGTGATTTTTCAATTTAATGTGATTTTAAATTCTATCCTTTAATTGGAGACTACGTGATGTGTATAGACCAGCTACATGTCGTGTATCCAGTGTACACGCCTAGGTCTGTAGCATGTACCTCATCCAGATTACACAACATGTACATGTCATTTATACATTGTTTATCTGTTTGGCACGTACCCACAATACTCGCCTATATCTTTGACATGTATCTCGGTGGATTACATAACATGTATAGTTCATCTACACATCATGTGGTCCAAATGTCGTGTTCCCGTGCAACCCACCAAAAATCTCTGTGTGTTCTCATATGAGAGACTATATGACATGTGGACTCCAGCTACACACCATGTATCTATAATTCTATTTGTCCATATAACACAATGTGTATCTTGGACATAAGAATTGATGAACTACACATTGTGTACACTACATACACATCGTGTATATTATAAATTCTTCAGGTTGTTAGTCTCACATGGTTTGACCATATATTATGACAACGCGGATTTTGCGATTTATGCTACTAACCCGTGTAGACTACATGACGTGTATATTGATACACACCATATACTCTGATAACCATGTGCCTATTTGGTCAGTCAACACACAGCATACACCGCATGTCATTACTGTGTAGCACGCCATGTATCCCTCAACATATCTAGATATAGTGTGCTAGGGTACACATTGTTTACTTCTGAGTACACGCTGTGTAACCCTGTCTTAATGGCCAAAAAAATTTCAGTTCTCGATGGTATCTCCAGTCATTATTCATCTATTCTTAGACTTTTAAAAAAATAAAACACTAAAATAATATGATTAATATGTCAAATCATGTCAATTAATGTCATATTAAATAATGAATAACATGAAATGAAAATCTCACAATGATTGCATATAGATCAACCATCAAATAAATAAATTATAAATTCAAACACTGCCACTTTGATAACACTTTATGATCTTGGCATAGTGGAAGTGTGCAAATGTGGGAGATATATTAAAATTTCTTTTAATATTTTATACCTCATACCATGATAAAGTATCTTACACATCAAATTTATAATTAATTTAATTAGAACAGAAGAAATCAATTACCTTTTCTTATGTTTCTTTCTTCTATGTCGATGTTAATTGTCTAAAAAGACTCTTTAAGATTTCCTTTTTTTCACTTGTGAGAATCTAAGGATAGAATCCCTTAAGTGGTGATCAAAACATGTTCCAATGATATCTAAGCAATTCCAAACAATCTCTAGGTGATATCATAAGGAATCAAATGTCTTGCATTATTCATTCTTGATTGACCGTTCTTTGGTCTTGAAGAAATCTATCAAGCATTTCTCATTCTTAAGAGAGAAGAGGGAGGATTCAAAATAAAATTTATTGTGCGCAACAATTATATATTTTTAATTACCTATATAATAGCCATAATAGAGTATTTATAGAGGTAGGGTTTATGTTAGAATATATTTTTTATTTCATGCTGAACCTTAAACAATATTAAAACCTTTAATAAAACCCCATGCCATATAATATTATTAATTTTTTTTTTGTGCACCAACTTACAAAATAAAAAATAATATTTAATAAACTTGTTGATTAATATTTATTACTAAACACAATCTTGGTCCATTCAAACTCCTCTTGCAATTATTAAACACCTGAATTAATATTTAATTTAAATATTTCATTCATCAATAAATATTTAAGATTGATAGAATGTGTATAAAATTATTCCTATGTCTTGAGAATGATATTTATTCAATTAATTAAATTCGAATAGAATTTAATAGAGATCATTAGAAACACTTAGTGTGTAAACCTCTAGGTTTCTTTCTCATTGGAATTAGGTGGGATTTCCTAAATTCCAAGATTATTTTCTAGTAATGGGTCAAGAAACCTAATATAAATAACTTAATGTCTTAATGATGACAACCACATATGAATGATCATTTTGTAATATAATCCCTTTATCATAATATTTCATTAATAATGTTTCACATCTGTGTCACCAATATATATGTTTGATATGTCTTTCTTTAACTATCTAAAATAAACATGTCATTACACCATGGTCATAGAATTTAGGGCAATGGTTTTATTACAATCAAAGAGCTGAGATATCAGCTTCCATAAATATAGAAGTGAAAAACCCTTCCTCAACTAATCTATTAATGACATTTCACTCACGACGCACCCAATGTATCCAAATTATATATGAACTGTTATCGTCATGGTTTATGAAATAAATATAAGTGTGAAAATAATAGCATTAATTAATAATAATCTTAAAGTCTAAGGACCATTACGCATGCTCATAGATAAGAATGTTCGATGACACCAAAACATGCAGAATTCCTATTAGTGAGTTTGTTCTCATAATATCTCATCTTGGAGATTACTATGTGTGAAATTCATGATAAGAATCCATGTAAAATTATGATTACTCTCACCTGATATTATATTTACTATGTTTCCCATCATAGTATGTTATTCAACCGTATAACATTATTTAAGAATATCATCATCATACTTAAAAGTTCTCATCATTGTGGGAAACTGCTACTACCTTATTAATGCAATGTATACTATAGGAAATTATTATATTAGATTCATGTAGAACAATGAACAATATGTAATAATAAATTTTATTAATATTCAATACATTGAATATATATGTAATCAAAGTACAAAAATTTGGTCCTAGAATAAAAAATTCAACAATTTTTTCATATAATAATAGATTGATAACTCCTAAATTTACCCTTAATAAGAATCTAAGATCCCCTTTATTATGTTTCCTTACCTAGATTATGAAAAAAGGTTTATATAGGGTATGCCTAAGAGGAGCATTATGTGAGAATATATTTCTGGGATATGTTGAAGATCTTTCATGAAATAAGAACATTATGTTTCTAGTCTCTAAAGATGCTAAGCTATTATGGTTCTTGGGTGTGTATTTATAAAATGTATTGAATATTCATCTAAAAAGATGTGATATTTATGTATAAAAATCTTGGATTGCTATAGAAATGGTACATTAAATATCATTTAAATAAGTATTTATTTATTTATTTAACAAATGATATTTATTTATCCACTGGTATTTTTCATGTCAAGTAAATAATAATATTTTTTATATCATTATTAAAAATGGGGATTTATATGGAATAAGGGATTATTTAAGGGTATTTGTGAAATTACCAAGCTTAACCTAGCTTTATAAATACCTGTTTATATCACTTTAGGGGTTTATATGTTTGTTGTCCATAATAAAAACAATAGTGAATTCTCTTAATCCCTAAGAGATAGATCTCTTAGGAACATTATTAAGAACAAGAGTGTTGATCCTCCTCTACCTTCTCAATACTAGATATATTTGGAGTGATTCATGCTTACCTTGAATGATTCTATTATGATCAATATTGATCGAAATAAGTGTTAGAGCATTTTCACTAGTACCCAGAGAATTCTATGGTGATGATCAGAGGTTCACGGAGCATGTGTGAATCACCACTAGAGGGATCATGTCCTTGGATATCTCTCTACAACAATGGTACACTAAGAAGTGGTCATATAGCTCATTAATGAAGAAATAATTTCAATAAGAGGTAATTATTATTTTAAAAAAAATTAATCATAAATTATATGTGATGATACTACCATCTTGGTTTCGGCGTACCGGTCAATTAATCTTCGATTTATTTCCATTTACATAGTGTTCTTTATCATGTACATCTCAGATTATTCATTAATTATGATAAAAATATGAGTTGTAAATTGATCAATATGAATATTCATAGTTCCTATAACTTTCAATTAACTTATAAGAGGTGGCTCATGTACTATTAACCCATCACATCTATGTATGGACCTAGGTTTTTTCAGACTATAATTTTGTGTAGAAATTTGAACTTTTGTTTTCAGATGCTTGTAAGGGGTGAATTGGTCATTTTACCCTAGCATATGATCTTGGATAATTTTTCTAACCACTCCTTTGGTCCCAAAATAGGGTTTTCCCCTAGGATAAGAGTTTGGTATAATTCTAAGATGTTTTAATTTTAGCGGAATAATTAATATTTAATATTTAATTAATTGGATATTAATTTATTCACATGTGTTCGTTCGGTGATATATTTTGAATGGAGTTTAAGATTGATATTTTATCTTCATTGTTGAGTTTGGAATGGGGAGATTTTCTTAGGTGGGGCATAAACTCAAGTCGGGCATTGGGGCCGGCTTGTGCCCCTTTTTCTTTTTCTTTTTCTTTTTCTTTATTTTATTCTTCCTTTCTCTTTTTTTTCTTTCTCCCCTGGATTCTCACGTACTACCCACCATGGGTTCCTTCACCATAATAGAGAGAGGATATGGATAGGGAGATATAGAAAGATAGAGGGAAGAAGAGAGGTACCTCCATGGAGCTCAGGAGGAGCCGGATCATCATGTGGTGGTCGTAGAGCATGGAAATGGGAAAATCTTCGGTGGATTTTTCCCAAATGTAGGATTTTTAAAAAAACACACACACACACATATATATATGTTTAGATTTTACATTTTATATTTTTAAACCCTTATTATGACTACTTAGGACCACTTGTGGGTTGATCTATTACTTTTTTGGGGAAATGAAGGTTTCATGAAAATTGAGGGATTTCCCATTTGGAAATCCTCATCACAAGGCATGTAGATTCAAGAATACACATTATATATTCTTTCCATTTGGGTAATATGGTCTTTTAGAATAACATGTCGTGCATGGGGTATACATTTCATGTACTGGGACTTATTCATGTAACCGAGTACCCGGCCAGATATCCCTTGTATAGAGCACAAGGTTGGGTAGAGTACACGGCCAGACCCCATGTGGGTTGCACGCCATGTAGAGGTACACGACCAGGATATATACATGGTCGTTCCATGTGAGGTACACAAGTAGGTGCCCCATGTAGGATAAACGCCATTTACATTATCAGCATTCCATGTACTTGGGTTTTTATACACTAGGTCTGACTAAGGTTTATGAAATAAAAAGGCAGGTCGCTAAAAAAGCTCAGTTGTTTTATCTCCCTCAAAAAGTCTGATAAATGGGATTTATATGGTATGATTCTACTGGTCGAGGCTATCAATTCCTTTTTCTATGTCAAATGGATTTATCATAAATCTATATATATATTAATCATACGATCATTGTATAACGACTATACTTTCAACGATTATGATGCTTAACAATATTTTAAATCTGAAAGGATATAACTTATAACGGTCCAAAATAACCAATGTAGTGTAGGTGTTTTCTATAATTTCATTTATTAATAAGTCATTATCTCATTTAAAAGGGGGGGTTTATTTAAAAATATCCAGGTTGTTACAAGTTCCCTTTTATAATAAGAACCTATAAGTTTCATGACAGTATTCTTAAATATATATTCTATAGATAGATGATATCATTTAATGGGACAGAGATGATATGGGTTATTAGGGGTGGAGACTCATAGTACTTTGAGATTCTTTCTCATGGTGTATACCCCTAGTAATATTTAAAGTATGATATTATGATAACATGACCCATCAGTAGGAAATCCAAATTTATATGTTTCATTAGATGGTCCTATATGTGGATATGTTTGAAGGTCCTTAGACTTTATGGTTATTATTAATACATATTATAAGTCGCATACTTTAATGTATTGATGACAACCATGACGACATATTCTCGCAACAATGTAAGATAAATTGGGTGTGTCATGAGTAATATTGTATTAATGAATAATGCAAGAAAGGATTTGTCATTTATGTTCCTTAATAGAAGTTGATATCTTGGGAACTTTGATGAGAATGGAACTACTTGATTAATTCCATGGTCATGGATTTTTGTTGGCATGTTTAGTTTTGGAAAATAAAAGAAAGTGATATCAAGCGTATATGTTGATGACATATGTATGCAACCTGCTTGATTAGAGATATCATGATAAAGATATTATATTACACAGTGTACATTCCTATATAGTTATTTTCATTATGACATTCAAATTCTTTCTTTATAGGTTTCTTGACATGTTGTTAGATTATAACCTTGAACTTTAGGAAGCTTTGTCTAATGCCGCTGAGAAAAGAGCCTAGATGGTCACACACACTAAATGTATTCAAAACATCAATTAAATTCAATATGAATTTAACATATTGAATAAATATTATTCCCATGCATGGTTTAATAATTATGCATGTTTAGTTGATAACACACATTCAGTCACTAGTTATTTGATATAATATTATATGAGTTGAATATTAAATAGATATTCATTTTGCAAGGTAATTACTAATTATATGAATATATAATATTTATTTATTCATGTTCATTCTCAAGGTAACAAATATTATTCATTTGGTTATGTGAATATTTAATAAATATTTTTTCACTAGCTTTGTGAATATAATATTTATTTTATTTATCGATGAATAATGTAGTAATATTTATTTAATAAATAAATAGTCATTATTCAAGATTCTGTAAATATCAAGTAGGATAGATGGGCCAAATTGGTTTGGTTGGAAATGATACACTAAATATCATTTAAATAAATATTAATTTATTTATTTAACAAATGATGTATATATATTCGTAGGTGTTGTGCATGTCAAGTAAATAAAATGATTATTTATATTATTATTATACATTGGTTCTATTATGGAATAAGGGATTATTTTTGATCCTATGTGCAATTACCAACCCTGGACTAGCTTTATAAATTCCCAGTTATCTCACTTTTGGGGGTTAGATGTTTGTTGTGAACAATAAACACAAAAGAGAATGCTCTCAATCCCTAAGAGATAAATATCTCAGGAACATGCTCAAGAACAGGGGCATCGGTCCTCCTCTACCCACTTAGGACTAGAGAGAACTGTATTGATTCCTTCTTACTTTGAAGGATTCTCTTGTGATCAACATTGATCGACATAAGTGTTAGAACATCTACGCTAGCACCCAGAGAATTCTATAGTGACGATTGGAGGTTCGCGGAGCACATGTGGATCACCCCTGGAGGGATCCTATCCTTGGATTATTCAACATGTACATCTTAATTATTTGTTGATTATGAAAAAAAGTTGAGTTTACAACTGCTTAATAGGCACTTCTGTAGTGCCCAGAAACTTCAATTAACTTAGCAGAGGTGCATCATGTTCTATTAACCTGGTGTATCTGAAATTGTTGCATAAGGGTAATCTTCAACAGTCGGCCTACGTAATATTAATACCATGTTGGAAACTTTTTTTATGATATTGCGCATATCATGTAAACTACATGATGCTTTTTTTTACACACCATTCAGGTGATGCCCAAAATGGCCTTCTTTCCATAACTATGTCGTGGTTTGTGAGTATTAAGAATCAAAACACTCATTTTCAGAAGAAACATGCCATGGTCTTAAATTCTCAAGAACGGTAACAATCATTTTGGTTTCATATATGCCATGGAATCTGGAAAACCTATTTTCCTAGTTTCTTTATCCATTTGAATTCCAAACCAAACATTGATAGATTAGCTCTGATACCACAGAAGGGCGCATACACCTTCCATCATATGAACACGTCTAATGTGACATTAATATGAGCCTATCAAAGTACTCAATTGTCCCGACTCTTAGACTATGAAACTCTTCGCATCAATAATGAAGCTTCTAGGCAGAGAGAGACACTTCACTGTCGTCCATGTATGAGAGTTCTTAGGAATTGGTTAGCTCTTTAACCTTTTCTTTGATAACACTAAAGGGTTTCACAGTGATGTTTAACATCCTAAACGCAATATAAAAGCAATTCTAAAACACCATAAATCCCAAAAGTTATGTATACATTTAGAAAGAATAAAAACGAACAATAAGTATGATATACCTTACTCCAGTTGATCTGACCTATCAAAGATTTTCACAAGCATTCGATCATGGTTAGTGAGAACCATCTGAAAGACTCCTTCCTTGGGATGTATCAACATATTGAGGGAATTAGTAGATGATCGGGTAGGGCCTCTCTCAAGACATTGTTTTCTAGAACCTTAAGTTCAAAGGAATGAGAGAATTGAGAGGTAAGAATAATCTCAATTTCGAGGAGTTCTACATAGTAATTTGATACAATGGAGGTGAACACGACTTGTGAGGATTGAACCAACTTATATAGGTATTAAGGAACTCAAAACTTTTGGCCTATATTGAATGAGCGCTTCACAAAATGCTTAAACGTTTAAAATTTTGTAATGTTTGACTTCAATCCTCATAATGATGGATGTTGAACATTTAAATATTCATGTTATGTGATTAAACTCTTCATATTCATCATCTCATGATGGTTTTAACCAAGAATAATAGATGGAGAAGAAAATAAAGGCCAAACCGAGGATTGTCATACAACATGATAACCCCCTTCTAGTGGTTGTGGTAGCACTTGATTCTAGAACCCACCACCCTTCTGATGGGATCATGTCGGCCTTTCTATGTGATCCCAATAGCCTTCTAGTAGAACTTATTTTGCACATCACATGGGTTTTAACCACCCATAAAATGACACCTCATTCCATGTCTTTTTTAGACCCCCCCCCCCCCCCCCCGTCCTCCAAAACCCTTATTTTAAAATGGAAAACATGACTTGAAAACCTCTTCTTCCTTCTTCATTTTAAAATTCAAAATTCTATGTGATCCAATCATGTTGTAGTTGGTCGCAAAACCCATTCCAATTGACATGTAATGATACAAGTTGTTACAGTCTCGATGCGTCTCCTTCCCAAAGATAATTTGTTTTTCAAAAAAGTAATTTTACTTTTGCAGCAACATGTCTAAATTTATGACATTTTTGTTATTTCATTACTTATATAGGTTAATAATGGTATTCATTTTTATAAACATATAATTAAGAAAATATGATATAAATATTCAAAACTCTTCACCAATGGATATGGTTGATGATGTTGGAGTTTGGCGTGACGATGTTGGAAATTTTTCTGAGATTGCTTTGAATGAAATGACATTATAAGATTTTAATTTCAACATTTCTTAATGACGTTTCTTTTGTTGGATGTTTTTTTTGAAGAAATTGGAATCTATAATGACAATGTGTTCTAATTTTTTGTCATTTGATTTTGTTTTGCATTTGGATATGAACGCATTTTTCGATATTCATTAAATTTATCAAAGGTTGATGATGACATTTTTTTTAATATCTTTATTATATATTTTTTAAAAATATATTTTATTTTAATAATAACTCATGCAATCATGGTTTAACCATGTTTGACCCGGTTTTGAAAACATTTTAGTTTATGGCTCTAAATGTTATGAAGGCTTGTTTCCTTCTCACTTTGATTGTTATTTTGTTGCCACCATTTTTCATTGGATTTGTTATTGAAGTGTGTGTGTTTTCAGCAAAAATTATCGTCTCAGGTCCACCACCTGGACCTGAGGGTCAGGTACACCACGGGATGACCTCCGCGTGGCAAAAATGTGATGTGGCGGAAGATGTAAATTTTAAATGATAATGATTTTTAAAAAACAAACTGATTTATTTGAATGAGTTGGACTTAAATACCCTTCATTGCAATTACAAAAAAACAGAAGCTCATAAACATTAAATCAAAACAAAATATATAACAAGAATTTATTAATAGTAAATATAATTGGAAATATAAAACAATAATAAATATTTAACAATAGTAAAAAAACTAAAAGTATAACAATAATTAATAATTTGTTATATGTTTATAAATTTATAATAACTACTAATAATTTTTTTAACTATATACACTTTTTATATTTATTCACTCTAAATTTATTGGTGGAAATTTTCGTTGAAATTTTACATTGTTTTATATATATTAATATATTATGTATGCATACACTAAAATTTTGTATTAAATATTCCCATATATTTATAATAGGAAATATATTATGTGTATTAAATAATCTATGGAAAATTCCAATAAAAGTTTTCATAGGAAATTTCCAATGGAAATAATTAGTGGAAATTTCCATTGGAATTTTGCATAGTTTATTTGTGCATTAATATACTCTCAATTATTTTTTAAGTGGAAATCCAAATTGGAAATTTAATATGATAATTTTCTTTTTAAATTTCCACTGTAAATTTTCAGTGCATATTTGAATTGTTTATTTATGTATTAATCTATTTTCACCTGTAATTTAAGTGGAAATTCGAATTAAAAAACTGTGATGAAAATTTTCATCTTATGATCCTAGGTAATGAAATCAAACTCAAATACATGTAAAATCTATCATCAATAGAATCAACATGCAATGAATAACTCGCATCGAAAAGAAATTGTATCAGGAATTCAGTTGCCGCAATAAATATTGATTTCACTGATAACTTTAAACTTTCACTACAGGTTTTCATCGGAAATTTTCAATGGGATTGTGTGACTTTCTAGGGTAAATTTGTACTTAAAATTATATTGTATATTTATATTCGTATATATACATATATATGTATGTATGTATGTATATATGGATTCAAATTTTGTACTGTAAATTTGCACTAAAAATTCTTAGTATAGATTTATATTAGTGAGAATTTTCATTGTAAATGTAAAACACCAAATTTCAATGCATGTTTACATTGATGTTTGTATATACGTAATGAGAATTTCCACAGTAAATTTTCACTTGATGTTTATAATTTAATATTACCATGTTTATTTGTATTTGTATGTTTGTCTTTGTGTTTATTTAGTTTTCATTGAAAATTCCCATTATACTTTGAAATTATATTGAAAATTTGCAGTGCAAATTTACTCTATGGATTTTAAAATATGTTGTATAGTGGAAAATATACATTGAAAATTTCCACTGAAAATTTGATTGGAAATTGGCAATAGAAGTTTCTAGTGGAAATTTGCACTAAAAGTTTCCAATGGAAATCTATACTAAAGGTTTCTAATGGAAATTTGCAATGCAAATTTCCAATTAAATTTTATATTTTTTAGTTATGTATCAATATAACTTCATTGTAATTTGATGTATAAATTTGAACAGCTAGTTGAAGTTTTCACTAGAAATTTCTAGTGGAAGTTTGCACTGGAAATTTTCAGGGAATGTTTGCACTGAATATTTCCCTAGGAAATGTTACTTCAAAGTTTCTATTCATGATTTATGAAGTGTTTATAGACTCTTATAAATCCCTAAATTTTACACGAGAATTTTTTAATGCAAATTTGGAATGCAAATATTTATTAAAAAATTGCATTTTTTACTTATGTATTAATATATTTTCATTGTAATTTTAAGTGCAAATTCGAAGTATAAATTTCATATGGAAATTTTCATATGAAATTTATAGTGGAAATTTACATCGAAAATCTCAAGTGGAAATTTACCCAGGAATTTCCAGAGGGAATTTGGACGGGAATTTCCAGCAGCGACAGTGTAAACCCCCCCCCCCCCCAAATGCATAACTGGGGTATTTTTGTCCAAAACCCCAACCTGAGGGTCAGGTTCAGGTGCCCAACCTGAGAGGATTTAAATCCTTTTTTCAGGGCGTGTATGTTTTCGGTGGTTTATGGATTTAAATCCTCTCAGGTTGGGCACTTGAACCTGACCCTCAGGTTGGGGTTTTGGACGAAAATGCCTCCATTATGCATTTTGGGGGGTTTTTTACACTGCCGCTGTTGGAAATTCCCGTCGAAATTTCCACTGGAAATTCCTGGGTAAATTTCCACTGGAAATTTCTGATGTAAATTTCCACCAGAAATTTCATAAGCAAATTTCCACATGAAATTTACATTTCAAATTGGGGCTTAAAATTACAATGAAAATAAATTAATACATAAGTAAAAAATGCAATTTTTTACTAAATATTTGCATTCGAAATTTGCATTAAAAACTTCTCGTGTAAAATTTAGGGATTCCTAAGAGTCTATAAACACTTCATAAATCGTGAATTTCTTAGGGAAATATTCATTGCAAACATTTCCTGAAAATTTCTAGTGCAAACTTCTATTAGAAATTTCCAGTGCAAACTTCAAATAGCAGTTCAAATTTATACATAAATTACAATAAAGATATATTGATACATAAATAAAAAATATAAATTTTAATCGGAAATTTTCATTGGAAATTTAAACTAAAAACTTTTAGTGCAAATTTCAACAAATTTCCACTAGAAACTTTTATTGCCAATTTATATTCAAATTTCCAGTGACAATTTTCAATGTATATTTTCCAGTATAATTTCTTTTAAAATTCGTAGTGCAAATTTGTACTAAAAATTTACAATACAATTTCAATGTATGATGAAAATTTTCAATGAAAACAAAAAAACACAATGAAAAACATACAAATTCAAATAAACATGGTAATATTCAATTATAAACTTCAAGTGCAAATTTACAGTGGAAATTTTCAGTACGTATATACAAACATCAAGGTAAATTTGAATTTGAATTTTTTGTTTTACATTTACACTATAAACCCCCACTAATATAAATCTATACTAAAAAATTTTAGAGCAAATTTACAATTCAAATTTCTACTTAAAATTACAATGCAAATGAATTAATATAGAAAAAAATTGGAAATTTTCACCGGAAATTTACATTGAAAATTTGCATTAGAAACTTTTAGCGCAAATTTACAATGGAAAATTGCAGTTCATATTCCCATTTAAGATTCCAGTTAAAATTTCCACTTGATATTTACAATAATTATACTGTAATTTTAATTAAATAAATTCTAAAATACATACATGTTTACATTTTTAGTGTAGCTATATTAATATATGAATAATGTAATTTATGGTGAAAATTTTCAATACAGATTTCTGTTAGAAATTTCCAATACATATATCAATAGGAAATTTATAGTTCAAATTTTCACATAAAATTAAATTGAAAATGTATTAATATATAAATAAAAATGTAAATTTTCACTAAAAAGAAATTTAATGACCATTGTTATATTTTCTATACTTATAATAAACAAAAATTGTCAAGACGTAATCTTTTAAAAAAATGACCTTATTAGTTTTCTCGTAAAATAATGAACAAAATAGTCATAAATTTTAATATCTCGAACCCTTATTTGTTTTATTTTTAAACAATGGAAACAATTCTATATAAAACATATATTAATTTTAAATTTGCACTGAAATTTTATACTATAAATTTGCACTCTAAAATTGATTATGAAAAATCTAAAATAAACGTTTTATATATATTTATTATATATTTATTATTATTATTAAACAATTTTTATTTTCTAATATTATTAATGTTTTATAATAATGGATTTTATTTTTACATTTTACAGTTATTTATTAAAACAGTTTACACAGCAGGGATATTATCGTCCAATCATTGCAAATGAAATGCTTTGAATTTTAAAAACGTTTTAAATCAAAAACCAAATATGCCGCCACGTCATGTTTTTGCCGGATGAAATTCATCCCGCGGTGCACCTGACCCTCAGGTCCAATCATTCAACCTGAGGTGATAATTTTCCACCACCGAAAATATTATAAGACTCAATGTGTGCTTTATTGTGATTTTGTGTCCGCATATAATCCCATTATATGCATAATGGTAGTTAAAATCTTTCATAAAAAAGAGCACGTGATTTCAATAATAATGATAATAATAAGTACGCCATCAAATAATTATGACCTTTTATAATATAATTATTTAATTATTAATAGTTTATACACGTGTTTTACAATTTTTAAATATATCAAAATCAATTATACGTTACATTTCATTTAAGATGAATGATGATTTCATTTCATTATCGATTCACCACATGAACGCTTCAAAAAAGTAAACTCATTTTTTAATTTGGAAAATCCCCCCTGCTCGGTTTTATAGTGGCTGTCCTCCGCGACCCATCTGACAGAAAGCCCCAAAAGCCAAATTTCTGTTCCAGGGCAATCCTCCGGTGCTTGAAAAAGGTTAAGATCTCTGGGTTTTCCTGTTTGCGTTTTCTAATCCTGCGACGAACAGTTGATATGCGCGGCCGTCAAATTTGATGCAGTGGGAGTTATCGCTCCGCTGCTGGGAGAGAGAAGCGGGAGAGCAGCGTCCGGAGGTTGAAGAAAACTCGTACTGCAGCCATTATTTCCGGCGAAGCTCGAGGACGCCGCGGCGGTTCATCATGAATTGAGTGGGGGGTTTTGGTTTCGAAGGACTGAGGGATATGAGGACCCAAAAGCCAGAGGGAGAGAAGGAGAAGAGAGGGAACATGCCGGCGGTCTGGTTTTCCCTGAAGAGATCTCTGCAATGCAAATCAGAGCCGTCGGATGTGCACGATCCGAAGGACAGGCGGAGCCAGCTGGGGTCGATACTGACCCGGAAGGGCGGGCGGTCGGGGTGTTCCAGGTCCATAGCCAACCTGAAAGACGTCATCCATGGCAGCAAAAGGCACCCGGAGAAGCCCCGGAGCTGCAGCCCCAGATCCATCGGGAGCAACGAGTTTCTGAACCCCATAACCCACGAAGTCGTTCTCAGCAATTCCAGGTGCGAGCTCAAGATCAGCGGCTGCGGGGGCTTGCCGGAGGCGGCCGCCGGGGACGGCGATGGCCGTGGGTCGACCTTCGTGGGCACTCTCAGGCCCGGGACTCCCGGGCCAGGAGGGCACCCCACTATGCACTACTTCAGCCGGAACCCATCCGACGCAGCCAAAAGATTCCCTCACAGAGAGGGGTCCGGATTTGGCGGATCTTCCATTCTCGCCGGAAAAACCAGGGACTGCTTGAACTCGGACTCTGCTGGGTTCTCTTCCGCCGTCACCTGCCACAAGTGCGGCGAGCAGTTCGGGAGGTGGGAAGCTCTGGAGGCGCATCATCTCTCCAAGCACGCCGGTAGATTTTACTTTCTCGCTTTACCCAACACAGTGGTACTTTTTTGACTTTCTGATCAAATCGGACGCTGCTGTACTCAAATTGACCTGAATCTAGGTTTCCATGGCGGATTCTCCGACCCAATTTTATATTCATGATGTTTGTACAGTGACGGAGCTCCCGGAAGGCGACTCGTCCCGGAAAATCGTGGAGATAATCTGCCGGACGAGCTTTCTGAAGTCGGAGAGCCAGTGCGGGCGGATCGAGAGGGTGCTGAAGGTCCACAACATGCAGAAGACTCTGTCGCGCTTCGAGGAGTACAGGGAGACGGTGAAGGCCAGAGCCGGGAAGCTCCCGAAGAAGCACCCGCGGTGCCTCGCCGACGGCAACGAGCTGCTGCGGTTCTACGGCACCACCGTGGGCTGCCAGCTGGGGGCGAGCGGCTCCTCCAGCCTGTGCACGTCGGAGAGGTGCAGCGTGTGCCGCGTCATCCGGAACGGGTTCTCGTCCGGGAAGGAGCTCCGCGGCGGCGTCGGCGTGTTCACGACCTCCACCAGCGGGAGGGCGATGGAGTCGATCGAGGCAGGCGGGGAGGGGAAGGCGGCGCTGATAGTGTGCAGGGTGATCGCCGGGAGGGTCCATCGGCCGGTGGAGGACGTGCGGGAGATGTGCGGGCAGTCGGGGTTCGATTCGCTGGCCGGCAAGGTGGGGCTGTATTCGAACATCGAGGAGCTGTATTTGCTGGACCCACAGGCCCTCCTTCCGTGCTTCGTGGTCATCTGCAGGGCCGGACGAAAGGCAGAGCTCTGACGGTCGTTCTGGTGCGGGTGGTGTGGTGTTTGGATCGTCCGCGTCTTCTCTTTGACTTCGCCACCAAACCTGTTAGGTTTATTTTGGCACTGAATCTTTCATTCGTTTGTGAATAGCTTCGTGTGTTAGTCCGGCGGCGCAGGCAGATCAACTGCATTCTGTCGTCTTCATATTTCACCACTTCACCATGGATGATTTTGTTGCACTGTCGAGGTTTTTGGATCAAAATCACATTTATCTTTCTCGTATTTATTTCTTGTTAATTGCTAATAGTGGGAGTAATGTGATCACTGTTAATGATGTGTCCTACATTCACATGGACTTGAATCCTATTACACATGACTTTTCCATTCATGTGAACATCCATAGGTGATCATAGGTTGGGCACTACATTTCATAATAACTTTGTATAAAGGAGTTTTTTTTAATACATTTTATGAAAAAAAAATTAAAACAATTTATTTTTTCAAAAAAAAAAAAAAACGCCTTAAAGGTAGTATCGGCGATGCCGCTTTCCATCCCCCGCACCACCTTTGACTCGGATAGATGACATGACAAAGGCGGCACCGCTGATGCCAACTTTGGTCTCACGCAATGGCGAAAGTCAGCGTCGACGAGGCCGCATTTGCCTCTACTCCCTATAAAAGGGCACCCCCTTCATTCTCCTCACTTCATTTTTCTCTCATCTCTCCTAAATCCACTACTCTCTTTAAAAAAAATCATTTTCTGTGCGGTGGAGTCGGTGGTCCAAAAGAAGACGGTTTTTTACAGTATCATTTAGAGGTATTTTTTTATTTAATTTAATGTTTTTTATTTATTTAATTGAATTCTTTTTAGTTTTAAATATTTCATTTTTTAAGTAGTTTAGTTAGTTCTAAATATTTTGTTTATTAGGTTGTTTAATTAGTTATATATAGTTTGGAATAATAATTTTTATTAGTAATAATTAAGTATAGATTAAGTATAGATTAAGTATAGATTAACTTAGAATTAAACATTGTGAAATTTGGGTAGCATAAAGATTATGTGGTTATCTAAACAATCAAATCTTTGTCTGTATACAAACAAGTGGATGTAGCTCTGACACAGATGTACCTAGGGGTAAAACCTGAAAACACCGCTTTAAGCTAGACTCGAATGGGAACTGGTGCACGACAACAGGGTTTGCTACAGTCTTGCTTTGTCACTCCCAGGAGATATGCTTAAAATGATTCATATTTTCTTTATAAACTACTAAAATACCTAAGAAAAGAAAAATCAAATCAGTATATTTATCGATGATAAAATGATAATTATGATATTATAAAATGAAATGGACAAGGACAAAAGCCTTAAAGAAAGAAAGTTATTATTAGTAATTGAATTCTTTTTAGTCAGTTTTTTAAAGATTGTTATTTATTAAGTAGTTTAATTAGTTATATATAATTTAGAAATAATACTTATTATTAGTATTGATTAATTATAGATTAATTAATGATAACTTAGGATAAAAAATGAATATATATGGTTAGTTAATTATAATTAACTGATGAATATCATATGATTAATGATTAAATAATAAATAATTAAAGAATAACTTAATAATGATTAACTAGTGATTAAAGAATGATGGATTAGTTAAAAAATGTACTAAGAAAATCAGTTGATAAAATTGCAATTATGATTATATAAAATGAAATAGAGAAGAAAATATTTTAAAATGTTAATATCGTAAAGATTATATAGTTTAGAAATAATAGTTATTATTAGCAATGATTAAATATAGAATAATTAATAAATAACATAGGATTAAAAAATGAATCCATATAATGATTAGCTAACGATACTTATGATCATATAAAGTGAAATGAAGAAGAACAAACGCATTAAATAACACATGAATGCTTTACGACATACAATAAATTCGTTGACATTTTTCAATAGAATGAGGTTTGGATGAGATGAGTCTCACTTCATACATGAGGTAAAATTCAACTTATTTTCAATTGGTAGCTTAATAATATCTTCGAAGGATATGTACTTAACTTTTGAACTTTCAAAAGTTTTTGACCTTCTAATGACATATAAGATGACATCTAAGATATGTCATTAGAAGGTCGAAAGTTTTGAAAGTTCAAAAGTGAAGTAAATATCTTTCGAAGATGTTATTAAGCTGTCAATAAAAAATAAGTTGGATTTTAGCTCATCTGAAGTGAAATTCATCTCATTCAAACCACATTCTATTGAAAAATGTCAACAAATTTATTGTATGTTATAAAACATTCATGTGTTATTTAATGCGTTTGTTCTTTTTCATTTCACTTTATATGATCAGAATTGTCATTTTCTCAATGATAAATAAACTAATTTGATGTTTCCTCTTCTTTTTACCTCGATTTCCAAAACGTTCCGTGACTTATATTCTAATAAACTTTTATATAATGAAACATTACTAGCATATTTTAGGGTATAAAAAGGCATCCTAAAATTACATTCTAATAAATATTATATGGTCAACCATCATTGTTAATATTTGTTACACTATCATAATTTTGACGAAAGAAACATTTTTGACGCAGAGAATCATGTTTGTCTGTGTGTACTACTAGGGGAGGTCATTCAAACTGAGCAATGAGCTTCTTACAGTACACAACCAATAACAGTGGTTAGTACAACTGATTTTGTAACCCTAAGTGACCTTCAAGAGAGAATTCATGATTCCTTAAATCTGGGACCCGATCAAGAGATCAAGTCTATGAGCTATAGACATTTGCAATTCCCGGCAACACTGTGACATCTAGCTTTTCCATTGGTTGCTGATGCGCAGTGGGTCCAAACAATTAATTTATTTTCTCAACGGTCATATGGTACCATGATGGAGTTATATGTTGATATTTCTACTGTACAACAACAATGTCCAATTGTACGAAGACGTAGACTTACAAGAGTGGTTGAAGATAGTTCACCCCATGAAATTGAGCCTATTCCAAATGATGCAGAAGAGGACAACCTAGATGATCTTCCAGATATACATGTCAATCCGACTTCTGATGAGGAGTTTCATAATGACATATCAGACGGTGACAACAATGCTGATTAGGAGGGACCAACAAAAGTTAGGGAGGAGGTTTCGAGAAATGAATTAGTTGTACAACAACCTCGACCTACAATAAATCATCCACCACTCCTTGCATCTTGGTCAGAAACAATGATACATGTGCCTGAATTCAACAATAATGTTCTCACACTGGAAACTGAGTACCCCAGAGTTGTACCAGATAGGTTTAGTGAGCTGGACAAAACCTTATATGTTGGAAGGAATTTTCCAAGTAAAGATGCATTAAAAAGCACACTAAAGAGATTTCACATTGAGAGGCACTGCAACTATATAGTTCACAAATCATGTCGTAGTAAATATGTCATACGGTGTGAGAAGTATGAGGATGATTATAGATTTCGCTTGAGGGCGATTCCAGACATTGCATTTGGAGGTTGGAGAATCTTGAGGATTGAGGCAGCTCATACTTGCGTTCAGCCAAACCTGACATAAGATCATACCTCATTGGATGAAGAACTTGTGTCACCCATTGTTGTTGAGATGATTAGGACATGCCAAGATGTTCTGATAGCCCTTGTGTAAGAGAGGATTCAATAGACATTCGGTTATAAGATTTCCTATAATAAGGCATGGATGACAAAATAGAAGGCAATTGTGATGGTCTATGGTGATTGTGATGACTCATATTGGGTGCTGCCGTAATTGCTAGCCATACTGAGGCATCATAACCAAGTTGTCTTCCATCTTGATACAAACGAACATGTGTCTCACGATAAGTGACTTGATCCATCTCGTGTTCAATTTCATTGGTTGTTCTAGGCATTCTTCCCCTGTATCTCCACATTTTGTTTCAGCAAATAGTTCATTCAGATTGATGGAACATTTTAATACAGAAAATACAAGGGCGTATTTTTGATTGTGAAAACCCAAGATGGAAACCGTTCACCTCTTCCACTTGTATTTTTCATTGTAGAGAATGAAAATTATGAATCATGGAGTTGGTTTCTGGCATGTATCAACAACCATTTCACCAATATTCGAGGTGTTTGTTTGATATCTTATCACCATCGGGAAATTAACGAGGCAATCAATGTGGATCCTAATACGTAGAGATACCCAAATGAACATCATCGGTTCTGTATTAGACACATTTCTAGTAATGTGCATAAAAAATTCAACAACGAACCAATGAAGAAGGCAATCATGAGGCTTGGTATGCATTGTATTTGTTATTTTTTACTATTTCAACGTAAAGATAAAATCAAATTATGTGAAATATCATCTATTATGTGTAGAATATGAGTCGGATCAATGATGGTTTGAAGAACATTTTGAACAAATCTGCTAGGCTAATCAAGAAGTTTATGATTATATGACGCGGATTCCAAAAGAAAAATGGACATTGGCATATGACGGGGGGAAGAGGTACGAATACATGAACAAAAACATTGTGGAGTGAATCAATAGTGTCTTTAAAGGGCTTTGAAAGCTACCTATAACCACCCTAGTTTAGGAGACATTATATTGATGCGTGAAGTACTTTGTTTATAGACAAAAACTAGCATCAGGCATAATACAACAAGGGCTAAGGCACGAAAGAAACTTTCAACGGGATATTGAAAAGAATATTGAAGAATCTTTTGGTTATCATGTCTGCCTTTTTCGATGAGAAGACTCTCGATTTGAAGTTCAAAAGCGTTCAGACCCCATCAAAAATAACATCGGTGAAAAAATGGTGGTATTACTCGAAACGAGGCAATGTCAATGTGGAAACCTTTAGGTCTTACAGTTTCCATGCACACACGCTATCGTAGCATGTGCCTCTGTGAACATATCATGGGAAGCATATGTTGATCCAATGTACCAGATAGACACCATTGTTAACTGTTATGCTGCACCATGAACGCCTATTGTAGAGTTTCGTTATTTCCTAATGCACGAAGGCCAACTGATAGTGATACCTAACATCAATCGGTTGTGTCCTTATGGGAAACCGAAGGCCAACATGATGCAAAATGAGATGGACTAACCTCAAGAACAAGAGCAGAGTTTGAGATGTACCATATGTCATCAAGAAGGTCATAACCGAAAATGATTCCCTAACATTGTTGGGTCGAGTTCACACTCTTAGCCACAATGATGTATTTTCTTCATTGTGACATTCTCATATTGTAAATTATATGTTGTTTTATCTTCTTTTTTTTTTCACGGTTTTCTAAACCCCAAAACACAAAAGCAGAACACTAAACCCAAAAACATCTTTCCTAAACCTTAATATCAAAATTCTAAACCCTAAACCTTAAAACCTAAACCCTAAAACCTTACAAAAAATCCAAAAACCTAGACCCAAAAATCAATATCTAAAACCCTAATATCTAAATCCTAAAACCTAAAAGATGAATTTTAATCCCAAAAACATCTTCCCTTTACCACAGTTTTTGATAACATTACATATCTGATATTTTAATAAACTTTTATATAAAAAAATAATAGTATCATAATGATTATCATAAGTTATTCAATATAGATAATTAGATAAATTCCTAAAACATCATTAGTAATTCCCATGGTTTATCTTAATCCAATCCATAATTAGTTAATCATAAAACTCCTCCAAAATATGTCTAACCAAATTCAAGACCAGAAAATTTAGAAATATTGTCTCTACGATTCTCAAAATCAGTAAACCATTAATCAAAAAATGTATATCTTAGTGACACATACCTAATATCTAAATACCCTATTAATATTAAATCCTTAATAAAAACATGCATGCTTTCAAGAATTGATTTTCTCCTTATTCCTTAAATAAAATCTTAGATTATAGAATTTATTTCATAAATCCTAAAAATAAAATAAACTCCATCATGAATTACTTTTTCATCAAATCATTATCTACTTTATTGGTCACAAATACCATCCCATAAATATCATTTTTAAATTTTCTCAAAATTAGGCACATATTTAGGGTCATCTTCCCCAAATCATGTGTTTTAAAAGAGTTTATTTTTTTAATAAATCATATTTCTTGGCCATTAGTTCCATTCAACATATTATCTCAAATCTATTAAGAAATGGTATTACAATACAAACCTTATACATTAGATTATTCTTACAAAGATAATTTCATTAATAAAATTATTTCACAACATATTCCTTGGATCAAAATACACAAGAATAACAATCATTCCACTTTGAAGGTATCAATAACATATTATTTACATTAGTGTCTTGGATTCTTCTAAGATATATTCCCTTGATGCTTGTGGAATTCATTTGCATAGTGACTCATCTCCTTACAGCTGAAACATTTCACATTAGAAAATTCATTCATTCCCATACAATCATGATCTTGGTATCTATTCTCCCCACACTTGTAGTAAACTCCAATTCCCTTAAAGCATGTATCAATGTTTTTACTTCCACAATTATCATATGTTGGGAAATTCTTAAATATACTTTTTAACATTATCTATTTTTTTTTCTCTTTTTTCATCTTGTTATCTTTATTTCATTCAAAACCAAAAGACTTGGATAATTATATTTCTTTTGGTAAAAATAACTTCATAAAACAATGGGAATAAACATGGCATGTCTTGCATTCTAAAAGTCATAACATTATGCTGACCATAACGTTATATTTACATTTTACATTTATGACTCATTTAATTTGTTAATATGCAGATGGATGATACCATAATACTCACTCAACAGCATACCCATATTTCCCAGGTCGTGTTAGAGGGTGGTGGAGATCGATCGATCAGGGTGCGACAAGCACACCATTTTCATCATAGGGAGCCTCCACATGCCATTAGACCATACTTGTGTCTTGTTGGATTCTATGAAATTTCCATATCAGATTTCACATTTATATACCATCACATGCTTGCTGCCCTTGTTGAGAGGTGGAGACCAAAGACACACACATCCCACCCGCCTGAGTGAGAGATGACCATCACCCTCCAGGATGTGGTAGTGCTTCTCGGTCTTACTATTTAGGGAAGACCTGTTATTGGACCCACTCGTGCATCTTGGCCAGACCTTGCTCAAAACTTGTTAGGAGTTGACATTTTGTCTGACCATAGGGATACAGATGGAGCGTCCATATCTATGCCTTGTTTGGAGGTATAGATTCCACATTTACCTGATGATGCTAACGAGCAGACTGTTATGCATTATGCCTATGCATATATATTACAGATCATTTGAGGGACCATGTGTACTGATCACTCAGGGATGCATATGCACATGATGTATCTACCCCTACTAGAGGACATTGATTGGGTCAGGACGTACAACTGGGGATCAACCTGCTTAGCATACACGTATAGAGCATTATGTAGGATATCCTATAGGGACCACACAGGTCTTGGGGGATGCATCATCCTTATTCAGATGTGGGCATGGGAGTGCATCCCTGTATTCCGCCCTAAGCTTGCTGGTATGCTGATCAAGATGGAGGTGATGCATGATGCTTCGCATGGACACTGGTATGATCAGTCATTTCTATTGGTTTCTGATGCTACTAGGATTTATTGACTTTAATTTCTCATTATTTTTCACTATAGATGTTTTATTTTATAAGTGGTGTCAATGACACAATTTCAACATGGTTTTGAGACACCATTTGGGCATATATCAGCTCCAGTTGGACTGTCTCTTACCTGATCAGGTATGTATATGCAATCTATCTCTGTTTAACAAATTTAATAATAGCATCAATTTTGGTTTTTAGTTAAGAGATTTTTTGACAAAGTCACATGTCATTTTAGATTCCATGGATTCCATACTAGAGTATTATGGACCAGTTGCCAGTATAATGCACTGTTGGTCTTGAGGATGTTATAGATGTAGTACCCCTCATTCACTTCCATATTATTGAGTGGCAGCAGCCAGACAGAGTCATGCACCAGTTTTTCTTTGCTTAGCTAATTCCATTACCGTTAAGACAGACAGAGCGGCTTCATGGGATGAAGCTGATAAGGAGGCAGGATTAGGACTGGGACTGAGTACATGCCCACTTTATCAACTTCTGGTGTATATGTGAAGAGTTTTGTATTTAGGGTGTACCTACGAATTGATTCTTTCTTTCGGAGCAGGTTAAGTATGAGCCATGGTATAGACTAAAGTCTATACTGTATCTTAACTGACACAGCAGAGAGATGCAGAGGATGGTAAGTCAATAAATTTACATTAGTTTGTTTATTAAACTATTTTCTAATTCATTTTGAATATCTTTATAAGGAAGTTACACAGAGCAGCTTGTTCGCATGAGTGATGAAGAGAAGGAGGGGGTCTTTAACTAGGCAGCTGTCCATGCTGAAGAGTTGGAGGTGAGGGAATCTTTTCATGAACTTTACAAGAGCATCTTCGAGCATCCATCCTGGAGAGAGGAGGTTCTTTCCCCAAAGGAACATCCTGCAACAGCTGCTAGTGCTGAGGAGCCATGACCACGATGATGTAGACAACGTCGTGCTGCACGTGAGGCCTCACCTGTTCCACAGGAAGAGGTCGACCCTCTAGTAGTCCAACCTCAGTCGATTCTGGATGTGCCTCATGTGGCATGGGATTCATCTTTCTTGATAGGATATCTATAGTTATCTCCATTTTGGGGTCTAGATCCATTGCAGACTTGGGGTCTAGATCCATCACAGTCTTGGTTTCTCCACTACAGTGATGGAAGGTCCTTCTAGGATCAGGAGAGAAGTACGAGACATAGTTGAAAGCTCCTCCCACTGACACACAGATGGAGAATGTGACAGTTGATGTTCCATTGCACAAGGATCATCCCTCTCCAGGTCATCAAACTCCACTGTGAACTCGACGCAGACATCCTATTCAAAGACCACCATGTGGGACATAATCTCCTCACCATAGACATATACATTGATTGTACATGTTCATTTATATGTTTTATGTCTAATAAAATGAAAATACTATTATTACTATCATCCCTTCTTATATTTTTATCCAGTATTTCAGTTTTCATTTATATTTTAAGCACAGTTTATATTTGACAGCTTTCAAAGTCGACTACTTAAAACATAGGAATAATTATTAAATTTCAAGTAGATAACTTTAAAAGATTATAAAATATACAGTATAAATACAATGTAAATAAAATTTAAAATATATCCTAAACATATAAAAATTGGTTGAAAATAAAGAGTTTCATAAATAAAATAAATAAATAAAAATGAAAGGAATGTAAGAAAAGTAACTCGGAAGTGAGAGCGAACATAATGAATATCGAGGAGGATATTAAGCCACCTACTTGACTTTGAAAGCCTATAAAATATAAACTATAAGACCCATATAAATAAAAATTAAAAATTCAGCCAATTTTTATATGTTTAATCATTGTTTAAAATGTCATTCATATTGGTCTTATAGTTTATATTTTATAGGCTAGTAAAGTCATGTACTTGAAATATTTTTAAGTTTCAAGTAGGTGGATTAGAAAGCTTATAAATTATTTTTCATCAATTTTTTTAATAAAATATTTTTATTTTTGACTACCTGTTACATGTTTAATCAATGTTTACAATTTCATTCATATCGGTCTTATAGTTTATATTTTATAGGTTAGCAAAGTCATGTACTTGAAACATTTTTAAGTTTCAAGTAGGTTGATTAGAAAGATTATAAATTATTTTTCAACAATATTTTTTAATAAATTATTTTTATTTTCGACTAGTTGTTATATGTTTAATCAATTTTTAAAATTTAATCCATATAGGTCTTATAGTTTATATTTTATAGACTAGTAAAGTCACATACTTAAAACATTTTTAAGTTTCAAGTAGGTGGATTAGAAAGCTTATAAATTATTTTTCATCAATATTTTTTAATAAATTATTTTTATTTTCAACTACTTGTTATATGTTTAATCAATGTTTAAAATTTCATTCATATCCGTCTTATAGTTTAAATTTTATAGACTAGAAAAGCCATGTACTTGAAACATTTTTAAGTTTCAAGTAGGTGGATTAGAATGCTTATAAATTATATTTCATAAATATTTAATAAGAAATTCTTTTTATTTTTGACTACTTGTTATATGTTTAATAAAATTTTAAAATTTCATTCATATCAGCCTTATAGTTTATATTTTATAGGCTAGCAAAGTCACGTACTTGAAACATTTTTAAGTTTCAAGTAGGTGGATTATAAAGATTATAAATTATTTTTCATCAACATTTTTTAAGAAATTCTTTTTATTTTAGAATACTTGTTATATTTTTAATCAATGTTTAAAATTTCATTCATATTTGTCTTATAGTTTATATTTTATAGGTTAGAAAAGTCACGTACTTGAATAAAAGTTAAATTATGTTGAAATATTTTGTTTTATTTATATATATATAACCATAAAAAATAATAATAAAACAATAAAATTTTAAATATATAAAAAAATAATTAAAATAATTTTTTTTATTGTCTTAGGGAAAAGGCGGCATTGGCGATGCCGCCTTTGAGGCGTATTTTTAAAAAAAAATTAAACTTATGATAATTTTAATTTTTTTAGAAAATGTATTAAAAAAACTATTATATAAAGAGATTGTGGCTTGTGCATTCTTCAAATATTCACTATTATAGATGAATCACATTTCAATAGTTTTCAAATTAAATATGGTTATATTTGTTGAATTATCCCATGAAAAATGGATTTAAATTTATTTTTAAAATGTATTTTGGGATGTCATTATAAATGGAAGTTGATTACTTATTTAATTGTATTGGGATTGTATTAAGATTGTCATGAGGGTTTTTTTGATTATGGACCACATTGCTTGGGTCTGTCCTAGGATTTCTTCTCTTTGACTTATTATGCATTGGTCGATTGTTTATTTAGCCTATCTACTAATTAAGGGCAGGGGGGATCTCTCTTTAACAGTGAGTCCATTTCTCCTAACTCCTTAGTAACTATCTAGCTCTTTGAATCCATGTAGGATTCATTTGGAACAATTCATATGGGTGGTTATGTTTTTCCTTGAGATAGAGAGAGAAGAGGGTCGGGAGAAAGAGACCGAGAGAAGAGGCCCCCTGATCTTTTACTGAACCTTTTTGTGACACCTCTGGTTTGTGGTATTATGTATTTTATTGTGTATGATTAATTTATGAAATATTTAGGGTTGGTTTTGAAAAGTTTTTCGAAGGTTTTATGTGGTCTTTTAAGTGTTTTGTAGCATACAAAGTTAGTGCATGGTTAGGGAAGACCTTGTGATTTCCACAAGTAACCACGCGAGGTAGAAATGTTACATAGGGGGAGGTGAATAGTTTGAGAAAACTGTTGATTTTTTTTGGACAGTGTCAATTTGAACAGTTGGAGCACTATTTTCCAAACCAAATGACCAAACTATGCACATCATTAAAGGATATCCAAAATCTAGATTTTAAACTCAGTTTCCCCTCAAAACACTCATTCTTCTTCCCGTGACTAGGGATCTTGTACCGGAGGGTTCCTTTGGGAGATTTTGAAGACTATATTCACTCTGGAATCTATTTTAACTTGGAGTGTTGGACCTAGGAATCTAAGATACAATCCCCATTTCTTCCCTCATTTCTGCTCTTTTTTTCTCTCAGGAGGAACCCTAGTCTTTGGTTTTCCTTCCCGAACATAGTGGTTAGGATATTTTTGGATGGGGATTTTGTCATGAATCATTGTAGGAGGTTTTCTAGAACCAAAATTAGTGAGGAAATTATGTGATTTCATCTCAGCTACTATGTTTTAGGTAGATGGATTTATTCTCTCTCTACTTTTATTATGAACATGGAATCTTGTGGTCTTAAAAGTTAAAATGGTTTCTTGATCTCCACTAAATGTTTTGGATAAATTATATTTGATATTATCTTAGAGGAAAATGATTTTAAATTATATGTTGTGGGTGATTCCCACAACATGTTTGATAAAACGCACATTAAACGGTTTTTCTAAAAAAAGGTTGATTTTGGCATGAGATAACATGGTTTTGATGCGGTGGTTTTGTAGGAGACACACATGGTTTGATGAAATGGATTTAGATAGGATGAATTGGTGTACATTCTGGAAATCATATAGTTGGGGACTTATTGATATGGTCATGGATATCGTGTCGATCTAGGGTAACTCTGGACTGCCTGGGTTGGTTGGTATTCATGAATTCATATGATGGGGCCTTGTTCGTTCAAGCCTAGATATCATGCCGATTTTGGGGTAGTCTAGATTTGTACCGCTAGGTGACAACTTGGTCATTATGGAATGGGTTTCTACTCATGATTTATTCTATTCAGTTGGGCCTATTTTAATAGGATACACATTGAGTGGGTGTATTGTATGGATGTTTCATACATGACATGGGTGTGTGGGGTATGATGTGGGTTATTTCATGGAAATAAAAGATTAAAAAAAATAAATGTGGATTTTTATGTAATTTAGTTATATGGTTTTCTATGAAATATCTATTATATTATGTTTCTATCTTATTTTATATAAAACATGAGTTAACATGTTCTTTTTTAAGTGGTGTATGTGGGGAATTTTGGGGATTGCCTCCTGAGTTGATATACTCACCCCCAACATATGCATTTTTATGCATATAATATAGGTAAGTGGAGGACGTCTTACATGCTAGCGGGATGTAATGATATTGTAAACTATGATGGAGCTGGGATCTTTGGGGTAATTTTCATGTGGACCTTATGAGCGTGTCATGTAGAAAAATTGTCTTTATGTTTGGGTATTTTAGTTTTATTTCCTTGTATTACTATTGGTTACTGGACTCTGAACATTATGTATTGGAGTTTGGCCTTTTATTTATTCATGCATCATGTTTATTCATTATCATAGGGTATTTTCTAATGTGGTTGTATATATTAGGTCAAATCATTCCCAAGATATTAACCCCGAGCATTGATTATTTGATATAACATTTGTGCTACCTCTGATTTGTGTTTTTTTACCTGCACTTCTTTGATGAGTGTGTTGGCATCGATCCACATCATCTTCTTATTTTCCAATCATGGACTCTGAATCCTTCTAATTGATCTAGGTTGCTGAGCTTGTCTTGAGTTTTTCCCTCATCATTATTCCCTTTAATAGTGAGCCCATTGCTCCTAACTCTCTAGTAACTATCTAGCTATTTGACTCCATGGAGGATTCATTTGGTGTAATTCACATGGGTGGTTATGTTTTTCCCTGAGAGCATTGTTGTTGTGTTCATATGGGAGAAAGAGACTGAGAGAAGAGGGCCCTTGATCTTTTACTAAAACTTTTTTTGACACCTCTGGTTTATGGTATTATTGATTTTATTGTGTATTATTAAGTTTTGAAATTTTTAGGGTTGGTTTTGAAATGTTTTCAAAAGGTTTCATACGGTCTTTGAAGTGTTTTGTAGCATACCTAGTTAGTTCACAGTTAGGTAAGACCTTGTGGTTTCCACAAGTAACCATGCAAGGTAGAAATATGACATAGGGGGAGGCGCACAGTTTGAAAAAACTGTTCAACATTGAATTTTTTTGGACACTACCGATTCGCACAGTTGGTGTATGATTTTCCAAACCATATGACCAAACTATTCACGTCATTATAGGACCTCCAAATCTATATTTTAAACTTAGTTTCCCCTAAAAACACTCATTATTCTTCTAGTGACTAGGGCTCTTGTTACATAGGGTTCCTTTGGGTGATTTTGATGACTATCTTCACTCTGGAATCTATTTAAATCTTAGAGTGTTGGACCTAGGAATTTAAGATAAAATCCCTATTTATTACCTCATTTCTGCTCTTGTTTTCTCTAAGGAGGAACCCTAGTCTGGGGTTTCCCTGCCCAAACATAGTGATTAGGATATTTTTGGATGGGGATTTTTTTTCATGAATCATCATAGGAGGGTTTCTAGAGCCCAAATTAGTGAGTAAACAATGTGATTTCATCTCAGCTACTATTTTTGAGGTATATGGATTCTTTCTCTCTCTACCTTTATTATGAACATGGAATCTTGTGGTATTAAAAGTTAAAATGGTTTCTTGATCTACACTAAATGTTTTAGATAAATCCCATTTGATATTCTCTTGGAGGAAAATGATTTTAAATGACATGTTGTGAGTGATACCCATAACATGTTTGATAAAATGTACATTCAACAATATGTCCAAAAAAGTATTATTTTAGCATGAGATAACTTGTTTTTGATGTGGTGGTTGTGTGGGTGACACACATGGTTTGATGAAATGAATTTAGATAGGATGAGTTGGTGTGCGTTCTTGAATTCATATGGTTGGGGGCATTATGTATATGGACATGGATGTTGTACCGATCTAGGGGCACTCTGGACTGCATGGGTTAGTGGTTATTCATGAATTCATATGATGGGACCTTGTTGGTTCAAGCCTAGATGTCGTTATGATTTGGGGGTACTCTAGATTTTTACCGCTAGGTGAAAACATGGGCCTGGTGGAATGAGTTTCTACTCATGAGTTAGTCTATTCAGTTGGGCCTATTTTAACAAGATACACATTGAGTGGGTTCATTGTATGTATGTTGCATACATGACATGGGTGTGTGGGGTATGATGTGGGGTTTTTCATGTAAATAAAATATTAAAAAAATAAATGTGTATTTTGATGTAATTTACTTATATGGTTTTCTCTGACATATCTATTGTATTATTTTTCTCTCATGTTTTATATAAAATGTGATTTAACATGTTCTTGTTTAAGTGGTGTATGTGGGAAGTTTTGGGGATTTCCTACTGAGTTGATATACTCACCCCCAAGATATGAATTTCTATGCATATGATACAGGTAAGGGGGGGACGTCTTACATGATAGTGGGATGTAATGATGTTGTAGACTATGATGGAGGTGGGATCTTGGTGGTAATTGCCATGTGGACCTTATGAGTGTTTCACGTGTGAAAATTGTCTTTATTTTTGGGTATTTTAGTTTTATTTCCTTGAATTACTGTTGTTTACCACACTATAAACATTATGTATTGGATTTTGGCCTTCTATTTATTCATGGATCATGTTTATTCATTATCATAGGGTATTTTCTACACGTGGTTGTATATATAAGGTCAAATAATTCCCCAAGATATTAACCCCGAGCATTGATTATTGGATATGAAATTTGTGCTACCTCTATTTTTTGTTTTTTTACTTGCGCTTCTTTGATGAGTGTGTTGGCATCGATCTGCATCATCTTCTTGTTGGCCAATCATGGCCTCTTAATCCTTCTAATTGATCTAGGTTGTTGAGCTTGTCTTGAGTTTTCCCTCATAATTACTCCATTTAATAGTGATCCCATTACTCCTAACTCTCTAGTAACTATCTAGCTATTTGAATCCATAGAGAATTCATTTGGCACAATTTGCATGGGTGGTTATGTTTTTCCTTGAGATAATCGTTGTTGTGTTCATATGGGATAAATAGACTAAGAGAAGAGGCCCCCTGATTTTACTGAACCTTTTTGTGACACCTCTGGTTTGTGGTATTATGAATTTTATTGTGTATTATTAAGTTATGAAATGTTTAGGGTTGGGTTTTAAAAGTTTTCAAAAGGTTTAATATGGTCTTTGAAGTGTTTTGTAGCATACATAGTTAGTGCATGATTAGGGAAGACCTTTCAGTTTCCACAAGTAACCACACAAGGTAGAAATGTGACATAGGGGGAGGCACACAATTTGAGAAAACTGTTCAGCATTTAAATTTTTTTTATAGTGCCAATTTTCACATTTGGTGCATTATTTTCCAAATCGTATGACTAAACTATGCACATCATTAAAGTAGATCCAAAATCTTGATTTGAAACTTAGTTTCCCCTCAAAACACTCAATATTTTTCATGTGACTAGGGCTCTTGTACCGGAGGGTTCCTTTGGGAGATTTTGATGACTATCGTCACTATAGAATCTATTCAAATCTTGGAGTGTTGGACCTAGGAATCAAAGATACAATCCCTATTTATTCCCTCATTTATACTCTTTTTTCCCTCGGGAGGAACCCTACTCTGGGGTTTCCCTACCCAAACATAGTGGTTAGGATATTTTTGGATGGGGATTTTGTCACGAATCATCATAGGAGGGTTGTTAGAGCCCAAATTAGTGAGGAAACAACATGATTTCATCCCAGCTACTATGTTTAAGGTAGATGGATTATTTCTCTCTCTACCTTTATTTTGAACATGGAATATTGTGGTCTTAAAAGTTAAAATTGTTTTTTGATCTACACTAAACGTTTTGGATAAATCCTATTTGATATTTTCTTATAGGAAAATTATTTTAATTTATATATTGTGAGTGATTCCCAAAACATGTTTGATAAAATGTACATTCAATGATTTGTTTAAAAAAAGGATGATTTTGGTATGAGATAACTTGTTTTTTATGTGGTGGTTGTGTGGGATACACACATGGTTTGAAGAAATGGATTTAGATAGGATGAGTTGGTGTGCATTATGGAATGCATATGGTTGGGGCCTTGTTGATACGGGCATGGCTGTCATGCTGATCTAGGGGAACTCTGGACTACATGGGTTAGTGGGTATTCATGAATGCATATGATGGGGCCTTGTTGGTTCAAGCCTAGATGTCATGCCGATTTGGGGGTACTCTAGATTTGTACCGCTAGGTGACAACTTGGGTATGGTGGAATGGGTTTCTTCTCATGTGTTAGTCTATTCAGTTGGCCCTATTTTAATAGGAGACACATTGAGTGGGTGAATTGTATGGATGTTTCATACATGACATGGGTGTGTTGGGTATGATGTGGGTTATTTCATGGAAATAAAATATTAAAAAAAAGAAATGTGAATTTTGATGTAATTTACTTATATGGTTTTCTATAACATATCTATTGTATTATGTTTATCTCATGTTTTATATAAAACATGAGTTAACATGTTCTTGTTTAAGTGGTGTATGTGGGAAGTTTTGGGGATTGCCTACTGAGTTGATATACTCACCCCCAACATATGAATTTCGATGCATATGATACATGTAAGGGGAGGACGTCTTTCATGCTTGTGGGATCTAATGATGTTGTGGACCATGATGGAGCTGGGAGATTGGTGGTAATTGTCATGTGGATCTTATGAGTGTGTCATGTGGCCCAATTGTCTTTATTTTTGGGTCTTTTAGTTTTATTTCCTTGTATTATAGTTGATTACTGCACTCTAAACATTATGTATTGGAGTTTGGCCTTCTATTTATTCATGCATCATGTTTATTCATTATCATATGGTGTTTTCTACAGGTGGTTGTATATATAAGGGAAAATAATTCCCCAATATATTTACCTCGATAATTTATTACCAACCATTGGTATCTAGGTAATTTCACCTAAGGTCAGTGGAATTATAGTCCTTCCTAAGCCAATGGGTCGAGTCAGGGTGTTACAAATTATATCAGTTTGGTATAGTTCATCCATTGGGATAGAAGGCATGGAGATAGGATGTTTCAGAACTTGAAATGTATAACATAAAAAGAATAAATAACCACTTTATGTTGAAATTCAAGTTACTAGGGTGGTTTGGGTATGAGAAGTGTTATGAAGCACTTCTAGGTTTTTCATCGACTCATCGTCCTGGGTTTAGATGACGAGAGTTGTGTATCATGCATTAGTAAAGTGACTTCCAACTAGGATTATATAATTCACAATGTGTTTTGTTGATTGAATTTTACAATTTTAACATGATGATTTTATTTGTTGTGAATAGCTAGTTTTTTTGTGGTTAAAATGGAGAGTTTATAAGAAATGGTTTTCAGAAAATGGTAAATATGGTTTGGATTTTTGTTTTGTACTGATTCTTGATAGCATGGAGAATTTTTTATTCTTTCCTTAGGTTATATATATTAAAGGAACATGAAATTGTTTCAAAATAGGTAGACAAACTAGTGATGAATTTAGTTTGAAGTAATTATTTAATGATGATCAGAATCCGTGTTATTTTAAGAGGATGTTAACAATTTTAGAATGATTACTCAAAAGTAGAATTCTATGTTTTCTATCTTGATATATTAATTATTTTTCCATGTCTATACCATATAATACCCTTTAACATGATACAATAAATTGTTTTAGAATCTCATTAAAAGTTTTCATGGAATTCCATGCCTTGACTTAAATTTTATAATTTGATATCATCTTGCTTGTGACTATAATTAGAAAAAACTATGCTAAATTTGGTATATTTTTCTTTTAGTTAATTTAAAACCATAATAAATAATAACATGTGTTATTACAGGTTATATGTGTTTCCAGTGAATCATGTCTAGTATAAAGAGTAACATAAAAAGTAAAATGAAACAATTTTAAAAGGAATAACCTATTATAATGTTTAACTTGTTTGATATTCTTATTATTTTTAGTTTATTAACCACATGAGCATGCTAAATCTATAATATGTTGATGTTTATTATTTAATTCATATATTATTTGAGTATTCCCATTTATTAATAAATGTAAAACATTTAATCTTTGAGCATGACATGAAAAATTTCCTCACAAGGTGTGTCATTAAAAGATGTATTCTTCCTAGTTGAAAATAAATTAATATTATTTAGCTTTATTTTAAACCTAAAATAAATGGTCTTTGTATTAAAATAGTTTATTTATCATGAGTTGATAATATGTTTAGTAACCATTTCATGTATATGAAATTATGATTTCAATTATTCAATTATTGTTTACCAGCACTTTAATGATTTTTTGGCATTTATGTGATTTGGATTAATGTTCTATATTTTGTTGATAAATATGTTTTCAAATTAAATAATTTCACTAGAATGTTCTATTTTAATTTTTTGTTTCTAGATTTAAAACAAGTTTTAGAAAAAGGATTTTAGAGATGTTTAATGATTTTTTGTATTTTTTCTTGATAAAAAATTTAAAGAGTCCTCATTAAATGGTTTATGGGGGAAATAATTTCTAAAAGAATTTTTTTTATTGTTGTGAAATTTGTAACTGTCTGATTTTTACCAAGTTTTGTTTTATAAAGGTGGAATTGTTGTAGGATTTTTAAGAGGGATTTTATAAAACTAAATTTTTTGAAAAATTTTACCGGTGTTCAAACTATAAAAAGGACACAAATTATTTCTTTAACTGGGACATAGAAAATAAAAATGTTTAATAAAAACCATAATTTTTTTGGGAACTTTAGAACTTTGAAGATGGTTTTTAGGAATGTTATATCATGATGAATCTATCGGTAGGACCCTTAATGGATTACTATAATTAAAAATAGTGAGTTATTGTGCATGGGAAAGATATGGATAGATATTTTCTTAGGGAATTATTGTGTTGGATATGTTTTATTTTCTGTCTATGCTTTTTGTGCTTACTATATTGGTTATGATTTCATGCTTATCCTTGTTGTGCTAGTAAGACAAGTTTTAGTTGTTCCGTGGTAGACTTAATAGGTGGAAGGGTAATAGGAGTTTATGGGAAATGATGCCTAATGGGATGATTATCAAGAAATATTTCGGGTAATAGGATATTTTGGGTTCCATATTGGTCACCATGATCAATTACCATTGAAAAGGTCTATCTTTAGTGGAATTCACTATCTTATAAGTGTCTTTATTGTAATCTAGGGAATGTAATGATTCCTAGCATTAAATTTTAAATTTATTTCTACACATAGAGAGTCACTCTAACATATTTTTAAGGACTTTTCATCTCTTAAATGGGGATGGGATACAAACATGGTAGGGGAAAATAATTATAGGTAGAGTTGGGAATTATATCTTTTCAGTTACCAGGTGAACTGTGGACTCTAACAATAAAATTGAGGGAAATTGGGAAAGAAATTTCACTTTAATTTTCAGGAACCAACCTAGGTCAAATTTCACACTTAAGTGTATTTTTTGGGAATATTTTTAGGATGAGTAACCTCTACTACAGTCTTTTGGTACATGGGAGTGTATGTAGAAATGTTCCTAGCTTTAGAAATGGGTGAGAAGTTTTCATAGATACCTCAAGGACTCTTACCCACTATGCCTAGTGAGTTATTTATAGTTTATTTTTTATGTTTTCTATGTATGGTATCACTGAATAATTCTCTAACTAGGTCTGATAGTTCATGATCAATTGGGTAGTGGACATATTAACTCAAAAGTATCTAGGTATTGGGTTAGTGAAATGTTGGATCATGGATGGTTCATGGGTTAAATCACTAACCTGAAATTTGGTCAAATAGACCAGGATAATGTTAAAGTTTTTCATCAGGCGACTCTCATTATTGACTTGGTTGACCAAGTCCAAGGTGGTTCGGTAGTTGAATTTTGATAGTCTCACCATTAAGTTAAACCATAATGGTGGAGATCCGTCGATAGATGGGAAGAGAATGAAAATTCACTCTTTCACTTTAGGATCCAATTATAGTCCTTTCATATGGTAGAACAATTTAAAGTGGATTTTCCATTCAGATATTGTGATGGTATGCATGGTAGCAAAATTTGAACAATGAACGATTAGCATGTTTCAACTGTTACCTATACATTTCTGGTAGTTGGACTGAATTCTCATGGTCTTTGAAATTGGCATGTTTATAGAAGCATGATGTTACCAAGGTGGTACTTTACCAACACATAAATTTAATGTATTTCATTAATATTTTAGGGGGATAAAACCTATAGAAAATTTGGATAGTCTATTTTCTTGAAAAGTGTTATAGTTATATGGTGATATAGATTTCACAATCTCTCATAAGAATCTTAGTTTTTTTTATCAGGGATTTTCTAGAATGTATCTCATATTCCTATTTAGAATATTGTATGACCATTCATATAAATCTTTTCTTTTCTAGTTATAGGATCAAAAAAGTTCCTTTCTTGGACTGATTCTAGTGTAGGAGACTAGTAACAATATTAATTGACATAGAAAGCATGCTGATAGCTTCGAGTTGTCAGATACCATAATCAACTTATGTTTTTCTTCCTTTATCTGTATTGGTAGAAAATCATGGTTTTTTGTGGGAATATCCATTATTTGGGAGTTGTATTCTAGGTAAGCGGGGGAAGTTATCTCCTATATGTGTTAGACCATTGGAGATTATGGACCTTATCAGTGGGGCTGTTTTTTGGATAACATTTCATTCTTGATTCAAGGCGGTGTATAACATTAACATATACCTTTTGTTTGGAGGGAGATTCAGACTTGTATTTTGTAATTGGTTAGGATCATGATACTCTTAATCCTGTTGTTCTATGGGTTCTCATCATGTATCATATCTTGGGATGGTCATAATAAGCTCATTATAGGTATATATTCACCTTTGGTACATCAACCTTAGTTTCATAGTTGGGTATGTGTGAGTCTTCAGAATGATACATCATAATGCTAGACTAGAAGCACACGATTTTGTCGAGATGCCTCAAAATTCTAGATTTTTATATTGGAGAGAATTTTACAACTTTGGTTTGTGTTATTATGGTTTTTATTATGTATTATTAAGTTATTAAATTTTTGGGTTTTGTTTTAGGATGTTTCTGAAAGGTTTTATGAGGTTTTGGAAGAGTTTTGGATAGTTCACTGTTGGTGCACAATTAGGGGAAACCATGCAATTTACCCAGGTAACTATGTGATTTATAAATGGAATATAGGGAGAAACACATGTATTAGGTAAATTATTTGGTAACCATGTGACCTTAAAATTTTTCAGATAGTTCTAATTTGCATGGTTGGTGCATGGTTTTCCAAAACGTGTGGTCAAACTATGCACACCATTATAAGAGTTTCAAAAATAATATTTTAAAAATATTTTCATTTTGAAACACTTGTTATTAATCCTATGTATAGGGATATTGAACCAGTGGGTTCCATTAGGTGATTTTGGAAATTCTCTTTGACCAGGAACCTGATCTCTTAGAATATTGTAGTGTTGGACTCAAAAATTAAAGGTACAATCCTTATTTCTTCTCCTCTCCATTATTTTTCTTGTTTTCACTTGGGATTATCCCTATTATGGGGATTCCATTAATGGATATAATGGTTAATGTATGTTTTTATGGGTATTTTTTCATGAATCATCATAAAAGGGTTCTTAGAGCCTATATCTGTAAGAACATAATGCAATTTCATCTCAGCTACCATGTTTGAGGTAGATGGATTCTTACTATCTCTACCTTTATTAAGAACTTGGATGTTTGTGTTTTTAAAAGTTAAAATGGTATCTTGATCTCCACTATATGTTATATATATATTTTTTGAAATTATCTTATTGGAAAATGATTTTAAAATAAAGGTTTTGGTCGATTCCCACAACTTGTTTTGATAAAATATTGAAGTTCCCAAATGTAGTGTTTGATTTTATATGTTTTAAATTGGGTTTTTAAATTTGATAATACAAATATGAGGTCTCAAGTGAATAAGTAATCATACACCCATGCAAGAGGAGTTTCTACCATGAAGAATAAATGGAAAAGTATGAGATCATGGGTCCTTAGAATAGCTGGATGGATAGATTTCATAGTACACAAAGGAGAACCCATTCGAGGAGTAAAAATCAAGTTGTTTGTTGTGTAGATAGTTTTTATACACTCCTGGTTAGAGGTTTAAATATTCATAGATGACATAGGATTGATTGAATAAGAGATACACTTGAGCTGTCAAAAATATTCACTAGAATACTCTACAAAGAGTGTTTTATGTGCTGTAACACCTTGGAATTGAGATAGAAAGAGATTAGAATTAATTTAATAAATATAAAATTTATTTTCAGGATATCTAAGATGTTTTTAATAGGTTTTATAATCATTGGAAGCAAATAAAAATCATTTTCATGCTACCTATAAAAATTAGCATTTTAGAGTTCATAAAAAATAGCTAAGTCTAAAGCATAAAGATCCGCCTACTGAACATAAGACTTCACTATGGAAGTAAGGTTTTAGGTGTTGAACATAATACATTGAGTTTATCATAAGTCTTTTAGTTCCATCATATCAATTTTCTGATTGTATGTATTTTCCATCTATATGACTTTATTGTAAGATTTTGAAGTCCATAGAAAATTGACAAAGTCATGATTGTAAGTTTGTGATGATAAGTGAAAGTATTTGACGTCCCCATATCAATGATTTATTTGAGCATAAATCTATAAAACTTAGATATTTTTTTAAATATGTTATATCATCATAAGGAATCAAAAGTTGTCTTATTGAGCATAAATCTTTGAATTCCCCAACATAAAACTTTAACACTTCAAAAATTTTCAATGTTATGTTGGATACAAAATGAAGTTCCCAGATTTCAATTATGATGAATATGATACCAAATGGGATGATGGAAGAGTTAGAAAACATAAAAAAACTAAGAAGTGTTGTGATTTAAGATTGAGAAAATAGATAAGTTGATATTCAACTATGGAAAGTGAATATCAAAGACAAATAAAAAATGAAGTTTCTAGAATTATTTAATTATGAGGAAATAAAAATTTGAAGATTCTTATGCTATGATTTAGATTTTAGAACATCATTAATCTTATTTAATCCATGATCCAATATTTTTTTGATAATATTTAAAGGAGAGTTCCACTACATGTATTTATTGATGTTAAAAATGAATTAATCAGGGTTTTAAGAATAATGAGAATGAAGAACCATTGAATCTTGAGCTATTGTTTATCATAACCTACATAATTTTGATTTGAGATTATTTGAGTTTTCATAAGGAGATGTGATTTAAGTCAGGTAATTTTCCCAAGGCTGGAATTCTAAGAAATAAGGATGAGTTCCACACCGTAGAATAAATGATTTTTATGTACTTTTTATACAGCCATGAAGATTTAATGTGTAGATTTTGTGGATGATTTTTTAATAATAATCCACACCCAGATAATAATAAATGAAATATTATATTGGGACATGTTTCATAAATGAGAAGTGTTTATTATGGGTATTTTTTGAATACTCATTGAGTGGAAAAATTATCCATGGAATATCATGGGATCCCAAATATGGGTATTTTATAATATATCTTTTTTCTAGGTGGATGATTTAGTTAATAGGTGTTCCATTTAATGAACATTGAAAAATATAGGTGAAATTAATACATATTCCTATACATGTGAGTTTGAGTCTATCAATAAGAGAATAAAATAAGATGAAATAGTTGTTGGTAGTGTGGCTATATATTTGAGAGATTAGGGAATCCATGAGAATTGAAGCTCTCAAAGTGGAAGTAGAAGAATCCAATGTATGAAGTAGTGAAGAAGAAGAATAAGAGTGAGTGTAGAGATTTTAGAACCAGATGGGTCTTGAAAAAGAGATATTTTGAGTTTAGTGTCTAACAACAAATTTTGAAGAAGAACTAGAATATGTAGACAGTTCCCAAGACTGATCTATATGAGCCAAGATTGAATAAATTTAGGTAGTAGAATACTTTTAGGTGAGTCAAAATATCTGATATTGTTGGCATAGTATCACTCAGTGATTAGATCATGTATACTTTAATAAGAGGAAGGAATAAGAGAACCAATGGGAGATAAAGACTCTGGAAGCAATATAATGACCCCTTCACTTACGTTTTATAATAGAGGATTGTCACCTAAATATTATGGGGAATATACATGTGTAATATTGTGCAGAGAAGGTTCCATTATTATCCCTCTATACACATTATAATTCTTGATTCAGTTATTATGGGGGATCTATGAATCAATAGGAGTTGACATGACAAGCAGTAGGTTACCCACACTGGGGCTGAACTTTGAAAAAACACCTATTATATTGTTACTTTTATCATCTTCACTGTATGTAAGTGCTTGGAAAGTAAAATTACCAAGACATCCATTCACATCCTAATAGGTATAAGAGTCTAAAAACAAAATGTAGTTTGATGATAAAAAGAAAAATTGAGTTTTGGTAAGATCAGCCCATAATTGATTCACCCCCTCTGGTGTGTCTACACAGTCCTAAGGGTATCTTAAGTGGAATTAGAGTGTAGGTTACATATGTTTTTATATTTTATAAGTTCAACCATTTGTATTATAGCATTGGTTACCTTTTATTTTACTTTGGGTTTTTTGAATACATGAAGTGAATATTTAAGATCTTTTAAGAAGCGGATTTGATGGAAGAATATAATTTCACTTCTATATCTAAAATGACTTATAGGTCTCAATAAATTCCTTGAGATGTAGAAAAATTAAAGTGGAAAGAAAGTAAAGAAATTTATTAATGAATGAAAAGGAAAAACCATTATTTGAAGGCAGTTATAATGGTTAGAAATTACTAGAAAATTATGTTGATAATCATTCCTTTATTGAAGAAAGCTCAAGATGTAAAGAAGATTAGTTTTATGAGTGATTCAGAAACAAAATTGAGGAGAGCACAAACCATATTTTATTTGAAGGAGAGTGGGATCAAGCCATGTGGAAGTGATTTGGAATCTTTACAACTATTTCCTCTAATGAACTTAGTGGGACTTAATTCTTGGAGAGGTGGTTTCATGGAACACCAGATAAAGGCACAGAGATGATGTCGAGGTTTGTGATTCTCAATAATAGTTGCTGGTGCCTCTAGTAGGCTCATAATAAGGATATATTTGAGGGGATCCACTCCATAGGATGGTCCATAATTGTGAGTACCAAATGACTACTTATTGATATGGCCAACCTTCTCAAGAACTAGCGGGAATCCCCCTACCTGAGTCTGATGTAGGCATGCCCCTTCTTATCCCCTTCTCCCATGGTCAGAATGTAGTGGAAGTGGATAAGTTGGAGTCCTCCAACAAATGGTTTCAAGTTAAACACATATGGCTCATGCATCTCAGTTATCATGTGAGGTGTAGGAGTGGTACATAACTCGTAAGTGAGTGTGATCCTTACCTTCACAGCTCATTTTTTCAATGGAAACTCTCTTCATGCAGAGGCCAAGGTAGTCCTCACTGGGATCAATCTGTGTAATTAGAAAAACATTGAACTCTCTAAAGTGGAAACCAACTCAAGGATCATACATGACTCCCTGCTAGGAAGAGGCTCCATACCATGGTCTGCTGTGTACACCATTAGGAGATGTAAAAATCTCCTTAGAAGCAACATCCAGGTCACTCAAACCTAGAGAGAGGAGAATAAATTCATGGATCACCTTGCTTCCCTAGCTTTCCCTAACTCAGATGTCACCTGCCTCCCCATTGTCACATTCCTGAAGCCTGAGGGAGTGAATTTAATTCATGGTTATGCCCTTGGTCTCTACTATTTTAGACCTCCCTAGGCCTAGGGTTTCTTTGTTTCAAGGTTCCTTTTTATCTTGTACTTTCTCCTTTGAATAAATATATAATAATGATGACGATTAAGTGAATTTTATTATAAAGTTAAGGATTTCCTAAAAAAGGTCCCAAAATAAGTTAATGTATATATGTTTTTCATATGTTAATCGACTTAACGATGAAATTTAATAGATATAAAAATAATCTGATGTAGTTGAGGAAGCATTGGAAAATAAAATTACTAATTCATACACACTCACAAATCCTGTAAATTCTAAAGAATAAAATGCCCTACTTTTCAATAAAATATTATTTAAAATTGAAGAATAATCGAAAAGAGAAATATGTGAGAATGAAATGTTTTAGAAGGTTATGAAAGAAGTATTCCATGTATAGGAAAATCTTCACCAAGTCTCCATGGATTTCAAGTCTACCCAACTAGAAGTTAAATAAAAAAGGATAAAGGAGTTAGTTTTTTATTTTTGTAAGACAAAACATTTCATGAGGATAAATTTCAGAAGTTGAAAGATGATTGGGAAGAAATGATAAGATCATTGGAGGATGATAAGAACACCCTCAACATGAAGTTCCTTCATCTTGAAGTCAAATTGAAAAATCTAGAAGGGAAAAATTTGTAACTTTCCAAACACTCAAGAAAGATTTTGCCACACACATTTTAGAAGTGAGTCCTACATTAAAGAAGTCTCATAATGGAGGTGAATATATATTGAGATCAATCAAAGAGTCATCTACTTAAGGATCATGGAAAAAAGGTAACCCACCATGTATATAAATTAGCTCATACTAAATCTAGAATTTATGGATACGTAGGGAGATATTAAAATTCTATAAAAATGAAAATGAGTAAAAATATCGAGACATAAAAAAATATTTCATGTATTTTAGTGATCATGTTTAAGAAGAACTTTTACCCAAAAAAATCCCAAAAGGTTGGGGTCTAGTCCAAAATAAACAAACAAGAAGATCTAGACAAACTACACCTTAAGTGAAAAGAATGACGTTAATTTGAAGGTTTTGGTGATGTTAGAGGTTTGGACATATATCCATTGATTTTTGGAATAATTCAGCATGGAAATGATCTACAAGTCTTAAAGTTATGGGTAACAATTCTACAAAAAAGATAAAACTCTTATTGTAAATAATCCAACCTCACAGAAAATGAAAAATCATTCTCTGAAGAACAGATTTAAAATACTGAATAATTTTTTTAAGATGTGAAACATTGTTGGTCACAGAAAAACCTAAAGAGAATCATTATCTCCCTATGAGTCTAATCAGAATAAAAAATTTATAAAAACTCAAAATTTGTTACTTAATAAATTAAAAAATAGTATTAGGAAAGTTCTAGGTTGAACCCACAAAGATGGTGAATTTGTTTAATTAGGTTTTAAAAAGAATTGATTTATTTAAATTGAATAAACAGGTGAATAAAATATGGGTTGAATTGATTTTAAGAAAGTGAAATATAGAATCAAAGTAGATTGACTATTTTTTAATTATATTTGAATGTGTGTTGGGGTTTTGTAGTTTTACGGTTCAGATATAATTGGATTTTAGAAAACAAATTGATTAATACATGTTTGGTGTCAGAGTTAAGAAAAAGGGATATACAATAGTAATTGTATCCCCTCCTTGATGTGACCATCCCTGATTTTCATTATTCTGATAATTTATGGTTTCTTTGAATCAAGTTTTTCTCGATACTATTTTTAAACCTGGTTGTCCAAAATGCGAAAATGGTATTCCCTCAATTTAGGGTAACCAGTTTCATAATTATAATATTTCTTTTATATTCACATACCAATGGTCATGATAAAATTAAAAGAAAGTTATTGGAAATTAATTAACTAAACTATAACAATCCAAATACATGAATAAATAAAAATGAATAAATCCAACATAACCTTCCCCCTTTGGCTACATAACCCTATCACAAGGTGGGTTTACCCCCTCATCATAGTGATGATAGAATAAGAGGTAAGAAAAGAAATAAAAGAACACATAATGAAAAATAGGAGAGAAAGTGGTGGGGGATCCTGCAGTAATGCAACTTCTCACCCTAGACTTTGGTCTCCATATCTTTCTAACAGCAGTAGTTTAACGCTCTATTTATAGAATCCATATGGGAACATTCATCATTCAATAAAATTTAATATGGGTCAAAAAGTAGTCATGGGAGGTTCTTAATCCATAAAATAGGTAAAAAAACGTTGATATGTTGAATTTGGCCATTTATGGGTTGTCCTGACCTTTTCACATTGTGTAATTATTACACGTTGTGTAAATGTTACACCATGTGTATGGAATTCATGACCTGCTAGATTTATGGGTCATCATCACATGTATCATGGATAATTTCCTCTAATTCATGACTTTATTTCCTTCATGTATTTCATTGGTTCATGACATGCACTGATTACATGACATGTAAAGTCAATTTTCAGATTTGAAATAATTTTCCCACCTATTCTCTTTAGTTTTGTGCCCCATAATTATTTCATGATTATCAGGATTTATGGAAAACCTTATTTTAAGTGGATATCATGATCATTTTATATCCTTTTACTCAATTTCCATAATCTGTTACATCTTAAAAAATATGAGAAAAACATTAAGGATATTGGAAGACATTAACAATTAAGTCATCAAAATCACTGCATTTTAATATAAAAAATGTATAAAATAAATGCACTTATCAACCCCCAAACTCAAATTTAGACTTTTTCTCACGGATGGAATCTCAATATACTACAAGAGATACTTACTATACCATTATTTAAACTCAATTTCAATAAAAACAATTGATCAAATATAAATTTTAATGTTCAAGCATCACACGTAGAAAATTTATCAATACCTTATTTTTCAAAGAATATAGATCAACCATGTACTTTACTTTTCCTCTTTTGAAATAGCTATGATTTTTCATTCATCCATTTTTTATTTTTCAATATATTATTAATATTCATACCATTTATAATTTATATCATGTGAATTTTTCTACTCATCATCAAGGTACAAATTAATAGAGTGATGCACATACTTCAAGAACACGTCACTTACCATAGGCTTGCAAGGCATCTAGAATATCCAACATATAAAGATAGAATCACAATTAATCATGTGGGATCCACTATTTAGGATCAAATTAATCTGAGTCTTTAGGGTAGATAGGTGAATGGTGTAAAAATTAAATCTAAAAAATGAGGGTTGAGTCTAATGTATGATATAAAAAGACAAGCTCAATATAAATCTCCCTTACATATTTCAATTTTATCTTCCCCCCAAAATCTCAAATTGGGATCATGATACATGTAAGAATAAAAAATGAATCATCCTCTATTTCTTTATTTTCATATTTTTTTTTCAAAAATTGTGTTTAAGATAAATCTCACATCCACCACCTAACCAAATATGACAAAAAGATCGTTGGTTTAGTAATGGTGATTTTTGATCCTCCCAATACAAAACCCATTTTTTTATTTTTTAGCAAGAGAGGTGAATATTAAAATAAAATTAAAATTACATGTCCTCTACCAAGATCAAAATTAAAATACCAAAAAAATATCCTCCATGAAGTATATCTCAGTACACCTTGTAAAATCCCTCCCCTCACACTTATTATTTTAAATATTATTAAAAATATTTAAAGGAAGGTAAGAATGGATAAGATATGATTGTAACCTGAATCATTTCCTAATAAGGCCGTTCATAGATTCTATAAGCTATAAAAAGGATTAATACAAGGTAGTTCCAAGGATAAAGGGTTAATAAAAGATACCTCAGTCATATTATAAGTGATTATGTTTATTCATAGATTTGATAAGACACAAATTATGGTCTATAAAAGAACATTCCCATGTTTCACTCAAGAAATATTATATAGAAAGAATGGAAAATATTTTTCTTAGAGGATGTATATAGAATGAGAAATAAGGGTTGAGTCATCACTCATGGAAATTCATATGGATAATTAAATCAATTAACAAAAATATTAGAAATTAAAGGAAAGAAAATTCTTAGAAAAAATTTATTTTATAAAAATCAACATATTTCCCTAAATCACGATTTTCCAAAATCCCAATCCACATGTTCACCCCTACAAATTATTTCTCCCATTTTATCATTAAAATTTATTAGAAAATAATTCTAAATTCAGGGAATAGTAATTAATCTATATAGATTATGTCTCCGAGTTCGGTTGATTAAATAAAGAATCAACTATAGGGCAAGAAATTTTTAATTAAATCCCTAAACAATTTAAATGTGGGGAATACAGTGGAAAAAATTCAAAATTAAAACAATCACTCCCATTTTTAATATTTATTTGAAGTCAACTACATAGGTTCTTCTTGCATCGTATTCCTCCAATGTCCCGAAGGCCTTCCTTTTTTATTGATTTTTGATAATCCACCTTTCAAGGGGTGAGGTGGAACCCTTACAAGGCCCGTAGGCGTAAGTATTACATGGATGATAGGCCTTAGAGGAATTCATTTCCCATAGGCTTCAAACATTACATACAAACCAGACTAACTACTTGGAACTACTCCTCCCTATCATCTTCATCATGAAATCAGCTCTCCACCTTCACATGACTGTTCGGCTAGGAATTCCCGTGCATCCACAGGCTTGTCTCGATGGCAGGTGCCATACCCTCTCATTCTTGCAATCCGTTTAGCTTCTACTATGGTGAAATGTTATTTCTCATCCCCCTTGTAGAGCTCGTTCCTTGTAGGTTGTCTGGTTTGTATCTGCACTTAAGGTGGCCCAAAGGCCTTGAGGTGGCCCAAAGGCCTTACTGACCCGAAGGCCTGGGTGGCCCAAAGGTCTTACAGGACTCAGGGACCAAATCAGTGGTATATTCCCGACTGCTACAGTGCCAAACAATGCCTGCTACAGTTCCCGCTATAGTACCTGCTACAATACCTGCTACAGTACTGCACAGTTCCCGCTACAGTATCTGCTATAGTACTGCTACTGTACTTGCTACAATACCTGATATAGTACCCCCCTCGTAAATTCTGCCTCCACCTAGATTTGAACCCTGGTCGCTTGGATGCACTTATGGAGTCCTTAACAACCGGGCTAAGGCTCAGGTGCTTCCTGCATCGTATTCACAATGTGTATTCTGTGTCTTTCATGAAATGAATGGGTTTCGCAGTGTGTATTATTCTTGTAGCCTCTTATTATGTTTCCTCTTACTTACTATCAGCCTTGGTCTTGATGGTCCTAAAATAATAAAAATAAACAATTGAAAATACATTCCATAATAAATAAATTTTGAATGATACTGGGGTGAGTGAACGCATGACTCTAAAAACAGAAAATAAATAAATAAAAACACAAAAAACTCAAGTTGCCTTCTGAAAGCAATTTTGTTTACCATCATTGGATCAAACTTACATCCTTTAGCTTAAACTTTGGTTACATATGATTGAAATTTTTTTACCCCATAAGGGTCCATAAATGGCCTCATTTGTGTCCTATTCATGTAAGTTCCCCCCTATCCTTGTAACATCCCCCAATCCGACACTCTCTCACATGGTTAAAAAGGGTTGGTTACAAGACCTCAAGCATGACAACCAGTATGCTAGATGATGCTGACTAGTAGAAGGGGTGTGAAATGTATAGGTGGGAGACTATACCCCCTGGTATAATGTGTCATAGTAATAGAAAATAAACCATATAAACAAAAGAAATCAAAGTATAGACAAAGAAGAAAACAATAATAAAAGTTAACCAAATAATTCAATAAATAATAAAAGAATAATTTAATGATGTGATATAATGTAACTAAATTCTATTCTAGTATCAATACAAGTAAAAGAATAGAATAATCAAATAAAGACTCAATGTTCCTAGTCCTGAACCCCATGTCATTCCCATCACCAAACTTTAGCCTATCCAATAAGAAAGTAATCAACTGCAATAAGGTGGGAAACGACATAGGTGGTCCACCAAGGACCAAACAAAAATCTCAAGGAGATACATACCTAAACAATACGGGAACTTACAACCTCCCCACCTTATAATTTCTCACCCCCGAGCTGCTCTAAGAGTCATTGTGAGTTCTCAATGAAAAATTATGGCCAATATGTTTTCATATCAAACTCCCTATCCCATATCTAATCTTGAACTCTTATATACTACCACTTCACTAGAACCAACAATATAGTCCTACCCCAAAGATATTTCTCACTACAATCCATAACCTGTATCAGATTCTACTCAAAGGACGAATCAACACAAAGCTCAAAGTCTGCTATGATTATCATGTGGGAAGGGTCTAGATGATATCTTTGTAGTAGAAAAAAATGGAACACATCATTCATGGAACTGTATAACTATATAAAATATAAATAATACACCACTGGACCGACCCTTTAAACTACCAAAAAAGACCAAACAAACCTAGATATTATCTTTCCCTATTTCCTAATATGAAATTTTCCCAACCTAGGTGACATATGAAGGAAAGAATGATAACTGAACTCAAATTATAGAGCTAATCTATGATGGTTATCATAAAATTTATGCCCACTTTGTGTGGTGTCCAACCACTTCTTGATCAACTGAACCTTTTTAGATGTCTCCTGCACAAGACTAGGCCCATCAAGTGATGAATCACCTAACTCCAACCAAAAAAGTGGTGAATGGAATGACTTAACATAAAAATACTAAAAAGGTTCCATTTGGATCGATGCCCAAGAACTATTATCATATGAAAAAACCATGAGTGCCATATGTTACTCCCATGAACCACCAAAATCCAAAACACATGCTCATAACATATCCTCTAGAACCTGAATAGTTTTCTCATATTGACCATAAGTTTGTGGATGATAGGTTGTTTTTAAAAGAACCCATGATCATAGAGCCTTATGAAGACCCTTCAAAAAAAATGATGTGAAACTAGGATCTCTATCTAAAATGATACTCCTCAAAATACTATGAAATCAAACCAACTCACATATATAAAGAATTCCTAGATCATAATTTGTGAAGGTTTCCCTGATAGGTAATAAGTGTACTACCTTAGTAAATTTACAAAAACCCACACAACTTCATTCTTATGGGTTATACTGGGTAATCCCATCACAAAATCCATTGTGACATCATCCTATTTCCACTAAGGAATGAGAAAATGATATTAAATCCTAGCTGACCTATAATTCCCATCTTTCACTTGCTAAAAAGTGAATCATCTATCCATGAATCATGCCATCTCCTTCTTCATTATCAACCACCAATATTGTATATGGAGACAACGATACATCATTGTTAAACCATGATACACCACTCATCTAGAATCATGAAACTCCCTCACAAGCTTCTTACGTAAGCCCATAGTAACCCATACTCGACCATAGAAAAGAATATAATTTCCACTATCAAGAAACCATCCTGATGGTGTATCCCCACTATATATTTTTTCTCTGAAAACTGATCCCTATGGATCAGAAAACAGCTCGGTCTTAATCTAGCCCAAAATATTGGGTATAAAAGATGTTGAAGTGAGAGATACCCATCCCTGAAACTATTGAATATCTAGATACATGTCTGAAAAAGGGCCATTATCTTCCACTCATCACAAGACTCATGCACTACCTCTGTCTGTCTCTTTCATCTTAAAGAGTCGACAATGACATTTCCCTTTCCTAGTGTATAATCCAATTCATTTTATAAAGATTGAAAATACTTGACCCACCTTCTATTTTGAAGGTTCAGGTCTCACTGAAAAAATATATACCTAAGGATCTCATGGTTAGTGTATACCAACAACCTCTCACCCATGAGATAGTGTCTCCAACATCTCAGGGAATGTACCACTACCACTAACTCTAGATTGTGAGTAGGGTAATTCCTCTCACGCATAGCTACCTGAAGCCATAATAAACCACTCTATCCTCCTATATCATAACTGCTCTAAGTATAAATCCAGATGCATCATAGTACATGGTATATGCTTTACCCAACATAGGTAAACTAAGGATAGGTGATGAGGTCATCCTTCCTTTCATATCCTAAAAATTTATTTCACAAGTGTCAGACCAAACAAACCTCACCCCTTTCTTAGTCATCCTAGACATTGGTACTTCCAAACATGAGAAATCTTGGATAAAGCATCAATAATAACCTTCTAAACCTAGAACTCTCTGAATTTTGAAGACATTCTTGGGTTATTTCCAAGATACCATGATTGAAAATTTATTTGGGTCCACTGACACTCTTACCACTATGATGACATAGATCAATAAGTTCAATTTATTAATCTATAAACTGCATTTGGTTAGCTTGGTGTAAATCTGATGCTCTCTCAATGTACTCATGACAATGTCAATATGATTGCAATGATCATCTACTGATTGGGACTACACTAAGATATTGTTGACAAAAACTACCACAAACCAATCTAGAAAAGGATGAAAGATCCTATTAATCAAGTCCATGAATACCAATGGTTCGTTAGTCAACCCAAAAAGCATCACTACGAATTCATACAAGCCATACCTGCTCCTAAAAGAAGTCTGAGGTATTTCTGATAGTATCAACCTTAACTAATGGTAACCTAATATCAAATAAATATTTTAGAATATCCTAGAACCTCTAAAATGATCAAAAAGATCATCAATGTGTGTAAGAGTATATCGATTCTTGACCATCATCTAGTTCAACCTTCTATAATCCAAACATAAGTGAAAAGACCCATCAGATTTCTTGGTGAAGAGAACTGGAGAACCCTAAGGATATGTAAATGGCCATATGAATCCTTTAGATTAAAGATATTCCAACTAAACATTCAACTCCTAAAGCACTACTGGTTCAATTATATAAAGCAGGATAAAAACTGGCTCTGATCCTAACATCAACTCAATCGTGAACTCGATCTCTCACTCTGTCAGTAAGCCGTAGAACTATTTAGGAAAGAAATATTGAAAATGGTATACCACTGGAGGAAAATAATCCTACTGAATTACACCATTATCTAGAGAAAGACTCACTATGCGATCCATAGACAATATAATCTACACTGAATTGGTCTCACATGACCGTCCTAAATATCCCACTCACCTTAGTGAGAATAACTACCTCATACAGAGTGAAAGGTAAATTTACTCCTATAATAGACGATATGATCATGTTATAGAACTAACCAATCTATACCAAGAATCAAGTCAAAGCCTGTCATTTCGAACATGAATGGTGCCCAAAAGAAATGGTAACCACTAATCTCTGTAGAACATGCCTTGCCACATTTGATATTATCTAATCTCACTCCCAACGATGTGTTGATGGTTAAAACACCAAAAAATATTTCCACATCCATGCCCAATACATTTTCAAAAATAGAAGATAGAAGATAATGTGATGTTACTATATCATAAAAAACACAAGCTAAGGTAGATGATACAAGAAGCGCACCTCTGAGGGTATACAGTCCTACATCCACAATTTCCAGAGTTGTCTTCATAATGTACAGCTGATTTGTCCCTTTTCCCTAAGATCCATTCTAACTACCCTGATCTATTTCCCTTTCATGGTATGACTACTCATGCACTGGGTTACCACGTCCCCTGTCTCAGCCTGAATGGCTAGTGGAACTACAACTACCAGCCTGCTAAGGGGTAGCTGAGCCCCTTCCTGACTCAAGGTGCCTATCTTGATCCCCAACCACTAGTATGCTATGGGAGTTCACACAGAACCTTTGAAGATGACCCGATATGACATCAATACAACACCCGACTATGGGGTAAGGACACTATAGGCGCTTAAGGCGATACTTTACACACAAATAGCACTAGAACAGAACAAAATCCTGAGATGGATGTGCACTACCTTGATTTATCTTCCCAATACTGCCTTGGAAAAATAATATCATAGCAACACTTATTTCCACTCAAATAAGAGCTCCCAAATCCCCCTACTGAAATAGCCTGGCCGCTGATCAGGTCCTCTCTCAGATTTCCTTCCATGATGAGTGCTTGGTTCATCATGTCCTTAAAGATACTCAAATGAATAACGTTTACTTACAACATGATCTCATAGAAAATACTATCCAAAAAACATCTCACCTTGGAGATATCATCAGTTGAAAAGGATGGAATAAAGTGCTATAGGTTGGTGAAACATCCATCATAGTCCAACACTAACATGACCTCCTATTCCAGATGCATGAAATCACGATATTTTTCATACCTCAACATCTCAAGATAGAAATGGATAAATAAATTCATCTCTAAGTACATCAAATATAGCTCGTAATACTACCTAGATTCATCCAAAATATCCCAAAAATTCTTGGTAGGTCCATGAAGTATATATACAACAAGCTTAACCCTCCTATTTGATAGTGTCTCAAGATGCTTGAAGATTGTCTAGACTAACTCAATCTAGAAGTCAGATTTCCAGGGTCCCCCTTCCTTAGTAAACATTGGAAGATTCTATAGCTAAAAATCTCTTGTCAGTTCAAACATTGAAGGAACAATATGAATAGTCTCCATTTATATGGATTGCATGAACCTTAGGAAGCTCTCATGAAGCTGAACATCCATCTTCTCCTTAGGAACTACAGGAAGCTCTGGTTTATCTATGTTAGGAGTGTTCTAATTTCCACTCCCCTAACACTCAAGTTGAAGATAACGAGGAGTCATTTTCTCTAAAAGAAAATCACACACATTAGGGAACCAGATAAAAACAAATTCAACCTCAATAAGTGACTAAAACAGAGAACCATTGACTTTTGGCCTCCCTAAACACGATTTTAAAGTGTTTTAGCATGACACGTCAACTCATTTTAGTTATCCAGTGAAACCTATATCTCATATCATAGTTCAACATGAAAGTACGTATCACATGTGAAAATAGATATACCCCTATCATGAACAACGCATGTTAATATATCCCTATGGTCTTATTATAATGTATGTATTCTCATCTTCCACCATACCGGGCCACGAGCACAAACCTCAAGAATCAGTAACATCATAAAACAGTAACCTCACACAACATGTGAATCACCCAAGGTGGAATAACATCAACTGTAATAGAACAAAACACCAACAATAATCCCATCCCTGGGCACTTGGATTTTACTATATACCTGGGTTATCTACTCCCATGGAAAATCTCATTACCATTTCCCGACACATATAGTCTCCTTTATACCTTTCCCAAATCATAAAGTAGAAGATAAGGAAACTAGATCCTTTGATACCACTTTATAATGTCCCTTAATCTGGCAATATCTCATATGGCCAAAAAGGGTTGGTTATGATATATCAAGCATGCCTCCCCATACACCATAGGTTTCCAACTAGCAGTGGGGGTGTGAAATGTATAGTGGGGATACTATACCCCCTAGTATGAAATGTCATAGAAGAAAAAAATAAACCATATACATTAAATAAATCAAAGTATATACATAGTGGAAGACAACAATAAAATCCAACTAAATAATTCAATAAATAATAAAAGAATAATGTAATGATGTCCTGGAATGTAACTAAATTACATGAAAGTAATAATAAAATTAAAATACTAGAAAACTCAAATAAAGACTCAAATTCCCTAGTCCCGAACCTCACATCGGTCCCATCACCAAACTTTATCCCATCCAACAAGAAAGAAATCAACTGTAAGGTCCTTTTCCCTTGTCCAAAACTGCATCCTTTTAATCTACTCAGGTACAAAACGGTTCCCCGAATAGGGTGTGATTATAACTCAGTTGTATGACCATGTCTAAAAAAATTAGTCTTATAAGAAGTGTATTCAATAAAGCGATAAACATGTGTATTAATTAGTTCAAAAATTAGTAAAATACTATGAAAACCTACTTCGGTTACATGGAGTAATATCTATGAGCATGTCTTATGACCATGACAACCACAACCATGTAACCAAGGTAAAACAACCTACTTCAGTTCCATACCGAAATATCTCGGATCATGTCTTACGAACATTCCAATCACAACCATATAACCATGGTATAGTCACAAAAAATCTAGGTCAAATCCCTATAAGCATTATAACATTCGATTCAAAGCTCTATGAGCATTACAACATGGGACTAGGCATAGACTACTCTCTATAAGCAATATAGCATGGGATTGGGTTGATACCACTCAATATCACCATTAAAACATATAAGTGTGCATGTGTCTAGGTCAATCATGATATATAATAATTTCAACATGGAACAAAAGTCCTATCATAAAACATTGATATTATAATATCACATCATATATCTCAATGGTTAATTATGAAAATTACCATTTATATTTTAATTACCACTTTAAATTTAAATCACAATTTTCTAACTGTTATATCAATAAGAAAAAATCCATATCTTAGGGATTCTATATAAAGAATTATAAAAAGGTCACATGTCATGATAAAAACACATTAAACCATTACCCAATTCAATCATATTCAGGGTTATATCACCCCACAGGTAGCGAAATGTAACAGTCCAAACTTTTTAATAATATTTGTTTTCTACTTTTGTGTGTTATTTTATTTTATACTCAATAAAACTATATCCTTAAAGTAACTGAGTGAGTATAATTAAAATGATACTGTTGGGTTTCGACTATTATATGACCATTGATCAATATGACCATTGGAAACTAAACTCTTAACATTAAAATTATTGTTTATAAATACAAGTGATCTTGGTTAATTAATACTGAAAGAAGAGTTGATGGCCTCATCCAGTAGACTCAGGATGTACGAAGCCCATATGTCTGAGCTTGGGAAGGAGGTGGCTTCACTGGGCTTTGCTCTGGACCAATCCCAAGCCGAACTTCCACATGTGAAGCTTGAATGGAATCACCTAAGGGAGAAGTTCAAGCTGATAGAAATCACCACTCGGGTAATGTTGTCCAAGCCGCCCCAAGATTCTATCACCATAGCACATCTTACACTTAGTTCCTATGCAGTTTTTATAAGGGGCTATGTAACGAGGCATTAGATACTTTTTGTAATCCCTTGTTATAAATAAAATTTTTATTTCTTATTATGGTAAAATTTCTGATTTTCAAATATCTGGATAAATATAGGATGAATATTATTGATGAATTTTGGAAAAAGGGTATTTTAAAATATTCATGTAAACTTTAAATAATTAATAATGTGAAATTATTTTTAAAAAATGGTCTTCCATAGTTGTGATTAGTAAAAAATTTGAATCCTAATAAGATCAACTTGTTTTTTTAGTGAATAGTAAAGTATGGATAGCAACACACCCTTATGAATAGTAATGAATAATAAATCGGCCCAAAAAAATAGAAAATTCACCCATGAATGTATAAATACAATTTAGACATCTTAAAAGTGAAAAAACAATCATAGTATAAGTTTTGTTATTTTTGTAGGTCATAAATATTTTATTTAAAGTTTTATAATTAATTTAACAATTTAAAATAAAAATGTATTTTCATAAAATTTAATAATAAATTGTTAATTTATTGTCTTATGGTTATAAGATAATTTTATGGGACCTTGATTACTTTTTCAAGGTGTTACAAAATAAGTTATAGTTTTAGAGTTGTTTTTTTAAATAAATAATGATTTTATTTAACAATTAAATTAAAAATGTTTAAAAAAATTATTTTCATAAATGGAGTTTATTTTTGAATTCAGAGCATTGATATTAGGTTAGGGTAAATTTTTGGGATTTTTTCTGAAATAGTTGAATTTTCGGTGAATAGTAAAAATACAGTTTTGTATTTGAGGTGTTTAATAACATCATTAATGATGTAATAAATATGGTAGACTTTTTAATAGTAATATATTTTATGAGGTGTCTCAAGTGGACAATACCATGGGAAAATACCATTGTCAAGCCCATGGTTTTGCAAATACAACCGATGAGGTGTCCCTTGGAAATTAATTAAATATTCCCTCACTTTTCCTATAAATACCAAGCCATTCTCCCTCATTAATTTCATTCAAAAATCCCTCTCAACGAATTTATAGTCATTTTACCTCCCAAGGAGTTCTCCCAAGGTTCCCTCAAGCCCTCCAAAGTCCCAACCTTCAAGTTTTCCAAGTTACTCTTCAAGGTAAGGGAACCTTTCACCCTCCTCTTTTTAGTCATGATTTTCTTTATGTCGTGTCATCTTGTTTCCATCTTATTATTTGGGGGAATGTTATTATATATTCTTATTACTTTCCATTTCATGTAAAAATTATTATAGACCCTTTCCGCTCTCATCAATTTATTTTCTAAATTTTTAAGCGACGCCGTTAGGCTGCCGAAATTTTCATAAAAGAAATAACATCTTCTCTTTTATTTCATGTTTTCTTTTCATGTGGTATGTCATTAAAATATCCATAACATGATCTTATTATATACCCATACTGTATTATGAATTATTTATGAGTGGTTTACCCTTGTCCCCTCTCGTTTAATTTTTTCTAAAATGATGTTATGTAGCTTTTATGCTGCAAAATTTTTGTCTCAAAACCTCTCTCTTTTTCTCAATAAATTCTCTTGTATTATTTATGTGGATACCAAAATATATTTTAAATTATATGGGTATTCATAAATAAATAAAATTGATCTATTTGATTCTGGAATTGACATACATATAACCCTCACTCCCTTTCCATGGGTTATAAATAACATAATGATCTTATTTTTAAGTACTTTTTAAACATCACGATTTTGACATGAAACCCATTTCTTTGATTATATTTGGGTTATTTATGAAATGTTTGATTATGATATATTTGGATCACATGAAAATAAAGAAATATTAAGGGTTCTCCCTAATAGCGCTCCAATGCATTGGGTAAAGAATTAATCTCTAGAGATGACAAGTTTCACGATACCTTGGTGAATAACCTTGGTAATGTTTTTATGACACCTTGGGAATGAAAATTGGTGATATGTTCATGAATGTATAAATGAAATGTTGTATCCACATATTCATGTTATGGTTTAATTTATTTTCATTATGATATTCCTATACTTCCTTTTCAAATGTCTTTATATTTTTTTATCAAGTTCTTATTGATTTCACAAGTAAATGGATTCCCTTACTTTCCTTATTGGGCCTTTTTCTCACCCTTTCCTTTGATATATGTATCCAGGTTATGAGATGCAATAATTTTACTTAGTAAGAACTTATGATGAATCCCTACAAGTGGATTAGAATAATGTTTTATGTTTTCATGTTTTATGTTATTGATTTCCAAGACACTAGACTTTAAATATCCTCTGTTTATAAAATGTAATGAAAAGTTATGTAATAAAAGGCGGGATGACATAGTTGGTATCAAAGGATAGTTTAGTTATTTATGGAAATTAGGATATGAAAAATTTAGGAAGAACCCTATAGAAAATTTTAAATATAGGAAAAGTTCCTGGTATTTTGGTGAGTATTGAGTAAGTGGTTTATCAAGAAAATACATCCCTATATGGATACGAGTAGGTGGAGGTGGATTTGGCACAGATATAAATAGGAGTGAAAACTCCAACAAGGAGTTTTAAGCTTGAATCGAGGTATCCTAGTACACGACAATGTGACTTGCTACACTCTTGGTTACAACACTCCCGGGGGATATGTTTTGCTAATCATAAGCTTTTTATGAATCATTATGAAGGATTTATAGAGAAATGTAATTATTTAAAGCATTAAGTTTTAAGACATAAAATAATTTATAGTTAAAAGATTCATAAATGAAAGAATTTTCTCACTAATTTTTTATTCTTTTAGAAAATGACGAGCAATAGGAGGAACCATGAAAATAGTGACCGCAATGGACCATGCGCTGACGAACCTTCAATGGAAGCTGAAATGGAAACATTCATGCGAATGATGAACCAACTAACTCAAGTTATGGGAAATAACTTGAATCATGATGAGAGATTGATCTCATCGTGAAGGTAATAAATTTCTGTTGAATCCTTTATGCATCAATGACCACCAACCTTCAGTGGATCTACCGACCAACTGATTGCTGAGCAGTGGATCAACTCTTTCAAGAAGATATTTTCTGTGCTCCAATGTTTTGAACAAAAGAAGGTTACCTTGGATATTTATCACTTAGAGGGAGAAGCTAATCAGTGGTGGGAACTGATTAAAAACTCAAGGCCAAGAGTGGAAGTTCGAGCTATGGAGTGGGAAGAGTTCAGAGGGATATTCTTTAACAAGTATTTCCCTTAATCGATGAGAACAATAATGGAGAAGAAGTTTCTCGAGCTGAAGAAAAAGGAGAATGAATCTATGGGAATATACAAGATGAACTTCACAAGGATTTCACATTACACCTCTAGCTTTTTCATGGATAAAAATGGTAAGGTTGATAGATTCTTCAGTGGACCGAGACCTCATCTGCAGATAAATCTACACAACCAAGATTATAATAGTGATGAGGAGATCATAAAAAGTGTGATGAAAGTCAAACTGGAGTTGGGTGAGACACAATGGTCTCATAAATCCAATGATAAGAAAAGATTGATGGATCCAAGATTAGGGAGGGGATTTGATTAGGGAAGAGGAGGCAAGCAAGTATAATGTATCATGTGTAATAAATGTGGGAATAAGCATTCATGGAGCTTCCTACTTAGGAGAGGGAAGTTATACAAGTGTGGTAGAGATGACCACATTGCACAGAATTTTTGTAGTGAGGTAAAGCCACAAATTCCCAACACCAATGATAAGGGGAAGATGGTGCAGGCCCTACCTGATGTCCAATGCTATAAGTGTGGAAAACTTGGGCACTTTTCTAATAATTATCCAAATCTGAGGGCAGTGGAGGGGAATAACCACCAGACTCAGCAACAACTAAGGGAACAAGGTCCTACTTTTGCAATAACTACAGCTGAAGTTGAAGCGCCAAATGATGTGGTGGCTGGTACTCTTGTTGTTATCTCAAAGATAGTAAGTACTTTGTTTGATTTTGGTTCTACACATTTCTTTATTTCCTCCATGTTTGCAAAGAATTTAGAATCATCCACCACATCATTTGGAAAGCAAGTACATTGTTTGATTCTGTGAAGTTTGGGGGTTTGCAAAGTTTGAATGCTTGCCTTTCACTGTGACGGTGACGATAAATGCCGGTAAAGCTCATCGGTGTTTCGGTTTATAGATTCTCCAGTCGTCTCGGGTGTGTTTCAAGGTTGACCATGCTTCGAGGCATTGCAGGAATCAAGGGATCCCGTGCTTCGAGGCCACTGCGCGGGTTTGTGGCTTGAGGTGGTGAGTGGTTGTTTTTTGAATGTTGTATTTTTAATTTGAAAGTGTGATGCCTGGCTGTTTGGACTGTGTGTGGTTTGGATTCATGTTTTGGTTACCGGCACCCTTAAAACAGCTTTTAGAAAATGAAAAAAAATGGTTTGCGGGGGGGGGGGGGTGTTTAGAAACTCTAGTATTTACTTTAGTGAGCACAATCTTATTGCAAATCTAGTAGTCATTCACATGCTGGAATTTGATATTATACTAGGGATGGACATGCTCTAAAAGTATAATTCTAAGCGAAAATACAGAAGCAAGGAAATCTCAGTAGTCTTGAATTGAAAACCTACAGTTATCTTCCAAGGAGAGATATCTCAACCTAATATTTATCTAGAATAACCTCCTATATCCTTCTTTATGGAGTTGATCTGTGAAGAAGAATAAGGAAATGAGTGTTTGAGGATAGAAAATGTCCCCATTGTCTAGGATTACGTTGACGTATTTCCTGAGTTACCCAGACCTCCCCCAGAAAGAGAGGTAGAGTTCAACATTGAACTCATACCTGGATCCCATTCGATATCAAAGACCCCATATAGGATAGAAAATGTGGAGCTGGAGGAGTTGAAGAAACAACTCCAATATCTTTTGGAGAAGGGTTTTATCCGATCGAGTGTGTCTCCTTGGGGAGCACCAGTTCTCTTTGTGAAGAAGAAGGATGGATTGATGCGGATTTGCATTGATTATAGAGAACTTAATGAGATCACAGTAAAGAAAAAATATCTTCTTCTAAGAATTTATGACTTATTTGACCAACTTCATGGGGCTCAATTCTTCTCTAATATTGATCTTTGGTCTGGTTATCATCAATTGAGTGTGAATAAAGAAGATATTCCAAAAACTGCCTTCTGATCAAGATATGGGCATTATGAGTTTGTTTTTATGCCATTCATACTGACCAATACAGCTGTTATTTTTATAGATTTGATGAATATAGTCTTTAAGGACTACCTTGATAACTTTGTGGTAGTTTTTATTGATGATATTCTGATATATTCCAAAAGTCACGATGAGCATGAGGATCATCTAAGTGTTATCTTGAAAACTCTACGAAAGGAGAGGATTTTTGGGAAGTTCAACAAATGTGAATTCTGGTTACAACAAGTTGCTTTCTTGGGGAACATTGTAAAAAATGAAGGAATCACAATTGACCCTACAAGGAAAAATGTTTTAGAGTAGTGGACTCAGCCTATAACAATAACTAAGATTCGTAGTTTCCTTGGATTTGTGGGATATTATTGGAGGTTTGTGAAAAAATTTCACAAATTTCTAATCCATTAACCAATTTAACTTGAAAAGGGGTCAAGTTCATCTGGACAAAGGAGTGTGAGGAAAGTTTCCAAGAGCTGAAGAAGAGATTGGTTACTACATCCATGTTAACTCTACCCTCAATTGGAGAAGGATTCATTATTTTTATCGATGCATATCTAAAAGGTCTTGGGTACGTCCTCATGAAAAATGACAAGGTCATTGCTTATGCATATCGACAGTTGAAGAATCATGAGTAGAACTATCCTACGCATGATCTGGAGCTGGATGAGGTCAGTTTTGCTCTGAAGATATGGAGGCACTATCTTTATGGGGAGAAATGTGATATATACATTGACCATCAAAATTTGAAGTATATTTTCACACAAAATTAATTGAACATGAGACATAGGAGATGGTTGGAACTTCTCAAAGACTATGATTGTTCAATTCATTATCATCCCAGAAGAGCAAACAAAGTCGCTGATGAATTAAGTAGGAAAGACCCAGTTGTTATTTCCATGATGAGGATTCAAAGAAATCCTTTGATAAATGACATATTAAATCTAGACATGGGAATTAAAAGGGAAGGGATATCATCAACCCTAACCCAAATGATTTCTCAACTATCATTACTTGAGAAGATCAAGAAAGATCAAAAAGAAGATCCTTTGTTACAGAAGAAGTTTGAGGCTATGAAGGATGGTAAGTTTCTTGAGTTCAATATTGATCAAGAAGGTGTACAAAAATTTCATACAAGACTATGGGTTCCATATATTTCGGAAATAAAGAAGGAGATGATGGATGAAGCTCATAGCTCCACTTTCTCTATACATCCTAGAAGCACAAAAATGTATAGGGACCTTTGTGATCATTATTGGTGGGATAATATGAAAAGGTAGATTGCTGACTACACTTCAAGGTGCCTAGTATGTTAGCAAGTGAAGTCAGAGTGATAACTTCCTAAAGGGGTATTGAAACCACTACCCATACCAGCATGGAAGTGGGATAATATCACTATGGACTTCATCACTGGTCTCCTGAGAACTTCCAAAGGAAACAATGTGATATGGGTTATTGTGGACTGTCTCACTAAGACTTCCCATTTTATCTCCATTTAGGAAAATTTATCTCTTGATCAACTTTCCAGGATTTACGTGAAGGAAGTGGTAATACTGCATAGAGTTCTACTTTATATCGTATCTGATCATGATCCAAGGTTCACATAAAAATTCTAGAGAAATCTTTTACATGCTCTGAGTACCGAATTGAATTTCAATACAACCTATCACCCCCAAACTAATGGAAAATCTGAAATAACTATTCAAACACTCTAGGACATACTGAGAACATGATCAATGGAATTTAAGGGTGGATGGGATCAATATCTCCCTTTAGTTGAGTTCTCTTACAACAACAGCTTCCACTCGAGCATTCAAATGGCACCCTATGAAGATTTATATGGTAAGCGATGTAAAACTCCTAATTGATGGCATGAAGCTAGTGAGAGAAAGCTTCTTGGGCCTGATCTTGTGCAAGAGATGACAGAAAAGGTCCATGCCATCCAGCAACACATTAAGGCTACTCAGAGTCGACAAAAGAGCTGTGCCAACAACCATCAAAGGGACTTGGAGTTTGATGTTGGTGACAAATTATTTCTTCAAATTTCACCTTGCAAGAGAGTCCTGAGGTTTGGGAAGAAAGGGAAACTCATCACTAGGTACATTGGCCCCTATGAAATCCTTGATCACATAGAAGTAGTGGCCCATCGGCTTGCACTTCCTCCAAATCTAGCACAAGTTCATTATGTCTTATACATATCCCTCTTGAGGAAGTAAATACCTGACCCTTGACATGTACTAAATCTAGAGGTGGTACAACTGGAACATGAACTCTCTTATGAGGAGAATCCGATGGAGATCTTGGATCGTAGAGACAAGGTTCTACGCAACAAGACTACCCACCTTCTTAAGGTGTTATAGAGGAACCACAAATGTGAAGAAGCTATGTGGGAACTAGAGGAGTCTATGAGACAGAAGTACCCAAACCTTTTCTCTTCTGAGGGTATGAGTTAAAATTTTGAGGACGAAATTTCTTAAGGGGGGAAGAATGTAACAACCCGTAATTTTTAATAATATTTTTTCCTACTTTTGTGTGTTATTTTATTTTATACTCAACAAAACTAAATCCTTAAAGTAATGAAGTGAGTATAATTAAAATGATACTATTGGGTTTCGACTGATATATGACCGTTGGTCAATATGACTGTTAGAAACTAAACTCTTAATGTTACGATTATTGTTTATAAATACAAGTGATCTTGGTTAATTAATATAGAAAGAAGAGTCGATGGCCTCATCCATTAGACTCGGGCCATACGAAGACCATCTGTCTGAGCTTGGGAAGGAGGCAGCTTCATTGGGCTTTTCTCTAGACCAAGCCCAATATGAACTTCAACATGTGAAGCTTGAATGGAATCACCTAAGGGAGAAGTTCAAGCTGATAGAAATCACAACTCATGTAATGTTGTCCGAGATGCCGCAAGATTCTATCACCATAGCACATCTTACACTTAGGTCCTATGCCGATGTTATAAGGGGCTATGTAACAAGACCTTAGATACTTTTTGTAATCCATTGGTATAAATAAAATTTTTATTTCTTATTATGGTAAAATTTGTGATTTTCAAATGTCTGGATAAATATAGGATTAATATTATTGATGAATTTTGAAAAAAGGGTATTTTAATATATTCATGCAAACTTTAAATAATTAATAATGTGAAATGATTTTCAAAAAATGGTCTTCTACAATCATGATCAGTAATAAATTTAGAGTATAATAAGATCAACTTGTTTTTAGTGAATAGTAAAGTATGAATAGTAACACACCCTTATGAATAGTAATAAATAGTAAATCGGCCAAAAAAATAGAAACTTTACCCATGAATGTATAAATAATATTTAGACATCTTAAAAGTGAAAAATGATCATAGTATAAGTTTTGTTATTTTTGTAGGTCATACATATTTTATCTACAATTTTATAATTAATTTAATAATTTTAAATGAAATTGTATTTTCAAAAAATTTATTCATAAATTGTTACTTTATTTTCTTATGGTTATATGATAATTTTATGGGACCTTGATTACTTTTTCAAGGCGTTATGAAATAATTTATAGTTTTAGAGTTGTTTTTTTGAATAAATAATGATTTTATTTAAAAATTAAATTAAAAATATTTAAAAAATATATTTTCACAAAATGGAGTTCATTTTTGAATTCAGAGCATCGATATTAGGTTAGGGTAAATTTTTGGGATTTTTTCTGAAACAGTTGAATTTTTGGTGAATAGTAAAAATACAGTTTTGAGTTTCAGGTGTTTAATGACATCATTGATGATGTAATCATGATGTAATAAATCTATTCAACTTTTGAATAGTAAGATATGTTATGAGGTGTCCCAAGTGGACAATACCATGGGAAAATACCATGGGCTAGCCCATGGTTTTGCAAATACCACCGATGAGGTGTCCCATGGAAATTAATTAAATATTCCCTCACTTTCCTATAAATAACAAGACATTCCCTCATTCATTTCATTCCAAAAATCCTTCTCAACGAATTTATAGTATTTTTATCTCCCAAGGAGTCCTCCCAAGGTGACCTCAATCCCCTCAAGGTCCCAAACTTCTTGCTTTCAAAGTTACTCTTCAAGGTAAGGGAACCTTTCACCCTCCTCTTTTTAGTCATGATTTCTTTTATGTTATGTCTTATAGTTTCCATATTCTCATGTATGGTAATATTATTATATATTCTTATTACTTTAAATTTAATGTCCAAATGATGAGAGATCCTTTTTGCACTCATCAATTAATTTTCTGATTTTTTAAGCGATGCCGTTAGGCTACAAATTTTTTCATAAAAGAAATTGCATCTTCTCTTTTCTTTCATGTTTCATTTTCATGTGATATGACATTAAAATATCCATACCATGATCTTATTATTACCCATAATGTATTATGAATTATTTAAGAGTGTTTTACCCTTGTACCCTCTCTTTTAATGTTTTCTAAAATGATGTTATGTAGCCATTATGCTGCAGAATTTTCATCTCAAAATCTCTCTCTTTTTTCTCAAGAAATTCTCCTGTATTATTTCTATGGATACCCAAATCTATTTTCATTTACAAGGGTATTCATCATTACATAAAATTGATCTATTTTATTCTAGAATTTAAATACATATAACCCTCACTCCCTTTCCATGGGTTATACATGACATAATGATCTTATTTTTAAGTACTTTTTAAACATCACAATTTTGACATTAAACCCATTTCTTTGATTATATTTGGGTTATTTATGAAATGTTTGATTATGATTTATGTGGATCACATGAAAATAAATAAATATTAATGGTGCGCCTGGATATCGCTCTAATTCATTGGGTAAAGAATTAATCTCTAGAGATGATAACTTTCATGATACCTTGATGAATAACCTTGGTAATGTTTTTATGACACCTTGGGAATGAACCTTGGTGATATGTTCATGAATGTATAAATTAAATTTTGTAGCCACATATTCCTGTTATGATTAAAGTTGTTTTCATTATGATATTCCTATACTTCCTTTGCACATGTCTTTATGTTTTTCTATCAAGTTCTTATTGATTTCACAAGTAAACGAATTCCCTTACATTCCTTACTGGGCCTTATGCTCTCACTTTCCATTGATGTATGTATCTAGGTTATGAGATGAAATAATTGTACTTAGGAAGAACTTATTATGAATCCCTAAAAGTTTATTAGAATAATGTTATATGTTTTCATGTTTTATGTTCCTAATTTCCAAGACACTTGATTTTAAAGATCCTCTGTTTGTAAAATGTAATGAAAAGTTATTTAATAAAAGGCAGGATGCCATACCACATGCCAGGTTAGAAGCCAATTGAAACCAAATGAATTAAAGGAACAAAACCATTCATTTATTTAATTGATTTGGGAATACACTATGTTGGAAAAATCACAATATTACATAAACTTGACAATTATTGAACCATAGGGTTAAAATTTAGACTTCCTATATTTAAGTGATGATCCAACAATGATTCCAATGGAAAAATACCCTGAAAAATAAGTTTCATATGATTTAAATGAGGTTTCTAGATCAAAATTGATAAATATAAAAACCAACAGTGCAATCGGTCAAAGGATTTCATCTTAACAGTTAGATAACCAAGGGAGAGAAGGAAAACAAGACCAAAATTGCTTACTAGTAATTTCTAATGCAAAAAAAACATCCAGAAGGAGGTTTGGCACTCTAAATTATCCTAGAGGATGCGCTAAGGTCAATAGGATATGAGCTTTAGTGGAATGAAATGATTTTCAGTAGCACAACATGTTTAAAATAGCAGGTCAAGGAATTATACAACATGTAATGTAGTCACACATTGTGTAAATATTTTTAATGGGATACTTCAAAAAACCCATCACCTTGTATTTATTTTATTAAAAAAATCAAACATTACATGATGTGTAATCCCTTTACATGGTGTGTAAATGTAATTCAGATTGGTTTTCAAACCATATTCCCTTTAAACAAACCTAACCCCCTTTAATGATTCTCAAATTACCAAGAATTCATGTTAACAATTCACCCATTTATACCCAGAATCCATTAATTCAAAAAAGAATACATCCTTGAACTTTATGTCATTTTATCCAACAAATTCTCTCCATCTCCAGACAAGACTCGTCCACCATGGATCAAATGAAACTCTCAAAGTTATACATACCTAAAAAAATATGGGATCTTATAGTCCTTCTTCTTTAAACATATTAATTCATCCTAATGACAGTACTTTCTTGATATCCATTATACTAATCCAAAATTTATTCATCAGTCTCGAAGAACTAAATGAAATTTCATATACCATACACACCTATTTTACTTTCTCAAATATGGTGGAGTCGGTCACTCCTATGGTGTCAGTGGTCTTGGTCCTAATCTTATCTTTCTTCTTATCTATGTTTTTAATTTGAACATACTCTTTCACAACAAAAACTATTTCATGTACTTATTTAATTTCAGTGACACCCTCAACTTTGGGTGTTTTATATTCTCCAAACTCATTTTCCAATCTCGCATTATAGTTAAACATTATTCAGTGGATGTTGAAACTTACTTATTTATAGACAACTCTCAGACAGAGCAATCCACTTTGGACATCAATCAACACACACCCAGTGGCTAAAACTGATATACTTAGAATTAGTGTATTTCAATCCCATTCTATATCCATCATTAAGAAGTCGATAAGGAAGTAAAAATTTTCAACTTTTATTAGGATATCCTTGATGAGTCCTCTTGGGAATTTCACTATTGAACCATATAATTGAATAAGTACTTCATGGGATTAAGTAAAAACAAACCTATACTCTTGAAATTCATGTACACCATGATATTTAAACTCACACATAAGTCACACAAATATGTTTTTACATTTTTTAGCTCTAATAAATATGGCGATAGAAAAGCTACATGGATCACACTGATTCTTAGGAAGGTCCTTTGACACCATCTCTAAACAATATCATGTGAGTGGAATGGTTAAAATTTCCTCCACCTTATTCTTATTGGTTACCATATCTTTCATGATTTTTTTATAGGTTGAAATGTTTGTGAGAGCCTATGAAAAATGGATATTAATATGAAATGTTTTGAAGGTTTTGAGAAATTTAACTTTTTTCACATAAATCTTCACTTGTGACATTTGTTATAAAAATGGTATTCTTGGCTTTTACTGTGGTGGTTCTTCTTCAAATTCTTCATCTACTTGTTCCTTGCGATTTTAAAATTCTTTTTCACTTTATTCCACTGGTTTTTGTACTATAAATTCTAAACCAAATCCTTGTGCCTTTTTTAAAAATATATGCAGTATAACTTTTAAATATTGATATGGGAATAAATTAGAGAGTCCTAGAAGTTCTCATTTGGGTCTATATCTAATCTCTTCATCAACTTTTCTAACTTTATACTCTATATTTCACAATCTAGATTTTTGGTTGACCAATTATTCATTTATTTCCTTGAGTAAAACCCCAGTTGTGGTCATGAATATAGCCAATTTTTCCTCCAATGTATGGACCTGAATTTTCAGTGCATTCCCTTGTGGTTATTGTTGTTGGTACCCCTGTGGAATTTTTTGATATCATTTTTATTACTATTTTTGTGACCTATAACCCTAAAATTGATTACCATGATTCTAATCAGCATAATTTAGGTGTTCCATATACATAACTTGGGGGCTTTTCTGCTATCCCATAATCATGTTCATATTCTTGGTCAATGATTGCATCTATTCCAATATCCAGTCATTGTTGTTAATTGAATTAACACCTTTTCATTGTGTCCCTTCTCATTGTCACTGGAAACTATTGCTCTCCATTTCATCCAACAAGTTATAGATCTATTCAAGAAACTTCTTCATCGACTATCCTCTAGCTAAAACATCAAAAATAAACCCATTTCCCTATGAAAAACCATTATAAAATTTTTGGATTAGCAACAATTGCTTTATACCATGATAGGGGAATTTAGGATTCATATCATTAAAATGTTTCTATGTAGAGTATAGTGATTTGTATTCAATTTGATAGAAGTTTATCATGTTTACCCATATTTACATCGACTTGGAAGGAGAGAAGAATAGGGTAATAATGTTCCCAGCCAAATCATCCCATGTAGTGATGGAATGTACATGGATACATTAGATCCAATCTTGAGCTCGCTCACATTATGAAAATTGGAAAAATGGAGTCTTACCACTTCCCTTGAAAAATTATAGAATTGAAATGTGTCGTAGAGTTTGAGGATACTTACCAGAAGCATGTTATAATATTAATGTGGTAATCCAGTGAATTAAAAACTATTAATAATCATTTTAATTATTGTAGGTTTGATCTCAAAGTGGTTTATATAAATAATAGGCGCTGGGATTCTTGATTGTAAAACATTATTTTATTATCACCCATAGTCAACAAGCATTCAAAGATCTAGATCTATTTAATTCACTTAGACAAGTTGGTTGATTTATATCCCCCCATGGTTGTATTTATACTCTTTCTTAAGTTTTTCTCAAGTTCAGAATTGATGTCAAAAATTTATTTTCATTTTGTGTAGATTTTTTGGCCATACATTAAAATTTTAAATCTAAAAAACAACAGCATGAAACACCCAGTGTACAAAAGGAAATTAAAACGAAGTAATAAAATAAAATAAAAAATTAAATAATTCTAACAAACTAACTTATAATTTTCCCAAAAAATTGATCCAATTTCAATAGGCCCAAAGGGTGTATTTATTTCCCTATAAGTCTAATCAAAATACAAAATTTATAAAATCTCAAACTTTGTTACTTAATAAATTAAAATATAATATTAAAAAAGATCAAGTTCAAACCCACAAAGATGGTGAATTAGTTTAATTATATTTTAAAAAGAATTTATTTATTTAAATTGAAGAAAGTGGTGAAGAAATAATGGGATGGATTTATTTTAAGAAAGAGAAAGATAAAATCAAAGAAGATTGATTGTTTTGTAATCATATTTGAAAGTGTGCTATGGTTTTTTAGTTTTAGGGTTTGGATGTAATTAGATTTTAGAAAAAAATGATCAATCCATATTTGGTGTCGAAGTTGAGATGAGGGAGATCCAATAGTTAGGGTATCCCTTCCTTGATATGTCAACCCCCTATTTCCATTAATTAGGTAATTCTGGGTCTCACTAAATTGAGTTTGTCTCGATACCATTTTTAAACCTGGTTGACCTAAATGAAATAATGGAATTGCCTAAATTTATGGTAACTAGTTGCATATTTATAATATTTTTTTTATATTCAAATAAAAAAGATCATTATAAAATTAAAATAAAGATATTGTAAATTTATTAACTAAACCGTGACAATCCAAATACATGAATAAAGAAAAAGTAATAAATCCAACGACACCTTCCCCCTTTTACTATATAACCCTAGAACAAGTCAGGTCTATCTTCTCATCATAGTGATGGGAGAATAATATATAAGGAAATAAATTAAAGAAATCATAATGAAAAACCAAAGAGAAAGTGGTGGAGGATCTTGCAGTAGTGAAACTTCTCACCCTAGACTTTGGTCTTCGGATCTCCCTTGAACCGGCTTCCTAGCCCTCTATTTATAAACTACAAATGAGATTATGGAGCATTAAATAGAATTTAATATGGGTCAAAAAGTGTTCATGGGTGGTCCTCGATCCATAAAATAGTTCAAAATCCCTTGATACGTCGAATCTGGCCATTTTTGGGTCGTCTTGACCTTTTCACATCATGTAATAATTACACAATGTGTAAATGTTGCAGCACATGTATCAAATTCATGACCTATAAGATTTATGGGTTATATTTACATGTGACATGGCTAATTTTTTCCACCTCATTAATTTTATTTCCTTTACGCCTTGCATTGGATCATGATGTGTACTGATTACATGGGATATAAAGTCAATTTTCAGCTACAAAACCCTTGTTTTACCCTGGTTATTCAGTTTTGTAGCCCATAATTGTTCCATTATCATCAGTATTTATATAAAACCTTCTTTTATGTGTATATCATGACCATTTTTCTTAATTTACTCAATTTCCATAATTTCTTGCTTCCTGAAAAACATGATAAAACATCAGGGATATAGGCATTCATTAACAATTAAATCAAAAAAATCACTACATTTTAATATAAAAAATGTATACAAGAAATGTACTTATTAGTCACAACTAAGATAGAGGCTTGTACAACCCTTCGAGGTACGAAAGATTTATTGAGGAGGAAGTGAACCATAACAGAATGAGAAGTTGGTAAAGCTTGAATATGGATATTCCTTGGGTGATAATAAGAAGATATTAGTGAAAATAAAAACTCCAAATAAAGAAATAAAGAAAGGTAATTAGTATGTCAAACCTATAGGGACTAAGTGTTTCTATTGTGGTAAGAGAGACCAAACCATGGACCATTGCAAGATTTCCATGATTGTCAAAGAAAAAGGGAGAAATATAAAAAACAAAAGAGAACCAATTAAAGAAAGAGATAGTCATATTGGTATGGTGGTTAACACTCTATGTGAATAAGTAGAGAAGATTCCCAAGAATGAAAAATCCAAAGATGATGAAGAGGTGTGTGGAAGGTGAAAAATGGTAGGCCACAGTGCTATGAAATTATAACATAACTACCTCAACAAGAATAAATAATGACATTGAAAGGGAACATTCCTATGATATCATGTTTAAAGATTAATCTAGAAAAGAATAAATGTAAAAACAAAGAGAAGGTTGAGAATTATCCTAAAGGTTGTCTAACCATATCGATAGATCAGTTGGAGTTGTCTTGAAATCAAGATAAATGTTAAAAGAAATAAATTGTTATATTTTCTAAGGTTTAAAAGATGATTCTAAATATTAAATAAGCTAGAAAATAAATGAATACCATGATTCCCAAAGGTGAGAAGAGATGGAAAGTTAAGGGTGAGGAAAGAATGAATAGGTCTAAAAATTTTAGACCTTCAATGAAAGCAATTTTTTAGTTGAGAAATAAATTTATTCCTTATTACTCAAAATGGGGAGATACTAAACGATCCACCCTTTCCACATATTTATTTTATGTTTTTTTAAATATTTAGGGGGTAAGATGATGAAATATGGATAGTATTCTATTGAATGTGAGATCTAAAAATGAATGAAGTTTCCAAAATTTATAAAAAATGTGTGAATATAGAAACTTGGATAGCCTTTTCAAGATTTGAAGGATGGGATATGATTTCATTATCCCAAAATTGTTTCAACATGTATATATTATTTTTATCAAGGTGGAGTTTTTATGTAACACGTGGGGAAGACCTATAACTTGAAATGATTTGATGTATTTGTTCAAGAGAGCGTATGTTCTAATATTTTCTTAAAAATATTTATTTTTTACCCTCAAAATGTGAAAGAAAAAAACTAGAATCACATGCTAAAATGTGGAAAAAATTATTGTCTAAAAATATATCTCTTGTTCTCTACAAAGAGCTAGCTCACATAGACTTAGAGTTGATCTGTTGATGAAACATTACTAAGATAAATTTAATTCCAAGTTAATATTAGATGATGATATACTATAATGAAGTTCCTATAGTCACTTGATACTAGTAAGTAGTGATTCTTACTAAAATAATTCTCTCATAAGGAATTTGATTTGATCCCTCAATTAGGGAGGGAAATTATATGGAGAGGATATATGTTGGTGAAATATTACCGATGGTAACATAAAATGTAGAGGAATTTGGAAAGCATTTACCCCTGTATTGTAATTGGTATCAATAAGTATTTCAAGTGTTATAATTCTCATTTGGTATAAACAATTTAAGGGGATAGTAAATTTAAATAATGAACCCTATGATGTTAAAAATGGGGAGAAAAGTTTTCCACCCATTTTTATTTATTATCATTCAGTTGAAAAAATATCACATCGACACTGAAGTATTTGTGGATTTATTGTAATTGACAAAAAAATAATGGGTGAGTTTGAGTGCCTAAATGTAGTATTTTATTTTATTTTTTTTCAATTAGTTTTTTTAATGTGATATTGAAAATATGAGGTCTCAAGTGAAGAAGTAAGTATCCACCATTCCAAGAGTAGTTACTGCTATGTGGAATAAATGGAAAAGAAGGATATCATAGGTCTTTGGAATAACTAGATAGAAATATTAATTAGCACCCAAAGGAGAACCCATACAAGGAGTAAAAATAATGTTTATTGATGTGTAGATAATTTTTATACACTCTTAGTTTTAGTTTTAAGTGATCTGAGATAGATAAAGACTTATTGAAGAAGATCCATATTTGAGCTAGCATAAATATTTACTATAATACTCTAAAAAGATTTTTTATACACTAAAACACCTTGGAAAGGAGCTATAATGAGGTTGAAATTATTTTAATAATTATAATATTTATTTAAAGGAGTTATGATTTGATTTGAATAGGTTAGAGAATCCTCAAAATGAATCAGAAGTAATTTTGAAGCCACCTACATAAATTAGCATTTTGGAGTTCATGAAAAAATAGATAAGTCCAGAGCATAAGGCTTTTCCCACTGAACATAAGACTTCATTGTAAACATAAGGATTCAGGTACGGAATTTAGGAATTCAAGGTGATAATAAGGCATTGAGTTCTATCATATGACTCTACTGATGGTAGGTATTTGATGATCTTTTGATTGATCATAATAATTTGAAGTTTGTGGAAAATTGAAAGAGGCATGATCGCAAGGCTTTTGACACTGAGCGTATGTTTTTGAAGTCCATAGTGTAAATATTTTCCTAAGAATAAAGCATCAACACATATTAAAATTTTCTAAAATTAGTTGGATCATCATAAGGTTGCAGAAGATATCTTGGAAAGTATAAGGCTTCAAAGTCTCCAATATAAGCCTTTAGTACTTAGTAAAATTTTAAAGTTATACTAGATAAAAAATTGAGTTTTCATATTTTAAACATGACGAAGGTGAAACTAAATGGGATGATGAAAGATATGTTCCTTCATGGTATAAAACAAATAAACACCAAGAAAGGTTTTTTATCCAATCTTAGGAAGATATAGGAGTTTATCTTCAACCATGGAAAGGGAAGATCAAAGAAAAATGAAAAATATAGTTTCTATAATTTTTTAAATTATAAGGAAATAAAAATATGAAGATACGTGTAGAGTTATTTTGATCTTACAACATCATGAAGGTTATTTAATCCATGATTTGAGCTTTTTTTTGATAATATTAAAAGGATAATTCCACTACATTTATTTCTTGATACTGAAAATTAATTAATCAGGATTTTAAGAATAATATAGGTAAAGAACAATAAAATATCAGGATTCTATTTATTATAGCCTATATATTTTTAATTTTTAGATATTTTTGTGTTCAAAGGAGGTAATATTGAAGTTTGGGAATTTTTCCAAGACTGAAAGTTTGAGAAAGAAGAATGAGTTCATCACTATAAAATAAATTATTTATCATTTATTTTTTATACAACTTTAAATATTTAAAGTGTATATTTTTTGAATGATTTTGATAATAATAAGTTTCACCAGGAGAAGAATAAAAGAAATATTATATTATATCATGTTTCATAAATGAGAAACATTTATCAGGGGTATTTTTAGAATACACCTTTAGTGGAAATGAAATTCAAGGAAATTCATGGGAACCCAAATATAGTATTTGATAATATTTCTTTTTTTCTAGGTGGATGGTTTTTTCAATAGGCATTACTTTTAAGGAACATTGAAAATGATAGGTTAAATTAATATATCCACCCATGCTTATTAGTTTTAGCATACTGATAAGAGAATAAAATAAGAATAATAAGTAGCCACTGGTAGAGTGGGTATAGAGTTGAGAGATCTAAGAATCCAAGAGAACTAAAGATCTCAAAGAGGAATAGGAGGAATCCACTGCATACTATAGTTATGAAGAAGAATAAGAGTGAGTTTCAATCCTATACAAATATATGGGTGTTAAATAATAAGATATATTTTGATTTGAGTGTCCAAAAAAGACTTTGAAGAAGAACTTGAATCTATATACAGTTTTAGATACCGATATACATTAACTGATTTTGATGAAATTTAGAAAGTATAAGACTATGAGGTGAGGAAAAAATATGATATATTTTGTATAGTGTTACCTAGTTCTTAGACCATGTCTACTTTAGGAGTAAGGAAGAAGAGAACTAGTAGGATTTAGAGACTATGTAAGTAGTATAAAGACCCCTTCACTTGCATCATATAGTGGATGATTTTCACCTGTATAATATTGTGATCGTATATGTGTGATATTGTGTGAAGAATGATTTAGGATGATCAATGAAAACCCTTTGTAATTGGTGATTTTATTATAGTGTATAATCCGTGACTTAATAGGAGTTGAAAGGGTAAGGAGTAGGTTACCTACACTGGAGTCGAACCTTGTAAAAATATCTGTGTAATTTTTAATTTTAGTATCTACAATATATAAAGTTGTTTGGTAGGTAAAATTACAAATAGATCCATTCATATCCTAATAAGAGAAAAAGTTTAAAACCCAAAGGTATTTTGATTATAAAAATAAGGATTAATTTTTGATAAAATTAGTCCACACCTAATTCACGTCCCTCTCAGATGTGTCTACATAGACCTAAGGGAATCTGAAATACCTATTTGATGATTTTTATTTAAAAAGGCTGATTTTTTAATGAGATTAATTGGTTTTTATGTGGTGGTTTTATGGGTAACACACATGATTTGATAAAATGGTTTTGGAAATGATGGGTTATTTTTTATTAATGAATGAATATGGATTGGGTATTTTTGATATGGACTTGGATTCCATTTATATTTGGGGTAACTCTAGATTTCATCAATTAGTGGGTATTTATGAATTCATATGATGGGGCCTTGTTGGTTCTAACTTTTTTGTTGTGCTGATTTGGGTGCACTTTGGATTTGTACCGCTAAGTGACAAATTGGGTATGGTGGAAAAGGTTTCAACTTATGAGTTAGTATATTCGATTGAGGTCATTTTAATTATAGATACATTGGGTGGGTGAATTTCATGGGTTTTTCATGATAGAAATTGGTGTGTGTGTGTGTGGGGGGGGGTATGATGTTGGTGATTTCATGGAAATAATGGATTAAAAAACATGGATTTAAATATTATTTACTTATATGGTTTTCTCTAACATATCTATTGTATTTTGATTCTCTCCAATTTTATGTAAAATATGCTCTAAGATTTTCTTATTTAAGTAGAATGTGTGGTAAATCTTATTGATTTCCTACAAAGTTGATACACTCACCCCATGCATATGATTTTTTTCATATAAAATCATCGTTCTTTATGATATAGGCAAGAGGAGGACCTCTTACATGATAGTGGAATGTAATGATGTTGTGGACTAGGATAAATATGGGATTATGGTGGTAATTTCAATTTGGAGCTTGGGAGTGCACCATATGGGAACCTTGTCTTTCTGTTTGGGTCTTGTAGTTATATAGAATTGTATTACTATTAGATAATTCACTTTGATTTTTATTTATTCAAGTTTTGTCTTGAGTTTATTCATGCATCATGTTTATTCATTATCTTAGGATGTTTGATATAGTTGGCCATATATATAAGGGTAAATCATTCACCATGATATTATTAAACCCCATGAATTTATTTCTAACCCTCAGAATCCAAGGAATTTAACCTATGGTTAATGGAATTCTATTCCTACCCATTCCATTGGGTTTGGTTAGGATGTTACACTTTTTGTGAGAGTGATATCTCAATGGATATGATTTTATTCATCGGGATAAACCAATAAAAATAAGCTGGTTATTACTTTTTTGTTTGAGTTATTTTTTTAGAATTAAAGTGGTTTTGATACCTTATTTATTATGGTAGTGATCATGGATTATTTTTTGTTAACTTTAGGTGAATGAAGCATACTTGACCAAGAAACAAACTATATTTGAGCAATGAGGAGTTGTAATCTATGAAGATGGTATAACTAAGCCTGGATAAGGATGTCTATATCAAGTGTATATTTCTTTTATATTCTGAAAATCCTTGTACATATTGTTTTTATGGGTTTCATGGTACATATTTATACCCATGTATATTATAAGAAGGCACATAACCCATGTCAAGATCGATTGAGAGTGGAACCAACAAGATGAAATTATTGGAGTTGGTGCCCTATAGACAACTTTTTTGTACTTTAGATTTCACATATATTCATAGAACAAAATATTAATAAATACTTTATCACATATTTATTTTTCTTATGAATGAATATATTTTGATAATATCCCGTAGTATCTATCACATAGAAAAAGGTTATAACAGTTCCCCGCTATGATGAGAACCTTGAAGAGATATAAAAATATTCTTAAACTATATGCCATATGGTTTTATGAAATCATCTGATGGGACATAGATGATGTAGAATATAAAATTTTAGTACTCATAAGTGGATGACACTTCATCTAATATAGTACACTTACTAATCTCAAATATGGGGGATTATGAGGATAGACCCGCTGGTAGGAATTGCAATACCCCGACCTGACCCATTGGATAGGGAAGGAATTGAGTTAAACTAACCTTAGGTGACATCCCTTGGACTCAAAAGGTCAATAATAAATTCCAAGGGATTTAACAAACCATGGGGGATGATTTTACCTTATATACATGACACCTATAATAGATGAACTCAATATATAAAGACAAACATAGTGTATGATAAAAACTAATAGAAGTAAAATGACATAAGAAACTAGCACCATAATTAGAGTCCCAATAGTAAAGATGACACTATAATTTTACATCAAATAAATACCCAAAGACACCAAAATAAACCAAGGCACCACTGTTGCACCACGAATAACTCCACTAAAAGACATCTATAAGATCTAACTTGAAAATGAAAATATTGAAACATCATGTAGCTCCACTAGTAATGTATTAACATATTCATATCCACAAAGATTCATATGAACAAGGTGAGTATAATGACTTAGTAGGAAATCCCCAATACTTCCCACACATTCCATTAGGACAATCACAAGTAAACTAACATTTAATATAATATAAAAGTGAGTAATAGAAAATAGTTCTAAAAATTGTACATATATATAAGTAATGATAAAACTCATACCATAAAGGTATCCCATATCAGGAATGAATACCCATGCAACTCACACCCCCAATTCATGTCCTGTCAAAGTAGGCCCACCGAACAATCCATACTCATAGACAATACCTATCCCTCTGACCCCAAGCCACTACTTTGTGGTAAAATCATTTGAGTCCAAATTTTCCTCGCTACCAAGTCTAAATTGATGAGGCCCTTTACATGTTCATCATGAAATCAAACACACATGTACATATCAATTTATCCCAACTAATTTTTTTAAATCAATTTTTCATTTGATTAATTTATTAATCATGTTGTGGGTGAAGCCTATAACCCATAGTATCAAAATCTAGTAAAACAAGGAGTACAATAGTGGGTTTTTTCATCATGAAACAAAAAAAGTTATTATTTGAAATCTAATCCTTCATGTTATAGTAAAATTATAATGGGAGAGAATCCACCTAGATCCAAATATCTTAACATGAAAAATCATTCCATGAATTGTAGATATGGGATCCCCTTTTAGTTACTTTAATTAATCCTAAATATGATTCATAAAAACATGAATTAACACATAGATATAGTCCTAAAATCCTTACTATAGGATTTCTATAAAAAATGAGGAGATTAAAATAGATAAAAAGGACTAGAATCAGCACCTTTGATTCCCTATATCTGATGCTCAAAGACTTGACAAATCTGGTCTCTAGAAGAAGTAGGATCACCAAAATCACCTGGAGAAATATTGCAGTTAGAGGGGAAAAGAGGAACTATTAATTAGAATAAAAGGGATGTATAATTAAAATTTTTGAATAAAACTATCTTAATTCTTGATGTGAAAGATGAATTTACGCTGTGAGTCTTTGGGATAGCCACATACGCAAAAATTTGCATCACCTTACTTACAATCCCTAAAATTCTTTCAATACTTGATTTGAATTCAAAAACACAACCTATAAACCATATATGATATTAATCAACCATTCACACCATAAATTGACTCTTGAAGATTTATTTTAGCTTCCACATTATGGTGTGAAAGAGAAGTTCAAGGTTCATATTGACTACCAATCTTAACAAGTGACTTCCACATATCCAGAAGGAGTTTTATAGGTATTCAAAGGTGAATGGGATGTGAATACGGGTAGAGAAAGACCATCGGTAATAGTGGTTGGAAATATATCATGTTAATTGGTAGTGATCACTATGGGATCTATTGATGTTACTGAACATAGATACATTCCATCCATAGTAGAGATTGATACCTTGATATTTTTATGGAAAGATTCTTCATTTTACCACCTGAAATGGAAGTGGAATTATCAATAAATTTACTCATAAGAAAAAATACTATTTTAATTCCACAATATATAATGTTTCCCATTTAATTATGACAATTTAAGGTATAGATAGATTAATTGGAAGGAAATGGATTCATAAGACTAAATAAACCTTCTTAGACTTATCTAGTTATTTTTGTCAAGAAGGTGGATAATACTATTCAAAATCGTATCAATTATTGTATGATAAATCAAGTTAAAATAAATAATTGATACCATATTCCTTGAATTAATGACCATTTTGATCAATTTAATGGATCTATGTGGTTCTCTAAAAATGATCTTCGATTGGGTTATCATCAACCCCAAGTTAAGAAAGTGGATATCCCAAAGATAACTTTTCAAATATGTTACATCCACTATGAGTGTTGGTCATTCCCTTTGGTAATAGTAATGCACCAATTATATTCATGGAATTGATGAATCACACCTTTCAAAGATACATGTATTCCAAAGTTATAGTATTTTTAATGAAATCTTAATGTAATGAAGCATGAATTTTGACCATGAAAGGAACTTAGAAGTTGTGTTGAGTATATTTCAGGACCATCATATTTATGAAAACATATTAAAGTGTGAATTTTGGATACAAGAAGTTCTCTTTATTGGTCATTTCATATCATAAAAATTAATATAAATCAATCCTAAAGAGATTGTGGCTATTATATCTTGGAAACCATACAATAATGTCTTTGAGATATGCTACTTCCTTGGATTAATAGGTCATTATCGACAACTTTTCCTTGATTTCTCATGTATCACTTCTCCCATGATTTCATTTATAAGGAATATAATTCCATTCTCCTAGAGTAGTGATTTTTAAAAATATTTCAAAGAACTCAAGGCTTAACTTACTTCAACACCTATCCTTATCTTTCCGAAACCAAGTGAGTGATATGTTTTATTTTGTGATGATTTTGAATTTGGGTTGGGTTGTGTTCTCATGTCGGTAGATCACTTAATAGTTTATGGTGCATGAAAACTAAGTATACATGAGAATAATTATCCAACCCATGATATGGAACTAGCTACAATGGTCCATGCCTTAAAAACATGGCACCAATACCTCTTTGTTGAAAAATTCATTGCGTTCATGAATAAAAAAACATTGAAACATATCTTTTAACAACAATACTTTAACATGATGTAATGAAACTATATTTAATATTTTTAGATGTTCAACTTTGACTTGGTGTATATACTCAGGAAAGGAAATTCTTTGCCTAATGCAGTAAATCAAAATTCGCATAATCAAGTGGTTTGATAGGCTCGAGAATAGTGCCAAATGATGGTGGTAATTGTTGATATGAACTTGGAATGTGCTGAGTAGGATACGACTATGGTTTTATTTTGAGTTACCCAAATTCTACTTAGTTGATTTAGTCAATGAGTCTCTGTAGATAGACCTTGATTATCTTAAAGTGAGGTCAAACCATAGTGGTTGGGAGACCATTGATGGTTGAAAAAAAGATGAAAATCCACTACTTCTCTTTTTAGACTGGAATGTAGTTCCCCCATATTTCCAAGATAAAATCCACCATACTTATTATAATTCAAAATAGGTAATCTACCGGGGTACCTAGAAAGTATACAAGGTAATGAAAGACTATTTTTGGTGGTCTGGTATGAGAAGGAATATGGAAGAGTATGTTACAAAATGTCACACTTATCAGCAAGTGAATTCTAAAAACCAGTGACCAACCAATATGTTATAGTCATTTCCCATACTATTTTGTAAATGGTAGTAGATTAATATGGATTTTTTCATAGGTCTACCACAAACACTTTATAATTATGAATTCATTTGGGTTATTATGTACCAACTCAAAAATTTTCCACAATTTATTTCAATTTTGAAGATGAATATGATGGGAAATATGAAAATATCTATATTTAGGAAGTGTTTAAATTTCATGGGGGTACTGATTTCTTTTATCTATGACTGAGACCCTAGATTCACCTCACAGTTTTGACAGTCCTCATAACAAGCCATTTGAACAAAGTTGAACATGAGTATAACATATAATCCACAAATGGATTTCCAAATATACTGCCTGATTCATACCTTGGAGAACATGATTAGGGATTGTGTGATGAAATTTAGTAGTTTATTGGAATCCCATTTTCATTTAGTGTAGTTTTCATAGAACAAATATTATTGGGATATGATATGCTTGGCACCATATGGGGAATTCTATGGGCTCCAATGTCGTTCTCCACTTTGTTCAGTCGAGAATGGGGAAAATTCATTAATTGGATCAAGTTGGGCATGTGAGGCTACTAAAAAGATATTTATGATCCTAGAAAGGATAGAGTCATTGCAAATCCATAAAAAATCCAATGTAGATCATTGTTGTTGGCCCTTGTCTTTTGATATGGTCGATCATGTATTCTTATGAGTTTTTCCAAGGTTAGGGAATCATTTTTTGTGAAATAAAGGGATATTGGATCCTTAATAAATTATAACATTTTAAGTTCTAGAGTATATTTTATAATTTTCTTATTGGGTAACTCTACCAATGTTATTTATTTTATTTTATAAATTTTCCATGTCTTGCAATGAAAGAAGTAAAGATTTAGTCTTGACCATGCGATTAATTGGATCATATAAATTTTGGAGCTTGATGTGACCTTTGTGAACACCCCAATTTGTATTATGGATAGGTAAGAAAAGGTATTTCATGGTAGAAAAATATTTTTGGTTTGGGTTTTTTTGAAACATGGTCGGATGCAAGAAGAGACTTGGGAATGGTAGAACTGTATGTTAGATAAATGGATGGAACTATTCCAATGCTCCAATGGACTAAAGATTTAAGGGTACAGGAAGACCAATGGTGGTGAGGATATGAAACCCAATGGTTTGAGGTATTTCCCTATTTTACATTTTTCCTTTTGAGTTTGGAAATGTTTGGTTGAATCATTGAATGTGTTCAAAGGATAAAGTAAAGTGGAAGTTGGAATCTTGGAGATGGAGTTGACTCATGACATGAATGGATAATTTACAACACTAATGGTTTATGAGAAGTTTCAATAAATTTTATTCATTCTATGAATGAGTTTTAGGGCTTGTAATTTAGGCGATATGAATTTTGGTGTGTGTTTCTATCTTGAAGACTTAGGACATAAACTTGTCTTTCACACCTTAAATTCTCCTAGTTTTAAAAAGACCTTTTAATTCCAATTCCCTTAAATTATAATTAGGTTTTCTGATTTTCCCCTTAAACCCTAGTCTCTTTGTTTGTGATTTTAGAGATCATAATCCTTCCACAATCTGAATTCATCAAGTATTCAAGAATCAGACCTAGGGAATCTATGGTAATTATTCAGGTCTTTCTTCTTACATGTAATGTGATTGTTTATTTTAGATAGAAACTCTAGAACTATTTTTTCATGCTTGGATCTATGTGTTAAGTCATGTTATGATGAATCTTCTTTAGGATTCATTGAAGTAATGAAAGGGTTATCTCAAATATATGAGTCATGGAATGATTCTTCATGTTTATAACTTTAGAGAAATGTGGCTTTTCACTCTCTCCAATTTTCCTAGGACTTGAATGCTTGGTTTTCAAATAATACCTTGGTTGTGTTTATTGATAAAAAACTCATTATTTTTCTCACTATTATAACATCCTGGATTTTACAAGGGTTATATATAATTTAAATTTCAATTTAAAACTTTATTTTTTATCTAATTGAAGTTATTAGAAGAATGGGGTGTGCTTGAAGAGGGTCTAGGGCTTGTTATGATCTCAAAGCCTCATTTTTTTGAAGAAAAATACAAGGCAGATAGTCTATTTAAACCATGCACTTGAGGCCACACAGTTTGTAAAAATCGTGATATGCTCTGCAGAGGTTTATAGAGGTCAATAGAGGGATGTAAAAGCCATTCATGGTTTGGATAAACCATGTACCAATCCCACAAAATTAGTTCCACTTATAAAATAGGTGCACTTGGTTAGCACACTGTTTGAACAAACCGTGCTGTCAAATAATGAACCCCTTTAAAATTGGGTGAAATGTCGATTTCCATTACCTCCTCTTAAACTCAACCATACTTCTTCTTTATCTCCTTCATAATAGAGTACATGTCTGGAGATCTGCATTTCCTATCCTCTTATTATTTTATCCTCCACCTTCATTTGATGTTTGATTTCTTCTCCTTCATATTTGTTTGATAACTAGAGGTAAGCTCTTCAAACTTCTTCTTTTATTTCTTCATTTATCTTTCCCCCATGAATTCTATTTCCAGGCGAGCTAATATGCCCTATTTTCATGTCATTTTTCAATCTATTCAATTTCTTCCATTATATCTTAGATTAGAGGCCAACACTGGATAATGAGTCATTTAATTACTTAAGGAGGGCGGTCTTGTACTTTTTCCCTAAAGTTGAGTGGTTTTATATCATGTGATATCGTGCCACATGCTGGAACTTTCATATGTTTCCTTAAAAATATTTTTTATTCTAAATTAAACTATTATCCATGTTAAAAATACTTTCATACACCTTAAACTTGATGGAGGATTCCATCAGTCTTGTTCCACCCCTTTTTTATGCTCATAAAATTCCCATGAATTTATAAATATTAATGTTCTCGAACCACCTTCTACATGGCAATTCTTATCCACCTAATTGAATGGATTATTTTAATTACATGTAATGTGAGTGGTATGACCACATCACACATCTCTTATATAAATAGTGGATTAATGACTTGGATAATTAAATTTATAATGGTTGGAAACCATCTTAATTATTATATTAAATAATGATCAACACTTATTATTAAATGCAATACTCATTCATGGAATCCCTTATGATTCATGATAATTAGGCATGGAATCCCTTACTAAATATGATGACCAAGCATGGATTCCATTATGATTCATGATACTTGGGTATAGAATCCCCTAATAAATGTGATACTAAGTCATGGAATCCATTATGATTTGTGATACTCAGTAATGGATTTACTTATTCCTCCTGATACATGGGAATGATATCCCTTATTACTCTTTGAGACTATTGTGACTATGTATGGATGCCAAATTTATTCCTTAGGTTCTGGATAGCACAATGTATCTATATATATTTCTATATATGTTACTATGTATATAGTTGATAAATACACATACATATCTATATAATTATGTATCTATATGGTTACATGTTTAGAGGTATCTTGGCTTAGGTTGAAGCTGTTAGTTTCATCCTAGTGTCCCGTAGGAACCAGGGATGTATCATTTATAGTTTACATTTCTGATTTAAATTTATTATTAAATGAACACTACTCATTTTATATACATATATTAGATAGTTATAGACACCATTAATGGTGGTCTACTGAGTTTATCTCATACTCTGTTCAGGTCATCATTTGGTACCTAAACAGATCTCATAGATGCAGGTAGGGACAATGGGAAGCATCCAATCTTGGATTCTTGATTATTTTATACTAAGATGGAGGAAGAGAGTAGAGTACCATGATTATTCTCAAGATTCTAGTGGAGATATATTTTGGAATTTCTTTTCATTTTTTATCATGTTGTATATGTATGTTCCTCTATATCCTATGTTCTATACCTTTTTTGTATAGAAAAAATGATCATCCTTTTTTATATGTTATGGATTCTATTTCTTCTTGTTTATTATATTTGGATGTCTTATTATTACATAGTTAATTTATTGTACCATTTATACTATTTTTTTTATTGTATACCCCTGAACTATAGCTTGATCATGAGGGTATAGTCTCCCCACCATACTATGATAGACCCTTGATACTAGTCGGAAGCCTCTGGTGTATGGGGAGGTGAACTTGAGGTCACGTGGCCAATATAGTTTAGTTACTTTTGAGTGAATCAGGTATGGGATGTTACAAAGTGGTAAGAGATATTTTCCTTTTTTCTTACTATTTGGGTTATTAGATAGGAGACTAGTAATGTATCAGAATTTGGTAATGAGCCTGTGACTGGGAGTAACTATCCCATGTATAGGAAAAATTAAAATTTCCTATGATATGAAATTATTGTTATGGTTTTTCTTGTTAAAATTGCATGGATTTTACCATTGGGTGACGCACCTGATTTGTAGAATTATTATTTTTATTATTATGATGGATATTCCTTTTTTTACTTGGCCTGATATGGAATGAAGGTACCATTTCATGCATCATCGTAGGCACATAAGGATTCACATGTCATGCATGTGTCATTCCATACTTATGTTACTATGTTCATTATATGATGTATATTACCAGTTCCTTGAATATTATATTCTAGAATGTGCTAATGTTTCTTGCAGGGATAGAATAATTGTATTAATTAAAGTTTCTGCATCATCCTAAATGGGTTTTCCCCATATATCTTGATGTTGGAACCTTAATTAAAAAATTATTCTATGTTTGAGCCATGAACCATTGGTCACATGGGTGGAAATGTTAGTTGATTTTGATTACATTAATTCCGATTTTAATTTATGAAGCATGCACTTCTATAAACTAGAAATGGTGATTAATCTAATCAAATAATTTTTATAATACCTATTACATTATGATACCAAATGTAAGGGTCAGGTCATAGCTACACGACATTCCAATTGCAACTTATAAATCCATGCCTTTATAACTTGGGAATTATGACACATCTAACTAGACTATGATATATATATGAATATAATTGAGTAAAAACTTAAATGAATTTAAATTCTTAAATAAAATGGTTATCGTTAAATAGGGATGAAAATTTCAATGTAAAGGATTTTTACTCTATACCTTGCAATTGACACTCCATATACTAGAACCTCTATGATGTGATGTGAGACTTAAGCCCTGACTGGACCTTAGTAGTGGGTAGTAGAGAGTGTCACTTGTGATCATTTATGATCTTCTATGTCTCCCATACCTAGATTTAGTAGTATGAAGAAGGGTGCGACTCTTATATAGGATAATAATGTATCCATCCTATTCCTTAATCTTAGATCTATTCAGTTATTGTTTTTTTCTCTGAGGCTAAAATTTAAAAATTGTAGAAATATCCCACCCCAAAATCCTTGAGTCATGTTCCAAGAGGCTAGAAATGACCATGATTTAGAGGTGGTGGGTCTTGAGCCACTAGTATTACCTATTTCAATGCCACCTAAAACACCTCCCACTATTCCTAATTTGGTAATTTATGCTTAGTTTCAAGAGGGATTCCAAAAATTTATGAAGTCTATGAAATATATCCTCTATCTTCCCATACTATGATAGAGTTAGATCTAGATTTTCGACAATATTATCCACCTATGTTCTTGGGGGATGGTGGCCCTCAGGCTACTGAGTCATGGATAGAGCCATGTTATCCATATTCAAACATATATAGATGTCTCCTGAGAGGAGGGTAAAGCTCACAACATATATGATTTATGATTATGCCAAAAGATGGTGGGATGTTATCATCTTGGATGATCATCATTATGCTATGTCCCATGTAGATTTTTAGAAATTATTCTAGGGTCACTTCTTCCCTCATACACTGAGAGTGGATCATGATAGGGAGTTTATGGACCTACATTAGGGTGGTATGTGTATGATGGAGAATTAAATTTTTTTTAACTCAGATTTAGTGCTTTTCATTGACTCTTTCTAGCGATGAGGTGATGATAATGAGACATTTTTAAGATGGGATCATATACACTATCCGATCACTGATGAATGTATTCCAATTGATCATTATTTTTGAGATAGTGAACTATGCCCTTATCACCAAATGAAACTTGAGGGAATCTTAAAGTGTAAGCTAAGGTGGTTCAGTATTGAGATAGAGAAGTGATTTGTCAAGTGGCAGGAATCATCACTTTGAGACTACTTGAGAGGGTAACTATAATCATATGACACCTACAGATAGTTATATGGTGTGTCACTAGTGCGGGAAGCCAGGGAATAATAATCACTAGTGTTCCAAAGACCCCATTTAATGTCGAGGTTAATATGGTTGTTGAATATTCATATTTTTTTGGACCCTCCCATCTATACCTGGTGGGAGGGTATTTTTTCTAGCCATGCCTTTAGGAGTAGGATTAATATCACCTCACAAGGTAGGTAGTTGGATTACCAAAAACCAATTAGGCCAAGGAGGTGGTCTCCACTGAGGTATATAGGCTTCTAATATATAGTTACACCATAGAGGGTATACTCAGGGTATCCATGCCATAGCTCAAGGCCATAGATATGTCCAATAACATGCAGTGTAGCCTATACTTGAGGAGAAGAGCGTTAAACCTTCTATAGTTTGAGGTACTATTCTATTTTCCACTATACTAGTTTATGATTTAGTCGATACTGGTGCTTCACATTATTTTTTTCTCTATAGAAAGTACAAAAATTATGGGCATAGAGATAGAATAATTATATAGAGTAATGAATTGCAACATACCATTAGGGGTTAAATTGGAGATTGTATGCTCGTTCAAGGAGTTCCCCTTGAGATAAAATGGTATCATTTCTTATGGAACCTCTTGATCCTTGAGATGATAGGATTTGAAATCATACTCAAGATGGACTAGTTAGTACCTTATTTCACTCAAGTTGATTTCTATCTATGAAGTCTATCCTTCACATCACCCAAGGGAGGTACTTATATTCACAAGGGTGAGTGGGATGCCCAGGTAAGTTGATTTAAACCATAACAAACTATGATGGGTGGAGTGAAAAAATAGATTTCTAGTCTCTTTATGGGTTATCATGCAATGTGACATACATATTTCCTATATTGTATTAATTTTTATAGTTTAAGAATATGGAATATTTCTAGAAATATTTTTAGTACTTGGAGATGAGAAAAAGTGATATTATGAGGCCCAGTGTGCCCAAAATTATTATTTTTGTAATATATTAAATATCAAAAGAATTTAATTTTCTTGAAAAAGTGGAATAACACTTAAAAGGAGGCTTGGATAAAAAATATGAGGGTACCATTGAGTTCAGAGCATGAGATTTACCGTAGGCGTGACATAACCTTTGTTGGTGCAGGTTGTTTATGAAAAATTCATTGCGAGCATAAAACAAATAAAATGAATAAAATGAATAAAATGAATAAAATTAATAAAATGAATAAAATGAATAAAATGAATAAAATAAAAAAATAAAAAAATAAAAAAAAATTAAATTAAATAAATTTATTTTGAAATGACACAATGTCCTAATCCTCTTTTTTAAATATACGCTTAAATAAAATTTTCATGGTTATCCACATAACCCTACAAATCATTGAGATCTATTGGAGAGTGTTAGAGGAACTCTGTTGGCAGACTACAACCAGATCATGGTTCCATGATCAGTGTGTGAAGGAATCAGAGGATCTTGCTAATGATAATGAAAGAACTTCATTCTTCACCAAAAAATGATCCAAATATAGGTTGCTTGTTTTTTTGACAGTAATATTTCCCCATATTCTATTTTTATTATGAACAAGAATCAATCAACCAACAAATTGATTCACGGATCGATCGTTTTGTGGGATGGGTTATCTGTGGGGATTATTTTTGGGAAATTTCTTTGTGATTAATTTTTTTATCTCTTCATTCATCATTTTAATAGAAATGGATTGAGGCCAACATGAATATTGTCCAAGATTCATTCCTCATGTTTGTGATTATTCTTTTATTCCCCATTTCTTCATTCATCATGGGTAATTTCCTTTGGCTCGTTGTTCGACATATATCAGAAAATTGAATGCTTCACACCTGTTACTTGGTGAAATGGTTTGAAATCATAGATCTAGGATTGGCATGATGTAGTGATCATGCGATGATGGAAACAGTAGTGGATTGGAGATATTTGGGATACTAGATTTGTGTTCTTAGATGCTTGATAATGGTTAGACATATGAGGTTATTTTCCATGTGGTTTTGGATGTAGGAATCTAGTGAGTGATGGTGGGAAGGTTTGGATGGATTACATACATGATTTTACAGTGAGATCGAGGCTGAAATATGAGGTGGTGGTGGATCAAGTGTATGTGGGAGGAAGAAAAAGGGTTTCTAGAAATTTCTGAACAACACAACATGTACTATGGAGATACACACCATGCAGGTCCCTCTCAATGGTGCTAGACTTTTAGTGTGAAGAAAAATATCACACGCCATGTGACCCAAGTCACATGCAGTGTAATGACCCAACCCCTATAGACTGGAGCTGGTGCATTACTGAGTACATTGGAATGGTTATAAGGAAGGAAAATCCCAAAGGAATGATCAGTTTAGTAGTCTTGAAGAAACTAGATACATAGATGTAACTCAAATTACATTGGAAGAGGTTATAAAAAATAATACATAACAAAAACTAAAAACTGCATCCACAAGAACTCAATAAATGATCTCTTCTTCATCACTTGTTGATAGTAAAAAATGAAAGGGGTGAGATCAAATGCTCAGTAAGGGTTAAAAAAAGTGGAATAATGAATCAATAATAACTAAATTGCAAACAATTTGACATAATCAATATGGCATGGTGAATAAATAAAAACTCACGCCATTAATAAACTGAGAATGAAACTACATCCATAGATTTTGTCAAAGTGAAAACCTCATGGATAATAATAACTGATAATGAATAAAGACAATGATTATTAATTGGACGTCACGTATCTGGAACATGATACCATAATACCGTAAAAATGATTTAGTTCTGTGGGTAGAAACCCATCTAATTTTTGGAAACAAACTCAAAGGGTTCGTCACCAACTGATTTGTCTCATGAGACCTATTGATGCATCGAGGGGATTTAGAGGGCCCCACCCACTGCTTCATGTCCAATAAATTATTTATATATATATTCAATATAAGATCAATATGCCTTTACATTATTGGTATAGAATAGAGTATACAGATTCATCAATATTTCTAGAGTCAAAACAACATTCAAAATAAATACCATATGTAAAATGGCATACAACTAAGAAAATAATCATATCCATGATATGAGAATATAGAAATTGAAATGGAATATAATTTAAATTGAAAATTGATCTCAAATGGGTAGTAGGTATACCACATAAGAAAGAGTAGGTGCACAATACTAAGCAAGTCACAATGAAGTGAAAATAGAGACAAAGCTCGTTACCATGTTGTAATCAATTGAGTCGTATGACAAAAAATAAATAACCAACAAATGAATCACAAAATACCATGAATATAAATATAATCATGATAATATATATCAAATTATAGTACACCAATACCACATATAATAAATAATAGGTGAACAATGGAAATCCCACAGAATTGAAAGTGAGATGAGAAAACTACTTACAAACATTTCAGCGTGATAACAAGTGTTATTGAGAGGGATTAATGAGAGGTAAAGGGGTATCTCATTATTTATATATCATAAGTGTAATATAAGGGAGGTTCAAAAACATACCCCATCATTAGTTATTAAAAATAAAAGATCACAACATAGGGGAGATTCTTGAAAAAAACTGAGAGAGAGGATCCCTAACCAAGAACATATTATTAGATTGAGGATAAATCAATGACATAATTATGTGTGACAATCATAAAACCACACAATAAAATTTTATATACAGAATAAAAGAATAATATATCATTCAAACATATTCTGTTAAAATACAAAACCAATGACATTGATATTTAACTCAACGAATAAAAATTGAGTTAAGACATCCCTTACAAATATTATGTCATTAGAGTGACGATAAATCAATGAAATATTTATGTGTGACAAATAAAAATACAAAAAATAAAATTGGATACACAGTATAAAACAATCATAGGTCATTCACACATATTCTTGGAATAATGTAACTAATGAAATAGATGTTTAACTCAAAGAATGGAAATTAAGTTAAGCAATCCCTTACCTTAAGCTCGAAGGTTTTATTGATTGTTTTTAATGACCAGAATAATCTAATTGAGATTAATTAATTAATAATTACATAACCTCATAAATATTTAATTGATATGGTATAACCTTATTAAGTTTATTAATGGCCTATTTGATGGGTTTAAGAGATTCAATTTTATTGTTTTGGAAGCATTTTATTACTTGGTTTTCATGATTTATTTACTTGTATTCGGGAATGGAAGTTAATTTGAAATGTGGTTAAACATCCTGAATCATTAATATATCTTATTAATGGAATTATAGAGATATAAATTATCATATAATGATTTTGTTTATATACCATGAGGATTACTCATTCGATGAGTTAATGATAAACCCTTGGATTTGGCTTGGTAGTTTTGTGCACAATGAACTTGTTTTGTATTATTATTCCATTTTATGAGTGTGTAAGGATTTAAAAACATTAAAAAAGATAAAATACATATATTATGATTTGGTTCAACCATTGAAAGGGTTTCATGACCAATATTTAAGATAGTAAAGCAAATTGAAAACCCATCTTCCTTGAGTGTGATAAATTAACACATTTCAGTGGGTGTTTGCATTTATTGTATAAAAGGAAGGGAAAAAGAGAGATTAGGATGAAATATTCCATTAGCATAATGGAAATATAGTAAATGAATAGTACTGTAATTATCATGGCATTTGGATGAGGTGAGGCGAGAAGAGAAAAAAAAAATAATGGAACTTTTAAAAGAAATTGAAAGAAAAAGGAAGAGAGGTTCACCTCTTGAGTACTCCTCATTGAGAAACTTCTTAAGGCCCTTTTTTGGCCTTTTGATGAGACAAAAAGGTCTTGGATGTGGGGTAGGAGGTTAGGGAGATATTTGAGCAGAATTTAGGCAAGTATTGAAGCTTGACTGGTGTGGGAGGAAGAGGGGGTGAGGGGTGGTTTATACAGTGGAGGGGAGGAGAGTTTTCTTAACATTATAATCATTAATTTATTATTTCTTCTCAAGACCAGAAATAGAGAATATTCCTTGACTTAAAATAGTAATAAGAGAATGTGAGTTTGAGATTTGGGTGCTTACATGTCACGACCTGACCCAACGGGCCTCAAGCTGTGACTCCCCAAGCCCGCGTCCAATAGGCCAGGGGCTGACGACCAGTGCCGAGTAGGCTATCACACACACAGGGGAGGCATTAGCCTAAGGTACCAATACACATGCAACCACATACACCTCCAAGAAATAGTGCATAGATATATATAAAAACTGGAAAGAAAAGCATGCATACAATTAACCCACAACCAGAGTACAACAAAAGTAAAAAAGGGAAAATCAAGACCCACCAAAAGAAAACTACAAAAGCGTCCAACCTGCTCAGAAGGAGGGAAACACTACCAAAAGAACCTGCTGGTAAGCTCCTCATAACAGCTTCTAGTAAACCCCCAGGTCGGTCATGCACACTAAGCTCTGCCTACTCTGGGTCCTCCTGGAACTCTGTCGAAAGGCCTGTGGTCTGCACAAGACACAAACATGTGCGGGCAAAGCCCGTGCAGGGGTGAGCATATAAAATACCCATTAGGCACCCCAAAAACCCCAAAATAAAAGGGAGAAAATGAAAGGAAACAACCAGCTCATCCCATCCAAAGGGTACCCAAACGAGAGAGAAACTCCACCTCGAGACCATCCTTGAATAAACACGACTAGTCAACATAGCTCAGGTGTATGCCCATACATATACCATGAGCAATCCAGATTTACTCAACACACACCAAGCCTCATGAGGTTCCGACCACGTAACCTGCGACAGGTACATATCTAGGAGAACACACTCCACGAGCTCTGTCATCCCAGATGACACTCTTCTGAGAGACATACACTCATTGAATATTGTCACGGAGAAACTCATGCTGAACAACATAAAAACCAAACTCCTCGGATAGGGGATCACTTCTAGGGTCCGCTAGGGGATACCAGAACCCACACCGATATACAAAGATCTCACAGATAGGGGATCACTCCCAGGGTCCGATGGGGGATACCACAACCCAATCTGGCATTCGTAGATCTCACAGATAGGGAATCACTCCCAGGATCCATTAGGGGACACCACAACCCGATCTGGTGCTCGTTAGAAACACGTCACTCAGATAGAGGATCATCGCCTCTTTAAAGGTGGACACAACGATACTGGAACCCTATTTGGTATAACTCGCGATGTAGGGTATCGAACCAACGATGCGCCAACCCTACCGAAACCACGCGCTGAGTAGGGGATGATATAACCAACGATACCGCAACCCCACTATAATCCTCATGCTAAGTAGGGGATCGTATACCCGACTATGTCACAACCCTACTGAGCACGGCCCACTACATAGGGAATCATATTCTCGATGATTCCACAAACCCTACGAGGGATAACATGATAGATAGGGGATCTCCGCCCATGGATAAGCGGTCACAATGATACAAAGAACCCGATCTAGGGTAGCGAAGCTAGAGGATCCCTCCTTGAGCTCACCGGAGGGATGCCACAACTCTAACAGATTAGAGATCATATCGAGGGGATCACAAAACCATACCACGATTGTGATGCCACATGAACCCTCAACCACTTCTGGTCCAAACGTCACAAACCCGAGTGACCCGTAACATCACCACACTACACACCTCCTAGGTCGATACCGAAGCCACCATCGCGATCCACGCAGAAAAACACGTGGGATAGGCTGTTACTCGCCTGAAATGGACAACCGGTGAAAAAAAAACTAATCACTATAGCTAGCCCATGTGGGGCCCACACTAAGATCCCTAAACTCATCAAGCATATTATACCACTTCGATCCCCTCATAAAAACACATGGGATAGAGTGATCAAAAACTTCAACCGGATGACGGATGAAAAAGCGACATTTCATCAAAAAACATGCAAACTGGCCCCTGTGGGTACCACACCCTATATTTAGCCCAAACATTGAAAGGAGCATCTAAAAAAGTCCACATGAGAACTAGGGTCATGATGTCACTAACGGCGTTCCAAACGGACGTCCGGTTCACGAGGTACGTCCGTTGCAAGCTTTAATAATAATTTCTTATTATTAAATTAAATTGTTTTAGGTCACCTGACTTCAGGCACAAAACCCAAAAAAACCCAAAACCCATTTCAAAAAGTCCATCTCGAAGAGATGAACCCACAACCATAGATGATATGTCAAATGGACGCACCATTTAGGAGTTGCGCCCCTTTGAACACAAGGGCCCCAACTGGGCCGGTCCACCCCGTCCGGCCCAGTCCAGACCGCCGACCCACGGTCCAGCCGCGAGTCTGGTCCAACTCACTACAGCCCACTAGCCGTGGCTTGTTTGAAAATCACCAGACCCCTCGGGTCCGGTTCCTCCAAACAGACCGACCACTTGGCTGGTCTTTGTTCGCGCGCCGCACTAGCAGGACCCCCCGAATGTGGGTCCTTGTCCGCAGCTCCCCCCGTGGTCAGTGCCTCGGGGCTCCTCTCGACCGCGACAGGCCGAGGGAGACACCTCCACCACTAGCCGAGTGCACCGTCGCGACACCGGCCGCCCATGCTGAGGCCGACTGGCCTCCCCGCTCTGCCGCCTTGATGCCCCGACCCTCCGGTCCCCTACTACGCCACGCTGCAGCCGCCTCCACCCGACCGCACTTAGGCTCGCTGCTCTGACCATACCCGACACCGCCGTCCTCACTAGACGCACCCGAATCCACCTCTCCACCTACTGACGAACCCCTATGGACTCTTCTCATCCTCCGACCACCGCATGCCGACCCTCCGAGCCTGACTCGGCCTACCACACCGCAACAAGCCGGCTCCACCACTGCGCCACCCCGATCTCTGGCCACCGCCCTTGCCGGAGGTGGGGCTTTCTTTGGCCGCCACAACCTCTCCAGAGGTCCGATTCCAAAACAAAAGGTGGGTTTGGAATCCTTGGGATTAGGCCTTCACAATACCTACCCCCAATCAACAATCCCAAGGAGTTTTGGCGCATCCGAAAATTTGGTCAAAGAATGACGAAGAACGCGTCGAACAAAGGATTTAGAAAAGGACTCGGACGGTGGCCATGTTCATTCATCCATCATCCCAATTCTAAAATTATATAATTAAATGATAGATTTTGACAAAAACTCAAGAAATTTATGAAGGAGGAAAAAAACAACCAAAATCCTACCTCGATCAGGCCATTCATTGTTGGCGACGCGCCCGCTGCAATCCCACATTGATCCTGCTGGAGTTCGCTCCTCAATCGGGTGAAGAACAGTGAAGAATGACGAAGAAAATTTGAGAGAGATATAGATAATGGAAAATTATGGATTTCCCTTAATTCCAACACTCAAGCAAATTTATAAAAACTCATTGAAACGCCACTGACGGTCGCAGATTCTGAAACCTCCGTGCCCGCCTATTGTATATCACGCCTAAGAAAAACACCCCATTTCGAACTCAATGGAAGTATTAGTTTCCCATTCCAAGACTTCTTTTGAAAGTTATTTTAAAAGAACAATAGTGATAAAAATCACTAAGTCATTATTTCAAAATGACCAGTTTACCCCTGGGTGACATCTCTCACAGTAGGCCCGCGCCCGCAACTTTTACACCCTGGATAAGGTAAACGGAATGCTCCAGACACAACTGTGCCCTCATATTTCTGATCTGAGCTACCGTTTAAGAGAAAACACAACCCCGCCACGTGCATAGTATAAAAATACTTAATATTTTTATAAAATTAATCCCGGGCACACTGATCCTTGGAATCACATGCCGTCTTCATGCCTAGATCTGGAATTATTCATAGAAATATTCCAAAGTCTGATAGGGCCAAAACCCGAGTCACTACATTATCCCAACCTTAGAACTTTTCATCCCCTAAAATATATAAGCAAAACGAAAGAAACTGGACAATCAACTGGGTCTCCCACGCTAGCGAGTTTGCTAACAAACACCCCTTCCCGAACACATAAGTTAGAGGGACTCATCCACCACACCTTAACACTATCCGCTTTGGGAGGAATTGAATTTCCCTCATGGTTTTGATCACGTCACAAAACGCATCTCAGTGGGGGAAGGATCCCTCTTCCTCACGCATTCGAAGCACGCCAAACAATACCCACACAGGGTCTTACCAACACCCTAAACAAAACTCGAGTAGGCAATGGAAAGGGAAGAGTACCACTAAACAATGTCTATCAAACTACTGTAAAAAGTAGAAAGGACACAAGGAGTACCTCTATCCATCTGCGGAGCCTCTAGGTCAATGAACTCTAGGGTATGCAGCTTTCCTCACCCTCGCACTCTAGCTCCCTGAGCTTAGCGTGGACCACCTGGGGGTGGTGGTGGTGGAATCTGATATCACCTACCACCTCCCACTACTTCACCATCTCCATTTCCACATCCACCGCCCTACGTAACTCCACACTTGAGACATTTCTGCTGCCAAGGCAGCCTATCGACTGGCTCCCTCTCAGCAGCATGACGGGTCAGACAATCTCTAGCAAGATGTCCCTAACCATCGCAAGCATAACACCGCCTCTCCTGCGACTAAACAAAACTTCCCTGTGAGTCCTAAGCCTCAGATCCTCCATCCTGGGGTCGCCTCCTGAAACGTCGGCCATGTCTAGACCCCTGCGCCTGCCACTGACTACCAGTTGTAGACGTCTCAGATGCCATGCGCCCAACACTGATGGGCTGAATCTGCTTATCCAGAAAGCTCTCCACCACCAAGGCCTGCTCCAACACTCCAGTATAGGTGGGAAGACACAAGGAAACCACACCTGCTCGGATGTCTCTACGTAGGCCCTTCTTGAAGGCCTGAGCCCTAAAGAACGGGTCTCGAACCATATCCAGGGAGTAGCGCGATAGGTCTGTAAACCTCGCTGAGTACTCTGACACAGTCATTCCCTCCTGTCAAAGCTGTAAAAGCTCCTGAATCCGCACTGACCTCAGCATCACCGGATAGAAATCTTCCCTGAAGAGCTGCTCAAACTCTACCCATGTGAGCGTCTCCTCATCGTGGGACTACGTCACCAAACTCCACCATCGCCCGACCGAACCATGCAAAAGGCTTGCTGCTAGGACCACCATCTAATATAGGGGTGTCCTAACCGGGCCAAAAACTTGGGTGACTGCTTAGAGCCAGTCATCAGCTACCTAAGTGTCTGGATTACCCTGTAACCTCAGAGGTTGCTTCCTCTGGAACTCGTGCAATGCACTCAGCCTGCGCGCAACCTCATCCTACACTACCAGCACAACCAGCTGCTCAACAGGTGGTGGCTCAAATGGTGGAACACCTAGAGGTGCAGCCTCAAAAACTATTCCCTGGTCTATAACCTCTACATGGGGTGGATCGTCACCACAATCCCACTGCGGAACCCTCGTTGGCTGTCGTCGTAGAGGAATCCTGAAATACAATCAAGACACACCATAGTCAAAGAGTATATCTGGAGAGCTGACTCAAGAAGAAGAAGGGAGACCCTAAAACCCATTCCTATATGATGCATGTACCATTATGTCCCTACAACTAGTGTCCAAATGTCCAGAGTCGAAAGGCAGGTTATCAGAGTCCTAGTTAATGGATACGTCGGCCACCGCATCAACACTGGAGTCCCTGGCCTGAAAGCTGAACTTGAAACATCTTGACACTGCCACAATGGAACCCAAACCAAACTCATAGCTAGACCTACTATGATCTGAGATCCTAAAGGTGGAACCTCCTATGACACCACTCTGTCATGACCCGACCCAACGGGGCTTGAGCCGTGACTCCCCAAGCCCACCTTCAGTAGGCCAGGGGCTGGTGACCAATGCTGAGTAGGATATCACACACACAGGGGGGTCATTAGCCTAAGGTACCTATAAAAATGCACCCACATACACCTCAAAGCAATAGTGTAGAGATATATATAAAAACTGGAAAGAAAAGCATGCATACAACTAACCCACAACCAGAGTACAACAAAAGTACAAAAGGGAAAAATAGGGCCCACAAAAATAAAATTACAAAAGCATCCAACCTGCTCAGAAGGAGAGAAACGATGCAAAAATCACATGCTGGTAAGCTCCTTAGTAGAGCTCTAGTAAACCCCTTGGTCGGTCACGCACACTAAGCTCCGCCTGCTCCGTGTCCTCCTGGAATTCCATTGAAAGACATGTGGTCTGCACAAGACACAAACATGTGCGGGAAAATCCCGTGTAGGGGTGAGTATATAAAATACCCAATAGGCACCCCAAAAACCCCAAAATAAAATGGAGTGATTTAAAGGCAACAACCAGCTCCTCCCAGCCAGAGGGTACCCAAACGAGAGAGAAACTCCACCTAGAGACCATCCTCATCTAAACACGACTAGTCCAAACAGCTCAAGTGTATGCCCATACATATACCATGAGCAATCCATATATACTCAACACGCACCAAGCCCCATGAGGTTCCGACCTTGTAACCTGTGACAGGTACATAGCTAGGAGAACACACTCCATGAGCTCTGTCATCCCAGATGACACTCATTCAAGAGACTTATGCTCATCGAATATCATCACTGAGAACCTCAGGTTGAACAACATAAACACAAAACTCCTTGAATAGGGGATTGCTCCTAGGGACCTCTAGGGGATACCAGAACCCACACCGGTATACGAAGATCTCACAAATAGGGGATCACTCCCAGGGTCCGCTGGGGGATACCACAACCCGATATGACATTCATAGATTTCACAGATATGGGATTACTCCCAGGATCCACTGGGGGACACCACAACCCGATATGGCACTCATCAGAAACACGTCACTCAGATAGAGGATCGTCACCCATGTAAAGGTGGAAATGACGATACTAGAACCCTATCCGGTATAACTCACGATATAGGGGATTGAACCGATGATACACCAACCTTATCAAAACCATGCGCTGAGTAGGGGATCGTATAACCAACGATACTGCAACCCCACTATAATCCTCAAGTTGAGTAGGGGATTGTATACTCGATGATGCTACAAACCTATTGAGCATGACCCACTGCATAGGGGATCATATTCCCGATGATGCCACAAACCGTATGAGGTCTAACCTGCTAGATAAGGGATCACCGCCCGTGGATAAGTGGTCACAACGATACCAAGAACCCGATCTAGGGTTGTGTAGCTAGAGGATCCCACCCCGGGCTCACTGGAGGGATACCACAACTCTAACAGATTAGAGATCATATCGAGGGGATCACAAACCCATACCACGGTTGTGATGCCACACGAACCCTCAACCATTGCTGGTCCAAACGTCGCAAACCCAAGTGACCCATAAAATCACCACACTGCACACCTCCTAGGCCAATACCAAGGCCACCATCACGATCCATGTGAAAAAACACGCAGGATAGGCTGGTTACTCACCCAAAACGGACAACCGGTGAAAAAAAGAACTAATCACCATAGCTAGACCATGTGGGGCCCACACTACAATCCCAAAAATCATCAATAGGATCATACCATTGTGATAACCTCAAGAAAACACACAGGATCGAGTGCTCAAACACTTCAACTGAATGTCGGTTGAAAAAGTGACATTTCATCGTAAAACGTGCAAACTGGGCCCTGTGGGGCCCGTACCCTGTCTTTTTCCCGAAAACTGAAAGAAGAATCTCAAAAAGTGCACATGATGACTAGGGTCACACTTCCACTGATGACGCGCTAAACAGACGTTTGGTTCGTGAGGTATGTCCTTTGCAAGCCTTAATAATAATTTCTTATTATTAAATTAAAGTGTTTCGGGTCACCCTAAATTAGGCGAAAAACCCAAAAAAACCCAAAACCCATTTCAAAAAGTCTGTATCAAAGAGACAAACCCACAACCACAGACAGTGGGTCAAATGAACGCACCGTTTAGGAGTTGCGCCATGCCACAATTGCCTCCGCCTGGCCGCACCCTGGCTCGCTGCTCCGGCCATACCCGACTCTGCTATCCTCACTGACCGCACCCGAAGATGCCTCTCCACATTCTTCCAAATCCCTCTGAACTCCGCTTATTTTCTAGCCTCCGCACGCCGGCCCTCTGAGCCCGCCTTAGCCTACCACACCGCAATAAGCCGGCTCCACCGCTGCGCCGCCCCGATCTCCAGCCACCGCCCTTGCTGGAGCCGAGGCTTTCATCGGCCGCCACAACCGCTCCAGAGGTCCAATTCCAAAACCAAAGGTGGGTTTGGAATCCTAGGGACAAGGCCTTTATAGCGCCTGCCCCTGATCAATGACCCCAAGGAGTTTTGGCGCATCCAAAAATTCGGTCGAAGAACAATGAAGAATGCGTCGAACATGGGATTTAGAACGGGACTCGGATGGTGGCCGTGTTCATTCTGCCATTGTCCCAATTCTAAAATTATAGAATTAAATGATGGATTTTTACAAAAACTCAAGAAATTTACGGAGCGGAAAAACAATCGAAAGCCTACCTCGATTCGGCCGTTCGTCGTTGGCGACGTGCCCGCAGCGATCCCACTTCGATCCTGCCGGAGTTTTGTCCTCAATGCAGTGAAGAACGGTGAATAATGCTGAAGAAAGTTTGAGAGAGATAGAGAGAGAGAGATAAAGGAAAATTAGGGCTTTCCCTTAATTCCAACACTCAAGCGAATTAATAAAAACTCACTGAAATACCACCGACAGTCGCAGATTCCGAAACCTCCGCGCCCGCCTATTTTATATCACACCTAGGAAAGAAACCCCATTTCGAACTCAACGGAAGTCTCAGATTCCCATTCCAAGACTTCATTAAAAATTTATTCGAAAATAATGCCAGTGATAAAAAGCACTAAGTCATTATTTCAAAATGACGATTTTTCCCCTGGGTGACATCTTTCACAGCAGGCCCGCACCCACAACTTTTACACCCCGCCTAAGGTAAATGGCACGCTCCGGATGCAACTGTGCCCTCAGATTTCCAATATGAGCTACTGTTTAAGAGATAACACAACCTTGCCACGTCCATAGTATAAAAACACTTAATATTTTCATAAAATTAATTCTGGGTACACCGGGCCTCGGAATCGCACGTCGTCTTCGCACCTAGCTCTAGAATTATTTATAGGAATATTCCAAAGTCTGGCAGGGCCAAAACCCAAGTCGCTACATTACATCACTCATGATGCTAGGAATAGTTAATTTAATTTATAATGTATGTATATGGTAAATTAATGTATTTTACTATTCACAAAAAATTCAAGTATTTCAGAAAAATACCAAAAATTTACCCTAACCATTTTTTGATGTGAAAAATCCAAAAATGAAGTCCATTTCTTTAAAATTATTTTTTAAATATGGTTAATTAAATATTTAATTAAAATAAATATTTAATCAAAAAATATAGACATAAAATATTCATCTTCATTTTTAAGGTGCCTAAATTTATTTATATATTCATGGGTATAGATACCACTCATAAAGGTCACATTACTATTCATAAGGGTAAGTTACTATTCATAGGGGTAAGTTACTATTCATAAGGGTAGGTTACTATTCAATGAAAATTAAGTTAATTCTATCAGACTCTAAATATCATCCTGAACACAACTGTGTATGTCATATTTTCAAAATTCAAAACACACAAGTGGAAAATTTAAGTTCAATGGCTAGGCTATGACTATATCCTAAATAACCAAGTGTTGTTTCAAAGAAACTTAGCGATTGATGAAATATAGGCTATGAATCGAATGAATTTAAGAGAAACATACCTAAAAATGTTTGGGGTGCTACATTATTCCCTCCTTCAGAAATTTCTTCCTTGAAATTTTTCATTTATAAAGCCCACCAAAAAGATGTGGGTGGTTCTTCTTCATGACATCCTCAGGTTCCCATGTTGCTTCCTCCATATTTTGGTTTTTCTAAATAACCTTTACTAGACGAGTCGTAAAATTTATAAATACCTTCTCCCTTGTGTCAAGGATCCTGATACGCTCTTCACAGTATGAAAAACCAGGTTCCAGTTCTATTTCTTCAAAGGTGAGTACATTCATTGGGTCTGGAATGTATTTCTTCAATAATGAAACATATAACACATCATGAACTTTGGATATACTTAGAGGAATTACTAAACGGTAAGCAAAATCTCCAATTATTTCCATAATTTCAAATGGTCTGATGTACCTGGGGCTCAATTTTCCTTTCTTACTAAACCTTAAGACACCCTTCTATGGAGGTACTTTCCGAAAGAAATAATCTCCCACTTGGAATTCCAAATCCTTTCTCCTGTTGTCAGCATAACTCTTCTACCTACTTTGGGCCGCTTTAATATGGGTTTGGATTTTCTTCACCTTTTTCATGGTCTTCTCAATAAGTTATGGGCCTATAAGTTTCCTCTCACCAACTTCGTCCCAACAAGTTGGAGTTTGACATCTTTTTCCATATAATGCTTCATATAGAGCCATTTGAATACTAGAATGGAAACTATTATTGTAGGAAAATTCCCCCAATGGAAAGTATTGATCCCACATACCTTGGAAGTCAAGAGATCATGATCTCAGTATATCTTCTAGAGTTTGAATAGTTCTTTCAGACTGTCCATCGATTTGGGGGTGATAAGCAGTACTTATACGAAGCTCAATATTCAAAGCCTTCTGGAGACATTTTCAGAATTTTGATGTAAAATAGGGATCTCAATCAGACACAATCAATAGAGGTGTACCATTAAGTCTTATAACTTCATAAATATAAAGTCTTTCCAGGCTCTCAAGTGGTAAATCCATTCTTATAGGAAATAAATGTGCTGATTTTGTGAGATGATAAAAAATTACCCATATTTCATCATTCCTTCTAGGTGTCCTCGGTAGTACGGTGATAAAATCCATCATAATATTATCCCACTTTTACATAGTAATAGGTAGAGGTTTCATCACTCCTTTGAGATGTTGTCTCTCTGCCTTCACTTGTTGACAAACTAGACACCTTGACACATAGTCATCAATTTCCCCTTTCATATTATCCCACCAAAAATATTCCTTCAGATCTCTATATAGTTTGTGATACCTGGGTGTATAGAGAAATTTGAGCAATGAGCATCATCTAATAGTTCCCTTTTTAGCTCAGGTATTGATGGAACGTATGACCTCTTCCCAAATTTCAGAACTCCTTTATACATGAAGTCTGCCAATCTCCCATCCTTGACGAAATTAATTTTCTTATGCAGATTCTCATCATCAAATTGAGGTCTTTTTATCTTCTCTAATAATGATGTTTTAACAATAATTTGAAAGAGGAAATATGTTTCCCCTTCCTTAACAATTCCCATATCCATCTTTAGTATATCCATGAATATAAGATCTCTTTCAATCCTCATTTAGGTCAGGAGTCCGTGATCTTTCCTGCTTAATGCATCTTCCACCTTATTTTCCTTTCCCGGGTGGTAGTGTATTGAACAATCATAATCTTTGAGTAACTCAATCCACATCCTTCACCTCACATTGAGTTCTTTTTATGTGAAAATGTATTTCAAATTCTTGTGGTCCGTATAAATCTAACATCTTTCTCTACAGAGATGATGTCTCCATATTTTCAGAGCAATGATTACAGCTACTAACTCAAGATCACAAGTTTGATAATTTTTCCCATGAGTCTTCAACTGTATTGATGCATAAGCAATAACTTTATCATTTTTCATAAGGAGGCAACCCAATCCATTCTTTGATGCATCTTTGTATATCAAAAATCCCTCATTTCCAGATGGAAGAGTCAAAATTGGAGCATTTACCAGTCTTATTTTCAATTCTTCAAAGCATTCTATACATTCTTTATTCCATACAAACTTAACCCCTTTATGTGTGAGCTTGGTTAGTGGGTTAGCTAGTTGGGCAAAATTCTTTATGAAACGCTGGTAGTTTCCTGCCAAGACAATAAAACTACGTACCTCAGTTTTGTTTGTTTTCATGGGCCAATCTTGGATTTTATTTATATTTGTAGGATCAACTATGATTCCATCCTTAGAGAAAATATGTCCTATAAAAGAAACTGATTGAAGCCAAAATTCACACTTTCTAAACTTCCATATAATTCATTTATTCTAAGAGTTTTTAGAATAATCTGCAAGTGATCCTCATGGTCTTTATAGATTTTTGAGTATACCAGGATATCATCGATGAATACCACAAAAAAGTTATCAGGATATTCCTTGAAAACTATATTCATTAAATCCACGAAAACAGAGGGAGCATTAATTAGTACAAAAGGCATCACTGTAAACTCATAATGCCTATACTTGGTTCGAAATTCTGTCTTAGGAATATATTCCTTCCTCATACACAATTGATGATATCCAAATCAAAGGTCAATATTTGAAAAGTATTGACCTCCATGAATTTGACCAAAAAAATAATCAATTTGAGGTAGAGGATACTTATTATTTATTGTAATAGCATTGATTTCCCTATAATCATTGCATAGCCTCATAGATCCATCTTTCTTCTTGAAAAAGAGGATATGGATGGATCTAGATATGAATCAGGTAGTGAGGTTTCTGCTCTAAAGATACGGGATTCTACACCATTTTCAAAAATTGTAACTTCTTTTTTCTTACAATAAATCTTCACATCGTAATTTGACATCCAATTCATATAGATAATTATATCAAATTAAGTCATTGGTATGACGATAAGGTTAGCAACTAAAGCACATTTTGGTGTCCAGAGGGGGACTAATCGACATGAATTTGTTTCAATGATACATCCCCTAGGAGTTTTGACTGACAAATCCTTTATTAAATCAAATTGGATGTGTCTAATTTTCTTGGAAAACTAGGAAGATATAAATTAATGTGATGATCCATAATCAAATAAAGTGTTGTCTAAGTTTGAGGAAACAATTAAAGTACCTACCACCACATCATTAGGAACTTCAACCTACGCAGTTGTAATCGCATAAGCTCTCACTTTCTCTCTTGGCCTTTTCTGAGGCAAGTTTCCTTGGAGCTTAGGACACTCATTTTCATAGTGTCTCATATCTCTACAATTGTAGCATTGAATATCATTGAATTGTTTCTTCCCCTTGCATTCATCAGATCGATGACCCCTTTCTTTGCACTTATAGTAAACTCCCATGCCTTTAAAGAATTTCCTGAGATTATTCTTTCCACAGTTCTTGCATAATGGGAATTTCTTCATTCCCTTGTTCTTGTTTGGTGCTTCTCCTTTTCCTTGGTTATCAGAGTACCACTTCTTATCTTGGTTTCCTTTGAAAAAATTTGATCTAGAAAATTCCTTCATAATGGATTGTAAAGAAAATATGAGTTATCCTAATCATATCCCTCAAGAGTGTCTTAACCAAGAGTGAAACAATGTCCATTGTCTTTTACCAAGATACCCTGGGTTAAGCCTGAAACTCCTTTTCAGAGCTTTCACTCCTAGGTACATCTGTGCTAGAGTTAGCTATACCTACTCATATCTAGACAGAGATGTATTTCTTGAAAGATCCACATAATCTTTTCCTTACCAAAATACCAGGAAATTCTTGTATGTTTATCCTCAAATACTACCTTATGGGTTTGTTCCATAATCTACATTTTCTAATCTAGTTACCATGTTTACTACTAAACTTCCTTTGATACCAAACCCTCTAGATTGGAGCTGATGCATTAATAAGTACATTGGTATGGTTAGAAGGAATGAAAATCCCAAAGTAATGATCAGTTTTGTAGTCTTGAAGAAACTAGATGCATAGATTTAACTCAAATTACATTGGAAAAGGTTACAAAAAACAATAGATAACAAAAACTAAAAACTACATCCACAAGAACTCAATAAATGATCTCCTCTTCATCATCTTTTGAAAGTAAAAAATGAAAGGGGTGGGCTCAAACACTCATTAAGGGTTAAAAATAGTAGAAACATGAATCAGTAATAAATTAATTATAAACAATTTTACATAATCAATATGGCATGGTGAATAAATGAAAAACTCAGGCCATTAATAAACTGAGAATGAAACTACATCCATAAATTTTGTCATAGTGAAAACCTCATTGATAGTAATAACTGATAATAAATAAATAGAATGATTATTAACTAGACTTCATGTATCTGGCACATGATACCATAATACCATAAAAACGATTTAGTTCTGTGGGTAGGAACCTGTCTGATTTTTGGAAACAAACTTGAAGGGTTTGTCACCAACTGATTTGTCTCATGGGACCTACTAATGCATCAAGGGGCTGTAGTAGGCCCCAAATGCTGATGCATTTCCAAATAATTATTTATACATATATTTAACACAAAATAAATATTCCTTTACATTATCCGTATAGAATAGAGGATACAGATTCATCATCAAAACAACATTCAAAATAAATACCGTATGCTAAATGGTATACGACTTAGAAAATAATCATATCCAAGATATTAGAATATGTAAATTCAAATGGAATATAATTTCAATTGAAAATTGATCTAAAATGGGCATTAGGTATACCACATAAGAAAGATTAGGTGCACAATACTAAGCAAGTCACAATGAAGTGAAAATAGAGACAAAGCTCATTACCATGTTGTAATCAATTGAGTCGTATGACCAAAAGTTAATAAACACCAAATGAATCATATAATACCATGAATATAAATATAATCATGATAATATATATCAAATGTCAGTACACATATACCACACATAATGAATAATAGGCGAACAATGGAAATCCCACAGAATTGAAAGTGAGATGAGAAAACCACTTAAAAACACTTCAGCATGGTAACGAGTGTTCTTGAGAGGGTTTAATGAGAGTTAAATGGGTATCCAATTATTTAAATATCATAAGGTAAGTATGGGGGAGGTGATAAAATATATCCCATCATTAGGTATTAAAAATAAAAGAGCACAACATAGGGGAGATTCTTGAACAAAAGTGAGAGAGATGATACCTTACCAAGAACGTATCATTAGATTGAGGACAAATCAATGACATAATTATGTGTGACAAACATAAACCCAAAAAATAAAAGTTGATATATATAATAAAACAATCATAGATCATTCACACATATTCTGGTAAAATAAAAAACCAATGACATTGATGTTTAACTCAACGAATGAAAATTGAGTTAAGACATCCCTTAAAAATATTGTGTCATTAGAGTGATGATGAATCAATGAAATATTCATGTGTGACAAATAAAAATCCAAAAAATATAAGTGGATATATAGTATAAAATAATCATATGTCATTCACACATATTATTTGAACAATGTAACCAATGAAATAGATGTTTAACTCAAAGAATGAAAATTGAGTTAAGCGATCCCTTACCTTAAGCTCAAAGGTGTTCTTGATTGTTTTTAAGAACCCGATTAATCAAATTTAGCTTCATTAATTAATAATTACCGAACCTAATAAGCATTTAATTTATTTGGTATAACCTTATTAAGTTCATTAATGGCCTTTTTGATTGGTTTAAGTGATTCAATTTTATTGTTTTGGAAGCATTTTCTTATTTGGTTTTCCTGATTCGTTTACTTGTATTCATGAATGGAAGTTCATTTGAAATGTGGTTAAACATCAAGAATAATTAATATATCTTATTATTGAAATTTTTGAGATATAAATGATCTTATAATGATTCTGTTTATATACCATGAGGATGACTCATTAGACGAGTTAATGATAAACCCTTGGATTTGGCTTGGCGGTTTTGTGCACAATGAACTTATTTTGTATTATTATTTCATTTTATGAGTGTGTAAGGATTAGAGAAAATTAAACAAGATAAAATGAATATATTATGATCTATTTCAACCATTGAAAATGTTTTATGACTAGTATTTAAGATAGTAATGCAAATTGAAAACTCGTCTTCCTTGAGTGTGATAAATTAACACATCTCGGAAAGTGTTTTCATTTATTGTATAAAAGGAAGGGAAAAGAGAGATTATGATGAAATAATCCATTATAATAATTAAAATTTAGTAAATTTATGGTACTGTAATTATCATTTCATTTGGATGAGGTGAGGTGAGAAGAGAGAACAAAATAATGGAACTTGTAAAAGAAATTGAAAGAAAAAGGAAGAGAGGTTCACCTCTTGAGTACTCCTCTCTGAGAAACTCATTAAGGCCTTTGTTTTTGGAATTTTGATGAGAACATCAGGTATTAGACGTGGGGGAGGAGGTTAGGGATATATTTGAGTATAATGTAGGCATGTATTTAATTTTTAGTGGTGTGGTAGGAAGAGGGGGTGAGGGGTGGTTTATATAGTAGAGGGGAAGAGAGTTTTCTTAATATTATAATTATTAATTTATTATTTCTTCTCAAGAAAAGAAATAGTGAGTGTTCCTTGACTTATAATAGTAATAAGAGCATCTGAGTTCAAGATTTGGGTGCTTACATCACTCATGATTCTATGAATAGTTAATTTAATTTATAATGTATTTATACGGTAAATTAATGTATTTTACTATTCACAAAAAATTCAAGTATTTCAGAAAAATACTGAAAATTTTCCCTAACCATTTTTTGATATTTAGAATCCAAAAATGAAGTCAATTTTTCAATTATAATTTTTTAAATATGATTAATTAAATATTTAATGAAAATCAATATTTAATTGAAAAATATAAACACTTAAAATATTCATCTTCATTTTTAATGTGCCTAAATTTGTTTATACATTCATGGGTATGGATACCATTCATAAAATTCATATTAATATTCATAAGGGTAAGTTAATATTCATAAGGGTAGGTTAATATTCACTGAAAATTAAGTTAATCCCATCAGACTCTAAATATCATCGTGAACACAACTATGTACGTCCGATTTTCAAAATTCAAAACACACAAGTGGAAAATTTAAGTTCAATGGCTAGGCTATGACTATATCCTAAAAAACCAAGTGTTTTTTCAAAGAAACACAGTTCTTTATAAAATATAGGCTATGACATAAATGCATTTAAGGGAAACATACCACAAAATGTTTTGGGTGATACATGCCATGTGACCCTTAGCCAAATAGCTCATCATATATAGTGAGTACATTCACATGAGGTCAGGTGGAGTTTCACACCATGTGGTCCATGTGACATGACGTGTACTCCCTAGAAGGTGACTTGACCTATATAAGGAGTACATGACCAGAAGATCATGTGGGTCCTAGACACCATGTATGGTGATCCACACATTATGTACTTATTAAAGCACAAGGGAAAGAGAAAGATGCACACCGTGCCGAGACAACTCCTACATGCCATGTACCCTTAGGAAACATTTTATATTGAGGAAAATAACATTTAATGTGGGTGAGAGACACAATAAGTTCCATGCTTAATGATACAAACTATTTACCCCTAGGGAAATGCCATGTACTCTTTTAAGGACAGGTTGGTTTCCTACTTCTTAGCTCATCTTCGTTGAGAGCTTATGTGAGCTTCCTTGGACTAGTATCAGTCATGTGTGTTCCCTTGGTCTATTCCTATAAGGTTTTTGTGTGGAATCATGTTCCCATCATATATGGTGATACCATTATATATTTGTATGATTAGTACAATATATGAGAGTTCTTTTAGTCTAGAGTGAGTTGACTCAGACCACTTTGACTACTGACTTAGCGACTTGGAGCATGTATCCCTCTGAGAGATCAAGAGTGATCCTCATTTAACTTTGTGAAATATTATATAGGTTTTGTTGTAATTTAGGTGAACAATAGTAAAGGGGAATTGATGCCCTATCTAGGAGGATTTTTTTACACTGGGGTCTGGTGTCCCCTAGTGATCCTTAGGAATTGACCCTATATTTGTGTATTGAGATATAATATTTCTGATGAGGTGTAATCCAATCAAGTGTGTATCTCAGATGAAACCTCTAATATTTCTTCTATGTCTAAACCTAATGATCATGAAATCTAAGATGAGTGTCTTTAGTGATAGTATATATCATGGAGTGTGTTCTCCTAAATGAATATTGTATAGAAATTTAGGCCAGAAATCCTAGGTTGGATTTATAGTTGCGATCTTTACCTTGATACTATGTGTATTTTTTGAGTATATCTGGATATTCTTGTAATATGTGTTGTAGAAATATACCTGTGTATATCTGACTATTACTCTTGATGCTTTGTGCGTTGTGATTTTGGGGTGTCCTATTGGGTATTGTTATACTCACCCCTACATGGGCTTTGCGTGAATGCGTCAAGTCTTATGAAGATGATGAATCTTTTTTGGACTCCTTGGTATACTAGGAGAAGGTGGAGCTATTTTGGGATAGATAGAATAAGGTGTATACTATCATTTCATTTTATAGTAGTCCCCTCCATATAAGAAGGTGATACTTTACTTTCTAGTTTTGGTTGGTATTGTATTTTCCCCCTTTTACACTTTCCAATACGTTTTTTCATACTCTAGTTGTGGGATTATAGATGTATGCATGAACTATTTCTATTTTTTTTATAGATTTCATCATTATATTGGCTTAGAGATGTGCGTGTACGTACAATTACCTAAGGATAATGACTCCCATGTGTGTGATATACCATCTTCGAGCTATTAGCCAGCCCTTGGACTATTGGAGGTGGGATTGGGGTAGTTTCATCTCAGGACTCATTTGGTTGGGTCCTGATAGAATGGTATCAATGAAAGTACCCATCCTGAAGTGTTATAACATTTCCTAGGTTTAGGATTGGAGTTTATTTTATTTATCTGTGAGGTTTAGTTTGGGAACTAGGGAAAAAATGTTAAAGTGTTTTAAGTATGGATCTTAGGCCAAGGTGACCAGTGTTGGTGTAGTGACCAATGTATCCTTTCACCAAGACCTTGATAACCTGCTTATTGACTCAGTATATGTAGACACTAGTTTTAGGAAAAAATTTGGTATATGAATCACTTTGGAATAGGTTCTTATTTCAATTTACTTCTTGAGTCATTTATCTAGATACAATCATTGACCATGTTATGTCTTGATAATCTTCAATATGAATTTACGATGATATCCAGCTAGGATTGTGAGATAGTGTCATGATGTTGAACAGATGAGTGGTGATGTTTCAGTTTAGAGACACAATCACAAGGTATTTTTCTCCAGGAAGCCACCAAGCAGTGCTACCACCTGTTAACCAATACATGGATCCTTTTGTGGATCAAGCATATGATCATCCACATGACGAGTAATCGATGGATCCAGTAGTACATGACAATGATATGCATATTCTTATATTGTAATGTGAGTTCTAGTGATGGGGATCACATAGGTTCTATGATGATATAAAACCCTAGGTGTCAGAGGTTTGACTTGAGGTTGTGGTCTGGTTTTTAGCATGTGCACACCTCGGCTGATCAAATAGTTGTGCTTGCAGCCTATTTTCTCCACGGAGTAGAAGTTGGCTCTGGTATTACCAGTAGATGACACACCTATGTTGAGTGTGCATCATGATTTCCATATTTAAAGATCACCCAGGTTACATGGTGGGATAAAACCCCTTCTTAGATAGTGGAGGATTAGTGGGAACCTATGGTATAGATGTCCCACATGGATGAGACCCCACTCTGATGATAGTCCAGGCAACGAGACTTCTCTAGGGTGATGCAAGGTGCTGGAAAAACCCTATTTTAGTGGTGTTTGACATAACTTTAAACATATAATGAAGAGAAAAAATTTAAATATTTTAGGGCCCACAATGGAAGCCAGTAGGCCAGAGAATTTAAAATTTTCATCGACCGGTCGATGGAACATGTCGACGCCGATGATCCGAGCCCCAGGTAAGGTCGGAGGATCTCTCGTAAATTACAAAGAGCACAAAAATAAAATAAAAAGATACCTGTTTCAAATATAAATCTGTGGTCGACTACAACTAGTTGATGTTGATTGTCACTTGAAGGATCCATAGAAGGATCCCTCTAGATCATCCACATGTGCGTCTAGAATCCGCTGGAACATCGATCGTCAAATTCTGAGTGCTAGCGCGGAGATCTGACGATGTCTTCAATGTCCCGACGATCACGACATCAAGATCCCTTCAATGATAGAGGAAGATCTTGATCCATGCTCTTGGATCAATTTCTTCTCTCTCTAGGTAGCGGGAGGAGATAGAGGCTCTCATTTTCATTCCATGGAATGAATTAATAGTTAGAGTAGTTCAATTAGAGAGATAACCTCTTCCTTTATTTATAGTGGTGTTGCTAAATACCCGATTGGGTTCCCGAACCCCCATTTATTTCAACATCCCCTAAATAAATAATTTCGATGAACTAATCTGTGCCAATATTATTTATTATTTTATCACATACCTGTAATATATATAAAATATATTACATGATAAAAAATGATCCATTTAACTTGACTCGCTATCTTGCTTAATATTAAACAAACCTTGAATATTAAAATAATATTCATTAGATTAATATTATCTTGTATTTAATAAACATGTAAATAAATTACTTAAATTAAATCCAAAATATTCATAACTTCAATATTAATGAATTTATTTAATTATCGGGGATCGATAACTTGGAAAACACAAGGACCCCATGGTGGGGCCCACTATGTCCATATACCTATTCAACTAAATAGGGCAGATTCTTGAATAAGCTATTTTGTGTGACCATCTAAGACATTATCTTGATAGAAGTGAATAAAATCCACAGACCAAGAGCAGATTCTAGAAACCCATCATGCCCCCTAAAGAGATAAGGATTTTCATATCAATGACAACCAAACTATGAACACTGAGTGTGTACTACAATCTCTTTGTCATTAAATATCTCATAAATAAGGACACACACTTGTGTCATAGTCCTTTTCTTTCTTTATTATTTGTTGATCTATCTGATTGGATTTTCCTTTTGACTACTTTGGCCAAAGACTTATAAAGGTAGCACTATATTGATCAAACAGGGCTGAGATATACAACTTCCTAAACTTGGAAGCGAAAAATCCTTTATTAACCATTCATCCAATGTCATACCACCTACAATGCACCCAACACAAGCAACCTCACCATGATTTCAATACCATGGTTCTTGAATTGCATCAAAGTATGCAATCAAATGATACAAATTGGTAATGATCTCAAGTTAGAAGACCAATACACATGTATGTAGATAGGAACGACCAATGACACCCAAAATATGTGGTGTTTCTATTAGTGGGTCTTTCCTCATGATCTCACTTCTAGAGATCACCAAGTGATAAATTCATGAGAAAAAGTCTCAATGCTTATGAGTCCCAAATACCTGATAGTCAAACATATACTGTGTCTAGTTAGTAATATGTATCTAGAATATAGAAAATATATTCAAGATTAATGTCATAGTATCTTGAGGTTCTTATTATAGCCTGGGATCTACTATAACCTCTCAACATGACAATTAATCTTTGGAAATTACCATTTCAATAGTGGATATAGAAAATTCTACACTAAAATGGTAAGATAACATCATGTATAACTAACTATAAACATGATATGGGAATAAAAATTATTGCATAGTTGGGTATATAGAACCCACTATTTCAACACTCCCTCTTGAACTAGATCCAACTTTCTAACCAAACTTTTTAGCTACTCACATGATAAAGTTCATGCTTCTACTGAGTTATGGATTTAACTGCTAGGCTTTTTACGTTTTCACCGTGTGGCATATCTGTTGTATGAAACCTCATCTCCTTGAGTAAAACTTCTCAAGATAAGGTATCACCGTGTATATAACTTTTTTCCATGGTTATAAATTGACATCTTGGCTAGTCATAATATCATAATTTATATTATGATAATACTTTTCTCATCAGGTGTGATTCCAAGAAGCGGAACAAATCATTGCATTTAACTACTTCTTAGTTGCCTTAGAATTCAAAACATACTTGGTATTTGTAGATATGGATACCACTGGATTTTATGAGCTTGACTCTCTTATCACCTTAACCTAACTGTGATACTCAATCAAATTGATCTAAGAAAGACTAGTTTATGTCCCACCATAACAAGTATTTTTCTTCTCCATATACTAGGTACATATCATTTGTACTTTCCAAAGTACAATCAGATAGTTCTGACTACTTCAGTTGTAGTGATCCTGGAAAACATTGATATCTGCCAACAATAAAGTATATCCTAGAAGTATCAATTATTTTACATAACATGGAATACGTGATTGATCCATCGCTAAAGCGTATGGTACTCAACTCACAACTTTAATCTACTCCCATTTTCCAAACATGTCAACCTAGAGAGATTAATCCATGTGACATTGGCAACAATTCTGAACTTGAATTGTTCTAACTTGTATTTTTCAATACAATGTCACTTTATGTATGATTGACTAGGTCCAAGAAATCATTAGATCTACTTTGATAGATCTATTTCCCTAGAACTTAGGTTTCTACTTTAAGTGAATCACTAGAGAATTACTTTTAACCTAGTATTATCTAACAGTAAAACCAATATATGTTTTCAATATTTTGCCAAACATATTTCTCTTGAAAACTCTGGCACTCCCACTAACCTTTGGTAGACACAAGGAAAAGATTCATTTGAAATTAATGATCTAAGATCTTGTTGCTTAATTTAATCCAAAGATTAATTTCAGTAACTTGCAGCCTTTATTGGCATTGAATGGGGTCATCAACCCTTTCTAGTTGCGTCATATAGACACCTTCCATGAAAGATGATCTTGACATCCAATGGCCAATTTAATGATCTTAGAAGTTAGCTATGACAAGTAAAATTATAATAGATTTAGGAATACCAATTTATTATAACCAATAGAGCCTTATTAGTACCAGGATTGTACCATCCATGTATCATATCACTTGAAAACCCACCACAGTGTTCAATTTATAATCCCCTTTGCAATTTTATACATGTAATCTATTACTGAATTTTAATTTTTTCCTTTCAGTCTTAGATAATTTCCATATACTATTTACTTGTAGGATTTATTATTCTTAATGAATAATATATCACTGGACACGGTGAATATAAAACCATCACCATGGTTTTTATCCTTCTTATGTAGTATGTGTCATTAGAACATTCATATTTCACATGTACTTATGGAACTTGTTCCTATGACAACCATTTGTTCATCTAAAGAATTGACTAAACCCAAGTCAATCTTGCTCCCACTATTTATAATATAGATGTGCACCCTTATATAGAAATGTAGTCTAATAATTGACTACATATTTTCTATCTTAGGGATTTATATAACATCCTAAGAAACCGTTAGGATAATTACTTAGATGCACCATGCGCTTAGATTGATGCATGTTTGTTTGTTTTTCCTTAACAAATGGTTTGCATCATTAACACATGTCTTATGACATAATGGATTTTCATCATAGTATGAATTTATTTATATCCATTTTTTATTTTAGTTGACATATTGGTTATGGTTTTACGTCGTTATTTTCAAAGCACATCTTTAAATATGATGAAAGTTAATGTAGGTGGTAACATTGATACTACTTACATCACAACATTGATGTATAAAATGTGTGTTTAGGAATTTATCCATGATACATTTTTTGATCAATGTTAATATGTAAGAATAATAATCAATAATACTTATGAACATCAATATTGTGATGTAGATAAGGTAACATGCATTTAGGAATTACTCCACGCTACATTATCATGATCAATAAATGTTTAGTCAGGATATTTTTCAGCATACCATTCTGAAGCAACTCAAATCGTCTGACCATGCTTATACTTCACTATTAAATTCCTTAATAAATTAAGTAATATTATGAAGTATATTTACCAATATCTTTTCTTTGGAATATTTGACACTCTCTTGTTGAACTAATTCCAAAAGAATTCTGACATACCTCTATTTCTAAAGGTTTCTTTGTCCAAACTAAAGATGTCAATAATACCAAAGGTACTTAGTTGTGCCAAGCCTAAATACCATACAAGGTATATTCTTGACATCCAATTTTACTTTTACTTGACAAATAATTATATTTCCACAATTGGATAAGTCTTACATTTTTATATTCATCATGTATTGCCTTTGATTCAAGTATGTCTGAACTATTTGTTGAGTATATTACACCAAAAACAACATTAATTTTGAACTTGTGATAATGTATAATTTTGACCAAAAGGGAATGTGAGATAAATATTTTGGTTATACTCAACAAAATTTTCATATAGAATCATTCACTTGGAAAATAGAAGTTACATGTTTCTCACTGCTGACTTAGGAATCACCCTTTCTCAGCTACTTGGAGAAGACACCTTACTCTTAGTAATTTTTATCTACTTACTTGGTTATTGTATTTCAATAAACATATGTGAAAATCATATTGTATTTAATACCCAAGAAGTATGTGAGAAACAAATACTTTTATTTGATGAATATAAACTGAACGAGAAGTGTGTACTTGATTCCTGTATTTTAGTTCATTGCATTTTTAAAATTCCATAAATATATTTTATTATTTGTGATGAAAATAGCATCCTGTTAAATAAACAACATCTTTTCATTCAAGGAATTTATGAAGGTTCCTTTGGTGTAACATTACATAGGCCTTTTCTCCTTGTCTTTAAATTTATTCTCTATAAGAACAAAAGATGATACTTTCTTTAATATTTTTATTACTTGGAGAATATTACCTTAAAGGCAATGAATCACTTACTCTATACTATTTATTTTTATCCTTAAATGAAACTAGAGTAATTGGGTGCAAAAGGTATAAGAATGGGATGTCATGAAAGATTGTGAACTGTCTTTCACTTTACACAAACCAAGTTTAATCATCGCATTTAAATATTTCTTAGCATTGTCCTTGGAAACTTCTTAGAGATGAGACTACATGTAATCATAATCCAAGTCATGATGTAGTGACCACAAATAAAATAAAATGTTGATGATAAAATTATGAAAGAACCATCATATGCTTGATTTGTGAGTCTCCTGTGAGAAATTTTACACTCTCACTTCTTGTGGTGGCTTAACAGGTTGGGACACCAACACCTTGAATTTATGATATAGTAATATTATGTGCAAGTGTCTGTACTATATTTGAAATTTGTGTGAGTTTGGACATCAACTTTGTCCAATATTTATCAAATTTTTATTATGGTATTACTTTCCATTCTCTAAAAATAAACTTTTGCAGATTAATACATTTTATGTTGATTACTAAATGTGACATTATCGATTAATTTAATCATTAAATATATCCCACTAATTTATCAAATTCTAGGAACCCTCTGTACTAGAATCAGAATACTTTATCATTTGAGTATTCTAGTGGAAAGGATCAATGAGCCTCCCTCATAGTCTAAAAGATATGTCTATGCCACTACTCGGAGGGTTCAAGGTAGGAATTTGGCTATCCAACCACATTAACTCGTGGTTCCTTGGTCTGTTGAGTGAAGTCCCAGCTTCAAAAATCATTTATTTATTTTCTGAATGATTTCCTCTAAAATTAAAACAATCTAGATATGGCTATTTTTTGTTACAATTTTAGTTAAGTCAATCCACCACCCTAATAATAACTCCTTTGTAGTAAGAGGAACCCTCAGCTATGGCACAATTGGCACCCCAAACACCTGGTTTTGGTCAAACTTGAATGATGAAAGGCTATGGTGGTTTAATATTTCTTTGAGGGTTTTGTGTTTTTTATCTTGACGAATGCAATCCATTTATATTAAACTTGTTCATCTATGTTTTTTCACTCACAATAGAACTTTAATAGAAAAACATACATCACTTCTTTATGAATTTTATCATCTATTATTTTATGTATTTCTCCCACTGTTTTAAAAAATGCATAAAACATTAAATAAATGCATAAAGTTAAACTAATACCTGAATGGTCTTGAGTATCTAAATGACCTAAGGGCATCATACCTGAGTCAAAGCTTGAATCATAATTCAGCTTGCCCCCTCTTGTATGTTTTCTTCTCTTCTAAAGTATCGCCTTATCTTGGTGGGGTCCACGTCATGTCTTGGAGTACCACCTCACCTTGGAGGAATATACATGTCATCTAACACCGTCTTAATCAATGTACACCACCTCATATTAGAGGGGTCCACATCGTTCACCATTTTCGTCTGAAGTACAAAAATAATAACGTGAAGGCGAGCATGACTAGTGGGATAAATATACATCGGGTAAAAATTGGGCACGCATGACCTTATACATTTTAACCAAAAAGAAAGACGATGTGCAAACCATATATTTAATTAATTACAATTATCACACACAATTAAATAAATAAATAAATAAATAAATAAATGCAGACATACAAGGGTCGGCGCTCAAGACCAGTAGGCAGGTAAAATAAAGAATGCACGATAAAATTAAATTGCATTAAATAAGTATGAGGGTTATAAATTAAATTAAATGAATTTAATAATTCAAATAATTTAATTATTTATCACTCCGCTAATTAATTTAAGTTTAATATCAAAATTAAATTAATTTAACTTAATTCAATTTAATAATCAAATTGAATTAATTTTATCTGGGTATTAAAATTTATTTATTTAAGACACAATTTAAATATCAATTAATTTAATTAAATCCCGTAATTAAATTAATTTATTATATTAATTGAAATTAAAATCAGGTCTCAAAACCTTCCCATGGCCTGTCGCGGGTCACGCTGAACCTGCACAGACCCATAACGGGTCAGAAATAGTCCGTGCTTGGCTTAACTGGATTAGGCAGTTCTGCCCATACCCAAACTTGGTCGGGTAGATCTACCTGGTCCTATTTCGAGACAAAACAGACCCTGAAAAACACATTAGTGTTTACCTATACTTGAGGTTGGTCTATAGTGGCGCACGATGTTCAGATGAGCTAACAAGGAAGGGTATAGGTTGGTTTGGAATTCTGCGAAGGCGTCCGATCGGATTTGTACAGCGCGAAGGCGGTGGCCAACCTGAATCTTCCGGTGTCAGTGGGCTGTGGTGGTTTGAAGCCTATCAGCACAAGGCCTGCGGTTGATGTAGAAGGCTAGAGGTTGGGCCAGACCATGGGGTAGAGGTCTGACTGTGGTAGGGTGCACCGTCTGGGACGGGCAGCTAGGAGGCGACAGTGCCAGGAGTCGGGTGGCGTGCCTACTATGTCGGGGAAGGAGTCCGGAGGCCGGTGTAGGTGGCATCGATCCACTACGGACAAGGCTAGCGGAGGAGGATGAAAGGGAGAGGGTGTTTGGGGAGGGCGACCAAGAGGCGATGACATCAGGAACTAGGCGACGTGCCAGGGAAGGGGAGGAGGACAGTTCTGGGGAAGGCGGGACAACAATGTCTTCAATGGGGTGACCAGGCCACGTGTAGAGGAAGCAAGCTAGGGGGTCCACACGGACCCCCTTCCCCCTTTTTTTTATTAAAAAATATTTTTTTCTTTATTTGACTCGCCACCCCACCCCCTTAAAAAACACTTGGGTTTTTTAAAGATTCATCCCATAAAACATTAAAAACTTCCACACCCGTAATATTTTTTTAAATTTCAAAGTCTCTTCCCATTTTTTAATGAAGTTCCACCTTATTCCAAAATCTATTTGATAGAATTTATAATTTATTAATAATAAAATTTTTATAATAAAATAATAATTTATTATTATTACATTATTATAGTAATAAAATAATAATAATTATAATAATAAAATTATTGTGCCCGTTATTAAATTATATAAAATAATAATTTTCAAAAATTGTAATTATAACTATTTAACCGATCAAAACTTGATCTGTTTTGGAAGATGAAACAAATTGGAAAACTCGAACTCAAACAACAAAAATCGATCCATATCAAAAGTTCTATTGGACATAACATGACCGTTTGAGATCGGATCGATGCATGGTTTTAATCATTGAGACTAATTTTGAACCCTCTACTTAATTTTATACAAATATATTTTACTTGGATCATAAAATCTATGCAATCACTCTGATACCACTAAACAGTTCCAAGGCCCACAATCGAAGTCGGTAGGCCGAGGATTTTAAAATTTTCATTAACGGGTTGACAAAACATGTCGAAACCAACAATCCGAGCCCCGATAAGGTCTGAGGATCTCACATAAATTATAAAGAGCACAAAAATAAAAAATAAACACACCCATTTAAAATCTGAAGCCGCGATTGACTTCAACTAGTCGACGATGATCATTGCTTGAAGGATCCATAGTAGGATCCCTCTAGATCATCCACACATGATTCTAGAATCCATCTGAATATTGTTCGTCGAATTCTGGGCACTAGAGCAGCAATCCGATGATGTATTCGATGTCTTGATGATCACATCATCGTGATCCATTTGATGCTTGAGGAAGATCTTGATCCATGCTCTTGGATCAATTTCTTCTCTCTCTAGGTAGCAGGAGGAGAGAGAGGCTCTCATTTTTCATTCCATGGAATGAATGAATAGTTAAAATAGTTCAATGAGAGAGAGATACTCGTCCTTTATTTATAGTGGTGTTACTAAATATCCGGTGGGTTTCCCGACCCCCATTTATTTCAACATCCACTAAATAAATAATTTAAACGAACTAATCTTCATCAATATTATTTATTATTTTATCACATACCTATAATATATATAAAATTTATTGCATGATAAACTGAGCCATTTAACTCAACTTTCTATCCCACTTAATATTAAACGAACCTTGAATATTAAAATAATATTCGTTCGATTAATATTATCTCGTATTTACTAAACTTGAAAATAAATTAAATAAATTCAATCCCAAATATTCATAACTTGAATATTAATGAATTTATTTAATTATCGGTGATCGATAACTTGGAAAACACTTGGACCTCATGGTGGGGCCCACCATGTCCATATACCTATTCAAATTAATAGGGAGGATTCTTGAATATGCTATTGTGTGTGACCCTCCAGGACCTTATCTTGATAGTAGTGAATAAAATCCACAGACCAAGAGCAGACTCTTACAACCCATCATGGCCCCTAAAGAGATAAGGACTGTCATAGGAACAACAACCAACCTAAGAACACTGATTGTGTATTATAATCTCTTTGTCATTAAATATATCATAAATCAGGACACACACTTGTGTCATCATACTTTTATTTCTTTATTATTTGTTGATCTATCCAGATGGATTTTCCTTTTGTCTGTTTTGGCCAAAGACTTATAAAGGTAGCACCATCTTGATCAACCAGGCCTGAGATATACAACTTCTTAAACTTGGAAGCAACAAATCCTTTCTTGACCATTCAACTAGTGTCATACCACCAAGGATGAACCCAACACAAGCTACCTTACCATGATTTCAATACCATGATTTTTTCCTTGAATTAACGTATGAAATAAAATGATACACATTGGTAATGATCTCAAGTTAGGAGACCAATACACATGTCCATAGATTGGAACGGTCAATGACATCCAAAACATGCAGTGTTCTTATTGGCCGACCTGTACTCATGATCTCACTTCTAGAGATCAAAAAGTATGAAATTCATGAGAAAAAGTCTCAATTCTTATGAGCCCCTAACAACAGATAGTAAAACATCTATTGTGTCCAGTCATTAAGAGTTATGTAGACCATAAAACATATATTTAAGTTTAATGTCATAATATCTTTAGGTTCTCATTATATCCTGGGATCTGCTATAACCTCTCGACATGAAAATTAATCTTTGGACATTACCATTTCAATAGTGGATGTAGAAAATTCTATACTATTATGGTAATATAACATCATGTATAAATAACTGTACACATGATATGGTAATCAAAGGTACTACATAGTTGGGTCTAGGTCACCCACTATTTCAACAAAAATTACCCCACCAATACATGTTATTGAGATGCGTTCCAAAACTCTATGGGAGAGTAGTATGAGGGAATCCTTTTTGAGGAATTTCCATGTTTACCTCACTATCACGAGTTTTTTTTATCCATAGACTTGCACTAGGGATGGCCTGATATCTACAAAAGTATATCAAATAACCCCATGTATCTATAATAGATGAAGGTGTGGTCAGAAGTTTTCAGGGAAATGGGATTTTTAAGGCCCAATGTGTTTTTATTGGGTATCCCTATGATGTTCACTTGAGATGAATATGATTTCTTGAGGTTGAATGTGGATTGGTGTCACATGGACTGGGTGAGATGAAGGAAAGTATCCAATTGTGAGAATTGATGTCCACTTTGCCTAGTGGATGGAGGAAAGGTGGATTTTAGAGTTGGAATTGAAATGGGTTATCACCAGCTTTTCTTGGGGAGAAATGTATACCAAAAGTCAATTTATAAAGCTATTTAAGTTGTTTTGGGATAATGGTTATAACCTTTGGCGAGTTGTACACCATAGTGAAATTGAGAGACTTATGAACTAGATCCTCAACCCTTATTGGATAAGTTCATGGTAGTCTTCATCAGTGGAATCCACATGTCCTCAACATTATAGTTTGAATATGAAAGACACTGGAGGATGTCACCAGACTTTCTTTGAGAGTAATAATAATATGATAACACTCATAGTGGCAGTTCTAGATTCAAAGGTACACTTCTTGGGATATGTATTCTTAGATATATGAGTGATAGAGGACCCTATAGAGTTTGAGTTAGCATGAGACCAAGGGACACCCAGGGTGTGGCTAATGCAGAAAATGATCATAATGAGGTTTTCTATATGTTTTTGTTGAGCGAGATAATGGAACAATTGACCTCTTTTCAGTTGACAATTTTTGGGTAAGGATTGTGAAGTGTACCTCCAGTGAATGGTTGATACACCTTATCTTTTTTAACAAGTTAGGGAGGCATGACTTGGGAATATCGACTGTGAGATCTTGTGTGATTAAGAATCCATTGGACACATTCCTAATGGGAATTTTTTGATGGAGGAAATTAGGTCATCTTTTTCTATGGATAGAAGGTGATTCTAGTCACGATGTGAGAATAGGTATAAAGAGGTTGTTTTCACTTAGTAGTAAATCTACTAGAGGTGATGATGTACTAGGATATATTGGAATCAGTTTAAAATCCAAGAAAGTGGCATTGATTTTTTAAGTTAAAATATTTTTGTTTCATCTGTCTATGGGTGATAACCAACAAAGCCTTGTGGAGAGGTCATGACACTTGTGCATTCAGAAGGTATATTGGATTTACAGAATTCCATCGAAGATCATCATTGACTATGATTATCACTTTATAATACGATTAGGGAGAGGATGCAAGAATCCTTTGAGGACTCATTTTCATCTATGCACAGTGTTTTACCCAATCTAGATGGACAGGTAGAATAGACCATTAAGTTCTGGTGAACATGCTTCATGTTTGAATTTCGGTTTTGAGACATAGTTGGGAGGGTCATCTACCATTAGTGTGGTTTGTGTATCATGATGATTACCACTCCACCACCAGAGTTTCACCTTTTCATGGATATAATGAGGGACCTTATAGGACACTATTATATTGGTCAGAGCTAGTGGGTAATATCACTTGGGTCCTATTTTTAGTGATAGTGTTGGTTTTAAAAGGGCAAAGTTTATCAAAGGGAGGATGGGGGATGTATGGTAAACATCAGGATTTTCCAATGGACTGATGATAGAGGCATTTGGATTTGGAAAGTTATGGAGTTTTAGCTAGGGTGGTAGGTTATCTTAGAAAATCATGGGACCTTATTTTCTTAATTATATATCGAGTTAGAAATGTGGTGTTCCACTTGACCCTAAGTATACAGTAGTTTTGGGTTTTCTTAATCTTCTCCACATGTCTCATCTAAGGAGGTATGTGAAAGACTCATGCCAGATTAACTTGGATGATATGGGTTGTGGGAGTGGAGTTTCTTTTCAAGAATTCGATAATGTTGAGAACTGGTAGGAGAAAAATCCTATGTGGGAAAGTCTTTTCCATGGGTGTGTGTTTGTTGATAGCATAAGGAACCATTGGGAGAGATCATGGGAGTGGGATACCCTGTTGAGAGTTTAGTTTCCCTACCTTTTTCATAGTTTTTTATTTTAGTGGATGAAAGGCCTTAAAGTATAAAATAATTTAAGGTTCTAGTTTTTTCCATGTAAGACTTTGGAATTTTATAGGAATATATCTGGAGATAGGTGTTGATACAGTGTGAGATTTTGAGTTCCAGTGTGCCCAAAATTAAAATTTTCAAATATATTAAATATTAAATGCATGCTGTTTTTCTAAAAAAGTGGAATAACACTTAAAAGGAGGGTTAAATCATAAATATTTGGGAAATATTGAGTTCAGAGTGTATATTTTTTCTATAGACATGAAATAACCTTTTCTAGTATAATTTATTTATAAAATAGTCATCAAGGGAGTAAAATGAATAAAATAAATAAAATAAATAAATTTATTTTGAAATGACACAAAAACCTAATACCGTTATTTAAATACACACTTATAGAAAATTTGTATGTTTATCTATATAAACCTATGAATCATAGACATCCATTGAAGAGCATTAGAGGAACTATGTTGGTGGATGATAATTATATCATGGTTCCACGATTGGTGTGTGGTGGAATTAGAGGATCTATCCAAAAAAAATGACGCAACTTCATTATTCATCAAAAATCGATCCAAATCCAGGTAAGATTTTTTTTATATTGGATTCTTTTCCCATATTTTATTTCAATGAAAAATATGAATCAGTCGACCAATAGATTGATTCATGGATTATTCATTTTTTTAAATGGGTTTTCTATGGGGATTCCTTTTGGGGAATTACGTTGTGATTAATTTTTTATCACTTGGTTCATCATTTTAATGGAAACAGATCATGGATAACACAAAAATTGGCCAAGGTTCATTCCTCATGTTATTTATTGTGAATTTCTTCCCCATTTCTTCATTCATCATGGGAAATTTCCTTTGGCCCATAGTTTGACATATACCATCAGATCTAATGTTGAAAACCCATTTCTTGGTTCAATAGTTTTAAATAGTATATCGAGGCTTGATATGACATAATGATCATTTAATGATAGAAGATGAAGTGGATTAGATGACTTTGTGATACCGGATTTGTGTTCTTTAATGTATGAAGATAGTTGGACATACAAGGCCATTTTTCAAGCGGTTTGGGTGGCCATAATCTGGTGATTGATGATAGAAAGGTTCTTTTGGAGTATTTACATGATTTATAGTGAGATTAAGGCTAATATATGAGGTAGTGATGGCTTGAGAATACATAGGAAGAAGAACAAGGGTTTTTGGAAAATTTCAAACAACACACTGTGTACTACGAAGCTATACACTGTCCGAGTCTCTCTTAGAGGTGATAGGGTTTCATCTTGAAGAAAAATATCACACACCATGTGACCCACATCACACTCCCTATGACCCTTAGTTGAGTATCTCAGTGTGTATAAGGAGTACATGCCCAGGAGGCTAGGTGGAGTTTCATGCTGTGTGGTTTATGCCACATGTTGTGTACACCCTAGAAGGAGACTCGACATGTACAACAAGTAAAAAAACAAGAGATCATGTGGGTCCTACATTGCATGTATGTAAATACAGACATGGTGTACATGGGAAAGTACATGGGCATGAGAAACCTGGCCTGCCATGTGCATGGATGACTCCCACATGTTGTGTACCCTTGGGACACACCATGTATTGAGGAAAAGTACATGTTATGTGAGTGTGATACATGGGTAGTACCAAGATTAGTGAGACACGTCGTGTACTCCCAGGGATATGTCATGTATTCCTTTTTGGATAGGTTGGTTTCCTCTTCCTTCTCATCTTAGCTTTGTTGAGACCTTATGTGAGCTTCCCCATACTAGTATCAGTTGAGTGTTTTACTTTAGTCTATTTATATGAGGGTTCAGTGTGGAATCACATTCCCATTATAGATGGTGATCCCAATACATCTTCCTATGATTAGTGAAGTGTGGGTGAGTTACCTTATTCTAGAGTGATTTAACTCAGACCGCTTTGACTACTGACTCAGCAGCTTAGATCATGTATCCCTAAAAGAGTCCTGAAGTGATCCTTTTTTCCATTTGTGATACCTTAGGTAGGGTTTTTTGGAATTAACATGACAAATAATACACATGATTTGATCCCCTATCTAGGAATATGTTTCCAGTAGGGTATAGTGTCCCCCTAGTGAGCCCTAGGAGTTGGCCCCCTCTTTTGTATTGAGATTTGATCATTTAGATGTGGTGTAACCCTATCAAGTGTGTATCTCAGATGAACCCACTCAGATTTCCTCTATGTCTTGACCTCATGAACATGACCTCTAGGATGAGAGTGGTAGTATAGCTCCTGGAGTGTGTTCTACTAAATGATCATTGTCTGGAACCTTCAAGCAGGAATCCTAGGCTAGATTTACAGTTGTGATATTCAACTTCAGACTACGTGTCTTTGTTCAGTATATCTAAATATTCTTGTTATAAGTGTTGTAGATATATACATGTGTAGATCTGAATATTACTCTTGGTGATTTATACTTTATGATTTTGGGGTGTCTTACTGGGTATTTTTATACTCACCCCTTCATGGGCTGTAACTGCACGTGTCATGTATTATGTAGATGATGGACCTTTTTCGGAGTCCTTGGTGGACTAGGAGTTGGTGGAGCTAGTTTGGGATAGACAAATCAAGGTGTATAATGATATTTCATGTGAAAGATGTCCCCTCCACATGAGAAGTTAAAATTTTACTTTCTAGTTTTGTTTGGGATTTTATTTGGACCCTTTTACATTTTCTTTTACTTTTTTTCATACTCTTATTTTGGGATTATAGATTCATGCATTCATTATTTTCAGTTGTTTTATATTTAAACATTGTATAGGCTTGGAGATGTGTGTGTGCATATAGGAACTTAAGGATAATGCCTCCCATGTGTGTGATATGCCTTCTTGGTGCTAGTTTCCTGACCCTATCCTGTTGGAGGTGAGCTTGGGGTAGTTGTGTCTCATTCCCCGTCAGGTTGGGTTGGGAAATTTCTCTCATGTAGTGGATAATTTCATAGATGTATTCCCTAAAAAACTTTTTAGTCTACCTTATGAGAGATACATGAATTTCACTATATAACTAGTTCTAGTAGTAGCACTAGTGTCCATTCCTCCTTACATGATGGAACATATTGAGATTTAATAATTCAGGAAGTAACTAGAGGACTTGGAAACTAAGGGTTTTATATGACCCATTACTTCTCTATATGGTTCACTGGACCTTTTCACCAAGAAGGATGATGAAACCCTCCTAGTTTTCATGGATTACCGCTGATTGAATTAATTTATAATCAAGAACCATTATACACTACCTCATATAGATAACCTCTTTGATAATTTCTTAGGATCATAGTTTTTCTTAAAGATTTACATAAGGTTGGGTTATCACTAGGTGTTAGTGTGACCATCATACATACCAAATACAACATTCCATGGTTGATATGGCTTGTACGAGTATTTGGTATGTTCCTATAGTCTTCAGGGATCTAATGAATCAAGGTTTCTACCCATATCTGTATTCATTTATGGTAGTCTCTATGGATGACATCCTTGTGTATTCTCATTCTCAACATGATCATGAAAAACATCTTGAGATCATGTTAAAAACACTGAAAGAGAACCAAATAAATTCTAAGATCACAAAATTCAAATTTTATATTTATAAGTTTCACTTCCTAGGTCATATAATCTCTGAGATAATATTATCCATTGACCTAGAGAAGGTGAGATCTATAGTTTCCTTGGATTATCCCAAGATCATATTTTTTATATAGAGTTTATTGGGTAAGGATAGTTATTACATGTGTTTTATGTAGTAATTTTATTACCTAATAGAGACTTTATGGGCATAAATAAAAAGGGAGTTAAGTTATTATGGTCTGAATCTTGTGAAATATCCTTTCATAATTTAAAAGGGAAATTGACTTCAACATTGATCTAAATTCTTCCAGAGCTGGGAAAAAGATATATAGTTTATGGTGATGATTCAAGAATTGAGATAGGATCCATTATAATGTAGTGAGATCAATTTTTGGTGTATGGGTATCAATATTTGTGTCCCCATGAGAATAATTAACCAATGCATAGTCTCTAGTTAGTAGTTTTGGTTCATTCCTTATGCTACTAGAGACAATATTTATTGGGAGAATGGTTCATCATTTACATAGATCTAAAAAAGTCTCTAATATATTTCCACTCAATGTGATTTGAATCTCTAATAAAATATATATGTAGAGTACCTATATTTGTTTGAATTTTATCTCTCTTATACACCTAAGAAGGGTAATGTTGTGGATGAAACTCTGATCTAGAATACCCAGACACAGGCTATTCAAGAGGCCGATAATGAGTGGCAGTTGATGGCCTTATTTTTTAGATTCATTTGTAGGTTCATAAGTATCAAGAGAATCTTATTTTAGTAGTATTAATAGTGATAAATTCTATTATAGATATATTAATGATGAGACAACTTTTTGATTCTAAGGGGTTACTCTTAAGGGAGAGTGTCTCAATTGAGGACCCACCACTTGGTTAGGTTATCAGTGAGGATGAGATTCTGTGTATTCATGGCCATGTATGGGTGCCTGAAAACATGCGAGAAGAGTTGATGCAAGAGTGTCAAGCCTCTTTTTGGTAATTAGATCCAATGATTACTAAGATGTACCATGATATATAGTTCTAGTACTGGTTTTCAGTCATGAATAAGTAGATTGCATTATTTATCACATGGTGTTTCACCTGCCGGCAGGTGAAGGTAGAAGAACAACAGCCTGCTGAACTTTTATAGAATCTATCCATTATATAATGTAAATGGGATGACATCACTATGGATTTTTTGAAGGGGTTTTCAGATATATTTTATAGGAAGTGATGCATTGTGGGTGATCATTGATAGGTTGATGATGGCCACTCTTGTTCTACCTGTCAAAGAGTCATTTTTTGTAGATGAGTTTGGAGAATTTATATCTAATATATCATATGCATTCATGGAATTAACCATTATATGATATCAGTTAGGGATGACTGGTTTACATCATTGATCTGACAGAGGATACAGAAGGAAATTGGTTCACAAGTGCTTCTAAGTACAAAATATCACCCTCAGATCGATGGTCAGTTTAAGCATATGACACGGGTGTTGGAGGAAATTATTAGAGCACACATAACTAATTTTGTAGGTTCCTAGGATAAAAAATACCATTCATAAAATTTTATTATAATAATAGCTTTCAGGATACTATTTAGATGGATCCCTATGAGGCCCTATATGGTAGGACATATCGTTCACCCCTGTGATAGTTTGAGGTAGGTGAGGTAATGCTACTGGGAACTCATATCATTAAAAAGACATTAGATTAGGTATATATTATCTAGAAGCATATAAAAACACCTCAGTATATATATAAGTCTTATACCAATCATCAATACTAGCCTTTGGAGTTTGAGGTCAGACATCGTGTCTTTCTGTGAGTTTCAACTAGGTTGGGTCATAAATGGATTTAGAGATAGGAAAAGATATTTCCTTGTTATGTTGGGCCTTTTGAGATTATGGAGAGAGTCAAGATAGTAGTCTATCAGTCAGTTTTTCTTTAGAAGTACTGAGCCATTCATGAAATCTTTCATGTATCATAGTTTTTCAATTATTATTTCTATCCATCTCATTATTTTGATCCTAAGGATAATGAGTTGGTGGTTGAAGCTTCTTTTGATGAATGTCATATTCTTATTATAAATTGGATCATGAAGGATATATAATGTAGGTTGGTTCCTCAAGTTTGGGTGCCATGGAAGCATGGTAGGGTACATGACATGACCTGGAAGAGAGAAGTTGACGTACATGCTCAATTGTTAGAACTATTATCAGATGATGTTTTAACACCCTCTCAAGGTTAACTTGGGGATGAGTTGTTTTGAGGATAGAATGTTGAAATGTCCCAAATTTTAGAAGAGATATAAATCCTTTAAAATTTTATTTAAACATTTCATTTTATCCTAATGGAAGTGACTAAGAGAATGAGGAGCATTTTGAAAGTGTTCAAGGATTGTTCAGAGCCTAGATCCCTAAATTTTGGAGAAAATAGACCATACACATAGGTTTTTTAAACTATGAACCTAAGGAAACATAGTTTATAAATACCATGTGGGGTGATATATAGGGGAACATGGGATGTGCATGATTTGGCTAAATTGTGTGCCTATCCCACACACTTAGTGCCACTTAGGTAGTAGGTGAATTCCGTTAGTGCACAGTTTGTCCAAACCATGTGTCTAAAATAGCGAACCTTTAAAATTGGGTGAAATTTCATTTTCCCATACCTTCTATTAAACTCAAACCTAATTATAATTTTTTCATAGTAGACCACATTTTTAGATAGCTCCATTTCCTCTCCTCCTAAGCTTTGAGACACAACCTTCGTCTGGTGTCAAATTCCCATGCTGTCAGTTGTGTTGGATAGCTAGAGGTAAGAACTTCGATCCTATTCTATCATTTACTAATTTATCTCCCCCTCATTAATTATATCTATAGGTGAGATAATATATCATATTTTCATGAAATTTGTCTATTTCATCAATTTATTCTCTTCTATATTAAATTAGAGGCTAACACTGGATGATGAGTCATCTACCGCCTTAAGGTAGGTGGTTTAGTAACTTTTACCTATAGTCGAGTGGTTTTATATCTTGCATCATATTAACACACATTAGATTTTTAGAATTCTACTTTAAAAATATGTTTAATTCCAAATTGAACTAATATTCATGTTAAAAATGACTTCATACACCTTTCCCTTGATGGAGGGTTTTCTTAGTCTAGTTCCACTACTTTGGTTGTGCTCCTTAAATTTTGTTGACTTATTAAATGTTAATGTACCCAAAAAACCTTCTAAGTGGTGATGGTTTTCCACCTAATTTAATGGATTATTGTAATTAAATGTAATGTGAGTGATATGAACATGTCATGTGACTCTTATGTAAATAGTGCATTAACCCCTAGGATAATTATATTTAGAATGGTTGGAAACCATCTCTTAATTTATATTAAAAAATGACCGATACTTATTATTAAAAGTAATACTCTAGCATTGAATCCCTTATTTTAACATCCCAACCCAAACCACCAGGTCCGATCCAGAATGCTGCATAACCTCATGTGTACCTCCCAGTATGCAAGATGTTTTCGAATAGAAGTGAGAGTCTCAAGTAGAAACATGGGGAGACTATACCCTCAATATCATTTAATAGGATCAATAATCAATAATAAAAAACATAATAAATAATCAGAGTAAACATGCATAAAAGTAAATATGACATACATGTCATACAATAAAGCAGATCCCGAAGTGTCAAGAAAAACCAATGTAATAGGTAGTAGATAAATAAAAGATAAAATTTGGTCCTTTGGAGTCTATCCATGTCCTCTTATAGCTCCACACTTCATTACTCAACCATCCATCATAGGTCCCATGCCCTTCACTAGATCCCTCATGAAATCTACAAGCACATCAAAATTCCCAAGTAGGTTGTGAGTACAAGATTCATTAGGACACCACCAATGCATCCTTAACCTAATGTGCTCAAGTATACAAGTGTATTCCATAATAAAATAAATACGTAATAAGAATAATAACACACAATCCAAAATCGAGTGGCTGTGCGCTAACCATGACTCCACAAACCTCTTACAACACCTGCTTTAGCTCCATGATGGAAATATAATATATATGTAGATAAGTATCCAAAACTAGTCACAAGGCTATTGGTGAGGCACTCAAAACCATCAAGGAATCGAGTGAAAACAACCTACCTAGAATGCACATGGCATCGAGTAATACTGAGAATACACAAGGCATTGAGTATCTTTAACCTACTCAGAATCCACAAGGCACCGGGTAACACTCAAAATCCAAAAGGCATAAAATGTTGGTCATATACTTGTAATATATAAGGTATCAATTAGATTCCAAGTTATAAGGTTATCATGATATGCTGTCATCATCACCGCATATCATGAATACACCCCACAATGAGTAATCATACCATGATGACCACCTGCCGAGTATACACATACCAATCCTCCAAAGGAAAACATGAAAATTATTTGAATGATAACAACCACAACACACATCATGGGAAATATAGAATCATCATATACATAAACATTTGAATCAAACATCATCATGGAATCAAGCTATCACATCAATCTCATGGAAAAAAAACATACCACACTATGGGATACACACCCGCATACAATTAAAAGTCAATAATGGTAATATAATAACATGTGTAATAAAGTGTTGAAAAAGATAAGGAACTTCCTACCTCAAAATTTGGAAAAAATTCTTTGTGGTTTTATTATCATTAAAAGTGATACATCAAAGTCTCTAGTTATTGGCACATTGATGATCAAGGTATTTTAAGGGTTTCCTTGAACCAAAAAACTATTTTATTTAAAAAATAAATAAAATATTATATGTTATGATACCTTTCTCTCTCCTAGATAATTTATGAATTATTTATTAAAAAATATCATACATGATGATATTTTCTCCCTCTTTAATAATTATCAATTTATCATTTAATTTATCACATGTGATGATAAATTATAATTTTCACTTAATCATTTAAATTATCCCATGCAATGATAGCTTATTATTTTAAAATTATAATTATCACATGCGATGAAAATTTATAATTTCAGATGATCCTTTAATAAACTTGTAATTATCATTATGGTAACTTCTAATAATTCCATGAAATTATTGATTTATAACTCTTATGATGCCCTTTAAATAATTTGATGAATTTATTATTTTATAAATATTCATAATTAACATTTTATAATTTAACACGATCATTATTTTTTGATTTATTTAAAGGCCATATTTTGATAATCCACGAATTAAATAAGTTATTAATTGGTAATTTTAGTATTATCATTTGATAATTTGTTTTTTAGATTATCCTTTTATTTATTATCGAACATATTATTCTATATATATATATTTAATTTGAATTTATAGAATAAAAAGGAAAAGAATAGAAAATAATAAAAATAAATTTAAAAAAGAACTCACATTCTTTGTTGGGTGTTTCACTCCGAATCAGGGAAACGAATCTCCATATACAGTGCCCTATTCTTCGATGAAAGAACTTGGTGTATTCAATAATCCTTGAAGGATGTGTATCATATTACGTTGTGGGATTTTAAGGTGAATAAAATGGTATTTACAGGCCACTGAACATGTTTTAGGTTTCTCTGAAACTCAAAAATTAAACATCCATTTTAATCCATTATACACCAAAAAAATGAATGCAGAGTGTTTAATTCCACCTATAATGCATTTAAAATTTTTAATCATAAAAAACAGTTCAAATTCAAGGTTCCAAATTCATTCGAGTAACAAAAATGGAGGAAAACTTGGTTTTGGGAATACAATGAACAATACCATTCATTAGTTAATTAAATAGATAAGTTATTTAATTCAAAAATAAATTTTAAAAGGTGACCTGTCCCATACTCCTATTGTGTTTAAAAAGTATACACTATCTAGAATAAAACCATGTTTCGAACTCAATTGTTGTCCCATATTTCTCATAAGATGCATTGTTTGAAATTTATTAATTATTTTTTATTTTAAAAAATTTAGTAAATAATTAATTAACTATAAAAATGGTTATTTTCACAATCTATGCATCCAAACATCCAACACATGTTATACTCTACCTAGATTAAACACCATATCTTTTACCTAATGGTGGTCTTATATTTTTCATATGGTGCACTATTTTGGAGTTATTCAATTATTTTGAATAAATTTTCTGCACTTAATATAATATATCTAATAATTTTATTAAGTATTTTCTAGGAGTTTACGGGCTTCATAATATTTCACCAACTTAGCACGTGACTCTGAAAATATCCAATGGAATATTCCAAAGTGTTAATTGGGATTTTAACCTTTCATAAGCCTTTAATAAATTTATTTAGTTATTTTTTCTGATAAATAATTTTTTTTCACATAAGTCACTTATAATCTATAAAAATGAGGATTTTTATTAACTTAGTAAAAATTATAATATTAAAATTCTCCCCATCTATAAGCCTCTCATCCTTGAGAAGTATCCATAAAAGCATTTGTCAAAATACTCAGGCCACTGAGTTTTAACAGTAGACTCATGCTCCCACATCTCTTCCTGGATCTGCCCATGCTACCCCTGAATCTAGACTAGCGGTATCGTCTTCCTTCATAATTCCTTCTCACTTTGATCAGTGATTTTCACCAAAAACTCCTCTAAGATGTATTGGTCTCCATCTCAACATCCTCGAAATCAACAACAAGCATATAGTCAGGTATGTAACTCTGAAGCTATGAAACTTGGAACACATCATGCATAACTTGATAGCAAGAAGGGAGGTCTAGATGATACACCACTTCCCCTATCTGATCAATGTTCTCAAAGGGTTTGAAAAAAGATGGTGCTAACTTTCCCTACTTCCCAAGATGTCTATGCCCCCAACCACAGAGTCACTCTCAAGAAAATCTGATCTCCCATAGAAAATTCCAAGGGTATCCTCCTATGATATTCATATTATATCTGTTTGATATGAGTAGTGATCAATATCTTTCATATCAGCTGCACTCTCTCAGAGGTATCCAGAACTATAATAAGGCCAACAACCACTACCTCACCCACCTCATGCCAACACAATGGTGAACAACATGGCCTCCCATAAAGAGCCTCATAAGGAGCCATCTGAATCAAATCCTGATAACTATTATTGTATAAAAACTCAATAAATTCTAGGTGATAATTCTATGCTCCTATAAGGTATATCATACAAGATCAAAGAATATCCTCCAATATTCATATGGTCCACTTAGACTGTCCGTCGGTCTGAGGATGGAACACTATGCTCAATCATAGCTGAGTCCCGGGGGATTTTTGTAAGATCTTCCAAAATTTTGATTTAAAACGCACATATATATATGAAAAAAATATCAAAGGGACTCCATGAAGGCACAATATCTCTAGGAAATACATCTTTCCTAGCTCTTCCACTGAGTGAGTCTATCTGTTTGGTAATAAGTGAGTAGACTTCGTTAACTAATCAGTAATCATCCAAACCGTGTCACGACTACACGGGGTCCTGGGTAACCCTGTTAAAAGTTCCATCATAATGTATTACCACTTACACACAGGTATTTAGAGTGACTGTAACAACCCACCAGGGCACCAATGCTCTACCTCCACCCTCTGGTAGGTTAGGTATCAAGAGAAAAAACTAGTAATGTATCACTTCATACCTGGCCACTAGAACTGTCACTTGAAGCCATGATACATCTTGGTCACTCTAGGATGTACTTCCCATATAGAGGTATGGTAACCCCTTATCAAATCCTCTATGATGGAATTAGGGAATACTAATCTCCCATCTACCAAGATCACATCATCATCATCCATCGACCATTTAGGCATTGAGGCATCACTAGCTAGTTGTTCCCTCATTACCACATACTCCGATTCTAACTCCTATTCATCTTTTACCCATTCCAAAAGTGAGGATATGAATATAAAGGGATAAAAAGTTATAGAAACATATTCCTCTAAAGTATCCATCCTCCAATCATCCAATAAACACATCAAATTCCTCTGCTCCTCTGAGGACCTCTCACCAACTTCCTGATTAGCTAGATTCATACAACTAAGGGAATCTGCCATAATATTTATCTTCCCATGTTCATATTCCATCTCAAAGTATAACATCTAAATATAGTCAACCCAGTTCCTCTTCCTTAGATTCAGGTACCTCTATGTAAATATTTAGAGAAGTCTCTTATGGTCCGTGTAAATAATAAATATCTTCCCAAAGAGATAGTGCCTCCAACACTTTAGAGTGTGAACCACTGATTCCAGCTCCAAGTCATGTGTAGGGTATTTCTTATAATGGGTTCATATATAATGATACCCATATGAAAAATACCTACTATCTTTACTTCAACACCACTCCCAGACCAACTCTTGATGCATCACAATACACTGCATAACAATTCCCAGGCTTAGGGAGTATTAATACTGGAGCTATTTTCAAACTTTTATTTATCTCAAGAAAAGCCTATTAAAACTGATCTAACACCTATAAATTTACTACCTTCTTTTTCAGTACTATCATGGGTGTTAATAGTCATGATAAGTCCTAGATAAACATCTGATAATATCCTTCCAAAACCAAAAATCTTCTAACCTCAAACAAGTTTCAGGGATGTATCCAAGACATGATTTCCTTGACCTTCTTCAGGTTAACTAATATAATGGTATAAAAACCATGTCTTAGGAACTTCAAATATTCAATCCCCAAGTCACATTTTGATACCTTGGCATAATTATTGTGCGATCGAAGCATAATCATGAGTATCTTTAGGTGTCTATCATGTTTCTCTAGTGTTGATGAGTAGATGAGGATATCATCAATGAACACTATAATGAAAGAGTCCAAGTATGGATGAAAGATCTTATTCACAAGGAACATGAACACCACTGGTGTGTTTTTCACTCTAAATGACATCACTAAGTACTCATACAGTCTATATCTTCTCCAGAATTCCATATTCAAAATGTCCTCCTCCCTAACTTGAAACTGGTGGTATCCTGATCTAAGATCAATCTTAGAGAAACACCGGGCTCACCATAGCTGATTGAAAAGATCATTGATCTAGAGAAACAAATACCAGTTCTTCACCATCATCCAATTCATCTTCTAGTAATCAATGCATAGTCAAAGAACACCATCCACATTTTGGTAAAACAAAATAGGTGCAACCTATGGTGAAGTACTAGGTATGATAAATACCTTCCTCTCCAAGTCATCTAGTTGTATCTTGATCTTCCTAATCTTGGTTAGAGCCATATGATATGAGGATATCTAAATTGGTTTCACACCTAGTATGATATCTAACTCAAATTAAACTCCTCTATTACGTGGGAATCTTATGAAGTCATCTACAAAGATGTCCTGATATAAATCCATGACTGTTAGAAAAGATGAGGGAGTTTAAACTGATGGTGCTGAAAGGGCCAGCCTTCCATCTATGCTTTGATTATCTCGATCTAGATCAAGTCCATTCCAACTCATCCTACTCCCAGTTCCCACTCTCCCTTCATCAATAAGTTCTCTACCTTTGTCGAAGTAAAAGATACCCATCTACGATTGCAATCAATATGAGCTCAGAAGATGGTTAGGTAGTCCATACAAATAATCGCATTGAAAGTCATCATATCTAGAATCACGAATTCCCATAGATGTCCATAGCTAGTGATGACTAGTGAACACTCTAGGAATTGATGAATATGGTCCACTCTTAGACCTAATGGTGTATCAAGGGAGACTAAATTAGACGATAACTTGTCTGGTAAGTTAAGTAAAATAGATACTTTTTCATATATGAAAGAATGAGAAGAACTCATATCGAATAAGGTAGTAGATAAGGTAGAGGTTATCTGAAATGTACCCCGAATAGTGGATGGCCCCTCTCCACCATATGACAGATTCTGGTTCATAGTGTACATTTTACTTGCCTTATGTCCTCTTTCCTATCCATGGGGTGAATGACTAGTTTGAGTCCACTGCTGAGAACCTCAGCCGTATCCACATGTATAACCCCAACCTATGTAATAGACCATACTATAAATACTAAAAAAAACTTTTATAGATTCCCCTTATTCTTGCACAACAAAAATGTGCTATGAGGTGTAGTACATAACCTATGAAAGTGTCCCTCCTTTCCAAAATTAAAACATTATCAAACTCCTTACAAAGGGTCCAATGAAGCCACACTCTACTCTAACTACATTTTGGTACTATGATACAAGTTTTTGGTATTCCTCATTTTATTTCTAGAAGTAACTCCCATAGTAGTGAGAGGAAAATCCTTCACTGGCCCACCATAGGCTGGGAGTAAGCATGATACCCTGTCCTCCTCCAATCACTTTTCAAGGGTCATGGCCTTGAGAAAGACCTGTGTATACATCATTGGGTCAAAGATCCTAACCTGACATCTGAGTTTTGATTTAAGGCCTATCTCAAACTTCTGATCCTTATACACCTCATTCACTACTAACAAAGGAGAGAAAAATAAACACTATAAATTAGGAAGAATATGCATATACAGTCATGGAAACCTATAGTAATTCCACAAACTCTTGGGAATGTTCCAGCTTCATCGTGTTTGAAAAATACTTCTTGAGAAATATATCCTTGAAGTTCTCCCAAGTAAGATCCTGTCATCTCCTAGATTGGATCATAGAAGTCCACTATCTCCTGGTAGGCCCCTGAAACATGAAGGTCTCCAAGATCACATTTCCTTCTTCAAGAGTCTATATTGGCTCAAAGATTCTCTCAATATAGTATATCCAATCCACTACATCCTTTGGGCTACCAGTACCCTAGAATTCCTAGGGATGTTGAAGTTGGAAATCCTGAGCATGATTAGTCATTATACTCTATATGGGTCCCCCCCAGATAGGAACTATCAAAAAAATTCCTAACTGAATGGGCTATGTAGTCTGAATCTCTTATGACAGTACCAGAGCATGTTGGGGTATATCCCCCTATACCACTAGTGGTAGAACAAGAGAATCATGGGATGCCACAACTGGTGGTCCCATCAAACATCTCTGAGGTGAGATCTTCTACAAAAAAGGAACATCAAGAATATACATATATCCTAACCAGTCTATGGGATCATAAAATGTTTCTATAAAGCAGTCCATGAGAGAAAACAAGGTTTTCCTAGGAGTCTACCCTTAACCCATGGTATACCCCTTCTAGAACTAGCCCGTGTCTTCATACCTACAAATTAGTCACAATCATGATATATATATTAACACAATAGCATGCTCAATTCAACCAATTAATGAAAATAAATATATACCACACAACATGGAAATGCATATATATCACACAGAACAAACTATTCCAAACAAATATCACAAATCAAGGTATTTAACTAATGAAATACTATGCAGCACAACATGTATATATATATGGCATGTGAACCTATATGCCTAATCATGATATATAAAAATATGTGAAATATCATAAACCACAAATACCATCATGTGAGTCACCCAAGGTGATTTTGATCAACATTAATAGAAAAATTTCCCATTCTATAGAAACTTGGAGGTCCACTACGTAGTGCTGGAAAGAAACTAACACAGTTCCCCTACCCAAGTCCAAATTTCCTATCTCATTTCTAACTTGTCCCAAACCAATTCAAGGACAAGAGGAAATTTAGTGAAAAAATACTTTTGATACCATTTTGTAATATCCAGACCCGAACCATCAGGTCCGAGCCAAAATACTACCTGACCTCATGAACGCTTCTCCATATTTAAGAGGTTATAGACTAGTAGCAAGGATCTCAAGTGGAAATTTGGGGATACTATACCCTCAATATCATGTCATAGGATCAATAATCAATAAAAAATAATATAATAAATAATCATAGTAAATACGTAGAAAAGTAAATATGGCATACATGTCATACAATAAAGCAGATCCCAAAGTGGTAAGAAAAACCAATGTAATAAGCAGTAGATAAATAAAATATAAACTAATGTCTTATAGATTCCATCCCAGTCCACTTATAGCTCTACACTTAATTTCTTAGGAATCCACTATAAGGCCCTTTCCCTTCACCAGATATCTCATAAAATCTACAAGTGCATCAAAATGCCAAATTAGGGCATGATTAAAAGGCTCAGTAGGACACCAAAAATGCATCCTTAACCTAATTTTATCAAGTATACAAGTGTACACCATAATAAAATAAATGCGTAATAAGCATAATAACACACAATCCAAAACAAAGAGATTATGCACTAACCAAGTCACCACAAACCCCCAGTTATACCTTTTTCATCTCCATGCTTGAAATATATTGCTTTTCAATAAGTATCCAAAACCATTCACAATACTATTGGAAAGTCACTTAGAATCCACAAGGCATCAAGTGAAAACAACCTACCCAGAATCCACAAGGCATTGGGTAATACTCATAATCCACATGGCATTGAGTATCTTTAACCTACCTAGAAACCACAAGGCATCGGGTAACACTCGGAATCCATAATTCATCAAGTATAGGTCATCCACTTGGAATCCAGAAGGCATAAAGTAGTTACTAGGTTATAAGATTATCATGCCGCACCGTCGTCTTCATTTCATATCATGCACGCACCCCCACGAGGAGTAATCATATGATGTTGTCCACCTATCAAGTATACACATACCAATACTCCAAAGGAAAACATGACAATCCATAGAATGATAACAACAAGGTCACACATCATGGAAAACATAGGATCATCTTACATATCAACATCTGAATCAAACATCATCATAGAATCAAGATATCACATCAATCATAGGGAAACAAAACATATTATAATCTGGGCTACACACACACCCACATGTGATCAAAAGTCAAGAACAATATCAGGTAAGTGAACACATAAATTAAATATAGAAACATGTGTAACAATATCCCAAAAATATAAGGAACTTACTACCTCAAAAGTTCAAAAAACCTCTTCATGGTTTTAGTATCATCAAAAGCGATATGTCAAAGTCTTGAGTTGAAGGAGCGTTGATGCTCGAGGTATTTCAAGCGTTTATTTGAACAAAAAAACTATTTTATTTCAAAAATAAATAAAATATTATATGTGATGATACCTTTATATCTCATGGATAATTTCAAATTATTTTTTAAAAAATATCACATGTGATAATATTTTTGATCTCTTGAATAATTCTCAAATTATCATTTAATTTATCACATGTGATGATAAATTATAATTTTTACTTAATAATTTAAATTATCCCATGTGATGATAATTTATTATTTTCAAATTAAAATTATCACATAGGATGATAATTTATAATTTTAGATTATCCTTTAATAAACTTGCAATTATCATTGTGGTAACTTCTTATAATTCCATGCAATTATCAATTTATAACTCTTATGATCACCATTACATAATTTGATGTATTTATTATTTTATAAACATTCATAATTAACATTTGATAATTTTAAAAAATCATTCTTTGTGGATTTATTTAAATACCATATTTTGATAATCCAAGAATTAAATAAATGACCATTTGAAATTTTTTGTATTATCATTTGATATTTTTTTTTAGATTATCATTTTAATTATTATCAAATATCTTATTAAATATATAGATATGTATTTAATTTTAATTTATCAAATAAAAAGGAAAATAAAAGAAAATAATAATAAGTAATTAAAAAAATAACTCACATTCTTTGTTGGGCGTGGTGCTCCGAACTGGGGAAACAACCCCCCACCTGTAGCACGATGTTCTTCAAAAAAAGAACCTAATGTCTTCACCAATACTTGAAGGATGTGTATTGTATTGGTTTTTGGGATTTTAAGGAGGATTAGTTGATATTTATATTCCACTTAATGAGTTTTAGGGTTTTCTAAATCTCAAAAATTAAACATCCTTTATACACCAAAAAAATGAATGTGGAGTGTTTAATTTCCCCTCCTTAACACGTTTCCAATTTTTATTCATAAAAAATAGTTCTGATTCAAGGTTCCAATTTTATTTCAGTGAAAACATGGAGGAAAACGTGGTTTGTGGAAGAAAATGAACAATACCATTTTTTCATAAATTAAATAAATTAATTTTATAATTAAAAAATAAATTTTAAAATGTGACCTATCCAATACACTTGTTGCATATAAAAATTATACAATGTATAGGGTAAACACTCCATTCCAGATCCAACTGTGGTCTCATATTTCTCATACGATGCACCGTTTGAGAGAAATTAATTAATTAATATTAAAAAAATGTATTAAATAATTAATTAACTATAAATTGGTTGTTTTCATGAGAGAGGCATCTAAAAGTCCGACAAATATAAATGTTATAACTTTCATAGGGTAAAAAACATGTCCCAAACCTAACTGTGGTCTCATATTTTTCATATGACATGCCTTTTTGGAGTTATTCAATTATTTTGAATAATTTTTGTGCGCTTAATATAATATATTTAGTAATATTACTTTGTCTTCGTTGAGGCTTTATGGGCCTCAGAATCTTGCACCAACTTAGCATATAACTCTGAAAATATTCAATTGAATATTCTATAGTGTTAATTGGGATTTTAACCTTATGTAATCCTTTAATAAATTTATTCAGTTATTTTCACTGATAAATCATTTTTTTTCACATAAGACACTTATAATTTATCAAAAAGAGGGTTTTTATTAAATTTTTAAAAATCAAGATATTACACTTATGATTCATCATACTCAGACATGGTGTCCCTTACTAAACCTGATACCCAGGTATGAATTCCCTTATGATTTATGATAGTCATTCATGGAGTACATTATTAAATGTGATACTTGGGTATGGTGTCCCTTGTGATTCATGATACTCGAGCATAACATCCCATATTTCTTAGGATACGTTGGCTTGGCATCCCTTAATCTTTGAGACTCTTGTGACTATGCGTGGATTCCTAAGTTATGACTTTAGTCCTAAATAGAAAAATGTATCTATATTTGTTACTATTTATATAGTGAATATACACACATACACACATATCTATATACTTACATATTTATACGGTTGCATGTTCAAAGGTATCCCATACTAGGCTGAAGTTGTTAGTGTCATCCTGGTGTACTTTAGGAATGATGGCCAACTCATTTACATTTTACATTTACAATTTACATTGATTATTACCTGTACATTTCTCATTTTATATAAAAAGACTGGATAGTTCTAGATACCATTGGTGGTGGCCTATTGAGTATATCTCACACCCTTTTCGGGCCATCAATTGACATGCAAATAGATATCATGTATCGAGCTAGGGACAAAGAGAAGCGTCCAATATTGGATTCTTTATTATTCTTTAATAATATGGAGGAAGATATTAGAGGACCAAAATTATTCTCATGATGCTAGCATAGATTTATTTTTTCCTTTTTGAGATTTTTATTTTCATGTTGTATATGTTTGTTCCTCTGTATCCCTTGCAATATCCATTTTTGTATAGAATCATGAAATGATAATCATTTCATATACGATATGGATTCTACTTATACTTTTTTATTATATTTGGATGTGTTATGATTATGTAGTTTATTTATTATACTATTTTCTCTTTTCTCTGTTATTGTATACCTCTGAGCTATATGATGATCATGAGGGTATGTCTCCCCATCATATCATGATAAACCCTTGCTAATAGTCATAAGCATATGGTGTATGGGGAGGTGTTCTTGGGGAAATGTTTCCAACTGTGTTCATTTACTTGTGAGTGATCTAGATCTGGGATGTTACATCTATTTTATAGGATTTTAAAAATATGGATTATGGAATATCACATATTTTGTTTGATAAATGGATAAAATGAGAAATTGAATTCAAAAACTATTATGGTGGGATAGTCACTGATTGTGAGGTTAATTTAAACTCAATGGATTTTACTGCTAAGTGACAACCCAGGTTTGGTGGGACATGTACTGCTCGTGAGTATAGACTGTTTGTTGGTCCTGATTTGACATGAAATGAATTGGGTGTGTAAGTTTCATGGGTATCCATTCATGACATGGGATACCTTCATGGTATGAGTTTTATCACAAATTATGTGTATCCATATTTTGTATAACTATTTTACATTTATCACTCCAGTTTTTTGTCAAAATTTAGCTAACATGTTCTTGTCCAAGTGTCGCGTGTGGGAAGTATTTTTGATTACCTACAAATATGATATACTTACTCTTTCATATGAATCATAATACATATATAGATGTTATTTACCATGATATATGTAAGAGACATGTTGTGTAAAAATCCATTAATGTGTCTTCTCAGTATGTTTTGGGTGTGATTTTGTTTGTTGAAAATTCCAAATGACCACAAATGAGTATGGTTAGTGTTTTTTGAAGATAGGTTTTTAAGGTGGTGCGGTTTCCTAGTGTTTGCAAAATTTTTGGGCCTCAAAATAGGGATTTTTTTGGAAAATGAATTTTTTCTTTCTAGGACTGGATGATGTGAAGAACGAAAAAGGAAATCAACAAAATAAGAGAACCACATATCATAGAACATGGACTGTGTACCATGTCCAGGATTGGTTTGCAACCACGTACCAAGCATTTGGAACAGTACACGAGACCGATTCATAGAACCAAAAATAGTTTTTGGTGAAGGGAATGTGGTATGAAGAAGGTGTGATGGTTTGTGGGATGGTGGAATAGAATGGTTCCACGTAGGTAAAAAAGGTAGTTTATGGAACATGGTGGGAAAATGGTACGCATAAATGTTGCAGTTTGCTGTAGGATGATCGGTATGCGGTTGAGGCTATATGAAATCAAAGATTTGGTAAATATTGGATTAGTAGATTTTTCAGATATATTTACCTATATAAAGATCACTAATCACACCCATCAGAGGTTAGAGATAATACCATTATAGAACTCATCATTTCTCCATGAATTTAGAGAAGTCTAAAGGAAGGAGGAAGAATTCCGTGAAGGATGAAGCGGTTCGCATGGAATAAATTCCAGCAAAGGTTTTTGTAGAAAAATATTTCCCATAAAGAATGAGGTATGTGGAGGAAGAAGATGCGATGAACCAAGAAAGAAGAAATTGTATGAAAGGGAGTCTTCAAAGGAGAAGTGGTTCGCATGGAAGAAATTCCACTGAAAGTTCTTGCGAGGTACTGAAGCCCGCAAAGGAAGAAGTGGTTCACAGAAGAAGGAATTACATAGGAGGTTCATAGAAGAGGTTCATAGATAAGGTTTTAGAAGTCAATACATGGAGGAAATATGTGATAGAGAAAGGAGTGGTAGCCTGTTAATGAAGAGCGGTTCTTAGAATGGGTAGCAGTACATAAAAGAGGTAGTCCGTGTAGCAAACCCGCTACACAGTATGTGGGAGGAGCATGTGGTTTGTAGAAAATTCAAGGAAGATTGAGAAATCTTGAAATTAGTTTTCAAAAGTATTTTACATTATCTAATAGTACCTAGGAAGTTGGACATTATTTTTAGGTGAAAAAGGGACTTCAATAGAGAATCTACCTAAAGTTTAGGATGTGAGAATTCATGAAAATTAAGGGACCTACAAGTCCATAAACTATGTTTGACCTACAATTATATAAAATATTAGTGGATTCCCTTCCAATATTAGTGAGAAAAGGAAGAGGAAGTTGGTGATCCTTAGAACCATTAGTGATCTAGAAGAAGAGACATATTGAGTGACCCTTGGGAATGTAGTGAGCATACCCTAAATCTTGAAACGACAGTGAGCTTGGGCATAGAAGATCTAGCATGAACCGTGTAATTGGCAGTGAGATTTAGTATATTTGGTACATTGGAACATCACTATTTTATGCTCCTTAGTCATAGATCAGTGAGGGTGAACTAAGTCAAAATAACTGTGTCCTGTGCATGATTTCATTTCTGTTCATATATTTCAATGGGAGAAAGAGAGATGTGTGTTTTGTTTAACAATGAAATAAAAACCAAAGGGGCATTGGTTTTAATCTTTCATACCCTGATTCTCCCCCCCCTCTCTGGGTATTTTACCTAGTAGACCTAACAATTTGTATTAGATAGAAAGGTTAAATGTTAGTGAATCTCTCTCATTAGAAGAAATGGAGGTGGTCAATCACAAAGGAGTTCTGATTTTTGAGGGAAATAATTTTCAACTTTGGAATAATTGGATGCAGAACTACTTCTGATCATTTGGAATGGATGTCTTCACATCAGTTATTCATGGAATATCAACCAATATCAATAGTGCTGCTCAATCATAATCTAAAATAAGAGAATTGGATACTGATACTAAAGGGATCAATGCTTTAGGGGGATCCCTATCAAATTAAATTTATACGAAGGTTATGTTATGTAAAATATAACATGATATGTGGGAACAATTAATGAATATTTATGAGGGAAACTCAAAATTGATAGAAGAAAAGCTATAGGTTCTATGAATCAAATATGAGGATCTAAAAATGCACCCTAATGTGTCTGTTGATACATTATTTGATCAGGTGAATGTTATCATGGAATACATGCATGGCCTTAGGGAAATTATTGAAGATATAAATATTGTCAAGCTCATCTTGAGAACACTTCCACCTTGGTTTAATACAAAGGTTTCTGTAATTGAAAACAAAGATTCGAAGGAGACAAAACTAAATAAATTGAATAGTAATCTCGTTGTATATGAAATGAGAAATGATGATAATGATGTAGTAGAAAAGGGGAAGTCTAAAGAAGTGGCATTCAAGTCCATGGAGAATCTCTTTATTGAATATATTCCTAGGAAGGACAATATGGATGATATCATGTCATTTCTCTCCTCAAATCTACAAAGGGGGAAAGTAAAGTTAAATGGTAAACTTCAATTTGCATGCATTAAATGTGGAAAGATTGGTATTTTTTCTGTAAAGTTTCTTAAGAAGTTTTATGATGACAATAAAGAAAATTATGAAATTACCCAAAATAAGTATTCATAAAATTTGAAAGGTATGATAAGTACTAAGAGAAAGTTCTTCAAAAATAATAATATGCTTTCAAAATAAGATGAATGTTCAGAATAATATGAGGAAAAAGAGTTGGAGGACTACAAGGATAATAAAATATATTATTTGGTGATAGTTGTCACAAATTAGTTAACAAGAGAAGAAAGTGGAAATAAAGAAGGAGAAATTAAAGGAAGAGTTTATCTTCAGGAAGAATTTGAATCTACCCTTGAAGAGATATATATTTTGAGAGACAAAAAAAAAAGAAATATAAAAAAGTTTTTCATGATGCAAAACTCTATATACAACAGTACTAAGAAGATAATTCTATACTAAATATAGAAATTGAAAATCTGAGGTCTTCAATGCTAGAAATATCAGAAAAGGTGGTTGATTACTCACTCAAAATTGAAGAGCAAAGAAAAGAGATCGATAGTTTGAATGAAACTAGAAAAGTTCAAATCAATCATATTGAAGAAATTTAAGAGGAAGTCATAGGCCTATGAAAAATTGTTAAGGATAAATAAATTTTTTTGACTCATAGAACAACATAGAAAAAAATATAACACAAGAAAAAGAAAAAAATTAAAGTGTAAGATAGGTGTCTAGAAAAATAGAATCAATAGTCAAATCCAAATGATAAGATAGGTAAATGGCATGATTGAAAATAGAAAGAAGTAGTAGTTGAATTTAGAACACAATCACCAAATATAAGATTGAAGATTGATTTGGGTAAAAAGAAAAATTAGAAGATTCAAAGAACCCAAGGGATAACCAGTGGTGTAATATTTCTAGGTAAGAATATACCCCATATAAGATTATATTATTGCATCAAGGTGTGACATGAACAAAATGTTTGTTCCAAGCATAGCAATACCAAATGGAACATGACCAACATAGGTAGTTATATAGAGCTCAATTTTTTAGGTCACAATTTTATGGTCATTGTTTTAGCTGTGGGGGATTCTGACACATGACAAGATATTTCTCATCTAAAATATAGAGGAATGTGTCAAAGCAGACTGAGTTTGGTTATAAGAAGTAGAAAAATGTATAATCAATGATTTGAAAATGGAAAATCAATTTACATCCCTACAAGATGAAGCTATTCCGTTGTATTCTGAGGAATGTAAAGAGTCTCAATTCAAACCATGTATGAAATCAGAAACATGGATAAAAAATAAAAGATCTGAGCAGGCAATAGTTATAGAAATTTCATTCAAGGCATCAGATCACACTAGGATATGGATAATTGATAGTGGATGCCCCTCCCATATGATATGAAACAAATATATGGTGATGGGAATCAGGTATGATAAATAATTTATTGTAATATTTTTCAATGATGAAGGGTTGAAAATTATTGGCTATGGGAAGGAAAAGTTTGGGGGAAAAGACATGAGATGTGTAGATGTCTTGGTTGTTGAATGTCTTAGCCACAAGTTATTAAGTGTAGGTCAAATATGTGACTCAGGAAATGCCATATAATTTACCAAGAAATTATGGGTCATCAAGGAAAAATATGGTGCTATTGTGTTGCAGGGAATACATACAAAAGGGAATCTCTACCTTATGAGTGGAGAAGAAGATATGTGACTTCTCTCCAAAGAAAAAGAAAATAATCTATGGTATAATCATCTTTTCCATGTGAGATAAACTTCCCTAGAAGATTTGGTGAAATATTTTGCTGATCAAGATCTACCTAGATTCTCACGTGATCGTACACATACATAAGATGCCTTCCAATAAGGGAAGATTATTCAAAAGATATATAAGACAAAAGAAAAAAGCTCAACAAAATCGCTCGAGTTGATTCATATTGATGTGCGTGGAACAATATAACCAAGAGCTATTGATGGGAGGAGATATTATGTTCTATTAATTGATGATTATAGCAGGATGGACTCACTTTCAATCATCACCCATAAATATGAGGTGTTCAGTTTCATTACAAGATATCGATAGGAATGTGAAAGGATCCTTGATTAGAAAACCTATAAGATTTGATCTGATAATGGAATAGAGTTCACAAATATAGAAGTGGAGTATTATCTCTATAAACATGGGATAAGGAATTAGGTTTCAATGGTTTGAAATCCTCAGTATAATGGAGTAGTTGAGAGAAGAAATCGGATTGTGAACAACATGGCTAGAACAATGATCATAGAGAAATATCTTCCATAGAAGTTTTAGAAAGAAGTAGTGATGAAAAAAATCTACACATCAAACATAGCCTTATTGTTTCCAAAAGAATAGAAGACTCCATATGAGCTATGGTATGGAAAGAATCCATCATTAAAATACTTTCAAATTTTCAGAAGTAAGTGTTTCATTATTAACAAGGAGAAACACATGAAGTCTAAATATCTTTGTGAAGAAGGGATATTTCTTGGATACTCAAAGAAAAACAAATCATATAAGTGATTCAATAAACAGCTAGGAAATGTTGTTGAAATTCATGATGTAACCATAGTGGAGAATGAGAAGAACCTTTAGGAAATAAATGATCAGTCTCAGGAGGATAGTGATGAAGAGATAAGAAGATTAAGAGATGTTCTAGTTCCATAGGTTGATTCAGAAGAAGAATCAAATGATGAGAATGATTCAATATCTACACAAAGAAAAAATAGAAGAGTTGAAATTGATAGGCAGAACATAATTGGTGATCAGACAGTGCCAGTGTAGACAAGAATAATGAAGAATCTATAGTAAGAATCATACTTATCACAAGTAGATCCTAACTTTTTTAGTTAAGTAGATGGAGATGAGAATTGGGTTCAGGAGATAAATGAAGATCATGACCAAATTTAGAAGAATTATACGTGGGAGATTGTTTATAGGCCAATAGATAAGAATTTTATTGGGACTAAATGGGTCTTTCATAACAAAATGAACGATGATAGTGTTGTGATTTGATACAAACTACGACTTGTGTGTAAAGGGTACTCAAAGATAGAAGGCATTGATATTGATGACTCATTTTCTCCTTTTTTCAAGGCTAGATAAAATTAGATTATTCTTGGACATAGTTGTGCAAAGGAAGTTCAAGGTATTCTATAAGGATGTGAAATTAGCATTTTTAAATGGGATTTTGGAATAAGAATTATACATTGAGTGGCCAGATGGTTTTCTCAATCATGAAGATGAGAACAGAGTTTTCCAACTGAAGAAGGAATTGTATGGGTTGAAGAAAGCACCAAGATCATGGTATTCAAGGCTTGCTTGGTTTTTGAAGAAGCTCAGTTTCCATCATGGTGGAGTCGATTACAATCTCTTTTCAATAATGAAAGTAATTAAAGGATGATGGTGATGGTTTATGTCAATGATATAACATTTGGCAGATCAGATGAAGCATAATGTATACAATTTTACGAATTCATGAGAAGTGAGTTTTAAATGTCAATGATTGGTGAATTGATGTTTTTCCTTAATTTATAGGTGACACAAGGAAGGAATGACACTTTCATTTTTCAATATAAACATTACAAGGAGGTTTTTAGAAGATTTAGAATAGAAAATTCTGAGGAGATGAAGACACTTTTTGCTACCTAGATGAAATTATCAAAGGATGATGATGGAAAGGTAGTTAATATCATAAAATATAAGGAAATTATTGGAAGTTTACTATATCTAACATAAAAAAGACCTGATATTTTTTTTCTCCACATGCCAAGAAGAATGATATAAAATCAATCCCATAGAAATCCACATGCTTATAGTGAAAATAATACTTCTGTATATCAAAGAACTATGGATTTTGGTTTAAAGTATACTGAAAAATCTCTTCTTGAGTTATTGGGATATATAGATGCAGATTGGGCCAGTTCAATAGATGACATGAAGTCAACATTAGAAGGGGCTTTCTTTGTTGGTGGATTGTGTATTTCTTATCTAAGAAAGAAACAAGATTTCATTTCACTGAGCACTGCAGAAGATGAGTATATTGCGACCACTCAACCATTTTCATAATTGTTGTGGATGAAGCAACAACTTGGGGATATGGGAGTTGAAGTGAAATATCCAATAAGAATTCATTATGATAATTCAAGTGCTATAAATCATAGAAAAAATTTAGTCCATCACTCAAGGAAAAATCACATTGAAATAAAATATCATGTTATTAAGGAGAAGGTGCAACAAGGGATTGTGAAGTTGGAGTATGTGCCAATAAAACAAAAAGTTTCAGATATTCTTATGAAGGCCTTACCCAAAGAAGTGTTTTAAAGGTATCAACTAGCATTGGGAGTCCAGTCAACTCCCCACACTAGAAAAAGTGTGGATGTAGGATCCCCCTTTCACCAAGGTATGATGTGTCTTTCCCTAATACACTGATATTCATTCTTTAACCTATTGTAGACAACCATGAAATGCCCGTTGGGTTCATTGAAAAAGGGTGAGAAAAAGTATAACTATTCTAGGGGATAAAATAAATGCGAAGAAGCTATTAAGTGGTGTAGTGAGATAAGGGGAGTTGAATTTGAGATAAATATATTAGGTGGATCTATGACGTAGGGAGATTATTAAATCTAATAATGTTATAAGTGATCGATCAAAGATTATATATCACGATAGTTGGGGTTCTTGATGAAAGGAGTTGACTGGTTTCAAGAGTTGGTGTTAGGAATGAAGTGATTCATTGATGAAATTTTCATTATACTATTGTTTCTCATGATGAGCATGGATCATGTGGTCATAGATTATATGTTGAGTAAATATGTGATTGCTATCTTAATCGCATGAAGTGAATGTTGATAAAAAAGGAAGGATCCTTAATGAGGTATCAAAATGAGAATAATTGTTATGAGAAGAGTTGTCAACAAAACTAAAGGGGTAGATTTTTGGGAAAAAATAAGTCAATATTTCCTCTCATTATGTTTTGGGTGTGATTCTGTTTGTTGAAAAATCCAGATGATCGTAAATGATTATGGTTAGTGTTTTACGAAGACATGGTTTTAAAGTGGCGCAGTTTCCCAGTGTTTGCCAAATTTTTGGGCCATAAAATTAGGAATTTTTGTTTAGAAAAAAAGGTTTTCTTCATAGGACTGAATGGTGTAAATAATGGAAATGGAAATAAAAAAAAATAATAGAACCACGTATCTTAGAACATGGACCATATACCATGTCCGAGAATGGTTCGCAGCTGCATACCTAACATCATGAACGATATGCTGGAGCCGTTCACAGAACCAAAAATGGTTTGCATCGACGGTTTACAACAAAGGGCATGCGGTATGTGGAAGGCTTGATAGTTTGTGGTATGGTGGAATTGAATGGTTCCGTGTAGTATCAAAGGAATTATGTATACCGTGGTGATAAAAATGGTATGCGATAAGGTAGTTGCTCACAGTAGGAGAATCAGTATGAGGTGGAGGCTATACCGATTCAAAGATTGGGTAAATGTTAGATTAGTGGATATCTTTTCCTATATGAAGATTGTTAATACCAATGATTATAGGTGTGATTGAATATCATTATAGAACTTCTCTTTGGTATGGGAATTAGGTGAGGTTCGAAGGAAGTTCGTGAGGGAGAATTCCGCGAAGGATGAAGCAGTTTGCACGGAAGAAATTCCACTGAAGATTTTTACAGGAAACTATTTCCCATAAAGGATAGGGAATAGGGAGGAAGAAGATGTAGTATATAGAAGAATAATTCATGGTATGCAAGGGAGTCTACGAAGGATAATTTGTTTGAACAAAATGAATATTGCTGAAAGTTCTTGAGAGGTACTTAAGCCCGCAAAGGAAGAAGTGGTTAACAGAAGAAGGAAGTCTGCAGGCAGTTCATAGAAGTGGTTCGTAAAGAAATTTCACAGAGTCATTATAAAGAGGTGGTACGTGATAGTGAAGGTAGAGGCAGTCTACGAATGAAGGGTGGTTCGTGGAAGCAGAAATGATATGCACAAGAGGCAGTCCACATAGTAAACCAGCTACACAACACATGAGAGGAGAAAGTGGTTTTAAAAACACTCAAGGAAGATTTAGAAAGCTTCAAATTAGTTTTAAAAAGTATTTTACAATATCAGTACCCAGGAAGGTGGATATCATCTTCTGGTGAAAAAGGGACTTCAATAGAGCATCTACCTAAAGAAGAGGATACATGAATTCATGCAAATTAAGGGACTTACATGTCCCTAAACTGTGTTTGACCTACAAGTCTATAAACTATGAGTGGATTACCTTCCAAGAGCAGTGAGAGAAGGATGAGGAATACAATGATACTTCCCATTGGTAGTGATCCAAAGGAATATACATAGGGAGTGACCCTTGGGAATGTAGTGAGAAGACCCTAGATCTTGTAAAGGCAATGAGATGATTATTAAAATAAACATTTATTCACAAGACTAGGAATATTATAATGGTTTTTTTATTTATCAAATATGTAATATTTATTTGAGGTTTGTTAAATATAGAGGAAGAAACATATACCGACTAAACGAGTCTGATTGGAATAATATATTAAATAACATTTAAATAAATAAATATTTATTTACTTTAGGAATGATATTTATTTTATCCTCAAGACATGCACGTGTCATGTAAATAATAATAATAATAATAATAATAATAATAATAATAATAATAATATTATTATTAGAAACATGTTTCACTAAGTCTTATGAGAATAATTAAGGACCTATGCATAATTATTTATCCCCTAACCCAGCTATATAATTCCCTAATTATATCATTTTCTAGGGTTTGAAGAATGTTGTGCAAAATGAATTACTCTATATAAAAATATCCTCAAAAATAATTTCTCTATTCTTTTCTCTTAATATTGAGAGAACCTTTTCAACCTCCCTATCCTCTATCAAGAATAAGAGATCAAGAATCATTCCTTCAAACCTGAAGGACTATGTTGCAATCAAATGTGAGTAATATAAGATAGTTGATGCACCATGATGGAACATTTTTTTATCATCGATGCTTTGAGATCATAGGAGCATGTGTGGATCACTTTTAGAGGAATTCTATCATTGTATCCTCATATCACAATAACGATACAACCTGAAAATGTTAATTTAATCAAAATATTCTTTAAATAAGGTACTCCAGAATGAGGTAATTAAATATTTTAAATTACTTATGAATTGAATGTGAAAGATCCTCTATCCTATTTCTATCATTATATGTCAATTTAATTGTATAAATTCATCGTTCCTAACATATATTATCAGGTAAATTATATATTGTTTGTTGAATTTGATAAAATTTGAGTTGAGAATGACCCCAATAGGTGATTCTTCTATGTTGGAACCTTCAAGTGGTGTTAGAGTGGTCACATTAAAATTTATAATTATTTATTAATCATTAATCATTATATGCATTTGATGTTAGTTTTTTTATTTCTTGAAAAGCAATATTTAAAATCAAATATTTAGATCACTTATTCTTCATTAATATTTATATAACTAAAAGGGTTGATAATTCATAAAGAACACCTGAAGAACCCATCTAGAGGTGTTTAGGAATTTTTCTGAATAACACGGGATTACATGATGTGTATACCAAAGGTACATGTTGTGTATCCTAGTTTATTGCACCAAGATGAGTCATTAATTTATTCTGATGCATCATGCAATAAATAGAACATGACATAATTAAACATAATGTGTTAACCAATCTGTGATGATACATGGATTTTGAGATTACACAGTGCATCATTGGAGTACATGTCGTGTAGTTAAGACATTTTTATGGTGGGAAAATCTTGGTAAAATTCACATCATGCATTTATTTCACAACATATAAGACCAAATTATAGGCAACACAGAGGTTACATGGTGTGTAACTAGTTTTTCCACACCATGTACCTCATAAATGTTTGTAATGAAATACATGTTTAGTTCCTATGCGTGTATCACAAATAGCAGTGAGAGTTATACAAGTAATATAGCTTTATTGTATAGGTCATGTATTCTATACATTTATGTGGAAAATAAAATTAATTAATTACTTCATTAAACGTAATAAACAAACTTCTGTGCTTTATTTTTTAATAGAACAAACTATGTGATAGAATTTATAAAATATTAAATTCTTAATTAATTTCTATGTAAAATTCATAACTACATACTCTGTATAGTCATAATACATCAAGTACACCATGTGAATTAAAATAATTACACACCACATGTTCATGTGTCATCTATTTACAATACACTCCGTGTAACTATGTGACATACAATGTATTATACATGTTATATGAGTGCAAGGTACAAGACTACAATGCACATCAGGTAGTTTATATTGGTACATGATGTGTTTCTACTAAGTACATGTTTCGTGCAGAAATAATTTTAAATAAAATTAATTCATTTAATTTCTTTAAAATTATATTGGATTGGAATTTACCAAACTATTTGGATCGATATAAAGATAACTAAATTGATTAATTAAAAAAAATACTATTTAGTAATTCAAGCATGTTTTATCTTAATATATAATTATTAAAATTAACTCTATTTTATTAAATGTGTATTCATTGAATGTATATGACTGATCATGATATTTGACTAGCCAATGTATGTACTGGTTTCTTTTAATTTAATTTCCTAGGTATTATAATTATTATTAAGTTAAAATTATGGACCACACTCCATCATTCTGACCTTTATTATGTAAGGGATTTCTTGTCCATGGTTTCTATTATGTAAAACCATTAACTATTACAAGCCCTCTCACCTATGTGTGAGTAAGCATATGTAAAGGATGAAGCTTAAAAAGAGAGTAGGTGGTTCACAAATTTAGCTAAGTTAAAACTAAAAAAGAAGATATATTGGTCATTAGTGGAATGTTGTAACATGATTCAAGAACAACTCATGGAGTTTTCCCCTAGGGCCATAGTTTTATTTATTTTCCACCCAATAAAGTAACAATTAGAAAACTCTTGATCAAGTTATTTATTTACTTTATTTATATTTGATTCATGTTTAATTTTATGGATGATTTATGTTGATAAAATAAATAAGTGAATTAAAAACCATGCAATATGGAACTAAAATACATGCATTATGCATAAATGTTTTCTTAAAACATGGTTAATCAATTAAAACATTTATGCATAATTCATGTACTTTAGTTCCATTGTTTTAGTTAAGATAAAACCATATTTTAAGTGTCGAACATGCCATTGTAGGACAATTTTAACTAATGAGTAGTATAAAAATAGACGATGGGTTGAATTAATTGAACTTGTATTGAGTATAATGACTATAGTAAATTCAATATAAATTTGGAGGCAGGTATTGAGGAAATACAATTCAATATTTCAAGATTAGGGAGTCCGTTAAATGGATCACAGAGTTGTAAGCTTGCAATCGGAAATACCTCCTACCTAAATACCTTCTAATAATTTTCATAGCCATATTATAGGTTATAAAAAGAGAAATATGGATCTTTTCCACTAGAATCCTCTCATGATAAGACATTCTGATTATAACAGTGGGAGATATTATGAATTGATAAAATTTTGGGAAACTAATAAGATAATTAGATCATTCCATATCGTATATTTTAGTAATCAAGTAAATTAATAGTAATAATTTTTTTTATTGAATAAAAAAAATTTAAAGTTCATCAACCATGTTATCCTAGTGAAAAATATAGGATAAATACAATCTTGTTAGTGTAAATAACTTCTAGGAATGGTATATGCACTTGTGCATTGTATTAGACCATGAATGGAATATTTATGTGCTAGAATCCTTGGTTTTGATCCGCCTAATAAAGACTAAAGTAATGAAGAGATCAATTTCTATAAAAAAACTTGAAAAATGTGTTACATGTCTAGTGTTTGATGCTATAATCCATTTATAGTAAACTCATTAAGTCTCATGAGAAAATATAAGCCTATATCATGCTTAATAATCTCCATGGTTTTTATCCCGAGAGGGATAAATAGGAGTAGTTTTATGTTCCGAGGGATCTATTCATGAGAAAAATTGGAGAAGGTGTTCCATCTAAGCATCACATAGTCAAAATTATTAGATATATTGAGTATATGGAGGTTTTAGGATTTAATATTCTTGAATAATTTCACACCAATATCATACTTACTTCAATACCTCAGAGATTCTCTAGATTTTTTATGAATTTAAACATGATAAATATTGAGAAGTATCTCCCAGATCTCTTTAATTTTCCTCTATAGGTTAATAAGGACATGAAGCATGAATATAATTTTGTTCTTATAGTGAACAAAAGAAAGGGAAAAGTGAAAAAACTCAATACTAACTCTAAGTCTAAGGCTTCTTAAAAACTCCCATACAAGAAATGGAAGATCAAATAAAAATAAAGGGAGCGTGAAATCATCTATTTTTCATGGGGAAAGAAGTGCCACTAGAAGAAGAACTCCACCACTACAAAGAATCACGGGGAAGCTTTAGGTTCATTTTTTATCAAGTTTAATATATATATTTCTACAAATTGTGTATTATATATAGCTTTTTTTGCTCAAATTTGTCTCAAAATATAGGAACCAAGTATATTTTGAAGTGTTTCATGAGGTTAGCTATATCTAAGAGATACCGAAAGATCTAGACACATTGTTGTAGCTATTTAAAACTACTGCCTAATGGTTTTGAATGGAATGATCTTGGTTTTAATGAATTGTTATTATGTGAAATCAGTCACCAAAAACATTATTTCTATATCTAGTATTGATATAGATGAATTTATATTAATTTTTTTGAATAAATTTTTATTTTTTACAAAGATAGCGTATATTAAGATAAGGAACAACTTAATAATGATATTTATCCATTGTATTAAACAAAAAATGTAATGATAATGTATAAAAAATATACATTGAATGAATCATATCACACCCAATTATGGAATCATTGGCAAGGTCATGTAAACAAAAAGTTATTAACTAAATAATACCAAGATGAATATTTATATTATTTTGAATGAAAACCACTTGGTATATGTCATGATTGTTTATTAGGTAAAATGATGATCCATTTAGTGGAAAAGGTGAAAGGGACATGATGATTCTTTAATTATTTTATACCGATGTGTGCAGACCATTTCTAGTTGATACTATTGGTGGATACTCATACTTCATAACTTTTTATGATAATTTTATCAGATATGGATATGTCTACTTAATGAGGTCTAAGTAAAATTACATTGGGTAGTTTAAGGAATACAAGAATGAAGTTAATAATAAAATTGAAAAGAAAATAAAGAAACTATTCTCATAACACACTGAAGAATATAATAACCAAGAATTCATTTATTTTCTATAGAAATTTGAAATTTTATCCTAATTAACTATTAAATATACACCTTAATGTAATTTTTTAAGTGAAAGGAGGAGCCAAATCTTACTAGACATGGTGAGATCAATATTGAGTAATGTAATTTTTTCATTATCATTTTGGGGATATGCATTGAAGATAATTTCAAACATCTAAACTGATTGTTAAATAACATGGAAAATAGTATTACACATTAGATTTGGTATGTAAGTACACTCATGTATTTTCATATATGAGTATGAGGATGTGAAACATTTGTTATAAGTCTATCTTTGGAAAAAAACTTACATGTTGAGGCACTTAGTGTATATTTATTAGATATATAAAGTAAACTAAAGAATATTACCTATAATATCCCATAGATAATAAGGTTGTGGTTAACAAACATCCCATATTTATTAAGATTGATAACATCTCTAAAAGAGAAAGGGAGAGTGAGATAGTCTTTGATGAAGTTATGGATCATGAAACACATGAGTTAGCACATGAACATATTCCACAAATCCTTATAGAAAAGGATTTTCCAAAGACATAATTATTAAATAGAAGTAAAATGGATATTAGAGAACCTATAAGGTTTGGTTTTATAGTCACTAAATATAGAGGCCCATTATTAGTTTATAATAACGATTCTCTAACCTATAATGAAATTTTAATTGTCCAAAAGCAACCAGATAGTAAGAATCCATGAATTATGAAATGAAGTTTATATATAGAAACCATGTTTGGATTTTTTTAGACACTCTAGTAGATGTAAATCCCACTAGTTATAAATGGTTATTCAAGAAGAAACTATACATGGATGGAAAAGTAAATACCTATGAAGATAGAATATTTTCAAAAGGGTTTAAACAACATAAAGTCATAGACTATCATGAAAACTTTTACCCAATTTCTATAATGAAATTTAGTTAAATTCTAATTTTCATAACAACACACCATGACTTTAGGATTTGTAAGATGGATGTTATAATAAATTTCCTTAATGGAAAAATTTAAGAAGATGTCTATATAACGCAACCATAATTTTTTTGTAAATCCAAAGTATTCCAACAAGGTATGAACATTTTAGGATTAATTAATGGATTAAATAAAGAATATTGGTAATTAAAAATTAACTTTGATGAAGACATAGTGAAATTTGTTTTATTAGGAATAAATGCGAGCCTTGTGTTTGCAAGTATTTTAGTGGGAGTGTAATAATTTTCTTTATAATATATGTTAATGAAATATTACTTATTAGTAATGAAATACCAGTCTTATAGCCTGTTAAGACAGGGTTAAACACATGGTTCTACATGAATTACTTTAATGAATCAACATAAATTATTGGGATCAAAAGATATCATGATAGATCTTCGAGGAATCTTGGACTAAGTCAAGGTACATACATTGACAAGATACCAAAGAGGTTTAGTATGGAGGAATCCAAGAGGGGATTATTTCCAATGTCACATGGTATATATCTCTACAATAAAATGTTTTTTTAGACACATGATGAGAGACATAGGGTGACAAGGATACCATATACTTTAGGGATAGGGTCAGTCATATATTCTATGTTATGCACTAAGTTAGATGTTTCTTACACATTGAGCATGGTAGGTAGATATCAATCTAACCTAGGAGATAGTCATTGGATATTAGTGAAGACTATCATAAAGTACGTCATATATACTAAGGAAATACACCTTCTTTTTGTTAGAGATGTTTATTTGGTCATCATAGGATATGTAGATGCTAGTTTCTAAACATATCAAGAAATTTTGAAATCATAACCACGATACATCTTCACTCTCAATGGAGGTACTATGAGCTCGAAGAGAATGAAAAAATACATGGTCAATGATTCTATAGAATAATCCAAGTATATTGTGTATTATGATTCAACTAAAGAATAAGTTTGGGTACATAACATCATCCAAGATCTTAACATGGTTCTTAGAAGTAATGATCCTATCATACTATACATTGATAATACTATTGTGGTGGATCTTTCGAAAGAGACAAGGTTACATTAATGGATGAAGAATATAATTTGAAAGTATTATATCTTAAAAGGATTTTTCATAGAGAGGTTATTAAATATTTAATAGAGTTTACATGGAAGAAAATGTTATGGACCCATTGACTAAATCCATAACTTAGCAGAAACATGAATATCACCTAGGAACTAGCTGACTGAAAGTGGTTAGCAGTTGGATCTTGTCCAAGTGGGTGACTATTGGAGTTAGTGACCTAGAACTAACTTCTTTATTCTTTTGATTTCCCATATATTCATAGAATCAAAAAATAATAAATAAATAATCACATATTGATTTTTCTTATGTGTGACTATATTGTGATAATTTCCTGGAGTATCTATCACATAGAAAAAGGTTATAATAGTTCCCCACTACAATGGAAAAATTTAAGTGTTATGATGATATTATTAAAATATATGTCCTATGGTGGTATAATGTTATCTGACGGGACACATATGATGCATATATGTAGGTGTGAGTACTCGTAAGTGGATGAGAGTTCATCACATGGATTTATCACTTGGTAATGTATAATATGGGAGATTATGAGTACATACCTACTAGTAGGAATTCCATATGTTTATATGTCATTGGATATTCCTATTTGTGATAATGTGTAATGATCCTTATAATTTAAAATTATTATTAATGCTTATCATGAGTCACATACTTATATGTATTGATGTAAATTGGGATGATATATGTTTACAGTGAAGTTGGTTACATTTGGTTCATCATGAGTGATTTGTTATTAATAGATATATCAAGAAAGTATTTGTCCCTTTAACATTTATGGAAGATTAAATCTTATCCCTTTAATTTGAATAGAATGTTCCAACTAAATTACATGGAAATATTGTATTTAAGGGACCATTACAAATAGTTAAATAAATAATTATTAAGAATACAATTTTATGAAACTAGTATGAAACCTACTTGATGAGATATCATGAAAAAATGATTATATTATAATGTGATAATTTTTATGTGGTTGTCAGTGTTGTGACATTATCTTCTTACTTTTAGGTTCCTTTTCATGTTAATAGATTCTAATATTGGACATTAAGAAAACCCAACTAATTCCACTGAGGAATAATCCCAAAGGCTCACAAACTTTGTGTTTTTATTGATCACTATTAAATTCAAATTCAATTTAATTATTGGAGTAAATATTATTCACCATACCTTAGAATAAAATTTATTTATAATTTACTGATCACATATATTTTGTCACTATTTTGTGTGAGTTATATATTAAAATAAATATTTATTTTCAAGACTATGAATATTATGAGTATTTATATATTTTTAGAATGAATGATACTTATTCAAGTTTTAGTAAATAAGGGGGAGGAAACACATATAGATTTAACTAGTCTGATAGTAATGATATATTAAATATCATTTAAATAAATATTAATTTTTTAGTTATGGAATGATATTAAATTTATCCAATATACATGCACACATTAAGGACATAATAATAATAATAATATTATTATTATTAAACATGGGGTTTTCTATGGATTATAAGAATAATTAAGGGCTTAAGTGTAATTATTTATTCCATAACCTAGCACTATAAATAACCTATTAAATAATTTCCTAGTGTTAGATGAATGTCATGCACAACGATTTTCTCTCTAGATAATTCTATCCATAAAGAATTTATTTAGGGTTTTATATCATGCTCCTGAGAACCTCTTCAACCTCCCTCCTTTATCTTGAGAATGAGAGAACAAGAATCAAACCGTTAAACCTAAAATATTGTGTTGTGATCAAATGTTAGTGTCCCAAGACAATCAATACTATCATGATAGAAACCAGAGTATATTCAGTGATGATTCAAGATCATAAGAGAATGTATGGATCATCGCTAAAGAGATTATATCCTTGGATCCTTGTAGTGAAATGACTGCATAACCCAAAAAATGTTTAGATGATCAACATCATATTTAAAGAAAGTACCCAAGACCAAGGTAATTATTTCTTTTTAAATTAACTATAAATTTAATGTGAATGATTATCTATCCTAGTTTCAAAATTCTATGTCAATTTCATTGGATAAATTCATTGGTCATGAAATATATTATCATGTACATTGTGTATTATTCATTAAATCTAAGAAAATACAAGTTTCTAATGGACATAATAGGTTATTCTATTGCTCATAAAACCTTCAAAAATAAGAAAACCATAGAATAAGAATGCCATAATATCCATGATTTTAATATTTATTGTTAGTGTTATTGAATGAGTTCTCTAAGAAACAACCAATCAGTTCCTACCTTAGACATTATTAACCATCTATTAGAGTCACTAAATTCTTTGGTAGGAACTCTTCTATATTATAGCACGAAATCAACTCATCCTCAAATTTAAATAGAGATAAGAGATATTGGGAAATTTTATACTAATACATAATGAACACAAATTCCTCTAATGATTCCAACAAATATATATTTTGTAGACTTACTTTATTGAATGTATGAGTCTCTTATAATTTTTACATTTCATACTTTATGAAATGACAAAAGAATTTGGATTATACTTTTTATTTTTATTTTTAGACTCTTTTAACTATCAATATTTTATCTACACATTATCATATGATATTTCAATAAACTGAAATAAATATGATAACAAACATGGAATAAATAACTGAATGATAAGATATATCATTCCAAATGAGAACCATGAAATGGTATAAAATACAACATAAAGGCACTGAACATGGTGTTGTGACTTCCACAACATCATGGTCAAATATTAAGTGCACAATATTTTAAAAAATACCACTTGAAACAAATCATCATGGAATTTATAGAAAACTTCATAACTCTTTGAGAATTAATACAAACTTATTTGGATATGATTATCATAATCTCTCAAAAAAATTGGACAAATACTTTTTACCTAAATTAATCCTCATTATAAGGACCTATGTGTAACCCTGTGGACCATCATAGCATTCAAAATAATTATCACTACTAGATAATTACCCCTTTAATTTTTATTATTTTTACCTTTAATTTGAGTTGAAAAGTGACGTGAATATATTCTATTTTAAAACTATGGTTTTAAAATTGGTTTTAATAATTGACATGGAAAATGGATTTAATAAATGGTTTATTATAAAAAATGATGTTGAAATCATTACTAAAAATACATATAGATATGATTTAAAAATATACTATCATAAAAATGATGTTGAAGGACACTTTACATATCTGTTTTTATGATAATTGATGTTGAAATAAGCTTTAAATGTTGGTTTTTATTAAATACCATATTGAAACCTAATTTATTTTTTATTAAAAATGTATTACAATACAATACCCCATGACCTGTAACAAGAAATCTAGTAGTGAAAGCAGCATAAAAAAACCAATAAATAAATAAAAACTCATTGTAAAATTTACTACAACATTATTAACCAAGTTAATACACATATAATAAAATTTTAGATATACACCTACAAATTAATCAAACCTATAAAATAGTATGTAAATAATCCTCAAAGGTTGTTTAAGTTATTTACTGAGTACAATGAAAACATCATAAAAAAAAAATTAAAAATCAATAAATATTATAAAATATACAATACAAAATATTCATTTAAAATATAAGAGTTATAATGGAACTGACCTTTTGAATATTTTTCATAGTTATGATCATAATAATCTAAAAAATAAATCAATTTTTTTACCACATTCAAAATTTCCTCCCTGATAATGACATTGTGGTTATGAAAAAAATATTTCAAAATGAGAAACATTATAACTATATATAATAAAAAACATGTATTAACTATTATAAATGTTATTTACCTATATTGTAACATAACTAATTTCATTTGGATTATTCAAAAATAAGTGAAAATTGTTAAAAAATACTCAGACCTATTATATTTTAAATTATTAATTACTAAAACATATGTAACATGAACAATATAATATTGAAGAACTAATAGAATAGCCAAAGAGCTCTACCTGAGTGGTAAGGGATCCTAGTTGGCATCCAAGAGACCTAGGTTCAAAATTGGGTGGAGGTGAATTTATGGGTACTGTAGCAGCACTGTAGCAGTTACTGTTCTGTAATGTAGCAAATGAAACTATTCACTTGATTTGGGCCTTCGGGCCACTCATTTGTGCCTGTGGGTCTCAAGGTCCTTCGGGTCATTAAAGGACATTGGGCCATAGGGCCTTCGGGCCACAGAGACCATGGAGTAGCCCAATCCACATAGAATAGGCCCCAGAAGAGGATCAATGCAGCAAGAATAGTAGCCACCAGAAGTAGAGCTAATTGAATTGGAAGAATGAGAGTGAATAACAACCACCATCAGGACCAGGAACCATGCAAATTTTTATGGGGAAATGCTATCCAATCAGCAATACAAGGTGGGGAGATATGTGATTAATGATGCAGAAGCTGGGGAGGAGCAGTTCTAGTGGGTTGGGCCTATGGGTCATGTAATGGGCATGATTTGACTTTAGGCTTTTGGGTCAGTCAGGCCTTATTCCTTGGGCCTATGGGTCATGTACGGGTTCCCCTTAAACCCTTAAAACGATATTATTCATAATAAAATAAAAAAAAGAAGGCCTTCGGGCCATTTGGGCTAAGAACTAATAGAATAAAATAAAACTTATGAATTCAAAAAATCTTGAAATCTTTCACAAAATTCACCCAATAAAGATCCCAAACAATATTATATGCATTCATGTAGGCATAATATGCATAACATATATTTTCTACTAGAATAAAAAAATTCAACATTAATTAAATAATATTAAATAATAGTTTGTAATTATATAATTCAACACAACAGTTAAGGAGTGGAAGAAACCAACACTTAATATCAGTGTTTCATAATATTTCAGATATATATATTTAACTATAGCATGATTACTTTGGTATTGTAAATTCATTGAAATTTATTTCGGATCCATGAAACCATATACATAAGATTTCCCATTTTTCATGCAAAGAGTGTGAAGATACCTAATTAGATAAGTATTAAATTAAACAACTATGAGTTCTATTTACTTAATTAAATAAAACATGAAATTGAAATTTTCTTACATGGAAAACAATTGAAACATGGGTACTAAGATCTCCCCACTAATAATAACACCCAATATATCTTTTTTAATCATTTTTAACGTATATTCTCTCCTATATATGTTAGAACTCACCAATAACTCATAAAAAGTATATAACATGAAAAAATTCAGTGATTAATTTTCTATCCCTTGAGAAAACAAATAAGTATATGTAGTGTTGGTTCCTAAAAATTTTATTTCTTATGAAATTATTCTTTATATTTAAGATATTCTTATATATGGTAAATGTGATTAAAAATTTCAGGTAATTTAAAATCAAAATTAAATAAAAATTATAAAATAAAAAATACCTCAACTGTCAATTAATAAGAGGTCTTTTTCTCCATTCAAGGGGTTTGACCCCAACATTAATAAAAAAAATATGTAAATGGGTATCATTAGCAAGAAATACACAATACATAACTAGGTTTGAATGAGGAGGTAGAGGATATAGATAATATGTTTTCACAGGTTGTGTTAGTATTTCCATATTTATAATTATAGACTGTACAAATGATTTAACTCACTTATTTATTGACAGATTCATCTATCAAAGACCAACCTTCAAGGTAACAATTTCTACCTTATATTTTTTCACCATCAATATTATACTAATACATGCATGAAATTTTCTAATACTAACACCCACCACATATCTACTTATGTGGCCCAAGTGATCTTTCTTTCCTAAATAATTTTCATGAATTTCCTTCCTACCTTTAGTGATAAAGTTCTTCTATGTTTATTTATATTAGAGGGAATACTAAAATAATATATATATATATATATATAAATGTCATATTAGTGTGATGATTTTATAAAATAATTATATTTGAAAAAATAATTATTAATTTCTTATAATATAATCAATGACATGTTTTGATGGATCAATAAAAAACTTCAACTTTTTTTACTCTCTCCCTTTTCCACTTTTTATGGAGAGTAGTGGGATATGGAGGACTAAATTAAAATTATTTGGATCCATTAATATATTTAGCTCTTAATGAATCAAAATTTTTGGCACTCATTTACTCCTCTAGTACATGATACCCTCCATTTGACAATGTATGAGGGTATACATTATATGATAGTGAGACCTCCATGATACCTGATACGAAATAATAAATTGATATGTCACTAAGTAATTAATGATTAATTTTTTAAATTGATTTTATAAACAACAATTATCAAACTAGAAAGGTTTCCTTTGGGACGGTGAAAAATTCTTCTATTTCTTTTATCTAAAAACCCATATTTAAAGCATGGATTTTCAATCTTTTTATTACCAAAAATATTAATTGAATTCAAATTTGATTTAAAATATCTCCATATAATTATTTCCAAATACATTCACCTCTTCTAAAATTATTTAGTATCGGTAAATTAAAATGTTATTTTTAATTTAATAAATAAAATTCTATTCATATGAAATATATAATATTTGAACCATTGAAAAAAACTAGTTGAGATATTTTATTGTTATGCACTTCCACAATTTATCTTTTACTGCCCAATCAACACACCTCAAAATATTATATAACATGCTAATTTTACCAAAATTAAGAATGGAAATAAATCTTCTATACTGCTTCACATTTGGTCATATTGGGTTGTTGATATCAACGAATTTAATTGGAAACCATTTATTTTTACGAAAAAGAAGTAATTTTTTTTGGTAAATGTGTAATCCCATGTCTATTAAATTTGGGTACTATGTTATTAGGATAAATATATATATCTATAATTTTAGGATTACCAATAGTGATACGAATAATTTTAACAAACATAAGATTATATTATTTAATTAATTTAATTATTGTAGATATATTTATATAAAGAGACGTACACATACAACAATGGATATTCCTCTTCCTCTGTGCCCATCATTTAAATAGATGTATTCTAATTAAATGAATTTATATGTGACTATATTTTATTATAATTAAATGATTATTATAAGTATAAAATTTGATTATTTATAATCAAAATAAAATTATAAATATTTTGTTAAATAATATAGTTGAAGAAAAGTGCATACCTGAAAATGAAGAATACAAAAAAAAATTCATAGTAAAACGATGATATAACGCTTATTCAACCAAAAAAATGTAATTCAAACTAGTGAATATAAATATTAATAAACAAATTATCGAAATTATCGACATCTTTAGATTTAAATATTAAAGTTAAAAAAGAAATTATTCTTACATGTGTAAGTTCGATGAAAAATAGATATTTACCTGACTTATAAGGAGAGTAATGAAGTGTTTTAACATTACCTTTTATGTGATCATTTCTTATATCATTGACCATTTATACATCATTTATATTCTTATCCTCAAGTTTAATGTGTAATTTATGATGAAATATTACATAATCCCATAACATCATCAACATCATCATCACACAAAGGAAATTTTTTCCCTTTGAAAAAATGATGGAACACTGATCATTTGATGGGTTAATAATATAGAATATCTACTTCACATGCATCACTATGATAAATGGTTCCTCTTTGTAAGTAAATCTCTTCAAATAAAAAAGTAGAAATCTGTAATCATCATGTTTCGAACCATTGTTTCTATCAAACCAATTACACTTAAAAACCAATACTCAGAATTTAGTATAATCAATTCCCCAAATATCCTCAATAACTAAAAAATATGCTATTTAAGAAAAAATGGGTTTGTATTTTTTTCAATTTAAATATTAAATGCTTCAGTGATGTTTATTACTCCACTATTGTGAATAATACTCTCACTGTCTAGATATTGTGTGTGTAAAATGTGTAACCATTAATGTCAAATCCAAAACATGTGATCACATAAATAGATGAACCCCAACTAACCATTTCAAGGTTTATGGTTCTAGTGAACCAGTGTTGAATTTCTCCTTAAACCATGAAGAAAATGTATTTTTATACTCATTCATAAAAAAAATCAATTCTTTTAAAATATCATACCTTCAATCTAGTAATATATAATGATATATTTGATTGAACCTCACATGTGTAGTTTAAAATGTATAAATGTTCTAGCATCACTTCATAAAATGAAATTAACTTTACTTTTAATCCATGAATCCACTTACCTTATTATTTATTGATATATTCTGAGATATAAGGATACCAACATGCTAAAATTTATACATATAGTTAGTATAAAACTCAAAAACCTATTCTGGTATATATTTTTATATAATAGAGGCCTCTGGTTGATGTATATTTTTAACATTTCCCTTCATAATTTTCATATATTTTTTAAAAGGATACATATAATGTTAATATATAGTCCCAAATACCTTTTCTCTCTTAGAAAATGAATCATTATATGAACCATTATATCAAAAAATGATAGTGGAAAATACATCTTTAGTTTAAAAAGTATGGGTAAAACTTCATTATCCAATGAATTTAAAATTTGAGATCCATTAATTTTCAATAAATCGAATTTAAAATGAAACATATCATGATTGTAGGATTTTTTATAGGCATAAAAAACATGCCACATTATATAACCGATTGTAATTTTTTAATTAATACATGACAATCAATATATTTTATGTCTACAACTTTAAATACATTAATGACACTATTTTTTTAATTTCTAAAATAACCAATGGATATTTTAATACCTTTCATACATTTATAAAAATTCATCATTTCAATCTTGTACAACATGTGACAAGATAGAGTTAAATATGATCCTTTTTTCCTTTTATATTAAGAGACAACTTCAATTGTATTCCAGTTTTTATTTTGTCTAATCATGCATGAAATCCATATTTTTTATTTTTTTATATCAAACAAATTTAAGATCAAACTATCACATATGTTTTTTTAAATATTTATAACACCAATGTTATGTTTTACCTCCAAAAATTTATAATAAGGTAGATTTAATAATATTGACAATTTCATCCATGTATTTTTTTGGTGACCCAAAATTTCTGTCTTCTTAAATGTTACATCAATGTTTTTCTCTTTATTGTAGTATTCTTTGGTTGGAAAATATTTGGGGGGGGGGATTCATACTTCTGTAAACTGTTAAATTCATTTTTTTTATATTTTATAAGGGTGATCCATTTTTAAAAATATTTTTTGAACCACATACACCGAACCATCAATAAATTGATGATACTCCAATAATTGAAGATATTAAGTACTCCATAAACAAATTGGATATACTATAAATCCCTTAAAACTATATCTAGATAACTTTACATAAGAAGTTCATTCATTTATAATGAACTTTACCATAACACACAAAAGAAAACACTATTTCTTGTATGAATCAGATACTTAACACCAACCTTCTATAGAAATTTCAAATCACCAATCAATGGTGAAAAGTAAACATCAATATCATTTCCATGATGTTTTGGTTTATAAATAAATAATATTATTATAATATATTTTTTATTCATATATATCTATAGGGACATGTAATAATCATCCAACATAATTGGCTATGAACTATGATAGCTACTGAGGCTTCAATAAGGATTCATTCCATCTGTGCATAGTCACATTATGAGATTTTAAAAGTCCTTTCAAAAAATAGTATTTTTTTATCAAATACCTTCCATTGTGGTGAATTAATAGAGTGACATAGGTTTCTAACAAATATTCTCTCATCTTCATTACATATCAATCTATTTTCATCATCTGAATTTGAAAATAAATGATTCAAACAAGGAATCATGGAAAGATACTAGATTACATTATTATGAGGATTGATTCCTATCCCTATGGATGAATCATAGTTGGATCTACCTCCATTTTATATCATGTTTTCCCATATCTAGTATATTTTGATAAACCTATATATTACTTTATATACAACACACATTGTTTGGTAATTTTATTTTATTTTACTATACCCTATTCGAATTTGAAATAATACATTTTTTCATCATAATTGGAATCTGTAAGCCTATGATATCTTAGAATCATCTCTTTTAAAATTTCAAGTAATTAATTCAATGGAATATTTTTCATTCCAATAATTTATTGATTTAAATTTAATCAATATCGGCACTACTAATTACATTGTAATTTTTATATGAAAAATTCACCCCCATCATAGTTCTATGATATTATTGGCATATATCATTCTACTATGGGTGTACCAGGCCTTAGGTCATGAATATGGTGCCTATGGTTGAACTAGGTAAAATTGGCCTCCCCATGTGACCCTACACTACTGAGGAATTAAGTCACATGATGGTGAAATTACCTCTCCTAAAGCCTAAAATTAGTGGGAGTCAAACCCATGACTATTAGGGCTGATCCCCCAAACCTTTCCATTAGGCCACCCCATGGGGGTATAACTCTATAAATTTAATACAACCCAATAATAATGATTTTTCAACATCTCCATATAATAGTTTAAAACTTTTTATTTTTCAATGGTTTTAATGCTTAAATCAAGAATTAATTCATTAAAATGTTCCTCTATATCATACTGAATATAGTCATCAATGTTAGATCATGAATTCTTTTTTATTTCACCATGAAAAATATAGCATGCATAATAATGATTAAAACCATAACAAATCAGATGCACAATGATTTCATTGGACATTAATTCTTCCATATTCAAATACATCATGAATAGAAATAAAAAATGTCTATATTTCTAGGATTACATTTAGAAAATTCCATGAAATCTTCAACTTCTTCTCATATTCATCATGTGTTCTCTATGCATTTATCTAATTATGATACATTAATTTCAAAATAAAATAATTAAAATTAATAATATGTTAAAACATTTTAACATATAAATATATAAACATAAATATAAATTTACATGTTTAAAACATATATATATTTATATAATTATTTTTATAAACATATATACCTATAAAAACACACACAAACATACATAAATGAAAAAGATATAAAAATATAAACAAAGAAATTATAAATTTAAAACACATATAAAAATATAAAATTAAAAAATATTTAAAAATAATAATATAACATATAAATTTAAAATATATAAATACATAAATTGAAAATACATAAATTAAAAACATATACATATATAAAAATATTATTGTAAATGGAAAAAAATATAAATTTAAAACAAATAGTTTAATATATTGATATAGATAGATAAATTAAAACATATAAACATATGAAACTATAAATTAATAACATATAAACAAAAATATTTAGAAATAAAAATTTAGAACATATAAATAAACAAAAAATATAAATATAAATAAAAACATATATATTTTAAATATATACACTCATAATACATTCAATTATATAAAACATTTTAACATATAAATTTAGCACATATAAGAATATATATTTAAAAAATATATACTTTTTAATATATATATATATATATATCAATTCATAGAAACATATAAACACATATATAAATAATAGAATCTGCACAAAAAATAAAAACCAATACACCTAAATACAAATATAAAAATAAATATTTTAAAATTTTAACATATAAAATAAACTAGTTTAAAAATGATTTATTTTGTTTAAAAATCAATATCAATATAAATTCAACATACATATCAATTAATTCTAGTAAAAAATCTAACTAATACTCAACAAAACGTCAGCAAAATACCTAAAATTCAACATTGTACTGTAAAAAAATTAGAATAAAATTTGAAAATAAATAATACAAAGGGGTAATCAACCTCTTAAGATTCATAAACTAAATTTTACTTCAAAAAAAATATGAATAAAATAAGTTTTCACTCATAAAAAGTATAGATGATCCATAGAACAACGAATGATAGTGATGAAAGGAGACCAAGGCAAAATGAATGTGATAAAGGGTGTCATAAGGAAGTTTAGGATGGTGGAATTAGGAGGAAGGTGGTGAAAAATTAGATGTTTCACAGGAATATTTCATCAGTGAAAAAAATATATTATGGTTTTCAAAAATAAGGAATTGAAAAATAAGAATGAAGGAAACTCACATGTGTGTTTTATTTTTTTTAAAAATGTTTTATCATCATTTTTTATAAAAAAGTAATTTCAAAAAATTTCTTTTAACAACGGTTTTGATAAATCCAATATTAAAATCATGTTCCAAATGTATTTTAACATTAGTTATATGATAACCAATTTTAATAGTACTTTTAATATTAGTTGTCAAATATCCAATGTTAAAATATTTTCCTCTTATAGTGTATGAATTCACCTGTTTCTTATTTTAATCATAGATAAAACTTTAGAATAATTAAATTTCTATTCAAGACACAAAGTTTTATAGAATAATATCAATCAAAGATACTCATATATCTATATTAATGTGTCCGACTCAATATGTATCCCCATACATCATATGCAAGCTTATATAATACCCTTTTTGCAAACATTGATCAACCATTAGACATGAAAATGTCACTCAAGTTTAGGCCATACCATATATTCATGATTATTTTAAATGAACTTGTTGATCCAAATATATTCCTTCAGGGAATGTGATAAAGAAGTGTACTCTACCTATGTTTTCAAGACTATCATAATGGCTTGTTTGGTAGTCCTCCAAATGAAATCTCTATTATTGAGGAAAAATTTAAAACCATATTAAGATTTCATATCATATTTATTTTTTGGAAACTAGCTTCAATATAAAACTTTAAATTAATATAATCCTCACATATAAATACTAAGAATATATCCTTACTTCTACTCAAGTCCCTAAAGATATTCTTGATATCAATCTGGTTAATCTCACCAAGATTGGATTGGTATTTACTTATTATACTCAAAGAACTAGTGACATCATGTCAATTACATAACATTTCATACATTATATATCCTATAGTGGATTAATAAATAATCATATCCATTCTTTATAACTATTTTAAGGATCTCGAATCTTTTTAATACTCATGCCACAAAACATTATTAAATACCCCTTGTTGGAGTTCTCGATACAAAAAATATTTAGAACTTTACTGATATATATATTTTGACTCAGTCCAATAAACCCCTTCAATATATATCTATAGGTTTTCATACCTCATATGTAGGATACTTAACACATTTCATTTATTTATAATAAATTCCACAAACACACCTTTATATAAAGTAAATTCATGAAATAATTTCTAATGTGTAGTATATCATACACATACAACATGAGAAATACCTCAAATCTCTTATGAAATACTTTTGTACACAAGATTCATATGAATTCTTAATGAAACCAAATTATTCAATTTTATCATAAAACTAGATATTATAACTCTATAAGCTTTACTTAATCCATAAATGTTCCATTGAAAATGAAAAAAACAGGAAGTAAATTTGTAAATCTAAACCACTTGGGCTATATCATATAGTCATACTTAACCAAATTCTCATTAAGGAGAGTGGTTTTTATTTTCATATGATATATCTCCTTATCATTTTGGGTTTATATGAAAGGAAATATCTAAAATAAATTATTATCAAAACTTGAGATAAGGTTTTTTCATAGTAAATTCCATGAATTTGTTTATAACCTTTAGTAGCCAAACATTATTTATATAAAGGTACTCTACCATCCATGTTATATTTCTTGTGGAAAACCTAGTTTCACCCTATGGTTCTAACCCCATCAATAAGTTCCAAACTTAGTTAGTGTACATGGATTCTATCTCAAATTTCATGGCCTTTAACCATTTCTCAGAATCTTAAATCCCAATGGATTCTTGGTAAGTTGTAGGTTCATTATACTTGAACATTATTTCAACATAATTTACCATAATAAATCTGTATATCTAATTATCTATTTGAATCCAACCTTCATTATTCTCATGTAACCTGAGTCAATACTTCTTCCAAAACCCTTTGGGGAACAAGATCACTTCTCATATTAGAAAAATCATGTTTTCCCCTAAAATCCTTCATGTTAAAATTTGATCCCTCTAACTCCTTGATTTATATATTCCTTCTCAATTAATTTATAAAAAAAAGCTGCAAAAACATTGTGCTAAATAGGACTATAGAAATAATATCCAATAGTTTCATTGAGATAACCAATTAATAAATATTTTCTTGATCTAGGGTAAAATTTATTATAATCCAAATGTTGTATATATTATTTAAAACCTAAAATCCCTTAAATAAAAATTGGGATGCTTCCTATTCTATATCTCTTATAGTGTCTTTATTACTACTTCAGATGGAATGTTGTTAAGTAGGAATGTAATTGTTTTTATGGAATATACCCATAACAATATAATAATGTACACTAACTCATTATAAATAAAAACATGTCTAATAGGGTATGATTCCTACCCTTAGAAAAACCATTCCACTATGGAGTTCTAGGATGAATGAGTTGTAAAATAATTTCACAATCTCTTAGATGACCAATAAATTATAGGCTCATGTATTAATCACTCTGACCTGATTGTAGAATCATACTTTTTCTCCAATTTTATTCCATAATTTTTTTTCTAAAATATTCGAACTTTTCAAAGCTATCAAAATTTCATCTCATAAGAAACACATAACCATGCTAACTAAAATCATCAGCAACAGATATAAAGTACCTATACCCACCACTTTATTGAGTATTCATTGGTCCACATGAATCACTATGTATAAGATCCAATAGCCCACTAAGTCTCTCATCTTTTCCAATAAAATGATTTTTGATTACTTTTCCTAATTAAAAATATTCCCAATTATAAAATGATTCATAATTGATTGAATGTAATAATCCAACTCTATGGAGTCTTTATATAAGATTCTTATTTATATGTCCAAGGTGACAATGCCAAAGATAAGTAGTGTTAGAATCATCCTTGACCTAATTATCTTGAATTTTATTTATAGGATTATCAATGTTTAAAATATATAAACCATTCACTATATCACTAATGTAATAAAAATATTTCATTCACACATATAGAACAATTATAGTTCTTAAAAATGAATGGAAAACCCATATTTTCTAAAAATATATATAAATTAAATTATTATTTATGGATGAAATTTGATTAAAATTTTCTAGTTCAATAACAAATCCACTTGGTTGGCATAAATAAAAAGTTACAACCATAAATGTAGAAATTATTTTCTCATTTTAGAAAAATAGATATATTCATATTTTTATCAATTCTCTTATATTTCTGAGTCTACATTTACCAAAAGAAATATGTGATGCACACCTGGTATCCAATACCCTTGAGTCATAATTGGAGAAATTTAATTCTATAAAATTCACATCAATAACCTATTAATGCCACTCTTTAAGAACATTTCCCCACCTTAGATTCCAATCTAAAACGATATTATAATTCTACCAAAAAGATACCTCAAAATGATAATCATGATCTAGACCATAATCTATAAATAATATATATCTATGGGTGAGTATCTTGTTTTATATCTTTTCATCAATGAATTTTAATGGAATCGGTCCCACTAAAAATGATAAAACTATACATTATATCCATTTAGTGGCCTAAGATCCATATTTAACTAGGTAATGAGTATACTTTTTCATTCGTCTTATCACGTAGATATTTTAGTAGGCCATTATGACAATCATACCATATATCAACCTTGTATAGTTGATTAAAAAACCCTTTTTTCAAATTCATCACATGGAAAAGCTCAAATATATCCCTCTAGTATCCCATATGTGAAGCTTTCCCAGTTCTGTGTAACCTAAATATCATATCAATATTTGGTCACCTAAATTTTAGGGTTATCCATTCCAATAATAATAATATAAGATAAACTATGGGAACCTTGATTGGAAAAAGAACAACCTTTTGAATGATAAAAATATTAACTTGTACTTTCCTTGGAAGTAATCTCACAATCAGTATTTTCAGGTTTTTCTTACTCTCACCATTTCTATGTGCATCATATGCCTATCATATGTAACTATTTAATCCCATGAAATCTTTACATATCATGTAATCCCTATATGTATTCCTGATTCTATATTTTTAGTTTTATAATCCCAATAACTTTCACTAAATTAGTATGTTCAAAATATATTAATGTGTAGCTCTCAAAAAAACTCAAAGTTTATATTACTAACCAAAAATACAAGCCAATATATATATATACATACTAAATTCATCACATGCATAAGTTATAAGAAATCCTTCCATGTAAATGCTTAGAATTATCTGAAATCAAATATACTTACAAGATTAAGCATGAAACAATTAGTATCTAACCCCCACTTTTCTAGACAAGGCATTTTTCACTAGGCCAATGAGAAGTCTAACCCAAATCCCCTCAACCCACTATTCATTATTCAAGAAAGAATTTAATTTCATCATAACTCAAACGCCTATTATATATAAACTATAGTCACACTCTAAATTCAAGCTCAAAACATTATAAAAAACTAGTTTTAAGGTATAATAAAACTAAATATAAATTTATCATACATAGAATGGAACTATTATATGCATGGCATGGGAATTTATTAGAAGTGATTTAATAAAATTTAACTAAAACATACCGTATTCACATTATATAAAAAATTTATACACATGGATGTTTATATAGGTATTTGATAAATAAATAAAAAATAAAATTATTTAACAATAGATATAAGATAATTAAAAATTATAACAATCGAAACCATTTTTGATATGGTTTAAAGTCACATAGATTTAGTGTAGGCCTTTTAGGCCCACGTTAGTGAAGGTTTTTAAGAAAAATATTTTTTATTTGTTTTTTAGGAATACTACAACTTTCCACCATGGCCTGTTCAAATTTTTCAAAACATTTTAGTCCATGAAATAATGTAATTCTACATGTCATTTTGGTTCTTTTATCTCTCCAAGAACCATGATGAATAAATATTCACCATGACATAGTTGGTCTATGTGGTGGATCTAAATATGACATAATGATAAGATAATCATTTCATGGAGAGTTCTAAAATGATACCATATTTTATAGTTAAATAACCATGGGTATTGTTTCTATAAATTCCAATAAAAAATGATGTGGTGATTGGCCAATCACACTATTTTGAAAAAATATCACTAACTAATACATAGTTTTACGACTGTTATTTTGGTTCTAAAAAAGAACCCAAAACCAATATTCAATTTCAATTTTCACCATATCAATTCATCACCAGCAATGATCAGATACCACTGATGGGTTTCATGGAACATATTTATGCCTATATATTGTAGAAGAAAACAAAAAAACTATGCCAAGATTGACTAGTAATATATTATACTAGATGAAATAAAAAAACTATAAAACAAGAATAACTCATTTTTCATGATTTTTATCTTCATTGGTAGTGATTTTTAAGAGTTATATTAGCATCAACCAATAGGTTCAGGCCTCTAATGGTATCCACCAAACACTTGAATCATAAAATGATTCTATAGGAACTCTTCTCCACAATAGTGTGCTATCACCACCACCTCGATGATAAATAAATATAAGAGAGATTATTGTTGTTTTTTCCAATATATAATAAAGTCTAATATTTTAAATTTAGGTTTATAAATCTATATTTTATAGTAATCCTTATTTTAATCGAGGTTCCCCTCAGAGATATAATTTTTCATAGGTTTTAAAATGGCCAAACCATTTCGCTTCCACCTTATTTATTAATATGATTATTAAAATAATTTTACAATAAATATTTTAACTATACGCCATCATATGATGTTTCATTATTATAAAATAAATATGATAATAAAAATGTGAGAAATGATTGAATGATGTCATATATTATTACATATGAGCATCATGACATGGTATAAAAGACCATATAAAGACATGAACCATGACATAGTGACTTTCACCACATGATGGTCTAAGATTTAATGTATAATATTAAATAATTTTAATGTTTTCGTGTTTCTTATAATGTGTGAGCCCATCTATATTGGTTTTATATATTATACCCTCAAGATTTTTTTGATCACATGTTCTTAGAGTAATAAGAGATTAAATCTCAAATAATTTATGTGGTTCATGTTAGCTTGATTCATTCATCACTTCGGTAATAATTCATTTTTTTGTATAGTGAAACCTTGTGATATCCATATATCATGAACATATATTGAATTTATATAGAAGAATAAAAATTTTAGTGTTAATTTCCTTATTTATTTAATGTTTTAACCATCCTTGTTTGTTGAAACTATCTCGTCTTGTATGTTGTAAGAATGCTGTGATTGATATATTAATACTATTGATCTGGTTATATTCTAGTTTTATGTTTTGACATAAAATGATTTTTCTATAATATCGTTACATAAAAATTTTCTTGTCATTTATTTATTTATTTATTACTATTCTGTATAAATTGTTTATGTTTCTGTTTCTTTAATCAAAACTTATATATGATGATATATGGTGATTATTGTTTTGAATTATGAATATGTTATATTTAATTAGATTATATATTTTTTTGATTTTTGTGATTCAATTTTTATTTATTATACAATTATTTTATTGAGTTTTCAAATTATATTCATCATATAATATTTTTTGTATCACTTTTTTGGGATTGATATTGAATTTTGTTAACATTTTTTATCAAAATTAATTTTATTATAAAAAAATTTATATATTTTTTATTTTAATATTTATCGAATCATTATTTTAAAAATTTTATCTTATTAATTACATTTGGATTCCATTTTGTGACCAATAACATAACATCCTTGGCATGGTTCTCACTCATGTGATCGAGAGAGGTCTCTACATAACCTCAGGCATGCCTCCCCATATGCCAGAGGCCTTAAACTAGTAGTGAGGGTCTAAAGAATATAGTGGGGAGACTATACCCTCTATAATAGAGTAACAATCATAATGGAAACAAGAGAAACCAATCAAACCTACAATTTAATTAGATAACAGATGAATACAAAAAAATAAAAATATAATAAACCATTCCATGCCATATAATTTTCCAAAATAAATGTTGTATTGAAAGTTATACTAGAAACCAACTAAAATATTGATACACAAAAGAAAAATCAGTCATGAACCCCATTCCTGGTACCGTATACATGCTCTAAACCCATCCTACATAGTTACTAATCTTGCACATGGATCCTTTCCCTTTTGCATACCTACATCCATCAAGGCTACCCAGGTACCAAATAGTGCCCGAACAAGGTGTAAATAAAACTTAGTAGGAAGAAACTAATGGTGTTTATAAAATCCAGTCTAAAATAATAGTGCATGAAATAGTATAATAATCTAGGAATTGATTCATAAATTAATATAGAACATCAAATATTCCACAAATCCTCAAACTCCAGGTTGAACCATGGGGCCAGCTAATACTCACTTTAATATGAGTTTTGATATCCCTATTTGTACAATCCAATAATCCAAGAATATTATCAAGCTAAGTGTTAATAAAAGATTCATGTTTCTCTCAAATTTATTTTAATTACCATGCTAGATCCACTTAAATTTTCCCATGGTTCATTACCATACCAATGGAGAGATATAAATTTATGATTTAATGGTATCTATGTGAATTCCCATGATAGATATGCATACATGTTCCCATGGTGTAATACCTTACCAATGGAAAAAGTATCAATGGACCTAATGATAATTTCCCATTACAGGTCCCCTTACATGATGAAATGATATCATAATCTATGAGAATTACCATGATTTATCCAATTAAACATTTCAAAAATCAAATGAAATATGATCCAATGCATTCCAATTTAGAAAACATGCCAAACATGTCAACATATACCAAATTTGTTAATTTATTCCAATTACCAATTATCCATCTAACTCCAATTACATTCCATTATCCCATTTAATCAAATTTAATGTTCATTATAACAATCCAAATCACATAACAACTTCAAAAAATCTATTTCAAATTAGAAATACATGTAATTAGAATTTTACATGTCATTATGTCCTTATATTATTATGTCATCATGCCAAATTCATTTTCTTTTCATTTATCTAGTTAGAAGAAAAATGATTATTTATTAAGTCAATTACACCAATTCACATGTTAATACAATTCAAAAATTAATCCATTCTCTAAGAAATTACCAATTCAATATAGGGAACTAGGTTCGTTTATTCCAAGTTCATACCTAGGGTCAAGGGTATGCACACCTCTTGAGTGGCATCAAGTCCTGGTCTCAACACTAATGGACCTAACATGATATGTGGGAGGCCTATGTATAAGGATTTATTCCCTAAAAATAAATTCCATTTAGAAAGGTGCGTGTGAATGACATGCTGACATGATCTCACAAGTTGTACATACTAGAATTCAAAGTCAAACCTTAGGGATATGTTTTAGACCACCTACGACAAGAGCAGAGAACAATTGACCAATGATTAAATACTTGGATCAACATTAAATAGCATGATACCCTATGGATAATTATTTATCCACCACATCAAGGATGAAATAAGTATATTCAAGAAGTAAACAAGAGGAATCCCCCAAAACCCAAAAAAACACACCAATTGAAGTCATCTATATAGAACTAAGGATTAAAAGATCAAGGACAGGTGTTTGAGAATCCAAATATTCCTTGTAGAACCATTAAAATTTTTAAAACATGAATTAGGGTCGATGAGGCGGGGGGGGGGTGGGGGTGGGAGGAATATTAGGTTCTAAATGGGGATTTTAGGGGAAAAAATACGATTCTTCCCCTTTTAATCTTGACCTCCGGTGACACCATCAGCTAGTTGGTGGCACTATATAGTGAGTCTATAATGAAGAAAACCCCAATGAATGGATATTGGGATTACATTAACTTTACCAAGATACCATACAACCCACCGACAAGTCGATGGATTGTACCAGCTAGTTGGCAACACTACAGAATCTCCAATGCTACATGCTAGCTCAAGACTTCCACTAGCTTGGCTCCTAGGAGAATTTGAAAACCTCTAAAACATCCCTTTAATCCAAGAATATTATTCATTTAAAATATATAAATTGTTTAAAAACAACTTTAGGATAGAAATTACCCAGATAAGAGAGGGATCTTATAAACTTCCAAATGTATAACATCTCGTCTCTGTACTATACTCCCATGCATCACTGAGAGGTATTAATGAAAAAGTAAATACACTATGCCTACATATCCAACTCCCGCTCCTAGATATCCTATTTAACTCACCAAAGTTTCCACTATACTCACACTAGGTTAATAGTATTTACTCATATATGAATCTCACTGTGGTCTATGGTATAGATCAGGTGCTCCTCAAAGGAGACATTAAAATCAAGCTCAACACAAAAACATCAATTATGTGATATGAGATAGAGAGATATATTTGAAGATTTAATATGTGTAATGAATAGTTCATGGAACCGTAGTGATTTATAATATCCAACTAGTATGACACTTGAATGTTTTACTCTACTAACTCAAATGGACCCATGAACCTAGGCTATAAGTTTCCATGATCCTGGATATTGTCTTTTCCCATCTTAGGCGACAACCAAAAAAATACTTTATGACCAAACTCAAACTCCAGAGGTCACATCCAATGATCATTATAATATTATTTCTAGATTTGTTTGATTACAAACCTCTTTATAATCAATTGAACCTACTCAGACATCTTCTACATGAGACTAGGTCCAATGAGTAGTAACTCACCCACCTCCAAACAAAACAAAGGTCAATGAAAGAAAATTCTATATAAATCCTTATAAGGATCCATTTTGGTAGATTCTTATAATATATTAATATAATCAAACTCCATAAGTTATAGCTTCTTCTCCCAAGAACCACTAAAATCTAGAACATAAACTCATAACATATTCTCCAAAATCTGAATCGGCTAATCCGATTGGCCGCTAGTATAATGATGGTAGTCTATACTAAAAAGAACAAATGATCCTAGTTCCTTCTAAACCCTCTTTAGGAACCCTTATATGAAATAGGGATCTTGATCAGAAATTAAATTCCTTGAAAACCCATGTAATTGAACTATCTTCTACACATAGATATTACCTAGATCGTTGATGGTGAAGGACTCCCGGATGGGAAAGAAGTGGGTACCTTCATCAGTGGATCCATAATCACCCATAATACATAATTTTTCCAATGTTTCATAGGTAATAATTTCATTAACTATAGGGTGATATCATCCAACTTATAATCCATAATAGGAATAAGATACAATAACACAATAGGCATTTTATGCTAGGCCTTCTTTAGCTGAAAAGTAAAACATCACACCATGAAACCCTATATCTATTTCTTCATCCTATGACACTAGTATTTCATATGGAGATCATGATAAATATTGTGAAATATCGGACCTGACTTCCACTTAACCTGTTCCATAGGCCCTTATGGCTACGTGACCCATAGTGCCTCTCCCCATAAGCCAGGGGCTGCCGACTAGTACCGGGGGTGTTAAGGTAGTAAAGAGGGGCGACTTTACACCCATTAGAGAGTAACACAACGGATGAAAAAAATTGGAAGCGTATAAATACAAACACTTATAATTCACATAGTAAATATAAACATATACAGTAGAAGACTAGATAATAAAAAAAATCCACAAAGGTAGTGTCTGATATAAGATGTATGCATGGAATACTGATAAATGATAAACAGGAGAACATGCATGAAATAAAAGTCTAAAAAATTAAACCAAAACAAGGATAATCTATAGAATATCAAGCCTAAGACTGACCCCTTAATACTAATATCTATCTAACCAAAAGAGTTAACTACCTATAGGGGGACCTTTTCCTTTTCCAGTACTTATAGAAATATAATCTACTTGGGTGCCAAAGGAGGACCAAAAAGGGTGTGAGATAAATCTCAGTAGGCCACGACCATCAGTGTATGTGTGTAATCTAAGTCGACGCTCATAAAGAAACTGTTTACAAGTAAAGTAAATAAAGTAAAGTAATTCCTAATAAACAAACAACCTCCTTCTCAGGTTCTTAAGGGACACCTAGAGGGTCTACCTTCTTCATCTGAATTATGGTATATTTGATCATGTCCCCATGTGTATATATATATATAGGTTATCAATGGGATGAGTTAATAATTCCTATCATCCCTTTATATATATATACATTGGTTATCTTTGGCATGAGTTAATCATGCCTCTCATCTAAGAGAGATTATATAAATGGAACAAGGTAAGAATACCTCTCATCCATAAGACAATTATAATCAGGCATGGAATATGAATTTCTCCCATACTCAGAAGATTATAAATGGAATGGGGTAAGAATGACTCTCGTACATAAGAGATTATGTAAATTGAATAAGGTAAGAATACCTCTCATCAATGGGAGATTATGTAAATGGAGCAAGGTAATTATGCCTTTCATCTACAGTAGATTATGTAAATGGCATGAGTTAAGAATGCCTCTCGTCCATGGGAGATTATGTAAATGGAATGAGGTAAGAATGACCCTCATCCATAGGAGATTATGTAAATGGAAATAGGTAAGAATTACTATCATCCATGGGAGATTATGTACATGGAAAAAACATTATATCATATAATATAAAAAAATCCATCTTATATTATTATTTAATTTATAGAAAACAAACCATTTCATGTTATGAGATATGAAAAAACAATGTCAAGGGTGAGTCCATGCCATCCCTTGATTCCATTTCATTCAAGTAAAAACATTTAAAAGGTTTAGGGATATATTATCCTAGCCAACCTATACAACCCTACCCTTCTTATTATCCTTGAAAGGAAAATCCATCCCAAGGCAAGTTTCAAGGCTAAAAGATCAAGGTCAAGTACCCATATAGTCAATTTTCCAATTCCAATTCAAAGGAGACTAAGAATCATTGAGACAAATTTATATAAGTAAAATACTTATGGGACAAGGGTTAATTCAGTTAGAAGTTTATCCAAGATATCCAAAAGTGATTTGGGCATTTTGGGAAAATTGGCCTAAAGTGTCCAATTTTGTTGGCACACCCCTTGGGTGTCCATACCGAGAAAGGGTGTTCTCTAAAACCCTAAAAATTATTCATTTAATCTATTCCAAGTAATTAGGATTATCTAGACATAAAGGAATAAATATAACAGAACATCTCAACAAATGCTGGCTCACAGCAGAATAATTAAAGTATGAAATGGATGAATCTCAAAACAAAAACTATGTGGCCACTTATATTAGGACCGTAGATGATTCCTCACTTGATATAGATATCCGATGCGAAGAAGGTTAGAAGATATCTGAGTTTCAATCCAATACCCTGAAAATAGGGTGAATGATCCTGCATCAAAATAGCGCAACAAATGGTAAAATTTACTTAGATAGGAAGAGCACATGGAGTTTGACTTAACTCAAGGGCCACACACTTCTCTCAGATCAACAATCAGTCACAAGATAGAGGATTTTTAGGAGATCCAATGAGGAAGAGGGTTTGAGATTCAAAGGGAAGGATGTGTGTGGGTTCTGTCCGTTAGAGGTGAGGAAAAAGGAATTAAAAGAACTTAAATAAAGGGCGGGAAAATGGTCATTTTTCCTCAAAACTAGGATCACATGGTTTATGTACATGGTTTTACATACTATATGGAAACCATTAATGAAGGATCTATACACTTCTTCAGTAGGATTCACAGTTTCAGAAAAACTGTGTGGACTTGTTGGATCCCCTGTTTGCAGCCGCACAGTTTTCAGAAACCATGTGGCCCAACCTGCTACCCATATCTCCAAAACTACAGCCTCCGAACCAACCACAGATGATCCTCGAGCCCTCCCTAGGACATAAAAAATAATTACCATGATTAAAGTAAGGATTAAAAATTAATACCAATGATTTGTACCTTGATCAAAAGTTGAGTTGTTACAAGATCCCCTATTTATAGAAAATCATCCCCAATTTGGCCTTCTGAGGGTAAATAGGTACTGTCAGCAAAGATTTATGGACACTGAGATCATATATTTGCTTCATACTCCTAGGTATCATCCTATACCCATCCATGATGCCATTTCACCTGTACTAGAGGAACATACCTTCCTCAGAGTGTCTTCATGCTCCGATCGACAATGCAAATTTGGTATTCCTAAAAGGAAGAATCCATATCAAGATCAATATCATCAGGATGGAATATATGATATGGGTTTGGATAATATCAGCAAAGCTGAGATGCATGAAATACATCCTTCATTGAAAGATATCTCTAAGGAAGTTCTAACTGGTAAGCCACTGGTCCAATCCTATTCAAAACCTCAAAGGGTCCAATGAATATCAGCAATATCTTACCCTACTTCTAAATATGTATATGACCCAACATGTGTGAGACTTTGAAGAAAACCTAGTCTCCAACCTCAAACTCAAGAGGTCATTGGCCTCTATTGGCATAAGACTACTATCTCAATTGAGATATCAACATGCATTTCCTGATCAGCTGGACCTACTCTGAAGTCTCCTATATGAGACAAGGCCCAAGTACAACTACTTCCCCTACCTCAATCTAGCACAAAAGAGAGAGAAAAGGCCTACTATACAAGGCTTTATAGAAATCCATATCAATGGTAGTCTAGAATCTATTTTTTTAAGAAAAATCAAATAAGGGAATGTGTTTCTCCCAAGAACCCCCAAAGTCGAGAATGCATGCATGAATCATATATTCCAAAACCCGAATTGTACACTATATATATCCATAGATCTGAGGGTGATAGGCCATTCTCAGAAGTAACTGCATAAAAAAGGCCTTATGTATCCCTTTACAGAACTGCGACCTAAAATGAGTATCTCTATCAGAAATTATAGAATGTGGTTCTCCCTGTAGATGTACCACCTCCTTGATGTACATGCTTCTTAGCTCGTCTACTAAGAAGGTCTATTACATAGGTAAGAAGTGTGATACCTTTGTTAGATGATCAATAAAAACCCACACTATGTTTTTTTTTCATTAGGTGATCTGGGTAAACTAGTCACGAAGTCCATCGAAACTTCATCCCACTTCTATTTAGTAATAGAAAATGGTTGAAGAAGACCTGCTAGATGCTGGTGTTCTGCCTTCACCTATTGACAGGTAGAACATCGCGTAATAAAACTGGATATCTCACATTTCATGATGGGACACCAATATTGACATCGTATATCTCAATAAATTTTGGTGACACTAAGGTGAACTACCCATACAGAGGCATAAAAATACCTCATCAACTCTGGGACCCGTACATGCCTAGGGAACAAAAGAGTATCATCCCCATTGAAAGTCCAACTAGAAGAAGCATCATCATCAGAGAAAATTTACCATAGGAAAAGGCCTTCGGTATTAGATAACTATCTTGACCTCACTCTTTCTAGAAGAGTAGATGTTACCACTAAGGATGATAGGATTGTTTAACCACGGTCCTCCTGAACGCCAACATGAATCTCCGAGAACAAGGCCATAAAATTCCATTCATCACTGGATTCCTGAACAACTTGAATATGAGTTTTCTAGCATAGATCACTGGCTACTGAATTCCATTTTCTAAGAGTGTAGGAAAGATCGAAATGAAAATATTGTAGGTACTTGACCCACCTACACTACCAGAGATATATATCCCATTGTGTGAAGATGTATTTGAGTCTTTTGTGGTCTGTGAACACCACAAAATAGTCTCCCAATAAATAATGCCTCCAACAACGTAAGTCAGGCGCAACTAAAATGAGCTCAAGGTTGTGTGTCTATTAGTTTCTCTCATGAGGCCTTAACTAATGAGAACTATATGCCATGACTTGCTCATCTTGCATCAGAACATATCCAAGACCGATACCTAATGCGTTACAATAAACTATATAATCTTTTCCTAGCTCTGGAAGTATTAGTATTAGTTCTAAAGTAAGTCTACCCTTCATCTCTTCAAAGGATGATTCACAAGATTCCGTCCATTCAAATTTCACACCCTTATTTATCAAAACAGTATGTGGTGATGTAAGGCATTTGAAATCTTTAATGAGGCATCAGTAATATCCAAAAAGTCATAATAAACTCCGTATATCAAATACATTCTTGGGATGATTGATAGAGATAATATTTTCATCAGTATTTATATTTAATTCAATGATTTAATCCCTAAAAATTGAACAAGTTGAGTTATTTACATCAATTTTGAATTTATGATTTGCTTTGGGCTAAAATTGGAAAACTGCTTAATTTGGAAATATTGAAATATTTTAATCATTTTGGTAATTCATGTATATCTTTTAAAATATAAATATAATTTATTTGATTCATTTTTTATTGGGTTTGTACATTTATTTTCTTCATCTTTTGTTCTTGAACTAGGATTTTATTCGATCATAAAATGGTCCGAATAATTCAATCAAGTTGGAAGATTATTCTGGACAACCATGTGGACCCCACCTCAATGAATTGGTCATAAATCAGTAAAAACACATCCAATTGGGGTGATTAAAATTTTAATGAAAATAGAATTAAATGGGGAGTTCTTATGTTGAAGATATTGAAGATTTTCCATCATTAAGGTGGCCCATGGATACTGACATTTTGGGGCAGAAAAAGGAAACATTCATCTAGAATACAATCTCACCATTAATTGTCCATATCTCATACTGCACATGGCGGATAAATCTGAAATTTTGTGATGAAACGTAACACCTATTTTGGAAGATCTTTATAGAATAAATCCTTGCAAAATTCGGCCATTAAATTGGACGAACATTGTCAAACTTGCGCTGGATATAATCTACAGGAAATCTTAAATAGGAATTATGAAGATCTAAAATTTGAAGACCGGAGGATGGCACCCCCTTGGACTATATAAAGAGGAGTTCACCCATGATGAAGAAATAGTTCGACACCAAAGTTGGAGTGGGGGCCTAGGGACATGCTGCTAACATAGGAACTTTCTTTTCTTCTATTTTTATTTTTAGTTTTATTTTCTCATGTAATGCATTCATATTTTAATTAAAGTGTTTCCACCTTCTTTTCCACTGTCTTTCTTTTCCGAAGTTAATCTAATTTCTTTATCTCTTCCATAATTCCATAATGATCCCTATGCAATTTTGCATGGTAAGTGACTAACTCGAAGCTTGGCCCTGGGGGACGTTTCATGGAGTTCTTTATTATTGTGCTTCAATTCAAAATTTTTTTATTCTCTTTGTGGTGGAGGCGGGAATATTTCCCGGGTGCGGAGTCCGTCCACCACAACACTATTTCCAAATCCATTACTTTTCATCGATTCATCCATTTCCCCTCTTCTCTTAGGAAAAATCTTCATACGGTGGAGTTGGGGTTGCCATAAGGGATGAAAAAACATACGATGGCGCCGGGTCCTTTAGGAATAACATTTTCGGTTGAGGTGTTACCCTACTTTATTACTAGAGGAGGTGTGGTTTGGTGTGCCGGACACATGCTAAAATAAAACACTCAATAAATCAATGGGAAGCAATTCATTAATGAGGTTTCACTAAATGAATTATAAAACTAAATTTAAATAACAAATAAATAATGAATGTACCTGTGTTATCTAACCCTAGGACCAAGTTATTTCTTCCTTAATTACATTTTGTCACTGCATGATAGTTATAACTTTTATTTATTTTAAATTTAATCACCTTCCTAGATTAAATACAAGAAACCAATAATTAGTTTAGGTGATATAGAAAAAGTAGCTGAACAACTGATAAATTTTCTCAAGTGAGATGACCCTAGTTAGCCACTGAGCTTCATTAGGAAAACATAGAAATTGCTTTTGCCACACCCTACAATAGGTGTTCGTTAAAACTGGTATCGTTTCCGGGGAGCTAATCAGTTATTTACTTTATTTTTTCTATTTTTAAATTTTATATAGTTTTCATTATTTAAAAAAAAAATAAAAAAAAAAAACTTTTCCATGATGTATTCAAATTCAAATTATATTTTATTGGATGATTACTCACAGGTGCAATATCAAGAACCAGAAGTGGATTATAATGATATAAATACTCAGGTGGATAGGATTAGCAATGCTCTGTATGACTTTGGTAGAAAAATGAAAATCACATTTGACTATGTTTGAGAAAAAATTTAGCAACCCGAGCCTGAACCGAATCAAGATCCTGAGCATGATGTGGAAGAAATTACCCCATTGGTTTTTGTTGTTGAAGAACCTGAGGGGGTAAAAGAAGATGTTCCTAAAGATCAATTCCACCTCTCTTAACCATTTATTTAAGATATAGATAAAAGATCATTTTATACTAATTTACACGAGGAAAATCATGTGAATTTGGAGAAATTTTGGAGTGCATGGGTAGAAATTGAAATGCAACATGATCTCCTAATTCCTTACAAAGTTTAAGAGAAACCACTTTTATACCTCTCTCTAGCCTTGGAAGATGAAGAATCCACACAAGTGGGAGAATTAAAAGAAATAATGGAGGATCCTGACTACCTACCTTCATCAAGTGAAGATCGACTCCAAGAGGCACTTATCACAGAAAAAGTGATTGAACCAGAAGCAGCTTAAGGAGATGATACTTTCTTGAACTTTCACTTTTCTGATTTCATTCAATCTGATTTGAGTATCACACCTTATGAATTTGAATTTTATGATTTTTTCAATCCTTGTATCACCTTGTAGGAATATAAAGAAGGAGAAATTTCACCTTTTGAAGAAAACCTAGATCTGCCTAAGGACATTGATCATATGCTTGAGGAAGCCCAAGAAACGATAACAGTGGATCTTCATGAAGAACCAAATCTACAAGATGCCTACCTTAAAAGGGAAGATTTTGAAATTAATATTTAAAATTTAAATTTTGAACCTCCCTTTGATTATTCTTTTCATGCATCATATCTGTAGAAACAACTGTATTTTAAAGAAGACATTGTATAAGTAGAAACTGCAGAGGAGGAGGTTCCAAACTTCATCCTACCACTGCCATTCAAGCTATACCACATTGTGAATGGGGCAGATATAGTGTACTCTATGCATGGAATTCTCCTCAACAAGAACAAAGAACTACAATCTGGGAAGTAGAACATGTGGTGGTTCATGTACAAGAAGATCCACCCATCATCGGATTGTGGATAACACCTGGTACTGCCCTCTGGAGGTAGTAAAAGAATCCAGGGCCCACTTGGGGGATTGTACCAAGACTTATCTTTACTTTCTTTCTAGGAATTTAGATTCCAAATTCTTTTCATAGAAGTATATGAGCATACAACCCCTACCTCTTATATTTTGAGCTTTAATGACATGATCCTTTCACTTAATTGAGTAATTATCTTTTTTAGGTTAATGATGGTAGAAGGGAAGCCCCAAAAAACCAAGCTTCATTTCAAAAGGGAGTTCACTTTTAATGTTTAACTTTGAAACTCCTTGCATTTTTGTTTTGTGATTTAAACTGGAATTGAATTTTCCCACACTTGAATTATGTTTTACTTAACATATCTAGGGGACCTGAGTTTCTTAGGAATCCAGTGATTCCATGTTTTAGATTTCAATGTTAATGAGATTGAATGAGTAAAATGGATAATTGGATGATTAAAGTGAAGCATGAATATTGAAATGAGGACTCATGATTTGATGGAATTAGTTGGTTCATATAAATGAAATTTCCCTACCATATTTCATGTTTTAAATTTCTGAAATTCATGTGAATTAATTTTTTATTATTAATCATGCCATAATTGATTTTCCAATGTTATATTCCCATTCTTGAGAGGATTTCTAGACCAAATATTTCCTATTTTATCTTAAGCATATTTCTTGAGTGATTTGGGGACATGCCACTTACCAGAACTTATATTGAAACTTTTATCTTAAGCATATTTACTTGAGACCCACCCTTACATTTATCCTTCGTTAGCCCATAGATTCAATGAATTACCTTATAGGTTTAAGAAACATTACAAGCCGATTTTTCCTTACCTACCCACACTTTTAGTATTTTTGCATGAATATTTCAAGTTTGAGTGTGGGGGAAGGGCCTTTCATGTGTGTTCATTAAGATATATATCTTTTTTGGCTGGTGTGATGTGCATGTCATCATTTTGGGAAATTTATTACTAGAAAATTGGGAATGAGTCATCATTTCATTATGCTTATTTAATTTCATCCAGTTCTCCTTAAAAAAAGTGAAAAAATTTAAAATTAAGCTATTCCTTTATGGAGATTTACAAAAAAAATAAAAAATGGAGATAAATTAAGTTGCGCCTTTCTGGAGATTTATTTAAAAGAAGAGGGATAACTTGAATGATATCATTCTTTGTAATCATTTATTGACTCATGTCCCATGTCATAAAGTGGGTGGTGTTGTGTTTCACATTATCAAGGGGATTTGAGTGAGGATCATCCTGTTTTTTCACTTGATTAATCATGAATTTTACTTAAGAGTGAAACCTCCTAATTCTAGCCTTAAATTATTTCAATCATTTACCCACCAACCCTAAGCCATAGAGTCATTTGAAACTTTATTGCAAGTCCTCATGATTTTATGTGTGTTTTGTCTTCACAAAGTGGAGAAATTAGTTCCATTACAATCCTATGGATAATGAATATGTTCTCATGATATGAGTAAAAATCCACTTTAATTGTATCATGAGTGATGAGGAAAAAGATTCAAAAGAGAGGTAGATCATGATTTGACATGTTTAATAATAATAAATTCGGAAGCTTGAATGAATGAAAGAGAAACTCCATCATTTTTCAAAGGAGAAAAGTAAAATGCATGAATTTATTGTTTCTTTAAAAAATAGGAAATTAAATTAATATTTTTTGTTGAACTTTAAATTTTTATTTTACATTGGTAATTGTTTGATTTTATCGCATTGAAATTTGAATATTGGTAACATTGGTGCCCTTTGAATTCCTTGTTGAGATTTTATACTTGAGGACAAGCATTGTTTAAGTGTATGAGAATTGATAGAGATAATATTTTAATCATTATTTATATTTAATTAAATTATTTAATCCCTAAAAATTGAACAAATTGAGTTATTCACATCAGTTTTGGATATATGATGTGATTTGGGCTAAAATTGGAAAACTGCTTAATTTGAAAATATGGAAATATTTTAATCACTTTGGTAATTCACATATTTCTTTTAAAATATAAATAAAATTTATGTGATTATTTTTTATTTGGTTAATATATTTGTTTTATTTATCTTTTTTTCGAACCAGGATTTAATTCGGTCATAAAAGGGTCTGGACAATTCTATCAAGTTGGACGATTATTTTGGACAACCGCATGGACCCCAACTCAATGAATTGGTCATAAATTTGTCAAAAATATCCAATTGGGGTGATTCAAATTGGAATTAAAATATAATTAAATGGTGAGTTATGATTTTGAAGATCTTGAATATTTTCCATCATTAAGGCGACCCATGGATGCTGACATTTTGGGGCTGAAAAAAGGAAACATTCCTCTGGAATAATAGCTCACCATTAATTGTACATATCTCATACTACACATGGAGGATAAATCTTAAATTTTGTGATGAAACGTAATTTTATTTGGAAGATCTTTATATAAGACATAATTGAAAAATTTGGCCATTAAATTGGCCAAAAATTGTTAATCTTGTGGTGGAAAAAATTTGCAAGAAATCTTAAATAGGAATTATGAAGATCTTAAATTTGAAGGCTGGAGGATGCCACCCCTTTGGCCTATATAGATAAGTGTTCACCCATGCTGAAGAGAGAGCTTGACACCAATGTTGGAGTAGAGGCCTAGGGACATGCTGATAACATAGGAATTTTCTTTTCTTCCCTTTTTATTTTTAGTTTTATTTTATCATGTAATGCATTCCTATTTTAATTAAAGTGTTTCAACCTTATTTTCCACCATCTTTATTTTTCAAAGTTAATCTAATTTCCTTCTCTATTACATCTTTCCATCGCGATATCTATGCACTTAACCATGGAAAGTGACTAACTTGAGGCTTTTCCCAGGGGGAGGTTTCACGGTGTTATTTGTTATGGGGCTTCAATTCAAAATGTTTTTATTCTATTTGTGGTGGAGGTGGGAATATTGCACGGGTGTGGAGGTATTGCACGACGAAACTATTTCCACATACATTCCTTTTCATTTATTTATCCATTTATCCGCCCTTCTCTTAGTCAAACCCTTCATACGACGGCATTGGGGTTTCCATAAGAGATGAAACGACATACGGTGGGGCCGGGTCCTTTAGAAATAACATTCTCGGTTGAGATGTTACCCTACTTGACTACTATAGGAGGTGTGGTTTGGTGTGCCCGACACATGCTAAAATCACACACTCAATAAATCAATTGAGTGTAATTCATTAATGATTTTTTCACTAAATGAATTATCAAATTGAATTTAAATAAAAAATAAATAATGAATGAACCCGTGTTATCTATCCCTAGGACTAAGTTCTTTCTTCCTTAATTACATTTTGTCACTACATGATAGTTCTAACTTTTATTTATTTTAAATTTCATTACCTTCCTAGATTAAATAGAAGCAACCAATAATTAGTTTAGGTGATATAGATTAAGTAATTGAACAACTAATAAAGCTTCTCAAGTGAGATGACCCTAGTCAGCCACTGTAATGCATTTGGAAAACACAGAAATTTATTTTTCCATGCCCTACAATAGGCATGCATCAATTCTCCCAAGAAACTACAACTCTCAATATCTACAGATCAATGGAAACTCTTGAATCTGAGATGATATAACCCAGAAAGTGCACTTTATCGATCTAGAAATGGCATTTAATGAACTTATCAAAGAGCATATTCTCTCTCAGTGTATTCAGCCCGATATCAATATGAGTTTTATGGTCATATCTAGAGTGAGAATACACTATGATATATTTAAAAAATACAGCCAAAAATTAATCTATATATGGGTGGAAACCCAATTAATAAAATCTATAAAGAGAGCAAGAGTTTTCATGAGTTTGAATGACATAACTAGGTACTAATGGAGATCATACCTATTCATGAAAGATATACAAGGTATGTATAATGTCCTGACATAAACGAGGTGATATCCCGACCTCAAATATATCTTTTAAAAAAACTTATCTCTTCATATATAATCAAAGAGGTCATTTATTATAGGAAATGGGTACCTGTTTCTTGATAGTGAGTTGATTCAACTGATGGTAATCTATGAAAAACTGAAGGGTACCATCTGATTTCTTAACAAAGATGACAGGTGAAATCCAAGGAGAAGTGTTGGGGGAATATAAATCCTTTTGCTTCTAGATCCTCCAAATTATTCTTGATCTCCAAGAACTCATTAGGTTTCATCATATAAGAAGGAAGAGTTACAATTTTTGATCCTGACACATGTTCAAATTTAAACTCTTCCTCTCTCATTAGAGGTAGACCAGAGAAGTCATCATGAAAGACATCTCTAAAATGCTCCACTATAGGGAGAAAAAAGAGGGTTCTAACCCCTGTTAATCTAGGTAAATATTGGAAACTTGAGCTATAACACTAAACTGTCTCTACTGCTCGGGTCCATCTCTAGTCACATTGAGATCCCATTCTCCCTTATGCACATACTTAATGCCCTATGGTGATGTAAACATCACCCTCTGTTAATAACACTCAATACAAGATCTAAAGGGAACTAACCAGTCCATTATAATGATTACATCAAAGCATGTCATGTCAAGAACATACAAGTTCCATACGAATAGGTAACTTCCCACCTCAAGGGGATAGTTCTGACAGAGGTGAACGACCTCATAATGGATACCTAAGGGTGTATCTTGAGGCATAACACTATTATAAGACTCAATGTTGAGGCACATACTGATAGTGATCTCCTCAGATATAAAAAATGAGATGTTCATGTATCAAAAAAACCAAACACTAAAGTGGAGGCTATTATAATAGTACCATGTATAGTAGATGGTTCGACACTTTTCTCCTATGGTATAGGCTATACTGCATGTAATTGGCATGTACTGTGGCCCATAGTCACTACCTATCTACCTTGAGAAGGTCCACTCTATTGGCACTGAGAATCATTATCCTGGTTACCTCCACCTTGACCGCCACCTTGGCCTAAATGACCAATGGTATTCTAGCTACCTAACTACCATGATTCAGCTGAAGCAGCTCCTTATTGAGGTGTAGGTTTTTATCCCTACTCACTAGGCATTGGGAGAAAATTTATGTAGAAATGATGGATATAAACCATCCTACCATAGACATTTCATGCAACTATATCTTCTGTGAACTACCTTTTGTAGTGTCCAATAACTCTACATTGATGAATGATAGGAGAACCAGTAGTGAAAGGAGACTAACTACCTCTACTTCCATGAGATTCTCTAAAACATCACTTTTTCCCAAAATAAGATCCACTGGAAGCCTTAGGTACTGAGATGCCCTGGCTTGCACCGTCCGCCTCCCTCAAATTATGCTATGCAATAGGACCTGGTTGATGATCTTAGAAATTTTCATTAGCCTGAAAACTTTTACCTATGACCAGATGGTGTATCATAACCCATTCTAAAATATCCTAGCCTCCATTAGACCATCAGCAGTTAAAAAAGGATCAAAATGCTACAGCTTAGTGAAACATGACAAGTAGTCCATAACTAACATGGTCCTCTACTTCAGGTTCCTAAACTCTCTAGCTTGATCAACCCTTAGAGTCTGTGGAAATAAGTAATCATAGAAGACAGTCTAGAATTTATCCCAAACCTTCTCCATATGTCGGCCTGCCCAGGTTATGACATCCCACCACCTCTTGGTTAAATCGCATAGCATGTAACAAGATAGTTTGACTCTCTTCCCTAGATTCATCTCCAGGTGCTCAAAGATATTCAAGATTTACTTGATCCAGGAATTTGTAACAAGTGGTCCACCATCCCCCAAGAAAATGGGAGGATTCTTCTACTAAAATTCATGAGTCAACTCTTCCATACTCAGAACAGGTCACACTCCTCCTTGCATATTCTATATCATACGCAAGAAACCGTCTCAAAGCTGTGCATAGAAGCCTATATCAGGAATTGGATGAGGAGCCATAGGTGGCTAGACAGGAGGAATAACTGGAAGATCGAGGCCCGACACCTCATGAACATGATCTTCACCACTTTTAGGGTGCGAAACTCAAGGACATTGTGGAGGCATAATTATGAATTTCCAAACAAAATTCCTATAAGGGATTATGTTAATTTAGAGGATTGCATTAAATAAACTAGAATAGGTACTAAGGACTTCCTATAGGAATGAACATGCCTCTTTACCTGCTTCATAATCCAAGACTATACACTAGAACAAACCATAAGGGGCTTTAGAAATGGAGAAACACCAACTACCCACTACTATGGTCGAGTTCAGGTTAAGTTTCTATTCTAGTAACATGAAAGTTGGATATTCTTAGGTTAAGAGTCATTTTCCATTTGAAAACAAGCTCTTTTAAATGTTTAAAGAATTTGAATCAGGTAAGTCTAGTGGTATGTCATTTTACTGCCCATAAGGGCCCATACACCTTATGAACCAAAATAGGACACACACTTGGATGCATTTATAATTTTAATTATACTTATCCATATGGTTACACTAATTCCAAATGGTTGAGCCCACTAGAATTCCATTTTACAATCCATAAGGTCCCATAAACCTTATGAACTAAAGAGTGGCACCCACTGAACTCACCCTACTTAAAAATTCAAATATTGTAGAAGATATTAACACAATTTAATAGATATAGGAATGACATAATGAATATGAAATAGGAAATTATTTCTATAAATTAAACATGACCTGGAAAAATGAATGGCCTATTCATATTGTGCCAATCATTATGCATGTTCTAACACATAACCCTTATTTCATCAGGTTAGACAATGAAATCAATATTCCTAAATCATTAATATAAATAAAACCGTGAAACATGTGAATCACCCAATGGTGAAATCATATCTTTATTAAATAGCAGAATCAATAGCAATCACAAGTAAGGAAACTTGGTCTTTACCCCTTAAATGGGGTTGAGATGCCCAATCATGGCTTATAACTAAGTCTCTAAGAATTCCCAATCTCCATTATATTATTAATAACTAGTAAAGTAAAAAAAGAACCCATTTGATACCACTTTATGACGTCCTAGACCCAGATGTCTCTTAACCTGTGCCCCGACCCTGGTTAGCCACATGACCCTTGGTGCATCTCCCCATAAGCCAAGGGCTACCGACTAGCAGTGGGGGTGCGAAGGTATTAAGGTAGAAAGACCTTTCCCCCATTACAGAGTAACATAGTGGATGAAACAATAATAAAAAAAGTGTAATCATATACATACAGACCAACATAATGCATAATGAAAATATAAACAGATATAGTGGAAGACTGGATAATAAAACAAAATCCACATAAGTAGTGTCTGATTCAAGATGAATGTATGGCATGCTGATACAAGATAAACAGGATAAAATGCATGAAATATAAGTCTATAAAAGTAAAAAAAACAAGGATACTCCATATCATCTGAAACCTCAGCCCAATCCTTTTCTCCTAATCTATAACTAAGAAAAAGGGTCAAAAACCTATAGGGGGACCTTTTCCCTTTCTAGTACCTGAAGAAATATATTCTACTTGGGTTCTAAAGGCAGCTCGAATAGATTGTGGGATAAATCTTAGTAGGCCACCACCAATGATGTCTACATGTAATCCAAGTTGGTGATCATAAATAAAATGTGTGTAGGTAAAGGAAATAAATTAAATAAATTCCAAATAAATAAACAACCTCCCGCTTATGTTCCTAAGGGACACCTAGCAGGTCTACATAATTCAGCTCAATGATGGAATATCTGATCAATTCACCATGAATATATATATATATATATATATATGTATAGGTTATCACTAGGATGAGGTAATCACGCCTCTTATACCTTCATATATTTATATATAGAGGTTATATTTAGAAAGTGGTAAGAATGCCTCTCATCCAAGGGAGATTATGTAAATGGAACAAGGTAAGAATGCCTATCGTCCAAAGGAGATTTATAAGTTGGCATGGGGTATGAATACCTCCCATCCTCAAGGGATTATACATGAAAAAAGGTAAGAATTCATCTCATCTATAGGAGATTATGTAAATAGAATGAGGTAGTAATGCCTCTTCTCCATGGGAGATTACATAAATGGGATGAGGTAAGAATGCCTCTTGTCCATAGGAGATTATGTAAATGCCTTGAGGTAAGAATGTCTCTCATCCATGGGAGATTATGTAAATGGAATGAGGTAAGAATGCCTCTTTTCCATAGAAGATTATGTAAATGGCATGAGGTAAGAATGTCTCTCATCCATGGGAGATTATGTAAATGGAACAAACATCATGTAATACATTATAAGGAAAATCCACCCTATATTATTATTCAATTTAAATAAAATTAACCATTTCTTGTTATGCCATATGAAAAAATGTAAAGGGGGAGGCCATGCCATCCATTTATTCCATTTCATTTCAAGATAAAACATTTAAAAGGTTTAGGGCAATATCACCCTAGACAACCTATACAAACTGACCCTTGTTATGAGCTTTTCAAGGAAAATCCATCCCAAGGAAAGGTGTCAAATTTAATGGATGAAGGTCCAATACCCATATGGTCAATTTTCTAATTCCAATTAAAAGGATCTTAAGCATTATTAAGAAACCTTTATATAATTCAAATACACATGTTAAAAGGGTTAATTCCATTAGAAGTTTATCTGGGTGATCCAAACATGATTTGGACATTTTTGGAAAATTGGCCTAAAGTCTCCAATTTGGTTGGAACACTCCTTGGGTGTCCATACTGAGAAAGGGTGTTCCCTAAACCCCTAAAAATTATTTATTTAAAATATTCCAAGGAATTAGGTTCATATATATATGAAGGAATCAACATAACATATGATCTTGGAAAAGGTCGGCTCACGACACAATATTTCAAGTATAAAATGTACAAATCTCAAAATGAAAACTGTGTGACCAGCTGACTTAGGGCCGTAGATGACGCCTCACTTGATATAAAACTCAGATTCAAATAATGTTGGAATAGATCTGAGTTTCAGTCCAATACCCTAAAAATAGGTTGGACAATCTTGCATCTAAATAACGCAACAGATAGTGAAATTTTCCGCGATAAGAACAACATGGGGGGTTAGCCTTACCCCATGGGTGCCAACACTTATCTTGGATCAACAATTAGTCATATGATGGATGCTTTTTTTGGAGATCTATGGAGGATAATGGTTTAAGCTTCAAAGAGAAGGAGGTGTGTGGGTTATTTCTGCTGAAGTTGAGGAAAAAGGGATTAAATGAAATTAAATAAAGGGAGGCAAAAATGGTAATTTTACCTCAAAACTAGGCTCACATGTTTCTTGCACATGGTTTCCCAAATTGTGTGAAAACCATGTATGAAGTATCTTTACCCTTCTATACCAGTACACATGGCTATGTGCCTGGGTCCACATGGTTTCAGAGAAACTGTACGGACTTACAGGTGCCCCTGTCTATAGCTGCACATTTTTCCCAAATTGTGTGGCCTATCCTACCACTCATATCTCTAAACCTCCAGGTTCTGAACCAACCCTAGCCCCAGGTTCTCCTCAACCCCTCCTAGGATGCATCAAACCATTAAAGTGATTAAATTAAGGATTCAAAATGAAAACCAACAATCCTTACCTTGATCAAAATTTGGGTCATTACACATATTCATAAATCTAGGATATACCACCCATTTAGAATCATGGAATTCCATCATCAGTTCCTATTTAAAATTTTAAAGTACCCATATAAATCCATTGAAATGAATAACCTCTTCATTTCCAAGAGACCAACCTAATGGTGGATCCCCACCACATATTATTTCCTTCAGGGATAAACCTTCTAGATCAAATAACTGACCTCTCTTTATCTAATATAGAAGTAGGGGAACAATAAATTTTTATGTTATAGTTTCTATTAACTAGAACTCCTAAACATACAGATGCATATCTACAAAGAGCTCCATCATCTGTTACTCATCACCAGATTAACACACTACCCCTGACTATATCTTCCTATACAAAACATCATCAATGACATTACCCTTTCTTGGAGTGTATGAAAACTCAATTTCAAAGGAATTTTGATACTCAACCCACATCCTATATCTATGGTTTAGGTCCCACTATGAAAATATTTACTTAAATATCTTGTGGTTTTTGTACACCACAAACCTCTATCGCAATAGATAACGGTTCCAACATCTTAGGGAGTATACCAGCATAGATAAATATAGATCATGAGTAGGATAATTTTGAATTTGTGGCCGAAAATTTTCAGTACCATAAGTAACCACTCTATCCCACCACATCCTAATTTCTCTAATTCAAACTCTTAATGCATAATAAAACATAGTATACTTCTTACCTAGCTCAGGTAAGGTAAGGATTTGTGTTGTGGTCAACATGCTCTTCAATTCCTTGAAATCCTTCTCACAATAATCAAACCAAGAAAACTTCATCCCTTTCTTGGTTATCCTGGTCATCAGTTGTTCCACACAGAAAAATTCATGGATGAAACATTAGTAATATCATACTAAACCAATATATCTTTGAATCCTAAAGACATTATTGTGTTTGTACCATGATACCATAGATTCCATCTTCTCTAGGTCCACCGAAACTCCAACTAATGAGATAACATAGCATAAGAAGTAAAAAATTTTAATCTAGAAATGAAATTTAGATATCTTGGTGTATAGTTGATACTCACTCAGAATACTTAGGATGATGTTAGTATTGATCATCATTATACAATTATTACACCAAAATATAGTCAATTAATACCACTACAAACTGATATATAAATGGAAGAAAGTATCAATTCATTAAGGCCATGAATATCATTAATGAATTATTTAGAACAAATGACATTAACTTGAACTTGTACAAGCTGTAACTACTACTAAAAGTAGTATGGGGTATGTCAGATGGTCTCACCCTCAACTGATGGTACCCTGACCTCAAGGAAATATTATATAAAAACTTTGTTCCTATCATTTGATCAAATAAATCATTGATGTGTGGAAGGGGATGATTGTTATTGACCATTATCTAGTTAATCCTCTGAAAATCCACACATAAGTACAAAGAACCATTATAATTATTGGTGAAAATCACAATAGAACCCCATAGTTAAGTTCTAGGCCATATGAATCCCTTAGCTTCTAGATCTTCCAACTGCACTTCCAACTCTCAAAGCTCTATTGGTTCTATTATTTATGGAAGGATATAAATAGTTTTGGATCCAAACACTAACTCGATGGTGATCCCCCACTTAGGTGGTAAGATAAAGAACTATTTAAGAAATAAATATTTAAATTGGTCTAACATGAGAGGAAATGTTCTATGTTACAAATTTCCATTATCCCTAATTAGGATTTTTACTTAGGTTGTGGGATAATCCAATCTTCTCTCAATTGGTTCTACCTGACTAGAATGAAGATTCCATTCAAAAAAATGGATATAGTTTTACCCTTCCAAGGATAAAAAAGAAACCCTCCTATGATAACAGTCGACGTGATCTTGGTTTAGAACTAACCAATCCACACCCATGATCAAATTGAACCCCACCATTTCCAACATAAATATCTCCCAAAGGAAATGATAACCACTAATTTCAAGAGAACACTCTTTATTGTGATTGATACCCTCTAATTTAACCCCTAACAACACATTTAAACCCATCCAAGTTGTCCAAAACCAAACCCAAGACATTGTAAAATTGAGAAAATATAAAGGAATATGATTCACCTATATCCAAAAAATATAGACAATGGTTGATTTCAAAAGAATCATACCTTTGACAGTGGCAGGTCATACATCCAGAATGGTATGAGTAAACTATATGGCATGCATATGACTCACCTTTTTTTATCCAGGATCCATCCCAACTCCTCTACGACACTACCTCTTCTAAATTATATATCTCTCAGATCAGTGTATTGTGTACCCTACCACGACCTGAGAAACTGGTTGAACTATATCTATCTATCTACTAATGGGTGGTCAAGTCCTTTCCAGACTCCATTGCCTACCATGATTCTCTGGCACCACTCGATAGTTATGTTCTCCTACAAAACATCTATAGATGGCCCATATTATGGAAAACATGACACTCTATAATAGGTAAATGTCCATGGAATCACTTATGGACGTCCCCACAAAACTAAAATCAACACCTCTATTCTTGGTCTAAATATGGTTTCCTAATACCCTTTAAGCTCTTCCCATTACTGACTTAGTGGAAATATTCATAGTGTCACTTCTTACTGCCTAAAAAATAGATTCCTAATCATCATATTAAGACTTATTTGCCTCCACCCAGGGCCTACATCACATTCCATTTGATAATGATATCCTGATTCATCATGTTCATTAATTTATTTAGGTGAAATACATTCACATATGAATTGAACTCATATTAAATCCCATCCTAAAAGTTTTTACCATGGATATATAACATACTACCAAATATAGAGAAATTTTTTTAGTTTAGTAAAACATCCATCATTGGCCATCACTAACATTATCCCTTGTGTTGGTGTATGAAATACCAATCCCTCTCATCCTTTAGTTCCTCTAGATAATAGTGACTAAGGAACTTCCCCTTGAAGTTCTTCTAGGTTAGATCCTCCTGTTGTCTAGCTTTCTGTACAACACACCACCATATCTTGGTTTTTCCTCATAGAATATAAGTAGTAATATTCACCCTCTTATACATAGGTGTCTTCATGTGTGTAAATATTATCTGGATAGAATCGATCCATAACTTAGCTTCTTTGGGACCTCCCTCTCGAGTGAACATGGGTGGGTGATATAGTTGGAACTCTTTGGTCATATCTAACACTAAAGGAACACCATTATTAATCACTCCCTCCATAGATCACATGACTTATTGAAAACTATCCTGAAGCTAATAATCCATCAAGTTCCCTGAAGCTATAGTAGGTTTCAACTCAGCTTCATGAGGTGTGTTCTGGTTACAACTCTTCGATGATGCAGTGGAATTTTCTCTACAGGGGTCACCACACTCCTCAAATAACATTATACATAACAATATCAAAATCAAAAGGGTAATATGAAAATAGAGAACCAATGAAAAAAGGTTACTCCTAAACTTATATTAATAGGTGAATTAGCATGTTATAATAATTTCATTCACTCCTTTTTATCTGATAAGTCAAGGGATTACAGTTTATATATTAGATAGGTAGATATATCATATGTGGTAAATATGTCCCTCGCACAAACAATGAATGTATATATATTTCTCTATTTGCCTACCATGATGCATTCATATGCATATCATTCTATATTGTCCCATGAGTAAAACCTTATAAAATAGTAACATCACACAATAAGTGCATCCTCGAAGGTGAAATTATATCACAAATATAACAAAAAAAATATGAAGAACTATAATCCCATCCTTTGGAACCTGGATTTTCCCCTATAAATGGGTTATCTACTCTCACGCATGAGCTCACTTCTATTCCCTAACACATCCTCATCTCTTATATACCTTTTTTAAATAGTAAAAAAATAGAAAATACATGACCATTGATACCAATTTGTAACATCAACATCCAATTTTTCCCTCATGCGACTGAGATGTTTCACTACATGAACTCAAGAGATCCTCCCCATATTTTAGAGGACGCTGACAAAAAGAAAAGGTCTACAGAATATTGTGTGGAGATTATACCATATGGAACATAGTATAAATCCCAACATAAGGAAGATAAACTAATCAAACATACAACTAAAGAAGCTAATAAATGAACAAAAACAATCCAAATTTAATAAAAAATTCCATTTCATACAATATTATAAACTATAAGTGTTGTTGAAATTCATACAAGAAACCAATTAATATACAGAATCGAAAAAAACTGGTCACAAACCCCATGCCCAATCCTGTCTCTAAGCTCCAAACACATCCATCATTTCATTCAGTCAAGAACATGGCTCCATTACATTATCTAGAACTACATCCATGAAGTTTTCCTAATAACCAAATGGTTATTGAAGAGGGTGTGAGTAAAAATCAGTAGGCCAACACCCAAAATGCTTAAAAAAATATGGCCTGAAATAATTGGGAATAAAACAGTACAATAATCCTGGAATTAGTTCAAAAATTAATGCAATACATCAAATAAACTATTGATCCTCTTGATATAAAGACCCTAGCCCTAGTAACCCTAAGTTGGTGGTTACTTTATTACATTGGTTCCATATTCAACTGATCACATCCTAAAGGAACTAATAGTTTTTTAGTCTTGTAAAAACATATATATACATGAAACTCACATTAAATTTGAAAACATAAAATAGAACATAGAATTTTATTTGAAAAAATAGTTATTCCCTTTAGTATATCCCTATATATCAATCATAATACACTTCTTGGTATCACAGGGAAAGGAAACATTAGAAAGGGGTGAGATCTAATGCATATTAAGGGTATACATACAACATAATCTATCATAAAATAATAGGGTATAATCAATATGGAACGATAAATAAATAAAACACATTCCATTTAATAAATAATTTAAACATGTTGAATAATATGGAAAGAATAAATTATTATCAAAATAATCCCATATAAATAATCACATGAACTTGAAATTTATCCATAGATATTCTAACTAATTGAAAAATCACATGGATATCAATAATTAATCTCATAATGAGGAAATGGATAATTTCAAACATCATAACCATACCATAAAGGTCGTTTTCCAAGATATATTCCATAAATGTGTAAGGTATCATCTAAATACACAAGATATTTTTCCTCTTGAGATATACTATTGCATTAAGGGGCTATAGTAGGCCCCACTCACCACTTACTAAGTCCAATGAATTCCTCATATGAAAGGGGAGAAATATAATCAACAAAAACATTCATATTGAAAACTATCATATGAAATTTTAATAATTTCCCTAATCAATAAATATAATCTACATAAAAATTAATATTAGAAAACTATAATATTAATTTTAATAATTTCCCAAATCAGTAAATATAATCACAAACCATCTAGAGTACTATGGAGAATGGTAACAAAATATTACATCCCAGTCAAACTGATCAAAAAACATCCATGTAAATAATAATTATGGTATCTTTATAATATATTCCCAATTGAGCATAAAGTAAAATTATGTTTTTTTCATTTACTGATATAAATACCATAAAAATTTAATTAAAAAAATTCTTGAGGAAAATATCCTTTACACTTTGAAAATAACATTCAAAAACTAAAAAATTATAAAATATTAGGAAAAATATTTTCACTAAAAAGAACCCTGTAAAATTATAAATTAATTTTAAAAATATTTACTAGTCATGATTGATGGTAATTAAATATAAGGTTTATAAGTGAACACATTCCTTTCACATTGTTGTAAAATGGTTAAAAAGTACCTCATTTAGAAAAAGAAAAAAAGATTCATTTAATTTTTTTTTAAAAATAAAAAATTGGTAAATTATTCTTTTATAATTAATTTATATAATTTTAAAAACATTTTTTAAAATATTTTTATAAAACATAGATATAGAAGAAAAATGTTTTTTGACTGAACAGAGCAAGGAAATCAGCTATTCTTAAAAACATTTTCTCAATCATTTTAGGTAAAAAAGTGAGGAAAATGGTACTATTATTTGAAAATTTAATTAGTATATATAGTATAAAAAAATTCATGAGTTTATTGAGAGATAGATCATAATATTTCATCATTTGAAACTTAATCATAGATAATCTTTATAAACTATAAGATTGTAATAGTAAAACCCTTACCACTTTGTTTACTTTTGAATCATAATCCCTATAAGATATATAAATTCAAAATAATAATTAAATATCATGAATATAAAAATATTCATGATATAATATATCAAAGTTACATTATATAAACAAAAAAATAGTGAATATGGAATATGTCTCACGGAAGTGAAAGAGAGACGGGAAACCCTTACCTTAGGTCCAATTTATTTCATACATGTATGAACCTCATATATAATAAATATATATTTATTATACATCTATTTAATAGTGATAATCATATATATAATATCATATATTACTTTCTTACAAAATTTTATCACCTGTTTATCAACAATTCTTTATTAAAAACACTATTCTGGGTGATAACTGCTTCATTTTTCACATGTGTTTTGGTTCGGTAGTTCCGGTCCTTTTACTGTGATCATGGTTCAATAATCACCATAATGTTACTAATTATATAAATATCACATATATTAATTATAAAATTATTCATAATAGTCCATTAGAGTCCAAGATAGAAAAATTAGTTACATCTCTCATAGAGATGGTAGTCCGTATATACGCACGAACGCTGTTTTCATTTTTTTTTGAAATATATAATGAAAGAAAGGTTAATAATATTTCAACATTAATTATTTTTTATTATTATCACATATATCACATATATCATATATTTTCATTAAATATATCATTATTACCATCCATGTAAAAAGTAAATGAAAATTTTTTCACATCACTTCGAAGAGGCGGTAGTCCACACGTACGCACGAGTGACATCATTGTTTTCCAATAATTTGGAAGAAAAGAATGTAGATATAAAGACCCATAAAATTCAAGGAAATTTTTTTCTTAATTTTCTTTGGGATTTTACTAGAATGCAGTTTCTGACGACACTTGATTCTGAGGCCCGGTGTGCCCGGAATTTCAATCCGAAGATTAGTTCGGGTACATTCAATGAACGAACGAGCAGATTTTTCTAACTTTTGAACCAGTGCTCGGAATCGAATTCCGAGGGCACCGATGGATTCACAGTGCCAGTAATTGCTTAGGAACACCTTTTACAGAGTTTCACTTTCACGAGAGAAGTTGATAAAAATTGTGGAAGTTAAAATAAAAATTTAACTACAATTTTTATTTTCTAAGTGGTCAAAACCTTTGGGTAGAAGTTGGGGGAAACCACCCAACTTCCCATAGGAGGTTATGAGGGTAGTGGGGCCAACACAAACCCCACCCCATCATATTCTCTAACTCCCTCAACTCACCATTAATTTGATAACTTAAGTTATTTAATTAAGTGAGTTTAATGTGAATGTTTAAAATTCAAATGCTTAAGTTATGTTAATAAAATAAGTAAGGTACTTATTTTATTTTGGGTTGGAGGCTTGTTGCTTGAGAGCTTTGGGAGAAAAGCTAAGGGAGGCTTGAAGATCTTCATCATCTTCGTTGAAGAACACGATGAACGCGAAGAACGCCGGATTCCTCGGAGGTCGACGTCTCCTTCCGCGACGTCTCCTTCCGCGACGTCTCCTTCCGCGACGTCTCCCTCCGTGACAGTTATCTCCGTGACAAATCCTCACCCAATTTGTTCAACGAGGTAGGGGTTTTATGCGTTTTTATTTCGTGATTACTACCGTCGTTTTCTTCATCATCTATCTTCGTTCTTTGGAACCACTTGATATCATTTAACGGGAGGTGTCCGGACTGCACAAACACGGATGACCCTCCTCCCTTTTTATTATTTGTGGTTGTGGTTCGAAGGGAAGTGACGCGGTGCCATTGCACTGCGCAGGGACGAGCGAAAAGGATGCGCGGCGCCATTGCGCCGTGCATTTAAAAGTTGAACCAAGCCGCGACGCTATCACGCCACGCCAGAAAAACCCAAAGACATCACGGCCGGAGCAGGGCCGCGGCAGAGGGGCGCGACGCCGTCGCGCCGCGCCGGACGAACCAAGGCCGTGGCCGGTTCCAGGCCACGGCGGAGCAGGGAGACTGGCGGCCGGTTCCGGGCCGCCGACGTCGGAGAAAGGGGACCGGCCTTTCCGGTTCCGTGGAGGCAACAACCGACCGGCCAGGGCGGGCCGACCGGACAGGGGAGAAGCTGGTGGTTACAAACCCCCGTCGGCCCCCATTATGGGGGCCGCGGTTACAAAAGACAGGGGGCAGGCACCCCCCCCCCTCAAACGGCTCGGCCGTTTGGCCGAGCTCCGGGCCAGCGCGCCCAGGCCGGGCCGGGCCGCACCAGGCCGTGCCAGCCGGGCCGGGCCGCGCCCAAGAGGGCAGGACCCAGACCCGGTTCGGACCGGGCCCGAACCCCTTAATAACGAACCTCTTCCGGTCGGTCGTCCATTACATGAGCTATGAGCCTCCGATCGATGCACCGTCCGTTGGGATGAGATCCTTGGAACGAGACGGTCGTTTCGGTATATCGCACTCAAGGTTTCAAAATACTTTGGGTTCGGCCGAGTTGGTTCGTACATGAAACCAACCGGGCCCTCGGAGCGGAAACACTCATAACTTGAGCTCCGAACGTCCGATTGACGTGCCGTCGACTTTGTTGGATACCTCTTAGTGAGACGGATCTTTTGGATTACTTCTCATGTGATTTGGATGTATGTGGAGTATGGTTGGGTTGGTTTTGACTTAAAAACCAACCGGGCCCCTGGGACGAAAAGGCCAATAACATCCAGACCGGGCGTCTGATTAACGCGCCGTCTGTGACGCTGAGTTCCTGTTGACGATACGGAACTTATGGATACATCAAATCCAGAATTTGTGTCAGTTGAAGTATCAGCCTCTCGGCTCATGGAGCGGACCCTCCCGAACGAGCTTGCCTTGTGCGGGAACCTTAGAGCTGGCTGCGTTTGCAACTTCGACGACGACGATGGCTGTACAGAGATTCTCAGTGGATTCGACGACGACGACTACAACAATCAGAGATCCTACGTGGATTAGTGCTACCAATCCTGTGTGGGTCCGATCCTGTATGGGTCATTGTGGGGGTTAGTTACCTATCGATCCTGTGTGGGTCAGACCCTTCCTGGGTCATTGCGGGGGTTAGTTACCTATCGATCCTGTGTGGGTCAGACCCTTCCTAGGTCATTGCGGGGGTTAATACCTTTTGATCCTTTGTGGGTCCGACGACTTAGATGAATCAGTGGCTATATCTGATCATCTTTATCGTCATACGAATAAGTATACCTGTGTGAGCTGAATCCTGTTTCGCTTCCTTGTGGATTGTGATGTGCTATCCTGTGTGGATTACGTTTTGCTTTCCTGTGTGGATTGGGTTGTGTTTTCCTGTGTGGACTGGGTTGTACTTGGGCTTGGAGGTTGGAGCGTACTGGAATTGATGACTTAGGTATATGTATGGGCATATACCTAAGCAGTGTCGGATGTTACTTCGTGATTGCATATTTCCTTTGTGGATTATCCTTTGTAGATTCTGTGAGACCTTCAGGGGTCTCAGGGTCCCTACTGAGTAGCTTATACTCACCCCTGCACGGGCTATGCCCGCACCAAATTGTGTTGGTTGCAGACGATGGACAACGCTGATCGTGGTTGAGGCTTACGGAGCAGGATGATACCTAGAGGTGGACCATTGGGCGGGACGTACTCGGAGCGAACGGTTAGTCCCGAGGAGCTGTGGAGGCTATCTGTTCTCACCCTTTAGGTGGGACTTCCATAGGTCACAACTCCATTTGGGTGATTGTCGACCAACTCACCAAGTCGGCACACTTCTTACCCATCAGAGAGCAGGGCTCAGTGGAGAGCTTGGGATGTCTCTATGTTCAGGAGATTGTGCGGCTTCATGGTGTGCCATCATCTATCGTCTCCGATCGAGATGGTCGCTTTATTTCCCGTCTTTGGAAGGGGTTTCAGGAGGCGTTCCGGACTCAACTACGTTTGAGCACCGCCATTCACCCTCAGACGGATGGTCAGACGGAGAGGACCATTCAGACTCTTGAGGAAATTCTCCGCGCATGTGTCCTGGACTTTGGTCGCAGCTGGGAGGACCACCTACCCTTGGTGGAGTTCGCGTACAACAACAGATACCACTCCACCATCAGGATGGAACCATACGAGGCGTTGTACGACCAACGTTGAAGATCTATGTTGTGCTAGAAAGACCCTGGGGAGTCAGCACTTGTGGGACCGGAGATGGTCCAGGCCACGACAGAGAAGGTCCAGATCATCCAGGAGCGGATGAGGACAGCTCAGAGCCGGCAGAAGTCTTATGCTTATAGGAAGCGGAGGCCACTGGATTTCGAGGATGGCGACCACATCTTCTTGCAAGTCTCACCTCGACGTGGATTACAGAGATTTGGCCGAGGCGGCAAGTTGTCTCCACGCTTCATCGAACCATTCAAGGTCCTCAGCAGGATTGGTGAGGTGGCTTATCGCCTGGCTCTACCACCTTAGTTGCACCGGGTGCACGACGTCTTCCACATATCTCAGCTGAGGAGATACGTGCACGACCCGACGCATATCATTGACCATAGGGAGTTGGACATTGATGATGGGGTGACTTTTACGGAGGTCCCAGTGGAGATCGAGGATCAACAGGAGCGGGTCCTATGTGGACGGTTGATTCCTCTAGTGTGCATCAGATGGCAGCACAGGAATCTCCAGGAGAGCACTTGGGAGTGGGAGGCTCAGATGCGTGCTCAGTACCCAATTTTGTTTCCCTAGTTTTCGATGTATCTTTACGGGGACGTAAAGCCCTGAGGTGGGAGTAATGTAAAGACTAGTAAAATTCAAGGAATTTTTTTTCTTAATTTTCTTTGGGATTTTACAAGAACGCAGTTTCTGACGGAACTTGATTCTGAGGCCCGGTGTGCCCGGAATTTTTATCCGAATATTGGCTCGGGTAAGTTCAGTGAACGAACGAGCAGGTTTTTCTAACTTTTGAACCAGTGCTCGGAATCGAATTCCGAGGGCACCGATGGATTCGCAGCGCCAGTAATTGCTTAGGAACAACTTTTCCGGAGTTACGTTTTCACGAGAGAAGTTGATAAAAATTGTGGAAGTTAAAATTAAAATTTAACTACAATTTTTATTTTCTAAGTGGTTAAAACCTTTGGGTGGAAGTTAGGGGAAACCACCCAACATCCCATGGGAGGTTATGAGGGTGGTGGGGCCCACACGAACCCCACCACTTCATATTCTCTAACTCCCTCAACTCACCATTAATTTGATAACTTAAGTTATTTAATTAAGTGAGTTTAATTTGAATGTTTAAAATTCAAATGCTTAAGTTATGTTAATAAAATAAGTAAGGTACTTATTTTATTTTGGGTTGGAGGCTTGTTGCTTGAGAGATTTGGGAGAAAAGCTAAGGGGGGCTTGAATATCTTCATCTTCTTCATCGAAGAACACGAAGAACGCAAAGAACGCGAAGAACTCTGGACTCCTCGGAGGTCGACGTCTCCTTCCGCGACGTCTCCCTCCGTGATAGTTATCTCCGCGACGAATCCTCACCCAACTTGTTCGACGAGGTAGGGGTTTTATGCGTTTTTATTTCGTGATTACTACCGTCGTTTTCTTCATCATCTATCTTCGTTCTTTGTAACCACTTGATATCATTTAATAGGAGGGGTCTAGACCGCACAAACACGGCCGAACCTCCTTCCTTTTTATTATTTGTGGTTGTGGTTCGAAGGGAAGTGACGCGGTGCTGTTGCATCGTGCGATGACGAGCAACAAGGATGCGCGGCGCTGTCGCACCACGCATTTAAAAGTTGAACCAAGCCGTGGTGCCGTTGCGCCGCGCTAGAAAAACCCAACGATACCGCAGCTGGAGTGGGGCCGCGGAGGTGGGGCGCGGCGCCGTCGCGCCGCGCCGGAAGAACCAAGGCCGCGGCCGGTTCCGGGCCGCCGGCGTCAGAGCAGGGAGACCGGACTTGCCGGTCCCGTGGCGGCAACAGCTGGCCGGCCAGGGTGGGCCGGCCGGACATGGGAGAAGCTGGGGGTTACAAACCCCCGGTGGCTAGCTCAAGCGACCCCTATTATGGGGGTCGCGGTTACAAAAGACAGGGGGGCAGGCTCCCCCCCCCTTAAACGGCTCGGCCGTTTGGCCGATCTCCTGGCCAGCGCGCCAAGAACGCCGCGCCAGCTGGGCCAGGCCGCGCCCAAGAGGGCCGGACCTGGACCCGATTCGGGTCGACACGGTTCGGGCCGACCCTAGAGGTATCGGGCCGGGTCGGACCGGGCCCGAACCCCTTAATACCGAACCTCTTCCGGTCGGTTGTCAATAACATGAGATAAAGGCCTCCGATCGACGCACCGTCAATTGCGATGCGATCCTTGGATCGAGATGGTCGTTTCGGTATATCGCACTCAAGGTTTCAGAATACTTTGGGTTCGGCCGAGTTGGTTCGTACACGAAACTAATCGGGCCCTCAGAGCGGAAACACTCATAACTTGAGCTCCAGACGTCCGATTGACATGCCGTCGAGTTTGTTGGATTCATCTTAGTGAGACAGATCTTTTGGATTACTCCGCCCGAGGTTTGGATGCAGGTGGAGTACGGTCGGGTTGGTTTTGACTTAAAAACCAACAAGGCCCCTGGGACGAAAAAGCCAATAACTTCCAGACCGTGCATCCAATTGATGCGCCATCTATGACGCTGAGTTCCTGTTGATGATACAGAACTTATGGATACATCAACTCCGGACTTTGTGTCAGTTGAAGTATCAGCCTATCGGCTCGTGGAGCGGACCCTCCCGAACGAGCTTGCTTTGTACATGAACCCTAGAGCTGGCTGCGTTTGCAACTGTGACGACGACGACGGCTGTACAGAGATCCTCAGTGGATTCGACGGTGACGACTACAACATTCAGCGATCCTACATGGATCAGTGCTACCGATCCTGTGTGGGTCCGATCCTGTGTAGGTCAGCGCTCAGCGGTTCTGTGTGAGCCAGCGCCTACAGATCCTGTGTGGGTCCAATCCTGTGTGGGTCATTGCGGGGGTTAGTAACCTATCGATCCTGTGTGGGTCAGACCCTTCCTGGGTCATTACGGGGGTTAATACCTTTTGATCCTTTGTGGGTTTGACGACTTAGATGAATCAGTGGCTATATCTGATCATCTTTATCATCATACGAAGAAGTATACTTGTGTGAGATGAATCCTGTTTTGCTTCCTTGTGGATTGTGATGTGCTATCCTGTGTGGATTACGTTTTGCTTTCCTGTGTGGATTGGGTTGTGTTTTCCTATGTGGACTGGGTTGTACTTGGGCTCGGAGGTTGGAGCGTACTGGAATTGATGACTTAGGTATATGTATGGGCATATAACTAAGCAGTGTCGGATGTTACTTCGTGATTGCATCTTTCCTTTGTGGATTTTCCTTTGTGGATTCTGGGAGACATTCGGGGGTCTCGGGGTCCCTACTGAGTAGCTTATACTCAACCCTACACGGGCTATGCCTGCACCATGTTGTGTTGGTTGTAGACGACAGACATCACTGATCGTGGTTGAGGCTTGCAGAGCAGGATGATACCTGGAGGTGGACCACTGGGCGGGACGTACTTGGAGCGAACGGTTGGACCCGAGGAGCTGTGGAGGCTATCTGTTCTCACCCTTCAGGTGGGACTTCCAGTGGGCGGCTCGATGTTGCGGCTTTAATTTCAATTGCAGTTTTCCCTTTCGAGTTGTACTTTACTTTTAGTTTTGGGTTTGTATTCTGGCCCATTTACTTTTCTGCACTTACTGTTGTACCCAACTTTTCTTAGTGTTTACTTCTTCTGCTTGCTTGCTCTGTGGTGTTTGTTTACTTTACAAAGGCAATGCCTTCCCTTTTTAGCAGGATTTACACCTTGGTGCTAGTTGCAAGCCGCTGGCCTATGGAAGGCGGGCTTGGGGTAGTCACGAAACGGGTCCCGAGGACGGGTCGTGACAGTAGATGTGACATTATTATTCCAAAATATTAATTATTTCATAAATATAATATTTGTACATTAAATTTATCATTACATCCAGTCATGAGATGTGGTGATGTAAAATGAATTACATCAGCTAGAGAGGCAGTAGTCCTCCATACACATGATTGACGATATTGTTTCTCATTTGATATAATAAGAGATTAATATAGGTAATTACATTAAAATAATAACATTTCAGTATATGGTATATATTGATCATATTTTTTTCATAGTTTATGGATATTTTATGAAGTTAAAGGAAGACATAAAATGAAAACTTATGGTTAATAGCTATACCTCTTTTTCGGATAAACTCATTAAGTTTAAACTTAATGCTTTCTAAGACTGGTTTTATAATTAGAAAAAGTATTATAGCTCAAGTTGAGGGATATAATTAAGGTATTTGGATAGGTATTGGATGAAAAAAAATATTGTTAAGTGTGAAGAGGAGATGAAAGGGGGTTCCCTTTTAAAAATTGGGGGAAGGACACAGTTGTAATTTTTGAAAAGCTTAAATTACACCCATGTTTTTAACATGAAAAAAAGCTAAAAAATGGATCAGTATAGAACCTTATATGATATAAGTTCTAAATATGTCTTTATAATAGGAATTGGAAAAGTTTTTATCCTTTATCTTCTTAGTTTAACTTCTTGGAAAACCCAATTTAACCTTAACCGTGATAATTAATTTTTTGAATTTTACTATTAATTATCACAAAAAATTAATTTGAGATTATTAATTATGAAGATATAAACTTTGGATTCCATTTTTTCGAATTCACTCCATATGGTTGAGATAATTTAATTTAAAATTAAACCCCCAGATGCAATGAAATAATAGCTTTCTAAAGATTTTTTTTTCAAAAGTATAAAAAGTTTTTATTTTTGAAATGAAAATATAACTTACTTAAATGAAAAAATTTCCTTATTTATAATATAATTGAATTGATGTTACTTTTGGAAAAATTAAAAAGAAACAGAACATTGTAAATTATTTAAATGAAAAGAGTGTTTTCAACAAAAATCTGTAGTTTTTAATACTGATCAAGAAGTTAATTTTTTCAGAAAATTATGAAAAATCAACTCTTAGATAATTTTGACATGTTTTTTTTCAAAAATGAAATTATTTTTAAATTTGTTTTTATAAATCTGGTAAAATTTACTTTTTTATAAGTGCGCAAAAAGGAAATGAAACTGTTTTTTAGAAGAAATATAGTTTTTCAAAAAAATTCTTTTTCTTTCAAATGATTCTTATTTATATTTATAATCAATTGGTAAGAAATAAATTTATTTATAAATGTTTAAACCATATAATTTCTAAAATTTATTTAGTCCTATTCATACCCACCAATTTAATAGATAGTTTAAAGTGGTATACTATTTTATGGTTCTTTTAGACTCAGGGATACTAATATTGAAAGCTATAGAAGAGATTGAATTTATTTAAAAGGAAATATATATCAAAAATCTTAGTGTGTTACATTTTTCCCTCCCTAAAAAATTATATCCTCAAAATTTCCAAAATTTGACCTCATGAAATGATTTAGCTAGTTCTTCATTATAACTTCTTTAGGTTCTTACATCACCCCTTCTATCTTATGATTTCTACAATGTACATTTTTCAACTGAATTTTCATATTCCTCAATACTTGTTTTATAGTATCCATAATATTGATAGACTCTTCATAGTAAGATAGATTTTGTTCCAATTCTATTTAATTAGAGGTGAACACATGTATTTGGTTTGGCATGTAGTTCTTTAACATGATATATGAAACACATCACGTACTTTAGAGAGACTCGGTGGAATTTAAAAATAGTAATCCCCAACTCTAATTATTTATAGGATTTCAAAACATCCAATGTAACTGGGGATTAATTTCCATTTCTTACTGAACCTTATAACACCCTTTGATGGAGACAATTTCAAGAAAACATGATCTCCCACTTAAAATTATAAATCTTTCCTACGATTAGTAACATTACTCTTTTACCTGCTTTGAGATACTTTGATGTAGTTTTGAATAGTCTTTACCTTTTACATTGTCTCCTACATAATTTCTCTGCCTATAAGATTCCTTTCACCAACTTCATCCTAACAAGTTGGAGTAAAACATCTCTTGCCATATAATGCTTCATACGACACCATTTGAATAATTGAATGGAACCTATTATTATAGGCAAAATATACTAATGTTAAATAATGATAGAACACTCCTTAAATGTGAATTGAAAATAAAAACTTGTCTTCCTATGTTTAAATAGTACTTTTAGACTATCCATCAATTTATGGGTGATAAGAGATGCTCAAATGAAGCTTGGTATCAAGAGCCTTCTAAAGACTCTTCTAGAATTTCAATGTAAATAATTGCTCAATATCAGAAATAATTGATAGTGGTGAACCATGAATTCTTAAAAATTTACTATTATAGAGTCATGAAAGGCACTCTAGAGGTAAATATTCTCTTATAGTAAGGAAATTGGCATATTTGGTGAGGCAATCGACAATAACCTATATTGAATCATTCATTGCTGGAGTCTTTGGTAATTTAATGATAAATTCCATAATAATATCATCCCATTTTCACATAAGAATAGGTATAGGTTGTATAAATCCTCTATAATTTTTCTTTTATTATTCACCTATTATAAAATCAAAAATCTTGAAACATAATCATCAATTTTCCACTTTATATTATACCACAAAAAGTATTCCTTGAAATATCTATACATCTTGGTGTTACTGGGGTGTATATAGAAATTCAAGTTATGAGTGTCATCCAATAATTACCTCTTCAACTGAGGTATATATGGGACACATAGTATCTTTCCTAATTTTAGAACACTATTTTCATAAATAAAGTCTATTAATTTTACACCATTCATGGATTTAATTTTCTTCAAAATATTCTCATCTTAGAATGATAAATTTTTATCTTTTCTAACAAAGATGGTTTGGAAATTATTTAAAAATGGATGATGTATCCACTTATTTAATAAGTCCTAGATCCATATTTACTAAATTCATGAACATAAGATCCCTTTCGATCCTCATTTTGGTTAGGACTCCATGATATTTTCAGTTAAATGCATACACTATCTTATTTTGCTTACTTAGGTGGTAGTTTATTGAGCAATCATAGTCATTGAGTATTTCGAGCCATCGACTTCACCTCATGTTGAGATATTTATATGAAAATATATATTTAAATATCTTATGATCCATATATATCTCACAATTTTCACTATAGATAATTTTTTTCCAAATCTTCAATGAAAATATTACAGCTTCCAAATCAAGAACACGGGATGGATAAATTTGTCCATGAATATTCAACTACCTTGATACATAGGAAAAAAATTAATTCTATATAAAGACATAACCAAGTATATTCTTCAATGAATTATTATATTACAAACAAAATTTATTAGATGGTAGAGTCAAAATCAAATAATTCATTAATATCCTCTTCAATTCTTCAAAAACTTCTTCACATTCCTTTATCTATATGAACTTAACCATTTTTTGAGTAATCTTGGTTAAAAGGTTATCCAATTGGGAAACGTTTTCAATAAATTAATTATTATAACTTGAAAAACCAATGAAACTACATACCTTGGTTATGTTCATTGGTGTAGTACTTTCTTGGACTACCTCTATCTTCAAAAGATCAACTAAGACCCCATCCTTGTAGAAAATATATCCATGAAAATAAACATTCTGAATCCACAATTCAAACTTTCTAAATTTCACATATAAATATTTTCTATTAAGAGTCTCAAGAATAATACTCAAGTGATTATTATGGTCCTCATAGATCCTAAAATAAACCAATATATCATTAATAAATATTAAAAAATTATCAATATATTCCTTGAATACTCTATTTATTTGACCCAGAAGATAGAGGGTGGATTAGTCAATCCAAATAGAATTACTATGAACTCATAGTGTTTGTAATTCATATGAAATACTATCTTTGGAATATCTCCCATCTTTACTCATAATTGTTGATACCCAAAATGAATGTCAATCTTTGAACACTATTGATATCCATTAAGTTTATTCAATAAGTAATCGATGTAAGGTAGAGAGTACTTTTTCTATATTATTATAACATTGATATCTCTATAACCAATGAATAACATCATATATCTATATTTCTTCTTAATGAAATGATCCGGGGATCCCCAAGGTGAAACACTAGGGAATATAAATCCCTTATCATATAAATCATATAGTTGTTTCTTTAAATCCACTAATTATATGCTTTCCATTCTATAGGGAGTCTTTGATTTAGGGTTTTCATTAGGGATTAATCATTTGAAAAATCAACTTCATATTCTAGTGGATGTACATATAATTATTCAAAAAATACATCAATGTATTCCTACACAATTGGTACATCCTCAATTTTATGATTACCTTTTTCATCCATAAATTTTGTCTCCTCTTATTCCATAAGGATCTATTTCATAAGTGATACTGGGGTTGATCTAGATGTAAATCAGATTATGAAATCTCTGCACAAAATATATTTAATTCGATATCATTATATAAAATTTTAATTTACTTATCTTTGTAATAATTTTGTTTAACATATTTTTAAGTCTAGTCCATACCATGAATTATGTCAAAATCAACTATAATTATAATAATTAATTAAGAAAATATGTCATGTTTATACATCATTAAGAGAACTGATTGACACAACCTTACTGCATTGAGACTTCCACTAGGATTATTTATTGATATCTCTCTTCTTAATGTTTTTGGGAAATATATAAATATTTTGGAAAACATGGATGATGTCAGAGTGTGAAGACCTAGATTCAAATAAATCCTTAGTTAAATTTGAATATAAGAGTAAAGTACCACCCAAAACATAATTAGGAACTTCAACCTTGGCTGTTGTGATCAAATAAGCTCATCCTTTATCCCTTGACCTTTTTTGGGGGATATTCCCCTGACATATGGGATAATAGTTTTACTAGTTTCCTATATCATTATAGTTAAAGCATTTCATAATGTAAGATTATTTATTTCCCTTGTAATCATGAGCATAGTGTAATTTTTCTCCATGTTTGTAGAAAACTCCCATTCCTAGAAAGCATGTTACATAGTGTTTTTTCCACATTTAATACAAGATTGAAATTATAATCTTCCCTTATTACCTTTTATTGTGTTACCTTTTACAGAGTTATTAGATACATTTTTCATATTTTTATTTCCTTTAATGCCAAAGGTCTTGGATAATTATTTATCTATCTTGATGACACATGATACTATGTCCTCGTATGATAATTTTTTTTGGGAGACTAGTGACTTTTTAAGTATTATATTAAACCCATAAAAGAAACAATAAATATTTCTATTGTAATTACACATGTAGAATAATAAATTCCTTAATAACCATGTAAATATAGCTTCATACTTAGCAACATTTCCACTTCATTTTATCTCAAACTGGAGAACTGTCTCTCAACATTTTGTAATTTCTTGTGAGGAAAATATTTTTACCAGGAGAGTACCTTAAAATCCTTTCACTCCATTTTTAATATTTTTATTCATCCTTTTGATTTTGAATAAATGACCACTATTGATCTACATCCCCTGATATATGATAAATAACCATGATAACCTTATCATCTTCATTACTTCCCAAAGAAATAAATGCCATTTCTAATGAACTTATCGAATTCCACATTACAAATGGATTTATAGTATCATTGAATGATAAAGGTTACTAGATCATGAAATAGTCTAACATTGTTATAATATGTTGTGGATTAGTATGCAGATACATACAGGAAAGGTTATTAGACATAACCTAAGTCAGCTTCCCCAATATAGTTGTAATATTATCAACGATAGTTAGGGCTCCATGTTTAGCTTCATTATCTTTCCCAGGAGGGAAATACCTATATTTATTACCCACATTGATATAGTTTCTATTCCTTTCACAAGAATCTATTTATAAAAAATTACATATACTGGATTAGATTATAACATTATGTATCATAATGTATAATTTCAAAACTAGTGACACACTTAACATAAATTGAAACTTTTATGCATAAATAATCTCATAATCACAATCTTGGTATAATTGGGAATATTATCATGTCATAAAATTACTTTTAAATCTTTTATAATGGTTTATAAATAAAATGTGAATTAACCAAAGAATATCTCCCATGTGTGTTAAACCAAGTTTATTGTAAGACACATTTTCATGAATCGGGTGATGATCAAGTCAAATCCCAATGTTTCATTTTTAGAGTTATTACAACCAGGTACAAATATTCTAAATACACGTACACATATAATATATAGACATGGATTTATTTTTAAAAAATCCGCATATTCTCTACCTTACCCAAACATTAGGATTCTTCCTAAAATTATACTTATCCACAAATTCAGTCACAAGGTTATGTTTTCTAATCTAAGTTTTCCTAAATTTAGTTCAGAAGGTTTCTACTAAACTTTCTCTAATACAAACCTTAAAGACCCTGACCCTAGTTTCCTACAGTCTATTGTTACTTTATTACTCTAGTGCAAGAAACAAGCGATCACATTCAAAAGAACCGAATAGTTTTGTTGTCTTGGAAAACCAGATACATATTTGAAACTCACAATGAATCTAAAAAAATAAAATAAAATTTATAATTTTATTTCAGAACACCATTTTTCCCTTTAGAATATCCCTATATATTAATCATAATAAATTTTATAGAATCCTATTGAAAGGAAACATAAGAAAGGGGTGAGCTCTAATACTCAATAAGGTTATTCTTACAATATATCTATCAATAAAAAATAAGGAATAATCAATATGTAAAGGTAAATTACCAAAAAAATGTCATTTAATCAATAAATTGAACATGAATAATAATATTGTAGGAATATATGATGATAAAAATAATTCCATATAAATAATAACATGATCCTGAAACTTATCCATGGATATTATAAGAAATAAAATAATCACATTGACATCAATAAGTTATCTCATAATCAAGGAATTTATAATTCTATACATCATAACCATAATGTCAAGGCCTCATACCAATACATCTTATATAAATGGGTAATGCATTAGCTAAACACCCAATACAGTTTTCGTGATGAGACCTATCGATGCATCAATGGAATATAACAGGACCCACACATCACTTACTAAGTCAAATACATTCCTCATATTAAATGGGAGAAACATAATCAATGAAAACATTCATATTAAAAAATTATAATACAAAATTTTAATAATTTCCCAATCAATAAACATAATCAACATAAAAATATGTATTTTAGAGCATAGAAATGTTAATAATTTACTAAATCAATAAAAGTTATCATAAACTATCTATATTAATATGAATAATGGTAAAATAATAGTACTTCCCAGTAAAAATAATTAGAAACCATCCAGAGAAATAATAAGGATAGAATTTTTACAATATATTCCAAATGGAACACAAGGTAAAATGAGGCTTTTATTGAGCAAAATATCCTTTACACTTTAAAAATAGCTTCCAAAAAATAAAAATTTATAGAATATTAGGAAGAATATTTTCTTTGAAAAGATCCCCATAAAATTTTAAAAGATTCTTAAAAACAATGGGTGGTCATGATGACCTATAATTCCATACATGTTGTATAAGTTAAAACATTCATTTCACACTGTTGTAAAATGGTTAAAAAGTATCTCATTTGGAAAAGTAAAATAAGATTCCATTAAAATAATTTTTTAAATATTAAAACACGGGTAAAAATATATTTAATAATTAATTTAGAGAATATTAAAAAAGTCTTTAATTTTTTTTAAAAACATAGATATGGAAGAAAAACGATTTTTAACCAAAGAGAGAAATGAAGTCTTCTTTTTTTAAAAAACATTTTCTTAATCTTTTTAAGTTTTATAGAAAAAAATGGTACTATCACTTGAAAATTTCATGAATAAATAGATTATAATAAAATTTATGAGTTTCAAGAGAGACATTTCATAATATTTCATAATCAGAAACATAATCATAGGAAATATCGATAAACTATAAGATTGTAGTCACAAAACCCTTACCACTTTTGTAAATTTTGAATCATAAGACTCATAAGAGAAATAACTTCAAAAGAAACTTTAAATTTCATGAATATAAATTTATTTATGATATAAAAAATCAAAGGGTCATTATATACACCACACAAAATAAATAACTAGTGAATATGGCATATGTCTCAAGAAAGTAAAGATGTGATGAGAAACCCTTAACTATGGTCTGATTTTCTGCATATCAATCCTAACATCCAATAAAATAAATATAAAGTTATTATTAATATATTAAATAAATATAATAATATATATCTCACCCTATATTATTTTATTATAAATTTTTATCATCTGTTTATTAACAATTATTTATTAAAAACATTTTTTTGAGTGATAACTACATCGTTTTTCATGTATGTTTAAGTTTATTAATGTTGGTCCATATACTTTGATCATAGTTTCATTGTATCCATATTTTTACCCATGAAATTAATATCATATATATTCATTATATAAGTATTCATAATATTCCATGATTGTTTAATGTAGAAGAGTGAGTTACATCATTCATAAAGATGGTAAACCATACATACAGATGAATGATCCTTTCATTTTTCTAGATGGATGGGAAAAAAGGTAAATAAATTTTCACCTTTATAGAATAATTATTATATCATATATATCATATATTTTCATTAAATATATCCTTATTACTGGTCATGTCAAAATTAATTGAAAAACATTTCACATCGCTTTGTGGAGGCGATAGTCCACACGTATTCATGAAAGACATTAACATTTTAAAAGAATTGAAAGGTAAGAATTTATATGTGATATTATAATTATATGAGGGTAATTATTCAGAAATATAATATATATACATTAAATCCATCATTATATCCAGTTGTGAGAGGTGGTGATGGGAAATGATTTACATCGGTTCGCTAAAAGGTAGTTAACCATACACATGATCAAAAGTTTTGTTTCCCATTTGATGGAAGAGGAGAAGGAAATAATTAATTACATTTACAAAATAATATCTTAGTATATGGGATTTATTAGTTTTTTTATCAAATTTTATGGATATTTTAAGGAGTTAATAGAAGAAATAAAATGAAAACGCCTGATTAAGAACTACACCTCTTCTTCAGACAACCTCTTCTGGTTTATAACTAAAGCCTTCCAAGATTGGTTATATGATAGATATGGAATATAGGTTTAACATATATATTTAACAATATTATTTTATTTGGTATTTTATTAAACAAATTTATTTATAAGTGGGAAGAGGAAATGAGAGGTGCTTCTATTTTAGAAGTTGGGGGAAGGACACACTTGGAAATTTTGAAAATAATAAATTGTGCCCACGTTTTTCACATGAAAAAGTATTAAAATGGATAATTATAAACTATTATATGAAAAAATGTATAAATATTTCCATATAATCGGAATTGGATAAGTTTTTATTTCATTTCAACCATTATCTTCTTAGTTCAACCCCTAGTAAACCCGTTTAAACATTAATAGCTTTAATTATTTTTTACTATTTATATTATTAATTATATCCAAAAATCAATTTTAACTTATTAATTATGGTGATTAAAAACAAATAATACATTTTTCAAAATTAAATTCATATAATTGGTATAATTTAATTTAAATCTAAACTCACTGATGCGATGAAAAAACCGTTTTCCAAAAGAAACATTTTTGAAAGTATAGAAACTTTTTATATTAAAATTGAACATATAATTGATTAAAATAACCTAAATTGAATTATATAAAATATAATTGAACTAATTTTACTTTTAAAACAATTTTAAACAAAATGTAATTTTTTAAATAATTTAAACTAAATGACATTTCTCAGTAAAAATCAATATGTTTTAACTATTCATTGAAAAATTTATATTTTTAGAAAATTATAAAAAATTTACTATAAGGTAATTTTTACATGATAAATACATAAATTAAATTCATTTTTTTGGATACATTTTTTTGAATTTTTAAAAAATTAATTTTAACATAAATTAAAAAAAATCGACTAAACTATTTTTAGAAAAAATACATTTTTTAGAAAAAAATTTATCTTTTCCATTCAAGTGATTATTATTTTTATTTTTAATGAATTTATAAACAATAAATTTATTTCTACATGTGTAGACCATATAAGTTTTTTAATTTATTTAGTTATATTCATACCCACCAATTTAACAGCTAGGTTATTACAATATTCTATTTTAAGCTTCTTTTAGACTGGGGGTAGAGTTTATCACAAGAGATTGAAGAAATTTAATTTATTTAAAACTAAATATATATTTTAGTGTATGAGGGTGTTAAAAAAGATCATGTTTAACTCCATGGGTTATCCAATACCTACATCAACATGATAATGAATATCCCTTTTTGTACCATCACTAAATCCAAGATGATACCCATACTAAGGAAAATCAGAGATCCATGTTCTATTAGACTATATGTGAATTACCAAGATAAATCCATTTATATGATCTCATGGTGCATTATTATTTCAAGAAAAATTTATAAATTCATGATTTTCTGTACACTGATAATTCTCATGCTCGACCCACTTATGTGTTCCCATGAAACCAGACCATAACAAGGGAAAAAGTATTGATGGACCCTATGTGGATTTCCCATGTTAATTCCACTTATATGTTGATAGAACATTATAATATATGAAAATTCATATTCTAGGGCTTATTTAACATTTGAAATCTCAAATTTAATAAGATAAAATGAATTCCAATTTACCAAACATGTCAATATATCCAAAATTGGATAATTCATGCCAATTATAAAATATCTTCCAAACATTGATTACAAGAAATTATCCCATTTAATATAATTTCCAATTCATGGAAACAAGATAAATCACATAAAAATCATGAAAAATATTTTTCACATTACAGATAAATCTAACTACCATTTCACATGTCATTAAATTTGTATACCATTATGTTATCATGAAAATTTTAATTTCTTGTCAACTAACAACTTAAAATCCAAGTGATTATTTATCAATACAATTATCCTATTTAGGATGTTATTCCAATTCAAAAATTAATCCATTCCCTAAGAAATTACAAATTTAACTTAGTTGTCCAGGTTTGTATGTTCCATGTTCCAACCTAGGGTCAAGGGTAGGCACACCTCTCAGGTGGACGAAAGTCCCTGTCTTAATGCCAAGTGACCCAATAGGATATGTGCGAACTCTAGGTATAAGTATATAAACCATATCAATGAATTCGATTTATAAATTGGTGTGTATATGGTGTTTCATCATGATTTTCCAAGTTGAACATACTAAAAATAAAATAAAGACCTTATGGATATGTTTTAAACCACCTAACTTAAGAGTGGAAAAGAAAAGACCAAAGATAAAATTCCCAGATCAATGTGAAACACCATAAACCATTATGGATAATGATTTATCCTCAATTCCAATTATAAAAGAAGTAACTTCAATATGGAAATAGTAGAAATCCAACAAAATTGAGAAAAACCCACCTATTCAAGTCGTCCAGATCAAACCAAGGATCAAAATATCAAATACAAGTGTTGGAGAAGCCAAATATGCCTTGGGGAACCCTTCATATACATAAGACACAAATTATATTTTAAGGGGGTTTATTTGGTACTAAATGGGGGTTTGGGGGGGAATAAATACCCTTATGTACCTCTTAATCCAGACCGCCAGCAGCTCCCCCAGCTAGCCACATGCCACCGCCAGCTAACCAGTGGTGAGAGGTAGTGAGCCTACACTATTGGGAACCCCATATTCTATCTGGTGGGATTCCTATATCTTTACCAATATATTAGATATCTAACTAGCTATTCATTGGACTACACAAGCTAGCTGGAGGCACTACAATATCTCCAATGCTGCATGCGATGTCTAGCCTCCTGCTAGTTCGACTCCTCCATGACCATAAACACATTTTAAACATCACTTTAAGAAAATAACAAGGATTATTTATAAAATTTATAAGGTCTCAGAAAAATTCAAGGAGATAATTTACCAAGATAATTGTTGGATCTTACAAACAACATTTTCTTAAACAATTGATATCAGATCCATTAAATATAGTACTAATGTTGGAAAAATTCGAAATTAAAAAAATTCAATAGTGAAAATGATTTTAATCCATGGCTTGTTAATATGTGATTTTTTGTTCCATAAGTTATTTTAGATAACCTATTTGGTAACAAGTAAAATTATACCACACTATTCACAGATGAACTATAATTTGTGTTTTATTTTTATTTCCCCTCTAATACCCTAGAAAAGGCTCACAACCTTATAATTTACCATTAAACTAATAATGTGGTATGTGAATATTATTTTGATTCTATAGCAGTTATAATTTTGCTAAAATTCAAACAAATACATATAAAAAAGTACCTAGTTGGTTGAAATTATATTAAAACAAAACATTTCACCTTTAAAATTCATCCTGGTATTGCAGTTTGAGCATATTTCAATGAGTTTAAAGAGATCATTCTTGTATTGAAAAGCACTAACATTAATATTGAGGATGTGTCCCAAGATATTCTCTCGTTAAACTCCTTAAAAAGTTCTCAATTTTTTTTCAATACATAATGATTAATGGGAATGGTTACTTGAATATAAAAGAGTTCAAGTCTGCCATTTTTTATGAATTTTGGTCTTGGAGTTGAGTGAGGGTTGAGGGGAGAGATCGTAGTACCCCGGATTTCAAGTAAGTAACCCTTTCTTTATTCTTTTTAAGTATGTAAAGTATATGGGTGAATTTTGGGAGAGTTTAAGGAACTTTGGGATTATTTTTGGGTATTTTCTATAGGTTCATGATTGGTGCATGATTTTAGAAAATTGTGCAATGCCTATAAGAAACCATGCACAATGAGAAAAATGCTAAAGGGAAGGCACACATGCTTTACACAGCTTTTCCAAACCCTATGATAGTCTAATAGAAGTTGTTCTACTTGAGACTATGGGATTTAGCATGGCTGGCGCACAGTTTTGAAACTTCGCAAGGATCAACCCTTGAGGTAGCAGCTTGTGCAGGGTTAGTGCATAGTTTTCCTAACAGTGTGACTAATAGTGGACGATTTAAAAACTATATCCACAAAAAGTGGATTTTGATTGGTTTAATGTTTTCATGCCTTATTTCCCCCCAAAACGGACCTAAATAGGGATTTTTCCCTCTAAAAGTTTGGATAACCTCCCCCCAATTAATTAGAAGTGATCTGGAGTAATTCCTTGGTGAATTGAAGCTCAATTCTCGCGATAAGTTATCATTCTTAGTCATTATTGATGGTTTTTCTTAGATCATCTTCTCAAAATCTTTCCATTTCTTAGATCTACACCCATTTTAGTTAGATCTAAAATAATGGATGCTAAATATGATTATATTTGTATTGGTTTATTATAGGAGTGGATACCAAGGTGGGTTTGTAAGATTTAACCCGATTTCATTATCGTTCTAGTGTCATTTTCCATTTTCACCGAATCTTTCGAGGTAGATGGATTCACTCTCAACTCCTATATTTATAACATGAAGGATCGGTTTCAAATTTAATAAATTTATTTAATTTTATTATGAAATTGATTATGAAAATCATGATAGAAACTTATTTAGTGATGGTTTTTTGATTTTTGTGAAATTGCGAAAATATTTTTCAAAGTGATTTGATAACTGGTTTTAAAATTTTTATTTTAAAATAGACCTTGGTTGATTCATTGTAAAAGTTTTTTTAAAAGTTTTTCAATAAAATTATTATTTTATTGAAATGGTTTTGTCATGGTTTGTCATAATAGGTTCGGATGTATTTATATTGCATTTTTATGAGTCCTGTTGAAATATGAGTTTGTGATCAGTGTAAAAGGTGTATGGAACATGGTATTTAATTATATTGTGATGACTTGGTATATTAATGAGAAACTTCTAATGAGTATGGAATTTTCATAAAGAATCATCCATGTGTAGATTCATGGGTGTGGGTATTCTAATGGATATGCCAAAAAGAAATGTGACATGTTTTAATGCATTGTTTAGTTGTTTTTCCTTGGAGACCTATGTTTAGTATTTAATTTATTGTCTTTATTATTATAAACTATTTTAATTTATTATAATAATTATTTTATATAACCATGATAACATGTTTCTATTCTAGATTGGTATGATTAGGGAAGTCATTTTGGGAAAACCTTCTATGTTTTAGTACTCACCCCTACCTTGGTACTTTGGTGATTTTTCATATGTTGTTTATCAAGACATGGGGAAAGGTAAATAATCACACATATTTAGCACGAATTCATGATACTTGGGATGTTTTGGTGATTTGGATCACGGAGCTTGTTGGAGCTTGGGAGTTATGGTTGTATTTGACTCTAGTTTAGTTTTTAGTCTTCTTCTGTGTACTTTGATATTTTATTCTTCTATTGTATCAGTTGCTTTTAGATTGGTTTGATTTGAATAAAATATTTAGTTGTCTTCCTTTGTTTTGTGTTTGGTTGGGTTGTTTTATTCTTTAAGGGAAAATATTTCCCCACATGTATTGAAGCCCTTTGACATTTATTGTTAGCCTTTGGTGCCATGGGGAAGTCACTTAAGGCCAAGTAATGTCCCACTTTATTTTCAAGAAAATTAAAAGAGTAGGGATATTACAAGTTGTATCAATTTTGTTCAATCCAAAATATATTTAGGATAAGTATTGTCAGCTTGGTCCTTCTGAATATCTTTCTGGAACAAGTTGTCTTTGACTTGGTATTGTTGTCTATCTTGGAGTTGACAATTAGTTTGGATTATTTCCTTGTGTTGGGATAATATAAATTAATAGGATTGTTGGGACATGAAATGTAGAGTATAAAAATATATAGCTAACCTTTTTTGGTTGAACTTCAAGTTACCAAGGAGTTGGGTACATTAGTGTTCTGGAGACACTTATAGGATTTGTAATCTCATTTTCAAGGGTTTATCCAAAGAGAAGAGCATGAAATGAATTATAGAAATTAATTCCCACTAGAGTTGCATATATAATTTTGAATAATGATATATGATTTGATGCAATCATTGATTTTTGAAAAATGGTAAATTTTTTTTTTCAAATGAAACATTTTGAAAAAGGTAATAATTGTGGTATATTGAGAATGGTTTTATTTTCAAAAGCAAGTAAGCTTTTTCAAAAATGATTGAACATGGGAAATGGTTGATTTTGGAAAGCACTATTGTGATATTGTGATGTGGTATAATTTCAAATGTAATCAATAAAGTTAATTTAGAGGGATACTTATGGAATTTTTTGAGTTTCTAGAAAATGGAACTTGGTATGTGTCGTAGAAACCAATTGGAGGAAGATGATGAGAACATGGTTACACTTGAGTCACAGGTGAAACCACAACTAGTTCAGAGTATTGTCCAAGATTTTAAAGTTGTGGATAGTAGGAACCTATGGGATGGGCCAAGGCAGGTGGATCACTATATCCAGTTCCAGAAGTAGAATCTGCCCATATTTCTGGGTGATTGAGAACTAGAAAAAGCAGAGGTGTGGCTGAGTAGGATGAATCATATATTCAATTTCCTTGGAACACCAAAAGAGTTGAAAATCAAGTTGATTATGAATTTTCTGGAGGATATTTCATGCCAATGGTGGGATTTAGCTATGTAGGCTAAATTAGATCAAGGAATTAGATGATAGGATTTTGAAGAATTGTTTAACATGAAATTATATCCTCATATGTTAAAAATTTAAAGAAAAATGGATTTATTTGGCATGAAGAAGGAAAGGCTCACAGTGACAAAGTATATGGATAAATTCATGAATTTAGTCTGATTTTCCCTTGAATTTGCTTCTAGTGTATCCATAAAGGCATGCATTTTAGAAATAGGGCTAAGATATGACATTTTCTTGAATATTGGTGTGCTCTATATTATATATTACACAAAGATGGTAAATAATGTGATGGTGGATAAAAGAGACATCTCAGGAGATATAGGAGTAATAAGTAGGTTGATACCTACAGGAAATAGTGAGAACTCTAATACTGGGAGAAATTGGAAGAGGGACACCTATTTACAAGGTGGGAGTATGGATCAGAAATAGACAATAGGATTGGTGAATCTTCTTCCAAGGACTAACAGTAAAGATGAATGTTTCTAATGTGGATATTATTGTTATGTAGGAATATAAAAGTATACAAAATAGGGGGGGGGGGTGCAGAGGTGACTTGTATCGTTTCAAAATATTCAACAATTCTAGAGTTTGATGTAAATTATAGATTATGAAAATAAGCAATGTTTATCTTCTGTATGAAAGTATGAGTATCAGATAAAATAGAATTAAAGAACACAACATTTTATAGTGGTTCAGGGAAGAAAGATCCTCTAATCCACTCCAAAAATAACTTTCTCTACGATCTTAGTGAATTTAATTATTCAAGTCCTTATATCATAAGATCAATCAACAATTGAGTGTGGGCAGTTGACACCTTTACAAATAAGGATAAAAACAGAGCCTTCTAGTTATTTAATTGAGAACCAAATATCCAAATATTAGATTGAGAAGCTGATACTCCACCAAAACTAAGTACAAGAATTTAAAACTCTAAATAAAAAGATATTGATTTAAAGGGTTCTGATTAAACTTTATAGTTGTAACAACAACTGACAGTAGATGAATATTCTTCTTCAGAAAATAATTTTCTCAAGAAAGAGTGGTTCCGAAGTTATCTGGTTTCAATAGATCTTTAAATAAAAGTAATAATGATTAGCAACCGCAAACTTACAGAAAATATGAAATTTAAAACATGTATATCTCTGAAGTGTATCCTCTTCTATAGATAAGAGAGTTTGTTCAATTGTATCCTCTTCTTTAGGTGTATTTATTCTATTGGTCAATTGTAACAGAGTTTGTTCACAATAATTCAATTTCAATAGAAATATGTGTCACCTCTTATTTTAATCACACACACACACAAATATATATATATATATATATATTGAACAAATACACCTATATAATAAATAAAGCAGAGAGACTGCTTCACAAATATAGATCTAAGAAATATCTTAATAGATCGTGAGAATTCAAATTCATAAAAATAACCCATAGTTGTCATAAATTACCTTAAAATTATGATAGATTACCTCCACTGAATATGATTCTTTAAATCAATTATAAAAAACTTTGAATCAGTTGAAAATGAGATTTAAATCGGCCTGATATTCTGCAAAGGCCGTTACATGAAACTTCGATAAAACTATAAATTAAAATCTATGATGTTGAAAAGTCAAACGCAAGGTTCCTTTATAAAATGAAAAAAATACCAAATGTAGGGTTCAAATACATAGTGTTCATTCTCCAAACGTAGGGTTGATAATATAATGTTAATGATCCATATGTTTGCTTCTCAAATATAGGATTCCATACTTATGTAGGGTTCTTTAACCATACTCTTTCTCATAGTTAAATGTAAGGTTCCATCCAAACATAAGGTACTTTATCCATATGTTTCTTTCAATGTTGGGATGATTAAACATACGTGATGATATTTCAACATATGTTTTAATACAAACATAATTTTTTTCCTTACATTATGTTCTTCAAAGTAGGGTATGAATGGTGTTTCTAGAATACACTAAATATCATTTCGAACACTTTTAAAAATATTCCACGAGAATAAAAAACTTGAATACAATTCCAAAATAAGTATTATAAAGAATATTAATTTCTTGAAATATAATAAAAGTAATATAATTAGTAAAAAAACAAGGGTATTTGTGAACATTAAAATCAATAATATTTATAGAGTATTGTTGAGACAATACATGCCCAACAATCTCCCCATCTTTTATGATCACAAAACCCATAAAATTATTAATAGAATTTAGAAATTTGAAAACATTTAAAATAAAATAATTCAAAATTCAATTTGAAAGAATTATTTCAATAAAAATAAATTTTGTGTTTATCCAAACATCTCCTCCTTTTTGTGAGATCAAAAATAAAGTATAGAAAAAGATTAAAACATGTTTACTTTTGTATAGACCAGTAAGTGAATGTTATAATAATATGTGTAGATAAATAAGACAAGTTTTTTGAATGTAGACATAAAAATAAAAGAATATGAAATAAAGCACTGAAAATAAGAATAAAGATATTTTATTGATAAATAATTTTCAACTATAATAGTCAGCATGACTAGGAAAAAGGTTATACAACTTATATGGTTAGGGTAGAAGAGGTTGGGTAGGATTTGGGTCAGTTTCTGATTTTGTTTGATTTTGAGAAGTTTGAAACATGTCTTTTAGCTCTTCCATTTGTACGAACAATTTTTTTTATAAGACTATCTCTAAACTTCATAATTATAACTATAGAATCTTGACTAATATGTAAATTTTCAACAATATTGACTTTTAAGAAGTCCTGAAAACTCTCATCTTACTGCATAAACTGGTCCAATTTATTTATGAATTTTTTTAGCATAAATCTCATACTATATTCACTTTGAGTCAATTGGTGAACAAGAAATTTTTGATTTTCCAACAAAACTAACAAATAAGGATTATTTCACTGAAGGTTATGAAGATAATCATTTATGAAAAACATAACTATTGTGATAGCCTAAAATCTCTAAATCAGATCTAGAGAGGTTGAAGGGGTATAGGTAAATGCACTGGTATGCATGACACTACTTTTGACTAGATCGAATTATCTTCCAAAATTCCACTTTAGATCAGCAAAGCCTGATTTAGAAATGACTTAAGACTTTATTATTACAACCTCATCAAACATTTCTCTTTTGAAAGAAACAAAATCTTTTTTTGGAAACCAAATTATCTTTAAGATCCTGAAGCTTTTTCCTTACATCTTAGAGATATTTTCAAAGATTTACATTTTCTTCTTAAGATTTATTATACATATTCATAAGCTCTTCAATGTGATGTGACAAAGAATTAGATGTTCCTTCATCTGTATTTTGTGTTTGATCGACATCTATAATTGATAAAGGATTAATAATTTAATTCTCCACATATTTTTCACTAGGGCATGATTTATTATCAAGAACTTCTATTTTCTCTATAGAGATATGTCCTTATCTTACCACTGACTGATACTCAACAATATCTGTAACTTCGGTTAATAATTTCTTCACTTTTTGTTCTTATTTTTCAGCTTATTGTTGAACATTTTCTTATTGAATATTATTTCCTTAAATATTATCTTCTAATTGATCAAATATCAAGGATACATCCTAAATATCTCTAGATTGAATGTCTACTTGATGATCATCTTCATGAACTTTTTATTTTAAATGAACCAAATAAGTAGCTTCTTCAGAACCCGACACTAGTTTTTCAATTTTCTGAACTTATAAATTTCTTGGTTTGATAAAAGTACCTCCTAACTTTCTTCTTATTTTAATTCTTATTCTTCTTCTTCTTCTAATTAATTATATAAAATCCTCCTCTTAATTTTCTTGTAAATACCTTCTATTCAGGATTCATAAACTCTTTTTCTAACAAACCCTCCCCCCCTGAGAAAAAGTTTCAGAACTCTATTTCTCATCCACACTAATAGGGAACATTCCTTTTATTGTACTCTAGAAAGAAACTAAAATCCTTTGAGATCCTGCATTGAGTACATTACTGTGATGAAATTTTATTCGAGAATCAATTAATCGAATCATATCTTTCTTAAATAGAATTCAAGAAATTATCCTTCTATAAGGATAAAATGTCATCCTTACATCTGGTTGACAGAATTATTGATAATATCTGAACATATACCTTAGAAAATTCATCTTTTTCTCACTTAAAATAAGAAAAATGATGTTCATGTCTGGATACATAATTTTGTCCATTTCATCCATCCTTGGAGCAATTATGGTTTGAATAAATTTAACCAAAATTTTCTGATCTACCTCAAGATCTTTGACAACCTTCTTCTTTATGCTTGTTGAAAAAAACATAATTTCTTCAGACTTATGATCTTTATCTCTAATAGACCGTAGATCAAAGTTAAAGACTCCTTCATGAGGATAGTTCAAAATTTGGGAAATTTTAGTGGAAGAGATGGAAAAGTTATTATCTTCGATTCTCACAAAAATTGTATCTTCAGAGTCACTAAAACTAAACTATACACTTTTGTAGAAAAATTTCAGTTCTACCACATAGAGAGACTCTGAGTTTTCTTCATTAAACATAGACTCTAGACCTTGAAATGATAATTCTTGTTTCCGGAGTAGATTCATCTGTTAGATCCATTCAAAATCTACCACTTTTTCATGAAGAATATTTCTTCCATAAACTAATTGTCACTTAGGATCACTGGCTTTACTATATTTGGTTCTATTGGTTTTAATCAATTATGAAAATCCAAAAAATATGATGTTTTTCAACGTCTAGGGTTTGGAAGGTAGATGAATGTTTGGGTTAGGCGAAATGGATCAAAAAACAATGGGTAAGATATTTGAAAGGTTTCAGACTGGTGATGTCATATCTTTGTTTCCCGTACTGGTCACATGGGGTAATTATGATTTTTTTTGAAAGCACACGGTTTGAATAAATTTAAGATAAAATAAATAAATTAAAATATATAGAAAAAATAAAATATTAAAAAAAATAGATTTATAGTAATTTTTTTAAAATAAATAAATATGAAAAAATAAAATAAAATAAAATAAAATAAAATAAAATAAAACAATTAACATTTATTTAAATATTAAAGAAACATGACTCCACCTTAATAAAATCAAAACTTACAGTGGGAAGTGGTTTAGTGAAAACATCATCTAATTGATATTCAGTGTTGAAAAATTATAAAGATATATCTTTTTTAAGAACATGATCTCTTAGAAAATGATGTCTAATATCAATATGCTTAATTAATGAATGAATTATAGGATTTTTTGAAATATTTATTACATTTGTATTATCACATAAAATAGGTGTACTATTAAAATTTAGTCCAAAGTCCATTAGTGTGTTTTTCATCCATAATACTTGTGCAAAAAAACTACCTACATATATATATTATGCCTCAACTGTTGAAAGGGAAACTGAGTGTTTTTTCATACTTGACAATTATACTAATGATTTTTCTAAAAAGTGACAGGTTGCTGAGGTACTTTTTATATATAATCTACAACCTCCAAAATCAGCATCTGAATATGATGTTAAATTAAAATTAGAAGTTTTTGGATAAAAAAGACATTGAAAAAAAGTTCCTTTTAAATATCTAAAAATCATCTTAATAGCCATAAGGCATGATTCTCTAGGATTTATTTGAAATATAGCTAATAAAAATACAGAAAAAATAATGTTAGAATAAGTGGTTTTCTTAAAAAGAGTTGGATCTTCCAATCCAATAGTAAATCCTTTTTTCAAATGAAAAGAACCTAATATTTCATACCAAGATCTATGTGATTATTTAAGTCCATAAAGACTTTATTAAGTTTAAAATTAGAATATGTTTTTTGAGAATTTTCAAAACTAGGAGGTTGTTCAACATAAACTTCATCCATTAAAAAACGATTTAAAAAAATCAAATTTAACATCTATCTTATATAATTTAAAGATCATATGAGATTAATAAGATAAAATGATTCTAATTTCTTCCAATATAGATACAAGGGAAAAGGTTTTATCATAATCTATACATTATTTCTTATTATATCTTTAGATATTAATCTAGCTTTGTTTCTAGTTATAATTCCTTGATAATATTGTTTATTTCTAAAGACCCATTTGGTTCCTATAACTGGTTAATTTGATGGTATTTCAACTAATTCCCAAAATTCATTCCTGTTGATTTGGTTTATATTTTCTTGCATTGCTAACATCCAACTCTTATCTTCTAAGGGGTTTTCAAAAGATTTAGATTCTAGTTTAGATAAAAAGGCAGAGAATTCAACTATGTTTCCTATATTTCTTCTAGTTCGTATTCCCATGTCTAGGTGTCCTATAGCAGTTTCTAAAGTATGATTCTTTAGGGTTCTCAAATTTCTAGGAAAAGAAATTTTAGGTTCATGAATATCATGTTCTTCGGAAATATACATAATTTTATTTATATCATTTTCGAAATAAATTTTCAGGTTTTCAAGTCTCATGTTGTTAAGAGATAGTGATTTCACAAGTTTGATCTTTCTATTTAATAAAAGTTTTAGTTCCATAAAATTTCACATGAACTAGTTATTCAACAATCCTTGACTTTTTATTAAACACTCTATATGCTTTAGAGGTAGTAAAATATCCAAAACATACTCCTTCATCATCTTGTGTATCGAACTTACCAAGATTATGCTTGGTGTTTAGGATATACAACTTGAATTAAAAAACTTTAAAGTGATTTAACTTAGGATTTGTGTTATTCCAAAGTTTGTAAGGTGTATTTTTGAAAATAGGCTGAATTAAAACTCTATTCATGATATATCAATCTATTCTTATAGCTTCTTACCATAAGTATGTTGGTAGACTATATTCATTTAGAATAGTTCTAGCCATTTCTTGAATAGTTATATCTCTTCTTTCAACAATTATATTTTGTTGAGGTGTTCTTGGTGTAGATAAGGTTAGTTTAATACCCAGATTTGAACAAAAGTAATTGAATTATTGATTATAAAATTCTCCACCATGATCAATTCTTAATTAAATTATCTTAAAACCTTTTTCATTTTGAACAATTTTACAAAAACTTTAGAAAAACAGTAAAATCCTCACTTTTGAGTTTTAGAAAATAGATCTATGTAAATCTAGAATAATCATAAACTAAAACATATACATATAATTTTCCAGCCAAACTTTCTACTCTTGATATTCTAAATAGATCCATGTGGATAAGTTCTAGAGGTTTTTATGAAGCAATTTTGTTAATAGATTTGAAAAAAGATTTGTGTTGATTGTAAATTTTTCATGCATCACATAATCTATCACCATTAAATTTATGATTTGGTAAATTAGAAACTAATTGTTTCTTAGATAATTTATGTAAATAATAAATATTACAATGAACAAGTCTCCTATGCTAGATCCATGACTCATTTATCTTAACATTTAAACAATTCACATTTTATTTACACAAGGAATTTAAATCCAAATTATAAACATTATCAGTTATAGGTGATCTAAAATTAAGAAATTTATCTTTAAATATAGAGCATTAATTGTTAGAAAAATCAACATAAAATCCATCATCAAAGAGTTGAGGGATACTTATCTGGTTGTGCTTCATCCCTTGTATATATAGTACTTTTTTGATTGGGATAGTTTTTGGATCTATAACAATTCCAAGTCCAATTATCTTTACCTTGGAATTACCATAAAAGGTGACTACAAATATATCTATTTGAGTCAGTTTATTTAAGTTTGATGAGTTTCCACTCATAGTCTTGGAGAATCCACTGTCTATATACCATATAGTTTTTATTTTTTTGTGAATTTTTTCCTACAAAGGAAATTTAAATTTTTTTGTTATGGTACCCATATACTCTTGGGTACAACAATGTTATCTATGTGAGATCTGGGAATCTAGATCCAATTTGTTTTTCCATAACATATATCATTTACTTTAGATAATTTTTTTGAAATAAAATCTCTTTTAATTCCACTTATTTTAGGATTTCTCAAACAACAAATTTTTGTTATATGTCCTTCCATTCCAAAAAAATGACTAGTAATAGTTTTTGAGTTGGGAACAAAATAATTCTTATATAGTTTAGATTTTTCACCCTTACGCCCTATACCGAACCTTTCCTTTTTAATGACATCCTTACCAAGAATTTTATTCATAATATATTCTCCTTTTTTAAAGAAGAGAGAAACACTTTTATAAGTTTCTACTCCATCTTTTAATGCTTTAATCTTATTTTTATGATCAACACCGTTTGTGGAAGATGAGTTGAATTTTTCAATTAACTCCTCATGTTGTTTAGGTAAGGTATCTCTTTCACCCAAAACAATATTGTGAATATTCTATAAGGATTTTTGTTTTTAATAAATAGTCATATTTTTATTCTAGAATTTTGTAGTAGGTAGTCAATTAATTTTTTGAATAATTTGAATCAGAATCATAAGCATATGAATAAAAGATTTTTACATCATCTTATTCTTTTATGATGCAAATATTTTAATTTATATTTGATTCTTCCTTTTCTAAATCAGATTTTGATGATCTGATAGAGTCTTCAGAAACACTCCAAGTATCCTTCATTGCTCTTTTTCCCTTTATGTTAATAATATGTATTTTTCTAATATTTCTTTTGGGTAATTATCTTTTCAACTTTTAGCTGAGAACAATCAGGTCTTATATGACACAATTTCTTGTATTCATAGTATCTGACTTTTCTTGAGTATTTATCATCCTTTTTGAAGGGATTTATAAATCCTCTTTTATTCTTATAAAACTTTCCAAACTTTCTAGCAAATTGACCCTGCTCTATTTCCAAATCAGATGTATCTGAATTCTTTTATTCTCTAACTTCTTGATTTATTATTCTTTTTTATTTTGATATGTTACCTTTAGAGCAGTATTATACCTTTTCATTAAGACTTTATGATCTTCAGCTTCATCTTGAATTTCAGCTTAATATATCATCAGTTTCCCAATTAATTCTCTCATTGTCAGATTTTTGATAGGTGATGATTGAAGAAATTAGTTTATATATCGTTCCATTTAGTAGGTAGTACTCTCAATACTTTCATTTTTTAATATTCCTGTTTGATAGGATCACCTAATGTTGTAATATTATTGATAATATATGTAAGACTTCCATTCATCTGAGTGATACTTTCTCCATCAAACATTATAAATGTATCAAATTTCAGTATTTCTATTTCATACCTCATTTACCTTACATTATATATTCCTTCATATGAAACTGCAATGGTTTGTCACATTTCATAAGTAGTAGGACATTGTGAGACATGATTTAATTAACCTAGTCTAAGACCACATATTATAGCATTCATAACTTTAGAATTTGTGTCATACTTAGCCTCTATAGTAGCATTCCATGTTTTAGGATTTTCTAGAATTATATAAGGAGTAACGATATTTAAGTAAACTTTAAATCTTAGATTCTTCAAATAGATAATAATCCATGATTTCCAGCATCCATAATGTTCACCATTGAAATAAGGAGCAAGAACCATTGAAATTACTTCTCTTTGATCCGTCATTTCCATCTTTTTATAGACCTTAGACATTTATCTTTTTATATATTTCTCTAAAACCTCTCCATTGATACCAATTGTTAGGTCATAATATACAAATATTCCTAAGAGGGAGGGGTTGAATTGTGTCTTTTCAAAATCTTCAAAAATTCTAGCATTTTATGTCAACTATAGATTATGCAAATAAGTGGTGTTAATATTATGTAAGAAAGTTTGAGTAGTGGATAAAACAGAATTACAAAATATGGATTTTATAGTGGTTTAGGCCATAAATATCCCCTAGTACACTCCACCAATAACTCTCTCTCTGAGCTTGGTGAATTTCACTATTCAGGTCTTAATATCATAATACCAATCCACAAATGAGTGAAAGCAGTTGAAACCTTTAAAAATAAGGCTAAAAACATAGCCTTCTAGTTCTTTAACAGAGAACCAAATATTAAAATCTTAGATTAAGAAGATGATACTCTACCATAATTGACTTCGAGTTGTTGAAACTCTCAATAAAAAGATATTGATTTAAAGGGTTCTGATTAAACTTAACTATCATAACAACAACTGATAGTAGATGGATCTTATTATTCAGAAAACAATTTCACCAAGAAAGAGTAGTTCTGAAGTGATCTAGTTACAATACATATTTAAATAAATACATCAATGATTAACAGTAGCAGACTTATATAAAACATGATATTCAAAACATGTATATATTTGAAGTGTAGCCTCTTATGTAGATAACACAGTCTGATCGATTACTACAATAGATTTGTAAAAGATCCTCAAAATAAAGTAGAGATCCTGCTTTGCAAATCCAGATCCAAGAAAATCATTTGATAGATCGTGATAATTCAAACTCATAAAAACAGTTTAGAGTAGTCGTAACTTCCCTGAATTGTATGAGATAATCCCTCTAATTAATACGATTCATTAAATAAATTATAATTATCTTTGAATCTATTGAAAATGCAATTTAAATCAGCCTGATATTACACAAATAACATTGCACAAAAATATGATAAAATCATAAATTCAAATATCCGATGTTGAAAATTCAAATGTAGGGTTCCTTCATAAAATGACAAGATACCAAATGTTGGGTTCAACTACATGGAATTCATTCCCCGAATACATGGTTAAAAGTGTAAGGTTGATTACAAAATCATGGTTGATGATCCATACATTTTCTTCTCAACGTAGGGCTCCATACTTATATAGGGTTCATTAGCCATACTCTTTCTCTTTGTCGAATGTAAGGTTCCATCCAAACATAAGGTTCTTTATCCATATGTTTATATAAATGTTGGGATGATTAACCATACGTGGCAATCTTTCAACATATGTTTTAATAAAATTGTAAGGTTTGTTCCTTACATTACGTTCTTTTACATTGGGCATGAAAAGTGTTTTTAGAATGTGCTAAACAACATTTCGAACACTTTGATGAATATTACATGAAAATAAAAAACATGAATATAATTCCAAAATAAGGATTATAATGAATATTAATTTCCTAAAATACACTTAAATTAAAATATTTAGTAAAATAAACTAGGGTATTTGTGAGCATCAAAGTAAAAAATATTTATAGATTATTGTTGAGAAAATACATGCCCAACACTTTTGACCACATGAAATGTGAGTGTATGGAACCACCCAAAGCATTCCAAAACTGCAATAATATGGGACATATTTAGCGCTATTGCTGTAGTGATCCAAGGTTAGGTGTGCAAGATACTTATCAGGTGTCACAAAAGTCATATGCTTTGATGGGATAAGGGCAACTAAATAAATCTCATCACCAGAATAAAGCTATCCATAGTGATTCTAGGAATACCATGACTCCTCAAGTAGTGAAATATCAAAAAGGAAAAAAGTTGAAAATTGTATCAATGAAACTATTATATATAGTGGAGTAGGTTATTGTGGATGATCAGTCTGTAAAATCTACACTGTGAGGTACAATTATTTTGAATTATACCTTTATGAAAGTATTATTTTATGTGGGTGCATCGCACTACTTTATTGCTTCTTGTGCTATTTATTTTCTAAGTTTAAAAGTTGAGATGACGCCTTTAGTGATAAAAAATCAAGATCCTCTTGGTCAAATAGAGTGTCGAGCCTTTTTGTTTAATTCATGTTATATAATTGTTGATGGAGTCGAGCATAAATGGGATTTATTTGTGCTTATATTTTTGATATAATATTTTGTATGGATTGGTTGAAAATGTTCAAGTATCTCATCAACCGTTATACATGAAGAGTCAATTTTATGATTGAAGATGGCATCAAGCATCTCTTTAGAGGAGATCAGAATGTAAATATATGTGCAATGGGTTTATTATAACTAGCAATTAGAATGATCTCATACCTGTTCTTAGCATTGTCTTTGGTATCATTGGATAAAATAAATATAAGTAGTTTTCCAACGGTGGTTGATAAATTTCCATATCTATTTACCAAAAATTTCTCAGGATTTAAACCTATAAGAAACGTGGAGTTTATGATTGATCTCCTTCCTAGGGCCAGTCTTATTTACCTTCTATATTATCAGATGGCACCAACATAATAAAGGGAATTGAAAGTGCAGTTGGAAGAGTTAGAAATAAAAGGTTTCATTTGGCCTAGAACATCTCCTTTGGAAGAACCAGCCATGTTTTTCAAATAGGCGGATGGAAATGTAAGGATTTGTGTGAATTATCATAAGGTTAAACAAGTTATGATAAAGAATAATCATCTACTTCCAAGCATTAATGACTTATTTGATCAATTGTGGGGATCTCAATGGTTCTCGAAAATTGACTTGTGATTAGGATGTCACCAATTGAGGGTTCAGAAGGCGGATATTTCAAAGAGATCTTTCTAGGGTAGATATGGTCCTTATAAATATGTGGTAATTCCTTTTGGTCTTACGAATGAACTGGAAGTCTTTATAGCTTTAATGAATCAAATATTTCATCAGTATCTAGATTCTTTTGTGGTGGTTTTTGTCGATGACATCTTGGTGTGTTCAATAACTAGGGATGAGCATGATAAACACTTAGTTATAGTGTTGGGAATCTTAAAAGATCATAAAATTTATTCCAAATTATCAATGTGTGATTTTTAGATACAATAGATACATTTCCTTTTCTATTTTATTTATAAAAAAAGAATTTATTTCGATCCTAAAAATATAGAAACTATGATTTTTTAGAAACCACCAAATAATTTCTTCGAGATACAAAGTTTTATTGGTCTTGTAGGTTATTATAGAATTTTTTTCATGAATTATCATGACTCGAATCACCTATGATATATTTGAAAATTAATAATGATCTAGTCCAATGGGATGAGGATTTTCATAATTACTTTCAAGAACTTAAGCTCCACCATACATCTACATCAATATTTATTTTTCCTGAATTAAGACAAGGGTACGAGGTGTATTATGATACTTCTAGATCTGGTTTGGGATGTGTTTTAATAAATGAGATCATTTTGTTGCTTATCGTTCAAGGAAGTTATGGGTACATGGGAAGAACTAACCCACACACAATTTGGAGTTAGATTACATAGTCCATGCTTTGAATACTTGGCATCATTATCTCTTTAGTGATAAATTCACTATGTTCATGGATCATAAGAGCTTGAATAATATTTTATCACAATGGGATTTGAACTAGAGATAAAAAATATGGATGGAGTATCTCCAAATGTTTTAATTTGACTTGATATATATACCAGGAAAAGGCAATATGGTAGAATATGCATTAAGATGAAAGTATTATCCTCAGATGGTAAAATAATAATCAGATGAATGGCAGTTGATGTCAATCCTAATTGACATTCACCTAGAATGTGAAGATTGAGGTAAAGTTGTGGTTTTATTTCCATTTTCTTGGGTTCTTAATCTTTTGAATATGGTTAAAGAGGAATAGATCTATGATTTAGAATGTGTTATGATGAGGTCAAACTGAATGGTGGGGAGAACATTAAGGGATTGAAACTAGATGACAATTCAGTTTTGTGGTTCATGAATCAGATTGACATACCTAAGAATTTTCAAGAATAACTTCTTCATGTTTACCATCATTTGATATAGGCTATCCATCATGGAATAAAGAAGATATATAAGGCACCAAAAGCACATTTTTGGTTAGTTGGCATGAAAAGTATGGTAAGCACATTTTTGGCTATCCATCATTTGAGTTTGTTTTGAGATTCTTAACTTGTCAAGAAGTTAAGGCAGAACATTAGTGACCAATAGGTATGTTGTAATCTTCACCTATACATATTTAGAAATGGGAGAAAATAACTATGGATTTTGTAATAGGTCTCCCAAGAATGTTTCAGAAACATGATGTCATATGGTTGATAGTGGATCGACTCACAAATTCATTTCATTTCATTCCAATTAAAAAAACTCATATAGTAGTGGAATTGTCCAAAATCTATACTTGAGAAGTGGTAAAGAGGCATGAAACACCATTTTTATTATGTCATACAAGGATCCTAGGTTTACATCTTGTTTTTGGAAATCCTTACAAAAATCCCTTAGGAATCAATTTATAGTGAGTACAGCGTATCATCCTCAAATGAATGGACAATCTAAGTGGATTATTGAAACTTTGGAAGATATGTTACGGGATTGTGTAAAAGATTTTGGTGAATCATAGAAAGATTGTGTTCCATTATTGGAGTTCTCGTATAGCAACAGTTATCATGCCTTGATACAAATGGATCCATTAGAAGAAGTGTATGGTCATCCTTATCATTTTACTCTTTGTTTGGTGGAAATAGGTGAGACTTCACTAGTTGAGAAAATCCCTATCTAATAGATAATAGAGAATATTTCTTTGATTAAGAAAAATATAAAGATGACATAGAGTTTTTAGAAATTATATGTGGTTCATCATCGATGGTCATTGTCGTTCACGATGAGTGGTCATGTGTTCTTGAGAATATATCCAAGGCTAGGACATTGTTGTTTTGGTAATTAGGGAAATTTATATCCTCAATACAAAGGAACTTTTTTGACACTTGAATGAGTTGGTGATGTGGTATATATCTTGGAATTACCATCACAATTAAGTGTGGTACATAATGTGTTTCATGTATCTCATTTGAAAAAGTATCATCTTAATCATGATCATGTGATTCGATAGAATCATATTGACCTAGAGATGGATTTATGTTGGTTCACATACCCGTGCATATTTTGGATAGGAAATAAAAAGTATTATGTGGAAAAAAGCATCAGTCTTGTGTGGGTTTCGTGGAAGCATGGTCAAATTCAGGAAGAGACTTGGGAATGGGAGAAATAAATGAAAGAGCAGTGGCCAAAGATCTTTTATCAAGATAATGGTTTTATAATTTCTTATGATGGAACGGCCAATGGTGGGAAGAAAGTATTACCCCTAGTTTTAATTATGTAACCATATATTTATGATTTGTAATTATGTAAAGTATATAGGTGATTTTTGGGAGAGTTTAGGGAAATTTTGGAATGTTTTTGGTGATTTTCTACAGGTTCATAGTTAGTGCATGATTTAGGAGAACCACAAAACACCTATAAGAAACTGTACATAGTGAGACAGAGGCTAAAAGGAAGGTTCATGGGCCACACACAGTTTTTCCAAACCATTCGATAATTTAAGAGAAACCATACTACTTGAGATAGTTTCCTTTAAATGGTTGGCACACAGTTTGGAAATTGTTTGAGCCAACCTTGTGAGGATTAACCCTTGAGGCAATAACTTGTCCATATTTAGCATATGTTTTGCCTAACTGTGTGACTAAATATGCATGGTTTAAAAACTAGACCCACAAAAAGTGGATCTAGGCCATTTTAATGTTTTATTGGCTCATTTTCAACCAAAATGGCCCTTACTCGTGATTTTTCCCTCTCAAAGGTTGGATAACATCTCCCCATCGAATTGGAAGCAATCTGAAGCCATTATTTTGTGTGTTGAAGCTTAATTCTTGCAAAAGGTCATCATTCTTGGTCGTTATTGATGGTTTTTCTTAGATACGATTCTGTATCTCTCTTTATTTCTTAGATATACATTCTATTTGGTTAGATATAAGATATTGAATTAAAAAAATGATTGTATTTGGATTGTTTTATGATAGGTTAGGAGATCTAAGTCACGTTTTCAGATATTTAAATTAGTTTCATTGGTTTTCTTCATGTTGGTTTCTATTTTCACAAAATCATTTGATATAGGTGGCTTCACTATCAACTCCTCTATTTAGAATATTAAGTATCATTTTAAAATTGATTAAATTGATGGAATTTTATTATGGAATTGATTGTGAAAATCTTGATGTAATCTTCTTTAGTGTTGGTTTGTGTATTTTCGTGAAATTGTGAAATTGTTGTGAAAAATGTTTTGATAAATGGTTTTAAAATGTTGATTTTAAAATATTTCATGGTTTATTAATGGGAAAAGGTGTTTTAAAAAGGTTTTCAACAAAATTATTGTTTTATTGAAATGGGGTTTTCATGGTTTGGCATAATAGGTTTGTGTGTGTTTATATGACACTTTTACGAGGCCATTTGAAATATGACTTGGTGCTCAATGCCAAAGGTGTAATGGAACATGGGATTTAATTACCACATGATGACTTTGTAGATCTATGAGAAAAAAATCACGAGTATGGAACTTTTATAAAGAATCATACATGTGCAGATTCATGGATGTGTGGATTGGAATGGATATTCCAAAAATGAATGTGAAATATTTTATAGTATTATTTAGTTTTTTTTCCTAGAGACATATTTTTAGTAATGAATTTCTTGTATTTATTATTATAAAATATTTTAATTGATCATATAAATTGTTTTATATGATTTCTCTAAAATGTTTCTATCCTAGTGGTATGATTAAGGAAGTAATTTGGGGAAATCCTACTAAGTTTTAATACTCACCATACTTTGACACTTTGGAGCTTTTGTAGATGTTGTTTATCAGGACCTGAGAATAGGAAAAGTATCACACATCTTTAGGACTAATTATTTAAAATTGGTATATTTGGTGGATTTTAAGCATGGATATTGTTCGATCTTGGGATTTTTGGTTGTATTTGAGGCTTGTTGAGTTTTTAGACTTCCACTATGTACTTTGATATTTTAGTCTTCCACTGTGGAACCTGGTTTTATTTTGGTTTGATTTGAATGAAATGTTGAGTTATATTAATTTTTTATCATGAATTATTTAATAGTTATTTTTTAAAGGTGTGTTTGGTTGGATTGTTTTATTCTTAAATGTAATATCACCCCTACATGTATTGAATCCATTCATAATTTATTGCCAACCTTTGGAAACTTAGGGATGTTGCTTAAGGCCAAGTAATGTCCCACCTCTTTTTCAATCCATTGAGAAGAGGAGGGATGTTACCAAGTTTTACTGTAAGAGGTATAACAATATATAGAGATAAGATTATAATCTATAATAATAATAAGGATAATCAACTCCATTATGGATATAGGAATTTGAAGTGCTATCAGTGAGGGAAATCATTCCATTTTAAGAGGGGTTATCCAAAGAATAATAATTAAATGGATAGTGGTTCCCAATATAATTAGTTAGAGACTAGTTACAATAGTTCTATTATAATTTATGTCTATCTTGTATAACTATAGTATTAGATTTGGGTTTATCTCAAGGCATTACATATATCCTAGGAAGTGGTTGCAGTTTCTTGAGAAATGACTATAAGTGAGATGAGTGATGAAATTTGATAGTATTAAGAGTAACAGAGTTATGGGTAGAGGTTTAGTGATGATAAAAATATATAATGGTAATATAGGGAACTCAAATATAAATATTATATAGGCAAATAGGAATGAAATATGCAATTCTTAGGGAAACTAGATCATAATAAAATTTTCTTGAGTTGTTCACTGCTAGGTTCGAGTCATCAATGTATTATCATAGTTATGAGAATTCAATTAAGACTAGATTAGTATAGAATTTATATACGTGTTTGGTTAATATTAAACATCCTTTATAATTGGATTGAGTAATGTATTCCCTTAAGTGGAATGTGTTTTTAGATTTTTACTCATCGTGAATTTATTTAAATTTTAATTTTACCAAATGTTGTTTCCAATTTACTTCATAGGTGGGTGTGTTATTTTTTTATTTGGTTTTTGATATATGTGGAGTGATTTAGATCTCTTTGATCCATGTAAATATAGATATTTTGGTGTTATTTATTTTATTTTTCATGCTTGATGATTGTTATAATATGTGAAACACTAAGGGTTGTTTTGCCTATAGGGATCACATAGAGGATTCATTGGATAGTGGATGGTGACATAATCCATCAAAGAAATTGGAGATAGTCTGGAAGTAGTGAAATAAATAGTGACAGTTTATAGGGTGATCACAAGGAGGGTTCATTGGTTGATACAAAGCATTTATAAGATGTCCAAAAAAATTTGGTTCAGTTAATAGGTCAAAAATTGGGTCTATATAATATAAATATAAACTAAACCTAAACCACAATGTAGTGTTATAAACCATATCATGATTTGTTCTTGTGTATATAATGTCATAGTGAATGTCACTATACTATAGTTCAGTGCATGATAATGAATGATCTATTCTATAACTCATGATGACTATTGTTTATTATTGTTTTTATTAATATAATATATCTTCATCAATTTTGAATATCATATAATGATATCTAAACAAGTTTGAATTAGATACTAATTGTTTAAATGGTAAACAATCAATAGGAACATGAATAACAAGCCACAAAGGGTTTTAATGGTTCAAAATATTTGAGAAACATTAAATTTATATATGAGGAATGATTTTAGTTGGATATATAAATGGGTTCAAGCCTATTGCAATGTGTCTTATTCAAATAATGTCTTATATTAGGTGAAACTCCAATTCCATAGCTCTCTCTATCTCTTTAACCATGGTTATAGAAGACTATATGGAATATGGAATCCTTACCAATTATTAAGATATCCATAAAGACCCCTAGATACCTTATGAGGAAAGAGACCATGGGATTCTTCTTAGAAATATTCATTAACCATAATGAGAAAGAATAAGGATCTAGTTCCAATAATCCTTAGGTATATTATTCATTTATTATTATCCAACTCAAAATGAATGAATGGATCCTCATGAAAAACAAGTATTAGTGCATTATTTATATTGGATTTGTAGAATATTTGTCCCAATGAAATTCTTTTAGATATATTTGAGCCTCTTATATTATATTTGGATTGATGTTTTTGATAGTTAAATAAACTAAAAAATTAATGTTTCCTAAATAATGATGTATTTTATGAGATGAAAATGACATATAATAGTTTTTAAAATCGTTAATTGTTTTATTTGAAAAATCATGGTTATATAGGAGTTATAAAACTATATAAGAGTTTAGAAAAAAAATTGGAATGATAATTTTTTACAATAAATAAGTATACTAAAACATATTTTTTATGATGTGATTTCATATAAAAATACTAATGGTTATTATCAAAATGATATTTTTATAAGAAAATCATGATGTAGCTGAGAAAATAAATGTAGAAATTTCAAAATCATGAATTTTAAAAGATCTTCCTGAAATGTTTTAATCAAAGAAATATCAATTTCATAGTTAATAAGGAAAAAAAACTTCGTTTTATGTTATTAATTTTTTTATTCTTAAAATTATAAAAAACTCCACTAGTGTGGGATGGGGGGATTTAGATTGGTGAAAAAACATTTTCGTATATTTAACCAATGTTTATTGACTTATATTTAAATGATATATTTACAAAGTGTATAAATTAAAAAATAAGGGAACAATAAAATGATTTATATTTTTTTATACAATTTTAATAATTATAAAATGAAAGTTTCATATTAGAAGAAATTTTTTTAATTTTTTTTTAAAATAATCAAAAAATAGTGGATTATATCTAGGTGTAAATAAATTAAAATATATTGTATTTTTTTATATAAATTTTTTATATAAAATATAAAATGTTTATATGATTATAAAAGTTTTCTTAAATATAATATATTTTTGATATGTAGTGGTTAATTATAAATGAAATGTAAATTGAGAATACAAAAGAGTTTATATTGAAATAAATACCAAATAGTTATGTTTGTGGAATTATAAGGTTTTTAAAGTTCATTTATTTATACAATTTTCATAAATGTTTACCTCATTTCTAAATTTGTTAAATGTTTATTTATTTATTTAACTCCCTCATATATTTAATTCATGAATATGCATTTTTTATTGTATAAATGAATTCATGATTTAGTTTGAAGTGTTAAAATTCTTCTTATACATGTTACTCCATGCATATAAAGAGATATATTCTAGGTAAAACATAATATTTATTTATGTTCAAACATGATTACTATTTTTTGATGGTTATGAACTTGAACATAATTATTTTTTAGGATTTATATATATTAAGTGTTAGGATTATATTAGAATCATGGTCTCCCTTGAGTATTGATCTTTGGATATTAGGTATTTGAGTCAAAATTCTCACTACCATAGTGGATTAGGATTTATCTAGAAAAGTAGGGCTGACTACTTATCACCCAATTCATTCTATTTTATGAATTTTGGATTCTTATAATTTTGAAATATTATATGAAATATTTTTATATACCTTATGTATTGGATGCATTCAGATACATGTGAATGTAATTGTGTTTTATTTTTTTGGAAAGTAACACAAATCATGGGTTGTATAATGTGTTATATATTATTATTTTGTGGAAATTTTATTATGGTTGAAGGTATAATATAAAAAACTAAATCATTTTAAGATTTAATATATGAAGGTAATACATGAGATAATATGTCATGATTTAAAACCCCCATAAAAAATACTACGTGTTATATTCTTTCCAAGGTGATCAGTTTTTAAGACCTTGATCATAAAAAACATTATGTTATTACGAATATAGATGAAAATAGATTATATTTTTTAAGAAAAGAAACTTATGGGTGTCCCTAATATGGTAATATTATTGTGTCTAGTATGTCAATTGGGAAACACTTAGGTAGGAGACACTGAAAGTTAGGATACAAGAGGAATATAGTTGGGATAATCCATATGATAATTTATTAAAGGGGTTGTCCCTAAAATATCCAAGAGACATATATGGTATAATTGAAATTATGGAATTCATAAATAGAGAAGTGATTAGAGAAAATACCCAAGGAACCAAATATTAGTGAAATATAGATACTAGATTACAAATGAATATCATATAAATAAAGAGATCATTAATTTTATTGGATCACATTTCATATAAGTCCTTATTAAATGATTTTAAATCATGAAACTCATCTAATAAATACTATTATTACAGATAACATTAAATCATCATCATCAAAAATTAATTTGAGATGAATTATGTAAAATGGAATGCTTAAGGGAACAAAATTATTATAATGGTACAAAAACTTAAGAATTGTTATTGAATTAGAAGGAAAATTATATGTGTTGAAGTAATCGTATCCCAAGAAGCTGATTGGTAATTTTTTTTAATTATTATATATTTATTCTTATAGAAATAATAGGAAATATTAAGAGATTATTTGATAGTATTCTTATTTCTGTGGAACCTAAGTTTAAAATGGAAAATGAGAATATTGATACATTCATGATGATGGATAACTAAAAGGATATATCTAGAATAAGTAGGAATGATATGTATGATGTTTCAAAGGAATTTTTAAGATAAAATATGACCAAAATAACTTAATTATCCAGTCATATACTCAATATGACCGAGTATATTCATGAATTGGAGAGGCTAGTGTCTCCTTTAAGGCTTTATCTATCTACATAATTAACTAAATAATCATTGATATAAATGTTATAATAATTCATTATCATATATAATATGATTTTATTAATAAAATCTTATATGGTCTTGATAATATGTTGGGGAGAAATTATTAAGAAAAGGGAGGTCCATGATCCGGTGTAATAATGAAAATACTAAAGGGTAAAATTTTACATTGGAATAAGAATATTAGAGGCTGTAATAGCCATATTTGGTCATTTAAACCTACAGGAGGTTCCAAAAAAAAAATGGTTCATGTTTCCATTGTTCATAATATATCACTATAGGAGGAACTTCCTAGATATCTGAATGGTTTCAAGAAGAACAATGAAGAGTCCACACAAGGTAACAATGTTATTGAATTCAGTTCTTTTATTTAAAATTGCTTGTGATAAGGACTGTACATTATAAAATTTTTTAAAGATATATATGAGTTCAAAACTAAATTATAGGTGATGGATGGAGTTTGAATTTTATATTATAATGATGAAGAAAGGGGTTTCAATATCTATCAGGTAAATACAATGGATTACTTCAAAGCTCAAATAATAAATCATATGTATTATATATCATTTTCATTGTCATTTATGATAAGAGATTTATTGTAAAAAAAGTTTATATATATAAAATGAGATGGTTTATTTTGATATGTAAGGTTTATTATTATCAAAATTCTAAAGAAAATTTTAAAATAAGGTAGGATAATGTAACGAACCGTGATTTTATTAATGAAATTTCCCTTTTTAGAATTATTCTATATGGTATAAAACAAATAAATAGTATTGAAAACCAAATAAAAACATTATTCTCATAAGTGTAGAATGAAATAAGTGTTATTTATAGAAATTAAGGAACTAATAGTGTTGCAATAGTAACATTTCCATTAGGAATAATAATCCAATGAATAGAACAGTAACCTCACCTATGAAATTATAAGTAATATTTGTTTATATTTTAAATGAAATTATAATATATTTATATAATGTTATAACAAAATAAAATTTTTAAAAATGGTAAAATAAGTGTTTCTAAATTTTTAAAACATATATTTTTATTTATAATTTTATAATTAATAAAACAATTTAAAATAAAATTTATTTTCACAAAATAGATTCATAAATTAATATTATGTTTTATTATAATTATAACAAAATTTTATGAGACCATAATTAATTTTTCAAAGGTTAAAAAAGTCAATTATAATATTAAATTTGATTTTTTTTAAATAAATGATGATTTTATATAAAACTTAAATTTATCATATTTAAAAAATTAAATTTATAAAATAGAGTCCATTTCTAAAATCTACACGTCAAAAAATAGTTAGGGTGAATATTTGGTATAAGCTAAATGCATGAATGTTTGAGTCATGGATGATGTAAGCACCATAATCTCAAAATCTCCTTCATTATTTAATATATTTAGTGCAACTATCAACAATATTTATAGTCTTGAGCCAAAATAATAAAATAATGAATATAATAATAAAAAATACCCCTCTCCCCCTATAAATACCAACCCTAACAACCTATTCCCCTCACACATTCCAAGACTTTTAGCTTGTCTAAATTTTTCCCAATTACCATCCCAAGCCTCTTCCCCTCATCCCAAAGATAATGGTCTCAAAAAAATACCAAACCCAAGTTCCTTAATGAGTTTCTCATGGAGAATATATTCAAGAGGTAAAATCCTCCTTTGTTCTCTTTTTAATTTCACTTATTTTCTTATTCTCTCATCAAATACCCTATACAAAGAGGCATGATAACTAAAGTACCATATATATAATATAATTTTATTATGTTAATGGAATATCTATCATAAAAAATCTTCTCTTATCCTTTTATTCTAAAAATTAAAACATCATTTGTGATGCGTCAATTCACCACATTCATGGATGACGTGTTTTCATTTTCCATTACTGCCTTCAAGGGTGGCCATAAATCCATTATTATGGTTAAACCCAATTTTAATATGAATATTAATTTTTTTTTTAATGTTATGGAAATAAATTTTAAATATAATATTCAATCAAACAATATTATTTAATGATGGATGAAAAAACCGCCAAAATAAAATAACAATTTTTCATTAACAATTTATCTAATGAACCATACACATATTAAAAAAATGATATATAAGACCATTTAAAATTATTAAAGTTCATTAATAACATATAATTTCAATTCTAGAGAACTATTCACATTTTACATGAACTTCCATACTTGTATACAAGTGAACCATTCATGAAAACGAAGAATCCAAACACTCTCTTAATGACAAAATTAAATTCTATAACTCATCAAAATGGCCATAACTGAACTTAATAAAATTGTAATGAATAAAATAAATGTATTAAAAGTTTATATATTTATTAATTCATGAATATACTTTTATTATCCAGGATATTAATGTGAATTTATCATTTGGGTATAAGTTTAGGGGATTATTAAACCAAACTCCCTTTATTTGGGTTATACCTCTTTCGTGCCAAATTTTTTGTATGGATATTCCTTCAATGTTATTTAAATATAATATAATTTATATTCACTATTCTTTACAAGGATATATATGTTTATTAATTTGTTTTTACAAATATATAGATTTTCCAAAAGAACTCTTCTTTCCAAAACACATATTGGATCATCTTGTGATTGTTTCTTCTTTACTCAAGATTGATAATTCTTATACCAAGTATGTTGTTCCATTTTTTCTTTAGTAACACTAAATTTTATTCATGAATATATGATTTATGAAATTATTATAAAACCCATTCCATTCCATGGGTTAATTTACAACTACGATTGTTATCATTTCTATGTGGCAAGTATGATTATATAAATGCCATGATGTGATGAGTGGGACCTGAATTATATATCCCTCTAATTAATTGGTTAATGTAATGTATATAATGAGATAATGTGTAATATGCCTGACCATGATGACATATGTTTTCACAATGATGATGTTATGGTTGAACACATATTTTATGTGTGAACATGATGCTAGATTTGTTTGCAACTATGTGTGGTATTTGACCACTAAGATATGATGTTTCATTTTTATGCATTGCCAATTTCTATGCATTTATGTGATGTTTCTTATAATTATTATGATAATAATACTATGATTATGTTATGATGATGATTATTATTTTCACTCATTTTATATTGATTTATGTCCTTATTTACCCTCTTACTGGGATTTTAGCTCAATCCTTTATTTGATGTATATCCTTAAGTGACTATTTGTACTAATTAGAATGTGAGTTTTATAAATATAAATAAGATGTTCCTAAATAAATATTTATGTTTTATTATATAAAAGTTATATATGTTCCTAATTTTCCCAAGACAATGAACCTTTGGATCCTGGATTTGTAACACAATAATATTTTTTGTCTATAAAATGATGTAATAATCATGTAAGAAAAAGTAGGGTCACTATAATTTGTATTAAATAATATTTTAGTTAATTTGTGAATTTTTATTTGAAAATGTTAGTAAAAATCCTTAATAAAATACCGAGTTTATATAATCATCTATGAAGCATTGTTTTAGTAAAATTATAATTGTAGGGATCCCATAAAACATGACTTTAGAGTTAATTGCTCAAATAATAAATTATTTATTCATGAATTTTTGAATTTGGTTTAGTTAAAACCTTTTATATTTTATAAAATGGTGGGAACTAGGAGAAACTAGGTCAATAGCCTATGTGAAGTACAATGCATCAATTTTCGGAATGACATCCCCAATGCCTTGGGAGGTGAATTTAAAAAATTCATGGAAATTATTACCTAGCTGTATTAATATATGAATAATAAATTAAACCATACATAACTTCCAACTTCACCCAAGAAGGATAAACTTTTCATTGAGTCCTTTATAGGACAATGACCAATGACATTTTGTAAAACATCTGATCCACTAGTCACATAATATTGGGTTGACTCAATGAAGAAGATATTTTCTATGCTTCACTTTTTTGGGAGGAGAAGGTGACTTTATCCATTTATCTTTTAGATATATAGGTTGATCAATGATGGGTGTTGATTAAGAACACAAATCCAAAAGATGAAATAGAATAGATGGAATGGGAATAATTTATGAAAATATTTATTAACAAGTATTTCCCTTGAACTGTTCGTACAAATATAAAGAGATAATTCGTAGAGTTGAAGAAAAATGAAGGTGAATATTTCACGGATTAGGAATAAAATTTCACAAGTCTTGGAAGGTACACCTTGGGTATTTTTATCAATAATGACAAAAAAATAGACAGATTCATTATTGGATTTAAACCATACCTTTTAAAGTCTTTAGCTATTAAAGAATTTGGGAGTTATGAAGAAGTTGTTCGATGTGATCTCAAAATAGAGATCGAGTTTGGAGAATGGTCCCATGTATTGGGAGATAAGAAACAAAATATGGAGTTTCATGTTGTAGGATCTAATGAAAAAGGTGGAAAGAAATATCAACTACTAACATGTCCAAAATATGGGAAGAAGTATCATGGTAACTACCTCAAAGGGGTATCAAAATTATATCAGTGTGGGAGAGAAGGACACCAAGATCATGAATGTTGAAGAGATATGAAGAAGCTAGAAAATGTGATGGAGGAAGGGAGATAACCACCCATGATCCAATGATTTAACCATATAGAGAAAGGGAGATATGAAAGCCAATGCACGAAACCATGAGCCCTTGAGGGAAATTAGTGTCCAACGCCCCAAAATCCAAAGGATCAATGGAAACTTTATTCTGTCACTTCTACTTTAGTGGAGAAAGGACACAAATTCATAAAAGGTACATATACTATTCACTGAAGAATTGAAAAAGTATTATTTTATTTTGGTTTAATTCATTATTTTATATGTTGCATGTTTTTTAGAACTATTGAATAAAAACTATGATACCTTGAAGAAAATGTATCCATAAAAACAACTTTTGGTGAAATCATTGAAACCCAAGTGTAGGAATCTTCACCTATTTGTGTATGTAGGAAGATTCTTCTATCAAATCTCATAATACTCCCCTTTTTGGAATTAAACACTATATTGGTAATGAATTGGATCTCATTATATAGAGTGCACATTAACTGTTGGGAAAAGGAAATATATTTTTATATTCCAAACCATCATATGCTCCTCTTAAAATGCAAGTAAGACCATGCATTTCATTTAGAAAATCCATCAATGGTGTGGGTGTAGATACCCTACGAAGAACCATACATCGCTCAAACGGTTGAGTTAAAGGAAGGTATCAACCTTGATGAAATTCATATTGTGATGGAATAAAGTGATGTATTTCATGACGAGTTACCTAGAATTCCTTTAGATTGTGAGGTAGAGTTCTCAATTGAGCTCCTACCCAGAGGAACTCCTACCTAAAAATGTCTCTACAGGATGAACCATATTGAACTGGAGGAGTTAAATAAGTATTGCGAACCATTAAATTAATTGAATAAATCATATATAAATGAAATAATATATCTTTTATTCACATTAAATTTATTTATTTTTCTATAATACATGATCAATATCAATATTTCATCATCCTTCTTAGAGAATAAATCCATATAAACTCAAAGAGCAGTACTTCGGAATATAAATCCCCTCACCTTTAGATCCTTATATTAAATATTCAAACCTCTCAACTAAGCTTGTTTTATATGATATGAGGGTATTGATATAGGATCAACACACCATTTGAGTTAAATAGTGAACTCAAACTTCATATTAGGTGTAATATCTGTGAAATAATTTGTGAACATATCCTAGAAATGGTCCTTCATTGGAAAAATGTTGGAGTAATCATCACATGCATAGTTGGGATGGCCATACTATTTTTCTATATGGTTATCTCTCCCAATTGGTGAATATTAGGTATTACTAGACCAACAAGGAATTCCCATTAAACTATGAAATAATGCTCTTCCCCTGTGAGAGAACTGAGTGACACGTGCCTATGATAACAGTCATTGTGATACCAAAAGTTTATAATCCAATCCATAACAATCACATATCCAGAATAAATAAATTCTACAGGTGTCCATCACCCTCAATAACTATAACATATCTATGAATACTAAAAACCTAATCTAACCTCTTCCCTAAGGGTTTTTATAGGGTTAAAATCAAATAATAATTGTTCAATATGATCCCCAAACCATCCAAAAAAATTATTTTAAACTAAATAATTGGTCACCCCCTTGTCAAAAAATGAAAATGATGATGTGGAGGTAATGAAAAACATACCTATAATCCTGGAGGATCCCTCACTGGCATCTGATAGAACCTATCCTGGAATAATAAGTGTAGTTATTTTATATCCATTTTCCTTCCAAAAAGACACCAAACAACCCTACAATACCTTCTTCAAATATATCTTATATTGATTTCCTTTAGGTCCTTACTCACCTCCTCATGTTGAAGTCATGGATAATGAACTATTGTCTATTTACAGAGATCCCACTAACTAGGATATACAATTCTATGTTGATGCCAAGCCTTAATTTAAACCCACTAATACATTTGGGTATTTGGGCACCATAAATTCACCATCTTAAAAAATCACAACACTCCCTCTGTGACCTTTTAAAGGCTAACCACATATAACCCTTTGTTTTATACTAGAAGAAGACCACTAAAGATCCTCATAAATGAGGAAGTAAATATCCATGGATATAACTAGATATACTCTCATTATCCTTGTTAATGAAATTAGATATCATATTCTTATCAATTTAATAACCACTACTAAATAAATTAAATATAGAGAATATGCACACTAAACCTCTCTCTACAAGGCCCTTCTCCTTAGTGAAATCCTTATGAACAAACTCTAAATAGGATATTAAGTTTAACACTCTAACCCAATGACTAATCTATATTTATGGTCTTATATAAAACCCATAGGACTTCTAAGCCTAATTCTTATATAGAAATCGATCAATGTGAAATAAATATGAGAAATGTAATAATTACTCAAAATCCTTGATAGAGACTCGTAAAATTCTACACCCTATCCAACTTGAGTGTCTAAGAAAATAAATCTTTAAATAATTTTTTCCTTAATGAATCCCATTTTAAACCATAATATAACCTAGCTTAAACAATAAAACATCACCATCACTTGGAAGTTAACTAAATTATAGAAAGGCCAAGCATCAACAACTTATCATTGAGTTTATTAACCAATTAAAATACTCTCTTAATTATATCAACCTACTCCTTTATATCCCAAGGAAATATAGTTCCCTAAAAGGTGAGAGGTTGTTGTATTTGAAAGTATTGGGAGAATTCCACCATATTGGCGTCACCCTGAGGTACACCTAAACCTCCAATTGGAACTAGTTAGAACACTCATTCCTAGATAAGATCATCATCTTAAATAGAAATGTGAAATGGATGGGTTGGCGTGTGGCGGGCCAAACCCAAATGGGATTTGGAACTTGCGGGGTTGAGATCACAAAAGCCCGCATGTTAAATGTGATGACTTATGAAGACCGCCCAACCCCACAACGGATGCGGGGAAGCCCCCAAAAAACCTGCAAATATTATTTATTTATTTATTATCATAATTATTATATTTTTAATTATTAATATATTTATTTTTTATTGAAAAACTGATATATATATGATAAAAATATAAGAAAAAATATAAAGGACTGAAGGATATATATATGTATATATATAACTAAAATATAATGAAAAAAATAACAACAAAAATGTGTTGGGGTGGGGTATGTAGGAATAATTTTTTTAAACAGGTTTTTACATTTTTTTACAAATGGGATAAGGTTTTCAATATTTTTAAAATGGGGTCTGAAATGCGTGAACCCTGTTTACACATCTTCCCGAGAGGAAGGATGCTGAATGGGGTTCTGGTATCCTGTAAAAACTTAATAAAGGATGCGTGAACCCCGTTCACGCATCCTACAGAAAGTTTTAATTTTTTTTTGTATTTTTTAAATTTTTATTTTTATTTTTATTTTTTTGTTTTGTTTTCTTTATATATATATAAATAAATAAAACAAAAAATTTCAGCAGAATTTATCTGCAATTTAATATCCACCAGTTCTACAGTTACAGCAGTCTGGATTCTGACAAAGACCCTCACCCAGGGCTCTCTTTTATAAGAGGGCTAGCCCTGGAAATTATTTTGCATTTTCGATGTTGGATTCAGCTTCTCTCTTTCCTACAAAGAACATTCTGCATTTCTGATGTGGGATTCAGTTTCAAGTATGTCACTTTAAAAGACTATAAAATAAAAAATATAAAACTAATATAAATGAAACTTAAAACATGGATTAAACATATAAGAAATTGTAGAAAATAAAAATAATTTAGTAAAAATGTTGATAAATAATAATTTATAAGATTTAAAAGCCACCAACATGAAACTTAAAAATGTTTCAAATAAGTGTCTTTGAAAGACTATAAAATAAAAATTATAGGACAAATATGAATGAAACTTAAAACATGGATTAAATATATAAGAAATAGTTGAAAATAAAAATAATTTCATTAAAAATGTTGATGAAAAATAATTTATAAGCTTTCAAAACCACCAACTTGAAACTTAAAAATGTTACAAGTATGTGGCTTAGAAAACCTATAAAATAAAAACTATAAGACCAAAATAAATGAAAATAAAAACAAGGATTAAATATATAATAAATTGTTGAAAATAAAAAGAATTTCATAAAAAATGTTGATGAATAATAATTTATAAGCCTTCAAAGCCACTAACTTGAAACTTAAAAATGGTTTAAATACATATATTTGAAAGACTATTAAATAAAAACTATAAGACCAATATGAATGAAACTTAAAATAAGAATTAAACATATAAGAAATAGTTGAAAATAAAAAGAATTTCGTAAAAAATATTGATGAAAAATAATTTATAAGCTTTCAGAACCACCAACTTGAAACTTAAAAACATTTCAAATACGTGGCTTTGAAAACCTATAAAATAAAAACTATAAGACTGATTTAAATGAAAATTGAAACACTGATTAAATATATAAGAAATAGTTAATGATTAATTAGTTAATTAGTAATACAAATATTAGTTAGTTATTAATTAATTAATTAGTAATATCATTATTAATTATATAATAATTAATTAGTTAATTTGTAATATAATTATTAATTACATAATAATTAATTAGTTAATTAGTAATATAATTATTAATTATACAATAATTAAGTGTTTAGTAAGTAATATAATTATTAATTATATAATAATTTATTATTTATTTATTAAATTAGTAATATAATAAATAATTATAATTATTCATTACAATTATTTGTTATTAATTATTAATAATTACTTATATAATATTTAATTAGTTAATGAGTAATATAATTATTAATTATATAATAATTAACTAATTAATTATTAACTAATTAATTTTTAGTAATTAATAATTATATTGGTAATTAAATAATTAATTATTAAATAATTAATAATTACTAATTATAATTAATAATTATATTACTAATTATAATTTATAATTATATCACTAATTATAATTAATAATTATATTACTAATTAACTAACTCTGTATTATATAATTAATAATTATATTACTAATCAACAAATTAATTATTATATAATTAAAAATTAAAAACTAAAAATTAAAAATCATAATGAATAATTATAATGTATAATTATATTACTAATTAACTAATTAATTATTATATAATTAATAATTACAAGTTATAATTAGTAATTATATTACTAATTAAAATTAATAATTATATTACTAATTAACTAATTAATTAGTATAGAATTAGTAATTAATAATTATAATTAATAATTATATTAATTATTAATTATTTTATAATTAATACTTATATTACTAATTAACTAATTAATTATTATATAAATAATAAATAATAAATAATAATTATAATTATAATGAATAATTATAATTACTAATTATATTACAAATTAATTAATTAATTATTTTATAATTAATAATTATATTACAAAATAAATAAATAAATAATATATAATAAATAATTAATAGTTATAATTAATAATTGTATTACATATTAACTAATTAAATATTATCTAATTAATAATTAATAATCAATAATTAATAATTATATTGAATAATTATAATTAATTGTTATATTACTAATTAACTAATTAATTATCAATTAATAAATATATTACTAATTAACTAATTAATTATTATAAAATTATATTACTTATTAACTAATTAATTATTGTATATTGGTAAATAATAATTAATAATTAATAATTAATAATTAGTAAATAGTAATTAATAATTAATAATTAATAATTAATAATTAATAATTAATAATTAATAATTAATAATTAATAATTAATAATTAATAATTAATAATTAATAATTAATAATTAATAATTAATAATTAATAATTAATAATTAATAATTATATTACTAATTAACTAATTAATCATTAACTATTTCTTATATGTTTAATCCCTATTTTAATTTTCATTTATATTGGTCTTATAATTTTTATTTTATAGGTTTTCTAAGCCATGTACTTGAAACGTTTTTAAGTTTCAAGTTGGTGGTTTTGAAAGCTTATAAATTATTTTTCATCAATATTTTTTATAAAATTATTATTATTTTCAACTATTTCTTATATGTTTAATCAATGTTTTAAGTTTCATTTATATCTGTCCTATATTTATTATTTTATAGTCTTTCAAATATATTTATTTGAATCATTTTTAAGTTTCATGTTGGTGGATTTGAAATCTTATGAATTATTATTTATCAACATTTTTTTACGAATTTTTTTTATTTTAAACAATTTATTATATGTTTAATCCATGTTTTAAGTTTCATTTATATTGGTTTTATATTTTGTATTTTATAGTCTTTCAAAGTGACGTAATTGAAACAGAATCCCACATCGGAAATGCAGAATGTTCTGTGCAGGAAAGAGAGAAGCTGAATCCAACATCAAAAATGTAGAACGATTTCCAGGGCTAGCCCTCTTATAAAAGAGAGCCCTGGGTGAGGGTGTCTGTCAGAATCCAGACTACTGTAAAGGCAAAACTACTGGATATTAAATAGCAGATAAATTCTGCTGAAATTTTTTGTTATATATATATATAGATAAAAAAACAAATAAAAATAAAAATAAAAATTTTAGAAATAAAAAATAAAAATAAAAATTAAAACTTTCTGTAGGATGCGTGAACGAGGTTCACACATCCTTTATTAAGTTTTTACAGGATGCGTGAACCCCGTTAATACATCCCAGACTCTATAGAAGATCCGTGAACCCCATCCACGCATCCTTCCTCTCAGGAGGATTCTTGAATGAGGTTCACGCATCTCAGACCCTTTTTAAAAATATTAAAAACCCTATCCCTTTTGTAAAAAAATTATTTAAAAACCCGTTTAAAAAAATTACTCGGTATGGAGTCGATGACATGGGGGGAGGCAGGGGGAGGCATAGGTAGGGAATAGAGGTGGTCTGATTTTAGGTGACATTGAGCAGGGAGATAGGGTGGGGGAGGAGGAGGTAGGTAATGGGGTCGTTCAAGTGTGGGGGATGTGGAGGCGAGAGACATGGGGGAGGAGGAGGATGCAGATTGTCTGACATGGAGTGGGGGTAAAGGTGAGAAACACAATTGGTCTGATGTGGGGGAATATAAGTAGGACGACAATGTGAGGGAATTAAGAGGCGGGTGATGAGGTTAGTTCGGTTAAGGGGGAGGTGAGGTGGGGATGATACTATGTGGGTAGAGACAGATGTTGGCGATGATTAGCCCATAGGTGGAATGCAAGCTGGCATTCGCCTTTCTCGACGGTTGACGACCACCCTGGATAGGGGAGACCAAGGTGGATGATAATAAGTATGAAGGGGGGAATGTGGGGGTGGGAAAAATGGTCGTAAGGAGAGGAAAGGATGACTAGACAGTCTAGGGAGAGGAAGTGATAGTGAAGTGTGAGTTTGGAACTCATGACTTGCTTCCACATGGATGGCATGAAAATATAATATACTTATAGGAGAAGTGAAGCAAGCAGACGAAGTGGAACAGACAAAGGGATTTTCATCTTCAATTGGAAAGTATTGACTGAATTGCAACACAATATAAATGGGATATAAACCAATGTGGGCAGGTTCTTTTTGGAAGAAAAGAATAAATTTTATTTGAGTCAATTCATATAATCTTATATTTTAAAATATTTTAATCTAAAAAAAACATACAGATGGGCGAGCCCACACCCATGTGGGATTACCCACCCTTGCCCAAATTTGTATGGGCTCAACTAACATAAGCCCACAACTCTAAAGAGTCAAATTGTTTGGAATTCCACACCACTTTTCCACCCGATATCTGCAAAGCCTGTGGTCTAGAGACCCATTTTGTATCGCTAAACCTAAACTACTAGAATATCCCTAGGATCATGCTCCATTCTTCTCACTTGATCAACTATAGGTATTTAAATAACATCTTCAATCACATATCTCTAGTACTCTATGGGATTTTGTTGAGGTTGAATATTCTAAATTAAAAAAATATTGTTTATAAAATTTAAAAATGACTCAAGATTGAAAATATCTAAGCAATGAATGGAAAAAATTTACAGGACAACCACACCCATCTCTAATTTTAGATCCTATAAAATCACACCTTACTCCTTGTAATAATTTTAATAAACAACTTTCATAGAAACCTAGGAACTAGAACCCAAGATTCAAGATCAAATCATATATAAATATACATATTATAATTATATAAAATAAATAATTACAGAAAATCCATCACATTATATTTTAATAAATTAGAATGATATCGATCAAATTTTCAAGAAATAAAAAAATAATTCATTTTTGAAATTGAACTAATTAAAATCAGTTAAAAAAACCATTTTTCAATCACATACATTCATGAAAAAGTAGTTTGAACCAATATTCCAAATAAATTTCATGTACTCATGCCCTCTTTCTACACCATGCTAAGTGTAAAATATTAACTCATAAATTAAACATTAGTTTAGAAGAAAACCATGAAACCATAATATTCAACACTAATAACATCAATTTTATCACCCTGGTAACTTGGGTTCCCCTATGATAGTGTTATCCAGAAAAAAACATAACATCTAACCCAAATCCTGAACAAAATTTCTCTATTCAACCTAGACCAAAAACCATATGATAATTAAATAAAGGGGCTCTGATACCATTTTATAATACCCTAGTTTGGGTTACTAATCTTGAGATGGTGTTTTATGTGAAATCATACACATATCCCCATATATAATAAATCTTAAATTAGTTATGATGGTCATTACCATACATCCGGGAGATTATTCCCTATGTATCTTTTCGACCCTATAATATAAAGTGATAACAGTCATAAGATAATAAGAGATTAATATGGAATCATAGATGGATGCTAAACACAAAAATAATAACACATGTAATAATAGAATGAAACCAGGAAAATCATACATCATCATTTAAAAGTGTGATCCCCACTAGTGTTAGATCATGTACCTATAAAATAAAAAATAAATAAATAATACATGATTCTCTACTAAAAAATGATCCTAGAACATGCTATGGTACTACCTCCATACCCATGATTATCCTACCAATCCCAAGTACCCAATATTGGTGTTTTATTCTTCCTTGAAACCATAACAGTGAAATTTGTTTACCCAATAAGGTGCACATGCATGGTGTGAGTATGAACTCATTTAGACACCATCGATAAAACCTTAACATAAATTTCATAATAAATATATGAATGCATGTACTGAATAAATAAATATGTAACAAACATACACCCATGTTAGGTCATCACAAACTAACCTAGATGTAGTGAACCATACATACCCACTTTAACCAATAGGTGTAAATAATCTACATGTATCAGGGGGATATTGTACACATTATAACAGGAATGAAATATTTAAGTTTGAAACCCAAGTATAAGGTTATCTTTTGAATAATGGGAAGGGACAAATAATACCAAAGACCTTGGGAAAAAACAATACCCATAATGGGAAATTAGTCTTAGGTAAAATATTTTTACATGAATTAATGATGATATTCATATTATTGTGAGTTAGGCCTAATCATAAAAATAGTTACAAAGGGAATATATAAAACTATTTACCATTTCCCCACATAATTCATAACGGGATTTTCATATGAATAATGAAGAAGGATTAATAATGTCTAACATATAGGAAAAATAATCACCATGGAAAAAAATAATACATCGATACATCATCAAAATAGGGCACTTGATGCCCAAAACATTTCCATCCAGAATACCCTAAATTATATGAGCCACCTTGGACTCCCATGACAACCAATCCTACTAACGTTCATAAGTCTAGATACCCGTTAAGTATGACCCAAATCCAATCCCACATCTCTTCTACTATGAGTATATTTCATTAGGTAACTCTTATATCAAAACATATATCAATAAAATTATAATGAGTGTTCAATTAAAGATCTTACTATCCCAAACATGAAGAGAGAAACTCCCCATTCCTAAATACTTAGAAAAGAACCCTACATTACCTATTTAATTCCAATGACCCAATTGGAACCCAAATTTAAAAAAGACAACAACCCCCTATAAATAAAACATAATTATCATAAAATTGGGTTCAAACCATGGCTAATAATCTCTAAAAAGTTATTATGGGTCTTTCCCACCTCAAAGAATCATTATGAACATTATAAAACACCTAATAGTGTTAGGAAACACACCTACACAACCCACATGTTGGGAAGTTTATGTGTGACCATAAAAACATTAGAGAATGTTAAGGACTATTCCTCGAGTCTTGGATAAAATATCATGAAAGGAAGTTTATTGATTTAACAACCAACCAATTAAATCAGTTAACCTAAAAAACTCTATAATTTAGGGATTTGATTTGGTAGAATAGAAATTAATGGAAAAACATTAAAATACCTTTCAATGGATTAACCTTAACTACATAGGAAGAACTCCTCTAAAAATGATACAATATGACACCAAATGAAGGTTTTAGAGCTCGAGTAAGTTGGGGGAGATCAGGGAGGATTCTTAGGGTCAAGGTGGTCTAGATAGAGGAGGTGAATTGGAAATTAAATGGGATGTTTAATAATTTTAAAAAAAATCATTATGGTATAGGAGTAGGAAGAAGATCAGATACCTAGTGGTTTTATCCTAGGTACTCAGAATATAACTTATCCACAATTCGGTTAGCTTAATATGGCTTGAACAATAGGGACCCACTCAATCCAATAATATATCAAGTGTTCCACCCCAATCTTATATCCAATAGGATAGGGGTTAATGAATAGTACTAAAAAGAATGTCTCAGAAATGGGAGGCCTTATCCAATAACGTGTAAATGACCATGAATCTACGTGATAATATATATAAGTTAATAAAAACCTATGTATAAAATAAAACATCTATATTAGAACATACATACACTCCTAGGGAAAAATTCCAAAATGAATATACACCCGAAATCTAATAAAGGAGAATATTACAAGCCTGAGACCCTTTGGTAAAAAAAATGAAAACTAGAGGGATAAATGGGATCCACTCCTCATCAATGCCAAATCAAACACCACCAACTACAAATTCCAAAAAAAAACCCCTATGAACTAGAATTACCCATTCAATTCCCACTAGTCTCACTACTACAAATATGGCATTTAACAACACTAGAAAAGGCCTTTAACAGCGCTAGAAAAGCGCTGTTAAAGACGGCGTAGATAAAGGGGGGGGGGGGTCCCCTTTATCAGCGCTCCAAAAAGCGCTGATAAAGACCCCTTTTATCAGAGCTAAAAAAAGTGCTGATAAAAGGGGTGTTTTATTAGTGCTAAAATGAAGCGCTGATATAAGTGTCCTTTATCAGCAATTTATTTTTAGTGCTGATAAATGACACATTTTATCAGCACTTTTTTTTTATCGCTGATAAAAGTTAAAAAAAATTAATTTTTTTTTTAAAAAATCCTAGAAATCTTGGGGGGGGGGGGGCTTTTTACAGCACTTACCCCCCCTTTATCAGTGCCTTCCCGCACCTCCAACGCCCCCACACACCCCCTCCACCCTTTATTAGTGCTATCCCCCACGCATTATCTACACTAGATCCCATATTCTCCCATGCATGCGTGCCCCTGCTTCCATTAGGTTTTGAACTCGAGACCTCCCCCCCTGCATGCCTAACCCCTTACCAATCCTCTATTTTGATTTGTTCTCCATTTCATGATATATATATATATTTAGTTATATTTATTCGTATAGTAATATATATTTATATTAATATATATATAGTTATATTAATATAGATATATATATATTTATATTAATATATATATATTTATAGTCATATTAATATATATATTTATAGTTATATTAATATATATATATAGTTATATTAATATATATATATATATAGTTAGATTAATATATAAGTTTATAAATATTCATATATTTATATTTTAAATAAAATGGATATTAGTTATTATTTAGATAAAGCTAATATATTTTATATGTAAATATATTTTATTATTTATATATATAATTAATTTTTTACGTGTGAATATATAAAAAATATGTATATATTGTTATGTATTTGATTATAAATAGCAGTAAATTATAAAAAAAGATAAAATTTCAAAGAAATAATATCAATATGAATGTAATACCTTGGAATAAATTAAGTACCCACAAAAAAAAATCCAATAATACCCCCTTAAATGAGGCTGAAAACACACAAAATGTTAAAAAATCAGGGTATCCTGACTAAAAAATCAGTTCTGGAGGCCTTTTGGGACTTTTTTGGCCTCGAAAAAATCTTTACTAGGGTTAACGCTAACCATTAGTGTGTAGATCTCGTCGCAGGCTTCGATTTGATATATGTTAGAGCTCAAACGGACACCCGGATCAAAAGTTATGGCCGTTTGAAGTTCGAGTTGCGTTTTCAACATATTTTGGATCTTTTTTTATTTTTTTTAATTTTTTAATCTTCAAATTGTTATAAATGACTATTACTCCATAATAATTAGAAAATTATTAATTATTTTTTTTTAAATTTTTTTATAGGCCATTTTCACTAAATATCTTATATATTAAGTGTAACTGTATATTTATACTTATCTAAAATATATTTAAAAAATATATATTATATTTATATCAATATAACTATATCTATATATTTAAATATTAATAATTTTTTTAATGTTTTTTTAAGTATACCCTTTATCAGTGCTTTTAAAAAAAGCGCTGTTAAAGGGGGTACCTTTATTACCACTTTTCTTAGCCCTGATAAAGGTACCCCCTTTATCAGCCCTTTTTCGTTAGCACTGATAAAGGGTGGCGCAAGCCTTGGACCGTTTTTTGGTAGTGAGATCTCCTATCCAAATTATTCATCATTTTCACAATCACAACATGTGTTGACACAAGGCTCAGGAAGAGGTGAGTATGAACTAACCAAGTAGGATGCCCTAAAAATATAAAGAAGAAATAAAATAAATAGCATTTTCAACAATGAGTAAAGGACCCAAATTTTTTCAGAAGATAACCTGAAACATAAATGAAAATCCTATAATTCAAATCCAAATGATATAAGAATAATCCCTAGTGATATACTTAAGAGTCTAAAAACCATGGTTTTACACCACACATCACCTATCAGGAAATGTAATGGATGAAATATGTGTTTTTTATTAGTTCACATTTGAGGAGGGAGTAAGTAACTCCATGGATAGAGGACCTGTTCCTTGACAGGGACCAAGGGGGTTTCGAACCCACATTAGATCTCGATGACCCACACCATAATAAGTAGAGGTGTACCAAACTTTAGGAAGAATATATGGTATTTGTTTCCTATTTACAACCCATTACTGTTGAGTTAATAAGGTTTCATTATGAATTTTGCAATCATTCTTATTTTGAAAATCACAAACACTCTATCTTAAGGAAAAATAATTTTTCCTAAATTTTATACTCATAAGGAAAATTTTCCTTTTTCCAAGGAAATTTATCCTTACCATGTTTTCATTGGTCATATTATAATCTAACTCTTTTCCCTTCTAAGTATAAAATTCATTTTCCTAACCAAAACCTCGGAATCTTATAAATACTTAGATATAGAGCATTCTATTTTTAGGATCTGAATTCAGGTTCCGAATTCTCTAAATTCAGACTCCAAACTTTCTGAGTTCCAACTCTGAATTCTCTGAATTCAGACTCTAAACTTTCTGAGTTCAGACTCCAAATTCTCTAAATTCAGACTCCAAAATTTTTGAGTTCAGACTTTTTATTCTCTAAATTCCGACACTGAACTTTCTGAGTTCAGACTCCAAATTATTTGAATTCAGGCTCTGATATTTTCGAGTTCAAACTCTGAATTCCCTAAATTCTGACTTCGAACTTTAAGATTTCAGACTCTGAATTCTCTAAATTCAGACTCTAAACTTTCTGAGTTTAGACTCCAAATTCTCTGAATTCAGACTCTAAAATTTATGTGTTTAGACTCCGAATTCTCTGAATTCAAACTATAAACTTTATGAGTTTAGAATCTGAATTCATATGAATTTAGACTCCTAATTTCCTTGAAATTCATACTCTGTAATTATATTGAATTCAGGTTATGAATTCTTTTGAAGGCAAAATCTGAATATCCATGTATTATAGACACTGAATGTGTTTTTGGTTAGACTCCAAACATTTATTTTTCATTACATTCAAAAAAATGGATTTGGTTAAGCAAACTTATTTTTTCTTACACTTGTTTGAGTTATAAAATGATTTCATGCATTCAGTTACTAACTAACCATTGTTTGAGTGGCACGTGTATAGGTCCCTCCGAAATTCTAGAAAAAATATGACTGTTGGAGGAGGGAGTCGACTGTTGAAGATGCACCTATAAGTAGGATCTCATTTCAAATATCTCACAACTTGTATGAAAATTTGATCAATCTATAGATTACATGCTGCTGAGGTGATTTCTAGAGAGAGAGAGAGAGAGAGACTTTATTACATTGTGGGCACTGAACATATGGTTCCAAATTGCTTCGTGCGACTCTGAATGTTACTGAGTACATTCGAGGGCTTCCGGGGATTGGAAGACAGAGGTCCTGACTACCTTGAAGTTCGTGGGCTTGCGGGGATAGCAAGACAGATTCTGATATTCATATCGAGGGCTTACCCTGGTGTGGGTAAGAAAGACTTTTTTGAAAGTATAAATCAATGTACCTTTTTCCAAGGTTGTTGGATACCCTTCTCTTTGGGTTAAAAGATTTAATACTTTTTACGTGTATTGTTTCAAGTTTTACACTACATTTTGGTTGTTGAGGAAAGTATAACGATCTTATACTTTCTTATAACTGTACTCTGATTAGTAATATTCTATATGCTTTAAGGTATAATCTTATCTTTGTAAAAATTTCTTAAGATTCATTTTCAGAACCACATTTCCGGAATCAGGAAAGTTTGTAGAACTAAGTGGTTTTGTGAATTTACCTTGTTTAAATTTGTTAAACATTACCATACTTAAAAGTTCCAATGGAATTTTTTAGAGTATACAATTCACCCCCTCTTTTATATTGAGCATCTACATCACTATTCCGATACTACATTAAATATCATTTCAATCCTACAATTGGTATTAGAGGAGGTCTCTGAAATACTTATATTCACATATAAATTTTCTTGCTCAAGTTTTTCATTATTCTATATTTTCCTTGTTAGGATATTTTTATCCTTTTTTACAAACTATTATTACTAACATGTTTGTGTGGAAATATTTTCTTTGAGATGGTAGGAATGAATGTTGGTTCAATTGACAATCTTAATTCTACTAGAACACCTATTTTTTATGGGAATGATTTCAAATATTGGAGAGATCATATGAATACTTTTGTCATTAATACTGGAGTGGACAAATTTTTTATGCTTACCGGAGATTACAAGATTCTTGATAAGAAAGTCAGAAATTTTACTAATCAAGAGAAGCCAGAATATCAACATAACTATAAGGTACGCAATACTTTGTTATGCTCCATGACCAGGAATATATATAGCCATATTTCTTCTTGTGAAGCTTCAAATTGTATTTGGCATAAACTTGAAGTTACACATTTTGGTACTACCAAAGCTATTGAAATTAGAAGATCTATGCTTATAGCTGAGTACCATTTTTTTGATTTCCTTATGGAGAACCTATATGTAAGGTATAACAGAGATTTATGACTATTGTCAACAACTTACAATCAATGGGTGAAAAAGGTTTGGATGATGAGTCACTTGTAGACAAGATTATAGACATCATGCCTAATGAGTGGGAATATAAGAGAACAACTATAAATGAGAATATGATAGTCTCAAAGATTACTCTTGATGAGATTTTTGGAAATCTTATTCAACAAGAGACAAGAATGAAGAGAGATGCTGATAATATTAACAAGAAGAATGGGAATGGAAGTGTTGCTTTTACAACCACTACTAATCATATGAAATCCAAGACTCCTGAGAGAGTTACAAGATCTAAGTCTAATAAGGTTATTGTTTTATATGAATCAAGTGAAAGTGAAAATTCTGAGAATGAACTAGCTAATATTTCACGAAGGATGAACAAGATAGTTGGGAAGAAAGACTTTTAGTATATATATAAGAGGAAAGGAAGAAAGGATAAGAAAGACTCTGAAGTCACTTGTTATGAATGCAAAAGAAATGGAAATATAATGCCAGATTGTCCTATTCTTAAGAGAAAAGATAGAAAGGAAAAACATTTTGAGAGGAATAGAAAGAAGTACTACAAAGATAAAGCTAAGAAAGTTTTGAAGGATAGTAACACTTAGAGTGCTAGTGGTGGAGACTCTTATGATGAATCCTCATATTAAAAATCTTATAGACAGAAGAATCTTGGTCTAATAGCTAGACTATAAGGCCCCAACCTTAAACCTTACTTAATATTGAGTTATTACAAGATTACACAATAAGGATATTTTCAGGTTTAGAGTTTTAGAGAATTAGATCATAAAACTTGCATTACATTCCAAATTTAAACAAAGTGGTTACATAAAAGATAGTAATCATTTTCCCATCTACGGAAACATATTTAAAATAAAACATGGATTCTTTCTTGACACTTCCTTGACACTATAATCACATCATGTACCATTCCCTTGACCTATGAAAAACATTTCAAAAACTTGGGATGAGCATAAAAAGCTCAGTAAGGGATATAAAAGTATGAAATTAAAACATTACTCCATGCATGAAATCATACTTTACTCCTAAAACATAATCACATACCTCATCAAATCATGAATAAATCATAGAAATCATAAGATATAAAAGGTAACCTGAGGCATTAATAACATTATTATGTAGGGAGTAACCCTCTTGGTTATGTTTGGAATACCCATCACAGTATATTCCCTAATTCTCTTTGGAGAAACCTTAACGTTTAACTCCTTCGCGTTACCCAATGCATTAGAGAGCTATATCGGGCACACCCGACCTTTGTTTATCACGGAACCACCCATATTCATAAACAATTCCCAAGAACCATAACATAATCATAGAACATAACTTAATCACAAAGGAAAGATAACATTCCCATATTGTAATATCAATACAACATTTTAAGATATTGAAATAATGAATCCATTCTAAAAACCATTTTCAAAACCATTCAAAACATTTAATAAAGAGATTTTTGAATCAAAGTGTCCCATACCAATTTGAAGATTTTAACATTATAAACCATTCTTAAAACCATTTTGAAAACATGGATATTAATGAGAAATATTTATAAGAATAAATCATTAAAACATTTAAAACGATATTTTAGTTAAAGGGTTTTTAACAAAATGAGAGACACTTGAATACAATAATTGAGGAATAACATTTAATCATAACTTTATAATATCATGAGAATAAAGGTATTCATGATATATTATTCCAAAGTATAGTATATACACCATATAAGAGTGAATTGGTGTATAACAACAATGAAGTCTCAATAGAATTGTAAAATGAGATGAAATCCCTTATAAAGAAGGTATCCTTAAATTAAGGATAAATAAATCTCATAATTATGTGTGACAAATATAAATACACCCAATATAAGTGGATATTAAGTGTAAAATAAAAATAGGCAATTCACACATATTCATAGGTTGACATATTCAATAACTACAAGTTGAACCCAAAGAAATCGAAATTGGGTTAAGAAGTTCCCTTAGTAAAATTCGACAGCCTAACGACGTCACTTTAAAATTCATAAAATTATTTGATGAGAGAGAAAATGGTATCTCATAACTTGGACATAAAATTTACATCAATAAGGATATATAAGAACATATAACAACATAAAAATATGTAAATTAAAAGACATAACAAAATAAGTCTTTTTAAAAGAGGAGTGTGAAAGGTTCCCTTACCGATTTGGGAAACTTTCAAAACGTACACCCCATGAAAGAAGGGTCATACAATGAATATGTAACTACCAATAAATGAGAGTATATTATACTAATATTAAAATAATGGGAAGTAAATAAACCACACAAAAAGGAAATAGTGGCCAATGTAGCATGAATCTCATGGGAATAAAAAGTGAGATGACAATCCCCTTATGAAAATTCGGCAGCCTAATGACGCCACATAAAACTTCCAAAAATGGATTGATGAGATCAAATAGGGTCTATCATCATATTAACATAAAATTTACAGAAAAAGGAATATAAAATAACAACCCCCAACATAAGAAAGAGGAGCTTAAAGTAAGTTACATAAAAAAGAGTACTTAAAAAGAAAGAGTGAGGTAGGATCCCTTACCTCGGGTCCGAATTGACTCGATCGTTCTTTAACCTCATGAATAATAAATTTGAGTTAATTTATAATTTCTTAATAACCTTTTTCTAGTTCATTATTCCTTTTATATCACTTATTATCATGCTATTAATACTATGTAATTATTTAAGTTAATAATGGTCATTTTGTCGATCATTGCTACTTGAGTAAAAAATAAACTCTTTATAATTACAAGTTTGTTCATGGGGTAAAATATACATTATATGCAGAATTATATTCATTATTTAGATATCATATATATAATATATATCCATTATATACATGCATTTATAATATTACATAACATTTAGAGGTAAGAAATGAAATGCACCGTTCATGGAGACGGTTAGCCGTACGTACGCATGAACGCTACTTCCATTTCTATTTCATATTTAATGGAATTAAAACATAATGATACACAATATTATTATAATTATAGTATGGTATAATATATAATATCATTAAATATATCCTTTATATGTAACACATTTGGTATTAACGAATCAAATCACTTTGAGGGGGCGGTAGTCTGCACTTCCTAAAATGAAGATATCACGTTTACCCATAATGGAAACCATAAAGGTATTCCATAAATGAAAAATACAGAAGCTTAAGGAAAAAATAAAAATATTATATATCATATATAAATATAGTGACATCTTAATGACCACCTTTGAATGTGTTAAAAGAATATTGAACAATCATCGTTTCATGAGGCAGAAATTCACCATCCATAGAAATGGTATGTTCTTTAACCATTAGATGTAGGTGTGTGTAAGTGTAGCTCAAATAATTATTATAAAAACATACTTGTATATTGAAGATACTGGAGTTGGTACAAAATAAATGAATAAAAAGAGTTTAGGGGGTTGGAGAAGTAAAATAAAACAAAAGAACACAAATGAAGACATTACCTTAAAATCCGGTAACTCCTCTTGGTTTGAACCAAAAGGGTTTCTTGAAGAGATTTATGCCTAAGGTAAGGCTTCTAGGATGAGTAGTGGGATTTTTAGAGATGAAATGGGTAGGTGTTGGCCGAGCCAAAGTCTTGAGAGGTGTGTGTAAGGTGGTATAGGTGGGGGCCTTTTATAAGAGAAGAGGAGGGGCACTCTTGGAAAGTTATAAAATATTACTTTATTATAAAATGATTTTCTAATTTTAAAGGTCCCACATTGATTTATTTAGAGTATGACGTGATAAGAGTTCTAAATAAACCCATCAAATAGGTTTTTTTACATGTTTAGGTCTTAGATTTTACATTATATTTTCATTTTATTTAAATTGTTAAATAATGAGGCAATCGCTGCACCATCATGATGTCATAAATAATTTAATTTATTTAATGTCTAAAAATTATAAAAAAATACTATGATGTAGGAAATATTTTTATCTTTCTAATTAATATTTATAGTCAAAAATATGACTTGTATAACCCCATGTAAAAATTATTTTAGTAAAACAATACATGTTTGTGTCAATTTTACTTTTACTTTAAATAAAAGGCATTAATGTCATTATCTTACCCAAGTGGATACATGGGGTCCCAAAAATTGACACATGGGTTTTATTGGTCAGCCATGAATCATCCAATAGTCTTAGGACAAGTTTCAAGATATTTTAATTTTATTATAATATCATTTTTACCTTAAATCATACTAATTACCTTTAATCGTGATTAATAAAACTTAAAAGTTACTATTCACCAACAAAAATTATTTTAATCTCATTGAACCACATTTTAATTACTAATGACAACCATGTATGTTGGATTTTTGAAAATAAAATCACAGAAGTGGTAAAGTTTCATTTAAACAAAAAATCAGTTTCTTTAACTATCACTTAGTGGTTTCACTATTCATCAAAAATTGAAGTGTTTCAGAAAAATACCAAAAATTAACCCTAAGATATATTTGATGTTCCGAATTAAAAAATGATATCTATTTTAAAAAATTCAAAATATATAATTTTCATTAATTAATTTAATATTTCATTCCCGCTGTCAAAACAAATAGCGTGTTTTTAAGAAACAATATCTATTAAAAGATTGACACTAGTTTAAGTCCAATTTCAAAGTGAAATTAATTCCATTGAACACCATTGCATTAAATGGTAAAAATATATTCCAATTACACTTTAAAGCCAATTAAAAATATAATCTAACCATATAGTTTAATTAAATGAAAATGCAGTTTTGACGTAAAACGCAGTATTTTTTCACTATTCATTAAAAAAATGAACAATGTCAGAAACATCCCAAAAATTTAATCAAAGTAAATTTCAATGTCCCAATCATAAAGAATAATTTTATTTTGACGAATATATATTTTAAAATTTTCAAAAGTTATATTTAAAAAAGGTTCTCCATCAAAAGGCGGTAAAACAATCTTTTTAAAATATTAGAGTATTTATTCTTAAAATTGGATTCATTTGGATTTTAAGCCTCTAAAATTTATTGGATAAATGTAAAAATATTTAACAAACATATGTAATAATTTTTTAGTTATTTCTATTCATTCCCGTCATTACAATGGCTAGGTGTTAACTATTATAATATTATTATATTATTAGTGTGCAACGTAAGATTTCAAAGAAACTCATTGTTGCGTATTGGGTACGCCATCGAGCATAGCATTACCTTTAATGTAATATTCAAATTTTATTCAAAAATATAGATAAACCTTAGAATGTAATATTATTTATTTACCTGGGATGTTACATCCTTCCCCCCTTTTGGGAATTGCGTCCTCGCAATTTCAAAATTGGGCTTGGAAACTTCATTGAAAGTCCCACATCGGAACAAGAGTCAGTAAAACTATCACTTTGAAAGGAAGGGAGAGAAGTAAAAAGGTCACCAGAGTTAACCCATAGTAGGATTCCAAGTATGAAAATATGGATATGGAAGAAAAAACAAAGGGTCATGTTCTGATGGAGAGTGATAGTAAACATGTCTAGGAGAAAGTTAACCACAAGAAAATCCCAAACTTGTGATGGGTTAAACGGTATTCGATTCCCCAATAGGAAAAGTTAACAATTTTTTTTTTGTTTTATGTTACTCTTCATTGAGGAATTTATTTTTGAGCTTAACTAAATCATATTGAAACATACTTAATTGTCACATAGACTTTCAACTTTTACTAGATTCCTTAATCAAACTCATATTTTCTCCAAAAGATGAGTATTTAGGAAGAATTGTTCGCATTAAGAGTACTATAATCAACTTCTTGAGAATAACCTAATCCACCAAAGAGAACTATATATTTACCATGTCTTTAGATCTCAACCAAAATCAAACCAAAAATTTTATTACGAGATCAGATAATACCCAAAAAGGATATATTTTTTTACAAAAAAAATAAAAACTACTCCTAATCTCCAAAATTTGACAAACAAAACCCAAAGTTCAACGAAGCCCATTAAATAAAAAAATTTTCCATAAAATTCTTCAAAGTAAACCTAATTAAGATTGAAACCCAAATATTTGAAGGATTTAATCACATAGTCTCCGAAGGTACAAATTAACATTTATCACCAAATAACATTAGTTGCTCTTAAAGTATCATATTGAAAAGTAATTAACCTAATCACATCTCCTCCATGATAGGTTAATAATTTCCATATATAACCCAAAATAAACTTACTATTGATTCATAAAATCATCTAAAAAAAAAAAAATAATTAGTCAAACTAACCAGGGACTTCATGTAGTCTAGTGGTAGACGATAAATACCAGTTTCACTTTTGTTGTTGGTTCGATTCCTGCATCTTTTTCCGACGCGACGGGTTGTCACACGGTCTGCGTGTTGTCATTTTTATAAAACTCTAAAAATAACCCTAACATGTTTTAACCTCAATAGTTTTCTTATACATCTCATTTTCATCCAAATTCATTATGATCTCAACATCTTAATTCTTGAAGTCTTATTTCACCACCGTAAAATAAAACGATTCACAAAATGAATAATAGTATACCTTGTTCATGAAGTCCACTCGGTTTCATAGTCATATTGTTCATATAGGTAGAAGTCCCATGCATTACAACAATGATTTAGAGATCCTTCATAATCATTTGCTTCCTCCATCCAAATACACCTCGTACAACATGGGTCATATGGGTGTTCACAGAAAAACAGTTTTGGAAAATAATCATGTATGACATATAATTCCAAAACATCTGATAAAACATGATTTCTATAAAATAGTCGTATAGAATTTGAGTTGAATCTTTCTATTATTAGTCCTTTTAAAATACTGTAAGTATATGCTGAGAGACTATATTTTAAAAGCAAATATAAATAGGTTCTGCAAGGGTCCCCTTCCTCAGCACCATTTTTAAAATCATAATATGCTTCAAATTCTTGTGATAAGGTAAAATATTTGAAAATACCTTGATAATATTTACCTTTATTGAAAATATAAGAATATTTTGAAAATAGTATTTGTCTAAATACAACCCATGATCCACGATGATAACAAGGTATAATGGAGGTGTTTGATATCTTAAACAACTGCTTGCAAGAGAGTTGTATGCTAGAAAAATCTTCACAATCATCCAAACATGACTTTGAAATAATTATTGCAAGCATGTCATCAGGAATATATAGGAATGTCATTTGAGATCCTCCTCCTTACATTCATAACTGTCTTTACTTGACCTGAAAAAAGTTATAAAACAAGTATTTAACTGAAATAATAGATGTAGGGACTAACCATGTGTCTAACAAAAACTCCTAATCCCTAAAGTTATCTAAACTGACCTCTGATACCAACTATAAGGCCCCAACCTTAAACCTTACATAATCTTGAGTTACTAAAAGATTACACAATGATGATCTTTTTAGGTTTAGAGTTTTAGAGAATTAGATCATAAAACTTGCATTACATTCCACATTTAAACAAAGTGGTTACATAAAAGATAATACTCATTTTACCCATCTACGTAAACATATTTAAAATAAAACATGGATTCTTTCTTCACACTTACTTGACACTATGATCACATCATGTACCTTTCCCTTGACCTGTGAAAAACATTTCAAAAACTTGGGATGAGCATAAAAAGCTCAGTAAGGGATATAAAAGTACAAAATGAAAACATTAGTCCGTGTATGAAATCATACTTTACTCATAAAATATAATCACATACCTCATAAAATCATGAATAAATCATACAAATAATAAGACATAAAAGGTAACTTGAGGCATTCATAACATTCTTACGTAGGGAGTAACCCTCTTGGTTACATTTGGAATACCCATCACAATATATTTGATGAGAGAGAAAATGGTATCTCCTCACTTGGACATAAAATTTACATCAATAAGGATATAGAATAACATACCCCAACATAAAAAGATGTAAATTAAAAGACATAACAAAATAAGTCTTTTTAAAAGAGGAGTGTGAAAGGTTCCCTTGCCGATTTGGGCAACTTTCAAAACGTACACCCCATGAAAGAAGGGTCATACAATGAAGATGTAACTAACCATAAATGAGAGTATATTATACTAATATTAAAATAATGGGCAATACATAAACCACACAAAAAGGAAATAGTGGCCAATGTATCATGAATCTCACGGGAATAAAAAGTGAGATGACAATCCCCTTATGAAAATTCAGCAGCCTAACGACGGAACATAAAACTTCCAAAAATAGATTGATGAGATCAAATAGGGTCTATCATCATATTAACATAAAATTTACAGAAAGAGGAATATAAAATAACAACCCCAAACATAATAAAGAGTAGCTTAAAGTAAGTTACATAAAAAAGATTACTTAAAAAGAAAGAGAGAGGTAGGATCCCTTACCTCGGGTCCGACTTGACTCGATCATTCTTTAACATCCTGAATAATTAACTTGAGTTAATTTATAATTTATTAAGAACATTTTTCAAGTTCATTATTCCTTTTATATCACTTATTACCATGTTATTAACACTATTTAATTATTTAAGTTAATAATGGTCGTTTTGTCGATCATTTCTACTTGAGTCAAAAATAAACTCTTTATAATTACAAGTTTGTTCATGGGGTAAAATATCAATTTTATACAGAATTATATTAATTATGTTGATATAATATATATAATATATATCCATTATACACATGCATTTATAATATTACATAACATTTAGAGGTAAGAAATGAAATGCACCGTTCATGGAGACGGTAAGCCGTACGTACGCATGAACGCTACTTCCATTTCTATTTCATATTTAATGGAATTAAAAAATAATGATACATAATAGTATTATAATTCCAGTATGGTATCATATATAATATCATTAAATCTATCCTTTATATGTACCACATATGGTATTAACGAATCAAATCACTTTGAGGGGCGGTAGTCCGCACTTCCTAAAATGAAGATATTGCGTTTACCCATAATGGAAACCATAAAGGTATGCCATAAATTAAAAATACAGAAGCTTAAGGAAGACATAAACATATTATATATCATATATAAATATAGTGACATCTTAATGGCCACCTTTTAAGGTGTTAAAATAATATTGAACAATCATCGTTTCGTGAGGCAGAAATTCACCATCCACAGAAATAGTATGTTATTTAACCATTAGATGTAGTTGTGTGTAAGTGTAGCTCAAATAATTCTTATAAAAATATCCTAGTATATTTAAGATACTGGAGTTGTTACAAAATAAATGAATAATAAGAGTTTATGGGGTTGGATAAGCAAAATAAAACAAAAGAACACAAGTGAAGACATTACCTTAAAATCGGGTAACTCCACTTGGTTTGAACCAAAAGGCTTTCTTGAAGAGCTTTCTGCCTAAGGTAAGGATTATAGGATGAGGAGAGGGATTTGGAAAGATGAAATGGTCAGGGGTTGGCCAAGACAAAGTCTTGAGAGGTGTGTGTAAGGTGGTAGATGTGGGGGCCTTTTATAAGAGAAGAGGAGGGGCACTCTTGGAAAGTTATAAAATATTACTTTATATTATAAAATGATTTTCGGATTTTAAAGGTCCCAAATTGATTTATTTCTAGGATGAGGTGATAAGAGTTCTAAATAAACCCATCCAATATGTTTTTGACATGCGTAGTTATTAGATTTTACATTATCTTTTCTTTTTATTTAAATCGTTAAATAATGAGATAATCGCTGCATCATCATGATGTCATAAATAATTTAATTTATTTAATGTCTAAAAATTATAAAAAATACTATGATGTAGGAAATATTTGTCGATTTACAATGACTATTTAGAGTCAAAAATATGACTTGTATAACCCCATGTAAAAATTGTTTTAGTAAAACAATACATGTTTGTGTCATTTTTACTTTTACTTTAAATAAAAGGCATTAATGTCATTATCTTACACAAGTGGCTCCATGGGGTCCCAAAAATCGACCCATGGGTTGTCTTGGTCGGCCATTACTCATCCAATTGGGTTAGGACAAGTGTCAAGATATTTTCCTTTTATTATAATATCATTTTTACCTTAAATCACACTAATTACCTTTAATCGCGATTAATAAAATTGAAAACTTACTATTCACTAAAAAAAATTATTTTAATCTCATTGAATCACATTTTACTTCCTAATGACAAACATGTATGTTGGATTTTTGAAAATCCAATCACATATGTGGTAAAATTTCATTTAAATGAAAAATCAGTTTCTTTAACTATCACTTAGTGGTTTCACTATTCATCAAAAATTAAAGTTTTTCAGAAAAATAACAAAAATTCACCTTAAGATATATTTGATATTCCGAATTAAAAAATGATATATATTTTACAAAATTCAAAATATATAAGTTGCATTAATTAATTTAATAATTCATTCCCGCTGTCAAAACAAATAGCGTGTTTTTAAGAAACAATATCTATTAAAAGATTGACACTAGTTTAAGTCCAATTTCAAAGTGAAATTAATTACAATTACCACCATTGGATTAAATGGTAAAAATATATTCCAATTACACTTTAAAAACAATTAAAAATATAATCTAACCATATATTTAAATTAGATGAAAAAGAAGTTTTGATGTAAAATGCAGTATTTTTTCACTATTCATTAAAAAAATGAACAATGTCAGAAACATGCCAAAAATTTAACCAAAGTAAATTTCAATGTATCAATCATAAATAATAAGTTTATTTTGAAAAATAGAGATTATAAAATTGTCAAAAGTTATATTTAAAAAAGGTTCTCCCTCAAAAGACGGTAAAACAATCTTTTAAAAATATTAGAGTATTTATTCTTAAAATTGGATTCATTTGGATTTTAAGCCTCTAAAATTTATTGGATAAATGTAAAAATATTTAACAAACATATGTATCATTTTGTAGTTATTTCTGTTCATTCCCGCCATTACAATGACTAGGTGTTAACTATTATAATATTATTATATTATTAGTGTGCAACGTAAGATTTCAAAGAAACTCGTTGTTGCGTATTGGGTACGCCATCGAGCATAGCATTCCCTTTAAAGTAATATTCAAATTTTATTCACAAATATTGATAAAACTTAGAATGTAATATTATTTATTTACCTGGTATGTTACACAGACTACCTATTGAAAATCATTATTTAATGTCTAAGGTACACAATTATGAATCCATCACCAATGTATCCTTGAATGATAATTATAGTGATAGTAAATATTATGAATCCTCGGATGAATAATCTTCTTCTGATGAAGATAATACTTTACCTACCTATAAATAAGTTTCTGGGTTTTCTATGCTTCTTGAGAATGAAAATTCTAAAGTCAAGAAAAATCTTAATAAGGAAAATTCTATAATTTCTATTCTTACTAAGGAAATATCAGATCCTTCTAAATATCTTGATAAGAAAACTCTTGATTTTGAAAGTATTTCAAAAAACCGTGAGGAAGTTAATTTTGAGAAGGATAATTTTCTAAGGATCTAGAAAGCGTAATTTCTAAGAAAAATGTTTTCGAGCCTAACTCTAGTACTAAAAATGATGTTTTTGAAGATAAGAACATAGTTATTAGACTAAATTCAGAAATATTTTCCTTAAGGAAGTGTTTGTCAAACTTTACCTTAGGTAAGGAAAACTTTGATAATATATATTCCCGAATTCGACCTCTAAGAAATAATTCTGGTTTTGGTTATATAAGTACAAAAACAATTTTTAGTAACAATTATTTTGTTCCTCAAAGTGCTCCATTCTGAACTAAGTGTCAGTATGGTGGGAATTGGGAAAAACATTATTCCTTAAACAAAACTCAGTATTTAGGTTTTCATAAAGCTTATTTTTTAAAGAATGTATGGATACCTAAAAATTTTATTTATGAGGTTTTCAGATCCAAGAAATTTAGGGTTTTGAAAGTATAACACTCTTATTTTCATGATATTAAAGAAAGTACCAACAATAATACATGGTACATGGATAGTGGATGTTCCTGGAATATGAATGGTAAGAAAAAATTCTTTGAAAATATTATCAAGATGAAAGAAAGAAAAGTAAATTTCAGAGATAATACAAAGAGAGAAATTATTGGTATAAGTAACATTATTCTTTTTGGAAGAACTTTGATTTCAAATGTTTTATTTGTTAAGGGTCTTAAGCCCAACCTCATTATCTTAAGTCAATTATGTGATGAAGGTTACCTTGTGAATTTTAGAAAAGAAAAGTTCTTAGTACACAATTCCCAGGAAGAGTTTATTCTTTCTGTCCATAGGCAAGAGAATGTTTACACACTAAAGTTAGAAGATCTTAGGAGCCAAGACCTAACTTGCCTTAGTGAAATGGAAGATCATTCTTGGTTGTGGTATAGAATGTTAGGACATTGTAACCTTAGAAACCTATGCAAAATCTCTAAGAAAAGACTAGTTAAGGATCTACCAGAGCTTATATTTGATTCTTAAAAACTTTGTGATCCTTGTCAATATGGAAAGAAACATAAATCAAGTTTTAAATCAGTCGGTGAATTCTCAACCATTGATGCAATACAGTTGGCGCATAAAGATATTTTTGGTCCAACACAAACTAGAAGCATTGGAGGAAAATATTATTTATTTGTCTTAGTTGATGATTACACTAGATTTATGTGGGTCTATTTTCTAGAATAGAAATCTGAAGTTTTTTCTTATTTCAAAAGTTTTAGATCCCAAGTTAAAAATGAGAAAAACTTTCCTTTGATAACTATTCATAGTGATCATGGAGGTGAATTCCAAAATTCTGATTTTGAAACTTTTTGTAGTAGAATAGGAATTACTCATAACTTCTCAGCACCTAGAACACCTCAACAAAATGGTGTTGTTAAATGACGAAATATAATTCTTCAAGAGATAAAAAGAACCATGTTGAGTGAATATTCAGTAGCCAAACATTTTTGGGATGAAGTTGTAAGTACTTTTTGTTATACTTTAAATTGTGTTTTGATTATACATTTACTTAATAAAACTCATTATGAGTTATGGAATGGTAGAAAACCTAGAATTTTATATTTCAAGGTTTTTTGTAGGAAGGTATTCATTCTGAACACTAAAGATAATCTACAAAAATTCGCACCAAAATTTGATAAAGGAATTTTCTTAGGTTACTCCACAACCTCTAAGGCTTATAGTGTTTTTAATAAAAACACTTATACTGTTGAAGATACAGTACATGCCAAATTTGATGAAACTGATCCTTTTGCTTTTAAAAAACCTCAAACTACATCTTCAGATTTGTTTTCAAAAACTAATTATCAACCTTTGTTAGAAGATCCTTCTAATAAGGAAAATGTTCAAGAAAATATTTCTGAAGCATTTACCCCATAAGACTTCCTACCCTATGTTGATGAACAGGTTTTACAAAACCCAAATTAGTTGTTTCTAAAGAATCATCCCAGTGATACTATCATTAGTGATGTAAATCCACCTATAAGGAATAGAAGCTCCTTAATAAATGAAGTAGAACATCTAGAATCAATTTCCCATTTAGAGCCAAAAAGAACTAATGAGGTTTAGGTGATGATGACTGGATAAAAGCTATGCAAGATAAGCTAAATGAATTCGAAAGGAATAAAGTTTGGACCTTGGTTGAAAGACCTAAGGAATCTTCTGTTATTGGAGTAAAATGGGTCTTCAGAAATAAATGTGATGAAAATGGAATCATAGTAAGAAATAAAGCATGATTGGTTGGTAAAGGCTATAATCAACAAGAATGAATAGACTATGAATAAACCTATGCTCCAGTAGCTATACTTGAATCTATTCGTATTCTACTTTCCTTTGCTGCATTCTTCAATTTTAAACTTTTTTAAATGGATGTTAAATGCACTTTCCTTAATGGTTTTGTACAAGTGGATGTTTTTGTTCAAACACCTCCTAGTTTTGAAGATTCAAAACATCATGAACATGTTTACAAACTTACCAAATCTCTGTATGGTCTTAAACAAGCCCCTCAAGCTTAGAATGATTGACTTACTGGTTTTCTGCTTCAAAATAATTATGTTAAGGGAAATGCTGATCCAACCATTTTTATAAACAAATATAAGAAAAATGTTTTGATTGTTAAAATTTATGTTGATGACATTATATTTGGTTCAACATAGAAATCCTTAACTGATTCCTTTGCAGATCTAATGAAATATGAGTTTTAAATGAGTATGACGGGTGAGTTAACATTTTTCCTTGGTTTTTAAATTTCTCAAAAACCAGAAGGAATCTATATATCCCAACATAAGTATATTAAATATCTTCTTAAAAAGTATAGATATGACAAAACTAATAGTATTAGTACTCCCATTGGTACCTCAAATTCACTTGATCATGATGAAATTGGGAAACCAGTATATCAAACATCTTTTAGAGGTATGATAGGAAGTCTACATTACTTGACAACTAGTCATCCAGACATAATGTTTTCAGTATTCTTATGTGCAAGATATCAATCCAATCCTAAGGAATCTCATTTAAAGGTAGTGAAAATTATTTTTCTCTACTTAAAGGGAACCATGGATCTAGGACTCTTTTATACTTCTGGAAATGATTTTGTTTCAAAAAGTTTTTTAGATACTAACTTCGAAGGATGTAGAATGGATAAGAAAAGTACATCCAGAACTTGTCATTTATTAGGAGATTCATTAGTTTCTTGGTTATGAAAAAAGTAACACTCAGTATCACTTTCCACTGCGGAAGCTGAATATGTAGTAGTTGGAAGTTGTTGTGATCAAGTGTTGTGGATGCAACACACACTCACAGACTATGGTATGAGTTTTACCAAAACAAAAATTCTATGTGATAATACTAGTGCCATTACCTTAGGTAAAAACCCTACACATCACTCTCGTGTAAAACACATAGATATTAGGCATCACTTTATTAGGTATCACACACAAAAAGGAGATACCATTCTTCAATTTATAGGAACACAAGATCAACTTTCTGATATTTTCACAATATCTTTACCCTTTAATAGAGTTGAATACATTAAATAGAAGTTAGGAATAATAATTTTATGGTAATCCTCCATGTTAACTTCCTATTGAAACTAATCTCCATACAGTAAGGAACTCCTTTTTATAGGTAGAGTACATTTTTTTGTTAGATTCTAAATTTTTTGTTGTCTAAAATTTTTCGTAGTCTAATTTTTTTGTCCAATTTTTTTTTGTAGTCTCAAAATTTTCATAATGAAAATTTTTAAACTTAAAATTTTCATAATGAAAATTTTCGTACTTAAAATTTTCTTAATAAATATTTTTGTACTTAAATTTTTGTAATGAATATTTTCGTACTTAAAATTTTCATAATTCAAATTTTAGTACTTAAAATTTCCATAATGAAGATTTTTATACTTAAATTTTCGTAATAAGAATTTTTGTACTTGAAATTTTCGTAATGTTTTTTTTGTAATAAATATTTTCGTAGTAAAAGTTTTCGGAATTAAAATTTTCAGAATCTAAAGCTCTTCAATAAGAATTTTCCTTATTACAAATAATCTTCCTATCAATCCAAAAGGTATGTTTCCTTTCTTAAATTTTCGTAATCATCTTTTAATTTTTGGTATTTTCATTTATTTTTTAAAATTTTTATATTCTTTTTTTGTTAAATCCAAATGATTTTCTTTTAAAAACCTCAAAAGATTGGATTCTATAAAAATTTACTTCTGGCTATCTTCTGAGCCATCAGATCTGATCAGAATGTTTTTAAACCATTGGATTAAGTATGGAAGTTGAACCATAACCTAAAATGCCTATATAAATGACCCCTAATGGTTGTCCCACATTGAAACAAAAGCTTATGCATGCTGAAGCTTTTCCCTCTTACATAAACTCATTCTAAACTTATTAGATATTTCTTACTTCCGAATTTCTACCGAAGTCTCCTCTTTGAAAGATATGACAACTGTCAAACTCATCTCTTAATGACAGATATACAAATAAAGGTTAGTTGATCCAAAGTTTTTCACAAATTATGATTCTATTATGTCTAACAATATAAAGCTAAATGGGTGGGAAAGTGTTTGCATTTAAAAACCAAAAGCTCAAGATTTGGTATACCTGGATTTGTTAATAGAATTCTATGAGTCAGAGATTTCCTTCCAGGAAGAAGGAATGAGTAATTTTTCTTTCAAGTGTTATGTAAAGACATATTCACTTTATCACACCAAGGATGAAAGATTAATTTGTATTCCTTATGAAGGGGAAGCTGAGTTTTGCTCTCATAAGCTTCCTGATGTTCAAGGAAGTTTTGTTAAGGTGAAGGCCAAGGCTTTCATTGTTCTCTTAGAAGTAAAGACTCTGAAGATTCTTCACCTGACTATAAATTATCAGATTCTTGAATTGTGGGTTCAAGGATTCATCATATCAAGAAAAGGAGACAATGATACTTTTAATAAAATTGATATGTACATTCTTGATTTCTTGGTAAACCTAAGGAAGATAAACATGGTTAAGCATATTTTGATTATGGTTGAGAACATAAAGAATGGAAATATGAAGGTTCAAATTATTATGTATCCAGCCATTCTATCAAAGATGATTGTTTTGTGTTTTGAATCCTTCAAAATCCCTTAAAGATCTAAGTCAAAATATTTCAAAGTCATGTTGTTGAGTGATGATACTCTGAGAAGGATGAAAGTTGGATTTTCTAATGAATCTGAAGAATTTTATGATTTTCATGAGGAGGAGGCAGAAGCCTTACCGAAGAAATAAGAAAGTGGATGAGACTTCCAAAAAGGGTGGAAGGAAGAGGAAAGTGAAGGAAGTGGAAGAGAAGGAAAAAACCCCTATGGCTAAGGAAACCCAATCCGCACCTCCAAATCCAATGAAACAAAAAGCCTATCCTGATGAAGTTGTAGAAAAGTGTAGAGAAGACAAGAAAAATCAAAAAGAAGGGGGGACTAAGTTTGTCTTGGACCCTACTGAAGAAAAATATTTGAGGGAGAAGGCATCTGAAAAACATTACAAGCAAGAGGAGGAGAATAACCAGAAGAAGAAGTTGTCTGAGGCTGAAATAGTTCAATCCCTTCTGAAGGCTACTGAGAAAGCTTCCGAAAATATTCTGGTAACAGAATCCTTCCTGATAGAACCTTTACTAGAGACTACGGGAAAGAAGTCTGTAACTCTAGAAGAAGTTCATGAAAAAGTAGAGGAAGAAGAAGAATAAGAAGAAGAAGGTAGTGGTAATACTGAAGACTTGATAAAACTAGTAGAGGATTTTCATGAGAAGGAAAGCCCTTATGAGAAATTATATTTCCGAACCTCTCAAGATGAATCATCAAATATTTATACTCCTGGAAAGGATGCAGAGAAGGCTAAAGACAAAGTCGACAAACCATCTGAAGAAGAAATCATCAATAAATATTTTATCCACCCATAGGATGCTAAGGCAGGAGCTGATAAGGAAGAGATAGACGAAGATAAAATTGTACAACTATCTAATAGTGAGAATGAATCTCTTGACCAAGAGGATTCCATTACGAAAAATGATAAGGGAAAATAGGGGGTAGATGATACACCTACCAAGGATGTGGTTAAAAAGAAAGATGTTGGTGGTTATTCAAAGAGGAAAGCTGCTGATATAGAAAAAGAAAACTCACCAAACAAAATTTATGATTCGGAATCATCCTCTATGGGAAATGATTTCTTAGTCTAGTCCTTGAAAAATCTTGTTGGCACTATTCCAATATTTCCCAGTATAGACTCTAGATTCCAAATTCTTCAACACTCCTTAAATTAGAAATTGGATTCAGTATCCATGGTGATGGATTAGTGCATCAAGATTGAGGTTACTTTCAAAACCTTTTTCATAAACTAAGAACCACACAAAAGATCTTGCAAGAAGATGACCAGCTGGTCAAAGAAAACTATAGAAGACATGATAATTATTGTTGAGTTACAAGAAAGTGTCAAGGATGCATTTGACACTGAAGATGTGAAGATCAAGGATCTCAAAAATAGTTTTTAGGAAAAGCTAAATTTGGAACAGAATTCTCGGAATCAAGAAGTGAAAGATCTGAATGAAAAGTTGTATTTAGTTGCTTAGAGTTGTAAAAGGGAAAGGGATCTCAGGATTGAGATAGAAGAGAAACTTTCTTTGCAGGAAGAAGCCTTAAAGGCTCAGGAAGAGGTTCTTAAGGCTTAAGAAGTAAAAATCAAGGCCTTATAAAAGAAAATAGAAGATCACGATCAACTTCTAAAATGCACAGAGGAAGACCACAAGGAACTTAAGAAGCTCAAAACCATAGAAAAGAAGTTGATGCCAAAATATAAGGAAGGATCAAATTGCTCAATTCTGATCTTTTGTTGTATTACTTACTTGTATAAATTTCTCCAATCGTAATGAAATTTTGGGTTTCTCTTTATACTTTTTGGTTGTTTAGTACTAATATTTTAGGTACCATATTTCCTTTTCCATTACTTGAATTCATTTTTGAAAATCACAAAGTGGGATAAAGAAATGTTAAAAAAGAATACAAAGTAAAAGAATAAATTTCCCTATGTAAGGGGGAGTTTATATAATGGGGAGTTCTTATCCAAGAAGATGTTCGTATGTAATAAAATGCTAATTCACAATTCAGAAATCAAGAATACGATCCTTAGTTTTTCCAAATCCTAAGGGGGAGTTAGTCGTATTCATCTTTGATCATGTGTTAAGGGAGATAAGTATTATTTTCAAAGTCCAAAAAAATATTTTCTAAGTCCTTATATTTTTTTCCGTAAGGATGTTTGTGCTTTCCAAAAATGGGGAGATTTTTGAGTCAATAAGGTTTCCTTATGACTTTTCAATTCCTTCTTGTTTTGGAAATCACAAACACTCTATCTTAATGAGAAATTCTTTTCCCTATGTTTTATATTCATAAGGAAAATTTTCTTTACTCAATGAAATTTATCCTTACCATGTTTTTACTATTCATATTATAATATAACACTTTTTTACTTCTTAGTATAAAATTCGGTTTCGTAAACAAAACCTTAGAATCTTATAAATACTTAGATATAGAGCCTTTTGTTGTCAAGACCCGAATTCAGGTTTCGAATTCTCTGAATTCAGACTCCGAACTTTATGAGTTTAGACTCAGAATTTTCTGAATTCAGACTCCGAATTTTCTGAATTCAGACTCTGAACTTACTGAGTTCAGACTCCAAATTATTTGAATTAAGACTCCAAAATTTCTGAGTTCAGACTCTGAATTCTCTAAATTCAGACTCCGAACTTTCTGAGTTCAGCCTCTGAACTTTTTGAGTTCAGACTCCGAATTCTTATGAATTCAAACTTTGAATTTCCTTGAAATTCAGACTCTAGAATTCTGTATAATTCAGGTTCTGAATTCTTTTGAAGAAATAATCTGAATATCCATGTATTATAGACAACAAATGTGTTCTTGGTTAGACTTCAATCTTTTATTTTTCCTTACATTCCGAAAAATGGATTTGGTTAAGAAACCTTATTTTTTCTTACTCTTGTTTGAGTTATAAAATGATGTCATGCATTTAGTTACTAACTAACCATTATTTGAGTGACACGTGTACAAGTCCCTCTGAAATTCAAGGAAAAATATGATCATTGGAGGAGGGAGTTGGCCATTGAAGATGCACATATAAATAAGATCCCATTTGAAATAGCTCACAACTTTGATGAGAAGTTGATCAATATAGAGATTACATGCTGCTAAAGTGATTTCTAGAGAGAGATACTTTATTACTTTGTGCGTAATGAACATATTGTTCAGAAATTCTTTGTATGACTCCGAATGTTGCTGAGTACATTTGAGGGCTTACAGGGACAGGAAGAGAGAGATGCTGACTACCTTGAAGTTTGAGGGCTTGTGGGGATAACACGACAGATTCCGATATTCGTATCGAGGGATTACCCTGGTGTAGGTAAGACAAACATTCTTGAAAGTATAAATCAATGGACCTTTATCCAGGGTTTTTGGATACCCTTCTCCTTGGGTTAAAAGATTTACTACTTGTTATGTGTATTGTTTCATGTTTTCCACTGCATTTTGGTTGTTGAGGAAAGTTTAACTATCTTATACTTTCTTATAATTATACTCTGATTATTGAGATTCTACATGCTTTAAGGTAGAATCTTATCTTTGTAAACTTTACTTAAGTTTCATTTCTGGAACCACATTTCCGGAATTAAGAAAGTTTGTAGAACTAAGTGGTTTTGTGAATTTACCTTGTTTAACTTTGTTAAACATTACCATCTTTAAAAATTCCAAAGTAATTTTTTAAAGTATACAATTCACCCCCCTCTTGTATATTGAGAATCTACATCATTATTCCTATACTACAATTAGTATCATTTCGATCCTACAATTATCAGGGAGTACTTGACCCTATGTCCATTCTAATAGCCTCACATGAAACTGGTTATTAGCCCTTCTAAGATAATGAAACTAAAAAATCCAAAATACTTTAAATTTTGCCTCAAATTTCAAACAGAGATGTATCATGACCTTTTATGGGAAAAAATTACTAGGATAGACTACATACATATCTAAATCTGAGTTCTATGTATAAGGATACGAGAATTATCCTAAACTAGTCAATTAAAAAATATGTGATATACGAGTACATAATGTGTAACACATCGTTTACTATATGGATAGGTACTTCCTATCACATAGAATACAAGGACTATATATATGATGTGTCCTAAGAGGGTAAATTATGTATAGAACCACATAGGAAACATTAAATAAAATACCCAGTACACACTATGGAAAAGTCTCATACTATAGATGGAGTGTGTAGATTAATGACATTCTAGGTATATTCCAAATGTCACACCACCATACATAAAAAATATGTTAGTTAAAAACATGTTCTGTGATATTTATAAAAGGTTAGAAATCCAAACCACCACTACTGACCTACAAAAAAAAATGTGCTCAACTAGATATATAGTGTGTAGTCTAGTTTTTCAAGCCCGATGACCCCAATCACTAGTTATAGTAACAGTATCCTAAATTCTTAGGTCTAGTTTCTTTTTATGTGACTTATTTTTAGGAGTTCGTATTCGGTGACCATCTTACTACATCCTAAACACTTTTTATCCTCTTTGAGCCTCTATTAATGTTCGTATAGAACCCAAATTTTCTCAAACCCTAAAGATATCACCTATTTGACACTATCATGTTGAATATTTGATAAAACCAAAACTTCATTACTGGTTGTCCATGAAAACCTGCACTCCCATCTATAATGGCCTTATGGGAACCCACCATCGACTCCTCTAATTCCGCAACAATTGGTTCCCATCATCTAGTCATATTTATATGTTTCCATTAATGTATCATATACCATTTAAAGGGGAGGTTTTTAATAATAATCACAACATAATGAAAAGGGGAGTAAAAAGTGATTGGTAGTCATTTACTAGTCTTGTTTAATGATCACACAACAGATCAAAGAAGAATGTGAATAAAGCGTTCATCACAAGAAATTAGGAATGAAGAGAATAAATACCATAAAACCAAAAAATGGTTAGATAATTAAATTCATCACGACATAGACTAAAAAAATAATAAAAAATGGATCGAAATAGAAACCCTAGATTATTAAAAGTAAATAATGAGGAATGAATGAAAATACCAGATCCTACATCATGGTGTTTAAACCAAAATTTTGATTCCACCACTTTGATCCCAAAATACATTGGCGATATTTGAGTTTAGGATGGATTATTCACGATCCTTAAATAATGGGGGGGGGGTGGGGGGTTATCGTTATTCAATAATGGTTATCCTATAAAAATGTAATAATAACATATATAACCATAATTATAATATCTAAGTGTCAAAATAAAAACATGAAAAACTCAGTCCCTTTCTCGAATAATGAACACAAAAATTATACCCCTCTAAGGCAAATCCACCATTTTGGATACAACCATGGAATAAAAATTCCCATTTAGTGATTAATCTAGGAGATATAATTAATCACTCATGTATGATATGAAAATAATATTAATTTATGTATGCTCTAATGATGCAATGAGAAAGTAAAAGACGAAGTGAAAATTTACCAAAATATTATTTAAAATATTCAAAGGGATTACATAAAAAATATAGGTTTTGAAACTATCCCAACATTGATGTGTTTTCTTAAAAAAACGTATAATATAGAAAAATATGTGTGGCTAATAAGATTTCATCTAATATTCATGCCCCCACATGATCTCCTTGAGATAATCATGTTTCTATAAGACATGCACTAGGGAAATTTTTTACCCACAAAGGATCTTCTCTAACTAATCCTCAATCACTATTGGGTGATCTAAAAAAGGTATAGTCATCCTCCACATTCAGTGCACCCCAATACCTAGGTCACCATATCCCTAGATTTGTCAACTTATAAATCTATGAACCAATATGTAGGTCATCAATATATATATATATAAATATATATAATATGTCCAATAATAACTTATTACCAATATACATCTGCATCATAACATCCACTGCATTTTTCTACCTCCATATCATCTCATCAACTGAAACCAACCACATCATCTCATCAACCATAACAAAAAAGAAAATTGAAATTAAAACTAAAAATAATAAATCAGAATTACAGTAGAAAACCAGAAGAATGACGTTGATTATAATGGTAAAACTCTTACCTACAATTAACATCATCCACCTACAATGAAAACCAGATAATTTTAGAAAATAAATACAAAACAAAAAAACAAAAAATAAATTTATAATGTTGCAAATAAAATTTGTTATTTTTTAATAAAATAGAAGAAATTTTAACATAAAACAAATAATATATAATGAAAAATAATTTTAAAACATAAACCTTCCTATTTAAGAGAATATTTTACACTTGAAACTGAAATGGGATTAGTAAATATTCTAATTTATTTTTAAAGCGACTTATGGTGTGCTTGAACGTGACTTAATAATATTTTCTAATGAATTTGATTTCAAAAAATGACCTATATATTAAAAAACTCAGCATTGGCTGTAATATTATTTTATACTAATAAAATATTGTTTTAAAAGTTTTTGATCATTTTACACTTGTTTTAGTGTTTAAAAAAATGAATTTACAATCACTATGGGAAAAAAGTGTAATTTAAAAGGATAGGTCATCAGTTCCTACATTTTAAAATTAAATCCACATTCATTTTCCCACTAATTTTAGAGCAATATGATGTTGTTTTATTAGTTTTGACCCCATAAAACTTGTTTTCAAAAGGATTTTATACTTTTAAGAAGTGTTTATCGAGTAATTATGACCACACCACATGTTTCATTGACATATTTATTGTGCGTACATATCAAAAACAACTCATCAGTGGTTTTCCCCTGATTTTAAATCAATATGAGGTCATTTTCTATGTTTTGACTGCTCCATGCATGTTTTAGTGTTTTAAAACACTAAAAACACATTTACGACAATCCCAAGAAAACCATAAGTTGGAATGATGTACTGTTAGTTCATACATTTCACAATTAAATATATAGTTGATTTTTCTTAATTTTTGGGAGACCTGATAACATTTTCTAGGTTTTGACACCTAGAAACTTGTTTCAAAGACTTTTTTACCTTTATGAAGTGTTTACTAAGTAATTATGACCACAACACACGTTGTATTGATGTTTTTTCTATTCTTACACTTAAAAAAAATCATTCATGGTTTTATTGTTATTTCACATCAATCACAGGTCATTTGTTATGGTTTTGACCATTCCAAACATGTTTTAGTCTTTTAAAACACTAAAAACATGTTTGCGGCCATCTTGGGAAAACTATAATTCAGAATGATGTTAGGTGGATTCTTAAACATTAAAAATGACTTAAGGATCATTTTAAAATAGTATTAAAACAATATGAATGTATTTTATCAATTTTGAGTAGGTTATTTGTATGTTTTACTATAATGGATGTCAATTTTAAATAGAAATATGCACATTGAGTCATATCAAGCACATAGTGTAAATAACTGAGTTGAGTTTGATTTATACACATCAAAAATGACTTATGGATCGTTTTTCTTGTGTTTTAAAACAATCCAAAGGTGTTTTGTCAGTTTTGAGTAGGTCATTTATCCTTTTATTAAATTTGATGTCAATTTTAAATAAAAAGATACACTTAGAGTCGTACTGGTCACACCATGCACAAGATTGAGATTGAGATGATTCATACATATCTAACATGACTTATGGATAATTTTTCTAATGTATCAAAATAATTTGAATGTTTTTTTTCTCGTTTTTGAGTATATGACTTGTATTGTTTTTAAAATTGTCATTTTAATCTGGAAACACACACTTTGACTCATACTGAACACATTGTGTATCAGTATAATATGAGACTGATGCCTACACATAAAAATGAATTATTAATCAATGTCCTAAATTATCAATAAAATCCAATAAATTTTCCTTGGTTTTTAGTGAGTGAAACTTTTTGAACTAAAATATCGATTTTAAATTATTAATAGACACTTTGAGTCATACCGGGCACATCGCATATCATATTAAGCTGCAGATAATTGATACACATCATAAATAACTTATGGATCCATTTAATAAAGTAAAAAACAATAATAATGTGTTTTCATTGTTTTGATTAGGTTAGATGTACTTTTTACTAAAATAGATATCAATTTAAAATAAAGAGATGCACTTAGAGCCATACTGAGCACATCATGTATCAGATCGAGGTGCAGTTGATTCCTGTACATCAAAAATGACTTATAGATCATTTTTATAATGTATAAAAATAATATGAATGAATTTTTAAGGTTTTAAGGAGGTTATTTTTCCTTTTTACTAAAATTGATGTCAATTTTAAATAACAAAGAAGCACTTGGAGTCATACAGTTTACACCATGTGTTAGATTGAGGCGTGGCTAAATTAAAGACATCTCAAATGACTTATGAATAATTTTAGCAAAGTAAAAAAACAATAGAAATGGTTTTTATTGGTTTTGATTATGTCAACTTTATTTTTTACTAAATTGTAATTTTAAATAGGAAACACACACTTTGAATCATACTGATCACATCATATATTGGTTTTATGTGAGTACAATTTTTACACATCCAAAATTAATTATGAATACATTTAGTAATTTATCAAGAATATCCAAGTGTGTTTGATAAGTTTTCATTTTGTTACACTTTTTGAATTAAAATATCAATTTTAAACTGAAAACTGGCACTTTGAGTCACACCAGACACATCATGTATCATATTGAGTTGAGTCTAATTCCTAAATTTTATAATCGATTTATAAAACATTTTACTAAAGTATAAAAATAATATGAATGATTTTTCTTGGTTTTGAGTAGGTAAGTTTTCCTTCTTACTATAATAGATGTCAATTTTAAATAAAAAGATGCAATTGGAGACATACTGAGAACAATGTGTATCAGAATGAGGTGTAGTTGATTATAACACATCAAAAATGACTTAGGGATCATTTTTATAATTTATAAAGACAATATGATCACTTTTTAATTATTTTGAGTATGTCATTTTTCCTTTTTTTAAAATCGATGTCAATTTTAAAAAAAGACACACTTGGAGTCATACCGGTCACACCATGTGTCAGATTGAGGTGAAGATGATTCCTACATGTCACGAATGACTTATGGAGCATTTCACTAAAGTATAAAAACAATATGAATGAATTTTCTTGGTTTTGAGTATATTACTTATCTTTTTAACTAAATTTTCATTTTAAAATGGAAACAAGCACTTTGACTCATATCGATCACATCATGTATTAGTTTGATGTGAGAGATTCCTACACATAACAAATTTCCTATTAATTGATGTCCTAAATTATCAATAAAATTATAGTATGTTTTCTTGGTTTTCAGTGAGTGAAACTTTTTTTAAATGAACTCTCAATTTTAAACTAACAACCAACACATTTATTCATACCGGGAACATTATGTATTAGATTGATGTGAGACTAATTACTACACGTCAAAAATGACTTATAAATCATTAAATTAAATCATTAAAATAATAGAAATATGTTTTCTTAGTTTTTGATCATGTCAGTTGTCTTTTTTACTAAAATTAATGTCAATTTTAAATAAAAAGAATCACTTGGAGTCATACTGGTCACACCATGTATTGAATTGGGGTGAAGCTAATTCCAACACATCCCAAATTCAAAAAACAATTCTAACTTCCAATTTTACCCTGATTTCCATCTTATTTATTTTTTAGAACATGCCAACACTATATATTGAATCTATGTTATTAGACGAAAAAACTTTCTCGTTGTTGAAATCTATAAGATCAGATGAAGCTTATGTGCCCATTATATCATGAGAAGTCACCATAATGGGAAAATTATCTTCATATACTCTTCTAGATTTCATCTACAAGAAAGTATTATCAGCTAATAACATGGAATCAATATGTAGTGTTGGCAGTTCGAAAAAGAAAGGAAATGAAAATATAAGTTGTAATAACATTAGCGTTAAGAAAAATTTTATCTCTTTTATGCCTTGTTGTAGATAGTTCAAATCAAAATATGACTTCCCAATAGATTTTTTAGAAAAACTAAATAATTATTAGATAAAAATAAAATGGAAATTTACTTACATATAGTAGATAAAATTATGAAAAGATTAATTTAATAAGTATCAGGCATTCAACTTTTCCTGATGGTTGTATACATTCATGACACATTTCGTTGTTGTAATTATCTTAGATGCAGTCTTGAAGTCCAATATCTCATTAGCATGAGAAGATTTGAAAAACACACACCAAATCGAACAAAATAATCCACCTGTATTAGAAAATAATTATTATATGAGTAATACTAAAAAGAAATAAGTTAAATATAAATACAAAACAATAAATTGTAGCACAAAGGAAACACATGAATGTTCTATAAGATATAAACATTTATATCTAAATTGAGAGTTGGATGATGAATTTTATTTCTTGATAAAGATAAAACTATATGTTTTTATATATCTATTTTTTACTTTTTTTATTTTTAATTTGGTCACATGTTTTTACCTATATAAATTATACTTTGAAAAACATATAATATAACCCATATAAATAAATTTTTTCATGTTAATACTTATTTCTTTATGAATTTAATATAATTTAATTTATAATCTTGTTAAAACAAAAATTTAAAATAAAAAATTTCATAAATTGGAATACTATTTTCTTTAGAAAAATGATTTTTTTTATTTTTTCTTAATATTATAATGCATTTATTACCAATAAAATGTCTTTTATTATAATCATATATATATTTGTAAACATAATTATAGTTACATTATTTTAAATTGATCAATCTAATTTATTAGTCAAATGTTACAAAACATTAATCAAATAATTCATTAAAATTTATATTTTTATCATTATCATGGTCATCAAAATTATTCATAGTAATTATATATTAATTCCCAAAAAAGGAACTATAATTATTACATAATATGATAATATTGGTCAAAAATAAAATTTATATTATATGGATATATTTTCAATAAGTAAAGAAAACTAATTTTTTAATTTAATCAACTAAATCCATATTTTGATTAAAATATTACATATGTTTGAAAAATTATATATAAGTGTTTTATAAAAACAAAAAGTATATATTTTGATTATATATATATATATATTCATTTTAAAAAGGATTCACAAAAACTTAATCCATTCTTATATTATAGTAATATAGTGAAATTAAATGTTTAAGAAAAATTGTAATATTTTTACTATTTAGCTACAAAATAATTATTTTTGAAAATTATGAAAAATTATTCATAAAGTAATATTTACATATTATAATAATAAAATGAGGTTTTTTTAAAAAATTAAAATTAATAATCTTTATGATAAAAAAATTATATATTATAAAATGTTTTTTTTGTAGAGAAATTAATATTACAAAAATATTCAACTATATATGAGTTCACAATATATCATGCATACCTAAAATATTCAACTCTATATGTCTACCATGGATTTAAAATATAATAATCCCCATTATACCATTAAAGAAGATACACCCCAAAGAACACCATCTTTTTATAATATATGTATTGTTCCTATTTCCAATTTTAAATCTTCCATGGATTTTATAAATGTAAATTTTTATTCCATTTTTCATGAAATCCCACTTTGGGGAAAAGTGTAAAACTTTAGAAAATTGAAACAACACTACAAGAAGAGACAACCCAAATACTAAAACAAAACCATACCTCACTAGATAGGCTTCCCAGCCAGATCATCCCAGTACTTACATACTATGTCTTGGATATTGTTATCTAGGTGAAAGGCAATGAAACTCTATAACATGGTTGAAATCAAAACATTGAACTCCAAAATAATTCTGATGAAATATTGGTGGGTTTAGTTAATGTGAAAGGAGTAAATTATATTGTCCCTCAAATATTACCAATTTATTAATATTTTTGTTGTATAAAAAACCCTTTTCTCTATTATATGTAATCATATATCAAATTATATATATACAATTAATCCAAGGAATAAATAACCTATAAGTGTGATTACCAAATCCATACCCACAACACCTTTAACCCCTACCCTATTTTATAAATAAATAAACTCCCTATGAAGGAGTTTTCTCAGAGAAACTGAAAAATTCACAACTAAAATTACCTATCCACTAACCAATAATGTATAATATAACATCATGTATATATAAAATCATAATTCTAGAGAGAAATTACTAGAAAAAACCCCCTTGAGGAATAATAGATATAGGGTGATTATGGGGATGAAGATGCAACCTTTAGCGGGGGGGGGGGGGGGGAGGTCTACATTACCATTTAGGAGGAGATCTGAGCCTAGGAGAGGGAGGTCATGGGGGGGGGGTGTCACCACCAAGGAGGGGAAACAAGGTGAGTAGAGGGAGGTCTAGGGGGGATCCACATCACTGGCGAGGAGGGGAATATCGAGGTGGGGAGAGGGAGGTCAGAGGGAGGGGGAGGGGGAGGGGTCACAGGGAAGAGTCACTGGGGTCATAGGGGGGTTTCATGATGGTTTGGGTCTCTTCTAAGGAGGGAGTAAGTTGGTCAGATGTGGGGGGGGGGGGGGTGGAACGGGGGTCTTAGGGTCTGAGTCCCCGCTGGGAAATGTGAAGGAGGATGTTAGACAGTATGTGGGGATAGGGGGTTGTAGGGTCCTAGTCGCCGCTAGGGAACAAATAGGATTATATCGGGGGAGGGAGAGGGTAGAAATGAACTAGGTTCATGTAGAGGGAGCAAGGAAGGGGAAGGAATTTGGGTTTTTTAAAAACATTTAGTGGCTATTTAATCAGAACTACCGTAATTGTTAATGAATAATTAGTTTTATTAAATCTACACTATATTATATTATATATATATATATTAAACATATTTAATTCAAAATAGTTACTAGAACCACCACTAATAAACTACCACCATTTAGAATTAATTTCTTAGTGATAGTCTAACTTAATATAATTAAGAACCTATATAATCTTCTTTATATGACCATCTATATGTGTATAAAATATAGTACTCAAACATAGTTGAGTCATGAATTCCTCTTTTAAGATTCTACCTAACCAGAATATAATCCAAGCAAAAAATATCAGAGATAATCAATGAGGTAACCCCATGAAACCTCACAATATCCTAGAGATACACATATCCTAAACATTCCTTCAAACCCTACTCTTGGATGGGTACAAAATAAACCAACTTGGTTAGTTGGTCGATGAACACATAGATAATTTTTAAACCCTTAACCAATCATGGAAGTCTAATAATGTAGTCTATCAAGATACCATCCTAATTCCAATTTGAAAACTCTAGAGTATGTCTTAAACTAGAAAGGATCTATTACTCAACCTTACCTGATGATAGTTGAGTGATCATACTATCATTAAAAATCAAATTAGTTTATTATTATACAAGACTAGAATTTCCATAGTTTAGTAGAAACCCAAGGTTGTATCTCAAGGATAACATATTGTGGGATAAAATTAAATATATATTTTTTGGATAAAATGTAAAAAATTGAAAATATGGGAGTTTTTTTATCTTTTTAATTTTAAAAAGTAGATGAAAACTAAACCATGAAAATAATTTGAGAATAAAAAGAAATGGATTGAGTGTGATTTACTTGGGTAATTCCCATGTGCTAATTCATTATTTTTTCATAGAAAATTTTTAAATCATTTAAATCCTCAGTATACACCATCTGGATCTGGAATGATATATGAGTTCTACTAATATAAATCCCCAGGTTAAATTGGAAATGTAAAATAACACACCAATGATCATTAATGGTGTTATTTACACCCACTATCATAACTAAAATTCACCAAGTTAACACACCAATATTTAGATGTGCTAACCTAGTTTTATATGGTTTTTATTGAGACAACATAAAATGAATATAAACCATCATGAAAGTGTTCATGTGTGTTGAATCAATATATATGAACCAAATGAACACTATTTTTTATAATATGGGATGATGGGATGAAAGAAGTGTGAAATACCATATAAGTGGGTATTCACAAACATGATCATTTGAGTTTGAGTGTACTATAACCGTATAAAACTAAAAAAAATAAATATATAGAGATGAATAAAGAAAACATTAACTGATAGTTAAAATAGTCATGTAATTAAGTTAGAAATAAAATTCAGAATATGTATCATGTTCCCTTTCATCAAATCACATTGCGTATATAACTTTATGGAATGTTTTGAAACCATATGATTTTTTGGAAATCACCAATCACTTCCCAAAATGGTAGTAACTTTTCCCATATTCGAACACACTCATCTCTAGCTGAATCCAATCTTTTATAGAAATTTGAAACCACAAATCATGTATAAAAGGACGTGGCATATAGTACCTTTTTTATGATTTCCATACAGTCAGTCACAAAGGTCAGTCACCGCCAAGATTTTTACATTCAACTATTTTTTGGTGGTGGGTAAATAAAGTTTAGTTCCAACAATCATAGAATATAGAGTCATTTTCTTCTACAAAATAGTTCTAGAATTGAGATACATGACATGTTATTTAGTCCACACAGTATGTTATCTTTTTTTAGGTAGATGGGTGTGTACTCTATGTATTGACTCTATGTACTCTTGAAATGTACACGACATATACATTTAAAGTACACAATGCATATATTTTATTTTTTCTCCAAAAAGTTCCCAAAGTGAATATTTAACTACGAAAACCCAAAATGTTTCTAAAAATACCAAAATGATATATTTGACCTTAAATGAACATATAACCACAATTAACTATATTTTTACTCAATAAAAATACCAAAATATCATAAACAAATCTAATGCATCAAATCCTCCATATATAGTATTTCACTTTACCTCAAGAAAAATATTAACATCAAATAAAAAAGAATTCATACTATGAAAAGAAACTCATTCAATTAATTATATGTATAAACAATTTATGTTGAGTCTTAGGTTTGGTTTGTAAGAATTTAAAAATCAAGGATTTAAGGAAGATGTTTTTTTCTTCTAATTTTAAAAATTTATTTCATGAAGAATCGTTCAAAACATAAAAGATTCTAAAAAAAAGTACCCGAAATTGATTCACCCAAATAGATTCCCCATTCTAATGATAAGGCCATAGACCAAATCAAATAAATTACAATAAAATATTACTCATTTTATATCTTTTTTATTATATTTTTTTACTTTTTTATCTTTTATGTGAATATTTTTTTCTTCTTTAATTATAATTAGTTGAGTTATAATGAAAAAAATATGTGAAACTTCCCTTAAATGATAAACAATCCCAGAAATATTATGTAATAAAACCCATCCCTATGAAAACACATTATGTAACCCGATCCCCCACACTCATTTTAAACTATAGTCATGAAATAAATTAATGACAAATAGTAGATAGGAAAAATAATCTTGTAATGTAGCTATGTATAATGTCATTAATAGATATTATGGGGTTAACTATTAATATTTTGAGGGAAGGTCTCAAAATTGATTCATAAAAGGGTTCAAGACAAAAAAATGCCTTGATCATACTTTCACACTTATTTGATCTCAATATATTCAAAAAAGGATAAAAAAAGTTCTAGATGACAATGCACAATATTAATTCACTCAAAAATGGAGGTTACTTGGAATAATATGAGAAAATTGGCTTAGAGTACCTCTTAAGATAGGGAAAAAAATTAATGAAGTCTTGACATGAATAAAAATAAATAGTTTAGTAATTAAAATTTTTTGAAAAATAAAAAATGAGAATTGAAATTATATCTATAATCATTTAAAAATAGTTTTAAAAATAAAAAAATACATTTAAAAATTAACACACATGAATTTATTAATAATAATAATTAGTAATAAAAATTTAAAACATGTCAAAATATTTATCTAATTAATGTTGTCACCTAGATCAGTAAAAGGGTGGTCACTTGTGTAGTATCAATATACCCTCCCCCACACATAAAATTGATTATGTCCCCATGTGAAAAACTAAGGAGGATAAAGTATATTCATGAAAACATCAAACTAGGGAATTAGTTAAAGAATTTAATTTATATATAAATTAAAAAAGTGAATAAAAGAAACACTTCCTTGGTGGAAGATATCCTAAAATTGATAAAAGTCATGTCAAATTTCCCAATGTATGATAGTCAATGAAAAGTAAAATAAATCTAAAGGAAGTCTATAAATTACACTGATAAATCAAAGAAATATAAAATAATAATATTGTTAAGAAACTTATTTTTCATCAAAAGATGGATGCTCAAGGATAAAAGGAACTAGAGTAGAATAAACCACATCTGGTGGGTCCATAGAGAGATATTGAGTCTGACCCAGACTAGGAGGATTATGGAATATTTAAACACCCTACTCCATATATCTAAAAGTCTTGTTCACAGTAGCAGGTGAGGGATCAGTGTATTGGGAAATATATGTTTCTAAAATGTGTTGTGGGATTTGAGAAGGTGGAATGATATGTCCCAGATATTGGAGAATGATGCCCATGACATCCCAAAGATGTGTGAATGGGCCAACTCGATGTGATAAATGATCCTAGTTATATTCTAAGTTTCCCTATATTTGATCCTTGTAGAAGTCTAAAGTATCTAACTAAGAGTGTAGTAAATATTAATTTAAGGGTATGGGTGGTGGTGGGGTTGTGGATAAATCCGTGGTAGATGGTGGATATTTGAAGAGTATAGACTGTTAAACAGGATGTGGGTGTAGGTAATGTCACTTGATTAACAAGTTGAGGTACCTGATCAGTATCACCACTAGGAGAATCTAGGTCATCAACCACCATAGTAGGAGTTAGACACTCCTAAATAGTAACCAAGGTTCCCCCTCACATCTTGACCCTAACAATGTGGATAATAATGAGATAACCCAGCTTTTAAGGGTACTCGGGTGATCCTGAGAAGAAGAGGTCTCAAGAACTCCCAAGTGGTGTTCTAAATGTGTGGCATTAAATTCATCACTTAGACTACCTTGAATTCTAGTAAACATGGTATGAAAGTATGAAGTGAAAAAAGGGTATATCAGGGTATTCAAAGTTATAAATACATGAAAGTAGCTCCATGTTCCTTATGTACACTAGTCCCCCATACTCATGACATGAAAAAAGAATATTGAAATAATGATAGATAAGGATGAAGGTGGGGAAAATAATAAAGGTTTTATTATATGAGGTAGTATAACACTATAAATTGGTTCTATTAAGACCCCACCACAAATTGATTAAGAAAAATCATCTAGGGTGGGTGAGCATGATAATATTTTGTGTAGTGGGGGGATAAGGATAGAAGATTCAACCTCATTTGAACACTACTATGGTCATTGAAAATGGTTGTCCTCCTAGGATGAACAACATAAGGTGCTCTTTATTTATTGGATTCACCCATTATTAAGGTTATTAAAACTCAATTATGGAAACAAACTCAAAAACTAAATCACTATTAGTAGAAGTGATGACCTAAATCAGATCTATTTGATGAGTTTGGTCTAAAAATCATTAATCTGATCTAGGAGTCTTAGATAAGTTGGAATAAAAGTATCTAGGAATCAAATAATTATCTGAATAATGAAATGAGAGATTCAATCCAACCATCTAATATCTATACTCTGGGTGTCAAAGATAAATAAAGGGTAGGGTTGAAGAGATGGTGATGCAGGGGGTGGCATGGATCATGATTTACTTACTATACAATTATATGGATCTAAATTCCTCATAGCTGGTGGAGGAGGTGGTAGTTATACTATATTTGATGATGATGTAAGGATAGATGATCTTGTTGGAGGAGGATTCACTCAAATTAAAATTAATCGAGAATATAAAGGTCTACCACTGGATGATCACCCGCAAACTCTAATGTACTCTATATGAAATTGAATGGTCCTTAGTAGGTGAAGTGGTAAGGCACTTCCCACCCATGGAAGGATAATTCCAATCATGAATTACCTAAGAAAATGGAAACAAAAAGTAATAAAGGTAAAAAAAAAGAAATAAATATAGAAAATAATCATTTTCAAACTACACAATGTGTAATTACAGAGTATGTAGAATGTAAGTATAGTATGGATCCTACCCATGTATTTTTGTTACATGTGTTGACCTTCGTGTGTGAGTGAAGTATAAAACACATGACATGTATTAAACACACATACCTTGTGTGATTATATTTCTATATACATCTATGTAGAATATTATACATCTTATGTTATTCAGTTTGGGCCCATATACTATTGGGTTTCAGTTTAAACTCATCCAAAATACTGATAACCAAAAAACATAATGAAACCAATAGAATAAGTGATATATTAGTACATAATGAGATCAGAGAACATAATTAAAGAGATTAGAGGTGTTGGAAATCCTTGGATTTAAGGTTATGATATGAGGTAAAATTAAGTGAATTTAAAATAACATGAGAGAAAATAGTGAACGTGACATAATAATGGGGGATGACAAGGGTAAATTTAGTTTAAAAAATAGAACACACCATGCATGGATAAGGCCATATGCCACGTGTGATTTTTCTTTCTTTATTTCTTTATTTATTTACTATTATATATATGTTTCACTTTTTTATTTTTAATAATATACATATCTACTTACACATAGAGAGTAAAAATAAATACAATATGTGTAAAATTGTAATAGAAATTCGAGTAACAATATTTTCTTTAGTTCTTGGAGTGGATTTCAAATTGTTGACCGATAGATCCCAGGAGTTACCCACAATCACCGAGTTTAAGTTTGTACCATTGAAATTTTATTCTATTTTTGTTATTATATAAATATATATAAACTCAAGAAAAAAAACAAGATAAGAAATGATATACATTAATTTTGGTTTTATTTAAAGGAAATATGATGGAGTTGAGTTGGATAGAAGGACTTAAACATGATATTTTTGGACCCATAGTTATGATTCTACCAGCCAAGTCGACCCCACAATTGGTTTTACATTATTTTTTATATCATTTTAATAATTCTGAATATATCACACATTGTTAATTAAAAATAAATAAAACAAGTGCACATGATTCACACCATGTATTATTTCATTAAAAATAATGAGAACAGATGTGGCACCCATGGTTAGGGTGTGATTTAAAACTATGAATGGTTTGATTTAATGTAATTATAGCATCCATTAGAGCCCCATTACTTCCCATGTATTTTTTTTGTATTTACATTTTTTATTAGTGTTACAAATGATAAGAATTGATACATGTGATGTGGAACAAAAACAAGAAGTAAGAAAGAATTAATCCTAAACTGATAGTTAGAGTTGGAATTTGAATTAGTAACCATCCTCTTCCCAGAGACTGTTGTAAACCTTGACAAATGATTCATTCATGGTTATTTATTTATTATTATATATATAATAATATAAACATAATAAATATTTAATTTATTTTATAGACAATAATTATATATATAAATACAGGTGGTGCTATTAATTTATTATTATTTCAAATATATATATTATATATACATATTAATATATAGTATTACATGATGTCACACAATATTGGTAAACTATTTGAATTTTTGTATTTAATTAATTATCAAAAAAATAATATTACAATGATTTTTTTGAATAGATGAATTTTCCTCATGAGTTTATCCTTGATTATTGAAAATAATTCTCTATGAGAGATTGAAAAAAAAAACAAATAATATAAATGAGTAAAAATGTATTTTCATCCTTTGGGGTGGTATTTGGGATTAACGAGAGGAGAGGAGAAGGAAGGAGGTCACTAAATGCATCTATATACACAAGGGAGTCATCTTTGGTTGAGTTTTCACCTTTTACAAACTGAACATAAACATCTATAGTGAATTTGTTATCTGAATTTTAAAAAGTATCAGTTAAATAACATGTTTGAATTTTTTTTAATTTATCACAAAATTTATCATTTATTTTATTTTTAATATTTTTTTCATTAAAATAAAATAAAAACTAAAAAAAATAAAATTAATAATGATAGGAAAACAACAGGGAGAGGGAGAGTGACTTTAAGGAGGGATTCCTAAATGGGTTTAGGTGGTTATCCTTCCTCATCCAGTAGCCACAAAAAATAATGATATTGTAAAGAGTTAGTAAATTTTTTTATTTAAATAATAAAAATTAGAAAAATAAAATGAATCCTTTATAAAGCATACAAAACACAAATTTTTTATCGTATCCCTTGAAATTCCTAGAAAATAGTGCTAAAATTTGACCACACTATCGTGATGATTCAAGTTAAATTTTAATTTTCAATAGACTAGGTTTTCTACTCTATAGAATCCACCTTAGGTATTCTCTCTAGGAGTGCTTATCATGGGATAAAATTGACATTTTTTATAGTTGGATAATGGAGAAAGATTTGAAAATTGTTGGGTGGGGTGATGTTATTAATTTTAAACAATTATATTTTTTTTAAAAGGTTGGGGCTGAAGCCTCATTTTATTATTTAAAGAAAATACCTCTTTATACTGGGTAGAGGGAGACCCATTACATAGCCCGAAGGCTCAAGGCCAAGCATCTTGAATATAAGGCCAAGATATTGTTGTACTAAAAAGGATTGTATGTTGTTTTATTATGATACTATGACATGAACGTGAATATATATGACAATGTTTATATGATTTAAATCAATTGATATATACCACATGAACTCTACTTTTTAAAATGTGGGTATAAATACTTAAAAATCTCATACATAGATATTATATCTTTTCAGATTAATATTCATTACATTACACAAACACATGTCTGAGGATCATAATGGTTTTGTTCCTTTGGAGACTAGACGCCAAATATTTGTATATCTTGAATAGTATTTAATTTCTCCTACAAGGATCTTCCTATATAATACTCTTCTTAGATATACCATTCTTAAAACTTTTCTCCATAACCTAGGGAAAGGAAATATAACAAAGGGTGAGATTAGTTGCTCAGTAAGGATAAATAAGAATTAAATGAAAGAATAGCATGCGAATAAGGGTATGAGAGCTTGAGAATAACATTTGAAAACCATACCCTACACATCAAAGATCAAAATATTGAGTCATGACATAAATATTAATAGTTCATAAGACATGAATCATAAGAAAATCAGATTATATGAACCATGAAAACATAACATTGGCATGAGACATATATTTGTTGCATACCCATAAGAATAAAAAATCATTTCCTTAGTACTCAAGGATCATTTCCAAGGATATCTTAGTGTAATGTGCTTTCTCCCCAAACCATCATAGTATTCAAGGTTTACTACCAATACTATCATAGTGGAAAAATTACCTAATTGAGCTGGGATCACTCCTCATTCCAGTACAGTTTACCTCACACTACTACAAAATAAGTCTTTAATAGTTTTAAAATGGGATTTATCAGTGATAATGAAGCGTGAACTACTATAGAGATGTTAAAATCCATATTATTTTATCAGTTCTTCTATAAGAATTGATAAACAACCACTTTATCTATACTTTATAAAGCATTGATGAAGGACCATTTATCAGTACTTCTATAAGAGCAGATAAATGAAATATTTATCAACACTTCTAAAAGTGTTGATAAATGGGAATATTACCGTGTGCTGTAAAAACACACCACAACACCAAAAACAACAAAAAATCAACAAAACAAAGTATGAATACCGAATTTAAATGAATAAAAAACAATATAGACTCTTTTTCTTTGTTTTGGTGATATGATGTGCATTTTAAACTAAAATGATACTTGTATATTGGAAAAATAAACTTGGAGTCATACTAGTCACGCCGTGAATTATATTGAGATTAATCTAAGTTTTAAACATCTAAAATAACTTATTAATCAATTTACTATAGTATAAAAATAATTCAAATGTGTTTTCCTAGTTTTGAGTACGTCACTTGTCTTTTTTACTAAAATCTCATTTTAAACTAAAAACAATAACTTTGACTCATATCGGTCATATCCTGTGTTAGTTTGATGTGATATTGATTCCTACAGGCCAAAAATTACTTAAGAATCATTTTCCTAAATTATAAAGACAACCTGGGTGTGTTTTCTTAGTTTTTAGTGAGTGACTTTTTGAATAAAAATATTTATTTTAAACAGATAACAGACACATTGAGTCATACCGGACACATCATGTATCAAATTGAGATGTAGCTAATTCCTACACATCATAAATGACTTACGGATCATTTTCCTAAAGTATCAAAACAATACGAATGCATTTTATTGATTTTGATTTGGTGTGTTGTCCTTTTCACTAAAATTGATAGTCAATTTTAAATAAAAAGACTCACATTGAGTCATATCTTTCACACCGTGCATCAAATTTATGTGAAGATAACTATTAAACATCCAAAATGGATTATGGATCATTTTTATGAATTATCAAAACAATATTAATGTGTTTACTCCATTTTGAGTATGTTACATGTATTTTTTATTAAAATAACCTTTTAAACTGGAAATGCACACTTTGAATCATAACGATCCCATCATGAATCATTTTGATGCGAGAATGATTCCTACGCATCAAAAATGACTTTTGAATTAATGTCCTAAATTATCAAGAAAATCCAAGCATCTTTGCTCAGTTTTTAGTGAGTGAAATTTTTTGAACTTAGTTGTTGATTTTAAAATGATAATAGACACATTGAGTCATACTGATCACATCATGAATAACATTGAGGTGAAGATGATACTTGTACATTATAAATGAATTATGGATCATTTACCTAATGTTTCAAAATAATCTGAATACTTTTGATCAGTTTTACTTTTTGATAAAATTGATTCCTTTTTTAAATAAAAAGACACACTTGGAGTTGTATCTGTCACACCATGCATTAGATTGAGGTAAAAATGATTTATACACATCTAAAATGACTTATGGATTTTTGTCCTAAATTATCAAAAAAATAAAAATGTGTTTGCTCAGTTTTGAGTACGTCACTTAATTGGTTTTTGCTAAAATGTCATTTTTATATTGAAACACACACTTTGACCTATACCGATCATATCATGCATCAGTTTCATGTGAGAATGATTCCTACACATCATAAAGGACTTATGAATCGATGTTATAAATTATTAAGACAATATGAGTTCATTTTCTTTCTTTTTAGTGCGTTGAATTTTTTGAACTAAGCTATCAATTATAAACTGATAACGGACATAATTACCCATAATAATAATTATTTATAATAAATATAAATTATAAATTATTTTTAATAGTATTTTTTAGTTTCATTAGATAAAAAAGTACTATATATATATATTGAATAATATGTTGTATATTTGAATAAATTTAAATATGATAAATAATATATATATAATTATATTCAAATAAAGTTACTAATATAATACACACACAGAGATATATATATATATATAACATATATATTAAATATTTAGGTAGATTCACTTTATTTATCTATTTATCAAATGATGAGGGACCTCTATTTTATAGTTTTTGATGGTGGAAGGAGTGAACCCCGTTCAGTTTTATTGCATATAGAGGTATGTGTGGATGAAGTACACGCCTCTATCGACCTCTTTTTCCAATCATATAAAACCCAATATTTTTTTAATAAAATACAAACTATTAAAAAATCCAAGTTTTATAAAAATCATCAACAAAATTCTCAACCAATTATTTTATTAATGTTTTATTCGGATCCTTATTGATAAATTCAAGGATAAAAATCAATGTAATCCATCATTAACTCTACCTCCATGAAAAATAAAATAAATTAATTTTAGTAACATACAATCATCAACTGAAACTACACTATATAAACCCAAGATCCCTGGGCTATGCAACACTGTAGTTGTGTATTCTGATTCTTCCATCTCTACCCTTCCCATTTGTTTCTCGCCGTTCGCTCTATTGTTTCTCAGGTTGTATGGAGCTTGTCTCTAGATGGAGTTGGTGAAAATGGAAGCATCAAGTTAATAACTAGTTCCAATGGTGTAATTATCACAAATGGGAGGTATTTAACCTTTTAGAGAACATAATGAAGTATAATTTTAATCCTCACTACCTCATCTACTAATCCGTTATCATTAAATTTTGTTTTTTGACACACATTATCTATCTCTTATAGACATGAACATATATTTCTTGAAATACTCTAAGAAGGTGTCATATATTGGATGAGTATTTCTCAAAGTAATAAAAAAACATAAAATAGATGGGGGATGAGTCTCAAGGTAACAAAATGAAATAATGACTATTCGGGAGATGAAATTAATGGGGATGAAAATTTTACTTCCTTGTGTTATCTAAAAGGGGAAATTCCTCCCATTTGTGATAATTACACCATTAACACTAGTTATTAATTCAATACCTAAATTTACAGTAGCTTATTCTAAATAAAATCTCCACACAACCAAATAAATGACAGAGTGAATGGTGGGAAAGAAATGAAGAGGGTGGAGACCGAAGAATTAGAATACACAACTATAGTGCTGCACAACCCGAAGTCTTGGGTTGATATAGTATAATTTCAGTTGACGAGTGTATGTTACTGAAATTAATTTATTTTATTTGATAGGTAGTTAGAGTTAATGATGAATTACGTTCATTTTTATCCTCTAAATTATCCACAAGGATCTAAATAAAACTTTAATAAAATAATTGGTTGAGTTTTTTTTAATATTTTTTTTGATAAAACTAGCATTTTTGAATAGGTTTTATTTTATTAAAAAAATTATAGGGTTTTATATTATTAGAAAAAGAGGTTTATTGAGGCATGTACTTCATTCACACTTACCTCGATAGGCAATAAATCTGAATGTGGTTAACACTTTCAACCGTTAAAAACTATAAAATGGAGGTCACTCCCCATTTGATACATAGATAAATAAAGAAAAATATACCTAAATATTTTATATTCATGTTATATATATATATATGTATTATAATAGTAACTTTATTTGAATATAATTATATATATATATATATATATTATTTATAATATTTAAATTTATTAAAATATACAATATATTATTCGATATATATATATAATATTATTTTTTCTAATGAAACTAAAAAAGTACTATTAATAGTAATTTTTAAATTATATTAATTTTAAATAATTATTATTCTAGGTAATTCTATATAAAATATAAGTATTTAAATTTTGGAAAGTTTAATTATTTCAAAAAATGTTTACATAATTACCTAATTTTATTATTTTAAAAGTAACATGAGTTTACAATATTTTATTGGTTATTTAAGTATAAATTATAATACTGTTAATTAAAAGTATATATAGACCTAAAAAGTTTATATAGACCTAAAATGATGAATACCTAAATATAATTTCTAATATATAGAATTTTATAACTTCCATTCACTAGGGAGATGTGCCCCCTGAGACTCGCATTGAACAGAATTTGCATTGTATGGGTTAGTAGAAACGTCCAACTGACTTTTCCCCATCATGCCTCCACCAACAACAAGCAAAATACCCTTTCCATTATATCTACAAACTGGAACCATCTATTGTTCGTGGTTCTTGGTCCCTTACCTAATAGTAGATGTAGAATGGCCTAATTTCTTATAGGAACTCTAGAAATCAACCCATGATTCAAACCACAAAACATGTCTACATAAAAATTATTCTCACACTTTAATCCAAATATAATTTTTAGGCACTCTTGGACCATCAACTTCCACAAAAATGTGAGGAGAAACCATTTTAGAAACTGATTGGGTTATACTATCAGAACATAAATATCTACCGAAGAGATTCCATAGCATGCACATAATCATTGGATTTTAAAAATGTAAATGGAGCTTGGGGAAACCAACCCAAATCACTTCTATTGGAATGTCGTGCTTCATATGGAAGTCATATGACCACCTGAAGAGATAAAACTAGAAGTCGTTGTAGCTATGAGGTATAAGGACAAGCCCTAACTAGATCTTCCTCCAAAGAAAACTGAATAATGATGTCCTTTTTTCAAGCATACCTACCGTTGCTTGAAATTACAACTCCCAAGACTCAAATATTAGCCTATCGAAGGTGTCCACAGAATAGAGACACCAATTAAACCGAACGATCAAGGTGAGATTAAGAAGAGCCAATGTCACATTGTACTCCAAGTTTGAGATTGAAAGATTCGAAACACCATTGAACAGATCTGGGAACTTAGGGTGAAGTGATTGAGGGAAAGGTGGGAGAAAATTGGGGTCAGATAAATGAGAGAATAAACCAGAAGCACCCATAAATGGTTCATAGTAGGTTAGGATTTTCTTAATTAGATCGGGGCACTTTTATCAGTGCTTTCAAAAATAACTGATAATGAGTCCTTTTATCAGCACTTACTATTTAAGCACTGATAAAACTAATATTTATTAGCACTTTTTTAGCACTGATAAAGGTAGTTCTTTATCAGCGCTAAAAAAGTACTCATAAAATCCATATTTATCTGCACTAAAGCTCTATAATTGATAAATATTACTTTTATTAGAACTTTTTTTCGTGATGATAAAGCCTCATATTTATCAGCATTAAGAAAAACTCTAATAAATATTTCTTTTATCAGTGCTTATTACTTAAGCATTGATAAAGGATTAATAATTATAATTATAAATAAATAATTATAAATATATATTTATATATAATTAATCAATATATATAAATATATATATTGTAAATATATTCGTTATTTAAATATATTTATTGTAATTTTAGAATTATTTAAATATATAATTATTTATTTATAATTATATAAATATTTTTAAAAAAGAATTTTTATATCGTTATATATATTTATATAATTATATATATATATTTAATAAATATATATATATACTAATATGTTAAATATATTCCTTATTTAAGTAAATTTATAATAAATTTATTAATTATTTATATATATATAATTACTTATTTATAATTTCTTAAATATATATAATTTTTTATTAATAGTTATATAAATACTTTTAAAATAATATTTTTTTATTATAATTATAAATATATAATTTTACAAATATAGTATGTAAATTTTTAAATATATTTATTTATAAATATTTATATATAAATATTTTTGTATAGATATTTGTTTAACATTATTAATGAATATCTATTTTTAAGTGCATGCATCTTAAAAATCGGTGAAATTAAATAAATTAAAAATTAGTACACTTTAATAATATTGAAAAAATGGATAATTTTTGTGTGTGTGCATTGTATAAAAAATGTATTAATTAGATATATGGTAAATCAATATAACACACATTTGATCTATGTTAAATTTAAAAATCAAATGAAATTCAATTATAAATCAATTACCCTATGAAATTAGTTAATATTTTTAATTCATATTAATTATTAATTATAAACCATTATTTAGTGAATATAGTTCATAAATATTTAGTAATATGTAAATCATATTTATATACATTAATATATATATATACTATTTATTAACATTATCAATTATCATCTAATTAATTTCATGTTTAATATTTTTCTCAATTTACTTTTTTTTATTTCTAATTTGTGTAATTTTCTTTTTGCATATCTATATATTTAATATATATTATTTATTATTATTTATAATTTATATATAGTATAATGAATTTATTCATTTGTATCAATAGTTATTTAATTAATAAAATTTATATTATATTTTTTTAAATAAACATATTTTTTATTTTTCTATATGTAATTATTTTATTTTATTTATTGGTACCTTTATCAGTGCCCAAAAAGCGTCGATAAAGGACTCCTTTAGGAGTGTTAAAAATATAGAGAAGATAAAAGTTAACAATTATCAGTGCTAAAAGAAGCATTGATAAAGGGTAGCCTTTATCGGCAGTAAAAATAAAGTGTTAAATTTATCGACACTTTCTTGAGAACTGATAAAGATGACATATATCAAATCTTTTTTCTAGTGTTGATAAATACCAGTGTTGTTAAATACCAGTTTTATAGTAGTTTCATGAGATTTCAATATTTACCCAATGCATTGGAGGGAGATATAGAATCCATCCATCACATAATGAAAATCATATATACATGTACCACAAGATCGGAAAACATTCATCATATCATATCCCGTGAAAAGAAACAAATTTTATAAACATTTCATCATATCATAACCTATGGAAAAGAAAAAAGTTTTATAATCATTTCATCATAGCATAACTTATAAAAAAATAGATTTCATAAGAATTTTATTATGGTATTACCCATTGAATGGAAACGGGTTTCATAAACATCATGTCATTATAAACATAAAAAATCTATAGAAATAATAAGAATGGTATCATTGGATCATATTCCCAATAAATCATAAGTAACATCAAAGTATGTCATCTTAGATGGAAAATGATTTTGAAAAGTCACTTGGAACATTTCTTTAGGAAAATAACATTTCTTTGAACGTCATTTTTTAAAACTAAAAATATATAAAACATTTTATAGATCCTTTTCTTTGAAAATAAACATTGAAACTTATAACGAAAGATTTAAAAATAATTAAAACATTTCATGAGGAAAATATCCATTCCCATATAAAAAAAAATTTAATACATAAAAAAGTTTAATATCCTTTTATTTGAAAATATAATTTGAAAATTATAATGTAATATTTAAAACATTGAATAGTCATGACGATGAGAAATTATATATTTGTTAAAACAAATATTCCTTTAACATTTTCAGTAAAATCCTAACGAGAATTGTTTGGAAAATGAAACGAATATTCCTTTTAAAAAAATTTATAAAAAAAAGTAAAACACATGAAAAAATTACTTTAATAAATCGTATAGATAATGTTAAAACATTTTTTAAAACATTTTTAGAAAACATGGATATGGAAGAAAAATATTTTTCTATCAAAGAGAAAAATAAAGATGATTTTTTCTAAAAATATTATTTTAGTCTCTTGAATAAATAAAGCGAGTGAAATGAAATAAAAACATATATTTACATTAAATAACAATACTATAATAAATTTCATGATTTTTTTGAGAAATAGATCATACTATTTCATTATAGAAAGAATAATCGTAAACAACTCCGATAAAAAATGTGATTGTAATATAAAATATTTACCACATTGGAATCTTTGGATCATAGTCCCCATTAAATAATAACATAAAATTAAACTTTTTAATATAATGAAAATAATTATATTCATTATATAACATGTAAAATGAGTATTATTTACACATCATAAAATAAGATATGTGTATAACAAAACATATGTCTCAAATAAGGAAAATTGATATGGAAATCCATTACCGTTTTGAAAACATTTTAACCTTGAACCCCATAAAATTGAGATCCTAAAATAGATATTTAACACCAAATAATTTTCACTATAATAATCATAAAATACATTCAAGGGAAATATATACACCACATTAAATAAATAGGTGATGAATATGGAATGTATCTCATGGGTATAAAAGTGAGATGGAAATACCTTACACTAAGTCTCGACTTCCATCATAGCCCAAATGGCCCGAAGGCCTTATTTTTTATTTTATTATGGATAATCCCACTTTTAAGGGTTCAAGGGGAACCCGAACATGACCCGTAGGCCCAAGGCACCAGGCCCAACTGACTCGCTATACAAGACCCGAAGGCCCAAAGGCATACCTTTCCCAAAAGATGACCCGTAGGCCCAACCCACTTGAACTGCCCCTCCCCATCTTCTGCGTCATTGATCACCTAGATCCCCACTTTTCATTGCTGATCAGCTAGCATTACCCCGTACAAAGTTGCCTGGTGCCTGGTCCCGATGGCGGCTTCCATACCCTCTTATTCTTCCAATCTGGTTAGCTCTGCATCTGGTGGTTTCAACTCTTGTTGCCCTGATCCTCTTCTGGGGCCTGTTCTGTGTGAACTAGGATACTCCATGGTCTTTGTGTCCCGAAGGCCCTATATCCCAAAGGCCTTTGATAACCCGAAGGCCCTTGAGACCCGTAGGTCCAAACCGGTGGTCCGAAGGCCCAAATCGGGTGAATTGTTCTGGCTACAAAAGTACCGAAGAGTAACTTCTACAGTAACCCTATAAATTTTCCTCCACTCGGTTTTGAACCTGGGTCTATTGGATGCCAAGCAGGAGCCCTTACCACTCGGGTATGGGCTCATTGGCCTCGACTTCCATCATACATGTTTAAATATCCTATATAATAAATATAAGTTTATTATAAATCCATTAAATAACAATAATTATATATATCATACCATATATGATTTACTTATGAACTTTTATTACATTTTTATTGAAAATTCCTTGTTAAAATTTCATTTTTGAGTAATTACTGCTTCATTTTTCACGTACGCTTTGGTTCAGTATTTTCAGTTCTATTAATTTAACCATGGTTACATCATCTCAAAAATTTTAACCATGATATAAATAACATATATATATATATACATTTTATTTGTATTTATAATAATCTATAAATGTTATAGATAGAAAATGAAATACACTATTAATAGAGACGGTATGTCATACCTATGCATGAGCGCTGTTTCCATTTTATAGAATAATTAAATGAAAGGAAGGTGTATAATATATTACCATTTTAGAATAATTTTTATTTCATATATATGATATATATTCATTAAATTTATCCTAATTACCTTCCATACAAAGCGTTAGTGAAAAAATGAATCACATCGCATCGCGAGGCGGTAGTCTGCCACACCAATAGACGATGTTATCCTATCCCCCAAAGAATGGAATGTATAAAGGTACTTGTGGTTTCATAATTAAATAAGTATAGTTTTTTTAAAAGATAATATATATTCAATTAATCTATCCTTGTTACCATCCAAGTAAAACAGAAATAAAAAACAATTCACATCGGTTTGTGAGGTGGATGTCAACCTTACACATGAGAAACATTTTTATTTTCCACAGGGTTTGGAGTTAATAAGGAATAAGTTTTATTATAATTAAATAGGTATAATAATATCATTAATATAATATATAAAAATTAAATCCAACATTATATCCATCCGTGAGAGGTGGAGATGGAAAACAAATAACATTAGTTCACAAGACGGTAGTCCACTGTACACACTAATGATGATTTTATATCCCATTTGATAGAAGAGGAGTTTGATTTTATTTATTAAATTAAAATATTAAAATATAACTTTATTTAATACACTTATTTTATTATATCATCATGTTTTAATAAAAATTTAATAATTTTTAGGAAGAAATAAAATAAAATTCTTGGTTAGGGGCGTTACTTATTCTTCGGAAAACATCTTTTGGTTTACACAAAAATTCTTCTTAGGATGGATTTATGAAAACAATAAGGATTATATAATTATAGTATTTAATTATTGAAGTTATTTTTTATGTATTTTATGAACCAATGGGTTTGGAAGTGTGAACATGAGAGTAGAGGGGTTGCTATTTATGAGGGAGGTGAGTAACACACTTGTAATTTTTGAAGAGAAAAAGGTGTGCCCATGTTTTTCACATGAAAAATGGATCAAAAAATGGTACATTATCTAAAATAAAATATATACATTTTATATATGGATATAAAATAGGTGATGGAAAGGGTTTGGGTCATTTTTTAGCCTTATATTTTATGTTTAACCCCCGATATACACATTTATACCTTAACCATGGTAAATAATATTTACTATTTTTACTGTTCATTATTGTAAGAAATTAAAATGGATTTTTTATATAATATAAATTATTATTATTACTAATATGGAATAATTTTTTATAAATTCCATTCACAGAATTGGAAATTTTTTATTTAAAATTATTCCTACAGAGGTGATGAGAAAGCTGTTTTTGAAAGAGTAAAGGGTTAAAAGTTAAAAAAACATTATATAAAAATTAAAAATTAAATTTATTACAAAGAAATAAATTATATTAATATATACCTATAATTTTAATAATTTTTTAAAATAAATATTTAAATAAATTTTAGTTTTTAAATGCTTTAAAATAAATGAAAAATCTTAATAAAAACCAATGTTTTTAAATATTCCTCAAAATATTTATCTTATAATAAAATTATCAAAAATTCACTATAATATATTTCTTACATTTTGATTTATAAAATTAATTTTATTTTTAAATAAATTTTATAAAATTTTCAAAAATTAATTAAAAATAAGTGAACAAATCCTGAAAAAACCACTTTTCTTAGAAAAGTAAAACTTTAAGCCTAAAATTGGATTTAATTTATATCATGACTAAAGTAAACATAATTTTAATGTTAAATATTATATTTAATACCTAATATATAAATTTAATTAATTTAATTCACTCAAAGATATTTTTTTAATTTGTTGATAAAAATAGTTTTTTCAGAAAAAAATTCTGTTTATTTTCAAATGGTTCTTATTTTCATATATAATTAACTAGTCACCAATGAATTCATTTTATATACATGTTTGAAGAAAATATTTTCATAATTTAGTTAATCTTATTCATACCTGCCATTCTAATATCTAGGTGATCACTTTCATATTAAATAATAATATTTTAATAACATGTCAGGTTTGATTAAACTTGATTTTGTGTGTAATGAAAGCTATACTCAGTATTTCATGTAGTGAAAGAAAAACTTAGTGTTGAATATAATGAAATCTAAACTCAGTGTTTTCTGAAATTTTAAATGTTTATCATATTAAATTTATTTGAAAAAAAATAATTTAGAAAATATCTAGGTGTTACATTCTACCCCTTAAATAAACTGTTTCCACACAATTAGAACTTTTGTTCAGAAAAATATGGTTTAATAGTTGAAAATCCATTTATGGGAAACCCAAATCATAAAAATGGTGAATAAAAATTTCACTTTAAAATAGAGAAAGGGATGTGTGAAGGTAATTTGGAAAAACCAATACTAGGTTTTCCAATAGGAGAACATAGGCCGATAGTGAAGATTTGGACACAGAAGAAAAGTTTAATGTATAAATATTGATGGAGAGTGAAAAACATCATTGATCATAAAAAATTAAATTATTATGTGAAAATAAACAGCCAAAAAACCATAAACCAAAGAGGTGTAAAAAAGGTCATTAATATAATAAACAATTATAGTAAGATGAAAATATTTTATTTTAAGATCCTTTTCCAAAAGCTCTAGAATTTTCACATAAATATATACTTACTTAATTAAGTTAAATTTTAAAATAACATTCTAATATTTGGTGGTGATTCGATCAATTTCCACTTCATCTCTTACCCTAATAAATGAAGATGATTATTTTATTGTTTAATCACTTATGGATCATAAGATCCATAAAATACTAATTAGTAATTTTTTCTTTCTACAGTTATTATAAAAAATAGAATTGTTAGTGAAATTTATCTAATAACATCCAATGTTCAACTTAACACATTCCGTGAATATTTAACCTTAAGGATCCTACTTATTTGGATAAAATTGAAATAAAAAAATATAGAATTATAGTCACTAAATTTATAAAATCATGTTATCATTAATACCCCAAAAAATATGAAGTCTCTCTTAATGTCACATACCAAATATGCTAATAAATTGATGATATATTCTCTTAAAACAAATTAATATCTTTAATTACCATAAAGCGATAATAAAAACATTCATTATTTCAAAAAATTAATTCTTTCCACATTCCTTAAATAAAATCATGGATTATTGAATATATTCCATAAATACAAAAAAATTGTAAACTCCATGAATGATAACATAAAATTACCTTTTCTTAAAAATCATTAACAAGTTAAAAGGTAATCAATACAATCCATGCTACTTTATCTATATCAACCATGTATTTATCCAAACCTAATGGAATTTTCTCAACACTAAGAGCATATTAAGTTTTATCTTCCCTTAATCAAAATATCACATTTCCATTAAGTCGCTTTTCTAGGCCATCACTACCAATTTTTATATTCTTACAACTCCTTAATGAAAAACTACTATGTTACAATCCATTTATGTTTCATGATTCTAATAACCAAAATAACTCTCATAAAAATACAATTAGTTAAACCCAAAAATAAACACATCAATCATTCCTATTTCTTCATACACTATTAATCATACTTCAACATCTCATTCCTCAACACTTATTTAATTTCATATGTCATTTATAGTATCATCATCATCACAAATATAACCATTACTCATACAAACTTTCTGATTCTCTTCAAAAGATTTTACTTTATGTAATTGATTGGTATAATTTATATACATTTTATATTTGAAACATTCAACCATTGATGATATCTTAGGGGTACCTTTTATTTCATCCATTTTATTAACAAAACTATTCATTTTTTCAAAAGAAATTCATTTATTTATGACCTTATTTTCTACAATAAAATGATATTCATGTTCCTTTAAGACATCTACTCAGGTTCTTATTCCAATATTATTAACACATAGGAAACTATATCTTCTTCCCTCCATGATTTCCACCACCCCATGTCTCAAAACACTATATCCTTTTCTTATTTGGTGAGTTTGAGAGTTGATTAAGGTGAAATTTGGTAATCATATATCATGATACCTCAATCCAGTCATCATCCCATTTGGTTTCTCATCGAAAAATTTTCTATCACATTCAATGTTATTCTTATTCCATTTGGTTACCCCTATTGACTAAAATAAAAACACATAGTGTGAGTATCAATATTCATATTGGGAAACCACATAATCCTAAAAAATCACCTAAAATATGTCTAAATCATGACACCTTCATTTCAGTCTATAACACCTTAAACATAACCTAGTCCATTCATTGTTATAATATATTTAAATCCTTCATTATGGTTCACAAAGAGTTTTTTAATTTCCAAAACATATCCCCAGGGAGTGTCAAACTAGGTGTGTAGAAAGGCCCATATTTATGAACTAGGTAATTATTGAGACCAAATAGATGTACCATTTTTAGAGTTATTACCCCTAGGTACCTCTATTCCAGAGCCACATCAACTTTTATTATCCAGATAGAGATGTAATTTCTTATAAACCACTCAATCTATCCTTTACCAAAATTCTATGAAATTTTCCTATACCTAGACTCAAACTTAGAATTATCCTTGAAATTTCCCTAGACATATCCATAGAAATACCCCTTGGGATAACACTAAGGTTTTCCCATGCTAATTTACAAAGGTTAACTGAACCTATCCTTTGATACCAACTATAAATACCCAAAATTCTTGTATATATATATTACATACTTTCAGATGAATATTGATTACATTAAACAAAAAATCACTTGAGGATCATAAATTGATACTGAATTTGGAAGCTAGACCTCAAATATATTTATTTCTTCAAATATCTTTAACATCTCCCATAAATATCTTCCCACATACTAATCTTCTTATATATACTCTATATAAAACCTTTCTTAAAAACTTAGGGAAAGATTACATAATAAAATATGATCTCAGATGCTTAGTAAGGATAAAAAATGGAGATACTTAAGTATAACATGAGTATAAGTGTATCATAATATGATCATAAAATTTGAAAAATCATACACTACATATCAAATACCATAAACTTGAGTCACGAAATACATATTCTTCATTCAAAAGACATGAATCATAAAGAAATACAAGAACATGAACCATAAAAACATAACATTGACATATGACATAGATTTTTAGCATACACATAATCATAAAATATCAGTTACATAGTATTCAAGTCTCATTTCTATGTCTATAATAGTATTATAGTTTCAATCCCTAAACTTTCATAATAGCAATGGTTCACTTCGAAGACTATAAAAGTGTACACAGTCCCATACCAAACTAGTTTCACTCCCAATTCTAGTCCTATTTATATCAAGAGATTTCAATCATTACCTAGTGAATTAGAGGGAGATTTAGGTCCCACCCATCACATAATTAAAATAATACCTATTTATGCCATAATATTAAAAAATAATCATGATATCCAAACCCATGAAAATAAATGGATTTCATAAACTTTTCATCATATCATAAACTATAAAAAAACAGGCGTCATAATCATTTCATCATAGCATAACCCATGAAAAATAGTTTTCCTAATAATTTTATCATCTTAAAACCCATGTAAGAGAAGTGGGTTTCATAAATATCTTGTCCTTATAAACATAAACCATATAGAGAAAGAATAAGAATGGTATCTAGGGATCATATCCCTATAAAATCATGAGGAAAATCAAAGTATTCCATCTTACATAGAAAATTATTTTTAAAAGACATTTGGAACATTTCTTGATGTGAATTACCATTCATTAAATTTACAATTTTAAACCTAAAAATACATATTTTTTGGATATATAAATCTAGGAAATAAAATTTAGGACTTATAAAGGAATATTTTAAAATAAGTTAAAAAATTTCTTGAGGAAAATATCCTTTTTTTTCTTGGAAAAATAGTTTTCTTTGGAAATAAACTTTAAAAATTACAAATTATTATTTAATATGTTGATTGTTCATGATGTTGGTAAATACCGTTCATAATAAAACAAAGATTCCATTCACATTTTTGGAAAAATACAAATGATATTTTTTTTGGAAAAAAAATGAAGATTAATTTTATTAAAATGTTTAAAAAAGTTATAACATCTGTAAAAATGTCTCTAATAAATCAGAAGGATAATTTTAAAATATTTTTGAAAATATTTTTAGAAGATACGAATATGAAATAAAAAGGGGTTTCTACCGAAGAGAGAAATAAAGAATATATTTATTAAAAATATTATTTTGGTATATTGAGTACATAAAGAGATTAAAATGAAAGGAAAAAATGTATTTTATTTAAATATATATAGGAGTATAAATTTAATTATTATTTTTTGAAATATATTATAATATTTCATTATCAAAATAATAATCATAAACAACCCAAATAAATAATGAGATTGTAACATTAAACCTTTACCACATTAGTATATTTTGAATCACATGAACCATTAAAGAATAAAATTAAATGACAAATTTAATATCATAAAAAAAGTATATTCATTATATAACATGTTAAAAGGGTAATATATACACCTCATAAAAGAAGACATGTGCACGACACAACATATGACCCAATGACTAAAAATTGAGATGAAAATAACTTATCGCTTTGGTAACTTTTGTACCGTAAAATAAATGAAAGGGATATCATCAAATAGATATATAAATAAACATAATTTTTTGGATAATAATTATAAAATAAATTCAAGGGAATTATATACACCACATAAAATAAATATGTGGTGAATATGGCATGCAACTCATGGATATAAAAGTGAGACAGAAATCCCTTACCTTAAGTCTTGAATTCCTTCATACACATTCAAATCTATATTATAATTAATACATTTTTATTATAAATACATTACAAAAAATAGTTATATATATCATACTATATATTATTTAATTATGAAATTTTATTACCCTCTTACTAACAATTCCTTGTTTAAATTATGTTTTAGGTAATAACTGCATTATTTTTCTCGTATGATTTAGTATATTATTTCCAATACTACTAATTTCATCATGGTTTTATAATTTCTATTATTTTAACCATGATATAGATATAATATATATCAATTATATTTTAATTTATATAAATCCATAATATTTATAGAAATAAAATGAAACACACTATTCCTGGAGATGGTATGTTGTATGTACACATGAACGATGTTTTCATTTTCTCGACGGATAAAATAAAAGGAAGGTAAATATTATATTATAATTAAATAATATTTTTATGTCATATATTTCACATATATTCATTAAATTTGTCCCAATTAACTTCCATGAAAATCAATAGTGAAAAAGATAAACACATTGCATCGTGTGGCGGTAGACCCATGTATATATGAATGATGTTATCGTATCTCCCACAGAATAGAAAAGTAAGATTTTATAAATGGTATAATAGTTAAATAATTATATTTATTTTGAAAATATAATATATATTCATTTTATATATCCTTATTAATATTCAAGTAAAACAATAATGAAAAACAGTTCACATTGATTCGGGAGGAGGGAGTCTGCCGTACACAAGAGTGGCGTTATTGATTTCCAATAGGTGTGGAGGTAAGAAGTTTTATGTGGTATTATAATTACATAGTTATAATAATATCATAAATATCATATATAAACTTTAAATTAATCATTATATACAACTATTGTAGGTGGTTATGGAAAATGAATAACATCAATTATCGAGACGGTAGTCTATCATACACATGAATGATGATTTCATTTACCATTTGATGGAAGAGGAGATTATTTTTTTATTACATTAAAATAATAAAATAAAAGTATATATGAAGTCAATGAGGTTATTATATCATAATGTTTTAATAATAAGTAAAGGATTCAGACTAATAAATGAAATAAAATGCTTTGTTAGGGGTATTACCTCTTTTTTGGAAAACTTCTTTTGGTTTGCACCAAAAAGATTCTAGGATGGGTTCATAAACAAAATAAGGATTATAAGATTATATTAAGAGAGTAATTAAGTGATTTTGGTTGGTATTTTGGGGAAAAATTATTTTTGGATGTGTGAATATGATAGGAGAGGGGTGGCCTTTGATAAGCGAGGTGAGTGGCACACTTCTAATTTTTGAAAATTAAAAGGTGTACACACATTTTTCAAATTCCAAAAGGATAAAAAATAGGAAATTATAGAATATATAAGTGATAAGGTATAAATATTTTAAAAAAATGGGTTCTATACATGTTTTGGGTCACTTTTAACCCACATATGTTATGTGTAACCCCCAGTAAACCCATTTTTACCTTAATAGAGATAGATAGTTTTTATTGTTTTTACTATTAATTATGGAAAAAATTATGTTAAAATTATTATATAATATATATTATTCTTATTGAAAATATTTAATCCATTTTTCAAAATTAAATTCACAAAATTTGAAAATTTTAATTCAAAATTAATCCCCTAGGTGCGATGAAAAAACAGTTTTCCAAAGAGAAAATGTTCAAAAGTTTAAAAAGAATTTATATAAAAATTAAATATTTAATTGATTCAAATAAAATATATTTGATTAATATATTTTAATTTTAGTAATTTTAATTTTAAAACAATCATAAAACAATTTTTAAGTTTTTAAATCCTTTAAAAGAAATGTCAATTCTTAATAAAAACCAATATTTTTCACTATTAATTGAGATATTTTTCTTCTCATAAAATTATTAATAATAAAAAAAAATAAAAAATTTCCATAATTATTTTAAAATATTTTTTTTAAAATTGGTAAAAAAATAATTTTAAATTATATGTGTTAAAATGTGATAGTATTTTTTTAGAAAAATACAAATTTTAAGCGTAAAATTGAATTGAATTTATCTCAACCCTATAATACACATAAAATTAATGTTAAATATTAAATTGAATGTATTATATATAAATTTATTTTATATAATCTATCAAAAGTAATTTTTTTAATTTACTGATTGAAATAATATTTCAGAAAATATATATTTTTTAATTTTTAAATAGTTTGTATATTCATTTCTAATTAATTGGTTACCAATGAATTCATTTTATATACACATGTAAAGAATATATTTTATTAATTTAGTTAATATTATTCATACCCATAATTTTAATGTCTAATTGATAACTTTTATATCAAATAATAATAATTTAACAGTATAACACGTTTCGTTTAATTTCAGTGTTGCAAGTAACACAAGATAAAATCGATATTGCATGTAACACAATCCAAACTCAATGTTTTATTTAACTAAAGATAAACTCAGTGTTTAAAGTAATGAAATATGTTGATAATATTAAATTTATCTGAAAAAATATTTCACAAAATATCTGGGTGTTTCAGGGGTAAAAATAGAATGAAAGAAGTGTGAAAAATCACATTAGTGGGTATCCCAAAACATGATAATATGAGATTGAGTGTAAAATATCAATAAAAAACTAAAAATAAAAAAATGTGAGGATGAATAATGGAATCATTAGACTATAATTAAAAAAACCATACAACTGTTAGAGAAATGAAACTAAGAATATGCATCAAGTTTATTCTAGGGTGATCATATTGAGTATAAAATTACATTGAAGGGAAGGAAATAATATAATAGGGGGAAAGTCATTCACCACTATTGAAAATAGTTTTACCTTTCCCCCATTATTGAACCTATTCATATTAGGATGAATCCACTCTTTTATAGAAAATTTGAACTATATGACATGTATAAAAGTACACAACATGTGATAATATTTTCAATTTCATCAACATGGTTGGTTCTAAAACACGGTTTTTACCTTTATTTTCAGGGTCACCTATCCTTTGGTGGAGTTTATATGATGTGTAACATTGATTTGTTTGTCATAGAGAGTCCATTTCATCCCCCAACCACTTCTAGAATATAGATACATGGTGTGCCATCCTGTCCACATGCTATGTTCTCTTTTCATAGGTACCTGGGCCTGTACTTTGTATATTGGATTAATTTTCTCTCAAAATGTAATATATATATAAATATAAAAATTTAAAGTACATTATATTTATATTTTTTTACTCAAAAAATTTCCCTAAGAGTGTATTTAACTAAGAAAGTATAAAATGTGGAAAAAGTACAAAAAATTAATATTTAACTTTAAAGGAAAATATAAGTGGTATTAACAAGATTTTTAATCAATATAAACACTATCAAATCATTAAAAAATTGGGTTCATTAGCGAGACACTGGGAGATGAACTCAGCCACACTCTGCTTCAGGCATGTGAACCCAAACTGGAACTTGAGATATTGATACATCATTGTCATGCTTGGGTATATAAAAAATTAGAAGGTGTGGAACTATCATAATAACACCTTAGAAAACATAGTAGGAACCACTATCTAAACCTAGAGGAGGATGACATGATACCAAATTTCAGAGAATCCATTAGGTGTATCCAAATAGAATAACTAGTCATGTAAAACCTCTCAATCGATATCTATATGCTAGGACCACCTTATTAGATGAATGATTTTGGTGGAAAACACAATAAATATAAACTAGGATACATATAAATCTCCCACTAAAGTTAATCACATAAGGTCCAACTGTCCATATTCTTCATTCATCACTTTATATTGGGATTTTTTCTAAGGGCATAAACCACCACATTTCCTTTACTAAGAGTGTAAACTATCTTGAAGTTATAATCCAATAAAAACTACATCTATAAACACTATCAAAAATGTATATCTCTCAAGATTAAGATACATATAAGACACTTGGGGTTCTTGAAGACCATAAATTACTTAGTAAGAATACAATGTATCCGGATCCTCAAAGAAAACTCTATAACCACAAGACCCAAGTCATGGGGTGTATAATTATTTTCATGAGGCCTCAACTACTTAGACTCATGCATGATCATGGATTTATTATACATTAATATTTAGTTAATTACATCCCTATAGGTATCCTAAAATACCTCATACTGGACTATTTCTTCTCAAAGTTATAACGTTCCAACACTGGTCAACATTTATTTTTACTCCTCAAAGGAAATATGTGTAACACACTGAGTTTTTTTGAACATTATTTTTCAAATAAATTAATTATATTTGATGTATTCAATTTAATGATACACCATGTTAATATTTATTTATATGATACACCAATATAGGATTGCACTACATGCAACACCGACTTGGCTTGCATAACACGCAACACTGAGTTTCTAAAAAACAATATATTATTATTATAATTAATTAAATGAGGTAGTTATAACATGTAAATTAAAAATATTAATATGAATATTAATAACTTAATTTTAAATTTTATTTATAATGTTTTTATATAAATAAAACATATTGATAATAAACCAAATAATTTTAGGTAAAGTATTCATATATTTGAAAAATAATATTTCCTCAAATGAACTCCTTTTTATGTACTTTTATGAATAATAATAAAATTAATTCTTGACACTATTATAAATTGAATTTATAAAATAAAATTAATTTTTTAATTTATAATGTAAAAATTATCTTAGGGCTAATTTTTTATATTTTTCTAAAAAACATTATTTTTGGATGAATAGTGAAAATATTGAATTTTAATTCAAAACTGATTTTCTTATAATTTATTTATATTGTTAAATTATATTTTAATTTCGTATTATAGTGTAATAATATAAAATTTAAATGGATTAATCCTATTTATGAAATTTTAATCAATTTCACATTGAAATTGGATATAAAAACATTTAAATCTTATAAACATTCGCACTTACAAAACCCTTTGTCGCGACTCATTTGTGGGATTAATTTTAAATTAATTTCCACCACTTATATGATTATAATTTCAAAAAATGGATTGAAATTTTTTAATAATCATAATTTATAATTTATAATAAGGTCATATTATTTTTGTAACAAAAATATTAGTGAAGGTAATTAAAATTAATTACAATAATTAAGGTCAAAACAAGATTAATTAGTACTTAAACTTTAATTTAAAGTTCTAAATAACCTAGAAACATATCAAAAAACCATTGGAATTCAATATTTAGAACAATTACCATATTTTATGAAAAACAAAAAATTATTGGAGGCACGTAATGTAAGGGAAACCTCTCAATAGTGTTAACCTTTTTATATATATATAAGAATACCACTCCTCCTCCACTATAAAAGGGAACTCACCCCCTCAATTATTCACACCTCTCAAACCATTTTATCATAAAATACCTGAAAACAATATACTAAAAAAATTCTCTCCATTATTCCTAGAAGCCTATATTTTGGAATAAATCCAACCATGGAATCCCTTTGGTGCAAACGAGAAAGAGTAACCCAAAGAAGAGGTAACATCCTTCCACGAGTTCTTTTATTTTATTTTTTATCCACCCCATAAGTTATTCTCATTACATACTTATATAATAACATAAATATCATAAATATAATGAAATGTTTTTATTCTAATTTTATGACCTAAAGTCACACACACTTACCTTAAACGGTATACACAATCATTATTTGTGTGTATGGTGAACTACCACCTCGTGAACTGATATCACTCGTTCTTCCATTTACACCTTTCAAGGTCAGAACTAATGATATGATTTCTATTTTTATTTGATATATATGATATTTATGATGTATTTATGCTTTTATAATTATTATTTAACATATAAATTAATTATTTTCATTTTTTGGAAATACAATAATTTTGTTTTTGGACATGTGGACTACCTCCTCCTCAAAGCGATGTGATTCGATAACACTTTACATGGAATTTATTAAGGATGAGTTTGGTGAAATTATATGATATATAATACATTATAATTATAATTTAATTATAACATATGTATGATTTAATTTCTTTCTTTTAATACATCAAGAAAATTGAAACAACCTTCATGCTTACGTACGACCTACCGTCTCCAAGAAGAGTGTATTTCATTTCTATTTATATATTTTATAAATTATTATGAATAAATTTATAATAAATATAAAATATATTTATGTAATGGTTATAATTATGGATATTAGGAAATTGTGATATAATTAATAGAACAAAAATATAAAAAATCAAAACACAGGTGAAAAACAAAGTGATTATTACCCAAAACAAAACTTTAACATTAAATTGTTAATAAATGGGTTATAAAAGGTCATAAGAATCTAATATATGGTATTTTATAAATTAATATTTTTTCGTGATATATATATATAAATATATATAATAGACCTATATTTATTATATTTTATGTTTTAATAAGTGTGAATAGAATCAATACATAAAATAATAGAATTTCATATCACTTTTTATATACATGAGATACAGAAAATATTCACCACTCGTTTATTTTGTTTGTGTGTATACTAACCTATGAAATTTTATATCATTAATTTAATTTATTTCATGATAATTAAAGTTTATATTTATTCCATTATTTTATATATCTCAGGATTCATATGTTACTCAAGTAGTAAGGGTATTTTTAGTCTTACTTTTATTTATGTGAGACTTATGCCATATTCACTACTTATTTATTTTATGTGGTGTATATACGGACCATGAATGTATTATATGATTATTATCATTAAATTTATTGGTATTTTAATATCCATTTTATTATCTATATTTCATGGTGTTTTACAGTTCAAAAGTTACAAAATTAGTAAGGTAGTTTTTTTAAAATTTTCTTCTTTGAGACACATGTTTTGTTATGCACCTATATTTTTTATAAGGTGTATATACTACAATTTGACATGTTATATCATGAATATAATCCTTTTAATGTTATTTTAAGCTTCATTAAATGTCATTTTATTACATGGGGAGTTTTATACAAATTTTCCATTTTTATAAGTCTTTTTTGCAACAATCTCACCATTTATCGGGATTGTTTTTGATTTTGATTAAATTGATGAAATATTATAGTCCATATCTCAATAACACTAATTAATTTTATTATAAAATAGTTATTCAATATATCTCCATGTATTAGTACCATTTTCTACTCTTCTTTACTTAATATAAATAATAATTTTTTAATAAAATTTGACCTTATCACTCTCTTTGGTCGGAAATATGTTTTATTAAAAAAACAAGTTTTAAAAAATGTTTTGATTTTTTTAAAATTATATATTAAGATCATTTTCAAGGAAAAAGGATTTTAAAAATGTTTTATGGTTTTCAAATATTCCGTTATAAGTTTCATATATATTTTAAGATAAAAATTGTTCCAAAAAAGTTTTATGTTCAAGTAGAAATTCAAAGAAGAATGGATATTTCCTCATGATATTTTTTAAGGAGATATTTCCAAATTATCTTCCATTTAAGATGACATAAATTTGTGTTACTCATTCATTTTTTGGGAATTTATCCAAATATTCCATTCATATTCTTTCTTTTAATGATTTACTTTTTTTATGGCATGAAGTTTATGAAACCCGTTTCTCCTCCACGAGTTATATTATTATGAAACCCACTTATTTTCATAGGATATGCTTTGATAAAATTATTATGAAACCTGTATCTCTTTCAAAGGTTATGAAATGATTAAATTTTTATGATATGATGAATTGATATGATCTACTGGCACACATATTTATGATTTCATTATGATATGTGTGGGACCTATATCTCTTTCCAATGCATTGGGTGAATATTTATATCTCATGAGATAGACATAGACGTAATTGTTAGTAAACCAGGTTTAGTAAAAGACTGTATATTTTAAGATGGTATTGGGAGTGAACCATGAAAACTAATTTGGTTTGGTTAGTGAACCCATTCCACTAATATTTCCTTAGAAGCAATTCATTAACTACAATGGAAATAGATTTATATGTTTTTGTGTCTGCCACAATTCCATGTCTTATTCATATATTATCTTTTCATGGATTATACTCTTTATTCCATTATTATTCATGTCTTATTAACTTCCAATAATTATGCCATGATTTATTATTATGATCTTTTATATGAAGGGTATGGTCTTATAATGTTATGATCACATTATCATACCCTTATGCTCATATTTATGCTTATATATCTTCCCTGTTTACGCTTACTGAGCTTCTAAGATCACCACTTTTTTATGATCCTTTACCCATGTTATAAAGATATGTATTATTTATGATGTGTTTAATAATGGTTATAGTCTTGAATAACCTATTAAGAGATAATATAGATCACTTTTGTACCAATGTTTATGTTTCCATGTTTCAAAAGGAACAAGACTAACACAGTCTTTGAGAATCTATTTGTTTAATGTGTTATGTATTTCAAGAAAATGATGTAATATTAATGTATGTTAAGAAATTTTCATTATAGTTGGTATCATAGAAAAATTTTAGTTAACCTTTAGAAAATATAACAATAAAACCTTAGTGATATCCCTAAGAACATTTTTCTGAGGATAAGCCTAAGGGTAAGTCAAAGTTTAGGAAAATGTCCTAGAATTTTGGTAAAGGATAGAATGACCAGTTTCCTAGAAATACGTCCATCTTTTCATACTACAAGTGGTTATGGATATGTAACAGATGTACATAGTGGTAACAACTTCAAAAATACCGCATTGATCAAGACTCTACCAGGAACTGGTTCATGATAACGAGTTTTGCTTCACACCTGGTTTGACACTCCCACTGGATATTATTTAGAAACTCACAAAATTTTCATTAACCATCATGAATGGTTTATACATAATTTAGATATTAATAACCAAGGATAAACCTAAAGTGTTATAGATTAATAATGTTCCATAATTTAGACATTATGTAAGTGGTTTTTCATGATTTTCTGGTTCTCCACTATGATTATTGTTTATTACCCTATGATTTTTTGTTTTTGTCAACAAATGGAACTTAAAGGAACCAAATAAATGATAAGTGTGACGGTAAATGAAATTATTTTTCTCCAGAGAATAAAAATTATATGGGAGATGGAATGAAAAATCTCATTTCTATTCTCACCAAATATTCCCAAGCTATGAATCATGATGGACTTCCAAATGAGCATAGAAGGGAAAAAATTATATTGAGTCCTTCCTGAGGCAATGTCTAACTTCATTCATCAGGTATTCTGATCCAATTTTTTAAAAATATTGGATTAGTACCATTAAATAGATATTCTCCATTATCCAGTGTTCAGAACATGAGAAATTAATTATGTATGTCTACCAGTTATATTGCGAAGTGGACCAGTGGTGGAATATAATAAAAATATTATGAAACAAGATGAAATTGAATCCTTGGATTGAGTTAAAGAACTTATTTTTTAATAATTAAATTCCACGTATTCTTCATACAAATATGGATAAATATTTCATTGAGTTAAAGTAAAGATATAATGAATCTATTGGTACCTACAAGGATAATTTCACAAGGCTTGTAAGGTATGATTCTAGTATTATCATCTAACCTAAAAGTAAAATTAATAGGTCCTTTAGTGGATTAAATATAAGTATAAGAAGGATATTTTCCATTTAAGACATTGGTATCTATAAATAGGTAGTGCATTGTGAAATCAAGGTTGAAATGGAGGTCGGATTTATGAATCAATCTCATGGTTTTGAAAATAAAATGAATATTGAGTTCAAAGGAAAATCTAAAAACAATAGAGAGAAGAAGATTATATTTCATTTATGCTATAATTGTGGGAGGAATCATGGAGGGAATTTTCTAAAAAAGTCTAATAGATGTTTTTAGGGCCCAAGGGAAGGCCATTAGGAATTTTATTACTGATGTGATGGGAATAAGTTAGCTTACAATGTGAATAGAGGGAAAGATGCACAGAATAAACCACCACCACTTTAGTGATACAAGTGTAAGGATAATAGGAATTTTTATAAAGAGTACCCAAACCATAAGGTTAATGGTGGTATTTGACATCAGCAACCTCTTAGGCCATGTGATGATGGGAAATCTCACGTGAACACTATTTTTGAGGAGGGTGTGATAATTATGTGGTGAAAGGTAAACTTAACATACTCTCTATAACTTCTAATGTTTTATTTTATTCTGGATATACCCGCTTTTTCGAATATAAATAATTTTATAAGAGTATTAAGATTCAAACAAAATGATTAGATTTGGAATTAGCAGTGAAAAATTCTAATGGTTCAATGATTACATCTTAAGTATATGATTCCTATCCAGTTAGCATTTATAGGAATGTGCTTCCAAATAATATTTTTATTCTTTATCAAGTTGATTTTGATGTTATCTTAGGACTAGATTGGATTTATCTATATAAAACCCACATCAATTTTCATGGAATGGATGTTATGTTTGATATTTCAAACCAACCTATGATCATCTATCAATGTGATGATAACTATGAAATTCCTATTGAGATTACATCTAGTGTATGAGTCTTAATTACCATTCAAATTAGTTTTTATCTAAAATAGTTGGGTAGAAACCTTTCATTGATGATATGCCTATTTTTTAAGAGCTTGTGGATGTATTTACAAAATGGTTTCCTATCCTTCTACGAAAATAAGAAGTTATGTTCTTAATTGAAATCATACCTGAATCTATAACAATTTCAAAGAATCCTTATAAAACGGCCTTAATTGAGTTGCATGAATTGAAGAATTAACTCTAGGAAAACCATTAAAAGGGACTCATTAGGCCGTGTGTGTCACCTTGGGGTGGACCTCTTATTTTTATGATAAATAAAAATTGATCAATACATCTCTACATAGATTATCAAGAGTCGAACAAGATCAATATCAAGAATAAGTATCATCTTCCCTATATTGATTACATTTTTGATTAACTGGGTGGAGATAAATAATTTTCCAAGATTGAACTTCATTCTATATATCATCAATTGAGGGTAAATAAGGATAATATAGAAAAGATGACATTATATACAAAGTATATATATTATGAATATATAGTGATGCCTCTTTATCTTTCTAATGGCCCTACTATCTTCATGGATTTTATGAATAATGTCTTTAGAGATCACCTTGATCAGTTTGTGGCAGACTTTATAGATGATATTATTATCTATTCAAAGAGAAACGAATAATATGAAGACCACTTGAGAATTGTAGTATATCTATTGAATGCTTTCCCAAACTAACCACAATGACTGAGATCAGTATTTTTCTTGTTTTAGCTAGATATTATCAATGGTTTGTATACAATTTCTCATGAATATCTAATCCGCTGGACAAGATAACTCAAAATTTTTCCAAGTTCCCCTTGACAGCTGAATGTGAGGAAAATTTCAAGGAATTGAAGAGAAGTTTAGTTAGTTCAACTATGATTACATTTACTTATAGATTATAAGGGTTCTCAATCTATAGTGATGCATTCAAGAAGGTATTCACATGTGTTGTTTTGAATAATAATAAGATTATAGCTCATACCTCATGAAAATTGATGATTAATGAGAAACAATTACCCAACTCATGATTTGGATTTAGCTACATTAATTTTTTCATTAAAGATATGGAGGCATAATCTTTATGGAGAAAAGAGTGATATATATACCAATGATAAAAGTTTGAAATATATATTCACATAGAAAGAGTTGAACATGAACAATAGAAGATGATTGGAGTTGATAAAGGATTATGATTGCTCAATACATTACCAATCTGGAAAAGTAAAAAAGGTTTCTGATGCTTTGATTTGAAAGGATCATGATATCTTATCCATTATGAGGATAAAAAAGATCAAATATTTATGGATTTTCCAAGGATGAATCTAGAAATCTTGAATAAAGGTGAAAATCTTATCTTTGTCAATTTAATTTTCAATCATCTATCCGGGTGAGGATTAAAGAGGCATGAAAAAACGATGTTGAACTATAGAATATAGTTATAAATGTTTTTGATTTTAACCTTGATCAGGATGGAATGATAAGGTTCAAGAACCATATATGTTTTCCATTCAGACCATATTTTATGAAGGAGTTATTATAGGAATACCACCGTTCATCATTCTTTATTCACCATAAAAGTATAAATATGCATTGAGAATTAAAATAATACTTATATTGGGATGGAATAAAGAGGGGTATAGAAAATTTTATATCTCAATTCTTAGTATGCGATCAAGTTAATGCTAAAAGACAAAATTCTAAGGGGACATTTCATCCATTACCCATACTAGAATGAAAATAAAAGAACATCACTATGTATTTTGTCACTGGACTCCCCAAAAACTCTAAAGGGTTTAGTGTTATATGGTGGTATTATATTGAATATCTAAGTCAATAGAATTCACTAATATTAGATAATATGTCTCTTTGGATAATCTTGCTAGGATATACATTAAGAAAGTGGTAATGATTCATAGATTACCACATTATATTGTTTCTAATTAGGATCCAAGGCTTACCTCAAGGTTTTGGAAAAGTATTTAGCAATACTTTGATATAGAATTGAGTTTCATCACTTCTTATGATCCTCATATGGATTATCAGTCTGAAATAATAAATCAAACCCTTGAGGATATGTTGAGATCTAGTTCTTTGGGTTTCAAAGGTGGTTGGGATCAACACCTTCCTTTTGCTGCTTTTTCTTATAAAATTTTCTTTCACTCAATCATCTAGATTAAACCTTATGAATAAATATATAATAATAAATTTAGATCTATAATGTTTTGTAATGAGATTAGAGAAATAAATCAATTAGGATCTAATATCACTAAAGAAATAAATGAGTAGGTAAGAACCATTTAGTAGTATATAAATGCAGCTCAAAGTTGGTAGAAAATTTATGTTTATAACCATCAACATGATAATGAATTTGAATTTGGTGAGATGGTGTTTCTAAAAATATCTCCATAGAACAATGTTTTGAGATTCGGGAATAAATGGAAACTAAGACCTATGTATATCAGCCACTTTGAAATTCTTGATCTTATAGGGATGGTAGAATATATCTTTGAACTTCCTCAAAATATTTCTAGAGTCCACGATGTGTTCCATGTATCTATCCTAAGAAAGTACATACCTAACCATTAACATGTACTAAACTTTGTGGTCATACCACCAGAGTATGATCTTTCTTACCAGGAAAAATCAATTTCAATTATGCATCGTACAGAGAAATTTCTATGAAACAGGACCACTCACCTAGTCAATGTTTTTTGTGGAAAAAACCATTTAAAGTAATATTTGTGGGAACTTGAGGATATTATGAGGCATAAGTATCCTTATTTTTTTTATAATAGTAAATTTTAAGGGAAAAATTCATTTTAATTGGGGTTGAATGTAACACCCTGAGTTTTTGTAAACCTTTTTTTAAATAAATTAATTTTATTTGATGTATTTCATTGAACTCTACAACAAGTTAATATTTCTTTATATGCTACACCAAGATAAACTTGTGCTACACACAACACCATCATGTCTTGCATTACACGAAACACTGAGTTTCTACAAAACAACATTTTATTATTATTATTATTTAAATGAGAAAGTTATAACATATCCACTAAACATAGTAATATGAATAGTAATAACTATTTTCTAAATATTATTCGAATTTTTTTTATATAAATAAAATATAATTATAATAAAGCATATAAATTTTGGTAATGTATTTATATGTTTGAAGATACTATTTTCTCAAATGAAATATTTCTAGGCCTTCTATGAACAATAATAAAATTATTTTTAAACACTATTATGAATTTAATTTTATAAAATAAAATTAATTTTTGAATTCATAAGGTCAAAATTATATTAGGGTTAATTTTTTGGATTTGTTTTGTAAAAACTTTATTTTTTGATAAATAGTGAAAAATACTGAATTTTAATTCAAAACCGCTTTTTCATCTAATTTATTTATATTTTTATATTATATTTAAATTTTGTTTTAAAGTTTAATTATATAAATTTTATCTAAATTAATCCAATTTATGTAATTTTAACCAATTTCACATTGAAACTGGCTATAAAAACTTTTCAAACTTTTAAATATTTTCCCTTAAAAAATACGTTGTCGCCACACGTCTCCAAGATTAAATTTAAATTGTTTTAGAAAAATTAAGTTATTATAATTTAGAAATATTGATTCAATATTTGGAATAATAATAAATTATAATTTCTAATAAGTTAAAATTATTATTTGACAAAAAATATTAGTGAATGTAATTAAAATTAATTACAACGATTAAGGTAAATACAAGATTTCTTTGTAGTTAAACTTTAATTTAATTTCCCGAATAATCTATAAACATGTAAAAAATCCATTTTATGGAAATATTTAGACCTATTACTCTCTTGGATAAAAATTTTAAAATTATTGGAAGAACATAATGTAATGGAGTCCTCTTAATATTATTTTTCTTTTTATATCTACTAGATTTTCACTCCTCTGTAATAAAAGGGCACTCAACCTATTTATTATTAACACATATAAAGCCCTTTGGTTTGTCCAAACCTTTAAAATATACTCCCAACTTACCTAAATCATCCTATAATCTTACATTTTGGAAACAACCAACCAAGGAATCTTTTTGGTGCAAATCAAAAGGAGTTAACCAAAGAAGAGGTGACATCCTTCCATAAGCTCGTTTGTTTTATTTTTTCTCCACCCATAAATTATTATTAATATATGATTATACAATAAATTTATTTTCCTAAATATAATAATATGTTTTTATGATAATGTTACTACCTATACTCATAGAAACTTCCACCAAATGGGATACACTATCATTATTCATGTGTACGTCGGACTACCGCCTCACGAACTGATATCACCCATTCTTCCATTTCCACCATTCAAGGTTGAAAGTAATAACTTAATTTAAATTATTATATGATAGATATATATTATATATGTTATTTATTTATTATTTTTTAATTATTATATAATAAATACCGTCATGTTTTCCATTTTGTGGAAATACAATAACTTCATTTGTGGATGTGTGGACTACCTCCTCCTCAAAATGATGTGATTCAGCCACAATTTACGTGGAATTTATTAAGGATGGGTTTACTGAAATTATATTATGTATGTTAAATAATAATTCTAATATAACTATAATATATTTATCATTTACTTTTTTTCTTTTAATACAACTATTAAATGGAAACAACGTTCATGCGTACGTACGACCCATCATCATCCTGAATGGCATATTTCATTTTATATTTCTATCTTTTATAGATTATTATGAGTAAATTTATAATCAATATATATGATATTTATATCATGTTTATGATTATGGTGATGATTAAATCATTATATAAGTAATAAGACAAAAAAATATAACAAATCAAAACACATGCGAAAAATAAAGCCGTTATTACCCGAAACGTAACTTTAACATGAAAGTGTTAAATAACAGGTAATAAAATGTCATACAAAAATCATATATGGTATTATATGAATTAATATGGTTTTTTGAAATATTTATAATAGTGCTATATTTATTATATAAGAGGTCTTAATTAGTATGAAGAGATTCAAGACATAAGGTAAGAGAATTTCATTTCACTTTATATTAGTGAGATACATTCCATATTCATCACTTGTTTCTTTTATGTGATTTATATAATATTTTATGACTGTTATATAATTAATTTAATTTATTTAATTATATTTTATGTTTAAATTTATTCCATTCTTTCATATATCACATGATTCATATGTTACTAAAGTAGTAATGGTATTTCTAGTTGAACTTTATTTGCTGTGAGAATTATGCCATGTTCACCAATATTTTATATTGAAAGGTTGATACACTGAACATGAATGTATTATATGATTATTATACTTAAATTTATGGTTATTTTCATACACATTATATGATATCTATTTTATGTTATTTTATGGTTCAAAATTTACCAAATTATTAATGTAGTTTTGTGTCAATTTTTCTTCTTCATTACACATGTTTTGTTATGCACCTATATTCTTTTATGATGTGTATATAATTACAAATTACATGATATATTTGGAATATATTCATTTTTATGATACCTTAATGTTAATTTAATTTCATTTTCTTACATGGGGAGTTTTATTCAAGGTTACCTAATTGGTAAGAGTTTATAGCCACAATCTCATCGTTTATCAGTATTGTTTATAACTATGCTTCTATTGATGAAATATTATAATGTATATCTCAATGAAACTAATTAATTTTTTTATAAAATTTTTATTCAATATACATTAATTAATTTGTACCAAATTCCTACTCTTTGTTACTTTAGATAATTAAGAAAACATTTTTAAGAAAATATGACCTTATTTCTCTCTGCAGTCGGGAATCTGTATTATTCAAAAACCATGTTTTCAAAAATATTTTTATTTAAAAAAAAAATATATTAAGATCATATTCAATGGAAATGGATTTTGAAAATGTTTTATGCTTTTCAAATCTTCTTTTATAAGTTTTAAAATAAATTTTCAAATAAAAAGTTTTTCAAAAATGTTTTATGTTTTAAAAAGTTTTTTTCAAAGAAGAGAGGATATTTTCCTCAAAAAAAATTTAAAATAAATTTCTAAATTATTTTAAATCTAAGATGAAATCCCTTGTTATTAGTAATTCCATTATAGGAAAATGATCCCCAGGTACCATTCATATTCTTTATTTGAATGGTTTACGTTTTGATGACATGATATATATGAAACATGTTTCTCTTCCATGGGTTATATTCCTATGAAACCAACTTCTTTTCATGGGTTATTATTTGATGAAATGATTAATAACCCTAACTCTTTTAAACATGTTATGATATTATGAAATTTTTTTTATACCCATTTAATTTCATGGGTTAGGATATGATTATTTTTTTGATCTGGTGGCACACATATTTATGATTTCATTATGAGATTGGTGGGACATATATTTACATTGAATGCATTTGGTAAATATTTATATATTATTAGATATATATATATGTAATGTGGAGTGATATCAATTAGGTACTGGACTATGTCTACAAATATGGTCCTGGGAGTAGACCTTGAGTACTATGATGGTTTGGGTTGTGAAATCATTCCACTAAGATGACCTTGGAATCAATGCCTTGACTACTATGGAAATAATTTTATTTGTTTATGTGTCTACAAAAATTCCTTATCTTAATCCTTTATTATGATTTCATGTCTTATACTATTTATTCTGTTATGATTCATGTCTTATGTGCTTTTAATCATTATTCCATGATTGAAGTTTATCATCTTTGATATGACGAGTATGATATTCTAATGTTATGATCACCTTAAATACCATTATGATCATGTTTATGCTTACATATATCCCTTTTTTCCATTATAGAGCATCTGATATCACCCCTTTTTATGTTTCATTTCCCTAGGTAATGAAGGTATGTATTATTTATGATGTTTCTAAGAAGGGTGGTAGTCAATAGAAACGCAGTGGGAGATAATGTACCTCACTTATGGACTAGTTTTTATGCTTCCATGTTTCCAAAGGAACTAAACTAATTCAGTATTTGGGAATCTATTTGTGTAATGTATTAGGTATTTTACAAAATGTATGTAATTTTCATTTATGTTAATAAACTGTCTCTATACTCTGATTTTGATCAGACTATATAAAAGGTTTACAATTATATATGAGAGAATTCACAATAGCTACAATATTTGAGAATCCTAACAAAATATTTAAGTAGTTACACATTAGCTGAAGAAAACTACACCCCAAAAATACTATGTTGGGAGGCTCCAAATCCATAACAACAACAACCTTATCAATTACTATCATGACTCTTCCCTTAGTGATGTCATTACTTAATAAATTAACTTCTGAAATCCAATAACTTCACATCTATAGAATACCATACAACTTATGATTATAAATAAAGCCTAGGTAAATCCTTAGGTGTTTGACATGATCATCCATAAACCAAGAATAAATGAGTATATCATCAATGAAATCCACTATGAACCAATCTAGGAATATTGGGAAGATTTTTCATGAGACCCATGAACCCAGTTATAGTGTTCACCACACTAAATGGAATCAATAAGAATTTTTATTGGCCGTAATGATATTTAAATTCTATCTTTGTGATATTCACCTCATGAACCTATTGTTTTTGATACATAGACATAAAATAAATCTTTGATAATCACCTCTCTACCTTCAACTGGTAGAATATTTTATCAATTATTAAAAAATGTAATATTTTCTTTATATTCATCAAATTCAAGTATGTGTAATCAAAATAAAGCATTAAACTCTGATCATCGTTTTTAGAAAACAAAACAAGAGCTTACTAGGGAGATATAATGGACCTAATAAATCCCTTTCCTAGAAGGTCCATAAACCACACCTTTAACCCCCTCAACTCATCTTTTTTCATTCCCGATGCTGATGATGATATCAGTACAATCATGGGGTGAAATTCAATACATAAATCAGTCACTTAACACATGGTAAACTATAAAGAATCCTCTGAAAAAAAATCTATTTACTCATCCACCATTTCTAGAAAATAAACCTTTATATCATCCATAAATCATAGAGATAGTGCCTCTATCTAATGGGTAATAAATTTTGATTAGTGAGAGTTATCCATACCCACTCATCTTATAGTTACATTTAATAATTAATGTAAACTTCAACTCACACAATCTAGGAAATATAGCCCTAATAAGGTAGAAATATTCCAATTGTTGGACCATAGAAAACCAAAACATACCTATAATAACATCATAAGGTATCATCTCCACAATGATGAGGTCCCATGAAAAATTAGATTTTCCAAGAGTAATCTCATACTGATGACAGATATGTGTGAGTGGGAGTCAACTACCAATCAGAGTTTCTAGACAAAGATGTCAGTCTAGAGGCTCAAATGGGTTCTATAAGTCCTTAATGAATAATGCAACATTAAAATAATGATTGAAATTGGTGTTGAACAATGCATGTAAAAAATTATTGAAAAACATATTGTACTTCTAACCACGTTGTGTGATACATGATCATATCCCCTCATCAGGTGGCACTAACTATGATCCAATTATCCAACACCCTGATCCAGATGTGGATTATTGAGAGGTAGGGTTGTTTTAAAATGATTAATACTCATTCCACCTCCAACTGCCTCAAGACCACCTGATCCTTTATTTTATACACATTATAGGGGACCACCCTGATTGATATGGGGAGTTACCTAATCAAATTTACTTCTATAATAGGGAGGTCTACCCACTACACCACCTAGTCCACCCTTTGTTACATTCCATGTAAGGTAGTCTCAAACCATATGGCCTCATCCCCCATAGCCATAACAAAACCCGTATCACCACCAGATATGTAACTCACGAATCTATCTTACCATGGTTCCTTGATACTGGGATCACTCATGCATATTCCTTTGGTGATAGATACATACACCAACCATCAGTAAAATACTTCTCAAAACCCGGCTCTTAGTAGAATAGTACAACTCCCATGATTAAGTGTCCAGCCTCTAAGAATCTCTCGATAAGAAGGGCCCTTTCTAGAAGTCCAATATGGGTAGGGATGAAAAGAGAGATAAACCCAAATTATATTTCATTATGAAGGACAAAGTTGAATGTATATGCTAGAAATAAATCACCAGAAATAATATTGAGGTAGTATCTTTTGAGGTAGATAAATCTTAACACATACTCTGACATGGTCATGATAGATTTTTTTAAGTCCATAAAATACTAGAATCATACTATACTCTATGTGGATGGATAAAAATTCTTATTTAAGTGGTGTTTGAACTCTTCCCATGGGAAAATAACCTTATCATGGATCTCATTCCTTAGGGACCAATAAAAACTCACCATTCGATAAAGTCGAATAGCCTCTAGAACCAATTTATATTCAATTGATGCTTTAACTAGGGGAAATATAATGAACCAACCCGGGTCAACTTGACACGTCACCTGAGATAGCTCACACAAGACCTAAAGTGTGTCCCTGATCACCACAGGTTGGACACAAGAACCTAGGTATCAATATATAAACCATCATAAGGGTTTTACCATGTAAACTCAACATAACATGTATCATGTATAACAAATGTATCATAAAAAATCTGAGTATAATGCAAAAGAAAAAGTAGACAACCCTGTGAAATACAGAAACCTATTTGAAAAAATGATAAACCTAGAAGTCAAACCCACTATGAGAAAATCCATTTCTGTATGTGACTATCCATATCCACTATCCCAATCCACTATGAAGGTGGTATCAAACAATTTAATCCTCCATGCCACTTAATTCTCTTCACTTTACCTATATCTTTTATAAATGTGGCTACAAATTCCAAATGAAAAAATTATTGTGTGATCACTAATGATCAGTAGGATACTAACATATATCAATACTATGTCTATCAACATGAATCCATTAGTTCTTTTATAAATCATATTTTTAAAACATTCAAGGAGAATTCAAATTTTAATGTTAAATTATCCTTGGTTTTCTTTTCAAACTCATTCCATATTATAATAATTAAAATAATGTGACATTACATATATCCATGAGGCATGAGAATATGAATAAACCCAATTTTCATGGATCACTATCCATATCAAGTGGGAAAATAAGTATATTAAATAAACATACATGTAATATATCCACAAGGCACCAAAGGAAAATCCAAAACATGAAGCTGAACACAACTAAGACCCACAAATGAACACTAGCCAACTTACGTGAATCCTATCTACCTAAAACTTGGTACCCTAGTAAATGCTACCCCTTACTCCATGTAATAATGTGCACATACTTTAGTGATATCTTATTCCACTAAGTCTCACATATGTGTAGTTTTTCCTTATACCCCAAGGTAGTTTTGATATGCTTTTACATCATCATTATGATCAAAAAACCAAATCCAAATTTTATAAATATTATACCAGGAAATCTATTTCAATAAATATAGTTCAATGAAAATACATTACTTTTCCATAAACAAAAACCCTTTTGAAATTATAATCTTCTTCAAAGAAATTCACCGATCACATTATGGGAATTATAACAATTTAAAAAAAATTGATTTGTTAGAAAACATTCCATATCCCTCAGGATAAAATTCACCTCTCATGGATTTAAAGTCATTAATTTCATAAATAAAAACCAAATTAAATCATAAAAATAAAAATAATTGCAAAGGATATACCATAGGTTATAGACACCTACCTTTCTAATGGAGTGAATGATTTTTCCTTCAAAAATGGGCATGGGAAAAAGGTGATTCAGTCCTCACAAGACTAGATCTATGAGGAACACCATAAATTGATTATCTAAAACATTTATCGGGTTATTATATCCCATATAGGTTTTCATGACATGGTTAACATTATGGATTAGAGTTAGATCTAGAAAGTGGAGAAGAAAAAAACCAAAAAAACACACTTACCTTGAAGATACCCATCGAAATCGATGGAGATTCACTATGAGACCGAGGGGAGTTACTCTTTGAGAATCAATGAGAGGTTTTTTAAGGTAATGATGATTTGAGAGGGGATTAAAGGGTAAATTGGAGGAGTTCATAAACGTAATTTTCTATTTATATAAGTTCATATTGGGACGCTCGGTTAGGCCACACAGTTAAATAAGTCAAGTGATAACTATGCAGTAGTCACTGTCTTTTGACAATTATGACACTAGTTTCCTTGGAATATATGTATGGTTAGTTAAACAATGCAAAATCCATGAAAAAACCTTTGTAATCAAACCATCCACATACATAGATTGCATGGACACTTTCCTATTCATAAAACCATGATTAAACTATAAAAATTACCTCCAGAATTGATAGATCCATCCTATATGGTTATAAGAGGGTTACTATTAACCGTGTTATGAAACTATATGCCTATCATTTTTTTCAAAAACACTAAATTTTTCACCGATGACCCACTAAAACCTCTAGTACCTCAATTAAGATAAATGACGATCAAAATTAAACATACATGTGAACTTGAGAGTGTTACATGAACCAATTGAGTAACTACCTATATCCAATCCCATGAATCATTGGCCCCAACTTAGAAAAAATACTAGGTGGATTATGTTGTAAGTGTTAGGTCAGAATAATGATGATGGCAACAAAAGAGGGGTGGGGGTTAATTATGTCATTTTGAAAAATCCTGACAGATTGAAAATGTCACACCTGAATTAAAGTGATTATTTCCTTCTCTATTAAGGATGATTAAGAAGTGGAAAAAAATAAAGGAATAATACATAGTGATGTATAGTGTTTTGAGGCCTAGAAATCCCATAGTCTACTACACCAACACTCTCTTAGCAAGATTGCTGATTTTTACTAGCATGTCCTTATTTGGGGACCTCTAAAAATGAGTAATGACATATGAAAACTTAAAAGGATTTTGCAAGGAAATTTTGTTATTTTATAGAGAAATTATATATCTACATATTATTATAAGAAATTAATAGTATACCACTACTAAGTACATGTAGTTAACACTTTATAGAAAAAAATATTGGTTGATTTGTTAAGAAAAAAATCATCACAAAGTTGCAACAAAAACTAAAAGATAATGGATATTCTTCTTCCTAAATAAAAGTTTTTAGGAAATAATAGTTCCAAAATATCTTATCTACAAATTATCTTCAAATAAATACAATAATACAATAATAACATCAACAAACTATAGTAGAAATGTTGAAAATGGATAAAGTGACATTAACATGATGATCAAATAGAAAGGGATAAGATCATGTATATATCCAAGGTTTATCTATTCAGAAAACAAGAGGTGTTGTCATAATATTATATCAATTTATATTTTTTTATAATAAGAAAATCTCAATATTTAACAATATGCTTAATTTAATTCAGGTCAAACAACTTTAGAGAATCCTCCTAATAAAATGTGATCATATGAATTCAAACATGCCCAACGAAAATTTTAACTTCCCTTATAAATAGTAAAATTTTAATATATTAATTAATGTAATTTGAATCATTATTTAAATAGATTCAAATTATAAAAAACTAACGAATACATCACACAAAATATATAGATAATCCAACATTCAAATCTCTTAGACAAATCGGTCAAACGTAGGGTTGCACCAAATAAAAATAATATTTAAAAGTACGATTGAAAATGTAAAGTTGATTCCAAAATTATGGTTTATGATCCATATATTATGTAAAAAAATAGGTTATCTAAAAAAAGTATTCTTCACAATCCTTATGTTTACTTTAAACGTAGGGTTCTAAAAGTAGCGTAGGGTTCCTAAAGCTTCTAAAAACTGAATAGTATATAAATAAAAAATTTATTTAATTTTTAGAGGTTCTAAAAAATAGATCCAATTTTTGTCTTATAAAAATTATATTTTTAAAATTTAAATATTTTTTATGTTGAGTTTTTATTTCCAATTTTTACTTTTCATTACATTATATTTTTAAATCACAAACACTTACTTAAAACATGTTTTCTAATTTTTTATGTCTTAATTGTTTTAGAATACTTTAAAAAATTATATTTTACCATATTTAGAAAAAAAATTAATGTATTAATGATATAATATTTACATTCTTAATTAAGATTATCCTAATGAATGTGTGTCTAATTGATATGAATCATCATTTTTAGAACCATAATTTGGACTTTTTTTCTTGTCATTCGTACTAAAATGTCTTAACTATTGGACTGATACTGGTACTGATAAAATCAGACTAATACACATAAGGATTATTGTATTGAAATTATTAAAGAAATTCATTAGAATTACTATGTTTATAATCAGAATATGAAGAATTATTTCTAATGTAAGGAATATTTTTTAACATTGTAATCTTGTTATCCAATAAGACATCAGACATTAAGTTATAATGAGATGTTAAGTTCTAGGTTTTTGAAGCCATTGCAGCAAACTCAAAAAATATTTCCATTGGGAGATATATAAGACCATTGGGAGATTTCTTATAAGTACCAAGTCATTTGAAGAGTTTGGAGTGTATTGATTACATTCTCTCTCATGTTTTATGAAGATTACTTAGTGTGAATAACTCATTGTTAGTCTTTTATAATTATTTAGAAAGATCCATTCTAAGAAATGGTTTTTGTTTTTTCTATTTATTAAATTTTGTAATTGTAAATAATGTTTGATAATAATAACAATAAAGGGATTCTAGGGATAGGAATACAGAGAATGTGACCCATTAGATCGAGGCCTATCATGGCTAGGTAGATTGAGAAAATTTGAGCGTCATATGAGTGGATTCTGAGGATATGAAGATAGATCCATTCCGATATTCATATCAATGGATTCCCTAGTAAGGATAGATAAACATTACTCTAAGTATAAAATAGTGGATACCTTTAGTTAAGGTTATTGACTACCATTTTCTTATGGTTAAAAGAGTCATATTTTTAATAATATCTTGTAATTCATTGGTAATTTTTTTTGATGTTGTATTACTTGCTTCTTTATAAGTTTTTACTCCACTAAATGTAATAAGAAGTTGATCATTGTATTTAACTTTCTAATTTATTTGTTTTATAGTTACTAAAATTATTACATTAATAAACATACTCTAATAAATCAAATATATAGTGATTATGATTTTTTTTACTATGAGATAACTAGATATACTATGTTTCTAATTCTATGACTTTGTTAATCATACCAAGTGTTGATTCTAGTAACTATACATAAAGACACTTGTGTTTTGTTTATTTTGATTATTTTAAACTATGTTTTTAACTACAATTCACCACAAATCTTTTAATTATTTATGTTATAAGATAATTCTTACCATCCTAATTAATATTATAGATATACTAATCCTACAATTGGTACCAGAGCCTGGTTTCCACTACTCATATACTTTCTAAAATTTTTACTTTATTTTATATTACAAGTTTATTTAAAGTTTTTGATAGAAATTTTTTTATAAACTTTTGTTACGCTAACGTGTATTTGTGGAAAATAATTTTTTAATTTTTTTAAAGATGGTAGGAATGAATATCAGTTCAATAGACAATATTAATCCAAAATGACCACCTAAATTTGATGGTGCCGATTATGAGTAATGGTTGGATATGATGAAGGATTTTTTTATCAACATAGGATTTGAAAATTTTGTTATGATTACTAGAGATTATAAGATTCCAAATAAAGAAGTTACTACTTTTACCCATCATTGAAAATTGGGAATATCGGTTAAATTATAGAGTAAGGAATGCTTTTTTATATTATAAGAATAATTGTATTTATAGTCAGATATATTCTTGTGAGGCTACTAAATAGATTTGGAAAAATCATGAGGTCACACATTTTGGTATAACTAATGTTTTTTAGACTTAGAGATAAATTCCTAGAGTTCAATACCAAGCCTTTGATTTCTTATAGGGAGAATATGTTGTAAAGATTCATTAGAGACTAATGAATATTATAAAATGTTTAAATATATTGGTGGATAAGGTCTTGATGATGAGATCCTTTTGTAACATAATATTGATATCATTCCCAATTAGTGGGGATATAAGAGAACAGTTGTTCCTGATACCAGAAAGATTAATAATCTTACCTTAGATGATCTTATTGGTACCCTTATGCATTACGAGGGTAGGTGACACATTCCTATCAAGGGGTGTGGGAAAATAAATATTTTACAAAGTTAAAATGTAGTATAGTAATTAACCTAGGTTGTATCTACAGAGGGGAACAAAACAATCAATTTATCACCTTAAAATTAATGAAACAAGTGAGGTTGTTTTTTTAAAATTTTTTGATTCTGAAAAGATAAGAAAGAGACTAAAAAAAGGAAAGAAATCAAGTTAAAATTGATAAAAAAGTTATTAGAAAATATTATATGAGATGTTTTTCAGGTCAAGGTTCGTTTTCCAATTGTAATTCTATCATTTTTCCAATTTATCGAATCCTTTTATGCTAAACTGATTAAAGTGAGGTTTCAAAACTGATTTCTCTCACTTACACGGTCAATGGAGATGGTGAGAGTAAACCTTACTAAAATATTATATTGGTCTAATATCTTTCCTTTGTGTGATATAGTTGTAGAGAATACCATCAATTGACTTAGGAAATTCCCAATCGGGTCTTGTTTGTCCCAAACAATCCAGAATATTCACTACTCCTCACCTAAGTACCGACGATCACCATGTACTTCACCACTAAGCCCTGGTCTATTCCATTATATATAAAACAAAATCTAGTGAAGAGAGATATTTATCATCTACCAAACCAATAAAAACAATATAATCTAAAATCAAATACAATCTTAAATGATAATAAAAATTGTTATAATAATTTGAAACTGATTTCGTAGAAGAGAGAAAAGGATCATAAAATATTAAGCGAAAAAACTCAAGAATAAAAAAAAGGAAAACCTCCACTTCACCAATCACAAATAATTATACCCCACCATGGTAAGGGTAATTTTGAATAAGGGGGAAGAAGAAATCATTAAAAAACTAAGAAGAATAAAAATAAGAAAACAAAGAACATAAATTTTTCTCTTCCAGAATCTGTCTGCAATAAATTTGCTTCAATTATGACCATCAACTGGCCAAAAATAATAGAGATCTCTTATTATAAGATATTTTGAATGAATTATTCTATCAAACCTAAAAATTTTAAAGTATTTTGATAGGTGTAAAGAATTATATGGCTGAATTAATGAACATTACTTTTTTTGGCCACCAAACACCTTTTCACCCACGCCACTTGGAGGCACTCAGAGATGACCTAATAAGATTCTTAATTTATGAAATTTAATTAGTACTGTCACATTTGATTAAACTATCGAAAAAAGTTTAAATAGAATAATTTTAATGTTGTTAATAGGAGATATTATTGATTTAATATGGTGGGGTCTATTCTTCCAGCCAGAAATATTTCTCCACTGGATCGAATTTTCTGGACCATTGTATGTAGAATTGGGTCTCGGTATAGAAGAAAAAGATTAATCACACAATAAATGGAATACTAAAAACAAAATCACTTAATTTGGATCCAAATTTTAAATTTTATTCCTAAAAAACTAAATCTCTATAAAACTAGGAATTTTTCAGAATTAAGCAATTTTCACAATTATGTCCAAAATTCACCAAAAAAACTATAATGTGAAAAATATAATCAAATTTACTAATTGGGATGGATTAAATAATTTAAAAACATAGAAAAAATAATAAAAATATTAACTCTCATAGTTATATCATACTTATCACTTGGACTCATGGACAAGTCATCATCAAAATCCAAATCAAATAAAATTCAAAACACATGCCCATGAGATCTACCAATTTGAAAAAAAAACAAAATATATCATTCCTCCTAAAAAACAAATATTTCAAGTTCTTAATTTTAGATCATCAAATATACTTACACTTCATTTCTCCTCCCATGCACACAAAACACTTACCTAACATTCATTTTTACTCATCACATAAATATCAATTTTTTTAAGACATATCATTCTCATCCAAACTCAAACAAGGGTCACCATAGGATTGATAAATTCCTACATATCAACCTAATGTGAGTCAAAGAAATGTGTTTATCATGAGTTCATTTCAAGGTTGTTTTGTGGCTTTTGGTCAGTAGTATTTAGATGTTAAAATTTTTGAGTCTGAATAAGGAGGGATTGACTCTTTTTGAAGAAGAAAATACATTATTCTAATTTTCACTCAAGTATGGTCTCCTCTTCACTACACTTAGTATAAAACAAGCTCTTTCATCATGAAAAATCATGGAATATTCACCCAGTTCATCATTTCAGCAACAAACATTTCAATTTTACCCAACATAATTTTTCTTGAATTCTCCAGCAAAGGCACAACATTTTTTCTCTAATAGAAGCTCCAGAAAGGCAGAACTTATTTTATCATGAAAGCTATAAAAAATGAATATATTTTAAAATAATGTTTTTTTTCAAATACAAGAAAATATATTTAACATTTTATTTTCAAAAAATTATCTTCAAATGAGGTAGCACAATACAAGACATATTCCCCCATACATAAGTTTAAACACATCATGAAATTTCACTTCAAGAGATATTGGATAGGGAAAATTGGCTTATAATGTGACTACCCTAACAGGGTGTTCCTGGATTCAAAGGGTTACAGGGATTAAATTTATAAGGTAGGTCAGAATGAAAATGATTTTTTTGAAAAGGGTTATTTAAAACCAAATAAAAGCCTCAATCATTAAAAACACTAATACCTCAAACCCTCAAGTTTTGATTGGAATAAATCAAATTATGTTTAAAAAAAGCATGATTTGGTTCTGTCAATAAGTTAAGTCAATGTAAAAAATATGAAAAAATGTTTCTAAATCCTCATTGGAATGTGATTTTAAAGATATAGACAATGATATGTGGCCCGATAATTAAATATCAGTGTACATTCCATAAAATTTCTAAGGATTTAAACCTAAAACAAAGTCATTTTCCACATTCATTTAAGCTCAGTTTCATGTAATAAATTGATTTACTTGTGGAAATGGATTTCAAAAATGTTAAATATAACCATTTATGCTCAAAAGATTAAAAACACACAAAAATCGAAAAAATAAACCCTTAAATTTTGAAAAAAACACATTATTTTTTTTAAAATAAGAAAACAAATAATAAATAAAAATGATAAACTACAAAGGTTACCTACCCCAAACTTATGTTATGTAATGTATGCAATTAATTAAAATGGATTTATCATGTAATTAAGTTTTTTATGGAATCAAAACAAGAAATCAAGTGTAAAGGAGAGGTATAACATGGTGGAGTTTATTGAGAAATAGGTTGGAGGAGTGTGGTCTCCTCCACTGGTTCTGATGGAGTGGTCCCATGGAATTTCTTTATCCTATGTCCATTAATTTTGAATGGATCTTATGATCCATCAATCAAAATATAAAAAACAACAAAATAATATACATGAGTAACTATAAATGGACATGCCCACTAGGGACGAAGTTTATTGGGCATAAACTTGAGTCTTGAGTTGAATAACAACACCATATCTCTAGTATGGAAGTCTTTAGATTGGATCATCTTGTCAGGAGACACTCTTGTTATTTCTTTTAAAATCCTAAAATTTTCAAAATATTCTCTTCTCATTTCTTCCAACTCTGGAAATTTCAATCTTCACTCTTTTCCATCACTTTCAAGATCCAAATTCATATTTATCACAACCCAATATGCCTTATGCTTCAATTCCACTAGTAGATGGAAACTTTAACCATAAATAAATCTATATGGACTCATTCTATTTGGGGTTTTGTAGGATGTCTTGTGAGCCCATAATATATCTACCAACATTTGCCTTCAATATTTCTTGTTTGAATTAACAGTCTTTTCCAAAATTCCTTTGATTTATTTGTTGGAAACATCAGCTTGACCATTGGTCTATGGATGATATCGAGTTTATGTTTTATAATGAACCCCATTATTTTGTAGTAAATTATCCATTATCTTATTATAAAATTTATTCCCTTGATCACTGATGATGGATCTGTGAATTACAAACCTAAAACATATGTAATCCCTAAAAAAATCACAAACATCTTTAGTATCTTCAGTCCTGATGACTTTTTCTTCTTCCCATTGGAAAAAATAATCAACTCTAAGAAAAATATAACAATTTACAAATGAAATTTAGAAAGGTTCCATAAAATCTATCACACAAACATTAAAAATTTCAAAAAAAAATCATTTTCTTATAGGGAATTTCTTATCTCCTTGAAATATTTCTATAAAACTGACATTTTCCACACCTTTTGAAAAATTTATGAGCATATTTAAAAAGGTTGGTCCAATAATGTCTAGATTATAAAACCTTCATTGATATCCTCCAAGGTTAAAAGTGGAATCTACATTGTAAAGTGTGAAAAATATTAAAGATAGAATCATTTTCACTTTTTGGAAAACATCTTATTATAACTTGGTCATTGCTAATCTTCCAAAGAAATGGATCATCCCAGATGTAATATCGAGATTAAGATTTAATATTTTTAATTTGGTGGGAATTTAAATGATATGGGACATGATATGTTACCATATAATTTTTGATATAATCATAGCAAGGCACTTCTCCCTCAATCAAGTACAAATACTCTCCTAGAAGGTGGTCATTCAGTGGTTCTCTGTCAGGAATTTCAGTTTCGATAGTATTGGGAAGTCTACTTAAGTGATCATCCACTTGGTTCTAAGATCCCTTCTTGTGTTTGATTTCTATGTTTAAATATTATAGTAATAATATCTATCTCACTATCCTCAGTTTAGTATATGATTTCTTAATCAAGTACCTAAGAGCTGCATGATTAGAAAACACCATGTCTTAAGTTCCAAGTAGATATAATCCAAATATATCTAATGAAAAGATAAATACTCAAAACTATTTTTTCTATTGTTGTGTAGTTGAATTGGACTAAACATAATGTTCTTGAGTCATAGTTAATGACTTTTTTCCTCTCCTCAATTCTATGAGAAAGGACTGCTCCAACTTCTTGGTTTGAAGCATCGCAAAGTTGCTCAAATGGTTCTTCCCAATTTGGTGACTGCATCACTGGTGGTGTAATAAATCTTCTCTTCACCTCATTAAAGTCTTCCATAAATGAACCATTGGAATAAAAATCAGTATCTTTCAAAAGTAATCTAGATAAAGGGAGATATGTCTTACTAAAATATTTGATAAACCTCATGTTGAATCCTACATGTCCTAAAAATGATATAACTTTCATAAAAAAAGTTGGGCAAGACAAAGAATTTATGACTTCATTTTTTTATTTATAAACGTTTATTACCTTTTTTGGAAATGAAATGATGAAGGAAAATTCCTCTCTCCACCATGTAATTACACTTTTCAAAATTCAAAACCAGATTCTTTTTAATGTATTTTTTCAAAAAATTTTCTAGATTTTTCAAACAACGGTCAAAATAATTTATAAAAACTATGAAATCATACAAGAAAACCTCCAAGAAATATTCAATATTATCAGAAATATACTTACCATGCACCTCTGAAATATACCTGGAGAATTACTCAATCCAAATGGAATCTTTTTGTATGAAAACTTTCCAAAGGGACAAGTAAAGGTAGTCTTCTCTTGATCCCCAGGAGTAATAGGTACCTAGAAATAACATGAAAATCCATTCAAAAAGAAGTAACGAGTTCTCCCTGCCAATATCTCTAACATTTGGTCAATGAAGGGGATGGAGAAATGATAATTTCTAATGAACTTATTCAACTTTCTAAAATCTATATACACTCTCCATTTATTCTTAATTATTATTGGGATTAATTCATTCTTATCATTACTCACAATGGTTTGGCCTGTTTTTTTGAAACTACATGAATATGGCTAACTAATTGTGAATATAATTGGTGATAGATGATCCCAGCTTTTAAGAGATTCTTGACATCCTTCTTCACAACCTCTATCTGGGTGGGGTTCGGCCTCCTTTGGGGTTGTCTGAAAGGTTTTGAATCTCCCTCAGAAGAATTATTTTTTAGCCTATTTTTGGGGTTTATTCATGGGATATCCCCAAAAATCGGCCCTATTTCATTGAAATTATCTCTTAGAGGCTCAATCAAATATTTTCCTTGGGTTTTAGAAAAATTTGTAGTAATTATCACTGGTAATTTCTCACCATCAACAAGGTAAACATATTTTAAATCAGCAAGAAGTGGTTTTAATTCAAAATCAGGGGGTTGGTCAAGGTTTGAAATTAAGTGGAGGTTCCCCACTTCCAAATAGTGGACATGTTGCACACATGAAATAATATCATCATCTTCATCGTTTAACAAATCATTAATGAAATTAGATTTTTCCTCTCCCTCCCACAAGAAATCATAATCTCTAGGAGTTTGATAATCCTCATGTTCGATGATATTTTCTAAGGATAAAGTCTCTCATAAGGATAACAATTCATGGAAAATACCTTATTTTTCAATGGGTTTAGTACCAACTTCATAAGAGAGTGAAAAGAGGGAGTGATCATTAGATGGGTTCCACATGGTTCAAAAATATTGAAGTAGACAATGCTATCTCCAAACTTCATAGTGAGGGTCCCTTCATGTACATTGATGATGGTTTTTTCCATCTTTATGAAAATTCTTACCAAAATGATGGGTGAGTCTGATGGGATCCTATTATCTTGTTTATTCATCACAAAGACATCATATGAGAATAAGAGATCTTTGACTTTCACAAGGACATCCTCCAAAATTCTTGCTGGGAAAACTATGGATCTATTAGCAATCTGGACCACCACTCTTGTGGAATTCAAGTCTCCCATTTTCAAAGAAGTGTATAATGGGCGAGGAAATACATTAGTGGAATAACCTAGATCACACAAAGCATTAGATAAATTTAAATAACTGATGGTGCATGGAATGGAAAATGTCTATGGATATTGACATTTGGTTGGCATATGTGGTGTGATAAGGGCTAAGACACTCCTTCCCAAGTTGATCCTTTCATTCCCTTGAAGTATCCTCTTCTTAGTAAAGATCTTTAAAAAATTTAGAATACTTTGGCATTTTTTTACAGATTCATGAAGGGGGATACTAATTTCCACTTTCTATAAGGTGTGAAAAATTTATTTTTAAAGAGATTCTTCCTGAAATATCTTTGATTTAATCATCCTTAATAGAAATGGTGGGATTAAGTATTTCTTATCCCTTTTTACCTTTTAAATATAGTTTCTTGTCTCTTCTTCTTTGGAATATTCTTTTCCTCCTCTTTTTTATTATCTTCTTCATGCTACTTTTTCATAGAATTTTCAAAATTTACAACTTCATTCTCCCTTAACTCGAGTTGTCTTGTTTTAGGTTCATGGGATAGTGGTGGTGGGAGTTATTTTCTTCATCTTGTTTTTATTGTACTGAAATTATATTTTGGGTTTGGTATTTTTTGGGATGTAAGTTTTCTTGGGTTTTTGGTAATTAAGTCGATGATACTTTCAAACTTGTTGTAAAAATATTTTACAGTGTCTTTTAGCCCATAAATATTAGATTTATACTATTGTTTTTGAATTGGAGGTTGTGAAATAGTTGATTGATTCTCATAGCATCTCTGGAAAGTGGGTGGTTGTTGGTAAGAATAATGGTTATAATATTTTTTTTTGTTAAAATGGTGGTGGAACTAGAATTGATTCTAGAATGGGGGTTGGTTTTGGAAATAATTTTGGTATTGGGGGTCTAGCTTGATTATACTGATTTCCAAATCCATATTAGACTTGGTTAGGAACTCTCAATCCTTCATTTCACTGAAAATTAATTTTTTAAAAGGCTACTATGATAATTTTCATTCCCTATATTTCAACACACTGTTCAGTGAAATGATTAGGTGATGAGCATAAGCCACATAACTTATTTGGGGCTTGCTGGTCACCCACTTGTTTCAATGCAATCTATCTCACCAAACTAGTTATAAATTTAATCCTAGTTCCTTATAATGCTAACGGATGAGAAGTTCTTACCTAATGAATATCCCAGGTTCTAGTACCTCTTGTTCCATTTTTTTTTGAGTTTTGTGAAATTTTCTAAATCAATCCCTTGGATTATTCTAATGACTGGTCAATAAATGCGCCTATAAATGATGCATCTAGAAGTTTTCTATTATTTTATAGTAATCCTTGATAAAATAATACATGAAAATAATTCTCTTTAATTTCCTAATATGGGAAGCTATCATATAGTTTCTTAAATCTCTCCCAATACTCGTAAAGAGTTTCCCCAGATGACTATCTGATGGAATAGATTTCCTTTCTGATGGTCGTGAACCTAGTGGTGGGGAAGAATATTGGAATGAATCATCTTACCCAGTAATTCCAATTATTCACATATCCTGGTTCTAAGACACACAAAAATTCTTTTTCATCTCCTTCTAATGAAAATGTAAATTCCTTCCACTTTACTTGCTCCTCAGCTACTCCTCATGGTCTGAAAGTAGAGAAGAAATGGATGAACTCTTTAATATGTTTGTTTGGGTCTTCACCTTCAAAGCCATGAAATTTTGGGAAGAATGGAATCATGTTAGGATTCATCTCAAAATTTTTTTGTAACACTATCATGGAAAGATGATTGTTTTTATTAAGTAATTATGGTTCACAAAGGTCTTTAAGTGTTTGGTTTTAATTTTCATCCATGATGATGAGCTCAGAGTGGACACATGAAGTTTCACTTGATTTCTTAAGAGAAATTTCCTCAAATTCAGATTAAAAATTATGGTTTGTAATTCCATTCAACAAGGTTATTTCAATTTTAGGATTTATGGGGTATGTTTCAGGGTTTTTACGTCTATTCATGCAATAAAATAAACAAAAATATTGGCACTACCTCCCTAGAAATGACACCATTTTTTCACATGTGTCTATCATGGGGTGTGGAAAAAAAATATTTTTCAAAGTTAAAATGTATTATAGTAATTAACCTAGGTTGTTTTCAGATAGGAACAGACAACAATCAAGTTGTCACCTTAAAATTAGAGAAAGAAGTGAGGTTTTTTTAATTTTTTGATTTTGAAAAGAAAAGGAAGAGACATAAAAAAGAAAAGAAATTATGATCCAATTTATAAAATAAGTGATTGAAAACTATTATATGATATGGTGATTAGGCCTGGGTTAGTTTTCCAATTTTAATTCTACCATTGTTCAAATTTATCCAATCCTCTTCTACTAAACCTATTAAAGTGATATTTCACAATTGTTTTATGTCACTCCCTTAGTCAATGTAGATGGTGAGAGTAAACCTTAGTAAAATATTAGATTGTTATAATATCCTTAAATTTTTTGATAGAGTTATATCAAATACCCTTATTTGACTTAGGAAATTCCCAATTGGGTCTTCTATATCCCATATAATCAAGAACATTCACTACACCTCACACTTGTAATGGCGACCACCAAGTAATTCATGACTAAGACCTAGTCTAATCCATCATATAAAAACCAAAACCTAGTGGAGTGAGATATTCATAATTTACCAAAGAAATAAAAACAACATAATCTAAAATCAAATACAATCTAAAATTATAATAAAAACTATTATAAGAAATTTAAACTGATTTCACAAAAGATAGAAAAGGATCTTAAAACATTAAGTGAAGAAACTCAAGAATTACAAAAATAAAAACCTATCCTTCCCCAATCGCATATAATTTTATTCCACCATGATAAGGGTAATTTTGAATAAGGGTGATGAATAATTCATTACAAAACTAAGAAGAATAAAAGAGAGAAACTAAAGAATATAAAATTTTCTACTCCAGAATCTATTCTCCAAAAGTTTTCTTTTGTTCTTCCCACCAGATGGCCCAAACTCACAGAGGTCTCTTCTTATAAGATGTTTGGAATGAGGTTTTCTATAATAAATCAAAATTTAAAAGTCTTTATATAGGTGTAAATAAATATATGGATGAATTAATAAATATTTCTTTTTTTGGCCATCAAACATTGTTTCACCCACTACAATTGGAAGCACTCAAAAGATTCATTAATGAGATCCATAATTTTGGGAATTTAATTTTAATCATACCTTTTGAGTCCTATGTTGAAACCAGAATTAATCACATAATTTTATGGTCAGTAATATTATATATTTTTTATTTAATATGGTGGGGTCCATTCTTCCATCCAGAAATATTTCTCCAATTAATTAATTTTTCTGGGCCATTGTGTGTATAATTGGTTCTGGGTCTAGCAGATAAAGATTAAGACCATAAGCATGGAAATACTATAAAAAAGTAGTAACTTAATTTGGATTCTAATTTTAAATTTTATTCTTTTAAAACAGAAGCTCTAGAAATTGTGAATTTTAAAGAATTAAGCAATTTTCATAATTAAGTCCAAAATTCACCAAAAACACTAAAATAATGAAAATATACTCACATAGACTAACTGGGAGAGATTAGATCATTGAAACATGTATGAAAAATAATGTAAAATTTAACTCTATTTGTAGGATTAAATATATGTTGAAAAGTTTAAAAAGAAAAAAGGCGGAGTTTCCTTTGGCACAACATTTACCTTACCCCCTAAAGTACAATGAGTTGAGAAAGTTGTTAAGTCATCAAGAAAGAATAAATAGGTTGTTAAATTTGACTATAATACTTATTAAAATTATAAAAATGAGTTCTCTAGTATCTTTAGAAGGATGAAAAATATTTTTGTAATTATATTCTTTCAATATTGTAATAAAATATTTATAAAGATAAAAGTGAAAAGAAAGAGAAAGTCACATTTTATGAATGAAAGAAAGGTGAAAAAATCATACAAGAGTGTAAAAATATGAAGTGGAAAGATATAAATGATTATAATTTATAATGTAATGAAAAAAGTATTATTAATAAAATAATGATAAAGTTTTGAAAGCTACTGACACATGGAGTTCTATTGGAGGTGATTATTCTAAGAGTTATAAATAAAATGAAATTTTCAGTCAAAGGAACACAAGTATTTTTACCAATTTACCTAATTTTAATCAATGTTTCATGGATAAGGTATAAATAGATAAAACCCATAATAGTTTTCCTTTTAATTCTATTTATCTTGATGAAAAGGATTCAATATCTTATAATAAAGAATATTCCTCCACAGAAGATAATACTCTTCCTATTTATGATGAAGTTTCAAATTTAGCTAAATTTATTGAGAATGGAGATCTTGAAATTTCGAAAAACATAATAATTATAAGTAAAAAATTGATAAAACTGATTCAGGGATTAATGTTTTGACAAATTAAATATCAAATCTTTCAAAATATATTGAGGAGACTATTTATGAGAATGAAAATGTTTCTAATGATTTTGAAGAGGTTTTTTCTGAGAAAAAGGTTTTGAAAATAAAACTTAATTCTAAACAAAAACTAATAAGGATATATATTTACTTGTAAAAATAAAATCTGAAATATATAATTTATGAAAACTTCTATCAAACTTTACTATAGGTATAGAATGTTTTGATAAAATACATAAACAAATTAGACCTCATGATGATGGTTCTAGAGTGGGTTATACATATAAAAACCTGTTTTCAAAAATAATTTTTTGTTCCTAAAAATGAACCTTTTGGAAAAAAATGTCAAAGTTGTGGCCATTAATAAATAATTATTCATTAAACAAATTTTAGTCCCTAGTATTTCACAAAGTCTATTTTTATAAACAAATGTGTATTCCTAAATATTTTTTTCTAACATTACTAAACCCAATACGGTTTGGGTATCAAAATTATAATTTTTTTTGTTTTTAGGATAACAAATATTGTAACAACAATTAGAATATATGGAACATGGATAGTGGGTGTCCTATGAATATGAATGGAAACACAGACTTATTTAAGAAATAATCAAAATGAATGGTGGCGATGTCAATTTCAAAGATTATTCTTGAGGAGATATTATCAGAATATGTAACATTGTTCTTCTTAGAAAAGATATTATTTCAATTTTTTTTAAAGTCTTAATCAGAAAATTATAAGCATAAGTAAATTATGTGATGAATATTACCTTGTGAACTTTATATATGATAAATGTTTAGTACATAGTTCCAAGGATGAATTTATTTTTTATTCCAATCTGCATAAGAATGTTTATATACTTAAATTAGAAGACATTAATATCCAAGACTTACCTTTCCTAAGTAAAATGGAATATAAATATTGGTTATAGAATAAAAAAACTATAAACTTATAAATTTATCCAAGTTTACTAATAAAGGTCTTGTTAACGATCTACCAAAACTTATGTTTGATTCTTTAAATGTTTGTATCCCTTGTGAATATAGTAAGAAAGATAAGTCAAGTTTTAAATCTATTAGTGAAGTATCTGCTTATAATGATATATAGTTATTAAACATGGAATTATTTGGTCCTATATAAACTAGAATTATTGGTGGAAAATACTATGTATATGTCTTAGTTGATTATTACACTATATATACATGGGTTTATTTTATTACAAATAAATATGAAGACTTTTGTTATTTTATAACTTTTATAGACAAGTTTAATATTGAAAAAAACTTCTCCTTGATAAATATTAGTAGTGATAATAGTGGAGAATTCTTAGATTATGAATTTGAAACAATTTTTAGTCAAAAATGAAATATAATTTGACAATTAAATAGGACAGAAGAACTACTTGCTGACATTTTTACAAAACGTATTCCTTCCAATATATTTAAATATATCAAACAAAATCTAAGAATGATCAATGTAAAGTAATCATTCATATCCAGTTCTTGTTTAACCATATCCTTATATTAAGATACTCCTTTTCATAGGGGGAGTGGATGTATTTTATGTTTTTAAAAAAGTAATAGTTTTATAGAAATTTTATTTTTCTTAAAACTATTATCCTAATGAGTTATCTGCACTCATATTTTTTATAAAATTTTCAGTTTCAAAGTCCTTAAAAGGACTTTCAAACTCAAAAAATGCTATAAATTTTTCTAGACTTAAAATTTATAATAAATTTTTTGGATTCATAAATTATCTTAACTAGTTTTCCTAAATAAATTATTATAATTACTTTTCATACTGAAACTATCATATTCAATATTTTTTCCAAATAATAATAATCTATATAGTTAATAAACTTTAATAATAAAAAGTTATTAATACCGATAGAACTCTTCAATCTGAAAGGTACTTCTCTATTGTTTTTAGTTTTTATATGATTTCATTACATTAATTATTTAATTATAGTTTTTATATTCTTATTTTTCATAAAAAAATTGTTTTTTTCTCAATTTTAAATTTTTTTCCCTAATTAGATTCATTCTCAATCTGATAAATGTTTTAGAAAATAGATGTGTTAAAAAAATTCTTTGAATATTTCTTTTGATCAATTTCAACCATAAGATCAGATTACATTAATCTCAATTTTTGGTTTTGATATAGAAGACAAATTGTCACAAACAATGCCTATATATAGGAGGGACTCCCTATTCCCCACATTGGCTATCTAGACTTTTCACCTTGACTTGTTGCACCTAACAAGTTCAAAAATTCAATAAATTTATTTTTATCAAATTTACTGATTAATGTTTAGAATCTGATGGAAACCCAAGAGGTTTTTACAAAGTGTTATTTTTTCAGATAATGGTTATTTGAATGAACCTTCATTGAAAAGTATGATTCCATGATAAAAAAGATAATTTATTTTCAAGATGAGATTATGGTTTTATAGAGAAACCAGACAATGTCTTCAATTTATTTTATCTTATTTGGGTGCATGTATTTTATGCCATATCTTTTTTATGGAAGAATGGAAGGAAAACGATTCATTTTAAATTTATGGAAAAATTTATAAGGTATCTTATAAAAATCTTGATAATATTGTTCATATATCTTTGGATGGGAAGATTTTTGTTCATCACCTAAGTTGATGAGTTTTCTTGGTTCTTTTAATAAGACCAAAGCCAAAAATTCAATTTTTTTTTCAGAATATTCGAAGACTAGGAAAGTTTCATACCTGACTCTGGATAATAATTTAGTTTCCTTATAGATAAATGGATTTATTATTATGAAAAAATGAGATCGATATATGTTGAAGGTCTCATAGGTTTTTGTATTGAATTTCTTGGTGAATATGAGAATTATTGATCTTTTCAAGTTTATTCCTTCTCTCCATGGAAAAAATAAAAAACAAATCTATAAAATCCAAGATTAATATGCTCCCCTATTTACTATGAAGATTGGTGGAAAACTATTTGGGTATTTTCAAATTCTCAAATAAATAGTATCTGATGAGAGAAAATATTTTATTCATTAGTGATGATACGATAAACAATATGAGGTTGGTATTTGATAGAAAATAAAATATATTTTTTAGATACTTAGTGTTGATGCATTATGGGTAGATCCATCAAGGAAGAATGAAGAAGTTGTAATGAAAAATAAAATGAAGGTAGATACTTCCCCACTAAAGAAACAAAAGGATCCAAAGAAATTTACTGATGAAGTTTTTTATTATTAGATGAAAAAAATATGATAAAAATAAATGGGATTTAGAAATTGGAATTGATCCTATAGAGGATAATACCGTAAAAATTCTTGTTCCCTAAACTCTTAAAGAATAATCCAAGAAAAATAAATAGAAAAAGAATTTAAAAGATGGAAAACATTGTGATTTTTTGAAGAGTGTAGAGAGAGATTATAAGAATGTTATTCTACCTACTTACCAAACTGATCAATTAAACCCAAGATATGAGTTGTTTTTTGAAAAAACTATAATAGTCTATGTCATTATTCTTTATATCATAGAAAAAGAAAACAAAAAAGTTATTGATGGGGAATCAGTTCTAGTTATTCCAAAAAATTTATTATATTTAGAGCTAGCCTAAAATGAGTTCTTAGAACCACTAGAAAACTTGAAGAAGAGGTTTAAAAGGAAGTAAATGAATAATTTTATGGATATTACAAGGAATATAAATATGGTGATTAATAATAATAATAATAATAAGAAGTGGTTGATAAATAAGTTAAATAATAATTGGAAAAAGAAGAAGTTGATGAAGGAAATAAATATGCTGATGAGGAAGAAACTCACACCGATAAGAAATAATTGGATTGATCATCATCATTATTGGAATTACCCTCCATGACTGATAATTAAGATAAATATGAAAGTTCTTATGAATAAGTTTCATATTCAGAAGAATATGAACACTCATCATCAAAAAGAGAGGAAGATGATAAAAAGGCTTAGACCAATACCGATAATAAAGATAAAGCTGAAGATGTGGACATAATGGAAATTTTATATGGAAAAACAATGTCAAATAATGTTGAGAAAAAAGTTTCAAAAATAGATAAAGGGAAAGCAAAAGATATGAAATTCAAAACCAATTGAATAATACATCCCAAGGTTTAGCAAGAACAATCACATTCAACTGCAACAATTTATCTTGATTGAGTTGATTATATTATTCATGCTTGGAAAAGGTTATAAGGAAATATAACATATTTTATAAATCTTGAGTATCAATGTTAGTTGATTCATGATATTCCTAATTGGAAATCATAATCAATATTGGTATTAATTGAAATTGTGATCTGGACCAAGGCAGGTTTACTTTTTTTTTTCTAGAAAGTTCTTGGAATCATAAAAAGGCATGTAATAATATGGTTTAATGGTCTCATCGAGTTGATACTGATATCAAAATGTAAAATGAATAATTTGATGAAGTTTATAATATTTTCGTATAATCAAAAATTTCTTCCAATCAATTATATTCACATATGGATAAAAGATGAAAGTTTATGGAAGAGTTTAAATATTTCACCAAAGAAAGAACCAAGGATGTTAATTATTTTAAACTCTTACTATAATTTTTTTTGTAAAACATTTGAATTTTTTTTATGAATGAAATACTATTTCATCTAATTTTTATTTGTCAGAATGTTTTCTAATTCTGATTGGTTGAATTTTCATTCAATTTTTTTTGATAATTTGTTACTTCATTATATTGTTTTGTATATTTTTTTAACAATTTTTTGAAAAATTCATATTCAATACCCAATAATTTTTTAAAATCACAAATGGGGTGAATTTTATAGGAAGGGGGAGAAAATATTATCAAAGGGAGAATTTTAAAATATGGAGAAGATCTTATAAAAGATGATATATTTATTTAAGTATGAGAATAAAATCCTTAAGGTGAGATATTATCATCAGCGGAGTTTATCATATTAAACATCATACTCTCAATCATATTAAGAATATTTAAAAACTGAGGTGGAGTAAAGGTTTAATAAATAACTCTCAATATGAAGTTCTTAAAATAAAATCAGCAATAAAGTTTTTTTAAAAGTTATTTTTTCATTTAATTTTTGTGAAATGTGTTTTCAAAAAATGGGCATATTATTGAGTTAGAATTTACAATTATTATATCTATATTCATTTAGTTTTTGGAAATCCCAAACACTTACTTAAAACATGTTTACTAATTTTTCATTTCCTAAGTGTTTTTTATTTTTTTGAAGATAAAATTATATTTTACCATTCCTAGAAAATGTTCTAAAGTATTATGGATATAAAATTTACATTATTTATTATGATTATGGTAATGAGTATGTTTTTGATTAATCAGAATCATCTTTATCAGAACCAGAATTTAGACTTTTTTATGATCTTTTGTATTGAAAAAATGTCTTAGCTATTAGAATAATATTGGTACTAATAACATCAAACTAATACTGATATGGATTATCGTATAGAAATTGTTAAGTCCATCATACTGACTAAGATTATAATCAGAATAAGAAAGGCTTATTTCTAATGCAAAGAATATTTTTAACACTGTAATAGTGTTAACCAATACGACGTCAAAAATTCAGTAACGATGAGCTTTTAAGTTCCCGGTGTCCAAATACAATGCAAAAAACATTGAAAATTTGACCTTTAGGAGATCAATATTACTATTGGGAGACTACCTATAAATACCATGTCATTTGAATAGTTTTTAGTAGGTTAATTGCATTATCTTTTAAATTTTATGAAGATTACATAGAATGAATAGATCATTCTGGGTCTTTTTTTAATTATTTAGAGAGATTTCTTATAAGTAAACCTTGTCAGGTTGTCTCCTTATGAACTTATGTAATTGTAAAACATGTCTTATCATCCTAATGATCGAAGGCTTATAAGGATAAGAAGATAGAGAATCTGATCATTGGATTGAGGGCCACCAGGGGTAGGTAAAAAGGGGAAATATGCTATTTTTATTGAGGGATTTTAGGGATAGGAATACAAATCCATTTTAATCTTCTTGTTGAGGGGTTTCATAGTAAGGAAACAAAGAATTTTCATTATGTATAAAATATTGGGTACCCTTAGTCAAGGTTTTTGACTTATTTTGTCTTAATGTTAAAAGATTTATATTTTTAATAAAATCTTGTAAGTAATTCTTAGATTTTTTTTCTATTGTATTACATGTTTCATTACAAGCTTTCATTCCATCACATGTAATATATTGTTGATCATAATATTCAACTTTCTACTATTCTTATTTTTTCATTACTACTCTGATTAAAATAATAAAAAAACTTTGATTAATTATATCTATAGTGTTTTTAATTTTTTCTCTAAAATAATCAGATATACTGTGCTTCCAATTTTGTGACTTTGTTAATCGGACAAAGGGTCGATTCTGATAACTATATTTAAAGAGTCCTGTGTTTTTTTAGTATAATTCTTTTAGACTAAATGTTTTAACTACAATTTACCCCCTCATGTGAGTATTTCAATAATAATAGAATTATTTTGATCCTAATTATTATTTTAGATATATTGATCCTACATCTAGTAGATCAAGAAGAATACCAATTTGACTTCCACAGCTCCCAATATCAACTAAAATCCAAAGCAATAATATTCTCAAAAAATTTCAAATCTGTAAAATCAGGGTATAACTTAAAAAAATTTATTGAATATAGAACAACATTTTTATCCTTTGATGAAAACTGAAAAAATTAAGCTACATTTGTTATATTTCTATATCACTATGTTTCATATTATTTGGTTATTTTTAGCTCATGTAATCATTTACAAATAGTATCTATCTAAATCTGTAAATAGTAAAAACCATAAACCATTGTTATTAAAATAGGTGAATTTTTAGAGCACCAAATAGATATTTTTTTAGATATTAAAAAAAACATAGATAAATATATTAGATATACAATGTGATAAGTTTAACATGAATCTAGGAACTATAGAATGAGATATAATAAGAATATAGAGGTAACTTTAACTTGAAAAACTGCATTGTTGCTAAGAAATTTATAACAATTTTGGATATATTTTTACCCATTAAAACAGCTAAATTAGATTTCAATATACACATATAAAATTAATATAACATTATTATATTTCTAATGGAGAAAATGGTGTATGAATTTTATAAAAATAACTTCCTATATAAAATAAACATGAAGACATATTACATTTGAAATCACTTAACTAAAAATATTAGTAAACTATAACAATGGTTTGAAATAATTTTCAAAATAAAACCAACATGAGAATAAAAATTTTCCACTCAATATTCTACTTTTTTATATTTACAAAACCCCAAGTCTCTACCAACTTTCAATCTCATTTTTTGTAAGGAACAAAAGGTTTTAAATTTTGAAAAAAAATATTCTCATTTTTTAAATGATCAAAAAGATAAGTTATCATGAAAGACATGAAAAAGATGTTTTCAATACATATATAAATAAAAAAATCACCCTAAATTTTGGATTCCATAAAAAAAAATATTGTAGGATCCATGAAGATATTTAAAATATTATTCAATAAATAAAGAAAAATCATGGATTTAAAAATATATATTAAACAAATTCATTCATTCCATAATAATAAATTATTTAAACACATGATAAATATTTTTAACTAGTCTCCCAAAGGCTTATCATAATAATAAAATATATTCAAGGAATATAAATAAAATAGTTTTTTTTATTCCATAAAAAACATTGGTACAAAAAACAACATTTAATAGATTATCACATGATAATATGAAATTTTAATTAGAATGCAAGATGATAGTAAATTAATTCAAGGAATTAGTTAATCACATAAAATAACAGACTGAGAAAAGGATTTAACTCTTTGAGAATAATAATAACTAATTTTAGAGGGAAAAAGATATAACATGTAAAATAAATTCACCTATATTAAATATATTGTGAATTTAAAAATGTAAAAGAAACACTTCCTGTATTTTAACTGTTCTAGCTCTAAGGATCTATCTAAACTACTTTAGACTTGATCAGTCTTTGTAAAATAATTATAAAATTCATCAAAAAAATTTACATATAAAGATTAGAAATCCCCAAATATTTTTCATGAAGGTAATTAATGATATAACAATGAAGTTCAATGGTTCACAAAAAAAATAGAAACAATTAGATTTTGGTACCCATAAACTTTTGGGATCGACTATGTTAGTGACTAAATATTTAGGTAACCAAATATTTTTATTTTGAGCAGTAATTTCAAAATTATGTTCAGATAATGATTTTTAATAATAAACATGCTTGAAACCATAAAATTTATGATCTAAAAAATACAAGTCATTAGAATAATTTCCTTCAATACTATAATGAAAACGTTTAATTATATACATGATGTTTCTTTTAGAACTAAGAAATAAATAATTCCTATATAATTGAGTCATTTTTCCATTATTACCATACCAAGATATCCTTTTTTAATTTTATTCATACTAAGAATTTGATTCAAATAATTATCTCTGATAAGAGTACTATAGGATTTTTTAATGTATAAATTTCACCCAATAATTATTTTATTTTATTTTCATTCAAAGAACAAATTTTTTTGGAAGGATTAGATCTTATATTTGAAATCTAGTTATCCAAGATCACTCTTTTATTAGAAATAAAATAAAAATATTTTATTATTTTTCTATTCTCTTTATTTAAGGATTAAGATATAAATTTAATCATAAAATATTATTTATTATGATCCTCATAAAATTAGAAATTTACGAGAAAGATGATTGTACCTCATTAGCATGATCCATAAAACATATGCTTTCTTTTTTATTTTCATGATCAACTTCATAATTTGAATTAGATTCATCATTTGAATCTTTAAAATCACTCCAAGAACCTTTTATGTATTTCTTTTCTTTTCTTTAATAATCATCTTTTCATTAGTCTTTAATAAAATGAAAGTTATGTCTTAAATGAACATTCTTTTCTATATTCATAGCATATGAATTTTTTGTCTTTATTATTATTTATTATATTATTTATCCTTTTATACGTCATGGAAATTGTTTTCAATATCTAATATCACATCACATGGACTTGAATGACTAGAATCAGAATTATAAAATTCATCCATCAAAAATTTGAGCGCAATTTTTCCTCTTTTTGATAAAAATGTGATTTTCAGTTTTTTCTTGCATCTTAGCTTAATACATCATCAATGTTACAATAAATTATTTTTTCTTTAATTATTAAACTAGTGTGGATTGTCTAATAGTAGTAGATATTACTTTACAATTATATGGTAAAAGTATAACTACCTTTAACTCTTGATCTGGATCTAGAATTTTCCCAAGGTAACAATATCATTGACCACTTATGTCAATCACCCATTCATTTTGGTGATGATTTATTCGTTCTTCATCATAAATGTATGAAAATTAATTTTCTAATTATTTTACATTAGTTTTTAGAAATTATTGGTTCCTTTATATGAAACAAAAAAAATTCCCCATTTAATAGGCAGTTTCACATTTAGAAAAGTGATTAAATTCATCGGGACCAAGAAAACATATAATAGCATTGATAGATCTTGAATTAACATCATATTCATCTTCCTTTGAATAATACCACTTTATTTGGTTCTACAATGATTTAATAAGGCTTTATAATCTACATTTATACTTTGAAACCAATATTTTTCAAGTAAATAATCTTGCATGCTTTCTAGCATCTATAATTATCAACATTAATATAAGGAGTATAGATCATTAACATACCTTCTCTAAGACCAACCATTAAAATTTTTATTGATATTGATATTTAAATTAGTATTTTTAGATAAAAAAGAAAAATATCCACTATACCCCACATCTTATACTAATTGTAACATTAGTATATTGATAATGAATTGTGTGATTTTAAAAAAATATTTAAAAAAACAAAGAGCCCCACTTTAATTAAATAGATTATTTTTTTATCTCTTAAAAATATGTAATAAATGGAAAATAAATAAATGAAATAATAAGAAATGATATTTATAGTGGTTTGGGTCATATAAATCCCACAATCCACTCTACCAATGATCTCTTAGCGAGCATGGTGATTTCCACTAGCAGTTCCTTTTTCTAGTGACCTATAGAACTGAGTATAGAAATTTGACACCTTATAAAGATTTTTTTTAAATAAATTATGCTTTTTTTATAATGAAATTAGATATAAAAAACATAGTGTGAGAATATGAAACTCCACCATTACTGAGTATGAGTGGTTGACACTTCATTGGAAAAAAAATATTGATTGATTTTCCAAGAAACAAATTATGCACATAGTTACAACATCAACTGATAGATAATTGATTTTCTTCTTCATAAATAAAATTATTAAGGAAATAATAATTCTAAATAGACCATTTTTTCATATAATTTCAAAGAAATACAACAATAGATGAATATAATCAATAAACTATGGAAAAATGGTTGGCAATTTGTATAACTGTAGTATCATGATAATCAAACAGAAAAGGATCAATACATTTTTGTATCTAAAGTGTATATATTTATAAAATTAGATATTATTTCATACTATTATTACTATTTATAATTTTTATAAGAATAAAACATTAGTATTTTACAAGATTTTTGATTTAATTTTAGTTAAACAACTTTAGAGAATCATCTAGATAATTTTGGATCATTTAAATTCAAACATGCATAGAGAAAATCAAATATTCTATTAGAAATGTGAATGATTTAATCTGTTGAATAATATAATTTGAATATATATTTAAAAAACTTATAATGATAAAATAAAATTAATAAAACCAATAAAAAATTACTTAAATAATCAAAAAATCAAATCTTATAGATGATAGGGTCAAACGTAGGGTTTCACCGAATACAAAAAATATTATAATGTATGGTTGATTAAAAAATGTAGGTCAATTGACCATATGTTAATTAAAAAAAATAGGATAAAAGAAAAATTATTTTTCCCAAACCTTATGTCCACTTCAAATGTATGGTTCCAAAAGTAGCATAGGGTTCCCAAAGATTTTAAAAAATGATTAGTTTATAAAGACAAACTTCAATGAACTTTTAGAGGATCTTAAATATATATTTATATTTTTTCAAGAATAATTATATTTATAAAATTTCTATATCTTTACAACTGATCAAGAGTTGTAAAAATACAACATCTAGAGCTCCTGATATAGATGAAAATGATAAGAAATAATATTATGGAAAATTTTCATTACTTTAATATCATTATAGAACCTTACATAATTTATTGAACATAAAAAAAATTATCCTTTAATGATATCCACAACAATAAAGATAAATTAATTTGATTTACATCACACCATATTGTGCATTATTAGGTTATTTTTAGATTTTATAATCATTTACCAATAACAGTTATCCAAATCTGTAAACTGTCAAAACCATAAAATATTGTGGAAACATTGGGGAATCTTTAGAGAACAATATATATATTTTTGACTTATTGAAAAATAATTTAAATTAAATTAATATCATGTATATCCCATATGACAGGTTACACATTAATAAAAGCATTTTATCTTGAGATATAATCAAAGTACACAAGTAACTTTAACTTGAACAACTTTATTATTATGATAAGAGTTATAATATATTCAGATAATTATTTCCTCATAGAAACAACTGAATTAGATTTTTGAAATATATAGATAAAATGAAGATAATATGCTTATATTTTCAAATTAATTAACATTTTAAGAAATTTATTAATATCAATTCTGATATAAAATAAACATAGAGACAACATAAATCTAAAATCTCTTAACCAAAAATGATTATTTCAAGTAATTATAAATATGAAAAAATATGAGAATAGAAAGGATCCACTCAATATTTTGGACTCACGAAGTTCACTTATCTTATATGATTCCTAATCTAAAATCACTAGAATCATATAAAACTCTATAGGTGGGGAATTATCTCCCAATCTGTGAGTGGTGGTTCCTCCTAATGAATGAAGGTGTAAAAACCACTCCCTAATCCCTTAGAGGGGTTATCTCATTAATGTGTTGATCAATATAAGACTAACAATTCTATTACCTGATGGATAAGGCCTAAATTATGGAATCATTATTAATAAAATGATAACCCTATAACTGAGATATCTATTTATGAGTTCAAATCTTATATTCGACAATATAGGCCCAAAATTAATAAATAATATCAAGTGGATATGACCCAAAATAAAATTCATCAAATAAATATTTCCACTGACACATTACATGATGCATGAAAAATATCATCTTAACCTCAATGATGCCTCATGGTTACCAAATAGATTTTTAGAGTATAAGTGTAAGGATATGTCAGCCACCAGCACCTATACCGGTTTCCCTAGTATTTAATCAAACTCAAAACCCATTGACACCATTTCCCCATGTTTTCAAAACCATTTCATTGGAGTCTAATATATATGAAATCTATCCCTAGGAATCAAAGTCTATGATAACATCAGACATTAACTGGCCCACTAGGTCCCCACTATGGATGTATCAAACTAAATGTGCTACCCTAATCCCATACCCATTAGAAAATGGGCAAGAGATAATTGAAAAAAATGAAATTTAAAAAAAAATTAGGCCTTAACCTATAACTTGTAAATAATCATGAATCCCCAAAGTAATATATATATATATATATATGTATGTATGTAAATAATAAAATAACAACCAATTCATAAAATGAAACAATTTCATTACAAAATAAATGTGATCATAAGGAAAATTCCTAAAAAAATATACATTAGAAAACTAATAAATGGGAAAAAAATACAAGCATAAAATCATGATGTAACAACCAACCTTGAGTATGTTGGTTAAAGAAGATCCATGTCTCACTAATACAAAACCGAAAAACACTATCTATAAACACCAATGGTATCCACTATGAACTAGCTCTACCAGTTCCACATCCACCCAAAACATCTCTAACATGTGAATCATATGCACAGATGCGACATCCTTGGGAACAAGGCCTATGTAAGGGTGAGTATAAACATAAATAGTAGTATGGTCTAAAAAAATAAATAATTAAAAAAATTAATAGGAATATCAATAGGGAGTAAAACTCATAGATGTTATTTTAATAAATAGAACCCAAAAAATAAAATAAAGTCCCATTATACATAGATTAGTGATAGAAGAATCATCATTAGTGATAGAATTAAAAACAAGAACACCCCTCATTTTGAAAAACATGTTGCCTATTAGATAAATTAAGGGAGGAACCATGCCTTATAAAGATATTAATTCTAGATGGGTGAGTACCTATCTCCATGGATAGAGGATCTGCATGCCAAGAAAGTTGTGGAGTACCAAATCTTACCTTTATATGGGCAACTTGATGATCATCAGGGTCTAAGGGGGTATTGAACCCATTTTGGATCTGGAGGACCCATTACAAAATAAGTTTGGGATCACAAAACTCTATAAATAATATAGGGGACATCTTCCCTTTTTCCTACACATCATCAGTGGAATACCCAACCCCATTCCAACTTTGATAGCATCTTCCAAACCTAGTTATTACACCATAGTGATAATGATTTCAAAACCCTAATTGACATAAATTTTTTTTAGTTTTATAAGTTATAGGTATGATTATTTTCTATGTGAAAAAATCAAGAACTAATCACATGCCTAAATCTGAGTTCCATGTAAAAGTGCATGAGAAATCTCTGAAACTGGGCAGTTACTTGACATGAAATAAAGAAGTACATGAAATGTAACTGTTAGTATACTTTATTTCCATGTAATTACCATCATATTTAATACTATTTTCTTATACATGGTGTGTCCTAATATGGTACCAAACATGTATAACCTCAAGGGTCGTTGGTCATATAATCCCCAGTACACTTAGAGGAAAATTATACCATTGTACATGGAACATGTGATTTAGTCACACATCATGAATATTCAAAATATCACATTACCACACATATATGAAATGAAACTTGAATTACATGTGATATTTTTTAAATGGTGGAAACCAATATGACCATTTACAACCTAATACATGAATTGTGTCAGGTAAAATTCATGTTATAGTCAAATTTTTCATTCTAAATGACCCAAATAACTTGGTCTACTAAAAAATGCCCAAATTTTTCATTTTAATCTCAATTGAAGTGGATGGGTGTTGGGAGGTAATCTATGATGCCCCTTATATAATATTTTAACCTTCTACAATTCTATTAATGGATCCATTAATGTTTTTATGGACCTATGATTCACTTGAAACACAATAAAATCAAATCATCACCATTTTTATATTAGATATTGACCAATTAATTCTTGTAATGATGTTGGTGTGTGAGGACCTATTCTCTCATCCACTGTGGACCCATGTGAACCTACTGTCAATCCCTCCAATGCTGCAACTATCGATTCCCTCCAACCAACTATCTTTTTCAGTTTCCATCAATTCATCCCCAATTATTTCAATGAACTGCATTACATGATTATTAAATCATGAAAATAAAAAGGTGAGGGAAAGGTGTAATGTGATCATTCACTGGAGAGTTACAATGATCACAAAATTTATTGAGTAATAACATGAAGAACACATTGAATGAATAGAAACAAGGATAAAGGGAAAAATTGCTAAAATCTCAAAAAATGGTTAGATAATCTAATTTACCATAAATTAATATCAATAATAATAAGAATGGGACTGAAATAAGGTTCTTATATTATAAAAAATATAGAAAAAGGAAATATCCATGATATTAATTCCTACATCGTGGTGTTAACATTGAATCTTTGATCACACCTTCTTAATTCTGAAATACATTAGTGATCAACGATCATGGAGTAGATTTTTTCAAGATCCTTTAATAGGGGAAGAGGGATGTAGGAGAGGTGAGTTATCCTTAACTAATAAATGTGTCCCCCCAACATGTTAATAATATCAAATATATCCAAAATTATAATATCTAGGTATTTAAATAAACAACCAAAAAATTGTCCTACATATGGGCGCATAAACACAAAAATTATCCCCTCATCTATGAAAACTCCCAGTTTGGATGCAACTATAACATAGAGATTTCCATTAATGTAGTCTAGGAGACATAATTATTCATATGTTCACAAGCTAAAAATAATATTTAATAAATATTTCTAATTTACTCGAGCTATGGTTATTTAAATAGTAATTAAAAGACCAAGTGGATTTCTTTGAAAATATTATTTAAATTATTTAAAAAGGATTACATTGAAAATCTAGACCACTACAGGGCTTCCAGGGGACACTTACTCTGGAGTTTTTACCATGTTACCAATTACCTTAAACCTATATTTTTTTGGATCTTTCTAGTAAATTTGAGTAGTAAGTTCCTCATACCTAAAATTTGATCCTCCCCCAATTCTTGAAAATTAAAAAAGTCACTAAGAATTAGATATAATAACTTAATTTAAAGTAGAAAATATAATTTAGAATATTTATCAAAAAAATTAAAGGTTATAAAAATCATGGTCTAGGTTTTATATATATATATATGATTAAATCATGTTGTAGAAAAGGTTTTTTATGTGTTGGATGGGACACTATTCCACATAGAGTATTATATAATCTGTTTTTAGTTTCTAGGGATAAATGTTTCATATTGAGTCTCCATTAACTATGGTTTAGAATATATCTAGAGTTATAAACATTATAATCTTATGCCTTTCCTATGAAATCCTTGAGGATTAGATAATCTATTGGTGGTTCGGTATGTTGTTGATCATGTATTTAGTTAAAGCATAACAATTATGGGATTTTTCCTCTCATATGACAAGTATGAAATCGAGGCTCTTGATTGAGATAGATTAAGGAAGTGTATGTATATAATTAGATGAATTACATTTTATATGGTTATTTATTTTGATGAGGAAAATGTGATGTGCTTATCCATTTGGGTGAATTACACGTGATGTGTTCATCTGTTTAGTAAGTCTATACATTGAGAATCAAGAATTCATGCATTGGCTATATAATATTGAAATCTTTGTGTTTCATGTTCACTTTATGTATTTTAAAAAGGTATTATGAATGTGTATATATTTTATACACTAGAAATAGTAGATTAAAGTATTTAGTTACATGTTTTTTACATATATCATAGTTGATCCCTTTGTATCTAGAGTAACACTGATATTTTTCTATTGCGTTCTCTTTAATTATAATTATGTATTGTATAATTAATAATTAGTTTAATGATAAAAACGTTTTGGGGTTATACTTTATGGTTATGTGAATGGGGATTTTTTTTGTAACAAAGTATTTATATAAAATATTAAGAGATACCCTAGAAGTGTTTTGGAGGATACCCAAAATATTTTTCGCTATATTTTAACAATTTTATGTATAATATATAACATATGGTGAAAAGGAATGATAAATTTCTTTTTAAAAAATAGATAATATATTAAAGGATATATATATGTTGTTTCACAAGTTATTAGTATGATGTTACATAAGATTAAAGTGCACTAAGTCTTTATAAGATTTAGTGCAAGTAATATATTGATAAAAAAATTCAAAAAGATAAATTGTGGGATAATGGTATAAACCATTTCATGATTAATATGGGTGTAATAAAATTCATTATGAAAGTTACTATTCCATAGTATAGTGTATGATTTATTCAATAACACATGTAATCTATTTTTTATTGTTTTATTTTCTATTCCAAGATATTATGATTAGTTTATAATTTCATAAAATGATATTCAATGGTGTTTAAACATCTATATCAATGGTTTAAATGTTAAAAAATTAATAGAATTTTAAATCATAAATTATAAAGGTGTTTAAAAGATTATATCGTTTATAAATTATTTCATTTATTGATAAATCTTTGTGAAATTATTAGGAGTCTAAGGAATGTCCGTGGATGGGTATATAAATGGGTAAAATCATATTACAATGTGTTTCAATCAAATGATGTGTGAAAGTATCATGTGACTCTGAACTCATATATCTAAATTTCTCTCTCTAACTAAGGTTTTACAATTCTATAAGAAATAGGGGATCCTTATTTTTAGTAGGGCGATTCGTAGATACCAGTGGATACCCTAGAAGGAAGGAGTAATTTAGGAACTAATTATAAATCATCATCAATAATTGTAAAAATGAATAAGTTGGTTTTAATAGATTTGAGGTAGGTTCCTCGTTAATTTTTATACATTACAAAATCAATGGATTGTGTTATTAAAAAATATATTTTGGTAGTTTATTTCCACTATCGTTTAGGAATAGTATTTACCCTGAAAACCTTTAAATTTATTCAAATACCAATAAACAATATTTTCCAGACCCCTAAACTCTATTTCCCTAATTTTTATCCATATTTAAGGCTAAATGAAATGTAAAACTATGTTTTCCATTCTAGTGTTATTTGTATCATCTTCTTTATCCCTTTTACTTTACCTTAAAATCTATTCATTCCATTCTAGTACAAAATAATTCATTTATTCATCAACAACTTCATGTGTCCCTCCTTATGTTTATTAGATTCTATAGTTATAAGTAAATCAATAAAAATTTATCATATTCATATTTTATAAATTTTTTTTTATATTTTAGAGTTTTTAGATCAAATAAAATTTCTTTCTTTTATGATTTATCCTTTCTTTATTTTTCTTGTATTTATTTCCTATTAATTTATAATAATTTCAGTGAATTTATCTCTTTAAATGATGTTTTAAACATACACATAAAACTGTATTAAATTATAATTGATTCCACTAATGTGAAGATTTATTGGTGATCATTGGTTGAGTTAGATTATGTGCTGATTTCTATAAAAATAAATTTTATTATACATTTTTATTAAGAGACTAATAAAAAGTTAACATGATGATATCAAACATCCTTATAATTGTTTCACTAGAAAATATTTATAGTTAGCTCCTAAATTTGATTACCACTTTTTGACCATTGGAAAGTTAAAATAAATATTTTTTTAAATTTTAATGGTTATTCAGAAAAAATGATAATTTATGAAATTTCATCAATGTGTAAGTTTTTTTAATTTTTCAATAATTCACTATATAAAATATATATTTTATTATATAATAATATATGTTGTTAATAAATGTTTCTAATCATCATTTTATGTAATAAATAATATCTTTTTAGGATTTCCATTAGTGGATAATATTTCAAAAACATTAAAGAAATAATGTCCCCATTAGAGGTTATTAATAATGTCTTCATTGAAAACCATAATGAACCATTAGTTAAAATAAATGAAAAGTAACATTAGTAGCTTCCTATGGTAATTAAAAGTTATAATTTTATAAAATATTTATATATACTTACAGTTACCAGTGTTTATAAAAAAAATTATTTTTGACTATATAAAAAATCCTCAAATTTCAAAAGGTATAATTTTTTTACTTGTAGAAAAAAAATTTATAAATAGTTTGAACAAATATACTATTTTCAATTAAAAATAATGAGAATAATTATATTTAAAATTATATTATATTAGACTATATAAAAAAATATGGAAAATTGTAAATTTAAATCAAAGACCTGTTTGATCATATATTAATATCTCGAGATGTTTATGCCATAAATATAATAAATATGATAATTTTAATTATTCAGTGCATATCATATGTCAGAGTTTTGTTTACTATTTATTCGTATAGTTCAAAAATTATGTGGGCTTATTTATGTGATTTTCATAATAAATAATCTCACTTCATTATATATTTTTTATTATTTTTTTTATTGGAATGTAAAAATGAATTATAATTTTTAAAACATAATTTTAATCATTTTATGAATTTTAGTATTGTATTTAAATTTAATTTATTGCTAACTCTCTTAAATGATATTTAAGACATTTTTTATTATTTTCTATGTCAATCAACATTATTTTATTGAAGTACCCCTCAAAGAACACCCTTGTACAACAAGATAGAATTTAGGCTCAAGGGACATAAATCCCTGAAACTATTGTCTATGACAAATGGAATAGTATATATGAGTTAAACATAGGATTAGGAAATTAAAGACACAAAATATCTTAGTGTGGACCACTTTATTGACACCATTACAACCCAAGTAAAATAGAAATCTTTAGATCATTTTTTGTTTTATATTTGTATGAAACCAATATATATATATTAATCTCTAAAATTTTTATTTGATAATTATAAAAAATTAAACATAAAATTCACATATTATTCTTTTTTATAGGTAACAAATTACAAAAGAATATTTGTATTTAATTAATATAAAATACTAAGCTTTTTTGGGTCAATTGTTATCTTTTTATGTTCATTTGAAATCAGAATATAAATAATAATATTTAAAAACTATATTTAATCATTATAAGTACTATGGGTGACGAAGGTATTTCAGATTTGTAACTACATATCATAAATGGATAAAGGTTTTTTACTTTAATTTTAAATTAATATTGAGTATGTTTGATCATTTTTTTACCACTTTATAATAGTATGACATTTAAAAATGAATATTATGTAGTAAAGAATATTATTTTATTTTTTTAAAATCCTCAGTATCCAATTCACATATAATTGATTCATATAGGTCAGATATTATTAAAATGTTATTATCAAGAATTTTCATGAAAATAATAGCTAATTTCATAATTGTTTTATAATTTTATGAATATTTTATTGATAAGAGATAATATTAATCATTATAAATTAAATTCGATTATTTCAATAATTATAGTTGTTGGGTTTGTGAGGAGTTCATTCTTAAAGGACACAAATGATGTGAATATAATTCCCTAAATTTTGAAAAATATATAAATATTTCTTTATTATTTTATGATTTTATGATATTTAAAAAAACCAAATTTTAAAAATTATTTTGTATCATTTCAATCACCATGAATTCCAAATTTTTACGCGATTCAATTATTTAGGTCCTAAATGATTCAAATTGTGATACCTGTAGGTTTCCAAAAAATGACATTGTTGTATCATTTTGATCATTTTAGTTTTTTCAACATACAAATTAATATAAATATTTTAAAAAAGCCTTTGGACTTTACTAGAATTTTTGACCTCATATTCATATGTATTTTTACATGGTATAAATGATCGATTTTCATGAATTTTCAAGGAAAATAGATTTTTTTGAGTTATTTTTTGGCCATTTTACCCTCATTTTGAACTCAAGAAATAAATTAATCCTCAAAATTGACATTATGTAATTTTTATCTTTTAAGGATTTAAATACACAAATGGTTTGGTGTAATACTATAAAAATGACTCTAGTGTCATTAATATGAACATTAATGACAAATAAAACTCTTTTAGTAATTTTATTATCATTTTATAATTTATTTAATAATTAAAACTCATTTGATACTTAAAAATAATTATTAGCACATAAAAAAAACTTTTGATCATTTTTACTACTTTAATAACTAAATTAAGGTTCAATTTATATCTATAATACATAAATGATATGGAGTTAATTGTTTTAATGTTTCATGAAAAATATACTCTATTTTTTATTTTAGTCATATTTGACTCATTTGACACTTCAAATAAATATTAATCATTTTCCAAATATTAAATATTATAAAATCCTTAGATAAATATTGATTAATTGTTTATTAAATAGGATAAGAAATGTCCTAGGAATAATTTTCCTAATATTTCCTGAAAAATATAGCTAATTTATCCATTTTTATTCAATTTTACCTCATATGACATTTTAAAAATTGTTAATATTTAAAAATTGGTTTCAATCATTTCAAGCACCATAGATGTTAAATTTTTACATATTTCTTTCATATAGGCCAACAATTTCTTGAGACCTGTTATGTTAAATTTTAAGAACATATAGACTCTATGTAACATCCTATTACCTTTTAGGAAGGTATGTTTTAATTATTGTCTTGTTTTTCCTTTATAAATTTCTAGGTTGGTCCGAGAAGGAATTAGGAGCATACCAATAATGGTGAAGATTGAGATTTGTTGGATTTTCATCATAAAACCTGCTGGTTCTACAACCTATTGGGGATTTACATGCTGTGTAATGATGATTCATGCCGAAAAATTTCTAAAAATAATAATAAATATTTTTTTACAAAAGCTGAAGGGGTTTTTAGTGATTTTGGGATTTGTTAATTACATGATGTATAATTGGGTTACATGTCATGTAAATTCCTAAAGTTTTTTTAACAGGAATCTTGGATGAGTTTTCTTTTTTTCCTCTCCAAACATTCTTTCTCTTAACCAATGAGCCTTTTCTTGGAAATTTTGGACCCTCATAACCTTACGGGTCATTTTTATCAGTGATTGATCATTGTTGCAATTTCATTTTGACTTTTTGGATAGGAATTCCCCATATATATTCATTTATTTCTCTTTAATAAATTGGATTTTGATAGATAATCTTGGGGTTGATGGAAATTAATTTTTTTAATCTTCTTTCTAGTTTTATTTCCTAGATTGTGTGTGACTTAGTTCTTATTGGCGTGTTCCATTGCAAGTTTTGTGTTTCTGTGGAGAAGTTAGGTGGTTCTGTCATAATGCCCAATTTAATTAAACCTAAATTTATTTATTTTATTAAATTTATTTCAATTGAATATATGGGATTGGATTTTTATGAAATTTAATTTCTGAAAGATCAACTCCTTTGAATTGGGGTATTTGGTTTTCGAAATTGGATTTTGACTTGAAATTGGGAAAATACCCAATTCTATTGAAATGGGGAATAATTGGGAAATTGATGGAATTTGGTGGAATTTAAATTATTTATTTTAAATTGTAAAAGTGTATTGTGAAATTTATATATGAATTGATTTCAAATTATTATATTTGGAAATGGATTAAAAATGGGTTTGATAGAAACCTTTGGGTTTTATCATAGAAAAAAGTAGTATTTTTATTAAAAACTCACGTGTGGGTTTTAATTAGAAAATTAAAAAATTTGAAATAAGAGAATGGGGTGAATTTAATTTTAAATAGTTTTAAAATAAATTAACCACCATTGATTTTTATTAGAGAACATATAAACCTTAGGTAGTTAGTGTGTTATTTGGACAACCCTGTACAATTTACAATGCTCTAAAACATAAATACAGTACATCACATCCCCATCAAGATGGTGATGAAGTCCCCTATGCCAGTGTCGATGGGGGCATGTGTATACACATATTGTTGTGATCAATATTTGAGTTTGTGGAGTCCGATAGCCTTTAACTATCATACCATTTTAGGCATATGAATTTTTTTTTAGTTTTTTATTTAAAATGAATATTTGAAATTATTGTAAACTATTTTGCATGAATTATAATTTATATAAACTATTTTATATAAATTTTTGAATTAAGATGTTTGTTTAATAATTAATTCCTTTATTTTAATTATAAAGTATGATTTTTTTAAATATGTTTTTGAAATTCCATACCAATTTATTTAATATTAAAATCTCTTTACATTGTTAATTAAATAATGTAATCTCTTATGGAATCATTGGTGAGACCCTACTAGGCTTTTAGGTCACACCCTACATGTGACTTCAGGTTTTTTTAGATTATCTCCCTTTAGGATTGATCAGGAGTAAAGAAAAACATGGAGGTTGTTCTAGTTGTTGATCCATGGACTTGGATACTTGAATCCTTCGGGACTTGGAATATTCTTTTAGCTTTCTAGTACTTGTTTTAGTACTTCAGATTTTTCATACCATTTTTACATATGGTACACTTATCCCTATGGAGTTTCTTTTGTATGCATACTATCTTATTGTCTTGCTTCTGTAATGATTATTAAAAAATAATTTCCACTTTCATTTTGTATGATTCTAGGTGCTAGTTTCCAACCCATGGGGATCAATAATTCCTTTTGGAAAATTCTATTGTTGACTTAGTTATCGGGTTACCAGGGTACCTGAGCTAGTTCGTGACAAAGTGGTATCAAAAGTGCAGGTATTTCATATTTTCTTGATGTTAGTATGCAGCTCTGTAATCTTGTAGGGACTTAGGAGGTAGTTTTGATTAAGTGTCTAGCAATATCTCACCACAACGAACCTTAAGTCAAAAGGGGTGGTTACAGAAATATGTCTTGTGGATTTTTTCTAGTATTTCCCCTACTTTTGGTTTGTATGGATTGAAATCCAAATCTGGTGTCTTTCTATTGGGATTAAATTTTCCTTGTTGATCTATTTTAGTGTTAATATTATGTCTTTCTTATTGTATGATGATGTTGTGTAGCATAATACCTTTAATAAGATGTGAAAATTTGATCCACGAGTAAGCTTCTACTAAACCTCAGTAAGAAAATCCTCTAAATGAACTGAATCTAGTTGAGGTGATCATGTGTACTATCAAAGCTCTCAGATAGGCATCACCACTATCTCCCATTCAAGCTCCATCTCTGGAACACCAAAGGGATGATATCTGGAATCATTATCAATAGTTACTTTTCTAGAAACCTCCATAATTAAAAGGCTATAATGATCCTCAAGATATTGAGGAATGGTTGACTAGGATTGAGCATTTCTTTGATTTGATGGAGATACCTAAGGAAATGAAGGTGAAGTGTTCCAAATTCATTCTTGAAGGAGAAATTAGAAGATAGTGGGACATGTTGGGGATGGAGAATAATAATGGGAGATAATAGTGGAAAGAATTAAAACTTCTTTTCACTAAAAAGTTCTATCCAAAGTTGATGTTGTTTTCCAAGGCTATAGAGGTTTGAAAATATGAGAAGGCTGGAAAGGCTATGAAAGAGTATGAAATCTATTTCGTGAAGCTTTTGTTGTTATCACCTGAGATAGTATCGAATGAGAAGATGGAGGATATAGGATTTGAGTTGGGACTTCAACATGATATTAATTATTAGGTTTTATAGTTGTTGTTTCCTTCTAATGCTAATGTGTTGGATATAGTATTAATGGTTGAAATGGACCTGGATGGAAAGTTAGGGGTGTCAGGATATTCTTTCTCTCCTAGTGTTGGTGCATGTTCCTTTGAAGGAATGTAGATGAATGATGATTCTCATGGTGGTTCTTGATTGTAGGATTTTAATAAAATTCCTATAGTTCATAGAATATATCTTTTTATTTTTTTCCAGTGTGGAAATCTAAGGAATTCAAAGTGGGGTTTCACTGAGGCACTTAAGATATATATCTCGTACAAATACTCGAGTTACCTATAGAAGTTATATAATATCTATTCTACTCTTTGTAGTGGCACGAGATCATTATCTCCTTCTAAAACTATGGGAAAAGTATATTTTTCAATTATAAAAGGGTTCTATCCATAGGAATCTAGAATAAAGATTCTTCACACTGTGGAAGAGTCTGAATTGGAATATAGGTCCAGCCACTGTGAAAGTTACTATCACTATATCATCATTATTAGTGACTGCTTTGTTTGATAGTGGTGCATCTGATTCGTTTATTTCATCCTTAATTTTTAATATGCTAAATCTTAAAATGTAGTTTTTATCTTATGTGATAGATATTACTACAACCCTTGGTGGTGAGGTCCAGATATGAATAGTTTTGAGCTCATTAAGAAATCACCAACTTTATTCCAAGCTTTAGAAAATTTATTTCTAGATTCCATAAGTGATTTTCTTGTGACATGTGGCGTTAGAACTTGGTATTTTTGTTTATCCTAAGAAAGTGAAGACTGTTATGACAAGGGAGAAACCATAGAATTTCTTCAATATTAAAATATTCATGGTTTTGGTAGGGTATTATCACTCATTAATTAAGGATTTCTAAAATTTGGATTCTTCGATGACCACTCTAAACTGGAATGTTGTGAATTTTTTTTGGGATGCGAAATGCCATAGTTATTTTTTTGAGCTAAAATGTCTTTTTACTACTTCTCCAGTGTTGAATCATCCTATGGTCTGGTAGGGCTATGTGTTCTTCTATAATGCATTGGTTTTAGGTTTGGGATGCGTTCTTATGCAATGTAATCATGTCATTTCCCTTGTCTCCCATCAACATAGTCCACATGAAAAGAATTATCCAACCCATGACCTTGAACATTTAGTTTGGATGTGCATGCTTTAGGGTTGGAAACAGTACCTTTATGGGGGAAGGTTTTCCATGTTCTCAAACCAAAATATCCTAATTTATATCTTCTCACAAAAAGATTTAAATATCTTATAGTGGATTTGGGTAGAGTACCAACAATATTTTGACTTTGACACCACCTATACCCCAAGGAAAGAGAATGTCATCACGGATGCCTTGAGCAAGAAACTTCAGACCCAAGCAGTGAAGGAATACTCAGAAGAGTGGAACTTGACGGTTCTCCTTTAAAAGTTTCATATTGGAGTCTAGGAATTAAGGACTAAGGTTTCTTTGGCCAGTGTTTAGTTAACATCCACTCTTCTATATTTTATTCTTTAGGAACAACAGCTTGATGATGAGTTCTATAGAATTTGAGACTCTATTTACTGTGGGGAGATAATTGTTGAGTGTTCATTCTCCAAATATGGAAACTAAGCTATTGGTATCGTTTTTTATTCTGTTAGTGGAGGGAATGCTATTATGGGGGATTTCTATAATTCATAATGGGAATTTCACCCAGGAACCACAAAGATATTCTATGACATGAATCATCATTTCTAGTGGCCAGGTATGAGACAAGTCTTTGCCGAATTTGTCACTCATTGTTATACTTTCCAACAAGTCAAGGTTGTGCACCAGAAGAATTTGGGTTTTCTTTAGACACTTATAGTTCCTAATTTTAAGTGGGATGAGATCTTATATAATTTGTTTTTTGGTTTATACATACCCATGTAAATATGAATGTGATATGTTTTGGGATCAATCAGCTGACAAAATAGGCTCACTTTATACCTATTAATGATACAAAAAAAGTTGGGGATTTGGGAAGTATAAATCTAAAAGAGATTTTCTGTTTTCATGGATTTTCATATGCAACAGACTCTGATAGTGATGATTGGTTAACTTCTTGTTTTTAGAGATGCCGTTAGGAGGCCCTGGGATCCCAGATCTATTTGAGCATGGAATATCATCCATAGTCGGATGGAAAAATAGAAAGATCTATATAGATTTTTGAGGATATGCATTGCACATGTGTTCTCAACTTTGGTGGAATCTGGGATAACTATATCGGCCTAGTTGAGTTTTCTTATAATAATAGTTACCAGTCTGTAATCAAAGTTGCTCTTTTTTATGCCTTGTATGGATGACCTTGTAGATCTCTATTGTGTTGGTCTAAGATTGGTTAAAGTTACTTGGTTGGACCAGGATTTGTTCAAGAGGTAATAAAAAAGGTTTATTTGTTTCATTAGACGATGTTGATGGCAAAAAGTCTATATAATTATTACACTGATCATCATCGCATACCATTGGAGTTTTTAGTTGGTCCCCCCATCTGATTCATCTATGGATTGGGAGGATAGTGAAAGTTTATTCTCATTTTATGGGACCTTTTGGAGTTTTTGAGAAGGTGGTGAAGGTTTATTATCATTTATAACTTCCAGAACATTTTTTATACAAAATGTGTTCCATGTATAATAGCTGAGAATGTAACTATCTGATCTATTTTGTCTTCTGAGCTGGAGTGATCTTGATTTCGAGACTGACTTATCCATGACTGAAATACTAGTTAGGATAGTCAATTCTAAAACCAAGGTACTTAATGGGAGGGTGATACATTTGGTTCATGTTCTATGATATCATGGTTTCAATTCTTATGATACATGGGAGCACGAGGAAATGATGAGAAAGTGGTGGCCTCACTTTTTTTGATATGAAAGCTTCTAAACATACTTCTTGGGGGCATACTTTATTTTGGGTGGGGAGGTTGTAACATCCCATTACATTTCTAATAGGTAAAATTTAAGACTTGTCCTGGTTTTATTTTCTAATGTTATGGGTATGGATGAGAATGAATTAAGAGGATACCTATAATGGTGAAGTCAGAGAGTTTTTGGATTTTCAGCAAAAACCCACTGGTTATGAAACCTGCTAGGAATTTACACACCGTGTAATGTAAATACATGATGTGTAAGTTCTAAAAATAATAATAAATCCATTTTTAACGAAAGGTGATAGGTTTTTAAGTGATTTTGGTATTTTTCAATTACAAAACATGTAATTGGGTTACACATCGTTTAAAGTCCCGATGGTTGTTTTTTACAGGAAGCTTGGCTGATCTTTCTTTTCCTCCTATATATAATTCAATTATCTCAACCCAATATCTTTTTCAAATCAAATTTGGAGCCGTAAAACCCTTCCGGGTCATTTTGATGAGTGATTGATTATTGTTGTGATTACGGTGTGACTTTCCAAGTAATCATTCTCCCTTTTTATTCGTCTCTTTCTCTTTCTTATCTTGGAGTTTGATAGATCATCTTGGGATTGATGGATCTAAACTTTATGTTGTTTAAACTTCTTTCTAGGTTGAGTTCCTATATCATCTCATCGTTAGTTATTTTTGGTGGGTTTCATTATCAGATTTGTGTTTCCTTGGAAAAGGTATGCGGTTTTTTCAGGATGCCCAATTAAATTAACCCTAAATTTCTTGATTTCATTAAATTTATTTCAATTGAATATGTGGGATTTTATTCTTATGAAATTGAATTTTTCAAAACTAAATTCCATTTACTTGGGTAATTTAGTTTTGGAAATTTGAATTTGGAATAAAATTGGGAAAAACCCCCATATTCCATTGAAATGGGGTGTAATTGTGAAATTGATGGAATTAAGTGGAATTTTAATTGTTGAATTTAAATTGTGAACCTGAATTGTGAAATTGAATTGTGAATTTATTTCAAATACTTATTTGTGAAAGTGGATTAAAAGTTGTTTGGATAGAAAACTTAGGGTTTATCTTGGAAAAGGCATGTTTTTGATAAAAAAACATGTGTGTTGGTTTTTAAATGGAAAATTGGCATATTTGAAATGGGTGAATGGGATGAATTATATTTTAAATAGTTTAAAATAAATTATCCATGATTTATTTATATTAGAGAACATGCATTCCTTTGGTAGTTAGTGAGTTATTTGGAAAACACTCTATGATTTACAATGCTACAAAATATAAATTCAGTACATCACATATCCTTTGGGATGGCGATGAATTCCTCTTGGTCAGTGTCGAAGGGTGTGTGTGTATACACATATTGTTGGGATCACTATTTGAGTGTGTGGAGTCCTATGACCTAGAACTATCATACCTTTTAAGGCATACTACCATGTTTCTCTCTTGATTGTTTTTGGAATTAATATAGTCCATTTTTTGTAAACAATTTTAGATACCTTTTTATTCATATAAACTATTTTATATAAAGTATTGAATTAATCTGTTTGTTTCAAAATAATTTCCATCATTTGAATTTTAAATCATGATTGGTTTAAATATTATTTTGAAATAAAAAACCAATTTAATTAAAATTGAAATATCTTAATTTGGTTTATAAAATATTGGTATCTCTCATGGATTCCTTAGTGATACCCTAATGGTATTTTATCTTATACCCTACTAGTGAATTTGGGTGTTTATAGATTAACTCCTTCCAAGTTTGAGCTAGGGTAAAGCACCACTTGGAGGTGGTTCTGGCTGTTGATATATCAACTTGGAGAGTTTCAAACTTTGGGTGAGTGGAAACATTTCAATATTATGATCAAACATAATTTTTCCCTCACTTATCTGTATTCACATAGAATTCAATTTTACCTCATCTTTTGTTAATTATTTATTCTTTTTATATTCTATGAATATTTTAAGGGTTTTTGATAATTAAACTATTTTAACTATTAATAAATGAGAATGAAACTATATATAAGTGTAAAATGGTTATGAAATTTGAAAATTTGTAACCCTCAATCAATTATTTATATAAAAACATCAACATAGAAAAGGGTTTGATGAAAAATATTATGGTGTGTCTACTTAGTTCTCATATGGAAATTGTCTGATTCCCATGGGGTGGTTATTCTATATTCTATTATAAATCATAATGATATTCTAAATCATATTAGTTCCATATTATGTGATATTCTCTAGTTATCCAAGAGATATAATATTCATATAGAATGACTGTCTGGTTAAAACACCCAAGATTCTATTGTTCTTTTAGAACTCAAAAATTCTTAAGAGTTTTAAAAAATTAATCTAAAAACTTATAATTTTGGATAATCATACTCTTTTTTAAAAGATCCCAATTTTCAATAGGACATATATCAAATGGTACTTCTATATTCAATTTTGAAATCATATATGGTAAAAAATTAATGAGGATAATGTCTTCTTATAAAATATTGAATATAATTATATAATTTAATTATATGTATTCAATAAACTGAAGAAATATTATGATGGTATCTTTCCCAGTATATCAACTTATGAAGTTAAAAAAAATGATTAATAAGGGGAAAGGCTTGGAGAATAATATAATGGGGAGTCAATCTCATCCCTCTGGTCCTGAATAATTTTTCATTTCCATACTAGTTGATAATAATGAAAACCCCCTAAATTTGATCAAAATGTTTATTCAAGAAAATATAAATCTCAATTGTGAATTATATATGATTTTATTATATTTCAAAATTAAGTAAACTCAATTATTATATAATATTATTAAAAAAAATTGGGCCCATAACTTCTACCATTGGTTTTAGCTACTCCCACTGTGATGGATCCCCAGAAGCTGATGTGTCCGTACATTTTGTTTAATTCATGTGGGATGCAGTCAAATTAGATTTATTTTTCTCCAAAACAACACATGATACTAGGACATATAATAGTGGTAGTGTGGGTTTGATCCTATAGGGAATTAGTTGGGAACAAAGAACTTAAATCTTAGAACATTATGTGTAGGATTCATTATGAGATTAGTCAAGTTTAGTAAAAGTAACACTAAATAATTGTGAATTAGAAACAAAGATAAGGGATTGTGGTCAATTTAGGGGTTTCAAGTGAAAGATAATATTTATCCTAACTTGTTTTGGTCCTAAGATCTAGGAATCAAAGTAAGAAGAGTCCACTAGTTGACTATGATCAAATCAACTAGTTCTACCTCGAAGACAACTACTCATTGGTCTGGAAGTAATAACAACCTAAGTGAATTAAGAATAGATAATAAGGTAGGATGTTTTATAGTCTATTGTTTATAGGAAAATCTACTCCAATCTGGTCAGGGTCATTCATCTGAACTTCCTATGGTCAGGGATGGTCAAATGAATTGGATAAACATTTTTTTAACCTGATTACTGTTCTTTGGATTATAAAGTTGAGAAATAGAGAATTATGAAATTCATATTCTCTTACTCTTAACCCCTATCCTAGGTGGTTTATCCACTCATGGTATAATTTTTCAGGAATGGGTAAAAGTTTGAAAACATGTTAGGTTTACAAATAAAAATTGGGTTTGAATAATTAAAGATCATGTAAAGACTGAGAGTTATCAATTAATGAACATGAAATAATGAATTAGAAATAAAGGGTTTGATTAAATCATAGTTATAACCAGTTACATACTTGATACAAGAACATGAAAAAGTGTAATAAAGTTTCATTAAAGATCAATGGTCAAAATGATGAATTTGAATAGAATGGTGTCGATGATGCAAAAAATGGATAAACAACATTGTTGAAATTGCTCCATGATGCTTGTATTAAAGTAAAATAATGAAAATAATTGAATAAACTAAATTTTGGGTAGAGGGAGTAGAAGAGAAATGAGAGACAAATGATAGAAAATTAATTAAATATTATCCAATTCATATACATGCCTACTACATATATATAGGTGGAAAATTTCATGATGTGTAATGGGTATTCACATCATGTAATGCTGATATAGGATTCTATCTATGGTATTTGAATCTGTTCATATCTCACATGAATATCTTTATAGATTTAGAATTTTTACCCTTCACAAGTCGTGTAATGGGATGTCACATCTAGGATATTCGTTTGGTTGTATCATTTTGAGAGGGAAATGTGATTTGAATGATACACATCGTGGACTTGCGATTCATGTTGTGTATGGATAGTTCACATCGTGTAATAATGATTCACATCATGAAACTTTTCATGACTTTGAAATTATTTATAACATTGATTCATGTAATTCAACATGTGGAGAAATGATATTACACATCATTTAATGATGCTTTGTAATGTGTAATAGCCATTTTTCTCCTTTTCACCTTTTTTCCTTTAAAACCTTGAAAGCTTATTTTCTGAAATAATCAACATAAACTAAGTGAATTATCGAGTAAATAATTGAAAATCCTGAATAAAATGACACAAAAAGGTTTATATGATTTTATCTTATCAAATTCCCCCACATATAGAAAAATTTTATGCCCTAAAGAAAAAATATGTCAATAGAGATATCAAAAGGGTTATCAATTTTTGAAAACAAAAAACAATTATTAAATACAATAAAATAAAATTAAGTGTAAGTAGAAAAATCCAATCTCCAAACTAATCCCTACATAGAAAATTAGTTATTCATTAAAGCTTAGTACTTTAAAAAAATTCTTAATCCTTTAATTACAGTTTATTAACTATTACTTGAACTATATGTTGATTTGAAATTTGCCTCACAATGAATTTTCTCTCATAACTTATGGTGAAATGAAACTGTAGTTATACTCCTACCCTAAGTACATACTATTAACCAACAGCTTTCATTGGTTCTATTATCTGCACTTTATAAAAAATATAAAAGCAAGCCTGAGGTCTTCAAAAATTAGGTTGTAATGACTCTGATGCTATGGGAAAGTGGGTAAAAATTGAAAAACAAGCTAAAAAGGTGGGTAGGCTCTCAAGTATAATGCATGAATGTCTTGAAAAGTGTAATGAAATAACTCCTCCATAGCTAATAAATTCCATGATCCAAGCATCCCAAGTTAAATATATGTATATATAGTAAGTGACTGAAAAAAGGTATCTTATTCCTTTCTTATTCTTTTTTATTTTTATTTTTCAAAAGACATGTCTAGGATAGATCTCACATTAGTCCCCTAACCACATATGATCCTACATGGGATTCATCGGTCTGAAAATTGTGATTTTTGACCTTTCGAGTACAAAACCCAAAAAATTTTATTTTCTTTTTTATTTTTCAAAGTAACATGATAGATGTGAAATGCTACAAAGTACACATCGATCTCAATCAAAAAATATGGTGAGAAAAACAATACATCCCCATAATATAATCATCATGTGATAGCTGAAAACATCCCCCACAATTTTTCAAAGTGAAGTATTTCATTGTACAAACAACGGGGTATGAAGGGATAATTGGCTTGGAATAACTACATACTATATGTTTTTTTTCATGAAAACTATGGGCTAATTTAAGGAAATATGTAGAGTGGGTCTCAAAAAAATGAAACTCAACAAAAATTGACTCGATCATTTTAAAATTGTATTTATTCCATCATAACCTCAATAAGATCTCAATGCATGTTCTGATTGGATTACATGTACCATGTATCACTCAATAAATAAGTTCAGAAATGAATGTACAATTTTATGCTTATAATCCACTCAATAATGGGAGTATATATATAAATTGGCAATCACTAAGGGTATAAATCAAGTAACAAGTCAATTAAAGGAAATTTCATAATTTTTTAATTTTAAGTTAAATTACTAAGCTCAACAATCATTATAAAACTAAAACATGGAAAAAAATATATTTCCAATAATTGAAAACATAACTTTTTTAAAAAAAAAATCTGTATAATGAGCTTTGGGATTCAATCATACATCCAAAATGAAAAATTTCTCATAAAAAATGAGATCAGGAAAAAATTAAAGTGTATCGAAAGTAAAACTCATAAAAACACTCCCCCACACTTATAATGAGACTGTGTCTGCACTTTCTATGTAAGTATTGTGGGAGGGGTATAGTAGATAAATTTGTAGAAATAAAAATGGAAATTGAAAAATGAAATACTAAGGAATCAAATGCTCCCTATAAGAAGTGGCATGCCATGGGGGAACATGATAAATTTTGATTTTAAATTTGGATACCTTGAAAATGGTTTATAAATATAAATCATGCACTAGATAAAGAATTAGTAAAAAGGTTTGAAACATTTATTTGGAGTAGAAAAAGAAGGTGCAGAGTATGATGATCACTAAAACACATTTTATTTTAAATACAGGTAGGTTTATACAATAAATCTTGAAGGGAATTATGATATAAAATAAAATCAATAAAAGGATTACTGGGACAAAAACATAACAAAAAATATGAGAAAATAGACGAAATATGGGTTTCCTCCCATAAATATCTAACAAATGATGTCATCAGCTATATGGATAGAGAAAATTTTTAGTTAGTTTCATCCATTGATTCAGTCTCTCCTCTATCATATGCAGCTACTCATGGCAGTGTACTCAAGATCTCAAGGTCTTTTGGTAGAATTGTTCAATTTAAGATCATATTTATCATGGATTTGTTGTGGAAGGAAGGGTATATGTGCTTCTGGTGGCTATTTCTGATCATTAATCTCAAGTTAGAGCTCCTAAAGCTGACACTCAATCTCATCCAGGTGTTGATTAACTCATCTTACAAGATATATGGTGTCACAGGTGAATAAAAAACCATATATTAAACAGATTATCTATACATAGATACTATAACATTACGAAGGTTTGAAAATAATAAGCCAAGTAAAATAGAGAAAAATTAATTTCATGTATATAGATGAAGTGTAAGAGTATTAAATGAAGGGAAAAAACTAAAAAGAAAATAAAAATCCCCGATACATACGAACAAAATTAAAATGGGAATTATGGGAAACTAAGTTAATCCAACAGACTCAAAAATATCCTCAATCGTCCACCATCGATCAGAGTGTGGTTGTATCTGTCCTTCCTAGTCAATGACAGTCATATCATAAGGGGATGGTGGGTCAACTAATGAGGGTGGTGTCATGGTGCTAATAATATTCTCCATGGTAGGTGGTGGGAGGTAAAGATACTCAGTGGGGCCATGTATCTAGAATATGGATCAACAAATGGAATCTCAATGGATTGGGTGGTGACTGGCCACTTATCCAGCCAATCCTTCTTAGTAAGATACTCAAAATGGGCCGTAGGGTCTGAGATATCTATTGGTAGGTCAAACTAGGCTATGGGTGTGGTTGGAGTGGTAGAATAGGATGGTTTGGCAGGGGATAGTGGTGGCTGAGATGCTACGATATATGAATGTGGTGTAGGGGTTGTGAAATGGGATACCTCTACAAAATGGATGTGTAGATTCTTAGAGATCCATCTTGGATTCTATAGGATACCAAGATGAGTGGCCTAGAGACCTTATAGGAAGGAATGGGTGGGTGGAGATCTAGTGTATGTACTGGTGGTAGAGGTTGGGATATGGGTTGTAGGAGATGTAGGTGAAGCGGTTAGTGAGTAGGTGCAAGGTCTACTGCATGATATCATGGAGCCTCGTCAGCTACCTCATGGACTCCTAGTGCCCATCAATATGATTCATCATCCCTAATCAGGTGCTTCATCTTTTGTAGAAAAATAGGATCAATGAATTCCATCCGATTGAGGGAGGTGAGTGGTAGGGAAACATAAAAAACATTTATATGGTGGTCTATGTGAGTGTTGAAGGAACCTCCCATCAATGTGTCTGTCTTCCTTTGAGTGTGATATCTTTAGTAATATGTGAACGAAGCATCCATATTGATGGTTAGTCCATCAATGCTTTCGGCTAAGATGATGGCATCTAACAGGCTCACACTGCTATGATACATATCCCTAGAAATCTAGGCATGTTTTAAGGCTCTATGTTGGATACTGAGTGTTGAGCCCCATAGATGGGTGGATTTTGTAATCCAAGGATCTTTCTCAATTTTATTATCTCAAGAAATGTTCCTATAAATCCTTCTTGAATCGATCTTTAGAGGCTCAAGCTGTAGGGTTAGAAATAACAAAGTTTCAGTGAGATCCTTTGTGAAAATCTTGAGGCCAATCCCAAATTATACAAATGAAATCTCATGAGGTCACCCTTCTAGTATTAAGCGGAGGCTACTCACTACAACCTCAAATGTAAATAGAAACTTTAGAAATAGCTCCCAGTACATCTCCTCACACACCTCAATAATGGATGAAATATAGAGGTGCTCAAGAAGCTTGAGGACTTTCTGAATGATATCTATATGAGCATGGATGACCATGTCAATCGTTTTTTGTTAGCATTGGCTTCTTCTATAGTTGTTTGAGAGATACATCATGCTTTATGTCAAAGAAATTCAACACAAAGTGAAAATGAGGGTGTTCAACCCCACATGATTCACTAGAGATAGATTGGCAGTCTTATTGAGTAGTGGGCTTGGAATGAGTTACAATGGGATTTGGGGGTGATGATATTTGAGGAGGTGGGGGATGAGGGAGGTGCAACACTTCATGGATGCTTCACTGAAGGTGGATCGTCACAGTTAGATACAAATTCTGTAGGTGTAGGGTGCATGGGTTTTTTTGTGTACCATCGTAGGAGTAGGAAGAAGGTAGGTTTGGTTTGGAGAATGGGTTTTGGTGAGAGGGTCGAGGGGGGGTTCTGTTTTGGCCGAGAGAGAAGAGAGGAGGGGGTGTTTGTTTGAGTGTTTGGGAAGGGGATAGGGATTTTGCAATCATGAAGGAGGGAGTAGGGAGGGGTTCAACTGAGAGGGTGGAGAGGAGGGGGTTGTGTGGCTAAGAGGGAGGGAATGGAGTTTTTGTGGGATTCATGCAACCCAGTGGGAGGGAAGGAAAGGGGTTGGGGGAGTCACGTAGCCGAAAGGGAGGGGAGGGGAGGGTTCGTGGTGGAGAGGAGGGGGATTTGGGCTGTAAAACCTAGGTTCACTGACTATTTTTTTAATAAAAGTTTGAGGAATTGTAGAACGTCTAATTAAGATTCACGTCATGGATTTCTGAGTTTTATGAATGTTTTTCTATAAAATGTACACATTTTCAAATAGGGTTACATGATGTGAAATTGATCTTTTTTCTCAGTTTTAGTTCAATCCCTGGTCCTTTTCTCCAGGCATGTCATAATATTTCCTAATACTTATTATAATCTAATCTAGCCTAAGGTGACTTATCCCAGGTTACCTCCCAATTAGTTCTTCCTTTAATGTTTAGAGTTTTATGCTTTTTGGCTCAGATGAATTTCAGGCTCACAACACTACCTTCACAGAAGGGTTCTTGATAGATTTTTAATCGTTGAACATTTAATTTGAATTATGGTCCAACTTACTTCTAAATTTCAATTGTTCCATAGGGAAAATCTTGAAATACTACAAATGGTCTAGACCATCTAGATTTCATCTTCTGAGGGAACAATTTTAATCTAATGTTGAATAATAATACCTTATTTATTATGATAATTATGCATCTTTCAATGTGTTGATCATGAAATTTCGTTGTTTTTTCTTTTTATATCTCATATTTTTCATAATAATATTTTCTAATTTCAACCAATTCATCCAATTTCAGTATATGAGATTTTATAGCTTTTTGATAATTCAGATTGAGCTTCTTAATATCTCAGTATGAGCGAGGCTATAATTCAACTGGTAGATGATTTTTTCTATAAACCAATCTGAAAGGCATGGTATCAATGGGTATTTTGTAATTAATGTAGTATTACCATAGTGAATTATCTAATTTCAGAATCTATTCACTTTTAATTATGTTCATACTCTTATCTAGGAATGTTTTGATTTCCTTATTTGACAATTCAACTGTCCCACTTGTTTGGGGGTGGTAGGGAGTCACTATATTATATCAGATTCCATATTTATCTAGAATTTATTTAACAATTTTATTGGTATAATTTGTTCCCTGATCTCTAATGATTAATTTAGGAAATACAAATCTTGAAAACACATTTTTCTTCAGGACATTCATGACCATTTTTCCTATGTTAGGTTTTGTAGCCTCAACTTACACCTATTCGGAGATATAATCAACACCAACAAGGATATATGCCTTTCCATGTGAATTGTGAAATTATCCCATGAAATATATTCCCCATATGAAAAATATTTATACTTCCATGATTGGATTTTGGGAATTTCATTTCTTTTGCCAGTGGTTCCAGTTCATTGGAACCTATTAAAGCATTGAAAATAATCCCCTACATCTTGGTGTTGTGTGGGACAGAAAATTCCACTTTGTAGGATATTTTCTACCATGCACTCAAGTCCATGAATTACTATATTTGGTGATGTATGACACATTCCTAATACATATACGATTTCATCATCTGGAATTTAGTGTCACAAAAATCCATCAGCACAATACTTAAACAGGATTAGTTCATCCCAGTAATAGTGTGATTCTTGAGCTAAAAATATTCTTATTTTCTAGTTAGAAAGGTATTGGTGTAAAAATCTCATGGTGATATAATTTTAAATATTTAAAAATCACAATTTTACCTTTATGTTGAAAATGGTTTCATCAAGAAATTCAGATTCTATGTTTATTTTTTCGTCATCCTTTATGAGTGGAATTGGAATTCGGGGCAGATAATCGACTATCACATTTATTTCCCTTTGGTATCTTTGATGATGATTTCAAAATCATAGAGAGAAAGGATGCAACTTATTATTCTTGTCTTGGAATCATTTTTATTTTTAAAATATCTGAGGGAAACATGTTCAGTGTGCACAATCAATTTAAACAAAACCAAATAGAGAAAGAATTTCTTGAAATTATACACAACTGCTAAGATATCTTTCTATGTTGTTGTGTTGTGGAATTGAGCTTCATTTAGTGTGTGACTAGCATAGTATATATAAAAAAATAATTTACTAATTTTTCCCCTAAAATAGCGCCAATAACTAAGTCAATGGCGTTACATATCAATTCAAATTCCTTATCCCATTCAGGTGAAATGATTACAGGAGTAGAAACTGGGATTTTCTTTAAAGTATTGAAATCCTTATAAATTTATTTAGTCAATTAAAATGGATTTTCCTTTGATAATAGGTGTTTCATAGGGCGGGAAACTTTTGAAAAGTTCTTTTTGAATTACGGATATAATCCTGCATGGCCCAAAAAGCTTCTTATACCTTTGACTATTGAGGACTCAATTGAATGTTCGATCACTTTTATATTAGCAGGATCAACATCCATGGAATTCTTAGAAATTTTATCTCCAAGTATTATGCCTCCTTGGACCATAAAGTGACATTATTCCAAATTTAAAACTAGAAGCTTCCCTTCATAGTATTGCGGGACTAACTTAAGATTTCATAGAGAGACCTATAAATATCATCCATAAACTAAGATGTCATCCATGAAAATTTCAAATAATTCATCTCCTACTTAGAATATATGTGTTCCTTGATTTACATCAATCAATGCCTTTATAGTGGCTAGGAATGGTTGTTCTAATATGATTGTAACATCTCCTTCCTCTTCTATGCCCAAAATAATATAGTCTGTTAGAATGAAGAACTTGCCAAATTTGACTAAGACATCTTTTTGAAGTCCTTGGGGGTTATTTAACTGATCTCTCAGATAATTAGAGTGCTACTCTTGTTGGTTTGAGTTCTTAGAGCCCCATATTAAGGAATAAACTCATCAACATGAGGTTGACTCTAGCTCCAAAATTGAACAAACATCTTTAGAAGTTACATTTTCTAATTATGAATAGAATTGAAAAGCTCCAAGGATCTCTCATTTTTTTTGGAATTTTCTTCAAAACAAAAATAGAACAGTATTTATTAATTGATATGACTCCTAGGTCTTTCATTTTCCATTTTTAAGGATCTATTGGAGAAATTTTACATAGGTGGGAATTTGAGCGATTGTGTTTGAAAATGGATTATTGATGTGAAATTTCTTGAAAAATCCCAAAATCATCTTGTATTTTACTTAAATTATTCATTTTTTCTCTATCTGAAAAGGAAGGGGTGGTTTATAGGGTGGTGGAGCAACATAAACATCTTCCATGGTTTTCTTAGGTGTCTATTTTTCTGGGGGTGCCTCTTGTGGTATTTTTTAAGAGGTTTAATCAACTTATTATTATATTATTTTTATAGTATTCTTGAGTTACTAAACTCTTCTTTCATCTCATATGCATGGTTCCTGAAAATACATCACTTTTACACTCCTCAGAACCACTATCTTTGCTTCTTCCCTTGGGTATATCTTTGTATTACCTAAAAGAGTACTTAGTAATTTATTTGATAAGGTCTTGGATATCTAACCCAATTGGCTCTCAAGGTTATAAAGAGACACACTTTTATTCATAAATTCATTTTGTTGGGTGGTAAAACTCTTATTCTTGTTTTGAACAAAGTCCATGAGTATATTTTCTATAATAATTTTAAGAGGTTAAAATGGTTGTTGAGGTATTAAGGGAGCCAGATGGAATTATTATTGTGCTCTTGGATTAAAGGGTTGTTGTAATGCTTGTTGTGGTGGTCAAGGCACATGATTATTTGGTAGATATCTTGGAGTTCAATGATTCCTGAAAGGTTCTGGACCACTTATTTTTTGGTAATACCCTTGATTATTATACTTTTGTTGTTGTGCATGACTCTGTTGTAAATATTGTTGTGTTTGTGGGAAATGTATATTTTTTTATTGTAATTAACGTAATTAAAATCATGGTTTGGTTTTTTGTTAATATATTTTGTATAGTCCTGATAGATATGTAGGACTCCGCTCATTTTCAATGACTGAAATTTCATTATAGTAGCAGGAAGGGGTGATGGAGTAGGTAGATGAAAGGATTCAAGCTTCTTAGTTAAGGATTATACTTGTGTTTTTGTTAGAGTATTCTCTTAATATTAGTGGATAACACACCATGTTATACCATGGTCACTCTTCCACTGGATGGAATTATGATATAATTCATTTAAATAGCTCATCCAGCTTCATGTGTGTTGAAAATAAGCCCTCTATCAGTAGAAACTTGACAACTATTCGTGTGGCTGGCTGGAGGCCTTGGTAGAATTTCTGGAGTTGGATCCATATGTCTAGTTCATAGTGTTGGTACTTTCTCATCAGTTACTTGAAAATATTTCAAGATTCCCATGTGGATTCTCACACCAATCCGAGTGATGTTTTTTATATCATTCCAGATCATCCATGTTTAGATTGGTGGGAAGTATTTTTATAAAAAATTCTTGGCTTTATTATTCCAAGTTGTGATTGACTTGGGAGATTGGATTTTGGTCCAATATTTATTTTTGTCTCACATAGATAAGGGTAATACTTGAATCTATATTTCATTAGAATAAAATCCTTATTTTAGAAAGGTATCACATACATAAATGAAGTTTCAAATGTGTTCATGGGGGTCTTGGCTTTGATGTACAATGTTCCAGACAATGTTTTGGATCATGTGGATGTGTCTAGGATTTATCTCAAATGTTTGTGCCTGAATAAGATAGCACACAATACTTAGTATATCACCTTATATTTATAGAAATCCATTATCCATGATGGAATTTTCTTGATGTTTAGGCTTCTCTCCATGAACTAAAAATTATATATTTTGAAGGTTCGGTGGGTTGAGTTGATTTTTTCCTGTATGATTGTAATGATTTGAATCTGTGAATTACTATGTTTAGAGAGATTCCTTTTGATTTCATCTTCAATGGAAATATGCTATTGTGCATCATGGTTCCTTGAATGAGTTGAAGGTCCCTGATGCATGCACAATGTTGCAAGAAGAATAATGATCCAGTGGAATCTGAAAGAAAAGGGAAAATAAAATAAAAGAGAATTGTGGAAAGGGGAGGTAATCATTGGTCATTGATGTAGGATTCCATGTGTATAATAGAAAATCAATTTTCTGACAACATTACCAAAATTTGACATTCCCACACACATAATTTAATATTAATGAGTTTTTGTCATATTATATTTTTTTGTTTCTCAAACAAAACTTTTTACTGAGACATATTATATTGATTGTGTAGGGTCGATCCCTTAGAGAATTGATCTAACAGCAGGAACTTATGGATTATAACCCTAAGTGTAGGATTCCTCATAATTTTGTTCACATTTGGGAAAAAACACTAAATACTTTTGAATTAGGAAGAGAGATAAGGAATGGATTGTGGAAAATTTTTGGGTTCAGGTAAAATATATCTCTATCATAACTTGGTATAGTTATAAGAACTAGGTTATGAAGTAAGAAGAGGTCTCTAGTTGACTATGGTAAAACCAACAAGTTTTACCTAGAAGATACTACTCCTTAGTCTGAATGTAATCTCAACCGAAGAACATTAAACTTAGATTCTAAGGTAGGAGGTGTCATAGGATATAGGTAATAAACTAATCTACTTCAATCAGGTCAGGTTTGTTCATCTGAAATTCCTATGGTCTGGTTCAGTCAAACAATTTGGATAAAAATCTGTTTTTTAAAATAATTACTATTCTTAAGATTACCACATTGATAATTAGAGATTTATTAAATTAATATACCCTTACTCTCAACCCCTACCCTAGGTGGTTTATCCACTCAGAGTAGAATTGACCAAGAATGGGTAAAATATTGAAAACATGTCGAGTTTACACATAAAATTTTGATTTAAACAATTAAATTTCATGAAAATATTGATTGTTATCAATTAAGGAAAATGAAATTGTGAATTATAAATAAATATATAGATTCAATCAAAATTATATCAAATTACATAATTGAAACGAAAACAAGAAAAATCATAGAAAAGGTTCATTAATGATTGATGCTCGAAATAATGAATATGTGAAGAAATATATTGGTGATGTATAAAGGGTTGAAGTAATTCTTTGAAATTGATCCACGATTCTTTTAATATAGTGAAAAAATGAATATAATTAAGGAAACTCATGTTTTCTTAGAGATAGTAGAAGGGAAATAAGAGAAAAATGAAAAAAAAACAAATTATATTCACTTCCATTCCTGTGCATGCCTTATACATATATATAGAACATAAATTACATGATGTGTAATGTGTATTAACATCATGTAATTATGATCCAATATTTTCTCCATAGTTTTTGAAGTTTCACATATCTCACGCAAATCATGTCTAAGATTTAGAATTTTAACCCTTCCCACATCGTGTAAAAGGATATCACATCATAAAGCTTATGTAAACTAGATAATTTTGATAGGGAAATGTTATTTAAATTCTACACATCATGGAATGGAAATTTATTTCATGTAAGGATGGTTCACGTCATGCAATGATGATCCACATCATCAAACTGTCCACATCTTTGAAATTCTTCACGACTAGGCTTCATGGCTGGTAGCAAGTGGTGAAATGATATCACATTTCGTATAATGATGTCTCATGCTATGTAATATCCAATTTTTCTCATTTACTTCCTTTTTTCCTTTGAAACACTGAAAGACTATTTCCTCCAAAAATCAACACAAAAAGTATGTTCACTATCGAGTGAATCAATGAAAATCCTTAATAAAATGGAACCAAAAGGTATACATGATTTTATCTTATTAGCATTCAAAGGACTCTTTATTTATAAAGGAAACAATGATATGTTATGAGGGGAATATTATCACTAAAATAATCCTTTCTCCCATGAATTACAATTTAGTATCTATAATATCATTAGAAGTCCAAAATTAGTAAAATAAATGGTTGAATGAGTCTCCCTCTTTTTAAAATTAAGTTAAATGTACCTATATTATCCTATATTGAGGTTGTGATCACTCATATCTTATAGGTGGATAAGATAATATCTTCCCTTTAGAATTATTCATTTTCTGATATTGTTATGAATGTATTTATAGGGGATCTATGAGGCCAATAATGTTATTTTACTAAAATGTTTTAATAGTTGTGAAGGTAATTTTTCAAACTTCTACTATTACACATTGGGAATTTGTTGAACTTGATTCATATGTAATATTCCATATTGAGTTTGATATAGTTTATGATACTAATGTCAAAGTTTAGTTTTCCTTGGTGGTTTATAAGTGAGAGACCATTGAGAATAATAAATCAGTATAGAAGGATTATATAATTTTTAAGACTGATAAGGTTTGGGAGAATTCAATTATTTAAAATATGAAGGGAGATTTAGGTTTCTCTATTTCAAAAGAATATTGTGATTTCATTATCATAGTGATTAAATTTCTTTATATATTTTTTTACATATTTATTTACAATTTATTTATAATTTAGCGAGTCACTATCTCAATGTAACCTCTGTAAAAAAAATAGTGTTAAGAAGTGTTCAATTAGAAAAATAGTATTTATAATAGTCTTATTTGTATCATGAAATTTATTGATCATATTTATGGATGTATGTTTTATTTATTGAACTTTTTAAATATTCATTTTTGATTTATTTTATATTTTTTCATTTTCTGTTTATAATTTATGTATTTTTTTTCATTTTCCGATCGAGGTTCAATGAAAGGAATTTAAAAATGGTATAAGGAATGGTGAATATTGAATTCTTTTATGAAATTGATTTAACATACTAAAAGATTCCTAATAAGGATAGATTGTATTAAACGAATATTTCAACCCATTGATGTTAGATAGGTGATTAACATTGTCAAATAATGATTGGGCCTTTCTAGATTAATAATATCTTGATATCATATGTTTATTATGGACAAAATGTTATGTTCAATATGATGGTTCAAAATTCCACCATAGGTTTGATGAAGGATTTATAAAATATTTATGAAAATACTTATTATTCATGTTTCCATAAACCATCAAATTAGTTATTTAATTGATATAAATTCTATCATATAAGAGGAAACCTTGTTGCATAGAAACACTATTGGAAATTAAGCCTTTACCAATGGTTTCAAACCATTGGTAAAGGTTTCGAAACTGTTGGTATATAGTATACCAACGGTTTGGTAAACCATTGGAAATTAAGGTGTGGCAGTAGCCCATTACCAATGGTTTTTGTATAACCGTTGGGAAAGGCTGTGTAATTGGAGTATTGACAACAGTTTTACAAACCGTTGACAATACTGGCAGTGTAAATGTTTTTACCAATGGTTTCCAAAAAACTGTTGGTATATGTTGTATACTAAACACTATACCAATGGTTCTAAACCATTGGTATAGTTTTTAAATTTCTATTTCCAAAACAATTATACCAACGGTTCTAAACTGTTGGTAATGTGTTTTTTCAGAACTATTATACCAACGGTTTAAAACCATTAGTAATATTTTTTTTCAGAACTGTTGCACAACAGCCCTCCAGTAGCCCCTCTAGTATACACCTGCATAAAAAATATAACAAAAACCACATGAAGACTTAAAACAGCATAAAAAACACCTAAAATAGCACAAAAAAAAAACATAAAACCATCAAACTCTTCCAACCATGTCATGTACTACAATTCCCTATTTCAATCTTCATATGAAAACAATTATCCAGTAAAGTTAATAATAGTTTCAATAACTCAAACATTATTTACACCCATTTATATCTTCAAATGACAACCACCCTTCCAGTAGTAATTCACCTCACCCCTGCACAACCCCCAAACAGTACATACCCCATGTCCCCATCAAATTCTAATAGGCAGAATAGTCTGATAAATACTTATTAGAGTTGAATAAGATTTCCAAATTGTCTCAAATCCCAATTTTTTTTTCTGATCCTAGATTTGGGTATGTAATGATTTGTGATGCATTTTTCATTGAACTTGTATTTTTTATAATATATGGTGAAAATGTATTTTATTAGGAGTCTCATCACTTATGAACCCATTAATGAAACTACCCAACTCATTAAAAAGAGTTTTGACTATCGTTGATGAGTGTAAATTTTAGTTGTTGTATTCACTTAAAATGATGTCCTTTTGAAACAAAAGAGAGACACTTTGAGTGGTGCCAGCCACACCGCGCCTCAGATTGTGGTGGGATTGACTCGTAAATGTCACAAATGACCCATGTATCATTTTACTAAAGTATCAACATAATCCGAATGCGTTTGGTCAGTTTTCCATATGTCAGTTGTTTTTACTTAAAAGTGTATCCATTTTAAACAAAAGAAAGACACTATGAGTGGTACCAGCCACAATGTGCCTCGTATTGAGGCGGGGTTGACTCGTACACGTAAAAAATTACCCATGGATCGTTTTCCTAAAGTATCAATAGAATCCAAATGCGTTTGGTCCATTTTTCGTATCTTAGTGGTTGTTTTCACTTAAAATGTTGTCCATTTCAAAGAAACGCGAGACACTTTGAGTAGTGCCAGCCACATCGTGCCTCGAATTGAGACGGGGTTGACTCGTAGATGTCAAAAATGACCCATGGATTGTTTTCATAATGTTTCAACAGAATCTGAATGCCTTTGGTCAGTTTTCTGTATGTCAGTTGTTGTTTTCACATAAAATCATGTCCATTTTAAACAAAAGAGAGACATTTTGAGTGTTGATGGACACAACACACATCATATTGAGGCGAGGTAGACTCGTACCCGTCACAAAAGACCCATGGATCTTTGTCCTAAAATATCAACACAATATGAATGTGTTTGGTCCGTTTTAAGTTTGCCAATTGTTGTTTTCACATAAAATATTGTCCATTTAAAACAAAAGAGAAACACTTTGAGTGGTGTTGGCCACAATGGCCCTTGGATTGAGGCAGGGTTGACTCGTACACAACACATATGACCCATGGATCATTTTCCTAAAGTTTCAACAGAATCCTAATGAATTTGGTTAGTTTTCTGTATGTCAGTTGTTGTATTCACATAAAATGATGTCCTTTTGAAACAAAAGAGAGATACTTTGAGTGGTGTCAGCCACACATCACCTCATATTGAGGTGGGGTTGACTCACACACGTCGCAAATGACCCATGGATCATTTTCCTAAAGTATCAACCCAATCTGAATGCGATCAGATGGTTTTAACCACCCCACGCACGCTTTTCAAGCGTGCTAAACACCAAAAAAACATATTCAACCGTGTCATGAAAACCGTGCATCCGAATGACATGTGGTCTCCTCGTACACCTCAAGAATAATAATTAGGGTGTTTTCATGTGATTTGAAGTCATTTTTATGTCTTTCGGCATGCATTTGACCGTTAAACACATGTTTTGGCCATTTACGACATGAGAAGTGCATTTTCGGCCTGTGTGGTCACACGACACATCTGATTGGCGTGCCGTCTAGATGAACATTTCAAAATTCACCCAAACTTTGTTGTCGTCCAATTTCAAGGCATTCTGAGGTTGTTCGGCTAGTTTTGACCACCCCACACGCGCTTTTCAAGTGCGCCAAACACCTAAAAAACACATATTCAGCCGTGTCGTGCAAACCTCATGTCAGAAAGACGTTCTGTCTCCTTGTACACCTCACAAATAATAATTAGGGTGTTTTTGTGTGATTTAAAGTCATTCTGATGTCTTTAAACATGCATTTGACCTTTAAACGCATGTTTTGGCCATTTACGACACGCTGAGTGCGTTTTCGGCCAGTGCGGTCACATGACACCTCCGATTGACGTGTCGTCTAGCCGACCATTTCCCAATTCACCCACCCTTTGTTTTCATCCGATGTCATGGAATTCCGAGGTTGTTTGGCTAGTTTCGACCACCCCACGCGCGCTATTCAAGTGCGCCAACACCTAAAAAACACATATTCAGCCATTCCACAGAAACCGCACATCTGAATGACATTCTATCTCCTCGTACACCTCCCAAATAATAATTAGGGTATTTTCATGTGATTTCAAGTCATTTAGATGTTATTCGGCATGCATTTGACTGTTAAACGCATGTTTTGCCCATTTACGACACGCGGAGTGCGTTTTCAGCCAGCGCGGCAACACGACACCTCCGATTAACGTGCTGTTTGGATGACCATTTTACAATTCACTCACCATTTTTTTTGTACGATTTAATGGAATTTCGAGGTTGTTAAACCAGTTTTGACCACCCCACACGTGCTTTTAAAGCACGCCAAACAGCAAAAAAACACATATTCATCCATGTCGTGCAAACCGCACATCTGAATGACGTGTCATCTCCTCATTCACCTCAAAAATAATAATTATGGTGTTTTGTGTTATTTCAAGTCATTCTGATGTCGCTCGTCATGCATTTGACCGTTAAACGCTTGTTTTAGCCATTTATGACACGCGGTGTGCGTTTTCAGCCAGCGCGGTCACACGACACCTCCGATTGATGTGCTGTCTAGCCGACCATTTCACAATTCCCTCACCCTTTGTTGTCTTCCAATTTCATGGAATTTCGAGGTCCTTCGGCCGGTTTCGACAACCCCACGCACGCTTTTCAAGCACGCCAAACACCTAATAAACACATATTCAGCCGTACCGGGAAAACCGCGTGTCCGAATGATGTGTCGTCTCCTCGTACAACTCACGAATAATAATTAGGGTATTTTCGTGTGATTTCAAGTCATTCTGATGTTGTTCGGCATGAATTTGAATGTTAAATGAATGTTTTGGCCATTTATGACGCGGAGAGTGCATTTTCAGCTAGCGTGGTCACACGACACCTCCGATTGATGTTCCGTCTGGCCGAACATTTCACAATTCACCCACCCTTTGTTTTCGTCTGATTACATGGAATTCTGAGGTTGTTCGGCCGGTTTCGACCACCCCATGTGTGCTTTTCAAGCGCGCCAAACACTTCAAAACACATATTCAGTCGTACCGCGCAAACCGCGCGTCCGAATGACATGTCTTCTCCTTTTACACCTCACGAATAATAATTAGGGTGTTTTGTGTGATTTCAAGTCATTCTGATGTCATTCGGCATGCATTTGACCATTAAACGCATGTTTTGGCCATTTACGACACGCAGAGTGAATTTTCGGCCATCGCAGTCACATGACACCTCTGATTGACATGCCGTCTGGCCGACCATTTCACAATTCACCCACACTTTTTTGTCGTCTGATTTTATGTCATTCCAAGGTCATTCGGCCGGTTTCGACCACCCCACGCACGCTTTTCAAGCGCCCCAAACACCTAAAAAACAAATATTCTTCTGTGTCGCGCAAACCACACATCTGAATGATATGTCGTCTCCTCGTGCACCTCACGAATAATAATTTGGGTTTTTTCCTGGGATTTCAAGTCATTATGTTGTCGTTCGGCATGAATTTGACCGTTAAACGCATGTTTTGGCCATTTACGACATGCAGAGTGCATTTTCGTCCAGTGTGGACACACGACACCTCCGATTGACGTTTCTTCTGACCAACCATTTCACAATTCACCCACCCTTTGTTTTCGTCCAATTTCATGGTATTTCGAGGTCGTTCGGGTGGTTTCGACTACCCCACGCGCGGTTTTCAAGCACGACAAATACCTAAAAACACATATTCTGCCATTCCGCACAAACCTCACATCCGAATGACGTTATGTCTCCTCATAAACTTAAAAAATGATAATTAGGGAGTTTTTGTGTGATTTAAAGACATTATGATGTCGTTCGACATGCATTTGACCATTAAACACATGTTTTGGCCATTTACGACACACGGAGTGCATTTTCAGCCAGCGAGGTCACACGACATCTCCAATTGACATTCAGTCTAGCCGACCATTTCACAATTAACCCACCCTTCATTATCATCCGATTTCATGGCATTCTGGGGTCGTTCGCCCAGTTTCGACCACCCCACGTGCGATTTTCAAGCGCGTCAAACACCTTAAAAACAAATATTATGTCATACCGCGCAAGCTGCGCATCCGAATGATGTTTCTTCTCCTCTTACTCCTAATGAATAATAATTAGGGTGATTTCATGTGATTTCAAGTCATTACGATATCTTTTAGCATGCATTTGACCGTTAAACGCATGTTTTGGCCATTTACGACACGCGGAGTGCGTTTTTGGCCAGTGCGGTCACATTACACCTCGGATTGATGTTCCGTCTTGCCAAACATTTCAAAATTCACCCACCCTTTGTTGTTCTCCAATTTCATTGAATTTCGTGGTCGTTCGGCTGGTTTCGACCACCCCACGTGCGCTTTTCAAGCACGCCAAACACCTAAAAAACACATATTCTGTCGTGGCATGAAAACTGCATGTACAAATGATGTGTCGTCTCCTATTACACCTCAAGAATAATAATTAGCGTGTTTTTGTGTGATTTCAAGTCATTCTGATGTCGTTCGGCATGCATTTGACCATTAAACGCATGTTTTAGCCATTTACGACATCCGGAGTGCATTTTTGGCCACCGCGGTCACACAACACCTCCGATTAAATTGCTATCTGGATGACCATTTCACAATTTACCCACCCTTTTTCGTCGTCTGATTTCATGGTATTTTGAGGTCGTTCGGCCAGTTTCGACCACCCCACGCGCACTTTTCAAGCACGCCAAACACCTTAGAAACACATATTCAGTCTTACCACACAAACAGCGCGTCCCAATGATGTGAAGTCTCCTCATAAACCTAACGAATAATAATTAGGGTGTTTTTTTGTGATTTCAAGTCATTATGATGTCATTCGGCATGCATTTGACTGTTAAATGCATATTTGGGCCATTTACGACACGCGGAGTATGTTTTCGGCCAGTGCGGTCACAAGACACCTCTGATTGACATGCCATCTAGCCACCCATTTCAAAATTCACCCACCCTTTGTTGTCGTCTGATTTCATGGAATTCCGAGGTCATTCGGCCTATTTCGACCACCCTACACTCACTTTTCAAGCGCCCAAACACCTAAAAAACACATATTCAGATGTGCCATGCAAATCAGGCATATGAATGATGTGGTGTCTCCTTGTACACCTCAAAAATAATAATTAAGGTGTTTTCATGTGATTTCAAGTTATTCTGATGTCGTTTGGATTGCATTTGACCGTTAAATGCATGTTTTGACCATTTACGACCCGCGGAGTGTGTTTTCAGCTAGCGCGGTCACACGACACCTCCAATTGACGTGTCATCTGGCCAACCATTTTAAAATTCACCCACCCTTTGTTTTTGTCCGATTTCATGGCATTCTGAGGTCGTTTGGCTGGTTTCAACCACCCCACGTGCGCTTTTCAAGCGCGCCAAACACCTAAAATACACATATTCAGCCGTGTCGCACAATCCATGTGTTCGGATGACATGTAGTCTCCTTGTACACCTCAAGAATAATAATTATGGTCTTTTCATGTGATTTAAAGTCATTTCAATGTTATTCAGCATGCATTTGACTCTTAAACTCATGTTTTGTCCATTTACGACACGCAGAATGAATTTTTGGCCAGCGCGGCCACATGACACCTCTGATTTACATGCCGTCTTGCCGACCATTTCATTATTAACACACCCTTTGTTGTCTTCCAATTTAATGGAATTCCAGGGTCATTTGGTCAGTTTTGACCACCCCATGCGCGCTTTTCAAGTACACCAAACACCTAAAAAACACATATTCAGCTGTGCTATGCAAACAGCACGTCCGAATGATGTTTTCTCTCATTGTACACATCAAGAATAATAATTAGGGTATTTTTGTGTAATTTCAAGTCATTTTGATGTCGTTCGGCATGCATTTTACCATTAAATGCATGTTTTGGCCATTTACAACATGCGAAGTGTGTTTTTGGCCAGCGCGGTCACACGACACCTCTAATTGATGTTCCGTCTGGCCAACCATTTCATAATTCATCCACCCTTTGTTGTAGTACGATTCCATGGCATTCCGACATCGTTCGGCTGGTTTCAACCACCCCATACACACTTTTCAAGCGCGCCAAACACGTAAAAAACACATATTGAGCCGTACCGTGCAAACCACGTGTCTGAATGATATGTCGTCTCCTTTTACACCTCATGAATAATAATTAGGGTTTTTTCATGTGATTTAAAGTTATTATTATGTCATTAGGCATGCATTTGACCGTAAAACCCTTGTTTTGGCCATTTATGACATGCAGAGTACGTTTTCGGCCAGCGCGTTCACACGACACCTCCGGTTTTTCATATGCCAGTTATTGTTTTCACTTAAAATGTTGTCCATTTCAAATAAAAGTGAGACATTTTGAGTGGTGTCGGCAACACCGCACCTCATATGGAGGTGGGGTTGACTCTTACACATCACAAATGACCCATGGATCATTTTCCTAAAGTATCAACACACTCTGAATACATTTGTTCTATTTTTCGTATGCCAGTTGTTTTTAATTAAAAGAGTATCCATTTTAAACAAAATAAAGAAACTTTGAGTGGTACCGGCCACACCGTACCTTGGATTGAGGCGGGTGGGGGGGGGGGAGGGGGTTGTCCGAGGGGGGGGGGGCTGTCTGGGAAGGAGGGTGGGTATTGTATCTAAAACTCTATCTAGTTATCATACATCGAATTCCTACAGGACTGCGAACCATTGTGGGGTGTCGTCCTGGATCAGGGGAAAATCACGACATTACTGTGGCGTGATTGCGGTGTGACCGCGGCGTGACCGTGGCGTGACCATGGAGTGACCGCGGCGTGAACGCGGTGTGACTGTCGCGTGATCACGGTGTGAGTGCGGCATGATCGCGACGTGATCGGGGCGTGACCGCAGCATGACTGTGGCGTGACCACAGCGTGACGGCAACGTGTTGGCCCGATCCAGTGACATTCACAGGGCAACATCTTCCGGCCATGATTTCGAATAAATCCTATGTAGTTGTCCTTCGCATTATAGAAACTGATCTTATGTTATAAAAAACAGGCTCTTGATTCAAGATTGTGGTATGATATAGATATATATTTTATATTTTTTGTTTTTAAAAGTGGTACTAGGTAGTTGAAACTAATAATTGAGAGTCAAATTATCACACCCTAAACTATCACTGTGAGTTTTCGCAGATAGTGCACCTCCTTTGAAGGGGTTTTATTATAAAAGCATGAATTTATTTATCAAATGAAAAAATTATATTAAAGAAAACTTATTCAAGATATGAAATTAAATATAATTAAGAATAATTAAGAAAGAAGCTAAATTCAATTTAAAGAATTCTTCAATTAAAGAGGCTTCCATATTTGGTCGAAAATAAAGAGTTATATTGAATTAAAAAATATCCATACCAGAGTGAAAAACTAGGTTCAAAAATAAAGAGTTATACAAAATCCAAAAATGTAATGGATCAATCTGCCCCTGATCACCATCACCATCACCAATGTCATCATCAGCCTCATCCTCTCCACCATCTCTGTCCTCGTCGTCATCCTCATCATCATCCGCATGCTCATCATCGACCCCATCCCCACCCTCGTCCCCATCCTCTCCCTTAGCCCCATCCTCAACCTCGTCCTCAACCTCATCCTCACCCTCGTCCTCTTCAGCATCCTAATCATCACCAGGAACATCATCATCCTGACCACCATTATAATTCCTGCCTGGTGCATTGGATAATGCACCCATAGATGACATAAATGTCTGACAAGCCGCGCTGGCCTCTGGTGTAAGTGATGAAGATAAAGCTTTCATCAGTTTCATAAATTCTTTGTCCCTCGTTTGAACTTGTACTTCCAACTCTGTGAACCTTTTATCAAACTTTCTTGCATGATCCTTGGCTTGTTCTAACTTGGTGGTACTGGAATGGATACCTGGAGAAGACCAATACCTCGTCGGGACTATATTCTTACCAGGTCGGCAGTGTACTCGACCAGAGTGCTCCTCTCCCAAAACCTGATATAAATGATCATGTGGCCCTAAATTGTTAGGCTCTTGGGCATCAAGGGCCTCTAAAGCATCCTGTTAGAAATATTAATAGATTATTAAATTTAAAAATAGATATTAAACTTTGAAATAAAAAAATTAAAACTTACTATCTTTTCTTGTGTCAGATCATTAACTACAGTTCCATATTTTTTCCTTCTACTCGAGTAAAAAAAATTTACTCGAGGGATACATCCTTCAATATTCAATTTGTGCTTCTGTAATGACATTGAAACAATTTAATGTACAAGTATAATCATATATTAAATATTCAATAAATCACACAATTTAAGTAGGAAACAATAAAAAGGGCAATTCCTAAGGAAAAATTATAAACAATTATATCGTACCAGCTGCCTCTCATGATCTGACATAGTCGTGCGCCCCAAAGCGTGGTCGTATTGTTTTGAATCAATGTTTTTTTTATTTTTTCAGAAGATTCCTAAATAATTTTTAATAATAAATTAGATAATATTAATGAAAATATGAGAACTGTCATTTAAATACCTCAAATGGGATTAATACCTTAAATTTGGAAGTCTCCCAATGGGTAATCATTTAAAGATTTTTCTCTATCGGGTAGTCATCCATGATAGGTAATGTCTCCAACTCCGTGCCCACTCTATCACACCAGCCAACATACATATCATGCTTATAAGCTCTCCAAATCTCTCCTGAATCCTTTAAAATGCACCGGTCGTGCATCTTCACCAGCAGAGAAGTTATACCAAAGCTGACACCCATTATATTAATTCAAATAAATAAAAAATACTACCTTAAATCCAATTTATTTTTTACCCATATTTGTGCCCACACATTATCCTCGACTTCATGTGGCAGATGTCTCCAAGAGAGAGGGATGACCAAAATGATGTCGGAGTATTTGGCTAGCATCGCCGAAAAACCCCGTTATTCTTACCTAGATTTATCAACCATCTTTCCATCATCATTGTATTCAACCGTCAACTGTGTCTGGCGGTTCTATACTGCATGCAAGAGAGTATGACCCCTCCCCCACCTCCTATCATTAGATGAATCTGTTATTAAAGAAAAAAATATTAGTACAAGTTATAATAAAAATAAATTTTAGTATAAGAATATGTTAGAGGTATATAAATATACATGTGGTAGTCGGATCAATGGGTGTCACTGGATGTGCAGAAGCTGAAGGAATATCCTGTATAGGTGGAGTATCCCTCAGTGTATGCTCCTCAGCCACATACTATATCAGAGCATGAGTCAAAGAAGGTGGAATATAATACCCATAGATAATGAACCATAAGCAAAAGATGATGGCACAAACGTCTAGCCAACTGGAAGTGCAAACATCGGAGGCCTAAATATCCCGTGTGTCCCTAAAGACACACCAGGATCCAAATGGGGCTTAGAAGATACATCTATGCTAGGGGAATAATTCAATCAGGTACGACCATTGGATCATCTGACTCTCTCACCACGAGCCCTCATACCATCGGCCTTAGTATTGAGACCACCAGATGGTCGTCTATCTCTGACACCACCCCCCTCCTACCACCATCCTCTGTACTGGGAGCAATATCAGGCTCCTCGTCGGATATCTCTCATCTAGGGGGTGGATCTGGAAAAAAATTTAACACAAAAGTAAACACATGATATTATAAGTTATTAAAATATATATATTGGAAATAAAATACTCACAACAGGGATGAGTGGGGGAATGCCCATCTATGTCATGCGATGATTATTTTCTGTCATCTTTTTCCACAGCCTCTCTTCAATGGGTGTCATTTCCTACATTGAAAACAAATATGGAAGTAATTATTCTAAGAATACGTTACATTATTTAAGTAAGGAAAAACAATAAAGTGGCTATTATATTTCTAAGACATCCTTGGAAGACATTAATGAAGGAAGATGTGAACTCATTAAAAAATATAATGAGATATACACAATAAAAAAATGGTATTAAGCTATGGGAAATTAGTGGTAATGCTCAAACAAGGATCCAAACTTATAAAGGATTCACTAAGTATAAATATGTTTAATGAGATTTTAGAATACAATAAAAATGGGATATGTCTTTGTACAGATCAAAATAAACCACTTAGAAAACATTTTACCAATTTTATAAACATATATTTTAAAACCAATTATTTATATCATTAAAATATAAATAGTTTTCATTATATAAAAAATAGAATGTTGGCATCATAAAAACATAACCAGATAGTCACTCAGTGATTCGACACCACCTACAAAAAAATTAGTCACACTTTAGGAATACAATGATCTCTAAGAAGAACTTAAGAATAACTCACCCGAAATTCATGACCAAAGGAACCCAATATATAATCACTATAAATCCATAAGAAAATAAAATACATTAAAAACCAACACTACAAACTCTATAGAACAAAAAAGAGGAAGACCCATGATCCTAGGAAAATTCCACCATTCTTAGGCGTAATCACCATATTAGTGGTCGTATGTCTTATGTTTAGTTACAAATGATATATGAAACCAAATTCAACCCTAGTCACAAACATTTACCAATCATGTATTAGTCATTAATTCAATATCAAATAGTGTGAATCATAAATTTTTCCAAAATCCCTAAAATAGGAAAAAATGATGTGATGTTGCTAGATATTGAAATAAATGTAGAAATCGGAGGAAGAGGGATTCTATGTTTGTATTTGGGAAGATGTTTAAATAGTCTAACATGGATTGGGGAGTTTCAGTTGATCGGAAGGAAGAACTCAGGGTGGGTTAGGGTTCACCTCCGCGCCGGGGCTTCTGGAATTTGGGGGAATCGATTTCTGCTGTGCTGTAGGGGGGCTACTGGAAATCTGGATATTTGAGAAGATCTTTCCCAACGGTTTTTAAAAACTGTTGGGAAACCATTAATTTTCCCAAATGTTGGGAAAAAATGGCCTTTACCAAAAATTTCTAGCAAATCGTTGGTAAAGGTCTACGAAACCAAGATTTTCCAACGGTTTATAAACATGGTTGGTAAAAAAACTTATACCAACGGTTCTCTAGAACCGTTGGTATAGAATTTTAGGGAAAAGTCTACTTTCTAGTAGTGAAAATAGATCCTTAGATAACCAATTTTTGAAAGTAAATATCTTTTAAAAATGATAATTTATTAGAGAAAATGTGGGGTTTTAAAATCAATCACCTTTAATGTACAAAATAATATTATAAAGTTCATACAAGTTTAATTTGATGATTAAAAACTATTAACCTAAGGAAATATAATAATATTTATCTTTATTCACTTTAAGAGAGAAAAATATATGTTTATATTTTATTTTAAATAATTGAAACATGATTTTCATGTGAGTTCTAACTAGTATACCTCCTAGTAATTAGTCAAAAATATAAATTGATTCCTCAATAAAAACAAATAATTAAGTATTAATGTTTATCTTTACAATATGAATTCATAAAGGCAGCATGTCAAAAAAAATGTGTTCTCCAATTTTTTTTTGTTATGGGATGATCTAAAGAGAAAATTTATGTTCATGGGTATGTTCAAGTAGTTTAATCATCTAATATGATCTACTCAAACACAATGATTGAGAAAAACATATAAATGGAAAATGAAGTTGAGAATTACCACATGAATAGGTCCAAACATTATTCTTTAACATTTAGAGTATCATAATAGTTTATATATAGAATAAGTAGAGTTAATATGATAAAAAAAGATACAAACATGGGATTTTAAAGTTCATATAATAATTACTAAGATAGATCATGGGATTATATATAATTACACTCCGAGTAATCAATGGGAGTTCAAAACTACAAGAAAGTAAATAAAGATAAAATTAAACATCCCAAGTACTCTAATATATCTCCATGGTCAAATATTTTTTAAAAAATGAGGGATGTAGGAATTTTATCAATAATTTATAATGTTTGGACCTAAAAATGTAATTTTACTAGGTGTGGTACTTGGGTTGTCTATGAAAAAAATACATTGTAAATTTTAAGCACATAGAAATAGTATTTATTAGTTAAATATTTTATTTATACTTTGTGGGAATCTTGAAATGGTTTATCTTTCCAAATAAACTAGAATAATCCCAATTAGAGTCTCTTAAACAAATTTATAGATCCTTCGATGATGGAGATTTAATTTTTTCTCACCAATAATTTATTTATCTTGTATTCATCTATTGGGAATTTTGCGTTCATATTAAACTCTTGGTAATTTAGAAAAAATATATCCCGATGAACCAATCAACCTATAAAAAAACAATTTACTATTTGAATCAATTTGTAAAATGTTATTATAAAAATAAAAACATTATGTCTAATTAGACCATAATAAAAAATATTCCAATACTTATGTTTAAGGCCCAAAATATGATAATCAAATAAATATATATCCTAATATCAAATCAAGGGTGAATATTGACCCATATTTAAATTTTAACCATTAAATATTTTATAAAAACCATTCAATAATTCCATGAAGTGGTTAATGATAATAACTATATCATTTTTAATTTTATTTATAATATTTGTTAAAAAATTAAAATAAAATTAAAAAATCCCTAATTATTGGACGGTAAAACACATAGATAATTTAATTCACATGTATACTCGTTAAAATATATGATAAATTACTACATGATCAAACCTCTATACCCAAACCATTTCATTTTTGGGAAAATTCACTCCTAATTAAGGTCTAAAAATTTATACATTCCATGTTATTTAAAATGAAAAAAAGTTTTACAATTGCTGATAATTTCCCTTTATAGAGACCTTTAAGAAATAAATAGTTTCCAATTTAATTCATTTCAAAAAATAGGGAAATTGAAATCTCATAAAAGGGGTAAACTTGAAATATAAGGAAATGAAACCATTATAATTAAAAAAATTATAATAGGTACACATACATATGATAATTAAGAATAATATTAATTAAATACTATTTACTTGGTCTAAGTATGAAATGGAAAGATTTGAAACGTTCTAACAATTTTTAAAGTTTACATTAACTTGATTTTTTTATCATGTTATTAAAGAAAGATACCTAATCATGGATTTTTTGGAATATAATATTTAATAACACAAAAATGATGTAGAAGAAAATCATAAGTATTGATAACATATCATAAGTTTCATAAAAACATTACCAATACTATAATTTATTGATCACAATGTTTTTGGATAAAAAATCAAATAATATTGTTTTTTTAATGTCAATATCTATCAAGAAATAATTTTCCAATGTATTGGTCAATTTTAGTTGAGGGATAAACATATAAAATGCATTTCATTGAATATTAAGTTAAATGGTAAAATTTCATAACATGTAATCCTAGTTTATTAACTCAAAAAACAAACAAGAAAAGAAAACACAATATTATTTTTTGTGTTTTTGTTTCTATGGTTTTATTTTTGTTTCTGTTTTTTAGTAGAAAAATATAAAACATAATTATTCCTTGATTCCTAAAATAATCATTGTCTTTAATTTATGTAATTTAAATAATTATATAGGTAAATAATAGTAAGTATAAGGTACAAGCTATTAAGTTAAAAAATATGTGGAAAATCCTTAAAGAGGTGTTTAACCTTCTATCTGTTGATAAAAAATCTTTATTTACATTGCTCAAAAAATAAATGTATTTCCACAAAAGGATGAAAATGATTAATAGTATAATAGTTAATCCATCATGAATAAATCATAATTTGGAAAAACTTTACCTAAAATTTTATATTAGTACCTTCTCATGCATATAAATTGTTTACTATAGAACCAGATCATCAAATATAGCCATCTCTTTCTCCTTTTAGATCTAGAAATCACCATATGCATCACATAAAATTTATTATAAATTTTTAAAATTTAATTTTCTTTTTTGAACTATATCTAAGAGATTTATACTAAATTATTTTACAATACAATATTTATGATGCTCGAACTCTATGGATAAGGTTCAGGAAAATACAATGATTATATAATCATGTTAATTTGTTTATTATAGTTCAAAAAGTAGTATGAAATTCCCACAATACATCAGGGCACTCTAATATTTCTTACTTGGATATACTATTTTCTTAAATATTTTTTTAACTTCAATATTTGAAAATTTAACTTCACCAAATTTTTGGGGATGATATTCCTTAATAACATTATGAGTAACTCTATACATATATATAATATTTTTTTTCTTTTCAATTATATAATAAATAAACATGGTCATTAATTGTAACCATATTTGAACAAATCCTATTAAAAATTTAGGTTTATATAAATTTCACATCCTAAAAAAGTCATCTATTCTATTTTCCGTCTCTTACACCCATTTATAATCATTTAATATGTAATATCCTAAGTCACTAATGATAACCATAGGAAAACCAGAGCTTTTAAAAATTTGAGTTCTTACAAATTTTACAATATTAAGCGAGTCATATGTTCTTGTTTCTTTTTCTTTCACCCATTTATAACCATAATAAACATATATTAAGATGTATAAAAATAAAAATGATTTTTTAATGGGATATATGATGTTTATTACCAATGAATTAGGTATCTCATAAATAAAATATATTTTTTAGGTTTCTCATTCCTCCCAGATATATTCCTTATATTTTGAAACTGTGCAAATGACTTGTAAAACTAATGAGAATAACTAAAAAAGTGGTCTAATAAATCCTTGATTTATAGAAATTTACATGTTATTTGAGATCCAAAGTGTCCCTAACATACCAAGGTGTGAAAATAACTCAAAACCGATGTAAAATCATAATTGGGGACACTTTGTAAAATTATCTACACACTACAACTACTCCATTAGTATGGTTCATCCTCAATATAACATTATGAATAATCCCTCTGATGTAAAATCATAATCAATTACACATTGTAAAATTATCTAGTCATGATAAGTCCCCCATTAGAATGGGTGATCCAAAATATGTTGGATCGAAATATGAATGTAGATGGATCAATACAGGGGGTGAATTGTAGGTTTATAAAATTTCATTTTTATCCCTTAAAAATATCTATGTTTAAAAATATTTAAACTAATTCATTTCACTAGAACTCTTAATGTATTTAAAACTAACAATTATAATAGCCCTGGGTCTGATAAATATCATAATCAGATTTATTTCGATAATGTATTTCAAAGGTCATAATTGAAACTAATCATATTCAAAGAAGAAATGATTCAATCAGAGTGAGCGTGTTTTAGATCGCAATCAAACTTGTTATGATGATTGAAATCAATACAATAGATTCTATCATAAAGCATATAGAATTGTATTTGTTATTAAAATGATCACTATTCACTACTGGAATTTAGCCTTTTCCCAACGGTAGTATACCAACGGTTTACTTAAACCGTTGGTATAGTGAGCCTTTGCCAACGGTTTAAGAAAACCATTGGCAAAGAGAATTTCATCAAACCTTTCCCCAACGGTTCACTGGAACCGTTGTGAAAAGGAGACCTTTACCAACGGTTCACTGGAACCGTTGGGAAAAGGCTTCTAAAACTCACACATTCCCAACGGTTTCAGTAAACCGTTGGGAAATGTGTGCCTTTGCCAACGGTTTTTATAAACCGTTGGCAAAGGTTTCCCCCAAATTGCAGGCCGCGATCTCCTCTCCCCATTCGGACAGAGCCCTAATCTATTCACTCCGCTGCTCTGGCGAACCCCATCTGACTCCACTGCTCTTGCGAATCCGAACACCAGTACCCCCATCCCAACAGGTACACCCCATACGAATAGGTAAAATTTGATCTCAACCATATTGTTGTAGTTTTTTTAATGAATAGATTTTTTCCAGGTGTTGGTAGTTTAATTGATTATGCAGGTGTTGGTGATTTTTAATGTTTTTGTATTCTATGTTTGGAAGGAGAGTGTTCAAAACATGTAAATCAGACCAATTTGATATTACTCGTGAAATCAATTTGATAATGGATTGTGAGATTTTTTAATGTTTTTGTATTCTGTTAATGTTTTTTGTATTCTATGTTTGGAAGGAGGTGTTGGTGATTTTTAATTATTTTCCAATGGTCGAGCATCATGTGAGATTTTTTCTATGTTTGGATAATGGATTGTGGGAATTATGGATTGTGTTCAAACCAATTTGATATGTTTTGGATAATCGATTGTGGGGGTAGGGGCTGTCCACGGGGGTGGGTGGGTGTCCACGGGGGTGGGCGGGGGTGTCCACGGGGGTGGGAAAGGCTGTCCACGGGGTGGGAGGTGCTGTCTAGGGGGTGTGGGCTGTCCTGGGGGTCTGGGTGGGGTGTCATGGTGGGGGAGGGGTGTGTCGGGTGTCCACGGGGGTGGTATATCTAGGTGGTGGTGGTGGGGTTGTAGGGGAGGGGGGTGTGGGCTGTTTGGGAGGGTGGACGGGGCTATCCAGGGGGGTACGGTGGTGGGCGGGCTGTCCACAAGGGTGGACGGGCTGTCCACGGGGATGGTCGGGCTGTCAAGGAGGCGTGGGCGGGCTGTCCAGGGGGGGTGGGTGGGCTGGCAACAGGGGGTAGGGGTGTCCAGAGGGTGGGCGGGCTATCCAAGGGGGTGGGGGGCTGTCCATAGGGAGAAGGGGTGTCGAGGGGGGTGGGTGGGCTGTCCACGGGGGTGGTTGGGCTGTCTAGGGGGTAGGGGGCGTCCACAGGGGTGGGTGGGTTGTCCACGGGGGTGGGCGGGGCTGTCCACGGGGGTGGGAAAGGCTGTCCACGGGGGTGGGCGAGGCTGTCCAGGGGGTGTGGGCTGTCCTGGGGGTCTGAGTGGGGTGTCCTGGTGGGGGATGGGTGTGTGGGGTGTCCAGGGGGGTTGGTATGTCTAGGTGGTGGTGGTGAGGTTGCAGGGGAGGGGGTGTGGGTTGTTTGGGAGGGTGGGTGGGGCTATCCCGGGGGGGGGGGGGGGTACGAGGTGTCTAGGGGGGTACGGGGGTGGGCGGGCTGTCCACAAGGGTGGACGGGCTGTCCACGGGGGTGGTCGGGCTGTCAAGGAGGGGTGGGCGGGCTGTCCTGGGGGGGTGGGTGGGCTGGCCACAAGGGGTAGGGGTGTCCAGGGGGTAGGCGGGCTATCCAAGGGGGTGGGGGGCTGTCCATAGGGAGAAGGGGTGTCGAGGGGGGTGGGTGGGCTGTCCACGGGGGTGGTTGGGCTGTCTAGGGGGTAGGGGGTGTCCACGGGGGTGGGTTGTCCATGGGGGTGGGCAGGGCTGTCCACGAGGGTGGGAAAGGCTGTCCACGGGGGTGGGCAGGGCTATCCAGGGGGCTGTCCAGGGGGTGTGGGATGATCATACATAATGAAGCCTTACAGGATGTGAGATGATTATATCTATGAAATCTACTCAGGTACCTGGTGAGGAAGTGAATATTAATTCAAAAAGGTAAATCGCATATGAGGATACCCTACTAATATGGTTATGGGATGAGGCATGCTCTGATGTGATAACACATTAAGTTCTTGTTTGTTTTATATTTTTTCAATAACACATTAGTATGTTTTTTTCACATGTGTAGTTGATACCATGATTATTTTCTTCCTTTGTCGTTTACTTAAATGTATTTTCTATTAAAGTTCAATCCTATTGAATTGTTTATGACAAAATGACTTATATGAATTCTTTTTACAGGAAATGCTGCCAATTGAAGAAAGATGAAGTAAAAAAATGGCGGAGAACAATCGTCGGATGGAGGAGATGGGCATTCCACCACTAGTGCCTACAGTGAGTACTTTATTTCAAATATATATATATATATATATATATATATATTTACAGAATATATAATGTCATGTGATTAATTTTTTTTGTAAACTTTTTTGTAGGATCCACCATTACGTCGACAGTTATTCGACGAGGAGCCTAGTACTGCTCCTAGTACTCAGGCCAGTGGTACGAGGAGGGTTCGTACCAGAGGTGGACGTAGAGCTGCGCGTGCCCGACTAGACCCTGCCCCTCCCACTGACATTTCAGCCTTCCCACATTCTGATCCCGGTGTGTCGTTAGGGACACACGGGGTATTTAGGCCTCCCATGTTTTCACTACCTTCTGCATCTTGTGCCCCATCATTTTCACATCCCATGATGATTCCCACTCCCCAGTCAGCATCAGGTCATACAGCTGTTCCATCTTCTTTTCCTTCTACTTCTGTCTCTCTGAGCTTTTATATTCCATCGTTTTCGACTCCTGTTCCACCAGAGGGTGTTCCATCAGGTTCTATGGATCCGACGCCACTCATTGATCAGACTAGCGCAGGTATATTTATAAAAACCTAACAAATTTTTATAGCAATATTTATTTTCATTATAACATGTTTTGATAAAATATTTGTTTTTCTTTCATGACAGATACATCTACTGACAAGAGGCGGGGGCGGGTGCGTACACGCATGCGTTCGGTGTGGAACCGTCGCACACAGGTTATGGTGGAATATAATGAAGACAATCAGATGGTTGAGAAAACAGGGCAGCAATGTCGGAGTTTTCCGGCGACGCTTGCCAAATACTCCGACATCATTCCCGTCAGCCCGCTGTCGTGGAGACATTTTCCACATGAGGTCAAAGATAGATATTGGGCAGAGATATGGGTAAAAAAATCTGTTGTATTTAATGCCATGAATTATTTTTGTATTTATATAAATTAATATTTTGATTTCAGCTTCGATTTAATTTTCCTGATGGTGAGGGTGCACGACTGGAACGTCTAAAGGATTTAGGCGAGCTTTGGAGAGCCTACAAGCATGAGCTGTATATTGGCTGGCGTGCTAGAGTTGGCACTGAGTTAGAGGCGGTACCAGTCGTGGATGATTGTCCTATAGAGCAGTATCGTCAGATGATTACTCATTGGACGAGTACCCAGTTTAAGGTATGAATTACATTTGAGGTATTTAAATAATAACTTTCAAGTTTTGCATTAATATTATCCTTTGAATTATCGAATTTTATTTAGGAATCATCTGGAAAAAATAAAAAAAACATTGATGCAAAAAAATACCTGCATACACTAGGACGCACGACGATGCCGGATCATGAGAGGCAGCAGGTATGACAATTGTTTATAAGTTTTCTTTACGACATACATTTTCTTTTGTTTCCTCAATTATTTAATCATTTGATAAAGTTTTTATATAACTTTTGTTTTCAATGTCATTGTAGAGGCAAGTACAAAATACTGAAGGACGTGTGCCTCGAGCAAAACTGTTTTGCTCGAGTAGACGAAAAAAGGATGGAAGTGCTGTCAACGAAGCGACTTAGCAGCAGATTGTAAGTTTTAATCTGTTGATTTTATATTTTAATATCTATTTCGTAACTTAATAATATATTTATATTTGTAACAGGATGCTTTAGAGGCCCTCGATGCCCAAGAAGCAGACAATTTTGGGCCATCTGATCACTTACATCAGGTGTTGGGAGATGATCATTCTGGCAGAGTACGCTGCCGACCTAGGATAGCCCCGACGAGGTATTGGCCTGCCTCAGGTACGAGTTGTAGTGCCACCGAGCTGCAAAAAGTTAGGGCACAGGCAGAACAGGCTGAGAAAAGGGCCATAGAGACGGCAGAACAGTCTGCTAGGGCAAACAGTGCATTTATGAAATTTATTGAAGTTCTACATCCAACGCTTCCAGTAGAGGCCAGCCCAGCGATTGATGAATACATGTCGTCGATACATTCTATATATGGTGCACTAGGTGTCAGTTCCAGTGGTGGTCAGACCGATGTCCATCTTGAAGATGATGATGGCGAGGAGTCTGATGCGGAAGAGGAGGGAGATGAGGAGGGCGAGGAGGAGGGCGAAGGCGAGGAGGAAGGCGCTGTGGAGGGTGAGGACAATGAGGAGGACGATGACGAGGGTGATGATGATGATGATGATGGTGATGGTGATGCTGATGTGTGACATATTGATCTGTTACATTTTTGACTTATATTACTGAGATTTGATGTTTAATCTATTCTAGTTGTTGGTTTTATCTAGACTCGTAGTATAGTATAGTATTGGAGTTGAGTTATTTTTATATATTTCCAGTTTTTATGGATGTTGTTGTCTTTTAGTGGTTGTGTGTTTGAGAACTCCCTAGACAACCCCCCTCATTCTTGGACCCTAGACAACCCCCCTCCCCCTTGGACCCCGAACACCCCGCAAACACCCCCCAGACAGCCCCGCGGACAGCCCCCTGGACAGCCCCCCGTACAGCCCCCAACCCCCCACCCTGGACCCCGGATAGCCCCCCGGACAGCCCCCGGACAACCCCCCCACCCTCCCCCTTGGACCCCGGACAACCCCCTGAACAAACCCTGAACAACCCCTGAACAACCCCTGAACAACCCCTGAACTACGTTTTCGGTCACCGCGGGCACACGGCACATCCGATTGACATTCCGTCTGTGCGTACACATCACAAATAATAATTAGAATGTTCCACGGTGGTTTCAGCTCAATCTGTGGCCGTCCGCCATGAATTTGACCGTTGGACGCCCGTTCTGGCCGTTTTTGACACCAGAACTGCGTTGTCGGTCACTGCGGGCACACGGCACGTCCGATTGAAGTGCCGTCTGCTCGACCACTTCCGAAATCATTCACCCGTATTTGTCGTCTGATTTCAGGCCATTCCGACATCGTTTGGCCGGTTTGGACCCCCCTCACGCGCGTTTACGAAGCGCGCGCATCACTTAAAACACGAATATTGAGCCGTACCGCGCAAACCGCACGTCCGATTGACATGCCGTCTACTCGACCACTTCATAAATCACTCACCCGTATTTTTCGTCTGATTTCAGGCCATTCCGACATCGTTCGGCCCGTTTGGACCCCCCTCACGCGCGTTTATGAAGCGCGCGCATCACTTAAAACACGAATATTGAGCCGTACCGCGCAAACCGCACGTCCGATTGACGTTCCGTCTGCTCGTACACGTCACGAATAATAATTATAATGTTCCACGGTGGTTTCAGCTCAATCCGAGGCCGTCCTCTATGAATTTGACCGTTGGACGCCTGTTCTGGCCGTTTATGACACCAGAACTGTGTTGTCGGTCACCGCGGGCAGACGGCACATCCGATTGACGTGCCGTCTATTCGACCACTACAGAAATCAGTCACCCGTATTTTTCGTCTGATTTCAGGCCATTCCGACATCGTTTGGCCGGTTTGGACCCCCCTCACGCGCGTTTACGAAGCGCGCGCATCACTTAAAACACGAATATTGAGCCGTACCACGCAAACCGCACGTCCGATTGACGTGCCGTCTGCTTGACCACTTCAGAAATTAGTCACCCGTATTTTTCGTCTGATTTCAGGCCATTCCGACATCGTTCAGCACATTTGGACCCCCCTCACGCGCGTTTACGAAGCGCGCGCATCACTTAAAACACGAATATTGAGCCGTACCGCGCAAACCGCACGTCCGATTGACGTGCCGTTTGCGCCTACACGTCAAGAATAATAATTAGAATGTTCCACGGTGGTTTTAGCTCAATCTGAGGCTGTCCGCTATGAATTTGACCATTGGACGCCCGTTCTGGCCGTTTATGACACCAGAACTGCGTTGTCGGTCACCGCGGGCACACGGCACTTCCGATTGACGTGCCGTCTGCTCGAACACTTCAGAAATCAGTCATCCGTATTTTTCGTCTAATTTCAGGCCATTCCGACATCGTTCGGCCCATTTGGACCCCCCTCACGCGCGTTTACGAAGCGCGCACATCACTTAAAACACGAATATTGAGCCGTACCGCGCAAATCGCACGTCCGATTGACGTTCCGTCTGCGCGTACACGTCACGAATAATAATTAAAATGTTCCACGGTGGTTTCAGCTCAATCCGAGGTCGTCCTCTATGAATTTGACCGTTGGACGCCCGTTCTGGCCGTTTACGTCACCAGAACTGCGTTGTCGGTCACCGCGGGCACACGGCACATCCGATTGACGTGCCGTCTGCTCGAACACTTCAGAAATCACTCCCCCGTATTTGTCGTCTGATTTCAGGCCATTCCGACACCGTTCGGCCCGTTTGGACCCCCCTCACGCGCGTTTACGAAGCGCGCGCATCACTTAAAACACGAATATTGAGCCGTACCGCGCAAATCGCACGTCCGATTGATGTTCCGTCTGCGCGTACACGTCACGAATAATAATTAGAATGTTCCACGGTGGTTTCAGCTCAATCCGAGGTCGTCCGCTATGAATTTGACCGTTGGACGCCTGTTCTGGCCGTTTATGACACCAGAACTGCGTTGTCGGTCACCGCGGGCACATGGCACGTCCGATTGACGTGCTGTCTGCTCGACCACTTCAGAAATCAGTCACCCGTATTTGTCGTCTGATTTCAGGCCATTCTGACATCGTTCGGCTCGTTTGGACCCCCCCTCACGCGCGTTTATGAAGCGCGCGCATCACTTAAAACACGAATATTGAGTCGTACCGCGCAAACCGCACGTCCGATTGACGTTCCGTCTGCGCGTACACGTCACGAATAATAATTAGAATGTTCCAAGGTGGTTTCAGCTCAATCCGAGTCCGTCCGCTATGAATTTGACCGTTGGACGCCCGTTCTGGCCGTTTATGACACCAGAACCGCGTTGTCGGTCACCGCGGGCACACGGCACGTCCGATTGACGTGCCGTCTGCTCGAACACTTCAGAAATCACTCACCCGTATTTTTCGTCTGATTTCAGGCCATTCCGACATCGTTCGGCCCGTTTGGACCCCCCTCACGCGCGTTTACGAAGCGCGCGCATCACTTAAAACACGAATATTGAGCCGTACCGCGCAAACCGCACGTCCGATTGAGGTACCGTCTGCGCGTACACGTCACGAATAATAATTAGAATGTTCCACGGTGGTTTCAGCTCAATCTGAGGCCGTCCGCTATGAATTTGACCGTTGGACGCCTGTTCTGGCCGTTTATGACACCAGAACTGCGTTGTCGGTCACCGCGGGCACACGGCACGTCCGATTGACATGTCGTCTGCTCGACCACTTCAGAAATCAGTCACCCGTATTTGTCGTCTGATTTCAGGCCATTCCGACATCGTTCGGCCCGTTTGGACCCCCCTCACGCGCGTTTACGAAGCGTGCGCATCACTTAAAACACGAATATTGAGCCGTACCGTGCAAATCGCACGTCCGATTGACGTTCCGTCTGCGCGTAAACGTCACGAATAATAATTGTAATGTTCCACGGTGGTTTCAGCTCAATCTGAGGTCGTCCGCTATGAATTTGACCGTTGGACGCCCGTTCTGGCCGTTTATGACACCAGAACTGCGTTGTCGGTCACCGCGGGCACACGGTGCGTCCGATTGACGTGACGTTTGCTCGAACACTTCAGAAATCACTCACCCATATTTTTCGTCTGATTTCAGGCCATTCTGACATCGTTCGGCCCGTTTGGACCCCCCTCACGCGCGTTTACGAAGCGCGCGCATCACTTAAAACACGAATATTGAGCCGTACCGCTAAAACCGCACGTCCGATTGAGGTTCCGTCTGCGCGTACACATCACGAATAATAATTAGAATGTTCCACGGTGGTTTCAGCTCAATCCGAGGCCGTCCGCTATGAATTTGGCCGTTGGACGCCTGTTCTGGCCGTTTATGACACCAGAACTGCGTTGTCGGTCACCGCGGGCACACGGCACGTCCGATTGATGTGCCGTCTGCTCGACCACTTCAGAAATCAGTCACCCGTATTTTCCGTCTGATTTCAGGCCATTCCGACATCGTTCGGCCCGTTTGGACCCCCCTCACGCGCGTTTACGAAGCGCGCGCATCACTTAAAACACGAATATTGAGCCGTACCGCGCAAACCGCACGTCCGATTGACGTGCCGTCTATGCGTACACGTCACGAATAATAATTAGAATGTTCCACGGTGGTTTCAGCTCAATACGAGGCCGTCCGCTATGAATTTGACCGTTGGACGCCCGTTCTGGCCGTTTATGACACCAGAACTGCGTTGTCGGTCACCGCGGGCACACGGCACGTCCGATTGACGTGCCGTCTGCTCGACCACTTCAGAAATCACTCACCCGTATTTTTCGTTTGATTTCAGGCCATTCCGACATCGTTCGGCCCGTTTGGACCCCCCTCACGCGCGTTTACGAAGCGCGCGCATCACTTAAAACACGAATATTGAGCCGTACCGCGCAAACCGCACGTCCGATTGACGTGTCGTCTGCGCGTACACGTCACACATAATAATTAGAATGTTCCACGGTGGTTTCAGCTCAATCTGAGGTAGTCCGCTATGAATTTGACCGTTGGACGCCCGTTCTGGCCGTTTATGACACCTGAACTGCGTTCTCGGTCACCGCGGGCACAGGACACGTCCGATTGACGTGTCGTCTAGTCGACCACTTCAGAAATCACTCACCCATATTTGTCGTCTGATTTCAGGCCATTCCGACATTGTTCGGCCCGTTTGGACCCCCCTCACGCGCGTTTACGAAGCGCGCGCATCACTTAAAACACAAATATTGAGCCGTACCGCGCAAACCGCACGTCCGATTGACGTGTCGTCTGCGTGTACACGTCACGAATAATAATTAGAATGTTGCACGGTGGTTTCAAGTCAAAAGGACGTCATTTTAAGTGAAAAGCATCAACTGGCATACGGAAAACCGACCAAACACATTCCGAATCTGTTGATAATTTATCTCAACAATCCATGGGTCATATGTGACGTGTACGAGCCAACCCGAGATGAATCCGAGTCGCGGTGTGGCCGGGATAAGTCTAAGTGGCTCTCTTTTGTTTAAAATGGACACCATTTTAAGTACATACGGAAAAACAACCAAACGGATTCGGTTTCCATTGAAACTTTAGGAGAACGATCCATGGGTCATATGTGACGTGTACGAATCAACCCCGCCACAATCGGAGACACGGTGTGGCCGACACCACTCAAAGTGTCGGTCTTTTGTTTCAAAAAGACGTCATTTTAAGTGAAAAGCATCAAGTGACATACGAAAAACCAACCAAAGGCATTCGGAATGTGTCGATACTTTATCACAAGGATCCATGGGTCGTATGTGACGTGTATGAGTCAATCCCGCCTCAATCCGAGGAGCGGTGTGGCCGACACCGTTCTAACTGTGTCTCTTTTGTTTAAAATGGACAGGATTATAAGTGAAAAGAACAACTGGCATACGGAAAACTGACCAAACGCATTCCAAATTTGTTGATAATTTATCCCAACGATCCATGGGTCATATGTGACATGTACGAGCTGACCCGGGATGAATCCAAGTCATGGTGTGGCCGAGATCAGTCTAAGTGGCTCTCTTTTGTTTAAAACGGACACCATTTTAAGTACATACGGAAAACCGACGAAACGGATTCGGTTTCCGTTGAAACTTTAGGAGAACTATCCATGGGTCATATGTGACGTGTACGAATCAACCCCGCCTCAATTGGAGACGTGGTGTGGCCGACACCACTCAAAGTGTCTGTCTTTTGTTTCAAAGGGACATCATTTTAAGTGAAAAGCATCAAGTGACATACGGAAAACGGAGCAAATGCATTCGGATTGTGTCCATAATTTAGGAAAAGGATCCACGGGTCGTATGTGACGTGTACGAGTCAATCCCGCCTCAATATGAGGAGCGGTGTGGCCGACACCGCTGTAACTGTGTCTCTTTTTCTTAAAATGGACAACAATTTAAGTACATACGGAAAACCGACCAAACGCATTCGGTTTCCATTGAAACTTTAGGAGAACGATCCATAGGTCATATGTGACGTGTACGAGTCAACACCGCCTCAATCTGAGGCGCGGTGTGGCCGGAACCACTCAAAGTGTATGCCTTTTGTTTCAAAAGTACGTCATTTTAATTGAAAAACATCAACTGGCATACGGAAAACCGACCAAACGCATTCGGATTGTGTCGATACATTAGCACAACGATCCATGGGTCATATGTGACGTGTATGAGTCAACCCCGCCTCAATCTGAGGCACGTTGTGGACGGTAGCACTTCAGGTGTATGTATTATGTTTAAAACGGACATTACTTTAGGTAAAAATATATGGTATACAAAAAACAGATCAAATTATGAATTGACTTCCAGATTCCACATATAATTGTCATCTACATTTTAAATTGAAATCTAAATGAATTATGTATGTTTATAATTTAATTATGGATGTGTATAGTTCTACCATTATATGTTAAACGTGTATGAATTTGTTCTCTATATGTAAGTGTTAGTTGGTTACTGCAGGTACAATAATTATATATGTATGTGTTAGTTTATTGCAGGTACAATAATTGGATTGAAAAATGAGAGGGAACCCACAAAACCAGATGTGGTGCTGGTCATATTGGAGACCTGGTTGGGAGCTGCTCGGCAAATTGGGGAGCTGCTGGGGGATTTGCCCAGCAGAGGCTATGCCAACGGTTCAAAACCGTTGGCATAGAAATTGTGGATTAGTTTTACCAACGGTTCAACAAACTGTTGGTAAAACACTTTTCCCAATGGTTTAGAACCGTTGGGAAAGAGTAGATGTGGGGTTTTTCCCAACGGTTTACCAAACCGTTGGAAAAAACATGATAATTTTAAGCCCTTGTGCCAACGGTTTTAAACCGTTGGCAAATCTTTTTCCCAACGGTTTTAAAGAACCGTTGGGATAGAGTAACCTTTCTCCACCCTATGCCAACGGTTTACTGTAAACCGTTGGGAAATGTTTTTCCCAACGGCTTACTTACCTACGGTTGGCAGAACCGTTGGTATATGTTATACCAACGGTTGTCCAGCCTTTCCCAACATTTCTCAACCGTTGGTAAATCTATTATTTCCAGTAGTGATTAGTGTATTTCAAAAAAATTATAGTCAGAGTATTATAGAGTTATCGTAATCAGAATGGTTATGATAAATAAAATAAATAATAGAAAGATGAATAAGTAAAAAAATTAACTTTCTATTACAATGTAGTGGAAATGTAAAAGAATGAAATTATTTTAACCCAAAGAGAAGGATATCCTTTAACCAATAATTAACATCCCTTGATTTATACTTTCAAGAAAGTATGTCTTACCCACACCAGGGCAAGCCTTTGATACAGTGATCAGTTTCAGTCTATCTACCTATCCCTAATATCCCTCAATTATGTAGGTAATTGAAACCTATGTCTTCCTTGCCTCATAATCCCTTGATTTGTAAAATATCGTTACAAGTCTTCCTATCCTTGGAATCCCTCGATCCTATTCACAACTGATTAGTATCACATGGAGAAAAAAAAACTCCTTGAATATACAATTTTTAGGAATAAGTTTTCATGACTTGTAGACTTCATAGTTTTTTCACAAAGTATTATTTTGTCAAATCTCTCACAGAGTGTCTCCAGATTATCAAAAAAAATTAACAGCGCTAAGCTCATCCAAATGACCTAGTATTTATATCTTTTCTACCAACTGTCATATTGTTTCTCCAATGGTCAGATTTCTTCCTGAAATCTTAGAGGGACATGGATAGTTGGCATTCTATTGGTAATATTGTAACTGAAACAATGATATAATTTTAGAACACATACCAAAATAGAATACACTACATCATTTTGGAATACATATCAAAACAGAATACATGACCTCATTTTGATTAAAAGTTTTTCTTTTCGATAAAATACTTATTTTTGGAATACAATAGAGTGAGTATGAAAAGAATATGACCTATCAGATAAAATATAATAGTGAATTGTAAATTGATATGATGGTTTTAATTTGAAAAAGTGTGTACGATTTATCCAGTCAGTACAATTTTATTGGTGAGTATGATTAAGAATATAACCAGTGAGGATGATAAAAATCATATTCATATTTTATCTCATGAGTACGATGATGATCATATATAGGATAATTATATAAAAGGATTATTTCTATAAAATAAGTGGGTATAATTATTATCATATCCATATGATAAAAATTGTAACACCCCAAGCTTCTACGGTACGTTTCCCTTCGAATAATGCGATAGCGTGTGTTGTACGCAACCTCGAGTTCTAACACACACCACAACTAATTAAACTAGCTGTTGTGAATAGTAATACCTACTTTTTGAAATCATATATATTCTATATTTCAAAATGGACTTCATTTTTGGATTCGGAATATCAAAATTAGCCTAGGGTGAAATTTTGGTACATTTCGGATAACTTTCATATTTTGATGAATAGTGAAAATTACTAAATTTTAATTAAAAACAACTTTTTTAATCAAAATAATTAATAGTGATAAATTGTGAATTTGAGTGGTTTTAAAGTATATTTAGAATATATTTTTACCATTTAATATAATCTTGGTCATTGGACATAATTTTACAATTAAACCGAACATAAACAAGTGTCAATCTTTTGATAGTTATTATCTCTTAAAAACACGCTTTTTGTTTTGACAGCGGGAATTAATTTTAAATTAATTTCTGCGACTTCTGTGTTTTGAATTTAGGAAAATGGATTCCATATTTGGAATCAGGATGTTCAAATTGTGTAAATAGGTAACTTTTATTTTTACACATTTTGAATAATTACTGCGGTAAATATTTTATTTACCATGGTTAAAGGGTAAATCCGGTAAATAAGGGTTAAAAAACATAATATTATAATAATAATAAATTACCCTAAAACGTGTCTTAACCCTATTGGTTGATACATGGTCGACCATGGGCATCTTTGGGTCTATTTTGGGACCCCATGGATCCACTTGTAAGTGATAATGACACTTTATTTTAATTAAGTCAAAATGAATACAAAAATGACACAAGCATATATCTTTTAGAACAACAATTTTTACATAGGGTTATACATGTTGGATTTTCGATTATAAATATTCATTGGAAAGATAAAAAGATTTCCTACATAATGATATTTTATTTATAATTTTTAGACATTAAATAATTTATTTTATTTATGACACAATGATGATGCAGTAATTAATATAATAGTGAAAAATTAAAATAATTGATATTATAAATACCCAAATAAATATAATATGAAACTTTTAATGAATTAAACTAATTTTCTAGGCTAATATGATATATTAGACTTGATTTAATGGACTTTGTTCGAAGTAATCAATCTGTTATGAGTTTCACAAAAAATCAACTATTGAATAGTGTCAAAATTGACATAAAAGAGTTCTTAAAACAAATATTATATTATTAATTGATATTAAATTCCTAAAAATCTAAGGTTCGGCCAAGAGACTTATATTATGATAGGTTAATCATTAATGGACCACTTGGGGGTCGCTTGGATGTATATAGTAAGTTTATTAACCATAATATATAAAATACAAAGAGACATTGTAAAAGTGAAACTAATTAACTTAGAGTTAATACTTAAAGATAAGGTTAATATAAGTACCCAAACCTGTCTAAATTCTATTGGATGAGTTGTTTTCGACCTATCCCCACCTCATCCTTTGAATAGTCAACTTTGGAGCCTTTAGAAACCGAATATGAATTTATTATAAATTAATATTTCTAGCTTTTCCAAAGGTGCCCCTCACCCCTCTTATAAAAGCGCACTCCTCCTTCTCATTTCTTCACACCTTAAAAGCCTTTTGGTTCGGCCAAACTCTACCCAAATACTCTCCCAACATCCCTCAATACAACCTAGAGGCCTTAGTTTGATCAGAAAGCCAACCTAAGGAGCCCTTTTGATCAAATCAAAAGGAAGAACCCGAAGAAGAGGTAATGATTTCACCACCCTTTTCTAAGTTCATTTCTTCTTCCACTTCTTCTTCCTTTGTTCTTACCATTCTGAAATAATAACTCCAGTATCTCACATATACTGTGATGTTATTATAAATATGGTACAATCATATTCAGTATTCTATCCACCCTTTGAATAACATGTCACCATACGTGCGTACGTACGGCTTACCGTCTCCACGTCGTGGTGTAATTGTTATTCAATATAATATTATTTGGATGGGTATAATAATGATGTGTAACTCATGTAAATAATAAATATAACATGTTAATGATTCTTTATATATGATATACCATCCATTTATATATTATTTTAATATCAAAATAATGATATTGTCGCTCGTACGTACGTACGGACTACCGTCTCCACGAACGCGATGAGATTCATTCTCCATCGTATCCATTCAAGTATAATTATCATTTGATGATTTAAAAATGATGTTTAAGGACTGTATATCATTCTGGATATGAATAAGATACAACAACCATGGCTTATGTAACAAAACATATAAAAGAAAATGAGTAAGTTAACTCCCGAAACGACGATAATTCTAAGATATTATTAACAAATCAATGTTAAAAGATCATATATGATATCATATTAATATATATGATTCTTGTATAATTTAATAACAACTATTTCACCATTATACAGGAGGTTAACCTACCCCAACCAAGGAAAAGTACAAGGTAAGTGTTATTTCACAATCTCTTCATTATCCGAGGTTGTTTATATGTAATAATCTACTGGGATCTCTTTATCATCCACATCCATGTTTCTTAAAAATGTATTTCAAAACATTTTTACTATTTACAAGAATATGGGTTAAAGTCATTTATACCTTTTTTTGACTTTTTATAAGAGGTTTATAAAGGAATCTTTCCGTCGTTTTCAAAACAAGGTCCTTTTTAACCTTTCCGACAGAATTGAGGTAAGAATGTTTTTTTAACTTATACGGCGGGTGCGGTTATTTTATGCCGTTATAAAATCTTCAAAGCTTTCCTTACAAGCTTATAAGAATATTTTCAAAGAAAATGTTTTATTTTATATGGATCTTAAATGATTTCAAAATAAAAGGAGATATTTCTTTAAAAAGAATTTTGATTTCATCTATGTCAACATCCTTTGATGGATTTTAAGATTATTTGAAGTTGATTTATTATGATACAAAACTTCTATATTGTATTGAAGGTTTTGTGATATGTTTGACTGTGGATGTGCTATTTTTATACCATTCATAGTTTATTGTGAAAGTATTGACATTTCGTATGCTAGTTTTAATACGAATGTTTATGTTATGTTTAAACCTTTTCATATGGGAATGCATTGGACTTAATAAGTGACGGGTGGAGCCCGCTATAGCTCCTCGATGCATCGGTAGGTCTCATGAGACAAACTAGTGTCTTGGCACAAGGCCTTGACAAAATCTTATTTGTAGTCTTGGCACGAGGCCTTGGCTATGTGGTTATGATAGTCTGGCATTATGCATTCCAACATTATGAAAGTGGTTATTTATTTTTTCATGTGATTATTCGATTAGTGGAATATCCATGTGAATAAGTAAATGACATTATTTCATTTTATTTATGCCATACCATGTTGAAAGTTCAAGTTTAAAAGGCTTTTGTTTTAGTTATACATTGCCTTAAATGTTTATTCTTATTGATGAAAGTATCCGCTATATTGTTATCCTTACTGGGCATTTGAGCTCACCCCTTTTCTATGTTTTATTTTTCCCAGGAAGTGAAGATGTAAGTTATGAATGACCTGTAGGGATATTATGAGGGGATTGTAGTGTGGACTGTGGAAACATTATGTTGTTGTAGTAGTTTTTGATTTTATGATGTAATGTAAAACTTATGAATATATCTAGTGTTTCCAAGGCTACTAAACCAATCGGTCTTTCGAGATTTGATCTTTCTTGTGATCATGCCAATGTTATGTAATAATGCACCGACTCTAGGCAACTAGGGTCGGGGCGTTACAGTTGGTATCAGAGGAAGTTTAGTACAAACCTTGGAAGCTAGATTTAGATAAACTCTGATTAGAGCACATAGACCTAAGATGAACTTTGAGGATTAGTATAGAAGAACTTCCTAGAATTTTGGTATTGTAGAGACTTTGTGAGTTTTCCGAGCAATACATCCCTGTCTGGATACGAGCAGGTAGAGGCGGCTCTGGCACAGATGTACCTAGGGGTAAAACCCGAAAACACCGCTTTGAGCTCGACTCGAACGGGAACTGGTGCACGACAACGGGCCTTGCTGCACTATTGGTTACGACACTCCCGGGGGATATGCTTAGGATAACTCTCACTTTCTTTACAAATCATTATGAAGGGTTTATGAGTATATACTTCCTCAAAGAAAACATATTTATGATTATGGATTATATCCATAGATAGTTCAATTTATGTTAAGTGTTTTATAAGTATGGGATTATGTATTTTGATTCCTAAACTGATCTAGTTTATGCCATTGTTTAGAAATGGCGCCTAGTGGAAGAAATGGAAACCGTATCAATGCACGCACTCCATGTAGGGATTGCCCTCCTGCTCAAGATAATTATAGTGGGGCTGGTGATGCAACTGGTGCTGATCAGCTAATCACCGTACTGGGACAACTTACTCAGGTTATGAATAATAACCTTACCCGTATGGAGCACCCTGATCCGCAGCGTGGAGGATCAATGTTAGATCGATTCATGAGACAACAACCACCAACGTTCAATGGAAGTACAAATCCCTTAGTAGCTGAGCAATGGATATTTTCCCTAGAGAAAATATTTCAGGCTTTGGGGAGTAGTGAAAGGGAAAAAGTTACCATGGCAGTTTACCGCCTCACTGGAGATGCTGATCAATGGTGGTCATTGATTCAAAACATGAAGGAAGATGATGAAGTATCAAACATGGAATGGAGGGAGTTCAAAGATCTCTTTTTAGAAAAATACTTTCCTCGCGACCATCGAGCAGATATGGAAAGGCAATTTCTGAGTCTGAGACAAAAGGAGGATGAGAATGTCACAAAGTATGAGGCTAACTTTACAAGGTTAGCGAGGTATGCTGGAGATTATATTCGCAACCCAAGAAGTAAGATTGATCGTTTCTTTGATGGGTTAAAACCATTTCTCCGTCGAGCATTAGTCTCACAATCCTTTTCATCGTATGAAGACATTGTCTCATGTGCTATCAAGACCGAAAAGGAATTCTCTAAGTCTTATGACTTTAAAGCAAAGCAAGAGAAGAAGAGACCTGCTGATCAATCTGGGAATGGAAATAAGGGGAAGAAGGGAAAGGTTGAATATCCATCTTGTGGTAAGTGCGGGAAGAAACACCCCGGTGCTTGCCTGAAGGGAATGGGAGTCTGTTACAAGTGTGGTGAAAAAGGCCACCAAGCTCATGATTGCAAGGGGAAGAAGGAAGCTACCAACGTTCAGTGCTACAATTGCAGGGAGATGGGGCATTATGCAAATGCATGTCCTAAGCGTCAGGAGAACTTACCTTAGAAAAGGCCAAGGGATCAAGGCCAGGCTTATGCTATCACTACTGCTGAGGTAGAAACTCCGAAAGACGTGGTGGCAGGTAATTTAATGGTTTCCTCAAGTTTAGCAAATGCATTATTTGATTCTGGATCATCGCATTGTTTCATATCTTCCCAGTTTGCTAAGAAAATTAGATATTTCCAATTTGATTTAATAAGGGAGTTGTCAGTTAAAACTCCTAAGGTAAGTATCGTTGCAACAAAGTTTTGTGAATCAGTCCCCATTAGAGCACATAAATTTTCTTTATCTGCTGATTTCATCGTCATACCTATGATTGAGTTTGATATAATCCTCGGTATGGACTGGCTTTCGGACTATGATGCGAAGATTTATTGTAAGAAGAAAGAGGTTACGATTCTTGATGATAATGATAAGGAACACCTTATTTTTAGAGCAGAATCGTCACCAACTAATTCTTATTTAGACCCACCCCCAGTAGCTCAACTTAATTCAATTATTGGGGAGGAAGAGAATGAAGTAACTATCGGTGAGGAAAGGAATGTTCAAATATAGGGTGTACCTGTTGTGAAAGAATTTGTAGATGTATTTCCGGAAGATTTACCTGGACATCCTCCAGAACGAGAAGTTGAGTTTTCCATTGATTTGATTCCTGGATCAAGGCCTATATCGAAGACCCCTTATAGAATGGCCACTGTAGAGTTAGTCGAACTAAAGAAACAACTAGAGGAATTGAGTAATAAGGGATTTATTCGCCCTAGTGTTTCTCCATGGGGAGCCCCTGTTCTTTTTGTTAAAAAGAAAGATGGATCTATGAGGTTATGTATCGACTACAGGGAGATCAATGCTATAACGATAATGAACAAGTATCCCCTACCTCGTATTGATGATTTATTTGACCAACTGCATGGAGCTCAATACTTTTCAAAGATTGACCTTCGATCTGGATACCATCAGTTGTGTGTAAAGAAGGAAGACATTCCGAAAACAGCATTTCGAACCAGGTACGGGCATTACGAGTTTACTGTAATGCCGTTTGGATTGACTAATGCACCCTCTGTATTCATGGATCTGATGAATAGAGTCTTCAAGGAGTATCTCAATGAATTTGTGGTGGTATTTATTGATGATATCTTGGTATACTCCAAAACCTACGAAGATCATGAAAATCACTTGCGCATTATCTTGAAGACTCTGAGGAGGCATGAATTATATGGGAAGTTTAGCAAGTGTGAATTCTGGCTTCAGGAGATTTCTTTTCTTGGCCATATTGTCTCTAAAGATGGAATCTCTGTTGATCCTTCTAAGACCAAAGCAATCCAAGAATGGCCAGCACCTACGAGTATAACTGAGGTACGTAGTTTTATTGGTTTGGCAGGTTATTATCGACGTTTCGTCCAGAATTTTGCCCGATTGGCTAACCCATTAACGAAGCTCACACGTAAAGGGGTTAAATTTGTTTGGACAAAAGAGTGTGAAGAATGTTTCGAAGAACTGAAGAGAAGATTAGTCAATGCTCCTATATTGACTCTACCATCGGGGAATGATGGGTTCGTTATTTATAGTGATGCATCAAAGAAAGGACTTGGCTGTGTCCTTATGCAGAATGATAGAGTTATTGCCTATGCATCACGACAGTTGAAAATTCATGAACAAAACTATCCTACTCATGATCTTGAGTTAGCAGCTGTGATCTTTGCTTTGAAGATATGGAGGCACTACCTCTATGGTGAAAAATGTGAGATTTATACTGATCACAAGAGTTTGAAGTATATTTTCTCACAAAAAGAACTCAACATGAGGCAAAGGAGATGGCTTGAATTACTCAAGGATTATGATTGTACGATACACTACCACCCGGGGAAGGCAAACAAGGTGGCAGATGCTTTGAGTAGAAAAGACCATGGAGTTTTGAACAATATGAGAATTGAAAGGGATCCAATTTTCATGGATCTAGTGAAAATGGACATGGGAATAACCAGGGAAGGTGAAACATCAATGCTTTTTCAAATGGTTGCCAAACCATCTTTACTAGAAAGGATTAAGAGTTCTCAGACCGATGATGACGAATTCCAAAAGAAGATTAAAGCTGTGAATGATGGGAGATTGAGAGACTTTGTGTATGAAGATGGAATTTTGAAATTCGGGAAGAGACTTTGTGTTCCCAATATACCTGATCTAAAAAGGGAATTGCTGGATGATGCTCATAGTTCCAATTTCTCTATACACCCTGGGAGCACCAAAATGTATAGAGATTTGAAGGAACATTTTTGGTGGGACAACATGAAGAGGGAGATTGCTGATTTTGTGTCAAGATGTATGGTTTGTCAACAAGTGAAAGCTGGAAGGCAACAGCCTGGAGGAGTCATGCAACAGCTTCCCATACCGGAGTGGAAATGGGACAATATTACAATGGACTTTGTCATGGGGCTACCAAAGACTCCTAGAAGGAACGATGCAATATGGGTTATTGTTGATCGTCTTACCAAGTCAGCACATTTTCTTGCTATAAGAGAAGATCTACCCCTGGAACGTCTAGCAAGACTATACATTAATGAAGTTGTGAGACTTCATGGAGTACCCCTATCAATTGTTTCGGATCGTGATCCCCGTTTTACTTCAAGGTTTTGGAAAAGTCTTCAGAAATCCCTGGATACTGAACTTCATTTGAGCACTGCTTACCACCCTCAGACAGACGGACAATCAGAACGGACTATTCAAACCTTAGAAGACATGTTGAGATCTTGCTCACTTGACTTTCAGGGTATGTGGGATCAATATTTACCTCTGGTAGAATTTTCCTATAACAATAGCTTCCATTCGAGTATTCAGATGGCACCATATGAAGCGTTATACGGAAAGAGATGTCGTACACCAACCTGTTGGGATGACGTCAGTGAAAGAAAACTTGTAGGTCCAGACCTGGTGGAGGAAACGGTGGAAAAGGTGAAGGTAATCCAAAATCACATTAAAGCAGCTCAAAGTAGGCAGAAGAGCTATGCCGATAATCGAAGGAAGGATTTGGAATTTCAAGTCGGTGATCATGTTTTCCTGAAGGTATCTCCATGGAAGGGAGTCATACGTTTTGGTAAGAAAGGTAAATTGAGTCCCAGGTACATCGGACCTTTCGAAATTCTAGAACGAATTGGGGCTGTAGCTTACCGATTGGCAATGCCGCCAAGTCTCTCCAAAGTTCACGATGTGTTCCACGTATCTCTGTTGAGAAAATACATGCCTGACCCAACGCATGTACTCACCTATGAGGAATTAGAACTGGAACCCGATCTGTCTTATTGCGAAGAGCCCGTCAGGATTCTTGATACAAGAGAACAAGTACTGAGAAACCGGACGACGCGTCTGGTAAAAGTTTTGTGGAGAAATCATAAGATGGAAGAGGCAACGTGGGAACCCGAGGAACTTATGATGAAGAACCACCGAGTCTTTTTATGCAGTAATACCCTAGAAATTGCGAGGACGCAATTATTTGAATGAGGGGAGAATGTAACACCCCAAGCTTCTACGGTACGTTTCCCTTCGAATAATGCGATAGCGTGTGTTGTACGCAACCTCGAGTTCTAACACACACCACAACTAATTAAACTAGCTGTTGTGAATAGTAATACCTACTTTTTGAAATCATATATATTCTATATTTCAAAATGGACTTCATTTTTGGATTCGGAATATCAAAATTAGCCTAGGGTGAAATTTTGGTACATTTCGGATAACTTTCATATTTTGATGAATAGTGAAAATTACTAAATTTTAATTAAAAACAACTTTTTTAATCAAAATAATTAATAGTGATAAATTGTGAATTTGAGTGGTTTTAAAGTATATTTAGAATATTTTATTACCATTTAATATAATCTTGGTCATTGGACATAATTTTACAATTAAACCGAACATAAACAAGTGTCAATCTTTTGATAGTTATTATCTCTTAAAAACACGCTTTTTGTTTTGACAGCGGGAATTAATTTTAAATTAATTTCTTCCACTTCTGTGTTTTGAATTTAGGAAAATGGATTCCATATTTGGAATCAGGATGTTCAAATTGTGTAAATAGGTAACTTTTATTTTTACACATTTTGAATAATTACTGCGGTAAATATTTTATTTACCATGGTTAAAGGGTAAATCCGGTAAATAAGGGTTAAAAAACATAATATTATAATAATAATAAATTACCCTAAAACGTGTCTTAACCCTATTGGTTGATACATGGTCGACCATGGGCATCTTTGGGTCTATTTTGGGACCCCATGGATCCACTTGTAAGTGATAATGACACTTTATTTTAATTAAGTCAAAATGAATACAAAAATGACACAAGCATATATCTTTTAGAACAACAATTTTTACATAGGGTTATACATGTTGGATTTTCGATTATAAATATTCATTAGAAAGATAAAAAGATTTCCTACATAATGATAGTTTATTTATAATTTTTAGACATTAAATAATTTATTTTATTTATGACACAATGATGATGCAGTAATTAATATAATAGTGAAAAATTAAAATAATTGATATTATAAATACCCAAATAAATATAATATGAAACTTTTAATGAATTAAACTAATTTTCTAGGCTAATATGATATATTAGACTTGATTTAATGGACTTTGTTCGAAGTAATCAATCTGTTATGAGTTTCACAAAAAATCAACTATTGAATAGAGTCAAAATTGACATAAAAGAGTTCTTAAAACAAATATTATATTATTAATTGATATTAAATTCCTAAAAATCTAAGGTTCGGCCAAGAGACTTATATTATGATAGGTTAATCATTAATGGACCACTTGGGGGTCGCTTGGATGTATATAGTAAGTTTATTAACCATAATATATAAAATACAAAGAGACATTGTAAAAGTGAAACTAATTAACTTAGAGTTAATACTTAAAGATAAGGTTAATATAAGTACCCAAACCTGTCTAAATTCTATTGGATGAGTTGTTTTCGACCTATCCCCACCTCATCCTTTGAATAGTCAACTTTGGAGCCTTTAGAAACCGAATATGAATTTATTATAAATTAATATTTCTAGCTTTTCCAAAGGTGCCCCTCACCCCTCTTATAAAAGCGCACTCCTCCTTCTCATTTCTTCACACCTTAAAAGCCTTTTGGTTCGGCCAAACTCTACCCAAATACTCTCCCAACATCCCTCAATACAACCTAGAGGCCTTAGTTTGATTAGAAAGCCAACCTAAGGAGCCCTTTTGATCAAATCAAAAGGAAGAACCCGAAGAAGAGGTAATGATTTCACCACCCTTTTCTAAGTTCATTTCTTCTTCCACTTCTTCTTCCTTTGTTCTTACCATTCTGAAATAATAACTCCAGTATCTCACATATACTGTGATGTTATTATAAATATGGTACAATCATATTCAGTATTCTATCCACCCTTTGAATAACATGTCACCATACGTGCGTACGTACGGCTTACCGTCTCCACGTCGTGGTGTAATTGTTATTCAATATAATATTATTTGGATGGGTATAATAATGATGTGTAACTCATGTAAATAATAAATATAACATGTTAATGATTCTGTATATATGATATACCATCCATTTATATATTATTTTAATATCAAAAGAATGATATTGTCGCTCGTACGTACGTACGGACTACCGTCTCCACGAACGCGATGAGATTCATTCTCCATCGTATCCATTCAAGTATAATTATCATTTGATGATTTAAAAATGATGTTTAAGGACTGTATATCATTCTGGATATGAATAAGATACAACAACCATGGCTTATGTAACAAAACATATAAAAGAAAATGAGTAAGTTAACTCCCGAAACGACGATAATTCTAAGATATTATTAACAAATCAATGTTAAAAGATCATATATGATATCATATTAATATATATGATTCTTGTATAATTTAATAACAACTATTTCACCATTATACAGGAGGTTAACCTACCCCAACCAAGGAAAAGTACAAGGTAAGTGTTATTTCACAATCTCTTCATTATCCGAGGTTGTTTATATGTAATAATCTACTGGGATCTCTTTATCATCCACATCCATGTTTCTTAAAAATGTATTTCAAAACATTTTTACTATTTACAAGAATATGGGTTAAAGTCATTTATACCTTTTTTTGACTTTTTATAAGAGGTTTATAAAGGAATCTTTCCGTCGTTTTCAAAACAAGGTCCTTTTTAACCTTTCCGACAGAATTGAGGTAAGAATGTTTTTTTAACTTATACGGCGGGTGCGGTTATTTTATGCCGTTATAAAATCTTCAAAGCTTTCCTTACAAGCTTATAAGAATATTTTCAAAGAAAATGTTTTATTTTATATGGATCTTAAATGATTTCAAAATAAAAGGAGATATTTCTTTAAAATGAATTTTGATTTCATCTATGTCAACATCCTTTGATGGATTTTAAGATTATTTGAAGTTGATTTATTATGATACAAAACTTCTATATTGTATTGAAGGTTTTGTGATATGTTTGACTGTGGATGTGCTATTTTTATACCATTCATAGTTTATTGTGAAAGTATTGACATTTCGTATGCTAGTTTTAATACGAATGTTTATGTTATGTTTAAACCTTTTCATATGGGAATGCATTGGACTTAATAAGTGACGGGTGGAGCCCGCTATAGCTCCTCGATGCATCGGTAGGTCTCATGAGACAAACTAGTGTCTTGGCACAAGGCCTTGACAAAATCTTATTTGTAGTCTTGGAACGAGGCCTTGGCTATGTGGTTATGATAGTCTGGCATTATGCATTCCAACATTATGAAAGTGGTTATTTATTTTTGCATGTGATTATTCGATTAGTGGAATATCCATGTGAATAAGTAAATGGAATTATTTCATTTTATTTATGCCATACCATGTTGAAAGTTCAAGTTTAAAAGGCTTTTGTTTTAGTTATACATTGCCTTAAATGTTTATTCTTATTGATGAAAGTATCCGCTATATTGTTATCCTTACTGGGCATTTGAGCTCACCCCTTTTCTATGTTTTATTTTTCCCAGGAAGTGAAGATGTAAGTTATGAATGACCTGCAGGGATATTATGAGGGGATTGTAGTGTGGACTGTGGAAACATTATGTTGTTGTAGTAGTTTTTGATTTTATGATGTAATGTAAAAATTATGAATATATCTAGTGTTTCCAAGGCTACTAAACCAATCGGTCTTTCGAGATTTGATCTTTCTTGTGATCATGCCAATGTTATGTAATAATGCACCGACTCTAGGCAACTAGGGTCGGGGCGTTACAAAAATCATAGTTCTAAATGAAAAAAAGTCTTAAATACAATATATGTATTTTAAAAAAGAGTTTTTGATATAAAAAAAATAAATAAAAAATTCAAAATAGGACTTTTGAATTAACCATCTCAACATTTTTAAAAATAAAAAACAACAAGTTAAAAAAATTAAATAAATACAAAGGTAAATAAAATTTTATATTCAGAACACATATACTTATCTATCTTAATGTTCTAAAAATATTCTATGAAGATTTGAATATGACTAACCTCCCCCTTAGGATAATAAAGTCTCTAAGTATCATATTCTATAATGGTAAAACCACCCCTTACTAAAAGTATTCTTATTTTTAGAATCCCCCCTGTTGAAAACATTATCCCCATTAGTAACACATTCTTCCCAATTGAAAAACATACTCCCCTTTTTTATTTACAAAAAGGAATAGAGAAGATAGTCTAATGCCTAAAAAGAGTTATATAGAAACAAAATATATATAGATATTAAGGATTTGATTATATAAATGTTTTGAAAGAATATTACTCTATGATAGGAGAACATTCAATCAAAATGATGAAAATATCGATTGAGTTTTTTAAAAAAACTTGATACAACAAAAGTTAAAAAAATATTTTTTCCTTGAATTTCTTATTGTATTTATTCATAAGGTCTATAACAATCATCTTCATCTTCTTTAAATCTTTTCTATCTTCCGTCAACTTTTTCAAAGATGCATTCTGAGAGTGAATAATTTTTTTCCTATAGTGTAAACAATTGATCCTGATTCCGAATTGATTATTCTTAAGAGAGTGGTTTCTCTTCCAGAAACCAAATCCAATCTTTCTAATCATGAATAATTTCTTCTTGGGAATGATAATTTTATTCATGAGTTTTTAACCTCTCTTATTGAGCTTGTAGACTTTCATTAAGATTTTTCTCTTGAGCCAGATACTTTTCAGATTGAACTCTAGTTACTTTTTCTCGGATTTCAACTCTTCTTGTCTGCAAGAAGTTTTCATTCTTTAAATCTAGAACTTTGATCTTGAGTTCCTACAAATCTTTAGAGAGAGTATCTTTGTATGAGTTTTGAATTTCAAAATCCTTTAATTTAGGAATAGTTTCACTAACCAACTTTTTATAGGCCACTGAGAGTTCATTTATCAGACCCCCTACATCTTCAATCCTATCTTCATGATGTTTGACATTTCCATCGATATTATGGGACCACATAATAACTTTATTGAAAGCCTCTCTATGTTCTTGAGACTATTCTTCAATCACTTTGAATTTAGAGTTAAGTTTTTTAAATATATCCATCAAAACATTGTCTAAGTCTGTTCATTCATTATGGCTATTAGAAAGAATATAAATCTTTTTATCTTACTTTAGAAAAAAAGGAATGATCTTTTCCAACCTTCTTAATGCATGCTCAATGTATTGAACCCATTTTATTGTTATAGTTCTATTTTAATTGGTTTCATCCTTTTAGCTAGGTAAATCACTGTAATGAGTTTCTACTTGTACATATTCCATATTTTGATTATCACTTTCATCGGGATCCTACTTTTCTTCTTAATCTGAAACTTGAATCACTTTTTTTATTCTTTTTTTTGATCAACTTTCAACATGAATTGGACTCATGGGAATGGAATTTTACTTGAAGTTTCTTCTGAGTATATGACATGTATTGTATCATTATGAGATTTTTGACTTTCATTAGCTCCCTTTTATTTTGATTTATTTTTTCTTCTTCATTACTCTTCTCTTTACTTTCTTGTTCTTCATAAATGTATTCATCTATGTAGTGAATTTCATAATACTATTCTTATTGAGGTGTGATTATTCTAAAACTTTCTTATTCTCTTTATCTTGAATAGAGGATATTATTAATCTAATAGGCATTGTATTACAAATATCTATACAAAAACTATATTTCTCTACAAACTTTAATAGGTAATCAATATCAAAACTTTTGAACTTTCTCTATTTATTCTTCATTTTATTTTATTGATGTGTGATTGTTTCTTTAGTCCAATTATTTCCAGCAAGGGCCTCAGCTGAATTGAGACCAAATTGTGGATCACCTTCTTTTCTCTGATCATCTTCTCTCCTAAACTATTCAACCATTACTCAACTGTAAACACTTTTCTTCTTTGGTTTTGGAAAAAATCAGACTTTACATTCTTTTATTTTTCTAAAATAATATGTACTTGAGTTTGAGAGGATTTTTCTTTCAGAAATTCTCCATCATCATTCTTAACAAACTTCTTATAATTAGAATCAAAATAAATTTTAATCCTTATCAGGGTATCATCTCTGATCCAAACAATTATCAAATTTCTCGGTATTATGGAAAGATTTAGGTTGTAAAACTTTAGGCTTTCTGGAATAAAATTTTAAGAATGGTTGGGAATATTATCAATAGTGACCTAATACCTCCAGATTTGATATTTTTGATAGATATGAACATATAACCCATAAGTTTGATATTCCTCATAGTCACAAGATAATCAAGGGTTAATATATCTGATACCTTTGAGGTTTTTCTATTTTCACTCATGGGAATTATAATGCCTTGCATCCACCATGTGATTAGCCTATTATTTTTTTGAGAGATGATTTGACTCTCTTTTGTATTCATGCACCTCAAAAAGGAATTGATCAGATTTTTCTCTCACAAAAGACCCTATGTTCTTTGGTAATTTATGTGAGGGGAAAAAATAATCTTCCTTAGACAAAAACATTTAGAAAATAGGCTGCTTTCTCGGCTAACATAGTGATTTCACTATCATAGACTTGAAAAGAAACTTTCAAATTTTCTTCATCTACTTTCATAGTCTCATAGAATTAAATTACTTCTTCAAGAATGATGAAATCCTGAGCCTTAAATTTATCTACACATATCTATTACCATCCTTATAATTTAGTAATTATATTTTATTAGAATCATATTTCTCATATAAATCCATTTTAAGTAGCCTTTATTGAAATAACATCATCTTTTAAAAATATCTTGATTCCATATATTTTGGGGAGGTTATTGAGGACTAAGACATGAATACACAACAAGAATTTGAGTATAGAAAAGATTGGTCTCAACTATTTCAAGAGGGGCATCACTTCACCGAAAATACTGGAAATTTTGATGGGGGATAGGTATGGGGTGTCCCTATTTATAGGCGAAGAGAAGTGACCTTTGGGATTCTACAGTCCAGATGATATTAGGGATACCTTGTGGTTGAAAATATTTGAAATCTTATGGTTTTTAGAAAATAAAAAAATAAAATGAATATATTGTATTCAAAATGAATATGATAAAAGGTTTAAAAAATAATTACCCAAAGATATGAATGTATTGAAAACAAAGTGAAAAGTATAAGTAATTATACCTTTAAGAATATTTGGATAGATTTGTTATTTTTAATATATATTTATTTATTTTTAAAAAAAATTGTTTTTTTAACTTCTGGTGTAAGAAACATGACATTGGTAAAATGTGATATTGATAAAAATGTGATATCGATAAAATGTGAGATCTATAAAAATTGAGATCGATAAAAAATGTGAGATTGATAAAATGTGAGATCGATAAAAAATGTGAGATCAATAAAATAATGGAACCAATTTAAAAAAATGAAACCAATTAAAAAAATGAAATAGATTAAAAACATGAAATCAATTAGAAACATGAAATTGATTAAAAACATGAAGTTGATTAAAAACCTGAAAGCATACATATATACTCCCCCTTTTGAAAGGTGTGTCTTAATGTAAGTATATGGTTAAAAAAAAGTAGTTATAAAATATTACTTGATAGTTATCATTATTATATTATATTTAATGAATTCAAATCTATTGAATGGTAAAGGTTTTTTAAATATATCAATAGGTTTTTTCTTACATTCCAATGACTTGTAAAACAATATCTCCTTTTAGTGTGTAATCCCTATTAAAGTGATGCCTAATATCTATGTGATTTGCACAAGAGTGATGTTTAGGGTTTTTATAAGAAAATGGAACTAGTATTATCACATAGTATTCATGTTTTAGTGAAACTCTTTCCATAGTCAGTGAGTGTGTGTTTCATTCACAACACTTGAGCACAACAACTTCTAACTACCACATATTAAGCTTCTATGGTGGAAAGTTCTACTGAGTGTCATTTTTTACTGGACCAAAAAACTAATAAGTCTCATAAGAAATGATAGGTTCTAGATGTACTCTTTCCATCCATTCTATAGCTACCATAGTCAGCATATGAAAAAAAATTAAAATAAAATAATTTCTAGAAGAATAAAAAAGTTCCAAATCCGGAGATTCCTTTAAATAACAAACTTTTCACTAATTTTAAATGGGATTATTTTTTATTTTATTAATATCTTGAACATAAGAATACTGAAAACATTAAGTTTGGTTTACTAGCTGTTAAGTATAGTAAACTTCTTATTATACCTCTAAATGTTGTTTGATCCACTGGTTGTCCAGCTTTATCAAGATCAAGTTTATTTTAGGTACCGATTGGAGTACACATTCTTCTAGTGTTTTAATGTACATACAATTAAGAATATGTTTAATATTCTTATATTTAAATATATATGTTACTTATAGTTTTTTATAAATTTGAAAACCAAGTAAAAATTTTAACTCACCCATCATACTCACTTAAAACTCATATTTCATAATATTCAAAAATGAATCAGTTAAGGATTATTGAGTTGATCATAATATAATTTCATCAACATAAATTTTAACAAATAAAATTTTTTTTATTTCTTTATAAAAAGTGTTTGATCAACGATTTCCTTAACATATTTTTTTTGAAATAAAAATACTATAAGTATATCATACCTTGCTCTTGATGATTTTTATGGCCATATAAATCTTTAGTGAGTTTAAAAACATGTTTAGGATATTTTTTGTCTTCAAAACAAAAGGTTGTCCAACATAAAATTCCTCTTGAACATATCTTTTAAGGAAATCACATTTCACATCCATTTAAAAAAGTTTGTAGTTAAAGAATGCTGGAAAATCTAATAGATTTTGAATAGATTAAAGTCTTTCTATTATAGAATACGTTTCTTAATGGTCTACTTTATTTATCAAAGAATGTATATTCCTTATGAGTTGATTTACCTCACAAATGATACTATCACTATGATAATTCCTAAGAAACAGCCGACTTGGATTTTGTAAAAAAAATTCACCAACATAGTGAAGAAAATATTCTAGAGTTAATAATTTAGAAACATTTTCTTGAGTATTATTTTTATTATAAGAATATTCTATCAAAGGATTATAATCAGTTTTTGAATACACATCTTAAGACAGAGGTTGGGGTTGTTTAAAAAAAATGGATTAGTTTCATCATATTTAACATGTACTATTTAATCAATAGTAAAAGAGTTTTTATTAAAAACTCTATAATCCATCGAGGTTTTGGAATAGCCTAATAACATACCTTTATCAGATTTGGCTGTGAATTTATGTTAATTATCTTATGTATTCAAAATGAATACATCTAATCTAAATACTTTTAAGTTTGAAATTTTTTGTTTTCGACCTGTCCATAACTCATAAAGTATTTTTTAATAAATGACCTTATTAAACCACAATTTATATTATAATAATAATTACTCAAAAATTCATCTAAAAAACGTTTTGAAATATATTTTTCACTCAATATGGTTCTTGTTATCTATTGAATAATTCAGTTTATTCTTTCAACAACACCATTTTTAGGAGTTCTAGGAGATAAGAAGTTATGTGTAATTCCCTTCTTACTAAATTTTTTTTCAAAATATGAATTTTCCAATTATTCACCTTGATCACTATTAATAGTTATCAATGGAAGGTTTTTATCATTTTTAACTTTGGCTATAATGGTTTTAAGGAAAGAAAAATATTCACATTTTATTGAGAGAATGTCGAACCTTGTTAATCTTGTGTAATCCTTAAGAAAAAAAATACATAGTATTTTACTCCAATACTTCTAGTTTGTGTAGGAATAGAGAGATAAATGCACACTAACTATAATGCATCAGTAGTTTAAACTTCACTAATTTATTTAAATCTTAACTTATATTGCTTTTCATATTGACAAGGGTCACAAACGGTTGAAGAATCAAATCTAAAATCTAGTATATCTTTAATAATTCATTTATTAGGTAGTTTACATAAGTTCCTAAGGTTAAAGTGTCCTATAATTCTTTCCCATAACCATGATTTATCTTATATTTCACTAAGGAAAAGTAATTCTTGGCTGCTGAGATATTTAAAGTTAATTGTATAAAAATTCTCTTGTAGAAGGGTTGAAATAATGAATTTATCCTTTGAATTGTGTACTAAGCATTTATCATTCCAGAAATTATCAAGGTAACCTTCATCACATAATTGAATTATTATTATAATATTTTTCTTAAAACCATTAATAAATAAAACATTTTAAATCAAGGATTTTCCAATAATAACAATGTTACCTATACCAACAGTCATTCCTTCAGAATTATCTCCTAAAGTTACTTTTCCTCCTTTCATCTTGATAATATTTTCAAAGAAGTTTTTATTACCTCTAATATACCAAGAACAACCAATATCTATGTACCATGTGTTTTTTTAGTAATTTATTTGTTTTCATAAATATAAAACAATTAGTTTTTTGGAATACAAACTTCCTTGGATCCGATATTGTTTAAAAATAAAATCTCAGGAATCCACATCTGTTCAGAAAAATGACATTTAGAAAATACTTTGGATTGATTTTTTTAAATAAAATTCTTTTTCCCATGTCTTCCACTTTGAAACTTAGTAAAAAAATGGGACACTTTTGGGAATAAAATAGTTATTACTAAAAAAAGATCTTGAGTGACAATTACCAATTCCAAAAATATTCCTTAGAGGAAGAATTTGTTCATACATTTTATCAAATTTCTCCTTACTGAAAGTAAAGTTCGATAAAATTTTATTAAGAGAAAAGATTTATGATTTTAGTCTAAAGCATAAATTCTTATCCTCATTAGTAATTGTTTTAAAATTATATTTTTTTTCTCTAAATCTTTTTTTTATAAAAACTACATTTTCAAGATACTTAGAATGTTTATCCTTTTCAGAATTTACTTCCTCATGTTTTTTTGAAATATAAACTATTTTGAATGACTTTTAATCAAGATATTTAAAATTATATAATACTAATTTTGTTAAATCATTGATTCTAGAATTTTCCTTATCATGCTTCTTTTTTATCTTACTATTGTTATTTTCAAGAAATATGGAAAATTTAGAGAATTCTTCAAAAGAAGGTAAGGTATCTTCAACTAAGTAAGACTCTTTATCTGAAGAAATATATCCATTAACATCATGATAGTTATAATTTAAATACATATTGGTTAAGGATTTAGTTGTTTATACCATTTTCATGAAACAATGACTTTCAATCGATATTCTAGAAATAAGACCAATATTCTTTTATGCAGAAGTTCCATTGTCTAAAGATTCATAAGAAACATATCCACCATACTAACTCCAAGAGTCATTTTACTTCAAGAATTTACTTCCTTTAGGCTTGAGTACTTTTTTTTATTCCTCTCAGAATGCATACCATTCCCATCCTTTCTTTTTAGATGTCTAATATTAGGTCAGATATGTCCATATTTCTTTCATTAATAACATGTGACTTCAGAGTATTTCTTATCCTTCTTATCTTTTCTCTTATATATGTATTGGAAATAATTCTTTCCAAAAATCTTATTCATTATTCAAGAAATATTTATTAAACCATTATCTCATTGTTTAAATTCACTATAGTCTGATTGAACTACAACTTTATTGTTTGTTTAATTAACAGATTTCTCTGGAGTTTAGGATATAATATGATTTGTGTTAGTAGTAAAAGAAACACTACAATTATTCTTCTTTATATTCTCAGCATCTCTCTTTAATCTATTCTCATGTTTCAAGAGAGTTCCAAATAAATCATCAAGATTTACATTTGTGACTTTCCTTGACTCATCAACAATAGTTCTCTTTGATTCCCATTAGTTAAGAATGACATCTATAATCTTATCTAAAATTATCTCACTGTATAATACTTTCTATCCCATTGGTTATAGGTTTCTTAAAATATTCATAAATCTCTGTTGAGCTTTTTTTATAGGTTCTTTATATGGAAAGACAAAACCAAGGTAATTTTCTATGAGCATTTCCCTTGTAGTCTCAATAACATTAGAATTGCCAAAATGTGTAATTTCTAACTTATTCTATGTACTTGTGTCTAATTCCCAAGATGATATTGGGATATAGATATTCCGATTCATAGAAAAAATCATAGTATTACATACCTCATAGTTAATTTGATAATCATGTTTTTCTTGATTGGTAAAAGTTCTTACTTCCTTGTTATGTATCTTATAATCTCCAGTTATAATTACCAAATTATCTACTATGGTGTTGATAACAAACGTCTTCATTCTGTATCTCTAGTATTCATAATAATTTCCATCAATAATAGGTGGTCTTGTAGGATTCAAATTATCTATGGATTCTAAATAGATTCCTTATATATTTCAGAAAAAAAAACTGTTCCACCCTACACATTATTATAGTATGTATTTATAAATAAAAATTTATAACAAAAAAATAATACAAAGGTAATGAAAGAGTAATTAAAATGATTAGTGAAAATTTGTGTTTGATACTAAGTGTAAGTATCATATTTACAGATACTTTCTTGGATACCGATTATTGGATCAAAATATGAATGTAGATAGAACAATACAAGAGGGGGTGTGGGTGAATTTTAGGTTGAAAACATTATTTTTTATCCCTTAAAAATATCTATGTTTAAAAAGGATTTAACTAATTAAATTCACTAAACCTCTTATGTATTTAAAAATAATAATTAGAATGGACCTAGGTCCCGGAAAAATATCATGATCAAATTGATTGCGATAATGTATTTCATAGGTCATAATTGAAACTAATCATATTCACAAAAGAAATGATTCAATTAGAGTGAGTGTGTATTAGATCATAATCACAATGGTTATCATGATTAAGAACAATTCAAACGATTATATCATAAATCATATATAATCATATTGGGTATTAAAATGATTGTTATTAGTGTATTACAAATAAATCATAATCATAGTATTATAGAGCCATCATAATAAGAATGGTTATGATAAATGAAATAAAGAATAGACATATGAATAAGTAAAATAATTCACTTTATATTATAATGTAACGGAAATGTAAAAAAATATAATTATTTTAACCCAAAGAGAAGGGTGTTCTTTCACCTCAGATAGTGGTCCCTTGATTTTATACATTAAATAAAGTCTATCTTACCCACACAAAGGTTATCCCACGATATGATAATCAGTTTCAGTCTGTCTACCTATCCCAAACATCTCTCAATTTAGAAGGTAATCAACAAATCTAGATTTCTAGCCTCAAAATCCCTCAATCTGTAAAATACTGGAATGAGTATTCTGATACCTGGAGGCCCTCAATCTTATTCACTATTCTTCAGTATCCCACAAATAAAAATAATACCCCTAAATGATACAAGTATTAGGAACAAGATGTTTATAACTTATAGACTTCAGAGTTTTCACACAAAGAATTGTTTTGTCAGAGCTCTTGAAGAGTTTCTCTATTTCATCAAAAAAAAATAACAACACTGAGCTCATCAAAATGACCTAGTATTTATAGAATTTGTCTCAACGGTCATATTTTGGCTCTAGTGGTTATATTTCTTACTAAAATATCAGAGGGACTTGGATAGATGTAATTCCACCAGTAATATTGTAACTAAAATAATGACATCGTTTTAGAACACTTACCAAAATAGAATACAAGATATCATTTTGTAATACATATAAAAAATGAGTACATGACATCGTTTTGATTCAAAGGTTTTATTTTTGATACAATACTTGTTCTCTGAATACGATAGAGAAAGTACGAAAAGAATATGTCATATTCGATAAAATAAGAAAGTGAATAGTATTTGATGGTTTTAATTGGAAATAATGAGTATTTATTATACTGTTAGTATAATTTTATTGGTGAGTATGATGAAGAATGTAATCAGTGAGACTGATAAAAATCCTATTCAGATTTTATCGAATGAGTATGATGATGATCATATCTAGGATACTTATATAAAATTATTATTTCTATAAAAATATTGTACAATTATTATCATATCCATATTAAAACATTCAGAGTTATAAATGAAAACAAGAAGTCTTAAATACAATATATGTATTTTAAAAAAAGAGTTTCTGATTTTCAAAACAAAAAGGAATAGAAAATTCAAGAGAGGAATTTTTTACTTAACAAAATATAACATTATAAATCATGCCTAAGACTCTATGTATTTTTCTATCTAATGTAAATACGGTCTCTAGATGCTACTAAATTAATAAAAAGTTTTACCTATAATGAGGTTAAATATAGTACATTAAAATGTTTCTCATCAGGTAAAAACTCTCCAATAGGGAGGGGTGAGTTAACATGGTTATAAAATGGTGTGGGAATCAGGATAATTTAGTTAGTTACATAATTTTATTCTATTCCTTTGATAAAATTATCTAGTTTAAACACATCTATAAGTATCATACAACTTATGAGTTGAGGCTTACCTTCAAGTATCTCAAGGAAATTTTTAATGGATGAATAATCAAAGAACACAATGAATTATTTCCCAAAAAAATAAAAAATTCAATATTTATGGTAATTTGAATTAGAATAAGTTATTTTTATATAGTTGTATAATTCTTAATGGGTATGGTATATGGTATATGAGGTATATAAAATAACATGATGATCCCTTTCAACCCTTTGTTATAAAATTTTACCAATTGTATAGTTAAAGGGATCACACATAATCTCAATGGGATAATCTCTCAAAAGTGGATGGATAATGGGTGGTTTTTGAAGAATCTATTTATGTGAATTAAAAAAATCATTAAAATGATCATCAAAATAAAACTCAATATATTTTTTTAATAATTGGGATAAAGGAAGTGTGATTTTACTAATTTATTTAATGAATAAATGGTAGAAAAAACATAACCTAATAATGATTTTAATTTTGTGAACACATTTGTGATAAAAAATGGAGGAAATTTGTTTTAAAATTTAATTTCATATTTAGAGATTATATGCCTTAGAACTACCCCACACTCAATCATGAATTAAAATTTATCATAATTTAATATAATACCTTTTTAATATTTTTCCTGAGGAAAACACATCGGTGTATTAAAAAATAACCATAGTATCTATAAATAGTGGTTTTATCCCTGAAAATATAAATTCATTCCTCTATTTACTTGGAGAAGTTTTTTACATTTTTTGGAAGTAATTTTAAGTATTTCATATATAAAATGGAATCTCCCTATATGAAAATATCCCAAATGGGTAGTTAATGGTCAAATATTTTTGATCCTTAAAGATATATAGATTTAGAAAAACCTAAATACCAATCTTGAAAAAAACTATGATACTTACCTTTCAATGTTAATAACATTTGTTTAAAGAAATATAATTGAAATTGGACCTTCCACACAACTTAATTATGTTTATGGTTTTTTATATAGACTCTATAACTATTTTTCATATGATTAGACTCAAATTCATTAGTTTTATTTATCATTGAAATGATTCAAGATTTATTTTTCATAATTAATACATAGTTAAACCCATTTTTTTGTGATATGGGATATTTGTTCCAGATTGTATATAACTATATCACCTGGGTTTTTTTTACTTTAAGTAGGGTATAATTTATCTATAATTTATCTTTTAATATGACCATATCCTCCTCTTATAAAAGTTTGTGATTCATGGATATATATTTAAAATCATTGGAATAACATACAATGTTAATCATATCACATTTTTACTCTCTAAAAAGTCTATGATATTTTAGACCCTAATCTAGAAAGATTTTACTGAAAATAAATATGGGTAATTTGTTAATATCCTTAAAATAAACATATTTTTAATTTGGATATATTATTTTTAATTCTAATACTATGGGTTTTGTATTATGGGTTTAATTTTGGGGGAGTGAGACTAATGATATTATTCACCTAACCAAGATAATTTTATATAATAAAAATGAATTTTTTAGAATCATAAATGTTAATGGGTAGATTAGAACAACAATACTCATCAATTAATATACAATATTTAAAATTTTCAAAACCCATGCAATTATCACGTCATGAATCATAACCCAATGTGTTGGTTAGTAATGAAAATTAATAATTTAATTAAAGTAAATATTGTGGGGTGTGTGTGCTATCAATAATAATTTCAATCAAATGAATATATAGAGTGTAGTTATCCTATATAGGTTGTTTTATGGAATTAATAATGTTGAAGTCAAACTTTTATCCCCTTAACTCGTTAGAAAATATTCTATTATAAATATTTATTCTATTTTTTTAAATTTTTTAAGAAATTAACTGACAAATAAGAGTGGAGAATATACATATGTTTAACAATATTAAATATGAGTGATATAAAATATAATGTTAAAAATGAGGTTCTTCACTCATATGAGGTAATCCCTATTAATCCTAGTTGGGAATGTGGTGCTCTAGTTGGAAAGTAACCCCAATATTCTCATTGGTTTAATCATTTTAACTGATAAATAATTATACATATAATGAAGTATTTCATTAATAAAATAACATAAATTAGAAATTTTATTGAAACATAAATTCCCCCAAACTATGAAAGGTTTTTTGAATAGGAAATATTCCTTGAATTTATATAAAATCACTAGTTATACCATGGTTGAGATGTTTTTCCCATGTTAAAACTCTCATTCCACCTTACACCACTAGTCAATGCAAATATCCTTCACAAATTTGATATAAAAATAATTATGTTTGACTTCATCTAAGAGATTAATATTAACCTATACAATTTTATATGTATCTAAACCATAATTTTCAATTTAATTATCAAACTTTTTCTATAATTGGAAAACACTTTGGGATATTGTGGGGGAATTATAAGATTGTAAGTACCATCATTATTAAAATTATTTCCTTTTTAAGACCTCAAAATGATGCTAATTTTTTTAAAATTTTCGGTGGTTAAAAATAATGATTAAACGATAGTGGATCTCTATAAATGGTAGTTTAATAGATTGGAATAAAGAGAGACCCAATTTGGGATATACTCTTAAGTGTAATAGAACTCCCATTAACTTTATAATCTTGTTTCCTAGTGGGTTAATAATTTAATGTTCCTAATCCTTGTATCTTTATATCCCCAATGTTGTTAGTTAATTATAAAACTTGGTTCCACAAGATTTGAAATGAAAATTATGCTTTGTTTGATTTAGGGATTTCGTGATGCCATTTTCTTACCCATATCAGGAAGACTAGGTTTAGATTTTGGAGGCAGTTAATGTTTATTCTTTGGGAATTGAGGAGGACAATTACCCTAAATGTGGTGGTACTAATACTAATTAGGATTAATTGATTTCCCCCTTATAAATATTTGTTTGTCTTGTCCACATAGGATAAGGGCTTGGATTGTAGTTGTATTTCTTGAATATTGATGGACAATAAAATGGAAACATGATAAATATTCATGTACATGCCTAAAAAGAATCGAATTATTTGTGAAATAAATCAATAAAATTATTGTTAATATAAAAAATAATGTAATATATTTTGGTAGGGGTAAAATTTTAATTTCCATGAGAAATAGCCATTTATTGTAAAATGGTGTAAAATTATTCAATTTTAATATATACTTTTTGTTCAAGATCACAAATTATTACCTCATTCACACCAATAATAGGTTTTATCAAACATGTCCTATGTTTTTCCATTATTTTCTAAGTTGGATTTAGATTCATGAATAGAATAAATATTTTTATAGAAATGGGAACCACTATCCAAAATATTGATCATACCATGATTCATGGGGTATAATACCTCATATAATTGTTGAATTAGATGTTGGTTTCTAATATAGTGTCATAGGAAATTAAAGTACATTCTCTTGAATCTCTCCTAATATTAATGGAGTTTTTATATTTATGATTTCCTAAGGACTCATATTTATCTTTTAATAGATATGGTTTGGGAGGTTAAAAAAACTTCTCATTAAAAGGCCATTTAAGTTTAGAACATACCCCAATTATGGTATAAATATTGTGTTGTGAATAATTGGATATATCATTAAGAAAGAAAAGGAAATTATTAAATTTCATTATGTTATCAGACGAACCTTGATATTTGTTGGTGGATCACACAACATAGAATAACTCAAAACGTTTTTTGGGTCATCACTAATAAGAATAAGGAAATTTGTGTTGAGGTGGATATGAAATCACCACAATATATAATTAGAATTCTTCTAAGGGTGATAGATATATGAAAGTTGGAACTCCAAATTGAGGGTGGTTAATTATTTTAAAGACTAATAATTTTATTTCATTGTCATAAAGTTTTTATTAGGTTCACACTTGGTTTGGTTAAAAACCACTTGATGTTATTCTATAACGTATTTATTTATGTTGTTTTATTATTTTATTCTAGAAGTATGAATTAATGTGAAGATAATTTTCTCTATTTTAAGATCCATTTTATGTAGCTTAAAATTTTAAGATTTTTTCATAAAGGGATTGAGAGAAACCTACAAATGAAAATTAATATTTTACAACAAAAGTGTTAAAGAAATAAGTGGGTGAAAAAATAAGCAATTACAAATCAGAAAATAATGAAGATAAATAGATAATTTTTTATAAAAAAGATAAAATGTCCAAATGGTGGACCAAAATGAAGGAATTTAACAAAATTTTGAACAAGATTAGGTAATTCTTATTTAGGTGGTAATGAAAACTTTGTATAAAAATTTCATAAAAATCAAACTCTAATACTCTATCTCACTATAGTTACTAAGTTGAATAATTTTGGGTTATTTTATGTATTTATAGTGTGTTAGCTATCCTCAACTAATTTCGAGTGGATCAAGACGTGCTGGTAAGTGATAGGGAGTTTCAAGATGGATCTATATTAAGCCATGTTGTATTCTGGCATGGCCATACCAAAGCCTACCTCATTTCCCATTTATTTTTAAGGCAAAGGGGAAACTGCACCGTGGATTATGGGAAATTCCATGGAGGGGTTGTATTAGGGTAGTTTTATTTTGTGTTGGGGTAGTGCGTAAGGATAAGGGAGAAAGGCCACACTATAGATATTAGGCTGCTCTATGGTGGAGGATGCATAATGATATATTTTGGTGATGTGGAAGGGTAAGCTAGGAGTTAGTGTAATGGTGATGCATATTTGTAGATATAAGATGTGTAAGGGTATGGTGGTTAGGGAATAATATAGTGGGGATGTCTGTACTATTGGGGGATTATGGAGAGAGTCTCTATTCCACATCATAAGAGGCCACTCCATTGTGTCATGGGTGATCGAGGTCCTTGGTTTTTCCTGCTTGAAGTGATCTATAGTGTAGGGTGGGGAATATTCATTAGATGGTTTCTTGGGTTGACTCCATGACATACCATAGAGGTCCAATATGTTTCTTCCTGATGTGAGGGGATGAGGCCTGTCTACTTTTTTAGGCTACCTATGATATGGTCTACGGACCACACTATAGTAAGGCCTCTGAAGGTAGCACCACACTTCATGTGACAAGACCATGACACAACCCCTATTTTCCTAGGTGTTTAAAAATGCATTTTTATAGATTTTTAATTCAATATTTTAAGGGTTTTCTCACTTTTTTCCTTCTATTTGTGTTTACTGATCCTAGGAACATGAACAGGGATCTCTCTCTCCCTTCTCTTTGATTTCCAAGCCTCACCCTCCTCTGTTTCAGTATATTTATCTTTTTAAGTACTTTTTTCTTCCTTGTTTCTTATTCCTTCTATCCCATCTCCCTTGGTTACTTTCTATTCTATGAATCTCAGGGGATTCTAGGGTTGGATTTAGGTTTCAGGGTGATTTATTTGGGGGGGGGGGGTGTTCTAGGGAATTTGGAAGGTCTCTCATTACATATTGGATCATTATTAATCAAATGAAATGAATTTTGGATTGATTGTTAATGAATTGAGGTATGTGATTATGTGTGTTTCCTTTATTTGGACTAACATGTAGTTCTCAGATTTTATAAAGGTTTTATTTTTTAAATTATTCCTATATGTGATATGAAAACAATCAATAAATGTTTTGGACCGATTCCTCACTTGGAATAAAGGGTATTTAAAAGGAATTTTGTTTTCAAAATATATGTTTGTGTTCTAAGAATTTATAAAAAATAAATGATTTTGAAAAATTAATTGGGTATTTTAAAGGGATACAACCCCATTTTTGTCCTAAATTGAGTAATGGTAAGGTTTTGGTTTCCTAAAATAATTTATGTGAAAAATGGTTTGTATTAAAAATGGTTTTGAATAAAGATTAAAATTGTTGTTTTAACAGAGAGGTTTTTAATGGATTTCAAGTGATGATAAATATATTTACATACCAGGTTTTAATTTTAATAAGTCCCATATGAAACATTAAAATCATATTTCATGTTATGTGATAGATACCCTCTTAAGCTCCTTTTTTACATGGAATTGTGACCCCATAGGGGGGAAACTTCTTACCATTGTGAGGAATGAAATCCTTAGGCCCATTTCTTATAAAGGTGTAAAAGGTTAGGTGAGATTTATTTTATATTACTTAAATCATCATATGACTTATTTGATTAATCACCTTCAATTGTTTTTTTCAGGGGTACACTAGGAACTAAGTGAGAGTTATAGATTTATTGTACACTATATAGTTGAACTCTACTGGTTTCCAATCTAGTGTGGAATATCACTAGATAGGGGTTTCCCCCAATGTTTTAAGCATAGTCTAGTTGGGTGTCTTTTTTAGTTTAGGACACAACATAGGGTGGAAGTTGGTCCCATTTATTTTCTAAAGTCCAGAACTAGTATTACCTTAGGACATAATGTGCGTTCCATGTTACTAGATGACTCTGTATGGAATTTCATTTACACCCCCAAAATATATTTACTTCTATGGAACAAAATATTCAACATAATTATTTTATTTTATTTTTGATGCAGATCAATATTGTTTTTTTAAATTCTTACATTTTATTTGTTTTATTAAAAATATTTCTAAAGTTCTTTAAAAGGTGTTTTTATAAAGAGGTTTAAAGGTATATTTAAAATGGATGTTTTAATAAATTTAGTTTTATCCTATAAAATGTTTCATAAGTGATTGTTTTGATTTTAAGGAAATAAAAATGGAATTTTATGAAATGGTTATGGAAGTGATATTGGATTTTATGTTCCTATATATGAAAACAAAATTCTTTAATTGTATTTTAAACCATAGTTTATGAAATTTCATTTTGTAGAAATTGTAAAAAACTCAATGGTAAGATATTACTTGGCTTTGTTTTTCTCACACCTTGCATAAACTATTTGGTGTATGCAACTCTTACGGATTTATTTTCAGGTGACTTGGATATGGTCTTCCCCATGTCGAGTTTTTGAGTTGTTTTATGTCCGTTGGATTATGATGGAGAGTTTTACTAAGGGATCATATGGATGATGGCATCATTCCAATTAATTTTTATAATGAAGATTTTTTTATATCAATCTATTTGATTTTATTTATTTATTTATTTATTTTATATAAGAGATTTTGGATTTTATTACCATTTAATTTATGTGATGTTATTCACTTCTTATTATTATTTGATGGGATATTTTACTTATGTATTCCTACTATATTTGATTATTTAATTTTATTTAGATGTATATAATTTAGCGAGTGAAATTATTCTCAATTTTTTATGCTTGATACCCTGGTACTTGTTTCTATCTTAGGGTAATCAGGAACACACTCGGGTTAGTCATGGACCAACTTGAGTACCTGGTTCTAGGGTGGCCCTAGTTGGTTCTTTGAAAAATGGTTTTATAGAACACTCTTGATATTTGGGGTGTGTCTGGGTAGTATTGAGACAAGGGTTGTCCTCCAAAATCCTATTGAAGAGTGAGGAGCAGTGCTTGGATATCTCTTCTTTTCACCTAACCTAAAGTTTCCATGGGCGGTTGGTATTGAGTCTTTTTTTTAAAATTTAAGCTATGATGATAGATTTTTATATGATATGATGGTATTTTGATCTTCAATGGAATGCTATATGGTTCCTTGGGGGCCTCCCTTGGTGTTTTGGGATGAAACAAAAAAATAATCAAATGTACGATGTAATATTGCATGGTTTGAAAAAATATGAAGTGACTAAGCACGTGGTTTTCGATTTTTTTGGAACCATTACATTATTGGTACATGTCCAATCAACCATCCGACCAAGTAAAGCATGGATCAACATCATTACTGGTTATATTATTTATAACCATTGATTCTTGTGTTATTTTGAGTGATTCTCATTAATATAACACATATCAAGATGGTCATTTTGATTTATTTATGTTTTTATTATATTTTTCTTGAAGCTCATTATGTGCTATTTTTTGATAATATTAAGAAATATGATTTAAATTTGAAAATTGCATTTTATAAATATTGTTTTTAGTTTTAAATAAAGTATCAAGTCTTCTTTGTAAAATATATTTGGTTATTAGAAAATGTTTTGGAAATGGTTTATCTTATTATGAAATCTAGGAAAAAGTTTTTGTTACAAAACCATTGTTAAATTATTTATAATGGGTTTAGATTATATCAGAGTGTATTTTTAAGCAGATTTTGTTTCAAAATTAAAAATAAAAAGTGTTTCAAAATTATTTAATGGGAAAATAACTTTTTAATATAAAATAACTATATTTCTTTAGTGGTATTTTTCTTTTAAAGAAATCATATAATATTAAAAAATAGAATTTTTAGTTTACTTGATTTTTGACACTTTATTAGTATTTAAAAGTTGGGTGGTTTTGAAAATTTTAAGGGGTTAATGTTTTTTTGAAATTCATATTTTTGGGAAAAGGGGGTTTTATGAAATTTATTACTACGAGGAAAATTTAATATGCTTTTCTAGAGTGGGTTTTTTGGGGGATTTTTTTTATTTATATTGGTAGTGTGTGATTTTATTTTGGAGAAATGGACTAATGGAGGTAATGTTTCATGTTATTTAGAATATTACCCCAGAGATTATTTGAAGGAAATTTGAAATTTTATTCATTGGTTTGATCTTCAAGATGGTTGTCCTCATCATTCAAGAGTCATTTCATCACTTGTCGTCTCTACCCAGACTCATGGCCATGAAATGCATCTGAATTCCTTCAATTCCTTAGACTCTATCTAAGACATCTCAAATTAAATTAAGATTTTCCTAAGTCTTGTAACTTTTGCGGTAGAATATAGTCTATCATATCGCAACAAGCTAGTTTCTATAGTCCCATTAGTGGAGTTTAGTCATGGTGTTTCAATTGAAGAATGTTGGGATTCTCTATTTGATGAAAGGAAGGAGATGTTTGATCCTATATTGGAAGAGAAGGGTGATAAGAGATAGTCTCTTCAGAAAAAGAATAAGATAAATATTATGTACTTCCAGTGTAGAGAACCTGGTAATTATAATCCAAATTGTAAAAAGGATTAAGGGATTTTTTTTGGTGTGGTCACCTTGGCCATCTTTAGTGGTTATGAAAGTAGAGCATTCAAAAAATTAAGTCTTAGGTGTACTAACTTTTTGGATTATTTTTTGTCTTGGAACTATTATCTAGTGTGTATTAAATATTTATGGTTTTTTATTTTGTTAAAGGAAATTAATTTTTGTTTAATGTGTGCTTTGTTTAATGTGTGGTGTTTCCTTTGGATTTGTTCTTATGATGTGTCCATTTATGTATGGGTTCTTAGTGGCTAAAAAATGGATGACTACTGGGTCCCTTATTGGGTAACTAGGACCACCATGGTCTTAGGGTAGTTGATCAATTTTTATTGGTAGTTTACACTTGTTTGGTTTGTTGTGGGATAATGTTTTAGGTTGGAGATCCTAGTTTATTGATTGGGTGTTGATACCTAAGGTATAAATCACATGTTCTATTTAATTGTGGGTTATTATGATATATTTATTTTTATTCTTGTGGTGGGGTGAGATGATATTTTTTATCTTGTGAATATGGAATTTTTTTGAGGAGCATTTTTCTTGATAGGTTTCATATCAGTGTCCTAGGTGAGTTGTAGTTGTATTAAGTTTGGTGGAAATTATTCTTCATGGTGTTTTTTCTTTTAGGTGTGTGTTCCTCCCTTATTCTACTATTTTAAAATAATTCTAAATGGGGGGGAGACCTACTTTTGACTATTTTCTCTTTTGGGGTTCATTCTTCAAAATCATTGTGGAATTGTTCATGGATATGTATTTTTATTCTATTGTTCTAACTCATTGATTTGGAGAGGTTTGTTATATTTGATGGTTTTCTTAAGACTTTATAATAATTCTTTAGTAACCCAAACCACCTCTTTAACAATGTGTTAATGATTCATTTTGTCATGTGATCCAACTTTTACTAATACTCTATATGATAAAAAAGTAACATTGTCGAGAGATTAAAACAAATGTGTCATTTTATTAATATTATATTGATTAATTTTGAGATATTTTGTGTTTCTATAGTGTTTTGGTAGTTCTTGAGTGATTAAGTGTGTATAATAAATGCTCAAGAAGTTTCGGGGAGTTTTAAGAGAGATATATAGTAGCCCATGCCATAGTCTTTGGCAGCCACATATTAGCCTACCTCTTTGGATTTTCTATTTTTCAAGGAAAAGGGAAGAAATGCCACAGATTAGAGGCTATTCTATGGAAGGTACATTGTATGGGAAATAGAATTTACATAGTGTTAGTTCATGAGGGTTATGGAGTAAGGCCATACTATAGGGGTTAAGCTAAAATGCGGGAGAACTATATATTTTTTTTTGGGGATACATAAGGGTAAGTCGGGAGTCGACATAAGGGTGGTGTATATATGTATAAGGGATTTAAATAAGGGTATGATGGTTTGGAAATGATGCATATGGGGTGAATTTTAATTGGAGGGTGTTTTAGAAAGTGTATCTACACCATAGTATAAGAGGCCATTCTATAGTGTCATAGGTGCTTAGGTCCCTTAGTTCTGGAAGCTCAAGGTGATCTATGATGTAGGCCGGATGCTATATTATAGAGGGTTTCTAGTGAAAGACCCCACACCATGACATAGAGGTAAAATACATAGTGTATTGAGTAGAATATTTGATGCCCCTTTAACTTTTCAGGCCTATAATTCTTTGGTCCCCAAACCACACTATAGTAGGGATTCCATGAGTAGTGTTATGGTATAGTAGAAAATACTATACCGTATCCCCTATCTACTCATATGTTTAAAAATATGTTTATTTTTGGTTTTTACCTCTTTAATGTCAGGTTTTTCTCTATTATTTACCTCCCATTTGTGTAAACCATTCCTAGAAACATAAACCGAGAGATCTCCCTCCCTTATCCCTAATTTCCAAGCCTCTCCCACCTCTTTTTTAAGTGGATTTCTCTTGGAATGAATTTTATTATTCCTTCTTCCCAATTAATTATTTTCTATATCACCTTATCTATTTTTTATTATATCCCATGTGAACCCTAGCGGATTTTAGAGTTAGATATAGGGTTGAGGGAGACTTATTCTTAGGGTGTTTTTTTCAAGGGCTTATGAAATATTTTTTTATTTCTTATTAGTGTGTTCACTATCTAAGGTAGTGACTTTCGACTTGATTACTATTGAATCAAGGATGGTATTTCTATGTGTTTCCTTTATTTGGAATTTCATTTGGGGAATGACTTTTATAAATGTTTTATTTTATATATTATGTATATATGTAATGGGAAAACAAAATTTATTAATGTTTTGGAGTGATTCGTCACCTAGCATAAAGTGTATTTTAGATGGTTTTTTATAAAAAGATATTTTCATTCTAATTATTTTTTAAAAAGGATTTAATCACATTATTTAGATTAATTTTTTATTTAAAATGTATATGACATTATTTGGGTCATGAATTGAGGAAGGGGAAGGGTTTTTTTATTTTTACAGTTTTAAGTAAAATGGGGGTTTTGTTTAGAATGGTTATAGATGATTACTTAAATAGTTATTCTCAATGAATGATTTTGAATGGATTTAATGTGATGAGAAATGGATTGGATTACCAAGTTATATTTTTTATTAAGGCTTGGTTTGGACTTTTAAATTGGATTTCATGCTATATGAGTGGAGCCATCTCAATTCCATTGTTTGTCTTGTTAACCTTGAGGAGGAAGGGGGACATTTTTTCCAGTGTGATGATTGACAGTGTTGGGGTTGTTTCTTACATGGGGATTGGTGGTAATGTGAGTTTTATTTTATATTGATTCATTGATCCTATATGTTATTTTATTCCTTACATTATATTGATTATTTAATAGGTACACTAAGAATAGAGTGAGAGGTCATAATTTATATCACACTAGACAGTCTCAAGGTTCTAGTTACCCCTATAGTATGATATAAGATTATATGGGGTGTTCTATCAAGGATTATATGTGCTGTATATCCTATTTTATTGTGTGCTCTATGAGGAAACATAGGCCGATAATTGATCTAATGTATTTGTTAAATTATAGGATCATTCTTACCTTAAAATCCAGTGTATTTCCCATGATACTAGATGATTCTATAAGGGGATTTTGTTTATATTCCCTAGCTGAATTATGATATTGTGTCTTCAACTTACTTGTTTTATTTTATGTTTTATGTGGTTACTTGGTGTTTTTTAACATTATTGTATTTCATTTGTTATAATAAAAAAATTTCTAAAGTTATTTAATTTTTTTTATTAATAATGTGTTTTGAAAGATTATTTAAAATGTGTGTCTTAATAAGGTAGGTTTCAGTCACAGAAATTTTTTCAATGTGATTGTTTTAAAGGAAATAGAAATAAAATTTTATAAAATAGTTTTATAAGTGATATGGGATTATTTTTTCTCATATACAAAAAACCTATTTTTTAAATTATATTTCAAAACAGCATTGATGGAATTCCATTTGAAAGGAATATTAAAAAAATCCTTGGTGAGATCCTGTTGTTTTAGGTTTTTCTCACACCCTGTATACACTATTTTCAATATGGAACTCCTATGGATTTTTTCAGGTGTATTGTACATGATATTCCCTGTGTCGAGTGTTTGGGTTATTTCATTGTGGTTTTTTAGGATACAGAGTGTGACCAAGGGGTCAACCAGATGATGGTCATAGGTTGGTTTATTTTCATTAGGGTTTATTTTAATATACTCTTAGCTTGGTGTACTTTTTATATGATATATTGGTTGTTATTACCAATAGGTTTATATAATGTTGTTTACTCTTTATTGTTATGTTATGATATGTTTTAATTATTTATAAATACATTGTTTGGATGTTTTATTTAATTGATATGTATGTCATTCATATATTAAAATGATTCCCAAATATATATGCTTGATACCTTTGGACTAGATTCTAACTTGAGGTGATCAGGGACATTCCTTTGTTATGTCATGATCTGGCTCAAGTTCCAAGTTCAAGGGTGGACCATGTTGGTTTGTGACCCTAATAATTCATTTCATATTGATAAATAGGATCATGGATCAACCTTATAATTGTTCAATAATTGAAAAAAAAAACTAAAAAGAAAAGTAAAATAAAATAAATAATAGAATAAAAAAATACAGAAATGAAAAATATCAAAATTAAATTATATTAGATTCCTTAGAAATGATGCTAAAATTTGATCACATGATCTTGGTATGTAAATTTTTTTATTTAATTCAGTATAATTTCTCTAATATAATAGAAAACCTTGGCCATATATTGAAAATTCATTAGTCCAACAATAATAAAAAAGATATTTTTATAGAAAAATATATATTGGAGAAAATTGGGGGGGTTATATTTGTACATTCACTAGATACAAAAATTTTGATTATTCTAACTAACCGTTTCAACGATAACAAGGCACATAAATTTTTATCTAAAATATATTTCTATGTTTTTAAAATGATATAAATATTAAAGAAATATAAAGTGAACAAATAACTAAAAAGGGTACAAATTATAATATACCATAACCTATTAACTTCAAATATAAATGTGAAATATCAATAAATTTGATGAAGAGTCTTATAGATTTAGTATAAGTAGAGATAAGGCTTATATTGAATCAACTTCACCATCTAGACTAAACGTATTAGAATGAAATATTTATCTGGTGATAAAAATATTCTGAATTTGATAATTAAACATCAATACAATTATAGTAAAATAACTATATTTTTCTATGATCAACATATCCTTCAAAATTATAATTTTTTCATATTAAAGAACATGACAAAGAATATCCACTAGGACTTAAATTAATAAAAGTTCAATAGTCATGAAAAACTACTTAGAAACTCTAATGGTTAAATTGAAAATGATCATGAGGAAATTCCTATGACCACCAACGTCTATATTTCCCAAATGTTAAATTCTAAACTCTATATAAAGTCCTCAGAAGAGTTTATGTAACTAAAAAAGAGTGTAGATCGATCCACATATAAGTTAGAGTTTAGGGAATATTTTATATCTATATAGAGACTATGCATATAGATACCCCCTCTAACTATCTTCTTTATCATTGTTCAAAGAGAAATATATTTTTATTTGATCTCTGTTATATTGTTCTTCAATCCTTAGTACCTTATTTCATTTTTCACTATTCATTTTAAAATAGCACAAGTACCCCATCATTAAACATTCTTCATTTCATCTTTCATTCCTTTTGAATGACGAAGGCCTAGAGATAAAAACTTTTTATCATTCAATTTTATGTTTGAATAAGTTCCAAGGATAAGGACTAATATATCTATTTATAAAAATGGTAACTATATGTACAATTTTTATCTAAACCATTGTATAATATCCACTTTCCTATTTACATTAAAATAAATGAAACTATAAAGATAATACTTGTTATATATAAAAGGGAATAGGTATATCTTATCATTAACCTATTTGAAACTTATTATTTCCCTTTCTTTTGAACATTATTTGAATTTATTTATTAGTTTTACTTTATCTTCTCTATATTTATTTAAGTTTTACTATATTTTAGAAGTATGGATAATTTTTTTTGGAGAAACTAAAATATTCACTCATTATCCATCTATGTTTCACTTTTTCAATATCTAAAATATTTAGTAATTTATCATATTTTGGATATTTTTCTCTCAATGGTACTTACTAAATAGGAAGTAATAAACTTATCTACATATGTTCATTATCTTTATAGATATGATTTTTTATACTAATTTTTGTATATAAATTTATCTATTAATTTGATGATTTCATTATTTAGTATTTCAATTTATAATTAATTATTATCATGATAATCTATTGATTTAAGTGTAATTTTTTTATGAAATGGGTTTTTGTATAATTTATTTTTTATTTCAATTCACCAAATCATTATGATTGTTACACCAAAGATTTTATCTTCTGGTTTTTTTTCATTAGATCCTAATATTTAATTATTTACTTTTCAAAAATAAATAGTTAGATAGAAATAATCACATGTTTTCATCTAATTATTATCATATTATTGTTAATTTATTTTTGATGGAGTAGATTTCACATATTTAAAATATCTGATGAAATTTATTCTTGTCTCTATAAGTCTTCCCATTTGGATTTTTATTATTAATATTTATTACATTTATATAATATAGTTAAAATAATTAACTCCATAGACAACTTTATTTTTTAAATAAAATAATTCTATTACTAATATAATAATATATAATATAAGAAAAATATGTAGTGATATGTAATAACTTATTTATTCATTCTAAACTACACATGGAATTTGGATTTTTCTGAACACACCTGTAATTGGAATTAATGCATAAGAAAATATTGATACTGGTTTTGAACACTATGATATAACCAAGTAAATGAATATATTATCATAGTGGTACTACATGAAAATATTTAAAACCAAGGGATAATAAATATTATATGAACTCAATAAAAAAATATCGTCAACATATCAATACCCGGATGATTTGAACCAATAGTTTCATCTTATTTTTTTATTATAATATCTATTTTATGACTCATGAAAGAAAAAAAATCATTATGATGATAAAATATTTTAATAAAAATGATTTATTACAATATTATATACATTTAGATAATAAAGAAGAAAATTATTCAGAATATCCAACCTATAATGATTAGCATTTAGAAAATAAAATTGAATGGCCCACTAAAGATATTTATTTTGAATAATAAAAAATAAATTGTTGAAACCAGAGGTTATAATGTTTGATTTGTTATCTACTAGAGTCAATTGGATTAACATTGATTTCAAATTTTCTATTGTCGAAAGTTATAAATGATTGGTGAAACTATAATGATATTTTTAAGGTAATTTACATTAATATGGTGCGAGATTGTTGATTATACCTTGAAAATAAGTTATGAATGAATAAATTTATAAGAAAATTGGTATTCCACACTAAAACATGGGAATTAATGCTATAGTGTTAGGTTTTATACTATAGTGAGTTCCCCATGAGATTTTTTTATTTTTTGTTTATTTAAAGTAATCTCACTATAATAAGTTGTTCACATAGAAATAGACTTGTGTAAGAATAAACCATGACTATATAAGAAAACTTCATGCCATTATGGTTTTTTATATAAGAAAATACTTGAATAATAACAAAACAAGGCTATAAAAGAATAAAAAAAATCAATGGTTACTATATGAATAATAAGATCAATTTTTTTGGTGAAAAATGGAATTCATGCCTTGTAGTGAATTTTCACACTACTAATTATCATATAGTATTGATGAAACCAATATAAAAACTACACATACATTCAATAATTATAGTGGGAAAACTATTATTGGTGAGTATATAGTGAATCCAAGTATAATTTATGAGATGGATTTCATGGGAGGACTTGGTGGTTATTGAAAGAACTTCATCAGTGAACATGGAATTAAATGGTAGAGGTTTATAAAAAAAATTCCAATAGACGATTTGAATAAAAAGAAGTTAAATGTTGTTATTTAATTTGATATTAAACTATCTTGATAAATAAATTTAAGAGTGTTGATATGAAAGAGAAAAATTTAATGATAGGAATATCTATAGGAAGGGGAGGAGAGAACAAATAGGATTTTAGAGAATATTTGGATTTGATGGTTTAGTTTTGAATGTACTAAATATAATTAATGATACATCCTGATGATGAGTTTTCTATATAATTGTATGATAATCTAGAGGTGAAAATTATAGAATTGTGTATAACACCCTTATCATATTGTGTTTTTTATTTTTCCATTATTTCTATAAGTTTGGCATGAGTGTCGACACAGTTATATCTTATAACCCCCATGGAAAAAAGTGAGAGAAAAAGTATAAGAGGTCATAGACCTTGAATATTTAGTGATATTTTTATAAATATTAGAATAAAAAACTATTTATGTAATCATTATTAATTATATCAAAACAACATTGATATATCATCCATTTACATAGCCTAGTGCATGTGATTAATGAAAAATCTTGGTGCTTGTGAATCTTTTAATTTTTTTAATTTGAATGTGTGGTTTTTTGATTATTGTGATAGGTACTAAGTGTCTTTCAAAATGAAATTAAAATATTTTTTTTGATATTGATATAATAATAAATTTTTGTAAAACCTTAATTTACCCCTTGTAAGGTGTATATTAGTACCAGGAATTGAAAGAAGTGGTATTATATCCATAAGTTAATCTTTGTTAAATAAGTAAAGTAGAGTATTTTTTTCATGGAGAATACTGTGAATAGAAAACGAGGAACATTAATTTGTGGATTTAATTATAAATTTCCAATAAAAATAATTTTATCAAACTTTTTATCTCTAATGATTGATGTATTCTCAATAATAGTTTATGGAATATAGGTCTGTAATGATACAAAATTTTCAATGATAGAAGAAAAAAAGAAATTAATTAATACTGAATTTATGACACGAAATTATATATATAATACATTTTCGTATCAAATTTAGGTGAAGGTTATGAGATTTTCATCATAAAAATGTATTTGTTATAAAATTTAAAATATCTATGAAGTTGATAAAAGAGTGGAAGCGGTGGAGTTTCAGTTTCTTCATAACAATTTTTATGATATAAAGATGAGGTTATGTGAAAATATAGATAATTTATTTCTATATATTATTGTACTTGTTGGAGATATCCATGGAATATGTGATCAGAATAAATACCTTGACATTTTGAAAAGAATTATGTGGAGGTTATTACTACTATATAATTCTGTTGTTTTTATTCTTGAAGAAGTAAATATTTAAGAATTATTTATTAATAATCTATATATAAATATGGTTGTATTTGAAATGTGAATGAATAAGAAAATATATTAATAAAATTAATCAAAATAAATATAATTAAAATTTATTGAGAAGCTTGAGATGCATGAGGTTGAAAATGAAGTAGAATATACAATTGATAAATTCTTATAACTTGTGGAAAGAAAGATTAAGAGTGGTAAATGGATATTTTTAGGTAATTTTACATTGGTTTATTTTCATTATGGAATGGTAGCATACAACACTAATAATTTTCCAAAAATATTTTATTGAGTTGATGGTGAGATTAAATTTAATAAAAATCTAAGTGAGATGATTTTGTCGAGAGTGAACCTCAATTTAGGATATTAAAGTGAAAATATGTTTATGAAAAAGTAATAGTATTTAAATAAGAGTATGGTACTATAAAATATACTTTAGAAGAAGTTTAAGATATTTTTATCTTAGATATAGAGGATTATATTGTTTCCACTATAGAAAAATACAATATTCTTACTAAAGATTATCAATTGGAGGGAGTTGTTGACCTCAAGGAATAGTTTGAAGGATCTCTTGAGTAAATTGACATACAAAGAAAGAAGAAAATGAATTTTGGATGTTTTTTAAATAATAACCAATTTATGTTGATGGATATTGAAACTAAATTTGATATTATTGAGAAATCTATAGAGGAAGCTGGAAATTATCAATTGAAACGTGAAGGAGTAGTAAATAACATGTATAAAATTTAAAAGAAGGCTCATATCATTGAATATCATAAAATTTTGTCCAAGTAGAAATATAAAAACATTTAATAACTCAATGATTATTTGGTATCCTTAAATTTTAAGCTTTAGAATAAAACAAAATTAGTATATTTGATGAATAAGGTATAGTTTGGAAGATGTTCAGATTAAAAACTAAAGTAAATATTAGATCAATACACAAGAGTTGTTGGATAAGTGCTAAGAAATCAAATAACTAAGTACATGGTTAGAATAAGACTTGTATTTTATGATTAAGGATCAATAATCTAAAGAATATTAATAATAAAGGATTTATTCAATAGATGGTGATATTTGTGGAGATGATAAACAAATTTTTTCCATTTATGAAGTGTAAATTTTGTGGATGTAGATGCCAAACTATGTTATATTAGGAATATGTAGAACACTATTTTAATGGAAAAACAATTAGAATTCTGAAAAGATGAATTAAATTTTTTCCTTCATCTCAAGATAAAATTTAATTCTATGGATATTGTTTTAATTTTTATAAATTTTGGCATAAATATTTTTATTTCAAGAAAAGGATAATTTAGAATTATTCTGATACAAGTTATAGAAGGATAGATATGAGTCATTGTAATGAAATTATTTTATAAAAGTGGTTTTATCTATTTTAATAAGACGAGTATGAATTGGTTTTATGTACCAATGAAAAAAAAGTTACAATATAGTGTTTCAATTTGTTCAGGAACTTTATAGAAAGAAACAAAGTTTATGATGAATGAGAAATATTTATTTTTTAAAAATCACATGAAGGTGATGGAGAATAATAACATGTGAATTATTGAGATTATCATTTCATCCTAAATGATATGAAAAATTAATTTTCTTATGATTGTGAAAGGGGGACGATATGGAATAATGTAGTTTGTAAATGAATGATCTTTAAAGATTAAAGGAAGTGGTAAACCCATTTATTTGGACATGAATTTAGAAATACTAATATTTTATATGTGTATTGTCTATGATACAATATTTTGAGTTTAAGTGTATTACGTGACTAGAAATTTAATGTTACATTCAATCTGAAAGGATAAAATATAAAGGGAGTGACTTGAAATTATCTAATATAGGGATAAATAATTAATAGGAATTTTTTTCAGGTGGATGAAAATAATAATCCAATGAAACTTGAAAAAAATTATTTCAAAAAACTTTTAACCAACACAGAACAAAAAAAATGAGAATTATTGTGAATATTTTTCCACTCTCACAAGTGGAACAAATTTCATTTTAAGAGGAAACAAAGGATGAACCATGAGTAAAATCCATTAATGAATAATTGGACTAGATTAAAAATAAAAAAGAAATTAATGTTCATGCAAAGACCCAAACATTGGAATGTTATTAGTATAAATTGGATCTTTACAAAAAAAATAATTAATAAAGATGTGTGATCCAAAATTAGAAAAGGTTGATATGTAAAGAGTGTACTCAGATTCAATGAGTTAGCATCAAGGAAAAATTCACACCATAGGAAACAATGGAATCCATTAGATTTTTTTAATGTATTAGAAAAAATAAAATTCAAAATATATCAATTCGACATAAATAATTTATTTTTAAATAGAGTTCTGAAGTGAAAATTCAATATCAAAAAATGGTAGGATTTCTTATCGATGATGACAATACCATAGTTTTCAAGTTGAAAAGGGAATTATATGGGTTCAATAATGTATTGTGTATTTTCTATAAATAACTGTACACATATATAATAAAAATTGAGTTTAAAAAAGGAGGTGTTGATCATAACCACTATGTGAAAATATGTTATGGGGATAATTTTATGATGGTAGTGTATGTGGATGACATTATATTTTGTGGAAACATTTATAATTCCCTTAAATTGATAAAAAAAGTGTGAATTCATAATTTTAGTTGTCAAAAATTTATGATTTAACTTATTTTATTAAGATAAAAGTATATGAAAGGAAAAAAAATTATTTCACAGCTTAAATATATAAGATTTTTATTAAATAAGTTTTGAATGAAAGACTACCAACTAGTTTCAACTATGATAGATGTTGAAACAAAACATGGAAATCATGAGTAAATCAATGTAGTGGAATCAACCATATAGTGAATAATTATAAAAATCATAATTGTATCTCAATGCACAAAGGTTGCATATATTTTTTGCCTTATGTTTGGAATAATTCTTCTAGAGTTATTAGAAGGAAAAGAATATATTAGCAGTAATTATATTAATGAATTATATTTTTGGAACCATAAATTATGGATTATTTTTTGAGGTATGAGAATATCTATATTTAATAGATCAAATAGACATTTAATCTACTATATATTTCATGGATTGAAAATAAATGAGTGGTGGATGATTATTCATCATAAGAAATTGTGTGGGATGGATAATTAAAAAATTTATAAAGTACATCCTTTAGTAATACCAAGATAGAGTAAATTTTAGTAACCAAATATTGTACACGATTAATAGGGATGAACATTAATCCAATGATATTACATAAGTGGTGTGACTATCGACGATGATTCAATGTGACAGGAAGAGTTCTATCAAGTCAGCAATGAAGCTGATGTAAACTTCTCACAAAAAATATAAATTTTTCTAATATTACTTTAAAGAGGAAAAGGTTGAGCAAAGTATTGTGAAGTTGGATTTTTTGATACTCACCATCTATTGGTGTATTTATTTTTAATTCTATTAGGTGAACAAGTTTTCTTTATCAATTAGTTAAATTATAGAGTTCAACTAATTTAATAAAATAAAGAGGTTTAAGGACATATCTCTCCCTGATACATATATTTTTCTATTTTTATATGTGTGTTATTATGTGATTATACTTTATAAATATATAGGTAGAAATGATACATGTTTCTTTTTAGGAGGAATAAAGAGATAAGTTTTAGTAAAATGACTCAAAAAGTGATATTATATTAGTTAAAGTGGAGTTAAATAAATAAAGACATGAATATCTGGATAAAAATATATGAATTAGCAAATTTCTCTCATTTATTACATCAATCATTGACTTATATAGTCTTATATATTTTGTTAGTTCCCCTTTACTAATATATTGAAAAATTTAAGATTATAATTCCATAAGATTTCAATAAGTGGGTTTTAATTATCTAAATTATTTATAAAAGTTTTAAATTTTTGGATGATATTTCATGATCAACTATGGTGATAATGATCCTTTTAATTTTATTTTCAATGGGATAGAATGGATACACTAACAAAAATCAATCGGAGGTAGTTATATTCAAATAGAGTCTTATAATGAAGAATCCTTAGTGATAATATAAAAATAATAATAAATTTGTGGCTGAATATATAAAAAATAAAAAGAAGAATAGTGTTTCAACAAAAAAAATTAACGTTTCATTTTTGTCTAATAAGACTCAATTATAGTCACTTGGAGTTTTTGGTTTTCATTATGAAAAAACTAGATAAGTTTATTGAAAGTTTAAAGGTTTTTTTATAATGAAGTACAATCATCGTTTTGCAATATTAATGATCATACCATAAATAAATACTATGAATGAATATAGAAAGAATGTGACAATTATGTCACACCACAACACTATGATTCACCCTCTGGTGTTGGGTATCTTGTCACAGTGAGTACCCCATAAGAATTTCATGTTTCATTTTTTAATCACCAAATTAATCACACTGTAATGGTTTTTTCACACTATAACAAATACTTTTAAGAATAAACCATGGATATATAAGAGTAATTTACACTAGAACAAAATTGAATAAGAATAAATTGAGTATTTTTAGGAGTTAATATGTAACACACCAAGATTTTATGAGATACATTATTTTTAATTTCATTGATGTCTTGTGTTTTATGCTACACCAAAATTAGATTGCGCTATACACAACACCATATTAGCTTGCAATATATGCAACAATATACTTGTCTAGTGTTGCCAAAAAGTTCAAGTTCTTTTGATAGAATTGATTTCACGCAACACTGAGTATAGATTTTGTTCAATTTATAAATGAAATAAGTTTTGATTATGTTATACAGAACACCAAAGGAATCTTTCACTACACACAACACTGACTTGCCTTGCGTTACACGCAAGAGTGACCTTCCTCGATAGCTTGTGTTGTATGCAATACCGAGTTTCACAAAACAATGATATTTTATAAAAATATTATATAAACTAGCCATTATTAATAGTATTAATCAAATTTTTAATTTTATATAACATTATCATTCATGTTACACATGATATATGAAAAAAAATCAATTTTTTTTGAATAAAAGATGTATTTTTGAAAAAAATTAAGTTTTTCTGCCTTTTGATGGCGCGACAATTTTGAATCTAGTTTTTGAAACTTTTATAAGTTATATTTTAAAAGATAAAATTCTCCTTTGTAATAGGGACATAAAAATTTACTTGGGATAAATTTTTGATATTTTTATGATTACTTTCATATTTTGATGAATAGTGAAAATATGCTAAATTTTAATTGAAAACAACTTTTTTCATTGAAATAATTTATGTGGTTAAAATATAATATTGAATTGTTTTAAGGTATAAATATAATATATTTTTATATTATAATACAATGTAATTTATTTTCATTAATTTTACATTGAATTCTTATGTAAAATATTTTAATCTTTTGCAATGTTTTAAACAAAAACCCATTTTTTCGACAATAGAATTAATATTAAATTAATTACTGCAACTTATGTGTTTTGAATTTAGAAAAATATATTCCATATTTTTAATAATAAGGTTCAAATTGTGTAAATAGTTACTTTTTATTTTGGGACATTATGAATAGTAACTTCATCAATTATTTTATTTACTATTGTTAAAGGGTAAATCTGGTAAATACGGGTAAAAAATAACATTATAATAATATTATACCACCCTAACACATGACCTAATCCTATTGGATGAGATATTTTTGACCATGTGCATACTTGAGTCGATTTTGGGACCCCATGGATTCACATGGATGTGAAAATGACACTTTATAAGAATTAATTTAAAGTAAGGATAATTAAAACCTAAACATATATCTTTTACTAAATAGATTTTAATATGGAGTTATATAATAGTACTATATGTATATAAATAATCATTATAAAGATAAAAATATTTCCTACATCATGGTATTTTAATTATAATTATTAGACATTATATAAATATATTTATTGATGACACAATTATGATGTACTGATTACCTCATTAATGAAAGATTCAAATAAATGAATTTATAAATATTAAAACAATTGTAATTTGGTTATTTTGATTTCATAAAATAATTTTATGGATTCTATTGATATATTATATTTGGGTTAATTACTTATTTTTTAAGTAATTAGGTTGTTATAAATTTTTTAAAAAAGTCAAATGTGAATAATGTCCAACATTGACACAATTCATAACATAAAACCTAAAATAGTTTATTAAATGATATTAAATTCCTAAAAATATAAAATTTAACAAAATGGTTGATATAAGTCCAAATATGTCATATATAACTCTTTTGGGATCATTTGACATGATATGGTAATTAAATTAACCCACAATGTGTAAATAAAATGATATCACAGAAAGATTAAAAAGGGTAAAATAAGGGTAAAACCAAAATGATAATGATAAAAAATACTAAAAACTTGTCAATAAATTATTTTATGAATGGTATTAGAACCAAATTCATCTTATATTTAAATTAACTAAGTTTTGGACAATTTTAAATTGAAATATAATTTATAATAAATTAATATTTTGGAACTTTCCTAAAGTGCCCCTATCCTCTCTTATAAAAGGGCACCTCATCCCTCTCCTATTAACTCCATTTTTAGCCTTCAAGATCATCCAATACCAGACCATTTAAATTATAAACTTACCTATTTAAATTATATAGGTTATACTCTTCTAAAAATTCCCACTCTAGTGCCCTAAGAGAAAATTGAAAGGAGACATGTCGAGGAAGAGATAATATCCTCTACCGATTCTTTCAAATTTATTTCTTCTTCTACTTACTCTTTTTAAGTTGTTTCATTATAAATTAATAAAATAAGTATCCCTCATATACAGATATGTTATTATAAATATGAAACAACCCTATTTCACTTTCTATCCATCCTACAAAAAACAAAATCACCGCGTGTACGTAAGTACAGATTATCGTCTCCACGTCGCGGTGTAATATGTTTTTCACCACCACCTTACATGGATGGGTATAATGGTGGAAATAATAACTATATATGATTATTATAACATGATACTAATTCTGAGATATTATACACCATCCACTTTAATATTGTTCAACAACTATGGGAACAATATCATCGCTCGTGCGTACGTACGACTTACCATCTCCACGACGCGATGAAATTCATTCTCCAGGTTATCCATTCAAGAATGATTATATATTATATATAATAAATAATCATGAAATATATGAAATAATAATTCTAATGTATTTATTTATATATATATTTCATCTACTTTCTTCCATTTAATTTAATAAGGAAACAAAAACAGTGTTCACGCGTACATACGGCCTACCCTCTCTATGAATGGTATATTCCATTTAATTTATCTATCTATCATATATGTATATATATATGATGAATATATAAGATATATATAAATCATTTTTTACATTCTGGTTATAATTAAATCATGATCTATGTAATAATACGAAGAATAACAAGTCCAAACACGTACGATAAATGAAACAATTATTATCCAAAACGTTGCTTTAACATGGAATTGAAAAATGAACGGGTAATATAAAGTGGTAAGTGACTCATATATAATTTCATAAATATTATTTTAGTTCTATTAAAAGTTAATAATATGTTTAAACCCACTATATAGGAGTTTTGGACACATATGGAAGAAATCAGACCAAAGGTAAGGGATAACTTTTCCAATCTTGTTTTATCTGAGATTGTTTATTTGTAAGAATCTACTAGGTATATATTTATCATATATATCCATGTTTTATAAAATTGTTTTTATAAAATGTTTATTATTATTCTATGTATGTTTAAAGTCCTTTTTACCCATTTTGATTTTTACAACATGGTATGGAAGGTTTCTTTCTTTTGTTTACCATATGAGGTACATTTTGACTTTTCTGGTAAAAGTATAGGAGATTGATTTTTTTAACTTAAATAGAATGAAATCATTTTTATGTATTATTAGCGCCTTATTTCAATAAATATTCCTCTAAAATATTTCTAGTTTATTTTCATCTAAATTATTTTATTTTAAAATTGCATGGCATTTTGAGAAAAGAAAACTTATTTTAAAGAAGAAAGGATATTTTTCTCAAGAATTAACTTCAAGTGTTTTATCAAAAATATTCCCCATCTAAGATGACATAGGGTTATGTTTCCATCTCTATTATTACTTTCATTTGATTATGTTTATGATGGAATTATTTTTATGAGTCTAATTATCTTATATGGATTATGTTATGATGGTATGATGTTTTAGAATCTGATTTTATGTAACACCCCAAGATTTCATAGTGTGTTATTTCTTCAAAATAATTCAATAACTTTCACTACATGCAACACCATGTTCAAGCACAACATGACTTACCAAACAAGCCGTTCAAAAGAGGTTATGAATAGTATTAGATAAATTTTAATGTTTATATAATCCTTATAATTTTAGAATCCATATTATGAGTTTCTTAGATATAATGCAAGAACAAATTCATTTTCAGTATTGCACTTTTATCAACTTTAATAGTGAACCCTTTTTAAATACTATATTTTAAACTTTTTGACTAAATGGGGACATCAAAAATTTAAAATGAAACATCCCAAGCTTCCACGGTACGCTTTCTTTGAATAATACAGTAGCGTGTGTTGTACGCAACCTTGAGTTTTAACACACACCACAACCAATCAAACTAGCCGTTATGAATAGTAATACCTAATTTTTGAAATTATATATATTTTATATTTAAAAATGGACTTCATTTTTGGATTCGGAATATCTAAATTATCCTAGGGTGAAATTTTGGTACTTTTCGGATAACTTTTATATTTTGATGAATAGTGAAAATTACTAAATTTTAATTAAAAACAACTTTTTTAATCAAAATAATTAATAGTGATAAATTATGAATTTGAGTGGTTTTAAAGTATATTTAGAATATATTTTTACCATTTAATATAATGTTGGTCATTGGACATAATTTTACAATTAAACCGAACATAAACGAGTGTCAATCTTTTGATAGTTATTATCTCTTAAAAACACGCTTTTTGTTTTGACAGCGGGATTTAATTTTAAATTAATTTCTGCCACTTCTGTGTTTTGAATTTAGGAAAATGGATTCCATATTTGGAATCAGGATGTTAAAATTGTGTAAATAGGTAACTTTTATTTTTAGACATTTTGAATAATTACTGCGGTAAATATTTTATTTACCATGGTTAAGGGTAAATCCGGTAAATAAGGGTTAAAAAAAATAATATTATAATAATACTAAATTACCCTAAAACGTGTCTTAACCCTATTGGTTGATACATGGTCGACCATGGGAATCTTTGGGTCTATTTTGGGACCCCATGGATCCACTTGTAAGTGATAATGACACTTTATTTTAATTTAGTTAAAATGAATACAAAAATGACACAAGCATATATCTTTTAGAACAACAATTGTTACATAGGGTTATATATGTTGGATTTTAGATTATAAATATTAATTAGAAAGCTAAAACGATTTTCTACATAATTATATTTTATTTATAATTTTTATACATTAAATAATTTATTTTATTTATGACACAATGATGATGCAGTAATTACTATAATAGTGAAAAATTAAAATAATTGATATTATAAACACCCAAATAAATATAATATGAAACTTTTAATGAATTAAACTAATTTTCTAGGATAATATGATATATTAGGATTGATTTAATTGACTTTGTTCGAAGTAATCAATCTGTTATGAGTTTCACAAAAATCAACTATTGAATAGTGTCAAAATTGACATAAAAGAGTTCTTAAAACAAATATTATATTATTAATTGATATTAAATTCCTAAAAATCTAAGGTTCGGCCAAGAGACTTATATAATGATAGTTTAATCATTAATGGACCACTTGGGGGTCGCTTGGATGTATATAGTAAGTTTATTAACCATATTATATAAAAATACAAAGAGACATTGTAAAAGTGAAACTAATTAACTTAGAGTTAATACTTAAAGATAAGGTTAATATAAGTACCCAAACCTGTCTAAATTCTATTGGATGAGTTTTTTTCGACCTATCCCCACCTCATCCTCTGAATAGTCAACTTTGGAGCCTTTGGAAACCGAATATGAATTTATTATAAATTAATATTTCTAGCTTTTCCAAAGGTGCCTCTCACCCCTCTTATAAAAGGGCACTCCTCCTTCTCATTTCCTCACACCTCTCAAGCCACTTGGCTCGTCCAAACTCTGCCCAACTAAGCTCCCCACATCCCTCTCCTCCTCCTTGAAGCTTCCCCTTAGGCAGAAAGCATTTCAAGAAGTCCTTTGGTTCCAACCAAAGTGAGTTACCTAAATTAAAGGTAACAATTTCTCTTAAAGTATTTTCATTTATTTTGCTTCTCCAACCCCCAAAATCTTTTTATTTCCTTTATTTTATAACAACACCAGTATCCTCAATATACTAGGATGTTGTTATAAGAAGGATTCAAACTACACATTCACACAACTCCATCTAATGGATGATGAACATAATGTTTCTGTGGATGGCAAACTAACGCCTCACGAAACGATGATTGTTCAAATACATCTTACCGCCTCTCATGGTGGCCATTAGGATGGCACTGTAATTAAATATGATATTAATGATATATATTTTATATATAAGCTTCTGTAATTCCATTTTATTTCATACCATTATTCGTTTCATGTTGTATATACATACGATAATTTCATTTGAGGAAGTGCGGACTACCGCCCCCTTAAAATGATATGACTCGTTCATACCACACATGGAACGTATAAAGGATGGTGTAAATGAACTTAAGTAACATATATAAAATATTATATTATACTGGAATAGTAATATACCTATGTATAATTTGGATTCGATTCTTTTAAAATAAAAATTAAATGGAAGTAGCGTTCGTGCGTACGTACGGACTACCGTCTCCACGAACGCGATGAGATTCATTCTCCATCGTATAATTTGATGATTTAAAAATTATGTTTAAGAACTTGATACCATTCTGGATATGAATAATATACATCCCATTAATAACGAATATGTCTCACATAACAAAGAATATAAAGTAAAATGAACCCGTTAACACCCAAAATGACGATAATTCTAAAATATTATTAACAAATCAACGATAAAAGATCATATATGATATCATATTAAAGTAAATGATTATTTTATTATTCAATAACAATTATTTCACCATTATACAGGAGGTAAACCTACCATCGACCAAGGAAAAAGTACAATGTAAGGGTTTTCTTATCTCACTTTTAATTCCGTGAGAATTCCATTGATCACCACTTAATTATTGCATGTGGTGTATGTGTACTGCCCATGATCATATTCATTGTGTAATATACTTTAATTTATGGGTATTTACATCATCATGGTATGATACTTCTTTCATGGGTGTATGTTTCGTAAGTTACCTAATCGATAAGGGAATTTGAGATTTCAATTTCCACTCATTTGGCTTTACACATATTTCATTGATTATATTACCCCAAGATTATGTGTGGAATCACTATTCATTTGATTATGTCATAATTTCCACTCCCCTTCCTGTGGATAGAAGTTTGATACACATAATCACTCCATTGGTAATTCTCAAGTCATTGATATGAATTTGATAAGAGTAATTTTAACTCATTCTCCTTTTGTTGAGTTAAACATCCAATTCGTTGGTATTGTTTTTTACAAGAATATGTGTGAATGTCCTTTGATTGTTTTACACTGAATATACAATCATATTTAGTGTATTTATATTTGTCACACATAATTATGTCATTTATTTATCCTTAACCTAAGGATACAACCTTTTTGAGAAATTTCATCTCAATTTACATTCCATTGAGACTTCTTTGATGATATACACCAAATCACTTCTATGTGGTGTATATAATGTACTTTGACATATTATATCATGAATTCCTTTATTCTCATGATATTACAATGTTTTGATTACCTCAATTATTTGTATTCAAGTGTCTCTCTTTTGGTTAGAAACTCTAACCAAAATACCATTTTAAAATGTTTTAAAGAATTATTCTTCTAAATCATGCTCATTAATGTCCATATTTTAAAAATGGTTTTAAGGATTTATTTATATGGACATTAAAGTTTTAAAATTAAAACTCCTTTTAAAAGTTTCAAAGTGGTATGGGACACTTTCATTCAAAAATATACTTTTAAATGGCTTCTTGACAAATAGTGTGACTTTTAAATGTTTTCAAGAAAAGGGGGATATTTCTCTCAAATAGTTTTGATGATTATTTTCATCTATGTCAACATCCTTCATTATTATTGATTGAGGTTAATGTGATACAATACAATCTTCCATATTGTATCGAATGAATTATGTTTGACTGTGGATGTGCTATTTTTATACCATTCATGGTTTGTGGTGAAAGTATTGACATTTCGTATGCTAGTTTAATACGAATGTTTACGTTATGTTTAAACCTTTTCATATGGGAATGCATTGGACTTAATAAGTGACGGGTGGAGCCCGCTATAGCTCCTCGATGCATCGGTAGGTCTCATGAGACAAACTAGTGTCTTGGCACAAGGCCTTGGCAAAATCTTATTTGTAGTCTTGGCACGAGGCCTTGGCTATGTGGTTATGATAGTCTGGCATTATGCATTCCATCATTATGAAAGTGGTTATTGATATTGCATGTGATCATTCGACTAGTAGAATATCCATGTGAGTAAGTAAATGGCATTATTTCATTTTACCTTTGCCATTTTATGCTGATGTTCCAGTTTAAAAGGCTTTTGTTTTAGTTATAAATTGCCTTAAGTGTTTATGCTCATTTATGAAAGCTTCTGCTATAATGTTATCCTTACTGAGCATCCGAACTCACCCCTTTCAATGTTTTTTTTTTCCAGGATTATGAAGAAGTAATTTATGAATGACCTACAGGGATAGTATGAGGGGATATGAAGACAAGATGTTTTTTTTATGATGTAATGTAAAAATTTATGGATGTATCTAGTTATTCCAAGGCTACTAAACTAATCGGTCTTTCGAGACTTGATCTTTCTCGTGATCATGCCAATGTTATGTAATTAATGCACCGACTCTGGGTAGCTGGGGTCGGGGCGTTACAGTTGGTATCAGAGGAAGTTTAGTACAAACCTTGGTAGCTAGATTTAGATAAACTCTGATTAGAGCACGTAGACCTAAGATGAACTTTGAGGATTAGTATAAAGAAAAACTTCCTAGAATTTTGGTATTGTAAAGATTTTGTGAGTTTTCCGAGCAATACATCCCTGTCTGGATACGAGAAGGTAGAGGCGGCTCTGGCACAGATGTACCTAGGGATAAAACCCGAAAACACCGCTTTGAGCTAGACTCGAACGGGAACTGGTGCACGACAACGGGCCTTGCTGCACTCTTGGTTACGACACTCCCGGGGGATATGCTTAGGATAATTTACATTTTCTTTACAAACCGATTTAAGTAATATATACATAAGATGAGAGAAAATGACCTTGGTTAATCCTAATATGTTTCAAATTGAGAATATGGTGACATTTTAATCTCTAGATGATTTTACGACTACTATTACTCACACAATGCCTTCTGGTTTTAGTCAATGGCTGGATTCCAAGGAAGTCATAGTGACATTGAGAATGATGTACAAGTTGGGAACAGTGGTGGCAATGAGCAACAAAATGGAATGTTGATAGGCGTGAAAGATATCGTCTTTATGCCAAATCAGTTTTCCAAAAATATGATCAACAACATATATATTAACCAACTCCCAGACTCAACAAGGAAGAGAAAGGTGATAAATGATAAGATCTCCAGCAATGGAGACCATGGAGAAAAGAAACCTCAATTTTCATCATGCAGGAATTGTGGAAAGAGACACCCAGGAAAGTGTCTCAATGGGACAACGAAATGTTTTACGTGCGGGAAGGAAGGACATAAAGTGAAGAATTGCCGAAGAAAAATGAAGAGTACTATGGAAGAAGATAAAAATGGTCCCAAGAGTCCATTTACAGTCATTTGTCGTAAATGTAGGGGACCTGGCCATTACCCGAGTGAATGTCCTATTTTATAGGATATTTTCTTGGTCAAAGAAGAAGCTATGTGGAAATAAATGGCTGGAGAAAAATTTAAAAAGTATTAGCACTCCTTGTTGATGGGTTTGCTTTGGAATAATTTTATCTTGTATTTGTAACCCCGCAGTTTTCCATGTGAGAATGATATTTGAGGAAGAATTGTCTCTTCTCTTGTGGATATAGGTATAAATAACCATTTGGTTTTATATGATCATTGGGGTTTGAGAAAATGATAAGTTATTATAATTTGGGATGAAAATGCAAAGTATGATATAACATTTGTGGTTAAATTATGTTATTTTGAGGAATTTATCTCATTTTGGTAATATTATAAAATATAGTTTTTGAAAAAGGACAACACGTAGGCCGTGTGACAACCCATCGCGTCGGACAAAGCCGTGGGAATCGAACCCACAACCAAAGTGCGATTGGGATTTATCGCCTACCACTGGACTACGTGAAGTCCCTGGTTAGTGTGACTATTTTTTTTTGTTAAATGATTTTATTGATCAATAATAAGATGATTTGGGTTCTTATGTCTTATCAAATGAATACCCTTGGTATAGGAAAATGATTTGGTGATTAAGTGATAAATGTTATTTTGGAAGATGTTCGTTTTGTTAGGAACACTATATGCCCAAGGAAAATAGAATACAATGAGGTTTCATTTTTAGAGTAATGGTGGATTTTTATCTACATTTTTATTGTTGATTTATAGTGATTTGGGTTATTTATGGAAATGATTAACCTATAACAGAGAATATGTGATGATTACTTTTAAGTATGTGACTTTAAGAGTATTTGATGTAATTTGGAGATACAATGTAACATGGGAGACTACATAATCAAATTCTTCTATGTTTTGGGTTTCAATATTAGTTTGGATTATATTAAAAGATTTTAAGGACAATTGGTTATTGAATGGTATCTATTTAACTTTGGGGTATTGTTGGTTTAATTTTAGAAATTAAGATTAGTGCATATTTATCTCAATGAATATCCTTTTGGGGGATCATTAGATCATTCAATAACCATTTTGGTTTTGATTAATATATGGTTTATCCTGCATGGATCATGTGATTCTATAGAAGTTTATTCTAGCTCTTCCAGTGTGACCAAGTCTTCTTGAATACTCATCGTTTAAAAAAAAATTGAGTTAGTGGTGGAAATTTATTAAAGAATGAAAATCTACTTAAAATTTAAGTATATCTCATAATGTTCTTAGCCAATCTCATAAATAAAATCCCCAACATTAATAAAAGAAACATAGAACAAAAATGTTGTCCTAGATGGTACCTTAAATCATCACAAATTTATGGCTTTGGGATTTTTGGCCTTTTCATAGCCATGTTCTCTACCACTCTCCATCAGATAATTGATGGTTAGATTTCTCCTCCATATCCATATTTTCCTTCATGGAACCCTAGTATGTGTTATTTTCGGTAATCTTCATACTTTCGACTCTTTATTTTAAATAGAGGCCTCATTAATTCATTTTTCGATGTGGGATTTCAACTAAGATATTTTGAAACGTCAAAAATGTGTTATCCTAATACACTATGTTTTGTTGAACCGATGGTATTTCAAATCATCATAGATTGATGATTATAAGGACCTAAATTTTACACTTGTTTGTGATTGATGACCTCAATCACCACCTATAAATATTTACGTTTTTCCTCCAATTATATGTCTCTAGTTGCCACCAATTTTCTCCTAATTGAGATCATAATTTGGTGGTGACCCTTTGATTTCTCTTTTTGTCATATTAAGACTAAATTTTAGTAACCCAATTTCCGATGTGGGTTTTCCCACAAATATATTATCTATTTTCAACCTTTTTTTTTCGAAGAACAATTTCAAATTGCGAGGACGCAATTTATTGAAGGAGGGGAGAATGTAACACCCCAAGATTTCATAGTGTGTTATTTCTTCAAAATAATTCAATAACTTTCACTACATGCAACACCATGTTCAAGCACAACATGACTTACCAAACAAGCCGTTCAAAAGAGGTTATGAATAGTATTAGATAAATTTTAATGTTTATATAATCCTTATAATTTTAGAATCCATATTATGAGTTTCTTAGATATAATGCAAGAACAAATTCATTTTCAGTATTGCACTTTTATCAACTTTAATAGTGAACCCTTTTTAAATACTATATTTTAAACTTTTTGACTAAATGGGGACATCAAAAATTTAAAATGAAACATCCCAAGCTTCCACGGTACGCTTTCTTTGAATAATACAGTAGCGTGTGTTGTACGCAACCTTGAGTTTTAACACACACCACAACCAATCAAACTAGCCGTTATGAATAGTAATACCTAATTTTTGAAATTATATATATTTTATATTTAAAAATGGACTTCATTTTTGGATTCGGAATATCGAAATTATCCTAGGGTGAAATTTTGGTACTTTTCGGATAACTTTTATATTTTGATGAATAGTGAAAATTACTAAATTTTAATTAAAAACAACTTTTTTAATCAAAATAATTAATAGTGATAAATTATGAATTTGAGTGGTTTTAAAGTATATTTAGAATATATTTTTACCATTTAATATAATGTTGGTCATTGGACATAATTTTACAATTAAACCGAACATAAACGAGTGTCAATCTTTTGATGGTTATTATCTCTTGAAAACACGCTTTTTGTTTTGACAGCGGGATTTAATTTTAAATTAATTTCTGCCACTTCTGTGTTTTGAATTTAGGAAAATGGATTCCATATTTGGAATCAGGATGTTAAAATTGTGTAAATAGGTAACTTTTATTTTTAGACATTTTGAATAATTACTGCGGTAAATATTTTATTTACCATGGTTAAGGGTAAATCCGGTAAATAAGGGTTAAAAAAAATAATATTATAATAATACTAAATTACCCTAAAACGTGTCTTAACCCTATTGTTTGATACATGGTCGACCATGGGAATCTTTGGGTCTATTTTGGGACCCCATGGATCCACTTGTAAGTGATAATGACACTTTATTTTAATTTAGTTAAAATGAATACAAAAATGACACAAGCATATATCTTTTAGAACAACAATTGTTACATAGGGTTATATATGTTGGATTTTAGATTATAAATATTAATTAGAAAGCTAAAACGATTTTCTACATAATTATATTTTATTTATAATTTTTAGACATTAAATAATTTATTTTATTTATGACACAATGATGATGCAGTAATTACTATAATAGTAAAAAATTAAAATAATTGATATTATAAACACCCAAATAAATATAATATGAAACTTTTAATGAATTAAAATAATTTTCTAGGATAATATGATATATTAGGATTGATTTAATTGACTTTGTTCGAAGTAATCAATCTGTTATGAGTTTCACAAAAATCAACTATTGAATAGTGTCAAAATTGACATAAAAGAGTTCTTAAAACAAATATTATATTATTAATTGATATTAAATTCCTAAAAATCTAAGGTTCGGCCAAGAGACTTATATAATGATAGTTTAATCATTAATGGACCACTTGGGGGTCGCTTGGATGTATATAGTAAGTTTATTAACCATATTATATAAAAATACAAAGAGACATTGTAAAAGTGAAACTAATTAACTTAGAGTTAATACTTAAAGATAAGGTTAATATAAGTACCCAAACCTGTCTAAATTCTATTGGATGAGTTGTTTTCGACCTATCCCCACCTCATCCTCTGAATAGTCAACTTTGGAGCCTTTGGAAACCGAATATGAATTTATTATAAATTAATATTTCTAGCTTTTCCAAAGGTGCCTCTCACCCCTCTTATAAAAGGGAACTCCTCCTTCTCATTTCCTCACACCTCTCAAGCCACTTGGCTCGTCCAAACTCTGCCCAACTAAGCTCCCCACATCCCTCTACTCCTCCTTGAAGCTTCCCCTTAGGCAGAAAGCATTTCAAGAAGTCCTTTGGTTCCAACCAAAGTGAGTTACCTAAATTAAAGGTAACAATTTCTCTTAAAGTATTTTCATTTATTTTGCTTCTCCAACCCCCAAAATCTTTTTATTTCCTTTATTTTATAACAACACAAGTATCCTCAATATACTAGTATGTTGTTATAAGAATTATTCAAACTACACATTCACACAACTCCATCTAATGGATGATGAACATAATGTTTCTGTGGATGGCAAACTAACGCCTCACGAAACGATGATTGTTCAAATACATCTTACCGCCTCTCATGGTGGCCATTAGGATGGCACTGTAATTAAATATGATATTAATGATATATATTTTATATATAAGCTTCTGTAATTCCATTTTATTTCATACCATTATTCGTTTCATGTTGTATATACATACGATAATTTCATTTGAGGAAGTGCGGACTACCGCCCCCTTAAAATGATATGACTCGTTCATACCACACATGGAACGTATAAAGGATGGTGTAAATGAACTTAAGTAACATATATAAAATATTATATTATACTGGAATAGTAATATACCTATGTATAATTTGGATTCGATTCTTTTAAAATAAAAATTAAATGGAAGTAGCGTTCGTGCGTACGTACGGACTACCGTCTCCACGAACGCGATGAGATTCATTCTCCATCGTATAATTTGATGATTTAAAAATGATGTTTAAGAACTTGATACCATTCTGGATATGAATAATATACATCCCATTAATAACGAATATGTCTCACATAACAAAGAATATAAAGTAAAATGAACCCGTTAACACCCGAAATGACGATAATTCTAAAATATTATTAACAAATCAATGATAAAAGATCATATATGATATCATATTAAAGTAAATGATTATTTTATTATTCAATAACAATTATTTCACCATTATACAGGAGGTAAACCTACCATCGACCAAGGAAAAAGTACAATGTAAGGGTTTTCTTATCTCACTTTTAATTCCGTGAGAATTCCATTGATCACCACTTAATTATTGCATGTGGTGTATGTGTACTGCCCATGATCATATTCATTGTGTAATATACTTTAATTTATGGGTATTTACATCATCATGGTATGATACTTCTTTCATGGGTGTATGTTTCGTAAGTTACCTAATCGATAAGGGAATTTGAGATTTCAATTTCCACTCATTTGGCTTTACACATATTTCATTGATTATATTACCCCAAGATTATGTGTGGAATCACTATTCATTTGATTATGTCATAATTTCCACTCCCCTTCCTGTGGATAGAAGTTTGATACACATAATCACTCCATTGGTAATTCTCAAGTCATTGATATGAATTTGATAAGAGTAATTTTAACTCATTCTCCATTTGTTGAGTTAAACATCCAATTCGTTGGTATTGTTTTTTACAAGAATATGTGTGAATGTCCTTTGATTGTTTTACACTGAATATACAATCATATTTAGTGTATTTATATTTGTCACACATAATTATGTCATTTATTTATCCTTAACCTAAGGATACAACCTTTTTGAGAAATTTCATCTCAATTTACATTCCATTGAGACTTCTTTGATGATATACACCAAATCACTTCTATGTGGTGTATATAATGTACTTTGACATATTATATCATGAATTCCTTTATTCTCATGATATTACAATGTTTTGATTACCTCAATTATTTGTATTCAAGTGTCTCTCTTTTGGTTAGAAACTCTAACCAAAATACCATTTTAAAATGTTTTAAAGAATTATTCTTCTAAATCATGCTCATTAATGTCCATATTTTAAAAATGGTTTTAAGGATTTATTTATATGGACATTAAAGTTTTAAAATTAAAACTCCTTTTAAAAGTTTCAAAGTGGTATGGGACACTTTCATTCAAAAATATACTTTTAAATGGCTTCTTGACAAATAGTGTGACTTTTAAATGTTTTCAAGAAAAGGGGGATATTTCTCTCAAATAGTTTTGATGATTATTTTCATCTATGTCAACATCCTTCATTATTATTGATTGAGGTTAATGTGATACAATACAATCTTCCATATTGTATCGAATGAATTATGTTTGACTGTGGATGTGCTATTTTTATACCATTCATGGTTTGTGGTGAAAGTATTGACATTTCGTATGCTAGTTTAATACGAATGTTTACGTTATGTTTAAACCTTTTCATATGGGAATGCATTGGACTTAATAAGTGACGGGTGGAGCCCGCTATAGCTCCTCGATGCATCGGTAGGTCTCATGAGACAAACTAGTGTCTTGGCACAAGGCCTTGGCAAAATCTTATTTGTAGTCTTGGCACGAGGCCTTGGCTATGTGGTTATGATAGTCTGGCATTATGCATTCCATCATTATGAAAGTGGTTATTGATATTGCATGTGATCATTCGACTAGTAGAATATCCATGTGAGTAAGTAAATGGAATTATTTCATTTTACCTTTGCCATTTTATGCTGATGTTCAAGTTTAAAAGGCTTTTGTTTTAGTTATAAATTGCCTTAAGTGTTTATGCTCATTTATGAAAGCTTCTGCTATAATGTTATCCTTACTGAGCATCCGAACTCACCCCTTTCAATGTTTTATTTTTTTTTTCCAGGATTATGAAGAAGTAATTTATGAATGACCTACAGGGATAGTATGAGGGGATATGAAGACAAGATGTTTTTTTTATGATGTAATGTAAAAATTTATGGATGTATCTAGTTATTCCAAGGCTACTAAACTAATCGGTCTTTCGAGACTTGATCTTTCTCGTGATCATGCCAATGTTATGTAATTAATGCACCGACTCTGGGTAGCTGGGGTCGGGGCGTTACATTTTATATTAGAATTAAATAAGTTTTGGACCATTTTAAATCGAAATTGAATTTATAATATATTAATATTTTTTAACTTTCCTAAAGTTCCCCTATTTTTGCTTATAAAAGGACACCTCATCCCTCTCCTATTCACCTCATTTTGATCCTTCAAGCTCAGCCAACCCAAGCCCATTCCCCTCTCAACTCACTTATAAAATTCTAGAGGTTATGATATTCTAAAAAGACCAAATCTAATTCCCTAAGAGAAAATTTAAAAGAGGCACGTCAGGGAAGAGGTAATCTCCTCTACTGATTCTTTAAAAAAAAATCTTCTTCTACTTACTCTTATTTAGTAGTTTCATTGTAATGTAATAAAATCAGTATCGATCATATATTGATATGTTATTATAAATATTAAACAACCTTATTTCACCTTATATCCATCCTATGAAAAATGAAATCACCACGAGTTTGTACATTCAGATTACCATCTCCAAGTCATAGTGTAATCTATTTTTCACAGGCACCTATCTTGGATGGGTACAATGGTTAAAATAATAACTATATATGATTATTATAACATGATACTAATTCTGAGATATTATACACCACCCACTTAAATAGCATGCAATAACTATGGGAACGATATCGTCACTCTTGCGTTCGTATGGCTTACCATCTCCACGACATGATGAGATTCATTCTCCATGTTAATCATTCAAGAATTATCAGTTTTTAATCAGCCAGAGCTTGGCTTCGGTGGAGTTCATGAATGATAGATTTCAGATGATGAACATAATTAAGCACATAAATATGTTCTTCTCAATAATGAAGAAATACAATCATTTGAACTATGATTGATTCTATCACTTATTCTATAATTTATGTTACTATAAGTAAACTTATCTTATTTGCAGGTCATATTATAATCATATCAAGAAACAGCTTCCCCAGATTCCAAAAGTTTCTCTTGAATAACACCAACAGAAAAAAAATTTCTCAATGGTTTCAAAAACTGGTAACATAAAATATTGATGGTTTAACATATCAATTTGGTTTATTATTTATTATATTGATAATTGTTTTAGAAATTTTCAGGTGTCTCAACATGGTGATAAAATTGGTAAGCGATTGTGTATATTGAGTAACCCACCATACAAAATGGTTAAATCTTACAATGAAAATGTGGTGAATGGTTTTCAATTTCATACACATGCATATGAAGAATAAAAAAACAATGAATTTTGAAGTTTGCTTGAGAGGATCGCATCATAGAGAAATTGAGGTTGACTTTTACATCATGCTAGATGAAATTATTGAACTATGTTATCTTGGTAAAAATTACATACCAATGTTTAAATTTCGGTGGTTAGATACTGATAGAGGCTTGTGTGTTCATCTGATTCATGTAATCGTTGATATTAAATATAAAATACTTCTTGCAGTAAACGAACCATTTTTACTAGCTCAACAGGCGTATCAAATATATTACACAAAGTACTGTGCTACTTCAAGAGATCTGTGTGATTGGTGGAGCATAATAAAAATTAAATTTTGGGAAAATTAATTTACTCAAACTGAATGTGGTTTTGATGAAGTACAAGGAATTGAAATTTTTCAAGAGACTGCTCAAAATCAATCCTTTTCACAAAGAGACATGAATATCGATGATGAAACCCCACAATTATGAGTCAATGAAGATGAGGATGTTAATGATGTTACAAATGAATTTGAAATGGCAAGATATGGTGAATCCAAAACTCATATGGATATTGATGACACTGATGATGAATATGAAGACATTGACATCGTCAGTTATGAAGATAATGATGAAAGTGAACATTGACATAGTAAAATGATGCTTACAATCATAACTAATATAAATCTATATGTAATAGTTATTTTCAACTATCTACTAACAATAATAATATTGTGTTTCTTATGGACCCTTATCTACTTCATGAGTTGGAGGAGGTTGAACTACCTTTGGATGAGGAGGATTTGGGATCATCTGACCCTCAGGCTACTGGCGATTCAGGGGGTATGCAGAGGGGGCGCAGTATTCCATGACTTTTGATTCTTGACCCTATCCCCAAGCGGTTTCCACATCTTGGTTTCGATCCACACACATGAGGGTATGATAACCTGTGTAGTTTAATTATCTTTCATTAATTTATTTATATACTAGTTGTTTGATTATTTTTTCTTTTTTCACAGTTTTAAGTGTGTAGCTATTGGACAGGGGAGCGCTATCTTGCACAATTATTTTTCTCTGCCATGGATCACATAGGAATAGATTCCCATTGATGTGTGGCTTGGAATGTTCAATCATTGGTTGGTACATAAATAAATAATTTTTATTTAGAAATTTATATCATTAATAATTTGATATTATAAATTTTTTGTAGGGTTTATGGTATCCGATCGATGATAGCATGTGTGGCGATATACACAAGGCATGGGAGGTGTATATACATGAGCATTTCGGTCAGGTTTTTCACAATTTGAGAAGGATAGCCATTAAGAAAGTAGGATCGACATTATTTGATGAGTCATGTGGAGCCCACCGACCCGAGTACATTTCATCTCATGTTTTGGATGGATTATATTCACACTAGTTGAGTAATGGATTTTAGATGAGATCTTCATTGGGTCGACAGAACCGGGGGAGATAGAAGGTGACACATTGAGCTGGTAGCTATACATTCAGTATGCATAGAGAAAAATCTGGTAAGTATCTTTTTTAAATATTTTATATAACATTACATATAAACAGTTTATTTTATATTCATATAGGCAGTCGAGCATCCCGATATTATGGAGTACGATGTTTATCAGAGGATGTACATTGATCCAGCCACTAAAGAGATTTGAGGTGATCGCCATCATCAAATTGTGGTCAGTATTATTTCTTTTTTAGTTTTAAAATTAATTGCATATAATATTTTCACTATTTTAATTTAAAATTGAAACTGAAGGAGTCATATGAGGCTACGACCTCTCAGACACGAGTTAAGAGTCAGGCTGAGACGGCTTATCAGACTAGTGCCCACAATTTCAATGAGGCAGCATGGATGCCGGTGACCCAGTATGCCTTTGAGAAGGGTCAAGTAGTCGGTATCCGCTCTCATTTGACTCCTGATACTTATTATGGTATTGTAGTGATGTCGGTGTTCAGCTCGAGAGGAGCTCATGGAGAGGCATCATCTTCTGTCTCACAGTATCAGGAGTAGTTGTGAGCTCAAACAGAGCCTATAGAGAGTTTGTAGAAGCAGTAGGAAAATATGTGTCAGTAGTAGAAACATGACGAGGACATGTATCGATGACAGAAGCAGCAGCACGATCAGATGGAGTATATGCGTCATCTAACAAGTAGTTTATTGATAGAGTTTCCTTTACCATCTCCTCCAGCACCTCCAGCTTCTCCAGAAGACTATCCCACCAGTGATGTTTTTGTTCTCTTAAAAACATTTGAATTGAACATTTGTTGTAATATGAAATATTCATATATTTTATCATTTATATTAGTGTGAATATTTCATAATTTTTTTTAGTATTTTTAATGTTTTATTATTCCATTATTTATTATTAGTATTGTATTTTTTAATGTTTTTTATTTTACTAATAATAATAATAATAATATTTTATGATTTTTTATATATTTATTTCTGAATATTGAGTATTTTAATATTTATATATTTTTATTTTTTTAATAATGTTAATATTACTTTTTTCATTAATCATAATTTTATTATTTTTTTATTTTATTAATTATTTTAAAATATTGAGAATTTTAATAATATTAATATTTATTTTATTTTATTAAGTATTTTCTATGGGGACTTTTTCCAACTGAGAGGCGATCACAAATAAATTATATATATTCTTTAAAAGTTTTTAGGGACGAGTTTCTTTACCGTCGCAGTAACTTTTTTTGATGGGGCCGTCGAAAAAAGGTTTATAACATATAAGCTATTTTCGATGGGTTGGTATCCTGTCACAAATACTTTTTGCGATGGGACTATCACTAAAGGTTCTTGTATATATAATGTAATTAATCAGACATCTATTTGTGACGGGCTCACTTCCCGTCGCAAGTAATATTTCTTGCGACAGGCTCGTCGCAAAAAATACTAGTTGCGATGCCGTTTTCTGCAATGGTCCCCCGTCGCAAAAGGGTTTTTCTGACGTGATCCGATCGAAAATATCCCATCATAAATAGCTAAATTTCTAGTTGTGGTTATTTTCCTAGTATGATTTTTCCACTCACAGTATTCTTTTGGGTTTTAAAAAATGTAAGGAAAGAGGAAGATTCATGTTAACAGAGAATATGATGGACAATGGAATAATATTTTTCATGAAAAACCAAATGAAATGGGAGTCAGGAGGAGAAACATCATTATTATTCCTAATCAGAAATCAAATAATATGATCAATAATATAAACTTTGGTTAGTTTACTAAAGTAGCTAATAAAAGAATGATGGAGTTTCATGGTGATCATAGAGGAAAGAAAGTTCAATTTTACTCATGTAAATCATGTTGGAAAAGACATCAAGGGGAATGCTTCAAATGAATTGGAAGATTCTTTGAGTGAGGAAAAGAAGGACAAAAATCCAGAAATTACAATGGAAAAGGTTCCGCAAACACAATGGACATGGATAATAGTATTACTAAGACATCAACGATGGTTAAATTCTTTAAATGTGGAATATACAGGCATTATGTAAATTGATTCCCTAAGGGAAAATCTCATGAACAGAATCATAATGGTCGTATGGGTAGTATTTTTGATATTGATGATGAAGAGACTACAAATGATATATGTGATGAAAGAAGTTTTGAGGAATAAAATGATCAATCTCGATCAATGGTTTAATAAGGTAGTGGAATGATTTCATGTTTATCAATAATAATGTTGTATAAGTAATTTAAAGGTACTATGGAATAAAGAATCATCTATGGACTGTTACACTATTATTTTTCTATAAGTATTTGAAAGTATATGCTAAAAGGTACCGGTAACCATGATATATTATTCAGATATTTTTATAAATCACCTAATATGTTCATAATGAATGGATAAAGAGATAATGATATCTTTGATACTATTAATGAGCTCATGACGGTAATAAGGAAAAAATGATATCATGGTTTGAGAAAACATATTTTTTGGGATTTTGGTATGTGGAAAGAGTTAACATTTTACGAAATTCATGTTTTCACTAAGGTTCTATGGTAATTCATGTTTCAATAGAATACATGATTAAGGTATTCACATATTTGGAAAGTGACCAACAATATATATCTTATGATATATGGGGGATAAATGATGGTATTCACATGCATGTTATATGACCTTTCTGGTAATTGTTTTCTTTGTACTATGAGATTGGATAGAAGTATTTTGAATAAGCCTAAAGGTTGGAATGGATTAAGTTGGAAATTATATATTATTGTTTAAGGCTATAAATTTTTTTATTTTAGTTCTGGGATGTTATAATAGTATAGTTTTTGAAAAAGGATAACTCACAGGATGGGAAACAACCCGTCACATCAGACTAAGATGTGTGAATTGAACCCACAAATGAAGTACACCATGACTTTATCGCCTACCACTGGCCTACAAGAAGTCCCTAGTTAGTATAAGTTATTTTTATTTTATTAAGTGGTATGATAGATGAAATATAAGTGTATTTTCGAAACAATATATGATTAATCTCACCATAGATGGACTTATGTATATTTAATAACTTGTGCTAACCTTTTCGTAGTGGAGAAAGATTGAATGACCTATTAATCTATCACATGATCTACTAACACTTCAAGATTGAAAAATTTGTCTTCATTTATGTAAATAAGAGATAAATTGGAAATTGTTTAAGGCACAAATATGACGATATTGTACCAAAATAATGTAAGTATTTATTCTCATGAAAAAATATTCATATTTAAGGAAAGGATCTTGAAAAACAAAATGTTAATTTTAGTACCCTCTTATCTGATTAGTCATATAGTTCATTAAATTATCGCATATTTATGAATTTCTAGTAGTTAACATTCTCCAAACCTTATTCTCTATCACTATCCATCAGAACTTGATGGTTATATTTCTCATCTATATCCATGTTTTCACTTCAAACCTATGTTCTCCTATGTGGAAATACAGTGATGAGTTACTTTGGGTAACTGTTACATTTCCAACATTCCTTTTTAAAATGATATTTAGTACCCCTTTTTATGATGTGAGCTTCCATGATAGAAACTTTCAAGTAGAAAACCATTTAAACCCAGACGAATTTCGAGGAAAAAATTCATATTAAGGGAGTAGAATGTAACACCCGAAGATTTTATGAGATATATTCTTTTTAACTTCATTGATGTCTTGTGTTTTATGCTACACCAAGATTAGTTTTCATTATACACAACACTATATTAGCTTACAGTATACGTAACAATATACTTGGCTTGTTTTTCCCACAATTTCAAGTTCTTTTGATAGAATTGACTTCACACAACACTGAGTATTTATTTTCTTCAATGTATAAATGAACTATGTTTTTATTATGTTATACACAACACCAAAGGAATCTTTCACTACACGCAATACTAACTTGTCTTACGTTATATGCAAGAGTGACCATTCTCGATAGCTTGCGTTGTACGCAATACCGAGTTTCACTAAACAAAGATATATTATTAAAATGTTATATAAAATATCTGCTAATAATAGTATTAACAACATTTTGAATTTTATATAACATTATCATTCTTCTTACACATAATATGGGAACAAAATCAATTTTTCAGATAAAAGTAGTATTTTAAAAAAAATACAGTATTACCACATTTTGATGGCACACCCATTTTAAATCTAGTTTTTAACACTTTTATAAGTTATATTTGACAATATAAAGTTCTTATTTGGAAGTGGGATATAAAACAATTTGGATAAATTTCTTATATTTTTCTAATAACTTTAATATTTTGATGAAAAGTGAAAATATGCTAAATTTTAATTGAAAACAACTTTTTCATTGAAATAATTTATATGGTTAAAATATATTACTAAATGGTTTTAAAGTTTAAATAGAATATAGTTTTATATTTTAATAAAATTTAATTCATTTTCATTAGTTTTACATTGAATTCATATGTAAAAACATTTCAATCTTCTGTAATGTTTTAAACAACAACCCATTTTTTCGACAACTGGATTAATTTTAAATTAATTATTGAAACATATGTGTTTTGAATTTATAAAAATAGATTCCATATTTGGAATCAGAAGGTTCAAATTTTGTAAATAGGTACTTATAATTTTTGTACATTATGAATTATAAGTTCCGTAATTATTTTATTTACCATGGTTATAGGGTAAATATGGTAAATAAGGTTAAAAAAATAATATTATAATAATATTAAACTACCCTAACACATTACCTAATCCTATTGGATGAGATAGTTCTAACCATGGTTATTCTTGGGTCTATTTTGGGACACCATGGATTCACTTGGATGTGAAAATAACACTTTATAAGAATTAATTTAAACCAAAGATAATTAATACCAAAACATATATTTTTTACAAAATTGATTTTAATATGGGGTTATATAATAGATATATATGTATATAAATAGTCATTATAAAGATAAAGATTTTTCCTACATCATGGTATTTTATTGATAATTTTTAGACATTAGATAAATATATTTATTTATGACACAATTATGATGTAGTGATTACCTCATTAATGAAAGATTCAAATAATTGAATTTCTAAATATTAAAAAAATTGTAAATTTGGTTATTTTGATGTCATCCACTAATTTCTGGATGATATTGACATATTAGATTTCGGAAAATGACTTATTTTTTAGGGAATCCAGTTGTTATAAATTTTAAAAAAAGTCAAATATGAATAGTGTCCAAAATCGACCCAATTCATAACATAAAACATAAAATAGTTTATTAAATGATATTAAATTCCTAATAATCTAAAATTTATAAAAATGGTTAATAAAAGTCTAAATATGTCATATATAACTTTTTTGGGTCTTTTTATATGATATGGTATTTAAATTAACCCACAATGTGTAAATAACATGATATTATGGTAAGATTAAAAAAGGTAAAATAAGGGTATAATCAAAATGATAAGGATAAAAAAATATTAAAAATTTGTGAAAAAATTATTTTATGAAGGGTATTAGAATCAAAATCAAATTATATTAGTATTAAATAAGTTTTGGACCATTTCAAATCGAAATTAAATTTATAATAAATTAATATTTTGGAACTTTCCAAAAGTGCAACTCTCCTCTCATATAAAAGGGCACCTCATCTCTATCATCTTCACTTGATTTTGAGCCTTCAAGCTCGAAAAACCCATGAAAATTTCTCTTCTCAACTTACCTATCACGTTATAGAGGTTTTTGTATTCTAAAAAGACCAACTCTAGTGCCCTAAGAAGAAATTTAAAGGAGGTGCGTCAGGAAAGAGTTAATATCCTCTACCGATTCTTTCAAAACAAATCTTCTTCTACTTACTCTTATTTATTTGTTTCATTATAAAGTAATAAAATAAGAATCAATCATATAATTATATTTTATTATAAATATTAAACAACCTTATTTCACCTTGTATCCATCCAATGAAAAACAAAATCACCACGCATGAGTACGTATGGATTACCGTCTCCACACATGGTGTAATCTTTTTTTTCACCAGCACCCTACATGGATAGGTATAATGGTGGAAATAATAACTATATATTATTATTATAACATGATACTAATTCTGAGATATTATACACCATCCACTTAAATACCATTCTATAACTAAGGGAACGATATCGTCGCTTGTGCGTACGTACGGCTTACCATTTTCATGACACGATGAGATTCATTCTCCATGTTAACTATTCAAAAATTATTATAAAGTTTATATAATAAATAATAATTAAATATATGAAATAATAATTCTATAGGATTTATGTATATATAAATATATATTTAATTTACTTTCTTCTATTAAATTTAATAAGGAAACGAAAACTGCATTCATGCGTATATACGACCTACCGTCTCCAGGAACGGTCTATTCCATTACATTTAACTATCTATTATATATATATATATATATGATTAATATATAAGATATATATAAATCATGTTTTACATTCTGTACGTAAATAAATCATGATCTATGTAATAATATAAAGAATAACAAGTCCAAACACGTACGATAAACGAAATGATTATTACCCAAAAAGTTGCTTTAACAGGGGATTGACAAATGAATGGGTAATATAAAGTCGTAAGTGAATCATGTATAGTATCATAAATATTATTATGGTTTTTTTACAAGTTAATAATATTCTTAAACCCACTATAAAGGAGTTTTGGGCACATACTGGAGAAATTGGGCAAAGGTTAAGGGATAACTTTTCCAATCTCATTTCATCCGAGATTGTTTATTCGTAAGTATCTCCTGGGTATATATTTATCATCTATGTCCATGTTTTATAAAAAAGTTATCATATAATGTTTACTATTATTATATTTATGTTTAAAGTCATTTTTACCCACTTTTTACTTTAACTACATGGTATAGAAGGAATCATTCTTTTGTTTACCATATGAGGTACTTTTTTACTTTTCTGGTAAAAGTATGAGGAGAATGATTTTTTTAAAGAAGAAAGGATATTTTCCTCAGGAATTATGTTCAAGTGTTTTATCAAAATTATTTTCCATCTAAGATGAAAGAGGGTTATTTTTTCATTCCTATTATTACTTTTATTTGATTATTTTTATGACGGAATTATTTTTATGAGTCTATTTATCTTATATGGATAATGTTTTGATGGACTGATGTTTAAGAATCCCATTATATTTCATGGGTTATGCTATGCTAAATGATTTATGTTTTTGTGGAACGTGTAAAAATGATTTCATTATGAGAATGGTGGTGCCTATATCTGCCTCCAATTCAATGGGTAAAGATTTATATCACATGATATAGAGAGTACTAAAACAGTAGGTAAATCTAGTTCAGTAATATAGGGTTGGAACGACAAGTAAACCCGGTTCAGTAATGGATTTCATCCACTATGATTGTCTTGGTGGAAATGACTTGGATACTATGGAAATAATATTATTAGCTTAAAGGTTTTCCATAATTACATGTTTTATTCCCGTGATATTTTATCAAGATTAATGTTCCTTTATGATCTTTTCCTTATGTACTACTAAGATTTAATTCATGACTTACGATTTTTATGACTAAACTTTCTATTAATGTTTTTACTTTTAAATATACATGGTTTGTTTTATTTTATCCATGTTTACCATTAATGAGAATTTGAGATCACCCTTTTCATGTTTTATTTTCCCTAAGATATAAATAAATGTTTTAGGTAGTAAAACAAAATGGGATGATCTTTATGGGAGATGTTGAAGATCTTTCACAATGTTAAAAGACCATGTTTCATGTTTCCAAAGACACTAACATAATATGGTCTTTGGGAATCATTTTGTTTCTTGTATTAATTATTCTAGAAAAGAAATGTAATTTCCATGTACTTCAAGCTTGGGTCTCTATAGTTTGTGTGAGAGTGAATGTTTAGTCAGCCTTTGGAAACTAGGATGTGAAAACTTTGGTGAGATCCCTAGAGATATTTCTAAGTCATGTATAGGGATGCAACAAAGTATAAGTATAACTGTAGGTTACAGTCTGAGAATTATGGTAAAGATCACAAATAACATAGGATTAAACCTAAGATATTATAGATTGAATGTACTCCCCTATGATATGTTTTTTCCTAGTATGATTTTTGCCTCTCACACTATTCTTTTTGGGTTTTTGAAAATGGATAAAAGAGGAGGATTCATGTTAATGGAGAATATGTTGGATAATGAAATGATATTTTTCACGAGTAACCAAATGAAATGGGATTGGTAGTAGAAACATCATTATTGTTCTGAATCATAAATCTCATAATATGATCAATAATCTCAACTTTGGTGAGTATCCTGAAGAAGCTAATAAGAGAAAGATGGAGTTCTATGGTGATCATAGTGGAAATAAAGTTCAATTTTACTCATGTAAATCATATAGTAATGTATGGGCATTATGTAAAATGATTACCTAAGGTAAAATCTCATGAAGAGAATCAGAATATTCCTATGGGTAAAATTTATATTGATGATGATGAAGAGACTAAAAATGATATATGAGATAAAAGAATTTTTGAGGAATAAAATGATGAAGCTCGGTCAATGGTTTAAGAAGGTAGTGGAATGATTGCATGTTTATCAAGAGTAATGTTGTATAAGTAATTTAATGGTACTATGGAATAAAGAAACATCTAAGGATTGCTACACTATTGTTTTTCCTTAAGTATTTGAATGTATACATTGAATGGTACCGATAACCATGAAATATTATTTAGATATTTTTTAAAGCACCTAATATGCGCATAATGATGGGATAAGGAGATAATGAGATGTTTGATAGTATTAATGAGATCATGACTGGTATAAGGGAAAAGTGATATCATGGTTTTAGAATGTATAATTTTTGGGATTTTGGTTTGTGGAAAGAGTTTACTTTTGATGACATTCATGTTTTCACTAAGGTTCTATGATAATTCATGTTTCAATGGAATATATGATTAAGGTATTCACATATTTGGAATGTGACCAACAAGATATATCTTATGATATATGGGGGATAAATGATGGTATTCACATGCTTGTTATGTGACCTTTCTGGTAATTGTTTTCTTTGTACTATGAGATTGGACAAAAGTATTTTGGATAAGCCTAATGGTTGGATTAGATTAAGTTGGACATCATATAGTATTTTTTAAGGATAGAACTTTTTTTATTTTATTTCTGGAATGCTATAATAGTATATTTTTAGAAAAATTACAACCCGCAAGATGGGTGAAAACACATTGCATTGGACTAGGTTGTGGGAATTGAACCCCCAACCAAAGTACGACATGCCTTTATCGCCTACCACTGGCCGACAAAAAGTCCCAAGTAATTAGAAATTAGCTTTATTTTATTAAGCATTTTGACAGATTAAATATAATTCTATTTTTGGAACCATATATGATTAATCTCATCAAAGATGGCCTTATGTATATTTAATAACTTGTGATAACCTTTTTATGGAAGAGATAGATGGAATGACCTATCATTCTATCGCATGATCTACTAACACTTCAAGAATGGCATATTTGACTTCATTTATTTAAATAAAAGATGAAGAGGAAATTGTTCAAGGCACAAAAAACAATGATATTGTAACAAAATCAAGTAATAATTTATTCTCATGAAAAAATCTTCAACTTTAGGGAAATGATCCTGAAAAAAATGTTATCCAAGTACCCTCTTTTCCGATGAATCATATAGTCCCTTAAATCACCGCATATTTATGGATTTTTGGTAGTTAACATTCTCCAAATATTATTCTCTACCACAATCCATCAGAACTTGATGGTTAGATTTATCTTCTACATCCATGCTTTCACTTCCCACCTATGTTCTCTTATGTGTAAATATAGTGATGAGTTACTTTGGGTAACTGTTACATTTCTAACATTCCTTTTTAAAATGATTTCTTAGTATCCCTTTTTATGATGTGGGCTTCCATGATAGAAACTTTCAAGAAGAAAAACATTTAAACCCAGATGAATTTCAAGGGAAAAAATCATTTTAAGGGGGTAGAATGTAACACCCTGAGAATTTATGAGATGAATTATTTTTAACTTCATTTATATGTTGTGTTGTATTCTACACCAAGATTAGTTTACGTTATACACAACACTGTATTATCTTGCAGTATATGAAACAATATACTTGGGTTATTTTACACACAATTTCAAGTTCTTTTGATAGAATTGATTTCACACACCATTGAGTATAGATATTGTTTAATGTATAAATGAATTAAGTTTTAATTATGTCATACACAACAGTAAAGAAATCTTTCACTACACATAACACTAACTTGTCTTGCGTTGCACATAAGAGTGACCTTTCTCAATAGCATGCATTGTACACAATACCAAGTTTCACTAAACAATGATATACTATTAAAAAATTAGATAAAATATCCCTTATGAATATTATTGACCATATTTTGAATTTTATATAACATTATCATTCATCTTACACATAATATGAGAACAAAATGAATTTTTCATATAAAAGATTTATTTTTTAAAAAAAATGCACTATTACTACCTTTTGATAGAGCACCCTTTTAAAATATAGTTTTTAACACTTTTATAAGTTATATTTGACAATATAAACTTATTATTTGTAAGTGGGACATAAAAATTTACTTTTGATAAATTTTTTATATTTTTTTGTTAACTTCCATATTTTGATGAATAGTGAAAATACACTAAATTTTAATTGAAAATAACTTTGTTCATAGAAATAATTTATATGGTTAAAATATATTATTGAATGGTTTTAAAGTATAAATAGAATATATTTCTATATTTTAATAAAATTTAAGTCACTGTCATTAATTTTACATTGAATTCATATGTAAAAACATTTCAATCTTTTGCAATGTTTAAAAAAACCTATTTTTTCGACAACTGGAATAATTTTAAATTAATTATTTCAACTTATTTGTTTTGAATTTGGAAAAATAGATTCCATATTTAGAATCAGATCTTTAAAATTTTGTAAATAGGTACTTTATAGTTTTGGACATTATGAATACTATTTCAGTAATTATTTTATTTACCATGGTTTAAGGGTAAATCTGGTAAATAAGGGTAAACAAATAATATTATAATAATATTAAACTACCCTAAAACATGAGTTAATCCATTTTTATGAGATATTTCTGAACATGGGCATCCTTTGGTCGATTTTGGGACCCCATGGATTCACTTGGATGTGAAAATAACACTTTATAAGAATTAATTTAAACCAAAATAATTAAAACCTAAACATATATCTTTTACAAAATCGATTTTAATATGGGGTTATAAAACCAATATCTATGTCTATAAATAGTAATTATAAAGATATAAATATTTCAAACATTATGGTTTCTTATTCATAATTTTTAGACATTAGATAAATATATTTATTTATGGCACAATTATGATGTAGTTATTACCTCATTAATGAAAGACTCAAATAAATAAATTTATAAATATTAAAACAATTTTAATTTGTTTATTTTGATATCATACCCAAATTTTTTGGATGATATTGACATATTAGATTTGGGTTAATTCATTATTTTCCAAGGAATTTAGTTGTTATGAATTTTTAAAAAAGTCAAATATGAATAGTGTCCAAAATTGACACAATTCATAACTTAAAACATGAAATAGTTTAATAAATGATATTAATTACCTAAAAATCTAAGATTTGTAAAAATAGTTAATATAAGTCGAAATATTTCATAAATAACTTTTTATGGGTTTTTTTACATGATATTGTATTTAAATTAATCCACAATGTGTTTATAACATGATATCACGGTAAGAGTAAAAAGGGTAAAATAAGGGTAAAACCAAAATGATAAGGAAAAAAATAATAAAATCTTGTCAAAAAATTATTGTATGAAGTTTATTCAAACCAAAATAATATTATATTATAATTAAATAAGTTTTGGACCATTTGAAATCTAAATTGAATTTAAAATAAATTAATATTTTGGAACTTTTCTAAAGTAAGTGTCTCCTCTCTTATAAAAGGGCACCTCCTCCGTCTCCTCTTCACTCCATTTTAGGACTTAAAGATTGGAAAAACCATGATAATTTCTTTTCTAAAATTACCTAATTAAATTCTAGAGGTTTTGGTCTTCTCAAAATACTAACTCCGGTGCTCGAAGAAGAAATTTAAAGGAGGCACGTCAGGGAAGCGGTATTCTCCTCTACCGATTATTTCAAATTTATTTATTCTTATACTTTGTTTTATTTAGTTTTTTCATTATAAATTAATATAATTAGTATCAATAATATACTAATATGTTATTATAAATATGAAACAACCCTATATCACCTTTTATCCATCCTATGAAAAATTAAGTCACCGTACATTTGTACGTATGGATTACCGTCTTCACGCTGTGGTGTAATCTGTTTTGCACCACCACATTATTTTGATGGGTATAATGGTGGAAATAATAACTATATATTATTATTATAACATTATACTAATTATTATATATTATACACCATCAAAATCAATACCATTCAATAACTATGGGAACGATATCATCGCTCGTGGGTACATACGATTTACTGTCTCCATGACGCGATGAGATTCATTCTCCCTGATAGCCATTCAAGAATGATTATAAAGTATATATAATAAATAATCATTAAATATATGACATAATAATGATACTATATATATATATATATATATATATTTCATTTAATTACTTCCATTCAATTTAATAAGGAAACGAAAATAGCGTTCATGCGTACGTACGGCCTACCGTCTCCATGAACGGTGTATTCCATTTAATTTAGCTATATATATTATATATATATTGATATAATGAATATATAAGATATAGATAAATAATTTTTTACATTCCATATGTAATTAAATCATGATCCATGTAATAATATGAAGAATTACAAGTCCAAACATGTACGATAAATGAAACGATTATTTCCCAAAATGTTACATTAACATGGAATTGACAAATAAACGGGTAATATAAAGTCATAAGTGAATAATATATAATATCATAAGTATTATTATAGTTCTTTTACAAGTTAATAATATGTTTAATCCCACTATACTGGAGTTTCATACACATACAGAAAAATTATACCCAAGGAAATGGATAACTTTTCCAATCTGGTTTTATCCGAGATTGTTTATTCATAAGTATCTACTGGGTATATATTTATCATCAATATCAATTTTTTATAAAAATGTTTTCATAAAATGTTTACTATTATTCTATGTATATTTAAAAGTCATTTTTACCAATTTTTGACTTTTACTACATGGTATGGAAGGAATATTTATTTTGTTTACCATACGAGGTACTTTTTGACTTTTCTAGTAAAAGTATGAGGATAATGTTTTTTTAATTATAAGGAATGATGAATTTTTACATATTCTTAACAACTTATTTCAAGGAATATTCCTCTATAATATTCAATTTTAATTTCTGCTAAATTCTTCTCTTTTAAAATTGCACAGCATTTTGAGAAAAGAAAATTTTTTTAAAGAAGAAAGTATATTTTCCTTAAGAATTAAGTTCAAGTGTTTTATCAAAATTATTTTCCATCTAAGATGACATAGGGTTATGTTTCAATCCCGATTATTGCTTTTATTTTATTATGTTTATGATGGAATTATTTGTATGAGTCTATTTATCATATGTGGATTATATTTTGATGAAATGATGTTTAAGAATCCCATTTTATTTCATGGGTTATGCTATGCTGAATTATTTATGTTTTTGTAGCATATGTAAGAATAATTTCATTATGATATGGGTATTACCTATATATCCCTCCAATGCATTGGTTACAGATTTATATCTCATGAGATAGACATTACTGGAACGATAAGTAAATCCGGTTTAGTAAAACAGGGTTGGAATGGAATGTAAACTCTGTTCAGTAATGGACTTCATCCACTATTATGTTCTTGTAAGCAATGTATTGGCTACTATAAAAATAATATAATGTTATTAATGGTTTTACACAATTCCATGTTTTATTCCCATTCTATTTTATCATTACTAGTGTTCTTTTATGATCTTTTACTTATGTACTGCCAAGATTTATTTCATGACTCATGATTTTGATGATTAAACTTTATGTTGATGTTTTTACTTTAAAATGTTTATGGTTTGATTTATATTATCCATGTATACCCTTACTGAGAATTTTATCTCACTCTTTTTATGTTTTATTTTCCCCAAGATATAAATAAAGGTTTTAGGTAAGAAAACAAAATGAGAAGATCTTTATGGGAGATGTTGAAGATATTTCACAATGTTAAAAGATTATGTTCCAAGTTTCCAAATACACTAAACTAATACTATCTTTGGGAATATTTTTGGGAATTTTATTAATTATTCCTCAAAATAAATGTAATGTATGGGTACGTCAAACTTGGGTCTCTACATAATCATACCACAATGGTTAGGTTAAAAAAATTAGGCTTAATTCTATTTGGTGACAAAATAGAATTCGCAGCATGATGAGAATCACCAAGCCATGAATTTTCTATAATTTTTAATGTAATTTTTTTATAAATTGTATCGTCATGCCATAATGATGGTGGGAACATGATGATTTGGGATGAAATAGATAATTCCAGGTGAATTGATGAGATAGATTTCCCAGGAGTCCTTAGTGGTTATTGAAATAACACTATGAGTAAAAATGTAATTAAATATAGATATATACACAAAAAAATCCCATGGATGATTTGTTGTAGAGTAATATCAAGGTGGTTACTTAATTTTAATTTTAACTTACTTGATAGAAAAAGAGACGGTCGATTCTATGAATGAAAAAATGAGAATACTCATAATTTTTGGAGGAGGAGAAGAAGTAAACATCATGTGTGTTAGAGAATATTTGTCATTGAAGTGAGATTTGTTGAATTAATGAATATCATTAATGATTATTCTTTATGATGAGTCTTATAAAAAATCTTGTGAAGATATATAGGTGAAAAATAGAGAATCATGGAGAACACCCTTAATGTATGGTGAATATTTATTATATTATTCTTGTAAGTTCAACCTAAGTATAAAAATAATAATTTTTTTAAAACTGTTATAAATTAGTGAGAAAAGGATAGGAAAAGGTCATGGACCTTGGATAAACAGTGATATTTTCCTAAAGATTATATTTAAAAACCAATGAAGTTGTGATTGTTAGTAATATAAACACATAATTTATATTTACTCCATAGTTGTAACCTAGTGTGGGAATACTGAATAAAGTATTAGTGTCTATGCATATTTAATTTATACAGTTGATTGTGTGGATGTTCACTTTTTGTGACAAGTACCAAGTTTATTTATAAATAGAAATTCAATATCTTTTCAAGAGTGCGGTATGAATTTTTCTATAACACACCAATTCTCCCCCATTTAGGATGTTTATCTGGTCCTCATGTAATAACACAAAGAAAAAAAACAGTATAATTGAGTTATCTATAGAAAATTCATCCCTAATAGAATAATATATTTATGTATCATATTTTTTAAATCTTGAAGCTACACTAATACCCACATAATTTAGAGTCACAACATAAAATAATGAAAGAAAGAAATCTTTATTTTTTATATAAAAATTAGAATAAAAATATATAATAAAATTGAGGTTTTATTTAATTATCTACTTACCAATAATTTCAATGTAATTCACATTGACCAATAATCAACATATTAACTATAAACATTAATCAAATAGATTTAAATGATTTATTTTGAAATAATATCCTCTAAAGAAATAATATAATTAAGTATTGTAAATTGTAATGTTGAAAATCCTTGGAATGATTTGGATATATTTATTGATATTATAGAAAATTTAGAAATACAGTTGTTTTTCTTGATACTATTGATGTTAAAATTTGTAATTATATATTCAAAATAATATATATGAAAGTTATAATTAATCTATTTTATTCTGATTTGGATATTAATAATGATACATGATCACTTCTATACTGCCATTTATACTAATATTAGTTACTTAATAAAAAAGACTCAAAGTATTGGTATAACTCAAAATATCCTCTCTAAAGAACTAAATAAATTTTAGAAAATTGATAAAGATAATAAATATAATATAATATGGATTTCAAAGAAAATTTTCTCTCCAATCACCCATCCCAACAGAAATATTTGTTCCAAAATCAATTATGTATAATAATTTTAATTAATAACATTTTGGGAAAAGTATATTTATCTCCAAGAAGAATCATTTAATATTTAAGGTAAAAAATAATAGATCACTCCATAATGGGTGACCTCTTAATAATTGTTTCAAACATCATATTTATAGAAACATTAACACTTTAGGAATAATATAATTATTTTCATATAAGAAAATATCTTCTTGAACATTATAAAAATATTCATTCCTTATATGTATTACAATTCATATCAGCAAAGTATCATCACCCGAAAATTTATTTATTTTTATGTTTATCGTATTAAAAATAACTAAATAGTCAATATATATCAACTAAAGTTTAAGTCTCTTTCAAAAAAAAATATGGTAATGCTTTAACACCTAAAATAATGTCAACTCACTCTAAAATTATTCTAAATTTAATTTTTGTTTTTAATTTATTTTTAACATGGGGGGGGTCCTTAGTCATTTCATTCTTGTAAATACCTATCCTAATGGTATCATATCCCTATAACACTAAAACAATGACTATTTATTTTATCATATCTTTTTTATAGTTTGTTTTTCTTTTTTAATGTTTTTTAAAATTTATGGTAAAAAGAATAATATATTGTGTTTAGTTTTTTTTATAAAGATTAAATATATCACTTTATTTAATCTTTTCTCATTATAAAGAACACTTTATTTTTTTATAGTGGTAGACGACCTCAATTCTTTTATATGGTGGAAGAATCAAATTTGAAACATATATTTCATTTCCCCATTATTATGAAAATCAAAAAGGGAAGCAATTTTGAGTTGAAAACTCTATTCATCATAATGTGGTAGAGTATGATATAAAGCCTCTATTTAAATAGATGGTAAATATAAGTTTAAGTTGAGAGTAGATTAAAATCATTTTCATTAATAGAAATGAAATTATTAACCATTTTTAACTTTTTTTAAACCAATATATCAATTATTCATTCATGCTTAAAGAACATTATTTTGTGTTTGCTATGTGTCTTAATATATTGTGTCTATTAATTATTAAAAAAGAGGATATTATTGGGTCAACCTGTGGATAAATTTATTTTTATCCTCTAATATGGAATTCTTAAATGATCAAAAGACACATATATTTTTATCTAATGTATCTTTCTGATTATTTCCAATGATATTTATAAAAGAAAGAGAAAATGGAAGATGCATAAAAGAATATAAAAAATGTATAGACTAAAACATAATAGTATATATTAATTATGTATCTCTCAGTGAACCATCAAGAGAATGAGTGGAGAGCCTGATAGATGAATGAAAAATAAGGAGGATATTTTTTACTAAATCGATTTTATTATCAAAAAAACACGTAACAGAATAATAGATATTTATAAAGATATACATCACTCCAAATTAATAATTGGACAACATTACATCAGAAGTTCAATGATTATATTTTATTAGATCAAGATCACCTAATGGTCATACATTTATATATATATAAAAGTATATAAATAACATGTTTATCATCTCAAATAAATGAAATAGAAATGGTTATGAAAGAATCCAAATCAGCTCTAACTGTCAAATTCATAAAGATAAAAAGAGATGACATGTAATATACAATGATTATATTTTCCAATGATCATATTTCCAATAATCAAATTCTTGAATCTATACAAAGTAAAAAGTGGATATTATATTAAAAATAAATTTAGTATACTGAAAAATATGAAAGAGAAAAAAGTATCTTAATACTAAAGAGAGCTTTTACATATTAACACACTCATTTAGTCATATTATTGATATTCTTTCAAACATGAAACTATTATATTCAATGTTTTTTACCATTAATTTCAATCCCATATACCCTATTTGTATTATTTTTTAATCTTTTGAAAATGGAATAGGGACCTCATCTTTTCACTTTTTTATTTTCATATTTTGTTTTTTGTAAATGAATACAAATTAGGTATAAAAACATATTTTATTCTAATTTTATAATTTAAAATGACTTGGGGATAAATAATTTTCATATTATGACCATTTTTCACCAATGTAGGCATTTTCCTCTTTATTGAAATAGAAAAAAATTCAAATGTAGAGGTTACAAAATAGAACCGTAAATGAACATTAGAAAACAGTGCAAAAAAGTTCACCCGTTTCAAGATCGGGTACTCATGATGTGATTGGGAATTCCCCCACCCTTGCCATGAGGATGCCCACATCTCTTCCCAGTCCGTGATTGCATCCACGCACCACCTTCATCATCCTCTACAGCAATGGGAGTAGAAGTAGAGGGATCATCATTCTTTGATCCAACTTTTTCACAATTTCCAATGAGCGTATCAATAGTGTTAGAAATGTTAACATTACGAAGTACCTTCTCACATGGAGATGTAATGTTCTGTATTGGAATTAGTCCTTATTTTGGTTGTAAGTCATCAGGCTTATCCAACTTTTGGATGTCATTGGACTGGGCCACCTTTTCCTTGCTAATAGTGTCTTTTATAGTTTCAGCTTCATAGTTGGTGGCCTTATTAAGCTGCATAACATCTCTTTCCAGTAACCCCGTAGGAGGGGGAATCATGGTTTAAATCTAAAAGGGAGAGGATATTGCATAACAGTGAAAGGTTTCAGGTGCAATTTCAATGCGTACACCTGAAAATTACAGTAATGAAGTGTCTCTAGAAAGATTTGTAAAGTCAGGACAAACAGAGGCTTGTCCATGTGCTAGAAAAACAAGGTCTTTAGCTGATTTTTGAGAATTGGAATGGAAAGATAGCATTCAAAATTCAATTTATGTAGTGGGCCTTATTTTTATCCTTTTCTGATTGAGATTAACCTTCTATGTGGCTGTAGTATCTAGAATAATATTACCCTTCTCCATTTTAGACCTTGCATCACTTTCCTTACTATATCTTCATCCACTGCTTAAGCTGAGAGTTCCTTCTCTATTTGTCTATCTTCCGAGTCCAAATTATTTTATTCACATTCCATACATTTGACCAAAGCATATTTAAATGAAATACTTCCTTAATATTTTCTAGTTCCTTTTGCAATGTCATCTCAACTACCTTTCTTTGCTCTATCCAGATGAGGGGAAACAGGCTTCCCAGTCTAGACATTTTCAGAGGTTGAGATTTGACCAGCAGAAATTGGAGGTGCACTTGGGTGTTGATTCAGAAGAGTAGAACACAGTTGAGTGGGATTGAGTTCCTCTTTACCTTTTCATAGATAGTCATCATGTCCTATAAACATGCATTTGTTACATTTAGTACCTGATCGATAGTTGGATTTGGAGTTTCCTATCATGCAACAAACTTCACAAAACATAGGTAATTTTTCATATGCAATTATCAGACTGATTTCATCCTTACGAGTGGAGAAAACAACTTTGTAAATCAAGGTAGATCTTAAATCAACCTCAACTAAAATTCTAGAAAATGTCCAGAGTTAGCATTCTTAGTGGCTTGATCCATACAGATCAGGATGCCTATTGCAGAGGCAATGTCAAATAGAATTTCAAAATGCCATAAAACCCAATTTAAACCATATATCTTGATCTAAAAATGTGAAAAAAGTTTCCTTAAAGTCATAAAAGACTACAGTTCAGCTACCATTCGTAGATCCTAATTGTTCCTAGTTTAAGGTTTATTGACACAAATACCCAAGAACGACCATTCAATTCAGAGGAAAGGAACAAAACGTGGAATAAAACCTTCCCCATCGAGACACATTTAAAATCACTAAATCCCCATATATTAGAAAGATGGACCACAAGGTCATAAATTATCCAAGGGGGAATTCCTTTGGAAAGGGAAATATGGGAGATGAAAGAATTCCTGTAGAGTTCTAACCTTTGTGTGATTGCACCATCCGAAGCAGAGACCTGAGCCGTGGAGCCCTTTTGAATAATACGTTGCAGGATGTGATTTTTCAAGAATACAAACTAGTATGAACACCAAAGGAAGATAAGATAGTGAGTTGTTCTTTAAGATCCTAAACCTTATTTGTGTCCTTCATAATCCAGGGAGAGAAGCTATGCCAAGTGTCATATGAGAAGAGGTTCAATCCTCTTGGATGGGATAGGTCTACCCAGTCACCGCTCGGTGAGGGTTTCTTCTTGCAATCATCCATCTTCAAATTATGAAGTTATAATTGATGAATTCATAGAGATAAGTACTTATCTATTCATTTATTAAAAATTTTACACTACTTTTACTTAGTATTGTTTAAATATAGGATAATGTCCTTTTATCAATTTAGATTAAAAGTGAAGATGTTATGATGACAATAACTTGTTATATATATAATATGGTATTGGGGATTACTTACACTAAAACTATTTAAAATTCGTTTATCCTATACTCACATACTATATTTTATACTATAAATTAGTATTAATTTAGAATGTATCTATGTTCATTTATGATTTAGTATATTTATAGTACATGAGCAAGCTTATATAGTTATTTTAATGTATTCACCCATCATCCTATAATGATTTTCTTTTTCAATATTTGAAATATTCAAAACTTTATCAAATTTTAAATATTTATTCATCAAAAATAATTATTGTATATTATGGAATAAATTTGTTTATATAAAAAAAGAATAATTATAGATATAATTTTTATTTTTAAGTTCATTTACATGTATTTTTCTATCTGTATAAAGCATTCAATCTTTTCTTTTCTATCATGTACTTAATTTTCATCACTGAAAATTAGTTATTTATGTATGAAGTTTTATAAAATATATTTCCATCTACTAATTTTTAATCTCAATTAATCTCAATTTTTAGGACTTCTATACCATATTTACTATTCTCTAGCCATAAAAAATCAATAAATAACCTTGCATAAGAAAAGTTGTAATGGAAATGAATATAAAATTGTGATTATCAAACCTAATTAAAATTTTAAAATCACATGATTCTCATCCTTAAAAGCTTCAAGGGAATGTGTTATTCATTAAACCATGATTTCAAATAATGAACACCAAAACATTATTTAAGTCCTTAATAGGATAAAAAATAATATCTGGTCAGGAAAATTTTTAATTCATCAATGAATTTATGGAATGAAGTATTCAAGTCTCACTTCACATCCTAAATTACTTTAATAAATACTTTAAAAAATCATATTTATTTTTTTCTATATTTTATAGAATGATATCTTAACCATAATGATAAATCCCATGAGTTTTTTCATATATACTGATCAAAAAATTAAAACTACCCAAACACCATGCTTGAGAAAAAAAACTAAAAATTGAAAATGAAGTTCTAAATTATCACATGAATGGGTAACCAAAACAAGATCCTTTGAATATGAGAGTGAAAAACCATTAAAAACTCAAAAAATTTGAGAAAATATAAAAAAAAGACAAAAACTATGATTAAAAAAAACAACCCAATGAATAAAAATTTGAAGGTTTGGATTACATCAGGTTATTCCCTAGTTAATCACATAAATTATAAAATCAGATTAAAGGGGTGGAATAGAAAATGAATCTCCCCTGAAAATTTATATCTATCTATAGTTGAGTATCCTATAAAAAATATAGGATTGAATTGGGGAATTTCATCAATAATTTATACAGTTGAGAACCTATAATGTAAATAGTCTAGGTGGGATTAATGAGAAATCAATGACCAAGGTTTCCCCTTGTATTTATGAACCATTAATGATTCATTATCGGTCAAATATTGACTTGATATTTTATTTAATAAAAGGAATTTGAATTATATTTTCTATGAAACCAAATTCATCCTTTCTTAAAACAAGTTATGGCCTATTAAGTGAAGGTGGATCAATTATTCAACAATTCATCCTCTCATATGAAATTTTTATCCATTAAATACTCAATAATATAATATATATTCCTTCCACATAACAAATAGTTATTGTAAAATTTCCATTTTTTTATTCTTTAAAATAATATATAAAAAATTTAATTAAAATGAAAAAAAATCTAATAATGGTATATTAAGACCATAAATAATGTAAACAATATGTGAAATGGTCAAAATATATGAAAAAATTATATTCAGTCACCTCTACATAAAACCATGTGTATTTGATGCATATAGTTTTTAATCTGAATATAGGTGAATGTATATATATAATCGACCATAATAATAAATTATATATAATTATCAATTAATTGAGATATTTCAAGCTTGATTTTTAAATGAAATCAATGTTATAAATATCTTGTTATTACTTCCAAAATTTTTGGATATGATAATCACTATAATGAGTAATTATTTAGGAATTTATAATTTGAATTTAAATATAGTTCTTGATGTGATATAACATTATCATATTTACAAGAGATAATGATGAAAATTCTTCAGATTTCACTTTAATTTTGAAGACAAGGAAGATATTAAAATCTTGGAAATTTCAAAGGTAAATAAAAAACACGATGAGAAAGAAAATCAAAAATAGTATGTCCCACATTTTTCTATTGTGGGAAGAAATAAAAAATAAAGTAATAATTATATGATATAAAAAATTATTCTCATGGTGAATTAGTGAACCCTAAATCATAATGATATTATGATAATAGTTGATAGTCCTACAGATTCTTCAATATGGGTCCATGATTCCCCATTCAATTCAAATGAAAGAAATATTTTATAACAAATTATGTGTCAAGAAATTTTAATAAGGTATAAATTTCTAATTATAAACCAACAGATACATTTAGGAATGGTGATGTACTTGTTAAAACCTAAAATAAAAGTATAACGATGTTAAATAATGATGGACACATTTCTAGAGTTATGGAATATAATTAGAAATTAATATCTTAAAAATAAATTATATTGTGCCAAATTTGTTGGAGGATCTTGAAAAATAAAAAAATATGATTTTATGATAACATGATGAGTCAAAAATGGAACAATTTACATGATAGATGATTCGAAGAATATGATTATAGCTTATAGTTCAAGAATTTATTCCCAAAGATGAAATTATAGATTTTGTGTCATGAGTAAAAAGGAGTGAACATTTTAGTTTTAAATATAATTTAATTCTATTCAAAATAGTTTTATGTAGGCCTTTATGAATATTGTATCTTTGGAATGAAAAAAGATATCATTTTTAAATGTATCACGTGGGTGTGATCGCTCCACCAACATGATATGTCACATTCTCTCATGTGCACTCCCTAATCACCAGAGAATGGATACCATCATCGATGGTATGCAAATATCACTTGGGGATAAATTTACCCAACAATGAACCATTATATCAAATAAACTGAATGTAAACATTTAAATATAAATAACAATTAAAAACATCAACATCAACTAAATAATCTCAAAGTAAAAAACTTGCTTACAAAAGTCAGATAAAAAACAAGACTCAAAAGTATATTTGAGAAGAAAAAATTTAAGTAGTATTAATGAAATATAAAATAAAAATATATGAAGAAAACCCACTCTATAAGAATACAAATGAATGTATTCTTTACTTAATAATGTCTCTAGATACTAACTCCTAGAAATATAGGGTTCTTTCCATTCCCAAAAACAAAATGCATGTAATATTTTTTTTAAACTGGAATATGGAACACTCCCTTTTTTATTAAGGAATGAAAACCCTATTTCCAATAGTGTTTAGAGGTAACCCTAACATAACCGAAAGGTCTAGTGGATCAAGTGACTATTAGAATTTGATGGCCCAAAGGCCCTGTGACCCAAAGGCCCAATATGATATGGAAGAATTTGCATGATGATCTAGTCTTCTTGCTACAATTCCCCCTTACCATCAACTATTGTATTACATATACCCATTATAAAGATATGGAAGAGAATACCTATTTAACCCATGTCTGGGTAGAGTTCCATATGATAAGTACTGGAACACCCATTCAAACCCCTATCATCTCAAGGAGTCGGTATACACATTTAAACAAATAATTTAAGCTAAAATGATTTATTTTTTATCATTTTTAGCATGCAACAAATAATAGGTGAAAAATATATCACCCAAAAAAATCAAACATTTTCTTGGACAGTGTCAGGGTCTGTAGATCAAGTAAGACAATCTAATAGCTAATTATGTAATTATAGCATCACCTAAGGCCATACTTTCATATGTAATAAGCATATCTATGCCTATAAAGACTATCCCATTCAATAATATCATGTATATCCAACCCCTTAAAGATTACCAATCCACATCATAACATATCACATTTCTAACAACCCTAGGACAACCATGCTAGATTAGGGAATATCACATCGCAACCCCCCATAGGCTGGAATCATGTAAATATATTCATGGATCATTAATAATATAAACATAGTTAGTGATTAAAATATCATACATCAATTCTCTATCATCAAAACATAAAAATTTCAATTAATGAAATTATTCATTAACATTTCAACCATTTTACAATTCAAATAAAGCCATAATTAATTTATAGGATCATATCATGAATCAATACACAAAATTTTTAGGGAAGAAAACACATCAAGAAATCCATTTAGGTCCCTTTAATTCAAAATTTATCCTATGGTTCAATAGAAAAACTTTCCTAGATCAATAATCTCTTTAAACCATTTAATTTCATTTTCCAACTTTATATAAATTTATTAAATGCATGTTAAACTCACTCTTTTTTCAGACCAAATGTTAGACCATTATTCCAAGAAAATTACGTGTGTTTACCAATTTGGTTCTTCCATTTTTCGTACACAAACATGCTTGAAAAATAGTATTTAGACACTTTCAAACCCTTATGAAAGTGATAACACGCCACATAAACATAACAAAATTATAAAATTTAATCATATGAAATTATTGGGAAATATTAGGCACTAAACATATCAAGTACCACATTTAAGCCTTATTTACATCCAATTATTGTATATCATTAATTTTAAAATTATAATTTTTTTATTCTCAAACAAATAATAGGTTATTACCCTTTCCAATTCAACTTATTTTGAATGTATTATAAAAATTACAATTCTTTGTTTCTATTTTAGTTCACAACCACCTTCTAAAAATTCATACTGAATCCATTATTCAACATTTAAACCTATTTAACAATCAAGAAACACATCAAGTTAACCAAATCATCAAATCAGTACACAATACATATATTAATGTAATAAAAATACAAATAGAGAGTAAGAGATCACCTACCTTAATGAAAACATGAAACTGGCAAAAGGTCTAAACCCCCAACACCTTTAAGAACCAAAGGATTAAGGAGTAGAATAGAATAAATCATAATAAAGGTGATGAGAACCAAATAGTTATCATAACATCATCTTATTTACAAGAAAAATTAAAATTCATGAATCACATACAATGATGAATCTAACACACCCAATAGATCATGAATCTAAGCCTAGGTGAAGTAGGAATCAATCATTGATGTCAAGTGATGAAGGGGGAGTTTAGGGATCCTAATATCCAAAATATTTCTCTAAAATAACTTTATAGTAAACAAATTATATGTTAAGGATTAAATCCTATAACCATAGAAAAGTGAATTTACCCTTGTATTAAAAAATAGGTCTGGAGCACACCAAGCACCAGACCAGACCACATAGGACTCCTAGTGGCCCACCTACCATTAGATTGAAGTCCACCAGCTACATATTGTATGGTTCAATGTAATAGCACCACTACCTCATCAAATGGGTATCAGATACCTCACCTATAGTTTCTGGGGGGATTCTCCTTAGCTAATCCAGTAATACCCACCTATATCTCCCCCTTTACCTTCCTTTATCTATTACAACAAAAAATAATTTTAAATCATACACAAAATGGATTAAAAGAAAAAAATATTAAATAATAGATATACCTTAATGATAGTGGTTTTTAAAAAACCAATTATATGTCTTATTATCCCTAAATGTCATTATTGAACACCACCAATGACTAACTCTAGTCATTTGGATCTTATATTAGCTTCACATTCCCATGATTACTCTATGACACATCCATGCTACCTTAAAACATATACAAGAGTAACAATATTTTACCACAAACACTTCTCACTATGATCAATATTCAACATTGAATTCTCATCAAAGTAATCGTATCCCCACTTCATCATGATGAAACATATAAGAAAAATATATTTTATACTTTATTTGTTGAGAAACTCCAAAAAATTCAAGCCTAGTGCTGTATTTTAGAGGTTGTCACAAATGGTAGTAAGATTCCCTGATCAAGTCCAAACCCATAGATTACCCAACATACTATGGAGTCAACATTCCTTATTTTTCAATCCTATGATACTCCAGTCAAGGTGAGACTTGAAGGAATATATAATCCCCATCCAAAAATACATGAGTTTAATTCCTATGGTTGGAATATGAATTATTTCTACATTTTAATGTAAGAAGTAAAATTTTAATTATATAAACATGGTCAAAGGTATCTATATCCATGAAAGTAATAATAAATAATACTTCCCTATATTCTATTTAACACAAGATAAATTGGATGGGCCTTATATAAAAAGCCTCAGACATGTTAATTTGAATATATTAATAGTAGATTTTGTGATAAGAAAGATACTACTAAACTCAAATGATCTTCTTATACACTACCAATGTATAAATTTCATGATTAGAGAAAATCCTCAAGAGTCTAGAACATCTACTTAGATTATTGATATGTTTTCAAATGATAAGCTATGATCAAATTCACAAGGGAACACATAGATTCCTATAATACTTTCCAAAATTTTGACATGAATCTTAAATCATAATAATATATGATACAATTGGGTATCTCAAGATTCTCCAAAATTTCAATGAAATAAATCTTATCAATCTCTTTAACTGTATAGGTTTCCGTGATTCTTATGAAGTTGGTAAATTCCTCCAAACAATCTATACCAACCAAAAACACATCATTCATCTTAAACAACCTCAGGAAACATATCAAAAAAGCAATGTTGATCTTATCCAATTATAATTATATAGTGGGTAAGGAAATAATCTCACATAATATCCTCTCATGCTCATCTCGATCCACTGATAGGTAATACACATAAAAAGAATCTCATCCATATCTATCTTCATTCCCATCCAAAAAAAGTGTTGTCAAACACCATGATACATTATAGTAAGTCTAGGTTGAATTTACCATGAAGAGAAATGGAAATATATTATAACTTATTCTTAGATAGATAATGAAACAAAAATCATCATATAGAAATATAGTAATTTATCTCTCTTGATATTTCATATGAGCATCTAGTGAACACCATGTATCTTTACATTATAAACGTGGAACTCAAAATTAGAGTTATTCCCATCCTTTATATGATTAATCAAGAAATATCTGATAGAAAAATGAATAAGAGTAATATAACCCTCTTTATTTATATAAAATTAATATTTAGTTGAGGGTTATATGTTCCTAATCCAATTTTATCTCCCAATTAAAGTCCAAATGGGACTTTCTACTTAAACAATCATTGAAAAAATTCACTTTATGAGGTGTATATATCCTCTCAATGTTGAATGAATAAAGGTATTCAAACCAAATAATCTGATAAAAATTAAATCCCTTGTAATGACCCAAACATTCAAAAATAAAATACTCTTTTGAATGACTGAATTAATTTCTATGTAATGTAGTTATGGAAAACACATACACTATACATTATTTGATATTTTGGACTGTCATAAATGTTGGATGTGAAGTAAAATACACATTCATGAGATGCATGTACACATGAATATGATGATTTAGATATATATATTTAAATAGCTGGATTTTCCATGTATTTTTTATTATATGGAATTATTAAGAGTCATTAAAAAATGACGGCGCCTGATTCCGAGGATCGGTGTACCCGGAATGAATTTATGAATTTTTTTTAAGGTACATTTAGTAAACGTGCGGGCGATGTTTTATATATTTTGAACCAGTTCTTGGATTAAAAATCAGAGGGCACCATTGAATCCGCAGCACTGAGATTTGCTTAAGAGAGGCTACAGTTCGACCGTAGTAGGTCAGGTGAAAAAGTTAATTTCGCGAACTTTTGAAAGATTAATAAAATAACATGTTATGTTATTTTATTACTTTTATTTTTCTCCAGCGGATCAGCAATGGTGGTGGGACCGACGACATTTCAAACCATTAATTGGCTTGAATCCTTTTTGTTTGTAACCGTTGAATTGAAATTTGGGAGGTTCATTAATTAAATGAACCACATAAATTCCTCAGAACGTTAACCATCTCTCCCCCCACTTATTTATATGGAGATCTAGGAGGGGAGTTGGAATGGATTCACCAAGCGAAGAAGCTCAGGAAAATTACTGTGACACCAACCAATTGGAGGACGAGATCAGTTTCCGTGACCGGTTATGAGTGCCACCGAATCACGAATTGACGACAACGACGAAGGAGGTTTCGTCGATCGTTGTTAGTGGGAATCTAATCCAGGAAGGGGGTTGTTGTAAAGTTCATATTTATGAGATAAATTGTTGCCTGTGTGATGCAATAATAAAGCGGAGGGCATGGCCCAAACAAACAAGGCCCAGGCCCTCCGCTTCTATGATATTTGTCTTGTTATTCTGGAATGATTTTCCAAATAGAGCGGCATGATGAAACTGGAGAACACTCAGTAGCAACGGTGACCCGAGAGCATTGAAGGCATTGACGACATTAAAAATGGACCACCGTAGAACGTCCAGTGGCCCGTGGAAGAAACCTCCTACGCACCATGTCAGTTGCAGCCAATGAAGTCCAGAGGACACCTGCGGCGACCAGCCGTGGGCGGTGGAAAGAGGCGTGCTGTTGTGCGCCGCGACAGCTAAGGGCGACCAGACCGAGTCAGCCTCATAGGAAAAGGTTGACGCCCGTTGGTGGCGGTGACGGCAGGAGGAGGGTAGCACGGCCCTGCACCGTGCTGCATTGGCGAAAGCCGGTCGGCCAAACAGCCAACCGTTGAACCCGGTGGTGTAGCGCCCCACCGACTGGAAAAAATGGACCTGCAACAATGGGGCCAGTGGGAGAAAATGGTCTGAATTCTAGCAGATTGGGATGGATGTAGGCCAGCTGAGTGGGCTAGACCTACCTAGCCGGCCAGACCCACCCAGCGAGCCAGACCCGCCAGCGGGCCGGGCCAGACCTGTGGCCCAATGGGCTAGAGCGGGTGGACCGAGCCCCACCCGGCGGGCCAGGACAACTGTGGCTCTGGCCCGCGAACCAATGGGGCGCCCCCGAGGGGCCAGACCTAGTGAACCTGGCAGACCCGTAATGGGTCGAACCCGGGTGGGGTCAGGTAGACCTCAGTAACCATTGTATCGGGCCGGTCAGAATGAGTCAGAATGGATCCAGACCTAACCAGACCCCTGAATAAATAAACGTCTATATCTAACGAACCAAGTGTCTGTTTTAAACACCATCAGTGGAGTTGGGACCCCTTTTGGGAAGCAGTTCCTTTAGCATGTTCCGGCGGTCATGACCAAGTCGGGCTGGACTGAGGTGTGATCACCCCTGTTTCACAGAAAAGGACGTAACTAACAGACCAGACATCCAATCAACGCACTGTCTATAGAATAAGGACCCTTGTGAAAAGGAAATCCTTTGGAGATACTCTATGTGTGTTTTGACAGAGTTTGACATGTGACTTGGGTTGGATCAGACTTGAATCCAATCTGGCCTTTTTTACAAAATTGCTCATATCTCACAGACCAGGTGTCTGATCAACGTGCTGCTTTTCACGTTGGGACCCCAGTGATAGGGCGGTCCATTGGGTATTATTTTTTCATTAATTTGTACCAGTTGAAATATGATCGAATGCTTGAGGAGCGGTTCTCCCAGAAACAAGCGTGCTTTGAGCGGGAATCTTGTGACCGGCTGTCTTGGAAGTAGCGACCTCTGTAGATCAACATCATAGAGACCTTATATGGCTCAGCATCGCAGCTACCCAATGAGGACTAGTTTTAGAGCGGATCATCAAGGATCAGCAACTTGAGACCCTATGAGGATCAGCATCGAGCGACCTTGTGTGGATCAACCTTCTAGAAACCCTGTGTGGATCATCATTCCAACGACCCTGTGTGGATCAGCATCCCAACGAATCTGTGTGGATCAGCATTCTAGCAACCTTGTGTGGATCATTATTCTAGTGGCCCTGTGTGGATCAGTAGTATCGTGAACAGATGAGGACCCTCCCTACAATGGCCTATCATGGAACAATGAACTTTTTTCCAAGAGTGGATTGGTAATTGAAAAACTTCTTAGTGGATTAGTTGTGGAACTTCTAAATGGAATAAGATGATATAGCTTAAGACTAATAATCTATATTTCTAATCTCTGAGTTTTATACCAGGTGTGAGCTATCTCTTTTTCTTTGTGCTTCATGATTTAGATCATGCTTGTGATATTACCTTTGAGGTATAACTTGTGATGTTTACCTTTGTGGATCACTGAGAGATCTTTAGGGGGTCTTGGGGTCTTCTAATGGGTATTGTTATACTCAACCCTGCACATGATTCACCCACACCTTGTTGTGTCTTGTGCAGACGACGAGCAGCTAGGCTGAGACATGAAGGAGCCAGGACCAGACAGTATATGTAGGAGACGGGTTGACGTGGAGTGTTGTGGAGATGATCTATTCCTACCCTTTAAGTAGGATCCTCAGTGGGTGATCCAGGATCTGTTTTCTATTTGCAGTTGTACTTGTACTTTTCAGTTTTGCTTCTATTTCGTCCCTTTTACTTTCACTAAACTTTTTACTACAGTAGTTTTCTTCGTGGATTCTTCTTGTTGTGTTCTCGGATGGTGTGTTTGTACATGTTTAAAGGCAATGCCTTCCCATTATAGGGTTACATATTTTTGGTGCTAGTCACTAATCCATGTCATATAGAAGGTGGGATTTGGGTAGTTACAACATAGGCCATGGGGGAAAGGTCGTGAAAAAGTGGTATGAGAAGATTTGATTCTATTGAAGAACTTGGGCTCTGGTCTTTTAATATATCAATAGTGTTAAGTGTTTTGAGTGTGGTTTTAAGTTCGGGGAGTCCGGGGTTGGTGCGGAAGCTGACGTATTCATACACTAGGAACCTGAATTCCGATTTCTGACTCAGTACATGAAATCATTGATTACGTGTGTCTTTTAAATGTTTTTATTTGACCTTTTTTGAGTCATCTCAACAGCTATAACTTATTGACCATGGCACATCGGTTTCCTTTCAGGATGTTTCCACGTAGACAACCGACCAGGATTCTCAAGAGATTACATGATGACATCCCACCAAGTGACAAGGCTTAGATGTAGGGACCTCTTACAGCGATAGTACCATCGGATGGTTTACCAACAACACCACTACCCATTGGGAAGCCGTTTCCACTATCCCCACTAGAGGAAGGTGCACACCAACTGAGTGCATTGCATGGGTTTCAGTGGCAGAAGCCTCTGAGTTTTCGAGGCGGGATGGATCTGTAGGCGTCTAAGGACTTGCTGGAAGCTATGGCTAGAGTTTTTTTCCTAGTTGGGACACCAACATACTAGACGGTGATCCTAGCTACTATTATTTTCCCGGGAGCAGCTGGGGGATGGTAGAGCCTGACGCACCAGACACATGACAAGACGACCCTCACTTGGGCATATTTTGTGGTCCCCTTCAGGGAAATGTTCTTTCCAGTGAATCTACGCTCTGTCGTATATAAGATATTTTACACTTATAGCAGGGCAGACTGACCATGGCCAAGTACTCGGCGAGATTCACCGACCTGACATGCTACACTACCTACATGGTGCGGGACCCTTTCTTCAGGGCCCGGACATTCAAGCATGGACTTCAATGGGAGATTAGAGAATCGATGGTATCTATCAACATCCCGACACATTATAGAGTACTAGAGAGACCACTCTTGGTGGATATTTTACTTACTGAGCAGACACCGAAAGAGAGACCCACCACCGGGAGACATGTAGCAGAGTCATCTATGTCTGGTAGTATGCAAATGACATAGATGACCAAATAGATCCGACCTTCTGTTGGAAAACCCTGAGAAGTAGGGACAAAGGCGAGGTAATTACATGGTAGACTAGGCCCGTAGAGGAGCAGGTTGGGATTTACGTGTGGTGGGTGGGGTCACATGGATCACGGCTGCCCGACTAGCCACACTGACGTCTAGAAGGCAGTCAAGGGAATACTGAGGCAGAGGAAGATATTAGAGTGAGGAGGTCCACAGGGCAGAAGACGTGGTAGAGGATTAGGCTGTGTAGTAGGCCGTGGGTGGTGATTTGAGGTTTCACCACCACCACCTCAAGGTGGTCCACCCCGACCACAGGGAGTTGGTGGAAAGGGACGAGATTAGCTCTAGGAAGCTGAGGTCTATGACCATGGTGCTTCAGAGATGATTTGAGGTATGATTTGTGTCTACTCCACCATAGTTGTAGTACTTATAGACATAGGTTCTAGTCAATATTTCATTTCCATAACTCTCATTCAGAGCTCAGAGATTCTGGTGGAGCTGTTGGCTTGATCCTTGTGATTAGAGACTCCTACGGGAGAAGATTCGACGATTACACACTGGTGTCGACAATGTGGGCTTACTCTAGGAGGTGAGAGCTTTGGTTGGGATCTTCTAGTAGCATTATCAAGTCCTTACGACATCATCTTGGGTATGGATTAGTTGTCTAGAGTCTTTTCTCATATTGAATGCATTAGGCACAAAGTGCTGCGTGTCCACGAGGATGGGACCAGGTTTTCCTTCACCTATGAGAAGGGAACCTTTGCAGTACAAGATGGACTTACCTAGAGAAGGGTGTAGCTGATCACCCATCATTTGGATAGCCTCACCCTCAGAGTGGTTGATGTTGAGAGTCCAAGCTATCCTGTAGTGGTGGACCGGTATGTCGATATATTCCCTTAGGATGTTACGGGACTACCTCCTTGTAGAGACATGGACTTCTAAATTGACATGTACCCCCGAGACGACACCAATATCTACACAAGAATATCATATGGCTCCCATATAGCTTCTTGAGTTACAGGTAAATATGGAGGACTTGTAGAGGAAGGGGTTCATAAGGCCCAGTTTTTATCTATGGGCAGCCCCGATTTTGTTCACCAAGAAGGAAGATTGGAGTTTGAGGCTCTGTGTGGATTATCGGTGCCTAAACCAAGTGACTATGATGAAAAAGTATCCACTTCCAAGGATTAATGATCTATTTGATTAGCTGAAGGGGGATCATTGGTTTTCAATGATAGACCTCAGATTAGGCAATCATCAACTCAAGGTACAAGATTAGGATGTGCATAATATGGCCTTCAGATGTCAGTATGGCCACTATGAGTTATTGGTTATGCCATTTGAAAGGACCAAAACCCCAATAGTGTTCATGGGAATCATTAATAGGATCTTTCAGCCAAACCTAGGTCTCTTTGTGGTGGTCTTCATTGACAAAATCTTGATATACTCAATGTCTGTGGAGGAGCATGCCTATCATCTGTAGATAGTTCTGGATACAGTCCAAGAGCACCATCTTTATGGTAATCCCTTAATGTTCCAATTCTTGATACGAGAGGTCCACTTTATCAGACACGTTATCTCGGAGGATATAGTTGATGTGGATCCAGTAAAGATAGAGGTTGTTTTAGCTTGCAAGCCACCCAGAAGTGTGACCGAGGTGCGTAGTTTCTTGGGGTTGACTGGGTACTATCGATGATTCGTACCTAACTTTTACAGAGTTGTAACAACTTTTTCAGCATTGACATAGAAGGGACATCCCTTCATGAGGATGAAGAGATTCCAGTGGAGTTTTCAGGAGGTGAGGTAGAGACTGAAAAGTGCCCCCATCTCGAGGCTATCAGAAGAAGGAGTTGGGTATGTAGTCTAATATGACACATCAGGGACCAGACTTGGATGTGTCCTGATGTAGGAGAGAGTGGTGATCGCTTATGGTTCATGATAACTAAGATAGCATGACAAGAACTATAAGACCCATGACCTATAGTTAGCACCAGTGGTCTTCACCATGAAGATGTAGAAACACTACTTTATGGGTTAATGGTATAATGTTTACTCTGACCACAAGAGTCTCAGGTATATCTCACAGAAGGACCTAAACCTGAGACAAAGACGTTGGCTAGATTTCCTCTAGGACTATGACTTTGAGATAGTCTACACTCCTGGTAAGGGGAATATAGTAGCAGACACACTCAGCAGGAGGTATGGTCTAAAGTTTCTGAGTGAGGCGACGAAGCAGCTAGCCATATTTCATATATCTTATTTTGATAGAGATGGAGCTTATTACCTCTAATCTATGACTATCACTCCCCCACTTATTCAGTGAATTTGGAAGGCATAGCTTGGAGACATTTATTGTGAGGCTCAACATGCTCAGATATCCTCAGGAAAAGCACCTGATGAATTTTATGAATGTGGGGAGCATGTTATTATTTTTAGATAACGCACCATTGTACCAGTGACACTACGAGAGTAGGTGTTGTGAGAGTTTAATACATCCCCTTTGGTGGTATATCCTCATGTGGAAAAGATGTACCAAGACCTCTAGTGTCAGTACTCGTGGGCATGGATAAAGAAAGAAATGGTGGAGTTTGTATCACGATGTCTCACTTGTTAGCAAGTGAAGGACGAGCATCAGTTACCAATAGGCTTAGCTCAACCACTTGAGGTTCTGAAATTTAAGTGGTATGGTATATACATGGAATTCGTGATAGGGAAACCATGCACGTCCAGGGTCCATGATTCCATCTTGGTGATCGTGGACCGACTCACCAAGTCAGCCTACTTTATTCCCATATGAGAGTAGGGATTAGTAGAGATCTTGAGACGTCTCTATGTACAAGAGATTATACAGCTTCATGGGGTGCCATCGATGATCATCTCATATCACTACACTCATTTTACATCCCTCTTGTGGAAAGTATTATAGGAGGCATTTGGGACTCAGCTACATTTGAGTACCTCCTTCCATGATCAAACAGATGGTCAGACGGAGAAGACTATATAGACTCTTGAGGAAAAGTTCCATGCTTGTGTCCTTGATTTTGGCTATAGTTGGGAGGACCACCTGCCCTTGGTGTATTTCACATACAACAACAACTATCACTCCACCATCGGTATGGCACCATTTGAAGCCTTGCATGGATGACCATGCAGATCACCTCTATGATTGACAGACCTAGGGGAGTTTGGACTTATGGGAACAGAGTTGGTATGGGATACCACCGAGAAGGTGCAGATCAGACAGTAGAGGATGAAGAGTACACATAGCAGACAAAAGTCTTATGCTGACAGGAGATGTAGATCTTTGGAGTTTGAGGAGGGATACCATGTCTTCCTACGGGTCTCACCTCAATGAGGTTTGTGGAGATTTTTCCGGGGCAGCAAGCTATCTTCGACGTACATTGGACCCTTTCATGTTCTCAGCAGAGTTAGAGAGGTGGCATATCACCTAGATCTTCCCCCACAGATGCATTGGGTGCATGACATTTTCCACGTGTTGCAGCTGAGGAAGTATGTGAATGATCCATCACATTTTATTGACTGGGGAGAGATGGACATTGATGATGGGGAAACTATTATAGAGGTTCCATTAGAGATTGAGGATCGATAAGAGTGGGTCTGTCATGGATGATTTATCCTTCTAGTGTGCGTTTGTTGGAAACTCGGGAACCTCTAGGAGATCACGTGGGATCAGGAGGCTCATATTCGTTCTTAGTACCCCCATTGTTTTTTTAGTCTATGTTGTGGATTTTGGGGATGAAAATCCATAAGGTGGGGAGAATTTAAAATCCCATATTTTCCATGTAATTATTTTATTATATGGATTTATTACAAGTCTGTGAAAATTGAAGGCGCATGATTTTGAGGCTCAGTGTGCCCGAAATGAATTTATGAACCATTTTTAAGGTACCTTTAGTAAACGTGTGGGTGGAATTTTATATCTTTTGAACCAGTGATCAGATTAAAAATCTGAGGGTACTATTGAATCTACAGTTCCAGGATTATCTTAAGGGAGGCTTCACTTCGACTGCACTAGGTCGGGTGATAAAGGTAATTTTGCGTACTTTTGAAAGATTAATAAAATAAAATGTTATGTTATTTTATTTCTTTTATTTTTGTCCACCGGATAAGCGGTGGTGGAAGGACCGATGACATGTCAAGCCATTAATTGGCTTGACTCATCCTTTTTTGTAACCACGCCATTAGAATTTGGGAGATTTATTAATTAAATGAACCTCATAAATTCCTCGGAATGTTAACCACCTATCCCCCTACTATTTATATGGAGCTCAGGGAGGGGTGTTGGAATGTCTTCACCAAGCGACGAAGCTCTGTAGAAGTACCACGATACCAACCACTTGGAGGAAAATATTGGTTTCCATGAGTGGTGATGAGCGCCACCAAACCACGAACTGATGACAACGACGAAGGAGGTTCTGTCGATCATCGTCAGTAGATGTCTAATCCAGATAGGGGGTTGTTGAATAGTTCATCTTTACGAGATAAATTGTTGACCTCTTGATGAAATTTAACGTGGAGAGTATAGGCCAAACGAATAAGGCTTCGACCCTCCATTTTTATGTTATTTGTCTTGTTATTTTGGAACGATTTTCCAAATGGAGCGATAGGATGAAACCGGAGAACACACAGCAGCGATAGTGACCCGAGAGCCTTAGACGCATTAACGACATCAAAAACGGACCACCAAAGCACGTTTGGTGGCCCGCAGAAGAAACCACCAGTGCACCATGTCGGCGGCGGCCAGTGGTGGTGGGAGGAGACAAGTGGTGACCAGCTGTGAGTGGTGGAAAGTGGTGTGCCGTCACGTGCTGCGACGGCCAAGGGAGCATGGAAAGAGCCGGCTACACGGGACAAGGGTGGTGCCCACAGGTGCCTCCGGCTATAGAAGAAGGGCGGTGTAGCCCCACGCCACCCTGTGTTGGTGGAATCCGGTCAAGGAAACAACCGACCGTTGAACCAGGTGGGGCAGCACACCACTGACAAGAAAAAATGGCCCCACAATCTCAGGGCCAGTGGGCCAGTGCGAGTGGGCTGAGCCCACCCAGTAGGCCGATCCAACCATGGCTCGGGCCTGTGAACCAATGGGCCTACACTGATGGGCTGGACCCAGTGAACCAAGGCTGACCCTTAACAGATCAGACCTGGGTGGGGTCAGTTAGACCCCAGAAACCATTGCGTTGGGCTGGTTAGACCGAGTCAGATCGGGCCCAGACCTAACAGGCCCCTGAAAAAATAAACTCTTGTAACTGAAAAACCAGGTGTCCATTTGACATGCCGTCAGTGGATTTGGGACCCCCTATTGGGAATCGGTCCTTTTGGCATATTCCAGTAGGCCTGGCTGAGCTGATTCAGACCGAAGTGTGATCACCCCTGTTTCATGGAAAGGGACGTAACTAACAAACTGGGCATCTGATCGACGCGTCGTCTACGACATAAGAATCCTTATGGCAAGGAGGTCCTTCGGAGATACTCTAAGTGAGTTTTGATGTAGTTTGACGTGCGATTTGGGTCATATTAGACTTGAATCCAATCTGGCCATTTTTACAAAAGTGCACATATCTCACAGACCAGACGTCCGATCGATGTGTCGTCTATCACGTTGGGAACCCTATGATGGTGCAGTCCCTTGGGTATGCTTTTTGAGGAAATTTTTACCGGTGGAAATATTACCAATGTCTTGAGGAGTGTTTCTCCCAAAAACAAGAATTCTTTGAGAAGGAATCCCGTGACTGAATATCTTGGAAGTAGAGACCTTGTGTGGATCAGCATCCTAGCGACCATGTGTGGATCATCATTGTAGCTACCCAATGAGGACTATTTTTAGAGTGGCCCATGGAGGTTCAAAAACTAGAGACCCTGTGTGGATTAGCATCAAGCGACCTTGTGTGGATAAGCCTTCCATCAACCCTATGTGGATCTGCATTCTAAGGACCCTATGTGGATCAACCTTCCAGTGACCCTGTGTGGATCAACATTCTAGTGACCCTGTGTGGATCAACAGTAACTTGACCCGACAAGGACCCACCTTACAGTGGCCCATCGTGGAACATCAACTTTTGTCCAAGAGTGGATCGGTAATAGAACAACTTCTTAGTGGATCAGTTGTGGAACATATAAATGGAATAAAATGATATAGCTTAAGAATAATCATCTATGTTCCAAATTACTGAGTTGTATACCTAGTGTGAGATGTCTCTTTTTCTTTGTGCTTCGTGATTTAGATCATTCTTGTGATATTAACTTTGTGGTATATATTTTGATGTTTTCCTTTTAAGATCATTGAGAGACCTTCAGGGGGTCTCGGGGTGCCCTACTGGGTATTGTTATACTCACCCCTACAAGGGCTTCGCTCACACCTTGTTGTGACTTGTGTAGAAAATGAACAGCTAGGCTGAGACTTGAGGGAGCCAAGACTAGGTGGTACACAGAAGAGACGTGATGGCATGGAGTGCTATAGAGATTATCTATACCTACCCTTCAGGTAGGATCCTCAGTGGATGATCCATGAGTTGTTTTCTCTTTTCAGTTGTACTTGTACTTTTTAGTTTGGTGTGTATTCTGACCCCTTTACTTTCAGTACACTTTTTACTATAGTAGTTTACTTTTTGGTTGCTTCTTATTATGTTCTTGGATGGTGAGTATGTACAGTTTTAAAGGCAATGCCTTCCCATTATAGGGTTATGCCTTTTTGGTGCTAGTCGCCAACCCCTCGCCTATAGAAGACAAGCTCGGGGTAGTCACGATACAGGCCCCAGGGGGATGAGTCGTGACAATATATATATATATGTATGTATATATATAAACATATATAATATATGAAATCATATATATTAGTTTACATTTAATACATGCATGTGATGCATGCATTTTTCATGCATGCGATATATAAGAATAGTATATTTATATATATATTTTTTATTTATCTTGGATTGTTTATTCATAAGTTAAAGTCCATTATAAATGGAATAAAGGCTTTTCATTAAAATCATTATAAACCTTCAATGAATAATAACCCAATATCCATAAACATATAAGATTCATTTGATATGCCTTTGGCTCTAGTTAAGGAATTCATTCTATTATTATTTATGGAAATATATTTTTTAAGATGGATGAATTCAATAATAGTTTAAATGATATTTTCAAAGTATTAAGAATAGATGATATAGGAATATTATGCCTAATATCAGGTACTATATAGATAGATCAAGTTGGTAATAGTTCAATATTGGAATAGGAAATGTTTTAAAGTCCAATAAAATTTTTTCATGAATCCATTTAATGTTATTTGAAACTAGAGGGTATTATCATGAAATGGTAACAATTCTATATAACATGATTAACTATAATTTCTCAAGTGGTTTCGGAACTCCACAGAATGTTCATGTCCAATAATAATTTCAAGGAAGTTGATTCTTTGATTTTTAGGGGATTATGAAACTGAGTGTATATTTTACAAGTGTTGTAATTATAAAGGTTTTCAAAATCATAGTAAGAATTAAATGATCTTATAGTTTTCATTTAAGTGATAGATTTTACATTTTGTATATTATAAATTTGAATGTAAATATGTTTTTGAATCTTGTATGAATATAAGTAAAGGAAGTATGTCATTATCTCTCTTCTCTTATATGGTAAGAGGTGTTAAAATACATTTATTTTTAAAATCATGAAATAGTTAATTCAACACACTAGGTTTATGATTAATTTAATCCTATGAAATGTTTTTAGAAGAATATATGGACAAATGTGTTTTAAACACGATAAATTGTACATCCATCTATACACTAAACACAAATAATTCTATATAAGATATGGAAACGATAATTTAATTATTTATTGATATTCTTACTAATTGAAAATAAATCTCCTTTGCTAAAATAAATTTTTATTATTTTAAAGATATTATGAAGATAATATAGTGTCTATGAGGCTTGTGGGAGTATGTTTTAAACTTATAGATGTTCAAAGTTAAAAAATAAAATATTGTGATAGTTTAAGTTTATGTGATTTTCCACTTCATATCCTAAAGAGTTAGGATAAGTGATAATAATTAAAAATGTAAATAGTTACAATAGTTACCATAATTAAGTGGATATAACATTATCCTTAAATATTTTAGGATGCTTTGGTAAAGTGATAATTTAATTAGTTACATTATTTTCAAAATATTTCAATGAAAAATTTTTATTGAAAGGGTTCCAAAGATGAGTCTTATGTACATAGAAAGAGTATTAACTAGACAATATAATACACTATTATAATATTTGTTTTTATGAATTTAAGAAGTTAGAATGTATGTCTAAATATTGAAATTAAGAAATATAAATCCTAGGCCTTACCATTATTAAAACTATCTTTCTTTATAAATGTTACTCACTAAGAGGTTAGTGGGAGTATTTTTTCAAATGGACACATAGAGACATGATAGGAATTATAATGGTTTTGATTTTCAAAAACCATATCTTCAACGAATATATGAAATTCATATATAATCTCTTCAGATATTGGTTTTAATGGTTATAAAAATATCATGTATTTATAATAAAGTAAACTCCATTGATCATTCATACACATGTTCTAAAACATTACTTTACATGAAGTTACAAATGATAAATAACCCCACAATGTAAGAAAACATAGAATTATCCCAAACTGATGATAATCATAAAGAATAAAGGGATTTGATGGAATGTTAATGTTTTCTTGAATATATTATTATATCCATTATAAAGGGTTGTATATGAGATATAAATATTATATTCTTGAGGTAATAAGTAGAGACTTATTACTTGTATTTCTTTTTGAAAGTATATCACATGTAATTTCACACAGTCATAGATATACTAAGGTGTGTATTCTTACTATCAATATTTTTTACCTAAGGTTTGTGAGAAAACTATCATGAGAGACTTCATACTTTGATACCTTACTTATATAAATAAACAAATTAACTTATCTAATATGGTGGTGGTTGGTTATGTTCCATATCATGTCATCGGTTAGAGCGTAACCAAGATGGGATTTGTCAAATTGCATGAAAATTTAAAGACATATGGAACTTGGTTTAGTTATATTGAGGAAATTCAAGGCTATTAATATTTATTTTACATATGAAGTGTTCAACTACTTTGATAAGTGACATGTGATGTACTCATCTATTAGATGAATTACATGTGTTGCATTCATTGACTTGGTGAATCTATTTCTTAGAATCAAGAAAATATGAGTTGGATATACTATATTTAAATGTTCCATATATAGAGGTCATTCTATGTTATATCAAAATTATTTTATATGTATATATACAATGAATATGATATATATATATTACTGGACATGTTCACATAGTGATATTAGTATGTTTGATGATGATCACACCAGACCCCTTAGTATCTTGAGAATCCCTAATTCTTTTCTAGAGTCTGTTATTTTATTACATCTATGAAATTGGTGTTTCATTATTTTTTCAATGATAATTTGTCCTGTAGGGAAACACATCTAGGCCCTTGATAAGAATAATATTTTGGGAAAATTGTTTGTTCAAAATGAAAAATGTTTGATGAAAAACCATATCAAAAAGAGTTTGGATAGATTCAAAAAGACTTATGATATTTTTTATTAAGTCCTTATCAGATTTTAAAATAGGTGGGAGATTATTGGATGTGCACTACGTTGTAAAATCATTATATTCATGTACACATGCATATAATACATGATATATATTATGTGATATTATATATAAAAGCGTACATTTAAAACATGGATGTGATGAATGCATTTTTCATGAATCCAATGCATAATAATATATATATTTGATACATATTATTTATTTATACCATATGAATTATTGATTTGTTACAATCCATTGTGAATGGATTAAAGGATTTGTATTAAATTTTTTGAAAATGTTCAAAGAATAGTACCCCAATAGTAATAAAAACATATGATGAATTTGAGATGTATCGAGCTTTAACTATATAAGAGGGTTTGATCTTATCCTATTAGTTTTGGGTGGTGAAAAATATATTACCCTTGAAAATCCATTTATCTTATTTTAGAAGGTTCTATCACCCCTTCATATTTTGGGTATCCTCACAAAGTGTTCATGGTTAAATTGGCCAATGTAGTCCCTTAGAGGTAGGTTTATTTTATTCAGTTCCCATCATGTTCTTCCTCAAAAACTCTTCAAAGAAAGGATATTTAAACTACTGCTATTAGTGAATTCCAGGTAATCTATTTTACATTATTATTTAAATATATTTCTTGTAGAGATATATCCTATGTTTTGTATTATATTATGCTATAAATGGTCATTATATAATCTTAGAAAACACATAATTTATTTCAAAGGTAGGTTCTTCTAAAACTAGATGTGTTTGAATTAATAATTTTCAAAGAAAAATGGAAAAAATATTCCCAAAAAGATAGAGGATCATTATAGACTCATATATGAGTTGTGTAAAGGTAAATATGATTTACCTTTATGTAGGTTGTATTCATAAAGGTTATAGCCTTATATGATCCAATACATAAAGTTATATATTCCTTTTCCCATACATGAAACTCATATATATTAGGTCTACAAAAGGGTAACCCATTTGTTACATTTACACAAATGAGTTGCATAAAGGTAGTACTCTTACACAATAGGGTTCATGTAAGGGTCATTGACACTTTAACCTTACATGTATAGGTATTAGAAATATTTCATAAAGGTCCCTAATGTTTACCTTTACACAACATATGAAATATTGAAATTACCATTATATAAAGAATTTTCATAAAGGTAATACCATTATGTGAAGAAGTTTCGTAAAGGTAATATGCATGTTACCTTTACACAATTATGTCCAATTGAGTTTAAAAAAGGTAGCCTTTAAGATACCTTAATTCATACTTCTTAAAACATCATTTACCCTTACAATGAGTGTCTGTGTCAGGGTAAAATGGAGGATACCCTTATGCAGAATTGGGGTTCTGTGTAAGGGTAATATGAATATTGTTAATTTTTTTAACATTTTAAATATTTTCAAGGGTTTATAAATAATTTATAAATCATGTTAAAAGGTATTTTGGGAACATTTAATTTATATATAATTTATAACTGTATAAATTATTTATAAATTATTTATAATTAATTAATAAATGTTTATGAAAATTATCCTCGTATTTTAAAGGTTAATATTTTAAAAAAACCTTTGAAAAATTAAATGGTAAGCCTTATTATCTAGAAATATATGGTTTATTTAAAAATAATTAATGGTGATTTATAATGTTTTTATAAATTAAAAATTTTATGATATTTAGATTATATAATTTTTTATATAATATAAATGGAATTACAAAATCTTTATGAATCATAAAATAACATAAAAATTTCATTTAATATAAAATATGAAGATGTTCATATTGAAATGAATTTAAAATTTTTATATTCTTACTAAATTATAAAATATTTATAATTAGAGTTTATTTTTGAATATTTTATAAATTTCTCATGTTTTGTAATATAAATAGATTTTTTATTTATTTTTTAAATTTCATTAATATTAAGGTTTAGTAATTTTTTTATGAAATATTAGTATTTTTATGCCCATTTATATGATAAATTGATTCTAGTATAGATCCTTGTATATCATGCTAGGTTTGATATCATAAAATTTATTTTTCATCTACTTTAAGCTTAGTTTGTAATTTTAGTTAGGTTCTTGACAATAGTTGTTGGTCATAGTTTATGCATATTATGTGTTAAAGATTTAATGAATTGAATTATCTCATTAGAAAATTATCTCTGAGTAAAGGGGCTTGGGGTTAGACCATCTATTTTCCTGAAGGCTTTCCTTGTCTATAAAAGTGAATAAGGTTGGATATATATCACTACAGGCTTACTCATGTGGATTTTTTCAAAATCACATAACATTATGCCTTTACATGAAGTGTTCATGTACCTTACACATATAATAGATTTGGATATATATGAAGATACTTTACATCCATTTTTTGGTGATTAATAATGAATTCTTGGTTATGTAAATAGTTACAAATTAATGTTGTGTAAATAAAAAATTGGTGGTTAAAATAGGGATTTTCAGAACTAATTTATTAAAATAATACATACGCAAGAAGTGAATAAAACATGAGAAGTAATTATGAAAGAGGATGTAATAGTTATAATTTTAATATGCATATGATGTATATTAAATGGATGATACTTTAAAATAAAACCCAACAAATATTAAGAGTGATATTCCTACTAATAAAACACTTTTCAAGACCCCAATAATTCAACTATGTTGGTTGTGCTAAAGCTGTGTGACCCTGGATTATCTTGTGTTAAAAAATATAGTAATGAGTAACTATGGATTATTATATTAGGTGGGTCCTACTAAATATATTTTCCCTTGGATCATCCTTTTTATCTTGTTTTCTATGTTTTATTTTGGTTACGCTAGCTGGGAGACCATAACAATATTATTTTACCGAAATAATATAGTTAAGTGAATTTAGATGATGTATTTAGATAAAGGGTTATCCACTTCACTGTCCATGAGTCAAAACTTTTATGATTCTGACAATTCCATACTTAAATATCCATGTAATGGGAGAAATTATAAAGCATCCTGAAACATGGTAAAATATGAATCTTGGATCAATAAATGGATATGATGTGTGGGGTAATCAATTTTAGTGGGAGAACTATCATTAAAATTCATTTATGAAAATATATAAGACATGATATTCATCAGAAAAAATCCATTATAGATTAATGAATCATTATCATAAAAAAACTTTATATTAATCCTTCAAATGATAAGATTAAAGTAAAAAAATCCTAATACTGGTAGCTTAATAAGTGTTCTTAAGTAATATCAATATAATATTTTTTATAAAAATTTCTACCTAAGTAACCTAGTGATGAGTTTATTCAAAAATAAAATCAATATTCATATTGAAGCATGGAATGGTTCATTTATGGTTTCAAATGAATTTAATGAAAAATGGACTAAGGAATTTTGTGCATAGCTCATATACTCAATATAATTGGGTATATAAATGATATTAAATATGATTTAATATGTTTTGAGAGACTACATAATTCCAATAAGACTTATTCAGGTTAAATAATTCATTCTATTTCCATCAATTTAAATATTCTAGAAAGAGGGATTAATTCAGAAATAATTTACATGATATTCTCAAATAATTTAGAATAGATTAATAGGGTATATAATTTTTCATATCAGGTACTATATTGATAGTAAAAGGAGGTAAAAGTTCAAAATTTGAAGAGGAAAAGTTTTAAATTCCAACAATATTTCTTCAATAAGATAGCTAAGGTTATTATTAGAAAGGAGTAACGATTCTATATGATGGGGTTATGTAAAATTTGTCAAATGGTTTGGGAACTCCATGAAAATTATATATCAGGTATTAATTTTGTAGAAATTGATTATTTTATTTGATAGGGTGTGAAAAACTGAGTATATATTTTACAAGAGTAGTAAATATACAAGAGTTCAAATCAAAGGATGAATTGAAAGAGCATATAGTTTACATTTAAGTGATGGAGTAAACAATATCCACATTAGAAATTTGAATGTAAAGATGTTTTTCAATAATGGATGAATCTAAGTAAAGGAATTGTGTATTCATATCACATATCTTATATGATAAGTGGTGTTAACAAGGATTTATTTTGAACAACATGAGATGATTAATTGAATACACTCGGTATATAATTCATTGGAATATATAACATTTTTTGAGAATAATATGTGTATAAAAATGGTTTATGCAGGATAAGGTGTTTATCTATCTATACTCTTAACATAAATAATACCATATAAGATATGGGAATAATAGTTTATTTTTTAGATATTCATACTAAAATAAAAAAAAATTTCTTAAAACACAAAATGGTTAGTTTTGAGTCTTAGAAATATGTTCATAAGATAAGATAGTGTTTAAGGGGATAGTGGATGTATGTTTTGGACATAGAGAATTTCAAAGTTAACAAATAAAATATTTTGATAGTATAAGTTTAAGTGATTATCCAACTAATATTCTAATGAAAATGTATATGTGATTTTAAGGAAAAATATAAAGAGTTACATTAGTTACCATAATTTAGTGGATATAACTTTATACTAAAAAAAGATTAGGATGTGTTGATAATGTGATAATGAAAATAGTTACGTTATTTAAAAAATATTTCATGGAAATAGTTTGATAGATAGGGTTATAAAGATGATGATTATGAACTTAGAAATAGTTCAAAGTAGACAATATAACATAACATTATATTATTTTATGTTATGATGTTAAAGAACATGAATATAAGTTCAAAAAGTTGAACTTATGGAATATGATTTAGAAGTGGCACCATTATTCAATCTAGCTTTCTTCATAAATTTTACTCAATAAGAGGTCAGTTAGAGTATTTTATTAGATGGAGACATAGGGTTGTGATAAAAATTTCATATGGGTGTAATGTTCAAAAACCATTTTTGTATCAAAAAAATAAAATCCATGTATAATATCTTAAGAGATTGGTTTTGATGGTTATAAACATACAATGTATTTATGATAATGGAAATATCCATTTATAATTCATTAATGTTTGCTCCAACTTTACTTTACATGAATGGTTAAATGATAAATATCCCTCAATGTAAATAAAATTGAGTTTTCCTTAATCGATGATCATAATTGAGTATAAAGTGTTGTGATGGTATGTAATGGTTAGCTTTAATAAATTCTAATATCCATAAAAATGGTTATACATGAGATATAAATAATAGATTCACATGGTAATAAGTAGAGACTTATTACTTGGACTGGTCAATACAAGTATATATATTTTAATTTCATATGTCCATTGATATAATTAGGCGTGTATGAATATTATCCATCCTTATTTCCTAATATTATAGAGATTTTTATCATGAAAACCTTTATAATTTGATACCCTACTAAGATAATTCAGTATATGAACTTAACTTTTATGGGGGTGGTTGGGTTTGTTGTTGATCATGTCATTGTTGGAGTGCAACTAAGTTATGATTTTTTGACTTGTATGAAAATTTAAACACATATGGACCTTGATTGAATTAGACTGAGGAAATTCATGGCCATTATAATTAGTTTCACATATGATGTATTTAACTACTTGGATAAGTGACATGTGATGTACTCCTCTATTAGATTAATGACATGTGATGTATTCAATGACTTGGTTAGTCTATTTCTAAGAATCTAGAAAATATGGTTTTCCTATATGATATTGACAATTTCCATGTCTATTGGTCACTTTTTTCATGAAAAAAAAGTATTATATAAGTATACATATGATGAATAGGATACATCCTATAGTGGATATGTTTTTATAGATATATGGATATGTTTTATGATTATCATACTATTCCCCTTAGTAGCTTGAGTAGAACTGATGGTTTTCTAGAGTCTTTTATTTCCTAGAATCTTTGAAATTGGGCTTTCATGGTTGTTATCAATGCTACTATATCCCACAAGGTCACATAGTTAGGCCAGTTGTGAACAATAAAATCTTGAAAATAATTTTTGTACAAAACGAAGAGAGTTTGATGAAAACCCATATCCAAAAGAATTTAGATAGATTCAAAAGGAGTTTTAAAGTTCTGTATAAATTCCTTAATGGATTTTAGTGCAAGTTGTATATTTTTGGATGTGTACTAAAATTTACATACTTGAGATGCATCTGTACATGAATATAATACATGTTATATATATATAATGATATTATATGTATAAGTGTACACTTAATACATTCAAGTGATGAATATATTTTTCAGGCATACGATGCATAATAATATATATATATATATATATAAATATATATATATATATATATAAATATATATATATATATATATATCTGTGTGTGTGTTATTTACTTCTCCTATATGGTTTATTCATTATTTACAATGCATTACGAATGAATTAAATTATTTAAATTAAATTAATTTAAATAATTCAATGAATAATAACCCAACAATCAGAAATGCATATGACGCATTTCATATGCCTCAGGCTTTAACTATATAAGAGGATGTGATCCTCTCTTATTGTTTATGGATGGTTCAAAACACCCTTCTCTTGAAACTTCATTGATCTAATTTGACTAGGTACCAAGACCCGTTTATATTTTTGGTATCCTCTTGAAGCATTCATTTATCCATTGGTCAGTGTACTCCCTCAGAGGTAGGGTGCTTTTTTTCAATGCTCCTCATGGTCTTCCTCAAAAAATAACCACTGAATTAAGATTGAAACTACTACTACTCATAAATTTTATATACTCCATTTTGAATTGTTATTTACCCATTGATTTCCTTAAGATATATCTCATGTATTTTGGGTTTTCTTCTACTGAAATAGTCATTAGATGATCTTACAAAACCCATCAATAAAATATAGAAATAAATTTTTTATGGGATTAAATGATTAGTAAGGAACATAACCATTAATAATATATATCTTATACTATGAATTTTAATATTATTAAATATTAATAGAATGATAATATTTAGTTGAAATATAAGGAATAATCAATGGGATTGACTAGTCGGATCATGTCACAACCTGTCCCCTTGGTCCCATGTCATGACTCCCCCAAGCTCGCCTCCTAAAGGCCAGGTGTTGGCGACTAGTGTCGAAGCCATCAACTATAAAATCGGAGGAATTGTTTGAATACCTATATGCACACACACATAACGACATCCCAAAAACTAGAAAGGTAAAAATGAATGCCAATAAATAATTACTGAGTAAATGTAATAGATGTAGGAAAAATGATAAAAATACAAACACAAAAAAGACAAACTAAAAATAGTAAAGTAAAAAAATATCTCTGAAAATCCATCCACTGAAAATACCCCCAGATGGGTAAGTGTAGAGTAGCTACCAAAATCCGTCGAAGTATGCCCCGCCTGCCTGATCTCACTGGGAAACACCGGGTCCAAGGCCACCAAGTCCTCTATCTAGGCAACGTTCATCTGGACCAGACACAACACGTGCGAGTGAAGCCCATGTAGGGGTGAGTAATAAAATACTCAGTAGGGACCCCAAACTACCAGGAAAGACCACAAAGCAATCTATAAAGAAAACCACGAAGCACGATAACAAAGTAAGACAACTCACACATGTATAAGATAAAGTATATAAAGTGAGACTATTAGTTGGAACACTAAACTCCTTGGACTGATGAGGTACTAATCCCTGAGGAGTATCATGGGTATATAGGGTCACATAGAGTCTCTCCCCACCATGGTTCTGCTGGGTCACATAGATTTTCTTCCCACTATGGCCATTGTAGTTGATCCATATAGGGTTGCTGGTAGCTCATCCACATAAGGTCACTTGTAGTTGATCCACACAGGGTATCTTGTCAGTAGTCTTTGGGTCCCTACCTATCACCATATTTCCACATGTAGCACACTTGATTTTGGGAGAATCCACTCTTCAAGCCATTCGTTGTATTTTAACATCCATGAAAACCTCCTTAAATAATTCCAAAAGAACATCCTCATCGTGAGGGTTCCAACACCGCAAAAGTCTCATCAATCAGACACTCGTTCTGAAATATATTGGTGTTTTAGTAAATAGGGGTCGGTTTTGTCCATCTCTGGTTAGACCGACCTAAAAAACCCGACCCAGGGGTCGTACATGACCCATCTTGGTTCAGCCGACCCGATGCGACCCAGTTGGGTCTGGACCTACCCCGTCCAGCCTGGCCACTAGGCCAAGACCATTGGCCCTTGCTGAACCCAGCCCGGTTTGGCTGTGGATCAAACCCACCAGGTCTCCCATCGATCCGGTTCTATCCATCCTATCCCAAAATAGGTGGGATGGTTGCTCCCAACTCAGGATGCATAGAGGCCCGACGTTATGCCACTAGCCTGGCCCACAAAATGGGTCCAGCTTTACTCCAACCCAGGCTGCCCCCACTTCCCAATTCACGCCCTTGGATTAGCCCACACATCGAGCCAGTCACCTCTAGCATGGATGCAAGGATGGCATCTAGTTTCTCTGCCCCACTACTAGCTTACCCGTCCTCCCTATCTGGTCCCGCATGTGGTTCCCGCTGGAGTGCATTCCAACGTGAAGTCGCTACCCGCATGGCATGTGTTGCTCCACCGGTGCGGCTGGTTGGCCACGTTCTGCCTCTGCCAGCCACTGGCCTAAGCACTAGAATCTTCTGTTACATTCCATGGCCCAAGACGGCTGCAACATCATCCTTGGTGTGCCGTCATGGCACGCCACCACCCGCCCATGGCCGCAACTGGAATCAGTGCACCGATAGGATTTTACGTAGTCCACCAAGCCTTCTATATTGGTCAATTATTTGGATCATCTGAACCTTCAGCCTCCATGGGGTGTTGTATTTATAGTTACAACCTCAGAAACACTTCTTCATCAACTCGCAGGTTCGATCATGAAGAACACACAAGAATTCCCACAACGGAGGGGACCTGGCCTTGTTCGTGTCAGCTCACACCCTCTGCTTTAGAGTTTTTAAAACATGGGGGAGGAAGATTATGATTCTAACTAAATTAATCCTGATGCAGAACCACAATAATGAGCACCCTTTAGAAAGAACAAGTGATCTGCATATCAATATATTTGTGAGTTGATCCACGTTCTTTGATTGAGAATACAGAATGGGGGATCTCAAAGCACAATAAAAGTAAATCCCTATCTGTGATAGATTCATTGCTGAAGCATTCCATCCAAAAAAAATCACATTCCATTTGAAGCCATTGGAATTTGTCACTCTCCAGTCCCTTTCTTTAGGGTGCATCATTATTGCTAGTGATTCACTGACATTCTTCATTGGAGATAATTTCTTCACCATTCTTCAGAGAAATCCTAGCATTGATTCTAAAACCCATTATCTCATTAATAGAAAAATGTGTCACATCATTTCTATTACACAACGCCATTGCGTCATCATGCTGTTTCATTTATGAAACAACATATCTCTTATACTTCAATTAATGAGTTGTTACGCTACACATTTAAGAGCCTCATTAATTGTATTTATTTAATGTCACTCATCATTGTCATGTCTCCACACCACAGTGATGACTTTCCACCACTAAACGGTGATGAGAAATAAATAAAATAACATTTTAAGTTATTTTATTTTTCTTATGAAATGTCTGAAAACTATCTTTTTCGATCGACGTACACCTGTCTAAGTTTGGTCTATTCTAGGAAAATAACGTCGTTCTGAGTTCAACGATGCCCTCAGATTTTTGATTCAAGAACCATTTTAAAAGTTAAAAATACCTTCTTGCCCATTTAATTAAATGAACTAAAAAGGTTCAATATTCTATTCTGGGATCCTTGGGCCTCAGAATCAGGTGTCTTCTGAGCATCTGGTATCGAAATAATCCCAAATACTTGAAAAATAATTACATGAAATTTTTTTGGGATATTAAATTACCCCCGCCTTTAGTGATTCACGTCCTCGTAAGCCAAAACAAGGGTTAAAAAATAAATGGGAAAACTAATCATGAATATGATCCTCCCGCTCCAATGTGCTCTCCTAGAGAATCTTGTGTTGCCACTGAACGTACACTAGAGGAATTGATCATCCACGAAGGACCCACTCCTTTCCATCCTCTTTCTCCACTGGGAACTCTACCAATGTCATCCCATTGTCAATGTCCAACTTGCCCCAGTCGATGGTGTGTGATGGATGATGCACGTACCTCCTCAACTGTGACAGATAAAAACCATCATGGGCTTAGTGAATCTATGGGGGAAGAGCTAGGTAGTATTCCACCTTTCCTACTATGCTCAGAATCTGGAAATGGATGATGAACCTCAAAGAGAAGTTGTTTCCCCGACCAAATCTTTGCATTCCCTGTCGGGGCAAGACCCGAATGAAAACATGTATCCAACCTCAAACTACAAGGGCCTACATCTCCTATCAATATAATAGTTTTTACTATTCTGTACAGTCCTCATCCACTCCTGGATGACCTATACATTCTTAGTGGTAGCCAATACCAACTCTATACCCATGAGTGATGACTCCCCTTAGTTTGTCTAGTATAGAGGTGATCTGCATGGTCACCCATACAAAGCTGAAAATGACACCATTAAAATGGTGGAGTGATAGATTTTGTTGTATTAAAAATCCACTAGTGGTAGGTAGTCCTCCTAACTACAACCAAAATCATGGACGCATGGACGAAGCATGTCTTCCAATGTCTGTGTGGTATGCTACGTTTGAATATACGTATGTGGGTGAAAGGATGTGCTCAAGTGCATATAAGTACCAAAAACCTCCTGTAATCCCTTAAAAAATATAGGATGTGAAGCAAGTGTCATGGTCTGAGACGATCATCAAAGGAACCCCGTGAGGCCACACTATCTCCTAGATGTAGAGGTGTCTCAATCCCTCTATTGATCCCCGCTTCTAGATGGGTAATAAGTAAGCCGACTTAGTGAGTCGGTCGATGATTACCCAGATAGAATTGTGACCCCTATACATGCGTGATAATCCTATCATTAAGTCCATCAAGATACCATCTCACTTCCACTATGGTACCTCAAGTGGTTGGTTCAATCCTTCTGGAACCCGATGCCACGCCTTCACTTAATATTAAGTGAGGCACCACTAAACTAACTCATCCACCACTTTCTTCATCCCTATACACCAGTACTAACGTTGGAGATCCCATTACATATCTTCCACTATCGGATGTACCTCTAATGGAGAGGTATGGAACTCCCTCAAAATCTCCTCTTGTAGAGCCACAAATTCTATTGAGAATTATCTGAAAAGGATGACGTGCTCCCCTCATATCAAAAATCCATCCGGAGACTACCCTAAGGATAACTAATAATGTTGGGCCTTGCAGTCAAAATCCACAAGTTTTCCCTCTCTAACTCACTATAAGAGTGGGGGAGTGACAGTTATTGAATGAAGGTAAGATGCTCAATCATCATCCATGAAGGATATCTTTATCATGGATAGCTACTTTTTCATCTCACTCAGTAGCTACAAACTAGATATCCTACTGAGGATGTTAGCTACCACATTCCCCTTCCTAGGAGTATATACTATCTTGAAGTCATAGTCCTGGAGGAACTATATCCATAGTTATTGCCTCAAGTTTAGGTTCTTCTGGGAGAAGATATACCTGGGACATTGTGGTCGGAGTAGACTATAAACTTGTCACCCAACAAGTAGTGTCACCACATATTCAAAGAAAATACCACTGTTTCAAGATCTAGTTCATTGTTTGCATAGTTATTCTCATGTTGCCTCAACTACCGTGAACTATAGGTGACCACAAATCACTCCTGCATCAGGACAGAACCCAATTCAGTCCCCGATGTGTCGCATAAAACTACATACCCAATGCCCTCCTCTGGTAGTCTCAAGATGGGGGTACTGATAAGTCTCCACCTCAACTCCTAGAAACTTTTCTAGAACTTCTATATCCACACGAAGGGTTGCCCCTTCCATTTCAAAGGTAATAAGGGTGCGACTACCCATGATAATTTAGGCAAGAACTTTCAGGAGTATCCATCCAACCCCAAGAAACTCTGCACATTAGTCACACTCCTGGGTGGCTCCCAAGCAAGCATTTCCTCTATCTTTTCCGGATCCATTGCAACTCAAGACTCCAAGATGACGTGTCTTAGAAAGTGGACCTCTTGAATCTAGAACTGTCACTTCAAGTGCTTTCCATAAATCTAGTGCTCTCAAAGTGTATCTAGGACTACTTGTAGGTGTGTAGCATGCTCCTCCTCTGATGTTGAGTACACAAATATGTCATCAATGAAGACCACCACAAAACGATTGAGGAAAGACTATAAGATCCTTTTCATGAGTCCCATGAACACTACTAGGATATTGGTCATGCAAAAGGGCATCACAAAGAACATGTATTGGACATATCAGAATCTAATGGATATCTTTGGTACATCCACATCCTGTACCTAAAGCTAATGATAGCCTGATCTGAGTTCTATATTTGAGAAACAACCCTCATTTCTGCTGATCCAATAGACCGTCAATCCTCAGTAGTGGATACTTGTTTTCATGGTCACCTAGATCATGTGATGAAAGTCCACGCATACCCTCAATCTCCCATCTGCATTCTACGAAAACAACATTGGGGATACCCATGGTGACAAACTAGGCCTCATGAAGCCCTTCTTCTACAAGTCCTCTAGTTGTACCCTCAACTGATGAATCTTTTCGGGATCCATCTGATATGCCTATGTGGATATCAGTGTCTTCCAGAGGTACAGGTTGATACAGAATTCTACCTCACTATGTGGAGGTATCCTTGGAACATCCTTATGAAAGACATATTCAAACTCATCCACCACTATAGGAAAGTGAGTGCTCCTCCCATTCACTACACCAAGGGTGAGAGTAGCTAACTGGTGAGTGATCGGCTTCACCCTTATTCGAGAATGATCTTCCTGTGCTCTAAGAGTTCCCTTCGCACCGGTGAAGGAAAATCGTGTCCCATAATCATAGACACACCACATTCAATTACTAATATAGTCGATATGGGAAAGAACTGTGGATAACCATTCCATGGCCAATATTACATCGTAAGGCCTCGATGTCGCAACAAAGAGATCTCAGCTGAAGCTCTCACCTCCATGAGTAAGCTCACACTATCAGCACTAGTGTGTAATCATTGAATTCCGTCCCATTTGAGTCTTTAACCATAAGGATTGAGCTAACGACTCCACCAGAATCTCTGAGCCTTGAATGAGGTCTGTGGAAAAGAAATATTGAATGGAAACTATGTCTATAAGAAATAAAATTAAAGTGGATAAGACATAGATCGTACCTCTAATCACCTCCGAAGCATCGTGGTCATGAGCCTCCACTTCCTAAAGTTAAGATCTCCCATATCCACCTACTCTATGAGGTTGTGGTGGAACACCTGGGGGTGGTGGTGGTAGTAACTCGAACTATATCACACTGCCTACTACTTGGCCTTCTCCTCTTCTATGTTCAACGCCCTATGTACCTCCTTGCTCAAACCTCTGCCTCTATTTCAATGGTCCCCTGACCGTCTGTTGATCATCTATGTGTTTGGTTGGGTAGTCATGGGACATGTGTCCCTACCTACTACACGAGTATCATGCCCTACTCCTATGTTAACTTCTACTACTATGGTGGCCTCACACCACTGATCCAGAGTCCTGGGGGCATCCTATAGAAGTTATTGCCCGCTTAGACATCTGTGTCAACTGTCGTCTACCCGCCCTGGATGACTCAGCCACCTATCACACGATGGTGTCTCCCACCATTTGTTCCTACTCTGTGAGAAATCTCTCTACTAGTATATCTCTCTCCATAACTCCATCTTACATAGGGATGATGAGTGAAATAATCATTTCCCTAATCTCCCATCGGATTCCTTACTCAATGGTTTGAGCCCTGAAAAAAGGTCCATTTACCAAATTTGTAGAGTAATGAAAGAGGTCTGCGAACCTTGAAGGGTGCTCATCCACTGACATGATACCCCATTGTAGGTGAATCATATCATATATGTGCACTGAGCACAAAGGGGCGTGGAAGAACTGATTCTAGAAAAGTCACTCAAAGTCAGCCGAGTAGAGGGCCATCTCCTCAGGTGTCTGGATGGTCAAACTCCCTTGTTTCCCTTACAAGCCCTCCATAAGGCTCACGATATGAATTTTCATCTGGTCATATGGAATACTCACTAAGTAGAAGACTTGTTTTTCTACCTCTAGCTAGTCCTCAGTGACCTAAGGATCTGTCTCTCTCTTGAACCTGGGAGGTCTCTATCTCTAGAACTCATGCAAGGAACTGAGCCTACATGAATCCTCTACCAGTAATGTCAGCAGTAACTGCTAATCAATGGGTGGTGGTAACACTGTAACACCACTCGGTGATACTATCTCTTGCAGGAGTTTTTGAACTGACACCTCATAACTAGGTATGATATCTGCACAGTCATGTATCGAAATCCTAGCTGGTTGTCTGCATGGAGGCATCATGAAACAGATCAAGATGTACCACATTCAGTAGATTATACCTAGTGAGTGGACTCTAATTGAAGAAAACAAAGGGAAACACTCAATTCCTATATGATTCATGCAACCAGTGTTCTTATGTATAGATCCAAAGAGAAGAATTCAAGGTATTAGTGTGTGGATACGTCAACCATCGCACTAACACTGGACTCCTCAAATCTGAAATTCAAACTCGAAACATTTAACATGGTGGCCCACAAAAAACAATAGACTCCTGGTCTTTGAGGTAGAACCAACCACCTCTGATGCTACATTGTCACAATATGTCCCCCGGGGCATGTGTCATGACTCCCCCAAGGCCACCTTCTAAAGGCCAAGAGTTGGAGACTAGTGATGAATTTGTCAACATAAAAAAGGGAGGCATTTTTCTAAGTACCTGTACGCACACACACACACAACCACATCCCAATGACAGGAAAGTTAAAAATGAATTCCACCAAACACCCACTGAGTAAAGGTACAAACAATAGGTCAAATGGGCCAAAATAAAAACCCAACAAAAGAAAAGATGAAAATAAGAATGTATAAAAGATATCAGAAAACTCATTTGCTGAAAACCCCACCTGATGGATAAGTGTAGAGTAGCTGCCTGAAGCTATAGAAATATGCCTCGTCTGCCTAATCTCAATGGGAACCACCAGGTCCTAGGACGCCAAGTCCTTCATTAGGGTGTCATTCTTCTACACCAAACACAACATGTTTGGGAAATGACCATACAGGGGTGAGTAAAAAAATACTCACTAGGGACCCCAAACCACCAAAAAATACCACAAAGAAATCCACAAAGAAAACCATGAAGCATGATCACATAGTAAGACATCTCATACAGGTATAATATAAAGTACAGAAAGCAATACTATCATTTTTAACACTAAACACCTTGGAATACTAAGGTAATCATCCCTGAGAAGTACCGTGGGTATGTTGGGACACACATAGCTGCTCCCACTATGGGTCTTTTGGGTCACACAGAGTCGTTTCCCACATTGTACATTGTAGTTTATCCACATAGGGTCTCTTTTAGCTAGTCCACATAGGTTTTCTTGTAGCTGATTCACACAGGGTCACTTGTAGCTGATCCACATAGGGTCACTTTTCAGCATTCTTTGAGTCCCAACCAGCTGCAGGATTTTGTCACGTAGTGCACTTGATTCCAGGAGAATCCAATACTCAATCCATTATTTGTATTTCAACATCCATGAAAAATCCTTATATCATGTCAAAAGAACCTACTCATCACAAGGGTTCCAACACCAAAAATGGGTTGTCAATCAGATACTCTGTCTGAAAGATATTGGAATTTTAGTAAACATGGGTTGGTTGTGACTAGGCCTAGTCCAACCCGGTCGGATCGACCCTACAAACACGACCAGGGTGTCCTGTAGGACATGAATCAGTTCGGCCGACCTAACCCAACTTAGTTGGGTCTGGGCCGGCCCAGTCTATCCTAAAAACTAGTCGAGGCCCATTGGGCCTTGCTGGAACCATCCCAGTTCGGCTGTGGGTCTAGCCAACTGGGTCAACCAACGACCCAATTCCATCCAGCCCAACCCAAAATAGGAGGGTTGATTGACCCCAGCCCGGGATGCCTAGTGGCCCTACATTGTCCCACCATCCCAGGATGCAAAATCTGGCAGGATTTACTTCATCTCGGCTTCCCCATGACCCAGTTCATGCCAATGGCCCAACCCACACAGCGGGCCAGTCTTCTCCAGCTCGAACGCCAGGAGGGCGCCCCATTCGTGTACATCGCGACTGACTTTTCTAACAACCATGTATGGTCTCGTACGAGGTCCTCGATGGAATGCATTATAGCATGAAGCTACGGGCCACATGGCGTGGGCTGCGTCCCACCTCCACTATCCTCTATCACAATTGCCTATGGCTCCTGCTGCACCGCTGCGGCCCAAGCTAGCCACAACATCCTCCTTGGTGTTTCGTCGGGGCATGTAGCCACCCGCCTGTATCAGCCATCATAGGCTCCTTCCATTGGATGGATTTATCATGGACCACTGGGTTCGCTTCGGTGGTCCATTCTTCAGACCTTATGCACCTTTGGCCTCCATGGGGTGCCGTCTTTTCTACTACAACCTCAAAAAAGCTTCACTGTCAACTTAGAGGTTCAGACGCGAATAACACAAAATAAATCCCACGATGGAGGGGCCCGGGCCTTTTTTGATTTGGTATGAACCCTCCGCATTAATGTTTTTAAAACATGGGGTAGGGAGATTATGATTCTAGAAAAACTAATCCCGATGAAAAACCCAAGAATGGGCACCCTCTTACAAGAACAACCGATATGGGGATCAATATATTCATGGGTTAATCTGCATTTTTTATTCTAGAATGAATAAAATGGAAACTAAAAACACAAAAATTAACCACTACCTGAGTTAGATTTATTACTGAAGCAATCTGCCTATGGAAATTCAAGTTATTTTTGAAGCTGTTTGCGTTCATCACTCTCTAGTCCCGTTCTTCATGGTGCATCGTTGTCGCTAGCGATTCACTGATGTAATTCTTCGGAGAGAATTTCTTCACTATCCTTCATAAAAATCCTATCTCTGATTCCCCAACCCGTTTTCTCAATCATAGAGAAATTCATCTAGCATTTTTATTATGTTGTGTTATCACATCGTTAAGCTGTTTCATTTAAGAGACATCATATATGTTATCTTTCAATTAATGAGTCATTATGCTACGCATTTAAGAGCCCCATTAATGGGATTATTTTAATGGGACTCATCTTCACCTCATCGACCCACTACAATACTGACGTGCCACAACTAAACAGTGAAGGGAAACAAATAAAAAAACTTTTTAAGTAATTTTATTTTTCTTCCGAAAAGTCCGAAAATTGTCTTTTCCAGTCGACCCTTACCGGTCAAAGTTAGGCCCTTTATAGGTGAATACCTTCATTCGAAGTTCAACAGTGTCCTCATATTTTTTATCCAATCACTAGTTTAAAAGTTGAAAAACCTACTCACACGTTTATTTAAAATATTTTCATTAGTTTTATATCACATTATTATTATTATATATGGATGATATTCTCATTGTAACCTCCATTAGGAAAAGGATCAATTATTTAAAGTCTTAATTACAAATTGAATTTTATATAAAGGATCTTAGATTAGTGAAAATCATTCTTGGGATGAATATTATTAATGATCATTTTATTTAAAATGTAAAACCATCACATACAACATATATGGAGAAGGTTATGAGAATGTTCAATACACTTGAAGGTAAATCATTTTCCATTCCTATTGTGTGTCATTTCCAGTCATCAAAGGCATTTTCATGAAATTTTTATGATGAACATGAATACATGGAAACTTTTATTATACATGTGCAGTATATATGTCAATAAATGTCACGGTTTTCACTCAACATTATAATTTACAGGTAGTAGGAGTCTTAAGAATATACAAGGAAATTCTAGGGATGGAACATTTGGCTATAATGAACAAGAAATTGAGATACTGGAAACATAGAAAGTATATGTATATTTTTTAACAGAGGGACTCCCTTAGTGGGATTTTCATATTCAATCAAAGGTGGGATTATTAATAGTATAAAAAGAATGAAAAGTTTGTTTTCACATGTAGTTATACAACTATGAGTTTGGTGTCATAGTTGCATAAGACAATTACATTTTCTCCCTTGGGGATTTAATATGATTTTGTAATAAATGAAACCACAAAGATGATATGGTTGAAGAATTTTCTGAATTTTACCAATGAGATTATTTTTATTCTGATTTTTACGGATAAAATATATTTTTAGTAAATATTTTTTGATAATAATTTATATAATTCCCACACATTAAGATTTATTTATCGATTTAATAGAAATTTTTTATTTAAACATGAATTTGTAAATTTCAAAAAAATTATGTTCTTAAATATTTAGGTTCACTCAAGATTTTTTATCATATAATTTTTTATGATGAATTTTTATTTGAAATTTTATAAATTCATTTTACACTAATTTTGGGAATATTTTTTATGTTGACCATGTTAGCAGGGTCCTACGTTTGAAGGGTTAAAAGTTTCCATGAATTAAAATCTTAGCCAAATTCTATAGAATGAACCTAACCTCACCATTTTAGTAATAAAATTTTCAACCATTATTGTATTTTAAGGTTATTAAAGAACTAAATTTATAGCATTTTATTAAACTATGTGTACAGGTGGTTCACTTTGGAACCCTGTCAAACTGGTGTTCGAAATAGATGAAATATTTAGAGGTATAATTACACATATATCCTTATTTAAATTTCAAACCCTAGACCTCTTTAACTCTATTTATTTAAGTTTTTAACTACTAGGGAGGTTTAGTCTTGGTTTTAGTAGGGTTTATCCAAATTTATTTTTTCCATCCAATTCTATAACTACAAGGTTTAAAGAAGGCTTATGGAAAGGATCAATTAAAAGAATTCTCTTATCCTCTTATTATGCTTATTAATAATTTTCTATTTTTCTTATAATCTCACTTGCACTTCAATAAAAATTATTTTTCCTCTCTTTACATCCATGAATTCTTTTCTTTGAACTAGAATATAAGAGTGGAGATGATTGATTTTTACTCTTTAAAACCATTTCTTATGAAAGTCATCTCTATGATGATAAATCTACCCATGGAAGAGTAGTTTCCATTCATAATATATATAATTTTTACACCCCTCTCTTAATTTTTGAATCTATGACAGAGTGTAATTCAAAAAAAATTGTTCAATTAATTGAATTTCAATTTCTAGGGAACTCAATCGATAATCACTTAGATCATGAGGTCGATCTTGTGTAAATCATGAAAGATAAAATTAATTTCAAATTTAATAATTTTTTGATATAATTTTAGGGTTCAAATCATATCCCCAAACTCAATGACTTCTTATTTTTAGGGTAGATATTCAAGAATAATCTCACATTTTTTGTAAGTTTTATTTGGATCCATAATTGTAATATCTTACCACTGATGAATCTATACATTAGCTAGACCGAACAACCACGTGACCTTAGGAAAAACTCCCCACATTCTAGAGGCTACCTTCTAGTAGTAGGGTTCTGAGGCGGTGTTGTGGGGATACTATAACCCCATCATTAGTGTGTTTAACATAGAATTATTTTAAAAAAAATCCACACATTCCATGATTACTAGATTATAAAGAATGAATAAAATAATAAAACAATAATAATATGAAATATAGAATCATACATACATTAATATATGACTAATTACCCACAAGGATAATCACATATACATAATAAATAAAATATAGGCCTCCACTACATCATTGAACCATACCTCATCTCAATCTACATCCCCAACTAAGGTATCCTACTCGATATTGAAACCCAAGACTCAGCCCAACCCATACTTGTAACAAGTGAGGGATACTCAGGTACCCAAGTTTGGGGGCTACCTAAGTAGGGTGTGAGTACATAACACAGTACAGAACCACCAATGAGGTCCTGTATATACCATAAATGTTGTGATATGTTCATGTGACATGCCCAGCTAATAATCAATAAATAAATAGAATGATAGGAAAAATAAATACACCACCATAATATCTGTTTTGGAATAATGACATATTATATATGAGAACATCATAATAACTATGTCATACAATATCTCAACCTCTCCAAGGGAATATACATATACCCTAGATAATCAGAATAACCATCGTCGATCCTTAGTTCCAGGACCCTAATTTACCAAACCTGCTTCGACTGATATTTCAGTGACTCTCAGCATGATAATTAAATTAGTGGAATATCTATCCATTCCCTAGGGATCCCACACTCATGAATCCTTAATAATGAGAAGTATATCCTAGGTAATCAATAGGTATCCCTTATTGTTGTGAACATAGGTTGAACCCCACTATAGTACCTAAGCATTCTCAGTGTTAGGATGATGTTAATTTTTATGAGGGGAGGCCTTAGGAAATCTTATAGGTCTAAGCATGACTGATTATTGGGTTACCTAGAAAATCAAAATGAATACCCTCCCTATATTCTATAGTCAATCTCATGTGTAACCACTATCTCAGGTAATCTTAGTCAAACAATCACTAGTGCATTCACCCAATCCTAGCGGGGTGTCATAGTCATCGATAGATGGAATCCAATATCCCCCCTAGAAATGTCTAACATCTATTGTTGGCGATATAAACCCACATTAAACCTTATACCACTATTAAAATCTGATGCATCATGGGAATTCACAATGTCCTACCTGTATCAATATTTTAATCATGACACCTGGGAATTCAAAATGGTATCACAATATAAGAGGAATCCCTACCATCTCATAAATTCTTCAATATGTGGTAACACATGCTATAAGGTTTTATTCTATTTATTATCTCTAAGAATAAACTACCAAATCATCCAAATCACTGGATGAAATACAATAACAGAATCCACCCCCAATATACTCTGATATTAGATCCCGGACATACTAGGTATCCCTAGGCCTCATCCATCTCATTAGGTGATTCCCATGCCTCCTGAATAATCAAAGAAGCACTAGAACCCTCAAAAGATTCCAATGAATCCTGAGAAATCACAAATAAAATTAATAGTAAAATATAAACATAAAATAAATATCTAAATGATCAAGACCATCCTCATCATTAAATCCCCTTCGGTCTTACATGTTGGTCTAGGTTCTAGGTGACACTCAAAACAATCACTACCCAAGGTTTCATACACCTACTTAGGGTCATATCTTGAATGGTAACCCATAGGGGTCCCATAGATCATCACTATAGTGGAGGAATCTCACTTTGGATCCTCAATCACAATTGTTCTCTCGAGGAAACACCATACACTCAGAGGACATCTCGTCCCATGACATCACCAAGTCATCTCAATGCCTCACATTCCTGAAGGGTATTCCAAACTAGTGGTAGTCTAAATAGATGGATCAAGTCCCATATTTACTTCTACAACCATTGCATGGAAGTCAACTCAGAAAACCTATGTATATTTTTCCTAAGTTATGTCCACCTAGGTTAAATACAACTCAAATATCCTCACTTGTCCTACTAGGGACATCCATCTAAATCCATTTTATAATCCATCTTAATAGAATATAAGTGTCTCAAAATTATATTAGGTTTGGCCCTTGAAACTAGTGACCAACAATTCATTCTAGTGCCTAAGATCCTAAGTAGACTTATCACATTACTCATTTACCCTAGGAATTTTACATATGTTGAATAATTTAAATTTAATTACTATTTAATTTAATTTTTAAAAAAATAATCAAAAAAATCATTTCGAAAAAATAGTTCATAGCCCTCGATGGTGCCACCACACATTAAATTATGTATGGAAAAAATGAAATAATACATAGGGCTTGTATCGAGGACCACCTACCTCATCCTACATTTTTTATGTTTAATCATTATCATAGAAAATCACTACCCTAGCACATAAAACTCCCAACCAAGGTTGTAATACCACTCGAGCTCCTACCACAGTCTATACACCAAAAATAATTAATTATAAATGATTATAATTAACTCCCGACCAAGGTTATACTACCACTCAAGCTCCTACCATAGTCCATAAACCATGTTTTTATAATTTCTAAACAACTCATCAAGAACCACTAAATCACTGGAACCTCGACTAACCATGCCTAGAGGGATTGCAACAGACCCTTGGCATGAACCCCAGAAAAATATCAAACCCATGAAGTTGATTCAATTATAAAATTAAATTTAATTTAGGGGGAGATCATAAATAAATATATGGAAGTATTCACATTTTATGACATTATGAAATAGGATAGGAAGACCTTATCTCAAGACACCCTCTCACTAAGAATCATGAAATCCCTAGAAAATCGGTAATTACACCATCCTATGGTTAAATATCTAGTTTTTTCCTAAAATAAAACATTTAAAAATCCTTTTTAAATGAGGTAAAAGAAGAAAAAGGGAAATGATTAATTCCATAGATTTATCTATCATGAAATTGGCCCAATAAAGTCTAAGAAAATTAGAGAAAGGAGGGAGTGAGAGCTCTGACCATGAACCATCAATATGGCATGTTTGTCTGAAGAAGAAAGGGGGTCGAGCCCCCTTTACATTTTCTTAGAAAATATTACTGTGCCACTTTCATGGAGTGATGGTAGGATTAATGCTATGTATTTTCATAAAAAATTCCTCAGGCACCTCTTCACACATTCAAACATCCCAGCATACCCAATAAACCCTTATCAGGATGTGAAAACCCCATTAACTCCATGAAAGGGTTTTTTCTATAGTTTTCAGTAGCCCCAGGCCCCTAGCCACTCCTCCAACACCCCCAAACCCCTGGTTCATTAGTTGAGTCTTATACCCCATAAAAATCATTTTAGGATGTTTAAACTCTTGTAACTTCATTCAGATTCTGGGTTCTCAAAATGAACCATCCACTAAAATAAAAAAAATTAAATTCTCACCTAATTTTTTCACACTTGTACAGATAATGGGTCTTAAAATATCCCCACCATAAAAATTTTCATCCTATAAAAGTCTTAATGAATATTTAACCAACAATCCTAACCAACTCAAGTCTCCCAAAAATTCTCAATTTGCTGCCTTCTACTCTAGAACTTTGAACAAGCTTCTATTGTTCAACTCCAAACATAATATGCATACTTCATCGAAAAAAATTCTCCACTACAAGTAACATTCATCAAAACCTATAGAATGTAATATATGTATATTTTATATCTTGGGACACTAATATTTCATCAACAACCTCATCACAGTTACTATGGTACTTCTCACTATAATATTTAGAACATAACGGTTGATCCTGATCCATGGTTGTCTCCACCATTAGAAGTACCCACCAATAACACATCCTTTAGTGGTCCACCGACCATCCAATCATGTCCCACATGATGATACTAGAATGGTATGCCTATTACCACATCTAATATCAAATATAACAGAAGTCAGACCTCCTCCATCTGACTATACCCAAAATTATCTTTCACACTAACTCACACATACTCAAAAGAAATGCCCACATCTATCATGAAATTTTTCAACAATGACCCCAAAAATATTACATGATCATGGAATGAGATATGAAACAAAATATATTTTCTTCCCAAGAATATTTATCCTAAAAATAAACTTTACAACATTTCTTTTCATGATTCACACCCCTGAACCATGTGATGAAATTGGGTTACATCCCCTAAAACAAGCAAAAAATATGGTTTACCCCTTGAACCAAGTCATGAAACTGGTTCACCCATTGAAACATGTCACAAAATGGGGTTCACCACATAGAACATGTCATCAATCATGTATTACAACATGAATTTCCATAGAATCACACTAAGATCACCCTGAGGCTAATGAAAACACAGAAACTCCAACCATTATCTCATATAAACCTCAAATATGGTATTTACCTCAAGAAACAATAAAATTAGATTCACCTACTAATATAAACTATCCAATTATTGGACCTATCAAACCCATGACTCTAACAAAAAGTGGTCATATATCCATGACCCTCATATTGTATTTTCCTATATGTAATAATTTTATGTGGCTATTCTTCTCATACTGAAGTGCTAACAAGAATCACTAGTAAGCTATAAATCCTAGCTCAGGGGAACATTATCTATGAAAATCACCAAAATTTAAATCATAACATGGTTCATACCATTAAAAAAACAATTATTCACTCACCACCACATGGATTACATTATACTTCTCATCAAGCACAATCATAGTGGGTTCTATCACTGCACATGTTTCAAACCTCTCGAGACACACTCATTTTATCCCATTAATCACTTATCTATAATCAAATCCTATATCAACCATTCCACCAAAATGGATCCCTTTATAGTGTCTCCTCTACCATAGAGGGACATTTTTAATTTCATCAATAAATTTGGGCAACCATGACTATAACATTTCATCAAAACCATTGGTTTTTGGACAAATCCAATCAATAATTCCATTCTCAATGGTGCCAAAAATATCTATAACATGCTATCTCAATCTCATAGAATCCCATGGGTAATTATCTCTCACTTAGAATAATCAAAAAACCCAAATCACATATTTTTGAGCCCCATTTCATTGAATCAAGGTAGATCATTCTTATACTATAGACATGATCATTCACCCCATGAATCGATCTAAATGTATATCACATACCCATACCTTATACCTAAATATCACCCAAAAACGTAGGACAAACCCTCTCATAGTTTTCTCTAGATCATTGTAAAATATCTAACTAACTAAACATGGATTTACATCTTAAGGTCTCTATGTATTCCTCCTAGGAAAAAAACCAGAACAAGTAGAAGTTTTAAATTCATAGGGAATCATACACACTCTCATCACAATTATAACCTGGAATCTAAAATTCCAAATAACACACTCTAGTGTCATATATACTCATAATGACATCAAACTCAAAAACTATAAACCTTACAGGCATCGATCCTCACCAATCATCCACCTAGGGGTCTGATTCATCAAAAATCCCAACTCATATAGGGAAATAAATATATAATAGCATCATCATAGATTATATATGACAAAAAATTAAAAACATGAGGTTTCATTATATATAATTCCATTCTAAGATATCTGGGAAAAAAATTTATTTATTTTACTAGCAATTTAAATAACTAAACCTATAGGGAACATTCCACCACTATCTCCCTATAGAGATCCCTATCATGAAAACAACTATCACATGATTTGGTGTAGTAGTGCACCATTCCAAGTTATACAAGAATATTTTCTATAGGTTTTTACTAGAACTTTATGTAACCAATCCCTAGAAATAAAAACCCTATAGGGGATTTCCATTAAGGAAACACGTGCCTCAATGACCTACTACGGTCAACTCAGGTCCCATAAACCAAGGTACTAAGCCATAATCATTGACAAGATTCTCACCAAAGATTAAAAAGACCTCTCATTATAAGTAAATACATATGAATATCAATATAGCTAAGTTTAATTCCACAAAGTAATTATAATGGAAAACTGTTTATGAGAATCTATTGAAACTTTAAATAGTTGAACCCCTATTTAGTTGAAATAAGTCACACCAACATTTTCCAACATGTCATGTGAATACCTACGTGCCAAGAATGATGTATGCGATTCCTTTTTCCACAAGGGCCTAAGATTAAAATCCAAAACTATTATCTTTCCAATTATCCAAGAGTTAAAAATCCATAACAATCATAATTATAAATTATAACACCATGTGTGTCACTCTGGGTGAAAATTATATCAATGTAACATAGATTTTTAGAACAAAAATCCCATCCATATAAACATGTACTTTCTACAGGAAAAGGTGTCCATGTCGCACCATCCCAATATCCATAACAATATCAAACACATCCTTAAAATGCATGGATTCTATATACCAAATAGTAAGACAAAATAAAAATTCTCTAATACTGCATTGTAATACCCCGTCCCAACATACTCCATACATTAACTAGATCTAACTACCATGTGACCCCATGAAAACCTCTTTATATTACTAAGGATACTGAAAAGAAGTAGTGGTCTAAGGTGGTTTCATAGGAAGACTATACCCCCAATATCAAAGTTCCAATCATAAGAAAAATTGACAAAATATAATACACAATACATAACCATCATAAAATGATGAAAATAAAATTTATAAAGTACAATAATATGAAATTTTGAAGAATTCATACAATCAAAGAAGACTAATTTCCCACTAGGCTGATCATATATACAAAAAAACAGAAGAAAATAAAATATAAAGCTCTAGTGCATCTTCAAACCATACCTTGTCTTGATCTCCATCCCCATCCAAGCTATCCAGCTAGATCAATCAACCCTTGTCTTAACCCAACCTATTCCAGCAAAAAGTGAGGAATGCTCGATTATGTAGGTATAAATTCAACCCAATAAGGTTGTGATTTCAAAACTCAATTGGGAAACACTAAAATCGTCTTTTATATACAAAAAATGTTATAATATGTGCATGTGACATGATTAACTAATCATCAATAAAGAAAAATTAGGGCATACCAATTAAATAAACCACCATCAATACCTACTTCAACTGGATACCAGAATATATTTGAGTATGTCATGATGACTCTTATAACAAATATCTCAACCACCCAAGGGAATACACATATCCTCACCCCATTCCCAATAACCATAATCGATACTTAGGTCTAAGACCCTTATCGATCAAATCTTCCTTTGATAATGAGGGATGTTTCTAAGCATGAGCTTCAACTTAGGGGAACGTTTTTTCATTACATAGAAATACCATGATCATTATTTTATCATAATGCCTAGTAGACCTTAGGGAATCACCATACATCCCTAATCCTCATGCTCTCAAGATAAAACCCATATTAGTACCTAAGCATTATCATTGTTTGGTCATTGTTTAATTCCTAAGATGGGGAGGCCCTAAGAAATCATATATGTCTAGTTATAACTTATTCTTGAGAGACCTAGGAAATCAAAGGGAATACACTCCCTAGATCCCACAGTCAATCTTTTGGGAATCTATTATCTCACATCTCCTCATAAAAACCATAACAAGATAATCTTCCTGATCCTAGTGGGGTATCATAGGAATTTATTGAGGGTATCAAACAGTCACCCTTAAGATGTAAAACATCTATTTTAAGGATATAATCCTACCCGACACCTCATATCCCCATTGGAATAAGAGGAATCCCATACATTCACAATGGGTTATTATTATCTCTATTTGAATATTAACACCAAACCATTTACAATGGTATCACAATATCCGAGGAATAACATCCATCTCATGTATTCCTGTATACATGGACACACATTCTATGATGGTATATTCTAGGTGAAACCTCCAGTGTCCCATTCACACATCAACCAAATCATTGGATGTTAGGTGGGCTTGGTATACTTCCTCAATATACCTTGAGACTGGATTTCAAACATATTAAGAATCCTAGGGAATTATGAATCACATTAGTTGATTCCTAGGAATCCTGAGAAATCATATATCATAATAAAAATAAAAAAGGAACAAAATTGTGGTCGTCTGAACTCTAAAGACCATACCCATTATCATATCCCCTATGGGGTAACAAGTTGGTTATGGTTCTATGTGGAACCCACAAACAATAGTACCCAAGGTCACATACACCTGCTCAATTTCATATAAAAAATTTACCCCCATAGGGTTTCTCTATATAATCACTATAGTGGAGGCATCCCTTTGAAGATCCTCATTAACAACAGGTATCTCGGGCTAACACCCAACACTTGTGTGTCACCAAATTCATCTCATGGCCTCACATTCCTTAGGGGAACACCACTATAGTGATAGTCTTAAGAGATTGTACAAGGATCATATTTATGTCCAGGGTCACTCTAGGTACATAAGCTCATACATAAGGTCTATCCACCTTTCATAAGCACAAAACAAGATTCCTCACTAGTCCGACTAGGTCCATCCTTCTCAAGTAACATCACACCCTCTATTGGAGTTTTCTTAGTGAATATGAATCATATTTATTCAAGTATCAATAATCAATATCGAAGGATTCATGCTCATACCCAAGGTCCTCAGGGGACTTATCACTTTACTCATTTCAGATGAGGAATTTTATATAGGTAAAACAGTTAAAATTTAATTACAGTTTAATTTAAATTGGCCAACATTTTGATTCAAACAATTCCATTTAACTAAATAGGTTTGTTACCTTAGTGGAATGAAATCACATTACACGAATCATAGAACAAATGAAATAAGTCATATAGATAGTACCAAGGACCACCTACCTCATCTTTAATCTTTCCTATTTAATACTTTACCTAAAAAATCACTGAACAGGGTTATCTAAGTCCCTAATGATCCCATACCACAACCTAAGATCCTACCTCAAACCATACAACATAAATAAGTAATAATTAACAATAATAATTAATTATTTAATTTAAAAAATATTTTAATAATCTTATAACAACACACCAAGTATTGTTGTATCATTGAACCCTCAACCAATTGTACTCAGAGGTCCCACAATGCACACCTGACACAAATTATCTCAGGTGCCCGACCTCCCATCTTGTGGCCCCAAGACACCCCAAGCCATTACCCGATCATTGAAACCTATCAAAAAACACCTTTTTATGATGTTTAAACACTGCAAACCTCATGTTGAGTCTCATTTATGGAAATTAACCATCCTGTAAAATGGAATTTCAAATTACCTAAAAAAAATTCACACCCATACAGATAAAGTGTATTACAGCAATTAAAGCAAGGTGTCATGATTGGATGTCCCCAAGTTAGAATAGGATACATTTATTCTAATAATAATATTCATTTGGATTTCCATAGGGTTTGGGGTGATAATATTACGGATTAATTTAATGTATTTAAACATAGGGGATAATAATGAATGAATAAAGAAGGGGTGTTTTATATTAGTTGTGTATTTTCATATAATTCTTTTAAAGAAATTGATTCCTTTATCTCTTTATTTTCTACATAAATCATTCAATACTCCCTCATTATTTTGCCACTTTAATTTTTTTTCAATTTTTTTCAAACATATTAGGGAATTTTTAATTCCATTCAACCTCAAGATAATGTTCAGGTTCATCCATTATATTATACTTGTTAAAAATCATAAATTATTTGAGTGCATGCATGAAAACACTCATCAAATTGGATCTTTTTTTAGGGAGGAAAGTGTTTTCTCAAACATTTTTTTAGATGAGTTATTTATATAAAACCCATTATACCTAAAGATGCATGAAATTTGTTAAACTATTGGTTATTTAGATTGTACAAAAATACTAAAAGCCCCCAAAATTATAAATTTTCAATGGAAGATAGAAATATTACCCAAGAAATGTCTATGAATTCCGTAAAATGCATGATTCATAACCGATATACAAAAATAGTACATAACCTCTACATTTCAATATGTCCAACCAGGACCTCAACCATGAATTGATGGAATTTTATATTAATATAGAGATAATAACAAGATGAATTACTTAACTATAAAAGTAAAATGGTGTAACTAAAGAGAAAAATTGTAGATATGACCACTCACATCTAAGAGTAAATAATAAAAATGTTAAAAACCATAACAACTACTTAATTATATTGTTTTTCTAATTTGTTAAGATCAAAGTTGAGGGAATCTTTGTAAATAACTATCTTATTCTAGACCTTTTCCAAAAAAAATTATAGAATAATTTGATGAAGAAAATTGGATAATAAATAAAATAATTTGATATGTAGTCAGAACATATTGAAAAATAACATTTGATAATTAAAATATTGAAAAGAAAAATAGTATTCCTAGTTCTCAAATTAAAAAATTAGTAAATTTGTTCCTTTATTTGGAGGAAAAAACATTATGTGGTTAATTTTGAAGGAAGGATAGAGAAAACATTTATTCCATGTAGTAACAAACTTGTTAAAGATAGAACACACAAAGAATATCATGGGGAATGAAGCTTTCAAGCTATATTGAGAGAATATATACTTTTTGGAACTTGCTTTAAACACCCACTAGATAATACCATTCCTCAGATTAAGATAAGATGAAGGAACTATATATACTATTTCTACCCCCACTAATATAAAATTAAATCATTGAGGAGGTGGAATTAAATTAATTTAGATATAGGTTCTTGAATAAGAAGAAGTAATTTTATAGGAGCATTGGAGAAACCAAAATGAGGTGGTTCAAAATAATTAAGCACAACCACTTAAGATTTTGTATGATTTATTAAAATCTTTTAATGAAAATCAATTAATCAAAATTGTTTATTTTTTTATGAAAATGTGTCACACCCATATGATTGATTATGGGGGGGTTTAATGTTCTTGGACAATAGTTCATGTCAGGTTTACCACTCTCTCCAATCATTTTTCAATGGGTTTTATTCATGGAACTAGAAACACCTAATGATTCCCTTATTATAGATGTCTCACAAACCTACTTTCAAAATGCATGTGTTTGTTGGGAAATGGATCCAATGATGCTTATGGATTCTCATTATTTGAGAGAATGGGAGGTCGGTCTCATCACAACTATTTGAGGGGAGTTATTTCCTACTATAGGACTATCTTACAGATGTAATTCATATTCATGAATACTTTATTAAATCACAAATATAACATGGGTCTCCCTTAAATAAAAAATCAATTATTAGCATGTATGAACCTAGAATCATCTATATGTATATGAGGTTCTTCATCTATGGAGATGAATGTATGTATTAAAGGTTCTCCATTGATGATATCTTTTTGTAAATAGATTATATATTCTTTTTACTCTTATTATTACGTTTTTTGGTTTTTATCCACTTGATGGGATTCTAAAGAATTTATCATCTTTTAGGGAGACAAGAATTGTTTTGATGTTGGGATCAGGCCTAGGATACGAGATTCCTACATAACCTTGTTAAAGGAAAAATAACACATATAGTTTGGTTCCACTTAATGGGATACATCATACCTTTTAAGGTCATGTGGTGAGGACCAAACCATGTAGTTTAACGTTATATGACATGGATGTCTAGGTGAATGTTCCCCAGTAAACTTTTTGTGCGGGAATTATACCAAAGTGGCGCAGGGAACTTAAAAGGGATATGGCCTCCTAAGTTGCATATGAACCTATTAGGAATATTTTCTAGAAAAAATTATTGTTGATTTTAGGGTGCTGTGTTTTAACCTTAAGGAGGTTTCCTACAAAACTCATTTGGATGTGAATCAAATCCAACGTAGTTCAATGGTTGAGAACCCATACTTATGGAGGCTTTATGAATGTTTGTTTCATAGGGGATATGAAAAATTGAGATTGATAAATAACTATGAGTACCCATTCTTATGGAGGCCCTCTAAAGGTTTGTCAAGAAGGGTTTATGGCACTTTTGAGATGGATATATGGCTCTTAGGACCCCCACCTATGGAGTCCCTCTAAAGGTTTGTCTCATAGGCGATATAACCCATTGAGATGGATACATGGATATGAGTTCCCATGCCTATGTAGAAGATATTAGGTTCTTTATCATAGGGGATATGACCCTTTGGGATGGACACATGGATCTGAGGACCCACTCTTATGGAGTACCTCTGAAAAAAATAAAGAGGATGATCTAGAAAAGGACTATCTTCCAAGAAATGTATTTGATCATGTAGGGTTCATGAAAAACACTAACATATAAGTCCACATGAGTCACATTTATTTTATGAAACAATAGAAAGTGTAAGATATAAAAATACACCAAATATCCTTCATCCTATAGTGGGAGAGGTTGAGGATACCTGAGAGATAAAGGGAATTGATATTACCATCTCCTATTTTATTTTCATAACCTTAGGGAATGAAACACAAGAGGGGTATGACCTCATACAATAAAGACTAGGGTCTCACACTATGACGGATTCCCTATCTCTGATTTTAGAGATAGTGAAATAATTATCCATTATTAGCCCTCATCAAAGGAAATGGAAATTTTCTCCCCTCATCGTATAAAATAGAGAGGGCCTAATTTCAGAGACAACAGGGGAAAGGAAAAGGCCATATCCCTTATGTCTAGAATGAGGAGGTCCCAGGAAGTTATCCCAAGGTTGGGGTCCTCATTAATAGTGGGATGCACAATTTTGGCCACCCTGAAGACCCAACCCATCAGGTAGGAAAAGTGTTGGGAAACTCTTACTGATAGAATTCAAAATCGAAAGGGAGACCACTAGTCTTTATTTTTCCATGATTGTGCATGTACGGAGGCCTCGATGGTGGTTTTTATTTGGTATATATTATAAGGTAGGCCCAAAGAAATGGGTTCCCTATAATTATTTATGAAGGAGCGGTATGAGATGGTGGATTTTATAAGTGAGGGTTGGGAGATCAGATGCTGGCTCACGCAGGTGATTCTTGTGCGAGATGAGGGTAATTTATACTAGGTAGACCTGGGTAAAAAAAATAGATATTTAAGTTATGGAATACCTCATAATAAAAAAAATTTAGAGGCCTTTTTATATTATCTATGGTTTTTCTAAGGTTAATTTGAAAGGGTATCCTAAAGGTCCTTTGTTTGGGAAGATACATTCACACTATTTCTTATCGGCAAAGTGGAAGTGGCTCCTCACACAGGTGTTTTGTGTTTCACACATAGAAATAACTTTAATCCCAATATTTTAATTAATTCCCTCTTATCCAAAGTTTTTTACAACTACCTTGATGTGTTTGAGGGCTTGGGTGAAGGACTAGAAAGAGAAGAGCTTCAGGGAATCTTCTAATATTCTAGCTATTTGAAATGAGGAACCACGTGCCCCATTTTTTGAAAATATTTGAACCATGAGCAATGGATTTTGTCCTTATAGGTCCATCATGTAGGTTCCTCATTAAATATTTTTGTAAATGGGTGTTTACTCTTTTTGGGTTTCGCGTGTCAGGCCTATGAGAGCCTCTTAGCACACAAGCTAGGTGTGAGCTGGTCGATCTGGGTGAGTTTCATGATTATTTATGGTACCCTTCACCGCTTTATTTATAGAGGTATTTTTCCTTGGGATATTATCACCATTATGTAAAATATTAGTTTCAAAATAACCCCCCTAGAACTGGACCCAATTGGTATAAGAGGGCATAATCCTGTGGTAGATGAATATTGATTTCCAATGCTTAGATCAACCATACAAGTAGGTCATGTAGGCAGTCAGTTCTAGTACGCTACATAGGTTATATACGCAGGTCGCATGAATATGTAAATACAATTGACTACTTAATGGGCCATCCATATGCTATCTCTCTTTTCTTTCTCTTGCTACCCTATTATCTCACACTACATCTCTCATTTCATTCACATTGTTCATGCAAGTTTTTTTTAGAACCTCCTCATGAAATTACTTGGTACAACTTTTTTAGTGTCATATAGAACCCTAAGAAAGTTACCTATGTGAGGTCACTTGGTAGAGTGATATGTGTGAGGATAATTGACCTTCATGAGTTTACTTGTCCTATGTGAGGACTTTCATTAACCAAAATTTCATCATTTAAATAATATATGATTTTAACTTTAATGAAAACATGATCCTTCTTTTTGGATTTCGAATGGTTTCTCCAAGGGCTTCTAATAAAAAAACATGTTGCTTGTGTTTTAGGGAAGATTAAAACCATCAAGCCATATTACTATTAAATGTGTGAATCCACCATCCTAGACATAGAGAAATACATGAATAAGTACAAGCACGAGTACCCATGGAGTGATTAACTACATCTGTATAATCCATAACTTCTAAGATATTCACTCTTCCTAATGCTCCATAATTATTCATTGAAGTCCTAGTTCATGGAATAAAACAATTTGTCCGCTGCCAGTTTCTCCTCCAAGTGAATATTCATCAGTGAATTAATAGTTCCAATTTCATGTGTCATGAACCATAGCATGGGTTACCCAAACTAGAAGCCTTAAACTCATGAATCAAAACCTCAATACTAGAATTCTATATTCCATGCTTAAAATACAAACAAATCACAGTGCTAAAAAGAGTATTGGGACTTTCATTCTATAGGGGGAGTCAAAACCAAAAAGATGTGGTTGTATTGGGTGTGCAAAAATATTCATAATTTAAGAATGACCTAAAAAATGTTGAAATTTATGAGGTTGTTTGGATGGTGTAGATGTATGTTTACAAGAACCCGTACATCATCCTCAAACTTTTGAGCCAATGGATCCCTCTAACAAATAGTTTACGTTTGACACTTGGTGAAGTCAACATTATCCAGTTGGTTGTCTAAAATATCTCAGGGGTACACATACTTAGAGAGATATATGATGAGTTCATCCCACCAAAAGCCACCTGGGATGATACTAAAAGATCACATGTTTTGGATCATGAACTATTGAATATGGAATGAAATATTAAAAAGGGATACCCTCTCCCAAGGGGTGACATCTATCCTGAACCATGGATGAAGGCCTTCCTTGAGACAAAAGGAGGAGGTCCTACTTTCCAGAATCAAATGAGATACCCCTAATTATAGAATTAGAGAATTCCTAACAAATTATTTCCTATATTGGAGAATGAATAGTATGAATTATGGGGTTAAAATGTCAGGTCAAGCATCTCCACAAGTATTGGTCTCACAAGATTTCTTGAGATGTGGTTGAGTACATATCTATAGTCGGTTTATGAATCTAACCAAGCTGTGTGGTTGGGGATGTTCTTTATTGTAACCAAGTTAGTATAAATAACACCACAAGGATACATTCCCCTATTTTAGAAAACATATATTGATGTTTACTTCATGTTTACATCTGGAAGGCCCCATAATGAAATTCAAGTCCATTTCAAGTGTAGTAGGGTTGAATTGCAGCCCAATTTAAATATCATTCCTTGATGAGTGGAGGTCTTGTTCCTAGTAGCTAGTTTCATCCATTCATTCAAGTTTTTTTGGTATTTATAATTTATCTATTACGTATGCAAAGACATGAATAATCTGAACGTACAAGGTGATTCCAACATCTTCCCATACAGTGATCTACCCATTAGAAAGTTAATTGACATTGGCCAAAACAATGTAAAGATGAAGTCATACATGATTACATTCAGATATAGCATACTAGAAGTCTATATTGATAGTGAGATCATATGTCAAGACAATTCTCTATATCAATTTGTCCTCTAATTTAAGATTCTAAAAAAACAAAATGTCTCTCACCCATGCACATTTGGTTTGAGAAATATCTGATGGTGTCCCCACAATTTTGGATCATCATCACCCTCGAGGTATCCTAAGAATTGATCAACCTACCCCCATCAGGTGAATCAATCATACTAAACTTCGGGCATGCCACTACATAAATTTTTTCCAACACTCAATGGGTAATGATAGAAAGCATCACTAAAGTCATGGTGACAAAAAATTTTGGGAGTGGCATGCACGGTAGGATGGTCCAACCTATGGGTGATAATGTCCATGATTCAATGTATTAAAAAAACTCTCAAGAAAGGTCCAAAAAGAAAGAAAGAGTAGAAAATATTATATATTCTATGCTAAGGTGGTATAGTCATCGCCACTAGGAGGATACCTAAGTTATAGTTTCCTAGTATCCTGTTAGAGAATAGAGGCCTGAAATGGCTCCAAAGACGAAGGATGGTGGGTCGTCCTTCAAATTGTTTGTGGAAAACTCAGATTATGTATGGCCTTTGAAAATCCAAGATTGTTTGGGTGTAGATTTATGTGTTTTTCTACATGAGTTTTTATGTATCCCATAATTGGGGTATATTCAACCTCCCTATAATATTCACCCAAATGAAAATTTTTCTAAGGTGGGGAAACATATTTTGGATCTGGATATGATAATATATTCAACCAATGATCAGATCCTATTCATAAAGAGGGTAAATTACATACTGGTTCGAGCTACTACTGAGGGAATATCTTTCCAATCTGACAAATAATGGGATGAATGTATTGATGGTAGTGTGGAATCTTTTTCTTTTCCATTATAATTTCCCTCGCTTATCCATCATTATTAATCATAAAGGGATTTATCTTGTAGTTGGGTGGAGAAAATGGGGTACCAAAGATGAATCCTCAGTCACCAAAATATCGACCGACAGGCACCCCCATCGAAGTGGGGGTGAGCCTCCAAATTCCCCAGAGCTATCCTCAAGTAATAAGATGATAGAAGATAAAATGGAAGGAGGGTATTCTCAACCACTACTTCCCATATCCACAACTTAGATGTCAAACACAATCCATGCTCCATATGAATGGAATAAATGAAATAAAATAAAAAGTCTTCCTAATGTATATACCAAAGTAAGTATTTTTTACTTTCATTTAATCCTACAACTCAACTGATGTACCCATTTGACTATGTTTTCCTTTTACATGATCTGATTCACTCTCCACCCATTAAGGGTCTAGCATTGATTTTTATAGGATTAAGGGGGATGTTCCAAATAAGGCATAGACTCGTGATGGTGAATCCATCCCTTTTATAGAATAAGTGTCAAGATATAAAGTCACATCCACTTCCATTACTATAGAGAGTGAGGTGGGTCTTGGTAATATCAGATGCACAACATGACGTGTCATGTACCAGACACTAACTTTATTCATCATGATATTTTAGATTTTTCACATAAATTAGAGGGCCATACCCAATAACCATTCTATAAGGGGTAGATAGGGATCCTAGATGGTGCGTTGGAGGTGTTAGTGCTAATCAAAAATCTATAGGGTTCAAATATATTGTGCCTATTAAGAATTCGATGGACATAATCGATTAAAGAACTAGTTTGGGTCCTGATCCATGTGTCTTAGATACCCATAATGGTGAGGATTATATGAGATGTGAGGCCCTAAATAATGAATTAATAAAACATGATGATATTTTGAAAAATATTAATATTACCACCTCTTTAGAAGAGTTTGGGGACTTTGATATGGAATTAGACTGATGTGATTTTCCTCTTTATTATGTTTTAAAATGTAGTAATCCTCCTTAAGTTTTATGTCTTACACTATAGATTAGGTTTGGTATCTGTTTCCATAGAAAAAAAATTACAAGGAAATACATGACCATGGCATTGAAGTCCATCACGGGCCCATTGCATAGAGAACAATCACTGAGGTCCCTAAAGTGAGAGATTTTTGAGAGACCTCTATCTCATATTCTAAGAACACTTGAGAGGATGTTCCTTATTAGGATATCCATAATCAAATCATTGAGGATAAGGGTTTTATGGAGGCATAAATCCCAGTAGTATATCCACCAATCAGTGGGTATTATTAACTGATCTTACAATCTCCCAACAATTTTTTATTTGTTTCCCATATATTCCAATAATGGGTCATGTCTATTTTCATGTTACATCAAATTTGATGACTAGCCCTAATGGGGTAGCTTCATTGTCAATTCATCCAACAACAGAAAGAAAATATGATATTGTTTTATATGGGGTGAAGTAGGGTGACTCATTGAGTGTGTTAATCCCAAAATACATCTCTCCCTTTGAAAGTGGTTCTATGTTACACAAAGATACACATTATTTCTTTTATTTCTCATGTCTTATTTTCTAGAATTTCATAAATAATATAGTCTTCTATATATCTCTTAAAGACCTTATATCACAACTTCACCAACTTCAAACCATGTTTTCAATTTTGGGGTACAACCGTTTTGATTACCATGAAATCCACTATGTTGTGATGTCAATTATTTGGGAATTGGAAGAGCATTAAATATTATAATAAGATTCAATATGGATATTAGTCCAGTTTGAAGTTCTCATAACTGTTGTATCATGGGAAGAGATCAGTCATTCTAAGGAGGCTATGTAAGATTAGCATCACATTGATGATAAATATCTCCAATGGTGTACAATCAAGAAGAATTATTTTTTTTTGAAAGAAGAGATGGTCTAACTCCACCAATACTTGAAGAGGAATTTGTAAAAAGGTAGATATTATGTTTCAATGGAGAATAAGAAACTTCATCACGCCGAGGATGTGTGGCTACAAAATTGTATAGTTTTAGAAAACAACATATAACACTCATGCTACAGTCCAACAGATCAAAGCCTATGTCAAAGAAAAATTATAAAACTTGCTTAAGAGACACCAACATGTAGAAGATCAGTTTATTTTAATATATGAATGAAAATTATTTTATTCTATCCATATTTTACATGTGCAATTTTCCTCATTGTAACTATAAAATACCACTAAAAAGGACACATTTGATTGAATTCCACTGTGTCAATGTGTAATTATTACAACGATTAGAATTAGAGAACCCTAATTTTTTCCTCAGTATTTAGACCTATTAGGGATAGTTAAAATTCTTCTAGATTCATATGATACACACTAAAAACATTGTGTCTTTTCTGTCATCTCCTTAATTTTTTCCAAAGTCAAATATGATGCATACTTTGCAGGTGAGACTTGGATTTTTCTTAGTCCACCATTTACAGGTTTTCAACCTAACAAGTTTTATTCCTATTTTTTTCATTTATCGATTATTTTCTAAACCATACAGAGTGCACATCATGTGAGCCAAGACTTGACTTTTACCAAGGGTTCCATTCTGTGGGTTTTCAACTTGGAAAGTACTATGTCTCTTTTCATGGACATTTTAATGTCTTTCAATCCATAATAATGAAACTAGTATTTTAGGATTAATATATTTGACCGTGAGTTATAAAAATATTCCCTAAGCAGATCTTGCTGGATGATAATGTTCTGACATTTTTTAGATACCCAAAAGGAGAATTTTGAGACATGAAATTCTGATTGTCAAATATAAAACAAGATATGTCAAAAATATGAAAGAAATTTCCATAGACCACATTCAAAAAGATGTTTCCAACATGATTTTTTTGGGGCTTATGGAGATAGAGTAGGTTTCTCCCATTGAAAAATGTGAATCTGGTTGATCGACCCTTTTGGTGGGTGACTTATGGAAATCCAAACACGGTGTTTCAATGCATATCTAAGAAATGTCATCCTTTAATGGCTGACTCATTTTTTGGGATACGTATGCAAATAAAAATTGGGGAATATCAATTCATAGTAAGAAAAGGTATTCTTGGGTATCATACAATCTATTACCGATGTCCTAGGGAATTTTATAAAGATCTGGATTTCTCGATACCACAATGGGTTGTTTATGAGGGGAATGTGTCTGAGAATGAATGAACCATATGGTTTGGCACTATCCATGAATGGGAAACTAATCCTATAAAAATTTGGTTTGTATGTAATGTAGGGGGAATTATATTTTTATTATAATCCTTTAAAGAAGGGGGTCTTAGAAGAAATATAGATCCTCCCACCCAAATTAGGGTTAGGTACATTAATAGTGGAACAAAAATGTTTTGGTTATTATAGAAACTGGAATTAAGATAGAGTATATAAGGATCACTAAGTGTATTTGTGGAATAAGTTTGTAGTCACACATAGTTCTTTAGGGGGATCTAGTGGATTGCTATAATCTAGAGAAAAGAATTCTTCCTAATGAGGGTTATATCATCATGTGATTTAATGCCATGAGACCAAGATGTGACCCATGTAGTTTAACATCTTATGGAAAGGATATAGAATGTGAAGTTTAACATATTATATAGAGGATGTTGAGGGATACAATTTATGTTCATCATGTATTGACAGAGAGATTAGAAATTTTCCATTTCATGGTGACCTGATCAAGAATGTTCCATCATTTCCAGGCAAGAAGGGGAAAGTTATAAGCTATAATCTAGGGGATTAATTATTTGAAAAGTGATATGGGATAATTTTGTAAAGAATTTCCATGTTCCATGTTTGAAATCTGATGTACACAAAAATGTTGTTGTGGTTCATTGAGATAGAAGAGGCTTTTCCTAAGGATGAATGTGTCGTTGGTTGGCATGGCCTTTTGGTGAGTGACATATTCAAAGAAAAACTGGGGAGTATCAATGAATAGTCCAAAAAATGGAATCCTCTAGTTCATAGGCCCTTTTTGTGGGAGAAATATACAACGCCAAATGTGGTGTATTAATACATAGTAAAAAAAGGTTTCCTCAGGTATTAGACATTCTATTATCAATTTCCAATTGAATCTTCTGGAGATATTTATTTCTATAAACACAGATTTTGGATTTTTTATGGAATGTTCCTGAGTATGGAAGAATAATTTCAAGTTAAAATCACTCATAAATAGGGATAAATGTTTCCAATATGGGTCAAAAAACCATGCAGGGTAGGGGGTTTTATATTGCAACAAGGAGCAAGACATAAGGTCTCGACATCACTATGTATCTCATCAAAGAGATAATCAAGACACACATAGTTCCTAAACATATTTAATGCTAGAAAAATCAACCATGATGCTTAACATCATGTGTGGAGGATGTTTGGTGTGACTTATAAGGTCTTGCTTTTAGAACCAGGTTAAACCTGACATTAAATAATACTATGTTAAACCTGACATGAAATAATATACCTTGGCTATGTGGGGAATCCTTTACCAAAACTCCTAACACCACATGAGCTATTCTTGGTGTGGGAAAAAATGAGTTAAAAAATATATTTCACCACATAGAGGTGATTCAAATAAAGGATACATGAATTTGTATCTTGTGATTGTGGGACCTAGATATAGGATTCATGTGTTGCTAGATATCTCATTTGAATGAAAATAAATATGTACATAGTTTTGGGAAAACATGAAAATTAATATCATTTGGAAATGGTGAAAGCGTCTTGAATTTTTATGTCATACTACTAGGACCATAATTTACGGAAACAATGAATGATATATGGTGCATCGGGCCAAGGATGTCCCGATACACTTTGGATGTGAAGAAGGAAATTGTAAACCATTATATTGGGCATTCTAAGATCATGAAGAAGTGATATGGGAAAAGAACGCATGGAATGACAACTGACCAAGTTCAAAAATGTATTTATATCATTATTTTTTGGGGATTATAGAGATAGAAGTGGTATCTCCTGAGGATGAATGTGCTTCTGGTTAAAAGGCCCTTTTGCTGGGAAACTTATGTAAATCAATAATATTGCATAAAATTGCATATCCAAATGAAGGTTTCCTTGAGAGTTTGTTGTTCTATTATCAATGGGTAATGAAATTTTATGATGATCCAAAATTTCCCAGGAAAACGAGTATGGTGTGTGGAATGTATGTTTCTAAGCACAAAGGAAGCTTTTGGGATTGCATTGGTTATGGAGTGTGAAGTTCCCTACATATATTTTTTTGTATTTATATGATGGATAAGGGTTATTTCCTTTACATTATATATGGGACTAGTATAGGAGGTTTAGTCCTGACTAAATATCTCACAAGGGTGATAATAAAGCCTCACATTGTTCTTGGGTAGAGGTGTGGTAGGATATCCTCCCAAACGGTTGTGATCAGCTCAAGCATGGAGAGAAATGTTATACAGTTTTATGTCATGAAACATGGATGTGAACCATGATGTTTTACACCATACAATAAGTAATGTTTAATATATATTAATGTATTTTGACTAATACGTTATGCTTTTTAGTTATGAGTCCTACAGGTCAGACTATGGTGGCTTATACTTTTTGTTCATAGCACTAAGACCATCTCGTGTTCCATTTATGGTCATGCATATAGGACCATCTACTATAAATTTTATGTTCATGAAAAAAAGGGGATGTAACCCATTAATTATAATGTGATATGGAAATTCATAGATTTCTTTATGATGCATATTATTTCTTGAGGAACCGTGAATTGCTAGGGGCTATAATAAGCTCTTTATCCATCAAGATTAGAGAATAAGATCCATTAGAGTGGACCTTATGTATGGAATATGGAACCTCTCAATTTGGCTTGATCATTGGATGTTTTTCCTTGGTATCATTAGGGTATTGATGAATAGTAATAGTTTTGCATAGAGGAACAATAAAACATATAATTTCTTGTTAAAAGCTTGTGTTATCTGATTTTTATGGTCCACTATGTGATTAAAGGTATACAATATCTTCTCATTATGTTTATCTAACTCATCTAGCTATATTTTGGTATTTCTCATCTATGGATAGTTTTTCACATATGGAAACCTTAAGTGATAGTAATTGGTCCTCAATGGGTAGGACTACTTCCATTTTTCATACCAATGAATACGGGGACACCCGTATGGTGGTGTAAGTTGTAGTATGTTGGGCCCACAATTAATGAAAGATATTTTCAGGCCATGAATTATTGTCTGTATTGATCAAAATATTATGTATGTTCTATAGGTCTAGATTTAAGGCTTCCATCTGTCTATTGGACACGATATGATAGTGAGAGAAATAGTTGAATTTTATATTATACTAAGGACAATGCTACTCTAACTTATAATAATATAAATTGGTGTTTTTGTCCATAAATATTGTATGAGTGACACAAAATATAGTAATGATGATTGATTTAGTAAATATAACCATGCTTTTGGTCCCAAATTCTTCAAGGGTTTATTGCTTCAGGTCATTTAAAGAAGAAGTCGATAGTAGTGAAGATGTATTTTAACTTCTTGGTTGTAGTTGGAGAATATATCCCTATAACAACCATTATCTATACATAAATAGATAAGGGTATTTTTTCATATAGAAACTCTGGAGGTTAATGGATGAAATTTCTGTGCACTTGGAATAATTTGATCTTTTGGTGAATTTCATGCAATCCCAAATTATTCAAGGCTAGAAGTGTCCATGATTTCTATTCTCATCAGAAATCATGAACCCTAACTGGTGGGAACTGTAGTATCTCATATGTACATTGTTTATTAATGTGAAATTCTCTTCTATGTCAATAAAACTAAGACAGAATCCATAAAATCCTCATTTAAAGAGGAATTTATAGTGATTTGGGTCATCATAAAGAGTAAAGTTGGTCAATCATTATTAAGTTTTCTCTTTTATGAATCTTTTTTTTTGAGATCGCTCTATTTAGGAAGTATTACACAATTTGAATCATCAAATTGGTGGTAGAACCATCTAGTTTAGGGATGTAATTAACCCCATTGATTTCTTTCATGTCAACACAGACTAAGGGAGAATCCAATGGGTAGTGATAAATGCTAATGAAAGCTTCATCCTCATCCAAATTTTCCGATGTTGTAGTCACATTTTCCAATGCATCTAACTATGAGTTCTAAGACTGTGGGACACGATTCAATGATAGAAGCAAGGGGAATTATTCAATTACTCATTTGAAAAAGTCAATAATGGGGTTATCTCCTCTTTTCTAATAACATAATCTTCATTGATCTACTTGATCATAAACTCTGAATCACCTTTCACCTTTAAGTGTTTGACTAGAATTTGATGTTCCAATTCTAGCCCTATAATGAGGTCTTGATATTTTGTCTCATTTTTTTATAACATTATGAAAATATGAAAGTTTAAATAAAGACTTACTTTTCTAGAAAAAATAATATGACTCCCTATCCAACTTTGTTGAGTTTGGGATCTTCCATTTTCTACACTATTGGGATTCTAAATGTGTCATCAAAATACATTTCTCATGTCTGAGGTTCAACTTGAATAGAGAATATCTCATAATTAAGTAATTATATATTTAATGATTTTGTTTCTATAAAATGATTTTTTTGTGGAAGATTTCTAAATCCTAGACTTTCACTACTTTATAAGACATGAACTGAAAGTAAAAATGTTTCAAGATAACATCCCACCTTGACAAATGTCCAGAAAAAATTAGATGGTTGAGGATTTATTTGAGAAGTTTGTTGTTGAAGACCAAATGGACCCCATGGTGCTATTTTTAGTTCCCCAAATTCTGAAACACAAAGGTTAATTCCATATATCTCTTCTAAATGTCTAAAAGATGAGTCTTAGTGAAGATAATGGTTTAACTGTGATAATAAAGGATGTTTTCCTTTCTGGATTCATTTTTTTGTGTGAGGAAAGAACCCAGTGATTGTTCTAGGGACATAACATGAAAAATAATTTGTTTTCCCTCAACAGGCGGCATTAACATTGGTTGAATCGATAGATATATCTTGAGACTATCAAACTATTCATAAAAATCTCAATTCCACTAGCATGTAACCCTTATTTTCATTAACTTCCTGAAGAGAAAACACTTTCCTATGATGTTGTCTATAAATTTGGAAATTTTGGAAAGATTTCCCTATAATCCTCTAAACTCCTTGAAGTTTTAAGGAGGTGAAATATCTAGAATTTTCTTTATCTTATCACGGTTTACTTAAATTCCATGATAGAATATCAAGAAACCAATAAACTTTCTAGAGGTAACTCCAAAAGTTCTTTTCAAGGGGTTTATCTTCAGGATATGTTTTTACATTTTGTTGAATATTCTCTTAAGATCATCAAGGTGGATAGTACACTATCAAGGTTTAACTACCATATCATTGATGTAGCGTCCAACAGACATCCCCGATAATGGTTTGAAGATGTGATTCATGGCATGTTGGTATGTACCGCCAAAAATTTTCAATCCAAAATTCATTATCAAATAACAAAATACCCCTAGGGCTTGAAGGCTGTGAAATATTAATCATCTTGGTCCATTTTTATATGAGTATGCCCTGAATAACCACCCATGATGGATATGAGTTGATATCTAGATATTTAATTAATCGGAAGTTCATTAATTGAAACTGGGAAGTCATCTTTCAGAAAATACCTATTGTGATCTCTATAATAGATGAAAACCCTGATTTTTCAAAAAAAAAACTTTATCTTGACTATTTTGGGTATCCATTTTGGCTATTCTACTTCCCAAATGAAATTATTCTTGATAATATTTTCAACTACAACCTTAATTTTGGTATCATGATTCAGGTGTGTACTTCTGGCTTCCTATTTGTATCCTATGTGATTTTCTAGAATGAGCCGGTGGAGAGTGCCCACCTAAAGATCTATGCCTAAAAGTTATATGCAACTCTAGAAAAAAATATCATGATGGTACTTCATAGAGATGTTATATACCTATTTTTCATCATAATACATGGCCACACTAATCAATGTGGTTCATGGGTCCTCTTCTATAACTAGGTTTATTTTTTTAGTTCATCGATGGTGGTAGAGACACCTTCCTCGAATGCTGGAGGGGAATCCTCAAGGTCCTCCTCCTCCTCTTCCACTTCCCTTTCTATAGTACTCTTAGAGGAATTAGGTAATGAAGGAAAATTATGAGTGGAGTAAACATTTTGACATTCGAAAAATGAAGCAAATTCTTCCAACAGAATGAAAATGTGGGGTTTCTTTAAATCATTGAATGGTAGATAAGGGATAGAGCATTAGTATCTACACTCTTTATTGGTTTCATGAGAGCCATTTCTGACTCAGATAATGAGAAAGTGATCTATCTAATCTTACAGGATGGTATAAGTGAGTTTTCACTCGATCTTATACCATTTTATAGAGAATATATGGCCTCTTCAGCACAACAGATCTTAGTTTTCATTACTAAGATCAGAAATATTGTTGAAAATGTTCCCAATGTTTGGAAAATGTCATCAATTTTATTGATTTGTATCATTTACTCTTCACTGGGATATTTTATGGGATTAGAAGTGGTCATTTACAATCCATTCAGAGTAGTGACTCAAGAAAAATCATCAGTCATAGGTTGTTTCCAATCCCTCAAATAGAATCCCACATCAATATGATATGAAATATTAGACTCAAATGGGGATGTATCAATATAAAACATCCCAATTTGACCTTTAATGAAATATCTGAGGAATAAGTTGTATCATAAGGGTATTTCAGCATGCAGATAAAACAAAAAACTTCCTTAAAGAATGTTGAAAGTTGTATCTAGTTGGAAAACTAGAAATTATGATTCAGATAAGAGGTCCTCATACTAAGCTCCAATATTTATGATATCAATGGGATTATATTAGATTTTTTCATAAACCTATAGCATTAGAGCAGAATGGTGAAAGTGTGTCTCCTTGTAACACAGCCAAAAAAGTGTTTGGAATGGAATGGGGTCTACTCCTAATCTATTATCAACAAAAGCCTGTCGAACATCTCATTTATCTTTCCAGGTGCATAAAAAAGTATGATTTGTCCTTTTATAATGGAACCATTGTGTTGTTCTATGAAAAATATGATCATGTGGATTTCATTAGGACCAGTCTCTATATGATATATTTTAGTAGTGGAACCCTCAGATTCAAACTCCTATGGGATCAACAAATCCTCTATAAGTGCTTTTTTGAGGTATTTTGATAGATTTAGTGAATCCAAAATTGAAAAATTAACCAGAATAAGGGAAAATTGCTTTATAATTTCATACATTTGGGATAAAGGAATATTCTTCCCAGTATGAGGATTCTCTTATGTAGATATTTTTATAATTTAAATACTTGATGTAGGTAGATTATCCCTTGGAAAAGGAGTTGAAGGAACTTCTGTCATGGGTGGGTTTGGTCAAATAGGTCTTATTGTGCATTAAGGTTGATTTAATAAAGGTTCCCACTCTTATATATATTCTAGGATTATCAAGTCAGGGAACCCCTGAAATATGTGGAGGATCTTTATGACTCCTTCTGGTCCTGTTGGAGGGCTCTCCCACATGTTTTGGAAGCATAGACGATTCGAACAGGGACATAGAAAAGATATTTATTTATGTACTAATTGAGTATTCCCATATATCCTTGGCCCTTATGTCCTCTTCCAATGATTCCCCAATTAAATGTAGGGAACATGGTTTCATGTCCATTTTCATCATTTGAGAATGGATCCATTAAGTGAATGACATTAATGGAGCCTAATATTAATTACTCATATGATAAGGACTCAATCTGGTGGTTCAAATATCATAGTACCATTTGGTGGGGAATTTCCCATGTTTTTTGGACTAAAATAATAAAGTATAAGAGATTCAAAACTAAATTTGGCCTTGTAACAGGTTCATATTAATATTTTTTTCCCACCCTTCTGGCTATGTCATTTTTTAGAAGATTGTATTTTTTATAACTAATGTGTCGATGGAGTCGGGTGTACCACAGTAGAAGAAGATGTGGGAATAGATGGATAATTAAAATTTTATTACATGATATAATGAGTATGTTTTATTATCTTTTGAGTAATCCAATCCCTAATCTTTTGTGAAAATTTTTTGGTAACTTCCTACCACTCACCCTCTATCTTCGGGTTAGTGTCAAAAACACATGCTACTTGTGCGGGTGGTTTTCCAAGATTCAATTTACCAAAATACAACATTTTTTAGGATGTCCTTAAAAAATAACAATCTTGGATGATGTGACCCAAGATCTATCATTAAGACTAACCTGATTGGGACACTTGGACTTTGGAAACTTGAGAAAGTCATTCTTCAAAGTCATGATAAATTATCCAGAGACTTGCACATATCTGAATGAATAAACTTTATTCTTTAATTCCTTAAAATAGTATTTAATTTTAACTATTCACTCTTCCTGATGTAGTGGTAATTTTTCTTAATGCTAAAAATGGGGTGTCACTAGATATGGTGCTGGATTTGGAGTTGGGGCTGGTACACGGGGCTAGTATAAGTGTAACTATGAAAACATTTACATTCCTTATTATCTTACCTTTATCTGGTAGAATTTCTAGGTACCAAACCTTGGTTCTCAATATGGAATATTTCAATTTTTGATCAATTAAGACAAGATCCTAAAACCCTCTTTTATATTTCATAGGGATGAGTAGTTTAAAAAACACATCATGATGATTCTATGTATATAAGGAGACAAAATATTATTGGGGATGATATATGTTTAGGGAGTAGGTCGAATCCTTTCATAGAGCAATCAAAACTGATACCCTCTCATTCCCCCATTAGTTTTAGTTTGAGAGGTCAAGGATCGGAGACTTCTACAGTTTTAAGCTGAATTGAATAGTAAACTTATTATGGTGATCTTCCCATACCATGATTGACTACGTTTGAAAATTGGAATACCATACAAAGGCTAAACCATGAAGTGCTTTAAAAAATCACCTATGTTTTACTATTTCATTTTGTGCTAGTGTCCCCATCATGGGATCACATTGGGACACAAACTACATGAAAAAAATTTCAATATCCCTTGAGCCATTAAAATTTACGAATGTAGGGTTCCCAAAATTTGGTGAGGGAGGGTTAGATCAACCTATTCAGAATAATTCTTCCTTCTTGACTGAACTTCTATATGTCATTCATCCATAGCTTCTAATAAAGTTGTTAAAAAATCAGTGGAATTGATAATCCATTGAGGGATATCTGGTTGAATAGGAGCTTGAGAAGGGGAATCAATAAGTAGGGCCATCTGTGGGCGTTCTGTTTGTATTCGTAGTGGGTAGACTATAGGGGATGGTTCATGAGGATCTGCATGAGCTAGCCCTGATTGTGTATTCATGGGAGGTTACTCCTAATATCATGATTTTGTGGGATCCAAGAATATTGGATGTCAATACCCCATATTGAGAAGATGTTTTGTCTTCAATTCAGTTTTTAGAATGAACACTCTTTATTTATGTGCGTCAGTTGGGAGTACTGGGTGAGGATTTTCATGTAGAACATTTTTGGTATGGAATTTGGCTCAGGGTAATTCTTCAATGAGTTTTCTCAACTCAAAAATCTCTTTCTCCTATTGATAAAATATTTCCTCAACTGTGAGGAGTTAAACCTCTTCGGTTGGTGATAGAGCTAATATTTTCATAATTATTCATGTGTGATTCAATTATTTAATCACTTTAAATTAATAAATCTGAGTTTATTTGTATCATTTTAGTATTTATGGTAATTTTTGGGCTTAATTGTGATAATTTTTTAATTCTATAAATTTAACAGTTTTCTAGAGCTTCTATTTTTCAAGCATAACTTTTATGATTTTGATCCAATTTATTTGATTCTTTTTATGATTACTTTTCTGTGGGGTTTTAATTTTTATTTTATATCCATATCTATATTAAAACACATTTTCCCATAAAAATTGATCAAATAGAGAAATTTTGATGGCCGACAGAATAAAATCCACATCAGTAAATGAGTAATATCTCAGTATAGAGACATACATATGAAGTTATTCCATCTGTAATAGTGATAGAACTATGAGACCCATTTCTAAAATTAATTTAATGAATAAATTTGATCATCCATGAATCCATTTAACACACCAAAGTGGATAGATTTGAGGATTATGCTTAGGCAGAAAAAGCTGTTTTTAGTAATTCGAGAATAACTTGTTTCCATTTTTTCACAAAAACAAAATTTGTGTGGGTACATTAAAAGAGAGAGTGTAACAACATTTCTGAATGTATCTTCCCAATATTCTTCCATTTAATCTGATAATTGAAATCAATATTTTTTAGGAATGAATATGGAGGGAATATTTTCCACCCCTCTAGCCTATAAATATGAGTTTTCAATTCCATTAATAAGTGTTAAAGAAGGTTAAAGTGGGGATGTGATGGAGGATTGTAGAATTTAAGGGATATATATTCTATCTTGTCTATTTTCATAGTTTTATAAATCTCTATTATTCCCCTTTCAACTCTCTTACCCATCAAACGGAGGTTTAAAACATTTGATTGTTCAAGGAAGGGGGATTTTACTTCTATAATGTTGGTGTCTTTCACATTAATTTGAAACACTAATTTTCTATACAATGATTTTTATTTTTTGTGATTTCTAATTATATGAATGAAATTTTATTTTGGATTTGGTCTTCTTTCTTTTTTTATATCGTTGTTTGAAAAAATTTATGCTCCCTCCACCCGGTGTAGTTTATCTCAATCGAGCAGATTGTGTTAGGTGGTGAATATTTGGAAATATTTGGAAAGTGTGTGAAATAAGTGAAAATTTTATAGATTTATAAGGATAAAAAATTCCTGATCAGGAAATGACTTATTTATTTGGGAATGATTTATTAATTTTTATTCCTATAGGAGTGTTTTCTATTAATTCCTTAAACCAAGGGTGATTGATAAATTGATCGATCAGTCTTTAATTTTTCATTAAATAGGGATAGAGGGGAATGATCTTTATAACTATGATGAAATTTCAAAATATTATCCTACCCTGAACTCATCACTCACTTCAAGCACTTGTGTTCATACATTTTTTTAATTTCGTTCTTTCTTTTTAAACTCAATCAATTTCAAAAAAGAAACCTATGATTGTTCTCAAATTTAACTGACAAATAAGATTTTTGTGTGCTCCACTTTGGGGAAACATAGGATGACCAATTTACTACATTTTAAATTAGAAAATATTTTTTTCACACCCCATGATAGGAATGTGTCAATAGGTGTGTGGTGTATGACCTTACCTTTATAATTTTCTTTGGAAGATGATTGTTGAGGAGGTAGTAGTAGAGAAGTCGAGGAAATACCCAAATTTATATCAAGCCTCTAGTTTTTTGTGTACACACCTTCTTCATCCATTTCAATGTGGAAAATATTACAACAATAAACATACTCCTCATGTTCCATTATATTAGTCTCTTATTTTGTAACATCTATAGGGGTGGTGTTAATTTTGTTCCATTAGGTATAACACATTGTAATCATTTCATCAGTTTCTTTGAGATATTTATTTTATTTGTTCCCACCCTGAGTCTCCAACCTCTCCTTCACTGGTACTCTTAGAATAATTTTATGAATGGTGATCCTAATGGAATCTCCCGAAAACTTTCTCATTCATTTTATGAGTGAGGACAATGGGCCGTATGATATGTGGAGCATGTAAAATCCATTTTTTAGGTATTCTCCCTAATCGATACAAGATTAAATTTTACAAAGAAGGATGTTGAGGTAAAAAATAGCATTTTCTTGGGTTCTAGGGATATTCCTAGTACATTAAAACACCATTTGATCCTTTTTTTCAAACCTAAAAGGTTGTGCTAAAAAACCATCACTATGGGATGGGGTTTCTCTTGGATTTCCTTGGTTAGTCATTTCGTAGTTGCTTTATTGATTTTATAGAGGTTTGTTCAAAAATGGGTTGTGTGTATTGTATGGTTTTTGTCTGAGCCAAATTCTTATAGAAATATTTATGATTCATAATAGTTGGATTCTCTTAGGAGAGAGGCTTTCTAAATACTCTCAGATGTTTGATGCATGAGTTTTTTTATGACTCACTCTCTTTTGTACCGATGTCTTTGAGAGTCAATCAGAGTGGGTTTTTACTAAGCATACCATCTATTGCGAATAGAGACCATTTATTTGAGCCGGCCTAAGGACATGAAATTTCATAATGTTGCCTTCAAAAATATTTTATGATCATTGATTGAATTGAAATGAAATGCCCCTTGTTCGCCCCATCTTAGGATATGGACACCAGAAGGGGCGTTTGCTATTAGACAATATAACTCTTTTAATGTGTCGACACATGTTTATTGAATGGATCCATGTTGTTTTAAAAATTTCATGTGTTATGTAGCTTAGAGAACATAAAATTATATTTAATGGTGTATAACTTATATTACCATGACATTTCTTGGATATTATTAAAAATGAAATGATTTAATTTTTAAGTGATTATGAGTGGTCCATATGTTTAGGAATATTTCATTCACATAATCTTCCAAAAATGCCTATGAAATAATATATTGGGGAGCTTTTAATGGCCTAAACATGACTGGTCTGTTATCTTTATCTAATTGTCTTCTCATGATCAACATGTCTTCTTCATATTTCTCTAGAGGACCCTCAACCCGGTTTAACCAAAGTGGATGTTTCCTCACTGCTTTGTTGTAAAAATCATGATCAGTGGATATTTCTTCTATCATATTAGAAGTTAGTGGATCGAAGGGTCGTTCGTAGAATTTCGGTTACCTTGGGTTGTCTTCTAGTTGAGAATGGATTTAAATTTTCAATGGTGAGGAATCAGGCATGACTGACCTCATTTTACCAAGTGCCTTAAGATAAGAGGGGTTTATCATAATTAAATCATCAAGGAGAGTACCTCCCTGATGAAGTGAAGTGTTACTTCTAGGAGGACCTTCATGGAGAATTAAATCATGGGGGAACTACCATCAAGGACTAATGTGAAACTGCATGTCAAATTCATGCATCGTATACCATGGGGAGGACCATCAAGTAAGGTGATAGAAAGGGGGGAACCAGCTTGTGGTTTGATCTTATATCCACATGGAGGGATTCCATGTCACTCATCAATAGATGATATCTCATGATCAAACAGATTATGGACATAAATTAATCCTCCATGGTAATATTTTTAGGGAGGACCCGCAAAAATATTACTGATATTTTTAAAATTTGGTAATAAAAGAGTAAGATTTGTATCCACTATAGATAAATATTTGAGCACTTCAATAAATCTAGAATTAAGAAAATTTGGATTTAATACTAGATCTTAATTTTCCAATTTTCTTAAGTGGGGATTCTTTTTAGATGCTCTATTATAAGAGATTAGGGATGCTTACTATGGATATTGGTTTTCATATATGGAATCTAGTTTTATTATCTCTTATGTCACTACCGGATTTTTTTTAAAGGTTTCTATAATTTTGGAAAGGATATGTCTTTTAATTGGAGTGGCCACTATGGAAAACCAATGACCTCTCATTCATGGGGATATGGGCCTGATCTAGTTGTTCTTATATCATGATATTTGGCCCATGACCCTCGTAGATGGGAGTAGAGATGTGTGTCTACTCCGTAGTGATCCTTTTGATGTGTTTAGGATTCAACCAAATTATGGGGATGTAGTTTTTTTTCATACCCACTTACACTACCTATACTGTTATTATATCCTTACATTTTTGTAGGATGTTGGTATTACTTTGTGCCTATCCTTTATCTATTTCTTGGATATGATGGTGACTTCAGTGGCCAGAAAGGGGCTATATTCTCATTTTGTGGCTGGAGTATGGTTTTTTCTTGCCCCCTCCACCATTTATTATCATTATATACCAATAATACTTAGGTTTAGGGAAGAGATATGGGTATACCATCTGTTTTTTAGTGGGATCATCCAACTTGTTTCTCCAAATGTTGCAAGACTAGTCTAGTAGTCTTGATTGATACAAGTAGGTGTGTGCCCCTTCTCATGATTTTATACCATATTTGATTAGAAAGATTAATTTATTTTGGTATTTGTGTGTTTCATATCATTTCTTCGACTATATTTGGCTGGAGAGATTCTTTGTGGGTGGAAAAACTTTTCTAGCTAGCTTGGTAAGTGCGAGTAGGTGTGTGTACCTGCTCACAGTTTTCTACCATATTTTGTTGGTGGGCCTATTAGGAGGGATCAGAGGTGTGGACCTATTACATATTATCTAATATCTATCATCAAAGAGATATTTTGAGTGCCCAGGTTTGGGTAAACAAGGCTAGACAACCTAGGGAAACACCATCATCATGTTGAGGTTTTTTTTATTGTTGTTGCTGGTGACAGATGCTCGTAGGATCCCTTTAGAGGGTCCCCTATACTATTTGTATGAGGAAATCAATGTCCTATTGATATTCCATTCTAAGATAAGGATGGAACTTGTTTTCACATTCTGAGGATAGGCTCCTAAAACTATTTGAGATGGAAAACCAATATCGTATGCTTCTGGGCTAGAAAATATTGTTGGGTGGATAGTTGGTGGAGAATCATGAGATAAAGGTATTATTAGGAAGCCTCTAGGGTGGTACACTTCTATTTATGTTGTACTCTAGAACCATTTCATTTGATACCTAGTATTTTTATATGATGAGTTGGTGGAGGTGTCCTCTATTTAGTTGAGGGCCCAACTTGTGCAGTATTTGAATCCTATGTCTACTAGAAAAGTTAAGACACCATTTGGATTTAAGAGAGTTATAGTTGAATGTTATTGAATACATATGAAAAACAGAAATAGGAAAACCCATCAAATAGTCATCTTAATAAAGTAACATGTGCAAAATTGATTTTTTTTGGATCCTTGTTTGGCCCAATTTAATTTTGTGATAGAGAGAAATGGTCTTGGCATGTGAGTGATCTTGGTTAAGGATTTATGTTGGATTCATGATTTTGGTTTCAAAAGAAAATATGTAGTTTTTGTATGATTGATTATTGGGGGTTGAATGTGTTTTCAAAATCATTCATGTTGGGTTAACCACTATCTCTGAGTAGTTTCCCATGGGTTTTATTCATGGAAATGTAAACACTCAATGGTTCCATTAATCAAGATATCTCATAAACCTACTTTCCAAAGGTAGGAAATCCTTGGGAAATGGATCCAATGATTCTTTAAGTAATCTCATTGGTTGATATGATGGGATTTTAGGCTCATCACACCTTATTTAGCAGAATTATTTCCAACTCTGTGACCCTATTATAGATTTAATTCATATTCATGAATTCTTTATTAAATCCAAAATATTAAATGGGGAACTCTTAAATTAATAACAAAATTATTAGAATGTTTGAACATAGACTCATCTTTATGTATCCAATTTTCTTTATCAGTAGGGATATCTATATGTATATAAGGTTTGCCATTAATGGTATTCTTCTGTAAATAGATTAGATATTCTTATGTTGTTCATTATTAAGATTCTATTTTTAATCCATTCAATGGGTAGCTTTAAAATTTATCATCATCCAGGGAGATGGGAATAATTTTTATGTTTGGATTAGGCCCATGGGATGGTATTCCTATGCAACCTTATGAAATGAATCTAAACCCATATAGTTTAGTTCCACTTAAAGGGACATGTCATACCTTTTAAGGTCATGTGAGAAGGACCAAACCATGTATTTTAACATCATATGACAAAGACATCTAGGTGATAGGTTTATAGTCAATGTTTGGTGTGTGACTTATAAAAAAGTAGACTAGGGAACGTGAATGGTATGTGGGGTCCTTGGTTGGATATGAATCTAATGGGAATGTGATCTAGAGAAGATTAGGGTTGATTTTAGGGTGTTTGATTTGAACCTTAAGGAGGTTTCCCATGTCTCACATTTAGATGGGAATCAATTCTCATGTAGTTCAATGGGTTGAGAACATATTCCTATGGAGGCCCTCTAAAGGTCTGTCCCATAAGATACATGGACCTTTGAGATTGATACATGGCTCTAATGACCCACACCAATGGAATCCCTCTGATGTTATATTTTATAACGGATGTGTCCCTTTGAGATGGATACATGGCTTTGAGGACCCACACCAATGGAGACCCTCAGAATGATTATTTCGTAAGGGATATGAACCATTGAGATTGATACATGGATTTCAGGACCAACACATATAGAGGCCCTCTAATGGTATGTATTAAATGTTATATAGTCCTTTGAGATGGATATATGGATCTAAAGACCCATGCCTATGGAGGCCCTCTAAAGGAAGGCTAGATGATGATCTAAAAAAGTAATCTCTATCGAGACATGTTTTTGATCATATGGGTTTCATAATCGAGAATAACCATTAATCCCACACGAGTCATGATTGGTGTGAGAAATAAGAGTAAGTGGAATATCTAAAAGACCACATGATCTCCTCGTCTATTAGTGGATGAGGCTAGGACTATGGAAAAGAGAAAGGACATTGATGTGGCCATTTCTATTTTTTTGTAACCATGGGGGATGAAATATAGGATGGGTACGAACTCCTATAAGAAATACTAGTTGATTACTCTAGGAGGGATTCCTTATCCTCCGTATCATAGATGATGAGAAAAGGATCCAAAACTATCCCTCATAAAATGAAAAGGGAATGAGCACCCCCCCCCCACTATCAGAAAATGGGGAGGTCCCTATTTTAGAGATTATGAGTGAAGGACAAGCCCATGGACATATGTTCATTATACGGTCGTCCCTATAACTTCCCCCAATGTTGGGGTCCTCAATATTGAGGGGATACACTACTTTTGACACCTCAAGGACCCTTCCCATCATATAGTATTATTGCGGGACAAATCTTATTGAGGTAATGAACCACAGAATGGGAGACACACTGGTGTGTATTTCACCATGATTGTGTAATTATAGAGGCCTCAATAGTTGTTTTTATTTGATTTTCCTTAGATGATACCCTTAATGAAAGGGATTACCTATAATTATTTGTGATGGAGGGGTATCATAGGGAGGCTCACATTGTTAAGGGCTAGGTAAGTAGAAGGTGGCTCTTGCAGGTGGGTACTAGGCGAGCTGAGGGTGCTTCACATAAGGTATATCAAGGATATCTAAAGATATATATGAGAGATTTAAAAACTAGGAAAACACTTGGTAAAGGCCTTTTTATAGGCTTCAATGGGTTTCTCAAGTGTCTCTCGAGGGGTCTTGCACATGTCCCTAGTTTGGGAGGAGTCTTTCATGCTTGTGCTTGTCGACTAAGTGGAAGTGTATCCTCACATAGGTGTTTTGTGTTTCACACACTATAAGAAATTTAATCCCACTATTCCACTAAATTCTATTATCTATCAGGTGTTATAGAGCTACCAAGATGGTTTTGAGGGCATAAGAAAATGGCTAGGGATAATAGATCTTTAATTCTTCTCCTGATCTTCCAGTTATACGAAATGAGGATCCCTAAGGTCATATTTATAGAAAACTTGGGACACCAGGTAAAGGAAGTCACCTTTATAGTATCCTTGAGCAGGTGAATCACATAAGTTTGGATTCTATTTCTATTCCATACTGACCAGGCCTTCTCAAGCCTATAGACTCACAGGCTTAGTGCATGCATGTTAACTAGGACAAGTTTTTTATTTCTCCTTAGTTTCCTTCACCTCTTTATTTCTTGAGGTATTCTCCATTGGACATTCTCACCCATATTTGAAAAAACATTGTTTCAAAAATAACCATAATCAATTATTGATTCATAGATAAATACATTAAAAAACTTATCTAATTAATATGAAAATTAAAAAATAGGTTGTCAACTAAGAAGTAGGGATGAGTTCAATTTCACACTTTGAGTAAAATTTGATTCATAGAGAAATGGAATTTTGAGGTGACATGTAATACCCCATGAATATCCAATGAAATCTATGATGGTTCTTAGATATAATAAAAATTACATAATTTTATTATCTTTTATAAAAAATCTAGATTTTAAAATAATATTTTAAATTTAAATCCTTATAGTTTGAGAAATATTTCATTTGGAACCCTTGAATACTTTTGTGTATTTTGAATCAAAGGACATTTAAATAAAGAAAATGATATAGATGTTCAAACCATATCAATTAAATGAATATTTTAAAATTGTGTTCATTAGTTATTAAAGACACCATATTAAATATATCATAGTGCACAATTATAATTATGTCTTAAGAAATTAATTTTTTTTCAACGAGCCCCTTACCTTAACACACAACTTACACTAAAGCATTTGAATATCTTATATAAAGAATAAATATATCAATCACCTATTTTAAAACTTTATTCATATACAATAAACTTTATTATATTTAGTTATAATTATTCTTTAAATTTATATTAGATATTTATTATCTATTTTCAGTCATACGTATCAGTAATCTTGATAATTTTGAACTCATTTTGTAATAGTGATGCTGTTATTCCTTATCCACCAAAACTTAATCATTCCTAGATCATACAAGGTAATGGATTTAGTTATTTATAATTATTTGTAACATTCTAGTTTTATTATTTGGTTAGTTTGATTATGTTCATTAATGATTAATTCAATTACGAGCTTGTTTTGATGATTCAAAGAGAACGAAGGGTGTTTTTTTAAATAATGAGTTAAATATTCATATTTCCATTAAAAAATATAAAAATAATTAATTATATAATATAATAACACAAATTAAATTATAATATTCATCCATGATATAAATTTATCTCATTCTTCAAGTTGATGGTTAAAATAAAATAAACAAAAACATGCCATAATTAAAGATTGATTATGAAGTGATTTATTTGTAATATCATTATAAAAAATTATCATGACCTTATTTAGTATTTATTTGTGTGATATATCAAAATATAAAATAATTTAAATAATAATATGACCTATATAAAGTAATTACATAGTATGAAGAAACCATTTTTCCTCTTAGTATGCTCTTTTAGACGATTCAATTTACAATGATTTTTTACTACTTATATTTTTATAAGGTTTTCCAACTAGACTTACTAGAAACTTAATAATTTCATAAAAATAATTTTTATCCCTTAATAAATATTATAACTATCCATGAAAAAGAGTTAATAAAATATGGAATACATTGTTACATGGGTGTAGTAGTATGTACGTACATATTGATGATGATTCCATTTCCCATAGAATGAAAGAAAGTAGGTATATGGATTATTATTTAAGAAAATAAGATACGTTATAAATATAATATTTATATATTAAATTTATTATTAGTACTATCCTAGTAATATAATTACGTAAATTAAAACATGTTTCATCATGAAGGTAGTAGTCCACCCATACGCAAGATTGACATTTTTTCTTTTCTCAAGGGAAAGGGGGAAGGGTAGATAATTTATATCCAATAAACATAAAAAAACTCAACATATTTTTAATACTAATGTTATAAATACATAATGGGTAATATAATATTAAAGGTAAAATATAGAGAAGGAAAAGGATTAGAGAGTAATAAGTACTTACTCTAAGATCTTGAACTTTGTCTTGAAACAATTCTTGGAAATCGCGATCTTTGGAAAATATATTGTTACAAGAATCCTAATGGTTTAATAGATTATTATAGAGTAATGAAATATATTATATTTTAAATAGGAAATATATTTTTTATACTAGTCTTAAAGGAGTGGTGATAGTCCCCTTTTACAAGTGGTGAGAATGTTATTTTTGAAAATAAAACCACTTTATATAAATAGAGCACATCGTTCACATGTCAAGTGGCACAAAAAATAGATGATAATGTAGTGGATTATAAAAAAGGTTTATTATATATCAACCACTCAATTATAAACCTATTTTTATCTCGTTTCAATTCCTTTTACACAAATATTTATTACATTTTTCTATTTTAGATTTAACTACTGTAACTAGTTTTTGCCCAAGTCATTTACAATTTGTACCTTAAAAAAGTGTTCATTATTATTGATATATGTACCTTATATTTATAAATTTTAAGTCAATTTTATAATATTAAACTATAAAAGTGAAAAAATTAGTTTTTCAAAAAATAAATGTATAGTGTATATAAAATATTTTTAGAGAAAATATAACATAAATTATAAAATATCAAATATAGTTTTTAAACCAAAAATATATATTTTTATATTTGCAATAAAAATTATAAAATACATATTTGGTCTATAAAATGGTATCATAAATCTAAAATTCGTTCTTATTTAATAAAGATGCCAAAAAGGTTATGGTATTTGTAAACATAGTATTTTGAAATATTCACCTAAAAATAAAATGTTTTAGAAAATCCAAAAAATTACCGACAAGGTAATTTTTTTCTAATAAGTTAAAAATGATGTTAATTTTATAAAATTAATATATAAAAAATTATATATTTATCTTGATAATGAAAATAAAAATTATAAGGATAAACTGTATTTATTAAAAACTTGTGTTTTTAAACACTATTGTTCTTAATATTAATTCATAGAAATATATAATTTAAATAATTTTAATATAAAAATATTATAAAAGTGTTCAATTTAATTTATTTGGATAAAATCTACAATAATTAAAAAATATTTCATTAAAAAATAAAACTTTTATACTAAATACAACTTAAAAATCCCATTAAAATTAATTATTTATAATCTAAAATTTAATCTTACAAGTCCATTGATTCTAAAATAGTTATTTGAATTTTATATTTACATAATTTAATATTTTTATAATATAATTATTAATACTTATATGCAACTCATAAATATAAATTTTTAAATATTTTAAGATCATATTTTTATTTCATTGTATGTTATATTATTTTATGTTTACTAATAAAAATGCATTAATTCATTTTACCTATTGGATGTATATCTAATGACCAAATTCTCAATGACCGTTATTTAAATGAAAATATTTATAATGGAAAATTTTCATTCATATATATATATATAAACCTATGAAATCATTTTTTTCATTCCGTTCTCACTTTGTGAGGAATATTCTTATTTCATTTTATTGATATTACATAATACATTCCCCTTTCATAGTGATCTTCATCATTATATATTTTTTGGGATATTGGGGATCCTCGAGGTTGAATATGACATAGGGTATTATTTAGTTGTGATGATTTTATTGTTTTATATCTATTATCCCATATTGATTTATGTATTTTTAATGGATGTATTCATCCATGGGGAGTAATAATCCATAGAATTCAATATATGGTTTTATTTAATTTTTTTGTAATATTCCTCTTATGATTAAAAAAGTGTTGTTAGTATAATTCATATATTGCATGAAATAATTCATAATCAATTTTAAATCATTTTAAGTTAAAAAATAGTTTATAAATATAAACATATAGTTTATAAAAAGAATATTCTCCTTAAAAAACCTGAGGCATTACATTCTCCAACTTAATTAAATTTCATCCATACAATTTTAATGTAGTTGGGGTTTGGATTAGTGGTAAGCACCCCATAATGATACATGAAAAATGGGGGCTCAAAACCAATGGGGCGTAGGGTACTATAGCAGTACTTTAGGATATAGTAGCAGTGGAAAGAACTGTAGCAATAACAGGCATTGTAGTGGTGGCAGGGCACTGTAGCGGCGGCAGGGTACTATAGCAGTGGTGGGTACTATGTGGTACTGTAGCAGGTGGGTACTGTAGTAGTACTATTCATAGAATGGGCCTTGGGCCAAAAATTTGGGCCTATGGGCCATGTATTGGGATAAATTTCCACTGAGCCTTTAGGCTATGTAATGGGTCTCCCACTACCCATTTAAAAGAGGTGTTTTCTTTTCTTTAATAATTAATGAGGCTTCGGCCCCGAACATTGAAAAAAATACATGAAATTTTAATTATCACATACCAATGGAAATATATAGTGGGATATAAATTATAAACATGACTCGGGATATGATTTTTAATAATTTATTAACCTTAAAAACTTGTGAAACATATCATTTTAATCAAAATAGGCCTATTCTCAATAGTATGTTTTTTCAAAACCATTTGAGCCAAAATTCTATCATTATTAGGCATCAAGAACCATATTTTATATTTTTCTCCTAAAGGGTGTTTATAATCATCCTTAAATTATTATAATATAATATGTTGACAATAAATTTTACTTTATTATTATAAAAAATAATTTTTCTTCTAGGTGGAGAACTAATCAATTTCCAAAATCACCTTGAATTTATCTTAATGTAGAATTATAACATTACTACATAATTAAAATTAATATGCAATAATAATCCCACTATATTTTGTGATTCATAATTCAATATCTAGTCATTACGTTGATAATTTTATAATATTTGAAAACATTCTATGTATAACGGTTTGAGTTTAACAAGATACAAATACAATACTCTAAGTTCCTAAGTATATGATCATTGTTCCTCACTCCATTTCATTCACATAACACACTTTTTGATTTCTAGTTTTAGAGGTCTTACCTTATCTTGTAATTTTCTGATATCTATCCTCATTTTTATCCCTTGGATTAGGTCATTGATTGGGGTAATTCTCAAGTTTCCAATATTTATGAAATTGAAATATCTGTTTTACTTCAAGGAGAACTCATTTTTTATTCCCTATACCCACTAAAATATTCATTTTTCTTTGGTAATTAGTTTTTCTATGTCATTTTCTACCATATAGAAAAAATATTCTAGTTACTTTGGGATGTTCAGCTTAGTCCCTCTTTCCTCATTTTGGAAAATAAAATCGAGTCTTTTTTCCTTAATTATCTGTGTCACCTGAAATTATGTGGGACTCTATCCATATCTTATTTAGTGTTTTGGGATTTAAAAAATGTTAGCAGTGTTAATCATAATTATTAATATATATTTTTTCATAATAATAATATTTCTTACTCATGTTTTAATCCCATCAGGTTTCTCATTGGGACAATGTTCTCAATTCACAGAGAATCCACCATCAACATGGATCATTTTGGATTCATCAAGTAATAAAACTCAAAGGAGTTAATAATGAGTCATAATTAAATAACACTACAATATAATTATCATAAATGATCTTTTGAAAAACCCAACCTCGAAATGTATTACTTTTTAAATTAATCGCATTAGCTTTTAGTTCAACCTATATCACTCTATGTTTAATTTCTATTTATTTTGGTTGGGTTTTATCATACTCATTAACATTACTTCCTTAACATAATGAATCCTTCATTAGAAATCATAAAGTTAATTTTATTAACCAAAGAATATCCCCTGGTATATTATATATAGTTTTGCAGTCTTATGCTCACTCATCATGCATCAGAGTGAAGATTGGGTTAATACTCAATCAACCTTTTTTGGGATGATTACCACTAGGTTCATTTGTTCCATAACTAAATCCAAAATATCATATATAAAAATGGATTTAATTTCTATGAAATCAACAACCTCAAAAATTCATCAAAACATTAGGATATTGTCCTATATTTAGACTTATTCCTTATACTTATCCTTATGGTTTTCACTAATCTTCTCTTATCCTAATCTCTGAACAACATAAAATACTTTATAAAACCAACATAAAATTTCATCTATAAATTTAAAACTATTATCAATCCTAAATTATAGATCCCTAATGTCATTTAAAACTCACAATTTATCTTTAACTAATAACATCATAATCTACAATATTATCCAAATACTTCTTTGATACTAACTGAGGCACCTAGAGACCCACCGTCTTAGATCTGATGCTAAAAAACTAAACAGTAAACATTTGAATTGATACACATCCATAAATAAAATATCATTAAAACATAATAGAATAATTACATTAAAATGACTATTTTAAGGTTAGAGTTTTATAGAGTTAATACAAATATTTTACTAGTAGAATCTATTTTCATTGTATCAAATGAACATTTTTTCAATTATATATGAAACAAATCAATCCAAAATGAGTCTACAACATTTCTCAAAATATTTAAGGATAGAATTATCTTCTAGATAAATAATTAATAATACTTACTTTTGTAACCTAGGGAACATGAAAACATAAAAAAGTGTGAGGTCAAATGCTCGGTGATGTTAATCATAAGAGAAAAAAATAAATGATCATAAGTGAGGATAAAATAAAAATATGTGTATAATAAAGATACATATTAACATCATACCCAGTAAAACTTATAATCCTAAAACATGATTCATAGAATATGAAATAACATAAGGAATGAAGAAATGTAGTGTGGAAATATGATTCAATAATCATGATTCATGAGAGAATAACATAAGAAAAATAATGAGGCACTAATATTAGTACATGTAACATTACTTACATGTTCGACACTGTGAGATCATAATATAAAAATGAAAAAAATATTAAAATATTACAAAAAAAACATTACAATTAGTAATATTTCAATCATGATCTACACCATCAGTGCCCACACTTAGGAAAAACTAAAACAAACTCATTATTACATTATATCAGGAGATATATAAACACTTAACCAATTAATTAGAGGGAGATCTGTGACCCCATCCATCATCATCCATAAATATGAATGCCACATGAAATAAATCATTCATCATGTCATAAATAACCCATAGAAACATAATGGATTTCATTCACCACATAAAAAAGAACCCACAGGAAGAAAATGGGTTCATATCCTTTTCAAAAACATTAAGAATCCCATAAATAATCGTAAAATGATAAACCAATGGAAATGAAATGGGTATCAAATGATATTTTGTGACTTTATAGCTAAATAACATTAAATTAAGATGATGAGGTATATTATATCTACACTATATCGATAAAATCTATATGATTTAGTCATTAATTTTCCCTAATAAATTTATGTTTAGAATCTAGGAGAACACCCTTTAATAAAAGACATGAAAAAAGGTATTAATCATTCAAATACATTAGATTAAAAATTATTTATATCCATGGTAGATGGTTAGGTATGAAAAAGGTAGAGATTGATCATATCACTAATATAAAATAACATTACATAAGTCATCCTGGGTAATAAGATGCATAGTAACATTTAAATAATGTCTGAAATCATGAATATTATATATCAAGGACAATTAAATAGATAGAAAATACTTTTTAGAAGTTTTAGAAAAATAAAATTGGAAATAAGAAATATCCTTGATATTTTGAAAACATATTAAAAGAAATATTTTATAAATATAGGATAAAAAACCTTTAGAAACCATAAAAACATTGAGATAAATATTCATATAAAATTATAAAGGTGACATAAAGACATTATAAAATTCAAAAAATTGAAATAGATTATTTCCTCACTATAGAAAAAAGCAACCTAAATAGAAAATTATAAAATTTAATTTAAAACTTTTAAAAATGTTAAACTATTAAAACATAACCTTAATTAATTTTTGAGTAATATATAAGGTAATTAAAAAATAATACAATTAACATGGACATGAAAAAAATAGGTTCTCAAAATAGAAGAATGTATATGGTTGATCTCACTTACAAGAAATACTTCAGGTAAAATATGATTCATGGGAAAAATAAATCTTAAGGGGACATGAAAAGTATAATGAATATACAATGAAAATAATGAGTTTTCTAGAAATAATAAAAATTAAATATATTTATTATCCTTTAGAAACAATATTTATTATCAAATATTATTGTAAATTGAGACCCTTATGGTTTGAGAAACATTTTAATCAAAAAGACATTAAACTTTGGTATCTTGTGAATCAAAAGATATTTAATTAAATAACATGATATTGATCTTTAAAAATAATGAATTGAATTTTTTTTACAAACGAAGATGATATATTAACCAATAATGTCATTAGTTACACATTCTTACAACCAAGAAGGAAAGTGATCAAGCCAGAGGTGATTCACGTCGAATGTACTGAAAGAATCCATGTGATGCGTTGCTGTGTTTCCATCCCTTTTAATGAAGGATAAGAAGCCGGTTGTGAAGCTTTGACTGAGAGCCTGGATGTTCCTGATAACAAGTCCAAAAGAAAGGATTTTTCCATCATTAAGCCCGATAGCGTTGATGATGGTGAGGCAATCATATTCAATGTGAATAGCTTCCCATCCTCGATCTTTTGCGAACATCAGCCCGGCAAGGAAAATGAAGGCTTCAGCAACAACGGGCTCCTATAGAGCGTGGTTTGATTCATGTTTGGCAGTAATGATTTGGCCAAGAAAATCCCGTTCCACAAGTCCAATTCCGAAAATTTAATCAATGGAAAGAGATGCATCAATGTTGATCTTAAGTATTCCTTCTAGGGGATGGTACCATCTTGACGCAACTGTGTGAGTGCCAGAGAGCCCTAAACAGTCAGAGTCCCTTTTCCACCCCTCAATCCAGGATGTAGCCTGTTCAATCCAGAACCTGGGGGGCTTCTCAAATCGATTAAAGATGAATTCATTGCATCACGCCCAGAAAATCAATGCCACAATGCATAATGAAGAAAATTTGTCCATAGTGATGGAAGAATACCACAACATCAGCAGTGTCAGAAGATCTGGCGTTGTATCCAGCATAATCTCCAAATTAGAACCCCAAAAATTCTAGATCTCTTCTTCCCCCAGGCACTAGGTGATTGCATGTAGAGGGGATTCGAGTATACCCGATAAGATGGGACAATGCTTATCATTCGTGACATGTCAGAAGATGAGGAAGTTCATAGTGGGAATAATACCTGTGCAAACTTGACACCAGAAAAACCCTTACCTTAAATATATCATGGTTCATAATAAGAATTATGTTAAATTTGAGACAAAAAACCCTTACCTTAATTTGTAACATTCGCTCAAGTTATAGAATATCTTCTATAAAAGAAATAAATATATTAATAAAATATTTAATAAAATTATTCATATCTATAACCCATTATAAGTTTTATTTATAAATATTCTCTATGTGTATAATAGTTAGTTATTATTTTTCAGTATCACGTGTGGGTAATCTTGATCGTTTTGAATTAGTTTCATTATAACAATATTGTTCTTCATTTTTATCTCAAATTTTAGCATTTAAAGACAATATATGTTTATTTAATTTATGAATTATTATTATTTATGATATTATAATTCTTTTATATGGTAGTTTTGGTTATAATACTTAATGATGAACTTATTTAGTGTTTATTAGTGTTATATATCATAATTTAAAGTAATTATAAGAATAATATAACTAATATGATGTTTTTATATAGTATGAAGAAATCATTTTTTTTTCTCTTAGTATGCTCTTTTGGGCAGTTGGATTTATAACAGTTTTCTATTGCTCATATTTTTAGTAGGTTATTCAATTTTACTTAATAAACCTTTAATAATTTCATAAAAATCACATTTATCCCTTAAAACACTTAGAACCATCCATTAATGGTGGTAATAAAATTTGAAATACACCATTCCATGGGGGCGGTAGTCTGTACATATGCATGGATCATGATTTTGTTTCTCATAGAATGAGAGAAATGATTAATATAGATATTATTTTAAAACATAATTTTTTTATAAATATAATATATATATATATATATATTAAATTCCCTCTTATAAATATCTTTATGAGGAGATAAATGAAAACAAAACACATCACATCTTGGTGGTGGTTGTCCTCACATATGCATGATTGATGTTTTCAATTTTTTTAAGTAAAAGGGAAAAATAGTAGATAATTTATATATCATAAACATAAAAACATTTAATAATATATTTAATACTGATTTTATAATTTCATAATGTTTAATATATGTTTAAAGTAAAAATATAGAGAAGAAAAAATATTAGAATGTGAGAATTACTTACTTTGAGATTTGAACATTTTCTTGAAGTACTTCAGGGAAATTCATGAATTTATCCAATCTATTGTGACCAGAATATTATGGGAGTAATATATTATTCTATGGGATGGAAATAGGGAATATTTTAAGGAGTAAAATTAATTTTTATAGTGCATATTTTGGGCTAGTTAGTGGCCCCTTTTATAAGCGGAGAAAATATAATTTTAAAAAATATAACCACATTATATAAACAGTTCATCTGTTTAACATGTCAAGTGGCTCTAAAATGGAAAATAATGTAGAGGATTGTGATATAAAGTTGAAAATATCTCAAAAACTCAATTTTATACTTGTTTTTAACGTGTTTCAAGCCCCTTTACCCCTAGATTTATTACTTGTAGTATTTTATATTTTTTCACTGTAAGTAGTGTTTACCTAATTAATTTATCCTTTGTCACTAAAAAAAGTTCCACTTATTTCATAATATTGAAATTAGAATTCAAATTTTCAAAAAAAAAATATTATATTCACCATATATAATTTATAAAAATTACATTAAAAATGTATATTGTCATAAAAGTAATTTTAGAGAAAAATTAAATTAAATTATGAAATATCAAATATAGGTTTTTAAATTAAAAAAATATATTTTTAATTTTATAATTTCAATTATAAAATATATATCTGGTGTATAAAATGGTTTCAAAAATCTAATATTCATATTTATATATTAATAGTTCCATAAAAGTAATTATATTTTTAAAAAAAGTTATTTTACCGTATTCAAGTAAAACTAAAGTATTTCTGAAAAATCTTATAATTTCACCCTTAGATAATCATGAGATTAAAATTTCATAAATGATTTTAATTTTATCTGAATAAAATTCTAAAAATTATATATTTATAATTATAATGAAAAAACAAAATATAAGGATAAACTACTTTTATTGAAAATGGGTTTTTTAAAAAACTTCCTTCTTAATTTATTTCATATCAATTTATATTTTAAAAATGTTAATATAATAATATTTTAAAATTTGTGAAATATATTTGTTATGATAAAAATATAAAATTATTAATAAAATATTTATTTGAAAAATATATTACTTTTATACTAAATACACATTAATAAATACCATTAAAATTAATTAATTATATTCTAAAATTTAATCTTACTGGTCCTTATACATTGAAGTATTTATTTTAATTTTACATATATATTAAATCATATTTTATTATTATTATTATTATTATTATTTAGCGCATAAATATATTTATTTATAATATTTTAATATCATATTTTTATTAAATTTTGAGTTATAATATTTTAAATTTACTACTAAACAATACAAAATATTAGTTTACTTATTGGATTTATATCAAATGACCATAGTTTCAATGGCCATATTTCCAATGACCATATTTATAATGTCCAGATTTCACTACTATATATATAATATTACTAAATAATTAATGCATTCCACACTCACTCCACCTCTAATATTCTGAGTTCAAAGTACATATTTTACATAATGTGTTGTCCTTTCATAGTTCTATTCCTCATTATTAGTTTTTTTTATATTGGTGATCCTCAAATTTGAAGATGATCCAGGAGATTTCCTAGTCATAAAGATTTTATTCTTTTCTATTTATTATTCCCTATTGATTTATGCACTTTTAATTGATTTATTCATCCATGTTGAGTAGTAATATGTAGTATAGTGTTGTTTTTTGTGTTCTTTTGTAGTAATGTTCCACTAATTAATGATTAATGGTTTTTTAGTTTAATTCATATATTATATGAATTATTCAGCACTAAATTTTAAATCATTTAAACTAAAAATAGTTTATAATTATAAACATATTTTTTTATAAAAATAATATGATTCCTAAACAACCTAGGGTGTTATAGGTGGCCTATGATGGCTTGAGATTTGTTTTTCCATTTTATAGAATAGTAGATCATCATAGGTCAGATATATGATATTAACTATTATGCAATGGTTTTCCTTGATCTTTCACCTATGTATGTTATTACTGGATGATATAGACTTTAGATAATGGGTGTTTTTTTCCATTTTCATGGCTGGCCTAGGGTGAGGTTAGGGTCCCATGATAATCTTTTAGAATGATACTTAAAACTCATGTATCAACATTGGTCAAATATTGGATGACTTGTTTGGGTGACATGATTGAACCTATAATGAATTTTCATAGATTTAATTGATAGTAATAGATTTTTTTTGGATTTACAATTTTATATATATTCAAATAATAACTCTATGAGTTGGAAAGGGTTATAGTGGTTTCTACTAATGAATATATTCTCACTTACTCTACATACACACCTATTTTGTAAACATATTACATGCATGGAATTTCAAGTAATTTCATGAGGCCTTTGTAGTTTGTAGTTAGTGTTTAGAGACACATTGAATCTTAGTTCTGGGTATTGGAGAGTGTTAAAGAGTGGGGTGTCTTATCCTTAATTCATTATATTTTTTAGTTTTTTTTCTTTTTTTCACAATAATGACATAAAATTGAGTCTTAAATGAATGAATAATTTTTTTTGAAATAATAGGATATTATTTTGATCTTGTTTAGTGTATCTCATTATCCTCCAGTATTTATTGATGTTTTGATGATTATTATTTATTCCATTGAATAGATGGTCGATTAGAGTGAAAATCAATCCCTAAACAATATATTATAAACTTAGCACTAGTCACATCCTCTGGATATCAATAAGTTCACTTGAGTTCATTTTTAATTTTTTCTTAGTGGTATGGTTCTATCATAGAGGGAAGTTTCAAAATGTTATCAGAATCATTTTTTCTTAGATTCTTGATATTTTTTTCATGGAGAAGGGGAGAATTGGATTTAAGAATCAGTACAAAAGCTATTTGTAGATGTATAGCTATCATTAACTTAGGGGAATGCGAAGTTAACTTGGCTATGAGATTTTATTTTACTATTTTAATATATATTTTAAGGTTGATAATCACTTAAATGAAGGTATGTATCAGGAAGATTCATGCATCATTTTTGGAACATAGGATTATGAAATGTGAGTGTGTGTGTGTGTGCACATATTTATGTGGAATTACTTTATATAACTATCCATATCATAAATATTTATTATAATTGATATATGATGTATTTTTTGAGATGACATTTTCATTTCTAACAGTTTTTTTGAATATTTTTTATAATCGTGTCATGGAAGTGGTGAGTTTATGACATTGGGAAAAAGAGGTTGAGATTCAGAGATCTGATGAGGGTCATATAAAGGGGGAGGGGAGCCTATAATATCCCCTTGGTGGCTTAAATGGAATATTGTGTGGAAAATAATATCATCAATATCTTGTTGAAGGTGATCCATATTATAGAGATGAGGTTATACTAGTAAACGGTTATGTTCTCTAATGTGGTTTGTGTTTTTTGGGAATAACATCCTCATATGTTTAGATTTAATTTTAGGCCTCCAAGATTTGAGTAACCTCTAGAGTTATTCATCAAATCATTGAATTGATTGATGATCTTGAAGGGAAGAAGGTAAATATGGATATTTATATTCATAAGGGTCCATATAAGTGTGGTTGGGATATGCTAGCATAGGTGAGGAGGATAAAGGGGTTGAACTATGAAGCATTTTAGGATCACATTATTGAGAATTTTTATGCTAAAAAACTTATATATTTACACAACATATGATTATATAGAGTTTAAGAAATGACCTATGTCAGTTCTTGATTATTATTCCGAATTCACATAATTTCTCATTTTTTCTCCCACCTTGGGAGGAGATGAGATTTCAAACTCCCTTCCATTTTATTATGGGTTGATGTTAGATATCCATTACAAGGGTCATCTATTTTATTTTCCTATTTTAATGAAGATGGTGAAAATGTATCTTATTACTAAGAAGGATCTTCATGAATAGAAACAAGTTTTGGTTAGATCAGGTGGATTTAGAAGTTATAAAATGTTGATTCTCAAAGAGATGGAGTAAATTTATGGGTAAGGTAAATACCTTGTCATCTCATTCTTCTAGTGACAGGGCACAAAGTGTATACCTAAAACATGGAAATAAGTGGCATACTTGGTATATTTGTCCTTCAGTTCCCTATGAGTGTCACTTATGTGGAAATTTGGTCTATTTTCAAAGTTTTTTGGCATGTATCTTAGGGTAGTAAAGGTAATGGTTTTTATTTTACTCATACATTGTAAGTATGTTTTATTACTATATTGTTGAATTATAGTTTTTTTTCATATAGGAGTTTGGGATGAGTATGTCGTAGAGGATCTCATCGGTAGGCACACTAGGGTGATGTTTTATAGGGGAACCAAGCCTATCAAGGATAGGGTCATGGTTTATGTTTTTTATAGTTTTTTTATAACAAACAACACCAAACATTTTGGTAAAAAAAAATGGTAAATTTTAATTTTTTATTCTATAGTGGAGTCCATTGTGAGAATCAGGATTTAGATAAAAATTGAAAGGGTTTGGACGTCATTTGATGGTATACTTGAATGAAATTAGATTCATGGGTGGTGTCTTGGGTGCTTGAGTGGGTTTCATAGTAGGGTTAGGGTGACTGTGGTGTGGGAAATAGACCATGTCATCCCTAGGGGTGTTATGATGTGGGGTATTTTGGTTGAATATTTGGTTGAGATAAATTAATAATGACATAGGAATTTATAGAAATAATTGTGTTTTTTTGTATATGTTTAAGTGGATAGGTATTTTCTGAAATGATTAGTGAAAAATATGGGTTCTAAATGAGTTGAAATATGTAGAGATAACTTATGGAATTTCTAAGCTTCCAAGTTGTAAGTTTCTTAGTTACTATGTATAACCATTGAATATATTAGATTATTATAGATCAAAATTCTATTATTTTTGTATTATTCCACAAAATATGATATAAGTGATATCATAAGAAATGAATAAATTTGGGTAGTTTCATAATTTTTTAAAAATAGTGATGTATTTGAAATGTAAGTTTATTTCTTCAGTATATAAAAATATATATTTCTTCTTGTTGGAAAATATATTATATATTATGATATATGTTACATATAAGGGGAAATATCATTTATATTGGATAATTTGATAAAGGGAATAACCTTAAACATTAGAAATTTCTTATGTATAGATTTTATGTCTTAGATAATTATCTTACAATTGATGTTTTACTTTGATACATTTGGTTTACTCTGGTATGTAAGGGTTTTGAAGAGCATCCCTATATTACATAAGATATTGTGGAGGTTTTGTAATGTTTCATAATTTGAGAGAAATATCACCCCTATGACTCATAAGGAATATATATATTAATTGGGGAATATATTTTATAAAAGGATGATATATTATGTTATAAATATTTAATATTTAATAAATACATATTACGTTTGGAATATATCTTACATAAGGAATATATTTTCTCTTTGGATTATTTATTATGTAAGGAATATATATTACAAATGGATCTTCCTTTGGTTATGTAAGGGTTATCTGGGTAATACTTAAAGGAACTAGACGTTGTAAAAAATATAGATGATATGTAACAGTTTTCTCTGAATGGTACATAATGCTTACCAAATTTAACCATGTGATATGTAAGGGTTGATGGGTTACCCTATAGTGTGAATGTGTACTATAATTTATTTTATGGTTGATGTGTAAGGGTATCTATAGGTTATATGTTAGGGTAAACCATATTTTCAAAATTTTCTAAAAATTGAACCAAGGGAATGATAGTATTTTGGAATTTAAAAATGTAGTCACCCTTTGGTATTCTTCATTTAATACATGTGTGAGAAAGGGGTATCCAAGATTTACTTCTCTTTCTCTTATCCCTTTAAAATCACTTGATCAATATATATTGAAATTTGATTATATCATCATTTAAGGTATGGTATTTCCCTTATTTTTGGTTTATTTATTCTCTTTCTCACCACTGAATTTTTATGTTTTGGGTTAGTATTTGATTTAGGTTCCTCATGAGCATGGTCAAATAGGACCTAGTTTTTTGGGGATTTTGTTTTTCATCAATAAATTAGACTATGAGAGAATTAATGTGCATGGTTATGTGTAGTTTCATTAGGGTATGTCAATGTGTTATATTATTTTGGTTTCCCATCAAAATGAAATTTAGATGATTGATAAATCTATTCTAGGAGTTTTGTTTCTCATAATCCATGATCTTGAGAAGTTCCAATAGTAATATGCACCTTGTTACTTGAGGATTTTATGTCTTTAATCCATTAAATGAGTAATTACATTATTATTATGTAATTTTTTATTTTTTAAATAATATAAGTCTAATATGTACATTAATTATGAGTTTTTTATAATTGATTAGGATTATTAATTGTTGATCTGGGGATATTTTTTATGGGAGATGGTCGATTTATCTTGGATGATATTATGTGGTGTTGGTCAATATTTCATAAAGGGAATAACTTTGATTGAGGTAAGTGGTCCCTAAACATCATAAAATGTTTTATGATTTGTGTTATGTACCATGTGATATGTGTTCTCACCATTTGTGTGTGATCAACATTGAACTATAATGGAATTATTTCATTTAAAATCCCATTGACTATAATGGAAATTATTTGGGCCATGATGGACCCTTGAATAGTAGCTTGAGGTCTCGGTCAATGATGGACCCAATCGTAACTATAAATATGTGTTATGTGATACAAAGGCCCTAGAGATTTATAAATGAAATAAATCTAATATAGTAGACCATGGTCCAGGTTCCACAATTTCCTCTAGGTATGAGAGAGTGATAGATTGGTAATGGTAATATTATAGATAGTCCATATATAATATTGTGTAACCTTAGAGCCTCTTACTTGAATTATATTTGCATGGGGTGATTATTCCTCCTCCAAGAGTATGTGTGTGTCTATCCAATTGAGGATACATGGAAAAAAATTATTATTATGTTTGATGTGAGAGGATCATTCAAGCCTGGCCTTAGAGGTGAGATAAATGTAATCCCATTCCTATGTGTTTGGTTTATATTGTATTGCCTTTGTGACCAATTCATCCATGATGTGAGCATAACTATGTTAAGGTAATTTATTCCCATTAATTGATATAATTTTATCCAAGAATTTTTTAAAAAAAATTAATAGAACCCATGTGGGGTGTGTGGACATTGATGTGACCTAGGAGACTATAAAGGGTGACCCAAACTTGGGTTGGTTGTGGAGAGGAAAAAATGGTGTCTAAGACAGGTGAATCATGGTATGATTATGGTGATAGGAATGGGTTATGTTCTTGATAGAACAATTTAAGAATGATTCATATTATAAGTATGTATGAGATATGATGGTATATAGGGTAAATACTATTCCCAATGATGGTGAAATGATATGAGATGGTTCCAAGGTGGGAATTATTTACCTTTATGATATATGTTGATATGATATATGATATGAGATAGTTTTGGGGTGGTAATTATTCTCCATGATGTTATATAGTAATACCAAGAGTTGAATAAAAATGGTATTTCAAACTGTAACTTATCCAACCCTTGGTATTACTATGTGACATGTTCATAGAAATCCTAACATTGGTAAAATATCATATGATCACTCCTAAGTGAATTGTATAGTACCCAAAAACATGATAGGTATTACAATTATATTTGTTTATTTTGTTTGTGTATTCCTTACGAGCACATCACATTGTACATGAAATGTATTTACTAGTTATTTTTCAGACACTTTTGGTGGTGGCCTACTATGTTATACCCACCCCTTCTCTTGTATCCCTAGAACAATTGTACTCGAGAAAACTACATGATCATAAATATAGGTATGGTAAATGCTCGATGATGGATATGTTAGATGTATAGATTGAGAATATTTAGGATATAAGACCAAGTGGGGATTCAAGACTATGATTTGGTTATTTTTACATTTTTTATATTTCACTAGGGGTCATATATGATCATTCCACATGAGATATTATTGATGTCTATCTAAATATTGAGTCATTTTATATAGTTTATTCAACTATGTTGTTGTGTGTTTTATTATATTGTTTTGTTTATTTTTAGTGTTTATTTTATTCTATAAAACATTTTGATGATTGTTTGTATATTATTTTCAATGTTTCTCTCTAATATGATATGAGGGTATTGTCTCATCAAAGTGCATCCATAGACCCTCACTGTGATTCAGTACCACGTGGTGTGCAGGGGGGTGTGCCTAAGGCTATATGGTGCATAAATATGGTTAATATGGATTTATCATAGTTAAGATATTAAAAATTGGTAACAAAGTGTTTTTATTTTTTCTTACTATTTTTTTTGTATGGTAGACTAGATATATGATCAGTCAGAACATGGGATGGATGTTTTGTCTTGTTCTTGGATATCAATTACATGAGATAAACTATGGGTTACCAGAGATTTTAGAATATTTTCTTAATATTGATGTTATAATTGGGTTAATTATTTTTTAGTATGATTTTTTGAGTTTTTTATTTCTCATTTCCCAATAAAAATATTGTACTAATAAAGTGGGAGCTTAGTAACCATATTAGGAATATAGGTTCACATGACATGTGCATGCTTGTGTTTCATTGTGATATTACATTTGGAAAAAGAAAATTGGTTTTGGTTATTTAAAGTATCATTAATAACTTAATTGTTTTCCCTAGATAAATTATTGATTAAATTATAATTAACCAAATCATATGGGTTTTGTTTTTTGATGCAGGTTATCATAGGAGAATGTTGATATATGAATGTTTTTAGGACCTTGATCCTTGAGGGGGTAATATGGTATGATGATTATTAGTGAGTATTTTTACCCTAGAGTGGGTAGTTGACTAATGTATGGGATTCTTAATATATATTTGTATATAAGAAGCCCAAAGTGGAGGTGTTTACCTATGAATTAATTGGTAGCATTAGAAATTGGATCATGTAAGTTTATTCATGGTTCGTGATTTATTTAAGAGAGCCTAATGACATTGAGATGAAACTAATGATATTAGTGAGTTAGTATTATTATTGAAAAAATTGATACATTCCTATAATTTTTTGATATGAATTATGATATATGAAGGTTACCATAGGGGGTAGATCCGTATTGTGAGTACCCTCTATAATGGGAATCATTGGTAGTTCTTGTGCTATGATTGGTGTGTCTTGAATTAGACACATTATAATTTGGTTAATAAGGAAAGTAATCCTAAAATTGATGTGATGAACACACGTGTGATATGTGGTCAGCTGGAGGATTAGGCACATGATCCTAGTACTGATGGGATACAACTTGATGTGATATTATTCGAGTGGTATGGATGGGTAACTATAGGGTGTATGCCTGCTTAAGTATTGTTTTTTGGTACTTGGGATACTGAGCACCATTGTCGAGTTAGTTTTATGGATTCTCTCTTTCCATGGGTCAATAGAGTGAGATATTGTTTAATTTATGTGGTGAGTGGATTGGTGTGATGTATCACTAGACTAATATAGGTAATATTGGTGTTTATTTAGGTGTGATTAGACTAAGATGAAATGTGGGATGTCTTGATGGGAGGATTTTGGGAAATCAATGGGATTGGGAGACTGAGTTGTGTAGGTCGGGTGACTCTTGGTGTAAGGTCATGACAACGGATATCAATGCATGGTGATTTATTTTGGTGATATTATAATGTCTATGTAGGTCAATTTTTGATATATTTATTGTTCCTTTAAGAACTGTATAAGTTAAAGGACCTTAATAGATTCCAGTATATTGTGATAATGTTAAGGACTCCATAGTTTTTTGAATACGTAGTGTTAGGTCATGAGTTCTCAATGTGCTTGGTGAAAGATCATTCATGGATGGTGATTAGATATGAGATGATAGTGTAATGATATGAGAAACATTATTCTGACTGAGGAGTGTGAATAGGGTGATAGACCTTGATGTTATAACAAGTGTTGGTTAGAGTAGGGGTTTCTCTTGGTTATGGTAAAGTGTGGTTTTACCAGTGAGAATCAATGCACTATAGGATAACTGGTGCATGATAGGTGATATTTGATCCATTATAAAATGTGTAATGTGGTGACATGATTAGGGGGCCTTGTTAAACACTAAGATGATGAGTGGACCTGCATGATAGCTGATTTTTTAAGAGATTGAATTAACTATTATGAGTTAGTCACTAGAAATGATTATGAGTTTATAGTAAGAATTTCTAGGGTTTATAGAAGGTTGGAACATGAGAGTCTTGTGTAAATGAAAATGGTTGTGCATGTTGAATTAATTCCAAGGGGGCCAGGCATATGATGAAATATTATCTGTAGGGTTGTATATTAGTGTAATAGAGAACTATGGTATCTTTGGAATATTGAGCTGAGCAAAGGATGCAGATTTATTTAAGAAAAATGAGAGGGTTTTGTGAGTGTCAGTTTTTCTCTAATTGCATATATAAGGTAAAATAATGTTCATGGATTAGTAATGTGGAAAATCATGTGGTGGGTAGCACACCAAATATTATTTAATCACATGGATCTCAATTTTGAATTTTTTTCAGTGAAAAATGAAAGTGATGTATTAGTGGATCCAATATAGAGGTGGTTAAAGTTTATTAAAAGGTCTTAGATGAATTTTATAGAGTTATGTATGGAAAATTAAAAAATATACATATGTTGGTATTGATTTATATGGATTGGGTATAGTCAAAATATTTTTTTAACTCATAGATGTTTAATGTTGGATAATATTCGGGTGGTATGAAAAGGTGTGTGTTTTTAAAAACATAGAGGTGGTGTGGTTGGGTATTTTAAATTTCACTACTCATGGTCAACATATTTTCATAAAAAATAAGTTATGTCTATGTATCCTGGATATGATTTATGAATGAAACTAGTCATTTTGATAAGGACATCCATGTGGCACTCAGGTGTGATTTCAGGAGAGTGAGGGTATAGAGTAGTCTAGTGAAAAAAAATGGTGAAGGGAAATAACAAATTCTTCCAAAATAAGATACTATTGATTCATTAATTGAAATAATTTGGTTCCATTATGTAAGATCTAGTTGGGTTTTAATTAATGTAATTAGTTTGGGTGATGTCTTGGAACATGTATAACTAGAAAAATATTTACAACATAGTTATATATTATGACTTGTTGACTAGGATAGTTCATATAGAATGCAGAAGGAGACTTATTAGGAATTAAAATAATTATTATTGGGAATTTTTAATGACCATTATCAAATAGGTTGGAAAAAATCAAGGGAAATTTTAATTTTTTGTTACCGAGTTGGAAAAGTCTTTAGAATTGTGTTTCAAATCATAATTACAAGGATTGGGACATCATTGGAAGGTGTTATTTTGATGTGATAATAGGATAAATATGTTTCATTATTTCTTATGTGAGTGTCATAGTTGTTTTAGGGTGACTTTATTGTCGGTGGTATACCACGACACAATATGGGGTGTTGTGACATGGTGTATTTTTCTTAAAGAGGTGTATGAGATCAATTGCAGATGGGATATGAATTTATAGAATAAATTTATGTTTTTTTAGATTAGTTTAAATAGTTTATAATAACTTTAAATTGTATGGAGTATATTATATTAATTAAGAATGAGAATATAAGGTTGGATAAACGTTCTAGAATATCTAAATTTTAGAGTTGTAGGTTGTTTAGTAGTTTGGTATAACTATGGTATATCATAGAGTATGATAGATAGTTTTCTAATTTTTTCCTATTTAATATTCTATTATATAAGTGATATTCTAGGATATGATAGAATTAGCGGATTTGGATATTTTGAAAAAAAAATGGTGATGTATTTGATACTTAAGGTTTTAACTTCAATTCATAAGGAAATATATTATGCATTGAAGGAAAATATAGTATGTGCAATGATATATCTTATTTATTAAAGGAACAATATTCAATATTGGATAAATTGTTAAAGGGAATAATATTATGTATTTTAAGTATATTATGCATTTATTTTTTATTTGGGGGAATTATCTGATATTTTAAGGTTTACTCTAATATATAATGCTTACCCTAGAAGGTAATGTTTTTCTAGAGCATCCCTGTGATTTGTAAGATATTTTTTTTCTTATGTAATGTTTTTCACTTTTAGAGAAACATATTTCCCACGATATATAAGGAATATATATATTGTGTAAGTAATATATATTTTATAAGGGCGATATATTATATAAAGAATATATAATACATAAGGAATATATATCACTTAAGTAATATATATTACAAATAGAATATGTATTATGTAAATAATATTTAATATTTAAGCAATATATATTATATGTAAAACTTCCTTGTGATATGTATGGGTTGTCCATGTGATACATAAGGGATCCAATCTTTATAGAAAAGTAGAATGATATATAATGGTTGTTTATGGATGATGTGTAATGGTTACTAGAGTTTACAATATAATGAATATGGGTTGATGGGTTACCCTATGGTACATAAGGGTACTCTATATATTATTAAAGTTAAATGTAAGGTTCACTAGGGGTGATACATGAGGGTTAACATGATTGCCAAAATTTTCCAAAAATTAAACCAAGTGAAGGATGGTATTTTGATTTTTTAATTGAAAACCCCCTTTGAGATTATTTATTTACTAGAATTTTGAACAATTATAGATTGAGAATCTCATCCCCTCCTCTTATCGCTTTAAACATCCATGATCCATGGATATTGAATGTGGTTTTACACATCATTTATTGTAAAAATGATAAAGGAACCAAGGATTATCATACAAGGATACTATATATTTGTATATGAATAATCATTAGATTACACAAACACACACCTGAGGACTATAATATTTTATCCCATTTGGGAACATGGAATGAAATCTACTTAATTCCTGAAATATATTCAATGTCCCCTATAATAATATTCATATTTAGTAATATTCACATATATACCCTACTAAAAACCATTCTTCATAACCTTGGATATGTAAACATAGGAAATAGTGAGCTTATATGCTAAATAATTTTAATAATGTGAGATATCAATGATCACATAAGTAAGAAATGATCATAAGTGTATGACAAAATGACCTTAACAATTTAAAACCACACCATTCATATCAAAGATAAATGTATTGATACATGAAATAAATACATGCATTTAATAAGACATGAATCATAAGGAAATCCAAGATTATGATCCATAAGAAAATAATATTGTAATAAGACATATATTTGTGGAATAAACATAAGAATAAAAAATTTTATGTCAAGGATACACACTAATTCATTCAAAACATGTTAGGCTCGGGTAAACCACTCATGTAACTGCTTTGGGATTGGGATAACCTCATGTGTACCCTTTTTTGAGCTTGGGATAATCTCATGCACACCCCTTGAGCTCATATAACATTAATAGTTACCTAATACATTAGAGGGAGATATACATCCCCCCTGTTATATAATGAAAATCATATATATGTGTTCCACAAGATCATAAAAAATTCAATATATCATAACCCATGAAATAAAATGGATTTCATAAAAATTTTATCATATCATAACCTATAGAAAATAGACAGGTTTCATAATCATTTCATAATTTCATCATATAAAAACCTAGGTAAAAGAAGTAGGTTTCATAATAATTCTATAATGGTATAACCCAAGGAATAGAAACGGGTATCATAAACATCTTTTCATAATAAAGTATCCAGAGAGAGAATAAGAATGATATCCTTTGTTCATGTCCTCAGTTAATAATAGGAAATATCAAAGTATTTCATCTTAGGTGGAAAATGTATTTGAAATATCATTTAATAAAAAAATTTAGGAAAATTATTTTTCTCTGTAAATAATTTTTTTTAAAATATAAAACCTTTTGAAAATACATTTCTTTGATAATAACCTTTAATGATTATAATGAAATATTTAAAAATCCTTTAAAATATTTCTTAAAGAAAATAAATTTTATATGAAAATTATTTTTTAACATAAAACCTTTTTTAAATAAATTTAATTGAAAATAAACTTGAAATCTAATAAAAAAATATTTAATATCATTTAAAACTTTTTTTGAGGAAAATAAACTTTCTTCTATAAAAAACACTTTTTAAAAAAAAAATCATATAATTTTATTTGAAAATAACCTTGATAACTTATAAATTATTATGAAAATAAAATTGTGTTCATGATGATGGGAAGTTTTGTTCATTCCATACAAGTTAAAATAATGATACCTTTCAAATTTTCAATAAAATCCAAATAGACCTTGTTTGAAAAATGACATGAAAATTCCTTTAAAAACTTTTTTTAATGTAAAATATTGGTTAAAATTACTTCTAAAAATCATAGGAGAATAGTAAAATATTTTTGGAAATATTTTTCTAGGACATGGTTTTGGAAGAAAATATATTTCCAACAAAAGAGAGAGATAAATTTGGTTTTTCAGAAAATCATTTCTAAATTATTTAAATTACCAAAGAGTGAAAAAATGGTGCTATTAATATTGTGAATAATAACAGGATAAAAGAATTCCTTATTTTCTTAATGTATGTAACATAATATTTTATCATCATAAACATAATCATAAACAATCCTAATAAACAATGAGATTGTAGCATAAAATCAATACCACTTTAGTAACATTGAATCGTAAGACCAATGATGGAATAACATTAAATGAATATTAAAATATGACATGGATAAATAATTTTGTGATATTAAATTTAAAAGGGGATGTATATACTCCTCAAAAAATAATACAGGTGCAGAACATAACAAATGTCTCAAATAGGAAAAATTGAGACCAAAATCCATTAATACTTTTGAAACATTTTGAATTATAATTCCAAAATAAATAATAATAATAAATGAAATAATAAATATCATTAAAATAATGTAATTAATGATATAACATGTAAAATGGTAACTATATAAATCATATAAAAGAAAAAAGTGGTGAATTTTCATATGTCTCCCAGAAGAAAAAAGAGAGATGATAAATCCCTAACCATAAGTCTTGATTTCCTTCATACATGTTAAGAATTCCAATATATTAAATATAAGTTTAATACAAATATATTATAAAACCATATATATAATACTATATATATAATACCATATATGATTTTTTTATGGCCTTGTATTACCTGTTTAATGACAATTCATTGTAAAATGCATGTTTCAGATAATAAACGCTTTATTTTTCGTATACGTATTGATTTGTTAATTTTGGTCCTATTAAAATGATCATGGTTACATAATATATAAAATAATAATAATTAAACAAATATAATATTTATATATAAATTATAATTTTAATACCAATTATGAAATATGGTATTGAGAAATGAAGTATCTTATAATAATTGAGATGGTATGACGTGTGTATGCATGACGAACATTTCCAATTTTTAAAAATAATTATGGAATGGAGTTAAGTAATATATTATATTTTGATAATTATAATATAATAATAAATAAAATATTATTTACTTAAATATACTTATAAATATCATCCATGTGGTGTTGTGATGGAAAGAGAGTCACATCACTTCATGAAGGCAAGTGTGCACACCTACACAAATGAAATTATCATCTTTCAGTGAGTGAAAAGGTAAGAAGTAAAATTATATGTTATCTTTTAAGAAATTTAAATATTTCATTAATATCATAATCATTTCATGTTTATCACATATATTTATCCTTATTATCTCCCACATAAAGGGTTATTGAAAAATGAATCACATCACTTTATGAGGCAGTAGAGGGTGGCCTTTTATAAGTGAGGTTAGTGGCACACTAGTAATTTTTGAAACAAAATATGATACATGTGTTTTTCACATTAAAAAAGGATCCAAAAATACTAAAATTAAAACATTATAAATTATAAGGTCTAAATATTTCTATAAATATGTTTTTTACATGTTTTGTGTAATTTTAAACACTTACCTTTTTAGTATACCCCTCGCTAAACCCATTTTTACCATAACGGTTATAAATAAGTTTTCTTGTTTTTACAATTAATTGTGGAAAAAAATTAATTTGAACTTATTATAAAATATGGATTATTATTATTAAAAATATTAAATCTATTCTTCAAAATTCCATTAACATAAGTGGAAAATTTTAATTAAAAATTTATCTCGCAGACATGATGATAATGCAGGTTTTTAAAGAGAAAATGTTGAAAATTTTACAGTGTTTTTATATCCAATCTAAACATGAAATTGGTTGAAATGAAATAAATTAGATTAATATATAGTATTTACCTAATTTTACATGAAAAACAATTTATAATATAACTTAATTTTACAAATAAGTTAAATGAAAATTCAGTTTTCAATTAAAATTTAGTATTTTTCACTATTCATCAAAAAATAAGTATTTTATAACATTCTCAAAAAATAAACCTAATATAATTTTTACATGATGATTTAAAGAATAATTTTTTTTACAAAAAATATTCTAAAATTTTCAAAAATTAAATTTTAAATAAAACTAATAGATGTGACAAAAAATAGGTTTTTGATAACTACATTTCCAAGAATAAGGTGATTTTATATTAACTCGTAGTTTAATAATAATCATTGTATTAATATAAATTAAAATTTATTTATATTTATTAAAACAAATTAATTTAAAATAATATTTTATTATGGATTATTTTTATTGATTAAAATGGAGAAACATTATGCACTTTAAAACAGTTTTCTTGAAAAACACTTTTTAAACCAAAAAAAACTTCAAATAAAATCCCATATAAATTTGATTCAAAATTAATAAATTGAATTAAATATAAATAAAATCTAATTATGTTAATTTAAAAATTAATTTGGAATTTATATCACTTAATTTATTGAAAAGAACCAATAAGTTTATAAAAAATGGTATTTTTCACTATTCACTAAAATTTTGATATTTTCCCTAACAATAAAAAAAATATCACCATAAGTTAATTTTGATATGATGATATCAAAAATTAATTTCATTTTTTAAAATATATTTTATATAATTTCTAACATTAATTATAATATTTTCTTATAAAAATAAATATAAATCATTTTTGAAGAAAAAATATTTTTGAAGAATGTGATTACTTTACTAAAAATTGATTTATTATTTACTAATAATTTCTAAATATTTTTATATTTATAAGGAAATATATATTTTTATTACATACTATTCATATCCTCCTATTTGACATCTAGGTTAAAATGTTCATATTTAAAATAATATCATTTTATGGTTCACTGAAGTTTGATGTCACCAGTCATGCACTATATCAAGGAAACTCATTTTTATATATAATTCAAGATAAAATTGGTGTATATTATAGCACAATATTTCAAAAATAATAAATTTTAAAAGAAATCATAAAAGATCAGTATTTTATGATTGTATCCTTTATTATCATTTCATTATAAACTTAGCTACCACTAATTTGTTACGGTTAAGATTTAGGTTTGATGTTGGTTCCATCAAAGTATGGTTAAATGGGGCATAATAAATTGGGGATTTTATTTTTCATTTATATTGGGGATTGTATGAGGATTAATGCATTATATTATGTATAGTTTCATTAAGATATTTCAATTCCCAAGATTATTTTGGGGTTTCATTAAAATAATAATTTATTAATTGATGAACTAATATCAGATGTTTTTGTTTTTGTTTTCTATGAACTTGGGGTGTTTTAAGAGTTATATTCACCACATTTCTTGATATTTCTAGGTTTTTATTTCATTTGGTGAATAATGCCTTAATTATTCCCTATGTGTTTATTTGGAAAATAATATTGGTTTGACGTGTAATTAATTAAGAGTGTTTTGTCATTAATTGGGATAATTGTTGATGGGGTTAGGTTATAATGTTTATTAGTGATGGTTATTTGATATTGGATGAGCTTATCTGGGGGTGGTCAGGAATTCTTAAAGGAAATAACTCTAATTTACATAGGTTGTCTCTAAAAATATACCTAGGTTTTATGCTTTGTGTTATGTATCATGTGATATGAATCCTCACAACTTGTGTGTGATGAAAATTGAATTATAATGGAAATGTTTCTTTTACAATCCCATGAGTAGAATGGAAGTATCTTGGGCCATGATGGACTCATGAAAACAGTCTCAATGCCTCAGTCACCGATGGAAAAAGGATTAAACATAAATATGTCATATTTGATAAAATAATCATACATAGGTATTATTAAAATAAGTTAATCATAGTGGAAATTAGAATATATGATTTTCTTTCTCTCTAGGAAAGGGAGAGTGTAAATTTTGGAATGATTGGATTATTGATAGATCGCATGAAATCTTGGGTTACCATATATTCTCTTGGTTAAATGATTTATGTGTGTGGTGAGTATTCTACCTCTACCAGAATGTGCACATAATGTTGATTGAGATACCATGAAAGATATTTAAGTTTAGGTTTTCTGTGAGAGAACCAACTGATCTTGACCTTAGAGGTGAGATGAATTCTATACCATCACATCTTTTTATAATATATATTATTTCATGGGTGAAAGATTGGGCCATGATGTGAGTGTGGATCTATTAAGGGATTTGATATACATTTAATGATAGGATTTGTTCCTAGAATTTGGGAATATAATAAAGGAACCTGTGTGGGATGTTCAAAATATGTTGTGACCTATGGGACCATAGAGGATTCCCAACCCTGTGTTGACTATAGAGAGTATTAAAACATGGGGACTTACATGGTTATATATGGGCGTGAATATAGTTATGGTAGTGAGTTGTTTTCTTGAGTTATTAACCTAGTAAATGATTCATATTGTGAGGATGTTTGAGATATGATGATATATAGGGTGGGGATTATTCCCCATGATGATGATATGATATGATATAGTTCTGGGGTGGGTATTATTACCCCTACTTCTATATGATAATATGATATATTTTATGATATAATATATGATATGAGATGGTTCTAGGGTGAGTGTTATTCCCCCTTGATGTTATATGATGATATGATATTCAAGATAATATGGTTCTAGGGTGGGTTCTATTCACTATGTCGATATGTGTTGATGATATATAAGAGATGATATGGTTTTGGGTGGGAATTATTCCCCTTGATGATATATTATGGTATATAGGGTGGGTATTATTCCCCCTTAATGATATGGTATATGATGGTATGAGGGGTAGGTACTATTCCCTACGATGACATATGATGGTATATGTGGTGGGTGTTATTCCCCATGGTGGTATGTTATATGATGGATAACATGGTTGGAGTTATTCGCCTTGATTATATATGACCATATAAAGTGGGGGTGTTATCCCCCTCATAACGTCCTGGTTCTGAGAGCCGCCCAGAGGCGCCCTGTACCCGGTTGATTACATGGACTCAAGCGCATTTTCTTGAATGCCAGAGGCTAGTGACTAGCAGTGAGGGCATTGGGTGTGATAGTGGGGAAACTATGCCCTCATTGGTAGAGTAACAGATGTACATGGATTTTTACATATATTTTTATAATTTTCAAACATATTTTTAATTAAGTATTTTAACCAATTTATATATTTTTAGTTTATTTTTGTAGTTTTGTAGTAGTTTATATATATTGATAATTTTTAGTTAATTTATATACTTATATTAGCGATTTAGTCTATTTATTAGATATATTAATTTTATATATTATATTTAACCCTATATTATTATTATTATTAGTTTAGCTAATTTTTGATTATTTTATTTTATTAACTTTATTAGTAAGTATATATTTTAATTAACTATTTGTATTTTATTTTATTTCATTATTTTTATAGTATTAATAACATAGTATCTTTTTATTAGTTTAATATTTTTATATTTAAGAGTATAATATCTAATTACATGTGCATTAATTTTTGTTCTAATTTTATTATTATTATTACTATCTAAAATTAAATATTTCGATAATTTTTTTCTTTTAATTTGAATTTGAAATTCATTTTTATCTTTTATTTTACTTTTTTTATTTATTTATTTTTGTTTTAATTTTTCTCTCTCCACCACTTCCCCTAACTACCCACGCACCACCCCACTCCCCTTTGACCCCTTCCCCTTTCCCACGTCACCCTTCCCATCTCCCTTTTTTTCTCTACCCAACCCCACCCTCCTAACTCCCCATTTTTCTCTCTACAATCCCACAACATTACATTTTTTAACCCCCTCTCTCCAATCCCTCACCCCCCCATATAACCCGACCCACCGCCCCTTTTCCTGAACCCTATTTCCCAGCCTCTCGTTGCTCCACTCCCCTGCCACCATTCCCCTCTCCCCTCGGTCGCCTCCCCTTACCCGCTCATCCCCAGCACCCCATCCCAACATACCCCTCTCTCCATATTTTTTCAGCCGCCCTCCTCACCCCATTTCACCTGCCTAATCGCACGCCGCCCCCCTTAATCACCCAGCACCACACATCCCGCTTACCTGCCGCCCCATCCTCTCCTCCTTACCTGGCCTCCCCTCCACTTACCAGCCACCTCAACCCCACTCCTCTCCCAGCCATTTCAACATTCATAAACCAGTGGAAAACCATCACCAGGAGCACAGCTGAGGTTCAGACACGTCATCGACATTCTCTTGGCTTCCGGAGATTCATGTCGCACGGTGAGAGCGAATGCAGATCAGATCTTATTTTCAGCGGCAAAGTGGTTTGATTTGGATGTGGCATTAGCGAATACACAGAGTGGAGCAATGATGATTATTTTATGATCGTTTATGGCATCTTGCGGTGACCACAACAACGACATGAGCACAGTGATATCTTCTATTTATTATTTTATGTGTTGTGTTGTCGCGATGGTTGGCTAATTTAATTTGTTTTAGAGTTGTTACAAATGTGATGGTGAATGCATGTATTTAATTTATTCCTATGTTTGATTTCCTTTTGAATTAATTTCATTTGGATATTTATTTAATTAATTATATCTTCATTTAAATTAATTTTCATTTGGGCTCTGTACACATGCTTTGGTTCCCGTTCATGTGATACCTAAAAAGTAATCACAAACGGGAGTTCATCAGAGAATTTATTTATCCAGAATTAGATCAAGAACGCGAGCGAATTCTGAATAAATAAATATATTAATTGAAAAATTAATATTTTGTGTGTGAACATATTCAAACTTGTGTGAGTGATACTGAATAAGTGATCTTATGTGAGTGAACCCAACATAGGTAAATACTTTGACTTTGTGAGAAATGGGTCGTCGTATTTCACCAAGTGATTCAGTGCTATAATGACGCGCAAATTATTCGTCAGGACAGAGAACGAAATGATGGAAAATTTGTGTAAACATTAGAATACTGTCCAACATCAAAGAATGAGACAAGATAGTATTTTGATTAAATTTTTAATTGGTGATAATTTAATAAATAAATATTCAAATGTGGGAATTAAATAATTGACATTGCATGCACTTGAACGGGCGTCACGACTCTGACACTTCCATCTCTGCCAATTTCTTTCATAGATTAATTCACTTAGATAATTTTATTCAATTTAAATAATCATTTTTAAAATATTCATTTAGTTTTTAGAACTTAATTGTTAATCACACAATTAAATCCCATATGCATGAACATTCCTCTAGTGTCTACTAAAATTCTATCTGTGGTTCGACCATGCTCTCCACTTCTACAGTAGTTAGTAGGTAAATAAATATTGCAACTTTGTATGCGTTGCAACGCACATGCCAAATTTCTAGCACTGTTGCCGGGGAGAATAGTAGCATTAGATATTCCTTTAAAAGAGTGATTTAGGTCAAAAAAACTAAACCAACAAAAAAAAAGTCTACTACTCTGGGAATTTTTTATTGTAGGAATTTTCTAGACACCCAGAAGTTCAAAATTATTTGGGTCGTGCCTCACAGTTACAACCAGTGCCCACCCTACCCACCAACATTGCAAGGTATGATGTATAATGATTCACCGCACATGCACTCTCCAGGTAATCCTGTTTATTTTATTGATTATCATTCAAGTCTGTGTTATGATATGTATTCTACTGCTAGTCCTTATCCACCATTTGATCATTTTCAAAGTCAATGCATTCCTGAAAATTTATAACTTGATAATTCATGTCAAACAAATGATTCAATAATTGAGCACATGTTGCAATCTGCTATCACTGAGACAAATAGGATGTTTGAACTTCAAGATTAATGTAATGCAAATTTACTTTCTTCAACAAAAGATTTACAAAATCAAACAAATGGTTTATAAAATTCAATGAAAGATTAAGAAAATCAAATAAAAAATTTAGGAAATCAAATGACTCAACTTGTTCAACGTTTCTCCTCACTTCCACTTGATGATCTAATTCAAAACAATTCTTTTGAGGAGAGTGAAATAGAGGTTCCATTTGAACAACATTCATGTACCGATTCTAAAAATGAGATTGATCCGCATTCTTTTCATCCAAGTGATGACTCATATCCATCACAATATAATTCTTCCAATATAATCGCATTTGAAGAATATGAGAGTTTTTTTGTCCACCCAATTGAACATAATAGTCCCTTATAAAATGTGATTTCATGTCCTTCTATAAATTAAAAACCTAATAATCCCAAAGTGAAAAAGGACATGTTCAATGTCTATCAAATTTCACCTTTTGAGGATGAAGAGGATATTGAACTAGGACCATTCTTTACCATGATATATTTAGAATTGAACCGAGAGACAATGGATTGCCATACTCAAGAGGACATCACTTCAAATGACACTGAATCACCTCTTTCTGAAAATATTTGTGAGTCTGAAACTTTTTCTAAAATGAATAATTCTGAAACATTTTTGTAATCGGAGAATCAATCAGCATTGGTGTTTGAGAACACGCATAATTTTCTAGAAACAATGCAATAATGGGATTTCTTGGAGGGTCCTGAGTTCGTGGTGGCACATGTGGATACATAGAATTATGATGAGGGCAGTATAGAGGGAAATTTTGAAAAATATGTCATTCTTGACATAATGGAGTCTTCTGCTCTAATTGATCCTGCACCACTTGATCCATGCATCGAGGTTAAAAACACTTCACTTGAATTACCCACATATGCTAACAATATTTTTAACCTTGGAAAAATCAATGAAACCATCGAGCATGAATTGAGTTGGAAACCACTAGATTTCCCTGGGCTAGTGGTTGGGTGTGAAAATGAATTGGGATACATCGTCAACCTAGATACTGCATTCAAGGATGTGATGGATATAATCCGACCACTGAAGGAGTCTTCTAAAGGAACTTTTTCACCTCTGTGTATTCAAAGAGGTAATCTTCTTGATCTTTCCGCTGATGGCCTTTTCCCAAAATTCAATTATTCAACGAATATTTCTTTAGGAGAGGTATATTTGCTCCCTTGTGAGTTGGACCATTTTCATTTCATTCTACACATCCATTCTTCTAACAGGATTCCGTTGAGATTTTGTGTATCTTGCAGGATAAACTCATCTTCAACGAATGGATTCCACAATCCTACTGAAAAAGAAACAGATGCATGGTTTACATTTCTGTTCGACCCTGGTGAAGTTTCAATAACGTATGGCTGAAGAAAAATTAAACATAACGCTCAATGAGAGGAAACCCATCATTTTTTTGTTTTCTTTTCACTGCATTTAATTTAATTTCATTTAGTTTTTTAAAAAATAATATAAAATAAAAAGGCATGCATTTACAATAATCTATTTTCTCCTGGAACAGTAGTAGATTTAAATTCATTATAAATATTTTTATCATCCACATTATTTTGATTATGGTGTGAATTCTTTGACATAATATGAGTATGTGCTGTCAATGTGTAGGTTTTATAGGTATACCATTTCTGGAGCTTCATTGGATAAAAACAGCCTCTCCGCATCTATTTTCACTTACACAGGGAAGTGTTTTTTTCCATATTTTACGCTTCCAAAAACACCATGTAAACTAACAAAAAATAAAAAAAAACAAGAAAATTTTGAAAAAAAAACTAACACTCCTATCATTGATGAACCCACATGAAATCCGCTGTATATTTGTTGCAACATAGTCGAAAACATACCACTTGTGTCCCTAGGAAGTTTGAGCACCTGATTCTTGTTTGGAATTCATTGATCCCTGATCTCATGACTTAGATGATTGTTGATATTATTTCATGCTTTGAAAATGTTTTTCCAAAACATGTATATTTTTGAGACACTTATTTTCACTCATGCTCATCTGTGTTGTCCAACATTATATTTTCATACTCGTGAAGACTCTCAGACATTTTAAATCATCTCTTATTTATCTTTTTCTTGAGGGCATCTCAACCATGTTATGTCTTCTAGAACTTTCCATGTTTTTCCATCAAAGCGATAAGAATTTTATAAGTTTCACTAAAATGATCAAGGAATCTGTTTGATATTTTAACCTTGTTGAGCCACTAAGACACCCATATATTTTCTCCATTGTGCATCCCTTAGAATCCATGAATAATATAACACCCCAAGCTTTCACGATACGCATCTCTTTCAATAAGGCAATAGCTTGCATTCTATGCAAGTTCGAGATTCTAACACACCGCGGCCAATCAAAGTAGCCGTTATGAATAGTAATATCCACTTTTTGAAATTATGTGAATTTTATATTTCAAATTGGACTTCATTTTTGTATTCGGAATATCAAAATTATCCTAAGTTGAATTTTTTGTAATTTTCTGAGAACTTCTAATTTTCTATGAATTAAAAAATACTTAAAAACAACTTTTTTAATCAAAATAATTTAGAGTGATAAATTATACTATTGAGTGATTTTAAAGTATAGTTAGAATATCTTTTTACCATTTTATCCAATGGTGGTCATTATTATTAATTTCACTTTGAAATTAGACATAAACAATTGTCAATCTTTTGATATATATTGTTTTTTAAAAACACGCTATTTGTTGTGATAGCGGAAATTAATTATTAAATTAATTAATTAAACTTATATGTTTTGAATTTTTTAAAATAGATTTAATTTTTGAATTAGTAATATAAAATATAGCTTAGGGTGAATTTTTGGTATTTTTCTGAAAAAACATTAATTTTTTGATGAATAGTGAAACCACTAAGTGGTAGTTAAAAAACTAATTTTTCATTTAAATGAAACTTTACCACTTCTGCGAATTGAATTTCAAAAATCCTACATACGTGGTTTTAATTATTAAGTAAAATTCAGTTCAATGGGATGAAAATAATTTTTTATGAATAGTAACTTTTAAGTTTTATTAATCATGATTAAAGGTAATTAGTCTAATTTAAGGTAAATATAATGTTATAATAATATGAAATTACCTTTAAACGGGTCCTAACCTTATTTTATGAGTCTTGGACGACCAATACAATCCATGGGTCAACTTGGGGACCCCATGGAGCCACTTGGGTAAGAAAATGACATTAATAACTTTTTATTTAAAGTAAAAATAAAATTGTCACAAACATGTATTATTTTACTAAAAAAATTATTACAAGTGGTTATATAAGTTAACATTTAGACTATAAATATAAATTGGAAATCTAAAAATATTTCCTACATCATGGTAATTTTTTTATAATTTTTAGGCATTAAATAAATAAATTTATTTATCACACCATGATGATGCAGCGATTACCTCATTAATGAACTATTTAAATAAAATGAAACAATAAGGTGAAATATAAGACTTACACTTGTATAAATCCTATTTTATGGGTTTATTTCGAACCCTTATCACCTTATCCTCTAAATATATCATTTTCAGACCTTTAAAATCTGAAAAGCATTTCATAATAATGTAACATTTCATGACTTTCCAAGAGTGCCCCTCCTCTCCTATTATAAAAGGCCCCCACCTCTACCACTTTATTCACACCCTAAAAGCCATTTGGCTCGGCCAAAATCTGCCCAAATACTCTCTAAACTTCCCTCTATTACTCCTAGAAGTATCAATTTGGGCATAAGTCTTCCCAAGGGAGCCTTTGGCTCAAATCAAAAAGAGTTACCTGATTTTAAGGTAATGTCTTCTCTTATGTTATTTTGTTTTATTTTGCTTCTCCAACCCCTTAAACTCTTTATTCCTTTATTTTGTAACAACAATAGTATCTTAAATATACTATGTTTTTTATGAGAAGTTTTTGATTTACACTTACACACACCTTCGTCTAATAGTTAAAGAACATACTGTTTCGGTGGGTGGTGAATTACTGCCTCATGAAACGATGATTGTTCAATATTCTTTTAACACCTCTCATGGTGGACATTAAGATGTCACTATATTTATATATGATATATATTTTGTTTATGTTTTCCTTATGCTTCTGTATTTTTCATTTATGGCATACCTTTATGGTTTCCATTATGGGTAAATGCGATAATTTCATTTTAGGAAGTGCGGCCTACCACCCCCTCAAAGTGATTTGAATCGTTAATTCTATATGTGGGACGTATAAAGGATAGAGTAAATGATATTATATATGATATTATACTGGAATTATAATATATCGTTATATCATTATGATTTCATTCCATTACATACTAAATAGAAATGAAGGTAGCGTTCATGCGTACGTACGGCTTACCATCTCCATGAACGATGCATTTCATTTCTTACCTCTAAATGTTATGTAATATTATAAATGAATGTATATTCTGGATATGTATGATATATATTATATCAAAATCATGAATATAATTCTGGATATAATGGATATTTTACCACATGAACAACTTGTAATTATAAGAAGTTTATTTTTGACTCAAGTACCAAAGATCGACAAAACGACCATTATTAACTTAAATAATTACATAATGTTCATAACATGGTAAAAAGTGATATAAAAGGAATAATAAACTTGAAAAGGTTCTTAATCAAGTAGAAATTAACTCTAGTTTGTTATTCAGGAGATTAAATAACGATCGAGTCAAGTCGGACACAAGGTAAGGGACTTCGTCTCAATCTCCTTTCATTGAGGCATATTTTTTTTATACACAACTTTCTTTTATAAGGTGTATAAACCCCTTTGAATTTTACTTTTATTCAAAAGGAATATTTTTGTAAGAATCATTTTACTAAATGACAAAATGAATGTTTTTGTCTTACGTATGTGGCGACAACGACTTCTCCACCGTCGTGACCATTATTTGTGTTTCGACTTCCTCTACAAGCCATAACTTTTTTTAAATGAAAAATAAATACCATGTTTTATTTTTATTTTATTTTGGTATTGAAAATGGTTTTGATAATGTGTTTATTATATCAATGTGTTGTATTGATATCTTGTGATGGAAATGTGGAAATTGTATGCTTCCTTTATGCATGTTTTATGTGATATGATTTTGTTATGGTCTATGAAATGTTTAAATCTTTTCATATAAGGAAGCATTGTACTTAATAAGTGGCGGGTGGAGCCTTCTATAACTCCTCGATGCATCGGTAGGTCTCCTGAGACAAACTAGTGTCTTGGCACAAGGCCTTGACAAAATCTTATTTGTATTCTTGGCACAAGGCCTTGACTATGTGGTTATGATAGTCTGGCATTATGCATTCCATCGTTATGAAAGTGGTTTTTAATATTGCATGTGTTTATTCGACTAGTATAATATCCATGTGAATAATTAAATGGAGTTATTTCATTTTACTTTTGTCATATTATACTGAAGTTCCATTTTAAAAGGATTTTGTTTTAGATATACATTGCCTTAAATGTTTATGTTTATTTATAAAAGTTTCTACTATATTGTTATCCTTACTGAGCATATGAGCTCACCCCTTTCTATGTTTTATTTTTCCCAGGATGTGAAGAAATATTTTATGACTGACCTACAGGGATAGTTTGAGGGGGATATGACTGTGGACTATGGAGACCATGTTATTGTAGTTTTTCACTTTATGATGTAATATAACATTTATGAATGTATCTAGTGTTTCCAAGTCTACTAAACTAATAGGTCTTTCAAGACTTTATATTTTGTGATCATGACAATGTTACGTAATAAAGCACTAACTCTGGGTAACTGGGGTCGGGGCGTTACGGTTGGTATCAGAGGCAGTTTAGTACTAACCTTGGAAGCTAGATTTAGAAAAACTCTGACTAGAGCACATAGACCTAAGATAGACTTTGAGTATTAGTATAGAAGAACTTCCTAGAATTTTGGTATTATTGAGATTTTGTGAGTTTTCTGAGAAATACATACCTGTCTAGATATGAGCAGGTAGAGGCGGCCCTAGCACAGATGTACCCAGGGGTAAAACATGAAAACACCACTTTGATCTAGACTCGAACGAGAACTGGTGCAAGACAACGGGCCTTACTGCACTCTTGGTTATGACACTCCCGAGGGATATGCTTAGGATAATTACCATTTTCTTTACAAACCATTATGAAGGGTTTATGTGTATATACTTCCTCAAAGAAAACATTTTTATGATTATGGATTATATCCATAAATAGTTCAATTTATGTTAAGTGTTTTACAAGTATGGAATTATGTATTTTGATTCATAAATTGATCTAGTTTATGCCATTGTTTAGAAATGGAACCCAGTGGAAGGAATGGAAACCGTATCAATGCACGCACTCCATGTAGGGATTTCCCTCCTGCTCAATACAATTATAATGGAGCTGGTGATACAACTGGTGCTGATCAGCTTATCACCATTCTGGGACAACTCACTTAGGTTATGAATAATAACCTTACTCGTATGGAGCACCCTGATCCACAACGTGAAGGATCAAAGTTAGATCTCTTCATGAGGCAACAACCACCAACATTAAATGGGAGTACAAATCTCTTAGTAGCTGAGCAATGGATAAATTCCTTAGAGAAAATATTTCATGCCTTGGGGAGTAGTGAAAGGGAAAAGGTTATCATAGAAGTTTACCGCCTCGCTGGAGATGCTGATCAATGCTGGTCATTGATTCAAAATACAAAGGAAGATGAAGAAGTATCAAGTATGGAATGGATAGAGGTCAAAGATCTTTTCTTAGAAAAATACTTTCCTCATGACCATCGAGCAGATATGGAAAGACAATTTCTGAGTCTGGGGTAAAAGGAGGATGAGAATATCGGAAATTATGAGTCTAACTTTACAAGGATAGTGAGGCATGCTGCAAATTATATACATAACCCAAGAAGTAATATTGATCATTTCTTAGATGGGTTAAAACCATTTCTCCATCAAGATCCAGTATCATAATCTTTATCAATGTATGAAGATATAGTATCGTGTTCTATCAAGATAGAAAAATGATTCTCTAAATCTTATGACAATAAAGTAAAGCAAGAGAAGAAGAGAACGGTGGAACAAGAGACAGATAAAGGGAAAAAGGGAAAGAAGGATCTTCCATTGTGCGATAATTGTGGGAAGAATCACCCCGGTACTTGCCTAAAAGGAAAGGGAGTTTGTTATAAATGTGGAGAAAAAGGTCACCAGGCTCGTGATTGCAAGGGAAAGAAAGACACTATCAATGTTGAATGCTACAATTGTAGGTAAATGGGGCATTATGAAAATGAATGTCCTAAGCATCAGGGAAACTTACCTCATAAAATGCCAAGGGATCAAGGACAATCTTATGTTGTTACTACAGTTGAAGTGGAATAATTAATGTATTGGTGCTTTTGGACTCAAGGATTATATTCTGGTTATAAGAATAATGTGATATATATATAAGGATTGTACTATAGTACTTTTTGTTTTCATTAAGGTTTTAATATGATGAAGGTAATCATATTTTTAGTATGTGACAATAATAGAAACTTTACTTTTTTTGGGGAATCTGTTGTTACAATTGATTTTGGAATTTAGAGACCTTTTAGAGAAAGTCTGGACAGAGGTATTTTGGATAACTATAAAGGTTGGAATGGATTAAGTTGAACTTTGGATAGTATTGTTTAAGGTTAAAACATTTCTAAGGATTATTTTTGGAATATTATAATACTGTAGTTTTAGGAAAAGGACAACCTGCAGGTCGGGGGATAACCCGTCACGTCGGACAAAGCTATAGGAATCGAACCCACAACCATAGTGCGACATGCCTTTATTACCTACTAATAGCCTACAGGAAGTCCCTGGTTATTACAATATAGTTTTCCTAATATAAATGGTATGTGTTAATATTTGGAACCTTGTACGATTAGGATAAATATAATATTTTTGAATTCTATTACCTTTTGGATTGAAAGATAGGTTTATGGTAAAAAAATTATTGAAGAATGAAAGTCTACAAGACAAGTAAGTATATCACCTTACATTCTTGTTAAATCTCCAAAATGAGTTCCTCAACTTTATGAAAGGTAATTTAAAACCAAAACGTTGTTGGTGAACTTTTCCTACTGGGGAATCAAAGACAGTTTATCCAATCACAAGTTTGTGATTTTCTTGTAGTTAACTTTCTCATAATCCTATTTTCTATAACTCTCCATCAGACCTTGATGGTTTTTTCTCCTCCATATCCATGTTTTCATATAATCCTACTATGGGATATCTCAGGTGACCTCTGTACTTCTCTTTCTTTATTTTAAAGTTATATTTTTATTAACCCTATTTTCGATATGGGTTTTCCACAAAGGTATTTTCTATTTTCAACCTTTTATTTTTGAAGAACATTTTCAAATTGTGAGGACATAATTTATTTAAGGAGGGGAGAATGTAACACCCCAATCTTTCACAATACGCTTCTCTTTCAATAGTGCAATAGCTTGCATTGTACGCAACTTCAATATTCTAACACACCGTGACCATTCAAAGTAGCTGTTATGAATAGTAATTCCACTTTTTAAAATTATATAAATTTTATATTTCAAATTGGACTTCATTCTTGTATTCGGAATATTGAAATTATCCTAAGTTTAATTTTTTGTAATTTTCTAAGAACATCAAATTTTCTATGAATAGAAAAAAAAATACTTAAAAAATTTTTTTAATAAAAAATATTTATAGTGATAAATTATACTATTGAGTGGTTTTAAAGTATAATTAGAATATATTTTTACCATTTTATCCAATGGTGGTCATTATAATTAATTTCACTTTGAAATTGGACATAAAAAATTGTCAATATTTTGATATATATTGTTTCTTAAAAACACGCTATTTGTTGTGACAGTGAGAATTAATTACTAAATTAATTAATTCAACTTATATGTTTTGAATTATTTAAAATAAACATAATTTTTTAATTAGGAATATCAAATATAGCTTCGGGTGAATTTTTGGTATTTTTCTGAAAAACATCAATTTTTTATGAATAGTGAAACCACTAAGTGGTAGTTAAAAAACTAATTTTTCATTTAAATGAAACTTTACCACTTTTGTGAATTGAATTTCAAAAATCTGACATACATGGTTTTCATTAGTAAGTAAAATTTGGTTCAATGGGATGAAAATAATTGTTGGTGAATAGTAACTTTTAAGCTTTATTAATCACGATTAAAGGTAATTAGTGTAATTTAAGGAAAATATAATGTTATAATAATATGAAATTACCTTTACACTTGTCCTAACCATATTGGATGAGTCATGGTCTACTAGGAAAATCCATGGGTCAACTTGGGTACCCCATGGAGCCACTTGGGTAAGAAAATGACATTAATAACTTTTTATTTAAAGTGAAAATAAAATTATCACAAATATGTGTTGTTTTACTGAAACAATTATTACATGGGGTTATATAAGTTAAAATTTCGACTATAAATATTAATTGGAAAGATAAAAATATTTCCTACATCATGGTAATTTTTTTATAATTTTTAGGCATTAGAAAAATAAATTTATTTATCACACCATGATGATGCAGCAATTACCTCATTAATGAATGATTTAAATAAAATAAAAAGATAAGGTAAAATATAAGACTTAAACTTGTATAAAGCCTATTTTAGGGGTTTATTTCGAACCCTTATCAACTTATCCCTGAAATAAATCATTGTGGGACCTTTAGAATCTGAAAATCATTTCATAATAATGTAGCATTTCATGACTTTCCAAGAGTGTCCCTCCTTTCCCCTTATAAAAGGCCCCCACCTATACCACCTTATTCACACCTTCAAAGCCATTTGGCTCGGCAAACCTCTGCCCAAATACTCTCTCAAAATACCTCTCTTACTCCTAGAAGCCTCACTTTTGGCAGAAGTCTTCCCAAGGAATCCTTTGGCTCAAATAAAAAAGAGTTACCTGATTTTAAGGTAATGTCTTCTCTTATGTTCTTTGGTTTTATTTTGCTTCTTCAACACCTTAAAATCTTTTTATTCCCTTATTTTGTAACAAAACCAGTATCTTTAATATACTATGATGTTTTTATGTGAAGTATTTGATTTACACTTACACACTCCTTCGTCTAATGGTTAAAGAACATACTCTTTCTGTGGGTGGTGAATTACTGCCTCCTGAAACGATGATTGTTCAATATTCTTTTAACATCTCTCATGGTGACCATTAAGATGTCACTATATTTATATATGATATATATTATGTTTATGTTTTCCTTATGCTTCTGTATTTTTCATTTATGGCATACCTTTATGGTTTCCATTATGGGTAAATGCGATAATTTCATTTTAGGAAGTGCGGACTACCACCCCCTCAAAGTGATTTGAATCGTTAATTCCATATGTGGAATGTATAAAGGATAGAGTAAATGATATTATATATGATATTATACTAGAATTATAATATACCTTTATATCATTATGATTTCATTCCATTGCATACGAAATAGAAATGAAGGTTGCATTCATGCGTACGTACGGCTTACCGTCTCCATGAATGGTGCATTTCATTTCTTACCTCTAAATGTTATGTAATATTATAAATGAATATATATTCTCGATATGTATGATATATATGATATCTACATCATGAATATAATTCTGGATATAATTGATATTTTACCACATGAACAACTTGTAATTATAAGAAGTTTATTTTTGACTCAAGTACCAAAGATCGACAAAACGACCATTATTAACTTAAATAATTACATAATGTTCATAACATGGTAAAAAGTGATATAAAAGAAATTATAAACTTGAAAAAGGTTCTTAAGCAATTATAAATTAACTCTAGTTTATTATTCAGGAGATTGAATAACGATCGAGTCAAGTTGAACACAAGGTAAGGGACTTCGTCTAAATCTCCTTTCCTTGAGGCATTTTTTTTATACACAACTTTCTTTTATACGGTGTATAAACCCCTTTGACTTTTACTTTTATTCAAAAGGAATATTTTTGTATGAAACATTTTACTAAATGAAAAAAGGAATGTTTTTGTCTTACGTATGTGGCGACATCGAATTCTCCGCCGTCGTGACCATTATTTGTGTTTCGACTTCCTCTACAAGCCATAACATTTTTTAAATGAAAAATAAATACCATGTTTTATTTTTATTTTATTTTGGTATTGAAAATTGTTTTGATAATGTTTTTATTATATCAATGTGTTGTATTGATATCTTGTGATGAAAATGTGGAAATTGTATGTTTCCTTTATGCATGTTTTATGTGATACAATTTTGTTATGGTCTATGATATGTTTAAATCTTTTCATATAAGGAATGAATTGCACTTAATAAGTGGCGGGTAGAGCCTTCTATAGCTCATTGATGCATCGGTATGTCTCATGAGACAAACTAGTGTCTTGTCACAAGGCCTTGACAAAATCTTATTTGTATTCTTGGCACAAGGCCTTTACTATGTGGTTATGATAGTCTGGCATTATGCATTCTATCGTTATGAAAGTGGTTATTAATATTTCATGTGATTATTCGACTAGTATAATATCCATGTGAATAAGTAAATAGAGTTATTTCATTTTACTTTTGTCATATTATACTAAAGTTCCATTTTAAAAGGCTTTTGTCTTAGATATACATTGCCTTAAATGTTTATGTTTATTTATGAAAGTTTCTACTATATTGTTATCCTTACTGAGCATCTGAGCTCACCACTTTCTATGTTTTATTTTTCCCAGGATGTGAAGAAATATTTTATGACTGACCTACAGGGATAGTCTGAAGGGGATATGAGTGTGGACTATGGAGACCATGTTATTGAAGTTTTTCACTTTCTGATGTAATATAACATTTATGAATCTATCTAGTGTTTCAAAGGATACTAAACTAATAGGTCATTCAAGACTTTATATTTTGTGATCATTAAAATGTTACGTAATAATGCACTGACTCTGGGTAACTAGGGTCGGGGTGTTACAGTTGGTATCAGAGGTAGTTTAGTACTCACCTTGGAAGCTAGACTTAGAAAAACTCTGATTAAAGCACATATCCCTAAGATAGACTTTGAGGATTAGTATAGAGGAACTTCCTAGAATTTTGGTATTATTGAGATTTTGTGAGTTTTCCGAGAAATACATACCTGTCTAGATATGAGCAGGTTGAGGCGGCTCTGGCACAGATGTACCCAGGGGTAAAACCTGAAAACACCACTTTGAGCTAGACTCGAACGGGAACTGGTGCAAGACAACGGGCCTTACTGCACTCTTGGTTACGACACTCCCGAGGGATATACTTAGGATAATTACCATTTTCTTTACAAACCATTATGAATGTTTTATGTGTATATACTTCCTCAAAGAAAACATTTTTATGATTATGGATTATATCCATAAACAGTTCAATTTATGTTAAGTGTTTTACAAATATGGAATTATGTATTTTGATTCATAAATTGATCTATTGTATGCCATTGTTTAGAAATGGCGCCCAGTGGAAAGAAAAGGAAACCGTATCAATGCACACACTCCATGTAGGGATTTCCCTCCTGCTCAAAACAATTATAATGGAGCTGGTGATACAACTGGTGCTGATCAGCTTATCACCATACTGGGACAACTCACTCAGGTTATGAATAATAACCTTACTCGTATGAAGCACCCTGATCCACAACGTGAAGGATCAACGTTAGATCTCTTCATGAGGCAACAACCACCAACATTCAATGGGAGAACAAATATCTTAGTTGCTGAGAAATGGATAAATTACTTAGAGAAAATATTTCATGCCTTGGGGAGTAGTGAAAGGGAAAAGGTTATCATGGATGTTTACCGCCTCGCTGGAGATGTTGATCAATGCTAGTCATTGATTCAAAATACAAAGGAAGATGAAGAAGTATCAATTATGGAATGGATAGTGTTCAAAGATCTTTTCTTAGAAAAATACTTTCCTCATGACCATCGAGCAGATATGGAAAGGAAATTTCTGAGTCTGGGGTAAAAGGAGGATGAGAATGTCGCAAATTATGAGTCTAACTTTACAAGGTTAGCAAGGCATGATGAAAATTATATACATAACCCAATAAGTAATATTGATCATTTCTTTGATGGGTTAAAACCATTTCTCCATCAAGATTTAGTATCATAATCCTTCTCAACGTACGAAGATATAGTATCGTGTTCTATCAAGATAGAAAAAGAATTCTCTAAATCTTATGACAATAAAGTAAAGCAAGAGAAGAAGATAACGGTAGAACAAGAGACAGATAAAGGGAAAAAGGGAAAGAAGGATTTTCCATTATGCGATAATTGTGGGAAGAATCACCCTGGTACTTGCCTAAATGGAATGGGAGTTTGTTATAAATGTGGAGAAAATGGTCGCCAGGCTCGTGATTGCAAGGGAAAGAAAGACACTATCAATGTTTAATGGTACAATTGTAGGGAAATGGGGAATTATGCAAATGAATGTCCTAAGTGTCAGGGAAACTTACCTCAAAAAATGCCAAGGGATCAAGGACAATATTATGCTGTTACTACAGTTGAAGTGGAATAATTAATGTATTGGTGCTTTTGGACTCAAGGATTATATTCTGGTTATAAGAATAATGTGATATATATAAGGATTGTACTACAGTACTTTTTTTCATTAAGGTTTTAATATGATGAAGGTAAACATATTTTTAGTATGTGACAATAAGAGAAACTTTACTTTTTGGGGGGAATCTGATGTTACAATTGATTTTGTAATTTAGAGACCTTTTAGAAAAGTATGGGCAGAGGTATTTTGGATAACTACAAAGGTTGGAATGGATTAAGTTGAACTTTGGATAGTATTGTTTAAGGTTAAAACATTTCTGAATATTATTTTTGGAATATTATAATACTGTAGTTTTAGGAAAAGGACAACCTGCAGGTTGGGGGATAACCTGTCGCGTCGGACAAAGCTGTAGGAATCGAACCCACAACCATAGTGCGACAGGCCTTTATTACCTACCACTAGCCTATAGGAATTCCCTGGTTATTAAAATATAGTTTTCCTAATATAAATGCTACGTGTTAATATTTGGAACATTGTAAGATTAGGATAAATATAATATTTTTCAATTCTATTACCTTTTGGACTGAAAGATAGGTTTATGGTAAAAAAAATATTGAAGAATTAAAGTCTACAAGACAAGTAAGTATATCTCCTTACATTCTTGGTAAATCTCCAAAATGATTTCCTCAACTTTATGAAAGGTAATCTAAAACCAAAACGTTGTTGGTTAACTTTTCCAAGTGGGGAATCAAATACTGTTTAACCAATCACAAGTTTGTGATTTTCTTTTAGTTAACTTTCTCCTAATCCTGTTTTCTACAACTCTCCATCAGACCTTGATGGTTTGTTTCTCCTCCATATCCATGTTTTCATAGAATCCTAGTATGGGATATCTCAGGTGACCTCTGTACTTCTCTTTATTTCTTTTAAAGTTATATTTTTATTAACCCTATTTACGATATGGGTTTTCCACAAAGGTATTTTCTATTTTCAACATTTTATTTTTGAAGAACATTTTCAAATTGTGAGGACATAATTTATTTAAGGAGTGGAGAATGTAACACCCCAATCTTTCACGATACGCTTCTCTTTCAATAATGCAATAGCTTGCATTGTACGCAAGTTCAAGATTCTAACACATTGTGACCATTCAAAGTAGCTGTTATGAATAGTAATACCACTTTTTTAAAATTATATAAATTTTACATTTCAAATTGGACTTTATTTTTGTATTCAGAATATTGAAATTATCCTAAGTTTAATTTTTTGTAATTTTCTAAGAATTTCCAATTTTCTATGATAGAAAAAAAAAATACTTAAAAACAAATTTTTAATAAAAATAACTTATAATGATAAATTATACTATTGAGTGGTTTTAAATTATAATTAGAATATATTTTTACCATTTTATCCAATAGTGGTCATTATAATTAATTTCACTTTGAAATTGGACATAATAAATTGTCAATATTTTGATATATATTGTTTCTTAAAAGCACACTATTTGTTGTGACAGTGAGAATTAATTACTAAATTAATTAATTCAACTTATATGTTTTGAATTATTTAAAATAGACATCATTTTTGAATTAAGAATATCAAATATAGCTTTAGGTGAATTTTTGGTATTTTTCTAAAAAACATCAAATTTTTATGAATAGTGAAACCACTAAGTGGTAGTTAAAAAACTAATTTTTCATTTAAATGAAACTTTACCTCTTCTGTGAATTGAATTTCAAAAATCTGACATACATGGTTGTCATTAGTAAGTAAAATGTGGTTCAATGGGATGAAAATAATTTGTGGTGAATAGTAACTTTTAAGCTTTATTAATCACGATTAAAGGTAATTAGTGTAATTTAAAGTAAATATAATGTTATAATAATATGAAATTACCTTTACACCTGTCCTAACCTTATTGGATGAGTCATGGCCTACTAGAAAAATCCATGGGTGAACTTGGGGACCCCATGGAGCCACTTGGGTAAGAAAATGACATTAATAACTTTTTATTTTAAGTAAAAATAAAATTGTCACAAACATGTGTTGTTTTACTGAAACAATTATTACATGGGGTTATACAAGTTAAAATTTCGACTATAAATATTAATTGGAAAGATAAAAATATTTCCTACATCATGGTCATTTTTATATAATTTTTAGGAATTAGAAAAATAAATTTATTTATCACACCATGATAATGCAGCGATTACCTCATTAATGAATGGTTTAAATAAAATAAAAAGATAAGGTAAAATATAAGACTTACACTTGTATAAAGCCTATTTTATGGGTTTATTTCTAACCCTTATCAACTTATCCCTGAAATAAATCATTGTGGGACCTTTATAATCTGAAAAGCATTTCATAATAATGAAACATTTCATGACTTTCCAAGAGTGCCCCTCCTCTCTTCTTATAAAAGGCCCCCACCTCTACCACCTTATTCACACCTTCAAAGCCATTTGGCTCGGAAAACCTCTGCCCAAATACTCTCCCAACTTCCCTCTCTTACTCCTAGAAGCCTCACTTTTGGCATAAGTCTTCCCAAGGAAGCCTTTGGCTCAAATCAAAAAGAGTTACCTGATTTTAAGGTAATTTCTTCTCATATGTTCTTTTGTTTTATTTTGCTTCTTCAACACCTTAAACTATTTTTATTACTTTATTTTGTAACAAAACCAGTATCTTTAATATACAATGATGTTTTTATGTGATGTATTTGATTTACACTTACACACACCTTCGTCTAATGGTTAAAGAACATACTGTTTCTATGGGTGGTGAATTACTGCCTCATGAAACGATGCTTGTTCAATATTCTTTTAACACCTCTCATGGTGGCCATTAAGATGTCACTATATTTATATATGATATATATTATGTTTATGTTTTCCATATGCTTCTGTATTTTTCATTTATCGCATACCTTTATGGTTTCCATTATGGGTAAACGCGATAATTTCATTTTAGGAAGTGCGGACTACCGCCCCCTTAAAGTGATTTGAATCATTAATATCATTTTTCGGATGTATAAAGGATAGAGTAAATGATATTATATATGATATTATACTGGAATTATAATATACCTTTATATAATTATGATTTCATTCCATTAAATATGAAATAGAAATGAAAGTAGTGTTCATACGTATGTACGGCTTACCGCCTCGATGAGCTGTGCATTTCATTTCTTACCTCTAAATGTTATGTAATATTATAAATGAATGTATATACTAGATATTATGATATATATGATATATACATCATGAATATAATTTTGGATATAATGTATATTTTACCACTTGAACAACATGTAATTATAAGAAGTTTATTTTTGACTCAAGTACCAAAGATTGACAAAATGACCGTTATTAACTTAAATAATTACATAATGTTCATAACATGGTAAAAAGTGATATAAAAGGAATAATAAACTTGAAAAATGTTCTTAAGCAAGTTGAAATTAACTCTAGTTTATTATTCATGAGATTAAATAATGATCGAGTCAAGTCGTACATGAGGTAAGGGACTTCGTCTCAATATCCTTTCATTGAGGTATATTTTGTTTTATACACAACTTTCTTTTATACAGTGTATAAACCCCTTGGAATTTTACTTTTATTAAAAAGGAATATTTTTGTACGAATCATTTTACTAAACGACAAAAGGAATGTTTTTGTCTTATGTATGCGGCGACAACGACTTCTCCGCCGTAGTGACCATTATTTGTGTTTCGACATCCTCTACAAGCCATAACTTTTTTAAAATGAAAAATAAATACCATATTTTACTTTTCTTTTATTTTGGTATAGAAAATGGTTTTTGTAATGTTTTCATTATATCAATGTGTTGTATTGATATCTTGTGATTGAAATGCGGAAATGTTATGTTTCCTTTATGCATGTTTTATGTGATACGATTATGTTATGGTTTATGATATGTTTAAACCTTTTCATATAAGGAAAGCATTGGACTTAATAAGTGACAGGTGGAGCCCATTATAGCTCCTCAATGCATCAATGGGTCACATGATAAAAACTAGTGTCTTGGCACAAGTCCTTGACAAAATCCTATTTGTAGTCTTGGCACAAGGCCTTGACTATGTAGTTATGATAGTCTGGAATTATGCATTCCATCATTATGAAAGTGGTTGTTAATATTGCATGTGATTATTCGACTAGTATAATATCCATGTGAAAAAGTAAATGGCATTATTTAATTTTACTTTTTCCGTATTATGCTGAAGTTCATGTTTAAAAGGCTTTTGTTATAGTTATACATTGCCTTAAATGTTTATATTTATTTATGAAAGTTTCCGCTATATTGTTATCCTTACTGAGCATCTGATCTCACCCCTTTCTATGTTTTATTTTTCCCAGGATGTGAAGAAATATTTTATGACTGACCTACAGGGATAATCTTAAGGGGATATGAGTGTGGACTATGGAGACCATGTTATTGTAGTTTTTCACTTTATGATGTAATGTAACATTTATGAATGTATCTAGTGTTTACAAGGCTACTAAACTAATCTGTCTTTCAAGACGTGGTCTTTTGTGATCATTCTAATGTTACATAATAATGCACCGACTCTAGGTAACTGGGGTCAGGGCATTACAAAGAATCCTTTTTAGGATAAGCCCATAACCGATACCCTTCCCTACCCATTTCTTGAATTTCTACATGATAATTTTCAATCTAATTGTGGAGGAGATATTTACTCATGGAGACGGTTCTTCGAGGGGAAGTGAGTCATTTGATGTACATGGATTGACATTATCCCATCTTGATCATATTATCTATTTTTCATAGTAGCCACATTCATTACATACATTTTGATATAGGAATATAGAATCCTTTTTGTTCCAACAATGAGTACATTGATGATCATTACGTGGTAACCCTCCCTTTTGGGGATACCTATAAAAGTGAAGATCCATTACGCCAGGAACTAGAGAGTTTTCTATATGACCTACTTTCACCGAGATGTTACAGCGTACGCACTACTTATGTACCGTTCTTTGGGATTATTGTTTTACATTTATTTCATGGGGTTTTTGAGTTGATACTTGCCATTTTTTCCTAACCATATTATTTGAGTGAGTTGTGTCTAAAAAAAGAGAGAAATATTGAATTATAATATACTTGGGGACAAGCAACATTTCATGTGTGGGGGAGTGATAGTTTGAAGGAGACATTTGGATTGACATATATCATGCATTTATTTCAATATTCAACCCTCCATTTTACCAAAAAGATGTCATTTTTTTTACCCTCCATCCCAGAGCCTCAGAGACATTTGAACCACATGTAAAGTCCTTGAGATTGGTGCATTCTTTTGATTTACACTAGTGGATATGTGAAATTCATGGCAAGACTATGGTAATCATGCATGTGTATGAGAATTGATAAAAACTTTGATCAAATTTTTTGAGCAATGAGTGTAATGGAAAGGTAGGTCACCTGATAAATGAGTGCACATACTTGTATTGAAAAGATTATGAGTAAAAGAAAAATGGTTTTTGAAAATTGGAGTTTTAAATGAAGCATGATATTTTATGGGTAAAAGATATTGAAGAATTTTGAACTTGTAATTTTGATGTTTTGATTTGTTTACGACCACTTGTGTTTTTTTTCTGATTGTTTTAACTAGGAGTGAAAAATTTGATCAAGCGCTCGAGAAAATTCTGAATAAATAAATATATTAATTGAAAAATTAATTTTTTGTGTTTTTGCTTCTTCAAACTTGTGTGAGTGATATTGAATAAGTGATCTCATGTGAGTGAAACCAACGCAAGTAGATACTTCAACTTTGTGAGAAACAGTTCGTCGTATTTCACCAAGTGATTCATTGCTATAATGACGTGAAAATTATTCGTCAGGACAGAGAAATAAATGACGGATAATTTGTGTAAACATTATAATACTATCTAACATCAGATAACAAGACCAGATAGTATTTTGATTAAATTTTGAATCAGTGATAATTGAATAAATAAATATTTAAATGTGGGAATTAAATAATTGACATTGCCTGCACTTGAAAGGATGTCACGACACTGACACTTCCATCTCCACCAATTTCTTTCATATCTTAATTCACTTAGATAATTTTAGTCTATTTAAATAATCATTTTTAAAATAGTCATTTAGTTTTTAGGACTTAGTTGTTAATCACACAATTAAATCCCATCTGCCTGAACATTCCTCCAAAAGGACATTTCTAGTGTCTACTCACATTATCTCCATGGTTCGACCCTGCTCTCCACTTCTACAGTAGTTAGTAGGTAAATAAATATTGCAAATTTGTATGTGTTGCGACACGTGTTCCAGTAACACAGTCGAAGTAAAACAGATAGCAATAGCGGAAGTAGTAAGACATGAAATAGGTAAACAGTGGAAGTAATAAATAACTGGAGCACACATATATATATTATGCATGATACATATGTCTTGGAATGTATCCAAACAAGTCACAATGATGTAATAAAATAATAAAACAAATTACAATAGAAAACTGATAAAATTCTCCACAGCGTCGCAAGACATAGCTTGGTCCCATGCTCCCCAACTCCACAGTAATCAAGTACCTGAAGTAGAAGGGTTCTTTCCCTTATCTATACCTACCACAATATAATATGTTTGGGGCCAAAATCATGACCCAAATAGGGTGTGAGACTAATTCCAGTAGGAAACCACCCAAAGATCTATGCCTAATAGTCAGTGAATATATACGGTAGATAATAAACAAAATAAATCAGTAAACAAGGATGTACAAATTGTTACAGTCCTACAATTTCAAATGTATTCATTTTTATATATCAAGTAAGCATCTAATAAAAATTAAGTAACCCACAAGGAAGTACTCACAGCCTAACCCCTCTGGTTCAACCAAAACAAACACAAGAAACCCTATGAGAAGTACACACAATCTAACCCCTCTGGTTCAGCTTTTGCAAAGACACTCTGAGGAAGCACTCACCATCAATTCCCCATGTGGTCTCATATTGGTAATTAAAATTCACTTTGAGGAAGAACTCAACGTCTAATTCCCCCTATGGCCCTCATCAAGGAACTACATACACTCTGAGGGAGCACTTACATCCATCCCCCCTATGGTCACGCAATGTAATAGTAAAACAGACACTCTAGAGAAGCCCTCAATATTAATTCTCCATATGGTCTACTACACCAGGTTCCCACAGCCTTGTGTAGGTCAGTCATGCACAAAGATAAATGGTAGCCAAATTAAACCTCAATAACTACTTAGATAAACAAACTATAACATATCATAGCATGTCAGATAATAAACACTCCATCCTAATAATACTAGGCATGGGAAATAAAGTAGCAGCATAACAGGAAAAGCTAGACCAAATGGTCAAAACAAGAAAACATGGGAAAAACCTCCATAGCATGGAAAAATTAACTCTATTAATAAAAAACAACCTCTATCGAACCAAACAAGGCATTTAATTAAAAACAGGGCTAAAATCCAATAACACGCAATACCCCATTCTTGGGTATTGGGAACTTTTTCAAATAATGTTCAAATACTATCTATGGAAAGTCACAAACCACCTACCTCGACATCGTGAGATATATATTTATGTGAATATCAGGCCTTGAATTTCCCTAAAATTCTTTATATCTACAAAAATGTTAAAAAAATTCAACTGAGGATAACATGTGAAAGAGGAGAAATCTGGAGATGAAGTTCTGGAAGAAGGAAGAACTCACCGATGTAGATCCAACACAACTAACATAGTTCAATTCAGGGAATGGATGATGAGTATGGGGCTCAGAGAAGATCTGTAGCTGTATGGTCACTCCTAGATGAGACGGATGAAGAAGAATACAGTTCTGTCGATTAGACACGACCTCGGTCCATTTAATGAAAAAAAAGTACACGACATGTATCTTAAAAGTACACGGTGTGTACTTACCTTTTCCAGCCTCCGCTTTAGCCACTCTCTAGGTCACCGCACATGGCCATGTACTCATTTGTTACACATCTAGTACATGGTCACCCACAACAACTGGGTACACGAAGTGTACTTAGAGTACATGACATGTACTCATGAAATTTCCAAAAACTCCTCTTTTTCTCAAAAACAACTAGAAAGTAAAAACATACCTGAAAATAAGACCTGGGTTCATACAAACTTCCACCCTTAAATAAATTCATCTCCAACTATCCCTAGCAAGGCGGCGTAGAAGAAGAATCCTAAAATAGCTCCGGCCACTACAATCGTACATCGGCCTCCCTCTCTTAGGTCTCATCCTATACTCACTCGTGATGACATTATACTCATACCAAAGGAACAGACCAGTCACAGATAACCTTCACATTTCAATCAACAATCTAGATAGAACACTCCTCGAATGAGATGTCCTTCTTGATCTCAACCTCCTCGGGTTGTAAAACATGAGATGGGTCTGAGAAGTAACATCGATACTAAGAAACGTCGAAGACATCATGCATATCCTGGTACCATTGAGGTAACTGCAACTGATAGGAAACTGGACTGACTCTCTCCAACACCTCAAACGGTCCGACATACCTCGGTGAAAGCTCACTCGGCCTCCTAATTCTCTTGTGTCCCAACCTCGGTGTGACATGCGGGAAAACCTGATCTCCGACCTCTAACTCTAAAGGTTGTCTCTATCGATCAGAAAAAGACTTTTTTCATGAATATACAATAGCCATACTCCTTAAAATTAACTTTATCTACTCTGTGGTCTCCTGTAGTAGATGATGTCTCAGCATAGTTGCATCTCCTACCTCCAGCCAACAAAATTGTGATCGGCATGTCCAACCGTACAAAGCCTCATAAGGTTACATCTGAATATTTTCTTGAAAAATATTATTGTAGGAAAACTACACAAGAGGTATGTGTTTCTCCCAATAAACTCCAAAATCCAGGTTGCATGCTCAAAGTAGGTCCTCAAGAACCTGAATCGTACGCTCAAACTTGCCATCTGTTTGGGGATAGTAAGCTATACTCAGATGTACTTGTGTACCCAAAGCCCTCTGAAGTCCCTGCTAGAACCAAGAAGTAAAATGGACGTCCTTGTCTAAAACAATAGAGTTTGGAACCCCATGTAGATTTAAAACATCTCATATGTACAACCTTACCTTCTCATCAACACTGAAGGTCTCCTTGATCGACAAGAAGTGAGAAACCATCATTAGTCTGTCAATGACAACATAAACTGCATCATTCCCTCGATGTGACCTCGGAAAACCTATCATGAAATCCATCGTGACATAATTCCTTTTCCACTTTGGAATGAGTAACTACTGAAAAATTCTTACTGGTCATTAATGCTCTATCTTCACCTGCTTATAGGTGGAACACCTCATGAAAAAACCAGCATCATCTCTCTTCATACCTAGCCAAAAATACTGACAGTGTAGATCTCAATACATCTTGGTGACACCAGGATGAACTGCCCAAACTGAGGAATGAAAGTCTCACATAAACTCCTCACATATTTCTAATGTCACCCATACGTGCTCATGAAAATTCAAGATCTCATCTACGCCTATTGTCTATCCACGAATAGGGTTCTCACCTACAACACTCTCCCGTAGGACTTGGCCTTAAAAAACTAATAGTTTCCTTATTGGTACTCGATCAAGTATAGTATAGGTAATAGACACAAAATAAATAAATTTCTACCCCTAATTGTTGTGCACATCAAAATGCATCTCAGAGAATAGATCTATAAGCTTCCACTCACTATTGGCCTCATGAACTACTTGTATCTGAGTTATTCTTCTCAACGCATCAGCCACTACATTGCCCTTCCCAGGCATGTAGGAAAGCTCAAAGTAAAAATACTGAAGGCACTCAACCCACCTTCACTGTCTCATATTCAGATCGCGCTGAGTGAAGATATACTTGAGACTCTAGTGGTTAGTGAAAACAATAAAATTCTCTCCCAAGAGATAATGCCTCCAACACCGTAAATCATGAACAACTGTAGCCAGCTAGAGATCGTGTGTTGGGTGGTTCCTCTCATGTGGCCTCAAATTCCGAGACCCATATGGAATGACTGCTTCTCCATGCATAAGCACAATCCCCATCCCGATAACTGATTCATCACTGTAGACAATATAGCTCTTTTCTGGATCTGGAAGAACTAGTATCGGTGCTGAAGTAAACATCTCTTTCAGCTCCTGAAAGGCTGACTCGCAAGATTCTGACCACAAGTACTTCACACCCTTCATAGTCAATCCCATCAGTGGTGATTCTAAGCTTGAGGAGTCTTTTATGACACAAATTTAGTAATCGTCCATCCCTATAAAACTCCATACCTCCAAGACATTCATCGGATGCTCCCAAGAAACTGCTGCTCTCACTTTCTCTGGGTCTACTGATACTCCTGCATCTGAGATAACATGACCTAAAAAGTGAATCTGGTCCATCCAAAAGTGGAATTTTAAGAGATTAGAATATAAATAATTCTCTCTCAGTTTACTCAAAATGATCTCAAGATGAGTAGCATGGTGATGTCAGGTGTGAGAGTACACTAAGATATCATCCACAAAAACTACCATGAAAGAATACAAAAATGGCTGGAACACTTGGTTCATTAGTGCCGTCAAAACTATAAGCATGTTCATGAGACCAAATGGAATAAACACATACTCGTATAGACCATACCTACTCTGAAAGGATATAAGAGGTACATCTGATGGCCTAACGTGCAACTGATGATAACCAGATCTCAAGTCAATCTTCGAGAACACCTGGGCTCCTAGAAGCTAATCAAAGAGATCATCAATCCTTGGCAAGGGATATCAGTTATTGTCTATAAATTGGTTCAAATTCTGATAATCCACACAATGTATGAGGGTACCGTTTTCCTTTTTTGAAAACAGTACTGGAGAACCCCAAGGAGAAGTTCGGGGTCAAATGAACCCCTTAGCCTGCAACTCCTCCAACTGATTCTTGAGCTCTTGTAACTTTTGTATATCCATCCTATAAGGAGGATTGGACACCATTTCCACTCCTAGAACAAGATAAATAGAAAATTATACCACACGCTCTGGAGGAAAACATGAAAAGTCCTATGAAAAGACATCCCTGAAATGATCCCCCACTGGAGGTAAGTTCAACTGTGAAGTTCCCTGGTCATCCAGATATAGACTAGAAATCTGGGTTGTAACTCTTACCAACCCATGATTCTCAGGTCCCTCTCTACTCACCTGGACATCCCATTCACCCTTATGAAGAAACAATCTTCCCTCTGGTGATGTGAAACTCACCCTACGACAATAGAAATCGACAAATTCCTAGTAGGGAACTAACTAGACCATTCCAAGAATTACATAATGGCCTGCCATCTCTAGGACATAAATGTACCACAGGAAGTGACACCCACCAACATCTAGTGGGAACTCCTTGCACTAACGTACACTAGCCATTCTTGTCCCCAACGGTGTGTCTAGCATCAAGATATCAACAAAAGAAAAGATACAAAGCCCAAGACTCTCAACAATAGGGACATATATAAAGCTATGAGAAGTACCTATATTGAAAAGATAAGAAGCTAAAACTGGTGAAACTAGGATCATACCTCGAACTGTAGAGGGTCCGGGATCCTGCTACTATTGGGTCTACTCTATAGAAAAAGTCTGACTGGCACTACAGCCCTGTGACCATGCATGAACACTCTGAGCTGATCCACCCTATTGTCGATGAAAGACCAGTGACTGGATAACATGTCCATGACCTCCACCTCATCATTAATAGCTAGAATAACTCTAGTCCCCTTATTGATGAGAAACTGGTGGTGCTGCTCCTGAATGTGAAGTCATAAAGAACCTCTGTCACCAACTACTGGTGAGAAGAACTGACAGAATCACTAAAGATAACCAATTTTTTCCACAAAATCGGCACTCCACTGGGTCTCTCGGGCAATGTGGTATTGTATTCCTTCTCTTACCGCACTGGTAGCACACCACCTAGCCACCAGAAGAAGTATCGCACCTACTACGCTCTCTACTTGTAGACTCCCTATGGTGCTTCCTGCTATTAGAAGGAGGGATACCAACTCCGGATGTCGAACCGCCCTAGATCACCACTCTAGAATCCCTCAGATTTCACTCCATGATTAGCACTTGGTTGACTATAGAAGTGATGGAAGTCAACCTGAAGATGTTAACTTGGGATCAGATGTCGTTCCTAACACTATCCTCAAGCTTCCTTTCTAGAAATAACTAATCACCTCTTGGAATAGGCGTGAAGTGCTACAGCTCTGTGAAGCGAGAATAATACTCAATAAAATAAAGATTATCCTGCTCCAGACTCATGAACTCTTGGGCTCGATTGACCCTCAAAGTCTCCAGGTATAAGTATTAATAAAAGTTATGCTGGAACTCATCCCTGGCCATAACATGTTGGTGTCTCACCTGTGAGATCACATACCACCATCTCTTGGTGGAATCCCAAAGCATATATGTTGTGAGCTTCACCCTCCTCTCTGGAGGCATATCCATATGCTCAAAGATAGAAAGCATGGCTTCTAACCATGATTCTACAGCCCGAGGTCCTCCTTACCCTGTGAATGTGTGAGGATGCTGCTGTTGGAAAACCCACATCAACTCGGCCATAGATGGGGGAAAATGTGGTACTCCTCAGAATGTCTTTATAAACCTCATAAAGCCTTCTCGGAACTGTGCGTCAACACTTGTGTCTAGAATGATCGCTGGTGGAAAGACTGGAACAACTAGTGGATCTGCTGGTATTCCCAGATCATCCATGTCTGGTGTCTGATCACATCCCGGTAACCGGTAAACAACTGAAGGATGTCTCGGTGGAATGACTCTACATGGACAATCACACGCCTTAGATCAAGATAAACAAGGACTGAAACTTAGAAGTGTAAGAATGGAACACGATAATTAAAGAATTCAAGTCATTTAAATCATGGATACATGACGTGTAAAATTCCTACATGACGTGTTCTCTTAAGCCTTCACATGGGCGTGTAATTCTGCCAACTCAGGTTGTGTAACACCCCATACACACTGCATGTTGTCCTAACACATGACATGTACTTGAATCCTCTTCCCCTGCTCAATTTCTTCTACATGGCTAAGCCACATGGTTCTTCTAGAACTAGACTACATGGTGTGTTAGTGCCAGACATGGCAGGTACTAGACTAACTTCAACGACCCGTGTTGTTCATCACACGGTCGGTTACACGGCTCACCCTACACGGCATGTTCCATATGGACACGGCGTGTACTAGAAGGATTACACCAACTTGTGTAGTTTGTTACATGGCTGGATACAAGGGTTATAATACACGGCGTGTTCAAGGTAGAAATGGCATGTATAACTTTAAGTTTTTACCCATCTGTGTTGTTAGTCACACAGTTGGACACATGGTCTACACAACATGGCGTGTACAGCCGGTACATGACGTGTACAGCCGGTACACGACATGTTCCCCCAAAGATTTCCCAACCCTGTGTCTCTGCCCAAACATCTAGTGACACAATTAGAGACTACAAGGCATGTACATACAGTACAAGATGTGTAATTAAGAAAAACAGTACCTTCTCGAATAGAAGAACACATGGAATGTATTAATTATTACACATCGTGAATTCTGGGTTCTTCCATACAGTAAGCCTCAGAAAATACTCTGGAACCCAGAAAACACTGAAACCAACATTAATGTTCCAAATTCCAATCTGTGAGGTCCCATACTCCTAATGAATCCAAGCTTGGAATCTTATACAAGTCATATTCAAGTAAAAACAAAACAATGATCCACCAAATTCTGATCCAAGAGGGACCATAACACCTCAAGAACCAAATTTTGGAATCCATTCAAACAAAACCTTACACATCCAGTACCCTAAAAAAAGTAGGTATTCTATCAAAGCATTTATCACAAAAGTATGAATATCTTATACAACATCTATCACAACAACATGAAATCACTAATGCACCCTAAATGGCATGGCAGTAATGCATGACATGTGATTTCTAACAAGTGTCTATATGATGCATGAGATGGAATACCATCATCTCATCAGATTGAAACATAAATATAACTTCAATAACATCAAATGTAATATCACAATGCATGTGAATCACTAAACAGTGAAATAAAATCAACTATAAAATATCAAAACTAGAAAAATTGCAATAATGAGGTTGATTGGATTTTCCCTATACACGAGTTAGCTACTCTTATGTACAACTTATTACTAAGTACCTATTTTCTTCATATACATGGCTAAGGATCTAAATAGTAAGTCAAGAAGAAAATAATTCCTCTGATACCACTTTGTAACATCCCGGTTCTGGGAGCCGCCCAGAGGCGCTCCATACACAGTTGGTCACATGGCCTCAGGTGCATTTCCCTGAACCCCAGAGGCTGCAGACTAGCAGTTAGGGCCTTGGGTGTGATTGTGTGGAAACTATTACCACATTAGCAGAGTAACACAATGGAAGTAAAATAGAGAGCAATAGCAGAAGCAATAATACATGTAATAGGTAAACAATGGAAGTAATAAACAACTAGAGCACACATATATATATGATGAATGATACATATGTCTAAGAAAGTAGCTAAACTAGTCACAATGCTGGAATACAATACTAAACCAAAGTATAATTGATAATAGATAAAATTATCCATAGCATCGCAAGCCTTAGATTAGTCTCATGCTCCCTAGCTCTGCAGCAATCAAATACCTGAAGTAAAAAAGGATGCTTTTTCTTATCTATTCCTGCAGCAATATAATCTATTTGGGCCCAAAAGCATAACCCAAACAGGGTGTGATACTAATCCCAGTAGGAAACCACCCAAATATCCATGCCTCACAGTCAGTGAATATATATGGTAGGCAATAAACAAAATGAAGTAGTAAACAAGGAAGTACACAGAGTAACAATCCTAAATTTTCAAATGCTTTCATTTTCATATATCAAGTAAGCGGCTAATCAAAAGTAGGTAACCCTATGGTAAGTACTCACATATTAACCCCTCTGGTTCAACCAAAACAAACACAAGCAACCCTCTAGGAAGTACACACAGTCTAACCCCTCTGGTTCATCTTTCGCAAAGACACTATCAGGAAACAGTCACCATCAATTCCCCTTGTGGTATCATATTGGTAACTAATAAGCACTATGAGGAAGCACTCAATGTCCAATTCCCCAGGTGACCCACATTGAGGTACTAGAGACACTCTGAGGGAAAAATTACGTCCACCCCCCCTATGGTCTTGTAATGTAATAGTAAAACAGACACTTTGGAGAATCTCTCAATGTCAATTCTCCCTGTAGTCTACTACACCAGGTTCCCACAACCTTGTGTAATTCAGTCATGCACAATGATACATGGAATCCAAATTAAACCTCATGAACTACTTGGATAAACAATCTACATCATATCATATCATGTCAGATAATAAACACTCCATCCTAACAATACTAGGCATGCGAAACAAAGCAGCAGCCAAATAGTTAAAGATAGACCAAACGGTCAAAATAATAAAACACGGGAAAAACCTCCATAGCATAGAAAAATTAACGCTATTCATAAACAGACAACCTATATCCAAACAAACAAGGCATAGAAGGAAAAATAGGGCTAAAAAACAATAACATGCAATACCCTGTTCTTGGGTATTGGTCACTTTCGAACAATAAATTCAAAGACTATCTACATAAAGGCACAAACCACATTCCTCGGTGTCGTGATATCTATATACATGAATATCATACCTTTAATTTTCTTATAACAACATAGATATACAAAAACATTAAAAACATTCAGCCTGGGATAACTAGTGAAAGAGGAGAAATCAGTAGATGAAGTTATAAGAGAAGGAAGAACTCACTGATGCAGATCCCACACAACCGACAGAGTTCGATTTGGAGAACAGACGGTGAGTCGGGGGCTAAGAGAAGATCTACATCCCTATGATCGCTCTTGGACAAGAAAAACAAAGAAGAATAGGGTTCTGTCGATTAGACATGACCTCGGTCCATTTAATGAAAAAAAAGTACACGACATGTATTTTAAAAGTACATGACATGTACTTGCCTTTTATGACCTTCGCTTTAGGTGGTCTTCAGGTCACCACACACAGCCATGTACTAGTCTATTACACGGCCAGTACATGGTCACCTTTAGCAACTAGGTACATGGCGTATACTCCTAAAATTTCAAAAAACTCATCTTTTTCTCAAAAACAACCAGAAAGGAAAAACATACCAAAAAATAAGATCCAGGTTCTTACACCCTCGATGATTTATGATGATATGATAAATGATTGTATTTTAGGAATAAACTTATAAAACCCTTTTTCTGATTATTTTAAATGTTCAAAGAGATATAAACTCTAGTATAAATTGGTATAGTCACTCTTGGGTGACTTAAATGGTACCCATGGATGTTAGAGGTGTTATTATGGTAGTTATTTATGTTTTTATTTTATTCCTTATGATCATATCACACTATAAATGCACTATATTAATAGTTATATTAGAAAAACCCTTGTTGGTGGCTTACTAAGTTATACACAAACTCTGGATTGGTAGGATGTGAACACTGGTACCCAGTAATGCCTAATAATAATAGGTACAAGTAAGGATGATTCCCTACATTAGATAGTTCATCTGGATAGCTTGGGAAGATTCAGGAGATGGGATAGTGCAGGGATATAGGACCAAGATGTGGTTATTTTTCAATTTTGTATAATTTATTTGGGGTTTTTTATAATCTTCCCATAGAAGATCTTATTATTGTCTTCCTAAAACATGTGAAATTTTATATAGTCCATTATACAATAGAATGAGGTGGGTTTTATTCCATTGGAGGGTTTAGCTATAATGTTTCTTTTATTATATCAAGTGTTGTGATGACTAGTTGTATATTATTTTTTTCCTCTACTCTGAAATGTGGATATATTTTACCCATAACATCACTAAAGAACTTTTTTTAGTTAATAACCTCGGACATATGGTAAGGTGCAGTAGAGGTCATGTGGTGCACTAAATTAGTTACTTTATAGGGAGATGGGTTGGGATTTTACATTAGTAGTTGATCATTTGTTAGTGGATCTCAGTAATGGTTCTCTAATAGTGAGTATTATAGTGTTGGTTACTCATACTATCGCTAGTGTATTGTTTGATTATAGGGCATATCATTATTTTTTATATATTTCTATGGTTTCTAATATAGATATCGATTTTGAGTTTCATTCTATAGTATTATACATGGAAACCTCATTGGGAAGGATGGAGAGCCTATTAAAAGGTTATTTTCCTATGTTATTGATATATTTAGTTTTTCTCACCTCTCATATTTATTTTTTATAGAGAGAATGGGTTTTTATGTGATTATCAAGTTGGATTGTTTGTCGCATTTTTGTGTGCATATTGGTTGTTATCAGTGTCATGTAATGATATGTCATCTTAGAGATGATAGATGTGACGTTTTGGGAGAGTAAGGATATCATGAATGTAGGGTATGTCATGATTTGGGTTAGCATAAGGAGATTAAATATTATATGGTTGAGATGTATCTTAGATCAGATGAGGGTGTTGCTAGTAGTGCTTCCCCTTTGGTTAATTTTAATTAGGATGTTTTTACAAAGGAATTCACAAGGTTACCACCTGAGTTAATGGTGGATTTTAGGATCTATTTATTAAAGGGTACTAAACCTATTTTTATTCATCCCTAACAGATGTAACCATCTGATCTATGAGGTTTAAATACTTAGTTGATTATATTGAGTCTAAAGTATTCATCATATAGAGTGTATCTCCTTTGTGTGATCTAGTACTTTTCCAAAACAAGTTTGATGGGATTTTGTAGTTTTGAGTTGATTACCATATTTTTAGGCAGGTAACCATCAATAAATGATATAATTTACCTCTAACCAATGATTTTTTGATCAATTAAGGGGGTTAAAGTGGTTTTCTAAGATCATGCTATGAAATGATTATCATTAGATAATGATGATAGCTGAGGATGTACCTAAGATATACTTTTTGTAATTTTATGGACATTATGAATTTCTAATGACACTATTCGGGTTAACAAACACACCCAAAATTTTCATGGATTGTATCTATCATTTCTTTCATCCCTATCTAGATTCCTTTCCTTTCAAGTTTATTTATGATATTATAATATTATTTTTTTTATATGAAAATCATGGTGCTCATTTTTCACTTGTATTGAATATTTTATGAACTCATCTCTTAAATGTAAATATATTTAACTATAAGTATAAAATTTGAGAGGTTATGTTGCTCAATCATATTATTTCAAAATCAGGTATATCATTAGATCATAATAAGGTTTCTATTATGATTCATTAGGAGGTTCCCAAGAATTTTTTCAAGATTCAAAGTTTCATGGGATTTATGGGATATTATCACTTCTTTATTCATGAATAATATTTCCTAGATACACTAATGATGACACTGAATAAAAAGTGAGTTAAGTTCATGTGGTTTGATATGTGTGAGGATGTTTTTCTAAATCTAAAGAATATTTTTATATCATCACCGATTATTAATTTAATAAATCCTAGGAAATACTATATGATTTATTGTGAGGCATCTAGTTTTGGATTGGGTTTTATGTTGATTTGTGTATGTTATGAGGTAGAATATAGATCTCGGTATCTTTGGCTAGATGAGATGAATTTCCCCACCCATAGTCTGGAGTTAGTTGTACTTTTTCTTACACATTAATGTTAGTGGAAGTATTGATTAAAGGGTAATTTTTTGGTTTTAACTGAGCACAAGAATTTAAAGTATATATTTTTAGAGATATATTTGAATCTTTAGTAGAGAATATGGTTTTGGTACCTTTATTTATTTGTATTTTAGATGATATGTACACCAAGTAAAGGGAATTATTTTGATGATGCTTTGATTTGGAAGGCTCACATAGAAATTTTTCCAAAAGTAGTAGAGGATTGGTATCTTATGATTATCTTCTTAGATATGTATGTTGATGTACTTAGGAGTTATTATATATTATTATTGAACATTTTTCAATCAAATTTATCATTGTGGTATGGGTTAAGGATGGTTGAAGTTAATATTCTTAGTGTAAAGTTTATAATACACTTATATATGATGGGGATAATATTATTTGATGGGTTATTGTTAGTTATTATTCATAGTATTTCAATGAGAGGATTTATGATTATATGAATTTTCAAGATGAGGTGATGAGATACTTTATTATGTCTTAATTTTAATTCAATCTTGTATTAAATAAGATATTCCATGGTGTTTGACAACACTTCTTGATACAAAACTGGTAGATGAAATTGACTTGATGACACATGTGGAGTTAGAGTTGAAAGACCTAATTACTCAAGGAATGTTAGAGACTACAAGAGGTGACAAGAGCCCATCATACTGCATTAAAAGGCACAAACCCATGGTGCATTCATGGTAGTGGAAAATGAGCTTGTTATCACTCTTATTTAATCCAAAATGATATAGATAAATCCCAAGACACGTAGTTTCATAAATTTTGGAAGACTTTCCCATATCGAGATTCTAGAATGGAATATTTGGAAACCAAAGTCAAATCTGGTGGACTAGGTACTCAAAGTCAAATCCAGTGGGATATGGGTGGAAGGGCATGTGATCTATTTTAAAAAGTATTTGTTAGACTTTATCTATTTTACATTAAGGTGAAAAGTTAGGTTTATCCTTTATGAATTTATTGTATTAGACCCTTGTCTATTGTATCACCCCATGGCTATAAATATCCACCTCGTGGAACTTTTAATTCATTTAATGTTGTAATAGATAGATTATTCTTTCTTTCTCTCCATTGTTTGAGTATTTTTCTGATCCCCCCTTGCTCAAGTTTATTTTTGTCTTGTCAATATACAAGTTATATTTTTAATCGAAGATCACAAATCCCCCAATTTAATACCTCAACCCAAGTGTGTTTGTGTGTGGATTGGATATCGCATCCCTCCCTTGACTATGTTTCCCAATTAAAAGGTCATGCTCCTTATAGAATTGATTGAATACTTGCATCCACTATTCATACCCATCATCCACCAATTATCCCCAAACTGCATCCTTCATCTCTCTACCTACATCATGAAGATCGGGCCACCACATCCATCTCACCTCAGTTGGTATATGAGCTCTAGTTGACATTGTAGGAATATATCCCTTCATTTACATTACTTTTACCCATTACCCTTTTTATCTTTTCATATTATCCACCGATTAAAAACATTAAAAAATACACTTTCCATTGAATACCTCCATAATTGTCTTATGTTGTGCAAGATTGAAATATTTTAACATTTATCCAATTAATATTATATATTATTTTCAAATTTAATTTTCTATATGTGAATTATTTTTTAAAAAAATAAAAAAATAAAATTCTCTCAACTCGTCAATTTGGGCTTTTCAAAATTAAGCACATATTTTCTTAAATATATTTCAAAAAAATGACTTACTCTCTTCTAAACATATTTTTCTTTAATACTCTATGAATAATAATTCTTTGGGAGATTTGATAAAAAAAATTGGATACAATTATGTATTATTTGTGATTTACATTATTAGAAATTTAAATTTACATACATCACTTTCTACATTATTTTACTTCATCACCATATTATTTTTGGCTCATTTTGTTATTAATTGTTTTTATCTTACACAATATAAAAAAAACATACCACCTTTCTAACCCTTTTTCACCTTTTACCCATTTTCTACCTTCTTTTCCCAACCTTTACCATTTTTAACCCTTTACCACTCAAACTGGTTGTGTTGATCCATTCCCTTGTACAATCCTAGTTGGGTAATGATTGGTGGATCATGTTCTATAAAAACGAGGTATTATATTTCATAAGATATTGAGATTTGAATATAGTTTTGAGTGGATAGAAATAATAGATAAATATATCCTTGTGTATATAAGTGTGTAAAACTTGTGTTTGTAAGTGTGTATCCTTGTGTGTGTGAGTGTTTAAATCTTGTTTGTGTGAGTTTGAGTGTGTAAATCTTGTGTGTGTGTGTAAGTTTTTATCCCTATGTCTGTGACTGTGTACATCTTGTTTGTATGTGTGTTTACATCTCATGTGTGTGAGTATGTATCCTTGCATGTGTGTGTGTGGGTCATCATATGTTTGAGTGTGTCTATTATTGTGTGTGTTTCTCTTAGTGTGTGTTATTGTTTGTGTTAATTATCATTACATAAGGTCATGGAAAGAGAATCGCTCATACTAGCGATTGAGGAAGCTGAAGTAGATCTCCCACACCTTAAGCTATGAAACTCCAAAATAAAGCTTTAGAGAGATATTTTTATAATTTTATTGATATGAATTTGGAGTTGTTTCATTAGAAGATTGATGGCCTAGAGAATAAACCAAGCCTGAGATGATCCCTGGTAACCCGTGATGCATTCCGTCACCATGTCGCCCCACATCATGGAGGAGGAGATAAAGAACATTGATGCTGATTTTGATGTTTTACCACAAAGGATGAGGTTGTTCCAACAACCTGGAGGATTCCAAAGGACACCAAATGACGATGACATCCTTGGAGGTATTAAGGTGTGGGTTCTCTTTTTTCAAGGTAAAATTGATATGAAATCATACATGGAGTGTGAGATGCTTATTGAGAAAGTGTTTTCATTACATACATATTCTGAGGAGAAAAATGTCATAAAAATTTCCATTGAATTTTCTAATTATTCTTTAATTGGGTTGGATAAAATGAAAAAGGATATGGATAGATATGAAGGACTTCCCATTATACTTGAGATGACATGAAGTTTTCCATGTAGAAGTGGTTTTTTCCCTCACACTACCATAGATATATCGAAAACAAACATCAACGCCTCACCCAAGGGAGTAAGAGTGTTGAATATTACTATAATTATATGAAAATTTCAATGATTTGAGTAAAAATTGAGGGAGATCTGGAGGTAACCATGGTTCATTTTTTACATGGTCTCAATCAATATATTTTTCATCAATTAGAGATGTACCACTATATGGAGTTATAAGATATGATCCAAAAAGCCACCAAGATCAATAAAAAAATTAAAGGAGGATAAATATGAGGAAACCCACTACCATGTTCACTATATAGATAAATTCGAAAAGTATTTTGGAGAATAATAAAATCCAAAAGAAGTGGTTGATCACAAAACTGATAAGATAATTATTCCACCTAAGGAACATACTTTTGAGGATAACCAAATGAGAAATAATTATATTCAATGTTTCAAATGTTGAGGAAGAGGTCACATATCTATTTAATTCCCAAATATTCAAAGAATGGACCTCACCAAGTATGGATAATGTCAGATTGATGGAGATAGATCATAGAAAGAGGTGGAAGATTCTATGAAAATTGATAATGGATAAATTGCAGTATAAGGTGATCTTCTCATCACAAGGTGGGTTTGGTGTGCTCAAATGATGTCCAATGAGAAGGAGAAAAAGGAAAACCTTTTCCATCCCCATTACGAATTCAATTTAAAGATATACAGTTTCATCGTCGATGGGGGAAGTCGTTGAAATGTGGAAAGCACTGAATTGGAGGAGAAGTTGAGACTTATAACTTTGAAGTAGAAATAGACATATCAGATTTAGTGGTTGAATGATTATGGAGCGCAGAAGGTTACCAAACATATGATATTATTTTTCACCATTTTTAAGCACAGAGATGAGGTTTTATATGATGTTGTACTGATGAAGGAATGTCACTTTCTACTCAGACGACTTTAGAAATATGATCAATGTGATACATGTGATGGTTTTCCATATCATCATTCTTTTGTACTTTGAGGGGAACCTATAACCTACATTGTGATTTCCCCCAAAAAAGGTTTGGTAAGATCACATTTTAAGAGAGACGAACAAAATAAGTGATCAAGAAAATGAGAGAATAAAGGGAAAAATTAAAATCAAGAGGAAAAAATATTTGAGAGAGGAGAAAATTGTGATTTTGGAAAAATTGGGTCAGGTTAAGGTTGCTTTGATTTCCTAGAAAAAGAATTTAGTACTTATGTACAAGGAGTTCAAGTTCAACACTAACTAATTAACGTCTTATTTGTTAACTATTTTTAAATATTTGTCACATGGTTATAATGAATTCATTCTTGAGGAGGCACAACCTTATTTTCTAACTATTATAGATATTGATTAAATTTAAAGATCCACTAAAAACATCATGGGAATAACGGATTGGATGGAATGTCTACCACATGTAGAGACATCTTACAAAAGGGGAGATAAATTTACAACTAAATTTTACCTATCTAGAAATAATTTTGGATTTATCCTCATATCCCCTATTGATCAAGTTTTATTTCCTTTTAACGAAATTAGAAAGGTGGAAGGAAAATAGCATGTTAAGAAAGAACATGGGAAACAAATAATTTGGAGATCCTATAAAATAAATAGAATTCAAAGATCAAGAAACATGAAGATTGTCCATACTCAGTGCATGATATGTTTGATTACTAGATCACATTGCAAGGTGAGTATGAATAAATTTTTAATGTCAATTTTTCTATTCTTTCCTCATATTTGGATACAGATAATGAAGAGTCGAGGATGAATCCTTTTAAAGAGGGGGAGGATTATATGAAATTGGTAGATGATATTGACATGATGGAATGTGTGGAGTTTGAGTTGCAAGGCCCAATAATAAAAGGAATATTAAAGATATTAAAAGTGGTGACAATATCTTATCTTGCTACATTAAAAGTCTTAAACCCAAGCTGCATGAATGGAAGTGGGAAATGGGATTATCAACACTCTTATTTAAGACAAAATGAGATGGATAATTCCCAACACACATGGTTGACTGAATTTTGAAATCCTTTCACACATAGATATTATATAATGGAATTTTTGGATACCAATGTCAAATTTAGTGGGCTAGGTACTCAATGTAAAATTTGGTGGTATATGGGTGGAAAGGCATATGCTCATTTCCCCAAAAGTAATTTTTAGATTTTATCTTTTTGAATTTAAGGGGACAAGGTAGGTTTATCCTTAATGACTTTAGGGTATTATATCCTTGACTATTGTATCACACATTACCTATAAATAGCCACTCCATGGGACTTGTAATTCATTCAAAATTGTCATAGAGATCTTTTTCTTTTTTCTCTACATTGTGTGAGGATTGTTCTGATTTTATCCCTTTATCTTGTGCATTATTTCATTGTAAATATAAAAGTTATATTGGTGATCTAAGGTCACAAAGCCCCCAATTTTTTACCTCAACCTAATTGCATTTTTTTGGATTGTCTATAACATCCCTACCTTGAGTGTGTTGTCTAAGTAGTATTTCATGTTCTTTATAACGCTGATTGAAAACTTTCATACTATATCCATACCCATAATCCACCACTTATCCCCAAATTGTATCCTTTATCTGCCTCCATACATTATGAATATCAGGACACCCTGTGCATCTCACATCACTTCTAGTGGTCGAAAATGAACTAGGATATGGTTGGATATGTTTTAAAGTGTTTTATCTATCAACATGGGATAGTGGATAAGCATAGGACAACATGTGTGATTCAAAAGATTCCTATTATAAAATGTAAGTGTAATGAGGTTAGATGCATTTTATGACATGATTTAAAATGCCATGGAAGGGGAAATATGTATTGTGTATGTTTATTTATTAAATAATTAAAATATTACTTTTCATTTCAATCAAGGAGATATATACAGTTAAGGATTTTGAGGAAATTTAAGTTCATGAGGTAGCAATACTTCATGGGAAACCTCTCATTATTGTTTCAAGTCATGTTGTGAGATTCATGATGCTATTTTGGAAACTCTTAAATAAGATTTTGGATCTCAAGTGAAGTTGGTTGAAACATATCACCTACGCATGCAATACAAGTCTGAGTATACTATCTAGATCCTTGAGGATAAATTTTTCATGTTTTTATTGAATTTGGTGGTTAGTGGGAGGAAAATAATCCATTGATATATTTTTTTTATAATAATATCCACAAGGCATCAATTCATACGGTTCTATTTGAGGCTTTATATGGTAGGACTTATCACTATCCTTTATGTTGGATGGAATCTAGGGAAGTTTCCTTGGTTAGTCATAGCTTGGTGTAAGATAATTTTTATCATGCATAGGGGAAGGTTTTTTTAGAGTATAATAACATTTATCATATTAAGAATAGGTGATTAAAACCCCCTATCAGAGGATATCCATGTAAGATAATATGATACTATTTGAAATAATGAAATTAAGAACAGAACAAGAGCCTCAACCTAGTTGGTGAGGACTCAGAAAGTGAATCCAAGATACATGAGTTCAAAATAGGGTGGAGACATATTTTCGAGCCCTGTAGTAGTACTGTAGAAGGCATTGTAGCAGACACTATTCGATAGTGTAGTAGCCGGAACTATTCATCTGTTTAGGCTTTTGGGCCACCTGTTTGGGCCTTGGGTCCTTTAAGGCCTTAGGGCCACCCAAGACCTTCAGGACAGTAAGGATTTCGGGCCACATCAAGGCCTTCGGGCCACCTCAAGGCCTTCAGGCCACCTTATGGAACTCAGACCACCTAAAATTGTGCTTAATGATCAGATGAATTCTACAAGGAGAAGACTCCAGATGGGGATTAGAGAAGGCACATTCAACCGAGCATATACTAAGAGGATTTTTTAGAAAGAGAGGGTATGGAATTTCCATCAGGTCCAATATGTGCTTTTATGGGAAGCCTAGCCAAACAACCATGCGAAGGTGGGGAGCTGATATCACGATGAATAAGCTGGGAGGAGTTCCAAGTATAGTCTGTATAATTTCCTAAGGCCTACAGGTCATGTAATATCTAATCCTCCTAGCCTGGTAAGGGTTCCCCCTAATCCCTTGAATGGGGGGTTATCAAAAAAAGGCCTTTGGGCCATTCGGGTAGATGAAGAACTAATGTAAATAAGCGTACCATACACTAAAGAGCATCTGCAATATCTTCAAAATCCTTCGCATGGGTTTGATAAAGATCACTTAGTTAAAAAATTATCACATATACATTGTGTATCCATGGTCTAATATAAATCATCTGATGGTCATATGGGATTAACCATTTCTCTATTATATGTTATTACCTCTATATGAAGATAAAAGAGATCTATGATTCTTATAGAGTTTAGGCCAAGATGAGGATCATAATCTATATTACATTACCATCATCTAGATTTAGTTAAATATGTAATCAAGGATTCTATTTGATTATCCTCTTGTTTATTCATTGGTTGAAACACTTGAATAAATACCATGGTCGGAACATGAATGCATCATATGAATTTACTCTCAAGAATTATATCTTATATAACTCCTTAAAAAATGATCGCTCTAAATGTGTGAAACTATTAAAATATTAAAAAACATAATATTTTAATTTTACTTTTATCAAAGGTCGGATCATGTATGAAATTTTATTTCATACATGCATCTTGATATCCCATGAACATGATATATCCATGCATCACATACATTCTATAACTTTAGGTAACATCTCTTTCAATCTCCAAAATTCAAAAAATCTTAATAGACTATGTGCCATTTCACCTTACATTTTATCATATAAAGTATCTTATGAAACAATATCCAAAAAAAAATTAGATACATCCTAAAACACTTTTCAAAATCTATCATTATCTTAACCATGTATCACATCATATGTAATACCTTTTGAATACACATCCAAATCATTTTTGGATTAACTCTAAAACACTTTTAGAGTTTCTCTCTAATTAAAATTCAATCCCCATTTTGTTAACCATAAAGTGTTACCCCATGGGCCTTTATAGTGTATAAAACAAATAAGAATATATGTATCCAGATATGTAAGAAAACATGAGCCTCTAACAAAGTGTAAATACTACTCAGGATATAAGGAATATGGAGTGATCTCCATCAGACACATGTATCTCTATACATGTTTCCACAAGTCTATATTATATGCATTGTGAATTCTCATATTTCCCCTTTTTCTAAGACATAATGTGACCATGGGACATAGTGCATGTTAATCCCATATATCCAACTCATCAATTATTAATTCTCTGAGTGTATACTGGTCTGATTAATGAATACATCCCATGTCATTCCTCCTTATAGATAGGAACATCACATGTACCTTAAACTATTTGATATATAATTTCTAATCCAAGAAGCACACTCATTTAGTATATATTAATCAATGAAACCAATGTCATACTCATTATATGAGAGGAAAATCCCATCTTGGTTAATCTCCATCTGACAAAATGATCAATTGATTACCCAACCACCCATGTATTATCTAGGTCAATATATAGAATTTCAATAGTATAGTATCAAACTATGATGGTTCTCATGTTAGGTATCTTTCCAACCATAGGTAGTGGGTACTCAAATATGATCCATACACCCCTATTATACCAAATAAGTCTTTATGAAACTCCATGTGTTATACTCCGTGGGTCATTCAATGCACAAAAAGAATCATATTTTGTCTTGTGCCTCATCAGAAAATGTTTTATATCTATACAAGATTCCTACTCACTCAATCATTAACCTGTTTTTATAGCCCACAATACTCTATGATGAACATTTCTTGGGTATAAAAAAAATTCATACTCTGATATTTAAATTATCATTGATCTTCATAAAATTTATAACAATATAAATTTTACGTAGCCAACATAAAGGAATTATGTAGCCAAAATAAAGGAATTATAAAATGAAGTTTTACTTCAATATGATACATTTTAATATTTTTAAAATCTTTAATAATATTTATAAAAATTAATATAAGTGATGGTATATCAAATCACATATTATAAATTTCTAGATAAACCTCATGTTTGCTACACTTTTTGGTTTTTATAACAAATTACATCATATGTAATGCATGTCACATCTCTACATGGCCATTTGATTATACCATATCATTAATATGTTTAGTGAGAAACATCTTTGAAGTAGATAGGTTTGAATAATGGTGAGATTTTCGAATCATATTCCTAACTATTCAACTTCTGAACATATTCAAACTTCCTAGCTTCATAACAACAAATGTTACGATGTTTACTTTTTTTGTATACTTATAATTCTTTATAAGTTCATCATTATCATCTTTGGAACCCTATTACATCCTAATTTTTCCTTTAAATAATGTAACTAATTATATTATAGTATAATAATATATCCAAAATATTTTTTCATATTAAGAAAATTTTAATTTAATCTTAGATTGGTGTAGTTATGTATTTGTTAACTTTTAACTACTTTAATTATAAAAATACACCCACTATCCTCTTAGACACTATATTATTTTTAAAATATATTTCTATGATACATAATCACTGTGTGTTAAGAAATAACATTTATTTAATTTATTTTTGGATATTTAAGAAAATATTTATTTTTTCCATATCATATATGGTATTTTGTGCATTTGGAACATTTTTTATGTAAAATGTAACTTTATTAAAATATACTACTGATGTATGGTGGGAATTCATTCCCTCATATATTAATAGATGTTTTGGATTAACATTTTATCCTGGATAAATAGTTATATCCAAATATTATTCTCAAAACATGCTATATAAATTGATGAATCATAAACCATGTTTATTATTTTAATCATCCCCTACATGTTCATAATATTAATTTGTTATCGAACAACTTATCTTATCACATTAAGGAAATTAGATAAAGATACACATATTTTTACTTAAATTCATTTTATCATGATAAAATCCATTACATTCAAATCCTCAATGTAGTAACTATTTACTTCATCTCATTAATATAAACTAAAAACTAAATAAATTCATTATTTTATTTTGAACACAATTATATTTACAAAACTTTTTTAAATATACATTCGGAATCATATACCCTTCAAAACTAAAGAATTGATTTCTATTACTTTCATAACTAACATGTAAATTACATAGAGTCTCACCAAATATTTCAAGTATGTCTTAGATAATCCAATAATATTAAATTATTACTATTTCATTTTGAAAACCCTAGTTTTCAATGACCTTTATTAGCTTCTTGAAGAAATTTTTTTTAACTTATACACTATTTTTTTCTCATGGTTTTAAATTTTACCCACTTGTACTATCCATAGAGTACTAGAATATAGAAATCATATGCCTAGTTCATCCATTATCAACACTATTAGAATATCATTTAAACATATCATTAACTATTTCATATCATTTGAACATTTCCATAGATGAAAATGGGATAAATTCAATAACTAGAATAAACCATTTTTATCTAATTGCTTTGAAACCATAAATAATCTTTCTAAGATTAACTATATTTATTAATAAACTTCCTTATGTTTCTAGTCTATATTACATTAATCTTTCCCTTAACAAGTATTTGATCCACTACTGGAAATCTAACCTTTCCCAACACTTCTATACCCCCTTTCCCAACGGTTTGGCCAAACTGTTGGGAAAGCCCACTTTGTGGCCACTTTTCCCAGCGGTTTGCCAAAACCGTTGGGAAAGGGTAGGCTTTTCCAACAGTTTGGCCAATCCATTGGGAAAAGTACACTTTGTGGCCACATTTCCCAATGTTTTGGCCAAACTTTTGGGAAAGGGTAGGCTTTCCCAACGGTTTTCCCAACAGTTTGGCCAAATCGTTGGGAAAGGGTAGGATTTCCCAACGGTTTTCCCAAACCATTGGGAAATGTCCCCAATATATCAACATCACTTCCGGAATCTAGGGACCTATACCAAATTTTGTCAAAACTATTGGTATAGGTCTATACCAACGGTTTTGACAACCGTTGGTATAGGCCCTTTGATTTGTTATCAGATCTTCTTAACGAGAACATTCTATAAATAAAAAATTAAAATAATTGTGATAATACATATATATTTTTGTGAAATTATGTTCACAAAAGTCATGTTAGGTTAGTGGTTAGGTAGTTCAATGATAAACTGGAGGTCCTGGGATCAAATCCCAGTGAATGTTTTTTTTTGGAAATACATATACAAACGGTTTTATGGAACCGTTAGTATAGATTTTCATATTACTTATACCAATGGTTTTAAAAACTATTGGTATAGGTCTATACCAACGGTTTTACAAAAACCGTTGGTATAGACCTATCGCCACGGCTTACTTGCCAACGGTCCTCCAAACCGTTGGTATAGGCTATACCAACGGTTTGGAGGCCTATACCAACGGTTCCAAACTGTTGGTATAGGTTATTTTTTTAGTAGTGATCATAAATTTTATATTGAAGATGATCATTATATTATCAACTATAGAAGATTTTATCAGATGAGTAACATTATTTATTAACCTTTTAACAAAGAATTTTAATAAATGTTATCCCTCTAAAAAGTTGACCTATTTTGTGAATCATATCTATTAGTAGATCAAGATTCTTATTTCAATAAGAAATGAGTCCTCTTGAGAATTTATATCACCACTTAAATATTTAGGAAGGGAATCATCCCAATCATATCATATATGATTCTTGGATAACTGAGTTGAAAACCCTTTTTCTAATCCATCATATGGATATACCCAACACTACTACTATGGAATCCTAATATTTAGGGCTTTCTAACTAAGTGTTACCCAATTAAAGCAATAATAATATGATGACCAAGAATAATATAGGGGCACCCATATTAGGTAGAAAACTACATATCAATACAATCCAGAGTCACTTATTAGTTTATTTCCTTACACAAGATGATCATGGGGTGCCCTTCTTTGGCATGAAACTACCAATTTAGTTAATCGAGGTCTTAAAATTTATTAGTTTAAAAGGAATATCACACCTAATATTTGAACGGAATTTCTTTAATCTCATCATCTTATCTCACATTATTACCTTTTATCTAATCATGAATAAAGTAATTTAGTTTTGAATCTTATTCCCTCCACCTAATCAATATGTTCAAACCGTATTGATGTGTAAGTCTTTGAAAAACCCACATGTTTGTTTTACGCACCCAAAAATAGAATTCAAATATATTCATATAGATCCAAATTCATTTTATGCATAAGGTATATGAACACTTCATGTAAGGTAGTAATGTTATATGATATTGAAAATACACATGATTAATCATAAAGTGATATATAGTTAACCCCATTCACTATCCTAAAAAAGGAATAAGCCTAAAAAAGGTAGGTAGTCTGGCCCTAAGTCCCTCTATAGAGGGATACATTAATCAAGAGTGAGTGAAATTCATCATAACTCTAACACCTAATATCCATAAACTATATTGAAAAAAAAATTCAAGATCATAACCTCAATTACAAATTGAGTTCAATGTAGCTAAAAAACTTAATTAATTATAGATTCAATCCTAAAATGTAATACAAGGCAACATTGTAAAATTAGTTTAACATTTTAAACTAAATCATACACAATATTAACATATATTAAAAAAATTACAAAACACTAATATAAAAGGGAATATATTTTAAATAAAAAGATAATTTTAATATTTAAACATGGGATAAAAAATTGTGAATAATTCATAAATTATAGATAATTATAAATATTTTATAATTTTTTTATTTAACATTATAGACATTCCATAGATTTTAATTTAAACCTTTTATATTCATTTAAATATAATCTCTTTTATATTTATCATAATATAAAATATATAATTTAAATATATGATATTATATGAATTATAAATAATTTATAATCAATTTTTATTATGTAATCATTTTACATAATCTAAATAGAATATAATTTAGTATTATTCAAACCTTGGTGATATAAATCATCAAAAAAAATTGATGTGGATTAAATAATATCAAAATAAGTACCATTTTAATTCTGAATAATTCAAAATAATTAATTATGAAAAATTCAAAATTTTAATATAAAAATTTTATATTTTGGAATTATTTCACTGTTTATAACCCTTTGTTAATTATTTCTAGGATTTTTATATAAATAATTTTATTACTATATCATAATACAATCAATGTAATTTGTAAAAGGTATTTTAGATATTAAAATTTTATATTTGGGAATAAAATGATCATAAACACATAATGAATTAAAGGAATTATAATTAATTAATTTATATACCTATTATAAATTAAAATATTCCAAAATACATTTTATAATAATTTATAAACATTTTATAATCCATCCAAATAATTTTATATATTAAATTTTTTTAATGTTTTTTAATACAATTATGAATACCCTTATGTAGGACTTCTGGAGACCCTTGTGTGAAGGTAAGTCTCTACATACCCTTATGGATCCTAAATATAACATGATGCATAAAGGTAATTCAAATATTACCTTTACGTATCTCATTCTACACTTGGGTACAAATGATATTACCTTTGTGTTAATGCTTCATAGAAGGGTATGTCTCATTTAACATTATGAATCCTTCTAGATCCACCGTATATAGTTACTTACTTCACGCAAACTATATTCATAAATGTAAAAAGGTGGTTACCCTTATGTACACCTTCTGCATGAGGGTATCACGTAAGGGTAATAACTTACTTACCTTTATGTTTCCTTGTATCATTTAAATGTAAGTGGATGATTAGCTTAATTTAACCCTTTATAAACCTTCACTGCCTTTACACATAAGGGTAATTAATGTCACACCCTTACATACACCTATACACAAACCATTTGTGTAAGGGTTACAATGCAGACTACCATTACATGAACCTTTCACATTATGGTAAGCCTTAGGTATCCTTGTTTGTGTAATATTAATGTTAGGTGACCCATATATAGACCAATTTACATAAGGTTAAGTAGATATGGACCTTAATTAAACCAATTTTTATACGGTTAATGCCCAATTTACCCTTTCACAATGTAGTTATGTATGTGTAAGGTTCTAGTTACCTTTACATATCCTATCTATGTATGGGGAAACCATTTTATGAAATAAAATATCTAGAAACATGAAACTACTTATTTTCTTAATCTTATTCATTTAGAATCATGATTTCAACAAACTAAACATAGATCCATATGATACCACTTAAGGTTTTTGTAAGAGTTTAATAAAATTTATTGGATTTAGCATAAGTGATTAAAAGATTTTTAATGTTGATCTTCATGTAAGATGATATGAAACTATGTAAAATAATGAAATAAATAAATATTATAAATAACCATACCATACATGAAATATTATTTTAAATATCATCAAACTCTATCACATGTGTTTGATAAAGATCACTGAGTATAAAAAGAATCCCACCACTATAGTATATCCCAAGTCTGATTTGAATCATCTAATGTCTGAATGAGATTCACCTTTTCTCTAAGGTATGATAATACCTCTATATGAAAATGAGGAAGATGAAAGAGAACTACAAGCCTTAGGCCTCTTCAACCAAGATGAGTATCAAAATCCATACACCATTTACATCACATGGTAGTGGTTAAATAGGAAATCAAGGATTCTCCATGTTGATTCTCTCATTTATTCATGAATTGAAATGCTTGAATAAATACCGAGGTTGGTTTGTGAATGCATTTTATGCATTTAATCCATGGAATTATATTTCATATAACATCAAAATAATTTATAGCTTTAAATGAGTTGAAATTTTAAAATACTAACACATATAATATTTAGTTTTTTATCTTATTAAAGGCAGTAAAATGCATGAAATATTATTTCATGCATTCATCAAGAAATACCATGCACATGATATATCCATGAATCACATACAGGATATAGCATTAGGGAATATCTCCTTTGGTGATTGTTCAGGATGATTATTTTTACCTCTCAAAGTAGATAAAAGTCTGAGACCCACCTCAAAGGTCAACCACTTGAGTTCCTGGTTGTAGATTATGTTTTTCTTTAGGTATCATGATTTTTGGGGAAATAGAGGATTATTAATAAATGAAAATTGGTCCTATGTTATTCCTAGAAATTTTAGTTTTTCGATAGGGAATTATCCAATCCATTGGAACTACCTTCAACGTATGTTTATATAAATTATGTATTTCATGTGTCTTAGATGAGGAATTATGATCAAGATCCTTCGAATGTTCTCTAGTGTGAAGATGTGGATATAGAGACAAATTATTATTTTATGGATAATATGGTGGGTATTATAGATTATAGTGAGAAGAAATTGTGAGTAAAGGTTGTGAAACTTGTACAAGTCCTATAGTAGTATGGATGTGTATAAGAAGAGACTTGGGAAAGAGAAGTTGTTATAAAGTCCCAATGGTTGGATTTTTTCAATGGTGATGCTTGATGATGCTTCTCATAACAAGATAATCCATATAATGAGGATTTTTATATGACCCCTTTCATTAGGGTATGTATTATATTTAATATTTATCTTTTTCTATATTTTTTGAACAATTTAAAATATTTTTTTAAGAGTTTGAGATGAAGGGAATATATGGGGGATGTTGGAGATATGTTTTCCAAGAATTACCTAAAAAATGTAACTAAGCACTTGGTTATGGGGTGATGGGTACCCATGAGTCGAGATAATAAAGCATACTAACATGACCTACAACATGGTTCCTGGAGTCCCATCACTAGGTTTTTGGTGGGATTCTAGGTATCCAATGAGGCATAGGTGGGTACCTAGTAGAGCCTTGGTTTATTTTCTCAAATAAGGGTAGTTTAAACATTTCTTATTCAAGAAATAGGTTGATAAAATGTGATCCATTCAATTTATGGATCTTTTAGATGATTTTTTATAGACTTTTGGAGACCTAAATCCCTCCATTCATTCTACCACTTCAAGCACTGATTCTAACTTTTTTTCTTGGATTTGATATCCAATTGGTAAATTAGATTTATAATTATAAGTGATTTAAGAATAATACATTTGGAATGAAGGTGATGAGGATTATATCTATTTTTATTCTAATTATTTTAATATTACATATATTTTATCATATTATTGTATTCATGAGTTCTTGTAGTTGCAAGAGGTTTGTTCTTGATGCAGATTTATTGTCTTCATTATGGTAGGGGCTCTTAGTAGTATTGTTGGTATGTGTTTTCATCATAATTATGAGCTACATGGGAATTTAATTTCGTAAATGTCTTTCATGGATTGTAACTTGGTCTATTTATTATGAATTGAATTTATAAATTTTTATTGAATGATAATAATGATCATAAAGTATTGAATTAGTGATGGAATTTGATTTATAAATGTTCTATATATTGAATTGGTATAGGGAAGAGTAATTTTTAATATGGTAATTAAATAAATATTAAATTGGTAAATTTAGTGGGCTAATTGAGGTTGAAAATTGAGGAAAAGTGGGGGTATTTATGGAAATTTAGTCAAATATTATCTAACAAATCCACATTACGAGTTGAATGATTCTGGTCTTGTATTAGTGATAATTTAACACTACCATGTGTGTAACATGTGTAGAGTTGATGATGTAATTTTCATGATCCAATCCATCTGGTTTCGTATGGCTGATAGTAATACAAGAGTGACACCCTAATCCAACCTTCAATAGGCTAGGGGATGACGACTAGTAGTGAGATGGAATATCACATACATGGGAGGCCTTAACCAAAATCACTTATACACACACATATCTCCAAATACCAACATCATAAATAAATGTAATCAAATAATATATTAAATGGATATATATTATCTAATCCCACATCAAAGTGTGAAAAATGGGTATGGAAATGGAAAGGTGACAACCCCCCCCCCCCCAATATTGTAAAGAAGTCTGACTTGCTAACAAAAAGGAGAATGATACCAAACTATAACCCTGGGATCCGTATTATTTTTTTAGACTAACCAATATAAACCTACTTCTAGACCACTTGGGACAACATTAAAAGTTTTTTCTTATTCATAATACAGGACATGTGTGGTAAGATCCCATGCATGACTGAGTATAAACATAACCAGTAGGACACCCTGAAATTACCAAACACAAAGAATCAAAGGGTAAGTCATCTCTAAATTAAAAAAAAGGATAAATTGGATAACTAAGATCTAATAAAATATAGACTCCAAGTCTTAGAGTAGGATCAAGACCACACAACTAGCCTAGAGATTCTGCTCGAGGTTCCATAGTTACTATTTTATGATGGAACTCACTCCTTAAATATCACTAACACAAATAGAAGTCATCCACAAGGTCATAATCATCATTCCTTTCCATGAAAAAGTAAAAAAAGAACTATGAGTGATAATATGAGGTGTATAATTTATCAAACCATAACTCATCAGTAGAAAACATATGTTGGTACAAAGGTAGGGATCACACCCAAAGCTTATGGGGATACTTGACCATATTTGGAATTACCCACTAGAAAGGGGATCACATTTCTTGGATGTTAGAAATGGGATAATTGACTTAGTGAAGAATGTGATAGTGGATCACACCCTAGGCCTCAAAGAGGTATACAAGAATATTTGTAAAACCAACTCACAGAGGGGATCACACATCCAATACTCAGTACGAGTCATCACATTATACCCTCATAGGGATGGATTAGGGGAATGTTCCCATACTGGTTAAGGTTAGGGGAAATCATCCATTCTACAAATAAATATGGAATAATAAATACAAGGGCTCTAACCCTTAAAAAAAGGGGTACACATAGTTTCTAACGGGGTAAACAATGTATATCCTTAATTCTAGTTATACATGTGTCCTTCTATCTTAAAAAAAATTCTCAATATATGGTGTGTTAGTATAACCCACTTGGTGTAGAAGTTAGGTATGGTACTAAGACATGTGTCATCTACTCATGCCCATGTACTCTCACTACTACAAAAACGGGCATTAACAGCGCTAAAAACGGGCTTTAACAGTGCTAAAAAAGCAATATAAAGCTCGGCGCTGATAAAGGGGGTACCCCTTTATCAGCGCTAAACAAGAGGTTCTTTAGCGCTGATAAATGATTGTTTTATCAGTGCTTCTTTAGAACTGATAAAGGTGTAGTTTATCAGTGCTTTTTTAGTGCTGATAAAAGCATGATTTATCAGCGCTAAAAGAGCACTGATAAACTTATATTTTTTCAGCGCTTCTTTAGTGCTAATAAAGGTGTAGTTTATCAGTGCTTTTTTAGCACTGATAAATGCCCTCTCTACTGCTACGATAAATCTGCAGCAGCACACCCGAACACCTGCAAAAAAAACAACATCTCAATAAGCCAATTAAAGCAAGTATACCCATACAAAATTAACTCATAAATCATAAGAAAATTAGACCAAGTATACCCATACAACAATTATACCCATACACCATTAACACATAATTTATAAGTTAATCAAGTACTTAAAGAAATAAATTCAGAATTCAGGGGGTTTGGGGGCTGTTTAAGGGTTTGGGGGGGCTGTTTAAGGGTTTGGGTTGGCTGTTCAAGGGTTTGGGGTGGCTGTCCAAGGGGGGTTAGGGGGTGTACATGGGGCTTTCCAGTTCAATCCTAAGGCTCCACATGGGTGTGTTTTATCAATACATAAATCTTTGGACTTTTCTCTATCCACTATGCATCATGTTCTCAACCTCAAAGAAGTTATAAGGTTTGTACACACACTAAGGTGCACATACTTGGGGGGGGATGAATATAATTAATAAACCCCCAATATTAAACCTCCAATAGGCTATTGTATGTGTATGATCAGGCAATATGCACAACCTAGTTGAGAAAGAACTGGAATAAAACTAATAAAAAATCATCATTGATCCTCAAATCCATGACCATGATTAAACCCAAATTAATTTTCCAAGTGATGAACTTTTACCAAGCATTTCACAAGGATCGTGTCGACATTATAAAAATATATTTTGACCAAGTCCTACCCCATCTACATCAAGACACATTGATTCTCAATTATTAAAGCTTGATCAACCATACCTACTTCATCCAATGTTAGGGTTTCTCTGAGTACATAATAAGAACCACACAAAACATATAATATACCATGGTCTCACCACTATATAAATAATTATCATTGACCTTCAATATGTGAGTTTTATTTATACTCCATCATGGAAATCCACTTATGTGAGTTTTCTCATCCAGGGATTACCCTCAACAGTATCTCAGACCACCCATATGTGTTCTTCCGATTCCGAGGCATAAGACCTATAAGGATCTCATCCCTATACTATGGGAGTACCCTTATTAAGGGAATAATACTAAGAAGCATATATTCCTTACCATATGTGAGTATTATCATCCAAATAATAATCCCTAGAAGCATATCAACCCTCCAATATGGGTGTATTCTCATTTGAGGCATAATATATATAATCATCTCAGCCCTCCCCTATGGGATTATTTTCATTTAGTGAATATTCCCGATAAGAATCTCATCCCACTCAAATGGTTGTATTATCATTTGGGGAATAATACCTATAAACATCTCATCCCTCCCCTAAGAGAGTATTCTCATTTAAGGAATAAGACCCATAAGCATATCCACCCTCCCAAATGGGAGTATTTTCATCCAGATATAAGCCCATAAGTATCATAGACCCAAACACATGATCACCCTAGTATACCAGGCAAACCATGACTTGATATATATGAGGCCCCTGATAGATCACATTCCATGACCCCCCATTTAAAATATCAATGCAATCCGAATGCGTTTGGTCGGATTTCCGTAGGTCAGTTGTTGTTTTCACTTAAAATCTTGTCCACTTTAAACAAAATAGAGACCCTTTGAGTGCTAGAGGCCACATCGTGCCTCGGATTGAGGTGTGGTTGACTCGTACACATCACCAAGGACCCTTGGATCATTATTATAAAATATCAATGCAATCTGAATGCGTTTGGTCAGATTTCCATAGGTCAGTTATTGTTTTCACTTAAAATCTTGTCCATTTTAAACAAAATAGAGACCATTTGAGTGATAGCGGCCACACTGTGCCTCGGATCGAGGCGGGTTTGACTCATACACATCACCAAGGACCCTTGGATCATTCTTATAAAATATCAATTCAATCTGAATGCGTTTGGTCAGATTTCCGTAGGTCAGTTGTTGTTTTCAATTAAAATCGTGTCCACTTTAAACAAAATAGAGACCCTTTGAATGCTAGCGGTCACACCGTGCCTCATATTGATGAGTCATTGACTCATACACATCACCAACGACCATTGGATCGTTCTTATAAAAGACCAATGCAATCAGAATGCGTTTGGTCAGATTTCCATAGGTCAGTTGTTGTTTTCACTTAAAATCTTGTCCATTTTAAACAAAATAGAGACCCTTTGAGTGATAGCGGCCACACCATGCCTCGGATTGAGGTAGGTTTTACCCGTAAACGTCACCAAGGACCCTTGGATCGTTCTTAAAAAAGATCAATGCAATACAAATGCGTTTGGTCAGATTTTCGTAGGCCAGTTTTTGTTTTCAATTAAAATCGTGTCCACTTTAAACAAAATAGAGACCCTTTGAGTGATAGTGGCCACATCATGCCCCGGATTGAGGCGGGGTTGACTCATAAACGTCACCATGGACCCTTGGATCGGTCTTATCAAATATCAATGCAATCCGAATGCGTTTGGTCAGATTTTCGTATGTCAGTTGTTGTTTTCACTTAAAATCTTGTCCATTTTAAACAAAATAGAGACCATGTGAGTGCTAGCGGCCACACCGTGCCTCGGATTGAGGAGGGGTTGACTCTTACATGTCACCAAGGACCCTTGGATCATTATTATAAAAGATAAATGCAATCCTAAATCGTTTGGTTAGATTTTCGTAGGTCAGTTGTTGTTTTCACATAAAATCTTGTCCATTTTAAACAAAATAGAGACCCTTTGAGTGCTAGCGGCCACACCGTGCCTTAGATTGAGGCGGGGTTGATGTGTACAAGTCACCAAGGACCCTTGGATCGTTATTAAAAAGCTCAATGCAATCTTAATGCTTTTGGTCAGATTTCTATAGGTCAGTTGATGTTTTCACTTAAAATCTTGTCCACTTTAAACAAAATAGAGACCCTTTGAGTGCTAGCGGCCACACCGTGCCTCGGATTGAGGCAGGGTTGACTCTTTTACGTCACCAATGACCCCTGGATCGTTATTATAAAAGATCAATGCAATCTGAATGCGTTTGGTCGGATTTCCGTAGGTCATTTGTTGTTTTCACTTAAAATCTTGTCCATTTTAAAAAAAATAGAGACCCTTTAAGTGCTAGTGGCCACACCGTGCCTTGGATTGAGGCGGGGTTGACTCATACACATCACCAAGGACCCTTGGATAGTTCTTATAAAAGATCAATGCAATCTGAATGCGTTTGAATAGATTTTTGTAGGTCAGTTGTTGTTTTCAATTAAAATCGTGTCCACTTTAAACAAAATAGAGACCCTTTGAGTGATAGCGGTCACACCGTGCCTCAGATTGAGGCGGGGTTGACTCATACACATCACTAGAGACCCTTGTATCGTTCTTATAAAAGATCAATACAATCAGAATGCATTTGGTGGGATTTCTATAGGTCAGTTGTCGTTTTCACTTAAAATCTTGTCCATTTTAAACAAAATAGAGACCCTTTGAGTGATAGAGGCCACACCGTGCCTCGGATTGAGGAGGGGTTGACTCTTAAACGTCACCAAGTACCCTTGGATCCTTCTTATAAAATATCAATGCAATAAAAATGCGTTTGGATAGATTTTCGTAGGTCAGTTGTTGTTTTCAATTAAAATCGTGTCTACTTTAAACAAAATAGAGACTCTTTGAGTGATAGCAGTCACACCGTGCCTCGGATTGAGGCAGTGTTGACTCGTACACATCACCAAGGACCCTTGGATCGTTCTTATAAAAGATAAACGCAATCAGAATGTGTTTGTTTGTATTTCCGTAGGTCAGTTGTTGTTTTCACTTAAAATCTTGTCCATTTTAAACAAAATAGATACCCTTTGAGTGATAACGGCCACACCGTGCCTCGGATTAAGGCGGGGTTGACTCTTAAATGTCAAAAAGGACCCTTTAATCGTTCTTATAAAAGGTAAATGCAATCAGAATGCATTTGGTCAGATTTTCGTAGGTCAGTTGTTGTTTTCACTTAAAATCTTGTCCAATTCAAACAAAATAGAGTCCCTTTGAGCTATAGCGGCCACACCGTGCCTAGGATTGAGGTGGGGTTAACTCGTACATGTCTCCAAGGACCCTTGGATCGTTATTATAAAATATCAATGCAATCCAAATACGTTTGGTCAGATTTCCAAAGGTGAGTTGTTGTTTTCACTTAAAATCTTGTCCATTTTAAACAAAATAGAGACCCTTTGAGTGATAACGGCCACACCGTGCCTTGGATTGAGGTGGGGTTGACTGTTACACATCACCAAGGACCCTTGGATCGTTCTTATAAACCATTAATTCAATCAGAATGTGTTTGGTTGGATTTCCATAGGTCATTTGTTGTTTTCACTTAAAATCTTGTCCATTTTAAACAAAATAGAGACCCTTTGAGTGCTAGCGGCCACACCGTGCCTCAGATTGAGGTGAGGTTGACTCTTACACATCACCAAGGACCCTTGGATCGTTCTTATAAATGATCAATGCAATCCGAATGCGTTTGGTTTGATTTCCATAGGTAAGTTGTTGTTTTCACTTAAAATCTTGTCCATTTTAAACAAAATAGAGACCCTTTAAGTGCTAGCGGCCACACCGTGCCTCGGATTGAGGCGGGGTTGACTCATACACATCACCAAGGACCCTTGGATCATTCTTACAAAATATAAATTCAATCTGAATGTGATATACTAATTATTCATTATGAAAAACATAAAGGTACCATTAAATACTTACATTGCCCCAAACACCCATAACACAACCCAACCACAACCTTCATCTCAATGTACTCAACTGATCTAAACACCAAGATGGATTTTACCCAAGATTATCTAATTCAAAATGCCGATCATGTCATCAACCGACCACTTAATTTCTATGGTGCTCCCCACTATACGCTTTATCTCACAAACACCACCATCTGATTTTTAACACCTCCATCATCGGGAAAGAACCACTAGAACCCCAACTAAAACTCCACAACATACCCAACATGTTTTCTAACTTACCATGATTAGACATCCATGAGAACACCAACTAGTGTTATCATCCATCCTTTCCATAAAAACCACTTGGAATGGATGTGAATCCATCATCGATACATGAATCAAGGACAATTCAACTTTTCCTCAAAGATTGAACCCATTTTCAAAACATAATTAACATTTCAAAACATCAAATATATGTGGCTTACAACTCACCACATTAGTTCCTTTTTCTGGAAGAATTTGAAACATGCACCACATAGGTTGTAAAATCAGTAGAGGATAGATCTCTTTGATCATAAAAAGCCATGAACCCAAGTTTATCCTTGATGAAACTGATGAGTGATGTTTGTGAATGCTTTTTGGAACTAGGAACTGACTCGCTTGAAGAAACACAAGAAATATCTTTAAATGTAGCCTCTCTTGCTGAATCATTGGAACAATTTCTTATATTGGATGCTCTTAATGTCATATTTAGCATCCCATATTGTTCATAAAATGGATTGGTCAACTTCCAATATATCATGGAAGCTTCCGCACCACCTTTACACGCAACTAATGATCAGAGGCAGCTTGATTAGAAAAACAATCCTGAGAGCACTAGACATGAAAGATCATGCGGTGCCATAGTTTCTCAGCAACCTCAATTTACCCCACATGATATAAGTCTATTGCATGATGTCCAAGACATAGAGAGAGGAGAAGAGAAGTTGAAAGGCTCATAGACGAACAACATCAATAATGAACATCCACCACCCTTTCAATATATACATCAAAATCATATCTTTAAGAACATCTATGTGAATTTCTATCTTACTTCCATAGAGGATGATGCATGTTGGTCAACTTGTTTTATAAATTGTTTATCTTCATCTGTGCCTTGTACTTACACCCATAAATTTTAACGTGAGTTTGCATACACGATAGTTGACCTTCTTAGAGAAGAGTTTCTGGAAGAGTATAAGAGACATGAAGCAATGAAGATCATTAGAGTGTTGGAGCAAATGTGTTTGCTGCAAAAAATGTGGCAATCGGCTTGTGCAACGCGGCCTAAGTTACAACTTGAAATTATTGTACTTTATTTTTTTCTGGAGGGTTTCAGTGTAAATGCATTTTGGAATGATCATTTCTATTCATTGTCTTTTAGGTTTTTTTGACAGCTGAGGGGAAAGGGTGGGGTCTGCAGACATTGGAGGATATGTCGAAGGGTGACTTTATGGGAAATTACATCCTATATTTTTGCAACATTTCCATAGTTTCTAAAATCTAACCAAATGGCCTCTTTTACCTTCAATATCCCCAAACCCCGATCACCACCGGGGTTTGGGGAGCTTGAAGGGAAAAGAGGCCATTTCTCCAACATATTCACACACAAAATCACCCTTTGACATATCCTCCAATGTCTGCAGACCCCACCCTTTCCCCTCGGCTATCAAAAAAACCTAAAAGACAATGAATAGAAATGATCATTACAAAATGAATTTACACTGTAACCCTCCAAAAAAAGATAAAGTACAATACCTGTAAGTTGTAACTTAGGCCGCGCTGCACAAGACGATTCCCACATTATTTGTAGCAACCACATTTTATCCAACACTCTAATGATCTCCATTGATTCATGTCTATTATACTCTTCCAGAAACTCTTCCCTAAGAAGTTAAACTATCATACACATCACCAAGGACCCTTGGATCATTCTTATAAAATATCAATGCAATCTGAATGCGTCTGGTCAGATTTCCGTAGGTCAGTTGTTGTTTTCACTAAAAATCTTGTCCATTTTAAACAAAATAGAGACCCTTTGAGTGATAGTGGCCACACCGTGCCTCGTATTGAGTCGGGGTTTACTCTTACACATCACCAAGGACCCTTGGATGGTTTTTAGAAAATATCAATGCAATCCGAATGCGTTTGGTCAGATTTCGGTAGGTCAGTTGTTTTTTTTTCATTTAAAATCTTGTCCATTTTAAACAAAATAGATACCCTTTGAGTGGTAGCAGCCACATCGTGCCTCAGATTAAGGCGGGGTTGACTCGTACACGTCACCAAGGACCTTTGGATAATTCTTATAAAAGATAATTTCAATCTGAATGCGTTTGGTCGGATTTATGTTGGTCAGTTGTTGTTTTCACTTAAAATCTTGTCCATTTTAAACAAAATAGAGACCCTTTGGGTGTTAGCAGCCACATCGTGCCTCTTATTGAGGCGGGGTTGACTCATACACGTCACCAAGGACCCATGGATCGTTTTTATATAAGATCAATGCAATCCGAATGCGTTTGGTCAGATTTCCATAGGTCAGTTGTTGTTTTCACTTAAAATCATGTCCATTTTAAACAAAATAGAGACACTTTGAGTGGTAGCGGCCACATCGTGCCTCAGATTGAGGCAGGGTTGACTCTTAAACGTCACCAAGGACCCTTGGATCATTCTTATAAAAGATCAATTCAATCCAAAGGCGTTTTGTCATATTTCCGTAGGTCAGTTTTTGTTTTCACTTAAAATCTTGTCCATTTTAAACAAAATAGAGAACTTTTGAGTTCTAGCAGCCACACTGTGCCTTGGATTGAGGCGGGGTTGACTCTTAAACGTCACCAAGGACCCTTGGATCGTTTTTATAAAATATCAATTCAATACTAATGCGTTTGGTCATATTTCCATAGGTAAGTTGTTGTTTTCACTTAAAATCTTGTCCATTTTAAACAAAATAGAGACCCTATGAGTTGTAGCGGCCACACCATGCCTCAGATTGAGGAGGGGTTGACTTTTACACATTACCAAGGACCCTTGGATCATTCTTATAAAATATAAATGTAATCCGAATGCGTTTAGTCAGATTTCCGTAGGTCAGTTGTTGTTTTCACTTAAAATCTTGTCCATTTTAAACAAAATAGAGACCCTTTGAGTGATAGTGGTCACACCATGCCTCGTATTGAGGCAAGGTTGACTTTTACACATCACCAAGGACCCTTGGATCGTTCTTATAAAAGATCAATTAAATCTGAATTCGTTTGGTCAGATTTCCGTAGGTCAGTTGTTGTTTTCACTTAAAATCTTGTCCATTTTAAACAAAATAGAGACCCTTTGAGTGGTTCAGCATTCTTGCATGTTGCTGGTGCATATCATCTGTTAAAATGGGAAAATGACTCATTGGATATAGGTGTTTTATTTAATAACAATTACAATTTTCCTACGAACATTTACATACAACAATGTTTCATCTTTTGATCCCCTTAACCCCTCTCAAAAATGACCACAAATTGTACATGTCCCCAAGTCGGATCTTCATTGTATTTGTGTACAATCTTCCATCAAGCATGCGGCCCACTCATTTCTGAACATATCTATATCATGTTGTCAGTATGAGGATTTTCAACAGTCATAGTAGTATTGCAAAATAAAAAAATAAAGAATTAATAAATAACTTAAATGAACTAGTAGTAGTTTTTAAAAATACCTCTTTAGGTATGCTAGTTTGCGGATGAAAAATGATCTCTTTCATAAAGTTACAAATATAATAACCACAATAATTATCGTTTGTTTGTTTTGGACACTACAAAAAAATTGATCATTAGGAGAATAAGTAACTTGTGTTGAGATGTGTTTGGATAGTGAAATTTTATTATATATACCCTGATATTTGTCCAGACGTAGTACTTGCTCGCCCCCTTATGCTTATCCCCTGGCCTCATTCCTTTTTTTAGACGATAATGATACACTGCCCTATCAGTAAAATATAATATAAATTATATTACTTGATGTTTATACCTAAAACGTAAGATGTGGTGTCTTACAGATTCACAAACTCCATCATGTGTGGTCGGTTTGATGGATATCCTAGCTTTAAATCCAGAAAATAAATCTTTGGAGTGTCCAAGTTCACTTCAATTAGAAACCAATGTTTCCTAAAAACAAAAAAAAGGAATAAGTTATAAAATAAGTGAAAATATAATTGATATGCTTTAATCGTAGAGTATTACCCCTGCATGGTTGGTATTAGGAAAAGTCTGTCATCTGTAATCTTACGTTCAAATGTTTTAGGCAAGCCATTCACTATTTCATCCCTTTTTTATGGATCTATTTTTGTTAGGTGTGTTGATGTGATATGAGGACTAACCAGTCCAAATCTTGGCTCATGGGAAAATTCCTTCAAATTTTTTTCATAAATGCGTCTGTAAACAATATAAAATGCATTTAGTCATAATTTTCACTCTAGATCAGCTTTTGGAAAATCAATTCATGGAAACATACCTCATATATACATTTACAACTGTGACTCCTAGCCAACCGTTTTTAAGGATTTCATTTACATTTTCAGCAGCAATGAAATCTTGACTTTCCTCTCCATATATATTCTCTTTGAAAACCACTATATGACTATTACCATCTTTTAGCTTCGTATCCACACGAGTCTTCAACGATAGTAAATGTGGAAAGAGAACAGGTGGTGTTATTGTGCTTTTAGTAGCTCCTTGGGATCGGTTGGTCGATCATTTAGATGGTTTTGAGCTGACGTTTGTCACCCCTACCCTTTCTCCATCTATACCAAAAATCATTGGTTGAGACCCTTTTTTCATTAATTGTTAAGGGTTTAGCTTGAAAAGAAAAGGAAATAAATACCTATTTGTCTGCATGTACTCTTACAAGTTGTGATGGCCATGCAATGAATGTCCCAATAGCCTTTCCGACTATATGAATATCATCATCATGAAGTGGATTAGGTAGCTCTGCCTTTGGCTCATGAGCTACAGTAATTGTCACTTTAAAATGATCTTTCAGAAGTGGTCTATTATGTAGTGTGGCATTTGGTATATTGAACACTGTATCCCTCGCTACAAGGTTATAGGTGGGTGTTGACAGATATAAATCACAATCATTATCACCCTGTAGAAGATGAGTACAGAAAAATTATCAGTGTTTGTCTGATTAATATTTCATGGGAAAAATTATTAGAATATTGATTACCACGGCTAAGACGGTTCTTTGAGGCGAATGGCTTGCCTCAAAGATGGTGGGGGTGGGGTGGGATGTTCATGCGGTGGTTGTTCTTCAGTTGTGGCTTCCATTTGCTTCCCACCCATAAAAGTTGCTAGAAACTCTCCCTACTATTGAAATTGTTCTTCAAGGGTTGCTATTTTTCACTCATTTGTTCCAATTTTTCATTTGTATCATCCGTTTTTTTCTTCTTCTCAAAATATACTCGGGGTGTCACCCCAAACCCTGCACCTCTGAAACGACCATATTTTTCTGGCTTCTTCAAAGTCGTCAATAATAGGTCTGTATCAGCTATAGGAGTAACTGATTCATGTGACTGTCGGATATAGGAAAATAACTAATTATTTTTATGTAATGGCAATTTTAAACAAATTATTTTATCGTCGTGTCATACTTACACATATTTCCCACACTTTCTGTGTGTTCTCATCTACTAACATCACATATTTTTTTACACGTGCCTCCTTCCATAGCACATGATGTGGGATGGAAGTGCATTTGGTTTTAGACTCATCAATCTACATATAAACATAGAAAAATAATTATGATGTTGTTTATTGGCACCAAAAAATATTATTGTAAATTTAAAATACGTACCATTTTCTTTTTTATTGAAGCGTACCCCATCCTTGCTTTATGATAGGGGTAGGTTGGTTTTGAAGCACGTTCCTTATTTTCAGTATAGATTTTCTATTTCATAAATGAAATAATGACAATCAAAGTGATGAATACAGGCATGAATCTATGTCAATCGGCGCATGTTGCCGAGTGACAACTCTAATGTAGCTACTAAACATAGCCTTGTTGGGATTCACATGTTGGCCTCATGCATTCCATCTGACTTCAAATTTGAGGCCTTTGATTTTCGCCTTAAGAATTTTGGCTAACACCGTCAAACTACGACGCACCTGTGATTTCTACGACGCTGGTCCTTCATTCCTGACCATTTCATCGATATCAACATCATATATATGTTCGTCTAGAATGGTATCAATGACATGTGTTGATGTTTGTTCGACCTCAACACTAAGATCAGTAGGAGCCGCAGCAGGAGGAGCAGCAGCAGCAGGAGCCGCAACAAGTGGAGCAGCAGGAGCAACAGCAGCAGCAGCATGAGCTGTAGGAGTAGCAGGAGTAGCAGCAGCAGCAGCAGCAGCAGCAACATGAGCTGGAAGAGCAGCAGAAGCCGCAGCAGTAGCTTCTTGAGAGACTTGTTCAGCCTCAAGGTTAGGATCATCAGAATGTGCAGAAGTCATTATCTGCAAAAGTGGTTGAACAGTTAATTCGGATTACATAAATTCAGTAATGATAAGATAATAACATGAGATAACAATATCTATATTACAAACAAAATATAACCTGTTTACTGAACTCTCTTTCTTTTTTTAAAGGTTGAAGGGATTTGACACCTCTATTGACTATCCAAATCCCTTCATTGTGGTCTCCTCTAACATTCAAAACATCATCTGCATTGGGACCGCTCCGAAATGATTGCAACGTGCCACTAAAAGGATCGTACTCAACTGAATTTTCATCAGAACCTTCAGTAGTTTTGGATGATAACAGAATAATAGACCACTTTCGGTTTGTGGGATCTGGAACATAAAAAACTTGTACCACTTGTGATGCCATTATAAACAATTCGTCTTTGTACCCTTCTTTACTAAAATCAACTTTCACAAATCTCCATTCATCTATTTTAACACCACTATTGTTATCAATCCATTTTCATTGAAAAATCGGCAATTGGAATGTCATATAATCCAACTCCTATATTAGTTTGATAATTCCAAAGTATGACATATTTGCATAAATTGGATTTCTGTCCTTACTACCCGAAACATGCATCGCTTCAGCCACTAGTGTAACTACACTATTTTTCATGGTACTATATTCATCATGTTCATCTGTATAGAATGTATAACCATTAATTACATAACCACTGTAAGATAATATATACACACTTGGTCCAGCGGCTAGCCATCGAAGACATTCTGAAATTGAATTCAGATTTTCATCCAACTACTTAAAAATATGGTCCTGAAACCATCCTATAAACTGGTGATTATGTGTATTTGATAACCATTTTTCAGCCCTCGATGGATTCAACTACCTAAGAATTTCTTTTTTAGTTTTAATATATGGAGCAACCTCCCAACTATTATGCAAAACATAAAGATGAGCTTGCTCCCGATCTGTAATACTGATTGTCCCAACTTCTCTTCCAGAAATTCCCTCACCCTCAATGCATCCATTGTGACGAGATTTCGGGAGACCAATGCTTTCCACATAAGATAGGTATTCAGTAAAAAATTCAATGGCTTCCTCAAAAATATATCACTCCACTATACAACCCTATGGCCAACTTCGATTTTTGACATACCCTTTCAAAATCTTCATATACCGTTCAATAGGATACATCCATCTATAGTGCACAGGACCACAAAGTCGAATCTCTCTCACCAAGTGAATCATCAAATGAACCATCATATCAAAGAATTTTGGCGGGAAGAATATTTCTAATTCACATAATATGATGAAAATTTCTTTTTCCATTGCTAGCAATTTCCCCGGGTCTAAAACTTTGCTACATATAACTTTGAAAAAGAAACAAAGTTTGGTTAACGTATGACGAACATTCTTGGAAAAAAAGCAACGTAGAGCTATAGGAATTCGATCTTTCATCAAAACATGGAAATCATGTGATTTCAAACCTTTTAACTTCAAATAATTCATTGACACAATGTTATTGATATTTGATGAGTACCCATCTAGAACCTTCACATCATTGAAGATGATTCAAAACTGATATCTCTCCGCCCTAGAAAGCGTATAAGCAACTGGAGGAAGAAACATTCGATTTTCACCCTTCACGGGAGGCAACTCTTCTCGCATTCCCATGTCAACCATGTCCAACCTTTCCTTAATTCCATATTTTGTTTTTTCAGGGGCATTTAGCAATGTTATGATAACACTGTCACATACATTTTTTTCCACATGCATCAAATCAAGAAAATTTCTAACGTACAAACAATTCCAGTATGGTAATTCAAAAAAAACTGATCTCTTTTTTCAACAGATTTTCGTAAGGTTTTTCGAAAATGGTTTACCAAAAATAGTGTTCAGATATTTTACTTTCTCAAACAGCTGATCACCTATTAGTGGAGACGGTGTTGCGCATTTTTTTGAACTTCCATTGAATGATGTCGTCCAAGATCGGTACTTATGCCGACGAGGTAGAAATCTACGATGTCAAAGAAACACATATTTGGATGAATTTTTCAACCTAATTGATTATGTATCTTCTTCACACACAGGAAACCCTTGAGTTCCTTTAATGCTATAGCCTGAAAAATTTCCATAAGCAGGGAAATCATTTATTGTCCCATACAACATCGCTCTCAACATGAAGTATTCACTTTTATAAGAATCATACAACATTACAGCTGATTCTTTTTGGTCCTGATATAAGCATAGATAACATGATGAATTTCCGCTTCATGCATAACTAGGGTGGCAAGTTATAATTTACCAACATAACAGGCCATGTACTATGAGTTTTGGTTTGAAAAACAAAATGATTCACTCCATCTATAGATAACGCAAGATGAAGGTTTCTCGGCTCTTTTCCAAATTCAGGATACTCATGATCAATTTTATTCCATTGAGGAGAGTCATACAGATGACGTAATAACCCATCTTTATTTCTTTTATCAGCATTCCATGACAATTGTCTTGCAGTTTCTTCACTTCCATATAGACACCTAAACCTTGGAATGATTGGAAAGTACCATAAAAATTTCATAGGATTGGATTTATCTTTCTTGTATCGAGAAGCACCACACTTTTTTTCATTTTGTAGTGATTTTTTCTCTTTGAAAAACAATATACAGTCTTTTGGGAAGTCATGTATTCTTTCAGAAATCATTCCCATCGAGTGTAGCATTCGTCTAGCTTCATATGTCCGGCTTGGGAGATCATTATCTTCTGGGATCATGTCATCCAAGAGAGAAAGTAGTTCCGTAAAACTGACATCACTCCATCTATTGCCTTCTTTCAATTTATACAACTTTAGTACATCTGAAAATGTTGTATACCTAGTGCTAGCAGCATACAATGGCGTCTTTGCACAACTCTTTATCTTCTCAAACAATTTTGGGAAAACACGGAGTTCATCTTGAATTGTCTTTGTTATTTCCTCAATATGATCTTCATCATCATTGACATCTGTAATAACATCCTCCATACGGTCTTCTTCATTATCCATATTTTTATTCATATATGACGATCCATAAAATGCAGTTTTATCCCAGCTAGTAGCTACATTCGCTTTTTCTCCGTGTTTATTCAAACATTTATAACTCTGATCTATTCCGTGACATATCAAATGTTCTTCCAACTCCTCTGGAGTAAGTAGTCTAGAATAAAAACAATGTAAACATAGACAAAGGATTTGAGAAGGATCCTTTGCGTGATCCTTTGAAAACTTGATGAACTCTTTCACTCCGTTCTCGTACTCTATTGTTAAATGATTAGCATCCATCCAATCTTTATTCATCTCTATCCTATTTTAATCTCAAATATTAGTATTTATGGTTCAAGTACACAGAACGAGAATTCCAAATATAGTAGAATAGAACCACTTCCTTATAAAAATGGATATTAATAGAGCCTAACCATTAGTATTTATTCATCATGCCTAAATACTCACTGCTGGTGGAAGTGAAACTGTTCCGGATGATCATGCCAAGAAGAAATGGAAACCAAAAGGGGGAGTGAATCAAAATACCCCAAACAAGATGGAAAAAATGGTATTTGAGAATAGGTTAGTGGCTTTCATGTTGGCTAGAAGGAAACCTAATTTATTTCAATGAAAAAGGTTAATTCACAACAAGATACCATCCATTCCATATATTATTTTCATTAATATGGTTATTTTGTGCTTTAAAATGATCAAAACATGTCTAACCAACTTCAAATGGATAAAATATGAATTCCTGAAACACATGAATCCCAAAAAGAAGATATAGTATAGAAACACCCACTTGGAATCTGAATGAGTATGCTCAAATGAAGAACGTCATACATCTCCAACTACATCGTTGCTTTCTCATATACAATGACACCACTAGCTAGATAGTGGCCCTCGCCAAGAACATAATACATCTCCAAATAAGAGACTACAACCACTAACCATGAAGAACATCATAAGATGGAAATATACTAAGAACACATCCCTTCACCCTAATAAGAGACTACAACCACTAACCATGATGAACATCATAAGATGGAAATATACTAAGAACACATCCCTTCACCCAAATAAGAGACTACAACCACTAACCATGAAGAACCACTAAGAGCATAATTCGAAACCTAAGGAAAGTTACACCCAAAACATACCAATGAATTCAAATGAAATACTTTCTAAACCAAACCATTGAAGTCCTCAAATGTTCCTAACATCAAAACCCATCATATCTCCTAATAAAATTCTTTGATAACACTATTTCATGGCCTATACCCATTTAGACCCCTCTATTGGTTAGTAGATTATAGTCCAGTGACCCCCTAAAACCATCCTCCAACATGTCATGGGTTAGTGAATGCACCGAGGGTATTTATCACAACCATGTGCAATGTACTTATAATAATAAATAATTAATATAGTTTAACATCAAGTTGTATAGATGATTTTTCGAATGATACCAAGTGAAAGTTAGTATGGTAAATATGTGTGATAAGACATTTTTGGTCTAACTAAAATGGGATATAGCATAATGAGTGTGTTTTGGATTCACAAAAAAATATGACTCTATGTGGTATAGGGTTTTTTCAACTAGTAGAAGTATGGACCACTAATTGAATATGGTCCTCTATGTGTGGGAATGTTTTCATTTAGAGTATGGCCTAATATGTATGGTTCCCATAGAATAAGACCCATTTGAATTGGATATTTGGGTTCATTACACAAGGTGGATCACATTTTTCATGTGAGGAATCTACACCAATTTGGTTCATAAAATATATTCATAGCACATAAGGATTTCTATATTCATCAACTAATGAATCATGTTCTTATCACACTAGGTAAGAACATAAGATCATCTACTAAGGGAAGTGATTAGAGATCATATGCTCATCACATAAGGGATTCTTTCGCACATCGCCTAAGGAATCTCATGCTCCTCATGTGAGGTATAATCCTATGATCATTACCTAGGAGATGAATAAGAGATCTTATGATCATCACTTAGGGGATTCTTAGTCATATCCCCTAATGAATCTATTTATAATATCATGAGGTATAATCAAGGGAAAAATATTTGGGAGATAAAGAAGATCTCATATTCCCATAACATAGAGACTTCATATTCTCATCACCTAAGGCAACCTAGGATTATCACCTAGAGTTGGATGTTTCCTGAATTAAGAGTGTTCATAGGTTTATATCTCAGTAAAGGAACTAGCATATTTGAATTTTAGAAGAAGGAACCACCCGATACACTCATCACGTAGGGGGTGAGAATAGTTTTATAGCCACCATTTCATTTTTATCCATGAAGTTATTCAATTCCCACCAAACCCTTTTCAATTTCATCATTAACAACTATATTCTATGTCCCTGGGAAACTAAAAGTAAAACCCATATCAACTAACGATGTCATCTCCCAAAATAACCCACTCATTACATCTTTTTAACAATGTAAAGGTTGATGCTTCCCCACTGCACGATTTACCACCTCAACCATCTCACATTTTCCCCCAATGGAATCTCTCACAACCAAACTAATAAAAAACTTCTCAAACAACCCCACAAAAAAACAATGATGATTTTAAACAATAAAAGTAAACAAGCACCATGTTCTTGAGAAATATAATGAAAATTAGTAAACACATGTGAATCATCCCCTTTACATATTTTTCCATCAAGTATGGTCCATTTTCTTCAATCGTTCAATCCATAATACTCACCCATAGAAAAAACAAGCATGCTAAAAAAATGATATACAAATGGGAGAGGAGAACAATATTGAAAAAAGATTTGGAAAACATGCCTTAAAGGAGGTCCTGCAAACCGAAGCTTGAAAGCGTTTCGGGCGGCGGAGGTCCGGAAAACCGAAGCTCGAGGGCGGCGGAGGTCCGACAATGCAAACTCAGCCACCGGTGGAGGTCCGAAAACGAGTAGCGAGGGTGGCGAAGGTCCGGAAATGTGATCTCAATGGGCGGAAGAGGGGAGTCGCAGAGTTCCAGTACCGCGAGAGCTTTAGGTCGCGATAAAATGAGGGAACTGTGTGACTGACTTTATAAAAAAATGCACTAAGGTTTTATCAGAGCTAAAAAAGTGCTGATAAAGACTACCTTTATCAGCACTAATATTTTAGCGCTGATAAAGGTGTCATTTATCAGCGCTAAAAAAGCGCTGATAAATCCTTACTGTATCTATGCTAAAATTTTACCGCTGATATAGGGAGTCTTTATCAGTGCCTTTCTAGTGCTGGGAAAGGGTCTTTTTATCAGTTCTATTTTAGCGCTGATAAAGGTTACCCTGTATCAGCGCTAAAATTTTAGCACTGATAAAGGAGTTCTTTATCAGCGCTTTTCTAGTGCTGATATATGGCCTCTTTATCAGCGCTAGAAAATCACTGATAAAGAACTCCTTTATCAGTGCTAAAATTTTAGCTCTGATATAGGGTAACCTTTATCAGCAGTTTTTCTTAGCGCTAATATAATGGGGCGCTTCCCTTTCCCGTTTTTGTAGTAGTGTCTTCTAACTACATGGGATGTGTCTCGACTCACATTGCATGTGGAGTTAGATTTCTTTTGGGGTGTGTACTCCTTGTACAGGTCGAGCTATCCTACTAAGGATCATACAGAATGTGGGTCCCCCACCTGGAATGTGGTATTTAATTTTCTATATAAAACCTTAAAGAGAGTTGAAATTTTTAACTTTTTTTATCTTTTAAGAAATGAAATTACCCCAAAAATAATCATATTATCTTGTTGATTTATATCCAATAGAAATTTTTTCATATGAATGACTTAATCTAGAAATTAATTTAGATGGTATTTTATTAGTTTATTAATAAATCCAAAACTTTTTTTAATATTGAATTGTATCTTGCACTTTTAAAAACATGTGTTTTTAATAAAAACCATAAAATGTGGTAAAGGGTTTGATCTAATATAGGGAGATGTTTAACCAACAATTTTTTTTTATTTTTACAGTTGATCCAATTTTCCAAATATGGAAAAGGAATGTATCGATCATGATTTCCCCCCTTATGGTTGATCCATACACCAAAGGCTAAGAGATCTTCCATACGTTAAAGAAAATAGACCACGAGGGAAATATTATTATGATAAAGTATTCTATTGATGAGGGATTTATTGTACTCACAAAATTTCTCAAAGTGGAGTGACTATTCCTTTTATTTGATGTGATTGTGCCTTATATTTCGAGAGACTATACCTTAAATATTACATCTACCATCATAAAAACTAAAAACCAAATATTAGAGGCATGTAACATCTATAAAAAAATGTGTAAGAACATTTCCACCCCTTCTAATGGTAGATCAACCCAATTGACCACACCAGATTTTATTTACCACTATAGATCTAAACCAACAATGTTTGGTGGTATGATGGAAAATTGTCTTACTAATGGATTCATGATTGTACACTGATAGGTCCCAAGCTCTGGAATGACGAAACAAAATATCAAACTCGGTATTCTATGATTTTAATAATCTTATTAATGACATGTCAAAATATTTCAATTCTAATCTACTGTGAAGGATATTTTCACCTAACACTACCAAAGTCGTGTGGTAAAGAACCGAGATCCCATATTTACCTTAGGAGATCAAGGAGGACTATTTTCCCACATGCATTATCACCTAATTCTCCACCTATAGTTTATTTCATGCACCTGTCCATCAGAGATTCCAAACATATTGTTAGATAAGATGACCATATCCAAAATTGGGGAGAGTAATGAGTGGAGTCTAAACTAAAAAACCTTATTTTCTCATTTTTCAGAACTTGGTGTTTGATAATGTCAACTCTCCACTAAATATTTTATACTTGGAAACTTTGAATTTCAAACTCAAAATAATATAGATCATAATAGAAGTCTGTATATTAAGGATAAAGGTTCCCCTAACACTTGATGGTTTGAATTCATCAGCTGATGATGGAATGATTTGAGTTGTAGAGGATTTTCAATATATAATGTCTAGAAAAAAAGATGATAATGACATAATGAGGGCTGAAATTGATGGTTCTTAACACTAATACAATAGCGAGGAAAAATTTCATTCCATTAAAAATCAATAATATATTTAAATCCACATTCACAACAGGTGAAACTCCTCACATGCACTTTTTTCGTTCTAATAAATCTACAAAGTAATAGATGAATTCCACAAAATAAAGTATTGAGCTCGATTGTGTAAGGGATATTCTTTTGAAATATGATTTTCACTGACTAGATGAATGTTAAATTTTACACATGGATGCAATCAAAGAAGCAGACAAAGGCTTATAAAGTTATATATAAATTGATTACTCTGGGTTTATTGGAATAGAAATTGATGAATACTAAAGAGAAGTAATAAAATACTGAAGAGGGAAGGGTGGAAAGGGATTTTTGGTGGGGATCAACTAGATCACTTTTTATGATTTTCTTTCAATATCTTTGTTTTAATTCTCTATTGATTATACACTAATCTAATAGTGGTCAAGACAAAGAGATTTATTCCCACCCTTGTGATGAATTATAGTTTTCAATAATAAGTTCTCCTCTATTAAAATATCATGAATTGTTTAGATTCATGTATTTTAAGAGTATATTATTTTTCTATACCTTCAAATATCATTACATTATTCTTTACATGTTTCACAAATAATACACTTGATAATATCATTGATTATGATTGTTAAATAATGGGGTAACTAAAGGGTGATTGGTGATATCTGATCACTAGTCTAGGTAAGAGAAAAACATATGGTTATCATCATATTTCTATATTCCAAAATAAAATTACCAATGAAAGTTAATCTAGGATATTTCATTTGAAAAGACAAATAACTGGGGGGAAATTTGAATAATGATTTACAATTAATTGATGAGATAAACCCAAATATAGACCACTATGTTTTAATCATAGAATCTTAAAACCAATCAAATTTTATCTTCAAAACTATTTCCAAAAAACTGAACCCACTGAACAAGGATTGATCACACTCATAACACTATCTTCCTAGGAGAAAACCTGAGTCCCACAAATAATATATTTAGTTTTCTTTCAAATTGATTTACTAAGTTCCCCACAAAAGGCTCTCATTAAACCTACTTCCATTTTAATGGATTCCATTTTTTATATTTTAATTTTGTTTAAAATGAATTTTTTTACTAGATCAGGTTATTATAGTCTCTTTGGTTCTAATCTTGAGATTGAGATAACTGTGCATGATATACTTCTAAATAATAAAACCATAGATCAAGAGGAATGAGATTTTTCTAGTATTCTATTGGATAACTCTTCCTCCTCATCTTCTTACTCCAAAATATTATATTAGGAAGTGAAAAAATGGAATATAATAATTCTTAAGTCAACATGACTCTATTGAAAATGTATTCAACAAATTTCAACATTAATAATGAAAAATTACAATTGAATGAACAAGACTATAAACTCAAAACTAGAATGATTTTAATACTACCTAAATTTAATTGATTATTAGTTGAAGACAACAATATGAACTTGAGATCATTTAATGAAGTATGAAATGGATTCAAAATCAATAGAGCCATTGACCACCAATTTTTTTGGAAATATTTCCCCTTCTCTATTGAAGTGGTAGCCATGGAATTAATCTACATCCAACAAGATAGAGAATTCATCTCATGGGATAAACTATAGAGGGCCTTTCTCCTGAAATTATTCTCTTATTCATGGATTGCTCAACTAAAGAAGGAGATTTACGGGATAAAAAAAGTAATCAAAGAAACTCTCTATGATTTTTTTAAGGGATTAAGAAAATAACCACATCATGGCCACACCATCCTTATGAGGAAAATAATATATTTTTATTATTTTACCAAATATTGATGGAAAATTATTGAGACTTACTAGATGATTCTTTGGGAGGAGCACTGATTAATAAGTCACCATTTAATGTAAGATAAATGATTGAAATAATCTACCAAAATTCCTAGAATTTTGGTACAATAATTGAAATTTGAGGTGTGTATGAGGTAAAAATATCAAACTCAACATTACTAGAAAATAAATTTGAATAACTAAAATCACTTGTGATAAAACTAGCTATGAAAAAAGAACATGTGACATCACCCACCACACCCCCAAGCATATTCCATATTTTCTACTCTGGGAACATTTCACTGATGGGTTCCCCCAAGTTAAAGGGAGTGAAAGATACAATACTATCTTCTAGTGTAAATTCTAGTACCAACAAAATAGTAATGAATGATTTTTATATTTCTCCAGAAATCAATATAGAATTGAGAAGTAATAATAAAAAATATAACCATTACAACATTATTATTAACAACCTTATCAAACAACTACATTCCAGAGATAAAAATTACAACCATCTATGAGTTACCAACAAGGAAAATATTAAGATACATCTATGAATAATGTACTAATATAGGTAATATAATATCTAAATATTCATTATTCCACTCTCACCACTCATGAATTAGAGCTAAAGAAATTATGAGGATGGTTTGGCCAACTCATGACCACCCACAATAATATAGTATGTCAAGTCTCAGGTAATCTTCCTAATCAACCAATTCATAACCCTAAAGGAAATTTCAATTATATTAAATTAAGGTGTGGAAATGATCTAGAAAATAGTGAAGGATCACCCCTATAGATTGATGCTAAAATTGAATAGAAATATATACCTAATTAATCTATACAAGAAATATAACTTTAGGAGGGATCAGTGAACACATCCCATGAGAATAAATATAGAGTAAAATCTAGGATGGTAGATCCACAATAACCCCAGCCTCCCTTCACTACTAGAATGAAATACGCAAAGAAAACTAGTGAATAATCACTACAATAGAATATATAATTAATATTAAATAAATATGATATTAACATTACCTTACTGGAATCCATTCAAAAAATTACATGTTATGTAAATTCATTAAACATAAGTTCTCTAGAAGAATAATATTTGGGTTCAATGAAGATGGTAGATTAGGTAAGAATGTTTCTTCCCTTGTTACCCCTAACATCCCCCAGAAATGCTATGATCCTGGTACTTTCACTATCCCCTAAAAATTAGGTAATCCTATGTTTTCTAATTCATTGAATGATCTAGAATATTTATTTAATTTCATTCCATATTCCATTTATTATTCTTTAAAAATGTTATAACTCAAACCCACCTGAGTGGTTGTATAACTTGCCAACTGATCCACCTCCAACTTCATAAAAACTACTAACTTCTAAATTCTAAATATTTAAGAAGGTTATGTTAAAGATCATTCTCCCATAATTCTAGGTATAAAATTCTTGAATAACTATAAAACCATCATTAATTTCAATGCAGGTAAATTTTCCATAATTTTTGGTGAGGAAGCGGTGGATTTTAATATACTGGATTCAATGAAACACCCACATGAAGAGAATTCTGTTTTTATAGTAAAACACGTTTAATTATCTATCACATATATAAAGAAAATTGTCATGTTTGATGATATAACAAGACATAGAGAATATTTATAAAAAAACAACTTACTTGATAAATATTTTTTTGAAATTGAACTCAATTTGGATGTAATTTGTTGTATAGAAAAATTTGATGAAATATAAAAAATATATTTTAATGAGTTATTCAAATTTGCTACTAATAATTCTTCCCTACATGTCCAGGGTGAAAACATGGAGAACACCATGTTGGAAACATATCTAAAAACCCCCTAAGTTAGAATTAAAATATTACCCATGAAACTTAAAATATTATTTTTTTAAGATAAATGAGAGAATACAAATTATAATCTCATATAATTTAGAACAAACCCAATAACACCAACTAATGAATATTCTAAAACATAATTCTATGGATATAGGCTAAACTTTATGAGACATACCAGTGATTAGACCTACCACTATAATAAGTGATATTTTTCATGAAAATGAATCTGAAACAGTGATATAGTCCCAAAGAAGACTCAAACCAATCCTTTTGAAAGTATTAAAAAATTGATAGAAATACTTTTATGAGATAGAATAATATATACCATATTATAATACCAATGAGTGAGTCCCATTTAAATTATTCCAATGAAAATTAGATAAAAAATTAAGCAAAATGAGAACAATGGGTTAGTACCCATAGTAATTGAGAACGACTTGATATTTTACATTGATTATAGGATATTGAACCAAGTGGCTTGGAAATACAACTTCCCTATACAATTTTTGGACAAAATATTATAAATTTTTGATGTAAAGTGTTATAAATACTTATTTTATGGGTTTTATGAGTATTTTCAAGTTCCAATATCTTCATAGGACAAAGGAAATACCGAAATCACCTCCCTATTTGGTATGTCTTCTTACAGATGAATGATTTTCAATCTTTGTAATTTCTCAAGCACCTTTCAGTGTTGTATGGTATGTATCTTATTGAGCCTTATTGATAACTTCCTGAAGTTATTTCTTCATGACTTTACTATGTATGGAACTTGTATTCAAATTTGTCTAGGATGTACCAAAAAGAATTCAAAAATATATATAGAAAAGAATGTGGTTTATAAATTTTTAAAAGTTCCATTTTATGGTAGAAAATGGAAATTATTTGGGCCATTTAATTTCTAAATATTGAATTAAAATAGCTAAAGACAAATTTGATGTTATTTCCACTCTGCCTTACCCCAATATAGTTAAACACATTTGATCATTTCTTTTCAATGTAGTATTTTATAGGAGGTTTATTAGAGAAATTACAAAAATTGATTTTCCCCAAACTAACCTACTAAAAAAAGAAAAATGAAATGATTTTCGATAATCCATGAAGGATATATTTTAATAAGTTGAAAGAATATATATCTATTTATCCCATTATCTATTCACTGAATTAGATTTACCCCATTAAAATTTTGTGTGATGATTCTAATAGAGATATAGGGGTTTTTATTTCCCAAAATATTTATATAATTCCACAATTCATATCCTACACTTCACAGACCTCAGAAATTTACCAGATTAATTACACAATAATATAGAATGATTTTTTTCTATTATTGTATCTCTAAGAAAATTTGGTTCTTATCTCTTAGGGAACAACGTAACTATTTATTATGACTATGCAACATAGAGATATTTTGTCAATAAAATGGATGAAAATCCATGAATGGTGAGATGGATATTGTTACTACCTGATTTTGATTTGGAAAATATATATCATGAGGGTTGTAAAAATATAGTGGTAGATTACATGATTAGGAAACCTTACACTGCTAAGGTAGAAACAATCCCCAAGACCAATCTCAATGATTCATTCCCTAGTGAGAAACTATATAAACCTAACCAAGAACCCTGTTATGCCGACATAGATAATTTTTTGGTCACAATAAAGTAACCTCCCTTATTCTCTAAAATTTTTTAAATTTAAATATAAATCAAAATACTATTTCATGGAAGATCCAAACTTATGAGAAATTTTCAATGACTATGCTATTTGAAGGTGCATACCTAAAGAAGAATTAAAATCTATACTTTCATTTTTCCATAAACTTTCATGTGGATGCCACTTTGTACCTCAAAGAACCACTATAAAAATTTTAGAAAATGTATTATTTTTCATCTCAATTTTTAAAAACTCACATTTTTTTTGTAAAAAATGTCCCAATTTTCAATTACTAATGGAATTTCCAAATGAATAGAGATTCTCTAGCAACCATTAATTTTATAAAAAATGTATGCAGTATTGATTTCATATGACCATTTACTAGTTCATTTGATTTATCTAACCTTCTATTGGTAGTATATTATGTATCTAAATGTATTGAGTAAAAATCCCTTCAAAATATTGATTCAAAAAAATATTTTTTGGATTTATAAAATAATTTTTTTATAGGTTTAGAATACCATGAGTTATAATTAGTGACTAAGTAACTCAATTATGAAACATGAACATTGCGGAAATCATACAAAAAACTAAAGGGTGCAACATAAAAATTCCACTACCTTCCACCCACAAAAAATGAACTAGTTGAGGTTTCTAATAAAGTGGTCAAAAAAGTTTTCAAAAAAATAGTGTATTCTAACCTCAAGGACTAGAGTAAGAAATTAGAATATTTAATATGGGTATACATAACTACCTATAAAACCACGTTAGTTATGTCATACTATATAATTTTTTATAGTAAACATTTTCACTTGCCTATTAAAGTGTTGAAAAAATACTATAGGGAATTAAAAAGAGTGAACCTAGACTTTAGTAAGGCTGGAGATCAAAGGAAACTACAAAAATTGAAATTAGGAAGATAAAAAGAGATAAATATGATAACTCACTACCGCACAAAGGAAAAACTAAATCTACACATGAAACATTTATCTAGAAAAAATAATTCCACATTGGAGATAATGTTATATTACGTTCTTCAAGGGTGAAACTCTTCTGTGGTAAGATTCATTCCAAGTGGGATGGACCATATATAGTAACTAATACTTGTTTTCTTTGGTGTAGTTTGGATTCAAGAAGAATGTTAAATGAATCCATTCAAGGTGAAAATGCAACCACTGAATAATAACCAATAGTATATTTGTAAAAGTCGTGTGGATGAATCTAGACTCCTCCTTACTCCTAATGAATAATAGCACTTCTAGGTTGTCTCCTTCCCTCCATATTGGTCTGGATAATTATTTTATTTTTACCTATATTCCTTGAAAAAATGCATACTGAAATTCAATTGGAAGAATTGTTAAACAACTATGTCAGAGGACATTAAACCTTTTAGAGTAAATTTTAAATGTTTTTATTAAAAAAACAACCATATAAAAATCAAAATCTATTTTAGGAACTCTTAATATTTTTTCATTATTGTCAAATATCATTGAGGTGAATTGAGAAACTCAATGTTATTTTTAAAAACCAACTGATTTTAGGTATTTAATCATATTATTGAATATAAAAAATATTAAATTATTAGAAAAAAATATTTATTTTATTGGATTTTTATTTTATAACTTTTTCATAATTTTTCAATAGAAATTTAAGTCTATAACCATTAGTGATTGTACCGAATTTTTATTCCTATATTAGAAGGTTTTTGAGTTATTTTGAAATCATCTTTTTGTTATCCTCACTTCTTGAGAGAATTTTATTATTTGTTTTATAATAAAATTGCTTGTTATTATTCACTCTAAAATCTTCAAAACTCATGAGGTACTTCTAATATAATTGATGTATTTGATTGGGAATCCTTTCATTCTTCCTTGAAACCTACCTTGAACATTGATCCTAGTTATTCCCATAGATATCCATGAATGGACTTATATGTTTATGCCACATTACAATCTAAATTATCCCTTAACTCCCCTAGCTCCTGCATACATTTCATGATTAATCTGAGTTTATGTGTGGGAAATGGGCTTCCATATTTTTTTTATCTATTGGAAGCATTGTATGTTAAGAGGACTATGGGAGGTTTGAGTCACAATTTGTGAAATTTGAGGGGGGGAAATGGGAATTATTTACTTACTCTACATTCCATTTTTATCATCCACTACCCCTAAATATAAAAAACAATAAAAAATAAAAAAATAAAAAAATGATTATTGGGATAAAAAATTATCTAGATTCATTTCATGATTCATAGTTAATGTACATAAAAATTCATTTTGGTAGAGGGTGTAACATTTCATATAAAATGGATTTATTGATTCTTATATTATTTAATTGATAGATCATGCACTTTATTTAAAGAGCAAAACATTTCTCTTTATATTTAAGCATTTTTAAACACCTTCCAACCAACCTCAAAGCCATTGAAATACCTTTTTAAAATAACTCATGATTGATTTTATTTCTCATGATTCACAGTATGGATAGATGAGAATTTTCAAATCATATTGTAAATAATCATTTCCTAAGTATTATAATAAATCCATAAAAACACATTCCCTTAAGTGAAGAATGGAAGTTTACTGCAAGTGAGATAAGTCACAAATGTTTTTTTGGTGGATTTTGAAAGTAATTTTTTTTAATTGTATAATTTCATGAATTTGAAATTAAAAACTTGTATGAAGTAGGATATAAAATTTTATGGAGAGAAAATAAAATATTCCCCTCCATTTATTATTAATAGTTTAGATTTTTTTTGTGGGCCTATATTTTCATTTTATTGACTATCCATCAGTGAATTTAACTTTAAATTAAAAATATGTTCAAAATTTTTGAAATAAATAAATACTTGAATAAAATAAATCAATGATAAAATATTATAGGATTGAAAATTTAAATTATAGGGGAGTGATGAGTGTAAAATTTTTTAATATTTTTTGTCATATAATTCATTAAATTTTCCCCCAATTTAATTTTATTCACTATTTAATTTTTAGATTTTGGAAACATTTTCTTAAGGACATAATCTAGAAATGGAATTAGATAGGATTTTATTTATTTATTAAGAAATATAAAAACATACTAATTCATGTTTAATGAAATCATGTGCTTTGAAAAATATTTTTTTTTCTATGAATACCATCAAAAGAGGAAAATGGTTGGATAAAATATAGGGAAATGTTGAATCATCCATAATTTTTTCTTCTAAAGTCAATTCAGTTCTCTTTATATGGAAATGGAATAGATTAATTAGGATTTATCCTCTTACTTTAAATCTAAAATCCAATGATATGTGATCTATCAGACGTCAAAGGTAATCGACTATGATAGAAATCTTTTTTTAGTTGATTATTCTACTAATGAGAGATCAATTGTAGCCATAAAATAAAGAAAAGGGGGTGAAAATGAATTATATTTGGAGAGATCATGCCTTATATTTGGAGAAACTATACCTTATATCTTACATCAACAATCACAAATTACTCAAAAAAATATTAGAGGCATGGACCTATTGTATAAAATAATAAGGGAAACATACTTACCCCCTCTAAGGGTCAATCAACTCAATCGACCGTGCCACCTTCTTTTGTTTGCCACATATCTGAACCGATTAGGTTTAATGGGATAAAAAAGAATCACCTTACTAATAGATTTGGGATTATACACTGATCAAAACCAAGCTCCACATCGACCTGTCATAACCCACCTTCACCAAGATGAGAGAAGGGAAAGTAGATTGCCAAACCCTTCCTTCTTCAAGTTGAAGGAGAGATAATAACCCCAAGACCCGCCTTTAATAGGTCTCAGAGTGGCGACTAGAACCAAGGGTATAGAATCACACACAATATGGAAGTAATTTCTTTTTTTATTTAATAGGATCAGGAGATAAGATAGTAAATCTCAAAAACATCAAAACTGGGGGGTAAAAGTAAAGACAAAGAAAACCATTCCCATATGCATGTTACAAAAGTAAATTCCACAAAGTATAAGGTGACTACAAAGGTAAAGTACCAAAGAAAAGAAAAAAACAGCAACTACAACTATCCCAATGCCTGAGCTAGTATGGCCCTGCACGATCCCTAAAGTCCTCCTGGAAACCTAAAAGTAGTTTTATATATGTAGGGTGAGCATACAAGTATACTCAGTAGGGAAAACCAAAGACTCTTGTGCACAAGTGGGGAGGCATTCTAATGCCCTGTGAGAAAAGAGATAACCGAAGAACCTAGAAAGTAAAACTATCCACCCAAGCCTCACCAAGGTACACTCCCCAAATAACACAAGTCAAGTAATGTATAGTAATATCACATCGATGTTCGGGTACCCCGCACCACTTTCCCACTGGTTATTTAAGACATCCTACGCATCAAACCAATCCCACCATTCTCACCGCAGTCCCACTACCACACCCCGCCCACACACACCTGGGCCACAACCACGCATCCCACCCACAAACACCTGGTCCAAATCCACCATGCGTACCACACCTGCAAACACCTGGTCCAGAACAACTACTGCCACGCCCAAAGACACATTGGCCTCATCCCGAAGACTCTTGGGAAACAACCTGCCCGCACACACCTGGGCCAACCACCACAACTACCCTGCCTGAAGAATCTTGGGCTATAATGGACCTCAGGCTGTCACAACCTGCCTGAAGAGTCTTGGGATATTCAGGAAAGGGAGCAGAAAATTAGCTAATAACCATCCACTCATAGGAGTGTTGGGAAAAACACCCTCCCCCATGAAATGGGGGTGTTCTGCACTAAGTTCTGAAATTGGGTGGGGTGCGAATAAGAAACATAAGAACTACAATTATATGAATAGGTAGTAGGAACTAATCCCAACCTAGGGTTTCCAAAGCCTACCTGAGCACAAACACCCTCGTTGCTATTCATTCATAAAAGAAAAGCACAGTACTCACGGCCAAGTCACAACTCATTCCCGAAACCAATTCCCCATTTAAAAAATTTATTATTTAATGTTCATTGATCCCATTTAGGTGAATTCTGCACTACTGGGAATCTAATAGGCATAACCACAAGCTAGAGAAAGAGAAATATCCAAATAGTAATTTAAGCATTCACACCCAGTTCTCTTGTGAAGTCACAACAACAAAGGGATCAGTGAGATCCCTCAAAGTTCTAGAACCAAACCAATCCTCAAGATACAGCCCCACATAGCTTCAGATACACAACCAACAACCATGCCATAATAGAGGATCCCATCCTCATCCACATCACCCCATAAGTATCAAACAGAACAAGACACCTACCACCAAAACAGAGTAGGGAAACATCTAGGTCCAAGCACATCATTCATTAGGTTCTTCTTTTTTTTGGTTAACCGGGGTGACCACACAAGGATTGACGTTCACTGGTATTCATTTAATCCACCGAGTTTACGTGATTAACCAATTTCCATGTTATAGACATTCATTCATCATAGAAGACATGGGTTCAATAGTGCTTAAGGAAATACCACCAACGACCATGATTTTCAGTGAGCATAAGCCCATATAGTTCACAACATATATCAATTATAAAAGAGTACAGCAGAATTTTCAAATGCACCCCATCATTCTTTAATAGTTTTTTTATTATCTTTGTTAAGGTTTTATCCATTCCCAAATAATCAGTAGTGTATCCACCCTTCATGATACACAATAAGGATGGACTAAGGAAAATACCTACTTGGTTGATTAAGGATCGAAGTTCTTCTCCACGCACCAAGAACTGGGGATGCACGACTTGCAGGGGAGGAACGTCGGGGACTCCAAGGGTGAGCAAAAAGACTCTAGCACAGGCGCACCACAATCCTCAGGAAGGAGGGACTCCAAGAGCACCAGGGAGAAGAAAGAAATACAACCAAGATGGGAAGTAAGAAACTCTAGCGTGATATAAAGATGAGATCCTATTGTTACGGGATAAGGAATTTTGAACTGCTTTAAAGTCGGATCATGGTTTCACCACGCGGTTGGGAAGTTACGCATGATGGAATTAATTTTAATTTAACAATTCTCCTCATAGGGGTGGTCATAACGTCTATAAGTTAAATAGTATTCTTTAACCATAAGGAAACGCGTAACAAGTTCAGAACTGGAAGGTACGGGGAAGGGTGTGACACCGAGGAAAAACCACACGTTTTGGTAAGTTAAGGGTTTCCTGACCATTGGGGGGATTTTAGATATTGTTTATGGGATTTAAACGGTTTTTAAAGGGGCCATTAAATCATCTTTACGTCAAAAGATATGTTGTAGGAGCGGAAAAGTAAGAAACTAGAAAAGAACAGGGTGAGGACACGGAGCCACCGTGACCGGTGCCACCGTGACCGGTGCCACCGTGACTGGTGTACGACCATCATGGTGCCACCGCAATCAGTGTCACCATTTCGGTGGAGCCGTGTTTTGGAAAATTAATGGACCTGGTGGGTCTGTGTCATTACATTAGATACCTCTCAAACTATTCTCGCCCCCGAGAATCAAAACTAGACCCAAAGAAACAGGGGTTCTGAACAACCACCTCGAAAGATACCTCTCATGAGTAAACCTCATCGACATCCAGGAACACATCTCCCTTAAGTAACCAGGAAACATTAAATGGTCAAACTATCCAGTCATATGGGTTAGGGAGTTTCTTCCTCCATGTCAAGATACTATCTGCTTTGGGTGGCACTGACTCGCCCAAACGGGTTTAATCGCATCCACCTTAATGCTTCTTGATTAGGGATTAGGTCCACCCCTCCCCATAGTCAGGACTCTTTACACACATCCACAGAATAAGGAAAACCGCATGTTCCATAGTTAACAAGGTAAAGCATTCCATCACAAACAAGTACAAACAAAACAAAACAAAACTCAAAACAGCTCTGGGTACTGGGCGCACATCTGCATCTCCCGTTCCCAGGTACTTTCCTCGATCTCGTCGTGCCTCCACAACACAAGAACCAAAGGAATGGTCCATCCACATAGCACCTTCTCCTCATGATCCTCGATCCTCACTGGTCCTTCCATAAAAGTCACGTAATCCCCAATATCCAGCCTTCCCCAGTCGAGGACGTGTGAATCTTCATGTAGATATTGTCGGAGCTGAGACACATGGAAGACATCGTGCAGTCTCAGTAGCAGCGGTGGTAGCGCTAGCTGATAAGCCACTTCACCGACCTGCCGCAGCACTTCGAACGGTCCGACGAACCTGGGAGAAATATTACACCCTCTACCGAACCTCTGTTGCCCATGCTGAGGGGATACCTTCAAGAACATGTGGTCCTCGACCTCGAACTCCAAGGGTCTCCTCCTATTGTCGGCATATGATTTCTGTTGGTCCTGAGTCGCCTTCATACTCTCCCATATAAGATGAACCTTCTCTGTCGTGCTCTGCACCACCTCCGGGCCAAGAACACCTGCCTCCCCGACCTCTTTCCAGCACACGGGTGAGCAACACAGCCTCCCATACAAAGCTTCGAACAGAGTCATGCCAATGGTAGAGTGATAGCTATTATAATATGAAAACTCCACCAGAGGCAAGTGTCGTACCCACGATCCCCCAAAATCCAACACACATGCTCGTAGCATATCCTCCATTGTTTGGATGGTGTGCTCTATCTGCCCATCTGTCTGGAGGTGGAAGGAAGTGCTAAGATGTAGCTGAGTGCCAAAATCATGCTGTAATCCCCTCTAGACTCATGAGGTAAACAGTGCATCCCTATCTAATACTATTTACCTCAGAACTCCATGCAATCATACCACCTCATCCATGTACCTCTATGCTAAGGCATCCACTACACACGACTCCTTGATCGCCAGAAAGTGAGCCAATTTCGTCAACTGGTCCACCACTACCCAGATAGCATCACAACCTCCTTGAACCTTGGGTAGAAATGTGACAAAATCCATCGAGATGTCACCCCACTTCCACTCAGGGACATATAAAGGCTGCAACAAACTGTCTGGATCACGGTGTTCAGCCTTCACCTACTAACACACTAGGAAATTTTCTACGAACTCTGCCACCACCCGCTTCACCCCGGGCCACCAAAACTGACTCCTCACACCCTGATACATCTTGGAAATTCTCAGGTGCACTGTTAGGGGTGAGTTGGGGAACTCACCAAGAACTCTCTCATGCATCGTCTCTTGAAAAAACAACTTCCCTCAGAAAAGCATATGATTCTGACCATCCTCCGTCCACCCTTCCGGAGTATCGCCTTGGTTAGCCCGATCGCACATCACTTCACTCTATAAGTCTCCCCAATGAGACTCCCCTACCTGACGTAATAGAGAAGATTGTACTATCATCTGATACAGGTAACCTCTACCACCATCCATCCATGTATCCAAGTGTAGGGTAGCCAATTCCTCCATCACCTTCCATGCATCTTCCGACTCTCGAACCACATCCTTCTGCGACTTCCTACTCAAGGCATCGGCCACCACATTCTCTTTTCCAGAGGTGTATGAAATCTCGAAGTCATAGTCCTGAAGGAACTCCATCTACCTTCACTGCCGTAATTTCAGGTCCCGCTGGGATAAGATATAATTCAATCTTTTTTGATCCGTGAAGACTACAAATCACTCCCCGATGAGGTAATGCCGCCACAACTTTAGTGCAAAAATGACCGCCGCAAGCCCCAGATCGTCGGTGGCATAATTATGCTCAGGAGGACATAACTTTCTAGACCCATAAGAGATCACCCCTTGTTGTTGCATCATCACACACCTGAGGCCTTGTCCTGAAGCATCACAGAACACCTCATACACTACCCCTTCTTCTGGAAACCTTAGAATTGGGGCACTTACTAACTTCTTCTTCAGATAGCTGAAGGCTACCTCGCACTACCCATTCCACATGAAATCCTGGTCCTTCTTGGTCAAAGCTATCAAAGGTGCTGCAACTTGGGAGAAGTTGGGTACGAACCTCCGGTAGTAACCTGCCAGTCCAAGGAAACTATGAGCCTCTACCACGTTCTTGGGTGCTGCCCAAGAAACAACCACCTCGACCTTCAATGGGTCCACCGCTATTCCCTACTCGGACACCACGTGCCCAAGGAAGTGCACTTCTCATGTCCAAAACTTTCACTTTGACAATTTCCCATAGAGTTGGTGCTGTTGGAGGACCTCTAAAACCATTATCAGGTTCTCAGCATGATCCACCTATGATCTTAAGTAGATCATTATGTCGTCAATAAATGCGACTACGAACTGATCTAGGTATTCTCGGAAGATGGAGTTCATGAGTCCCATGAAAACAGATGGTGCATTCATAACGCCGAATGACATGACTACAAACTCAAAGTGACCATATCTACACCTGAAGGTGGTCTTCGAGATGTCACCCTCCTTCACCCTCAACTAGTGATATCTAGACCACAGATCGATCTTAGAGAACCAACCTACTCCCCTCAACTGGTCAAATAGATCATCTATCCTCAGAAGAGGGTAGCGATTCTTGACCGTCACATGATTCAGTCTCCTATAGTATATGCACAGTTTGAGACCACCATATGACTTCTTTGCGAACAAGAATGGAGCACCCCATGGTGACGCACTTGGTCGGAAAAAACTCTTATTCATCAGATCGTCAATCCGAATCTGAAACTCCCGTAACTTAGAAGGTGTCATCCGATAGGGAGCCATCGAAATTGGATGGGCACCAGGTTGCAAGCCTATCCCGAACTCAGCATCACGTCAAGGGGGTAGAGTTGCCACCTCTTCAAGGAAGATGTCCATAAACTCACTAATGACTCCTGGAACATCCACCATTTCTGCATCCACCAACTCCACTGATAGTTCATCTAACAAGGAAAGGAGGGGCTCCTCCCACCTACTATTTTTCTGGAAACCTCGCTCGCTGATGAAAGTTACACGTCGGCCGCCCAAATCAGAAAACACGACCCTTCCTTGGAAGAATTCAATGATGGAACATATAGAGAACAACCATTCAATTCCTAGGATGATATCGTATGGTTGTATCTACGACAGTAGAAGATCTCTAATAGACTGATGTGGCCCTATCATCAGTCTACACCCTTGGAAAACATAAAACAAGTCGGTCTAACCTCTAACTGGTGAGCTCAGCACCAGGGGCACTGGAAGTCTCTCAACGTCTAAACCCAGAGCACGGGCTAGAATGGTTGCAACAAAGGAGTTTGAATCTCCTGTATCAAACAAAGAATAGGAAAGGGTACTAAACAAGATGATCATACCTCGAACAACTTCTGGACCTGCTGGAAATACTGCCTCTGCGGCATGCAACTGCCCACACCCAGCTCCCCTGCCCCTCAACTTTCGGCCACCTCCCTGACTATGCCCTGGTCGAGGTCCCTGATGAGTATCTTGAGGTCGGCCCCCTCCTATAATGCCTACCCCTGGAGGAGTGTGAGCTTGTTGCCCCTATTGTTGCTTCTGAAAGGGCCTAGCTGGAAACTATTGTTGTTGAGGTGGGATTTGAACCTACCCATCCCCGTCGTACTTCACTCTATCCGGGCACTGATTTTGAAGGTTCCCATGGATTCCAAAAACGAAGCATCTCAGTCTTGGGAACTAAAGGGAAGGGCGAGGGATGGGATATCAGAATTGGAACTGATGAGGCCTTCTCCCTACTGGTCGAAACCTAGAGGGTCCTGATGCTGGAGGCCTACTGCTAACGGCCTTCCCCTTCGATGAGACCAACTGGATTCCCTCTCGCGATACACCTCCCAGTGTGTGCATAATTTCCACCACTTCAGCCTTCTTCTGGACCTCCAAGTATGTAGGTTAGTTGAAGGGAGTAACGACATAATGAAGAGAAGTTCGGAGTGTCTCCTCTAAACGTCTCGCCCAAGACTCCTCATCCAAAAAAAAGGTCTGGAGCGAAGCGAAGGAGATCCTTGAACTTGATCCCCAACTCTCTCACGGACATGCTCCACTGCAGGAGGGAGAGTAACTCCTACCTCTTCTCAGCCTTCATCATGGAAGAGAGTAACTCCACCTGAAACTCCTTCTCAAAGTCAGTCCACGTCACCTCAGCCTCCCTCTTCTCCCCAAGATAAAGCGTCCACCACTGATGTGCTACTCCATGCATCTGGCTTACAGCCCGAGGAACCGAGTACTCTGTTGGAGCCCGGATCAATCTGAAAACTATCACCAGCTCCTCTATCCATCTCTTTGTCTCCACGTTAGAGATGATGCCCTCGTAGTTCCCAAGGGTCTATCGTTGAAAGGCATGAAGCGTCTTCTGCAACTGATCATACTCCTCCTCTCAATCAGAGCTCTATCGATCAGCCATGTCAAACTCCTAGTCCTTGATCGCCCGTACTACTCGTGGTCGTCTCCCAGGTTCCATAGTTGCAAGGTAAACAAGGAATACCTAAGCCCGAGTAGTGTAGAATGTTGTTCTTAAATTTTCTTAGACTTCTTATTCATTTTAAATCCCCACATACCCATGAAACACAAGAACACAAGTCATTATGATGTATGTACCTTCACTAGGGTCTCTACCCTGCAATCAGTGTAGCCTTACTTGGTCATTCGGTAGGCCCAGATTCCTTGCATCAGATCACGGGGGGCCCTAAAATCTCATGTCCTAGCCGGTCTTCCCCGGCCTATTTCATGCACCAAGATCACCCAACACTGTTTCCCTACCATCCCATGCAATCCTCACTATGTGTAACCCCAGACTCCATCCTATCTCTCAACCTCCTTCCTCTGATACAATTTTGTCACGACCCGCCATAACGAAGATGAGAGAAGGGACAGCAGATTTCCAGACCCTTCCTTCTTCAAGATGAAGGATAGATAATGACCCACAAGACCTATATTCGATAGGTCCCGGAGTGGCAACTAGCACCAAGGGTATAGAATCACACAAAAGACGGAATGCATTACCCCTTTTCTTTAATAGGATTAGGAGATAAGATAGTAAATCTCAGCAACATAAAAACTGGGGGGTAAAATTAAAGCCAAAAAAACCATTCCCATTTGCATGTTACAAAAGTAAATGCCACAAAGTACAAGGAGACTACAAAGGTAAAGTACTAAACAAAAGAAAAAAACAGCAACTACAACTGTCCCAACGCCTGAGCTAGTACAGGCCTCCATGATCCCTGAAGTCCTCCGAGAAACTTGAAATTAGTTTAATATACGTAGGGTGAGCATACAAATATACTCAGTAGGGAAAACCAAATACTCTCATGCACAAGTGGGGATGCATTCTAATTCCTTGTGAGAAAAGATACAACCAAAGCACCTAGCAAGGAAAACTATCCACCCAAGCCTCACTAAGATACACTCCCCAAATAACGCAAGTCAAGTAATGTATAGTAATAGCACATCGATGTTCGGGTACCCCATGCCACTTTCACATTGGTTATTGAAGACATCCTATGCATCGAACCAATTTTTCCATTCTCACCGCAGTCCCACTGCCACACCCCACCTGCACAAACATGTGCCACAACCTCACATCCCACCCACAAACACCTGGGCCACAACCACCATGCATACCACACCCGCAAACACCTGGGCCAGAATAACTATTTCCATGCACGAAGACACCTGGGACTCATCCCGAAGACTCTTGGGAAACAACTTGCTTGCACACACCTGGGCCAACCACCAAAACTACCATGCCTGAAGAATCTTGGGCTATAATGGACCTTAGGCCGTCACAGCATGCCCTAAGAGTCTTGGGATATTTGGGAAAGGGATCAGAAAAGGAGCTAATAACCAGCCACTCATAGGAGTGTTGGGGAAAAACCCCTCCCCCATAAAATGGGGGTGTTCGGCACTAAGTGATCAACTTGGGTGGGGTGTGAATAAGAAACATAAGAACTACAATTATATGTATAGGTAGTAGGCACTCATCCCAACCTAGGGTTTCCAAATCCAACCTAAGCACATAAACCTTCATTACTATTCATTCATAAAAGAAAATCACAATACTCACGGCTAAGTCACAAATAATTCCCGAAACCAATTCCCCATTTAAACCATTTCTGCTTTCATGTTCATGGATCCCATTTAGGTGAATTCTGCACTACTGGGAAACTAACAGGCATAACCACAAGATAGAGAAAGAGAAACAGCCAAATAGAAATTTAAGAATTCACACCCGGTTCTCTTGTGAAGTCACAAAAACAAAGGGATCTATGAGATCCCTCAAAGTACAGGAACCAAACCAAGCCTCGAGATACAGCCTCATACAGCTTCAGATTTACAACCAACAACCATTCCACAACAGAGGATCCCATCCTCATCCACATCACCCCATAAGCATCAAACAGAACAACACACCTACTACCAAAACAGAGTAGGGAAACATCCAGGTTCAAGCACATCATTCATTAGGTTCTTCTTTCTATTGGTTAACCGGGGCGACCACACAAGGATTGATATTCACAGGTATTCATTTAATCCACCGAGTTTACGTGATTAACCAATTTCCAGGTTACAGTCATTCATTCATCACAGAATATGGGGATTCAATAGTGCACATGGAAAGACCACCAACGGCCATGATTTTCAGTGGGCATAATCCCATACAGTTCACAACATATAGCAATTGTAAAAGAGTACAGCAGAATTGTCAAATGCACCCCATCATTCTTTAATATTTTGTTTATTATATTTGTTAAGGTTTCATCCATTCCTATAAAATCAGTAGTGTACCCACCCCGCATGATACACAGTAAGGAGAGATGAAGGAAAATCCCTACTTGGTTGATCAAGGATCTAAGTTCTTCTCCACGTACCAAGAACTGGTGATGCGCGACTTGCAGGGAAGGAATGTCGGGGACTCCAAGGGTGAGTAGAAAGACTCCAGCACAGGCGCACCACAAGCCTCAGGAAGGAGGGACTCCAATCACACCAGGGAGAAGAAATAAATCCATCCAATAGGGGAAGTAAGAAACTCTAACGTGATATAATGATGAGACTCTATTTTTACGGGATAAGGAATTTTGAACCACTTTAAAGTCGGAACGTGGTTTCACCACACGGTTGGGCAGTTACGCACGATGGAATTAATTGTCATTTAATAATTATCCTCAGAGGGATAGTCATACTGGCTATACGTTAAACAGTTTTCTTTAACCATAAGGAAACACATAAAAGGGGTGGAACTGTAAGGTACGGGGAAGGGCGTGACAGCGAGGAAAAACCACACGTTTTGGTAAGTTAAGGTATGACCAACCCTTGGGGACAAAAGTCAAGAACTGGAAAAGAATGGGGTGAGGACATGGTGTCACCATCACGGTGTCACCCTTAACGTTCCACCGTGATCAGTGTGCGATCATCACAGTGCCATTGTGACCAGTGTGTGACTGTCACGGTGCCACCACAATTGGTTCCACCATTTCGGTGGAGTTGTGTTTTTGGAAAAGTAATAGACCCGGTGGGTCCGGGTCATTACACGACCAAAGATGAGATCCATCTGAGTATTCTATGATTGAATTCATCATGTTCAAACCACCTATAAAGATTTATAATTTTACTCCACCATGGAGAAGGTTATCTCCTAACATAACTAGATTCATCTAGAAAAGAACTAATCATCCATATTATTCTTAGGGGATCAATACACATAATTTTTCCCCTATTATCCATCGTATAGGGATTCCAACTCCACCTATTGTTGATGTCAAGCATATGTCCATTAAAGAGTCTGGTCATATCGCTGTAAAATAAGATCGAAGTTGGATTTGGGAGAGCATTTAATGGTGTATGAACTAAAAAAATTCACTTACACATTTGTCTATGAATTACTCTTGATAATATCAACTCACCACTAAATATATAGATACATGGGGGGAACAAAATTTTAACTTGTTCTAAGAGATATCTTTAGAGAAATCACCCTACAGATAATGACGATGCCACTAACACTTGGAAGTTCTAATTAATCACATGATGATGGAATTATTTGAGTTGAAGATACTTTTTAATATATCAAGGTAGTAAAAAAGAATATCATGATATAATGACGGGTGAAATCAGTGGTACCTGACACTAAGCTAATAACAATGCCCAATCCCATTCTGTTAAAACACAATAAGATATTTAAATCCATATGACCAGTATGAGCTACGTGTACTTTTTAATTTCTAGTCAAGAAATAGAGCAGTAGATGAATTCCCCAAAAGAAATTATGGAGATATATTGTTTAAGGGATAATTTTTTATGATTTCATTTGCACTGATTAGAAGACCGTCATATTTTGCACTTGGAATAAATAAAAAATGGATGTTGACTAAAAATTTTAGATAAAAATAGAGTACATTGGGATGACTAGAATAGAAAATGATGCATTTCATATAGAATCTATAAAATATTGAATAGGGAAGGTCAGAGGGGTATGTTTTTTGTGGATCAAATGTAGCTTGTTTGAAACATTTCATTAAATATATTTCTTTACATTGTCTAGTGATGGCACACCAATCCAATAGTGGTTGATCCATGGATATTTCATCCCACCCATGTGTTGAATTCCAATTTTCAATAATAAATGCTCCTCCTTTTATATCTTAAGAAGTGTTTAGATGCATATATTTTAGGAGGATCTTATTCATATACACATTTTGATATCATTTTTCCATCTTCACCAGTTGAAAACATAGGCCACATTGGAATCTTACAGAATATGATAGATAAATAGTGGGGAAACTTAAGGGTGATTGGTGGTATCTAATGACTAGTCCAGGTAAGGGACTTCCATATGGTGATCATCATATTTCTCTATTCCAAACTAGAATTTCCAAGGAAGGCTAATTTGGGATATTTCCTTTGATTAGATAAATAAATGGGGATCAAATATGAATAATTATTCATAGGTAAGTGAGAAGAGAAATCTGAGGATTGACCACTATGTTTTAAACTTCGTATCCTAAAACCAATCAATCTTAATCTTTAAAACTATTTCTAATAAATCGAACCCACTAAACAAAATTTGAAATCACCCATAACATTGCCTTCCCTAGATACAACCTAAGTCCCACTAATACAATATTTAATTCGAGTTCAAATTTTTTTAGTGCCCTGTAATAGGAATGAATCAAACCTAGACACCACATAGAAAGGGATATATAGTTTTTTTCTTATGAACTACATGTCATTTACTAAAAAAGAACACAGAATTTATAGATTCATCTCCGTTTTTACACTAGAACCATTGTCTCCTCCTATTTCACTAAGAACCTGTGATACAATTCTTGGATTAATGATGATTGAGCTCATATCAACACCGATAGCTGGATTTTTGCCAGCCATTTCTTGGAAATGATTTGTCATCACACCTTTGGGGTACTCGAATGATACAACTCATGAAACCATCATCACCTATACTTTAATCGGATCCCCTTCATGACCATCACACATTTGTCACATCTTCAATCCCAATATTGAACCCACATAATGATTTCATAGGACAGTGAGTAACTAAACATTGATCAACATCTCTGGTATAGTCTACTTATTGGTCAATTGAAATATAGATGATAAACATTTCATGAAAAAAGGGAGAAAGGAAAAAAAATTAAAAATGATCATCCAACAAAGTTCATGTTCAATTGTATAGGGTTGATGGAATATAAATAATATCAAGGATAAAAAACATGAAATTCTAAATAAATCTGACATTTATAATTCTAAGAAAAGAAATAATTCATGGGATAATCAACAAAGAATAATACATGAATTAATTTATGTTTGTATATATAATCAAGGATATGGAATTAAATATTCATAAAAATTCCCTACCTTGGATTTAGATCAATCATTGGTGATGGATAGATATTCAATGATGTCATTTATTGGATCTACTATTTTAATTGTTGGCTCCTAAATTCTACAGGTTTTTTCATCATTGATCCTCGATCCTGAGATCACCTTCCAATGTTCTCAACACCAGAGCTCCCTCTAAATTCTAAAATATTATAGGTTTATGTACTAGCCCTAGGGAATGTGTTATACAAGGGTTTAAATAGATGATTAAATATGATTAGAAAAAATAAATATTCACTAAATAAATTAACTAATTTAATCTATTTATTCTACCTGTGACTGCACTGTATGAAAATTTTCAACGCTGATAAAATTTTTGTCACAAATTTGGTAAAATTCACATTCTGGAATTAATAGTGGTATTGGTTTTTCTATCTGATACTTTGTTTGGGAGATATTCTAGTATTTCAAAAATACTACATGCACATGATATATTTTATTTAATATTTTTAATATATCAATATCATGCCTCTATATTTCCTCGAACTCCATGTTGAATTTAAGAATTACTAAAAAAATATTATTTGAAATATTTTAAAGTGTCAAATATCAAAAACATGTTTTTTATATTCTCCCCTCCTTCAATGTTTTTTGACCCAAAAAGGAAAAATTGACTCCAGCATGTGAGAGTACTGAGCTCGCATCTATTTTAACCACTCCTAGAAGATCTTGAGTAGGTTCTCTTGCTACTTCCAAATGTTATCCAAGGGAATTACTCACCCACATAGGATCTTATTCTACCAATCCTTGTTTGTAATCAGGTATTCTTGAGAATTCAGCTTCATACTCAATGTCCAGCTCACCCCCATCAATAACATGTGATTGGTCATACACATTTCTCATTATCTATGACAAAAATAAGAAATTATGCACACATTATAACTATTGTGGTAGGGATAAGTGGTATGTCAACTCTCCAACCCTGCAAAGTATTTGAAAAAGGGCCAATACATCATAGAAATAACTTGTCACCCCAACCAATGATCTATAGTCCTATCCAAGTTGAAAAATTTAGTTAAAAATTATCTACCTCATTAAAATACATGGGATTCTATCATCATTCTGTATAGGAATTATGATGGATCTGGGAAATCCTCATCTTCTCTGAGATGATATGCACCATCTTTTTCACTGCTTGCACCAACTCTAAGCCCATAAACATAGTCTCACCTGGATCTTTCCAGTATAATAGTGACCTAAAAGGTATCCCACACAATTCCTCAGATGGTGACATACCAATAATGGAATGGTAACTATTTTTATATCAAAAATACACCAAAGTAATGTGATTATTCCAACTGTGGAAAAAATACATCATGAAATCCAACAACATGTCCTCCAAAACCTGAATGGTATTCTCTATCTAGATGTCTAAATAGGGGTGGAATATTGTACTCATCCATAATTATGTCCCAAAATCCTTCTATAATCCACTCCACAATCAGTACATGAAATGAGAATCCCGGTCTGAAACAATATTCGAGGGAACTCTATAAATCCATATTATCTCCCACGTGTATAGGAATCCCAAACTCTCAACTAATATCTACCATCGAATGGATAGGAATTAGGCCAACTTGGTGAGTCAGTCTACAATATACTTGAAATTATTGTGAAATATATCTATTCATGGAAGTCCCTTTATGAAGTGCATGGATATATTGTCCCACCTTTACTCGGTCACCTCAAGGGGTTGGACTAAACCCACTTGTACATGATGCTTGACCTTCACCTATCAAAATTTGAGGCATAAAGAGATGAAATCAATAATACTACACTTCAAACCTTACCAAAAAAAATAACATCTAAGGTATTGTAACATATTATCCACTACTATATGTACCACTAAGAGGAATATATGAAACTCCCTTAGAACCTCCTTCCATAGTGTGACTAGTATTATCATCCATACTCAGAAAAGGATGACATGCTCTCCACTATAAGAAAATACATCAAAATAATATCCCATAAATATATGTTCATTATAGATGTCACGCTAGATACCTCCAAACTATATTTCCCTAACTCACTATAGAAGTAGTGTGGTGACAACCACTGACTAGAAAATTGATGCTCCACCCTCATCCATAATGGTCAACTACAAAGAGTTCAACTAATTTATTTTCTCACTCTGAAACTGTGAATGGGATTTACTAATAAGAATATGTTATACCACGTTCCCCTTACTGGGAGTATAAAATATATTTGGAACATAGTTATGTAGGAACTCCATCCATTGCCTCTACCTCAAGTTGTGATATTTATATGAGAAGATATACCTAAGGATTTTATGGTTAGAATAGATGATGAATCAATCTCCCATGAGATAGTATCTCTACACCATCAGAGTGAAAACTAATTATTCTAGCTCCAATTAATGTGTCATGTATTATTATCATGGGGTCTTAGCTATCAGGGCCCAAAATAAATGACCTCCAACCTCTACATCAAAATAAATTCAACTCTAGAAATTGAAGCATCCCAAAACTCCATGTACTCAACACCCTCCTATAATAGTCTCAAGATGGGAGGAACTCTTTAACCTCTATCGCAGCTCCTAAAATTCTTGATGACACTTCTCCACCCACATGAAGGGATTAATCTTTTAACTTAAGGTATTTAGTGGTTCCATGATCCTAGAGAATTTAGGCATGAATCTCCAATAAAATGTTTCCAACCCAAGGAATATATGCATCATATCCATGTTCTTCAGTGGATCCTAAGATAGAACTACCTCAATATTTTCTAAGTCCACAACAAAACTCTATTTTAAGATGAAATTCCCTATGAAGTAGACCTATAGAAACTAGAACTGACACTTAGAGATATTCCTACAAAGTAGGTTCTCCCAATGTATGTTTCAAACCATCCTCAAATGTACTGCATGCTCCTCATTTGATGAAGAGTGAACGGGGATGTCATCTATAAATACTACCATGAATTGATCCAAGAAGGGATAAAAGATCTAGTTTATGAGTCCCATTAAACAGTTAGTCTATTCGTATGGCTAAAAAGAATCACCAAGTACTCATAGTGACCATAGTGGCACTATAATGTCGTCAATGGTATATCCTCCTTTCTAACTCATAGAAGGTGATAACCCAGCTTGAGTAAAATCTTTGAGAACAACATCACCCTTTTGAACCAGTCAAAGAATTCATTGGTCCTCAAAAATGGATACTTATTACTTAAATTCACCTAGTCCTGGTTTTAATAATCCTCAAATAACCTCAAGATCCTATCCGCCTCCATGGAGAACAACACTTGGGCTACCCAGGGGAACACACTGGGTTTAAAGAATCCCTTCCTTTATAGATCATCCAACTTGAAATTCAGATCTTGCAGTTATATAGGGTCCATCTGATATGATGGTATAGATATAGAGGTAGTCTGTGAGTTATGGTTTATGAAAAAATTAACTTCAAAAATGGGGAGGAAATCTCAGCATTATCCTAGGGAATACATACTTTTACTCTTCTAACACTATAGAGAACTGAATGCTCATGGATTATTCTTCTCCATGGGATATATTATCCAACTGATGAGATATCAGTTGTGTCATTACACATATGATCTCATCCTACTCTACTTAGGATTTCTTCCCACCAACAAAGGAAAATTTATTCCCATCTATCCATATTCACACCATCATTTTCTTATAATATCCAATATATACATGAACTGTAGACAAACATTCCATGTCTAGAATGATACTATATGGAATAATTGTATCGATGAAGATACCCCCCTATAATGTTCTCTCATTCAAGTGCATGGTCACACTAACGGCATAATCCAGAGATCAATAATTATCCCCCAGTATAAATCTATAATCAAAAGGGTTGAGTTAAAATATCCATTGTAACATTCTAGTCTTGAACAAGGTATGTGGTAAGGAAATATTTTCTTTTGCTTGTGTCTACAAAAACTTCATCAAAAGTAGAGAAAACACATGTCATACATCAGATGAAACCCTACACTTCTGAGTCATAATCCTCCACTACCTACAGTTTTACATTCACTCTCTCTCCTTTTTTCTACTACCAGAGTTATCTCTAGAACAATATCACATCCCAAATAACCTAAAACATACCAATAAATGGAAAAAATTCAACCCACCTTGCTACAATCCACTTTTTTCACCCCTAACCTGCCAAAATGATTTTAAAATGCATCATAAGAGAACATGTCTTTGTGGGGAAAGTGTATCTATTTATTTCATTCTCTAAGATAAATCATAGATCACCATTATAGGGCTTCACAAACATCCATCATCACCCTATGTAAGGATATATGTTAGTACCTTCATCAAACTAGGAGAGGTACCCACAAGGAAAAATACTTGAGACATCGCCTAGGGATAGTCCTTAGCTTCCTATGTGTTTGGATTTACATAGAAATTAGGATGTCTCTACCTCTTAAATTCTAGAATCATTATCAAACAACACATATTTTAATCATGAAATACTCAAATGATCTGCTTCTCAGCATGAGGGATGACATCAGTGGAGAAACCATGGTAGTTCTTCCTATTCTCTAACAGGTGGAATTATCTCTCTATATCCATGTGAATAAAACTCTTTTTAAATAGTACCCCAAACTGATGCCTCGTCACAATGAAAATAATCTTCTCAATCCTACTATGAAACCATCACTAGATGTCTAATTGGTGGAATATTCTTTCTTAACAATATGTACCATGTTCAAAGAGAATATCTGGGGAGCTGATTCAAGAAGGAAATGTTAAAAACCCATTCCTATAGGATGAATTTACCTAATTTTTTATTGTAAATAGTTTCATCATGTACTGGGTCAAAAGGAAGGTTATCAAAGTCTTGGTTGATTGTTAAATTAGCCACCACACCATCACCATGTTCCCTAGCCAGAGATCTATCATTGAGACACTTTAACACTATTTCCCATGTCCCCAAACCAATCCTCACATTTATAATATCTCTAAAATTTGGTTGATAGACAACATAGGATCTAATACCACTCAATCATGACCTAACCCACTAGGTCCCACCTATATGGTAGTAATCCAATTGTGAAACCTCAATTATGACTTTGATATTCTAGGGGACGATGATTATCTCTGATTAGGCATATAATTCACATGGGAGGTCATAGCCTAAAGAACTTGTAAACACATACACATATCTATAAACTAGTATAATAAATAATGGTAAATAATTGATATTATAAATTCATGTATATCAGTTAAAACTATATCATTGTCTGACAGATTACAAAAATAAAAAAAGGTCCAAAAACAAGCCCACCAATACTGTAAATGATCCTGACTTTCTAAAAAAAAGGGGCTGGTGCCAAACTATAACTCAGGTATCCTTCCTAAATATTTATAGCCAATATAATCTCTACTTGCTTCTGGTCCACCCATGACTCTATCAAAATGTATTTCATCATCATAAGACATGGAATATGTGGGAAGATCTCAAGAAAATGTGAGTAAAAATACAGATTAGGATACCTAGAAATCACCAAACATAAACCATTAAAGGGGAAGTTAGCTATAAATCACAAAATAAAGGGGAATAAACAAGGTAACATACATATGATCATATATATACTCTAATTCACAGTGTATTTTTTTGATATCTCTATCATTATAGTGATTCTACTAGAGGTTTTATGATAACACACATCTAAGATAACTCACTCCTCGAGTCTCAAAAACACTAATGTAACTCATCTGAGAGGTTATACTCATCGGGAATTACCAAGATTAAGAGGAAATAAACTTAGAGGGATTATATGTGTGTTTCCCCACATCATCACAAGTTATGAAAATTAGAGGAAATTTGAGATTTTTGTTCTCAGAAAGGTTTCAGAGGGAAAATAGTAAATTATCCTATGATACAATCGCAAATAATTTTTCCAACCACACTTTTGATCTCAAATAGGGTGTTTACCTTAGGACAGGAGTTTGGTGGGAATTTGAGATATGAAAATTTTAGTAGATTATATAATATTTAATTAATTAAATGTTAATTTATTTGCATTCATTCGTTTGGTGATATATTTTAAATAGATGGTTAGATTGAGATTCTATCTCTAAGGTTGAGTTTGAACTAGGGATATTTTTTCTAGGTTATGCATAAACTCATTGTAGGAACTGGGGTTGGGATTGTTCCCCATTTATTTTCATTTCCTTTTTCTATTTTCATCATTTTTAGTTTTTAAATTTTCCTTTTATTTTCCCCTTTTTCTTTTCAGGTACACCCGATGAGATTTCCTCTTTGGGGTCTTTTAGTGAGAGGGAGGGAGTGGGTGGGAAGATCGGGGATGGGTAGCACCACCTAAGGAGTTTTTTAAGAGGTAGATCGAGGCACAATAGTTTCTTATCACGAATCAGGTCCAAAGATTCAGTAGTTTCCACTGTAAGGAAGACCTATTTTAGGTGTTAAACATAAATCCATATAGTGTGGTTATTTTTATGTTTTTAAATCCTTTTTGATTTTTAGGGACACCTAAGTTTTGATCTGGGATCTATCTAGGATAAAAAGGGGTTTTAGGCTATTTTGGGTGTTCATCGATTGGGAAGAATCATGTACACGGTGTAAGGTTCATAGAAAAAATAACACATATTCTTCTTGTGTAGGGAAGATGATTTTTTTGAGATTGTGCTTCATGTACTTAGGAGTAAACACCATGTAGTGTTCTTCTGGGGGTGTGGCCTAGTTCCCAACTAGACACCCCATGTGAGGGTACATGGTCATGTAGGGTATATGGCCAGAACCTATGTGGGATGCATTCTATATAGGAATCCATGATTAGTAAGAACACATAGACATGAAATATGTGTCACATGGCTAGGTACTCTATGTGGTAGTGCACACCTAGTAATAAGGGAAAAATAGTGTACTCATGAAGGTTACACACCGATTGGGGATGAGGTTCATCAGAAGGTACCCATGTGGGAGTACATGACCTATACAGGGAATACACACAATTTAATTTTGAGACATACATGTCGAGTTTCCTGGGGAACATGGACATGGATCACCTTTGGAGGTACATGTCAAGTACTTTTTCTCCCTTGGTTCATTTTATTACATTCACACAAGAGTCATAATTAGGGTTTTGATTATTTCATTCTGAGAATTATTCCATGAAGATCATAATGGTCTAATACTTTCATAATTTATAGGCCATTTGGATGGTGTTTTGGATAGATAGATCTTAGTAAGAGGATTTATTTGAGTTTTGGTTACAAAACCCTCAAGTGGGTTTGGTTATGAGCTACAAGGCATGGGTAAGGGTTGTGAGTTCAATGATTGGATTGGATCAAGTGTTCCATGTATATCTATTTGGGGTTATTTTGGATGGATTCTAAAATATTGGATCATGTGATATATATAAAGAGGTCTTGGAATGTCAATTCATGTCAATATTAATTTCTTGAGGTTAGAGAGATTGAGGTTGGGGTTTGTTCTTTAGGATCCTAAGAAGTGTAGCCTTTGGTCTCGGTTAACAATATTTGATAGTGGTTATATCCAGGTGTTTTTGAGATATTGATATGTGTTTGAGGGACTCTCAAGGATTCCCATGTGGGATGGTTTCTGATCATGTAATCAATGGTTTTCATATTTAGAAGTTTAGAATGCCCACTGTTGGTCAGAGTAGAGTACTCAAGACGGGGTGAATTGAGTATCTATAAAAATTAATGTTATATATTGGTACATTGAAAAATATCACCCAATTAAAAATATAAACCAAGTCAGTTTTTAGTGAACCTTTAAGAGTCCTAAATGTTCACATAATTTCACAAGATATTGATTAGTTCTCAACTATACTAATCTAAGGATTAATATAACTTTTGAAACTAATCTACTGACTCAAAACATTTATAGACACTTGCTAAAATAACTATCAGAGTATGAATTTATTTGAATAAAATTTGTTATAAGACATAGTAAAAGAAAATAGCAATAGGCACAGTTAAAATTAAAACGAGAGGTTCATTCTAAAGTTGAGACTTAGTCCTCTCCACTTGGTGACCACCTGCCACCTAGAACTTTGAATTAACAAAAAAGTTTTATCCACACCCTGGATTGGGGTTCACAACATCACACAAAGATTTCTAGGTCATTCTTGAACTCTACCATAATTCTTCATGAGAAAAACAACAAACAGGTCACACTCAATCTCTTACATAGTCATACATGGGATATAAAAGGATAAATAGAGTATGATATTTGAGGATATCAAGAATAATCTAGTTAAGTACAAGAGTCAATGTGTGTGAAACAGACAGATACACACACTTCTCAGAAATGTTAATAAATTAACACAATAGGGGCAAAAATGTAGAGTATGGTTTAGAAGTATCTGTGTGTTATTCAGTGCAACTCGAGATTCGTTTGATGTAGTGTAATTGAAGTTTGAGTCCTCTTATATAAGATAACTTGACAATAAAGCATTGAAGCCTATGTGTTCTGGATTCCAGGTGTATGAGAAGTTTAGATTCTTGTTCAAAAGATGTTCTGGTCAGTTCAGTAGGTTTAGCTCAACTTTTTTATTTCCCCATCTGTTCTTCCTTTTGAGTTCTTGGGTTTTGTAAGTACGCTCGAGAGTTGCAGGAGTTCTTGGGTTTTATTTTATTACTAATCTTTAGTTTATTTTCTCTTCTCTTAAATAATCCAGCTTATAATACTTTTATACATCAAGGTACAGCAGAAATAATGATCTCCCCACTTTCATGTACCTCGTACTATCCTCTGAATATCCTACACACAACACTAAATAATGTCATAAGCATTAATTTGTATAAATATGAGTGTTAGATATAAATTTTAATTAATAAAATAAAAAAAATTATGACTATTAGTGATTCATATGTATTAGTGAGTTATTAGCATCAGTTTTTCAGTATCGATCTGTCAGCATTGGTGACTCTTTGTATCGGTGAGTCCTTTTCATCGGTATCAGTGACTTTGGGCATCAGTGAGTCATTTGTATTGTCAGTCTATCCAGGCATCAGTGATTCATCATCGGTGACTCATTTTGAACTATTAGTGTGTCTCCCATTGGTGACTCATCCATTGGTAAGTCCTTTGAACTATCGGTGTGTCGCCCATCGGTGAATCTTCCATCAGTGAGTCTCTTGAACTATCGGTGTGACAGATCATCGGTGACTTTTCCAGCGGTGTGTCGTTTGTTCTATCAATGGGTCCTCATCGGTGTCTTCTTTGATTGGGGAGTCCTCCAATGGTGACTCCTTTGATCGGTGAGTCCTCCAATGGTGACTCCTCTAAACTATCGGTGTCAGGGACTTGGAAAACATACATAGCATCTGTCTTATATAAATGAGTACCATATTTATTGAAATTCCTAATTACATGTAAATATAAACTTGTAAATATATGGAAACATAAATATCCATAATTTATTGTCTTATTGAAATGTATTATACCATGTGACATAATTTATTCATTTATAAATATTTTCTTACATGATTATCATTACTTAAAACATAATATTTGAATTATCAGAATTTTTAAATTGGCATGATTTGTGATTATTAAAACAACTTTCTCACAAAGGGTCCCACAATCTCCCCCTTTTTGATAATCAAAATTCCTAGAATTATAAGGTCTTTTTTTCTAATCCCCCTATCAATAATTATATCAGATCATATATACAGAGGATTCTTATGCTCCCCCTTAGTTAGTTGTATTAGATAATAACAAAGTTAGAATATATATATATTCTCTATTGATTACATTCCATCGTTCTTATGTCATAGTTAGTCTCCCCCTTAGGTTAAGAGTTTATTCCATCCCTAGATTTCTCCCTCTTTTGGTATTAGAAAAAAGGTCAAAAGAACCACAAAGGATTAAGAAAAATAACACAAAGAAAATTTGAAACACATTGAAGTCAAACAAATATTCATGAAAGTACGAAGAGTAAAACCATAAAAAGAAAATTATAAATACCTATCAAAAAATGATCCACAACTAAGGCTTGGGATGTTGAGGAGATTTCCCTTTGTTTGAAGGGTAAAAAATGGGTTTAGGAGGTGGTGTTGTGGATGTAGGAAGGGCTGACTGAAGGGTTACACTAGGTAAAGAAATGGATGTAGGAACATTAGCTGCCAGGTTGGGTCTCTACTCTAACAGAATATGACTTTGAGGCTGCTCTTGGATCACTGCCCTGACCTAAGATAAAGCTTGAGATACTATCATTTGAGTAGGAGGCAGGGAACTTGGTCTGATGGAAGTAGCTCCAGGGACTACTATAGCTTCATCCTATACATATAGGTAGGGATTGAAAAGTTTGATAAAATCATTGACGATTTCACCCTTGTATTGCATAGCTTCTCGAAATCCTCCTTGTTCTCCATGAATTTCTCCAATGTTGGAGTAAACTCTTTAAAATGGCTCGCAAGACTATTCAAGTCCTCTGTCACTGTTGGTATGTTGATACTCTCAACCAAGTACTTAATTTTGTTATTTAGATCATTATTTATGTAGATTTTTTATAAATACTTGTCCACATTTTCTCTGATCTCTTTTTGAGAAACAAATACCTCATTTGTACATTTTCTAACCATGTTATATACAAGGTCACTATTCCTGTGCATTTTGGAAAGGGTCTTAGAGTAATTATGAATGGTCCTCAACTCTTCTCTCATCACAGTCCTAAAGGACCCCATATTAGTAGCAGAACTGGTAACTCTAGAACTAGATGCAACAGAAATAATCTTTCCAAGATCCTCCTTCAAATTCATCAAATCTGTACTCAGTAGATGTGTAACAAGGTTCCTAAGAACCTCTATAACACCACCAAGTGTGGTTTTGAAATTATTGAATAGAGATACAATTTCATTATTCATTATATTCAATTCTTCTACTAGAATTGAATTATTTCTAACTATGGTCTCTGCTGTAGGGATTAGGTTGGGTTGTTATCTCCTGAATTACCATTCTTGCAATTCTAGAATCATCTACCTCTAAAATACTCATATAAGTAGAAGCTTAATTTCTAACTCTAATATAGGATCTCATAGATTCACATATATCATACTTGGATTGTCCAAGATCATCCTTGGTGACATAGTAAATTGGCACTGAAGGTACAATAGTCTCATCAGCATTAGGTAAGAGATGTGAAGTAGGATCAAACAGTTCCACATCATCTTGTAGGGAAGGAGGAGCTACCATCTCCTCATCTGAATCATAATCTATCCCAAAGAAGATATATCTTGGATTTATATTCCAATCACTAGTACTATTCCAATCTATAGGATCCACAGTATCAATTCTCACTCTTCTTCCTTGAGGATCATCCTCAATTTGTGCTTCACCTTCTTCTTCTTCCTAACCTCTTTACAAAATAACATTATGAGGCAGTGGTACTATCTGAATTTGAGTTTCTTGTTCAATGATAGCCACTCCATATACTCTAGCCACTCAAGGATCCTCTTCATTCTGAGGCATAGGTGAAAACTAAGATTCACCTTTTTCCTCTTGACCTCCAACCATAATTCACTGTTTCATTTTCACCCTTAAACCACTGTGCTAAACTAGTTTTGTGTTGAAAATTATAAAAATAATTACAAATTTCACTTCATTTTTGATTTAATTATTATGTATTTATTACTGTTAAAAATGTAAATGATACTTGTTTTGATAATCTTATGGATGATGGAGGGGATTGGGAGGGCCCATGATGATGTCCAGGAAAAATGAGCCAAACTGCACAGGATCCATGCACAACAGTGGACTTAAATGCATAGTTATACTAAACTGTGAATCCAAATGGGCTGAAATTTTTTGGTCTGGTCCAAAATTTATTGTGATACATTTCATAAGAAGGAACCTAAACCTCATTTGGCTTCTACTATGTCCATCCGAACCAATTTTTCCAAAGAATAAAATCTGCACAAAGTCAAATGCAGTTTTCTTTATTGTATCAATATCTTGAGTTGTATTTGTCTAAATGGTGCCAAAATTTCAGTAAATATATTCAAGAGATTGGTCTAAAACTTTTTAGTTTTCTCTAAAGAGAGATAAGACTGTCTAGTAGCTTAAAACAATGGGACAAGTGGTTTCTCAAAATCAGGGTACCCAAAACCACCTCCCATTTTGGATTTAAAAGAACACCTTGAGCTCCCCATTTTGGAGTTCGAACCAGAAGTGAAACTCTGCCATTCTTAATTCATATAGGATCCTTATCTTCATCCTTGAAGTTATGGAGGCCTCTATCCTCATAGGGGGGATTCATAATGAAGAAGGAGTTCCACCCGAGCATCCTCCTTCCCTAGGTGTCGAGCTAAACGGTGGGAGTTCGTTGTGAGGGAGCTACGCACATGTCAAGGGAGTTCCGATTATTATTTTAGATACTGGTTTGGAATAATTTGGGTGTGAAAACATTTATTTCCATGCATCTTACATATTTCCATATTTGAATTCTTTTTTTGATGTATGTTTTTGAGATACTCTTAAATTCTAACTGATCAGTGTTAGGTTTTGAGTGCGTGACTTGTGTTGTTCGGATTGGGAAGCATAAGAATCCTTTATATACCCACCTTCTTGGGATTTAAATATTATTTAGAGGATCTTATTCCATGCATATGTTCTGGATCTTGACTATATGATTGTTACGTCAATTATTGGTTCTTAAAGCATTAAAATAAAAGCTTAGGAATTAATCGGGATTCCAATTAATTTCAACCAAGGAATTACTCCAACCCTAAATGAAAAATCTATGAAAAATGAATTTTAAATGTGTGTAGTGAAATAATAATGAACCCTTTTATCTCATATTTTTCAAAATCCATTTGGTTTCTCAACTTTTAAGATTTCAATTAAGTCATTTCATCCTAAAAAAATTTTCAAAACCACCCCTATTTTAGTACTTCTTATTAAAAACGCACACTCTAGGACCACCAAAGCTCCCTGAGAGATGACTAAGGGTCTTCCCTAGACTATAAATAAACCATAAAATCATAATCAATCTGATGTGTCATGACAGTGAATTCAGTTCCTGAATGATACCTCAAGCATCATTTGGGTGGTCTGGTCCGTACTCATTGCCATCATCTCCACCAGTAAGATCTATAGAATTATGTCCACCATGATCAGCATCATCCTGTCTACCAGCCTCATCATAATCTCTTTGCATAGACTACTCACCTGAACTAAATTCATCTTGTCTTTCTTTCAGTGAGTCACTCACATTCTAACCTTAATCATCCTCCTCATCATCATTATCCTCATCATCACCATCAATATTTCTCATATATCCTTCAGCTACAGAGACTTCAGCCTCTTCCACATCTTCATCATCCAACAAAATGTTCTCAAGAAGATAATTCTAATGGTGGATTGGAAGGTCCATATGAAATGTCTTTAGATATTTCAGTAATATCTGGGTCACTCCTATGATCTATAGGAGACCCTCTTTTTATAGTAATTCAGGCTCAGTTTCTTCTTCATCTGAATATACAACCTGCTCACCAATTTTAAGACCTCGATCAGCTTGATCCCTTGGTCCAGTAGGATGATCAATAGGATTATAATCCTCATAAAGTTTCACCTCATCTTCTACCCACATTCTCTTTAATTGATTCCAAAATATATTCATCCTTTTAAATATATCATTATGCAGGCAGAAACCACTATAAGTAGGGATCACCTCATCTTCATCCTCCACACATCCTCGCTTTTTCCACACTGTAGAAATTATCCTTTGGTTGTATAAACAGGATTCCTGTTTAGAGGGTTTGATCATATCACAAATGTGTACCATAGGGTACCTACACAGGTTCACTTTTACCTCATTCTTTAATAAATAAATTAGGAATACATCTTGATACTTCAAGGAAAAAATATATTTTCCTTGGTAAGATTTGGTGTTAGATAAATTTGAAGAGACTTCTGGCCTCTCCATCTAACTCTGATGCTATCAACCTCCTTGATTCCTCATTTTCAGTAAAAAAATTCAATACATTTTCATAAGAAAAGAAATACGAAGTTGGTGGAATGTTACCCTGGTAGTCAAAACATATGCCCTCATTTGGAATCCTCAAGCATTCGGCCCAAATCTCTCGAAGAAAAAGATTTCTCCTTTCCTTTTACCACTGACTTCACTTGATCCAACTTGGCTCCTTCCAAAAAAAATTCATGTTGAGATAAAATTGGTGTACCAGCTTGGGATATAACAGTCTCTCATTGTCTTCAAACTAGCTGATCCACCATTTTAATTTAAAAATATTCAGAAAGAGAGACTTTCTCGACAACAATTTATTTCTGATGGTCAAGGTATCTTTAGGTATATCAACAAGATTCCATAATTTCTTTATCTCAAACTAATTAATCTCTTCTTGCATATCCATCACCCAAAATTCATCATTGATTGCATAATTTATATTTTTAGGTTCATGTTGGGACAAGAATTCTTGATGTTCAACCCAATTTATCAAGGAAGCTCTATTTTGTGTTCCTTTGTCTAAATCTCCAACTACAACATCTAAGGGATGGTTTTAAAGGGTTCAAGTTGGAATAGTAAAAGAAGGGATACTTATTTCAGGTTCATCACTAGGTTTTGGTTCATTATGGCTAGAATCTGGGGAATTTCTAGAAATGGAAGTTTAACAGATTGTTTTATAGTTTTTTTAGAATGTTTTTCATTAATGAACAAATTGGACATTGTAGGACCCCAGGACAGCCTGAGAGGGGATGGGTGAATCAGGGTGTCAAATTTTCTTTTAAATTTGGTGGATCTTGTTCCCACATTGTTAGGAACTAGTCAAACCTGTATGATGGATATAATAAGAAATCAAACAGTCACATGCAAAGAGGTGACACAACACTTTTTTAATTGGTTCACCACTAAGGGCTACGTCCAAGGAGCATACACCGATAGGTTGTTGGTCATACCTAATTCCACTATTTTTCACGAGTTTTAGATTACAAAGGTTCGAGAACAGTCACTCTGTCCTAGGCTCACTGACTTTACAAATGTTCAGGGATAGCCCATTGCATCCCTCGGGTCACTCCCGTTGACTCCCCCTAGCTCACTGCCTTTGTTGAAGTGCCAGTCAGTTTATAGACGTGAGGGTCTCTTAAATAGATTTGCATTGAAGTCTTTTCCTCTGCTTAGCATGAGACTCTGCTTGCATCAAATTCCAGAAATAATGCTCTTGTATGCACTGAACCACTAAACCGGATAACCAGAACATGCAAACAAGTTTCACTGACAATTTCTCACAACACCAACCCTTTTCGCGCAAGGCATTCCTATTGCCTACAATATTTCCTTTTCACATGGAAAAATATTTCGCGCAACAACACACTTTTTCACGCAACTGAATCTTTTACGTTCCGCCTCAATTTTTACGCACAACTCTGCCTTTTTCGTGCAGCCCGGAATTTTTCACACAACTCGAATTTTTCACGAAAATTGGAATATTTTGCACATCAATGAATTTTTTGCACAACCTGGAATTTTTCATGCAAGCCCCTTTACGCGAACCTTTTATGCGCATCAAACCTAGGATCTTCTCTAAATCTTCAATCGTACGGAATGAGGGGGGCCACCTCTTATTTATAGGCGTCTCCGACCCCCGCGTGAAAAACCCACTGTAGCACGAAAAACCTCTCATTGGCACGTATTATTTCACACAGGTGTTGTTTTTCATGCAGCCTATGCCTTTTCCAGTTTTCGACATTCTGATTCCGAAACACTATTTGCGCAAAAAAAACTCGATCCACTATTTCGCGCACCACGCTATTTTTCATGCCGAACTCAAAAATTTTGCGCATAACCCTCATTTTTCATGCACCACTTCCTCTTTGAGAACACCTCCTTTTACCAACAATCCGTGTCTTCATTTTCTGATTTTGAGGCCCAAAAAATCAGCAAACACTGGGAAACGGCACCACCTTCAATATTGTTGTCTAATTGAACTGTATGATCACTTTACTAGCACACATTCTAAACTTACACTGAGGATTAACAAAAAACCCAAACCATACTCCAATTCATTCATAGAATAGTCATGGTTCCAAAAATATCCCACTTTGAGTTTGTTGGCAATCACTAAATAAATTCAATAGATCACCATCCACATGAAAACCAAAAATGCAAGAGTCAACTCAGCCAACACTCTAAGTCTAAGTGAGTAATGCTCGGTGTAGAAAACAAGAGAGGAAGCCTAAATTGGGTTCCCATGTTTTGGAATTCTCAATGATTCCCAAGAAAATCTCTTACAGTGTCACAGAAGCATTACATGTCCATGAAAAGCATGAAATTATTCCTAAATTTATTCCTTTCTACCCCATTGACAATAAACCCAAAGACCGGTAAATGCTCATTGAACATCTCAATACACCCCCTGGATAGTATCTCCCCCATAAACCTGTATCATATCCTTAAAAAGATTATAAAAAGTTAATATAACTGGGGATAGGGGTATTTAGTAACCTCCTTATGCATTGGGAGGTGGCTGAACACCGATGTTCAACCGATGCTTCTCAAACACAACCGCTAATAGTTGATTGGTCAGGATATCTGCCACTTGCTCATCAGTTCCCATGTGATCCATTCTAATCACACCTTGCTCAACTTTTTCTTTGATAAAGTGATACCTGATTTCAATATGTTTTGTATGAGAATGCTTAATAGGATTCTTCATAAGATCAATTGCGCTATTGTTATCACAGTAAATTACCATTGGTTGCTTCACCTCATCACCAATGTCTGTTCGTTGTTGCTTCATCCATAACAGTTGAGTGCATGCCTTTGTAGCGGATATATACTCAGCTTCACCAGTTCTAAGAGAAGTACTTTCTTGTTTCTTTCTCAACTAGCCAACACATTTCTACCCAATATAGAAGGCTCCACCACTAGTGGACTTCTTATCCACTACATCACCAGCCCAGTCAACATCAGAAAAAGATGATAATTCAATGTCCCTACCTGAAGTAAAGTATAACCCAAAGTTATGAGTGCCTTGAATGTACCTCATTATTCTTTTTACTACTGAAATATGTTCCTCCTTTGGATTACTCTGAAAGTGGTCCGCTAGACATGTTTCAAAGACAATATCTGGTCGTGTTGTTGTTAGGTACAGTAGGATCCTAATGATCCTCTAGTACATAGTGGGATCTAAAGAGTTCCCATCCTCATGCTTTCCAATTTTGGTTCCAAATACAATCAAAGTTAACATTGGTTTGGAGTATTGCATATTAAACTTCTTTAGCATCTCTCTTGCATACTTTTCTTGAGAAATGAAATTGTAATACTTCTTTTGAATCACCTGAAGCCCCAAGAAATATGTGAGCTCCCCAATCATAGACATTTAAAATTATGATTTCATTTGATTAGAAAATTCATCCACAAATTTCTTCCTGTTGCCACCAAATATAATGTCATAAACGTAGACTAGAACCATGAACTAATCGTCTGGAGAATTAATCACATATAGATTGTGATATAATCCTCCTATTTTGAATTCCAGCTTCTTGAGATAAGAGTCCAGCCGGGAATACCATTCTCATGGTGCATGCTTCAAACCATATAGAGCTTTCTTTAGTTTGCAAACGTTTGTTTCATTAGTACCAAGAAGAAAACCCACTGGTTGTTCAATGTAGACTTCTTCTTTGAGTACACCATTCAAAAAGGTTGTCTTGACATCCATTTGATATACTTTATATCCTTTTTGGAGTGTTATGGAAAGGAAAATCCTGATTGACTACTGTCAAGCCACTGGAGAAAAGGTTTATTCAACATCAACACCTTTAATCTTGGAGTATCCTTTACATACCAATCATGCCTTTTTTCTAATAACACTTCCATTCTTATTAAACTTGTTCTTGAAGATCCATTTTGTACCAATCACATTCTGACCTTCGGGTCTCTGGACAAGATCCCATGTCTGATTCTTTTCAATCTGATCTAACTCTTCATTCATGGATTTCACCCATGATTCATCCTTTGCTACTTCTTCAAATGAGGATACCTCCACAACTGACAGAAGTGTAGATTTCATGTTATTCCTCATCCTCCTTGTTTGTGTGGGTGCACTCCCATCCCTAATTATGTTAGATTGATCAATCTCATCTCTTTTATTTCTTCTATGAGGTTCAGTTGCATTCTCTCCAGCCAAGGTTTCCTCTTCTGATTCTTCTTCTGAGTCAACATCATGATGTGAATACTGAGTGTTTTTTCCATATTCCTATATTCCTGTACTTATATTTACTCCATGTTCATTTTCATCCTCACTGTCTATCACATCAGCATATGAAATCTGTGAAGCATTTGTGGTTTTCTCTTCAATGATCTTAACATAACTTCTTCCTACGATCCTTCCTAATTTCTTGTTGAAACACTTGTAGGATTTTATGTTCATTTAGTATCCAAGGAAAATTCTTTCATCTGCATTGTAACCATACTTCCCTTGATTTCCTTATCTGTTCCGGATGAAGCATTTACTTTCAGAAACATGAAAGTATTTCAAAGAGTGCTTCTTTCCATGCCACAATTCATATGGTGTATTTATCTCACCCATATAAAGTCATGTTCAATTTTGAATATACACTGCATCTTGAAAAACCTCTTTCCAATAATGTCATAGAATATGACTCTCAATCAGCATAGTTCGTTCCATGTTGTTCACCCTTCAATTCCTATGTTTAACAACTCCATTTTGTTGTGTAGTTCTCACAGAAGCTACCTCATGTTGTATCCCATGCTTCTACAGGTAATTTTCAAATTCATGGATGTGTATTCCCCTCCATTATCAGATTAAAACACTTTGATTGTTCGTCTGGTATCATTCTCGGTGATTTGGTGATATGTTTTCATGCAGTCCAGCACTTGTCGTTTCATGTGAATGACCATCACGCATGCCATTCTACTGTAATCATCTATAAAAATGACAAAGTACCTTTCTCCATGAGTTCCAACAATATTTATTGGCCCACATACATTTGTATGAATTAGATCAAGAAGATGAGATGCCCTTTTCTTCATTGGCCGATATGAACTACATACCAGCTTCCCACGAATTCAAGCATCACAAGACTTTTCACGCTCACACTTCAGGTTGGGAATGTCCATGACAATCCTCAGTTTTGATATTTTCTCCATGTCTTGTTGATTGATGTATCCCAGTCTCCGATGCCAAAAATTGTTTTCTTCTTCAACAGTCATGAAAAAAACATTTTCTTTACTATCAACCTGATACAAGTTGCCTTCTGTTCTGTATCCCTTCATAAGTGAATTGCATATCTTTCCCTTGATAGTGTATCCTTTCTGATTAAAAGTAACTATAAGTCCTGAGTCATAGATTTGACTCACGCTGATTAGATTATGACGTAGGCCATCTACATAAAGGACTTCAGTCTTCTTTATCTCTCCATTATCTAATTCAGTACTTCCACTACCTTTGATTTTCAAAGCTCCATCATTAACAAATCGTACTGTACTATCAACCTTCCTTTTGATATCCATTAATAGACCAGCATTACCTATCATATGAGAAGGACAACCACTATCCAAAATCTAGGTACTATTTCTTTTTGTATCTTTGAGGGTCACCTCTGCAAGGTTGGATTTCTCGATCTTCTTCTTTTATTTCCAAGAGATATTGGATTGATTATAAGATATTGATGGCCTTCTAATTATTTCTTCCACATAATCAGATTCTTCATACCCATAATCTTATTCCAGAGGAGAAAACCTATTTGGGAGATCAACACCATCAGGAGGGTGGATATTGACCCATCTCTGAGAGTTGTATGAATATATCCTATCAAATCTCTGCCTGCAATACATAACTTTATGGCCAAAGTTAGAACAATGAAAATAGTATCCATAGAAAATATTTCTTCTATAAGATGGGAGATATGAATTCAGTATCCTTTTTTGATGTCCCAGATCTTCCCCATTCAAGTATGCCCTTTCCTCTTCGCAATATGACATGGTATGGACCAGATAGCCACAAAACTAACACTTCATGAGAGGAAATGTCTTCTCACTTGAATTTCTCCTCATGCCTTCTTCCTTGGGAGAATAGTTGGACTTCCTATCATTTCTGAAAGTTTGAGGATAATTTTTAGTTATTCTTTTAGTTGGGATTGAGGGTTTATTTTTTAGCACATCAGTAAATGTTTCAACATGTCCAACTTTTATCTTTTCTTTCTTTTGGCTCTCTTCACTTCCAGCAGTTGATGTCTCAGCTTCACATCCAATTACACTCTTTCCCATGCAAGCGGGTCTTTGATCACTCAATATTTTTCCAACCCCATCTGAACCACACTTGGCTCTTGCCAATAATTCTGCATCTGAGAATCTTCCAAAATGAATTTTCTTCTTATCCTCATTTGTGGTAGATTGACATTAAATTTTACTTCTAAGAGTAACAACTTCTTCCTCAAGACCCTCAACTATCTTGGACTTATCTTCCAATATAGATGAAAGGTCATTTATGAACTTTGATTGTTCTTCAATTCTAATCTTTAGTTCCACAATGTCATCTGTGATTTCAAGGATTGAAGACTGAACTCTCACTAGTTCTTCTAGTCTTTCAATTTCTTCTTCAAGCTCATCAACATATTCTGATGATTCTTCCAGCATTTCCTTCCACTTATTACATCTCTTACATTTATTCTCAATCTTGGAAAAGGCATCCTTAATTTGAATATTTGGATCACCATTAGGAGTAATCTGATTATCTTTTCCTTTATTGATCGAGGGTTCTGACTTTTCAATGGTAGCCATCATGGAAGCATGGTTTCCTGTTTTAAATTCTGGTTCTTCTTCTTCACAAAAATCAATATCATCATCTTCTTCTTCATAGAAAAAACTCTTCTTCTGTATTTTTTATAGATTTGAAGTCTCCCTTTTTAAAAAAACTTTTCCAAGGCTTCTTGATGTCTTCTTTTTTTCTCTCATCATTATCATAATTTCTTTGGCACTGAGAGGCAATGTGCCCAACTCTTCCACAATAAAAACATGCCAGAGGTACCTTACCTTTAAATTTACATTTTCCCTTATTCATATTCTTGGCGATGAGAGAAAGAATTTATTTTTTTTCAACATCTTCACCACTACTATCTTCTAAAATTTTGTGTTTTTCCATGGCATTGAATGTTATTTCCTTGCTTACAAGAGTCGTGGCATCTTCAGGTTTGACTCTCATCTCATATGCCACTAGACTACTTAATAGATCATCCAAAGATAGTTTAGATAGATCCCTTTCTTCAAGGGCTGAAACCATTTCATTGTACATAGGAGGAAGTATTCTCAATATTTTCTTTATGATATCAATATCTTTGATTTCCTCTCCAATACCTCGAATTTCTCCTACTACTTCAGTAATTCGATTGAAGAATGAATATTCATTCTCATTAGGATGCATCTTTAGATTGTCAAACCTGTTGTGTAAGAATTGAAGGTTTTCCTCCTTCAATTTGATGTATCCTTCATAAATGTTTTCAAGTTTATCCCATATAGACTTTGCTGAGGTGAAACTCAACACCTTTAGATAGATCTGATTTGAAAGAGCTGTAGTGATAACATTCTGAGATTTAGCATCTGTGTCAAAAACTTTGTTATATATATCAGTCATAGCAAGCCCTATTGGATCAGTAACTTGTATTCCTTGCATATTAGTAAATAGGACATCCATTCCAAGGGATCTTAAATGATATTTCATTCTGTTCTTCCAAATATGAAAATTACTTCCATCAAAGAGAGGTATTCCCCTAGCATTGACTGCATTCTCCATGACGACAAAGGATATATCTAACACCAGCAAACTTTTTCCTATGATACCACTTGTAGGACCCCGGGATACCCTGAGAGGGGAGGGATGAATCAGGGTGTCAACTTTTCTTTTAAATTTGATGGATCTTGTTCCCACATTGGTAAGAACTAGTCAAACCTATATGATGGATATAATCAGAAATCAAACATTCACATGCAAAGAGATGACACAACACTTTTTTACTTGGTTCACCACTAAGGGCTACATACAAGAATCATACACTGAAAGGTTGTCGGTCATACCTAATTCCACTATTTTTCACGAGTTGTGGATTACAAAGGTTTGAGAACAGTCACTCTGTCCCAGGCTCACTTCCTTTACAAATGTTCAAGGATAGCCCACTGCTTCCCTCGAGTCACTCCCATTGACTCCTTCTGGCTCACTTCCTTTGGTGAAGTCCCAGTCAGTTTATAGACATGAGGGTCTCTTCAATAGATTTGCATCGAAGTCCGTAAATGATGCACTTGTATGCACCGAACCACTGAACCAGATAACCAGAACATGCAAACAGGTTTCACTGACAATTTTGTGCAACACCAACCCTTTTCGTGCAAGGCCTTCCTATTGCATGCAATATTTCCTTTTCACGCGGAAAAATATTTCACGCAACAACACCCTTTTTCACACAACTGAATCATTTATGTTCCACCTCAATTTTTATGTGTAACTCTGCCTTTTTCGCGCAGCCTGTAATTTTTTGCGCAACTCGGATTTTTCGCACAAACTGAAATATTTTGCGCATAAGAAAATTTTTCGCATAGCCTAGAATTTTTTGCACAAGCCCCTTTACACAAACATTTTATGTGCATCAGACCTTAGATATTCTCTAAGTCTTCAACCATATGGAATGAGGGGGGTCACCTCTTATTTATAGGTGTCTCCGACCCCCACGCGCAAAACCCCCTATGGTGCGAAAAACCTCTCATTTGGTGTGTAATATTTCACGTAGGTATCATTTTTCGTGCACATCTCTATATTTTTCGTGCAGCCCATGCCTTTTCCAGTTTTCGATCTTCTGATTCTGATACACTATTTGTGCGAAAAAAACTTGATCCACTATTTCAGGCACCACACTGTTTTTCACGCCTAAATCAAAAATTTCTCAAACAGCCATCCTTTTTCATGCACCACTTCCTATTTGCGTGCACCTCCTTTTACCAACAATCCATGTCTTCATTTTCTGATTTTGAGGCCCAAAAAATTGGAAAACATTGGGAAATGGTGACACCTTCAATAATGTTGTCTGCTTGAACTGTATGATCACTTTATTGGCACACATTCTAAACTTTCACTGAGGATTGGAAAAAAAACACAAACCATACTCCAATTCATGCATAGAATATCCATGGTTCCAAAAAATATATCCTCTTCTAGATTCCCAAGTGAGGTCTTAGGTTCATGTGGATCTGTTTCATAAAAAATGACATGTATATATTCTTCCACACATTTGGTTCTCTTATTAAAGACTCTATATGCTTTTCTTGATGTTAAATATCCAAGGAATATTCGTTCATCACTTTTGAAGGAAATATTATCTATATTATCTTTAGTGTTAAGAATATAAACATTACATCTAAACACTTTAAATTAATTTACCTTGGCTTTCCTATTATTCCACAACTCATAAGGATTATTCTTAAGGATATGTCTAATTAAGACTATGTGTATTATGTAACAAGTTTTATTAATATATTAAACCCAAAAATAAATTGGTAGGTCATATTCATTGAGCACAGTTCAGAAAATTTCCTGCAGGGTTCTATTTATTCTTTCTACTACACCATTTTGTTGAGATGTTCTAGGGGCAGAGAAATTACGCCTATAGTCTTTTTATGAGAAAAAAGATTCAAAGTCTTGATTTTCAAATTCATGGACATGGTCACTTATTAATGATTTAATTTTAATTCCACTAATATTTTCTACAGTCCTATCATACATGGTAAAATGAGATCAAACTTCCCTTCTATAAGCTAAGAAAAAGGTCCAAGTATACTTAGACAGGTCATCTTCAAGAATATAAACATAATACTTCCCATTGAGAATTGAAACTATATATGGTCCAAAAAATCACATTTGAACCGACTCGAGAGGTTGATAAGTTGTAACTTCTTTCTTTGGTTTGAAATAGATTTTATGTTGTTTTCCTTTTTGACAAGGACTGCACACTCTATTTTTTGGAAACTCTAATTTGGGAAGGTCCTTAACTAAATATTTTCTGGTCAATTTCATAAGTGAGTGTACATTACAATGTCCTACTCTTATGTGCCAGAGCCAAGACTCTTTGATAAAGGCACTTAGATAGGAAACATTTTGTGATTCTAGTGTGTCTAAATTTATAGCATATACATTATCATTTCGAAGAGCAGTAAATACTAAGTTATTTTTGGAATAAAAAACATGGTATGAATCATTTTTAAATTTTACATTAAATCCATAATCACACAATTGGGATATGCTAAGAAAGTTATATTTTAATCCATACAAAAAACGTAATTTGGAAATTGAAATAGAGTTGGGGTTACCAATCTAGCCTAAGATGATAAATTTTTTTACCATTGTCACCAAATGTGACATGTCCTCCATCAATCTTGATGATACTAATGAAGCTTGAGTATTATTTTTTCATGTGTCTTAAACATCCACTATCCAAGTTCCAAATATTTCTACAGGAACTCTTTAGATAGTTTACATGCAAAATAATTCATGAAAGAATGGATTTTGGTACCCATATTTGTTTGTGTCCAGAAACATTATTAATAAAGGATTTGGGAACCCACAATTATATTATGAGTTTCCTATATGTAAATTGTAATGTATTTGAAAAATAAACTTTATTTGGTCCAAAAAAACATGATGTAGTGAAATATTTTTCATAACTTGAACTTACAGTAAAATCTTGATTTCTGGATAGAGAAGCAGATTTTCCAAATTTAGTTACAAAAAAGTGTTTTTTATAAATTTCTTTGGATAGGCTAATATATTATTACACTAGTATACCTTAGTGCTATATGTTTACTATATAACTGAGTAATATTTGTTTCCCATTAGTAAACATTTTTATATCCTAATTTAATTGATCACTAGATAACTTTAGGTAATTATTTTTCATTAGAAGTTGTACATTTTTCTCTTTCTCAATAGTAAGTTCAGATTAAATATTTGTAGAGAGTGCATGTTGTTTTTTTAAATATTTATACTTATCCTTTAGTTCATTAAAAGTTTCTTCTATAATATTACAATACTAAAATAGTTCATAATTTTTCATATTTTTATATTTAGATTCATCTCTAGAATAATAGTCATTAGGTACAGGAGAGTTTAAGAGTATCTCTGATTTATTTGTCATAAAGTGCATGTTTTTCATATCTTCATTCTCATTCTGAGAAAAGCATATTCACTAGATCCATCCCCAGATGCACTCTAAGTGGAATTCTTTTCTTTCTTATATTTCATGTCTTTATTCTCATATTTCATTTTATACTTTAAATTTGGGTAGTCATCTTTGAAATTTCGTCTCCTTTTTCATTCATAGAAAACTATTTATTCAGATTTTTCAGGCTTCTTCCAATCCTTTTTCCAATTTCATTTGTTGTCATATTTTCTTTTATAGTTTGGTTTCTTGAAGAACTTTTCCTTTCTGTAAAATTTGCTAAATCTCCGAGCTAGCTGGGTCCTTTCCTCATCATTGTCTGAAGCTGATTCTTTACCACTTGTGCTATCAACAACATCTTGAACATTCTCTTTTTCTTTTCTCTTGGCAGTTCTAGTTTTAAAGGCAATGAAATTACTCTTTGGATATTCCTCCTCTTGATTCACCTTTAGTTCTTTTTCATACATCATTAATTTTTCAATTAGTTCCTTCACTATAATTTTATCAATGTCGCATGATTCTCTTATAGATACTAATGTCCCTTGCCATCTCTCTAGTAAGAATCGTAGAATACTCATGATCTATTCCTTTACTGTGACAAGTATTCCTAAATAAATCATGTTGTTCACAATTTCATTGAATCTAAGGTACATATCATAAATAGATTCATCAGTATTCAGTCTAAAATTTTCATATTTAATAGTATATGTATTTAATCTCATCTCATTCACATAAGATGTCCCCTCATGGGAAATAGATAAAGTGTCCCAAATCTCATGGGCAGTTTTACGAGAAGAAATGCGATTAAATTATTCATCTCTATTTTCATAGTATACATCCTTAATATATTTATAGTTTTTGTTATAGGCAGTCTTGGTAGATTCATCACAATTTTTTCTATTAGTTTTAGGGATTTTACATTTACTTTCAATAGTAGTGCTGATTTCAAATCCCATGCTTTCTAAATGTATTTTCTTTTTAAGCTTCCACTTATCATAATTTGTTCCATTTAAAAAATTTGGTCCATTCGTTACAACTCCTTATAATATATTTTCCATAATAAAATTTTACAAAATATTTCAAAGAGATAAAAAATTTAAAAATAATATAAATTTTATGATTTTTGAAATAAAACAACAATCACAGTTGAAAAAGTGAGAAAAAGCATTAAAAACTGAAAAATTAATAAATCCCTATGATACCAAATGTTTTTTATAGTAGAGTAATCAAGAGGGAGGTGAATTGAGTATCTATAAAAATTTATGTTAAGGATCAGTACTTTGAAAAATTTCCCCCAATTAAATATATAAACTAAGTCAGTTTTTAGTGAATCTATAAGAGTCCTGAATGTTCAATTAATTTCTCAATAGATTTATTAGTTCTAAGATATACTAATTTAAGGATTAATATAAATTTTTAAACAAACCTACCGACTCAAAAATCTTATAAACAATTTATAAACTAACTATCTTAGTATGACTTTATTTGAATAAAATTTGTTACAAGACATGGTAAACGAAAATCAGAATAGGAATAATGGAAATTAAAAAAATAGGTCCAGTCTCAAAATGAAACTTAGTCATATATACTTGGTGATCACCTACCACAAAGTAGTTTAAATTAATAAAAAAGTTTTATCCACATCCTAGATCAAGGTTCACAACATCACCCAAGGTTGTCTAGGTCACACATGACCTCTACCATAATTATTCATGGGAAAATAACAAACAGGTCACACATGAACTCTTCCATAGATCTATTTGAGATATAAAAGTATAAATAGAGTTTGAGATTTGAGGATATCATGTATCCTCCAGTTATGCATAGGATTTAGTGTGTGTACAACAGAAAGATATGAACACTGCTTAAAAATGTTAATAAATGAACACAACATAACTAAAAATATAGAGAGAGGTTTAGAAGTCTCTATGTGTTATGAAGTTCATATTTGGACTCATTTGATGTAGTAGAATTGAAGTTTGATTCCTCTTTTGGAAGTTAGATCAAAAATAGTGTGTCAAAACCTCTCTATTCTGGCTTCCAGGAGTATGATATGTTCAGCTTATTGTTCAAAATATGTTCATGTCATCTCAACAGGTTGAGATTGGCTTTTTTATTTCCTCGTGTGTTCTTACTTTTGAGTTCTTGGGTTTTGGAAGTATGCTCGAGAGTTACAGGAGTTCTTGGGTTTTCTTTTCTTTCTACTCTTCTATGTATTTTCTTTTCTCTTGAAGGAGCATGCTTATAATTTTTTTATACTTCACAGTCCAGTAGACATAATGATCTCCTTACATGAATATACCTCATATTTTCCTATGAATATCCTACTAACAACATTAAATAATTTCAGAAGCATTAATTTATCTAAATATGACCATTAGATATAAATTTGAATTAATAAAATAAAAATAGTTTTTATGACTATCGGTGAGTCATAAGTATCAGTGAGTTATTAGCATCGGTCTATCAGCATCAGTGACTCTCTGTATCGGTGATTCCTTGTCATCGGTATCAGTGACTCTAGGCATCGGTGAGTCATTTTTAATATGGATTTGTCTGGGCATTGGTGACTCATCATCAGTGACTCATTTTTAACTATCAGTCTGTCACCCATTGGTGACTCATCCATTGATAATTTATTAAAACTATCGGTGCATCTCCCATCGGTGACACGTCCACCGTTGAGTCTTTTGAACTATCGGTGTGACCGATCATCAGTGACTTGTAAATCAGTGTGTGTTTTTTGTTCTATCGGTGAGTCCTCATTAGTATCATCTTCGATCGGTGAGTCCTCTATTAGTGAATCCTTTGATTAGTGAGTCCTCCAACAGAGAATCCTTTTAACTCTAGGTGTTAAGGGACTTTGAAAAACTTACAAAGTGTTTTTCTTAAACAGAAGAGTACCACATTATGTGAGATTCATAATTACATGTAAATATACACTTGTAAATACATGGAAACATAAATATCCATAATTTACTGACTTATTTATATGTATTATACCATGTGACAAAATTTATTCATTTATAAATATTAACTGAAGAGATTATCATTACTTAAAACATAATATGTGGTTTATCTAGATTTGTATATTGGCATGATTTGTGATTATTAAAAAGAATATCTCACCAAGGTTCTAACACCCGTGTGTATTAGTTTGTCTTATGTTGAAGATCCATTGTAGGTTCCTTATTTTAAGGTGGTCATAATGAACATTTTTAAATCCCTGGTTGGTGTTATTTCCTTTTTTTATTACCATTTATGTGTGTTATTAATTGAGGTTCAGTGGAGGCCACTGAGGGCCATTTGGGATGTTTCCATACATGTAATTTCTTAAGCATTGTATGAGATATAAGAACAACTTGTATGGTGTGTTTCTCATTCCATGGACATTGGGTTATTTGATTATCTTTTGGAATTAATTTCTTAAGAGATAATGTCTAATATGAGATTCCCTATTAGGATGTCACTTTGTATAGTGACCCTAGGTACTGTGGGAGCCTTGATTTTTGGTTTGGCCTTGAGGTGGGTCACTCAGATCTTGTGGTAGCTATTTAGTAAGATGTTAATATCCAAGGGGATGAAAGAAGCCCCTTGGTTTATTATATGGTAGTTTTATTGGAATTTCTACTTTATCTATTTATAAAATGGGTTCAAGAGTTAGATCTCCCCACATTTGGTTGGCCTTTGGAAATGATGTTTAAGGTAGTTTCTATATAGGAATTTGGTTCGAGGAGGAGACCATTGGAATATATTGGATCGGACATTGGACCTATGTTTTTATCTAGATCTCTCTTCCACTGGATGGATATAGTTTATGGGATTAGGGAGATAAGGGGAAATTTGGATGAGTACAACCCCACATTAGTTGAGTGTTCTCCCTAGCTAGAGTGGCTTCAAGCTCTGGAGGTGTTTGGGCACTCACAGAATGGGTTTTAGATGTCATGGTTTCTTTTTCACTACTGATACCAAGGATTCTCTACAATCCCTATTTTATATATGGATCCTGATGGAAACTATTGTTAGGGTCCATATCTAGTTCCCAATCCATTTTGTAGTAAATTTGAAACTAACAGGTTCTCTAGTTGTGTAAGCCTTGATGTTCATGTCACCAGTTCAGATCATGTTGTTGAATTCCTAGAGCCTAGTAGATGTTATTTTTCATGTGGATGCCTATGATTATTCCCTAGGGTTTAAAATTCATACCTTTTCACTTGTATGTCTTGGATCTCCTGTGTATATTTTGAAGATGCATTGGTTCTTGGGTTTCTAGGTTAGCAACATATTATAAATCCTCTATCACGGTCTAGATTGGGGTTATATTTACCTTGGGTGTTTGATAAAACCCATGGTTGATTGTTTTCATTTTTTTAATGCATTTATTTTTATAAAGTTGTTTTGTTTATGCCATTTTATATTCTTTAGGCTAGGCATATCATGTGTGTATACACTTATTATGATATAAAATTATAGGTTCACAATTAGGGGTGTCATGCTAAGATTTATTTCCCACCTCTATAAATTCACCATGGTGTGTATGAAAAATTTATTCATTATTTTAGGTAAGAGAACAAGTTTTTAAATGGATGGGGCTAAGGCCAAGTGTTACTTAATGGATCAGTGATGCTCATGTGGAGTCTTGAGATCGGGCTAGTTCAGCACAATCATCATAGAGACTAGGTATGTGGTTTGGATTGATTTTGTGTGTAGAGCCTGTTTTTATTTATTTCCAATTTATTTTGTATATGTGGTATACCCAATGGATGAATGAAATTTTTATATTTTTCATTTTTGAGTCTATTTTAATGTATGTTTCATTTCATTTCTTACAAAATACCCTTATTTTAGTTTATTTATTATGAATAATTTGATATTTACCCCTTTGTATGTGTTTGGTTATTTTCCACTATTATTTCACTATAACCAAAGGGTATAGTCTTTCCAATGAATATTTTAGCCCCTCGCCACTAGTAAGAATCCATTATCATTCTATGAGGCGCGCTTGATGCCATGTGGCATGCCAAATTGGGTCATTTGTTAGATTGACTTGGACCGGTTTGTTATAAAATGGTATCAGAGAAATTTTGGATTTATGATTTGTGGATTTGGGAGAAAGGTGGTGTAGGAATGTGTTAGAACTTGTGATGTATATTACACTAGTGTGTTTCAAACACCTTGGTCGATAAGAAGTCCAAGTTTTTAGGGTATGGAATTTTTTTTCTGGAATTCCACTTTTATGATTGACTGATTTGACATAATGTGATGCACTGGTGTTATTGTATTTATAATATATTTTTTTTGGCTCTTGGATCATGGGAAAGATGAAAACGTTAATGCATCATTCTAGGAATGTAGGATTCACATGAAAATTCTTTCTTGTGGTGTTTTTTCTGATGATTGAGGTTTAATTGTTTAATGTGTTATAAAATACTCTTATGGTTCATTCTCATATATATAATTGGTGACATTCTACTCAACTGATCTACATTTATATTTTTTTTTGATGATAGGACTTTTGGATCATGTTTAAAGATGTTCTCTAGTGATGGATATGCAGTCCCTTCATTATGGATTATCCCATGTGATCACGAGCATTGGTTCTTATTTAAGAATTATTTAATAAAATCATTATGGTGGGGTGTTCACTGTAGACCTCAAAAGGTCATGAACCTCATTTTATGTTTTTTATTATATGTAGAGGTTTTTGTTCCTGGTGGGTTGGGAATGAGCATTGGTTGTTGTGGTTTCCATGCTGGCACTTAAGTGTGATTAATTTTTCCACATCTATCCATTTCATTTAGTTATGGGATTGGTGTGGGCTATGTGGTTTGCTATTTGGTTAGTGGGGTGATGAAAAGGATTATCTTGTGGTGGGGAGATTCAGATCAGTCTCGGTTGAATGTCTCTTGTGTTGGGAGAGTCATGGATTCTATAGTATTAATTATTTGATGGTTGAGATAGAATATACTTTACCAGTTCTTGTGGTAAAATCTTCAAAGATGGTTTACGAATGAGGCTTCTTGGGGGTGGGAAGTTTTTTTGTTAGGGTGTTTGTGATTCTTCATGTCATTATATGTTATGAAAATCATAGAAAATTTGAAATTTTGATTCCAAGAAGTGTTTCGGGGGGAAAATATTAATTTATCCTATGATATGATCTCAAATAATTTTTTTAATCACTCTATTGGTAATATAATAGGGTTTTTACCATAGGATATAAGTTTTATGAAAATCCAATTCATTTGAATTTTCATGAAATATTTAATATTATTTTATTCATGCGTGTTCATCTAGAGATATTTTTATAAATGGAACATCAAATTGATATTTTTTATTTACGTTTGAGTTAATAATGGGTGTTTTTTCTTAGGTGAGTCATAAACCTAGCATGGTTTCCAGGGCCAGTCCCAACCCCTTTTCTATTATTTTTTATTTTACTTTTTATTCCATTTTATTTTTTCCTTTTTTATTTTAATTTTCCCATTTGGATCGGCATGTATGTACTATTGGCATCCCCCATTGGGGTATTTATCTAATATATAGTTAGAGGGGGAGAAGAGAAAGTATGGGGAGGTACCGCTTTGGGATCTCATCCGATGGTAGATTGAGGCTCAGTGAATCCATGGTGCGGATGTGGTGTGAAGATTATGTGATTTCCAACTGAAGGTAGGCATTTTTATAAAAAAAATTATAAATCATTTTAGCATATATTTTCAATTTTCTAAATCCTTTTAGGTTTTTGGGGACCCCCTGAGGGTTTATTTAGGCTCAATTAAGGAGAAACAGGGTTTTCAAGCCCTTTTGGGTGTTTTCCATTTGGGAAAACCTATGTACATGACATATGGTTCAGTGAAAACTAGTCGGGTGTTCTTCTAATATAGGGAAGATGGTTTTCTGGACTACACACCATATACATGGGAGTACACACCTTGTAGTGTTCTTCTGGGGCTAAGGTCGAGTTCTTATCCATACATATCATATGAGGGTACATGGTCATATAGGGTATATATCCAGATCCCATGTGGGATGCACACCATGTAGGTATACACACCCATGTGAAACACATGACCATGCAATGTGTGGTACATGGCTAGGTATCCTATGTGGGAGTACATCCTGTGTACTAGGGGAACACTTAATGTACTCTTGATTGGTATACACCAAGTGTGGATGAGATACATGGGTAGGTACCTATATGGGCATACTCACTATGTATAAGAAATTATAACCATGTACTTTGGATTATTAAATGTTGAGTGGCCAAGGGAACATGATCAAAGGGAACCTTTGGTTGTACGTTCCATGTACCTATAGCACACGCCACGTACATTTTCTCCCTTGCTAATTTTTTCTTATTTTTCATCCTAAAGATAGAATTGAACTTTTGAGTCAACCATTTAGGGTGATGTTTCACATAGATCATGATATTGGAATACTTTCAAGGTTTAGAGTCTATTTGGTTGGTGTTTTGGACTAAAAATCCTCGATGGGAGGATTTCTTTGAGTGCTGGTTTCAGAATCCTCCAGTGGGTTGGGTTGTGGGCTGTGAGGCCTGGGTGAGGGTTGTAAGCTCAATTATCTTCCTCAATTAAGTGTTCCATAGAAAATTTTTTGAGGTCTTTTTGGATAGATTCTGAAAGATGGTATCATGTGGTATCATTGAGGAGATATTATATTATCCCTATGTTTCGGGACCAATTTTTCAAGGTTATAGTAGTTGAGGTTGGGATCCTATGCATGTGCATCATAGTTTTTGGATCCTTTGAGATGGGTTCATGTTGTGGGTTGGAGGTTAAGTTTTGGTGCCTTTGACCTATTGAGATGAGTCATAGGTACTCTCAAGGATTCCCATGTGGGATGGTTTTAGAATGATTTATTAGTGGCTTCCAAAGTTTTCAGTTGATAATTTCCATGTGGTATGGTTTTTCTTGTGGTAAGGAGCCCTTGTAGGGTCCTACTTTTGAGGTGGTCATGAGTACCCTTGTGAACAAACAAGTTAATGTGATTTTATTTTGGATTCTCATTAGGTTGCATTTTTGATCAAGGATTAGTTAGAGGCCACTGAGGTCTTTTGGGATGTTTCCACATTTAGAATATATTGTGCTTTGAAAGAGATAGAGGAACCCCTTATATTGTATCCTAATCTTTCTATAACCTTTAGGATGCATGAGGATATTTGGACGGGCATGTACCAAGATCTTAGGTATAGTAGGGTAGTACTTGGTAGGATATCTATTTATGTTATGACCTCAAGGGCCATGTGAGCCCTAGGTTTTGGTTTGGACTTAAGGTGGGTTGTTGAGATCCCATGGTGGGTTTTTTGTTGGATGTTAAGATCCAGGGTGCTAAGGTAATCCTCTTTCATTATTAGCTAAGAGTTAATTGGCACTGGTAGTTTTGATATTTGGATGGTGGGTTCAAGATTTGGATCATCCCACAATCATCTTTAATTTAACCATTATGTTTGAGGATGTTTCTTCTTAGATCATTAGTTTGAGTATGAGACCCTTTGGATATCTTAGATTGGGAATTGCCCTAAAGTTTTGATATGGTTCTATCCACAATTGGATAGTTGTGTTCAGACAAGATTATGGAGATAATGGGTGATCTAGATGAGTGCATCCAGTCTATAGATGAGTGTTTACCCCAGCTAGAGTATCTCCAATATCATGAGGTGTCGAGGTTCTCAAAAGGTTTTTTTTTATCTATCATAGATTCTTTTGTTTTCTGAACTCCGTGGATGATCTGAAATCTCGGTTTTATATATGAAGCCCATGGGACATTATTGTTCAAGTCCATAGATGGTGTTTGATTCCTTCTACAAGACTTTTGGGACTAATTGGTTCTTTAGTTGTGTTGGTCCATAGGCATGTGTTTACACCCTGTGGTCTATAATTTGTGCCTTTATGTAGAAACATCATTGAGATTCTATGTAGATCTGGTGAATTCACTAGTTATAATGTTTCTTAGTAAGCCACATGCCATAAATCCTATAGCATGGGCTAGAGAAGGATCATATCTACCAGAGGTGTCAAAGTAAAACTCGTTCTTGGTTGTTTTTATTTTTTGTATAGTTTGGAATATAATTTGTTCATTCACATTTTATGACAAAAAATTATAGTTTCACTATTTGAGGTGGACTACTAATATTTCTTTCTCACCTTTTGTACATACACCTTGGTGTGCATGCAGGCCTCATGTATTCTTTTAGGTTAGTGAAAGAATTTTTCACTGGATGGGGATGAGGCCTAGTATTTCTTTAATAAGTAGATCTGATTATGTGGAGTCTTATGATTGAGATGGTGTAGCTAGAGAATCATGGAGACCAAATATGTGGCTTGTCTCAGTTTTATAAATTTAGTTTATAATATTTATTTTTATTTTATTTTCTATATGTGGTATTATCAATAGGTTATTGGTTTTTTTTAGTTCTTTTACTCTATATTTTTTTATTTTTCATTTCATTTACTATAACATTCCCTTGTTTCAGAATATTTATTATGTGTAGTTTTATGTTTACAACTGTTTATGTGTTTTTCATTTTCCACTATTATTTCAATTCGACCAGAGGGTATATTCTCCCCACTATATCTTGTATACCATCATTTTTGGTTGGTATCCTATGGTACTTAGGGTGTCATGCTTGATTCTATGCGGTAATCCAGATTATGCGACATGTCAGGTCAACCTAGGAAGGTTTGTTTCAATTTGAGATACATATTCAATCGAAACACACCACATTAGAAGAAAAAAATAAAGATTTATATGTAGGGGACCACACCAAGGGCCTATAGATGATACCTGACCCTATATGGAATACACCACAAGGAATGGGATCACATGTCTTGGATGTTAGCTATAGGATGTAGGACCCAACCTAGGGAATAATTTGATAGATGATCACACCTTAGGAATTTCAAAGGGATAGCTAAATTTATATAGAATTAACTAAAGAGGTTACCACTCATATTATGATCATGATGGGATATCACACTGTAACCTCATATGTATAGATCAAGGTAATGTATCTATACTATATTAGATTGGTAGAACTCACACATTCTTGAACCGAAGCTGTTCTGAAGAAGAAAATGGCTCCAACCTTCCCTGGAAGGAGTACATGGCATGTCCAAGGGGGTTACACAGCATGTATCACTATATGCAGTTTAACATATGTCCTAATGTATCACATGAAATTCTCTTCTAAATAAATTACATGTTTTTATAACATGAAACATATATATGTGTGACCTAGTACTCAATCATTTGTCGTCTTCATATGCTCGTGTGCTCTTTAAAGTACAAGGGTGTTACATGACTCACATAACATGTGGGGTCACAGGACTTCTTTGGTGTGTACTCCATGTATACACTAAAATGTATGGACAAGGATCATATGGAATGTAGATCTCCCACATAGCATGTGATATTAAATTTTCCACATAATTATTATTTGTTGCCCCAAAAGGGTTATATGGTGTGTTTTCTTTTGAACTATACACCTTAAAGTTAGGGAAAACTTATAATTTCCGGATTCAAATCTGCAATGCTTTCCATGAAACCATATCCTCTAATTTTACCCTAAATCTTGGTCCTAATTCTTATATTCACATTCACTAAGCACATATTTCCACTAGAGGCAAGATTATTTCCAACCTTTTCATGGAAATTTCCTTTCACGCACTTCTCAAGTACTTGCATTATCCGGGTCACAAAAACCACCTTCACCCACACCATAATTGAATATTCATCATCATTATCATGACTCTATCACATCTCTAATACCATTACCAAACCCGTAATAGTGATTTATTATGCCAAATATAGATTTCACAATGATCAGACTCTTGGGTATAGTTGACTCATCGATCAATCGAAATACTGATGATGAGCGTCTGAAGAATGGAGGTTGAAAGGAATGAAACCAAAAAGTGAGAATTGAATATAGGTAATCTTTGATTATATTTCATTAATGGAATCTGGTGAATGATAAGTATAAAAAAATTATCAAATTCAAAATAAATCTCAAATTAATAATTCTTAGATGTGAAATAATTGAAGTGATAATCAATAAATAATGTTCCACAATTAAATTTTTAAATGAAGTTATACATGTTCATCTAAATAATCAAGAATGAGGAATAAAACCATCCAAAAGAAAGGACCTAACTCAGGTTTTTATTGACTATCATGGAAGAACATATGTACTTTGATTTTGTTGATGATATTATGCTACATTCATCACTATATCCTCAAATCTCCATTTTTTCATCATTTATCCTCAATCTTGATACCACCTACCAATGTGCTTCCCATCAAAACTCCCTATAACCTATAAAATCTTATAGGTTTAGGTAGTTATCCCTAGGGAATGTTCTATATAGAGGTTTAAATATAGGATTCATTAAGGTTAGAAAAAATTAATAGTCATTAAATTTAAAAATTTATTTAATCTATTCAATCCTCTCACAACTACACTATATCGAAATTTCCAGCATTCGCAAAATTTATTTTTCATATAGGGTAAGACATGCATTCCATAATTAATGAAAATCACAGTTTTTATGTTCAATTATCTATTTATGAGATATTCCATTATTTTTGAAAAATTGTGCGTGCATGATATATTATATTTTATATTTTTAATATATCAATATAGACCCTCCATAGTTCCCATAAATCTATATCGGATTCACACATTACTCCAAAAAATATTTTTTAAAATATTTAAAAGTTTCAGAAAACTAAAACAATGTCATTATAGTATTGAATATATTCATATGTGAATATGGAGTAATTAAAGGAATATAGGTAACCAGTTTTCTCTGAGATGTTTTCCTATGCCTTGGGGGTGAGGTGTGGGTTGGTTAAAAGGAAAATTGTATTATGAAAGTTGTAAATGAGTCTTTAAATGGTTAAGGGATTAATTAACTAGGTAATTGTTAGGTAAATAACCTTGGATTGAAATATTAACAATTGTGACCTTCATGTGAGTCCTTAACATGGGATTAGCCATAAAAAATAATGTTCTTTTATGTTGAATATGAATTTATAAATTCCTATTAGATTCATATGTTATGTAGGGTGGATCAACAGACATCATGGATTGTGGTGGGTAGAAAATTCTATGTTATTATATGGTTTATGTGATGTGTGAGATTTTTATCACTAACCATGTTGAATTATGTCGATACATGATGATGGTCACTTGTATAGGACCTATGGTTGGTCGATATATGTTATGAAATTATATGGAAGAGTTAAAGTTTGTTCATCAAATATATTCTATGCATTGTTATAGAACAGTTAGCCATAAGGGGTATGAGACATAAGACGTGTGGAGAGGATATGGTGTTACAGGACTAGGTGTGTTTGTTTTATGTGATTAGTTGGACTTGGTCAAGGTCAGGGTCCCATGATAGACTATAAGTGTGCTGTTTAAGGTTAAGGCACCAACATTGGAAGAATGTATGATTTTCTTGGGTAACGTGGTTGTACATAAACTTATGTTTCATAGATGGAATTAATAGTAATTAAAAGTTTTTTTCTTTAAACTATTTTTATATATTCACATACTAAATACTTAAATAGGTAGGGGTTTTAGTGGTTTCTAATAAGGATTATATTATCACCTACTCTTAATACAAACCCTGTGTTCATACAGATTACTTGTACGGTGTTTTAGGTAAATAAAAGAGGCCCCTATAGATAGGAGTTAGTGTTTAGAGACACTTTAGAGTTTAGTTCATGGGCTTGTGTTGTTTTGTGGCGTGGGATATCATCTATTTATTTTATCATAACTTTTATATATTTTTATTATTTTATATAATTTATGACTTACTTTTGATTCATGGATGGCTACATAACATTTTCAAGAATGTTGGGTTATTATTTTGGGCTTATTGAGTAGATTTATTTTTCTTCAAAAATTTATTGATCTTGCGATGGTTATTATTTGTAAATTTGAAGTGATGGACCATTAGAGGGAAAGTATCTCTCCATGTGGTATCTTAGACTCTCATGATATTCTCTAGTATTTGGTGATCTAGGAGTGTACTAGAAGCCACACTTCATTAGTGTTTCATATGTACCGAGGTGGGATGTTACATTTTATGTGTCATGGGATGTTTCTATTTATTATCTTGTATATAATTCCTCATAGTTGGTACATTATAATTATGTATCATGATTCACATAAGATTCATGGTGAAATCCATTACATTTATGTTCATGGAGTAGAATACACCTGGTGTGTTCTAAAAGATATGAAATTGATTGAATGATCAAAATAGAATTTTTTCCCATGTGATAATATAAAAAAATAATAACTATTTTATTTATTTATTTAATAATGTCATAATATTTTTTATATAAATCTATATAAATAGTTATTTATTTTATGAAATTGTTTATTAAGATAAATAAAATATGGCACGGGATATATGATTAATTTTAAGATGTGTGAGTTTTTACTATTAAAGGGTTTCTCTTACTATATAATTTTGAATGTATTTTTTATTGAATATTATATATGAAATAAACTTGTAAATAAGATTTGAAAAATTATATGGGTGTGTACTTCATCTATAATGGGTAGCTTGGTGGCTAGGTGTCGAATATCATGGGTATGTGCCCCTCATAAATGGCCCATGTGACTCGGTAGACAATTAAAATAGGGTTTGGGTTGGTGGGCTTGAATGCTAGAATGCTATCATGAGACTGAATTTAGTATAGTAGTTGGAATTTACTATTTACCTAAAATCTTTCAAGGTGTAACCTTATCTTTCTTTCTTATTTTATCCCTCATACAGCCCTTCCAGTTTTGTTGATGGTGAAAACTATTTACTTTCTTCATCATCCCACTCAATATTAGTAATTTTAAACATAATAGTCATGTCTTGGTAGGAAACCCTGAAATATATGAGGCTTCATTATTATACAAATCAAACATCATTGTCATATTTTTCATATGATATTTAGTTGTCACTACATATCCCGGGAGAATATGAATCAATTCATACATAGTTCTGGAATGTGATGTGGTAGAAAACTGACACTAGAGGGGTGACACTCTCTATGGTTTGGAAATTGAAAAATCTCATATTTTTCATATGAAGAATCCTATGTCCATTTTATAGGGTTAGACTGTAATTTAACATCATTCGTTGAGGGCATTGGTTCTATTTATCCCATACTTTTCATATGAGGAATCCCAATTTTATATGGGGTAAGGATGAAGTTTAACATCTTGTGATGATAATATTCTATTTAATGGGAATACCATATTCATCATATGAGGAATTGTAGTTTTATATGGGGTAAGGATACATTTTAATGTATTTTTGTGGGGAAATTTTATCCTATGGTCATCCCATATTTATCATATGAGTCATCCCAATTTCATATAGGGGCAAGGATATAGGTTATTGTCATGAGATGAGGATGTTCGGATTTTCTGTTTAAATTCATAAAAATTAGAATATAATTTCAACTATTTTAGGGCCATAGAGCTTGGGCTAAAGGGGATGTTGCTAGTTTATGGTTTTATAGATTATAACAAAGGTGAACGGGTGTACTAATGAGGCTTTTTTGTAATGAAAGAGTGATAACCAAACATAAAAGGAGGGCCAAAGAGAGAATCAACCACATAAAACTTGACAAATCATACCCAAGTTTGTTTCATGAAGTTGGGTGAGGAAAGACCATGTAATGAGTCGATAAAGGGGTTAGACCTAGGACATGAGATTTTGGGCATCATAATATATCCCATTTGAATGGGAATAAATACACATGTAGTTCTGTAACATTTCATGGTAGAAGATTGGTGCATAAGGGGAAATAATCTTGAGTGAGGATGCGATGAAAAATAGAAGGGGTGTTGCCTTACTGAAACACCATGGGTGAAGCAAACTATAATAATACAGGGATAGGGATACTAGATGCACATAATTTAAGTTCATAATTCTTAGACCTGTTAAGGTACTTTAAGGATGTTTGGGTGATGCATGATTCTGAAAACTTGAGCTAAAGAAAAAGTAGTGGATGGTCAACACCACACAAAACAATCCAAAACCAGAAGCACACCATTTAAGGAGGTACTTTTTGGGCTATGGGGAATCCCAAAAATAGGTTTTTCTAAGGATGGTCTAGGGATATTGGATCTATGTGTCCCTATATATCCCATCAAGTATAGGAATCATTCTATATGTATCTCAGAAACATAACATGATAGGAGACTGATGTCGATAAGGTGGTTCCATATCTGTAAAATAAATTAAATCATCTCATATTTGTGGTATGAGGCATCTTGAATTTGTATGGAGTAAAGATACAGTTTAATATCATGTTCTGAGGATGTTAGTGAGACCTTTGTGTTGAGTTTCCCATTTTTCCTTCCATATATCAGGCCATGAGGGCATCACGATCTGCTAATGGATCAAGGAATATGGTTGGGGATTACACCTCAGAAGGAGGCTTATAAATTAATTTATTGATGATAGTTCCAAAGGTAATGTGTGATTTTTTTTATGAATTTTTGGTTAGGCTCGAAGATAGGAGTTCTAGGAATCACTACATATCCCATGGGAATGGGAATGAAGCCACATGTATTTCTAAGGATGGAGTATAGTAGAAAACCAAAACAAAAAATAGGTGGGTATTTCATATACAATAGGGATGTTACATATGTTATTTGTTTAAATTTCATATAGAAGGATGTTTTCTATTCATTTTAATGTCATGCATCTAAGCCCAAGTGGAATTTGTAAAATAGTTTAAATTTATGATGCTTGGGCTATGGGGGTGTTTGTTTCAAGGATGTTTTCATGGAATTAAATTGGTAAAACCTAATGTGAAATGAGTGTGATACAAGTCCATATTTCACTAAAATATCTTGAAAAAAAATTCACATAGTTTAAGGTTGTAATGTTTGGACCGTAAGTGAGTCCAAATGAATAAATTTTGGTGAATTTAATTTCACCTCCTGGGGGGAAGGGTTTATGGTGAACTGGTGGCTGGTCCTGAAGAAAGGGGGTATAGGAGTCACTATGTATCCCATAGAAATGGGAATACAGCCACATGTAGTTATGGGACAATTCAAAGTAGGAGACAAATGCGAGAAGTGGTTTTACGTCCTCTTTGATGAGGCCATTGAGGCATTCCACAGTTGTCATGGGGTAAACTTCATTTATTTCATGGGGTAAGTCTATAGTTTAACATCATGTGTTGAAGATGTTTATTTTTCTCATCCCATAATTATTATATTACACATCCCAGTTCTATATGGGTAATGATACAGTTAACATTTTTTGTTTAGGAATTTTTATTTTGGTCATCTTATACATATCATTTGAGGCATCCTAGTTTTATACAGGGTGAGGCTAGAATTTAAAATCATGCACTGAGTACATTGGGTTTTTTAGTTTAAATTCATACAAGTCAGACTATAGATGATACTAGTTATAAGGTCATGGATATCAGACCATAGAGGCTTCAAGTAGTTTATGGTCTTAATTCTCATACCAAAGGGGCTACAAATAGTTTAATGTGATAATGCTTGAAATAAAGGGGTTGGTTTCAATTTATATTCATAGATCTCAAACCCTGGTTACTATAGTTTAAGTCCCCATATCTTTGACCATGGGTGATATAGTTTAAGGTCACGTATCTTTAACCAAGAATACTAGTTTATGGTGGTAGAGTTTGGGCCAATATACTTAGTTTAAGATCATAGATTTTGGACTATGGTTTCATGTGAATTGCTACTTGAGAAAATTAGCATTGGTGTGGGTGTGATAAATTCTATGTCCATGGTGATTAAAGATTTTTCTCTCTCAGAATATACCTTATGTATAATTTAAGGTCCCTCCCACTTGGGCTCCAACATCGGTAGTTTTTTACCGAATATCACTAGTGTTCTGATATCCAGTGCCACATTACCCTAGAGGAAGGAGTGGAGGTGATCCTTCTTGTTAAATTATCTCTCAATCATGTTCTTGTACCTCTATAAGTTATTCAAGGCATAAATCCTATTCACCTCCATTACTTCAAACTTTGGTAGATGAACTTATTCCACTTTTTCTAGTGTCTTATGGTCATCAAAATCCATTCAGAGCAACCAAAACTGAACCTTGATGGGTAATTCTACCTCTATTCTAATCACCAGGTAGTATGGGGTCGCCTAAGTGGAATTTCGAGTCAACGTTCGGTAGTCCCAAAGGGTGTTAGAGATATTATTAGACTAATTTTTTTCTAGAACACAATTTTATGAATGATGTTGGAGAGTGTCTTATTGAGAGACTCAATATGATCATATTCATGTGTATGGTAGTGAGAAGTATGGTTGAATAAGATGTTGTACCTAGTGTTAATTTTCGCCATATTTTCTACCTTGAAGTTAGTTTCATTCTCTGTAAGAATAGCATGAAGCTCCCCAAACTAATGGATAATGTGAGAGCTCACAAACTCAATCACAGACCCGATTTTGAATTTTTTGAGTGGGACTGCTTCTACACATTTAGAAAATAATACTTTTACGGTCAAAATGAACTTAAACTATCGAGTCATCATTAGAGGGTATGACCCCATAACTTTGAGTCTCCATACCACAAAAGGATAATAATATTTGGTTGTGTTGATAAACTCGTATGGTCAATGAAAAAAATTTATGAGGATATGAGATGCACAATACTTCTTGGAAAACATAATGAAGTCATGTACCATGGTGTGCCGAAATTATCCAAACCTCTAAATTTGGTGGGGGATCATCAATCATTCTTGATGGGCACCATAGGATCTAGCATGGACCTCATGAATGACCTAAGGAATCTCATTACCATAGATTCAATGTAGGATATTTCCATAATACCCATGAATGTAGAGGGTTTTCTCAAGGTTGGGCCCACTCTAGCGGGTAAACTATGATGCATGTCAGCAGATTCTCTCATGCTCAACTTGGTCTTTTTGGAAAATACCATATCAGAGAAACTATACAAATTGAATCATCTAAGAAGGTATTTAATCATATATGGGGGGATTTGAAGATCCCATAATAGAGGTACCGATAGACAGTGGGTTTACCTATCGATTTCCTTTATCTGAGTTGGAAGGAGAAATAACCCTCTGATGCCCCACAAGAATTGCCATGTCATACTGGTTAGGTTCTGCAAGAGAAACATCCATGATTTCCAATGCATTGTCTCTACCATTATGTGATCAAGGAAAATGGGTCACATTTGTATTTTAAGGGAACTTGTCCATTAGCTGATGGTTGCATTCCAATAGGGGTATAATATCATTCTTTTTTATGAAATAATCACCCTTGATCTATTTGATGAATAACTTGAAGAATCTCTTCACATGTAAACAAGGGACATAAAACTCAAGGGCCAACTCAAGACCAGTAATAAGGGCTTGATACTCTGCCTCATTGTTGTTGCATCCTTCTAACAATAGGAAAGAGTATGAAAAGATGGAGTATACTAGGATTAGAAACATGATCCTTAGGCTTACTCTACTAAGCTTGGGGTCACTGAGCCTTCTATCAGTCAATCTTTGGGAGGCACCATCAAAATGAATCTTCCAAAAAGGTACAACCTAATCCATTGAATGAATATTTTCATCTAGAAAATCAACATCCTAGTTCAATTATATAGGGGATGGATTCATGGCCAGGAAATATGCCAATGTATTACCTTTGATGGTCTTTTGATGGAAAAACATGATGTTGAACTGTGGAAGGATTACTGCTCAGTGGGCCAATCATCTATTCAACATGGGTTTATTGATGATATACATTAGCTAGGATACTTGGGACACTAGTAGTATCTCATGGTGCTAAAAATAATTCCACAAATTAGGCACTGTAAAACTAGTTCTAGGAAAATCTTATCGAAGGGGAGGTATTTGGTCTCTATGTTGAGGTTCTTATGGATAAGATATTATAGGATGTTTTACCCAACCTAATTGTTTTTCTAGTCTTGGAGTTCACTAGGAGACTTTTCTTGGGAGGTCACATAAAGGACCAATAGAATTCTTAATACCAGTGGAATCAAAACAACAGGTTATAGCCGGTACTTCTTAATATCCTTATAGGAAATCTTTCCATCCTCATCCCACTGGTAAATGGTGCCTTTTTTCACAATCCATGATAAGGGATTACAATTCCCATACAGGCATGAAATAAATTGTTGTATGTAGGCTAAGTGTCCGTAGAGGCCTCGGGACTCTATGAGGTTTTAGGTGGAGGAATTTTATTGATAGCATTGATTTTATCTGGTTCAATATTGATGCCTTTGTATCTTATGACAAAGATGAGAGATTTTCTAGAGGTAACCTTGATGTGTACTTCATGGGGTTCATCTTCATGTGTTTGGAGTGGAGGAATCTAAACACTTTCTGAAGATCCTTGATATGGTCTTGATTCTGGAAGTATTTCACTATCTGTTCATCCAAATAATACCCCAATTAAATTCCAAAGAATTGGATTAAAATGTGGTGCATGGATCACTATTAAGTGGATCCATTGTTATTCAAGATGAAAGGCATCACCTGATAGAAAAGAGTTCCTTGAGGTTCCTTGAAGGTGTGGTCAATGACATTCTAATGTGGCATCTTGGGCTCTAATATATGAATTGTGAGGAAAATTATGACTTTTAAGGCTACCCATGGATTGGATGTAGTGGATGTTAGATCATTAGGGGCATTTATATTCCCAACCCCATTAGTATGTACCTGATTTCGTTCCATATTATAGTAACCAACATCTATATAGTGAGCATCATGGGATTTGAAGGGGGGTGCATCACCCTGGAGTACCCCTACTTGACCATTGAGGGAGTATTTGAGGAACTAGTTGTATGAATAAGGGATTGGTTCAAGAAAATGAATTTAGTATATTCCCAACCACATGTTTTAGGAAGTATCATAAGATACTACCATAAATTTAGTGCCTGATATCTAGTCATAAAATTGAGTCTTCAGCTAGATTTTGGGATGATGATTCTTCTCGCTATTTTCATACCCCTAATTTTTAGGTTGGAGGAAATCAGATCTACTTATGTAATTCCAAAGTTATGGATCATCTGTGTTGGAATGAGGTTGATCCTAGAGCTAGTATTCACTTGATAGTGGAACATATCCATAACATTGAATTGAACTATGATATACATTAGGAATATGTTCCCTTGAATAATGATACCCTTATCTTCCCTAGAAAATGAGATAATGGATCAAAATTCCTCTTGTTCAGACTCCTCTATATAGTAGGTATCGGTGGTAGCTACCTCCTCCTCAAACTGAATGGGTACTTTTCAATGATTCAACAAGGACCTCACACATTTTCTTTGACAGTCGGAGTGCCTCAAGGATTGAAACCCTCATGGGTATCTTGGTGAGTTATTTTAGCACATCATACTTCTATACTAGGGGAATATATTTTTCCTGTTGAGGATCACTCCTTGGAAAACGATGTGGCAGATTCCATTTGCTGAGTTGATGAATCCTAGATAGTATTGGTGATATTTTGTTGTTGTATTGTTGGTATTCTCCAAACAACAGATGGATGAGTACTATTTAGCTGAGGTCGGGACCTAGATGGATGCTTCTGATCACATTGTAGTCACAACTAAATTGTACAATAAAAAAATAGTATGTTGTGGAAGTGTAGCTAATGGGATGGACTGGGAGGGTTGTTCTTGTCGATCCTTATTCAAAGTAAGTTTCCTAGTTATCGTAGCATGAATAGCCTATTTTTAAGCACTGACATGTGAATTTGATCTGTTGTATTGTCCTCTACCTCTCCTTCGACAATGTCACCTAGAGGTGACTAAGGGGTTCAAATGACATTCCTTGTTTTTTGGTGTTGTTAATCAATACACTAATTTAATAACCTTCATGGTGGTTTATTCTTGATCATCATAAGTGGAATAATATAGGGTGGGTATTATCCTGGGTTCATCTCCCAACTCAGGAGGCATGACATCACAAAGAGTACGAGCATCTTTTGTAAATGGCGGAGGGATCAGATTTCCCTTGCATCATCAATGGCTATTATTCTGGGACTTGGTAGGATGGAACATAGATGTCAAAGAAGTGGTCTGGATACATGATTTTGGAAAATATAAATAGAATTTATAATAATTATATAAAATAAAGAATAATTTCATTATGGTAAATAGGGAGAAAGCGTAACCTAAAGGAAAAAATGAGGTTCGGGAAGAAACCCTTACCTTATGTCTGAAAGTGTTCTGTACTTGATCTTAATGTCCTAAATAATGATATTAAATCCATTAATTAATTAATTTATAACATTTTATACATATATTTTATTTATTATAATTTTATTATGTTCATTTATGTCCATTTTTATGAGTTATAAGATGCAATTTCAACGTTTGGGAGTGTTCGTTTCCTTGGTTTTCATGATCGGTTACTCGTATACATATATGGAAAATCACATAAAATGAAAATGGTTTTCTAGAATTAAATTTATATTATATTAATGAAAATAAATAATATTAAATGGAAATATAATCTATTTGGTAAGTTTGGGTGAGTATGAATCATTATATTAGATGCTAGTGATGATCATTTAGATTATTTTGATGGATTTTCGATCATCACAAACTAGTTTTATTTTATTGATTAATATTATGTATATAAAATGGTTCCAAAACATTAAATAGGATATAAAACATATATTAAAATATTTTTTAACCATAAAAATATTTTCATGAGAAGTCTTGAAATAATTAATGTAAATTGAAATTATTTTCATCATCTAATGTGATAAATTAACACATCACGGATGATATTTTAATTTTTTGTAAAAAATGTGAGGGTAAAGAGATGATGAGGGATTATTCCATTAACATAATAAAATTCCATTATTTGTAATTTAATGGAGTTATCATACCATTTGTATGAAATTTTGTGAGGAGATAATAAGAAAAGAAAATAACTTAAAAAAAATTAAAAAAAATAAAAAGGATTTTACCTCTTGAATATTTATTCTTGAGAAACTCCATAGAGGGATTTGTTTTGGTATTTTATTGAGAAAAAAGGCTCCTGAAAATGGGGTAGGTTCTTGGGAATATGCATTAGAATAATTTGTACAAGGCTCAAATCTTGAGTGGTGTGAGGAGAAGAGGTGGTGAGGGGTGGTATTTAAAGAGGATGAGAGGGGTGTTTTCTCATTATTTTATTCATTAGTTTATTATTTTTTTCTCAAGACTATTAATAGATTTATAATTATTAAAAAATATATTAAAATAATTTAGTGTATTTCAAGATTATGGTGCTTACATCATCAATGACTTAAGTAATGGTGTGTTTAACTTACAATTTATATATACCATAAATTACTGTATTTCACTATTCACAAAATAGTCAACTATTTTAGAAAAATCCTAAAATTCACCCTAACCATTTTTATACATGTAGAATTAAATAATGGAATCCATTTTATGAAAATAATTTTATAAATATGAGAAATTTAATTTTTAATTAAAATCATCAATTACTTGGAAAATACCAGTTTTAAAATTATATGTAATTTTATAACACTTTGAAAAATTAATTAAGTTCTCATAAAATTATCTTATAATCATAAGAGAAAAAAATATTAATTTATGAATACATTTTATGGAAATAAATTTTCTTTTAAAACATTATATCATTTATAAATTTAAAATAAACAGTTATGTTTTATAGAAATATCAACACTCAATTAAAAATTTTGAAAACAATTATTTAATTATAGTATGATATAATTATATCATATTTTAATTTATAAGATGTCTAATTTTTATTTATAATTTTATGGCTGAGTTTACTATTCTATTTTCTAGTTTACTATTCATAAGGATTATGTTACTATTCTAATGGTCAGGTTACAATTCCATTATTGGTTCCTTAATTTCCAGAAAAACCCCATTATTTCATTCATTATTCATTTATAAAGTTTTTATTGTGTTATCTATGTGATTTTAAAATATTTATACTATTGAACACAAATATAAGAAGGGAATTTTCATTGATAAAATTTTGGATCGTTACATTATTATCCCCTTATGAAATTTCTCTCTCAAAATTTCGTTTTACAAACTAAATAGGTGTGGGCATTTCTCCTTTATCACTTCCTCTAGTTCATATGTTTCCTATTAGTAATTATGGTTCCACCATAGTATTTTGACCAAGTGTGTGGTATATTTGCGTATAAATTTATCTCTATAATCCAATATCTTCACCAAATTCTCCTTATAAGAGAGATAATTTTCCAATTGTAACACCTCTAAATTTAGTACATGTTCTGTATTCAGTATGTAATTCCTCTAGGGGGATACGTGGAATACATTGTGTACTTAAGACATGATAGGTGGAAGTGCTAGTCAATAGACCACAACTCTGACATGATCAATAATCATGAAGGGGTTGATGTACCTGGGATATAGCTTTCCATTCTTCCCAAATCTCATGATCCTCTTCCATGGAGATATGTGGAGGAACACCAGGTCTCAAACCTTAAACTCTTGTTCTCATTGACGATTGTCTACATAACTCTTCTATTGAATTTGGGCTACCCAGATATGTTTTTGAATGGTTTTCACCTTTTTTATAATTTATTAGACCATTTCAGGTCCTAACAGCTAACGTTCACCAACCTCATATTAGCATGATGGGGTTCACCATATTTTCCCATGAAGAGCTTAATATGGATCCATTTGGAAGCTCGAGTGGAAAATATTGTTATAGGAGAATTCAACCAGTGGTATATGTTGGTCCCATATTTCCATGAATCCCATAGAACATGATCCAAAATGTCTTCTAGTGTCTAAATAGTATGATTAGATTAGCCATCAATTTGATGATGATAGGTCATACTGAAGTTCAGCTTAGTTTTTAGAGAATTTTAGAGACTTTTCCAGAACAATGAGGTAAATCTCAGATCCTAGTCAGATACAATCGATAGTGGTACACCATTCAGCCTTACCGAATCTATGATGTATATCTGTGTGAGTTGATCTATTGATAATTACTTTATATTTGTGATAAAGTTAAGTGTATTTATAAGATGATCCACAACAACCTATATAACATTATTTCCTATAGATGTATTCAGAAGTCCGGTGACAAAGTCTATGGTTATGTTCTCCTATTTCCATGTTTGTTTGGGTAATGGTTTCATAATCCCCTCTGAATGTATCTTTTTAGTCTTCATTTTCGAACACACCATGAACTTTAATTTATGTTTAGTGATCTCCTTATTCATATATTCCACCAATAGTTCTCTTAGAAATCTTGATACATCATTGTGATCCCTAGGTGAATAGAGAAGGTTATGCTTAGTGCATAACCTAGAAGATCTTTCTTTTTTTCTAGATTATATGGTACACATAGTCATGACCAAAATCTCATGAATCCTTCCTTATCTACTTTTAACTCTGAGGATTTCCCATTTATAATAGCTTCCACATTTTCTAAATTTTAACATCATTTCTTTGAGCATCCTTTATTTTCTCTATAATGGATGGTTGAGAAATAATTTTAGAAAGTATTGATGATGTTCCACCCTTAATGATTCCTATTTCCATACTTTGTATGTATAATAAGATTGGATCATTCTCAATTATCATTATTGATAAAGATGAAGGATCCTTTCTACTTAGAGTATATGATACCTTATTTTTATTACCAAGATGGTAGTGGATTGAGAATTCATAATCTTTAATGATATCTAACCATCTTCGCTAGCACATATTAAGACCCTTCTATGTGAATATATAATTTAGGCTCTTATGATCAATATATATTTCACACTTATCCCCATAGAGATAATGTTTCCATTTTTTCAATGTGAATATCACATATACCAACTCAAGATCATGTTTGGGATAGTTTTGCTCAATAATTTTCAACCTCTTTGAGGTGTAGTCTATCACTTTATCATTTTTCATCAGTAGGAAACCTAATCCCTTGTTTTAAGAATCGTTGTACACCACAATGAGTTCCCCACTTGTTGGTAGTGTGAGAATTGGTGCATTGATAAGACTATTTTCCAACTCTTTAAAGTAGTCTTCACATTCAATAGTCCAAATAAACATTTATCCCTTCTGAGTAAGCCAAGTTATTAGGATTTAAAATCATGATAAGTTATTCAAAAATCACCTGTAATTCCCAAATATAGTGAAGAAACTTTGTATCTCTGTTATAGATGTTGTTCACAGACACTACTCAATTTTCTTTATCTTGTAAGGGTCAAATATATTGATTTTTAGTGATAACATGCCATAAGAATGATACTTACTCTATCCAAAACTCATATTTTTTGTACTTTGAATATATTTTCTCCCCTCATAATGTTTTTAGAACAACATTAAAATGCTCCTCGTGTTCCTCTTTCTTCTTGGAGTATATCATAATATCATCAATAAGAACTACCCAAAAATTGTTAAGGTAATCTATATTGACTCTATTCATTAATTCCATGAATATTTCTATAAAATTATTGAGTTTTAAGGGAATTACTATGAAATCAGAGTGTCCATAGCTTGTTCAAAATGTAATCTTGATAATATCTTCCTTCCTCGCCTTTAATTGGTGATATCCCAACCAAAGGTCCACCTTTGAGAAATACTTGGCCCTAAAAAGTTGATCAAACAATTCATTTATATGTGGAAGGGTATAATTACTCTTTATCATGATTTTATTGAGCTCGAGATAATAAATGTAGAGGAATGTTGACCCATCCTTCTTCTTGATGAAGAGGACAAGTGCACCCCATGGTGAAGCACTCAAGAATATAAGACCCTTGTCCAGATTCTCCTGTAACTACTTATTTAGTTCTTCTAGCTCAACGGTGTCCATTATATAAGGTATCTCTGATATAGGTAGAGATCCAGGAATAATTTCAATTAAGACCTCAGCCTCTCGACCAGGAGGAAGACCAGACAATTCTTCAGGGAATACATCTGTGTAATCCCTCATGATGGGCATGTCTTCAAGAATGATTCTCTCCTTTGCCTCAATCATTTGAGCTAGATATTATTTCTCATAAGGAAAAAATATCCACAATTGAGATAATTATTTTGAAGAAGATTCATCTTCCTCCTTACACTTGTACATATTTTTAGGATGGTTCAGATGTGAAGAGTAATCTCCCTTTCTCAATAATTGATGTTGTCTTTATATAAAGATAGAAAATCCAGGCAAAATAAAGCATCAAACTCTACCAAAGGGAGCATGAAAATATTTTCTAGAGGTTTAGTCCACAAACATTAACCCGAGAGGAGTTGTAAACTTTGGATGAAATAATTTCCCCATTTTTTGTTTTCACAGATAACTCAGCGTCCATGTTTTGAGGTGGTGATTGAATATTTCTACTAAACTTTCAAGATATGAAAGTATGTATTGAACCATAATCAAATAGTTTGTTTTATACTCTTTAATTATTAACTAGTTTACCTATCACCACATCATTTTTATTTTCCACCTCAATAGTAGTGATAGCATATGCCATTCCTTTCTCCATTGAGGTTGTTGTTGTTGATTTCCTCTAAAAATCCCTATCATAGGGCAGTGGCTCACATAATTCCATTGATCCTTGTAGTTGAAACACAACATTACACACTGATTTTTGTTCTAAACCTTCCTTTATTATTCTATATTAGTAGGATTTTTCATATCCCTTCAGTAGTTTTTTTCCATATGCCCTTCTCTTCTACTTTTGAAGAATCTCTTGATTCCTTTTAAATAGTTTCCAGGATTCTTCTTCCCATGCTTTTGATACATGGGAAGTTGGTTCTTATTTCCATAATGGGATTTATATGTTGATACAAAAATATTAGACTCTATTTTATACTTTTTTCCCATACCCACAAGACCACTAAGAGTCTTCGATCTCCAATTCAACCTTAAGGGAACAGTGGAAAATCTCTTCATAGTTATCAAAGTCTCATATCACAAACATTTTTCATAGACTAAGATTTAGTCTAATAAATATGTGATCCAATTTTCATTTGGTGTTCATGAAAAATATGGATTCATATCTTTCATGTCTTGTGTCGTTTTCTATATATGTCCCAGTAGACTCATCTTGCTTTTTCTTCAGTCCGAGGAACTCCCTTTTCATCTTAAGACGGAGGGTTCAAGGAAAATATTTATTGAAAAATATTTTCTTTTAATATTAGAATTCCTTGTAATAAATTTACTCCTTATAATTTGTGTTCTTGATCATTTTCCACCACTGATCATCTTCCCCTTCAAAATTATAAACTTCCATCATAAATTTCTCTTCTTTTAGGCACTAGAGGACAGTGAATATCTTCTCAATGGACTTAATTTATTGTTCTTTGAGGAGGGGATTAGAATATCCACTAAACATGGGAGACCTTTTCCAATTAAATGATTAAACAATAGCTTTATCTTTATTAGGAGAATAAGGGAGTTATATATGATTCAAGTTATTATTATTAACTTGAGCTAGTTGAGAAAGTACTATCATGAATTTTTGATCCCCCCTTACCATCATATTTGGAATATCCTTAGATAAATTTTCACATTTCCTATCACATTTGTTTTTTTCATTGGTTCTTCTATTTACATACGTTAACTAAGAAAAATAATGTGCAATTATGGAGCTTTAATACTTATCTAATAATCATATAAAAAGAAAACATTGAACATAAAAGGAGAAACTTATAAATGAAAAGTATAACCTAGCTTGTAATACCCCAAGTTTTAATATAAGTTATACTTGGTGGTATAATTATATATTGGGTTGTTATTAAAGTTATCTCTTCATAATATATAAAAATTACTAGAACTTCCTATGATACCAACTATATAGACCCTAACCTTTTACATATATCATTACATGATTTTAATTATAATTTAACATCAAATACAACCAAGGATCATAAAGTCTAGTTTCTTTGAAAGATTATGTACATGATTTCAAAACATGAAAACCAAAAAACATATTTTATTTAATCTCCATAATGAGATCCTAACTCTCATTGAGATCTTACATCTGCATAGGACAACCTAGGGAATACATGAACCAAAGGGATGAGCTAAAAATCCTAGTATGGGAATAAGCGTAGGAATAAAACATAACACATGGGTTAGAAGGTATAACATGATGACCTAAAGGAACAGAACATGAATAAACATAATTAAGAATAACATATATAACATGGGAACATATAACCATGACATCATAGGAATTTTTCCACAACACACAACATGACATATGCATGAGTGAAGGCTAACTACCAAGACGATTGCACATGGAGGACAAAGTCGCATAATGGAATTAGGTTCACTGCCTATCCCAACACAATGCCTCGTGAGACTAAACATTACTCAGTTAATTTTAGCACTATCTTGGTGCACCCACCATAACATATTCTTGCATACGTGTTCCATATGAAGAATCAAGCATAAGGGTTACCCATGGAATTAAATGGGTATCATAATGATGTCATAAGGTATAATAATAGGGAATATAATAATGGGGTCCATAAAAGAATGGATTTAAATCATAAATGGAGATTAATAATGGAAAATGGGCATAGATAATGATAATTTATGTAAAACTGAAGTGAATACACATAAAAAGAGTGTTTAATATACATTAGAAATGAAACATTTTAGCACTATTTGAGAAAAATATTAAAGAGAATTTAAAGAGAAAAATTCATATTTGTTTTCATAAAATAGAAAATTTAAAAGGTAGTTTTGCATGATAAAATTAGTTATTTTAGAAAATAATGGTGTCTTAAAATAGATTATGTATGGTACTTAAAAATGGGTAATAAATTGGGAAGTTTCCTTTAATCGGGCTTGCTTATCAGGAATAATTGAGAAGGGACCCTTATTAAAACCTGTATATCCATGAAAAAGAAGGATGAAATGATCTGGATACATGAGTTTGTAAAATATAGATAGAATTTATAAAAATTATATTAAAATAAATAAGAGTTAAATTAGGTTAAAGGGGGAGAAAGTGCAAACTGATAGAAAAATAGAGGTTCGGGATGAAAATCTTACCATATGTATGAAAGTGTTATTCACTTGATCTTAATGTCCCAGATAATAAAATTAATTAATTAATTAAAAAAATAATAATTTATTTTATTTATTATAATTTTATTAAGTTCATTTATTTCCCTTTAAATGAGTTATAAGATACAATTTCATCATTTGGAAGTGTTCGTTTCCTTGGTTTTCATGATTGGTTACTTGTATACATATATGGAAAATCATGTAAAATGATTATGGTTTTCCATAATTGAAGTTATATGTTATTAATTAACATACATTAGATTATATTTTTATATAATTTATTTGGTAATTTGGGATTAGGATGAATCATTATATAAGATGTTAGTGACAATCATTTAGATTATTTTGGCAGTTTTTTGACCATCACAAACTAGTTTTGTTTTATTAATTAATATTATGTATGTAAAATGGTTCTAGAACATTAAATTGGATATTTTAAATATATTATAATCATTTTTAACCATAAAAATGTTTTATGAGTAGTCGTTAAGTAGGTAATGGAAATTGAAAACTTTTTCATCCTTGAATGTTATAAACTAACACATCACAGATGATGTTTTCATTTTTAGTACAAAATAAGAGGGTAAATAAATGATGATGGATTAGTCAAATAGAATAATAAAATACCAGTACATGTAAGGTACTGGATTTATCATACCATTTGGATTAGGTGAGGTGAGGAGAGTGTAATGAAAGAAAAGAACTCAAAAATAAATTAAATGAAAAGAAAGGGGATTTTACATCTTGAATCCTTGTTCATGAGAACCACCTTAGGGGGATTTGTTTTGGTATTTTGTTTAGAAAAAAGATCCTATACATGGGGGAGTATATTGGGAATATATTCTAGTATAATTTTGATAAGGCTCAAATCTTGAGAGTTGTGAGGAGAAGAGGTTGTGTGGGGTGGTATTTATAGTGGAGGAGCGGGGTGTTTTCTCATTATTTTATTCATTAGTTTATTATTTTTCTTCAAGACTATGAATATTTTGAGAATTATCAGTAAATATATTAAAATAATAAATTTTAGTTCAATATTATGGTTCTTACCTTAGCAATGACTCAAGAAATATTGTAATTAACTAATAATGTATATATACCATAAATTACCGTATTTCAATATTCACAAAAAATTCAATTATTTTATAAAAATACCAAAAAATCACCCTAACCTTTTTTTATATGTGTATAATTTAAAAATAGACTCCATATTATGAAAATAATTTTCTAAATATTCTAAAATTAGTTTTTTAATTAAAATCATCTTTTAATTAGAAAATACCAATTTTAAAATTATAATCAATTTTATAAAACTTTGAAAAATTAATTAATATCTCATAAAATTATCTTATAGTCATAAGAAAAAAATATTAATTTATGAATACATTTTATGGAAATAAATTTTCTTCTAAAACATTATATTAATTATAAAATTGAAAATAAACACTTTTGTTTTTAAAAAATATTAATTAATAATTTCAAAAACATTTATTTACTTATGATATGATATAATTACAGCATATTTTTATTTATAAGATGGATAAATTTTATTTTTAATTTCATGGTTGAGGTTACTATTCTATTTTTTGGTTTACTATTCATAAGGGTCATATTATTATTCTAATGGTCATGTTACTATTTCATTGGTATAGGTTCCTTAATTTTAAGAAATACCTCTTATTTCATTCATTATTCATTTATAAAGTTTTTATTGTGTTATCTATGTGATTTTATGAGTTTTATACTATATAACATAATTATGAGTGGGTAATTTTCATTGATAAAATTTTGGGTTTTTATATCAACATATCTCAAACTTTTAGTGTGTAGGTGGAGAGAAGGGAAACTAATGGTGATAGAGAATGTTTCATTATGAGTCCTTGGAAGGAGGCCAGAACATCATACACCCGAAGGTATGTATGGAGGGATTTATGGAGCTTGTGGACTTCAGCTTCTAGGATTATAAGCCTCAATTTAAAAGCTTTTTTTAGATGATAGAGAGGGAAAAGGTTCTATCATTTAGTCACTTGTCACTTCCGATTCTGAGAGGTCGATGATGACATGAAACTTCCCAGGGTACCACCTCTATTGGCATGAGACTTATCCAAGTGTGAGTTTTTGAGAGTCATGTGGGTTTCCCCTATGTGCGTTGTGGCCTATACCACGAGCATGAAGCCCATGATAGGTATTCTCCCTCCATAACTGGGAAGTTTATTAAGAGAAGGGAATGTCTTATCCATAGGGACAACATCCAGGCTAGTTTTTGGTGGTGTAAGGAGGACCATTGCACTGGTTTCTGGTGGTGTAGGGAAGATCTCTACACTTATTTTTTGGTTGTGCAGGGAGGACCTATACATTGTTTTATGGTGGTTCAAGGAGAACATCCACATTGCTATTCCTCAACACATGATGGCCTGTAATGGCTATCAGTGGTGCCAAACACTGAGAGAGTCAACTTAGACTTCATGTTAGGTGGATAGAGTTCTGATCCTAATGAGATGAAGATAGATACCCATTGACCGGTCATGAGGATATAATGGGATATGGTGGCGGTGGTATGGGTCATTAGAGCTGCAGAAGAGGCCTCTTGTCAAGAAATGTTCTGGGACTACCCCCAAAATTAGCACCAGATATTCTGGACCAATGCCAGTGAAGTGGGGATGAAGTCAATCTGGTCGTCGACCTATGGGACTGGTCGGTGTTTAAGATGATGTAGTTTGGTGGGTGGCTGCCTATGTAGCTCTTGAATAGTGGAAATGATAGGTATGGATCAAACATCCCCTACCTACTTGAAATAGTGGATTGAGCTGTCATAGTGCTATGGGTAGAGGATCTTGAAGCATATCATCATTAGAATGGGGGTGGTTTCCCCATATGCATTTTTAAGGGGCGGTGGTGTCGGTGAGGCACTAATTTTTTTGAGTTCTTATCGGGCCATATCTGTGATGGGAATGAACCCTTATGGTTCATATCAAAGAACAAGGGTGTTGATCACCCTCCTCTGTATGATCTCGAAGGGTGAGAAGGGGTGTGGGCCCTCAATAGTTGAAGGAATGGTGGCTATCATAAAAAGAGTATAGTCATGTTGGATTGTGGACAACCATTTCCCCTACCCCTACACCTTTTTGTGTTAATTTTCATATCTCCTTTAGCTTGAGTCCTGTAGAGTATGTGGAATCAACCTTCAGTACAACTATATTTAATGTGGTACCAAATACCCCAACGTCTTCCATTCTTCCTAAAATGGATGAGGGATCCATGCTGATGATGTCGCAAAATGAAGATTCCAAATTTTATTTGCCCCAAGTTGTAGGATATTTCCATGTTGGGACCAGTGTATGCTTGATGGGATCTGGTATCAAATATCTGGATCCCTTGATATTTAAATATGACAGTTTCCAAATTCTACAAGTCCCTATATTTTAAGGATAAGTGTTTTATATAAGGTTCTCCATTTTTATTTCTAACATTTTCTGGCAGGGTATCATGTTATGCTTTCTTCTTATCCACATTCCTTATTTCCAATGGTGGGTAGTTCCATCACTTTAATTGGTGATGTTAACACCTTGATTGAAATAGGATGATGGGATGTATTTTCCTCCTTCCATGGATTCCTCTTTGTATCTCATCACCTAGTTTGTGTCTCCCTCATAAATTTAAGTCATATTTGTGAAACTTATTCCTGATTCCATATCAAGTCGAATGTTGGTTAATTACATTTCTTCTATCTCGAAAGGTAATAAACCATTAGTTAGAGTAGATAGTAATTTTTGGATTTTTCTAATTTTTCAATGTTGGGTGGGTCGAACACATGTAAAGTCATCTTCTTTTGAAATTAGAGGAATCTCAAGTGTTAGGAATCTTAGGCACAGAACCCAAGGCATCATGTATCGGTCATGGGGTAGTTGACCCCAGGGGTGTATGTCTTATGAGTCTTTTTAACTTAGGAATACCATGTATAGTATATTCTAGAATTTATGGATCAAGTCATAGGTTTAATGTTTTTCAGGGACATATTAGTCTTAAGTTTAATTTCTTATGAGGATAGATGGGTCCTAGGTTTAAAATCTTGAAGTGATAGGTAGATCACATATTTAACAACTTATAGGTACAAATGGGTCACATGTTTAACATCTTATGGGGATAGGGAATTTGTAGGTTTAACATCTTGTGGGGACATATGGGTCATATTTTTACCATTTTATAGGGAAATATGGGTTGTTAAGTGATTCTCCCAGGGTAGGGTGATCACACATGAGGGTTTAGTCAAGTGTTTCCCTGGGGGGTGATGACCACAATTGAGGGTATGGTTAAGTGTGTCCCTGGGGTGTAAGATTTCACACTGTTTTTTTTTGTAGTGTGTCCTAGAGGGAGAATATCTCACACATGGGATTTGGTTATGTGTATTGGGGTGTCAGTATTTAACCTCATAGAGGTGTCCTATGTTCCATGTTAATAAATAAGGATCAAAATTCATGTAGTTTAATGTCATAGTTTGAGGTCATGTGATAGGACCGGTCTATACAGTTTAACATCATGTGGTAATGATGCTCGTGTCACGGAAAGAGTTTCAATGAGGGATGGTGTGGGCTTTACACATATGGGTTTTTTGGGGTAATAGTTTTATCATGTTGTAGGAGAGGAGGTGGAATCCCATGATGATCATACATGGGGCATCCTATGTTCATCACATAGGGTAATGATTTAGTTTAAAGTCATGTAATGATGATGTTGTTAGAAAATTTAACTTCATATGACTAAGATGTTGAGCTAGTTAGTTTTACATTATGAAACTCAGACATGGACGGGGATACATCCCATGGTGGATCATGACATGGAGAGAGGAAGATCCAGAAAAAGGACTCTCAGTTAAGATAGTTATTTTGTTTCCTTCAATGATGACACCTTTAGAAATTATGTGTCTACTGATCATATACTTCTATATAGGGAATGACATAAACACTACTATGTAGGAGTGGAAATAAAAGTTCCCAACATTATGGATCCTCTTCTTAGGATTTAGAGTAATTATGGTGCCTATTCTTAGAAATTAGAGTTAGGGTAATGTTCTTCGAAATGCTTTAAGCATAGGGATCATTAGGTTAGGTAAAAAATGTTTTTGTGTGAAAATTTATTATATTGTATAAAAATAGGGTTTTGTGAGCTATGGGACTTATAATTAGTCCAACACAACGATTTGGGAGGTATAGGTGCATGCAGATGCAAGATTCAAGTGAATGTTAGGGTTGTGTGAAGGTTACTTCTCTTGTGTGAACTAGGATAGCCTTATGAGGTGTTTCCCATGGAACTCTTAACTGTATTCCAAGACATGTTGGGGCCATGGGAGGAAATTTTCACATGTTCTATACCTTTGAGGGTCTATGGGATTATATTATTGCATGATTTCATGGAAGAGAGTTTTCTATGGGTGGGATTGGTGCTTCATCTTTTAAATATTCATCCCAAATGTGTTAGGGGGAGGTCCTATTTATAGATGAAATTTATGGTTGATGTCATGTAACTTCACTATAGTTTAGATCATGGTTTTGAAATTCCAAGCCCTTTGTCGATGGAGATTAACCATGAAATATTTGGGGTTCATGTCTCTTTTCATTCACAGTATTTTGGTCATCAAAATGGGGTTTTTGTGTGAAAATCACAATTTTTTCATGAACATTCCAAGGAAGTCATTTCGGTCTTCGGATGTATCTGTACAAATTTTATCTATGGAATATCCATTGGCGTGAAATACCTTCACATGTAGAACTAATTATTTTCATGAATAGATCCATAGTTGAGTGAAAACTACTTTTAGACACTAGAATGTTTGTTTGGGATGGGTCGCATACTTTTTTTATGAAAAACTATCCTTTTGGGGTGAAAGACATGTTTCTAAAACCAACCACAAGCACAAGGCTATACCAACATCCATTGTTTCACTTAATAAGTCTAGCTATTATTACAACCGTCAAATCAGGGGAGGTCTCCACAAGGAGAAATACCAGCAACATTAACTCTATCTAGTCTTCAGCTGCCAGTAAGTCCGGCATTCCGTAAAACTCTAGTGGTATCTACCTCTAAAATTCAAGAAGCATGATCAACCTATGTACATCATCATCCTAAACATCTTGAACGATATAATTCCCATAATAATGGATGAAATCATCTAGATAAACCATGTGTAGGTATGACTGATCCTCAATATTGGGAAATATCTATCTCTATCCACCCCAAGAAAAATCTTACTGAATCGGCACTGGGACTAAGGAATCATAACTAAGTAAATGGTCATATAAAACCCACTATTAAACTATCACTAAATCTCTATGTGGTGCCTTCTTTCAGATTAACAAGATATACCATGGTCATAGAGCATAACTAGGGACCTGAATAATGAAGGACATGTAAATCAAAATCGATTCCTATATGATGCATATACCAATATTCACCTTACAACCAATTCCTTCATGTACCAAGACAAAAAACATGTTATTAGAGTCTTATCTAATTGATATTTTAGCCTCTAACTATCACTAGGTTCCCTGGACTAAGAGACATACTTGAGACACATTAATATTGTTTCCCTAGTCCCCTAACCAATCCTCATAGCTGGACTATCTCGAAACTTCATTCCTAAGACAACCTAGGATTTGATTCCGCTCTATCACAACCCAACCCACTGGAGCCCACTTAGCTGATAGTAAGTCAAGAGTGACACTCCAAGCATGTATCCAATAGTCCAATGGCTGGTGACTAGCATTGAGTATCTATATCATACTCATGGGAGGCATTATCCTAATGCACATGTACACATGAACACATTTCTATACACTAGTATAATATAAAAGGGAATATAACAGGTGATGTAAATATATTCATAAAATCTAATCCCACGTCAAAATATGAAAAAGGATAAAAAATAAAATAGTGAAAAAATAATCCCAGCATTACTTTAAACTATTCCAATATACTAACAAAAAGGGGGAAACTACTAAACTATAACTCCATGATCTGTCTATAGTCTTTCTAGCCCAACTAATCTCCACTAAATCCTATTATACCTTGTAATGTATTGAAAGTTATTTCATCTACATAATACAAACCATGTTTAGGTAGATCACATGCATGAGTGTGTATAAACATACCTAATATGACACCACAAAATCACTAAGCATGGAGAATCAAAGGGGAAGTCATCTCTAAATCATAAAATAATGGAGAATAAATAAGATAAAAAATATATTCTCATAGATAGACTATATGTATTACAATAATTTAATGATATCACTACTATTATAGGGATTTTTCTTGAGGATCCATGGTAATACTCTTCTGAGATAAATCACTCCTCAGATCTCGCTAACACTAATGTAACTCATCTGATAGGTCATGATCAGTGGTAATTTCCATGTAAATGTACAAAGGAAATAAAAGGGATTATGTAAGATACATACTTGATCATAACATTCCACATTATAAGACATCAGAGGTCAATACATAGGTAAGGGATCACACCTAGGTCCTTTAGAGGATACCTTAACTTATCTAGAATATCCAACTAGGAAGGGGATAAAACATCATGGATTTTGGATATAGGATACCTCACCAAACCTAGGAAATAATTTTATAGGGGATACCACCCTAAGAATCATAAATGGATACCATATCCTATCTTCAAATAACCCACATAGGGGATTACTCATCCTATGCTCATGATTGGATGTCGTGTTGTACCCTCATAGGGATGGATCAAGGGAACATACCCATACTAGATCAAGTTGGGGGAACCCAGCCATGCTAGAAAAAAAGTTGGATTGATAGTGAAATGGTATTTAACTTGACTGGGAAGGTGCACACAATGTTTCCAATGGGGTAAACAACATGTATTAGTAATCTTGGTTATACCCATGTCCTATTGTCTCACATGGAATACTCTTCTAAACACATTTTGTGTTGTTATAACACACATCATTTAAAAGTTTTCCATGGTACTCAAACATGTGTCATCTTTTCATTCCAGTGTACTCTCTGAAGTATAATAGGTGTTCCCTAACTCACATGACATGTGTAGTCACATAGATTTATAGGTGTGCACTCCTTATAGATGTTGATTTGGATGTATAAAGATAACATTCCAAGTGGGTCCCCCACATATCATTTGATATTTAATTTTACATGTAAAACCTATTCATTGTATATAAAGGGATACATGTTGTGTGTTCTTCCAAACTACTCACCATCAAGTTGGGGAATACTCGGAATTATATATTAATCACTATATTTATGCTCGCTTCATAATCCCCTCCACTTCTACTATGAATCTCAGTCATAATTCTCATATCCTTGTTGACAAAGATCATTTAATTGCCAGTGGATGGATTTTGGCCACCCTTTTCTCAGAAATCACTCATAATCGCACCTCTAGAGTACTCAAGTTATTCTGCTAAGAAACCCAACATCACCAACATATTATCAGATCTATATAATCATTTTCATTCCTCAGTCACATCTCTAATCACAATACCAAACCATTATTAATGATTTGTTGCACCAAATAGATATTTAACAAATATCAGGTTAACATGTATATTTGAATCACAAATCAATTGAAATACTGATAACGAATGTTCAATGAATAGAGTAAGAGAGAAATGAAACAAAAAATTGATCATTAAATAGAGTCCATGTTAGTTTATCCATGATTGATGGAATCTGAAGAGAGATAATGATAAAATATAATGAAAATCAAAATAAATCTCAAATTCCCAATTATGAGAAGAGAAATAATTGATGGTCTAATCAATAATGAATGATCCATGAATAAAATTTTAAATGAATTAATTCATGTTCTAATTAATAATCAAGAATAGAGAATTAAACCATAAAAAAGATATTCCTAACTTGGGATTGGATTTATAATTGGTGAAGAACATATACATATCTATGTGATTAACATGATTTGATACATTTATCACCACCTCCACAATTATTCATGTTCACTCATCATTGATCCTTGATCCTAAGATCACCCACCAATGTGCTTTCTATCGAAGCTCCTTCTAAACTCTCAAATCATCTAGGGTTATGTACCTAACAATAGGGAATGTTCTATATAGGGTTTTAAATGGAGGAGTCATTAGGGTTAGAAAAAATAAATATACATTTGATTAATAAATTAATTTAATCTATTTAGTCTACCAATGACTACACTCTACCAAAACATCCAATTTTGAGAAAATTTATGTTGCACCTAGGGTAAAACATGTATTCCGAAATTAATAGTAGTATTGGTTATCCCATTAAAGACTCCATTTGAAAGATATTTTATTATTTATGAGAAACTATGTGTGCATGATATATTATATTATATATATATATATATTAATACTGAGCCACCATAGGTCCCAAAACATCAGGAAAAAATTGTTTCTTACTCCAAAAACAATATTTAAAATATTCAAAAGTATCAAATAGTAAAAATAGAGACATTAAATTAGCTAAAATATTCATATGTGAGCATGGTTTAATTAATTGAATGAAGGTAACTGGATTTCCTTGAGAATTTATCATATGCATTGGGGGATGAGGTTTGTGTTTGTTAAAAGGAATGGTGGAAATTACAAGTTGGAAGTGAGTCGTTAAATGGTTAAAATGATTAATTAATCCATTAAATGTTAGTTAAATAACCTTGTATTTAATTCTGAACTAATGTGACCTTGATGGGGGTCCTTGACATGTTATTTCCCATAAAAATCATTTTCTTTAATCTTTAATATGAATTTATAAATTCATATTGGATGTATATGTTTTTTAGGGTGGATCAAATCACATCATGGATTATTGTTAACCAAAAATTATATGTTAGGATATGGTTGATGTGGTGTATGAGATGTTTATCACTATCCATTTTGTATTATGTTGATCCATAAAGATGGTGACTTATAGAAAATCTATAGTGGGAAGAGATATGTTATTCCCTAATATGGTATGGTTAAATGTGGGATATCGAATATATGATATTCCTTATTATGGATAAGTTGGACCTGAGGGGTAGGACACAAATGAATATTTGAGATGATATGGTGTTGATGGACCAGATGTGTTTGTTCCATGTAAACAGTTGGCCTTAGGCATATTCAAGGTCCCATGATGGGCTATGAGCATAATAATTAAACCTCAAGCATTAACATTGGATGAAGCATGTATGAATTTTTTTAGGTTACATGGTTGTACCTATACATATGTATCATAGATGAATTGGATAGTAATTGAATGTTTTTTGTCTTCACACTATTTTTATATATTCACATATTGAATCCTTGATTTGACATTGGTTTCAGTGGCTTATACTGAGGTTTATATTCTCACATACTATACGTACACACCTTGTGTGCATACAAATCATCTAAATGATGTTTCATATAAATTAAAGAGGCATTTTTAGCTATGAGTTTTTGTTTAGAGACACTTTAAATATTATAAAGTGTGTCCAATTGTCACCTATCAACCATTAAAATATTTGGGGCTATTCTAATGTGTATAGAGGCACTTGGGTCAAATCCTTGGTGATGTTACAAATTTTAGTGTTGATTGTTCTTAATTGATTATCTTTTGATTGGTAGGTTTTTTTGCATAGCTTAGATGAAATGATTTATTAATGAATAATGATTTCAAAATTTTATAAATATTTAGGTGAGTTCATTTTTGGGTATTTAAGATTATGATATCTTTGATATTTTCTTTATATTGTATTAAATTACTACCCATTTCACAAGATGATTTTTATTGGAATTCCCAAGTGTTGAGTCATTAATACAATCCATAACATAACTTAGAGTTATAGTCTCAATCGAATCTTTTTTATGGTGGTGTATTTTATGTTTCCAATAATCCATGGAAACCACACGTTAAACAAAACATGTCATTAATCTAGAACATTTTTAAGTTTAAAATACACAATACTAACCTAAAAAATATTCATCGAGAAAAATCTCTCAATCACTTAAAATAACCAAATTACGACTCACCCAAATAGTATATTTAATCATCCATTTGGGTGGTTAATACTATGGTTGTAATTTTTATGGTGATGGGTTAAAAATATAATAAAAATAAAGGGAAAATATAAGATTTGTGTACCGAACACACCCAAAAATGGTGAAGAGAATTAAACACAGACTTTTGATTGAATGAGAAAGAAAAAGAAGAAAAGATTTATTTTAATTGATTTAAACTATGTTAAGACCAATAATATTATAAAACATAAGGTTAATAATAATAATATATGATGAAGAAGAAACATGCATTAAAATTAAAATGAAATTGAAAATAACTTACACGATTACAAATGAAGAAGAACACAAAAGAGCGTGAAAACAAAGAGAAGAGGAAGGGTCTCTCAAGTGAAAAACTGAGTTTAAAAGGTCCTCCCAAGAAATTTTCAAGGATTCGATGGTTTTAATCTATCCTCTTATGTTCTAAAATTCCAACCCCTTGTAAGGAGAAGAGGGGGATGAATTTATATCCCTAGGCGGTGGACTGTTTACATTCCAAATCTACCCCTCCACTTGGATCACCAATTTGAAAATTCAAACATCTGAATGTTGAGATATATTATTCTTAAAAGTTTTATATATGAATGTTGAAAGTATAACCTCAAAATTAAGTGTCCATTAGACTTTTGGATCCAAGGTAATGGCTACTTGAATAAATATTTTTCTGTTGTCCATTTTAATCCAGACTTTTTAAATTTCCATAATGTGAATGGGGATTTTAATAAGAATATACACTCAAATCAGAACTATTTATTATTAAAAGTCAAAAAAATATATCTAGAATTTCACACTAAAACATATAATCTCAATTTTATTTCTATGTCAGGAGAAAATTGAATGATTGTGTATTGATTTTAAATCTTGAACAAAATGGTGGAATGAACTTTCATGGATCAATTGGGCCCCTTATTGGTTTATTTGGGCATTGAAAAATTTATCCATGATTAATTTGGATAATTAAGAACATATTATATACCTACCTAAAATTTTAGCTTATGGATTGATCTCAAAAAATTTATCATCATGGATGGTCTAGTTTTCTCAACATATTTGGTGGGCCTTCTTGTGTGGTCCATATAGCCCTTTAATTGGCCGAATTATCAAAAGGTACCTTCTAATTATATTTTTAATTTTAAACAAGAACAATAAAACATAATAATAACTTAATTTGGATTATTATTATGAAAGATATGATCAAAAAATTTAACTGAATTTTAATTAAATGAACTCAAACAATGCTCTTCTTAAGTGTTTTTGATCCAAACCTGAACATTGATTGGAAATTAATCATTTTTAAGTGAAAATTTTGGAATGTAGGTAATGTAAAATCCTGAATTAATATGTAATATCAACTCCCCCACATTTATTATTGTTCATGTACCCATGTAAAACAAATATAGAAACCTAACTAAATCATTTTCACTTGCTAAAAAATATTTAAAAAAAAATTTCACCAATCAGGGGGTATAGACTAGTTCACTCAACCATAAAGAATTTCACAAAAAATTGCTGAAATAATGTTCTAAATAAAATTAATTTTTTCATGCTCAAAATTATAAATGGAAACTATAGTCACTTAGAACATACTCCTCTCAAGATGATAAAAATTTATTTCTTGAGGTTGACTCATTCACCAACCAAAAGTGAAAATAAGAGAGTTTGAAAGAGATCTCAACTTCCATTAATTATCCTAATTTTAATAAGAATAAATAGTTATTTATATTTCTTTTAGTGGTTATGGTATGGAAGTAATATACTGGACTAAATATAAAAAAAGAGGGGTAAAATACCAACATGGATAAAGCAATGCACAATTTTATAAATAATACATGGAAAGTTATAAAAAAACTTATTTACAAGGATATGATATTTCAATAAAGAAAAGGGAGAGAAAGGAAAAGATGAAAGTTTTATAAAACACAAAAATTTTCCCAATGACACAAGAAAAGTTGATGCATGTTTTCTTTTTTCTTTTTTCCTTTTCTTTTTTTCATTTTTTTCAAAAGTTAAACTTGAAACAAATCTTAAACTAATATCCCAACCCATTTTTTTCTCCTCATGACACTAATTGTGTAAGTTATAATAAGATAAAGGGTTTAGGAAGAGTGATTTTGAAATTCCCAAGACACATCACATTATTTTTTCATTTTTTTAATTTTTTAATTTTTTTTATTTGTTTGAACAGTTTTCAATAATATGTACAAAATTTCCTAAACATTAATCCATTCCCCAAACTCACTGAATGAAAACCTATCCCCCACACATAAATATATTCTTTCCATCAAGTATTTGATTAAAGCTTAAAAATTAAGGAAAAGGTACACAAAATAAAATGCATTCCCCCACACTTAAATTTCAATAAACTAGAGAATGAAAATCCTTGTAGATATTGGGTAGGATAAGGTGTTAGGATTGTAATGTGGCTATCAAAAAAAATATTCATAGGCTCAAAGGGTCTTTTAAAATTAGGATTAATGTAAGGTTAATGGGTGGATATTTTCCTATTGTTATTCTCATGTGGTTTTGAAAATGCATCTATCATATTAATGTACACCAAATTAGGAAATTAAACTTAAAAGTCCACAAACTCAAGACTCGCAATCAGGGTTGAAAAACACACATTTTGAAAAGATTTCCATTGGTGGAATTGGCATGAAAGATTATTTTATTTCTAATTGTTAGGGAAGAATCATTTTCTAAATGAAAATTTAGCATTAAAAATTTATTGTTCTTGACACACAATTATTTATCCAAATTTAGGATAGAAATAAAAAAAATGAGATGAAAAAAAGTAATTGGACTCCATAAAATGGTGGTACAGAATTTCCAAATTGGAAGGTGAATAATTAGGACTGTTTTTTTTAATTTTTTAGTTTTTTTAATTTTTTTAATGTTTTTAAAATACACTCACGCACAAAATAGAAAGAATAAAAAAAATTATGAAGAAAGTGGTCGAAAAATGATAACGAGAGATTAATAATAAGAAATATATAAAGAGATAAAGATATGGAGAGGGATAGAGAGAGAGAGAGTTAAAGGGAAATAGGTGCCCCTCATTTAGATTTGGTAGGTCGTCGTCTCCATCCAGTGGTGGGTTTTCCATAGTGGTTGGGTATTCGATGGAAGTTGATGTGGTTCCTGAGATGGTTATCCTCTCATGGTGATGCTTTAACTATTTTCCATTAACCATGAATGTTCTATTGGAAGTGTGGTCTTGGAATTTTTCTTCACCAAATGGTTAAACATTAGTAATAATAAATGGACCTTCCCAGTGAGAATTAGGCTTACCTGGGTGAACCCGAAATCGAGATTTGAAGAGAATTAACTTTTAACCTTTATAGAATACCATTCATAGTATGTGTTGGTCATGGAGTTCCTTATACTTTTCTTTATATATATTTTAATTCTCATAAGAATCTATTTGAAGATTCTCCAATTCATTCAATTGAAAAAATCACTATTTTCTGGATTTTTCACAATCAAAATTATAGGGTTTCATAAACCAAAATGGCTTATGTTGGACTTTAATTGGTAAATAAAATGATTTACCAAAAACTATCATAAATAGAGACATCCCAATTGGTGTTTTATAGGTAGTTCTATAAACCCAAATTGCTTCACTAAGTCTTTCAGGCCAGTCTTTTCTGGTGGTATTTTCAAATATATCAAACACTCTTTTAACTTCTCTATTATAATGTTCAAGCATTCCATTTATTTAGGGGTGATCTACAGTTTATGTTTTATGTATAACCCCATTCATTTTCAAAATAGATTCCATGGTCTGATTATAGAAATGATTTCCTAAGTAACTTATCAAGGCATGAGGTGTTCCAAATCAAGGGAAAATATGGATTTTTAGGAACTCACTGACAATATGTGCATCATCATTCCTAGTGGGTTTGGAATCAACAATCCAAGAAACATAATCAACTACAAGAATAATGTATGACAATACATTGGAGGGTGGAAATGGTCTCATGAAATGTATTCCCCAAACATTGAATATCTCAGAGAATATTAAGAGATTTTGGGGAATTTCATTTCTTTTGGGAATTGTACTGAACTTTTGGAAAGTGGGATATGATTGACAGAACTCATATGAGTCCTTGAAGAGTGAAATTCAAAATAATAATATGTCAAGTCTCTTTTGGGAGGTATTTTTTGGTCCAAAGTGGCCACCACCAGGTATTGAATGATATAATTTTAATATGGAGGAATTTTCATCTTCATCAACACATCTTATAATTATCACATCATCCCCATTTTTTCAATGTTTATTATCTTCTCAAAAATAGAGTTTTGAATTAATTTTCAGCTTCAATTTTTTTAATTTTAAAAAAATATTATGAAAACACTAGAAACCATGTAATTTACAATTAACGAATGCCATGGTAACTTTGGAGTGATATATGACAGGTGTTTAGTTTGAAATTTAGGATTAATTATTTTAGAATGAGAAGAATTATAAATTCTACTTAGGTGATTAGTCGTAGAGTATTATTTTCCAGTTCTATCTTCAATTACAACTTCAAACTCTTGGAGCATCATGATCCATCTTATTAGCCTCAGTATGGAATAAATTTTATTAAGTAAGATCTTTATAGTTTAATGGTATATAAAAATGATGATTATGGTACTTAGGAGATAGGGGAAGAATTTAACCAAGGAAAAACAACTTTTAAAAGTTCATTTTCAGTCAGATTGTAGTGCGATTAAGTTTTATCCAATTTTTTTAGGCATAATATAAGACATGAGGAAAATTTTATTTTCTTTGACCAACAATAGCCCCAATGTCCCTATCAGAAGAATCACACAACAAATTGAAGGTAAAGAACCAATATGGGGGTTGGATTATCGGGGAAGATGTAAGAAAAGTTTTAAGTTCAATGAGGGATCTCATTCAAGTCTCCTCAAAATGGAATGTAACATCATTTTGGATTAGATTAGTGAGAGGTGGGGAAATCCTACTAAATTTATGGAAGAATATCCGATATAAAATGGCATGAACAAGTAATGAATGGATTTTTCAAACAGATGTGGGTTTAGGAAGTGATCGGATCACCTTAATTTTGGTATGATTGACTTTAATACCCTCTTGTGAAATTATGTTCCCTAGAACAATCCCATTAGTAACTATGATTTCAAATTTATCAATAGTCAGCATAAGGTTACATTTGACACACTTTTGAAGGATTGGAGAGAGTGAATGAAATCAGTATTCAAATGAATCACCCTAAATGGTAAATTCATGAATGAATACCTCTATGCATTTCTCAATGAATTTAGAAAAGATACTCATCATACACATCTGGAATGTTTCAGGATCATTACAAAGGCCAAAATACATTCTCCTATTTTTATATGTTTCAAAGGGGAAAGTTAATGTAGTCATTTCTTGTTCTTGAGGTGAGATTGGGATTTGGAAGCATATGGTGTATCTATGAGGAAAGAAATAATGTGAATTTTTAGCTAATCGTGATTGTGTTTGATAAAGGAAATGAATAGATATGTGATATTTTCATGTTTTGACATTCAATTTCTGATAATTGTTGTACACACACCATTTGTTTTTTACTAGAGTTGTGACAACCTCCCCATGTTCATTTGTGACAATAGTTATCCCACCCTTATTAGGTACCACTTGAATTGGAATAACCCATTCACCATCATAAATTGGGTAGACAGTACCAGATTAGGGAATCTTGGTAATCTCTTTTCTAACTACCTAAAATATGAGTGTATTGAGTCTTATTTGTGCTTATTTGATTGGTTTGGATGATTCTTCTAAATGGATTTGATGCATGAAAAGGGCAGGGTTGATTCCTGGTATTCCATCTAGGTTCAAACCTAAGGCCTATTTGTTTTACTCTAAGACCTGAACAAGTTTGGACTCCTTAGTTTTAGTAATCATGGTACAAATAATGATAGGATAAGAGTGATTATGGAAAAATAATGAATATTTCAGGTGTGTAGGAATAGGTTTCAGATTTGTCTCATCTTTCATTTTTAGGATAGATAACTCAGGAATGGATGAAGGTATTTAATTTGGTTTTGATTCATTTTACTCAATATTGCATAAGTTCAAACAATAATGATCAGAGTTGATATGTCATTCAAGAGAGTTTTCAATATCCTCTAGATTGATGGATTTTATAAATGAATGGTCCACATCAACTTCCCTATTTTGACTTGGTTAATCGTGGTGAAAATTTCAAAAAATCCTTTCTCATTATAACATTATGAACATGATGAAATTGGGGTGAACCCACTCTAAGAAGTGTTATTAGAATAATATATTTAGAATACAAAGTGATCCTCATATGGTTATTTCATAGATTGAAAAATGTTTAACTTGACTTGTTGGTCACCAATCCCTAGATAGGATGCATGCATGGAAATCAATATTAGTTCAAGCTATTGGGAGGAATGGTCCTCCTATAATTAGGGGAGATCAAGAAGAGGTCATCTCACGTTTCATGTTAGGGATATAAAAATTAGTTGGGAACATAATATTAATATCCTATATAAGGACATCCTCAATTATTCCCTCAGTACTAACTATTCTTTGATTGGATAATTAAATGAGAACACCGATTGTGTGCAAGGTACATAGACCAAGGTTAGAGAAGATGTATTTTGGAATGAAATTTATTGAGGCTTCTAGGTCTATGAGTGCATCATCAAAGTTGGAGCTCCCTATTTAGAATAGAATAGTAAATTTCCCTTTATATTTTCACATCATGGGTATAGACTAATGGGTTAAAAAATTATTAATGGTTCTATGTTGCCTCTTATGGATGCACAATTCCTTAAGAAACTTGGAATAATTAGGAATTTGTTTGATGAAATATAAGATGGGAATGTTGACTTAAACACATATAAACATGTCAAGAAATTCAGGATTGGGTTCAAAGGACTTCATTGTCTTAGAGATAGCTTGAGGAAAAAGAATTTGGTTCCTTAGAGGGATGTAAGGAGATGAGGCAGTGGCTTTAGGTTCATTTTTGGTATTTTTGTTCTTTTTATTTTCAATATCAAAAATAAAAGGTTCATTTGAGGATCCATCATGAGGCCTATAAAAAAATTTCTCGATCGAAGTATAATTGGACTTACTTTACCCTTAGGGTTGGGTAACGGCTGAGCTGGGAGTTGGAAAAAAATGGATGGTTGATTCTACATAAGGTGGGATTAAATTTAACCAATTTGGGTTTCAATTTTCTTAAGGATGGAATGGGTGAAGGAGGCCAGATCTTCCATAGTGCTTTCTCATGGTTTCTTGGAAGAAGAGGCGTGTCCAACTTTAGGATCACCTTGATTTTGGTTCTTGGGAAACTGCTTGTATTGGGTTGGGTATTGAGAAGGCGCATTGGGATGGTGGAATCCAAGAGTATAAATAGGAGGATTAATCCTCTGAGGATGAAGAAAAAAAGGATAAGGTTGATGGAAGATACCACCACCTTGAGCATATTGTAATTATTTTGGATTTTTATTAGGGAACTGAGGGGTATGAGAAGTGGGATTACCATACCTCAATAATGGGTTAAAGGTTGAATACAAGGGATCATAGTGGGAGTGGTTAAAGTTTTTAATGAACTGACTTGATTATTCAGGGTTGGTGTTCTTCTGTGCATATACTTCATTGAGTTCCATTAGACTAGAATAATCATATGGTTCATCATGAATTTGTGGACATGGGTCTATTGGATGAGCTAGTGATCTTTATATTCCATGGTTTTTGATAAGTTCATGGAACATATATTGTGGAGAAGATGGTTTTGGGGATTTGGAAGTCACGTCTAGTTGTCTCACAAAACCTGTAACTTCACTCACACACTCATCCATCTTGTTCGGTGCTATGTCTTGATTCTCATGGACTTTTTTTACTTGATCATATGATTGAGTATGAAATTATTGCATGTTTATATCTAGGTTTATTATGAGATCTCATGCAACTGTAAGAGTTTTTTTAATAAGATCATCACCACTTGCAGCATCAACAAGAGTTTTCTCCATAACAAATAACCCCTCATAAAAGTATTAGGTCAAGAGTTGGTTAGGTATTTGGTGGTGTGGGATGGTTTCAACAAGATTTTTAAACCAATACCAACACTCATGGAGTGATTAATTAGGTAACTGAGGGATACCACTTATTTCATTTTGGATAGAAGTAGTATGAGAAGCAGAAAATAATTTCTCAAATAAGAATCACTTCATGTCATTCCATGTGGTTATGAAACCAGGAGGAAGGTAGTAGATCCATGACATGGAATATTCATATAGGAAGAAAGGGAATTCTCAAAGTTTGATTTGTTCTTCAGAAACCCCTTGAGTCTTCATTGTATAGCACACCACTTGGAACTCTTTGAGATGAATATGTGGATCCTCATCAACTAGCCTATGAAAATGAGGTAGAATATGTATCAAATCAGATTTAAGTTTGAAATTAGGATCAACATTTGGATATTGAATACCAAGGGGTTGGTAATTCATATCAGGGGCACTAAGATCTTTTAATGTATGTTCCCTATGATTGGATATATCTAGAACAATATTATTGGTAATGAATGATACTTTCATGATTTTATTATCCCTAATGTTTCTCCTACATTGGAGAAGTGTTCAATCGATTTCCAGGTAAAAAAATAATAGATTATTTGGGAGGGTATGAGGTATTTATAGAAATTTTTAATAGATTAAGAAAGAGGGGTTTTTATTTTGGTTTTTTAGTTTATTATTTTTATGAGAAGGTGGGTTTTCTTGGTGTTTTTTATTATTTTTTTTGTTTTTTTATTTATTTTTTCAAAAATAAAAAAACTACCAACTACAAGTTTTACTATCCTCGGAAATGGTTCCATTTGAATAATGGTCAATTTTCACCTATTAAATGTTCAAATATTTGGTGCTCTTATAATGTGTATAGATTCACTCGAGTCGAATCCTCAGCGATGGTACAAATTTTAGAGTCGATTGTTTTTAATTAATTATCATTTGATTGGGGGGGTTTGTTTATAGAGATTAGATGAAATAATTGATTAATTAATATTGATTTAACAATTTTATAAATATTGTGTTGATTCCATTATTGGATATTTAAGCTTATAATATCATTTATCTTTGGTTTATATTCCATTAAATTAACACCCACATCACAATATGGTTTTGATCAGAATTTACAAGTTTTGAGAATTTAATACAAGGCATAACTTAACTTAGAGTTATAATATCAATCAAATCTTATTTATGGTAGTTTATTTTATTTTTCCAATAATCCATGGAATCAAAATTTAAACAAAACATGTCATTAATCCATGACATTTTTAGTTTAACATACACAATATTAACCTAAAGAATATTCATTGAGCAAAAGATCCAATCACTTAACATAGAAAATTTTTGATAGGCACAAATGGTAGATTTACACACCCATTTGGGAGTTTAATAATCTAGTTTTAATTTTTATGGTTATAGGTTAAAAATATAATAAAAATAATTAGAAAATATAAGAGTAGTGCACCAAACACACACACAAATAGTAAAGAGAATTAAACACTGAATTTTGATTGAATGAGAAAGAAAAATAAGAAAGGATTTATTTTGATTGATTTAAAATATTTTATGACCATTAATTTTATACAAAAAATGTTTATAAGAATAAGAGATGATGGAAAATAAATATGCATAAAATTCAAACAAAATTAAAAACAATTTATACAATTAAAAAATGAAGAAGAACACTAAAGAACATGAAAACAAAGAGAGGAGGAAGGGTCTCTCAAGTGAAAATTTGAGTTTCTAAGGTCCTAACAGGCCTTTGGAAAGGATTTTATGATAAAAAATTTTCCTTCTCTATTCTAAAATTCCAAACCCTTGCAAGGATAAGAGGGGGATGAATTTATAACCAAAGGTGGTGGGACTGTTTGCATTCCAAATCTATCCCTCCACTTGGATTGCCAATTTTGTAATTTAGACATATTAATCTGAAGAAATATTCTTATTAAAAGTTTTAGATAATAATTTTATAGTCTACCATGTAAATTTGGATTCCATTGGACTTTTGGATCCAAATTAATGTCTATTTTAATAAACAATTTTATTTTGTCCAGTCTAATCCAAGATTTTTCAAAATCCATAATGTAAATGGTATTTCTAATTATAATATGCCATAAAATACGAACCATTTCTTCTAAAAAGTATTATTCCTATATATTGTATTTAACAATGCCAAATATTTACTCAATTTGATGTATATATCAAGAGAAATGTCAATAATTGTGTGCTGATTTTAAATCTCGTACAGAATGGTGGGCTATACTTTCATGGATCAATTGGGACCCCTGTTGATTTATTTGGGCCTTTAAAATTTGATCCATGATTACTTTGGATAATTAATAACATATTATGTAGTTTTATAAAATTTGGGCTTCTGGATTGAGCCCATAAATTGTATCATCATGGCTGGTTTAGTTTTCTCAATTGATTTGTTGGGCCTTCTTGTGTTGTCCAAATAGACCTTCAATTAGTAGAATTTGACAATGGTCCATTCTAATGATATGTCTTAATTTTCATTAGGAACACTAAAAAATAATAATTACATAATTTTGATTATTTTTAGGAAAGATATGGTCAAAAAATTAAACTTATGTTTAATTGAATGAACTCGAACAATGCCCTTCTTATGTGTTTATGATCAAATCATGAACATGGATCAGAAATTAATCATATTTAATTGAAAATTTTATGATGAGAGTTATTTAACATAATGAATTAATATTTAATATCATCTTAGTTTGTTTTTTTAGTGTCTTTAGTAGTGGTCTCTCTTCTCTTTCTTTTATCAAATTTGTCATCTATTTTGCTTACTTTTTGGCATGTATGACTTACCTTTTAGTCACAGTTGACTACATAACATTTATGGGCATGTTTGGATATTATTTTGAGATTATTTAGTGTATTTGATTTTCATCCAAAATCTATTGATCTTGTGATAGTTAGTATATGTTTATATGAAGTGATGAACCATTATAGGGAAAATATCTCCCCATGTGATATACTAGGCTCTCAGTGATAGTCAGTAGCCTCTAGTGATTAGGGTGTGCACTTGAAGACACATATAATATACCATTAGTGTCATAGATGTTCCAATGTGGGATGTTACATTTTTTGTGTCATGGTAAGTTTTTAATTATGAAAATGTATATTATTCCTCAGACTTGATACATTATCATTGTGTATCATGATTCACATACTTAGATTCATGGAGAAATACATGAAATTCTAGTTCTTTGATATGAAGATTACGTAACGTGTTTTCTAAAATGTGTGAAATTAATTAATTTATCATAATATAATTTTTTTCCTTTGAAGTTATTAAAGAATTTATCATAGATACATTGATTGAGATAAATTTTTTCTAGAATAAAATCTATAGTCATGGTGGGTATATAAAAGTTTATCTTAGTATATCAAAGAAAGATATATCTTGTAGTAATGGTGATGAAACATGTATACATCCTTCTTGATGAGATGTGAATTAAAAAGTGATTTTATTTCATAGTAACAATCAGTGTAAGGTTTCTATTTTTTTATAAAAATTATTTATTTATTTTTGGGGAAATGGTGGTAACCAATCGTGATTTGTAGGTTGAAACTGATTTCATTAATAGAGGCCTTATGGTCCCCACAATAATTAAATCTATAATCTCATTAGATTAAATTTAATATAAATATAATAATAGAATCAATTATGAATTGTATTTATTTGTCTATTTGATTTAATATTAATAATAATTTAATCGCAATTCCTTCATGTTTAAATAATAGTGTTGAAATTTATCTATTATTTATTCACAAGTTGTCTTAGGTTGTGTAATGGTCTGGGTTTTTGGGGTCCATTACTTTGTGAAAATCTCGGGTTGGGTTTTCTGGTCTGGGAATCTCGGTGAAGTTTGGCCTAATGGTAGGCCTATCGGTAGCCTTAACCTACCGGTAGCAGGCCTATCAGTAGCTCGGTCTACCGGTAGCCACAGCCTACCGGTAGCTCTGTCTACCGGTAGCTCGGTCTACCGGAAGCTGCAGCCTACTGGTAGCTCGGTCTACCGGAAGCTACAGCCGACTGGTAGCTCGGTCTACCGGTAGCTGCAGCCTACCAGTAGCTCGGTCTACCAGTAGCTACAGCCTACCGGTAGCTCGGACTACCGGTCGCTACAGCCTACCAGTAGCTCGGTCTACCGGTAGCTGCAGCCTACCGGTAGCTCGGTCTACCGGTCACTGCAGCCTACTGGTAGCTCGTTCTACCAGTCGTTGCAGCCTACCGGTAGCTCTCAGCTACCGGTGGCTCTCGCCTACCCCCGTGGGGTTTTCCCAGTAGTGCTCCCTTTTGCGCAAATTGGGTTTTAAACCCTATTTTTTACCCCTTTAAAAATTCTGGTAATGCCCATAAATGTTTTAATTAAATATTTAATGAATTAACATGGTGTGTGCGTCGGTTTAGACCCCTTTAATAACGTGTGGGGTGTCTCAACCGAGTGGTCAACCCACGACCCCGATCCTTACGCGGTTCCACATTGGTATCTCAACCATCCCTAACCTTTATAAACAAAAAGGGTTCTCTTAGATTTTTTTTTCTCGATCACCCTGTGCTAGGAGTACCCTTCGTTCAGTTCGGATGAGCCGCATTGCTATCCGTGAAGTTCCATGCCCGGGCTTAGCGTCGATCGTTGATAACAAGTAGGGATCCTTCCTTCGACTCTCTTTTCTGTGCATCTTGCGGGGTGGGCGTGCTTTTGTTTCTGTAGAATTGGATAGACCGAACCTTAATGAAGATAATAAATGGAATTCTAAAGAATGAAGGGGAAGGGGTGTGATCGATGATGCTTGATTTATGATCTTCCATGATTTATGATTTCTGAATTGTGTGGGCATACACCTTCTGAAAATATTGGTCGTTGGTGGTCTTTCTCTGTGCACTAACGAACCCTTTCCTCTAGTGATGTTTAATGGATTGTATGGTGGTTTTGATCCCTTGCTGTGAAAAGTAAATCGATTAATTACTTATATTCGGCAAATCACCAGGATCAACTCCCTTCTGTGATAAACCCGTTTATGTACAGCGAATTTGAAATCATGGAGTGTGTTAAATCTTATAAATATGAAAATAAATGCATGGCCCTGCCTTGTATTAGTGGTAGTGATTGGTTTTTTTTCCTTCACGGGTCGATTGCTGGGTGATGTGGGTGGGGATGGGATCCCCTGTTTTTATACTCTCAGTGGTTGTGGATTTGAGGATGGTATCCTCCGTTATATCACGAATTGGGGTGGGATCCTCTGTTGTTGAGAAACCTTTTTGGCTCCTAGTTTTTGGACATGAGGCTGTATCTTGGAGTTTTTTCTTGGTTGTTGTGACTTTACAAGAGAACCGGGTGTGAATTTTGTAGTTGATGCTTGACTGTTTGCTTTCCCTTGGTTTGTGCTTATGGTGTTAGTCGCCCAGAAGTGCAGAAACTTATTTAACGTTATTATTAAACATGTAAACCAGGATGGGGAAAATGGGTTTTAGTTTGATGTGAGTTGTGACTTGGACATGGTACTGTTTGTGTTCTTTAGGCAGGCTGAAGAAAAACCAAAACGTTGGGTGAGTTCTTGTTACCTATATATATACTTGTAGTTTTGTGTTTCTTATTTGCGCCCCATCCAAGTTGAGCACTTAGTGCCGAACACCCCCATTTCATGGGGGAGGGTGTTTTTCCCAACCCTATTATTAGTGGTTTGTTATTAGCTCGTTTTCTGCTCCCTTTCCTAGATTACCCAAGCATCTTTGGGCAGGCTGTGATGGCCTGAGGTCCATTATTAGCCCAAGAACCTTCGGGCGAGGTAGTGTGACAGTTGTGGCCCAGGTGTGTGTGGGCAGGTAGTTCCCAAGTATCTTCGGTATGAGGCCTAGGTGTCTTCGGGAATGTCAGTTGATCTTCTAGCCCAGGTTTCTTCGGGCATGGAGGTGGTTGTTCTGGCCTAGGTGTTTGCAGGCGTGGTTACGTGTGAGATTTGTGGCCCAAGTGTGTGCGGGTGGGGTTTGGCAGTGGGATTGCGTGAGGTTGTGGCCCAGGTGTGTGCAGGCGGGGTGTGGCAGTGGGACTGCAGTGAGAATGGTTGGATTGGTTCGATGTGTAGGATGTCTTCAATAACCAATGGGGAAGTTGCGTGGGGTACCCAAACATCGATGTGCTCTTATATATATATTACTTGACTTTCATTATTTGGGGAGTGTGCCTTAGTGAGGCTTGGGGGGATATCTTACCTTGTTTGGTGTTTTGGTTTACTCTTTTTTTCTCACGGGACATTAGTACGTTCCCCCACTTGTGCACGAGAGTCTTTGGTTTTCCCTACTGAATATACTTGTATTCTCACCCTATGTATATAAAACTGCTTTCAGGTTTCCAGGAGGACTTCGGGGATCGCGTAGGACCATACTATCTCGGACCTTTGGGGAAGTTACAGTTGTGGTTTTTCTTTCTTTGGTACTTTACCCTTGTAGTCACTTTGTACTTTGTGGTTTTTTTACTTTTGTAACATGCATTGGGAATGGTTCTTGGCTTCACTTTTACTTTCCGCTTTTGGTGTTGTTGGGATTTACCATCTTATCTCCCGATCCTATTAAAAGAACAAAAGGGTAATGCCTTCCATTTAGTGATTGATTTTATACCCTTGGCATTGGTCACCACTCCGGGACCTATTGAAGGCGGGTTTTGGGGGTCATTATCTCTCCTTCAACTTAAAGAAGGAAGGGCCTGGCAGTCTGTTGACCCTTCCATCCTTTCGGTGAAGGCAGGTTGTGACAGAATGGTATCAGAGGCGATGGTTGAGAGATAGGATGGAGTCTAGAGTTAAGAAAAGTGAGGATTGTATGGGATTGTAGGGAAACAGTGTTGGGTGACCTTGGTGCGTGAACTAGGCCAGGGAATACTGGCTAGGACACGGGATTTTAGGGCCCCCCATGATCTGGTGCAAGGACTCTGGACCTACCGAACGACCAAGTGAGGCCATGCTGATTGCAGGGTAGAGACCCTAGGAAAGGTACATGCATCATAATGACTTGTGTTATCGTGTTTCTGGGGTGTCTTGGGAATTAATAATGAAAAAAAAGAGTTTAAGAAGTTTTAAGAACAATATTTTTCACTACTTGGGCTTAGGCATTCCTTGTTTTCCTTGCAGCTATGGCACCTGGGAGACGACCAGGTTTGGTGTGGGTGATCGAGGCCCCGAATACTACCTTGGCAGATCGGCAGAGAGCTGATCGAGAGGAAGAGGATGACCAGTGGCAGAGGAATCTTCGGGCCTTCCAGCGACAGACCCTCGAGAAGTATGAGGGCAGCACCTCTGATATAAAGATGGAGGGCTGGCTAGAGGAGCTAGTGATAGCTTACGTCTTGATCTGGGCTCCAGCTGAGTAATGGGTTCCTCTGGCCGTCAGCCAGATGCGGGGAGCGGCGCGTCAGTGGTGGACGCTTTACTTGGGGGAGAGTAGAGAGGTTGAGGTGGCATGGGATGATTTCGAGAAGGAGTTCCGGGCAGAATTCCTCTCTTCAACGATGAAGGCGGAAAAGAGACAGGAGCTACTCTCCCTCCAGTAGGGGAGTATGTCAGTGAGGGAGCTAGGAATCAGGTTCAAAGACCTCCTACGTTTTGCTCTGGACCTCTTTCCCGATGAGGAGTCTCGGGCAAGACATTTAGAGGAGGCGCTCCGACCCTCCCTCCAGTATGTTGTTACCCCCTTTACCCTGCCGACATACTTGGAGGTCCAGAAGAAGGCCGAAGTGGTCGAGATAATGTACGCTCTAGGAGGTGTGTCATGAGAGAGGATCCAACTAGGACCATCAAAGGGTAAGGCCATCAGCACTAGGCCTCCAGCATCAGGACCATCCAGGTTCCGGCCAGCAGGGAGTAGGCTGCAGCAGTTTCAGTTCTGATCCCCTGGTCCTCGCCCTTTTCCTTCGGGCCCAGGACCGCGGTGCTTCGTCTGTGGTAGATATGGACATCTTCGGAGTCAGTTCCCGGACCGAGTACAGTATGGCAGTGGCGGATAGCCCCAGCACCCGCCCCAACAGAAGCTTCCAGCTAGGCCTTTCAGCAGCAGCAGCAGGGACTGTGAGCTCCCACTCCTCTGAGGGCAGATGTTGCAGGAGGAGGCCGACCTCAGGGCGCTCCTTAGGGACCTCGACCGGGGCGTGGTCGGGGAGGTGGCCGACATCCTAGGGGTAGAGGAGCTGGGTTTGGATAGTTTCACACCGCAGAGGTAGTAGTTCCAGCAGGGTCGGAGGTCGTTCGAGGTACGATCAGTTTGTTTAGCACCCTTACTTATGCCTTGTTCTATACTAGAGCTTCGCACTCCTTTGTTGCACCTTGTCTAGCCCGTGCCTTGGGTCTAGATGTCGAGAGACTTCTAGTGCCCCTGGTGTTGAGTACACCAGTCAGAGGTCAGACTGACTTGCTATTTGTTTTTCGAGGATGCAGACTGATGACAGGGCCACATCAGTCGTTTAGGGATCTTCTTCTGCTACAGATACAGCCATACAATGTCATCCTACAAATCGACTGGCTATTCTCTGTGTATTATTTCATCGACTACTTCCAAGGAAGGGTTTTGTTCTCAGACTTGGGCGGCCGGCGTGTTACCTTCACTGGCGAGTGGAGTAGTCAGAAGGGCAGCAGTCAAGAGGAACCCCTCCTCTCCTTGTTAACCGAGATGTCAGTGGAGTCAGTAGATGTTGAGATGGAAGAGGTGCCAGATATCGTCTGTGAGTTTATGGACGTCTTTCCTGAGGAGGTGATGACTCTACCCCCTCGACGTGATATCGAGTTTGGGATAGACCTGCAGCCCGGTGCTCGTCCGATCTCGATGGCTCCTTACCGGATGGCACCTTCGGAGCTAAGAGATTTGTGGATTCATATTGACGATCTGATGAAGAGAGGTTATGTTCGACTGAGTGCGTCACCGTGGGGTGCTCCAGTCTTGTTCGTAAAGAAGGTGGATGGTGGTCTCAGGTTGTGCATAGACTACAGGAGGCTGAATCAGGTGACAATCAAGAATCTCTACCCTCTTCCGAGGATAGACGACCTTTTCAACCAGCTAAAAGGAGCAGGGTGGTTCTCGAAGATCGACCTGCAGTCTGGGTATCACCAATTGAGGGTAAAGGAGAGTGACATATTGAAGATGGCCTTCAGGTGCAGATATGGACACTTTGAGTTCATAGTCATGCCTTTCGGTGTGACGAACGCCCCAACTGTGTTCATGGGGCTTATGAAATCCATATTCCGGGAGTACCTAGATCGGTTCGTAGTCTTTTTCATCGATGATATCCTGATCTATTCAAGATCAGAGGAGGATCACGCGGAGCACCTGAGGACAGTTTTGGAGGTCCTCCGACGGCACCAGCTCTATGGTAATTTGTCAAAATGTAAATTCTGGACACGAGAAGTGCACTTCCTCGTGCACATGGTGTCCGAGAAGGGGGTAACAGTGGACCCATCAAAGGTTGAGGCAGTTGTTTCTTGGGAAGCACCCAAGAATGTGGCAGAGGTCCGTAGTTTCCTCGGGCTGGCAAGTTACTATCAGAGGTTCGTACCCAACTTCTCCCGAGTTGCAGCCCCTTTGACAGCCCTGACCAAGAAAGGCCAGGTTTTTGTGTGGAGTGAGTAGTGCGAGTTAGCATTCAGCTATCTGAAGGAGAAGTTGGTTAGTGCCCCAGTGCTGAGATTACCAAAAGAAGGGGCGGCCTATGAGATGTTCTGTGATGCTTCAGGACAGGGCCTGGGATGTGTGTTGATGCAGCAATAAGTAGTGATCTCTTATGGGTCTAGGCAGCTACGCCCTCATGAGCGTAATTATTCCACCCACGACCTAGAACTTGCAGCCGTCACTTTTGCGCTAAATTTATGGCAGCATTACCTCATCGGGGAATGCTTTGTGGTCTTCACAGATCACAAAAGTTTGAGGTATATCTTCTCCCAGTGGGACCTGAACTTGAGGCAGCAGAGGTGGATGGATTTCCTCTAGGATTATGACTTCGAGATCTCCTACACTTCAGGGAAGGGGAATGTAGTGGCCGATGCCTTGAGCCGGAGGACGCAGAAGGATGCGGTCCAAGAGTTGGCAGACGCCTAGAAGGCGATGGAGGAGTTGGCTGCCTTGCACCTGGATGCGAGGATGGATAGCGATAGAGGTTTCCTGTATCAGATGATAGTGCAGTATTCTCTGTTACAGCAAGTGGAGGAGTCTCATTGGGGAGACCCAGAGTGTGAAGTGATGCGTGACCGAGTTGACCAGGGAAATGCTCCGGAAGGATGGACAGAGGATGGCCAAAACCGGATGTTTTTCTATGGAAAGCTGTTTGTTCCAGAGGCGATGCGTGGCAAATTTCTCAGTGAGTCCAACAACTCACCCCTAGTGGTACAACCAGGAGTTTTCAGGATGTACCAGGGACTGAAGAGACAATTTTGGTGGCCCGGAGTGAAGCGAGCAGTGGCAGAGTTTGTGTCCAAGTGCTTAGTGTGTCAGCAAGTGAAGGCTGAACACCGAGCTCCAGGCGGCCTACTGCAGTCTCCAGATGTCCCTGAGTGGAAGTGGGATGACATCTCGATGGATTTCGTCACGGGACTACCCAAGTTCCAAGGGGGACATGACGCCATCTAGGTGGTAGTGGACCGGTTGATGAAATCGGCTCACTTTCTAGTGATCAAGGAGTCAGGTGCAGTGGATTCTTTGGAACGAAAGTACGTGGATGACGTGGTGCGGTTGCATGGAGTTCTGAGGTCTATAGTCTCGGATAGAGATGCACGGTTTACCTTGTGAGTCTGGAGAGGTTTGCAGCATGATTTTGGAACCCATCTACGCCTTAGCACTGCTTTCCACCCCCAGACAGATGGGAAGATAGAGCGCACCATCCAGACGTTGGAGGATATGCTGCGGGCATGTGTTATGGACTCAGGAGGATCATGGGTGCGACACTTTCCCCTGGTAGAGTTCGCCTACAATAAAAGCTATCACTCTACCATCGGTATAGCCCCGTTTGAAGCCTTGTACGGGAGGCCATGTCGTTCACCTCTGTGTTGGACCGAAGTAGGAGAGGTAGGTATCCTTGGCCCTGAGGTGGTGCAGAGCACGACAGAGAAGGTTCAGCTCATACGGGAAAGGATGAAGGCGGCATAGGACCGACAGAAGTCGTATGCTGATACCAGGAGGTTACCCTTAGAGTTTGAGGTTGGAGACCACGTGTTCTTGAAGGTCTCCCCTCGGCGTGGACAACGGAGGTTCGGCAAGGGGAGTAAGCTTTCTCCCAGGTTCATCGGGTCCTTCGAAGTGTTGTGGTGGGTCGGCGAAGTGGTTTATCAGCTAGCGTTACCACCGCCACTATTGAGGATACATGATGTCTTATATGTGTCCCAGCTCCATCGGTATATGCATGACAATTCACACATCCTCGGCTGGGGAGAGATGGACATCGAGGACGACATAACTTTTGTGGAGAGACCAGTGATGGTCGTGGATCGCAAAGAGAAGGTGCTTCGTGGGCGAACCATTCCCTTGGTTCGTGTGTTATGGAGACATAGTGGGCTTGAGGAGAGTACGTGGGAGAGGGAATCAGAGATGTGTTCCCAGTACCCAGAGTTGTTTTGAGTTTTGTACTGTTCAGTTTATAGCTGTTGTGGTAGAACGTTTTACCTAGTTGGCTATGAAATACTGGTTTTCTTTCCTTTGGATGTGTGTGAGAAGCCCTAGCTTTGGGGAGGGGAGGACCCGACCCCTAATCAAGACGCAATAAGGCAGATGCGATTAAACCTGTACAGGTGAGTCAGTGCTGCCCAAATCGAATAGTATCTTAACATAGGGAAGGAGACTCCCCAACCCACATGGTTGGGAAGTTTGACATGGTATGTTTCTTGGTTATTGACAGGAAAGTGTTCTTAGTTAACAATGAGGTTCGCTCCTAAGAGGTATCTTTAGAGGTGGTTGTTCGGACCCTCTCTTTCCTTCTAGATTTTTTTGATTCTCGAGGGCGAGAATCGTTTAAGAGGTACTGATGTAATGGCCCGGGTTTTTGGGGTACATTACTTTGTGAAAATCTCAAGTTGGGTTTTCTGGTCTGGGAATCTTGGTGAAGTTTGTCCTAATGGTAGGCCTACCAGTAGCCTTAACCTTCCAGTAGCAGGACTACTGGTAGCTCAGTCTACCGGTAGCCGCAGCCTACCGGTATCTCTGTCTACCGGTAGCTCGGTCTACCGGTAGCTGTAGCTACCGGTAGCTGCAGCCTACCGGTAGCTCTCAGCTACTGGTGGCTCTCACCTACCCCCATGGGGTTTTCCCAGTAGTGCTCCCTTTTGCGCAAATTGGGTTTTAAACCCTATTTTTGACCCCTTTAAAAATTCCGGTAATGCCCATAAATGTTTTAATTAAATATTTAATGAATTAACCTGGTGTGTGTGTCGGTTTATACCCCTTTAATAACGTGTGGGGTGTCTCAACCGTGTGGTCAACCCATGACCCCACTCCTTACGCAGTTCCACATTGGTATCTCAACCGTCCCGGCCTTTATAAACAAAAAGGGTTCTCTTAGATTTTTTTTCTCGATCACCCTGTGCTAGGAGTACCCTTCGTTCAGTTCGGATGAGCCGCATCGCTATCCGTGAAGTTCCATGCCCAGGCTTAGTTTCGATCGTTGATAACAAGTAGGAATCCTTCCTTCGACTCTCTTTTCTGTGCATCTTGTAGGGTGGGCGTGCTTTTGTTTTTGTAGAATTGGATGGACCAAACCTTAATGAAGATAATAAATATAATTCTAAATAATGAAGGGGAAGGGGTGTGATCAATGATTCTTGATTTATGATCTTCCATGATTTATGATTTCTGAATTGTGTGGGCGTACGCCTTCTGAAAATCGTGGCGGTTGGTGGTCTTTCTCTGTGCACTAACGAACCCTTTCCTCTGGTGATGTTTAATGGATTGTATGGTGGTTGTGATCCTTTGCTGTGAAAAGTAAATTGGTTAATTACTTATATTAGGATAAACAAATTGAAAGCACCAGGATCAACTCCCTTCTGTGATAACCCCTGTTAAGTACAGTGAATTTGAAATCATGGAGTGTGTTAAATCTTATAAATCTGAAAATACCAGCATGGACCTGCCTTGTGTTAGTGGTAGTGATTGGGTTGTTTTCCTTTATGGGACGATTTTTGGGTGATGTGGGTGGGGATGGGATCCCCTGTTTTTATTATCTTGGTGTTTTTGGATTTGAGGATGGGATCCTCTGTTATATCACGAATTGGGGTGGGATCCTCTGTTGTTGAGAAACCTTTTTGGCTCCTGGTTTTTGGACATGAGGCTGTATCTTGGAGTTTTTCCTTGGTTGTTGTGACTTTACAAGAGAACCGGGTGTGGATGTTGTAGTTGATGATTGACTGTTTACTTTCCCTTGGTTTGTGCTTATGGTGTTAGTCGCCCAGTAGTGTAGAAACTTATTTAACATTATTATTAAACATGTAAACTAGGATAGGGAAAATGGGTTTTGGTTTGATGTGAGATATGACTTGGACATGGTACTATTTGTGTTCTTTAGGCAGGCTGAAGAAAAACCTAAACTTTGGGTGATTGCTTGTTACCTATATATATACTTGTAGTTTTGTGTTTCTTATTCGCGTCCCACCCAAGTTGATCACTTAGTGACGAACACCCCCATTTCATGGGGGAGGTTGTTTTTCCCAACACTATTATTAGTGGCTTGTTATTAGATCCTTTTCTGCTCCCTTTCTCGGATAGCCCAAGCATCTTCGGGAAGGCTGTGATGGCATGAGGTCCATTATTAGCCCAATAACCTTCGGGCGGGGTATTGTGACAGTTGTGGCCCAGGTGTGTGCAGGCAGGTAGTTCCCAAGTATCTTCGGGATGAGGCCCAGGTGTCTTCAGGCGTGGCAGTGGATCTTCTAGCCCAGGTGTCTTCGGGCGTGGCGGTGGTTGTTCTGGCCTAGTTTTTTGCAGGTGTGGTTATGTGTGACAGTTGTGGCCCAGGTGTGTGCGGGCGGGGTTTGGCAGTAGGACTGCATGAGTTTGTGGCCCAGGTGTGTCCGGGCGAGGTGTGGCAGTGGGACTGCGGTGAGAATGGCAGGATTGGTTTGATGTGTAGGATTTCTTCAATAACCAGTGGGGAAGTGGCGCGGGGTACCCAAACATTGATGTGCTCTTATATATATATTACTTTACTTTCGTTATTTGGGGAGTGTGCCTTTGTAAGGCTTGGTTGGATAGCTTACCTTGTTAGGTGTTTTGGTTTACTCTTTTTTTCTCACGGGACTTTAGTACGTTCCCCCACTTGTGCACGAGAGTATTTGGTTTTCCCTACTGAGTACACTTGTATGCTCACCATCTGTATATAAAACTACTTTCAGGTTTCCAGGAGGACTTTGGGGATCGCGCGGGACCATACTAGCTCGGACGTTTGGGGTAGTTGCAGTTGCTATTTTTCTTTTTTTGGTACTTTACCCTTGTAGTCACTTTGTACTTTGTGGTTTTTTTTACTTTTGTAACATGCATTGGGAATGGTTCTTGGATTCACTTCTACTTTCCGCTTTTGGTGTTGTTGGGATTTACCATCTTATCTCCCGATCCTATTAAAAGAAAAAAGGGTAATGCCTTCCATTTAGTGAGCGATTTTATACCCTTGGCACTGGTCGCCACTCCGGGACCTATTGAATTTGGGTTTTGGGGGTCATTATCTCTCCTTCAACTTAAAGAAGGAAGGGCCTGGTAGTCTGCTGACCCTTCCCTCCTTTTGGTGAAGGCGGGTCGTGATAGGTTGGATATGTAAATATAATATTTCATATTAAATGGATATAATTATTTTGTATTTTATGTGTTTAATAATTAATTCATGAACTCTAGTTGACTTAATAGTCTATGTCCATGAGATGTTTTAAATAATTATTTACTATTTTATCTAATTATTTAATAATTTCATAGAATTTAATTTATATAAATCACTGAAAACAATTATTTATTTTAATAAAGTATGTATTAAAATAAATAAATTTTATTTAATGTGTGTGATTATTTTTTATTCAAGGGTTTCTCTTATGATATACATGTGAATGTATATTTTTTTATTGAATCTATTGCACACAATAAACATTAAATTTGATTTTAAATAATATGGGGGCATAGATTTAATCTATAATAGGGATACATGAACCTAATAAATGGACCCCATAACATAATAGACTATTAAAATATGGTTTGGTTTGGTGGGATTTAATGGTCAAATTCACCCATGAGACTGCATTTAGTACAATATTTGGAATTTAATATTTAATAGTAATATTTCATTGTCTTACATGCCCTTTATTTCTCCTTTCATCACTCATTATACACTATACCCTCATAAGGATACAATGCTCCACCCTCATTTATTATGGTTTTATGAAGAGAGGTCAACTTCTCTATTTTCTCACTCATCATCTGTAAACGAGATTTCCTGTTGAGTGAATATTCCACCATGTTCCCCATATCAAGATTGCAAAATATCTTAAAAAATATTTCTTCAAGATTTCTATCCATTTCCTCTACCTTAGGTTATGATATTTTTTGTGATAAGATATACCTATGACTCTTACGATTAGAATATATGATGAATCACTCTCCCATAAGATAGTGTCTCTATTCCTTCTATGAAAACAAATACTGCTTCTAGCTCTATATTGTGGTTCATGTACTTCTTATCATGGTATATCAGCTATCAAGACCTATAATAAATCATATAATACCTCATTATCAAAATAAATCCAATCCTAGTTCTAGAAGAATCATTGAAATTCAAGTACTCAACACCCTCCTCTGGTGTTCTGAGGATGGGGGTTCTTGTCAGCCTCTATCATAGCTCATAAAAGGCCAAAAGACACTTCTATTTTCACATGGAAGGATTCACCCTTTTGGTTAAGGAAGTTAGAGGTTCCACAATCCTAGAGAAATCAAGAACAAATATCTGATAATGTCCTTCCAACCCTAAGAATCTCTAAACCTCAATCACACTCTTGGGTGGATCCCATGTTGGCACTACCTTGATATTTACTGGGTTTATTGCTACTCTATATTCAAAGATAATATTTCCTATGAAGTGGACCTCTAAAATCTATAACTTACACTTTGTGAGATTCCCATAAATTTGGTGCACCCACAGTATGCCCCAAAGCATGCCCAAATGTACTGCATAATCTTCCTATGACATATAGTACACAAGGATGTCATATATGAAGACTACCATGAACTGATCCAAGAATATATGAAAGATCCAGTACATGAGATCCATGAACACCTTTGGGGAATTATTCACAATGAAGGTAAACACCAAGTTCTCATATTGACCATTGAGGCACTAGAATTTCATCTTTGGTATATCCTTTTTTCAAACCCAGAGGTGGTGGTAAACCGACCTAAGGTAAATCTTGGACAACAAAATCACCCTATACAACTGGTCAAAGATTCTATCTATACATAGAATTGGATAATTATTATTTATAGGGACCTATTTTAGGAGATAATAATCCTCCTATAATATCAATCTCACATACTCTTCCTTATAGAACAATAATGTGGATGCCTAGGGGAACACACTAGATCTAAAAAATCCATTACTCTCCAGATCATCCATTTGTACCATAATATCTTATAGCTCTATAGGGATCATATGATATGTTTCTACATATATAGAGTAATTATATGGGTGAATTTCTATATAGAATTTGGCCTCTTGATGGGGAGTTAAGTCCAACATGTCCTCAAGAAATACATCATAATACTGATTCACCACTACAGGGAACTAAAAACTCATAATATCTTCTTCTATACAAGACATACTATAAAACTAATGAGAAATAGATTGTATCATTCTATATACTACATCATCCTAGTCTACATGGGATTCCTTCTCACCAATGAATGAAAATATCATGTCATCTATCTGGATAAAAACCATCCTTCGCTTATAATAGTCAATATGCATGTGGACTATGGAAATATAGTCCACACATAGAATAACATAGTATGGAATCATAACATCTTAGAAAATATCCCATGTAAACCTATCTCCTTTGAGTGTTACATCACACTAATATCAGAAGCTTGAGATCACTAAATCTCCCATAGTAGGACCTTCTAATAACAAGGGTTGAGCTAAAGGCTCCACTAGAATCTCCAAGTATAGAATAAGTGATGTTTCAAGGAAAGTGTGTCTTGTGCTTGTGTCTACCAAAACTATAGATAAATCAATTAAGACAAAAATCATACCTTAGATCACACCCAGAACCTCTGGGTTATAAGCATACACTTCCTAGAGCTGTTTATGCCCTCATTCACATGTTATATACTACCATATTTTTTTATAATACCTTAGAAAATACCAAAAGACCTCAAAAATACCAATAAAAGGAACACATCCACCAAACATTAATATTTTCTTCTTTGTAAATCCTTGACTCACCCACACGACTTTAAAACACATGAAAAGATAACATGTCTTGGTGGGGTAAGTGTCCATCTTCTTTGCATGCATGAAACCACATCATACATAACTCACATATGGATCCACCAATATTCATAATTTCTCTAAATAATTCAAGATTTTAAGACCACCATCAAACTAGGAGAGTTCCCCCAAAAGACAAAAATATTTGAGTCATCAAATATAGCTAGTCCTTAGCTACCCGTAGGTCTGAATTTTCTCAGGACATAGGTGGTATCTACCTATGAAATTAAAAAATAAAAATCATCATTTACATGTATTATTCTAAACTAATCAATTGATATGATTCATAACATAAGGGATGATGTTTTTTGGAGAAACCAAGGGTGGGTCTACCTTATGATCAATAGGTGAAAGTATATATCACTACCCACCCAAAGAACAATACTCCTAAATATGCCCCTAAACCGAGGCATCATTACTAAGTTGATCATAATCTTTATCATGTTTTAGAATCATCATTGGTTTTCTACATGGTTTTATCTTTTGGCATAACAATACTTACCATGGTAAAAGTTCTTATCTGGAGAGATGACTCAAGAAGGACTTAGAAATCACAACTCATTTCTATATGTGCATGTAAAAAAGTTTTTCATGCTAACAATTCCTTCTTATATAGATTCAATAGTTAGGTTATTAGAGTCTTGGTTAATGGATATGGTGTCTTCCAGACTATCACTGGGTTCTATATCTTGATATCTATACTCGAGAAACTTGAACATCATTCCCCTAGTCCCTAAACCTATCCTCATATGTTGATTAATAGGTAGGGGATCACACTGATTCATTTTATAGGATACCTAATCCAATCTAGAATAACCCACTAAGAAGGGGATCACATGTATTGGATGTCGAATACATGATACCTGACCCAACCCATGGAATAATTTAATAAAGTTTCACACCATGGGACATTTGTATGGACACCTAACTCTATCTATAACTAAGTATAAATGAGATCACTCATCCTATATTTATGATGGAATTTTTCATTGTGCCCTCATAGGGATAGATCAAGGGAATGTACCCATACTGAATTAGGTTGGGGGAACTCAACCATGATAGAGCTGAATATGGACTGTGGAAGATAATGGATCTAACCTACCCTAGAAGGAGTGCACAATGTTTCCAATGGGGGTACATGAAATGTATCACTATGTTTGCTTATACCCGTGTCTCACTATCTCATACATAATTCTTGTCTCAATACAAAAAATGTTGTTATGACATGTAGAATATAGAAGTTTGGCCTAATACTTTTCCATGTTTCATCTTCTTATGCCAATGTACTCTCCAAAGTACACGGGGTGTGCCTCTACTCACATGATGTGTTGAGTCACATGGAATCCTAAACATGTAATCCCGATATATTCCATGTTGTTCAGAAAAAAATCACATGATTTTTGGACCCCATAGGTCATGTGATATTTAATTTTCAGTGTAAACACTAACCATCAAATAGAAATGCCTACATGGTGTGTGTTCTTCCTAACTACACACCGTGAAGTCAAGGAAAACTTTGAATTTTCAGATTCATCTTTACTCTTGTACTTGTGTCTCCATCTCCTTCTATTCCACTATGAATCTCATCACAATGCTCATATTCACATTGATTGAGCTCATGTTGATGTTGGTGGCCATATTCCATCCACCCTTTGCATGGAAATTACCCATCGTCGCACCTTAGTAGTACTCGCATGATCTATCTCACAAAATCATCTTCACCTGCACCACAGTAGGATATCATTCTTCATTTTCACATCTATTTTGTATCTCCAATCCCAATAAAAAACCCGTAGAAATAATTTTTTGTGAATAAAATAGAGATTTCACAATAGTTGGGTTCCTACAATATTCAAATAAAAAAATAATCAAAATACTCTTAATGAATGTTTGAATAATGGAGGGAAAATGAATGAAACAAAATAGTGATCATCGAATGTAGTCCATGTTCAGTTTTCCATCCCTTATAGAATCTAAAGAATAAAAAGGATAAACAAATCATGAAATTTAGAATAATTATCAAATTCAAAATAAATAACAAATTTCTAATTATAATAAGAGAAATAATCAATGGGATAATCAACAAAGAACGATATAATGATAAATTTTTAAATTAGTTAATTCATGTTCATCTCAATAATCATGAATGGTTAATTAAACCATAAAAAAAGAAATATCCTACATCAGGATAAGATTGATCATTGGAAAATAACATATCCATGTTGATGTTTTTTATGAGATCCACTACACTCATCATTGGCTCCTCAATTCTCCACGTTCATTTGACATTTATCCATGATCCCAAGATCACACCCCAACGTGCTATCCACCAGAGAACCATATAACCTATAAAATCCTTTAGGATTGCGCATATAACCATAGGGAATGTTCTATAGAGGGGTTTTGTAAGATCATCAGTCCTTCTTGAGGTTTTTATCCTTTATATTTTGGTATAATCTTTATTTTTGGCCTAATATGGATGCCTAATAAGATTGGGGGTGTCTTCGGGGCATCTGGGTCTTGTTTAGAGCCTGTAACCCAACATTTTTGGATAAAAAAAATTGGCCTTACTGTTAGGAGAAATCGTGTAGGACGCACCACACGGTTACCCATAATCGTACGGGGCATGACATTGACTAGTAAGGGGATGCACAGTTTGAGGAAACTGTGCATATAGGACTGCACACCCATGCGATTATCACAGAAAAATGTATAAGAGGTGGGAACACTATTTGTGCATAGTTATTTTCCCTCATTTGCAACATGGTATCCTTCTTCATCCCATGAGAGCTCCATGGAATCCTAGAGATGGGATTTTCTATAAATCCTCAATCTAAAGTCCGATTCAAACACCGTCAGTCTCCTTAGATATGTACTAGTAAGTTCTTCGATCATCTAATGGATTTCTCTATTTCCCTTTCTCTTGATGATGTTATTGAGGTGTAGGATCGTATGAACTATTTTTTAGGGCATTCATTATGTATTCTATTTTCTCTTGATCCATGCCAAATGAGGGGCCAATACTAGATGAGGAGTGTATTATGAGCTCAAGATAGGTGGTATATAATTTACCCCACAATCCATGGTATTTTATACTATGCACCATGATTCTGTATGCTAGATTCTCTTTTTGTTTCCCTAAAGGAACACTTAAATCATTTTTAATTCAATTTATTTGATAAGAATCAATCATTGTTACTTTATGCATGTTATTTTGGGATCTTCTCTTCTGGTTCCACCCCATTGAGGTGTGCCAATGGTTTTTAATTGATTTTATAATTGTTTAAAGGACCCAAACCATCTCTTAAATTGTTTTGTAATGAATTCAATTTGTGGTAACTATATTTAAAATGGAATAAAGTGAGTGAGGATCCCATGCTACTTATTCAAATAGATTATTGGTTACGCCCTCAATATTATTAAAAGTAAATGACTTATAAATTAACTGATGGCTTTTTCTAAAGCCTTAATTTCTTCTTATAGATTATGAATGTGGCCATGGTGACCCTTGATAATTATGATAAATGGGAATGATGACCCTTAATGCTTATTATATATATGGGTATGTCATCCCTTTTGGTAATTTGATACATGGGAATGGAATCCCAAATAATTATGATATGGGCATGACATCCCTTTATAAATGTGATGCAGGAATGTTGACTCTATTCAGTGATACTGGGCATGGAATCTCCTATTTCGTGATACTAGGAAAGGTGTCCCTATATTGTCATATCACGCATGATTTCCCTTATAATATTGTGATACTGGTCATGGTTCCCCTATAATGTGATACTAGGCATGACGTCACTTACTATATTGTAATATCAGGCACGACAACCCTATATTATGATATAGGGAATGGTGTCCATTATAATTATGATACTGGGCATAGAATCCCAATATTGTGATATTGGGCATGAAATCTTGTACTATTGTGATACTGGGCATTGCGTCCCATGATACAAGTTTAGAGATATTATATCATGGGTCGAAGAAAGTAGTGTTAGCCTGGTTTCCTTTAGGAACTAGAGATGACCCATTTACAATTATTATTACTAATTTTCATTACTATATCTACACACTTCCATGTTATATACACAGACTGGATATTTATAGACATTGTTGGTGATGGCCTACTATGTTTATCTCACACCCTATCCATGTCGTCGATGATACCCGGGAAGACTATATGCTTGCAGGTGTAGATAAGAGAGATAGTCCTCTAACATATGTGTGACTAATTATGTGACTTAGGATGGGATCATTGTAGTAGATGATTGGGCTAGAACTCAGGATTCTTAGATAAACTTTTTTCCTTTTTGTATCATTTGTATATCATGTGGTGTATTGACTGTCTGCTTCCATGTATACATGTTTTTCCTTTTTGTAGAAATATGACATCATCAACCATTTTATATGATTCGATTTATTGGTTATGATTTTTATTTATTTCTTGGGTGATTATTTATGCATATTCTAAGGCGAGTTACTTGTCTAGTTTTCATATTGTTTGTGTTTGTTGAGCCATATGTTCACTTATACTTCCACTATTTATCTATTATTACAAGTCTGTTGTGCTTCACTCTAGTAATGAGGGCATAGTCTACCCATAAAAAACTATATTCCCTCACTTCTAGTTGGAAGACTCTGGCATATAGGGATGCATTCTTGAGTAAATATGGCCCACCAAGCTCAAGGAACCTCTATGTGGAACCTAATACAGGATGCGACAAAGTGGCATTAGAGCTCTTTCTTTATTTTTCTTTACTATTTTGATACAATAGCAGGGATATTACAAAGGAATTGGGGTTTCGTAATGAGTTGTTCCTTGGAGTATCTCACCCATGTAAAGAGAAAATAAAAATTTCCTCGAATGGAAATTATTATTTTCGATATTTTTCTTATTACAGTTGATTTGATTCCACCATTGGGTGATACACTTGAATTGTTTTATTATATTGATATGATTGAGGACTAATTTTTATCCTTGGACCGATGAGATGAGTGCAAGGAAGCATTGATCATGCATTATTTTAGGCACCCTGTATAGAATTTAAATTCCATGTATATTCCATTCTATTTAGGATCATTTTTTTTCTTTCCTTTCATGTGGTTTCTACAAGTTCTTTGACTGCTATAATAAAACTGAAAAAACATTTATGTAAGAATTTGAGAAACATAGTTGGCACTTAGAGTTCTTGCCATAGCCTAAATTTTTTTTACTATATAGTCTATATCAAACACCCTATGTATCCAACTATGGTACGTTGAGTCATGGACCATTGGTCATATGGATTGGAACGTGTTATGGTATGGATTAAGTGGATTCCACACTTCGATTCATGAGGTGTATGGCTTCTTATAGTTGGAAGTGATGAACCATTTGGTTCAACCATTTAATGAAAAATTGAAATAAAAATGTGAATTAAATTAAATTGAAACATTAAAACACAAAACTTGACCCAGTCACGACCTTAGTAGTAAGTATTAAGTAGCATCTCTTGTGTTCTATATAAATGTTTCTATCATCCAGACCTAACTCTTTGAGTTGGAATAGGGGTAAAACTGTTACATTGAATGAATTTTTACCTATTCTATTCTTACATAGATGGATTATGACATTATAGAGCCTTATTTGATGTGTGTGTTTGGAAATTGTAGATAAAATCCCCCCTGATGTCCTCTGGTCTTACTCTAAGAGGGTTGTGACAAGCATACTCTATAGATGGTGGGTCTTGATCCTCTAGTTATACCTCTGGTAGTGCCACTTGTGGAATCTCTTCTTGTTATTTACATGGGAGATCATGACCAGTTATAAGGAGAATTTATTCGGCTTATGAAGATGACATATGGAGCTCTGTTCTCTACCCCTTATATGGGAGAGATTACATGGGAGTTTCAGCCGCATTAACCACCCACATTTTTGAGTAATGGTGGAACATTGGTTTCATAGCTATTGATCAAAATAGTTATATCTATATTCGATTATCTAGAGACACATCTTGAGAGGATTGTGAAAATTTCTACTTATATGCTTTGAGGATCCACCAAACGTTGGTGGGATATTTTGAACCTATTGGGTTAGTATCAGGAAGTTACTTGGAGAGATTTCCAGTCAAGATTGGTTGACTATTTTTTACTTGATACCCTGAGGGCTAATCTTGTCTAGGAGTTTATGAACATGCAGAAAGTTTCAATGACAATTATAGACTATTCATCTAGTTTTACAGAGCTTTAGTTATTTGCACCTATATATAATGTTGATGAGCCAGTGAAAGAGAGATGATTTGAGGATGGCTTGAGGCATCGTATTCATTCTCAGGTGATTTTTTTTATTTACCACCATATATGATATAGTTAACCATTCCCCTATCACTGATCAAAAACCTCAGGGAAGTAGATGTTGTGAGATAGATTGGTTCAAAACCAAGGTAGGTGGTGGTTCGACTAGTGGGAAGAAGCAAAGCTTTAAGACTACGCACATGAGTAGCAGCAGTCAGATGACACCCACAGACAGTTATGTGGTATGTCATTAGTGCGGGAAGCTTGGGCATAAGAGGACCCAGTGTACCAGAAACCCCATCGAGTACCAAGGTTTTGTCATATTGGGACATCTTCAACATTTCTGCAATACCTTTCCATGTGTACTGAGTGGGAGAGTATCAATTATTGCTCCACCTTTAGGAACTCTTACATTAGAACCTCACGAAGTAGGTAGCTGGAGCACTACTATCCATACATGTAGAGGAGGAAGCCATGGCCATAGTATCTAGGATTTATGTATACAATGACTGTAGAGTGAACTGTCTCTAGGTATTCATGTTATAATAAAGAGATGAGGAGAAATCCAGATTTATTCAGTGCAACCTATACAAGAGGAGGCGGATGTCAGGACATCTATTGTTCACATTACTATTCTAGTAGCCTCTTCTATTTTTTTTATCTTTATCAATATATATGCATCACATTCCTTCATATTTTTTCTATTGTGGAGATCCTTGGGCTATATATTCTATTCTCTAGTGGCATTATGATACTTTATACTCCTTTGGGTATACATTCAGAGAGTATATGCATGTGTAAGGACTGTCTTCTTGAGGTAGGAAGCCATCATTTCGTAGGGACCTCTTCGGGCTCGGGATGATAGAATTCGATGCGATTCTCGATATGGACTCGTAGGTCCCATGTCATGCCTATGTGGATTGTTATCATTGGAGGGTTTCGTTTACATCACGAGAGGGTGGAAATTATATTCACAACGGTGAGTGGGATTTCCAAGCATGTAGAGATGGACCATATCATCTTGGGGTAGGTGGAGTGACCACCCAAATTTCTAGATTTTACATGAATGATTAGGGACTACATTAGACTGAGTTCTCTCCGGTAGTCAATCATTTTAGGTATGTCTTTTGTGATGATTTTTCTAGACTTCCCTTTAAAGAGAGGTAGGGTTTACTATATAGATAGTTCCAAGAGCTTCATTGGTATCCATTTCTCCTTACATGATGGGTACTAAAGATTTGTAGGGGATCAAGAGGTAGATAGAGGATCTAGAAGCTAATGGTTTTATATATCCTAGTACTTCTCATTGGGGTTCACCAATCCTTTTTTCCATGAAGGTGGATAGAACCCTCAGGATTTGCATAGATTATTGAAAATTGAATCATATTACTATGAAAAATTGGTATCCCTTATCTCATATTGATGATTTTTTTCGACCAGATCAGAGGAGAGAGGGTATTCTCACATAACTACCTAAGATTGGGTTATCATCATGTTTGAGTTAGGCCTTCAGATATTCCACATACGGATTTCCATAGTCATTAGGACTTATATGAATATCTTGTTATGATGTTCAGTATTACGAACATATCTTCCACATTCCTAGATTTAATGAATAAGGTTTTCATCCCTATCTGAATTCTTTTTTCATGGTCTTCATAGATAAAATATTGATGCATTCTCACACTCAAGGAGACCATGCCACTCATATTGAGATTATTCGGAATTCACTGAGAGAGCACCATATGTACGAAAAGCTTAGTAAATGTCACTTTTGGATCAACACGGTACACTTCTTGGGTCAGATTATCACATTAGATGGAGTTTCAGTTGACTTGAAGAAGGTGAGAGATGTGGTTACCTGGGAGTATCCCAAGAAATTCATTAACATGTGAAGTTTCTTGGGGAAATTCGGTTACTACAGAAGTTTTATAGAGGACTTATCACACTTAGAAGTACTTCTAACAGTGTTGTCTAAGAAGTGTGTAAAGTTTATATGGTCTGCATCCTATCAGATATCCTTTCAAGAGTGTAAATAGAGATTTACTTTAACACCCATATTGATTCTTCCAGAACTGGGTAGAAGTTATTAAGTATATTTTGTTGCATCAAGTATCAAGCTATTAGTAATTATAATGTAGAAATATCGAGTCATTGCATATGGTTCATGGCAGTTGAGGCTTTATGAGTGGAATTAAATTATTCAGGATCTCTTTTTACCCACTGTTGTTTGCATCTTGTGTTGTTGGATCCATAACCAACTGAGAAAGCATTTTTAGTGTTCACGAACCAAAAAAGCCTCAAGTATATTTTCATGCAATGTGAATTGAATCATAGGAAGTGAATATTGTTTGAATATATAAATTCCTTTGACTTCAATATTTCTGATGCACCTGGGGAATACAATGCTATTATCGATGTACTGAGTAGGATGACTCAGACAGAGAAAGTTTAAAAGGCTAGTAGCATATGGAATCTTATAGATCTATTTTTGAAGATGCACATTAATGAGAAGGATCGTCGGGGATAGTCTTTACATGCATCAATATTAGGGACCTCATCACTTCTAGAGAGAGTAAAGAAGTATTAGTTTTCAGATCGTGAAGGCTGGTTTCTATGGGAGAGTATTTCTAGTGAGGACTTTTCTATAGATTGGTCCATCGATGATGACAACATCATACATATTCATGGATGTATCTGGGTTCCCACATATATGAGGAGCTAATGTGGGATTCACATTCTTCTCAGTGGTCAGTTCACCTAGGTATCTCCAAAATGTATTGTGATATGCAATGTTTTTATTGGTGGCCAGGTATGAAGCATTAGATATCAGGCTTTATCACTAGGTGGTCTACCTGTCAATAGGTAAAGGCAGAGCACCAAAGACCTTTTATCTTGTTACAACTTATTTCAGTCCCATAATGTAAATGTGATGATGTTTCTATGGATTTTTTCATTAGCTTACATAAGTCACCTTGAGGTAGAGATATAGAATTGGTAGTTGTGGATCAACTGATTAAAGTAGCCAACTTCCTTCATATTCGAGATACTTTCACAGTTTATGATCTAGGAATATTGTATGTCAATGAGATCATACAACTACACGAGGTCCCTTGAACTATCAATTATTATTGGGATGCTTGCTTCACATAGAGGTTCTAGAAGGGTTTATAGAAAGATATGGATACACGGGTGATTTTGAGCACAACTTCTCACCCTCATACTGATGTCTAGTTGGAACAGATTATACAGGTTTTTAAGGACATGCTCTAGGCATGAATCCTTGATTTCAGTAGATCTTGGGATAAACATATCCCTCTCATCAATTTCATCTACAATAAGAGTTTTTATGCAACGATACAGATGGCCCCTTATGAGGCCCTATATGATAGGCAGCGTCATTCACCCATGTGCTGGTTAGAGGCAGGAGAGGTAGCATTGTTGGGTCCTCATCTTATTCAGGAGACTTCAGAGAAGGTTCAACTAATCAGGAAGCAGATGTCTACCACTCAGTCTAGAAAAAAATCCTATGTTGATCACCATTGACAACCTTTGTAGTTTAAGGTTTAGGATAGTGTTTTCTTATGGGTATCACCTAGACTTGGTCATATATTGATACAGAGGTTAGGAAGATATCATCACACTTTATCGGGCCATTTGAGATATGGGAGAGATTTGGTCCGGTAGTCTATCATTTTTTATTACCTTAGAGGTACTGTTCCATGGAATATGTCTTCCACATTTCACATCTTCCCCATTATCATATAGTCATATCTCATACTTTCGATCCTAAGGATATTGAGCTGGATGTTGATGATTTTTGTAGGAGTATTCTATACACATCATTGGCCATAGCATGAAGGCTTTCTAAGGCCAGTTTTTCCCTTTAGTACGGGTATTATGGCTACACAATTAGGTACAGGATGAGACTTGGGAGTGAGAGGCTGATGTACGTGCTTAGTTTATGGATTTTTTCTCAGATATTGTTTTTCCTCCCTTATAAGGTGAACTTTGGGATGAATTCATTTAAGGGGGGAAGACTACATGATACTGGGCCTTTCTTGAGGTACAGATCCTTTAAATTTTGGTTTAATCCTTTTTTACCTAATATGGATACCTAATAAGATAGCAGATGTCCTGGGGGCGTTCGAGGCTTGTTCAAAGCCCGAAACCTGACTTTTTGGGGGAAACAACTAGCTACACAGTTAGGAGAAACTGTGTGGAATAGGTCGCATGGTTACCCCTAACAATGTGGGGCTTAACAGTGACTATCTAGGGGCTACACGGTTGAGGAGACCGAGCATATAGGGCCTCACACCCGTTCGAGTATATCAGCAAATTGTACCAGAGGTGTGAACACTGTTTGCACATGGTTAGTCAAATAGTGTGTATGAAACCATGTGGGGTCCCTCCTTAGATAGTGGGAGGAACATAGTTGGCACACAGTTTCGCCAACCATGCGGCCAAACTGTGCAACCCAGATATCTTGGAAAAAATTACCATTTTCCCTTAAAATCTAATTAATCTCACCCTCCCTCTTGTTTTCTCTCATTTCTAGAATGGGATCCTTCATCCTCTCATGAGAGATCCATGGAAGCTTAATGTTAGGCTTTACTATAAATCCTCAATCTAACGTCTGGTTCAGATATCATCGGTCTATTTGGATCTACGCTAATATATTCTTTGATCATATTGTGCCATTGTCTATTTCTCTCTCTATCGATGGAGTTATTGAGGTGCATGATCATACACCCTATTTTCATGTTGTTTGATCATTCTTCAGTTTTCTCTTGATCCAGGATGAATGAAGGGTTGATACTGGATGAGGAGTGTACTACGAGCTCAAGGTATGCAGTGTAGTATTTATCCCTCAAGTCTTGTTGTCTTATACCATGTGTCATGATGTTTCACGCTAGATTCTCCATTTGTTTCCCTAAATTACACATAAATCAGGTTTAATTAAATGTTTTTTTATAAGAATCAATCATTTTTAATTTACGCATGTTGGGTTAAGACCCCATCTTCTGGTGCCACCCCTTGAGGTGTGCCAGTCATTTTTCCTTACAGTTATAAATGATTAAAGGACCCAAAACATCTCTTAATTGGTTTTGGCATGACTTCAATTTATTATGAATATATTTGAAATGTATTGAAGTGAGTGGGGATCACACTTCACATGTTCAAACGAAGTGATGGTTACGTCCTTGCTATTATTAAATGTAAATGAGTAATAAATTAATTGTTGGCTCTTTCAAAAGCCTTGAATGCTTTTTATAGATTATGAATGTGGGCATGGAGACCCATGATAATTATGACAAATGGGCATGATGGCCCTTATGCTTGATATATATATGGTCACGACATCCCTTATGTTAATTTGATACATGGTCATGGAGTCCCTTATAATTATGCTATTGGAATGGAATCCCTTTGTAAATTTGATACGGGCATGGTGATCCCATTTAGTGATAATGGTCATGGAATCCCACATTCCATGATACTGGGCATGGAATCCCTGTATTGTGATATCGGGCATGGCGTCCATTACTATATTGTGATATCAATCATGGAATCCCTATATTTTGATATCGGGTATGGATTCCCTTAATATATTGTGATACTGGGAATGGCATCCCTATATTGTGATATTGGGCATGGTGTCCCTTACTACTATGATACTGGGCATTGCATCCCTCAATACATGTTTAGAGATATTCCATCACAGATTGAAGTAGGTAGTATTGTCCTGGTTCCCTTTAGAAACTAGAGATGACCCATTTACAGTTATTATTACTACTTTATATTATTATATTTGTACACTTCTATGTTTTATACATGGACTGGATATTTATAGACACCATTAGTGGTGTCCTACTAAGTTTATCTCACACCATGTCTAGGTCACCGATGGTACCCATGCAGACTATATGCCTATAGGTGTAGATAAGGGGAAGTTCCCTCTTATGGATGCATGAGGTCTTTCATGACTTATGATGGGATATTGGTATCAAATGACTCAAATAAAGCTCGAGATGATTATATAAACTTTTGGCCTTTTGTATCTCTTGTATATCATACGGTGTATTGATAGTCTGCTACTATGTATACATGTTTTCCCTATCTATAGAGACATGACATCATCATCCATTGTATATTATTCATTTTACCGCTTATAATTATTATTTTGTGCTTGGATCATTATTTATGCCTTCGTTAAGGCAGGTTATTGGTCTAGTTGACATTGTATTTGTTTCCATTGTGCCATTTTTTTACTTATGCTTCCTCTATTTATCTGTTATTACTTATCTGTTGTGCTCCACTATGGTAATGAGGGCATAGTAGACTCATAGAAACACCATAGGCCCTCGCTTCTAGTCAACAACCTCTGGCGTACGAGGATGTTTGGTTGAGTCCATGTGGCACACTAGGCTCAAGGAACCTCTACGTGGCACCCAGGTCTAAGATGTCAAAGGTTTAAATAGAGTATTCATTAGGGTTAGAAAAAATAAATAAATATTAAATTAATTAATTAACTTAATCTATTTGATCCATCAACTGCTACACTCAACGAAAACATCCTATGATGAAAAAATTTATGTCTCATCAGGGTAAAACCCACATTATGGAATTAACGACAGTCTTAGTTTTCCCATTCATGGCTAATTTTTGGAGATATTACGTTATTTTTGAAAGACTAGTCACACATGACATATTATATTTAATATTTTTAATATATAAATATCGAGCCTCCACAGGGTTCAGAACTTCACTCCGACTCTATGCCTTACTCTAAAAATAATATTTAAAATATTCTAAAGTGTCAACCATAAAAAAAGAGTCGTTGCAGTAATGAACAAATTCATATGTGAATACATGGAATAATTAAAGAAATAAAGGTAACTACTTTTCCTTGAGAATTTATCCTATGCCTTTGGGACTGAGGTGTGTGTTTTTTAAAAGGAATAGTAGCTTATACAAGTAGGAAATGAGTCTTTAAACGGTTTAAAGGATTAATTAACCAGGTAAAGGTTAGGCAAGTAACCTTGGCTTGAAATGTGAACTAACACGTCCCTGATGGGGGTCATTGACATTTGATTTCCCATAAAAATTCATGTTCATTAAGGTTGTATGGGTATTTATAAATTCTTATTGGGTGTATATACTATGTAGGGTGGATCAAACGACATCATGGATTTTTGTGAGCTCAAAATTCTATGTTATGATATGGTTGATGTGATGTGTGAGTTGTCTATCACTAAGAGTGTTGTATTATGTTGATCCTTGATGATGGTCACTTGTAGACGACCTATGGTGGGTCAAGATATGTTATTCCATTATATTGAACATTTAAACTTGGGAGGTCGAACATATTATATTCCTTTTTATGGCACAGTTTCCCCTAAGGGGTCAGATATATATGATTTTTTGAGATGATAATGTGTTGAGAAACCAAAAGTGTTTGTTCCATCTGAATAGTTGGCCTTAGGAAAGTTCGGGGTCCCATGATGGGCTATGAGCATGCAAATTGAACCTCAGGAACCGACATTAGTCGAAGCATGTATGAATATTTTGGGTGACATTGTTATACTGACACTTATGTGGCACATATGGAATTGATAGTAATTGAATGTTTTTGTCATTATATGTTTTTTTATATATTCACACACTAAATCCTTGAGTTGGCAGGGTTCCTATGGTTTCTATTTAGGATTATATTCTCACTAATTGTGTGTACACACCTCATGTACATACATATTACTTGCATGGTGTTTCATGTAAATGAAAGAGGCCTTTGGAGCACAGAGTTGGTGTTTGGAGACACTTTGGAGTTCAGTTCGTGGGATTGCAGATTCTCGAGGAGTGGGCTATCTTCTCATTCTTTCAACATCATTTTCAGCTATTTTGCTTACGTTCTAGAATGTATGATACCACTGAGTCATGGTTGACTACGTGATATTTTTGGGCATGTTGGGATATTATTTTGAGGTTATTGAATGGATTTCGATGTCTTTCACAATTTATTGATCTTGTTATGGTTATTATGTGTTTATTTGAAGTGATGGACCATTAGAGGGAAATTCTCTCCCGACGTGTTATCTTAAGCTCTCGATGATAGTCACTAGTCTCTGGTGATTAGGGAGAGCACTAGAAGCCACGTTGCATTTCCAATTAGTGGTGTAGAAATATTGAGGTGGGACATCATTTTATGTGTCATGGGATGTTTCTATTTATGATTATGTATATTATTCCTTAGATTTGGAACATTATCATTATGTATCACAATTCACACAAGATTCACAATGAAAGCCATGACATTTAAGTTCATGGAGATATAGGTTACGCCAGGTGAGTTCTGAATGGTATGAAATTGATTGAATGGTCAAAATAGAAATTTTTTTCCTTTAAAGTTATGGGACAAGGTATCTTAGATCTTTTTGTTTAGATAGAACTTTATGACCTAAAATCTATGTCCATGGTATTTATTGTAAAGTTTATCTCAGTAAGTCAAAGAAAGATATACCCAGTAGTAATGGTGATGACAGATGTATGCACATCAATTAAAAATGGATTAAATTACACAGCAACAATCATCAGAAGGTTTCAGTTGTTGATGATACAACTTATTTCAATCATTGTGGGGGAAAATGATGTATTTTTAGTTGCCAATAATGAACTGTTGAATATAAACATAAGAATAGAATCAATTATGGTTTGCATGTTGGTGTCTATTTGATTTAATATCAACCATATAATATAATCACAATTCATTAAAGTTTAAAGTAACGTGTGGAGATTTATCTCTTATTTATACACAATCTTTACTGGGGTTGAATATGTGAATATAATATTTAATATTAAACGGATATAATTCTTTTATGGTTTAGAGGTTTAATAATTAATGGGAGAACTCCAGTTGAGTTAATAGTCTATGTCCATGTGATAATTTTAAATAATTATGAACTATTTTAATTATTTTATAATTTCATGGAATTTATTTTATATAAATCACTGAAAGCAGTTATTTATTTTAAGAAATGGTGTATTAACATAAATAAATGTGACATGGGATCTATTATTCACGAGTGAATGTATATTTTTTTTATCGAATCTGCTGCACGCAATTAACTTGAAAATAGGATTTGAAATAATATGGGGGCGTGGACGTCAGCTGTAACGGGCAGCTTGGTGGCTGGGTGTTGAAGCTCTTGGGTACGTGCACCTCATAAATGGCCCCCGTAACTCAGTAGACTATTAAAATAGGGTTTGGGTTGGTGGGGTTGAATGCTGGAATGCAGCCATGAGACTGCATTTAGTACAGTAGTTGGCATTTACTATTTACCTGTAATCTTTCATGGTCTCACCTGCCCTTTCCCTCCTGCCGCCCTTCCGGTTTGTTGATGGTGAAATCTATTTACTTTCTTCATCGTCCCGCTCTGTCTCAGTTATTTTGAACTTAATAGTACTACCTTGAAAGCTCTGAGGTTTCATTATTGTACATATCAAATTTCATTCTCACTTTCACTTTGTTGGAAGTAACATTCATTTGGAGTTTGTGGTGTTATTATCCTTAGTTACTTATTGTTCAGAAATTTTTTTTTCATATTACAAAATGATATTTTTTATTTTTTACATTTATTAGTGTTTTTTAGAAAATAAGTTATTTATAAAAGGTGTCACTAATATAACGTACAAAAAGTTATCATTTTAAGTAATGCTAATAAAACCGGTTTTTTTACAACTTAAAAAACTTATTATTTACAGCATATTTATAAAAAACTGCCAATACAAAAATAGTTTTTTATTAACAAATATTATAAAAAGGGTCGACTTTACATTTTTATAATAAACACCTTAATTTTCACATTTATCAAATTCACATGTAAATACAAGGTGAATAAAATGTTATTAAAAATATAGATTACAAGTTTTTTTTTTTTTTAAAAAGAGAGAGATAATTAAAATAAAATACTCGTGTTTTACAACCAAATTCACGGCACAACAAACCCAACATCCCCCCCCCCAAAAAAAAAACTCACCAAAAAATCCAAGCAACCACCTCAACAAAGTCGTGCAATCACTCCCCATTGATCACATCGTCGACCTCAAAATGACATAATATGGACCAGGCTTACTCATCAAATCAGATATATTCTTTGAAAATCTTCTGTGCGTCAGATGTCTCTCATCACTTTTATCAATAGACCCACAACAACAACAACGACCATAATGATATATATTTAGAGGATTACAACAAGATAGTTGACTGTGTGTTTTTCGATTACTTTTATAATAACAATAAAAGCAACACTTTTTAACACAACTTGTTGTCTGCATCTCAATTTGAATGAACACTAGGGGATGAATGTTGAAAATGACCGTTTTTTTTTAGAGTTCTTCATTCTAGTAAGGATTCATGAGAATTACCCCGCACAATGAAAATTACACAAAAACACAACTTATTTGCGTTGTTTTTTTTATATTTCACAACGTTTGTAATGACCGAGGAATTCACATGTCGATTAATTCAGAGAGGATGAAATCTGGTCAACTTAGCGACTAGGTGAATTTTAAATTTTTTATTCACATTGGAGGGGGGGGGGATGTTTTGGTCACATTTATAATGTATAAATGGATGTTTCAAAGGTGGAAAGGTTGGTGGAAAACAGATGGTATGAGTTTTCAGGTGTTAGGCAGTTAAGTGAAGATAAGAGGTTGGAAACAACAATAATCAAGTACTCAATGAGAGCCCATTCATTGGGGCTATCCCACCAATCTAGCTATTAAGTACTCGATGACTACCATCAGTACCCTATGGGCCTATAAGAACCTGGATCTTCATTTCAAGTGTGAATCTTGTTTTTGGGTGTTTTTTAGAAAAAAGGAAAGAGGTGAAAATTTTCTAAGTACACGCCCTGTACTTTTGAGTACACACTGTGTACCCAGTTGTCGCGTGTAGCTATGTGGTTGTGTAACAGCCGAGTAAATGTCCATGTAGGTGACCTAACAGACCGCCTAAAGCGAGGGCCAGTTGAGGCTAGAACATGACGTGTACATTAAATGAACATGCCGTGTACTTTTCTTTTTATTTGATGAGTCGGAGCGGGATCGCGTCTCATCTCCAGAACACACTTCTTCTTCCCTCGGTTCGTACAGGAGAGCGACGAACAACCAAAGAACATTGAGCTCCTCCCGGTTCTCTGTATGAGCTCCAATTGAGACGCTGTCGGGTGCGTTGGATTCCCACCAGTGAGTTCTCTCTTTCCCTAGAGCCTCTCTTCCTAATTCCTCCTCTCTCGTGAGTTTTTCAAGGATAATCGTTTTTACTTTTTTATAGATCTACGTTGTATTAGGTTGATTCAATGGCAGATATAAGAACTCGGATCTTCGTTTTAGGTATGTCTTTCCTTTTCTGGAGTTTTTGAGAAAAAATAAAGTTTCTAGAAATTTTTGAAATACACGCCGTGTACTCTTTTCCGGCTCGAAGCCGTGTGCTGGCCGTGCCCGGGCCACACACACGGGGTGTAGGGGTGACGTGGAGGCCGCTTAAAGCGGAGTACGGAAAAACCTAGTACACGTCGTGTACTTTTTTTTCATTAAACGGACTGGGGTCGCGCCTAATCAAGGAAAACGTCTTCTTCTCCAGCTTCTTCATCCGAGAGCGCTGAGAATCCGCGGATCTTCGATGAGCTTTCGTTCATCCGTCCGTTCTCCGAATCAATCGTCGTTGGTTGCGTTGAAATCGCAGTGGTGAGATCTCTCTTCTGCTTTAGCCTTGTTTTATGTTTCCTCCTCGTTTCTAAGTTATCGTGGGTTGAGCGTTTTTGGCGTTTTCTCAGATCTTCGCCGTTCTAAGGAGAATCAATCTGTGTGGCTCAAATATTTTGATCTCCTAGCATCCAGGTAGGTGGTTTGTGCCTTTCCATAGGAATTCTGTGAATATTTTGTGCAAATTCCACCAATTCCCTTGAACGGGGAATTGGGGGTTTCCTGTTTTTCCCTTATTGTTTGACTGCTTTGCTTGCTTGCTTGAATAGAGATCTTTGCTTGCGAATTTGGATAATTTATACTATGTTCTTGGGCTTCGCCTTGCATATTTTGCTTATTAGGTGTTTTGCCAGTTGTCATGCCTAGTTGTATGATAGTGAGAATGTTATATTGTTATGTTGTTGTGCCCTAGAATGATAGCCAAGTAGTTCTTGGGGTTTACTTGGGATATTACGCGCGCGCTGAACATGTTTATTTCACATAGGACTGTGAGAACCTAGTGTAGTAGACCATAGGGAGAATGGACGTAAGGGCTTCTCCAGATTGTCTTTTAATACGATGCGAGACCACATGGGGAATTGACGATGAGTGCTTCCTCAGAGAGTCGGTAGTTCCTCGACGTGGACCATAGGGGAAATGAGGCTTTGAGTGCTTTTCCAGAGAGCCTTTAATACGATACGAGACTATAGGGGGAATTGACGGTGAACGCTTCCTCATAAAGTTTACTCTTTGCTGAACCAGAGGGGTGAGACTGTGTGTGCCTCCTAGAGGGTTGCTAGTACTTGTAGGTTGAACCTTAGGGGTTAGACTGTAAGAGCTACCTAGAGGATTACCTGTTTTCTTCTTCTTGTTGGTTGTTTACTTGTGTACTTTATTATGCTAGAACTGTGGATTGTAGTTGTTGTGTGCTTCTCTGTTTACTGCTTCCTGCACTTTTACTTGTCTTGTATTCATTGACTGTTAGGCACATATCTTTGGGTGATTGCCTACTGGGATTGTATCTCACACCCTATTTGGACCATGCTTTTGGGCCCAAGCAGGCTTTGTTGTTGCATGTATAGATAAGGGCAAACGCCCTTCGACTTCTGGTACTTGATTGCTTGGAGCTGGAGAGCAAGGGACCAAGCTTAAGCTTGCGATGCTGCAGGAGTTGCTATTATTTTAGTACTTTGTTTTTACTTGTATTTCAGCATGTTGTTGTGTTTGCTGCGTTCCTTAGATACTTGTACCTACTGCATCATTATCATCATTACTATATATTCATTGCTTCCACTGTTTGGTTTCAGTTGTTGCGTATTGCTTACTGCTTCTGCTATTTACTGTTAATTTCTTTTCTTTGTATACCTTACCAAATGAGGGCATAGTTTCCCCAATAACTTACCAAGGCCCTCGCTGCTAGTCTGCAGCCTTTGACATTTGGGGAAATGCGCTTGAGGTCATGTGGCGAACCAGGCATGAGGCACCTCTGGGTGGCTTCCAGAACCGGGACATTACAAAGTGGTATCAGAGAGGTTCTTTTCCCTTGATTTACTATTTGGAGCCTTTATCCAGGGATAGGATGGATTCTGTACTTGGTGTTAAGCTGTGCTCGGGAGTAGCTAACCCGTGTACAGGGAAAAGCCATACTACCTCGTTTATTGCAGTTTTCTAGTTTTGAGATTTTACGGTTGATATGATTTCACCTAGGGTGATTCACATGATTTGTGTTGTTATTGTTGTTGCTATTCTGGTTCTATTTCTGTCGCAACCCGATGAGATGAGGGTATGTCATCTCATGCATCATATAGACACTTTCTAGAAATCACATTTCATGCATTCTTGTCATGCCATCTAGGGTGTATTAGCAATTGCATGTTGTTGTGATAGACCTTGTGTAGATTATGCATGCTGTTGTGATAGATGCTATGTTATAATATCTGCTGTTTGTTAGAGGATTGTTTTTGTCATACTTTGCTTAAATGGATGCCAAGATTTGATTTATGGGGAGTATGGGCCCTCACAAATCGGAATTTGGCACCTTCTTTCTCGTTTTCCAGTGTTTTCTGGGCTTCGGTGCAGTTTCAGAGCTACTGCCCTGAAAAACCCAGAATACAAGGCGTGTACTTTATATATACACGTCGTGTAGTTTTAAACCGTGTCACTGACTGTGTGAGCAGAAACACGGGTTGTGAAAAAAAACTCCAGGAACACGCCGTGTACGGTAGGTACACGCTGTGTAGTAGTGAGCGTGTACCCGGCCGTGTAACTAACAACATGGATCGAGGAAGCTCGAGTAGAACACGCCGTGTTGGATAGCAACACGTTGTGTAGTCTTCTTCTAGGTACCCGACCATGTCATGAGCAACACGGGTCGGTGTTATCTTCTTCCATACACTCCGTGTTTGTTCGGAGCACGTTGTGTAAGGGCCAGCCGTGTACTTGGCTGTGTCGCCAACAACACGGGTCGGGAAAAATCTTCAAGTACACATCGTTTTTGTTCAGAACATGCCGTGTAGTCTCAACCGTGTAGTCGGCCGTGTAGCTAGCAACACAGGTCGTTGAAACCTTTTCTACTACACGCCGTGTCCACCAGGCACACGCCGTGTAGTCTCAGTTTAAGAAGACCATGTGGGTTAGCCATGCAAGGAGACACGGGCAGAGAAATAGAGTTAAGTACACGTCGTGTATATTTTATACACGCAGTGTAGTCTTTTTTTTTTAAATATTGTGTGTTTCCTTCTCTTCTTTTCATTTTGTTCTCCTTGGTTCTCTGTCCTTGTTTTCCTAATCTAAGGTATGTTTTGATCTTTCAGAGCTATGCCTCCGAGACGTTCTCCGATTGTACATCAGTTGTCAGGCAGTGATCAGACACCAGATTTGGCCGATCAGGGACTTCCTGCCGATCCTCCAGTCGGGCCAGCCTTGGCACCGGTTGTCATTCCAGTTGCAGGCACTGATTCACAGTTCAGGGAAAGTTTTATGAGGATGATGTAGACCTTTCAGGGAGCACCACCTCCTGCCACGACTATGATAGACTTGACGTGGGTTTTCCAACAGCAGCATCCTCCCACTTTCTCGGGGGAAGGAGGACCTCAGGCTGCAGAGTCATGGCTTGAAGCCATGTTGACCATCTTTGAGCATCTGGGGACGCCTCCAGAGATGCGGGTTAAGCTCGCTACCTATATGCTACGAGACTCCGCCAAGAGGTGGTGGGACGTGATCTCATAGGCGGGTCATCAGCAGGTTATGGTTTGGGAGGAGTTTCAGCGCGTCTTTAATGACTACTACCCAGAGACCCTGAGGGCCGACCGAGCCCGGGAGTTCATGAGCTTAGAGCAGGGTACTCTTTCTGTTATGGAGTACTCCTCTCTTTTCACCGAGCTGTAGCATTTTACACCCCTCCAGGGTGGGGATGGGATGTTCTTAGCGAGGAAGTTTGAGGATGGTCTCAGGTTAGAGATCCACTCACAGGTGAATCTTTTCCAGTTGACTTCCATCACTTCCATCGTCAACCAGGCACTTATTGCAGAGCGCAATCTGAGAGACTCCGTAGCTGTGAGCCAGGGCGGTTCTGCTTCCAGATCTAGTTTTCCTCCAGATGACAGTAAGAAGCACCATAGGGAGTCTATGTGCGGTGATCCGAGGAAGCGAGATGCATCGTCAGGCAGCCAGGTGATATGCTACCAGTGTGGCCGGTCAAGGAACACGAGGCCGCAGTGCCAGAGAGACCCCGTGGAGTGCCGATCCTATGGAAAGATGGGTCACCTTCATCATTTCTGCTAGGTTTTCTCACCAGCAGCTGGTGATAGGAGTTCTTCTATGACTTGTCGTTCAGGAGCAGCACCACCAGTTTCTCACCAGTCGCAGAACTGGAGTTCTTTCGTCCGTTCGGGCCGAGGTGGAGGTTGAGGCCATGGCGGTCAGCCACCAGTCTTTCAGTGCCAGCAGAGAGGATCAGCTTAGAGTGGTCAGGTGGGGCCACAGGGCTGCGGGACAGGCCAGACTTTTGTGGTGTATCAGACCTATCAGGAGCAGGATCTCGGACCTTCTACCGTTCGAGGTACGATTTTAGTAGCCTCAGTTTTATCTTCATCCCTTTTCGATACTGATGCTATGCATATATTTATCTCTATTGCTGTCGTGGAGAGCCTTGGGCTCTGTATCTTTTCTTCTGCCGACTCGTTGACACTAGACACACCTTTGGGGACAATGACATCTAATGTACGTCAGTGTAGAGAGTGCCCTCTTGAGGTTGTAGGGTATCGTTTCTTATAGGATCTCTACGTCCTAGAGATGACAGGCTATGATGTCATTCTCGGGATAGACTGGTTGGTTCCCTTCCAGGCAGTCGTCGATTGTTATCGCCGCAGGGTGAGTTTTATCTCACCAGAGGGTGAATCTTTTCTTCATAGAGGCGAATGAGATGTTCAGGCGAGTCGAGCAGGACTCGAGCATCATGGGCTAGGAAGGGTGACAACCCAGATTGCTAGTCTTTATCTGGATGACCAGGGGACTTCACAGTTGGACTTTCCTCTAGTGGTGGATCATTTCAGGGATGTCTTTCTAGAGGAATTTTCAGGTTTTCCTCCAGAGCGTGAGGTGGACGTCTCTATTGAGCTCGTGCTAGGAGTGGCACCGGTGTCCATTCCTCCTTATAGGATGGCTACACCTGAGTTGCAGGAGCTCAAGAAGTAGTTGGAGGAGTGGCAGGCAAAGGGTTTTATCTGACCCAGTACTTCTCCTTGGGGTTCACCTGTCCTGTTTTCAATGAAGGAAGACGGTACCCTTAGGCTTTGTGTGGATTACCGGAAGTTGAACCAGTTGACGGTCAAAAACTGATATCCCTTGCCAAGGATTGATGATCTCTTTGATCATATTTGAGGATCCCAGGTGTTCTCAAAGATCTATTTGAGGTCCATTTATCATCAGTTGCACGTTAGACCATCAGATATACCTCTGACAGCCATCAGGAACAGGTATGGTCTCTACGAGTATACGGTTATGCCGTTTGGTCTCACGAATGTGCCAACAGTTTTCATGGCACTGATGAACTGAGTGTTCCATCCTTACTTGGATTCCTTTGTCGTGGTCTTCGTGGACGATATCTTGGTGTACTATCACACTCAATACGACCATGTTACCCATCTTGAGATCGTTTTGAGTACACTGAGAGAGCATCATCTTTATGCTAAACTCTCGAAGTGCCACTTTTGGATGGATTAGATTCACTTCTTGGGTCACGTCATCTCAGAGGAAGGAGTATCTGTAGACCCAAAGAAAGTGAGATTTGTAGTTTCCTAGGAGCAGCCGAAGAACGTTTTTGAGGTGCGGAGTTTCCTAGAGCTGGATGGATACTACAAACGCTTCATTCAGGATCTTCATCGCTAGTATTTGTGGCCAGGTATGAAGAGAGATGTTGCTGGTTTCATCATGAGATGTTCTAATTTTCAGCAGGTGAAGGCGGAACATCAATGACCAGCAGACCTTTTACATCAGTTTCCTATTCCGGAGTGGAAGTGGAACGACGTCGCGATGGAATTCGTGACCGGATTGCCGAGGTCACCTCGAGGGAACGATGCTGTTTGGGTTGTCGTCGATAGGCTTACTAAGGTTGTTCACTTATTGCCGATCAAGGAGACCTTCAGTGTTGATGATCTGGGATGGTTGTACATCCGATATATTGTATGTCTGCATGGAGTTCCACACTCCATTTTTTTAGACAGAGATGCACGCTTTACTTCTTGGTTCTAGCAGGGGCTTCAGAAGGCTTTGAGTACATAGGTACTTTTGAGTACAGCATACCATCCCCAGATAGATGACCAGTCCGAGCGTACGATCTAGGTTCTTGAGGATATGTTCCGAGCTTTCATTCTGGACCTTGGCGGTTCTTGGGAGAAGCATATCCATCTGGTGGAGTTCGTCTATAACAACAATTTTTAGGTGACTATTCAGATGGCACCTTATGAGGCTTTGTACGGTAGGCCATGCCGATCACCCTTATACTAGCTAGAGGCAGGAGAGGTAGCTTTGCTGGGACCTCGTCTTGTTCAGGAGACCTCAGAGCAGATAGAAATGATTCAGAAGAGGATGGCTACAACATAGTCTCGACAGAAGTCTTTAGATTATCAGCGAAGATGACCTCTAGAGTTCGAGGTCAGGGATCAGGTTTTCCTGCGTGTCGCACCGAGGTTGGGACACAAGAGGATTCAGAGACAGGGTATGCTTTCACCACGGTACGTCGGGCCGTTTGAGGTTTTGGAGAGAGTTGGGCCGGTCGCCTATCGGTTGCAGCCACCTTAGAGGTACCGGGCTATGCACGACGTCTCCCAGCTTCGATGTTACTTTTCAGACCTGTCTCATGTCTTTCAGCCCGAGGAAGTTGATCTCGAAGTAGATGCATCGTTTAAGGAGCATCCTATCCTAATTGTCAATCGTAGTACAAAGGTTCTCCATGGGTGGTCTGTTCCTCTAGTACGGGTTCTATGGCAGCACATACGAGTACAGGACGAGACCTGGGAAAGGGAGGCCGATGTATGATCGCAGTGGCCAGAGCTATTCGGAGTTTCTTCTTCCACTCCTCATTAGGGAATTCGGGGACGAATTTATTTAAGGGGGAAATTTTTTAAGAACCCGGATCTTCGTTTCAGGTATGTCTTTCCTTTTCGGGAGTTTTTGAGAAAAAATAAAGTTTCTGGAAATTTTTGAAGTACACGCCGTATACTTTCTGAGTACACACCGTGTACTCTTTTCCGGCTCAAAGCCATGTGCTGGCCATGCCCGGGCCACACACACGGGGTGTAGGGGTGACGTGGATGCTTCTTAAAGCAGAGTACAGAAAACCCTAGTACACACCATGTACTCTAAATGTACACGTTGTGTACTTTTTTTTCATTAAATGGTCCGGGGTCGCGCCTAATCAAGGAAAATTTCTTCTTCTACAGCTTCTTCATCAGAGAGCGCCGAGAATCCACGGATCTTCAATGAGCTTCCATTACTCTGTCCGTTCTCTGAATCGATCTTCGTTGATTGCATTGGAATCGTAGTGGTGATTTCTCTCTTCTACTTTATCCTTGTTCTATGTTTCCTCCTCATTTCCAAGTTATTGTGGTTTGAGAATTTTTGGCATTTTCTCAGATCTTTTCCGTTCTAAGTAGAATCAGTCTACATGGCTCAAGTATTTTGATCTCATAGCATCCAGGCAGGTGGTTTGTGCCTTTACATAGTAATTCTATGAATATTTTGTGCAAATTCCGCCAATTCCCTTGAACGGGGAATTTTGGGTTTCCTGTTTTGCCCCTGTTGTTTGACCGCTTTGCTTGCTTGCTTGAATAGAGATCTTTGCTTGTGAATTTGGATAATTTATACTGTTTTCTTGTGATTCGCCTTGAATGTTTTTCTTATTAGGCATTTTTTCAGTTGCCATGCCTAGTTGTAGGATAGTGGGGCTATTATACTATTATGCTGCTGTGCCTTAGAATGATGGCCAAGAAGTTCTTGGGGTTTACTTGGGATGATACGCGTGCACTGAGCATGTTTATTTCACACAGGACTATGAGAACCTAGTGTAGTAGACCATAGGGAGAATGGACACAAGGTCTTCTCCAGAGTGTCTTTTAATAGGATGCGAGACCACTTGGGGAATTGATGATGAGTGCTTCCTCAGAGAGTTTGTAGTTCCTCGATGCGGTACACAGGGGAAATGAGATGTTGAGCGCTTTCCCAGAGAGCCTTTAGTACGATACATGACTATAAGGGGAATTTACAGTGATTGCTTCCTCAGATAGTCTACTCTTAGCTAAACCAAAGGGGTGAGACTGTGTGTGCCTCCAAGAGGGTTGCTAGTACTTGTAGGTTGAACCTTAGGGGTTAGGCTGTGAGAGCTACCCACATTATTACCTTTTTTCTTCTTGTTGTTGGTTTTTTACTTGTGTACTTTATATGCTAGAACTGTGGATTGTAGCTGTCGTGTGCTTCTCTGTTTACTGCTTCCTGCACTTTTACTTTCCCTGTATTCATTGACTGTTAGGCACAGATCTTTGTGTGATTGCCTACTAGGATTGTATCTCACACCCTATTTGGGCCATGCCTTTGGGCCCAAGCAGACTTTTTTGTTGCAGGTATAGATAAGGGAAATCACCCTTTGAATTCTGGTACTTGATTGCTTGGAGCTGTAGATCAAGGGACCAAGATTAGGCTTGCGATGCTGCAGGAGTTGGTGTTATTTTAGTACTTTGTTTTTACTTGTATTTCAGCACGTTGTTATGTTTTCTGCGTTCCTTAGATACTTGTACCTGCTGCATCATTATCATCATTACTATATATTCATTGATTCCACTGTTTGGTTTCAGTTATTGCATATTTCTTACTGCTTCCACTATGTACTGTTAATTTATTTTCTTTGTATACCTTACCAAATGAGGGCATAGTTTCCCCAATAACTTACCAAGGCCCTCACTGCTAGTCGACAGCCACTAGCGTTTGGGGAAATGCGCTTGAGGTCATGTGGCGAACCGGGCACGGGGCACCTCTGGGTGGATTCCGGAACCGGGGCGTTACAGAAGACGTTCAAGAGTGTTCATCATACAACATCATGGTAGGTGGTTTGTGCCTTTCGTCGATTGTCTTTTAACTATACATGCTTAAAGTGCTGGATACCTAGGTTGGGGTATTGAGTATTTTGGAATTTGACCCTGTTTAATACATACTATGGTTTGTTTGATTGAGAAAGGGTGATTTCTTATGCATAAGGTTTTATACCTTGTTATGGGACACCCCATGGCTATGTTCCCCTGATTGACTATTTATGGCTGTTTGGGCTAGGTTGCCTATGAGGCGTGCCTTATTTCCATGCCTTGAATTGTTTAGGATGAAGTTTTATTGATATATGAATTTCATGTGTGATACTTGTGAATGTTAGCCATGTAGTAGTTATAAATTATGTGTTCTACCTTATAATGATGTGCACGCTGATCTTCCAATGGACCATGAGAGGCTTGGATCAGGAAAACAGTGGGGGTTTCCATGTTTATCACACAAGATCATGATAGCCTTGGTGTAGAATTTGACCTAGAGGTATTGACTGTGAGAGTTATCCAGGAGGTCATTTATAATTTTTTTCCTGCTATATAGACCGAGGGGGTATTGACCGTGAGAGCTACTCAGAGGTCGTTTATAATTTATTGATGCCATGTTGATCTAGAGGTATTGATCGTGAGAGTTTCCCAGGTGGTCGTTTGTATTTGATTACTGCTATGTTAAACCAAATGGGTTAGACCATGAGAGCTTTCCCAGAGGGTTGTCATGAATAATTGAATGAATGTGATGAGTCTTCCAAGTCAAAGCACAAGCTTGGACTCGGTCTTACTTGGTTGTTTATATGGTCTTCTGAGATGTCTATTGTTACTATTATACAGAGGGATATAGAGCTTATTCTAGATCCTGAGATTACATTATCCAATGGATTGAATAATTGAAACATGTAAATGAATGTAATTGAAAACTGTAGGATTATTTACCTTTGAGTACTTCCTATTTTGTTGCCTCATTTCTGTATGTTACCTACTATATATATTCACTGATAGTTAGACATAGATATTTTGGTGGTTTCCTACTGGGATTCATCTCACACCCTATGTAGGTCATGATTTTGGACCCAAATAGATTATATGGTTGCAAGTATAGATAAGGGAAAACACCCTTCTTCATCAAGTACTTGATTGCTATTGGAGATGGAGAGTATGAGACCAAGATGTGGTTTGTGATGCTATTGGAGTTTACTACTTTTATATATTTTTGTTTCAGTATTGTATTTTCCAACATTGTGACTAGTTTGGATGCTTTCTTAGACACATGTGACATGCATCATTTATATTTTCTCCAGTTGTTATATTACTATCAGTCTTTCGCTGTTTACTTCTATTGTATGGTATTAATGCTTCCACTATTGTTTTATATTTCGATTCCATTGTGCATACTCTTCCAATGAGGGAATAATTTCCCAATTGTATTACCTTGACTCTCACTGCTAGTCGGCAACCTCTAATGTTTGGGGAAATGTTCTTGAGATTATGTGACCAACTGGGTTCGGGGCAGGCACCTTTGGGTGGCATCTGGAATCGGGATGTTACAAATTGATATCAGAGGAGGTTCTTTTCTACTTTGTCTTACTATTTGGAGCCTATAGACATGGATAGTAAGGAATAGGTAGTTGGTAATAAGTTGTGCCCATGAGTAGCTAACCCGCGTATAGGGAAAAGTCAAGCTACCTCAAATATTGCAATTTTTTTTGTTTTTACAATTGTTATTGTCGATTTGAGTTCACCGTTGGGTGACACACTTGTTTTGTGCTGTTATTATTGATATTATTGTGGTTATATTTATATTGAAACCTGATGAGATGAGGGTATTCCATCTCATGCATCATATAGGCACTTGCTAGAGATCACATGTCATGCATTCTTTTCATGTCATTTAGGATGCATTACTGATGGCATGTTATTGTGATAGATGTTGTTCTAAATATGCATGTTGTTGTGATAGATGCCATGATAAAATACCTTCTATTTGATATGGTATTAGATTATGTAAATTTTCATTTGGATGGACACCAAATTTTGGTTCCTAAGGTGTTATGGGCCCTCTTTGATCAAAATTTGGTGGATCATGTTTGAACTTTAATTAAATTTTTGTCAAATTATGTTGTGAAAAAGGATGAAAAACTTTGATTCGTGGGGAGTATGGGATCCCACAGGTCATAATTTCTCATACCTTGAATAAAATTTTATGTTTTTAAGGGTTCCAGAAAAGTTTCAGTGGCCTACTATTTGGAAACCCAGGCAACACAGTGTGTGAAGTTATGAACACATGCCATTTGTTATTCTATTCTGGAAGAAACAACATTTATTAAGTACATGTTGTGTACCTTATGTACACACCGTGCAGTCTTTAACCATGTGACTGACTATGTGAGAAGAGACAGAGGGTTGATAAATGTTTGGTAGAACACACTGTGTATTGGGAGTACATGTTGTGCTGTAAAGACCGTGTGTCCAGCTGTGTGACTAATGACACAGGTGGATGAAACTTAGGTTGTACATGTCATGTCTAGTGTATGTACGCCGTGTAGTAATCAACCGTGTGACTAACGACATGGTTGGTTGGAACATAAGTAGTACACGCCGTTTAGTGTTACCTGGGAGAGAACCGTGTATTTATGACAGTGTAGAAGTACTTGGGTAGGAGGGAAGATTCAAGTACTCTTTGTGACATAGAAGGAACATGCCATGTGTAGGGGTGTTACATGACCAGGATTGGAAGAGGTACACACCCACGATGAAACTTAAGGGAACATGTCATGTAGTGGTTCTACACGCCGTGTAGCCTTATTTTGAAAAACTTGAATGTTTTCTTCTCCCGTTCCTTTCTAGAAATTCTAAGTTGCAGTCCTTGATAATCCTGTACTAAGGTGTGCACTTGACCTTGCAGAGTCATGCCTCCAAGACGTCCTACGGTTGTACGTCGGGTGTAGGGAGATGACCATACACTGGAAATGGTAGATCAAGGACTAAAAATAGATCCTCCTATTGTGCCCATCTTGGAACCAGCTGTTATATCAGACACAAGTCCTGTTGCATAGTTTTGTGAAGGATTTATGAGGATGATACAAACTTTTCAGGGAGCACCACATTCTACCCTACCTATGGAAGAATTTATGTGAGTGTTTCAGTAGCAACATCCTCCCACTTTTTCAAGGGATGGACGACCACAGGCTGCAGAGTCATGTTTGGAGGCCATGATTTATATCTTCAAGCATCTGGAGATGCCTCCTGAGAGGAGGGTGAAGCTCGCAACGTAAATGCTATGTGATTCCTCCAAGAGATTATGGGATGTTGTCTCACAGGTGGGATGTCATTGAGATATGGATTGGGAAGAGTTTCATAGGACCTTCTATGAAAAATTATACCCCGAGACATCGAGGGCTGATCGAGCCTGAGAGTTCATGCATTTGGAGCAGTGATCTCTTTCAGTGATGGATTAATCATCTCATTTCACAGAGCTTCAGTTCTTCGAACTTAATTTTGGAGGTGATGAGTTATATTTGGATAGGAGTTTTGAGGAAGGTCTCAGGTATGACATCTGATTGCTGGTGAATGTTTTCAGGATGAATTTAGTGACTACTATAGTGAACCAGGTGCTAATTACTGAGTGCAATCTGAGGGAATTGGAAGCTATGAGCCAGGGCAGTTCAGCATCCGGGGCTGGTACTCCTTCGACCGATAGTAGGAAGCACCATAGGGAGCCTTCACGTGGTGATTCTGGTGGCAGGGGTGTATCTACAAGTAGTCAGGTGAGGTGATACCAGTGCGGGAAGAGTGGGCACACGAGACCTCAGTGTCTAAGAGACCTAGTTGAGTGCCGATCTTGGAGCAATATGGGTCATCTTTAGTGTTTTTTCCAGTTTTTATCACTAGCAGCTAGTGAGAGGGGATTAGTTATGACTCCATGTTCAAGTACAGGACCACCTGTTTCTACTCAGTCAGGGAACTGGAGTTCGTCAGGACATTCAGGTCGAGGAGGTGGTTGTGGCTAGGTTAGCCAGATGATAGGCTTTCTGTGATAGTTGGGTAGATCAACTCAGGGTATTCAGGTAGGGTTGTAGGGCCATGGTACTGGTTAGACTTTTGCAGTGGAGCAGACCCATCATGAGAAGGATTCTGGACCCTATACGGTTAGAGGTATGATTCTAGTTGCCTCAATTTTATATTCTACTCTTTTTGATATAGGGGATTCCCATAGTTTTATATCTGTTGTCATTTTGAGGAGCCTTGGGCTCTTTATCTTTACTTATGAGGAAGTTATGACGTTAGAAACTCCATTAGGGATTAAGATGGCTAGTGTATGTTAGTGCAAGGAGTGCCATCTTGAGGTTGGTGGGTGTCACTTATTGTGGGTCCTCTATATCATATAGATGATAGGATTCGATGTCATTCTCAGAATATACTGGTTGGTCTCCTTTTAGGCCATTGTTGACTTCTATCGTCGTAGGGTGAGTTTCAAGTCACTAGAAGGTGGGTATTTTCTACACAAGGGAGAATGGAATGTCTAAGAGAGCAGAGTAGAACCCGAGCATCATGAGTTGGGAGGAATTCCTACCCAGATTTCTAGTTTATATCCGGATGACTAGGGGACTTCACAGATGGACTTTCCTCCAGTGTTAGATCATTTCAGAGATGTATTTACAGAATTTTTTTTAGGTTTACCTCTTAAGTGAGAGGTGTATTTCTTTATTTAACTTGTTCTAGGAGAAGAACCAGTGTCCATTCCTCCTTATAGGATAACTATACTGGATTTACAGGATCCCTAGAAGCAGTTAGAGGAGTTGAAGGAAAAGGGTTTCATCTGAACCAGTACTTCTCCTTGGGGTTAACCTATCCATTTTGCGAAGAAGGCAGATGCTACCCTCAGACTTTTTGTGGATTATCAGAAGTTGAACCAGTTGACGATTAAGAACTGATATCCCTTGCCGAGGATTGATTATCTATTTGATCATCTTCGAGGAGCCCAAGTGTTCTCTAAGATTTACTTGAGATCCAATTATCATTAGTTTCACATTAGACCATCAGATATGCCTCTTACATCCTTTCAGAGCAGGTATGGTCTATACGAGTATTTGGTTATGTTTTTCGGTCTTATAAACGTGCCAACAGTTTTTATGGAACTAATGAATTGAATGTTCCATCCTTACTTGGATTCTTTTTTGGTAGTCTTCGTGGATGATATCTTGGTGTACTATCACACTCGACATGACCATAACATCCATCTTGAGATCATATTGAGTACATTGAGAGATCATCAGTTATATAATAAGATCTCAAAATGAAACTTTTTGATGGACCAGATTCACTTCTTGGGTCATGTTATCTCAGAGAAAAGAGTATCAGTAGACCTAGAGAAAGTGAGAGCAGTAGTTTCTTGGGAGAAGTTTAAGAACATATTTGAGGTACATAGTTTTATGGGGATAGATGGTTACTACAAGCACTTTATATAGAAATTTTCATGCTTAGAAGCGCCACTGACGTGCCTGACTAATAAGGGTGTGAAGTACTTGTGGATAGATTTCTATGATTCAACATTTCAAGAGCTGAAAGTGAGATTAATGTTAGCACCGATACTAATTTTCCCATATCCAGGCAAGAGTTACTTCTTTTACTATGATGCATCAGGTATTGGGCTGGGATTAGTACTTATGCACATGGAATGAGTCGTTGTGTACAGGTCTCAGCAGTTGAGACCACATGATAGGAACTACCCAATGCACAATATCGAGTTAACTATAGTTGTGAATGCTTTACATTGTTGGAGACATTATCTTTTGGGAGAGTATTTTTTTGGTATACACTGACCAAAAAAGTCTCAAGTATATCTTTACTCAACGTGATATGAATTTGAGGTAGTGGATGTGGGTTGAGTACCTTCATTCCTTTGACTTTGAGCTTTCCTACACGCCTGGGAAAGGAAACACAGTGGTTGATGAATTTAGAAGGATGACTTAGATACTTGTAGTTTAGGAGGCCAACAATGAGTGGAAGCTTATGAATCTATTCTTTAAGATGCATTTGGAGGTGCACAATAGATAGGGTAAGTCATGTCTTTCTTCTATACCTGTTACCTCTACTCTACTGGACCAAGTACGAATGAGGAATCTATTAGATTCCAAAGGCCTAGTCCTAAGGGAGAGTGTGTCAGTAGAGGACCTTACTACTGGATGGATCATAGGCGAGGATGAAGTTTTGCATTTCCAAGGGTGCGTATGGGTGTCAGAAGACATACATGAGGATCTTTTATGAGATTTTCATTCCTCAGCATGGGCAGTTCATCCTAGTGTCACCAAGATGTATCGAGATCTACACCATTAGTATTGGTGGCCAAGCATGAAGAGGGATACTTCTAGTTTTGTTACGAGATTTTCCACATGTTAGTAGGTGAATGTGGATTATCAGTGACCAACATGAATTTTATAGCAGTTACCCATTCCCGAGTGGAAGTGGAATGATGTTGCGATGGATTTTGTGACTGGTTTTCTGAGGTTGACTTGAGGGAATGATGTAGTTTGGGTTGTTTTTAATAGACTCATGAAGGTTTCACATTTCATACCGATCAAGGAAACCTTCAGTGTTGATGATATTGAAAGATTGTACATCTGTGATATTTTAAATTTTCATGGGGTTTTGTAATCTATTGTTTCAGACAGGGACTCTCAGTTTACTTCTCGTGTATAGAAGGGACTACAGAGGGATTTGGGTATATAGGTACTTCTGAGTACAACTTACCATACCCAGACATATGGCCTGTCCGAGTGCACAATTTAGGTTTTGTAGGACATGCTTCGAGCATGCGTCATGGATTTCGAGGGCTCGTCGGAGGGACACATACCCCTAGTGGAGTTTTCCTACGATAATAGTTTTTAGGCGATGATTCAGATATAACCTTATGAGGCTTTGTACAATAAGCCATGCCGATCACCCCTATGTTGGCTGGAGGTAGAAGAGATTGCTATGCTGGGACCTTGTCTTGTTTAGGAGACCAATGAGCAGGTGGAGTTGATTTAGAAGAGGATGGATACTGTACAATCTCACCATAAATCTTATGTTGATCAATGGATATGACCTCTAGAGTTCGAGGTCGGAGATCATGTTTTCTTATATGTCACACAGAGGTTGGGACATTAGAGGATTAGAAGACAAGGAAATATTTCACTGAGATACATCAGGACGTTTGAGGTTTTGGAGAGAGTCGGATCAGTTTCCTATCAGTTACAGTTATCTTAGAGGTAATGGGCTATGCACGATGTCTTTCATGTTTCTCAGCTACGCTATTACTTTTCAGAACCGTCTCACATTTTTCAACCCGAGGATGTTGATTTGGAGGTGGATGCATACTTTGAGAAGTACCCTATTCAGATTGTGGATCGCAGTACAAAGGTTCTCCATGACCAATCTGTTCCTCTGGTATGGGTTCTATGGAAGCACAGGTGATTACATGACAAGACTTGGGATAGGGAGGCCGACGTATGATCACAATGGCTAGAGTTGTTTGAAGTTTCTTATTCACCACCCTTAGAAGGGGAATTCAGGGATGAATTGATTTAAGGGGGGAAGTCTGTAAGAACACAGATCTTCATTTCAGGTATGGATTATGATTTTAGGTGTTTTTGAGGAAAAATAAAGAAATAGAAATTTTATAAGTACACATCATATACTTTTGTGTAAACATTGTGTACCTGATTTCCGCATGTAGCCATGTACTGGCCGTGTAATGGCTGAGTACATGTCCATATAGGTGACTTGGAAGACCGTGTAAAGTGAGGTCTAGTTGAGGCTAGTAAACGATGTGTACATTAAATTAACACACAATGTACTTTTATTTTTTATTTGATGAATTAGATCGGGGTTCCATCTCATCTCCATAACACACTTATTCTTCCCCAGTTAGAATATGAGAGAAAATAATGGCCGAATAACTTTTAGCTCCTCCCAGTTCTCCATCTGATCTATGATTGATACATTTTCAGGTGCATTAAATTCCCACCAGTGAGTTATCTCTTTCCCTAGAGCCTATCTTCCTAATTCCTCATCTATCATGAGTTTTTCAAGGATGTTTTTTTATCCTTTTTGTAGATCTACTTCGTTCTAGGATGATTCAAGGGCTGACGTTCATAGGTGTTCATCGTAAAACATCATGGTTGGTGGCTTGTGCCTTTCGTCAATTGTATTTGAACTATATATGATTAAAGTGCCAAATAACCATGTTGGGGTATTGCGTATTTTGGAATTTGACCTTGTTTAATACCTACTATGGTTTGTTTTATTGAGAAAGGGTGATTGCTTATTCATAAGGTTTTATACCTTGTTATGGGACAACCCATGGGTGTATTCCCATGATTGACTATTTATGGCCGTTTGGACTAGGTTTCTTATGAGGTGTACCTTTTTTCCATGCCTTGAATTGTTTAGGATGGATTTTGATTGATTATATGAATTTCGTGTCTGATGCTTGTGAATTTTAGCCATGTATTAGTTATAGATTACATGTTCTGCATTGTTATAATGTGCACGCAGATCTTCCAATGGACCGTGAGATCCTTGGAATAGGAAAACTGTGGGGGTTTCCATGTTTATCACACAGGACTATTAGATATTTGGTGTAGACTTTGACCTAGGGGTATTGACCGTGAGAGCTACCATGGAGGTCGTTTATAATTTTTTTATTCTATGTAGACCATGGGGGTATTGACCATGAGAGATACCCGGAGGTTGTTTATAATTTATTAATGCCATGTAGATCTAGGTGTATTGATCATGAGAGTTTCCCAGGTGGTCATTTGTATTTGATTAGTTCTATGTTAAACCAATGGGGTTAGAATGTGAGAGATTTCCTAGAGGGTTGTTGGGAATAATTGAATGACTGTGATGAGTCTGCCATGCCAAAGCACAAGCTTGGACTTAGTCTTACTTGATTGTTTAGATGGTCTTATGAGACACATATTGTTACTTTTATACAGGGGGATATAGATATTAGGCTAGATCTTGATATTACATTATCCAATGGATTGAATAATTGAAACATGTAAATGAAAGTTATGGAAAATTGTAAGATTTATTATTTTTGAATACTTCCTAGTTTGTTGCTTCATTTCAGCATATTACCTGCTATATATATTCACTAATAGTTAGGCATAGATATTTTGGTGGTTGCCTACTGGGATTTATCTCAAACCCTATTTGGGTCATTATTTTGGACCCAAACAGATTATATGGTTGCAGGTATAGATAAGGGAAAGAACCCTTCTTCATCAAGTACTTGATTGGTGTTGGATCTAGAGATTATAAGACCAAGCTGAGGCTTGTGATGTTTTTGGAGTTTACTACTTTTCTTTACTTTGATTTCATTATTTTATTTTCCAGCATTGTGAATTGTTTGGATTCTTTCCTAGGAACATGTGACATGCATAATTTATATATTTTCTAGTTGTTATATTAATATCAGTCTTCCGCTATTTACTTCTATTGTGTGGTATTACTGCTTTTGGTATTGTTTTATATTTTGATTCTGTTGTGTATACTCTGCCAATGAGGGAATAGTTTCCCCAATTTCTTACCTTGGACATAATTTCTAGTTAGTAGCCTCTGGGATTCGGGGAAATGCGCTTGATGTTATGTGACCAACCGAGTTCAGGGCGGACACCTTTGGGCGGCACCTGGAACTGGGACGTTATAGGGCCACTCGGTAATCGATGCAAGGTCATCAGGTATTTGGTGGAAACCATACCTTTTTTTAATGGAAGGTAAAGATGAATTTAAAGTTTTTACATATGAAACGTCTCTCAAGGCTTCTTTCTAGGAATCTCATAGGAGAGGGGGACCCCCATGGTCTCCCTTTTTCCCCCTTTTGTTCCCTTGGTCTGGGTGATCCAGAAGTGGTTCAACACATTGGTGAAAGGTAGATTCTTTCCCTTTATATTCCTTTAGTTTTCTTATTCTTTATCCACTAATTTTGGCATGGCAAACTAGAGATATGATGTAGGATTCCACTAGATCATAGTGGAATCGCTTCATAAACATTGTTTTTTCATGTTCAATCATCTGTGTTTTGTTGATCAGTTTTGAAATAACAATAGAAGCAACATTTCTATCATAAGATATTATATCCATATTAGTTTGAATAATTAAAATGTTTAAAGTGGATGAACAATAATAATTACACTTATTTAAGAGTTTTCCATTATAGTAAGGATTCATGATAATTACTTTTCACAATGAAGAGTACACCAAAAATCCAATTTAGTTGCAGGATTTTTATGTTTAATAACATTTTTGGCAACCCATGAATTAACATATCAATGAATTAAAACAGATTATGGACTCTAGTATATGACATGGTGAATTTTAAATTTTTTATTTAGATTAGAGGGTGGATGTTTTGGTCATGTTTATTACATATTAATGGATACTTTAATGGTGTGAAGGTCGGTAGAAAACACATAGTATGAGTTTTCAGGTGTTAGGTAGTTAAATAAAGATAATAGGTTGAAAAAACAACCATAAATTACTCAATGAGTGGCCATTAGTTACATGTTGAAGGGATCATTGGGGGTATCCCACTAGTCTAGCTACCAGGAACCCAATGAGTACCATTGGGCACCCTTTGGGCCACCAGGCAATTGATGGATGGTCATTAGGAATTGAATGGAAACCAGAACATTATCTAACTGAAGGGAAAGGGTAATTTAATTTTTTTACATAAGAACACCATTCGAGGATTCTCACTAGGTAGCCCACAGGAGAGGGGGAAACCACATTTTCTCTCCCATTTATTCCCTTTTGGTTCCCCTTAGTTCAAGTGATCTAGAAGTTATTCAACACACCGGTCAATGGTAGTTTCTTACCCTTCCCCTTAATTTTGTTTTCTTCTTCTTGCATAACTAATTTTTGTGTGTCCACCTAGATATTTTATGTGGGATTCCACTAAATCATAGTGGAATCTCTTTGTAAACATTGGGTTTTTATGTTTGGTGTATATAGGAGGACCTGAGAGGTAAGATTCTTGTTGTCACATTCCATTTAGATTGAATTATCACACTTAGTGACTATTTATATAGACTTACAAAAAAAAATTATCGAATCAACAGTTGATCTAGGTTTAGTAATTAGTTATTTTGTTCAGCATAGGCTTGAGTTTTCATCAATAGGGGACCAAATCTTTTTTCCTAGGGTTTTAATGTCGTATCAATGCTTAATGAGATTATTCTAATTATTCCAATTAGAGATCTCAATTTAAATTAAATTTTTATAAAGTTTGGATGATTCATGATGTGATATGTGTTTATTGGAGTAAATAGAGATTGGTACAAGCATGAAATTCTAAAATTGAAGCATTAAGGAGGTAGGTGACCATTACACATTGAGTATCTTGATATCTTATGGTATTTTATACTCATGTATTCATTATAATTACTATGAACATCATTGTATGAAATTATATGGGATGACAACATAATTGGTATAGGCTCGTGTCATACTAATAGTTAGCAAGGGTCACATATCATGCTAAATGGTTCGCTAGCGATTCAATGGTTGAATGGCTTCTGGTGGCCCATTTTATGGATTGTTTGGTGGTGTGGGTTAACATTTGAACTATTTTTCTAAAAGAAAAGGATTTAATATTTTTAAAATAAAATTTCAAAAGTGAAATTGTTTTGGAATGAAATTTCAAAAGGAAGAGATATTTGAAATATTTGATTTTGAAATGATATTTCCAAAGGGAAATTAGAGATTTATAGAGAGGATGTCTTTAGTATTTTACCATGGATCAATGTGAATAAATTTATATTATGATGCATTTTTTAAATGATTTATAAAAGATTATTTGACTCATATTTTGAACTAAATCAAAGAGTTCTTGTTTTGATAAAATATTTTGGTCTCATTGATCACATGAGGGAAACAAACTATTTTCTAAATTCTATATGATGGTGTGGTCCTTTTTGGTTTATGTCCCACTTGTATGTAATATAATATTTCATTGTTGTGTAAGATAATATAGGAACCATAGTTAAAACCTTACCTTGGGTGATGGGTTGGTTATATTGCATTGATAAACTGAGTCATTTTCCATTTTTTGTATGTTCATAGGAACATCAGAGACCCTTTGAGATGAGATATAGTCCATCAATATTTAGTAACTATGAAAACATGGAATGAGTCTTGGGGTTTAGTGAGTATTTAATTAAGAGATCATAAGTCAGTTTTGATAAGTGTATGATGAAACCCTTGAGTTTGTTGTGAGACACCAGTATTGATTGAGTGATATTAGTGAGATCATTCACCACTAGCATTTATGCAGTATTTGATATGTCGATGAGTTGTTGTCATCATTAGTTCTTATAGAAGTTATATATTTATTTAATTCAGTGGTCAAAGTGGGAGATTTTTCTAGTTGTGATGTATCCAAAGTGTGGCCGAGATTTTAAAATAGGAGGAAAATGGGTTCCCTTATTTGTGTTCCTTTATTAGGGGGTGGTGGGTCCCCACCTTCATGTTTTTGATCAAGAGGAATGTGGGTTATCTCTTTGGTTATGTGGTTATGAGAAGAGTGTGGTCCCTCCTTAGTGATGTTTTATTATACTAGTTTAAGGCAGGGTGACTATGTTCGTAGCATGTAAGGTGTTAATGTTATGTGATTTAACACTTGGCTAGGATATGGCCCTATAATATTTGATGTTAAGGAAGACCTCAATATTCAACTTGAGATTTCATAAGAATTTTAATTTTTTTGTGAGGTCCCATGCACTGATTGGTTAACCCAGTTGATATTATACTCATTCTAGTTAATCTATTTCCCATAGCTGTTCAGACATGGAGTGATGGTAGACACGACTCTATGTGAGATAATGCTTGATTCTTGGGAGGGGTAATCAGTTGCATGTGATAAAGAAAATACCCTTATTATTAGGAAATATCTATGATAATATCATGAAAATGGAATATATTTTTGATGATGATGATGAAATTGATATATAATCTTATGGATCAGTATACAGTTCTCATGTTATAGTATCTTGTAGTTGTAGTTATCTCTTATATTAATTCATGATATTTTGGGATTAGAACTAGTGGTGATATATGGGTAGTCTATCCAATAGATCTGCTGAGTATCGATGATATAAAATGTGGTGGGGTGTGAGAATCATGATTTTCATTTCATGTAATTTTGTTCCATTCATTAAATTTTCATTAGTTTTATCATATGATTGTTTTAAGAAGATATTTGATTTTTTGGGGTCCTATTTTACAACCCTTATTGGTTTTAATTATCTATTTTTAGTTGTTATTGAAGTTTGGGAACTCTTTGAATGCTTGTTTTTATTATTCTTGATACCATTTGTAAGCCCCGCCACCCTAGAGGTGTTACATGACCTCAGGTGTGCCTCCCCATTCACCAAAGACTGCTGACTTGTAGTGAGGGTATAATGTGTTACTTTAGGGAGAGTTTTTCCTCACATAAGAGTAGTACAATAATGAAAAATAAACTAAGAAACATCCATGAAAAAATTATCAGAGTATGCATGATCAATAAACATCCATGCTATGAAAAATTAAATATGGAAGCATAAAGTCACACATCCCAACTATTCTTGCATTAGGACAACCACATATATATATAATAAATAAATAAATAAAATAGGATGAGGCTTTGTTACTATTCTCAAGCCTCATCAGACCCATATCCCGACCCTATCCAAGCTATCAGGATGAATGATCCAATCCTAGGCATCTGCCCAACTTGAACCTGCAAATAGTGAACTCTGCTCAGGTACCCCAGTTACATGGCTTCTTGAGAAATGTGTGTATATATCTTATAAGGGAACCAACAAGTAAATTTGTGTATGAACAAGTGATATTATCATAAAAAATGTAAAAAAACAACATAAATAAATAATACCATCAATCCTCATATTTTAAAGCGATAATCGAAATTGACCAAACCTACTTCAGTCAATGGCATATGTATTTGTGCACATGATATACAATTCTACATAGTATCATCATGAGTATATGTGATCACTTAGTGGAAGTGAATATCATACGTATAATCTCATGCACACACATCACATCCTAGAGAGGGAAAATGATTCTCACCCTACCATCTTATTTGTTACATTAATTTTTTTCTGGTGTAAACACATGTATATTAGAACTATCCCAATCATATCATATAATACCTGGTGTCTCCACCAGATCATAGGAAACATCCTGAGTATTTCACATCACATTATATATAACTACTAGATCCTAGTCACATCCTATGAATCTCATATAATATCTGGTATAACTACTATATCCTAGGATTACCAGGCATATCATAAAATATCATGTGATATCACCAGATCCTAAGTATCTTATAAATATCATGTGAAATCACCATATCCTAGGAAAACTTGGAATCACATATGTTATCTGTTATAATCACTAGATCTTAGGCATACTAGGAATCTCATATGTCATCACGTGTTATCACAAGATCCCAAGAATCCTAGGAATCACATAAAATACCATCAGGAAGAACACAAAATCCTAGGTATCCTAAGAATATCATATATAATATTCATGGTTTGACATCTACTTGGTAGAATCTCATGTAGTGTGTGTGTGTGTGTGTGTATTTGAGGGAAAAAAATCACCCAATGTTATCTCAATGATAATAAAAGGGAGTGGCCATCCACCTAAACCCATCTCACATAACCAAGGTAAGCATCATAAGTGCATGACATATCCCTATCATTGAATCCATAACAATATATAAATATTGATTTTGAGTTATAGGGTGACACCTGAAGTCGATAATACCCACTTCCCTATTCTAACTACTTGAAAGGTTAACCTGACACTACAGAACCCTCTAAATTCCCCTAGGTCTCATCATAATCTAGAAACCCTATATAGGATCGTATATCTCATCTTCACACCTAGATCCCATTCCAATTACTTGGTGGGTATAACATCCCTCAGGAGAATTATGATTCTATCATAGGATCCCCATCCCCAAAAAAGAATCTATACCATTGTCACTGTAGAGAGATGGCATAATTACAATCTCACTTCCCAAGCCAACATAGGTAATTCCACTCAACCAACCTATCATCAATATACCCAGGTCATACACAACCTGATACTCACATAATAGTGGGAAAATAAACTCTCTACACTCTCAAATTATTTTGAAAAAGGGTTATAAAGTACCTCAATTTTATATCATGGCCTACACAGGCCAACCATTTCTAATCCATCACTTTCACCTATGTAAAGGAGTCTGAGGGAAATTATATAAAGGTATACTATATTCATCCATTTCATTTAACCCATATCCCTATGGATTCCTTATATCTCATAGCGCATTTTTGTAGTCAATACTTTGAACATAAGTTGTAGAGGCATTAAGATTTTTTCAAGGGTCCACTGTGGCCTTTGAAACTATCTATTTCATGGGGTTTTAAATAAATAATTCATTTCATTTTAAATATAAGTTTGATCAATCTATAGTGGCGAGGTCATATAACATAGACACATATCAAATTTATATACCATAATTCACGTTCAAGGACCAATTACCACATAAAAAGAGTTATTTCCTTCTAAGAAATTCTAAACACCCTTATCAAAGATTATCCAAGCCCATCAAAGGTTGTATACACTCCCAAGCCCCTATATCAGGCTATCACATTCAGTTAATTAATTTTATTAATTTATAATTTAATTCAAATAAGCATAATTGCATATAACTCATTGAGTGGAACCTTCTTTCCCAAATCTTTAGCACTGGGGTACGGTCCACTCTCAACATGAAACAAAAACTTATGCCACACAAAATCAACAAATCAGACTCCCGATCATATTGTCTATTTTCTCCAATATTGGAAAAAAATATAAATAAATTCACTAAGTGATGTACCTCTCTCAAAATGATGAGTGATAGTGTGCCTTCATCATCATAATACATGATCTATCTAGCACACACAAATGTCAAATCATATATGGATTATTATACCATTCTATAGTATAATCACCAATGAGTTCCTAAGACATAACATTGAAATTATTTAAAGATAAGGTGGAACTAGAATAATAGTAAGTGAAGGGGATGAAATCACCTCAAACCATAATGAAATCTCCTTAAGACCCTATCAAAACCATGGGGTTTTAAGGATAATAATGGAGGAGTCCCTCAGGCTCAGGTGCATATGAGGGAGAAGAGTGGAGGGGGTGGAGAAAAAAAATATAAGTGGAAAATGTGTAATTTCCCATTTTAATTAAATATAGGTAGTCACACAGTCACCATAAGGTTTCACAAACCATGCACCAACCATGCATCTCAAACTATCTCAAGCCACACCCCCTTATAAGGTTTGGCTACAAGGTTTACCAAAATTTCCACCAACCATGTTGATATCTATGAAACTCAAATCATATATTTTTCCTAGTTTGGATATAACTGTTCACTTACTGTGCACAAAAACCCTAAGAAAAACTAACTTAAATAGTTTACTCACACAGTTTCTGCTAACCATGTGGTGACCACATGATATGATAAAATCCTTTCCATAAATATTATTTTCAACCAAAATCTCCCAATGATCACTTGAACACTTGAGACACCTCCCAAGACATGATCTATATCCCAAATCATCTATTTATGATGTTCCAACTCTTAGAATACTAATATGAATCTTGGTTCTCAAAACAATCCCTTCTATGGGTTCAAAAATTCAAAGTTCACCTGAAATTATAAACTAGTAAACACGTGGGAATTTTTGACCTACCCACTATAGAATTTCTCATCCTAGATAAGTCTTGGTGATATTACTTCCATTAATATCAATCTATCTTAGTTGTTAACTCACAATCAACTCACTGTGTTCTATTCTTGAATACCATATGATCTTCCGCTATGAAAAATTAAACATGATGTGCACTATTCATCAAAAAATTGAGCCACATTATTGTCTCTTGTAATTCCCCGACCCAAACCTTTGAGTTTAATCTAGAGAGCCACATGACCTCATGTGTGCCTCCCCATATTCAAGAGGATTCTGACTATCAATGTAAGAACCCGGTTTTTCACTCAGGTATAGATCCTTTAAATTCCTATCTAAATCTTTACATTGGACCTAATATGGATGCCTAATGAGTTAGCAAAGGTCTCAGGGTTGTCCAGGGTAAGTTCGAAGCTTGAAACTCTTCTTTTAGGGAAAACAGGACATGTTGCATGGTTAGCGCATGGTTGGAACACATTTTGGCTAACTGTACAAATAGAAAATACTAGATAGAATCAAATCGCATGGTTGGCAGATAAATTTGTAGCCTAACCATGCTAGTGCCCCTTCTTCCAAGGTAATTGTGCATAGTTGCGCACGATTTTTGAAACTGTTCAGTCAAACTATGCACATTATATTTTTCTAGGTAAATCACCATTTTCCCCTTAATGATCTAATTAAATCCCTCCTCCTTCCCTAATCTGAGACTCAGTGGGGATAAAATATTTCTCACTCAAATTGGATCTTTTTTAAGGTCAAATCTAATAATTGAAATATCTCCTTCATACAAAATTTGTTCGAGCGTCTGTTCATCATGTTGGATGTACAACGGTAAGTACTCGAGTCCATTTAAGCCTTTCCTATTCTCTCTTTCTCTCGATCTAGTTATCGAGGTATGAGTATTTTTCTTCTTTTCTTAGATCTACTCCAATCTGAGCCAAATTAAGGGCTAATACAGGAGGAAGAGATTCGTACAAGCCTAAGGTGGGTGGTCTATAACTCATCCCTCAAGTTCATTGATTTTGGAATTGTTGTGTGTGGCCCACTGATTTCATCGAGTGTCGTTTTTTGAATTTATATGTCATGCTTATATTTTTTTGAAACATATGGTTATTATTTTTCCAAATATGTGATTAGTTGTTAGTGGTTATTCCCACAACTCCATCCATCCCATGTAGGATGTTATGCCATAATTATCGTTTTAGTCTTTTGACATGTTTGAGCCACCGTTTGGGTGTTCCTTGGCTTGACCTTCCTAAGGGTAAGTGTTTCTATATTAAATTTCTTGTTTATAATGATAATTTCATAATAGAAAGTACCATGTATGCTCACCACTTGACCCACCTAAGTTAAGTGCTTCAACTTGAAAATAAAATGTGAAATGTGAATCAAAAAGTATACTAAGTATATAGCTTGGCCTTAAATGTAAGTAAACAGTAGGTTACATATCCGTAGCACCCCTTAAAACATTAATGGAAGGTTTCAGAATGAAACTTGAGTATGGAATATGATTTAAATGGATTGAATGAATGGTTTCATGCTACATGTCCTTGTCACACTAATGAAAATAAAGGGTTGAACCAAATGACTTGATTAAAAGGTTGCATGCTACTTGACCTTATCAGACTAATAAAAGAAAGTCTTGAACCAAATGAAATATTACACGAATTCCTAATTAAATAGTAATGGTCTGACTTGATGTCACCTTGGATTCTGATCGGAGAATGCAATGAGCAATCAGGAACCCCATTCTAATTCAAGGATTTAGCTTTCTTAGGTTATGAACCACCAAGTTCCCGATCCTTATCTATTATTTGGATGCCTAGTATGACACCATAGTATCCCTTTCATATTATTATAGGATTCCTTGGATACAATCCTTAGATCCAGAATTGAAAAGTTGGTGCCATGGTTAAATCCCATTAGGCCCAATCATTTCTTAGCCCCATTTTACCTTGGATAAAATCCTTGGACTCGGTAGGCATCTCATTTTGGAATGAATTGAACTATACTCCTCAGATTAAACTCTTAACCCATGCCAAACTACAATTATTACTAAGTTAGTGACCTTTGAGGTCTACGTCGCCTTTATTATTACCTTGGGACTTCACTATTAAATATCATTACGAGTTTCCTTATTATATCTTGAAACGTTAACTATTATTAATATGTGTGTAATGACCCAAACTTTTTGAGTAGTATATTAACTTACTATTAATGATTTAATAGAGATGTTAATGGTTAATGCAGAAAGAGGAGTCGATGGCTTCATCCAGTAGACTCGAACCTTATGAAGCCCACTTATCAGAGCTTGGGAAGGAGGTGGCATCTTTGGGCTTCACTTTGGACCAAGCTCAAGCCAAACTCCATCGTGTCAAGCTTGAACGGAAACACCTACGGGATAAGTTCAAGTTAGTAGAGATTACTACTAGGGAAATGTTATCTAAGCCTCCCTAAGATTCTCTCACCATAGCACACCTTACACTTAAGACATATTCTGGTATTATAAGGGGCTATGTGACGAGACCCTAGCTTCTTTGTGTAATCCTTTGGGATGAATAAATTGAGATTTCTTCCTTTAGCGAAGTTTGTGAAATTTCAAATGTCCGGATAATTTTAGGATGTATTTATTGATGAATTTTGAAAAAAAAGGATATTTTAAAATATTTATGTAAACCTTAAATAATTAATGATGTGTAATGATTTTCAAAAAAAGGTCTTTTGCAAAAGTGTTCAGTAAAGAATTTGGAGTCTAATAAGATCAAATTAATTTTTGATGAATAGTAAATTATGAATAGTGATTTTATGCTTAGGATTAGTAATGTGACCAAATGGATTAGTAATTTCACTCAAAGAAAGTTTTAATATAATTTAGACACCTAGATTAAGTAATGTGATTCAATAAAATGGGTAAATAACGGTTTCATAAATTATTAGTCAAGTATTAGTTTTTGGGGTGAATAGTGTTTTTTTAATTAAAAATTAAATTAAAAATATTTAGAAAATTATTTTTATAAAATGGACTTTATTTTTGAACTCAGAGCACCGATATTATGTTATGGTAATTTTTGAGATTTTTTCTGAAAAAATGAATTTTCGGTGAATAGTGTTTTTATTTAAAAATTAAATTAAAAATATTTAGAAAATTATTTTTATAAAATGGAGTTCATATTTGTAATCAGAGTGTCGATTTTTGGTTAAGGTGAAATTTTGGGATTTTTCTGAGAGATAAATTTTCAGTGAATAGTGAAAATACAATTTTTAAGTTACGGGTGTTTAATGACATCACTAAATGATATATTAAGTATGTAATCAATATGGTCGACTTATGAATAGTAAGATAAGGTATGAGGTGTCCCAAGTGTCCAATACCATGGGCAAGCCCATGGTTTTTCCAAAACCACCAATGAGGTGTCCCTTGGCCATTAATGCCTTGTCCCCACACTTTCCCTATAAATACCAAGCCATTCTCTCATCCTTTGGACTCCAAAATCATTCTCAACGAAGTTCTGGTCTCCGTACTTCCCAAGGAGTCCTCCCATGGTGCCCTCAAGCCTCTCAAGGTCCCAACCTTTGAGTTTTAAGAGTTACGTTTAAGGTAAGGGATCCGACCTCTCTCTTTCTTTTCAAGTAATCTCTTTTATGTCATTCCTTTTATGCTCCATGTTCTTATGTGGGAGGATGTTATTTTATATTCCTCTTACTGCCCTTTTCATTTTCATCTGATTAGAGATCCCCTCTTACTCTCATAATTTTGTTTTATGAATGTTTAAGTGGCGCCGTTAGGCTGTTGAATTTTTAAGGGATTCTTTCACCCTTCTCATTTTTCAAGTTCTATTTTCATGTCAAGTCCTTCAAGTTCCTTTTTATTATGTTGGGGTATGATCTATATATCTATCATACTGATCTTTTATGATCATATTATGAGAGACCATATTTTATCTTTTCAATTCATTTTTTTTGAAGTTTAAGTGACGCCGTTAGGCTGCCGAATTTTTATAAGAGAAATCTTATTTTTGTCTTACTTCCATGTTTTTCATTTCAAAGGTTATGTCCTTAAAATTTTATTAACATGATTCATATCCTTTATATTCTGTCCCTATAGTATTTTTATAGATTATTTATGAGTGGGTGACCCATGTCCCCTCTCTTTTCAACATTTTCTAAAACCCTGTAATGTAGCCGTTATGCTGCAGAATTTTCGTCTCAAAATACCTTTCCGTTTTTTCTCAAAATTATTTTATGTTATTACGTGAATACTCAAAGCTCTTATTTCTATAGGGGTATTCACATATATATCAAAATTTTCTATTTTAAATTATGGGATTTACATACATGAAACCCGCTTTCCCTTTTCGTGGGTTTAAAGTGACATAAAGATCATGTCTTTAAAGCAATTTTTAAAATGTTATGATTATGAAATGAAACCCATTTCTTTTATGCTCTATGGGTTTTTATGAAATGATTTATGATTATATATGTGTATCACATGATAATAAAGACATGTCAAGGGTGTGTCCAAATAGCGCTGCAATGCATTGGGTAAAGACTTAATCTCTAGAGATGACCATTTAGACTGATACCTTGGTGAATAACCTCAGTAATTTTTAATGACACCTTGGGGATGGACCTTGGTGAAACAAAATGATCGTCAATATTAAATGTTGCAGCCATATCTTCAAGTTATGAAAAATGTTATTTTTATTATGATATATCTCATGATTTCTTTCTCATGCCTTAAAGTTATTTTCATGACCTTATTGAAGTATCTCAAGTTCACTTGTAAAATGTTTCTCTTGTTTCTCTTACTGGGCCTTATGCTCACCCTTTCTTTTGATGTATGTCCCCAGGTTATGAGATGCAGTAATGAACCTAGGATGAACTTAAGGAGAATCCTTTCAAGTGTTTAAGAATAATTTTTGTTGTTGTTTTCATGTATTATGATCCTGGTTTCCAAGACACTAAACCTTAAAGATCCTCAATTCTGTGTAATGTAATGAAAGTTTATGTTATAAAAAGACGGGATGCTATAGTTGGTATCAAAGGATGGTTTAGTTATTTGTGGAAATTAGGATATAAAAACTTTAGGAAGAACCCTATAGAAAAGTTTAAATATAGGAAAACTTCCTGGTATTTTGGTAAGTATTGAGTAAGTGGTTTATCAAAAAAATACATCCCTGTCTGGATACGAGCAGGTAGAGGCGGCTCTGGCACAGATGTACATAGGGGTAAAACCTGAAAACACCGCTTTGAGCTAAACTCGAACGGGAACTGGGGAATGATAACGGGCCTTACTGCACTCTTGGTTACGACACTCCTGGGGGATATGTTTGGTTAATCACAATCTTTTTATGAATCATTATGAAGGAATTATAGAGAAATGTAATTGTCTAAGAATTAAGTCTTTGTTAAAAGATTCATAAATGAAATAAGTTTCTCACTAAGGTTTTATTATTTTAGAAAATGGCGGGCAATAGGAGGAACTGTGCTGATGGTGACCACAATGCACCATGTGCTGACGGCCCTCCGATGGAATCCAGAATGGAAACATTCATGCGAATGATGAACCAACTGACTCAAGTTATGAGTAATAACTTGAATCAAGCTAAGAGGCCAATCTCACCGTGAAGGGAACAACATTATGTTGAGTCCTTCATGCATCAACGACCACCATCATTCAGTGGATCTACTGACCCATTGGTTGTGGAACAATGGATAAGCTCCATTGAAAAGATCTTTTCTGTACTCCTTTGTTCGGAACTAGAAAAAGTCACCCTTGCTGTTTACCGCCTAGAGGGAGAAGCTGATCAGTGGTGGTCACTGGTCAAAAACACAAATCCTAGAGGAGATATGGAAGCTATGGAGTGGGAAGAGTTCCGGGGAATATTCTTTAATAAGTATTTCCCTCGTTCCATGAGAATGAGAATGGAGAAAGAGTTTCTTGAGCTGAAGCAGAAGGAGAACGAATCTATCAGAAGCTATGAGATGAGCTTCACCTGACGTTCATGATATACCTCTAGCTTTGTCATGGATCCAAGTGGGAAGGTTGATAGATTTTTCGATGGACTGGGACCTCATCTGCGGAAGAATTTAGCCAACTGGGACTACGATAGCTATGAGGAGATCGTGCGGAGTGCAATGAAAGTCGAGCTAGAGTTTGGTGAGACACAGTGGTCTCATAAATCAAATGACAAGAAGAGATCATTGGAGCCCATTTTAGGGAAGACTTTTGATCAGGGAATAGGTGGAAAGAAAATGCAACTTACCACATGCAATAAATGTCGGAAGAAGCATCCAGGGAACTGCTTGATCGGAAGTGGAAAGTGCTACAAGTGTAGAAGAGGAGGCCATATTGCTCGGAATTGTCGTAGTGAGGTGAAGCCTCAACTACCCAACACTAATGACAGAGGAAAGATGGTTCTAGCCTTACCCGAAGTCCATTGCTTCAAGTGTGGACAACTTGGGCATTATGTTAATCTTTGTCCAAATCCAAGTGTAGTGGAGGGGAATCACCATCAACCTCAACAAAGTCCAGGGGAGCAAGGTAGTGATTTTTCTATCACAACAACTGAAGTTGAAGCTCCAAATGATGTGGTAGCAGGTACTCTTGTTGTCCTCTCAAAACTAGCAACTACTTTGTTTGATTCTGGTTCTACGCATTCCTTTATTTCCTCCAAGTTTGTAACGAATATATAATCAATCCCCGAACTGCTTGAGGTAGAGTTGTTAGTCAAGTCTCCAAGTGGGATTATCCATGCATCAACAATGTTTAGAGACTCTAGTGTTTACTTTAGTGAGCACAATCTTATCGCAAATCTAGTAGTCATTCCCATGTTGGAATTCGACGTTATACTAGGGATGGACTGGATCTCAAAGTATAATGCTAAGATCAAATGCAGAAGTAAGGAAATCTCAGTATTCTTGAATAAACGACATACAATTATCTTCCAAGCAGAGATATCCCAAACTAATCCCTATCTAGAAGCACCTACTATAGCTTTCTTTATGGAGTTAATCGGTGATGATGAAGAAGGAAAAGGGAGCATACAAATAGAAGATGTTCCAATTGTTCAGGAATACATGGATGTATTTCCTGAGGAGTTACCTGGACCTCCCCCAGAAAGAGAGGTAATGTTCTCCATTGAACTCGTACCTGGATCTCAACCGATATCAAAGACCCCATATAGAATGGAAAATGTGGAGCTATAAGAGTTAAAGAAACAACTCCAAGACTTTCTGGAGAAGGGGTTTATCCGACCGAGTGTGTCTCCTTGGGGAGCACCAGTTCTCTTTGTGAAGAAGAAGGATGGATCAATGCAGCTATGCATTGATTATAGATAACTGAACGGGATCACAGTGAAGAACAAATACCCTCTTCCAAGAATTGATGATTTATTTGACCAACTTCATGGGGCTCAATTCTTCTCTAAGATTGACCTTCGATATGGTTATCATCAACTAAGGGTGAAGAAGGAAGATATTCCAAAGACTGCCTTCCGATCAAGATATGGGCATTATGATTTTACTGTTATGCCCTTCATCTTGACTAATGCTCCTTCTATTTTCATGGATTTAATGAATAGAGTCTTTAAGGACTACCTTGATAACTTTGTGGTATTTTTTATTGATGATATTTTGATATATTAAAAAATTCGTGAGGAGCATGAAGATCATATGAAGGTTATTTTGAAAACTCTACGGAAGGAGAAGCTCTTTGGAAAGTTCAGAAAGTGTGAGTTTTGGTTACAACAAGTGGCTTTCTTGGGGCACATCGTAACCAATGAAGGAATCTCGGTTGACTCTGCAAAGACAATGGTTGTGGAGGAGTGGCCTCAACCCACAACAGCAACTGAGATTCGTAGTTTCCTTAGTTTAGCGGGATATTATAGGAGGTTTGTGAAAAACTTTTCACGGCTTTCTAATCCACTAACCAAGTTGACTCGAAAAGGGGTTAAGTTCATCTGGACAAAGGAATGTGAGGAAAGTTTCAAGAGCTTAAGAAGATATTGGTTAATGCACCAGTGTTAACACTACCCTCTATCATAGAAGGATTCATTATTTTTAGCGATGCATCTCTGAAAGGGATTGGGTGCATCCTCATTCAAAATGACAAGGTAATTTCTTATGCATCTCGATAGTTGAATATTCATGGGCAGAATTATCCTACGCATGATCTAGAGATAACGATAGTTGTTTTTTCTCTAAAGATGTGGAGGCACTATCTTTATGGGGAGAAATGTGATATATACACTAACCACCAAAGTCTAAAGTATATTTTCACATAGAAGGAATTGAACATGAGACAAAGGAGATGGTTGGAGCTTATTAAAGACTATGATTGTTCAATTCATTATCACCCTAGAAGAGAAAACAAAGCCATGAATGCGTTAAGCAGGAAAGACCCTGTTGTTCTGGAAATAATGAGGATCCTAGGAGATCCCTTGATTAAAGATCTGGTAAAACTGGACATGGGAATTATAAGGAAAGGGACATCATCAACCCTATCCCAAATGATTTCTCAACCTTCATTACTATAGAAGATCAAGAAGGCTCAAAAAGAAGATCCTTTGCTGCAGGAGAAGTTAGAGGCTGTAAAATATGGGAAGTTCCCTGATTTCAATATTGATCAAGAAGGTGTATTGAAATTTCGTACAAGACTACGTGTTCCATCTATTCCGAAGATAAAGAAATAACTGATGGATGAAGCTCATAGCTCTACTTTCTCTATACATCCAGGAAGCACTAAAATGTATAGAGACCTTCGTGATCATTATTGGTGGGATAACATGAAGAGGGAGATTGCTGATTACACTACAAGGTGCCTGGTGTGTCATCAAGTAAAGGAAGAACGATAACTTCCTAAGGGGGTATTACAACCTCTACCCATACCAGTAAGGAAGTGGGATAATATCACTATAGACTTTGTAACTGGTCTCCTGAAAACATCCAAAGGAAACAATGCGATATGGGTTATTGTGGACCATCTCACCAAGATCGCCCATTTTATCTCTATTTGGGAATATTTCTCTCTGGATCAACTTGCCAAGATATACGTAAAGGAAGTGGTGAGGCTGCATGGGGTACCACTATCCATTGTGTCTGATCGTGATCCAAGATTCACATCAAAATTCTGGAGAAGTCTTCAACATGCTATGAATACTGAATTAAATTTTAGTACAGCCTATCATCCTCAAACTGATGGCCAATCTTAAAGGACTATTCATACACTCGAAGACATGTTGAGATTATGCTCAATGGAATTTAAAGGTGGATGGGATCAACACCTCCCATTAGTGGAGTTCTCCTATAACAATAGCTTCCATTCGAGTATTCATATGGAACCCTATGAAGCTCTGTATGGAAAGCGATGTATAACTCCTACTTGTTGGGATGAAACTGGTGAGAGAAAGTTTCTTGGGTCTGATCTCGTGCAAGAGATGATAGAACAAGTTCATGCAATCCAACAACACATAAAGGCTGCTCAGAGTCGGCAGAAGAGCTATGCTGACAATCGTCGAAGGGACTTGGAGTTTGGTGTTGGTGACAAAGTCTTCCTTCGAATTTATCCATGGAAGAGAGTCAAGAGGTTTGGGAAGAAATGGAAGCTCAGCCCTAGGTACATTGGCCCCTATGAAATCCTTGATCGCATAGGAGCAGTGTCCTATCGTCTAGCACTTCCACCAAACCTATCTCAAGTTCACAATGTCTTCCATGTATCTCTCTTGAGGAAGTACATACCTGACCCTTCACATGTCCTGAACCCAAAGGTGGTACAATAGGAACATGACCTCTCTTATGAGGAGCAGCCAGTGGAGATCTTAGACTGTAGAGACAAGGTTATACGAAACAAGACTACCCACCTTGTGAAAGTGTTGTGGAGGAATCATAAATATGAAGAAGAGACTTGGGAGCCTAAGGAAACGATGAAGCAAAAGTACCCTCACCTTTTCAACTAGGCCTCAAGTATACAATTCGGGGACAAAATTTCTTAAGGGGGGAAGAATGTAATGACCCAAACTTTTTGAGTAGTATATTAACTTACTCTTAATGATTTAATAGAGATTTTAATGGTTAATGCAGAAAGAGGAGTCGATGGCTTCATCCAGTAGACTCGAACCTTATGAATCCAACTTATCAGAGCTTGGGAAGGAGGTGGCATCTTTGGGCTTTGCTTTGGACCAAGCCCAAGCCGAACTCCAGCGTGTCAAGCTTGAACGAAAATGCCTACGGGAGAAGTTCAAGTTAGTAGAGATTACTACTAGGGCAATGTTATCTGAGCCTCCCTTATATTCTCTCACCATAGCACACCTTACACTTAAGTCATATTCTGGTGTTATAAGGGGCTATGTGACTAGACTCTAACTTTTTTGTGTAATCCATTGGGATGAATAAATTGATATTTCTTCCTTTAGCGAAGTTTGTGAAATTTCAAATGTTCGGATAATTTTAGGATGAATTTATTGATGAATTTTTTAAAAAAAGGATATTTTAAAATATTTATGTAAACTTTAAATAATTAATGATGTGTAATGATTTTCAAAAAAAGGCCTTCTGCAAAAGTGTTCAGTAAGGAATTAGGAGTCTAATAAGATCAACTTAATTTTTGATGAATAGTAAATTATGAATAGTGATTTTACGCTTAGGATTAGTAATGTGACCAAATGGATTAGTAAATTCACTCAAAGAAAGTTTTAATATAATTTAGACACCTAGATTAAGTAATGTGATTCAATAAAATGGGTAAATAACTGTTTCATAAATTATTAGTCAAGTATTAGTTTTTGGGTAAATAGTGTTTTTTAATTAAAAATTAAATTAAAAATATTTAGAAAATTATTTTTATAAAATGGACTTTATTTTTGAACTCAGAGCATTGATATTATGTTATGGTAATTTTTGGGGTTTTTTCTGAAAAAAATGAATTTTTGTTGAATAGTGTTTTTATTTAAAAATTAAATTAAAAATATTTAGAAAATTATTTTTATAAAATGGAGTTCATATTTTTAATCAGATCTTCGATTTTTGGTTAAGGTGAAGTTTTGGGATTTTTCTGAGAAAGATAAATTTTCAGTGAATAGTGAAAATACAGTTTTTAAGTTACGGGTGTTTAATGACATCATTAAATGATGTATTAAGTATGTAATCAATATGGTCAACTTATGCTATATGGGTTGTTTATGAAAGGATTGATGATGATATATGTGGCTCACATGATAATAAAGACATGTCAAGGGTGCGCCCAGATAATGCTCCAATGCATTGGGTAAAGACTTAATCTCTAGAGATGACCATTTAGACTGATACCTTGGTGAATAACCTTGGTAATTTTTAATGACACCATGGGGATGGACCTTGGTGAAATGAAATTATTTTCAATATTAAATGTTGCAGCCATATCTTCAAGTTATGAAAAATGTTATTTTTATTATGATATATCTCATTATTTCTTTCTCATGCCTTAAAGTTCTTTTTGTGACCTTATTGAAGCATCTCAAGTTCACTTGTAAAATGTTTCTCTTGTTTCCCTTACTGGGCCTTCTTCTCACCCTTTCTTTTGATGTATGTCCCTAGGTTATGAGATGCAGTAATGAACCTAGGATGAACTTAAGGAGAAGCCTTTCAAGTGTTTAAGAAGAATGATTTTTGTTGTTTTAATTTATTATGTTCCTGGTTTCCAAGACACTAAACCTTAAAGATCCTCAGTTCTGTGTAATGTAATGAAAGTTTATGTTATAAAAAGATGGGATGCTATAATATGTATGCTATAAACTAGTAAAAATCAAATAATGAGTTGGTTACATGTTCAGACACTAGCTGAGGGATAAAGAAGGTACTTGGGTATTTAGTAACATTTTACTACTTTAATTTATATATGCATGCTTGAACATAGTTACATTTCCATTACACGGTCCAGATGTTATATACACCATTGGTGGTGGCCCACTGAGATTTATCTCACACCATCTCCGGACACCATTTGGTACTCGAAGTAAATTACGTGTTTTTAGGTGTTGACAAAGGGAAACATAAATCATTGAACACTTTATTTCTTGATGTTTAGGATGGAGCATGATAGAAGATGACCAAGCCAAAGCTTAGAATGATTAGGTTAGTCTTTTTATTTCTTTTATACTTTTGTGAAATATGTTATGCATGATATCTTATATCCATGTTTTCCAGTTTTTCTAGTGACATGACATATCATCAGTTTTTGAATGCTATTCCAATTATTTTACTTTTTGTTATTGTTGTCTCTATTTCCCATTGTACCATCTATTTACTTATATTTCTTCCACTATTTACCTCTTTTTATATTCATCCACTACGCTACACTTTGGTAATGAGGGCATAGTCTCTCCATAGACACCCTAGGCCATCACTGCTATTTGGAAACCTCTGGAATTCGGGGATATGTGATTGAGGACATGTGGCCCACTAGGTTTGGGGCACCCATTAGGTGACATCTGGGTCAGGGACATCACAATGTGGTATCAAAGGAGTTTCCTTTCTTGATTTACTATTTATAGACAATGTAATAGAGATTAGGAATGCTTGGGACTTGGTCATAATCTGTGCTTGGGCATCGTGAACCCATGTTCAGAGTAAAAGCCAAGTTACCCAAATTATAATTATTGTTATGATTTTTTTTCTATTACAGTTGATATTATTTCACCATGGGTGGTGCACATGTTGTGTGGAGTTGTTGATTATTACTCTGTTGGAGGATTTTCTTTCATCAGTTCCCAATGATATGAGGGCAAGGAGCATTGTTACATGCATCATTATATGCACCTAGAATTCACACTTCATGCATATTTCCATTCCATATAGGTGAATTTCACTAATTGTCATTGCTTGATATGCTCAAGATTATTGAGTGATGTTGTGATAGTTAGCTTATGCTTGTATTACCCTTGGTTGCGATTAAGTTATTACCTATCTCAGTTCATGAGGTGTATGGTCCCTCATGGGTTTGGATGAGTAATTTACCGAGTCAATCCATTATGCTATAAATAAATGGGTGTCATTTCTAGTGATAAGGTGTATGGGAATTGATTCACCAGAAATGTCTATCCATTATAAGGTGAGTCATGACATCTAAAATGAATTGGTTGTACATCCTTATCCTGCCTTGTCATGTTTATGAAAGGTAACAGAGTGAAACTGGTAATTAAATGTAAAATTAAATAGAACTTATACTAGAGCACTTGCCGATACCTAGCTGTTTAAGTGGGTAGTTGGTGTAGTATGCCTTGGGTAGTGAGTTTTCTTATGTTCAGATTTAGATATTGATGCTATTATTCTACTTAAGCTTGTTCTGAGGTGTGTGATCGAAATTATAGATCAATGCTGCCACAACATCCTCGTGGCATACACCAAGAGGGTGGTGACGACCATACTCTAGATGTGGTGGACCATAAGACACCACTCTTACCTATAGAAGTGTCACTTGAGGCACCTCCTGTTGTACCTGATATGGGAACTGATTCCCAAGTTCATGATAGTTTCCTTTGTTTGATGCAGTCCATGCATGGTGCTCCATGTCTTGCACCTATGATGGCTGATCTAACTCATGAATTCCAGCAGCAGTATCCTCCAACATTTTTAGGGGAAGGAGGTCCGCAGGCTACTATTTCTTGGATAGGATCCATCATATCTATCTTTGATCATCTGAAAATGCCGCTAGATCATAGAGTCAAACATTACATATACATGATTCGAGATTCATCCAAGCATTGGTGGGATGTAATTACCCAGAATGGTCGTCATGAGGGCATGTTATGGGTTGATTTTCAAACTTCCTTCCATGATCAGTTCTTTCCTCAGATTCTGAGAGCTGACAGATCTAGAGAGTTCATGCATTTTGAGAAGGTTTCTATGTTATTTATGGAATATTTGGAACATTTTCCAGAGTTGTAGTGATTTTCACTACTTCTATATAGTGATGAGCTTTCATGTGATAAATGCTTTGAGGATGGCCTCCAGTACACCATCCGTATGTAGGTGAATGTATTTTGTCTACCTACTTTTTTTTAGATATTCAACCAGGCTCTTATCAATGAGTACAACCTGAGGGTTGATAATAGTATCAGGTATAGAAGATCAGTGTCGAGGCAGGACAATAGTTCTTACAGTGATAGGAAATGTTACCTAGAGTTTTATCATCATAGTAGTGATAAATATAGTTCCCATTTTCATAGCTCTAAATTTTTTCATCAGTGTGGACGATGGGGGAATTCAAAGCCTCAGTGTGATAGGGACCCACTGGAGTGTTGGGCTTGTAGCCGTATGGGATATCTCTAGCATTTTTATAGGACCTTTCCACCAAACTCAAGTGGAATTGGGTCTGTGCCAGCTCCACCTTTAGAAGAGAGTTATTTTATGTCATGTTAGGTGGGGAGTTGGAATAGCAGCAGTAGGTCTTGTCGAGGAGGAGGTCATGGACTTGGTATCCAAACCCCTGATCACTAGCAGCGCTAGTAGAGCATTTATAATCATTATAGTCCATCTATTGAATAGGTCCATGGATCAGTTCAGTTGCATGAACTACATCCAATATCTGAGGATCAGGTTGCGGGACCATCTACAGTATGAGGTACTATTCTTTTGACATATACTATAGTATCATATTTACTTGATACAATTGCTTCGAACTATTTTATCTCTGTATCTATTGTGGAGAGTCTCTAACTGGAGATAGGATATCACTATGGTGTAATGACCCTAGATATGCCATTAGGGGTACGAACAGAGGGAATCCACTAGTGTAGGGACTACCCCCTTGAGGCAGGCTATTACCATTTCTTATAGAACCTCTTCGTTGTTGAGATGATAGGCTTCAATGACATTCCTGGGTTGGACTGGTTGGTTCACTATCATGCTTTTGTAGACTGCAACTACTTTAGAGTATCGTTTACATCACTAGAGGGTAGAAATTATCTATATAAGGGTGAGTGATATATCCAAGCTAGTAGAGTGGGACCAGGGCATCATGGGCTAGGTGGAGTGACTACTAGAATTTCAAAACTCTTCATGGAGGATCATGGTTTATGTGAAGATTATTTCCCTCAAGTAGTGGATTGTTTTTTGGATGTATTTCCTAACTATTTTTATAGATTACGTCTTGACAGAGAGGTATAGTTTACAATTGAGCTTGTTATAAGAGTATCTCCAGTGTGCATTCCTCCATATAGGATGTTACCAATAGATCTTAAAGAGATCAAGTGGAAGTTATTGGATTTATAGGAAAAAGTCTTTATACGGCCCAATAAATCCTCTTGGGGTTTTCCCATGATTTTATATAAGAAGTTGGATAGAACCTTACTTCTATTAATGGATTACAGATGGTTGAACTAGCTTACAGTCAAGAATTGGTACCCACTTCCTCGAATAGATGATCTATTTGACCAGCTCTGAGGAGAAAAGGTCTTATCTAAGATCGACATGAGATCAGGTTATCATCAGGATGAAGTCAGTCCATCAGACATACCTCCTAAAACTTTTTGTAGTAGTTATGGTCTATATGATTACCTTGTAATACCATTCGGTCTTATGAACATGCCCGCTGTTTTCATAGATATAATGAATAGGGGTTTCCACCCCGATTTGGACTCTTTTTTTAGTCTTTGTGGAAGAAATCTTGGTGTATTCTCACACTTGTAGTGACCACTCCAAACATCTTGAGTTAATTTTGAGTGCACTGATAGATCATCATATTTATTAAAATCATTCTATGTTCCACTTTTTTATTGAAAAATTCCACTACTTGGGTCATATTATCTCATAATCAGGTGTATCAATTGACATAGAAAAGGTTAGTGTTGTATTTTCCTAGGAGCAGCCCAAGAACGTGTTTGATATATGGAGTTTCATGGGGTTATCTAGATATTACAGTCATTTTTATAAAATTTTTCTCATGTCTTTCTTCACCTCTTACTGGTCTTACAAAGAAGGGTGTCAAGTTCCTGTGGTCAAAAGCATGTGAGGAATACTTTCAGAAGCTAAAAGGGAGGCTTGTATCGGCCCCTATTCTAATTCTTATGGATCCAAGCATAGGTTATAAAATCTTCTATGATGAATCAAGCATCATCATATGAGCAATGATGATACATTAAGATAAAGTCATTACATATGGATCTCGGTATTTGAGGCATCATAAGATAAATTACCCAACACACGACCTTGAGCTAGCATCAGCTATCCATGCCTTATGTTGCTGGAGACACTATATTTTGGGTGAGTGCTTTGTGGTTTAAAAATATCACAAGAGCCTCAAATATATCTTTTCTCTGCATGACTTGAACCCTAGACATCAGAGATGGGTCTAATATCTACAATCCTTTGATTTTGATCTTGCCTATATGCATGGAAAGGGAAATGTAGTTGCAGATGTACAGAGTCGAAAACCTCAAACACAGGCCATACAGGAAGACAATAATGAATGGAAGTTAATGACCCTATTCTCTAAGCTACGTCTAGAGTTCCATGATGTTCATGAGCAGACTTACCTCTCATCCTTGAAAGTTATCTATTCCATCCTTGAGAAGGTGAAGGGTAGAAAAATTTTAGACCCCGAAGAATTGGTTCTCAGTTAGAGTATATCAGGAGATAACCCATCACCATATTGGTCTATGGAAAAAGATGACATCTTATGTCTACATGGGCATATATGGGTTCCTATAGATATGAGAGAGGAGTTGATAAAAGAGTCCCACACTTCTCAATGGGAAGTTCATCCTGAAATCTTAGAGATATGTGACTCTAGTATTGGTGTCTTGTGATGAAACATCAGATAACATGCTTTATCACTAAGTGTTCCACTTGTCAGTTGGTGAAGGCAGAGCACCTGATACCTGTAGGCTTGCTAAAACTGCTTCCAGTAACATAATGAAAATGGGAAGATGTTGCTATGGATTTCTTAGTCGGCTTACCAAATTCACTGAAGGGTAGTGATGCTATTTGGGTAATTATTGACTAACTAATAAATCATCCAACTTCATTTTTATTTGAGATAATTTATTAGTTGAGGAGCTGGGAAGATTGTATGTCTGTGAGATCATACAGCTCCATGGGTTACCTCGTACTATCATTTTAGATAGGGATTCTCATTTCACATCACAGTTCTGGAAAGGATTGTAGAAAGCTCTGGGAACATAGGTGATTCTAAGAAAAAAATTTCACCTTCAAACCGGTGGAAAATTAGAATGGATGATATAGGTTTTAGAGAATTTTCTTCAAGAATATGTCCTTTATTTTAACAGTTCATGGGAGAATCATATCCCTCTCATCGAGTTTTCCTATAATAATAGCTTTAAGGCGACAATTCAGATGGATACTTTTGAGGCCTTATATGGTATGTAATTCTATTCACCCCTATGCTGGCTAGAGCCATGTGAGGAAGCCCTACTAGGTCCCCGTCCCCATCGGGAGACTTTAGAGAAGGTTTAGCTGATCAGGAAGTGTATGACTATTGATCAATCTAGAAAAAAATTCTTATGTCGATCACCATCAATGACCTCTAGAGTTTGAGTTTGGGGATCGTGTTTTCCTTTTGGTGTTGCCCAAGCTAGGGCATATATGGTTACAAAAGTAAGGGAATCTTTTTTCTCATTACATATGTATGTTTGATATTATAGAGAGAGTTGTTATAGTATCCTATTGGTCGATACTACCTTAGAGGTACCATTCTATGCACGACATCTTCCATGTTTCACAACTTCTCCAGTATCATACTGACCTGTCTCATACCATTGATCCTGAGGAAGTTGTGTTAGATGCTGATGCTACTTTTGAGGAGTATCCTATATGAATTGTTGACTCGAGAATGAAGTCTCTTAGAGGTCGGTCTGTCCCTCTAGTATGGGTGCTATGGTGGTACGACTGTGTACAAAATGAGACTTGGGAGAGGGAAGTCTAAATATGTGCTTAGTGGCCAAAATTATTCTCAGTTAGTGTTTCTAAACTATTGTAAGGTGAACTCGAGGATGAGTTCTTTTAAGGGGGAAGATTGTAAGAATCCAGTTTTTCACTCAGGTATGTATCCTTTAAATTTATGTCTAATTATTTACTTTGAACCTAATATAGAGGCCTAATGAGTTAGCAAAGGTCTCAAGGGTGTCTGGGGAAAGTTCGGAGCCCAAAACTCTTATTTTTGGGAAAAATCACATGTCACATGGTTATAGTATGGTTGACACACCGTTTGGCTAACTATGCAGATGGAAATTTCTAGATAGAACCAAATCGCATGGTTGGTGGAAAAATGTGCAGCCTAACTATGCAAGTGCCCCTTTTTCCTAGGTAACCATGTAGACAAACTGTGCAAATTCTAATTTCTGGGTAAATTGTTCCTTTTGACCTTAATGATCTAATTATATCCCTCATCCTTCCCTAATCCAAGAACCAGTAGTATTAACCTATTTCTCTCTCAAATTTTAAATTTTTTAAGTCCAAATCTAGGGATTGGAAGATCTCCTTCATCCAGGATCTGTTCGATCTTCTATTCATCACTTTGGGTGTGAAACGGTAAGTACTCGAGTCCATTTAATCCTTTCCTCTTCTCTCTTTCTCTCGACCTAGTTATCAAGGTATAAGTGATGTTCTCCTTTTTATAAATCTACTCTGATTAAAGCCAAATTAAGGGACACTACCAGAGGAGGAGAATTGTAAAATCCTAAGGTGGGTGGTCTATAACTCATCCCTCATGTTCATTGATTTTGGAATTATCACATGGGGCCCACTGATTTCATCGGTCACCATTTATTGAATTTATATACCATGATTTTACTCATTATAACCATATAGTTATGCTATTTCCAAATATGTGATTAGTTGATAGTGGTTATGACCCCAACTCCATCCATACCATGTAGGATGTTATTCCATAATTGTCATTTTAGTGTTTTGACACGTTTGAGCCACCGTTTGGGTGTGACTTGGCTTGATCGTCCTAAGGGTAAGAGTTTCTATATTTGATGGATTTTTTATAATGATAATTTCATAATGGAAAGTATCATGTATTCTCACCACTTGACCCACCTAAGTTAAGTTATTAAACTTGACAATAAAATGTGAAATGGGAATTGGCAAGTATACTAAGTATATGACTTGTCCTTAAATGTAAATGAATAGTAGGTTGCATATCCGTAGATCACCTTAGATTCTGATCATAGAATGCCATGAGCACTCGGGAACCCCATTCCGATTCAAGGATTTAGATTTCTTTGATTGAGACCCACCTAGATCCCGATCCTTTTATATTATTTGGATTTTCGTTATGACACCATAGGATCCCTTTCATATTATTATAGGACGACTTGGATACACTCCTTGGATGCAGCATTGAAAAATAGGTTCCATGATTAAGGTCCATCAGGCCCAGTCATTTCTTAGCCCTAGTTTACCTTGGATGAACTCCTTGGACTCGATAGGAATCTCATTTTAGAATCAATTAGAGTATGCTCCATGCATTACACTCTTACCCCATGGAAGGATATAGTTATTACTAAGTTGGTGACCCTTGAGGTGTAAGTTGTCTTGGTTATTACATTGGGAATTCACTATTAAATATCATTACAAGTTTCCACGTTATATCTTGGAATCTTAACTATTATTAACATGTGATATGTTATAAACATGTAAAAATCAAATAATGAGTTGGTTACAAGTTTATACACCATCTGAGGGATGAAATAGGTACTTGGGTATTTAGTTACATTTTACTACTTTACTTAATATATGATTGCTGTCACACTATTACATTTCCATTACCTGAACTGGATGTTATAGAAACCATTGGTGGTGGCCCATTGAGATTTATCTCACACCCTCTCCGGGTACCATTTGGTACTCGAAGAAAATTAAATGGTTTTAGGTGTGGACAAAGGAAAGCATATGGCTTCAAACACTTGATTTCATGCTATTTGGAATAGATCTTGATAGCAGATGCCCGAAACGAAGCTCAAGATGCTTGGGATAGTCTTTTGATTTCCTTAATACTTTTGTGTAACATGTTATTCCTACTATATTGTATCCATGTTTTCAAGTTTTTATATTTTCATGAAATATAATCAATTGTTGAATTCTATTCCAATTGTTTTAGTTATTATTACCATTATCTTTATTTTCTACTATGCCTTCTATTTACTTATATTTCTTATGCTATTTACCTATATTTATATTTATCCACTTTCCTACACTTTGGTAATGAGGGAATAGTATCCCCATTGACACAACCTAGGACCTCACTACTAGTCGGCAACCTCTAGAGTTTGGGGAGATGCGCTTGAGGACATGTGGCCCATTGGGATTGGGGCACCCATTAAGTGGAATCCAGGTCAAGGAAATTACAATCAATGATGGTCCAAAGTCCGTAAGTGGGGATACTATACCCTCAATATCATTTCCTTGCACCAAAAATATAAATATAATATAATTATCTAAGTAACATGTAGAAAAAAAATAATGCAAATGTATTAATGCATGGAACACAAGTCATATAAAAAAACCCACCATGATCCCTAAGTGGAAAGACAAACCAGAGTAATGTGAAAATAGGATATAAATAAATAAAATCATGGTACCCTCCAAATTCTATCGCGGTCCTTCCACCAGATCTATGATCCATGAATCAACCATCATCCATGTGCCCCTCTCCCTAGAAAAATATACATAAAGTCTACACATGTATCGAGATACCTGTATAGGGAGTTAGTAATAAAACCTAGTAGGACGCCATTATATTTTCCTTAAAAATTTTTAACTTATATAATAGGTGAATGTTCCATGATAACAATAAATTCACAAGTTAGCATAACTAATGTACAAATAAAAAATTTTCTAACCAAGACACTATGAGACCCAACTGTATATACTTCAGATTTATGTTGGAATAATGATCAAGATGTTGAAAATAATCAAGATCTATCTAAAAGGATGTTTTTATTTTACTAAGTATCCTCAAGGAAACAAGTATTGAGTTAGGTCACATGGATGACTAGTGAACATGTACTCAGTATCCAAAAGGCATCGGGTTATGGAATGTCTACTTGGTATCCATAAGGAATTGAGTTCTTGGATGGGTTACAAAGATATCATTATAATACCATACATACGGGTATATATTCATCATCATCACACACCATGTGGACTCTGATTATAAGGTTAATCATACCACAACAGCCACCTATCACAAATAACAAGAATAACCTCCAATGATATGGTAATAAACATAATAGGGTAGAGCATAATAAGATAAACATATCATGTCATCATGAGAATATAGAAGAAAAAATATAAAAATATCTGATCAGCATTAATCATGGATAAAAATATACTCAAGAAATACTCAGGTAAACAAGGATCATATATGGGAGTCACGACAATGTACACACCCAAAGTAATAAAAATAAATCAAGAACAAAAATACATTCCAACACATCATGAATAAAGGAAAAAATATTATACATGGTAATTGACATGGTAAGGAACTTTATGATTCAAATTTTTTGTTTAATAACTCCAAGGTTCAATAGTTAATCATAGAATGAATGTACTGATCACTCACATAGAACAATGCACACATCAAGGATGTCTAACTATGGTTCTGGTTCATCAAGAAAGAGGTTTAGAATGGATAATCAAGATAATTTCATGTCCAGAAGTTCATTCTTTAATCAAATACCTAAAGGATCACTTTAAAATAATCAATTTTATAGTTTTACAAAGGAAACAATTATAATTCATAGGACCCATTATGCATTGAAGAATAAATCATGAATTAATTTTCAATTCTAGAATAAGGCCTTGGGTATATCCAATTATCATCGATCCACTATCAATATATCAACATTAAATATATTACTAATGAGAATATAGAATACTAATATCTCATGATGATCATTCTAGATAACCTACTATAAAATGTCCATTGTTTATGAGAATTCTAACTCTAGACAAGGGGTTTTGTTTTTAATGCAACAAAAACTCCACCAATAAATCATAGAATCATCAACAAATTAAGGTTATATCATTATTCCATAACTAAGATGAGGTTCATGAAGATTATTCTTAAATATTTACCTATATAATCTTTTTGTAACTATTGAATCTTGACCAATTAAAGAAATGATGTTAACACATCAGATCCACCTCTGATCTATGAAGAGAGGAAGGAAATTTCATTGGATCTTCATGGAATATATAGACCCAAAATAGATATATGATAATATCTCTAAGTGGAATAAATATTTGGAATAAATAAAAAAATATAACCAATTAATCATTGTTGTATTTTTCCAATGAAGGTGAGAAAAGGGGGATAAGAATGAGAGTTCTATGATTAAATAGAGGAGGTTTAAAATTTGAGTCATGGACATCGGGTTTGGAATTGGTTGTTAAAAGGGAGTTAAAACCACATGGGATTAAAATTACATGGGGTGCATTAATTTAACCATCAGATTAGGTAGACCATAAATTTAGTGGAACCACCATTAGGTTAGTAATTGGACACCAATTGGATGGTGTTCCTAGAATTATTCCATAGCTATCGACCGACTAGTAGCATCCCACTGAATTTTTAGTGGGGTATGATGTTACTAATAGACTCATTATAACCCCACCATCTAGCTAGTTGGTTCCACTTGCTTGTTTTTAGATGTTTTTCAACAACCAAAATCTTGATCCCTTATCATATCATCAACCATCAATTTCCTAGGTCCATATTCCCCAAAAACAATTCTCTTAATAATCCATAATAGAGAAGGATTTAAGAGGAAGGATAAATTTATAAACTCGAAACATCATATACAATGAATCAAAGCATAAATGTTATAATTATTCTACTCTAATGACTTATCATCCTCATAAAATACATTCAAAGGTTCTTTTAAAAAAATATGATCCACTAATCCCAAACATCAGCCTCTCACTCCGAGTTCCCCGCATGGATCTATTCATGATTCCATAGAATTAGAACTAGTGGTATCATATTTCTTTAAAGTAATTTCTCTCACTCTGGACTATAATCTACACCTAGAACTCCACATACAATGCTTTGCAATCAAACTCAATATCCTCATAGTTTATGACATGCATAGGATCAAGTATGTACCACCAGAGATGAGACACATGACGAATTTCATGCATAACTTGGTAATGAGAAGGAAGATCCAAATGGTATGATGCTATCTCAACCTGCTCTATAATCTCAAAGGGTCCAACATAGCACAACACTAGCATCTCTTTATTCTTCAAACATCATTAACCTAATCAAGGAGTCACTCTTAGGAAAACCCAGTCTCCTATAGAAAACTCCAAAGTTATCCTCCCATGGTTAACAAAAGAATTATTCCTAATCTGAGCTATGATCAACATATTTTTAATCATATTCTCTCTCTCTGTGGTCTCCTATATGATATTGGGACCCACAAACACTACCTCACTAACTTCTTAATAACAAAATGGTGAAAAAATAGTCTACCATAAAGATATTCATAAGGTTCCATATGAATTAAAGATTGAAAATTATTATTGTAAAAAAACTAAACCAAGTCTAGGGGATCATCCCACACCCCACTGAAGCCTTGGGAACAATCCCAAAGAGTATCCTTCAAGATATGAATGGTCCACTCCAGCTAACTTTCTATCCATGGATGATACATCATACTCACCTTTAATCGATTCCCAAAAGAATTTTTCAAGCCTAGAAAAATCCACGATGTAAAACATGCATCGCTATCAGGTATGGTGCTCAAGAAAACTCCATGAAATAATAATATCTCAAGGACATAAAGTTTCCCAAGATCATAAAAATAGTGAGTCTCATAGATTGGTAAGAAATGAGAAACTATTGTTATATAATTGACAATTACACAAATAAAATCATTGAACCTTGAGGTCCTGGATAAACCCATTATAAATTCTATTTTAATGTACTCCCATGTTCATATAACCACTGGAAGTGTCTATAGAAATCCACTTGGATGATAGTGATATACCCTAATCCTATGGAAGGTAATGCATCGATAAATAAATCCATTAATTCCCCTCTTCACACCTAGACACAAAAAATGTCTCTTGAAGTCATGGTACATATTTTTAACACTTTAATGTACCACCAATTTAGAGGTATGGATGTATCTCATCAGATCCTCATTGATGGAAGCATGGACTAAGACTCCCCATATATAAGGATCATATCATATCTGTCTAAAAACCACCTTGGTATCAGGTCATCTCTTTCTAGATATCCTTGCATAACATAAAACATAGGTCCAGTCTCCTATCCAACCTCTACCAAGTCTAATAGAGAAGATAAGACTGCCAATTGGGAACATTATATTGATCCTTGGTCCACAGAAGTATCCAAAATCTAATATGAAGATACTCTCATCAGGTTACACTATTCCTCCAAAGGTTTTTTACCAAGATCTTAAGCTACCTATATCTTTTGGATAAGATAATCCACAATGACATTTCCTTTACCAGGTACACAAGACATCTCAAAGTCGAATGTCTATAGATACTCTACCCATCACTTCTATATAAAGTTTAGGTCCTTTTGTGTGAGGATATAGTGAAGGATATTATAGTTAGTAAACAAAAAACCTATCATTGAAGAGATAATGTCACAAACACTTCAAATTTGGACCATGGATGATAACACCTTGTCATGGGTAGGATAGTTCCACTCATGGGGTCATAATTGATATATCCCATAAGCTACCACCTACTCCCTCTATATCAGTATTACTATTATCGGAACCATGGTCCTTTATGCATGAATTGGAGTATGGTTTGTGTTTGTTTTCAATCTTCAGTGGAAGTTAAGAATGTGTACCAATAATGTGATCATATAGTTCAAGTAGACAACAGTATTGAAGGTGGCGCCGTTTCCCAATGTTTGCCAATTTTTTTGGCCTAAAAATCAACAAATAGAGAAAAGTGTTTTTGGAAAAGAGACTTGTGCACCATGTAATTGAAGGAGAGGAAACTTTAACACCATATTTTTTTCAAGATCAGAACATGGAAAATGGAAAATGGATAAGGGCCGTGCAGGTTGTGGGCTGGTCGCGCAAGTGACCTGCGTGCTGAGAAAGGACTTGCGCGCCGACGATTAGGAGGTTTGGAAACTTTCTCGCCAGTTGTTATTCATGATCAGAACTTCAAAATATGGCAAAGTAAAGTAGGTCACGCAAGTATTGGTTGGGTCGCAAAAGTAAGTTGCGCGATAGAGGCTATTGCGGTTGGAGCTGCGCGCTGGGACTTGCGTGCCGTGAGGACACTTGCACGCCACCGCACAGGGGGTCTAGTTAGCCTATAAATAGAGGACCACCCCACCTCATTTTCAACGAATTTCAAGACTTAGAGATTTTTCGATCTCTCGTCGCGTAAGTTGTTGAGTCGCGCAAGTGGTAGTTGGGTCGTGCAAGTAGAGGCTGCGCACTAGTTGTTGGCTGCACAACCAAGGCAGTTTGGGAGTTTAAGGCGCAACGTCGTGCAAGTTTGGAGTTGAAAGAGGCAATGTCACGCAAGTGGGTTGGTTTCACATGTGCGCCGAATTTGTACCACACAAGTGACTTGCGTGCCATTCTTGAAACTTGTGCACCAGTCTTGGAGAAGCGCGCAAGGAGAGGTTGGTGTACGCCAGTCCTTTTTGGAGCTGCACGAAAGCTAGAAGATTTCCCGATATCTTCGGTGCAAACTGAGATTAGTCTATGAGTTAATGTTGGAATTCAACAGAGCATCTACACACAACATAGGATGCATTCTCTTATAATGATGAAGAGACCTTCACGTCTATAAACTGAGTGTGACTTCACCAAGGGCAGTGATCCAGGGGGAGTCAACAGGAGTGACCCGAGGGACGCTGTGAGCTATCCCTGAACCTTTTTTAAAGGCAGTGAGCCTAGGACAGAGTGACTGTTCCTGAACCTTTGTAATCCACATCTAGTGAAGTTTAGTGGAATTAGGTACGACCGACAACCTATCGGTGTATGCTCCTTGGATGTAGCCCTTAGTGGTGAACCAAGTAAAAAGTGATTTGTCTTCTCTATGCATGTGAATGTTTTCTTTCTTATCATATTCATCATACAGGTTCAACAAGTTCCTACCAATGTGGGAACAAGATCCATCACATTAAAAGAAAAATTTGTCATCCTGGTTCACCCCTCCCCTCTTAGGGTGTCCCGGGGTCCTTCAACTATCAAACCAATTCTTTATGTATAATAGTATATAGTATAAAAAATACCCTGCTCTGAATGTATCCATATAATAACTATAGTCAACCCCCTATTCAGTTCAATAAATAACTCATCACATTGTTCTGACCATTGGAACTTCACTCCCTTATTTGTTAGCACAATCATAGGTGATGATAATATAGATAAGTCCTAGATGAAATACTGATAGTATTATGATAAACCTAGAAATGTTTTAATCTCAAAAAGACTCTGAGTATGGGTCTATGAAATATATACCTCAACTTTCCCTAGGTCTACATATATACTTATATCAGACACCTCATTCCCCAATGATTTCACCTCATAAATCCAAAATTTAGACTTTGATAGCTTGGCATATAACTAATGTGAAAAAAGTGTACTTAGTACAATCTCAAGATGTATAACATGTTGTTATAGGGTCAGTGATAAGATAAAAACGTATTTAACAAACACCATGAAGAACACAATATTTTTATAGGGTTTCCAAGCTCAAAATTCCCCTAGTCCACACCACCAACACTCTCTTTATGATCTTGGTGATTTTAACTAGAAAATCCTTTTTTAAGGGTTTCTAAAAGTTTAGTGAAAGCAACTAAAATTTATTAAAAAGAATTCACAAGGATTCAAATTAGAGAGAAGCAATCCCTGAAACACTCCACACTTGAGGGCTTAGAAAAAACTAGAAAAGACATTGGTGGAATAAAATATTATTGAAAGAATTCAGATGGAAATTGTTGCAACTAACTAAAGAATAGATCTTTAGAGGAATATATAAAATATATAATATCATAATCCTTATGAAGAATATCTAGGTTACTATAGATATTTTTCAGACGTCACTATAGTAGAAAAATCACTTTCTTATTATATAATAAAAACATAGTAGCATATTAAAACTTGTTTGAATAAAATTATAGTCCTGAAAAAAAATTCAATAAACTATATAAGATGAAGAATAAGTATATATGATAGTAGAAGTATCAATAGTAATATTCTGATAGAGTTCTGATGTAATTTTGAATAGATTTATCTTATGTAACTTTAGATAAATAGAGACTTTTTTTAAAAAGATTTGGGTCTATAATCTCATTTTCATACACCAAATATATCCATTGAGAATAAATAAGAAGATCGATTTAAACCTATTCAAGTAGATCCAAAAAATATTATTAGACAAATCATGGTCTTAAAAATGATCAGTTTACTTGAAATTTTAATTTTATTCAGCCACTAAAAATCATATATTCCCTTAAAATTAGGAACAATTTAATATGTTGTTGAAGAACCTTTTAAATGACCTTTAAAACACTTTTTATAAGATATTTACTTCATCACAATTGTAGTATAGATCTTTGAAATATCAAAAATTCATTTCCCATAGTCATCTAATTCAATGTGGGATTGCTATATGTGAGGATAAATCTAAAATTTTGGTTTACAACATGTGGTTGATTCCAAATTTTAGGTTAATATACAAAAAATTAGATTATCAAATGTGAGTTTCCTCCAAAAAATTTAGGTTCCCAAACCTAGTGTAAAGTATAAATGAGAGGTTCTAAATTTGTGGTTAGGAACTCAAACATGAAGTTCCTTGTCAAAATTTATGTTCCCAAACATACATTTTAGCTTAAACAAGGGGTTTAATAAGTGGTGTTGGATACTGACATATGATTGTAACAACATGTTTTGAACAGTGATTGCAAAATACTTTTGAACTTCTAAAATAATTTGTTGAATAAAACTTGAGAAAAATTATAAGATAATAACTTTTAGAGTTTTACGGAAAAGAAATAAATATTCAAATAAATATAATCATGAAATTCACTCAAATAAGCTTCGTTATTAAAATAAATTATAGTGTTGGTGAGAATACAAATCAATGATAAATTAATGAAATTATTTGATCAACATCAGTACCCAAGAATGTCACCCCTTTTGGATGATCATAAAATACATATAATTATAAACATAAAAGGGCTCATATTTTTTAATTAATAATAAAAAATAGACATTAATTATTATAAAAATATTAAATTTTTTTAGTTATCCATATTTATCCCATTTTTATTAAATAAAAAATAATATATTTAAATGGATTAAAAAAATTTAATGTCGTATGAAACTATAATTTAATGTTCTATTTTCCAAAAAATAAATGAATCCTGATATTGAATAGTCTAAAAAACATAAAAAAAAGTAAATATAAAATAAAAACAATATAAAATAATAAAAGAACATATTTAATAAAAAATAACATACTAAAATGAATATGGGGTCAAGGATAACAGGTTATGGAAAAAGGAAAGAGGAAGGACAAGATACTAGTTCATATGAGGAAGAATATTTTATTATTAACAGATTTATAATAGTCTTGTGTACAACCTTTATCTCCTTCATAAAATCATTAAAATTTTGGGTTATTGTTCCAATACAAGATTTCATCAGACAAATCAATTCTTGAAAAATATTAACACTTCAACCTGATTAATCATTAGAAAATTATGAATAGTCTTAGTTGACTGAACATATATTCTCATCATTTTCCCAATCAGTTGACCAAATTTCTATATCCTGGATATAAAGAAGTTAATATTTTAACTAAATCCTTATGAATTTATAGTAGAGTGTGAAGGGTCACACTATCACTCTGTAAGATCTAAACTCATTCATACATGGTTGCAAGGTAAATATATAAAAGCATTATTCCTGTAAAAATATCAGAAGAATCTACCACACTAGAAGTAGATGACCTATTTTGACATGATATTGAAACTTTCACAATTTCAATGTGACTTGAAAAAAAATTCTTCAAATCACCTAAATCATAAATTGACATCATTTATATTTGTAGATTTCCAAACTGGTCATATATATTCCGTTTAATTTCATAAAAATATTCTTATCAAATTAAATATTCTTTAAAATTATTATATTGAGTTAGAAGAGACATAAAATTTAGTCTAGAAAGATTGAACTTCTCAAATATTTAACATCCTTCCATGAACTCTGAATCACTTTTTGAAGTTTCATAACTTCATCCTTTAACAAATCAAATAATGAGAATTGAAATTCAGTAAAACTCTAAACTCAGGTTTAAAAACTAGAATCATCCTTATATTCTAAAGGTACTTCTTCATCCTACATAGAAGGTTCTACTACCTCAAAAAATTAAAATGATAAAACTTATATACCTTTAATAGAATGAGAATATAATTCACTAATAATTCAAGTATCCCCAACAATTTCTATTATAGTCCTATACATGGAATTTTCTTTAAAATAAACTGATTGATCCTAGATAAAATCATACATAGTATCAAATGGGGTCCTTAATTACTCAGTAGAATGATATTTGTTGACATTAATTTCATTGGTTCTTTGAGATATTTGATAATGAGATTCCTCTATTGGTTATTTTTTAACTTGAAATCCTTTCTCATATCTTCTATCACCAATAGGAGCTAACTGCCTAAATGTTTCCCACATTATAGGATCTAGCTGATCAACTACACCAACTTTTTAACAACCTATTAAATAGGTTTTCTATCCTCTCTTATCCATTATCTTTGAACAAGAACATCACCACTATCAGTTTCTATATATGGTTATTAAAAAGATATTAAAAAATGACAAACTTCCCCAATCCTAGAAGGGATGTTCTCATCCATGATTTTCCCCATATGTTTCTTAAAGGAATATTTGAACAACTAAAAAAATATTATTCTAGGATCGTAAGAACTTTAGGTACATATGTAACTCATTCAATATGATATTCTCAAATCCATTCTATATGAATCCTTGCAAAACAAGCCAATTTCAAGCTTCCATGCTCCCCCTCAACATGATAACATGATTTCCCTTCTTCCTTAACACCAAATAACAATAAATTATTTTTTTCACACTCTAAAATAATATAAATTTATTTAGTGTTTCATTTGATAACACATTATTGTTATGAAATCTTAATCCTGCACAGATGTCACCAATCACTCCTATTTTGTAAATAATTAGAGCCACCAAATTTCTATAGGGATATAATGTCATTATAGAATCCTTATGATATAAATGGACCATGTACCTTAACATGTTCCTAGTGAAATTAAGAGTGATGTATCTTAGCATCATAAAAATGATATACATATCTAGAAATATAATTTTCTCATATTTAACAATTCTTATCACAATTTTAGTCTTAAAAATTTGATCAAAAACTTTTTATTCAGCTTATAGATCCTTCACTTACAAATTTTTAAATTGGAATATTCCAAAAAGGAATGACATATTTTCATTATATTTGTGAATAATATACACAATAGTTCATATAATAAAATTAAAATTCCCTTCATGATGACACTTAAATATCTGAGCCATATCTATAGAAGAAATTGAATTTTTTTCATTCACCTTCATGGAAATGACATCTTAAATATCACCAAAACAATACCAAGAGTTTTCATAAAATTATTTTACCTCTTTTTCATAAATTTACTTATAATTAACTCTATTAAACATGTATTACATGCCTTAAAAACTCAATTCCTACCTTGACATCATATTTTTCTCAAACAACCATTCAAAATTGAAAAAATTTCCTTGCAAATTTTTTTACTTTGAACTAGAGGGACTCTTCTACTTCACACCATTGAGACTGAACTCATTTTACACTTAGTAATTTCCATCATATAATGAAGAATATTTGGGGTTTGAAAAATCTAGGATTTGAGAGATAAATGGCTTATGTGATTGAAAGGGCATAAGTTCCATGGTAGGAGAGATAAATGTGTTAACTCTAACAGTTTCAGGTGACAAAATAGGTTCTCAAACAAATTTTATAGTGTAATAATTTGAGTTTTTTGAAATGAAAATATTGGTTCGTAATATAAACTACACAAAATAAATTTTGACAAATTAAAAAACTGAATAAAAAAAGAAATAAATAACTTTTTAAAAAAAATACTTTGGAATAACACAAATTATTAATCTAAATATAAATTAAAAGAATATTAAAATATTTACTTAAAATTAAATAAACCCAAATACCCCTTAATAAAATCAAAATTAGTATTGATAAGTGGTTTAGTGAATATATCAGTAAGTTGATACTCAGTATTAACAAATTCTAGAGATATACCCCCTTTAAGGACATGATCTGTTAGAAAATAATGTCTGATATTAATATTATTCTACCTATAATGACTAATTGTATTCTTAGAAATAATTATAGCACTAAAATTTTCACATAAAATCAGAATATGTTCTAAATTAAGTACAAATATTAGAAGTATTTATTTCATCCACAATACTTGTGAAAAACAATTTCCTGTAAATATGTATTTTGCATTAGCGGTCGATAATGCAATAGAATGTTTCTTTTTACTAGGCCATGAAACTAAGGAATTTCCTACAACATGATAGGTTCCTAAGGTTCAATTTCTATCTAATTTACACCCTTCAAAATCAACATCTAAAAATTAAATTAAATCAAATCCAGAAGATTTTGTATTAATAATAGATAGGAAAACACTCCCTTTTAAATATCTAAAGATCATTTTAACAACAATTAGATGAAATTATTTTAGGTTTTATAGAAATATTACATAAAGGTAAAAAATTTATGATATATATTCTAATAGTATCAAGATATATAAAACTACACCCTATACCTCTATACAACTTGTTGTTAACTGGAATTCATGATTTATTGAAATCAGGTTTTACATTTGTACTCATGAGAGTTGTATGTGTCTTTCTATCTTTAAGGTCGATATTTTTTAATAAATCAATCATATATTTACATTGATTTAAAAAATTTCCAAAACCCATTTTTATAGATTTGAAATCCATGAATAAAATTTAATTATCTCATTATACTTATTTTAAACTATTTTTTGTATAAGTTTTGAAAAATCATTACAAATATTTTGATTAGTAGAACAAAAAATAACATCGTATACATAAATTTGAACTAATAAAAATCAGAATAAGAATTTTTCTTAAAATCTGTAGGATCAAATGGTCTTATAAATAATATATTTTCTAAAATAAAAGAACTTAATAATTCATACAAAGACCTTGGTTATTTTTTAAAGCTGTAAAGCATGATAGTAAGGTTGAAAACATAATTTGGTTGATGAGGATTTTGAAAACCCATAAGTTATTCAACATATACTTCCTCAACTAAATAAATTTTTTAAAAAGAATATTTTATATCTATTTGGTATAATTTAATGTTTATATGATATTCATAGACTAAAAGGATCCTGATAACCTCAAGCCTAGAAACTAGGGAAAAAGTTCACTCATGGTATATTCCTTCCTCATAGTTGTAACCCTAAGAAACTAGCCTAGACTTATTCTTAGTAATTTTACCTTGATAATCTTGGTTATTACTAAATACACATTTATTTCCTATCACTAGACGGTTCTATGTCTTATCAAATGATTCCCAAAATGTATTCCTTTTAAACCGGTTTAGCTATTACTTCATAGAAAACATATAAAATTCATCATTTAAGGCTTCCTATACACTCATAGGTTTAATCTTGGATAGAAAGGAAGATAAATAAACTAGGTTTTCAATATTTTTTATAGTCATAACTCATTTATATAGGTTTTTGATAAATTTTTCTAAAGGATGGTCCTTTATAATTCTAGGTTTTTTTGGTAAAACACTTTAAAGTTCCAAAATTTCATATTCTTTAAAACTAGATTTATTCTTAGCATATTTTAATTTACATAAAAATATCTATATAATATTCAAGTATCAAGTTATTCAAATTATCAATAGCTTCCATTTTTTTAAATTTTGTCATGGTAAAATGGATCACTTTCAACAAACTTCACATGAACATATTCTTTAATAATCCTTTATTTTTTATTAAATACTCTATAAGTATCATAGGAATCATAGTATCCAAGAAATATTCCTTCAACATCATTTTGATCAAACTTATAAATATTTTCCTTAGTATTAAAGATAGAAAATTTCATCTAAAAAATTTAAATTATATAACTATAGGTTTTATATTGTTCCATAACTCATAGGTGTATATTTACTAAAATCCATAAATAAAACTCTATTAATAATATAAAAGTCTTCATTATTAGATTATACTAAAAAATAGGTAGGTAAACTATATTCATTCAATATTTTTCTATCTATTTCGTGAATAATTCTATTTCTTCTTTCAATAATTACATTTTATTGAGGTGTTCTTGGAGCATAAAATTTTTGTTTAATATCTAGATTTGAGAAGAAATAATTAAATGATTGATTCTCAAATTCTACACCAAGATCAATTCTTAGTGAAATTATTTCAATTTTATTTCCATTTTGTAAAAACTAACAAAAACTCACCAAAACTAAAAAATAACCACTTTTAAACATTAAAAATTTAACCCATGTAAATTAGGATGAATCATAAACTAATACAAATACATATAATTTTCATGAAAAGTTTTCTACTCTAGAGTTTCTAAAAAAATAATTATTAATGAGTTCTAATGGTATAGATTTAGCAACCCTGTTAATTGATTCAAAATATGGATTATGTATCTTACCTAATTGGTATGCACCACAAAGTCTACTCTCATCAAACATAATTTTGGGAGGATCTGAAACTAAAATCACTTAGATAACAAAAATAGTGAAAATATATTGAAATGAACTATTCTTATATGCCATATCAAGGATTAAATTATTTCATCAATTCAATAGTTCACTTCATATTCTCACAAGGAACTAAGGTCTAAAGTATGAACATTTTTAGTTCTAGGTGCCCTAAATATAAGAAGTTTATCTTTAAAGACAAAAAAATTGTTAATATAAAAATAAATAGAAAATCCATCATTATAGAGTTGATATATTCTTATCATATTGTGGTTTAACCCTTGAATGTAGTGAACATTTTCAATTATGATTGATTTTTGATCAGTAAATAATCTAACCCCAGTTATATTTCATTTAGAATTGTCACCAATGGTAATAAAACCTTCATCTATATTTGATAGTGCCTGGAAGTTGGAAACAAATCCACTCATGTGCCTTGAAAAACAACTGTACATATACCATATTGCATTTATGTCCATATGGATTTTAACCGACTAATAAATAAAATAAAAACTTGTTTTTGTACCCAAATTCTCTTGGATCCTACAGTGTTAGAGAGTAAAGATCAAGATAACCAGTTCTGTTCAAACATTTGAGAATCAACTTTAGATAGATCTTTGGAAACATTAGATATATACAAACCACTAATATAATTATCTTTTAAGAAATAATTTTATGTATAATTAACTATAATTCTATGATAAAAGTAGGTAAATCTTGACATAATGTGATTATTTGAACTAGGAACAAAATAATTTCTATAAATACTGGGCTTGTCACCATTAGTATCAATAACATATCATTGTTTTCAACAAAAATTATTTCCAATAATCTTATTTAAAGATTATTTTCTATTAATAAACCCACTAATAACACTTTTAAAAGATTTTAATTTAGAATAAAAACTTTAAATTTATTTTCTTGCATAATTCATCATGAATCACATTTTCTTAATTTCTATTTTAGTTATAGGTTTTGTTTTGATATGGAATATTTCTCACTTAATATAAAATTGTTCAAATTATTTTTAGATTTATGTTTTTTTCATTAGTGATTCATGTTTTTCTTTTAGCATAGAAAAATATTAAGCTAGTTTATAATTTTAGAATCATAAAAAATCCGAAGCATACGAATAGTAATATTGTACCACATTTTCTTTGAAAAAAACACAGATTTTATTTATAATTTTATTTCTCATATTTTAAATCAAAACACGAAGAACCGAAAGGGTATTTAGAAAAAATCCATGTAGTATTCATTAATTTTGTTACTTTTTATTCATTTTACACCATTATCTATATTTTTTTTTTCATTTTATTCATTTTAATTTTCTCCTTCAACTGTGGGAAAGATGGTTTTAAATGCCCATGACAACTTGAATTTGTAACACCTGACCTCTTTTATACCATGACCATTATTATTGGAATGATTGAATGAATTTTTGTAGCGTTTCATACTTTTTTAGAACTTATTGGATCTTTTTACAAGGTGAGCTAGATCCATTCAAAATTTTAGACAACATTAATTGTTTAAGGTTATAGCATCCCATTTTAACTTAATTTTAATTTTTGGAATAAAAATATTAAGGGATGTATTATCCTTCTTGATCATTTTTTGGTGACACCCCAAGAATTTGTGTTTCATGTAATGGTAATTTCTATGTTTTTATGTTGTCTATTACCCAAAAAAACTTATCTCTTATGAAAAAATAATAATATGATGCAACGGAATAAGCACAAGAAATGGATGCAGGGAGTTTTATTCAAATAAGAACACCGTTGTGTTTACAATACACCGAGATCAAATAGAAAATCAAGCTAACCAAATATACTTATTAAAAATCCTATCAAGATTACAGGAAGACCACCCGAAACAAAAAGAACCCTGAGAAGGAAATAAGGGTCCTTTGTATCCGTCATAACGAACATAAGAATAACCAAAGCCACTACAACTAAACTAAGCACCAATGGTACAATGAGAACCATTTTTCCTCTTTTGAGTTTTATGGAACTCTTAGGATTGGTTTTATACGGTAATAATATGACCTTTTCCCCGAATGACCAAGGAATCCTAAAGGCTATAAATATAGTTGTTGGCCTTGTCAGTTAATTAATTGAAAACTTATAAGTATATTTTAATTCTCTAAATAATTAGGTTATGGAATTGAAAAATTATGAAACTACTCCTAACCATGAGCTTTAGGAGAACATAATGAAATGTTTTGAATTATACATTGGTGTTTTTTTAAATGTAATAAGGAATTCAGAACATGTTGTAATTAATTTAAGTGTGTTGTAAATATTTTCATTGAATGTCTTAAACTATGTTTAAATTTTTGTTAATTGAATTATATTTTTAATTAAACTAATTTTTAGACCACTACAACACTAGTATAATAATTATCATTCAGTTTATAACTTTTAATGTTAAAGGTTTAGTATTTATATACAACCTTAGAAAATAATTTTAGGACAAAGTTTAATTTGTAAACATTAACCTTATAATGTTTAATAAAATCCATGTATAAAAAGGATAATTTCAATATGGTGTTATTTTCCCTCAAAACATCATATTTTTTTAGTTAGGTCATATAAATTTTTTGGACCGCTAGGGCTAGACATTTTTTAGCTAGGTTGATGGAGGTATCACACTCGGGGTGGCTGAGCCTAGCCCTCAGCCCATGCCTGGGCCAGCCCAAGTTCGGGCATAGGTCACCTGAGAGGTGCACATGAGCTTTAGGAGCAAGCGCTTGATCACGCAGTGCGAGCGCAAGACACAGTGAGCGAGGGTAGGATGAGGACAACGGGGGAGGTAGGAGCCTGTGTGTAAGTCACCATAGGAGTGTGTTTTGTTATTTCTGATTATGGATTGGGAGGCTCAGGCTTATAAGGGAGGCGAAATTAGCTCCCTGTTTCGATGTGGGAAGCGATTTTTCAGGAGAAATGCAATCGTGGCTGTTGGATCACCATCGAAATCGACCATGCATTCAACCTTCAGCAACTATGACATATCAATATGTTTAGGTGGACCGTTCGATCAACCCTAGATCTAATCTCGGTCGTCTGAGAGTTTTAAAATGCCGCGTCGTCTCTTAGTCGTCCGATCAAATCTGAGTCGTTCGTTCTTTTTAAAACCCGTGAACGCATCTCAACCCTTGTTTTCTAGGCCGAAATGATCCTGGACATCAAATTTCTTCCAGTATTCCACCACATAGTTGTCTTCTTCCCCACGGTGTGCCCCGAACCAGTAACCCTATACCCTTTTTATTACCATTTTTCTTCACCTTTTCAGTCGCCGGACCCTTCCTCATGCAGTTTCCACAAGGGATGTCCGTTAGTTTCTTTTTTAAAGACCACTTGGTCTATGTATCCCATGAAAGTTGTATTAAAAATATACATATATTGTATAGGTTTAGTTATAAAAAATATCCAAAGCATCCTAGGAACCCTCTCATCTCCTTGCACCCAAGACTTCAGCGGATCTCAGTAGGTCCTCCAAGTTTTCCAGCACCTCCTGAGCCCCTCGTCCTTCTCAAGTTAAGGTGGGGGAGTAATATTTGTCTTGATTGTGTGGTTTTAAGTTATATATATATATATACTTTTAATATTAGATACATTTCCCTACAGTTTGAGGTTATTTATGTCTTCAAGGGTTGCAAGATCTTAAGCTACAGAACCCTAAGTACGGACGACCCATGAAAATTTTATTTTGTGCCTCAAACTTATAATCAGTTATATATATATATATGAAAATATGTAAGTATAAAATACCCTACTCTCTGATTTTCATAAACCTCATAATCCATATTAAATGATTTTTGAGTTTGAAATGTGAGGTAATAAAGGAATAAAATGCATAGAGACACTTTGAGTAGGAAATCTTTACATATAATCATGTATGTTCTTATATATGAGAAACATAATATAATTGAAAATTTTAAAACAATTCAATATTTGTAACCTAAAAATTAAATCCATATTTTAATTAATTTTCAAGTGATATACCAACATAGAATAAGAATCTTGCATATACTTGTATGTGTAATCGAGTATTTAGGTACGGATGTACGAATGCCAAATTTAACTTCCATTTTCTTTTATAAAATTATATGGTTTGCGAAGAAAGTACTAAGTATACATTTCAAATGTTTTTGGCTTGACCTATCACTACTTTTATGCATGCCCCGTTGAATGAATACTTTACACAACAGGAAACCCTAATCATGGTTTCCCAAATGTTTTCTTTTAATATTCTTAGTTCATAAGTATAGATATTGGAAGCTCATGACTTCATATTCATGTGTAATAATTACTCTTTACTAATTATATTAAATTATAATGTTTAAGGTTTAGTTTTATACTTTCAAGTTTAAACATGTAATGTTTGAGATAATGCGAGTTTAGTACCTCACGTGAAATGTTAAGTTACCCCTTTTTTTATTATGTTATGTTCACCTAATTATTTAATCATGAATGTTATTTAATAATATGGTTCTAGATTTTGTCATTTTATGTGTCCAAGTAGGTATTATTTTCTTAACTTACGTACCAATTAATGGCTTAACCACACAATTCATTATTTTGCGCCAGACTCACTACATATTCTTAAAAGTGAATGATTGTAATATTAAACTTATATGTACCATTCAAAGTTTATGGATTTAATTGTTCAAGGTGGTGTGGGATACCTTGAATAAAATTTAAGGTGAAATAAAAAACTGAAAGAGCGCTGTCGTGGGCACCCTCAAATGATTAGTATGATTTTGGGGTACTTAGGTGCAGCAGAGTGGCTGACCAAGGTCGTCTCTCAAAGGAGGAAGTGAATTTAACTACTTATTAGAGGTATTATAAAAATAAAATAAAAGAGAATAAAATAACTACTTGAAATGATGGGGGTGGTTTTTTTATAGTTCATGAACCTATAAGAAGTTTTCTGGAAGAAGATTGCATTTTTTTTGTTTTTAGTTTTGAAATGAAGTTTGATTAAAATGACACAACAAAAAGATGTTTGTTTAGACAATATTTAAAAGACGTAATCGATCTAACTCTACCTCTTCAATCATTTATTAATCATTATCATTTAAATTAATATTCACTTAATTATGATCCCTTAATTTGTTAAATCTCGAACCCTACGAGAATTAACTTTACCACGAAGATTGAAGTGAATTTAACCTTAGGCTAACTTCGGAACATGCAATCGCAACACCCTGCTTTGATTGATGTTCTAAAATTAGCTTATGGTCAGTGGTAAATTAAGGCACATAACCACTCTGGAAATGAGGATTAATTGAGTTTAGGGATTATATTTTAACTCTACAAATTGATCCCATGTGGTTTTGAATTACCGGTTAAGGTTGCGCTCTCACAGTTCGCACAATTTCCGACCTCGCGTGTTTTGTGTTAACTATTCAATTTCTTGCTTAGTTTCATTTAAATTAAAAACTCAATTAATAGATCATAATATGTGAATTACAGTATCTCATTGATTCAAAATAAATGAATGAAGAAGGATAGAGGTCGATCGATTACTAAAAAGAACTACTCTTCCATGGGTGGTGTAGTCATCGTGGAGACGTTTTGCATAAGCAACAGATTGAAAGGGTAGAACCCAATCTTGTCTCCACTCTTGATTCAAACACAATTAAGAAGATTAAGATAAGAATAAGAGGGATGAACACAGAATATTATTTGAAGAAAAATTCAAGAAACAAACATGAAAGAAAAGAAATACAAAGAAGAGGTGAGAGAGGAGAGCCTTTTTGGAAGAGAGGTTTGCACAAAGGCTTACTTCCTCCAAGAGTTGTGAGGGGCTCCCAAGAGACACCCTTTCGTCCACACCTTCCCAAATCCTTGACCAGCCCTCTCAAAGAGTTAAAAACCCATTTAAATAGAGTTTGTGAGGGCTAGGGATACATAACTTTTTAAGTGTGAAATGAAAATCTCGGACAAATATTTTATTCCCACTTGCACCGCCAATTTGACCTCTAAAACGCGTGAATTGACCGGCCTTCCAGAAGGATGAGTTGTGCCACATCATGTCCCAGAGTTTTCCTCAAAATTTGGGCTCAATACAAGCCCGTATGTAGAAGATATGGCCCAAATACAGAACCCATGTCCATTCTTCCGAGTCCAGCCCACCATTGGATTAATGGCTCATTTACTCCATCCAAATGCACTATTTAGCTCTAGTGTCCTGAATGAAAGTTGTATAAAAGGAAGTTAGAAACACTGTTACAAAATTTCAAATTCAAATAATAAATGTAAAAATATTTATCTTCGAAATACTACAGTGCACTATTAAGGGTAAAACTGGAATTTTCACCAAATTTTCAAATGAATGATCAAATCCCAAATATTTTATAAATAAACATATTTAACACAATGTGAGGAAATTAATTCATTTATTATCAATAAAATATTCAATAAAATAGTGTTTTATCAACTCCCCCACACTTACCCTTTTGCACACCTGGGCAAAACCTCATATCAAGTAAACATCAATATCAAATCAAAACCAATTTTAAAACACATATCCTTAAGATCAATCAATTTCACACCAAGAATCAAAAGATATCATGCCTTATAAAAGAAATTATTTCAAGTTCTCCATTTATATCATTCAATATATTTCCACTTCATTTATCCGCCCACGCACAAAACACTTACCTCGATTGAATTTTCTCTCATCACTCAAATATCAATTTTTTTGCAATGTATTTCTCATCCAAACTCATACAAGGGTCACCATAGGCTTGATAGATTCCTACATCGCTACCTGATGTGAGTCAAGGACATATGTTTATCATGAGGACTTTTTAGGGTTGTTCTGTGGCTTTCGGTTGGTAGGATTAAGATGTGAAAAACTCTGAGGCTGAATGAGGAGGGCTTGACTCTTTTGAAGCAAAATTGCATTAATCTAATTTTCACTTAAATATGGTCTTCTCTTCAACCCCCATAGTATCAATTCAGCTCCATCATCATGAGAAGTCATGAAAGGTTTACACCATTTGTTGGGCAAAAATCCCTCAAGGTATCATTGAAGACTTTTTGAGGTGTTTGTGTTTGTTGACAAAGTGGACATCTAAGTTGTGATTGTTGACAAAGAGGATTTCATGATGGAATGTCGAGTTCAAGAGCTGAGGTCAACGATCCATGTTTGATTCAAGAACGTCGATAAAAGGAATGGATGATCTGGAGGCGGTACAAAAGAACAGATACAAGGTGGCGCCGTTTTCCAGTGTTTGCCAAATTTTTGGGCCTGAAAATCGGCAAATGAAGAAAAGTGTTTTTGGCAAAGGGACTTGCGTGCCGTGGACTTGGAGTATAGGAAACTTGCGCGCCATATGTTTGTCAAGATCAGAAGATCAAAATATGGCTAAGGAAATAGGTTCGCGCAAGTTTGGGAGTTGGTCGCGCAAGTGTCTAAAGGAGAGAAGACTTGCGCGCCGAGATTGGGTCGCGCAGGTGACTTGCGTGTCGTCGCGCAGGGTGGTCATATTGCCTATAAATACCGGACCACCCCTCCTCATTTCTCACCGGAGTTCAAGACGAGAGCTCCCGTCGCGCAGGTGTGGTGGTCGCGCAAGTGGTGTGTGTGGTCGCGCAGGTGGGACTTGCGCGCCAGTGGTTGAAGTTGTGCGCCAGTGTTAGAAGTTGCGCGCCGGTTGGCAGTTACGTGCCAATATTGGTTTGGGCGTAAAGGGAAGAGAGTCGCGCAAGTTTGGAGTTGAGGAAGCTTGAGTCGCGCAAGTGTTTGAGGAGGACTTGCGCGCCCGTTGTGACTTGCGCGCCGAGGTTGACTTGCGCGCCAAGTAAGATTTGTTCCGGCAGTGTTTTTCGGACTGCGTGGAAGCTGGAAGTTTGCCCGATACCTTCGGTGCAAAGAGATATTCATCTGTGGGTGAAAGTTGTACTTCAAAAGAGCATCTACACACAGAGGAAGATGCATTCATTCATGCAAATGAAGAGACCTGCAGGTCTATAAAATGTGAGTGGATTCCTTCCAAGAGCAGTGAGCTTTGGAAGAGGAAGAAGGTGATCCTCTCCACCGGCAGTGAGCCAGAGAGAGAGAAACAGGGAGTGACCCTTGGGAAAGCAGTGAGCTGACCCTAAACTTTGTATAGGCAGTGAGCCTGGGCATAGAAGTGATCTAGCCCGAACATTGTAATCCACAGCTAGTGAAGTCTAGTGGAATTTGGTACGAACCGGCAACTTGTCGGCGTATGCTCCTTGGACGTAGCCCTTAGCGGTGAACCAAGTAAAAATCTCTGTGTCTTCCTGTTAATTTTCATGCATTGCATTTAAGGAATCATCATCAGATAAAGGAGCAAGTAAGTGATCATAACATACACACAAGTGCAAACAAAGTGACCCTTGTAACAAAGAGGTTAAGATCCAGCGGGGCAGAAAGAACTTTGAAAAAGAATATCCATACCCTGATTCACCCCCCCTCTCAGGGTATATAGGCCCTTATTGTCCCTAACAATTGGTATCAGAGGGAGGTTGCTTTTATCAGATTTTTTTGCTTTAACTTGGTGTATCGATCTGTGTAGTTGAAGATATTGTTTGCGCTTATCTCGGTCCACCATGGGAAAAAGAAAATCTTCAAAGAAGAATCAGAAGTCAGGTGGTATCCCTCAGTGTGGAAGTGTTTTTGGAAAAAGTGTGATTCAACTAAAAGAATCAAACAGCTTACTGAAGGAATCATGCAGTGAACAGAAAAATGATTTGGATAAATCATACCACAAAAATACTTACTCAGTCAATGATGCTGATGGAATGAGTGAAGAACCTGACTTTCCAAGTGACGTTGGAACCACTGACGGTGAAGAAGAAGAAATTGAAGGAAGAATTGATATGCGAGCTGAGTTGGAGGCTGCTCTTGAAGAGATAGATGTTTGGAGGGCCAAAACCAAGAAAGCTAACAAAATTGTTCGCGATGCCAAACTCTATATGCAACAGCAAGAAGAAGAGAAGCCTGAGCTGATGGAAGAAATTGAGAAACTGAAGTTATCAACATCAGAGAACTCAGAATCAGTTAGTAAGTATAAGCTGAAGGTTGAAGAACAGAAAAGAGAGATTGATGGCCTGAACAAAAAGGTGGAATTTGCCCATGAGGCTAAAGAATTGGATCAGAAATCCACTGAGGAAATTAAATATAAAGGCATTCGGATCCATGATCTGGAAACTGAGATCAACAAGCTAAGAGGATTAAATCAAAGGCTTATTGATATAGTTACTGACCTAACAGAGAAGAATGATTCTCAAGGTGAGCAACTACAAAAGCTGTCTAAAATGAAAGGAAAACAAAAGGCTGGTGATTATGAAGAGAATCAAGAGTCCGATGAAGTTCGGAATCTGAAAGCCAAAAGTGATTATTTGGATACACAACTATCTGAACTAGTTCAGAAGCATCAAATACTACAGCAAGAGAATGCATGTTGCTCTGATTCTATTGCTCAAGAAAAATTGAAGGTAAAGGAGCAAAATGACATGGTTGATGAGTTGAAGCATGAACTGGAAGATGAGATGAGTAGAGGGAAGCTTCTCAAGGAAGAAAATGATGTCAAACTTGAATCAAGGGATATGAAGATTCAAAAGTTGGAAGAGGAGCTAAAATCAGTGAAGAAGGAAATGGAGAAAGGCAATGCTGAAGGAAAGCCTAGAATGAAGGATGCCTTGCACCTATTATTTGATTATCCTTCAGCAGGTGATGATAAAATGAAGTCCAAATATGCTGCATCAGAGGAGAAGCATGAAAGGATTGTATCTTCCCAAAGGTCATCCTTTTTGGGAAAATCTGGAATTGGATATGATAATCCCACTCCTATGGCTGATAAGAAAAATGTAGTGAAAAATTCCAAAGGTAAGAAAAATCCTGTAGGTGCTGGAGATAGGCCTATGAGGGTAGTTTCAAGGAGTGATGATATGTTCTATTTCTGCGGAGTTCATGGCCACACATCAAGCTTCTGTACAGAGGCTCTGGAGTACATCTCAGGCTGTGAAAATAGAAACTTCAATAAATCTGAGAACATGAAGAGGTATAATGACAAATCAGAGAGAAGAGTCTCTCAGAGGAAAGCATATGTTAGATGCTATTACTGCGGAAGAATGGGACACACAATGAGTACGTGTCAGGAAGCTCAAGAGCCCAATATCAAAAGAAGAACTCAAGGTGCATCAACATCTCAGCAGAGAGATGATGAAATGAGGTATGCCTTTGAGGGAAAATGTTTTATATGTTCTCACTATGGGTACATGGCGAGACATTGCAGTAAGAAGAAAGCAGGAAAGGGAAAGGAACAAGAAAAAGGATCTCCACTACAGGAAGTGTACAAGAAAGAAGCCTGTACTGGGAGACAAAGTGGTAAGGAGAAGAATAGGCTTAGAGCCTCGGGGAAGTCACATGGAGCTGATCGAAAGGTGTATCAGTCACCTCCTCTATCGTACTCACAACAGCTCTCAAGGAGAGAATGTGAACAAACCTGGAAGATTAAGGGAAGATCTACTCCAGTTGTGATAAAGAAGAATGAACGTTCAGTGGAGGACCCACCACCAATGCAAAAAAGGGTGGCGACTCATAAATCTGATAAAAGGCAGATTAGAAAAGAACGCATTGGAAAATCCACATGTCATGTTTCTCAGCGAGAAGTGAAGGAAAGAGGAAGACCCCTAAGATGGGAGAAGAAGAAATGGAAGATGCCAAATAGAGAGGTTCCTACTCAGAGAAATAATCAAGGAAAATGGAATTTTGGTAGAACCTCAAAGAAGGAAATGTGTACTAGCGGGTTTATACCCCAAGCGGTGAGAAAGACCGAGCATACCAAATCTACATATCAGAAAAAGTCTCAGAATGTAGGCAATGAATGCCTAGTCATATGGCCAGAATAGTTGAAGTTGGTCAGGCAGTTGGAGGAAGCAAGAAAGGAGTGTGATGCCCTCCAAGAAAGAATCAAAGGGTTGACCCATCAGGATCAACCACAATCCTTATCTTGAGGAGTCCGGAATAATCCCCCTCTCCCTATGTATATAAATGCTATTAAATGATGATCTGTGTGTTTCAGGTTTTAGGGAGATACAATCCAAGGGGAAGTGGCATCTAAGGATGCAAAGTGAAGAAGTTAGATGCTCCAGAATTTCAATGAACTCAAATCTGGTACTAAAGCTGAAGACGAAAGGGAGCAATGAAGCACAATAGGAAGAAATTGCGTTACTAACTCTATCTCTTGTTTCCTACACCGAGTTTCAACTCAGTAGGCTTAGAGATTTTGTTAATGGCTCAATTCCAGGTGGAAGCTGAGAATAAGTGATGTAGGAGAAGAACGAATGCTTATGGGTTTAAACAGTGGCCTAACCCCAGGAAGTGGTGCACAACCAAGGGGGATCATTCAACCGAAAAAGTCAGATCAGGAGTGTTCGAACGGGGGAATACTCATTTCTGGAGAAGCAGCAATAGTCAAGCATTTCATGATTATTTATTTTGCTCTAACAATGTGGTATCATATGACCGTTTTCAGGATACCAAGAAGCTGTGAGAGAATATCAACAGTGCCTTAACAGCAATGACACAGTGAAAAGTTATCTGTTGAAAATAAGGATGCGGTAAGAGACTCCGGGGGAGTAGAAGTGGCAGATGCAGACTTAGAAGAAGACACTGATGATGAACAAGAGAGTCAAGTCTATGCATGCAAGGAAGCCAAAGAGTCGAGCTGAAAATTATTGGAAAGATAACATTGGTTGAGCTGAAATGCTTTACTGATGCAGCTAAAGGTGATAACTGGGTTCAGGCGATGATTGAAGAGCTTGACCAGATTGAGAAGAATCAGATGTGGGAGATGGTTTCGAGAAGAGCAGACAAGAATGTCATCAGGGCTAAATGGGTCCTTCGGGACAAAGATGAATGAAGATGGCATAGTTGTTCAAAACAAAGCACGACTAGTGTGCAAAGGATTCTCCCAGACAGAGGGAATAGATGTTGTTGAGACATTTGCATCGGTTGTAAGGCTGAAGAAAATCAGATCATTTCTAGCCATTGCAGTACAACATAAGTTCAAAGCTTATCAGATGGATGAAAACTCAGGAATTCTTAACAGAGGTACTGGATAAAGAAGTGAACGTCGGAAATCTTGATGATTTCCTCATTTATGAGAATGAGAACAAGGGTTCTCGACTAAAGAAGTTCACAGTGGCAACAAGGCAGTGAATATCACAGAATACAGGCAAATCATCGAAAGATAGTTGTACCCGACCCCAACAAGGCCTGATATGGTTCTCGCCACATGCCAAGCAGTGAGACAACAGAGTAATCCCAAGGAAAGCCACATGCTTGCAGTAAAAAGAATGCTTCGGTTTATCCAGGGCACAGTGGATTTCAGCCTGACGTATACTGACAAATCTGATACAGAGTTATTGGGATTTACAGTTGGAGATTGGGCCAATTCTGCATATCAACGTCTGATGGTGCATTCTATCTTGGTGGATTGTGAATTTCTTGGCTTAGTAAGAAGCAAGATTGCATTTCATTGAGAACCGTAGAAGCTGAGTATATTGCGGCCACTCAAGAATGCACACAATTACTGTGGATAAAGTAGCATCTTGAAGATATGAGAGTTGAAGTGAAGTCTCCGATCGGAATCCAGTGCGACAACTCAAGTGCTATAAATCTTAGCTAAAATCCTGTCCATTATTCCAGGACAAAGCACATTGAGATCAAGTATCATTTCATCAAGGAGAAGGTTGAGCAGGGCATCGTGAAGTTGTAGTATGTGCCTACAGAGCTACAGGTTGCAGACATTCTGACAAAGGCCTTACCCAAGGAAGCTTTTGAGAGGCATCGACTGGCTCTGGGAGTTCAGTCGATTCCCCGCACTTGAAATTGTGTGGATGTGGGACACCCCCCCCTCTCCCCGAGGTATGCTGTGTTTTCCCTACTGTGCTAATGTGTTCTCTACTATGTTACAGACTACCAAGGTGTGACCTTTGGGTTCGTTGACAAAGGGGGAGAAAATAGTGGTTGTTCAAGGGGGAGACAGTGCAGAGATTTGATAAATCATGAATGATATGGGGAGAAGCTGACAGGTGGAGCAGCCAGATAGGGGGAGTTGAAGCTAGTTGAACGTGCTTAGCCAGAGCTTAGCTTGGACAACACAGGAAATATGGCTAAAGAGGTGTTGAAGCTGTGAGCAGAAAGGGGGAGCGTATTAAATCCGACGATGCTAGAAGTGATCGATCAAATAATAGATATCACGACAGCTGAGGATCGTGATAAAAGCAGAAGAGTGGTGTTGGACAGTGTTTGGTGTCAACAGTGGATGTCAGAGACAAAGTGATTCATTGATGAACTTTTCATTTACTCTTGTTTCTCACGCCGAGCATTGCTCATGTGGGCTTAGAGTATGTGTTGAGTAAATCCTTGGTCGCTATCAGAATCGCAATGAGGCGAATGGAGGTTGAAGAATCAATGACGTATCTTTGTTTGGAAGAGTTGTCAACAAACGCAAAGGGGGAGATTGTTGGGCAAAAATCCCTCAAGGTATCATTGAAGACTTTTTGAGGTGTTTGTGTTTGTTGACAAAGTGGACATCTAAGTTGTGATTGTTGACAAAGAGGATTTCATGATGGAATGTCGAGTTCAAGAGCTGAGGTCAACGATCCATGTTTGATTCAAGAACGTCGATAAAGGGAATGGATGATCTGGAGGCGGTACAAAAGAACAGATACAAGGTGGCGCCGTTTTCCAGTGTTTGCCAAATTTTTGGGCCTGAAAATCGGCAAATGAAGAAAAGTGTTTTTGGCAAAGGGACTTGCACGCCGTGGACTTGGAGTATAGGAAACTTGCGCGCCATATGTTTTTCAAGATCAGAAGATCAAAATATGGCTAAGGAAATAGGTTCGCACAAGTTTGGGAGTTGGTCGCGCAAGTGTCTAAAGGAGAGAAGACTTGCGCGCCGAGATTGGGTCGTGCAGGTGACTTGCGCGCCGTCGCGCAGGGTGGTCAGATTGCCTATAAATACCGGACCACCCCTCCTCATTTCTCACCGGAGTTCAAGACGAGAGCTCCCGTCGCGCAGGTGTGGTGGTCGCGCAAGTGGTGTGTGTGGTCGCGCAGGTGGGACTTGCGCGCCAGTGGTTGAAGTTGTGCGCCGGTGTTAGAATTTGCGCGCCGGTTGGCAGTTACGTGCCAATATTGGTTTGGGCGTAAAGGGAAGAGAGTCGCGCAAGTTTGGAGTTGAGGAAGCTTGAGTCGCTCAAGTGTTTGAGGAGGACTTGCGCGCCCGTTGTGACTTGCACGCCGAGGTTGACTTGCGCGCCAAGTAAGATTTGTTCCGGCAGTGTTTTTCGGACTGCGTGGAAGCTGGAAGTTTTCCTGATACCTTCGGTGAAAAGAGATATTCATCTGCGGGTGAAAGTTGTACTCCAAAAGAGCATCTACACACAGAGGAAGATGCATTCATTCATGCAAATGAAGAGACCTACAGGTCTATAAACTGTGAGTGGATTCCTTCCAAGAGCAGTGAGCTTTGGAAGAGGAAGAAGGTGATCCTCTCCACCGGCAGTGAGCCAGAGAGAGAGAAACAGGGAGTGACCCTTGGGAAAGCAGTGAGCTGACCCTAAACTTTGTATAGGCAGTGAGCCTGGGCATAGAAGTGATCTAGCCCGAACATTGTAATCCACAGCTAGTGAAGTCTAGTGGAATTTGGTACGAACCGGCAACTTGTCGGCGTATGCTCCTTGGACGTAGCCCTTAGCGGTGAACCAAGTAAAAATCTCTGTGTCTGCCTGTTAATTTTCATGCATTGCATTTAAGGAATCATCATCAGATAAAGGAGCAAGTAAGTGATCATAACATACACACAAGTGCAAACAAAGTGACCCTTGTAACAAAGAGGTCAAGATCCAGCGGGGCAGAAAGAACTTTGAAAAAGAATATCCATACCCTGATTCACCCCCCCTCTCAGGGTATATAGGCCCTTATTTTCCCTAACACCATTCATCATTTAAGTATAAAAAAAATGTCAATCTTCTCAAACATGATTTTCTTGAAAGCTCCAGATGGGCACAGCTTTCCACCTCAATTAGAAGCTCCAGAAAAGGCACAGCTTCACTTGTCATGAAAGCTCCAGAAAAGGCACAACTTTCAATATAATGACTTTCTTTAGCAGCAAAAACGTCTCTTCAGAATTTAATTTTCCACCCAAAGTATCACATAATGTGGTGGCACAACACAAGACAGCTTCCCCCACACTTAAGCTCAACTAGATTATGCAATTTTACTTCAAGAGTTGGTTGGATAGGGAAAATTGGCTTGTAATATGGCTTAACCTAATAGGCTGTGCATGGCTTCTAAGGGCTACGAGGATTAAATATTCAAGGTAGGCCATTATAAAAAATGATTCTTTGAAATAGGGGTTTTAATACCAAACAAATGCCTCAATCATTTAAACACAAGTACCTCAAACCCTCAAGTTTTGACAGGAATAGATCAAATTCTGGTTAAATCAAGTATGGTTTGGTTCTCTCAAGAAGTGAGGTGAATGTAAAGAATATGAAAATAATGGTTCAGAAGCCTCACAGGAAAGTGATTTCAAATATAAAGACAGTGAGATTGGCATGGGATTCAAAATTCAGCGTACTTTTCATGAAATTACTAAATATTTGAACTTGAAACAAAGTCATTTCAGCATTCATTTAAGCTTAGTTTCAAGGGGTAAATTGTTTCACTTATTGATATGGATTTAAAAATGGTGATGAGAATCATTTCAGCTCAAAAGTTTCAAAAACACACAGAAAATTGTAAAATAAACACACAAATTTTGAAAAACATACAATTTTTTTTTGAACAGGAAAGCAATTGAAATTACTAAACTAAAAGGTTCCCTCCCCCACACTTAAAATATTGCATTGTCCTCAATGTGAACCTATGAGATGATATATGCACATGAAATGAAGAATTTTTAAATAGGACAAATAATATAAAAGTGAAAGGGTTAGGAACAGCATGATGTGCTCAAGTGATGATGGGGTCATGCAGTGTGATAAAATCCACTGCATCAGTAGGAAGTTCCTCAATGTATCTCTTCAAACGTTGCCCATTGATTGTAAAGCTCCTTCCAGTGTCCTCTTGTGTGATTTCCACTGCACCATAAGGAAAAACATTAGACACAATATAAGGACCTAACCATCTGGAACACAACTTACCAGGCATCAACTTCAGTCGTGAACTATAGAGAAGGACTTTCTCTCCAACATGAAACTCCCTTTGTTGGATCATTTTGTCATGAGCTGCTTTTGATCTTTCCTTGTAGAGCCTTGAGTTCTCATATGATGATAGTCGAATCTCCTCAAGCTCTTAAATTTGCAACTTTCTTTGAATTCCAGCTTGGGCCAAATCCATGTTACATTTCATTATAGCCCAATATGCCCGATGCTCGACTTCCACGGGGAGATGACACGCTTTCCCAAAAACAATCCGAAATGGGGACATACCAATGGGGGTCTTGTATGCTGTCCTATAAGCCCACAATGAATCATCCAAGCGCTTTCTCCAATCCTTCTTATTTGGCTGCACGGTTTTCTCCAAGATTTGTTTCAACTCACGATTTGAAACCTCAGCCTGGCCATTTGTTTGGGGGTGGTATGGTGTTGATGTTTTGTGTGTCACCCCATACATTCGAAGGAGGGAAGCAAAATTCCTATTGAAAAAATGTGTCCCTTGGTCACTGATGATGGCCTTTGGTACTCCAAACCTGCAAAAAATCTGTGCTTTGACAAAGTCCACAACAAAATGAGAATCGTCAGTCCTGGTGGCCTTGGCCTCCACCCATTTACTCACATAATCAACAGCAACCAAAATATAAAAAAATCCAAATGAACTAGGAAAAGGACCCATAAAGTCGATGCCCCATGCATCAAAAATCTCACAGAATAGTATGGGTTGTTGGGGCATCTCATGTCTCTTAGAAATGTTCCCAGTGTGTTGGCAACGAGTGCATGACTTACAAAACACATGGGCATCATGGAATAAAATAGTCCAATATAATCCAGAGTCCAAAACTTTCCTAGCTGTCTGTTGGGGTCCAAAGTGTCCACCACATGCAAGTGTATGACAAAATTGCAAAACAGACTCAAACTCAGGATCAGGAATACACCTCCTAATAACTTGGTCACTACACATGCGCCAGAGGTAAGGATCATCCCACACATAAAACCTAGACTCACTTTTTAATTTTTGGACTTGATGATTCATTAAATTTGCAGGGATTTCAGAAGAAACAAGGTAGTTAACTAAATCAGCATACCAAGGATGCGTACCTGAGATGGTATAGAGATTCTCATCAGGGAAAGTGTCCCGAAGTGGTACCTGATCCAAGGTGTCATCCTCTAGTGTGTGAGTAAGCCTACTCATGTGGTCCCCCACCAAATTCTCTGACCCCTTCTTGTCCTTTATCTCAAGGTCAAACTCTTGAAGAAGGAGCATCCAACGGATAAGTCGTGGCTTTGCATATGGATTCTTTAGGAGGTACCTCAAAGATGCATGGTCAGAAAAAACAACTACTTTAGAGCCCAATAAATATGAACGAAATTTATCTAAAGCAAATATGACAGCAAGAAACTCCTTTTCCGTGGTTGTGTAGTTTGATTGGGCTGAATCCAGTGTCCTCGATGCATAAGCGATCACATGTGAACGTCCCTCCACCCTCTGAGATAAGACACAACCGCGAAGTTGGAGGCATCACACATAAGCTCAAATGGAAGGTCCCACCATGGGGGCTGTATGATTGGTGGAGTGGTCAGACACTTCTTCAGCTCATCAAATGATACCCTGCATGAATCATCAAAATTGAAGTGAATATCTTTTTGAAGCAATCGAGATAAGGGTAGAGAGATCTTACTAAAATCTCTGATGAAGCGTCGATAAAATCCAGCATGCCCAAGGAATGATCGAACATCACGCACACATGTTGGATATGGGAGGGATGAAATAATGTCTACCTTAGATTTATCAACTTCAATTCCTTGTTGTGAGACTATACGACCTAAGACAATTCCCTTTTCGACTATGAAATGACATTTTTCAAAATTTAAGACTAGATTCTTCTCAATACAACGATGCAACACATCACCCAAACTAGAGAGACATTCATCAAATGAGGACCCATAAACTGTAAAATCATCCATAAATACCTCCATGAAGGTCTTAATGAAATCTGAGAAAATACTCACCATGCATCTCTGGAAGTTACCTGGGGCATTTCAAAGTCCAAATGGCATCCTTCGGTAAGCAAAGGTACCGAATGGGCAGGTGAATGTTGTCTTCTCCTGGTCCTCTGCTGCAATGGGAACCTGAAAATAGCCAGAAAATCCATCCAAGAAACAATAGTGTGTCTTCCCAGCTAGTCTCTCAAGCATCTGGTCAATGAATGGAAGTGGGAAATGGTCCTTACGAGTGGATTGATTTAGTTTCCTATAATCGATACACACTCGCCAACTGTTTTGTACTCTCACAGGAACTAACTCATCATTTTCATTTTTTATAACAGTGAAACTAGTTTTCTTTGGTACAACCTGAAAAGGACTTACCCACTGAGAATCTGAAATGGGAAATATTATACCTGCCTCGATCAATTTCTCAACTTCCTTTTTAACAACTTCCAGGAGGGTGGGATTGAGTCTCCTTTGTGGTTGTCTCACCGGTTTAGCCCCATCCTCCAAGAGAATCCTATGCATGAAAATGGAGGGGCTAATACCTGATATGTCATCCAAGGTCCACCCAATCGCCTTGATGTTCTCCCTCAAAATATTCAAAAGCTTTTCTTCATGTTAAAAAGGGAGATTGTTAGAAATGATAACAGGTAATCTCTCACCACTCAATAAGTATGAGTATTTCAGATTTGGTGGCAATGACTTGAGTTCTAATGAAGGAGGGTGTAGTATGGATGGAGACATTGAAGGAACTGAAATATGTGCACAAATAGCATCAGTATCAGAATAGACATCATCAAAATCATAGAATAAAGCATCAAATCCATCAGCATATTCAACAGCCATTTCATAATCAGAGTGAACATGATCAAAATCAGAATATGAATCCACATCAAAATCAAATCCAACATAGGATTGTGTATCAGAAACATGTGCGGAAGTGCTCTTAGACATCAAACTCAAACCAATACTCATAATCTCCCTAAGCATAGGACAATCAAATTTTATGGAGTTTTTATTTGGTGGTTCAAAATGGGAGATAAGAAAAGCAGAATGGTCCTCTGAGGGGTACTTCATGGAATCCATAACATTAAATATCACAACTTCATCCCCAAACTCCATGGAAAGTGTACCCTCATTGACATTTATGATAGTTTTTGCAGTTTTGAGGAAGGGCCTACCTAAGATAATGGGGGCATGAGAACTTACCTGATCATCCTCCATGTTAAGAACATAGAAATCCGCTGGAAAGATCATGACTCTTACCCGGACAAGTACATCCTCAAGGACTCCTGCTGGATATTCCGTAGCTCTATTCGCCAATTGCACCACTACCCTTGTTGTCTTCAACTCACCAACCTGCAAGGAAGAGAATACAGAGTGAGGCATCACATTTATGGAAGCTCCTAAATCACAAAGAGCATCGGAGAAGTGCAACTCCCCTATGGTACATGGGATGGTGAATGTCCCGGGATCCTTGCACTTTGTTGGCATTGCTAGAGTTGGTGTAATGAGTGACGAGACATTCCTTCCAAGATTGATTCTCTCATTCCCCTTGAGCCCTCTTCGATTGGTGCAGAGTTCTTTTAAGAATTTGGCATACATTGGAATTTGCTTAATGGATTCAAGTAGAGGAATGTTGATCTCCACACGCTTGAATGTGTCCAAAACCTCCTTTTGCATTGCTTATTCAGCCATCTTCTTGGTTTGAACAACCCTCTTTGGAAAAGGAAGGGGTTTAGGAGTAACATCATCAATATTTTTCTTACCTTTATCTTTCTCCTTGGATTGCTCATCAGTTGGTATGGAATGTGGCTTCTCTGAAGTTGAGGTGAATCCCGGTGGAATGGTAGGTGCAGGTGTATCATTCATTTGCCTCCCACTTCTCAATGTGATGGCACTAACATTCCCCTTTGGATTTGGAGTGGGTTGGGAAGGTAGATTTCCAGAATTCTTACTCACAAGTTCATGGAGGGCGGTGGCAATCTCACTCATTTGAGTCTTCAACTCTCTCAGCTCCGAACCTTGACTCTTCAGCTCATTCTGTTGATTAAGAACAATTTGTTTCAAAATATCATTAGTGTTAGAGTCTACCTTGTGTTGGATATTCCCTTGTTGCTGAATCGTTGATGTTTGAGCTTCGAATCTCCTTTGGGGTTGTTGAAAACCCTATTGATAAGGTGGAGGCTGCTGGAAGTTTGGTTGAAAAGGGGGCCTTTGTTGTTGTCCAGAGCCATACCTCATGTACGCTAGATCTTTCCACCCTTGGTTGTATGTTGGATCAAACTTCTTTTGGGGATATGGTTGTTGTTTTTTCTGCTGAAATGGTCTCCCAGGGAACACTGCTGCACAATCTTCTGTTTCTTGGAGTTGTGGGCAATAGTCAGTTGGGTGGCTTGTCTTAGTGCAAATACCACAAGGCCTTGAAGGAGGGGGTTGGGATGTCTTTTGAGCCAATGCAATCTGCCTCACCATAGTTGTCAATTCTTCTAACTTAGTATCAATCAAATTACTATCAAGAGAAGAAGGACTTACTTGATGTACTCCTCGAACATGTGGTGTACCTCTATCACCGAATTGTTGAGAGTTTTGGGCCATTTTGTCGATCAATGATCGTGCAGCTACTGGTGTCTTGTCCACCAATGCTCCTCCAGCTGCAGCATCCACCATGCTCCTCTCCATGGGTGTGAGTCCTTCGTAGAAGTATTGGATGAGGAGTTTCTCACTGATTTGGTGATGTGGGCAGCTTGCACACAACTTCTTGAATCGCTCCCAGTACTCATACATTGACTCCCCTTGTGCTTTCTTGATCCATGATATCTCCTTTCGAATGGATGTGGTCCTTGATGCTGGAAAAGATCTCTGCAAGAAAAGACGTTTCAAATCGTTCCAACAAGTTACATCTTCGGGTTGTAAATAATACATCCAATCTTTCGCAGCTCCATCAAGTGAGAATGGGAATGCTCTTAGTTTGATTTGATCTTCAGAGACATTTCTAGGTTTTAGGGTTGAGCAAACCACATTAAATTCTTTAAGGTGTTTGTTGGGATCCTCACCAGATAATCCATGAAACTTTGGAAGAAGGTGAATTAATCCAGATTTCAATTCAAAGTCCGATTCGAGATTTGGGTATGCAATACAATTTGGTTGATAGTTAATATCAGGTGCAGCCAATTCTAGAATGGTTCTATTAAGTTCATTTTCATTATTTCCAGCCATTGGTTCCTCTTTTATGTTTGAATTTGAATAGATTCCAATTTCAATGTTTCCAGAAGAGAGGAATTCACCAACTGGTTGAATATTGAAACTTCCCGTAGATTGAGAATGTCTGATTCGTTCCCTAAGGCTACGTTCAATCTCACGGTCAAGATCTAAGAGATCTTCGGGATTACTTCGTATCATAGATCAAATAAAAATGAAAATAAAGAAGGTGGACCATAGTAAAATAAAAATGAGAATTTTGAGTTGATGGTCCAAAGAGAAGTAGAATAAATTAAAAGAAGAAGAAGAAAAATCAGATTGGGTAAAGAAGGAAGAAAGAAGAGAGGAAGAGAATAAAATGTAATATAAAATAAATACCTCTAATTGGTTGAAATAATTACTTGCCTCCCCGGAAATGGCGCCAATTTGAAAGAGCGCTGTCGTGGGCGCCCTCAAATGATTAGTATGATTTTGGGGTACTTAGGTGCAGCAGAGTGGCTGACCAAGGTCGTCTCTCAAAGGAGGAAGTGAATTTAACTACTTATTAGAGGTATTCTAAAAATAAAATAAAAGAGAATAAAATAACTATTTGAAAGGATGGGGATGGTTTTTTTATAGTTTATGAACCTAGAAGAAGTTTTCTGGAAGAAGATTGCATTTGTTTTTTGTTTTTTGTTTTGAAATGAAGTTTGATTAAAATGACACAACAAAAAGATGTTTGTTTAGACAATATTTAAAAGACGTAATCGATCTAACTCTACCTCTTCAATCATTTATTAATCATTATCATTTAAATTAATATTCACTTAATTATGATCCCTTAATTTGTTAAATCCCGAACCCTACGAGAATTAACTTTACCACGAAGATTGAAGTGAATTTAACCTTAGGCTAACTTCGGAACATGCAATCGCAACACCCTGCTTTGATTGATGTTCTAAAATTAGCTTATGGTCAGTGGTAAATTAAGGCACATAAACACTCTGTAAATGAGGATTAATTGAGTTTAGGGATTATATTTGAACTCTACAAATTGATCCCATTTGGTTTTGAATTACCGGTTAAGGTTGCGCTCTCACAGTTCGCACAATTTCCGACCTCGCGTGTTTTGTGTTAACTATTCAATTGCCTGCTTAGTTTCATTTAAATTAAAAACTCAATTAATAGATCATAATATGTGAATTACAGTAGCTCATTAATTCAAAATAAATGAATGAATAAGGATAGAGGTCGATCGATTACTAAAAAGAACTACTCTTCCATGGGTGGTGTAGTCATCGTGGAGACGTTTTGCATAAGCAACGGATTGAAAGGGTAGAACCCAATCTTCTCTCCACTCTTGATTCCAACACAATTACGAAGATTAAGATAAGAAGAAGAGGGATGAACAAAGAATATTATTTGAAGAAAAATTCAAGAAACAAACATGAAAGAAAAGAAATACAAAGAAGAGGTGAGAGAGGAGAGCCTTTTTGGAAGAGAGGTTTGCACAAAGGCTTACTTCCTCCAAGAGTTGTGAGGGGCTCCCAAGAGACACCCTTTCGGACACACCTTCCCAAAGCCTTGAACAGCCCTCTCAAAGAGTTAAAACCCCATTTAAATAGAGTTTGTGAGGGCTAGGGATACATAACTTTTTAAGTGTGAAATGAAAATCTCGGCCAAATATTTTATTCCAACGTGCACCGCCAATTTGACCTCCAAAACGCGTGAATGGACCGGCCTTCCAGAGGGATTATTTGTGCCACATCATGTCCCCGAGCGTTCCTCAAAATCTGGGCTCCATCCAAGACCGTATGTAGAAGATATGGCCCAAATACAAAACCCATGTCCATTCTGCCGAGTCCAGCCCACCATTGGATTAATGGCTCATTTACTCCATACAAATGCACTATTTAGCTCTAGTGTCCTGAATTAAAGTTGTATAAAATGAAGTTAGGAACACTGTTACAAAATTTCAAATTCAAATAATAAATGTAAAAATATTTATCTTCGAAATACTAAAGTGAACTATTAAGGGTAAAACTGGAATTTTCACCAAATTTTCAAATGAATGATCAAATCCCAAATATTTTATAAATAAACATATTTAACACAATGTGAGGAAATTATTTCATTTATTATCAATAAAATATTCAATAAAATAGTGTTTTATCAACTCCCCCACACTTTCCCTTTTTCACACCTGGGCAAAATCTCATATCAAGTAAACATCAATATCAAGTCAAAACCAATTTTAAAACACATATCCTTAAGATCAATCAATTTCACACCAAGAATCAAAAGATATCATGCCTCATAAAAAAACATATTTCATGTTCTCCATTTATATCATTCAATATATTTCCACTTCATTTATCCGCCCATTCACAAAACACTTACCTCGCTTGAATTTTCTCTCATCACTCAAATATCAATTTTTTTGCAATGTCTTTCTCATCCAAACTCATACAAGGGTCACCATAGGCTTGATAGATTCCTACATCGCTACCTGATGTGAGTCAAGGACATATGTTTATCATGAGGACTTTTTAGGGTTGTTCTGTGGCTTTCGGTTGGTAGGATTAAGATGTGAAAAACTCTGAGGCTGAATGAGGAGGGCTTGACTCTTTTGAAGCAAAATTGCATTAATCTAATTTTCACTTAAATATGGTCTTCTCTTCAACCCCCATAGTATCAATTCAGCTCCATCATCATGAGAAGTCATGAAAGGTTTACACCATTCATCATTTAAGTATAAAAAAATGTCAATCTTCTCAAACATGATTTTCTTGAAAGCTCCAGATGGGCACAGCTTTCCACCTCAATTAGAAGCTCCAGAAAAGGCACAGCTTCACTTGTCATGAAAGCTCCAGAAAAGGCACATCTTTCAATATAATGACTTTCTTTAGCAGCAAACACGTCTATTCATAATTTAATTTTCCACCCAAAGTATCACATAATGTGGTGGCACAACACAAGACAGCTTCCCCCACACTTAAGCTCAACTAGATTATGCAATTTCACTTCAAGAGTTGGTTGGATAGGGAAAATTGGCTTGTAATATGGCTTAACCTAACAGGCTGTGCATGTCTTCTAAGGGCTACGAGGATTAAATATTCAAGGTAGGCCATTATAAAAAAGGATTCTTTGAAATAGGGGTTTTAATACCAAACAAATGCCTCAATCATTTAAACACAAGTACCTCAAACCCTCAAGTTTTGACAGGAATAGATCAAATTCTGGTTAAATCAAGTATGGTTTGGTTCTCTCAAGAAGTGAGGTGAATGTAAAGAATATGAAAATAATGGTTCAGAAGCCTCACAGGAAAGTGATTTCAAATATAAAGACAGTGAGATTGGCATGGGATTCAAAATTCAGCGTACTTTTCATGAAATTACTAAATATTTGAACTTGAAACAAAGTCATTTCAGCATTCATTTAAGCTTAGTTTCAAGGGGTAAATTGTTTCACTTATTGATATGGATTTAAAAATGGTTATGAGAATCATTTCAGCTCAAAAGTTTCAAAAACACACAGAAAATTGTAAAATAAACACACAAATTTTGAAAAACATACAATTTTTTTTGAACAGGAAAGCAATTGAAATTACTAAACTAAAAGGTTCCCTCCCCCACACTTAAAATATTGCATTGTCCTCAATGTGAACCTATGAGATGATATATGCACATGAAATGCAGAATTTTTAAATAGGACAAATAATATAAAAGTGAAAGGGTTAGGAACAGCCTGATGTGCTCAAGTGATGATGGGGTCATGCAGTGTGATAAAATCCACTGCATCAGTAGGAAGTTCCTCAATGTATCTCTTCAAACGTTGCCCATTGACTGTAAAGCTCCTTCCAGTGTCCTCTTGTGTGATTTCCACTGCACCATAAGGAAAAACATTAGACACAATATAAGGACCTAACCATCTGGAATGAAACTTACCAGGCATCAACTTCAGTCGTGAACTATAGAGAAGGACTTTCTCTCCAACATGAAACTCCCTTTGTTGGATCATTTTGTCATGAGATGCTTTTGATCTTTCCTTGTAGAGCCTTGAGTTCTCATATTATGATAGTCGAATCTCCTCAAGCTCTTGAATTTGCAACTTCCTTTGAATTCCAGCTTGGGCCAAATCCATGTTACATTTCTTTATAGCCCAATATGCCCGATGCTCGACTTCCACGGGGAGATGACACGCTTTCCCAAAAACAATCCGAAATGGGGACATACCAATGGGGGTCTTGTATGCTGTCCTATAAGCCCACAATGAATCATCCAAGCGCTTGCTCCAATCCTTCCTATTTGGCTGCACGGTTTTCTCCAAGATTTGTTTCAACTCACTATTTGAAACCTCAGCCTGGCCATTTGTTTGGGGGTGGTATGGTGTTGATGTTTTGTGTGTCACCCCATACTTTTGAAGGAGGGAAGCAAAATTCCTATTGCAAAAGTGTGTCCCTTGGTCACTGATGATGGCCTTTGGTACTCCAAACCTGCAAAAAATCTGTGCTATGACAAAGTCCACAACAACATGAGAATCGTCAGTCCTGGTGGCCTTGGCCTCCACCCATTTACTCACATAATCAACAGCAACCAAAATATACAAAAAACCAAATAAACTAGGAAAAGGACCCATAAAGTCGATGCCCCATACATCAAAAATCTCACAGAATAGTATGGGTTGTTGGGGCATCTCATGTCTCTTAGAAATGTTCCCAGTGTGTTGGCAACGAGTGCATGACTTACAAAACACATGGGAATCATGGAATAAACTAGGCCAATATAATCCAGAGTCCAAAACTTTCCTAGCTGTCCGTTGGGGTCCAAAGTGTCCACCACATGCAAGTGTATGACAGAATTGCAAAACAGACTCAAACTCACGATCAGGAATACACCTCCTAATAACTTGGTCACTACACATGCGCCAGAGGTAAGGATCATCCCACACATAAAACCTAGACTCACTTTTTAATTTTTGGACTTGATGTTTCTTAAAATTTGTAGGGATTTCAGAAGAAACAAGGTAGTTAACTAAATCAGCATACCAAGGATGCGTACCTGAGATGGTATAGAGATGCTCATCAGGGAAAGTGTCCCGAAGTGGTACCTGATCCAAGGTGTCATCCTCTAGTGTGTGAGTAAGCCTAATCATGTGGTCCGCCACCAAATTCTCTGACCCCTTCTTTTCCTTTATCTCAAGGTCAAACTCTTGAAGAAGGAGCATCCAACGGATAAGTCGTGGCTTTGCATCTGGCTTCTTTAGGAGGTACCTCAAAGCTGCATGGTCAGAAAAAACAACTACTTTAGAGCCCAATAAATATGAATGGAATTTATCTAAAGAAAATATGACAGCAAGAAACTCCTTTTCCGTGGTTGTGTAGTTTGATTGGGCTGAATCCAGTGTCCTCGATGCATAAACGATCACATGTGAACGTCCCTCCACCCTCTGAGATAAGACAGCTCCAACCGTGAAGTTGGAGGCGTCACACATAAGCTCAAATGGAAGGTCCCACCATTGGGGCTGTATGATTGGTGGAGTGGTCAGACACTTCTTCAGCTCATCAAATGATACCCTGCATGAATCATCAAAATTGAAGTCAATATCTTTTTGAAGCAATCGAGATAAGGGTAGAGCGATCTAACTAAAATATCTGATGAAGCATCAATAAAATCCATCATGCCCAAGGAATGATTGAACATCACACACACATGTAGGATATGGGAGGGATGAAATAATGTCTACCTTAGATTTATCAACTTCAATTCCATGTTGTGAGACTATATGACCTAAGACAATTCCCTTTTCGACTATGAAATGACATTTTTCAAAATTTAAGACCAGATTCTTCTCAATACAATGATGCAACACATCACCCAAACTAGAGATACATTCATCAAATGAGGACCCATAAACTGTAAAATCATCCATAAATACCTCCATGCAGGTCTCAATGAAATCTGAGAAAATACTCACCATGCATCTCTGGAAGGTACCTGGGGCATTGCAAAGTCCAAATGGCATCCTTCGGTAAGCAAAGGTACCGAATGGGTAGGTGAATGTTGTCTTCTCCTGGTCCTCTGCTGCAATGGGAACCTGAAAATAGCCAGAAAATCCATCCAAGAAACAATAGTGTGTGTTCCCAGCTAGTCTCTCAAGCATCTGGTCAATGAATGGAAGTGGGAAATGGTCCTTACGAGTGGATTGATTTAGTTTCCTATAATCGATACACACTCGCCAACTGTTTTGTACTCTCACAGGAACTAACTCATCATTTTTATTTTTTATAACAGTGAAACCAGTTTTCTTTGGTACAACCTGAAAAGGACTTACCCACTGAGAATCTGAAATGGGAAATATTATACCTGCCTCGAGCAATTTCTCAACTTCCTTTTTAACAACTTCCAGGAGGGTGGGATTGAGTCTCCATTGTGGTTGTCTCACCGGTTTAGCCCCATCCTCCAAGAGAATCCTATGCATGAAAATGGAGGGGCTAATACCTAATATGTCAGCCAAGGTCCACCCAATCGCCTTGATGTTCTCCCTCAAAATATTAAAAAGATTTTCTTCATGTTCAAAAGGGAGATTTTTAGCAATGATAACAGGTAATCTCTCACCACTCAACAAGTATGAGTATTTCAGATTTGGTGGCAATGGCTTGAGTTCTAATGAAGGAGGGTGTAGTATGGATGGAGAAATTGAAGGAACTGAAATATGTGCACAAAGAGCATCAGTATCAGAATAGACATCATAAAAATCATAGAATAAAGCATCAAATCCATCAGCATATTCAACAGCAATTTCATAATCAGAGTGAACATGATCAAAATCAGAATATGAATCCACATCAAAATCAAATACAAGATAGGATTGTGTATCAGAAACATGTGCGGAAGTGCTCTTAGACATCAAACTCGAACCAATATTCATAATCTCCCTAAGCATAGGACAATAAAATTCTATGGAGTTTTTATTTGGTGGTTCAAAATGGGAGATAACAAAAGCAGAATGGTCCTCTGAGGGGTACTTCATGGAATCCATAACATTAAATATCACAACTTCATCTCCAAACTCCATGGAAAGTGTACCCTCATTGACATTTATGATAGTTTTTGCAGTTTTGAGGAAGGTACTACCTAAGATAATGGGGGCATGAGAACTTACCTGATCATCCTCCATGTTAAGAACATAGAAATCTGCTGGAAAGATCATGTCTCTTACCCGGACAAGTACATCCTCAAGGACTCCTGCTGGATATTCCGTAGCTCTATTCGCCAATTTCACCACTACTCTTGTTGGATTCAACTCACCAACCTGCAAGGAAGAGAATACAGAGTGAGGCATCACATTTATGGAAGCTCCTAAATCACAAAGAGCATCGGAGAAGTGCAACTCCCCTATGGTACATGGGATGGTGAATGTCCCGGGATCCTTTCACTTTGTTGGCATTGCTAGAGTTGGTGTAATGAGTGCCGAGACATTCCTTCCAAGGTTGATTCTCTCATTACCCTTGATCCCTCTTCAATTGGTGCAGAGTTCTTTTAAGAATTTGGCATACCTTTGAATTTTCTTAATGGCTTCAAGTAGAGGAATGTTGATCTCCACACACTTGAATGTGTCCAAAACCTCCTTTTTCATTGCTTCTTCAACCATCTTCTTGGTTTGAACAACCCTGTTTGGAAAAGGAAGGGGTTTAGGAGGAACATCATCAATATTTTTCTTACCTTTATCTTTCTCCTTGGATTGCTCATCAGTTGGTATGGAATGCGGCTTCTCTGAAGTTGAGGTGAATCCCGGTGGAATGGTAGGTGCAGGTGTATCGTTCATTTGCCTCCCACTTCTCAATGTGATGGCACTAACATTCCCCTTTGGATTTGGAGTGGGTTGGGAAGGTAGATTTTCAGAATTCTTACTCACAAGTTCATGGAGGGCGGTGGCAATCTGACTCATTTGAGTCTTCAACTCTCTCAGCTCCGAACCTTGAATCTTCAGCTCATTCTGTTGATTAAGAACAATTTGTTTCAAAAGATCATCAGTGTTAGAGTCTACCTTGTGTTGGATATTCCCTTGTTGCTGACTCATTGATGTTTGAGCTTCGAATCTCCTTTGGGGTTGTTGAAAACCCTGTTGGTAAGGTGGAGGCTGCTGGAAGTTTGGTTGAAAAGGGGGCCTTTGTTGTTGTCCAGAGCCATACCTCATGTCCGCTAGATCTTTCCACCCTTTGTTGTATGTTGGATCAAACTTCTTTTGGGGATATGGTTGTTGTTGTTGCTGCTGAAATGGTCTCCCCGGGAACACTGCTGCACAATCTTCTGTTTCTTGGAGTTGTGGGCAACAGTCAGTTGGGTGGCTTGTCTCAGTGCAAATACCACAAGGCCTTGAAGGAGGGGGTTGGGATGTCTTTTGAGCCAATGCAATCTGCCTCACCATAGTTGTCAATTCTTCTAACTTAGTATCAATCAAATGACTTTCAAGAGAAGAAGGACTTACTTGATGTACTCCTCGAACATGTGGTGTACCTCTATCACCGAATTGTTGAGAGTTTTGGGCCATTTTGTCGATCAATGCTCGTGCAGCTACTGGTGTCTTGTCCACCAATGCTCCTCCAGCTGCAGCATCCACCATGCTCCTCTCCATGGGTGTGAGTCCTTCGTAGAAGTATTGGATGAGGAGTTTCTCACTGATTTGGTGATGTGGGCAGCTTGCACACAACTTCTTGAATCGCTCCCAGTACTCATACATTGACTCCCCTTGTGCTTGCTTGATCCCTGATATCTCCTTTCGAATGGATGTGGTCCTTGATGCTGGAAAAAATCTCTGCAAGAAAAGACGTTTCAAATCGTTCCAACAAGTTACATCTTCGGGTTGTAAATAATACATCTAATCTTTCGCAGATCCATCAAGTGAGAATGGGAATGCTCTTAGTTTGATTTGATCTTCAGAGACATTTCTAGATTTTAGGGTTGAGCAAACCACATTAAATTCTTTAAGGTGTTTGTTGGGATCCTCACCAGATAATCCATGAAACTTTGGAAGAAGGTGAATTAATCCAGATTTCAATTCAAAGTCTGATTCGAGATTTGGGTATGCAATACAATTTGGTTGATAGTTAATATCAGGTGCAGCCAATTCTAGAATGGTTCTATTAAGTTCATTTCCATTATTTCCAGCCATTGGTTCCTCTTTTATGTTTGAATTTGAATAGCTTCCAATTTCAATGTTTCCAGAAGAGAGGAATTCACCAACTGGTTGAATATTGAAACTTCCCGTAGATTGAGAATGTCTGATTCGTGCCCTAAGGCTACGTTCAATCTCAGGGTCAAGATCTAAGAGATCTTCAGGATTACTTCGTGTCATAGATCAAATAAAAATGAAAATAAAGAAGGTGGACCATAGTAAAATAAAAATGATAATTTTGAGTTGATGGTCCAAAGAGAAGTAGAAGAAATTAAAAGAAGAAGAAGAAAAATCAGATTGGGTAAAGAAGGAAGAAAGAAGAGAGGAAGAGAATAAAATGTAATATAAAATAAATACCTCTAATTGGTTGAAATAATTACTTGCCTCCCCGGAAAGGCGCCAATTTGAAAGAGCGCTATCGTGGGCGCCCTCAAATGATTAGTATGATTTTGGGGTACTTAGGTGCAGCAGAGTGGCTGACCAAGGTCGTCTCTCAAAGGAGGAAGTGAATTTAACTACTTATTAGAGGTATTCTAAAAATAAAATAAAAGAGAATAAAATAACTACTTGAAAGGATGGGGGTGGTTTTTTTATAGTTTATGAACCTAGAAGAAGTTTGCTGGAAGAAGATTGCATTTGTTTTTTGTTTTTAGTTTTGAAATGAAGTTTGATTAAAATGACACAACAAAAAGATGTTTGTTTAGACAATATTTAAAAGACGTAATCGATCTAACTCTACCTCTTCAATCATTTATTAATAATTATCATTTAAATTAATATTCACTTAATTATGATCCCTTAATTTGTTAAATCCCGAACCCTACGAAAATTAACTTTACAACGAAGATTGAAGTGAATTTAACCTTAGGCTAACTTCGGAACATGCAATCGCAACACCCTGCTTTGATTGATGTTCTAAAATTAGATTATGGTCATTGGTAAATTAAGGCACATAACCACTCTGGAAATTAGGATTAATTGAGTTTAGGGATTATATTTGAACTCTACAAATTGATCCCATTTGGTTTTGAATTACCGGTTAAGGTTGCGCTCTCACAGTTCGCACAATTTCCGACCTCGCGTGTTTTGTGTTAACTATTCAATTGCTTGCTTAGTTTCATTTAAATTAAAAAATCAATTAATAGATCATAATATGTGAATTACAGTAGCTCATTGATTCAAAATAAATGAATGAAGAAGGATAGAGGTCGATCGATTACTAAAAAGAACTACTCTTCCATGGGTGGTGTAGTCATCGTGGAGACGTTTTGCATAAGCAACGGATTGAAAGGGTAGAACCCAATATTGTCTCCACTCTTGATTCCAACACAATTAAGAAGATTAAGATAAGAAGAATAGGGATGAACACAGAATATTATTTGAAGAAAAATTCAAGAAACAAACATGAAAGAAAAGAAATACAAAGAAGAGGTGAGAGAGAAGAGCCTTTTTGGAAGAGAGGTTTGCACAAAGTCTTACTTCCTCCAAGAGTTGTGAGGGGCTCCCAAGAGACACCCTTTTGGACACACCTTCCCAAAGCCTTTACCAGCCCTCTCAAAGAGTTAAAACCCCATTTAAATAGAGTTTGTGAGGGCTAGGGATACATAACTTTTTAAGTGTGAAATGAAAATCTCGGCCAAATATTTTATTCCAACGTGAACCGCCAATTTGACCTCCACAACGCGTGAATGGACCGGCCTTCCAGAAGGATGATTTGTGCCAAATAATGTCCCCGAGCTTTTCTCAAAATCTGGGCTCAATCCAAGCCCGTATGTAGAAGATATGGCCCAAATACAGAACCCATGTCCATTCTGCCGAGTCCAGCCCACCATTGGATTAATGGCTCATTTACTCCATCCAAATGCACTCTTTAGCTCTAGTGTCCTGAATGAAAGTTGTATAAAATTAAGTTAGAAACGCTGTTACAAAATTTCAAATTCAAATAATAAATGTAAAAAATATTTATCTTCGAAATACTAAAGTGCACAATTAAGGGTAAAACTGGAATTTTCACCAAATTTTCAAATGAATGATCAAATCCCAAATATTTTATAAATAAACATATTTAACACAATGTGAGGAAATTATTTCATTTATTATCAATAAAATATTCAATAAAATAGTGTTTTATCAACTCCCCCACACTTTCCCTTTTTCACACCTGGGCAAAACCTCATATCAAGTAAACATCAATATCAAGTCAAAACCAATTTTAAAACACATATCCTTAAGATCAATCAATTTCACACCAAGAATCAAAAGATATCATGCCTCATAAAAAAACATATTTCATGTTCTCCATTTATATCATTCAATATATTTCCACTTCATTTATCCGCTCATGCACAAAACACTTACCTCGCTTGAATTTTCTCTCATCACTCAAATATCAATTTTTTTGCAATGTCTTTCTCATCCAAACTCATACAAGGGTCACCATAGGCTTGATAGATTCCTACATCGCTACCTGATGTGAGTAAAGGACATATGTTTATCATGAGGACTTTTTAGGGTTGTTCTGTGGCTTTCGGTTGGTAGGATTAAGATGTGAAAAACTCTGAGGCTGAATGAGGAGGGCTTGACTCTTTTGAAGCAAAATTGCATTAATCTAATTTTCACTTAAATATGGTCTTCTCTTCAACCCCCATAGTATCAATTCAGCTCCATCATCATGAGAAGTCATGAAAGGTTTACACCATTCATCATTTAAGTATAACAAAAATGTCAATCTTCTCAAACATGATTTTCTTGAAAGCTCCAGATGGGAACAGCTTTCCACCTCAATTAGAAGCTCCAGAAAAGGCACAGCTTCACTTGTCATGAAAGCTCCAGAAAAGGCACAGCTTTCAATATAATGACTTTCTTTAGCAGCAAACACGTCTCTTCATAATTTAATTTTCCACCCAAAGTATCACATAATGTGGTGGCACAACACAAGACAGCTTCCCCCACACTTAAGCTCAACTAGATTATGCAATTTCACTTCAAGAGTTGGTTGGATAGGGAAAATTGGCTTGTAATATGGCTTAACCTAACAGGATGTGCATGTCTTCTAAGGGATACGAGGATTAAATATTCAAGGTAGGCCATTATAAAAAAGGATTCTTTGAAATAGGGGTTTTAATACCAAACAAATGCCTCAATCATTTAAACACAAGTACCTCAAACCCTCAAGTTTTGACAGGAATAGATCAAATTCTGGTTAAATCAAGTATGGTTTGGTTCTCTCAAGAAGTGAGGTGAATGTAAAGAATATGAAAATAATGGTTCAGAAGCCTCACAGGAAAGTGATTTCAAATATAAAGACAGTGAGATTGGCATGGGATTCAAAATTCAGCGTACTTTTCATGAAATTACTAAATATTTGAACTTGAAACAAAGTCATTTCAGCATTCATTTAAGCTTAGTTTCAAGGGGTAAATTGTTTCACTTATTGATATGGATTTAAAAATGGTGATGAGAATCATTTCAGCTCAAAAGTTTCAAAAACACACAGAAAATTGTAAAATAAACACACAAATTTTGAAAAACATACAATTTTTTTTGAACAGGAAAGCAATTGAAATTACTAAACTAAAAGGTTCCCTCCCCCACACTTAAAATATTGCATTGTCCTCAATGTGAACCTATGAGATGATATATGCACATGAAATGCATAATTTTTAAATAGGACAAATAATATAAAAGTGAAAGGGTTAGGAACAGCCTGATGTGCTCAAGTGATGATGGGGTCATGCAGTGTGATAAAATCCACTGCATCAGTAGGAAGTTCCTCAATGTATCTCTTCAAACGTTGCCCATTGACTGTAAAGCTCCTTCTAGTGTCATCTTGTGTGATTTCCACTGCACCATAAGGAAAAACATTAGACACAATATAAGGACCTAACCATCTGGAATGCAACTTACCAGGCATCAACTTCAGTCGTGAACTATAGAGAAAGACTTTCTCTCCAACATGAAACTCCCTTTGTTGGATCATTTTGTCATGAGATGCTTTTGATCTTTCCTTGTAGAGCCTTGAGTTCTCATATGATGATAGTCGAATCTCCTCAAGCTCTTGAATTTGCAACTTCCTTTGAATTCCAGCTTGGGCCAAATCCATGTTACATTTCTTTATAGCCCAATATGCCCGATGCTCGACTTCCACGGGGAGATGACACGCTTTCCCAAAAACAATCCGAAATGGGGACATACCAATGGGGGTCTTGTATGCTGTCCTATAAGCCCACAATGAATCATCCAAGCGCTTGCTCCAATCCTTCCTATTTGGCTGCACGGTTTTCTCCAAGATTTGTTTCAACTCACGATTTGAAACCTCAGCCTGGCCATTTGTTTGGGGGTGGTATGGTGTTGATGTTTTGTGTGTCACCCCATACTTTCGAAGGAGGGAAGCAAAATTCCTATTGCAAAAGTGTGTCCCTTGGTCACTGATGATGGCCTTTGGTACTCCAAACCTGCAAAAAATCTGTGCTATGACAAAGTCCACAACAACATGAGAATCATCAGTCCTGGTGGCCTTGGCCTCCACCCATTTACTCACATAATCAACAGCAACCAAAATATACAAAAAACCAAATAAACTAGGAAAAGGACCCATAAAGTCGATGCCCCATACATCAAAAATCTCACAGAATAGTATGGGTTGTTGGGGCATCTCATGTCTCTTAGAAATGTTCCCAGTGTGTTGGCAACGAGTGCATGACTTACAAAACACATGGGCATCATGGAATAAACTAGGCCAATATAATCCAGAGTCCAAAACTTTCCTAGCTGTCCGTTGGGGTCCAAAGTGTCCACCACATGCAAGTGTATGACAGAATTGCAAAACAGACTCAAACTCAGGATCAGGAATACACCTCCTAATAACTTGGTCACTACACATGCGCCAGAGGTAAGGATCATCCCACACATAAAACCTAGACTCACTTTTTAATTTTTGGACTTGATGTTTCTTTAAATTTGCAGGGATTTCAGAAGAAACAAGGTAGTTAACTAAATCAGCATACCAAGGATGCGTACCTGAGATGGTATAGAGATGCTCATCAGGGAAAGTGTCCCGAAGTGGTACCTGATCCAAGGTGTCATCTTCTAGTGTGTGAGTAAGCCTACTCATGTGGTCCGCCACCAAATTCTCTGACCCCTTCTTTTCCTTTATCTCAAGGTCAAACTCTTGAAGAAGGAGAATCCAACAGATAAGTCGTGGCTTTGCATCTGGCTTCTTTAGGAGGTACCTCAAAGCTGCATGGTCAGAAAAAACAACTACTTTAGAGCCCAATACATATGAACGGAATTTATCTAAAGCAAATATGACAGCAAGAAACTCCTTTTCCATGGTTGTGTAGTTTTATTGGGCTGAATCCAGTGTCCTCGATGCATAAGCGATCACATGTGAACGTCCCTCCACCCTCTGAGATAAGACAGCTCCAACCGCGAAGTTGGAGGCGTCACACATAAGCTCAAATGGAAGGTCCCACCATGGGGGCTGTATGATTGGTGGAGTGGTCAGACACTTCTTCAGCTCATCAAATGATACCCTGCATGAATCATCAAAATTGAAGTCAATATCTTTTTGAAGCAATCGAGATAAGGGTAGAGCGATCTTACTAAAATCTCTGATGAAGCGTCAATAAAATCCAGCATGCCCAAGGAATGATCGAACATCACGCACACATGTAGGATATGGGAGGGATGAAATAATGTCTACCTTAGATTTATCAACTTCAATTCCATGTTGTGAGACTATATGACCTAAGACAATTCCCTTTTCGACTATGAAATGACATTTTTCAAAATTTAAGACCAGATTCTTCTCAATACAATGATGCAACACATCACCCAAACTAGAGAGACATTCATCAAATGAGGACCCATAAACTGTAAAATCATCCATAAATACCTCCATGCAGGTCTCAATGAAATCTGAGAAAATACTCACCATGCATCTCTGGAAGGTACCTGGGGCATTGCAAAGTCCAAATGGCATCCTTCGGTAAGCAAAGGTACCGAATGGGTAGGTGAATGTTGTCTTCTCCTGGTCCTCTGCTGTAATGGGAACCTGAAAATAGCCAGAAAATCCATCCAAGAAACAATAGTGTGTCTTCCCAGCTAGTCTCTCAAGCATCTGGTCAATGAATGGAAGTGGGAAATGGTCCTTACGAGTGGATTGATTTAGTTTCCTATAATCGATACACACTCGCCAACTGTTTTGTACTCTCACAGGAACTAACTCATCATTTTCATTTTTTATAACAGTGAAACCAGTTTTCTTTGGTACAACCTGAAAAGGACTTACCCACTGAGAATCTGAAATGGGAAATATTATACCTACCTCGAGCAATTTCTCAACTTCCTTTTTAACAACTTCCAGGAGGGTGGGATTGAGTCTCCTTTGTGGTTGTCTCACCGGTTTAGCCCCATCCTCCAAGAGAATCCTATACATGCAAATGGAGGGGCTAATACCTGATATGTCAGCCAAGGTCCACCCAATCAACTTGATGTTCTCCCTCAAAATATTCAAAAGCTTTTCTTCATGTTCAAAAGGGAGATTGTTAGCAATGATAACAGGTAATCTCTCACCACTCAACAAGTATGAGTATTTCAGATTTGGTGGCAATGGCTTGAGTTCTAATGAAGGAGAGTGTAGTATGGATGGAGACATTGAAGGAACTGAATTATGTGCACAAAGAGCATCAGTATCAGAATAGACATCATCAAAATCATAGAATAAAGCATCAAATCCATCAGCATATTCAACAGCCATTTCATAATTAGAGTAAACATGATCAAAATCAGAATATGAATCCACATCAAAATCAAATCCAAGATAGGATTGTGTATCAGAAACATGTGCGGAAGTGCCCTTAGACATCAAACTCAAACCAATACTCATAATCTCCCTAAGCACAGGACAATCCAATTCTATGGAGTTTTTATTTGGTGGTTCAAAATGGGAGATAACAAAAGCAGAATGGTCCTCTGAGGGGTACTTCATGGAATCCATAACATTAAATATCACAACTTCATCTCCAAAATCCATGGAAAGTGTACCCTCATTGACATTTATGATAGTTTTTGCAGTTTTGAGGAAGGGCCTACCTAAGATAATGGGGGCATGATAACTTACCTGATCATCCTCCATGTTAAGAACATAGAAATCCGCTGGAAAGATCATGTCTCTTACTCGGACAAGTACATCCTCAAGGACTCCTGCTGGATATGCCGTAGCTCTATTCGCCAATTGCACCACTACTCTTGTTGGCTTCAACTCACCAACCTGCAAGGAAGAGAATACAGAGTGAGGTATCACATTTATGGAAGCTCCTAAATCACAAAGAGCATCGGAGAAGTGCAACTCCCCTATGGTACATGGGATGGTGAATGTCCCGGGATCCTTGCACTTTGTTGGCATTGCTAGAGTTAGTGTAATGAGTGCCGAGACATTCCTTCCAAGGTTGATTCTCTCATTCCCCTTGAGCCCTCTTCGATTGGTGCATAGTTCTTTTAAGAATTTGGCATACCTTGGAATTTGCTTAATGGATTCAAGTAGAGGAATGTTGATCTCCACACGCTTGAATGTGTCCAAAACCTCCTTTTGCATTGCTTCTCCAGCCATCTTCTTGGTTTGAACAACCCTATTTGGAAAAGGAAGGGGTTTAGGAGGAACATCATCAATATTTTTCTTACCTTTATCTTTCTCCTTGGATTTCTCATCAGTTGGTATGGAATGCGGCTTCTCTGAAGTTGAGGTGAATCCCGGTGGAATGGTAGGTGCAGGTGTATCGTTCATTTGCCTCCCACTTCTCAATGTGATGGCACTAACATTCCCCTTTGGATTTGGAGAGGGTTGGGAAGGTAGATTTCCAGAATTCTTACTCACAAGTTCATGGAGGGCGGTGGCAATCTGACTCATTTGAGTCTTCAACTCTCTCAGCTCCGAACCTTGACTCTTCAGCTCATTCTGTTGATTAAGAACAATTTGTTTCAAAAGATCATCAGTGTTAGAGTCTACCTTGTGTTGGATATTCCCTTGTTGCTGACTCATTGATTTTTGAGCTTCGAATCTCCTTTGGGGTTGTTGGAAACCCTGTTGGTAAGGTGGAGGCTGCTGGAAGTTTGGTTGAAAAGGGGGCCTTTGTTGTTGTCCAGAGCCATACCTCATGTCCGCTAGATCTTTACACCCTTGGTTGTATGTTGGATCAAACTTCTTTTGGGGATATGGTTGTTGTTGTGCTGCTGAAATGGTCTCCCAGGGAACACTGCTGCACAATCTTCTGTTTCTTGGAGTTGTGGGCAACAGTTAGTTGGGTGGCTTGTCTCAGTGCAAATACCACAAGGCCTTGAAGGACGGGGTTGGGATGTCTTTTGAGCCAATGCAATCTGCCTCACCATAGTTGTCAATTCTTCTAACTTAGTGTCAATAAAATGACTTTCAAGAGAAGAAGGACTTACTTGATGTACTCCTCGAACATGTGGTGTACCTCTATCACCGAATTGTTGAGAGTTTTGGGCCATTTTGTCGATCAATGCTCGTGCAGCTACTGGTGTCTTGTCCACCAATGCTCCTCCAGCTGCAGCATCCACCATGCTCCTCTCCATGGGTGTGAGTCCTTCGTAGAAGTATTGGATGAGGAGTTGCTCACTGATTTGGTGATGTGGGCAGCTTGCACACAACTTCTTGAATCGCTCCCAGTACTCATACATTGACTCCCCTTGTGCTTGCTTGATCCCTGATATCTCCTTTCGAATGGATGTGGTCCATGATGCTGGAAAAAATCTTTGCAAGAAAATACGTTTCAAATCGTTCCAACAAGTTACATCTTCAGGTTGTAAATAATACATCCAATCTTTCGCAGCTCCATCAAGTGAGAATGGGAATGCTCTTAGTTTGATTTGATCTTCAGAGACATTTCTAGGTTTTAGGGTTGAGCAAACCACATTAAATTCTTTAAGGTTTTTGTTGGGATCCTCACCAGATAAGCCATGAAACTTTGGAAGAAGGTGAATTAATCCAGATTTCAATTCAAAGTCCGATTCGAGATTTGGGTATGCAATACAATTTTGTTGATAGTTAATATCAGGTGCAGCCAATTCTCGAATGGTTCTATTAAGTTCATTTCCATTATTTCCAGCCATTGGTTCCTCTTTTATGTTTGAATTTGAATAGCTTCCAATTTCAATGTTTCCAGAAGAGAGGAATTCACCAACTGGTTGAATATTGAAACTTCCCGTAGATTGAGAATGTCTGATTCGTGCCCTAAGGCTACGTTCAATCTCAGGGTCAAGATCTAAGAGATCTTCGGGATTACTTCGTGTCATAGATCAAATAAAAATGAAAATAAAGAAGGTGGACCATAGTAAAATAAAAATGAGAATTTTGAGTTGATGGTCCAAAGAGAAGTAGAAGAAATTAAAAGAAGAAGAAGAAAAATCAGATTGGGTAAAGAAGGAAGAAAGAAGAGAGGAAGAGAATAAAATGTAATATAAAATAAATACCTCTAATTGGTTGAAATAATTACTTGCCTCCCCGGCAATGGCGCCAATTTGAAAGAGCGCTGTCGTGGGTGCCCTCAAATGATTAGTATGATTTTGGGGTACTTAGGTGCAGCAGAGTGGCTGACCAAGGTCGTCTCTCAAAGTAGGAAGTGAATTTAACTACTTATTAGAGGTATTCTAAAAATAAAATAAAAGAGAATAAAATAACTACTTGAAAGGATGGGGGTGGTTTTTTTATAGTTTATGAACCTAGAAGAAGTTTTCTGGAAGAAGATTGCATTTTTTTTGTTTTTAGTTTTGAAATGAAGTTTGATTAAAATGACACAACAAAAAGATGTTTGTTTTGACAATATTTAAAAGACGTAATCGATCTAACTCTACCTCTTCAATAATTTATTAATCATTATCATTTAAATTAATATTCACTTAATTATGATCCCTTAATTTTTTTAAATCCCGAACCCTACGAGAATTAACTTTACCACGAAGATTGAAGTGAATTTAACCTTAGGCTAACTTCGGAACATGCAATCGCAACACCCTGCTTTGATTGATGTTCTAAAATTAGCTTATGGTCAGTGGTAAATTAAGGCACATAACCACTCTGGAAATGAGGATTAATTGAGTTTAGGGATTATATTTGAACTCTACAAATTGATCACATGTGGTTTTGAATTACCGGTTAAGGTTGCGCTCTCACAGTTCGCACAATTTCTGACCTCATGTGTTTTGTGTTAACTATTCAATTGCTTGCTTAGTTTAATTTAAATTAAAAACTCAATTAATAGATCATAATATGTGAATTACAGTAGCTCATTGATTCAAAATAAATGAATGAAGAAGGATAGAGGTCGATTGATTACTAAAAAGAACTACTCTTCCATGGGTGGTGTAGTCATCGTGAAGACGTTTTGCATAAGCAACGGATTGAAAGGGTAGAACCCAATCTTGTCTCCAATCTTGATTCCAAAAAAATTAAGTAGATTAATATAATAAGAAGAGGGATGAACACAGAATATTATTTGAAGAAAAATTCAAGAAACAAACATGAAAGAAAAGAAATACAAAGAAGATGTGAGAGAGGAGAGCCTTTTTGGAAGAGAGGTTTGCACAAAGGCTGACTTCCTCCAAGAGTTGTGAGGGGCTCCCAAGAGACACCCTTTCGGCCACACCTTCCCAAAGCCTTGACCAGCCCTCTCAAAGGGTTAAAACCCCATTTAAATAGAGTTTTTGAGGGATGGGGATACATAACGTTTTAAGTGTGAAATGAAAATCTCGGCCAAATATTTTATTCCAACTTTCACCGCCAATTTGACCTCCAAAACGCGTGAATTGACCGGCCTTCCAGAAGGATGATTTGTGCCACATCATGTCCCAGAGCTTTCCTCTAAATTTGGGCTCAATCCAATCCCGTATATAGAAGATATGGCCCAAATACAGAACCCATTTCCATTCTGCCGAGTCCAGCCCACCATTGGATTAATGGATCATTTACTCCATCCAAATGCACTCTTTAGCTCTAGTGTCCTGAATGAAAGTTGTATAAAATGAAATTAGGAACACTGTTACAAAATTTCAAAGTCAAATAATAAATTTAAAAATATTTATCTTCGAAATACTACAGTGCACTATTAAGGGTAAAACTGGAATTTTCCCCAAATTTTCAAATGAATGATCAAATCCCAAATATTTTATAAATAAACATATTTAACACAATGTGAGGAAATTATTTCATTTATTATCAATAAAATATTCAATAAAATAGTGTTTTATCAAAAACCAAGTAATTTGTACACTTGGTTTGATATGTGATGTGTAATTTAATAAATCAAAGTGGGATGTGCACTTCGATTTAGAGGTATGAGGAATGCATTGGACTTATCATGTGACGGGTGGGGCCCTCTACATACCCTCAGTGCATTGGTAGGTCTCATGAGACAACTAGAAGCGAAATTGGCTGAGACCTTTCCCATTTATGAGTTATGGATTTTGGATGAGGCCTTAATCACTAGACGTCTTGGCCAAGGCCTTGACACAATCCGACATATGCTTTTTCCTCATTAAGACTATGTAAATTAATTAACCAGAGGATTATTCGACTAGTAGAATATTCCAGGTTAATTATCTTATGTTTATTAGAATCAGAGGAAGTATAAGAATGGCATATTATTATGCAATATTCATAGATTTTTATGGCCAGTGTCTATTACACAAGTGTAAAAGATGAAATTGATGTCATTATCTTTAAGCACAACTCTGATTATGCATTACACTTAGTTATTAATCATGTACTTGAATTTCAACATAAAATTTCTTTTGTTTTTTATCTTGAATGATCATTTCCTTAGTTGAACTATGTTAATGTTAGCATGTTTTAATTGTGCACTTATATCTCTTAGAACAGTCGTCATGGAATAATGTTTGTGTTACAAATCTTTTAAGAAAATGTTTTATGGAATTTTTAAAGAATTATTTCAAAAGTTATTTTGGGTATAGAATGTTTTTTTAAAACCCCTTACTGGGAATTCGTATGCTCACCCTATGTTTTTGATTAAACATTTTTAGGTATGGGTTTTTACTAAATAAGTTTTTAGAAGTAGCTGGTTTCTCAAAGCCTGAATCGAATTCGATCCTCTGTATGGCACCGACTTCGGGTACTCAGAAGCTGGGGTGTGACAGTTGGTATCAGAGGATTCAGTTTCGATGAATCTGGAAAACCAGAACTGAACAATAAAAACTTACTTAAGCAATACGAATGAACAATACTAAGAACATTGTTTTCTTAATTTTCAGATGGAAAATGAAGGTACTAACCTTCTGTCCCTTCCCTATGAGGCCCTAGGAACTATAATTTCAATAACCATCCATGAAAATTATATAAAATTTTCTCATATTCGTATGAATTTCAAACATCTTTATGATATTTCTAATTCCCCCCGGATACTTCGACTCCACTGGGGAGCGGGCCTAGATTTCATCTTTATGATGGAAGCCCTATTTCAATCCTACATGTGATGGGGAAAATACTATGAGGGACTCTTTAGATGCTTCACCGCAATGGAGGGAATCCAATCCCTCACGACCTTCCAAGAAGCTGCAGTAGCTGGAGACCTCCGCGCTGCGTTTATGTGTCAAGTTTTGTCCTATGGCCATTACGGTCAAGTGATGGATTTCGAAGTTCTTGAATACGAAGCCACCCTATGGGTGTACATACATCAAGTGTATAATGATATCTCTCATATATACACCCCTTTTGTCTGTCTATGGAGATACAATAAGTGCCCCCACGATATCAAACCTGATTTCTTGGGTTGCATATGGTTTTGTTACATTGAGAATTTTGAATTTGAACTAGGAATTCGTGTAGTAGGAATGTGGGGAAACCATTAGCCCTGCTTTATTTTATGTACCAGTGATTGTATAAGAACATAACTTGTTATCTCTTCTTCTGTTATCCTTTCGTTGATTATACTTTTAAATGAGTATTACTAAGTGAAGTTTCATAATAAATTTTTAGATGGAAGGAAAAACCCATATATTGTCTCTCCCTGTAGAGGTACTAGATATCATTGCGATCAAAACCTGTGAAGAGGAATACCTACCACTCGCAAACCTTCAAAAAACGTGCAAGAAACTATATGAAGTGACAAACAGTCCAGACATTCTACGAACCTGTCAAGGTAATTCTTCCATTTACTACCGTATAGCCACAACACAACTAGCCAAGTATAGGTGAATAGGAAAATACCACGAAGGGATTTTCCTCTGCTTCACCCAAGATCATAACTACACGGTCAGAGTATAGTTTCAAGCGGCAACATTGGTGGGAAATCTTTTTATGGATTACATGTATCAACTTCTCAGTTTTAGACTTTACGACAACATCTATGACTTAGATGTTCTCAAACAAGACATTGTTTAGAGAGTTCTTTGTGAGTTGGTTCATTCAGATATTTCTAAACTTTCCACCATTCAAGCTTTCCTCTGGATGCCTGAGTGTTCAATTCAAGAGTTTAACACCTTCTGTCCGAGGTGTGTCTGGATCAGAGAACTTGAGGAGTTGAGTATCCATTTGGGTATACCACTGAACGCACCTGAGGACCCTCTAATATGGGGATGGTGGTAAGAACATCGTAGAGTTTCTTTTGTGTTTATACGAAAGGAATTGTGAGGATGCAATTCTTCGTAGGGGGGAATATTGTGACAGCCCAAGAATTTTTTTTCATGTAATGGTAATTTATATGTTTTTTTGTTGTCTATTACCCAAAAAAACTTATCTCTTATTAAAAAATAATAATATAATATAATGTAATAAGCACACGAAATGGAAAAAAGAAGTTTTATTCAAATAAGAACATCGTCATGTTTACAATACACCGAGATCAAACAGAAAATTAAGCTAACCAAATATACTTATTAAAAATCCTATCAAGATTACAGGAAGACCACCCAAAACAACGAGAACCCTGAGAAGGAAATAAGGGTCCTTTTTATCCGTCATAACGGACATGAGAATAGCCAAAGCCACTGAAGCTACACTAATCACCAATGGTACAATGAGAACCATTTTTCTTCCTTTGAGTTTTATGGAACTCTTAGGCTTGGTTTTATACGGAAATAATCTGACTGTTGCCCTGAATGACCATGGAATCCTAACGTCTATAAATATAGTTTTTGGCCATTTTGGTTAATTAATTGAAAAATTATAAGTATATTTTAATTCTCCAAATAATTAGGTTATAGAATTGAAAAATTATGAAACTACTCCTAACCATGAGCTCTAGGAGAACATAATGAAATTTTTTGAATTATACATTGGTGTTTTTTTAAATGTAATAAGGAATTCATAACATTTTTCAATTAATTTAAGTGTGTTGTAAATATTTTCATTGAATTTCTTAAACTATGTTTAAATTTTTGTTAATTGAATTATATTTTTAATTAAACTAATTTTTAGACCACTACAACTCTAGTATAAAAATTATCATTCGGTTTATAAATTTTTATGTTAAAGGATTAGTATTTATAGAAAAACATAGAAAACAATTTTAGGAAAAAGTTTAATTTGTAAACATTAACCTTATAATGTTTAATAAAAGCCATGTATAAAAAGGAGAATTTCAATATGGTGTTATTTTACCTTAAAACTTCATATTTTTTTAGTTAGGTCATATAAAAATATTGGGCCGCTAGGGCCAGCCCTTTTGTGGATAGGCCGAGGGAGGAAGCACAATATGGGTGGTTGAGCCTAGCCCCCATCCCATGCCTGGGCCAGCCCGAGTTCGGGCATAGGTCACCCCGAGAGGTGCACATGAGCTTTAGGAGCAAGCGCCTGAGCGCGCAGCGCGGGCGCAAGCCATGGTGAGCAAGGGTAGGCCGAGGCCTGCGGGGGAGGAGGGAGCCCATGTGTAAGTCCCCCTAGGTGTGTGTTGTGTGATTTATGATTATGGATTGGGAGACTTGGTCTTATAAGGGAGGCGAAATCAGCTCCCAGTTTCAATGTGGGAAGCGATTTTTCAGGCAAAATGCAATCGTGGATGTTGGATCACTTATCGCGCGATCTGGGCCATCAAAATCAACCTTGCGTTCGACCTTCAGCAACCACAGCATATCACCATTGATAGGTGGACTGTTTGATCAACCCTGGATTTAATCTCGGTCGTTCGAGAGTTTTAAAACATTGCGTCGTCTGTGGGCCGTCTGATCAAATCCGAGTCTCTCATTATTTTTAAAACCCGCAGATGTATCTCGACCCTTGTTTTCTAGGAAGAACTAATCCTGGATGTTAAATTTCTCCCAGTCTTCCACTGCAGCATTGTCTTCTTCCCCACAGCATGCCCTGAACTAGTAACCATATACCCTTTTTGTTACCATTTTTCTTCACCTTTTCAGTCGCTGGACCCTTCCTCACGTGGTTTCCACAAGGGCAGTCCGTTAGTTCCTTTTTTAAAGAACACTTGGGCCACATATCCCATGCAAGTTGTATTAAAAATATACATATAATGTATAGGTTTAGTTATAAAAAACATCTGAAGCATCTGAAGAACCCTCTCAGCTCCTTGTACCCAAGACTTTAGCGGATCTCAGTAGGTCCTCCAAGTTTTCCAGCACCTCCCAAGCCCCTCTTCCTCCTTGAGTTAAAGTAGGGGAGTAAGATTTTTCTTTCTTGTTTGATTTTAAGTTTTGTATATATATATATATACACTTGTAATATTATATATATTTCCCTACAGTTTGAGGTTATTTCTGTCTTCAAGGGTTTCAAGATCTTAAGCTATAGAACCCTAAGTACGGAAGACCCATGCAAATTTTATTTTGTGCCTCAAACTTATAATTAGTTATATATATATATATATGTATATAAAAATATGTAAGTATAAAATACCCGACTCTCTGATTTTCATAAACCTCATAAGCCAGATTAAGGATTTTTGAGTTTGAAATGTGAGATAATAAAGGAATAAAATGCATGGAGACACTTTATATAGGAAATCTTTACATCTAATCATGTATGTTCTTATATATTAGCACACATAATATAATTGTGGGTTTTAAAAGAATTAAATATTTTTACCCTAGAAATTAAATCCATATTTTAATTAATTTACAATTGATAAACCAACATAGAATGAGAATCTTGCATATACTTGTCTGTGTAATAGAGTATCTAGGTACAGATGTATGAATACCAACTTTAACTTCCATTTTCTTTTATAAAATTCTATGGTTTGCGAAGAAAGTACTAAGTATACGTTTCAAATATTTTTGGATTGACCTATCACTAATTTTATGCATGACCCATTGAATGAATACTTTACACAACATGAAACCCTAATCACGGTTTTCCAAATGTTTTCTTTTAATATGCTTAGTTTATGGGTATAGATATTGGAAGATCGCGACTTCATATTCATGTGTACTAATTACTCTTTACCCATTATATTAAATAATAATGTTTAGGGTTGAGTTTTATACTTTCAAGTTTAAACATGTAATGTTTGAGATAATGCGAGTTTAGTACCTCATGTGAAATGTTATGTTACCCATTTGTTTATTATGTTAAGTTCCCCTCATTATTTAATAATGAATGTTCTTTAATAATATGGTTCTTGTAAGAACCCATGTTTCTCCGAACACTCTTTTTGAGCAGAAATTTGAATTTTTGCTGTTGGATACTCGTGAGGGGTAAAATTTTCATTTTCACCTACCATCAAATCTCGGATAATTATTCTGAAAACTCCGTTGGTCCCGAAATAAGGAGTTTACCCTAAGACAGAAGTTTGGAGGAAATCTGAGCTATTCAAATTTTGGAGGAATATTTAATATTTAATATTATTAAATTAAATATTAAAGTATTTGTGTAGGTTCGTTTGGTAATAAATTTTAAAAGGAGTGTCAGATTTAGATTCCATCTGCACCGTTGAGTTCGAAATTTGGAGTTTAGACTAGGGAAGTCACAAACTCATGTCAGGCACTGGGGCTGGCCTGGGCCCCTTTTTCTTCCTTTTCTTTTCTTCTTTCCTTTTCTTTTCTTCTCTATTATTTCCTCCTCCTCCTTTCGCACATCTCCTATGACAATCCTCTTTGGCTGTGAACTATGAGAGAATTTGGAGATCGAGAAAACTGGAGAGAAGGAAGGCGAGAGGGGTACCGATTCGAAGCTCTCGACGCGTTGAGTCGGCGTGCGGCAACCGGGAGCCGCAAAATCAACCGAAGCTTCGGCGGTTTCCTCCCGAAGGTAGGTACGTTTATGTTTTAGCCATATATCCTCTTTAAACTTGTTGTTTTAAGTCTTTGAAAACTTATATTTCTTGCCTGTGTCCTCTTAAGGCCGAATCTAATGTTTCGGGGGCGAAAACGAGCGTTTCAGGTGTTTTAAGGGTTTTCCTGTCGAAAAACCCAGAATACACAGCGTGTATTCCAGGAGTACATGCCATGTGTTCTTCCCATTTAGGTAAGATAATGTTTTCTTATGTACATGCCGTGTACTTTGAGTACACGCCGTGTAGTGGGTGGCCATGTGGCTGGCCGTGTGGAGTAGAACACGGAATAGTGGTTTTCTGGACTACACGCCATGTACTTTAAGTACACACCGTGTAGTGGTACATGGGCATGTGTTCGGGTGAAAACAGACATGGTGTAACTTTTTGTGAATAGTACACGCCGTGTACAGTAAAGTACACGCCGTGTACAGTAATGTACACACCGTGTACTATTACACAGGCAGGCTCATTCTGCTCTGGCCATGTACTCTAGCCATGTACTGCTTCAGTTTAGTAATTTTGAGATATCTTGGGCTCTGGAAGTCAGAATTGGGCATATGAGTAGTCGATTCTAAGCATTTTTCCATGTAGATCGCAATGGTTTGATCCTTTTGAATTTTAGAGGTCATATAAAGGGGGTTTTGGGGGTTTATGTTTAAATGGATGGGTTCTTCATCCACTTATCGAGTTCAGTTGTCACCTGAGAGTGAGACATGGTGTGAATGATAGGTTGGGTGTTCAGACCAACTTAGTTGAGACCTTTAATAGGAGATGAGATATGAGCTATCTCCCATAACCCAAGCTTCAGAGGACATTTTCCTTGTGAGATGCTCCCTTATGGCCTATGAGGCTTTGAGACCAGGTACTTCTAAGGATCCCCAGAGGGATGCCTTTTCTTGTGTGCTGACCTAGGAAGTCCCTTGTAGGATCTCTCTCTTGTTATTCCTTTGACAGGAACCATGTTATGGAATGCCTATGTTTTCCTTCCTTTGAGTATCCCATATAGTATTACTCTCTTACTCTTTGCTAAGGATCCCACGTAGGATGTCTTTGCTCATGTTTACCTAGAGGATCCCGAGTATAATTCCTCCTCAGTGTTTGACCTGAAGGACCCAGTGGGTGCCCGTTGTTTGACCGACCCTGAGTTGTTATTTCGGGTTTAGGTAGAGATGGTGATCGGGTGTCACCTAGAACCCGTGCCAACTGGAAATCCAATTGGGATTTGGATGTATTGTTGGGTTGGGAGTTCAGGCCACCCTCACCGTTTGTTTATATCTGACTTGGTTTTGCTAATGCTATAGTGTTTACCAAAGGTTCTTCCTGGTTGGTGGCTAGTGAGCCTGATGCGAGACATCTTTCTTGTTTTTTTGGGATTCCTACTATTCCTTGTGTGCCTGAGTAGGTGGTTTTTTCCTTACCTTTCGAAGTCTTTGAGTTTTATGTGAAAATTCCACCAATACCCATGAACGGGGTATTGCGTGTTTACCTTCTTGCCCCTATTGTTTTCATGCCTTGCGTGTATGCTTGTGTAGAGATAATTTGATCATGTGTGAGGATAATTTTTTGTTCTTGGATGTTTTGCCCATGCCTTTTTCGGTTTACGAAAATTTGGGTCTTGTTTAGCTTTTGGCCGTTATTCCTGTTTTCCATGCCTTGTGACCATAAGATGGAATGATATTCTTAGCATGCTTGTTATGTTGTAGACTGGTTAGCCAAGTAGCTCTGTAGGTGTACTTTGTCTTTATAGCATTATTATGCACTGACTGTCACGGGACCGTGAGAACCTGGTGCTATAGACTATAAGGGATAGACCGAGTGAGCTTCCCAGAGAGTCTTGGATATTATAGACTATAGGAGGGTAGACCGAGTGTGCTTCCTCAAAGAGTCTTTGACATTATAGACTACATGGGATAGACCGAGTGAGATTCCCATAGAGTCTTGGATATTATATACTACAGGAGGGTAGACCGATTGAGCTTCCTCAGATAGTCTTTACTTTGTTTGAATTTCTATAAAACCTTTCCAAACTAGAGAAGGAATTGATGGAGTGGGCTTCCTTAGAGAGTCTGTGATAGACCTGAGACTATAGGAGGAATTGACTGAGTGAGCTTCCTCAAAGAGTTTCTAGACCTTGGGGATATAAGAGGGTTAGACCGCGTGATCTTCCTCATAGAGTCCCTGAATACCATAGACTATAAGGGGAATTGACCGAGTGAGCTTTACCAGAGAGTCTTATATTTTTTTTCCGTATGACCAAAAAAGAGGGGTTAGGCTGAGTGCACTACCCAGAGGGTTGTTGGTACTTATTGGATAGGACCAGAGGGGTTGGCTGTGAGTACTTCCCATAGGGTCACCTGTTGTGTTATCTTCTTGCCTGTGATTGATTGGTTGAACTTAAGGATAGTTGTCTTTGTTTAGCTTGTTCAGTGGCATATCTCCACCGTTGGCCGAAACAGGTACATGTCGATGGGATTACAGACCCAGAGATCGACTTACTTTATATACGGATTGAGTGGCACTACGTCCAGCTCAATTACCTTGAATAGGATGTCCCAGATATTGGGATTATGGTCCCAATGATCGACTGCTGATGTTGTTTCTTTTTATTTGAATCACTTCCTCATGAATATTCATATTTATGTATATGTGTATAGGTATGGGACTATACATGTGTATGTTTATAGATATGGAAATCCATGGTGGCACGTGCCTAGTTGACAGGGATTACATACCCTAAGTTCAACTGTGGTTGCACATTTGGTTTACTTCCTTTTGTTGTGTTCCAGCTAGGCTGAGCACATTGTTGTTGCATACACTTTTAGCAGCACAGTTATAAGTTGCTTGTCGGGGTGCCCTACTAAGATTATTTATCACCCTTGCATGTGCACCTTGGTGTACATGTAGACCTTTTGTCTACTTTTCAGGTTGAGCACGAGTTTCATGATGGATAGGGCTGAGGCCCAGTGTTGCATGATCAAGCGGAGCTGCTCTAGTGGTTTTACTGATCGGGCTGCTGCAGTTCGATATTGTCTGGAGATTGGGTACATGGTTTGGCTCGGAGTTAGTAGTAGAGCCCTGTACTTTTAACTTCAGTTTCTTTGTACTTGTATCTATATGGTCTCCCCAGTGGGTGACCAATGTTGTATTGTATTGCATAGCTATTTGGGCTTTTATAGAATTTTACTATTACAACTTATTCTATTTTAGTTGTTTACTGCTTCCGCACTCTGTTTACTTTCTGCTGTGTATGATACTTAGTTATTTCCACTATTTTCTTACTCTAATATGAGGTAATAGTCTCTCCACTATCACACCCTAGGCCCTTGCTGCTAGTCGGCAGCCTCTGGTGTATGGGGAGGCGCGCTTGAGGCCTTGTGGCCAAATGGCTCAGAGCACCGGTTTAGTGGCTTCCGCGTTGGGACGTTACAAAGTTGTATCAAAGGAGTTTTACTTCTTGGTATTTACTATTTGGGATATGGTAGACATGAGTATTAGGAATGTGTCGGAACCTGTGATGGATATCGGGCTGGTGCATCGCGAACACTTGTTCCGATAAGAAGTCCTGGTTTCCAGGGTTTGGGTTTGTTGTTCTGATTTTGCGATGTTACAGTTGTATATGATTTTTGACTTGAGCGACTCACATGTTGTGTGGTGTTTTGATTCACTATAGATCTCTGGCTCTTGTCCATTGGTAAGATGCCAGGGATAGATTTTGACTCTTGGCTGGAAAAGGCAAGAGGCGTTTCATGCATCATACTAGGAAAACAACATTCACAGCATATAGGTCTGCCGGTATGTTTTTTTACTAACGACTGAGACCTTTGGGTCTGCTTACACATACTTTTTTACTCTGATGGCAGGTTACGTGGATCTAGGTTAAGGTGTTTCGATGGGGCTGATGACTCAGTCCTTTTGCACAGGTGGTGTAGTGACCCTAGTTGTTCTATGTGGCACATGATGCCTTTTTGTTTAACCCCTTATTGGGTGTTGTTTCTCAGAATCTGTGGTTATCTAGTCAGATCATTGAGAACGATGTCGATAGATACCAAGGATTTTCTTGTGAACTGGACCTCCTTGTGGTATTGCTGTATACAGAGACCAAATGGGTGTTATCTTAGCTTGCCTCTTCTGTTTTGTTTGTGACCTCCAAGGAGTCGTTCCTTCTGAGGATGCTTGGAGACGATTGGGGCCCTTGTAGGATGTGTTTTGGTTTTGACCTTCTTGGGTCGTTGTCATCTTTACAATCTTTTGAGTGGTTTTGGATCTTTTGGGATAGGTGGTTAGACCTTGTGACCCAGTTCTAAGGCTTTTTCTGTAGGGCTAGGTTGAAGACCTAGAGACCCTGGGTTTTGAATCAAACCCTTATCGATTGATGTATGTTCCGTTTTAGGGAAACATGGGTGAGAAGGTTGGCCAACTTTTTCCAATGCCTTTTGGCAGTGTTTGTTTTCACGACTGGTTTTGATGAGCAGGACTGTTCGGGTGCCTGGCCTGGTCGACCAGTGTTCCTGATGTTGCTGTTGTAGAGGTGACTTTGTGAAATTTTGGGTTACCGTGAAATGGTTGACCCGTGCTTGAATCCTGGATGGATTTTGGCAGGATGTTAGTGTGGCTTAGAGGGAGCTAGACACGCCTTCGATGAAATCTTAGTGTACTCTTGTAAGAGACGATCATGCACTATCTTGATTCATCTTGAGTATGGTGAGAGAGCTTCGACCCTACATCGAGCTCCTTTTTATTTCTCAATGTTCTTCCCTGCTGAGGGTGAAACCTGTTCTGGTTATTCTCTCAAAGTGGTGTAAGGAAATACATATGGTGGGGAGTGCACCATTGGCCCTTTTGAGGGTGGTTTTCCTTGTTTAGATTAAACATCGGTGTTTTCTAGAGGGCTTTTGATCTCGGAGTTTCCTTTTAAGATGACGACATGGGTGTTCTTATGGTGGGGAGTACCTGTTGGTCGTAGTTGAATATCTTCTGTGTAGAAGGTGGTGGTTAATTCTATAAGGCAGGTCGTTGGATAGTCTAGATAGCTTGGTTGTGTAGATGCTCGGTTTATGAGCATGGTTTCTGGTTCTTCTACTGGGCTTCTCAGGGACTAGAAGGTTTATGGTGGGGAGTTTGTAAGAACCTGTGTTTCTCTGGACAATCGTTTTTGAGCAGAAATTTGAATTTTTGATGTTGGATGCTCATGAGGGGTAAAATTATCATTTTCTCCTACCATAAAATGTCAGATAATTTTTCTGAAAACTCCGTTGGTCCCGAAATAGGGAGTTTACCCTAGGAAAGAAGTTTGGAGGAAATATGAGCTGTTCGAATTTTGGCGGAATATTTAATATTTAATATTATTAAATTAAATATTAAATTATTCACGAAGGTTCGTTTGGAAATAAATTTTAAACGGAGTGTCATATTGGGATTCCTTCTACACCATTGAGTCCGGAATGTGGAGTTTATCCTAGGGAAGGCATAAACTCATGTTGGGCGCCGGGGCCGACCTGAGCCCCTTTTTCTTCCTTTTCTTTTCTTCTTTCATTTTCTTTTCTTCTCTCTTCTTTCCTCCTCCTCCTTGCGCACATCTCCTATGCCGCTCCTCCTTGTCCGTGACCTATGGGAGAATTTGGAGATCGAGAAAACCGGAGAGAAGGAAGGCGAGAGGGGTACGAATTCGAAGCTCTCGACGCGCTGAGTCGGCGTGTGGCAACCAGGAGCTGCGAAATCAACCGAAGATTCGACAGTTTCCACCCGAAGGTAGGGACGATTATGTTTTAGCCATAGATCCTCTTTAAACATGTCGTTTTAAGTCTTTGAAGCCTTATATTTATTTCTTGTTGTAAAGACATGTAAAATTCAAGGGAACTTTTTATTAATTTTCTTTGGAATTTTACAAGAACGCGGTTTCAGACGGTACTTGATTCTGAGTCCCGGAGTGCCCGGAATTTCTATCTAAAGTTTAGCTCGGGTACGTTCAGTGAACGAACGAGTGAGAATTTATAACTTTTGAACCGGTGCCCGGAATCGAATTCTGAGGGCACTGATGGAACCGCAGCGCCGGTAATTGCTTAGGAACTCCTGTTCCGGAGTTGCGTTTTCACGAGAGTTAATGATAAAAATTGTGGAAGTTTAATTCATAATTATTGTACAATTTTTATCTTACCCTAAGTGATTTATCCTTTGGATGTAAGTTGGGTAACTACCCAACCTCCCTTGGGAGGTTATGAGGGTGGTGGGACCCACACGAACCCCACCCCTTCAAATCCTCTAAACCCCCTCAACACCCATTTAAATGTTGATAACTTAAGTTTATCAAACTTATGGTTTTAATGTTGAGTGTTTAATGTAAGTTTTTGAAATTCAAACCTTTGAATTTCAAAAAGGCTTGTTGTGTTAATAAAATAAGAAAGGAGCTTATTTTATTTTGTTGTTAGAGTTTTGTCATTGAGAGGTTTTGGGAAGAACATCTTATCCTTCGATGAAGAACGTGAAGAACACCTCGGACTCTGACGAAGAACACTGTTCTTCAACGCAGAACATCTCCGCCGAAGAACGCGGAGAACTTCTTCCACGACGTTCTTCTTCTGCGAAGTTTCCTCTTCGGACGCACCTCGACGACAACAGAATCAACGTTCGTTTTTCCACGACGCCCGACCTCCGTGATGCTTGTCTTCCGCGGCTCGTTGACATGCACCGTTCTTGAAACCGAGGTAGGGGATTTATTTTATTTAATTATTTTCCGCTCATGATTCTAGTTTGTCGATCTTCGTAGTTATTCGACTAAATGTTATCGTTTAAAGAGAGGGGTTCAGACTGCACAAACACGGCCGAACCTCCTCTTTATCCTTGTTGATACTTTGTGGATTGGACGGAATGGTGTGGTGCCGTCGCACGATGCGCAAATCGCACGACAAGTACTTCGCGGCGCCGTCACGCCGCGCCGTGAAGTTGAACAAGACGCGACGCCGTCGCGCCGCGTCGAAGAAAACCAAAGACGCCGAGGCCAGAGCGGGGCTGCGGTGGAGGGGCGCGGTGCCGTCGCACCGCGACGGACGATAAGGGCCGCAGTCGGTTCCGGGCCGCGGCGGAGCAGGGTGACCGGCGGCCGGTGCCGGGCCGCCGGTGTCAGAGCTGGAAGGGGACCGACCATCGCCGGTCCCGTTAGGCAGAAACCGGCCGGCCAGGTCGGGCTGGCCGGATGAGGAGAATCCAGGAAAATTAATTCCCCCAGCCGGCCATCATTGCGGCCCCCAATTAAGGGGATGCGGTTACAAGAAAAGGGAGGGGCAGCGCCCCCCCCCCCCCCGCGCGAGCCAAAAAAGGCTCGGCCGTTTTGGCCGAGCACCGACCGGCGCGCCCAGCGTGCGGGTCGCCGGTCCGGGTTGCCTGGCCGGGCCGCGCCTGCCGGGATGACCCGGACCCGGGGCGGGTCGACCCGGTTCGGGCCGACCGAGGGGTCTCAGGCCAGGTCGGTCCGGGCCCGAAACCACCGTTTTCGGACCGTTTGGGATCAATTGCCCATAAATCGGGCTACGGACCTCCGATCGACGCGTCGTCAGTGGCGACACGATCCTTTGAATGAGACGGTCGTTTTGGTATAACTCACTCAAGGTTTCGGAATACTTTGGGTACGGTCGGGTTGGTTCGTACACGAAACCAACCGGGCCCTCGGAGCGGAAATGCTCATATCTTGAGCTTCGGACGTCCGATTGACGTGTCGTCGACTTTGTTGTATTCCTCTAAGTGAGACGGATCTTTTGGATTACTCCGCCCAAGGTTTGGACGCAGGTGGAGTACGATCGGGTTGGTTTTGCCTTAAAAACCAACTGGGCCCCTGGGACGAAAAAACCAATAACTCTCAGACCGGGCGTCCGATTGACGCGCCGTCTGCGACGTTGAGTTCCTGTTGACGACACGGAACTTTTGGATACATCAACTCTGGACTATGTGTCGGTTGATGTATCAGCCTCTCGGCTCGTGGAACGGACCCTCCCGAACGAGCTTGCTGTGTGCGGGAACCCTAGAGCTGGTTGCGACTGCTACTGTGACTGTGACGACGACTGTGCATAGATCCTCAGTGGATTCGACGACGACGACTACATCACTCAGCGATCCTATGTGGATCAGTGCTATCGATCCTGTGTGGATCCAATCCTGTGTGGGTCAGCGCTCAGCGGTTCTGTGTGAGCCAGCGCCTACAGGTCCTGTGTGGCCCCGATCCTGTGTGGGTCTTTGCGGGGGTTAGTACCTATCGATCCTTTGTGGGTCTGACGACTTAGATGGATCATTGATCATCTCTATCGTCTTTCAAAGAAGTATACCTGTGTTGTGCTATCCTGTGTGGATTTACGTTTTGCTTTCCTATGTGGATTGTGTTGTGCTATCCTGTGTGGATTACGTTTTTCTTCCTATGTGGAATACGTTTGCTTTCCTGTGTGGACTGGGTTGTACTTGGGATTGGATGTTGGAGCCGAATGAGAATTGATGACTTAGGTATATGTATGGGCATATACCTAATCAGTGTCGGTTGTTACTTTGTGATTGCATCTTTCCTTTTTGTTTTATCCTTTGTGGATTTTGGGAGACCTTCGGGGGGTCTCGGGGTCCCTACTGAGTAGCTTATACTCACCCCTGCACGGGCTATGTCCGCACTATGTTGTGTTGGTTGCAGACGATGGACAATGCTGATCGTGGTGGAGGATTGCGGAGCAGGACGGTACCTAGAGGTGGACCACTGGGCGGGACGTACTCGGAGCGGTAGGCTAGACCGAGGGGCAGTGGAGGATTTCTGTACCCACCCTTCAGGTGGGATTCTCAGTGGACAGCTCTTCGTTGTGGCTTTACCTTTCAGTTGCTGTTTTCCCTTTCGAGTTGTACTTTACTTTCAGTTTGGGTTTGTATACTGGCCCACTTACTTTTCCGCACTTACAGTTGTACTTTTTTTACTTAGTGTTTACTTCTACTGCTTGCTTGCTCTGTGGTGTTAGTTTACTTTACAAAGGCAATGCCTTCCCTTTTTACTGGGATTTACGCCTTGGTGCTAGTCGCCAGCCCCTGGCCTATGGAAGGCGGGCTTGGGGTAGTCACGGCACGGGCCCCGAGGACGGGTCGTGACAAATTGGTATCAGAGCAGTTCGGTTCTACCACAGAACTTGGGACTCTGATATTTTTCTATGTGAAGCAATAGTGTTAAGCGTATTGGGTGTGGTTATCAGTCCAGGCAGTCCAGTGTTGGTGCGGTGGCCGACATATCCGTACAACAGGACCCTGACTTCTGATTTCCGACTTAATGCACGAAAACATTGATTGCATGTTTGTTTCATGTTTTCTTTGTGATTACTTTGTGTCAGCTCACCAGGTATACTGTTCTGACCGTGGCACACTTGTTTCCTTTTCAGGATGGCCCCACGACGGTAGCCAGCTAGGGTTCCGAGAGTCGAGCGTGACAACAGCCCACCGAGCGATGATGCCTCGGTGTAGGGCCCTTTGTCAGCAGTAGCACCGGCGGTAGCTCTACCCGCCGAGCCACCGATGCTTCCAGCACCAGCCGTTGATGATGCACGTCACCTCAGTGCACTTCATGAGTTCCAGCGCCAGCGACCACCCAGGTTCCGCGGGGAGACAGACCCCCAGGCATCCGAGGACTGGCTGGAGGTAGTGGTATGAGTTTTCAGGCTAGTGAGGACACCAGCAGACCTCATGGTGATCCTCGCAACGAGCCTATTGCACGCAGCAGTGGGCCGATGGTGGAGCTTGATGCTCCAGGTGCACGATGAGGCATAACTCCTCTGGACAGACTTTGAGGGCCTCTTTCGCTCAGAGTTTGTTCCGACCACCCTCCATGCAGTGCGCATCTAGGAGCTTCTTCAGCTGCGGCAGGGCAGCTTGACGGTCGCCCAATACTCGGTGAGGTTTACCGATCTCTTGCGCTACTCTACAGACATGGTACGGGACCCATTCTTCTAGGTCCGGACCTTTGAGCAGGGATTGAGACACGAGATCAGGGCATCGCTGATCTCCCTCAGCATTCCGACTCAGACAGGAGTACTGGAGTGAGCCCTTTTGATCGATAGCTTCGTATGGGATATTCTTGTAGCGGCGTCGAGGCCTTACGACGTCATCTTGGGCATGGATTGGTTGTCTACGGTCCATGCACAGATTGACTGTTTTAGGCGCAAGGTGCGACGTGTACGCACCGACGGGAGCAGGTTGACCTTCACCGGCGAGAAGGGAGCCTTCACAGTACAGGATGGACTTCCGTAGAGGAGAGGACAACCCATCACTCATCAGTTGTCTAGCCTCATCCTAGGAGCATTTGACGTCCGGAGTCCTGGTTTTCCTGCAGTGGTGGATCAGTATGCGGACGTTTTCCTCGACGACGTTCCAGGGCTACCTCTTCGCAGAGAGGTAGACTTTTATATTGACTTGTACACCGGGACAACCCCAATATCGACTCCAGCATATCGGATGTCCCCCGCCGAGCTTCGAGAGCTACAGGTACAGTTGGAGGACTTGAAGGGCAAGGGATTCATCCGACCTAGTGTTTCACCCTGGGCTTCCCCGATATTGTTCGCCAAGAAGGCAGACGAGAGCTTGTGAATTTGTGTCGACTATCGTCGCCTGAACTAGGTGACAGTGAGGAACAAGTATCCGCTACTGAGGATTGATGACCTGTTTGATCAGCTCAAGGGAGCACGGTGGTTCTCGAAGATAGACCTCAGGTCAGGCTATCATCAGCTCAGAGTTCGGGACGAGGACATGAAGAAGACGGCCTTCAGATGTTGGTATGGCCACTATGAGTTCTTGGTTATGCCTTTCGGCGTAACCAATGCTCCAGCAGTGTTCATGGCCCTCATGAACAGGATCTTTTAGCCATACCTCGATCGATTTGTCGTGGTCTTCATCGACGACATTTTGATTTACTCGACGACTGAGGAGGAGCACGCCTACCACTTGCGGGTTGTACTAGACACACTCCGAGAGCACCAGCTTTATGGTAAGCTCTCGAAGTGTCAGTTATGGATATGTGAGGTCCACTTCTTGGGACACTTCATCTCTGAGGCGGGAGTTGTAGTGGATCCTGCGAAGATCGAGGCAGTGCTAGCTTGGGAGCCACCCAGGAGCGTGACGGAGGTGCGGAGTTTCTTGGGACTAGCTGGATACTACCGGAGATTCATGCCAGACTTCTCCAGAGTTGCGGAACCACTCTCAACATTGAAGAAGAAGGGGAAACCCTTTGTGTGGTCAGACAGATGTCAGTAGAGCTTCGAGGAGCTGAGACAAAGATTGACCAACACACCTATCTTGAGGTTGCCTGAGGAGGGACTAGGGTACGTAGTCTACTGCGATGCATCAGGGACTGGACTCGGATGTGTCCTGATGCAAGATAGGGCCATGATCGCCTATGGATCACGTCAGTTGAGGCCGCATGAGTAGAAATATGCTACCCATGACCTGGAGTTAGCAGCAGTGGTCTTCGCTCTGAAGACATGGTGACACTATCTGATGGGAGAGCGCTTTACAGTATTTTCTGACCATCAGAGTCTTAGGTACATATTCTCTCAGAAGGACCTGAACCTGAGACAACGGTGATGGCTCGAGTTCCTCCAGGACTATGACTTTGAGATAGTCTATACTTCTGGGAAGGGGAACGTGGTAGCCGATGCTCTCAGCCGGAGGACGGGCATTCAACTACTCGAGGAGGCGACAGAGCAGCTAGATGTTTTGCGGATATCCTTCAGGGATAGGGATGGAGCATCCTTCCTTCAGTCTCTCACAGTCTCTCCTCCACTACTGCAGTGGGTCAGAGAGGCACAGCGTGGGGATGCTGACTGTGAGATGCGGAGTGCACAGATATCTTCAGGACAAGCACCTGATGGCTTCTCCTTTGGAGAAGAGCACGACATCATTTTTAGAGGACGTACCTTGGTACCAGTTGCTTTACGGGAGGAAGTGCTGAGATATTTTCACACTTCTCCCTTAGCGGTACATCCCGGAGTGGTGAAGATGTACCAGGATCTCAGACGACAGCACTGGTGGCCAGGCATGAAGAAAGCTGTGGCAGAGTTTTTTTCACGATGCCTCACCTGCCAGCTGGTGAAGGCAGAACATCAGGTACCAGCAGGCTTGGTACAACCCTTGGAGGTCCCGTAGTGGAAGTGGGAGGGGATATATATGGACTTCGTGACTGGACTTCCATGCACTTCTAGAGGTCACGACTCCATCTGGGTGATTGTCGACCAACTCACCAAGTCGGCTCACTTCTTACCCATCAGAGAACAGGGCTCAGTGGAGAGCATGGGGCGTCTCTACGTTTAGGAGATTGTACGGCTTCACGGTGTTCCATCATCTATCATCTCCGATCGAGATGCTCTCTTTACTTTCCGTCTTTGGAAGGGGTTGCAGGAGGCATTCGGGACGCAACTACGTCTGAGCACGGCCTTTCACCCTCATATGGATGGTCAGACGGAGAGGACCATTCAGACTCTCGAGGACATGCTCTGTGCATGTGTCCTCGACTTTGGTCACAGCTGGGAGGACCACCTACCCTTGGTGGAGTTCGTGTACAACAACAGCTACCACTCCACCATCGGGATGACACCATACGAGGCGTTGTATGGAAGACCTTGAAGATCTCCTTTGTGCTGGACAGACCCTGGGGAGTCAGCACTTGTGGGACCAGAGATGGTCTGGGCCACGACGAAGAAGGTCCAGGTCATCCAGGAGCGGATGAGGACAGCTCAGAGCCGGCATAAGTCTTATGCTTATAGGAGGCGGAGGCCACTAGAGTTCGAGGATGGCGACCACGTCTTCTTGCGTGTCTCACCACGACGTGGATTACATAGATTTGGATGAGGCAGCAAGTTGTCTCCACGCTTCATCGAACCATTCCAGGTCCTCAGCAGGATTGGCGTGGTGGCTTATCGTCTGGCTCTACCACCTCAGTTGCACTGGGTGCACGACGTCTTCCACGTATCTCAGCTGAGGAGATACGTGCATGACCTAACACATATCATTGACCATGGGGAGCTTGACATTGATGATGGGGGTACTTTTGCGGAGGTCCCAGTGGAGATCGAGGATCGACAGGAGCGGGTCCTACATGTACGGTTGATTCCTCTAGTGCGAATCAGATGGCAGCACGGGATCCTCCAGGAGAGCACTTGGGAGCGGGAGGCTTAGATGCGTGCTCAGTACCCTCATTTGTTTCCCTAGTTATGATGTATCTTTATGGGGACGTAAAGCCCTGCGGTGGGAGTAATGTAAAGACCTGTAAAATTCAAGGGAATTTTTTTCTTAATTTTCTTTGCAATTTTACAAGAACGTGGTTTCAGACGGTACTTGATTCTGAGGCCTGGAGTGCCCGAAATTTCTATCCGAAGTTTAGCTCGGGTACGTTCAGTGAACGAACGAGCGGGAATTTATAACTTTTGTACCGGTGCCCGGAATCGAATTCTGAGGGCACCGATGGAACCGCAACGCCGATAATTGCTTAGGAACTCCTGTTCCGGAGTTTCGTTTTCACGAGAGCTAATGATAAAAATTTTGGAAGTTTAATTCATAATTATTCTACAATTTTTATCTTACCCTAAGTGATTTATCCTTTGGATGGAAGTTGGGTAACTACCCAACCTCCCTTGGGAGGTTATGAGGGTGGTGGGGCCCACACGAACCCCACCCCTTCATATCCTCTAAACCCCCTCAACACCCATTTAAATTTTGATAACTTAAGTTTATCAAACTGATGGTTTTAATGTTGAGTGTTTAATGTATGTTTTTGAAATTCAAACCTTTGAATTTCAAAAAGGCTTGTTGTGTTAATAAAATAAGAAAGGAGCTTATTTTATTTTGTTGTTAGAGTTTTGTAGTTGAGAGGTTTTGGGATGAACATCTTCTCCTTCGATGAAGAACGTGAAGAACACCTCGGACTCCGATGAAGAACACCATTCTTCAACGAAGAACATCTCCGCCGATGAACGCAGAGAACTTCTTCCATGACGTTCTTCTTCCGCGATGTTTCCTCTTCGGACGCACCTCAACGACAATGGAATCGACGTTCGTTTTTCCGCGACGCCCGACCTCCGCGACACTGGTCTTCCGTGGCTCGTTGACGTGCACCGTTCTTGAAACTGAGGTAGGGGATTTATTTTATTTAATTATTTTCCGTTCATGATTATAGTTTGTCGATCTTCGTGGTTATTCGACTAAATGTTATCGTTTAACGAGAGGGGGCCGGACCGCACAAACATGACCGACCATCCTCTTTATCCTTTTTGATACTTTGTGGATTGGACGGAATGGCGTGGTGCCGTCGCACCAGGCGCAAATCGCACAGCAAGTACCTCACAGCGCCGTCACGCCGCGCCGTGAAGTTGAACAAGACGCGACGCCGTCTCGCCGCGTCGAAGAAAACCGAAGACGCCGCGGCCAGAGTGGGGCTGCGGCGGAGGGGCGCGGTGCGACAGCACCGCGCCGGACGACAAGGGCCGCGGCCGGTTCCGGGCCGCGGCGGAGCAGGGTGACCGGCGGCCGGTGCTGGGTTGCCGGTGCCAGGCCGCCGGTGTCGAAGCTGGAAGGGGACCAGCCATTGCCGGCCCCGTTAGGCAGAAACAGGCCGGCCAGGTCAGGCCGGCCGGACGAGGAGAAGCTGGGGGAATTAATTTCCCCGGCCGACCATCATTATGGCCCCCAATTAAGGGGCCGCGGTTACAAGAAAAGGGAGGGGCAGCGCCCCCCCCCCCCCCCCCCCGCACGAGCCAAAAACGGCTCGACCGTTTTGGACGAGCACCGACCAGTGCGCGGGTCGCCGAGCCGGGCCAACCCAGACCCAGGCCGGTCCGACCCGGACCCGGGGCGGGTCGACCCGGTTCGGGCCGACCGGGGGGTCTCAGGCCGGGTCGGTCTCGGGCCCGAAACCCCCATTTTCGGACCGTTTGGGTTCAATTGCCCATAACTCGGGCTACAGACCTCCGATCGATGCACCGTTAGTGGCGACACGATCCTTGGAATGAGACGGTAGTTTCGGTATATCGTACTCAAGGTTTCGAAATACTTTGGGTACGGCCGGGTTGGTTCGTACACGAAACCAACCGGGCCCTTAGAGCAGAAACAATCATATCTTGAGCTTCGGACGTCCGATTGACGTTCCATTGACTTTGTTATATTCCTCTAAGTGAGACGGATCTTTTGGCTTACTCCACCCGAGGTTTGGAAGCAGGTGGAGTACGGTCGGGTTGGTTTTGCCTTAAAAACCAACCGGGCCCCTGGGACGAAAAAGCCAATAACTCTCAGACCGGGCGTCCGATTGACGCGTCGTCTGCGACGTTGAGTTCCTGTTGACGATATAGAACTTTTGGATACATCAACTATGGACTATGTGTCAGTTGATGTATCAGCCTCTCGGATCGTGGAGTGGACCCTCCCGAACAAGCTTGCTTTGTGCAGGAACCCTAGAGCTGGCTGCGACTGCTACTGTGACTGCGACGACGACTATGCAGAGATCCTCAGTGGATTCGACGACGACGACTACAAAACTCAACGATCCTATGTGGATTAGTGCTATCGATCCTGTGTGGATCCGATCCTGTGTGGGTCAGTGCTCTGCGGTTCTGTGTGAGCCAGCGCCTATAGGTCCTGTGTGGGCCCGATCCTATGTGGGTCTTTGCGGGGGTTAGTACCTATCGATCCTTTGTGGGTCCGACGACTTAGATGGATCAGTGATCATCTCTATCGTCTTTCGAAGAAATATACATGTGTTATGCTATCCTGTGTGGATTTACGTTTTTATTTCCTATGTGGATTGTGTTGTGCTATCCTGTGTGGATTACGTTTTGCTTCCTATGTGGAATACGTTTGCTTTCCTGTGTGGACTGGGTTGTACTTGGGCTCGGATGTTAGAGCCGAATGAGAATTGATGACTTAGGCATATGTATGGGAATATACCTAAGCAGTGTCGGTTGTTACTTCGTGATTGTATATTTCCTTTGTGGTTTATCCTTTGTGGATTTTGGGAGACCTTCGGGGGGTCTCGGGGTCCCTACTGAGTAGCTTATACTCACCCCTGCACGGGCTATGCCCGCACTACGTTGTGTTGGTTGTAGACGACGGACAGCGCTAATCATGGTGGAGGCTTGCGGAGCAGGACGATACCTAGAGGTGGACCACTGGGCGGGACGTACTCGGAGCGGTAGGCTGGACCGAGGAGCAGTGGAGGCTTTCTGTACCCACCCTTCAGGTGGGATTCCCAGTGGACAGCTCGTCGTTGCGGCTTTACCTTTCAGTTTCTGTTTTCCCTTTCGAGTTGTACTTTACTTTCAATTTGGGTTTGTATACTGGCCCAATTACTTTTCCGCACTTACAGTTGTACTCTGTTTTTACTTAGTGTTTACTTATACTGCTTGCTTGCTCTGTGGTGTTAGTTTACTTTACAAAGGCAATGCCTTCCCTTTTTACCGGGATTTACAACTTGGTGCTAGTCGCCAGCCCCTGGCCTATGGAAGGTGGGCTTGGGGTAGTCACAACACGGGCCCTGATGACGGGTCGTGACACTTGTGGCCTATTCAGTCCGGATCTAAGGTTTCGGGGGAGAAAACGGGTGTTTCGGGTGTTTTCAGGGTTTTCCCATCGAAAAACCCATAATACACGGCATGTATTCCAGGAGTACACATCGTGTGTTCTTATCGTTCGGGGAAGACAAAGTTTTCTTAAGTACACGCCGTGTAGTGGGTGGCCGTGTGGATGGCCATGTGGAGTAGAACATGGAATAGTGGTTTTTTGGACTACACGCCGTATATTTTAAGTACACACCGTGTAGTGGTACATGGGCATGTGTTCGGGTGAAAATGGACACGACGCAACTTTTTTTGAATAGTACACGCCATGTACAGTAAAGTACACACCATGTACTATTACACAAGAAGGCCCATTGTGCTCTGGCCATGTACTCTGGCCATGTACTGCTTCAGTTTAGTAATTTTGATATATCATGGGCTTTGGAAGTCCGAATTGTGCATATGAGTAGTCGATTCTGAGTGTTTTTCCACGTAGATCGCAATGGTGGAATCCTTTTGACTTTTAGAGGTTATATAAAGGGGTTTTTTTGGGTTTATATCTAAAGGTAGGGGTTCTTCCTCCACTTATCGATTTAAGTTGTCACCTGAGAGTGAGACATGGTGTGGATGATAGGTTGGGTGTTCAGACCAACTTAGTTGAGACATTTAATAGGAGATGATCTATGAGATATATCCCATAACCCATGATTTAGAGGACATTTTCCTTGTGATACGTTTCCTTCTAGCCTATGAGGCTTTGAGACCAGGTACTTCTAAGGATCCCCTGAGGGATGCCTTTGCTTGTGTGCTGACCTAGGAAGTACCTTGTAGGATCTCTATCTTGTTCTTCCTTTGATAAGAACCATGTTATGGAATGCCTATGTTGTCCTTCCTTTGAGGATCCCGTATAGGATTCCTCTCTTACTCTTTGCTATGGATCCCATGTAGGATGCCTTTGCTAATGTTTACCTAGAGGATCCCGAGTATGATGCCTCCTCAGTGTTTGACCTAAGTGACCCAGTGGGATCCCGTTGTTTGACCGACCCTAAGTTTTTATGTCGGGTTTGGGTAGAGATAGTGATTTGGTGTCACCTAGAACCCATGCCAACTGGAAATCTCGTTGATCTTTGGATGTATTGTTGGGTTGGGTGTTCAGGCCACCCTCACTGTTTGTTTATATCTGACTTGGTTTTGTTGATGCTATAGTGTTTACCAGAGGTGCTTCCTGGATGGTGGATGGTGAGCCTGACACGAGATATCTTTCTTGTTTTTTGGGATGCCTACTATTCCTTGTGTGCCTGAGTAGGTGGTTTGTGCCTTACCTTTCAAAGTCTTTGAGTTTTATGTGAAAATTCCACCAATACCCATGAACGAGGTATTGCGTGTTTACCTTATTGCCCCTGTTGTTTTCCTTCCTTGCATGTATGCTTGTGTTGAGGTAATTTGATCATGTGTGAGGATAATTTGTTGTGATTGTATGTTTTTCCCATGCCTTGTTCTATTTAGGACCCTTTGGGTCTTGTTTAGCTTTTGGCCATTATGCCTGTTTTCCATACCTTGTGACCATGGGATGGAATGATATTCTTAGCATGCTTGTTATGTTATAGACTGGTTAGCCAAGTAGCTCTGTTGGTGTACATTGGCTTTATAGCATTATTATGCCCTGACTAGCATGAGACCTTGAGAACCTGGTGCTATAGACTATAAGGGATAGACCGAGTGAGCTTCCTAGAGAGTCTTGGATATTATAGACTATAGGAGGGTAGACCGAGTGTGCTTCCTCAGAGAGTTTTGGACATTATAGACTATAGGGGATAGACCGAGTGAGCTTCCCAGAGATTCTTGGATATTATAGACTACAGGAGGTTAGACCGAGTGAGCTTCCTCAGAGAGTCTTTACATTGTTTGAATTTCATTAAAACCTTTCCAGACTAGAGAAGGAATTGACCGAGTGAGCTTCCTTATAGAGTCTGTGATAGACCTGAGACTATAGGAGGAATTGATTGAGTGAGATTCCTTAGAGAGTTTCTAGACCGTGGGACTATAAGAGGTTTAGACAGCATGATCTTCCTTAGAGAGTCCCTGACTACCCTAGACTATAAGGGGAATTGACCGAGCGAGATTCCCTAGAGAGTCTTATATTTTTTTTCGTATGACCAAACAAGAGGGGTTAGGCTGAGTGCACTGCCCAGAGGGTTGTTGGTACTTCTTGGATAGGACTAGAGGGGTTGGCTGTGAGTACTTCCCAGAGGGTCACCTGTTGTGTTATCTTCTTGCCTGTGATTGATTGGTTTAACTTAAGGATAATTGTCTTTGTTTATCTTCTTCAGAGGCATATCTCCACCGTTGGCCGAAACAGGTACCTGTCGATGGGATTACGGACCCAGAGATCAACTTATTGGTTATACGACTTGAGTGGCACTATGTCCAGCTCAATTCCCTTGAATAGGATGTCCCATAGATCGGGTTTATCATCCCAATGATCAACTACTGATGTTGTTTCTTATTATTTGAATAACTACCTCGTGAATATTCATATTTATGTATAAGTGTATAGGTATGGGACTATGCATGTGTATGTATATAGATATGGACATCCATGGTGGAACTTTCCCAGTTGACAGGGATTACATACCCTGAGTTCAACTGTGGTTGCATGTTTGGTTTACTTCCTTTTGTTATGTTCCAGTTAGGCTGAGCACATTGTTGTTGCATACACTTTTAGCAGCACAGTTATAGGTTGCTTGTTGGGGTGCCCTACTGAGATTATTTCTCACCCCTGCACGCGCACCTCGGTGTACGTGTAGACCTTATGTCTACTTTTCAGGTTGCGCATGAGTTTCATGGTGGATAGGCCTGAGGCCCAGTGTTGCATGATCGAGCAGAGCTGCTCGAGAGGTTTTACTGGTCGGGTTGCTGCAGTTCGATATTGTCTGGAGATCGGGTACGTGGTTTGGCTTGGAGTTAGTAGCAGAGCCCTGTGCTTTTACCTTCAGTTTCATTGTACTTGTATCTATATGGTCGTCCCAGTGGGTGACTAGTGTTGTATTGTATTGCATAACTGTTTGGGATTTTACAACATTTTACTATCACAGCTCGTTCTATTTCAGTTGTTTACTGCTTCCACACTCTGTTTACTTTCCGTTGTGTATGACACTTAGTTATTTATGTTGTTTTATTACTCTAGTATGAGGGCATAGTCTCCCTACTATCACACCCTAGGCCCTCGCTGCTAGTCAGCAGCCTCTGGTGTATGGGGATGCGCGCTTGAGGCCTTGTGGCGAACTGGCTCAGAGCACCGGTTTAGTGGCTTTCGGGTCGGGACATTACAGTTCTAGATTTTGTCATTTTATGTGGCCAAGTAGGTACTCCTTTTCTTAACTTATGTACCAATTAATGGCTTAACCGCACAATACATTGTTTTGTGCCAGACTCACTACATATGCTTAAAAGTGGATGATTGTAATTTTAAACTTATATGTCCTATTTAGAGTTTATGGATTTAATTGTTCAAGGTGGTGTAGGACACCTTGAATAAAATATAAGGTGAAATAAGAAACCAAGTAATTTGTACACTTAGTTTGATATGTGATATGTAATTTAATAAATCAAAGCGGGATGTTCATTTTGATTTAGAGGTATGAGGAATGAATTGGACTTATTATGTGATGGGTGGGGCCCACTATAGCCCCTCGGTGCATCAGTAGGTCTCATGAGACAACTAGAAGCGGAATTGGACAAGGAATTTCCCATTTATGAGTTATAGATTTTGGCCGAAGCCTTAATCACTAGACATCTTAGCCAAGGCCTTGACACAGTACAACATATGCTTTTTCCTCATTAAGACTATGTAAATTAATTAACCAGAGGATTATTCGACTAGTAGAATATTCCTGGTTAAAGATCTTATGTTTATGAGAATCATAGGAAGTATAAGAATGGCATATTATTATGAAATATTCATATATTTTTATGGCCAGTGTATGTTACACAAGTGTAAAATATTAAATTGATGTCATCATCTTTAAGCGCAACTCTGATTATGCATTACACTTAGTTATTAATCTTGTACTTTCATTTCAACATAAAATGTCTTTTTTTTATCCTGAATGATCATTTTCTTTAATTGAACTATGTTAATGTTAGCATGTTTTAATTGTGCACTTATATCTCTTAGAAAAATCATCATGGTATAATGTTTGTGTTACAACTCTTTTAAGAAAATGTTTTATGGAATTTTTAAAGAATGATTTAAAAAGTTATTTTGGGTATAGAATGTTTTTTTAAAACCCCTTACTGGGCATTCATATTGTCACCCTATTTTTTTGATTAAAAATTTTCAGGTATGGGTTTTTACTAAAGAAGTTTTCAGAAGTAGCTGGTTTCTCAGAGCCTGAACCGAATTCGATCCTTTGTATGGCACGGGCTTCGGGTAGTCGGAAACTGGGGTGTGACATTTGTAATCTTTATCTTCTACATCAATTTCATCCTCATACATTATTAAAGTACCAAAATATTCCTTTATCATTAAATATTTAATAGGTGTGGATTTTCTGATAGAATTAGAGATTCCACTCCACATAGAAGGTAAAATTCTAAGTACCTTTAATGCCTAATTTGGTTATGGAGTTCCCATGAAAACAACACCAATGACCATTTCAGTCAATCTTACATTCATTTGAATAATACTTTCACCTTCATATATCTTGAAATTATTAAACATTAATTTTTTAGTATTTTACCTCACCTGTATAATATTTTTATATAAAACAAAAATTTCTACCAAATCTCATAAGAAGTCATGTATTAAGACATGTGGTTGAATTAATCAAGTATAATTCCACAAATGATTTCATTCATGGATCTTTAATTTAGATCAAACTCAGATTCTTGGTTATCATCCAATTTTTATAGATTTTATTTGGGGATTTCATATGGTTTATCAAATTTCATATAAAATTTTAAACTGAGATTATTCAAAGAGATAATCATACGAGATTTCTAGCATCTATAACTTTCCTCATTTAAATATAGAGCCCATATCATTAGGATAACCTCTTTTAGTAAAATCATATACATCTTTCTTCATATAACTTTATCACAAAATTTATTATGATGGATAATATTCTTCAAAATACCACTCATTTGACACAAATTGTTAGGTTAGAATAAAGGTAAAGTCATAATGGGGGAGGGAGTAAATTGTGTAATTTTAAAAATAGTATGAAATTTAAAATTGAACCCCTTTGTGATTTTTAAAGAGATACTATTCCATTTTCTTTAAGTAAATTAGGTAGAAGAATCATAAATAAGTGAACACATCAACTTTTATAGTGGTTCAGGGTAAAAAGGTACCATAATTTTCTCTAACAACACTCTCACCATGATATTGGGTATTTTAACTATCATACACATTTCTAAGGGATATCAATAGTTGAGTTCAAGAAATTTAAACTTATTAAATATATTTTACAAGGCTTCAAATAGGAAAAACAATAGTCCACAAATCACTGCACACCTGAGTGTTTAGAAAAAATTCAAAAAGACTTTGGTTAAATAAAATCTTATTAAAAGTGATCAAATATAGATTATTGTAACCAAAAAAATAAGAGATATTTAGAGGAATATAATAAAAACTTTACATCATAGTCCTTTTGATTAATATCTGAGATTCTATAGAGAATGTCCAAAAGACACCGAAGTAGCAAGAACGCCTTCTTAGTAGAGAACAAATACACAGTAGAAGATTAAAACCTATATGAATCAAATTATAAACCTAAAAAACAATTTCAACAAAAATTATAAGATGAAGAATAGGTAGATACAATATGAGAAACAATAGTAATTTTCTTAGAGTGTTTGGAAATAATTTTTAAGAGATTCTTTTTATAGAAATTAGATAAATAGAGTTTTTTTTAAAAATAATGGACTCTATAATTTAGATTTATTCTTAGAATAAATACATTGATAATAAATATGAATCTTAATTTAAACATTTTCAAATAGATCTATAAATATTTATAGATAAATCATGATTTTCAAAATTCTTATGGTACTTGAAATTTGTACCTTAATAGGCCACTGAAAATCATAATTTTCCTTCAAAATATGAATGATTTAATCCATTGTTGAAGAGAATTTGAAACAATCTTTTAGTTTCATTTAATGATATATTTACTCTGGAAATGTTGTAGGATAAATATTATAAATATCCAAAATTAAAATCCCATATATAAATGATTCAATGCGGGGTTACTCTATATGAGGATAAATCCACAAGTACGGTTCAAAACATATGGATGATTTCAAAAATTAGGTTAACATACCAAATGTTAGATAATTAAACATGATGTTTCTCCATGAAAATTAGGTTCCCAAACCTAATTATTAATACGAACATGAGGTTCTAAAAGTGATTTTAGGAACTCGAACATAAAATTCCTTATCAAAATTTAGGTTACCCAAAAAATTTTTAGCTTAAACATAGGGTTAAAAAAGTTGGGTTGGATAATAATGTTTGATTATGAATAAAAATTTAATTTTTTTATTCCAGAATACTTTTAAACTTCCATAATACTTTTTATAATAGAACTCTAGGAGAATTATAAGAGAAGATATTTCAAAATTTTAGGGAAAATAAATAAATTTTCAAGTAAATATAATCATGCAATCTACATAAATAATCTTCATTAGTAATAAAAATGTGGGTGTCTGTGAGCATCAAAATCAATGAAAAATTAATGAAATTATTGGATCAACATAAGTATCCAAAATACCACACAATCAAGTAACAATGTTTTATCCTAAATAGATATGAATAACTAATGAATTAAATTAAATAACCAGTATATAACACTCAACAAGTATATATATAGAATATGAACCTACATACCTAATCATGATGCACGAACACACCCAACTCCTCATAAAACATTAATAAAAATCCCGTCAAAGGTAAATTGAAGGCCCGTTACACATTATTTGGCAAGGCACATGATAAATCCACTGCCTGACTCCCATATATCCTATCTCCTTTCTATAATTTCCTAGTTTGGTTAAGATAATAGAAGAAAACTACGATCTAATACCATTTGGTAATGACCCAACCCAAACCTTTGATTCTAAGCTAGAGAGACACATGAACTCATGCATGCCTCCCCATACCCTAGTGGATTTTGATTAATAGCGTGGGTCCAATGTCCATAAGTGGGGAGGCTATACCCTCAATATCACTTCCTTTCAAAATAAAAATAATATAATATTTAGAGTACCATGTGGAAAATAGATATTCACAATGCAATAATGCATGACACATAAGTTATAAAAAACAAATCAACAAGATCCCTTTGTGGAAATCCAAACCAAAGTAATTTCAAAGTATGTAGTAAATAAATAAAACTATGTTATCCTCCATATTATAGTTGGGTCCCACCACCATCTCTATACTTTACAACTCAACCATCTACCATAGGGTCCTTTCCCTTTCTTAGATCCCTATAAATTAAGTTTTCACACACATTGATATGATTGTGCATGGTGTGAGTAATAAAACCTAGTAGGACATCACCAATGCATCAATAAGTAATGTTCACATATATTATAGGTGCATACGACATGATAATAAAAAATTTGGAGGAAATAACCACAAATGTACAGAGAACCAGTGTTCTAAACAATCCACCACATGCTCCAACTGTACTTGCTTCAACTACATACTGAAATAATGATCAAGATGTTATAAATAATCAATAGGTATCCACAAGGCTATTGTTATGCTACTCGGTATCCTTAAGGAATCATGTCTTGAGTCAGGACACAATTCTGACCAGTGAACATGTATTCGATATCCACAAAGAATTGAGTTCCATCATGTTTACTTAGTATCCACAACTCATTGAGTTCCAGGACAGGCCACAAGGATATTATAATCCCACCCTACATAAGGGTAAATTTTCATCATCTCCATATGTCATGTGAACTCCCTATTTAAGGGGTAATAATATCATGATGGTTACTTATCAAAAATACCAAGAGAAACCTCCAACAGAATGGTAACTCTAATAACATGGAAAATCATAATATGAAAAACATAGAATGTCATCATGATAATATAACAAAAAACATATATCAACATGCGATCAACATCAATTATGGTAAAAGGATACTCTAGAAATACTCATGTAAATAAAGATCATATATCAGTATCATGACAACACACACATTCATAAGTAGTCATCATCAATCAAGAACAACAAGCCATAAAAACACATCATGAATCAAGTAATAAGAGTATACAAGGCCCACAGAAATGGTAAGAAACTTCCTACCTCAAGGTTTCACTACTGGAAAATGGAACTATATCCATGGTTTTCCCAAAACCATGGGTATAAGTATTTTATGGGAACCTATACCCACAGTTTTACCAAAACCATGGGTATATGTATAGTATGAGAACCTATACCCACAGTTTTTCCAAAACTGTGGGGATAGGGTAGTTTTTATAGACCTATACCCACAGTTCAACAAAAACTGTGGGTATAGGGTTGATTTTTAAATATTTATACCCATGGTTTTATAAAACCATGGGTATAGATTTCCCGCCTTATGGTGTGAAAAAAAATTCACGGGGCATGATTTTTTTTTCACAGGAACACATATTCCCACAGTTTTCTATATATATCAGTGATATATATATATATAACTAAGTATATATTTATATAACAATAATACATATAGGCTAGTGGTTATGTGAAAGAGGAATAAATGAGTAGTCTAGGGATCGAATCCCGCAACTGCATTTTTTTTGTTAAATCTATAACCACGATTTTAAACCATGGGTATAGGTGAATGACACGGTGGAATGGAGAGCGACATGGTGGAATGGACCTATAACCATGGTTTCCTAAACTGTGGGTATATATCAGGGGCTATAACAACTCCTTGGTAGCCCACGGTTCTCTGAAACCATGGGTATATCCTATACCCATATTTTTAAGGGCTATACCCACAGTTTCAAACCATTGGAATAGGGAAAATTTTTAGTAGCGTTTTTGATAAATAAGTACAAGGTTCATTAAGAAACTAGAAACTGAACATGTCACAATCCCATAGATAATGTATCACACATCAAGGAAATATAACTTGGGATTTGGTTCATCATGAAGGAATGCTAGAATGGAGACTCAAGATAATTACATTTTAAGAAATTTGTTCAAGAATTGCATAATTTAAGGATTCCTTCAACATAATCAATTCTGACGTATGTTGAAGGATGGAATTCCAATTCACCAAATCTATTGTCAGTTGAAGATTACTTAATGATTCTCTTATTTATTATAGAGAAGTTCCTAAGGTATATCCAATAATCATCAATATACCATCAATACATCAATTTAAATGTGATTCAATATTAGAATATTAAATAATAAGATCTCATGATGATCATTCTATATGACTTACCCGAAAACACCCACCATTCATTATAACTATATCTCTAGTCAAGGGGTATTTTCAATGGAATGTAAGGTACTCCTTTAATCTATCAACAAATCATCAACATATTAAGGTTATATCATTAATATATTATAGATAATATGGTTATGAAGATGATTCTTAAATACTTACCCATAGAATGTTTTTTTTCATTGGTTGATATTTATCTGATCAAGAATCATTGTAAACTCATTATATTCATATATAATCTATGAAGAGAGAAAAAAACATCATTTTATTTTCATGGAATTAATATATTTGACATTGATTCATGCTCATCTATCAAAGAAGAATAAGTATTTGGAAAAAATATAAATAAAACTCACTGATTAAGTGTTATTGGATTATTCCAATGAAGAAGAGACAAAGAGATAATAATAGGGATTGGAATATTAAATAGAGGAGTTTTAAAATTCAAGTTAATTCCATTAGGTTTGGAATTGGGTGTTAAAGTGGGTGAACAAATGCATGGGATTACTATCCTATAGGGTGAATTAATTTCACCCTCATAATGGATACACCAGTGATTTAGTGGGCCTCACAAGCTAGCCGATGGGGATTACTATAGCCACTCACTAAAACCCTACCATTTAGATGGTGGGTTCCATTGGATAACCAATGACTATTTTCCAACCACTGCATGGATGAACCCTTATCATATCTCCAATTACCAATTTCCTAAACCCATATTCACAAAAACCATCATCTTAATAGCCTAGAATAGAGAAGGATTTTTGAGGAATGACAAATTTATAAATGTAAAACATCACATACAATGAATCAAATATTGGATGTTATATCATCACCACAAAATTGAGACAAAAATTAATGAAACTCATATACCATGATACACTAAGGTGTCATCTATCGATTCCTTCCAAGGATCATGGTGCTCCCCACCATAAGTATCTACTCTTAAAGGCCGAATCCAAACCTTGATGCTTCCCAAAATTGGAATAGACTACCCAATTTAATATCCAAGTATTTAATGACACGAGAAGTGTTGTTTCTATATTTGGGAATTTTTTTTACATACACTAGTTGGTACCCATCTAAGAAACCATTATCAAAACAATTAACTGAAACTAAAAAAGTGCTATATCAACGCTCAATTAAGATTCCTAAATCCCAAAATGAATTCACGATCATCCAAAGACTCAAATAAAATTATGAAACCAACACTCAGTGTAATTCCAATTTTGGATCCTCAACTAATAAAATCAATCATTGTGATCTCACTTTGAGAATTGACACCTATATGATCCAACTCACACTTAGATTACATCCAAATAAATTTTGAGTCTCGTGATTACATAAGAACTATTTCCAACACCATATCCAATACCTTCTACCAAGAATCATGATTCCATATTTTTCATCTAATGACTGATAATACCACATCAAAAAACCCATCAATAGGAGGGTCATACCTACTTGACCGATAAGACACTCCCCACTATAGGTGTGTCTGTATTTTCACTATAATGAAAAAAATATAGATCTATATAGACAAATATATCAACTACCACATGTATTTTTTGGACATACCCTTCCTGATCATACTGAAGCACCAACATAAAAATCAACCATTTCCCATTTTTATCTCACCTTAGTATCTTCCAAATTTCCATATTTAAAAAGGTTCACACCCTCAAAATGAATATAGTTCACTTACCAAAATATTAAACCCATTACCCTACTCCTTGAGGAAAAAATAAATAGGTTCCTATATCAAATGCACCTCTCTCTTACTGATCCATGATCACCAACCTGTCAACCTTTGACAAAATCCATCCATGGTGTCATCATCATTACAAAGGGAAACCACCCAATATCATAAAAACCATGGGTAGCCAATCCCATAATAATTTAATCAAAATCACCGGTCCTTGGTTTCAAAAAATCTATTCACTAATATACAACTCAAATTAAACCATGCATAAAAAGAGTGCACTACCTTGATCTTATCCAAAACTAATGAGTGTTTGATCATATACTATTTTATCTCAATAACCCTATTCATGATACCATGATTTTGACATTATAAAATCTATGATCATGTTCCTATCCACCAAATACACTCATTTTTCATGTTAATATAACATAATTAGAAATACCTTAGTACATTATTACTAACAAGACCGACATCTCACTCATGCTAAGTCGTACCTCCCGATCACCCACCACTTGATAATCATTTTAACCACATTATTATACAAACTCTTTATCCATAATAAATCCAATAATATTAGACCATGACCAGATATTTACTTGGGTACCAAATCCCAATTCAATGGGTATAGAAATCTCACTAATCATGCCCTAAAAATATATCCTTAGTACCAAATTACCCAAAGTGATTTACACCATAAAATTATGAGGTATCCCCTTGCCTATACCATATACATGGTGGCATCGCATGTTAACTAATCTCCTAAATCAAATCATATACCCATACAACCATTTATAAGGTACATAAAATTTTGTGCTAACCCCTCTCTCAATTTACTCTCATACATTACAGACCATATCTAACAAAATCATTAAAAACATAATAATTTATTAATAAAACATGGTTCAACAATATCTTAAGTTATATCACCTAGGATTAAGGTTCTAGAACATAACCCACATACTATGTCTCAAATTAGTCACTAATCATGAGGAAAAACCTTTTACCCCATCTCAATTATCACAAGAAAACTCATATTCCAAAACAACAACTCAAGGAATATCATATACATAAATACACACACACACACACACACTCACACACACATACACATATATATCATGCTTTACATTCCATGTCACCAGCACACTCTATGGGACTAATCCTCAAAGGGCATTTGCATACCAGATTACTCCCTCAAAGGTCATGATCTCATTCAAAAACACATATATAATGAAGTTTCTAAAAGAAAATATGTTTTTAGTAAATCCAAAGTCATATGTATTGGTTAAGTAAAATTATACCAAGAAGCTATATTGAAAAACACCATATAGATAGTTTTGACACTTTAAATGTTGCACCCTGAGATTTTAACAGAGGAACATCATGTTTCATAGCATATATGAGACAAAAAAAATAATAGAACATAATGTAACACCCAAAGACTTTATGATATATTTATTTTTAAATAAATTCAATCCATTAAATATATTTTGATGCATGAAAATCCAAGTTTAAACAAAACATGATAATCTATTAAAATATTATTATTTAAACATGAATGTTATAACCTAGCTATTAAGATTGAGGGTATGCATATAACTAACTAAATTAAAAAATTTCATATAGTTTACACATGTATAAAATATATTCAATTTTTATCTATATTATATATATAAAAAAAGAACCATTTTAAAGAAAAAAGAAATGATTTCTGAAAAATAGTATTATTATAAAACACGATTTAATCATTCTTTGAACACATAATTAAAAATTATTTTTCAATAAATTTTGAAAATATATTTCAAAAAATGAAATTATTCTTTGGAATAATTATATAAAAATTTGTTTAGGGTTAATTTTTATTAATTTTCTAAAAATTTAATTTTTTGATGAATAGTGAAAATATAGATTTTTATTAAAAATCACCCTTTCATTTAAAGAATTTAGAAGAAACACATTATTTTAATGTTTTTTTAAAAGTAAAATTATCTCAATTATATATAAAATAATCCATTTTATGTCATTAGAATCAATTTAATATTTAATTTTGATTTTTTCTAACTTTTGAATGTTTTTCTTTTGGGAACCCATTTTTTCGACACTTCTCTGGGTTTAATTTTAAATTAAAATCATCCAATAAAATTATTTTAATTTTTAAAAATGGATTAAATAATTGTAATAATAATAATATATGTTTTATAATAAGTTCAACTAATTTTTTTACCATATCGAGTAATGAAAATAGTAAATTATTTACCGCGGTTAATGTATAAATTGGTTTACTAGGAGTTTAAACTAAAATGATAAGGGTTTAAAATGACCCAAAACATGTATAATTAATGTTTTATATCCATATTTAGACCTTATAGATTATATGGTTCAAAAATGGTCTATTTTGGAGAGTTGTTTTATGTGAAAAACATGGGTGTAATTATTTCTTTTCAAAACTTCCATGTGTGTCCTCTCCCCCCAATTATAAAAGGACACCCCTATCCTCTCATTTCCACACTTTAAAAACACAGTGTTTCATCAATGAAATACCCAAATAACTTAAATAATTCCCTAATATCATCGAAAAATCCCTTTTTTCATAAATCTACCCTATGAAGGATTTTGGTGCAATCCAAAAGAAGTTTTCCGAAGAAGAGGTAACATCCTTAACCATGTATTTTACTTTATTTCTTCTTGAACCTAATAAAATATTATTAAAAAATGAATATATAATATCATTATTATATTTAATATACTGATATTTTTTATGTTATGGTATTTAAATAAAACCATCTCATCCTCCCTCAAATGATAAAATAAACTGTTGATCGTGTGTACGACTGACTACTGCCTTGCGAATAGACATAATTCATTTTCCATCATTGCTTCTCATGACTAGATATAATGTTTTATTTAATTTTTATATATAATATTTATTATTATATTATACCTAATTAATTACATTATCACATATAAATTCTTTCTTTTCATTTTATAGAGAATATGATAACGTCGCTCTGTGTACGGAGGACTACCGCCTCACAAAGCGATGTGATTATTTTTTCACTTATGCTTTACATGAAAGGTAATAAGGATTTATTTAATGTTTATTTATGATAATAATTACATATTAAAATTTATTTAAAATTAATATATCATATAATTACTCTTCTTACTATCCATGGAAAATTACAACATCCTTCATGTATACGACGGACTACCGCCCCATGAAATGATATGATTCATTTTTTTAATTTAATTATTACCGCATCACATGGATGATATATGTAATTGTATTTCTATAAATAATGTTATATTTTTTATAAAATTATTATTATTTAAAGATATAATAACACTTACCTTCTTTCCATTATGATCATCGAGAAAATGGAAACAATTTTCATACGTATGTATGATCCACCGTCTCAATGAATGGTGTGTTTCATTTTCCATATCTAAATTTTATGGATTAATATAAATAAATATATAATGAATATATATTATATTTATATCTTTTTTAAAATTCTTGAGATTATGGAACCATGATAAAATTTATAGGAACTTAAATACCAAATAAAAAATTACACGAAAAACCAAGGAGTTATTTCCAAAAATGTGATTTTAACAAGGAATTATTAATCAATGGGTAATAAAATGTTATAAGTTAATAAAATATGTTATTATATATATTATTATGGTTATATAATTTTTTATAATAAAAATATATAGATTATACTAGATATTTGAACGCGTATGAAGGAAATCAAGACTCATGGTAAGAGATTTTTGCCTCAATTTTCCTTCTTTGATACATATATTATGTTATGAACTTATATTATTTTATGAGGTTTATATACAAACCCTTGGAAATTTTATATAATTAATCTCATTATATTAATTATTTGTAATGTTTTATTTCATTTAATTCTTTAATGGGGTATATGATTCAAAAGTTATCAAAATGGTAAGAGTTGGATTTTAAAATCTCATTGTTTATCAGGATTGTTTATGATTGTACATTAAATAATGAAATATTATGATATAATTATCAATAAAATCATTAATTTTATTTTAACATGTTCATTACTTGATAATACATATTTTCTTTCAATTTTTCTCTTCATGTACTTAAGACTCCAAAAGAATGTTTTGAAAGAAACCCGATTTTATTTCTATTTTCAGTCAAAACACCTCTTTATTCCAAATAAATGTTTTTTAAAAATGTTTAATAAAATATTTTAATTTTTTTAATATTCCTCTATGATTTTTTGAATTCAATTTTACACTTTTTTTTTTTTAAAATTTTTTAAAATTAATTTTCATGTCATTTTTAAAAATATTCCCATTTCTCTTTTACAAAAAATGTGAAAAGAATATTTGTTTTAAACATGTACAACATGAATGGAATTTCCATTAATAATGAACACTAAACCTTTTAATGTAATCTTTATAAATTTCCAAGGTTATTTTCAAATTAAATGATTTTCACAATAATTTTTGAATTTTAGTTTTTAAAAAATTGATTTTCATAGCGGGAAGGTAATTTTCCTCAAGAATGTTTTTAAATCATTTAAATAATATTTAAATTAATTAATTAAAAAAACCTTTGATTACATGGATTTCTTCTAAATTATTTGTATATGTCTCTAAAATATATATATCTATCATATTATCTCTTCATTTTATGGGTTAATAAATGCCTTATGTTCATCTCTCAAATTCCTTCATTATGAAATTTCTTTTGATTATGATATAAATAAAAATTATGAAACCCATATTATTTCCTTGATTAATTATTATGTCATGAATTATGATTGATTTACTTTATGTGGCACAAATTTACCATCAAAATGTTCTGATGGGTGTGAGAAAATAGCACTCTGATGCATTGGGTAAATATTTAGTCTCATGGGACATCATGTATGGGGTTAGGGAGAAAACCAAATATAATATGGGACTCTATCCACCATGTGATGTGTTCTTGGAAGTTATCCTTGACTTATAATTATCACATTTTTTATATTTACTCCACATTTCCTATGTTACCCTGATTTTATTATACCATGTTCTTTACATTATTCTTCCACATGATTACTCTTGTGACTTCCCATTTATGATATCATGTTATTAATTTGACTCACATGTTATGATTACTTATCTTGTTTATTCCATTTTTGGTATTTTTAGTTTACCCCTTTATTTATGTATTCCCTATGTTATCCCACGCAGATTTAGGAGCTTGAATGGATTTTAAGAGATGAATATAGAGATTAAAATAAGGATGCTATTTTATAGTTTCATTTTAAGTATTAGTAACTATGCCATCTAAATAAACTATGGATTATTGATCATTGTGTTATATAAATAGATATTTTGGTTTAAGAATCCTGTAATATTATGTGTAAAAATATTTGGGTTTCCATAATTGGTATTAGAGGAATGGTTTAGTTAAACTTTGGAAACTAGGATGATAAAACCTTAGTGAGAACCTTTGGGATAATTATAAGGATAAATATAAGGATAATAATAAGTATAGGAAAATATATTCAAAATTTGGTGAAGTATAAAGTGAGTGATATCCATGAAAATACATCCCCATACAAATACTACAAGTGGATTTGAATCTAGAATAGTTGTACCTTTTAGTAATAAATGTAAAAAAGGTGTATTGATAGAGACTCAATCATCACCTGGTGCATGAAAATGGACCTTTCTATACACCTGGTTTGACACACCTGAGTTTTTTTGGAACTTCAAAGACTCTTTATGAACCATTATGATGGAATTGAATAGAATACAATCATGGATAAACCAGGTTAAAGCTAAGGTTTATTGTATTGAAAATTCTATGGTTGATCATAAGTTTAAAGGCATAAATACACCTTTTGAGATTTTAATATATGGAAATATATGGTGAATAAAAATATTCTGGGAGACTTTTATGGAAATATAAATCTTGGGTTTAGTATGATTTTCAATGAAAAATCTTATTTAAGGAAAAATTCCATTATATTTTCTATACATAAGTTTAATAGAATTGGTAACCTTTATGTTTTATTATATATTTTATGTTTAGGTAATAATAGTCAATTAATATTATTTGATTTTTTGGAAAAAATAAGCTATATAAATAACATTAGTGGTTAATAACTGACTTGATGATTAATTTTTTTGGGAATATTTTTATCATATATTTTAAAACATTATAAGAATTATACAAATTTGGTTTTAGAAAAAGTACAACCTGTATGATGGGAGAAAACTCATCGTATCCAGAAAGGTCCTTTGTCTTGAACCCAAAACTAAAGGGTGATAATGGTACAACACCTACCACTGGCCTAACTGATGTACTGGATAGTATGAAACTGTTTTTACCTAAATGATTTGGTGAAAAAAATATTATGTTGATCTTGGTAAAAATATTATAGGATCATGTGTTTTTGAATTTTAATGATTTTGAGGTGATTAAATATATTTTGGGAAATGTTTTATTAGGTTAAGATACATATATAAACTTTAGGTTTAATGTAAAAGGATTATTTAGTAATAATGATATTATGTTTTTGGGTAAGTAATTTTATGGTTATGAAATAACCTTTAAGGTTAAAACCTTCTTTCATATTGAGTTTATTGAGTTTATTTGGGATATAAGGTTATTTATTTAAGGAATCATCTATGTTAAACCATTTGTTTTATTGTTGAATTTTGGATATTAATATATTCATATTCATTTTTTTATTTATATTACCTTGTGATAATAATTTATATTTTTTGTAATTGTCTAAATACAAGAGGAATATCATGATTTCATATTGTTGAGTCATGTGATCCATTAAGAGTTAATTTTAGTGCTTAATGTATAAAAAAAATCATATTTGATGTTCATTACATAGAGTAAGAGATGAAGTGTAATTTTATTTAAGCCCAACCAAATGAATAAATTGTGTTTATAAAATAAAAATATATCAAGTAAGTATATTTTCTGGTGTTCTCTATCTTCATATAAAAAGAATCCCTCAACCTAGGAAAAGGATCTTGAAATAAAAATGATATCATATTACCTTCATATCTGATGAGTCAATAGTATTTTAATTCATCATAAATTAATTGTTTTTTGGTTTTAAACAGTTACTTTATCATTGAAATTCAAGTGATCAATGATCTATACCACTGTCCATAATTTTTTATTTTTTTCTTCAATGTCCATGTTTTCACTTCCCACCAATTTTCTCTAAATTGTAACCTTAGTTAGGTGTTATTTTAGGTGAAATTAAAATTTCAAATTACTTATTTTTAAGAAGTTTTATTAACCATTATTATGATTTGGTTTTCCAACAAAGGTATTTTCAAATTTCAATCCCCTGAATACTAAGATCAAGATTAAATTCTGAGGACATAATTTATTTAATGAGGGTAGAATGTAACACCCTATGATTTTAAAAGAGGAAAATCATGTTCAATAAAATATATGAAACACAAAACCAAGATTTGAAGATAATTTAACCCTCTAAGACTTTATGATATATTTATTTTTAAATAAATTCAATATCTTGGATAACTTTCAAATCACACAACACTCAGTTTAAATGAAACATGATATTATATTAAAATATTATTATTTAAACATGGCTATTATAACCTAGCCATTAAGTTGGTGGGTAGAAATAGGAAAAAATAAATTATAAAAAATTACATGGTTTACATATGTATAAAATTAATTCAATGGTTTTAAACTAATTATAAAATAAATAAGAACCATTTGAAAAAAACATATGTTTTCTGAAAAAATTATCTATTTCTAAAAATTGGTTTAGTCACTCATTGAACACATAATTTAAGATTAATTTATAATAATTTTATAAAATTTAATTTTAAAAAGGAACTTAATATTTGTAATCATCATAAAAAAATTATTTTAGAGTGAAGTTTTGGGATTTCTCTAAAAAGATTCATTTTTTGATGAATAATAAAAAATACTGATTTTTATTAAAAAATTATTTTTTGTTTAATGAATTTGAAAGCCAAATTTTAATTTAATGTTTATTTAAAGGGATTTTTAATTCAATTATATATTAATTAATTAAATTTAGGTCATTTTAATCAATTTAAAATTTAATTTTAATATAAAAATATTTTCAACTTTTGAAAGGATTTCTTTTGGAAAACCATATTTTGGATACATATGTGGGTTTAATATTAAATTAAAATTTTTACAATTATGAGAGTTAATTATTGAATAATTGATTCCATATTTGGAATCATAATAATTTATATTATCTAATAAGGTAAAAATATCTTTTTGATCATAATGAATAGTGAAAATAGAAAAATTATTTACTACAATTAAGGTAAAAATAAGTTTATAGGGGGTTAAACTAAAAGTATAAGGTTCAAAAATGAAAAAAATTGTATAATAAATATTTTATAGTCATATTTAGATATTATATCTTCCATGGTTAAAAAATGGTCTATTTTTTGAGCCTTGGGGCATGTAAAAAATGTTATTGGAATGTTTTCACATCAAAAACTCCAAGTGTGTCCTCTCCCCCACTTATAAAAGGCCACCCACTATCATCTCTTTATAACACTTCCAAAACCCATGTTTTTTTCCAATACCTACCCAAATAACTTATCTAATTCTTTCATATCATACTAGAATCCTTTTTGGGTTATAAATCTGATATAGTATGTCTTTTGGTGCAAACCAAAAGAAGTTTTCTAAAGAAGAGGTGACATATTTAATCAAGAATTTTACTTTATTTGATCTTCTAGCTACAAAAAATATTATTAAAAATGATGATATAATAAAAATATATCAAAAATATACATAGATATTTTTATTTTATGGTCATGATCTACAAGAATCTCCTCATCCCTCGAATGGGAAATGAAACTGTTGATCATGTGTATGGCGGACTACCATCTCACAAACCAATGTAATTATTTTTCCATAATAGCATCTAAAAAATGGACATAATGATGTATATTAAGTTTATATATTAAATTTATTATATAATTATACCTCAATAATTATAATATCACATTTACCTTCTTACTTTCCATTATTTGGAGAATAGGATAATGTTTCTTGTGTGTATGGTGGACTACCGTGTTGTGAAGTGATGTGATTTGTTTTTCATTTATGATTTACATAGAATATAATAAGTATTAATTTAATGTATTCATATAAAAATAATAAAATATTAACCATTATGGAAAAATTAATATATCATATAATTTATTACCTTACCATCCATTGAAGATGATAACATCGTTTGTGTGTATGACAGACTACTTCCTCGTGAAGCAATGTGATTCATTTTGGAAATTTTCTTATTAACACATAACATGGATAGTATATGTAATTTTATTTTGATAAATAATACGATATTTATGATATAATTATCATTCTATAAAAAGATAATAATACTTACTTTATTTCCATCACGACGATCGATAAAATGGAAACAATGTTTATGCATATGTATTGCCTACCATCTCCGTAAACGGTGTATTTAATTTTATAACTATAAATTTTATGGATTAAAATAAATATATATATACTGAATATATATGATATCTATATCATAGTTAACATTATGGATATGATTTAACCATGATCAAGGTAAGATTACCAAAAATTTCAATTCAAAACATACATGAAGAACAAAGTACTTATTACTTGAAAAGTGATTTTAATAAGAAATTATTAATAAATGTGTAATAAAAGGTCATAAGTAAATAAAATATTTTATGATATAAATAAATTTTGTTCTTTAATATATTTAAAATGAAACTATTTTTATTATATAGTAGTTTTGAATGTGTATGAATTAAGTCGAGACTTAAGGTAAGAGCTTTATGTCTTAATTTGACTTCATTAAGACTTATGTTATGTTATACACAAATATTATTTTATGAGGTGTATATACCACCCCTTTTAAATTTTATACAATGAATATCCTTGTATTCATTATATTTAGAGTTTACTTTTTTGTTATGATTTAATGGGACTTATGATTCAAAAGTCACCGAAGTGGTAAGGGGTTAATGTTACAATCTCATTGTTTACCGAGATTTTTTATTATTATGATTTTAGTGATGAAATATTATAATCTAATTCTCAGGGAATTCATTAATTTTATTATAATTTGGATATTAATTTATAATAAAATTTCCCCCACTTTCCTCTCATTATGCACTCAATAATCCAAATCAATGTTTTTAAATAAAATTGATTTTATTTCCCTCTTCATTTGGAAAACCTTTTTCTTCCATATCACTATTTTATATTTTTTTTCCAAAAATGTTTTAATGTTAATATATTATCTATTAAATTAAATTTTACAATTTTTTTGGTTTTTATTTTTTTAAAAGTAATATTCATGCCATTTTAAAAAACAATTCCCATTTGTATTTTAATAAAAGATTGAAAATAATATTTGTTTTAAACACATACAACATGAATGGAATTTCCCTCAGTCATGACCACTCATTATTTTAATGATTAATTTTTAAGTTTAAAATTTTCTTTTCAAAGAAAATTATTTTAACAATAATTATTTAATTTTACTTTTCAAAAATTTATTTTCAAAGTGGAATGTTTTTTTTCCATAATAATGTTTTTAAATATTTTTAAATATATATCTATTCATCAATGAAAATAACCTTTTATGCTATATATTGCTTCTAAATTCTAAATATACGTATCTTAAACATGTAACTAGCTTATTATATATTCCTTTTATGGGATAATACATGCCTTATGTTCATCTATAAAATTATTTCATTATCAAATTTCCTTTGATTATAATATGAAGAAAGATTATGAAACCCATTTTACTTCTAGGGGTAATTATTATGTTATTAATTATGATTGATTTCATTTTTTTGGAACACATGGATCATGAACATTTTATGATGGGTTCACCTAGAGAGTGATCAAATTCATTAGGTAAATATTTAATCTCAAGTGATGTCATCTATGGGATTTGGGAGTGAAAATAATTCATTATGGGACTCTGCCTACCATGTGATTTTTCTTCATAGATAATCTTGACTTATGCTTATGTCATTTTTTATGTTTCTACCAAATTTACTATGATACCATGATATTATTATACAATTATATTTATGTTATTATTCCATGTTATTACTCATGCACATTCTCTTTTATGATATTATGTTATACCTTGGACTCACATGTTGTGCATCCTTATCAAGTTTATTCCCTTACTAGGATTTTTAGCTCACCCCTTTATTTGTGTATTAACTAGGTTATCCCATGAATATTTAAGACCTATAATTTATTTTAGGAGCTGAATATATATAATAAAACAAGGATGACATGTTTTATTTTCCTTTTATGTGTTAAGAAACTAGTCCTCCAAATACACTAGGCCTACAGGATCATTGTGTTGTATTAATGGATATTCATGTTTAAGAATCATGTAATATTATGTGTAAAAGTATTGGGTAGCCATATTAAGTAACAAAACCTAGACCATAATTACCCATAATGGGTTCATTGTGATGGCAACCGATGCCTATACCAAAGTACCAAGGGAAACAAAAAATCTATTTCATAGTGAGATTGTATAACCATCATTAAGTAGAATTCCTATGTAATATCCACAAGACATGTCATTAAAGAAAAAACATTATGTTTCAACTACGTATAATTACACTAATAAGTTATATAATAAAATCAAATATAAGTTACTATTAAAAAATTTAAAAAATGAAACCTCTTTCATCAGTGATATCAATCACACACAAGAACATATATTTCACATGATTCTTTTGTTCCAATAATTATGCATGTACATCAGATTTTTTATAATAATCTAAGAGCCAAAACCACAATAAAAATATCAATACACAAACCATACATAATAAATATATCAAACATAAAATAATAAACAAAGAAAAAAATTCTATATCCCTAGTAACTTGGACATCCCATTGAAAAATTTGTTCATGACACATTGATATGAGGTCCATCACACACTCAGACACATCTAAAGTCCCAGTCTAACACTCATTAGTGTTCATACTGTAGATGTTACATGACCTTAGGTGTGCCTCCCCATATATTAGAGGTGATATATTGGGGAGAATATACCCCCAAATCAGATTAAAAAAATGTGAAAAAATAACCAAGAAATATCATTTAAAAGACAATAAAAGTATAAAAAATCAATAAAAGTATTCTTTATAACAAATGAAATATAGATGGATACAATCACACATACCAACTATCAACCCAATGGGAGAACCGCTTATATATAATTAATAAGGATTTAAAATACAATAAGTCTCTACCTATTTCCCCAAGCCTCATCAAGCCCATCTCTTGAGTTTTTCTAAGCTATCCAACCAAACAATCCAATCATGGGCTTCTTCCCTACACAAAACTACAAATATTTAAGTTTATTTGGGCACTAAAGTTATATGGATTCTCGATAAGGGTGAGAGTATAACTTTTTAGTGCACCAAAAAACGAGGTCCCAAACAAAACTTGTAAAACAGTGCAAGAACGTATGATATTATTATAAAATAATAAAAAAAACCTAATTAAAACATATCATTAATCATTGGGTTCTATGTTGACACAAGGAATCCACAATACCTACTTTGACCAATGTAGGATACATTAAGCACATGGAATAATATTCCATATAGTTTCATTGTGAGTATATATGATCACTTAGTAGTAGTTCATCCCATCCAAATAATCCCATATATATATATATATACATGCATATCATCAGGGGGGAGTGTGTCCCACCACAACATATTATTTGTCAAATATATTTTTATTAAGTGTAACCACCATATCATTGGAACCATCCAAAGAATCTAACATAATATCATGTGTCATCAACATATACTAGGTAACATCCTAGGATTATCAAGTAATATTTGGTATAGCTACCAAATCATAGGAATATCTTAGGTGTATCTTATATATTTTGGTATAACTACCAGATCCTATGAATCTTAAGCATCTCATAAAATAAGAGGTGTTGTGAAAAAATTATCAAAATACTAGGAATATACTATTTCATCATGTGTAATAACTATATCCTAGGCATACTAAGAATCTTATAGAATATTAGGTGAAATAAAAAAATACTAGGGAACCTTGGAATCTCATATATCCTTAGCTGTAATTACCATATCATAGGAATCCAAGTAATCTTATAAAATATTAGGTGTAATCACTAAATCCTAGGAAACCTATGCATCTCATACATCATCTTGCGTAATCACCATATCATTGGAATACTAGGAATCTTATTAAATTTCATCAATAATAAGACTATATTTTAGGAATTATAGTAATCTTATATATAAATTTTATGGTCCAAAACACACCTAGTAAAATATCATATGGTATATATATATATGGGGTCCAACATCCACCCGGTGTCATCTCAATAATTATATCATGGGATAGAAATCATCCCAAAGCCATCTCACATAACCAATGTAATCCTCTAAAGCACATGACATATCCCTATCAATGCAACTATATTAGACCACCACTGTTGATTTTGGGTTATATGGTGAAAATCAAAATAAATAATAACCACTTCAATGTAATAACTCTCTCTAGGGTTAACCAACCACTATGGAAACCACTATGGTCCCCGAGGAATCATTATAATATGAACACCCTATATGGGAACCTCTATCTCATCTTCATCCCTCGGGCCTTGGTCAATCACTCAGAATAAATAACATTACGATGTATTAACAGGATGGTATCATTGCCTCACATGCTTTAAAGAAGAAGTCACACTGGTGTCACTAAAGAGGGATGGTTTAATTCCCATATGACTTCTCAAGTTATCCTAAGTTGGTCTACTCACTCAATATATCCTAAATATACCTATGTTATAACCACCAGAGTACCCACATACTAGTGTGTAAGGATACTCACCCAACCCTAAAATCAATAAGCCCATAGGCTATAAGGTACCTCAAGGTTTTATCAAGGCATACTCAATCCAACTATTTCTGATACATCACTTTCCCATGTATAGAGGAATATGTGGGATCCTATCCCAAGTTCCACTAATTTCAACCATTTCAGTTATTTCATATCCTTCTAGGTCCCACTTATCTCATAGCACATTTTTATAGTCAATCCCTTGTCCATTGACGATCGAGGTATTAAGACAGTATGGAAGGGTGCACCATGGATCATGACACTTTTCCATTTCATAAGGGTTCAAATAAATAATTTATTTCATTTTAAATATAATTTTATATTATCTCATTTGGTGAGATCACATATCATAATAAAAAATAAAATTCATAAACCAATTTTTTTTAAGTACCACCTACCTCATTCATGGTTTTATTTCCTTTCAAGAGAGATCTTAAACCATCATCGAAGCCCATAAAACCCCATCCAAGATTGTACTAAATATCATCCACCCATCTCAACTATCACATTGAATTAATTAATTATATCAATTTATAAATAAATTTTAAATTTAAATCAAATAGGAATAATTACATAAAAATAAAAAATAAATACTATAGTGACTATGGTTTTGACATGTCAGACATCGAAATATTTCTTGGCATTTTTCTAAAGCTAGGCACTGAGTCGGCATAGGATTTTAGAGTATGGAGAGCTTAATTTCAGTGATATATAAATATTAATTTTTTAATCATTCATGTGTAGTTTCTTTGGAAATGAAGAATGACTACTATGAAGAGTCTTAGATATAACATATGAGACCACAGATTATTTCATAATGTGGCATTTACCCTAGGCATGACATAAATTTTGACAATGTCAGGTACCAGGTCAGAGGTGTGTTAGAAGGGTGTTAATAGGAGGATATCCATTTAATAAAAATTAAATGAATACCCCTCCACCTCCATGTGTGTGCATGAAAGATGAGAGGTGTGACTCTAATACACCCTATTAGATCAACTAATTGAGCCATGATATATCTCAATAGAAGAGGCACCACTGATCTTCAATCTTGATGGTGATCTCTCCTGGATCATGCCGCAATGACTTCAGAGTGTGGATCTAAAACCAAAGATTCTGTGTTTCACCAATAGGTAGGTGGATTTTAGTTTTATGTCTCAATCCCCTTTATATTATTTTTTATAGTTTTTGAGCCCTATTATGACTACTATAGATCCATTGAGGATAGATATGTAGGTTTCAATGGAAACTGGGGAAAATCAGGCTGCTTGAAGGGAATTCCCATACAGAATTCCCAATAACATAGCATGTAGTTTAGTGGAACATGTCGTCTGTTCTTCCCTTTTAGGGAAGATACTTTTGGGGACTACCCACCATGTACTGGGGTCACATACCATGAAGTGACCCCAGGTCTTGTGGCCAAGGTACATGGTTAGGGTTTCTATGTAATGGGACATGGACATGTGGAAGTACATGGCCAAAGTACACGCACACAAACATAGGAAGACGACATATACTAGTGGTTATTTTGCCGAAACATAACATGTACCAGGGGGTACATGTTGTATGTAAGACATAGCTATCCAAGATGTGTAGTAAAGGACACGACCGACTGTTCAGTCAGGGTCACACACTGTGTGGACCCTTGTACATGCAGTGTACTCCTTTTTTGGATATTTCCACCTAGCATATCTCCTTCTTTAGGGATTAGATTCATACTTTAGTTTAGTATACCTTGAGAATTTTTCTTCATAGAATGTGATGGTGGATTCTTTTGTGGTTGAAGAGATACGACGAGGTGTGATTCATACATGACATAGTAGTAGTGGTGCTAGACCCAGGATAAAGATCAGGGTGGATCACTGGGTTGACTTCGGGGTCGATAACCTTCCCTTTCATCTCAGGATACATGCACCCTAGACTCTTTAGGCTGGTAGAGGGATGATCCCCTATCGTATTAGGGTATGGGTTTCTTACCTATGGCTATGTTGTGGTATGAGGCATAACAAGCGTGACACTCCATTGAGTGGAATTTGCCTGATGTTGTAGATCATGTTGGTGTATCTGAGAGATGTTGGGACCACTAATACCTAGTCATACTAGGGAATGAGTTTCACTTACCTCTCGAATTAGTATAGATGAAACTCCCATTTATATAGGGAGTAGGTCCTCTACCCATTGATCAATTCTCCTAGGTTCGGTACTACCCTGTTGGGATGGGGTTCAGGTCCTCCATATGTGATTTTATATAAGAGTGGTACTCCCCTATCATACCAGGGTGCAAGTCCTCTAGCTTAGGGTTGATACTCCCCTTCCATTCTACGTTAGGAGTCCCCTGTAGGGATCATACTGGTAGAATGGTACTCCCTTGTAATACCAGGGTGAGGGTCCCCTATCCATAGAGTGGTACTCCCTTGTCATACCAAGGTTTGGGTCCTCTATCTATTGAGTATTAATCCCATGCCATGTTAGGGAGCATGCCCTCTATATATGGAGTTTTACATCCTTGTCATGTTAGGGAGAAGGTCCTATATATATAGAGTTTTAATTCCATACTGTGTCAGAGAGATGGTCCTCAATACATGGAGTTTTACTACCCTATCACGTTAGGGAGTGGATCCTCTATCTACAAATTTGTACCCCCCTATCATGCCAGGGAGTGGGTCCTCTATCTACAGAGTTTTACATCACTGTATTTGTATAGTGGTGGGGAGTGGTTCCTCTACTAGAGTAGGATATCCCTCATTTAAGAATCATAGTTACGAGGAGAGGCCCCCTCCACTTTTTATGTGTGATACCTAGTTGGGAGTTAGTGCAACCTTAAAAAAGTGAGGTGCATGCCTCTACCTATGGGTACTTCAGTGGTTTAATGGGTTGGTTAATATCTAGTACTCCCTTAGCTGTATAAAATCATTGAGGTGAGGGCCCCTTCAATATCTATATTTTGAGAGGAAACATGTGGTGCATGGTTTGGAGAAGTTCTCCCTCAACTGTATGCAGTGGTGAGGGGAGGGACTCTCTACTTGGGTCCTTATGAGTTTTCTCAGGGTACAAGACAACAGTGATATGAACTATGGTGTCAGGAAATAGAGTTGAAACTAGAGATATTTTCATGATGGAGTGTATCACTCAGATGAGTTCCATATGGTATTGAGGATCCTATAGAGTTTTTTCTCCTAAGTATATGTTACCTTTGATCCTCGAGTATAATCCTTTAGCTATCTATGAGGTCAGAACCTCATGAGGCATAGATTATAAGATGAGTATATCTAGGTTATTTTGTGAGTCCTTCTAGTGTTTTCCCATGTGTTGGTTGAAACCCCATGTTGAATGTAATGAATAGTCATGCATTGCCAAGGATGGGTTCAAGACTAAGTTCCTCCCTCATTTGGGTTCCTTCTCGCTGGGTTGACAAAACTGTTTCCTTTTAGTTGATCCCTTTTCTTCTGGGTTTTTTGGACGCCTAGTGAGTATTTTTATACCAAGACCTACATAGTCTTTGACTACACATTTTGTGTCTTGGAAATACCACATAACTTTTGACAGAGTCCCAGGAAGACTCAAGTCATGCATAACATAGTGAGCTAGACTGGATGAGGTGTTTATCAAAGCTTAGAAAAAGAGCTTTTAGGTAGTTTTATTTGACATCTATCCTATCCTTATATGAAGGTTGGACACTTCTTACTGTTTTTGTGGAATTTCATCTTTCCATTTTTATACTTTCAGTATTCTTATTGTGATCTAGTCCTGGGATAGATGCGTTCACAAATTTATTTTTATTTTACATTATCTTTTCACTATTTCATGGAGATTCTTGTGGGTTCATGCATACATTTACCATAGGATAAGGCCTCCAATTTGATTGATATACCTACTCGGTGATAGATTCTATCCCGTTTCCTTTAAGAGGCGGGCTAGGGGTAGTCCTGGTTCAGTCCCCATTGGGTCATGTCATGATAGAGTGGTATCAAAGAAGGTTCCACTTTGGGAACAAAGTGTTGTAATTTTGGTTTTGGTTGAATAAAAATAGTGTTGGGGTGTTTCAAGTTTTAATTTCAGGAAAGAGTCTCTAGTGTTGGTGTGGTGGCTGATGTATCCATTCACAAGGACTCTAATAACCAAATTTTTGACTCAGTGAATTAGTACACTAGTCATAAGGAATTGTTTTGGTTCACGTGTCATATAGGATTGGGTTGTGGGTTTTCCTTATCCTTCTTAAGTCAACTCCATAGATATACTACTTGACCATGGAACGTATTTATTCTATTTTATGATACCACCAAAATGATAACCAAATAGGGTTCCATGGAAGGATTATGATAATGATCCACCCTGAATTGATGCTTCAATGTAGAGAACTAGTATAAAGGTTAGACCTTTGGGTGGTCTGGAAGTTGATCCAAAACCCTTTGAGTAGTAGGTTGTGCCGAAAATTCAGGTTGAGGATGCAAAAATATTGAGTGCATCAAACGAGCTATAGAGGAAGTGAACTATGAGGTAGTTGATGAATGGATTGTAATAGTCATGCATGTTTTCCTACTTATAAGGAAACCTCTAGAGTAAATGTTGGTCATTGCGGCGAGCCTTATCTAGGGTTATTCTGGTTGATGGTGTAATCTAGGGATGTAGACCCCTGATGAGGAAGCACTCACTTGAGTGGAGTTTAAGTGGATATTAAAGGAATATTTATATCTGACCATGTTGAGATAAATGCATATCTAGGATATTATGCAGCTTCGGAAGGGTAGCATGTTCATGGAAGAGTACTCAACAAGGTTCAAAGACCTATTGTGGTACTCCCTTTATATGGTTTGTGACCTATTATTTAAAACTCAGTCATTTGATCAGGGGATCCACAATGAAATCTGAGTATGTGTGGTATCCTTGTGCCTTCTCTCTTATGAGGGGGTACTAGATTGATATCTAGTGGTAGATAAATTCCTGGATGAGGTTAAAAAAGATATGGCCAGTACTGGTGGCTACGAGGCTGAGACGTATAGAATAGCTGACAGACAGAAGGAAACATGACTACGATACAAGATGCATATCCAAAAACAAACCCAGACACATGGACATGTAGTGTGGGATTCACACCAGGGATCAAGTCATCCATTGAAGAGGAGGTGTTACACTTGTGACGGTTAGAGACATCTTTCTTGATATTACCCAACTCATTGTACTATAGAGAGGGAGCTGTTTGATGGCCCAACCTAGAAGAGTTATAATTAATAAAATGGATTCCTACATGATAGTGAACATGGTGAAAGAGAAGGGAGAGTGGAATAATGTAGCATAAGGTTCAAGTTTACACCCCCAAGTGATCCCCACCCAGTTCGAGGAGCTTGAGGACTGGGGTGAGGAAAGCTATTAGCCATAAAGGCATTTAAACCAGAGAAACTAAGGATGAATATAGGTATGCTCTATGTAATTTCTACTTTTGGTATTAGTATTTATAGACACTGTTGTGTGGTACTATATTCATTCCACTTCTTTCTTGAGGTTCAACTAGAGTGATTCAAGGAATTGGTAGAATGCTGTGTTGGTGTTGTTTAATGTATATTTAGATTCACAAGGGAGAGAGACTCTTCCCCCATCGAGATGCATTCTTATTACGTGATTAAAACCATGTGGATGAGTTAGTGCATACCAAAGTGGACTATATCAAGTTGTGATGGATGATTTCCTTTGACTTGTGTGTTTGGGGCATGGTTGTGCACTGGAGTTTCAGAGTAGACCCTTCCATTACTAATGGATCCTTTTTTCTTGACCAGTATGTTTGGTGGCCTCGGCGGAGGGAGAGACTCACATAGATCTATCCTTAGTAGCATAGTAAGATCCTATAATGTTTCCTCAGCATGTATTGGTTTCATATAGTCCATGATTGGTTGGTTTTACACTAGTTTGTGTGGCATTTGGAGGTTCATAGATAAAGAACCTGGTAAGACCTAGTGCTTAAAGTTGGTAATCCCGATTGTTGTTCATTTCTACCCTTGTAAAATCAGAGTCAACTTTTTATGCAAGACATATTAGGAGGTTGTGGATTAGTTCATATAGGGTAGGATGTGAACTAGTGGGTCATGTGAGTATCCATATAAGGTTAGCGAGGTGGTATACTACTAGACCATATGACTAAAGATGGGATGAATGGTGTTTACCTACCTATCATAGCTAAGGAGACATGTTCCATATTATTTCATGATGTCTTCCTAGTTTAAGCTATAAAATTCATGTGGTTTGGCCTTTGTTTTCCCACTGAGTGCATTCTTGGAAGTAGCATGGGGAATCTTGGTAAGCTCTCTAGAATGGGAATCCCAGTCAAGATATCAATTTTTCTCCTTCTACTTAGTATTTCTCTTTTTTGGGGATGATAATAATTAAGATGGGAAGTATGTAGTGACTTGAGTTTTGACCTATAATACTTTGGAATATTTATAGTAATATTTCTAAAGCCAGGTACTGAGTCATCGTAGGATTCTGAGGCCCAAAGAGCCTCAGAGTGGTGATATTAAACATATTAAATATATTTTATTATGCACACAATGTTTCATTGGAAATGTATAATAACTCCCATGTAGAGTCTCCGATTGGAAATCTGATGTTGTAGTTGAGTTCATAACATGGTGTTTACCCTAGGCATGAGATAAATTTTTTCAGCACCGAGGGCCGGGTCAGATGCGTGTTAGCAGGTTGTTAAAAGGAGTATATTCATTTAATAAAAATTAAATGAATAAACCTACCATATTTTGCATGTTTGGAAGAGGATAGTTGTGAATTACCTCCCCCCATTGGAGATATAGATAGAACCAAAGTTATCTAAAGAGGAGAGGCACTAATGATCTCCGATCTTGACATCGATCACTCTCGGATCACAGTGCAGTGACTTCAGAACATAGATATACACCCGAAGCTTTGGTGTTTCTCGATAAGGTGTGAAATTTTTTGTTTTAAGTATCTATCCCATTTATATGTTTTTTTATGGTTTTAGAGCCCTATTGTGACTTATAAATATGCCTAGTAGGTTCTAGGGGAAACTCAGTATAATCAGTCAACTCAGAGGGAATTACTGATCAAACAAATTATAGTTTAGTGGAACACACCCCGTGTTCTTCCTAGTTGGGGAAGATGACTTATGGGGACTACACACCGTGTACTGGGGTTACACACTATTTCATGAACCCATGTCATGTGGACAAGGGGTTTGGCCAGGTTAGCCATGTAATGGGACATGGCCATGTGTAAGTACATGAAAATAGTACATGAACATGGGGTGATGGAAATTGGAATAATAAGATTACATGGACAAGTGTTTGGTTAGATGGGATAGGCTATGTACCAGGTGGTACATGTTGTGTGTGAGACATGACAGGCCAAGTAGTGTAGTAGAGGACACATTTGAGTGTTCATGTGGGGTCACACATAGTGTGGACCCCCGTACACACAATGTACTATTTTTTGAGATTTTATCCTAATGTATATACTTATTCAGGCCTTGTATTTACAAATTAAAGTAGTCTATCTTGAGAAATTTTCCACATAAAATGTGATGGTAGTCTCCTTGATAGCCAGTGAGATATGACAAGGTATGATTCAAGCATGAAACAACAATGGAGGTAGTGGACCCATGATAGTGATTAAGGTGTATCATTAGGTAGACTTCGGGGTTGGTACGCTTAATTTTCATCTTAGGAAATAGGTTACCTAGAATTTTTATGTTGGTAGAGATATGATACCCTATCATATTAGGGTGCAGGTTCCCTACCCGTGGCTATGTTGTGACATGAGCTATGATGATCTTGATACTCCTTTGATTGGTGCTTGAACGATGTTGGAGATCATGTCAGTGTATCATATAGATGTTGGGACTAGTACTCACCTGTCATACTAGGGTATGGGTTTCCCTTACATCTCATATTGGTAGAGATAGAAATCCCCTTTACATTTGGATTGGGCCCTATACCCACAGATTAGTTCTCACAGGGTTGTTACTCCCCTCTTGAGCTAGGGTACGGGTCCTCCATACGTGTTGTTTTGGCTTTATAGTACTCCCCTATTATACCAGGGTGAGGGTACCCTTTCATAGGGTTAGTACTCCTCTGCTGTGTCATGGTGCTGGTCCCCCATTGTGATTTTACTGGTATAGTAGGTCCCATGCTGTTGTACTCCTTTGTCAGGGTGCAGGTCCTCTAGCTATAAAGTGGTACTCCCCTATTATACTAGGGAGTGGGTCCTCCTTTTATTGAGTGGTACTCCCCTACCGTGTCAAGGAGTGGGTCCTCTATATATGGAGTTGCACTCCCCTACTTTGTTAGGGAGTGGTTCCTCTATCTACGGAGTTGAACTCCCCTTATGTGCCAAGGAGAGAGACCTATATCTATGAAGTTGTACTACTCTACCGTGTTAGGGAGTGGGTCCTCTATCTACAAAGTTGAACTTCCACGTCTTTGAGTAGCGATAGGGAGCAAGTCCGCCACTGGAGTAGGATATCCCTCAACTGAGGAGCACAATTACAAGTAGTGGTCCCCTCCAATTATTGTGCGTGATACCTGGTTAGGTGTTAGTGATACCTTAATGCATTGAGGCGGAGGCCTCTCCCTACAGGTACATCAGTGTTTTAGTGGGTTGGTTACGAGAAGGTACTCCCTCATATAGAAGGAATCATAAAGGTGTAGGTCCCTTCTCTCTCTCTCTCCTTATAGAGGATGAATGCAGAGCAAGGTTTGGAGAAGTTCTCCCTCAACTGTATTCAGTGGTGAGGGGCCAAACACTACAATTTGATTTTTATGAGATTTCACAAGGTGAAGGACAATGGTGATATGACCTATAAATGTGGATGGATTTGAGATGGAGTTCCTCTCTCATTTGGGTTCCCTCTGGCTGGGTCGGGCGGACTGTTTCCTTTCAGTTTCACCCTTTTATTTTTGGATTTGGGGAGCCTATTGAGAATTATTATACTCACACCTACAAGGTATTTTACAACACATTCTGTGTATTTCTCATACCACATGACTTTTGACGTACTCCCAGGAGTATATGAGGTAGGGAGAGCATAGTGATCTTGACCGACTGAGGTGTTTACGAGATCTTGGATGAAGAACTTTCTGGATTTTTCATTTGACAGAGATCCCATCCTTATGATAATTTTAGACTCTTTTAAATTTTTTTGGGATTGTATTTTCCCCTTTTTATGCTTCAATACACTTTTTATACTATTTTTTTGGGATATATGTATGCATGCATTTATTTTTAGTTTATTTTATCTGTATTATTTCATGGAGATACTTATGGGTACATGTGTACAGGTAACATAAGCTAAGGCCTTCCATTTGTGTGATATTATAACTTGTAACTAGATCCAATAACCTAGCCGATTAGAGGCTATATTGTAGTAGTTGTGGTCTGGGTCCCATTGGGTCGGTTCATGACAAACACTTACGATGATCCATATTTTATTTCACCTTAATTCATGATTTATTACGTAATGATTAACTTAATAAAACTTTATTAGATCATAAAGCCCAGTGTATTTGGGAAATTATGATCATAGACCATTAACTTGAAACATGGGTACAACATTATTATTAAAAAACTCAAAGACATTCCCTTATATTCATTGGATCTTCTAAAACAGAATGGGATAACCAGGGGATATACAAAAGAACGTGGGGACAAATAAATCCCAATAATAGAATAAACAAAGTGTAGCATATGTTAAATAAATACATGTGGTAAAATAAAGAGATAAAGGTAACATAATAGGGGTGATAATAATAAAATTTAAAAATGAGACATGATATTACTTGATAACATAATAGAAACATAAGAATGTGGAACCAACATAAAACATGAAATAAGCATAAGCCAAGGCTAACTGATAGGAATAAATAAGATTCTGGAAAAAGTACCATAATTAATTAGGTTCAATCTCTAATCCCATACATAATTTATCATAATAATAAAAACATTACCCAATTCATTGGAGGGATATATAATTTTGAGCCCACCTATCAGATTTATATCATGTACATGTAAAAGTGTGACACATAGATCATACAACATAAAAATTATTTTCATTAATTTTAATCACATAATTAAATATTGTGAGATATATACAAGGAATTCCACAATTAATTAAGGATTGTTACATCTAGGTTAATATACCTGAATGGAAATGGTTATGGGTATTGACTACAAAATTGTTTGAAATGAAAAATCATAAGATAATTTTGGAAGCATAACGGCAGGACATAAATATTAATAGAAGGGATTAATGAGATTAAAAGGGTTATTTAATCACTTAAACATTATAAGTATAATAGTAGGTCAGTTTAAGAATATTTTACAACATGGAAAATTTGAAATTAAAAGGTATGATATATAGAAGGTGCTCGAATAATGAGGAGAAGGAGAGGATCCCTTACCTTGAGAGGGAGCTTCTAAAAGCTTGAGAGGATATTAATATATTATTAGGGGAACCTTAGGAAGGATATAGAGAGTTAATTTTAGAGTAAAATCATCATCCAATAGTTTTTATTTAATATTAATGGGATTTTGTTTGATTTTTATAGAAAAAGATTGCATAATTATTTATTAATTTCCAAAGATAAGCTTTGGAATCTATATGATAAAGTAATCAAAACCAGAAACCATACCAAGGTTTTTGATGGTTTTTTTTTCTACCAAATAGGTTTGGTTTCTAATATTTTATTAATAAAATAACCAAAATACTTAAAATAATACCCATGGTGTTGTGGAAGCAAGTTAAGTTTTTAAAGAATCGATTCTTAAACCTTAAAATATAATATAGTTTTTGGAGGATTCAAAAATCGTTAATAAAATTAATCAAATAAATTAAAAAATAAATTATTTTAAAATGGGAATATAATTTTGGGTTTGAATACCCTTTATAGTATTTATTATATCAATTTTGGGAATTTATGAGGTCATAATACACACTGTATATTCACATCATATTTAATTTTTATCAAAAAATTATAATGTCTCTGAAAATTATAAAAATTTAATTGTTTGAAAATTCATAATTATGATTTCAAAAATAATGTTTAATTTATCAAAATAATTTTTCCAATATAATAATTATCATTTTTAAATTAAAATCCTCATTTTTTTAATTTTTTTATAATAACAGTTTTTTTACTCTTATAAAAATTACATTTGACATCATAAAATTACATTATCATTTAAATTTAACAAATATTATTTAATAATAATATTTTGGTAAAATACTATCTCTTTAAAAAATTATTTAATTCAACAAAAATAGGTTTTTGATTGAAATGAAATATTTCCCAAAAATACAATTTGTGTTTCATCATATCAAATTCTAATTTATTTTATCAAACTCATTATCTAATCAATTAAAAATTTATTATAAAAATGAATAAGTATAATAATTATTTTATTTAAATAAAATATAAAAATTCATAATGTAAGGATCTTGATACACATCCCTTTAATACTATAGTTAATTTCATAAGGGTAATGTGTGGGATGATGAGATTTTCCTGGGGTTTTTCGTAGAACATGGTTTATGCCGTGATCATGATGAGATTGATTTAATCCTATAAAAAATTTCAATCATGATTTTATTATTGAATATTAAATTGGTCTTGGTCAAAGGAAATGACCAGTGGTGCTATATACCTCATATTATCTAATAAATAGGCTTTAGAGGTTATGATCTAATTGGTTAAGGCCATCACTTGCTTTGTCTATCTCAAATGGACATTATCATAACCCTTAATATACTAATATTAATGGTTAATATACAAAAAAATATATTTTCAATAGTTATGATGCATAATAGTATTTTCAATTTTATAGACAATATAACTGTCCAAAATAACAAAAGTAGTTCATATGTTTTTGATAAATTCTTTTCTTAATAAGAAATTTCATTTATAAATGTTCATGTTATAATATTATTCCACCATTCATAAATTTCTCCCCTAAAATATTAATTTCCTGAACTAAAAAATATGAGGGTACTTCTATTTAATTCCCTCTTCTGATTCCCATGTTTCTTCCTCAAACTTGTGGATCCTCCACATGACATTAACTAGGTGAGTTATCTCATTTCATAGAAATTTGTCTCCATAATCTAAGATCTTCACTGAATGCCCCTCATATTAAAATAATTCTACAATGGTACCAAATTCAGATTCAGTACATGTGAGGAGTATGGTATATACTTCCTCAATAGGGATACATGGAACACATCATGTTCTTGAGATAGGTTTGGTGGGAGTGGTAATTGATAGTCTACTGCTTCAATGTGATCAAGGATCTCAAAGGGGAAAATGTATTTAGAACTAAAAATTCCCTTCTTCCCAATCCCCATGAATTTATTCTACAATGATATACAAAGGCAAAATTTATCTCCAACCTTAAAATACAAGTTCCATCGATGATTGTCTACAAATCTTTTTTAGTGACATTTAGTGTATTTCACATGACACTAATTGATTTATACCTTATATGTAATTTCATGGATAATATTAGGTACCATTATCCTTCTCTATACAAATTTATCCCAACATGTCAAAATATGAGGTTTTTTACCTTACATAGCCTCATAAGGTTCATTTTGAATACTATAATGGAAACCATTGTTATATGGGAATTCCACTAAGGGAAGGTGCTGGTCCCAAAATACTTGGAAATCCCTTGAACATGATCCCAATATAACCTATAGAGTTTGAATGGTACTATCAAGATGAAAATACATCTGAGGATGATAAAAAATTAATAATCTTAGTTTTTTGTCCAAATATTTCTTAAGGCTTCTCCAAAACCTCGAGGTAAACTTTATATCTCAATATAATATAATAGAGAGTGTTAATCCATGTAGTATTACCACTCCCCTTATGTATATATTAGTGAGTTGGTCAAGAGAGTAGTATTCCTTGACTACAAAGAAATGTTCTAAATCAATAAGGTGATCTATTACCACCCAAATGGAATTAGTAGCTTTATGTTTCTTAGGGATTCTTATTATTAAATCCATGGTTATGTTTTCACATTTTTATACTGGTATGGTCAATAGTTTCATCATACCCTTACACTTCTATCATTGCACCGCTAATTTTTGGCATACCATGTGTTGAGATACAAACTCTACAGTCTCTCTCATAATGTTATCCCACTAGATATTTTGCTTCAAATATCTATACATCTTAGTGCTTCCTAGATTAAAAGAGAAAGATGAGACATGAAAAAGTACCAATGTTTGGTCTTCAATTCTAGTTTTTATGTGATGAATATCTGATTTAGAAACCTTATAAATCTGTATTTTGAAATTTTAAACACCTAATTATTCTATACCATTTTCTATAGAACCTCATAATCTTTTTGGTCCTCTTTGGTTCTTTAAAGAATGGATGGTTGAGCAGTTATTTTAGAAAGGTAGGATGAAGATAATTATATTATTCTTAACGTCTATCATTTTCATGTTGAAGTAGATTTATTCCCTTACAACCCTCATCATGGATAGGGTTTTAAGACCCCTTCTACTCAGATAACATTCCATATTTTCACATTCCCATAATGGAAATTGATTGAAAAAATAATAATCCTTACTCATCTCTAGCCACCTTATTTGGGAAATATTATTCTCCTTTCATGTGAATATATAATTAATGATTTTATAATTCATATATATGTCAAAATTTATTTCATATAGATAATATTGACAAAACTTCATTGTGAAGATCACATCCTCTAATTCTAGATCATTTTTGGGTAGTTCCACTCATGAATCTTTAATTTTCAGGAGGCATAGGCTATCACTTTTCCATCTTACAAGAGAAGATTAACTATTATTTTTTAGATGCATCACTGTAGATCAAAAATCCTTCCCCACTGGTGGGTATTGTGATCATAAGTGTAGTTATTAGCCTCTTCTTAATATCTTTAAGTATCTCCTCACATTAATCATTCTAGAAAACTTCACCCCCTTCTGAGTTATCTTGGTTAGTGTGATTGAAAACTGTGAGAAGTTTCTCAAGAATCAACAATAGTACCCAGCCAATACTAGGAAAATACAAATTTATTTCATAGAGGTTGGTCTATAGTATCCTTAAATTTCCAATATTTTGAAGGATCCATATATATACCTATTTTGGGATAATATTCCCCATAAATTTTACTTTCCCCATACAAAAATCATATTTAAAATATGTTAAATAATAAATTTCCTTTCGAAAAGTCCTTAGTATGACATTAAAATGATTCCTATGTTCCTCTATTTTCAAGTAAATAAGAATATCATCTTTAAAGACTTCTAATTTTTTTTCAATATAATCCTTGAAGACTCTATTAATCAAATCCATTAATATTTCTGGAGAATTAGTGAGTCCAAGTGGAATCACTATAAACTCATAGTTCCCAAACCTTTTACAAAATGTATCCTTCAGGATATCCTCCTTATGCAAATTTACATGGAAATATACTAACAAAATATCCACCCTAAATAAGTTTTGGGATCCATGTAAATGATTGAACAAGTCATCAATCTATAGTAAGTGATACGTGTTGTTTATTGTGATCTTGATGATCTCATTATAATTAATTCATAGGTATATTAACACAAATCTATTCTTGAAAATATGACTGGTGCACCCCATAATGAATCACTTGGGTATATAAACCCTTTATCCAGATTCTCCTCTATTTCTTTCTTCAACTCTTCAATTTCAATAACACCCATTATATATGGATTCTTGGATATTCGAAAAGATCCAAGTATATGTTTTATTGGGGATCAAATCTTGGATAGGAGTAATAATAGAAAATTATTTAGGAAACACATTAGTGAATTATATTATAATGGTAATTTCATCAGGGATGATTTTTTCTTAGTCTCAATCTGTTGAGCAAGATACACTTTCTCAAAAGGAAATAATATCCATGCTTTAGATAATGAAACCAATGTAGATTTACCCCCTATTTCACTTGTATAGAATCTAAGGGAGATTTTTGATACAGAGGGTGATTTCATTCTCTTAACAATTTATATGGGATCTATAAAAGTAATTCCAATCCATGCATAGAATAGAATCAAATTCTACTAAGGGGAGTGTAAAATGGTTTTCTAGGAAATTCAACCCAAAACTTTGGAAATGGGAGAGTTATATACTTGGGATAAAATAATTTCCCCATTTTCCATTTTCATTGATAAATTTAATTCCATGTTTTATAGTGGTGTTTGAATAGTACTATTAAACTTGAATGATATGAAATAATGAATAAGACCATAGTAAGAAAAGAGATTTTAATTTCATGAATGGATGATAAGACAACCCTTCACTATTTTATTTGGGTATAAATCATTAAAGTCATCTAAAATTGACTTAGGTAAGAGAATCATTAAACTATTACATGCATAAAAGGTAAAATATAAACATTTAAGGGATTACTCAAAAATGACATATATTCCTTAACTTATAAAATTCTAGGTTTTAAAATAAGTTATACACGATTTATTTCATAATATAAAATCATATAGATAATTTCTCCCATTAATAATGGGTTTTAATGAGATTGTGAAATTAAAAAAAATCATATCCACTAGGAGTGTCAAACTAGGTGTTCCGAAAGATCCATTGTCATGCACCAAGTGATAGTATAGTCTAACTAAATTAACCCTTTTCAGGGTTATTACCCCTATATAAAACTATTCATGAGACACACACATGCATAGTATCCATACAAGGATATATTTTAATGGAAAACACTTACAATATACTTTAACAAAATTTTTGGAAGTTTTCATATGTTTAGTCTTATCCATAGGCAATTCATGATAATTTTTTATTCACAATATAAAAAATAACTAGAGATTTATATTGTACTAATTGTAACAACCCATATTTTATTACAAATTACTTCATGATTTATTAAATAAAGGCACCCTTAATACAACCCTATAAGATAGTGAGGCCTAGTTTCATTTAGATATTAGGTAAAACATGGGAAAACTATCACAATTTATAAACTAAAAAAAATTACCTTATACTCACCTACAAATCCATTTTTTTTGGTATTTTTAAAATCCAATTTATGGTAGAGTGGGAACCTCACATTGAATTGGTTCAACCGATCACACACACACATCCCAAATTTTAAATTCAAAACAGAAACCCACAAAAACTACATTTGAAATTAAAAAAGTACACACATAGTACCAAGAAACATCAAACCTCTTCAATTCATGAAATATAAAGTTATGGGATGCCTCGAGACATGACCTTGATAGAAAAATAACCTTCATCAATAATGTAAAATAAATGACCACTTTTGGCAAAGACCCACCAATAATCTTCCCACAGAAGCTTCAAACCGCGATAACCGAAGACACCAAAAAATTTGTTGTTGTAAATTAACCTTTGGATAGAAAAAAATTCCATAACAAGAGACATAATTTATAATCAATACTATTCTAGAAAAACACCTTAAAAAATTGAAATAAACCAGATCCATCATCATGGTCTCTGTATCCATCACATACCTTGTATCGACGTCATCACCATCACAAATGAAGCATCAACGTCGTCACCTAAAGACCAAGTCTGAAAAACAGAACACCAAAAAAGAAAATGAAAAACCTAAAAAAATACATTATAACAACACCATACCAAACAAAAAGTAATCCAAATGAAAACTGCAAGGTGATTCCAGAAAGAAACACTAAAGAAGATGAAGAAGGAAAAGGAGCTCGATAGATGAGAAAAACCAATATTGGAGAGATAAAGCATTGATAATGCTTCCCTCAATCCTTAACACCATCCCATGTTGTCAAAAACCCTCATCAATCTTGAACAATATGGGTTCAATCCCGACGGGTTGAACAAAAAGAGTAGTGGATAAGAGGAACTCTGAGCACCACAACCATTGCCAACCCAAATTTCCTAAAACACCCGCACATAGACCCAACATAGAGGTATGATGTGTAGGGTAAGGAAGAAAGAGGTATGGTGGTAAGAAAAACTATTCCAACAATTACCTATACTAGGAAAGCAGTGAAAGAGAACACAAAAAGGGAAATGAAAACTAAAGAAGCATTGGTAGAGCAGGGAGAAGGCAAGAGAATAAGGAGTAGAAGAAGAAAAACGATACACAGAGTTGTCACCGTACCTAAGACCAAGGGTTTATAAAGGAAACCCTACATGGAATGGAGAGAGGGAGGGGGAGAGATAGGGGAGAAGGTAGACATCATGAAACACCTACCCTTTTATTCCTTGTATCTTCAAAAACTGCATGGGACAACTTGAGGATGTATATAAGAAAGGGGAGAGATATAAATCCCATTAAGTGAATAAACAAAGAATAGCATAAGGTAAAGAAGCACACATGATCAAAGAGAAATATCAAGGTAGAATAAGAGGGGAAATTATCATAATATTGAATAATGAGTCATGATATAACATGATAAGATAAATGAAACATAGGAATGTGGAAACAACATAAAACATGACATAAGAAGAAGTCAAGGGTACCTAGAAAGACTATATCACATGGTGGAAAAAAGTAACAAAATTGATTGTGTTCACTCCCAAATCTCATATATAATGTCTTAAGAGACAAAAAACATTGGAGATCTATATAATTATAGGCCCAGCCATCACATTCATATTATGTCCAAGAATGAGTGTTACACATAGTTCATACAACATAAGGATGTATTTCATAACTTTTAACCCCATGATTAAAGAGTGTGAGATATATTCAAGGAAGTAAAAATTAAATTAAGGATATTTACATCCTTTTAAATACCCTTGAGTGTAAATGGTAATTTTTATTAACTATAAATATTTTTGGCATGAAAATTCATAAGATAATTTTGGAAGCTTAACTTTGGTACAAAAAGATTAATAGAAGGGATTAATGAGAGTGAAATGGGTTTATAGTTACTTGAAAATTATATTTATAGTTATATATATGTTTAAGAACATATCCCAACATGAAAAATTGTAAATTAAAAGGTATTATATAAATACAATTCTTGAATAAAGATGAGAAGGAGATGATCCCTTACCTTGAGAGGGCACTTCTTAATGCTTGGTAAGAGCTTCATAAAATATTTAGGGAACATTGAGAGGGATATAGAGAGGTAATTTGAGAGTAAATTCATGATCCAATAGTTTTTAGTGAAGAATAATGGGAGGTTGGGTGGGTTTTATAGAAAAAGAGATGGGAATTATTTAATAATTTCTAAAGTTTGATTTTAGAATATATATGATAAATTAATCAAAATGACAAAAATTATCAGGGATTTGAACCATGTTTTAATTCAAAGAGCCATGTTTTTCATTATTTTAAAATTAAAATAACCAAAATAATTCATATAATAAAAATAGTTATGTCAAAGTGAGTCATATTTTTAAAGAATTGATTTTAAAACCTTAAAATATAATATAGGTTTTGGAGGATTCATTAAGTGATTATAAAATTAAAAAACTAAATTCAAAAACACATTTTTTTAAAGTGAAAACATAATTTTGGTTGTGGATACTTTTTATAGTATTTAATATATCACCTTTAAACTTTTATGATTTCATAATACACACTGTATTTTTTTACCATATTTATTTTGTCCCAAAAAATTTGACTCGCTCTGAAAATTATGAAAAATCCACCATTGTATAATTTTGGTATTATGATTTAAAAGTTTATTTTTATTTATCAAAATAATTCTCTAAATATAATAATTCAAAATTTTAAATTAAAATCTCCATTTATTAAAATATAATGAGTTTTTTTACAATAATAGTTTTCAAATTATTATAAAAATTAAATTTTATTTCATAAAATTATATTATCATTGTAACAACTCAAGATCTCATAGTACGTTATTTCTTCAAAGTAATTCAATAACTTGCACTACACACAACACTGAGTTCAAACACACCATGACTTACCAAACTAGCTGTTAAAAAGACGTTATGAATAGAATTAACTGAATTTTGAACTTTATATAATCCTTATAATTTTAGAATCCATATTATGATTTTCTTAGACACAATTTAAGACAAATTCATTTTTTTCAGATAAAAGAAGTATTTTCAAAAAATACAATTTTACCACCTTTTAATGGAGAACACTTTTTAAATCCAATATTTAAAACGTTTATATATTCAATTTGAAAAAATAAAATTCTTCTTTATAATTGGGACATAATAATTTAGTTTTAATAAATTTTTGGTGTTTTTCTGATAACTTTCATATTTGGGTGAATAGTGAAAAATACTATATTTTAACTGAAAACAACTTTTTTAATCAAAACAATTTATAGTGTTGAATTATAAATTTTAATGGTTTTGAATTATAATTAGATTATATTTTTACCATTTAATCCAATGATGGTAATTTTAAGTAAATTCACTTTGAAATTAGACATAAACAATTGCCAATCTTTTGATAGTTATTATTTCTTAAAAATACACTTTTTGATTTTGACAACAGGAATTAATTTTAAATTAATTAATGAAAATTAAATGTTTTGGAATTGGTAAAATATAATTAATTTTTGAATTTGGAATATCAAAATTATCTTAGGGTGAATTTTTGGTATTTTTCTGAAAACTTTCATTTTTTTAATGAATAGTGAAAAACACTGAGTTATTGTTTAAAACCAATTTTTTATTTAAATAATTATTTATTTTATTTGAATTTATTTTTGGTTAAAATAGATACATAATACCTATATAAGTTCAATTTAATTTATTGGAGTCAGTTTATAATATTTTTAGATATATAAATATATTATTGAACTTTTTACCGTCTTTTACCCACCTCCTAGGATCATTTGAAAATTTACATAAAACTCAAATTTACCACTTATATGAGTTGAATTTTAAAAATCCGAGAAACACGGTTGATATCAGTTAGTAAAATATGGTTCAGTAAGATGAAAATAAGTTTTGGTAAATAGTATCTTTTTACTTTTATTTACCACGATTAAAAGTAAATAGGGTAATTAAGGGTAAAAATGATATTATTATTACCCTAACACATGTCCTAATTCTATTAGATAAGTATAATTCGAACAAAAACAACCTTTGGAATAAAATATGAACCTATTTGGTCCACTTGGATTAGATTAGGACATTTATTTTATTTAAAGAAGAGTAAAAAGAGTTAAATTCAAAGTTTAATAACTAAAACATTTTTAATATAGGGTTACACAAAATATAAATTCAACTATAAATATTAATTAGAAAGATAAAATTATTTCCTACATAATTTTATTTTATTTATAATTTTTATACATTAAATAATTAAATTTATTTATGTCACAATGATGATGCAGTAATTACCGTATTAATGAATGATTAAAATAATTGATAATATAAATATCCAAATAAATGTAATTTGATACTTTTTATGAGTTAAACTAATTTTATAGGTTAATATGACATGTTATAGTTGGTTAGATGAATTTTTTTCAAAGTAATAATGCTGTTATTAATTTATAAAAAATAAAATACCAAATAGTGTCAAAATCGACATAAAAGAGTTTTTATAACAAATATTATATTATTAAATGATATTATGTTCCTAAAAATATAATGTTCGGCCAAAAGACTTATATAATTATAGGTGTATCATTATTGAACCACTTTGGGTTCTCTGGGAAGTTTATAGTAAGTTTATTAACCATATAATATAAAAATACAAAGAGACATGGTAAATGTAAAACTACTTAACTAAGAGTTAAATCTAAAAGATAAAGTTAATATAGTGACCCAAACCTTTCTAAAACCTATTGGTTGAGTGTTTTTCGACCCATAACCACCATATCCTTTAAATAATTCATTTTTTAAAGATTATAAACCGAAAATTATTTTATTATAAAATAATATTTCTAGCTTTTCCTAAGGTTCCCCTCACCCCTCTTATAAAAGGGTACTCCCCCTTCTCTCTAATTCACACCATAAAAGACATTTGGATCGGCCAAACCCTGCCCAAATACCCTCTAAAATATCCTCCCTTCACCATAAATTCCTTAATATAGTCAAAAATCAAACCTAAGGAGCCCTTTTGATCAAATAAAAAAGAAGAACCCGAAGAAGAGGTAAATATTTCATCACCTCTTTCAAGTTCTTTTCTTCTTCTGCTTCCTCTTTCTTTATTGTTTCCATTATAAAATAATAATTTCAGTATATTATATATTTTTTAATGTTATTATAAATATGGTACAACCATATTCATTATTCTATCCATCCTTTGAATGACATTTCACCATAGGTGCGTGCGTACGGCTTACCGTCTCCACGTCGTGGTGTAATTGTTATTCAATACATTATTATTTGTATGGGTATAATAATGATGTGTAATTGATTTAAATTATAAATATAACATGATAATGATTTTGTATATATCATATAACATCCAATTATATATTATTTTAAAATCAAAAGAATGATATTTTCGCTCGTGCGTACGTACGGATTACCGTCTCCACGAACGCGTTGAGATTCATTCCCCATAGTATCCATTCAAGACTAATTTTCATTAGATGATTAAAAATAATATTTAAAGACTTAATATCATTATTATTATTATTAATATACATCATATCCAAAACAAACATTACTTATGTAACAAAGAATATAAAGGAAGATGAATCAGTTAACACCCGAAATGATGATAATACTAAGATATTATTAACAAAGTAATGTTAAAAGATCATATATGATATCATATTAATGTATATGATTATTGTATAATTTAATAACAATTATTTGACCATTATATAGGAGGTTATCCTACCCTAAACCCAGGAAAAGTACAAGGTAAGGGTTAATTTCACAATCTCTTTATTATCCGAGGTTGTTTTTACGTAAGTATCTACTGGGACCTCTTTATCATCCACATACATGATTCTTAAAAATGTATTCCAAAACATTTTTACTATTTACTAGACTATTGGTTAAATTAATTTATACCCTTGTTTTACTTTTTATAAAATTGTTTGAAAGGAATATTTCCGTGGTTTTCCAAACAAGGTACCTTATGTCCTTTTTGACAAAATTAAGGTAAGAATGTTTTTTTAACTTATACGGTAGGTGCGGCTATTTTACACTGTTATAACATCATCGAAGCTTCCCTTAAAAGTTTATAAGAATATTTTAAAAATAAATGTTTTCTTTATAATTATTTGACTCTTAAATGATTTCAAAATAGAAAGAGATATTTCTTTAAAAAGGTTTTGATTTCATCTATGCCAACATCCTTTGATCTATTTTAAGATTATTTGAAGTTGATTTATTATGATACAAAACTTCCATATTGTATTGAAGGTTTTGCGATATGTTTGAATGTGGATGTGTTATTTTTATACCATTCATGGTTTATGGATAAAGTATTGACATTTTGTATGCTAGTCTTAATACGAATGTTTTTGTTTTGTTTAAACCTTTTCATATAAGGAATGCATTAGAATTAGTATGTGAAGGGTGGAGACCTCTATAGCTCCTCAATGCATCAGTAGTTCTCATGAGACAAACTAGTGTCATTATGAAAGTGGATATTGATATTGTATGTGATTATTCTACTAGTAGAATATCCATGTGAGTAAGTAAATGGAATTATTTTGATTTATATTTTCCATATTATGATGAAGTTTATGTTGAAAAGGATTTTGTTTTAGTTCTATACATTTTCTTAAATGTTTATAATTATTTATAAAAGTTTCCTCTATATTTTTATCCTTATTGAGCATCTGAGCTCACCCCTCTATATGTTTTATTTTTCCTAGGATGCGAATAATTATATTATGACTGACCTGTAGGGATAGTCTATGGGATCTCAGTGTTGCCTATGGAAACAATGTTGTTGTAGTTTTCCATTTTATGATGTATTGTAAACCTTATGAATGTATCTATTACTTCCAAGGCTACTAAACTAATAGGTATTTCGAGACTTGATCTTTTGTGATCATGCCAATGATACATAATAATGCACCAACTCTAGGCTTCTGGGGCTGGGGCGTTACAGTTGGTATCAGAGGAGGTTTAGTACAAACCTTGGAAACTATATTTAGATAAACTCTGATTAGAGAAAATAGCCCCAAGATTGACTTTGAGGATTAGTATAGAAGAACTTCCTAGAATTTTGGTACTATAGATATTTTGTGAGTTTTCCAAGAAAAAACATCCCTGTCTGGATATGAGTAGGTTGAGGTGGCTTTGGCATATATGTACCTAGTGGTAAAACCCAAAAACACTACTTTGAGCTAGACTTGAATGAGAACTGGTGCACGACAACGGGTCTTGCTGCACTCTTGGTTATGACACTCCTAGGGGATATGGTTAGGATAATTCTCATTTTCATTACAAATAATTATGAAGGATTTATGAGTATATACATCCTCAAAAAAATATTTTTATGATTATGGATTATATCCATAAACTATTCAATTTACGTTAGGTATTTTACAAGTTTGGAATTATTCATTGCAATTCATAAACTGACCTAGTGTATGCCATTGTATAGAAATGGCACCCAGTAGAAGGAATGTGAACTCCAGCAATACGTATGATCCAAAGAGTAAGAAGGATCATATATTTCATGGTATTAAGACAACATTTAGAAGGTAAATAGCCACCCATGTATTCTCAACATATAAATAAATAATATCATGTGTTAATAAGATAAGTAAAGAATTCTCTGAGTCCTATGGCTTTTAAGGGAAGAAAGAGAAGAAAAGGATGAAAGAGATAAATATGGTTGAAGGGAAGAGAGAAAAGAAGGACTTTCCCATATGTGATAACTGTGGAAAAAATAACTTGGTAAATGCTTGAAGGTAATGAGAGTTTGTTATAAGTGTGGAGAAAAAGAACACCAAGTACGTGATTTCAAGGGTAAGAAAAAAGTTTCAAATGCACAATGCTTCATTTGCAAGGAGTTGGGACACTATGCGAATCAATGTACAAATCATCAGAGTATACCCCAAATGATTCTATTGGATAATAATAAAGTTATGATACTACTGAAAAAGAAGAGGAATGATTAGATTTCTTACATTATTATTAAAGTATTGTGTCATTTGAAAGTTTTATTAATGATGTACATGTTATAAGGATTATAGAGTATATAAGGATTGTATTGTAGTACTATTTCATTAAGGACTTGAGATTGTGTGGAACCTAGAAAAGTGACTCAATAGCAGGTTAAATTTTTGGAAAATATATGGTTGAGAGAAAGATAAACCATAATATGGTTCTGATACTGAGGTAGTGATTTTGGAATAATATATGATTGATTTGGATAAATTATATTGGATATTCTTGACTACCTTGAAACTGATTAATTATTTTTATATTCCATCATTGCTGGAGTTTACAACATTTTTGGATATAAGGAGTATATCTAGTATTTTATAAGGAATAAGGGATCATGAATTTAATCAATAAGGTTTTATGGTAATTCAGGATGTTGTAGTGTTTTAAAAGAATACATGATGAAGGTGTTCACATGTTATTACATGGAAAAAATGATTGTCATTGTGTTTAACTTTCTTATAAATTTTGGACTGTGAGTTTGGACCGAAGTATTTTGGATAATTATAGTTTGAGATTATTTTTGGATTTACACAAAAAGGACAACCCGGAGGTCGGGTGGAAACCCGTCAAGTCCGACAAGGCCACGAGACTTGAACCCACAACCGAAGGGCAACTAGGGTGTATCACCTACCACTGACCCACGTGATGTCCTTCATTGAATAATTTTGTTTTTTAAAAGGTCTGGTAGATGAATTATCAATTCTTTTTTTGGAACCCTATACGAATAGGATAAATAGAATATTTTTTTAGGTTCTATTATCTTTTAGTGTGAAATATGAGTTTGTGGTAGAAATTAGTTAAAGGTTGAAACTCTACTTGTCAAGTATATATTATTTTGTTCTCTTATTCTATGAAGAAATTAATTATTAAACTTTTGGTAAGGGATCATAAAACTAAAAAAGTGTTATCCTAATACCTTATGTTTTTTTTGAACCGATGATATTTTAAATCATCATATATTGATGGCTTTGAGGCCCTCAATTCTACAATTTTTTGTGACTTATGACCTCAATCACTCCCTATAAATATTTACGTTTTTCCTCCAATTATGTCTCTAATTTCCACAAAAGTTCTTCTAATCGAGATCATAATTTGGTGGTGAATTTTTCATTCCCCTTTTCCTCTTATTAAGACTAAATTTTATTAACGCAATTTCTGATGTGGTTTTTCCCACAAAGGTATTATTTATTTTCAACCATTTATTTTCAAAGAACAATTTCAAATTGCGAGGATGTAATTTATTAAAGGAGGGAAGAATGTAACACCCCACGATTTCATAGTACGTTATTTCTTCAAAGTAATTCAATAACTTTCACTACACGCAACACTGAGTTCAAGCACACCACAATTTACCAAACTAGCTGTTCAAAAGCGGTTATGAATACTATTAACTGAATTTTGAACTTTATATAATCCTTATAATTTTAAAATCCACATTATGAGTTACTTAGACATAATGTAAGAAAAAATTCATTTTTTTCATATAAAAGAAGTATTTTTTAAAAAATGTAATTTTACCGCCTTTTAATGGTGAAACCTTTTTAAATACAATATTTGAAACTTTTATATATTAAATTTGACAAAATAAACTTCTTATTTAGAATTGGGACATAATAATTTAGTTTCAATAAATTTTTGGTGTTTTTCTAATAACTTTCATATTTGGGTGAATAGTGAAAAATACTATATTTTAACCGAAAACAACTTTTTTAATCAAAATAATTTATAGTGTTGAATTATAAATTTTAATGGGTTGTAAGTATAACTAGATTATATTTTTACCATTTAATCTAATGATGGTCATTGTAAGTAATTTCACATTGAAATTGGACATAAACAATTGTCAATCTTTTGATAGTTATTATTTCTTAAAAATACGATTTTTGGATTTGACAATAGGAATTAATTTTAAATTAAGTAATGCAACTTCTATGTTTTGAAATTGGTAAAATAGAATTCGTTTTTGAATTCATAATATCAAAATTAGCTTAGGGTGAATTTTTGGATTTTTTCTGAAAACTTTCAATTTTTGATGAATAGTGAAAAACACTGAGTTATTGTTTAAAACTGAATTTTTATTTAAAAAATTATTTATTTAATTTAAATTTATTTTAGGTAAAAATAGATACACAATAATTATATATGTTCAATTTAACTAATTGGAGTCATTTTATAATAATTTTAGATATATAAAAATTTTATTGAACTTTTTACCGTCTTTTACCCACCTCCTAGGAGCATTTTCAAATATACATAAAACTTAATTTTACCGCTTCTATGAGTTGAATTTCAAAAATCCGAGAGACACTGTTGATATCATTAAATAAAATGTGGTTTAATATGATGAAAATAATTTTTTGTGAATAGTAACTTTTTACTTTTATTTATCACGGTTAAAATAAATAGGGTAATTAAGGGTAAAAATGATATTATTATTACCCTAACACATGATTTAATTCTATTGGATAAGTATAATTCGACCAAAAACAACCTTAGGAATAAAATATGAACCTCTTTGGTCCACTTGGATTAGATTAGGACATCTATTATTTTATTTAAAGAAGAGTTAAAAGAGTTAAATTCAAAGTTTAATAAATAAAACATTTTTAATATAGGGTTACACACAATATAAATTCAACTATAAATATTCATTAGAAAGGTAAAAATATTTCCTAAATAATGGTATTTTATTTATAATTTTTAGACATTAAATAATTAAATTTATTTATGACACAATGATGATGCAGTAATTACCGTATTAATGAATGATTAAAATAATTGATATTATAAATATCCAAATAAATGTAATTTGAGACTTTTTATGAATTCCACTTATTTTATAGGTTAATATGACATTTTATTGTTGGTTAGATAAATTTTTTTCGAAGTAATAATGCTGTTATGAATTTAGAAGAAACAAAATACCAAATAGTGTCAAAATTGACGTATAAGAGTTTTTAAAACAAATATTATATTATTAATTGATATTCTATTACTAAAAATCTAAGGTTTGTCCAAACGACTTATATAATGATAGGTGTATCATTAATGAACCACTTGGGATTTTCTTTGAAGTTTATAGTAAGTTTATTAACTATATAATATAAAAATACAAAGAGACATGGTAAATGTCAAACTATTTAACTAAGAGTTAAATCTAAAATATAAAGTTAATATAGTGACCCAAACCTATCTAAAACTGATTGGTTGAGTGGTTTTCGACCCATCCCCACCTTAAACTTTAAATAATTAATTTTGTATCCATTAGAAACCGAAAATTATTTTATTATAAACAAAATATTTCTAGCTTTTCCTAAGGTGCCCCTCACCCCTCTTATAAAAGGGCACTCCCCCTTCTCTCTAATTCACACCTTCAAAGCCATTTGGATTGGAAATCCCCTGCCAAAATCCCCTCTCAAATATCCTCCCTTAATCCTAAATGCATTAATTTAGTTAGAAATAGAACCTAAGGATCCATTTTGATCAAATCAAAAGGAAGAACCCGAAGAAGAGGAAAATATTTCATCACCACTTTCAAGATCCTTTCTTCTTCCACTTCCTATTTCTTTGTTGTTTCCATTATAAAATAACAAATACAGTATCTTCTATATACTTTGATGTTATTATAAGTATGTTACAACCATATTCATTATTCTATCCATCCTTTAAATGACATGTCACCATACGTGCGTACATACGACTTACCATCTCCACATCATGGTGTAATTGTTATTCAATACATTATTATTTGGATGGGTATAATAATGATGTGTAATTGATTTAAATAATAAATATAACATGATAACTATTCTTTATATATGATATACCATCCAATTATATATTATTTTAATATCAAAATAATGATATTGTCGCTTGTGCGTACGTACGGATTACCGTCTCCACGAACATGATGAGATTCATTACCCATCGTATCCATTCAAGACTAATTTTCATTAGATGATTAAAAATAATTTTTAATAACTTAATATCATTCTGAATATGAATAAGATACATCCTATCCATTACAAACATTTCTTACGTAACAAAGCATATAAAAGAAAACGAATCAATTAACACCCGAAATGACGATAATACTAAGATATTATTAACAAAGCAATGTTAAAAGATCATATATGATATAATATTAATGTATATGATTCTTGTATAATTTGATAAAAATTATTTCACCATTATACAGGAGGTTAACCTACCCTCGACCAAGGAAAAGTACAAGGTAAGGGTTAATTTCACAATCTCTTTATTATCCGAGGTTGTTTTTACATAAATATCTACTGGGACCTATTTATCATACACACCCATGTTTCCTTAAAATCTATTCCAATTTTTTTTTACTATTTACTAAACTATGGGTTAAATTCATTTATACCTTTGTTTTAAGTTTTATAAAATGGTTTGAAAGTAATATTTCCATCGTTTTTCAAACAAGGTACCTTATGACCTTTTTGAAAAAATTAAGGTGAGAATGTTTTTTTAACTTATACGGTGGTTGCAGATATTTTCCACTATTATAACAAAGTCAAATCATCCCTTACAAGCTTATAATAATATTTTCAAAATAAATGTTTTCTTTATCATTATGTGACTATTAATTGATTTCAAAATAGAAAGATATATTTCTCTAAAAAGGTTTTGATTTCATCTATGTCAACATCCTTTGATGGATTTTAAGCTTATTTGAAGTTGATTTATTATGATAAAAAACTTCCATATTGTATTCAAGGTTTTTTGATATGTTTGAATGTGGATGTGTTATTTTTGTACCATTCATTGTTTATGGATAATGTATTGACATTTCATATGTTAGTCTTAATACGAATGTTTATGTTATGTTTAAACCTTTTCATATGAGGAATGCATTGGACTTAGTATGTGACGGGTGGAGCCCACTATAACTCCTTGATGCATCGGTAGGTCTCATGAGACAAACTAGTGTCTTGGAATAAGGCCTTGAAAAAATCTTATTTGTAGTCTTGGAACAAGGCCTTGACTATGTGGTTATGAAGTCTGGAATTATGCATTCCATCATTATGAAAGTGGCTATTGATATTGCATGTGATTATTCGACTATTAGAATATCCATGTGAGTAAGTAAATGGAATTATTTTGATTAATATTTTCCATATTATGATAAATTTTATGTTGAAAAGGCTTTTGTTTTAGTTCAATACATTTCCTCAAATGTTTATGCTTATTTATGAAAGTTTCCGCTATATCGTTATCCTTACTGAGAATCTGAGCTCACCCCTTTCTATGTTTAATTTTTCCCAGGATGTGAAGAAATACATTATAACTGACCTGCAGGGATAGTCTATGGGATCTCAGTGCTGTCTATGGAAATAATGTTTTTGTAGTTTTCCATTTTATGATGTAATGTAAACCTTATGAATGTTTCTAGTACTTACAAGTCTACTAAACTAATTTGCCTTTCGAGACATGTTCTTTTGTGATCATGCCAATGATACGTAATAATACAATGACTCTGGGCTTCTATGGTTGGGGCATTACAATCATTTATAATTTAGAAATATTATTTAATGTAATATATTATTAAAATATAATTTATTCCCTAAATTCTTGATTTTATCAAAAGCATGTATTTATTGAAACAATCTATTTCCCAAAAATACAATTTGTGTTTCATCGAACCAAAATATTATTTTTATCAAACTCAGTATCTAATAATTTACAAAGTAATAATAAAAATGAATAAATATTATCATTTTTTTTCTTGAAATAAAATATAAAAATTCATACACTTAGCTTATAGATATATATATCTATGTTACACTAGGGAATTACCTAAGGGTAAGGTGTGCGATTATGAGATTTTCATGGGGAGGTTCTATGAACATTGTCTGGGTCATGATATTGATGAATATGAACTTATCCCATAAATGGTTCTTCTCATGCTTTAGTTTCTGAATCTCAACTTGGTATTTGTTTAGGGAAAATTCCATTAATGTTATATACCTTGAAATATCTGATAAATGGGCATCATAGTGTATGATCCTACTGGTTGAGGCCATCACTTACCTTGTCTATGTCAAATAGACATTATCATAACCTTTAACATAAAAATATTAATAGGAACTGTATAATGGATATATTATCACTGGTTATGATTCTTAATGGCCTTTTACATTCATCATACCACATAACAGTCCAAAATAACCAAACTAGTGCATGTTTTTTTTTCTATAACTTCATTTCTTAATAAGAAATTTAATTTATATATGTTCAGGTCATTACAACACTCACTCTCTAAAATATTGAAAAACATGGTGAGATACACTCTTGACATGAACTCAAACCTAAGAAACCCAAAATCCAAAATTTAATTACCATGTCCAATGTTCAATTTCATACAATTTAATAAATCCCCTAAATAAATTCATTGAGTTATATATCTATATCTAAATAATAAGAAATGGAACACATTCATAATCACATGACATCCTCTAGCCTTTGCTTGAAAAATCATTATCATATCGGGATGATTCCACCATGCCTTAGTGGAGTAGTTAATTAAATCCTAAGTTAATATGATGAAATCAAGAGAATATAATGGGATACTAGAATAAAATTAAGAGAGGGGAGAAACTAACCTCATAACACTGTGAAATCAAACCAGAACCAACAAAAAAACATGGAGAATCAAATAAGAATGAGGGTGGAAGAATTGTCAGCTTGAACATGTGCAAGAGATAAGAGAGGAGGGGGGAGATTAAAACCAAGATGGGGAAATTGTTATTTTTCTAATTTTAATGAAACCTATACAGTTGTATGATTATCAAATGGTTTTCTAATTTTTTTTCCAGTCGTGTGGATCAAAATTATTCAAGACACAACCCTCACATACTTTATCCATATAGTTTAATAAACCATGAGCCATCTAGGAAAATTCCTATAAAACTAAAATTATAATATTTCCACGATTTCCCTATAATTATGCACCAATAACCAAAGAAAAACTAACCCACATGGTTTACTCAGATAGTTCCCCCTACAGTAACTTTGTGATTAGATAAGTCCCATTCAAAAAATTAAACTTTCAACCTGAAGCTCCTGACACTAACATGAGCACAAAGACACCACTTAGTCCTCAATCCATATTCAAAAACATCTCCCTGAGATTATATAACTCTTTAAATCTTGATATGAATACCAATTCTCAAAATAACCAATTATCTAGAGTCAAAAATTCAAATTTTCACTAAAATTAATAACTCATAAAGACACAGGTCTTTAAACCATCATTATTTAGCTTTATATTTTAGGTTTTGGTTATTTAATAATAATATACATAACTAATAGGTGTAGTGGGACTGTAATCGAGATTATTTATTAATGTGCTGTAATAAATCTTGAATATTTATTTGATGATATGGGGGTAGTGGTGTGGAATATATAATTTGGCTATGAGGGTATACAAAATAGTCTATATTGGATAGTTCTGGATGAGTATTTATGGTTCATGTGTCATCTTGAAATGATGGAACAATATTGTGGTATTTTATGAGTATACATGAGTTATATTTCTAGGTAGGTTGAGTTTCATATGAAACATACTTTTACAGTCATCCATTTGATCAGTAGCACTTGATGTGTTGAGGTGAGTTGGGAGAATCTTACTAGATCATGGGACCCACTCCTTAACCACATGTCACGACCCGCCCTCGGGGCCCGTGCTGTGACTACCCCAAGCCCGCCTTCCATAGGCAAGGGGCTGGCGACTAGCACCAAAGGCGTAAATCCCGATAACTGGGAAGGCATTGCCTTTATAAAAGTAAACAAAACACCACAGAGTACAAGCGAAAGTAAAACACTAAGTACAAAAGAAAGTGCTGAAAGTAAATGGGCCAGAATACAAACCCAACTGAAAGTATAGCTACAAATGAATGAAAGTACAATAGAAAAAGACAAACAACTGGAAGAAAGGAAGCAGATCCTAGGTCGTCCTCCTCGGATCCTACCTGAAGGGTAGGTACATATAGTGCAGCTCCTGGATCGTCCACCACGGATCCTACCTGAAGGGTAGGTACAGATAGCGCAGCTCCTGGATCGTCCACCACGGATCCTACCTGAAGGGTAGGTATAGATAGCGCAACTCCTCAATGTTCTTGCCCATCAACCCCCTCCGAGTGTTGTCTCACCGTGAAGTACACCTACGGATACTGACTCGTCGTGTGGTCCACCTCCGGGTACTGTCCAGTCCTCGAACACTCGGCCTCCGTCAGCTCTGCCCGTCGTCTGTAACCAACACAACGAGGTGCGGGCATAGCCCGTGCAGGGGTGAGTATAACGATACTCAGTAGGGACCCCGAGACCCTCAAGGTCTCACTAAAACCAACAAGGATAACCACAAAGAAGATCTCAACAGGAACCTCTACTTAGGTATATTCCCATACATATACCTAAGTTATCAAGTAACCCATCTCAATCAAGAGGAACACAAAGATTAAGAAATCAACGGATAACCACCAACTAGGTATATGCCCATACAAATACCTAAGTTATCAAGTAACCCATCTCAATCATGAGGAACACAAGGATTAAGAAATCAACGGATAACGACCACCTAGGTATATTCCCATATATATACCTAAGTTATCAAGTGGCCCATCTCAATCATGAGGTAAACACAAAGGTCATAGACTCAGCTCAAACCAGGATTTTTATTATCGAAACCATAACTGCTGAAGAGCCCCGTCTCTGGAGTGTACAGTGGTCCTGTCACGACTACGAGGTAATTCTCACTAACCTAAGACTGCTGAGGTAGTCCTCCTGTCGAGTACCATGGGCCAGCCACCCAAACACAGTAGTGCTTTCCACCGGGGTATGCCACCCAAACACAGTAGTGCACACCCCCTAATAGCCTGTAGAGGTACTCTCCGGACGAGTACCGCGGGTCTGCACTGTCACACAGGTAGTGATCCTTCCGCCATGGGTCTGCACCCAAACAAAGTAGTGCTCCGTCCATTGGGCTAGTCGACTCACTCCAAGTCGAGTCGGTCAAGCAGTCGTCAGGTCTCAGTCGGCTACACGGTCTCTGTACTCTGCACGCTCGTCTCCGGGAGGGTCCGCTCCACGAGCTACAGGTCGATCCTCCAAGTATCTCAAAGTCCCACGAATAAGTATCACAAAGGACCGCCTTGTCATAGGGGTCTCAACGCAACAGACGACGCGTCAATTGGACGCCCGGTCTGTGAGTTATTTTCCTTTTCGTCCCAGGGGCCCGGTTGGTTTCGTGTGCGAACCAAACCGGCCGTATCTCAACTGTACCCCGAACACTCATAGGGTATACTCATAGGGACCGTTTCTCAACGTGATCACCAGCGCCGCTGACAGTGCGTCAAACGGGCGTCCGGTCAGAAAGATATCAGCTTTTCCGTTCCAGGGGCCCGATTGGATTTCGGGTATAATCCAGCTCAGTCATACTCCAACTGCGTCAAAACCTTGGGAGAAGTATGCCAAAAGTTCCTTCTCCTCAAGAGAAATCCAACAAAGTCGACGACACATCAATCGGACGTTCGAAGCTCAAGATATAAGTGTTTCTGCTTCGAGGGCCCGGTTGGTTTCGTGTACGAACCAACCCAGCCGAACCCAAATTTCTCCAAAACCTTGAGTGTAATATACTGAAACGACCGTCTCGATCCAAGGATCGAATAACAACTCAAGGTGCGTCAATCGGAGGTCTGTAGCCCAAGATATGTGAGAAAGACCGAAAAGGTCCGGAAGTGGGGGTTTCGGGCCCGGACCGATCCGGCCCGAGACCCCCTAGGTCGGCCCAAACCGGGTCGACCTGACCCGGGTCCGGGTTCGGCCTGATTGGGTGCGGCCCGGCCTGGCGGTCTGGTCAGGCAGCTCAGCCATTTTGGCCGAGCGGTGCGGGGTTGCACGCTGCCCCCCGCCAGCAAACAATCGCGGCCCCATGGGGGGGGGGGGGGGGGTCCTTGACAACGGATGCGGCGTGACGCCGCATCCCGCCTCCCTCGGTCCCGCGCGGTCGCGGGACTAGAAGTTTTCCGCCGCGGCTGAAGCCGCGGCGGCCCTCCCCGGGGGCTCTCCGGGCGCCGCCGTCTCCTGGTGGCCGGCCGGTGCCGGCCCCCGCCTCCGGCACCGCCGTGCCGACGAGGCGCGCCGACAGTGTTTTCTGCGGACCACCAGACGCGCTCTGGTGGTCCGTTTTGCTCGCCGCCTTCGTCAACGGTCCTCCTGGGACCCGACCATTAATGTGGAGGCTTCAAATTTACCTTGCGGCCCCGTTTGTCGTCGCCCGTCAATCCTCACAAAACAATCAACCAACGGAGCCTTCGAATTGCCCCTCCCCGCGGCCCCGACTCCGGCTGCAGTTTCGTTCGGCCTCAACGGCGCGGCGCGACGGTGCCGCGCTTCTTCGTTGCATTTTTTCTTGTTTCTGCACGGTGTCGTTACACCGCGGCGCCTTTTTTCGTGCCACAATGAATCAAAACAACAACGGGGGAGGAGATTTGGCCGTGTTCGTTCGGTCCGACCTCCTCCCATTAAGTTGGTAACAAGCGGCCCAAAAGATGAAGAACAACAAGGATTTTTCTCGAACAAAAGAAATCAACCCAAAAAGTTTTCCCCGAAATCAAGAATTCCCAACCCTTAAACATATTCTTCACGGATCAAATTAATATTTAGTTGATCCGCGTTCTTTGATTTAGAAGGAAGTAAAAAAGGGTTCACTAACAATCACAAATAAATTCCCTACCTCGCGCGTAGTCGGCGAACAAGGTTTGTCGCGGAAAGGGACGTCGCGGAATTGAACATCGCGGAAGAAGACGTCACGGAAGGAGACATGGCGGAAGGAGGATTGTCGCGTCGAGGAGAAAATCTTTGTCGGCGTCGCGTCGTCAATCACCGAGGATCCGACGTTCTTCGCGTTCTTCGTCGAGGAAAAAGAACTCCAAGACCTTGAGTCGTTCTCTCCAAAATCCTCCCGCACAACCAAGACAACAACAACAAAATAAGGGTTACCTTATTTTATTACTCACGCCAAACATTTTAAAAAAAATCAAAAACGAATCAAACAATTAACTCAATTAATTGCAACGTTTTAAACTGCCCAATTAATAGAGGCGTTTATTAGAAAGTTTAAATGCAAGAGTTGACTTCGTTTAATAGGGGGTGCAGGTGCATTACCTTAATCAAAAAGGGGGGTTTCGTGGAAGTTGAAAAGGTGGGGCTCGTGTGGTCCCCACCTCACAAATATCCTACCTAGAGGTGTAGGATTTTGTGGGTCGCTATTTAACCTCTTAACTTATGTTAAACAACTTAAAATAAAATAAATTGGTCGCACCATTTCATTTTATTCATTTACTTAACCCGAAAATTTAGTAACCACACCCGAGAAAACACAACTCTGGAAAAAGGTGTTCTTAAGAAATTACCGGGGCTGCGATTCCGTCGGTGCCCTCAGATTTCAATTTCGAGCACCGGTTCAAAAGATAGGAAAACCCACACGTACATTTACTAAATGTACCCGAAAAAAAGTTCGGAAAATATTATCAGTCACCCTCGACCCGCACCGGTCAAGGTCAGGCTCTGCCTAAGTGAAACACGCCACAAGGAATGCAACAGAACTCTCGAATTTTCAATCCAAGTTACCGTTTAAAAGATACGAATTTTAAAATAAAATAATTGTCATTTAATTATTTTATTTGCGGCCAAAAACTAACTTTTTTTGGTGGCCCGTGCTGGCCAAAGTTAGTATCTTCTTAAATAAACCATGCCTTCACGAGTTAAGCGGTTGTCTCGAATTTTTAATCTGAGCTACCGTTTGTGAGTTATAATCATTTGAAAAATAAAATAATTTATTTAATTATTTTATTTACGGTTATGCAATTTTTGGAATTTCTCACAGGAGGCCCGCGCCGACTAAACTTAATTCGCGCCTTGGGTAAAACCGCCATCATGAGCGCAACGGTGCTATCAGATTTCTGATCCGAGTAACCATTTAAGATTTATTACACTTTTTCAGTAAAACTGCATACGCACGTTAATTTATTCTTAACAAAACTTCAAAAAATTATTTCAGGCACACCGGGCCTCGAAATCAGGTACCGTCAGAAACTGCGTACTCGTAAAATTCCAAAGAAATTAAGAAAAAAAATTCATTGAAATTTCTGGGTCTTTACACCACATATATGGAATAAGTTTTTATGTATGTGGTTAGAATTTACATTTTATGGCACATAAAATTAATAGCTTAAATATGGAATTATGAATCAAGATATGAAGTGTTATGGAGACTATGGATTTGATGGGATCTTGTTGTGTGGGTTAGATCAGAGGCCATTATAATTTATTTCTATTTTTTCTAAAAATGTATTAGTTATTCCCTCTCCAATTTATTTATGTATAAAGATTTTTTATATATTCTTTTCACTATAATAACTCAGTTATATTTAATACATATCATGTATACTATTTTCATTTTATATTCTAGACTATTAGATTCCCTATTGGATCCCTATTTTTAATAATACTACTTTTGCGTATGTCTAATATATAGATGTGTCGTACTGAAATTTTGGTAAATATGGGTATGAAAATCATACTTTATATTAGAGGTTACAATATTTTCATGACTATTTTTTTAACCTCATGACCATTCAAAAATCTATAGTGTATGGGGAGGCACACACTTGGCCCGATTGTGGTTCAAATTATTTATCGTTTAAGTAATATATAATGAGATGTTATGAATGGTATTAGAGTAAATACCAAGATCAATTTTTCATCAAGGATGATATACCCTAATGGTATTATATTATATAATCCAAAATTTATTAGAAAAGGTGAAAAAATCACCCCTCTTAAGAAGTCTTTGATACCTTTCCCATCACGAGGCCTTTTCAAGGGGTGAGATGAGAAAAATAAAACCATGAGGGATAGGAATGGAGAAAACAATATCATAGTGAAGGGTGTAATGGGCTGTTATAATGATATCATAATGTGTGTTAGGTAGGTATAAATTTATTTTGTAGTGGATTAGGTATTTGTAGACTTTTTAGGTAGATCCTAAGAAGTATTTTCCAACATGGATTCAGTTAAAACCCATATTTATTAGGGATATCTAGATTTATTTATAGAAAATAAAATTTTATTTAGTATATAGTGTGATACTTTCATTATGGGTAAGAATATGGATTTGGAATATGGTTTATCTATAATATAGTGCTATCATTCATGCATCATGATAGACTAGTACACGTTCATATTAGAAGTGTTTATTAACAAATTTCCTTGATAGGTTCCATTATAAATTGAATTCATCTAATAATTTATTTAGTTTTTTCTCAAATATATTATAATGGGTAATTATATTAATATGAATTAGATTGGTTTTCTTATTAATGTGTAATTTTTTATGATTTTTTGGCATCCATAGGGAAATGATTTGTTTGTATAGTTTATATTTTTCAAAAAAGTTATTTTTAAAATAGAAAATTGTGTAGTGGTATAATGTTTGTCAAAATTTATTTTATAGGTAGTTTCTAATTGAAATGGATAATAGAGATAGGTTTTTTATATAAATAATGTTTTTTTATAAAAAAATAAAATTATTGAAGATGGGTTTTCCATGATTGCATAGTGTGTGAAAAATGAATTTACAGGATGATTTGAATGAAAAAACTAACATCGATGTGGATTTTTGGTTTTGAGTAAAAATATGGAATTATTTTTGAAATAATATTATAAAATTAATTTTAAAAATGGAAAATGTTTCAAGGAAAATAGCAAAAGGGGAGAAAATTTGTGATTACAGTTTTTATAAATACCATTTGATGTGTAGGGTTTTATGATAAACTTAGGCGATTTCTTGAGTGTAGAAATAATTTTAATAGGTTTTCAAATTTTTTTAATAGTTATTTATAATCAAAATTTCTTGGTTTTACATGTTATGAATGGAAGTGACTGAGGAATTATGGGTTGCATGTTTGTATTGTGTGTCATGATGGATTAGAGAGATCCATTTGAGATAGGATTGATAAATGGGTGTTTGGAATAAGTATTGGGTAGATAGATAAATGGTTTGATAGTTTTATTGATTGGATCACTAGTTTTCTATACTGGTGGTTGATTTATTGGGTGAGGAGAACCATTGGATGGAATCAGAAATATATGATATATTTTTATAGTTTTGATTTATATAAGGGATATTTTTTTTTGATTATTTATGTTAATGTTTTAGCACATGTTTCCCTAGACCGCATTGATGTTCTAGTGATAGATATGAGAAAGGTGTCTGGAGGGTCAATTTTGGGTGTGAGATAATGAAAAATGTTGTGGAGTAAATCAATGCAAGTGATAAGAGGGAACCAATTGCGAGAATAATGGTAATATTGACGACAAGATGTCATGTCCAATTTAAAGTAGTGAGCTTGGGTTTTTGGGGCCACACAGTGCAAGTGAATTAGAGTCCAAGGACTGATCATAATTATTATCTAAAAAATTAATGTCTAGTATAGGTTTAAATTGGTGATATAATGATAGGTGAGGCTTCTCAAAGATGAAAAATATTAAATTACGTAGTTTTCAATGACTCTTAAATTCATTTAATTATGAATTAAAAGATATGCTATAATCTAATAGATATAATATCAAGATGAATTTTATTTTTTATTCAAATTATAGGTTAGATGTTTTGATAAATTAATGTTTTGGTCATTAGTTGAAGTGATCTGTGGGGTTGTCTCACTAGTCTAACCATTGAGCACATAATAGTTTCCAATCAAGTACCTAGTTTCCCATATGGTGTTTGGGTTAAATTCATTGGCTAATTGGTGGATTTCACTATCTAATTATAATATTTTATTATCATAAAATCACTTCTAAGGGGAACATGGGAACCACAAAAATAAAAAACTGGACATGAAATAAAAAAACAAAAAAAGGGGCAAAATTAAATTAATTTCAAGACAAAAATTCAGAACCCAAAATCAAATATGCAACATACAACTACAAACAAGAACACCCATAAAATAACATACCATAGTATCTATCACTAATCCAAGGAAAGATAGATATTTCTATGAAAAATAATTGATGTAAAGAGTAGGATAAAGATGAATTAGGACTTTTATAGATCTATATAAGAAGTGTGAGACCACAAAAATTTAATCGAACATAAAATAATTATAATCAACCTCTAAAAAAGACCATTTTATATAAGAGAGGATCCAAAGTAAGCTAGTTTCATCCAGGCCCTGAGAGTCCTCAAACTCTTTCATCTTGACTTGATCTTTTTGGGATAACTCAAATTCATGAATATTTTCCTATTTGAGTTCACTCGATGATTCCTTATCTCATATTTCATATTCATACATTATTTTCTCCAATAAATGGTATGGGATAAACCCCATTTATGATAGCCTTCTAAAATCCCTCCTAACTACATACGGATAGTAGCTTTCTCAGACCACTCACAGGTTGAAAACCTATTCTCCTTAATTCAATACCCCTTCCATACTAGACCTTTTGTTAAAGGATTTATAAGAGAGGAATAGTCTATATGATACATGATTTTCATTTCATTACTAATAGAATACACCCCTGTGTTTCCCACTACATTATAAAATGAAAAATCTACATATAAATAAACTTCTTTCTTCCCTTTATCCATTACAATACATTAATGTATTGGGAATTAATCAAAAATATCCTCTTAAGATTCATATGAAGCCAATGACATAACTTCTATGACAGAGTCTAAGGGTACCATCGAATCCTCGATGGAGTCCCAGACTGGTACTAAAGTAGCAGACTAAACATGGTATTTTTTCATCATAGACCACACACTCTTCCATCCCTCATACACCCTGTTATGAGAAACCTCATTTAAAATATCAATGTTCTTTTATAGACAAAAACATTAATTATATCCTTGATCTGGTGGTAGTTCTATGACCAAACCTTCATTATCATGTATTTTTGTTCCATGATCAAAGGATCCCTCATTCCCATTTTCATTTAGTGCCACCAAAGATGAGGAATTTAATCACAAATCATCATGGAACCTAGTGAAAACATGATACACCAATAGATCGGGTATTTATTCAGAGATTTATTTCCTCCACCAAGTAGTTATATATTTATTTGTCTCATTTATGTCACTACTAAAGCAGTATAGGTATGGGGATATTTTCTTTAGTGAATAGATGGTTTGAAAGCAACACCATTAGGTGACACACCATCTATTATAAAGAAAAATTCTTTCTTTTTCTCCACCATTATTAACATATAAATATAAATATATTTTCCAACCTTAACCTCATCAAAATATATAGGTTCATAGATTTTACTGGGGGAAATGGATTTAAGATGTAACAGCTCAACCCGAACCATGAGGTCCAAGATGGAGGGTCACATGACCTCATGTACACTTCCCCCTACACAAGAGGTTGTGGACTACCATAAATGGTCTATGTCCATCAGTGAGAAGACTATTCCCTTAGTATCATTTCATCAAGAAGATAATAATAGTAATAAAAAATATAGTTTTTAATCATAGTAATCATGCAGAAACAAAAATATGGAATACAAGTCATACAAGAGATAATGGGACTCCAAAGTGGTAAGACAAACCAAATAAAAGAAACAATATGTAGTAAATAAATAAAAAAAAGGTCCTATAAAGTATATCTTGATCCACTACTAGCTCCAAAAGTCTCTAATTTGACATCTACTATAGGGTCCTTAACCTTAAACGGATCTTTTGTCATGAAATCTAGAAGTGTAGTGGAATGCATGAGTAGGGTGTGAGTACAAGATTCAGTAGGAAACCACTAATGAATCATCAATATGAGTGGAAATAACATATTATAGTTTATGTCATGAAATAATTACATTATTAAATAAACATAAAACCATACTTGTTCCAAGACATCATGTACTGACCAAGCCACTACAAATGCTAACCCCACATGTTTCACCATGTTGATCAGCCCACCCCACCTAGACATTGATTGTCATTAAGAATAACACACATTCCACCATGTATTTCCCTGGCCTACTATCCTTTTAATAACCTGATTCCCAACTATATAGTATGACCATACCAGTATCATCTAGTTATCCACTTATGCACATGCCTCTGTAGGGATAGTCATGCCCGACTTTAAGCAAGTTTGGACTTTTTCAGGTTGGAAAACTAGACCCTTATATGCATACCTCTACATGAATAACCACACCCCCTTAAAGGGTGTTTGGACCACATATCACAAAATTTAAGGATCTACTTGATCATCTCAATAACTAAAACATAGTTTCTACTGGCGATGAAAGACAACAATATATACATATCATAAAAATAAATAACAAGGCACACCAAGATCAATCATTAGGATCCCAACAATAACTACATGGTCATACACTGGTTATCATCATATCCACACATGAAACCACATGAAACTCATATCAATATATTTCAATATATCATAAAAAATCATCGAAACACCACAAACACACATATATATAATCCAAAAAATGATAAGGAATTTCCTACCTCATGGTTGTCAACATCAGTGTCAAGGCTCATCAAAGATGTTTTTATATAAAACATTCTAACAAACTAACCAGAATATGATCATTCACTAATGGATTATATAACATGTTCTAATATGAAACATCAAGAGTTCTAGATAAATGAAAGGAGTAATAAATCAAATGGATCAAACAAAAATTTCTTGAGGGTTGATCGTTTCCTAATGGGATATACAATATCAGTCTAGTATGGGGAGGAAAAGGTTATTGATGTTTAGGGTTCTCTATGGTTCAAGGAAGGGGATGCGTCATGTATTCTCACTAGAATGGATCATTATGACATAGTATTGGATACTGTGACCTAGAACTACCATGAAGAGTACCGCCATGGCACAGAACACGTACTCTGGTGTGTGTATATTTGTAGCGAAAGATCTTCATGGTCCAAGGGTAAACTCACAACATATTAGTGTACTAGAAAATCCCAAAATAACACAGAGATATCATTATGGAATACAAGTCACTAGATATAAAAACATTCAATTGAAAGTAGGAATATTGCAGTGTGGAACTTCTCTGAAAAATGACATTCCATGGTGTAGGTATGAGGTCTATGGTGTGGAGGTGTTTCTACAGTCCTTCATGGAAACAAGAAAAAAGTTGATTGAATGAGGAATACTATAATTTAATTGGATATTTAGTGGTTTAATATGTAAGTAAATCCTTTGTTTAAGGCTCATAATTATGGAATAAATTTTTCATTTCAATTCTTAAAAAACCCCAAATTAAGTTCAAAACGGAGCATTAAAATCCATAACTCTTGAAGACCATGCACCTGGCTAGCCATCTGCAACTGACATGAAAACAAGATTTATGGTGTGGTCATGAACACTATGGATCATCCTTCTCATACTGTCCTTTATGGAAAAGGCTACAGTGTAACCACCTTAAAACATGACTACTAGACACAACCCCTTTTTCTATGGAATAACCTCTACTCCTCAAACTACTATGATGCTACTATATCCAATATAGTGAAACTTCCTCCTCTATAAATTGGTCTTGAGTGCTACAGCACCACCACCCCTGTTTTGATAGAAAGTCACAAAACTAACCCTTGAGACTCTCTAATACCTCAATAATTTTCTAAAACATGGATCAAATCAAAATAAAGAGGAAATATTATGTTTTATTAAAGAATAATAATTCCATGGATTTATAATTCTCAACATCATATTGCCTTCTCATCCTTTATAAGAATATATAGGGTTCATACTTAAACAAATCAAACCACATATCTCAAACATCAGTCTATCACTCCCAAGTCTCATCCTTAATCCTCCCATGCTACCAATGAATCTAGAAAATTGGCATCATCTTACTTAAAAGTACATACTCACTCTAGTATATAATGATCCTCATACAATGCATATGGTTCTAACTCATTATCCTCATAGTCTATAAAATTTTAAAAATTGGGAACGTATCTCTGAAGGCGTGAAATTTGGAACACATCATTAATGCCTCGATAATGTGAATGAAAGTCCAGATAGTATGTCACTATCCTAACCCATCCTCTAATATCAAAGGGTCTCGTAGAATATGGTGACATATTTCCTTGCTTCCTCTGATGTTGATCATGTAACATCCTAGTTTTGGAAGCCACCCAGATGTGCCCCGTACCTGGTTGGTCACAAGGACTCAGGTGCATTTCCCTGAATGCCAGAAGCTGCTAACTAGCAACGAGGGCCTTAGGTGTGATAATGGGAAAACGATGCCCTCATTGGCAGAGTAACACAGAGGAAGAAAAACAATAGCAATAGCGGAAACAATAATAATCCATACTAAAGAGAACAACGAAAGAATGGAAAATAATAAACTGGAGCACACACACACACACATATATATATATGAACGATTCATGATACATATGTCTAGGAAAAAAGGAAAACAAATCAAAATACAATAATACAATAATACTAAACCAAATTACAAATGAAACAGATGAATAGCTCCTCAGCATCTCAAGCCTAAGCTTTGTCCCATTCTCTCCAGCTTTACAGCAAGTCAAGTACCTAAAGTAGAAAGGTTCTTTCCCTTATCTATACCTGCAACAGTATACATTTTTGGGCTCAAAAGCATGACTGAAATAGGGTGTGAGACTAAATCTCATTATGAAACCTCCCAATGATTTATTCCTAACAGTCAGTGCAACACCCCAATATTTCATAGTACATTATCTCTTCAAAGTAATTCAATAACTTGCGCAACACGCAACACCGAGTTTGAGCGCATCACAACTTACCAAACTAGCCGTTCAAAAACCGGTTATGAATAGTATTAACTACATTTTGTTTTTTATATACTCCATATAATTTTAGAATCCATATTATGTGTTTCTTATACATAATATAAGAACAAATTCATTAAAAAGATAAAAGAAGTATTTTTCAAAAAAATGCAATTTTAGTGCCTTTTAATGGAGAACCCTTTTTAAATCCAATATTTGACACTTTTATATATTAAATTTGAAAAAATAAACTTCTTATTTAGAATTAGGACATAAGAATTTAGTTTAGATAAATTTTTGGTGTTATTCTGATAACTTTCATATTTGGGTGAATAGTGGAAAATACTAAATTTTAACTGAAAACAACCTTTTTAATCAAAATAATTTATAGTGTTCAATTATATATTTTAATGGGTTGGAAGTATAATTAGATTATATTTTCAAAATTTAATACAATTTTGTTCATTATAAGTAATTTCACATTTAAATTTGACAGAAACACATGTCAATCTTTTGATGGTTTTTACTTTTTAAAAAACCCGATTTTTGGTTTTGATAATGGGAATTAATTTTAAATTAATAAATACAAATTATATGTTTTGAATTTGGTAAAAATAATTCTTTTTTGAATTTGGAATATCAAAATTATATTAGGGTGAATTTTTGGTATTTTTCTAAAAACTTTCAGTTTTTGATGAGTTGTGAAAAATACTAAATTTTAATTAAAAGCAACTTTTTTAATCAAAATAATTTATAGTGATAAATAATACTATTGATTAGTTTTAAAGTATAATTAGATTATATTTTTACTATTTAATCCAATTTTGGTCATTTTATGTAATTTCACATTTAAACTAGGCATAAACAAGCCTCAATCTTTTGATAGTTAATATTTCTTAAAAACATGCTTTTTGTTTTGACAACGAGAATTAATTTTAAATTAATTTCTTCCACTTATGTGTTTTTTATTTGGAAGAATGGATTCCATATTTGGAATTAGGAGGTCTAAATTTTGTAAATAGGTAACGTTTATTTTTATACAGTATGAATAATTACTACGGTAAATATTTTTTTACCATGGTTAAAGGGTAAATCCAGTAAATAAGGGTAAATAATAATATTATAATAATACAAAATTACCCTACCATGTGTAATATTCCTACTGTTTTATTAATTTCAGACCACGGGCATCCTTAGATTGACTTTGGGACCCCATGGAGCCACATGGGTGTGATAATGACATTTTATATTAAATAATCTAAAATAAAGAAAAAAATAACAAAAGAAAATATCTATTAGTAAAACAATTTTTATATGAGGATATATAATTTATCTATTAGACTATAAATATAAATAAGAAATATAAAAATATTTCCTACATCATGGTATTTTTTAATACTTTTTGGACATCAAATAAATTAAATTATTTATGACACAATAATGATGCAATATTTACCTCATTAATAAATGATTTAAATAAATAAGATAATAAATATTAAAACAATATCCAAAACCTATCCAATTCTTATTGGATTATTTTATTTCAACCATGAGTCATCATAAATTTGATACTAACAAATAGTTGACCTTTTGAAACAAAATATGAGGTTATAATAAAATAATTGTTTCAAACTTTCCTAAAGAGCCCCTCCACTCCCTTATAAAAGCCCTCACTTCCTACCCATTTTTCACACTTCTCAAGCCTTTGGTTCATAAAAACCCTACCCAAATATTCTCCCAAAATCTCTCAGTTCATTCTAAAGGTCTTACTTTTGTCAGAAATCTAACTTAATGAGCCCTTTTGATCAAATCAAAAGGAAGAACCTGAAGAAGAGGTAATAATTTCACCACCCTCTTTTAAGTTCTTTTCTTCTTCCACTTCCTCTTTCATTGTTGTTTCCATTCTAAAATAATAACTCCAGTATTTTATATATACTATGATGTTATTATAAATATGGTACAACCATATTCATTATTCTATCCATCCATGAATGACATGTCACCATACGTGCGTACGTACGACTTACCGTCTCCACGTCATGGTGTAGTTGTTATTCAAATACACTATTATTTGGATGAGTATAATAATGATGTATAATTGATGTAAATAATAAATATAACATGTTAATAATTCTGTATATATGATATACCATCTATTTACATATGTTTTCAAATCAAAATAATGATATTGTCGCTCATGCGCAAGTACGGATTACCGTCTCCACGAACGCGATGAGATTCATTTCTCCATCGTAACCATTCAAGAATAATTTTCATTTGGTTATTAAAAATAATGATTAAATAACATAATATCATTCTGGATATGAATCAAATACATCCTATCCATTAAAAAAATATGGCTTATTTATCAAAACATATAAAGTAAAACGAATCAGTTAACACCCGAAATGACGATACTACTAAAATATCATCATCAAAGCAATATTAGAAGATCATATATGATATAATATCAATGTATATGGATATTGTATAATTTAATAACAATTATTTCACCATTATACAAGAGGTTAACCTACCCTTGACCCAAGGAAAAGAACGAGGTATGGGTTAATTTCACAATCTCTTTATTATCTGAGGTTGTTTTTACATAAGTATCTATTGGGACCTCTTTATGATCCACATCCGTTTTTCTTAAAAATGTATTTCAATTTTTTTTTTACAATTTAATATAAAATTGGTTAAAGTAATTTATATCCTTTTTTAACCTTATATGTTTTGAAAGGAATATTTCTGTCATTTTCCAAACATGGTACTTTATGAACCTTTCGACAAAATTAAGGTAAGAATGTTTTTTTAACTTATATAGTGGGTGCAGTTATTCTCTGTCATTATAACATCATCGAAGCATCCCTTAAAATATTATAAGAATATTTTCAAAATAAATTTTTTCTTTTATAATTATGTGACTTTAAATGATTTAAAAAAAGAGGTATTTCTCTCAAATAGTTTTTATTTCTTCTATGTCAACATCTTTTGATGGATTTTATACTTGTTTGAAGTCGATTCATTTTGAAACAAATCTTCCATATTGTATTGAAGGTTTTGTGATATGTTTGACTGTGGATGTGTTATTTTTATACCATTCATGGTTTATGCTTAAAGTATTGACACTTCCTATGCTAGTTTTAATACGAATGTTTATGTTATATTTCAACCTGTTCATATGAGGAATGTATTAGGCTTAGTAAGTGGCGGGTGGTGCCCGCTATAGCTCCTCGATGCATCGGTAGGTCTCATGAGACAAATATACATGGAATTGGCTGAGTCCTTTCCCAATTTTATATATGGTTTTGGCCAAGGCCTTAATCATTTTTATACTTCTTGGCCGAGGCCTTGACAAGATGTTTTAGAATGTCCTACATTATACATTCTCTCATTATGAAAATAATATTGATAGGTCATGTGGTTATTCGACTAGTAGAATACCCATGACTATGTTTTTTATGGGATTATTTACTCATCTCATATTCCTTCCATAAAAGTGTTCATGTTTTTTATTTGTAAAGACATGTGTTTTCAATTATTCACCATGCCTAATATTTATGTAATCTTCTGCTGTATTGCTTACCCTTACTGAGCGTTTGAGTTCACCCATTTATTATGTTTCATTTTCCTAGGATATAAAGAATTTAGTTATGAGTGACTTACAGGCATAATCTAGGAGGCTTGGATGTTTCTAATTGAATAAGTTAGTGTTGTATTTCTTTTCAAGTTGTAAAGTTGATCTTATGTATGAATCTTGTTTCCAATAATACTAAACTGATCGGTATTTCGGGACATGATTTCCTTATGATCATGCCAATTTTATGTAATAATGCACCGAAACTGGGTAACTGGGGTTGGGATGTTACAGTTGTTATCAAAGGAAGTTTAGTACAAACCTTGGAAACTAGATTTAGATAAACTATGATTAGAGCACATTACCCTAAGATAGACTTTGAGGATTAGTATAGAAGAACATCCTTAAATTTTGGTAATGTAGAGATTTTGTGTATTTTCCAAGCAATACATCCCTGTATGGATATGATCAGGTAGAGGCAGCTCTGGCATAGATGTACCTAGGGGTAAAACCCGAAAACACCGCTTTGAGCTAGACTCGAACGGGAACTGGTGCACAACAATGGGCCTTGTTGTACTCTTGGTTATGACACTCTCGGGGGATATGATTAGGATAATTATCATTTTCTTTACAAACCATTATGAAGGGTTTATTAGTATATTCTTCCTCAAATAATTTTTTTTATGATTATGGATTATATCCATAAACTGTTCAATTTATGTTATGTGTTTTACAAGTTTGGAATTATGTATTTAAATTCATAAACTAATCTAGTTTATGTTGTTGTTTAGAAATGGCGCTTAGTGGAAGGAATGGAAACCGTATCAATGCACGTAATCCATGTTGGAATTTCCCTCTTACTCAAGATAATTATAGCGGAGCTGGTGGTGCAACTGGTGCTGATCATCTTATCACCATACTAGAACAACTCACTCAGGTTATGAATAATAACTTTACCCGTATGGAGCACCCTGATCCACAACACGGAGGATCAATGTTAGATCGCTTCATGAGGAAACAACCACTAATATTCAATGGGATTACAAATCCATTAGTAGATGATCAATGGATAAATTCCTTAGAGAAAATATTTTATGCTTTGGGGAGTAGAAAAAGGGAAAAAAATTTCATGGCAGTTTATCACCTCACAGGAGATGCAGATCAATGGTGGTCATTGATTAAAAACACAAAGGAGGATGAAGAAGTATCAAGTATGTAATGGAGGGAGTTTGAAGATCTTTTCTTAGAAAAATACTTTCCTTGTGACCATCAGGCGAATATGGAAAGGTAATTTCTGAGCTTGAGACAAATGGATGATGATAATGTCGCAAAGTATGAAGCTAACTTTACAAGGTTAGAGAGGAATGCATAAAATTATATACGTAACCCAAGGAGTAATATTGATCAATTATTTTATGGGTTAAAACCATTTCTCCATCGAGCATTAGTCTCAAAATCCTTCTTGTCGTATGAATATATTATCTCATGTACTATTAAGACAGAAAAGGAATTCTCTAAATCTTATGATAATAAAGTAAAGAAAGAGAATAAGAGAAAGGTGGGGCAAGAGATAGATAAAGGGAAAAAATGAAATAAGGATTTTACATTATGTGACAATTATGGGAAGAAACACCCTGGTACTTTCCTAAAAGGAATGGGATTCTCTTACATGTGTGGTGAAAAAGGCCACTAAGCTCGTGATTGCAAGGGAATGAAAGTTGTTGTCAATGTTGAATGCTAAAATTGAAGAGAAATGGGTCATTATGAAAAATAATGTCCTAGGATCCAAGGAAACATACATCAAAAAAGTTTAAGGGATCAAGGCTAAGCTTACGTTGTTACTACAGTTGAAGTGGAATAATTAATGTATTTGTGTTTTTGGACTCAATAATTATATTATGGTTATAATAATAATGTGATATATATAAGGATTGTACTTCAGTACTTGTTGTTTTCATTATGGTTTTAATATGATGAAGGTAATCATATTTTCAGTATGTGACAATAAGAGAAACATTTCTTAATTTGGGGAATCTGATTTTACCATTGATTTTGGAATTTAGAGAACTTTTAGAGAGAGTATTGATAGAAGTATTTTGGATAAGAATAAAGGTTTGAATGGATTAAGTTTTAAATTGGATACTATTCTTAAGGATAAATAATTTTTTAAGATTATTTTTGGATTGTTATAAAAATGACAACCTGGAGGTTGGGTGACAACCCGTCACGTCCAGCAAGGACGCGAGACTTGAACCCGCAACCGAAGGGCGACAAGGGTGCATCACCTACCACTGGCCTACATGATGTCCTAGTTTGTATAATGTAATTTTTTTAAATAATATCACAAATGAATTATAAATTCATTTTTTTGGAACTCTATATTATTAGGATAAATAGAGTATTTTTATGTTTTATTATCTTTTAGAGTGAAAGATGAGTTTGTGGTAGAAATTAGTTAAAGTATAGAACTTTACTTGTCAAGTATATTTTTTTCTCTCTTGTTCTATGAATAAATTAATTCTTAAACTTTATTTAAGGGATCTTAAACACAAAAATGTATTATCCTAATACCTTATGTTTAGTTGAACTGATGATATTTTAAATCATCATAGATTGATGGCTTTGAGGCCCTCAATTTTACACTTGTTTGGGATTTATGACCTCAATCACTCCCTATAAATATTTACATTTTTCCTCTAATTATGTGTCTCTAATTTCCAACAATGTTCTCTTAATATAGATTATAATTTGGTGGTGACTTTTCATTTCCCTTTCCCTCTTATTAAGTCTAAATTTTATTAACCCAATTTCCAATGTGGTTTTCCACAAAGGTATTTTCAATTAACTAACTTTTATTTTCGAAGAACAATTTCAAATTGAGAGGATGCAATTTATTGAAGGTGGGGAGAATGTAACACCCCAAGATTTCATAGTACATTATCTCTTCAAAGTAATTCAATAACTTGCGCAACACGCAACACCAAGTTTGAGTGCACCCCAACTTACCAAACTAGCCATTCAAAAAGATATTATGAATGGTATTAACTGAATTTTGATTTTTATATACTACATATAATTTTATAATACATATTTTTTTATTAAACATAATATAATAACAAATTCATTAAAAAGATAAAAGTGTTATTTTTCAAAAAAATGCAATTTTACCACCTTTTAATGGAAAATATTTTTTAAATCAAATATTTGACACTTTTATATATTCAATTTTACAAAATAAACTTATTCTCCAGACTCGGGACATAAAAATTTAGTTTTGATAAATTTTTGGTGTTTTTATGATAACTTTCATATTTGGGTGAATAATGAAAAATACTAAATTTTAACTAAAAAAAACCATTTTAATCAAAATAATTTATAGTGTTCAATTATATATTTTAATGGTTTGAAAGTATAATTAGATTATATTTTCATAATTTAATACAATTTTGGTCCTTATAAGTAATTTCACATTTAAATTTGACATAAACACATGTCAATCTTTTGACAGTTTTTACTTTTTGAAAAACCCGATTTTTGGTTTTGACAATGGGAATTAATTTTAAATTAATAAATGAAACTTCAATGTTTTGAATTTGGTAAAATATATTTCCTTTTTGAATTCGGAATATAAAAATTATCCTAGGGTGAATTTTTGGTATTTTTTTGAAAACTTTTAGTTTTTGATAAGTTGTGAAAAATACTACATTTTAGTTAAAAAAAACTTTTTTAATTAAAATAATTTATAGTGCTAAATTTTACTATTTAGAAGTTTTAAAGTATAATTAGATTATATTTTTACTATTTAATCAAATTTTGGTCATTGGATTTAATTTAAAATTTAAACTAGACATAAACAAGCATCAATCTTTTGATAGTTATTATTTCTTAAAAACATGTTTTTTGTTTTGACAGCGGGAATTAATTTTAAATTAATTTCTACCACTTATCTGTTTTGAATTTGGAATAATGGATTCCATATTTTGAACCAATATTTAAATTTTTTTTAAATAGGTAAATTTTATTTTTAGACATTATGAATAATTACTACGGTAAATATTTTATTTATCATGGTTAAAGGGTAAATTCGGTAAATGAGGGTAAAAAAATAATAGTATAATAATACTGAATTACCCTAACATGTGTCCTATTCCAATTGGTTGATTAATTTCTGACCATGGGCATCCTTGGGTTTACTTTGGGACCCCATGGATCCACATAGGTGTGATAATGACATTTTATATTAAATAATCTAAAGTAAAGACAAAAATAACAAAAGCAAATATCTCTTAGTAAAAAAAATTATATGAGGATATGTAATTTCTCTATTCGACTATAAATATTAATTAGAAATATAAAAATATTTCCTACATCATGGAATTTTTTTTATATTTTTTGGACATCAAATAAATTAAATTATTTAAGACACAATAATGATGCAATATTTACCTCATTAATAAATGGTTTAAATAAATATGATTATAAATATTAAAACAATATCCAAAACCTGTCAAATTCTTATTTGATTATTTTATTTTGACCATGAGTCATCTTAAATTTGATATTGACTAATATTTTACCTTTTTAAACCCAATATGAAGTTATAATAAAATAATTGTTTCAAACTTTCCTAAAGAGCCCCTCCTCTCCCTTATAAAAAGACCTCACTTCCTACCCATTTCTCACACTTCTCAAGCCTTTGGATCATAAAACCCATGCCCAAATATCCTTCCAACATCACTCGATTTATTATAGAGGTATTTCTTTAGTTATAAAGTCAACCTAAGGAGCCCTTTTGATCAAATCAAAAGGAAAAACCCGAAGAAGAGGTAATAATTTCACCACCCTCTTTTAAGTTCTTTTCTTCTTCCACTTCCTCTTTCTTTGATGTTTCCATTCTAAAAATAATAACTCCTATATCTTATATATACTGTAATGTTATTATAAATATGGTACAACCATATTCATTATTCTATCCATCCTATGAATGACATGTCACCATACGTGCGTACGTACGACTTACCGTCTCTACGTCTTGGTGTAGTTGTTATTCAAATACACTATTATTTGGATGGGTATAATAATGATGTCTAATTGATGAAAATAATAAATATAACATGTTAATGATTCTTTATATATGATATATCATCTATTTACATACATTTTTAAACCAAAATAATGATATTTTCACTCGTGCGTACGTACGGATTACCGTCTCCACGAACGCGATGAGATTCATTTCCCCATCGTAACCATTCAAGAATAATTTTCATTTGGTTATTAAAAATAATAATTAAATAACATAATATCATTCTATATATGAATCAAATACATTATATCCAGTAAAAAAATATAGCTTATGTATCAAAACATATAAAGGAAAATGAATCAGTTAACACCCGAAACGACGATACTACTGAAATATCATTATGAATGAAATATTAGAAGATCATATATGATATCATATTAATGTATATGGTTCATTTATAATTTAATAGAAATTATTTCACCATTATACAAGAGGTTAACCCATGCTCTACCCAAGGAAAAGAACATGGTAAGGGTTAATTTCAGAATCTCTTTATTATCTGAGGTTGTTTTTACATAAGTATCTACTAGGACCTTTTTATCATCCACATCAGTGTTTCTTAAAAATTTATTTCAAAACATTTTTACTATTTAATAGAAACTGGTTTAAAGGCATTTATATCCTTATTTAACCTTATATGTTTTGAAAGTAATCTTTCTGTCATTTTCCAAACAAGATACTTTACGACCCTTTCGATAAAATTAAGGTAAGAATGTTTTTTTAACTTATACGGTGGGTGCAGTTATTCTCTACCATTATAAAATCGTCAATGCTTCTCTTAAAATATTATAAGAATATTTTCAAAATAAATGTTTTCTTTTATAATTATGTGACTTTAAATGATTTCAAAAAAAAAGAGAGATATTTATCTCAAATAGTTTTGATTTCATCTATGTCAGCATCCTTTGATGGATTTTATACTTTTTTGAAGTCGATTAATTATGAAACAAATCATCAATATTTTATTGAAGGTTTTGTGATATGTTTGACTGTGGATGTGTTATTTTTATACCATTCATGGTTTATGGTTAATGTATTTACATTTCCTATGCTAGTTTTAAAACGATTTTTTATGTTATATTTCATCCTTTTTATATGTGAAATGTATTGGACTTAGTAAGTGATGAGTGGAGCCCGCTATAGCTCCTTGATGCATCGGTAGGCCTCATGAGACAACCAGACGTGGAATTGGATGAGGCTTTTCCCAATTTTATATATGGTTTTGGCTGAGGCCTTAATGATATTTAGACGTCTTGGTCGAGGCCTTGAAAAAGATATTTTAGAATGTCCAGCATTATACATTCCCTGATTATGAAAATAATATTGATGTGTCATGTGGTTATTCGACTAGTAGAATACCCTTGAATATGTTTTTATGGAATTATTTACCTAGATCATATTCCTACCATAAAAGTGTTCATGTTTATTATTTTTAAACGCATGTGTTTTCAATTATTCACCTTGCCTAATATTTATGTTATCTTCCACTATATTTCTTACCCTTACTGAGAATTTGAGCTCACCCCTTTATTATGTTTCATTTTCCCAGGATATGAAAAAGTTAGTTATGAGTGACTTGCAGGCATAATCTAGGAGGCTTGGATGTTTATAATGGAATAAATTAGTGTTGTATTTCTTTTCAATTTGTAAAGTTGAACTTATGTATAAATATTGTTTCCAATATTACTAAACTGACCAGTCTTTCGGGACATAATTTCCTTGTGATCATGCCAATGTTATGTAATAATGCACCGACTCTAGGTAACTGGGGTCGGGGCATTACAGTTAGTGAATATATGCCAGGTAAAAGTACAGAAGCAGTAAACAAGAAAGTACTTAGCAAAAAACAATTCCACATATCAAAACAAACTAATAAATCACAATAACCCTCTAGGAAGTACACACAGCCTATCCCCTATGGTTTAGTTATAAGAATATATAAAGTCTCTCTGAAGAAGCACTCACAGTCAATTCCCCTTATAGTCAAAGGAAAAATTCAAGACACTCTGAGGAAGCTCACACGGTCAATTCCCCTTATAGTATAAGGTAATTCAAGGACTCTCTGAGGAATCTCACACAGAAAATTACCCTTATATACCCAAGTACAGGGACTCGATAAGAAAGTTCACTCGGTCAATTCCCTTTATAGCCCCAAGTGGTTCAAAGACTCTCTGAGGAAGCTCACTTGGTCAATTTCCCTTATAGTTTAAAGTGCTCAAAGACTCTCTGAGCAAGCTCACTCGGTCAATTCCCCTTATAGTCTACTACGCCATGTTCTCACGACCTTATGTCAATCAATAAGCATAGAAAGAAAAAAATGGCCATGGTAAACCTCAAGAACTACATGGATAATCAGTCTACAACATATCAAGCATGTCAGAATACAAACACTCTACCCTATAGCACTAGGCATGGAAAACAGGCAAGGAGGCCAAATAGGCTAAGAAGACCAACGGTCATAAATAGAACATGCATGGGAAACACATACAAAGCATAACAATAAACCCTATTCATACCCAATTAACCTCTACACAAGCATACAAGCATGGAAGGAAATCAACAGGGGTAAAACGGTAAACCCGCAATACCTAGTTCAAGGGTATTGGTAAGAAATGCACATAATACTCAAGAATTTAAACATAAAGGCACAAAACACCTACCTCGGTGTTAGGAGATTTCTATACGTGAACCTCGAGGCTTGAATCAACTTATAACGCTGAAGATCTACAAAAATGTATAAAACGTTCAATAGAGGATAACTTGAGAAAAATGAGAAATCATGAAATGTGGCTCAAGTAGAAGGAAGAGATTAACGAGATGATCCCAACGCAATCGATGATAGTTGAATCATAGATCAGATGCTCAGTTAGGGGCTCGGAGGAAGATCACGGCCGTACGAGAGCTCTCGGCCGAATGAGACCTAGAAGAAGATGTTTCTGGCATTTAGACATGACCCCGATATGTTTGAAAAAAAAAGAAAGTACACGACATGTACTTTTGAAGTACACAACATGTACTTTCCATTTCCATACTCCATTTTAGGCAGCCTTCAAGTCATCCCCACATGGCCATGTTCTCGGCCGCTACACGACTAGCACATGGATACCCGCGGTAACCAAGTACACGATGTGTACTTATAAAGTACCCAATGTGTACTTTATAAATTTCCATAAATTCATATTTTTCTCAAAAACAACCAGAAAAGAAAAACATACCTGGAAAAGAAGATCCGGGTTCTTACAAACTTTCCCCCTTAAAGAAATTTGTCATCAAATTTCCCTAGAGAAACGATGTAGATGAAGAAACCCTGAATAACTCCAGCCACTGCGATCGTACATCGGCCTCCCTCTCCCAAGTCTTGTCCTATATTCTCTCATGCTTCCATAGCACCCATACCAGAGGAATAGACCAGCCACAAAGAACCTTCGTACTACAATAAATAATCTAGATAGGATGCTCCTCAAACGACACATCCACTTCAAGCTCATCCTCCTCGGGTCGAAAGACATGAGACGGGTTTGAAAAGTAACTTAGGAGATGAGAAATGTGAAAAAAATCATTCATATCCTGGTACCTCTGAGGTAATTGAAACCGATTGGCAAACGTCCCAAATCTCTCCAACACCTCAAACAACCCGACGTACCTCAGCGAAAGCTTACCCTGCCTCCAAATCCTCTTGTGTCCCAACCTCGGTGTGACACGCAGGAAAACATGATCCCTGACCTCGAACTCTAGAGGTCATCTCCGCTGATCAGCATAAGACTTCTGCCCAGAATGTGCAATAACCATCCTCTTCCAAATCAACTCTATCTACTCGGTGGTATCCTGTACAAGACAAGGTCCCAGCAAAGATGCATCTCCTACCTCCAGCCAACATAAGGGTGATCAGCATGGCCTACCATAAAAATCCTCATAAGGTTCCATCTGTATTGTTTCTTGAAAACTATTGTTGTCGGAAAAATCCAAAAGAGGTATGTGCTTCTCCCAAGAACCTCCAAAATCCAGGATGCATGCTCGAAGCATGTCCTCAAGTACCTGAATTGTACACTTGGACTGGCCATCTGTCTGGGGGTGGTAAGCTGTAATCAAAAGTACCTGTGTACCCAATTCCTTCTAAATCCCATACCAGACCCAAGAAGTAAAATGAGCATCCATTTCTAAAACAATAGAGTGTGGAACTCCATGAAGATGTACAATCTCACGGATGTAAAACCATCCCAACTCATCAATACTAAAGGTTTCCTTGATTGAAAAGAAGTGAGAAACCTTCGTGAGTCTGTCAATGACAATCCAAACTGCATCATTCCCTCAAGATGACCTCGGCAAACCGATCCCAAAATCCATCGTGACATCTTTCCACTTCCACTCGAGAATGGGTAACTACTGTAAAATCCATGTTGGTCGCTGATGCTTCACCTTCACCTGATAACAGGTGGAAAAAATCGTTTAAAAACCAGAAACATCCCTTTTCATACCTGGACACCAATACTGGTGATGTAGATCACGATACATTTTGGTGACACTGGGATGAACTTCCCAAACTAAAGAATGAAAGTCCTGCATCAGCTCCTCACCTATGTCTACTGAAACCCATATGTGCCCCTAGAAACACAAGTTCTCATCCTTTCCTACTATACATCCAAGAATAGGGTTCTCTCCTAACACACTTTCCCATTGGACTTGGCCTTTTGATTCTGATAGCTGCCTCATTTGCACTCAATCAAGAAGAGTAGAGGTAACAACTACAGAAGATAGAAAAGTCTTCCCTTTTCTATTGTGCACCTCCAAAACCATCTCAGATAAAAGATACATAAGACGCCACTCACTGCTAGCCTCTTGAACTGCCTGTATCTGGGTCCTCCTACTCAACGCATCATCCACCGCTTTGCCTTTCCCAGGCGTATAGGAAAGCTTTAAATCCAAGGACTGCAGGTACTCAACCCACCTTCGCTATCTCAAATTCAGATCACGCTGAGTGAAGATGTACTTGAGACTCTTGTGGTAGGTGAAAACCACAAAATACTCTCCCAGAAGATAATGTCTCCAACAACATAAGGCATGAACAACAACATCCAACTCAGGATCGTGTGTCGGTTAGTTCCTCTCATGTGGCCTCAACTGCCGAGACCCATACACAACCACTCCCTCTCCGTATATAAGCACATCTCCTAGCCCGATACCTGAAGCATCACAATACACAGTATAGCTCTTTCCCAGCTCTAGAAACACTAGTATCGGTGCTAAAGTCAACCTCCCTTTCAGCACCTAAAAGGCAGAATCACAAGAATATGACTATAGGAACCTTGCACCCTTCTTAGTTAGACCCGTCAGTGGTGATTCTAAGCATGAAAAGTCCTCTATGAAGAGTTTGTAATATCCAACAAACTCTAGAAAACTTTGTACCTAAAAGAAATTCTTTGGCTGCTCCCAGGAAACTACTGCTCTCACTTTCTCTAGGTCGACTGATACTCTTGTATCTGAGATAACATGACCCAAGAATTGAATATGATCCATCCAAAAGTGGCATTTTGAGAGCTTAGAATATAACTGATGCTCTCTCAGTGTACTCAGAATGATCTCAAGATGAGTAGCATGGTCGTGTAGAGTGTGAGAGTACACCAAGATATTTTCTATAAAGTCTACCACGAAGGAATCCAAGTATGGATGAAACACTTGGTTTGTCAATGCCATGAAAACTACATGCACGTTTGTGAGACCGAATGGCATAACCATATACTCGTATAGACCATACCTGTTCTGGAAGGCTATAAGAGGTATATCAGATGGTCTAATGCGCAACTGATGGAAATCGAACATCAAGTCAATATTCGAGAACACCCGAGCTCCTCAAAGCTGATCAAAGAGATCATAAATCCTAGGCAAGGGATATTGGTTCTTGATCGTAAAATGGTTCAACTTCCAGTAATCCACACAAAGTATGAGGGTGTCATCTACCTTCTTCGTAAACAAGACAGGTGAACCCCAAAGAGAAGTACTGGGTCAGATGAAACCCTTTGCCTACAACTCCTCCAACTACGTCTTGAGATCCTGCAACTCAGGTGTATCCATCATATAAGGAGGAATAGACACCAGTGTCACTCCTTGAACAAGCTCAATAGAAAAGTATACCTCATGCTTGGGAGGAAAACCTGAAAAGTCCTCTAGAAAGAAATCTAAAAAACGATCCACCAATGGAGGAAAGTCTAACTATTATGTCCCCTGGTCATCTAGATATAGACTAGAAATCTGGTCTGTAACTCCTCCCAACCCATGATGCTCGGGTCTTTCTCTGCTCACCTAGACATCCCACTCGCCCTTATGAAGAAAAGACTCTCGTTATGGTGACATGAAACTCACCCTATGATGATAACAATTGACGACTGTCTAGAATGGAACTAACCAGTCCATCCTGAGAATGAAATCATATCATGTCTCTCTAGGACATATAGGTCCCATAAGAAGTGACACCCACCAAACTGTAGAGGGAACTCTCTGAACTAATGTACACTTTCCGTTCTAGTCCCCAACAGAGTGTCTAGCGTCAAGATATCAGTAGAATAAAAGATGCCGAGACCAAGTCTCTCTACAACAATAATAGATATAAAGCTATGGAAATCCCCTGTATCGAAAAGATAAGAAGCTAAAACTGAGTCTACTAAGATCGTATCTCGAACTATATAATGTTCGGGATCCTACTCCTGCTGGGTTTGCTCCACTATAAAAGTCTAGCCTATACCACAGACATGTGACCCTGCCTAACACTCAAATCTGATCTGCCCTGATGTCGTTTAAAACTTGGTGACTGGCTACCACAACCACAACCTCCACCTTAGCCTGATCGACCAGAATAACTCTAGTTCCCAGACTGGTGAGAAACTGGTGGTGTTTCTCCTGAATGAGGAGTCATAGAAGAACCTCTGTCACTAGCTGCTGGTGAGAAGATCTGATAGAAGCGCTAAAGATGACCCATCTTGCTACAAGATCAGCACTCCACCGGGTCTCTTGGGCAATTTCATCTCGTATTCCTACTCCTCCCATACAGGTAGCACACCACCTAGCTACAAAAAGATGCATCCCGCTTACTCTGGTCTCCTTGTGCAGTCTCCCTATGGCACTTCTTACTATCAACTGGAGAAGCACTAACTCTGGATACCGAACCTATCTGGCTCACAGCTTCAGAATCCATTAGATTACAATTAGTGATCAACTCCTGGTTGACTATAAAAGATATCGAAGTCAACCTGGAGATGTTCACTTGAGATCGTATGTCGTGCGTCAGACCATCCTCAAACTTCTGTCCAAGGAACAACTCATCACCTCCTATAATAGGTGTAAAATTCTACAACTCTGTGAAGCGAGAGGAATACTCCATAACAAAAAGAGTACCATACTCCAGACTCATGAACTCTTGGACTCGATCGTCCCTTAAGGTCTCTAGGTAGAAGTAATCGTATAAGATGTGCCAAAACTAATCCCATTCCATACTCTACTAGTGTCCCGAATTTGAGATCACATCCCATCACATCTTGGAGGAGTCTCGAAGCATATAGATATATATCTTCACCCTCTTCTCTGGAGGTATCTACAGATGCTCTAAAATCATCAGCGTGGCTTCTAGACAAGACTCGGCAGCCGAGGGTCCTACATCCCCTAAGAAAGTGGAAGGATGCTGCTACTGAAATACCCTCGTCAATTCTTCCATTGACGGGGTAGGAGGCGATGCTCCCTGAAAATTTTTCATCATCCTCAGAAAGCCCTCCCTAAACTGTGCATCAGCACCTGTGTCAGGTATAACGGCTGGTGCCAAAACTGGCATGACATGAGGATCTGCTGGAAGTTCCTGATTAGCCATACCCGATGTCTGATCACCACCTAGAAACTGGCGTACAACTGGAGGAAGTCTCGGTGGCATGACTCTGCAAGGTCAAGCACACACCTTAAATCAAGATTATCAAGGACTTAAAACTAGATGCGTAGTAAGGAAATAGGAGAAATAAATCATTGAAGTTTTACAAAACATGACTACACGACGTGTACAATGCCTACACGGAATGTTCCCTTAGTCCATTCACATGGGCATGTATTCCTACCTAAACTGGTCGTGTAACATCCTAAACACATAGCATGTTGTCTTAACACACAAAGTTTACTTGAATCCTCTTCCCCTACCTGAGTCCTTCTATGTGGTTAAGCCACACAGATCTCTTAAGAAAAGACTACACGGTGTGTTCAAAATAGACATGGCATGTACTAGACAAGCTTCACCTGGCCCGTGTTGTTAGTGAAACGGCCAAGTACCCAGGTCAGACTACATGGTGTGTTAAATCCTGACATGGAATATATAGATTAAGGTTTAGCTGTTCATGTTGTTAGTTACACGGGCGGACATAGGGTCAACACAACACAGCGTGTTTAGACGGTACATGCTTCTTGACTCAAGGATTTCCCTATCCCGTGTCTCTGAACAGATGGCATATGACATGGTTAGAGACTACATGAAGTGTACATTCGGTATATGGTGTGTACTTATGAAAACTATTCTTCTCAAATAGAAGAACATATGATGTGTAGTCAAAACTACACAACGTGTATTCTGTATTTTTCTAGACAGTAAGCCTCAAAAACTACCCCAGAGCCTAGAAAAACAATGAAACAAACATTAAAGTGCCAAATTTTTGATCTGTGAGGTCTTATACTCCCCACGAATCAAATCTTGGCATCTTATACATGTTATAAACAAAAAAAACAAGGCAATGATACACCAAGTTTCGGTTCTTGAGGGACCATAACACCTCAAGAACCAAATTTTGGCGTTCATTCTAACAAAACCTTATACAAATGATACCTTGTCAAACATCAGGTATTTTATCAATGCAACTATCACAACAACATGAATATTCTACACATCATCTATCACAACAACATGCAATTGCTAATTCAACCTAAATGTGATGGCAAAAATGCATGACATGTGATTTCTAGCAAGTGCCTATATGATTCATGAGATGGAATACCCTCATCTCATTGGGTTGCGATAGAAATGGAACCTCAATAACATAAACATTAATAACAAAAAACCTGTGAGTCACCCAATGGTGAAAATTAGATCAACCGTAGACTTGTAAAACCAGAATAATTGCAATAAATGAGGTAGATTGGAATTTTCCCTGTACACGGGTTAGCTACTCCTAGGAACGACTTATTACCAAGTACCTATTCCTTCCTATCCCTATCTAAAGGATTCAAATAGTAATTCAAGATAAAATAACCACCTCGGATACCACTTTGTAATGTCCTGGTTCTAGAAGCCACCCAGAGTCGCCTCGTACCTGGTTGGTCACATGGCATCAAGCCCATTTCCCCGAACGCCAGAGGCTTCCAACTAGAAGCGAGGTCCTTGGGTGTGATAATGGAGAAACTATGCCCTCATTGGAAGAGTAACACAGTGGAATAAAAACAATATTAATAGCAAAAACAGTAATAATCAATACCAAAGGGAACAACAAAAGACTGGAAAATAATAAATTGGAGAACACACACATATATATGAACGATGCATGATACATATATCTAGGAAAGAAGCCAAACGAACCACAATGATGGAATATAATAGTATTAAACCAAATTAAAAAATAAACATATAAACATCTCCTCAGTATCGCAAGTCTAATCTTGGTCCCATGCTCTGCAGCTTTACAGCAAGTCAAGTACCTGAAGTAGAGGGGCGCTTTACCTTATCTATACCTACAATAGTATAATATATTTGGGCCCAAAAGCATGACCCAAATAGGGTGTGATACTAAATAATAGTAGGAAACCACCCAAAGATCTATTCCTAATAGTCTATGAATATATTCCAGGTAAAAGTTTAGAAGTGGTAAACAAGAAATTACTCAGTAGAAAACAATTCCACATATCAAAAGCAACTAATCAAGCACGGTAACCCTCTAGGAAGTACACATAACCTATCCCCTATAGTTCAGTTATAAGAATATATAAATACTCTCTGAGGAAGTACTCACTATAAGGCCCCAGCCTTAAACCTTACTTAATCTTGAGTTATTACAAGATTACACATTGAGGATCTTTTCGGGTTTAGAGTTTTAGAGAATTAGATCATAAAACTTGCATTACATTCCACATATAAACAAAGTGGTTACATAAAGATAGTATTCTTCATTCCCATCAATGGAAACACATTTAAAATAAAACATGGATTATTTCTTGACACTTCCTTGACACTATCATCATATCATGTACCTTTCCCTTGACCTGTGAAAAACATTTCAAAAAAACCTGGGATGAGCATAAAAATCTCAGTATGGGTTATAAAAACATGGAAAGGAAACATGGGTACATATATACATAATAATGAAATCATACTTTACCCATAAAACATAGGCACTTTAACATACCACATAAAATCATGAATAAATCATAGAAATCAAAGGACATAAAGGTAACTTGAGGCATTCATAACATTCTTACGTAGGGAGTAACCCTCTTGGTTACGTTTGGAATACCCATCACAGTATATTCCCTAAAATCTCTTCGGAGAAACCTTAACGTTTCACTCCTTCACGTTACCCAATGCATTGGAGAGCTATATCGGGCTCACCCGCCCTTAGTTTATCACGGAACAACCCATCTTCATAATAATTCCCAAGAACCATAACATAATCGTATCACATAAAACATGCATAAAGGAAACATAAAATTTCCACATTTCAATCACAAGATATCAATACAACACAAAAAACATTGTGAAAAACATTTTCAATACCAAAATAAAAGAAAAGTAAAACATGGTATTTATTTTTCTTTTAAAAATAAGGTATGGCTTGTAGAGGAAGCCAAAACTCAAATAATGGTCACAGCGGCAGAGAAGTCATTGTCGCCGCATACGTACGAAAAAAACATTCCCTTTTTTCGTTTAGTAAACGCTTCGTATAAAAAATATTCCTTTTGAATAAACGTTAAAGTCAAAGGGGTTTATACATCGTATAAAAGAAGGTTGTGTATAAAACAAAATATGCCTCAATGAAAGGAGATTGAGACGAAGTCCCATACCTCGTATCCGACTTGACCCGACCGTTCTTTAATCTCCTGAATAATAAACTTGAGTTAATCTCTACTTGCTTAAGAAACTTTTTCAAGTTCATTATTCCTTTTATACCATGTTATGGACATCATGTAATCATTTAAGTTAATAATGTTCATTTTGTCGGTATTTGGTTCTTAAGTCAAAAATAGACTTCTTACACTTACATGTTGTTAATTTGGTCAAAGGTTCGTTATATCCAGAATGATATTAATGATTTGGATAACATATAAATCATATATATTCAGCATATACATGTATTTATAATATTACATCACATTTAGAGGTAAGAAATGAAATGCACCGTTCATGGAGACGGTAAGCCGTACGTACGCATGAACGCTACTTCCATTTCTATTTCGTATTTTTTTGGAATGGAATCATAATTATATAAGAGTATATTATAATTACAGTATAATAACATATATAATATCATTAACTTTATCCTTTACACATCCCACATATGGTATTAACGAATCAAATCACTTTCAGGGGGCGGTAGTCTGCACTTCCTAAAATGAAGATATCGTGTTTACCCATAATGGAAACCATAAGGGTATTCCCAAAATGAAAAAAACAGAATCTTAAGGAAAACATAAACATATCATATATCATATATAAAAATATTTACATCATAATGGCCACCTTTGAAGGTGTTAAATGAGTATTGAACAATCATCGTTTCAGGAGGCAGAATTTCGCCATCCACGGAAACCGTATGTTCTTTAACCAATTGATGTAGTTTTGTGAGCGTTTAGCTCAAATAAATGTTATAACAACATCCTAGTATATTGAAGATACTGGTGTTGTTACAATTAAGTAAATAAAAAGAGTTTAGGGTGTTGGAGAAGCAAAATAAAACAAATGAACTTGAGAGAATGAATTACCTTTAAAAGTGTAACTCCTTTTGATTTGAGCCTAAAGGCTTCCTTTGAAAGGATTATGCCCAAAGGGAATCCTCTAGGATGAGTAGAGGGATGTGGAGAGAGTAAATGGGCAGGGGTTGGCCGAGCCAAAGGCTTGAGGCGTGTGTGAAATGAGGTAGAGGTGGGGGCCTTTTATAAGAGGAGAGGAGGGGCACTTTTGGAAAGTAAAGAAATATTACTTTATTTGAAAATGTTTTTCGGTTTTTAAAGGTCCCAAATTGATATAATTCGTGGATAAGGTGATAAGGGTTCGAAATCCACTCATCCAATTGGTTTTGGACATGTGTAGTTCATAGAATTTACATTATCTTTCCATTTTATTTAAATCATCAAATAATGATGTCATCGCTGCATCATTATTATGTCATAAATAATTTAATTTATTTAAAGTTTAAAAATTATAAAAAAAATACTATGATGTAGGAAATCGTTTTATCTTTCCAATGAATATTTATAATCAAAAATCCGATCTTTATAACCCCATGTAAAAATTGTTTTCGTAAAACATATTATGTTTGTGTCATTTTTACTTTTACATTAAATAAAAAGTTATTTATGTCATTTCCCAACCAAAGCGGATCCATGGGGTCCCCAAGTTGACCCATGGCTTTTCTTTGTCGGCCATGACACAAACAATGAGGGTAGGACATGTGTCAAGCTCATCTTATTTTATTAAAGCATTATTTTTACCTTAAACTACACTAATTACCACTAATCGCGATTAAGAACTTAATAACTTACTATTCACCAAAAAATTATTATAATATCATTGAAACACATTTTACTTCTTAATGACAATCATGTATGTCGGATTTTTGAAATTCAAAACACAATGATGGCAAAATTTCATTTAAACGGAAAATCAGTCTTTATAAGTACCACTTAGTGGTTTCACTATTCATCAAAAATTGAAGTTTTTCAGAAAATTACCAAAAATTCACCCTAAGATATATTTGATATTACGAATTCAAAAATGAAGTCTATTTTACAAAATTCAAAACATATATGTCACATTAATTAATTTAATAATTAATTCCCGCTGTCAGAGCAAATAGTGTGTTTTTATGAAACAATAAGTATCAAAAGATCGACACTAGTTTGAGTCCAATTTCAATGTGAAATTGATTCCAATGACCACCATTGGATTAAATGGTAAAAATATATTCATATTACACATTAAGACCAATTCAAAAGATAATCTAATAATATAAATAAATTAGATTAAAAAGCGGTTTTGATGTAAAATGTAGTATTTTTCACTATTCATTAAAAAATGAACATTGTCAGAAAAATACCAAAAATTCACACAAAGTAAATTTTGATGTCCCAATCATAAAGAATAAGTTTATTTTGACAAAAATAGTTTATAAATGTGTCAAAAGATAGATTTAAAAAGTTATTTCCATCACAAGGCAGTAAAACAATCTTTTAAGAATATTAGTGTATTCCATGCTTAAGATTGGATTTATTTTCATTTTAAGCCTCTAAAATACTCTCTTAATCACTAATAGACATAGATAAAAATATCTATTATTCATTACTTACTTGGGATGTTACATCCTTCCCCCCTTTAGAAAATTGCGTCCCCGCAATTTATTTACTTATCGAATAAATGGGGGTACTTATCCCTCATTGCATTTTCAGATTCCCATGTTGCCTCTTCAATCATGTGGTTTTTCCACAAAACCTTTACATGGTGAATCACCTTATTCCGTAACACTTGCTCCCTGTGGTCAAGAATCTGGACCGGTTGTTCCTCATAAGATAGGTTCTCTTCCAACTGAACTACCTCTGGGCTCAAAACATGAGATGGATCTGGCATATACTTTCTCAACATCGAAATGTGAAAAACATTGTGTACATGAGATAAACTCGGAGGTAAAGCCACCCGGTATGCAACTGATCCAACTCTCTCCAGAATTTCATATGGTCCAATAAACCTTGGACTCAACTTTCCTTTCTTACAAAATCTCATCACACTTTTCCAAGGAGAAACCTTGATAAAAACATGATCACCTACCTCGAAAGATAGATCCTTCCTCCGGTTATCCGCATAACTCTTATGCCTGCTCTGAGCTGTTCTCATGTGTTTCTGAATCAGTTGAACATTTTCTGCCATCTCTTCTATCAATTTTGGTCCCATCAACTTCCTTTCACCCACTTCATCCCAGAAAGCTGGAGTTCGACACCGCTTCCCATATAATGCCTGAAATGGTGCCATCTGTATACTGGAATGAAAGCTGTTATTATAAGAAAACTCAACCAAAGAAAGATGTTGGTCCCAACTTCCCTGATAATCCATAGAACAAGCTCGTAGCATATCCTCCAATGTCTGAATTGTTCGTTCTGACTGCCCATCTGATTGAGGATGAAAAGCTGTACTAAAATTTAATTCAGTACCCAACGACTTCTGAAGGCCTTTCCAAAAGTTATAAGTAAACCTAGGATCACGATCTGATACAATGGAGAGAGGAACTCCATGTAACCTGAATATCTCTTTAAGATACAAACGGGAATGTTGATGAAGAGAGAAAGTATCTCGTATAGCAAGGAAATGAGCAGATTTGGTCAAGCGATCAACAATAACCCAGAATGCATTATTACCTCGAGATGTCTTCGGTAATCCAACAACAAAGTCCATGGATATATTCTCCCATTTCCACTCCAGCACTGGTAAAGGCTGAAGCATCCCTTTCGGTAACTGCCGCTCTGCTTTAACCTGTTGACATGTCAAATACTTCATAGTAAAATCAGCAATATCTCTTTTCATTCCATCCCACCAGTAATACTCCCGCAGATCTCTATACATCTTAGTACTTCCCGGATGAACTGAAAACGGAGAACTATGAGCTTCACATATAAACTCTCTCTTCAACTGTGAATCACAAGGCACACAAAATCTCTTCCCAAATCTCAAAACACAATCATTATCAATGTTGAATTCAGACAACTTACCTTTCTGAACCAGCTCTACCTTTTTATGCAACTCACTGTCTTGCTTCTGTGCTTGCATGATTCTATCTGATAGAGATGATCTCACTGATACCTGAAACAAAACAGAAGGACTTCCTGCACCAACAAATTCTATGCCAAAGTTCATCAAATCCTTGACCAAAGGATCACGTTCCAAACACAAAATTGCTAATGAAGCATTACTTTTTCGACTCAAAGCATCAGCCACTTTATTTGCTTTTCCCGGATGGTAATGAATTGTACAATCATAATCCTTGATTAATTCTAGCCATCTCCTCCATCTCATGTTTAACTATTTCTGAGTGAATATATACTTTAAACATTTGTGATCGGTATATATTTCACACTTTACTCCATACAAATGATTCCTCCAATTTTTTAAAGCAAAAACAACAGCAGCTAATTCCAAATCATGTGTAGGGTAATTTACCTCATGAGTTTTCAACTGTCGTGAAGCATAAGCAATTACCTGATCATTCTGCATTAGGACGCAACCAAGTCCTTTCAATGAAGCATCACTGTATATAACAAACCCACCATTCCTGTAAGGTAGTGCAAAAACTGGAGCATTCACCAATCTTCTTTTCAATTCCTGAAAACAATCATCACATTCTTTTGTCCAGATAAACATAACACCCTTCCGAGTTAGCTTAGTCATTCGACTAGATAACAGTGAAAAATTTCTAACAAACCTTCGGTAATAGCCCGCCAAACCAAGGAATCTATGAATCTCGGTTACATTTGTGGGTCTTGGCCATTCTTCCACAACTTTTGTTTTTTAAGGATCAACAGTTATTCTATCTTTAGAAACAATGTGACCAAGGAAAGAAATTTGTTGCAACCAAAACTCACACTTGCTGAATTTCCCATACAGTTTATTTTCTTTTAAGGTTTGCAAGATAACCCTTAAATGTCTTTCATGCTCCTCTTTACTTTTAGAAAACACCAAAATATCATCAATGAAAACCACCACAAACTTATCCAAGAACTCATTGAAAATTCTATTCATTAAATCCATGAATACAGCAGGTGCATTGGTTAGCCCAAAAGGCATTACTACAAATTCATAATGGCCATATCCCGTACGGAACACGGTCTTCAGAATATGTGCCTCCTTTACCTTTAGCTGATGGTACCCCGATCTCAAGTCAATCTTTGAAAAAAACTGAGCTCCCTGGAGCTGATCAAACAAATCATCGATATGATGCAAAGGATATTTGTTCTTAACAGTGATATTATTCAAGGCTCTATAATCAATGAAAAGTCTCATAGAACCATATTTCTTTTTAACAAATAAAACAGGAGCACCCCATGGTGATGTGCTAGGTCTAATGAAACCTTTCTCTAATAAATCTTGCAATTGCTCCTTAAACTCTAAAAGTTCAATTTGTGCCATTCGATAAGGGGGTTTTGAAATTGGCTTAGCATCAGGAACTAAGTCAATAGTAAACTCAACTTCTCGATCTGGTATTATTCCAGGAAACTCATCAGGAAAAACATTAGGATACTCATTTACCACTGGCACATCATTAATCTGAACAGTTATTTTATTTTCAACAACGTGTGCAAGGTAACATTCATTTCCATCTTTTACAAGTTTCTCAGCCTCTTGATATGTTATCAAAAGTAAGGGTTCATTCCTGTAAACAAACTGAAAGTCTTTCTGAAAAGAAACTTCTTTAGCTCTACAGTCAATCTTAGCATGGTAAATAGAGAGCCAATCCATACCCAGGATAACATCAAACTCTACTAGAGGTAGAACAATAAGGTTTGAAAGTAGGTTCTTTCCACAGATAAGGATAGGAAGATTCTTATAAATTCTTTTTGCCTCAACATTTCTCCCAGGTGTTTTTACCAAAAGTTCAGGAGTCATTTCTTGAGATGGTATTCCCATATTACTAGAAAATGTTTCAGAGATGAAAGAATGTGTAGACCCCGAATCAAACAACACACTGGCATAATCTGAAAAAACAAACAAAGTACCTGATACAACTTCATTTGATGACCCGACATCTGCTGAAGTAGTTGCAAAGGATTTCACCACCCCTTTCTTCTTGTAGTCTAACTGCTTCCCATCACTCAAGATCTTTGCCGGACACTCGTTTGCATAGTGACCCATCTCATTGCACTTATAACATTTCACTAACTGTAAATCAAATTTGTTATTACCTTCACCTTGATCCTTTTCAGTGCAATCACGATCCTTATGTCCCATCTTACCACATCGGTAGCACTTTCCATAATTCACAAGACATTCCCCAGCATGCCTTTTGCCACATTTATCACAAACTGGAAACTTAGTTTTCTTACCATCAGACTGTTTTGAAGAATTCTTACCTTTCTCTTACCACCTCGGTCTCTTCTTCTGCTGGTTGTTATAGAACACTTGGTCATCGACAAACTCCATTTACACCTTCTCAGCACATCGAACAAGCTTTTCATAAATTTTAAACTCACGAGAAGCTAGTGCCCTTCGATATTTTGGCTTTAATCCTGAGTAAAAACGATTGATTTTACTATCAAGGTCTCAGATAAAATTTGGAGCATACCTTGCCAATCGAGTGAACCTTTCTTCATAGGCAGCCACTGAGTCTTCTTATTTCCTCAATTCCAAGAATTTCTTTTCCATCCTAAGTCGAACAGCCTTAGGAAAATACTTCTCAAGAAACATACCTTTGAATTCATCCCAATCGAGAGCATCAATCTCATCAGCGTCCCTGATATTTTTAACCATCGACCACCACTGATCTGCCTCACCCTCCAAACGGTAAATAACAAGACTAACCTTTTGATTGTCTGAACACCCCATGACATCGAAAATCTTCTCAAGTGCTTTAATCCACCCTTCAGCTAGCACAGGGTCAGATGATCCTCTGAATGATGGTGGATGTTGCCTCATGAAATGTTCCACCACTGACATGTTCCTCTGCGGTTGATCTGGCTAATCTTGTGCATGGATACCACCACCATTTATCGCTTGAGTCAACTACTCCATTACTACAACAAACTGTTCAGTTCCAATTCCGACCATTTCTGGATGCTGATTCGGAAGGTTATTTCCTTCTGTATGCCTTCCTAGCACTGCTTCCCTGTTTCCTCTGCGGAAAACCATTCTGAACAAACATGTCTTAGATAAAGCAACATGGTAATATTTAAATGCTATATCATTTCAAAAAAAAAATATTTTTGGATAATCATTTAATAGAATTCTAACTCCTAAAGTTATCTAAACTGACCTCTGATACCAACTATAAGGCCCCAGCCTTAAACCTTACTTAATCTTGAGTTATTACAAGATTACACATTGAGGATATTTTCGGGTTTAGAGTTTTAGAGAATTAGATCATAAAACTTGCATTACATTCCACATATAAACAATGTGGTTACATAAAGATAGTATTCTTCATTCCCATCAATGGAAACACATTTAAAATAAAACATGGATTATTTCTTGACACTTCCTTGACACTATCATCATATCATGTACCTTTCCCTTGACCTGTGAAAAACATTTCAAAAAAACTTGGGATGAGCATAAAAAGCTTAGTATGGGTTATAAAAGCATGGAAAGGAAACATGGGTACACATATACATAAGAATGAAATCATACTTTACCCATAAAACATAGGCACTTTAACATACCTCATAAAATCATGAATAAATCATAGAAATCATAGGACATAAAGGTAACTTGAGGCATTCATAACATTATTACGTAGGGAGTAACCCTCTTGGTTACATTTGGAATACCCATAACAGTATATTCCCTAAAATCTCTTCGGAGAAACCTTAACGTTTCACTCCTTCGCGTTACCCAATGCATTGGAGAGCTATATCGGGCTCACCCGCCCTTAGTTTATCACGGAACCACTCGTCTTCATAATAATGCCCAAGAACCATAACATAATCGTATCACATAAAACATGCATAAATGAAACATAACATTTCCACATTTCAATCACAAGATATCAATACAACACAAAAAACATTGTGAAAACCATTTTCAATACCAAAATAAAAGAAAAGTAAAACATGGTATTTATTTTTCTTTTAAAAAGAAGGTATGGCTTGTAGAGGAAGCCGAAACTCAAATAATAGTCACGGCGGCGGAGAAGTCATTGTCGCCGCATACGTACGACAAAAACATTCCCTTTTGTCGTTTAGTAAACGCTTCATATAAAAAAGATTCCTTTTGAATAAACGTTAAAGTCAAAGGGGTTTATACACCGTATAAAAGAAGGTTGTGTATAAAACAAAATATGCCTCAATGAAAGGAGATTGAGACGAAGTCCCATACCTCGTACCCGACTTGACCCGACCGTTCTTTAATCTCCTGAATAATAAACTTGAGTTAATCTCTACTTTCTTAAGAACCTTTTTCAAGTTCATTATTCCTTTTATACCATGTTATGGACATCATGTAATCATTTAAGTTAATAATGTTCATTTTGTCGGTATTTGGTTCTTAAGTCAAAAATAGACTTCTTACACTCACATGTTGTTAATATGGTCAAAGGTTCGTTATATACAGAATGATATTAATGATTTGGATAACATATACATCATATATATTCATAATATACATGTATTTATAATATTACATCATATTTAGAGGTAAGAAATGAAATGCAACGTTCATGGAGACGGTAAGCCGTACGTACGCATGAACGCTACTTCCATTTCTATTTCGTATTTTTTTTGGAATGGAATCATAATTATATAAGATTATATTATAATTCCAGTATAATAACATATATAATATCATTAACTTTATCCTTTACACATCCCACATATGGTATTAACGAATCAAATCACTTTCAGGGGGCGGTAGTCCGCACTTCCTAAAATGAAGATATCGTGTTTATCCATAATGGAAACCATAAATGTATGCCCAAAATAAAAAAAACAGAAGCTTAAGGAAAACATAAACATATCATATATCATATATAAAAATAGTGACATCATAAAGGCCACCTTTGAAGGTGTTAAATGAGTATTGAACAATCATCGTTTCAGGAGGTAGAATTTCACCATCCACGGAAACCGTATGTTCTTTAACCATTTGATGTAGTTGTGTGAGAGTGTAGCTCAAATAAATCTTATAACAACATCCTAGTATATTGAAGATACTAGTGTTGTTACAAAAGAAGTAAATAAAAAGAGTTTATGGGGTTGGAGAAGCAAAATAAAACAAATGAACATGAGAGAATGAATTACCTTTAAAAGTGTAACTCCTTTTGATTTGAGCCTAAAGGCTTCCTTTAAAAGGATTATGCCCAAAGGGAATCCTCTAGGATGAGTATAGGGATGTGGAGAGAGTAAATCGGCAGGGTTTGGCTGAGCCAAAGGCTTGAGGAGTGTGTGAAATGAGGTAGAGGTGGGGGCCTTTTATAAGAGGAGAGGAGGGGCACTTTTGGAAAGTAAAGAAATATTACTTTATTTGAAAATGTGTTTCGGTTTTAAAAGGTCCCACATTGATATAATTCGTGTATATGGTGATAAGGGTTCGAAATCCACTCATCCAATTGGTTTTGGACATGTGTAGTTCATAGAATTTACATTATCTTTCCATTTTATTTAAATCGTCAAATAATGATGTCATCACTGCATCATTATTATGTCATAAATAATTTAATTTATTTAAAGTCTAAAAATTATAAAAAAATACTATGATGTAGGAAATATTTTTATCTTTCCAATGAATATTTATAATCAAAAATCTGATCTTTATAACCCCATGTAAAAATTGTTTTCGTAAAACATATTACGTTTGTGTCATTTTTACTTTTACATTAAATAAAAAGTTATTTATGTCATTTCCCAACCAAAGTGGATCCATGGGATCCCCAAGTTCACCCATGGCTTGTCTTGGTCGTCCATGACACAACCAATGAGGGTAGGACATGTGTCAAGCTCATCTTATTTTATTAAAGCATTATTTTTACCTTAAACTACACAAATTACCACTAATCGCGATTAAGAACTTAATAAGTTACTATTCACCAAAAAATTATTATAATCTCATTGAACCAAATTTTACTTCTTAATTACAATCATGTATGTTGGATTTTTGAAATTCAAAACACAATGATGGCAAAATTTCATTTAAACGGAAAATCAGTCTTTATAAGTACCACTTAGTGGTTTCACTATTCATCAAAAATTGAAGTTTTTCAGAAAATTACCAAAAATTCACCCTAAGATATATTTGATATTAAGAATTCAAAAATGAAGTCTATTTTACAAAATTCAAAACATATATGGAACATTAATTAATTTAATAATTAATTCCTGCTGTCAGAGTAAATAGCGTGTTTTTATGAAACAATAAGTATCAAAAGATTGACACTAGTTTGAGTCCAATTTCAAAGTGAAATTGATTCAAATGACCACCATTAGATTAAATGGTAAAAATATATTCATATTACACATTAAGACCAATTCAAAAGATAATCTAATAATATAAATAAATTAGATTAAAAAGCAGTTTTGATGTAAAATGCAGTATTTTTCACTATTCATTAAAAAATGAACATTGTCAGAAAAATACCAAAAATTCACAAAAAGTAAATTTTGATGTCCCAATAATAAATAATAAGTTTATTTTGACAGACATAGTTTATAAAATTGTCAAAAGATAGATTTAAAAAGTTATTTCCATCATAAGGCAGTAAAACAATCTTTTAAGAATATTAGTGTATTCCATGCTTAAGATTGGATTTATTTTCATTTTAAGCCTCTAAAATACTATCTTAATCACTAATATACATAGATAAAAATATCTATTATTCATTACTTACTTGGGATGTTACATCCTTCCCCCCTTTAGAAAATTGCGTCCCCGCAATTTATTTACTTATCGAATAAATGGGGGTACTTATCCCTCATTGCATTTTCAGATTCCCATGTTGCCTCTTCAATCATGTGGTTTTTCCACAAAACATTTACCTGGTGAATCACCTTATTCCGTAACACTTGCTCCCTGTGGTCAAGAATCTGGACCGGTTGTTCCTCATAAGATAGGTTCTCTTCTAGCTGAACTACCTCTGGGCTCAAAACATGAGATGGATCTGGCATATACTTTCTCAACATCGAAACGTGAAAAACATTGTGTACCTGAGATAATCTCGGAGGTAAAGCCACCCGGTATGCAACTAATCTAACTCTCTCCAGAGTTTCATATGGTCCAATAAACCTTGGACTCAGCTTTCCTTTCTTACCAAATCTCATCACACTTTTCCAAGGAGAAACCTTGAGAAAAACATGATCACCTACCTCAAAAGATAGATCCTTCCTCCGGTTATCCGCATAACTCTTCTGCCTACTCTGAGCTGTTCTCATGTGTTTCTGAATCAGCTGAACATTTTCTGCCATCTCTTCTACCAATTCTAGTCCCATCAACATCCTTTCACCCACTTCATCCCAGAAAGCTGGAGTTCGACACTGCTTCCCATATAATGCCTGAAATGGTGCCATCTGTATACTGGAATGAAAGCTGTTATTATAAGAAAACTCAACCAAAGAAACATGTTGGTCCCAAATTCCCTGATAATCCATAGAACAAGCTCGTAGAATATCCTCCAATGTCTAAATTGTTCATTCTGACTGCCCATCTGATTGAGGATGAAAAGCTGTACTAAAATTTAATTCAGTACCCAACGACTTCTGAAGGCCTTTCCAAAAGTTAGAAGTAAACCTGGGATCACGATCTGATACAATGGAGAGAGGAACTCCATGTAACCTGACTATCTCTTTAAGATACAAACGGGAAAGTTGATGAAGAGAGAAAGTATCTCGTATAGAAAGGAAATAAGAAGATTTGGTCAAGCGATCAACAATAACCCATATTGCATTATTACCTCGAGATGTCTTCGGTAATCCAACAACAAAGTCCATGGATATATTCTCCCATTTACACTCTGGCACTGGTAAAGGCTGAAGCATCCCTTTCGGTAACTGCCACTCTGCTTTAACCTGTTGACATGTCAAACACTTCATAGTAAAATCAGCAATATCTCTTTTCATTCCATCCCACCAGTAATACTCCCGCAGATCTCTATACATCTTAGTACTGCCCGGATGAACTGAAAACGGAGAACTATGAGCTTCACATATCAACTCTCTCTTCAACTGTGAATCACAAGGCACACAAAATCTCTTCCCAAATCTCAAAACACAATCATTATCAATGTTGAATTCAGGCAACTTACCTTTCTGAACCAGCTCTACCTTTTTCTGCAACTCACTGTCTTGCTTCTGTGCTTGCTTGATTCTATCTGATAGAGATGATCTCACTGATACCTGAAACAAAACAGATGGACTTCCTACACCAACAACTTCTATGCCAAATTTCATCAAATCCTTGACCAAAGGATCACGTTCCAAACGCAACATGTCTAATGAAGCATTACTTTTTCGACTCAAAGCATCAGACACTTTATTTTCTTTTCTTGGATGGTAATGAATTGTACAATCATAATCCTTGATTAATTCTAGCCATCTCCTCTGTCTCATCTTTAACTCTTTCTGAGTGAATATATACTTTAAACTTTTGTGATCGGTATATATTTCACACTTTACTCCACACAAATGATGCCTCCAAATTTTTAAAGCAAAAACAACAGCAGCTAATTCCAAATCATGTGTAGGGTAATTTACCTCATGAGTTTTCAACTGTCATGAAGCATAAGCAATTACCTGATCATTCTGCATTAGGACGCAACCAAGTCCTTTTAATGAAGCATCATTGTATATAACAAACTCACCATTCCTGGAAGGTAGTGCCAAAAATGGAGCATTCACCAATCTTCTTTTCAATTCCTGAAAACAAGCATCACATTCTTTTGTCCAGATAAACTTAACACCCTTTCGAGTTAGCTTAGTCATTCGACTAGATAACCGTGAAAAATTTCTAACAAACCTTCGGTAATAGCCCGCCAAACCAAGGAAGCTACGAATCTCGGTTACATTTGTGGGTCTTGGCCATTCTTCCACAACTTTTGTTTTTGAAGGATCAATAGTTATTCCATCTTTAGAAACAATGTGACCAAGGAAATAAATTTGTTGCAACCAAAACTCACACTTGCTGAATTTCCCATACATTTTCTTTTCTTTTAAGGTTTGTAAGATAACCCTTAAATGTATTTCATGATCCTCTTTACTTTTAGAAAACACCAAAATATCATCAATGAAAACCACCATAAACTTATCCAAGAACTCATGGAAAATTCTATTCATTAAATCCATGAATACAGCAGGTGCATTGGTTATCCCAAAAGGCATTACTACAAATTCATAATGGTCATATCTCGTACGGAACGCGGTCTTCGGAATATCTGCCTCCTTTACCTTCAGCTGATGGTACCCCGATCTCAAGTCAATCTTTGGAAAAAACTGAGCTCCCTAGAGCTGATCAAACAAATCATCGATATGAGGCAAATGATATTTGTTCTTAACAGTGATATTATTCAAGGCTCTATAATCAATGCAAAGTCTCATAGTACCATCTTTCTTTTTAACAAATAAAATAGGAGCACCCCATGGTGATGTGCTAGGTCTAATGAAACCTTTCTCTAATAAATCTTGCAATTGATCCTTAAACTCTGAAAGTTCAATTTGGGCCATTCGATAAGGGGGTTTTGAAATTGGCTTAGCATCAGGAACTAAGTCAACAGTAAACTCAACTTCCCGATCTGGTATTATTCCAGGAAACTCATCAGGAAAAACATCAGGATACTCATTTACCACTGGCACATCATTAATCTGAACAGTTCCTTTATTTTCAACGACGTGTGCAAGGTAACATTCATTTCCATCTTTTACAAGTTTCTCAACCTCTTGATATGTTATCAAAAGTAAGGGTTCATTCCTGTAAACAAACTGAAAGTCTTTCTGAAAAGAAACTTCTTTAGCTCTACAGTCAATCTTAGCATGGTAAATAGAGAGCCAATCCATACCCAGGATAACATCAAACTCTACTAGAAGTAGAACAATAAGGTTTGCAAGTAGGTTCTTTCCACAGATAAGGATAAGAAAATTCTTATAAATTCTTTTTTCCTCAACATTTCCCCCAGGTGTTTTTACCGAAAGTTCAGGAGTCATTTCTTGAGATGGTATTCCCATTTTACTAGAAAAGGTTTCAGAGATGAAAGAATGTGTAGACCCCGAATCAAACAACACAATGGCATAATCTGAAAAAACAAACAAAGTACCTGATACAACTTCATTTGATGGCCCGACATCTGCTGAAGTAGTTGCAAAGGATTTCACCACCCCTTTCTGCTTGTAGTCTAACTGCTTCCCATCACTCAAGATCATTGCCGGACACTCGTTTGCATAGTGACCCATCTCATTGAACTTATAACATTTCACTAACTGTAAATAAAATTTGTTCTTACCTTCACCTTGATCCTTTTCAGTGCAATCACGAGCCTTATGTCCCATCTTACCACATCGGTAGCACTTTCTATAATTCAGAAGACATTCCCCAGCATACCTTTTTCCACATTTATCACAAACTGGAAACTTAGTTTTCTTACCATCAGACTTTTTTGAAGAATTATTACCTTTATCCTGCCACCTCGGTCTCTTCTTCTGCTGGTTGTTATATAACACTTGGTCATCGACAAACTCCATTTCCACCTTCTCAGCACATCGAACAAGCTTTTCATAACTTTTAAACTCACGAGAAGCTAATGCCCTTCGATATTTTGGCTTTAATCCTGAGTAAAAACGATTGATTTTACTATCAAGGTCTCGGATAAAATTTGGAGCATACCTTTCCAATCGAGTGAACCTTTCTTCATAGGCAGCCACTGAGTCTTCTTCTTGCCTCAATTCCAAGAATTTCTTTTCCATCCTAAGTCGAACAGCCTTAGGAAAATACTTCTCAAGAAACATACCTTTGAATTCATCCCAGTCGAGAGCATCAATCTCATCAGCGTCCCTGATATTTTTAACCATCGACCACCACTAATCTGCCTCACCCTCCAAACGGTAAATAGAAAGACTAACCTTTTGATTGTATGAACACCCCATGACATCGAAAATCTTCTCCAGTGCTTTAATCCACCCTTCAGCTAGCACAGGGTCAGATGATCCTCTGAATGATGGTGGATGTTGCCTCATGAAATGTTCCACCACTGACATGTTCCTCTGCGGTTGATCTGGCTGATCTCGTGCATGGATACCACCACCATTTATCGCTTGAGTCAACTGCGCCATTATTGCAACAAACTGTTCGGTTCCAATTCCGACCATTTCTGGATGCTGATTCAGAAGGTTATTTCCTTCTGTAGGCCTTCCTAGCACTGCTTCCCTGTTTCCTCTATGGAAAACCATTCTGAACAAACATGTCTTAGATAAACCAACATGGTAATCTTTAAATGCTATATCATTTCAAAAAAAAAATATTTTTGGATAATCATTTAATAGAATTATAACTTTTAAAGTTATCTAAACCGACCTCTGATACCAACTATAAGGCCCCAGCCTTAAACCTTACTTAATCTTGAGTTATTACAAGATTACACATTGAGGATCTTTTCGGGTTTAGAGTTTTAGAGAATTAGATCATAAAACTTGCATTAAATTCCACATATAAACAAAGTGGTTACATAAAGATAGTATTCTTCATTCCCATAAATGGAAACACATTTAAAATAAAACATGGATTATTTCTTGACACTTCCTTGACACTATCATCATATCATGTACCTTTCCCTTGACCTGTGAAAAACATTTCAAAAAAACTTGGGATGAGCATAAAAAGCTCAGTATGGGTTATAAAAACATGGAAAGGAAACATGGGTACATATATACATAAGAATGAAATCATACTTTACCCATAAAACATAGGCACTTTAACATACCTCATAAAATCATGAATAAATCATAGTAATCATAGGACATAAAGGTAACTTGAGGCATTCATAACATTCTTACGTAGGGAGTAACCCTCTTGGTTACGTTTGGAATACCCATCACAGTATATTCCCTAAAATCTCTTCAGAGAAACCTTAACGTTTCACTCCTCCGCGTTACCCAATTCATTGGAGAGCTATATCGGGCTCACCCGCCCTTAGTTTATCACGGAACCACCCGTCTTCAAAATAATGCCCAAGAACCATAACATAATCGTATCACATAAAACATGCATAAAGGAAACATAACATTTCCACATTTCAATCACAAGATATCAATACAACACAAAAAACATTGTGAAAAACATTTTCAATACCAAAATAAAAGAAAAGTAAAACATGGTATTTATTTTTCTTTTAAAAATAAGGTATGGCTTGTAGAGGAAGCCGAAACTCAAATAATGGTCACAGCGGCGGAGAAGTCATTGTCGCCGCATACGTACGACAAAAACATTCCCTTTTGTCGTTTAGTAAACGCTTCGTATAAAAAAGATTCCTTTTGAATAAACGTTAAAGTCAAAGGGGTTTATACACCGTATAAAAGAAGGTTGTGTATAAAACAAAATATGCCTCAATGAAAGGAGATTGAGACGAAGTCCCATACCTCGTATCCGACTTGACCCGACCGTTCTTTAATCTCCTGAATAATAAACTTGAGTTAATCTCTACTTTCTTAAGAACCTTTTTCAAGTTCATTATTCCTTTTATACCATGTTATGGACATCATGTAATCATTTAAGTTAATAATGTTCATTTTGTCGGTATTTGGTTCTTAAGTAAAAAATAGACTTCTTACACTTACATGTTGTTAATTTGGTCAAAGGTTCATTATATCCAGAATGATATTAATGATTTGGATAACATATAAATCATATATATTCAGCATATACATGTATTTATAATATTACATCACATTTAGAGGTAAGAAATGAAATGCACCGTTCATGGAGACGGTAAGCCGTACGTACGCATGAACGCTACTTCCATTTCTATTTCGTATTTTTTTGGAATGGAATCATAATTATATAAGAGTATATTATAATTCCAGTATAATAACATATATAATATCATTAACTTTATCCTTTACACATCCCACATATGGTATTAACGAATCAAATCACTTTCAGGGGGCGGTAGTCCGCACTTCCTAAAATGAAGATATCGTGTTTACCCATAATGGAAACCATAAAGGTATGCCCAAAATGAAAAAAACAGAATCTTAAGGAAAACATAAACATATCATATATCATATGTAAAAATAATGACATCATAATGGCCACCTTTGAAGGTGTTAAATGAGTATTGAACAATCATCGTTTCGGGAGGCAGAATTTCGCCATCCACGGAAACCGTATGTTCTTTAAACATTTGATGTAGTTGTGTGAGAGTGTAGCTCAAATAAATCTTATAACAACATCCTAGTATATTGAATATACTTGTGTTGTTACAAAATAAGTAAATAAAAAGAGTTTAGGGGATTGGAGAAGCAAAATAAAACAAATGAACATGAGAGAATGAATTACCTTTAAAAGTGTAACTCCTTTTGATTTGAGCCTAAAGGCTTCCTTTGAAAGGATTCTGCCCAAAGGGTATCCTCTAGGATGAGGAGAGGGATTTGGAGAGAGTAAATGGGCAGGGGTTGGCCGAGCCAAAGGCTTGAGGAGTGTGTGAAATGAGGTAGAGGTGGGGGCCTTTTATAAGAGGAGAGGAGGGGCACTTTTGGAAAGTAAAGAAATATTACTTTATTTGAAAATGTGTTTCGGTTTTAAAAGGTCCCACATTGATATAATTCGTGGATAAGGTGATAAGTGTTCGAAATCAACTCATCCAATTGGTTTTGGACATGTTTAGTTCATAGAATTTACATTATATTTCCATTTTATTTAAATCGTCAAATAATGATGTGATCACTGCATCATTATTATGTCATAAATAATTTAATTATTTAAAGTCTAAAAATTATAAACCAAAATACTATGATGTAGGAAATATTTTTATATTTCAAATGAATATTTATAATCAAAAATCTGATCTTTATAACCCCATGTAAAAATTGTTTTCGTAAAATATATTATGTTTGTGTCATTTTTACTTTTACATTAAATAAAAAGTTATTTATGTCATTTCCCAACCAAAGTGGATCCATGGGGTCCCCAAGTTGACCCATGGCTTGTCTTGGTCGGCCATGACACAACCAATGAGGGTAGGACATGTTTCAATCTCATCTTATTTTATTAAAGCATTATTTTTACCTTAAACTACATTAATTACCACTAATCGCGATTAAGAATTTAATAAGTTACTATTTAACAAAAAATTATTATAATCTCATTGAACCACATTTTACTTCTTAATGAAAATCATGTATGTCAGATTTTTAAAATTCAAAACACAATGATTGAAAAATTTCATTTAAACGGAAAATCAGTCTTTATAAGTACCACTTAGTGGTTTCACTATTCATCCAAAATTGAAGTTTTTCAGAAAATTACCAAAAATTCACCCTAAGCTATATTTGATATTACGAATTCAAAAATGAATTCTATTTTACAAAATTAAAAACATATATGTCACATTAATTAATTTAATAATTAATTCCGGCTGTCAAAGCAAATAGCGTGTTTTTATGAAACAATAAGTATCAAAAGATTGACACTAGTTTGAGTCCAATTTCAAAGTGAAATTGATTCCAATGATCACCATTGGATTAAATGGTAAAAATATATTCATATTACACATTAAGACCAATTCAAAATATAATCTAATAATATAAATAAATTATATTAAAAAACAGTTTTGATGTAAAATGCAGTATTTTTCACTATTCATTAAAAAATGAACATTGTCAGAAAAATACCAAAAATTCAAAAAAAGTAAATTTTGATGTCCCAATCATAAAGAATAAGTTTATTTTGACAAACATAGTTTATAAAATTGTCAAAAGATAGATTTAAAAAGTTATTTCCATCATAAGACAGTAAAACAATCTTTTAAGAATATTAGTGTATTCCATGCTTAAGATTGGATTTATTTTCATTTTAAGCCTCTAAAATACTATCTTAATCACTAATAGACATAGATAAAAATATCTATTATTAATTACTTACTTGGGATGTTACACTCACAGTCAATTCCCCTTATATTCAAAGGAAAAATTCAAGAATCTCTGAGGAAGCTCACACGGTCAATTCCCCTTATAGTCTAAGGTAATTCAAGGAATCTTTGAGGAAGCTCACACGGTCAATTCCCTTTATGGCTCTAAGGCCAAGGAATCTCTGAGGAATCTCACTTGGTCAATTCCATTTATAGACCCTATTGGTTCAAAGACTCTCCAAGGAATCTCACTCGGTCAATTCCCCTTATAGTCTAAAGTGCTCAAAGACTCTTTGAGGAATCTCACTCAGTCAATTACCCTTATAGTCTACTACACCAGGTTCTCACGGCCCTGTATAGGTCAACGAGCATAGCAAGGGAAAAAACGGCCAAGGTAAACCTCAAGAACTACTTGGCTAATCAGTCTAAAACATATCAAGCATGTTAGAATAAAAACACTCCACCCTACAACACTAGGCCTGGAAAATAGGCAAGGTGACCAAATAGGCTAAGCATACCAACGGTCGTAAACAGAACATGCACGGGAAACAAATCAAAATCATAGCAATTAAACCTATTCATATCCAATTAACCTCTACACAAGCATACAAGCATGACAGGAAATCAACAAGGGTAAAATGATAAACATGCAATACCCCGTTCAAGGGTATTGGTCATAAATGCACATAATTCTCAATAATTTCAATTGAAAGGCACAAACCATCAACCTTTGTGTTAGGAGATCACTATACGTGAACCTCGAGGCTTGAATCACCTTATAACACTGAATATCTATAAAAAATTCTAAAACGTTCAATATAGGATAACTTTAGAAAAAGGAGGAATCATGAAACGGGGATCAAGAAGAAGGAAGAGCTTACCGAGGAAATCCCAACGCAATCAATGGTGGTCAAATCAGAGCTCAGATGCTTGGTCTCGGGCTCAGAGGAAGATCGTGGCCATATGGGAGCTCTCTGCCGAACGAGACCTAGAAGAAGATGTTTCTGGCATTTAGACCCGACCCCGGTATGTTTAATGAAAAAAAAGAAAGTACACGACGTTTAATTTTAAAGTACATGATTTGTACTTTCCATTTCCATACTCTCCTTTAGGCGGCCTCCAAGTCATCCCCACACGACCATGTTCTCGACCGTTACACGGCCAACACATGGCTACCTGCTGTAACCAAGTACACGGTGCGTACTTATAAAGTACACGGTGTGTACTTTAGAAATTTCTAGAAATTTCTCTTTTTCTCAAAAATGACTAGAAAAGAAAAACATACCTGGAAAAGAAGATTAAGGTTCTTACCGATGACCTAACTAAGGAGTCAATCTCAAGAAAACATAATCACCCATAGGGAAAGGTCTCCTTCTGTGTTTGAAATATGATATATTCCTAATTTGAGTTGTGATCAACTTCTTATAAATCAAATACACTCTCTCGAGGGTCTCTTTAACCATATCAACCACCACAATTCTACCTCAATCACTTCATTCCAACAAATCATTGAGCAAAACAGACTCCCATGCAAATCCTCATAAGTTTCCTTCAAAATAAAATCAGAGTAAGTATTGTTACACATGAAATCACCCAAGTCTATTTTATCATCCTGATATCCATTTAAGTACAAGATGAAAGCTCATATAATATCGTCTAATATGTGTATAGTATTCTTGAACTATTCATATCTTTGAGGATGGTGTACTATGTTCAATATCTACTGAGTCCCTAGGTCCTTTTGCAAGCCCTATCAGAACTGAAATGAAAAACATGTATCTCTATCTAAAAATATTCTCAAGGTTACTCCATTTAATTGTATGATCTCATATACATAATGCATTCAATACTTATCTATTGAGTTTGTCTCTCATATCCGTAAAAAGTGTGCAAATTTTGTTAGCAGATCAAAAATCCCCCAAACAACAACACAAATCATTAGGGTTCTGAGTAACCCCATCATAATTTCCAACATTAAGTCCTCCCACTTCTATATGGGAACTAACAATTTATGGAGAAAAACTCTAGGACGTAGGTACTAAACCTTCACCCTTAGAAAGGTAAGGCATCGAGAGACAAACCTAGTAATATACCAATTTATCCCTAGACACTAGAGTTTTATCCTGATGTCATAGTACATATTCATTACACCAAGATGAACTAACCACCTATAATCATGGTAATACCTCATAAATTTCTCCCTAATGGGTGTAGGAACTACCACACTCCCATGTACCATGGTCACTTCATCGTCTCCCATTGACCACCTAGGTTAGCTGTTCCCTCATCACATCACACTCTAGGTTTGACTCTGAACCAGTATTCACTTTCTCCACAAGTGAGGATGTGACCACCAAAGGGAAAAAATTTATAGAACCAAGTTCCTGCAAAGTATCCAACCTCAAATCTTCCAACAAGCTCCTTAAATTCCATTTCTCCTTAGATGGACTCTTGCTAAGATGCCACTCATCCTACGTCTTATAGATAAAAGAATATGAAATGATATTACCCCTCCCAAGTGAATATATCATCTCAAATTAAAATTTATATTGATACTTAACCCAAGTGAATCTTCCTCAAATTCATTTCTATGTATGTAAAGATATAGTGAAGGCTCATGTGGTTTATGAAGATTAAAAATCTTTCACCGAAGTGATAATGTCACCAACAATTCATAGTTTGAAACATTATTTCCAAATTCATGTCATGTATATGGTAGTTACACTCATGGTTTCATAGCTGATGAGACCCATACTACTAAATTCATTCCCTATATCTATACTTCTCCTAGATCAATGACCAATGCATCATAGTTCATTATTTAACCAATCCTAGGCTCATGGAGAGTTAGTACTGGAGATGTTATCAAATTTATATTTAGATCAAGGAATTTTTTTCACACATGTATAACTATTAGAAATTTACTCCATTATTTTTCAGTGCTTTCATGTGTGTATATAGTTATAAGAAGTCTAGAATAAATCATCAATAATACCCTGATAAACCTAGAAAGCTCCTGATCTCAAACACATTCTGAGTGCATTTCTAGGATATATCTGACTCAACTTTCTCTGGGTCCATGGATATTCCATACTTGGAAGCCACATTCACCAAGAATCTCACTTCCCATATCCAGAAGTCACACTTTGACATATTGGCATAAAGATTATGTGATCTAAGTGTACTCAGGACTTTCTCTAGGTGATTGGAATGCTGATTTAGTGTCGGTGAGTATATGAGGATGTCACTGACAAATACTATCAACAACAAGTATAGATATGGGTGAATGATCTTTTTCATGAGGGAAAAGAACACTATCAGTGCATTCATCATCCCAAATTACATCACTAAGTACTCAAACAACCCATACCTTCAAAAAAATACCATCGTTGAAATATCCCCATATCTAACTTGAAACCGATGATATATTGATCAAAGATTAGTCTTGTAGAACCACTAGGCTCCCCGTAATTGATAAAAAAGATCATTGATTCTGGTTATTGGATATCGGTTCTTGGACATCACATGATTCAACTTCCCATAATCAATTCATAGTTGAATACTTTTGTCTGTCTTTATGACGAACAATGTAGGTACATACCATAGTGAAGTAATTGGAATTATAAATCCTTTCTACTCTAATTACATGAGTTATAATTATTTCCCTTTTAGATAAAGTAGCTCCATGTGATTAGGGGCATTGAAATTGTTTATACTTCCTCTAAAAGACAAATAGAAATGTAAACTCCTATATTTGGGGTAAATCCTACAAAATTAATTCGGAAAGACATACTAATATAGATAAAAAATGGTAGAAAATTTAAGATTCTATCACTGATCCATTAGAGAGAGATAATATTGAAATCCATGATATAATCATCTTGAGTAGTACCATGTTCGTTCCAATTATACATTCTCCTCATTCCCAATATCTGGTTATCATAAACGTCTCACACTTTAGTAAAGTGAATGAAAAATTCCTCTGTTAATTGTCAATGTGATCTAAGAATATATTCAGCTTGTCATGTTATGAACCACAATAAATCTCATCATCAACAGAATCATGATCTCTTATATATGTCCATAGCCGATAATGACTATGGTGCACTTTGGGCATAACTAAATAAAATCTACTTTTCCTTCCAATGGTGTATCAAGAGAGACGTGTTCAGAGGATAACTTTACATGTAGTTCATGTCCATCAAATACTTTTATAGAGATAAATGAATAGGAAGAACTGACATTAAATAGATCATTAGATATGGTGGATGTGATAAAAAATATACCTTGAATGGTTGATAGACCATATCCATAATATTTTGGAACCTATTCCACTGCATAATCTCACCCCTTCTCACCTCTATGACCTTATCCCTATGCTACTTCCATCTATTAATTATACTTCCTCTAACAAGGTCCTCCAATCACATATTTGCTTGATCTGATAGTACCCCTTTGAGAAAAAGAATCTAAGATGAGAAAACTTTCCACAATAGTGGAACTCCAAAGACATATTCCTATAATAATTATTATAATTACCCCTTAGCTCATAATTGTATCACCTGTTGGAATTAACACCCCTAGAGAATGCTAAATAATTCATGATCTAACCCAATTTTATACTACGCTAATACTTTTGATCCACCTTACTCTTCTTATTATCAAAATATACTTCCAAGTTAGTGAGAGAAAGCTCAGTCACATGTGTACTATGAGCTTGAAGTAAGTCTTCTTCTATCCTCTAGCATCCCCTTTTCAATGGCCAGGGCCTTGAAAATCACCTGAGAGCACATCGTTAGGTGAAATCCTGTAACTTGACATCTGAGATTTATTTAAAGGCCTATCTCAAACTTCCAATCCTTATATGACTCATTCCCTACCAAAAAATGATAAAATCAAATAATATTTTTAAACTAAGTAGAGTAAATAGAGATAGTCATATAACTTTTTTTATAACTCCCTAAACTTCTAGGCATGGTCCAACTTCATCATCATCAAAAATTATTACTCGATAAATAAATTCTTAATGTTATTCCACATGATACCTTCTCATCTCCCAATATAACTCAGGGAATTCATCCATATCCTAGTAGGTATTTCAAATATAAAGGTCACAATAACCACTCTCCCTTCATTAGGTTTTTAGACTAGCTTAGAAATTCTATTGATAAAGTCCAACCAATCCTCAGTTTCCTTCAGTACACTTGTAACCTAGAATATAGAAGGATTATAAAGCTAGAAATCCCTAGCATGGCCAGTCATGTTCCTCTGAGTGGATCCTCCTTAGATTGGAACTATCCAAAAGAGTCCCATATGAACTATCTCTGTAGCCTAGATCAACTGTGCTCATACAGAAGTGTGTTGGGGTACATCATTTTGTGTCATGGGTGATGGAACGAGAGAAACCTAAGGTACCACAACTTGTGGTCCTATCAAGAATCTTTATAGTGGAATATCTACATCATGAAGTACATTAGGGAAATAAAATACCCAATCCATGGGATCATTAATAAGATTTTCTAGGATTCTACCCTCATCCCCAGATAAACCCTCATAGAATTAACCCTAGTCTTTGTCCCTTCACATTAGTCACAATCATCATATATATACTAACACCACAACAAGATTTTTTCAACTAATTAATTCAAGTAATGATATATCATAATAGCATTGAAAATTAGCTATATCATATAATCAAATAAACTATCACGAAAAATATAGAAATAAATTCATTTAATTATAGAACCAATATTGATCATAAAAAAAGTATATACATGTAATGTGAACCTATATTCCTATTTATGATGCATGGACATACATGAAATCTCATAAATCACACATCAAATTTATGTTCATCATCAAGGTGAACTTAATCAATGTTAAAATTAATCCCATCAATGGAAACATAGAGGTTTGTTACACCTGTGTTGGCTAGACACATGGAAGATCCACTTCCTAAGTCCCACAAAGCTATCAATTTTATACCATGTCCTATATTAGTCATAAGAAAAGAAGAAAAATGCTTTGATACCATTTTGTAACACCCTGACCAGAACCACAAGGGCTGAGCTGGAGGGTCACTTGACCTCATGCATGCCTTCTCGTTTGCAAGAGGCTACCGAATAAGAGAGAGGGTCTAAGTCCGTTAGTGGGAAGACTAAACCCTCAAAATCATGTCATCAATGTAACAACCCAAAGTTTCATTAATGGAAAATCCCTCTTGATCCAGTTAAATGTTTCTTTATGAAAAATGTTTTTATAAGATGTCAACTTCTTTAGTTTTACATTAAGATTTGTGACCGTTACTTTTATAGCCGTTGAACAGTGATCATCTTAGTAGTATAAATATAAGGCTTTAACGAACCCATTTCTACTCAGAAAAAGGAAGTGATGGCCTCATCTAGTAGAATTGCCCCTTACGAAGCCCATTTTTCGGAGCTCGGAAAAGAGGTGGCGTCTTTGGGATTTTCCCTTGACCAAGCCCAAGCTGAGCTTCATCAAGTCAAGCTCGAATGTGATCGTCTACGGGAAAAGTGGAAGTTGATTGAAATTACATCTCGAGCGATGTTATCCGAGCCACCCCAAGAGTCTATCACCATCGCACACCTTACCCTTAGGTCTTATGCGGCTATTTTAAGGGGTTATGTAACAAATAAGTAGCACCATGTTCATGTACATTATTTTTTTATATAATAATGAATATAATTTCTAGTCATTTTTGATACATTGTAATTAGTTTTTAAAGTACAAATGGTGTTTTTAGTTATTATTTAATTAAGAATTATATTTTATTAAATTAAAGGATTTTTGAATTAAATAATATTTTAATAAAATATTATTATTAATATTAAATTAATTATTTATTAAGTATAAATTATCTTATAATTTTATGAATGCAATTAAAATTTTTATTAAGGTTTGAAAGCCATTTCTGTCAAAACCCGTGAATTTTTTTATAAATGTCGGTTTTTATTTTAAAAGTGAAAATTCACATATTTAGAAAATTATTTAGATAAAATAAATATTATTTTTGGAATCAGGACGACGAAATTATCCAACGGTGAATTTTTCATAATTTTCTGAGACAGTTAAATTTTTGGGTAAAAATTAAATACCATTTAAATATATAATGTATTTTATGACATCATAATGACCCAATGGTGATGTAATAAAATAACATAATCCTTATGTTCGGCCAATATGTGTTTTATCATTAAAATAATGAGGTTTTGAGTTTTTTTGACTTACTTTTCAAAGCATTAATGGAGCCCTCAAGACTTATTCAACACTTTGCCTTTTTAAATTAATTTCCATGGGAGTGTGACTCACCTCCACATAAGAAACCCTAATTTTTTAATAAGTTCAGATCTTGGCCTTGTAAAATATAATTTTCCTCTTTCCTTTTCCAGAAACCATGGGAAAATACCATGGGATGGTTTGTGGTTTGGATTATTTTAATATAAGGGGTCCCAAACCTAAATAATAAAGAATTCTCTCACCTTTCCTATATAAACCCACCCAAGCTCCCACTTCCTCCTCAATAAAATCCCTTGGAGTTCGTCCAACCTCTGCCCTACTCTCTCTAGAATCCTCACAAGGTTCCCCAAGCTCCCAAGAAGCCTCTCACAAGCCTCTCTCTAGCCTTTTGAAGCACACTTCCATGTAAGGGGTTTTCTTCCTTTCTCATTTTTGTCAATTTTCTTTAAGTTGTATTTCCATTTAAATTTCAATTATGAATGTTGGGGTATGGTTTCACACCTCTCCCATACATCCCTCTTATTGTTTGAATGATGGGAGACCCCTTTCTCTCTCATTAAATGCCTCCCATGTACTCCCGTTACTATGCCGAAATTCCGAAAGAAACCTTTTTCTCCTCTTTTATATTCAAGCAATACTTTTGTATCATGAATATAAATTCCTTTTCAATTGTTGGGACATGTATCTATATGACCTCCTTACTTTCCATTACATGTAAATATGATTAGGAACCCCTTTCTCTCTCATCAACCTTTTTTATGAATTCTTATGTCACGCCGTTACGCTGCCGAAATCACATCGATTTTCTAAAGCAATATCATTGTGTAGTGAATACCATGCCCATTTCTCCATCAAGGGTATTCACCTTTATGAACATTTACTTATTGATTATAAAGTTTCATGTATTAATTCCACATCCCTTTATCGTGGAATAAATGATTATGTTTTATGAATCCATGTTTTATGATCCATGTGGCACACTTATGCATGAAATGAAATGTTTAAGAAGGGTGCGCCCTTTATAGCGCTCCAATGCATTGGGTAAAGTATAGTATCATGATACATCATGTGCAATGAGTGTTGACTCATGCTAATTCAAGTGAAATGAGGGTTTACTCATGTTTCAAGTGCAATGAGGGTTTACTCATGCTCCATGTGCAATGAGCCTTGGCTCATGATAATTCAATGTTAAGTGTTGTTGCCACATTTCCATGTTATGGTTATCGTGATTTATCATGCATTTATGTTCATGTTACTATAATTCTCTATTGATGTTCCTATTTCCTAACATGTATTGTACTCCTCATGTTATTCATTGTGTACTCCCTTACTGGGCTTTATAGGTCACCCTTTTCTTATGCATGTCCTCAGGTTATCCCATGCAATGCTAAGTACAAAGGAATGTAGTGGTCATGTAAAGGAAGTTTTCAATAAAGATGTTTTATTTCAAGTTTAAAGTTTTTATGTAATGATCCTAAGACCCAAATACACTAAACCTCTCGATCTTCTTTGTTGTATCAAGTGAAGTTTTATGTAATAAAGCATGCTTAAGTTGTAATAAAAAGCAGGGTTGTCATAGTTGGTATCAAAGGACAGGTTTAGTTATTTTTGGGATTAGGAAACCCTAGTAAAGCCTTAGATACAAGACTAAGCATAATAAATACATCCCTAAGTTTTGGTAAATACTAAGTAAGTGGTTTATCAAACAAATACATCCCTGTCTGGATACGAGCAGGTAGAGGCGGCTTTGGCACAGATGTATCCGAGGGGTAAAACCCGAAAACACCGCTTTGAGCTAGACTCGAACGGGAACTGGTGCATGACAACGGGCCTTGCTGCACTCTTGGTTACGACACTCCCGGGGGATATGTTTTGATAAATTCACAATCTTAGTATGAACCCTTATTAAAGGAAAAATGCCCCTAAGAATATATGTTAGAAGGAAGATCATGAAAAGCCTGGATTGAATCCTATAGACTCATGAGTTAAAGAGATTAAAGTTTATTTATAAGTCATCAACTTTTGTCTTTGGATTAACCTTTATGTGTTACCCCTAACTTTCCTTTTATTCCAGCCAATGGCCAGTAATAGGAGAACTCGGGCTAACAACCGTTGTGAAGATTAGTGTGATGATTGTACTAATGAGATGCCCAATCCAATGGGAGCAGGAATCGCGAACTTTGTCACGCTTCTCTCTCAGCTAACTCAAGTTTTGAATAGAAACACGGGTCAAGAGGAATGTTCAACCCCCCCTAAGAAAGAACAAGTCACTATCGAGAGCTTCATGAGACAAAGGCCTCCTACTTTTAGTGGATCATCTGATCCCATGATCGCTGAGCAATGGATCAACTCCATTGAAAAGATCTTCTATATCCTTCAATGTTCTGAACAAGAGAAGGTTCTCCTGGCGGATTATCTTATGGAGGGTGAAGCTGATCAATGGTGGACGTTGATCAAAAATACAAAGCCTGAGGAGGAGATCGAGGCTTTGGAATGGAAGGAATTCTGGAAGATGTTTTTCGATAAATATTTTCCGCGCACCCTCCGTCTTAAGATGGAAAGGGACTTCCTTTCCCTCAAGCAGAAAGATGAAGAATCTATGGGAGCGTACGAGGCAAACTTCACAAGGCTTGCACGATATGCTTCCGGCTTTGTTGTTACCCCCGAATGCAAGGTTGACCGCTTCGTTGGTGGGCTGAAGCCTAGCTTGCGGAAAGCATTAGCGATCCGTGACTTCGACAACTATGAGGAAATTGTCTGATGTGCCCTCAAGGTTGAAATGGAGATCAGAGAATCACAAGGGTATCATGGGGACAAGAAGCGTAAGGTGGACTTCAATGCTGGTGGTCCGATGGATAAATCCAACGGTGCTAAGAAGTTCCAGCACCCCACTTTCCAAAAGTGCGGAATGAAGCACCCGGGAAATTGACTTAGGGGGACGAGAAAATGCTTTAGGTGTGGAAGAGAAGGGCAACTAGCTATTAACTATCGGCAAGAAGGACCCGCGACTGCGACAGAGGAGAGGAACGCTCCGTTCGAACCTCAACGCGTTGTTCAATGCTACAAATTCAAAGAACCGGGTCATTTTGCGAATCAGTGCCCTAATCCAAGGGTTATCGGAGGCAACCAACAACCTCCAAGACAGCAAGGAAGAGCTTTTTCCATCACTTCTGCTGAAGTGAACCCCGACAACGAAGTGGTGACAGGTACGCTAGTTATTCATTCAAGAATAGCGAACATACTTTTTGATTTAGGTTCTACGCATTCTTTTATATCTCGAATGTTTAGTAGAATAATCCCAGCACCACCACAAATCCTGGAAGTAAAGATGTCAGTGAGTACGACAAATGGGGAAATCATTGAATCCCACGAATATAAGTCCTCCCCTATTATAATCTGTGGACTGAATTTCCCGGCGAACCTCGTCATACTCCCTTTGGTGTAATTTTATGCAATGCTTGGCATGGATTGGCTTTCCTTATATAGAGCCAACATAAATTGTTGGGAGAGGGAAATCAAACTCCATATGGAGAATCGACTCCCGATTCTTTACAAGTGTCAGGAGGAAGATGAATCTCCTTTAGCTCCATCATCTCAATCATGGATATTATTGCCTTATGAGAACGCATATCTAGCTCAGATGATTGAGTCCAAGGAAGAAACCACCCTTGAAGAAATGCCTATTGTGAGGGAATTCGCTGAAGTATTTCCCGAGGAACTTCCTGGTCTTCCTCCAAGAAGAGATGTTGAGTTCTCAATTGAACTTATACCTGGGGCTCTACCAATATCCAAGACTCCATATAGAATGGATGTTGTTGAGCTTGAAGAGCTGAAGAAACAACTACAGGAGAATCTGGATAAAGGGTTTATACGCCCAAGTGCATCACCATGGGGTGCACCAGTCCTCTTCGTCAAGAAGAAGGATGGGTCAATGCGGCTTTTCATCGATTATCGTGAACTTAACAAAATAACGATAAAGAACAAGTATCCTCTCCCAAGAATCGATGACTTGTTTGATCAGCTGTGTGGAGCACAATAATTCTCCAAGGTGGACTTGCGGTCGGGATATTATCAAGTAAGGGTGAAGAAGGAAGATATCCCCAAGACTGCTTTTCATACAAGGTACGGGCACTATGAATTCATAGTAATTCCTTTTGGAATCACCAATGCTCCAGCAATATTCATGGACTTGATGAATATAGTCTTTAGAGATTACCTTGACAAATTTGTGGTAGTCTTTATAGATGATATTATAATATACTCCAAAACCAAGGAGGACCATGAGGAGAATTTAAAAACTATACTAGAGACTTTGCGCAAGGAGAAGCTCTATGAAAAGTACAACAAGTGTGAGTTTTGGTTGAAGGAAGTCTCATTCTTGGGCCATATCATCACAAGCAATGGGATATCTGTGGACCCCTCCAAAACAGATGAAATTGAGGGATGGCCGAGGCCAACATCGGTAACTAATATCCGTAGCTTCTTGGGGTTAGCTAGATATTATCGACGATTTGTGAGAAATTTCTCACGATTTTCCAACCCTCTTACCAAGATAACTCGAAAGGGAGTAAAGTTTTCTTGGAGTGGTGAATGCGAATAAAGCTTCAAGGAGTTGAAAAGGAGGCTTATCACTGCACCCGTGCTCACTTTACCCACAAGTGGGGAGCTTTTTGTGGTATTCAGTGATGCTTCAAAGAAGGGCCTAGGATGTGTGCTGATGCAGAATGATAAAGTGATATCCTATGCCTCAAGGCAGTTGAAAATCCATGAGTGAAACTATCCAACGCATGATCTGGAGTTGGAGGCGGTGATCTTTACCTTGAAAATCTGGCGGCATTATCTCTATGGAGAGAAATGCGAGATATATACTGACCACAAGAGTCTTAAATATATATTCACACAGAAAGAGCTTAATATGCGCCAGAGAAGATGGATAGATCTCATCAAGGATTATGACTATTCAATACATTACCACCCTGGTAAGGTGAACAAGGTGGCAGATGCCCTAAGTAGAAAGGATCCAGCGATTCTATCAATGATGAGAATTGAGAAGGATCCAATCTTCTTAGACTTGATGAAGATGGACGTGGGAATCATAAAGAAGGGAACATCATCAATCTTTTCACAAATGATTGCTCAACCATCTCTTTTGGAAAGGTTAAAGGATGATCAAAAGGATGATGTGGGAATCCAAGAAAAAGTGGAAGCTATCAAAAAGGGAAAATCCTCAGAGTTTAATGTTAATGAAGAAGGAATTGTGCGGTTTGGGAAAAGACTATGTGTTCCATCAAGTTCGGAGCTGAAGAAGGAACTTTTGGATGATGCACATAGTTTAAATTTCTCTATTCACCCAGGGAGAACAAAGATGTATCGAGATCTCCGAGAAAAATTTTGGTGGGATAATATGAAGAAGGAGATCACTGAATATACATCAAAGTGCCTGGTGTGTCAGCAAGTGAAGGTAGAGAGGCAGAAGTTTAAGGGGATGATGCAACCATTTCCCATACCAGAATGGAAATGGGAGAACATCACCATGGAATTTATCACTGGACTCCCAAGTACATCCAAAGGAAACAATGCAATCTGGGTTGTTGTGGATCATCTTACAAAGACTGCACACTTCATTGTTATTCGAGAGGATTTCTCTTTGGATATATATCAGGGATGTGGTACGGTTGCATGGAGTACCACTATCTATTGTTTCTGACCGAGATCCAAGATTCACCTCTAAGTTTTGGAAGAGTCTTCAACAAGCTCCGAATACTGAACTGAACTTCAGTACGGCCTATCATCCTCAAACTGATGGCCAATCCGAGCGGACTATCCAAAAACTTGAGGATATGTTGAGAGCGTGCTCAATGGACTTTAAAGGAGGATGGGATAAACATCTTACTCTAGTTGAGTTCTATTATAATAATAGTTTCCACTCGAGCATCCAAATGGAACCATATGAAGCCCTATATGGGAAAAGGTGTAGAACACCAGCATGTTGGGATGTGGTCGGTGAACGTAAGCTGCTTGGACCAGAAATGGTCGAAGAAATGGTTGAGAAGGTGAAAACCATTCAGCAGCATATCAAGGTAGCCCAAAGTCGACAGAAGAGTTATGCAGATAATCGTCGACGAGACCTTGAGTTTAAAGTCAGAGACATGGTGTTTTTATGCATATCTCCGTGGACGAAGGTCATGAGGTTTGGAATGAAAGGGAAGTTAAGTCCAAGGTACATCGGCCCCTTCGATATTCTTGATTGTGTTGGGGCTGTGGCCTATCGACTAGCACTTCCACCTACTATGGCCAAGGTGCATGATGACTTTCATGTATCCCTCTTAAGGAAGTACATACCAGACCCTTCACATGTACTCTCTTCCGAGGTGGTACAATTGGAAGATGATCTTTCTTACAAGGAGAAACCAGTGAAGATCTTAGATCGTAGAGAAAAAGTTCTACAAAATAAGACAATTCCCCTCGTCAAGGTGTTGTGGAGAAACCACAAGTTTGAAGAAGCAACTTGGGAGTCAGATGATATGATGAAGCTGAGTTACCCACATTTGTTTTAGTGTGGGAAAAGGAAAATTGCGAGGGAGAAATTTCTTAAGGGGGGAATATTGTAACGACCCAAAGTTTCATTAATGGAAAATCCCTCTTGATCCAGTTAAATGTTTCTTTATGAAAAATGTTTTTATAAGATTTCAAATTCTTTAGTTTTACGTTAAGATTTGTGACCGTTACTTTTATAGCCGTTGAACAGTGATCATCTGAGTAGTATAAATATAAGGCTTTAACGAACCCATTTCTACCCAGAAGAAGGAAGCGATGACCTCATCCAGTAGAATTGCCCCTTAAGAAGCCCATTTGTCGGAGCTCGGAAAAGAGGTGGCGTCTTTGGGATTTTCCCTTGACCAAGACCAAGCTGAGCTTCATCAAGTCAAGCTCGAACGTGATCATCTACGGGAAAAGTGGAAGTTGATTGAAATTACAACTCGAGCGATGTTATCCGAGCCACCCCAAGAGTCTGTCACCATCGCACACCTTACCCTTAGGTCTTATGCCGCTATTTTAAGGGGTTATGTAACTAATAAGTAGCACCATGTTCATGTACATTATTTTTTTTATATAATAATGAATATAATTTCTAGTCATTTTTGATACATTTTATTTAGTTTTTAAAGTACAAATGGTGTTTTTAGTTATTATTTAATTAAGAATTATATTTTATTAAATTAAAGGATTTTTGAATTAAATAATATTTTAATTAAATAATATTTTTAATATTAAATTAATTTTTTATTAAGTATAAATGATCTTTTAATTTTATGAATGCAATTAAAATTTTTATTAAGGTTTGAAAGCCATTTCTGTCAAAACCCGTGAATTTTTTTATAAATGTCGGTTTTTATTTTAAAAGTGAAAATTCACATATTGAGAAAATTATTTAGATAAAATAAATATTATTTTTGGAATCAGGACGTCAAAATTATCCAACGGTGAATTTTTCATAATTTTCTGAGACAGTCAAATTTTTGGGTAAAAATTAAATACCATTTAAATATATAATGTGTTTTATGACATCATAATGACCCAATGGTGATGTAATAAAATAAAATAATCCTTATGTTCAGCCAATATGTGTTTTATCATTAAAATAATGAGGTTTTGGGTTTGTTTGACTTACTTTTCAAAGCATTAATGGAGCCCTCAAGACTTTTTCAACACTTTGCCTTTTTAAATTAATTTCCATGGGAGTGTGACTCACCTCCACATAAGCAACCCTAATTTTTTAATAAGTTCGGACCTTGGCCTTGTAAAATATTTTTTTCCTCTTTCCGTTTCCAGAAACCATGAGCAAATACCATGGGATGGTTTGTGGTTTGGATTATTTTAATATAAGGGGTCCCAAACCTAAATAATAAAGAATTCTCTCACCTTTCCTATATAAACTCACCCAAGCTCCCACTTCCTCCTCACTAAAATCCCTTGGAGTTCGTCCAACCTCTGCCCTACTCTCTCTAGAATCCTCCCAAGGTGCCCCAATCTCCCAAGAAGCCTCCCACAAGCCTCTCTCTAGCCTTTTGAAGCACACTTCCAAGTAAGGGGTTTTCTTCCTTTCTCATTTTTGTCAATTTTCTTTAAGTTGTATTGCCCTTTAAATTTCAATTATGAATGTTGGGGTATGGTTTCTCAACTCTCCCATACTGCCCTATTATTTTTTTAATGATGGGAGACCCCTTTCTCTCTCATTAAATTCCTCCCATGTACACCCGTTACTATGCCGAAATTCCGAAAGAAACCTTTTTCTCCCCTTTTATATTCAAGCAATACTTTTGTATCATGAATCTAAATTCCTTTTCAATTGTTGGGACATGTATCTATATGACCTCCTTACTTTCCATTACATGTAAATATGATTAGGAACCCCTTTATCTCTCATCAACCTTTTTTATGAATTCTTATGTCACGCCGTTACGCTGCCGAAATCACACCGATTTTCTAAGGCAATATCATTGTGTAGTGAATACCATGCCCATTTCTCCATCAAGTGTATTCAACTTTATGCACATTTACATATTGATTATAAAGTTTCATGTATGAATTCCACATCCCTTTATCGTGGAATAAATGATTATGTTTTATGAATCCATGTTTTATGATCCATGTGGCACACTTATGCATGAAATGAAATGTTTAAGAAGGGTGCGCCCTTTATAGCGCTCCAATGCATTGGGTAAAGTATAGTATCATGATACATCATGTTCAATGAGTGTTTACTCATGCTAATTCAAGTGAAACGAGGGTTTACTCGTGCTTCAAGTGTAATGAGGGTTTACTCATGCTCCATGTGCAATGAGCCTTGGCTCATGCTAATTCAATGTTAAGTGTTGTTGCCACATTTCCATGTTATGGTTATCGTGCTTTATCATGCCTTTATGTTCATGTTACTCTAATACTCTATTGATGTTCCTATTTCCTAACATGTATTGTACTCCTCATGTTATTCATTGTGTACTCCCTTACTGGGCTTTATAGCTCACCCTTTTCTTATGCATGTCCTCAGGTTATCCCATGCAATGCTAAGTACGAAGGAATTTAGTGGTCATGTAAAGGAAGTTTTCAATAAAGATGTTGAATTTCAAGTTTAAAGTTTTTATGTAATGATCCTAATCCCCAAAGACACTAAACCTCTCGATCTTATTTGTTGTATCAAGTGAAGTTTTATGTAATAAAGCATGCTTAAGTTGTAATAAATAGCAGGGTTTTCATAATCAAGAAGATAATAATAATAATGATCATATAAATAAATAATGATACTAATCATGGGGAAATAGAAACATGGCATACAGGTCATACAAGAGATAAAGATATCACAAAGTGTTAAGACAAACCAAATAAAAGAAACAAATGGTAATAAATAAATAAATTGTGGTTCCTCCAAAGTCTATCATGATCTACTACTATCTTCATACTCATCATCTTATCCATCAACCATAGGGACCTTTTCCTTCACCAGGTCCCTAGTCATGACATTTATAGTTTTAGTGAAATGCCTGAGTATGGTGTGAGTACAATACTTAGTAGGACACCACTAATGTATCCTCAACATAACTGCACATAATATACAATAGTATATTTCAAGAAATATCTAAATTATCAAATTAATATACAACTATACATTTTACCAGTCACCATGCACTGACCATGACACCCCAAACCATGACCCCACCCGCTCCAATTATTTTTCAGAAATGATAATTAAAATAAGTAACACCAGCAAGGTAACATAACTCACCCCACCAAGATGATGGATTTTATCAGGAACAGTTCACGTTCTATAATGTTTATTAGATCACCCCACTAAAATGGTAGTTATCATCTAGAACACCAAATGTTTCACCATGTTGATCCTTGATTGGATATCCTTTCAATCACATAAAACACATGTTTGTAGGAATCCTATATCGGTATCGTCTAGTAAACAAATTATATGCGTCCCTCTATAGGGATATCCACAAAACCCTTTAAGGATGTTTGGACTATGGTAGGTTGGTTAACCAACCACTTATGTACACCCCGCTAATGGTATATCCATGACCGACTTTATGGACTTTTAGAATGAATTCAACCAACCTTAAGGATCTACATGATCATCTTAATACCTGAAACATAGTTCTAGATTATATACAACACAATATGAGATACATGTCATAGAAAGGAATAACAAGATTTTAGGACCCACACATAATCACATGGTCATAAACCAATAATCCTTCTATCCAATCATACACCCACATGGGACTCATATCAAGAATGATTTAATCAACTATAAATATAATATCATTGATAAATAATATATATGGAATAAAAAATGGTAAGTAACCTCCAACCTCATGGTTTTCAACATCTTCTCTATGGGATGTTAAATATGTCATCACCCAAACCATGTTTAAAAACCTAGAAATTCTGCGGAAATTTTTTTCTTAAATACTTGGTAATTTTACGAGTCCGCAGTTTCTGACAGCGCTTGATTCTGAGGCCCGGAATCAATTTATGAAGTTTTGTTCGGGCACGTTCAGTAAATGTACATTCAGGTTTTTCTATATTTTTAAATGGTGCTCAAAATTGAAATCATAGGACACCGATGAACTCACAGCACCGGTATTCGCCTAAGGGGACCTTTACTGCAGTTGCGTTTGGTCAAGAGAAAAAGTTATTTTTGGGGTTTCTAAGTAAAATTTAAATAAAATTATGTGTTGCGTGATTTTATTTGGATGGTAGTTAAAACCTCCAAAGGGAGGTTGGAAGTGGGGCCCACCCCCCACATAACCTCCCATGGGAGGATAATGTGTTGTGGGGCCCACACGAACAACAAATCTTCAACTCCCCCTTGAAACCCTTGGAACCCCCCATTGATGAGGGTTAAACCCTCCCCCTTCCACCTCCCTTTTTAATTTTTAAAACTCCCCACCTCCCACTTTCTCTCATTAATTTGCCAACATAATTAATTAATTAATTGAGCTCCACAATTAATTAATTAATTTGAGTGTTTGAATTTTGAAAACATTATGCCAACTTCAAATAAGTGAAGCTTTTATTTTATTTGGGGTTGGCATAATCGTTAGAGATCTTGGGATTATTGGTGGATCCTTGGAGAAATAGGAAGAGCTTTATTCCAATGAAGAATGCAGCCTCCACCAAAGAACGATGACACACCTCCTTCCTTTCCAATCGGGGAAATCAAGGGAAGACGCCGCCCGCAAAGAACATCGCCAATGACAACAAATCTCCCTCCAACATTGACGGAACAACGTCTATCTTCCGCGACACCGTCTTCCGTGACTTCGACAACGTTCTTGAATCGAGTTAGGGGGATTTGTTTAATTTTAAATGAATAAAATTATATCCTCAATTCTTCGATGTTTACTTTGGTTCGATGGTGGAAAATTGATATCACCTAACGTGGAGGGCGCGGGCCGAACAAACATGGCCTGACCACACTCCGTTGAATCTCATTTGGTTTACATCGGAGGCGGATCCGAAAGGGCGCGGTTCCATCGCACCGTGCCGGAGAAGAACCGTGATGGAGGAGGTGGTGCTGTGCCATCGCGCCGCGTAGAGAGCAGTAGGACTGCGGCGCCGTTGCGCCGCGGTGGAGGTGCGGAGGCGGCCGGCTAAACCGGTCGCCATGGAGCTGGTCCGCGGATGACCGGATGACCAATCCGGTCAGCCCACTAGAAGACTACAGAACCTGAAGGTGCCACATGGAGGAGGAATGCGGCCCAAAACCACAGGCCGCTTGACCGGAGGAGAACTGGCCAGCCTCATGCCGACCGGGCTGGAGTATCGTGGCTCCCACAGACGCCGCGTGGCGGAGGAACCGCGACCCATTTCTGCGGGCCGCTCTGCTGGGCGAACCGGCAGGATGCCTGCCGGCCGGGATGGAAGACCACGACACCACGTGAGGAGAACCGCGTACTGCTGTACGGGCCACTCACGCCAGAAAAAATGGCCCGACTACGGCCCGCTGGGCAGAGGAGGGGCGGCGTCGGATGGCGCGTCCGGGCGAACAGAATCAGCCCGGAGTGCGGGACGGGTTAGCGGGTGGGATGCGCCCCACCGGGTCTGGTCTGTGGGTGGGCTGCGCTCCACCAGGTCGGGCCGACCCCCAGCTGGGTCAGACCTGCCAAACCGGGTCGGGCCGACCCGCCAGCCCACAGGGCTTGACGGGCCGAACCCATCTTCGCTTAAATACGAATATCTCCTAGACCACGCGTACGATTGATGCGTCGTCTGTGGCACTGGGACCCTCACGATGAGTCGGTCCTTTTTTTATAATCTAAGTGAGTTTTGGAAAACTTTGGAATATGGCCGGGTTTGGAGCGAGCGTAAATCCAACTGGGCCCCTGGAACGAAAATGCCAATAACTCTCAGACCGGGCGTCCGATTGATGCGTCATCTATTGCGTTGTGTTCCTTATGATGAGACGGAATTATGAGATAAATCAACTCATGACTTAGTGATAGTTGATGTATCAACACTTGAATCGAGGAGCGGACCCTCCTGGAATCGAGCGTGCTGTGTGAGGGAACCCTAGAGCTGTCTGTGATGACTTTTGTACCGGAATCCTAAGTGGGTTCGACAGTGATTAATTCTATACCGGAATCCTATATGGGTTCAACAGTGATGACTTCTATACCGGAATCCTCCATGGGTTCGACAGTTCTGACTTCTGTTCCTCTATCCTGTGTTGTTCCAACAGAGTAGCTGGTTCTCTATCCTATGCGGGTCCAACAGCTTAGCTGGTCCTGTATCATGTGTGGGTCCGACAACTTAGATGAATCAATGACTACATCTGATCATCTCTAACCCTCTACGAAATATGTATACCTATGTGAGCTAAGTCATGTATTCTAACCATTGTCATCATGGTGATTGACTTTACTTCTTGTGTGGAATGGGTTGTGCTTGGGCTCTAGAGTTGGAGTCGAACTGTGACTGATAACTTAGGTATTTGTATGGGAATATACCTAAGTAGGGTTGGTTGATACTTTGTGTTTGTATCTTTATTATATGGTTTATCCTTCATAGATTCTGAGAGACCTTCGGGGGTCTTGGGGTCCCTACTTAGTATCGTTATACTCACCCCTGCATGGGCTATGCCTGCACTTCGTTGTGTTGGTTGCAGACGATGGGCATCATTGATCGAGGTAGACTTGTGGAGCTGAACGGCACCCAGTGGTGGACCACTTGGAAAGACATACACGGAGCGGACAGATGGACCTGGGGTTCTGAGGAGGCCATCTGTACCCACCCTTCAGGTGGGATTCCTAGAGGATGACACAATAGTTGCTGCTTACCTTTCTGCAGTTGTACTAGCTTTTCAGTTGTTTTTACTTTACTGTTGGGCTTGTAGTTCCAGCCCCTTTCCATTCAGCACTTTCTTTTGTAAATAGTTTTACTTAGTGTTTACTTCCAGTTGCGTACTCTACTTCTTGTGTTCTGGTTGTGTGTGTTTTACAGGTTAAAAGGCAATGTCTTCCATTTTTATAGGGATTATGCCTTTGGTGCTAGTCACTAGCCCCTGGCCTAAGAAAGGCGGGCTTGGGGTAGTCACAGCACGGGCCCCGAGGATGGGTCGTTAAAAATTGGTATCATAGGAGTCGGTTCTACAGTAGAACTTGGACTCTAATTCTTTTAAAGGCAATAGTGTTAAGTGTTTTGAGGGTGGTTATCAGTTTAGGGAAACCGGTGTTGGTGCAGCGGCCGACGTATCCATACACTAGGACTCTAACTTCTGATCTCCGACTCAGTGCATGAAAACACTGATTTCATGTTTTTTTCCTTTGAAAAAGTATTCTTCATGATAATTTTGTGTCATCTCACCAGGTATACAGTTTTAACTGTGGCACACTTGTTTCTTTTCTGGATGGCCCCATAAAGGCAACCATCTAGGGATCTGAGATTCATACGAGATGGAAGCCCACCGAGCGACGAGGCCTCAGTACAGGACCCCATCACAATAGAGGTACCAGTGGTACCACTACCCACTCGGCCACTGATACCACCAGCTCCAGCAGCATAGAGTGCACGCCACCTGAGTGTGTTGCACGAGTTCCAGTGCCAGAGGCCACCCAGGTTCCAGGGAGAGTTGGACCCACAAGCAGATGAGGATTGGATGGAGGTGGTTGTGAGAGTTTTCAGATTGGTAGGGACACTAGCCGACCTCATGGTGATCCTTGCTGTGAGTCTCCTGCATGCGGTGGCAGGCAGAGGGTGGAGCCTAATGCTCCAGGTGCAAGTTGAGGCATCCTTACTGAGGACAGACTTCGAGAGTCTCTTTCACTCAGAGTTTGTTCCATGCACCCTTCGTGTGGTACAGATTTAGGAGTTACTTCATCTATAGCATGACAGCATGACAATATCTCAGTACTCAGTGAGGTTCACCGACCTCTCGTGCTACTCCACAGATATGGTACGAGACCCATTCTTTAGGGCTCAGACCTTCGAGCAGCGACTCAGGCATGAGATCAGGGATTCGATGATTCCCCTCAGCATTCCAACGCAAGTGGGGGTGCTGGAGAAAGGCCTTATAGTGGAGAGTTTTCTCACTGAGCAGTCACCAACGGTGAGACCCATCACAGGGCGACACATAGAGGAGTCTTCTACAGCCGACAATAGACAGATGACGCAGAGGTCCAAGGGGACCAGGCCATCAGGTGGGAAACCCTAGGATATAGTTTCAGTTGTGTGGGGCACACGAGTCAGAGCCAGCTATATGAGGAGCAGGTAGTGCTATGGATGCGGCGGGTAGGGCCACATGGCTTGAGACTGCCCGACCCACCATGCAGATGAGCAGAAGACAGTAGAGGGACCTCCCAGGCAGAGGTTCAACCAGGGTGGTCCGTAGGGAGCAGGAGGACGTGGAATAGGAGCTGGCCGAGCAGTAGGTGGTGGACGATGTTTCGAGGCACTACCACCACCACCACCACCAGGAGGTGCACCCCGACCACAAGGAGCTGTCGGACAGAGGCGGTCTCAGCTCCAGGCAGTCGAGGCCTATGACCACGGCACACCTGAGATGATTTGAGGTACTATCTTTGTCTACTACACCCTTGCTAAAGTACTTATAGATATAGGTGCGAGTCATTATTTTATTGCCATTTTCCTCGTTTGGATCTCGGAGATTCCGACGAAGTCGTTGGCTCAATCCTTACGGCTAGAGACTCCTACTTGAGTAGACTCGACGATTACGCACTAGTGGCAGCAGTGTGAGATTACTCTATGAGGTGAGAGCTTCGGCTGGGATCTACTTATAGCAGCGTTGAGGCATTACGACGTCATCTTGGGTATGGACTGGTTATCCACAGTTCATGCTCAGATTGACTATATTAGGCATAAAGTGCAGTTTATCTGCACAGATGAGACCAGTTTAACCTTCACCAGGGAGAAGTGAGCCTTGCAGCGTAGGATAGACTTATGCAGAGGAGGGCGCAACCGATCAAACATCAGTTGGCTAGTCTCATCCTCGAGGTGGTGGATGTGTGTAGTACGAGTTTTCCTATTGTGGGGGATTAGTACACGGATGTTTTTCCTAACGTCGTTCTAGGACTACATCCTCACAGAGAGGTAGACTTATACATTGACATATACCTCAGTACAACACCAATATCTACTCCAGCATATCAGATGGCTCCCGTCGTGCTTCATGAGCTGCGGGTACAGTTGGAGGACTTGTAGGGGAAGGGATTTATCTGACCCTGTGTTTCACCCTGGGCATCTCCAATTTTGTTCGCCAAGAAGGCAGATGGGAGCTTGCGACTGTGTGTCGACTACTGTCGCCTGAATCAGGTGACTGTGAAGAACAAGTACCCACTTTTGTGGATTTTTGACCTCTTTAATCATCTCAATGGAGCACGATGGTTCTCAAAGATAGACCTCAGGACAGTCTATCACCAGCTCATAGTTCGAGATGAGGATGTGCAGAAGATGGACTTTAGGTTTCGGTATGGCCACTATGAGTTCTTGGTTATGCCCTTTGGCATAACCAACGCACCAAAAATGTTCATGAGTCTCATGAACAGGATCTACCAGCCTTACCTCGATCGCTTTGTCGTAGTATTCATCAACGACATACTGATTTAATCGACTATTGAGGAGGAGTATGCCTACCATTTGTGGGTAGTACTAAACACATTCCGAGAGCACCAAATTTATGATAAGCTCTCGAAGTTACAGTTCTAGATTTGAGAGGTTCACTTTCTAGGACACATCATCTCGAAGGCTAGAGTTGCAGTGGATCCAGCGAAGATCGAGGTAGTAATTGCTTGGGAGCCACCCAGGAGTGTGACAGAGGTTTTGAGTTTTCTCTGACTGGCTGGGTACTATCGGAGATTTGTGCCAGACTTCTCCAGAGTTGCAGCATCGCTTTCATCATTGACAAAGAAGGGGCAACCCTTCATGTGGTCAGATAGATTCCAGTAGATATTTCAGGAGCTGAGGCAGAAGTTGACCAGTGCGCCCATCTTGAGGCTACCGAAGGAGGGCGTAGGGTATGTAGGTTACTGCGATGCATCAAGAACCAGACTTGGGTGTGTCTTGATGAAGGAGTGAGCAGTGATCACATATGGTTCATGGCAGTTGAGACAACACGAGCAGAACTACACTACCCATGATCTGGATTTAGCAGTAGTGGTCTTCGCCTTGAAGATGTGGAAGCACTATCTGATGGGCGATCGTTATACAGTCTATTATGACCACCAGAGTCTCAGGTACATCTTCTCGCAGAAGGACCTAAACCTGAGATAGCGACGATGGCTCGAGTTCCTCCAGGAATATGACTTCGAGATAGTCAATACTCCTAGGAAGGGGAATGTTGTAGCAGATTCTCTCAGCAGGAGATCGGGCATTCAGCTGCTAGGAGTGGCGACGGAGTAGCAGACCACATTATAGGTATCCTTTGTGGATAGAGATGGAGCTACCTTCCTGCAGTATCTCACAGTCACTCCTCCACTCCTTTAGCCAGTCAGGGAGGCACAACATGGGGGCATTGACTGTGAGACACGACGTGCTCAAATATCCTTAGGGCAGACACCTGATGGATTTTCTGAAGGTGGGGAACACGTCATCCTCTTCAGAGGACATACCATGGTACCAGTTGCACTACAGGAGGAGGTGTTAAGGGAGTTCCACAATTCCCCTATAGCGATATATCCAAGAGTGTCGAAGATGTATCAGGACCTCAGACGACAGCACTAATGGCCGGGTATGAAGTAGGCGGTATCAGATTTGTCTCACAATGCCTCACTTCTCAGCAAGTGAAGTCGAAGCATCAGATTCCAACAGGCTTGGTTCATCCCTTAGAGGTACTAGAGTAGAAGTGGGATGTGATATACATGGATTTAGTGATGGGACCTCCACGTACATCTAGAGGACACGACTCTATCTGGGTGATTGTTGACCGACTCACCAAGTCGGCCCAATTCCTACCGATCAGATAGTAGGGCACAGTAGAGATCTTGGGACACCTCTACGTACAAGATATCGTATGGCTTCATGGTGTGACATCAACGATCATCTCTGATTGAGATGCTCGCTTCACTTCCCGATTATGGAAGGGGTTGTATAAGGCTTTCGGGATGCAACTTTGCTTGAGCACCGCCTTCCATCCTCAAACGGACAGTCAGACTGAGAGGACCATTCAGACTCTCGAGGAAATGCTTCGTGCATGTGTCCTTGACTTTGGTCGCAGCTGGGAGGATCACTTATCCTTGGTGGAGTTTGCGTACAACAACAGCTACCACTCCACTATCAGGATGGCACCTTACAAGGCACTGTATGGACGACCATGGAGATTGCCACTATGCTGAACTGACCCTGGGGAGTCAGTAGTTGTAGGACCAGAGATGGTTCAAGCTACAACAGAGAAGGTGCAAATCATCTAGGAGTGGCTGAAGACTGCACAGAGCAGACATAATTCCTATGTTGATAGGATACAGAGGCCACTGGAGTTCGAGGATGGTGACCACGTCTTTCTACGGGTCTCACCATGATGAGATCTATGGAGATTTGGCCGAGGTGGCAAGTTATATCCATATTTTATCGAACCTTTTTAGGTCCTCAGTAGGGTAGGAGAGGTGGCTTACCGCCTGGACCTTCCACCTCAGTTGCATTGGGTGTAGGATGTCTTCCACATATCTCATCTGAGGAGATACGCGCATGACCCATCCCACATCATCGACCATGGGGAGCTGGACATCGATGATGAGGTGACATTCATAGAGGTCCTAGTGGAGATCGAGGATTGATAGGAGTGGGTCCTGCGTGGATGGTCGATTCCTCCAATGCACATTCGCTGGCAGCACGGGAACCTCCAGGAGAGAACATTGGAGCAGGAGGCTCAGATGCGTCCTCAGTACCCCCATTTGTTCCCTTAGCGAGTGTTATAGCTTACAGGGATGTAAATCCCAGAGGTGGGTAGAATTTAAAGACCCAGAAATTCCATGGAAATTTTTTTCTTAAATACATGGTAATTTTACGAGTCTGTAGTTTCTGACGGCACTTGATTCGGAGGCCCGGTGTTCCCGGAATCAATTTCTGATGTTTTTTTCAGGTACGTTCAGTAAATGTACATGCGGGTTTTTCTATCTTTTGAACCAGTGCTCGGAATTAAAATACGAGGACACCGATGAACTCGCAGCACCGATATTCTCCTAAAGGGACCTTTACCACAGTTGCGTTTGGTCGAGAGAGGAAGTTATTTTTGGGGTTTCTAAGTAAAACTTAAATAAAATTATATGTTGCACAATTTTATTTGGATGGTAGTTAAAACCTACAAAGGGAGGTTGGAGGTGGGGCCCACCCCCCACATAACCTCCCATGGGAGGATAATCTTTTGTGGGGCCCACATGAATATCAACTCTTCAACTCCCCCTTAAAACCCTTGGAACCCCCCATTGATGGGGGTTAAACCCTCCACCTTCCACCTCCCTTTTTAATTTTGAAAAATCTCCACCTCCCACTTTCTCTCATTAATTTTCCAACACCATTAATTAATTAATTGAGCTCCACAATTAATTAATTAATTTGAGTGTTTGAATTTTGAAAACATTATGCCAACTTAAAATAATTGAAGACATTATTTGATTTTGGGTTGGCATAATCGGTGGAGAGCTTGGGAGTATTGGTAGAGCCTTGGAGAAATAGGGAGAGCTTTCTTCCCATGAAGAATGCCGTCTCCACCGAAGAACGATGATGCATCTCCTTCCTTTCCAATCGAGGAAAGAAAGGGAAGACGCTGCCTGCAAAGAACGTTGCCAACAACAATGACTCACCCTCCAACGTTGACGGAACGACGTCCGTCTTCCGCAACACCGTTTTCTGTGACTTTGACAACATTCTTGAATCGAGGTAGGGGGATTTGTTTAATTTTAAATTATTAAAATTATATCATTTATTCTTCAATGTTTACTTTGGTTCGATGGTGGAAAATTGATATCACCTAACGCGGAGGGTGCGGGACGAAAAAAAACAGCTCGACAAAACTATGTTGAATCTCGTTTGGTTGACATCGGAGGTGGAGCCGAAAGGGCACGGTGCCGTCGCAAAGCACCGGAGAAGAACTGCATTGGTGGAGGGGGCGCGGAGCTGTCGCGCCACATAGAGAACAACAGGACCACAACACTGTTGTACCATGGTGAAGGTGCGGAGGCAGCCGGCTAAACCGGTCTTCATAGAGCTGGTCTGCAAGACAACCGGTCTGCCAATCCGGTCGGCCTGCTGGAAGACCGCGGTGCATGAAGGCGCCGCGTGGAGGAGGACCGAGGCCCGAAACCACGGGCCGCTCGGGTGGAGGAGAACCGACTAGACTCATACTGGCTGCTCTGGAAGAACAGGCCAGCTACAACTATCCAGGATGGAGTATCGCAGCGCCCGCAGGCACTACGTGGCGGAGGAACCGCGACCCGCTTCCACCGGTCGCTCTGTTGGGCAAACCGGCAGGCCGCCTACCGGCTGGACTGGAAGACCGCGGCACCTCTTGGCGCCACATGGGGAGAACTGCAGCCCGCTATGCGGGCCCCTCATGTTGGATAGAACCGGCCGGGCAGAGGAGGGGCGGCACCGCTTGGCGCCCCCGGGCGAACTGAACCGGCCCGCAGCGCGGGCCAGGTTCACAGGTGGGCTGCTCCCACCGGGCCGGGCCGACCCCCCAACCGGGTCAGACCTTCCAGTCCGGGTCTACGGGTGGGCTGCGATCCACCGGGCCGTGCTGACCCCTAGCTGGGTTGGACCCGCCAAACCGGGTCGGGCCGACCCGCCTGCCCACTGGGCTTGACGGGCCGAACCCGTCTTCGCTTAAATGCGAATATCTCCTAGACCACGCATCCGATTGACGTGTCGTCTACGGAAATAGGACCCTCATGAAGAGGCAGTCCTTTTCGGACACTTTAATTGAGTTTTGGAAAACTTTTGAAAATGGATGGGTTTGGAACGATCATAAATCCAACTGGGCCCCTGGAACGAAAATGCCAATAACTCTCAGACCGGGCGTCCGATTGATGAGCCATCTGTCACGTTGGGTTCCTTATGATGAGACATAATTACAGGATACATAAACTCAAGAATTAATGATATTTTATGTATCAAAACTTGACTTGAGGAGCGGACCCTCCTGGAATCGAGCGTGCTATGTGCGAGAATCCTAGAGCTGGCTGTGATGACTTCTGTACCGGAATCCTCCATGAGTTCGACAGTGATGACTTTTGTACCAGAATACTCCATGGGTTCTACAGTAATGACTTCTGTACCGGAATCCTCCATGGGTTCGATGGTTCTGACTTCTATTCATGTATCCTGTGTGGGTCTGACAGAGTAGCTGGTCCTGTATCCTTTGTGGGTCCGACAGCTTAGCTGGTCCTGTATCCTGTTTGGGTCTGATAGCTTAGATGAATCAGTGACTACATATGATCATCTCTAACACTCTATGAAAGATGTATACCTGTATGAGATGGGTCATTTATTTCAACTATTATCATCGTGGTGATTGACTTTACTTCCTGTGTGGACTGGGTTGTTCTTGGGCTCGAGAGTTGGAGTCGAACTATGATTGATAACTTAGGTATATGTATGGGAATATACTTAAGTAGGGTTGGTTGATACTTCATGTTTGTATCTTTCTTTTGTGGTTTATCCTTCGTGGATTCTGGGAGACCTTCAGGGGTCTCGGGGTCCCTACTGAGTATCGTTATACTCACCCCTGCATGGGCTATGCCCACACTTCGTTGTGTTTGTTGCGGATGACGGGCAACATTGATCAAGGTAGAGAATTGTGGAGTTGAACAGTACCTGGTGGTGGACCACTTGGTGAGATGTACACGGAGCGGAAGGATGGACCTGGGGTGCTGAGGAGGCCATCTGTACGCACCCTTCAGGTGGGATTCTCGGAGGACGACATAGTAGTTGTTGTTTACCTTTCTACAGTTGTACTAGCTTTTCAGTTGTTTTTACTTTACTATTGGGATTGTATTTTTTGCCCCTTTCCTTTCAGCACTTTATTTTGTATAGAGTTTTACTTAGTGTTTACTTCTAGTTGTGTACTCTACTGCTTGTGTTCTGGTTGTGTGTGTGTTATAGGCTAAAAGGAAATGCCTTCCCTTTTTATAGGGATTGCGCCTTTGGTGCTAGTCTCCATCCCTTGGCCTATGGAAGATGGGCTTGGAGTATTCACGACATGGGCCCTGAGGACGGGTCGTGACAAATTGGTATCAGAGGAGTTGGTTCAACCATAGAATTTGGACTCTGATTCTTTTAATGGAAATATTGTTAAGTTTTTTGGGTGTGGTTATCAGTTTAGGAAACTGGTGTTGGTGCGGCGGCCAACATATCCATACACTAGGACTCTAACTTATGATCTCCGACTCAGTGCATGAAAACACTGATTGCGTGTGTGTTTCCTTTGAAAAAGTTTTCTTCGTGATTACTTTTTTGTCAGCTCACTAGGTATAATATTTTAACTATGGCACACCTGTTTCTTTTCAGGATGGCCCCATGAAGGTAGCTAGCTAGGGTTCCGAGTTTCATAAGAGATGGTTGCCCACCGAGTGATGATGCCTCGGTGCAGGGTCCCATCACAGCGGAGGTACCAGCGGTACCACTACCTGCTGGGACACCGATACCACCAGCTCCAGCGGAAGAGAGTGCACGCCACCTGAGTGTGTTGCACGAGTTCCAGCTCCAGAGGATTCCCAGGTTCTGGGGAGAGTCAGACCCACAGGTAGCTGAGGATTGGATGGAGGCTGTCGTAAGAGTTTTCAGATTGGTAGGGACACCAGCCGACCTCATGGTGATCCTTGTCGTGAGTCTCCTGCATGCGGTGATAGGAAGATGGTGGAGCCTGATGCTCCAGGTGAAAGATGAGGCATCCTTACTCAGGACAGACTTCGAGAGTCTCTTTCACTCAGAGTTTGTTCCAGCCACCCTTCGGGCAGTGCAGATTCAGGAGTTACTTCATCTACAGCAGGGCAGCATGACAGTAGGTCAGTACTCAGTGAGGTTCAATGACCTCTCACGGTACTCCATGGTTATGGTACGAGACACGTTCTTCAGGGACCGAAACTTCGAGCAGGGACTCAGGAATAAGATCAGGGCTTCGACAATTCCCCTCAGCATTCTGACGTAGGCGGGGGTGCTGGAGCGAGCCCTTCTAGTAGAGAGTTTTCTCACTGAGCAGTCACCAGCGGCAATACCCACCACAGGGCGACACGTAGCAGAGTCTTCCGTAGCCGGCAGTAGACAAATAACACAGAGTTACAAGCGGACCAGACCATCAGGTGGGTGAATCTAGGATACAGGTTTGGTTGTGTGGGGCACACAAGTCAGATCTATTTATATGAGGAGCAGGTAGTGCTATGCATGCGGCGGGAAGGGCCACATGGCTCGAGGATGACCGACCCGCCATGCAAATGGGCAATAGACAGTAGAGGGACCTCCCAGGAAGAGGCAGAGGTTCGACCATGGTGGTCCACAGGGATTAGGCAGACGTGGCAGATGATCTGGCCGAGTAGCAGGTGGTGGACGACGTTTTGAGGCACCACCACCATCACCACCAGGAGGTCCACCCCGACCACAGGGAGTTGGCGGACAGAGGTGGGGTCAGCTCCAGGTAGTCGAGGCCTATGACCACGATGCACCTGATATGATTAGATGTACTATCTGTGTCTACTCCACCCTTGATGCAGTACTTATAGACATAGGTGTAATTCATTCTTTTATTTCCACTGCCCTCGTTCGGAGCTCGGAGATTCTGACGGAGCCGTTGGCTCGATCCTTATGGCTAGAGACTCCTACGAGAGCAGACTCGACGATTACGCACTGGTGCTGGAAGTGTGAGCTTACTTTAGGAGTCAAGAGCTTCGGCTGATATCTTTTTGTAGTGGTGTCGAGGCCTTACGACATTATCTTGGTTATGGGATGGTTATCCACAGTTCATAATCAGATTGACTGTATTAGGCGCAAAGTATGGTGTATCCACATGGATGGGACCAGGTTCACCTTAACCAGCGAGAAGGGAGCCTTTTCAGCATAGGATGGACTTACGCTGAGGAGGGGGCATTCGATCAAACATTAGTTGGATGGTCTCATCCTCGGGGCGGTGGATGTGCGGAGTCTGAGTTTTCCTATTGTGGTGGATCAGTATGCAGATGTTTTTCCTGACGACGTTCCATGACTACCTCCTTACAGAGAGGTAGACTTCTACATTGACCTGTACCCTGGGACAACACTGATATCTACTCTAGCATATCAGATGGCTCCCGCTGAGCTTCGTGAGCTACGAGTACAGCTGGAGGACTTTCAGGGGAAGGGATTTATCAAACCCAGTGTTTCACCCTGGGCATCTCCGATTTTGTTCACCAAGAAGGCAGATGGGGGCTTACGACTGTGTGTCGACTACTGTCGCCTAAATCAGGTGACCATGAAGAACAAGTAACCACTTCCGAGGATTTATAACCTCTTTAATCAGCTCAATGGAGCAAGATGGTTCTTGAAGATAAACCTCAGGACAGGTTATAACCAGCTCAGAGTTTGAGACAAGGATGTGCAGAAGGCGACCTTCAGGTGTCGGTATGGCCACTATGAGTTATTGGTTATGTCCTTCGGTGTAACCAATACACCAGTTGTGTTCATGAGTCTCATGAATATAATCTTCCAACCTTACCTTGATCGCTTTGCTGTAGTCTTCATCGTAGACATACTGATTTACTCGACTACTGAGGAGGAGCACACCTACCATTTGCGGGTAGTACTGGACACACTCCGAGAGCACCAGCTTTATAGTAAGCTCTCGAAGTGACAATTCTAGATTCAAGAGGTTCAATTTTTCAGACACGTCATCTCAAAGGCTAGATTTTCAGTGGATCCAGCAAAGATCGAGGCAGTACTTTCTTGGGATCCACCCAGGAGTGTGGCAGAGGTTCAGAGTTTTCTAGGATTGACTTTGTACTATCTGAGATTTGTGCCAGACTTCGCTAGAGTTGTAGAACCACTTTCAGCATTGATGAAGAAGGGGAAACCCTTCGTGTGGTCAGATATATGTCAGCAGAGCTTTCGGGAGCTGATGAATAAGTTCACCAGTGCGCCCATATTGAGGCTATCGGAGGGGGGTATAGGGTACATAGTTTACTACAACACATCAGGGACCAAAATCGGGTGTGTCCTGATGCAGGAGCAACCAGTGATCGTGTATGGTTCATGACAGTTGAGACAAAACATGCATAACTACACTAACCATGACCTGGAGTTAGCAACAATGGTCTTCGCCTTGAAGATGTGGCAGCACTATCTGATGGTTGAGCATTTTATAGTCTATTCTGACCACCAGAGTCTCAGGTACATCTTCTCGCAGAAGTACCTGAACCTGAGACAGCGACGATGGATTGAGTTTCTCTAGGACTATGACTTCGAGATAGTCTATACTTCTGGGAAGGGGAACGTTGTAGTAGATTCCCTCAGTAGGAGATCGGAAATTTAGCTTCTAGGAGAGGTGACAAAGCAGCTGGCCACGTTGCAAATATCCTTTGTGGATAAAGAAGTAATTTCCTTCCTGCAGTCTCTCACAGTCACTCCTCTACTCCTTCATCGAGTCAGGGAAGCACAGTGTGAGGACATTGACTGTGAGACGCGACATGCTCATATATCCTCAGGGTAGGAACCTAATAGATTTTATAAAGGTGGGGAGCACGTTATCCTCTTCAGAGGAAGTACCATGGTAGCAGTTTCACTACAGGAGGAGGTGTTGAGGGAGTTCCACACTTACGCTCTAGCGATACATCCAGGAGTGGAGAAGATGTATCAGGACCTTAGACGACAGCACTGGTGGCCAGGTATGAAGAAGGCGGTAGCAGAGTTTGTCTCATGATGCCTCACTTGTCAGCAAGTGAAGGCGGAGCACCAGGTTCCAGCGGGCTTGGTTCAGCCCTTAGAGGTCCGAGAGTGGAAGTGGGATGGGATATCCATGGATTTAGTGACGGGATTTCCACGTACATCCAAAGGACACGACTCTATCTGGGTTATTGTCAACCAACTCACCAAGTCGGCCCACTTCTTACCGATCAGAGAACAGGGCTCAGTAGAGAGCTTGTGACACCACTACGTATAGAAGATCGTATGACTTCATGGTGTTCCATCAATGATCATCTCCGATCGAGATGCTCGTTTCACTTACTGATTATAGAAGGGGTTGCAGGAGGCTTTCGGGACGCAGCTTCGCTTGAGCACCGCCTTCCATCCTCAGACAGATGGTCAGACTAAGAGGACAATTCAGACTCTCTAGGACATGTTCTATGCATGTGCCCTTGAATTTGGTCAGAGCTGGGAGGATCACTTACACTTGGTGGAGTTTGCGTACAACAACAACTACCACTCCACCATTGGGATGGCACCTTACGAGGGACTGTATGGACGACCTTACAGATCACCACTGTGCTGGACTAACCTTGGGGAGTCAGCACTTATAGGACCAGATATGGTTCAGGCTATGACAGAGAGGGTAAAGATCATCCAGGAGCAGATGAAGACTTCACAGAGCAGACAGAATTCCTATACTGATTGGAGATAGAGACCATTGGAGTTCGAGGATGGCGACCACATCTTTCTACAGGTCTCAACTCAACGAGGTCTACGGAGATTTGGAGGAGGTGGAAAGTTATCTCTATGATTCATCAGAAATTTTTAAGTCCTCAGCAGGGTAGTTGAGGTGGCTTACCGCCTGGCCCTTCCACCTCAGTTGCATCGGGTGCACAACGTCTTCCACATATCTCAGCTGAGGAGATACGTGCATGACCCATCCCACATCATCGACCATGGGGAGCTGGACAACGATGATGGGGAGACATTCACGGAGGTCCTAGTGGAGATCGAGGATTGAAAAGAGTGGGTCCTGTGTGGATGGTCGATTCCTCTGGTGTGCATTTTCTGGCAGCACAGGAACCTCCAAGAGAGCACATGGGAGAGAGAGGCTCAGATGCGTGCTTAGTACCCCCATTTGTTTCCTTAGTGTGTGTTGTAGATTACGGGGATGTAGATCCCTGATGGGGGAAGAATTTAAAGACCAGGAAATTCTGTGGAAATTTTTTTCTTAAATACAGGGAAATTCTACGAGTCCGCAGTTTCTGACGGCGCTTGATTCCGAGGCCTGGTGTGCCCGGAATCAATTTCTGAAGTTTTGTTCGGGTACGTTCAGTAAACGTACATGAGAATTTTTCTATCTTTTGAACCGGTGCTCGGAATTGAAATCTGAGGACACCGATGAACTCACAACACCAGTATTCGCATAAGGGGACCTTTACCGAAGTTGCGTTTCTTCGAGAGCGGAAGTTATTTTTGGGGTTTCTAAGTAAAATTTAAATAAAATTATGTGTTGCACAATTTTATTTGGATGGTAGTTAAAGATTCCAAAGGGAGGTTCGAAGGGGGGCCCACCCCCCACATAACCTCCCATATGAGGATAAAGTGTTGGGGGGCCCACACGAACATCAACTCTTCAACTCCCCCTTGAAACCCTTGAAACCCCACATTGATGAGGGTTAAACCCACCAACTTCCACCTCCCTTTTTAATTTTGAAAAATCACCACCTCCCACTTTCTCTAATTAATTTGCCAACACCATTAATTAATTAATTTCACTCCACAATTAATTAATTAATTTGAGTGTTTGAATTTTGAAAACATTATGCCAACTTCAAATAAGTGAATCTATTCTTTTATTTGGGGTTGGCATAATCGTTGGAGAGCTTGGGAGATTGGTGGAGCCTTGGAGAAATACGGAGAGATTTCTTCCAATGAAGAATGATGTCACCACCGAAGAAAAATGATGAATATCCTTCCTTTCCAATCGGGGAATGTAAGGGAAGACGCCGCCCGTGAAGAACATCACCAACGACAACGACTCTCCGTCCAACGTTGACGGAATGTCGTCCGTCTTCCACGACACCATCTTCTGCGACTTCGACAATGTTCTTGAATCGAGGTAGGGGGATTTGTTTAATTTTAAATGAATAAAATTATATCCTTGATTCTTCTATGTTTAATTTGGTTCGATAGTGGCAATTTGATATCACCTAACGAGGAGGGCACGGGCCGAACAAACATAGCCCGACGACACTCCATTGAATCTCATTTGGTTGACATCGGAGGCGGAGCCGAAAGGGTGCGGTGCCGTCATACCACGATGGAGAAGAACCACGATAGAGGAGGTGGTGCGGCGCCATCGTGCCACGTAGAGAGTAGTAGGACCGCAGCGCCGTTGTGCCGCGGTGGAGGTGCGAAGGCGGCTGGGTAAACCGGTCATCATGGAGCGAGTCTGTGGGTCGACCAGCCAATCCGGTCGGCCCGATAGAAGACCGCAGTGCCCGAAGGCGCCACATGGAGGAGGACCACGACCTGTAAATGCAGGCCACTCATTTGGAGGAGAACCGGCCGGCCTCATACTGGCCGGGCTGGAAGAACCGGCCGGCCGGGCTGGAGTATCGCGTCGCCCGCAGGCGCCACCCAGCGGAGGAACTGTGACCCGCTTCCACTGGTCGCTATACTGGGAAAACCGGCGGGCTGGGTTGGAAGAACGCGGCGTTGCTTGTTTCCGTGTGGGGAGAACCGCGGTTCGCTATGCGGGATGCTTGCACCGGACAAAATCGGGTGGCTACGGCCGATCGGGCAGGGGAGGGGCGGCGCTGCTTGGCGCCGCCGGGCGAACTGAATCGGCCCACAATGCGGGCGGAGTTCACAGGGGGGGGGGGGCTACCACCGGGCCGGGCCGACCACCCAGCCGGGTCGGACCCGCCGGTCCGGGTCTACAGGTGGGCCATGCTCCACCAGGCCTGGCCGACCCGCCAGCCCACTGGGCTTGACGGGCCATACCCATCTTTGCTTAAATGCGAATATCTCCTAGACCACGCGTCTGATTGACGTGAAATCAGTGGCACTGGGACCCTCACAAAGAGGAGGTCCTTTTTGAATACTCTAAGTTAGTTTTGGACAACTTTGGAAAATGTCTGGGTTTGGAATGAGCATAAATCCAACCGAGCCCCTGGAACAGAAATGCCAATAATTTTCAGACCGGACGTCCGATTGACGCACTGTATGTCGCGTTGGGTTCCTTATAATGAGATGTAATTATGGGATATATCAACTCAGGACTTTGTTATAGTTGATGTATTGACACATTACTTGAGGAGCTGACCCTCCCGAAATCGAGCATGCTGTGTGCGGGAACCCTAGAGCTGGTTGTGATGACTTCTGTACCAGAATCCTCCTTGGGTTCGACAGTGATGACTTATGTACCGGAATCCTTCGCGAATTATACAATTATGAATTCTATACCGAAATCCTCCGTGGGTTCGACAGATCTGACTTCTATTCCTATATCCTGTGTGGGTCTGATAGAGTAGCTAGTCCTGTATCATGTGTGGGTCCGACAACTTAGCTGGTCCTGTATCCTATGTGGGTCCGACAACTTAGATGAATCAGTGACTACATCTGATCATCTCTTATGATCTAAGAAATATGTATACTTGTGTGAGCTGAGTCATGTCTTTCAACCATTATCATTGTGGTGATTAAATTTACTTCCTGTGTGGACTGGGTTATGCTTGGGCTCGAGAGTTGGAGTGGAACTGTGATTTATAACTTAGGTATATGTATGGGAATATACCTAAGTAGTATTGGTTGATAATTCATGTTTGTATCTTTATTCTGTGGTTTATCTTTTGTGGATTTTGGGAGACCTTCGGGGGTCTCAGAGTCCCTACTGAGTATCGTTATTCTCACCCCTTCACGGGATATGCCCGCACTTCATTGTCTTGGTTGCAGACGACGGGCATCATTGATCAAGGTAGAGACTTGTGGAGCTGAACGGTCCCCAGTGGTGGACCACTTGGCGAGACATACACGGAGCGGACGGACGAACCTGGGGTGCTGAGGAGGACATCTGTACCCACCCTTCAGGTGGGATTCCCGGAGGATGACACAATAGTTGTTGTTTACCTTTCTGCAGTTGTACTAGCTTTTCAATTGTTTGTAATTTACGGTTGGGATTATATTTCCAGACTCTTTCCTTTTAGCACTTTCTTTTGTATACAGTTTTACTTAGTGTTTACTTCCAGTTGAGTACTCTACTGATTGTGTTCTGGCTATGTGTGTGTTACGGGTTAAAAGGAAATGCCTTTCCTTTTTATAGGGATTACGCCTTTGGTGCTAGTCGCTAGCCCTTGGCCTATGGAAGGCGGGCTTGGGGTAGTCACGACACAGGCCCCGAGGACGGATTGTGACACCACACATGCACACAAACTAAAATATGATCATTCACTAAGGGATCTTAAAATAGGTTCTAATTTGACATGTATTGAGTTATAGTGTAAGGAATGGAATAATTAATCAAATGGATTGAACCAAATATACTTGAGGGTCAATCTTCATCAAAAGGGATCTGAAATATTGGTCCAATAAGGAGGAGGAAAACAATTTTGATTGTTTGGGGGTCTTCATGGCACAAGGAAGGTGCAATGTTAAGGTGGTGCATTGGAAGGGTCCACCATAACACATAAATGGATGATGTATACTGAAGCTTCCATAAAAAGTACCACCACGGTGTATAGAATGTAATGTGGAATGTATATAATGTTGGGGAGTGAACTCTATGGTATAGGGGTAAGCACCATGACATAGTGGTGAGCTGAAAAAACCCACCATGATATAGGAAGATTGATACACTGCAAGAGGAACTGAAAGGACTACCTATGTGGTTAAAGGAGGGAGACTTCAGCATGTAAGTGCTCTAAAAAATGAACTTAGGTGGCATAGGTAATGGGTTTGGGTCATGAAGGTGTTTCTACAGTCATTTAGGTAAACTATAATAGTGGATAATGGAGTAGGAAGATGGTATTTACAGGGGGTCTTTGGTGGTACAATCTACATGGAAATCCTTCATTTAAGGATCACAATTCAAAAATGAAGACTATAATTAAATTTATAAACAAAAAAGAAATTCAATACCAAAAAGTATCATTAAAATTAATAAATATTGAAGATTTAGGGCAAGGAAATCCATCTATAAATGATGAGGAAGCATTATCTATGGTGTGGTCCAAACCACCATGACGCAACCTTCTCAGGACATCGTACATAATGATGGCTATGGTGAAATGTCCTTCAAGAAAGAAAACTATGGAGAAAAACCATTCTTTTGATTCATGGAATTTACTTCTCAACCAGACATGGCGTAGAAAAATCCACTACATCTCAACTGCCTCCTTTATGGTGTGGTCTTGAGTGTTGTGGCACAACAACCCCCTATTTTGGGAGAAAGTCACAAAAATCACACTTACGCCCCTATAAACCCCTAAAACATTCCCAATTCATAGATCAACACAAAAAAAGGGGAAAATAATTATATTATTAAAGAATAATAATTTAAAGTTTATAAAGGAGACTTGACACACTCACTCAAGTATACGTAGCTACTTAGTTCATTTCCTTCCTATTGAGAAGATGATAATTTCTATCATATCGAACACCCAAAAAGCATTGATGATAATATTTTTAATTATTTCATTGCATATAAATTTTTAGTTTAATTATATTCATGATTCATAGCATATCGGTTGGAAATACTATCATTAACCCTCATCCATAATCCATTCTACTTCTTAAGGGGGACATGACCAATCCATCTCAACATTGATACATGCGAGTTTGGGATGTTTAAAATAATATTTTTATGATCAACAAAAAAATAACCAAAATAATTACATATAGAACAAAGGAGAGATACATTTTAGAAAGGAAAAGGAATACCATGAAGTTAGACCCAAATTTCAAGGGTTTATGGATCTTGATTCATGTAAAGGTAAAATGAATAGTGAAGAAGGTGGATTCAAAAGCGTCAAGAAGATCTCACAATTTTGGACTAATCCCTCACTAGAGGATCTCACATGGTCCTAGAAGCCAGATGATTACTCGATTCCTTAAATCCCATTTTCATACCTAAATTTTTTAATGAGATTAAAAAGATTCCTTCTCTATATAGACTTATCCACCAAGGAAATAATAAGAATCAAAGAAACTAGAAACTATTTAAACCCATTTTTCATGCATGAATTGTTTTTCTTGGAAATAGTAAGGACAAAATCGGACCACCATTTGACTATGAAGGACCTCCAGGACCTTTTATGAAACACAAATATGAGGTAAATCCTAGAGACACTCTAGTGGTACAAATAGAATGAAAACCCCACCCTTCTCTCTGTGAGATCAATGATATTTATCATGAACCAAGTGTTAAGGTGACTTATCCACCAAATATAGAAGGACCTCCACCTTTACCATCACTAGTTAGGCAGTTCCCAAACTACCCCTTCATTCTACCCCATATAAAATAAATCCACTCACTAATCATTATATAACCAATGGATTATATAATTTTTTTTTAATTTAATAATTTTACCAATTTCTATATATGAACCCCACACATAAGTTCTTCCTAGTAATCCCATAAGAGAGGGGTATGTTTCCTTGTTTCTATTTTATTTATTTCATATTTTTTTTCTTTGGTATGAGTGATTCCAAGGTTGTTATTCATGGTGATCAATGGAATATTAATTCTCTCACTCTTCCATTTTCTTCCTCTTTCTACACTAATTTTAATTCACCCTAAATGGTATTTTTGTGTCATTTATTTAGTGAATGGTTTAACCACTTCATAAACATGAGGTTTTCTATGAAGTTATTATAGGATGCCCAAAAGGTTGTATTCCTATATCCCCTTGTCATTTTATCTATAAAATCTGACCAATTTAGTATTTATATGGATTTTGGTGGAATTTTATGGAATTATTCATAGATTTAGGTCTAAAAATTGAGTTTTTTTAATGTATTGTAGGATCAGGAGCCCATGAGGAGGGGAACCAACCTCATTTATTATTATTTTGGTGTTGTATAACTAATACATGATTTTATTTCAATTATTCCAACTATGGGTTTCAATTTAATGTAATTGTTTTATTAAATATTGATGATTATGGATGACGTAGGTTATTTTTAGATCTAGTGGAGTTAAATAAATGTTTGTAATTATTAAATGGAAGTTTGAATTAGATAGGAGACCTTTACATATCATGTATCCTAATCACTTGGGTTATTTTCTGCTCATTTATTATTATTATTATTAAGGATATTATTTCATGAAATTGTATGATACCACTACATAAATTCGAAGGCCTCCTGTCATCCCAATATTCAACAAATACCAAAAATATTTCTAAATGATTCATTAGTGTAACCTTGGTTAAATGAGAATCAATGTCCCATTTTATGGATTTCATTATGGCATGGGTTGTATTTTGTGTTGGTTTTGTAAAGAAAATTTATTTAATATTTGTATAATGTGATTTAAAAAAGGGAATTAATTTTGGAATGGAACATCAAACAAGTTAAGTATTTGAAATGGTTAATTTTTAATTGACATATCAAAAGGGAAATAAGGGATTTTAAAAACGATATTCATTATATTTATCCATGTCATGGTGTGAATGAATACTATAAGTGATACCTTTTTAAATCTTTTTTAAAATAGAATTTTGAATCATCTTTTAAAAGAAAATAAAGAACATATATATTGATAAAAAATTTGGTATGGTTAAGATCATAAATAAGATTCCTTATTTTAAAAATATTATTTGTTTGTGTGAGATTATTTTTTATAAATTCTTTTCATATTATCTCATATTTTATTTTGATTTATGGTAGTATAAGAACCTTCAGTGATACCTTCTCTTGGGTGATGTGTTGGTTAAATTGGGATGAGATCTTAAGTAGGATTAAATTTGATATATATTAATAAGATTCATTGGATATATCTAGGATGATATGAATTTAAGGAATATTTAATAATCATTACTACTTAGTGTGATTCATGGGAGTCAATGATGATTTGATAGAGTGATCACATATTAGTTACGATTAGGATACATTGTGACTATTGCGTATAGTGTGAGATATCTATATTGATTGAGTTATTTGTTAAAACATTTCCCATAAACCATTAGGTATCATTTTATATTTTGATGAGTGATTTCCCTCTTTAGTTATTACATGATTTTCTTATTTATTCAATTTAAATTTTGAGGTGGGAGATAGGGATAAATATATAGTGTGCTAAGAATTTTGGATAGGGGGACTGCGGGTCCACTTTTTCTTATTTTTGGATTCGGGAGATAGTGGGTCCCCTCCATCCAATTTTTGATTTAGAGAGAAGTGAGTTACCTATATACTGATGTGGTCAAAATAAGAGTATGATCCCCCTTTAGTGATGTTATCGTATTCTCAAATGACGTAGAGTATTAGGAATATTGATCACTAGAGACTGATATTGTGTGATCGAACTCTTGACTAGGATAATATCCCATTGGAGGTGAGGTATATGACGACCTTAGGTTGTGAATTTAGATTACAGAGTGTGATTACATTATGCTGGGGTTATGTGAGTTGATTCGGTTAACTTGGTGATTTTATACACACACTAGTTATTCTCTTCACATAGGAGTTCAGACATAGAACGACGATGGATGAAGCTCTAGGTGAGATATTGGATAATTATTGTGAAGATTTTTTGGTTGCATGAGATATAGAGAACCATATTTCTCAAATAAAATATTTATGAAAAGACCATATCCATAACACAAACTTTTTGAAAATTATGTGGATATGCAATTAAAGGTATCAGAGTGAAGATGTAGCACTATACTATCATGCAGTTGTATCCATCCCCCATGGGATCAGAGTTTTTGGAATTCTACATATATTCTCTATGATAAATCTTATTAGGATATGTGTATTGAGATGGGGTATGGTATTAAGGTGGGGCTTGTTGATTCCTTTGACTGAGCTACAATATTTACATTCTTAACTATATTTTCACGGGATTATAGTTTAGTTGATATTTGATGTTTTGGTCCATTTTTTACTAAAATTATTTCCATAATTAAAAACTTTTAATTAATATTTAAGACCTAAGCGATTTCAAATTATTTTAATAATGGATAACATTGTTATTTTCCATTATATTTTGTATTTTTGTTATTTTATGGGAACTGACTTGATTTACATGTCTACTTGAACTCTAAGAGAGAGTCTTTGTGAATGTAAGGAGACAAATTTTAATGATTAAATTTAATGAGATAAGAGTGTATGTTTGGTATTCTTCATTGAGATATAAGTCTACAAAAGTCTATGATTACAAGATGGTGAATCTTGGCCTATGTTTGGTAGTTTTAGTTGAGTCTTCAAGGTGTGTGTTTCTTTTATCCATGACAAAATTAAGTAATGAATTTTTATAAGCATGCATTGGTTTTGTTACATAGTGGGATGAGTTTCAATCAGCACAATATTTCACATGCATCCACTTGATCACTATCACTCAGTGTGTCAAGATAAGTGTGGAGATTCCTATTGAGTATTTGGACCCACCCTCTACCCATGTACATGACATGATTTTTAATCTACGTCAATAGAAAATATATATTTTTGGAATAAATATATACCAACATAGAGTTGGAGTTATGGATTGATACAAGTAGTGTCATGTAGGTTGAGGATTTGGTAAGTTATTTTCGTGTGAGTTGGGTTAGGGGACATTGAAAATTATTTCTTATTTTGTATTACATATGTATCATCCCATGGGCCCTCATTTATATTTTTTATTATACTTGTTGCATATATTTATTGACTTTTATAGCTCTGTTTTATTTAATTCATATCATATATATTGTTTTTCTTTATATTACATATTTAAGGATGCCATATTGACAACTTATTTTTAAGTCTACTGGTTTTGGGTAGTCTAATATCAAGAAGGAAATCCTAAAATATCAGTAGATTTTAACATTACCCTTATACTTTAAATTTGAGCGAAAAATCTCCCCATAAATATTCCAGTCCTTCACAACTATTAGAAAGTATCTAAAGTATAGAGATGAGTGCTTAAGGTTAAGTGGAATCCTAACAAGGGAACCTTTTAGGTAAACTGGGTTGAGATGTTATAATGGATTAAACAAATGATAAATAGTTCATGGATTTTTTTGAAAACAACTGTGAGTACTTATGTCCTAAATTATTTTTTAATCTTTAGAAAAATACTACAAATTATTTGGAGGTTGGTCTTTTGTAGGGGTTCTACATGTTAGTAGTTGATTTTTAATTTTTAAATTTTTACTTTTTATTTTTTAGATATTTATTTTTTGAAAAATATTACCAACCTACAATGAACACTTAAAAAAACCTAATAAATTATGTATGATAAGATTTGAACCCACAACCTAATAATTTGGAGCCAATGAACAAACCACTAGTCCAACGACTTGTTGTATATCAAATATATATATATATATATGCATGTGTGTGTTTATATATATATATATTTATATATTTATTTATATATGTATGTATATATGTATGTATGTATGTATAAATTTTTATATATATATATATATATAAATATAAACACATATAAATATTAATATACAAAATAATTAAAATAAAAATAAAAATATAATTAAATAAAAAATATTTATAATTTATATATATATATACACATATAACCTTTATAAATATAAATATAAATGTAAAAATTTAAATTATTTATTAATACAATTGTAAATATAAACACAACTATAAATATAAATATAATGATAAATATAAATATATATTATTTAGAAATGTGTCATCTATAGATATATATAGTAATTAAAAAATAATTATTTCTAATTACCAACAATATAAAATTTGATTAATATTATTTATTAAATTTGTAATTAGTAATTCTTAATTATATATTTTTTAAATATAAACTATTCATTGTTTTTTATTTATTGTTAACATATATTCGTATTTATTTATTTTTAAATAAATACATATATTAATATAAATAAATTAATATGAAGTAATTACTAATATAAATATATAAATTATCTATAAATATTAAGATATAAATTATTAATAATAATATAAATATACAAGTCATTTAAAAGTGAAAATATATAAATATAAACACATAAATATAATCATATGATATAAATATATAAATATAAATATAAATAATTTATATATATAACTACTAATAAAAATATAAAAATAAAACTTATACATTAATATAAAAAAAATATTAATATAAATGATATTAGTAATATAATTCCTGAGATAATTTATTTATAAATAAATTGTTTATATATATAAATATTTGTAATTAAGAATTATGAGTTATTAATAAATAGTAAAATAAAATCTTATTAATATCAATTATTAAATTAAAAATTAAAAATTTAAAAAACATTAAATATAATATATTTACTCTATTATTTTTTGATAATATATATACGTACAAATATATAATTATGAATATATGTTTGTGAATTCATTTTTAATGTAAATATTAATATATAAAATTATAAATTATCTTGAAATGTAAATGTAAATGTACATAATAATAATAATAATAATAATAATAATAATAATAGAAAAAAACAATATAAATAGAAATATAAACATAAATATTTTAATTACTTGTTAATACAAATATAAATATAATTATAAGTACAAATTTAAACACACACACACACACACACAAACACACATATATATATAAATAAAAGTTACCCAGAGGGGTACAACTTAGTGTTTGCATCTATATGGGGTCTTGGGGAGGTGTTAAGGTTGAGTATCCCTTAGTATGTTATAGGAACCAGTAGATTTTCTTTTAATTATTAATTTACAATACCTAACCATTTGTATATAAACATGAAAAAATCAATATAAATTTATTTTTTTAAAAAATTATATTAAAATATAATAAATAGATAAAAGGTGAAGAAAAATAAAAAAATAAAACATCAATAAAAATGTAAAACTACTACTAGAAAACTGTAGTAAAATATAAATTGTTTTCAAATAACTATGTTTTCATTAAAAACTCATAGATATGGAAACCAACACTAAATGACATTTTATCAAACATTTAATGATAATTTTTAAAACCATCACAGAATATAGTTGTATTATATAGGAATAAAATTTTCTAAAACATATTGAAAATTTGTATTTTTTTAACATACACCCAAAAAAAAAGAACAAGAATGAATCAACTTAGAAAGATAACCCCTTACTAGCCAACTCAAATCCCAGTATGTATATTTTACCATAACTAAAAAGAAATTGAAAAAAAAACAAATAACCCTTAGCAGAAAAAACCATAAACCAAATCAAGCCTAAGTTGAATACATCTTAAATTGAATTTAAAAATTATGCAGTACATCCCAAATGTCAAAAAAAAACCCATAAACTTCTTTCACCCTTTTATACAATGTCAACATCACTTCCCATATATCTTCCCAAAAACACCATGAATTCACTCCTTGTTTAACCTAGAATAGATTACGATATGATCTTATTAACACTTAATATCATATAAAAAAACATTATTTAAATATCTATATATAAAAATAAATGCAACTTATGATGAATAACTTAAATTTAATTCAATTTGGTATGAAAATGTAATTAAGAATTAAATGGATACTGAATACCAAGTGAAGTAAACTTAGAATATGTTTTTTCTAATCAAAGAAATAATATAGAAATCATATGATATTAAAAATGGATCTTCTAGAAACATTTTATCGATTCAGGCACTATTAAGTTCCATAAGTATAATAAAATAGCCTCATAAGTAGAATAAAAACATTCTTTCAATTTTTATATTTAAATTATTATACATATTCACTTTTACAAGTTTTTTTATATTTTATAAAATTAGTCATTGATCATGAATATTTGAGTCCTAGGGAAAAATTAATAATGAAAATTAGGTATAAGAGTCTACTTTATATTCTTATGGGATATTTCATACAATTCACATGTAAGGAAATTAAAATTAATAAAATTAGAAGAAATTTCATCTTTTTGGGCCAAAGTATAAGCAAGTTGGTTGGGATCACAAAATGTGTGGGTGAAAAAATGTTGAATGTGATGTAAGTAATCTATACAAGCTACCTAGTTAGTGGTGTACCACTAATCGAGGGTCTTGTTTCCACCTCTGTCTAGATTTACTAAAAATTGAGTGTCCATTTAAATCCATAATTACCACTATCCATCTAGTTTTTCTAGAATAAAAAAAATAAATAAATCCTGAAAATTCATTTTAAATGTGATGTTCTAACCACTATGTTTTTATAATTAATTAATAACATCTCTATAATCAGTTCTAAATGCTCCACTGCACCATGTGAATCCTTAGCATCTTTAATATGATCTATCTATATTTATTTTAATCTGTCTTGTACCTAGTGTCTTCCATAAATCAAGAATCATTCCACTGAAATATTGAAAATTCCATTGTACTCCAAGCTTATGAAAATAGACATATCATTCCAAGAATTATTTGATATTTCTCTATGAAGATAATTAGATTCCTTCACCACTACAAGTAATATTTCTCATAAATCCATTGATAGAAATATCTGTTCTTTATATTTAACATGTTTTCTATTCCACCAAACAAAATTTAATAATTATTTCACTACCACCTGAACCAATTTATTTAGTTTCTAAGATAAATTCAGATGTATGAAGTGATGTATTTATTGGAACTAATGTTTTTCATAGCTAGAAATAGATTTTATTTTGTGTTTTTTGTTAATCCACAATGAGATTATCAAGGAGTTTCCAAGATAAGTGATCTTAAGGGGTAGGTGGATTCAGTGTTGAAGGTGGCATCATTTCCTAGTGTTTTCCAAATTTTTAGAGTTCAAAATACACAGGAAGGAACAATCATAACGGAATATGGATTTCCTAGAACAAGTCTTTAAAATATGGAAAAGGAACATACTTCATGAAGTTTGGATTTTCATGAATATATAGAAATTTGTGATAGAATACGGTGTTTCAAAGGTTTCAGTTTCAAAAAATAGATTTCGTGAATAATAGCTAAGGTGTGATGGAATGATGGTAAGCTACATGATTATTATAAGCTTCGTGAATGGGAAAATTTTACTAAATATTTATAAGGAAAAGGATCTTCACTAACATGAATGACCAGATTCTAGAAAAGGACATGATGGGCTAGAATGATTTCTAAAAGCGTAAATTTCTATAAATAGGTGACCTATAATAATTTTAGAGATCAAGATAGTTTGTAAAAAAGGTGAATTGCTTTGATTTCATGACGGTAAAATGAGAAGAACATGGATTTTCACAAAGGATGGGAGTTTCATGATAGTTTGGAGTTCTAAAAAAGCCTGTATTTTCATATAGGATAGGATATTTTTGAAATTTTTTAGTTCAATGAAATATAAATGGTATTTGAAATCATTTTTTTTGGTGTCATGAAGGAGGGATTTTCCTGAAAGAAACATAGGCAAACAATAGGTGTTGAACATCTGGTTTGAGTGAGCAGTGCATTCAAGTGCATCAATTTTGGACTATGGCATAAGAAGAGTCTCATTATAATCAGGTAAAAAGACTCATGTGTCCAATATATTAATGTAAACTTCAAGTTGATAGTGTAATAAAGACTTCTCCCTAATCAGTGAGAAGGGGGGGGGGGGGGTTCACAAAAGTGATCCAGGGGAAATGTGTTATCCCTAATATTTTTGTAAAGGAAGTGTGCCTGATACAAAGTTACCATGTCTGACCAATTATAATCCATAGTATATAGTTAATTTTAGTAAATTCTGGTTTTAAAAATACATTTCCAATGTATTATCCTTATCATATACCTTAATGGTGAACCAAGTAAGATTGTTGTGTTGTGTTTCTATTCTATTATATGGGTGTTTGATAATTTAATGATTCTATTCGATAGGTTTAAAAAGTTTCTACTGATCTGGGAACTAGATCCATCTCATTCAAGGAAAATGTTGACACCCAAATTTACCCCTCCCCCTTAGGGTGTTATGGGTATTACAAGTGGTATCAAAGGGTAGAGGTTATAGGTATTACATGTGTCCTATGTTTTTTATAGATAATTTAGTTAATTTTAGGGGAGTACACCTTTTTGATGGAAGAAACAATATGATTTGGAAGAATATAATAAGATCTCTTAGGATGGAAGTTCTCTATTCCATGGTTCAAGGGATTCAGGTCTGTGACGGGACATGTCCTTCTATGAATAAAACAAATCGTAAAATTATTGATGTATATTCCAAAGCTCAAAATTCTATTGTTGCTGCACTATCTGATCAAATCTATTTGAAGGTGATGAGTTTCACTATAGCCAAGTCCATACATAATAAATTGGAAAATATATAAGATGTATATTAAAAAGTGAAGAAGTACAAAATTTAAGTTTTGTAAAATTAGTTTGATGATATGAAAATCTATCTAGATGAAAATGAAGTTACTTTATTTAATAAATTAATAACTTTATTGGAGAAATTTGAGTACTTAGGGAATAATTTAATTATGTTGAAATTGTGAAGAAAATACTGAGATGGATTCTACCTCTTTACAATCCAAAAGTGTTATGCCTTTATGAAAGTATTTTTTCTAAGAATCATCTTGATGATTTTAGAAGGAGTTTAGTGGATTATGAAATGAGTTAAAACCAGAAGATAATTCTATTTGAGTATAAAATTAAATGGTATTCAAGGCCATGGATAAACTTTTCATTCCCAAAGTTAGTGATGATTGACATGATTTTGATGTTGAACATATATTTTTTTTCTAGAAAGTTGAAGAGAGGAAAATGGAGATTTTAAGGAAATATTTGTTTGGATTGTTTTTAGTGTGTTAAAGAGGGCACATTGATGCTTGATGATAAAGGAACTTTGATGATAATAAATGTAGAGAATAAATCATGTAAGGCCTCACATGAGGTTCCTAAAAATGGAGACATTAAATCAAGAAAGAAATTATAGAGAAAGATCTTTATTTTTTAATATGAACAAGATAATGAATTATTTTAGGTGGATTTAGAGATAGAGTTTAAATCATACATTTAAGATTATATTATGGCTATGGTTAAAATGGTCACTCCAATGAAGGAGAAAGAAAAACAATCAGATGGTTTTTGTCGATATCAAGGTAGAAATTTAGGGTGATCTTGACGAGCTTGACATTAAAAGAAAGAAAAACAGAATGATGGGAGATCTGTTGAAAGAGTCAACATAGTATGTGGATCATCTTAAAGTATATATCGATCAAATGTAAGGAGATATAGAAGAATATTTGAAAATAATTCCAAGATCGAAAGAGGTTGTGAATTTTAAACTAATGGTTTAATAGTAGAAACAATTTATCAATGAACATAAATAGATATTGGAAAAAATAATAATATATTTATGGTCTTTGAAGAATAAGCCATTTTATTAAGGGGTAAACATGAAACTGGATCAATATTGATGGAAACGAATAAAAAAATATATTTTGTAAGGTTTTCAGATACAATGTTTTTGTGAAGTGTAAAACATGGTTCCAAAGAAATATATAAATACTTGAATAATCAAATTTATAAATTTATGAGCAGAATTGGAATTGGATATGATATAGAAACATTAAAGGCTAGAAATTATATGAGAAAAAGAAAATGAAGTACAAAGTTGTACATATCACAAAGGTTACTTATGTCCTAACAGAGATTGCTTTAAACCAAATAGATAAGAGAGATGAAAAAAATACTTAATTATCCATATACAATCACAGGTCAAATGCCTATACCAAAGAAGGGGAATTGTGGTGGAATAGAAGTGAGAAGGTATTTCCTCTAATAAAATGTCAATTTTGTGGCTTTCTGTTCCAGATCATATCATACTATGAAGAGTAAACGATATATCTAAATAGTTAAGCCCCTAGAAGTCAACAAAGGAAAATGAGACTTTATCATTAATAATATAAAATAAATAATTTCTATTAATATTTCATTCATTGTTCTAAATTTGGCCATAAATCCCTCAAATATAGGAGAAGAAAAGGTATAAATAATAACTATAAAACTCCGAGACTAGTCAATACTGGTCAAACAAACCGAACTACCCTTGAATATAATTATTATCCTATATAAGAATAATATGAGTATGATTCAACCATACATGTTGAAAAGAGATTAGAGAGGCCATTTTTATTCCTCCACTCAATCATGTATCTCATAAAAGAAAATGAATAAGATTGAGAAATCCAACATTTAAGAAATCAATATCAAATCTATAGAGAACATTATCACTTTGTATTGAAAGAATATGCTCACAACATATGATAAGAAATGATTTTTTTTCCTAAAAAATATTAAGGAAAGAGTTGATTAAACATTTATATTCCGTAACAATAGTTTTTTAATGATCAGAGGTAGTGGAAATATAGAATCAATGAATGTTGAGCTAATAAAAACATTAGTTCTCTATAAAGTCGTATTATGTCAAAATATCATGTGTTTGAGTCAAATATGGTAGTGAAATTTAATCATAGGGGGTGTACCATAAAAGGGAAGATATGTAATTATCTCATGAAACGATGTAAGACAAATGGTAATTTGTACTAGGTAGAAAGTAAATAAAATACTTGTTTATTAATAATGGAAGAGTAAAAAAACTTATTGCACCAGAGGTTGGGTCACATTAACAAAAATATAATGGAAAAATTATCCAAGATAAATGATTTTTTAGAAATTCCCAATATGAAGCATGATCATGAAAAGAAATCTGATTCTTACATGTGAGTAAAGATGGTCTGAAATTTTTATCATCTAATGAACAAAAGGGCATTGAATCTACTTGATCCAGTCCACACAGATGTTTGTGTTACAATGAATGTCGATGAAATATATGTATAAAGGTTCATCATTATTTTTATTTATGATTATAGTAGAATGGAATTTGTGATGTTTATAAATTGTAAATGAGAATTGATTGATTGCATAAAGATATATCTCTGAAGTGTTTAGAAAGAATCTAGCCACACAATCAAGATATTACAATCTGATAATGGAATAAAATAAACATCCATTGAATTTTAAAAATACCGCAAAAAACATGGGATCAGGAATGTGTTATCTTTAGTAATGATTCGTCAATAAAAATGGGTTGTTGAATACAAAAATATATTAGTTAATAATAAGAAAAAAACTATTCTGATTGAGTGTTTTATTTATCGTCATTATAGGAAATAGGTTGTTCTAGTTGTATCACACACCCAAAATTGAACAGGGATACGTCTAGGATAGGAAAAAACACTATATTATATATGGAATCAAGGGAATGACTCACTAAATTTTTTGATATAAGTGTTTCATCCAAAAAAAATAAGGAAATCAAAGAAATTATGGTGATTCTATAGATGAAGGAATATTCCATGTATACTCAATTTAGAGTAAGTCCTATAAATTCTACAACAATAATCTTAGAAATATTTTATAGAGAAATGATGTTAATATCATTGAGCTTAAAACTATGAATAACTCAAGAAGATCATATGTTTATATGGTTGAAGATAAAAAAAATTAAAAGGTAAAGATTCATATACAGAAATTGTGGAAGGATTTCCCAACATTCAGGTCTCCCAAGGGGATGATGATTTAGAAATGTATTCATAAGAGGAAACCATTGATGATGAAATTCTATTGTAACCTCATAGGATAAATAAAAGGTAATAATATGATCAGTCAAACATCATTGGGGATTGAACCAAACCATCAAAGACAATGTTAATGATGATTGAAGAAAATTCATCCCTCCAATCAATTGTGGAACCAACCTTGTTTAAAGAAGAAGTGAAGGATGAATCATGGGTTAAGTCAATCAATGATGAACTAGATTAGATTGAAAAAATATGGACTTGTGATTGTGTTAAGTGACGGAAAAATTACAATGTGATTTGAACAAATTGGATCTTCAAAAAAATTCCATCATCTTGGAAATTTGATTAGAAACAAGTCATGCTCGGTGTATAAATTCTATTCACAAATTGATGGTATTGATGTTGAAGAAATGTTTTCTCCTATAGCTCTAATAGATTCTATTAGCCTCTTCCTATCCATGGTGATTTAAATAGGGAACAAAGTTTATTATATAAATGTGAAAATAGTATTCTTAAAATGTGTTATTTTAGAAGAAGCCTATATCGAACTACGAGTTGGATTTTCAATTAGAAATAATGATTTTTTATAGATTAAATACAAATATTTATGGTCTATAAAAGGAACTAAGAGATTTTATTCTCTATTGGATTCTTATTTGGATAAGATACAATTTAAATTGGTGTCTTCGACCATAATATATATGTGATTAATTCTCAAGGAGATCAATTTATAGTGCTTGTTTATGTGGGTGATATTATATTTATAGAATAAAGGAATGGATCAGTGAAAATTTTGACAATAAAAGAAATAAGAAATTAAAATGTCTATCATTTTTGAACTCACATACTTTTGGGGATTCTGGTGATTCAAAATATGTACTGCACCTTCATTTATAAGGAAAATTATTCAAGAGAGGTTATAGATAAATACAACATGCAGGTATCCAAACCAATGTCGACTATGATTGAGTCTAAGAAAAAACATTGAAACCACAAGTATAGTAAATATATAGAACCCAGATTGTATAGGTGGGTTATTGTAAGAATATTATATTTGAAAACAATACAACTATATATCATTTTTTCAACATGTTTAGAATTTAAGTTACAAAGTAATACAAAAGAAGATAATTTTTCCATAATTAAAAGAATCATGAGGTATACTCAAGGTAATATCAACTTTGTCTTATACTTTATAATAGTAAGGGATAAAAAAATATTGACATTTTATGATTTTTACTAGGCTTGATATGTGGTGGATTGAAATTCCATATGGGGGGTTGAATTATTCATTGGAAAAAATGTGCGGTAAAGTTGATAAAGAAATAAGAAATCACTTATCTTAGTATAGATGAAGTAGAGTATATATCTATGAAAATGGTATGAACTCAGATATTATTGATGATGAAACAAATTACTAATATTAGTGATGTGGTGAAATAACTGATAGTGATACATTGTGACAAAAAGAGCATAATCAATCTTAGGAAGAATCCAACTCACACTCTCATACCAAATATATTGAGATCAGATATCATTTCATCAAAGAAAAAGTTATCAAGGAATGATTAAAAGGAATCATGTTGGAATAAATGATCAAGTGGATAGATTTCTAAATAATCCATAATGAGCATAAATATTCTAGAAACATCAGTTTAACCTCAATGTTCATCCACCTCCTATTGCATGAAGAGGTTACAGTTTTCCCCCTATCACTAATTTTGTTAAAAGATTTAATTTCTTTGTGGATGTGATAAAGGTATATGGGGGAGATATAATATAGGGTGTGTTTTTTTCATACTAAAGTCCTAATATAGTTTCATTGGGTTTATTTCTAAAGGTGGAGAATGAAATTCAATGAATTGGTTTTTCGTATAGGTCGGTGGTCTCTCAAGGAATGAAAATATTTTTTCCACTCTCATTTTCTACACTGATATTTTCTCATGTATATATAGAGTGATTGATGTGTTAATTTATACATATTGGGTTTTTTTGTTGAGGTTGGTGCTTTATTAAATTTATCTGTAGATTGAAAACAAACCCAAAGGGGTAGATTATTTAATAAAAGGTCTTTCACAGCTAGAAACAGATTTTATTTTGTGTCTGTTGTTAATCAAAATTTGGTTGATCAAGGATTTTTAAAGATAAGTGATCTTATGGTGTAGGTAGATTTAGTGTTTAAGGTGGATTCATTTATGAGTGTCTTCAAAAAATTTCGAGCTCAAAATCTAGATAAAGGAACAAGATTCAGAAAATATAGATTTTGAGTACCGACCCTTTAAAATATGGAAAATTCATGGATTTCATGAAGGTTGTAGTTTCTCTAAGATGTGGATATTTTTAAAGGAATTTTTTTCAATTCATGTTAGAAAGATTTTGAAGAATGGTTGAGTCATGATCAGAATATGGTAAGCTACTGGATTATGTGAAGCTCTGTAAAAGGGAAAATTTTCACTAAAGCTTTATGAAGAAAATGACCATTGAAAAAATGAATGAGGAGGTTCATGAAAAGTCCCTGATGATCCTGAAAACATCACCAAAGAGGAAATGTCTAAAAAGGTGGGTGCTCATCATTTGAGGGATTGAGAGAGTTTATATATAAGGTTAATCACTCTTATTTCACAAAGGTTATACGAGAAGAAAATTGAGTTTCATGAAGGATGAGAGTTTCTTGATAGTTTGGAGTTCTATAGAAGCAAAGTGTTTTGAGAATACTAGGATCTTTACAAAAGTATTTAGTTTCATGAATGATGAAATATATTTGAAACAAAAAGGGTATTTCATGAATGAGTGAGTTTTGAAAAATATACTTACGCAAATAGATGGTTTTAAACATATGGTCTTATAGAACATGAATTCAAGTGCATCGATTCCAAAATATACTACAAGTAGAGACTAATTATAATCAGGGATAATGAATTGTGTGTCCAATGTATTAATTCAACCCGCATATTGATAAACTGAGAAATACATCACCTAGATCAGTATGCAAGGGTTGTTGATAGAAGAGATCTAGAGGAGGTAGTGGGTTATCCCTAAAATTATTACAAAGGTAGTGTGCGAAAAACATAATGAACATGTATAAACAACTGTAATCCACAATATATAATAAAGTTTAGTGGAGTATGGTATAATTGACATATTGTATGGGTGCACTTATTGGACTATACCTTAGTGGTAAAACAAGTAAAACTAATGTGTTGTGTTTCTTTTTATGTATATGGGTGTTTGAGAATTTCACAATTACATAAGAAAACATTAAAAAGTTCCTAAAATGTGGAAATAAGATTGGTCTCATTTAAAGAAAAATCTGATTCCCTGATTCACCCCTCCCCTCTCTGGGTGTTCTGGGGTGTTAGAATATTTCATTCATAATTGTGTTATTTATATATTGGGGGATATCAAAATGATTATAGATAAATTTTTACAAAACATTATCTAGGTTACATTACATGAAAAGGTGGTCAATTATTTCTACTCTTGACTTGTATTAAAGGAAAATATAAGAAAATTGAAGACTATTTTGCTTTAGATTAATGTTAGTTATTATCTTACCATGAAGTATTATATATAAAAATGTAAATAAATAATTACGAGGATGATAATTATAGAAATATTGTATACACATACGAATTTTATGTGTCTTCTATTGGTGAAAAGATAAAATATCATGTAGTCCATAGACACATTCCTAATAGGCTCCCACATAATAATATCTTCATTAGAGACAAATTTATTAGTTTTATTTATTTAGTAAATTAAATCATGTATATCATCAAATGAGTTATTAATTTTAACAAAAATAGTGATATCCAAGTCAAAATTTCAAGTTCATTTCCATATATCATATCCGTTATGTGATTTTCAATTTTGTTCTCTTTATAAAATTTCGAAGGAGTGTTTTTAAAACAAACCACCTAGAATGTAATATAATGGAAGCATAAAAATCCCTTTAAGTGGTCTAAATATAATAATTAATATAAATCACATTAATAAGATCTATAATAATGTTATTATTATCAATAATAGAATTTGTGTAAGTGTTTCTAGATTTCTTATTGAAATAATTTTTATGACTTTACTAAATATTATTGTCTTATAGAAAAAATGATTAGGAAGTTAATTTATAATCTGAACACGAGGACTCATCCATATATAAAAAAAATAAAATATGTTTTCACTAGGATAAATTCAAAACATAACATCAATTTTTATGAATGATAATAATATTCAATTTTTTTTTTGAAAAAAAATAAATAAAAAGAAAATTTCATATCTTAAAAACAATATCCCCTATTAGGAAAATGTATATCAAATAACTATAAATTTTTAAATTGAAAATATAATGTTTAAAGTAGTATTAACTATGATTACTAATGGAAATAAAATTTTGATAAATTTTAATCAATGAAAAGTATTTTGAAGCAATAAATTGAACTATTTATAATGGGATATAACTAAAAATATATAGAAAATACATTCTATACATTTATATATTTCCAGTTTCAATTATAAGAGGTTTATTTTAGTGCATGAGGAATGATAAAAAATATATATTTAGACCAAAAGAGTTTTCCAATTTTGAATTTTATTTCCTTTTAAACTATGATGCAATTGAAGATCAAAAAAAACTATATTATGTGTTTTTATCTATTATAATTCAGTTATTTCCTTATATATATGGACACTATAAACCATCTATAAGAAAAAAAGGTTAAAATTAATAACTTAATCTGAAAAAAATTTATATAATTATAAAATTTTAGTAAAATGATAGTCATATTGCTTTTTTATCATCATATGTTAATAGTTCTCCCACTTATACCATAATTAAAATAGGTATATTCCGAACTAAATGGCCTACTATGTATACTTTTCTTAAGAAAAAATGCATGAGTTATTAATAAAAAATACTTATTTTTTCAAGATATTATAGAATTTCATCAAGTGTTTTCTAATTGAACCATAACATTTATCTTTTATTATAAGTTTTTATATAAAAACTGTTTATTGATAACTTATCAAATATGTTTTTATCACTTATTTAAGTTGTTGTTTTCAATAATTTAGGTTTAAGTTTTTCTTGAGAAATAAAAAAAATTTCTAATTTTTTTAAACTATTTCCCATAATTAATAAGTGTTATAAGATATATTTAAAGGTTTTTTTCAGATTAATTTATTTTTTATAAAAGTAAAAAAGTTTTATTTTTAACTGTATAGATTACAATAATTATATGGTTATTATAATATTCTATTTTTTCAAAATAGAAAATATTTTTACTCTTCAAATTTTCTTTTAGTTAATTTACATATATTTTTTTTGTTTGGTAAAAATTGGAATTTTTTTCAAAAGATCCAATTATAACATCTTTGACATAATCACCCTTTATTTTAACCAAGTAGGTGTTTCTAATGTTTTCATTACCATATGTATCTTTTTTTTATTTTGGGTGTCAGGACACTTTTGTTTTTTACAAAGGTATAATGCATGAAGTGGAAATGATATCTATTTTTATTGTTTAAAAAGACTGAAGGTCGATTCATCCCATAAGGGGTGATGTTTTATAGTCTGATATTTTATTATAATTTTAATACATGTTCGTGAAATCCTTCCTAGTAATAATATTGGTTACCCTTTTAGAGAAAGTCATTGATTGAAATCAAGAATCCATGAGGACACTACATATAGGGATTATAAGCTCACACATTTGATCAAAAAATTTGTTCAATGTATAGTTTAGATTCATATATGAAGGAACTCTGAAATTTATTTCTATATATAGAGAAATTGAGATCCTATTAAAAAATATAAGAGGTGTCATGGAGTTGGTATTGGGATAATGAAAGGTTATTCCTATGTATACCGGTGAGGGTAACTAAGACCTTTATAGTTTGTTAAGGTTTAATGAGGTTCACCATGTTGAGTTAATAAGGTTTCCTTATGACTTTTCCATTCCTTCATGTTTGGGGAGATTGTTGAGTCAATAAGGTTTCCTTATGACTTTACCATTTCTTCATGTTTTGAAAATCACAAAAACCTTATCTTAAGGAAAATTTCATTTACCCTATGTTTTACTTTCATAAGGAAAATTTTCCTTCCTGAAGGAAATTTATCCTTACCATGTTTTTCATTGTTCATTTTTTCTAAAATTATTTTTTGTTTCCAAAACTACGGAATCATATATATAATTAGATATAAATCATTCTGTTTTCAGGATAAGAATTATGACTCTGATTTCTTTGAATTCAGAATTCAAACTCTTCTGAGTTATGACTCTGAGTTATCTGAATCCAGACACCGAACTTTTATGATTTCAGGTTTCGAGTTCTCTGAATTCAGACTCTGAACTCTTTTGAGTTCAGGTTTCAAATTCTTATGAATTCAGGCTCTGAATATCCTTAAAATTCAGACTCCAGATTCTATAGAATTCTAACTCCTATTTCTTATGATAAACAGAATCCGAATATCCATGTTTTATAGACACCGAAAAGTTTTTGGGTAGGCTCCGAACTTTCAATTTTTCTTACACTCTGAAAAATGAATTTGGTTAAACATCATATTTTTCCTTACACATGTTTTGGTTATAAAACTATGTCATGCATTTAGTTACTAACTAACCATTGTTGGAGTGACACGTGTACAAGTCTATCCAAAATTCAAGGAAAAATATGACCGTTGGAGTAGGGAGATAACCATTGAAGATGTACCTATTAATAGGAGCTGATTCGAAAGATATCAGAACTTTTGTGTGGTTCTATCACTCTAGAGATTACACGTTGTTAAGGTGATTTCTAGAGAGAGATACTCTCATGCTTAGTGTGTATTGAACATATTGTTCAAAATTTCTTTGTGCAACTCCGTATTTTCCTAAGTACATTAGAGGGCTTCTAGGGACAGGAAGAAAGAGGTTCCAACTACCTTGAAGTTGAGGGCTTACAGGGATAGGAAGACAGAGGTTCCAACTACCTTGAAGTTGAGTTCTTGTGGTGATAACAAGACAAACTCTGATCTTTGTATCGAGGGATTACCTTGGTGTGGGTAAGACAGAATTTCTCGAAATTATATATTATGGGACCTTTATCCAAGGTTTTTGGATACCCTTATCTTTGGGTTAAAATATTTAATACACGTTACTTGTATTGTTTCAAGTTTTCCGTTGCATTTTGATTGTTAAGTAAAGTATAACTATCTTATACTTTCTTATACTTGTACTCTGATATAGTGAGATTCTATTTGCTTTAAGGTACAATATTTATCTTTGTAAACTTCTATTAAGTTTTATTTCAGGAACTAATTTTCCAAAATAACATTCTCAAAATCACATTTTCGGAATCAAGCAAGTTAGTAGAACATAGAGGTTTTGTGAATTTACCTTGTTTAACCTTGTTAAACAATAAAATAGTTTCTAACCAACTTTAAAAGTTACCAAAGGATTTTTAAAGTATACAATTCACCCCCCCTCTTGTATATTGAGAATCTACAGTATCATTTCGATCCTCAAGTTGGTATCATTGGAGAATATCACACTCTAAACCAACTCAAAAATTGGTATCAGAGGAGGTCTCTGAAATACTTATACTCACATATAAGTTTTCTTGCTCAAGTTTTTCATTGTTCTATATTTTCCTTGCTTAGGATATTCTTATTCTTGTTTACAAATTTTATTACAAACAAGTTTGTACAATGATATTTTCTTTAAGATGACAGGAATGAACATTGGTTCCATAGACAACATAAATCATACTAGACCACCTATTTTTTATGGGAATGATTACGAATATTGAAGAGATTGCATGAAGACATTAATTATCAATACTGGATTAGATAATTTTTTTATGCTCACAGGAGGATATAAAATCCCTAAAATGAAAGTTAGTACTTTCACCAACCAAGAAAAACATGAATATCAACTGAATTATAAGGTAAACAACACATTGCTTTGTTCCATGACTAGAAATATATATAGCCAAATTTCATCTTGTGAAGTAGAAAATTGTATTTGGAAGAAGCTTGAAGTTACACACTTTAGAAATTCCAAAGTTATTGAAACTAGAAGAGCCATGCTCAGAGACGAATATCATGGTTTCTTCTTTCCTTATGTATAACCCATATGTACGGTGAAACAGAGATTCATGAATATAGTTAATAGTTTACAATCTATGGGTGAGAAAGGATTAGATGATGAAGCTCTTGTGGACAAAATCATAGACATCATGCCCAATGAGTGGGAATCCAAGAGAACCACTATTGATGAGAATAGAAAGGTTACTCATATTTCTCTTGATCAACCTTCTGGAACTCTTCTTCAACACAATACTAGAATGAAGATAAATTCTAATAATATTAAGAAGAAGAATGGGAATGACAATGTTTCTTTTACAACAACTTCAAATCATATGAAATCCATGATTCGTGAGAGAGTTACAAGATATAAATATAAGAAGATTGTTATTCAATCAGAATCTAGTGGAATCGAATCTTCAAAAAATGAGTTATCCAATCTTACTCGAAGGATGAACAATATTTTTGGACAAAATAATTTTCAATATAGATACAAGAAGAAAGAAAGGAATGATAAGAAATATTCAGAAGTCACATGTTATGAATGCAAAAGAGGTGGACATATAAGGCCAGATTTTCCAATACTTAAGAGAAAGTAAATAAAGGAAAAGGATTCCAAGAGAAACAAAAAGAAGTACTACAAAGAAAAAGCTAAGAAAGAATTGAAAGCTAATGACACATGGAGTTCCAGTGGTGGAGACTCTTCAGATGAATCATTAGATTATGAATTTTTGGACATAAGAATCTTGGTTTAATAGCCAGAATACCTATTGGAAATCATTGTCTAATGGATAAGGTACACAACACTGAATCCATGACCAATGTATCTTTAAATGCTAATTATTGTAATGATAAATATTACAACTCTTCTAATGATGAATTTTATTTTGATGAAGATAATACTTTACATACCAATGAAGAAGTTTCTAGGTTTTCGAAGATTCTTGAGAATGAGAATTCAAAACTCAAGAAAAATCTTGATAAGGTAAATTCTAGGAATACTATTCTTACTAAGGAAATATCAGATCTTTCTAAAGTTCTTGATAAGAAAACCCTTGATTTTGAAAGTATTTCAAAAAATATTGAGGAAGTAAATTCTGAGAAGGATAAACTTTCTAAGGATCTAGAAAATATATTTTCTAAGAAAAATGTTTTTGAGTCTAACTCTAGTTCTAAAACTAATGTTTTGAAAGATAAGAACTTAGTTATTAGACTGAGGTCATAAATTTTTTCCTTGAGGAAGTGTTTTTCAAACTTTACCTTATGTAATGAAAATTTTGATAAGATTTATTCTCAAATCCAACCTCTTAGGAATAATTATGGTTTTGGTTATACAAGTTCAAAACCAATTTTTAGTAATAATTATTTTGTTCCTCAAAGTGCTTCATTCTGCACCAAGTGTCAGTGTGATGGAAACTGGTCAAAAAGTAGTTCCTTAAACAAAACCCATTATTTAGGATTTCATAAAGCTTATTTTTCAAAGAAAATTTGGGTGCCTAAAATTTTGATTTCTGAAATTTTCTGATCCAAGAAAGTTTGGATTCCGAAAGTCTAACTCTTTTATTTTCAGGAAAATAAGTAAAGTACCAACAAAAATACTTGGTACATGGATAGTGGATGTTCCTGACATATGACTGGTAACAAAAACTTTTTAAAAAATATTATCAAGATGAATGGAGGAAAAGTATCTTCCAGAGATATTGTTAAGGGATAAATTATTAGTGTAGGTAACATTGTTCTTCTTGAAAAAACTTTGATTTCAAATGTTTTATTTGTTAAAGGTCTTAAGCACAATCTCATTAGTATAAGTCAATTATGTGATGAAGGTTACCTTGTTAACTTTAGGAATGACAAGTGCTTAGTACACAATTCTAAGGAAGAGTTTATTCTTTTTTCCCACAGGAAAGAGAATATATACACACTAAACTTAGAAGACCTTAGGAGCCAAGACGTACCTTGCCTTAGTGAAATGGAAGATCATTCTTGGTTATGGCATAGAAGGTTAGGACATTGTAACCTTAGGAACCTATGAAAACTCTCTAAGATAAGACTAGTTAAGGATATACCGGTGCTTAGATTTGATTCTTCAAAAGTTTGTGATCCTTGTCAATATGGAAAGAAACATAAATCAAGTTTTAAATCATTTGGTGAAGTCTCAACCACTGATGCATTAGAGTTAGTGTATATGGATCTTTTTGGTCCAACAAAAAATAGAAGCATTGTAGGCAAATATTATGTATTTGTCTTAGTTGATGATTACACTATATTTACATGGGTCTATTTTCTAGTAAAGAAATTTGAAGCTTTTTTTTATTTCAAAAGTTCTAGATACCAAGTTAAAAATGAGAAAAATCTTCCTTTGACAACTATTCATAGTGATCATGGAGGAGAATTTCAAAATTTAGATTTTGAAACTTTTTGTAGTAGAAAAGGCATTACTCATAACTTCTAAGCACCTAGAACACCTCAACGAAATGGTGTTGTTGAAACAAGAAATAGAATTCTTCAAGAGATAACAAGAACCATGTTGAGTGAATATTCTATAGCCAAACATTTTTGGGCTGAAGCTATAAGTACTTCTTGTTATACTATAAATTGTGTTTTAATTAGACCTTTTCTAAATAAAACCCCTTATGAGTTATGGAATGGTAGAAAACCTAGACTTTACTACTTCAAGGTTTTTGGTTCCAAGGTATTCATTCAGAATAGTAAATATAATTTACAAAAATTCACACCAAAATCCGATGAAGGAATTTTCTTAGGCTACTCCACAACTTCTAAGGCTTATAGAGTTTTCAATAAGAATACTTGTACTGTTAAAGAAACAGTACATGTTAAATTTGATGAAACTGATCCTTTTTTTAAACAAAATCAACCTACATCTTCAGATTTGTTTTCAAAAACTGATTATCAAACTTTGTTAGAATATATTTCTGATAAGGAAAATGTCCAAGGAGATAATTATGAAACATTTACCCCTGAAGATTTCCTACCTTATGTTGATGAACAGGTTTTACAAAACTCTAATTATTTGTTTCTTAATAATCATCCCAGTGATAGTATCATTGGTGATGTAAATCAACCTATAGGACTAGAAGTTTCTTAAAAAAAGAAGTAGAACATCTAGCATTTCTTTCCCAATTAGAACCAAAAAGTACTGATGAAACTTTAGGTGATGATGATTGGATAAAAGCTATGAAAGATGAACTAAATGAATTTGAAAGGAATAAAGTTTGGACCTTGGTATAAAGACTTAAAGAATCTTATGTTATTGGAGTTAAATGGATATTCAGAAATAAGTGTGATGAAAATGGAAGCATTGTATGAAATAAAGGTAGATTGGTTGCTAAAGACTATAATAAAAAAGAAGGAATAAACTATGAAGAAACCTATTCTCCAGTATCTAGACTTGAATCTATTCGTATTTTACTTTCCTTAGCAACATTCTTCAATTTAAAACTTTTTCAAATGGATGTTAAATGTTCTTTTCTTAATGGTTATGTTTAAGAGGAAGTTTTTGTTGAACAAACTCTTGGTTTTGAAGATAAAAAACATCTTGAATATGTTTTCAAACTTACAAAATCCCTTTATGGACTTAAACAAGCCCCTAGATCTTGGTATGATAGACATACAAGATTTTTTCTTCAAAATAATTATGTTAAAGGAAATTTTGATCCAACCCTTTTTATAAAGAAAAATAATAAAAATGTTTTTATTGTTCAAATTTATGTTGATGAAATTATATTTGGTTCAACTCAGCAATCTTTAACTAATTCCTTTGTGGATCTAATGAAATATGAGTTTGAAATGAGTATGATGGGCGAGTTAAACATTTTCCCTCAGTTTTTAAATTTCTCAAAGACAAGAAGGAATCTATATATCTCAACATAAGTATATTAAATATCTTCTTAAAAAGTATGGATATGACAACAATAAGAGTATAAGTACTCCCATTGGTACCTCAAATTCCCTTGATCTAGATGAAGCTGGGAAACCAGTAAATCAAACATCTTTTAGAGGTATGATAGGAAGTATACTTTACTTGAAAGCTAGTCTTCTAGAATTAATGTTTTCAGTATTATTATGTGCAAGATATCAATCCAATTCTAAGGAATCTCATTTAAAGGTAGTGAAAATAATTTTTCACTACTTAAAGGGAACCATGGATCTAGGACTCTTTTATACTTCTAGAAATGATTTTGTTTAGAAAAGTTTTTCGGATGATGATTTTGGTGGATGTAGAATGGATATGAAAAGTACATCCAGAACTTTTCATTTCTTAGGAGATTCATTAGTTTCTTGGTCATGCAAAAAACAACACTCAGTAGCACTTTCCATTACTAAAGCAGAATATGTAGCAGCTGTAAGTTTTTGTTCTCGAGTGTTGTAGATGCAACACACACTCACAAACTATAGTATGAGTTTTACCAAAACACAGATTTTGTATGATAATACTAGTTCCATTGACCATAGTAAAAACCCTATACATCACTCTCATGCAAAACAAATAGATATTAGGCATCACTTTTTTAGGGATCACACACAAAAAGGTGATATCATTCTTCAATTTATTGGAACACAAGATCAACTTGCTGATATTTTCACAAAATCTTTACCATCTGATAGATTTGAATAAATTAAATAAAAGTTAGGAATGATAACTTTAAGGTAATATTACTTGTTAACTTTCTATTAAAACCAACCACCTTACAATAATATACTCCTTTCCATAGGGGAAGTACATTTGTTTGATAGTTTTCTTAAATTTTTGTAATGAAGTTTTTTTCTTAAATATTTCGTAATGAAGTTTTTTCTTAAATTTTTTGTAATGAAGTTTTTCATAAATTTTCATAATGAAGATTTTATAAATTTTCATAATGAATATTTTCTAAAATTTTCGTATTCAGTTTTTCAAAATTCTTTGTAATCGATTTTTCAGAATTTAATATTCTTTAAGAATATTTTTTCCTCACTACAAATAATCTTCCTAGCAATATGAAAGGTATGTTTCCTTTCTTAAATTTTTGTAATCATATTTTACTTGTTGGTATTTTCATCTGTTTGTTTTAAATTTTCATATTCACTCTTTCTTAAATCCAAATTTTTTTATTAAAAACCTCAAAAGATCGGATTCTATCAAAATTTCCTTCCGGTTATCATCTCAACTATCAGATCAGATCAGTAGTCTTTTCAACCATTGGATTAATTATGGAAGCTGAACTTTCATGTCTAACGCCTATATAAAGGACCCCCAAATGGTTGTCCCACATCGATTCCAAAGCTTGTGCTTGGTGAGTCTCTACCATTCTACTTAAGCTTGTTCCAAAATTCTCAGAACTTTCTCAAGTCCGAATGACTGTTGAAGAATCTTCTCAGAAAGACATGTCAACTGTCAATCCAATCTCAGAGTGGCATGTGTATAGAGAAAGGTTGGTACATCCAAAATTCTTCACCAAGTATGATTCTATAATCTCGAAAAACATCAAGATCAATAGATGGGACAGTGTTTGCATATCAAATCCAGGAGCTCAAGATTTAGTATATCTGGATTTCCTAGTAGAATTTTATGAAAAAGTAAGTTTTTTAGGGATGAAGATAGGGATAAGTTCTCTTTCAAAAGCTATGGGAAGACTTATTATCTCTCGTACACCAAGTCTGCAAATTTGATTGGAGTTTTGTATAAAGGAGAAGCTGAATTTTGTTCTCATAAGTTTCCAGATGTTCAATGAAGCTTTGTTAAGGTGAAATCTATGGAATGCCTCGGTCTTATAGATGTTAATACTATGAAGATTGTTCAAATCACTAAATTTTTTGGATTCTCGACTTATGGGTTCAAGGATTCATCATTTCGAGGAAAGGGGATAAGGATACCTTGAAGAAGAGTGACATATACAGCTTGGATTTCATGGTGAATCTAAGGAAAATTAACCTGGTCAAGCATATTATGATTATGATCATGAACATAAAGAATGGTAATCTGAAGGCTTGGATCATTATGTATCCATCCATTCTTTCGAAGATGATTGTTCGGTACTTGGATTCTTTCAAAATTCCTTTCAGTTCAAAACCAAGGAATTGCAAAGTCATGTTTTTTAGTGATGATACCTTGAGAAGGTTGAATATTGGATTTTCAAAAGAATCTGGAGAATTTTATGACTTGCCAAAAGAAGAAGATGAAGCCATACCGAAGAAACCAGAAGTGGCTGAGACTTCCAAAAAAGGTGCAAAGAAGAGGAAAGTGAAGAAAGTGGAAGAAAAGGCAAAAACTCCATTGGACAAGGAAGTTCAGTCATCACCCCCAAAGCTGAAAAAAACAAAAAGCCTATATGGATGAGGTAGTAGCTAAGTAGAGGGAAGATAAGAAGAACATGAAAGAAGGGGAGACCAAGTTTAGACTAGACCCTGCTGAAGGAAAATCTCTAAAGGAGAAGTCAACTGAGTATCTAGAAAGGGAAGTGAAAGAAAAGAATCAAAAGAAGAAAATGGTTGAAGTTGAGATAGTGAAATCACTTCTGAAGGCTACTGAGAAATCATCCGAGAGTATCCTAGTATGAAAATATTTCTTGGTAGAAGCTTTACCTGAAACTCTGGGGATGAAATTTGTGACTTCGGATAAAGTAAAAAAAGTGAAATAAGTAGAAGCAGTTAAAGAATAAGTAGAAAGCATTGGTGATACCATAGAGTTGATTAAGCAAGTAGAATATTTCCATGAGAAAGAAATACCATATGAGAAGATCTCAATCTGAACTTATAAAGTAGAATCTTCAAAGCTGGGTACACCTAGGAAAGATAAGAAAGAAGAATATGAAAATATGAAATAAGAATTGAATGACCTGTCTGAACAAGAAAGTTTTAATCATAATTTCACACACCTTGAGGATGCAGAAGCAAGAGATGAGAAATAAGATATAGATGAAGATAAAATTGTTCAATTGTCTGACAATGAACATGAATCTCCTGATAAGGAATCCATTCTAAAAACTGATAAAGGAAAATAGGTGGTTGTTGATACACCTAGTAAATCTATTGTAAAGAAGAAGGAATCTAGTGGATCTTCAAAGAGGAAACTTACTGAGCTAGAAAAAGAAACCTCACCAAGAAAAATTTCAGATTTGGAATCATCATCCCTTGGACATGATTTCATTGTTCAATCATTGAAGAAGCTTGTTGGGACTATTCCGATTTTTCCAAGTATTTACTTGAGATTCCATATGCTCATAAAATCCAAAATGAAAATTCAGATTCAGTATCCATGGTGATAGATAAGTGTGTAAAACTGGAGTCAGATTTCAAGACTTTTCTCATAGGGTATAAGGCTCACAAGAGATCTTGCAATAAGATAACTAGTTGGTCAAAGAAAGCTATTCAAGAGATGGGAATCCTTGATGAATTTCAAGAAAGTGTCAAGGATTCTTTTGACACTGAAGATGGGAAGATCAAGGATCTCATGAATAGCTTTGTGGAAAAGCTAACTCTTGAGTAGAATACTCGGATGCAATAAATGAAAGATCTGAATGGAAATCTATACTCAGTTTCCCAAAGTTGGAAAAGAGAAAGGGATCTCTAGATTGAGATTGGAGAAAAGCTTGCTAAGCAAGATGAGCTGTTGAAAGCTCAGGTAGAGGCTCTCAAGGATCAGGAAGAAAAAATCAATGCCTTAGAGAAGAATTCAGAAGATCAGGATCAACTTCTAAAGCGAGCAGAGGAATATCACATGGAGCTCAAAAAGCTGAAAACTATAGTGAAGAAGCTGATTCCCAAGGAAAAGGAAGGATAACTTTGTTTAAATCCTATCTTTTGTTGTATTTCCCTTGTTGTATAAAATTTTACAATCTTAATGAAATTTTGGTTTCTAATTTTTGTTTGGATGTTTAGTACTAATATTTCAAGTACCATATTTACTTTTCCACTCCCTGTATTTATTTTTGAAAATCAAAATGGGGGAGAAAGGAAAAATAATTCTAAGAAAAGAAGAAATTTCCCTAAGGGGGAGTGTTCATATAAGGGGGAGTTCTTATACAAGAATATTTTCGTATGAAATAAAATTCTAAGTCTCATTTCAAAAATCTAGAATACGATCCTTAGTGTTCCAAATCCTAAGGGGGAGTTTGTCGTATTCATCTTTTCCCATGTGTGTTAAGGGAGATAAGTTTTATTTTCTATGTCCTTATATTCTTTTCCAAAAGGAAGTTTATGCTTTCCAAAAATGGGGAGATTGTTGAGTCAATAAGGTTTCCTTATTAATTTTTCATTCTTTCATGTTTGGGGAGATTTTTGAGTCAATAAGGTTTTATTATGACTTTACAATTTCTTGATGTTTTGAAAATCACAAACACCATATCTTAAGGAAAATTTCATTTAACCTATGTTTTACTTTCATAAGGAAAATTTTCCTTCCCCAAGGAAATTAATCCTTACCATGTTTTTCATTAATCATTTTGTGTAAAATTTGGTTTCATTTACAAAACCTTGGAATCATATATATAATCAGATATAAAGCATTCTATTTTTAGGATACGAATTCTGAATCCAATTTCTCTGAATTCAGACTTCGAAATCTTCTGAGTTCTAACTTCGAGTTCTCTGAATATAGGATCCAAAATAAATAAGTTCTGACTCTAAGTTCTTTCAATTTAGACACTGAACTTTTATAAGTTCAGGTTCCGAGTTCTCTAAATTCATACTCCGAACGCTTATGAGTTCAGGTTTCAAATTATTATGAATTCAGACTCTGAATATCCTTAAAATTCAGACTCTGAATTCTATAGAATTCTAACTCTGAATTCTTCTGATAAACAGAATCTAAATTTCCATGTTTTATAGACACCAAATAGTTTTTGGGTAGACTCCAAACTTTCATTTCTGCTTACACTCAGAAAAATTAATTTGGTTAAGCATCATATTTTTGTTTACTAATGTTTTGGTTATAAAACAATGTCACACATTCAGTTACTAACTAACTATTGTTTGAGTGATATGGGTATAGGTCCCTCTGAAATTCAAGGAAATATTTGACCATTGGAGGAGGGAGTTGACCGTTGAATATGTTCCTATAAATAGGAGCTCATTTGAAAGAGATCACTACTTTTGTGCGGTTCTATCACTCAAGATATTATACGCTGTTGAGTTGATTTTTAGAGAGAGACACTCTCATTCTTAGTTTGTACTAAACATCTTGTTCAGAATTTTTTTGTGCTACTCTGAATGTTGCTGAGTACATTCGAGGGCTTCAGAGGACAAGAAGACAGAGGTGCTGAATACCTTGATGTTGAGGGTTTCTGAGGATAGGAAGATAGAGGTGCTGACTACCTCGATGTTGAGGGCTTGTGGGGATAGAAAGACAGACTCCAATCTTTATATCAAGGGCTTACCCTGTTGTGGGTAAGACAGACATTCTTGAATGTATAAATCAAGGGACCTTTATCCAAGGTTGTTGGATACACTTCTCTTTGGGTTAAAATATTTACTACTTGTTACTTGTATTGTTTCAAGTTTTCTGCTTCATTTTGCTTGTTGGGGAAAGTATAACTATCTTATTCTTTCTTATACTTGTACTCTGATATAGTTAGATTCTATACACTTTAAAGTAGAATATTTGTCTTTGTAAACTTCTGTTAAGTTTCATTTCTAGAACTACTTTTCCAGAATAACATTATCAGAATCACATTTCTGGAATCAATCAAGTTAGTAGAACTTAGAGGTTTTGTGAATTTACTTTGTTTAACCTTGTTAAACAATAAAAAGGTTTCTAACCAACTTTAAAAGTTACCAAATGATTTTTAAAGTATAAAATTCAACCCCCTCTTGTATGTTGACCATCTACAGTATCATTTCGATCCTCAATTTTGAAACATTGGAGAATATAACACTCCAAACCAACTCAACACACCATACCTTTTAAGGTCATGTGATAAGAACTATAGTGGTTATTTATAAGGATATTCAACCTTGACTACATTTAACCAGTTTAAAATACTGTGGAGAAGACTACTATATTAAGAGTTCCTAGAAATGGTTTTTTTGGGACTTTCATATGTTCATATATTTTTGGATTACTATGGAATATGAGACAAAAAATATTCTTGTGAAACCAAGATGGGGATCTAGACATGGGAAACACAACACCTTTATTAGTTAAAAATTCTAGAGGAAATTTAAAATTTTGATTTCTAGAGGGGGTTCATTTGGAGAAATTATATTCATATATAAATTTTATGAGTTAAAAAATATTGACTTGATTTTTTGGTTATATTTCAATTCTTGGAATGTTCCTTGGGTTCTTGAGCGAGTATTGGTAGATTGGGGTTAAAGTTAGAGTTTAGAGAATGAGTTTTTACCCTAGTTCCCTATTTGAGACAAATCATGTAGAAGCCCGAGTATGTGTGTGTTTCTAGTTCAATTTTTTTCATGCATGGTTTGGTTTGTCTAGTAAAAAAATCTTAAGGATTAACCATGTGAATTCTAGGGAAAATCATGTGTGATGGATTTGTACATGTGTGTGGTGAACATTTGGTGCACGACTATAGAGAAACTGTGAAAAAGATATAATTCATGTTCAATAGAAATTTAAATGGTTAACAAATTGTTTCATGAACCATGATGTAGAGACCAAGATATTTCCTTTTTAGACTTTTAAATATTTCACTATATATTTCCAGAGCTAGGAGCTGAAACGACATGCGATTCTGAGGTCCGGTCTGCTTATAATTAATTTTATAAAAATTTTAAATAAATTTTATATTGCGCAAAAATAGTTTATTATATAAAATAAGATATCTCCTAAAAGGAATCTCAAATAAGAAATACGATACCATGGTTGATTCTAGCACACATTGTTTTAACCTAGACATGACAAAAAATAGGCCAACGTGGGGCGTTCTGACATCACACCCACTGGCACCATGTTTAGTGAATTAATTAATTAATTAATTGATTTATTTTGACCGAAATGAATGTGTATAATAATATATATATGGATAATCCTCCAAGTTTATCCACATAAACATAAAAAGGATTCAAGATCTTCTTCCCTACCTTCCATTGGTGAATCACATCGGATGAGAATGAAAATCCGGATCAGAGCAGATTGGGATGCAGTGAATGCAATAACTTCCTATGATCATTGGAGGGTGTGTTATTCAATGATTAATGATACACTATCCAAAAAAGACTCATCAATCTGTGGTTTACTATCTCTTTGATTAAATTTATTTATTAGATTGATCCCATTCTTGGATCTGCGCTAATTGTTTCCAATTTCATGCACTTGTGTGATGAAATTTAATTGGTTTACCATGTTTTCTCACCCTAGATTCCCAATTCTTGATCATTGAAAAAAATGATTGTAAATGATAGTTTAAGAAATATTTATTATTCTTTTAACCCTTATTTTCTTCATGTTTATCACTGTTTAGATCTTTCAGTCTTGGTTCAACATTTCGGGGTGGTATAAAGTCCAATCGGACCCCCCGAATCTCAATGGTTTCACGAGAGAGGGATGATTAGATGTGTCAAGAATATATATATGTGATGTTTTTAGGTTGAGGGAGATCATTTCAACAATCTATGGTCAAGTCAAAAAATATGGAATAATCCCAAGCATTCGTGGTGCGAGGCGACACATGTGGGGCTTTGGGAATATGAGTTTTCATCCACCAAAGGGCCAAAATCCACCATCCTAAGCTAGATCCACTATTATCATGTGGATATAGAGATATATTTGATGCCTCAAGGTCATATATGAGGTGTAGATTGCAGATCAATGAATTTTTGGGAAAACTATCTACACACCATGTACAAGGATTAACACACAACCCGTACTCCCGTTGCTACGACAACTAGAGTTTCAGAAGTTTAAAAGGATGGAATGATAGGTAACCATACTAAACATTGTTTACATCATCCCTAGGTGGATGAACCATGTGGTGGAGCACACGAATGGTACCCAGTGTGAGACTACAAGGCCAGGCACAAGGTTTTGTACTGAATTACATGGACATAGTGTAAATTACATAGACATGGGGTGGATACCCGGACACAACCAAGCACATGGGTGAGACCCCGAGTAGAATTGGGAATGCTGTATATATCCCCTACACACCTTTTAATTGTACATGATTGGAAATCCATTTAACTCTTGGGACACAAATGGGTAGTGGAGTGGGACCACACACCATGTGGGTCCCCTCACATGTCGTGTAGTACTTGGTTCCATTTAAGGGAACTTTAAATCTCTGTATCTAATTTGTTTTAAATCATATTTTTGACCATGAGTAGCCTATCCTAAGTGTTTTTCAACATAAAACATGATGGTTCCCTCTTTTTTGGATTTAGAGAGATGATGTAAAATTTTATGCAAATGAAACTTGGATAGACGACGCTCAATGATGACGATTATCACACAAAATTGCTAGAGACTTTCCATGTGGTACCCTCCAATGGAGCTGGATATTGGGTTATCGATGATTTTTCGATTTTTCCCTCTTGTGGAGTTGGGTAGTGGGTCCTCAATGAATCTCGAAGTGTTACCCTCTAGTAGATCTTGGTAGTGGGTCATTGATGACTTTATGAGTGGTAAAATACAATATAGATGGGAAGTGAGTCCTCAACAACTATATGAGTAGTACCCTCCATTAGAATAGGAAGTGGTTCATTAATGACTATCTGATTGGTACCCTCTAGTGGAGTATGGTAGTGGGTTCTAAATGAATTATAGAGTATAACCCTCCTATTGGGAAGGGAATGGGTCCTCTATAATATATCAGAGTGTAACCCTCCTACCATACTAGGGCATGGGTTCTTTACCTAGAGATTGTGACCCCTCAATTATGTGGAATAGTGGTAAGATGTGATTTAATGTGGATGGTTACTTTTGGTAAGATGAGTGAGATTCTAGGCATCATTGATTGAATTTTTGAACTATTAGCAACTGTTCTTCTTAGGTTGAGCTGTGAGAGGGAGATCCCCCCTACTATATCATTTGGGATTCTTTTGACTAAGAATATATGAATATACACATGTTTCCATATCTTTGGATTTAGTAACTCTCTATCCATGATATGAAAAGATGAGTGGGGTGTCCCACATTCTTTTCTTATTTATCTTCTTAGGTTTATATGAGTATAATCACCTCTTATAGGAGGTAAATACTTGACATGTAGTTCATATGAATACCATGTTGAGACACTTTTGTTTGGACGCGGTTACTTCCCATCATGGTTTGGGTTAATCTCTTCTATTTCACTGTATCTTGCATCCCATTTACTATATAATATATTTCTATTTCTGTTATATCTACCAATGACCCCCCTTCATTTGTCGAGGAATCCTAGTGGGTATGTATACATTCACCCCTACATTGGCCTTTCCCTCATATGTCATGTCTTATGTAGATGACAGAAAGATCGACAATGACTATAGAGGAGCTTAGAAATACCTGGAACTTTGGAATACATATGGTGGTTAGAGTTAGAGATTATGAGCTATTCTCTATCAGCATTTTACTTTCTAGTTTTTTTAGGTTGGGAATCTTTTCTGGTTGGGTTTGTATATTTCCCCTTTACTTTTCGGTTTACACTATCGTACTCTTGTACTATCTCGAGGTTTTGTATGCATGGTTGTTCCATTGAGTATGATTTTCTTTTAATTTTACTAACTGTACACTAGTATATTGAGGTGGCTATGTATGTGTGTATAGTTACTTAGGAAAAGGCTTCCCAATGTTAGTTATGCTTTCAACATTGGTCTCCATCCCATGGCCTATGGATGCCGGTTTGGGGTAGTAGAAGCTTGAGCTCCGACTTGGGTCAGGTCATGACACATGAAGCTAAACCATGAAATAGGGGTTTCTTGAGACCATTATAAATACATCATTGGAATATGGTTTATAAAAATATGCATCCAAACAATATGGTTTATCAAATTTCATTTAAAGAGGGAAAATGATCCATTTACCACTTTCGGATTTTTGGAATATCCCTCCTCACTTCTTCTTTATATACTGACAAACCATGGAGGGTCCACCCTCCCTTCCTCTTCAATCTCCCCTTGGTTTGGGGTGATTATGATGGAATTAATATCTATTTATGGTGAATCATCCCCTCTTACTTTATCCTCTAATATTATTTTTGATAATCCTCTAATTTGGTGTGACCCGATTAAGGATTTGAGAGATGATTCCATCAGATCATGGTGGAATCCACCTGTAACAATGGTTATTTCATATGTATTGGAAAAATGATGTATTGATATGAAGTATTCACATGATTGTATGTAATTTGGTTTGAGGTACATCATCATATGGATTTTGTTATGGTATTATCCTAAATTGAATCAAATTAGTGACTAAATTAGTTTGGTGTGATAGGGATTTTTCCAACATGATATTGGGGGCGTGTCACATAAATTCTACAAGTGGTTGATTTCCATTGTGGTGTAGCAAGGTAACCCAATGAGTAATTAGGTATTTAATCCCATTGGAATTAATATTCAAAATTAATTTTAATTTGATTAATTAATTATAAATGAATATAATTTAATAATTTGGTGTTAAAATGTGAGATCGGGCCTCAAAATGAAAAGTGATTATTATTCGGACTTAGATTAGCATGTGAGAGGGTTTCAAAGATTCTATCAAAAGGAAATAACATCATATAAGGTAGATGGTCCCTTGATCATACCCCATTAATAAATTAATTTTATTTATGTATTCTTGTGATATGTGGTCTCACAACTGAGGGTGATCAAGATTTTAAATTAAATGTTTTTTTATTAAAATAAGATTCCTGTGGATAAAATTTATGTGTCAAGGGACAAGATATTCCCTTAAACACTTGTTAATTCCTTAATTGTCAATGGACAATGTTGTGATTAAAATTTTTTATCATGTGACATGTGAACCATTGAGGGAATCAATTAAATGATATGAATGAAGTGTGGTGGAACTTATAACAGGTTACTTATAACCATTTCTATAGGGATGAGTGATGGATTTAGGGGATTAGATTGAGTAGGCCATGATATGATTGTGATATTACTTAGAGCCATTGGGATAGTTGATATGGTCATTGGGTGAGTATTCCTCACTAAATAGTTTTTGAGTATTGGTTGGGTATAACCTAGGTATTTTTAATATGGGTTAAGTGTGTGAGGACCGGTTTAGGATAATGGGATGTGATATGGTATTTATGAAACCTTCATTGTATGATATTACCTATAAGGCCAACGAGGCTATAGTATGTTTGTGATGACTTTAAGGTTTTTTAATCCATCTATGTCATTGTCATGGTATTAAGATATGATATTGTGATTGAGGATACCATGTGGGGATTCTGTGCTATGGTTTAAATTAGGATACCGTTGTGGGTTCCCCATTATGATGTCGATATTTGAGAGCGGTAGTGATTGTAGGTGGATGGTACTAATTTTGGGTGTCACCTGAGAACCTAAATCAATTATGTTAGCCCAAAGAGGCTCAAATGATTTTGAAATTATATATTATAAAATATATTCACTACACTCAAGACATGTTAATGGAATTCATTGGGATGGTCACATAGGATTTGAACATCGAGCCTATTAAATTTTGATGTGATCATGTGGAGAAAGTGTATCCCCAATGGCTATGTGGTATGATCCTAGAGATTGTGTGTTCCCCTGCTGACTATTTTATTTCATTGTAATTACAAAAAGTAATATTTTATTATGCTTGATACTATTATATACCTAGTATTTTCTACTAGGATCTGGATTTTGAGCTTAATATGATGGATTTCCTTGGTATCTACTTGTGAATTGACCTATGAGACTACATGGAATTCCCATGATATAGTGATTTGGACTTAGAGCCTACTAGATATCCTTGGTTAAGAAATTGGGAAATTAACATATGGTTTTAATGTATTTTATAGGTGGTTACTGAGGAATCATTGACGCACGCTGATCGCAGGGCATAGACAAAAATAATTATATTTTTCCTAGTGTAGTATTGTGGATGACCAAGGTCATCTCTCTTGAGGATCCTTTTAGTTTGGTTCTCCTAATTCTTCTATATCACCTTAACTATATATTTTTGTCGTTTTTATTATCTAATGAAATCAATGAAAATATTTTTGTGTTTTTTATATAAAAAATTTAAACTATGATGCAATGCAACCAGAATGAGTTGATGAAGAAATAACTTGGTTTTGGGATTTAGTTTTAGGTTCAATAATTATTCTCTATTATATGTTGATTCCAGTTTGATAATACAAACATGAAATCTCATGTTTGAATCACTATTCTTTTCTATAATAGGAATAGTTTTAGTTGCATTCCATTGGAGTCCATCACCACATCAGGGACATTCAAATCACAAATGCATGATATTCAAATCTACCACACAATATAAAACAAACTTTAAAGAAAATTAAATAATACCTTGACCTCCCCCCGGTCCAAGACTCTGGGTTAGCCTCTCATTTCCAAGAGTAGGAGATCACAATGGTGGAAGAATGAGTAGAGGGAGAGAGAGAAGAGAGGTAGAGAATAATAAATAGTTTATAATGATTGTTAAAATAATTATAACAATAATAATTAATATTAATATTATTATAATTAAGAAAATAGTTTTTGAAAAAGGAGAGAGGGAGAAAATAAGATAGTTTAAAATTAAAAATGTGGTATTATAAATAATAATAATAATAATTATTATTTTAATTATAGAATAAGTTAAATTTTGGAAAAAAAATAAAAAAAATGAATGCATTAAACTTATTTTATTGAAATTTAAATTTAAAATAAAAATAAAAACTAAAAAAAAAATAAAATTAAAATAAAATAAAAAGAATAAGAAAGGAGGGGGTAAAAGAGGGGTTTCAGCACAACCCAATCATTAGTGGGATCCCTCATTGGTTGTAAGCTCTGAGATGATTCTTTGGGAAGGAGGAGAGGGCCTCCTTTTATATGCATAATTCTTCCTCTAAAAATTATCCCATTTTAGACCTAATAAATGGAAGATTAACTCATAGACCCATTCATAAAATTTGTTCCCCATTTTCTTTCCTGTATCTTCTCAAAATTTTAGCTCATTTTACCACCGTATGTATTAGTTATGTTCTTTTAATTAACTATTATGTTTTCTGGATGAAGGTTCAACAAGGTTTCCTCCAAAAGTAAAACAACCAATGACAACCTTAATGAATTCAAAACTCCCTTAAATTTGTTGTACAAAAGAACCAATGTGTACTTGTTCTATTATGGGTTTAATCATATCTATTGGAGGTGTGCAGGCCGAGATATGTTTCTGTTACAGTGGTGGGGTCCACATTGTCTGCCTGGAAAGTTCTTCAACTTCATTGATTTTTAGGGCCTCTAGATGCTTGAATAAGCCCCTAGTACAGTAGAGAACGTTGAAGAAAAAAAATAAGGATTATAAAAAAAATCACTCAATTTGGAGTAATATTGTTAAAGAAATTACCAAAATACCCATGGTGTAGAAATCTGTCAAAAATCCAGAATTAAGAAATTGTCATAATTTAGACCATCTTCATTCTATAATTCAAATTAACCATTATTTTTATAAAATAGTTAAATAAAAGGGTTTTATAATTTAAAAACATTAAGAAATATTCATTATTTGATTAAAATTATGCACATAAATTTTCTATGTCAAATACTCCCACACTGAAATCATGCTTGTTCTCAATCATAAAATCTAAAATTGAAAATTATAGGACACTAATGTTACTAACATTCAAATTCCAATGCAATAAAATGAAAAAACATTCAATTGGAAATCAAACATTAAAACATCCACATAAAATATCAACTTAATTTCCCTTTTTTCAAAGAATAAATTCAATCATGTACTTTACTTTTTTCCTTTGAAAAATGATGAAACTTCTCCTTTCATACATTCAAGCTCCTAAATTAATTATTATTAAACATTCCAAATCATGATCTAACTCACTTTTCAATATTTTATCTCATAACTCATGATAAAAATCAAGTAGAGTTATTCTCATATCATGAGAACATTCTCCTTTCCCATAGTCTTATAAATGAACTACTTTCTCCTCTTTTAAAAGACAAAAAACACATAAAATAATGAGGACTTGCAATAAAGGTTCAAATGACTCTAAGGATTAAGATTTGTAGGATTTTATGCTTTAAAAATTAAGGCTCAAGGAGGAGGTTTATATATTAATTACAATCCATGATATCAAAAAGTGTAATGAAATTCTCCCCTTTGAAGTAGCAACACCCACTTCCCCAAAACTCAAAGTATGGTCATGATCAAATTATACATAATGAATGATTTGTGCACCCTATTGATTTTTTTTACTTTTGTACTTTTTTTATTTTTTTAAAGTTATGATTAGATCAAACCTCATATCAATAACCTAACCATAGATTATCATAAGATCGTCGATCTTGAAAATTTTGATTTTTGGTTCTCCCAAATCACAAACCATTTTTCTCTTCTTTTGGTTATTTTTGTCATTTTTTTATATTTTTTAATTGAAGAGGGGAAAACAATAGAGTATAATGATTTATTCCACAACCTCTTACAATTCCCAAAATATCACCCCACACTTCTTCCTTACAATTTATATCATCCCATCCACTATGATTACCTTTACCCCTACACTTTAACTTTAAAATATCATGAAAATACTGAGAGGAGGGCATGAATGGATAAAAATGGTATGAAACATGGCTCATCCCTAATGAGGTCATTAATGGTCTCTATGAGATAAATAAAGGATTGATGTAAAGGTTGTATTTTAAGGATAAGAGGATTTTCAAATGATGTGTCAGTTATTTTAAATGTGTTTTTGCATAGTCATAGTTTTGAAAAGTTTCAATACAATTTTTGGTCAGTTACATATTCCAAGATAACTCAAGAAATATGCCCAAGGTAAATAGGAAGTACTTGGTCTAGAAATCTTATCAGGAATGAGATATATGATATTATACAATCACTCAAAGCATGATTAATAATAAAAAATCAATTCAGATAAATTTTAGAAATTAAAAGTATGAAAAATGGTTGGGAAATTTCATTTACATGAATCGATTTGTTCCCTCAAATCATGAGTCCTAATTTTAATATCCATGCTTCACTTAAAAATTTAATTCTTTATTTTACTCATTAAATCTCATTAACATTGAAATATAAAACATAGAATCACATGATTCCTTAAAAAAAGTCATGTCTCTAAGACTAGTCAAGTAAATAATAACTCAAGTGTGGGAACACAATTTTAACTATAAAGATCAAGACATGTTGTAGAAAAAAATTAGAGAGTTTAAAATATAAAACACTAAAATTTAACTCCCTTTTTCCAAGAAACTTGATCCCCACCTTCACTATTTGGGGATGCCTTCAACCATCATGAGCCTATTAAATAAAAAACTCAATTAAGTATAAGGATATTTCATTTAAACTCAAAACATATATAGGGATTGGGATATGTGTTTCACTACTTATTCGAAAAGAAATTGACATATAAATTCCTAGAAAGAAAGTAAAGATAAATATTGGTATAATCCCCTAAGTGGCCCTAAATTTTTATAGCTTCCAGAGGGCAGTACCATTTGTTATACAAAGTCATATGGTGGATGAAGATTATTTCATTTGAATAACCACATGTGTATTTTCCTAGATTTTGATTCATCGGTCTGGGTGAGGAATTATCCACAGATAGAGTACACTAGATCCTTCTGCTTTAAAATAAGGTATATCTTGCATAGATGGGTAGGATGAAGTATGAATCATCCTCTTTCATAGTTACTACTTGTATAACCTCTTATTCTCTATTGAGTGGTTTCTCAAGCTATCTTTCATCAAAATAATAGATAAAGGGAAAGTAAGAGTGTAATTATATTTGAATAAATTTAAAACCTAAAGTATCAAGATCAAATTATTCCCCATAAAAGTAAGCATCTTTTGTCATGGTTTACATAGTAAAATACACTAGTATATACTCATGAACTTCTTTCAAAAAATATTCAACATGTCAGGGGAGATCCATATGTTACTCAGCAGGTGCACATCAAAGTTCTTCTTCATCCTCCAAGTAATAGTAGATATTTTCTGATTCTGTATAATCAAAATCCCAGAGAGTTATATAGAATTCATATTCAATAAAATTATAATAGATAGATTCAAATAATGGTTCAACTCCCTAAGTCGGTTCATCTTCAATCTCTGCCTTAGTGGTATGTGCCTCTTGGAATAGACTCTTTGATGATGGAGGTAGGTAGTCGGGCTCCTCCATTTTGACTTCAAATTCCACCACTTGGGTGTTTTATTCCTTTAGAAATTCTTGATCTTCTTCATTGAATTTTATGGGAAGATTAGTAAGATCCTCACATTTAATCAAGAATTCAACCAATCCTTCTTGATCTCCCAATTGTGGCTCGACTGGTAAGTCTTCTTCCTTTTCCTCCCTATGTTCTTGCTCTGTCTTATGGTTGGGTTGCTCCATTAATAAAAAACATAATAAAATTCTCTTTTATATTTTCTCATCTGTTGTCAAATTATTTCTCTATGTTCTTTTACCTGATTTCTTCTAAAATATTCATATTCTTTCTATTTCTACACCTATGAGTAATTTATCCATGCATAATAATGTGAATTTGAATACATCTTGGAATCTCCTTTTTAGTTTTTTAAATAAACTAAATCTAACTAAGATGTGAAAATAAAAAAATTAAATGAGCAATAGATTAGAACCCCAAGAACGGTGTCGGTTTTCACGCACGCATGTCATGGGAGGTGGGAAAAAAATTATATTTTCCCTAGTGCAAGACAATGTCTTACTTAGGTCGTCTCCCTTGAGGAGACTTTAATTTTGGTTCACTTACTTATTCTATATCACCTAAAATATCTCTTTTTGTTGTTTTTATTATCTAATGAAAGCAATGACCATATTTTTTTTTGTTTTTTGATTTGAAAAATATAAACTATCATGCAATGCAAACAGAATGAGTTGATTAAGAGAGAACTTGGTTTTGGGGTTTAGTCTTATGTTCAATACTTATTCTCCTTTATATATTTATTTCATTTTCATAATCCAAACATGAAATCTCATGCTTGAATAAATACTCTTTTCTAAAATAGTAATAGTTTGAATTTCATGTCATTGGGGGCCTTCACCACATCAAGGACATTCACATCACAAATGCATGCTACTCAAATCTACCACAAACTTAAAACAAATATTAAATAAAATTCAAGATCACCTTGACTTCCCCCCGGGCCAAGTCTCGAGGTTAGCCTCTCATTTCCAAGAGTAAGAGATCACAATGGTGGATGTATAAGGATAGTGAGAGAGAGAGGAGAGAGAGAGAAGAATAAATAATTTATTGTATATTTTAAAATAATAATAATAATATTATTAATTATTATTATTATTATAATAACTAAGAAAATATTTTTTGAAAAAGGAGAGGGAGAAAATAAGATATTTTAAAATTAATAATGTGGTATTATAAATAATATTTATAATAATAATAATAATAATTTTTAATTTTAATTTTTATTATAAATAAAGAAGAAGATGTTAAATTTTGGAAACAATATAAAAAACCTTAGGCATTAAATTTATTTAAAATAAATTTAAATTGCAATTAAAATAAAAACTAAAAATAACTAAAAATAAAATAAAAAGAAGAATAAAGGTAGGGGAAAAGATATGTTGTAGCATGGAACATGCCCCGGTGGGATCCCTCCTTGGCTGTCAACTCCAAGTTGATGCTTTTGAAAGGAGGTGAGAGCCTCCTTTTATAGGAAGAATTCATCCTCTATTAAATTTCATGTTTTAAACACAATAAATGGATGATTCACATGTGGACCTCTTCATAAAGGTTGTTCCCCATTGTCTTGCATATCTCCTCACAAAAATTTCAGCTCATTTGAACACCGTATGTATGATTTATTATTTTTTAATTGACTGTTACTTTTTCTAGATGAAGGTTCGAGGAAGATTCCTTCAAAATTATAACATCCAATGACAACCTTAAGGGATTAAAAACTATCTTAAATTTTATTTACAAACAAGAATATGTGTACCTGTTCTATTTCAGGTGTAATCACCTCCATCGGTGGTGTGTAGGCTGAGATGTGATTCCATTATGGTGGTGGGGTCCACACTATCTGCCCCAAAAATTATTCAATATCATTGATTTTTAAGGCCTCTAGATACTCGAATCAGCCCCTGATCCAGAAGATAAAGTTGAAGGAAATAAAAAAGTATTTAAAAAAAATAATCACTCAAATTGGAGTTAAATTTTTAAATATATGAACAAAATACCCTTAGCATATAATTTTTTTGAAAATCCCAAATAAAGAACTTTTCACAATTTAGACCATTTTCATTCTATAATGAAAATTACCAATTATTTTTATAAAAAAATTAAATAAATGGGTTTTATCATTGAAAAAATTTAAAAAAATATTCCTTATTTTATTTAAAATATTCTCATAAATATTTTATGTCAAATACCCCCATAATTAAACCATTCTTGTACTCAATCTTAAAATATCAACATGGAAATCAAAGGACATCAATGTTACTAATATTCAAATTCTAATGCAATAAAATCAAACAATATTCAATGCAAAATCAAACTTTTAAAAATCCACATAAAATATCAACTTAATTTGACATTTTAAAAGAATTAATCAAATCATGTATTTTACGTTTTCCCATTGAAAAATGATGGAACTTCTCATTTCATTCATTAAAGCTCCCCAATTCAGTATTATTAAACAAAAAAATTAGGATCTAGCTCACTTTTCAATCATTTCTCTCATCACTCAATCTGAAAATCAAGCAGAATTATGCTCATACCATGAGAACATGCTCCTTATCCATAGTCTTGTAAATGAACTACTTTATTCACTTTGTAAATACAAAAGACATATAAAATTGTGAATACTTTCAATAAAGGTTCAAATTACTCTGAGGCTTAAGGTTGGTAGGATTTGATGCTTTAAAAATTAAGGAAAATGGAGGTGGTTTATCTCTTAAGTATAATACATGATATCAAAAAGTGTAATGAAATTCTCTACTTCAAAGTAGCAATGCCTACTTCCCTAAAACATAGAGTAAGCTCAGGATCAAATTATCCATAATTAATGATTTGTGCACCCTCTTGAATATTTTTTTTTCTTTTTTTAATTTTTTTTCTTTTATTAAATGTTATTATTAGATCAAGCCTATCATACATCACCTAACCACATATGATCAGAAGACCATCAGTCTAGAAAATAGTTATTTTTGGTTCTCCCAAATCACAACACATTTTTCTCTTTATTTGGTCCTTTTTGTCATTTTTGTCATTTTTTTAATTCAAGAAGGAAAAAATAGAGTATAATTAATGATTCCACAACCTTTTACAATTACCACAATATCACTCCATACTTGTTCCTTATGGTGTATATCATCCCATCCACTATGATTGTTTTTACCCCCACACTTAAACTTTAAACTATCATGCAAATACTAAAAGGGGGGTAGGAATGGACAAAAATGGCTTTATACATGGATCATCCCTAACGAGGTCATTCATAGTCTCTATGGGCTAAATGAAGGATTGAAGTAAATGTGTTTTTTAAGGATAAGTGGCTTTTCAAAGGATGCCTCAATCATTTTAAATGTTTTTTCTCACACTAATGGATTTGAAAAGTTTTAATACAAGTTCTTTTTAGTTACATGTCCCCAGATCACTCAAGAAATATGTTAAAGATAAATAGGAATTATAAGGTATAGAAATATTAGAAATAATTAGAAATATGATATTGGAAAATCACTCAAGGCATGATTAATAATAACAAATCAATTCACATAAATTTTTAAAATTCAAAGCATGAAAAATGGTTGTGAAATTTAATTTACATGAATCAATTTGTTTCCTAAAATTATATATCCTAATTTTAGTATCCGTGCTCCACTTAAAAATTTAATTCTTTATTTTAATCATTCCATCTCATTAACATTGAAATCTAAAACATGGCATCATATGATTCCTAGAAAAAAATCACGTCTCTTATACTATTCAAGTAAATCATAATTCAAGTGTGGGAATGAAATTTTAACCTTAAAGATCAAGACATGTTATGGAAAAAAACTTAGATATTTTAAAAGGTAAAATAGTAAAAGTGAACTCCCTTTTTCCAAGAAACATGGTCCTTCCCCTTCACTATTTTGGGGCTTCCTTCAACCATCTTGAACCTATAAATGAAAAAAACTCAATTAAGCTTAATGATCAAGTCATTTAAACCCAAAAAATACATAGGGATTGCATTTCATCTTGTAGTACTTATAAGAAAATTAATTTACATCTAAATTCTTAGAAATAAAGTAAAGATAAATCTTGGTATGATCCCCTAAGTGGGCTTTGAATTTTTTCTGCCTACTAAGGGCAGGGCCAACAGTTATCCATAGTTAGATTTTGGTTGAAGCTTATTTTATTTGAACCACCACATGTGGCATTTCCTAGATTTTGCTTCATCCTTCTGGGTGAGGAATGATCCATGGATAGAGTACCCTATATCACCACTTAATAATGAGGTATAGCTTGCATGGTGGGGGTATGACTAAGTATGAATCACCCTCTTTCTTAGTTTCTACTTGTGAATCATATTTTTATCTATCCATTGGTTTCTCAAGGTATGATTCATGAAAATAATAGTCAAAGGGAAGGTCATAGAGTAATTATATTTGAATAAAATTAAAACATGAAGTATTAAGGTCAAATTATTCCCTATCTAAGTAATAATATTTTGTCATGATTTCCTTAGGAAAATCCACTGTAATCTTCTCATGAACATCCTTTGGAAGATATTCAACATGTAGAGGGAGATCCATACATTCTTTAGTTGGTGCACATCCATGTTCTTCTTCATCCTCCAAGGAATAATAGAGATTGTCTGATTCTGTATAATCAAAACCACAAGGATTGGTTTATAATTGAGTCTCAATAAAATTAGAAGAGATAGACTCAAAGAATGGTTCTACTCCCAGAGTAAGTTAAACTTCAATATCTACATCACTGGTAAGAACCTCTTGAAATAGACTCTCTGAGGATAGAGGCAGGTCGTCAGGCTCCTCCATCTTGACTTCAAATTCCACCACATGGGTGGTTTCTTCCTTTAGCGATTATGTATATTCTTATTTTAATTGTATGGGGAGATCAGAAAGATCCTAAAATTTAATAAATAATTCATCCAATCCTTCTTGATCTCCCAATTATGGATTAGTAAGAAGGTCTTCCTCATTTTCCTCCTCATGTTCATGCTTTGTCTCAGGTTTGGGTTGCGCCATTAATTCCAGAACATAATCAGATGCTCTTTCATATTTTCTCGTAAGTTGTTCAATGATTTTTCTAAGATCTTTCACCCGAGTTCTTCTAAAATATCTATTTTCTTGTGGTTGTTGCACCTGTGGGTAATTTATCCACGCATAATAATCTGATTTTTAATACATAATGAAATACTTTTTTGAGTTTTTTTAAAAGAAATGAAATCTAACTAAGAAGTGAAAATAGAAAAAGTAAATGAACTATTGATTAGCTTCTAAGTAATAGTGCCCGTTTTGATGCACACCTATATTTTTCCTAGTGCAACATAGTGACTGACCAGGGTCGTCTCTCTTAAAGAGCCTTTCAATTTGGTTCACTTATATCTTTTATATCACCTAAACTATATCTTTTTGTGGTTTTTATTATCTAATAAAAACTATGGGATTTTTTATATATGAAAAATATAAAATATTATGCAATGAAAACAAAATGAGTTTATGAAGAAATAACTTGGTTTTGAGGTTTAGTATTATGTTCAATCATTATTCTTCTTTATATGTTGATTTTAGTTTGATAATATAAAGATGAAATTTCATGTTTGAATCACTATTCTTTCGATAATAGGATTAGTTTAAGTTGCATTCCATTGGGGTTCATCACCACATCAGGGAAATTCGCCTCACAAACATGAAATCATGCATTTTACTTTTTCCCTTTGGAAAATAATGGAAATTCCCCTTTCATTCATTCAATCTCCTCAATTAATTATTATTAAACATTCCAAATCATGATCTACATCATTTTTAAATATTTTCTCTTATCACTCATGATACCAATAAAGGATAGTTATTCTCATATCATGAGGACATGCTCCTTATACATAGGCTTGTAAATGAACTACTTTCTTTACTTTGTAAGGACAAAAGACACATAAAACCATGAGGACTTAAAATAAAGGTTTAAATGAACCTGTGTATTATGGTTGGAATGATTTGATGATTTAAAAATTAAGGCTCAAAGAAGAGGTTTATCTCATAAGTATAATGAAAGATATCCAAAAGTGTAATGAAATTATTCCCTTCAATATACCAACACCCACTTCCCCAAAACTCAAAGTATGATCATGATCAAATTATACATAATGAATTATTTGGGAACCGTCTTGAATATTTTTTTACTTTCTTACCTTTTTTTCTTTTTTTTTGAAATTTGTGATTAGATCAAACCTAACATCCATCACCAAGATACATATGATCAAAATAAATTTAGTATGAAAATGGCGCTTTTTGGTTCTCCCAAATCACAACCCATTTTTATCATTTTTTGGATCTTATTGTCATTTTTCTCATTTTTCTAATTCAAGAGGTGAAAAAAGAGTATAATGAATGATTCCACAACCTTTTACAATTCCCAAAATATCACTCCCATATATCTTCCTTACAATGTATATAATCCCGTCCACTATGATTCCCTTTAGGCCCACACTTCAACTTTAAAATATTATAGAAATACTAATAGGAGGGTAGAAATGGATAAAAATGGAATGAAACATGGCTCATCCCTAACAAGGCCATTCATGGTCTCTATGGGAAAAATTAAGGATTAATGTAAAGGTGGTATTTTAAAGATAAGTGGCTTTACAAAGGATATATCAATCATTTTAAATGTGTTTTTTCATAGTCATAGATTTTACAAGTTTCAATACAAGTTCTGTTCAGTTACATGTCCCAAAATCATTCCAGAAATATGCCCAAGAAAAATAGGAATTACTTGGTCTAGATATTTTCTTAGGAATGAGATATATGATATTAAACAATCACTCAAGGAATGATTAATAATAACAAATCAATTAAAATAAATTTTATAAATTCAATGAATGAAAAATGTTTGGGAAATTTCATTTACATGAATCGATTTATTCCCTCAAATCACAAGTCCTCATTTTAATATCCGTGCTTCACTTAAAAATTTAATCCTTCATATTAATCATTCAATCTAATGAAAATTGAAATATAAAACATGGGATCATATGATTTCTAATAAAAACTCATGTCTCATAGACTAGTCAAGTAAAGAATAATTCAAGTGTGAGCATGCAATTTTAACTTTAAAGATCAAGACATGTTGTGGAAAAAAATTTATAGTGTTTAAAAGATAAAACAGTAAAACTGAAATACCATTTTCCAAGAAACTTGGTCCTCCACCTTCACTATTTGGGGACGCATTAAACTATCATGAACCTATAAAAGAATAAAACTCAATGGAGAAAAAGAATCATGTCATTTAAAATAAAAAAAAATATATAGAGGGAGTGGGATGCATGTTGCACTACTTATAAGAAAATAAATTTACATCTAAATCCCTAGAAAGCATGTAAAGATAAATCTTGGCATGATCCCCTAAGTGGGCCCAGAATTTTTACCACCTATAGAGGGAAGTACCAGCTGTTATCCAAATTCATATAGTGGATAAAGCTTATTTGATTTAAACCAACACATGTGAATTTTACCAGCTTATGTTTTATGATTCTGGGTGAGGAATGATACATGTATAGTGTACACCAAATCCGCCCCCTTCACAATGAGGTATAACTTGCATAGAGGGGGTAAGATGAAGTATGAATCCTCCTATTTCTTGGTTGCTACTTGTGAAACCTCTTCTTCTCTATCAATTGGTTTCTCAAGGTAAGATTCATCAAAATAATAGTCAAAGGGAAAGTTAGAATGTAATTCTATTTGAATAAAATTAAAATATGAAGTATCAAGATCAAATTCATACCCATAAAATTAAATATGTTTGTCATGGTTTCCTTAGGAAAATACACTGGAATCTCCTCATGAACTACCTTCAGATAATATTCAACATTTCGAGGGATATCCATATGTTCCTCAGTAGGTGCACATCCAAGTTTTTCTTCATCTTCCAAGTCATATTAGATATTTTCTAATTCTGTATAATCAAAACCAAAAAAAAGTGATGTAGAATTTAGATTTAATAAAATTATAAGAGATAGTGTAAAATAATGGTTCAACTCCCATAGTCGGCTAAGATTCAATATCTACCTTAGTGGTAAGTGCCCCTTGGGATATACTCTCTAAGGATGGAGGGAGTTAGTCGGGCTCCTCTATCTTGACTTCAAATTCCACCACTTGGGTGGTTTCTTTCTTTAGCGATGCTGGATATCATTCTTTGAATTATATGGGGATATTAGGAAGATTCTAACATTTAATTAAAAATTCATCAAATCCTTCTTGATCTCCCAATTGTTGCTCAGTAACTATGTCTTCCTCCTTTTCCTCATCAATCTATTACTCTAGCTAAGATTTGGGTTGCTCCATTAATGCAAAAACATAATCAAATGCTCTTTCATTTTTAATCATCAGTTTTCAATGCTTTCTCTAAGTTCTTTCACTTGATCTCTTCTAAAATCTCCATCTTCTTGTTGTTACTGAACCTATGAGTAATTTATCCATGCATAATAATCTTAATTTGAATACATTATGGAATCCAATTTTATAATTTTTTTGAAGAAATGAAATCTAACTAAGATGTGAAAATAGAAAATCTAAATGAACTATTTATTAGCTCCCTGAAAATGATTCCATTTTTGATGCATGCCTGTCGTGGGGCGTGGACAAAAATAATTATATTTTTCCTAGTGAAGCATAGTGGCTGACTTGGGTCATTACTCTTGAGGAGCCTTTCAGTTTGGTTCACTTACATCTTCTATATCACCTAAACTATATCTTTTTGTTGTTTTATTATTTAATGAAAGCGATGACAATATTTTTGTGTTTTTTGATATGAAAAATCTAAACTATCATGCAATGAAAACAAAATGATTTGATGAATAAAGAACATGTTTTTGGGGTTTAGACTAAGGTTCAATCATTATTCTCTTTTATATATTGATTTTATTTTGAAAATCTAATCATGAAATATCATGTTTGAATCATTATTCTTTTCCAGAATAGGAATAGTTTAAGTTTCATGCCATTGGGGTCCGTCACCACAACAAGAATAAATTCATGCTACTAAAATCTACCACAAACATAAAACAAACTTTAAAGAAAATTCAAGAACACATTGACCTCCACCCAGGCCAAGTCTCAAGGTTATCCTTTCATTTCTGAGAGTAGGAGATCAGAATGGTGGATGTATGAGGAGAGATAGAGAGAGAGGAGAGAGAGAAGAATAAATAATTTATAATGACTTTCAAAATAACAATAATAATATTAATTAATAATATTATTATTATAATTAAGAAAATATTTTTTGAAAAACGAGAGATGGGGAAAAAGATAGTTTAAAAATAAGAATGTGATAATAATAATAATAATAATAAATATAATATTAATAATGATTGTATTATTATTATTAATACTAATAATAATGGTAATAATATATATAATTAAAATAAGATAATTGAGAAAAAATAATCGTGGGATGGATGAAGAAACACAAATGCATGGATTAATAAAACTAAAATTTAAATTAGAATTGAAAATAAAACTAAAATAAAATTATAATAAAAAAATGAAGAAGAAATGAGGGGGTGAAAGGGGAGTAGTAATGTTGCCTGGATTTTTTTGGGATCCCTCCTTGGCCATGAGCTCTGAGCTGATGCTTTGGGAAGGGGGAAATGGCCTCCTTTTATAGGCAGAATTCTTTCTCTAAAACATTTCTCATTTTAGACCCATTAAATGGATAATTCACGTATGGACCCCTTCATAAAGGTTATTCCCCATTACCTTATGTGTCTCCTCCCAAAAGTTCAGATCATTTTACATCTATATTTATGAGTTATGATTTTTTTAATTGACTTTTAATTTTTTTGGATGAAGGATCCAGGAAGCTTCCTTCAAAATTATTACATCTAATGGAATCCTTAATGTCTTCAAAACTCCCTTAAATTTGTTGTAGATATGCGGCTCTATGTACTTGTTCTATTAAGGTGTAATCACATCCATTGGAGGTGTGTTTTCCTAGATGTGTTTCCGTTATGGTTGTGGGGTCCATGCTATCCACCCTGAAAATTATTCAAATTTATTGATATTTTAAGGCCTTTAGATGCTTGATTCAGCCCTTAGTCCATAAGAAAAAGTTGAATAAAATAAAATAAGTATTCTAAAAAAATAATAACTCAATTTGGAGTTATAGTTTTAATTAAATGACCAAAATACCTTTGGCGTATAAATTATTCAAAAATCCATAATTAATCACTTTTCATAATTTAGACCATTTTCATTCTATAATTCAAATTACCCAGTATTTGTTATAAAAAATTAAATACATGAGTTTTATCATTGAAAAAATTTAAAAAATATTCACTATATGATTAAAAATATGCACATAAAGTTTCCCTATCAAATACCCCCACACTTAAACCATGATTTTCCTTAAGCAGAAAATCACAACATTAATATTATAGGAAACCAATGTTACCAATATTAAATTTACAATGCAATAAAATAAAAAAAATCAATGTGATATAAAACTTTTAAAAATACACATAAAATATCAACATAATTTCCCATTTTTAAAAGAATCAATCAAATAATGTATTTTAATTTTTCCATTTGAAAAACGATGGAACTTCTCATTTAATTTATTCAAGCTCCTCAATTAATTATTATTAAAGAAGATAAATCATGATCTACCTCACTTTTCAATATTTTATCTCATCACTCATGATACAAATAAAGTAGAGTTATGATCATATCATGAGAACATGCTCCTTATCCATAGTCTTGTAAATGAACCGATTTCTCCACTTTGTAAAGACAAAAGACAAATAAAATCATGAGGACTTTTAATAAAGGTTCAAATGACTATTAAGGCTTAAGGTTGGTAGGATTTTATGCTTCAAAAATTAATACTCAAGGAGGAATTTTATCACTTAAGTACAATGCATGATATCAAAAAGTGTAAGGAAATTCTCCCCTTCAAAGTATCAACACCCACTTCCCCAAAACTCAAAGTAAGGTTATGATTAAATTAAGCTTAATGAATGATTTGTGCACCCTTTTTAATTTTTTTTTACTTTTGTAATTTTTTTATTTTTTTGAAAGTTATGATTAGATCAAAACTAACATCCATTACCTAACCACGTATGATCAGAAGATATTCGGTCTAGAAAATTATGATTTTTGGTTCTCCCAAATCACAACCCATTTTCCCTTTTTGGTTTTTTTTCATTTTTTAATTTTTTTAATTAAAGAGGGGATACAATTGAGTATAATTAAGGATTCCAAAACCTTTTAAAATTCCCATAATATCACCCCACAATTCTTCCTTATTATTTATATAATCCAATCTACTATGATTCTCCTTACCCATATACTTCAACTTTAAAAGATCATGGAAATACTAAGAGCAGGGTAGGAGTGGATAAAAATGGCTTAAAGCATGGCTCATCCCAAAAAAGGTCATTCATGGTATATATGGGATAAATGAAGGATTGATGTAAAGGTGGTATTTTAAGAATAGGTGGATTATTAAAGGATGGCTCCTTTATTTAATTTTTTTTTCACGGTCATAGCTTTGACAAGTTTCAATACAATTTTTAGCCAGTTACATGTCCCAAGATCACTCAAGAAATATGCTCAAGATAAATACGAATTACTCAGTCTAGAAATATTCTCAGGAATGAGATATAAGATATTGGACAATCACTAAAGGCGTGATTAATATTAAAAATCAATTCAAATAAATTTTAGAAATTTAAATCATGAAAAATGGTTTGGAAATTTCATTTACATAAATAAATTTGTTCCCTCAAATCGTGAGTCCTCATTTTAATATCTATGCTTCAGATAAAAATTTAATTCTTCATTCATCTTATTCAATATCATTAACATTGAAATCTAAAACATGGAATTAGATGATTCTTAAGAAAACCTATTTCTCCAAGAGTAGTCAAGTAAATCATAATTCATGTGTGGGAATGCAATTTTATCTTTAAATATCAAGAAATGTTTTGGAAAAAAATTTAGGGAGTTTAAAAGATAAAACAGTAAAAGTGAAGTTTCTTTTTCAAAGAAACATGGTCCTTCCCCTTCACTATTTCGCACTGTCTTAAACTATCATGAACCTATAAAAGAAAAAACTAAATTAAGTATAAGTATCATGTCATTTAAACTGAAAAAATATAGTGGGATTCTGTTCATGTTGAACTACTTATAAGAAAATAAATTTACATCTAAATTCCTAGAAATTAAGTAAAGGTAAATCTTGATATAATCCCCCAAGTGGGCCCTAATATTTTACTACCTTCAGAGGTTAGTACCAGATGTTGTCCAACATAAAATGGTGAATTAAGCTTCTTTTATTTGAACCACCACATGTGGATTTTCCCAGCTTGTGCTTTGTCCTTCTGGGTGAGTAATGATCCATGAATAGAGTACACCAAATCCCCCCCTTCACAATGAGGTATTGCTTCCATAGCAGGGGTAATATGAATTATAAACCAATCTCTTTCTTAGTTTCTACTTGTTCAACCTCTTCTTCACTATCCAGTGGTTACTCATGGTATGCTGCATCAAAATAATAGTCAAAGGGAAAGATAGCATGTATTTTTATTTTAAAAAAATTAAAACATGATGTATCAAGATCAAATTCTTCCCCATAAAAGTAAGAATATTTAGTCATGGTTTCCTTAGGAATATACACTAGTATCACCTAATGAACTTCGTTTGGAAAATATTCAACATCTCTAGGGTGCTCCACATGTTCCTCAATAGGTGCACATCCATGTTCTTCTTTATCCTCCAAGGCTTATTAGAGATTCCCTGATTCTATATAATCAAAACCAAAATAAGTGAGGTAGTATTAAGATACAATAAAATTAGAAGAGACAGAGTCAAATAATGGTTCAAATCCTTGACTTGGTTCATCTTCAATCTATGCCTTAGTGGTAACTGCCACTTGGAATAGACTCTCTGATGATGTAGGCAAGTAGTTGTGCTCCTCCATCTTGACTTCAAATTCCACCACTTGGGTGGTTTTTTCCTCTAGCATTGCTGGATCTTCTTCTTTGAATTATATGGGGAGATCAGACAGACCCTCACTTTTAATCAAGAATTCATCCAATCCATCTTGATCTCCCAATTGTGGCTCTACAGGAAAGTATACCTCCTTTTCCTCCTTAGGTTCTTGCTCCGGCTTAAAGTTGGGTTGCTCAATTAATGCATGAACATAAGCAAATTCTCTTTCAGCTTTTATCGTAAGTTCTTCAATGCTTTCTCTAAGTTATTTGACCTGAGATCTTCTAAAATCTCCATCTTCTTATTGTTTTTGCACCTGTGAGTAATTTATCCATGCCTAATAATCTGAATTTGAATACATAATGGTATCCTTTCTTAGTCTTTTTAAAATAAATGGAATCTAACTAAGATATTAAAATATAAAAAGAAAATGAACTATTTAATATCTTTCTAGAAACGGTGTCATTTTTTATTCACACTATTATGGGGCATGGAAAAAAACAATTATATTTTTCCTAGTGCATAATAGTGGTTGACGACGGTAATATCTCTTGAGGAGGATTTAAGTTTTTTCACTTACTTGTTCTATATCACCTAAAATATGTCTTTTTTTTGTTTTTATTATCTAATGAAAGCGACGAGAATATTTTTTGTGTTTTTTTGATATAAAAAATATAAACTATAAATTAATGAAAATAGAATTATTTGATGAAGAAATAACTTTGTTTTGGGGTTTAGTCTTAGGTTCAATAATTATTCTCCTCTATATGTTGATTTCAGTTTGATAATCCAAACATGAAATATCATGTTTGAATCACTATTCCTTTCCAGAATAGGAATAGTTTAAGTTGCATGCCATTGTGTTTTGTCACCACATCATGGACATTCTCCTAAAAAATTAATGATATTCAAATCTACTATAAACTTAAAAAAACATTAATGAAAATTCGATAATACCTTGACCTCCCCCCGTGCCATGTCTCGGGGTTTGCCTCTCATTTTTGAGAGCAGGAGATCACAATGGTGGATGGATGAGGAGAGAGAGAGAGAGGATAAGAAGAGAATAATTATTAATTTATAATGATTGTTAAAATAATTATAATAATATTAAATTAAATTATTATTATTATAATTAAGAAAATAGTTTTTGAAAAAGGAGAGACGGAGAAAATAAGATTGTTAAGAAATAAGAATGTGATAATAATAAAAATAATGATAATAATAATAAATATAATATTGATAATAATTGTACTATTAATATTAATACTAATAATAATTATAATAATACTTATAATTAAAATAAGATAATTGAGAAAAAATAATTGTGGGATGGATGAAGAAACAAAAATGCATGTATTAATAAAACTAAAATTAAAATTAAAATTGAAAATAAAACTAAAATAAACATAAAATAAAAAAATTATAGAGATTGGAGGATGGAAAAGAAGAGAATTAGCAATTATCAGCTCTTGGTGGGATCCCTCATTGGTTGTGAGCTATGAGCTGATGCCTTGGGAAGGAGGTGAGTGCCTCCTTTTATAGGCAGAATTCTTCCTCTTAAATTTTTTGCCTTTTGGACAAATAAATTAGAAGATTTACACATTATCCCATTTATAAAATGTGTTTCCCATTTTCTTGTTCATATACTCTGAAAATTTTATCTCATTTGACTACATTATGTACGAGTTATGATTTCTTAATTGACTATTACTTTTTTTGGATGAAGGTTCTAGGAAGCTTCCTTCAAAATTATAACATCCAAGAACAACCTTAATGACTTTAAAACTACCTTAAATTTGTAATATAGATGCAAAAATGTGTAATTGTTTTATTACAGGTGTAATAAACTCCATTAGAGGTGTGTAGTTTGAGATGTGCTTCCGTTATGGTGGTGGGGTCCTTATTGTCCGATCGGAAAATTCTTTAACTCCATTGATTTTTTATGCCTCTGGATGCTTAAATCAGCCCCTGGTTCAGAAGATAAAGTATAAGGAAATAAAAAAAGGATTCTAAAAAAAATAATCACTCAATTTGGGGTTATATTTTTAATAAAATGACCAAAATACCCTTAGAGTAGAAATATGTCAAAAATCCAAAATTAAGCACTTTTCACAATTTAGACCATTTTCATTATGTAATTAAAATTACCCATTATTTTTATAAAAAATGTAAATACATGGGTTTTATCCTTGAAAAACATTAAAAAATATTCATTATTTGATTAAAAATATGCACATAAATTTGCTCTGTGAAATACCCCCACACTTAAACCATTCTTGTCCTCAAGCATAAAATGTCAACATAGAAATAAGTGGACACCAATGTTACCAATATTTAAATTCTAGTTCATTAAAATCAAACAATTTTTAATATGAAATAAAACTTTAAAAACACATATAAAATAACAACTTAATTTCAGGTTTTTCAAATAATCCATGAAATAATGTATTTTAATTTTTCCCTTTGAAAAATGATGCAACTTCTCCTTTCATTTATTCAAGATCCTCAATTAATTATTATTAAACATGAAAAAACATGATCTACCTCACTTTTCAATATTTTATCTCGTCATTCATGATAAAAATCAAGTAGAGTTATGCTCATATCTTGAGAACATTCTCTTTACCCGTAGGCTTGTAAATGAACTACTTTCTCCACTTTTTGAAGAGAAAAGACACATAAAATCATGAGGACTTGAAATAAAGTTTCAAATGATGCATGATATCAAAAAGTGTAATGAAATTATACCCTTTAAAGTAGTGACACCTAGTTCACCATAACTCAAAGAAAGGTGATGATCAAATTATGCATAATAAATTATTTTCACACCCTATTGCATATATTTTTACTTTCATATTTTTCTAATTTTTTTGAAAGTTATGATTGGATCAAACCTATATCCATCACCTAACCACATACAATAAGAAGATCATTGGTCTGGAAAATGGTGATTTCTGGTTCTCCCAAATCACATCCCATTTTTCTCTTTTTTGGGTTCTTTTTTCATTTTTTAATTCAAGAGGGGGAAACAATAGATTATAATGAATGATTCCACAAAATTTTACAATTCCCACAATATTACTCTATACTTTTTCCTTACAATGTATATCATCCCATCCAATATGATTCCCTTTACCCCCACACTTCAACTTTAAAATATCATAAAAATACTATGATGAGGGTAGGAATGGATACAAATGGATTGTAACATGGGTCATCCCTAATGAGGTCATTCATGGTATCTATGTGATAAATTTAGGATTGATGTAATGGTGTATTTTTAAGGATAAGTTCCTTTTTAAAGGAAACCTCAATCATTTTAAATGTGTTTTTGCACAGTCATAGATTTGATATGTTTTAATACAAGTTCTGGTTTATTACATGCCCCAAGATCACTCAATAAATATGCTCAAGATAAATAGGAAGTACTTGGTCGAGAAATATTCTTATTAATGAGATATGTAATATTGTAAAATAAATCAAGGCATGATTAATAATAATAAATCAACTCACTTAAATTCTAGAAATTCAAGGCATGATAAATAGTTGGGAAATTTCATTTACATCATTCAATTTGTTCCCTAAAATCATGAGTCCTCATTTTAATATATGAGATTCACTTAAAAATTTAATTCTTAATTTTACTCATTTAATCTAATTAACATTGAAATCTAAAACATGGAATCACAGTATTCCTAAATAAACTCATGTATCCTAAACTAGTTAAGTGAATCATAATTCAAGTGCAGGTCTACAATTTCAACATTAAAGATCAAATAATGTTGTGGAAAAACATTTAGAGAGTTTAAAAGATAAAACACTAAAATTGAACACCCTTTTTCTAAAAAACTTGGTCCTTACCCTTAACTATTTTAGGCTTCCTTCAATAATCATGAACCTATAAAAGAAAAAAAAATCAATTAAGCATAAGGATCATGTCATTTAAACTCAAAAACTATAGAGGGAGTGGGATGCATGTTTCACTACTTACAAGAAAATAAATTGACATATAAATTCATAGAAAGTATGTAAATATAAATATTGGTATGGTCCCCCAAGTGGGCCCAAAATTTTTAATGCCTCTAGAGGAAATTATTAGCTGTTATCTAAAGTCAGATGGTGGATGAAGCTTCTTTGATTTGATCCACCACATGTGGACTTTCCCAGCTTGTGCATCATCCTTATTGGTGAGGAACTATCCATGGATAGAGTACACTATATCCCCCCCTTCACATTGAGGTATAACTTTCCAGGAGGGGGTAGGATGAAGCATGAATCATCCTCTTTATTGGTTACTACTTGTCCAATCTATTATTCTTTATCTATTGGTTTCCCAAGGTATGTCGCATCAAAAGAATAGTCAAAGGTAAAGTCAGAGTGTAATTATATTTGAATAAAATTAAAACATGAAGCATCAAGATCAAATTCTTACCCATCAATGTAAGCATCTTTTGTCATGGGTTCCTTAGGAAAATCCACTGGATTTTCCTCATGAAATTCCTTCGAAAAATATTCAACATGTTGAGGGAGATCCATATGTTCCTTAGAAGGTTCACTTCCAAGTTCTTCTACATCCTCTATAGAATAGTATAGATTTTCTGATTTTGTATAATCAAAACCACAAAGAGTGATGTAGAATTCATATTCAATAAAATTAAAAGAGATATAGTCAAATAATGGGTTAACTCCCTGAGTTAGTTCAGCTTTAATCTCTACCTCAGTGGTAAGTGCCTCTTGTAATAGGCTCTCTGAGGATGGAGGTAGGTTATCAGGCTCCTCCATATAGACATTAAATTCTACCCATTGGGTTGTTTCTTCATTTATCAGTGTTGGATTGTGTTATTTTCATTATATGGGAAGATGAGATAGATCCTCACATTTAATCAAGAATTCATCAAATCCTTCTTAATCTCCCAATTGTGGATCAAGAGGCAAGTCTTCCTCCTTTTCCTCAGGTTCTTGCTCCGTATCAGGGTTGGGTTGCTCCATTAATTCATGAACATAATCAAATGCTCATTTATATTTTCTTATCAGTTGTTCAATGCTTTCTCTAGGTTCTTTCACCTGAGTTCTTCTAAAATAATCTGAATTTGAATAAATCATGGAATAATTTTTTTTATTTGTTTTAAAATAAATTAAATCTAACTAAGATGTGAAAATAGAAAATGTAAATGAACTATTGATTAGCTCCCCATAAATGGTGCCAGTTTTGATGCTTATCTGTCATGGGGCATGAAAAAAAGTTATATTTTTCCTAGTACATCATAGTGGCTGATCAGGGTTGTCTCTCTTGAGGATCATTTTAGTTTTTTTCACTAAATTTTTCAATATCACATAAACTATCTCTTTTTTTTGTTTTTATTATCTAATGAAAGCGATGACAATATTTCTATGTTTTTTGATATGAAACATCTAAACTATGATGCAATGCAAACAGAATGATTTTATGAGGAAATAACTTAGTTTTGGGGTTTAGTGTTAGGTTCAATCATTATTATCCTTTATATGTTGATTTTAGTTTGATAATCCAAACATAAAATCTCATGTTTGAATCACTATTCGTTTCTAGAATAGAAATAGTTTAAGTTACATTCTATTGGGTTCCATCACCACATTGGGGTTATTTTCCTTGAAAATTCATGCTACTCAAATCTATCATAATCTTAAAACAAACTTTAATGAAAATTCAAGAACACCTTAACCAACCCTCGAGCCAAGTCTCAGTGTTAGCCTCACATTTCTGAGAGATAGAGATCACAATGGTAAATGGATGAAGAGAGAGAGAGAGAAAGGATAGAGAGATAGAAGAATAAATAATTTATAATGATTGTTAAATTAACAAAAATAATAATATTAATTAATATTTTTATTATTATAATTAAGAAAACCTTTTTTGAAATACGAGAAGGAGAAAATAAGATAGTTTATAAAAATGTGTTAATAATAATAATAATAATAATATATTATTAATAATAATTATATTATTAATATTAATACTAATATTAATGAAAATAATACTTATAATTAAAATAAGATAAATGAGAAAAAGGAATTTTAGGATGGATCATTACATGTATATGAGCTCCGAGCTGATGCTTTAGAAAGGAGGTGAGGGCCTTCTTTTATAGGCAGAATTATTTCTTTGAAAGTTTTTGCATTTAGGACCCATTAAATGGATGATTCACATGTGGACCCCTTCATAAAAGTTGTTTCCCACTATCTTTAGTATCTCATCTCAACATTTTATATCATTTGAATAATGAATTTATGAGTTATGATTTTTAATTGACTATTACCTTTTCTAGATGATGGTTACATGAAGCTTCAATAAAAAATATAACATCCAATGGAAACCTTAATAACTTAAAAAATCCCATATATTCGTTTTGGAGACACAACTATGCGTACTTGTTATATTATTGGGGTAATCACCTCCATTGGAGGTGTGTAGGCTGAGATGTGGTTCCGTTATAGTGGTGGGGTCCATGATATCAGCCCAGAAAATTCCTTAAATTCATTGATTTTTAAGGCCTCTAGATGTTCAAATCAATCCCTGGTTTAGAAGATAAAGTTGAAGTGAAAAAAATAAGTATTCTAAAAAGAAAGAATCACTCAATTTGGATTTATATTGTAAATAAATAACCAAAATACCCTTGGTGTAGAAATCTGTAAAAAATCCATAATTAAGAACTTTTCACAATTTCAATCATTTTCATTCTATAATTAGAATTACCCATAATTTTTATAAAACAATTAAATACATGGGTTTTATCATTGAAAATCATTAAAAAATATTAATTATTTGATTAAAAATATGCACATAAATTTTCTCTTTTAATCATCATATACCTACATAATTACCTTGGTCTTGACATAGGGGAATTATTATTCAAGTATACATGTATTTCCTAGGTCATGCTCCAAAGAATAGGTAGTTGAACCTTTTAATACTGAATTTACTTGGATTTTATCCTAGTAATTTATTGTGGTCCTGATATTAGATGGAGTGGTATTTCATACACTGAAATACACTCTAAAACTTATTAAATTTGGCATAGTCTACCTCAAGTGTTAGTCTAGAAACAGAAAATCAGTGGTTTTTAATTTATTTCATCTTCCATAGTTTGTTTATTTATTCATATGATCATGTCCCATATGAATAAATTTCTTTACTGGTTATGTATGAGACTCCATTGTTGGTTCCCTTCTTAGTTGAACTTGTTCACTACTTGGGTGGCTATGTCACTTTGGTACCCGAGCAAACTTAGCTGATTGCATGTTCTTGTTGGGTTAGGGCCTAGTGTTACATGATCAAGTGGGATTACTTGGATGAACATGGATAATAGGAAGAGGTGTAATCTAAGGTATAGTTGTAAAGACTTAGTGAAACCATATCCTTTCATTTATTTTTTATATGTGATCAACTTGAGGTAAGATCATATTTTGTATGATAACATGACTTTGAGTTTGTGTGACTATATTCTTTCATATTTTTATTAATTGTTTTAGTTGATTTTTCATTGTTTTTTCATGATATTTTTATTTTTTATGGATTATGTTTGGTTATTTACACTATGTTTACTCATATATAAGTTCATAGTCACCCCATGGTAACACCTTGAACACACATTTATGGTCAACAAATTATAGTGTGGAGAGGTGTGGATGAGGTCATATAGAGGCCACTGGTTTGGACACCGGTCTAGTGGTCTAAGGCAGTGGGACATCACAATGTTGTATCACTGATTTTTATTTTTTCTTAATATTTGGGGAGATGGTATATAAGTGATATATGAATGTGTCAAAACATATGATGGACCTCAGACTAGTGTGTCATGAACACCTTTCCTAATAAAACGTACATGTTTCAAATGTAATGACCAAATTTATTCTCCTTAAATAAAGATTGTTCTTTATGCTTTTCTCCACACACAATACCAAAAAAACCTTATATAGACTGATGTAAGGCAGACATATAATTAGCTGGTAAAAATAGTAATAACGTTATAAAATATATGTAAATGAATATATATATATATATAAGAACCAGAAAAATAAAAACCATCTTAAACAATGGACTCAGTTAGTATAACTTAAAAACAAATAAAATATATTTTTTATGGTTAATGTTTTTATAAAATTAATATTGTTCTAGGTTTTATATATTTATTATTATAACTAATGGTAGAAGAATAATTAATATAATAAAAATAATTATTCCCTATAAAAAATTGTTCTCACGATATTTTTTTGTTAAAGATAAATCTATCAATTTTAGGATGCGAATTTGAAAATATTAATAATTTTTTTGGATTTATTAGGGTCATATTGTATTATGATTATTTATTGTTGTTTCCAAAATAATTAAATTTTATGTGAATAGTAAAAAAATACCATTTTTTAAAATACCATGGATTTTAATACATCATTTCAATATATGAATAAAATAAAAAAATATGAAACCTTATTCTTCACCAATATATCCCTTTTAAGTAAAATTATATATTTTAAAATATAATTTCTGAATTTTAAACCTATATTTGATATTTTTGAACATAAGTAATATTTTCATAAAAATTGGTTTAAATACATTATACAATAGTATTTTAAAAATAGAATTTATATTAATTGAGTCAAATAAAAAGGGTTTTAAATCCAAAATAAGTGGATCTAAATTATCTATCAAGGGCTATTTTTTTAGGCATAAGTATTTTGTTACCTTTGATAGATATTAGTAACCATGGAAATATGATTATTTTTAAAATAATAATACTTTTCTAAATACTTTATATTTTTAAAATTAAATGAATAAATTTTAAATTAATTATATAATATTATTTTAAATACATATAAATTATTTAACACTCATTTAGTGGGTGATCAAAGATAAATAAGACTATGAACACTTAATGATTTTAAAAATATTTTTTTTATTTTTTTCAATACATTATATGTTTTGATTTAAATTTTAATCTTATACTATTTTGAAATTGAATTAGGATAAATAGAAAAAAAATCAATTAGTCCATTTAAATTTTGTAATAATGGTTTACTTATATTGTTATTAATAAAATAATTGATGTGATTAATATTTAATCTAGAGTAATAAGTGTTTAAATGACTAATATAACATGTATTTAATTATCCAAAAATTACCTGACCCTTATGACATTTATATTTTTTTAGGTTGTAATATATTAGATATATTTCTTACTCACCTTACCTTACTGAACATACTTAACATTAAAGCCTTTCCATTATTTCCCCTTATATGCCATTCTTTTCCATGGAAATATCCCTCTTCCTCACTTATAAAAGGGGGATCACTTCTAGCCATTTAGTACTCTACTAATATTTTAAAATTTCCTTTAAAACCTACAAAAATATCCTCTCCATGAATTCCTTTACATTCTCAATTTACCCTACTAAACAAAAATTACCATAAGTCCCTCAAATCTAAGGACTCCATCAAGAGGAAGATTAAGCTCTCAAGACATGGATAACATCTTTATTATAAATTCCATTCTAAAACAAACATAACTATAGATTAATAAAAAAATAATCATGATAAGTTTTTAATATATTATTATAATATAGGGACAAATTTTTTTATTATCTTCCATATACTCTGAAAAACAAGAATCTTTGTTAGTGTGTGTGTGTGGGTACCAACCACCACGAAGATGTGTTTTTAGAATTTCATCACCACCTCTCAAGGATGGTCCAGATGATGGTATTTGTTAATAAATATTATTTTTATAATTAATGTATTAATCTACAATTAAAACTTACTATCCAAATCCCCCACTCTCAATCTCTTAATAATGGAAACACTAATCTTGCATTATGTAGACTATCACCTCTATAATGAATCTATTTTATAAATTATATATCTAAACATATTTAAATCTGGTTCAACATCATAAAAATATAAAAATAATTTAATTATTCTTATTTTATAATGATATTATGAAAAAATAAATACCTCCTTAACCATACTCAGCAATCGAGTTAAAGCATGTTCATGGTTGGGTCACATTGGCGACCAACATGAATAATGCGGTGAAATTGTATCATGAATGATTATAAAAACATATTTTTGGGTATAATATGAAAAAAAATATGTTGATAATTATTTTTTTTTCTTTAAGGTATGAATAAATATTTAACTAATTAATTATGAAAACACCAATCATAAGTTGAAAAACCCAAAAAAATATTCGTTTGTCAATTTCAAATTATATGACAAATAATAAATTACTCATGAAATTAAATTTAAACTTCATAAATAATTATAATTTATCCATTAAATTATAATTATTTAAATTTTAATTAATAAAATTGGAATAATAACAAATACTAGAACTTCTTCTACAAAACTACTCTAAATGGTTAAAACTGTAAACACCCGATGTAGGAAAATAGGAAAAACAACTAATATATAAATAGATAATGATTATAAATAAAAATTACCATTAGTTACATGTATTAATATGGCTCTAAACTAATATATTAAGAAATTTATTTTCACTATATAGGTTTTTAGTGTGCGTTCAACTAATTTGGGAAAAATATAAGGGTTTTTCATAACTTATTTTCATTTCTTTGAGTTATAATTATTATTCTTAAACCCCATTTTTATAAATTGAATAATTATATAATATGAATGTATAAAATTATATTTAAAATTTAATTTATATGGATTTATAATTCATTCCCATGAATTAATTTCCAAATGATCATTTCATTAAAGATTATGTTATTCATAAGGGTTTCTTTGTCTCGAATTCAGACCCCATGAGGCATGTTTATGATATACACCATGTTTAATTTTAGATATTTTAAATAATTACACATTATAATTTTATATAATTATGTAATCATATTTCATTATTTCCAATGTTTTTTTCATTTGAATTACCTCTTAGGGTTTTTATTCAAAAGATACGAAGGCTGTAAGGGTTTTCATATCACCTAATCTTCATTTTAAAATGGTATAATTGTTTGCACTAATTTATTATTTCTATGGTCTATAGAATTAAAAATATATATTTTTAAATTCTATATTATTTATTCCATTTTATTTTCTCAACCATATTTCTTTTAATCTTCCAATGACATTTGATTTAAAAGTTATTAAAATCGTAAGGGTTTCTTTGTGTGAAATTTAAATCCCTTAAGACATGTTTATGTTACACGAAACGTTTCCATTAAATGGTGTAAATACTCATATATTTTAATTTTTTATTAATATACAATTATATTTTTTAATATTCAATTTTACATTTAAAATTTATACGTTTCATCGGGATTTGATTCAGAAGTTACAAAGGATGTAAGGGGGTTTTCAAACTCAAATATTTTCCTTGGGTCATAATGAATCTTGTTGATTTATTATACATCAAGATTGATATATTATATATTATTATTATTTAAGTATGAATTTTACCTTAATTTATAAGTAAATCTCATTTCACAACAAAAAATGCTTCCTTGATGATTATAATTTTTCATTAAAATAAATTTTTGTTAATATTAATTCCCACTAATTATAATGGATTTTTCTTATATGATTATATTTTTAGTTCTAAACAATATTCTTCTTTCCTTGGTGGAAACATAATTTTTTTTATCTTCAATGATACTTTTATTCCCCTTATTTCATTTTAAAGCAACTCTTTCATTGTCATTTTTAATGATTTGGGTTTTCAATAAGGTTATTTCTGTATTCTCATAATGTTTTTCCATCTTTTAAAAATAAAATATTTTATCACCAACCATACATTTTATTTTGAAAAATTTTATGTTATTTTAAAGGTTCCATTTTTATTTATAATTTATAAATATAAAATATTTCATATTATTTTCACTTCTATTTTTAATATATTTTATAAATTTTTAAGACTCATTTATTAATGTTTTTTGTAAAAAATACAAGTTTTAAAAGTATTTTATCTTCTTGTTTTTGATAAACATCATATATTTTAAATGATTTTTCATTTGGGGAATATTTAAATTAAGGATCTAAAAATTATTCTTGTTCAGTTCATAATTTTTTTGAATGTAATTTTTACTTCAATGTTTTAAAAGGTTTTTTGAAAACTATCACATCAATTTAACCTCCATGCTTTATCTTTTGTTAAGTGATGTTTCAGTCATCCTATATATGTTATTATGATATGATTCCTTATGTAAAATGAATTTTTTTATATCATATGATTTATTATGTCTATGATGTTTTATGTTTTTAAAAGTTTTAATAAACCCATTCTCTTTTCCATTGATTCTTTATAAGATGTTTAATGGTATATTTTCATGTGGCATACAAATATATGGATTATAAGATGGGTGTGACCTATATCTGTATTGAATTAATTGGGTAAAGGATTATATCTCATGATATTAAAATGTTATGTGAACAGATTATCAAGCATCTAGGTTCATAGAGGATGATCGTGATTACATTTAGCTATACTCACAATTTTATGAGTGAATGGGTTGATGGGTATCTATATTGACAATTATAATATTTTAATGTTTATTGTTGCGAAATATTTTCATGTTTTTAATAAATTTATCCCACAATTTCATGATTAACCTATATTTGTAATATATTAAGCACTTTATGTCATGCTCACATGTTTTTTTGTTATTGATGTGTATTTTGAGCCAAGTTATAACTTATATACATCCTTAACATTCTAGTTATGATTTAACGTTGCTTTATAATATTTTATGATTTTCCTCTTTGATATTAGGATATTTTATTAAAATATTTAAGTTCTTTTAATATAATCCTTCATGTTTATGACCAGGCACTTCATGATATATTTATCCCCCAATGAGCATCTGATCTCACCCCTTTATCATATTTCCTTTCCCTGGGTTATGCAGATTATTTTATCAAGTGATATTTATAGGAAAGAATCAATATGAGAATGATTGTAGGGAAATGATCACAAGTTTAGTAAATTAATATATTTATTTATAAAATATCCAATAAACTAAACATTTTATTCTTTGGTTTTTGTGGCTTGTTTTGAGATGTTTTATTTAAACCATGATATTAATATATTATTTCTATCTTGATTTTCTTGGGTCACTATAGTTGGAATAAAAGAAGGGTTATGTTATTTTTGGCGGTCAATTTAGTTATTTTTTAGGATTGGTTTGGATAAACTTATATAAAACCCTATAAATGAGTCTATGTATTGGATGATATCCTAGAAAATTTGAAAAATCTTGAGTAGATGGTATTCAATTGAAATAAATCCATTTCTAGATACTAGAAGTCAATAGGGATGTGGAATAGATTCACCTAGGGCTAATCATCAAAAAAAGTGTTTGTTTAGAAATGACTTGATCATCACCTTCATGCATGATGAGTGGGTCTAAGACCATAAACCTAGTTCTTCACTCCCAAGGGATATGCTTTGGTTGATCAAGTTCTCATTATGAACCAGTATATAGGATTCATTTCTTAATTAGTTTGGGGGATTATAATGAGAAATATAAGAAAATACAATATAAATTATCCTAGTTCAGACTAATATATATAGGTTAATCTAAATTAACTGTATGACAATATGATAATGAAAAATAAAAATAATTTATAATGTTGAATTACATTTATTATTGTGGTAATTTCCCCATATTTGTAATTATTTATCACCGATTTAATCCCTTTTTGGTTTCAGTGATTGATGAAGCTAGAATAAAATTCATTAAACTTGGGTGTTATGTATAATGTAATGATTATATAAATGATAAAACCATTTGAATTGGATATATATTGAAAAATTTGATGAATATTTCAAACCATCTATCATGAAACATGTTTAAAAATGTGACTATAGTTGAAATCTACAGTGCACCAAATTTGATAACTATATAGAATAATGAAAATTTAAGAAATTAAGACGATGAAAAAAATGATATCCACCACCTATATATCAAAAATATGGGAGGAAACAACAAATAAATTACCTTAATGAAATTGGATATTGTTTTAATTATGGTAAATGTGTCCATCAAGCATCAAACTATCAAGGGAAAAGGAAAAATTTAGTTAACATGAGGAAAGAAGATAAAACTAATCAAAGGGAACCACTAACAAGTAAATATATTATGTGTGGAGTACTTGAATATTATAAAAATAAATTACCTAATCCAAGGATTGATCAGGATAGTAGGAATCCATATCCTCTTAGAAGAAGGGAGAAAGAAAGAACCTATGTAATGACTGTCGATGAAGAGGACAATGGTAATATGGTGTTCAATTACCATCTACCCCAAATTAATGAATGTATTTTTGTTTTATAATCCATTTATATATAGTATAATTTATAATAAAATCTACTCACCACCCTTATCTATTTTTATTATAAGGAATATATTTAGTGCTATTTTTATTATGTTTTTGGAAATGAAATTTTGAAAAATCATAATATCCATCTCCATTTATTATTAAATAGAATGGATATATTGACTTTTAACCCTCATTAATTTATAGAATAAGGTAAAAAATAGTCTAAATAAATTATAACCATATATTAGAGCAAGCAAAATTATGAATTATCTAAGAAGAAAACAGAATCATTCACATGGTCATCAATACTTCATTATGATCTACATTTTGTTGAAATGGTTAGAAAAAATTTATGTTTTCTTTTTTTCCATTTGATATTGGGGATCATATATTGAGGCATGTAATATTTTAACTCTATTTAGTTTTTATTGCAAGTAAATTAAAGTTAAATTGTGATTATGAAATTTATTTATTGGTGGTATAATTTAACGATCTCAGTTTCCCCTTAAAATAGAGACTTTGTGTCATGGTTTTCTCTACATAAAATACTGAAAACCATACCAATATAATACAATGTAAGGTAGATCTAGAATTTGTATCTATAAAAATCCAAATTTAAATATGAAATATATATAAATGAATATATATATATATCTTTGTGTGTGTGTGTGTGTGTGTAAGAATAAAAAAACTTAAATATTAAACTCAATTAGTACAACTAAGAAACTAACAAAATATTTTTTTATTCATAAAATGTATTTTTTAAATTGATATTATTCTATGTTTGATATATTTGTGACTAAAAATAATTTTATAAGAATAGTTAATATACCACAAAAATGATTTCCTATAAAAACTATTTTTCATTATTTTTTATGATTTTCTTTTGAAAATAAATTTATCAATTTTAGTATGTAAATTTCAAACAATTAAAATAATTTATATATTTTTCATGGTCATATTATGCTAAGATGAATTTTAGGTATTTTTCATATATAATTTAATTTTAAGTGAATAGTGTAAAATACCGTTTTTGAAAACGTCATGTCTTTATTACATCACATGAATATAAACATAACATAAAACATAGGAAACTATTTTATTGACAAAATATATGTATTTTATGTAATATTGTATATTTTTAAGTATTATGTTTGAATTAAAACCCGATATATCATATTTTAGAACATAATTAATATTTTCTCAATTTTTTTAAATAAATTATACAATAGTGTTTTAAAAAATAGTTATTATCAATTGAATCTAATGAAAATAATTTTAAACATAAAATAAATGGGTAGAAATTATACAATATGGTGTAATTTATTTTTAGGAATAAATATTAAGTTACCTTAGGTAAATATGGTAAAATGAGTATTTTCCAAAAAATAATACTTTTCTAAATATTCTGCATTATTAAAATTAAATGAATAAATTTTAAACTAAAAATAAAGTACAATGATTAAATATATATAAAAATGAATTAAAATAATTTAGTGTGTATTCAATGTTAAATATTACTAATAACACATAATTATTAAAAAGTTATTTTTCTAGAAAAAAATAGTTTTTAATTACATTGTAATTTCCGATTAAAAAGTTAATTCTATCCAATATAGAAATTTAATTATAAAAAATGGATCCAAAATTTAGTTTTATCATGTTGAAATTTGTTAATAATTGTATAATTATATTTTTAGAAATAAATTTATTAACATGAATAATATTTAATCAAGAATAATAAGTGTTTAAAAGACTATTCTATGGTGGTTGGAATTTTCCTTAGATAACATGAAATATAGACCTTCGAGAACAATTATTTATTTATTAAAGTCTTACTTACATGTATTACCAACATTAACTCCCATAACTCACCTAAATGTTTTCCTTCCAATTCCCACCCCTTAGTTACCATTATTTTCCATATAAAAGTCTCGCTTCCTCACTTATAAATGGGGATTCACTTCAATCATTTTAATACTACACTAATATATTGAAATTTACTATAAAAAATACCCAAAACTATACTTTAGGTCCTTTACATGAAATAATTACATTGGTATCATAAAATTATCCTAACTCCCTCAAATATAAGGGCATTTATCATAAGGATTTTTTGGATCTCAATGTACGTATCACATCTTTATTAACATTTATTTCCTATTATTTACATTCTAAACAAACCAAAAAAATAGTATAATAATAACATAAATATCATAAATTTGTTTATATATTATGATAATAATGGTTCAACCATTATTTAATTTCTTCCATAAACTATGAAAAAAAATCAATGTTTGTGTGTGTGTGCAGATTACCACCTCTATGAAGTGACAATTTCTGTTTTTCACCACCACCACCCATGGATGGTCCTAATGATTTTATTGGTGAATAAATATGATTTATACAATATATTTATTTTTCTTAAATGATCACTTATTTCCTACCTTTACTCTTCTTAATTGATGAGTAACATAAATGCTAATTGTGCATTGTGTGGACAACCTCCTGCAAAAAGAACCATTTTTTAATTTTTATTTTTGTTTTTCATTCCATATCCAAATATCTTAAAATATGGCTCATTATAAAAAAAATATGAAAAATAAAATCATTATTCTTATATTATAATGTTTTTATGACAAAATAATAACATCATTAATCAAGCTCACCAATTGAGTTAAAGTGTGTTCATGATTTGGTCGGTTTGACCGTATTATTGTATAATGATAGAAATTATACCATGGATTATTATAAATAACTATTTTATGTAATAATATAAAATAAATATATTAGTAATTATTTTTTTTCTATAAATTATACATAAATATTTAACTCATTAATTATGAAGGCACCCTTCGTATGTTGAAAATCACAAAAACAATATTCATTGTTGATTTAATATTCAACGATAAAACTAAAATACACTTGAAAGGAAATTTTAAATTAATAAATAATTTTAAATGATCCATTATATTTAAATTAATTAAATTTTTTATGATGAAAATTTTAAGAACAACGAATAGTGAAACCACTCTTATAAAACTACTACAAATGACCAAAACTGTAAACACCTGATGTGGGAAAAAGAAAAAACTAACTAATATACATATAGATAATGATTATAAATTAAATTAATAAATATTTTTATGTATAAATATTATTATTATAAGTTATATTAATATATTAACTTTTTTGTGAGGTTTAAGTGAATTTGACTGAGCGGGGAAAAAGGGTAAGTGTTTTTCATAACTCATTTCCCTTTCTTTGAGTTATAATAGTTATTCTTGAAAAGAATTACTATAATTTTAATTATTTTATAATATTATTGTATAAAATTTATTTTATATGTATTTAAAACTTATTCTGATGAAATACTTTCCAACGGATCATTACATAAAAGATTAGGATATTCATAAGGGTTTCTTTGTCTCAAATTTGAATCCCTTGAGACATGTTTAGGCTATACACCTATTTCATTTTAAATGGTTTAAATACTACCCCATTATCATTTTATATAATTATTTAATTATATTTCATTGTTTTAAATGTTTTTTCCATGTTAATTCTATATTGGAGTTTCGATTCAGATGAAACAAAGGCTGTAAGGGTTTTCATCTAAACTTCTCTTCATTAAGACAAGTTTTAATTTTTTGTACCAATATCTTATTAAAATGGTTTATATTTTGAATAAAAATTTATTTTTAAATAATCCATGATTTAATCCATGGTATTTATATAAAAATATGATTTTTATGCTTCCAATGACTTTGGATTAAAAATGTGCTAAATCCATAAGAGTTTCTTTGTTTCAAATTAGGACCACTTATGACATATTTATGTTGCACACCCCATTTCATTTTAAATGATTTAAATACTCCTTTATTTTAATTTTATATCATTATACTCATATAATTAATTATATTCAATGTTTTATTTAAAATTTATACTTCTCATCGGGTTTTGATTGAAAAGTTACAAAAGCTGTAAGGGGTTTTTGTGACTGAAATCTTTTACTTGGGGAATAAACACTCTTCATCATATATTGTCTTTCATAGTTGATCTATTATAAACTATTATTATTTTTATGATTTATTATATAATATTTTATAGGGATTCCATGATTCAAACCAAATTCTTATTCCTCTATAATTTTAATGTTTTGTTAAAATGTATTTTTGTTAGGAATAATTCCCATTGCTTTTAATTTTTTTTCTCCCAGGTATATATATTTAATTCCCAATTATGTTATCCTTTACCTGGTGGAAAATAAAACTTATTTTATCTCTAATGATATTTTCATTCCCATTATATACTTTTAAATAAATTGGTTCATTATCCTTTTCAACATGGTTATTTCAAAATGGTTAAATGGTTTTATGTCCTTTCTAAATAATTTTTTTAGCATACTCCCTATATTTTATTTTGATACCATTTATTTTATATTCATAGTTCCATTATTAATGATTATTTTTTAAGTTAAATTCATTCAATTTATTTTCACTTTTATTTTTGTGATGACTTTATGCCCTTTTCAATTCTGCATTATTAAAGATTCTTTAATAGTATATGTTTTCATAGTATTTTCACATATCCTTTTTGATAAAATTTAGGTATTTTAAAGTATGTTTTATTTAGTAGGCATTATATTATGGTTTTAAAAAGTCTTCTCCTTCCTTTCAAAAAATTATTTTGAATTTAATTTGAACATCAATGTTTTAAAAGGGTCCGTTAAAACATTTATATTTTCACATATATTTACCCTCAAGGTTTATCTCTCATGAATATATGCTTCTTTCACCTTATATTTTTTATTATGATTTTATTACTTTTTAAATATTATAATTTTTATATATAATTATTTCTTAAGTTTATGATATTTTATTTTTTTAAAGGTTTAATAAATACATTCTTTTTTAAATGGGTTCTATATGAGTTGATGAATGTTTGATTTTCAAGTGGAACACTAATATATTGATTATTGGAGGGGTGTAAAATTTATCTCCATATAATGAATTAGGTTAAGTATTATATATAATTATATGTAAATTTTATGGAAATGGATTAGTAAGAAGATAGTTTCAAAAGGGTGATTGTGATGTCATTAAGATATACTCACAATTTAACAAGAGAATGGGTTGGTGAGTATCTAGGTTCACAGTGATAAGAACTTTATTTTTTGTGATTATGAAACATTTATAAGTTATTAATCAATTTAATCCATGTTTTTATGATTTCTATTAATTTCTAATATATGCTAAAATTTTATGAGATTTTCACATGTTTTGTGTTATTGATATGCATTTTTAGGCAATTCATAACTTTTAGAGATACATAACATTCTAGTTATGATCTTATATTTATTTATCATGTTTTATTATTATCATATATTGTCTTATGGTATCTTTTTAAGATATTTAAGTTTCTATCATAAAAAAATTCATGTTTATAGTATATTACTTTATGATATATTTTTCTCTTATCGAGCTTATAAGCTCATGCCTTTCATATGTTTCCATTCCTCAGGTAGTTAAGATCATTATATCATGTGAGATATATTATAAAGGGTATATATGGGATGACTATGCAAACATTTTTTCATGTATAGTAAATTATATTGTTTTTTAGAAAATATATCAGACTCTAAGCCTTTTGGTATTTAGGTTTTATTATTTTTAGATGTATTATTTAAACTATGAGATTAATGTATTTTTCATGTTTATATTAAGGATATAAAAAAGGATATGCGATTATTTTTATGGTATTTTTCTTTTATGATTTTATGAATTCATTTATTATGACACACATTAGTTTGGGATTTATTATTTATAGGGTGTTTTCACTTAAACCACCAGAAATAAGCTTGAGTACATGAATCATATTTGACCCATAGGAGTCACATGAAATTTCTATGTCTGTGTGTGATAGATATCATTGATGACAATGTTCACCTATTTAAATTTTCAACAAAAACTTATCTGGGGTTTTCTTATATAATATATTAATGAAATTATACTTATTTGAACCGTGTTATATTTTATTATTTTTAATGTTCATGTGGTTTCGGTGGAGTGATTATCGTTAATGAGGACTATATTCTCCCTCAATGAAAGGGATGTATAGTAACACTTTTTGGGAAAGCATAGGCACTTGGTTCCTTAGTACAGGTTCTAGAATGGAAATGGGTTTACTTATTTAATTTATTAACAATGAACTATATGATATTTTCTCATATATATATATATATATAGATTATTGGTGTCATTCTACTTAACTAAACTTTCTATCTAGGTAGATTCGACACATATCCCTGCGGGGTGATGCCATTATATATTAATGGATGAGATCATTGATTATAGGAGGGTAGTATAATATATAGGATCCTATTGAGGATTAATTCCCTTGTGTGCTAGTGTATTTTCATTTGATGATTGATATATGTATTTATTTGAGTATCTTAGAGTAATTGTGTTGTTTCCAGAGTTTCAAAAATAATAGTTTAGATAGGAGCAGAGATGTTCCATATGAGCTATGAATGATATGAGACCAATTTTATGGGATGAATGAGATCCAAGTTATATTAGTAAGGGTAAATTAATAGATAGGGTTGTCCTATTATTATGTGTTCCTTATATATTAGAAGAATCAATATAAAATTTTGGTAATTATATCAAGGTTAATACACAATAGGAGCTCTCAGATATGTATTATATGCATGGTGATATAGTGGTCTTTATAAATGTAGGGAAGTAATGTTATTTTGGTATAAAGTTTTTTTTAAGGTAAGGATTAGTTGGATTCTTGACCTTGGTTTTTTTAGTGTAGTTCATGATGATTTTACAAATCATGATCCGAGTGTGTTGAATCTATGAAGAAATTTCATGAGTAGATGCTATTGATTTTGAGGTGAAACCTGATTGGTGAGTGATCTCATGATTAGACTTGGTATGTGTGATAAGTCATGATTTTTTGGAATTAATAACTGAGGTGATTTTAGTTAGATGAGAATGGAATGCATGAGATGTTTTGTGCATAGTTTAGGAAAGTGATCCTATAAATTCATGATATTAGAATCAAGGTGGTTCAAGTCTGTGGATATGGAAATGTGACACTAGGATGTATGCATGTTTGAGGATGAATTACTATGGTAAATTGGGTTATTGATAACCATTATAGAGGATTGATCATATGGTGGAATATGGTATCCATTGATGGGTTATAAGTTCATTTATTTTAAAATAAAACTCATAGATATAATGTTGCGCCTATGTTGTTGTTGTGAAACTCATTGAATATTGAGTCAGGTTCTACGATTGGGTGTTAGAAGAGTACACACTTGTAAATTTTCAATGATATCAACATGTTATTCACTGGTTGTGAATGTTACCATTCAATTTTAAATTGGTGAGTGGTCATGTGTGGGTCAAGGACCAATTATTTTGATCTAATTCTTGATGGCATGGTTTCTTAAGATTTAATAGAAATTAGATTTGTCCATCTATAGTAAATTGTGAACTTAGAAATGGATTGGGTGATGTAGAAAGGTTAATATTTGGATTTTATCTTAAATGAATGTTTGCTATGATAATTTTATCATGGCTCGAGAAGAGAGTCATGCTTACAATAATGGAATCCATTGAGGTTGTTCTCAAGGAGTGATATAAGTTAAGATATATGGTTGGGAGTTCACCATAGGTTATCTAAAAGTTTTTCCCTCAATATAGAAAATTTTTAGAGAATGATAAGGGTGACATTAAAGGTGAGTCGGGAATGGGTTGTGGTTGATGTTTTATGTTAGAACTCAGTTATAATTGGGATTGATCTATCTGATCATTACATATGGAAATAGATAGAGCATGGGGTATGATGGAATTCACCTCCTACTAAAAGGGCCATTGATGTGATGAGCCTAGTCATTGTATAGTAGATGTGATTTTTGGATATTGGTGTGTATGTGGATCTAATTTAATGTTAATGATTTGGGAATACTAGATTTTGGATTCATATATGTCATTATATTGAGCTATATAATTGGAATCAGTATCAGGTTAGTTTTGATGTGATATAAGGAAGAAATATTAGTAATGTTTCAGTGCTTGGGGTGAGATCATTACAAATGGATTGGTTGTTTGAGATTCTAATATGTGAAATTTACACAAACTACTGGGTAAAAACATTGGTGTTGATATTTTATGATCTTGTGATGCCTTCAAGTATTTATGAATCATGATTGGCTAATAATAATAGTGCGATAGCGGGTGAGACATAGTGTCTTAGATTTATTCAACATGAGGAGGTTCAAATAAATTCTTGATGTGTAATTAGGTGAAGTGATTTTGATACCATATCGAGTGGGATGTTATACCATTGGAAATGTGTTTGTGTTGGAAATTACAATATTTTAGAGAAACATGGATCGAAATAATCCCTAATTAGTTGAGTCTTATAGTGGGGAGCACTCTAAGGTTGGAGATGAACTAGTTGGTGGTACCATACTTTCCTATGTTAGATAGGTGTTGTAGATCACCATATTATTGTGTTATTGTTTTTAAAGAGTAGTGGATTTGATTTTAATGAATAGTGTGCCTTATGTTTGAAGTTTCACAATGGAATTTGTTTTTGTGTTTTGGTATAATAATGGATGATTTGATCATAAAATGATGACCAAAATATATTAGTATTAGAAGTTCAAAGACCATTGAGGATTCTCATGGATGATAAGTGATATGGTGAATAGGTTTTAAAACCCACTACTTTATGAGTATATATCAAATAAGGTGTCAAAAATTTTGATTTATATATAGGGTCACAATTTGAGTAACAAAATTCATATTCAAATTTCAAGAGTTAGAGTATCCCAATTAGATGTTTTCGGTTATAAATCAAGGATCTAGACGTTTCTCGGGAACTTATGAGAATCTTGGTTTATTTGAGTTAGAGTTTGATTTTTTAGAAGGGTTTTTTCATGTGGTGTAGGTTTGGGACAAACCAAGTTAAACCCCAATAATTTGAGTGTTTCCATTTCATTTTATTTAAGCATGATTTGATTTGAATGGTTAAAACATAGTTAAGGGTTAACTGTGTGAATTATTGTGAAAACAATATAAGGTGTATTTTTATAGTTCTATGGAACATCGTTAGTTCCCAATTATAGATAAACTATAAAAAACTTTCATTTCAAGTTCAAGGGTGATTAACATAGTTGGTGTAAGGTTTGTAAAATTAAGTAGCTAAAAATTACAGCTTGCTGAATTTTATTAAAAGAAGGGAAATAAGCTATTTCCCCTTGGTATTTTGGGTCTCTCCCACCTCTATTCTCTATTGCACATGAACAAACAATGGAGGGATCCTTTAACCCTTCCACTATGATTCCCACTAAATCATGTATTATTTTTATATAATTCTTGGAAATTTATAGTGAGTCATCCACTCTTCCTTCCTTCTTTTATCTTCTTCTTGCTAGAACTATAATTTTGTGTGGTTTGATTAGGTATTTTGGAGGTAATTTCATTTGATCATGGTGGGATCATATCTTATTGGGAAAATAGTGTGAGGTGTATTTTTCTAGGGGTATGGAACATGTTTAGTGCCTAATTATAGAGAAACTACGAAAAACTTTCATTTCAAGTTCAAGGGTTCTTAACATAGTTGGTGCACAGTTTGTAAAATTAAGTAGCTAAACATTGCAGCTTGCTAAATTTTATTAAAATAAGGGAAATAAGAAATTTTACACTTGGTTATTTTGGTCTCTCCCACCTCTATTATGCATTTCACATGACCAAACTAGGGAGGTATCCTTTCACCCTTCCACTGCGATTCCCCCTAAATCATGGGTGCTTTTGATGGAATTCTTGGCAATATATAGTGAGTCCTCCACTATCCCTTCATTCTTTAATCCTCTTCTTTCTATAACTCTAATTTTGTGTTGTTTGGTTATGTATTTTTGTGGTTATTTCATTGGATCATGGTGGAATCATCTCATAATGATAAGGTTTTCATATGACATAGTTAGAGGAAATCCCCAAATAGCGTCTTCACACTATTGAATTTTGTTTGGTTGGAGGTAAATCACCATATGGATGTTCTTATGATTTTATCCTAAAATTAATTAAATTGGATAATTAATTAGTGTCTTTTAATAGGGGTTTTTCCACAAAATGGTGTTGGGGGTGCGCTGCATACCATCCACTTGTGGTGGGTCTCTATATTGGTGCAACAACATCGCTCCTTGAGTTTTTAAGAATTTATACCTATTGGAATTAATTTAGAAAATTAATTTTAATTTGTTTAATTAATTTTAAATTATTATAATTAATAAATTAGTATGTTTTATAGTGATATAGGTCTTTTTGATGAGGAGATATGATTGGTTGAACTTGGATGATCTTGGGAGGTAGTTATCGATCATTTTTAAAATAGAAATTACATTATATAAGATAGGGGGTCCCTTGATAATACCGCTTAAGTAAATTCATAATATATATATATATATATTATATGTTTTATCACCATTTAGCATGATGATAATTTTAAATTAAATATTTTTTTTAATTAAAATAAAATTCCTATAGATAAAATGCATATGTCAAGGGCCATGATGGACCCTTGGACAATTATTGATGCCTCAACCACCAATGGATGAGGTTATGATTATAAATGAGTGCCATGAGACAGGTAAACACATGAGTGGAATTTATTTAATGAAATGAATGAAGTGTATTGGGCCTTATGAGAGGTTCCTTAGACCCCTTGAGCAGTTATGAGTGATGAATTGGGGTGATTGGCCCTATAAGAACATAATATTACTCTAAAATAACTTAGAGTCATTAGGATATTAGAGATAACCATGGAGTGAGTATTCCTTCTATACTAGTGTACGAGTATCAGTTTGGTATTCCCTATGTAGTTTATGAATGAGTTGGTTGTGTGAGGACTTTCCAAGGATGGTGGGAGGTGAGATGGGATTTATTCCACCTTCATCTTGAAACATTTCTTATGAGGCCAATGAAGCCCCTAAATATTTGTGAAGTCATTAAGGGATGATATTACCTCTGAGTGATGGGAATGGCCTTGAGATATAAGATTTAGATTAAGGATCTCATTTGGAGTGTCCATGATTTGGTGTGAATTAGGGTAACCTAGTGTGTTCCTTAGTATGATGTTGATCCTAGAAAGGGGTAGTGTCGATATGTGGATGCCATTTATTTTGTGTGTTACCATATAAAATAAATCATTGGTATGATCCTAATGGAGTTTTAGTGAAAATAAAATGGGGTATTATTTGAGTGATGCACTATTCTGGAGTTATGCGAATGAAATACCTAGGTCTGGTTTCATAGGATTCATCTATTTAGCCTATTATGTTTTGATGCGATCCTAGAGATAGAGTGTTCCCCTAATGAGTATGACGTATAATCCGAAGGAGAGAGTGTTCCCATGATGACTATGTGGTGTAATCTTGGGGAGTGAGTGAGATCTTAATTACTACTTTATTACATTGTATTTTCTACTTGGAATCAACTATTGTGCCTAATATTATTGGATTCCTAGGATAATATCCTAGGTTTTAGCTTGGATCATGAATGATCAATTGCCTTGGTGTTTACCTAGGAATCAGCCTATAGGTCCACATAGAGTTCCTTGGATAGTAGGATTTTGACTTTAGTCATACTAGATTTTCTAAATATTGACATCAAGGAATCATCCTACGGGTCCACTGAATTTCATAGGTGGTTTCCTAGGAAACAATTTATTAGAAACTAGTCAGATTCTTCTAAAAAAATAGCCATTCTAGTCATGGTAAAAACTAAAGGGTGTTCCCAATCTCCATGGGCTAGAAATAAGTTACTGGGTATCAAAAATAATTCATTGGGAACGATTTATCTGAATAAAATTAAACATAATAAGACAAAAAATGGAAATAAAATCCAGAAAAGGCACAAAATAAGATTCCCAAAACTAAAATAAATAATAAAAGTACAAAAAAATAGAAAAAATTATGATGGGTGATACAATTTATAATAAGGGATAAGATACAAACATCCAACAACATCTCTATATGAAACATAGGAAATTACAGACACACTTGTGACACAAATAAAACCTGGAGACATATGAAAAACCACTATGTCAAGTAGCCTGATAAACTTTGATGATATATAGGCATAAACTAAAATCCTAGTAGGTCTCAACCCTATAACCTAAAGCATAAAAATTTAAAATAAAAGATATTTCATTTAGGTTTGTAAATAAGGATATAAAATTAGGTTTACTATTTTTTTTGTTCAAATAAGTATAAAAAAAATTTCCCTGAAAAAAACCATTATCACAAAACCATGGTTCTTTTTCATTAAAACCAAAATTATTTTTCCTTCAAAAAAATCATTCATAAGTCACAGTTAAAACCATTTAAATCCAAAATTTAAAAGATAATATAACATCATTCAACAATTTTCCAAATAACTATACTTTTAAATATACATTTATCATTGTCATATAATCCAAAGATACTAAAAGGAAATAATCAAGAACATAGATAACATAGTCATTAATGAAGAAAAGTCTGTTTGATGGAAAACAACTAGACATTAAATGACCTCAATAAAAAAAATTGATCTTACCCTACCCTGTCATAAACAAGGAGAAACATACCTTAGGTTTACGTAATCCCCTCCTGGTTATACTATCCATAGTATAATTCAAAAATAGTGCACATGTCTACTTAGAGTTCCTACTTAAACACTCAGCTCTTCCCATGATATTCAAATGGAGGTGATTATTTCAATGTAGTATCCAACCTTATATCTAATCATGTTATCATATTTGAAAACAACCACAAGTATCAATCACACCTCTTAATACCTATATAAGAACATCCCATTTTTCTTTTATATCTATTCAGTTCATCTTCACTCAAAGGGACATTTCATTACGAGCATTCAAAATATTAACAAATTTCCAACATACATAAATGGGTATTTTCTAAGGGTTTTCTATTTTCTAATAAATAATTTTAATGTTTCTATCAGGAATTTCCATATTCTAATAAAAAATATAAATCATTTAATAGAAATTCAAGTCCAATTATAAAACCATTGAAAAATTATTTCATTTCATTAAATACTAATATTCAAATAATTTTTTTCAAAAAGGGGTAAAACATCCCTGAACATAATTTTTTTCCCATTATTAACACTTGAATAAATTTCAAGAACAAAATTCAATAACTAGAAAGACATTAAAAATTTCTAAAACAAGGGAATATTCATTTAATAAGGTTTTTATATCAAATAATACAACAAACCACATTTTTTAATTTCAATAAAAATCAATAAAATTTAATTTAATGATATATCTTCCAGATATAAGTGGGAAAAAATATAAGAAATTGAAAAACTAAAATGAAATCATAGTAAATAATATATTCCATTTTAAAGGGAGTTTATTGGGACACCTACCGATTTTTTTTTTGAAGAAGGTGACATGAATTGGTTTCCCAATTCATGCCAAAGAATATTGGGACACCTACCATAACCACATGGAATTTTCTGTAATCAAATGTAATGCACAAGATAAAGAGAGCGCGGGATATGGAGAATCAAGAGAGTGCACTAAACCAAAATTATGAAATGAGAAAATCCATATTTAAAGAATCCTTGGATACCATATACTTTATATAGAAAAAAACATAAATAATATATGAAAAGGAGAAGGTAAAACACATACCTTGAAGCACTTATAACTCTCCAATTAATCTAATGGGATCCACATCAAACAAGAAAAAAAATCTAACAAAATAATATAAAGAACCCAATCTAAGGAATTTAAATTATAGAAACCAATTTATAAAACCTTATTTTAAAAAGAATTAAGGTAATTTATTACCATAAATGACCTCATACAAAATGATAAAAGAAATACAACCTTTATCTCCCTTACATTGATATCATTGAAAGGAAAAATAAAAACTCCGTAAAGAGGAACTAAATAATCTATAAAAAAAAGTTTTTTAACACACAAGTATCATCTAAAAATCTCATCTAGAATTATATAGAATGGAAATATATAAAATATAACAAGAAAAATTTGATTACTAGATCAAAAACCAAGTCAAGATCACATTAAAAACCCTCCCAAGGAGAACACATTCCATAAAAAATGAGGGGTTTAACTTACCTAAAGACCAAGTTTCCAAATCAATGGCTTAAAATTTTGAAAATAACACCACCATAGTGTGGAGGAACCCACTATGACCATGGTGGTCCTAAACATTCCATGCCTAGGAATATTAGCATTTCTATTGAACACACTATAGATTTGAAACCATGTTCTTTTGGGAATCTTCATGACCTCCATAATGTTTTGGAGAGTTTAGAATATCCATTGTGTTTAAGGAGAGTATAAACATGATATGCCAAAGATCACACCCTACACTAGGCACGGTGGCTATGCTTGTGGTGTATAGACAAAACCTAGGGAAAAACAATCGGGACCATGATATAATATATCCTAATTTTTCATTGAGAAATGTTAAACACCCTTCAATAAGCCACAAACCCTAACCAATGCATCCCAAACCTGGAAGGATCCATCCCAAAACAATATTAGTTTAAAATAAAATGCTCGGTTGGGATGTTATAATCTCCCCACAATAACAATTTCTATACCCAAAATTATTTAAGGACAATGGTCAATCAAGAGAAAATAAAAGATTATTTTTCAATAATAAAAGATAACCAAAGCTACCCTACCAAACCCAAACACCAAAGTGACTCAGAAAATTAAAATCTCATAGATAGAAACTGAATGTGGTTCTATACAAGACTAAGAAGGTAATATTTATAGAAAAAAATTCCAAAGTATTTATCTAAAAAACTAAAAGTCCATAGAAAATCAATAATCTTATTTGAAAAATATAGAGAGACTCTCCAATAAAAATTCACTAAGTGATATATCTTCCTAAATTGGATGAAATAACCTCAGTTATACAATTTGAAATGAGCTTAACTGTTAGCATCATAATGAAACCTCAAAATCACCATCTATAATAAAACATTGACATCACAATGATAAAAGGGATTCAAAAATATTACCACCTTTAGAAAATAAACCAATATAGATCACATAAGAGAAAAAATGGAGAAAATAGGATAGAATTATGGGAAATTTTTCAAATAGAATAATTACTTGATAATAAAGGTATAGTCTATCTTTTGGTCAAGTGAGAGTAACCCAAATTCATAAATTGGTAACAACATCTCATATTAATTTCAATCATAACATCATATAACATCGACATTGTCTCCCTATCAAATCAACAACTGCCCAAACTTTCTTATGTACAACCATTAAACACACTTGCCTAATAGAGGGCCCACTCTGCATCATGTGAGGAGAAAAAATTACCGAGGCATGAAAATTACCAACACATCCATCATCCCATAAGGTAAAATTCAATGGAAACATGAGAAAAAAAACTACACATGAACACCTCAAATGTTTCAACATCTCGAGAACCTTGACACTTCCTTATCCTCGCGCATTACATTTCTTCAAGTAGATAAAACATTTCCACATGGAGATCTCCTTAATGGTTCTCTCTCGACAATATAAGGATTTACCATAAATTTAAACCCTCGCAACTCAACTCATAAAAAGTTTTAAATTAATGATAAAAGATAAATCATTAAAAGAGTCATATAAATGAATTCATACATCATAAATATATAATTCAATGATGGCACTAAAAATTTAAAAACATCTATATAAAAATTATATGATAGCCAAAACACAACTACCAACTTCACATGTTCAATGATAGGAATGAAATTACATAAAATAAAACTCAAACAGTATTCAATATAACATCGATATTAATGATTTAAACTATATGTTATTCAAAATGGTTATACATTAGTCTAAATTATTTTTAAACAATTCCTCTAAAAAACATTTTTAAATAATTCTGAATCCCACAAGCATTACAAGATTTAGGAGACTTCTCTAAATCATGTTTCGTATGAACCTCCCTTCCATAATGGTATATAACAAAGTTATTATTTATAGAGAATCCGGTGATAAAAAACTTGATATCATATTGATGCCGCTACTCATAGGTTCTGAAATTGCATGCTTCCTTTTTCCCTTACTAAAGATTCCACCATTACATGCAGGAATTTTAGAAATCTCAAATTCCTCTGGTTCTCCTACCAAGCCTAAATCAATAGTAATAACATCATTTACAACCACACCATAATAGTCGAGTTCGAGTGGAAACAAAACCTAAGACTGATCTAGAAGAAGACCTTCCCTAAAACACCAAACCATTAAGGAATACTCCATTACTAGATTAGGAAGATGAAATAATAACTTGATAAAATGAATAGTACACTCTAACTCTAATTTGTATCCTTTTTTGAAACCATGAAATTTAATATATTTTGAAACGTTCACTAAATTACAAAAGAATTTATAAATGAACTACACCCTAAAATCTTTCCAAGGATGGCCGTTCTATGGATTAGTCTGGAAGAAGTACTTCAACCACTTCCATTCTGGACCCTATAACATAAAGGTTGCAAAATTAAACCTGAGATATTAAGAAAGATAAAGATTTAAAAAATACCTCAATATTTTTGATCCATTTCAATGATTCATGAGAATCATGTTTCTTGAAGAAATCGGGAGGATTTAGGGTATTAAACTCTCAAAATAAATCCTCATGTTGGGGAATGAGAGGTAGAACACTGATCCCTAACACTAGAGTAGATGGAAATACCATCCTAATAGTATCATGATCAACAAAAAAATAATTAAATCTAAATTGGTACCTACTCTAAAAATAATTGATATGAAAATCATCACAATAAAATCCAAAGTTCACACCCCATAATGAAAATAATAAATAAATATGAAATAACAAAAGACCATTTAATAAAATTAAAAATTCAGAACATAAAAAATTATAAACCAACAATCCCATTTCTTTTTAAATAAAAAAATCACATCATAAATCTAAGAGGGATTTATCAAAACACATTTCAAAAGGTACATTCTTTAAATAAATGTTTAAACTAGTTTGAAAAATTTAAAGAAACAAAGGATTTTTCATCAATATATCTTAAAACATCCATTTTAAAACTCTTTACACATAACCAATTTAAAAGAATGAAATGAAACTTAATTAATTAAACATGAATTTCTTAAAATAATTATAATTATAACTTTATCTCAAAACATCAATAGGATCTTTGAAAAATCCATCATCAGTTAAATTTTAAATATTTTGTTAATTCCACTAATACAAAACATAATTTTGAATTAATGAAAATTTAAATGAAAATTAAAAATTTATAAATTCAGTTCCCCTATTTAAAATAAAACAAATCATTTAACAAAATTCTTCAAATAATTCAATCCCCAAGTAACATTATATTTGAAATAACTTAACAAAATTTCAAAATTTTATGAAATTTCTAACTCCTTTTCAAACCACCCAAGATTTTGATTCAAGAGATCAATCCTGAAAAAAATAAAACACTAATCAATTATCCTGAAGAAACATCCAATATAACCATGAACCAATTTCAAGAGAAATAAAAAGAAATCCAATAAATGAAGAATCGATATATCAAAAATTCCAATGATATATCAACTATGCATGGTTTGGATGCACTATTTAGGATATTGTGCGCCAATAATGAAAAGTCCACTGGAAGTGAACCAAATCCAACCACATGGTCTACATGTGGTTTTAAAAATCGTTCCAATTAAGCTTGAACCTATAAATTCCCTCTAAATAACACTCAAAAAAATTATTTTCTCAAAATAGCTCATGAATTCTCAATTTCATAATGAAATAAAAAAATAAAAAACAAATACCTTAAAAACATTCAAGAATTGGGCTCAAACTCGAGACACAATCCTCATAGAAAACCCTATTAACTCAGAAATCATATCAGATGGTTGGTGATATAAAACTCAACCAAAATCGACCACTTAAATTCCAAAAATAATACCACAAACTTTTGAACATCCCAGAACAATAAAGAAAAACATTCCCTTTGACACTAATTTTGTCACGAACCAGCTCAAGTCGTCCCCAAACAGAACACCCAAGCTAGCCATTAAAAGCCATGAAGGGGATTCCTGATCCATATTAACTGGAGATAATAACTTTGTTGTATATAGTAATTCATTGGGAATGACTTCTCCTAAAAAAATTAAACATAATAAGACAAATTGATGAAAGAAAATCCAAATAAAGAACAAAATGTGATGTTCAAAATAAATAAAATAAAAGAAGTAAAATATGATGAAAAAATAGGGCTAATGGTCAATAAAACTTACAAAAAGGGATAAAATACGATAACCTACAAACATATCTATGTTCAAGTGATGAAATACCACGTTAACCTCCACCAAAACTAAAATTTAGAGATATAGGAAAAGATGATATACTGAGAAGCCTATTAATCCTGGAAGATATATTGGCATGAGCTAAAATCCCAGTAGGTGACCACCCACCAACCTAAATCGTAAAACATTAAAAGAAAAACTATTTTACAAAATTTTGAAAATAATAATATAAAAATGGGGTTTAAAATTTATTTCCTTTAAGAAATTATCAAACATTTTTCCATGAAAATATCCATTATGACAAAACTGAGGTTCTTTGTCATTTAAATTTTTTCCCTTAAAAAAATCACTCTTAACTAATAGTTAAAACCATATTAAGACAAAAAATGAGGGAAAATAGAATATCATCTATAATTTATTCATATAAATATACTTTAGAAAATCTACAAATATCATCATCATGGGATCTAGATGTCATAAACAGAAACTGTCTAAAATAGAGTTAACATAATCATCAAGGAAGAGAAGTGAACATACCAGAAAACCACTAAAAATCATTATAACCTTGCCAAAAACCTGGTCATACCTTGTTCTATCTCATCGAGGGGGAAACATCCATTTGGTAGAATTAAGTCCCACCTAGTTCCACCAGACATAGTATAATTCTAAAATAGTGCACATGTGTACCTTGACTTTCTTGCTAAACACCTAGGTCTTACCACGACATTAAAATGGTGGTAATCATTTCAAAGTAGTATCATAACATATATCATATCATGTTATCAAATTTAAAGAAAACCCACAATTCTTTCTCACACCTCCGTACACTAGGATAGAAACATACCTTTTATCAAGTGTATCAATTCAATTTAACTTCACTCAAATGAAAATTTAATTATGAGCATTCAAAATATCCATCAATTTTCATCACACATGTTAGGGAATGTCCTATGGGTTTTCCATTTTACAATGAATCATTTAAAGCAGCAAATAAGACATTCAATATCCTACTCAGAAAACTGAGTATTTAAATAAAAATGAAGGAAAATTGTAAAACCATTTAAAAATTATTGTAGTCCATTAAATACAAGTTTAAAAATCAATTTATGATAAATGGATCAAAGTTAGTTGAACATTGAAAATAAAACCATTCCAATCATTTTGAAAATTTAAAAAATTTCAAGAATAATAATCAAGATCCAACCATGAATTTTTAATTTAAAAAACATGGACGTTGTCCTTTAAAATAGTTTTCAAATCAAATCATACAAAAACATTTTTTTTTTCATTTTTATCAAAAACTTAACAAAACATAATTCTTTGATATACCTACTACATATAAGAAAAAAATTATAATAAATTGAAAGAACAAGATGAAAGCATAATTAATCCTATTTTTAATTTTAAAGGGAGATGATTAGGACTCCTACCTTAACCACTGTAAATTTTTGACAGTCGAATAGAATTAGCAAGGAAAAGAGGTAGAGGAATCCAAATTAGTAGAAGGGTTTACTAAACCAAAATTGGCACATTAATGTTTTTTGAATGAAATAATCCTTGGAAGCCAAAGACTTTGGGTAGAAAAAAACATGAAGAAGAGAGGAAATATACTAAGGAAAACCACATACCTTAAATAAATGGAACTCTCTAATCAATGAAATAATATCCATAAAAAAGGAAAAAGACTCTAACTATAGAATGTAGAGATCCTAATCCATGAAATTAAAATTACCAAAACCAAATTTAGATATCCTTAGGTCAACATGGATAAAGTGAATTTATTACCACAAACTACATATCATAGAACAATTAAGGAAATCTAACCTCCATCTCCCTCAAACTTATCTCCCAAAAAGGAAGAATAAAAAATGGAATGAGATGAACCAAATAACCTATCATAGATTCTAAAACACACAATGATCAAAAATTAACTACAGAATCAACAGTAATTGAAACCCTAGAAATATAATGATAAATAGAGACTTAAAAGATGTAAAACCATTTAAATATTGTTTTAAAAACCATTTCATTGTGAACATATTCCATAAAAACTAAGGGCATTACTTCCCTAAATATTAGTAACCAAATATTCAAATTAAAATTATAAAACCACTACCAACACAACAAGGATGTTCCCACAATGGTCATTGTTTTCACGATCATTCCATGCCCTACATGCATGATACGCCCACCAAATACACCAATGATTTCAAACATTGATTGTTTGGGACCAACCATAGCTTTCATCATTCTATAGTAAGGATTTATTAGTTGTGGTGTGTAGGGAGACCATTAAAATTCTACACCCAAGACCAAGCCCTACACTAGGCATGGTGGATATGCCCTTGTTGTACACGCACTACTGAGGAGAAAAATAGCTTAGGCAAGAGTGTAGTTTAGCCTATTTTGCACCAAAAAATTACAAAAACCATTTAATATGACACTAAAACAAACTAAAACATACCAAGAATAGAATAAAACATCCCAAACTAAAATTATTTCAAAATAAAACGATATGTATGGATGTTATACAACTTATAACTACTTGATTTCCCTAGTCTTGACCCCAATGAATCAGCCTTCATCTCTACAAATATTTCTTAGGACTTTTTCTTAGGAATCAATTTTGAGATCGATACTCATGTATTTATTAGCAATTATTTATAGTAATTAGTTTTGGTGATGATATTGGATGGTGTGGTATGTTACATGCTTTGAGAAAATATATCATTAGATGAACTAGGTATAGTTGATCATGGGTGTCATGTTACATCCCAAGGAACAATAGTTTTTTATTTTATTTATGATTCAACAATTTTATTATTTTTAAATATATCATATCACATGTGCATACAATTTTTTACTATTTATGTATGAGACCCCATTGGTGGTGCCCCAAGGATCTATAATCACACCCTTATTAGGTGTCCATGAGACTTGGGTACCTACATAACCTCAACTGATCAAAGGATCAGATTGGGTTGAAGCCCAATGTTTTATGATTGAATTTTATATCTCAGATAGGCTTCGAGGCTAGGATGCGGTGATGCTCGAAGATGGTAGTAGATCCCATGTGTAGTTATATTCTTTTATTTATTTGGTATATGTGATCAAAAAAGTTGGATATCAACTATTTTATGTTAGCATTATTGTGAGTTCCTATGAATGTATAAATCCAGGTTTTCATTTATTAATGATAGATGAGTTTTATTTATTTAGCAAGATCTGTTTATTAGTAATTTATAATGTTTCGATATTTCCATTGTTGTTAATTTGATATGGCGGTATAGTCTCTCCATGGTAATACCTTAAATCCTCACTACTATTTAAGAGTATATAGAATACAAGGTGGAGTGACTGAGGTCATGTGGAGACCACAAGTCATAGAATTAGTCATTTTGAATGTGTAACATCTCAAGATTTAGGTGTTTAATTATACATTAAATAATAGAATGTTCGATAGATTATCCAAATGGTTCCAAACATAGGCTTAAAATCCCATGTCCTTGAAAATTTATTAAATAAATAATAACAGTACAAGAGAGGGGTTACAATATGGGAAACAAGTAAAGAATGCCACACAAAAAACCAAACATAATAGTCCCTTCCTAAAGAAACAACCACACATCAGTAAGGTCTTCCATGACCCCGTGGGTGATGTTCACTCCCCCATTTTGGAGTCACACATGGTCCACCTCAATCATCTTTGATAGTACCATCTTTACACCTCACCGCCTCAGAGTTACCAACTACCTCAGTTGCTAACTGCAAGGGATCTATTTCAACATCATGTTGCTCCTTGCCTGTATCTTCAGCTGGTTTTTTACTGCCTTTATCCACTGCATCCTGCTGTTCACCACTGTCATTCAACTACTTCTTGTCCGCCATAGTACTGTTGTCAACAGGAAATGCCAAGAGACCACTAGAATTCTCATGAATGGGATAATCAGGTTGGCTTACCTGCTGGTAAACAAAGTTAAGAGGAACCATAGGAACAAAAACATTTTCATGACTGAGACTTTGCACATTAGAGCTTGTAGATCCCCTAAAAATCTCTACATTGTATGCATCACCCCAGCTCCTCTTAATAAATTCTAAGTAGAAATCCCCAAATTTAGGTATATTGATGGAATCCAACATTAAGAAGAAATTTGGAGAGCCATGAATTGTATCCATCCCCACCATGACTTACATCATCGCCTGAACCCAAAGGATGTTTAACGGATATAACAGGCTGCTCTGTATCTCTAGTATTACCACCATCCAAACATACCTCAGGACCAACTTCATAGCCATCATTCTCAAGTAGTGTCCTACCAGAAGACATGCCAACATATGAGATCCCAACCCGAGCCACCCACTATAGGAGAACTAAATATTTGCGACGGGCGATTTGCGACGGGATCCCATCGCAAAAGGTCCTTTGTGACGGGGCTCCATCGCAAATCACCCGTTGCCAAAAACGGTGTCGCAAATAGGTGTTTTTGCGGCGGTCCCGTCGCAGAAAGAGTATTGGCGACTGTATTTTTCCCCGTCGCAAATGAGTTTTCGTTTATATATAAAAAAGGTATTTGCGACAGGTCAGAAACCTGATGCAAATGTGAAATTTAAAAAATACTTGCGACGAAGGTATTTGCGATGGACCAGCGCGGAAATGTTTTCCCGATGGGTATTCATCCCATCAAAAATGTTACAGTAAAAAAATATTTACGATGGGAAATCCCGTCGCAAATGTTCCCGTCGCAAATATTAAAAAAAATAAAAAAAAATAAAATAATTAATACAAATCGTATAATATTATATAAAAATAATAATATTATTATTAATATAAAAAAATTATATTATTATAATATAAATAAAAAAAATATATAATATAATTATGAAATATTAATATAAAATAATAATAATATGAATATAAATAATATAATATAATATAAAAATACTAATATTAATAATATAAAACATTAATATAATAATATTATTATTAAACTATGTATATAATAATAATAATAATATAAATAATATAAATAAATTATATTATTATAATATTAATAATAAAAAATATATATAATATAATTAGGAAATATTAATATCAAATAATAATAATAATAATATGAATATAAATAATATAATATTATATATTATGAAATATTAATTTCAAAAAATAATAATAATAGTGCTAATATTATTAAAATAAAAAATTAATATAATAATATTATTATTAAAATAAACATACATATTTATGAAAAAAATATATTAATAATGTTAATATTAATAAAATTATAAAATTATAAACTTCTCAATATTAAAAATACATATAAAATATTAAAAGTAATATTACTAAAATAAGCAGACATTAAAAATAATACTAATAAGTAATAAAATATTAAAAAAATAAAAACAAATTAAATCACGTAATATCCGTACCAATATGAAAGAGGAATTGTAAATAGTTAATATGACAATAAACTACGAACTCAAATGTTTATTACATCTAAAAAATCACTGGGGGGTGGATAATCTGGAGGACCTGGAGGACCTGGAGGAGGTGTTGGAGGAAACTCCATCCTTAAACTATGAGTCAGACGATGCATATACTCCATATACTCCTGACGTTGCTCCTCATATCGACGTCTCTCCTGATCCTGCTGCTGACACATCTGCTCCTGCCATCGACGCATCTCCTTATCGTGCTGCTGACGCATCTGCTCTTACCCCTGACGTAAATCCTCTATAAGCTGACTCTGAGCACGAAGCTGCTCCTGATACTGTGAGGAAGAAGATGATGTCTCTCCACGAGCTCCTCTCGAGCTGGACTCCGATATCGCAGCAGTACCATAATAAGCTGTAGGAGTCAAATGAGAGCCGATACCAAGTACTCGGCCCTTTTCGAATCCATACTGAGTCGCCTGCATCCATTCTGTCTCATCAAAATGGTGGGCACTAGTCTGATCACCTGTCTTGTCTTGACTCTCAGCCTGTGTCTGAGAGGCCACGACCTCATATGACTCCTTAAGTTTCAATTATAAATTAAAATAATGAAAATATTATACGCATTTAATTTTAAAACTGAAAAGAAAATAATACTGGCCATAATCTGATGCTGGCAGTCACCTCTAATCTCTCCAGTAGCCGGGTTAGTGTACATCCTCCGATAAACGCCGTGTGCCGAAATAACGGGCTGCTCGACTTCCTATATGAATATAAAATAAATTGTTTATATTTAAAGTTGTACAAAATATTAAAAAAAATACTTTCCAGATGCTCTCTATGCGCACTGAATATATGACTACCGGCTCGATGCGTCACCTCTTGTCTCCCCCGATTCTGTCAACCCAATGCAGATCTCCTCTGAAACCCACCACCCAACCAGTGTGTACATAATCCATCCCAAATGTGATATGAAATGTACTCTGGTCGGTGGGCTCTACAGGACTCATCAAATTCTGTCACTCTGGCTTTCTTCACAGCCGTCTTTCTCAAATTATGTAAAAACTGATGGAAACGGTCACACATAGACACCACCCATGCCACATGGATAATGGAATGCATTCTCTCATCGATGGGATACCATAAACCCTAATATAAAGTTATTAATGAATTAAATTTCAAAATAAATAATATTTAATTACGTACCAGCCAATGATCGAACATGGCGGCCTGCACATCAGTGGGAATCTGATCCCATGTGAGCTAGGGATCAGAAAAATAATTGCGCAAGATAGCGCTCCCCTGTCTAATAGCTACATGCGTTAAACTATGGAAAAAGAACAAATAATCAAACAATTAGAATATTAATAAATTATAATGAAAGATAACTAAAATACATAGGTTACCACACCACCGCATGTGCGCATCGAATCCAAGAGGTGGACGTTGCTCCGGGATAGGATCTGGAATCATCAGTCTGGAAAGACCACACCCCCTCCGAGTGCTCCATGTAGTGCCAACAGCCTGAGGGTCAAATGACTCAAAAAACTCATCATCCATAGGTAGATCAGCCTCTAGCAATTGACGATATGTTTCTGAGTCCATCTGAAACATTAAATGATTGTTATTAGCAAACAGTTGAAAATAACTATATTGTATAGATATATATTTGTTATGATTCTAACAATCATTTTACTATGTTAATGTTCATCTTCATCATCATCCTCATAGTTGTCAATGTCAATGTCTCCATCTTCCTCATCAACATCATCAATTTCCATATTAGTTTCACTTTCATCATCTCTTGTCATTTCAAATTCAGTTGTAACATCATTGACAACATCGTCACAATAAACCCTTAACTGTGGGGTGTCATCCTCGATATTCATGTCTCTTTGTGAAAAAGATGTGTTTTGAGGAGTGCCCTGAAAAATTTCATTTCCTTGAACTTCAGTGGAACCACATTCAGTTTGAGTAAACTGATTTTCTCGAGATTTAACTTTTATTATACTCCACTAATCATCCAAATCTTTTGCAGTAGCACAGTATTTTGCATAATAAATTTGATGTGCATGATGAGCCAATAAAAATGGTTCATTTACTGCAAGAAGAATTTTATGTTTAATATCAACAATTCCATGAGTTGGATGAATACGCAAGCCTCTCTCAGTATCTAGCCATCGACATTTAAACATTGTTACATAATTCTGTCCCAAATAACACAGTTCAAAAATTTCTTCAAGCATGCCGTAAAAGTCAACTTCAATATCTCTATGATGTGATCCCTTCAAACAAACACCACTATTCATTGTTTTCTTTGATTACCCATATGCACGTGTATGAAAGCGATAACCATTCACCACATATGCATTATAAGATTTAACCATTTTGGATGGTGGGCTACTCAATATACGCAATCGACTATCAATTTTATCAGCATGTACATATACTTGAAAATTTGTAAACAATTTATCACTATTAAAAGTAATAAATTGATTTTATATGTAAAAAAAAAAGAAAGTATGTTACCAGTTTTTGAAACCAGTAGGCAAATTTTTTTTGCCGACATTCTTTTAAGCTAGCTGCTGTAATTTGTGGAAATTGTTTCTTGATATGATCATCATATAACCCACAAATACAATATGATTAATTTACTGTAACAGAATCTATAGAATAAGGGATAAGATAACTCACTGTACAATTAGTGACATTTCTTCATAGTTGAGTAAAACATATGTATGAGCTCTATGATGTTCATTATCTGAATGCCATCTATCATGAACTCCACCAATGCCAAGTTCGGGCTGATTGACAACTGATAATTGATTGTTCATATCATCATCAACATTACCCTCGTTCCACCCCATGCGTTTAAATTTTGATGGATATTCAGATTCAAAATAATGAGAGCAGAATAAAGAAATTTCTTTTTGAAAATAATCTTCAGCAATTTAGCCTTCAACTGATGCTTTGTTACAGACTTTTTTCATCAATTTCTGCATTCATCTCTTAAATGGGTATATCCATAGAAACTGAACCGGACCTCCACATTTTTATTCATGTGGAAAATGTAATATCAAATGTTCCATCGAGTCAAAGAAATCCGGCAGAAAGATTTTTTCCAGTTTGCATATAATTACAACAACAGATTCTTCTAGTTTTCTTAGTGTATCATAGTCTGTTGTCACCGCACACATGTCTTGGAAAAAATATGATATATCTGCTATCGAATCCCAAATCATAGAATTCAACAAACCTCTTAATCCAATAGGCATAAGTCTTTCCATTATAACATGACAGTCATGACTTTTTAATCCGATAATATGACCATTTTTAACACATCTGCCCAAGTTGGAAGCATAGCCATCTAGAAGTCTCAAATCTGTAATCCACTGACAAAATAATAAGCGACTCTCTTTGGTCAGTGTATAAGCTGCTTTTGGATTCATTAATCTCTGTGATCTGACATTTTCAAACAATTTATGTTCTGGTCGCCTGCAAATTTGGGCAAGATCTAATCGTGCCTTACATTATCTTTGGTTTTACCCGGTGTATCCAAAACTGTATGAAATAAATTATCAAAACAGTTCTTCTCAATATGCATGAAATCCAACATGTGTTGGACCAACAAGTCAGACCAATATGGCAGATTCCAAAAAATGCTCCGTTTTGTCCAACTGTGTTCTTTCCCAAAACCATGAATTTTCTGTTGGTTTATTGTCGGTCCAAAAGTGATGGAAGTTAATGAAAATAAATCTAATTGTAACTCTTTACATGAGATCATTTTTGGAGGTTAATCTCTTTCAATTCTTCCTTTTTTGAAATGATATTTATTCCTCCAAAAAGGATGATCGATTGGAAGAAATCTGTGATGATAGTCAAAATAGCAAGGGTTTTTTCCCATTCACAAGCATAAATGGTTTGTTGTCTCTTATACAGTAAGGACATGATTTTAGACCATGTGTACTCCAGCCAGATAACATACCATATTCCAGGAAGTCACTAATTGTCCACATCAAAGCAGCTTTCATTACAAAATTCTGTTTCACAGCAGCATCATATGTACCAACACCATGACTCCACAATAAATTTAACTCATTAATCAATGGTTTCAAATAAACATCAATATTCTTTTTCGAATGTCCTGGGATTAATAATGTCAAAACGATATAAGGATCTTTCACCAAAATCTATGGAGGCAAATTGTATGGAGTTATAAAGACAGGCCAACAGGAATACTGACTACCAAAAGATCCAAATGGACAAAAATCGTCAGTAGAAAGACCCAATCACATGTTTCGGGATTATAAATCAAAAGATGGATGCACTTGATGAAAATGTTTCCATGAATCACCAACAGATGGATGAATCAATCTTTTACCATTTGAAATATTGGTTTTGTGCCATGACATCATTGTTGCTGTGTTCTGAGACATAAATAAACGCTGCAACTTGGGTGTAAGCGGGAAATATCTCAACTATTTTACAGAAATCAATCCAGACTTCCCTGATTGAGCTTCATTATACCTCGATTGTACACATGTGGGATAACTATCCAATGAATCATTTTCACCAGAATATAAGATGCAATTGTTTGAACATGCATGGATCTTCTGATTACTAAGGTTTAGATTACAAATGAGTCTCTTGCTCTCATAATAATTAGCAAGCAGCACATTTCTTCAGGTAACAGTGCTTTAACCAAATAAAATATCTGATCAAAATAGTTATTTGACATTCCATTATCTGATTTAATAGCCATAAATTTTTCAACTGCATATAATTTTTTTATCTTGCAACCAGGATATAATGCATCCTCAGCAGACCTGAAAAACTCAAAAAATTCAGATGGTGCCAACTCGGGAGGTAAATCAACATCATCCTCAATTTCTGTTTGTTGAACGGATGACCCTGCAACATCATGTACTAAATTCTGAGACTGTGATGGATCGGAAATAAAATTACTAGTATCTTCTCTGGAACTGCATTCACCGTGTTGATACGAAAAAATATATTTTGATTGAAAACCATAACGCAAGAGATGTTGCCCAATGATTTCAAATGTCTCAAACGTTCTCAGAGCACATTTTTTACAAGGAAACTTAATTGTCCCTTCTGAAATAAATTCTGGGTTTGATGATGCAAATGATAAGAATGCTTCAACACCATCAACATATACATGATTTAAACTAGAACCATATGGATTTCTGCGCTGATTTATCCAAGCACGATCATCTAATAATGATTGATGTCGATTTCCTTGTTCCATATTCATATATATGTTTCTAAAAAATTTAAAACGATTACTGTTGTTAAATAATTTGATATAAGAAAACAAATATCCTAAAAAAAGAAGATACATAATTACAGTTATTTATTAGTAATTACCAATAATTATTGGCAACATAGTTAGTTTGTAATCATCCCCACTAATTATTATTAATTTAGAAATATATAGCAATACTTGGAAAAATGAAATATGCTAGAATAATGAAATAAAATTTTATAATCATCGTTGTGGAGATTATATTACTAATTATTCTGATTTTTCCGACAGTTCATCTCTTTTTAACTTTCTCCCGACTGAAATCAGTATGAAAAACTTTCTCTGACATACGTTAGAGCACATTTTTCATACTGATTTCAGTGGGAGAAAGCAGCAAAGATATGAGACGTTGAACAAAAGGTAGCCGCCAATCCGCTGAAAATTGTGCCAATTTATAACCATATACTTGAATTTATTTTATTTTTGATTAATTTATAGTAATTATTACAAATTATTACAAATCTCAATATTTCCAACAGATTTTACTCTATTTTTAACATGTTAAAATCTTAAAGAGTTGTCAATTTTCAGGTCATGCCCAATAAAAATTTTGCGTCAACCTTGTCCAATTTAATCTCTATAATTGTCCTTACATGGTTGATCATCTCGCAAGTAGTGTTGCAATAGGACGACACAAGTAATGAGGAAGACATGACTTGGGTTGTCCTATTTCAACGCTACTTGCGAGGTGATCAACCAAGCAAGAACAATTATAGGGTTTACATTGGACACGGTTGACACAAAATTTTTATTGGGCATGACCTGAAAATTGGCGACCCTTTAAGATTTTAACTGTTAAGAATAAAGCAAAACTTTTTGAAAATATTGATAATTGTAATATTTTATAATTTTTTTATAATTTTAATAATATTAATATTTTTTATAAATATTACAAATATAATAATAAAATAATTTTATTATTAGTATAATTTAATTATTAATATTAGAGTAATATAATATTTTATATTATGTTACTATTTATGTTACTATTTATGTTACTAATTATATTACTAATTGTGTTACTAATTAAAAATGTGAAGATATGCATATAGGTCAGGTGGTTAATCAATCATTGAATAGAAAAACAAACGTAATTGACCGCTCAGCTACCTCAATTTTCTTTTCATTTGTGTTTTGAGGTTGACAGGAAACTTCTACCTCCACATGTAATATGTGCTTTTACTACCAAAATTATAAACCTTTTCACCACTATATTGGAGAGGAGGTTGATAATTTTGACAGTAAAAGCAGATATTACATGTGGAGGCAGAAGTTTCCTGTCAAGCCTCAATACACAAATGAAAAGAAAATTGAGGTAGATGAGCGGTCAATAAAGCTTGCTAATTTTCCTAATTACAATAATTGTTTCCTAATTATAATAATTGTTTCCTAATTATTATAATTGTTTCCTAATTATTATAATTGCTTCCTAATTATTATAATTGTTTCCTAATTATTATAATTGTTTCCTAATTATTATAATTGTTTCCAAATTATTATAATTTTTTCTTAATTATTATAATTGTTTCTTAATTATTATAATTGTTTCTTAATTATTATAATTTTTTCCTAATTATTATAATTGTTTCTTAATTTTTATAACTGTTTCCTAATTATTATAATTGTTTCCTAATTATTATAATTGTTTCCTAATTATTATAATTTTTTCCTAATTATTATAATTGTTTCCTAATTATTATAATTTTTTCTTAATTATTATAATTGTTTCCTAATTATTATAATTTTTTCCTAATTATTATAATTGTTTCCTAATTATTATAATTGTTTCCTAATTATTATAATTGTTTCATAGTTAAATCTAATTGTTTCATAATTAAATCTAATTGTTTCCTAATTAAATCTAATTTTTTCCTAATTAAATCTAATTGTTTCCTAATTAAATCTAATTGTTTCCTAATTAAATCTAATAGTTTCCTAATTAAATCTAATTGTTTCCTAATTATTTTAATTGTTTCCTAATTATTTATAATCAATTAAATCAAATTATTTCCTAATTATTTGATAATTATTTTAATTAAATCTAAATAAATCTAATTATTTCTTAATTATTTGATAAATATATATTTATTTCTAATTATTACCAAAACATCCCCCGGGAGTGTCGAACCAAGAGTGCAGCAAGGCCCGTTGTCGTGTACCAGGTTACCCCGAGTCAAGCTCGAAACACATTGTCAGAGTTTTCACTCCTAGGTACATTTGTGCCAGAGCCGCCTCTACTTGTTCGTATCCAGAAAAAGATTATTTGGTACAACAACATAATCTAATTATACTATATAGCTAAACATTCTATTAAAAAAATAAAATTAACAATTAAAAATAAAATTAATTAATAAAAATAATTTAACAATTAAAAAAATAAAAAAAATAAAAAAAATATAAATACCTTTGATATTTTGAAGTAATCTGTGCCTTCTAACTCCTTCCTTTCTCTTCTCGAAAGGAAAAATTAAAACAAAAAAAAAATTTCTACTCCGAACTGAAAATTAGAGAGAGAGAAGAATAGAGATCCGAATGTTGTGAAAAAAAACAGATGGGGTGTATATATAGGTGGGATTATTTGTGACGGTCGTATTTGCGACGGTATCCCGTCGAAAATACTAGGTATTGCGACGTGAAACCGTCGCAAATACCTTTTCCCGCATTAAATACGAGTGGCGGGTAAAAGAGATTTTGCGACGGGCCCGTCGCAAATAGCCACCATTAGCGAGAGCAGATATCCCCATCACAGATTTCTATTTACCGCTGCTGGTAGTGGCGACGGGGCCCATCGCAAATACCTTCGCCCGCATTAATTACGGGCGGTGAGTAAAAGGGTTTTTGTGATGGGCCCCGTCGCAAATGACACACCATTAGCGACGGGCGGATATCCCCGTCGCAAATTCCTATTTACAGCCGCCTGTATTTACGACGGGACCCGTTGCAAATACCACCTGGTAAATACTTTTTTGCGACGAGACAATTTACCCATCGCAAAAAAGTATTTACAACCGTCGGGTAGTTGCAATGGGTTGAAGGCGGCCGTCAAAAATAGGCTTTACAATGACCGATATTGGCGACGAGACCCGTCGCAAATAACACCTGGTGAATAATTTTTTGTGACGGGACAATTGCCCCATCACAAATACTATTTACCACCGCCGGGTACTTGCGACGGGTAGCCTTCTACCCGTCACAAATTGGCTTCCCACGTTTTGGCACACAAACCGCGCCATTGAAATTGCGACGGGTCCTGCATTTCCGTCGGAAATACACTTTTCATCGGAGTTGTTGCGACGGGAATAAAGCCCGTCGCAAATACCCCGTCGCAATAAGCGTTTTTCCCATAGTGACCTAACCTGCCTCAACACCCTCAACCTGTACAGATTGTTTGAGATTGGATTCCCCTTTCCATAAGATCTCTTAGACTATAAAGAAAAGGATCGTGAATCTTGGGCCACTTAACCAATGGATAAGAAAAGATCTCTAAGAGCATAATCAAGATCACCTCCTACATCTCTTTCAACATCCATAGGTTCATCCTGGTCATATCTATCACCCAATTTTAGGCGATTCGGATCCTCTGCACTTGTGGCAGTTCTAACCTATCCATGAAAACCAACCTCAGGACCAACAACCACTTCAACAAAAGAAAGCGGTTCAGGTATCCTCTGGGATGAGCCATCCTTATTATCATTTATTTTCCACACAAGATTCAAGGTATCCAGAGGCTAATATGCCGACCAAAACCATTACCTTCCTTTCAATCCACCTTAGAAACTCTCCGGAATCTCGCTTATAAGAGGCCCCACATCTTCCATCGCTGCCAATTTAAACTTACAATTACCTAGAAGATGCCCAATCCATTTTCAATTGGATAATTTTAGATATTTAAGACATTTGTCCTTAAGTTTTCCAATATAGTGGAAATTAGAAAAAAATTTAGGAATATATTCAAATTCAATGGACAATTAAAACACGAACTCATCAGCAATAAGAAAAACAATTTCAATAAACGGTGAATATAAGTCATGTTCAACAAGAATCCGGAAAAAAATGCCCGTAACATGCTAACACATTCTCCTTGTCAAATTTAATCAGTTTTCCTACTAAAAATGTAACATCTAAAAAAATTTACGGGTGAAATAAATCCAATTAAAACCCCTAATCTAAATCTAGGTTTGAAAAGAAGAGTTTTTGGCCTTTGATGGATTAAACATGGGATCCCGATCTTGCAAGAACAGGATCCATGGATTAAGGTAGATGAAGCCTAAGCTCCATGCCATAAATTTAAGAATTTTTAGGGGAAAATAATATGGTAAAACCCCATACCAATTGAAGCAATCTTCCAATCATCAAAAACCCAAACCAGTAAAAGTCACATCCTTAAATCTTATATCTTTAATGTGATGCTTCTCTATTGTGAAGAATGTCATGAAATTAGTGAGTGCTTGCAATCGTTAAGACGATCTTGAAAAAATTGGGGGGTTTGCTTCAAAAAAATCCATAGCTCCATTATTCGTAATACTCTTCTTCAACAGTGCACCATTAACATAGGAGTCAACAAAAAACCTAATATTAGAGGAGCGTGCGACATTGATCATATTTTTCCTTGGGATGCCTGGAATTTTGGAAGACCCAACATCATGGATCTGCTGACATGCAGAATCCACCGCTGCTGGAGCCACCCCCTCCAGCACAACCACATCCTTCTTCTTCTTAAGGACCAAAAAACTCTTTATAGGGATAAAAGTAATCAAAATTTTAACCCATTGAATCGACATTATAAAAGCCATAAATAGAGAGAAACACTCGTTCTTCATGCACCACAACCTCTTAATCAAGACCATGTTTAATAGTTTATGTTACACACAACCCCAAACTAAAATGATTCATGAAATATTAAAATAAAAATTTAGTAAAAATAAATATATTGATCAATTAGGATAATTAATTTTTTTGAGTGATGAAATTTAAACATTATAAGATAAATAAATAATTTGATATTATTAAAATAATTTAATGTCAAAAGTGGTGTTTTTCAGATAATTATTTTTTAAGTGATATATATTTTAATAAATGGTTTAATTCTAAATTAATTAAACAAGGGAACAAATAAATTAGCACACAATTAATTATAATTTTTTTAAATATAATTATGATGACATGAAGTTTAAAAAGGTAAATTTTCTATAAAAGAAGTGCTTCATTATATTTTATATTTTAATTTAAAATATCAATTTATTAACTTTATGAATTTAATTTTATAAAATAAACAATTTTTTTAATAAATCATATCATAATTATATTAGGTTGAATTTTTAGGATTAGTCGAAAATATCTGATCTTAGGGTGAATGTTAAAAAAATACTTAATTTACAAATACTCTCAATATTATAAAACTATCATGATACAAGAATGGATTGGATGATTATGAAGACTTTTTATAGACTAAATATAAATTTAGTAAGTTATATAATTCATTTAAAAATTTAATTTTTAACCTTTAAATATATGGTTGATATTTTATAAATCTAAGTAATGATGTATTCAAATAAATAACCATTTTGGTTCTTCTATATTAAAAAACTATTTACAAGGTTCCATTCAATTATAGTTTTATAATGAAAAATAATATCCATTGGATTAAAAATAATCAAAATAAATCCATGGTAATAAAAATTATACTTGATTTTTGTATATAATCAATTTTATGCTTAAAAGTCAATTTTCTAAAAATGAATTTATTTTTATTTAGTGAACATAGACTAAAATTAATTATTAATAATTATGTAAATTTAATAATATAAAATGGATTCTATATTTTTTAATATAATTTCATATTTTGGTAATTATTTCAATTTAATTTTTAATAATAATGAATAGTTACATGGTAAGATTTTTTCACTATAGTAAAGTTTAAAAGGGTTAACGAGGGGGTTAAAATAAACGATAAGGATTCAAATAAATCTAAAACTTTAAAAAATTCAATTTTTGAGTATCTTTAGACCATAAATTTTCATATATATTAAATTAGACTACATTAGATCCATTTTTAAATATAATTACATGTATTAAATTTTAATGTTCTTAATATTTACAATGGTGAAGCTCCTCTCACTTATAGTAGGACACCTCCTCTCCTGAGTTACAAAAAAACCCAAATATCTGATAGATGAACCAATATATACACCCCTCCAAAACCCCCTTATCCATGAATTATAGTTTATTTTATTTATAAAAGTCCCATCCTAGATGGAATAAGGTGTAATATAAGAAAGATATCCAAGGAAGAGGCATAAGTCTTAACCGAATTATTTCATGCTTATTTCTTCTTATACCTTATTAAAATCTATTGTAAAAATCATAATATAATAGAATAAGTATCTTTAATATACTCAAATGTTATTATGTTTATATAAAAATATTTCCTACCTCTTTTATCTCTAATGAAAGATAAAAACATTTCTCATGTGCCCGTACAAAGTACCGTCTACATGAAGTAATGTATTTAATTTTTCATCATTGAATCACATGGATTTTAATAAAAATTAAATTAGATAATGTACATTATATTTAAAACATAATTATTATTATATAAATATAATATATTATCTACTATCTTAAACTCCCATTCGTTGGAGAATGTTAACATCGCTCATGCATACGTGCAGAATACAACCTCCAAAATAGATGTAATTAATTTTTCATCATTGCCTAACATGGATGGACATAAATATGAGTTTAATTAATAAATATTTTATGTATTATATTATTATTAATATATTAGGCTAAAAATTAATCTAATTTATTTCCTTTTAATCCATTATAAAAATGAAAGTTTCACTCTTGCGTACATACTGATTGCTGCCTCCACGAAAGAAATATCTCATTTTTCATCATAAACTTATAAGTATAGTTATAAAGATATATTCACTATATAAATATTGTATGAATGAGAAATTGAATAATTGGAACCTAAATAAATTTTTTTAACAAACAATTACAAGTAAATGGTTAGAAAGAACTTATGCATATATGATAAAAATAATTATATGTATAATAAATAAATAAATAAATAAAAATAAGAATTATAAATCTATTACACATGATATTGGAATGCATCCAATGATGCAGGAGTCCATGGTTATGGTTTTTCTTCAATGTTTTTTTCTAGGGGGCATGTTTTCAATTATGAACCTATATTAACTTATATGGTGTATATAATAATGATTGGAAATAATATATTATGAATATATCATTAATAATTATATTTAAAATTTCATTTCATGTTATTTCTTTTAAGGGGTATTGATTAAAATTTTTCCGAAGTCGTAAGGATTTATTTGTCAATATCACTTTTTATCAGAATTATTAATGGTTCAATTTCTATTAGGGAAAATAATATCTTATTTATCATATAATATAAAAATATTTTATTATCCTTTGTTTATTTATAGTGTTTTAAATTAATCATTCCATTTCCCCCTCTTTGGTACTCAAAATGACCAAAATAATATTTTTATGAAAAGATGACTTTATTTGTCCTTTTTTGGCCAAGAATCTCCTTCTTCGATATCCATATTATTGAAAATTATTTTTTATAAGTTATCATAAACTCTTAAATTATTGAAAAAGTTATTTTTATACTATATTTAAATTTATTTACAAATATTTTAAATAAACCCTCTTATCATTTTTTGTACATGTTATTTTTTAATTTTTAACAAATGTGGGAGAACAATGATTTTTACCTTAACCATAGGACAAAATTTTCCCATAATTATAGACATTTTTTTTAAAAAACATTTATATATAATTTTAATTTTTTTAAATAAAATCTTATTACTATTGTTGTAGTAATATTAAGTCATAATATGTTTTTGAAATTAAAGTATATTTCTTCTTGTTTTCAAATTAACATTCTTATGCCGTTATAATGGAATTTCAAATCTATGTAAACATCATTTAAATATTAATAAAATTAAATAAGGATATAACCTAGAGAAAACTTCTACATTATTTCCCTTTATGTCTAGTGATTATGCTGTTTTATTTATTTACTAAGGAAAATAATGACATTTTATATTCTTGTTTTATAATATGAATGTTTAAATTAAATATTTATTATATTATTTATTCAATATTTTCATATAAAGAAAAAATTTGGAATAGTAATTGACTGATGGGGAATGAAATTATGGATCCACTCAATGCATTCGTAGGTCTCATGAGACAAACTATATTGGGTGTTTAGCATATTATTTACCCATTTCTATATGATTTCTTGTAATAAATATTAATGATACGATTATAATGTCTATCATTATTAATTACATCAAAATTAAATATTTTATTGTTATACATGAGAGTATTTATGTTTTTATGATATATATATATATATATTCCATTTTCATGATATCATTTTTATAGAATATTTGAATATTTTTTATCTCCCCCATATTGTTTATGCCTTAAGTTTTCATTTAGATTCCACTGTACACATTGCCTTACTATGTGTTTGATCTCACCCTTCATATATTTACATACCCTGATTATGGTGAAGTATAATTCATATGACAAATATTGAATGGTGTCATGTAGAGTGTAATTTTTTGGAAATATTGGAGGCTTATTATGAAATAAGAAAAATATGCATATAATGGGAAAGACTTCCATTGAATCTGAAAGACATGAGTCATATTATATGTTTGTTTTTACTAATTTAAAATATCTCTAAACCAAAAAATTCCTTAGGTATGTAAGTGACTTATAAATTATTTGATTTTTTAATTATGGAATGTCAAAATTTGATCACATGAGTTGGTATCAAATCCAGTATATAAAGAAAACGTTTTTAACACCTGATCTGAGAGTACATATATTTGGTGTTATATTCTAATAGGTGTATCTAAACCTGAGGAAAATGATAAAATAAAGAGAAATATATCTGCTAAAGTAATTTGGAGAAACCATTAAATAAATATCAACTAAATCAATTTTTGAAAACCGAGAATAGGATCTCGACTACCTACATTTTGGGAAGAAAATAGGTAGATCTCCACTCAAGGTATTGTAGTAAACCAATATGAGTTTATCAAGTCATGAATTATGAGAAAAATAAGAGTGGATCTCAGATCATGGATTTTTCATGGTTTTACACATGATATTCCTATATGAGATATATTTGTTGAAAGATTCCATCATATACTAAATTTTACATGAAGGTGGGATTCAAAAAAGAGTGGAACATATGCTATAAAATGAAAGGATCCCATACAGTATTTGGTTTATGAGTATGAAATGGTTTTTATATAATGATATTTTGATACCCATTAAAGGAATATTTCATTGAATGGGTCGCACTATCAAAAATAAAAATATTTTTACCATTAGAAAGAGGTAAACATATACTTTTGGAAGCACCAATTACATATAAAATTGGGGTTTTATATGAATTTCTTATTTCCACAATAGATATGTGGGTTTAATTTTGACCATAATATAGGTTTTTATATTATAGGAAACACTTCATGGATATTTTTGTGAGATTATACACATTGGTTTTTATGTGGAAAATATCATTAAAATTTTATTTAGAGGATAGGTGGTCATGATATTTTTACGCAAGGTTCCTCCTCCCTCTTTAGACTTTGATTTTGAAAAATATACTATTTCATAACCAACTCAACTCATGACATCTAAGTTTTTCTCGTTATACACCAGAGGTTTCCATCTAGTGTAAATTATTATATAAAACCCTATAGTGAGAATATACTATTAGTATAATCACATTTATAAAAAATAAATAAAAAATCATCCATAAAAAGATAAAATCCAAGTAAAATATTGGAATTATAGTGATAGAATATGATATGAATAACATAACATGTTATAACTTAATGAGACCCTTATAGACAGTACAATAATACATTAATATAAGATTTCCCATGTAACTAACAAGTTTGAGACCTCCTATCAAACAAAACACAACTTTTACTAACATTGATAGAATTACCTAATCTTCTATGGAAGATAACTATCACTGAGGGTCAAAATGAAGTCTTAAGGAATGATATACCCTCCTAAAATGAAACTATAGGTCATTTCCAAATAATATTGAAAAAATTGATTAAACCATCCATATATAAAATTTTTCCAAAATCATAAACCTTCCCACTATAGAAATCTATAAGAAATATATATCATAATAAAAAATGATGATATGACTGCAAAAAGTGCTTGAAGTCACAAAAGACATCCATGTACAGTTTCCAAATGATTATTGCACTGAATAATTTTTTCAAAACCATAATTGAGACATTCCTATAGGCCATAAAACAAAAATATTTGTATAAATATTTTTTGGTCCATGTAACTTCTATTCAATCACTAACATTCAATTATACAAAAATGAAGTTAAACATGAAATGATAACAAATTTTTATGAGGTTGTCTATTTTTTCTCTACGAGTTTTCAAATCAAGTCCCATGAATTAATTTATACTCATAAATAATAGATTTTACCAAAGTCAGTGTTTTATAATGAAAAAATTTCTAGAATACACTAAAAATTGGTTTAAATTTTTCAATATTGTTTTCTTTTAAAATGGATGAATTACATGGATTAATTATAGTAGAGGGTTCTCACCACCATGTCACCATACTAGGTAATATTTTTTTGGGAATTTAAATCCCTTAGTGAGTGAAAAATCATTAACCACATGAATATCCATTTTATATATTCTTAATGAAAAATATACTATTTCATCTCCAACTCAACTCATGACATCTATGTTTTCCTCATTGTACACCAGAGGTTTCCATCTAGTGTAAATTATTATATAAAACCTTGTAGTGAGTATATACTATTAGTATAATCATATTTATAAAAAACAAATAAAAATATCATCCATAAAAAGATAAAATCCAAGTGAAATATTGGAATTATAGTGATAGAATATGATATGCCTAACATACCATGCTATAACTTAATGAGACCGTTATAGATAGTACAATAATACATTAATATAATATTTCGCATGTAACTAACAAGTTTGAGACCTCCTATCAAACAAAACACAACTTTTACTAACATTGAGATAACTACCTAATCTTCTATGGAAGACAACTATCACTGATGGTCAAAATGAAGTCTTAAGGAATGATATACCCTCCTAAAATGAAACTATAGGTCATTTCCAAATTATATTGAAAATATGGATTGAACCATCCATATATAAAATGTTTCCAAAATCATAAACCTTCCCACTATAGGGTACCAATATTCTATAAGAACGTAGTATAATGGTATAAACATTTTTCTGTATGAATTCATAAAAAACAATGTAAAATGAATAAATATAAATAAAAATTACTATATATATAAAAAGGAATATACCTCTAAAATAGTAATATAAATAAATATAAAGATGAGTAGAAACATCCCAAACCAAACATAGGCTCATATAATTCAATAACATAGTAGATATTGGAATCAGTCCTATGGCATCCCTATCTAGAAAATTCACAATGAATCCTAATAACTACACATGTACCTATTTTTATATGAAATATAATAAGAGAAGATACATTTTCACCAAAGTACTCATGTAGGGGGAAAGTTAAAATATCGATAAGAACCGCCGAATATCTGAACTCTCATTAAAGATAATGAAGTGTGTGAATAATAATTTTTCTATATATTTACATATGTAGTAATAAATGAATTTGAACAAAAAATAGTAAAATAATGTATTAAAATAGTAATATAGTAAAAAAATCAATAATAACCACAGTGGTTAACTCCATATATTAGGATGGTCCTAAATTATTTATAATTCCTTTGATATTAGTTCAAAATATGGAATTGGAAAAACAAAATCATAGTCAAACCAGTGAGGGGATAATAAACATAAGTTTGATCTTCATCCTCCCATAAGAGGGAAAATTCACCTATTATGAGGAATACATCCTCTTAGATAGAATCAAAGAGGGAAATATATAGAAAAATGGGATACATGCTCTCAAAGGAAAGAATATCAAGAACCAAAGAACTAATGTATATAAATACTATGTACCTAGACACCCATGTTTCTAATTTTATAACTAATACATATGTACTACCCCACTGATGTAGACTAAAATTTATCTTGACGACAATGTAACAAACATATATATGTAAATATGGAAATCTACATCTTAGTATGAGAAACACATAATCCATGACTCCATATCAATAAACACAACTAACAAGATGAACCATATATAAAGTTTAATATGGAAATAAAATGAAAACAAATATATACAAGTACAAATTATCAACCATAATACCAACATAATAGTATTCAATATTACATGTATATATAAAAAATCCAATATTCTAAGAAAAATAAAAAGTATAACAAGGAGGGAATCTTAATACAGTAGTATATTTCCAAACAATTCATATTGTATGACCTATATATAAACTAAACTATAATAGTTATAATCCAAAAAATGAATAAGGAATGAAATAATATAAACCTAAAGAACACTAGTATAAATATAATAGAAAGTGTAAGATATGACATAAACAACAATTTATTCATACTAATTGAAGACCATAAAGAGTATAAGACATGGAATATACAAAAATAAATACATACTTGATGTTATAAAAACAAATAATAATGCATGAAATAAGGTTTAACTAAAGAACATAAGTAGAAAAAAATAATGAGACTTGGATTAATAAAAAAATAAAATCACACAAATAGAAAAATATAAGTTAATAATACATGTATGTTTTTACACATTGTAATTTTAATTTATGAATATAGTCTACTTCTAGGGGATAATGGATTTCACACATTGATCCCATCAACATAATAAGAGTCTCATTTACAAAAAAATATGTTAACTTCTTAAGATATAATAAAGGAAAACATTATGGTTTTATTGGGAAAATGTAATTTAATTGTCAAAAAATTATAAATACTCCAATAATATTTTCTTTTAACAATTAATATATTGTAAAAATCAATTTTTTTATGAACAATCCCATTTTTAAAACATTATTAATGTATTTTAAACCAATTTTTAGTTAAATTAATGAATAGAATTTCCACTAAACACATTATCTATGTAAGTAAAACTCATAATTTAATAATTAAAATATTGTTTAGACACAACTTATACATGTAAAATATTTAAATTAAAGTATAATATAAATTCTATTAGTTAAATTTTATTTATAACCTAAAAAAATGTATAAAGTATATGCTTAATATTTATTAAAATAATGAAAAATCTTCCATTTATATCATATATAAACATTTGAATTTAGTTAATAAATTCAACCATATTTCAAGTCATTTGATGTTTATTTATAAAAATGTACCTGGAAATATTTACTGTTTTAAGGGAAGAGACAAATGAAATAATTAATGAATGCATCATGATAATCATGGAAACTTACAATAAAATAATAAATAAATAATTTATTTAAACTGACTTAATATTTGATGAAAAAATCACATGAAATCATGTAAAAATAATAATTTAAGTGATGATACAAAAAATATTAAATTCACATTATAATTTAATATATAACTATTTGTAATCAATTTATTAAAAATTAATTAAAAAATATAATTTATATATTGAAAAATATATTTTTTACATTTATTAATATTTGGAAAATAAATATAGGACATACCCTAGGCATAAAACAATTAAATAAACAAGGAGGGATAAGACAATATATCATATATAATATTTTAGAGAGATCATTGAAATCCCAAAGATCACTAATTGACTTCCAAAAAGTAATAAACCCAAATTGATAACTAAGTCAATATAAAAAAATATTAATTAAATGAACCTAGGAATTAATTTATCCCTTGAATGGAACCCATAACATATATTTTATACCCATAAAATTAAAAACCCTAATTTAATCAAATAAAAAACATACAATTTTAGTAAATGTAATGAAAATCATTGATTGTACAATAATTTTTTATTTATTATTTTAAATGTTTGAAAATATTATAATAAAAAATAAAACATGGTTAAATGGAATGAAATTATCTCTCTTAATATTCATTTAATGACTATACAAGAAATCCCTGTGCATTAGAATAGTTATACCCTAATTTAGTGAATTTAAAATATAAATCCAAAATTTAAAAATAAAAAAATAAGAGAAAAGATGAATACATTACTATATTGATTCAAACAACCCATAGACACCAAGAATTTTTTCTAAAATAAGGAAAAAAGATGCTGATTGGATGAAGGAGGGAGATCCTGACTGGTAGAAGCCTCACCTCCATTCACTAAACATCCCAATAAGACCTCCTTTGGAGATTTTTTTATTTGGACTATTTTTTATTCTCTCATAATTAATTTTATTGTATATTAGTAATAATACAAATCTTTCATAAAACATATATAAATTTTAACATTATATTATTAATATAAAAATAATAATACATAATTATATATGCGTATTTGGTAATATAATATCATTAATTTTACTAATATTAATACACATATATGTATATTGTAACTTAATAATAATATTGTTATTTAGAAAAATAATAATTCATATTTTTTTCATTATAATAATTATAATTAAAAATAGATATATATTTCTTTAATTATAATTATAATATATACACTTATATTTATATGTATTTATTAGTAAACAAATAACATACGAATGGTTTTACAACATACCATAAATATTCAATTTTTACATTAATACTTTTAATAAATATTTTAAATAACTTATTTATAAGAAAAAAAATAAAGCATATTATCTGGAAATTTAATATTGTAAATTTTCATCCTTTAAATAAGATTACATAGTAATATCACTTGTGCATTCCAAAGATAATATTATTTTTCCAATGAATATCTAAATTTTACTCATATTTGATATTGTTGAGAGAAAAATCTAATACTCTAGGGTTGAATTTGGGTATGTCTATTTTTAATCAACCCCCTCCAATAATCTTGTTCTATAAATATTCATAAATTTCTTTCTCTTATGTCAAATGTGATGGGTTTAACCAATAATATAAATAGACATGAGAAATTTACTTGGTTAAACTAAACAAGGATAATCCAAGGAGCCTGAAATGATGATGTTCTGAGGTACAAGAAACACTAAGTTGATTAAATTTTATTTTATAATAAGTATCAGCTACTCCAACCCTCAAATATTACATCATTCACTAAATAAATTAAGAATGAACTAATCTTATTATAAGACAGAGCACACCGATCCACTTGTAATCAGTTTTTTCATCTATAAACACAAATTATACCATAGCTATCATCACCACTATTCCATGAACTTCTAGTGAGATGAGATCCTATAACACTTTTTTCTTATTTTTTTTAACTTTCTAGTGAATGTATTGATCACACCAGTAGCTTCATTTTTAAAAACTAATGAAATTGAATTCATTTCTCCCTTCCTCAATAATTTTTAAATGATAGTCATATCTCTTATCTCTCTATCCATAAAAAATAATAAAAGTGACATTTTTCTTAATATTTTATACATATAAATTTCATTTGAGAGATATTTTTCAAATTTGAATATGAAATATCCAAATTCAATATTATGATCTTATCTATTATGAATCACCAAGAATCTTGAAATTAATTTCCTCCCCAATATTCAGATAAATAATGTATTTAAAAATAAACATAAATCTATAGATAATATTTACAATTTGTGAATGTGACCGCTATGACATGTAAATTAGTCAAAACAACATCTACTAAATCATCCCTAATATTGGAATTATTATTTTTAAACATCATGTATTGATCCTTTTATTAATAAATATAATATTCTTTCCATGCATAGCTAGATTATTTATTAATAATATTTTATGACTAATATAATCCTTTGTGTACTATGAAATTTGAATATATACTATTGAGTTCTTCAAAAAATATTATATACACAATCAAACTCACAAGGAAAGATTTTGAAAAACCTTGCGTAACACCCCACTAAAAAAACTAACACATGGAAAGCATCCAAGCTGTAAAAACAAATGTATCAAAAAATACATGGAATCTAAATTTATACACGAAAATATAGGTGTTTCATGCCTTTTCAATATTTTTACTTACTATGAATATATTACATATCAATAAAAATCATACATAATAAAAAAACATATTCATCCATAAGAAAAAATCATCACACATTTCAAGAATGCTCATCACATTATTGATTTATAGTGAAATCTAGATAATATATTATGAATAATGTAAGAGATATAAATTTGTGAATTTTTACTATGATTCCCAATATATTTCTTAAACATGGAAAATATTTTTCATATGCAATATTTTTATAAGATTTGAGGGATCTCCAAGTAAAAAATATCTTTCAGCTTATGAATGATATTATATATCACAGATACCTCCACACCTTCACCAAATGTACCAGAATTCCTAATATATTACATATCAATAGATATTTATAAATTTCCATAAAATACTTCAACATTGACCATAAACTCCACAACACTTTAGATACTATTCACCATTTAACCTAAGGAAATATTCCACTCAAAACACCATACACCATGAGATGGTGTAATATAGCACATCTTTTTTAATAGGTACCTTTTTATCTAAAAACAACATTCACCATAATATAATGTAGGTTAGAGTTGGATAAAATGGAAAGATTGGGGGGGGGGGTTGAATTACACTTTTAAAAGGAAAAAGGATATAAATAATGTCTTAAATAGTAAAAATATCTTCTAGAAATATTGTAGATAATTTAAAACATTCAAATAGATAAAAAATAATCATAGTTTAAATAGAAACAATAAATTCACAAAAGACTTTAAAATTTAAAGAATAAACTAAAGATAAATTCAAGAAATAAAAGATTAATAATTATTTTAATATTAAAAAAAATATTAATTAAAGACAAGAAAGAGATAAATAAACGAAAAATCAAGAAATCAAGAAAGAGACAATATTTGGTAAGGAAGTTGATAAATAGTTTTAAAATATTCTCTATTCTACTACCCTGATCGAATAAGTATTTAATTATTAGTCCCTTGGATCTAACAATAGACAAGATACCAAAACTCCATTACTTTTAAGGTTGTATAATGAAATAAGAATTAAAATATACAACATATTTTTAATGCGTATAACTAGAAACATGAAAGATAATAGTCCCTTGTATTTTAATCAGTTATGCAATGTAAACCTGAGTCCCTCACCTTAACGATACTGAGAACCAAATAAAGAATAAATAATAGGAAGAAAGTTATTTCTTAGAATAAATATATTTTTATCTTAGTGAAATTTATCTCTAATGAAAATGAATATAAACTAGGAGATAAGGAGAAAATGAAGCGTGTGAAAAGATATTAAAATCTAGAACACACTATAGAATAGAAATGAGAGGATTTTGAAAAGAGTGAATATTGAGATATTTTGAGATCATAGTACATTTGTATTGGATAATTTATAAGAACAATAATATATAATTCCAAGGCCACCCAAGGTATCTATTTATTTATTTAAAATACATTATAAATCTTATGAATTTATCTAGGGATTAATGAAGTCATTGGATACCAAATTGAATGATGATTGACCAACATAAAATGCAACCTAACTATATAAATGGATTATAGAATGACCTAGTGAATAATAAAATGACCTTTTAGCCTTTAAATTTCCCAGAACCACACCCTAGCTCCAGTTTTTTTATAAAAAACTACCTATCCACCACTTCCTTGTCCACCATGTCCTAGAACTATTCATTTTGAGTTATTTTACAAGAATATTTTAAAATAATCTCCTACACTTCCATGAATGGATCTATAAGGTTATTATATCCTCTTTTGAAGGATTTAAAACTTTTATTAAGTATTATTTGAATATCATTCAATTCTCTTTAAATAATATATCAAGATTTATTTAAAAGTAACTTTTAATCACATAAAAGAAAATGTTAAACATTTTAAAGAGTTTTTGTTATTTTTAAAATATTAGAAGATGAGAAGATCAATAGTCTCCCCATTTCCAATGATCATATAAACTATAATAATGAGTGAATAGAAATTGGAATATAATAAGTATAGAATATATTGAGATAACATTTTTCCCCCTCAACATAAAATTTATCTACTTAACATAAAATTTAACCTCTTTTGATATTATCAAAAAGAAGTCATAAATGGGGTTAGAGAAGAAAGGGGAAAAAAATTAAGACTTTGTTTATCTTCATTATTCATATTTAGAGAGAGAAAAATAACTTTTTTAAAATAAATTTAAAAGACTAAAATTAAAATCTAAAATGAAAGATTTTAAAAAAAAATGAAATAAAATAAATAATTTTTCATTTAAAAATCTATCTTAATAATGCAATGAAACATTGATTTTTTCAAGGAAACTCTAGATTTAAATTAATATTTTGAAAAAAAAGTAGGAAAATGATTTTTGGAAATTAATTTTTAAAAATATTATCTTCTATAACCATATCAGTGTAAAAAAGATTACCTCCCCCTAAAATAATGCACAATATATTTAAAAAGGATAATATCCTTTAAAAAACAACTAAATAAATAAATTAATATTATAAAATATTATAAAAACCATTCCTTGATTAAGGTTGAATAAATATCATGTTAATAAACCATAAGAAGCTCACTAGGACTATTAAAATGGGTATTCAATAAAGGCCCACTCACTATGCCCAATATGAAGAAAGGGTTAAAAGTAAATCAACTATTTTAAGGAAAAATCCATTAGATCATATACATTAGAACCAAATTAACATGTTTGTATCAAGATAGTAATGTTTTACCTAGATAATAACTTTCACTTCCTTTTATCAAAATTGGGAAAATTTTAAAACATTTTTAAAAGAATGAAAATATTTTATACTTAAAAATCAATTTAAAATTGTAAAAAAAAGAACAATTTTCAATCTCTCCAAGATTAATAGATTAGTATCATATGGGAATCATAAAAAATAAAATCTAATAAAGTAAAACTGATCAATAGAAAGGGTTTTGGGAATATATCATTAGGTTAATAGTTTGTTCAAACAATATCATGATTGATATCTCTATTTTGAAAGTAACTTCTTGGAAAAGAGTTTCTTAGATCAAATTTCTTAGTGTGATAGTTTTGGATAGGTTCTTTAGAGATACTAACTACACTATTGTTTTCACACTCTATAGGGACATGATAATATGTTTCCCAAAGTCTAAGAGAGTGTGTTGAATCTGTATTATTTGAGCACAACAGCTCCCAACATATATGTATTATACTTAAAATATATAAAGATAAACAAAGTATTTCTTCTTTATATTACATTATATGAGGGTTTTTCCCTATATTTTAAAAGTTTGATGATAAATTTTTCTATATATTTGGAAACCTCCAAATTTATAATCAAAAAAACAAGTATGTTCAAAAGAGGATTCTTTTAGATAAAATAATAAAATTTTTCAATTCCATTCATATATCAAAAAACTATTTATAGGGATCTTAAATTATATTAATTTTTATTTTATTTAAAACAATAATTAAGGAATACCATAAACAAGATATCTTTTTGGGTCACTATAAGGTAATGTAGACATTTAATCATACTTATAAAAAGATCATTATTGACCAAAATTTTGGAATCTTCCAATGATATCTACAAGATGTATTAATGGGTATTATAATTTTCAAAGAACAATCCGTGATAAAACTATTTATAAGTTCACTTGTGAATTTAATTTGGTTCGAAAAACATCCATAAGTTTTTTAGGAAATATTGAAACTAATGAACAATTTGAGTTCTCCCATGAAACTCATTTGAAACTTATTATTCGTTAAATATGAAAAAACATTACCAAGAGCTTCATTGGTTGTGATAAAAATAAAAACACAATAATAAATTTGAATGATTAATAAATCATTTGAATAAGTTTTTATAAAAGTAGTGAAACTGGATTTTCCCATTTTGAAATCATTTTATTCAAAGAACTTAATTAAACTCCCATACCATGCCTGAAGATATTTTTCTAAATCGTATAGAGCATTGGTTAACATGAAAACATGTTTCAGAAATTTTGGATTTTTATAATTGGGTGGTTGATTAATAAAAATATTTTTACAAATAAAATAATTTATAAAAGAACATTTAACTTCCATTTGAAAAAATTTACAATTAAAATTATTTGTGATTTCCAATAAGACTCTAATGGATTATAGTCATGAAAGAGTAAAATTTTTCCCCAAAATTAAATCATTATTCTTGATTATATCCTTTAGATATAAGTCAATATTTTTTATGAATGTGTATTCCTATATCATCATGTTTTTTTGAAAAAAAACACATTGTACCAATAATAAGATTATTATCGAGTCATTCCATGAGAGTCAGAAAATTATTCATATAAAATTAGTTCAACTACTCTTGCGTAGTGAGTATCCAATTCTCATCATTAAGATAATCATCAAGGGAATGAGGTTCATTTTGAGGGAGAGAATATTTATGTTCAACCAAATTTAAGACCAACTAGTTAGAATGGGTTTCAAATTGTAATTCATCAATACCATTCATAAAGGTATATTCGTTGGATTAAATTGATGCCTTGGATTAATAAGTATAATGATTATAATAAATATATACAATTACATTAAAATATTGAGGTTTAGTAAACATTATAATCTATATGAGGAAGTGATTTGGGAAGATTCTCATCAAATTTGATGTTAACTGCCTCTCCTATGGTCTTGGTCATCTTATTAAAAATTACAAGGCTTTACCTAAGTTCGAATTCCCAAGAAAGATAAAGTCATCATATTTAGTTTCAAAAGGTTCAATATTATTCATAGTATTAAGGATAAATAATTTACAACCAAAAAATATCTATAAGAAATGTAATAACCCAAAATTTTCTATAAATTGTTTTCATAGTTTATTAGAATTATTTTGAGACCAGGTGCCGAGATAACACATTATTCTGGGGCCCAGGGTGCCTAGAATGTAATTTTGAACTTATTTTAAGTTCACTAAAGTGAACGTGCGATCGGGTTTTCCTATCTTTTAAACCGGTGATTGAATCAGAAATCTGAGGGCACTGTTAAAATCACAACGTTGAGATTCTCCTAGGAGGGGCCTAACATTGATCAACATGGGTTAACAAGAAAAGTTAATTTTTTATACTTAAAGAAGAAAAATAATAAATTTACTATTTTTATTATTTTTCTTTTCTTTCTACTTAGAGAAGGTTCGTCAAAGTTGTGACATGGTGATGAGGCGACACTGGATTCATTAATGACACTCATTAATGGAATAGCGTGGCGATGCTACAATGCTCAAAGAATTTTCTTTATTAGTTAATCAAGGATTTAGGGTTGACAAACAACCCTATAATTCCTCTTATTAAATTTCGAAGGAAACCTACACCATCAAAAAATTATGGAGATTACAAATGCGGAAATGACACACCTAGAGAACGGATCAGATCCGATGATCGAAGAATGATGACGAATGCCAATTATTCATGAATCAAAGACGATGATGCAGATTTCATCAATCATCAGGAGTGGATCCAAAAATCTAGGTAGGGGTTTATGATTTCATTGTGATTGGCGTTTCTTTTCCCATTATTAAGGTTAATGAAAAACAAGGACCAACCCACAAACTGGTTGATCCGCGATCCGATCATTCTTGAGGGAGGGTTTTAATATGAGACTGAAAATGGGGATTTAATATGTGTTGTTTTTATTATTATTTTCCCCCCATATTTAAACTCTAATGTAAAGGGTGTAGGCTGAAACGAATAGGGCATGGGTTTCTCTGCCAGGGATGTATCTCGTGGGTTGTTTGTGGATAAACGATCAAATTATCGGCCAAGCAATTTTGAGGGCTTCGTAGTAATAGTGACATCCTATGGATCCCGTAGGTGCATGCAGTTTGAAAAATAGACAACTAGAGAAACTCTGGTGGCCTGTAGAAGAAACTGCCGGTGCGCCAACACCAATGATTCGAGAAACGGACCACCGAAGTACCTCTGGTGGTATGCAGAAGAAACTATAATTTGTGGCAGCTAGCAGCAGATGGCAGTGGCCGGCAATGGCTAGCAGGGGACCGTGTTAGTGTTCCCATTGGTGTAGCATGGTGGTATAGGTTCATGTTATTGTGGAGGCGTGATGCCAACTAGCGCTACATGGAGGAGGCGGCCAGCGTCTGGGGCGCTTGGATGAGATGGAGGCACGTAGTCCGTCATCCATATGTGGGAAGATGAGCTGACCGTTTGGTTGGCCACACTTGATGAAACAGATGTGGATAAGCTGCGTCCGGGCTGGATAATCCATCCCGCCTCATCAAACTAGGTTGCTTTGGGTGTACCAAACCCCACTAGGTGGGCCGGGCTGACTGCGGGCTGGTCTGGACCCAGACAGGTCGGGCCTAGTTTGGACCGATCCTAGACCCAACCGGCCCCCTTTTCACTAAAACACTTGTAACTAATAGATCAGGCATCCAATTTACGCACCATCTGTGGAACCAGGAACCTTGTGATGAGGTGGTTCTTATGAGATACTCTACATGAGTTTTGGAGGAGGTTAGAATAAATCCAAGTTGGATCAAACTCGAATTAAATTATCCCCTTTTTACAAAAATATCCATATCATACAGACCGAGTGTCCATTCGATAGACCTTTTTGTGTGTGGGGACCCTTATGATGACACAATTATTTAGTTTACTCTACGTGGGACTTCGTGGATGTTGAAGTATGACCAATGGCTTGAGGAGAAAATCCTCCTAGAATCAAGCGTGCTAAGTGCGAGAATCTAGTGGCTGGATGTCACATGAAGAATGAAGAATGACCCTTCGTGGATCAGCAACAGAGTGAACCTTCATGGATAAGAAATGAAGAGACCCTTCGTGGATCAGCATGAGAGTGACCCTTAGTGGATCAACATGAGAGAGACTATTTTTGGATCAGCATTAGTGTGACCCGCCGTGGATCACCCACAGAGTGACCCATCGTGGATCAGTAGTAGAGAGACCATTCATGGATCAGTAGCGTAGAGAACATTCATGGATCAACAATAGAGAATTTCAACAAAATAAGATGATCTAGATTTACAACTAATAATCTTTACTTCTGTACTTAAGTTATACTTAGTGTGAGTTGTGTCTTTTTCTTTGTACTTTACTTTGAGATCTTGCTTTTTGGTATTTCTTTTGTCAATTTATGAGATAATTTCAGGGGTATTGGGGTCCCTACTGAGTATTGTTATACTCACCCATGCACAGGCTTCACCCACACATGTCATGCCTTGTGAAGACAATCGACATGTTGATGTAGACCTTGGTGGTCCGAGACTCGGTGGAGCATAGTGACTTAGTAGTAGACGGGGCATTACTTCTATAACTTTAGGCATCTATCCTACACTTACCCTTCCAGTGGAATTTTGATTAGGCAAACCCTGGTAGTAGTGTTTTTTTTGTGGGTTCTTGGGCTTGTATTTTGGCCCCTTTACTGTAATTTTACACATTTTACTATCAGTGGCAGTACTTTGTGGTGGTTGTACTTTTTTTTCCTTTATGGTTTGGATTTGTGTAGTATTCCATGTCTCTATGTGTACAAGTTTAAAGGCATGCCTTCCCATTTTGGGATATGCCTTTCTGGTGCTATTCACCAGCCCCTAGCCTATGGAAGGCGGGCTCGGGGTACTCAGGGCATGGGCCCCGGGGGACTGGTTGTGAAGAAGTGGTATCAGAGAACATTCGGTTCTACCAGAATAACTAAGAGTTTGTATTTACAATGGGGGAAATAGTGTTAAGTTTCTTAAGTTAAACTTTTAGTTAGGGGAGTCCAGTGTTGGTGTGGTGGATGATGTATCAACACACCAGGACCCTAAATTATATTTTCTGACTCGGTACACGAAAACACTAGTTGCATGTGTTTTGTAAATGTTTTTCTCTTGATTTATTTTGATCCAACTCACAAGGTATAACTTATTGACCATGACGAATCTGTTTCCTTACAGGATTCCTCTACAAAGACAACCATCTAGGATTCTAGTGAGGGATCATAACGATGTCCCACAAGGTTATGAGGCATTAGTTCAAGAACCACTTACAACGATAATAACTTCATGTGCTGTACCAGTAGCACCACCACCTATAGAGGAGTAGTTGCTACCAGACCCACCAATCGATAGTGCATGTCAACTGATCACGCTTCACGAGTTCCAGAGTCAGAGGCCTTTGAGGTTTCGTGGTGAGACATATCCTTAGGCAACTGAGGATTGGATGGAGGCAGTTGTGTGGGTTTTTTCTCCTATTAGTGACAACTAAAAACCAACTATATGCTATCCTTTTTAGGGCACGAAAGGGAGATGGTAGAGCTTGATGTTTTAGACACATGAGGAGGAGACCCTTGCCTAGTTGGACTTCGAGATCCTCTTTAGGGAGGATTTTGTACAAGTGAAACTATGATCAGTGCATATTCCAGAGCTACTGTACCCACAGTAGGACCTCTTAACTGTGGCCCTATACTCGGTGAGGTTTATTGACCTTTCTCGCTACTCTACTGACATGGTAAAATAACCTTTCTTCAAGGAATACAACATTGTGCAGGGACTATGATGGGAGATCAGGGTGTCGTTGATTTTCCTCAGCACCCCAATAGAGGCTGGAGTGGTAGAGAGAGATCTCCTTGTCGAGGGATTCCTAGATGAGCAGGAACCTATGGTGAGAAACACCACCGGATGACAGATGGCTGAGTCATCCGCAGCAGGAAGTAGGAAGATGATGCAGAGGTCCAAATGGGCTAGACCTTCCAGAGGATGACCCCAGGACATAGGTTCGGAGGTTCAGAGCTCACGAGGAAGAGGAGGTTAGTTGAGGGATAGAGTTTTTTACTCCCGTGATAGACAAGGGAACATCACTCGTGATTGTCCAACCCCCTCTCTCATATGATAGAAAGATGGTCGAGGGACCACCAAGATAGCGGCGAAGGTAGGATCAGGGTGGCCAACCAGTCGGCAGGCATGGCAGAGGAGCAAGACGAGTAGCAGGAGGTAGACATAGGGATGAGGAACTACCACCCCCATCCCCAGGTAGACCACCATGGGCTCCAGGAGCCGGTGGATGGGGAAAGGTTCAGCTCTATAAAGTCAGGGCCTATGATCTAGACATCCCTGATATGATACAAGGTACGATTTGTGTCTTCTCCAGTTTATCTATTGTGCTTATAGACACCGGTTCCAGTAACTCCTTCATTGTCGTGAATCTTGTTCAGAACACATAGATTCCGACCGAGCATTTGTATCAATATTTACATTTGGAGACTCTTACAGAAAGAGATTCGGTGGTCACACGCTGGTTCTGATAGTGTGACCTTACTCTCAAAGGAGCGAGTTTTAGATGGGTCCTCTTGGTAGATGATTTGAATCCCTACGATGTCATTTTGGGAATGGAATAAATATATGCAGTTCATGCTTAGATCGACGGTTTGAGATGTACAGTGTGATGTAAATGTAGAGATGGAGACCCGTTTTCCTTTGTAGGTGAGAATGAAAATAGGGCATCACGATATGGACTCACACTGAGGAGGGTGTAGCCGGTCACTCATTAGTTGGCTAGAATGACCTTCGATACAGTGGATGAGGTGAGCCCACAGTTTCCTACATTGCTGTATGATCATGTGGACATATTTACAGAAGATTTCCGAGGACTACCTCCTCGTATAGAGGTATAATTCTACATTGAATTTTACAAAAGGAAGACAACGATATCTACACCTGCATATCAGAAGGATCCCATAGAGCTTCAGGAGCTGAGAGTACAGTTGAAGGAATTGAAGAAGAAGGGGTTCGTAAGACCCAATTTGTTTCTCCATGGGCAGCCCCGGTGTTGACTCGCAAGAAGGAATATGAGAGATTGAGGCTATAAATGAACTTTTGGAGCCTAAAACATGTGTCTGTGAAGAATAAATATCAACTTCCAAGGATAGATGGCCTCCTTGATCAGCTGAAGGGAGTGAAGTGGTTTTCCATGATAGAAATCAGATCAGGATATCACCAGCTTCATGTATGAGATAAGTACATCCTAAAGATGGCCTTCAGATGTCGATAAGGACACTGTGAGTACTTAATGATTTAATTTGGCATAAAAAATGCTCCATCCATGTTCATGGGATGCATGAATAGGATATTCTAATCTTACATGGATTGGTTTGTAGTAGTCTTCATTGATGATATCTTAGTTTACTCAGTGTCTGAGAAATAGCACACACTTCACTTAAGAATAGTTTTGGACACAGTCTAAGAGCATGACCTTTACGAGAAGCTCTCGAAGTGTGAGTTATGGATACAGAAGGTCCATTTATTGGCACATGTCATCTCAAAGGATGGATTTACATTGGATCCAGGGAAGATCGAGGTGGTGCTTGATTGCGATCCACTCGGGAGTCTTATAGTGGTACGAATTTTCCTTGGGTTGGTATGGTACTATCAGATATTCATGCCTGAATTCTCTAGAGTATAAGAACCTATGATAACATTGAAGAATAAGGTAAAAAACTTTGTGTGGATAGAGAAATTCTAGTAGAGATTATAGTAGTTGAGGCATAGCTTGAACAACTCCCCCATATTGAGGTTTCCAGAGGAGGGAATCGACTACGTGGTATACTATGATGCATTAGGAACTGGACTAGGTTGTGTCCTTATATAGGGTGATGCAGTGATTTATTATGGATCACGATAGCTAATACCACATGAGTAGAACTATGAAACTCATGACATGGATTTAGTAGCAATGGTCTTCACACTAAGGATGTGGAGACACTACCTAATGGGCGAGTGGTTGATCGACTACTCGGACCACAAGAGCCTCAGGTATATATTTTAGTAGAAGTATCTGAACATGAAAAAACCGTGTTGGCTAGAGTTCCTCTAGGACTATAACTTCAAGATATTCTATACTTTTGGGAAGGGGAACTTGGTGGAGGATACTCTTAGCTAGATATTGAGTTCACAGTTCCTGAATGAGGCCTCAAAGTAGTTGGCCTCGCTTTAGATATCTTTCATGGATAGAGATGATAGAATTTTACTTTAGTTGATGGTAGTTTTCCCTCCACTCTTATAGTGAGTCATGATGCACAACATAATGATATCATCTACAAGACTATACGTTCCCAGATTTCCATCGGATATGCACCTGATGGATATTATGAAGGTAGGGAGTGCATCATCCTTTTCATAGGGCACACTGTTTAAATAGTGGAGTTGCGAGAGGAGGTGTTGAGGGAGTTCCATAAATCCCCCTTGGGGGTATATCAAGGAGGAAGAAAGATGTACTAGGACCTCCGACATCAGTAATGGTGGCCAGGGATGAAGAAGTTAGTAGTAGAGTTTGTTTCCAAGTTCCTCACTTTCCAGTAAGTGGAGGTTGAGCACCGAGTACTAGTAGGTTTAACCCAGACCCTCGAGATACTAGAGTGGAAGTGGGGTAGGACATCAATGGACTTTTTGATGGGCATACCACATAAACCTATAGGACATGATACCATTTGGGTGATTATTGATCAGCTCACCATGTTGGCCCACTTCCTCGCTATTCAAGAGGAGGGTTCAGTATAGAGTTTGGGATGCCTCTAAGTTCAGAAGATCGTGTGACTTGACGGGGTGACTTCGACGATAGTCTCAGATAGTGAGGCACACTTTACATCCCGGTTATGGAAGGGATTGTAGGAGGTTTTTGGGACTCTGCTACACTTGAGCACAACCTTTCACCCACAGACTGATGGTCAGATGGAGCAGATCATATAGACCTTGAAGTACATGATCCGTGCTTGTGTCCTGGATTTTGGTCGCATTTGGGAGGAACACCTACCATTTGTGGAGTTTTCATAAAAAATTATCTACCACTCCACCATTGATATGGAACCATTTGAGGCACTGTATGGACTACTGTTCAAATCACTTTTTTTCTAGACAGACCTAAGGGCATAAACACTCCTAGGTCCAGAGTTGGTATAGGATACCATAAAGAAGGTGCATGTCATCTGAGAGCTGATGATGACTACAAAAAGACAACAGAAGTCCTATGTAGATAGGTTAAATAGGCCTTTGGAGTTCTATAAGGGGGGCACGTATTCCTATGGGTCTCCCCTCAATGAGGAATACATAGATTTGGCTGAGGTAGAAAGATATCATTGAGGTTCATAAGACTATTTCTGATTCTTAGGAGAGTGGGTGAGGTGGCGTACCACTTAGCTCTACTTCTATAGTTAGATAAGGTGCAAGATATCTTCCACGTATCCTAGCTGAGGAGATATGTGTATGACCCGTCTTGCATCATCAACCATGACAAGATAGATATTGACCACGTGGTGACTTTTGCTGAGTACCTGGTGTGGATAGAGGATCGAAAGGAGAGAATAATTCGTGTACAACTGATTCCTCTAGTGTGCGTTCTCTGGTAGAACGATAATATCCAGGAGATAACATGGGAGTGGGAGGCACAAATTCATTCTCAATACCCCCATCTGTTTGTATAGACCTTGTTTTGGATTTCAGGGATGTAAATCTCTATGGTTGGAATAATGTAATAACCCATAATTTTCCATAATTTTTTTCATAGTTTATTGGAATTATTTCGAGACCAAGTGTTGAGATGACAATTGATTCCAAGGGCTGGACTTCATGGAATGTAATTTTTAACTTAAAGTTCACTTAAGTGACCGTGTGAGCAAGTTTTATTATATTTTGAACCAATGCTTGGATTATAAATCTAAGGGCACCGTTGGACTCACAGAATCGTGATTCACCGAGGCGGGGCCTAACATTGACCGGTGTGGGTTGACCGAAAATGTTAATTTTTAGGACTTAAAGAAGAAAAATAATAAACTTAATAATATATTTTTTTATTTTCTTTCCATTGAGTGAAGGTTCATCAACGCTGCGATGCACCGACAAGGCGACGCTGAATTCATTAATGAAACTCAATAATGGAACAATTTAGTAATGCTACAATGATCAATGCATTTTATTTATTATTTAAAAAATGATTCCGGGTTGACAAATAACCCTATAATTCCACTGATTAAACGCCTAAGGAATCCTCCCCCATCGACGAACGATGAAGATTACAAACTCATTGAAGACACACCTAGAGAATGGATCAGATTTGATGACTGATAAATAATGACGAATTCTAATGATTCACAGATTGATGGTGATGATGCAAATATCATCCATCATCAGTAGTGGATCCAACAATCCAGGTATGGGTTCATGATTTCTTTGTGACTGACGTTTCTTTCCCCATTATTGAGGTTAAATACAAATGCGAACCAACCCAAAAAATGGGTTGATCCATGATATGATCGTTATTTAGGGAAGTTCATAATGAAATATTGAAAATGGGGATTCAATATGATGTGTGGTTGTTATTATTCCCCCCCCCCATGTTTAAACTATAATGTAGAGGGTGCAGGCCGACACAAACAAGGCTCGGGTCCCTCTGCCATGGATTTTTATTGTGAGTGATTGGTGGTTGAATGATCATGTTGGTGGGAAAGAGATTTTTAGGGATTAAAATTAATGGGGTAACCCTATAGATCATGTAGGCATAGGCGGATTGAGAAATGGACTACCAGAGCAACTCTGGTTGCCCAAGAAAGAAACTGCCGGTGCCCCGGCAGCCACAAGCGGCGACGGCCGCAGGCAGAGGGAGGCGGTGCTCCCATCGGTGTGCCACGATAGAAGTGGACCATGGCCAAATATTCATGACGAAACAAAGGCATGATTCTGACCAATACCATGTAGAGGATTTGCTCGCATCTCGGCCGCTCGAATGAGCTGGTGTCACGCTGTCCATCAATCGTGTGTGGGAGGAATGGTTGACCATTCGACCGACCTCACTGGACGAAACAGATGTGGTAGAGCTATGTCATACTAAACTGAGCCAGTCTGCAATAAAGACCAATCACAGGTGGAGGAAGCACCAACTGGTGCAACCAGGTGACGAATCGGACATGGCTAAGCCAGTCCAGGATAGAGAAGCCGACCCGCCTCGGCAAGCCAGATTTCTATGGGTGGGTCGCGCCCCACTAGGAAGGCTGGTCCAACCGTGAGATGAATCTGCAACCAAGTGGGGAGGGATGGATGTATGTGGGTTGGGCACAGGTTGGACCGGGGTCGGGCCCAACTGACCCCCATTTCCCTAAAACACTTGTAACTAACAGACCAGACATCCGATTGATGGGTTGTCTATGAAACAAGGACCCTTTCGATGAGGCGGTCCTTAAAAGATACTCTACATGATATTTGGAGAAGTTTGGTGTATGGACGGGTTAGATCAGACTCGAATCCAACTGGTCCCTTTTTATAAAAATGCCCATATCTTACAGACCTGACATCCATTCGGTGCACCAACTGTTGCGTTGGGACATTTATGACGAGACAGTCTTTTGGGTTTCTCTATGCGGGACTTCCTGGTGGTTGGGGTATGATTGATGACTTGAGGAGAGAATATTCCCAGAATCAATCATGAAAAGTTCGAGAATCCAGTGGCTTACAATGACGTGAAGAATGAATAGAGACCCTTCATGGATCACCAATGGAGCGACCCTTCATGGAACATCAATGGAGAGATCCTTTGTGGATCAGCATGAGAGTGACCATCTATAGATCATCATGAGAGATACCCTTTGTGGATCAGCAATTGGGAGACTCATCGTGGATCATCTATAGAGCAACCCATCATGGATCAGTAGCAGAGCAACCCTTTGTGGATCAGTAGCAGAGCGACCCTTCGTAGATCAGTAGAAGAGCCCCTAAACCGAATAATATGATCTATCTTTATGACTAATCGTCTTAACTTCTATACTTAAGTTATACCTGGTGTGAAATATGTCTTTTTATTTGTGCGTTACTTAGAGATCATTCTTTATGATATTTCCTTTGTGGATTTCTGAGAGACCTTCGGGGGTCTCAGGGTCACTACTGAGTATTTTTATACTCACCCCTTCATAGTAATTGCCCGTACATGTCATTTCTTCTGAAGATGATCGATGCTTTGACATAGACCTTGGTGGTTCGGGATGTGATGGAGTTCAGTGACTCAACGACCCCCCTACCAAAGACCTTCTTTCTCCAGATGATCATGCTTACTCCAGCCTTATTCTATCTAGCCTTTGGTGTGACCCCTTTTTTTGGGCCAACCTCCTGTGCACCCCCCTCTCCCGACCAGCCCGCACCCTGCCCGTGCCACCCTGTCCAGCCCACACCTTGCCGGTGAAACTTTTTCCCCTATGGTATAATCTTCTTCCCTCATATTATTTTATTATTATTTATTCCTTTATTTTTGTTGGGGTATTTTTTTATTTAGGGTTTATCTTGGTAGATCTAGGGCATTGGAACCCTCGGCAGGTGTTCCTAGGGTTGCATTGTCAACATGACAGGGTTTTGAGGTAGGATTCCCTATACACTTTCCTTTTTTAATTTAAGTTTCATCATTTTATTAATATCCTCACCTTATATATATTCAATGTATTTTTGTTCCACCATTGGTTTAATTATTTGGTGTGTAAACGGTAGTATATGACTTGTATCTTGATGAATAGTGTCTTTTATTAAAAAAATGTGCACACCGACTATTTAATAAAGTATACCGTTAGTTTTCACAAATGTTTTGTGATATATAGAACACAGTACATCGATGGAAATAAATTTATGGAATAAAAATTTGTGATTTACACCTCATTTAGTGTTAAATAGAAGTGGCTTTGTTAAATATGGCATTTCCTTGCATTCAATTAATTGTCCGGTTGGATTTTAAGTGCTAAATGTGATATAAAAATGACTTTTTTTTAATTTATAAATACATTTTCACTATTTTAAACAATTTTTTTGGGTTCTTTGTATGGTTTTAAACTTTTTTTGGTTTTATAAAGGGGTTACTATGGGGTTTTAAGGTGTTTTTGCATGATCCACTAATAAATGGCTTGTTTGGAATTTTTGTAAGGAATGGTTTGTTTACAAGGTGAAATGGAAATTATTTAAGGAGTTTTTATGGATGGGTTGAAATGTTAAATAGCGTGTTTACACTTATTTAGGATAATGGATTACATGTTTGATAAAAGTTGGTTTGGTGAAGTGTTTAAAGTCCAGTTTGGAATCTTTGTGTAAATGTTGAAAGTGTTTATTGTGAAAACCACCTTGGATATTTCTCATTCCTTGAAAGTGTATATAATGGATGGGATGTCCTCCCTATGGAATCATTGTGATCCATTATGAGAGTACCTTAGGATGGACTATTTTTGTTCGGTTTGTTCTATGGAATGATATCGGTCCTCACTGCTCGGGTTGATGCATGTTGTGGTTTATTTATTGTATATATACACTTGTGATTGGATAATCGGATGATATTATTTGAATTACCCAAATTATATACATGAGACATAATAACCTAGCATATTGAGAGAATTCTATGATAATGATTAATGCACTGGTAGTTGATGTACTGAACAGTGGCCCATAGTAGGTTGATATATTTGAGATTATTTCTATGGGATTGGGCCCCTCAGTCTATCCTAAGTTAGGGTGTCCAGGCATTTGGTCATTTTGATTTCATCATGTGTGGCATGCTATCCGGGATGAGGTCTCATGTATTAGTACGTTCTGAATTGTTCTTCATCTACTGGGTTCACCTATGTCCATCTACTTTTAGTTTCTTGAAGTATTGATTTAGATACTTGTATGATTATTTTCCATTTCCCTTGTGTGTGACTAATGTAGTGATTTTCATGTGTATAGTTTTATTGGAATGTGATGTGTGGTTTTAATATGGATTATGAAAACTATTTTTAATGAAAAGTGTTTTATCCTCTTTGTGAAAGTGAAAAATGTAAACATCACTTTCCCATTGAAAAAAATGATAATGTATCCAAAATGGATTGAACATGGTTTTGAAAATGAATAAGGGAAATGGGACGTAATTTTTTTTTATGTAAAATTTATATAAAGATTAATTTTATAAATTGCAGTTGAAAATTAAAATGGATGTTACTTTAATTTTAAAGGTGGTTCATTAGGAATAGATTGTCGGGATAGCCTACTGAGTTTTATAATCACACCTATATTTATTTTCTATTTTTATCTATTAAGTAGGTTCCATCTTGGGTTTCATTCACCTTGAGTGATGGTTGATCGTTGTGTTGGAGAGTGACTTGTGAGGTCACAGGGAGCTAGTGTGGTCATTTGGTTAGTTTTAGTTTCTTTTGTTTTGTTGTTGTATCATTTTTCCTCTTATGTATAAAGGATGTTCATTTCAGTTATATATATATTTTTTGAACTTCTTTGGAAACTTGATGTTGTTTTTTTTCTGTTATATTATTGGGAGAAATTTTTCCCTTGTTGTACTCAATTGATTTTCTTGGCGCTTAGCGCCATCTCGAGAGGATAATGAACACCTATCGGGACTTGCCACAGATCGATTCGGGTGACTGATTCAGGGTCGAACTGGGTTGGTTCATGACAGCTGGCCAGGTAGGCACTGGTGGGTCATGTCTTCATAGAGTGGTATCAGAGTGGGGTTCCACTTCGGGACTGAAGTGTTGAGATTCTATAGTATGATCTTGGTTTGGAATTTATGGAAGTAATGTTAAAGTGTCTTGAGTTTTAATTTTTGGATAGGGACTCCGTTTTATGTGCAGCGACTAATGTATCCAATCACTAAGAATCTGACAATGTACTTGTGGACATGGAACATGTAGGCACTGGTTTCATAGTAACATCTGTACATGTATCATATATGATTGAGTTATGTTTCTCATGCCCTTATTGAGTCATCTCCCCTGATATAATCTCTGACCATGGAAGGTGTTGATCATCTATGGATGCCTCCAGGATGAAATTGATCTAGGATTCCACTATATGACCCTGATTATGATTCTCCCAGTTAAAAGGCTTTAATACAAGGGTTTATACATGAGGTTGTACCACCAAGTGGTTTTATAGTCACTCCACCATCCATCGAGCATTTGGTTGAATAGGTAGTATCATTTGAGGATGTATACATGTTGAGTGTTCTCTATAAGTTTTAAAGGAAGAGACCTCCTATGTTTCAGTGTGATCCAGACCCCTAGATAACCAATTAATGGCTTGAGGTAGTCACACACATTTTTCACCTTTATAGGGAATATATATATTAGGTAGGGGTCCTAGAAGAAAGTATTATCTAGGTATCTATTGGGAAATGGTAGAGTATGGTGAAATAGAACCATGATAATTCAATTCTCACATGGATATAGTTTTATCATCCCTTTAGGGAAGAGTTTTATCCATCCATGATGTGATCAGTTTGTATCCCAGATCTTCATTAGGGTAGTATGACCATGGTAGGGTATTTGGTGAGGTTCACAAAACTTTCAGGATACTCTTTGTATATGGTTCAAGATCCATTTTTCCTTTAATAGACCTTTGAGTAGGTATTAAATTAAAATATTTGGGATTCAGTGAAACATATATGCATTCCCACCTATGTTGGGATGCTCGAGTGGGCCTTGGCAGTGGTGAAAGTTTTGGATGAGAAAACACAGACTATTGGTGCTGATCACACAGGACATGAGACCTCATAATCTAGTAGTCAATGGAAGGCCTATGGGTTGGGGGTGCTTTCGAAAATCCTGGAGATGATCTATGGATGGAGGGATTGTAGCTTAGGGATCTAAAGTTCGTTCTAGTCATCTGAGATAGAGAGGTAGTATTTCACTTGTAACATATGGGGAAATGTCATGAAGTATTTTATAACCCATCGTGCAACTAGAAAGGTTACAGTCATTGGACCACCTAAAGGATACATATATAAGAGAAAGGAGTTCTTTATGATGATGAATGTGTAAGAGGAGGGAGAGAGCAGAAGGAGGTGGAAGATGGTTTGAAATGTTTCCACAACCACCCCCAAGAGGTCTTTGTTAATCTCTAGTGGATGGAGGATAGGGGAAAGAAAAAACTCAAGTTTTAGGGGCCCATGAACTGAAGTCTATGGGTTCTATTATAGGTATGATCTATGTCCTTTCATGTTTATTATTATTATTATTAGAAATAGGTGTGAGCTATTATTTTCTTCCCACTAATTTCTGGACGCTTTTCCAGGGAGACATGGGTAATTAATGGAGTCTTATGATGGTGATGTTTGATGTAACTTCATAATCAAAAGAAATAGGGATGCTTCCACCTCCGATATGAATTCTTGTGACATGATACAAAATTGTGAGGGTGAGATAGATATTCACAAAGAGGATAATATTTATGTATATAACATGAGTTCCTTTGACTTGTTTTTAATGTAATTTAGTTGTGTAGAGGTGTCAGGGTAGGCCGTTGTTATGGAGAACCAGTGGGAAGGATAATGGAAGAGATTTAGAAAGAATTGGATGTTGTCCTATAGAATCGATAGTGGTTTGAGGCATGACATGTGCCTTCACTATCATAGTAGCATTTATCATAGATTCTTGTGGCACTTTCCCTAAGCATAACCCTCATCTGATACCTATCGATACTATTAGAGTATTGTTTTCTCGACCCTTATGCTTGGAGGTTGTAGTATAGAGGATTAGAGGTTATTCTCTATTTTGGGTGGTGTGACCAGACTCTGGAGGACTGATATAGCCTTACATAAAATCATTCAATAGTGGAAGATCGGCCCTATAATGATTTCCCATATACAGATTGGTTTCCTACCATTAATTCTTTTTTGGGTGCTTCTAAGGAGTTTAGTAGTGTTTCTATAATATGGGACAAAGTTACTCCTTTGATTAGAAGTTATCCAAGGTAGATTAGGATGGGATCATGTGCACAAAGATTCAATTGAATTTTTTATAAGTTGGTTAGTATGACCTATAGAGCAGTGGCTATTATGATATTTCTATTCGCTATAGTAGCAGTGGAGTGTGAAGGAATATTTCCTAAGGACTTTCCAACTTTACCTCCCCAATATGTGTTGGAATTATGTATAAACTATCACCCTAAAAATACTATGATATTTTCACCATCATATTGGATGTATCCTATAGATCTTCATGATAAGGTGGTGGATTCAAAAGTTTACAGAGGAAGGGATTCGTATGAACCATTTATTCACCTATGTTTCCCTATGTTGTTCTACTTGGGGGGAGGATGATAACATTATGAATTTGTTCCTTCAACTCTTTTTGGATCGGTTCATGGTGGGCTTCTTCATTGGTACCATCACGAGTTCAGTGTCAATGTTTCATGTGATACACTTAAAGATGGTTCAAGATATGATCTGAGAGTAAAAAATTCATGGGGATCTCTTATAGAGCCCAATATAGATTTATAAGGTCCAATAATGTGAAATGTCTTATCTGTCATGGGATTTAATGTGGACCAACAAAGGTTGTGTTCATTCTATAAGTAGGGACATGTAAGGGTGTATCCGTGGAAATATATCCTCACATTAATGTTTATATCCATTTTTATTGAGAGAGGAAAAAGAATAGTTGAAATATTTGTAGTTGGCCTTTGTGGGTGAGGATGGTGATACATATCTCTATTGGATGGTTGTTTTACCATTGATTTTCAACATTGTAGGGAGTAAAAATATAGGGATTTTTTACATGATCCTTTATAATATAATATCCATAGGACAAAGTATTGATGGATCTTCTGAAGGTGGGGAGTATGTCATCCTTTTGAGCACTCATAATGACACTAGTAATGCTATGAGGTAAAGAGAAGAGGAGGTTTCTTTCCCTCATCAGTGTAACCAAGAGAGGGTTATTTATCTCATGGTCCTTTGGAATCAGGTTTAGTAGCCAATTATGTAGTGTCTTATTACTTAATTTTCTCTATATGTATCACCTATTAATAAGTGGACACCGAAGTGCTCATATGGAAACTATAAATTGGGTAGAGATTTTTTTGGTTTTTATGATGAGGATTTCTCTGATAAGAGAGAGATTATGACACTATATTAGTGATCACTGGAGAACTCACCATGTTGGACAACTTTCTAACTATCATAGAGAAGAGTTTAGTGGAGAGTTAGTATGATCATTAGGTTATATCCGGGACTCGTTGGATTTTTTGGAGTTTTTGTGTTAGGTTTGTGAGATGGTGTACCACTAGACCATGTAACCATAGTTAGATTGGGTGTTTTGTATTTTTAACTTGTCATAGATTAGTAGACATGTGCATGATGAATTGAATGCTGTCGAATAGGGTGAGATAGACATTTACTATGGAGTTTCCATTTCATGGTACCCAATGGTGATTGCGATATGACTAAAGGGTACCCTTCATGGGTAATTGGTTTACCTAGGTGCATGTTTATTGATAACATAGGGACCCTCTAGAGATCTCAATATTGTGGGAGACCCATTTGGGAGTTATGTTTTCCCAACACATGCATCAGATTTTTATTTTCAACATAAAAAATCATGAGGGTGGGGTGAGTGTGATGAATCTAGTTTTTCCATGTAAAACATTGGAAAATTTCTAAGAATGTTTCTGAATCTAGTAACTACGTCGACTTGGAATTCTTGTCCATGTAGGGCCAAAGTGTAGTGATATTAAATAAATTTTAATATGCCTGATTAGTTTTTTTAAAAATGTGGAATAATCCCTGAACAGAGTCTCCAATTAGAAATCAAATACTATTGTTGAGTCGAGAAAGTATGTTTTACCCAAAGCGTGATATTATGTTTTTCAACGATAGGCGCTCAATCAGTGGTGACTATTATAGGGCTATTAAATTAAGGAGTTTTATTAATTAATCAAAATTTAATTATAAACCTAATACACACCCCTTTGGTTTCCATACACGAAATAGGAGGGGAGTTTTTCCTCCCCTGTACAATGGACGAAATGAGGGAGATATGAGGCATCTCCAAACCCAGTTAATGATGGTGATCAATAATGGATCGAGGTGGAACAACTTATAGGCATCACATTGGACCCAAAGCGTCAACATTTCACTATAAGTTATGATAATTTATGATCATTACATTATGATCCCATTATATGCATTTTTAGGGTTTTATAGACATATTAAGACTAATATAGATCCCTTGGGGGGTTGATCTGTGGTAATTCGGTGAATATTGAGGGTTTTGGGAGGCTTGTAGAGATTTCCCATTTGTATATCCCAATCACATGGCATGTATCACAAAAGCACACATCCATTGTTCTTCCCATTATGGGAATATGATCTTTGAGAACTGCACTCCGTGTACTGTTGTTACATATTGTGTATTTGTGCTTAGATAACTGTTCAAGGACATGGGTCAACATGCCAGGTGAGGGGAAATTTCCTTATAGAAGTGAAAAACTAGACCCTGAATATACATGGGTCGGAGGACATGGCCTGGTAAATTGGAACGAACCACGTCATAATGGGATTATCTTTTATACATGGTCCGAACAAGGATACGAGCTTGGGCTTGGTCAATAGGTACACACTGTGTACCATGAGTACCAAATTTGTATAGAGGCATGGAAAGATAGGATTTTTGTTGGTGAGGACATTCCCAGGTGATCATAAAAGGTTACACATTTTGTAAATAGATGTAAACTGTATGTTTTTTCCTTATAATGGTGTTTAAAGTGAGAGAACATGTCCACGATTCATTATTGAGAGACATGTCATGTACTATGGGTAAACTCCATCCTTAGAGACTTATCCCTTTCACATATTCATCACTGAGATTTAGATGGATGCCCGTGATTAGCCTCTCCTGAGTGTTTTTACACATATACCATGATGGTGGACATGGTTTTGGAATCAGATATGCGACACGAGGTGAATCCAAAGGGGAAATTACTTTAAAGACAAATGGCTAGTATCAATTGTGTGCATTCCCTTAGTCCATACCTTTGAGGGTACAATTTATAACCATTTCCCCATCATAGGATTGTGATCCTATTTAAGGGATTGGTTCAGATAGAGTTTGTATTATCCATTTTTCATATAAACGTGGTATCCCTTATCACATCCTCTTCTTTCCTATGTGGGGGTTGTGGTATCGACTTGAACCACATGAACAAATGTTGATCCCATAATTATAAGGTTGATTTATTAGGGGTCATGGTATCATCATCTATATAATAATATTCTTTGTGGGTAGTTACAGATTGGATTTGTAGTTTCCCACAATAGTCCTAGGTGTGATCCCCTATCTGAGTGATATGATCTCCAGAGTTCAAAGATTGGTTTCTAGTATCCCCTAGTGATTCTAGGAGTGATCCCATATCTTTTTTTTGATATATTTTGGTTCTTACTAGGGTTTATGGATCCCCCCATGATACATTAGTGAGATCCCAAATTTAAGTATTATGATCCCCTGGGTACCAACCTGAATTCCTTCACGGAGATACTCGAGGAGCATGTGCTCTCTAATGGGTGCCATTAGGGATGGAAGGGATATTCCATAGGCTTAGTGATAATGGAAGAGTGAGATATATCATATGGGATCCATTTGGGATAATACAGATCATCTAGTGAGTACTCCTAGAAAAGCGATACATTTGAGCCTTGAGTAGAATCCTGTGGTAGGCTACATGGTTGATATAGTAAGATTTGTTGTTTGAGATGATCATATCTAGGTTATTATGAGGGTAATTTTTTGATGTCTCATATTTGGTTGAAGTACTAGGTCTTGATGATATTAATAGTCACATATAGATGGGTTGAGGAGATTGAGAGTCCTATTCTCCCTCTCTTGGGTTTCTATACCCTATGATTATGGTTTGAGCAAAGTATTGACTTTAAGTTGGTTCCTTTTATTTTTAGGGTTTTGGGGAACCTGGAAGGTATTGTCATACTCACCCCTTCATGGGATAGTTCCATACATTTTGTGTCTTATATAGAAAATATTCCTCTTTATGGAGTCTTATGAGGACCCATAACAAGCAGACCATTATGAACTAGACATACTAAGGTGTGTACCAGTGGTTTCATTTTACAACATCCCCCTCTAATTGAGTAGGATAGATGATTTTATCAGTTTATTGTGTGTTTTTTAGCGTTTATAATTTTCTATAATATATTTCTTACTATGATGTGGGGAAGATATTATTCATGCATTTGATATTATCTATTTATTGACTCTACACTATTTCATTGAGATGGATGTGTGTGTGCGTGCGTACATGTACTATTGGATGACTCCTATGTGAGTGATATTCCTACAAGACATAGGAAACCAACCCCTAGACTATTTGAGATTGGATTAGGGTAGTCTAACTTAGATTATGTCCATCTAGGAGGGACTCAATTGGCTAGTTCGTGATAAATATGGAAGAGAAAATATTCTTGACCAAAGAGATAAATAACGTCAATCTTATTTAAAAACATTCTTTCAGAGTTATGAGTACTTAGAGAAAGTAATATGAAGGAATAAAATTTAGTATCAAGAAATAACTAGAGGAAAAATTACAATATATTTATCAATATATATAATATAATTTCACCGTAAAAAAATTAATCATAAACAATCCCGGTAAATAATGAGACTGTATCATAAAACTTTTACCACATTGGTAACTTTTAAATCATAACCCCCAATAATGGAATGACATAAAATGACGCTTTAAATACCATGAATATAAATATATTAATGATATAAAATATTAACGTGGAATTATTTAAACCACATGGTGAATATGACACATGTCTAATAGAAATAAACGTGAGGCGAAAAATAATTTACTTAAGTTTGACTTGATTCGTAAGTGCTCTAATCCTCTATATGATAAAATTAAATTTATTATAATTATATAAAGTAAAAAATTAAATAATTATAATACCATATATGATCCAATTATAACATTTCATCAACAATATATTAAAAATTATTTATCAAAATCATCATTTATGGTTGTTAACTATTTCATTTTTCATGAACTTTTTTATTAAGTTAGTTTATTTGTTGCATATTGATCACAGTTTCATTATTTAATTATTATTATAAATTATATTAATAATATATTTTCAATGTATATATTTTTAAAACCATCCATGATAGTCTGTAATATAAAAATAAAAAACTCTATTCATGGAGACCTTCAGTCCATACATACATATGAACATTGTTTTCGTTTTCTAATGAAATGAGGAAAATAAAGGAACATAATATTTAATAATTACAAAATAAAAATAACATAATAAATATCATAAATTTTCATTAAATTCATAATTATTTCCACTTATTTAGGATGGTTATGTAAATGAAATTGTTTACTATGTTGTGATGGTAGTACGTACATACGCACTGACGATATTTTCATTTTCCATTGGATGTAGTCATAAATAGTTATATTATAAAAAATAATTATATAATAATAAATATATTATAAAAATAATATATAAAAGTTATATCCATCATAATAACCATCCATGAATGGTTGTAAGGAAAAAAATACATCATTACTTAGGGGAGATAGTTCACATGTATGCACAAATGGTGATTTCATTTCTCATTTGATGAAAATAAAGTTGAATAAAGGTTCTTCCAAAAAAATAATAACATATAATTATATGGATTATAGTTATGTTTTTATATCATCATGGCTATAACATAATTAAATGTTTTATAGGATGAAATTAGATGACATAACTTTTTTTAGAGTTATAACATTACAAAACATATTTAAACCCTTAGTATTCATAAAAATTAAAAAATGAAGTCAATATTTAATGTTATGGAGCCTTCCACCATAATAATCAAATACGGATTTCAATTTGAATTTATATTTTTGATTGAAATCATAAATAAATATTAATCATTTACAATATTTTTTACCTTAAGCTTTATCTGATTTCCAAAATCCTAAATTAATCATAATTTTAAAATTCCCATTTAAAAAAAACCAACCTCTTTTATAAATATTGTTTTTAGAAATTTATTTTCCTATTTTCTTAAAATAAGTAACCATTTTAATATTCCAACCAATTATCAAAATTTCCATCCAAATTTAATACATTAACATAAAACTATCATCTTTTTTTAAAATACAAAAATATTCTACAATTAGTTTAAACATCAACATGATAGCACATGATATGTAGTATAAGAATAAATATAAATCAATTCTTTAGTAGGATTATAATTGTAAATGTATATAAATTTAATTATTTACACCACTAATAATGAGATATTCAAAAAAATACCTTATTAGTGGCTTATATTTAATTATAGTTACATAGAGATTACAATCATAAAATATAATAAAATTCAACTAAATGTTCCACCATATCAATATATTATGAAATAATGTATAATTTGGCTTCCAAATGATCCCTTTTACTCTCATCAAGTCTCACTATATTTTACATGAGATGTTTAAAATAAATATCACTCTATAGGATTCTTAATATATACCTAAATATCTATTAGTGACTTGATCTTCGTTTATGAAATTATGATCAATAATTTTTATGGGTTACTTATAATGTCATGAGAATGATTTCTATAATCCTTAAAAATCTAAAAAATCCCAAACACTACTTTGTTACCATTTATAATGTTCTAGTTTCATCGCGCTCTTCAAACTAAACTAAACCTCCACCAATCGTAAGATTGTTCCATAATCTATAAGGGTATGAAAAAAGAACTCAATATTAAATTGAAGTGTTGGGAAATGATTTTACCTTAAGAAAATTCAATATTTATCAATGAAAGATTGAAAAAAATCATAAATTACTTCTCCGAACATTATATGATCCCATAATTTTAGACTAATCCATTTGGGGTACCTATAAATCAATTTTACATATTATAAAATTATAAATTCATTTCTATATGACTGAAACAAGAAAATAAATAAAAATTCACATATATATATATATACAAAAAATTCCCATATACATAAATAGGTAATAATAACTCTAAAATAGTTATATAAATATATATTGCAATGATATAACATAAATACTACATAACATGTACTACAATTCTATAATACCATAGTGGAGACTCAAACTGATCCAATTACATGAAATTTACTAAAATGACTAAGAAATATAAATTTCTATATGTGTACCTATTATTTTAATAGGTACATCAAGGGACGTTACATGCCCACCAATGTACAAATATATGCTATTCACACAGAGGCTCAATATACACCACCACTGATTAAAACTCCAAAATATAATTACATGGTTTATGAATTGGAATGTGCCTACACATTTACATATATAATAATATATCATTTTTCAAAAGAAATAGTTAAAACATGTCATCAACTTGTAATCAAGTAAACTATAGATTAATAATAACCATAAAAGGCAACTCCCTATACCAGAGTAGTGTAAATCTTTATATACCATCTTCAAGTATAGCTTGGAATTAGGAATAGGTACTACATCCTCATAGTCCCACCAAATAGAGTCTAATTAATATAAATTAGATCTATATCTTCTCATAAGAGGTATAATTATCTTTGAAAGGTGATTGCACTATCTTGATATGAATAATGTGAAAACATATAATGAAAAGTGAGAATATTAAGTACATAAGCACACACATATATATATTACATGTACCTTGGTACCCCCATATATCCATGTATAGATTGATTACACTTACTAGATCATTGATTTAGCCTAAATCGAGTCTCAATGATAATGATATAAACACACACACAAACACATATGTAAGACCTTATATCTATATAAAGAAGGAATAATAGACAATTACATTGAAAAGAAACAAAACTAATTGGTAAAACAATATATAAAGTGTAACATAGAAAAAAGGTAAAAATTGTATATATGGAAATAATTCTAATAATAATATCAGGATAAAAAATTCAATATTACATCTCTATAATATAAATCCTATAGGATAATCCCAATCAAAACTATAACATGGGGGTTTTCAAACAATACTAGTAAATATCCAAACAAGGCATAAGGTATAACATAATAAATAACTAAATCATACTAGTAGTAATAAAAACAATGTACAAGGCTTTTAATAACTAACCATTATAGTATACTATTAGTAATCCAATCCAAATTACAAGAGATGGTATGGAAACATGTTATTTAATAATAGTAGAAAGGTAAATAGAGTATAATATATTAATTAGAAAACATTTAATTCATATAAGTAACAATTAAAATAAATCATAAATGATGACATAAATAATCATCGAGGAATACTAGTAATAAACTAAAAAAATTATGAGATATGAATTAAGAAAAAATCAAGGTATACTAATAAAAAAATGTATGTTTATAATACTAATATGTTTTTCAATATAAAAAACTTATTTAAAGAACCCAATTTCTTTTGAAAGTATTCTATGTCCAAGGGATAAAGGGTTTTATAAATTGACCCTTCAACATAAGGCGTATTTTTTCTTATAAAAATATGACAACTTCTTATAATATCACAAAGGATCAAAGTATAGGTTTTAAAAGAAATTTACTATTTACTTATTAAAATATTATTAAAACCCAAAGAAAGTTTTTTTAATAAATAAAATAATATGAAATTTAATCATGGTTTAAGAATTATCTCACTTTTTAAATTTTATCAAAGTAATGTTTACCAATTTTTATTTAACTTTAAACTTGGTTTGAAAAAAGTTCCACCAAACACATTATCTGAGTGTGTAAAACTCCCATGTTAATAATTAACGTGTGGCTTAAACGAGACATGTACATGTTAAATATCTTCATTCCAACATAATATAAATTACTTTGGTTAAATTTAATTTTTGAACTAAAACCAATTTATAAGATTTATTCTCAAACATTAATAAAATTAGTAAAAAACATCCATTATTAGATCATATATCAAATAAATAATTTAATTAATAATTTCATCTATTTATCATTTCATTTAAAGCTAATTAATAAACTAAAAGTTTGAATGAAAATATATTATGTTTTATTGGATGTGATAAATAAAACCACTTATAAATAATCATTGATACTCATATAAACTAAGAATGAATAATCTAAATACATCATTTATTGAAGACTAAATTTAAAATTTTCAATATCATTCACATTCCAACATGTAAATAGGTAAAAAAAAATAGATAATTGAGAAAATCATAAATTTATATATTAATTTTTGTAGAAAATCATTTTTAATGAAGTTATTAATATGAGAATGAAATGTATATTTTAAATTTTAGAAAATATATTTTTAGTTTTTTTTTCAAAATCAATGGAATAAGTACTCTGAGAATAAATTCAATTATAAAGCAAGGTGAGTTGAGACCACCAACCAGATATAGGCCTAAGGTCAGTTTCTCGCAACTCTCGTGATTCAAAAATGACATCAAAAAATTGATTAACTCAAACAAATAACTAATTTAATCCAAATATATAAATTTTAAAAAATAAAATAACCTTTAAATTAATTTATCCCTCATACACAACATAAAAAATATATCCAACCCCCATTAAATTAAAACCCTAATTTATTCATTAAAAACACTTCAATTAACATAATGTGATGAAAATATTAAATTTCTTGAAAAATTCAAGGGAATTATCCTTAAATTATGAAATATAAATAAATAAATATAAAATTTAGGATAAATGGAATTAAATTATCTATATTAATCTTCCTCTAGAATTTAGACAAGAAAACTTTTTATTTTGACGTGATTTCTATATGATTGGGAGACAAAATATTATAAATCACTAAATTAGAATCAAAATAATAAGAGAAAACAAGAGTACTGTAGTGATTATAACAACACCTATATAATAATAAGTGGTGCTAAAATAAGAAAAGAAATGTATCCCACTGGCATAAGCCTTTTCTCTAGTCACATGATGCTCCAAAAGGATATCCATAGGGTTATTTTCACATTGCATACTTTTTAACCCATTTTCTCATATTACATTTTATTATATATTAATAAAAAAATATAATATTACTAACACCTTATAAATATATATCCTTATAGTAATAAAAAGTTTAAAATATATAATTATTCATGTTTATTTAATAACATAACATTATCAATTCTACTAATAATATTACTTATATATATATATATAAACATTAGAAAATTTTTTGTATTTAAAATTATGTAAGTGTAGATGTAATTTATAGTAATTCTAATGATTAAAACATATAGATAAATATTTTATAATAAAGTAATAATAATAATATTCATATATATTTATCATTTAATAAAATATCCTCCAAATGATCACATAATAACCTATAATTATTCAACTATTTAATCAAAAAAAATATATTTTTTGATAGACCACATTTATAAAATAAAAATTCAAACAAATTATTTTTCATTATATTTCATATTATATATTTATAATCCATTAAAAAATTAAAAATTCATATCACCCACGTATTCTAAAAATAATATTAATTTTCTAATATATTTCTCATTTTTACCTATATTTATAAAAAATTGAAACCATTGTTATTAGTTTGTAATATATATTTCATAGAAATAATACAAAATAATAACACTAAATAAAATGAATTATTCCTTGGGCTATTGGTTTCATAGTACCCCACTACTAAGTAACTATTTTTCTCTTTAGACTACATTCACCAACTATTACTTAAAGGTTACACATGCATCAGAAGTGCTGGGAAGTGTGATAAATAAAAGAGTTTGTTGATATAATGGGTCATTCACAATATTTTTGGTGATTTTAACACTATGAACAAAAAATATTTCCATCGTATATTGATGTAAATAAAACCAAAATACAAGGTGATGATGTTTCTTGTTAAATTTATAATTAATTAATTTAGACCTAGAAGAATATTTTACCTTGGATTAGTTTCTTTTTTCAATGGTGATGTTGATTATGTGAAAAAAAATATTACGGATTACCTTCATTATGGTTTAAATATCCAAGTGTAAAATTCCTATATCGGTGTTCCACATGTGTTCCTTTGATTTTTGAGAAACTCCAATTTATATTTGGGTGTTAGCACAAAGAATAAATTTTCTTCCATTCATTTTATTGATCGCTCATAATTTGATATTTAAGGAATCTCTCTTGCATTTTTCATTCTTTAAATAGAGAGAGAGAGAGAGAAATGAATTTGGTAGAGAAATATGTTGTACATAATGATTCTATAATTCTCGATTAACCCTGCACAATAGATATAACCATCTATTTATAGAGATAAGAAATATGTTAGAAAATTATGTAATTAAATTTAATCCATTAAATAATATATTAAGCTTTATTAAATCCCATTCCAAAATAATAATAATATTTTTATTATTTTATATAATGCTCACTAACTTGAATTTTGTTTATTTTATCAGCTTATAAATTAATATATATCACCAGATGTAGTCTTGGTCCATTTAAACTCTTCAATATTTATTGAATACCATAATAAATATTTAATGAAATATTTTATTCTTTAATAAATATTTGTGACCAATAATTTTGAATAAAATTATTCACCGGTGTTGAGAATAAAATATATTCTGTTAATTAAATTCCAATAGAATTTAATCTAGATCAATAGAAACAATTAGTGTGTGAACCTCTAGGATTCTTTCTCATTGGAATTAAAAAGGATTGATTGAATTCTATGATTAATATCTACAAATGGTTCAAGGAAACCAAGATAAATAACTTAATTTTCTAACATTGACAACCACATACGAATGCTCACTATGTAGTATAATCCCTTTGAAATAACGTCTCATCAAGTTGGTTTCACATCTCTGTCACCATCCTATATGTTCGATAAATATTTCTTTCACAATATGAAATAATCATTTCATTACACCATGGAAATATAATTTAATGTAGTGGTTCTATTAAAATTAAAGGGCTAAGATGTCAATTTTAATAAATACTAATGGGAAAAATCCTTCCTCGTCTTATTCATTAATAAAACATCACTCATGACACACCCAACGTATCCAACTAAAACATGAACTATTATTATTATGGTTTAAAAATCATATCTCCGTGAGTGAGTTGTAACATGTATTAATACTAATAATAAAGTCTAAATAACATTACAGATGTTCATAGATAAGAATATATGATGACACCAAAAAAATACGAAATTATTACAAGTGGATCTATTCTCATAATCTTCTATCTTAGAGATTATCAAGTGAAATATTATTAAGAAGAAGAATTATATTCTTATGAGTAATATCAAATAATTTTCATGTTATATGTTCCCCATCATAGAATGTTATCTGACCATATAATCTTATTTAAGAATATCATCATTTCACTTCAAGTTTCTCATCATAGTGGGGAATTTATTTGACTTTATCAATGCAATAGATATTCGTGGACATTATTACATCAAATTCATGGATAAAAATGAACAATATGTAATAATATATTTCATTAATATTAAATAAATCATATATACATGCAATAAAAGTACAAAAAATTGGTCCTAAGACTCCAAATCCCAAAAACTCCCACATGGACTAGAGCCAGTTGCAAATGAATTTTAGTCTGCAGGAGCTCACATGATAATAATGTTTCTGTTAAGTTAATTATTTAGTCAAGGGGTTCACTATGTTTTATTCTATTGAAATATAGATCAGTGTAAACTCACCTATATGAGAAACATCCCTCAAGAGAGAATACTTCCGATTCATGTGCTTTGTTCACTGATGTGATCATGACTCGCTTGCCAGATCCATAACCACAATATTATCACAACAGAGTGAGATATGATATTTAGTTAATGGTACCAAATAAATCTCTTGAATGAAGTAACACATAGATACTGATTTATTAGCTACCTTAGAAGCCACAATATACTAAAAATCTATGTTAGAATCTATGACCACATCCTAGTTTGAGCTCCTCCATATCAAAGAACCTCCATTAAAAATTAAGTGGTATCCCATTTGAGACTTCATGTCATATTGATCTATTTGGAAAATAGAATATATATATTCTGTTGGACTCTTCATGTATTAATCATGTTTTAATGATCACAAATCCTATTAAACCTAGTTAACTCCTGTAAATTATATCACAATCATGTGTATTCATGTGTATTTTTGTTTAAGTAGTATCATGATTTAAGAAGAGGCATTAAAGATCTTAATTGATCTAAATTCAGTTTAATTACTTTATACTATCTTTGATCTACTCTCATAATACCTTCTTTGACTAATTCTTAAGTCTAATCCATTATATTATCAACAATTCTTAAGTCTGAATACAGTTACTTTGAAACATCTGAGACACTGTAAGTCTATTGCTGGTTATGTATTTATGACACCATGAAGCAGACACCGTGAACAATACACCATGAAGAATCAGACACCATGAAGCAGACACCGTGAAGCAGACACTGTGAACAAGACACCATGAAGAATCAGAGACTGTGAAGCAGACACCGTGAAACATACACTGTGAAGCAGACACCATGAAGCAGACACCATAAAGCAGACACCATGAAGTAGACACCATGAAGCAGACAACACAAACAAGACACCATGAAACAGACACCATGAACAAGACACTGTGACCGCAAAACACCATGGCCGTGAGACACCATGACCATGGGACACCATGACCAATCAAGACACTATGTGAAGGAGACAATGTTTCCATGACTTACCGTTTCTAAAACTATTTTGTCGCTTTTCAATTTGATCTATAACGGTCATAATTGAAGATTTTAAATGCACTGACATAGTTAATGTTTCTTCGTAGACATATCATCTGATAGTACGAGGTACGCGGTGTGGTATCCATGCAACCTATCGGCTCCAACACTAGCATTCCAAGATAAAAGCGAAGTGTGGCCAAGAATCAAGCAACATGATAATAAACAAAAAACAAGGCTGTAAGAACGACAATGAAGAACACTGAGAGAATTTCTAAAATAAATATTGTCACATTCATGCAACCCAACTCTGCTGATGAACATACGAAGTACACTAGAATCCAGAGAACATATTCACATTGTCGAACCTCACGAAGAACACAAGCTGAATCGTGACACTCTATTTTATAGAAGAGAACTAAAATTCTATATCTGTTTCATATTAGAATTCTAGATCTGCAAAGACCAACACTTATAGAGCACCTCTATACCTATCCAAATCTTTCTACTCTATTTTGATGCTTTTATTAACTTTCGAGAAGAGTGTGTATCTGTATAAAAACACATTGTCTCCTGAATTAAACTAAAGGATACAACATATCCTTACTCAAACATTATTTTACTCTTTTATATACCCATTGATAAGTCTGAAAGAGGTCCCTATGTGGCCGGGTAGTTTAAACCCAATGAAGAACTATGGAATAGGTCCCTGTATGGCCTGGACAGTTCGTGTACAATTATTAACCCCGATCCTGGGTGTGGATCAATGTTTATTTATATAAACTGCTTGGTGTCAGGTGATCACCAAGTGGAGTGGATTAGGTATCGGGTTGAGACTAAACCACTTGTTTCATATCCATTGTGCTGCTTAAATTATTCTTCTCTGTTTTATTTCGTTACAATACAATTTAGAAATCACTAATTTCACTTTGATAGTTAGTCTTGTAAAGAAGTTATAACTGACATTCCTTAGTATAATAATGTCAAAAGTAATATTAATAACACGAATTAAGATTATTGAGAATTAATCAATCTTCTAAGAAGTTAATTAAATAGTCAAACTCTTATAACAGTATAACCTTGATTAATTGGGTTGTATTTAATCTTTGGGAAAAACTTTTTCAGAAATACTTTTTATAAATTTTTTTTTATAGTTACTCAATTCACCCATGCCCTCTTGAGTAATCTACTCTGACCAATATTTGGTATCAGAGGCAGTTTATTAGGACTCTGTGTAATCTTGTTCAATTATGATTGTAGTTCTACTTTAAAGATCTATAAATTTCTGTTAATTCTAAATTTATAGCTCTTTTAAAGTAATACATTATTATGGATAATAGATTGGAAGGTGATGCAACCAACAGACCACCATTATTTAATGGAACCAACTATGCTCAATGAGAAATTAAAAAGAAAATACATTTAGAGAGTATGAGTTTTGAAATTTGGCCATCCATTATAGATGAATACAAAATTCATGCTACTGATAGAATCACATGGGATGAACCTACCAAAACTACCTACAATAACAATTGGAAAGGTATGAATACTTTATACTGCTCCATAGGAGATGAAGATTTTAATAGAATTTCTGTTTGTAAAACTGCCTAGGAAATTTGGGATACCCTGTCTGTCCCACATGAAGGAACATCTAGTGTAAAATAAATGAGACTTAATACTTATACTATCAAATATGATAATTTTAAAATGAAACCAGATGAGCCTATTTCTAAAATGTATCTTAGTTTCAATGATTTTGTCAACACAATGATTTCTCTTGGAAGATAAGTCATTTCCAAGGAACATATCACAAGAATTCCTAGATGTCTACCTGACAGATGGAGGGGAACCTCTGTCTCTATTAGAGAATTGTATGACATAGAAAGATACTTGTAAAATAACTCATGGGGAAATTAATGATGTATTAAGAAGAGATGAAATTAAACAAGAAGAGGAGGACAAACCAAAGAGGAAATCTGTTGCATTCAAGACCACCACCTCTAAGCACAAAGACAAAGGGAAACTGGAAGCGTTTGTAGAAAGCTCCACCAGTGAACAATCATCAACTGACAGTGATAATGAGATGGCTCAACTAGCCAGAAGATTCAAATGATTTTACAAAAAGAATAATTTTTTCAGAAAGCCTAACTTCAAGGGAAAATATGACAAAAAAGGAATCTGGAAGAAGGACTGGAAAAGAAGTGACAAAACTAATGAAATTTTTTGTTACGAATGTAAGTGCAAAGGACATATCAAGGTTGACTGTCCAAAGCTCAAGTACAAAAAGAAATATGAGTAAAAGGACAGGAAGTATAAAAAGGTAATTAAAGTAACCTAGAGTGCTTCTGAGGACATTTCATGTGACCCTTGGACATCACATGATGAACAGGATAATGAAGCCAATAACTATTTTATGAAAAAAACATACAAGGTAACACTAGACTCTTCTGTAAATAATTCAAACTATTATAAAGATTAAAGTGACTCTAAAAAAATAACTAATGAAGAAACGTTTGAATACTATAACATGCTTGAGGAAACATTCAATGAACTAAAAGAAAAATATAAATCATTGAACAAAAAACATGATCTTACTATGAATATTCAATATGAACTCACAACAGAAAAGGAGAAAAATGTTCAACTGCTCAAAGAAATCAATGAATTAAAAATGTATAATGAGAAATTAAAGAGTGACATAGAAAAGTTTACTAATTGAAAAAATACCCTTACCCAAATTCTAGGAAAAAAAATTTCCCCTAAATACAAAACTAGCATTGGTTATCAACCTGGTAAAATAAACCTTGGTAGAACATATTTTGTTTCAAAATCTTGGACATACAGTTTTACTCTGAGTTCTGGACTCAAATCAACAAATTCAATCCATGATACAAATTCTACTATTTTAAGTTTTTGTGGACCAAATACAATTTATTTTTTAAATAATTTACAAAATTCTTATAGGAAACCTATGAGGAAAATATGGGTTCCTAAAGCACTTATTACTAATATTACTAGACCCAAACAAGTATGGGTACCAAAATCTGTTTTTACCTAATATTTTTGAAGGAAAGATGCATAATGTGATCCGGAAAAAGTCTATGGCACTTATAAAGTTGATGTTAAAGGCACATGATAGGATACTACTCATTCTTTAAGAACCTGATAAAAATAGATGGAGGACATGTCACATTTAGTGACAATTCTAAGGGAAAGATTATTGTCCTCGGCCAAATCTATAACTCTAAATCAGTTTTAAATTCTAATGTCCTCTTTGTTGATGGATTAAAATATAATCTGCTTAGTATCTCACAATTATGTGATGATGCATTTCATGTTAGATTTGAAAATGATGCTTGTAATGTATTTAATTTTAAAGATGAATTAGTATTTTATGCATTAAGGAATGAAAATGTTTATTATATTAATTTAGATTCTTTATCTTGTCAAAATGATTCATGATTAAGCGTATTTCAAAAAGAATCTTGGCTCTCACATAGGAGACTAGGACACTGTAATGTTCACTCCCTTAGAAAGCTAACTAGAAAAATCCTAGTTAAAGACTTACCCAAACTTGAGTTTCTAAATGAAAAAGTTTGTAATCTCTATCAAAATGGAAAACAACACAAAGTTGCCTTCAAACAAATGAAAGAAGTGTCAAATTATCAACCTCTCAAACTGGTTCATATGGATTTGTTTCGACCATATAGAGTTTCTAGTTCAAATGGGAAGCACTATGTTTATGTTGTTGTAGATGACTTTTCTAGATATACTTGGAACTTATTTATGGCTCACAAAAGTGAAGCCTGCTCTTATTTTACTAAATATGTCAAGTATGTAGAAAATCTTAGTGGACATAGAATTAAATCCTTAAGAATTAATCCTGGACATGATTTTGAAAATCAAGAGTTTGAATCCTTTTGATCATAAAATGGTTATAGTCACAATATCTCTGCCCCTATAACACCTCAACGGAATGGAGTTGTAGAGAGAAGAAATAGAACACTACAAGAAATTTATAGAACAATTCTTAGTGAATATGATCTACCTATTTATTTTTGGGCTCAAGCTGTCAATACAGCATGCTACATAATCAATAGAGTGTTGATCAGACCTATTATTAATAAAACAATTTATGAATTATGGAACAGTAGAAAACCTAAGGTTAGCTACTTCAAAGTTTTTGGTTGCAAAGTCTATATTCTTAATACCAAATACAAAATTGAAAAAATTTCATCCAAAAGTGATGAAGGTTTATTTTTATGATATTCCATGTCTATTAAAGCATATAGAGTGTTCAATAAAAGAACTAAATGTGTGGAAGAATCTGTTTATGTAAAATTTGAGGAAACTGATCCACATGAGAGAGATTGTTGTCAATCTTACTAAAATCACTGATGAGTATACCAGGTGTCTTCAAAAGGTGCTAAATCAACTCAAATCTCTGACCACAGCTGTTAATGACTCTAGTGAATCTGGTCAATCCTATAAACCCTCTTTATTTAGTGATCTGCTCAGAACTGCAGTCAAATAAGAGCATTTGAATGTACTCAGTGGTTTCAATATGGCTTCTCAATCAGAAGTTGTCAAGAACAGTGATAGAGTTCTTTACCTTGTCCAAATCCACTAAAAAATTGCTAATGATGATCAGCAAGTGATTTCTAGGAAAGTGGATTTATACTTCAATAGAATATTCTTCAAGACTGATATGACAAATCATTTCAAGTATCTTGTAGAAAATATGCAGATTCCTCCTGTAACTCAAGCTTTCAAGACCTAATTCCAAAAGCTCACAGAGTTTACTCGATTGTTGGACAAGTTTATGGAGAACAAGGATGATTTTTAGAAAGACATGAAGTATGGTGGAGAGATCATTACAGATTTCATCGAACTCCTAAAGACCTATCTTCATGTCCATAGTACAACCGTTGTTGCACCAGCGGCTTCACCTCTAAGACCTGGTCAGCCTACCTTCACTTCTACCCTAGCCTCCATTACTTTGTCTGTCAGCCAAGAACTAAGTCAGATCAGGCCTGTGATTCTCAATAAAAAACTTCCTAGATCTTCTACTACTCCTACTTTGGCTCCCTCAGAATTTAAAGGCTTTCTTTTACCCTCTTTATCAACCAACTCACTCCCTTCTTCTACCTCGACCTATGCCCCTATGGCTTCCTCTTCTGCCACTGATGCTAAAGGAAAAGAGAAGGCCAGCCCCTGAAGAAGAATAGTGATTACTCTTTTTTCATAGGAATGATATTGCTTTTATATTAGTCTTTTGTTTGTACTAGACCTTCGGTGCTATTAATGGAATGTGCACTTTTGACTTCTCTTATTCCATATTTTTGATGAGCCCAAAAGGGTGAGAAATTTTTATTTGTTATCCATTTATCTATATAGTTTAATCCAATATACACTTTGACTTTACATGATTTGTGATCATCAAAAAGGGAGATATTGTTGGGCTCCTCATGTATTAATCATGTTTTAATGATCACAAATCCTATTAAACCTAGTTAACTCCTGTAAATTATATCATAATCATGTGTATTCATGTGTACTTTTGTTTAATTAGTCTCAAGCTTTAAGAAGATGTATTCAAGATCATAATTGCTCTACATTCAGTTTACTTACTTTATACTATCTTTGATTTACTATCATAATACATTCTTTGACAAATGCTTATGTTTAATCCATTCTACTATCATCATTGCTTAAGTCTGAATACTGTTACTTTGAAAAGTCTGAGACACCGTCAGTCTACTACTGGTTATGTCTTTTTGACATTAAGAAGTAGACACTGTGAACAAGACACCATGAAGAATCAAACACCGTGATGCAGACACCGTGAGCAGACATCGTGAAAAAGACACCGTAAAAAATAAGACACCGTGAAGCAGACACAGTGAAGCAGACACCCGAAGAAGACACCGGGAAGCAGAAACAGTGAATCAGACACTGTGAAGTAGACACCGTGAACAAGACACCGTGAAGCAGACACCGTGAACAAGACACCATGACCACAAAACATCATGACTGTGAGCCACCGTGACCACGAGACACCTTGATCAATCTAGAAACCGTGTGAAGGAGACACCATTTCCATGACTTAACATTTCTTAAACTATTTTTTAGTTTGTCAAGTTAATCTCTAATGGTCATAATTTAAGATTTTAAAGGCACTGACATAATTAATGTTTCTTCTTAGACATATCATCTGATAGTACGAGGTACGCGGTGTGGTATCCATGCAACCTATCGGCTCCAACACTTGCATTCCAAGATAAAAGCGAAGTGTGGCCAAGAATCAAGCAGCATGATACTAAAAAAACAAGGCTGTAAGCACGACAATGAAGAACACTGAGAGAATTTCTAAAATAAATATTGTCACATTCATGAAACCCGACTCTGCTGATGAACATACGAAGTACACTGGAATCCAAAGAACATATTCACATTGTCGAACCTCACGAAGAACACAAGCTGAATCGTGACACTCTATTTTATAGAACAGGACTCGAATTCTATATCTGTTTCATATCAGAAGTCTATATCTGCAAAGACCAACACTTATAGAGCACTTCTATACCTATCTAAATCTTTCTACTCTATTTTTTTGCTTTTATTAACTTTCGAGAAGAGCGTGTATCTGTATAAAAACACAATGTCTCCTGAATTAAACAAAAGGATACAATATATCCTTACTAAATCATTATTTTACTCTTTTATATACGCATTGATAAGTCTGGAAGAGGTCCCTATGTGGCCGGGTAGTTTAAACCCAATGAAGAACTATGGAATAGGTCCCTGTATGGCCTGGACAGTTCGGGTACCATTATTAACCTCGATCCAGGGTGTGGATCAAAGTTTATTTATATAAACTTCTTGGTGTAAGGTGATCACCATGTGGAGTGGATTAGGTATCGAGTTGAGACTATACTACTTGTTTCATACCCATTGTGCTACTTAAATTAGTCTTCTCTGTTTTATTTCTTTACTGTACAATTTTGAAATCACTAATTTCACTTAGATAGTTAGTCTTGTAAAGAAGTTATAACTGACTTTCCTTAGTATAATAATGTCAAAAGTAATATTAATAACACAGATTAAGATTATTGAGAATTAATCAATCTTCTAAGAAGTTACTTAAATAGTCAAACTCTTATAACAGTATAACCTTGATTAATTGGGTTGTATTTAATCTTTGGAAAAAACTTTTTTAGAAATACTTTTTATAATTTTTTTTATAGTAACTCAATTCACCCATGCCCTCTTGAGTAATCTACTCTGACTAATATTTGGTATTAGAGGCAGTTTATTAGGACTCTGTGTAATCTTGTTCAATTGTGATTGTAGTTCTACTTTAAAGATCTATAAATTTCTGTTAATTCTAAATTTATAGCTCTTTTAAAGTAATACATTATTATAGAAAATAGATTGGAAGGTGCTGCAACCAACAGACCACCATTATTTAATGGAACCAACTATGCTCAATGAGAAATTAAAATGAAAATACATTTAGAGAGTATGAGTTTTGAAATTTGGCCATCCATTATAGATGAATACAAAATTCATGCTACTGATAGAATCACATGGGATGAACCTACCAAAACTACCTACAATAACAATTGGAAAGGTATGAATACTTTATACTGCTCCTTAGGAGATGAAGAGTTTAATAGAATTTCTATTTGTAAAACTGCCCAGGAAATTTGGGATACCCTGTCTGTCCCATATGAAGGAACATCTAGTGTAAATGAAATGAGACTTAATACTTATACTATCAAATATGATAATTTTAAAATGAAACCAGATGAGCCTATTTCTAAAATGTATCTTAGTTTCAATGATATTGTCAACACAATGATTTCTCTTGGAAGATAAGTCATTTCCAAGGAAGAGATCACAAGAATTCCTAGATGTCTACCTGACAGATGGAGGGGAACCTCTGTCTATATTAGAGAATCGTACGACATCAGCAAGCTACCTGTAAAAGAACTCATGGGGAAACTAATGATGTATGAAGAAGATATGAAAGTCAACAAGAATAGGAGGATAAAGTAGATGAAATCTGTTTCATTCAAGACCACCACCTCTAAGTACAAAGACAAAGGGAAACTGGAAGCTTTTGTAGAAAGCTCCACCAGTGAACAATCATCAACTGACAGTGATAAGGAGATGGCTCAACTAGCCAGAAGATTCAAATGATTTTACAAAAAGAATAATTTTTTCAGAAAGCCTATCTTCAAGTGAAAATATGACAAAAAAGGAAACTGGAAGAAGGACTGGAAAAGAAGTGACAAAACTAATGAATTTTTTTTACGAATGTAAGTGAAAAAAACATATCAAGGTTGACTGTCCAAAGATCAAGTACAAAAACAAATATGAGTACAAGGATAGGAAGTATAAAAAGGTAATTAAAGCAACCTATAGTGCTTCTGAGGACATTGCAAGTGACCCTGGGACATCACATGATGAACAGGCTAACGAAGCCAATAAGTGTTTTATGAAAAAAACATACGAGGTAACACTGGACTCTTCTGTAAATAATTAAAACTATTCTAAAGATGAAAGTGACTCTAAAAAAATAACTAATGAAGAAACGTTTGAATACAATAACATGCTAGAGGAAACATTCAATGAACTAAAAGAAAAATATAAATCATTGAAGAAAAAACATGATCTTACTATGAATATTCAATCTGAACTCACAACTAAAAAGGAGAAAAATGCACAACTGCTCAAAGAAATCAGTGATTTAAAAATGAATAATGAGAAATTAAAGAGTGACATAGAAAAGTTTACTAATTGAAAAAATACCCTTACCCAAATTCTAGGGAAAAAAATTTCCCCTAAATACAAAACTAGCATTGGTTATCAACCTGGTAAAATAAACCTTGGTAGAACATATTTTGCTTCAAAATCTCGGACATACAGTTTTACTCTGAGTTCTGGACTCAAATCAACAAATTCAATCCATGATAAAAATTCTACTATTTTATGTTTTTGTGGACCAAATACAGTTTATTTTTTAAATAATTTACAAAATGCTTATAGGAAACCTATGAGGAAAATATGGGTTCCTAAAGCACTTATTACTAATATTACTAGACCCAAACAAGTATGGGTACCAAAATCTGTTTTTACCTAATATTTTTGAAGGAAAGATGCATAATGTGATCCGGAAAAAGTCTATGGCACTTATACAATGGATGTTGAAGGAACATGATAGGATACTACTCATGCTTCAAGAACCTGATAAAAATAGAAGGAGGACATGTCACATTTGGTGACAATTCTAAGGGAAAGATTATTGTCCTCGGCCAAATCTATAACTCTAAATCAGTTTTAAATTCTAATGTCCTCATTTTTGATGGATTAAAATATAATCTGCTTAGTATATCACAATTATGTGATGATGCATTTCATGTTAAATTTGAAAATGATGCTTGTAATGTCTTTAATTTTAAAGATGAATTAGTATTTTATGCATTAAGAAATGAAAATGTTTATTATATTAATTTAGATTCTTTAGCTTGTCAAAATGCTTCATGATTAAGCGTATTTCATAAATAATCTTGTCTCTCACATAGGAGACTAGGACACTGTAATGTTTACTCCCTTAGAAATCTAACTAGAAAAATCCTAGTTAAAGACTTACCCGAACTTGAGTTTCTAAATGAAAAAGTGTGTAATCCCTGTCAAAAGGGAAAGTAACACAAAGTTGCCTTCAAACAAATGAAAGAAGTTTCAAATTATCTACCTCTCAAACTGGTTCATATGGATTTGTTTCAACCATATAGAGTTTCTAGTTCAAATGGGAAGCACTATGTTTATGTTGTTGTAGATGACTTTTCTAGATATACTTGGACCTTATTTATGGCCAACAAAAGTGAAGCCTGCTCTTATTTTACTAAATACGTCAAGTATGTAGAAAATCTTAGTGGACATAGAATTAAATCCTTAAGAATTAATCCTGGACATGATTTTGAAAATCATGATTTTGAATCCTTTTGATCAAAAAATGGTTATAGTCACAATATCTCTGCCCCTATAACACCTCAACAGAATGGAGTTTTAGAGAGAAGAAATAGAACACTAAAAGAAATTTCTAGAACAATTCTTAGTGAATATGATCTACCTATTTATTTTTGGGCTCAAGCTGTCAATACAACATGCTACATGATCAATAGAGTGTTGATCAGACCTATTATTAATAGGACAATTTACGAATTATGGAACAGTAGAAAACCTAAGGTTTTCTACTTTAAAGTTTTTGGTTGCAAAGTCTATATTCTTAATACCAAATACAAAATTGAAAAATTTGCTTACAAAAGTGATGAAGGTATATTTTTAGGATATTCCATGTCTATTAAAGAATATAGAGTGTTCAATAAAAGAACTAAATGTGTGGAAGAATCTGTTTATGTCAAATTAGATGAAACTGATCCACATGAGAGAGATTGTTGTCAGTCTTACTAAAATCACTGATGAGTATACCAGGTGTCTTCAAAAGGTGCTAAATCAACTCAAATCTCTGACCGCAGCTGTTAATTCCTCTAGTGCATCTGGTCAATCCTATAAACCCTCTTTATTTAGTGATCTGTTCAGAACTGTAGTCAAATAAGAGCTTTAGAATGTACTCAGTGGTTTCAATATGGCTTCTGAATCAGAAGTTTTCAAGAACAGTGATAGAGTTCTTAACCTAGTCCAAATCCACTAAAAAATTTCTAATTATGATCAGCAAGTGATTTCTAGGAAAGTGGATTTATACTTCAATAGAATATTCTCTAAGACTGATATGACAAATCATTTCAAGTATCTTGTAGAAAATATGCGGATTCCTCCTGTTACTCAAGCTTTCAAGACCTAATTCCAAAATCTCACAGAGTTTACTCGATTGTTGGAAAAGTTTATGGAGAACAAGGATGATTTTTAGAAAGCCATGCAGTATGGTGGAGAGATCATTACAGATTTCATCGAACTCCTAAGGACCTATCTTCATTTCCAGAGTACAACCGTTGTTGCTCCAGTGGCTTCAACTCTAAGACCTGGGCAGCCTACCTTCACTTCTACCCTAGCCTCCATTACATTGTCTGTCAGCCAAGAACTAAGTCATATCAGGCCTGTGATTCTCAATAAACAACTTCCTAGATCTTCTACTAATCCTACTTTGGATCCCTCAGAATTTAAAGGCTTTCTTTTACCCTCTTTATCAACCAACTCACTCCCTTCTTCTACCTCGAACTATGCCCCTATGGCTTCCTCTTCTGCCACTGATGCTAAAGGAAAAGAGAAGGCCAGCCCCTGAAGAAGAATAGTGATTACTCTTTTTTCATAGGAATGATATTTCTTTTGTATTGGTCTTTTGTTTGTACTGGACCTTTGGTGCTATTAATGGAATGTGCACTTTTGACTTCTCTTATTCCATCTTTTTGATGAGCCCAAAAGGGTGAGAAATTTCTATTTGTTATCCATTTATCTATATAGTTTAATCCAATATACAATTTGACTTTACATGATTTGTGATCATCAAAAAGGGAGATATTGTTGGGCTCCTCATGTATTAATCATGTTTTAATGAAAACAAATCATATTAAACCAAGTTAACTCCTGTAAATTATATCATAATCATGTGTATTCATGTGTACATTTGTTTAATTAGTCTCAAGCTTTAAGAAGATCTATTCAAGATCATAATTTCTCTACATTCAGTTTACTTACTTTATACTATCTTTGATTTACTATCATAATACATTCTTTGACAAATGATTATGTTTAATTCATTCTACTATCATCATTGCTTAAGTCTGAATACAGTTACTTTGAAATGTCTGAGACACCGTCAGTCTACTACTGGTTATGTCTTTCTAACATTAAGAAGCAGACACTGTGAACAAGACACCATGAAGAATCATACACCATGATGCAGACACCGTGAGCAGACATCGTGAAAAAGACACCGTAAAAAATCAGACACCGTGAAGCAGACACCGTGAAGCAGACACCCGAAGAAGACACCATGGAGAAGAAACTGTGAATCAGACACTGTGAAGTAGACACCATGAACAAGACACCGTGAAGCAGACACCGTGAACAAGACACCATGACCACAAAACACCGTGACCGTGAGACACCGTGACCGCGAGACACCTTGATCAATCTAGAAACCGTGTGAAGGAGACACCATTTCCATGACTTAACATTTATTAAACTATTTTTTAGTTTGTCAAGTTAATCTCTAATGGTCATATTTGAAGATTGTAAATTCACTGACTTAATTAATGTTTCTTTTTAGACATATCATCTGACAGTACGAGGTACAAGGTGCGGTAACCATGCAACCTGTCAGCTCCAACACATACATTCCAAGATAAAAGCGAAGTATGGCCAAGAATCAAGCATCATGATACTGAATGAGGAACAAGGATGTAAGCACGGTAATGAAGAATAGTGAGAGAATTTCTAAAGGAAATATTGTCACATGCATGAAACTAAACACTGCTTAAGAACATACGAAGTACACTAGAATCCAGATAACATCTTCACATTAGAGAACCTCACGAAGAACACAAGTTGAATCACGACACACTTTTTTACCGATGAGGACTCGAATTCTGAATCTGTTTCATCTTAGAAGTCCAGAGATGCAAAGACCAACACTCAAAGCACTTCTAAACCTATCTAAATATTTTTGCTCTGTTGTATTGCTTTTATTAACTTTCCAGCAGATTGTGTATCTGTATAGAAACACACTCTGTCTCCCATAATAAACTAAAGGATACAAGATATCCTTACTCAAACATTATTTTAGTCTTGTGTATACCCACTGATAAGTGTGGAAGATTTCCTTATGTGGCCTTGAATCTTGAACCCCACAGAGAACTGTGGAAGAGGTCCCTGTGTGGCCTAGACAGTCTGTGTACTATTATTAACCCCGATACAGGGTGTGGATCAAATTTTATTTATATAAACTGCTTGGTGGAAGGTGATTGCCAAGTGGAGTGGATTAGGTATCGGCTTGAGACTGAACCACTTGTTTCATATCCACTGTGCTGCTTAAATTAGTCTTCTCTATTTTATTTCATTACTGTACAATTCAGAAATAACTAATTTCACTTTGATAGTTAGTCTTTGAAAGAAGTTATAAATGGATTGTCTTATTAGAATATCTTCAAAAGTAATATTAACAACACAAATTATGATTACTAAGAATTAAAAAATATTCTAAGAAGTTACTTAAATAGTCAAACTCTTATAATAGAATAACCTTGATTAATTGGGCTGTATTTAATCTTTGGGGAATCCTTTTTTAGAAATACTTTGTACAGAAATTTTTATAGTTACTCAATTCACCCCTCCCCTCTTAAGTAATCTACTCCGACCAACATTTGGTATCATATGCGGTTTATTAGGACTCTGTGTAATCTTATTCAATTGTGATTGTAGTTGTACTTTAAAGATCTGTAAATTTCTGTTAATTCTAAATTTCTATCTTTTTTAAAGTAATACTCAATTATGGATAATAGACTGGACGGTGATGCAACCAATAGACCCCCATTCTTTAATGGAACCAACTATTCTAAATGGAAAATAAAAATGAAAATGCATTTAGGAAGTATGAGTTTTGAAATTTGGTCATCCATTATAGATGAAAACAAAATTCCTGCTACTGATAGAATCACATGAAATGAACCTACCAAAACTGCCTACAATAATAATTGCAAAGCTATGAATTTTTTATACTTCTCCTTAGGAGATGAAGAGTTTAATAGAATTTATGTTTGTAAAACTACCCATGAGATTTGGGATACTTAGTCTATCTCACATGAAGAAACATCTAGTCTAAAAGAAATGAGACTTAATACTTATATTATCAAATATGATAATTTTAAAATGAAACTAGATAATCCTATTTCTGACATGTATATTATGCTCAATGAGATTGTCTACACAATGATTTCTCTTGGAAGAGAAGTCACTACCAAGGAAAAAATCATGAGAATTCCTAGATGTATATCTAACAGATGGACAAGATCCTCTATCTCTATTAGAGAATAGTGCGATATCAGCAAGATACCTGTAAAATAACTCATTGGGAAACTGATGATGTATGAAAAAGAGCTGAAAGTCAACAAGGAAGAGGAGGATAAACCATAGCGGAAATCTGTTGCATTTAATACCACAACCTCTAAGCACAAAGACAAAGGGAAACTGGAAGCTTTTGTAGAAAGCTCCACCAGTGAAAAATCATCAACTCACAGTGATGAGTAGATGGCTCAACTAGCCAGTAGATTCAAATGATTTTACAAAAAGAATTTTTTTTTCAGAAAGCCTAACTTCAAGGGAAAATATGACCAAAAAGGAAACTGGAAGGACTGGAAAAGAAGTGACAAAACTGATGAAATTGTCTGCTATGAATGTAAGCACAAAAGGCATATCAAGGATAAATGTCCAATGCTCAAGTAAAAAAAAAAATATGAGGACAAAGACAAGAAGTATAAAAAGGAAATGAAAGCTACTTGGAGTGCTTCTGAGGACAGTTCAAGAAACCTAGAGACGTCACATGATGAACCTGACAACAAATCCAATATTTTTTATATGAAAAACACATATGAGGTAAAACTGGACTCTTCTGTACATAATTCATACTATTCTGAAGATACAATTGACTCTGAAAAAATGACTAATGAAGAAATGTTTCAATACTATAACATTCTTGAGGAAACAAACAATGAACTAAAAGATTAATATAAATCATTGAAGAAACAACATGATCTTACTGTGACTCTTAAATCTGAACTCACAACTGAAAAGGAGAAAAATTCTCAACTTCTCAAAGAAAACAATGAATTAAAAATATCTAATGAGAAATTAAAGAGTGACTTAGAAAAGTTTACTAATGGGAAAAATACCCTTACCCAAATGCTAGGAAAAAAAATTTCCCCTAAATATAACACTGACATTGGTTATCAACCTAGTAAAATAAAACTTGGTAGAACAAATTATGTTTCAAAATCTAGGACATATAGTTTTACTCCCAGTTCTGGACTCAAATAAACGAATTCAATCCGTGATACATATTCTACTATTTCAAGTTTTTGTGGACCAAATACAATTTATTTTTTAAATACTTTACATAATTATTATATAAAACCTATGAGGCAAATATGGGTTCCTAAATCACTTATTACTAATATTACTGGACCCAAACAAGTATGGGTACCAAAATCTGTTTTTGCCTAATCTTTTTGAAGGAAAGCTGCTTAAAGAGCTCCTGCAAAAGTCTATGGTACTTGGACAGTGGAAGTTCAGGGCACATGATAGGATACTACTCATGCTTCAAGAACCTGATAAAAGTAGATGGAGGACATGTCACATTTGGTGACAATGCTAAGGGAAATATTATTGGCCTCATCCAAATCGGTAACTCTAACTCAGTTTTAATTTCTAAAGTACTATTTGTTGATGGTTTAAAATATAATCTTCTTAGTATCTCACAATTATGTGATGATTGATTTCATGTTAGATTTGAAAATGATGCTTGTAATTTCTTTTATTCTAAAGATGAATTAGTATTTTCTGCATTAAGAAATGAAAATGTTTATTCTGTTAATTTAGATTCTTTAGCTTCTCGAAATTCCTTATGCTGAAGCTTATTTTATAAAGAATCTTGGCTCTGGCATAAGAGACTAGGACACTATAATGTTCACTCCCTTAGAAAGATAACTAGAAAAATCCTAGTTAAAGACTTACCCAAACTTGAGTTTCCAAATGACAAAGTGTGTAATCCCTGTCAAAAGGGAAAACAACAAAAAGTTTCCTTCAAACCAAAGAAAGAAGTGTCAACTTCTCAACCTCTTGAACTGGTTTATATGGATTTGTTTAAACTATATAGAGTTTCTAGTTTAAATGGGAAGAACTATGTTTATGTTCTTGAAGATGACTTTTCTAGATATACTTGGACCTTATTTATGGCTCACAAAAGTGAAGCCATCTCTTATTTTACTAAATATGCCAAGTCTATAAAAATCTTAGTGGACTTAGAATTAAATCATTAAGAAGGGATCATGGATGTGAGTTTAAAAATCAAGAGTTTGAATCATTTTTCTCACAAAATGATTATATTCACAATTTCTCTGCCCCTATAACACCTCATCAAAATGGAGTTGTAGAGAGAAGAAATTGAACCCTACAAGAAATTTCTAGAACAATTCATAGTGAATATGATCTACCTATTTATTTTTGGGTTGAATCTTTCAATACAACGTGATACATAATCAATAAAGTGTTGATCATACCTTTTCTTAAGAGGTCTCCATACGAATTATGGAATAATAAAAAACCCAAGGTTAGCTACTTCAAGGTTTTTGGTTGCAAAGACTATATTCTTAATACCAAAGAAAATCTTGAAAAATTTGCATCCAAAAGTGATGAAGGTATCTTTTTAGGATATTCCATGTCTAGTAAATCCTATAGAGTGTTCAATAAAAGAACTAAATGTGTTGAAGAATATGTTCATATCAAATTTTATGAAACAGATCCACATGAGCCTAAAACAATCCTAGAGAATCTAGATGATGATGTATCAAATATGAACATCAATTTAAAATCCTCAAATTCTTCTGTGAAAGAATCTATGAAAACTTTCAGCTCTGAAAATTCTTTAAAATCAAGTCATAATGAACCTAAATCTGTTTATGAACCTGAAATCACTAGTCCCTATTTTTATAGAATTGTCAGAACCCTTAATAACCATCCCTTAGATGATGTTGTAGGAGACTTAGAAAAAGGAACTCAAACTAGATCTTCTCTTAGAAATCAGGTTGAAAATCAAGTCTTATTCTCACAACTTGAACCTAAAAACATTAATGATGCTATAAATGTTGAATTTTGGGTGATGGCTATGCAAGAATAACTTAATCAGTTTGATAGAAACAAAGTTCGGAAACTTGTTGAAAGACCCGAGGACACATTTACCATAGGCACTAAATGGGTGTTTAGAAATAAGGTAGATGAAGCTGGTAACATAAATAGAAACAAGGCTAGATTAGTTGCACAAGGCTATAGTTAAGAAGAAGGAATTGACTATGAGGAGACATTTTTACCAGTAGCTAGACTTGAAGCCATCCGAATTCTGCTTACCTATGTTGCACATCTGAATTTCAAACTATATCATATGGATGTTAAGAGTGCATTCTTAAATGGGTATATAGCTGAGGATGTTTTTTTGAACAACCACCTATATTTACAAACCCCCATTTTCCAAATCATATTTTTAAGATATAAAAAGCATTATATGGTTTAAAGTAAGCTCCAAGAGCTTGGTATGATAGATTGATTACTTTTCTTATTTCCAAAGGTCTTACAAAAGGAATAGCTGATCCTACCCTTTTTATAAAGAGAATTTCTAATGATGTTTTAGTTGTTCAAATATATGTAGATGACATTATTTTTTTATCTTAGAAGAATTATTTATATGTTTATTTTTCTAAAATGATGCAAAACAAATTTGAAATGAGTTTAATAGGTGAACTGAAATTCTTTCTTGTATATCGAATATTTCAAAATAATGATGGAATTGTTTTAACTCAAAGTAAATATACTAGAGATCTTCTAAAAGGTTTTGTATTGGATAGCACTAAAAGTACTGCACTCCCATGAGTACCACTTGTAAGTTGGTTCTTTATGAAGATGGAAAATCTGTTGATCAAAACACTTATATAAGAATGATTAGAAGTTTACTCTACTTAACTGCTAGTCATCCGTACATTATTTTTAGTGTGTGTATGTGTGCTTATTTTCAAGAAAATACTATGTATTCTAATTTAAATGGTGCAAAGTGAATTTTCAAATACCTAAAGCATACACCCAATCTAAGGCTATTTTATCCTAAAGGACAGTCATTTGAATTAGTTAGTTATTCTGATGCCAACTTTGGTGGATGTATGTTAGATAGAAAAAGCACCTCTGGAACATGTCACCTTTTAGGCAAGTCACTAGTATCATGGTGTAGTAAGAAACAAAATTTTGTTGCATTATGTACTGCAGAATCTGAATATATAGCTGCTGGAAGTTGTTGTGCACAAATTTTGTGGATGAAACACACATTACTATATTATGGATATCAATTCAGACATGTACCTATAAATTGTGACAACACAAGTGCTATTAAAATCTCAAAAAAAAATCATGTTTTACATTCTAGGACAAACCACATTGATGTAAGACATCAATTTTTGAGATATCATTATCAAAAAGGTGATATCACTTTGGAATTCATTGGTCCTGAATATCAGCTTGCATATATATTCCTCAAACCATTAAATTCTAAGAAAATAGACTACATAATACGTGAACTATGAATGATAAATCTCAAATAGATATCTTTATTTTTACTATTTAATGTCTTAATATTCGATATCTTACTGTTTCATGTTTACGGTCACACAATTATTATTTTGTGATTATTGTTTGATAGATACTATCTCACTATAACGTACACTGTGAAGCTTTTTCACTGTCTCACCGTGAAGTTCGTTCACTGTCTCACCGTGAAGCTCATTCACTGTCTTACTATAATGTACATTTACTATCTCACTGTAATGACTAAACACAGTCTCACCATAAAAATTCTTTATAATTCTCTTTGTAAAAAACCGTATCACAGTAATTATTTTTTCCACTTCTATATTTTTCCACGTTTTTATTTTTTCAATATTTGGTATTCCTAAATGATAAAATAAAGAATGTATCACTCGATTCTTCACTCGAGGTTTCGTCTACTTACTCATTTCAAACCCTTCTTCATCCAGAAAACCCTACTCTCTCTTGAACCTTCAGTGAATTCCAAGGATGAAATATCCTTCATTGTTAACACCTGAGAAACGCTGCTCAAATAAGAAGAATATTTCACCTAATCTAACACCCCAAAGACCTTTAAATCCAAATCTGGTAAACCACATTGTTTTACCTGAGAAATATATTTTCCCCAAATGGATTCTATCTAGTAAGTCACTGGTATTGAAAGTGTTATAACAATAAGACTGGTAAAAGTGGTTCTCGAAGAAAGATAAACCCATCTACCCTAAGTTAGTGGCTTATTTTTACCAGTACATACAGTTCTCTTTTGATTCTGGTGATAGTTGTATTATAAGAAGCTGGGTCAATGGACATAGATGCTCATTCTATTCATGTTTATGGGCTACATTACTTAGGATACCTCATGAAAGAATCTGTGAGGATTATCAGAGAGGACCTCCACCTTAAATAAAATTCTTTTATTTGGAAGATGCTCTGAAATCCTTAACTAGAAATGGACCCAAGAGAAGGGCCATTGTAGCTGAACTAGATGAAGAATCATGTCTCATGTTCATGTTTATTCAGAATCGGGTTATCCCTAGAAAATGTGATTATGCTGTTTTGAAATATCAAGATGTGTTTCTGATCCACCTTATGAAAAATGGCGATAATATAAACCTTTGAAAATATATCATTCATTATATGTGTGAGCTGATCAAAGCCACATCCAAGTAAAATTCCTTATTTTAATCTCATCATATCTCAACCACGCTTCATGACAAAGGTTTGGTTGGACCTAATGAGGAAGTTATAAAGGACTATAAGTACTGCCTTTAAAAATTAATCATCAAGAGGTTTAAAATAAACTGGAATCCTTGGAAAAAAGAATGGGTGGAAGAAAATGATAGAGTTTATGAGAAATTCAATATTGTGGATTATCCCTCAAGACCAAGTGATATTTCTGATCCTGGTTTGGAACCAAATGAGATTGTTGAGTATCCTGAAGAAGAGGAAGAAGAAGCTGAAGTGCCACCTAGGGAAGCTATTTTTGTTGAGGAAGACAAGAATACTATTGATCATGATGTTCTTGAAGAAGAAGTCCCTTATCATAAAGAAGCTGTTAATCTGGAAACTCGACCTGAGGCTGAAACTGAATCGGTTGCCAAAGACTCTGAAAAGAATTCCATGGAAGAACCTATAGTGGAAGAGCCACCTATTTTGAAAGAATCCAATCTTGAGGAACTCCCAGTGGAACAATCTGTTCCTAAAATCATCCCTTCGGCTAAAGAATAAATGGAGTGAGCTTTTCAGCTGGATAGAAAGGAAACGAGTGAGGAACTTAGAGCTGAGTATGTGGAATTAGACCAAGATCATAAGCTTATCAGTCATGAGAAGGAGGCACTTGTTGTGGGGGAGAAAAACCCAAATCTCAAGTCTATTGAAGCTTAACATCTGACTGAGTCAAGTCCTATAGACACTCAGTATAAGTTCCCCAGTTTCTATGATGTGGAAGATTCTTAGAAGGTTTCAACAACCGGCCTTAATCTTTACTCTATATCCCAGTTGAAATAAGTCTCCAATATCACACTTGAGAAGGAACATGATCTTGTACCGATCCCTATTCCTGATCCATTATCTGAACAACCATATTTTGTGAGTAAGGATGATCTGAAGAAATTTGGTGCTACCCTCTTGTCTGGAGTTGAGAAACTCATGAATACCCAACCTATTCCTGTAACCAATTTAAGTAAGAGATATTCCTCACTATTATTGGAGAAGGTTATTTGGAAAATACAACCTAAAATTGTTCATGAGATTTAGGAAGTAAGAGTTGGAAATAATCATCTCAGTAATGAAGTGAAGACCCTAAGATGTATGGTTGAATACATGCAGAGAGAGCTGCATTTGAGACCAGAGCTTATTGCTACTCCTGTCGAACCTGTTGTTCCTTAAACCCCACAAGTTGTTGTGTCTCAAATTAAACCTTATCTAGCTTCCTTAGATGAAAATATCACTGAAAGTAACAAAATAAATTGTGAAGGAAATGAGATATCTTGTTGTCAATATTAATAAACTCACTGATGAGTATACCAAGTTTCTTCAAAAGGTGATAAATCAACTCCTCTGACCACATTTGTCAATGCCTCTAGAGCATCTGGTCAATCCTCAAAACCCTCCTTAGACAGTGATCTGCTCAGAACTATAGTCAAAGAAGAGCTTCAAAATGTACTCATTGGTTTCAATACGACTTCCCTATCAGAAGTTGTTAAGAATAGTGATAGAGTTCTTGACCTAGTCTAAATCCACTCAAAAATTCCTAATGATGCTCAGCTAGAGATTTCAAAGAATGTGGATTTGTACTTTAACAGAAACTTCTCCAAGACCGATATGACAAATCTTTTCATTTATTTTGTTGAAAATCTATGGATTCCTCATGTGACTCAAGTTTTCAAGACCCAAGTCCAAAACCTCATAGAGTTTACTCGATTTTTGGACAAGTTTATGGAGAAGAAGGATGATTTTGAGAAAGACATGCAGTATGGTAGAGAGATCATTACATATTTCATCAAACCCCTGAGGCCCTATCTTCATATCTAGATTACAAACATTTTTTCTCTAGTGTCTACACCTCTAAGACCTGGGCTGCCTACCTTCACTTCGGCCCTAGCCTGCACTACTTCTTCTGTCATCCAAGCACTAAGTCAGATCAGGACACTGATTCTCGATCAACAACTGCCTAGATATTATACTGCTCCTACATTGGATCCATTAGTATTTGAAGGCTTTCCTTTACCCTCTTTATCAAGCACCTCACTCTTTTATTCTACCTCGACCTATGGCCCTATGGATTCCTCTTCTGCCACTGCTGCTAAAGGCAAAGAGAAGGCCAACCCTTAGAGAAGAACAATGATTACTCCTTTTTCATAGGAATGATATTGCTTTTGTATCTCTATTTTTTTAATAGACCTTCGGTACTATTAATAGAATGTGCAATTTTGACTTCTCTTATTCCATCTTTTTGATAATCCCAAAAGGGGGAGAAATTTCTATATGTTATCCATTTATCTCTATATTTGAATCCAATATACACTTTGACTTTACATGATTTGTGATCATCAAAAAGGGGGATATTATTGGACTCCTCATGTATTAATCATGTTTTAATGATCACAAATCTTATTAAACCTAGTTACATCATGTAAATTATATCAAAATCACGTGTATTCATGTGTATTTTTTTAAGTAATCTCATGATTTAAGAAGATCCATTCAAGATCTTAGTTTCTCTATATTCAGTTTACTTACTTTATAATATCTTTGATATACTCTCATAATAACTTCTTTGAAAAATGCTTAAGTCTAATCCATTCTATTATCATCATTTCATAAGTTTGAATACAGTTAATTTGAAAAGTCTGAGACACAATAAGTCTGCTACGGGTTATGTCTTTCTGACAATGTGAAGCAGACACTGTGAATAATCATACACCGTGAAGCAGACATTGTGAAGTAGACACCATGAAGAATCAGACACCATGAAGCAGACACTGTGAACCAGACATCGTAAAGGAGACACCATGAAGCAGACACCGTGAAGAAGACACCATGAAGCAGACACCGTGAAGCAGACACTGTGAAGCAGACACCGTGAAGAAGACACCGTGAACAAGACACCCTGAAGGAGACACCGTGAACAAGAAATCGTGACCACGAAACACCGTGATTGTGAGAAACTGTGACCACGAGACACCGTGATCAATCTAGACACCGTGTGAAGGAGACACCATTTCCATGACTTAAAACTTCTTAAACTATTTTGTCGTTTGTCAATTTAATCTATAACGGTCATATTTGAAGATTTTAAATGCATTGACATAATTAATGTTTCTTTGTAGAAAAATCATCTGACAGTAAGAGGTGAGAGGTGTGGTATCCATGCAACCTGTCGGCTCCAGCACATGCATTCCAAGATAAAAGTGAAGTGTGGCCATGAATCAAGCAACATGATATAGAATTAAAAACAAGGCTATAAACATGACAAGGAAGAACACTGATAGAATTTCTAAAGGAAAGATTTTCACATGCATGCAGCCCGACTCTTCTGAAGATCATACGAAGTACACTGGAATCCAGAGAACATATTCGCATTGTCGAACCTCACAAAGAACACAAGCTGAATTGTGAAACTCTATTTTACAAAAGAGGACTAGAATTCTCCATCTGTTTCATCTCAGAAGTCTATAGCTGCAAAGACCAACACTCAGAGAACTTCTAAACCTATCTACATCTTTTTTCTATGTTGTGTTGCTTTTATTAACTTTCGAGAAGAGTGTGTATCTGTATAGAAACACACTCTGTCTTCCAAATTAAACTAAAGGATACAAGATATAATTACTCAAACATTCTTTTACTATTGTGTATAACCACTGATAAGTGTTGAATAGGTCCCTATGTGGCCTGGTAGTTTGAACCCCACGAAGAATTGTGGAAGAGGTCCCTGTGTGGCCTGGATAGTCTTTGTACTATTGTTTTCCCCGATCTAGGGTGTGGATCAAAGTTTATTTATATAAACTTCTTGGTGGCTGGTGATCACCAAGTGGAGTGGATTAGGTCTCATCTTGAGACTAAACCACTTGTTTCATATCCACTGTGCTGCTTAAACTAGTCTTCTCTATTTTATTGCTTTAGTGTACAATTCAGAAATCACTAATTTCACTTTGATAGTTAATCTTGGAAAGAAGTAATAACTGGATTGTCTTAGCAGAATAAATTCAAAAGTAATATTAATAACACAAATTAAGATTACAGAGAATTAATAAATCTTTTAAGAAGTTACTTAAACATTCAAACTCTTATAATAGTATAACCTTGTTTAACTGGGCTGTATTTAATCATTGGGGAAACCTTTTTTAGAAATACTTTTAAAATAAATTTTAATAGTTACTCAATTCAACCCTCCCCTCTTGAGTAATATACTCCAACCAACATATCCTATGATGAAAGGTATGCATATCATCCAAAGACTAGGAATATATCTTTATTACGCCTCATATATTTGAGGATAGTATTGAATACCATACAATAATGATCACCTAGATTTTTTTGATATACTTCTACAGCAATAAATGCATAGGATACATATAGCCTGATACATAGAATAAAATATATGAATGAACCAATCATGAAAAAGTATGGTATCCTTACCATTATATTTATTTCCTCATGTGTTTGAGGATACATTTTCCGGGAAAGATGAATGCCATGCGACATTAGAAACAATCCCCTCTTAGATTGTTCCATAATGATCCATCTTAGTATCTTGTCAATATACGTACCTTGACATAGGATTAGTAGTCTATTAAATCTATCATGATAGATATTGACCTAAGAATATATTATATCTCATCTATGTTTTTCATAGAGAAGTATTTATTCACCCTAGCCTTAATAGACTGTAAAACTGACATTTTGTTTACAATAAATAAAATTTCATTGAAATATACAATTAGAAAAATCACTTCACTCCCTACTATACTAACTATAGACAAAAATATCACATTTTTTCTTTATGAAACCAAATTCCATTACGGATTCATAAAAAAATTCTCCATGACCCAGATTCTTTATTTAATCCATAAATGGTATTTTGAAACTTGAATACCTTGTTTGAATCATTTGTAGTCACAAAATATTTGGGTTGTGTTATATAGAAATCTTCTTAAAGGTTACCATTAGGAAGGATATTTTTATATTAATTTTACAAATTCCATGTTCATGATAATCTACAATGATGAGTAGAATTATTATATATTTTGTCATTAAAACTGGTGAAAAGTTTTCATTATAGTCTAATCCATTACACCATTTAAACCTGTTTACAACCAGTTGGGATTTATAGGCACTAGATTATCCTTCCATGTCCAGTTTCTTCTTAAATACCTATTTTAACAAATTGGATTTACATCCATTGGAGGTTCTACAAAAATCCAAAATTGGTTTGGTACATGTATTCTATTTCAGAATTCATGGATTCTTTCCACTTGGAAACATTTTTTCCACTTACTGCTTCCTTATAGGTTAGAGGATCATAATTATTAACTAATAATGAGTCACATTCCTCTTTAACTAGAAAACCATTAAATACTAATTATATAACCTCTATTCTACTCCTATGAAGTATATTTATCTATGGAACATCTTCTTTTATAGGGATTTGTGGAATTTGTTCCCATGCCAACTCTTATGTGTCTTGAGCATGGAATTCATCAAAGTATATACCGATCCCACTATCTATTTTAGAAATATGATTCCTTTCAATTAATAAGGGATTTATTTCAAACATGACCTTTTCATATGAAGGATTTTATATATAGCATCCTCTAGTTTCCATGGGATATCCTAAAAATATATAATTTGTGCCTCATGGAGAAAGTTTGTCACCAGAAGAGGCCTTAAAAAATGATTTATATATACACACATGAAAGTATGATAATACAAGTTTATTTCTATTCTATAATTGGTATGGAATACTATATTCCACTTTAGTTGGCACTCAGTTTAGTATGTATGATTTTTTAATGTGTATCCCCAAAAGAATAATAGAATACTCACACGACTCATCATTGATATTTCCATGTCTAAATGTTAAGGTTCCAAATTTCACTTACACCATTCCATTTAGGTGTATAACGTGGAATGATTTTGGATAGAATCCCAAAATTCTATAAGTAATCAATGAATTTGTGAATAAGATATTCTATACCACAGTTTGAGAAAAGTTTCTTAATCTTCTTACTAAGTTGGTTCTCTACTTCATTATTGTACTACTTGAATTTATCAAAAGAATATAACATATACCTTATCAATTCTACATATCCATATATGTTAAAATCATCATTAAAAGTTCTAATGTATGATAACCCACCCCTTGCTTCAATAGGAAATTGTACACACACATTGGTATGCACTAATTCAAGAAGATCATTTTCCAATTATCCATTTCTAGTAAATAGAGATTTGGTCATTTTTTTTATAAAAATAAGTAACATGGACCAATTGGTTTTATTTAAAAGGAATATAAATATACATCTCTCTATAACTTAGTCAAATGTTATTCATTTACATCACCAACCTAGTGATTCCAATGTTGGGTGTGGCATGAGTCATGGGAAGTAATTTCATTATCAATTTTCATTAACTGGTTTCAATAATCCAACACATGAATATATTTATTTATATACGCCTTAAAATAAAAAATAAAATATTTATTAAATAAGAAAAATATACTAGCAAACATGAAAATAAATCCATCAATAACTGGTATGGATACAAAAACAAGGATTATGGTAATGAGTGACACATAATAAAACCTTTTTAAAACCAAGATTGTCATAGTTAGAAATGTTGGGTGGTATTCAATGATATCTATAGTAGAAACCCTAGCTCCATTATCTGATCATATATCTACCTCCTCTCTATCAATATTTTTGAATCATATTGGTTATTTTATTTAAATACATATATGAGTACTATAAGCTATATCTATAACACCTGGAATTGTTTGGGAATTTTTTTCTCTCAAATAAATTCATTTTTTATTGATATATTTCATTTCACTTAGTCAAACATTACTTTCACATGAAACTGACTTGATATATATTACATGGAACAACGACTTAACACTGAGTTTCTAGAAAATATATATTTTTATTATATTTATTTAAATGAGATCATTTTAAACTAGTAATTAAACACAGTAATATGAATAGTAAAAGACAATTTTAATATATTTTTCATAATGGTTATATATGAATAAAAAATATTGATAATGAAAGATATAATTTTTGTTAAAGTCCTTATATGTTTAAAATACTAATTCTTCAAATGAACTTCTTTTATTTCCTTCTGTGAAAAATAATAAAATTAATTTTAGTCACATTTAGAAATATAATTTGATAAAATAAACGTATTTTTTGAATTTATAATATCTGAATTAGCTTAGGGGGAATGCTTTTTATTTTTTTGAGAAACTTTATTTTTTCATGAATAGTTAAAATACCTAATTTTAATTCAAAACTACGTTATCGTCTAATTTATTTATAAGTTTAAATTATATTTTAAATTGGACTAAAATTTTAATTATATAATATTATTATTAATTAATCTAATTTAGGTAATTTGAATCAATTTCACTATGAAATTGGGTATAAAATCTTAGCTAACTTTTAGATGTTTTTACTTTAAAACCCCGCATTGTCGTCCTGTCTGCTGGATTAAATTTAAATTAATTTCTAAAACTTATATGTTTGGAATTTGAAAAAATGGATTGAATATTTAGAATCAATATAATTTATAATATATAATAAGGTAAAATTATTTTTTGACCAAAATTATTATTGAAAGTAATTAAAATTAATTACATCGAATAAGGTTACATTAAGCTCAACTAAGGATAAAATCATATAATTAAGGGCCTAAATGACATAAAAACTTTTCCAAAATCCATTGTATGTCCATATATCGACCCTATAATTAATTTTATTGACTTCTAAATATTATTTGATCCACTTTACTTGGGAAAACATGGGCATTATTTCTTTTCCCAAAATGAACAAGAGTGCCACTCCTCCTCCACTATAAAAGGAATCCTCTCATCCCACTTCATCAATCCTCTCAAGAAAATTTGGATTGACCTATATCTAACAAAATATCTCATAAAAATATCTAACCTAATTATATAATCCTACCTTTTGGAAGAAATCAATCCAAGGAATCCCTTTGGTGAAAACCAAAAGGAGTTACCCGAATAAGAGGTAACATTCTTCCTCAAGTTAATTTATATTATTTCAATTTAAAACCACCTCAACTAGTGTTATTTCATGAATATAAAAAAACAGAAGTATAATAAATATACTATGATGTTTTTATTATATTTTTTTGACCAAAACGTTCACACACTTCCATATAATGGGTAACAAACATACTCTTTACGTGTATGATGAACTACCGCCTCACGAAAAGCTGATTGTTCATTTTTACTTTACCACCTATCATGGTGGACATTATGATGGAAAATATATTTATATATGACATATATTATATTTATAATGTCTTAAATCTTCTGTAATAATTTTATAACACATATATTTATACTTTCCATTTTGTGTAAATATGATAATTTTGTTTCAGGAAGTGTGGACTACTGCCCCCTAAAAGTGTTGTTGTTCGTTCACACACTACCTAGAATGTATTAAGGATGGGTTAGTGAAATTATGTGATATATATTTTATAATAATTATAATTAAATAATTATATATATAAGTATATATACATATATGTCACTCACTCTCTTTCAATATGATAAGAAAACAGAAACAACGTTCATGCGTATATACGATCTACCGTCACCATTCACGATGTATTCAATTTTGTTCTTCTATATTCAAAGGATTATTATAATAAAAATATAATTAATTTACCTGAAATTTATATCATGTTTTAAATTTTTGAAATCATGATATAATTTTAAGGACCAAAGATATAACAAATAAAGACACATGCAAAGAACAAAGCAGATATTACCTGAAGTGGAATATTAACATAGAATTGTTAACAGGAATCTAATATAAAGTAATAATAAAAACATATATGGTATTAAATATAAAAATATTCTTCATAAAATATTTATAATAAACTTTAATTTATTATACATGAGGCTCTTACGAGTTCAAAGAGAGTCAAGATTTAAGGTAAAGGAATTTTATCTCACTTTTTATTTCCTAAAGAAACATACCTTATTGAACCCTATTTTATTTTTATGGTGTATGTAATGAACTTGAATATATTCTATGTTTAATATTATTAAATTTATGTGTATTTAAATATCCATTTTATAATATTTATTTCCTAGGGCTTACATTTCAAAAACTACCAAGTCGGTAAGACAGTTTTTTCTTAATTTTACTTATTTGAGACGCATGTTTAGTTATGAAACTACATTTTTTGACGTTTATATACTTCATTTTGACATGTTATATAATTTATATTTTTATTTTGATGTTATATTAAGCATTGAGTAATTTTATTTTTTAACATGGAGAGTATGATTCCAAGTTACCATGTGGTAAGAGTTTTTTGAAACAATCTCATTATTTTACAGGATTATTTATGATTTTTCCCATTAATGAAATACTATGATCCATCTCTCAAGAACACTCATGAGTTTTATTATCATATATTGTATCAATATATATCCATATATTAATACTATTTAAACCCTTTGGTACTTAATATAATTAAGAAAACGTCTTTAAGAATAATCTGACTGTGTTTGTCTTTTCGACCGAAAATCCATTTTTTTTCCAAAAAAAAGTTTTAGAAAAAGTTTTATATTCTGTTTTCAAATAACCCTTGAAGATAATTTTCAAGGAAAAGGTAATTTAAAAATGTTTTATGGTTTTATAACCTTCTTTTATAATTTTTTAAATATATTTTCAATGAAAATGTGTTTTAAAAATGTTTTATGTCTTAAAAAGCATTATTCAATGCATAAAGGATATTTTCCTCAAAAAATGTCTTAAAAAGATATTTCAAAATTTTTCCCATATAAGGTTACATTTTTTTCTATTAATAATTAATTTATGGGTAAATTATTCTATTTTTCTATTCAAATTCTTTCTATTATTGGTTTATGTTTTGTTTTCATGATTCTTTTGAAACCCATTACTCTATGACGGTTATATTCTTTTGAAACCCACTTCCTTTCACAAGTTATGATTTTGAAATGATTATGAAACCTATATATTTTCCATAGTTTATGATGTGATTACATGTTGATGATACCCATTTAATTTCATGGGTTGTAAAATGATTATTTATGATTTTTGGCACATTTACATGTGGTTTCATTATGAGATGGGTGGGACCTATATGTCCCTATAATATAATGGGTAAAGATTTATATCACATGAGATAGACTAAGATGGTCTTGGAAGTGAACCTTGACTACAAAGATGGCCATGAGAGTGAACCATGACTACCATGATTGTATGGGGAGTGATCTCATTCTAATAAGATGGTCATGGGAGTGATCCATGACTACCGATATGGTATGGGGAGTGAACCCGAGTTACTAAAATGGCCTCGACAAAAATTCCTTGACTACTATGAAAATAATATATTATGATTATGTATTTTCCATAATTCCATGGTTTATTCCTATGATATGCTTTTATGGATTATGTTATTTATTTCCTAATGAATCACGTATTATGAAATTTTAATCTTTATGAAATGATTCCTATTTATGATCTTTGATATGAAGGGTATGATATTCTATTTTCATGATCACGTTCTTATAACCCTATGCTCATATTTACGCTTACATGTCTCCCTTGTTTACCTTTACTAAGCATCTGAGCACACCCCTTTTTTATATTTTCTTCCACAGTTTATGAAGATATGTATATTTTTTGATGTGTCTAAAAAGGGTGATAGTCAAGAAGAACCTAGGGTAGATAAATTATCACTTATGTACCGGTGTCCATGTTTCCATGTTACTAATGGAACTATACTAGTACGATCTTTGTGTGTCCGTTTGTATAATGTTTTAATCATTCCAAAAAATCAATGAATTGTTTATGTATACAAAGAGAGAGTTTATATAGTTTGTATCAGAGAATAGGTTTAGTTAACCTTTAGAAGGTTGGATGAGAAAAACATAGTGATAAACCTAAGGACATGTTTAGGGATAAGTCTATGGATAATGAAAATATATAAAATTGTACTTGAATTATGGTAAAGGGTAGAGTAAGTGGTTCCTTTGAAATACATCCATATATATATACTACAAGTGGATGTGGCTCCAGAATAGATATACATAGATGTAAAAACTCTGAAAGGATTTCCTGGGTCTGACTCAAGGTAATTTGGTACATGACAATGGGCCATGATGAACCCCTAGTTTGACACTCCCCGAGGATATGTTTTGAAAATTCACAAACACTCCATGAAACATAATGAAATATTTAACTAGAAGTTGGCTATGAATAACCTATGATAAAAATAAGGTGTCATATATTAAATAATGTTTCAAAATTTAGACATCATATATGTGAATTTTCATAAATATTTGTTTCCACCTTATGATAACTATTTCTTACTCTATGATTTTGTTTTTAGTCAATGGATGAAACCTAAAGGAACCATGTTAATTGTGATTGTGATGGAAAATATAATGATTTTACTTCAGAGAAATTGAATACTATGGGATATTTAATGATAAATATTATTACTATTCCCACACATCTTTCTTAAGCTATGAATCATGGTGTAATTCTAAATGAGAAAAGAATAGAACAACATTCTATTGAGTCTTTCACAAGGTAATATACAATTTATTTTAGAGGGTCTTTTGATCCAATTACTACTAAACTATGGATCAGTAATACTGATAATATATTATCTATTATCCATTTCTTTAAGCATGATAAATTATTTCTAGATGTTTATCTTTTAGATGGTGAACCGGACCAGTGGTGGATGCTAATCAAGAATACGAGGAAGTAAGATAAGATTGAATCCATGGATTGGGATGCATTTAAAAAATTATTTTTCAATAATTACTTTCCTTGGATTATAAATACTAATATGTAGTAATATATCCTTTAGTTGAAGCAAAGGGATGATGAATTTTTTGGTTCATATGAGGATAATTTCAAAATACATTCAATGTACGATTCCGGAATTACCATCCAACCCAAAAGTAAAGTTGAAATGTACTTTAGTGGCTTAAATTGAAGTCTTAGAAGGGTGTTGTCTATAAGAGACTTTAGTATCTACGATTAGATTTTGTATTGTGCAATGAAGGTTTAAATAGAGGTCGGATTCATGTATCAATATCATGGTTTTGATAATAAAAGGAAGATATAATTTAACAAAATATCTAAAAACCATGAAGAGAAGAAGGTGAGATTTACCTTATGATCTATGTGTGGGAAGAATCAGATAATAAATTGTCTTAAGGGGTATAATAAATGTTTTAAGTGTTTAAGGGAAGGCCACCTAACATTTGATATCTAATGTGATCGGAAGAAGTTAGCTAATGGTGCGAATGGAGAGAAAGTGGCATATAATGAACCAACCATGATTCAGTACTACAAGTGTATGCAGAATGAGAATTATTCTAACCATTAACCAAACCCAAGGGTTGGTGATGATGAATGATTCCAGTAAACTCTTAGGCTGAGGGACAACAAGAAATCTCATAAAATCTCTATTTTTGATGAGAGGTGCAACATAGACCTGGTGAAAAGTACCCTTACCATCAAATCTATAATTTAAAATGTCTTATTTGAATATAGATCTACCCACTATTTCATATCTAATGAATTTTTTAAGGATGTTGTGATTCCACCAAAATGATTATATGTGTAATTATAAGTGAAAACCCCTAATGGTATGATGATTTCATACTATGTTTATGATTCCTATCTGGTTCACTTTTTTGGGAATGTTATTCTTGAAGTATTTTAATTCTTCATTTGGTTGAATTTTATTCCATCTTAGGTGTGGACTAGTGTTCTCTACATAAATCCCACATCAATTATCAGGGAAGGGATGTTATGTTTTATATTTCAATACCTCCTATGATCATCCATGAATTGTATGATAAGAATGAACTTCCTATGGATATTACATCCTATTTATGGGTATTAATTACCATATAGAAGGGGTTTTTATCTCAAATGGTTTGGGATAAAAGAGTCATCAATGATATGACTATTTTTAAAAAAAAATTGGATTTATTTCTGAACGATATTTATAGCCTTCCACCAAAATGATAATATATGTTCTCAATAGAAATCATACCTAGATCCCAACCAATTTCAATCACTACTTATAGAATAAAACAAAATGAGTTACAATAATTGAAGAAGAAACTCTAAGAAACCCCTAAAAAGGGATTCATTTGAACAAGTGTGTCACCTTGGGGTGCACTGTTTTTTTGTGAAAACAAAATATGGATCAATGAGGATCTGCATTGATTATTAGGAGTTGAACAAAATCATGATCAGGAAAAAGTATCCTGTCTACCTTATGACTTGTTTGATAAACTACATGGATCTCTTTACTTTTCCAAGATTGACCTTCATTTTGGATATCATAAATTGAAGGTCTATAAGGGGGATATACCCAAGATGCCAGTTCATACTTGGTATGGACACTATAAATATATATTGAATCCTTTTATTCTTACTAATTCTCCTTCTATATTCATATATTTTATTAATAGAGCCTTTAGATATATCCTATACCAATTTGTGGTAGTCTTTATAGATGCTATTATTATCTATTCAAAGATTAATGAAGAGCATGAATATCACTTGAGAATTGTATTAAAGTCCCTAAAGAAGGAAAAACTATATGAAAAATGTATAAAGACTAGATTTTGGATGCAAAAGGTTTATTTTTTTGGGTCACATAATCTCAATAGATAGTATATCAATAGATCCATCAAAGATAAAGGCTATTGAATGCTAGCCTAAAACAACCACGGTGACTGAGATCCATAGTGTTCTTGTTTTAGTGGGATATTTTTGATTACTTTTGGATACTTTCACATGACTATCTAATCCTCTGACCAAGTTAACATAAAAGGGTACCAAGTTCCTCTGGGTAGATGAATGTGAGGAAAATTTCAAGGAACTGGAGAGAGTGTTAGTCAACACACATGTTCTTACATTACCATATCATGTAAAATGGTTTGTAATATATAGTGATTCATCCAAGAAGGGATTGGGCTGTGTTATTATGCTGAAAAACATGGTTATCAATGATGCGCCATGAAAGTTGAAGATTTAAGAGAAAAATTACTAAACTCATGTTTTTATCTAGAAGCTATGATTATTATATTAAATATATAGATGAATTATCTTTATGGATAAATGTGTTATATATATAATGATAATAAAAGTCTGAAATATATGTTCATGTAGAAGGTGTTGAAAATTTTCTAGAGAAGATGGTTAGATTTGATAAAGGTTTATGACTGCTCAATATATTACTACCCTAGGAAATAGAAAAAGGTGGCCGATTCTTTGATTCGACAGGATCATGCTAGAATATCCATGATGAGGATAAAAAAAGATCCAATATTTTTGGATTTTAAAAGGATAGATATAGAAATCCTAAAGGAAAGGGGAAAATTGTATATTTCTATAATTAATGTTTAACCCTCTATACAAGTTAAGATTAAGGAGGCATAGAAGGAATATGAGTAGATGTAAAACAAATTTATAAATGTTCATGAGTTTAAACTTTTTCAGGATGGAATGATAAGGTTCAAGAATCTTGTATGTGTTCCTCCCATACCAGATTTGTAGAAGGATATATTAAAGGAAAATCATAGTTATTTATTCTATATTTTTTCAGGAAGTACAAATATATTTAAGGACATAAAATATTAAATTTTATGGGATGTAATGAAGAGATATATCTTAGATTTGGTATCTTGATTCTTATTATGCTAATAAGTTAGGGCTGAAAGAAAAAATTTATAGGGGTTGTTGCATCCATTACCCATACAAGAATTGAAATGGAAGAACATCACTATTGATTTTTTATTGAACTACCTAAAACCTCTAAAGGGTTTAATTATATATGGGTAGTAGTTGATGTAGAGACCCAAATATTGATATATATGGACGTTACATTACTTTTGAGGAATACATAATATATAATAAAAATAGACACTAAAGGATCATAATAGTTTAGTGTCTTTGGAAACTTGAAACATAATCTTCTAATTATGATGAAAGATCTTCAACATCTCCCATAAAGTTCTTCACCTTTTGTTTTATTACCTAAAACATTTCTTTATATCCTGGTGAAAATAAAACATATAAAAGGTGAGATCAAATGCCCAGTAAGGGTAAACATGGAGAACATAAAACAATCCACAAACATTTTAACTTAAAAACACGAACATCAAATTTAAACATCAAAATCATGAGCAATGAAATAAAACATTGCAGTACATGAGGCATAGATTATAAAGGAACATTAATCATGATAAAATATCATGGGAATAAAACATGAAATTGTGGAAAACCATTAAGAACATGATATTATTTCCATAGTAGCCAAGGCATTGATGCCAAGACCATTATAGTGGATAAATTCTATTACTGAATCAGGATTACATGCTGTTCCAGCATTGTATTACTGAACTGGATTTTACTTACCATTCCAGACATGTTTATCTCATGAGATATAAATCTTTACCAAATTAATTGGAGGGAGATACAAGTCCCACCTTTCTCATAATGAAACCATTCTTATGTGTGCCACAAAATAAACATAAATCATTCATCGTAACCCAACGAATAAAATGGGTTTCATAAACATCATCCTATCATAACACAATCCAAATAAAAAAAATCGATATAATTTAATCATAAGAAAAATCAAACCATGTAAATAATAGAGACATTATACTTGAAACATAAACAAATTAAATAATGTTATCTTAGATGGAAAATAGTTTTGATAAAACACCTGAAATGAATTCTTGAGGAAAATATCCTTTTTTCTTGAAAATAATTTTTTTCGAAAAATTCCATGAAATTTAAAAAAAGGATTTTGTTTCAAATAACAATGAAATATTATAGAGAATGATTCATGGAAATAAGGAACTATGAAACTGTAAAAATCCATTCACGTCGTATAAGTTAAGAAAACATTCTCCTCATACTTTTACCAGAAAAGTCAAAAAGTACATCATATGGTAAACAAAAGAAAGATTCCTCCCATTCATTATAGTAAAAGTAAAAAAGGGTTAAAATGAATTTAAACAAACAATTAAGAGTATTAAACATTTTATGAAAACATTTTTTGAAAACCTGGACATTGATGATAAATATAATCCCAGTAAATACTTACGAATAAACAATATCAGATAAGAAAGAGATTGGAATAATTATCCCTTACCTTATGTACAATTTCTTCCATATGTGTCCGAGACTCCTGTATAGTGGGTTTAAACATATTATTAACTTTTAATAGAACCATAATAATATTTATGATATCATATATGATTCCCTTACTACTTTATATTACCCTTTCATTGGTCAATTCCATGTTAAAGCAGCATTTTGGGTAAAATCATTTCATTTATCATCCGTGTTTTGACTTTTAATTATTAATTGATCATTATTACTTACTTCAAGAATGTAAAACATGATTTATATATTCAGAATATAATATATCGATAAATGGAATGAAATACACCGTTCATGGAGATGGTAGATCGTACGTACGCATGACTGCTATTTTTTTCCTTATTTACTTGAATGGAAGTAAGTAAATAACATATACATAAATACAATATCATTATTATGTCATATATTTCATGATTATTCAATATACATACTTTATAATTATTCTTGAATGGTTAACATGATAGATGAATCTCATCGCATCGTGGAGACGGTAATCCGTACGTACGCACGAGTGATGATATCGTTCCCATAATTATTGAATGGAATTGGAGTGAATGATAGAATATATTAGAATTAGTATAATGTTATAATAATCATATATAGTTATTATTTAAACCATTATATCCATCCAAGTAAGGTGGTGGTGCAAAACATATTACACAACGGTGTGGAGACGGTATTCCGTACGTACGCACGCGCAGTGATTTCATTTTTTGTAGGATGGATAGAAGGTGAAATATGGTTGTTTCATATTTATAATAACATATTAGTATATGAGTGATATAGATGTTTTTAATTTATAATAAAAAAAATAAAAAATAGGAAGTATAAGGAGAAATGAATTTGAAAGAATCGGTAAAGGATATTACCTCTTCTTTGACGCACCTATTCTAAACCTCCTCATAGGGCACTAAAGCTGGTCTTTGAAGAATATCTGGATCTCTAGTATGTTTCTAGGGAAGTGGAGAAAATAAATATACATGGTTTGGCCGAGATTGAAGGATCAAAATTTTTCGAAGAGGAGAGGGAGGAGGTGCCCTTTTATAAGAGGGGAGAGGGGAACTTTTAGAAACCTCAAAAATACTAATTTATTATAAATTCAGAACCCACTTAAAAACCTCTAAAAATTACTCAATTCAAATATGAGATGAGATAGGGTTGTAATATCACCAAAAAATAAAATTTATACTTGTTTTTATTTTATTTTAACCCCTATCATTTTGATTTATCCTTATTTAATCTATTTAATTTTATTTGTGGTAATAAGATTCTAATTTCTAAATTGTTTTAAATAATTACATATTTGTTGTGAATTTTCTATAATTGGATACTTTATGAAATTTTATATCATATAAAATTCAATTTATAATTTTTAAATATTTTTGTGATTTTGAAACAATTTAATAATATATTATTTTTATAAAATATCAATAGTGTCAATTTTGACACTATTCAATTATTTGAATTTAAATAAAATCCACATAGAAGATATATTCAAACAAAAATATTTAATATATCCCTAACAATTAATATTCATCTTAAATTTTTTTGAGCACATTAAATAGTTCATATAATATTTATTTCAATATTTTTAAAACCATTTATTTGATATTTCAATCAATAAAATAATTTCTGCATCACTATTGTGTCACCATAAATTATAATTATTTAATCCATAAAAATTATAAATAAATTCACATGATATAGATAATTTTATTATATTTATAGTGACTATTTATTTTTGAAGTTTTATGAATTTTATCCCTAAATTAAAATTATTACACTTATAAGATATAAGAGAGTGACATGTTGTCACTTTCTTTGGTTTTAATAATAATTACATCATTTTCATGGTCCAAAGTCCATTAAATTAATCTATTCTGACCCCTAGGTTATATAGGTCTAATTTTATTCATCCAATAAAATTTTGGCAGGTGTTATGGTAATTTTATAATCTTATTTTTTCTCTTAATTACCTGATTTACCTTTAACTGTAGTAAATAAAAGTTACCGTAGTTACTATTCATAATTTCAAAAAAATAAAAAAAAGTAGCCTATTAATATAATTTGGACCCAATTAATTAAAATATGAAATCCAATTTTAAAAATTAAAAACACTGAAGTTGCAATAATTAATTTAAAATTAATACCGTTGTTAAGGAAACAGGTTTTAAAAGTTAAAACATTGCCAAATATTGAAATGTTTTTACCTATGAATTAGATTTAAAATTAATGATAATGAATTATATTATATTATAGGGTAAAAATATATTCTATTTATTCTTTAAAACCACTAAATTTTATATGTTAACCATATAAATTATCTTGATGAAAAACATTGTTTTTAAGAAAAATTTAGCATATTTTTACTATTCATAAAAATATGAAAGTTAACAGAAAAATATAAAAAATTTATCCATAGTAAATTTTTATATACTTATTGCAATGAATAATTTTATATAGTCTAATTGAACTTATAAACGTGTCAAAAACTATATTTAAAGTGGGTGTTCCATCAAAAGGTGGCAAAAATGCATTTTTTGAAAAATACTTATTTTACTCAAAAAATTTATTTTGTTCTCATACCATGATCTAGAATACGTGTAAGATGATTTATTATGTAATAAAATTTAAAATATAGTTAATACTATTCATAAAAGCCAGTTCATAACAATATATCGTTGTTTAGTGAAACTCAATATCGCGTACAACACACGTTATCAAGCAAGGTCGCTTTTTGCGTTCAACATAAGCCAAGAATAGTGTTTGCATATACTACAAGCTAATACAGTGTTGCATATAGTGAAAACTAATATTGGTGTAGCATAAAACAGAAGGCATCAATGAAATTAAAAAAACATTTCTCATAAAATCTCAGGGTGTCACATTCTACCCCCCTTAAAATGAATTTCGCCCTCAAAATTCATCGGGGTCATAAATCATTTACTACTTGAAAGTTTCTTTCATAGAAACCCACATCATAAAAAGGAATACTAAAACTTTATTTAAAGAAATAATGTTAGAAACATAATAGATACCCAAAGTAACTCATCACTGAGTTTCCACATAGGAGAATATAGGTAAAAATATGGATATGGAAGAGAAATATAACCATCAAGTTCTAATAGAGAGTGGTAGAGAACATGGATATAAAAAATAAAACAATCATAAAGCCATAAATTTGTGATGATCGAAGGTACCATCTGATTTGTCGGATATGAGGGTACTTGGACAACATTTTTGGTTTTCATGATCCTTTACATAAATTTGAAAATTTTGAATTAGAATAAATACTTACTTGATTTTGGTACAATCTCACTGTTTGTTGTTCCTTGAACAATTTTCACTTCATATCTTAAAGAAATGAAGTTGAATTTGTCATTCATGAAGTGTTAGAAAATCATGTGATAGAATGATTGGTCATTCCCTCTGTCTGAAACAAAAGATTAGCAAAAGTTATTAAATATACATAAGTCCATTCCATATATGGTGATATTAATCATATATGGCTCAGAAAATGGACTCATACTTCATCTATCATACCTGTTAATAAAATAAAACTAGTTTCTACTAACCAGGGACTTCCTGTAGGCCAGTGGTAGGCGATAATGGTATGTCTCACATCAGTTGTGGGTTCGATTCCTGCATCCTTGTCCAACGCGATGGGTTGTGACCCTTCCTATGGGTTGTACTTTTTCTAAAACTATACTATTATAACATTTCAGAAATAATATAAAAAATTTATAGCCTTAAACAATATTTTCTAATTTCTAACTTAATCCATTCCAATCTTTAGGCTTATCCAAAATACTTATGTCTAATCTCATAGTATAATGAAAAATATTACTAGAGATCTCATCTACCAAGCATGTGATTACAATCATTTATACCCCATATATCATAATATATATCTTGTTGTTGGTCACATTCCAAACATGTGAATAACTTAATCATGTATTCTCCTAGAAAATGAATACCTATTGAACCTTAGTGAAAACATGAATACTGTCAAAATTTAACTCTTTCAACATACCAAAATCCCAAAATTTATATATACTCAAACCATGATATCAATTTGTCCTTATACAAGTCATGATCTCATTAATATTTTCAAACATCTCGTTATCTCTTTATCCCTTCATTATGCGCATATCATCTACTTTCCAAAAAATATTTGAATATCCTTTCATGGTTATCAGTACCATTCAACATATAATTTCAATTATTTTAGGAAAAACAATAGTGTAACAATACTTATATATTTCTTTATTCCATAGTACCATTAAATTACCTATACAACATTACTCTTGATAAACATATAATCATTCAAATACATTCTTAAACCATTGACTGAGCTTCATCATTTTATTCCCTAACACTTCTTTCATATCATATATCATTTGTAGCTTCTTCATCATCATGAACATAAATACTACCCATACGACCATGCTGATTCTCATCATGAGATTTTCCCTTAGGGTATTGGTTTGCATAATGCCCGTATATTCCACATTTAAAACATTTAACCATTGTTGATGTCTTAGAAATACCATTATATTTGTCCATTATGTTAACTGAAACTCTTCCTTTGAAATTACTGGATTTGTGTCCTTCTTTTCCACTCCCAAATAATCTTCATATTCCTTTGAAACATTCTCCATGATGCATCTTCCCACATGATTTACATGAGGGAAATTGAACTTTCTTTCCTATACGATCATCATGAAACTCCATGTTTCTTTTATTAGATGAGTTATGAAAAATTACCAAAGTTGAGATTATTGATCAAATTATGAGATTTCTGATTAGGCATAATAACGATGTTTTTCCTTCAAAATCCCATTTCATTTGGTTGTTCATGAAGAACATCATTCCATTGTCCATAATATTCTCCATTAACATGAATCTTTCTATTTCCAGCCATTCTCTAAAGCCCAAAAAGAATTGCGAGAGAGGTAGAATTCACATTAGGAAAACAACATAATAAAGGTGGAGTACGTTCAATATCTAACATCTTAGGTTTTATCCTAGGTTATTCATGATCGTTATCTTAATTATAGGTTTGTAACCTATACTTATACTTGACCTTATGGACATCTATAGACATACCTTAGAAATATCTCTAGGGATCTTACTAATGTTTTCACATCCTAGTTTCCAAAGGTTAACTAATCCTTCCCTCTGATATCAACTGTAGAGACCCAAATCTTGACATAAATGGACATTACATTAATTTTTCGGAATAAATAATACATAACAAAAAACAAACACCCAAGGACCGTAATAGTTTATTGTCTTTTGAAACTTGGAACAAAATCTTCTAATCATGATGAAAGATCTTCAAAATCTCCCATAAAGATCTTCTGATTTTGTTTTATTACCTAAAACCTTTCTTTATATTCTAGGGAAAAGAAAACACATAAAGGGTGAGCTCAAATGCTCAGTAAGGGTAAACATGGAGAACATAAATGAATCCATATACATTTGAACGTAAAAACATGAACATAAAATTTAAACATCAAAATCATGTGCAATGAAATAAAACATTGCAGTATATAAGGAGTAGATCATAAAGGAATATTAATCATGATAAAATATCGTGTGAATAAAAAATGTAATTGTGAAAAACCATTAAGCACATGATCTGATTTCCATAGTAGCCAAGGAATTGTTTCCAAGACCATCACTATGGACAAAGTCCATTACTGAACCGGGTTTACTAACCATTCCAACCCTATATTATTGAACCAGATTTTACGTTCCATTCTATATATGTCTATGTCAGGAGATATAAGTCTTTACCCAATGCATTGGAGGGAGATATAAGTCCCACCCATATCATAATGAAACCATTCTTATGTGTGCCACAAAATAAACATAAATCATTCATCATAACCCAATGAATAAAATGTGTTTCATAAACATCATCCCATCATAAGAAAATCCATATAAAACAAATGGATATCATTTCATCATAATAAAAATCAAACCATGTAAATAATAGAGACATTATACATGAAACATAAACATATTAAATAATTTCATCTTATATGGAAAATAGTTTTGATAAAACACCTGAAATAAATTCTTGAGGAAAATATATTTCTTCTTAAAAATAATTTTATTTTCTCAAAATGCCATGCAATTTTAAAAAAAATATTTTGTTTAAAATAATAGTGAAATATTGTAGTGGAAGCTTCATGGAAATAAGGCATTATTAAACCAAAAAAATCCATTCACGTCGTATACTTTTAAAAAAACATTCTCCTCAAACTTTTTCCAGAAAAATCCAAAAGTACATCGTATGGTAAAAAAAAGAAAGATTCCTTCCATTCATCATATTAAAAGTCAAAAAAGGGTAAACATAACTTTAAACAAACATGGAAGAATAGTAAACATTTTATGAAAACATTTTTTGAAAACATTGACATTGATGATAAATATAACCCTAGTAAATACTTACGAATAAACAATCTCGTATAAGAATGAGATTGGAATAATTATCCCTTACCTTATGTCCAATTTCTTCTATATGTGTCCGATAATCCTATATAGTGGGTTTAAACATATTATTAACTTCTAATATAACCATAATAATATTTATGATATCATATATGATTCACTTACAACTTTATATTACCTGTTCATTTGTCAATTCCATGTTAAAGCATCATTTTGGGTAAAATCATTTCATTTATCATCCATGTTTTGACTTGTAATTATTCATATACCATTATTACTTACTTCCAGAATGTAAAAAATGATTTATATAATCATAATATAATATATTGATAAATGGATTGAAATACACCGTTCATAGAGACGGTAGGCCGTACGTATGCATGAACGCTGTTTTCCTTTCCTTATTGACTTGAATGGAAGTAAGTAAATAACATATACATAAATCCAGTATCATTATTATGTCATATATTTCATTATTATTCAATATATATACTTTATAATTATTCTTGAATGGTTAACATGAAGAATAAATCTCATCGCGTTGTGGGGACGGTAATATGTACGTACGCACGAGCGATGATATCATTCCCATAATTATTAAATGGTATTGGAGTGGATGATTGAATATCTCATAATTAGTATCATGTTTTAATAATCATATATAGTAATTCTTTACACCATTATACCCATCCATGTAAGGTGGTGGTAGAAAACAGATTGCACCACGGCATGGAGACGGTATTCCGTACGTACGCATGCACTGTGATTTTGTTTTCCGTAGGATGGATACAAGGTGAAATAGGGTTGTTTAATATTTATAATAACATATAAGTATATTATTGATACTGATGTTATTACTTTATAATGATAGAAATAAAAAAGAGGAAGTATGAGGAGAAATAAATTTGAAAGAATCGGTAAAGGATATTACCTCTTCTTCGACGCGCCTATTCTAAATCTATTGTTAGGGAACTAAAGTTGGTCTTTGAAGAAGATCAGGACCTCTAGTATGTTTCTAGGGAAGTGTATAAAATAAATGGATAGGTTTTGGCCGAGCATGAAGGCTCAGAATTTTGTGAATAGGATATGGAGGAGATGCCCTTTTATAAGAGAGGAGAGGGGCACTTTTGGAAACCTCAAAAATATTAATTTATAATAAATTCATACCCCACTTAAAAACCTAAAAAAATGACTCAATTAGAATATGAGATGAGATAGGTTAGTAATATCATCAACCAATAAAATTTATACGTTTTTTTATTTTATTTTAAACCCTATCATTTTGATTTATCCTTATTTAATCTATTTAATTTTATTTGTGATAATAAGATTCTGAATTCTAAATTGTTATAAATAATTACTTATGTGTTGTGAATTTTCCATAATTGGATACTTTATGAAATTTTAGACAATAAAAATTTAATTTTATAATTTTTAAATATTTTTGTGATTTTTAAATAATTTAATAATATGTTATTTTTATAAAATAACAATTATGTCAATTTTGACACTATTCAATTATTTGAATTTAAATAAAATCCAAACAGAAGATATATTCGAACCAAAATATTTAATAGATCCCTAACATGTAATATTATTCTTAAAAATTAGTGGATCACATTAAATAGTTCATCTATTATTTATTTTAATATTTTTAAAACAATTTATTTTATATTTCAATCAATAAAATAATCTCTATATCATGATTGTGTGACCATTAATGATAATTATTTAGTCCCTAAAAATTTCAAATAAATTCACATGATGTAGATAATTTTATTATATTTATGTTTACTTTTTAGGTTTTAAGTTTTTTGAGTTTTATGACGAAATTAAAATTATTACATTTATAAGATATAAGAGAGTGACATGTTGTCACTTTCTTTGATTTTAATAATAATTACATCCTTTTCATGGTCCAAAGTCCATTAAATGAATCTATTATGACCCTTAGGTGATATAGGTAGAATTTTATTCATCTAGTAGAATTTTGGCAGGTGTTATGAAAAATTTTTATCTTATTTTTACCCTCAATTACCTGATTTACCTTTAACTGTAGTAAATAAAAATTACCATAGTTACTATTCAAAATATCAAAAAAAATAAAAGTAACCTATTAAGATAATTTGGACCCACTGAATTAAAATATGAAATCCATTTTTAAAAATTCAAAACATAGAAGTTTCAGTAATTAATTTAAAATTAATCCCGTTGTTAAGAAAACAAGTTTTAAAAGTTAAAAATTTCCAAAGATTGAAATGTTTTTACATATGCATTCAATTTAAAATTAATGAAAATGAATTAAATTATATTAAAGCATAAAAATATATTTTATTTATACTTTTAAACCATTAAATTTTAAAATTTAACCATATAAATTATCTTGATGAAAAAAGTTGTTTTTAATAAAAATTTAGCGTATTTTTACTATTCATCAAAATATGAAAGTTAACAGAAAAATATAAAATTTTTTTCCAAAGTAAATTTTTATATCCATATTGCAATGAATAAGTTTATTTTTAATTCTTGAACTTATACAAATGTCAAAAACTAGATTTAAAGTTGGTGTGCCATCAAAAGGCGGCAAAACTGCATTTTTTTAAAAATACTTATTTTACTCGATTTTTTTTGTTCCCATACCATGTTCTAGAATACGTATAAGATGATTTATTGTGTAATAAAATTAAAAATGGAGTTAATACTATTCATAATGGCTAGTTCATAACAATATATTTTTGTTAGTGAAACTCGGTATTGCGTACAACACACGCTATCGAGGAAGTTCGATTTTGCATGCAACACAAGACAAGAATAGTGTTTGAGTATACTACAAGATAATACGGTGTTGCATATATCACAATCTAATCTTGGTGTAGCGTACAATAAAAGACATAGAATAAATTAAAAAGAATATTTTTCATAAAATCTCGGGGTGTTACAGTTGATCTACTTAAAAATTCATCACACTTCATCGCTATTAGAGAATAATTATCTCTGGATCATATTTCTAGGATATGCATTAAGGAAGTGGTAAAGTTTCATGGAGTAACAAATTATATCGTATTAGATTAGGATCTGAGGCTTACCTCAATGTTATAGAGAATTATTCAGCAAGAACTTGATATATAATTGATTTTTATCACTACTTATGATTCTCAGTAGATGGTTAGTCTAAAAGAACATTTCAAACCCTATAGGATATCTTGAGATATTATTCTCTTGATTTCATAGGTGGTTGGGTTCAACACCTTATTATATTTTAATTTCCACACAAAACTAGTTATCACTCAATAATTCCGATGACACCTTATGAATTCTAATATGGGAAGAAATTTAGAGCTCCAATATGATGAGATGAGGTTAGAGAAAGAAAGATATTGGGACCTGAGATCACTAATGAAACAATATAAAAGGTCAGAACCATTCAACATCATATCAAGGTAGTTCAAAGTTAGTTAAAAATTTATGCTAATAACTCACAAAGTGATCTATAATTTGAAGTTATTTAAAATGTGTTTTTATGAATATCTCCCTAGAAGAAGGTTATGATGTTAGAAAAGAAATGGAAACTAAGCCCTAGGTATATCAACCCCTTTGAGATTCTAGATCATATGAGGATAGTAGCCTATTTCTTGGAACTTCCCCCAAATCTCTCTCAATTCCACGATTTGTTCTATGTATCTCTTCTGAGAAATTGCATACCTGAACCATAACATGTACTAAACCAAGAGGTCATACCATGGGAGCAAGATCTTTCTTATGAAGAACAATTAGTTGAAATTATGGACTGACCAATGAAAGTTCTATGAAACAAGACCACTCACCTCATCAAATATTGGGGGAGAAATCACCCAATAGAGGAAGACACATGGTAACTTGAGGATACGATGACGTAGAAGTATCCTAATTTTTTTTACCCAAATGAAAAATTTTGAGGGAGAAATTCATTTAAATGGGGTATAATGTAACAAACCATGTTTTTATGGACCTTTTTAATGAATAAATTAAATTTTAATTTATATATTTCATTTTAATAAGTCAAATTACTTTCACATGGAACTAACCTGGCATATGTTACACACAATATTAGCTTGGCGTACATTACATGCAATACTGAGTTTCTGCGAAACATCATTTTTTTATAATTTTTTAAATGTGATAATTATAACCTAGAAATTGAACTTAGTAATATGAATAGTGAAAATTAATTTTAAAATATTTCATGTAATGGTTTTATATAAATAAAATATACTGATAATGAAAGATATAATTGTTGGTAAAGTCCTTATATGTTTTAATATATGATTTTCTCAAATGAATTTATTTTCATATCCTTTTGTGAAAAACAATAAAATTAATATTAAAAAGATTATTTTATAAAATAAAATTATTTATTGAATATATAATTTCTAGGTTATCTTTTGGATATTTTTTTTTATTTTTCTGATAAACTTCATTTTTGGATGAATAGTGAAAAATACCAAAATTTAATTAAAAACTAATTTTTAATCTAATTTATTTATATGGTAAAATTATATTTTAAATTGGTTTAAAAGTATAATTTGATCATATTTTTATCATTTAATATAATTTAGGTCATTTTATTCAATTTCAATTTGAAATTGGGTATCAAAACTTAGCCAAATTTTAGATGTTTTTACTTTAAAACCCTGCATTATCGTGCCGTCTGTGGGATTAAATTTAAATATATTTATACCACTTATATAAATGGAATTTGGAAAGTTAGACTCTATATTTGGATTCATAATTATCTATAATGTATAATGAGATCAACTTAGTTTTTTACAAAAAAATACTAGCTGAAGTAATTAAAATTAATTACATTGATTAAGGTAAAATTAAGCATAACTATGGACTAAACCTTAAACTTAAGGGCCTAAATGACTTAAAAATCATCAAAAATCCATTTTATGGCCATATATAGACCCTATAATTACTATTATAAACTTTGTACCATTATGGGATCCACTTTACATGGTTAAAAATGGGTATAATTCCTTTTTCCGAATTTTATAAGAGTGTCACTCCTCCTATACTATAAAAGGCCTCCTCTCCTTACACTTACTCACACCTATCAATCCACTTTTTCTCGAACAAAATATGACCAAATAGATCATATAAATTCCTCCCCACATCCTAGAATCCTAAAATTATGTAGAAAGTAATCCAATGAAGCCCTTTGGTGCAAACCAAAAGGAGTTACCAGAAAAAGAGGTAAAATTCTTCCTCAATTTATTTTATTTTATTTCAATTATCCACCCCCTACGCTCTTCTTATTTCATGATTTTATAAAAAATATAATATATTAAATATACTAAGGTATTTTTATGCTAATATTTATACTTAAAATTTCAGACACATCCATCAAATGGGTAACAAACCTATTGTTTACATGTAAGACGAACTACCGCCTCACGAAATGATGATTGTTCATTTATTACTTTACTACATATCATGGTGGAAATTATGATAGGAAATATATTTATATATGATATATATGATATTTATATTGTATTTAATCTTTTGTAATAATTTTAAAAAACATATCTTTATACGTTCCATTTTTGTAAATATGATAATTTCGTTTGAGGAAGTGCGTCCTATCACCCCCTCAAAGCAATGTGACTCATTCACACACTAAATGAACATATTAAGGATGGGTCTAGTGAAATTATATGATATATGTGATATAATAATTATAATTATAATAATTATATATATATATATTTCATTTACTCTATTTCTTTCAATATGATAATAAAACGGAAACAACATTAATGCGTATGTACGTCCTACCGTCTGCATGAACAGTGTATTCCATTTTATTCTTATATATTTAATGTATTATTATAATAAACATATAATGAATATAAATTATATTTATATCATTGCTTAAATTATGGAAATCATGATACAAGTATTAAGACCAAAGATATATCAAATTAAGACACATGCGAATAACAAAGCGAATATTACCTAAAGTGAAACCTTATCATAGAATTATTAACCAACGGGTAATATAAATTAATAATAAAACCATATATGGTATTATATATAAAATTATGATTTTTAAATAATTTATAATAAACATAAATTTATTATACAGTAGTTTTTAGGAGTATGAAGAGTGTCAGGACTTATGGTAAGGGAATTTCATCTCACTTTTTATTTCCATGATAAACTTTCCATATTCACCACACTTTTATTTGGCATGGTGTATATACTACACATAAATGTATTATATGATTGCTATTATTAAATTTATGGGTAATTACATATCAATTTATGATATTTATTTTATGGGGTTTATATTTTCAAAATTACCAAATCGGTAAGATAGTTTTGTCTGAATTTACGTTCCTTGAGAAAAATGTTTTGTTATGCACCTATATTTTTTTTTCAAGGTGTATTTAATTGAGTTTGATTTGTTATATAAATAATATTATAATTTTATTTATATTTTAATCTTTATTTAATTTTATTTTCTTTCATGTAGATTATAATACAAAGTTACCGTGTGGTAAGAGTTTATTGAAACAATCTCATCCTTTGTCAAGATTATTTATGATTATGTTCCCATTGATGAAACACTATGATAAAAATCTCAATAACACTCATTTTTTTATTATACTATATTTATTAAATATATATCTATTTATTAGTTCCATTTTCCCAATCTCTAGTACTTAATATTTTAAGATAATGTTTTTAATAAAAAACTAATTGTATTTCTCTCTTCAGTCAGAAATATGTTTTATTTAAAAAACTATGTTTTACAAAATGTTTTCTAAAATATTTTCAAACAATAATTAAATATAATTTTCAATGAAAAAGGATTTTAAAAACTTTTTTTTGTTTTCAAGTAATTATTTATATGTTTTAGGGATACTTTAAAATAAATAGAGTTCTGAAAAGGTTTTATGTTTTAAAATGTGTTTTTCAATGAAGAAATGATATTTTTCCTCAGTAAAGTTTATTAAAAGATCTTTAAAACATATTCCCCAAATAATATGACATATTTTTGGTGTTATTCCTTCCTTTATGGGGAAATTATTCAATGTTTCCATTCATATTATTTCTCTGAATGGTTTATTTTTTGTTGGCATGATGTTTATGAAACCCATTTCTATATTATAGGTTATATTATTTTGAAACCCATTTCTTTTCATGGGTTGTTATTTTTAAATGATTATGAAACCTTTATATTTTTTCACATCTTATGATATGATTACAAGTTGATGATATCCATTTTATTTCATGGGTTATGAGATGATTATTTATCATTTTATATCACATGTATATATGATTTCATTATAAGATGGGTGGGACCTATATCTCCATACAATGCATTGGGTAAAGATTTATATCTCATGAGATAGTCTAAGATGGTATTGGGAGTGAACCATGACTACTAATATGGTCATGGGAGTGAACCATGACTAGTAACATGGTATGATGAGTGAAATCATGCTACTAGGATGGCCATGGGAGTCAACCATGACTAACAAGATGGTATGGGGAGTGAACCCATGCTACTAAGATGGCCTTGGTAGAAATTATTTGACTACAATAGAAATCATATTATATTCTTATGTATTTTCTAAAATTCCATGTTTTATTCATATGTTATGATTTCATGGATTATGTTCCTTACTTTCTTTTGATTCATGTATTTTGAACATCCAATATTTATGCCATGATTCTTATTTATGATCTTTTATATAGAGGGTATGATATTCTATTTTTATGACCAGGTTATAATTCTCTAATGCTTATGTTTATTCTTACATGTCTCCCTTATTTACCCTTACTGAGCATCGTATCTCACCCATTTTTATGTTTCCTTCCCCATATTATGAAGTTATTTATTATGTTTGATGTCTCTAAGAAGGTATATATTAAATAAGAACCTAGTGGGGTATACTATTTCTCACTTATGCACTAGTGTTTAGGTTTCCATGTTTCCAAAGTCACTAGACTGGTACATTATTTGGGCATCTTCTTGTATAATGTTTCAAGTATTCTACAAAATCTATGTAATTTTTATGTATGAAAAGAGTGGGCCATTTTAGTATTTATTACCAATTATTAGAAACAAATAAATTGAACTCAATAACACATGAACCTCAATGTTAACCTTACTTCATTGGATGAGTGATATTTTTCTTCCAATATCCCTTTTTTCCACATGAAAAACAGAAAATATACAATTCTATTGCTTTCCTGTTGATCCTATTATTCTTGTAAGGGTGTTTCAAATAAACCTTTCCCTTGGAAGGATTATCTTGCCTTTTATTTTTGTTCACGATAAGTATATAAGGATTTTAAATATTTATATTCATATCAAATTGGACAAGAAGAGTTAGTAGATCTAGGAGATATTTATCAATGTTGTTCATATTAAAATTTTCAACAAATCTTGGAAAGGTCCATGGGAGCGATGAAAGAATGAGATCGATTCCTAGTTATTCAGTGAGTTTACACACTTAAACCTCTAGGAACTCAATGTAGCTAATGATCTTTACAACATAAGGCCTAACTGATAATACTCCAATATTTATCTAAAAAAGTGCCTTGTAAATGTCAAATAATTTTTATATATCCCTCCCCCGTTATAGGCCTTGTAGATACTCGAGCATGCTATAAGTATCCTTTTTTTCATGAGAATTCATGGGTTCTATATACATGGATGAAATCATAAAAATTTGATTGTCTTTTATTTACTTTGTTTTTTTCAGAGAGAATGTACTCTTTATCACTCAACTCCTTGGAAGGTAGACTAGGTATTGAGGATTCTAGCATATAAGATTTCCATTCATGGTGCAACCCAAACTAAAGTTGTCTGAATTATGCATGGAAGTTACAACCCATGGGATATGGTTTTTCTCTTATATGGATCACACAGAGAGTGTGGATGACTAAATTACTATTTTTTCTGCAATTATAAATGAGAAAATTATTATAAATTTTCTGGATTACAATTTATTTTGAAAAATAATAATAACAAATTTGTGAAATTCCTCAATATTTTACCTAGTCCCAATATCCCTCACCATTGAAATTAGAATTTATAGTTTCTTTGACATTCTTGGGAAAGGTATCAATTTTTTCTGTCTTATAATACATATGAAGTCAATGAAATTTACTAGAATGTATCTAGGTTCGCAGTCTTTCCAATATTAGGCTTGCAGTTTCACGATCCCTTGAGTAGGCTCCCTAATCTTGAAACCTTGAATTTTGGATTTCCTAAACACTTGCCTTCAAATTTTTATTGTAAAAATGAATTTCATTAAAGGAAATACATATTCATCTAATTTGAATCACTATCATTGTCACGAACCGTCCTTGGGGCCCGTGTCGTGACTACCCCAAGCCCGCCTTCCATAGGCCAGGGGCTGGCGACTAGCACCAAAGGCGTAAATCCCGATAACTGGGAAGGCAGTGCCTTTATAAAAGTAAACACTAAGTACAAAGAGAAGCGCTAAAAGGAAAAAAATGGGCCAGTATACAAACCCAAAATAAAGTACAACTACAACTGAACAAAGTACAATAGAAAAAGACAACAGCTGGAGGGACGGAAGCGGCTCCTGGGTCGTCCTCCTCGGATCCTACCTGAAGGGTAGGTACAGATGGCGCAGCTCCTGGATCGTCCACCATGGATCCTACCAGAAGGGTAGGTACAGATAGCCTCCATAACGCTCTCGCCCGTCAACCTCCTCCGAGTGTCATCTCACCGTGAAGTCCACCTCCGGATACTGACTCGTCATGTAGTCCACCTCCGGGTACTGCACAGTCCTCGAACACTCGGCCTCCGTCAGCACTACCCATCGTCTGCAACAAACACAATGAGGTGCGGGCATAGCCCGTGCAGGGGTGAGTATAACGATACTCAGTAGGGACCCCGAGACCCTCATGGTCTCACTAAAACCAACAAGGATAACCACAAATTAGATCCCAACAGATAACCTCCACATAGGTATATGCCCATATATATATATCTAAGTTATCAAGTAACCCATCTCAATCATGAGGTAACACAAATATTATGAAATCAACGGATAACCACTACCCAGGTATATGCCCATACGTATACCTAAGTTATCAAGTGACCCATCTCAATCACGAGGTAAACACAAAGATTATGAAATCAACGGATAACCACTACCCAGGTATATTCCCATACATATACCTAAGTTATCAAGTGACCCATCTCAATCATGAGGTAAACACAAAGGTCAAAAGTCTCAGCTCAAACCAGGATTTTCATTATCGAAACCGTAATTGCTGAAGAGCTCCGTCTCTGGAGTATACAGTGGTCCTGTCACGACTCTGAGGTACTGCTCACTAACCTAAGACTGCTGAGGTACTCCTCCTGTCGGGTACAGTGGGCCTGCTGCTACAACTAAGCGCTCCCCCGTTCCGCTACAACCAAGCGCTCCTCCGTCGTGGGTCTGCCGCTACAACCAAGCGCTCCCCTGTGCCGCTACAACCAAGCGCACCTCTGTTGTGGGTCTGCCGCTACAACCAAGCGTTCCCCTATGCCGCTACAACCAAGCGCACCTCTGTCGTGGGTCTGCCGCTACAACCAAGCGCTCCCCTGTGCCTCTACAACCAAGCGCACCTCTGTCGTGGGTCTGCCGCTACAACCAAGCGTTCCACTGTGCCGCTACAACCAAGCGCACCTCTGTCATGGGTCTGCTGCTACAACCAAGCGCTCCCCTGTGCTGCTACAACCAAGCGCACCTCTGTCGTGGATTTGCTGCTACAACCAAGAGCTCCCCACTGGGCTATCTGTAACACACCGAGTCGTTCGATCAGCAGTCGTCAAATCTCAACCGGCTCTAGGGTTTCCGCACACAGTATGCTCGTCTTCGGGAGGGTCCACTCCATGAGCTACTGGTCGATACTCCAAAACATCTCAAGTCCCACGAAGAATTATCTCTCAAGGACCTCCTCATCACTGGGGTCTCAACACAATAGAAGGCGCGTCAATCGGACGCCCGGTCTGTGAGTTATTAGCCTTTTCGTCCCAGGGGCCCGGTTGGTTTCATAAGCGAACCAACCCAGCCGTATCTCAACTGTACCCCGAACTCTCATGGGGTATACTCATAGGGACCACTTCTCGACGAGATCACCAACGCCGCTGACGGTTCGTCAAACGGACGTCTGGTATGAAAGATATCATCTTTTTCCGTTCCAGGGGCCTGGTTGGATTTCGGGTACAATCCAACTCGGCTATAACCCAACTGCATCCAAACCTCGGGCGGAGGATGAAAAAAGTTCCGTATCGTCAACAGGAAAGCAACGCAACAGACGGCGCGTCAATCGGACGCCCGGTCTGGAAGTTATTGGCTTTTTCGTCCCGGGGGCCCGGTTGGTTTTTAAGTCAAAACCAACTCGACCGTACTCCAACTGCGTCCAAAACTCGAGCGAAGTAAGCCAAAATATCCGTATCCCTTAGAGGAAACCATCAAAGTCGACGGCACGTCAATAGGACGTCCAGAACTCATGATATGAGCGTTTCCGCTCCGAGGGCCGGGTTGGTTTCGTGTACGAACCATCCCGACCGAACCCAAAGTATCCCGAAGCCTTGAGTGTAGTATGCCGTAACGACCATCTCGATCCAAGGATCGCGTTGCCGCTGACGGCGCGTCGTTCGGAGGCCCGTAGCTCAAGTTAAGGGCAAAAGACCGAAAACGGTCTGAAGACGGGGGTCTGGGCCCGACCCGGCTCGTTCCGGCCCGACCGGCTGGCCGCGGCTCGGCCAGCGCGGCCGAGCGGACACCACGGGCGGGGTGCGCGGCTCCCCCGCCCTTCGCTGCTAATTGAGGCCGGCAGCGAACCACCGGCCGCCTCCCTTCCGGCGGCGCGCCGCCGCCGCCTTCCACGGACCACCGGACACGCTTCGGTGGTCCGTTCCTCCTGCCGTCTTCGCCTATGGTCCCCCTGGGACCCCACCTTCACTGCGAAGGGATTCAAACGCCAAAAAGGTCTGCTTCATCATAGCCCGTCAAAATTATTAGCATCGTCTTTGTAGTTTTCCAGCGCGACCCGATGGCGCCGCGCCCCTTCGCTGCGGCCCGACTCCGACCGCGGTTCTTTGGTTTTCTTCGAAGCGGCGCGACAGCGTCGCGTTCTTAAACTTCCTTCCACGGCGCAGCGCGACGACGCCGCGCATAACCTTCCGCATGAAACCGCGTGGTGCGACGACACCACGCCTTCCCGTAACAACCACAAAGGAACCATCACGAAATTAAGGAGGAGGTTCGGCAATGTTTGTGCGGTCCGACCCCCTCACGCTATTCGATAACAAATGGTTTAAAATTCATGAAGATCATCAAGTTGGTATTCACGAATCAAATAAATAAAACCCCTACCTCGGAATCGAAGTTCGTCGATCGATGACAAAGTTGCGGAAAGAAGACGAAGAGGTTCATCGTTCTTTGCATCCACCATGCTCTTCCAAACTGAGTTGCGTCGGCTGGTGGAAGACGTTCCACGTCGGTAGGTGTCCGGGGAAGAAGTCGAAGAGGATCGGCGTTCTTCATTGGTGGAGCGTTCTTCGTTCGAGAAGATAAGCTTCTTTCCAAGTGTTGGGCGTCGCGGTATTTTACCAGCGCTCCGTCGCTTGGTGAAGCCGTCCCCAAACCCTCTCCCAAGATCCCTATATATAGGAGAGTGGGAGAGGTATGTAACCATTGTGGTTACATAATTCTTTTAAAAAAAAGGGGTCGGGTGAATTAAATTTCTTTGACGCAATTTATGAGGTCCGTTGGCCCCACTTAAGAGGGGAGGGTGCCAAGGAGTTTCTCCCCATTTAATGGGGAGTTAAGGAATTAAGAGGCTCTCCCTCATTAAAGAGGGAGAGTTGAGAGGTTTCCTCTCCTCCCATTAATAGGGGGGTTAAGCCCCGTGTGGTCCCTTCCATAACAAACCACCCATTGGAGGTTTAGTTCGGGTGGGCCCCACCACCATAACCTCTCAAGGGAGGTTAAGGTGTGGTGGCCCCACCTCCAACCTCCATGAGAAGGTTTCAACCACCACATTCCCAATGGGGGATGAAATAAAATAATATGCATGACACATTATTTTATTATTACTCTTTTTAAAGAAAACCCAAAAACTAACTTTCGTTCTCGATTAAACGCAACTGCGGAAAAAGTCTCCTTAAGCAAATACCGGTGTTGCGAGTTCATCGGTGCCCTCAGATTTTAATTCCGAGCACCAGTTCAAAAGATAGAAAAACCCACTCATTCGTTTACTGAATGTACCCGAGCCAAATTTTGGAAAATGATTTCGGGAACACCGGGCCTCAGAATCAGGCGCCGTCAGAAATTGCATTCTTGTAAAATCCCAAAGAAAATTAAGAAAAAATTTTCCTTGAATTTTACGAGTCTTTACATTACTCCCACCTCAGGGCTTTACGTCCCCGTAATGCTATAACACAAATTAGGGGAAACAGAAGTGGTACTGAGCACGCATCTGAGCCTTCCGCTCTCATGTGCTCACCTGGAGGTTTCCGTGCTGTCTACGAAAACGCACAAGAGGGATCAACCGTCCTCATAGGACCCGCTCCCGTCGATCCTCAATCTCCACTGGAACCTCCATGCATGTCTCCCTGTCATCGACATCCAACTCCCTGAGGTCGATGATGTGTGAAGGATCAAGAACGTATCTCCTTAGTTGAGATACTCGGAAATGTCATGCACCTGGTGCAACTGAGGTGGAATGGTGAAGCGGTAAACCACCTCGCCTACCCTACTGGGGACCTAGATAGGTCCGTTGAACCTTGGAGATAACTTTCCGCCTTGGCCACATCTCCGTAAACCTCGTCGAGGTGAGACCCGTATAAGATCGTGGTTGCCACCCTCAAACTCTAGAGGTCTTCCCTTTTCAGATTAGAACTGAAACTAAAAACGACTACTTCCATGAGGGTAAGGTTGGCCGACTCAAGAGTGATCGGTCGCACCCTCCCGTGCATGAGTTTAACTTGTGCTGCCCAGGGTTTCCTTTTCGCCAACCCAGGAAAACCCATCCCGACATTTGCCTAATACCGTCAATTTGAGTATGAATAGTGATTTCCAAATTCATACTCAAACTAATGTTGTAAGGCCTCGACGCTGCCACCAAGAGGTCCCAACCGAGAATCTCGCCTCAAGGGTCAGTTCACACCATCGGCATAAGTGTGACTATCAAGTCTCCTTCCAAAGTTATCTCCAGACGTGAGGGTCAAGTCAACGGCTTAACCAGAAACTCTAGGTCTGGGACTAGATTCATGGAAGGATGGGATGATTCGTTTCGATGTCTGTGGCTGCGAAAGCTAGTAGAAGACAAAGTCCGCACTTCAAATCATCCTTAGAGACCTTTTTGGTCGCACTCCATGACCGCAAGAAGCTACTCTCTTTCCCTGCTCTCCAACTCCCTGAGTCTAGCGGGGACTACAAAGGCGGGTGATGGTAACATGTTGAAATGTACACCACCACAAGCTGCTCTCCTAGCTCTGCCTCCATATCTGCTGCTCTGCAGATTCATCTGTCCTTAATATTTCCTCTTCTTGAAACATTTTACATGCCCAAGTCTCCGAGACTGGCGTCAGTTTCCTACTTTCCAAATTTCTAACATTCTCTGGCTGTATTCGATCAGCAAAGAATTCTCAACCACAAAGGTTCCTTCTATCTAACTAGCCTAAGTAGGAATGCATAGAGAAAAGGTGTTGGCTCGAAAGTCCTTAAACAAACCACGCTCAGAGGTCCGAGCTCTATTTCCCTGATCGAAATGAATTCATCGAGTACCCGGTATGTTCGGTACGCCTCGATGAATTCTCAGCTATAAACACGTCGTCCTGCCGAAACTGTATAAGCTCTAGAAAACTCTCGGCCACCACCTCAAGCCAGTCCTCAGCCACCTATGAGTCAGGTTCTCTTCAGAACTTAAGGGTATCTGAAGTTAGATCACATGTAAGGTAGTAAGATTACACGTGTCACCTACCGGTACCACCGGTTGTAACTGCTGACCAACAGGTAGTGATTTGTAGCTGACACACTACCCAAAGGCACTATCTCAGGCATCGGTCCACGTACCAAAGCCTCATCACTATACGGACCATCCTCATGGTTATTCACTGGAAAAACTAGTGGCCAAGTCCACCATCCACTCTATTGATGTCTCAGCTAGACGGCAAACTCTAGCAATCGCTTCCAGCCACTGCTCTGCTGTCTGGGAAACTATCTCGCCTCGTAACCTCGGAGGTCTCTACTGTTGGAACTCGTGCTACGCGCTCTGCCAGCGTGCACAGTTTGCTAGTATAGCTATTGGCATCTGCTGCCCAACAGGTGGTGGTGCTGCTGGTACAACACCCGAGGGTGCCAACATAGTAAAAAGGGCCCAGCACCAGAGCCTCGTCGCTCGGTGAGCCGTCATCGAGTACTCTCTCAGAACTCCAACTGACAGTCTGCGTGGAGACATCCTGAACAGATGCGACACGGTCAACGTTTATACCTGGTGAGCTGACCTGGTTTGAGCTGACTTTAAAACTTTCTGGAAACACAGACACAATCAGTGTTTTCATGCACAATGTTGGAAATCAGTTGTTAGGGTCCTGGTGTATGGATACGTCGGCCACCCGCACCAACACTAGACTCCCTGAACTGAAAACCACACTCTGTACTCTTAACACTATTGCTTCATAGAAAAGAAAAAGTTAGAGTCATAAGTTCTGCGGTAGAACCGAAATCCCTTGATACCAAGTAGTCACGACCCGTCCTCGGGGCCCGTGTCGTGACTACCCCAAGCCCACCTTCCATAGGCCAGGGGCTGGTGACTAGCACCAAAGGCGTAAATCTCGATAATTGGGAAGGCATTGCCTTTATGAAAGTAAACACTAATTACAAAGAGAAGTGCTGAAAGGGAAAAAAAATGGGCCAATATACAAACCCAAAAGAAAGTACAACTACAACTAAACAAAGTACAATAGAAAAAGACAACAGCTGGAGGGAGGGAAGTGGCTCCTGGGTCATCCTCCTCGGATCCTACCTGAAGGGTAGGTACAGATGGCGCAACTCTAGGATTGTCCACCACGGATCCTACCTGAAGGGTAAGTACAGATAGCCTCCACAACGCTCTCGCCCGTCAACCTCCTCCGAGTGTCGTCTCGCCGTGAAGTCCATCTCCGGATACTGACTCGTCGTGTAGTCCACCTCCGGGTACCGTCCAGTCCTCGAACACTCGGCCTCCGTCAGCACTGCCCGTCGTCTATAACCAACACAACAAGGTGCGGGTATAACCCATGTAGGGGTGAGTATAACGATACTCAGTAGGGACCCCAAGACCCTAACGGTCTCACTAAAACCAACAAGGATAACCACAAATAAGATCTCAACAGATAACCTCCACTTAGGTATATGCCCATATATATATATCTAAGTTATCAAGTAACCCATCTCAATCATGAGGTAACAGAAAGATTATGAAATCAACGGATAACCACTACCCAGGTATATGCTCATACATATACCTAAGTTATCAAGTGACCCATCTCAATCATGAGGTAAACATAAAGATTATGAAATCAACGGATAACCACTACCCAGGTATATGCCCATACATATACCTAAGTTATCAAGTGACCCATCTCAATCATGAGGTAAACACAAAGGTCAAAAGTCTCAGCTCAAACCAGGATTTTCATTATCAAAACCGTAACTGCTGAAGAGCTCCGTCTCTAGAGTGTACAGTGGTCCTGTCACGACTCCGAGGTACTTCTCACTAACCTAAGACTGCTGAGGTACTCCTCCTGTCGGGTATAGTGGGCCTGCTTCTACAACTAAGCGCTCCACCGTGCCGCTACAACCAAGCGCTCCTCCATCATGGGTCTGCCGCTACAACCAAGCGCTCCCCTGTGCCGCTACAGCCAAGCGCACCTCTGTCGTGGGTCTGCCGCTACAACCAAGCGCTCCCCTCTTCCGCTACAACCAAACGCACCTCTGTCGTGGGTCTGCCGCTACAACTAAGTGCTCCCCTGTGCCGCTACAACCAAGCGCACCTCTGTCATGGGTCTGCCGCTACAACCAAGCGCTCCCCTGTGCCGCTACAACCAAGAGCACCTCTGTCGTGTGTCTACCGCTACAACCAAGCGCTCCCCTGTGCCGCAACAACCAAGTGCACCTCTGTCGTGGATCTACCGCTACAACCAAGCTCTCCCCATTGGGGTATCCATAACACACCGAGTCGTTCGATCAACAGTCGTCAAATCTCAACCGGCTCTAGGGTTTCCGCACACAGTATTCTCGTCTCCGGGATGGTCCGCTCCATGAGCTACTAGTCGATACTCCAAAACATCTCATGTCCCACGACGAAGTATCTCTCAAGGACCTCCTCGTCACTGGGGTATCAACACAACAAACGGCGCGTCAATCGGACACCCGGTCTGTGAGTTATTAGCCTATTCGTCCCAGGGGCCCGGTTGGTTTCATAAGCGAACCAACCCGGCCGTATCTCAACTGTACCCCGAAATCTCATGGGGTATACTCATAGGGACCACTTCTCGATGAGATCACCAACGCCATTGACGGTTCGTCAAACGGACGTCCGGTCTGAAAGATATCATCTTTTTCCGTTCCAGGGGCCCGGTTGGATTTCGGGTACAATCCAACCCGGCTACAACCCAATTGCATCCAAAACTCGGGCGGAGGATGCCAAAAGTTCCGTATTGTCAATAGGAACGCAACGCAACAGACGGCGCGTCAATCGGACGCCCGGTCTGGAAGTTTTTTGGCTTTTTCGTCCCGGGGACCGGTTGGTTTTTAAGTAAAAACCAACTCGACCGTACTCCAACTGCGTCCAAACCTCGAGTGAAGTAAGCCAAAAGATCTGTCTCCCTTATAGGAAACCATCAAAGTCGAAGGCACGTCAATCGAACGTCCGGAACTCAAGATATGAGCATTTCCGCTCCGAGGGCCCGGTTGGTTTTGTGTACGAACCAACCCGACCGAACCCAAAGTATCCCGAAGCCTTGAGTGTAGTATACCGAAACGACCGCCTCAATCCAAGGATCGTGTTTCCGCTGACGGTGCGTCGTTCGGAGGCCCGTAGCTCAAGTTACGGGCAAAAGACCAAAAACGGTCTGAAGACGGGGGTCTGGGCCCGGCCCGACCCCCCCTGGGTCAGCCGAACCGGGTCCGACCCGGCTGGGCCTTGCCTGGCCCGGCCCGGCTCGGTCCGGCCCGACCGGCCGGCTGCGGCTCGTCCAGCGCATTCGAGCGGACACCGCGGGTGGGGTGTGCGGCTCCCCCTCCCTTCGCCGCTAATTGAGGCCGGCGGAGAACCGTCGACCGCCTCCCTTCCGGCAGCGCGCTGCCGCCGCCTTCCGCGGACCACCGGACACGCTCCGGTGGTCCGTTCCTCCTGACGTCTTCGCCTATGGTCCCCCCGGGACCCCACCTTCACTGCGAAGGGATTCAAACGCCAAAACGGTCTGCTTCGTCGTCACCCGTCAAAACGATTAGCATCGTCTTTGTAGTTTTCCAGCGCGACCCGATGGCGCCACACCCCTTCGCTGCGGCCCGACTCCGACCACAGTTCTTTGGTTTTCTTCGACGCGGCACGACGACGTCGCGTTCTTAAACTTCCTTCCACGGCGCGACGCGACGGCGCCACACATAACCTTCCGCATGAAACCGCGTGGTGCGACGGCACCACGCCTTCCCGTACCAACCACAAAGGAACCATCACGATACTAAGGAGGAGGTTCGGCCGTGTTTGTGTGGTCCGACCCCCTCGCATTATTCGATAACCAATGGTTTAAAATTCACGAAGATCATCAAGTTGGTATTCACGAATCAAATAAATAAAACCCCTACCTCGGAATCGAAGTTCATCGATCGATGACAAAGTTTAGGAAAGAAGACGAAGAGGTTCATCGTTCTTTGCGTTCACCAAGATCTTCCAAACCGAGTTTCGTCGGCTGGTGGAAGACGTTCCATGTCGGTAGGTGTCCGGGGAAGAAGTCGAAGAGGATCGACGTTCTTCGTCGGTGGAGCGTTCTTCGTTCGCGAAGATAAGCTTTTTTCCAAGTGTTGGGCGTCGCGGTATTTTACCAGCGCTCCGTCGCTTGATGAAGCCTTCCCCAAACCCTCTCCCAAGATCCCTATATATAGGAGAGGGGGAGAGGTATGTAACCATTGTGGTTACATAATTCTTTTAAAAAAAGGGTCGGGTGAATTAAATTGCTTTGACGCAATTTATGAGGTCCGTTGGCACCACTTAAGAGGGGAGGGTGCCAAGGAGTTTCTCCCCATTTAATGGGGAGTTGAGGAATTAAGAGGCTCTCCCTCATTAAGGAGGGAGAGTTGAGAGTTTTCCTCTCCTCCCATTAATAGGGGGGTTAAGCCCCATGTGGTCCCTACCATAACAAACCACCCATGGGAGGTTTAGTTCGGGTGGGCTCCACCACCATAACCTCTCAAGGGAGGTTAAGGTGTGGTGGCCCCACCTCCAACCTCCATGAGGAGGTTTCAACCACCACACTCCCAATGGCGGATGAAATAAAATAAAGTGCATGACACGTTATTTTATTATTACTCTTTTTAAAGAAAACCCAAAAACTAACTTTCGCTCTCGATTAAACGCAACTGCGGCAAAAGTCTCCTTAAGAAAATACCGGTGTTGAGAGTTCATCGGTGCCCTCAGATTTCAATTCTGAGCACCGGTTCAAAAGATAGAAAAACCCGCTCATTCGTTTACTGAATGTACCCGATCCAAATTTTGGAAAATGATTCTGGGCACACCGGGCCTCGGAATCAGGCGCCGTCAGAAACTGCGTTCTTGTAAAATCCCAAAGAAAATTAAGAAAAAAATTTCCTTGAATTTTACGGGTCTTTAAAATCATTGTTATGAATTTCCAATAATTAAATGTGCCCCTGATGGAGGCTGAATATACACTTAAACCACAAGTTAATCTTAATTCATATGATAGAAGGCTTAATGTGTTAATATTAACTTGAGTTGATTTTTATTATTATCCATAAATGTTATATTTTTTATCCTTTAAAAGTCTTGTTAATAGTAAGTTCATTTTACATAATTAATTAATGATGATGGACAAAACATTTATAAATAATAAAATTATATAAATTCCATCTCTACACATTAATTTATTTATTTATGTGGATGTGTTCTAGAATCCATAAAATAAATAATTCATATACAAAAATAAATAAATAAATAAATGACCGAATCATGATGTTATCTTATAGTTTTTTTAAGAAGAAAATAAACCAATCTATAACCCATGGGAATAACTCCTAATTCTAGTCTTGGAATGAGATACAACATTCAACCTATCCACCTATGTATCACATAGGTTGGAATCACTATGGTTCCATCTTCAACCGCTTCCACATTCCATGGGAAACTCCATTAATTAAAATAGTTTTTAACACACAAATAGGTGAGGGGAACCAAAGGATTTTATATAGGTAAATTAAATAAAAAACCATGGACATGTAGGTCATACATAATAATGGGGGGAGGGATGAATAAAAAACATTTAGTTTAATTTTATAAATCATAATTTCAAACCCATTATATTATTTAAATTAAATAAGGATAACTCATATGTAGTCCTATTCAAGCTTATAATTGGCCATGCAGATGCAATGATTACACATTTAAAATAATTAGCTAACATTCATTTCAATTTGTTTTTTAATAAGATAAAACAAGAATAAAATAACATGATTAGTTATCTTATTAACCAACTAATTCATTTTAAATCATTCCATCAAATATTCCTTATATTCCAATCTGTTTTGATTTTAGATAAAATAAATATATTTTTTATTTAATACTCAATAAAATAATATACAACTTTATAAATAGAATCAATGTAATGATTACGTATATGAACTACTTAGTATGGTTTAATTGTATATAATTCACTGATATTACATATTGTGTACACAACATGAGCCATAATTTCATGATGTGTACAAATAACCTAATAACCCACAAAACACATGAAAATTATGCGGTAAGTAAAACTTAATTTGCCAAGCCTTTAACATAGAAAGAATATAAAGGATTAAAGATATTGAATATCTTGATGGGTTAATTGAACATTTAATATAATATAAAACCAAATGATCAGAATGAACTGTCAACTTAGTGACCCAGGTAACTCGAGTTGATATGATTTAAATAGTAATTAAATAATTTTAATATTTCCTCATATTAGGTTAAAGTTCATGGAATCTACAATCCCAATACACGGTGTGTAATTACCTTCTCCGAATTTCTACAATACATGCCTAGGGACTCAGCATGTACTTCTTGTGAATATTTATGATCTATACAATGTGTAATTATAGTTATAATGTTTCCAATATATACACATGGTGTATTAAATATATATAGTGAATTAATTAGATGACATGTTTTGATTTCATATTTTCCATATTTAAAATACATGGACTACATGACACGTTGTCAAACTAAACAACGCGAACACTAGAAAAGTGGTGTGCCACCCTAGAATGTCTACACATAGTGAATTTATTATAAAAAATGTTTTCTTATTACATGATGACTTGGAATCCACACGAGTGTCGATGTGTAATGAACAAGGATACACATTATGTAAAAAGGTAGAATAGACAATGTAGAATTTTCTTATCCATCCAAGATCATTTTCACTTCTAGACATGATCTTCATATGTAAAATTCACTAATAATTAATGTATCTTGGTAAGATTTATGGGAAACTAATAAGTGGAAGAAGAGATTTAGATGATATATCATGAACTAATTAAAACATTAAATTAATCATTACTTTTTAATGTTTAACAAAAAATGATCAAACAAATTATTATAAATTTGAAAAAATACTAATGTGATACCACTTAATGTTTCTGGGTTTAGTGAATGTGATGAAAAGGGAGATAAATAAAATATTAAGTTGATTCGATGGACCAATTTCAACAATTTAATTGATGTAAATTCCATGAAAAATGAAATACTTCCATCAGATATTGACGTAAAGAAAACTGGAACCGAGAGAGAGTATCTATAATATTAAATTTCTAATTAACTTATTTAGATCTAGAATAATTGGTTACCTCAGATTAGGTTCCTTATTATATATAGATATTGATTATCTGGAAACCCTTTTACAGATTACCTTCATTACACTATAAGAATCCAAGTGTAGAATCCATCTAGCGGTGATCTACACATGCTCATTTGATCTCCGAGAAATGACTATTAATTTCTAGGTGCTAGAAAATCAAATCAATTGTATTGTATCATTTTATTGATCAATAATCCTTTTATATTTAAGGAATATATCTTTCATTACTCGTTCTTAAGAAGGAGATAGAAAAAGGAATTCGAGGGAGAAATCTTTTGTTCATAATGATTTTTTATTTCTTGATTAACCCTACACAATAAGCATAACTATCTATTTATAGAGTTATAAAATAGGTTGAAGATGTTATTTAATTTCATTGCATCCATTAAATAATATAAAAACCATTGTTAAAACCAATTCTAAAATAACAACAAGAACAACAACAATAACAACAACAACAAAAAAATATTTTAGGTGTGAATTATAACTTGTGAGAAAAATATATTATTTTAATGGCTTGTAAATTAATATTTATCACCATATAGGGTCTTGGTCTATTCAAAATCCTTAGTGTTTATTGAATACACAAATAAATGTTTAATTAAATATTTTATTCATCAATAAATATATTCAATTGAAAAAAGTGAATAAAATTATTCCTATCTCTTGGGAATAATAATTATTCTATTAATTAAATTCAAAAATAATTTAATTGAGATCATTGAAAAGACTTTGTGTTTGACCCTTTAGTATTATTTCTTGTTGGAATTCGGTGAGATTTTCCAAAGTCTAATTTTACCATCTAACGACGGTTCAAAAAACCCAATAGAATGAACTTAATGTCTTAATGTTGAAAACCTCATATGAACACACACTGTGTAATATAATCCCTTTTTCTTAATATATCGTCAAACAAGATGCACATACGTGTCACCAACCTGTATGCCAATACGCCTTCCTTTGAATACATGAAATTAACATGTCGTTACACCATGAAAATGGAATTTAATGCGATGGTTTTATTTCAATAAAAGTTATAATATATTATTTTCCATAAAAATGTAAGGGACAAAACCTCCCTCAAGCTATTCATTAATAACAAATCACTCATGATATAACCAACCTATCCAACTTTTCTATGAACTACTATAATTATAGTGTATGTAATACATCTAACTACACAAGTTTTAAAATGTATTAATAATAATATAAATATATAAGGATGACTACACATGTTCATATATAGGAACATTTGATGAAATAAAAACATGTGGAATTACTAATAAAGGCTATGTTATCATAATCATTTATCTTAGAAATCACTAAGTGTGGAGTTCATTAGATGAAACCTCAACCACTTATGATTACTCACACATGGAAGTCACATTATATATCTCCCATTAGAGAACATTATCCAATTATAAATCTATATTTAAGAATATCAATATTGCACTTGAAGGTTCTCATCATATCAGGGAACTTTTTTAATCTTGTAAACATGAAGGATATTATAAGAAATTATTACATAAGAGGAAGGTAAATCAATGAAGAACATATAATATGATTTCTTATTAATATTCGATACATTTAATATATATGTATTTAAAGTAAACATAGTAGGTAATAGGATACAAAATCCATATTTACCTCATTGGGTACCTATGGAGACTCTATTGGATATTTAATGGGATTTAATGTTTTAAACTACATTCCACCAACCTCTTAGACATAAGTCAAGTCTTATTTTTTCAACCAATGTTTCAAAATATATATGACCATACTAAAATATATTATCCAACTTCATCAATAATGTCCTATAATCTAGGTGAAAAGAAACCCCATATTTTTACTAATTAAAATTTAAATTTAAATACAAATATAATTCATTTATTAATATATATCAAAATAAGTATTAACCAACTCCACAATAGTTAATTTCCCTTCTTGGAGTTGTAAAACCTACATCCAGACCAATATTATATATCACAAATAATCATTGATTTATGTCCTCATCAATAGAGAACCTACCAAATTACTTATCAAGCTTCAATTGCAAAACTAAAACAATTAAAATACACCCTTAAATAATAAAATTTATATTACTAAAAAATATACCTGCACACATATGGTTCCCAAAAATATTGACAATTAAATTTTTTTTAATCTTATAACACTCTGCACCATAAGGATCCACCGCAGTTTACCCTTTATGATTTTACACTAGACCTGTAGTTTAACAATAATTTCCATCTTTTAAAATAAAAAATACACAAGGTTCTGTCTCATATTAGAATTTAAAACATGATTTTATTTTTAAAATGCACATTTTCAAAAATATAAATAATTTATATTTTTTTTGAATACTATATTCTCTAGTTTACTTATATGAAGTAATAATTTTCAAATATAAATCACATTAGAAAATTTCCTTCCTTATTAAACACATTGATATAAAATAGATATATTTAATTTTAAAACACAACAAAATTTTAATAATAATTCAAAAATAAATTTGATAAAATCACAAAATTAGTGTAATACTAAATAGAAATAAATTCGTGAATAACAATAAACAATATATATGTAACTTTAATTAACTACATCACCCCTTATACGGAACTATAAAAACACTAATTACTTTAGAGTTATTCATAAATTGTAGTCGTAAAATATAACAAAAATTATGTGTATTATTTTTTTTAAAATAATTATGATTTCTGAAAAAAAATGAAAAATTGGCTTCCAAAATATTCTTATGTGGATTCTTGAGTCACAATATATAGTAATATATATATATTTAGAAAAATCTACAACTAATCCTTAGGGTTCCAACTATATACTAAAACATCAACGGGTAACTTTGGCTTCTATAATAAAGTTATTTTTTAGGTTTTTATGGGTTACTTTTCTAGTGATGATAATTATTGCAACCCTTGCTTTTAATACATGGATATTACATAATTTTTTATGAATATTCATACATTAAAAAACAAGTTCCTTAAAACCATAATATTTTAGTGTCTTTGGAAACGTGGATCACAATATTATAATGTGGTGAAAAATATTCAATATTTTCCACAAAGATCATCCCATTTATTTCAACTAATTAAATCATTTCTCTATAACCTTGTGGAATGAAATATAATAATATGTGATCTTAGATTCTTATCAAGCGTAAATTAAGGAGATACGAATGCATAACATGAACACAATGATATGAGAACATGAGAATAACATATGAATATCATAACCTTTAGATCAAGGATCATAATAATGATTCATAACCAAAATATTGGTAGTTCATAAGAAATGAATCACATGATAATAAAATACCATGATCTATGAAATAATATCATTGGCATAATACATAGATTTTTGGCATACACTATAGTACCCCATAATGCCCTGAGAGGGGAGGGGTGAATCAGGGCGTAATTTTTTTCATTTAAAGTGATGGATCTTGTTCCCAAATTGGTAAGAACTGGTTAAAAATATCTAATGGAGGGATGCAGTAATTAAACATTCACATGCATAGATACAACACAACTATTTTATTTTTCTCAACACTAAGGTTTAGTCTAAGGATCATACACCAAAATTGCATCGTTCATACCTATATATATTAAGATTAAATAGTTATTAGGGAATATATAAGATTGGATATATTCAATATATTCTAGGAACACTACATTTACTAGGTTTTTAGGGATATTACTCCACCTCCCTCAGAACACTTTCATCGACTCTCCGAAGCTCACTGCCTTTGTAACGAACAAAACTTTTATTAATGAAAATTCATCTTGATAAAATTAAATGTCTTACTTTGTAATATGGTTATATAACATATGAAATTCCTTGGTTTTATGTTTTTTGGATTTCAAACCATTGCTAATATAGTCGTTGAACAGTGATCACATGATTAGTATAAATATAGGTCTTTAAAAAATCCAATTTACTCATAAAAAGGAATTGATGGCCTCATCGAGTTGAATTTCCCCATAATATGCCCATTTTTTAGAGATTAGAAATGAGGTGGAGTCATTGGGCTTTGATCTTGAGTAAGACCAATCCAATCTTCAACATGTTAACCTCGAACGGAACTGCCTATAGGAGAAGTGGAAGTTGATAGAGATAACCACATGATCGATGTTATACGAGCCATGACAGGAGTCGGTCACCATCGCACACCTTAACCTTTGGTATTATGTAGTTTTTATAAGGGGTTATGTAACAAGACCCTCTCACTAAGACTATGTACATTATTTTTTATAGAGAATATACATTCATTTTATTAGTGTTACTTTGTAAATAGTTTTTAATGAAAAAATAACATGTTTAGTTAATATTCAATTAAGAAATATATTTTAACGAATTAATAGATTTTTTAATTAAATAATATTTTAATGAAATATTATTCATAAATTAATTTTTATTAAATATAAATGATCATATAATTTTTAAAAATACAATTGAATGTTTTATTGAGGTTTGAAAGATATTTTTTTCAAAACCAATGAATTTTCGATAAATGTCAGTTTTTATTTTAAAAGTAAAAATTAAAATACATAGAAAATTATATAGATAAAATGAATATTATTTTTTGAATAAGGATATCGAAATTATCCAATGGTGAATTTTTCATAATTTTCCGAGACAATTGAATTTTTGGGTAAAAATTAAATACCGTTTAAATATATAATGTGTTTTATGACATCATAATGACCCAATAACAATGAAATAAAATAATATAAACATTATGTTTGGAAAATATATATTTTTCCAATAAAATAACGTGATTTTAGGATTATTTTATTTTTTTACAAAGGCTTAGTGGACCCTCCAAGACTTATAAGACATTTTATCTTTTTAAAATGATTTCCCTGAGAGTGTGACTCACCTCCACATAATCAAGCCTAATATTTTAAGAAGTTCGGCCATTTTCCTTATAAAATATTTTTTTCTAGTCCCCTTTGGAAAAAAACATGGGAAAATCATTGTTTTTTTTGTGGTTTTGATTAGTTTAATATGTGGTGGACAAAATCTAAATATTAAAGAATTTGCTCCCTTTTCCTATATAAACACACCAAAATCTCCCACTTAATATTTACTCAAATCCTTTTCAGCTCAACAAAACTCTGAACTAATCTCTCTATAATCCTCCAAAGTCTCCCCAAGCTCCCACGAATCCTCTCTTAAGCCCCTCCCAAGCCTATGGGATAACACTTTCAAGTAAGGGATTTCTTCTTTCTCGTTTTTCTCCAAATTTATTTATGTTGTTATGCCCTTTCAATTTCAATTGTAAATGTTCGGTTATGATTTTTAACCTCCCAAATACAACCTTATTTATGTTTTAATGATGACATACCACTTTATCTCTCATTAATTCCTCCCATGTACACCTGTTACCATGCTGAAATTCTGTAAGGGGTCCCTCTCTCATCATTTACAATCAAGAAATTATTTTGTATTGTGAATATAAATTCCATTACACATATTTGTACATGTATCTACATGAATCCTTACTATAAATTTCATATAAATATGATTATACACACCTTTATCTCTCATCAACCATTTTTATGAATTCTTATGTCATGCTGTAATGCTGCCGAAATTCTACTGTGATTTTCCAAGCCAAAGTCATTGTGTAGTGAATACCATGCCCATTTCTCTATCAAGGGTATTAAACATTTTTAACATTTACTTATTTATTATATATTTTCATTTATGAATTAAAAATTCCATTATAGTGTAATAAATGATTATGTTTAATGAATCCATGTTATATGATTCATGTGGCACACTTATGCATGAAATGAAATGATTAAGAAGGGTGTGCCCTAATAGCACTCCAATGCATTGGGTAAAGATTAGTATCATGATACATCAAGTGAAATGAGGGTTTAGTCATGATAATTCATTTTAAATGATGGTTTACTCATGATCAATGTGAAATGGGCCTTGGCTTATGATAAAACCATGTTAAGTGTTGTTGCCACATTTCCAAGTTATGAAAATTATGCTATATCATGAAATTATGTTCATGTTTCTCTTATGCTCTTTTGATATTTTTATTTCCAAACATGTACTACATTCTTCATGTCATTCATTGTTTAATCCCTAACTGGGCTTTATTACTCACCCTTTTCTTATGCATGTCCTTAGGTTATACCATGCAATGCTAAGTACGAGGGAATGTAGCGGTCATGTAAAGGAATTTTTCAATAAAGATGTTGTGTTTCGTGTTTAAAGTTGATATGTAATGTTCCTAAGATCTAAATACACTAGAAATCATGATATTATTTTTTGTATAAAGTGAAGATTTTATTTAATAGATCATGTTTACGTGTGTAATAAAATCCAGGTTGTTATAGTTGGTATCAGAGGATAAATTTAGTTATTTTTTGGGATTAGGATTATAAAACCCTAGTGAAAGCCTTAGGGAAAAGACTAGGAAAAATAAAAACATCCCTAAATTTTGGTTAGTATTGAGTAAGTGGTTTATCAAGAAAAAACATCCTTGTTTGGATATGAGTAGGTAGAGGCGGCTCCAGCACATATGTATCCAAGGGGTAAAACCCTAATACCCCACATTGAGCTAGACTCGAATGGGAACTGGTGCATGACAACAGGCCTTGCTGCACTCTTGGTTACAAAACTCCTAGGGGATACGCTTTGGTAAATTCACAAGCTTAGTACGAACCATTATTAAGGGAATAAATAAATGACCCTAAGAATAAATGTTGGGAACTAGATCATGGATAACATAGATTGAATCCTATAAAGTCATAAGTTAAGGAAATAAAAGTTATTTATAAGTCATAAATTTTTTTTCCTTGTATTACCCTTTATGTGTTACCCCTATCATTACTTTTATTCCAGACAATGGCTGGTAATAGGAGGACTCGAGCTAATGACCAATACAAAGATCAATGCAATGAATTTTCTAATGAGATTCCCAATCCAATGAAAGCAGGAATCACGAACTTTTTCACGATACTCTATCAGTTAACTCATGATTTGAATAGAAACATGGGTCAATAGGAACGTTAAACCCCCCTAAGAAATAACAAGTCACAATTGAGAGCTTCACGAGACAAAGGCCTCCTACTTTTAATGAATCATCCAATCCCTTAATTTCCAAACAATGGATTAACTCCATTGAAAAGATCTTCTCCATCCTCCAATGTTATGAACAAGATATGTTCCTTATGGTTGTTTATCGTATGGAGGGTGAAGATGATCAATGGTGGACATTGATAAAAAATGCAAAGCATGAGGAGGAGATCAAGGTGTTGGAATGAAAGGATTTTTGGAAAATGTTTTTCAAAAAATATTTTCCTCGCACCATCAAACTTAAGATGGAAAGGGACTTCCTTACCCTCAAGAAAAAAGATGATGAATCCATCAAAGTGTATGAGAAAAAAATTATAAGGCTTTCATGGTGTGCCTTCATATTTGTTGTTACCCTCGATACAAGGTTGACCGTTTATTTGGTGAGATGAAACCTTGCCTATGTAAAGCCCTGATGATCTGTGACTTCGATAGATTTGAGGAAATTATCTGATGTGACGTCAAGGTCGAAACAGAGATCGATGAATCCCAGGGGTATCATGGGGATAAGAAGAATAAGGTGTATTTCAATTCTGGAGGTCTGATGGAAAAATCAAAGGGTGCTAAGAAATTCAAGCACACCACTTTCTAAAGTTGAAGAAAGAAGCATCCTGGAAATTTTTTGAAGGGGAAGAGGAAATTCTTTAGGTGTTGAAGAGAAGGTCATCTAGCCATTAAATATTGTCAATAAAAACCCATGGCAGCGACAGAGGCGAGGAATGCTCCATTCGACCCTCAATGAATTGTTCATTGCTTCAAATGCAAAGAACTAGGGCACCGTGCAAATCAATTCCCTAAGATAAGGGTTTTTTGAGGCCACCAAAAACCTCCCAGAAAGAAATGGTGAGATTTTTCCATCACTACCACTGATGTTAACCTTGACAACAAAGTGGTAACAGGTACGCTAGTTATTCATTCAAGAATAGTGTATGTACTTTTTGATTTTGGTTCTATTCAATCTTTTATATCCTAAAATTTTAGTAGAACAATCCTAACACCACCACAAACTAAGGAAGTAAAGATTTCGGTGATAACAACCAATAGAGAAATCATTGAATCCCATGAATATAAATCCTTTCTAGTCACAATATGTGGATTTAACATTCCAACGAACTTCATCATACTCCCTATGGTGGAATTTGATACAATTCTCAACATGGATTGGCTTTCCTTATATAGAGCTAGCATAAATTGCAATGAGAGTGATATCTCTCTCCATATGGTGAATCGACCCCCGATTATGTACAAGTGTAAGGAGGAAGATGAATCTTCTTTAGAACCATCATCTCAAGTGTGGATATTAATGCCCTTTGAGCATGTGTTTCTAGATTATATGATTGATTCTATGAAGGAAACTATCCTTGAATACATGGCTATTGTGAGGGAATTAACTGAAGTGTTTCCTGATGAATTTCATGGTCCACCTCCTAGAAAAAATTTTGAATTATCAATTGATCTTATACTTGGGGCATTTCCAATATCCAAGAATCTATATAGAATGGCTGTTGTGGAGATTGAGGAGATGAAGAAACAACTACATGATAACATGGATAAAGGATTTATACACCCAAGTGCTTCACCATGGGGTGCACTAGACCTCTTCATCAAGAAGAAGGATGGGTCAATGTGCCTTTGCATTGATTATCGTGAGCTCAACAAAATCATGATAAATAAAAATTATCCACTGCCCTAAATTGATGAATTATTCGATCAGTTACATGGAGCACAATATTTATCCTAGGTGGATCTGCGGTTGGGATATTACCAAGTAAGGGTGAAGAAGAAGAATATCCCCAAGACTGCTTTTCGTACAAGATATGGGCACTATGAATTCATAGTAATTCCTTTTGGACTCACTAACTCTCCAAAAATATTAATGGACTTGATGAATAGAGTCTTTAGATATTAGCTCGAAAAATTTGTGGTAGTCTTTATAGATGATATTCTAATATTCTCCAAAACCAAGGATGATCATGAGGAGAATCTAAGAACTATACTAGAGACCCTGCAAAAGGATAAGCTCTATGGAAAGTACAACAACTATTAGTTATGGTTGATAGAGGTCTCACTATTGGGTCATATCATCACAAATAATGGGATAACTGTGGATCCCTCTAGGACAATTGTAGTTTAGGGATGGTCGAGGCCATCATCGGTAATAGATATCTGTAACTTTCTGGGGTTACTTGGATATTATTGCCTATTTGTGAGAATTTTATCACCATTTTACAACACCTCAGAAGGGAGTAAATTTTACTTGGAGTGATGAATGTGAAGAAAGCTTCAAAGAGTTGAAAAGGAAGCTTATCACTACACTCGTGATCACACTACCAAGAAGTGGAGAACTTTTTTTGGTATTCAGTGATGATTTGAAGAATGGCCTAGGATGTGTGTTGATAAAAAATGACAAAGTTATTTCCTATGATTCAAGACAATTGAAATTTCATAAGGAAAACTATCCAACAGATGACCTGGAGTTGGATGTAGTAATCTTTTCTTTGAAAATTTGTCGGCATTACCACTTTGGAGAGAAGTGTGAAATATATATGGACCACGAAAACCTCAAGTATATATTCACATAGAAAGAGTTGAATATGAACAAAACAAAGATGGCCAAATCTGATCAAAGACTATGAATTCTCAATCCATTACCACCCTGGGAATGTGGAAAAGGTGGAAGATGCTCTAAGTAGTAAGGACCAATGAATTCTATCATTTATGAGAATTAAAAGGATCTAGTATTCTTAGATTTTATGAATATGGGCATGGGAAATATATAGAAGTGAACATCATCAATACTTTCACAAATTATTTCTCAACCTTCTCTATTGGAAAAGTTAAAGGATGCTAAAAAAATGATGTGGGAATTTAAAAGAAGGTGGAAACTATAAGGAAATGGAAATCCTCAAGTTCAATGTCAATGAAGAAGGTATTGTGAGACTTGGGTCAATATTATGTGTTCCATCAAATCCAGAGTTAAATATGGAATTTTTGAATTATGCGCATAGTTTAAATGTCTCCATTCACATAGGAAACACAAAGATGTATCGAGATCTCTGAGAGTATTATTGATGGGATAACATGTAGAAGGAAATCGTTGAGTATACAACAAAGTTCCTGGTATGTCAGAATGTGAAGGCAGAGAGGCAGAATTCAAAGGGTGTGATGAAACCATTACTCATACCAGCATGGAAATGGGAAAACAATAACATGGAATTTTTCACTGGACATTCGAAGACATCTAAAGGAAACAGTGCTATCTGGATTGTTGTGGATCGTCTTACAAAGACTGAACACTTAATTGTAATTAAAGAGGATTTCTTACTAGATCAATTGGCACTAAAATACATTAGAGACATAGTAAGGATGCATGGAGTACCAATATATATTTTATCCAATCGAGATCCAAGATTCACCTCTAAGTTTCGGAAGAGTCTTCAACATGCTCTGGATACTTAGTTGAAATTAAATATGGCTTATCATCCTCCAACTGATGGCCAATCATAGAGGAATATCCAAACACTTGAGGACATGTTGATAGCGAGCTCAATATACTTTAATGGATGATGAGATCAATATCTTACTCTAGTTTAGTTCTCTTACAACAAAAATTTCCACTCAAGCAACCAAACAGATCCTTATAAAGCCCTGTATGGGAAGGGGTGAAGAACACATGCATGTTGGGATGATGTGGGGGAGCGAAAACTCCCTGGTCCATAAATGGTCAAAGAAATGTTGGAGAAAGTTAAGACTATCCAACAACACATTAAAGCTACTCAGAGTCGACAGAAGAACTATGCTGATATTCATCGATGAGACCTAGAGTTTGATATCGAATACATGGAATTCCTCTGCATATCACAGTGGAAGAGAGTTATGAGATTTGGGAAGAAGGTAAAGCTTAGTCCAAGGTACATAGGCCCTTTTGAGAAACTTGATCGCATTGGAACAATTGCCTATCGACTAACACTCCCACTGAACCTATATCAAGTACTTGATGTATTCCATGTATCACTCTTGAGGAAGTAAATACTTGAACCATCACATGTACTCAATCAAGATGTGGTACCATTGGAAAATGACCTATCCTATGAAGATAATCTGGTGAAGATCCTAGACTGTAGTGAAAAAGTTCTAAAAAATAATACAATGCCCCTCCTGAAAGTGTTGTGGAGAAACCACATGTTTGAAGAAACAACGTCAAAATTAGAGGAGATGATGAAGTAGAGTTACCTGCATCTGTTTTAGTGTGAGAAAAGGAAATTTTGATAGTGAAATTTCTTAAGGGGGGAATATTGTAACCACACAAACTTTTTTTAACAAAAATTCCTCTTGATCCAATTAAATTTCTTATTATGTAAGATGGTTATATATCATATGAACTACTTTGATTTTATGTTCTTGGATTTCAAAATACTGTTAATAATTATTACCATTGCTAATATAGTCGTTGAAAAATGATCACATGATTAGTATAAATATAAGGCTTTAACAAATCCAATTCACTCAGACAAAGGAAGTGATAACCTCATATAGGCTATAACAAATCCAATTCACCCTAACATAACCACCTACAAGAGAAGTGAAAGTTTATAGAGATTACCTTCTGAGCGATGTTATCTGAGCCACCCCATGATTCTATCACCATCACACACCTTATCCTTTAGTCTTATGTGGGTGTTATAAGGGGTTATGTAACAGGAACATAGAACTATGATTATGTACATTATTTTTTATAGAGAATATACATTAATTTTATTAGTATTACTTTTTGAATTGTTGTTAAAAAAAAATAGAATTTTTTAGTTAATATTCAATTAATAAATCTATTTTGTTAAATTAATGGATTTTTTAGTTAATTAAAATTTTAATGAAATATTGTTTCTAAATTAATTTTTATTAAATATAAATGATCGTATAATTTTTATAATGTAATTGAAATTTTTATTAAGGTTTGAAAGCTGTTTTTGTCAAAACCCATGAATTTTTTTATAAATGTTAGTTTTTATTTTAAAAGTAAAATTCAAATATTTAGAAAATTATTTAGATAATATGAATATTATTTTTGGAATCAGGATGTCAAAATTAACAAACTGTGAAGTTTTCATAATTTTCTGAGACATTCAATTTTTTGGGTAAAAATTAAATACTATTTAAATATATAATGTGTTTTATGACATCATAATGACCCAATAGTGATGTAATAAAATACTATAAACATTAGTTTCTGTAAATATATGTTTTACCATTAAAATAATGTGATTTTAGGTTTATTTTATTTATTTTACAAATCTTTAGTGGACCCTACAAGACTTATAAAACATTTTATCTTTTTAAAATGATTTCTTTGAGAGTGTGACTCACCTCCATATAAGAAAGCCTAATATTTAAATAATTTTCAGCATTGGACTTATAAAATATATTTTCCCACTCCCCTTTAGAAAAAAACCATGGTAAAAACCATGTGTTTGTTTGTGGTTTTTATTAGTTAAATGTGTGGTGGCCAAAACCTAAATAATAAAGAATTCCCTCCCTTTTTCAATATAAACCCACCCAAGCTCCCACTTCCTCTTCACTCAAAGGATTTGGAGATATAAAAACATCTACCATACTCTATATATAATACTAAAAAGGCTCTCCAATATCCCAATAATCCTCTCTCAATAATCCTCTCTCAATTCTCTCACAAACCTTTGGGATCACACATCCAATTATGGGATTTCTTCCTTTCTCATTTTTGTCCAAATTTCTTTATGTTGTTATGACCTTTCAATTTCAATTTTAAATTTTGTGGTATGATTTTTTACCTCTATAATACATCCCTATTTATGTTTTAATGATGATATAATAATTTATATCTCATTAATGCCTCCCATGTACACTCGTTACCATGCCGAAATTCCATAAGAGATTTCTCTCTCCTTATTTACAATGAAGAAATTTTTTTGTATTGTGAATCTAAATTCCATTACACATGTTAGGAAATGTATCTACATGACCCCTTTACTATAAATTTAATATAAACATGATTATACACCCATTTATCTATCATCAACAATATTTATGTATTCATATGTCATGTCGTTATGCTGCTGAAATTGCACCACGATTTTCCAAGGCAAAGTCATTGTATAGTGAATACCATGCCCATTTATCTATCATGGGTATTCATCATTATGAACATTTACTTATTGATTATAGTGTTTGATGTATGAATTAAACATTACTTTATTGTGGAATAAATGATGATGTTTAATGATTCCATGTTATATGATCCATGTGGCACACTTATGCATGAAATGAAATGATTAAGAAGGGTGCACCCTGATAACGCTCCAATGTATTGGGTAAAGATTAGTATAATGATACATCAAGTACAATGAGGGTTTAATTATTATAATTAATGTTAAATTAGGATTTACTCATGATCCATGTGCAATGATCCTTGGATTATGCTAATACCATGTTAAGTGTTGTTTCCACATTTCCATGTTATGATAATCATGCTATATCATGAATTTATGTTCATGTTTCTATTATGAAACTTTGATAAAACTATTGGATAATATGTACTATATTATTCATGTTATTCCATGTTTAATCCCTTACTGGGCTTTATAGCTCACCCTTTTCTTATTCATGTCCTCATATTATCACATACAATGCTAAGTATGAGGTAATGTAGTGGTCATGTAAAGGATGTTTTCAACAAAGATGTTGTGTTTCATGTTTTAAGTTCTCATGTAATATTCCTAATCCCCAAAGACACTAGACCTCTCAATTTTATATGTTCTATCAAGTAAATATTTTATGAAATAGATCCAATTTAAGAGTTCAATAAAATTAGGGTTGTTGTAACCTTGGGTGATGTCTTACTCAGTTTAACAGCTTTAAGGTCTCTCAGTAGATTGGGAATTTAAGTCACTGTACTTACATATCATGAGACTTTTATTTTGATATTGTCATAGGTTTATGCCCTTGAAGTCATTGTTTACTTAAACCATATGTTCAAAACTGCAATTCATGAAGCTACCACCCTTCATGAAATCGCCTTTTTATTTTCAAGAAATATCAACATTTGTGAACCAAAACACTTTCAAAAAACATCCGATATTAATGAAGCAATTATCCATAGTGAATCTCCTATCCTTCACGAAGCTCTCAATCTTCACAGAACTGAAAATCTTCATGAAACTCCTAGTCTTCATGATATATCTTTTTCTGATATTCCGTAGCATCAATTAGTTTATATCCCTGCACTTTACGAGTGTTAAGCTTGCAAAGGGTTCCTCATTTGAAAGGATTATTGATTAGAAAGACCTTCATGAAATCAAAGTGATTCACCATTTTATCCAAATATCTTTGTGTCAAATTTAGTGGGTCTGTCCTCTTATTTATAGGCTAATCCCTTCATAAATATCACACACTCCCAAAATCCTTTTTGTAATCCTCTTTATACATTCTCATAAAAATCCTCTATTCATGAAGCTCTAGAAAAATTAAATCCATTTGTGAAGAATCTATTTTTCATGAAGATTTACCATCATCTCATAATTCATTCACGAACTTTCTCATAGTCACATAGAACACCATATTTCCATTGTGTGTTCGTGATGACCCTCACCATTTTAAAGTTCAATCTTTAAAAGAACCCAGTCTTCATGATACCTAGTCTTAACAAAACTTATGAATTCACCATATTTATGAAGAGTCGATCATGGAAATCCACCTTTCTCGAAGATTACTCCTTCCTCCTGATTTTCAGTTCCAAAAATTTCGAAAAAACTCGGAAATGATGACACCATCAACACTAAATCCATCTGCACCATAAGATATCTTTCCTGGAAAACTCCCAGATAAACACTAGTGTGAATTGACACCAAACACCAAACATATTCCATTTCTATATTCTAAAGGACTTGGTTCAAATATACACATCATCTTATAACATTGTGAACATGTATAAATAGAAACATGTTCACTCATTAGTTTAATGACTTTAAATCTGGTACTTTCATAATATTATAGAAATGCAACTAGGTCAACACATATCATTATAGACATGCAACCAGGTTCACACGTGTCCTTATGGACATGAAAGAAAAGTCCATGCATAAAATTATGAACATATAATCAATCTATAGGATAACATTGTGAACGTGTAATATAGTTCACTCATAACATTGTGAATATGTAATTAGGTTCATGTATATCATTGTGAAAATTTAATCAGGTTCACACAGAACATTGTGAACATGTAACCAAGTTCACACATAACATTATGATCATGTAATTTTGTTCACACAAAACACTATGAACATGTAGTGAGGTTCACACATAACATTGTGAACATGTAATGAGTTTCACACATAACATTGTGAACATGTAATAAGGTTCACACATAACATTATGAAAATGTAACCAGGTTTAAGCTTAACATTTTTAACATGTAATTATTTTCATACATAACCTTGTGAACATGTAATCAGGATCAGAGATAACATTGTGGACATATAATTAGGTTCACTCATAAAATTATGAACATGTAATCAGGTTCATGTATAATATATATACTCATGAGTTATCCATCATTACCTGATGAATTGGAAAGAGATATAGGTCCCACCCATCACATAATGAAATCATACATATGTGTTCCACAAGATCATAAAAATCTCCATATCATAACCCATGAAATGAAATTGGTAAAATAAAAATTTCTTCATATCATCAACTATGGAAAAGATATAGGTTTCATAATCACTTCATCATAGCATAACCTATGAATAGAAGCAGGTCTCATAAGAATTTTAATGTGATATTTCCTATGGAAGATAAATGGGTTTCATAAAAAAACATATCATCCTAAACATAAACATTTAAATAATGAATAATAATGGTTTCCATTGATCATATCCCCAGTAAAGAATAAATTACATCAAAGGATATAATATTAGATAGAGAAGGATTTTGAAATATCACTTAAAACATTTATTAAAAAGAATAAAATTTATTTTAAAATCACTTTCATGAAAATTTTCAAAATCATTTTCTTAGAAAATAAAATTGGAAACTTATATATTAATCTTTTAAAATTAATTTAAAACATTTATTGAAGAAAATATACTTTATTACTTTAAAAAATATTTCCAAAATGTAAAACATTTTGAATAAAATTTTATTTGAAAATTTTCTTGAAAAAATATAAATAATTATTTTAAATTAATTTAAAATAATTTTTAAATATAAAACATTTAAAAATTCCTTTTATTTCAAAATAACATTTGAAAACATATAATGAAATCTTTTAAAATCATTTTAAACATTTTTTAACCATAAAATATTTTCAAAATTACATTCTATGAAAATAAATTTAAAATAAAAATCATTCTAAAATATTTAATAAATAATTTTCATTTTAAAAAATCCTATAAAATGTATAAATTAATATCAAATTAATGGATTTTCCATGTTGACGTAGAATATAATACATGATGTATATATAAAAACAAACATTCCTTTCACATTGTTTGTAAAATTCAAAAGAGCCTTGATCGGAAAATGAAAAGAAGATTCCTTCTAAAAAAATTTTGAAAAAAGGAAAAACATGGGTAAAAATTTCTTTTAAAAATAATATAATAATATTATAACATTTTTTAAAACATTTTTAGAAAACATGGTTTTGAATGAAAACAGATTTATGATATAAGAGAGAAATAAAGTCATATTTTCATAAAACCATTTTCATAATTATATTAAGTAAAAAAGAGTGAAAAAATGGTACCATTACTTTAAGATATCATGTATAACTATAGGGGAATAAAATTAATGATAAATCTTGATAGGCATATTAGGATTTCAACAATTGAGACTTCATCATAAATAATCCTGATAGATGATGATATTGTAATAAAAATCTGTATGACTTTGTTTACATTGAATTATAATACCCAGGGAAGAATAAAATAAAATTGAATATAAAATATAATTAGGATAGATAAATTCATTATATTAAATATAAAAGGGTCTTTTTATACACCTCATGAAATAATATAGGTGCATATACTAACATACGTCTCAAAGAAGGTAAATTTAGTTAAAAATAATAAAAATTTGGTTACTTTTGAACCGTAAACCCCATGAAAGAGAGATCCTAAAGTGGGTATGTAAATAAAAATATATTTTTTATAATAATAATAATATAAATTGATGGGAATTAAATACACTACATATAATAAAAAGGTGGTGAATATATCACGTGTCTCACAAAAGTAAAAAGTGTGACATAAATTCCTTACCTAAAGACATGAATTGTTTCATACTCATTAAAAACATATTTATAATAAATATTTGTTTATTATAAATATATTAAATATCTACAATCATATATATCATTCTATATATTTTATTCTTATGACATTTTATCACCCCTTTATTAATAATTCCATGTTAAAGTTGTGTTAAGGGTAATAAATGATTTGTTTTTTGTATATGTTTTGATTTGTTATTTTTGGTTATCTAAAATTGGTCAAGTTTTATTAATCATAAGAATATAAAACATGGTATAAATATAATATATATTCAGTATATATGTATTTATTAAAATACATAAAATTTGGTGATGGGAAAGGAAATACACAGTCAATGGAGATGGTAGGCCATATGTATTCATGAACACTGTTTCTATTTTCTTATCATATTTAATGAAATGAAATATATAGATATTATAGTTAAATTAGATTTATTATGTAATATATATCACATATTTTTATTAAAACCACCCTTAATTAAATCTACTTAAAGAATTAATGAATCACATCATGTCACAAAATAGTAAGTCACCATACACATGAATGGAGATTTCATATTCCCTCAAAATGGAAATCATGATGGTATGTGTTATATACTAATTAAATAAGAATAATTAAATATTAAATGTCATAAATATCATATATAATTATTATTTCTGTCATTATTAATAACCTTTAATGGTAGTAGTAGAAAAAACGAATGACATCAGTTCATGAGGCGGTAGTCTTTTGTTCACAAGAATGATGATTTTGTAACTCATATGATAGAAGTGTAAGTGGTTATAGGTCTGAAAATTATCATAAAAAATACATTATATATATATATATTATAGATATTATTATATACAATAATTATATAAAAATAATTTTAGGGGTTTGAGGAATAAATAAAACAACAACATTCGTTGTTGAAGATTACATCTTATTTGGGTATCACCTCTTGGTTTTCCCCAAATTATTTCCTTGGTTGGATTCTTCCCAAAGTAAGTATTCTATGTAACACCTTGATATTTTTTTGAAATATTTTTTTTAAAATAATTTTATTTCTTTAATATCTTTCATTTCATGATACACTATGTTATGCTTTCACTTCATGCAAGACCTACTTAGCTTATGTTACACACAACACCGAGTTTCTATGAAACATCATTTAAAAAAAATAAAATTGTAAAATATATTTTACAATGGTGGGTTTGAAATTTATTAACTAAATTATGATTTTTTTACACATGTATACATAATTCTTTTACCAATTAAATGAATGTAAAATTATTTTTAAAATAAATAGAAATGTTTTTCTGAAAAATGTTTTAAATGTGCACAAGTTTGTTATAGAAATAAATAAAAAAATAACATTTTTTAGATGATTTTAATGAAATATATTTATATTATATTAAATATAATGTTTACCATTCGTCTTATGTGTTTTATAGACATGATATCAGAACAAATCCAATTTTATGTATAAAATATGTATTTTTTCAAAAACGATAATTTTGAATCCTTTTGATGGAACACTTGTTTAAAATATATTTTATGAAAAATTTATATATTATATTTGTTGGAATAAACATATTATTTGGTATAGGGATCTCCAAATTTACTTTAGTAATTTTGTTTGTATTTTTTTGTTAAGTTTAATGTTTTGATGAATAGTGAAAAAATATAACATTCTAATTCAAAAAAACTTTTTCATTGAAATAATTTATAGTGTTAAATTATATTATATTATTTATTTTAATATGTAATTAGGTAATATTTTTATCATTCAATCTAATTTAGGTCATTTTAATCAATTTCAAATTGAATTTGGGTATAAAAACATTCCAATAAATTTGACTTTTTCACTTTAAAAACCTATTTCCTCATTCCTTCAACATGAATAATTTTAAGTTATTTTTATAAAATTATGTGAATTGAATTTTGAAAAATTTATTCCATATTTAGTATCATAAGGTACAAATTTATTTAATAGGTCCCTTTTTTGGATAATATGAATAGTGTTTTTAGTAATTTTTATTAAGACGATTATGGGTAAATCAAGCAATCAAGGGATAAAATATTATTTTATATATTATAAAAATACCATAATAGTTTCCCAAAAGTTATTAGACGAATTTATTTATACCATTGGAAAATAATATTCTAATTTTAATAATTTAATGGACACTTTTCATGAAATTGATTCAGATATTATTAAAATCAAATAAAGTGATAAAATTTAACACTCTTACTTTTAATAAGTAATATTTATTTTAATATGGGGTTAAATATAAGATATTACCAACTATATATATTATTATGAAATATATTATGTTTATATACATCAAATAAATTTATTTTTATTTTTTATTAAAGAAATTATAATCATAAATAGTTACAAAATAATAATGTTGTAATTATTTAGTTAATGAAACAATAAATTAAATGATATTATAAAAATTAAAAGAAACTTATTTTATCTTAATTAAGGTGATAAATTAATTTTCAAGGTGAATATGACATATTATGGGTGTAATAATTTAATTTTATCAAATTTATCTTGCATTATTGATTTTACTAATGTCAAAGTATTGAATAGTGTAGAAATTAACACTAATGATATTTTTTTAAAATAATATTTTATTAAATTATTTAAAAATTTAAAAAATATTTAATAATTTCAAATGGTATTATATATGGTCAAACATATCCTAAATTTTCCATTTATGGTCCAATTTAATCTTTATATGAAAAAATTACATCCTCTTCAGATTGAAAACATTATTATCACAATTAAAATTAAATTGAATTAACTAAGGGTTAAGTAACAAAATAAGGTTTAAAATAAAACCTATAATTGTCTAAAATATATTGGTTAATGATATTTGAACCTTATAATATCTTATATTTGAATAAATGGACTTTTTTGGTATTTTTATTGAGATTGATTTTATTATAAATTACCATTATGAGAAATTTCAAAAGTTCTCCACCCCTCTCTTATATAAGGTAACCTCTTCGTCACTTTTATTCACTCTTAAAAAACTATTTTTTTGGCCAAAATCTTTCCATATATATTCAAAAAATCCTCCCCCTAATCTTCAAATCCTTACTTTGGTGATAAATAAACCAAAAGGAGTAATTTTGTGAAAATCAAAAGAAGATACCCAAAGAAGAGGTAAAATTCATGAATGAACATTTTTATTTTATTTAATACTTAAAAAAATCATTTTCTATTTAATTTTTTTAAATTACATTTTTAGAACCCGTTTTTTTGAACTAAATCAAATTTTGAGGAAATTTGACTTTTTGGTAATTATTGGATGGGTCGTTTTTTTAAATATAACATCAAAATGTTATTCTGAGAGTTGGAATGCTTTAAAGTGACGTCTTTGGACTTCGGTAAAGGACCGAGAACATTCTCGAATCGATTTAGGATTTTTATGTGTACTAGATCGATAAAGGATGGTTTTTAATAAATTGTAAGGCCACATGGTTTGTTTGAAACTCTGTGGCCCATAGTAGGTAACTGTGTAAATTGTTGTAGGTGGACATAGGCTATCGCACGAGTTGTGCATAGTTTTCAAAATCAGGCACCTATCCCCCACACATAGTTGTTTCGGTAGTATCTAAACACTATTCATCACACGGTTAGTGTATGGTTTCTAAAACATGTGGGCCCAACCTTGTGGGTTGCCTAATATCCTAGTAAAGGGTTGCACGGGAGGCCCACAGTCTCTTAAACCATGCGGTCTAAACTGTGCGCTGATACCCAATTTGAAAAATGATATAATTTTAATTAAATTAAAAATTTATTAAAGTGGTATTTATGGTTTTTCTCTCCTTTCACGTAGTTTACATGAGTCCCAGTCTCCCCTTCTCCCCCTCGACATGGGACACCTCCTCCTCATGACCTCCCCCTTTTATGATGATTTCTCTTGATTTCTTGAGGAATCATGATCATATCATCAAGGAATGTCTTTCTCCTCCCTATCCTCCCATTTTCATCCAATTTGAGGTCTCCATTCACTTGGTTTCCACCCAGTTTAAACCCCAGGGTTGGGTTTGATTCTTTTTTTTGTTTCTCTGCTTTTGGGCATGCAAAGGCTTTCTTGGGGCCCATTCATGTGGGTTTTGGAATCTTCTACAGAAGACAATGCTGTTTGGGTCGATTCGGTCCCCCATAATCCATTTAGGGTATGTATCTCAACCCTCTATTTCATTTCACACCCTTTGATTGAGAGTATTAAGGCATTTATGGGTGCTGAGATTTGTTTTTTGTGGGTTATGATCAATTTTGGAAGGAGAACATACATATACCCAGATATATATATATATATATATATATATATATTCTCTATGGAAATATTCCATCATGGTGTGGGGAATACATACCGTGATTTAAGGGTATATATATATGTATAGAAGTATGTGCATATGAGTGGATAGTAGCTTCATGTTAGAAAGAGTGAAGTGCCAAAGTGTTGGCTTAACCTTCTTTTGTGGTAAGATCCCTATCCTTGACCTCTTTATTTAAGAATGATTAAAGTGCTTCTATAAATAAGTTGATTTATGAGTTTCCTAGATTAATGGAATTTTATAGACTAATTAAAATAATTAAATGTAATTAATGAATTATTGATGGATAATGTCACGTTTTTATAATGATACCCTCCAACGGAGTTGTTCTACCTTCAAACCAAAAATTAGTGATAGTTGTTATATCATGCTTCATTGTGGTTTGAATTTTTTATATGTATTCCTATTAGTGTTGATAGATGTAATGTTAATTAATGGAACTTTTATGTTGTAAAATTGTGTTTATAACATGAGTTAAATGTGTTCATGGTCATATAGTTATTTCATAGCAGTTATTTCTTATTATATCATTTATTTCCCATGTGAATATGTTATGTCTATTCTAGGATTAATAGATTGTTAGTCTTGATGCACACCTTTGGTTTTCTTTCTAAATGGTAATTGGAATGGATTTTGGCCTTGGAAACCCTTAAGTGTTCCATTTTACCCAATTTTAATGGGATTTCAAACACATAATATATTTTTATATCAATTTTTAAATTAAATTAATTGAATGGGAATAGATGAGGGACCATGACCCTTGACCCTTATTGTTCCATTTTCTATTTAAGAATGAATTTCATTTGTATGAATTTTCCATGTGGGTTAGATACTACCATGTCTTGTAGTAGGTATTAATCTTGAGATTCTTATTTTAAAGTTATACCCACATGTGTTAAATGATGTTAAATCCTTGTAATTGATTGTTATGCATGTTTTCCCATGTGAGTAAATGAAAGGCATAGACTTATGAGGTTGGATGATGATTTAACCACCCTATTGAGTTGAGTTTTTTGAACGAAGCTCTTGGTTTTGAACTTTTCATGCTAAAAGAATTATTTCAAATAAATGGAATTGATTAAATGGTTGTGAACATTGGGTGACAAATGGATTCATATTAGAATTCCACAGATGGAATCAATTTCCTTTAACCATGTTTATACCAAGAATGATACATGTATCCAATGAAATGATTCCATAGATATACTCTTATGGTATGATTTATAATATGAGTGAAACATGGATTCATATTAGAATTAAATTGACGAACTCATAGGTGATTTTGAATTTTATGCCTGAGTGATAATTGGTTTCCAAGGATAGACTCATAGGGGTTTTTGATTCTTATATGCCAAGTAATATTTGGATCCTGTAGAGGATGCCAAGTATAAACTCCATGGGCATTGAATATTTATTCCATGAGTGATACATGAAACCATTGAGGTATTACATGGAAAAAAACATTATGGATTGAATTATTTACAAAGTGATACATGGATCCAGTTATACGAGGGATTCCATGGACATACTAAAGGGGAAATGATTATATGTCATGGTTAATACTTGGGGTTTCTATATAGTACTTCCATGGACATACTTGGATGACATGGACTTTATACGTCACCTAGAGTGACATTGGGTTCCTTAAAGGCTCGTCAAGGATGAGCTTATAGGGTGTTAGTTCATATTATACCTGAAGTTATAATTGAATTCCAACATTGAAATGTCAAGGACAGACTTAGTTTCTAAATGTTATAATTGATATTAAAGTCTCTTATGATGTGTCCTCCATGTCAAATCACTTATTTGGATTCTGTCTCGATCATTCTTTATAGATGGCCTGTTTAGGCATATTTGATTATATCATTATGGGGGATACTAGGCTACGTTCTAGGTATCGATACTTGTTTAATTAATTAGTTGAAACCCCATTTGAGTTTAGTAAATGAAATAGGCATGATTGTGAAATCAAATACTTCTCACTTAAATGAAATAGATTAAATTCATTTGAGTAAATGTGAAATTGTAGACCTTATAGGTTGTGAAATTTTGAGTACTTCCTTACTTGTTATATATATACACATTCACACTAGTAGATTTTCATATCATAGGTTGGATTGGGATTGACACTGTGGGAACTAGCCTACTAATATTTATATCTCACTCTCTACTTGAGTACCATTGGTACCTGATTATACATACTTGTTTATAGGGATATGGACCTTTCTTGTGATGTATTCATTATACCTAGAAGTTGTGAGAAAAGGACTAAGATAGAGCTTGGGATGCTTGTGGAGATTTCTCATTGAGCTTTGTTGTCTTTTCTTTATTCTGTACTGAAATGTAATGCATGATTTATGTTGATCTTTAGCTTATAAATCATCATTTTGGATGCATACATTGTATAACTGGTGTTGGACACCTTCTTTCTTTAGTTATTATTTCAAATTTCTTCCACTGTTTTGACTATTTATTTATATTGCTTCTGCTAATACTAGAGTTTTACTCTCTATTACTATTGTGAACTCTATTTATGAGGGTATAATATCCCCATTTACCTAACTTTTCACCCTCATTTCTATTCAGTAGCCTCTGGCATATGGGGAGACATTCTTGAGGACATGTGGTGACCGGTCTGGCTACCGGTTTTGTGGCAAGTCAGGCTGGGATGTCACAAAGTGGTATATGAGGATTCTTCCTTTTGTCTTACTATTTATGACTGGTAGATAAGAGACTAAGAATGCATCATCACTTGATAAAAAACCACTCTTGGGACCGATCACCCCACCTATGGGAAATGACAAAGTGGATAGGTCTGGGAATTACAATTTATATTGTTTGATGTTACATTTGATGTGACTTCACCTTGGGTGAATGGTGTATCTTTCACGGCTTATGGATTTATGATATTTTTCCTTAGCATTTAATGGAATGGAATTAAAATTACATGCATCATTATAGACACTTGTAAATTCAGATGTCAGGAAAATTCCATGCCATGTAGCTACACTAGTAGGTTCCCTGCTAAGTATGATTATGTGCCTTGAGTGATTCAATGTTTAGTTTTGAACCTGTTGAGGTAATATTTTATCATGATTGTTTATTTATCATGTATTTCTTATAGTGTAACATGCTTATATGATATAACCAATGATTTTTTTCTTATTATATCATACTAGTTTTGATATATGAAAATGGCTATATGTGCTGATTTTTTTGTGGTTTTGGTGGGAGATAGTTTTCAATTGTAAGGTGTATGGGCGCCTTATGATTTGGAAAAGGGAAAAAATTATACATGAACCATATCTAGAACTTTATAAAAGTATAAATAATTTGTTGGAATGGAAAAGGATACTAAAGTTGAATGTTAAAGTGGAGTGTTTTCAATTAATGGGTGCCAATTTCCAACTGTATGGTGAATGGGTGCCTAATGGATTGGTAAATGGCCTCCCATATGACTAAGACATTATATAAATTTAGTATATTGGGGAATGGTAATGATATTGGAAGATGTTATGTTTTGAACTTCAATGGATCGTTAACTTATAAAATGATTAACAAGACCCAAGTAGGTTGGTAGGGGCATGCTTTTATAAGATAAACTGTTATGGTGTTTATGCTTTCTATGGATAAACAATTGCTAATGGGGTGATTTTTGAAGAACCCAGGTTTGTATAATTGGACCCTTAGAGGTTTTCAAATCTTTTAAAAGAAATTTATAATCTAAATTTCATGTTATGATAGAATGTTAATGAATGTTAAATATTTAAAAATGAAGATGGCGAGACTTTCCTATTTTTTCTTGAGCTGTTAGCTAAAGTGTAAGACAAGTGCCCTGTATTATAGAATGATATTTGAGTTTTTGTTATAAAAATTCTTTCAAATGATTTATGGTTGAATTGAATTAATAGAATTACTTTAAATTGGAACCTAAAGTGTTTTCCTTTGTTTAAAACCTTGTGTAAGGGTAGTTTAAATGTTTTGATGATATGCCTTAAAGTGGAGATGTAGGAATTTATATGTAGGATATTTATTTTTAGATTTGTCTCAAATGAATGAGGATCTTGATCCTAGTGAAATATATTTTTCATGAACTAGTGATAGGGTCTATGTTTACACTTCGTAAGGGGCTAGGCCATGGTAGGTATCACCCTTAGAGATTGATGTTTTTTTCCTTTTGGTTTTCAAGGAAACCCTTGTTCACTTGGGTGGTCATTGCATCTTGTCTCTTGATATGGGAGTGATAATTTAGGAATGTTTGGTTCAACAGGTTAGATATTCCTTGGGTATGGTTAACTACTAAGGAGGTCATGTGAACATCACTTTTCTTCACTGATGGATGAATTGGTTCATAATCATTTGAGTATATAGATTTATCGGGATGATATTCTATTGATCTAGTTTTTATGTGATCCATATAGTAATTGATTTCATAAGGTGTACATCCTGTGGATATTACTCATGATGTTCCTTTATCTATTGTGAACTTAGGGTAGTATGTTTTGATATACGTGGTGCCTGTCTAGTGTTAGATGTTAAAAATGAGTTGTTTGAGTTTGGTTAAAATCCTGATATTTTAGATTTTGAGTATGTTTTTGGGTCACCACCAAAGTAGAGTGACTCGAGAATTTGAGAATTATGTTCGTTACACTAATCAGGAGGACGTTTTTGGGAATTTAGTGTTTTGAAATGCCTGTCGGGTCGATGTTGACTTTCATGCGCAATGCTTTAAAGTGGTGATCATGGTTTGTGGAACGTTACATGTGAATTTAATGTGGTTATGAACTAGTTTTCTTGTGATTCACTAGTCCTTCTTCTCTACAAATATAAAAATCCTAAGGTGGGGGGTATCACATCGGTTATAGTGAACATGCTAGGGATTTCTTAGAAATAATACTTTAATTAGTTTGGTGGTATGCGGAGGCCTTTAGAAACTCAAATAATCAAGGAAGAGTTTTAGTGGTAAATATTGAATGAATTTGAATTCCTCAAGTGGTATAGGAATCATGGTTTGGTTATTGAGCCATCTCCAGGTGAAGTCGAGCTTTTTGTAAACAATAGATCGGTAGTGGTTCGATCGTTTCTCGTTGAGATATTTTTATTGTAATCTTCTGTGTGAGACGACCATGTCCCCTTTCTTGACATCATCCTGGATGCACTAGAAGGTTGTTTGTTATTTGCCATGATAAAGTTTGAAAGATTTTGGGATATTTTGTTATTTTATAATGTGTTTTACGCTAGATTCACGGTTTTTTGTTGAGGCTTGGTTAGTCCTAAGTGATACTTGGGTTCCCATGTATGAATGTGTTGGATGGAATTTCAGACACATGCCACTTATTTTAACGTGACTGCCAGAGGAATTCCTTGATCAGTTCTGTTAGTGTTCTATGTTGACATTTTTCCTTTGTATCATCAACTCTCTTATAGAATGAGTCATGGGATACTTGTGGATAGTTCTATGAAATCTATTGGGTTGAATCTGAGGTTATCCTCAACTTTTTGTCGGGATTGGATGTAATGATTTTAGGGTAGTGTTTCCAAAGGGCTAAAAAAATATACACATTCATTTTTTCCAAGGAAAAACAGTTTTAAATTTCCAAGTATTAGTTGGTTTTTAAAAGTAACTAGAAGTTAGGCGTGATACTTTGTGGAATCATTTGTTTTAAAACACTTAGGGTCGTGTTTATAAGGAAATTCCAGTTATAGGGAGAATGCACTGGTGGGTGATTGGTCTATTTTTAATGTAAAATACTAAAGTGGGGGATCAAATTTGGACAATTGCTTAAAAATATGATGATGTGATTTTGTCTTTGGTTAAGAGGGATCAGGTAAGAGCCAATTTGATGATTTAGTTGGGAATCGACTGTTGGCTCGAGTTTTGATGGCATGAGGGTTATCTGTTTAAGTGGTACCTTCATGTGTATTGTGTATTTGACTTCTTAGATTGACCCCCTTTTCACCTGGTGCTCTCTAGAGCATTATCTTCTCCACGGTAGGGTTTCAAACCATTACTGTGGTGCGCTCCTCTCTCGCGTTTTAGTTTTTGTCTCGCTCACATCTAGAAATGCTGGTCTCTGTGTTTCCTGCTATCTTATTTGTTTTGTTGTCTGTTTGATTAGAGGTCCCCGAAGGCTTCAGGTTTCTATTCGTCGTGTTCCTCCTCTTCTCCCTGCTCCGCTGTGTCATCCCCGATGGTTCCTTCAGGCCACGGTGGTGGGCCTTCTAGCCCAAAGTGGCGCTGGACTGTCCCCCTTGACCCGACGATGAATAAGTGCTTTAGCGATCTCAGACATCTGCTGAGTGAAGAGGGGATGAAAGTTTACGGGGATTGATTTCCTTTAGCTAGTTCAGTGTCCCACGGTTTTGGTTTATTGCTTCAGATATGCTCTTCTCATACGGTTTCTGGTATGTTCCCTCTGCCTGCGCTCCTCTTCGTCGGTTTGGGTTGGTGGTCCTGGAGCAGATGTCTCTCTGGTGTGGCCCTGTCAGTTTAAAACACTTCTATGGAATCATCATCTCTTCACATCTCTCCCAATCGGTCCACTGCGGTGGTTTCAAGGAGGCTCTGGGATGTGCCATTTGATCGGTCAATGGTTTTCCAGGAGTCATGTCAGGCTCTGATCTGTGCTGCAGTGGTTCTCGCTTGTAGATCACAATGCTAATGATCTGGGTTTTTTTGGCTATTTGTTTCTGATTGTTCGCGTTTCTAGTTTGTTGTGTGGTCGTTTGGTTCTGTCATGGCCATTGATGCTCGATGGAGAGTCACGTTGTTTGGCTCAAGGATTCTGAGGTACTAGTGATGGTGTTCTTGTGATGGGGGCTCATGGTGTTTCCAACTTCGACTATGATTATATGTTACTAGCATGGTGCAACGGTTCTGGCAATGATGATGTCAACATCGACGAGCAGTGGTGATGATGAAGAATCTGGTGTCATGTGGCCTCGATTTAGGTAAGGCTCAGGGCTCAAGGAGTGCTTCTGGAATTCGAATTTTGAAATTTGAATGTGGAATTCTGGGTTGTTTTTAATATGGAATTTTGGGATGTTTTGAATGTTGAATGTGGAATTTTGGAAGGTACCCACTTCACCATAAAGTGTATATTTTGAAAAAAAAATTATTTAGAGTTTTTGTGCTTTTAAAAATATGATGTGGCTATTTAAATGAATATTCATAACCCTTGTAGATTTGGTGATGTCTTCTTTGTTTTTTTGATATCTTATTGGGGATGATAAGTTATAAGGTGGGGAGTTTATAAGAACCTGTGTTTTTTAATCAGAAAAAATTAGAGGAAATTTGAATTTTGGGAAATTAATGGATGGGTATTTTTTTAAAATAAAACTTAAGAACATAATTCTCATAATTGGAATGCTTTAATGTAATGTTTTTTTACTTGGGTAAAGGCTTGATAACATTATCACATAGCTCAAGAAGTTTAAGGAGAACCATATTGGGAAATTCCATTTTTAAGGAACTATAGAGGGTGCACATTTTTTCTAAAACCGTGGGTCCCATAGCAGGTTACCATGCGACTTATTGTAGGTGGGTTGAGGTTGTCACATGGGATGTGCGTAGTTTTCAAAATCATGTTCCTAGTCTGCACAATTAGTGGTTTGGGAAGCAGCTAAACATTGTTCATTGCATGGTTCACACACAGTTTCTTAACCTTATGGTTCAAGTCATGTGGGGTTCCTTGGTGCCTAGAAAAGGGGAACATGGGAGGTGCATGGTCTAATAAACCATCCAGCCTAAACCATGCACTGCTACCTAGTTTTAAAACTAAAATAATTTTAATTAAATTAATAACATGTTAAAGATGGATTTAGGGTGTTTTCCCATCTCACCTAGAACACATGATGCCTAACCTCCCCTCCTCCCCCTAGATGCACAACTCCCCCTCCTCATAGCCTCCTCCTATTGAGTTGATTTCTCTATATTTATTGAGGAATCATGGTCATCTCATTAAGGTGAGCCTTTCTCCTCTCTATCCTTTCCATCTCCAGCTGATTTGATTTCTCCCGTCACTCAATTTCTACTCGGGCAAAACCCTAGGGTTGGGTTTGATTTATATTTTTGTGTTTGTCCAGTTTTAGGGTGTAACAAGGATTTCATGGGATCCATTCATGAAGGTTTTTGAAACCACTGATAAAGATGATGTTGTTTGGGTTGATTTTTTTCTGACATCATCATTATGGGTTAAGTTTCTAAACCCACTGTTTTGTTTTTCACCCATTAATTGAGAGTCTTAAGGTGTTTTTGATTGCCATGATTTTTTTAGTTGGTTGGGATGAATTTTTGATGGAGCACGTGAATATAATCAGGTATATATATATATATATATTCTTTCATGTAGTATTCCCTCATGGAACGAGGAATACATGCAATGGTTTAAGGGTATATATATGTATATGGAATTATGTTCATGAAAGTTGACATAAGATTCATGTTAGAAAGCTTTAAGTGCCAAATAATTTTCTTTAACTTTTTTTGATTTAGGATCAATATACTTCAACTATTTATTTAAAAATACTTAATGTGATCCATTAAATAAGTTGATTTATGATATTCCTAGTTTAATGGAACTAAAATTCATGATTTAAATGCTTAAATGTTATAAATTAATCGTTGATGGATACATTCATTCTTTTATAATAAAACCCCTATAATAGAGGTGCACTTCCTTCAAAGCAAAAAGTAGTGATAGTTTTTATATCATGATTCAATGTGGTATGAGTTTTATGTACGTATTCCTATTGGTTTTGATATATGGAATGTCAATGCATGTCCCTTTGAAGTTATTTAGTTATGTTTCCCACATCAGTTAAATGAGGACTTTTCCATGTTGTTGTTGCTAAGCTTGTATTATTTATTACATCACTTGTTTTCCAAATGAGTTTGTTAAGTGTATTCTAGGTCTGATAGATTGTAATGCCTGAAGTACCCCTAGGTTTGATTACTAAATGAAACATGAATGGATTTTGGCCTTGGTAACCCTTAGGTGTGTCATTTAACCCCATTTCATGGGATTTCAATCACATAATTCATTTGTATATCAATTTTTATATTAAATTAATTGGATGGGAAGGGATGAGTGACCATGACCCTTGGACCTTATTATGTCACTACTTGTTTAAGTATGAATTTCTTTTGTTTGGATTTTCCATGCGGGTTAGATACTACCATGTTGTGTAGTAGGTTATTAAGCTTGAGAAGATTGTTATAAAGTTATCCCCAAATGAGTTAAATGATGTTATAGCCATGTAATTGGTTTTTATGCATTTGATGTTTGTTATATGAATTATTACTACATGAGTAAATGAAATGTGCAACCTTTTGGGGTTGCATAATGCTTGAACCACCCTATTGAGGTGAGTTTGTTAATGTATGCTCTTTGTTTCGACATTTTCATGTTAAAAGAATTTTTTAGAATTATTTGATTTGACTAAATGGTTAATAAACTTGGGTGACATGTAAATTAATTTTATAATTCCATATATAGACTCAATTTCCTTAAATCTTGTTTATTCCAATAGTGATACATGGATCCAATTGAAGGATTCCATGGAAAGGCACATGAGGTTGGATTTATAAGCCAAGTGATATATGGATTCATATTAGATTTACATGAAAGGACTCATAGGTCCTTTTGAATTTTATTCATGTGTGATAATTGGTTTCTAAGGATCGAATCATAGGGGTTTTTATTGTATATACCATGTGATACTTGGATCCCATAGAGGATTCCAAGGATGGGGTCAAAGGGAATTGATTATTTATGCCACAAGTGCTACATGGAACCATTGTGGGATTTCTTGGATGAAGTCATTGTGGATTGAATTTTTTGTAGAGTGATAAATGGATCCATTTATATGATAGATTTCATATACAGACTAAAGGGACAATGATTATATGTAATGGGTGATACTTTGGGTTTCTATATAGGACCACTAAAGACAGACTTGGATAAAATTGAATTTATATGTCACCTAGAGAGATACAATGTTCCTAATAGTTTCTCGAGGGATGGGCTTGGAGGGTATTGGTTCATATTATACCTGGAGAGATACTTGAATTCAAACATAGGAATTTTGAGGATAGAGTCAAGTCATAAATGTTTTAATTGTGATTAAAGTGGATTATGACACATCTGCCAAGCCAATAAACAAGCTTGGATTCGGTCAAGATTATGATTTATATATGACCTATTTAGGCATATTGGATTTTATATTTATGTGGGATGTCAGGATATATGCTAGGTCTCGAGACTTGTTTAATTGATGAGTCAGATCAGTATTTGAGTTTGTAAAATGAAACATTCCTAACTGTTAAATCGGAGACTTCTCACTAAAATGAAATTTATTAAATGTATTTGAGTATACATGGAAACTTAGACCTTATAGGTTGCATAAATTTGAGTACTTACATAATTGTTATATATATATATTCTTGCACAATACTAGATTTTCATAGCACAAGTTGGATTGGGCTTGACACTATGGGTGCAAGCCTACTGAGATTTATATCTCACACCCTACTGAGGTACCATTAGTACCAGGGTAGACATACTTGTTTGCAGGGATATAGACCATTCTTGTGATGTATTTTTTGTACTTGTAAGTAATTAGTAAAGGACTGAGGTGTAGATGATGTTACTCTTTATCTTATTCATCATCATTTAGAATGAAAACATTATATAATTGACATTGGATATCTTCTTTCATCAGATATTATTACAATTTCCTTTGGATATTTTGACTATTTCTTTATACTGATTCCACTAATATCACATTTTTACTATTTCTTACCACTATTAACTCAAATTATAATGGCATAGTCTCCCCACTAAACTATCTTTACACCCTCGCAGCTAGTTGGAAGCCTCTGGCATATGGGGAGACGCGCGTGAGATCATGTGGCGATAGGTCAGGATATTGGTTTAGTGTTAAGTCAGGCCGAGATGTTACAAACATAAGAATCCTCAATATAATTATATGTTGTTATATTATGGGTTTTATTTTCACTTAAACACACTTCCATCAAATGGGATATGAAATCATTGTTCGTGTGTGTGGCAGACTACCGCCTCACGAACCAATGTCGCTCGTTCTTCCATTGACACCTTTCAATGTTGGAAATAATAATTCATTTTATATTTTTTTTATGATATATATGAAACTTTTAATGTTTTTATACTTATTTAATTATTATATAAAACCTACATTCATACAATCAATGTTTTGGAATTATGATAACTTTGTTTATGGACGTGTGGACTGCCACATCCCCAAAGCGATGTGATTCGTTCACACATTACATGAAATATATTAAGGATGGTTTTAGTAAAATTATATGATATATATGAAATACTAATTCAACTATAATTATATTATATATATACATATACATATATTTCATTTACTGACTTTATTAAAAATGGACATGAAATTGAAGAAGCGTTCATGCTTATGTACGACCTACCATCTCCATTAATGGTGTATTTCATTTTATATTTATATAATTTTTAGATTAATATAAAAACATATATAATGAATATATATTCTATTTATATAATTTTAATAATTATGGATATAATGAAATCATGGTTTAAGTATGAGGACCAAAAATAACAAGTCAAAACATGTCTGAGAACCAATGCATTTATTACCCAAAACATAACTTAAACATGGAATTGTTAATAAGTGGGTAATATGAAGTCATAAGTAAATAATATGGGTTTTTAATATATTTAAAATAAAATTATATTTATTATACATGAGGTTATCACAAGTATGATGAGGTCAATATATAAGGTAAGAGATTTTTATCTCACTTTTATTTCTATGGGAAACATGTATTCTTTACTACTTGCTTATTTTTTGTGGTGTATATAATATTCATGAAAGTATTTTATGATGATTATTATTAAAATTCATTGTTATTTACATATCCATTTTATGATCTTATTTTCATGGGGTTTACAATTCAAAATTTACCAAAACTAGAATGGAATATTGTCTTCATTTTTCTTCTTTGTGACACATGTTATGTTATGCACCTATATTATTTTACAAGGTGTATATACTAACATTTGAAATTTGTAGCACGAATCTACTTATTTTCATGATATTATAAGTTTCTTGTAATATTATTCTCTCTTTAGTTGGAAACCTATGTTCATTAAAGAGAATGTTTTCTAAAATGTTTTAAACGTTTTTAGATGATATTTTATGAATATTCAAGGAAAATGATTTAAAATATGTTTAATATATTTTTCAAATATTAATTTATAAATTTTCAAGAATACATCAATGAAAAACTATTGATAAATTTTTAATTATTTAAAAAGTTTTTTTCATAAAGGAAATGTTATTTTTCCCCAAGAATTATTTCATATAATATTTCAAAACCATTTTTCTTCTAAGACAAAAATATTTTATGTTTCTTATGATTTACTCAGGATATTTTGAAATGATAATAATTTTATTCTTTCTCTAAATAGTTTATGTTTATAACATATTGATTCTTATGAATTATGTTTCTTTTCCATGTGTTATGTTATGATAAAATGTTCATGAAAATCATTTCTATTTATGGGTTATGATATGATTTATGCTCTTGTGGAACACATATGTATGGTTTTCATTTTGTGAGATGAGGGGACTATTTCTCACTCAAATGAATTTGGTAAATATTTATGTCTCATAAGATAATGATGGAATCAAGTTAGCAGGCTTGATCTACTATAGAAGACGGGGAAACCAGATCCGAAATTGGAAGATAGGGATACCTGATCCAATATGATAATGTGGGGGAAAACCGATCCATTACAAGGAAATAACTATGACTATTTATGGTTGTGTGTACCCCCAGTAGGTTTAGTCACTATGAAGTTCCCTATTAGGTTTTGGTGATGCACGTTGACTTATAGGGAATGATATTACTTGTTTATACGTCTTCCACAAATTACATGACTAATTCTTATGTTCTGGTTTCATGGATTATTATCTTTATTTCCACATCTTTAATGTCTTATGAACTTAAATTATTTATTCTATAAATTGGGTATATGATGTTTGATATCTAGGGTATGATTTTATAATGTTAATCTCATGTTATCATTCCCATATGTTCATGATTATGCTTATGAATCTCTCTTTCTTACACATATTGAGCATTAAATCCCACCATTTTGTATGTTTCCTTTCCCCTAGGTTATAAATAAATGTTTTAAGTTGGATAAGAAATGGGGAAGATATTTATAGAATATGTTGAAGATATTTAACTAAATTTATAAAAATGTGTTCCATGTTTCCAAAGGCACTAAACTATTATACTTATCGAGGATGTGTTTGTGTAATGATATGAATATTCATCTAAAAAATGTAATATCCATTTATGTAAATCATAAGTCATTATAGTTGGTAGCATAAGTAATTTTTAGTCCAAATTTGGATACTAGGATGAAACAATTTTTTTGAGATCCCTAGATATGTCTATAAGGACTTGTTTAGGGATGTCTCTAAGGATACGTCTAATTATAGGTTTCCATACAATATATTTCATAATAATCATGAATAAACTTGGATTAAAACTAAGGTTTCATATATTGAAATATTATATGTAATTTAGCTTTATTTTAAGGTTCAACCACTATTATTAGTGTGCCTCACACTATGATTTCTGGTTTTAGTCAATGGTTGGAACCTGAAGAAACCAAGATAATGATGAATGTGATGGAAAATGAAATGATTGTAATCATGGGAAACAAAATTTTATGGAGGAAGAAATGAAAAATCTTGTTTCTATACTCACACAAATTTCTCAAGCTATAAAACATGAGTGACTTCCAAATGAGTAGATGAGGGAAGAAAATTGTGTTGAGTCCTTCACAAGGAAGATTTAACTATCATTTAGTGGGTCTACTAATCCACTAGTAGATGAGAAATGGATTATTACCATTGAAAATATATTTTCAGTTATCCAATGTTTAGAACATGAGAAATTCATTTTGGTTGTACACAATTTGGAAGGCGAGGTAGATCAATGGTGGAATATAATTAATAATACAGGGAAACATGATGAATTTGAAACCATGGAATGTGATGATTTCAAGAAAATATTTACTAATAATTACATTACTTTTATTACTCATAAAATTATGGAAAATGAATTCGTTGATTTAAAGTGAATGGACGATGAATCTGTTGGAACAAATTAAGAACATTTTACAAGACTTATGAGGTACACTTCCAGTATTATCTTCTAACCTGAAAGTAAGGTTGATTTATTTTTCAGTGGTTTAAAAAAATTATTCTAAATTAATTATCTATAAGGGACTTTAGAAGTTATGAAGAAATCATTTGATGTCAATAAAGGTGGAAATATAGGTTGGAGTTATATATCATTATCATGGTTTTGAAAAGAAAATAAAGATTGATTTTAATTAAAAGTATGAAAACCGTTTAGAAAGAAATATGAGTTTTAATTTATGTTAATGGTGTGGGTACAAGAATGGTGGATATTTTCTTAAGGGGATTGGTAAATGTTTTAATTCGGGAAATGTAGGTCATCAGGAAAACAAATATTGAAGTAATGGGAAGATGTTAGATAATGATGTGAATAAAGAGAAGGCTACAAAGGATGAAAAGCCCACACTTCAATGATTTATGTGTAAGTAAAATGAGAATTATGATAATAAATTCCAAAATCCAAGGGTTAATAATGATGATCGACGTCAGCAACCCCTTACATCCATACACAAAGGGAAATCTCATGCGATCAATATTGGCAATGTGGAGTATGAAAATTAAGTGGTGGAATAATTAAGTATTCAATTAATTTAATTAAATAATAATGTTGTAGAATATATTTTATGGTATTATGGAATATTGAAACATCTATATATTGGTCCACTATTGTTTTTACATAAGTATTTAAGAACATATGATGAATAGTATATGTCACTAAGAAAATTGATTGACGTGGTAAGGTGATATATTTACAAAACACATGAATAGGGAAGGATAACTCTTAATATCTTCCTGATGTTGTGATAATGAAATATAGATATGTTTGATAATGATAAAATAAATGGGATTTTATTGATGACCACAAGGTTGATAATTTTACAAGGTGGTATATGATACCATGGATTGAGTTTATAGAATTTTTGGATTTATGGTATGGGGAAAAATTTAATTTTGAAATCATGAATTTTTACACTAAGGTTTTATAGTAATTTAGGTTATTATCATGCTTTAAGAGAAAACAAGATAATGGTATTAAAATGTTTGGTATGTGAAAATGAAAAGGTACATCATTTTTTGAGGGATAAATGCTACATTTAGTGACCTTATTTCTAAATACTTGGATTTTAATCTTTTGGAAGGTTCATAAGGGTGACTATTTATGAAATTGTTTACATTGAAATTTTGATGAGGTTTTAGAGATTAAAGTATTATATCACCATATAAAGTATTATTTATATTGGATAACATGTGATAACCATTTTTTTGTGATAAAGATAGATGAAAAAACCTATCATTATATTTATACATATCATGATTTGTTAATAATTTTGGGTTGATAAATTCACCATCATTTATTAGAATAAAAGATGAAGTGAAAATTGATCAAGGAACAATGAAGGGTGAGATAGTGCTGAAATCAAGAAAGTATATATTTTTGTGAAAATTATTCCACATTATTAAAAGTATCTTGAATAAAAAATATTATCCTAGATCCTTATTTTTTTAAGAATCAAATAGTCCCTAATATCATCATAGATTTATCGTTATGAGATGAATAACTTTATAATGACCTTGTTCTATATCACTATACATTAGAACATGATAGTTATATTTATATTTCATGGCCATATTTTTCAGTTTCCCTATATTTTCTTTAATTTAGAACACTAGTTATGAGTCACATTAGGTAACTGTTACGTTTCAAATTTTCCTTTTTAAGGGGGGTTTTAGGATTCATTTATAGGAATTGAGTTTCTATGAAAGTAATTTTTAATTGTTAAAAAATATAGAAACCAGATGAATTTCTATGGTAAAATTAATTTTAAGGTGTGTAAAATGTAATACCCCAATATTTTTATGAAATATACTTTTAAATAATATGATTTCTTAAATATATTTCATTTCACTCTACACCGTGTTAAGTTTACGCTACCTGAAACATTAGCTTAGTTTGTGTTACATGAAACACCAAGTTTCTATAAAATTCCATTTTATTGTTATAATTATTTAAACAATAAAATGATAACCTTGTCATTATAATATAGGGTGTTAACATGATCAACTGAACAAAAAAATTGTTCACACATGTATATATAATCATTTGACCAATTAAATGAATGTAAAACTCTATTTTAAATAAAATGAATTTTTGTTATGAAAAAATATTTAAATTTTCACAAGTGTTTTATAAAAATAAATAAAAAATACATATTATTGGATTATAATAATGAAATATATTATGATTATATTCAATTTAATGTCTATCATTCATCTTTTGTGTTTTCTAGACCTGATATAAGAAGTATTTGTTTTCTAAAGAGAGAGTTTTTCTGCCTTTTGATGGAACACTTGTTTTAAATATTGATTTGACAATTTTATATATTATATTTGAAAAAAACTAACTTCTTATATGAAATAGGGATATAAAAATTTACATTGGTTGAATTGTTGGTATTTTTCTGTTAAGTTTCATGCTTTGATGAAGAGTAAAAAAATATATCATTTTAATTGAAAACAACTTTTTCATCAAAATAATTTATAGTGTTAAATTATATTATTTAATTGTTTTAATGTATAATTAGATAAATTCTTCTATCCGTTATATCAATTTTAGTCCTTGGATTCAATTTCACATTTAATTTTGATATAGAGACCTTATAAATATTCAAAAAAATACCCTAACACTTGGAAAAAGGTTATGGGATGCATTTATTTATACATTTAACAAATAAGTTTATAATTTTAATAATTATACAAGAATATTGTCCATGAAAATGACTTATATATTATTAAAATCAAGGAGAGTGACAAAATATCACACTCTTACTTTTAATAAATATAATATTTATTAATATGATGTAAAATAGAATATATGATCAAGTAAATATATTATTAATAAATATAATTTTTTTATATACATCATCGATTTTTTTAGTTTTTATTGATGAAATGATTTTCACAAATAATAAAACAATAACCATGCAGTGATTATTCAATAAATGAAATAATTAATTAAATGTTATTATAAATATTAAAATACATATAATTTGACCATATTAATGTGATAAAATAATTTTATATGTGAACATGACATGTTATGGGTGTAATAAATGATTTTTTTACAATTTACCTTACTGTATTTATTTTATTAAAGTCAAAGTAATGAATTGTTTAAAAAACGACCCTTATGATATTTTCTGAAAATAATTTTTTATTAAGTAATTTATAAATCATAAAAATTTAAATAATAAAAATGGGGATAATATATTGTATAAGAAAACATAAATATTCCATTTATGGTCCAATTGACACTTTATATGTAAATATTACATCCTTTTAATAGGGAAAACTTTGTTACCGTTGTTAAAATTAAAATTTCTTAATCAAGGGTTGATTAAAATGATATGGTTTAAAATAACAAAAATAATTTTATAAACTCTACAAGTTTATGATATTAAAACATTATAATATATTATATTACAATAAATATCCACTTTGAGTAATTTTTAATGAGATTTATTTAATTATAATTTACACTTTTGAGAAATTCCAAAAGTGCCCCTCCCCTATCTTCCGAAAGGGAACCTCTAAATCATTTTTTTTCACACATCAGAACCTATTTTGGTTGGAAAAAATCTATACATATATACTCCCAACATCCCTCTATTCATTTTATAATCCTTAATTTGTAAATAAATCCAACCAATGGAGTCCTTTTGTGAAAATAAATAGAAGATACCCAACGAAGAGGTTACGTTCATCAACAAAAGTTTTTGTTTTATTTATTAATTTAGACAATTTAATTATTTTTATTTAAATTTTATATAATAATATAAATATTATAAATATAATTATATGTTTTTATATTAATTATTTTACCTACAATCACATACACTTCTATTAAATGGGACACACATTCATCATTCGTGTGTATGGAGAACAACCACTTCATGAACCCATGTCGCTCTTTCTTCCATTGACATCTTTCAAGGTTGGAAATTTTAATGGAATTTATATATTTGTGTTATATATATATTATATTTATAAGTTATTTATGATTATATAATTATTATATAACACATACCTTCATAATTTCCATTTTTTGGACATATGATAACTTCGTGTGTGGTCGTCTGGACTACCACCTGCTCAAAGAGATGTGATTTTTTCACACTTCACATGGAATGAATTAAGGATGTATTTAGTGAAATTATATGATATATATGAAATAATAGTTCAACTATAATTACATTATATATATACACATATAGGTTATTTATTTTATTTTCTTCAATACAACATGAAATGGAAGCAGAATTCATGCGTACGTATAAGCTACCGTCTCCATAAACAATGTAATTAATTTCATATTTATATATTTTATAGATAAAAATAAATAATTTTATAATGAATATATATAATATTTAAATCATTCTCATCATTCTTTAAATAATCAAATCATGGTTTATATATGAGGACCATGAATAAAAAATCAAAACATGTATGAGAAACAAAGCTGTTATTACCCGAAACATAACCTAAACTTGGAATTGCCAATAATAGGGTAATATAAAGTCATAAGTAAATAATATATGGTATTATGTACATGAATATGGTTCTATAATATATGTATAATATACTTATATTTATTATTTTGAATGATTTCACAAGTAAGATGACAGTCAAGATATATGGTAAGTGATTTTTGCCTCACTTTTATTTCTGTGGGACAAATGGCATATAAACTACTCATTTATTTTCAATGGTGTGTATAATGCACCTGAATTTATATTATGAGTCTTATTAAATAAATTTATTTGTTTTTACATATAAATTTTATGATATCTTTTTTAGGGTTTTTATGGTTCTAAAGGTTTCAAATTGGTAAGGGAATTTTGTCTCAATTTTTTTTTATTTGAGAAAGATGTTATTTTATGAACCTATGTTATTTTAAAAGGTGTATATACTTCCATTTGATATTTTTTATCATAAAACTAATTATTTTTTATGATACTATAAGTTTAGTAAAATTTTATCTTGTCTTCGGTCGAAAACATGTGTTCCTTCAAAACAATGTTTCATAAAAATGTTTTAAAAGTGTTTTACATGATATTTTATGAATTTTAATTGGAAAATAATTTCAAAGGATTTAAAATGATTTTCAATGGTTAATTTATAATCTTTCATGAATAGTTTCAATGAAAAAGTTTTGATATAATTTTTATGATTTGAAAATCATTTTCCATTAAAGAAATGATATTTTCCTTAGGAATTATTTTATATAAGCGTTCAAAACCATTTTCCTTCTAAGAAAAAATTATTTTATGTGACTTATGTTTTAATGAGGATATGATATAATTATCAAATTATTATTATTTCTCTTAATATTTTATGTTTATCTTGGATTTATTTTTATGAATTATGTATCTTTTCCATAAGTTATGTTATGATGAAATGATTATGAAACTCATTTATTTTTATGGGTTCTGATATGATCTATGTTCTTCCAGAACACATATGTTTTGTTTTTATTATGTGATCAGTGGGACCTATATATCCCTCCATTTAATTGGTTAAATATTAATGTCTCATGAGATAATGATTGATACAGGTCAACGGGCTTGATCTACTATAGAAGATGACGAAACCTGATCCACTATGGGAAGATGGGGAAACCCAATCTACTATGGGAAGATAGAGAATCAAATCCCTTAAAAGGAAACAAATGTGACTTGGGATGGTGGTGTGTAAAACCCAGAAGATTTAGTCCCCATGAAGTTCCATGTTATGTTTTTTAAGGTGTTTTGACTTATAGGGAATGATATTACATGTTTATGCGTCTTCTACAAATTCAAAATATTATTCTTATATTATGGTATCATGGACTGTGATATTGATTTCCACACATTTAATATATTATAGATTGCCATTATTAATGACTTGAATCATGTATATGATATTTTATATACATGGTATTATTTTATAATGTTAATATCATGTTCTCAAAGCCATATTTTCATGATTATGCTAACCTATCTTCCTTGTCTACCCTTATTAAGAATCCGAGCTCACCCTTTCTTATGTTTCCTTTACCAACGTTATAAAGAAATGTTTTAAGTTGGAGTACTAAAGGAAATGATATTTTTTGAATATTTTGAATATCTTTAATAAAATTAGAATAATCTCCTCCATGTTTCCAAAGACACTAAACTATTATGGACTTCAGGCATGTGTTTTTGTAAGGAAATGAATATTCATCTAAAAAGATTTAATATACATTTATTTAAATCATGAATTATTATATTATAGGATGAGATTATTAAATTTTATAATTTATTTTGTCAGGTCTTGGTGGAACCAATTATTTTTGATGGTGTGAATAGAGGGGGAGAGTGGGTGGCCTTTTATAACAGAGGTTAGTGGCACTTCTTAATTTTTTTAAAGAGTGATTCCAAACCACATTTTTTCATGTAATGTGGCTGAAATAATATACCAATATTAACAATATAAGGGATGAATTATAAATATGGATATAAAATGTATCCTAGACCATCTTTTTGTCATTTTTATACCTTATATCCTAAGGTTACCTACTAAGTAATATCTTTTTGCCTTACTCCTTGTAGTTAATTTTAATTCATTTCACTAATAAAGTTGGTAAAACATTTAATTGAAATTATTAGAAATTAAAGACTATTATTATTAAAACAATTAAATCTAGAATATAAATTCAAATAACATAAGAGGTAGAAACTAATTTAAAATTAATCCTGTAAATGTGTCAGGAAAATATGTTTTTAAAGTGAAATATTCAAAAGTATATGATGTTTTCCGAACTACATGGCATGCGGTCTCTCCTATGGAAGCTTTGTCGACTCGACCTTGGCATTTATATTCATTTTCCAAACTACAAGGTAGCATGGGGTGTGCTGGGCGGATCTGGTTGCTGGGTGGGGTCTCGAAGGTGGTGACGAGGTTTCTTCTTCCTCCTTGCAGGTTTAGATCCAAAGGTGTTTGCTGTTTGGGGTTTTTGATTTTTTCTTTGATGTTCAATGGTCATTTGGATTTGTGTGGCGTCGCTCATGGGAGGCTCCCTGCTCCTAATTTATGGTTACCATGTGAAATTCAGTCTCCGGTGAGGCTCCTCGACCCTCTAGCATCTGCGACTGGTTGGGGATGGGATGTGGGTGGGGTCCTAAGTTTATTTCCAGCAACCGGTGATGGTCTCATGGGGAATGAGTACTTGATGCAGGTGTTTTGGTCTGTAACCGTGATTTTGGAAGTAACATGTTGTGATGGTTTTGAGCAAGTGATGAAGTTTATGGTTTCAGAAATCACCTACAAGGGATTTTTGGTTTAGATTTGCTTCTTGTGAGGTATTATAGAATTTGGGAGCATTTTGGCTTTGAATTAGATTGATGTTCGTGGAGGTAGTGAAGGGTTGAAGGTGTGAATCGGTGTTTGGTTCTTGAAACACTTTAATGATGGGTTGTTCTTCAGGTACCTACAAATGTTGAGGTGCTGTGAAGTATGGGGGTTTTCAAATTTTGAATTCTTGGAAATGGTGGAGCTGCTGGTTGAATGTGTTGAATCAACTCAATGAAATTTATGTTTTGTGAGTAATGGCTGGGTGTTTGGCCTTAAAATTTTGGTCCATGGTGTTATGTTTTTTTAAGTCATCGAGTTCTATATGGTTTCTCTCTTTCTCCTAAAAGTGATCGAATAATAAAAATATTATTTTCAGTCAGTCATAATTTTTCACCATTCACCAAAAAATCTGACTTCTCAGAAAATACAAAACATTCGTCATAAGATAATTTTGATATTCTGATTTTAATTATTATTTTTATTTTATCATTTTAATTTTATAAATTCAAAAAAATTAGTTTTAAAATAATTTCACCATAAAAATGTGACCTAACTGTTTTTTTAAAATATATATTTTTAAAACATGAAATTGGATTTATTATTATCTCTTATCTATAAAAAATATCAGATTAATGCTAAAAATTCGATTAAATGTATAATATATAAATTTCAATAAAATGATTGACCAATAGTTATTTTGTTAATTTATTGATAACAAACACACTTGTGGACAAAAAATTGTCCTTTTTTCAGAAAAATATTTCCTTTTATTTTAAAAAAGGTTCTATTTTCATTTATAATTAATTAGTCACCAAAGAATTATATAAACAAGTGTAAAAAATATTTTCCAAATTCAGTTAATAATTTCCATATCTTCTATTCCAATTGATAGTTTATAACTATGATATTAAATATTAATATTTATAGTATATTTTAGTTATATAAAAATCAATCTTCTGTGTAACACAAGATATTTAAGAAACTTAGTGTTGTGTGCAACATAAGAAAACTTAGTGTTTTATGTACTGCAAGATAGTCTTAGTATTTTATGTAGTGAAATATTAACTTGGAGTTTCTTATAAATAAATCTTACCTTAGTGTAGCATGTAATTAGAACCATCAACTAATTTTAATTTATTCAAAAATAATAATTCTTAAGAACTCTAGGTGTTACATTCTACCCCCATTAAATTTAATTTCGCCCTCAAAGTTTTTCTAGGTCATTAAAGTTTTAATTCTTTCATGTTCCTTTCTTTGAAGCCCACATCATAAAAATGAATATTCAAACTTCCTTTTAAAATGGAATAATGGAAACCTATTAGTTATCCAAAGTAACTCATAACTAGGTTTCTATAAAGGATAACACAGGTGAGAAGTAAATATTTGGACATGGAAGAAAAGTGTAAATAATAATAGAGATTTTTAGAGATTATTCATTAGAAGAAAGGGGGTGATCTAGATAAATGTAATTATCCCAAAACCATAAATCTATGATGATGCTAGGGATCATTTGATTCATCAGAAATGAATTTTCTAGGATTTTTATTGTTTCAATATCCTATTCTTAAATTTGATGAATTTTTACAGAAAAATATTCTTACTTGATTTTAGTCATTTTCATAAGCACAATCTCACCCTTGGGTTGTGCCTTAATCAATTCAGTCTTCATCTCTTACTCTAAGAAATTATGGTGTATTTTTTATTCCTAAATCACAAAAAAATAATATGATCTATAGATAGAATGATAAGTCATTTTTTCTATCTTTCATTATCAGCAAAAAAATATATTTAAAACATGTTATCCAATATGCATAAATATTTATATAGATAAATAATAATTTAATCTCTAAAACAACATTCAAGTTTAAAAAAAATTTCTTAAATGGTTATCCTTATGACCCTTAAAAAATATTGAATTCCAAAACATGAGAAATAATTTTACTAAATTTATCAATATTCAATTAACATTAGTGACCCATATATCATAAAGTAGATCTGGATTGTCACATAACCAGTATGTGAATACCATCATCATGTATTATTTTCTGACATGGTAATAAACTAAATTACTATTGAACCTTAATGAAAAAATTATTTCTTCCAAATTCCTTGAATAAAACCAAAAAAGTATTTAATATATACCATATATGCAATAATTTTGTGAACTCCTTCAATGATATCATAAAAAACATTGTCAAAAAATCCATTATTTGTTCCAAGGTCATCAATAATATCTAATTTACTTTCTCCAAATCAATAACCTCTTTATCCAAAATAAATACTATTTTCTCAGATTCTAGAACATATTAAGGGGTAACGTCCCATAATAAAAAAATCACCTTTACATTAATTCACTTTTTTAGTACATCAACATCATTCGACATATTCATTCAAATATTTAGGGAAAAAATTAAACTGATCATTATTTTTATATTTCATAATTCTTGAATCCCAATACAAAAATACTTCAATAATACAACTTTATTATAAATATATTAACTAGGATTCATAATATTATTCCTAAATTCCTATTTCCTTTAATATATCATTCACAGCCTCTTTATTTTCAATTGAAAATCCAATACTCATAAAACCAAGCTGATTTTCTTCACGGGCTTACCTGTTTGGACATCAATTGTCATAATTCCAAATCTCTATACACTTAAATCACTAGAGAATTGGTGGTACATTAGTGGGAGTCCTATTAACCTATATTATATTATCTTCCCCATTAATCAAAGTTTTACGTTCTCAAGAATTATGACATGCCCTTCAACATTAAAAGTAGTTCCCAATTCCATTAAAAAAATTTCTTTGATACTTTGTATATTTTGGGAATATAGGAAACTGAATGTTCTTTATTCCATGGACTCCCTTACCCAAAATCTCAATGTACTCTATCCATATTTTTTTTGGGATTATAAGGGTTGGTTAATGTAAATTTTGTTAATCATATTCTATGATTACTAAGTGGTAACAATATCCTTCACGTTAGTCATCATCCATTTAGATACTCATAATCAAATTGTTCATCACATACAATGTTATCCCAGTTTGTTTCTAGTTAATTATATTGACTAAAACTAAAATTAATAGTATGAGAAACCCTAATCACAACAAAAAACATAATAATAATGAAAAATAACTTATAAGATGTCGAAATCATAACACCACCTATTTGAACTATGACACCTTAGGTTAATCCTTGGTTATTCATAGTAATCATATATTTAAATCCTTCATGAAAGTTATTAAATAGTTTTCAAATTTCCAAAGTATATCCATTGGATGTGTCAAAAGAGTTGTTCAAAAAGGACCATTATCATGTACTATTTCATTATCGAGTTTATCTCAAGAAAGTGTTTTCGGGGTTATTACCCTTATGTACATATGGGTCACAACCATATCACCTTGTAGTGATAATTAAGGTATGTAATTTGATGTGAATATATATCTAAATCCTTTAGAAAAACTAAAGGAAATTTTACTGAACTTTGACTCATCTTTAGACTTATCCTTTGATACATGAAAACACATATCCTTATAAATATTACATGGGATATTACTAAAGGTTTCTCATCTTAGTTTACAAAGGGAAAATAAAAGTTTATTTTGATTCCAACTATAGTGACATAGGCTTATAATACATGTATATTATATCATTTATGATTAATATTCATTACATTAAAAAAAACCATGCCTGAGGACCATAATAGTTTAGTTTCTTTAGAAACTTGGAACACAATCTTCTAATATGGTGAAAGATATTAAATGTTTCCAAAAAATATATTTCTATTTAATAATCATACTTAAAACCTTTCTTCATAACCTGTGGAATAAAAACATATAAAATGGTGAGTTAAAATTCCCAATTAGGGTAAATATAGGAGATACACAAGAATAATATGGATATAAGTGCATAATAACATGAACATAACATTTTATGATCATATCATACATATCAAAGATCATAATCATGATACATAGAATAAATATTGGTAGTTTGTAAGACAAGAATACTATGATAATAAAATAATATGATTCATGATAGAATAACATTATGAATATGTATACATATAAATAAATTCACTCATTAAGTTAAGTATTTAAAATCAGGTCCTTGAAATAACATATTTACAGGCAACCAGGTCCACGCATATCGTTATGGACAAGAAAGATAGGTCCATGAATAGAATTTTGTACATATGATTAGGTTAAAGAATAATATTATGAACATTTAATCAAGTTAACACAAATCATTGTGAATTAGTAATCATGTTCACACATAGCAATGTGAACATGTAATCATGTCCATGGATAACATTGTGAACATATAATGAGGTTCACGCATAAAATTGTGAACATGTAATCAGGTTCACACATAACATTATGAACATGTAATTAGGATCATCCATAGAATTGTGAACATGTAATCATGTTCATGCATAAAATTGTGAACATGTAATGAGGTTCTCACATAACATTGTGAACATGAAATATGGTTCATGTATAACAATGGGGACATGTTGTCAGGTTAACCCATAACATAGTGAACATGTAATAAGGTTCACCCATAACATTGTGAACATGAAATATGGTTCACGTATAACACATATACTAATGAATTATCCATCGTTACCCAATCAATTCGATGGAGATATAGGTCCCAACTGTCACATAATGAAATCCTATATATGTGTGCCATAATATCATAAAAATTAATTATATTATAATCTTGTGAAACTAAATGTGTATAATAAATAATTTATCATATCATAACCTACAGAAATGAGTTAGGTTTCAAAATATTTTGATCATACAAGCACCCATAGAAATAAGCAGGTTTCATAATAATTTTAACAAAGTATAGCTCGTGGAAGGGAAATGTGTTTCAGAAAAATCTTTTCATCATAAATATAAAAAATTAAAATAATAATAATAATAGTTTAATTGGTTCATATCCCCAATAAAGAATAAATTAATTCAAAGGATTTCATCTTATATGGAGAATGATTTTGAAAGATCACAAAGAATATTTCTTAAGGAGAAAAAACTTTCTTTTAAAATAAATTTCATAATACATTTTAAAAATAATTTTCTTTGAAAATGACATTGGAAACTTATAAATAAATCTTTTAAAATTAATTTAAAACATTTTATGATGAAAATATACTTTCCATATTAAAAAAATGAATTTTAAAATGTAAAAAACTTTTGAAATCCATTTTATTTAAAAATAACATTGAAAAAATATAAAGAAAGATTTAAAAATAATTTGAAACAACTTTCAAAAATAAAAAATTAAAAAATACTTGTCTTAAAAAATATCATTATAAAATTTATAAAGGATTATTTGAAAATGAAAAGATTGTTCCTCTTAAAACATTTTTTATATGGGTAATACATGTATAGAAATTTATTTTTTTGAAAAAAATATAATAGTTTATTTTTTTGAAAACATGTATAGAAGATACAGTTTTTAAGGAAAACAAATTTTCGACCGAAGAGAGAAATAAACAAAGATTTTTATGATTTTTTTATTAATTATCTTAAGTACCAAAGACAAGAAAAAAGGAACCATTACATGATGTTGTCATAAATAACTAGATAAGAAAAAAATTAATGATAAATATTGAGATTTTTAACCAGATATTTTAAGATTTGATACTAAATCATAAATAATCCAAATAAATGATGAGATTGTAACATAAATATTTATGGCTTTGGAAACATTAAATCATAATACCCATGAATGAATAACATAAAATGGAACATAAAATATCAAAGTGATAAAAAAATTTATCCTATTACATGTAAAAATTCCTGTATATACAACTCATGAAAGAATATAGGTGCATATCATAACATACGTCTCAAAGAATGAAAATTAATAAAAAAAATCCTTTATAGATTTGGTAACTTTTGAATCATAAATCCAATGAAAGAGAGACACTAAAATGGATATTTAAATAATAATAAATATTATTATAAAATTTATAAAATACATCCATGTGAAGTATATACACCACATATAAGAAATAGGTGGTGAATATAGCAAGTGTCTCACAAAAGTAAAAAGGCGAGATGGAAATCCCTTACCTTAAGTATAGACTTTTGTCATAATCATTGAAAAATATTTAATAAAACATATATGATTATTTTAAATATGTAATATAGACATAATAATATATATAATACCAAATATGATTTCTTATGACCTTTTATCACCCCGTTATTAACAATTCCATGTTAAAGTTACATTTTAGGTAATAAATGCTTTATTTTTCATACATGTTTTGATTCATAATTTTTGGTCCTCAAAATTTAATCATGGTTTCATAATATTAATAATTTTAACCATTATTTATGTATAATATATATTCATTATATATTAATTTAGATTAATCCATTAAATTTGGTAATAGTAAATGGAATACTCCGTTCATGGAGATAGTATGTCGTATGTACGCATTAACATTATTTCAATTTTATTATAATAAATAAAGTAATTATATATACATGTATATATATTATGAATAAATTATAATTATTATGTCATATATATCACATATTTTTATTAAAACCATACCTAATGCATTCCATATAAATCTTGAAGAAATCACATTGGTTTGTGAGGCGGTAGTCCGTCGTACATACGAACGACATTATCGTATTCCCAAAAATTAGAATGAATGAAGGAATATGTTAATAATTCAAGAATAAAAAAGACATAATAAATATCTTATATATCATATATAAACTGTATTTCAATAATTTTTCTCAACCTTGAATGGTGTTAATAGAAAAATGAACTACATCAGTTTGGGAGGCAGTAGTCCGTTGTACACATGAATGATAATTTTGTAACCCATTTGGTGAAAAAATGTGTATTTTTAGGTAATAAAATTATAATAAAAACATATTAGTATAAATATGATACTATTATTATTATATAATCAACACATAAAAAATAATATAAGGGGTTTTAGGCAAAAATAAAAAACATTCATTGATTAACATTACATCTTCTTCAGGTATCTTCTTTTTGTTTTTACCAAAGTATTTCCTTGGTTGGATTTATTATCAATGTAATACTTTTTTGATGATATGAGGTAAGTGTATAAGTGATTTGGGTCGTTCTTGGATGAACCAATATATTTTTATGGGGAGAAGAGAGGGGGATATTGGGTGTTCTTTTATATTGGAGATGATCATAATTTTTTTAATTTTTTGAAAGAGTGGATTTAACCCACATTTTTCTATATAAACTGGATCCAATAAAATTAAAATATTAATAATAGAATTAATAATGTCTAAATATGGATATTAAATTGGGTTTGGAGGTGTTTTGGGTCATTTTGACACCATATATTCTAAGGTTAACGACTAAGTAATCTTGTTTTTACCTTAGTCATTGTAATTAATTCTAATTGCTTTGACTATTAACATCAGAAAAAAATTAAGTTATCCTTATTAAAAATTATAAATTATTATTATTACAAATATTTATTTTGTTTTTTAAAATTTAAATCACATATTTGGGAAAAATTAATTTAAAATTAATCCTGCAGGCATGTCAAGAAAATGGGTTTTAAAATTGAAAAGATCAAAAGTTTTCAATGTTTTTATTTTGAATTTTAACATGAAAATGATTCCAAAAATTTAAATATATTAATTGATTTATAATTAAAATATTGTGACTTTAATACCAATTCAAAATATAGTTTAATATAATAAACTATTTTAATGAAAAGGCAGTTTTCAGAAAAAAATTAGTATTTTTTTACTATTCACCAAAAAATGAATCTTCTCAGAAAAATACCAAAAAATAACCCTATTTTTTATATTAAGATTTAAGTTTTATTTATTTATTTTATCTGATTAGTTTTATAATATTAGAAAAATCATGTTTTAAAATACTCTATCCATAAAATAAAAAAAACATGTTTTTATAAATATACAGTTTTAAACATGAAATTGAATTTAATATTATATTTGGTCTAGATAAAATATAATATTAATGAAAGTATTTTTTTTAGAATATATAATATATATATTTTTAATATATTTATTTAAAAGTGAATTGGAAAATTTATTGATATAAAAACACACTTGTATGCATAAAGAAGTTTTTTTAGGAAAGAATCCTTTTACTTCAATAAGGGGTTTTATTTCATTTCTAATTAATTAGTCCCCATGGAATTATATAAACATTTGTACAAAATATTTTTAGAATTTATTTAATCATTTTCATAACTGCCTCTCCAACAACTTTTTATTAACTATCATATTAAATAATAATATTAATAGTATATTATAGTTCAGTAAAAATCAGTCGTGGGTGTAACATAAGATATCAAAAGAACTTGGTATTGTATGTAATAGAATCCAACTTAGTGTTGTGTGTACCACAAGAGAAATTTAGTGTTGTGTATATCACAAGATTAACTTGGTATTTCATGTAAAGAACAATTAAAATAGTGTATCATGCAACAAAATCCATCAAATAATTATAATTTTTTCCAAAAGAATAATTCATAAAAAAATCTTGGTGTTACAAAAATCCCATATCCTATTTTTAAAATTCTCTAAAAATCCAAAACACCAATCATACAACTCTTGTAATGATCCAGTTCTAGATTGCCTATTGACCCAAACTAAACAACCACTAAACCTATGATAGTTCCTCGATATACAAGGGTTAGAGATTAGAAGTTAGTGTAAAAATTAAGTATTTCAGAATTATTTTAATTCTGAGAAATACAATTTGGTTTAGTGATTGATTCTATTAAAAATCCACAATGAAATTTCCATATGTTGGATATTTCCAATTTTTTTAAACTATAACAAAGGGGGTACCTATAAATCAATGGTACCTTATATAAATGTATAAAAAAATAATATGTTTTCAAACATAAAAAATTATTGTCCAAACATATACAAAACAATTCCCATAGATATAAATAGAGACCAAAAACACTATAATATAAATTTAAATAAATAAATTGATGTGCTAACATAGATTCTTTCAAACATGGAATCTTGTGCTTGAACACTATAGTGGAGAAATAATCGGTAATATGAAATGCATATCCAAGAAATGTATTATGTTTCTAAATTTTTATCTATGTGCATATTTTAAAATTAAATATAGCAAGTGAAGTTGTACATCCACCAAAGTGAATATACATGGAATGAGTAAGAGTTTTTCGTATTCACAACAAAATATCTCAATTTAAACACATAATAATAAGTTATATGTATTATAATGTTCCTACAAATTTATATATATATAATAATAATTCACCTTCTTGATAAATTTTTTAAATCTTGTCAACAACTTGCAATCAGTTAAATAATATATGAATAGTAACCATAATGGATAACCCCATAAAACAAGTGGGTATAATCCTTTAAAAAACTTCTTTGATCATATATTGAATTTTGCAATAAGTATTATATCCTATTAGTACAACCAAATAGTGAAAAATTCAAATACATTGAGTCTTCATCCTTTTTCAAGAGGGAAAATATTCTATGGAAGGGGACTACATGCTCTTGGTTAGAACAAAGAGTGATGAACAAAATGGAAATAAGCAAATATCAAGAAACTAGAAACCCATATATATGTATAGGTACTCTGATATACATATTTATAGCTAGTGTACACACACTATACTATTGATTTAGACCATAAACATTCACAGGGATACTAAGACTAACAAATATATGCAAATATTTTTTACCGTATATCAAAATAAACAATGTGTAATAAAAAAATAATATAAAACCTATTTAAAGTTAAGAATAATAATTTTTATTTATTCATTATATAAATTAATTATATTTCGTAGAGTTATACTCAATATAGGAAGATTAGGTAATTTATTAGTCAAAAGGGAAAACTATTTATTTCTAACCAAATTGGGATTTAAATAATTATATTGTTTTTTTAAAACGTCAATTTATAAATTATAAAATTTTAATTTGAAAAAATGGACTTTAATTTTTAATTCATAAAAAAAATTATCTTGTGATTAATTTTTTATAATTTACTAAAAAGATTGATTTTTCAATGAATTGTAAAAAACAATGAATTTTATTAAAAAATGTCCTTTTTATTTTTAGAAATTATAAAGTCAAATTTTGTTTTAAAATGTTATAGAATAAAATATATTTACTTAATATTATTAATTATCCTGTTAAGTTATTTTTAACCTATATTATACCAGAATTTGGTATAAAAATATTTTTATATTAATAAATGCATTTTATGGAAAAATCATTTTTCATTATGTTTTGTGTGTTGGATTTTAAATTAAATACTACTAATTATATGATTTAAATTTTATAAAAAGGATTTAATATTTGTAATCATAATAATTAATGTTATTTCATAAGTTCAACTTAATATTTTGTCATAATAAATATAAAAAATAGTAAAAATATGTTACCACAGTAGAGGTTAAAACAGGTTTATTGAGAGTTAATCTAAAGATATGTGGTTTAAAATTGAATAAAGACATGTATAAATTTTATATTATTTCTATATTTTTTCTCTATATCATCTAATATTATTAAAAGGTAAAATTTGGATCTATTTTATTTTTTAAGAAATTAATATATTTATATTATATTTGATGCTTTGGGGTATAATTACAATAAACACACATGCCTAAAAGGTAGGTCATAGCCCCCAAAGGATAACCCTCCCAACCACCTGTTATATTATATTATATCTATTTGGCCCGAAGTCCAAGTGGGAATGAGTCCCATTACATGTCTTATAGGCACAAATTTTTGACCCAAGGCCCTTTTTGTGAATAATACTGCTATAATACCTTGATTGCTATAGTACCTACCACCGATGGTGCCCACTACTGCTATAGTACTACTAAATACCCCTACTATAATTCTTCTATAGTACATGTGCTCCATAGGACACAAGAATTTTTTATGCATAAAATACCTTGGAAAAGGCCTTCATAACATCACTCTATGACCTAGAGTCCTTGGTTTGATCATAAAACCATACATGTAATCATTTAGGTATAATTTTAAAGCGGTAGTTTGAAGAAGCTATATAGTTATCTATTGAGGTTCTCCTTTTTATTTACTATTATACCTCCTCAAATTCATATTAAAAAAATTATAAAACAAAATAAATAAAATATTACATATTTTCATATTCTGTTATGTCAATAGAAAAACCTATATTCTTCTCCTCTTCCATAAAATGGGAAATGAAACCACCATTTGTGTTTATGATGGACTGTCCTCTCACGACCAGATATAATTCATTTTCTCTCACCACCTCTGATAGATAATTATAATTATCCTTTTCATATATATATATGGCATCAATGAAATACTTAACAATATTTAAAAATAATATATCATATATTTTTTTTACCTTTCTATCCGTTGAAAAATGATAATGTCATTCATGGGTATGAGTGGATTACCAAATCTACAAACCGATGAGTTTTGTTTTCATCACCACATCACATGATTGTAATATGAAAATATATTTAATGAAATTATATTATATTAATTATATAATCATCATTATATAATGAAAAATTAGTCTTACCATATTTCCCTCATTCTCATTAAAAAATTAAAAAGTTTCGCAGGCTTACGTACGACCTACCATATCTATGATTGTAACATAATTAATTTTTCATAACCATCATTGATGGTTTTTTGAAAAAGTATAATTGATGTATAAAAATTATAGTTATTTCAATATTATTCTTATATATATCATCTAATAATGTCCTCCTTGACCATATTTAACCTAATGATGTCATTTTAGACATATGAGCTGAATATCATCAAAATGTATGAGACTGACTTAAATGATTAAGTAATTGATTAAAAAATGTAAATAAATAAAATAAAATGAACAAAAAAGTTGAAATATAGTATTAGGAAAGTAAATAATTAATATTTGTTTATTATTTTTGAAGATAAAGAATGTACATGATGATCCATGCTTAATTTAAGGGGCACTTTTACTTAAGACATCATTTTAATGTTTAAAATATTTATTTTATAAATGGTTTTATTCCATGAATATGTTCAAAAAATTATTTTATGTATGTATTTATATGGATATAAATTTATTATAAATCATATTTTCTTTGTCCTTTAAATTTCATAATTTTTTTCAAAAGGAATCATTTTTAAATTTTTTATAGGGAACATTTTGAATTTCTTTACAAAATTAAAAAATATGTTTTATTTAACATTCAAAAAATTAAAATATTTTCCCACAATTCCATCCATTATTTGATATTTGGATTCCTATATAATATTTAATGTTTTATTTTAATAATTACCCTTCTACACATTTTTTTGGAAATTTTAGTTTTTGAAATTGGGTCTTGAAGGAAAGAGAAAAATAAATATATTAAAATTTTTTGCATATGGGTTCAAATATATTTTTCATGGGTTTTATGATTATAAGATAAAAGAATAATTGTTTATTATTCATGATATGGTACTTTATATTATATATGATCATGGGTCAACCCATTACAACTTATATGAATGTGTGAACCCAATACAGCTTATATTATGGGTGAGCCCATTACATCTTATATGATAGGTAAACACAATACAACTTATATGATGAAGGAATGAATGAGGGAGTTAATCAAAGATGATTATTCTGTTTATTTAACTACTCTATAGTTTTTCATACCAAGTCTTATCAATATAACACTCTATGTTTCCTAAAAGGGTTTCTATTTTATTGATATGGGTATTAAATGATTTATTTGGAGAAAAAAGGGTGTTATTATCATGTTTTCATGATTTATTTCATATAATAAAAAAATATTTTAATAAAGGTAATATTTTTAAGTGTTTTTATGTTTTTTCACTAGACTAACAAATGAATTAATTTTATGTCCCTTACTGAATATATTTTTCTCATCCGATATTTTTAAAAACATTTCACTAGGTTCAAGGATGTGTAAGGAAAAATAATAACTCAAGTTGAAATTATTAAATAATTTTCATGAAGAAAAATGTTTCATTTTAAAATATTTATATTTTTGAAAAAAGGAATACTGAGTAGAAGTGTATACTTGTTAATATATGTGTTTCATACATAAGTGTTATGAACGAATTATCTAAAATTTTTAACCTAAAAGATACATAAAAATTCAAGAAAGTGAATTCTAGTATAAAAAAATTAGATTATGTAATTTTTAAGGGTGGGTCCTTACAGTTTACATGAGATCAAAGGTTTAGATAACTTTAGTGGTTAGGATGATTTAGATAAGGATATTTTAATATTTTTTGATACCATTGTAGATTAACATGTATATTTATAGGATAATATTATAATGTTTTGAAAAAAAAATTATTGTATTATTTTACATGAAATAGTTACTTATCTGGATAATATAAAGTGGATGTGGATGTGATAAATATGCATCATAGGGGAGTAAATTTTAAAAGAGAATATTTGGTATTAACTTGATCATCACCTGGTGCAAACTGAGTGGGCCTAATACTACACACTTAAATAGACACTCCCCTGGGATATGCTTGGGTAAATTCACATGTTTTTTATGAACTAGTTTGAATAATACTAACATAAGGTTATATAATTGAATGAAAGTATAACATAACCTAGGTTAAACCTAAGATATTATAAATTGATAGGAAAATTGTCATAGAGTAAGATATTTCAAATTTATTTAGACGTTCACTCTGATTTTATTTATTAAATAATTGGTTATTAACTATTATTTTATTCATCAGTGTAAAATATATTTTTAAGGATGGAAGGATGAAAATAAAACAAAAACCCCCTTTCAATACTAGAGGATTCACTTGAAATCATAATTGAATTTTTTTTCCAAAGTATTACAGAAACTTTTTATAACATTGAACATGAATGAAAAGAAAAATTAAAATATAAACCAATTCTCTTCTATTTATTGATATCATAATGGACCATAAATAAATTTTAATATGTTATGAAAATTTAACATTCCCATATTACCCATTTTGTTAAATATCATATGGGGATTTGTAAATTTTTTTAGAATGAATGATCCTAAAGAAGGAACTCTAGTCCTTTATTTAGATAGATAAGAGGGTGATCTTTAGTCATCATATTGTTAATTTATTATTATTTTTTATTATCATATGTTCCAATACTTATTAAAAAAATTGAAGTCGCACCATATACAAGGGCATTATGGAAAACTTGTTAGAGAGGTTGTTTAAAAATATTATGTTAAAAAACTAGTTTTTTTATAAATTTTGACCTCTGTTAACATTAATTTCCCCCAAGATGTAACAACTATTCATGGATAAAGGAAGAAAAAAACATGGAATGGTTTGGAGTCATTTTAGTGACATAGGGACTCCAATCACCTTATCACGAGACCCTAGACATAAAAATTGGTATAGGTGTGAATGGTGATTGTTATTTAAATGATATGAATTATTTTAATAGTTTTAATTTTTAATCATGATTCAATTCAATCATATTTAATATTTTAGAAGGGAATTCATGATAAAAAAGATGACAAAGCATGGTAAAATTTTTAAGAGGGATGTTTAATAAAGGACATGTTTATATAATGGGTTTTTTGAATTTTTTTGTTGTGGTATTTCATCAATGATATTGTGGAATATTCTAAATATTATGAGGATCAACAAACACTATAACATTATCCTATTATCAGTTTTGTTTTTAAAATTTGGAAACATATATTGTATGGAATCGATACCTTTGAATAATGATTTTTTGGAAATGTAATATTTTAAGAACATATGATTGAGGGATAAATAAAAATTTGGATATTATGTTAATGATGATAATATTCAATTAATATTATTTTATTTTTAGAAAAAAAATAAATTGTATATAAAACCTTTTAGGATAAAAAGTGATTTGATGATTAATGTTATTTCCGAGGATCATCATTATGTTTTTGGGAACATAATATGATAAAGGTGATTTATGAATATGATTCTCAAATTTTTTTCCCATTTATAATGGATTCATATTAATTTGTATTTATAAAAAGGGTAACCCTTGTTATGGGAGACAACATGTTTTTTTAACAAGGCCATGGGGATTGGACCAAAAATTAAAGGGAAAAAGGGTAAAAATCCCACCACTGGCCTACATGATTTCCTTGTTAGCATGATATATATTCTTTACCTAAATAATTTGATATATAAATATTAATATTATTTTGAGAATTATATTACATGATCAAACCTATTATTTTTTTCAATTTTTAGGTGAATAATGATACTATGGGTGAATTTTATTCAATTTCAATTGATTTTTAGGTAATTTTGGGTTATTAAAATTTGAGAATTATTTTATCATATAGGTAACCATGAGATTTAAAATTTATTTTTTTATTAAACGTTTAATTTTATTTTAGTAAAATGAAATTTTGTTAGTAAGATTATATAATTAATATAAAGAGTATATATTAAATAATATTTTATTGTATTTGAGGAATAAAGTTCAAATTTCCTTTTAGAACCTTATAAAGTTTTAATGCAGTTTTATAGTAATTTATGTTATTTTTGGAAATGACTAGAATATTTTTCAGAATATATGATTAAGGTTTATATATTTGTTTTGTATATGGATTTTTTAGTGACTAATGTTGAATGTAGATAAATATTAAATTACTCTCATAAGAATATGTGTTTAAATCCTTTTGATTTTCGGGTTTCAAAAATTGTTCAGGAATATTTTAAATAATTTTATGCTTTTTAATTTATAAAATGGGCTATATTTAACATTAAGTGTTATTTTTGAGGATTTGGAGACTAATGGTGAATTTCATCATATGACAGTTTATTAATTCTGGTAATTATCAAACCTTATACTAACAATTTTTATATTGCTTAATCATTAATGATATGAGAAATATATTTTTATCCTTTTGGGGGTTATATGATCTCTTAGAAGTTTATTTTTAGATATTTATTTATGTAAATTCAACGTGAATATAGATCTTTAGGATTAGAAGATGAGATTATGGAATAAATTGATTAATGGGTGAAATTATACTTATTAAGTAAGTATGTTTCCTTATGTTCTTAATCAATTGGGTAAATGAATTGATTAAATAAAGGAAAAGTATCTTGAATAAAAATTCATCGAGTTATATTCATTTATGATGAATCCATTCTATTCTTCACATATATTTTTCTATGAGTCTATAATAATTAAATTTAACATGATCATTCAGTTTCTTATGATCAATTATCTATGTTACTCCCTATCAATATTAGGAAATTTTGTTTTTCATCTACATACATATTTTCACTTCTCATTAATGTCATCTTATTTTGAAACCTTTTATGTTTTATTAAATATGAAATTTATATTATTATTTTCCTCTTTTAAAAAGTATTTTTTATTAAACCTTTTTATTTAGTGACATTTCAACAAAGTTTTTTTCATATATTGAACCCGTGTTTATTGATATCATGTTCCAATTTTGAGGTTGAAATTTTAAAAATGTGGTAAGAATGTAACATCCCAAGTAATGTTTAGATAAATAACTTTCATTTCTTATTAAAATTCATTAATTATATTCTATTGTGATTTATTTTTTATAAGATTATTATTAAATTTTATAGTTAAAATTGAAATTATTTGTTTCTAAAAAATGAAATTTTATATAAAATATGGTTTAATTTAGAAAAGAAATTTCAAAATTAATGAATTTTAATGTAAGAAAAGAACTTAAAATTTTAATTCATAATGTCATAATTATACCAATATATTTGTGTAATTTCTTAAAAAGTATTATATTTTATTGAATAGTGAAAATATTTTTTTTTATTAAAAATATCTTTTCATTTCTTGAATTTACAAAGTTTCATTTTTTTAAATGTTTTAAAATTAAAATTAGTATTTTGAAATTATGAATAACCCAAAAATAATTTCATTGTAATAAATATTTTTCTTGAATTTTGTATAAAAACATTTTTACACAAAAATCCATTTTTTGAACAACTACTTTTCATCGTATTTTGACAATTTAATTTTAAAATAAATTATTAAACATGATAAAGATGAATTTGATAAAATGGTTTCCATATTGGGAATTGGAATAATTAATATTAGTTAATATGATAAAATTTATATTCGTTCATAATAAATTGTAAAAATAGAACAACTATTTTACCACTATTAAGATTAAAATAGGTTTAACTGGGGTTGAACTAAACATATGTATGTTAAAATGACATTAAAATTTGTATAAATTATTATTTTTGGATATATTTAGAACCTATATCATCTAATATTTGGAAATGGTTTATTTTGGATACATGTTTCTTGTGTTAGACATAAATATATTTTAATCTTTTTCAAATTCTATGTGTGTATACTCCCCCAATTATTAAAGCAGAACCCTATTCTCTCCAATAAACAATTAAATAGCCATTAATTTTAGTAAATCTCTACCAAAATAAAATTTTAATATCACATGATATGATCTAGAGTCACTGGTTTGATCCTAATTATATCATTAGAATGTTTTACGTATAATGTTAAAGACGTTTCCCAAAGAAGAGGTATAATTCTTAACTGAGAATTTCCATTTTATTTCTCCTTTTAACTTCTTCAAATATTTTTTTCAAATATGAATAAATAGTAAAAAATGTATTTTATATATAAGTATATTTTTTATGTTAATTTAATATCATATATCCATCTCTTCTTCCATTAAATTATAATCAAAAGTGTAGTTTGTGTGTATAGAAGTCTACCGCCTCACAAACTAATGTAATTCATTTTCCATCACCATATCTCACATATGGTAATAATGGTGAATTTATTATATATATATATATAAATATGATATTAATTACATAATTAATTTTATTTAAGTATATTATATCATCTATTTTCATACTTTTATACCCATTGAAAAATTATAACACTATTCATTCGTACGTTTGAATTACCACCTCCAAAAGTGATCTAATTTGTTTTTTATAACAAAATCACATGGATTCCACATATAAGAGTAGTTAATGATATGATATGATATAATATAATATTTATGATATAAATATCATTATTTAATGTTAAAAAATAATTAACTTAGTTCAATATTGCTCTTTGAAAAGTGATGACGTTTTTAAGCATATGTACAACTTATAGTCTCCATTATTGTAATGTAATTAATTTTTTTAACCATATTTTGTGGTTGGTTTTAAAATTATAGTTTATGTATAAAAATTATAAATATTCCATGTTTATTTTTCAAGAGATGATATAATCATTACCAATTTCACCATAGTGGACCTACTAAAGTCATTTTCGATATATGATCTAAATATCATCTAAATGTTTGACATGGAATTAAATGATTATGTAATTGAATATAAAATGGAAATAATTAAAATTAAAGTATTAATAAACTTTGAAAATGTCCTTAAGAATGTAAATAATGAATAATAATTTATTTTTTTCATGAAGATAATGAACATATGTGACAAGTTGGACTCGATGTAGGGGATAATTTAACTTAAAAACTCATTTTATATGTTTTAAAGATTTATTTTATATATATTTTTATTCCATATACATATTAATAACATTATTTAATTGATTTAGTTTTTAGAAATAAATGATTTGTAATGTAATGTTTATGACTCTTTTTAATTCATAAAAATGTTTTCAAAATTAATGGTTTTATAAAATTTATGTGCAATGTTATGAATTTATTTACCAAAGAGAAAAATTTAATATTATATTTTAACATATATGTTTCCAATTACTATTCCCACCACCACAAACATTGTATTATATTTTAGATACGTTTTCATAATTTCTATTTTATTCAAAGAAAAACCCCCACATTTTTTAATATAAATTTTAGTTTTAATAATTGGGTTTAAAAAGGGAATGTATAAATATGTGAAAATGTTTTGGATATGGGGTTATAATAGTTTTTAAAAAATTTTATCAATAAAATGTGGAATAGTAAAATGTTTTATTCATAAAATGGAACAAGATAATTATATATGACGATGTGTGAGCCCGATAAATCTTATACAAATGGGTGATCCGAATATAGCTTGTAGGATCTTTGAGCCTGATATTTCTCTGCAACATATTGGGTAATTTTATATGTCTTCCAAGGAATGAGGGAGTGAGTTAACCATGGTGGTTCCTCCTATGGATTTAACCATGATCGAGTTATTTCTAACATGTGTTATGAATATAATTCTCTCAATTCCTTAAAATTTTTTATATGTATTATATTGGTTTTAATGTTTTTAATAAATAAAAATTGTATAATTTTCATTTATTTTGTATTTATTTTATAGGCATGAATAATATTGTGATAAAGGTAAACATTTTATGTTTTTTACAGGCTTTTTCATTAGAAAAATAGATTTTTTAATATTATATATCTTAATGATTTTATTCTCATCCCATATTTCTAAATGTTTTTCACATGATTTAATAATGAATAATAATAAAGAATAAGTAACAATGAATTTCATAAATATTTTTTTTTGAAAGGAAAAAATTATTTATTTTTAAAATGGGAAAATGGATACTGAGTATAAGCAT